>JASDFA010000003.1:25000000-30000000 GCA_035772735.1 Datura wrightii
TATTAATGGGGTTGTTCCTTATTGTTGGAATGATGGGGAGATTTCTACAACAACATACCTAATGTAACCCAACAAGTGAGTCTGTGGAGCGTAAAGTGAGTCAGACCTTACCCCTATCATGTGTAGGTATACAAGTTGTTTTCGGTAGATTCTCAGCTCAAGGGGAGGTAGAAGGGGAGCATTAGCATAATTTTAAAGTTGTTTCCATATGTATAGGAGGCCACTAGTTCGAGTCATGAAAACAACCTCTTGCAAAAATGCATGGTAAAGTTGCATACAATAGACCCTTGTGGTCCAGCCCTTTTTGGAACCTCCACGCAAGCAGGTTAGTGCACCCGGGCTTCCTTCCTTTTCTTTTTGCCTCAGCTCAAAGTAGGTAGAAACACAAGATTAATGAAAACATAAACAGTAACAACATAAAGATAATAAGAAAATCGAAGTATAAGAGACAACTAGTGGTAGAGAAAACTAAGAATGAGAAATATGGAACTAATAAAATAATAACAATAAACTAATACTACTTGTAAGGAAAAGCAAATGCGAAACTACCTACTATTAGCATTTTATCCTAATTCTCGACCTCTACACCCTCCTATCAAGGGTGATATTCTCAGTAAGCTAAAGACTAGCCATGTCCTTCCTGATCACCTCTCCCCTATACTTTTTCGATCTACCTCTACCACTCCTCTAGCCCCGCGCCAGCCTATCACAACTCCTAATTGGGTTTCTATGCTGATTAATTCTTCGAATGTATCTCTATATCAACTAGTTCTAAATAAGATTCTGGTGAGAAATGTTTAGGCTAAATTAACTAAATATTTGAGTTCATTGCAGGCCCAACTCTCTTTTGCCACTGTTTTGTTAGATCTTTCCCCTTTCTTGGGCCCTTATGACTAAAAACACTATTTTTCTAGTCCATTCCTTTATCAGTCTTCTTTGATGGTCTGGGTTGTCCATTTTAGTTCTTATTATTTTGTTCTTGTCTATTCCTTCAGTTTCGCTGATGCCACCTATCCAGTTTATTTTTAAAATTCAAAACATTTCCTTCCACGTTGTCCCTTGTACCTTCCCCGGTCTCTCGATTTGTGTTTGACACACCTCCTACAGAACCTTTTGTTTCTTTTCTCGTTTATCGTTGTTTTTTTCGCTGGAGATTATTGCCTTGCTGGAATCTGCCATCGTAATTTTCTTTACTATAGTTTGCAAATATTTTTTAATTCTTATCTCATTCCTCCATTCTTCAACAACTATCTTCATCCTTTCTGGCACAACAGTACTGGAATTTTTCACATGGATTCAGGCCCAACATAGACGAGATAGTTTCTTGGTCTCTTCATCTACTATGAAGATGGATTGCAACTACACATGTAAAGTTCCCTCTATGACCATCCATTCATTTGTTGAGAATTGAGTTTCTTTGAATCCATTCTCTACTGGTGCCATCATTTCCAATTCAATTCCCTCCCTTCCAATTCCACTCCCTTACTTGAATTCTTTCCACCTTTTTATTTGAAAACTCAAATAGGAAAGCTCCATTCTAAATTCCATCTATTTTGATCCCTTTAGAAACTTTCCACAATATCTGGAACTGTTTTTGTAACACTATATTTTTTAGAATTAAACTTTAAGGGTTGTCCATGGGCACACACTAAGAATCTTCCCAAGTATCTAGTCCCTTCTCTAATCAACTCAGTGTCAACTTCCACCACCTCTTTCTAATCCTTCTTCCCTATAATCAGTTTAACTTCTATGTTTGGCCACCCTTTATCTTTGCTGCCTCCATGAACTTTGAGGTTAAATTATTTTCTTCCCCTGGTTCTTCTCCACAAAATTCAGTATTTTGTTAGCTATATCCCTCCACCCAGTTCCTTCATTGATTTTTGGAATAATCAAAGCTCCCTTATTATTTCCTAACCATGATTCCAATCTCATGTATCTCCTCAACCTATTAAAATTTTGGTACACTATATACACCTATGTATACGCCTTCCTTCATTTCCTACGTATGTTCCCTTCTCCTTTAGATGGATTCAATAGAGCTTCACAAACCAGCATATGTTGTCTTCATTGGATTTGATTTTACTAGTGAACTTTCTTCCCCTTTACACAATTATGTACCAGTTGGTACAATAATTGTTGATGTCTACCACTTTAAAAGATTTATTCCGGCAATAAACAAGATTTATCTCTCCATTTTCTCCTGCAAGAGAGATCAGAAAGAATTTCACGTCACCACACTCTAGGCTTAAGTTACTCTGCTCTTATATCGAGGCTCAAAATTGGAAAGAGGAGAGAAAGAAAGTCACCGAAATATTACTGGGAGGAGATCTGAGGAGTATACTTAAGTTGGCTTGAGTTCCAATTGGAGTCTATAATTTAGCTCTTTCAAGTCAACCTTTAGTAAATTTAATTTCTGCCATATAGTATTCATGAAACCCTTCAGGGTGGTTCAAATGGTTTGGCTAGGGACTTCCATTATGGAGGTCTCAATTTCGAAACTCTTTGCCACCGATAGTAAGGGATTGACTTTCTGGATTGAGCTCGTTGCATGGGACTTGTGTAATTTATCTCTCATGTGTGATTTGTGGGCTGTTGGGAAGGAGCAGGATTTACCCTGTGCCTACCCCTTAGTGACTGTGGGCTCATTCTCAACAAAATAATGTATTCATGACATTTCCTCTAAGGTTTTCTGCCAGAAACATCTTTTCTATGTCCAAAAAACCATGGTGCTCCACAACACTAGCGATGAGTTTGTTGTATTTCATTCCATAGTAGCTCCCTCTTGTGCAGTTCATTTCTAAAATAAATAATGATAAACTGGTCCTTGGCAATCAAGCTGCACATTGGGATTCCTCATCCAAAGTATTCATATCCTACCATTTACAGCATCTGGATAATTATAGCAGAAATTCCAACTGTTTGCTACCTTTTGGATTAATTTCTTATGTTTTCCTCTCTTTTACTCTAGTTTCAATACACCCAATAAGGTCCATTTTGTTCATAGATGGAAAGAGTTTCAACTCCTTTTTAAAGGGCTGATTAAGCCCTCAAAAAAAGGTCAAAATATACCTATGTAGCATATATTTTTAGAGAAATATACTAGACATTAAAAAGATGACTAATTTATACCCCTGTCATTATACAAATAGCTTGAAATTGAAATAGATGATTTCAGAATTATTTTTCTGTTAAAACAAAGGGCACGTGATTTAATTAAAGGAAAAAGTGTAATATTTACTCCTCTACTTCCAGAATTAACTATATTTAACCTCCATTATATTATCCGAACAAAAGTACTCCACCATTAGCAAAGTTTTTATTTCTTCCCCCAACCTTAATCGAAACCCTCAATTTACCAAACATACATTTATTTTCTATATGTATCAGAATATCAAAGAAACAAGCAAACCGTCAAATCAGACTCTTTTATTACATTAGAGTCTTTTACTAAAAATTTAGTTTTTCTCCAAATATGTACTTTTTGGTGACGATGAATTTTGCTATTAATCAAAAACATCCTCTCTACCGCGTAAAAGTAGAGGTAAGGTTTGTGTACATCCTTCCTCTACGGACCTACTTGTGGGATTACACTTGATATGTTGTGGCTGAATTTTACAACTAATCATCAAAAGGAAAAATTACCTCACCAATGTAAAAATTTTTGTATTACCCCTTCTAAGATAGTGCGCATTATAGTCAAATTTTAAATTTTATGTAGCGATTTGTTTTGTTTCTAAATTTTTTCAGTGTCATAGATCGAATGACATATGAAATATTAGTAACATATGAAATGAGGAAAGCTATTTGACCGTGCTTTTACGAAATAAAAATTTCAATCAATAATTAATATAAAAAAGATGCAAAAGAACTTAGCTAAGCTACAAGTACATGATGGAAATTGTAACACCCCGAAACTCTCCAATACCAAACTTAGACTCAGCAAATTAAACTAGAAAATTTTACCTCAGAACGACGGCGACAACGAGTCGTTGTCAGATGTAATGACCCATTGTCTAGGTCGTGGTCAGCCCTGCCAATCGTCTTCAAGAACCAATGAGGCATTGAACGACCCGTGGTGAGGAGTAACAAGTCATCCTATCACTAGTTGTATTCCCATTTTAGAGATCAGTTATGCCCTTTCAAGGAACCCACAAGTCAAATGACGAGTTGTTGTTTGGTGTGATGACTCAAGGGGTGACACGTTAGTTGGAGTCCTAATGATGTTAAAAATTTTCTTCCTATAATAACGAGATGAAACGACGACCCGTTGAATCTCACAAAGAGTCGTTGTGTGCAAGCGTGACAACAGGTTTAGAAATCCTTAGATTTTCCAGTGGAGACAACGAGTCGATATAACAACCCGTTGGTTCTACCAAAGAGTCATTGTGTCGCTCATTGTTGGGGTTCCCAGGTTTTCCTGCTAGTGACAACGGGAAGCACCAACGACCCATTGGTTCATCCAATGAGTTTTGGTCCCCTCTCATTGTCAATTTCCAGTGAGCCAAATTCAGGAATAGGACCAACAACTGGTCCCAACGATTCATGGTGTCAACCAACGACTCGTTGTGTGACCCGTTGGTCCCTGATGGGGCAGTTTTCCAAAATTTCTCCCAGGGTTATTTTAGTAACTTCTCAACTTTTTATCTCTAAACCTTGTCATTTTGAGCACATGTTGGAGAGAACTAAAGAGGTAGAACAACATTCCCTCTTCATTCCTCTCATTCTCTCAAAGTTAGAGCGTAGGAACTTAGTCTGAAAGCACAGAGTAGAGCAAGGGTTTCAACTTTTATTCTCAGATCTTCTTAAGGGTTTTCTTTGAGTTTTTTCATCATTAGGTATGTGATAATTTAGCAAGGGAATTGTCCTTATCTTGTGCCTCAAAATCCATCTAAATTTTCTTATCAGTTCTAAGCCCTAATACTTTTGAATTAGAGGAATTTTTTCTATTATGTATTGATTAAATCATGTGAAATACTGTTCATACTGTTATCTTAGTTTCAGTCATGATGTTAATATCTTCAGTATCCTTCAGTTTCACTATAGTCATTTCTTGAGGTATCAGTAATGCCTCCCAAGTATCAGTTATCAGTATCAGTTAACAGTTAACAGTTAGATCTACAGACGGTTATGATGCTTCTAGAAAAGCAGCTCTGACCAGTCTTGGAACACCAGTTACAGTATTCAATCTGATAAGACTCTCAGGGTACTTCCAAGTAAGTATTCTGACTTAGTCTTGGGCCCCAGTTTTGAGCTATCATCTTGGTAGTAGCAGTCATGTTAGGACTATTCAGTGAGAGTGGGACTTAGCACCGAGAGGGCCGGGGTTCCAGCGCACCAGGTTCCCAGAACTATGTTGCCACCGTAGGTTATTTTTACCCTAATGGGCCCAGATTTGTGATCACTTAGTTCATGCCTTTATACCCTAGCAAGGTATATCAAGTCCTATTGATGGGGCGTATACATCGAACTCCACATTTAGCTCACATGGTTATATGTCAGTTATAGACTTTCTCACTAGTCAGTACAATCTTAGCTCAGCTCAGTTCAATGCAGTTTAGCTCAGTTCAATATCTCAGATCCAGGACATGTCTATGACCATCAATTAAGGTCATTATTGACCATATCAATTATATTCCAGTAGTATCAGTTTTCAGTATTTTAGTTGGTCATTTCATGTAATTTCAGTTCAGTTACTTGTTCTTTCATTCTTATTATATCTCTCACTTACTCTGTATATTCAAAGTACGGATGCATACCTTCTATGTTGTATCATATCATGATACAAGCGCAGGTTCTCAATCCCTGCATCGTCAATAGTTCCCTCAAGCGATATCAGTAGCAACATTTGGTGAGTTCTCACCGTTTGAGGATGATATTTACTTTCAGTTAGTTCTTTGCAGTCATATTTTTTTGGAGTTAGCTGGGGGGGCTTGTCCCAAAAACTCATCATCCAGTAGTTGGCTTTCATACATAGACACAGATTTTCAGTATAGTTTTTCAGATGTAATTACTCTTGTCAAATCAGTGTTCTTAAATGGTTTTATTTACTTGAACTTTCTGCTTATGTTTACTCAGTTTACCAGTGTATTGATAGACCATGGGTTAGCTTGGGGTCACTTGTGGTGCAAAGTACCGTGTCCCATCTAGGGTATAGACTCGAGTCATGAAAAACTTGGTATCAGAGCACTAGGTTTAGAGTATCCTAGGATATCTGAAAGTCGCGTCAAGTAGATTCCTTTTCAAGGGTGTGAAGCACGCCACACTTATGATGGGGAGGCTACAAGGCATTATTAGAAAAACTCCCTTTTCTTCATGCTTTTATCATGCGATGAAGTTGAATTCTAGAAATGTTCTCCTAACTCGTGCTCTATTTCATTTTAGTGAAACTATGCCTCCAAGATGATGAAATGGAAAGAGTGCTAGCAATGCCAACCGACCTACCCCACCAGCTCCAGCAGCCTCTCATGATAATCAACTGTCCTCAGCAGAATTCAGAGCGACAATCCAGTTGCTAGCTCAAACAATGACTATTCAAGTGAACCAGCAGGTGGTTCCGGTAAAGTCAAATGGGTCCACAACAGCTGCTAGGGTTCGAGATTTCACCTGAATGAACCCTCAATCTTGTCATGGATCCAAGATGGGAGACCGCATAAATTTATTAATGTGATGCTGAAGATCCCCCGAATAATGGGTGTTAGTTCCGCGAAGAGTGTTGATTTGGCTGCCTACCTGTTGAAAGGGGTGGCTCAGATTTGGTACGATCAGTGAAAGGAAGGGAGACCAGCAGGAGCAGAGCCGGTAGAGCGGGAAGAGTTCACCACAACATTTTTAGAAAGATTTTTCCCCCGGGAGTTGAGGGAGGCTAAGGTCGTAGAGATCATGAACTTAAAGCAGGGTAACAAGGCCATGGAGGAATATGCATTAGAGTTCACTTGGTTGTCGAGATATGCTCTAGAGATGGTAGCCGAGTCAAGGGCTTGCATGCTTAAATTCTTCAATGGAGTATCAAACCTGGTACTTAAAAAGTGTAGGACTGTGATGCTCATAAAGGACATTGACCTCTCCAGCCTTATCGTTCATGCCCAGTAGATTGAAGCAGAAAAGCTGAAGGATATGGAGTGGGAGAACAAGCGGGCTAGAATGTGGCAATCAGATTATGGCCACCAGAGGTCCGGCGGTAGTAGCCGCCCATAACAATAGCAGCTGAGGACTCCAACACCCATCTCATCCAGCGTCCCTTCTTTCCATCCCACCAAGGATTAGAAGGGTAGAGCATCTGGCTCTTAGTCCCAGAGTCACAGTGCCAGCAATCGCTACCCAGCTTATACAAAGTGTGGCAAGAACCATCCAGGTGAATGCCTTCTAGGAAAAGAAGGTTGCTTTGGATGTGGACAGCTAGGTCACAAGCTCAAGGAATGTCCATCAATAAGACAAGCGAGATCACATTCTACCACTTTAGCAGCTCCAATAGGCTATCAGTAGCGCAGCACTTCAGGTACGGATGGCGGTCAGCGCCAAAACCGCTTTTATGCTTTATCCTCTCGTCAGGTTCAGGAGAGCTCAACTAACATGGTCACGGGTATGTTATGTCTCTTTCTCTAGACGTGTATGCCCTAATAGATCTAGGAGCCACACTATCATTCGTGACTCCCTATGTAGCTATCCAGTTTGAAATCAGTCCAGAAGTCCTCTCAGAACCATTCTCAATCTCCACCCTAGTTGGTGAGTTAGTTAGATCCAGCCGGCTGTATAGAAACTGCCCAGTCTCAATATTGGGTAAAGTCATTCTAGATGATGTAGTAGAGTTAGACATGGTCGATTTATTCCTCATTCTTGGAATGGATTGGCTACACTCTAGTTATGCCTCAGTTGATTGCAGAACTAGAGTCTTCAAATTTCAGTTTCCAAATGAGCCAGTTCTAGAGTGGATGGTTAGTAGTTTCGCGCCTAAGGGACAATTTATTTACTACTTTAAGGTAAGGAAGCTTATTTATAAAAGGTGCATTGATCACCTAGTACAGTTCAAAGATTCCAACTCTGAGACCCTAACTATCCAGTCAGTTCTAGTTGTCAGCGAATTCCCTGACGTGTTTCCTGAAGATCTTCTTGGAGTCCCTCCCTAGCGGGAAATGGACTTCAGCATAGACCTTCTTTCAGACACTCATCCAATCTCCATTCCTCCTTATAGAATGGCTCCATCTCAGCTTAAGGAGTTGAAGAAATAGCTAAAAGACCTACTTGATAAGGGTTTCATCAGGTCTAGCATCTCTTCATGGGGTGCTCCAGTGTTGTTCATGTGAAAGAAAGACGATACTCTTAGAATGTATATCAACTATCGTCAACTGAACAAAGTTATAGTTAAGAATAGGTACCCCTTACCCAGGATTAACAACTTGTTCAATCAGCTTCAAGGAGCCAGTTGTTTTTCCAAGGTAGATCTTAGGTCGGGGTATCATCAACTTAGAGTTAGAGAATATGACACACCAAAAATAGCCTTCAAAACTCAGTATGGTCACTGTGAATCTGTGGTTATGTCCTTTGGACTAACTAATGCCCCTGCAGATTTCATGGACCTGAAGAACAGGGTTTTCAAGTAGCATCTAGACATGTTTGTCATTGTATTCATTGATGAAATTCTGGCATACTCCATAAATGAGGAAGAACATGCTAACCATCTGAGGATAGTGCTACAGACACTCAGACACCGCCAGTTATTCGCTAAATTGAGCAAATGTGTATTCTAGTTGAAGTCTGTGACTTTCCTTGGTCACGTGGTCTTAGGTGAGGGTATTCAGGTAGATCCTCAAAAGATAGCAGTAGTGAAAGACTGTCCAAGACCTACTTCTCCAACAGATATCAGAAGTTTCCTAGGTCTAGCCGGTTATTGCCGATGATTTGTAGAAGGATTTTCTTCTATTGCATCTCTTCTGACTAAGATAACTCAGAAAAAGGTGAAGTTTCAGTGGCCAGATGCGTGTGAGAAGAGTTTCCAAGAGTTGAAGACTCGACTCACTACTGCTCCATTTTTAGCCTTACAAGAAGGAACAGAGGGTTCGTGTTATATTGTGACGTTTCTAGAGTGGGGCTCGGTTGCATTTTGATGCAACGAGGTAAGGTGATAGCTTACAGCTCCAAAAATCTCAAGGTGCATGAAAAGAACTATCCAACTAATGATCTTGAATTGGCAGCAGTGGTATTTGCTTTGAAGATATGGAGGCATTATCTTTATGGGGCTCACGTGGATGTTTTCACCGATCACAAAAGCCTTTAGTATGTGTTCAGTCAGAAGGACTTGAATCTTTGTTAGGGGAGGTGGTTGGAGTTACTGAAGGATTATGACATGAGCATGCTATACCACTTGGGCAAGGCCAATGTGGTGGCTGATGTCCTAAGCAGGATGTCCATGGGGAGCGTTGCTCATGTTGAAGAGGGTAGGAAGAAACTTGCAAAGAATATTCATAGGTTAGCTCGATTGGGAGTGCAATTGGTCGATTCAACTAAGGGAAGCGTAGTACTGCAGAGTGGGACAGATTCCTTTTTAGTTGTTGAAGTTAAGTCAAAGCAGGATAAAGTCCCATACTACTTAAGCTGAAGGAAGCTGTTCTTAGAAAGGAAGTGGAGGCTTTCTCCAAAGGGAGAGATGGTGTGCTTTGTTACCAGGGCAGACTTTGTGAATCGGATGTAGGTTACTTGAGACAGCAAATACTGGTAGAAGCACACAGCTCCAGATATTCTATCCACCCAGGTGCCACTAAGATGTACTGTGACCTATGGGATATCTACTGGTGGAACAACATGAAAAGAGACATTGCTGAATTTTTGACTAAGTGCCCAAACTGCCAGCAGGTTAAGGTGGAACATCAGAGACCTGGAGGTATGACTCAGGATATCGTATACCCACTTGGAAGTGGGAAGAAGTGAATATTTACTTTATTATGGGTCTACCTCATAGTTGCCGGTAGCACGGCTCAATTTCGGTGATAGTAGATCGGATGACCAAGTCAGCACATTTCTTCCCAGTTAAAACTACAGACTCAGTAGAGGATTATGCTATGTTATACATATGGGAATTAGTCAAAATTCATGGGGTTCCCTTTTCCATTATTTCAGATATAGGTACCCAGTTCACCTCGCATTTCTGGAAGTCATATCAGAAAGGACTCGGTACTCAAGTCAAGCTTAACACATCTTTTCACCCTTAGACAAATGGACAAGATGAGCAGACTATTTAGACCTTAGAAGATATGCTAAGAACTTGTGTGGTCGACTTCAAGGGTAGTTGGGATGATCACCTACCTCTCATCGAGTTTGCATACAACAACAGCTACCGCTTCAGTATTCAAATGGCCTTGTTTGAGGCGTTATATGGTAGGAGGTGTAGATCTTCCATAGGGTGGTTTGAATTTGGTGAATCTACCTTGATAAGACCAGACTCGGTTCATGAAGCTATGTATAAAGTGCAACTGATTATAGAAAGGTTGAAAACAGCTCAAAGCCAACAGAAATCTTATGCGGATGTGAGGAGGAGAGAGTTAGAATTTGCTGTAGATGATCGGTTTACCTAAAAATTTCACCCATGAAAGGGGTGATGAGGTTTGGAATGAAAGGGAAGCTTAGTCCGAGGTATGTTAGACCCTACATAATTCTGAGGCAAATTGGCAATGTGCCCTATGAGTTAGAATTACCCTAGGAGTTAGAATCTATGCACCCAATCTTCCATGTATCTCTTTTGAAGAAGTGCATAGGTGATCCGACCTCAGTTTTACCATTAAATAGTGTGGAAGTTAAAGATAGTCTTTTTACGAAGAAGTCCCAATTCAGATCCTAGACCGTCAAGTTCGTAAGTTGAGAAACAAGGAAGTCGCTTCAGTGAAACTCTTGTGGAGGAACCAGCAAGTTGAGGGAGCCACATAGGAGACAGAAGCAGACATGATGGCCAAATACACCTCATTTATTCCTTTCCAGTTCAGTTCCGGCATCAAGTATTAAATTCATCCTCAATAATCTCTTCAGTTTCATACTCATCAGCTCTATTTAGTTTTTCAATATACATCCTAGTTGCATTACTCAGTTAGCATGGTTAAATCAGTTTGGAGTCGATCATTCCTTCATAAATCAGTTCATAATCTCAGTCTGGGAATTTTGGCTCTTTTTCTAGTTTTCTAGTAGTTTTAGCCTTCATTCGAGGATGAATGATCCCAAGGCGAGATATTGTAACAACCCAAAACTCTCCTAGACCAAACTCAGACTCAGTAGATTAAATCAGAAAATTTTGTCTCAACACGACCATGACAATGAGTCGTTGTCAGATGTAATGACCTATTGTCTGGGTCATGGTCAGCCCTGCCAGTCGTATTCAAGAACCAGCGAGGCATTCAACGACCCGTGGTGAGGAGTAACAAGTCGTCCTGTCACTCGTTGTATTCCCATTTCAGAGATCAGTTATGCCCTTTCCAGGAACCCACAAGTCAAACAATGAGTTGTTTTTTGGTGTGACGACTCATGGCCCCCTCTCATTGTCAATTTCCAGTGAGCCAAATTCAGGAACAGGACCAACAACTGGTCCCAATGATTCATGGTGTCAACCAACGAGTCGTTGTGTGACCCGTTGGTCCCTGACAGGGCAGTTTTCAAAATTTTCTCATAGGGTTATTTTAGTAACTTCTCAACTTTTTATCTCTAAACCCTGTCATTTTGAGCATATTTGAGAGAGAACTAAAGAGGTAGAACAACATTCCCTCTTCATTCCTTTCATTCTCTCAAAGTCAGGAGCATGTGAACTTAGTCTGAAAGCACAGAACAGAGCAAAGGTTTCAACTTTTCTTCTCAGATCTTCTCAAGGGTTTTCTCCGGGATTTTCATCACTAGGTATGTGAGAATTTAGAAAGGAAATTATCCTACTCTTGTGCCCCAAAATCCATCTAAATTTTCTTATCAGTTCTAAGCCTTGAGACTTTCGAATTAGAGGATTTTTTTTGGTTATGTTTCGATTAAATCATATGAAATGTTGTTCATACTGTTGTTTCTATATTTCCATTATCTAGTGATCATGTTGATACTTGATTCCTAAAAAGTCACTTTAGCCCTATTTCAATAATTGTAGTAACTAGGGTCCTGCATAATTTTATAGACATATTGTTTGTTGACTCTAATCGTGTTGGAAATTTCATGTTATTAGTATCGGTTAAATGCTCACTCAGTTGCATGCTAGCTCAATTTCAGTCATGATGTTAATATCTTCAATATCCTTATGTTTGACTATAGTCATTTCTTAGGTGTCAGCAATGCTTCCCAAATATCAGTTATAAGTATTAGTTATCAGTTAACAGTTAGTTCTACAGACGGTTATGACGCTTCCAGATAATCAGCTCTAATCGTTCTTAGAACACTAGTTACAGTATTCGGTCCGATAAAACTCTCAGGGTACTTCCAGATAAGTATTCCGAACTTAGTGTTGTGCCCCAATTTCGAGCTGTCAACTTGGTAGTAGTAGTCATGTTAGGACTATTCAGTGGGAGTAGGACTTAGCACCGAGAGGGACGAGGTTCCAGCGCACCCAGGTTCCCAGAACTATGTTGCCACATAAGTTATTTTTTCCCTAATGGGCCCAAATTTGTGATCACCCAATTCATGTCTTTATACCCTCGCAAGGTATATTGGGTCCTATCGATGGGGCGTATACATCAAACTCCACGTTTAACTCATGTGATTATATATTAGTTATAGACTTTCTCACTAGTCAGTACAATCACATCTCAGTTCAGTATCTTAGATCCAGGACATGTCTATGACCATTAATTAGGGTCATTATTTACCATATCAATTATAATCCAGTTGTATCAGTTTTCAGTATTTTAGTTGGTCATTTCATGTTATTTCAGCTCAGTTACTTGTTCTTTCATGCTTATTATATCTCTCACTTACTCAGTACATTCAAAGTACCGATGCATACCTTTTATGTTGTATCGTATAATGATACAGGCGCAGGTTCTCAATCCCAGCATCGTCAATAGTTCCCGCAGACGATATCAGCAATAGCATTTGGTGAGTTCTCACCTTCCAAGGACGATATTTACTTTTAGTAGTTCTTTGCAGTCAAATTTTTTTTAGAGTTAGCTGGGGGAGCTTGTCCCAACAACTCATCATCTAGTAGTTGGCTTTCAGACATAGACACAGATTTTCAGTATTGTTTTTCATATGTATTGACTATTCTCAAATCAGTGTTCTTAAATGGCTTTATTTACTTGAAGCTTCCTCTTATATTTACTCAGTATACCATTGTAATGATAGCCCATGGGTTAACTTGGGGTCACTTATGGCATCAAGTACCGTGTCCCATCCAGGGTATAGACTCGGGTCGTGAAAGAAATGTATAAGCAGATTACTGATGTAAGTAAACAAACTTGAAATATTCCTATTTATTTATATTTTAAGGCATCAAACCTGATGGTAGAATCCAGAAAATACTCTAGTAGAACTTAATCCCACAGTTTGCATATTGGAATACTGAGTTTGGTGCTGATTGTCCTTTACATTCAACCATTGCAATCTTATTTGGATCCACTAGTTGTTTTTGCACAGTTGCATTAGGCGGTGTTCTTTGTAGCTACACTTGAACATTCTTTGTCTTTCTATTTCTCCTCTCAGGAACTGCCTTGAATTCCCCCTCCTCTTATTTGGTTTATTCTTCAAAAAAGTACAAACATTTCCAAATCTTATATAGTCAATACAAAACTCTGGCTTCTAATCATAGGCAATCTGCTGGTATTCCAATATCAAGTTTATCTGAAATCCCAATAGTTAATGCATCCACCAAACTAAAACCATTAAAGTGTATTTCCATTCTTAGAATGTTTATCATTGATGGAACACACCAGCTCAACTTAATCAACAATTTTGTTATGAAAACATGGTAGATGTAATCTCTTTAAGTTAAAATCTGTTCATATGTAATTTTAAATTTTGAAATACTCTTTAGAAATTTTATATGAGTGATATACACCTATGCAATGCAAATCTCTCTCACTGAGCATGGTCTTACTTTTGTAGCACTTCAGGGTTATTTTCTAGGATGCATTAGAAACAATAATGCATGCATCAACTTACTGTGTTATTAATACCTTGTTTGGCATACTTTTTTAACTTAAGTATAACTAATGATGAAAGCATCAACTCTATTTGGTATTATACTATGTATAACTAATACAATGACAAATTATCATATTAGCAATGCAAGGATTTTTAATACACGCATTAGCATGAATAAAGAAATAATTGTCCCTAAAAATCTTTTTCACATCTTTTCCACCGAGTTTGTGGAGGATATTTTTATAAATAAATATTTTTTAGAAATTATGCAATACATGTTATTTTTAACACACCAAATCAAACAAAATATAATAAATAACCTCAGCATAACTAATACCAGCATTACTATTACACCCCATTCAACACTATACTTATATACCCTACCAAACAACCCCCTAGGTGTCTGATGTTATTTCTTTTTGTAGTACATATTTGGTAGAAAATACAAGTCTCTACCATATATTTCTCCTATATATTTTTTATTTGTTGATATCTTATAAGTTGTGCCTAAGCCTCTTGCATTTGGCTTCTAACTTTTGTTAGCAATGTATTGAAGTAAGATGGATGATATGATGCCTCTTCATCGCTGTGTAAAGTGTTAGCAAGTAAAATTCGTCTAAATCCCAGTTCTTTTTTCTATCATTTATACTATTCCCAAGCAAATAATTTAAAAGGTTTTCATTTTAGGTGCCTCATAAGTACAGAATTGACGGCTTGCCTGATGAGCTGCTTATTGCCATCCTTTCTTGTTTGAACTTTCATAAGGCAGCCAGGACCTATATTCTCTCATGGCGATGGGATACTTATAGAAGCGCATGACTTACAGTCTTGAATTATATAATAAAAGACATGTAAGATTCGACGAGCGGAAAGGTTTATAACATTAGTGAATCAAGTCTTGAAACTGCAATAGGGTGCATTTATAGAGTAGTTCAAAATTTCTTTTGTTTACCCAATATGTTCTGTAGAATGGGAGCAACACGAAAAAATCGACTATGCTATTGATGAATGTATAAATTTTGCAATAGGAAAGCAAGTTAAAATATTTGAATTGAACGTGGCGCGAAGGTTTCTAGGAAATGGATCTCGTAAATCTTATAGAATTCCTTCTATGGAAAAATTATTTTCCATTTCTGGTGAGGTTAAGTTGCTGAGAACTTTGACTAATTTCAAATATGTTCAATTTGTTAACATCATAATAGCACAAGAAGTTATTGAATTCCTTTTATCCAACTGTCCTTTTCTAGAGAAAGCATATATTTAAGCGTTAGATTCTCTATAGAATTCGGAGGTTGGTAGGTTATTACTTAAGTTAAGGTCTATGAAAATATCTCCTAATGAATATCTGATGACTATGAAGGTTCATGCTCCAAGTCTCATGTTGTTTATATACTTTGCATTAGGATGTATCATCACAGTGCCATTTGAAGAAGTTCCCCTCCTATCTGAGCTAACTATTAGAGGAAATTATGCTCGTTCTTTTATTATGAGAGCTCACATGCATTCAAGCTATAGCAGAAATCTCGATAGACTTAAACTAGAAGTGTCTTCTGAAGTTGTAATATACTTCACCATCCCTCTTTTTTTCTCACTTGTTAGTCTATATTCAAACAAGCCGCTTACATAAATCACTTCAATATCATTTTAGGTATCTTCCTTCTGCAACGTGATTCCCCATGAATTTCCTCCACTCTGCCATTTGAAAAATTTGGAATTGGATATATCCATAATGTTCGGTGATGGCCTTTGCTTCTTCATATTCTTTATCAAGTATTCTCCTCAGTTTTCCAGGTTAACTATTCAGGTTAGCATTCTTACTAGTCACTGTATTGCTTCACCTTTACTTCATGCCACTTTCTTGCTATTACGGAGTTAGTTGTCTAATGCTTTAAGTTATTTAGTAGTTGATGTTCTATGAAAACTCCACCAATGAATGATTCACTTTCAAGTTTTATCGCCCTCCGGCCTAAGAAATTCTCATCTCTGATAGGTACAAAGCCTCAACATTTACTATATACTAAAAAGAATTTGAAGAAAGAAAAGTTTGCCATTTGGAAACTTTTGCAAGGCATTGACAAACTATTAGACATACATGTTAGTTGTGTTAAATTTTAAACAATAGTTAGCTATCAAATGTAATTATTTATGTGTCTAACATATTGGTCATTGCTCTAACCATCTACCAGAAGAAATTTATGGTATATGAAGAATTGGGGAATAACTTGCAAGTCACCTATTGCAATATTGATGTGGGGTATCATAGATGGATGCAGAAACTAGTTTTTATGTCTTATAAGCTTATTAGATGTCTATTTCCTGTTAGAAAAGTTACATCTTTAGAGGGAAGTTTCAACCTTTTACATTTTACTTTTTTTAGAAATAAAGTCCTAAATATGAACCATTCAAGCCCACTAAACTGTTTGTGCAGTTAGCCCAAATGAGATATGAGAACACTTTGGGATCATTTGGTTGTGTGTTAGAAAAGAGTTATCCATGTATGGATATTATCATAACTTTATATATTTTTTAGATCTCAAAATGAGGAAAACTAATCTTAACATAGAATTTAGCATAATACAATGTTTGGTTGGTTTTTTTCTATTTTCCACTAAAACATAACATTGCTAATATAATGTGTTTTTCTTTTCATAACTAATATGTCGATGGAATCTATGTATAACTTTATGCAAGATAGAATATCGGATAACTAATATACAAATAACTAAATCCTTCACAACCGTAATGACCCGTCTGTCATTATGGAGAATTAAGTCCAGAACCCTCTATTTTTGTCTAGGTACATGGTGGGAAGTGTTAGGGGAGTTGGATTTAACTTGAGTTTAAGGAATGGAAAATGTGCAGGAAAATTTTGAGCTACTGACTAACAGGAACTGCTGCAACGGTGGGAGTGCCACTGTAGCGAGACCGTCTTAACGAACGGAGGTCTGTCGTAGCAGGAAAGGAGGACTAACTGTTCGTTCTGCCTTGACGGGGTCATAGCCACCATAGCATGCCCGCTGTAATGGAAATATGACCGCAGAAGCAGATGATGGGAGGCAGTGTGATGGTGTCATGCCCCGCCTTGGGGGGTATGACTGGCACCTGGTGCCCTAGTAGGACCTAGACTGCTAACTGGTGAGCCTAAGCACATTTGGTGCCTGGCTAGCTCTAACTCAGATTTTTGGAAACAACGGGCTATATAATGGCTGTAAACACAGCCTCCGGCCGACTGGGCCTATAGCCACTTGTATAAAACTTCAGCTAACTGAAAACATACTTACAAAGGGGGAAACCTATGCGGGCCAACAAGGCCACCATGCTGTCTAGTTATCTCTAACTCAATATAACAAATGCGGAACAGCTACGTGATCAACAAGGTCACCACTATTGACTGGATAAGGCCTCACACGGCCAACATAAACAACTAAACATACGCACGGCCCCACACGACTGGCACAACTAATCACAGGGAAATATATACAGACTGCAAACCTCTAGGAATACTGATAAGATGGTCGGGACAGGGCCCGGCCTACCCATTCTGTACAATAAAAGAAAATGAACTACACCTCTAAATATCAAGCTCCGGATGACAGGAGCTGATGACTCTATAAGTTGGATGGAATCACGAGGGATCGCCCCTCGTCTATGAGTACCTGCAGGCAAGTAATGCAGCGCCCCAAATGGGCGTCAGTACCACTGGTACTAAGTATGCAAAGCAACTAGATACAACTAAATACAAATAACATAACTAGCAATTCTGAATAGCAGGAGATAATTGAATCTGTAAGAACTGATATGAACTGAATATGACTTTCTGTGCTGTGATAGGGCAGGAGCGTACCTGTAGACGCGGCAGCCTGCTGTCTATTAACTAATATATAGCACATAAATACATATATCTATATAGCAAACAAGAGCCAATACCAACCCCCATAAGTCGGATGGCGCCAAGCAAGCAAACAATCTATATACCCCTACCCGGGTCAAAACCAGCCAAAAATAAGTCACTCCACTCATCTGCTAACTACGAGCACCTCTGCCGGCCCCCTGGGTCTCCGGCTCGGGCCATAGCCTCTGATATAAATAACTGTGTCTGAGTCCGGAGGACTCCTATACTGTATCTGTAACTGTAACTATATCTGAATCTGTTCCCTGGGCGCTTGCGCACAACAGTGCTATCTGTACTGTAATGCTGATCAGCTTGATATGGGGAAAGCTTCATCCCATCTTCGTCCAAACTGGGGACGGCATGCCACTTCTTGGAGTGACGTAAACTCACCCGCTCAGTGGGCGACACAGTTACCAACCCAGGGGCGGCGAGGACGCTCAAAAGGGTGCCCTCACGACACAACCAAGTCTCAACAAACAATAAGCACATATATAGCAAGCATGTTTAAACTGAAAAATACTATCTGAATTCTGATTTCTTATTCTGATCTCTTTTTGTATTATACTGATTCTCATACTGCTTTATACTGAATCTGTGATCTTTATCTAACTGCATAGCTAATTTGTAGCCAAGATACTATCTAACTGTATGGCTATACTGTAGCCAAGATATCATCTGTCTGTATGGCTAATCTGTAGCCAAAATACTATCTGACTGTTTGATTTTACTTTACTAACTCTTATTCTAAATATTTGTCATATTATTCTAGAAACATGCTTGCTAATCACATACTAGGCTATACTGAGTCTGGAATGCTAACTTGCCAGTTTGGCGCATGCTTTACTAACTTTTGGACTGAGTACGATATAACAACGCAAACCAGATTTACTGAACTTGCACAATACTCAATATTCAACTTCGGGAATTCTACTATGGAGTTTACTGTGCTATACAAGGCTAAAACTACTAACTTGCCGAAGAAACTGGCTTTACATACCTTAACCTCGGTTTATCCAACTAACGGACAAAGCTCGGTCAGTACTCCAGCTATTTCTCCCAACTGCATTTACATATATGTCAATTAGAACTAAATACACCAATATTCTGAAAGAAAACGTCACTTTCGATATATTTATAGCCTAAACTTTGGCTTATTGAAAGACAGTCAAAAACTCGCTATTTCTCGAAAGTCCAGAAGGGAGAAATGCTCACTTTAGGGATAGGAGTATATTGACACTAGTTTGGAGCAATTCCACTTACCTTAGTTCGGTAGCACGACGATTCGTCGGCCAAATTTCACGAAACTAAATCCGTAGGAATGCACCTTACTGCTTAATACCTCGGTATCTGGAGTTAATTTGAGTTTGGACCGCGTTTGACGGTGTAATCGGATGAATATTATAAGAGATTCTCGATCCTCCCTGTTTTTCCTCGGTTTCTCTGGAAATTATATGAGTTATATCATTAAAAACTAAAGTGAGGGGTTTATATACTTGGGCCTGGACAGGGCCAACGTATCACGGATCCAACGTGGAGGCTCCACCTCTGTGACACGTTTCTATCGCGGAGGGGCTCTGCCCCGGCTCCTTCCGCGATGGTTCGACAGGTTTCTCGTCCGGTTTTTTCCTGGGCCTTTTTCTAGCATGTAAGGCTTTCAAATACTCTTAACCAACACGCAAATAGGCCATCTATTTGATGGGAATTTTACGGGGTGTAACATTCCCCCCCTCCTTTAAGAACATTCGTCCTCGAATGTAGACTTCTATCTAGAGGACTTCTCAACTTACTCAACTTGTTTCTAGAAAAATTTCGGCAGAGTTTCCCCTGTAATATGGACTATCCTAAAAACCTGAAATGAAGAAAAGTCCCATAGAGGTACTCCACACAATACTATAGTATTTAAATGACAGATTAAAATAGACCTTCTCATTTATATGTATACTATAAGGCACTGCATAAGATAATAATACTAACATACCTGTCGCCTGACTAGGCTTGAAATAAATGAGGGTATCTGGTCTTCATATCTTCCTCCGCCTCCCAAGTCATCTCCTCTCGGCTCCTGTTATGCCACAATACCTTGACAGACGCAATATCTTTAGTTCTCAATCTACGAATCTGTCTGTCTAAGATAGCTACTGGAACCTCTTCATAGGCCAGCTCTTCCGTAACCTGGATATCCTGGACTGGGACTGCTCTGGATGGGTCTCCTATGCATTTCCTCAACATAGATACATGAAAGACCGGATGAACGGATTCCAATTCTTGAGGCAAGTTCAACCCGTATGCCACTCGGCCTACTCTCCGCCGGATCTGATTAGGCCCAACGAATCTCAGACTGAGCTTACCTTTCTTGGAGAATCTCATCACCCCTTTCATTGGAGATACTTTCAGAAATTCCCAGTCATTCACATCAAATTCTAGGTCTCTGCGCCGCACATCAGCATATGATTTCTGGCGGCACTGTGCAGTCAGTAGGCGTTCCCTGATAAGCTTTACCTTCTCCTCTGACTGTTGAATGATGTCTGGCCCAATCAACGTTGATTCTCCCACTTCAAACCAGCCAACTGGCGACCTACATTTTCGCCCATACAATGCCTCAAAGGGCGCCATCTGGATGGCTGAGTGATAGCTGTTATTATAAGAAAATTCAATTAACGGCAAATGCTCGTCCCAGCTACCTCCAAAATCTAGCACACACGCTCGTAGCATGTCCTCGAGCGTCTGAATAGTGCGCTCAGCCTGTCCATCTGTCTGAGGGTGGAATGCTGTGCTCAAATTAATCTGCGTTCCCAGACCTCTCTGAAATGACTGCCAAAATCTAGCTGTAAATTGTGCTCCTCTGTCAGAGATAATAGATACTGGAACACCGTGTAATCTAACTATTTCTCTAATATACAATTCGGCATAATCCTCGGCAGAGAAAGTAGCTTTCACTGGCATGAAATGAGTTGATTTTGTCAGCCTGTCAACTATTACCCAAATAGAATCGTGTCTATGTCTAGTACGGGTTAATCCTGCTACAAAATCCATATTCACTGCTTCCCATTTCCAGAGAGGCACAGCTATGTCCTGAGTTAATCCGCCTGGTTTCTGGTGTTCCGTTTTTACCTGTTGGCAGTTAGGACATTGGGCTACACATTCCGCTATTTCCCTTTTCATACCTAGCCACCAGTAGATTTCCTTGATATCGTGGTACATTTTTGTCGCGCCTTTGGGGGTATGACTGGCACCTAATGCCCTAGTAGGACCTAGACTGCTAACTGGTGAGCCTAAGCACATCTGGTGCCTGGCTAGCTCTAACTCAGATTTCTGGAAACAACGGGCTATATAAAGGTTGTAAACACAGCCTCCGGCCGACTGGGCCTATAGCCACCTGTATAAAACATCAGCTAACTAGAAACATACTTACAAAGGGGGAAACCTATGCGGGCCGACAAGGCCACCATGCTGTATAGTTATCTCTAACTCAATATAACAAATGCGGAACAGCTACGTGACTGGCAAGGTCTCCACTACTAACTGGATAAGGCCTCACACGGCCAACAAAAATAACAAAACATACACACGGCCCCACACGACCAGCATAACTAACCACAGGGAAATATATACAGACTGCAAGCCTCTAGGAATACTGATAAGATGGTCGAGACAGGGCCCCGGCCTACCCATGCTGTACAGTAAAAGAAAATGAACTACACCTTTGAATATCAAGCTCCGAATGACAGGAGATGATGACTCTATAAGCTGGCTGGAATCATGAGGGATCGCCTCCTCGTCTATGAGTACCTGCAGGCAAGTAATGCAGCGCCCCAAACGGGCGTCAGTACCACTGGTACTGAGTATGCAAAGCAACTGGATACAACTGAATACAAATAACATAACTAGCAATTCTGAATAGCAGGAGATAACTGAATCTGTAAGAACTAATATGAACTGAATCTGACTTTTTGTGCTGTGATAGGGCAGGAGCGTACCTGTAGACGCGGCGGCCTGCTGTTTATTAACTAATATATAGCACATAAATACCTATATATATATATATATATATATATAGAAAAGAAGAGCCAATACCAACCCCAATAAGCCTGATGGCGCCAAGCAAGCAAACAATCTATATACCCCTACCCGGGTCAAAACCAGCCAAAAATAAGTCACTCCACTCATCTGCTAACTACGAGCACCTCTGTCGGCCCCTTGGGTCCGCGACTCGGGCCATAGCCTCCGATATAAATAACCGTGTCTGAGTACGGAGGACTCCTATACTGTATCTGTAACTGTAACTGTATCTGAATCTGTTCCCTGGGCGGTTGCACACAACAGGGCTATCTGTACTGTAATGCTGATCAGCTTGATATGGGGAAAGCTTCATCCCATCTTCGTCCAAACTGGGGACGGCATGCCACTTCTTGGAGTGACGTAAACCCACCCGCTCAGTGGGCGACACAGTTACCAACCCAGGGGCGGTGAGGACGCTCAAAAGGGTGCCCTCACGACACAACCAAGTCTCAACAAACAATAAACACATATATAGCAAGCATGTTTAAACTGAAAAATACTATCTGAATTCTGATTTCTTATTCTGATCTCTTTTTGTATTATACTGATTCTCATACTGCTTTATACTGAATCTGTGATCTTTATCTAACTGCATAGCTAATTTGTAGCCAAGATACTATCTAACTGTATGGCTATACTGTAGCCAAGATATCATCTGTCTGTATGGCTAATCTGTAGCCAAGATACTATCTGACTTTCTGATTTTACTTTACTAACTCTTATTCTGAATATCTGTCATATTATTCTAGAAACATGCTTGCTAATCACATACTAGGCTATACTGAGTCTGGAATGCTAACTTGCCATTTTGGCGCATGCTTTACTAACTTTCGGACTGAGTACGATATAACAACGCAAACTAGATATATTGAACTTGCACAATACTCAATATTCAACTCTGGGAATTCTACTACGGAGTTTACTGTGCTATACAAGGCTAAAACGACTAACTTGCCGAAGAAACTGGCTTTACATACCTTAACCTCAGTTTATCCGACTAACGGACGAAGCTCGGTTAGTACTCCAGCTATTTCTCCCAACTGCATTTACATATATGTCAATTAGAACTAAATACACCAATATTCCGAAAGAAAACGTCACTTTCGATATATTTATAGCCTAAACTTTGGCTTATCGAAAGACAGTCAAAAACTAGCTATTTCTCGAAAGTCCAGAAGGGAGAAATACTCACTTTAGGGATAGGAGTATATTAACACTAGTTTGGAGAAATTCCACTTACCTTAGTTTGGTAGCACGACGATTCTCTGGCCAAATTTCACGAAACTAATTCCGTAGGAATGCTCCTTACTGCTTAATACCTCGGTATCTAGAATTAATTTGAGTTTGGACCACGTTTGATGGTGTAATCAGACGAATATTATAAGAGATTCTCGATCCTCCCTGTTTCCCCTCGGTTTCTCTGGAAATTATATGAGTTATATAATTAAAAACCGAAGTGAGGGGTTTATATACTTGGGCCTGGACAGGGCCAACATGTCACGGAGCCAACGCGGAGGCTCCACCTCCGTGACACGTTGCCATCGCTGAGGGGCTCTGCCCCGGCTCCTTCCACGATGGTTCGGCAGGTTTCTCGTTCGGTCTTTTCCTGGGCCTTTTTCTAGCATGTATGGCTTTCAAATACTCTTAACCAACACACGAATAGGCAATCTATGTGTTGGGAATTTTACGGGGTGTAACAGATGGGTTCTTTATTGTCAACATCCACTTCATACATCATAAGGAGGTGTGCGTTTGAGCGTTATCACTAATATAGAAGACTGGTCTTTTACCCTTCTTGCTGAGGGGCACTCTCTCATCTTGTCACCCCATTGGGCACAACCAAAACAACCCTCTTTTCCCAGATGGCACTCCCCTGGGTAATTTTTACCACTCTTCGGCCATGATGGAAAGGTGCAGCTGATGGAGACATGGCTCTATGACTGGGAGCCTCAATTCCCACCCCTTCTATCTTTGTGGTGCTTGGAAGATGGAGCACTAGCTGAGGAAGGTGTTGGAGGCCTATGCTATTGCTAGGGGAGATTACCAGCACCTGACCTCTGTTGGGAGTACTCAAACTAACCAATTCTAGCCCACTTTCTCTCACTCTCTATCTACTTTAACTTTTCTGCCTTTATCTGTTGGGCATGAATAATGAGACTGGAGAGAGGTCTATATCATTGATGGACATGGCAGTCATGCATTCCTTGAGTACCAAATTTGAAACTCCATTAAAAAACTTAAGCATGTCAGCCCTCGGTTCAGCAACCAGTTCTGGAACATATTATGACAGCTGAGTGAACATCAGTGCATACTCCTCTACTGTTATGCTGTTCTGCCTCAAGTTCATGAACTCAGCAGCCTTAACTTCCCTCAATTTTCCAGGAAAGAACCTGTCCAAGAATGCTATAATGAATACATCTCATTCCACTGGACCTACTCCATTCTTCCTTCCTTACTTCCACTATTTGTGCCAAATCTGATCCTCGCCTTTCGACTAATAGATAGAAAAATTAGCGCTCTCTGTAGAGGTGGCATGCATGATTTGGGTGATTTTCTATATCTCATTCACGAACTCTTGTGGGTCCTCTTCTACCTTAGACCCGTGACAAGATGGAGGATTATCACATGAAATCCCTGACCCTGACCGCAACTGCAGATCCATTTGTGTTCTATGGAACCACGACTTTTTGGTTGACCTAATAGGTCATCACTTGTGCAGTATCTGAATGGCAGCTTGAAATTCCGCATGGTAAACCTGATCGTCCTGATGGGGCTGACTGGTTAGCATTACCGTTCCTCCTTCCATTTCCTCTTCTGGGAGGCATCATTATCACTGCAAAGGGTAGAGCACGAGTTAGGAGAATATATTAGAGTCTAATACTCTACGCACGATAAGATTTATGAACAAAGGGAATTTTCTTAAAATGCCTCGTAGCCTCCTCCTCATAAGTGTGGTGCGCTTGAAACCCATGAAAAGGACTCTACTCGATGCGGCTTTCAGACATCCTAGGACACTCTAAACCTAATGCTCTGATACCAAGTTTGTCACGACCTAAGTCTACACCCTAGACATGACGCGATACTTAGGGCCATACATGACCCCAAGCTAACCCATAACATAGAAAGATACTTATACTATGAATACTAAATGGAGTCCACCAGTAGAAGCCTTGAAAATATAAATGATTAAAATCCATTAAATAAAATAATACATCTGATAACACACTGAATTACTAACTCTATCTTAAAGCCATCTATGAATTGATGAGTTGCTGGGACAAACCCCCAACTAATTATAAAGTCTAAACTAAAAAATCAAAATACAATAGTTTGGAAAAAAAACTCTGACCCTCGGAAAATAAGGACTCACCACTGAACTCTACTGATTTTTGCCGGAGATGGACTACTGAGGATCCCGAGACTAAGAACTTGTGCCTGTATCATAAGACAATACAACATAGAGAGTATGCATCAATAATTTGAATGTACTGAGTAAGTGAAATATGAAGTAAATGTAAAGATACTGAGATTCTATAAGTTGAACTAACAAAACATGCAACGATCATAACTGGAATCATAAATAAAGAAGTATCTAAAATTCTGATAGTATTGTACGAAATAATAACTATCTGAAGGTCATACACATACCTTGAATTCTGGAGGACTGCACTGAGATGGAAACCGTGACTGTACTGGATTGAGTTGTACTGTACTATATTGTGGGAGAAACTATAACTGATATGTAACCGCGTGAGGAAGACGTGGAGTTCGATGTGTACCCCCATTGAAAAAGGCCCACTATATCTTGCCAGGGTCTAGTAGCTGAGCTGGGAGATCACTATCTAATGCCCGTTCGAACTAGTAACATACGGTGGCAATATAGTTCTAGGAACCTAGGTGCACCGAACCCCGGCTTCGCACGGTGCTAAGTCCTACTCCACTGGAAAGTGCTAATTATGTCCAGCTAGGTTGATAGATCGAAACTGGTATCGTAAGAATTAAGTTCAAACTACTTGTTTGGATGTTTCATGAGACTCTAAGGATCTAAAAGTAACTATGTTCCATGATTCATCAAAGCTGCTTTATTTGAAAGTGTTGTAACGGTCTAAGGAACAACTGATAAACTGATAACTAGTACTACTGAGGTTATTGAGTTCTTAAGGACTAAAAATAGTCAAACAGATCAGCTGACATATCTGTAGAACACTGAGTATATGAAGTGTTGACTATGACTCTGAGACTGGATAAGTCAAAGACTAACATTGAATCATACTTTTGTACTAACATTGGTAATTTAAAAGGAACTATTTTGACAAACACTATTCATGTATGAATTTTAAATTATGTAACTCTCATTCAAATCACATTTGAAGATTAAGTCTAAAATACATAATGTATGAAATGAAATACCAAGCATGAATTACAACTAATAATAATCTAGGAAAAACTCAAGAATTATCACAATAAAGGAATTCATAGACTATCTAAAATGAAAAGGAGATTGTTGTAAAGAATTTGGGATAGAAGGGTGAGAGAAATTCCCTTGCTAGAACCCTACATACCTAGAGTAGAATTTCTCTGAGAAGGCACCTAAATTTTGAGGAAGAGAAGAAGTCCTAGTTGTGGCTCTAGGGAGTCTGTTTGAGTTCTTACATCACTTCTGAGTGATTTTGGAAAGAATAAGGGGAGAGCATCGTCAAATCCTCTAAATCCCCTTCAAAAACGTCTTAATACGATGTAGTTTAGAAGTTAGAATTATAAGGTTTTAAAAAAAAAACCCTAAAACAGTTATTAAAATTTCTACTCATTAGGTGGTACAACTCAACCTATGAGTCGTACCAGGTTCCTACGGCCCATACCTTCACTTGTTTCTAGGGACCCTGCTCTGTGCCATTTCTCTGAAGATTTCTGCTAATTTCTACCATGATCCGTACAAGAATCCTATGAGTCGTACTACAGTCCGTGGTTTAATCCTGAAACTTCCTTTGATTCAACTCACGACTCAGTCCACAGTATGTACCAACATACCATGGGTCATCCCATGACTCGTTTATGACTCGTGGTTACCCATACTTTCCCTGATCATTTCCTGAACTTATCCACGATTGGTCAGTATGATTTGTACCATCTTGGTATGAGTCGTAACATGCACTCGTGATTCCTCCAATCACACTTACTATTTTCCTCCAACCCTCCTGTTACGAGTCCAGATACAACTCGTACCATGATTGTAAGATTCATATTGTGACTCGTACTGGGGACTTTATCCCAGTTTTCTGCATGATCATGTTTTAAATCTAAAGGCTAGTCTCAAAAGTTTCTCGGGTGTTACAGGTAACATTTTAATGCCATATCTAGATCCCTTGGTATCATGAGTTATAGTTTCATGGGTGTACAATAGTCCTGGTTTTGAGTGTTTGAACGGAAAGAGGGCCAGTACTTGATAATGGTCATCTATGCAAATTTTGATATTATTGACTGTAGGTCTTCTTTTTTACATTCTATTTAAGCGTTGTGTTTGTAGTAGTGTATTTATTTTCTCTAGGACATGCAAATGTTCTAAGTTGAGGGTGTTGATGAGTCATAGTTTTACGTCACTTTTGACGCATAAAACATAGGAAAAATGTTTGGTCTTAGGTGTATTTATACATATATGAGGTTCTTTCACTTTGTTTTAAGGGAAATCATCTCCAGGACTTGGATTTTGGAAAAGGAAATGAAAAATATAGAAAATGGATTGTTGCAGGTCTCAGTACGAGACGTACCTAACACCCACAGCACAACATTAGAGAAAATGCATAAGTTTAGAGCATCATATTATTGACAATATGATCCATACAATCTAGGTACGAGTCATACTTAGTGTCCGTGAATTGAGATATAGAAGATATGCATCTACAGAATCCATTGGTACGAGTAGAGGCCAGAAGTCATGATGGCAAGGTGTGAATCATACTGATAGACTTGTGGTGAGATTTAGAGAGTTAGAAACTTGGTTGATTCAGGGCACAGAAGGATTCCACGAGTCGTACCAACATGGTACGAGTCATATGAAGGACCCGTATAAGAATCACTTGAGATGCCAGATTTCAGAAGTTCAAGCCACAGAAAGATCCTACGACTCTTAATACTGTTGTACAAGTGGTACCAACCTCCGGTACCTAAGAAGACCAGAAGCTACAGACTCATACTACAAAAGCATACCACGACTTGTAGCAGCATGTTACGACTCGTAGGTTGTCTCATCAGCCAAATCCCTGTTAATTTAGGAAAGGATTTTATTAGTTGTATAAATACTCTTAGGTTATTTTCCTTAACAGAATTGATACTTTTCATTGTAATTCGTGGTTTTGTGCTTCCTAACACTTCTTGGAAAACAAATACACAAAAACCTTGAGAGAATTCATTATTGTTCCTAATTTTCTAAAGTTTGATTGTGCAACTTATCATTAGGTTTCTCTTCCATCCATATTGTATGTTCTTAATTATGTTTTCTTCTATGAATTCTGATTTCTTTCTTGCAATCATGAATAGATAAACCCTCCACATATAAGGTTGTGGGAACCATGGTGGAATTACAAACTAGGGTTAACACAAGGAAATTCTAAACCAATATGAATTCTTGTATTGTTCGTTTCTTCATTATTAATGTTTCTTAACGGTGAGATATATTAGGACTAGCCTGAATTCTCTTCTAGCTTGAATCTAAAGAGGTAGAGATTAGGAAAAGAGAGAACAACAAAGCCTTGGAAGTAATTTTTATTGAATAACCTGAGCTGCGGTTGCAGGAGAGTTATGTTGGAGCTATTGATAAAAGTTAAAGTGAAATCACTCATGGGACCTAACCGAGTGATGAGTAGAGTTATATAATAGGGAAAAATCAGTCATTTAGATGAGTATAATTATCAGTTCTATAGGCTTAGTATTGGGATATATCACGAGTGTAATAATGTGGCCTATTTAAGAAGCCATAGGGAACACTTTCCTAGTGTATTTCATAACTTTGATCACAACACCAGTTCGCAATACTATTACTTGATTATTTCTATTACACCCCCCCCCCTTTTAGGAAATAATTGCACTAAAAGATTGAATACTAGCATTAATTTATATCTTAACCATATTCCTTATGCGATAGACTCCAACCTTTATTGGGTTCTTTATTGATAACCTCCGCGTTATACTTCTTCACATGTGTAATTTGAGCATTATCACCATTACCTCAGATATAGGCGCATAGTTCACATCCTACTTTTAGAAGTCCTTCTAGAGAGGATTAGGTACTCATATTAATCTAAGTATGACTTTTCACCCGCAGATAGATGGTCAAGACGAGCATATGGTTTAGATGCTTCAGGATATGTTTAGAGCATGTATTTTAAATTTTGAGCGTAGTTAGGATGATCACCTACCACTCATTGAGTTCTCTTGTGAAAATAGCTACCATGCCAGTATCAAGATGGCTCCAGACGAGGCTCTATGCGGGAGATGATGTAGATCCTTATTTGTCAGGTTGGTAGGTTATATGCTGGAGCTACCTATAGAATTTGCCTCAGTGCGTCTAGTGTTTCATGTGTCCATGTCAAGAAAGTGTATGGGTGACACATCTATGGTAGAACCTATAGAGAATATAGGTATCCAAGGGAACCTGTCCTATGAAGAAGTGTCAGTGGCCATTCTTAATCACCAAGTTCACAAGTTGCAAAAGATTGCATCAGCAAAAGTGTTATGGAGGAACCAAAATATTGAAGAGGCTACATGGAAAGCTGAAGAAGATATGAAAGCAATGTTTCCTTAGTTGAGGAACATACCCCAGGAAATAATCCTAACCTCCCTCTATGTTTCCATGGCTTCACGTCCTATGCTATGCTCATGTTGTATGAAACTAATGCTTCATGTTACATTTTACCATCCATGTTTATATGAAATCTTGTCATGCTATACAAATTCACGTCCCATGTTATGCACTCCATTTACAAATGAATTCATGTTGTCATTCCATGCTAAATTTTATGTCTCCTACTCATGCCTACAATCATTTCTTCTCTTTACATCCTACTATTTCCCTTGCGAGAATGGTGTCTATCACATTGATGAATAAGAGGAAGGTAAGTATAGGGGGATAGTAGTAATATTGTTGCATTAGTGGAGAGGAGCTACAAAGGAGTGAGGAAGAGGTCGTGGGAGAGATGGTCAACTGAGATACACGACAGTAGTCTAACTAAAATGAGAAATAATTTGGGGGAAAATTCCCCCTTCATGATTTAAGAAGCCAATGAGGGTTTAGTTTGATTTCAACGTGTTCTTTAATGTTTAGGCACTATTTGATGCCCTGTGAGGTGATGATATTTCTGGTTAGCTAGCACCAATTTGAGAAATTGGGATAATACTAATTACAAAGGAAACTTTTTAAAAATTTTGGAGAATTTCAGAGTTAGAATTTTTTTAGTACCCATAACCTCATTCGAGGATATATGATCCCAACCATGGGGTCATGGTCATACATGAGATTTAAGGAGTTATATTGTAGTTTGAAGCCTTTACTGGTGATTCCCCAAATCCATTTCCAATCAGAAGTGTGTAAACGGTCGACTGCACTATAACTATCCGGCGAAGAGTCAAGATCATATCTACAAGGATTTTGTAAAGATCAAAGCTATCAAGTGAAACAAAAATGATTAAATAATTAAAAGATAACTCACATTAATAGGTCAAATAGATTTAAGCTAAATTGCTGTAAACTTGAGTGCTAAGGGTTGAAATCAATAGGAGACAAATTCTAGGGAAGTGTTCCTATGCAGGGTTGATCCCCCTAAATCACTCAATTAGGCTTACGAGAATGGGCTCTTTAGAAATATGCAAACAATCTTTTAGGCAACCATTAGTTGTCTCTCAACAACCCAACAATGTAAATCTAAACCAATTTTCTCAAATTGAATAGAATTCAAATCAAAACATATTGCAATTTGTCAATTAGTTTCATGAAATCTCTAAGTGAACCTATCACACAAGGTTTAAGCCTTGGGTTATTATTTATTGATCCTATCGAATCCTTAATTGGCTTTTTCAAGCACAATTAAGGAAATTTGGCATTATTGGGTATTTTGAATCACCAAATTCACATTACAAACCATAGGTCAATAAAATATTTACATGCCTATAATCAATTCATCTTAATTCAGATCATTAAAGTTAACAAACCAATGGTGAAACAAGAAGAAAAGAAAGCATAAATTAAGACATGATCACTTCCAAAGTAATAAGAGAAAGAGAAAATGCAAATTATGAAATTGAACTTCAATTAACCTTCAAACTATAATGGGTATCTTATAAATATTGTTCTTCTACTCTGAAACTGAGAATCTTACTGGAACTCTCTAAGAAAAAGAACGATTCATCTAAGGCCAAAACCCCAAGTTTAAATTTAAATTTCGAGGCCTCGTTTGTAGGTATGGATGACACAATAAACTTATGATTTCTATTTTTCACCGTATCTTGGACCATAAGGTAAATCTATTTGCTGTCATACGTTAACTTACGGACTGTATAATGAATTGACGATTCGTACTTCTCTCTGTAGGTTGCTGCTTCTCCAGGTTGACAACTTGTGATCAGCAGTCCAATTTATGATCTGTGTTTTGAACATGTGATATGTAATTTACTCCATGCCTTTCTAATAGGTCGTCACCGTTCTCTAGTTTGAATCATGATTAGAAGTATGGGTCGCATCTTGGATTTGTGGTCCGTCTGTCCTATTTTTTGGAAAAGTTTCCTTTTTGTGCATCTTTCCTCCAACTCATTGGAAACATTGATACTTAGTTTAACATAATTATTATTCACTTAAATTACCACTCCAAGGCGTGCTTAAAAGAAGTACAAATATGTCGCAAAACCCTGATACATCATTTACCCAGTCAAAGGAGTACTAGCGAGTTAAAATAATGAAATTAGGAAATTGCGTAAAATACCTATGTAGGTATTGTATGTCATACAAACCATGAAATTATTTTACGATACTGTACATGGATGTGTGATGGAGATATGTTCCACCACTTGAACCACAATTTGTTACTTGCGACATATTTTATGGATTGCGTTTGAATTGTATGAAGTGTAGGTGACCACCATAAGTAGGAGATCAATTTTCTATGTTTCTAATAAGGTTCATGATACAATCTATACTCTATAAAGTAATTTTACAGACCATACCCTACCACCATAAGTGGAGACCCAAATTTCCAAGATTCTAGATATGAGTTACAGCCTGACTGATGGATTGTATGTTGAATCTACGGTCCATACTTTGAATCTTAAATGAGAGATACAACAATCAGAAGTGATTTGAAACATGATTTACAAACGGTAAGTTGATTATATGGTCCATAATAGTGTCCTTACCTCCGTAAGTTGTCTGCTTTTAGTGGCTATTTAAGAGAGACTCGATCTTTTCCTTCATTTTCTCACATGTTAAGTGTTAGACCGATACTCCTCCCTTCTCAAAGTTTTTCCACTTCAAGGTAACTTCCCTGAAGCTAATTCCATGTGATTTCTCATGTATGCATGAATAGAATTATGATCTTTATTTCTACACCCCTAGGGTTCTAAGGAAACCCAGTTCTAAGCTCATGGTGGATATTGCACCTCTTTCACAATCTTATACTTCTTTTTCTTGTATTACTTAAGGGAAAATAGGGTACGTAAGGCAAAACCCATCTCACAACCCGAACATAGGCATAGATCGAGACACGAAAACTAGAATCATAAATGGCTCCAAGTCAACCCATGGCATGAACATGATAACTTAAGGTCAACATAATGAAAGAAGCAAACTAAATTCTAAAATAGCGGAGATATGACTATTGAAACATCTGAACAACAAAAATACATAAAAATGAATCTGAAGCTGAATACAACACTATGTTTTAAAATCCTTTATATACTGACAAGCTGATGTCACGAGACCCCAACTAGCTCACTAAAAGTCTGAAACTAAAATGACAACACTACCATCTAAAAGTCCTCGAAGGATGAGGACTCACCAATCAAGCTCTCTAGAATAAACTTTGATAACTAGCTAGTAGAGAGACTGACCCTGGACGTTTGAGCCTGTATCATATAACGATACAGCATAAGTGTTCATAAGAGTAGGACAAGTCAAAACATGAAATGATAATCATAACATAAATGTGAGACTCAAGATTTTTAGAACTATTCATAATCATAAGAAAAACCCTGTAAAACATAGATTGAGCCAAGGTATCGTAAACATGACAATTCATAAATCATGACTGAACAATGGGAGGAGTCATCTTAACCGACATCATCATGATAGAGCTTACATGATCAGAGGCAGATCTAGAGCTTGAAGGTTACATGTGCGATATAATTTTTAACGTAGATGTGTTGATCAAACCAATCAAATATTTAACTTATTTTCCATCTTGTAAATATCAAATTGGGACAACTTTGGTCCAATTATTTGTCCTTTTGATTTATAAAGACAAATAGATCAGACCAAAAAAATTATGATAATGCGGCAAAAAAAACTTTCTAACAATAGTAGTATGTATGTATGTGTGTGTATACACACACACACACGTTATTCATTTATAAATACACTCGACAAGCTTTCATATTTTTGAAGTACTCAATGGTGCATAATTATTTAAATTTATGAATACTTCACACTCTATTTTAAAAATTAGATATAAAGAGGCTGAAGAATTTCACATACATAATTTCGGTAACAAAAATGAAGTCTTATTTTAAAGTATTGACTCACAACAATAGAAAATCTAAAAAGGCCAAAGAAGACAAAAGGAGATTTCAATGTAATTTTCAACAAGATTTAAATTGTCATTACTTAAAGATTTTTTTAATATAAATTTTGTCAAAATGATTTAGATAGTAGAACAAAGAGTAAGAAAAACTCACTATTGAGATTTTGAACTTTTGAAGAAAAGAAAGGAGAAAGAATCTGCTGGAAGAAAAAAAAATATTATCCCTTTTATTCAAATTTATGTGACAAAGTTTCATTAGAATCAAAATTTAAGAAAGGAAGGAAGACATTTAAAGTTGTGGTCTAAAATAAACCTTAGACATTTGTGTGGTTATAAAATATTTTATTAAGAATAAAAAAATAATTTTAAAATAATTTTATTTCTAATTATAGAAAGTAATATTCTTTTTGGGATATAAAAAGAAAGAAAAAAATTAGCAAAAATTAAAACAAAAAACTGTCAGCAAAAATTAAGTTAAGAACTTTTATAACTTAGGTATCAAATAGCTGTAATATTGAATATATGATAGTATGTGCATTAAGACTATCTAGTGACCATGACCTAATGGATAATGCATTTACTATTATTGAAGATATTGAGGGTTCGAATCTTTTTTGAACATAGTTTTTGGCAAATGAAACGACAAAATGCAGCATAAAAATAAAAATCTGCACTAGTTGGAATCGAACTCACGACCAAGAGGTTGCAAACTTGACCCTTTGCCACTGTCACTACGAGCTAACTTTGCACTTTGAGTGGCAAATTCAATATTTATAATATATATTATTCAGATATACATATATATACAAAATTTCAACCAAAATGTCTGGGTGTCATGGCACCCCTTTCCATATACATAGATCCGCCCCTATACAAGATGCCCCAACTATCCCGCTCAAGTGGGTAGAGCCGTCCTAGGCTTGCTAGGCAAATGAAGTAAATGGTGTGATATCACAAATAGGGACTCACCTAGAGCCCATGAATATAAACCTACATTGGCGCGTAGTTCTGAGACCTCAGAGTTTACCTGAACACCGGGGCTACTCAGTGCTAGACACTTCTCCCAAAAACATGTACGTGAAGGCTCACACAATAATCATGAAATCATTCATGAAGTTCATGGATAGATAAATCATAACATACTTTATCATACTTGAAATACATCATTATCCAAGAAATAGGGCTGGTGAGTCGGCCAAAATCATAAACTAATAAATCATGAAGAACATACATTCTTTGAAAAATCACCATACTTGAAATCCATAAATTCATAAAGACTACTTGTAGGGAATCATATCATAAATAGTAAATCATAAGGGCTTAGGAGAATCAAAATCATAATATAATCATAAATGTGACTTTTCATGAAACTTGCATAATTGAGATATATAGCTAAAAATCTGAAACCATGATTTAATAATCAAAATAGTTATAAAATCAACCCATAGATCTTAAAACATGATTTGACACATGAAGGAAATTGACCAATAGATAAATCATGGAGAACTTCATAAAAATTAGGAATAGTCCCCATAAGATCATGAACTTGATTTAGAACATAAATTCATAGAATTGAGTAGAATTTTCAGCATGAGAGTGAAAGAAACTCTAATTCATAGCCCTACATACCTGGGTAAACTAATTCTACACTCTTCCTTGAAAGACCAAGAGAATTAGAGGAGAATTTGAAGAGTTCTAGGCTAGATATCCTTAGGAATTCTCTGGTCTTGTATAAATGGGGAGGGAATAGGTTATAATAGGTTAAACCCTCTTAAAATCCTCCTAAATTTGCTTAAAAAGTCATAGGTTAGGGCTTAGGACCTAAGAATTTGCGAGAATACCCTTAATGAAATCATAGAAAAAACTGAACTGCTAGTTTCTACGACCCATACCACGAATCATACTATTGACCTACGACTCGTGGTATCCTTCCATACTGAACAAGTCCCAAAACATCACTCCTCTAAAATATTCCACGAATCTTTCTACGACCTGTAACTTCTATATAACACCCTGAAACTTTCCTAGACCAGACTCAGAACTTGCAAGAAAAATCAAAGAGAAAACCAAAAAAATGCCTCAGAACGACTGAGACAATGAGTCATGGTCAGCTCCAATGACTCGTTGTACCAGCCGTGGCCAGCCCTGCTTGATCAATTGAGAATCTACGGGAGAAAGAATGACCTATTGTCTGAAACAATGAGTCATCCTATCACTCATTAGTTCCCCAGCTCAGAATCCCTTCTCTAGGACCCTACGACTCAACCCACAAGTTGTTGTCAGAAATAATGACCCATAGTGGGAGTCATTGGGTGAAAAATCTAGAAACAACCTTCCTGTGATGACAAGTGGAAACAACGACCCGTTGTTCCCTACAACGAGTGATTGTCATCACCCGTTGTTTCAATTTTGAGAATTTTTAGAAAACCTTCTAGTGAACATAACGATAGGACACAATGACCCGTTAGGTTCACCAACGAGTCATTGTATCACCCGTTGTCAAGCTCTCCAAGATTCCTCTTTTAGTGACCATGGGAGGAACCGGCGACTCGGTTCACCTAATGAGTCGAGGTGACCCCCGTTTCTAGATCTAGTGTTTTCAACCCCATAGGAAGTAGGACCAGCGAGATGTCCCAATGAGTCATGGTCACAACCAACGACTCGTTGAGTGACCCGTTGGGTCCCTATCGGTCAGTTTCCAGATTTTTATTCCAGGAATATTTTTGTAATTTCTCACCTATTCAGTCCCCAAATTATGTCATTTTACTATTATTTCAGAGATATTAGAGGGATTGAATGGTTTTTCCCCTCATTCCCCACATAAACTCTAAAAAATATTATCGTACTTCTTCTCTCAAGAAGAATCTAGAGATCCTCATCATTTGAAGAGATTCAAGCTTTTTTATTTAGGGATTTCTAAGCTAGGTATTTGGGAATTCAACAAGGGAATAGTTCTTCTCTTGTGTCCCCAAAATCTTCCCTATTTTCTCTATTAGTTCAGCCCGGTGGTTTCGAAATGTAGAAGATTGTCAGACTAATATCTTTAATATTCCGAGTGGTATATTTCTCATGATTTATAACTTCTTTATTATTCCCTATTTCTAGAAACTTGTCATAATTGTATCTAGTGGAGTGATTTAGCCCAAGTTCTATGTTCAGTAGAATCTAGAATCTTACATGTTGGACTAGTTTCCCTATAGCTTGATTCTAACAGATTTGAGATCCCCATATTGTTAGTGTATGTGGAAATTGTATTCACACACACACACACACACACACACATATATATATGTATCCAGTCTCAGTCAGATTATTACACTTAGTGTTGTTCAGAAATTTCAGTTGATCAATTTGACTATAGTTAATTCTTGAGGTGTCAGTGGTGCCTCCCAATTATCAGTATTAGACTAAATATCAAATTTTAGTGTTTCTTTCGGTGGTCATGACACTTCCAGATATGCAACTCTGACCAGCCTTAGGACCCCAGTTTCATATTATAATTTGTTCTTTAGATGGTTACGATGCTTCCAAATAAGCAGCTCTTACAAGTCATAGAACAACAATTACAAAATCTGGTCCGATAAGACTATTAGGGTACCTCCAGATAGGTATTCCTGACTTAGGCTTGGACCCCAATTTTGAGCTATCATCTTACAAGTCAGTCTACGACTATCCAGTGGGAGTATGACTTAGTACCGAGCGGATCGGGGTTCTAGTGCGCCCAGGTTTGCAGAACTATGTTGCCACCGTAGGTTATTTTTGTTGGCCTCATAGCCCCAGACTTATGATCATCCAGTTCATGCCTTTATTCCCTGATAAGGTATATTGGGTCCTACCGATATGGTGTATACATCAGACACCACATCTAGCTCACAATGTTATTTGTCAGTTACAGACTCCCCCACTAGTTAGTTTAGTGCAGTGTCAGATTAGCTCAACTCAGAACAGTTTCAGATTATTTAGTTTAGATCAATTCAGTATAGTATTTCAGATCCGTTTCTCAGATTTAGGGTGTGTCTTTGACTATCAGACAGGGTCATTTTGACCATGTCAATATATTGCAATTTAATCAGTTTCAGCACTTCAGTTGGTCATTGCATGTATTTACAATTCAAATGCTTTATTCTCCATGTTGTGGTTTCTCCTACTTACTCAATATATTCAGTGCATACCTTTTATGCTGTATCATTTTATGATACAGTTGCAGGTTCTCAGTCTTAATACCATTAGCAGATCTTGTCCATAAGTTTTCAGATGCATCAGTGGTGAGTCCTTATCTTTCGAGGACAAGTATTATTTCTTTTTAGTTATATTTATTTCAGTTAGACTTTGAGTTAGTTGGGGGCTTGTCCCAGCAACTCATTAGATAGATGGCTTTCATACATAGACGTAGATTCAGAGTTTCAGCTTTGTTTCAGTTGTTTTAAACTTTGTGATTTAGTTCTTCTTAATGAATGGCTTTATTATTTTAAAGCTTCCGCTATGTTTTTACTCAGAATGCCAGTGTTATGATAGACCATGGGTTGACTTTGGGTTACTTGTGACCTCAAGTACCATGTCTTGTCTAGGGTATAGACTCGGGGCATGACAAACTTGGAATCAGAGCCAGGTTTTGAGTATCCTAAGATGTCTGAAAGCCGCGCCGAGTAGAGTCGTTTTCATGGGTGTGAAGCGCGCCACACTTATGTCGGATAGGCGACTAGTCGTTGTTAGGAAAACTCCCTTTTGTTCATACTCCTTATGGTGTATTGATTTTGAATTCCAGAAATGTTCTCCTAACTTGTGTTTTGTTTCATTTTAGTGAAATAATGCCTCCACAATGTGGTAACGGAAGAAGAGTCGACAATGCTCACTGACCTGCCCCACCAGCTCCAACAGCCCCACAGTATGACCCACTGTCCTTCGCAGAGTTCAGAGCGGCTATCCAGCTGCTCACATAGATACTTACTAACCAGGTGAACCAGTAGGTGGTTCCGGTCAATACTAATGGGTCCGCAGCAGCTGCCCGAGTTCGGGATTTCACTCGGATGAACCCTCCAATTTTCCATGAATCTAAGGTGGGAGAGGACCCACAGGAGTTCATGGATGAGATTAGGAAGATCACCCAAATTATGGGAGTTAGCTCCTCTAAGAGTGCCAACCTGGATGCCTACCAGTTGAAAGGGGTAGCCAAAATCTGGTACGACCAGTGGAATAAGGGGAGACCAGCGGGGGTAGAACCAGTGGAGTGGGAGGAGTTCACTACAGCCTTCCTAGATAGATTCTCCCCTCGGGAGCTGAGGGAGGCTAAGGTGGCTGAATTCATACACCTGAAGCAAGTAAACGGATGATGGAAGAGTATGCACTGGAGTTTACAAAGTTGTCTAAATATGCTCCAGAGATGGTAGCCGAGCCAAGGTCTTGCATGCTGAAGTTCGTTAATGGATTATCAAACTTGGTTCTCAAGGAGTGCAAGACTTCAATTCTTATTAAAGATATCGATCTCTGCGACCTCGTAGTTCGTGCCCAGTAGATTGAGTTAAAAAAACTAAAAGACTTAGAGTGGGAGAACAAGCAGGCAAGGACTAGCCAGTCAGATTATGGCCACTAGAGGTCTGGCGATAGTAGCCACCCACAGTAGCAGCAGTAACAGCAACAGAGGGCTCCAACACCCACCTCAGCTAGTGCCCCTAATATTTGGTCCTATAAAGATCGGAAGGGTGGAGCATCTGGCTCACAGTCCCAAAGTCACAGCGCTAGCAACCTCTACCCATCTTGCCCTAAGTGTGGCAAGAACGATCCAGGAGAATGCCTTCAAGGACAAGAGGTTTGCTTTGGGCATGGACAGCTTGGTCATCGGCTTAAGGAATGCCCGTCAGCAGGACGAGGGAGATCACAATCCACTACTTCAGCAGCTCCAACAAGGTAACTAGCTCAGCAAGCCAACACTTCATGTCCGGTAGCGGCTAGCCCCAAAAACCATTTTTATGCTTTGTCCTATCTTTAAGATCAGGTGATCTCACCTGACGTGGTCACGGGTATGTTACACATTTTCCATCTAGACATGTATGTCCTACTAGATTCAGGAGCCATACTATCATTCGTGACTCCCTTTGTAGCTGTGTAGTTTGATATCAATACAAAAGTCCTCTCAGAACTATTCTCAGTCTTCACCCTAATTTGCGAGTCAGTTAGAGCCAGCTGGGTGTATAGAAACTGTGTAGTCTCAATATTGAATTCTAGCTGATCTTGTAGAGTTAGACATGGTTGAATTTGAATCATTCTTATCATGGATTGGTTACACTCCAGTTATGCCCTCAGTCGACTGCAGAACTAGGGTCATTAGGTTTCAGTTTTCTAATGAGCCAGCTTTAGAGTGGACGGGCAGCAGTTCAACGCCTAAGGGTCGGTTTATTTCCTACCTTAAGGTGAAGAAGATTATTTCTAAAGGGTGTACTTATCATCTAGTTAGGGTCAAAGATTCCAGCTCCGAGACCCTGACTATTAAGTCAGTTCCAGTTGTTACTGAGTTCCCTGATTTATTTCCCGAAGATCTTCTCGGAGATCCTCCTGAGGGGGAAATAGACTTTGGCATAGACCTCCTTCCAGACACTCAGCCCATCTCCATCCCTCTTTATAGAATGGCTCCAGCTAAGCTTAAGGAGTTGAAGGAATAGCTAAAATACCTCCTCGATAAAGGCTTCATCAGACCCAATGTCTCTCCATGGGGTGCTCTAGTATTTTTCATGCAGAAGAAAGATGGTACCCTTAGGATGTGTATCAACTATCGTCAGTTGAATAAAGTCACAGTCAAGAACTGGTACCCCCAACCTAGGATTGAAGACTTGTTTGATCAGCTTCAAGGAGCCAGTTATTTATCCAAGGTAGATCTCAGGTCGGGGTACCATCAGCGAAGAGTCAGAGAGTGTGACATATCAAAACCAACTTTTAGAACTCGATATGATCACTACAAATTCGTGGTTATGTCCTTCGGACTGACTAATGCCCCTACAGCTTTCATAGACCTAATGAACAGGGTTTTCATGCCATATCTAGATATGTTCGTCATTGTATTTGTCGACAACATTCTGGTATACTCCTGAAGCAAAGAAGATCATGCCAACCATCTGAGAATTGTGCTACAGATACTCAAAGACCGCCAGTTGTTCGCTATGTTTAGCAAATGTGAATTCTGGTTGAAGTCTATGACTTTCCTTGGTCACGTGGTCTCGGGTGAGGTATTCAGGTAGACCCTCAAAAGATAGCAGTGGTGTAAGACTGGCCTAGACCTACTTCCCCAACCGAAATCAGAAGTTTCTTGGGTCTAGCCAGTTATTATCGACGTTTTGTGGAAGATTTCTCCTCTATAGCATCCCTTCTAACTACACAGAAGAAGGTGAAATTTCAATTGTCAGATGTGTGTGAGAAGAGTTTCCAGGAGTTAAAAACTCGACTTACGATTGCTCCAGTGTTAACCTTTCCGTAAGGAACAGATGGATTCGTGGTGTATTGTGACGCTTCTAGAGTTGGACATAGTTGTGTTCTGATGCAGTGGGGTATGGTGATAGCTTATGTCTCTAGACAACTCAAGGTTCATGAGAAGAAGTATCTGACTCATGACTTGGAGTTGGCAACGGTGGTGTTTTCATTTAAAATATGAAGGAACTACCTTTACGGGGCTCACGTGAATGTATTCACCAATCACAAAAGCCTTCATTTTGTGTTTTGTCAAAAAGATCTAAATCTCTGTTAAAGAAGATGGTTCGAGATACTGAAGGACTATGACATAAGCGTGCTATATTACCCGGGCAAAGCCAATATGGTGGCTGATTCCCTAAGCAGGATGTCTATAGGGAGCGTGGCTCATGTTGAAGAGGGAAAAAAGGAACTAGCAAAGGATATTCACAGGTTGGCTCGGTTGGGAGTGCAGTTGGTTGATACAGCTAAGGGTGGAGTGGTGGTGCAGAGTGGATCAGATTCCTCATTGGTAGTTGAAGTTAAGTCAAGGTTGGATGAAGATCCCATATTGCTTAAGTTGAAGGAGGCGGTTCTAAGAAAAGAAGTGGAGGCTTTCTCCCAAAGGGAAGATTGTGTACTCTGTTACCAGGGTAGGCTGTGTGAACCGGATGTAGGTAGTTTGAGACAATAGATACTGGCTGAAGCACACAGTTCGGGATATTCCATCCACCTAGGTGCTACAAAAATGTATCGTGATTTATGGGATATTTACAGTTGGAACGACATGAAGAGAGACATCGCAGAATTTGTAGCTAACTGCCCCAACTGCCAGCAAGTTAAGGTGGAACATCAGAGACTAGGAGGAATGACTCAGGATATCAACATATGCAGATGGAAATGGGAAGAAGTAAATATGGATTTTATTATAGGTCTACCTCGGACTCGTTGGCAGCATGACTCAATTTGGGTGATAGTAGACTGGATGACTGAGTCAGCACACTTCCTCCAAGATAAAACTACAGAATCAACTAAGGATTATGCTTGGCTTTATATCAGGGAGTTGGTCAGATTACATGGGGTGCCCTTGTCCATTATTTTAGATAGAGGTACCCAGTTCACCTAGCATTTATAGAAGTCCCTTTCAGAAGGGACTCGGTACCCAGGTCAAGCTCAACATAGGTTTTCACCGTAGAAAGATGGACAAGTTGAACAAACTATAAAGACCTTGAAAGATATGCTGAGAGTGTGTGTGATCAATTTCATGGGAAGTTGGGATGATCACCTACATCTCATTGAGTTTGCGTACAACTACAGCTGCCACTCCAGTATCCAGATGGCCCCGTTCGAGGAATTATATGGTAGGAGGCATAGATCTCCTATCTAGTGGTTTGAGGTTGGTGAAGCTATTCTTATAGGGCCTGACTCAGTTCACAAGGAAATGCAGAAGGTGCAACTTATCAAGGAAAGATTGAAAATAGTGAGAAGTCGTCAGAAATCCTATGTTGATGTGAGAAGAAGAGATTTAGAGTTTGTAGTAGATGATTGGGTTTATCTGAATATTTCACCCGTGAAAGGGGTGATGAGATTTTGGAAGAAAGGAAAACTTAGTCAGAGATATGTGGAACCCTATAGAATTCTGAAGCGAATTGGCAGTGTGGCATATGAGTTAGAACTACCCCCTGAGTTAGCATCAATGCACCCAGTCTTTCATGTGTCACAATTAAAGAAGTTCCTCGGTGATCTAACTTCAGTTGTGCCACTAGACAACATGGATTTAAAAGACAGTCACTCTTATGAAGAGGTCCCAGTTTAGATCCTTCACCGTTAGGTTCGTAAGCTGAGAAACAAGAAAGTTGCTTTGGTGAATATTTTATGGAGGAACCAACTAGTTGAGGGAGCCACATGGGAAGTAGAAGCAGTCATGATGGCCAGATACCCTCACTTATTCCCTTCCAGTTTAGTTCCAACATTAGGTACTAAATCCCTCCTCAGTATTGTGTTCAATTCCGTACTCATCAGCTCAATTCATATTTCAATGTGCACTCTACTTGCATCAGCTCTTTTAGAATGGTTAAGCTAGTTCGGAGTTAGTTACTCCTTCAGAAATTAGCTCATAGTCTCAGTCTAGGAATTACATCTCTTTTCCTAGTTTTACAACAGCTTTCTTCTTCATTCAAAGGACAAATGATCTAAAGGGGAAGATATTGTAACAACCCAAAACTTTTCTAGACTAGACTCAGACCTTGCAAGAAAAATCCAAGAGAAAACCAGAAAAATGCCTCAGAATGACTAAAACAATGAGTCGTGGTTAGCTCCAACGACTCATTGTATCAGCCTTGGTCAACCCTGCTTGATCAGTCGAGTACCCATGGGATAAGGAACGACCCGTTGTCAGAAACAATGAGTCATAGAAATCCTTGCATGTTTTTAGGCTCATGAGACATGATATAAACAATGAGTTGTAGCAATCCTTGCTGAACTTTGGAAAACTCAATCGACCATCCTAGCAACTCCAGCAGCTTGCCCATCTCAGTAGGGCCCAACATCAAGTACAAATGGCCGACAGCTCCGTATATTGTAGCAGGTATGTTATGAATTTCTTTTTTCAATCCTTGCATGTTTTTAGGCTCAGGATCCATGATATAAAGTATGAAATACATTTATAACGCAGTGTGAGAGTTATCCCGTGGTTGATATGAAATAGTTATAAGTATGAAGCGTATAGTGATAGACTTTATGACGAATGAGAACTCAAGAGTTAGTGATGTTAACCTAGACTTAAGAAAGGATCTAAGAGCTTGAGAATGGTAACTTTTATCTAAGGGGGAGATGATAAGTTATGAAGGCCAGGTGAAGCCCTACGTGTTGTAGTAGAAGGGTTCCAGAAATAACAACTATGGCATGTAAATCTTTCCTATTCAGCTGCTTCCTCTTACATTTCAGTTTATGCTAAAGTCAATTTATTCATATGTTCAAACTCCTAGAATTATAGATAACTAGTTCAGACAGTGATCCCGGTCTTACTCCATGATTCCGAAAGTTCCAGCTTCATGTCATGAAGACTGGGTATGTATAGACTCATGTTTCACATATGCCCAACTCCAAGAACCCAGTCCCTCAAACTCTCCTTAACAGTCAGATAATGCTACATCACGTGTATGCTTAGATTAGGCTCCTTGAGTGCTTCGTGCTTGCAATTCCTTACTAGAAGACATGTGTATGTTCACCTATATTGGGAATGATTGTTGTAATAGATATATTCATAATGACTTTTTATTTATACCTTAGATGCTCGAGATGTAGAAGTTCATGATATATAGTTGTTAGTACTACTAGGGATATAGGGAAATTCTTGGATGATATATGCTACAGAGGAGTCGTAAGATGATTTTAGTGATAGGTTTGGTTGGTGTGGTGGTATTCAGGAATGTTGGTACAGCTAACAAGGTGTCTCTAAATATTTCACCCATAGAGGGGGGTGATGAGGTGGTGGTGAGGATGACAGTCTCCTTTAAAATTAAGTCCCAATTTTAGATTCGTGACTGTCAAATTGTAAGTTGGGAAAAATAAGGAAGTGGTTTCAGTGAAGATTTTAGGGAACAATCAGCTAGTAGGAGGAACTACTTGGGAAACCAAATTTAATTAAGGCCACATATTCAGATATCAGAAAGAATTTATGGGATTTACATTTCTGTCCTTACCTGCCAAGTTCCAGCTTGAAGGAAACAGTTTCTCCTTAATACCTTGCATAATGTCATGTCAGCTTCATGTACTTTAGTTCTTCTCATATATTAGCATGCATGTATGATCCACGAATTCAGTTTAGCTATATATCTTTGTTCGGATTCAGTCACTCCTGTTATGTTCAGTCCATATCGTATAGTTTTGGGAATTGAAACTTTTTCCCTACCTTATCAACTTATTTAGTCTCCATTCGAGGATGAATATTCCTAAGGGGGAGCTATTGTAACACGCCAAAAGTTTCTTAGATTAGACCCAAGGCTTACCGTAGAAAATAGAAGGAAAACAATACCACAACCAAACAATGAACCTCGGTACAGTTCATTGTAAGGTCCAATGGGTCGTTGGAAGTGCTCGTTGTTTGGTGTCCAAAGAACTGTAAGAAATTTGCCCAAGAACCCAAGAGGGGATTGTACGAACCGTTGCTTGGTTGAAAGGGTCATTCGTTATGGTCATTGGAATAGATTAAGAGAATTTTGATGGAAGAATGGGAAAAACCAACGGTCCGTTGTGTGGTACCATAGCCCATCGGATTTTGTCGTTGGTTCTGCAATATGTTGAAAATTTTTGGTTGAGTTTAGAGCTGTTCTAGATATATGGGTAGACCATAGCCTAGTCAAATTATGGAGTGAAGGTGATAAGCTCAATTCCCAAGGATGAAAAGTGCAATGGATGCAAATTAAGTTCATAAGGAGCCTTTAGTACAAATTTGAGTTGAGAGCTTTCTTACCGATGAGTTTTTGTATGTGTTCTTACAAGGGTTAACTTCAAATTATCATAGCTACCATCTTACAAAGTGTTTTGGGTGATTCAGTATACCAAATTGAATCCCTTTGAGTTTTATTTGCAACGCATCCAACGTTGCGCCAATCGGAGTTCAGAGTAAAATGCTATGACTAGTTTAGTGAAACAACACCAGTCTTTGAACGGACCACAATACATGTCAGTGGTTTAAAGGACGACCCATTGTTTCTACCCGGGGCATACAACTTTTGAGAAATGGTCCAAAATCAGTCCAGAAACAACGAGGGAGTTCAATGGTCCATTAGTTGATCCAACTGGCTATTATTTGGGTCATTGAATGAGTTCCAGAGAGTGGTTTGAAGGAAAGAGAAGCAGCAACGACTGGACCGACGGACCGTTGTTTCAAACAACGACCCATTAGATTGGTCATTGGTTCTCTTGGGAAATGTTCCAGATCGATAGTCCAGGGGAATCATGGTAAAACCTTATACTTTTAACTCTTAAATGACGCTGTTTTGGGACTCCTAAAGGACGGATTAAAGAGGGTTTTCCTAGTCTAACCTCTTAGTCTTTCCTAATCAATTCAAAAACAGATCGTAAGCATACTTAGAAACTCCAGACTCTATTCTCTCAAGGCTCAGAAACTAGGGTTCTATTCCAAGGTGTTGCAGCTTCAAGATCTTTCGAGAGATCCTTCAACCAGGTATGTGGGACTTCAACAAGGGTATCCTTTCAACCTTGTGTCCCAATGTTTCTAGAAAACCCTTTCTTTATAGTACCCCTAGAGATCATGATCTAGGAATTTTCTTTGACTGTGAAATTTCTCCACTTCCTCATTAGTGTTAAACTACCATGACTTGAATTCTTACAGGCGTGTGATAGTATTTTTAGTTATTAAAGAATTCCTTAAATTCTATTATTTTCTTTAGTTTACAAGAGTATTTTCTAATTGAAATTCATGCTCTAGTTCTATTGATTCAGTTTTCTTTCTTAGTCTTGATCTTGATCATAAATTCGGATAAAACTTGCATGATTTAGATTCAAATAGAAAGATTATGTTTATATGGTAGATGTTAGTCGATTTGTCAATGATTAGCTATAGATACTTGAATAGAAATTAAAATCTTGGTATGTTCAGTTTTAGAGTCTCTGCCAACACTCAAAACACTTAGAGTTTTACAGAAATGTCAGCTGATAAGTTTGACTATCGTCGTTTCTTGAGGTGTCAGTGGTGCCTCCAGTTATTAGTTATTAGACTCAGATATTAGTTATCAGATTTTAGTTGTTCTTTAGATGGTTACGACACTTCCAGATAAGTAGCTCTAACCAGTCTTAGAACTAGCAGCTTCATCCTCAGTTTATTCTTTAGACGATTACAATGCTACCAGATAAGCAGCTCTGACCAGTCTTAGAACACCAGTTTCCAGATCAGGTCCGATAAGACTCTCAGGGTACTTCCAGAAATGTATCCCTGACTTAGTCTTGGGCCCCATCTTCGAGCTATCAGCTTGGTAGTAGTAGTCATGTTAGGACTATCTAGTGGGAGCAGGACTTAGAACCGAGAGGGCCAGGGTTCCAGCGACCTAGGTTCCCAGAACTACATTTCCACCATAGGTTATTTTATTAGCCTTATGTCCCCAGACAGTGATCTCAAAGTCCATGACTTTATACCCTGATAAGGTATATTGGGTTCTTTCAATCGGGTGTGTACATCGAACTCCACGTTTTGCTCACATGGTTTTATGTCGGTTATAGACTCTCCCACTAATCAGTACAATCCTAGTTTAGCTCATCTTAGAATAATTTTCGTTTAGTTTAGTACAGTTAGTTCAGATTAGTATCCCAAATTTAGGGCCTGTCTATGACCATTAGATAGGGTCATTTTGACCATTTTAGTTATATTTCAATTCATACAGTTTCAGTATTTTTAGTTGGTCATTGCATGTAATTACAGTTTGTTATTTATGTTTTTTGTTATGTTTTCTCCCACTTACTCAGTACATTCAAAGTACTGGCGCATACCTTTTATGTTATATCATTTTATGATATATCTGAAAGTTCTCAGACTCAGCGTTGTTAGTAGATTTTCTACAGGTGATATCACTTGTACCAAGGGTGAGTCCACATCTTTCAAGGACGAGTGTTATTTCCTTTCAGCTATATTTTTTTCAGTTAGACTTAGAGTTAGCTGGGGGGCTTTTCCTAACAACTCATCAGATAGATGGCTGACATGGTCAGAGAATTAGATTTTTAGTTTGTTTTTAGTTGTATAAAACTTTATGACTTAGTTCTTCTTCTTAAATGTTTTATCTTATTATTTTAAAGCTTCCATTATGTTTTTACTCAGATTACCAGGGTTATGATAGACCATGGGTTGACTTGGGTTGCTTGTGACTCCAGGTACCACGTCTCATCCAGGGTATAGACTCGAGTAGTGATAGTCAGCCAAAATCATAAAATAATTAATCATGAAGAGCATACATGCTTGGGAAAATCACCATACTTGATATCCATAAATTCATGAAGAGTATTTGTAGGGAATCATATAATAAATAATAAATCATAATTTAGGGAAAAGGGGCAGGTGGGAGCCAAAAGCCAATTCAAAAGGATAACACAATTAATACATAAAATAAATTTGATGCTTTGAAGGATTATGATAACATGCAAAACTAGGTGGAGGAGAAGAACAGTGTCACACATAATGAAGCCACTGTAGAGGCACATCAAGGAGAAGAGGGAAATAATAACATCAATCTAAGTGAACAAAGGGACATAGAAGGGAAACAACAATTGGAGGAAAGTCAACATCTTTCATTAAAAAGTAGGTAGGGGGAAGAGAATGGATTTGGTTGTATGGAGGAGATGAGTTTAAACGATGAACATAATAAACTAAATGATCTCACTATTAAAGTGCATGGGGAAAAGGTGATGCAAGTGCCAGATGTTCAGGAGATGACTGTTACACGTAAACACCAGATACATGAACAAGAGGAAGATTAGGATTTGGCTTCAAATATGAAAAATGTTATATAAACAGGGGATTTACCCCCAAGAAAGGGAGTTATGATGAAGGAAGGAGGGAAAAAGAACAAAGGGAAGAACCCACCTATGCAAGAGGTGGTGAAGAAAGAGATTATCAAGTCGCTAGACACTGGTCTAGTTTATCCCATTGTGGATAGCAAGTAGGTGAGTCCCGTAAAGTGTGTGTCATATAAACATGCCTAAGTTCATGTTATTTTCTAAGTTTTAAGCATCAAAAGTGTTGTATACTTACAACACATCAAGCCTTTCTCTCAGAATCTTATGATGTGATCATTTATGATTTTCCCTTACAGGTTCAAACAAGGAGAAGCAAGAACAAAAACACAAATTGTGATCAAAGATTGGTAAGCTACTATTTTAGATAAACAGTACTATTGATACTTAGAATTCTCTTGAGAGGTTAATAGATTTAAATAAAAAAACATCAATACTAAATTATAACTATTATGGAGCCATTCCATGGCCCAGAGGAGTTAGATCACTATAGAAGGAAGTGAGGGTTAGATTGTGGAGTAGTTAATTGTTTAGCAAAGATTTACTTTTTTTGGAGAGAGGAGTTGGAGGAGCAAGTTATTTCAGATACTAGCCAACAAATCATTGTAAGTATCAATGTGGGGCAGATTACTATCACGCCTTTCATTGGAGGGTATGACTGGCACCTGGTGACCTACTAGGGTCTAGATTGATCAGACTGGACATACGCACTTCTGGTGCAAACTTGCTCCCCAAATCAAGAAAATAACGGGCTATATCTCGGCTATAAACACAGCCCCCGGCCGACAAGGCTGCATAGCCACCTGTAAAATAAAATAGCTACCCAGAAATAGATAATGATAGGGAGTCCTATGCGGGCCGACAAGACCACCATAATGTCTAGTTATGAATGCAATGAAAATCCAGCGACTTACACATGATATAGCCAACAAGTACACTACTCAAAAGCTAAACAAGGCCCCACACGGTCGTCATCACAAAATGAAACATAAACCTGGGCCCCACACGACCAGCAACAGACTAACCACAGGGTACTTTAAATCTGCAAGCCTCTAAAAGTAGAATAGTGGTCGAGACAGGGCCTCGACCTACCCAAAAATTGAACAATCAATAAAAACAGACCTTCTAGCTATTAGCTCCAGAATAACGGAGCTAACTGTGCTACTAGTCCTGGTTGGAAGCTATAAGGGTCCTAGCCTGTGCCTAGCCGCACCTGCAAGCAAGTAAGTAATGCAGCGCCCATGGAGGGCGTCAGTATAATATGTACCGAATATGTAAGGCAGTTGAGTAATAATTGAATGGAAGCTGAAGAACTGAAATAATCATACAGAAAGGTAAGAGATTAACCTGAGAAATCTCACTATTTGTAGTACTTAATTAACAAGGTACACATATATATACAAAAAAAAACCTAACCGGGCCCCCACAAGCCTGGAAGGTACAACCCATACAAGAATAACCTACCTAGGCCCCCATAATCCTCAGCAGGTGCAAGCAATATATTTTCTACTATTTGATTACCGATGCTCGCAATATACTGTAACTCAAAACAGCCCTCACAACCTTGATTTAATGGAACTCATTGTATCCCTCACAACCTTACTCTACTAAAACTCATTGTGGCCCTCGCAGCCTTAGCATAACAGAACCCGATATGGCCCTCATGACCTCAATATACAAAACTTAATATGGCCCTCGTGGCCTCAATACTACACAACTCAATATGGACCTCGCGGCCTAAATATACAGAGATCAATATGGCCCTCACAACCTTAATACAACATAACTCAATATGGCCCTCGTGGCCTCAATATACAAAACTCAATATACTAAGGTAGCTAATCACAGTATATATGCCTTTGAATCTCTTACTAGGACTCAACTGTATTACAATACTAAAGAAGCTAACTTGCTGAAGGAATTTGCCTTAACATATCTCGAGTGTCGTTTTCTCAGTAACTAGCGAGTTTCCACTAGTATTCAATAGCCCTTCCTAGATGGTATCATATTACTGAGAGAATGAGACCAATTTCAGTACTAAATTTGGTAGAAACAATAACTTATAATACTAATATAGACTATAATTTAACTTAACGAAACACGGCCGAAGACGTATAATTTCCCTAGAATTCAGAAGGGATAAATACTTACTTGAAGCCTATGATTGCATAGAAACTAGTTTGAAGCAATTCTGATAACTTTTGCTCAGCAGAGTTACGATTCACCAGGTGAATTTCACGAAAATAACTCCGCAGCAATGCTCCCTACGGGCTTAGGATTCAATACCCGAGGTTAATTTGAATTTGGACGGCGTATTGTAGTATAAACGGATGAAAAGTTATTGTTTCCTTCACACTATCTGTTCTCTGGCCGAAGATATATATATATCTAATGAAATAATGAAAGCAACTTAATATATATATACCATTTGGGTGATGGACAGGGGGTCCACGGCATGGACCCCATAGCGCCAAAACACGGGTGTGCCATGGAGCCCAATGTGCCTGGGAGGGGTCTGTGACGTGTTGCCCCTCTGGCAGCCTGCTCTGGCCTTCTCCCGCACAACCTCGATTTCGTGCTCAATCGTCATATCCCTGGGCCCTTTATCTTATGCGTCGTACTCTAAAACTCTTAATGTATGGATAGGCCAACTAAACGTTAGAAACTTACGGGGTGTAACATCCTCCCCCCTTAGAAACATTCGCCCTCGAATGTCGTCTACAGGAGTTTAACTTGCTCAACTATTATCCTGGAAAAGTTTCAGCAGAATCTCCCCTGTAATATGGACTATCAAAAAACCCTGAAATGCAGAAAAGTCCAACACAAGTATTTCACACAACACTATAATAACTCTTCCACAGCTAGGAGATAACCAATCAGACAGTACTGATAACATAAGTAATAAAATAGAAGCTAAGTAACAACAGCATCTTAACTATATAAGCTGAGTCAATACTGGAACATGTTAGGATATCTAGACCTCATATCATCCTCACTTCCAAGGTCATCTCTTCTTTATTTCTGTTCCTCCACAACACTTTAACGAAGGCCACATCTTTTGTCCTTAGACTGGGAACCTGCTGATCTAATATTGCAACTGGAATCTCTTCATAAGCTAGTTCTTCAGTGACCTAAATATCTCCAACTGGTACCACTCGAGATGGGTCACCTATACAACTCCGCAACATAGGTATATGAAATACTGGATGAACAACTTCTAACTCTTGAGGCAACTCTTATTCATATGCCACTCAACCTATTCCTCGGATGATCCGATATAGCCCAATGAATCTCGGGCTAAGCTTGCCCTTCTAACCAAATCTCATCACGTCCTTCATCGATGACACTTTATGGAATACCCAGTTATTCACATCTAATTCTAAGTCTCTGAGTCGTACATCGAAGTAGGACTTCTGACGACTTTGAGTTGTTAGTAACCGTTCTCTAATAAGTTTTACTTTCTCTTCTGACTGGTGGATCAGGTCTGGCTCCACTAACCCTGCTTCTCCTAGTTCAAAATACCCAACTGGGGACCTGCATTTCCGCCCATATAATGCCTCATAAGGTGCAATCTGCATGGGAGAATGGTAACTGTTATTATATGCAAACTCAATAAGGGGTAAATTCTCATCCCAGCTCCCTCCAAAGTCTAGCACACACGCTTGTAACATATCCTCGAGTGTCTGAATGGTGAGCTCTACCTGGCAGTCTATCTGGGGATGAAAGACTGTACATAGATTAACCTGCGTCCCCAAACCTTTCTGAAATAACTGCCAGAATCTAGCTGTAAATTGTGCTCCTCTGTCAGAAATAATAGATACTGGAACACCGTGCAATTGGACTACCTCTTTAATATATAACTCTACATAGTCTTCAGCTAAAAATGTAGTAGAACTGGTAGGAAGTGAGCTGATTTCTTCAATCTATCAATGACAACCAAAATAGAGTCAAACTTACGTCTAGTAATGGGTGACCCTATAACAAAGTCCATATTAACTGCCTCCCACTTCCACATTAGTATAGTCATCTCCTGAGTTAATCTGCCAGGTGTCTAGTTCTCAGCCTTCACCTGCTGACAATTAGGGCATTGGGCTACAAATGCGGCTATATCTTTCTTCATTTCGGGCCACCAGTATATCTCTTTTATGTCCTGGTACATCTTTGTCGAGCCAGGATGAAGAGAGTAATGAGAGTAGTGTACCTCTGCCATAATCTTCTGGCAGAGCCCTGACGCATCTGGAACGCAGAGGTGATGTCTGTACCTTAATACCCCATCATCGGCTACCTCAAAAGCCGCTACTCCGCCCTATCGAACTTTATCTCTGATATGCGCTAAATGAGAGTCCTCATACTGTCGTTCTTTTACTTCTACCACTAGGGACGATAATGCTATATTTTGAATTATGGCCCCGTCGTCCCTTGAATCTATTACTCGAACCTCTAAGCTGGTTAATCGATGCAACTCTTTGGCTATCTCCCGCTTTTTTGGCCTCAGATATGCTAAACTCCTTATAGATCTGTGACTGAGGGCATCTGCTACAATATTAGATTTCCCTGGAAGATACTAGGTGTTCACGTTGTAATCTTTTAGCAACTCTAAGCAGTAGTGCTATCGCAAATTCAACTCTTTCTGCGTAAAAATATACTGGAGATTCTTATGATCCGTGAAAATATCCAAATGTACCCCATACAAGTAATGCCTCCATATTTTTAAGGCATGAATCATTGCAACTATCTCCATATCATGGGTGGTATAGTTCTTCTCATTCTTTCTAAGTTGTCTTGAGGCATACGCGATTACCTTCCCGTGTTGCATCAGGACACACCCTAACCCAATGCCTGAAGCGTCACAATACACGACATACCCCTTTGAACCTTCTGGCAATGTTAACATTGGTGCCAACGTCAACCTATTATTCAATTCTTGGAAACTCTGCTCACAGGCCTCGGTCCACTGAAATTTGGCTGCTTTCTGAGTTAATTTAGTCAGGGGCGTTGATAGAGTAGAAAAGCCCTCCACGAATCTCCTGTTATACCCAGCTAGACCTAGAAAACTGCAAACTTCTGTGGGAGTGGTAGGTCTAGGCCAGGTCTTTACTGCCTTTATTTTCTGTGAGTCAACTTGAATACCAGCCTCCGATACAATATGGACAAAGAAAGCTACAATTCAACCAAAACTCACATTTAGAAAATTTCGCATATAGCTGATTGTTATACCCCGTAGAATTCCCGGCACCTAGACGACCTATTCGCACGTTGGTTAAGCACATCTGAAGGCCATACGTGCTGTAGAAAGGCTCGGGAAAAAGATCGGATGAGAAACCCATCGAACCATCGCGGGAGGAGCCAGGCAGAGCCCCTCCGCGATGGCAGCGTGTCACGGAGGTGAGGCCTCCGCGATGGCTCCGTGACATGTTGCCCAAGTTCAGGCTCAAGTATATAAGCCCCACTTCGGTTTAATTTCATTTAAAATCAAAAGAAATTCCAGGGAACAGAGGGCAAACGCAGAGAGAAAGGAGGAACGAAGAAATTAAATAATTTTCATCCGATTACGGTGCCAAACGCTGCCCAAACTCAAATTAACTCCAGATACAGAGGTATTTAGCAGCAGAGAGCATTCCTACGGATTCAGCTTCGTAAAATACGGTCGACGAATCATCGAGCCACCGAGCTAAGGTAAGTGGAATTGCTCTAAATTAGTGTCTATGTGTTCCTAGCTGTGAAGTGAACATTTCTCCCTTCTAGACCTCTGAAAAATAGCGAGTTTCTGACCGTCTTTCGATAAACCTAAGTTTCGGTTATAAACTATATCGAAAGTGGCGTTGCCTTTTTAAAATAAAGTTGTATTCAGTATTGATTGATATGTTTATGAATGCAGTTGGGAGAAAACAGTTAAAGTACCGGCCGAGCTTCGTCCGACAGACGAATAGTTCAAGGATAAGGTATGTAAAGTTAGTTTCCTCGGCAAGTTAAGAAATCGTGATACAGTAAAGTAATTTAAAGGCCAGTAGAATGTCCAGAAGTCATGTGTTACGTTTGTTACGACTGTTGGTACGATATTAAAAGTATCGCGTTACAACTTGCGTGAAATTTGCTAGTATGATAGAGATTCTAATATAAGCATTAGAAACTGCACAGTATGCTCAGTATGCGATGTTACACAGGATGTTAGTATATCTCTGTGCTCAATCGAAACTCAGTAGAGCAAGTAGTACCTGTAAGACAGCTCAGAAATAGAATGATAAGTTGAAACGAAGTTAGAAAGCATGTTAGGAATAGTAAATCATGTTACTATAGAAAATCAGTATACAGCGTAGTTTCAGCAGAAGGACTATATCATGTTCAGCATTAGCCTTAGTACAGTCTGGCAGAAGACCACATTCGTACATACATATATATTATTTCCAGCCTTAGCATGTATTAAGTATGTACCTATTTCTATCACTAGTCCAGCATATAGTGTATACAGAAACTGAGTAAACAGCAGAGTTTTCAGCAGAAACATTATCTTATATAGCATTTGCCCCAGTACAGCTCGGCAGGAGACTATATTCATATTTATATATATTTACCTGCCTCAGCACGTATTAAATACGTACAGCTTACTATCATTAGCTCAGCATGTAATATACACAATACCTTACCCCTATTAGCCTCAGTATGTGAGATATACAGATAATATTGCTAGTTGAGACCGTTGTATTGTTTGGGGTTGGACTACCTAGCATCCATGACCGCCCAGGGTTAATAGCTGTATCGACTCGTCCGCCAGAGGACGAGGATACGTCGCTCCACGGAGTGGCATGCCGTCCCACAGGGGACGAAGATGGGATGCCAGTTTTCCCCATATTTGTGCCTTGATCGGCCCTTACACACCCCAGTCGAGCGGATACGCCCGGGTGCAGATTCAGGAGTCCTCCGGACTCAGATGCAGTTATAGTCAGGGGCTCAGCGAGCCCAAGTGCATACCCAGGGGACCGGCGGGATGCTTACAGCCATTATAGGAGATGGGATGACCGGGGTAGGGGTATAGATTCTGTGCTGGTTGTACCTCCCGGCTTATGGGGGCCGGGTAAGGTTTGTGTGTGCTATGTTATGTTATTTCATGTTATGCCATGCTATGTTAGATACGAGTAGATCAGTAGTAGAGGGATATGTCTCCAGGTATGACTTTTACTTCTTTCCAGTGTAAATGAGAGAAGGTATGATTTACATTATCAGACAGTTAATTCATTCCTTTCTATTTCAGTTTCATCAGTTATATCATTGTTTCTCAAACATTTCTTTCAGTTGTTGCTTTACATACTCAGTACCAGCGGTACTGACGCCCGGTGGGGCGCTGCATTACTTGCCTGCAGGTACTTATAGACGAGCAGGTGACACTACGTGATTCCTGTCAGCGATCGAGTATTCAGCTCCTGTCATTCGGAGACTGAATTCCAGGGGTGTATTTTAGTTCTTTCGTTATATAGTATGGGTAGGTCGGGGCCTTGTCCCGATCACTTCTATTGCTATTCTTAAAGGCTTGCAGTCTGTATATTTACCAGTGGTCAGTTAAGCCGGTCATGTGAGGCCGCGCAGTTGTTAGCTGTTAGTACTTTTGCTTCTTTTATGTTGGCCGTGTCGGGCCATAAGTTGGACAGTAGTGGTGACCTTGCCGGTCACGTAGCCTTCTAGTATTTTGTTGCTGAGTTGCAGATAACTAGACAGCATGGTGGCCTTGTCGGCCCGTATAGGTTTCCCTATAGTTGCATGTTCTGGTCAGCTGTTATTACAGGTACAGGAGGCTATAGGCCAATGGGCCGGGGGCTGTGTTTACAACCGTTATATAGCCCTTTGTTTCCAGAAATGTGAGTTAGAGCCAGCCAGGCACCAGACGTGCCTAGGCTTAGCAGTCCAGTAGTTCAGATCCTAGTAGGGCACCAGGTGCCAGTCATACCCCCCAAGGCGGGGCGTGACAAACTTGGTATCAGAGCAGGTCGTATCCCAGGGAGTCTGCAAGCCGTGCTAAGTAGAGTGTTGTCTATGGATGTGTTGTGCACCACATACTATAGGCAGGAGGCTGCGAGGCATGATATGATGGTTATCCTTCTTCCTCAGTCAGTCATGCTTTAGAGCGGTATAGTATAGGGTTGAGTCCCTGAGAACTTACTGTATTCTTTGATTACAGATACAAAGGCAGATCAGCATTACCCTATCACAGGCAGAAGATCAGAAATAGCAACGGAAGAGAGCATCAATTAGTTACATGATAACTACAGCAGTAGGAGGAGGTATCAGAGACCTCCCAGCGTGATACCTTCATTGGCATTATTCCTAGTATACGTTGATAACATCAGAATAGGAAGTCAGAAGTATAATGTAGATATGAGTTGTCTTACTTATTAGTTATATAAGATCTGATTGAGATTACAGATAAGGTCAGACCACCAGGTAAGTATAAGAAAGAGAGAAAAATGCAGGAATCCCAAATACATCTTTTTAGATATGGTACAGTTGAATGCTTTTATTTGTTGCAATAAGAAAAGGGATATTCCCACCTCTTGGTTTCGATGCCAGTATAGTAAAGGGGCATAGGACTTGAGATGGGGTTGCCGAATTCAGCGGTAAGTAAAGATGGGCTGATTGATCCTAGTAAGTATTAGAAAGTGTAAAGAGCCCCTAAGATTATGTAAGTTGTGCAGACCCTTATGACAATAAGCCAGTAGAGAAAGTAAGACCGTTAGCTTACCCAAAGTAGGGGTAAAAGACCTGTTAGTAATAAATGCCGGGTAATAGTCAAGTTCGGGTCAGAAAAAGGCCAAGTCTGTTACATATGTTAACAGATAGTAAGACAAAGACATACCTGTAAGATTATAGTTATGATCTAGCTGTGACATCGAAAGATATAGAGGCCATGTGAATCAGATGGGCTTGAATACACGCCAGAAGAAGTATTGGCCGAGGCTTGATCAGTAATCTCATTAGCAACGAAAGGCAGGTACCTTGAACCCCAGAGTTCAGTTTAAGTAAGATAAGGGGAAGAAGCAGGAATGTCAGATCTTGTGGGGAAATTAGAATTACCCCCGGATTGATAAAATACTGTATTAAGGATTAAGCCTTGGGCTGACAGTAGGATTGCGGTTCAGAATACCGCAGTATGTCCGCTATGGGAAGGTTAAGAAGTTACTGATACAACAATTCTAATCTAGTGTAGCCTAGAGATAAGGCCCAGCAGACAGTTATGGGCTCTCAATATATCCATAGTAAGGCTACAGGATTCGAACGTTGATCCCCACATCACAAGAGTGGCGGAATTTCAAACAACAGACAATACCTAGAATGTTTATGTCATTATTTTCAGAATGGGGTGACAATGCAATGAAATGATAAGTTAGGGTAGGAGATATTATTAGGCCATAGAAGCGATGTATCATGTATGGTGTGAGACTCAGCAGAACCGGTCAGAGATTATGAATTATCGCAGAAATCAGTACATATTGTACATAGCTAGCGATATATATGTATACAGATAATAGATATGTTGTGAGTGGCTGCCTATAAGGGCTACAATCACAGATGCCGATTAGTAATAGAAAGCATATACAAATTGCATTGCAGGACACCCCCTTGCCAAAAAAAAAGAAAGAGGGAGAAGAAAGAAAGAAAAGAAGAAGAGAAAGGGGCGGATTAAGTGTGAGTCACGTATGAAGTCATAGAAACTATCTCAGTTCTCAGTTATTAGATTAACAGACTTATGTGATGTTGTCAGATCTAGGCTCTAGGAGCTTACCAGAGTTATTGGCCTAAGACAGATGGCTAGAGGATAAGGGCGCAGTTAGACAGTCTACCGACCAGCTGGCGCCTGCATTAGCAGGGAGGCATCCCTGAAGATCGGTAACAGTAGTGCATGTGCCAGAACCAAGATTAGAAACTGAGTAGGCAGATTTCAGAGATTAGCAATATCAGAATTGTTCTAGCATGTTAAGTGGTCATACGTCATTTTCCCAGCCTTGTGGGCGACAGTCGGCCTTAGTCAACCTAGCAGTTGTTATGTAGAACAACCCATAAGTCAGCCGGCCGTCCCAGTGAGAATACCCGTGGGTACCCCAAGGAAGGGTCCATATCAGTAGTCAGTGACAGACTAGTACTTCAGCTGGGTTTCGTAAGATATTCAGATACAGAGCCCTAGCAGAAGGCCAGTAGTTACAGAATAACCTATAAGACCGAGAATTCCCCAGAACAGCAGTATAGATCCAAGTGGATACACACAAGACGTAAGGGATTAATAGTACCCTGCTAGAACAGTGTTTATTAAGACCAGGGGATCAGTAGACTCCCCGTGAAGATCCAGAGATTGATTGCCTGGAAGTAAATTTGATTAAGCCCAGCCTTACAGTGGTTCAAGCAAATAACAAAGCAATTAGATGCCCACGAGTTTGCAGTTATGCATGAATTACAAGTACTCAAATAGAACAGTTAGAGCATTGCTAGACTACTGCCACATTCGGGTCATTCAACCCGGCTACTCAGTCATTTAAGGTTATGCAGCCAGATCATTAGAGGTCATGGTCGATATCAGGACCCCCTGATCAGATACGGGCACATGGTGTGCAGATAGTCGTTCAAGGTTACCTTAGCAACAAGCAGCTTTAGCATGCGGCCAGAAGGCCATATAAGCTCTAGTTATACCGGTAGACTACTTGTCGGATTCTCCGGTATAATAAACCAGTATGACCGTCAGTTATATGTCGAATTTTGTAAATGTGAATTTTGGTTGAGTTTAGTAGCCTTTTTGGTCACATTGAGTCGGAGGCTGGTGTACAAATAGATACACAAAAAAAAAATCGAAGTAGTGGAAACATAGCCTAGACCTACCACTCCGATCGAAGTACGTAGTCCCTGCGGTTAGCCGGGTACTGCAGAGGATCTGTGGAAGGATTTTCCACCTTAGCGGCACCTCTGGCTAAGTTGACACAGAAGGCAGCAAAAGTTCCAGTAGACTGAGGCGTGTGAGCAGAACTTCCAAGAGTTAACAGCCAGGTTAACCTCAGCCCCAGTGTTAGCATCGCCAGAAGGTACAGAGGGTTGATGCAGCATGGTAAAGTAATAGCTTATGCTTTCAGGTTGTTGAAGAAACGTGAAAAGAATTACCTTACCCCCTGACCTGGAGTTAGCTGCAGTAGTTTATGCTTGAAAAAGCGAGAATTTTGTATCACCCGGGAAGGGCTAATACGGTGGTAGATGCCCTTAGCCGTAGATCTATGGGGAGTTGGCATACTTGCCGCCTGAACAGCGGGAATAGACCCAAAAATTTCACTAGTTAGCTGGTTTAGCCATTCACATAGCAGAAATAAAGGATAACAGAGCGATAATACAGAATATCGCAGCATTGTCGTTAGTGGTGGAAGTAAAGGAACGGCAGTATAGAAACCCTAGCCAGGTTTAACTTGAACACAAGGTTCAGTAAGGAGAAGTGACATATTTTCAGATAACCGGGGATGAAGTGTGGCGATATAAAGGCCGCATTTGTGCTCCAGATATTTTGGGGCATCGCCAGCAGTTTATGAGCGAGGCGCATTACGCCCGCTATTCTCTTCATCCCAATACGACAAAGAGGTACCACGACATTAAAGAGAACTACTGGTAGCCCAGTGTCCTAACTGCCAACAGGCGAAAGCAGAACATCAGAAACCAGGTGGGTTTGACCCAGGACACAGCTGTGCCTCTCCGGAAATGAGAAGCGGTGCATATGAATTTTGTAGCAAGATCACCCCGTACTAAACACAGACATGACTCTATATGAGTGATAAGTGACAGGTTGGCAATGATCAGCTCATTTCTTGCCAGTAACAACTACTTTCTCGGCCGAAGATTATGCTGAATTGTATATCAGAAAGATAGTCAAATTACATGGAATACCAGTATCCATTATTTCAGACAGAGGAGCACAATTCACAGTTAGATTCTAGCAGTCATTTCAGAAGGTTTGGGAACGCAGATTAATTTAAGCACAGCATTCTATCCTCAGACAGATGAGCAGGCTGAGTGCACAATTCAGACGCTCGAAGACATGTTGCGAGCGTGTGTGCTAGATTTTAGTAATAGCCAAAATGAGCATTTACCATTAATTGAATTTGCCTCCAGAATTAGAATCCATTCATCCGGTCTTTTATGTAGCTATGCTGAGGAAATGCATAGGAGACCCGTCCAGAGCAGTCCCAGTCCAGAATATCCAGGTTACAAAAAGCTGGCCTATGAAGAGGCTCCAATAACTATCTTAAACAAACAGATTCGCAGATTGAGGACTAAAGATATTACGTCTATCAAGGTATTGAGACGTAACAGGAACCGAGAGGAGATGACTTGAGAAGCGGAGGAAGATATAAGGACCAGATATCCTCACCTATTTCAGGCCTAGTCAGGCAACAGGTATGTCCGTACTATTATTTATGCAGTATCTTATGGTTGTATGTCTGTAAATGATAAAGAAAGATTGATATCTAGTTATCTAGTGGATCCTAGAATATTATGCGCAGTGCCTGTGTTGGACTTTTCTGCATTTCAGGTTTTTGCGATAGTCCATATTACAGGGGAAACTATGCCGAAATTTTTCTAGAAAGTAAAGTAAGTAGTCCTCTAGATAACAGTGTACATTCGAGGACGAATGTTCTTAAGGGGGGGAGAATGTTATACCCCGTAGAATTCCCGGCACCTAGACGACCTATTCGCACGTTGGTTAAGCACATCTGAAGGCCATACGTGCTGTAGAAAGGCCTGGGAAAAAGATCGGACGAGAAACCCGTCGAACCATCGCGGGAGGAGCCAGGCAGAGCCCCTCCGCGATGGCAGCGTGTCACGGAGGTGAGGCCTCCGCGATGGCTCCGTGACACATTGCCCAAGTTCAGGCTCAAGTATATAAGCCCCACTTCGGTTTAATTTCATTTAAAATCAAAAGAAATTCCAGGGAACAGAGGGCAAACGCAGAGAGAAAGGAGGAACGAAGAAATTAAATAATTTTCGTCCGATTACGCTGCCAAACGCTGCCCAAACTCAAATTAACTCCAGATACAGAGGTATTTAGCAGCAGAGAGCATTCCTACGGATTCAGTTTCGTAAAATACAGCCGACGAATCGTCGAGCCACCGAGCTAAGGTAAGTGGAATTGCTCTAAATTAGTGTCTATGTGTTCCTAGCTGTGAAGTGAACATTTCTCCCTTCTGGACCTCTGAAAAATAGCGAGTTTCTGACCGTCTTTCGATAAACCTAAGTTTAGGTTATAAACTATATCGAAAGTGGCGTTGCCTTTTTAAAATAAAGTTGTATTCAGTATTGATTGATATGTTTATGAATGCAGTTGGGAGAAAACAGTTAAAGTATCGGCCGAGCTTCGTCCGACAGACGAATAGTTCAAGGATAAGGTATGTAAAGTTAGTTTCCTCGGCAAGTTAAGAAATCGTGATACAGTACAGTAATTTAAAGGCCAGTAGAATGTCCAGAAGTCATGTGTTACATTTGTTACGACTGTTGGTACGATATTGAAAGTATCGAGTTACAACTTGCGTGAAATTTGCTAGTATGATAGAGATTCTAATATAAGCATTAGAAACTGCACAGTATGCTCAGTATGCGATGTTACACAGGATGTTAGTATATCTTTGTGCTCAATCGAAACTCAGTAGAGCAAGTAGTACTTGTAAGACAGCTCAGAAATAGAATGATAAGTTGAAACGAAGTTAGAAAGCATGTTAGGAATAGTAAATCATGTTACTATAGAAAATCAGTATACAACGTAGTTTCAGCAGAAGGACTATATCATGTTCAGCATTAGCCTTAGTACAGTCTGGCAGAAGACCACATTCGTACATACATATATATTATTTCCAGCCTCAGCATGTATTAAGTATGTACCTATTTCTATCACTAGTCCAGCATATAGTGTATACAGAAACTGAGTAAACAACAGAGTTTTCAGCAGAAACATTATCTTATATAGCATTTGCCCCAGTACAGCTCGGCAGGAGACTATATTCATATTTATATATATTTACTCAGCACATGTTAAATACGTACAGCTTACTATCATTAGCTCAGCATGTAATATACACGATACCTTACCCCTATTAGCCTCAGTATGTGAGATATACAGACAGTATTGCTAGTTGAGACCATTGTATTATTTGGGGTTGGACTACCTAGCATCCATGACTGCCCAGGGTTAATAGCTGTATCGACTCGTCCACCAGAGGACGAGGATACGTCGCTCCACGGAGTGGCATGCCGTCCCACAGGGGACGAAGATAGGATGCCAGTTTTCCCCATATTTGTGCCTTGATCGGCCCTTACACACCCCAGTCGAGCGGATACGCCCGGGTGTAGATTCAGGAGTCCTCCGGACTCAGATGCAGTTATAGTCAGGGGCTCAGCGAGCCCAAGTGCATACCCAGGGGACCGGCGGGAGGCTTACAGCCATTATAGGAGATGGGATGACTGGGGTAGGGGTATAGATTCTGTGCTGGTTGTACCTCCCGGCTTATGGGGGCCGGGTAAGGTTTGTGTGTGCTATGTTATGTTATTTCATGTATTGCCATGCTATGTTAGATACGAGTAGATCAGCAGTAGAGGGATATGTCTCCAGGTATGACTTTTACTTCTTTCCAGTGTAAATGAGAGAAGGTATGATTTACATTATCAGACAGTTAATTCATTCCTTTCTATTTCAGTTTCATCAGTTATATCATCGTTTCTCAGACATTTCTTTCAGTTGTTGCTTTACATACTCAGTACCAGCGGTACTGACGCCCGGTGGGGCGCTGCATTACTTGCCTGCAGGTACTTATAGATGAGCAGGTGACACTACGTGATTCCTGTCAGCGATCGAGTATTCAGCTCCTGTCATCCGGAGACTGAATTCCAAGGGTGTATTTTAGTTCTTTCTTTATATAGTACGGGTAGGTCGGGGCCCTGTCCCGATCACTTCTATTGCTATTCTTAGAGGCTTGCAGTCTGTATATTTCCCTGTGGTCAGTTAAGCCGGTCATGTGAGGCCGCGCAGTTGTTAGCTGTTAGTACTTTTGCTTCTTTTATGTTGGCCGTGTCGGGCCATAAGTTTGACAGTAGTGGTGACCTTGCCGGTCACGTAGCCTTCTAGTATTTTGTTGCTGAGTTGCAGAGAACTAGACAGTATGGTGGCCTTGTCGGCCCGCATAGGTTTCCCTATAGTTGCATGTTCTGGTCAGCTGTTATTACAGGTACAGGAGGCTATAGGCCAATGGGCCGGGGGCTGTGTTTACAACCGTTATATAGCCCTTTGTTTCCAGAAATATGAGTTAGAGCCAGCCAGGCACCAAACGTGCCTAGGCTTAGCAGTCCAGTAGTTCAGATCCTAGTAGGGCACCAGGTGCCAGTCATACCCCCCAAGGCGGGGCGTGACACTGATGGTCCCTGAGGGTCTGAAGTACTATCCGCAAATGACCCCTGTGTTCAGCTTTTGAGCGGGAGTACACCAAAATATCATCAATAAACACGATCACAAACAAGTCTAAATATGGCTGGAAAACACTGTTTATTAAGTCCATGAATACGACTGGGGAATTTGTCAACCTGAAGGACATAACTAAGAACTCGAAATGACTATACCTGGTCCTGAAAGCTATCTTTGAGACATCCTTTTCCCGCACTCGAACCTGATGGTATTCGGATCTCATGTCAATTTTTAAAAAATATTTTGCCCCTTGCAGCTGATCAAACAAATCATCTATCTTGAGAAGCGGGTATTTATTTTTGATAGTCACTTTATTCAACTACCGATAATCTATGCACATACAGAGAGTGTCATCTTTCTTTCTCACAAATAGAACTAGTGTACCCCACAGTGATGTGCTCGGCCTGATGAAGCCCTTATCTAATAAATCTTTCAACTGCTCTTTCAATTCCCTCAATTTAGCTGGAGCCGTTTCCCTTTCTGGAGGGATGCTTGGGAGTTCGTAGAGAGTTCGTCAGGGAACACATCTGGAAATTCATTAACCACTGGGATGGACTGAAGAGTCGGGAATTTTGATTGCGTATCCCGGACTATAACAATATGGTAGATAAAACCCTTTGCTATCAACTTCTTTGCCCTAAGATAGGATATAAACTTACCCTTGGCGTGGTTGTACTACCTCTCCATTCAAGCACTATTTTCCCTGGGAAGTGGAATCAGACGATTCTGGTCCAACATTCTACGGAAGCATAACATGGTGCCTACCAAAACATACCCATAATTACATAAAAATCAATCAGATATAACTCTATTAAATCTGCTGAGGTCTGACGACCCATAATCTCTACTATACAACCCCGATAAATTCTCGCAGCACTAATAGAGTCACCTATGGGTGTACATACTGAGAAAGGTTGCTGAAGCAATTTTGGCACTATATCAAACATTCGGGCTACTAACAGAGTAACATATGACAAGGTAGAGCCAGGATCTACCAAAGCATAAACTGAGTGAGAACAGACATCTAATATACCTATCACAACATTTGGCGAAAACTCTGACTTTTGTCACCCTGGTAATGCATATGTGCGGTCCTGGCCACCACCTGAATTGGATGCCCTGAATCTAGCTCACCTCTCTAGCTGGAGCTGAGGGTCCACGCCCTGCAGAGGGTGTTGGGGCATACGAACCTGCTGAAGACCTGTCCTACTGACCTTGGCTACTCTGGTGTCTAGTCGGAAAATTTCTCATCATATGCCCCTCCTTTCCGCAAGAATAGCAGGTTGTGGAGCCATATCCTCACCTCCCCAGATGCTTCTTGTACCAGGTACTGCATCTTGACACTATTAATTCTATCTGATCTGGTCCTCTCTACTGCTGTGAGCTTGAAACCCGTGAACTCTCGTCGGGACCTGACTGTCCACGACGATTTGATCTGCTACCCTCCCTCTGCTGGAACGGGGGCCTGGGAGGCCTATCTTATAAGCAAGGCCGGGGTCCACCCGGTAAATCTATCTAAAAGTCTGCGGGCCTACCCCTCCAACGCTGCTCCTGACCTGCCCTCTCCATGGCATACTGACGCTGCCTGAGCTCCTTTATATTCTGGGCGAATGCCTGCACCTATGAGATATCCATATCCTCTCACAATGTGGCCATAATAAATGACTCTGCATACCCTGGCGCAAGTCTTATAAAGAATCTATGTACCCTAGCTTGCATGGTGTCAACAAACGAGGGCGCATACCTGGCCAGGGAATCAAACCTCAGTGCATATTCTCTAACGCTCATTCTGCCTTGCTCCGGGTGCAAGAACTACTCTACTCTGGCCTGTCGGACCTCTCGAGGAAGTTAATAATCTATGAAAGCCTTAGAGAAAACATGCCACGTAGGTGGAAGTGAATCTCTACCTCGGGATCTTTCCCAACTATTGCACCACAAAAGTTCTACATCTCGCAGTCGGAATACCTCTAACTCAACGGATTCGGTAGATGAGGCATGCATAACCTTGAATATCCTTTACAACTGATCTATAAAATTCTGGGGATTCTCCCTACGATTGGTCCTTGTAAACTGTGGGGGACTAGAGTGAGAAATTCACCAACTCTCGAGCTACCAGGCCCCTCAACAGGCTCAATGGCAATTGATACTACTGCTGAGGCTGACGCTAGGCAGCAATCATCTAAACACACATATAAAATGCACCTCTAAGCTACTGATCTGATGGTACTTGAATAGCTAGGGGTGGTGCTGGTGTATCTACTACCCTGGTGAGCTCTGAGTGTGGTGGTGAGTTCTAGGGAGATCGACGGGGTATTTCCCCATTGCCCTTAGACTGGGTCGACTCTAACTGGGGTCCCCTACTGGTGCCCTCTCTTGCCATCATATCTAAATCTCGACCAGTCGCAATCCGTCGTGCATCTAACATTTTTCTCTATAAATACAAAATAAGGTAAGCTTAGAGGATTACCCTATACAACTCAGCTCTATAGCACGACTGGAGGAGAAAGAAGAGGAACCACACTATTATGTCTCATAGCCTCCTGTCAATAGACTGTGTTGCACAACACATCCATAGACAAGCCTCTACTAGACACGACTTGTAAACTCCCTGGGATACGACCTGCTCTAATACCATGTTTGTCATGCCCTGCCATAGCAGGTATGACTGGCACCTGGTGCCCTACTAGGGTCTGGACTAATCAGACTGGACTTACGCACTTCTGGTGCAAACTTGCTCCCCGAATCAAGAAAACAACGGGCTATATCTCAGCTGTAAACACAGCCCCCAGCCGATACGGCTGCATAGCCACCTGTAAAATAAAATAGCTATCCAAAAAAAGATAATGATAGGGAGTCTTATGCAGGCCGACAAGACCACCATGATGTCTAGTTATGACTACAATTAAAATCCAGCGACTTACATATGTTATAGCCGAAAAGGCCACTGCCCAACAGCTAAGCAAGGCCCCACACGGTCGTCATAACAAAATAAAACATACACCTGGGACCTGCACGACCAACAATAGACTAACCACAGGGTACTATACATCTGCAAGCCTCTAGAAGTAGAATGGTGGTTGAGACAGGGCCATGACCTACCCAAAAACTGAACAATCAACAAAAACAGACCTTCTAGCTATTAGCTCTGGAAGAAGGGAGCTAACTGTGCTGCTAGTCCTGGTTGGAAGCTACGAGGGTCCTGGCCTGTGCCTAGCCGCACCTGTAGGCAAGTAATGCAGCGCCCACGGAAAGCGTTAGTACAATATGTACCGAATATGTAAGGCAGTAAAGTAATAAGTGAATGGAAGCTAAAGAACTGAAATAATCATACAGAAAGGTAAGAGTTTAACCTAAACAATCTCTCTATTTGTAGTACTTAATTAACAAGGTACACATATATATACAAACAAAAACCTAACCGGCCCCCATAAGCCTGGAAGGTACAATCCATACAGGAATAACCTACCTGGGCCCCCATAAGCCTCAGCAGGTAAAAGCAATATACGTTCTACTATTTGATTACTGATGTTCACAGTATACTGTAACTCAAAATGGCCCTCACAGCCTTGATTTAATAGATTTAACTCTAGCCCTCACGGCCTTATTCTACTAAAACTCGTTGTGGCCCTCGCAACCTTAGTATAACAAAACTTGATATGGCCCTCGCAACCTCAATGTACAGAACTCAATATGGCCCTCGCGGCCTCAATATACAAAACTCAATATATCCCTCGCGGCCTCAATACAACAGAACTCAATATGGCCCTCGCGGCCTCAATATATAGAACTTAATATGGTACTTGCAGCCTCAATACAACAGAACTCAATATGGCCCTCGTAGCCTCAATATATAGAACTCAATATACTAGGTAGCTAATCACAATATATATGCCTTTGAATCTTTTATTGGGACTCAACTATATTACAACACTAAAGAAGCTAACTTGCCGAAGGAATTTGCCTTAACATACCTCGAGTGTCGTTTCCTCAGTAACTAGCGAGTTTCAACTGGTATGCAATAGCTCCTCCTAGCTGGAATTGTATTACAGAGAGAATGAGACTAGTTTCAGTACTAAATTTGGTAGAAATAATAACTTATAATACTAATATCGACTATACTTCAACTTAATGAAACACGACTAAAGACGTATAATTTCCCGTGGAACGAACCCCATCGCGCCAAAATACGGGCATGCCACGGAGCCCAACGCACCAGGGAGGGGTCCGTGACACGTTGCCTCTCTAGCAGCCTGCTTCGGCCTTCTCCCGCGTAACCTCGATTCCATGCTCAATCGGCCTTTCCCTGGGCCATTTCTCGCACGCATCGTACTCTAAAACTCTTGACTAACGTACGGATAGGCCAACTACATATTAGGAACTTACGTGTAACAATTATATTTTTTGTAACTGCTGTGTATGCAAGATGTCTGGCTGCTGATAGATTGGAACTATGGGAAAACATTGTACACTTATAAGGTAAACTCTAAAGTCCATGGATGATAGGAGGAGATTTAAATGTAATACTTAATGAGGAGGAGAAGCAGGAGAGATTACCATTTACTCAAGCTGAGGCTATGGAGTTTGCTCAATGTATTAACAGTTGTGCTTTAATGGAGTTGGCAACTACATGGAGCAGGCAACTACATGGAGCAAGTTTACTTGGTGGAATGGCAGAATTGGAGGGGATTATATATTCAAGAGATTGGATAGAATTTTTGGCAACCAAGAGTTCCTAGAGCTAGTGCCTAATAGTGAGGTTCATCATCTGATAAGACAAGGGTCTGATCATGCTCCATTACATGTAATTTGTAACACAAAAGATAATCAGATCAGAAGTTCTTTAAAATTTTAGAATTTCTGGACCAAGAATAATCATTTCAAGAAGGTATTGGAGGAAAACTGGCATACAAATTTTGTAGGAAGTCCATTTTTGGTGTATAAGGCAGAAATGAAGAAAGTAAAGATGGCTTTGGAAAATTGGAGTAAACAAACCTATGGGAATATATTCCAGCAGATTGCCGCTTTGGAGGATATCATAAAAGTGAAGGAAAATCAGGTGGAAATCACCCCAAAAACAGAGAGTAGAATGCATCTAGCCAAAGTTGAAGCTGATTTGAAGAGGTATAGAAATATTGAAGATGAATATTGGAAGTAAAAAACAGGAATGAAGTGGTTCACATAGGGTGACAATAACACCAAATTCTTTCATACATATGTGAAAGGAAGAAGGAAGCTGTATATACATGAAATTAAGGATTCTGCAGGGTAGGTACTAAATTCATAGGAGGATATTGAAGGGGCGGCATCAATATTCTTTGAAACGCAGTTTAGCAAGGAGGAGGATGGAGCAGACTTTACCATGCTGAACATGATCCCTAAGTTGATTTCAGAGGAATTTAATACTAAGATGGAATGTTTGCCAAGTTAAGAGGAAGATAAAAAGATGGTGTTTGAGATTAATAGGCACAGTGCCTATGGTCTAGATGAGCTTTCAAGGAGATTTTTTCAGGAGTGTTGGGACATTATAGGGCTTGACATTACCAACATGGTGAGAGCTTTCTTTTGTGGTTAGGAGATCCCTAGGTATGTTGCTCATACCAACCTGGTAATGACTCCAAAGAAGGAGAATGCAATGACCTTTGAGGATTATAGGCCTATAAGTTTGAGAAACTTTGTTAATAAGGTGTTTTCAAGGGTGCTATGTGATAGAGTTCTGGGGGTCTTACCACTTATTATATCCAGGAATCAATATGGACTTTTGAGGGGTAGGAGTATTTTTGAAAATTTATTGTTAGCTCAAGAAATTATCAGAGTCATTAATATAAGGAAGAGATGGCACAATGTGATGGTTAAACTTGACATTACCATGCCATATGATAGGGTTTTCATAGATATATTTAACAAAATTATTAGGAGTTTTGGCTTTTCAGAGGTTATTATTGATATGGTGTGGCGATTGATATCCAATAATTAATATTCTGTAATAGTGAATGTGCAATCTAATTGTTTCTTTAGATCTACTAGGGGGTTAAGATGGGGTGATCCTTTGTCCCCTACCTTATTTACTATTGCAGTTGAGGTTCTAGCTAGGGGATTGAACAATCTTCATTCATTATGATCCTTACTTTAGGGGATTTGATCTTCCTAAGTGGAGTCCAGAGATTAATTATCTATCTAATGCAGATGATACAATTTTGTTCTACTCAGGGGAGAGGAAGTCAATAAAGAGCATGATGAAAGTGTTGGGTAATTATGAGAAGATCTCAGGGCATCTAATCAATATGAACAAGAGTTTTTTCTATTTGCATGAAAATACTCCATTAGTAATAACTCAAAGGATCAAAAGGTGGACAAGGATTAACTAAGGCTTCTTCCCTTTAACATAATTAGGATGCCCAGTCTTTTATGGAAGGAGGAAGAAAGAACATTTTGAGGATCTTATTAGCAAGATACAAAGAAGATTAATGGCTTGGCACAACAAATTCTTATCTTATGGAGGGAGATATGTATTGATAAATCATGTCCTCCAAACTATTCCAATCTATCTGCTTTCTGCTATGAATCCCCCTAAAGGTGTGATTAACTTTGTGCATAAAATGTTTGCCATGGTTTTTAGGTAGGTTAGGAGGGGTGAAAGGGGAACATTGGATGGCTTGGGAGGATATGCGCTACCCAAAGTTAGAAGGTGGTGTGGGCTTTAGATCACTCTTTTATGTATCCAAAGCTCTAATGGCCAAACTATGTTGGATGTTTGGAACATCAAAAGACACATTATGGAGTGCATTTACATGGAATAAATATGGCAAGAAGACATATCCTTTGTTGGCAAGTGGAAGAGAAGCCTCAAATATTCGGAAAAAGATGATACAAATTAGAGTGCAAGTGGAGCATGAGATTTGGTGGAAAATTATGGAGATGCCAGTTTTTTGTTTGATAAGTGGACTCAACAGGGGGCTCTGTATTTTATAGAAGACAAGATGGAGGAGGAGGAACTAGAGGTTAAGGGCTTCATACATAATAGGGAGTGGAAGAGAGAAAAACTAAGGACTAAGATTTCAGGAGAGATGACAGAACATGTTCTAAGGCATGTAAACCAAGAACAGATGGTGAAGGGGATATAGCATGGTGGACAGGAAATAACAAAGGGGAGTTTACTGTTAGCTCTAAATACCAAATGGTAAAAGCAAGGAGGGAAGAGAAGGAACAACTATCTAATATATGGAATAAAGGAATTCCTTTAAAAATATATTTTTTTATGGGGAGGGTCTGGTGGAGGAGAATTCCAACAAATGATAATCTAAGGAGGATGAGAATACAAGTTGTGTCTAGGTGCTATTGCTATGTAGAGCACAAACCTAAAATCATGGGACATTTGTTTCTAGCAGCACCCATAGCCTTAAAACTATAGAAGCAGTTTGCTTTGTTTGTAGGTTTTAATCCAGAAGGGATGCACCTAATCACTTGATTACTACTTGGTGGAACATTCCAGCCCTAACAAAGATAAGGGAGTTGTACAGGGCAATGCCAGCTCTGATCATATGGTAGTTGTGGAGAAGGAGGAACGATAGAAGGCATGGAAAGGAGACTAATAAGGATAGGATGAAATTAATGATCAACCGAACTGCTCAGAGGTATATTAGGTAAGATGTCCAAGGATATCAATCCCAAGTCAGTGGGATGGTATTGTGAATACACTCCTACACTATAAGCCTAGACTGTATCATTTGATCGTTAAGTAGGAACTACCAAAGGAGCCTTGGATTAAAGTAAACACAGATGGTGCATACAGAGGGAATCTAGGTCTGAACAACTATGGTTTCTGCCTAAGAGATGCTAGAAGGGACTTAATTTATGCAGAGGCAGAGGAGATAGGGATTGCCAGCAACTTGAAGGCAGAGGTACAATAGTAAATAAGGAAGTGCAATATTGAAGTAGTAGGGGACTTAACATTAATCTTGAGATTGATTCTTCATGTCTTAATAAAATGCTCACAAAAACATGGAAAATTTCGTGGGAAATTACAGAAGACATAAAGGAAATTATTGAATTTCGAGAGAAGGGCCATACCATTGTTATGCCCCAGAAACTCTAAGGTTAAACTCGGGACACAAAAATAGAAAATTTGCAAAAAGTTGAAAATTTTGGCACCAGTCACAGAACGGGTCGTTAAGTGACCCGTTGGAGGTGCCCACGAGTTGTGAGGTGACTCGTAGGGAGTCCAAGTGAGGAAGTTTTAAGTTTTTGGAAAGGATACCCCATGGATTACCTAACGAGTCATGGTCAGTCCCCACAATTTATTAGATCAGTCGTGGGGAGTGGCAAGCAAAGGTATAGAGAGGTGGAGGCAGTGTACTTGATGAAAGGACCCCACGATTCGTGGTAAGACACCGCGAGTCGTGAGGTGAGTCATGATCAACTAGGGGCGAATTTTCTGAGAGTGAGGCAGTGAACCTAACAAATGGTGACCATGACTCGTGGTCACCAGCAACGAGTCGTGAAGTCATTTGTTGCCAGCCTCAGAAGACCAATAGGCAGTGTACTTAATGGACGATGCCACGAGTCGTGGCCTAGGGTAACGAGTCATTATGTCCCTCATTAGGACCATCTGACAGGTTTTCCTTGCAATTTTTCTAGGGTTGTTTAGTAATTTCCTACTCTCCTAAACTTTAAACTACGTCGTTTTGGACATAATCTCAGATCTATTAGTGGGAGTGAACAACCTCTCCCCTCATTCCCCACGTACATTCTCAGAAAAATGTCGAAGAGTTCTCTCAAGAACTTTAAGAGTAAGGTCCAGGGTTCTTCATCAATCTCAGAAATTCAAGTTTCCTCCTCCAAGGAATTCTTAGCCAGGTATGTGGGAATTCAACAAGGGAATAGTTCTACCCTTGTGTCCTCCAAAACCCTCTTATAGCTTCTCTATCAGTCTTAGCCTTGAGTTTTCAAGTATGAAAAGATTACATGTTTATTATCGTTTATTTCACCTAGCAGGATATTCGTGTTTATTGTTGCTATAATCTTCATCAGTGCTTGACCAAATTGTCGATGTTCCTGCAGAAGAGAATTTAAGCCCTGAGTTTTTGAGTGAAACGTATTATTTTGAATTTCTCATGGTTTGTGAAGTGTGATTAAGGCTGAATTTCTAGTATTCCTTATTATTTATATGTTGAGTAACTTTTCCCTTGATATGAATGATTTTATCCCTAGCATGAATGAGAAAATTTTAATAATGCTTGTCGGATGAGATTTCCTTGCGTTCTTGAAAATTTTTCCATATTGTGGATTCCCGTGTTATCGGAATAAGTTGAATTCTCTGATAGCTTCTTAGTAGTTCAATTCTGTTAGAACATAGAATCTCTTCAGAACTATACAGAATTTGTCAACTGATCAGTTTGACTTTAGTCTTTTCCTGAGGTGTCAGTGGTGCCTCCCAGTTGTCAGAATCAAATTCAGAATCCAGTCTGTTAGTCCATTAGGCGGTCATGACATTTTAGAAATACAACTCTTTCTAGCCTCAAGACCCTAGTTTAGATCACAATTTGTTCTTAGATGGTTACGACGCTTCTAGATAAGTAGCTCTAACCAGTCTAGAACCCAGTTTAAGAATCTAGTCTGTTAAGAATCTCAGGGTACTTTCAATTATATATTCCTGACTAGTCTTGGACCCCAGTTTCAAGCTATCATCTTAGTAATTCAGTCTAGGTTTTCCAGTGGGAGTAGGACTTAGCACCGAGATGGGTGGGGGTTCCAGCGTACCCAGGTTTGCAGAACTATGTTGCCAGTGTAGGTTACAATATTATTTGTCTTGATTGGCCCCAGATTCTTGTGATCACACAGTTCATGCCTCTATACCCTGGCAAGGTATATTGGATCCTAACAGTAGGGTGTATAAATCAGACTCCACGTCTAGCTAACGTAGTTATATGTCAGTTATAGACTCTCCCACTAGTTAGTCCAGTCCAGTTTAAAAATAAGCAGCTCAGTTTAGTTACAACTCTATTAGTTTAGCTTAGTTCAATATAGTATCTCAGACTCAAAATTTTGTGACGTAGGACATGTCTTTGACCATTAGACAGGGTCATTTTGACCATCTCAACTTATTTCAATAGTTTAGTTCAGCATACTTATCGATCATTGCACGTCATATCAGTTCAGTCATTTCATTCAGTTATGTTTTCTCCCACTTACTCAGTACATTCAAAGTACTGACGCATACTTTTATGCTATATCGTTTCATGATACAACTGTAGGTTCTCAGGCTCAACACCATTATTTGTCGTGGTTCAGATCCTCCTCCTTAGCAGTTGAAGTGTGAGTCTTCATTATTCGATGGCATTATTTCATTTTCTCATAGTCAGTTTATTATGTTTAGTTAGGCTTTGAGTTAGTTGGGGGTTTTTCCCAGTAACTCATCAGCAAGATGGCTTTCAGACACAGAATAAATTTCAGACTCTAGATGTTCTAAGCTTTATGTTCCAGTTTTATTTTTCATAAAAATTTTTATATTATTACTTCAAAGCTTCCACTATGCATGTTTTACTTAGAATACCAGTGTATGATTAACCAAGGGTTGACTTGGTGTTAGATAAGCTCGATACCAACAATGGTAGGAATAATAGTGAGGTGGGAGGGTTAGGGAAACCTATTCTTCCCCATAATAGAACACCGACAGCTACACCACCAACCTTCTTGACCCATCACCGGGAGGAACATCACCAGACAAGACACCTGAGAATGAAAAGGAAATTAGAAAAAGAAAAAAAAAGGAATGATAGATGAGAGGGATACCTTTTGAGCTACAGATGTGAGCTCAATCACGAAGACCTCAGGCATGCTGTTAATTTCCCAAAGAAGCTTGAGTAGAAATTGGAAACTGAGGAAAGGGAACATGGTGGATGACAGTATATGCTAAACCTAAATTTTCGAGTTATGTCAGTGGGAGACCAAGATAAAGGGACTAGCTTTTAGACTGGCGGGTTGGGGCATATGTATATTGGGCTGGTTCAAACCAGTAGACAAATTGTAGTCTGATTTGATTTGGGATGGGAAAAAATTGCCCATGAGCTCAAAATTTAATTTAAAGAAGGGTTTAGGAGAATCAAAATCATAATAGAATCATTAACTTGACTTTTTATGGAACATGCAGAATTGGGACTGAATTTGCTAAAAATTTGAAACCATTAATTAATAATTAAAATAGGTAGAAAATCTGCCCATAGACCATAAAACATGATTTGAAACATGAAGGGAATTGATCCATAGATAAATCATGGAGAATTTCATAAAATTTTGAAATAAGACCCATAAGATCATGAACATGATCTAGAACTTAAATTCATAGAATTGAGGAGAATTTTGAGAATGAGAGTGAATGGAACTCTCATTCATATCCCTACATACCTGGGTAATATGATTCTACACTCTTCCTTGAAATCCCAAGAGAATTGGAGGTGAATTTGAAGAGTTCTAGGTTTGATCTCCATAGGAATTTTCTGTTCTTGCATGCATGGGGAGGGAATAGGTTAGAATAGGCTAAACCCTCTCAAAATCCTCCTAACTGAGCTTCAAATACGTATTTTAAGGCTCAAGAGTTAAGGATTTATGAGAATACCCTTAATGAAATCGGAGGAAAAAATGAACTGCCAGCAACTACGACCCGTACCACGAGTTGTACAATCGACCTACGACTCATGGTATCCTTCTGTACTGAACAAATCCCAAAGCATAACTCCTATAAAAAATTACATGAATCCTACTATGAACCAAACTTCTACCTACGAGTTGTACCACCACTTGTATAATCAACACCTGAAAAAGTCCCCAGTTCTTGTTACGATCTATACCATGAGTTGTACCCACACACCATGAGTCGTAGTGGGGACTCGTAGGTTCGAAGGCCAACTGTTGAACCCTTACTACAGGTCATCCTATGAGTCATACCATCCTCATACAAATCATACCATCGATTTTACTGAGGCAAAAATGCATGTTTCTCCTGCTGAACAATTTTTAAATCCTAAACTTAGTCTTATAAACTTTTGGCATATTACACTCCATGTGTGGCCTATCATGTTTTTCCCTACAAACATATTCTTCTAACTCATGCAAGATTTACTCCATGTATTAATAAAGACTTCACTTTATGTTTGGAAACCCTCATGTTTTTCTATATGAATATCATGAATCCTTATGAGCAATTTGAATTTCCTACATATACCATGTTACAAGTTTTCCATGTTCATCCATGAATGTATTATTTAAAATATGATTTTGCCATTCATGTCAAAAATGACAACTCTTGATGAAATTTCTTGAAGCTTTTTCTATGATCCTTATCATGAACTGTGATATGTTATTATGCATGATTTTCTTAACCCATGCATATGGACTTCTACCATGATTTATGATTATGAGTCTTCTATTAAAAGCATGACTATGATTTTGAGCTTTCCTATTTAAAAGAATGAATTTATTGATATGACTTTCTGATAAAGTGTGATGTCTGATTATGAGCATTGTAGATAAAAGCATGAATCATGTTTTTTGAGCTCCTAATATAAGAGTATGATTATGATAAAGAGAATAAGAGCTATTTCTTGAACATGATGTTCCTGGGGAGCAAATGGTTAACCGAGAATGCATGAGTCTATTAAGACAAATGCTTGAAATATGTTTGCCGACGTAGAATAAAGTGTACTATAGGTTTGGGTGCATCCCCATGCTATTCCCCTAAAGCTGATGAACTCATGTAATCTTACTAGAGAGTCATCTCATGTTTGTCATTTACCCGGGAAGATAGGTGATGGCATAGTTGAACAGGCCAAGATCAGATACCATGTTTCATATAGTGGATTATGTTGGTAAACCTATGAACTCCCACAGTATTTCTTTTATCTAATGAGGTATGAATTTTAAGGGCGGGTTACATGATTTCAAAACCTTTATAATTTTAATGATATGACTATGATTTTCATGAACTTTGTTTCCCACATATTCGTACTTCATGTTTCATTCTGCCATCTTACATACAATATAATTCCATATGTACTTACACCCCTCTTGCCTGAGGTGTTGTATGGTTTGATAATGTAGACTCTGGTACAAAGACGTTTGACCGAACAACATATTAGGAACTCTATGCTTCAGCTTTTGGTACGCCCCATTGTTTCTTAGGGCGATTATCTTAATTCAACTATTGTATAGTTTTTGCTAGGGTGTGTCAGGGGCCTTATCCTGATAAATCAAATACTCATGTCATAACCCGAGAATAGAGCCCTGACGTGACACGGGACCTATAACTATAAATGACTCCATGCTAACCCATGGTATGTGCATAACATAAGTATAAAACACGCTACATTGAAATAACGTAAATCACAACATGATCGAAAGACTAAGATATCATAATCATTGATGAGGACTACAAGTCAGCATCCCTGAATATTTCTACATCAATTGTGAAAAGCCTCTAGTCATGAGATGAGTTGTTAGGACAAGCCCCCAGCTAACTCGGCTAAGTCTAAAATCTGAAAGACATAAAAGCATAACATAAAGATGAACTAATTTCCTCGAATGATGAGGACTGACCCAACACTGAAGATAGAATGACTGGAGTAAAGGCAAATCTAACGACGGGGCTACAACTGACCACCCAAACCTATATTATGAAATGATATTCCATAAAAGTATGCAATCAGTACTTGAAATGCACTGAGTTTGTAGGATAAGTAAAACATGAGAGTGAGGACAACATGCTAAAAAGGTCTTGATCGTGTTAGTCATAAAACATAAGTTGTTCATCATAATCTGAAGTATAATGACCCATGGTGTTGAAAGCAAAATCATAAAGCTCATCATATTTGAAAATGTAAGTAAAACTCGTAATCTAATCAATAGGTAAAAAATATACCATAAAACATGATATCATAAGTCTTAAACATGAACAACATAACACATGAGGAAGAATGGGAGATTCTCATATGACATATTCTAAGTATGAATCATGAAGCCCGACATGTAACCCTAGATGGAAGGGTGTTCATACCTTGTATCATAACCCGATCATGGACCCTGAACCGCTACACAGGACCACGAATGTATCTAAGCTAACCCATGGCACATACATAACATGATTAAGTGCATATAACTTAGCGGATGTAAAGCATAAACCATAACATGAGCGGAAGTCTAGAATCTCATAGAGCATAAATGGGACTACAAGCCAACATTGCTGAAACATCTGCACATAAGTGTTTGAAAAGCCTCTAGTCATACATGAGCTAAAGGGACAAAACCCCCCAACAAGATCTACCAATATCTGAAAATTTAAAGACAATAAAGGAAGAACATATATCAAAACTGACGTCCTCGGATCATGAGGGCTCACCCAAGATGGGGTTGAACTAGACTGAATCGGAGCGGGAGTGAGCTAATATCGAGGCTGAGACTGATCATCCAAACCTATATCATGTGATGATATATCATAGAAGTATGCAGTTAGTACATTGAATGTACTGAGTATGTAGGTTTGTAAAACATGAGAGTAGGAACAAAATGCTAAAATCATAGTCGTGAGTTAGTCATAAACATGAGTGATTCATCATAAGCTAAAGCATAATGACCCAAGGTTTTAAAAGTAAAATCATACAGCTTAACATGTTTGCAATTATAAGTAAAAGCTCATAAACTGATCAATGGTTCAACCATACTATGAAAACATGATATCATAAATCCTGAACACGAATAACATGAAACATGAGGAATAGTGGGAGACTCTCATAATCGACATCATCATGAATGAGAACATGATGCCCAACTATCTCGCTCTAGTTGGAAAAGCAGTCTTAAGCCTTTCTAGGGCAAAGAATGATAAAGGCGTGATATCACTCATGAGCCCTTCGGGACTGGGGAAAATACTCTCTAGTGAGGCCCTACACATGAATATATACCTATGGTGCTAGGTAGTTCTGAAACCTGGGTATGCTGAACCCCGACTTACTCTTTGCTAGATACTACTCCCAAGACATGCATATTGCACATAGTCATAATAATGAAACATACTTGGTTTTTCATGGGCTAGTTTGAAAATATAAAAATCATGATCATACTTGTTATATGTGACCTAGACATGAAAATAATGTCGCTGAGTCTGGAATGATAAATAAGCTTTAGATTCATGAAATCATACATAATTGAGAAAAATCATCATAACATAAAAATAGATATTCATTAGAGATCTTGTAGAAAACATGCATTCATAATCATAAAACATATATTGATTCATAAGAGAACCAAATTCCTGGAAGATCATACGAGAGTTCATCAAAATTAGGTGCAACCCTAGAATTTCCATAAAACATGATTGGAGACTTGAATTCATGAAATTGACTTGAAATTGGGAATGAGGGTGGAAGAAATCCTTCATTCATGAACCTACATACCTGGGCTTGATGAATCCTTCATTCAATTTGAACACCCAAGAGAAATTGAGAAGAAGATGATGAAGAATCCTAGCATTTCCTTGAGAGAGAGAGATTCCAACTTACGATTTTTGAAGAGAATGAGGGTTTTGACATAGATTAACCCTTAAATAGTCCCCTTATGAAATCCAAAACGATTGAATTTAGGAGTTGAAAGTTTAGGAAGTTACAAAAATATCCATGGAAGATCACATTTAAATTCCTGTCAGCCAGTGACCATGACTTACACCACGAGTCATTCCTTTTCACTATAACTCATGATGACAAGTTGTTCAATGCTGGTCCTGATCCTTCACTCCTTTGATCCTTATACCACAACCCTCATAACAACTCGTTACAAGGTACCATAAGTCATCCCATGACTTGTGGTAAGTGGATCAATCTTTCTTTTTCTCTGATTTCCCATATGTAACACCCCAAAAGTTCCTAAGGTTAAACTTAGACGAAGCCTAAAAACAAAAAAAATTCTCTCATAACGACTCAAGTAACGAGTCATTGTTAGGACCAACGAGCCGACAGAAAAGTCGGTTTCAGTCTCTGTAAATTTTCTCTCAGGTACCAAAGAGGCATAGAATGACTCGTTTTATAATTTAACAAGACATCCTATCACCCATTGTAACCCAATTTAGAAACTTGTAAATATCCTTCCCCAGAACCAACGAGCCAAGAAATGAGTCATTGAAAAGAGAAATGACCCATATTATGAAGTGGTTAAAAGAAATCAAGAAAAAATGCTAAAGTCATCCCAGTGAAAACGGGTGGAAACAACGGCCCATTGTTTCAGATAATGGGTTGTTCTATCCGTCCGTTGGGGAAGATCTCAAATCTTCTCAAAACATCCTCTAGTGACAACAAGTAGAAACAATGACTCATTGTACCCACGAACGAGTTGTCCTCATCCATCATAAGGAATCTAGAGAAAGGAAATTTCTAGTCCAGAAATGTAACGCCCCAAAAGTTTCTAAGATCAGACCCCAGAGTTAGATGGAGTTCAGTAGAAAATTAACTAAAAAATTTCTCAGACCGACTCGTCCAACAATTCGTGGATTACTCTAACGGTCCACTAGATGAGTCATTGAAAGAGTTTCAACAAAAATGCTAAGTATATTTGACACCATGGGAGGATGAAACAAGTCATTGTGGGAAACAATGACCCATTAGATGGAGCCATGTTAAGCTAGCCGATGAGACTCCCTAGTAACGACAAGCCAAGTGATGACCTGTTGGTTGCTGTGACGGGTCATCCTGAAGAGTCATTGGTTGGAGGTCAGAAAAAGTATTGGTTTCGGGATCAGTGATGATGGACGTTACCACGAAACATTAAGAGAAAAAACAACTTGTCCTGTCGTTCGTTGGAGGGATCTCACGTTGTGGAGGCAATGTGACGACGGGAGGAACCGACGAGTCATTGGATTAAGTAACGACTCATCCTGTCGGTCATTGGATGAAGAAGAAGAACCTGGATAAGAGGGCCCCAGAAGCAATGGACGGTAACCACGAGCCATGGTAAGGACCAACGACTCGTGGTGAGGGTCATGGTCACTGATGGGCAGATTTTTTAATCTTAACCCTAGGGGTATTTTGGAAAAGTCCGACACTCCCAGTCCCTAAATGACGTCATTTTAGGTATTGTGAGGGTTGAATTAAAGGGGTTTTCACTATTCTAGGACCTTCATTCTAAAAACCATCCATAGAAATCTTGTTCTTCTTCTTCCCTCAAGGACAAGGATAGCCTAGGATTTCTGCAAGGACTTCAAGTTTAAAGTGCAAGTGGGGAATTCCTTCTAATCATGTATGTGGGACATCAACAAGGATCTCCTTTCATGCTTGTGTCCCAATTTTTATACTCAAACCTTAATCCCTAGATTTCAAGAAAAGCATGTTCTAGGGTTTTGATTTATGGATGAATTCTAATATGCCTCCTATGAATTCTAAGACCCATTATGATTAATATGTTACACTCCGGAAAAATGTTAATGTTAGTAGGAGTCGTGTGAGTTGTGGTGAGTAAGCAGACCTTGCTACATGTGGGAAAGGCCTCGGAAGTGGGCACGAATAGGACCAGCACACACAGGGTTAGCACGATGCACCAGCCAGCAGTGCACAGGTCAGTGCGGCAAGCTAGGCCTACTGGCACCTTGAGAGGTGCGGCATGCCAAGCCCCTTGGTGCCAGGAGGGGCACAATGTGGGGATGTTTCGGTGTGTTGGGTGCCCCCCCTCACAAATCCACCGCCCATAAGTATATATATATATATCCTCTAGTTCCATTGTGAATCATTTCCCAATGAAAACTTCGTCCAGAGAGAGTAAGATGCAACTTTTACATAATTTTCTTCCGATTACGCTGCCAAACGCAGTTTAAATTCAATTTAACTTCATGTATTTAATTCTAAGCCTAGAGGGAGTATTACTACGGATTTATTTTCTTGAAATTCGCCAGGAAAATCATAACCCTGCCGAGCAAAAGTTTTCTGAATTGCTTCGAACTGACTCCTAAACGATCACAGGCATCAAGTAAGCATTTCTCCCTTCTGAACTCCCAAGAAATTAGAGGTTTTCGAACGTATTTTACGTAGTTTAATTATAGTTGCTATAAATATCAAAATTTATCATTTAAAACCGAATTTCGTATTGAAAATAATCTCTTTCTCCCTGTATTATGGGTATAGTTGAAAAGAGCTGTAGAATACAAGTAGAAACTTGTTAGTTATCTAGAAAACAACAAACGAGGTATGGTAAGGCAAATTAGTTCAGCAAGTTAGTTTTTATAGTACTACAATATAGTTTGAATCCAGTAAGAGAGCCAGAAGTCTTGTTATTGAGAATAGTTGTTGTTTTTAGTTGAGATCAGTACTTATGTTCAGTTTGGGATTGAATTTGCCCTATATAGCCTTTCATGACCAATCTAGGGTTACTTCGTTGCCTGCCAGGGACTAGATGACGTCGCTCCAAGGAGCGGTATGCCGTCTGCGAGGGATAAAGATGAGGTCCGAGGACCTTTCCATTCCATGGTTGGACTATTCTTATGTCGTATCGGCACTATACCCTCGTCGATCTTGGTACTCGGGTTACAGACAGTAGGAGTCTACCGGATTCAGACACAGCTACAGTTTAGGGGTCGAGCGGGCTCAATTGTAGACCCAGGGGACTGATAGGATGACTATCATTATGTGTTGACTCATTTGACATTGCTAGGGGTATATACATTGAAGTGTGCTCCCCAGGGCATATGGGGACCCCGAGTGGGTTATTTTGTGCTGGTTGTACCTTCTGGCTTATGTAGGCTAAGTAAGATTTTTGTTTGCACTATTTACTGTTCGAATAGACAATAGGAAGTTAAGTTACTCTGGTTGTACATTTATCTCTTTAATTCAGTTACTTTCAGTTTCATCTTAGGTTTTATTCAGTTATTTTCAGTTATTTCCTTACATATTCTATACATATTGTATTAACGTCCATCCTTTGGGTGCTGCATTACTTCCCTGCAGGTGTGGATAGACGCGGATCAGGACCTTCTTTGCTTCCAGCCAGAGTTAGCAGTGCAGTCGACTCCTTTCCTTCGGAGCTAACACTTTCAAGGTTTAATCATTTTGATTATACAGTATATAGGTAGGTCGGGGCCCTATCTCGACCATTATTCCACTCCTAGAGGCTTGCATATTTTACAGATTCCCTTTGGTTAGTTTGTTGTTGGCCGTGTGGGGCCTATATATGTTTTATTTCATGTGATGGCCGTGTGGGGCCTTGTTTATCTGTTAGATAGTGGCCTTGTCGACTATAGTATTATTATAGTTGTATGATTTACATTTCAGGTATAACTAGATATCATGGTGGTCTTGTCAGCCCGCAAAAGGATTCCCTTTATTTGCTTGTTGTTGGTTAGCTATTTTCTTTACCGGTGGTAATAAGGCCTTGTCCGCTGGAGGTTGTGTTTACAATCGAGATATAGCCTGTTGTTTTTCTGAGATGAGTTGCAGGCTTGCACCAGACATGAATAGGCCCAGCCAGGTCAGTCAGGTTCTAGTACAAGGTGTCAGTCATGCCTCCCAAGTTGGGGCGTGAAAAACTTGGTTTCAGAGAAGATCGTATTCTAGCGAGTCTACAAGCCATACCAAGTAGATTCTTTTCTATGGATGTGTTGTGCACCACATTCTATAGACAGGAGGCTACGAGGCATGTTAGGATGTTTACTCTTCTTTTTCTTCTAGTCGTCCTATAGAGATGTGTTGTATAGGGTTGAGTCCCTAAGCTTACTATAATCTTCTTGTCTATAGAGAAATGTCAGACATGCGATAGACCACGACTCCCAGGAAGTTAGATGTCGCAGCAGGAGAAGGCACTAGAAAGGTGCCCCTGTCAGAGTCAGATTGATCTGAGGGCAATAGTGAGACTTCATCTCGGTCTCCCTAGCACTCTCCGCCACGCCAGGAGCCGTCCAGAGAAGCAAATGTGTCGGAACCACCTCTAGCAGCTCCTATACTGATACCATCAGACCAGGAGGTTAGGAGCGCTGTCTTTATGCTAGCTCAGATGATGGTTGAGTTGCGTCAACCAGTGGCACTCGTGGTTGCTGAATCTTTGGGAGGACCTGGTAGTTCGAGGGTACGAGAGTTCCTCGCTATGAGCCCCCCGCATTCCATACGGACGGATCGAGATGAGGACCCTCAAGACTTTTTGGACCAGTTGCAGCGGATCTTCAGGGTAATACATTCCACACTAGCAGAGTCGTTTGAGTTAGCGGTATTTCAGTTGCGGGACATAGTAGTGTTATGCTACGAATGTTGAAAGAGGTCCCGAGGTAGAGATATTCCCCCTCCGACTTTGTCCAGCTTTTCAAAGGCCTTCTTGGACCACTATTTGCCGCAAGAAATCTGACAGGCCTAGATAGATCAATTTTTGCATCTGGAGCAGGGATCGATGAGTGTTCGGGAGTATGCCATGAGATTTGACTCCTTGGCCTGATATGCACCAACTTTCATAGACACTATGCCAGCCAAGGTTCACCGATTCATTATGGGGCTACTTTAAAGTATGTAGAGACTTATGTTACGGCCACTCTGTGGGAGGATATGGATATCGCCCGTATTCAGGCATTTACTCAGAGTATCGAGGGGATTAGGTAGTGACAGTGGGAGGTAGAGAGGGAAAGTTAGGAGCAGCGCCGTAGGGCTAGACCTAGTAACACCGAGGCAGAGTCTTAGGGCAGACCCAAGCCACGACTATCCGGCAGACCACCCAGACCCCCCCACTTTTACAGCAGCAGCAGGGGGGTAGACCAGGTCGTCGAGGGCAGTCAGACCCGACAAGAGCTCAGGGCCATCGGGTTCGCAGCAGCAGAGAAGGTTAGAGCAGAGTGGACTCACTGTACCACCTTGCCCTATTTGCAGTCGATGTCACCTTGGGGCATGTAGGTATGGTTCTACTGCGTGTTACACCTGTGGACAAGAGAGTTATTTGATGAGGGACTGTCCAGCAAGTGGTCAAAGTTATCGGGACCGACAAGACAGATCTTTAGTAGGGTAACATGTCGTAGAATCTCAAGTAGGGCGTAGGCCCTCAGCTCCAACCGGCAGAGGCTGAGGCAGGTCAAGGGCATCGAGTTTAGGCACCTTTCCAGATTGCACCTATTCTTTACCGGGGCGACATGAGTCAGAGTCATCATCGGATGTTGTGACAGGTATGTTGGACATCTGCTCTCATTCAGTTTATGTTTTGATAGACTCGGGTTCCACTTTTTCTTAATGTACACCATTAGTGGCGCGGAAGTTAGGTATAATACCAGAATTGCTTCAGTGACCCTTTTCAAGTTCGACGCCTATCAGTGATTCTATTATAGCTAAAAGGATCTACTGGGGCTGTACGGTAGAGGTTGTTGGTCGCCAAACTCTGGTATATTTAGTGGAACTAGAAATGATTGAGTTTGATGAAATTATGGGTATGGATTGGCTAGCACCATGTTATGCCAATGTAGAATGTTGGACAATGATTGTCCGATTCCACTCCAGAGGAGGTAATACGGGAGGGGAAAGGCAATGCAGCCACACCAAAAGGTAGCTTTATGTCCTATCTTCGGGAAAGAAAGTTGATAGAAAAGGGTTGCATCTATCATATTGCCAGGGTTCAGGATGTCTATGCAGAATCCCCGACTCTTCAGTCCATTCTAGTAGTCAATGAATTTCTAGATGTATTCCTATATGAACTTCCTGGTTTTCCCCTAGAATGAGAAATCGATTTTGCTATCGACCTATTACAAGGTACTCAACCAATATCCATCCCTCCGTACCGAATGGCTCCTACTAAGATCAGATAATTAAAGGAACAACTAAAAGATCTATTTGATAAAGGCTTTATCAGACAGAGTACTTCACCGCAGGGTGCGCCACTGCAGTTTGTAAGAAAGAAAGATGGTTCCCTCCCTATGTGTATAGATTACCGACAGCTAAATAAAGTCACTATTAAGAATAAATACCCGCTTCCTAGGACAGATAACTTGTTTGATCAGCTACAGGGGCCCAAGTACTTCTCTAAGATTAACTTAATGTCCGTGTATCACCATGTTTGGGTTCGGGAGAGAGATATCTCAAAAACGGCCTTTAGGACCAGGTATGGACATTTTGAATTCCTAGTCATGTCCTTCGGATTGACGAATGCTTCTGCAGTGTTCATGGATCTGATGAACAGCATCTTCAAGCCATATCTAGATTTATTTGTAATAGTATTTATTGATGACATTCTGGTGTATTCTCTCTTAGAAGTAGAACACTGAGGTCATCTGCGAATAATGCTTCAGATTCTCAAGGATCGCCAGTTGTATGCAAAATTTTCTAAATGCGAGTTCTGGATGAATTAGGTAGCCTTTTTGGGTTATATTATGTCATATGTTGGTATTTAGGTAGATTCACAGAAGATTGAGGCAGTAAAGACATGCCCTAGACTTACAACTCCAACTGAGGTATGCAGTTTCTTAGTGTTAGCCGGATATTACAAAAGATTTGTAGAGGGATTTTCTAATTTATCAGCACCTTTGACCAAGTTAACTCAGAAAGTAGCTAAATTTCACTGGGCTAAAGCATGTGAATGTATTTTCCAGGAGTTGAAAAATAGATTGACGTCAGTGCTACTACTAGCTTTGCTGGAGGATTCAGAGGGTTATGCAGTGTATTGTGATGCATCGGGCATCGGGTTAGGGTTTGTTCTGTGCAACATGGTAAGGTAATTGCTTATGCTTCAAGGTAGCTGAGAAAGCATGAAAAGAACTATCCCATTCACGACCTGGAGTTAGCGGCAGTAATTCATGCCTTAAAAATCTAGAGACATTACCTATATGGGGTGCACGTGGATGTTTTTACCGATCATAAGAGCCTCCAGTACATCTTTACACAGAAAGAGTTGAATTTGTTGCAGTGTCGCTGGTTAGAATTGTTAAAGGACTACTACATTAATAATTTATATAATCAAGGGAAGGATAACATCGTAGAAGGCCCTTAGTCATAGATTAATAGGGAGTTTAGCGCACTTGAGACCAGAATAGAGGGAGCTTGCCTGAGAATTGCACAAGTTAGCCAGTTTAGCCGTCCGAATAGTAGATTCGGGAGATAGTGGGGCAGTGATTCAGAATACCACAGTATCATCCCTGGTTGTAGAAGTAAAAGAGAGGCAGTATGAAAATCCTAACTTGGTACAGCTCAGAGATAAAGTTCATAGAGGGGAAGCATAAGCTTTTGCGGTAACCGAAGACGGGGTCTTGAGATGTGGAGGTTGCCTCTGTGTCCCAAATGTGGCAGGACTTCCCCAACAGATCATAGTGGAGGTATGTTATTCATGTTATTCTCTTCACCCAGTTTCAACAAAGATGTACCATGACATAAAAGAGATTTACTTGTGGCTGGGAATGAAAAAGGGTGTAGCAGAATTTGTAGCACAATGCCCTAACTACCAGAAAGTAAAAGCAGAACATCAAAAACCCAGCGAATTGACACAGGAGATAGCGGTGCCTATGTGGAAATGGGAAGAGATTAACATGGATTTTGTTATAGGGTTACCCCGTACCAGGCACATATTTGATTCTATCTGGGTGATTATTGACAGATTAATGAAATCAGCTCATTTTCTGCCCGTCAGAACCACCTTCTCAGCCGAGGACTATGCTGAATTATATATCAAAGAAATAGTTAAATTACATGGTGTCCTGACATCTATCATTTCTGATAGAGTGGCACAATTCACAGCTAGATTTTGGCAGTCATTTCAAAAAGGCTTGGGGACACAGTTTAATATGAGTACAGCTTTCCATCCTCAAACGCACGAGCAGGCAGAACATCCAATTCAAACGCTCAAGGATATCTTGCGTCCATGTGTGCTAGACTTCGGGGACAGTTGGGATGAGCATTTACCCCTTATTGAATTTGCTTACAATAATAGTTATCATTCAGTAATCTAGATGGAGCCTTATGAAGCCTTATATGGGCGGAAATGCAGGTCCCTAGTTAGTTTCTTCGAGGTTAGAGAATCAGAGTTAATTAGACCACAAATAAACCACTAGTCAGAGGAGAAAGTAAAGCTTATCAGAGAATGGTTGCTAATGGCTCAGAGTCTCCAGAAATTCTACTCTGATGTGCGGTGTAGAGACATGGAATTCAATGTTGGTGAATGGGTATTTTTGAAAGTTTCGCCAATGAAGGCCGTAATAAGGTTTGGTAAAAAGGGAAAGCTTAGCCCCAGATTTATTGGCCCATATCAGATCCTTCAGAGAATAGGCCAAGTGGCTTATGAGTTAGATTTACCTCAAGAATTAGAATCGGTTCACCCGATATTTCATGTGCCAATGCTGCGCAAGTGTATAGGGGACCCATCTCGAGCCATGCCAGTCGAGGATGTCTAGGTTTCTAAGGAGTTGGCCTATGAAGAAGTTTCAGTGGCCATATTAGACCTGCAGGTTCGTAAGTTGAGGAAAAAAGATGTTGCCTCTGTTAAAGTATTATGGTGGAACAAGAATAAAGAAGAGATGACCTGGGAAGCTAAAGATTATATGAAATCTAAATATCCTCACCTATTCCAAGATTGATCCAGATTATGCAGTTAAGGTGAGATTGTTGTTCAGTTGTTATTTTACTGCTTACGCTATCAGTAGTGTTGTTTTTCAATCCCTTATTATTGTGTAATAGTTATTACAAAGTCTTGTGAGGCGCCTGTGTTGGACTTTTCTATGTTTTAGGTTTCCGAATATCCCATAGTACAAGGAAACTCTGCCGAAATTTTCCAAAATACTCATTAGAAGAGTTAACTCCTGTAAGTTGAAATTGACATTCGAGGACGAATATTCCTAAGAAGGGGAGGATGTTACACCCCGTAAAAATGTTAACATTAGTAGGAGTTCGTGTGAGTTTTTCTGCGTAAGAAGATCTTGTTGAGTGTGGGAAAGATCTCGGAAGTGGGCACGAATAGGACCAGCACGAATAGGACCAGCACGCATAGGGTTACCACAACTTGCCAGCCAATAGTTCACTGGCTAGCGCAGCGCGCCAGGCCCGCTGGCGCCTTGAGAGGTGCAAAGCGCCAAGCCCCCTGATGCAAGGAGGGGCATGACGCGGGGGTGATTCAGTGCATTGGGAAGCACGGGACTGGGCACTACTCCCCCATCGAGGCTAGTGCCTGGGGTACAGACAACAAGAGTCCACTGGACTCAGACACAACTACAGTTCTGGGGACGAGCGGGCTCAGCTGCAGACCTAGGGGACTGGTAGGACGACTATGGATATTAGTTGACTCGTTTGACCTTGTTAGGGGTATATAGATTGAAGTGTGCTCGCCAGGGCTTATGGGGGCCCGAGTGGGTTATTTTGTGTTGATTGTACCTTTCAGCTTATGGGGGCCAGGTAAGGGACTGAAAGACATGAAACTAACATGGAACTAGGTAGAACATTGAGAAGGATTCTTTCCCTCTAAATGGCACTAAGATGATACGGATTGAGCATTCATTCTCAAATCTCTTTCTGTTACGGGGTTAGAATTTGTGATATCTGGTCTAAATGATTGTAAAGGACTTATGTGCATGAATCATTCATGGCATCTATAACTGAGCACACACACGAGTTAACCTTATTCTACTAAATTCCTAAAGCAACATCTAAAGTCTGAGTTCCAGCTAATCATACTAGAACACATGAGTTAACACACATAGCTGATTCATAATATGATCAAGAGGAGCCTTAAGGATTTGTAGAGTAAGACTGGCATCTCTGTCTGAAGTGGTAATCTGGAAATTCTGGAAATCTGCACATAGGGATGGGTAAAACTTAGCTTCAAGTTAAATACAAGAGAGGTTATCTAAAACTAAAGAGACTAACATACCACAACTGTTAGGGTTGGAATTTCCCCCACTAGCATACTCAAGACCTGGCTTGTCTCGCGTACTTTCCATCTCCCCTTTAGATTAAAGCTATCATTCTAAGGCTTCTGAATCCTTCTCAACGTCGGAGTTAAATCACTAACTCCTAGTTTCTCTTTCACCTCTAACGTTCACTAACAAACCTTATCCTCGCAAATATTCACATCACACATCGACAATCTCTTCCCAACAACATCACAAAGTTTTTTTATTAAATATCGAGGTTCTGGGGCTAGCAACATGCAAAGAATAACAAAAAATTCACAATATACCTGTGGCTACTATTGGTGACTTACCCTTATCCTGGTGTATTGCTATGGCATAGGAGTGGTTTTGACGTTGTGCGCCACCCGCACGAGATGATTCACCCTGCTGAAATAGACAGGCTATCAGAGCTACAGAAGAGGTGGTTGAGGGTCTACTGTTGCCACTCTTAGCCACTGCACAATCCCGGTGTTCATGGTCCAACTTGACGCACCAAAAAAAAGCATCCGAGCCGGCCATGCATTATCCCAAGTGGTGCTTCCCATAGCTGGTACACAATGGATACATAATCTCCCTTACCCTAGATTTGTATGTAACATTGACTGTCAAAACTACTGGGGCTGATGATTTCTGTTGGGAGTGTGAGCGATGTCCACCACTCGTCCTCTACGGGGAAAACTTTGAATATCCTGCCCTGGCCCTCTTGGCCTCTCTCTCTTTTTTTTTCACCTGCTCTTCCTCTATTTGTTGAACGAATATCACCAAACATTGAAAGTCTATATCTTTGTGCAACATAGCGGTATTGCATTCTTTGATCAAGGGCTCTGACACTCCATTCACGAACCTACTCACGCGAGCCCTCTAGTCGGCTACCATCTCTGAGGCATACTTGGACAACCGGATAAATTCCAAAGCATACTGCTGGACAGTCATGCTGTTCTGTCTAAAGCGTCTAAAGCTGATGAATTTTGCTGCCTTTGCCTCTCTCAACTCCCTAGGGAAAAATCTGTCCAGGAATGCGGTCATAAATTCATCCCAACCTATGGGGGCTGCTCCAATTCCCTGACTGTCTCTCCACTGGAAAAACCATATATAAGGGACTCCTTTAAGATAGTAGGAGGCTAAGTTTGTGCTCTCAGTTGCTGTCACGCCCATGATTTGGGTGATCTTCTGAATCTCTTCCATGAACTCATACGGGTCCTCATCTTCCTTTGACCTAAAGAATTCAGGTGGATTCATTCTGAGGAAGTCTCTTATCCTTTCTGCCACTACATTCGCATTTTGGGAAACATGATCCATCTCTTGGTGATTAATCTTGACGGTTATGGCCTGTGCCAACATATTAAGGGTTGCCCGGAACTCAGAAGGAGTAACATGGTCATCCATCGGGTTCACTGGGGCTGGTGGTGCTTGTCGGCGCCCACTACCATCTTTTCTTCCATTCGCTCATCTGGGAGGCAATATCTGCGAGCGTGTAAAGCACGAGCCAAGGGAGGAACTGTTAGAGGTTCATACTCTACGCACGATAGGAATCATGACAAAAAGGGAACATTTCTAAATGTTTCTTAGCCTTTACGTCATAAGTGTGGCGCGCTTAACACCCATAAAAAAACTATAATTGACAAGCCTTTCAGACACGCTAGATACCCTAAACCTTTACTCTTATACCAAGTTTATCACAACCCAAGTTTACACCTTAGCCGTAACACAGGACCAGGAGCCCCGAGAGGCTCTAAGTCGACCCATGGCATAATCATAGCATAACACTTAACAATAATAATGACTAAAAGAAACATAACTGAGCGGAAGCTAACAGCAAGAGTGAAATTTAAGACTCAAAAGACATAATCTAACAAAAGTATGATACATAGATTGAATCTTTTTATACATGTCTGAAAGCCTCTACTAAATTGATGAGTTGCTGGGATAGGACCCCAGCTAACTCCTAAAGTCTAAAAAAATTGAAATATAACTAAAATAAGAAACATAGATCTCTTCCTCGAGAGATGAGGACTCACCATAATCCGCTGAGATAAAAAAAGAGCATGTCTAACCGTGGGGCTGAGATTGGACGCTTGCATCTATAACATGAAATGATATAGTATATATAGTATGCGGCCAGTACTTGGAATATACTGAGCATGCGAAAAATGTAAACAAACTAAATCATACAGGTATACAAGAATGAAATAAATTGAGTACATGATCGTATAACTGAATTAGAATGCATCAACCCCTTTCTGAGTTACATACACATATCGACATGAAGCTTTTATTCAGAATTCATATTTTGAAGCATCATCAAAGTCATGCATAAGGGTCATGTTCTAAACATATAATGATAGTTGAAGCTGAAATTGATCTCATACACTATAGTGGTTATCTACGGATAAATGAGACTTCATTCTGCTATATCTATTTTAAACTGAAGTCTAAACTATACAGAATTAAGCCAAATTGATAACATGAACCAAAGGAGTCATTCTCTTCTATGGAGAGTCACTAACTGACTAAGGGAAACATTCTCAGCTATTGAGAGTCCCTGATTGACTAAGGGAAATATTTTCAGTAATGGAGAGTCCCTAACTGACTAAGGGAAATATTCTTAGCTATGGAAAGTCCCGACTGAACTAAGGGAAACATTCTTAGCCATTGGGAGTCCCTGACTGATTAAGGGAAACATTCTCAGCTATGGAGAGTCCCAAATGAACTAAGGGAGACATTAGCAGCTATGGAGAGTCCTAACTGAACTAAGGGAAACATTCTCAGCTATTGAGAGTCCCTGACTGTAATAAAATATGAAGAACATTGATGTGACATTATTCATTTGGTCCGAGCTACTACTGCTAATCAGATACATGTGCGTTTACTGGTTTCATCACATTGCATTCATTTAGAATTGATTAAGGCTACTTTCTACTAACAACAAGCCCAAAAGTCTGAAGGATCATTCTCATGCTTATCATCATAATTCATATCATTATGGTACCAAATCACCAGTTGAGCAACACATTTTACATTCATGAAACATCTATAGGTCTAGATCATACTTTACACACATCCACAACATTCAAATCCTGAGTTCATAACATATGATGTATACCTTAGATTTAGGTAGGATCCATTATTCCAATTCAAACTTTAACATATATATATTGATTCATATATTGTAGATTTACGAAAAGCCCATATAATTAACTCACACCTTGAAAATGTACAATGAGATCATGGTGGAAGCATATGAATATTTCATAAAAACCCCATTTCGAAATTTACTCTAAATCTTGGTGAAAATTCGATAATCATGCCATTACCATAGATTCAACTCCTACCCAATACATTTACATCATATTCATAACGAAAACATTCATGTACTCCACATTAGTCAAAGACCATAAGTTCTAATCATGCTCCGACACATATAATGCGACATATGATCTAGATTTGCGGAACCCATGTGATTTACATATACTTTAACAAGAGTATAAGTTCATGATAAGAGCATATTATTTATTTATGAAATTCCATTTGAAATTCTAGACTAGTTCTTGGTGAAAATTCCTTATTCATGGTAATCCCACAAAAAGTACATCATTCGAGATTTTGAAAGTAATTTTACAAGTATACACGATTATCCAGCATAATGGGTCTTAGGATTCATTGGAGACATATGAGAATTATCTAGAAATCGAACCCTGGATCATGCTTTCTAGAAAATTAAGGAAGTTGGATTTTAGCATCAAAATTTGGGACACAAGGATGGAAGGAGATCCTTATTAAAGCCCCACATACCTTCTTCGAAGAAATTCCCACTTGAATTAACCCTTGAAGCCCTTGAAGAACCCTAATTGAATCCTTAGTCTTGAAAGAGGAGGAAGAAGGGTTCAGGGAATATCTTGACGGAATGAGGGGTTAGGCTAGAAAACCCCTAAAACATCCCTTACAATGCTCAAAATGATGCCATTTAGGAACTGGGATCATAAGATTTTACTAAAATACCCCTGAAAATAAGCTTTAAAATCTATTCGTCAGTGACAACGACTCTCACCAGGAGTCGTTGGTCCTCACTGCAACTAGTGGTAACCATCCATTGCCACTAGAGAAGTTATTTCTCAGTTCTTCTTCCTCAACCAACGACCAACAAGAAGAGTCGTTACTACCTCCAATGACTCGTCATCATCTCCCGTCGTCAACACTAGTCCATCCTTCAATTTCCTTCCAACGACCAACATGACGGGTCGTTGCTCCTTCCAATGGCTTATTGTCTATGTCCATCGTTACTGATCCAGAACCCTGAACTCCAACTAACAACTCTTTGTTATGACTCGTTAAAGAAACCAATGGGTGGTCACCTAACTCGTCACCTCTGTGAAGTCTAGTCTACCTGCTCACAAAAGTAATAACAGATGAGTCTTGTTTCCCATGATGACTCGTGCTATCCCCTCGTGGGGTGATATCATCTTGCATTATTTTTAAAAACCTTTCCCACCACTTCCTCTAACGGGTCGTTGGAGCGACCCAACAACTCGTTAGACGAGTCGTTCTGAGGTAATTCCTATTGGTTTTTCTGCTGAACTCCATCTAACTCCGGGGTCTAATCTTAGGAACTTTCGGGGTGTTACATTATCTCCCCCTTGGAAAAATTTGTCCTTGAATGTTGGCTAAAAATACAGAAAGGATAGGGACGGAACTGAAATCCCAAAATTTATCAATTAAGCTAAAACCAATGGAGTATCTGAGTCGGGCTGATTTTGCACATCTGAACTGAACATTTGAATCATGTATGCATGCTAAGGCATAAGAGGGACTGAAAGACATGAAACTAACATGGAACTAGATATAACATTTAGAAGGATTCTTTCCCTCTAACCGGCACTAAGCCGATAAGGACTGATCCTTCATTCTCAAATCACTTTCTGTTACAAGGTTAGAATTCATGATATTTTGTGTAACTGAAAGTAAAGGCCTCATGAGCACGAATCATTCATGACATCTATAACTGAGAACACAGCTGAGTTAACCTTATTCTACTGAGTTGCTAAAGCAAATTCTAAAGTCTGAGTTCGAGCTGATCATATTGGAAGACATGACTTAACACACATAGCAGATTAATAATATCAAAATGAGCCTTAAGGATTCTTAGAGTAAGACTAGAATCGCTGTGTAAAGTGGTTATCTAAAAATTCTGGAAATCTCAACATAGGGATGGGTAAAACTTAGCTTCAACTGAAATACAAGAGAGGTTATCTGAACCTGAAGAGATTGACATACCACAACTGTTAGGGTTGGAATTTCCCCCACTAGCATACTTAAGACCCGACTTGTCTCATGTACTTGCCATCTCCCCTTTAGTTTAAAGCCATCATTCTAAGGTGCCTGAGTTCTTCTCAAGGTTGGGGTTAAATCACTAACTCCTAGTTTCTTTTCCACCTCTAACGTTCACTACAAACCATATTCTCGGAACTATTCACATCACACATCGACAATCTCTTCCAAAAAACATAATAGAGTTTCTTATTAAATACCGGGGTTCTGGGCTAGCAACATGCAAAGAGTAACACAAAATTCACAATATACCTGTTGCAACTACTGGCGACTTACCCTTATCCTGGTGTGCTGCTACGGCATAGGAGCGGTTTGGATGTTGTTTGCCACCCGCCCTAGATGATTCACCTGCTAAAATGGACGAGCTATTTAGAGTTACTAAATAGGAGACTGAGGCTCTAATCCTCGCTTAGCTGCTGCGCAATCCCGGTGCATATAGAACTACTTGCCGCACCATAAAAAAGCATCCGAGCTGCCATGCATTCATCTAAATGGTGCTTCCCACAGCTGGTACAGAACAGATCCATAATCTCCCTTACCCCGGGTTTGTACGAAGCACTGACTGTCAAAAATGTTGGGGCTAATGATTTCTGCTGGGAGTGCGAGCGATGACCACTGCTCGTCCTCTGTGGGGAAAACTCTAAATCTCCTTCCCTAGCCCTCTTATCCTCTCTCTTTTTCTTTCACCTGCTCCGTCTCTATTTGCTGAGCGAATATCACCTAACGTGGAAAGTCTATATCCTTGTGAAACATATCGATCCTGCATTCTTTGATCAAGGAGTCTGACACTCCATTCACGAACCTGCTCACACAATCCCTCTGGTCAGCTACCATCTCCGATGCGTACATGGACAACCGGGTAATATCAAAGCATACTCCTGGACAGTCGTCCTATTCTATCTTAAGTTGATGAATCCTACCGCCTTTGCCTCTCTCAACTCTCTAGGGAAAAACCTATATAGGAATGCAGTCATAAATTTATATCAACTTACGGGGGATGCTCCAAGTCCCTGACTATCTCTCTACTAGAAAAACCATACATAAGCGACTCTTTTCATCTAGTAGGAGGCTAAGTCTGCGCTCTCAGTTTCCGTCACCCCCATGATTTGGGTGATCTTTTGGATCTTTTCCAAGAACTCACGCGGGTCCTCGACTACCTATGACCCCAAGAATTTGGGTGGATTCATTCTGAGGATGTCTCTTACCCTTGCCACCACTACATTCCTATTCTGTGGAACACGAGCCATCGCCCGCTGATTAATCTAGACGGTCATGGCCTGAGCCAACATATTAAGGGTTGCTCGGAACTCAGCATGAGTAACATGGTCATCTATTGGGTTCGCTGGGACTGGTGGTGCTTGCTGGTTCCCACTACCATATCTTCTTCCATTAACTCGTCGGGGAGGCATTATTTGCGAGAGAGTAAAGAACGAGTCATGAGAGGAACTATTAGAGGTTCATACTCTACGAACGATAGGAATCATGACGAAAAGGGAAAATTCCTAAATGTTTCATAGCCTTTTCATCATAAATATGGCGAGCTTCACACCCATGAAAAATACTCTACTTAACGTGGCTTTCAGACACCCTAGGACACGCTAAACCTTTGCTCTAATACCAAGTTTGTCATGACCCGAGTTTACACCGTAGCTGTAACACGGGACAAGGAGCCCCGAGAAGCTCCAGGTTGACCCATGGCATAATCATAGTATAACACTTAACAATAAAAACGGCTAACCAAAACATAACTGAGCGGAAGCTAACTGTAAGAGAAATATAAAACTCAAAAGACATTATCTAACAAAACTCTGATACATAGACTGAATCTGTTTACACATGTCTGAAAGCCTCTACTAAACTGATAAATTGTTGGGACATGTCCCAACTAACTCCTAAAGTCTAAAAAAACTGAAATATAACTTAAATAAGAAACATAGATCTCATCCTCAAGAGATGCGGACTCACCACAATTTGTTGAGATAGTAAAGGAACGTGTCTAACCGCAGGGTTAAGTCCAGACACCTGAATCAATATCATGAAAAGATATAGCACATAAAGTATTCGGTCAATACATGGAATGTACTAAGCCTGCGTGAAACGTAAAAATAAACTAAAACATACGAGTATATAAGAAGGAAATAAACTGAGTACATCAATATATAACGAAATTAGAATGCAACTACCCCTTTCTGAGTTACATACACATATCGACATAAAACTTTTATTTGGAATTCATATTCTGAAGCATCATGAAACTCATGCATAAGGGTCATGTACTAAACATATAATGAAAGCTAAAGCTTAAAGTGATTTCATACACTATACTGGCTATTTACTGATAAACGAGAACTTCATTATGCTAAATTTGTTTTAAACTGAAGTCTGAACTATACAAAACTGAGCCAAACTAATAACATGAACTTAAGGAGTCATTCTTTGCTATGGAGAGTCCCTAACTGACTAAGGGTAACATTCTCAGCTATTGAGAGTCCATGACTGACTAAGGGAAATATTCTCACCTATTGAGAGTTCTTAACTGACTAAGGGAAACATTCTCAACTATGGAGAGTCCCAAAATGAACTAAGGGAAACATTCTCAACTATAGAGAGTCCCTGACTGACTAATGAAAACATTCTCATCTATGGAGAGTCCCAACTGAACTAAGTGAAACATTCTTTGTTATGGAGAGTCCCAACTGAACTAAGGGAAACATTCTCAGCTATTGTGAGTTCCTGACTGTACAAGAACATGAAGAATATTGATCTGACATTATTCATCTAGTTTGAGCTACTACAGCTAATCAGAGACACGACCATTTACTGATTTCACCACACTGCATTCATTTAGAATTGATTAAGGCTACTTTCTACTAACAAAAAGCCAAAAAGTCTGAAGGATCATTCTCATTCTTATCATCATAATTCATATCATCATGGTACCTGATCATCAGTAAATCTACACATTTTACATTCATGAAACATATATAGGTCCAGATCATACTTTGCACACATCCACAACATTCAAATCCCGAGTTCATAACATATGATGTATACCTTAGATTCACGTAGGATCCGTAAGTCCAATTCACACTTTAACATGTATAATTGGTTCATATATTCTAGATTTACGGAAAGCCCATATAATCAACTCATAGCTTGAACATGTACAATGAGATCATGGTGGAAGCATATGAATATTTCATAAAAACCCCATTTTTTGAAATTTACTCTAAATCATGGTGAAAATTCGAAAATCATGCCATTACCATAGGTTCAACTTATACCCAATATATTTACATCGTAATCATAACAAAAACATGCACATACTCCACATTGGCCCAAGCCCAAAAGTTCTAATCATGTTCCAACATATAAAATGTGACATATGATCTATATTTGCAGAACCCATGTGATTTACATATACTTGAACGAGGATATAACTTCATGATAAGAGCATATGATTTATTTATGAAATTCCATTTGAAATTATAGACTAGTACATGGTGAAAATTTCTTAATCATGCTAATCCCACTTCAAGTATATCATTTGATATTTTGAAAGTAATTTTACAAGAATACATGATTATCCAACATAATAGGTCTTAGGATTCATAGGAGACATATGAGAATTATCCACAAATTGAATCCTAGATCATGTTTTCTAGAAAATCAAAGAAGTTGGATTTTAGTATCAATATTTGGGACACAAGGATGGAAGGAGATCCTTTTTGAAGTCCCACATACCTGCTTCAAAGAAATTCCCACTTGAATTTAACCCTTGCATCCCTTAAAGAACCCTAATTGTATCCTTAGCCTTGAGAGAGGAGGAAGAAGAGTGTTCGCGCTTTGCTGCTCGGTATGTGTTAAAAACCGACACGCAAGTGTACGTGGTCAAACAAGTAATAAAGTGGCTAAGTAGCCAAGTATCGATCCAAGGAGGCCGCTCTGGATATGCAAAATTTCCTAGTTCACTATATTTCTATTCAATTTCTAACTATGCTAACAACTATCCAATCAAGAATTTAGGGAGTTTTGTGTCTAAACTAATTATATACTAAACTTAACAACTATTATTTACGTTGAATTCAGACAATGGATATGCTCATGCCAAGGTTAAGAACGAGTAATGGAGTTGATAATTATGATAATTTGGTCATCCTCTTCTTCATATTGCTAGTCAAGAACGTTTGCCTAGAAATTAAAACTCTCGTATTTAATTTCACTTTAGAATCATAAACCATTCATCTACATTTCTGTGATCAAATGAAATTTATGACCTAACACTACAATGCCGGTCCCTAAATTGACTAATACGGCTTTCAAGTATATTTCTATCAAGAAAGCACATCAAAACCCAATTTTCCCAAATCAAGTTAAGAACAATACCCTATTAATTCACAACTTTCCAATTTCATGCTCTCTCGAGTGAAATTGGACATTTTAGATATACATTAATGGTGGCCAATCAAGAATGTACTAAGCACAAGAATTAATAGAACAATATGCAAGAAGAAGAAGAAACCATATCAATTATTACCAATAATCATTACACAAGTTCAAAACCTCAGCAAGAAAGGAATTAGCCACTCATTCTTGGATTAATCGTCCTAGAATGAGTGTAAATCATGCATACAATTGAAGGAAAAGAAGAAGGGAAGAGAAGATAACTCTTATCTTTTCTATTCTTCAACTGCCACAAAACCACGTTCCTCTCTCCACTCCTGAACTCTGCTAAAAACTAGAACTAAAAAAAGACTCCTTTAAAAATAACCTAAGTGTGCTATTTATACTAGTGGGAAATTTTTCCCGGAATAACAAGCAACGTGTCACGAAGGCCAACGCGGAGCACTGCCTCCGTGACACGGCGTGGACGCGGACCCTCTCTGGAAATTGCAGGGTCCGGATAATTGGTCTCAATGTGGCACGGAGGCCATCGCGGAGGCCTATCTCCGTGCCACGGAACTGACGCGCAGGCACACTGGAAATTGCCTAATTAATTCCTGCCCAGGCAGTGTGCTACCGCGATGGCAGCGTGGCACGGCTCCATCGCGGAGCCAGTGTAAAATGTGCCATCCAAGGTCTTTTCCACGCTTGCATCCAAGTCCAACTCCGACATAGTTCCAACACGCATTTTAGCTCCTAAAAATCACATTATCCTGCAAAACAAATGCTAATCATGTTGGTTAGTATAAATTCGCATTTTATTACCAAATACATGATATTATATACACATTGCACAACAAACAAGGTAAAAATGATACGTTTGAGTATCACTTGGGCATATAAATTTGCCCAAGATCACTTACCCCACACTTAAATCCTTGTTCGTCCTCGAACAACACATACACAACTCATGCAAATTACATCCCAACCTTCGTCACTATGGTGCAACATTTTACGCTACGGTCATACCGATTATTCAATTCTTGCAAATCATCAAGAAAACATGCTTGGTCGTACAAGACAATGACCTTAATACACCGAGGCTTCCTAAACTTTTAAGAATTGATTCTTGATATCGGCAAACTCATGCAAATCAACTAATCAAGAGATCCGACACGAAAATCAATCTTTCATCAAGCATGTACCCTCACAACTCGAGAGAAACTTCCCCTTTTATGTTCGTGCAGCACACAAACATGCAAGTAGGGGCATATAAAAATTAATTTCACTCTCTCTCCCAAAAGAATTTGCATGCATCATGTCATGACCCATAGGCTTGCCCTTAGTGTATTACTCCACTAATATAAAGAAATGCAATGTAGGATCAAATAGGACTTTTAATGGGTTGTAACTGGGCTATGGATCTAGTATATATATATTGGATTAGCCAATAATAGTCGCTAGCATCCTTAAGCGCCTTTTCAACTCATTCCCATCGACTCATGGACATTGTTCCTCTCTTTTCTCTTTTTCTCCCATTCATGCTGGTTTACTTTCATACAGCCCATTTTATCGGCACACTTGACACAAAACAGAGGGTTTTCATGTACCCTCACTATCATTTAATTACAACTAGTGCCTCTTCAACATCATCTTTTCTTTCCTCACTTTGCTTTTCTTTTCTTTTCACTCTTTTCACTCTTTAACACTTTGGGAAACATTTTCTGTTCTTTGTAAGCGCTTAAGAGCTTCTTATATACTTTAAGGCTAATGAAAAGAAGGAATAAAGCTTAGTTCATACAATTCTGGACAAAAGAAAGAAATCGGCTAAAGGCTCAACGGGCTGACTAGGGTACACAACATATAAAAAGGTAGAATTTGACAAGAAAAAAAAATGGAAACTAACGGTTAAAACAAAGAAATGCCTACATCCTTTCCGATGCTACACCTCCTTCATTTCGTTTTGTATACACACCAGGCAAGTTCTAGACAATTCACAATGACATGGAATAGGAAAACCTCACTCACACTTTATGCACATGCTCGAATCAAGATGCATTCACAGACTCTTTAATTAGTCAACTACATGAATTCAAGATTAAGCCTCAATCATAATGAACCAAATTCTCTAGCCTAGGTAACTCAACATATTTACAAAATTGCATGCTTTCAAACGAATCATTTTCACGTTTTGAACATCAATTAAAACACGCAACGAAATTTTAGCAACCATACGCAACTACAGTTTATTGATGCAATCCACCAAAGAAACTAAAAACAAAACATCTACTCCTATCGACTACATTTCCCTTAAGACGGTCGTCATCCATCCATCATAGGGAATGGTCACTAACTATGACATCGGTTCAATGGGACTATTCTCGGTAAAAGAACCGAAAACAAACTCCGAGAAACCCAAAATTAAAACTTCAAAATTTTTGCAACACATCGATCATTTCGATAGAAAATATTTGCAAACTATGTTGATAAATGCAAAATCTTTTCGCAAAAATTTTGAAAAATATCGATCATATCGATAGAAAAAGAAACAAATTTACAAAATTTACAAAATATTTACAAAGGCAACCATAACTTTTTAAAGACACACATCATTAGCCACAAACAAATATATACACATCATTCACAAATCAGTTCACAAGAACAGGGAAAGCACAGACATACATAAACGTCAAGGAAGAATATACAGCAGATTTAGAGCCTATGACCCAGCACCTAACTACTCCCCACCCCACACTTAAATCGAACACTGTCCCCAGTGTTCACAAAAATACAAAGCACAAAATTTTGGGTGGTGGAACTCCCTGCTTAGTCAAAATATTCGACTTCCTCATCCGGTGCTGTGGCCTCGTCGCCCATATCTGAATCAGCTCCATCGCCGTCATCGGACTCTACATCAGAGTCCTCACGACGTGTCTCCTCATCAGTAGGGACGTCGTCGTCAGTCGGCTCCACAAAGGCTGGCCCCACCTTGCATAAAGCTCTGGCGTTCTCGCCGAAGGGGTAGTCCAGCTCCAGCTGCCATAATTCATCCTCGGTGGCTGGTCTCCCACCTATCCGTAGCTGCAGCATCTGCATGCCGAACATACGAGCCATATACTGGTCGTCACGAGCATGTCGCTCGCCCAGAGTCAGCACAGGTCCGTGTGTAGTGTCAGGGGCCTTGGTTTTTGTCACATCAAGGGCCCTCCGCTCCAACTGCGAAATGTAATCCAAGGCTTCTTCCTCGATGTCAAGGCTTCGGAGGAAGGTGGTGATGAGTCCGCCAAACCCGTATCTGTGGCCCTGGTGTAGTCTTGCTCTCTTCATGGCGGATATTATAACCGCCCCCACATTAATCTCAAGCCCTTTCATAAGGGCATACACCAGGCAGACACGGTCCCGGGTCACGTCTGTCATATGCACTCCCGGGATCAAACACGAACATACTATTTTTAGCCAGATTCTAGCCTCCTTGTTCATCTGCGAATAAGGCAGAGTCTGGTGGTAACCCCTCTCTTTGTGTCTCCTCCATCGGGCTGTGGATCGAGCCCCACACAATGAACGTCTGATGTTGGCGTACGGTGGGGTGATATTGAGCTGGCGGAGAACGTGGGCGTCTGTGTCCCGCGCTCCAACGATGGCATTCAGCTGCTGGGGTTCCAGAGTGACAATCTGCCCTCTGATTTTAATAGTATGGCTCCTGATGGCCGGGTTCCAGTTGGCGTAGAATTCCCGGACCAAGTGAAGGTTGCACTCCTTGGGCTCCTGAAAAATAAAACTGAGCCCAGCTGCCTCAATCCTCTGCACCATGCGAGGGAACTCCTGTGCAAGTGGTTCCCTTGCAATATATTCCTCCGGGAAGTATTTGCTTTCCTTGTGCTTATTATACCATTTCTTCCCTTCGTCGGTGACCCATCATGTTCCGTATCGGCGGTGTTGACCGCGTGGAACAACAGGTGCAGCTGGGACAGCAGCGCCCAGTCTCATTCTCTTTCTGCCGGTGCCTGAGGTTGAGGCACCCTTGCCTTTATCTTGTCGGCTAGCCATTGTACCTGTCAATTTACACAGACAAGCACAATATTAAGCTAAAAACTTGTTAGCTTCGGCTAAGGTCGGGTTAAACAAAATTTACCCCACACTTAGTCTTTAACAAAATTTACAACATTTTAGCAAGGATAACTCTATTTACACCCCCAAACACAATCAACTATAAACATGTTGCTTAGTGCGTTCACAAAATTTCGACAGCATAACGGCTAGCGAATTACTCAGACTTCATACAGCTAACCCAATCCTCCTATCGACAGCTATTCACCCACTGCACTTAGCAACAATAACCACCCCAGAAATAAGAACAACAATACAAACCTATTATATACAACTAATCTAAGCAATTCAACCAATTCACACATTATGCACTTCCCCACAGAAATTTGAGAATTAGTCGTCTTTCCACAATTAAACAATAGTTACCACGACTTATCTCAACTACTAAACACACCCAGGCACCAATTTCATCAAACTATCAAGTTACCCACGTGCAAATCCAACAACCCAAGCCCTAGAACTCAATTCGACAATCAATATTGAATTATTCAATCAATCGATAAGTTCAAACGTCAACTACAATAATCCGAACATAATCAATCACAAAATAATTCACATCATGTTTAATTTTTTTACCTAGGGTGATATATCTCACCTCACATGCTCAAAAGTGACAAAACTCGCCAGAAATTTGAGATCGAAGATGAAAACATACCTTGGATTTGAAGAACCGAAAAAAACTTGACGTTTTCCTTGCCTATCAACGTGGCACGGAGCTTGGGGGTAGGGAAATGGGTGTTTGGTCGTGGAGGGTAGAAGGAATGGGGAAATTTGGGCGAAAATCGGGGGTTTATTTAAAAGAAACACGCGGGTCACCCGGAAACCCGGTGTGACCCGGCACTGGAATAAGGGCAACGTGTCACGGAGGGTAACGCGGAGCCCCTCCTCCGTGACACGGAGCCAACGCGTTGGCTTACTGGAATTTTAAAAATTCCAGATTCGCCTTCAACGTGTCACGGAGGTCAACGCGGAGCATTGCCTCCGTGACACGGCGCCAACGCGCCAGTGCTCTGTTTCACCATCAAATTTTATTTTTCATACCTCGCCTCGTTTCCTTGATTCCAAGTATTTTTCCTCCAGTATACCTGAAAATCACCTCACTAAACAAAAATTGGTTAAATTCATAGATTCCCTACTAAAAAAAATAAATAAAATAAAAATTACTAATTAAAATGCAAATCTAAGCCTAGTCAAGAAAAAGGAAAGAAAATAGATAAAAGAAAAACTTTACACTAAGGAAAGAAAGGAAAAAAAAATATTTTTCAAGGGTTGCCTCCCGTGCAGCGCCTGGTTTAACGTCGCGGCTCGACAGCCTTTATGCTCACGTGTCTACTAGGGAGATGGACGATTTGTCTCGATCATGGTCATCTCCCCAGTAGTTCTCAACCTCGTCTGGTGGCCTACCTCGTAACTCTCGGAAATCACTCACTCCATTTGCATTCCCATGATTAATCACGTTGATCACCGAGAGTTCCTTATAGACAGTCGGGAGCTTAGGTGCCTTGTACACGTCGAACACCTCAACCTTGTCGTGTGCTCGCATTGTGAGTTGACCCGCAGCTACATCGATCAATGCCTTTCCGGTTGCCAAAAATGGTCGTCCCAAAATAAATGGGACTTCTGCATCTGGTTCAAAATCCAGAACAATGAAATCTACCAGAAAAATGAGGGAGCCTACCTGCACTAGCACATCCTCGACAATGCCATCCGGCTTAGCTAAGGACCTGTCTGCTAGCTGCAAGATCACTGTTGTGGGTCTAGGACTCCCTAGCCCTAACTTTCTGAATACCGAAGATGGCATCAGATTTATACTTGCCCCCAAGTCGCATAACCCACGAGCTCGGATACTTTGCCCAATCGTCAGCTGGATGGTAAAACTTCCAGGATCCTTTAGTTTAGTGGGCAACCTGTTCTGAATACGGGATGTGCATTCCTCTGTTAAAGCCACCGTGGCGTACTCAGTCAAGCGACTTTTGTTGGCCACGATGTCTTTGATATACTTTGCATATTTCGGCACACCCTGCAAGACATCAACAAGAGGTAAGTTAACATGTACCTGTTTGAGTACCTCCATGAATTTCTGGAAACACGCCTCCTCCTTGTGTTTCTTAAGTCGTTGAGGGAACGGGGGTGGAGGCCTTGCTGGTTCAGCTTCTTTGGTCTTCCCCGTATCTGAGGTTTGTTCTCCCTCAACATCTACTGCTCCTGACTTCTGAGGCGGTCTTTCAGGTTCCATCTCCTTTAATTGTAAACCACTCCTCGTGGTCACTGCATTTACCTGCTTAGGATTTGGATCCGTGTCGCTAGGTAGTCCTCCCCTGGGTGTAGTATTTTGGGCACTAGCAAATTGCCCAAACTGATATTCAAGAGCCTTGGTTGCCAATTGATTGTTCTTTACTTCGGCTGCCAGTTTGACGTAGTCAGACTGCAATTGTGCCTGGTTGGCAATCATGGTCTTGAACATTTCCTCAATAGTCGGTGATGGTGGTGGAGGAGGGGCATTGTGATTTCTGAACTGATTCTGATAGCCTTGTTGCCCTCCTTGGTTTCTGTGCATACCCTGCCCTGAACCTTGGCCTTGTTGATTGTTGCTACCCCACGAAAAATTCAGATGATTCCTCCAATTCGAGTTGTAGCTACCACCAAACTGCTGTTGATTCCTCTGTGCATTGCCCACAAAGTTGACAGAATCAGGATTTGCACCATAGCACTCAGCTGAATGCTCACTACTACCACACACTTCACACCACATCTGTTGGACTGCATTAACTGAGGCTGAAGGCTGGTTCAAATTCATAGTGCTGAAGTGAGTGTTTAACTGATTTTGCAAAGCAGCTACCTGTGCAGCGATAGCTGTGAATCCATCCACTTCGAACACTCCTGCTGCTTTCCTTGCTCCACCCCTTGAAGAATCTGCATTCCATTCCGGATTGCCTTGTGAGATTCGGTTGAGCAAAGTGTACAACTCTTCATAAGTCTTGTCCAGCGCTTGCCCTCCAGCTGCTGAGTCTAACAAAATTTTAGTGTGGGGTTCCAAACCCTCAATAAAAGTGTGTACCAACACCTCATTTGACTGATGATGATGAGGACAGTCCCGCAACATGGACTTGAATCTTTCCCAGGCTTGATAAAGATTTTCTCCTTCCCTCTGTTTAAAGCTTAGAATCTGACTTCTAAGTTTAGCTGTTTTACCTGAAGGGAAAAATCTGATCAAGAAGTTCTTTGCAAGATCATCCCACGTTGATATAGAGTTGGGTGGTTCAGCTTTTAACCACCTCTTGGCTTCACCCAATAAGGAAAATGGAAATAAGGTTAGCCGAACATAATCAGGTGACACTCCAGCGGGTATGTACGTGTCACTTATCTCCAAAAAGTTCGGGAGATGTTGTTGCGGATCTTCGTGAGGGAGACCGGTGAACTGCCCGCTCGTGTGCAAAAGTTGCACCATATTTTGCTTTAACTCAAATCTCCCCCAGGCTATGGTTTGCGGATACTGGAATGTACATTATTAGCGTGTGGGATTGCCACCTCGCGAACCAGCCTGGCTGCTACTTCCTCGGGCACTAACACTGCCCGTACAAATGGTGGATTGGGTTGCTCCATCGTAGACTGTTTGAGCAACTGCAGCTTCTTCCGAAGAGCTTCTCTACGTTGACTATGCAATTCACGTTCTGGCTCTAAGTAAGATTCCACCAACTTCTTGTCCCTTGCCAGTGTTCACAGAAATAAAAATCTGCAAAATACAGGCTAAGATCAAGTTGTTAACACTTAAGAAAATAAAATACAAATACAGTAAATTTACACTAAACAAAATTTCACAAATCGCCTAGCCTCCCCGGCAACGGCGCCAAAAACTTGTTCGCGCTTTGCTGCTCGGTATGTGTTAAAAACCGACACGCAAGTGTACGTGGTCAAACAAGTAATAAAGTGGCTAAGTAGCCAAGTATCGATCCAAGGAGGCTGCTCTGTATATGCAAAATTTCCTAGTTCACTATATTTCTATTCAATTTCTAACTATGCTAACAACTATCCAATCAAGAATTTAGGGAGTTTTGTGTCTAAACTAATTATATACTAAACTTAACAACTATTATTTACGTTGAATTCAGACAATGGATATGCTCATGCCAAGGTTAAGAACGAGTAATGGAGTTGATAATTATGATAATTTGGTCATCCTCTTCTTCATATTGCTAGTCAAGAACGTTTGCCTAGAAATTAAAACTCTCGTATTTAATTTCACTTTAGAATCATAAACCATTCGTCTACATTTCTGTGATCAAATGAAATTTATCACCTAACACTACAATGCCGGTTCCTAAATTGACTAATACGGCTTTCAAGTATATTTCTATCAAGAAAGCACATCAAAACCCAATTTTCCCAAATCAAGTTAAGAACAATACCCTATTAATTCACAACTTTCCAACTTCATGCTCTCTCGAGTGAAATTGGACATTTTAGATATACATTAATGGTGGCCAATCAAGAATGTACTAAGCACAAGAATTAATAGAACAATATGCAAGAAGAAGAAGAAACCATATCAATTATTACCAATAATCATTACACAAGTTCAAAACCTCAGCAAGAAAGGAATTAGCCACTCATTCTTGGATTAATCGTCCTAGAATGAGTGTAAATCATGCATACAATTGAAGGAAAAGAAGAAGGGAAGAGAAGATAACTCTTATCTTTTCTATTCTTCAACTGCCACAAAACCACGTTCCTCTCTCCACTCCTGAACTCTGCTAAAAACTAGAACTAAAAAAAGACTCCTTTAAAAATAACCTAAGTGTGCTATTTATACTAGTGGGAAATTTTTCTCGGAATAACAAGCAACATGTCACGGAGGCCAACGCGGAGCACTGCCTCCGTGACACGGCGTGGACGCGGACCCTCTCTGGAAATTGCAGGGTCCGGATAATTGGTCTCAACGTGGCACGGAGGCCATCGCGGAGGCCTATCTCCGTGCCACGGAACTGACGCGCAGGCACACTGGAAATTGCCTAATTAATTCCTGCCCAGGCAGTGTGCTACCGCAATGGCAGCGTGGCACGGCTCCATCGCGGAGCCAGTGTAAAATGTGCCATTCAAGGTCTTTTCCACGCTCGCATCCAAGTCCAACTCCGACATAGTTCCAACACGCATTTTAGCTCCTAAAAATCACATTATCCTGCAAAACAAATGCTAATCATGTTGGTTAGTATAAATTCGCATTTTATTACCAAATACATGATATTATATACACATTGCACAACAAACAAGGTAAAAATGATACGTTTGAGTATCACTTGGGCATATAAATTTGCCCAAGATCAAAGAGTTGAGGGAATATCTTGAGGGAATGAGGGGTTAGGCTAGAAAATCCCTAAAAACATTCCTTACACTTCTCAAGATGATGCCATTTTGGAACTAGGAGCATAGGACTTTACCAAAATACCCTCGAAAATAAGCTTTAAAATTTATCCGTTAGTGACCATGACTCTTGCCAGGAGTCGTTGGTCCTTACCATGACTCGTGGTGACCATCCGTTTCCACTGGAGAAGTGATTTCTCAGTTCTTCTTCCTCAATCAACTACCAATGGGATGAGTCTTTACTTCCTCCAATGACTCGTCATCACCTCCCGTCGTCCGCACTGGTCCATCCTTCAATTTTATTCAAATGACCAACATGATGGGTCGTTGCTCCTTCCAAAGGCTCGTTGTTTCCATCCGTCGTTACTGACCCAGAACCCTAAGATCCAACGAAAGACTCTTAATGATGACCCATTACAGCAACCAAAGGTTCATCACCTGACTCGTCACCTCTGAGAAGTTTGGTCTGCCTGCCCACCACGGTTACAACAGAAGAGTCATTGTTTCCCACGACGACTCATGCTATCCTCTCGTAGGGTGAAATCATCTTGCATTATTTCTAAAAACCCTTCCCACGACTCCCTATAACGGGTTGTTGGAGCAACCAATGACTTGTTGGAGGAGTCGTTCCGAGGCAATTCCTGTTGGGTTTTATGTTGAACTCCATCTAACTCTGGGGTCTGATCTTAGGAACTTTCGAGGTGTTACAGTATACTTCTTATGCTATATCGTTTTATGATATAGGTTCAGGCTCTCAGGCTCAATAGCAGGATATCTTATTTTTTAGACTTGTTGCAGCAGAGTTTCATTATGGACTCCTCATCTATCGAGGATCGAAATCTTAATTTTTAATTATTGTCATTTTCAGTTTTTTTCAGACTATAGAGTTAGTAGGGGGTTTGTCCCAGCAACCCATTAGTTTTCTTTCAGAAGGCTTTTAGACAGAGTAAGTTTGTTTCAATTTGAGTTTCAGTGTGTGACTAAATTTCAGTATCTTATCAACTGTTCTCTATTTATAAAAGTATTTGGTTAATTGTTCATAAATAGCTTCCACTTAAGATTCATCTACAGTATTTTAGTCTCAATAGAATTACCCTAAGCTATGGGTTAGGTTGTATCCATTCATGGGTCTAAGCACCTTTTCACGATGGGGGAGATCCAGAATCTACTCAAAACTTCCTCCAGTGACAACAAGTAGAAACAGTAACCCGTTGTACCCACCAATGAGTCATCCTATCATACGTCGTGAGGACTCTAGAGAAATAAAACTTCCAGTTTGAAAACAAGTACATGAACTAATGAGTCGTGGTCATAACTAACAACTCATCATGAGGGTCGCTGGATCTAGACAGTCAAATTTCGAAACGGTTAGCAAGGGTATTTTTGTAAAATATTATGCTCCTAACTCCTAATCAACATCGTATTGGGGTACGTTTTGAGAGGAATTAAGGGGAATTTATCGACATTATCCTCTCATTATCTCCCAGACATACGGGAATAGTATGTAAAAGATAGAAAACCCTTTTAGGTCTAAGCTAGGGTTCCATTCAATGTACTGCAAATTTCAAGATTTCTTGTCTAGGCATGTGGAATTTCAACAAGGGTTATCCTTTCACCCTTGTTTCCCAAAAATCTTTTAGAAAATATTGATATCTCAATCCCATAAAAATATCATTTCTTAGAGTTTTTGTTCAGTTATGAGTTCTCTTACTACTTCAACGTTCTCAAGTCTGCCGCGATTCTAGTATGTGATATTCATTGTTTTACAAATTTTGTTGCAAATGATACTTTCATGAAAAATTTTCACATGATTCAAGTTCAGTTATATAAATATAAATATTTTGCTTCTATATGGAATTTATTTAGCATGAATTCATATTTTAGTCTTTGTGATTCTATAATAATTTAACATACAGTTATTGGCAGCATAATAAGTATTTTCAAGTTCTTTAGGCTCTCAGAATACTATCAGATATAGTTTATGATTAATCTTTAAGAACACCATTTTTTTGTGTTATCAATAAATCATTAGTAAACTTATCAATTGGGGGTGGTTCTTAGCACTGAGCTAGTCCAGGGTTCAGTACACCTAGGACCCAAAAGTACTTGCCACCGTAGGTCATTAGCCCAAATGGGTATCAATTTAAAGTGATCACTTTTTCCATTCCTTTACACCCTAGCAAGGTATATTGGGTCCTATAAATGGGTCATATACAGCAAACTCCACATTTAGCTCATGTGGTTATATCGTAGTTAATAGACTCTCCTATGAATCAGTACGGTTACAATCTAAGTCACAGTTACATACTCAAGTTTTGGTACATGTACATGACTCTTAAATCAGTTTTTAGTCTACCTTATTATCTATTGTCAGACTACTACTTCACATTGATATTTATGGATCTTAGTAAAGGTCATGGTACTTTAGTTCAGTTGTGCATTTTAGCACAACTCTTTAGATTATCAGTATGTTCTATTTATTCCAGTTGCATCTCTCAAATACTTAGTACATTCAAAGTACTAACCACATACTTCTTGTTCTATATCGTTTTATGATATAGGCTCAGGTTCTCAAGATCAGCAACAGGGTAAGCTTATTCGTCAGACTTATTGTAGTAGACTTCTATTGATAAGTCCTCATCTTCTAATGACTAGAGCATTCATTATTGTCATTTGTAGTTTTTTTCAAACTTTAGAGTTAACTGGGGTTTGTCCCAACAACTCATCAGTTTTCTTTTAGAAGGCTTTCAGATGGAGTATGTTAGTTTCAGCTTGAGTTTCAATGCTTGATTAATTTTTTGTATCTTATCAATTGTTCTCTACTTATAAAAGTATTTGGTCAATTGTTTATAAATAACTTCCGCTTAAGATTCTCCTAAAGTATTTCAGTCATAATAGAATTGTGTTAAGCCATGGGTTAGCTTGGATCCATTCATGGTTCTAAGCATTATGTCGCGTCCCAGGTTTAGACTCGGGCCATGACAATCTTGGTATCAAAATATCAGGTTTAGAGGGTCCTAGGATTTTTGAAAGCAGCATCAAGTAGTGTCCATTTCATGGGAGTAAAGTGCGCCAAACTTATGAGAAGGAGGCTATGAGGTGTTTTTAGGAAAAATTCCTTTTCCTTCACGATTCTTATCATGTATAGAGTTTTGATCTCTAAAATATCCTTCTAACTCATGCTCTACTATTTTCAAATGGTGATTCCAGGGTGCTATTCAGATGCTAGCTTAGGTGGTGACCAACTAGGTCAAGAAGCAAGTCATTGTACCTGCCAATACTAATGGGTCTACAGTTGCTGCCAAAGTTTGGGATTTTCCTCGAATAAATCCCACAGTATTTCATGGTTTTAAGGTAGATGAGGACCCGTAGGGTTCATTGACGTTCAGAAGATCACACAAATCATGGGTGTTACCTCTGTCGAATGTGCAGATTTGGCTACTTATTAATTGAAAGTGGTGGCTAAGATATGGTATAAGTAGTGGAAAGAGAAAAGGATGTATGGGTTCGGTGAAGTGCGATGAGTTTGTGACTGTGTTCCTGGACAGATTCTTTCCCCGGGATTTCAGGAAAGCTAAGGCCACTAAGTTTGTGAATTTGAAGCAGAACGACATGATGGTGTAGGAGTATGCCTTGAAGTTCACTCAACTATAAAAGTATGCTCCTGATATGGTTGTGGAGCCGAACGCTCGCATGCTCAAATTCGTGAATGAAGTCTTACACTTGGAGTCAAGGAGTGCAAGACTACCATGCTTATCAACGAGATGGACATCTCGAGGCTTATTATACCTACATAGTAGATAGATGCGGAGAAAATAAAGAAGATAGAGAGGTAGAGTAAATGGTCACAGACAGGTCAGTTCGAGTATTCACAGTAGAGATCGGGCGATGGTAGTCTCCCACAGCAGCAACAGAGACCCCTAGTACCCTCATCAGCCAGTGTTCCTACATCCAAGCCCCATAAGGATCGGAGGGGTGGAGCATCAGGCTTTCTGATTCAGAGTTATGTCTCCAGCACCCACACTTTCCCCGTATATTCTAAGTGTAGTAAGAACCATCCAGATGAGTGTCGTCTGGACAAGGTGGATTATTTTTGTTGTGGCCAGCTGGATCATAGGTTGAGGGATTGCCCATCAGCAGGACGAGGGAATGCCCACTCCACTACATCAAGTCGCTCAGGTCAGCAAGGTACTATCTCAGGTACAAGTGGTGGTCAGTGCCAGAACTGCTTCTATACCAAATCCTCCCGTTAGAACTAGGAGAAGTCACCTGATGTAGTCACTGGTATTTTACATCTCTATCAAATAGATGTGTATGTTTCAATAGATCTAGGAGCCACACTTTCTTTCATAACTCCTTACATTGTTGTCCAGCTTGATTTTAGTCCGAATATTCTCTCAGAGCCATTTTCTGTCTCTACTCCGATTGGTGAGTCAGTTTGAGCCAGTTGGTTATTAGGAATTGTTCGGCCATTGTGTTACATAAAGTCATCACAATTGATCTAGTAGAGTTAGATATGCTCAATTTTGACCTTTTTCTTGGCATGGACTGGTGCATTCTTTTTATGCCTCTGTTAATTGCAGAACTAGAGTCGTTAATTCTAATTTCCTAATGAACCAGTCCTTGAGTGGAAGGATAGTACTTCAGTGCCTAAGGGTTAGTTTATCTCATACCTTAAGGATAGGAAAATGATCTCGACGGGGTAAATCTATCACTTGGTTAGGATCAAGGATTCTAGTTTCGAAACCCTAAATCTTTACATAATTCCAATCGTCAGTGAGTTTCCAAATGTGTTTTCCGAAGATATTCCTAGAGTACCTCCTAAGAGGGGAATATACTTCAATATATAACATCTCCCAAATACCCAGCCTATCTCAAGTCCTCGTTATAGAATGGCTCTAGCTGAGCTCAAAGAGTTAAAAGAAAAGTTGAAAAACCTTCTAGATAAGGGCTTCATCAGACCATGCATCTCTCAATGGGGTGCCCCAATCATATACATGAGAAAGAAAGAAGGTACTCTTAAAATGTGCATAGACTACAGTCAGCTAAACAAGGTCACAATCAAGAACAAGTATCCTCTACCTAGAATTAATGACTTGTTCAATGAACTTCATGGAGCTAGCTATTTTTCCAAGGTAGATCTTAAATCAGGATATCACTAGCTCATGGTCAAAGACTGTGACATCCCAAAAACAACCTTTAGAACTTGATATGGTCACTATAAATTCGTGGTTATGTCATTTGGACTAACAAATTCTCCTATAGCTTTTATGGATATGATGAATAGGGTATTCAAGCTGTACCTGGACATGTTCATTATTGTCATTATAGATGATATTCTGGTTTACTCCAGAACAAAGGAGGAGCATGCAAACCATCAGAGAATAGTTTTGCAGAGTCTTCAGGACTACCAGTTATTCGCTAAATTTAGCAAGTGTGAATTCTGGCTAAAATCAGTGGCATTCCTTGGTCATGTGGTCTTCGGTGAGGGTATTTAGGTGGATGCTCAAAAGGTAGCGGCAGTCAAGGACTGTCCAAGACCCACTTCTTCATCAAAGAGCAGGAGTTTCTTGGGCCCAGACGGTTACTACAGGCGGTTCGTAGAAGGATACTCCTCTATTGACTCTCCCTTGACCAGACTAACTCGAAAGAGGGTGAAGTTTCAGTTTTCGGATGTATGTGAGAAGTGTTTTCAGGAGTTGAAGCTTCAACTCACTACAACTCTAGTTTTGACTCTGCTAGAAGGGTCAGATGGGTTCTTGATCTCTTGTGATACCTCTAGAATTTTCCTTAGTTGTGTTTTGATGCAGCATGGTAAAGTCATAACTTATGCTTTTATAGAGCTCAAGGTTCATAAGAAGAACTATCTGACTCACGATCTTGAGCTGACAATGGTAGTATTTGCCTTGAAGATTTGGAGAAACAAACTTTATGGGGTTCACGTGGATGATTTTACTAACCAGAAAAGCCTATGTTTTAGTCAGAAGTACTTGAATCCACATTAAAGAAGGTGGTTAGAGTTTTTAAAAGACTATGACATGAGCGTCTTGTAACACCCAGGCAAAGCCAACGTTGTGGCTGACGCCCTCAGTAGATTGTGTATGGGGAGTGTTGCTCTAGTTGAGGATGATAAGAAAAGGATGGTTAGAAATGTTCACAAACTAGATTAGTTAGGAGTTCATTTGGTTGACTTAGTACAAGGAGGAGTTGTAGTCCAGAGTCGGTCAGAATCCTCCCTTGTGGTGGAGGTTAAGTCAAATCAGGATGAAGCAATCCTACTCAATTTGAAGTAACCAGTCCTAAAGAAAGAGGAGGAAATGATCTCCAAAGGGGGAGATGGTGTTCTTCGTTACCAGGGTAGGTTGTGTGTTCCCGATGTAGGTGATTTTAAAGCAACGGATACTAACGGAAGCTCACAGCACCAGGTACTCTATCCACCTAGGTGCCACAAAGATGATCTAGGAGAAGTGTACTAGTGGAATGACATGAACGACATTGAAGAATATGTGGCTAGGTTTTCGAATCACCATTAGGTCAAGGTTGAACATTAGATACCTGGGGGTATGACCCAGGATATTGGCATTCCTACTTGGAAGTGAGAATAAGCTAACATGGCTTTTATAATAGGTCTACCTCGTACACGCCAGCAACATGACTCAATTTGGCTGGTTATACACTGAAAGACTAAGTCATCACATTTCCTACCAGTTAAGACCACTGATTTAGTAGAGGATTATGCTAGACTATACATTCGGGAGTTAGTCACACCACATGGAGTCCCTTTGTCCATCATTTCAAATAGGGGTACTAGGTTCACCTCGTATTTATGGAAGTCATTTCAAAAGAGACTTGGTACTCATGTCAAGCTCAACATAGCTTTTCACCTATAGAATGATGGATAGGCTGAGCGGACTATTTATACTCTGGAGGATATATTGAGGTCTTAGATTATCGATTTCAATGATCATCTACGTCTTATCGAGTTTACATACAACAACAATTTCCACTAAAGTATTTAGATGGCCCTGTTTGAGGTATTATATGGTAGGAGGTGTAGGTCTCCTATAGGGTGACTTGAGGTTGGTGAAGCCGCCTTAATAGGACCTTATTCGGTACATGAGGCTATGTAGAAGGTTCAACTTATCAAGGAAAGGCTAAAAATAGCTCAAAGCCAAAAGAAATCGTATGTAGATGTAAGGAGAAGAGAGTTGGCTTTTATAGTGGATGATTGGGTATATCTAAAAATTTCACCTATGGAAAGGGTGATGATGTTCGGGAAGAAGGGAAAGCTTAGTCCTAGATATGTTTGTCTTTACAGAATCCTAAGACGCATTGGCAATGTAGCTTATGAGTTGGAATTGCCTGCAAAGTTAGCATCGGTGCATCTAGTCTTTCATGTCTCTGTTGAAGAAATGCATTGGTGCTCCAACCTCAATTGTGAATTTAGAGAGTGTTGGTGAAAATACAGTCCCTCTTATGAAGAGGTTCCAATTCAAATTCTAGATCATCAAGTTTGTAAGCTAAGGAACAAGGAGGTCGCTTCAGTGAAAGTCTTGTGGAGGAACCAGCTAGTTTAGGGAGCTACATAGAGGCCGAAGTAGATATGATGGCCAGATACCCTTATTGATACCCTTCCAGCTTAGATTCAGCATCACATACTAAATTCCTCGTCAGTTCTCTATTTAGTTCAATGCTCATCAGCTTAATTCATGGTGTGCACCCTAGTTGCATGAATTCAATTAGTATGTCTATCTCAGTTCGGGTTAGTCACTCCTTTAGTATTCAGTTCATAATCTGCAATTCAGGATTGCAGCTCTTTCCCAAGTCCTTCATCTTACTTAGCCTTCATTCAAAGGACGAATACTCCCAAGGGGAGATATTGTAAAACCTCAAAATTTCCTAAGGTTAAACCCAGATGAAGCCTAAAAACCAGAAAATTTTATCTCAGAACGACTCAACCAATGAGTCATTGTCAGGACCAATGACCTGTCAGGAGAATCATTGTCAGCCTCTGCAAATTTTCTCTCAGGTACCAACAAAGCATTGAATGACTCCTTGTATGACAAATCTTCTCTCAGGTACCAAAAACTTGTCAAATCTTTCCCAAGAACCAACGAGCCAGATGACAAGTTGTTGGAAGGATCAACAACCCGTCCTATGGAGTCATTAAAAGAAATCCAGAAAATATCCTAAATTCACCCTAGTGAAAATGGGTGGAAACAATGACCCGTTGTTTCAGATAATGGGTTGTTCCATCTGTCTGTTGGGGGAGATCCAAAATCTGCTCAAAACCTCCTCCAGTGACAATGAGTAGAAACAACGACTCGTTGTACCCAACGATGAGTCATCCTATCATTTGTCCTGAGGAATCTAGCAAAATGAAATTTTCAGTTCAAAAACAACAACTAAAACTAATGAATCGTGTTCACAAACAATGACTCATTGTGAGGCCCTTTAGATCTGGACAGTTAGATATTGAAATGGTTACCAAGGTACATTTTTGTAAAACCCTACACTCCTAACTCCTAAATTATGTCATATTGGGGGTATGTTTAGGGGGGAATTAAGGGGAATTGATTGACATTCTCCTCCCATTCGCTCCAGACTTACAAGAATAGTACGTCGAAGGTAGAAAACCCTCTCAGGTCTAAGCACGGGTTCCATTCAAAATACTACAAATTTTAAGATTTCTTCTCAAAAATTTCTTCTCCAGGTATGTGGGATTTCAACAAGGGTTATCCTTTCACCATTTTGTCCCAAAAGCTTTTTAAAACATTGATATCTCAGTCCCATAGAAAAATCATGTCTTAGGGTTTTTCTTCAGTTATGAGTTCCCTTATTATTTCAATATTCTCAAGTCTCCCGTGATTCTAATATTTGATATCATGGTTTTACAAATTCAATTACAAATGATACCTACTTGACAGATTTTCACATGATTCAAGTTCAGTTATATAAATATATATTTTGCTTCTATATGGCATTGAGTTAGCATGAATTCATATTTCAGTCTTTGTGATTCTATCATGATTTAAGTGTACAAATGTTGAAAACATAATCAGTATTTTCAGGTTCTTTAGGCTCTCCGAATACTATCAAATAAAGTTTCTGACTTAGCTTTAAGAACACTAGTTTTCGAGCTATCAATAACTCCTCAGTAAAATTATCAATTGGGAGTGGTTCTTAGCACCATACTGGTTCAGGGTTCTGCGGACCTAGGACCCAGAACTACGTGCCACCGTAGGTTATTATCTCAAATAGGCATCAATTTAGTGATCACATCAACCATGCCTTTATACCCGGGAAAGGTATATTGGGTCCTATTGATGGTGCGTATACATCAAACTCCATGTATACCTCACGTAGTCACATATCAGTTAATAGACTCTCCCATCATTCAGTACAGTTACAATGTTAGTCACAAATATAAACTCAGTTTTTAGTACATGTACATGACCCTTAAATAAGTTTTTACTGTACTTTATTACTTATTGTCAGACCACTACTTCACCTTGATATTTATGGATCTTAGTAAGGGTCATGGTACTTCAGTTCAGTTATGCATTTTGACACAAATTTTCATATTATTAGTATATTCTATATATTCAAATTGCATCTCGCATATACCTAATATGTTCAAAGTACTAACCGCATACTTCTTGTGTTATATCATTTTATGTTATAGGCTCAGGTTCTCAAGATCAGCAGCGGGGTTAGGTTATTCTTCAGACTTAATGCAACAAAGTTCTATTGGTCAGTCCTCATCTTCCTAGGACCGAAGTCTTCATTTCAAGTTATTGTCATTTTTAGTTTTTTAAAGACTTCAGAGTTAGCTAGCGATTTGTCCCAGAAACTCGTCAGTTTTCTTTCACAAGGCTTTCAGATAGAGTATGTTAGTTTTAGCTCTAGTTTCAGTGTTTGATTAAATTTCAATATCTTATCATTTGTTCTCTACTTATAAAATTATTTGGTTAGTTTTTTATAATTAGCTTTCGCTTAAGATTCTTCTATAGTATTTCAGTCATAATAGAATTATGCTATATCGTAGGTTAGCTTGGAGCCATTCATAGTTCTAAGCACCGTGTCGCATCCAGGGTGTAGACTCAACTCATGGAACCATCCTACAACTCCAAGCTATGACCCGTTACAAGATCCCATGAGTCGGCACTTGACTCTTCGATTTTGGGAAAAATTTCACTTGCTTCATAACTTCCTCAAGATGAGTGACATAATGATTCGTCACTAACGACTCTTACAATAAGTCATCCCCACTAGACAAAGGTTGAGTACTGGCTTATCACGACTTCTCCAATGACCCGTCATGTCATACCACATCTCGTACATGAGTTGTTTTGAGAGAAATTTTAGATTTTTCTACTGAATCATACTTCAAGTCTAGGGTCTGGTTTTAGAGACCAAATAAGATGAAAATATAGGGAAAGAGCTATAATCCAAAAACTGAATAACTATAGCTGAAATATACATGCATGATAAGCATGAAAGGAACTGAGATACATGATCTTGAGATGAAACTAAATAGAATACTTAGGAGGAAACTAGTACCTCATGCTAAAACTGAGCTGGAAGGGAAAAGATGTGGGTGTCTAGCCATCATATCTACTTTGGCTTCCTATGTAGCTCCCTCAACTAGCTGATTTCTCAACAAAATATTTATCGAAACTACTTCCTCGTTCCTCAACTTGCGAACCTAAATCTCAACCAGAACCTCCTCATAGGTGAGGTTGTCCTTTACACCAATGCTCTCTACCGGAAAAATTAGAGCTCGATCACCAATGCTCTTTTTCAGCAAAGATACAGGAAAAACTAGAAGCACCAAAGAAAACTCTACTGGTAACTCCATATCATAAGTTGCTTTGCCAACTCATCTTAGAACCCTATAAGAACCAATATAGAGGGGAATAAGCTTTCCTTTCTTACCAAACCTCATAAGTCCCTTCATGGGAGACATCGTCAGAAACACCCAATCATCAACCTCAAACTCAAGCTCTCTCATCCTATCGTCTGCATAAGATTTTTGCTGACTCTAAGCTGTCTTTAGCCTTTTATGATAAGCTAAACTTTCTCCATAGCCTCATGAATTGAATATGGCCCTATCAATGTAGCCTCACCAACCACAAACCCTCTAATAGGTGATCTACACTTCTGCCGATAAAGAGCCTCAAAAGGGGCCATCTGAATGCTGTAGTGTTAACTGTTGCTGTAGCCAAACTCAATAAGAGGCAACAGATCATCCTTACTGCCTTTGAAATTGATCTTGCATGCTCTCAATATGTCCTTAATATTCTTAATGGTCTGCTCAGGCTGACTATCTATTTGTGGATGAAAAGCTATGCTAAGCTTCACCTGAATACCAAGCCCTTCTGAAACGAACTCCAAAACTGAGAGGTGAACTGAGTACCCCTATTTGAGATTATAGAAAATGGAAATCCGTACAACAAAACTAACTCCCGAATGTAAAGTCTAGCATAGTACGTAGCTGAGTCTGTAGTCTTGACTGGTAATAAATGTGCTGACTTGGTCATCCAGTCCAAACTTACCCATATAGAATCATGTTGTCAGCTTTTATGAGACAACCTTGTAATAAAGTCCATATTGTTCTCTTCCGACTTCCAAATAGGGATATTGATATCTTTAAGCATACCTCTAGGTCTCTGATGCTCAATCTTCACCTATATGCAATTCAACCACTTAGCCATAAACTCTACAATGTCCTTTTTCATGCTATTCAACCAATATACTTTCCGTAAGTATTGATACATCTTGGTGGCATATGGGTGGATGGAACACTAAGATCTATGAGCCTCTCTCAAGTCAGCCACAGCTGAACACAAAATCAAACCTGATATCAGAGTACACCATCTCCCCCCTTAGGAGAAAACCTCCACCTTCTAATTCTGGACAACTTTCTTCAACTTCACCAAAATAGGATCAGCTGAACACAAAATCAAACCTGATATCAGAGTACACCATCTCCCCCCTTAGGAGAAAACCTCCACCTTCTAATTCTGGACAACTTTCTTCAACTTCACCAAAATAGGATCCTTATCTTCCCTTGCGTTAACCTCAATTCCAACCCATTTTGAACAATAAAACCACCATCTATTAAATTCATAAGATGAATCCCTAAACGAGAAAGCGTATGGACATCCTTCACCAATTCTTTCCTTCCATATTCAACATGAGACACACTCTCTATGGAAAACCTACTAAGGGCATCTTCCACTACATTGGCCTTGCCCAGATGGTAAAGGACCTTATGTTAGAATCCTTGAGAAGCTCGAGCAATATCAGTTGCCACAAATGAAGATCCTTCTGAGTAAACACATACTAAAGACTCTTTTGGTCCATGAACACATCAACATACGACCCATACAAGTAAGGCCTCCAAATCTTCAAGGAAAACACAATCACTACTAACTCAAGGTCATGCATTGGATAATTCTTCTCATGAGTTTTGAGTTGTCTAGAAGAATAAGCAATGACCTTTCTGTGCTACATCAACACACACTGAAGGCCATCCTCGAAGCATCACAATACGACAAAGTCATCTGTGCCTTCTGGCCAAGTCAAAACTGGAACTGAAATGAATCGAGTCTTTAACTCCTAAAAACTCTTATCAAGCATCAGACCACTGAAATTTGACCTTCTTCTAAGCCAACATGGTCAAAGGTTCCACAATGATTGAAAATCCCTCTAAGAAGCTCCTATAGCAGCCAGCTAAGCCCATAAAGCCCCGATGTTAGTAGGACTGACAGGTCTAGGACAGTTCTTCACCGCCTCTATCTTCTGAGAGTCTACCTAAGAAACCTCACTAGACACCCCATGAGCAAGAAATTCAACTAACTATATCCCAAACTAACACTTGCTAAACATAGCAAACATCTTATGGTCCTTAAGAGTCTATAGCAGAATCCTCAAGTGAATGACATGCTCCTCCTCATTACGAGAGTATATTAGACTATCATCTATGAAAATTATGATAACATATCCAAGTACTGCTTTAATACCCTGCTCGTCAAATCAATGAAAGCTACAGGAGCATTCGTTAGTCTAAAGGCATAACCACAAACACGTAGTGACTATACCTAGACTTGAAGGTTGTCTTCGGAATGTCACGCTCCCTAACCCTGAGCTGGTGATAGCCAAATTTGATGTCTATCCTTGAAAAGCACTTACCACCTAGAAGCTGGTCAAACAAGCCATCAATCATATAGAGGGGATACTTATTCCTAATTGTAACCTTGTTCAATTAGCGGTAATCAATACACATCTTGACAAAACCATCTTTCATTCAAATGAAGAGAAATGAAGCACCCTACAGGGACATTATAGGCTAGATGACACCCCTATCTAAGAGTTCCTTCAGCTGCTCCTTCAACTCCTTTATCTCAACAAGAGCCATTTTGTAAGGAGGAATGAATATGGGTTGTATATCAAGGAGAAGGTCAATACCAAAGTCAATCTCCCACTCGAGGGGGAATCTTGGTAGATCATCTGGAGACACCTCTAACTACTTACATACAACATGAACTGACTATAGAGTTGGGGTCTCGGACTTAGAATCCTTAACCCAAACTCGATGATACACATAACTCTAGAGATCATCTTTCTGGCTTTAAGGTAGGAGATAAAGTGACATACAGGCACTACTAAACTACCCTTCCAATCTAGGACTGGCTCACCCAGGAATCGAAACTATACTGATTGGGTTCTAAAATGGACTAATGCATAACAAGCATAAAACCAATCCATCCTAAATATAACATCAAAATTGGTCATATCTAACCCCACTAAGTTGGTTGAGGCGACGTTTTGAGGAACCGTGATCGAGAAATTTCGGTACACCCATCGAGTTATAACTGACTCACTGATAGAAGTAGAGACTGAGAAGGTTTTTGGGAGGATTTCGAGACTGACACCAAAACTGATAGAACAATAAGGAGTCACGAAGCATAACGTGGCCCCTAGGTCTAGTAATGCATAAACATCAAGTAGAAGACTCGTAATGTACTTGTGACCAAATATGTTGAGCTCTCCTACTCTTGTCAAGATGATAATGCATAGAACCAGTTCTTGGCACTGCCCGCCACCTGCACTTGAAGATGCTCCCTACTGAGGTTTGTGAGTTGTTAGAGCTACTCAAGTGGTGGTTGGGACATGGCCTCTACCATCAGCCTATTGATGAGTTGGTAATTTACCAACTCATTAGACTCTAAAATTTGAGTTTTTGCTAAGTTCTAGAGTTGATTATCTGAATTTTATGCCCTTTTTGATTTTATTGTGTGCAGGTGCCTAAGTTTGAAGAAAAGAGCTAAAATGGGGGTAAAATGGAGGAAATAAGCAGAAGTGGCAAAACACAGGTGTTAACTGGCAAAACGCCGGTTAAAAAGATGAAGGTCACTACATAGTCAGAGGAATGCCACCGGCAATTCATGAGTCACCTATGGCGGGATGCTGGTTCAATCACCGAATGATACAAAAAAAGTCTAGAATTGGCATTTAAGGTCACGGATTGGCATCAATGAAATGATGGGTGAACCGCCGAAGTTCACTGACAATGACTGAAGAAGAAGAGCAAATAGCCAGTGGTTCATGAATTTCATCAGCGAACTGTCGGTGCCTTCGCTGGTTCTAGAGCGACACTATTAAGGGTAAAATTGTCCATTGTTTAAAAAGGAAGGAAAAGTACCCTACTTTTCAGGGTATGAATAGAAAGAGAAGTACATTGAAGAAAGAGGAAGAAAAAGAGGGAGAAGATAGAGAGATTGAGTGATAATCCAAGTACACATCACATCATCTTTCCTTTTTAGCTGAAGACCATTTTTATCTGAGAAAAGGAGATTTTGATTGAAAGTTGTAAGAAATACTCTTCTCTCTTTTCTTCTTTGGTATTATTTAGGTTCAGCTGTCGTTGAGGGATAATTGTGCTTTTGATTTATCTACTCTTCTTATTAAATTCAATGATGCTTTTGATGATTGTGTTTTTGAATTTCTTAACTATGAGTAGCTAAAATCATTAACTAGAGGTATGTGATGATGAATATTTAATTGGATTGGGTATTGCTAGAGTTAACTTCATAATTTTCAATTAAGTGTAAATCTATTATATTCCTTTGGATCTATTAATGAAGATCCTTTAATGATGATATGGGTCTATCTATACTTGCTATATTGTTGCCCGGGAGACAATAATTAAGTATTGGAAGAGAAACTAGTAGTGGGTATGGATGTGAGGTTGTAAAATTAAGTTAGTAATAGCTGAAATTATTTCCTCCTTCCTAATTAGCAACTAATAGCTAGGAATAGTGAAGTTGTTGATCCAAATCAATCGAGTGTGTTTAATTGCAGCTAGAGTTTGAGAAAATTCTAGTTAGGGTTAGTCAATGGGATGGGAAGCTGAGGCTACCTATTTACCGAGATTATTTACATTTATTGAACTAATGAGGTTAGCCTAGTCGATCCCAATCTAATTAGTATTCCATCTACACTGCACTACTAGTATTTTACAAATATTGTCTACAACTCAGTTGATCCTCTAGTTTGAATTCACTAAAGAAATTTTTATAATTCTCTGCAAAGTTTATTCACTCCATTTCCTTGTTTTATGTTTACTTTATATGGTGCAAGATAAAATCAACTTCTCAATCGACACTTGAATTCATCACTACCTAGTCCTCGTGGGATTTGACCCCGTCACGCGCGGAGTTACATGTTTTGATTCCACGACCGTGTATATCTTTAACTTAAGAATATATTTTGTACGTTATGTAAAATGGTGTCGTTGCCGAGGACTGGCGTTTGATGATCTTGTGATTGATTGTTAAATTGAATTAGTGTGCATCATAGCTACTTGATTTGAAATTTTGCCTTGCTTAGGATCTAATCACCTCATGAGCCATCACTCCCAAGTAGGAGATAGCTCAGTGGAAAGGAACATGGAACTTGACAAAGATAATCCGGTGATGCTAGAAGTTGCAGGTGCCATTCGCCTACCACCGACAGAAGGGAATAAGGTGTTCCATGTTACTAGAACCATGTTGCACTTATTATAGATGAAAGGGCTTTTTAGAGGAAAGCCAAGCGAAGATGCAAATCGTGGCCTTCACCATCTCCACTCCTCCTTCTATTCATTCTTCAAGGAGATATGGTTCTGCAATCGTGAATAATGCGAATTAGGAGGATAGAAAGACTTTTCATCGCACAACATAGATCATGAAAGTAGGGAACATTTCCTAAACATCTCATATCCTCTTCGTCATAAGTGTGGCGCGCTTCACACCCATGATAAAGACTCTACTTAATACGACTTTCAAACATCCTAGGATACTTCAAACCTATGGCTCTGATACCATATTTGTCACGACCTGAATAGAGGCCCGGATCGTGACACGGGACAAGTAGCCCCGAGAGACCCCAAGTCGACCCATGGCATAAGCATACATCTAAATTAAGCAAGAGACTGAATAATAGACAATACAATCATAGCGGAAGTCTAGCTTGAATATAACATCAGAATATAAAATCCGAAGCTGAATATATACATATGTTTGAATAGCCTCTAAATATGACGAGTTGATGTGACAAGACCCTAAATAACTCAAAAAGATGAAAACTCAAATACATAAAGAAAAGATAAATAGTCAGGTCCTCAAAAGATGATGACTCACCAATAAGCAGACGCTAACTCTGATAAGCTGTCTAAGAGTGGGGCTAAAGCTGAGAGTCGGTTCCTGTATCATGGAACGATACAGCATAGAAAGTATGCGGTTAGTACGTGGAATGTACCGAGTATGCAAGGTAAGTAAAACCGGTAAAGTAAGTAAAATATTTTAAAGACAATGCATAATTAAACGTAACATCAGAAACTAAGAGTAGGGCTTGCATGCATTCTTTCTGAAATCATGACTTTTTCATGACATGATATAACATACTTCATAACATCATAACTGAATCGATTGACTCAAAGCTGAATTTTGACATTTATAACTTAGAAGTTGAACATTGAGTCAAACCTGCTTTAGAACATGTATTTACATAATTCTCATAAGTATTGAATATGCATATCTAAAATTATGAGGAACAATGGGAGACTCGTTCTTTAATTGACATACCACGATAGAGCTTACGTGGTCCCGATATTACATTCAACTGGGCAGAGCCGTCCAAAAACTTGCCAGGTCTAAGGACGCTACCATGATATTAATATCAAGATGAATGCACACTCGAGCAATGGTAAGCTTGCAAGGGAGGTCCCAAGTCATATACTAGTGTAAACCTACGTTGGTGCGTAGTTCTGGGCCGTAGGGTGATCGACCCTTAGCTTGCTTAGTGCTAGACTCTTCTCCCAAAAACATGCATATTCTCTAATTAATATATAACGAATCTCAACATAGTCTATTGACGAAGCTCAATAATCAAATACATCTCAAATATGAAATCACGCATATGAGAAGCTTTAGTTCAAAACACCACAAGTTGAAAACATACATGGGAGACATTGCTCCAAAATCATGTGGTAATATATGCGTAGGAAGAATTAACTCAAAATATACCACAACCTAGAATATAAAATTTGGGAGTCTTCGCTCCAAAACAATGTAGTAAGCTTAGTATGACAAAATCCTTATTTAAACTTAACATGTGGGCATTTGCCAAAGCCTTACCATACTTAGAAATATTCAATTCTCGTTAAAAATATAATTATAAACATGGGTAGCTTCATATCATGTTCTTCATCGTAATATCTCATCATTATCACACTTACTTCACAAATCTCACTTTTCATGATCATATCATCAATGGGCTTCAACATTCGTAAGGCTTGAAACATAATTTTAATTGAAATCATTATAAAATTAGCCCATGCTTCACAATTCAATAATAAAATCATAATCAATTCATACCCATGGGAAGAAATTGAAGATCTAAGCATTTGGGTAAAAGCCCCATAACTTGATCAAAGGAAATTCTCATACTTAAATAGAAATTGGGCATGGGTGTGGAATGAAACACCCACTTATAACCCTACATACCTGGAAGGGATTGATTCTACCACTTCTCTAATTACCCAAGGAGGATTTGAGTGAAAACCTTGAAGAATTGCTCTAAATCACCTCCTCAACCTCTCAAGTTTGCATGCAGGGAAGGAAATAACTTAGAATAGGTTTTTCCCTCCTAAAAATCACTAAAACGAGTCTTAAACGATGTAGTTTAGGCTTTAGGAACATAGGAATTACGAAAAGTATCTTACTAAATTCACAGGAAATAACTGCTAGGTGGTCCTGACGGACAACCCGACAACTTGTTCTCACAGGCCATGACTTGTTATGTCGATCGTCAAGTGCACTGCCTTACCTTGTCCCTTGGACTCATAACGGTTAACATCACAACTCGTTAGGGGTGACTACGACTCGTGGTCACCACCTGTGAAGTACACTGCTCTTCTTCCTTCTCATTTCCTTCTCCCCTACCCCACAACTGACTTAACGACTCGTGGGGTCTGACAACGAGTCGTTGCCATGCCCGTGGGGACCCCTTTTATTCAAATTTCCCACACTCCTCACTGTCCTCCCCACGAGTCACTTGACGACTCGTGGGCTATCCTCACGAGTCATCTCATGACTCATCCTGAGTCTGCAACATCAACTTTACATTTTCCCCATTTCAACTCCCATGTCTGATCTTTAGGCTTCCGGGGTATAACACAACCACAATTATAATCTTGCCTTAATATTTTTTTTCTTTGAAACCCCCCAATTTGGAGATAACTTGCCAACAACTTTATGTACCTGCATTAGTCTAAAATTTACCTTATTCCCTGTGTGTTCAACCCCAAGATCTTTGTTGGGTTATTTATTGACAACGTCTGCTTCATACTTTTCTAGGAAGTGTGAGTTTGAGCGTTATCAATGAGCCAAGGACCACTAGGTTTCAATCGAAGGCACAGGCCACAGCCATATATGCTGAAGCTCCCTAGTCTGAAGTGGGAGCAGAAGAACATGTTTAAGATTCTGAGAGCAGCTCTAACGAGGAACAAGGGTCAGAGGAGGCCCAATTCGGAGATGAGAGCAATGAGTCCATACAGGAAAAAGGTGACCAAACCCCGCCTTAGGAGAATCATTCGATTAGGTGGAGAGTACCTATCACTCAAGAGATATACGAGAAGGGTCTCTCACCTCTGAGAACCATCAAAGGTAGAGCATACAAGAACAACCATGAATACTCACCAGTGCCTTGAATGAGGTAGAGGAAATGAAGTTGATACTCAGTTTCTATGGATTTGACTTGATGGCTAAAACACCATAGAAGTAGAGTCCTACAATGGTTCGAGATTTCTACGCACATTATTTGGCCAAGATGGAGCGAAGTGCAAAAAGTGGGTAGAAAATAAAAGAACAGACCAAGCACGAGAGCATAGTAGTGCGAGGTCGCACAATGGATATTTTCAAGTGCACTATTTCTCAGGTACTCTATGGGCCAAAATTCAGAGCTCCAGACATGACAACTGAGTTTGATTACAGAATGGATGCCTTGAGAAAGGTGAAGCCGCTGGGGTAAAGGAGAGACAGACCCAAATTAGATAGCTAGTTGGGATTCTAGCGAATGAAAAGAGGATGTCGACTGGGTGGCTAATGGAAAGCAAGTGACCAAAGCCTCGCTGAACTTCACAGTGAAGGCCTACTGGACACTAGTACACCACTGATTAGCACCAACGGTTGATGAAAACACTCATAGTGCAGATAGAGCAGCCTTGGTGGCGTGTCTCATGTAAAGATACGCCATCAATATTCCAAGGGTCATCGTAGAGGAGATCCGAGACTGGGCTTTGGGGTTGAGAACTACCATTCCATTCCTGAGTCTCGTTTTCATATTATATGTAGAGGCGGGCCTTAAGGTGAAGATGGAGGTTGATACTATGATTGGAGGCAGAGGACAACGGATATAGGGCTACTTCAAGATGAGATGAACCTATTGAGCTAGGTTAGACTTCCTACTACAGTCCCAGCATCATGGGTATTTGGGGGCGAGCATATTTATGCCCACAACTTAGTGGAGTAGGATGAGATGCCCACTACAGAGGTTGGCCACACAACAGTAGCTCCTAGCACTTCATCTGCACTTTTGAGCCACACCCCAGCTGGATATGTATTAGTCCCACAAGGGTTCCTCCAGATGATGACTAAAAGGATGATAGTGACCGAGAGAAAGATTAAATCTATGATGGAGAATGTTAATTCTTGGGTGAAGGTGGAGATTGAGGTGGCCCTGAGGGTGTTGCATGGATGGATATATATTTTAGAGTGTCGCTTCAATGAGCACCTAGTTGAGCAGTCGGACACAACCAGCCTTAGGGAGGAGTTGGGGGCTCTTTGGAGCCAAGTGAATGAGTTTTCATCTAGACAATTGGCGATTCTAACATCCCCCACTCTTTAGAATTTATACATGGAGCTCGATGAAGAGCTAGACTTTGAGGCATATTAGGTACCGTCTGTGGAAAGTGGAGGAAAGGGTAAGAAGAAGGTCTCAGGGAAGGTTAGAGAAGAGCCCTCAAAGAAGAGGAAAGAGAAGGAGAAGAAAGAGAGCAAGTGGGTGAGATTATAGAGCCTGCGAACTCATGATGCACATATGCCAGAGTTGCAGGAGTGATCTAGAGGAGTAGGCAGCACCACCACCTCCCAGAGTATGTTTTCGGGTGGTGAGGATCCTTCGGGGGAGCAGCATTTAGCCAGATTAGAGATTGAGGTCGCTAAGGCAACTATTACTAGGGAATGGGTAACCAATCCCCCAATTGATATCGCATTGAGTGCGCCGGCCACCACCAGCGTCACTATTAAAACAAAGGTACTACCTCCACAGGATGACAAGAGTTCTTAGTGCGCCACAAGTATGTCCCTTTCCCTTGTTTTTACAATTTATACTTTGGGGACGAAGCATGTTTTTCAAAAGGAGGGTGTACTTGTAGTTTGGGTATCTTATTCATCCGAGGGTTTTTCTTGCTGTGTTTATTTTCTATCAGGCATGATATCTAGTAGAACTGGCATGTTTAGGATGTTTTTGTTATTCATTTAATTAGAAGTAGCTTAGGATTACTTTACAGCCAATAAATGCACTAGTTTGATGTTTTTGAAAAAATTGACCCTGTTTAAAATTTTTTGATGTTAGCTCTATAGTTAACTACAATTGCATGACTTCAGTGGATCCTTCTATGGTATTTATATGATTAGCATGTGTAGTTGTATCTTAGTCATGCATGAACTGGATAGGTAGATTCAATGCAAATTGGTACCATGAGTGAGTTAGGATTCATACTGAGTTCAATACTGTGTTGAGGATCTAGAACTTACCCGGTTGGTCTTTACATACGTTTTAGGATAATTGGTTAGGAAATGATCACGAGGACATTTATGATTTTCGCCACTTTAGCTTACATTACCCTACCAAATAACGATAAATCCCTTGATCCCGATTTTGAGCATAACATTGACCATTTTTCTTTGATTAACCCTTTAGCTTTTCCATAATTTATTATGAACATGTTTTGGTCCTAGTCCCTCCTTGGACATTGTGAACCTTAACTCAAGCATAATGCCTAAATTGAGGGTGGCTATAGGAGGGGTGTGCAGACTGTGGGGAGGTTAAAAAGAAAGAAAAGGATAAAAAAAAGTTAAAGATGGGCGAGGTGTGGTGTGAAAAGAAAAGAAAGAAAAAGAGCTAAGAAAGAAAAAATGAAAAGAAAACAAAATAAAAGAGAAAAAGAAATGAAAAATATGATAAAAACACACCACAACCATATATTGCATTTAAACGGAGAAAAGGGAGGGAAAGATGAAAAAGTGAAAATGGGGTAAAAAGTGAAAAGTGAAGACAGAGTATGTAGTGCCAACGAGGGTTTAGTCACTAAATTCCGTATCTACCATACCTAGCCTGTAGCCTACATTAGAAGCCAAAAAAAACCCTATAGTTATTCTAGCCTAACTCTCCAAAGAGACAAAGTAGAGAAAATAAGGGCAAGCCTATGGTATCCGATGTGCAGTATTTGGAACTTCTTTGTGAGAGTGAGAGTCTCATTTGTTTAGTTCTAAGTTTCATAATTTTATATATATCTCAGTGTTAGGGACTTCATTTTCTTTGAGGGTACTTTGTTTGTGTTGTATTCTACCAATTGTCTGTGTGAAAAGAATTGGTGATTGCTCAATTCTCTATAATAGTTGGATGCCATATCTTGATCCCTGTATGTCATTGGTTGTGGTTATATGTGTGCATAGCTGACTTAGTTTGAATGGAAAGGGGTTATTTGGTGATTGTTGTTCATAGTACAAATTTATTTGTGTTGGCTGTAGGTATTCTAAGTTTTCTTTCTGGTTAAGCGTCGTTTTTAGTGTTTTTCTTCTTTTTTAACTGAGGACATGCAAAAGTCATAAGTTGAGGGCGTTGATGTGATGTGAGTTTACAACACTTTCGATGCTTAAAAATAGGAAAGAAGCATGGATTTAGGTGTATTTATATGGATATGAGGTATTTTTACTTTGTTTTTCAAGAATATAGATGTTGGAGTTGAATTGTGCAGAAGATGGAGAAAATTACAAAAAGAATGGCCAAGTACAGATACAAGCCGTACCATCCTGGTACAAGTTGTACTCAGAGTTGTGGAAAAGTCCAGTCCAAGAGTGTTGAGGCAAAGGCGACTTACGTCTCATGGTATAAGCCATACCATTGTAGTTACAGAAAACTTCAGATGATGTTGCACAGGCTAAGTCTGCTGGGATGGGTAGCAACCACAAACCGTAAGATCTACCTAAGACCCGTACTGAGGAGCCATGGAGAAGTTTAGAAGAAGTGAAGACTGGCAGGTCTCAAGGTACGAGAAGGAGTCACGAGTTGTAGAACTAAGGTACGAGTTGCACCAAGCCATCCGTGATAAAGTTCAAAAGATTGCTGGAATTCTCAATATGAAACCATGACTAATTGTTGATGTGTTGTGAGTTTACAAGACTTTTGATTCTTAAAACTAAGAAAATAGAATGGACCTTGGTATGTTTATATGGATATGAGTCACTTTTAGTTTGATTTCATGGAAAATAAGTGTTGGAGAAAAAATGAGCAAAAGAAGCCTAAAAATGCAGAAAATTAGTTAAGTACAAGTCTCTGTACAAGCCGTACTAAAAACCGTGGTGAAAGTCCAAAGGCTGGATTAAGAGGAAGCCAACATACAACTGTTAGTACGAGCTGTACCAAGATGGTTTAAGTCGTAAGTGAAGTTGTGGAATTGTTAAAAGCAATTTGCACAAAGGCAGTCTCTTAGTATGGATGGACTCACGGATCATAGCATGCACATATGACCTGTACCATGAGCCATGGTGAGATTCAATTAATTCTTCAAGACAAGGAAGAACTTCAGACTCAACAAGCAGTATGATTCATCGGAGGAGGGTACGAGGCATACCACAACACTCGTGAAAAACATCAGAAGATATCTGAGTTCTTAGGACAAACCACCAATTCATTATATGACTCGTAGGACTATGATACGAGTTGTACCACCTACGAACACTTAGATGAATCTGCCGCAACCAAGGACATACAAGAAGTAGGTACAACCCGTACAAACCTTCTACGGTTCGTAGGTCCAGTCGTGATACAATCAGTGCCAGATATGGAAAATTCCCCATTAGCTTAGGAACAGGTTTCTAATATCTCTATAAATAGCTTTTATATTTTATTTTAGTCAGAGAACATAGAAGCGAAGTAGGAGAGGAATGTGAAGAATATTATTAGTGAATTTCTATCATGTTTTGGAGAGCAATTATGGGGAGTCGAACTCTTGATTTCATACGTTGTTCTTGAGATTGTTCTTGGATATTCAATATGGTTTTCTTCTAATTATTGGTGTAAATATTTAATTATGTATTTGTTTATGAATGCAAATTATAGTCTTACAAACATGAGAGGCTAAAACCTCTACAACTAGGGGTTGTTGGAACCATGGTGGATTAATGAAATAGGGTTACACAAAATTGATTCAAAACCAATGCTAAATGCTTATATTGTATTCTCTTCATCTTTAAATGTTTCTTAATGGTGTACAACGTTAGGACTTGCCTGAATTCTTTACTTGCTTGAACCTAGAGAATTAGAGATTAGGAAAAAGAATTACAAAAAAGCCTTGGTCTTTATGATCATTGTATTAACTCTAGTTGTGGTCGCAGGATAGTTAAATTTGGAACATATTGATAATGGTTAGTTTGAAATCGCTCATGAGATCTGACCCAGTGATTGAGTATAGTTATCCAATAGGGTTGAATCAGTCATTTGGATAATCTACAAGTAAGCATTGGGATTATTCACGTGTGAATACCTGAAGTAGTTAAGAACCCATAGGGACCACATAGCCTAGTTGTTTGCAAATCTTGATTTAAATCAAAATTATACTCTTTGCTTTAATATTGTTCACTTGAAACCCCCCAATTCGGAGATAACTCACCAAAAAGTTACATTACAAGCATTAGTCTAGATTTTACCCTATTCCATGTGGGTTCAACCCCAACCTCTTTGTTGGGTTCTTTATTGACAACATCCATTTCATACTTTGTTTGGAAGTGTGAGTTTGAGCATTATCAAAAAGTGGCGTGATTGCCGAGGAATATGGCTAAAATTAGAATAATTTCTTGTATTTTACTTTTGGTTGTTGTTTCCCTAATTACATTTTTTTGTTTTTCTTTTGTGATTCATTCAAGCCAATACCAAGAGAGATAACTTTTCAAACACCAAGATGGAAGAAACGAGGCTGCTAGTGCCCGTGGAAGAGATGATGAATATTGACACACTAGAAGCTATCTTGATGAACCATGAAGGAGATGGGGTACCAGGGTACACAGAGCTGGTGAATGCCCTAGACGGAATGGGGTCATATATCTTTAGACCAAAGAAGTTAGAGCTTGATTTGAAGAACCATTTGACTCTGCCAGCAAAGCCATCAGTAAAGGGACCACAGTCCTTGAACTGAAGGCACTACCTCCCCTACTCAAATACGTGTTCTTGGGTGAAGAAAACATATTGACATTGATTATTGCAGCAGATTTGACAGACTGGCAAGTAGAAGCTTTGGTAACAGTATTAAAAAGGCACAAAAAAGCAATTGGTTGGACCATAGCTGACATCATCGGGATCCCTCCAGGCATATGTACACACAAGATACAGCTCGAGCCAAACTACACACCAAGTATAGAGTATCAGCGATGCCTGAACCCACCAACGCAAGATGTGGTGAAAAAGGAAATTATCATGTGGCTAGATGTTGGTGTAGTTTACCCCATTGTGGATAGCAAGTGGTTAAGTCCAGTATAGTGTGTGCTAAAGAAAGGTGGGATCGCAGTGGTACCCAATGAGAAAAAAGATCAGTCACAAGATGGCATGTATGCATGGATTATAAGAAGCTCAACAACTGGACCCAGAAGGACCACTTTGTAATGGCATTCATGGATCAGATGCTCGATAGATTGATAAATAGAGGATAGTACTATTTTATTGATGGCTACTCGGGGTACAATCAAATCACTATAGCCCCTGAAGATTAAGAAAAGACTACCTTCACCTGCTGGTACAGAACATTTGCTTTCAGGAGAATGCCTTTTGGATTATGCAATGCACTAGCCAAATTCCAGCTACATGATGTTAATATTCTGAGATATGGTGGAGGACACCATCGAGGTATTCGTGGACGACTTCTCCATTTTGGGTGACTAATTCGAATCTTGCCTCAAACACTTGGGAAAAGTGTTGAACAGATGCAAAGAAACTAATTTGGTCCTAAATTGGGAAAAATGTAATTTTATGGTCAAGACAGGAATAGTGTTGGGTCACAAAATCTCTGCAAAAGGGATTGAGGTTGACAAGGAGAAAATTGAACTTATAGCAGGTTTGCCACCACCTATTTCCATAAAAGGGGTCAGAAGCTTTTTAGGACATGCAGGATTCTATAGTAGGTTTATCAAGGACATTTCAAAGATTGCACAACCATTGTGAAAATTACTTGAGAATGAGGTGAAGTTCGTATTTGATGAGGCATGTCAAAAGGCTTTTGAGTGCTTGAAAGAGAAACTCACCACTACTCATATCATTATAGCTCTAGATTGGTCTCTTCTGTTTAAATTAATGTGTGATGCTAGCGGGGTTTCTCTCGGTGTTGTCCTGGGCCAATGGAGATCAAATATTTTCCATCCTATCAATTACGCTAGTAAAACACTCAATGCAACCCAAAATAATTACACTGTCACACAACAGGAGCTACTAGCAGTGGTCTTTGCATTTGAGAAATTTCGAGCATACTTGCTTGGAATTAAGACGATCGTCCATACAGACCATTCCTCTTTAAGATACCTAATGTCTAAAAAGGATACTAAACCCAGGTTGATTAGGTGGGTGTTGTCGCTTCAAGAATTGTAAGGTGAAAGACCAGAAAGGAAATGAATATCAGGTAGCTGATCACTTATCTAGACTAGAGTCTGAGGCTAGGGCAAGAGAGGAAACTGATATCGATGACGATTTCCCAGAAGAGCGGGTACTAGATTCATCGAAGGACTTGATATCATGGTTCTCTGACTTTGTAAATTATTTTATCAATGACATGATCCCAGCAGACATGACTCCCCAACAGAAGAAGAAGTTCTTATTTGATGCCCAATGATACTATTGGGATGAACCATACTTATTCCGCATTTGTGCAGATGGGATCATTCGTAGGTGTGTGATAGAGGTAGAAATGTTGATCATTCTATAGATCTGTCACTCATCCCCAATTGGGGGTCATCTAGTGGTATCCGAACTGCACACAAAATCCTGCAATGCAGGTATTACTGGCCCTCCATTCACTAAGATGCCTATGATTATGCCAAGTCATGTGATCAATGTCAAAGAGAGCGCGATATTACCCACAAGCATGAGTTACCATTGACCCCTATTTTGGAAGTTGAGTTATTTGATATATGGGATATAGACTTCATGGGTCCATTTATTAGCTATGGGATGAAATACATCTTGATGGCAGTAGATTACATCTCCAAATGGGTGGAGGCTATTGCACTACCAAGAAATAAAGGCAAAAATGTCACATCATTTCTGTGAAAGCAGATAGTTGCTAGATTTGGTACTCCCTAAGCAATCATCAGCTATGGTGGACCACACTTTTGTAACCACCTCTTTAGAACCCTATTGGAGAAATATGGCGTCAAGCATAAGGAGGCATTATCTTACCATCCTCAGACAAGTGGGTAGGTAGAAGTTTCAAACTAGGAGATAAAGATCATTCTTGCCAAAACAATGAATACTAATCAGACAGGTTGGTCTACCAAGATTGATGATGCGTTGTGGGCCTATCGAACAACTTAGAAGACCTTCATTAAAGGGGGGAAAAGAGGGGTGGGGCTTTGTTCTGGGGGGGCCGCCTTGCGCAGCTTTAGAAAGGAGAGAATTTAAGAAAGTCATTCTCTCCAACCTTTTCTATCCCCACTGGTTCATCTCCATATCAGCTGGTCTATATGGAAAATCATGTCATTTGGCAGTTGAATTAGAGCATAGGGCATTATCGGCTCTGAAAAAGTTGAACTTAAACTGGAATAAAGCAGCCAAGTTGAGACTTGACCAGTTCAATGAGTTGGATAAATTCTGACTTAGAGATTATGAGAGTGCGGCCATTAATAAAGAAAGAATGAATATTTATCATTATAGGAAGATTGAAAAAGGGGAGTTCAACACTGGTGATTTGGTCCTACTGTTCAACTTAAGGCTTCGTTTTCATCTTGGAAAATTGAAATCTAGGTGGATGAAACCTTATAGAGTGTTAAGTGTGTCCCCATATGATCCAGTGGAACTCGAGAATAAAGATGAAAAAAGGTTCAAGGTGAACGGGCAAAGAATAAAGTTATATATGGGGGAGACGAAGGAAATAAGAGAAATTAAGGCGGTGTACCTTGATGATGCCTGAAGAATCACAAAAGTTACATCATGCCACGATGTTAAATCAGGTGCTGCATGGGAGGCAACCCATTGATGGTAAAGTCTAAGTCTCTGCAGGTATGTTCCCTTCCCTCTAATTTTACATTCTATGCTTCGGGGGTGAAGCATGCTTTTTAAAAAGGGGAGGGGGTGCACTTGTATTTTTTGGAATTTTGATTAATCTGAGGATTTTTCTTGTCGTGTTTCTTTTCCATCAAGCATTCTATCTAGTAGAACCAGCATGTTTAGGATTTTATTTTTGTGATTTTTGTTTAATTAGGAAGTAGCTTAGGAGTACTCAACCAATAAATTGCACTAGTTTTGAATTGGTAAAAATTGACCCTGTTTAAAAATTTTTGATGAATAGCTATGTACTTGTGATTACAAAGAAATCGTTTCTATGGATCTTTTAATGTCATTTATTATATTAGCATGTTTAGTTTTTGTTATCCATGTATAAACCGGACAGGTAGAGTGAATGCAAGACATGTACCATGAGTGAGTGATGTCTAATACCTAGTTCAATAATGTGTAGAGGATCTAGAACATGCCCAACTGGTCTTTATATAGGTTTTAGGATGGTTGGTTAGGAAAGGATCATAGGCCATTTTTGTTTATCCCATTTTTGGCTTCAATGATCCTTCAAAAAAGATATGATTCCCTTGATCCCGATTTTGAGCCTCAAATAAACCATTTTTCTTTGATTAACCAATTAACCGTACCCATTTTTATAATGAACCTATTTTGTCCCTAGTCCCTCCTTTAACATTGTGAGCCTCAACATAAGAAAAATGCCTAAGTTAAGGGTGGCTAGAGTAGGGGTGCATAAATAATGGGAATGTGAAAAAGGAAGACAAAAGAAAAAGGTAAAAAATGAGGTGTGGGGTGAAAAAAGAAAAAGAAAATGATTGAAAAGAAAGTACAAAAAGATAAAGATTCATAAAACTTTGAGAACACACCACTCATACAGTGTATAAAAAAGGGTGAAGAAGAAGAAAAAGGTGGAAGAAGTAAAAGAATGAAAAAGTAAAAGAATGGAGCCACATGTATGTAGTGCCAAGGAGGGGTTTAGTTACTCAAAAGATTTCACATCTACCATACCCAGCCCAAAAGCCTACATTACAAGACAAAGCAATTCCTATAGCGATCCTAGTCTGACCATCTGACAAATCAAAGTACAAAAAATATGGGCAATTCTATGGTATCTGACATGCAATATTTGGAACTTCTTTGTGAGAGTGAGAGTCTTACTTGTCCAGTCCCATGTGTCATATTTTACTATATTTGTGAGTGGGGGACTTCATTTGTTATAAGGGCACATGGTTTGTGTTTAACTCTACCAGTTGCCTGTGTGAAAAGAATTTGTGATGACTTGACTATCTGTTAATGGTTATATAACATATCTTGATCCCTGTGTATCATGTTTTGTGGGTTACTTGATGTGCATGTGCTGATTTGGGTCACGGGAAAAAAGTTCGAAAGCTATTTGAGTTTATAGTGCAAGTTTTGGTTGAGTTGTAGTATCCTAGGTTTATTTTATAGTTGAGCGTCGTGTTTGTGTTAAATGCTTGTATTTTATTCTCTTCATCTTTAAACATTTCTTAATGGCGTACAACGCTAGGACTTGTTTGAATTCTTTACTTTCTTAAACCTAGAGAAATAGAGATTAGGAAAAGAGAATTACAACAAAACCTTGGTCTTTATGATCATTGTATTAACTTGAGCTGTGGTCGCAGGATAGTTGAATTTGAAACATATTGATAACGGTTAGTTTGAATCGCTCATGAGACCTAACTTGGTGATTGAGTATAGTCATCCAATAGAGATGAATTAGTAGTTTGGATGAACTCTAGTTATCATTTCTACGAGTAAGCATTGGGATTGTTCATGTGTGTATATTCGAAGTAGTTATGAACCCATGGTGAATACTTACCCTAGTTGTTTGCAAATCTTGATTTAAATAACAATTATAATATTTGCTTTAATATTGTTTTCTTGAAACCCCCCAATTTGAAGATAACTCACCAACAAATTCAATTACCAGCATTAGTCTAGATCTTACCATATTACCTATGGGTTCGACCCCAACCTCTTTGTTGGGTTTTTTATTGACAACGTCCGCTTCATAATTTGTCTGGAAATATGAGTTTGAGCATTATCAAATGTACGACTCGTAGGTTCATGGTACGAGTCGTAGCAGTTCACAACACTTATCCAGATTGAGTAGAGGCCAGCCAACGTATGAGTCAAGGTACGACCCTTACAATCTTGTTACGGGTCATAGGTGAAGTTGGCGAAAGTTTTTAGTAGTTTCCCTCTTTACATAGGAGAAGGTTCCAAATATTTAAGACACTATATTTCACTCCCACACTGTCCAGTGGCACCACTAAAGATGGATCATCGATGCACTTCTTCAATAGTGACACATGGAACACTGGGTGCACAGATGATAACTTTGAAGGTAATTCCAGCTCATAGGCTACATTGCCAATTCTCCTCAAAATTCTGTAGCATCCCTGATAACGCTCAAACCACACCTCCTACTCAAGTATCAAGCGAACATTTTCATTAATGAACCCAACAAAGAGGTTGGGGTCAAACCCACAAGGAATATGAAAGATATTGACTAATGCCAGTAAGTGAACTTGTTGGTTAGTTACTCCAATTTGGGGTCTTAAGAGAAATTAAAATTAAAAACAATGATTGAAATTGTGATGTAAAACAAGGATTTAAGACTAACTAGGGTTTGTGTTCCCATGGGTTCATAACTGCTTCGGGTATACACATGTGATCAATACCAATGCTTACTTGTAGAACTAATAGCTAGGGTTAATCCAAACGACTGGTTCGTCCCTATTGGATATGTATACTCGATCACCGAGTCAGGTCACATGAGCAGTTTCAAACTATCCATTATAAATTTCTTTAAAATTTAACTATCCTGCGACCACCAACTCAAGTTAATACAATGATCAACAAGATCGAGGCTTTGTTGTAATTCTCTTTTTCTGATATCTACCTCTCTAGGCTCAAGAAAGCAAGGAATTCAGGTAAGTCCTAACATTGTACACCGTTAAGAAATGTTTAAGTATGAATAGAATGCAATACAAGTGTTTTGCATTGGTTTCGAATCACTTTTGTCCAACCCGAGCTCATTAATCCACCATGGTTCCCATAACCCTAGCTATGGAGGTTTTAGCCTCTCATAGTTGAAAGGTTGTGATATACATTCATTATTAAAAAAATAAATCAATACTTACAATTATAGATGAGAGGAAAACTTCCTTGATTATATCCTAAATAACTCAAGAATAATTCACAAAGATCAAGAAGAAATCAAGAAAAGGTTGATCACAAGCCAATCAACTCAATTCTATATTGTCTCGATGTTCTCTAAAGTTCTCTAATGTCTTCTACTTAAAATAAAACATAAAAAGTATTTTTACAAACATAAGAATCCTTTTCATAAGCTAATAGGGTAAATTTCCATAACTGGTGCCGCCTGAGCCACGATAGATCCTACGACCTGTAGCAAGAATGTATGGGTTGTACCTGCTCTCCTTATGTCCTTGGCGTGCTGAAATTTGGCCAAGTGTTGGGCCTTGGAATGACTCGTACATTCTTCCTATGATTCATACTGTTCGTCCATGGCTTGACTCTAAGAATTCTGAATTTTTCTAAAGTTTGTCACAACTGTGATGGTACGACTCGTACCTTGCCGCCATGACTCATACTGTCTATCTGTATCAGGAGTCAGCCTCTTGTGCAATTTTTCTGAATATTTCCACGACTCAGTGTTATGGCTCGTACCAGTGTTGTACAACTCATACTGAGAGTCATGGGCTGCACTCTTCACAACTCGTCCATCTAAAACTTTTCACGGTCTTCAGTACACCTCGTACTAAGACTTGTGACTTTAGCCCATTTTTTGCACTTTCAGGCTATCTTTTGCACATTCTTGCTCCAACACCTATTTGTCCTATAATTAAAGAAAAAGTTTCTTATATCCATACAAACACACCTAAGTCCATGCTATTTTCTTAGTTTTGAGCGTCAAAAGTGTTGTAAACTCACAACACATCAACACCCTCAACCTAAGACTTTTGCATGTCCTCAGGCAAAGAAAAGAAAAAACTAAACACGACGCTCAACTAGAAAATAAACCTAGGATACTAAAACCAATACCAAACAAAATTTGCACTATACATTTAACAACTTTGGACCCTTCTTCCATGAACCATGATCAGCTAATGTACCACAAGCAACACAAAATATGCTAAGAAGGAATCAAGACATGTCATATAGCTATCAATAAGCAATCAAGTCATTGATGATGATTTTCGCACAGGCAAATGGTAAAAGTAAACCTAACCCATGTACCTTCAGAACAAATGAAGTCCTCATCACAGATATAGTGTTAGATATTTCATGGGACTAAACAAGCGAGACTCTCACTCTCACAAAGAAGTTTCAAGTACTGTGTATTAGATACCATAGGCTTGCCCTTATTTTCTCTACTTTGGTCTGTCAGATGGTCAGATTAGGATCACTATAGGACTTTTTGTGGCTTATAATGTAGGATTTAGTGCTGGAGATGATAAATACAAGAGATTTTTAAGTGACTAACCCTTCCTTGGCACTACATACATTGGCTGAACCGTTCACCTATTTCACTCTCTTTTCTTTTCATTCCTTAACCACCTTTTTCACCTCTTATGTATGTATTTGTATGGGTGTGGTGTATTTTCAAACTTTTCTAGAATTATATTTTTTTTAATTTTCTTTTTTGAAGTTTTCAACTTTTTCATCCTTTTTTTCTTTTTCATCTGTCACACCACACCTTATCTTTCACCTTTTCTCTTTTCTTTCCCTTTTTCTCGTTCCCACCATTTATGCACCCCTACTCTATCCACCCTCAACTTAGGAATTTTGCTTATGTTGAGGTTCATAGTATCCAAGGAAGGACCAAGGCCAAAACAGGTTCATTATAAAAAAAATGGGTATTATTTATCAGTTAATCAAAGAAAAATGGTTTATTAAAGGCTCAAAATTGGGATCAGGGGAATCATATGATTTTGGAAGGATCATTTAGGATAACAGTGAGCTTAACAAAAATGGTCTATGATCATATCCTAGCCAACCATCCTTAGCCTATGCAAAGACCAACCAGGCAAATTCTAGATCTTCAACATAGTATTGAACTAAATATCAAACCTCACTCACTCATGGCACATGATTTATATTCATTTTACCCGTCTGGTTTACACATGGCTTAACAAAACTACTCATGCTAATACACTAAATGAAATCAAAAGATCCACAGAAATTATGCGTGCAGTCACAAATACATAGCTAATGCATTAAAAATTTTAAATAGTGTAAATTTTTCAGAAATTCAAAACTAGTGCACTTTCATTGGCTAAGTACTCCTAAGTTATTTCCTAATTAAGAAAAAATTACAAAATAAGAAAATAAAATCCTAAATGTGCCAGTTCTACTAGATAGCATTCCCATGGGAAAATAAACACGGCAAGAAAAACCCTCGGATGAATCCAAAAATTACAAGTACACCCCCTTCCCTTTTTGAAAATTGTGCTTCATCCCCGAAGTATGAACTAAAAGAACAGGGGGAAGGGAACATATCTGTAGTGCTCTAGGTGCTCCTCTTATCCTACGGAGGAGGTACCTCCGTTGCAACCGTGGCGCTAGCAGTGGCCGACGCACTCAATGGTGTATCAAAAGGCGCCTCTATGTCCTTTATGGTGATCGGGGATCAATGTGGCTCGCCCAAAGGGTCCTTGCCAATAGCAATCTCGAGCTGAGCCATGGTAGAGCTGCCTGCTCCTCTAGCTCGCTCCTGCAGCTCTGACATATGTGAGTCACGATTCTACAAGCTCTCTGATCATTCCCTCTTGCATTCTCTTCTTTATTTCTTCCTCTTCTTCCTCCAACATTCTTCTCCAACATCCTCGGAGACTCTTTTCTTCCTTTTTTCCTCATACACCTGTATCTTCTTAGAGGATCCTAGTAGTGATTATGATCTCCAACGGTCTGGATCGGATAGGGCAAGGTCTGGAGTGGCCTAACAATACTTTGAATGTCCTTCCCAAACAACTTTAACTCATAAACAACTGTGGGGTCGCGGATGACAAATTACTTAGTTCTACTCCTTAGAACGACTGTAGGGCTTTTACTGACTGAACATGCTTTTTAGGGATCGGCCCTAATCCTCTACAGGCAACTTACCGAAATTCTTAAACTAAGGGTAGTACTATACTAACATGGTGCTAGTCCCTTAGACCTCATCTTGGCCTACTCAGATCTTGTATGATTTTTCTGGGCGATTCCTAACCTTGTAGTAAAGTTTATAGACTTAGCCACTCTCAGCAATCTGTTCCTAAGTATCCTATAAGAACTGGCTGGGGCACTAGCCCTACCTCTAACTATTAATAAAGGCCCCCTTCCTTAGGGTACCCATAGGTCTGTTTGACTTGGATGACTGGGTTGGCTTCCTGGGCGACCTGTATGACAAATGTTAAGTTAACTAACACTGACAATCACTGGTGATAGCTAACTAGATGGAAGTTTGTCAATCAATTCACTAGGCAACCCTAGACTACTGACTCTAAAATATGCCCTACCTATCTAAATTTTTGGCCCTAGGGCATGAGAGTATGCCAAGGGCCCCTAGGACACTTTCCTGACAATAAAGGCGCCAAACTGGTAGTTAAACCTCCTAGCTGCGCTAATGCTGTTCAACTTACTAGCTCAGGCCCAACAACTATTAACGAGCTTCTAAGGTCTAGGCCTGGCAATAAAACATACAATTCTACTAATACAATGAACCGTAGAATGGAAGAGTTTCTATAATGCTTCTAGCGCATATCACACTTAACATGTTCTTTACCGACGAGGGATACTGTAGTATAATCTATATAAATTTTCTAGCAGCTAACCATAACATATGTAACTGTAGTCTAATGATAGCAGCTAATCACAGCATATCTGATCTTTATATGCCAGCAACAACTAATTACAACATTTCTAATCACAATCTACTGATAGCAACTATCTGCAGCATATGGGACCATTATTTCTATTCGAGAACATAAGTCGTAACACTGTACGATGAGAATAACTTGCCGAGGGTTAAGCCTTACATACCTCGACTTGTCGTTTCCCGAATAACCGACGAGTTTCAACTTGGATTTGTCAACTCTTTTCAGCTTTAACCGTTATATTGAGAGAAAGAGACGAATTTCAATACCAAATTCAGCGTAAAAGGATAACTTTTGATATTAATAGCAACTATCATTCAACTACGTAAAATAAGACCGAAAACTTATAATTTCTCAAGGGTTCAGAAGGGAGAAATGCTTACTTGATGCCTGTGATCGTTTGGGAATCAATTTGGAGCAATTTTGACAACTTTTGCTCGGCAGGGTTACGATTTGCCGGGAGAATTCTGAGAAAATAACTCTGTAGTAATGCTCTCATATGGCTTAGAACTCGATACCTAAAGTCAATTTGAATTTGAACGGCATTTGGTAGCGTAATCGGATGAAAAATGATTGAATTTTACGTTTTCCTCTCTCTCTGGCCGTGGTTCACTCTTGGAAATGATCTAAACGAAAGAGGGGAGAATATATATACACTTTAGGGCAGTGGCCGAGGTGTGCCTCGCACTACTCAATGCGCCACAAGGGCCCCCGCGTCGCGCCCCCATGGCGACAGTGGCCTTGGTGGGCCGCGCCTCCCAAGGCGCCAGCAGGCCCGGCGCGCCACGCTGGCCAGTGCGCTGCTTGCTGGCGCATCATGTTGGCCCAATATCCGTCGAGCCTATCCGAGCTCATTTTTGGGACTTTTCTCACACGTAAAAAACTTTCTTTACTCATCACAACCCACGCATGCGCCTACTAGTCAATACATTTTTATGGGGTGTAACATCCTCCCCACCCCTTAGAAACATTCGTCCTCGAATGTCATTCTCAAGCTTAAAGGAGTTAACTCTATTAACTAGGATTTAGATAAATTTTGAAAGCTCCTCTATAATATGGACTATCTGAAAATCAGAAATGCAAAAAAGTTCAACACAGGCGCCTCGCAGGATGCTGCAAGCAGCTATTTCATCGCACAGAGGTAGCCGGCTAAACAATACTGATAACATAAGCAATAACATAGTAGCTGAGTAATAACATCACCTTAATTGCATAATCTAAATCAGTGCTGGAACAAGTGCAGATATCTAGACCTAATGTTATCCTCAGTGTCCCAGGTCGTTTATTCCTTATCCCCGTTCCTCTACCATATTTTAACAGAAACCACATCTGTAGTCCTTAACCTGGGATCCTGCCGATTGAGTACGACGACTAGGCCCTCTTCGTAAGCTAGCTTTCTCAATGACCTGAACGTCCTTAACTGGAACAACTTCGGACGGGTCACCTATGCCCTTCTGCAACATCGACATGTGAAAGCTGAATGGATCGATTCTAGCTCTGGAGGCAATTTTGACTCATATGCCACTCGGCCAATTCTCTAGAGGATATGATACGGCCAATGAATCTAAAACTAAGCTTGCCCTTTTTTCTTTTTACTAAATCTCATCACACTTTGCGTTTGTGAACCTTAGGAATATCCATCCACTGCTTCAATTCCTAACTGCCTATGCCATACATTAGGGTAAAACTTTCGATGACCCTGGGTTGTGGATACCCTTTTTCCTGATAAGTTTGACTTTTCCATCTGCCTGTTATAATATACCCTAATTCAACTACCTCTAATTTTTCTGCTTTAAGTCATCATTTAGGGGGCTTCTACTCCTACTCATAAAGGCCTTCAGTGTCTGAGTTGCGTGCTCTGCTTAGCCATTTGTTTGGGCACGAGAAGCCATACTTAAGTTGGCATGTGTCCCAATCTGCTCTAATGCCTTTTCTAGAACTTAGTTGCAAATTACGCTTCTCTGTCAGAATTTATTAGGTACTTGGACTCCATACAATCCCAACTTCTTAAACATTTAACTCGGCTTAATCTTTAGCTGAAACATAATTCCATCCAACGAGACATGACCTGATCTCACTAGCCCTTTTTACACCAACTCAAATACGGTCAATTTACCCTGATTATTCCCCACTCTTTTTGTAGGCATGGCCATCTCCTGAATTAGCCTGCTCGATTCTTACTGTCCGGCCTTTCCTGGCTGGTCATTGGAGTTTCGTACTACGATTCAATAAGACTTTCCTCTTTTTGGTCTTTTCTTACAATTTGGTGCATTTGCATCCAACTCTAGATGGAGGAGCATAACAAACATAGTATACTCATGTGCAAATACCATGCTACGGACCTCCCATTCTTAGGCCGTAAGGAGAATTGGGGACGGTGCTGCCACATCTATTATCTCATAAGATTCCTAGTATCCTGGGAGGATGCTAGGGAGATTATAAGACACCCACTTCTGTCCCTAGGCTAATTGTCCCCTAACTGTAGCACTTCACTGGTACCTCCTCCTACTGTTGTAGTCATCTTGCGATTGGATGGAGTCTGTCTTATATCGAACGTTAACCTAGACAAACATAACAATGAAAGCTTAGGGGCTCAACCCTATACAACTCTACTCTATTGCACGATCTAAGAAGAAGGAGGGGTAACCATCCTATCATGCCTCATAGCCTCCTGCTTATAGAATGTGGTGCACAACACATTTATAAACAAGACTCTACAAGACACGACTTGCAAACTCTCTAGGATACGAACTGCTCTGATACCAAGTTTGTCATACCCTACCTTGGGAGGCGTGACTGGCACCTAGTGCCACACTGGAATCTAACTGACCTGGCTAGTATTAGGCACGCTTGGTGCAAGCCTGAGACTTAGTTCAAGAAATTAACGAGCTATATCTCGGCTATAAACACAGCCTCCAGCCGACAAGGTCGTATAGCCACATGTAAACAAGAACAGCTAACCCATAACAGGTAACAAAAGGGATTCTGTACGGGCCGACAAGACCATCATGTTGTCTAGTTAAAACAGAAATGAGAACAAGCCACTACACTAGGCTCCACACGACCAATATATGAAACATAACTAATTTAGGCCCCACACAGCCAACAACAACTAACTAACTGACGACTGTAGTCTGCAAGCCTTTAAGAATACAAATAGTGGTTGGGACAGGGCCCTGGCCTTCCCAAATACTGTACAAATAAAAAATAATAATCTTCTACAACCTGGCAAGCCCAGATGAAAGGAGCTGGCCAATGTACTAACTCTGAGTAATTGCTACTGAAGATCCTGAACTCAGTTCGTCTAAACCTGCAGACAAGCAATGAAGTGCCCTATAGTTGGGCATCAGTACAATATGTACAAAATTTGTAAGGCAATAAATAAGCTGAATGAAAGCTGTGAAAGACTGGAAGTAAGTAGAAGGAAGGGGCAGAAAGATTAACCTATAAGCTGGCTCATTCGTAATCTGCGTCTAGCAAAACACTACATGTATGTGAGCTACGAATGTATAATCATACATTCATAAGCTATAGCTAGCAGACAAAAGTACAAACAAGAACCTAACCTAACCCCCATAAGCCTAGAAGGTACAAGCAATACAGAAATAACCTATTGAGATCCCTATAAGCCTTGGAAAGTACACCTCAATCTATATACCCCTATCTAGGTTTCTATGACTCTACTGGTGCTATAGCCAACCTACCTGTCCCCCTGGGTCTACAACTGAGCCCGCTCAGCCCCTAAACTGTAGCTATGTCTGAGTCTAATGGACTCCTGATATCTGCACCCCGAGCACCAGGCTCGATGGGGGTGTGGTGCTGATACAACATAAAAGTAGTCCAGCCATGGAATGGACTGTATAAGGTCCTCTTCGTCCCTCACAGATGGCATACCTCTCCTTGGAGTGACGTCATATAGCCCCTGGCGGGCGATGACACAGTTAGTAACCCTGGGTTGGTCATGGAAGGCTCCTATGTGAGGGAAACCCTACTTGAGGTGCTATACTGAGGTCTCAATCTAGCCACTCAAAAAGCGTATATGGCCTTCGAGGCCTAACGTAATGCTCCTCGTCCCTAGAATAATCTGTATGGCTGCTAGCAGACACACCCCATGCACCTGTATTTGATCAAAGGATCCTGGTAGTGATCATGATCTCTAACAGCCTAGACCAAATAGGGCGAGGTCTGGAGTGGCCTAATAATACTTTGAATGTCCTACCCGAAAAACTTTAACTCATAAAACACTGTGCGGTCGCGGATGACTAATTACTTAGTTCTACTACTTAGAAAGACTATACGGTTGTTACTAACCGAACATGCTTTTGAGCGATTGGCCCTAATCCTCCACAAGAAACTTACCGACAATCTTAGCCTGAGGGTAGTACTGTACTAACATGGTGCTAGTCCCTCAGACCTCATCTTGGTCTGCTCAAATCTTGTATGACTTTTCTAGGCGATTCCTAACCTTGTATACAAGTTTATATAGACTTAGCCACTCTCGGCAATCTATACCTGAGTATCCTATAAGAACCGGCTGGGGAACTAGCCCTGCCTCTAAATGATAATAAGGCCCCCTTCCTTAGGGTACCCACGGGACTATTTGACCTGGATGACTGGCCTAGCTTCCTAGGCGACTTGTATGCCGAATGCTAAGTTAACTAAGACTGACAATCACTGGTGATAGCTAACTAGATGGTAGGCTGTCACTCAGTTCACTAGGAAACCCTAGGTTGCTGACTCTAAAATATGGCCTTCCTATCCAAATTTCTGGCCCTAAGGCGTGAGAGTATGCAAAGGGCCCCTAAGCATGCTTTCCTAACAATACAGGCATCGAACTGGTAGTTAAACCACCTAGCTGTACCTATGTAGTTCAACTTACTAACTTAGGCCCGACTACTATTCATGATCTTCTAAGGTCTAGGCCTGGCAATAAAACATAAAATTCTACTAATACAATAAACCGGAGAATAGAAGAGTTTGTATAACGCTTCTAGCGCGTATCACACTTAACATGTTCTTTCCCAACGAGGGATACCGTGATATAATCTATATACATTTTCTAGTAGCTAACCACAACATGTGTAACCATAATCTATTTGTAGCAGCTAATCATGGCATATATGATCTTTATATGCCAACAATAGCTAATTACAACATGTCTAATCACAATCTACTAGTAGCAACTGTCTGCAGCATATGGGACCATTATTTCTATTCGAGAACATAAGTCGTAACACTGTAAGATGAGAATAACTTGCCGAGGGTTAAGCCTTACATACCTCGACTTGTCATTTCCTGAATAACCGACGAGTTTCAACTTGGATTCGTCAGCTTTTTTCAGTTGTAACCGTTATATTGAGAAAAAGAGATGAATTTCAATACCAAATTCAGCGTAAAAGCATAACTTTTGATATTAATAGCAACTATAATTCAACTACATAAAGTACGGCCGGAAACTTATAATTTCTCGAGGGTTCAGAAGGGAGAAATGCTTACGTGATGCCTGTGATTATTTGGGAATCAGTTCGGAGCAATTCTGACAATGTTTACTCAGTGGGGTTATGATTTTCTGGGCGAATTTCGAGAAAATAACTCGATAGTAATGCTCCCTACAGTCTTAGAACTCGATACCTTAAGTCAATTCGAATTTGGATGGTGTTTGGCAGCGTAATCGGACCAAAACGGATCGAATTTTATGTTTTCCTCTCTCTCTAGCCATGGTTCACTTTTGGAAATGATTTAAATGAAAGAGGGGAGAATATATATACACTTTAGGGAGGTGGCCGGGGTGTGCCTCACGCTGCTCAATGCGCCACAAGGGCTCCCGCGCTGCGCCCCCCATAGTAGTAGTGGCCTTGGCGCGCTGCACCTCCCAAGGCACCAGCAGGCCTGGTTCGCCGTGCTAGCCAGTGTACCGCTGGCTGGTGCGTCATGCTGACCCAATGCGCGTCGGTCCCGATCAAGCCCATTTTTAGTATATTTCCCACACGCAACAAAATTTCTTTACTCATCACAACCCACACATGCGCCTACTAGCCAATACATTTTTACGGGGTGTAGCAACTCAACACTGATACTGGGAAGTTCTATATACCCCGTTGGCTCTAACTAACTCACCAACTAGGGTAGAGACTGAGAACGGTTCTGATAGGACTTTCAGACTGATTTCAAACTGAACAGCTACATAAGGAGTCACGAATTATAGTGTGGCTCCTAGATCTTGTAGGGAATACACATCTTGATGGAAAAGACGTAACATACCCGTGACTACATCAGGTGAGATCTCTTGATCCTGACGAGAGGACAAAGCATAAAAACGGTTTTGAAGCTAACCGACATCCGTACCAGAAATATTACTCTGCTGAGCTGGATGGCCTACTGGGGCTGCTGAAGTGGACTGGGTTTTCCCCCGTCCTACTGATGGACACTCATTTAACCTGTGACCTAACTGCCCACATCCAAAGCAACCCTCTTCACCCATGCAACATTCACCTGGATGGTTCTTGCCACACTTAGGACAAGCTGGGTAACAGTTTCTGGCACTGCAACTATGGGACTGAGAGCCAGATGCTCCACTCTTCTGATCATTGCGGGATCGGAAAGAAGGGGCTCTAGCTGATATGGGTGTTGGAGTTCTCTATCGCTACTGTTGTGGGCGAATCTAGCGCCGGACCTCTAGTGGCTATAATCTGACTGACATGTTCTAGCCTGCTTGTCTCTCACTCAATATCCTTCAACTTCTCTGCTCTAATCTGTTGTGCGTGAATGATGAGACTAGAGAGGTCTATGTCCTTGATGAGCATTGAAGTTCTGCACTCCTTAAGAACCAAATCGAACACTCCGTTGACGAATTTGAGCATGCGAGCTCTTGGATCAGCAACCATCTTTGGAGCATACCTTGACAACTCGTGAACTCCAACACATATTCCTCCACCGTTTGGTTACCCTGTCTCAAATTCATGAATTCCACGACCTTGGCCTCCCTTAATTCTCGAGGAAAGAATTTGTCTGGAAATGTTGTAGCGAACTCATCCCACTCTATTGATCCTGCTTCTGTTGGCCTCACTTCCTTCCACTGATTGTACCAAATCTAAGCCACCCCTTTCAACTGGTAGGCAACCAGATCACCACTCTCCACAGAACTAACACCCATAATCCAGGTGATCTTCTGTACCTCATCCACAAACTCCTACGGGTCCTCTCCCGCCTTGGATCCATGGAAAACTGGAGGGCTCATTCGGGTGAAACCCCAAACCCTAGCAGCTATTGCAGACCCATTTGCATTTACTGGAACCACCTGCTAGTTCACTTGGTTAGTCACCGTCTGAGCCAACAGTTGGATCGCTGCTTGAAATTCCGCCAAGGACACTTGATCGTCCTGTGGGGCTACTAGAGCTGGTGGGGCAGGTCGGTTGGCATTGCCAGCCCTCCTTCCATTTCCTTGTTTTGGAGACATATTTTCACTAAAATAGAGGATGAGTTAGGAGGACATTTCTGAGATTAAACTCAACGCATGATAAGGAGTATGAATAAAAGGAAAACTTTCCTAATAACAACTTGTAACCTCCCTGTCATAAGTGTGGCACACTTCACACCCACGAAAAGGACTTTACTGACGTGACTTTCAGACATCTTAGGATACTCTAAACCTAGTGCTCTAATACCAAGTTTGTCATGACCCGAGTGTACACCCTGGATGAGACACGGTACTTGGTGCCATAAGGGACCCCAAGCTAACCCATGGTCTAACATCACACTGGTAAACTAAATAAACATAAGTGGAAGCTGTATAAAAATAATTATCCAAGAAATACTTATTTGAAAAGAGTATCATAACTTAAATGAATACTGAACAAATGTGTCTGGAAGCCAACTACTAACTGATGAGTTTTTGGGACAAGCCCCTAGCTAACTCTATGATCCGACTAAATAAGAACTATTGAGAAGCCAGCATCTTCCTCGAAAGATGAGGACTCACCAAATAACATTGCTGCTGAAACCACCGGAGGGGAAACTACTAATGATTCTAAGACTGAGAACCTGCGCCTGTATCATAATACGATACAACATAGAAAGTATGCATCGATACTTTGAATGTACTGGGTAAGTGAGATTTATAATAAGCATGGAAAATAAGTGACTGAATTGAAATGAAATGAAATGACCAACTAATACTGAGTACTGATAGATGCTAAGCTATAACTATGAAACGATCAATAATGACCCTAACTAACAGACATAAACATGTCCTGGAACTAAGTGACTTAACTAAGGTAAATTGAGACTGAGCTGAACTGAACTATACTGACAAGTGTGAGAGTCTGTAACCAACATATAATAATTGAGCTAGACGTGGAGTCCGATGTATACACCCCATCAGAGAAATCCCACTGTACCTTGCCAGGGTATAGTGGCTGAGCTGGATGATCACAAGTTTAGGGCCCGTTTGGGCCAATAGCCTATAGTGGTAATGTATTTCTGGGAACCTAGGTGCATAGGAACTCCGGTCCGCTTGGTGCTAAGTACTACTCCCACTGGATGGTCCTAACTTGATTACTAAGCTGATAGCTCGAAGTTGGGGTTCTGGACTAAGTCAGAAATACTTATATGGAAGTAACCTGAGATTCTGTAGGATCGAATAATTGAAAACTAGTATTCTAAGACTGGCCAGAACTGCTCATCTGGAAGTGTTGTAACCGTCTAAAGAACTAACTGATAACTGATGTTGATGGTTTTAAGATTGGTCAGAGCTGCTTATCTGGAAGCATCATAACCGTCAAGAGAACTAACAGATAACTGAAACTAGGAAGTACTATTGAACTAAACTCCTCAAGATTTGACTATTGCCAAACTGATCAACTGACTTACTGAAAGATACTGAAAATGCTAATTTCTGATTGAGACTGGACTAGCATGCAAACTAACTACGAACTCACATGATAGTAACATCATGGAAATTCAAGAACTAACAGAGTCAAGCAACAATAGTGTCTAATCAACTATGCAAGATCCAAATTTATTACTATTACACCCCGTAAAAGCTAGTGATTAGTAAGCGTACGCGTAAATTTGTGACGAATAAAGAGAGCTTGACGCGTGTAGGAAAATTCTTGCAAGTGGGGTCGGACGGGACCAGCGCGACGCGCCAGCTAGCAGTGCACTAGCCAGCCGGGGGCGCCAGGCCTATGGCGCTTTGAGAGGCACGAGGAGCGGGGAGCCCCCTTCCACCGACCTCCTATGTATATATACCCCCATAGCTTAATTTTTGTTCATTTCCAAAGAGAGCCATGGCTAGAGAAGAGTATAGCACGCGAAATTCAACCGTTTTTCGTCCAATTACGCTATCAAACATCTTCCAAATTCAAATTAACTTCGGTTATGGAGTTCTAAGCCAGCAGGGAGCATTACAAAGGAGTTATTTTTGCGAAATTCGCCCGGCAAATCATAGCTCCGCCGAGCAAAAGTTGTCAGAATTGCTCCAAACTAATTTCTATAAATCACAGGCTTAAAGTAAGTATTTATCCCTTCTAAACTCTCGGGAAATTATACGTTTTCGACCGTATTTCGTCAAGTTGAAGTATAGTTGATGTTATTATTAAAAGTTATCATTTTCAACTAAATTAAGTATTAAACCAGTCTCATGCTCTCAGTAATACGATTGCAATTGGAAGGGCTATTGAATACGAATTGAAACTTGCCAATTAATCAGATATCGAGAATCCGGGTATGTCAGGCTATACTTTCGGCAAGTTACATTCGTCATAAAGTTACTACAACCTATGTATCTATTGTATTTCAGTGTAAGCCTATTGTGGTCAGTTGTTATGAACTGAATTAAGATGATAGCGATAAAATAGTAACCCTTGTCAGAGCTAACCCTAGTTAGATTGGTTTTACTTTCGACGTTAGTTTGTCAGATGTTGTGCCATATCGAGTTCCATTTACTGATGTCGCGAGGGCCATTTTGAGTCCCATTTATTGAGGCCACGAGGGCAATTTTGCATTCCATTTATTGAGGCTGCGAGGGCCATTTTGAGTTCCATTTATTGAGGCTGCGAGGGCCATTTTGAGTTTCATTTATTGAGGTTGCAGGGCCATATAGTGTTCCATTTACTGAGGTCGTGCGGGCCGTAATGAGTTTCACCAGATTGAGGCCATGAGGGCCATCCCAACTTACAGTACACACCATCCTTAGTACTCAGGTAGTAAGAGTGGACCTTGTTTGTACTTGTCGGGGCTTATGGGGGCCTAGGTAGGTTCGTATCCGTTGTTTGTACCTTCCAGGCCTATGGGGACCTGGTTAGGTTCTTGTTTGCTTATATAGACTTGTTTTTTAGATAATTTAGTTAGTGGATATATTCAGGTTATTCTTACTCTCTTCCTTTAATTACTACAGTTTTACCAGCTTTCAGTCAGTTATTATCTTTCTGCCTTACATATTCGGTACATGTTGTACTGACACTCACCCGGGGCGCTGCATCTCTTGCCTGCAGGTGCGGATAGATGTAGTTCGGGATGTTCCTAGCCTCCAGCTGAAGTCAGTAGTTTGTTTAGCTCCTTCCCTCCAGAGTTGAAAGTCAGTAAAGCTTTGTACTTTGCATGTACAATTTTTGGGTAGGTGGGGGCCTTGTCTCGACCATTATGTCTCTTCTAGAGGCTTGTAGATTGTTTTACATTCCCTGTGGTTAGTTGCTATTGACCGTGTGGGGCCCGTGTATGCTTTATTTTCTATGTTGGTCATACAGAGCCTTATTTAGCTGTTAGGGGCCTTGTCGGCCATAGCTTAGTTTAATGCCTGATTTACTTTTCAATTATAACTAGACAGCATGGTGGTCTTATTGGCCCGCATAGGATCCCTGTTATGGCGTTGTTATGGTCAATTGTCTTCTTTTATAGGTGGCCTTGTTGGCCAGGGGCTGTACTTATATCCAAGATATAGCCCGTTTGTTTCTTGAATTAACTGTCAAATGTGCCACAGTCTAGTCAGGTTAGCTCAGACCAATAGGACCAGGTGTCAGTCATACCTCCCAAGGGGGGTCGTGACAACTGCATTTCATGGAACTATGGCTAAAACAATATTTCATGAAAAGAGTAACAACATGCTTGATAAATAGTGAGAACATTGCAAGAATTCAGAAGAATTTCATTACATAAGAATATTCATAATCTAACTGAAGCTAACCCTATTTCTGATGTTCAGGGCTAAGACATATAAGGAATTACAGAAGGGTTTTGGGGCACAAGGGAAGGGAAATTCCCTTGTTGAATTCCCACATACCTAGTGTAGAATCTTTGAGAAGAAATCTGGAGAAATCTTGAAGAACACTGGAAGCCCTAGCTTAGCTCTACCCTGACTGTCTGGAACATGTGATGAAACTGATTATCATCATAAATTGGTTAATCTTTTCTTCCAGTTGCTAGCCAAGAACATTTGCCAAGAGATTAAAACTCTCGTATTTAATCTCACTTAAGAATCATGAACCATCCGTCTACATTTCTGTGATCAAATGCAATTCATGTTCTAGCCATACAATTCCGATTCCTAAATTGACTAATACGACTTTCAGGTATATTTCTATCCTGAAGGTTCATCAAAACTCAATTTTCCCAAATCAAGTAAAGAACAATATCCTATTAATTCACAACTTTCCAATTTCGTGCTCTTTCGAGTGAAATCGGACTTTTTAGATGTACATTAATGTAGGCCACACACCAATGCAGTAGAAACAAGAATTAATAGAACAACATGGAAGAAAAAGATGAAAAACCATATAATTAATAATCAAAATTCATCACAAGTGTTCATAACCTCAGCAAGGAAGGGAATTAGCCACTCATTTGTGGATTAATCATCATAAAACGAGTGTTAATCATACAAACAATTGAATTAGAGAAGAAAGAAAGAGAGAAAAAACCCTGAACTTTTCGTCTCTCAACTGCCTGTAACCCACGTCCTTGCTCCACCAAGTCTAAATTATGAAAAATAAACCTAAGTGTGCTATTTATAGTAGTAGGACTCTTTCCCGGAATAACAAGCAATGTGTCACGGAGTGCATCGCGGAGCCCTGCCTCCGTGACACGCTACGGACGCGGAGGCTCTCTGGAAATCACCCGAACTTGGCCCCGGCTGCACCCTGCCGCGTTGGCAGCGTGTCACGCTGCCTAGGCAGCGCGTTGCCACCTCTTGGTCGCGCAGCCAACCTGTCGTGGCACGTTGCCAACATGCAGGTGGGCTGTTGTGATCAGCCTGCCTGCCGTGGCACGTTGCCGACGCGCAGGTGGGCTGTTTTGTGCCTCCTTTTTGCCGACGTTCGCGAGTTAATTCCGTTTCCAAGCCTCTACTTCACCAACTCATGGATTAGTTACTCAAAAGTCATCAAAACCTACAAAACAAAGGCTAATCATGTTGGTTAGCACATATCTTCACTTCATATAAAATTACATGAAAATGTATACAATAACTTAGATAAACAAGACTAATTTAAGTCATAAAGCGTATCTCGGGCATGCTATTTTTGCCCGTGATCACAACCCCACACTTAAAGCCTTGTTCGTCCTCGAACAACCTTTTACATATCATGCATATGGAGACTCCCACATAACTAATTTAGCAAGATAAATCAAGTTACGGCTATAATGATTACGTAAGATACAAGCTAAAAATAGAGCATGCCTGATTTGATCATTGAAATGAAGTACAACTATATTAAGACTTCTTAACCTCAAGAATCGACTCTCAATCTTAGCAAACTCATGCAAATCAACTGATTAAGAAATCTCACATGAAATATATCCTTCATTCAACATGTGCCCCTCACGGAAAGAGAGTTACCCAATTTCACACGCAAAAACAATTTTTATATCACAACATGTGTGGGTACATGCATAGAAATACACTCACTCTCACAAAGAATTCACATGCATCATGTAATGACCCATAAGATTTCCCTTAGTGTTTTATTCCACTAATTTAAGAATGTATGAATGTAAGATCAAGTAGGACTTTTTAGGTTGTAATGTAACTCAGGTGCGGGTAAGTACTATTATGATCAGTAATAGTGACTATCTTTCCTAAGCGCTTTTAATACATCAAGCCTTCATTACAAACTTCCCTTCCTTCACTTCACCTTTTTCTCTTTTCATCTTTCTTTATCCTCTTTTGTTCCCCCCTTTCTTTAGGCACTTTTAGCTTATTAGTAAGGAGTTCTATAAGTAACTTTTCATTTATTTATTTTCTTACTCCCTACTAATACTCACCCATATTCAAACAAGTGCACCCTCGACCTTTCTCAACTCTTACAATTGCTACTTTCCCTTCTTTTTCATTCTTCTCACTCCTTTACTCTTTTGGATTTTTCCTTTAAGCGCTTAGGAGTTTTGGTTCAATTTCAAGGCTAATGAAAGAAAAAGGATTAAGCTTATGTTGCAGCTGTCAAAGAATAGGCTCAAGGCTCAATGGGGTTAACTAGGATTAATTTTTCAAGGTAGGTATAATGAGGGATAAAAGTTTGGTTCATTCAAAGAAATGCCTAAATCATCTCCTACAATTCACATCCTTCATTTCATTTTATATACACACCAGGCAAGTTCTAGACATTCCAAAATAGCATAGAATACTCAAAAACCTTACACTCATGGCACATGCTCAAATCAAGACACAATCAGTAGACTCTTACTCAACTAATCACACGAATTCAGAATTAAGTTTCCATCATATTGAGTCAAATTCAAGAGCCTAAGTGTCTCAAACAAAGTTATACACTTGCATGCTTCATACTGAACATACTTGCATCTTACAACCATGTATAGCACATAAAAAGAACATCAAGCACCAATTAGTTATGGTTTTAAAAACCCAAAACCTATCGACTAATTTTTCCTCAAGACGGTCGTCATCCATCCATCGTCGGAAACAGTCCCTAACTATGACTAAAAACACTATATACAGACAACGGAAAGAAAGAAAAAGAAAATTTTTATTCTTCGGTTCAAAGACCCCCCGTCGGAAAAGAACCGAAAAGAAAAACCAACGGGTGATGAATTCATGCTTAACTCACACAAAAAAAAAATTCAATTTTCTCACAAGCATTACATTCACCAAAAATCGTTAAGCACAAAAATTTGAAATTTCCCTTGAAATTTCCCTCACCCCACGCTTAAATCATGCTATGTCCTCATAGCATCAAATTAAAATTTAAAAAGGGTGAGAAATACTCCCTGAGGCCTTTAGGCCTAGCTACTAGCATGCCTTCCTTCAACTTTGCATAAGTGGGTGTTCGACCCCACACTTTTTCTCTTTCATGCTTGTTAGCTTCCTCCTCCATGGGTACTCAGACTTCCCCTCCATTTGTGCTTAACTTTCCACCAAAACAACACAAGATGAAAAATAAATAAAATCAACTTAAATGCAGGAAATTAAAATGGTACCCATGGTACCCTTGGGTTGCCTCCCAAGCAGCGCCTAATTTTACGTCGCGGCACGACGTACCAAGTTTCACCGCTTTTTCCTCCACCTTGAGGATATGAATCTCACCCCTAATTTCTTCTCTAATTTCCTCTTATGCTCCAGGGGTGGTGGTGAAAAATTGTAAGGACCAAGCAGTAGATGTTGCCTTTTGAACTTATTGGCCCTTAAGTAAGCGAAGTCATTTTGTCTCTCCGAGTTAGCAAATTTCAAAATATATGGGGCTTGGTCCTCCTCTAGACATTTCTCTATAAGCTTGGAAGACTCTATTTCCATGTTTTCAACCAAACTTAATGTCAAAAAATGCTTCGAGTGTGGTCCAATAAACCTCAACTCTGAAAATGCATTGTGCTTGACCTCCTTACTTGTAAACACCTTCTCAGCATCGGCATCTATCTCTCCATTAATGTCAAATGGGGGATACTCTATCTCTTCTTCCACGAATGGATTTTCCATAAGTGTGAGCCCATCACAAGGACACTCAAGAGATTCTAATTCTTGGGCTTCATCCAAAAATTCACCCTTGTCTTCCTCTTGTAGTTCCTCTTGAATATCGGCTAAAACTGTTACCTGCAATTTATCACAAGCTTTAGCCTCAGCAATCATCTCCGTGAATTTGACGCTCATCCTTTCTAGAGCCTCTACATTCTCTTCTTGCTGAATTCTCAATACTGCCATCGCCTCCTTCATTGCTTCTGATTGCTCCAGGAGTTGTTTCAGCATGTCTTCTATTCGAGCTTGGCGTCCCAAGTCCTCATTTTCAGCATGCCTATATTCAGCAAAAACAACAGAAGGATCATAGTAGGGGCTTAGGGGAGGGGAATATGCATTCGGACAGCCATCCCAATGGCCATCTTGACCACCACATATATTGCATGTGTTACAGTGTTGCCACAAGTGGGGTCCTCCGCAATTCAGACAAGATTCGCTAAAATATGAGTATCCACCATTTAAACCATTTGTATTCCACGATGTCATGTCAATAAGGGTATCCGAAAAAGAAGAAAAATAAAATAAAATAAAAAAGAATTAAAAAAACACAAAGACCAAGTTGTCAGCACTTAAGAAAAAAATATAGTAAATTAACACTTAAAACAAATTCACCAATTGCCAAGTCCCCGGCAACGGCGCCAAAAACTTGTTCAGGTGGTTTTGGGGTTATAAAACTTACACGCAAGTGCACGTGGTCGAACAAGTAGTAAGTGGCTTTAATAAGCCAAGTATCGATCCCACAGAGACTTGGGTTAAGTGCAATTTGCTCAAGTATACTATATTTTTACTTCTAAATATGCTGACAACTAAATAACCAAAAATTGAATAATTTGTTTTATAAATTTTATACTAAAACTACGAAGAATTATCTACTTTGAATTTGGACTATGGATAAAAGCATGCTGAGGTTAAAGAACATGTGATGAAACTGATTATCATCATAAATTGGTTAATCTTTTCTTTCAGTTGCTAGCCAAGAACATTTGCCAAGAGATTAAAACTCTCGTATTTAATCTCACTTAAGAATCATGAACCATCCGTCTACATTTCTGTGATCAAATGCAATTCATGTTCTAGCCATACAATTCCGATTCCTAAATTGACTAATACAACTTTCAGGTATATTTCTATCCTGAAGGTTCATCAAAACTCAATTTTCCCAAATCAAGTAAAGAACAATATCCTATTAATTCACAACTTTCCAATTTCGTGCTCTCTCGAGTGAAATCAGACTTTTTAGATGCACATTAATGTAGGCCACACACCAATGCAGTAGAAACAAGAATTAATAGAACAACATGGAAGAAAAAGATGAAAAACCATATAATTAATAATCAAAATTCATCACAAGTGTTCATAACCTCAGCAAGGAAGGGAATTAGCCACTCATTTGTGGATTAATCATCATAAAACGAGTGTTAATCATACAAACAATTGAATTAGAGAAGAAAGAAAGAGAGAAAAAACCTTGAACTTTTCGTCTCTCAACTGCCTGTAACCCACGTCCTTGCTCCACCAAGTCTAAATTATGAAAAATAAACCTAAGTGTGCTATTTATAGTAGTAGGACTCTTTCTCGGAATAACAAGCAATGTGTCACGGAGTGCATCGCGGAGCCCTACCTCCGTGACACGCTACGGACGCGGAGGCTCTCTGGAAATCACCCGAACTTGGCCTCGGCAGCACCCTGCCGCGTTGGCAGCGTGTCACGCTGCCTAGGCAGCGCGTTGCCACCTCTTGGTCACGCAGCCAACCTGCCGTGGCATGTTGCCAACGTGCAGGTGGGCTGTTGTGATCAGCCTGCCTGCCGTGGCACGTTGCCGATGCGTAGGTGGGCTATTTTGTGCCTCCTCTTTGCTGACGTTTGCGAGTTAATTCCATTTCCAAGCCTCTACTTCACCAACTCATGGATTAGTTACTCAAAAGTCATCAAAACCTACAAAACAAAGGCTAATCATGTTGGTTAGCACATATCTTCACTTCATATAAAATTACATGAAAATGTACACAATAACATAGATAAACAAGACTAATTTAAGTCATCAAGCGTATCTCGGGCATGCTATTTTTGCCCGTGATCAGAGACCGCTGTAGCGGTCAAGTGGCCACTGTAGCGAAAGGCCCAATCCAGTGAGAAGGCCAGCTTTCACCTAGATAGAGCTAGTGTACTTTAAATGGCTTTTATATTTCTGTAAAACGTTGTAGACTTGTTTATATCATTCTTGCTATGTGTACACATTATTATATGAGGTCAGTCGGTGATGCCTACTAGTACCGTGTTATATACTGACCCTAAAACTGTATTTCTTTCCTAAGTACAGATTTCGAGCTAGGAAGTTCCTCACATCCTCACCTATAAGCAGCACCAATTCATTGAAAGGTGAGAAGAGCAAGGAGGCATTGTCACTCTCTCGTTTTGAAGATGTCTTTCTTTTTCAGACACTTATTTCCTTTGTTTTTTGTTTTAATCATTTAGAATTGTAAAAGAAGACGTCTTGTGTGATGACTTTCAAGTCTTGGGATTAGTTTAATTTAGTTTTGTGTTGGTTGTAGGAGGCTGATTACTGACTGTGACAATGCCTTTCATTTATTTATAAACCCTTATCTCTTGCTGAATGTTTGATGTTGGGGTAGTTTTTGGGGATCATTGGTTTGACCATTCGGGGGTTAGTGTGGGTTCCAATCACGGCCATTTGGGTTATGACAAAGTTTGTATGAAATCCGTAGGTTCGTTGATCTCATTGCAATAAGATGGGTCTAGTAGAGTCTCGTAGATCAATACGGGGATGTCCGTAACTTATCTTCGAGAGGTTGCAGGACTTTAGGAAAAACTCTCTTCTTCCTTTCTTTCGTGCGATTACTTGATTCCAATTGGTATCTGGGGATCCAAATTGGTATCTAACAACTTTTCTTCTTTCCTTCTCAGACAGTGAGAACACGCGCAAACAGTAATAGAGATGCAGCACCCGAACCAGTAGTGGTAGCCGCAGTTCGCGACAACAGAAGAGGTAGAGGTCATGGACGGAGGCCTGCTACTGCTAGAGGAGGGGCTCATGCTCCTGCTCCAGTCAGGGAGAGGTCTGCATCTCTCGTTCCACCAGCAGTACAGGAGCATGTGGCTGTTGAAGTTGAAGTTTCGACTCAAGGGGAAGCTCCTTCCGTTCTAGCATCCTCTGAGCTTTTGGCCTAGGTCCTCAATCTCCTGAGTGACCTCATAGGTAATGGAGCAGTGTCAGCAACTCCCGCAGGCCAAAAGTTGGGGAGACAACATACAACTGTTGTGGCTCCTCGGATTGATGACTTATCGAAAGTTGTTGTGTTCCCAAGGCTGATAGTGGGACTAGTGATGACAGGGGAGGAGCATGACCTATTTTGGAGGTTCACCAAGTTAAAGCCTCCCACTTTCTATGGCACTGAGGCGGAGGACGACTATAAGTTCATTATTAATTATCATGAGAGGCTCCACAAGAGGGGGTGGTAGAGAAGTATGGTGTAGAGTTCATTACTTTTCAATTGATGGGGAATGCTAAGCTCTGGTGGAGAGCTTTTGTAGAGTGCAGACCAGCAGGGTCACCACCTTGACTTGGACCTAGTTCTACTCCACATTTTTGGAGAAATATGTATCCCATACATTGAGAGATAGGAGATGGGATGAGTTCACCACTATCAAGCAAGAAATCTCATCTGTTGCAGCGTACGAGGCCTGGTTTCATTCATTTTCTTGATATGCTCTACGTTTACTATCCATGGAGGAGGAGAGAATCAGGTAGTTTGTCAAAGGTCTGAATGTGGATCTTCAGGTACCAGCCCTTCAGATGGTCTCCTCATGTAAGACCTTTTAAGAGGTTGTGGAGTATGTGAAGTCCATGCAAGGGGTGAGACAGGAGGGTTATGCAAAGAACGTAGAGAAGAAGGCTCGGAGCGTGGGTTCCTTTATTAATTCATTTTCCTAGGCTCTGGCACCGCAGGGTTTCTTTGGATGTCCTATTTGGTCCGCCATGCAGGTGTAAACCGAAGGTCCACCAGGGACAACTCCGCGACCATCAGGTGCAGCTGGCGGTATCTGGATCATTCGTTCAGACTTCGAAGCTTGCCCTATTTCCTCTGTTCTGGGTTAGAGGCCAGTGATAGAGAAGGTCTGTCATAAGTGTCCGAGTATGGTGACATCCGCAGATGTGATGAAGGGCATATTTACGCACTTCTTAGCCATATGTTTCCTATACTTTACTATGTTTTGAGAACAAATTATGTGTGTTTGCATGTGTTTTATGATATATTTGTGAAAATGAGATAATGCACATGATTAGACATTTTTAGGGATAAAATAGTATATTTTGGGTGTATTTGAGGCTTTTGGAACGAAGGTGAAGAAGTTGGGTTGCACAAAACGAAGCTTCAAACATTTAGCACCACTGGCCACACCAGCACAGTCAGCAATACGGCGCTGCCATGCCAGTGCAACCAGAGACACGAGGCAGAGTCCCTTCAGCATGATACAGTGTGCGACACAACATGAATTTTGCACAATGCCATGCGCGAGGCGCCAGCCTTCCAACGCAATGCCCTGCGCAGCTTGCTAGCCTTGTCCGTTGCCAACAAGTCTATCCAACTTCAACTAGGATAAGGAGATGCAATCCCAAAAGAAATCTATAAAGGAACAATAAAGGTATAAATCTACTATTATAAATACCCTTTATTATTATGTAATGAAGAGCGAACTTTTAGAGAACTTACAATTTAGAATTGAGAGTTAGAAATACATTGAGATACTTTTTGTTGAATTGTTCTTCCTTATTTTTGCAATAATCAAGTGAAGTTTCTTCCAATCATTTTATAAGTATTAATTTATGCTTTTGTCTATAAGTTCTATGAATTTACTTATAATTATGAGAGGCTAAAACCTCCACAACTAGGGTTGTGGGAACCATGGTGCGTTAACGAACTAGGGTTTGCACGACGTGATTCTAAACCAATGCTAAACTCTTGTTTTATATTCTCTTCATCTTAAAATGTTTCTTAATGGTACACAACATTAGGACTTGCCTGAATTCTCTACTTGCTTGATCCTACAGAGGTCGAGATTAGGAAAAGAGAATTACAACAAAGCCTTGATTTTTATAATCATTGTATTAACTTGAGCTGTGGTCGCAGGATAGTTAAATTTGGGACAAATTGATAAAGGTAAAATTGAAATCGCTCATGAGACCTAATCCAATAATTGAGTATAGTCATCCAATAGGGATGAACCAGTTGTTTGGATGACCCTAGTTATCAGTTCTATAAGTAAAGTATTGGGATCGATCACAAGTTAAAACCCAAAGTAGTTATGTAGCCATGGGGAACACTTACCCTAGTAAGTTGCATTAATTTGAAGTCAACATCTAATTTCCCAATAATATTACTTGTTACTTTTACAAATTCTCCCTTTTAGGAGATAATTGACTTAAAAACTTAAATAATAGTGCTCTTCTATATCTTTCCGTATTCCCTGTGGGTTTGACCCCAACCTTTGTTGGTTTCTTTATTAACAACGTCCGCTTCATACTTTGTCAAGAAGTGTGAGTTTGAGCGTTATCAAAAACTGGCGCCGTTGCCAGGGAATACGGATTAGGATTAGATTAATTGCTTGTGTTTAACTTTTATTCTTTATTTCCTATTTTATATTTTTTTTCTTTTTTCTGACGTGTCACATGTTAGTGTGGTAAAACAAGCAGCCAAAATGTGACCAGGGTCCCAACAGGTGTCTTGATGATGTCTGAGTAATCAAGATACCTGCATCGTGCCGTAATGTTAAATCAGGCGCTACTTGGGAGGCAACCCAAGATATATTTTTCATTTTTATGTGTTTGTTCAAGTGTGTTGGTGATAGATTATAATTTTCAACAACTTTGAGCGTGAAAATTGAAAATGGGGTGCAAAACAGTTGAACGAGTGCATGGCATCGTGCAGGCATTTCAGCACAAGGCTTGGCGCGAGGTGCAGACACAAGTGCCACACGGCCTGGTGCAACGCACAGAAGAGGCACCATATCAAGAGGCACAACGCACATGCTAGACAAGGCAATGAGCTCTGAAGGTGCATTGAGCGCCTTGATGTGGAGAGGGTGTTTAGGAAGAAAAATTTAAGGCTAAAAACCTAAATTCCAGCCCATGTGGATACTTTAAAAAACCTAGACCTAAATTTTTAGCTCATTTGGAACAAAAGTCGCGCCGCACACCCTAGAATTCTCAAGAAAACTCTCTCAAAACTTCATATTTCTTCAAATTCCTCCAATTGTTTCACCAAAATCACAAAGTATACTATTTTACTTGTGAAACCTCCATAAATGGCACCAAAAGTAAGCAAGGGGAAAGGTGTGGATTCTTCAAGCCATGGGTCAAAAAGAGCAAGAAGAACTAGTGAAGGGGAGCATGAGGATGTGATTATGGAACCACAACTATTGAGGCGTTATGGGCTCCGTTGGATCACGGAGCAAGAAGGTAAAAAATGGCTCAAAAAGCATAGAGAATCTAAATACTCATGTAATATGTTTATTGATAGAAATTGCTTGTCACTAGTTTTCCCTCACATGGTTGATAAATTATACACTCTTGGTCTTGGTTTTGTGTTTGATGCTCGGGATGATTGTAATTTGAATACGCTGAGGGAATTCCTTGCTAATTGGATGCCAAAGGAGAGGTTGAACCAAGTCAAAATTAGGGGTCAATTCATTGATTTTCACCTATTCCTTTGAATAGATTACTTGGGGCACCTCATGTTTACCCACAACCCTTTGTTAACATTGTGAAGAAACCCCCGTATAGAAACATTAGACATACCCTTTGTCGCCCTAACTCTGTTCAAGGTGGACTCGCCACCAACAATTCGGGCATCATGTTTCATTCCTGTATGCTCACATAAGTAGAGAGACACGTGTTTGGTTAAAAATTATTTGTTCTAGTGCTCGGAAAGCATGTAACCCATGTGACTAGGGAGAGAGTGTGTCTTGTCTATGTGCTAATAACTGGGATGCCAATTAATCTGGGAGTGATCATTAAAAATGTGTTGAATAGAGCAAGGGTGCAAAAGGGCCAAAACTTTGGGTTTGGGGATCTCTTGACCCGATTTATGCATGGGCATGACATAGAGGAGGAGGAGGCAGACTATAGACCTACTTATGATCCTAGGGGAATTAATGTTACTAAGACTAAGGAACCTGATGATATAAATGGTCTAGTTCTTTCTGTCAATCAGCACAATGCGCGAATTGATAACATATTGAGCCACGTGTACTGTATGTAAATGTTCCAGCTGAGGATGAATGGTGTCTCCGAGGAGCAGCTATAGCAGCTTAACATGCATTACCCTCTGAGCGAACACTCATGAGCCCTTGCAGGGTTGGGCCAGGATTCGAGGAGCCCCTTGATGATGATGTGGCCATAGAGGATGAGATGGCAAGAGTAGACTAGGACATAGAGTCTAGTGATGATAATGGGGAGGATTCTGAGATGGGGGAAGCTGCTCTTGCCCCCACACACGACGAGGAGTAGAGGCCCAGGGAGTTCTTCTTTCACTCTTTTACTTTATGCATTATTATTTTAGCACTGGGGATAGTATTACTAATTAAGTATGGGGTGGGAGAAGTGAACTTCATATTACCATGCATGCCTTAGTTGCTAAATTTGCACATAGTAGGCCTATTTTTTTTTGAGATTTATGACTTATATTGCATGCTTGTTGGTTTATGGTATTTTTTGTGGTTTTATTTTAAATTGGGTTCCTCCATTTTTATTTTCGGTACTTTTTCAGTGGATAATTGATGTCGCCCAAATTACACCTCATAAATGAGATATAAAGCGGTCGATGTCAAATATAGAACCCAACTAGGGTTGGGGTCGAATTCCATGAGGAATATAACGAGAACTTTGGTTAATGCATTTATCTAATACTATTGGCTTACTTATATCCTAAGGGACAAGGTTTGAAACACAAAATAATAAGCAAGAGTAAATACTAGTAGATGATTAAGTCAATTTCGATTGTATTCAATCAACAAAGTGACTAGGATTGTGTTCCCCATGACTTCATAACCACAAGGCATGTATACTAGTGATCTATTTTGGTGTTTAGCATGCAATATTGGTAAGTTACATTGACCTAAATGGTTGGTCCCATATCTAGATGCTTATCACCACGCAACTTGGTCCGTATATAGGTGTATGCTTAACTAACCCTTACCCTTAATATCGGATTAACTATTTCTGGACAAGGTCGAGATATTAGATGAGGGTTGATAGCCTCAAATCTCCGTTGTTAGTCCCTTTTCCCATTCATTACTCCCTTGATCTGGTGAGTAATAATAAGGCAATTTCAATGTTTGCAACCGTTAAGAAGCAATTAAAACAAAGGGAAAAACAATACATTCATAAACCTCGTTTAAGATTCACTAAGTGTTTTTATCTATATGTGTTAATTCATCATGGTTCCCACAATCCTAGTTATGGGTTTAGCTACTTATTCTTGTATGATCACAATCACAAAATATAGAAGAAATCATAATTGCAACTTACAAAGATTCATAGAAGAAAACCACTTGAATTGAATAAATCACCAAAAATGGATGAACAAAACTTCAATGTTGTTTTAATCCTCAAAATCAAGAACAAAATTACAAACTTTATTTGTTGAACCAAGAATGGTCATTAACAACACCAAAATCCACGTGAAAAATAGTAAAAGAAATTGTACTTCAAAAATAAACCTAAATAATGTATTTATAGTTCCAAATAAAACCTTTCCTAACTAAAAACGAAATCCAGGTCGGCAGTGGCAACGGGCCAATTAACGACTCGTTAGGTCTCCAACGCATCGTGGCCAGTGAAATTGAGTCTTCCTCGGCAACTTGTCTAGTCATGGTAACAGGTCACCTAACGACTCATCAGGTCAAGGCACAAGTCGTTATGCCCCTCGTGGCGCCTGATCACAAAACCTCTAGTGCACTTGACAGATCATCTTAGCATCTCATGATGAGTCGTCAAATCTACCGACGACTCGTTACGTCCTTCATTACATCCTTACTTAATTTTTCATCAAGTAATCCTCCTAGTCTTCATGATCATAATAACGACCCTTGTTATCAGATGTAATGAGTTGGCCTTCAACTCGTTAGATACACTGTTTCTTCTCATCAAAACTTAATCTCCTCCCACGACTCCAGGAACGAGTCATCCATTGGGACGACGACTCGTGACCTCAATAGAAGCCTGCATTTTGTTCCATTTTTGCCTTACTTTGCCCATTTCACTTTCTGGACCTGTTTTCCTGCAACACTTAACAAAAATACATTATATCTACATAAACATACCCGGAATTTGCATATTTTCTTGGTTTTAAGCATCAAAAGTGTCGTAAAATCACGGCACATCAACACCCTCAACTTAGAACTTTTGCATGTCCTCAGGCAAAAAACAAATAAAATAAAACCACTTCGACAGTTCAATCCAAAGAACACTAGGAAACCTATGGAAATCACATCTCTTAATCAAATAAAATTTTCTAACCCCTCCTTTATCATACAAAACCAAATCATAATGCATATGTAAAATTTTCAACCATGACACAGAGGAATCGAAACATGACAATATACTGTCACTTGCCTTTTTGTTTACACTTGCCCCTTTTTTTCTCTTTTGCAAGTACGGGTGCAGTTTTTTTTCAAGAAACTTCATTTATGTTTTTCTCATATTCCCTTTTTCTTCTTTTTTTTCTTTCTTTATCACGAAGTTTCTTTCTTTCTTCATTATTTCACATCGCACCCGCCCTTTTTATTCTTATTATCCAATTTCATTCCACCTACTCTTCTTAATCACCCCTATGATAGCCACCCTCAACTCAGGCGATTTTCCTGAGTTGAGGTTCACAGTGTCCAAGGAGGGACCAGGGCCAAAATAGGTTCATTTTAATCAAAGCAGGAAGGTGAATTGGTATTAACAAATAGAAGAGTCAATTCTAGCTCAAATTGGGATCAAGGGATATTTATTTCTATTTGGTAGGTCTTTTAAGGCTAAAGTGGACTCATTCATCAAAAATATCCTATGATCCTTTCCTAGTTTCCCATCCTCTACCTCGGTACGACTGACCAGGCAAGTTCTAGATTGACACACATAACAAAATTTAGTTACTAAACCTTACTCACACAATGCACAGGCCAACATTATCACTTCTACTAACTGCTAGTTTAGGTACAGTCACACAATGGTAAACATGTTCACAGTATTAATGCCATGCAAAGATTCACAAAGGTCATGCTTGTCTATTTTAACACACACACAAAAATAAAAGAAAATTATGAGGGGTATCAAATTATCAATTCAAATAAATTCAAACATTCATGTTATTGACTGCCTGAAGTTCACCTAATTTTCTTTTGACTGATACAAACAAACACAAAAACATAAAAACCTAAACGTGTCGGTTCTACTAGATAAGGAAAACCCGAAGAAAAAGATATCCGGTAAGAAAAACCCCCGGGTTATGTTTAGCAAAAACACACAGGTATCCCTCCCCACCCCCCATCAAGAAAAGCATGCATCTTCCTTGATGCATTTATAAAAATAAAACATGGAAATAGGGAACATACTTGTGCGACCTAGGCGTCTGCGACCTGGTCGGTGGAGGGTGCAGTTACACCTCTAGTGTCATCTCCTGTACCACCGGCCTGAACTGGTGCATTCTCAGAACCTATTAAGACCGTACCTTCTCCACAAGCTATTGTTGCCTCAATTGCGGTCCTCTGTTGAGCCTCATCTCTGGATAACTGCAGCGCTGCCTCCATCTCTCTCCGCTCTCACTTCTGCTCATGGAGCATAAAATCATCCTCATCAAGACTTGCCTCCTCACAAGGCCTCTTGCTTTTATCATGCGCAACTGACTCCTCAGTGATAAAGTCAACTACCGGTGGTAGCTCCTCCTCACTCTCGTCATCAATCACTTGAAGCACGGGTGCAGGGATTGTAGCTACCTATCGTGCAGACAACTCACTACTAAAAAATAGTCAAAAAAATGAGGGCCATTTCACACAAATAGCGTCAGTTTTTTAGCCAAAAACGACGGAAAACCGATGGACAAAGGGTCATCGTAATATGTCGCGTCGGAAACAAAAAATCGATGGATAGCATCAAATATTACTGACGGACGTCCGTCAGTTTGGTGAATTTTAATTCTGTGGGTTCTTAAAATATTACCTGAAGGGAGAAAGAAAATACCGACGGACGCCGTCGGTAATATTTAATTATTAATTAATTTTTTTAATTAAAAATTTTATAAATTACCAACATTGTCCATCGGTATGTTCTTAGTTTTAAAGAACATACCGACGGACACTGTCGGTTTGTCCAGCGGTTTTCTAGGTTTCTTGTGGTATGTATTTGCAGAAAACCGACGGACTTACCTACGTTGTCCATCGGTTTTCTGCAAATGCACCAGCAGCAGAAAGCTGCAATTTTTGCATTCTCACTTGCCAAATTAAAAATCAATTCAATTTCAGCTAATATCCAGCACTAATTACTGCCAAAACAATTCCAAATGAACAAGAACATAAATAACATAGTAATTATCGAATTAAAACATCAAAAACAACACTAAATATCCACCAAAATTATCAACAATGTTTAAAAATATCAAAATATATATACAAAGTTTGTTTTCAGTTTACAATAATCCTAACAACTAAGGTGTCTCTTCGACATTTTCATCATCTGTCGAAAACACTTCGTCATCCGAAGGAGGAGAACGAGAAATGTCGTCTCCACATTCCACTAGCTAGGCTTTTCACCTGTGCCTTGAGAGCCTCGACGGTATAACACATTGTCCTACTCTCTGCAATGCGTCTTGCCTCGGCATCTGCCAAGGCACGTGTAAGCTGTTCAATCTTCTACGACATTGCAGCGACTTGAACACCATCAACCACCTCGGCCTGGCTAGAAGAGCCAATACCTTCCAGTCCGGACTGAATTCATCAAACTGGGTTTCTAGATCCTAGGCCGTAGACTCCCCCCGACAACTTTTTCAGTCCAAATTTGGGTAGCGACATCTGGTGGAGGCTGGGTCGGCCCACTAAGGGCTTCCTGAGTCTGGCTGTACTCAGACAAGAGTCGCTGATAATCCATCTACATAATTAAAAAAAAAGTTAATTATGGTTGTTCAAATTAAACTTAACATATTACTATTTATATATAATATGTATGAACTTACATAGGCTTGTTCAGCTCTTTGTTCGACCCATGTGCCAGGATCAGACTCATTCTTCTTCTTTTTTATGTGGGTAGCCCAAAATAGCTCCTCTTGAGTAGGGTCACGACCCAATTTTTTGGCCTGCAAATAAAATGTAATCAAAGTAAAACAATATATAAAATTTAATCAAATTTATATAAGTATTGAATATAATGATTACTTACCAATTCTCTAGTTATCGTCCCTTGGCTCTTTGCACTCCTAGTGCGTAACGAACCACCTTTCCCTTCACTCCTGGCCTTCTTCGCCTATTCACGCTTTGCCTTAAATTCAAGCATGTTTTAATATTCCTAAAGTGCCTCGAAAAGATGAGGTAGCATCCATTTAGGCCTCTTGTTCTTTATTCTGGCATCCCTAAACCAATCTGATATCCTTGAACTGCCCTTCCTCTCGTAGTTCGTGGCTATCTTCTTATCGTGCTGAGGTAGCCAAGTACACAATGTCTGTAATCAAGGATCAATAGTGTTAGATGATATATAATAATCACGGGTCAAAGAAGAATTTTATGAAATAATAATTAATTTATATACATTAAACTCATTAAACATGGCCTGTTGAACCCGATGTGGTATTGCAGTCCAACTCAGATAAGGTCGATCATATATCCTTCGAATGCTCTCCCTTAGATTATTTTCGGCCTCTTTTCCCGGATGAAACCTGTAAAAATGATAATAAACATGTCAAGTCATAAATATAATATTAAGATTAAATATTATAAATCTGAATCAAAAATAAAATCAAACTTACCCAGATCCATCAGGCACAATCACCGGTCTATCGAGACTGTCTGTATCTCCTAGTTATGGCTCTCCAGCTGCTGGTGCAGGCATTGGTGTCGGTAGTGGTGCCAGTGCTCTATATGACTGGGTCAAGGCTTGAGTACCAAAAGCACCCTGTGAGTCTAAGTCAGAGTTGCTATCTTTGAGTCTCAAGCCGACAATATAAGGAGATAATCCAATCAAGGAAGGAGTATCGGACGATGAATACGTTAAGTTTCCCCATGGGGGACAAATGCCAGGTGTAGGCATGAAAGTGTGAGAAGTATTATGAAATGGAGGCAGAGATGAATGTTCTGGATGCCCAGTACCATAGGGGACACAGGACAGAGATGGAGAAGAATGTGTATGTGAAGTAGATAAAAGGCCACCCGAAGCAGCACAAGAATCTAATGGTCTCCTATGTATTTTCCTACTACTCTTACTCGATTTACTACCCTTACTAGTTTGACCACGATCACCTGATGACATCTGCATACAAGTTTACATGCATTATAAAATATAATTAAAATAATAATATAAGTATATATTACATATAATAATTACTTCAAAAAATTAATTAAGTTACTTGCTAATCATCATTCTCTCATTCTTCCTCCTCGCTTGGTTCATTTTCATTATTTGATTCATCTTCAACATTTGCAATTTTAATTATTACATCATCATCAGAAACTTCTTCTAATATGTATTCAGGATGTTCTAAACTTTGTTCTAACTCAGAATCCACAATTTGATGAACAACTGTCAAATCATTTTGGTACGCCACATCCAACACATTATCAATCTCTATCCAACTCATGGGCTTAGTCTTTATAACTACCACCAATCAGCCTTGTCTCTACGCAGAGGATATGAAGCATAATACACCTGCTTAGCATTTTGTGCAATGAAGAAAGGATCATAACGGTCATATTGTCTGGTGTGCTTAAGTTCAGTTATATTATGTTGTTGCCTAACTCTAGTACCTTTGTGCATGGATCAAACCACTTACACTGAAATAGTACTATCTTTTTCCTCGATCATCCAGCATACCTAACTTCCATTATCTCTTGTATCACACCATAATAATCAACAGTTTGGCAATTATTGTCTACATCTCCTTTAATGCACACTCTGCTATTATTGGTTTTCTTATACTTAGAAGTTTCCTCTGTTTGAAACTTGAAACCATTGACACAATATTTATGTATGCACTGAATTTGACTATCAGGCCTGAGTGCAACATCACTCACAATTTGCAAATGTTCAATATTATTATTTTCATCATGAACCTACATAGTGTTTAAAAAAATTATTCAAATAAATGATTATGTTGTACTTATGTCACTAACATGATATTGAACATATACATAGTCTTTCATCCAATCAGAGAACCTCCTATATATGGCATCATTACCCTACTATCCTATAAAGTAACTGTTCAATAAATTGCGATTTTTCATTAGTTTAACCTTTAGTATTTAAATGATATTATTCAATAACATCATTTAGAACTTACTTAAGATATGGTTGTATCTTGAGGCAATTAAGTAAAACATGTGTCACAATAAATTACATTTCCATACTACTCAAGCCTCATCTGGTTCATTTTTTAGAACCTCAACCTGGTTGATTAAAAATTAAAATTGGCGGGTGGATGGGATCAATATCATCATCATCATTGTTGGTTGGCCTATTTCTCAAACTTGGCACTTGCTGCTCGAAATAGTAAGAACAAAAATGAGCAATTTCCTTTACAAGATAAGCTTCACAGATAGATCCTTCAATCTTAAACCTCGTATATATGGCATTATTACCCTACTGTCCTATAAAGTATCTATTCAATAAATTGAGATTTTTCATTAGTTTAACCCTTAGTATTTAAATAATATTATTCAATAATATCATTTAGAACTTACTCAAGATATGATTGTATTTCGGGGCAATTAAGCAAAATGTGTGTCACAATAGATTGCATTTCCATTCTACTTAAACCTCGTATGGTTCGTTTTTTAGAACCTCAACCTGGTTGATTAAAAATTAAAATCGACAGGTAGCTTGGACAAATATCACCATCATCATTGTGGGTAGGCCTATTTCTTAAAGTTGGCACTTGCTGCTCAAAATAGTAAGAACAAAAATGAGCAGTTTTCCTTGCAAGATAAGCTTCACAGATAGATCTTTCAATCTTAGAACGCTGCTTAACAGTTCTTTTGCACTTGCCAATAGTTCTCTATAAAATTTTGATGTTAGTAATTTGGTTAAATCAACTTTAAAAAATGAATTCATTGTGTACATGATCTTGGGCAAATTTATATGCCCAAGTGGTACTCAAAGGTGTCATTTTAGCCTTGTTTATCTATCAATGTTTATACATTCTCATTTAATTGGTAATAAAATGTGAATTTATACTAACCAACATGATTAGCATTGTTTTGCAGGTAAAATGTAATTTTGGGAAGCTTAAATGCATGTTGGAGGATATCGGGGTTGGACTTGGATGCGAGCAAGGAACAAGGCATTGGAAAGCATGAAATAAAGGGGCTCCGCGATGGAGCCGTGTCACGCTGCCATCGCGGAGGCCTTCTGCCTGGATAGGGAAATTTTGCCCAAATTCTAGAGAGGGTCCGCATCCGGTCCGTGGCACGGTGGCTTGGCTCCACGTTGCACGTCGTGCCACGTTGGGCCTTAATTCCTGGACCCCCAGTTCCAGTGAGGGTCCGCGCCCGTAGCGTGTCACGGAGGCAGTGCTCCGCGATGCACTCCGTGACACGTTGCTCGTTATTCCGGGAAAAATTCCCAGCAGTATAAATAGAACACTTAGGTTCATTTTTCAAGATTCTGACTTGGTGGAGCAAGAACGTGGGTTACAGGCAGTTGAGGGACGAAAATATCAGGGTTTTTTCTCTCTTTATTCATTCTTTAATTCAATTTCTTGTATGATTAACACTCATTTAAAGATGTTTAATCCACAAATGAGTGGCTAATTTCTCTTCTTGCTGAGGTTATGAACAATTGTGATGAAATGTGATTGTTGATCAAATTGGTTTTTCATCTTTTCTTCCATGTTGTTCTATTAATTCTTGTTCTTACTGCATTAATGTGTGGCCTACGTTAATGTACATCTAAAAAGTACGGTTTCACTCGAGAGAGCAAGAAATTGGAAAGTTGTAAATTAATAGGATATGTTCTTTACTTGGTTTTGGGAAAATTGAGTATTGATTTGCTTTCAGGATAGAAATATACCTGCAAGTCGTATTAGTCAATTTAGGAACCGGGTTTGTATGGCTAGAACATGAATTGCATTTAATCACAGAAATGTAGGTGGATGGTTCATGATTCTTAAGTGAGGTTAAATACGAGAGTTTTAATCTCTTGGCAAATGTTCTTGGCTAGCAACTGGAGGAAAAGATTAACCAAATTATGATGATAAGTAATTTCATTACATGTTCGATTAACCTCAGCATACTCTCATTCATAGTTCAGACTCAAAGTAGATAATTGTTTAGCTTTAGTATAAAAATCATAAAACAAAATATCAACTTTTGGTTACACTGTTGTCTGCATTTTTAGAATTAAAATATAGTACACTTGAACAAATTGCACTTCATCCAAGTCCCTGTGGGATCGCTACTTGGCTTACTAAAGCCACTTACTACTTGTTCGACCACGTGCACTTGCGTGTAGTTTTATACCCAACAAACGACTCGAACAAGTTTTTGGCGCCGCTGCCGGGGACTGGCAATTGGTGAAATTTTCGTAAGTGTAAATTTACTATATTTTTTTCTAAGTGATGACAACTTGGTCTTAGTGTTTGTTTTAATTCTTTTTTATATTTTTTTATTTTATTTTATTTTTCTTCTTTTTCGGATACCCTTATTGACATGACATCATGGAATACAAATGGTTTAAATGGTGGATACTCATATTTTGACGAATCTTGTCTGAATTGCGGAGGACCCCACTTGTGGCAACACTGTAACACATGCAATATATGTGGTGGTCAAGATGGCCATTGGGATGGCTGTCCGAATGCATATTCCCCTCCCCCAAGCCTCTACTATGATCCTTCTGTTGTTTTTGCTGAATATAGGCATGCTGAAAATGAGGACTTGGGACGCCAAGCTCGAATAGAAGACATGCTGAAACAACTCCTGGAGCAATCAGAAGCAATGAAGGAGGCGATGGCAGTATTGAGAATTCAGCAAGAAGAGAATGCAGAGACTCTAGAAAGGATGAGCATCAAATTCACGGAGATGATTGCTGAGGCTGAAGCTTGTGATAAATTGCAGGTAACAGTTTTAGCCGATATTCAAGAGGAACTACGAAAGGAAGACAAGGGTGAATTTTTGGATGAAGCCCAACAATTAGAATCTCTTGAGTGTCCCCGTGATGGACTCACACTTATGGAAAATCTATTCATGGAAGAAGAGATAGAGTATCCCCTAGCTGACATTAATGGAGAGATAGATGTCGATGATGAGAAGGTGTTTACAAGTAAGGAGGTCAAGCACAATGCAGTTTCAGAGTTGAGGTTTATTGGACCACACTCGAAGCATTTTTTGACATTAAAGTTTGGTTGACAACATAGAAATAGAGTCTTCCAAGCTTATAGAGAAATGCCTAGAGGAGGACCAAGCCCCGTATATTTTGAAATATGCTAACTTGGAGAGACAAAATGACTTCGCTTACTTAAGGGCCAATAAGTTCAAAAGGCAACATCTACTGCTTGGTCCTTACAATTTTTCACCACCACCCCTGGAGCATAAGAGGAAATTAGAGAAGAAATTAGGGGTGAGATTCATATCCTCAAGGTGGAGGAAAAAGCGGTGAAACTTGATACGTCGTGCCGCGACGAAAAATTAGGCGCTGCTTGGGAGGCAACCCAAGGGTACCATGGGTACCATTTTAATTTCTTGCATTTAAGTTTATTTTATTTATTTTTCATCTTGTGTTGTTTTGGTGGAAAGTTAAGCACAGATGGAGGGGAAGTCTGAGTACCCGTGGAGGAGGAAGCTAACAAGCATGGAAGAGAAAAAGTGTGGGGTCGAACACCCACTTGTGCAAAGTTGAAGAAAGGCATGCTGTTAGCTAAGTCTAAAGGCCTCAGAGAGTATTTCTCACCCTCTTTAAATGTTAAGTTGATGCTATGGGGACATAGCATTATTCAAGTGTGGGGTGAGGAAAATTTTAAAATTTTTGTGCTTAACGATTTTTGGTGAATGTAATGCTTGTTAGAAATATTTGAAAAAAAATATTTTTTTTTTGTGAGTCAAGCATGACTTCATCACCCGTTGGTTTTTCTTTTCGGTTCGTTTCCGACGGGGGGTCTTTGAACCGAAGAATAAAATTTTTTCTTTGTCTGTATATAATGTTTTTAGTCATAGTTAGAGACTGTTTCCAACGATGGATGGATGACAATCGTCTTGAGGAAAATTAGTCAGTAGGTTGGTTTTTGAACCCGTAGCTAATTGATGGCTTGATATTCTTGTTATGTGCTATAAATGATTGTAAGATGCAAGTATGTTTAGTCTTGAAGCATGCAAGTGGTATACCTATGTTTGAGACACCTAGGCTCTTGAATTTGACTTGATATGATTGAAGCTTAATTTTGAATTCTTGTGATTAGCTGAGTTAAGAGTCTGCGGAATGTGTCTTGAATTGAGCATGTGCTGTGAGTGTAAGTTTTTCGAATATTCCATGCTATTGTGGAATGTCTAGAACTTGCCTGGTGTGTATATAAAACGAAATGAAGGAAGTGAATTGTAGGAGATGATTTAGGCATTTCTTTGAATGAACATAAATGTTATCCCTCACTTTACCTACCTTGAATATTTAATCCTAGTTAGCCCCATTGAGCCTTGAGCCTATTCTTTGATAGCTACAACATAAGCTTAATCCTTTTTCTTTCATTAGCCATGAATTTGATCCAAAACTCCTAAGCGCTTAAGTGAAAAAATTCCAAAGAATGAGGGAGTGAGAAGCGTGAAAAAGAAGGAAAAGTAGAAGTTGTGAAAGTTGAGAAAAGGACAAAGGTGCACTTGTGTAAAAATGGTTGATTATTAGTAGGGAGTAAGAAAATAAATGAATGAAAAAAAAAATTTAAGTACTCCTTACTACTAAGCTGAGTGTGCTTAAAGAAATGGGAACAAGAAGAGAAAATTCAGGATTGAAAAGAATGAGGGTGAAGTAAGGGAAGAGATATCCTTAATGAAGGTTGAAGTTATTAAAAGCGCTTGGGGGAATATAGTCACTATTACTGGCCAGAATAGTACCTACCCGTCCCTTAGCTTACATTACAACCCAGTAAGTCCTACTTGATCTTACGTTCAAACATCCTTAAATTAGTGGAGTAAAACACTAAGGGCAAGCTTATGGGTCATTACATGATGCATGTGAATTCTTTGTGAGAGTGAGCGTAATTCTATTCATTTACCCATATATGTTGTGATTTAAAAATTTGCGTGTGAAAATGGGTAACTCTCTTGTTGTGAGGGCACATGTTTAATGAAGGATATAATTCATGTTGGATTTCTTGATCAGTTGATTTGCATGAGTTTGCTAAGATAGAGAGTCAATTCTTGAGGTTAGGAAGTCTTAACATAATTGTATTCCATTTCAATGATTAAATCGTGCATGCTCTATTTTTAGCTTGCTATCTTAAACAGTCATTGTAGTTGTAGCTTGAATTGTCTTGCTAAAATTAGCTATGTGTAAGTCTTCATGTGCATGAGATGTAAAAGGTTTGTTCGAGGACGAACAAGACTTTAAGTGTGGGGTAAGTGATCTTGGGAAAATTTATATGCCCAAGTGATACTCAAAGGTGTCATTTTAGCCTTGTTTATACATTCTAATGTAATTGGTAATAAAATCTGAATTTATACTAACCAACATGATTAGCATTGTTTAGTAGGTAAAATGTAATTTTGGGAAGCTTAAATGCATGTTGGAGGATATCGGGGTTGGACTTGGATGCGAGCAAGGAACAAGGCATTGGACAGCATGAAATAAAGGGGCTCCGCGATGGAGCTGTGTCACGCTGCCATCGTGGAGACCTTCTGCCTGGATAGGGAAATTTCACCCAAATTCCAGAGAGGGTCCGCGTCCGGTCCGTGGCACGGTGGCTTGGCTCCGCGTTGCATGCCGTGCCACGTTGGGCCTTAATTCCTGGACCCCCAGTTCCAGTGAGGGTCCGCGTCCGTAGCGTGTCACGGAGGCAGTGCTCCGCGATGCACTCTGTGACACGTTGCTCGTTATTCCGGGAAAAATTCCCAGCAGTATAAATAGAACACTTAGGTTCATTTTTCAAGATTCTGACTTGGTGGAGCAAGAACGTGGGTTACAGGCAGTTGAGGGACGAAAATATCAGGGTTTTTTCTCTCTTTATTTCTTCTTTAATTCAATAGCTTGTATGATTAACACTCATTTAAAGATGTTTAATCCACAAATGAGTGGCTAATTCCTCTTCTTGCTGAGGTTATGAACAATTGTGATGAAATGTGATTGTTGATCAAATTGGTTTTTCATCTTTTCTTCCATGTTGTTCTATTAATTCTTGTGCTTACTGCATTAATGTGTGGCCTACGTTAATGTACATCTAAAAAGTCCGGTTTCACTCGAGAGAGCAAGAAATTGGAAAGTTGTGAATTAATAGGATATGTTCTTTACTTGGTTTGGGAAAATTGAGTATTGATTTGCTTTCAGGATAGAAATATACCTGCAAGTCGTATTAGTCAATTTAGGAACCGGGTTTGTATGGCTAGAACATGAATTGCATTTAATCAGAGAAATGTAGGTGGATGGTTCATGATTCTTAAGTGAGGTTAAATACGAGAGTTTTAATCTCTTCGCAAATGTTCTTGGCTAGCAACTGGAGGAAAAAATTAACCAAATTATGATGATAAGTAATTTCATTACATGTTCGGTTAACCTCAGCATGCTCCCATTCATAGTTCAGACTCAAAGTAGATAATTGTTTAGCTTTAGTATAAAAATCATAAAACAAAATATCAACTTTTGGTTACACTGTTGTCTGCATTTTTAGAATTAAAATATAGTACACTTGAGCAAATTTCACTTCATCCAAGTCCCTGTGGGATCGATACTTGGCTTACTAAATCCACTTACTACTTGTTCGACCACGTGCACTTGCGTGTAGTTTTATACCCAACAAACGACTCGAACAGTACAAAGTCATAGTTTTAGTACCTATCGAATGGATACATCCATCTGTATCGAACTGGGCCTCCAAGACGTGCCTCGTGTATGAGGTGAATTTGTAAGTGTTTCATCACATCAAAGAATCCACACGGGAAGATCTTTTCTAACTTAGTACTAATCATAGGAATATTCTCATCCATCCTTTCTAAGTTATCCTCCCACAAAGTGTTACTACACAAATCTTTGAAGAACAAACTTACCTCTGTGATTGGCTTCCATGTCCTATCAGGTAGCCGGTTAAATGCAATAAGAATCAAAGTTTCCATGAAAACATGACAATTATGGCTTTTTATACCACACAATTTCCCCTCGTTCATATCTGCACGCTTTCCCAAATTTGAAACATAACCCTCAGGCATCCTAAAAGTTTTAACCTACCCACAAATCTCACGTTTTTCATCCAATGTGAATGAAAAGCTCGCCTTGGGCTTTAACAATTTATTATTGTGTGTTTCTTGTAGCTCTAGTTCCTTTCTTCTACAGTATTTTTTTAAGTCCATTCTAGCCTTTGGTTAATCTTTTGTCTTACCCTTAACATCCATCACGGTGTTGAACAAATTATCAAAATAATTTTTTCAATATGCATCACATCAAGATTGTGTCGTAGAAGGTTTTCCTTCCAATACGGCAACTCCCAAACTATGCTCTGTTTTGTCCAATTATGTCCAACACCATATCCAGGAAGTCTACAAGGTGTAGCATCTGTAACCTTTGGCAAGTGACAAACTATCTCCCAAATTTCACTTGCAGACAATAATGGAGGTGGCAGATCATTTTCAACCTTATTCTTTCAGAAGGAATGTTTCATTCTTCTAAACTCGTGATCCACTGACAAGAACCGTCAGTGAAAATCAAACCATGAATTTTTACAACCATATTTAATTTGCATGCTTTACTATTTTCCATGCAATATGGGAAAGCTAATTTTCCAGCGGTTATCCAACCAGACAACATCCCATACGCCGGAAAATCATTTATAGTCCACATTAAACAAGCACGTAAAATAAAATTCTGCTTAGCTGATATGTCATAAGTCACTACACCTTCAGACCATGATTGTTTTAACTCATCTTTCAAAGGTTGTAGATAAACATCAATCAAACTTTTTGGATTGCGGGGACCCGGGATAATACAACTTAGAAATATGTAGGGACTCGTCATACACATTTTAAGTGGAAGATTATACGGAGTAAGGAATATAGGCCAACAAGAGTAGGGTGCAGCAGAAATAGAGAATGGTGTAAAACCATGTGCACACAAGCCTAATCTAATATTGCTTGGTTCACTAGCAAAATCAGGATAAGTTCTATCAAAATGTTTCCAAGCTTCTCCATCTGATGGATGGAACATAACACCAGGAGCCCTTCTATTCTCACGGTGCCATCTCATATGCGGAGCAGAACTCATCGATGCGTACAACCTCTTTAACTGAGGTATAAGAGGTAAATAATGCATTGACTTAACTGGAACCATCTTCCCACTAAGAGTCCGCTTAAAACGAGCATGTCCACAAAACCTGCAATTTTGTAGATCCCCATCATTCTTATAGAACAACATGCAACCATTTTCACAACAATGAATTCTATCATACGACAATCCTAACTTGGAAATCAATTTTTTTGTCTCATAGAAATTCTTAGGTATGTTCAACTCAGGGTTAACGAGTTCCCCAAAAAGACCAACCATAGAGTCCATAGCAACTTGAGGAACACTCCAATATGATTTCATATTGATTAGTCTAACTGCAACGGACAACTCAGAATGCGGACTCCCTACACATAGTGGACGACTAGCCTCTTCAAGTTGTTCGTAGAAACGCATTGCTTCTTCATTGGGTGTTTCTTCAAAATATTGTTCTAGTTCCATCCCATATTGTATTCCGAATGCATCATTGACCATTTCATGCACTCTCTCATTTTGAACACTACTTTGATCATGTGCAGACCTACTACTTTCACCGATCAAATTATAAAATATACCATTCTCTCCATCATTCTCACGATCATCAGTCCACACAAAATATCTAGACTTAAACTCATAACGGTAAATATGAACTACAACTTTATCAGGTTTAAAAAACTTCATGCAATTGCATCGCCTATAAGGACACCTAATCAACCCATCAGTTTGAAAAGGGTATAGCGACATTGCATGGTTGATAAATCCTCTAACACCTTCAACAAATTCATCTTTCAAGTCCCCCACGATTTGCATTAGTTCTGTCATACATCCCCAGACGATGATTCATCTAAAAAAAAATAGAGATATTTTAGATTATACATATAAATTAAAATTAATTAATTTATATTGATAATTGAATTTTATTATTTAATGGTTAAATTATTTAATAGTTAAATTATATTAATAATTTAATTTTATTATTTAATGGTTGAATTATTTAATATAGTTAAATTTTTTCATAATTAATTTATATTAATAATTCAATTTTATTATTTAATGGTTGAATTATTTAAATGTTAAATAATTTAATAGTTAATTTATATTAACAATTAAATTTTATTATTTAATATTTTTAATTATTTTATTCTTACACATTATAAATTTCTAATTTCACTTCTAACTCAATCACTAAATTTAAATTTCTAACTCAATCACTCCAAAAGTAAGTCAAATATATAAGTTTGAATTTATAATTTTGTTTATAAATTCCTAAATTCACAAGCAATTTCAAATGAATTAGAGAATAAACAAGAACATATGCTTTGAAATCTAATAATAAATCTAACTAAACCTATGAATGAAATAACTCAACTAAATCTAACAATGACAGAATTCAACTAAATCTAACAATTTAGCAATAACATTATCTAAATCTAACAAATCTAACAATATATAACTTATAATAATATTACCTGAATCTAATAATTCTAACAATAACTTACCATAACATTATCTAAATCAAACAATTCTAACAACAACTTACAATAACATTATCTAATCCGATAATTCAAACTAATAATTCTAACAATAACATTACAAATAAAACAATAACATTAACAATTTAACAAACATACAATTTTTTTATCTAACAATAACATGAAGAACCAAAACCCTAAGCTTTAAAAATGGGGCTTAAACAGTGAAGGAGGGAGGTAGGAAGCGATGGGAGTAGCCGATAGTGGGCCACGACAGAGGGAGGGAGACGACGCTGGTGGTTGGGTAGAGGAACAAAGGTGGATTTGGGTGGTGGGGAGGAATTTTCGCCGAAGAGGAAGAGAAAGAGGGAGGAACTTAGAAATGAGGTGTTTTAGGACTTCTAGTCTGATTTAATTAGACAAACCGATGGACAGGGTCGTCTAGTCTGTCAGTTTGTCTATTAAATGAATTGACCAGATCTTGACCAAAATACCGACGGAAAAAATGGCACTATCCGTCGGGTATTCAAAATTATTTAAAATAAAAATTTATTTCTATACTACCCTTTTTATTTTATTTTGAAAAAATTATAATCTATTAATAGATCGACTCCGTCCATCAAGATTCTAAGTTAATTATTATTATTTTTGACTTAATCCGATGTTGTCCATTGGAATATAAAATTTTATCTGAGTTAAAATTATTCGTGCAATAATGCACGAAAAATATCGACGGCAAAATTGTGGGACAGTGAAGGTTTACTAAAAAATATATATAAATTAAACAAAAAAATAGAATAACCAACCGACCGGTTCGATTTTTCCTCGATTTTGACCGACCGACCCTGTCCGTTGGTTTTCGTCTCTCATTTTCCCACCAATTTTTAGTAGTGACTCCCGCACCTCAACTCTGAGTGTTGCTACCTCCGCATACCATATCGCTAGCTAAGGCGCCTGTAACTGTGCAAGATGCTCATCCATATGCCTCTCAAAGGCATCCAATCGGCCATGCACCAAACTAGAGAGCCTCTCCAACTCCTTTGTAACCCATAGATTTACCTGCTCCATTAATACCTTTACTTGAAAAGACGTGTGTGCTTTCTGTATCTCGGCTTTAGCGATCCGCCTAGACATGTCAGTCAGGAAATCTTGAGAAATTGTAACTAGGCCGGCTGGAGAAGCACGTGAGGGTGCAACAGGTGATTGAGATTCTGCTGCTGTAGATGAAGACTCTGGAACCTCAACAGGTGTGGGAATATCGGCTGCATCTATAGCCTTAGGCTGGCTACCAGTCTCTATGGCCTTTGTGGGCTCTGCCGCAAACTCGGTAAACTGTGCATCCTCAATCTGCATACCGCTGCTCAATGCCTCAGCCAATAAAGTAGCTCCAATGGATACCGTAGACTGACTCCTCACTCTCGATACCAGGTTTGTCTTGTCTCTTATGAACCCGATATCGGTGATCTTATGGACCACCACTTGCTGATCAACCGACGGCAATTCTTGCACCTTTGACTCCTGACAGGGTCGATAAATGAGGCATGGAAAGGGAATGGTGGTGCTACTATTGCCCGCTCCTGAATCTCCTCCGCAATATATCTCAGGAAGTTTATGGCATACCCCTCCATGATGCTCACTACCAATACAGCTCTGTCAGGTGAAAGAACATTATCGTTGTTGGTCAGTACTAGCCTGTGTCGAACTAATGACCACCAAAAATTAGCTTGAAAGTTCAGTGTGGCCTTTTTAATCTATGATTCGGTGCCATGAAACCACTCAACTAACGGACCCCGTGTGGCAATGATGTGTGACAGCCACGTGTACTGCCTAATACACTCTTCACTGTTTAGTTTCTTGATTTGACTTTCTTGAGCTCGGAAAGTCTGTGATCAAACTCGATTGTGGTCATGGGGGCCGGATAATCTGGACCATAAAGCAGCCTAGAAATAGTCCTCTCAAAGATGTCTACAAGTGTCTCTCGAACCAACACCTGAGTCAATACGGGCCTCTTCTTCCAATCTTGGCCTCCCAAGGCCAGACGCTACAACGTGGTTGTATAGGAGGCATAAAACTCTCTAACCAGGAAAGGGATATAGCTCCCCGATGGCTCAATCAACCACACGAACCCGTATCTCTTAAATAATGCCTGTAGCTCGGGGAGGTCCTTGAGCCCTATGGTGACCAATCTGGGCTCATCATAAATGCTCCTCTTTGGATGGCCCTTTTCATTAGGATCCATGTCCCTGTTGTAAATGGCCCGGATACCATGGACACACCATTGCCTCACCATCTGTGGTTGATTAGTGGATGTGTGTGAGGTCTCCGTCAACTCATCATCTATGCTCCCCTATTGGGCACGTGATTCATCAGCACCCTCTGTATTTGCCACAACTATGGTGCCCTCGGGGGAAATCAGGAATGCGGCCCAAACATTCTCTTCTGCTCGGCTAGGTGGGTCTCTTGCAAGTGGGGTAGGAGATGCGACCAGCGCTGTCGGATTGGTAGGGCGTTGCGTCCTAGTCCTAGTCGATCTCCTCTCGAGCTGCTCCTCTGAGATTTGGTATTCTTCCATTGAGCCACTTGACTCTTCAAAGGATGAGGGCTCGTCCCTAAGTCTACGATATGAGGGATGAATTTTCTCCGGCCCCTATTTCTTGGCCGGAACCTTTTTTGGTGTACCCTTCGATGCCATTGTACTTGTGGAATGACGGTTAGTATGCAAGATGAGATGAAATAAAATGAGATTTTAACTGTGTTCCTGCAGACTAGACGAAGGACTCAACGATTCGTGAGGTAGATTGTTTACATCTCCCATTTCCCCACTCGGGATGAGCTACACAATGAGTCGTGATGTGATTCCATGACTTGTTTGTGGCTCGTGCTCAAGAGTATATTTATAGTGTTATAGTGGTGGTGACGAGTCATGTAACGATTCATTGGGCATTCCCACGAGTCGTTACATGAGGCGTCCTCACTGGGTCTATGAAAAGCACCAACACCCATGTTCCATCTCAACTAAGTTGCAATCTCACAAGCATAGATCATCGTATCACTAAAAGGCCTATGTTCAAATTCAGATACAAAGTCATGGCACTAGGGTTTCATCTAAAAATCATGACAGTGTTTGAATTCACAATTTTACACAAAAATAAGTAGGTTAGAGCTTTAAATAATTGAATACTCACAAGTGTAAGAGCAGAGATGGGATTTTAGTAGTGGGTGATTTCAACTTGAGGTCGTGATTGAATGTGGCAACTTTGAGCAGATTTACGTGTTGGGTGTGCTTTGATAATGGATGTGTGTTTGTGAATAATTTGAAAGTGGGAGATGATTTGGTAGAAGAAGTGGGAAACTTGAGTTGAAATTTCAGTTTGAGTACATGTGAGAAAATTAGAGGGCACAATCGGGTGTTTTATACGTTTTGAAAATCAAATTAACCTGATTCGTACGTGGGTTGGGTTGGGTGGAAATTTTAACTTAATGCTGCACGACCCACGTGACGAGTCATTCAATAAATAAATGACTCGTTTGGCTTCTCATTCAGTTGATTGAGTTTAGGATCTTACCTAGGACCTAACGACTCATTGAATGACTTGTGGTGTTACCCAACAAGTCGTGACATGAGTCGTAGGCCCTATACTCTGTTGGGCCTTCAGTGTTATCTTGATGGGTCACTCGACGAATCGTTGGGCTTCCCCACAATTTGTTAAGTCACTCATTATTGCCTGTTACAGCTTAAGTGCTTTATTGAACTAGTAAACTTAATGGAGGACCTCACGACTCGTTCTCAGTGGCGACGAGTCATTGCGTCAATCGTTTCTACCTTGTTTCTGCATCAGTGGCCATGAAACTTGAAGAGTTGTTAAGTCAATCGACGACTCGTTCTGTGATTTTTGGCACTAGCAATTGAAGTTCAGATTTTTGGTTCCAGCTGCAAATTTCCCATCTTAATCACCTGCACACATCAACACACGTAAACACTATATATATATATCTTACAATTACAACTTGGGTTGCCTCCCAAGAAGCGCCTGATTTAACGTCGCGGGTCTTTTGATTACTCAGACTTCACCAAAATACCTCCATGGATTTCCTCCTATGCAGCGCCTAATTTAATGTCGCGGCATGACGCAAGTCTCTGGGTTACTCAGACTACACCCAAAGCCCAAAGATCCACCAGCTTAATTTCTTCGCTCTTCCTCAAATATGCTTTCACCCATTGACCATTCACTTTAAATCGCTTTCATTCATGGTTTTCCAGTTCAATTGCCCTATGGGGGAATACTTCGACCACTCAAAAAGTCCCCAATCATTTGGACTTCAACTTGCCAAGAAACAAGCGAAGCCTAGAATTGAATAGTAACACCATATCACCCAGGCTGAACTCTCTCTTCTCAATCTTTCAGTCATGCTGAATTTTCATCCTTAGTTTATAAATTTTAGAACTCTCATAGGATTTCAAATGAAATTCATCTAGATCATTTAACTGATCAAGCCTCAAGTTCGCAGCTTCACTCCAGTTCAAATTCAGCTTCTTGAGCGCCCACATAGCTTTATGCTCAAGTTCGACCGAAAGATGACATGCTTTCCCATATACAAGCTGATATGGAGACATACCTATAGGAGTCTTGAGTGCGGTCCGATAATCCCATAATGAATCATCTAGCTTCCCAGACTAATCTGTCCAGTTAGCATTTACAGTCTTAGCTAAGATGGTCTTTATCTCCCGGTTAGACTTCAACTTGCCCACTAGATTGTGGATGATTAGGTGTTGCCACCCTGTGTTTCACCCTATATTTTTCTAGTAAAGTCTAAAACAACCGGTTGTTGAAGTGCGAACTCCCATCACTAATGATGGCTCTGGGAGTCCCAAATCTAGCAAAATTATTCCGCTTCAAGAATGTCATGACACTCTTTCCTTCATTATTTGGAAGCGCATTGCCTCCACCTATTTCGAAACATAGTCCACAGCTACAAGAATGTACTTCATCCCATTTGAGCTCACAAATGGGTCCATGAAATCAATGCCCCAGACATCAAATAGCTCAATGACAAGGATGGGAGTAAGAGGGAGTTCATGCCTCCTTGATATGCCTCCTTTCCTTTGGCATGCATCACATGCCTTTGCAAAATCATGCGCATCTTGGTGAATGGTTGGCCAATAGTACCCACATTGCAGAATCTTGTAGGCTGTGTGAATCCCACTATGGTGGCCCCCAATAGGGGATGAGTGACAAGCCTCCAATATATTCAACATCTCGGGCTCAGGTACACATCTCCAAATCACCCCATCAGCACAAATGCGAAATAGGTAAGACTCATCCAAGAAAAACTTCCGCACATCAGACATGAATTTCTTCCATTGGTGAAAAGATAAATTTTTCGATACCACATCACTAGCGAAGTTTGCATACCATGGGATGAGATCCTGTGAGACAGCCAAAACCTGCTCACCGAGGAATGCATCATCTATGTCAAGCTCATCTCGAAGTGTTGCTTCTGCTTCCAATCTTGATAAGTGATCCTCCACCTAATTTCCAGTCCGCTTCCGGTCCTTTACCTCAAACTCGAACTCTTGAAGCAACAGAACCCATCGAAGAAACGGCAACTTGGCATCCTTCTTTTCCATTATATATCTCAGAGCTGCATGGTCTATATGGACTATCACCTTAGTTCCAAGCAAGTAAGCCTAAAACTTCCGAATGCAAATACTACAGCCAACAACTTATTTTCTTTCACGGTGTAATTTTTCTAAGCTGCATTAAGAGCCTTGCTAGCATAATAAATAGAATGGAAAATCTTTTCACGCCTTTAGCCCAAAACAGCTCCCAGGGCCACTCCGCTAGCATCACACATAACCTCGAATGGTAAGGACCAGTCAGGTGCCACTATAATCGGGGTAGTAGTCAATCTCTCTTTTAGGCATTCAAAAGCCTTCAGACATGCCTCATCAAAAATAAACTTCACCTCTTTCTCAAGCAGTTTACACAAAGTATGTGCAATCTTTGAGAAGTCCTTGATGGATCTCCTTTAAAACCCTGCATGACCCAAAAAGCTTCTAACACCCTTCACAAAAGTAGGAGGTGGTAGAATAGCAATAACATCGATCTTCACTCTATCCATCTCAATACACTTACTAGAAATCTTGTGGTCGAGTAATATACCTTCTTTGACCATGAATGGCACTTTTCCCAATTAAGTATCCGATTGGTCTCTTCGCATCGCTACAGCACCATGCTCAAATGAGCCAAACAAGCATCGAATGAACCATCCACCATCGAAAAGTCATCCATAAATACTTCAATGGTGTCCTCCACCATGTCAGAAAATATGGACATCATGCAGCGCTGAAAAGTGACGGGCGCATTACATAACCCGAACGACATCCTCTTGAAAGCAAATGTACCATATGGATAGGTGAAAGTGGTCTTCTCTTGGTATTCAGAGGCTATAGATATCTGATTGTATCCCGAATAACCATCAAGAAAACAGTACCATCCTCTACCTGCAAGTTGGTCTAGAATCTGATCCATGAATGGCATAGGAAAGTGATCTTTCTGAGTCCAATGGTTCAACTTCCTATAGTCCATACATACTCTCCAACCTATGACTGGTATGAGTGGAATGAGCTCATTATTAGCATTTGGGACCACCGTGATTCCTCCCTTCTTCGGTACATACTGAACTGGGCTCACCTATTTGCTGTCGGCAATAGGGTAAACCACACCCGCATCCAACCACTTGATGATTTCCTTCTTGACCACCTCTTCCATAGGTGGATTCAACCTACGCTGATGCTTAATGCTCAAAATACAATCTGGCTCTAGTTGGATCTTATGAGTGCAAATACCAGATGAGATTCCAATAATGTTTGCAACGGTCCACCCGATGGCTTTTTTTTATCTTTTTAGAAAGGAGACCAAAGCCTCCACTTACCATTCCTTCAAGTTAGCTGCAATAATGATCAGTAAAATGTTACCCCTCCCCAAAAATACATACCGCAAGTTAGACAGGAGTTCTTTGAGCTCCAATACCGGAGGCTCCTCAATCGATGGCTTGGCCAGTGGGGTCACCCAATTCTTCAGATCATGATCAATTTTCTTTAGAGCATAGGTGTATGACCCCATACCAGCAAGTGCATTAAATATCTCCTCACCCCCATGGATCTCTTCAGCACCAATATTCATCAAAACTACAGCTAAGTCCTCAATAGTCACTAACTCCATAATGGGCATAATTGGAAACTCAGATTCTACAACATCAATCACTGAGACCACGCTCATGTCATTTGGCTACTTCATGGACCAGCATACATTGAACGTCACCTCCTCATTGTTAAACTAGAAGTTCAGCTATCCAGTTTCCATATCTTCAAAAGAACGTTTCGTGGCAAGGAATGGTCGGCCCAAGATAATGGGGACCTGGAAATCAACCTCATAGTCCAGAATGACAAAATCAGCAATATAAAGGACTCTACCTTCACTAGAACATCATAAAGAATCCCCACCAAATTTTTCAGCGAGTGATCTGCCATCAAAAGCCACATTATAGTTGGTTTGGGGGCCCTTAAGCCCAACTGTCTGAACACTGCTAACAACATCAAGTTAATACTAGCACCCAAATCACATAGTGCCTTAGCAAAATTAAAGGCTCCAAAAGTGCATGGTATCGTGAGAGCTCCAGGGTCTTCCTTTTTCTAAACAAGAGAACGAGATGCTATTGCAATACAGTGGTGCAAATTATCTGTAGGTTCAAAGCTCAGGATCCTCTTTCTAGTGACAAGGTCATTCATGAATTTAGCATAACCGGGCATCTTCTCAAGTGCCTCGACTAATGGGATATTCAAAGATAATTATTTCATCATTGAATTAAATTTGTGATACTTCCAATCTTCGACCTTCTTCTTCGACCTTTTTGGAAAATGGGGAGGAGGTCTAGGAATAGGTGTGATCTTTTGAGGTACCTCCTTCTCCTTCTCTTTGCCAGACCCATGCTCTTTTGCATTATTAGGAGTTGTCATATCTGTGGAGTCATCAACAAAAATCTGCTCCTCGGAGTCCGGCACCTTGTCATCATCAAGCTCCATGGGCTCAACTATCTCATCAATCACAACCGACCTTAGAGGATCAACTGTCGCCTTCCCACTCCTAGTAGTGACCGCCATGCAATGACTGTCATTTTTTGAATTTTGAATTGTATTGCTGGGAAGCATTCCCTTCTGCCCCTGGTTCATATCAATAGACATCTAACTAAGCTGCTATGTAATCTGCTTAATGGCCACGATATGTGATTCCACCTTTTAGTTCATACCAGAAATATCACCACAGAGTTCCTTGAAATGGCCATCTGTCCCCTCCATCTACTTAAGTACCTTAAAAAACATGTCTTTCACCCTTGAACCACCAGACTCTAGCTCACGGTTCCTTGGAGGAACATATAGACCGCTTCTGTCATTCTTGTACTCCTCACGGTTTTTCCAGTCTCCATTGTCTCTGTATTGGCCTCAATTTTAATTGTTATCTTTATAGTAGTTCCGACCTTGGTTCACCTGACCTTGACGCCAAGAGTCTCAGTTAGACCCTTGTGTGTTAGTCTAGAAACCCGCCCCTTGATCATTCAGATAATTTGTTTCCTCCTCATATTTTGATTCACCTTCATCATTTCTCAGGGCCTTGCCCTAAGAACCCATAGAATTTACCTTTTCATCCCCTGCTCCCATACAGTGCTTCGCAAGTAGCCCCATTGTGGTCTTTATCTCAGTAATATCCTGATCTCGCTCTTCATCCTTCCTTCTTTGTTCCGAAGACATACCTACCACATAAGTACTAGCTGGAGCCTCCGACTCTTTTGTGTGCCATGCACAATTGGTTTTAGTGATTCTGTCAAGGACCTCAGCAGCTTCAGTATAAGTTTGAGTCATGAATGTTCCGCCAGACAAGGTATCAACCATCGCCTTGGTGTTAGCATGTAGATACCTATAGAAGATGTCCAACAATGTATCATCTGGGATTCTTGTTCTTGGGTACCTTTTTGAGCTTCTTGTTGAACCGAAACCATGTCTCATGAAGTGCCTCAAAATTTAATTGCCTGAAGTTGTATATCTCATCTTTCAGCTGTAAAGCTGTGGAAGGTGGGAAGAACCTTTTAAGAAAAGCTCTTTTCAACTCCCTCCATGTAGTGATAGAATCATTGGGCAGTTCAGTCAACCAGAGTGTTGCCTCACTCCCTAATGAAAAGGGAAATAACCTCAGCTGTATCGCATCCTGACTCACTCCCGATTGTTTGTATGCTTTGTAGATACCCAAGAAATTAGTCAAGTGAGTATGTGCATCATCAGTTGCATGACCCACAAATATCCCCTTCATGTTGAGCAATTGGATCATAGAACTGGTAATGTCAAACTGTGCCCCAGAAGGCAAAGGGGGAGGGACAATAGCTCCAGTGGCATTGGCTTCATCAATATCAGCATCATTGTCATCATCGAAATACCAGTGCCTCTGCTGATCTGGACCTCTATTCCTTCTATCTCGCTCAGCTTCGGCAGCTAGGCGTTGCTCTTCAGCAACCCTTGCTAACTCTCAATCTCTTGCCTGAGCTTGTTCCTCAGCCAACATCATTGTTGTATCCTATTCCACTGTCTCTTGCTCATGCACATTGGCCATTCTCCTCAAATTTAGTAGTATTGTTCAAGTTCGTGATCAATTGGAACCAGGAATTTTCCTTGGATCCTTGTACTAGGCATGCACGAACTTAAGACTATTAAGAACAAAAACAACAAAAGAAAAATAAAAAGGAAATAAGGACCAACAGTAAAGCAAACACAATTAACAAAAGCCTAAGACGTATTCCTCGGCAACAACGTCAAAATTTGATGTCACCCAAATTACACCTTGCAAATGAGATATAAAGCAGTCGATGTCAAATATAGAACCCAACCAGGGTTGGGGTCGAATCCCACGAGGAATATGACAAGAACTTTGGTTAATGCATTTAGCTAATACTATTGAATTACTTATTTCCTAAGGGGGAATGTTTGAAACACAAAATAATAAACAAGAGTAAAGACTAGTAGATTATTAAGTCAATTTCAGTTGTATTCAATCAACAAAGTGACTAGGATTGTGTTCCCCATGACTTCATAACCACAAGACGTGTATACTAGTGATTTATTCTGGTGTTTAGCCTGCAATATTGGTAAGTTACATTCACCTAAATGGTTGGTCCCCTATCTAGATGCTTATCACCACGCAACTTGGTCCATATATTGGTGTATGCTTAACTAACCCTTACCCTTAATATCGGATTAGCTATTCCCATACAAGGTCAAGCTATTAGATGAGGGTTGATAGCCTCAAATCTCTATTGTTGGTCCCTTTTCCCATTCATTACTCCCTTGATTCGGTAAGTAAGAATAAAGCAATTTCCAACATTTGCAACCGTTAAGAAGCAATTAAATCAAAGGGAAAAACAATACATGAATAAACCCCGTTCAAGATTCACTAAGTATTTTTACCTATGTGTGTTAATTCATCATAGTTCCCACAACCCTAGTTATGGGTTTAGCTACTCATGCTTGTATGATCACAATCACAAAATATAGAAGAAATCATAATTGCAACTTACAAAGATTCATAGAAGAAAACCACTTGAATTGAATAAATCACCAAAAATGGATGAACAAAACTTCAATGTTGTTTTAATCCTCAAAATCAAGAACAAAATTACAAACTTTATTTGTTGAACCAAGAATGGTCATTAACAACACCAAAATCCACGTGAAAAATAGTAAAAAAAATTGTACTTCAAAAATAAACCTAAATAATGTATTTATAGTTCCAAATAAAACCTTTCCTAACTAAAAACGAAATCCAGGTCGGCAGTGGAAACGGGCCAAGTAACGACTCGTTAGGTCTCCTAAAGAGTTGTGGCCAGTGAAATTGAGTCATCCTCGGCAACTTGTCCAGTCATGGTAACGGGTCACCTAACGACTCGTCAGGCCAGGGCATGAGTCGTTAGGTCCCTCGTGGCGCCTGATCACAAAACCTCCAGTGCACTTAACGAATCAGCTTAGCATCTCATGATGAGTCGTCAAATCTATCGACGACTCGTTACGTCCTTCATTACATCCTTGCTTAATTTTTCATCAAGTAATCCTCCCAGTCTTCATGATCATCATAACGACTCGTTACCAAATGTAATGAGTCATGTCTTTAACTCGTTAGATACACTGGTTCTTCTAATCAAAACTTAATCTCCTCCCACGACTCCGGGAACAAGTCGTCCATTGGGACAACGACCCGTGATCTGAGTAGCAGCTTCCATTTTATTCCATTTTTTCCATACTTTCCCATTTCACTTTCCGGACCTAATTTCCTGCAACACTTAACAACAACACATTATCAGTCATGGTAATGAGTCACCTAATGACTCATCAGGTCAGGGCACGAGTCGTTAGGTCCCTCATGGTGCCTGATCACAAAACCTCTAGTGCACTTGAAGGATCAACTTAGCATCTCATGACGAGTCGTCAAATCTACTGATGACTCAATACGTCCTTCATTACATCCTTGCTTAATTTTTCATCAAGTAATCCTCCCATTCTTCACGATCATCATAACGACTCTTTACCAGATATAACGAGTCATGCCTTCAACTCGTTAGATACACTGGTTCTTCTCATCAAAACTTAATCTCCTCCCACGACTCCAGGAACGAGTCGTCCATTGGGATGATGACCCGTGACCTCAGTAGCAGCCTGCATTTTGTTTCATTTTTGCCTTGCTTTGCCCATTTCACTTTCCAAACCTATTTTTCTGCAACACTTAACAACAACTCATTATATCTACATAAACAAACCCGAAATTTGCATATTTTCTTAGTTTTAAGAATCGAAAGTGCCATAAAATTACGGCATATCAATAATCCCTTAGAACCGACTAGAGAGTCTAGATTTTTATTTTTATTTTTATTTATAGTCATTGAGTCATGACTTTTCCCGATGATGGATGGATGAGGACCGTCTTAAGGGTAAATTAGTCATTAGGAAAACAAGAGCTTGGACCTTACACGAATGCTAGGTGCTTCACTTTAGATATCATTGAGACTTTATAAAAATTCACTCAAAAATGCATGAAAAAGGTAGAAAACACTTAGTCTTTTGGAACTTGACTCTTTTGCTTGAAAATTAGGATTAATTATGTTATGCATGCAATATGTGGATTTTCATTGTTAAATCATTTTGTGCCATTGTGTGAGTGAGGAACTCTTTATGTATTCCATGCTTGCTAATTGATACTTATAACTTTCCCGGTGTGTGTGCAAAGTGAAATAAGAATGATGGATTTAGGAAGTGATATAGGCATTTCTTGGGTATCCTTATATTTATCCTATGTTACCTATGTTGATTGTAATTATCCTAGTTAGCCATGTTGAGTCTTATCCTATTCTTTTGATAGTCATATTATATGCTTAATCCCTTTTTGTTGTATTAACTTGTATTTGATCCAAATGACTCCTAGAGAACTTTAATGATAATTTTTGCATAAAAAGAGCATAAGTGAAGGGGAAATGCTAAAAAAGTGTGGAAATTAGAAGAAAAGAAAAGGGTGAAATTTGCTAAAAGAGGGAGGTGATATTAGTGGGAAAAAAAAAGAAGGAAGAGCTTCAAAAAAATGTGTGAATGAGCTCAATGTTGAAATAAAATCCCCACTAGTCATCTAGGTTGAAAAAATTTAATATAAGGAGAAAAATGGGAAATTGAAGAAAGTGTTAAAAAAATAAAGCGTTGTGAAGTATTAAAGTGCTTAGGGAGATTAGTCACTATCTTGGACAAATAGTTCCTACTTGTCCCTTAACCTACATTACAACCATTTTAAGTCCTGTTGATCCTTGATTCAAAGTTCTATATTAGTGGAGTATTACACTAGAGGCAAGCCTATAGGTCATCTTTTGCATGCATGTTGAGTTCTTTCGGAGAGTGAGCAGAAATTATTTTATTTATTCCAAAGTTCATGATTACTATATATATCTTGTGTGAGAAACGAAATCTCTCCCAATTGTGAGGGGCACAATGGCAAGACTTTGGTTTATCTTAATTGGTAAATTACATATGATTCATGTTGGCCCAAAATATATCTTGATGAGTTAGTTTGCAAAAGCTAAGTGATTTCGAACTTTTATATTTTAATGTTGATCCTATATGCATGTGAGTGAATTGTTGGAGCTTTATTAATTTGTCTCATGATCCTAATTGCAAGTATACCTGTTCGAAGGATAAATTTTGTGGTTTAAATTGAGAAGGGAAATAGTAGATTGTTTGAGGCCAAACAATAATTTAAGTGTGGGGTGGTGATAAAGGGCGTATTTACGCACTTGTTAGCCATATTTTGCCTATACTTTACTATGTTTTGAGAACAAATTATGCATGTTTGTTGTGTTTTATGATATATTTGTGAAAAAGAGCGAATGCACGTGATTAGATGCTTTCAGGGCTAAAACTAATAGATTTGTGTGTATTTGAGGCTTTTGGAATGAAGGTGAAGAAGTTGGATTGCACAAAATGAAGCTTGAAACATTTAGCACCACTGGTCACACTAGCACAGCCAGCGGCATGGTGCACTACCATTCCAGTGCGACCAGAGGAGCGAGGCAGATGCCCTTCAGCGCGATGCAGTACGCGACGCAACATAAATTTGGCACAATGCCATGTGCGAGGCACTAGCCTTCCAGCGCAATGCCCTGCGCGGCACGCCATCCTTTTCTGGATCCCAACAAGTCTATCCAACTTTAACTAGGATAAGGAGCTACAAATCCCAAACTAAATCCGTAAAGGAACAAGAAAGGCATAAATCTACTATTATAAATACCCTTTATTTTTATGTAATGAGAGAAAACTTTTAGAGAACTTACAATTTAGAATTAAGAGTTAGAAATACATTGAGATACTTGTTGTTTAATTGTTCTTCCATATTTTTGCAATAATCAAGTGAAGTTTCTTTCAATCATTATTGTAAGTGTTAATTTATGCTTTTTGAGTGCTATGAATTTACTTCTAATTATGAGAGGCTAAAACTTCCACAACTAGGGTTGTGGGAACCGTGGTGAATTAATAAACTAGGGTTTTACACGACGTGATTCTAAACCAATACTAAATGATTGTATTGTATCCTCTTCATCTTAAATGTTTCTTAACGGTGTGCAATGTTAGGACTTGCCTGAATTCTCTACTTGCTTGAGCCTAGAGAGGTAAATATTAGAAAAAGAGAATTACAACAAATCCTTGATTTTTATGATCATTGTATTAGCTTGAGTTATGGTAGAAGGACAGTTAAATTTGGGACAAACTAATGACAGTTAAATCGAAATCGCTCATGAGACCTAACCCGGTAATTGAGTATAGTCATCCAATAGGGACAAATCAGTCCTTTGGATGAACCCTAGTTATCAGTTCTACAATTAAAGTATTGAGATGGATCATAAGTGTAAAACCAGAAGTAGTTATGAACCCATGGGGAACACTTACTCTAGTTAGTTGCATTTATTTGAAGTCAACATCCAATTTCTCAGCAATATTAATTGTTACTTTTAGAAATTTCCCCCTTTAGGAGATAATTGACTTAAAAGTTTACATACTAGCGTTCTTCTATATTCTTCCATATTCCTTGTTGGTTCAACCCCAACCTTTGTTGGGTTCTTTATTGACAACGCCCGTTTCATTCTTTGTCGAGAAGTGTAAGTTTGAGAGTTATCAAGATAGTGCCCCAAGTTCGGAAAGGGTGGGCAGATTGTTCCGCACCCAGCTCCTCGATCTCCGGCCCCTAGGAGGAGAGCAGTGCATTCAGTCAGGATCATCCATAGCTAGGATGAGGTGGTCAACCAGTCGTTAGAGGTGGTGCTTAGCAGGGTAGAGGACGTGCTCAGGTAGGTAGGGGTGGCACCTAGTCAAGTAGAGGGTTGGCACAGCCCAACTGTGGTGGTTCTCAAGCGGGTAATCAGGCCCATTTCTATGCTTTTCCTAGTAGACCAGAGGCAGAGGCTTAAGACGCCGTTATTACAGGTATGATCTTCGTGGCCGATAGAATGGCTATTGTTTTGTTTGATTCGGGCTCTATATTTTCTTATGTGTCTGCTTACTTTGCATTGGGTTTGGATCTTGTTTATGATGTTCTTGATACTCTTATCTGTGTGTCTACTCCTGTTGGGAATTTTATGTTGGTGGATAGGGTTGATCATGATTGCATTGTTGATTTCATGGGGTTTGACACTTTGGTAGACTTAATGATCTTGGACATGGTTGATTTTGATAGAATTTTGGGAATGAGCTGGTTGTCCCCTTACCATGCCATTCTAGATTGCCATGCTAAGACAGTCATTATATCGGGGCCAGGGGCATCTAGGTTGGAGTTGAAAGGGAATTGTATCCTGCTCCTAAGAACTCATCCCGTATATTTGTGCCCATAAGTTGGTAGATCGGGGTTGTTCAGCATATCTGGTGAATATTCGGGACACTAGTTCCGAGGGTCCTTCCGTAGAGTCGTTCCCAGTTGTTTGTGAGTTTTTAGAGGTCTTTCCTACGAATCTGCCCGACATGTCGCAGAACCGTGACATTGAATTTTGTATAGATTTAGAGCTAGGGACTTGACCCATTTATATTCCTTCATACCAAATGGCACCTGCTGAGTTGAGAGAACTCAAGGAGCAATTACAGTAGTTTCTTAGTAAAGGGTTTATTAGACCAAGTTTGTCATCGTGGGGTTCCCCAATTTTGTTTGTAAAGAAAAAGAATGGTAGTATGCTTATGTGCATCGACTACCGCTAGTTGGACAAGGTAACTATTCGGAACAAGTACCCTCTTCCTTGAATAGATGATTTGTTTGATCAGTTGCAGGGGGAAGTTGTGGTTTCAAAGATTGACTTGAGGTCCGATATCCCCAGCTAAAAATTTGCGCTGAAGACATTTCTAAAATAGCCTTTCGGACCAGGTATGGGCATTACGAGTTCTTGGTCATGTCATTTGGACTCAGTAATTCCTTAGTTGCGTTTATGAGCCTGATTAATGGTATTTTCAAACCTTATTTGGAATCCTTTGTTATTGTGTTTATTGATGATATCTTGGTGTATTCTAAGACCAAGCAGGAGCACGAAAATCATTTGAGAATTGTACTAGGATTACTGAAGGAGAAGCAATTGTATGAAAAAGTCTCTAAGTGCGATTTTTGGTTGGAATTAGTGTCCTTTTTGGGACATGTAGTTTCCAAGGAGGGAATCCAAGTGGATCCATAAAAGGTGAAGGTGGTTAGAAACTAGGCAAGGCCAACTAATGAGATGGAAATTTAGAGTTTTATGGGGCTGGCCAGTTACTACCATTGGTTCGTAAAGGGTTTTGCATCCATTGCTTCGGTACTAACCATGTTGACCCAAAAGGATGTAACCTTCCAATGGTCGGAGGAATACGAAGAAAGTTTTCAGAAACTCAAGACTCTGCTAACCACAGCACATATCCTGGTGTTATCAATGGAAGATAAAGACTTTATTGTTTTTTATGATGCCTCACGAAATGGGTCAGGTGTTGTGTTAATGTAGGAAGGACAGGTCATTTCATATGCCTCAAGACAGCTGAAGGCGCATGAGAAGAATTACCCCACACATGACCTGGAGTTAGCAGCAGTAGTGTTTGCCCTGAAAATTTGGAGGCACTATTTGTATGGAGCTCAATGTGAGGTGTTCATGGATCATCGCAGCTTGCAGTACATATTCTCCCAGAAAGATCTCAATTTGAGACAGAGGAGATGAATGGAGTTGCTTAAGGATTATGATATCAGTATACTGTACCATCCAGGAAAGGCCAACGTTGTGGCAGACGTATTGAGTCGAAAGACGGTGAGAATGGGCAGTCTAGCTTGCTTGAAAATTGCTTAGTGGCTGATGGCTAGAGAAGTTCAGATATTAGTAAACAGTTTGGTGAGGTTGTCTCTGACTGAAATGGGTGGAATATTAGCTAGCGTGGAGGCTAAGTCATCCCTATTAGAGGAAATCAAAGCAAGACAGTTCGAAGAAGAATGCTGGGTAGGATCAGGGATAAAGTTCTGCTGGGAGAAGCCAAGAAAGTAGTGTTAGATGATGAAGGGGTCCTAAGAATAAAGGGGCGGGTATGTGTTTCCCGAGTTGGTGAGCTAATTAAAACTCTTTTGGTAGAAGCTCACAACTCGAGGACTCCATCCACCCTGGAGTCAACAAAATGTAACATGACCTGAAGCAACACTATTAGTGGGGCAGGATGAAGAGAGATATTATTAACTATGTTGCCCAATGTTTGAATTTTCAATAGGTGAAGTACGAGCACCAAAAGCCTAGAGGAATACCTCAGAAAATGCCTATCCCTGAGTGAAAATGGGAGAGAACAACAATGGATTTTGTGGTGGGTCTTCCAAAGACTTTTGGGAAATTTGACTCAATTTAGGTCATTATGGACAGATTGACCAAGTCATCCCATTTCTTGCCGGTCCAAGTGACTTACAATGCCGAGAAACTAGCTAAATTGTACGTGAAGGAAGTGATTCAGTTGCGTAAGGTACTGGTTTCTACTATGTCAGATAGGGACACTGAGTTCACTTCTCATTTCTAGAGAACTCTGCAGGTTGAGTTGGGCACAAGGTTGGACTTGAGCACAGCCTTCCATCCTCAGACAGATGAACAATCAGAAAGGACTATCTAGATATTAGAGGACATGCTCCGGGCATGTGTGATAGATTTTGGAGGCCATTGGGACAAATTCTTACCCTTGGCAGAATTCGCCTACAACAACAACTATCACTCAAGCATTGGCATGGCACGCATTTGAAGCTCTGTATGGGAGGAAATGTAGGTCTCTAATTGGTTGACTTGATGAGTTTAAAGTGAGACCGTGGGGAACTAATTTTCTGAGGGAATCCTTGGAAAAAGTTCGAATAATTCAGGACCGTTTGGTAGCTGCTCAGAGTAGACAGAAGCAGTACGCAGACAAGAAGGTGAGGGATATGGAATTCATGGAGGGCGAGCAAGTTCTGCTCAAGGTGTCTCCTATGAAGGGGGTGATGAGGTTCAAAAAGTAGGGCAAACTTAGCCCGAGGTACATTGGACCATTTGAAATACTCCAGCATGTAGGGAAAGTAGCGTATCAGCTGGCATTGGAGCCAGGATTGTCTAGAGTCCATCTGATGTTCCATGTCTTAATGTCTAAAAAGTATCATGAGGATGGAACGTACATTATCAAATGGGACACGGTGCTGCTTGATGAGAATTTTTCTTATGAGGAGGAGCCTATAGTAATATTGGCTAGAGAAGTTTGGAAGCTCAGGTAGAAAGAAATTACAAGGTCCAATGGAAGAATAGTCCCACTAAGGAAGCCACTTGAGAGACCGTGGCTGATATACGGATTAAGTATCCTCAGCTATTCATGGAATATGGTAAGTACTCTTCCCTTTCTTTGTAAGAACATTGGGGGACGAACGGTATTCTAATTGGTATCTAATGTAATGACTCGGATGTAATTACGGGATGATTAGGGGCCTAAAACACTGGAAATAGGCTAAGAAATGAATAGAATGTGTTTTGAAATATTCTTAGTGTGAAACTGGTTGATTTTGGGTGGCTACTAGTTTGGGGGACCGCTGCAGTAGTGGATTTACCGCTGCAGCAAGACCGTGGTAGCGGTCGGAGTCCCGCCGTGATGAATTTAGGAAGTAACTACTGGAACCGCCGCAACAACACTTTGGCCGTTGTAGCGGGTCCGCTGCAGTGGAAATAAGACCATTGCAGTAGATAATGGGAATCAAAAGTGAGTTTTAAGTGGGAATTATGGGGTTTTTACCCTATTATTTTTGAAATATGATCATAAGGGCTAGAGAATGGAAAATCTCTCCAGAGCAGTAAACTCTTCTCCTAAGGAAAGAATTCTGATTTCCTATCTCTACTACGAGTAGTGTCGATCCTAGATTGCTTGTGGACCTTTAATGGTGGAATTTTTGTAGAGAAAAACCCTAAGTTGTTAAACTAGGGCTGGATTATAGGATGATTAGGGGGTGATTTGGATAGATTTTTGAAGAGTTTTAATCACTCCCCTAAAATTATGTGTTGGGAATGAGGGTTACGCAGGGAATTGAGACTAGAACCGAGTAGAATTGGGGTTTTACTTTCAAAAATGCCCCGAAAGAAAGGGTTTGATCTATTTATACCCATGATTGAAGAGTAAGTAATGAATTACTCTTATTGTGTAGATTTTGAATGATTCAAAACTTTGAGGAAGGGCAAGGCTCCCGTAGAGCAACCGAATTGTTATCTTCGAATATCGAGGTAGGGTATGGTTAGAGGGTTAGACTTTGTATAATGGCTTGTTGTATGTGTGATAATGGTATGTGTTGGTCTTTGGACATTATGTGATATGAAATTGTATATTTGAATAAATAGTGAAAATCATGCTAATATGAGATGATAATGAACTGTTGTGAAAATCTTGTGGAACTGTGAAGTGAAATTCTTTTAAGATGCTTCAAGGTGAATCAATGATCTGTAATTGTGCAAGTGATGGAGTGGAATATAGACTCCTAAATATTGAAATATATATATATTTATGTGGGTTGTAACCTATTACATTTCATGATAAAAAATGATTTGAATATGTAAACATATTCTAAGATGAGTGGTTCGTGCCCGAGGGGAGCATCCGGGCGAGCGATATTATTGAGTGACTCGTGTCCAGGGGAAGCATCCGAATGAGCATATGAGTGGGAGCAGGTACCACACCGTTACAGTATATGAATTTCTAGAGTCCCCTGCAGGTCATGACTAGAAGGGCAAAAAAGACCCTCTGGCATCTGTGTACACTAATTTTGTGGTTTGAGTGTTTATGGTGGTATGGCGGAGGCATGTGCCTGTCATATCACAATTTATTTACTTTGTTTATGTTACGTTCATAATCATGTGTAAAATTGAATGAAGAATGTGCTAAGTGGTTGTGGAAGTTACGGATCTTTTATGTGATTGAATCGAAGAACATGAATCTAATTCTAAGTGCAACACAGTCAAGATGCTGGTAAATGTTGAGTGGTTTTGCTTGTAATTTCCTCTTGTATTTGTAAGTGATAAAGAGTCGTACTTATTGCTGCTCATACTTGTTTTATATTAAATTGAGCTATAAAGTATGTGCATTGTTGACACTAATGAAAGGATGTATTGATGACTAAATAACTGATGAAGGTGCAGCTAAGTCGAGCTATTGCCTAAGGCAATATCGCTGCAGCAGAACTTCTTCCTCACCACAGCGAAAAACCCAATCCAGTGAGCAGCCCGGCTGTCACCTAGATAGAGCTAGTGTACTTGAAATGGCTTCTATATTTCTATAAAATGTTAGAGACTTTTTTATATCATTTCTGCTATGTTTACACGTTATTATGTAAGATCGGACGATGATGTCTACCTGTACCGTGTTATGCATTGACCTTACCTCTGCACTTCTTTTCTAAGTGCAGAGTCCAAGCCAGGTAATTCCTCATGTACTCACCTATAAGCAGCAGCAATCGTTGAAAGGTGAGCAGAGCAAGGAGGCACTATCACTCTCCCATTTTGAAGATGTCCTTCTCTTTCAGACACTTATTTTCTTTGTTTTTAGTTTTAATCGTTTAGAATTGCAAGCAGACATCTCGTGCAATGACTTTCAGGTCTTGATATTGGTTTTGTTTTGTTTTGTTTTGTTTTGGTTACTACTTGTGACGATACCTTTCGTTTATTTATAAACCCTTATCTCTTGCTGAATTTTTTATGTTGGGGTAATTTTTGGGGATCATTGGTTCACCCACCGCAGAGTTAGTGTGGGTGCCAATCACGGTCATTTGGGTCATGAAAGAAAGTCATGAAGGTTGTTATAGCAAAGAGTCATTCAGACAAAGAGATAATTGATTCTAAGGTAATTCAAAATACAATTCATAATAATCTCAAGTATATGTGTTTTGAACAAATAAATATAATTTTTAATAGGGTGACTATAGTGAAGTCACTCCCAATATTTTGGATGGTTACAATGAAAGAACAGGAAAGCAACATATTGCACCTCAGAGTGGCAATGAAAGTGGTGATACAGTGACTGTCGTATCCAAAGAAGAGATTCAGGAAGGAGATGATGACCCACCGGTAGTAACTTGCATCAAAATGTGATACAAGATAAATAAGACGAGTTTTCTCATGTCAACAAGGATGATGAGGTACCTGTTTATATCTATTTTAACAGTTTAAGCAGTTTTACTAGTTAGATATCTAGACCTCTTTCTGTTTAAATATTTTAAACAAGTTTTTTCCCCCTAATAAAACTTGTAAATATTAATTTATGTGATACACATATAATCAACGTGGGATATTGATACAAATGTAACATGATGAAATATATAACTTCAATTCAAAATTTTAAAATATTAAAATATTTATACATATTTTTTATAGATACTATATAAATTCTTATACATTCAAAAATTGACACATGTTAGATTACTAAAATGCCTACTTACTTGAACTGATTATCAATACAAAGCATTACAAGATATAAGATTGTATACATCATTTTGTTAATCATAATTATTATTATTTATTCAAAACATATTTATTTATATAGATTTCCATTGATGCAAATAAAAATGAGGTGTATCAAATTAATGAACAACCAAATGTTCCAACTGTTCGAAAAAATGATACACCTCTTGAATTTGAGATCGATTATGATTAATTTTCAAGCCAAATTTCAGAAACAAGGATCACCATACGTTGCTCAACTGTCCGAGATTATGCCACGGAAATCAATCGAATTAGGCGACCTGGCCCATGAAAAAGGTCTCCATATATGACTGATTTTGTGCCTACATTAGCATTTTCTATCGTTCTGACTCCTATTTTAGAAAAGAAGCATCCTTTTGAGAATGCATCGATACTCGGTCCACATGACAATGATTTGTTCAAATGGTTGCCAAAAAACCATGCTCAGAAGTAAGTTTATTCAAAAATTATAAATATTATGTATTTACAATGTAGTTTCTTCTCATTACATAAAAAAATTATTTTTAGGAAGGACAAGGATGATTATTATAAGAAAAAGTCTGGAATCATTCCGATACCATTCGACTTTGTCATCAAGCTTATGGAAGAAAAAAATTGGTTCTATCCATTATCTTTTACTGGATGATGCTGGAATGACGAGGTATAACTACTAACATTTTAATACCAGAAATAATTACCAAATCAGTTGATACTAATATGAACTCATCTTTTCAGCATATGGATATCATATTTTACTAGTTGTGGAAAAAGCGCAAGTATGATGTGAATGAAGTTTTTAGATACACCATAGTTGATTGCATATTTAAGACAAGAATTGAAGAGATATACAATAAGTATGCACAACAACATGGGGACATTAGCGTAGCTAAAGAAGAAGATGTGATTTGTGATTACGTCAAGGGTTATAGACTAGTAGCTAATGTACCATGGTACACTGTTGATGCAGTAATGATTTCATTCAACTGCAGAGATAGACATTACTGGATTCTTGTTGTTGTGCACTTTTGATACAAGTGTATCAGGATCTACGATTCATATTGTTTGACAGGTCATGATTCTTCTGTCATGGATGATGTCAACAAATTAGAAAATTTTTTACCGCTATATCTATCACTTAGTTGATTATACCATGACCAAAAACACACTGTCTGGTCAAGGGATGAAGCTTACATGGATAAATCACAGTCTAAACCTTTGGAGGTCCGATTTTTCGACCATCTGCTCCACCAAGCTCATGGTAGCATGTACGTTTTCATTTTATTAGATTTTGATACATTCTTTTATAAATATAACAATGTAATCTTCATTTTATTTTTTTATAACTTTTTTCCACAGGGAATGCGGTGTTTATGTAGCCGCATACGCGGAATACTTAAGCAATGGAGTTGATATATGTGTTGTTGAGTTTGAAGCTAATCTGCACCGATCTAGATATGGTGCACTTCTATGGGATTATGGATCTCAGAAAAGTGAGGGTGGTGCAATTAGTGAAAACAAAATGTCGGCAAAGCCTAACAGGACACTAAATGAGACTATGTCTCAACCAGGCATTGTTATTGAGTAGAATGTGTTTTGAATCTGAACTGCTTTTTATGTTATATTTTTTCAGTTTTTTTTAGAACATTCTTTTATGCATGAACAAGTTGTCAATGAAAAAATGATACAATGGTAAACTATATCATTCTATCAAATACTATTACTACAATTATGTTTGATACATGTGTTTTTTTAAATTATACATGTAGTTTTTCTTTGAACAAATAATTTATTTATTTTTTATTGTTTTTCAAAGATACAAATTCAGTGGGATAGTTGTATGTTTCAATTTTTCTCTTATTTTGAATATTTTTGTTTTTGCATGAATAAGTAGATTGATAATAAAATATTGATACAGTTAAATGTTGTATCTTTGTATCAAATATTCTTACTACAGTGGGACAATTATACATGCAGTTTTTTCTTTGCACAAAAATATATTTTTAAATATTTCGAATTCAGTGGGATAATTGTATCTTCCAGTTTTTCTATTATTTTGAACATAATTTTTGCATGAACATGTCGATTAACAATGAAATATTGATACAGTTATAAACTGTATCTATGTATCAAATATTCTTACTAAAGTGGGACAATTATACCTGCAGTTTTACTTTGCACAAATGTTTTATTTTTTTTAATTATTTTTAAATGTTTCAAATTCAGTGGGATAATTCCATCTGCATAGCAATGGTATATTTCATTCTTTTTTGTTATATCATAATATCCTCCGTTTGAATTATCATCAGAAAAAATACGTATAAAAGAAAACTCGTTTAACGTGTCAATTTTTTTACAATTACTCTCTTAAATAAAAAAATTATGTACAATTTAAATTTTGATGGACACTTGATTTTTTAGAACAATAGTGTAATCAACATATATTTTGATATGACAAAAAAATCATGTTTGCTTTTATTTGACTCATTGTTTCAGAATCCTCCAAAATCATATCACTTAATTTATCAAAAAATATTAACGTTAAATAAAAATGACTGTATCATTTCCTTATAGGAATGAAGTTACAAGTACGTTTATTATGACCAATACGGCCACATAGTCCACATTTAATGATGTTCTTCGGGAGAGCTTCTATGAATGATTTGTGTCTTATCTTTTTTGGCCTTCCAGGCAGTCTCTTTTAAATGGGCGGAAAAACAACTTCTTCCATCACATGTTTTGAAATATCCTAATCTTTTTCATCTGGTAGTGAAAAAATCGGTACTTCATACGTTTTAAGCAACGTTTCTAGTTTTTAGTAGTCTAAGAAAAAATCAACTTCTTTCAAATTCATAATTTTTATAATAGTCCGTGCATGCGAACAAGGTATCTCATCGATTTGGGACCTCCCACAACTACATTTTTTTATTTTCAAGACAAACAATAAAACGTCTTCCATCATCAAATACTACGTACAAGTATTTTATTGAGGGCACCACCTTCATAATAATAACAAGCACTATTAACTTTTTTAAGACACTAATTAAGTATTATATCTAAACTAAAAAAAGTACTATATTCTTGTCACGACCCAAAAGATCGGGATTGACATCCACACTAATCCTCTGGTGGGTGAACCACGAATTCCGATACTCTCCCCATAATCAAAATATTCATGAAAAAGAAATCAACTATTATGAAAAAAAATAATTTCAAATCATTAAACTGCACGTACCAAAACCAAATAACTAATTCCTCATAACCTGATTGTCATTGCACCAGACGTCTATTTATACAAGCTAAGAAACTAAAACTAAAAATGAAATGAAGTGTTCGAATGTCCAAAAGAAGGACATCTGCAAGGAAGGAGCGATCTGCGTCCTCATCTGCTCACCTTCTCGATCCATAAAAGTTGTTGGTTCACAGGTGAGGGCACGAAGAACTGCTGGGCTTGAACTCTGCACTCAAAAAAGGCTGCAGGGGTAGGTTCAGTACATGACACAGTACTGGTAGGCATCTTCGGCCGACCTTACATAGATCCTCATCTTTACATTGATTATTTTATGGACACTAGCTCTACTCAAGAATTAGTCGTCCTGCTCACTGGATTAGGCCTCTCACTGCAGCGGTCACTTGTCCGTTGCAGAAGTCTTGCCGCAACGGTAATGGTTTCGCTACAGCGACACTACTTAGGCAGTAGCTCGACCTGTTTCTCCCTTTTCAGTTCATCTATCCCACTGTTCAATAATCAACAGTTACATTTCACATACTCCATGAATCCATCGAACGACCATAATGAACAACAATCGTAATAGCTATTAAGAGTTACAAATCCTCAGTTATTTTCAGCAACAACTACTCAATAACTACACATGGTGACAAATGCATACTTAGCATTAACACCATGTTAATTGTTATCAATTTGCATGATATCCATAATAAGTTAGCACATTCTCGTAATACGTTTCACATCAACCTCATGAACATAAATGAAATCACAAACAATAAGCGAATAATACCACCAAGGGTAACATGAAGGACACACGCTTCCGCCATCTCCCCTTAACACTCAACCACACGAATCATGTACACACACGCTAGTGGGTCTTATTTATGCCCAACCAGTCATGACCTGCAGTGGACCCTAGAAATCTATGTATTGTGCCGGTGTGGAACCCACTCCAACTCATATGCTCATCCAGATGCTCCCCTTGGACACGAGCCACTCAAATATTATTATTCGCTCATTTGGATACTCTCCTCTGGCTCGAGCCTCTCATTTTAGGATGTTAAAATCTTTTCTTTCATCATTCTCATAAAAGGCATGTAGAGTGCATCATTGCATCATACAGAAAGTTACAATCTACTTCTCAAATAAACCATCATCAATTAACCATTCTCTCATTAACGAAGTATGATTACCTTACTGACCATTCATCACAGGTAATTACACTAATATATTTACACAATCTTTTAAATAAGTCATCACAATTCAACAACACATCTTAATCACGTTCATGAGATAAATTAACAACAATTGACTCACATACCACGTAAACGTCTGAAGACCAATCATATATCAACATTGCACACTATACATGCCATTATATAGGTTTATCCCTATAAACCATAACCTACCTCGATCTGGAGATAACAATTCAACTACTCTGCGGGAGTCTTTCCTTTCTTCAAAGCTTTGGAAAGTGTGAAACCTACACAACAAGGGTAATTCATTAATTACTCTTCAACCTGAGGGTCTAACAGATCAAACCCTCCCCTTTGGGGTAATTTTGAGAGTAAAAACCCCAGTTTTTCTAGGTTCTAGGCCTATAATTCCCGCGTAACCCTCATTCCCGGCATGTAATTCTAAGGTAATGATTAACACAATTAAACATCACCCAAATCACCCCACCATTCCAGCCCTTTAACAACCTAGGGTTCTTCCTCTACAAAAATTCCACCATTAGAGGCCTACAAAGATTCTAGAATCAAAACTACTCATCTTAGAGATAGATAATCGAAATTCTTACCTTGGGTGAAGGGTTTACTGCTCTAGAGAGTTTTCTCGCTCCTTAGACCTCCTAATCTCCTTTTGGTAAATAATGGGGTGAAAATCCCGAAATTCCCACTTAAAACCCATTTTCTGATTCCCATCATCCGCTGCAGCGGTTACCTTTTTGCTAAAGCGGACCAGCTACAGCGGTCATAGGGCCATTGTGGTGGTCCAAATGGTTACTCTTCAATTTACACCACGATGGAACTCCGACCGCTACCACGGTCTCATTACAGTGGGAATCCCAACCAGTAGCTACCCAAAATCGCACAGTTCTGGACTTCATTTATTTCACAACCTCCCTATCTCATACTTAGCCAGATTTCTATGTTTTATGCCCTTAATCATCCCATAACGATGTATGGATCATTACACCATATACCAATTAAAATACCATTGTCCCCTGTAATGCCTCAAAAACTCAAAGATCAGACCCGAGAATCAAAGAGGGAAAATAATTTTAGAAGAAACTGGAAAATCTAGCACCATTCTCAGAATGGGCTATTAAGTGACCCGTTGGAGGTGCCCACGAGTCGTGAGGTGACTCGTGGGGAGGCCATGTGGGGAAGTTCTAAGTTCTGGTAAAAAGGTTGCCTCACGAATGATCTAACGAGTCGTAGTCAATACCCACAATCCATTAGGTCAGTCATGGGGAGGGAAAAATGGAAGTATAGAGAGGGGGAGGCAGTGCACTTGATGGACGGTGACCACGAGTCGTGGTCACCAGTGATGAGTCATGATGTCTCCCTTTGCTAGCCCCGGATGATTTTTGGACAGTGTACTTGAAGAGTGACGCCATGAGTCGTGGCCAGTGGTGAAGAGTCATTAGGTTCCCCGAGGTGACTTCAGTGACTTTCAGGATGTAGACCTAACGAAAGGTCCCAATGAGTCATGTTCCCAACCAATGACTCGATGAATGACCCATTGGGACCTAGTCAACCAGATTTCAGATTTTAGCCCAGGGATATTTTTGTAGTCTCCTACTTATTTATTCCCTAAACTACGTTACTTTAGTAAAATTTCGAGGATATTAAAGGGTTTGAACGGTTTCACCCCTCATTCCCCACATTTATTCTCAGAAAGATCATCGAGGAGTCTCTCAAGAACTTCCAAGCAAGCTTAGGTTTTCCTCCATTGCAGCAGTTCGAGTTTTATTCTTCGGGAAATTCTTAGCCAAGTATGTGGGATTTCAACAAGGGAATAATCCTTCCCTTGTGTCCCCCAAGATCTTTTCTAGTTTTCTCCATTAGTTATAGCCCTCAGTTATCAATTGTGGAATTATTTCTTATCTAGATATCTTCTAATTCATGTGTAATATTATTCTTGTGAATAGTAGATGTATTTCCACCAGTTTATAGTTATATTGATGTTGTCCCTGTAAAGTAAATTCTAGCCCTAAGCTTTTGAATTTCTGGAGAAGTTTTCAGACAGGTTTCATTGTGGATGCAAAGGGGATATTTCTCATGATTGTGTATTTCTTAGTTATTCCTTATTTTCTTGAAATTGTGAAAGATTATAGCTAGTAGCATAATTCAGCCCTAGTCACAGCTCAGTAGAAATCAAGAACTTGTGGGTTAAACTAGTTTTCCCTGTGGCGTGACTCAATCAGTGTTGAGATGTTTGTGTACTTAAATGTTTGTTAAAGTATCAATCAGAATTATATCAGTCAAGTCTCAGTTAGAATCATGTCAGTCTAGTCTCAGTCAGATTTTTAGCAACCTCAGTGTTGTCCAGAAAAAAATGTCAACTGATCGACTTGAGTACAGTAAATTTTTGAGGTGTCAGAGGTGCCTCCCAGTTATCAGTATTTATATTTAGACATCAGATATCAATTTTTAGTTGGTTCTTTAGATGGTTATGACACTCCTTGTTGAGCAGCTCTGACCAGTATTAGAACACCAGTTTCCAAATCCGGTCCTATAAGAAGCTCAGGGTTCTCTCAGACAGTATCCCTGAGTCAGTTATAGTCTTGGGCCCCAATATCGGGCTATCCGCTTGATGGTAGTAGTCATGGTAGGATTATTCAGTGGGAGTAGGACTTAGCACCGAGAGGGCCGGGGTTCCAGCACACCCAGGTTTCAAAACTACGTTGCCTCCGTAGGTTATATTTATTGGCCTCATGGCCCTAGAAAGTGATCTCACATTCCATGCCTTTATACCCTAGCAAGGTATATTGGGTCCTACCAGTGGGGTGTATACATCGGACTCCACATCTAGCTCACGTGGTTATATGTCGGTTATAGACTCTCCTAGTCTAGTTCAGTTTCAGGTTAGTCAGTTCAGATCAGTTTAGTACAGTATTTCAAACTTAGGGAATGTCTTTGACCATAAGACAAGGTCATCTTGACCATCTCAGTATATTTCAGTTATTTCAATTACTCATTGCATGCCATTTTAGTTCAGTTGTTTATATCCAGTGTTATGTTCTCTCCTGCTTACTCAGTACATTCAAAGTACTGACACATACCTTTTATGTTGTATCATTTCATGGTACAGCCACAGGTTCTCAGTCTCAGCGTCGTTAGTAGTTTCATTCGGGTGACATCAGCAGCAGAAGTGGTGAGTCCTCATCTTTCGAGGATGACATTTTATTTACTTCAGTTATATTTTATCTCTTTTAGTTAAACTTAGAGTTAGTTGGAGGTTTGTCGTAGTAACTCATCAGTTAGATGCCTTTCAGACATAAACATAGTTTCAGACTTTCAGATTTGTTCAGACATTTATAACTTTATGATTTAGTTTTACCCTCATAAGTGATTCATATTAGCATTTTAAATCTTCCGCTATGTATGATTACTCAAAATGCTAGTGTATGATAGACCAGGGGTTGACTTAGGGTTACTTGTGACTCCAAGTATCGTGTTATGTTGAGGGTATAGACTCGGGCGTGACAAACTTGGTATCAGAGCACTAGGTTTAGAGTGTCCTAGGATAGGATGTCTGAACCACGTCAAGTAGAGTCCTTTTCATGGGTGTGAAGCCACCACACTTATGAGGGGGAGGCTACAAGGAATTTTTTTAGGAAAATTCCCTTCTTTCATTATTCTTATCGTGCGATAAAGTGTAAACTCTAAAGTTTCTCTTATAACTCATGATTTACGCGTTCATTTATAATGCCTCCCAGAAGAGATAATGGAAGAGGGAAAAATAACGGGTATCCACCTGCCCTACCACCTCTAATAGGCCCCTTTAATGGGCAAGTGACAGATGCAGAGGTCGGGGCTACCCTTAGAGTGGTAATACGGGCCACAATCACTCAGCTTAACCAACAGGCAGACGCACCTGGGAACCCTACTAAAGAGATGATAGCTACTAGGGTTCAGAATGTCACAAAAAGGAGTCCACCTGAGTTTCACGGTATGAAAATGGATAGAAGGTTCAAAGGGAAAGAAAAGGGGAGCAAAAGAGCAAGGACAGGGGACTCGGGGTATTCCCCACAGAGGATGGGTGGTGTACCTCATTTTCAGTCCCGTCAAAGATCATTAGCCCCAGCTCCACTGATAGTCAGTGCTCCAACCAAACCCAGAGTAAGGGAGCTAACATACCCAACTTGTCAGAATTGTGGGAAGAACCATTTGGGAGAATGCATGGCTGGTTCAAGTGGTTGTTTTTGGTGCAGAAAGTGGGGCCATAACACATCGATTGCCCAGAAGCCAAGAGAGGCAAAGGTAAATCCTCGGCTACCTCTTTTGGAGCCTTTTCAGGTCACCCATCTTGCGAGAAAAATGAAAGGAGCCACCCCGGTAACTGTTTTCTTGGTAAAAAAGGATGTTTTGGATGTGGTCAGTTGGGCCATGGAATAAATAATTGCTCATTTGTTGGACGTGCGAAGACTCAAACAACCATTTTAGCAGCTCTAGTAGCTCTCCCGTCTCAGCAGGGCCCAACATTTAATGCAGATGGCAGACAGCTCCAGATTTAGTTGCAGGTATGTTATGAACCTTTTGTTTATCCCTGCATGTTGTTAGGCCAAGGAACCATAGTATAAGGTAAGAGATGCCTTTTAGCATGCTAGTATGAGAATTATCCCGTGACCGGTATAAAATGGTTGTTAGTATGAAGTGTTAGTGATGCTAACCTAGTCGTAAGGAAGAATCTAAGAGCTTGAGATTGTGACTTTAAACTAAGGGGGAGATGATAAGTTAAGAAGTCCAAGTTAAGGCTTAAGTGTTCTAGTAGAGGGATATCAGACATAGCAGCTTTGGGATGTCAAACCTTCCTATTCAGATGTTCTTCCTTTGTGTTTCAATTGGCACTACATTTTACCCATGCTTGTGTTCAGACCCCTAAAATTTATAAATAACCATTTCAGACAGCGATCTCAGTCATACTCCATGATTTCGAAAATCTCAGCTTCACGTCATGAGACTCATTATGCACAGACTCATATCTCACAGTATGTTCAGCTTCATGAACCCAATCCCTCAGATTCTCCTTAATGGTTCGGCAGATCATGCTGCATCATGTGTAGGCTAAGACTAAGCTCCTTGGATGATTCATGCTTGCGATTTCCTTACTCTAAGCCAAGGGTATATTCACCCATAACAAGAATGATTATTGTAATAGATATATTCAGAATGTCCTTCTATTTATACCTTAGATACTCAGTATGCAAAAGTTTAGGGGATATAGTTGTTAGTCAGACTAGGGAGGCAGGGAAAATTCTTGGATGATATATGCTATTACGGGAATAGTAAGATGGTTTAGTAATAGGTTTGAATTCTGTGGTGGTATTCAGAAAAGTTAGTGTAGCTGACAAGGTGTCTCCAAATATTTCATCCTGGAAAGGGGTTGATGAGGCATTGGTGAGAATGAAAGTCTCTTTTACAATGAGATTCAAGTCGGGATCCTTGGTTGTTGGGTTCGTAAGCTAAGGAACAAGGAAATAGCTTCAGTCAAGGTCTTGTGGAGAAATAAGCAGGATGAGGAAGCTACGTGGGAGGCTGAAGCAGATATGATGGCCAAATACGCACACTTGTTCTCTACAGACTCTGTTACAACTTAAAATGTTATTTTTGCCGTAGAAACTGATTGAGTTGTTAGGTTCAATTCATGTGTTTAAATTTCCTGTATGATTTTGGATGTATGTATGAAAAGTGAATTCAATTCAGTTATGTATTTTGAAACAGAGGTAGTCATTCTGTCAGATTTGGAGCTAAATGAATAGTATTTGAAAATTTATGATTTGTTATTCTTTGCTTTCCCGTGTGTTCTCCAACATTCGAGGAAGAATATTCCCAAGGGGGATATATTGTAATTCCCGAAAGACTCAAAGATCAAACCCAAAACTCAAAAAGGGAAAAGAATTTCAGAAGAAACTGGAAAATCTGTCACTAGTCTCAGAACGGGCGTTAAGTGACCCGTTGCCCATGAGTCGTGACGTGACTCGTGGGGAGGATAGGTGGGGAAGTTCTACATTCTGGGAAAAAGGTTACCCCACAGACGACCTAACGAGTCATGGTTAGTCCCCACCAACCATTAGGCCAGTCGTGGGGAGGGACAAATGGAAGTATAGAGAGGGGAAGGCAGTGTACTTGACGGATGGTGACCATGAGTCGTGGTCACTAGTGAAGAGTCGTGATGTCTCCCATTACCAGCCCCAAATGATTTTTGGACGGTGTACTTGACGAGTGACACCACGAGTTGTGGCCAGTGGTAACGAGTCCTTAGGTTCCCCGTGGTGACTTCAGTGAATTTCAGGTAGTAGACCTAACGAGAGGTCCCAACGAGTCGTGGTCCCAACCAATGACTCATTGAGTGAACCGTTGGGACCCAGTTGACCAGATTTCAGATTTTAGCCCAAGGATATTTTTGTAATCTCCTACCTATTTAATACCTAAACTATGTCGTTTTATGTAAAATTCCGAGGATATTAGAGGGTTTGAACGGTTTCTCCCCTCATTCCCCATGTTTATTCTCAGAAAGATCATCGAGGAGTCTCTCAAGAACTTCCAAGCAAGCTTAGGGTTTCCTCCATTGTAGCAGTTCGAGTTTTCTTCTTCGGAAGATTCTTAGCCAGGTATGTGGGATTTCAACAAGGGAATAATCCTTCCCTTGTGTTCCCCAAGATCTTTTCTAGTTTTCTCTATTAGTTCTATCCCTGAGTTATCAATTTTAGAATTATTTGTTAGCCAGATACCTTATAATTGATATTATTCTTGTGAATAGTACATATATTTCCACCAGTTTATAGCTATATTGATGTTGTCCCTATAAAGTAAATTCTAGCCCTAATCTTTCGAATTTCTGGAAAAGTTTTCAGACAGGTTTCATTATGGATTCAAAGGGGATATTTCTCATGATTTTGTATTTCTTAGTTATTCCTTATTTTCTTGAAATTGTGAAAGATTACAGCTAGTAGCATAATTCAATCCTAGTCACAGCTCAGTAGAAATCAGGAACTTATGGGTTAAACTAATTTTGCCTATGGCGTGATTCCATCAGTATTGAGATGTTTGTGTATTTAAATGTTTGTTAAAGTGTCGGTCAGAATTATATCAATCAAGTCTCAATCAGAATCATGTCAGTCTAGTCTCAGTTAGATTTTTAGCAACCTTAGTGTTTTCTAGAAAAAAATGTCAGTTAATCTGTTAGACTACAGTAAATTCTTGAGGTGTCATAGGTGCCTCCCATTTATCAATATTTATATTCAGACATCAGATATCAATTTTTAGTTGGTTCTTTAGACCTCTACGACGCTCGTTGTTGAGCAACTCTGACCAGTCTTGGAACACTGTTTCCAAATCTGGTCCTATAAGATGCTCAGGTTGCTCTCAGACAGTGTCTCTGAGTCAGTTATAGTCTTGAGCCCCAGTATCGAGCTATCCGCTTGACAGTAGTAGTCATGGTAGGATTATCCAGTGGGAGTAGGACTTAGCATCAAGAGGGCCGGCATTCCAGCGCACCCAGGTTCCAGAATTCAGTTGCCATCGAGGTTATATTTATTGGCCTCATGGCCCCAGACAGTGATCTCACAGTCCATGCCTTTATACCCTGGCAAGGTATATTGGGTCCTACCGGTGGGGTGTATACATCGGACTCCACGTATAGCTCACGTGGTTTTATGTCGGTTATCGACTCTCCCACTAGTAGTCCCAATTAAGTTTCAAGTTATTCAGTTAGATCAGTTCAATACAGCATTTCAGACTTAAGGCATGTTTTTGACCATCAGACAGGGTCATCTTGACCATCTCAGTATATTTCAGTTATTTCAGTTCAGTGTTTAAGTTGGTCATTCTAGATCATTTTAGTTCAGTTGTTTATATCCAGTGTTATGTTCTCTCCTGCTTACTCAATACATTCAAAGTACTGATGCATACCTTTTATGTTGTATCATTTCATGATACAGCCACAAGTTCTCAGTCTCAGTGTCGTTAGTAGTTTCCTTCGGGTGATATCAACAGCAGAAGTGGTGATTCCTCATCTTTCGAGGACTACATTTTATTTCCTTCAGTTATATTTTATCTCTTTCAGTTAAACTTAGAGTTATCTAGGGGCTTGTCCCAGTAACTCATCAGTTAGATGGCTTTCAGACATAGACATAATTTCAGACTTTCAGATTTGTTCAGACATTTAAAACTTTACGATTCAGTTTTACCCTCATAAATGACTCATATTAGCATTTTAAAGCTTCCACTATGTATGATTACTCAGAATGCTAGTGTATGATAGACCAGGGGTTGACTTGTGACTCCAAGTACCATGTTCCGTGCAGGGTATAGACTCAAGGCGTGACATCCCCAAACGGTCTATACAAAAGTAAGAAGGATATGTACCAGATTCTATGAACAACTGGGGGTACTTGACCCTCTTATTAGCTTCAATCTCCCAAGTGGCTTCTTCCACCGGACGGTTCTTCCACTAGACTTTTACTGCCAGAATCTCCTTAGACCTGAGCATCTGAACCTCTTTGGCCAACATCTCTACAGGTTCATCCTCATATGACAGATTCTCATCCAGTAGCACAGAGTCCCACATAATGATGTATGTTCCATCCCCATTGTACTTTTTCAGCATGGACACATGAAATGTCAGTTGCACTCCATACAATCCTGGCGGCAATGCCAGCTCATAAGCCACTTCCCCCACACGTCGAAGTATTTCAAATGGACCAATATACTTTAGGCTGAGCTTGCCACATTTTCTGAACCTCATCATCCCCTTCATGGGGGACACCTTGAGCAGCACTTGCTCCCCTTCCATGAACTCCAAGTCCTTGACTTTCTTGTCTGCGTATTACTTATGCCTACTCTAAGCAGCTACTAGATGGTCCTGAATTGTACGAGCCTTTTCCAAGGAATCCTTTAACAAATTCATCACCCAAGGCTTTACCTCAAACACATCAAACCACCCAATTGGAGACCTGGACTTTCTCCCATAAAAGGCTTCAAAAGGTGCCATATCAATGCTCAAGTCGTAGCTATTGTTATAGGCGAACTCTGCCAAGGGTAAGAACTTGTCCCAATGACCCCCAAAGTCTATCACACACGCTAGGAGCATGTCCTCCAACACTTTAATAGTATGTTCCGATTGTCCATCTGTTTGAGGATGGAAGGTTGTGCTCAAGTCCAACCTCATACCCCACTCGGCCTGCAAGGTCCTCTAAAAATAGGAGGTAAACTAAGTGCCCCTATCCAATTCAATTGAAACAGGCACCCAATGTAATCGAATAACCTCCTTCACATACAGCTTGGCTAGTTTTTTCATGCTATAAGTCACCTAGATCGGCAAGAAATAAGCAGACTTGGTCAACCTATCCACTATGACCCAAATTGAGTCAAACTTCCCCAAGGTCTTGGGAAGACCGACCACAAAGTCCATAGCTATCCTCTCCTATTTCCACTCGGGGAGAGGCATTCGCTGAAGAACTCCTCTAGGCTTTTGGTGCTCGTACTTCACCTGTTGAATTTTTAAACACTAAGCCACGTAGTCTGATGCCCCGCAAGTGTACGCAGTCGTACAAGTAATACAGTGGCCCTTTTTAAGAGCCGGATGTCGAACCCACAGGGACTGGACCAATTCAGCTAATTATCAAGTTCAAGTGTGATATTAACTTTCAAAAGTGTTGATTTAGACTTTTTCGATAAAGTTTAATTAAGTCTAGGGGTGGTCATCGAAATACTCTGAAATCATTCAAGGAGCAACTAGAGCAAAAGCCAGATAAACATGCGATACTACGCTTTGTAATGGTTTAAGTATGGAATTATCAATGGTCGTCTCACATAATTACAATTGCATGTTCATGGTATTTCTAGCCTCTAAACACGACAAACTAGCCTCATAACTACTTGAGCGGGGATGTGACATTCTAGTTCGTGGGCAATTCAATTACGTGGATGTGGTTTGCGGGGTTTATGTTCTTGATTAGGGACTTTCGTACCTCTAATCATTTAACCCAACTTAGTTTCACAACTACTTCTACAAGTGGTGATGTGATAATTCTAAGTTGGTGTCTAGCTCATCCCGTTTTAACAACCAAGCAAGGCAAATTAGGTATAATTTCTTATCCTAACCACGAATTATATCGTAAGATACAAACTTGCTCCCTACAAAAATCAGGTATTCACAATCATACCATGTGGTTTCAATCCTAGAAGAAGGGTTCTACCACTCAAGTTCGTATAATTACAAGAAAACATAATTAAAGTAACATACTTACAAGAATTGGCAGAAGAGAAGATGAAATTGATGAACCCTAAGTGAGTTCTCCCACTTCTCCCTTCACTCCTTGGCAGTTTTTCAGAAATAAATCGTGAATAAATGTTTTTAGGAGCTAAGGACCTATTTATAGTAAATGAGAATTGAACAAAATTATGCCCGGCATGAAATAGCTCCGTGGCACGGAGGTTATCGCGCCAATTTACCTCCGTGACACGGAGGCATCGCATAGGTATTTTGGAATTCGCGTAAAATACATGCCAGGCAGCCCCCTGCCGCGTTGGCAGCGTGGCACGCTGCTTGTGCAGCGCGTTAGGGGCCGTGACATGCCCTTGGTCGTGCATCCTGCCTGCTGTGGCACGTTGCCAACGCGCAGGTGGGCTGTTTCACGCATCCTCCTTGCCGACGTTCGCGTTTTACTTCCGATTCCATGCCTCCAATTCACCAACTCATGGATTAGTTCCTCAAATTCATTTTAAACCTACGAAAACAAGAACTAATCATGTTTGTTAGCATATATATTCACATTTACATAGAAGTACATGAGAATGCATATAAATAAGTAGCTAAACAAGACAAAACTAAGTTGTAAAGTATCCCTTGGGCATGCTATTTTGCCCAAGATCACCTATCCCACACTTAGAGCCTTGTTCGTCCTCGAACAACCCTATTACATCTCATGTAAATGAAGACTCACACATAACTAATTTAGCAAGACAATTCAAGCTACGACTATAATGATTATTTAAGATAGTAAGTTAAAAATAGAGCATGCACGATTTAATCAATGAAATGATATACAACTCCATTAAGACTTCCTAACCTCAAGAATCGACTCTCAATCTTAGCAAACTCATGCAAATAAACTGATAAAGAAATCCAACATGAATGTTATCTTTCATTAAACATGTGCCCTCACAACAAGAGAATTACCCATTTTCACTCGCAAGTTTTTAAAACACAATAGGTATGGGTATATGAATAGAATTACACTCACTCTCTCAAAGAATTCACATGCATCATGTAGTGAACTATAAGCTTGCACATAGTGATTCACTCCACTAATTTAAGGATGTATGAACATAAGATCAAGTAGGACTTAATGGGTTGTACTGTAAGCTAAGGGACGGGTAGGTACTATTCTGGCCAGTAATAGTGGCTATCTTCCCCAAGCACTTTTAATAACTTCAACCTTGATTAAGGACATCTCTTTTCTTACTTCCCCAAGCGCTATCTCCATATCATGCGTAAGGTAGTTCTTTTTATGCACCTTTATCTGTCTCAAGGCATACGCAATAACCTGCCCTTCCTTCATCAACACAACACCCAATCCAGACCGTGAGGCATCACAATACACAACAAAATCTTTACCTTCCACGGGTAACACTTGAATAGGTGTTGTGGCCAGCAAAGTCTTGAGTTTCTGGAAGCTCGCTTCACATTCCTCTAACCACTAAAGGCACATCCTTTTGTGTCAACTTGGTCAGCGCCGAAGCGATGGAGGCAAATCTCTTCACAAACCGACGATAGTAACTGGCTAGCCTCACAAAACTCCGGATATCTGTCACATTAGTCGGCCTTGCCCAGTTTTCGACTGCCTCCACTTTCTGTGGATCAACTCGAATTCCCTTTTTGGAAGCCACATGCCCCATAAAGGACACTTATTCCAACCAAAACTCGCACTTGGTGAATTTGGTATACAACTGCTTCTCCTTCAGCAACCCCAGTATAATCCTTAAATGATTTTCGTGTTCCTGCTTTGTCTTAGAATATACCAAGATATCATCAATAAACACAATAACAAAGGAATTGAGGTACGGTTTGAAAATACCATTCGTCAGGCTCATAAACACGGACGGGAAACACAGGAGCATTATTGAGTCCGAAGGACATGACCACAAACTCATAATGCCCATACCTGGTCCAAAAGGTTGTCATGGGAATATCTTCAGCCTGAATTTTCAACTGGTGATAACTTAACCTTAAATCAATCATTGAAAATACAGCCGCTCCTTGTGAATGGTCAAACAGATCATCTATTCGAGGAAGAGGGTACTTATTTTGAATAGTTACCTTGTTCAACTGGCGATAGTCGATGCACCTCAGCATACTACCATCCTTCTTCTTAACAAATAGAATCGGGGCACCCCACCGCGACACACTCGGTCTAATAAATCCTTCACCGAGCAAGTCCTACAACTGTTCCTTGAGTTCTCTCAACTCAGCAGGTGCCATTCGATATGGAGTAATAGAAATGGGTTGGGTTCCTGGTTCCAAGTCTATACAAAAATCTATGTCACGGTCCGGCGGCATGCCGGGCAAATCTGCAGGAAACACCTCTAAGAACTCATAAACAACCAAGAACGACTCTATGGAAGGACCCTCTAAACTAGTGTCCCAAACATGCACCAAATACGTTGAACAACCCCGCTCTATCAACTTACGGGCATGAATATAAGAAATAAGTTTCTTAGGAGTAGGGATATAATTCCCTTTCAACTCCAACCTAGACGATGCTGGACCCAATATAGTGACAGTCTTGGCATAGTAATCCAGAATGGCGTGGTAAGGGGACAACCAACAGATTCCCAAGATTATATCAAAATCAACCATGTCTAAGATCACTAGATCCGCCAGAGTGTCAAATCCCATGAATTCAACAATGCAGTCACAAACAACCCTATCCACCAACACAGAATCCCCAATAGGAGTAGACACACGAATAGGATTATTAAGCACATCAAACACAAGGTCACGAACCAAAGAAAAATAAGTAGACACATTAGAAAATATAAATCCTTGGTCAAACAACACAATAGCCATTCTATCAGCCACGAAGATCATACTTGTGATAATGGTGTATGAAGCCTCTACCTTCGATCTACCAGGAAAAGCATAGAAATGAGCCTGGTTACTAGCCTAAGAACCGCCCTACTTGGGTTGTGCCACCCCTCTACCTGCCTGGGTGCCATCCCTACCTACCTGAGCACGTCCTACCCTGCTGAACACCACCTCTAGCAGCTGGCTGACCACCTCATCCCAACTGCGAATGATTTGGACTGAATTCACTACCTCCCCTCCCAGCTGGTCCTGCAGCTCGAGGAGCTGGGTGAGGAATAATCTATCCGCCCTGTCCGAACCTGGGGCACCATCTGTGGATGTGGCCATACTCACCATACTCATGAAGGACCTTTTCCATAATCGGTCTCTGAGCTGGAACGGAAGAAATAGGACGAGCCCTAAATTTAGAACGAACCATCTGAGTACCCCCAACTGCACCTGACGATCGTAGAGCTACCCCTGGTAGACATTCGGCTGACACCTGTATGGAAGACTGAATAGGGTGCCCAGAGAAACCCTGTGGTGTTGGATCCTTCACATGAGAACCACTAAAAGAGCCAACTCTCCGAGCCTTCTTCTCGGCATTTCTAGCATAACCCTCCTACCTCACCCCTTCAATCGACTTCATGTACTCTACCACCTTTTAAAAAGTCCTATCCGATGAGACCATCTGTAGAGCTGATACCTGGAGACCCACATTTAGGCCTTTAACAAACTGCTGATCCTCTCCTCCTCAGTGTGCAATAACGGTAGAGCATATCTGGACAAGGAGTGAAATTCGACCTCATACGCAGCAACAGATGAGATACCCTGCTCAATGGTGGTGAACTCATCCCGTCTCCTATTCCTCAGAGTGTCGGGAACATATTTCTCCAGAAATGTGGAGTAGAATTGGGTTCACATCAATGGTGGTGACCCTTCTAGTCTACACTCCACGAAAGCCCTCCACCAGAGCTTTGCATCACCAATCAGTTGGAAGGTAAGGAACTCAGCACCTTACTTTTCCACCACTCCAATTTTATGGAGCCTTTCATGATAATCTATGATGAATTCATAGGCGTCTTCTACCTCTATGCTGTAGAAGGTGGGAGGCTTCATCTTGGTGAACCTTCAAAATAATTCGTGTTCTTCCCCTATCATCATCGGTCTTGCCACCAGCCTTGGAAACACCAGCGCCTCCGATATGTCATCAATTCGCGGGGCCACAGCAGTTGCATGCTGAATTAATAATTGTTTTCCCGTTGGAGTAGATGGCGCTAGCCCAGTGCCTAAAATTCTTAAGTTGAGGGTGTTGATGTGCTATGAGATTACAGCACTTTCGACGCTTGAAACTAAAAAAATAGCATAGACTTAGGTATGTTTATATGGATATGAGGAAGTTTTGTTTTGATTTTAGGAAAAATAAGTGTTGGAGCAAAAATGTGCAAAAAAAGCCTAAAAGTGCAGAAAAACAGCCAAGTACAAGTCTCACTACGAGTCGTACCTTGATTATACGAGTCGTACTAAGAACCGTGGTGAAAGTTAGAAGGCTGATATAAGAGGAAGGAAACACACGACTCTCAGTATGAGCTGTACCAAGAAGGTACGAGCCGTAACTGGAGTCGTGGAATTGTTCAGAGAAATTGCACAAAGGCAGTCTCTTGGTACTGATGAACTCAAGGATTGTAGCATTCATATATGACCCGTACCATGAGTCGGTGTAAACTTCAAAAGATTCTTAAATACTTGGCATAACTTCAGACACAACAAATAGTACGAGTCGTAGGAGGAAGGTACGAGGCATACCACAACACTCATGGAAAACATCAGAAGATGTCAGAATTCCCAAGGCCAAACCACGGATGCATTGTACGACTAGTAGGACTGTGGTACGAGACGTACCAACCTACCAATACTTTGAAAAATCTAGAGCATCCAAGGACATGCAAGAAGCAGGTACGACCTGTACAATCCTGTTACGGGTCGTAGGTCTAGTCGTGACACAATCGGCGCCAGGTATGGAAAATTCCCTGTTAGCTTAGGAAAAGGTTTCTAATGTCTGTATAAATAGATTTTATATTTTATTTTAGGAAGAGAATATAGAAACGAAGTAGTGGATGTGTGAAAAATATTTGTTGTGAATATTTATCAAGTTTTAGAGAGCAATTCTTAGGATTAAACTCTTGATTTCCTATATTGTTCTTGAGATTGTTCTTTGATATTCAGATCTGGTTTTCTTCCAATTATTGTTGTAAGTATTTAATTATGTGTTTGCCTATGAATGCAAATTATAATCTTACAACCATGAGAGGTTAAAACCTCCACGATAGGGGTTGTGAGAACCATGATGGATTAACGAAATAGGGTTACACAACAGTGATTCAAAACCAATGTTAAGCTCTTATATTGTATTCTCTTCATCTTTAAACATTTCTTAAAGGTGTAGAACGTTTGGACTTTCCCGAATTCTTTACTTGCTTAAATCTAGAGAAGTAGAGATTAGGAAAAGAGAATTACAACAAAGCCTTGGTCTTTATGATCATTGCATTAACTTTAATTGTCGTCACAGGATAATTAAATTTGGAACATATTGATAATAGTTAGTTTTAAATTGCTCATGAGAACTGACCTGGTGATTGAGTATAGTCATCCAATAGGAACGAATCAGTCATTTGGATGAACTCTAGTTATCAGTTCTACAAGTAAGCATTGGGATTGATCACGTGTGTACACCTGAAGTAGTTATGAACCAATGGGGAACACTTACCCTAGATATTTGCAAATCTTTATATCAACCACAATTATAATCTTGTTTTAATATTGTATTCTTTGAAACCCCCCAATTTGGAGATAACTCGCCAACAAGTTCAATTATCGGCATTAGTCTAGATCTTACCCTATTCCCTGTGGGTTTGATCCCAACCTCTTATTTGGGTTATTTATTGACAACTTCGCTTTATACTTTGTCAGGAAGTGTGAATTTGAACATTATTAAAAAGTGGCGCCGTTGCCGGGGAATACGACTAAGATTAGATTAATTTCTTGTATTTGACTTTTGGTTGTTATTTCCTGAATTACATTTTATTTTTGTTTTTGGATATTCATAGGTTGCCGCTGATCGTGGGTAAAATAGCATGCCCGAGTGATGCTTTATAACTTAGTTTTGTCTTGCTTATCGAATTAATTATATGCATTCTCATGTGATTTTATGTAAATGTGAATATATACTAACCAACATGATTAGTCCTTGTTTTTGAAGGTTAATAATGCATTTGAAGAACTAATTCATGATTTGGTGAAGTGGAGGAATGGAATCAAGAGCAAAACATGAAAGTCAACAAGAAAACATATAATAACTGGCACCCTGCGCGATAGGGGCCGTGGCATGCTGCCAACGCGGCAACACTTGGCCAAAAATTGCATTTTTTGGCACATTCCAGTGAGGGTACGCGTTACCTCCGTGTCACGGAGGTCAAGTAGGGCGTTCAGCTCCGTGACACGTTGTTGTTCCACCACAGGCCAAATTTTGCATTTTTTCAACATAGTATAAATTGAACCCTTAGCTCCTAAAATCATTTTGTCACGATTTTATTCTGAAAAACCACCTAGGAGTGAAGGGAGAAGTGGGAGAACTCACCTAGGGTTCATCAATTTCATCTTCTCATCTACCAATTCTTGTAAGTATGTTACTTTAACAATGTTTTCTTGTAATTTTACGAACTTGAATGGCTAGAACCCTTCCTCTAGGGTTGAAGCCATGAGTTATGAGTGTGTTTTTACTAATTTGCTTTGGAATTAAGTTATTGATTGTTGTTTTGTCTTGCATTCTTAATTATGGTTGTTTTTATGATTGATCACCATGAAAACACACATGTTAAACTTAGGCAAATACTTGAGAAAGAAAACCTAGGGAAGAACATAAGAATGTAGGAAGCAAGTTCTTATCTTTTGATAAGATTTTGTGGTTAGGATAGAAATATACCTAATACCTTGCTTGGTTGATAAAATGGGAAGAGAGAAAGACAACGGCTTAGATTTGTCACTCCACCACTCACAGAAGTAGTTGTGAAGCTAAGTTTGGTTAAATGGTTGGAGGTACGAAAGTACCCTAATCAATGGCATAACCCCATAAACCACATCCACGTAGTTAATTGTCCACGAACTAGAATTAACATCCTCGCTCACAATGATGCAGTGAGGATAGTTTGTCGTGTTTAGAGGCTCGAAAGACCATGAACATGCAATTCTAATTATGTGAGACGACAATCGATAGGTTCATACTTAAACCATTGCAAATCGTAGTATTGCATGATTATCTAGTTTTTACTCTATGTTGCTCCTAGAGTGAATTCAGAATATTTCGTTGACCATATTTAGACTTAATTAAACCTTCTCGAAAACCTCTAGAATCAACACTTGCGATAGTTAATATCACACTTGAACTTGATAGTTAGCTGAATTGGTCCAGTCCCTGTGGGTTCGACATCCGACTCTTAAAAAGGGCCACTATATTACTTGTACGACTCGTACACTTGTGGGGCACAACAAGTTTTTGACGTCGTTGCAGGGGACTCGGCGAAGTTTTGATAATTTATCTGTTTTTGTGTGATTTTTAAATTTCCTTAAGTGTTGAGAAACTTGGTCTTAGTCTGACTTATTGCAGGTGACAGGTTGTCTTGCCGAGCTGGCTAAGAATAGAGAGCTTGTGGAACCGCTGCTTGAACCTGAACGTCAACTCCATTTGCAAAGGAGAGTAGCTCTTGAGCAAAGATGAAAAGACTTCAAGAAAAGGTACAACAACAACCACTTGCGGGACAAGCACAATTGTCACCGGAAGCAATGGCAGCCAGACCAGTTCGCGAAGTGGCAATCCCACAAGAGACTAATGTGAACTCTAGTATCCGTAAATCGGAGCCTGGAGGGAACTTTGAATTGAAGCAGAACATGGTGCAGCTGTTACATTCTAGTGGTCAATTCACTGGGATGGCATAGGAGGACCCACAGCAGCACTTACAGAACTTTCTTGAGATTAGTGACACATTTTTCCCCACCGGCGTGTCCACAGATTATGTCCGACTTACCCTCTTCCCATTTTCATTGTTGGGAGAGGCAAAAAAGTGGTTGAAGGCTGAGCCACCAAACTCCATAACTTCGTGGAATGACTTGGCTAAGAAGTTCCTTGTCAGATTCTTTCCTTCAGGCAAGACTGCAAAGTTGAGAAGTGAAATACTGAGTTTCAAGTAGAGGCTTGATGAGAATTTATATTTGGCTTGGGAAAGATTCAATTCATTATTGAGAGACTATCCCCATCACCAGCAATCGAATGAAGTGATGGCTCATACCTTTGTAGAAAGTCTAGACCCACACACGAAAATATTACTAGACTCTGCATCGGGTGGGCAAGCCTTGGAGAAGACTTATGATGAGTTGTATACTTTGTTGAACAGAATTGCTCAAGGAAATCCAGAGTGGTACAGCGAGTCATCGAGAAGGGCAGGAAAGAGATCAGGGCTAATAGAGGTAGATGGTATGAATGCCTTGGCAGCACAGTTAGCTTCGTTCAAGCATCAGATAATGACTCAGTTCAATAAACTGAGTATGAACCAACAACAGGGCCAGGTTAATGCAGTTCAGCAAGCTCCGAGTTGGTGTGAAATTTGTGGTAATAATGGGCACAATGCAGAATCTTATGGAGCCAATCCAGAATCAGTCAATTTTGTTGGTAATGTGCATAGGAATCAAAATTTTGGGAACAACTGCAACAGAAATTGGCAGGGCCACCCAAATTTTTCTTGGGGTGGAAACCAAAAGCAGAATTATATGCAACCTCAACAACAGCAGTATCAGCAAAATAGGCAGAATGATGGGCAATTGAGTAGCAGCATTGAGGAAACACTGCAGAAAATTATGGTGACCCAAAATCAGTTAGCGGAAAATCAGGCGAGGATGGCAACAGGCTTAATGAATCAGCAAGTAGCCACCTGGAATCTTGAAAAACAAGTGGGTCAGATAGCAGCTGCTTAGAACATGAGGTTTCAGGGGGGATTACCAAGCTATGCAGATCCTAACCCCCGGCAAATCAATGTCATCAGTCTTAGAAGCGAAAAGCAATTAGCTGATGCAGTGCCTAAAGAGTTGAGAAAGGAGGTGCAGCCGGAGTTGGTTAGACCAGGACCATCCACTGACACTGGAGCGAATCAGAGTGTTGGGCAACAAAATTCACAACCTGCATTGCAGCCAGCACAAAGACCACCACCACCATTCCCTCAGAAAGTCAGAAAGAGCAAGGAGGAGAAATGCTTCAAAAAGTTCTTTGAAAGTTTCAAAGAACTTCACATAAATTTGCCTCTTATTGATGTTTTGCAGGGAATGCCCAAGTACGCTAAATACTTAAAGGATGTGATGGTGAACAAAGTTAGGTTGGTGGACGTCCAGACTGTAGCACTGACTGAGGAGTGCAGTCACAGGGTATTGAGCAAGATTCCAAAGAAGCTCAAAGACCCAGGGAGTTTTACCCTCCCCATACAAATTGGTAAAGCTAAGGTGCTACAAGCTTTGTGTGATCTAGGGGCAGCAGTTAACCTAATGCCCCTATCCTTATTCAACACCATGGAGTTGGGAAAACTGAGCCGACGAGGTTGATGCTGCAGCTGGCTGACAAGTCACGAGTGACACCTGATGGAATAATAGAGGACCTTCTCATCAAAGTAGGTAAGTTTATTATACCTGCTGATTTTATTATTCTAGATTTTAAGGTCGATGACCAAGTACCCTTAATCTTGGGACGGCCATTCTTGGCAACCGGAGGAGCAGTGATTGATTTGAGAGCAGGGACCCTGAAAATGAGGGTCGAGGATGAAGAAGAATTCTTCCGAGTATACCAAGAAATAAACCCATCCACACACTCCAGAAACCTTTGTCAGGTTAGTGTGTTGTTAGAGGATGAGTGTGGGGTGGAGGATGCCACAGGTGCATGGCCAAAGGAAATGACAAGTGTTCAGCCCGAGTCTGATAAAGGGCTTCAAATTGTGAAGAAGTTGGAGGAAGAGAGGAATAGAGTGGAGGTTGTTTCCTCTAAAAATCAAAAGAGAAGGAGATGGTTCTCGAATGGGAACCCACGTATGAGGATGTCCTGAAAAGGACAGTCCACGTCGTGCCGCGACGGAAAATTAGGCGCTGCTTGGGAGGTAACCCAAGGGTACCACAGGTACCATTTTAATTTCTTGCATTTGTGTTGATTTTATTTATTTTTCATCTTGTGTTGTTTTTGGTGGAAATTTAAGCACAGATGGAGGGGAAGTCTGAGTACCCGTGGAGGAGGAAGCTAAAAAGCATGGACGATAAAAAGTGTGGGGTCGACACACACTTGTGCAAAACTGAAGAAAAGCATGCTATTAGCTAGGCCTAAAGGCCTCAGGGAGTATTTCTCACCCTTTTTAAATTTTAATTTGATGCTATGAGGACATAGCAGGATTCATGTGTGGGGTGAGGGAAATTTCAATATTTTTGTGCTTAACGATTTTTGGTGAATGTAATGCTTGTGAGAAATATTGGGAAAATTTTTTTTGTGAGTCAAGCATGACTTCATCACCCGTTGGTTTTTCTTTTCGGTTCTTTTCCGATGGGGGGTCTTTGAATCGAAGAATAAAAATTTTTGTTTTCTTTTCTTTGTCTGTATATAAGGTTTTTAGTCGTAGCTAAGGACTGTTTCCGACGATGGATGGATGACGACCGTCTTGAGGAAAAATTAGTCGATAGGTTGTGGGTTTGTGAACCCGTAGCTAATCGATGCTTGAGGTTCTTGTTATGGGCTATAAATGATTGTAAGATGCAAGTATGTTCAGTGTTGAAGCATGCAAGTGTATAACTTTGTGTGAGACACTTAGGTTCTTGAATTTGACTCAATATGATTGAAGCTTAATTATGAATTCTTGTGATTAGCTGAGTAAGAGTCTGCTGAATGTGTCTTGATTTGAGCATGTGCCATGAGTGTAAGGTTTTTGAGTATTCTGTGCTATTGTGGAATGTCTAGAACTTGTCTTGTGTGTATATAAAACAAAATGAAGGATGAGAATTGTAGGAAATGATTTAGGCATTTCTTTGAAGGAACCTAAATGTTATCCCTCATTTTACCTACCTTGAATAATTAGTCCTAGTTAGCCCCATTGAGCCTTAAGCCTATTCTTTGATAGCTGCAACATAAGCTTAATCCTTTTTATTTCATTAGCCTTGAATTTGATCCAAAACTCCTAAGAGCTTAAGGGTGAATAATCCAAAAGAGTAAAGGAGTGAGGAAAAAAAGAAAAAGAAGGAAAAATGGAAGTTGTGGAAGTTGAGAAAGGTCAAGGGTGCACTGGTTGGAATATGGTTGAGTATTAGTAGGGAGTAAGAAAATAAATTAATGAAAAGTTACTTATAGAACTCCTTACTAATATGCCAAAAGTGCCCAAAGAAAAGGGGAACCAAAGAGGAAAAAGAAAGCTGAAAGGAGAAAAAGGTGAAGTAAGGGAAGGGAAGTTAGTGATGAGGGCGTGATGTATTAAAAGCGCTTAGGGCATATAGTCACTATTGCTGGCCATAATAGTACCTACCCGTCCCTTTGCTACATTACAACCTAAGAAGTCCTACTTGATCTTACATTCATACATCCTCAAATTAGTGGAATAAAACACTAAGGGCAAGCTTATGGGTCATTACATGATGCATATGAATTCTTTGTGAGAGTTAGCGTAATTCTATTCATGTACCCACACATGTTGTGATTTAAAAAGTTTTTGCGTGTGAAAATGGGTAACTCTATTCCGTGAGGGCACATGTTGAATGAAGGATATAATTCATGTGGGATTTCTTAATCAGTTGATTTGCATGAGTTTGCTAAGATTGAGAGTCTCTTCTTGAGGTTAAGAAGTCTTAGCGGAGTTGTAATTCATTTCAATAATTAAATCGTGCATGCTCTATTATTAACTTGCTATCTTAAATAATCAGTACAGTCATAGCCTGAATTCTCTTGCTAAATTAGCTATGGGTGAGTCTCCATAGGCATGAGATGTAAAAGGTTTGTTCGAGGACGAACAAGGCTTTAAGTGTGGGGTAGGTGATCGTGGGTAAAATAGCATGCCCGAGTGATGCTTTATAACTTAGTTTTTTCTTGTTTATCGAATTAATTATATGCATTCTCGTGTGATTTTATGTAAATGTGAATATATATTAACCAACATGATTAGTCCTTGTTTTTGAAGGTTAATAATGCATTTGAGGAACTAATTCATGATTTGGTGAAGTGGAGGAATGGAATCAAGAGCAAAACGTGAAAGTCAACAAGAAAACATGTAATAACTGGCACCCTGCGCGATAGGGGCCGTGGCACGCTGCCAACGCGGCAACACTTGGCCAAAAATTGCATTTTTTGGCACATTCCAGTGAGGGTACGCGTTACCTCCATGTCACGGAGGACAAGTAGGGCGTTCAGCTCCGTGACACGTTGCTGTTCCACCACAGGCCAAATTTTGCATTTTTTCAACATAGTATAAATTGAACCCTTAGCTCCTAAAATCATTTTGTCACGATTTTATTCTGAAAAACCACCTAGGAGTGAAGGGAGAAGTGGGAGAACTCACCTAGGGTTCATCAATTTCATCTTCTCATCTACCAATTCCTGTAATTTTGTTACTTTAACAATGTTTTCTTGTAATTTTACGAACTTGAATGGCTAGAACCCTTCCTCTAGGGTTGAAGCCATGAGTTATGAGTGTGTTTTTACGAATTTGCTTTGGAATTAAGTTATTGATTGTTGTTTTGTCTTGCATTCTTAATTATGGTTGTTTTTATGATTGATCACCATGAAAACACACATGTTAAACTTAGGCAAATGCTTGAGAAAGCAAACCTAGGGAAGAACATAAGAATGTAGGAAGCAAGTTCTTATCTTTTGATAAGATTTTGTGGTTAGGATAGAAATATACCTAATACCTTGCTTGGTTGATAAAATGGGAAGAGAGAAAGACACCGGCTTAGATTTGTCACTCCACCACTCGCAGAAGTAGTTGTGAAGCTAAGTTTGGTTAAATGGTTGGAGGTACGAAAGTACCCTAATCAATGGCATAACCCCATAAACCACATCCACGTAGTTAATTGCCCACGAACTAGAATTAGCATCCTCGCTCACAGTGATGCAGTGAGGCTAGTTTGTCGTGATTAGAGGCTCGAAAGACCATGAACATGCAATTCTAATTATGTGAGACGACAATCGGTAGGTTCATACTTAAACCATTGCAAATCGTAGTATCGCATGATTATCTGGTTTTAACTCTATGTTGCTCCTAGAGTGAATTCAGAATATTTTGTTGACCATATTTAGACTTAATTAAACATTCTCGAAAACCTCTAGAATCAACACTTGCGAAAGTTAATATCACACTTGAACTTGATAGCTAGCTGAATTGGTCCAGTCCCTGTGGGTTCGACATCCGGCTCTTAAAAAGGGCCACTACATTACTTGTACGACCCGTACACTTGCGGGGCACAACAGCCGCTTTGTGAAATTTCAAGTACTCATCGGAGTGGAAACCCTCTGATTCCGTTGGATCTTGAACTCAAAAGAGCACTACGAAAGATGGAGAACCAAGAGTAGAGAGATGCCCGTATTGCTGAAGAAGCTAGGCAAGCCGAGCTAGCTCGGCAAGCTGCACTTCAGGATGCGGAGGATGCTCGGGATGAGGTTGTTAATGTTGGTCTCCATGGAAGGGGAAACAACGGTCAAGGATATGCCCCTTTGTTCTTCGATGAAGATGACCCAGACATTGATGAAGTCAGGTCAACCGGAGCTATCGTACCACCACCATTGCCTGTTGGGGAAAAATTTGACATCACTAGCACCATGATCCAATTATTGAATACGAAAGGGGTGTCTAGTGGTCACGCAGCTGATGATGCCAACCTGCACTTGATGAACTTTATCGAAATAGGAAAGGCGTATAGGTTGCCCGAAGTCAGCCAAGATGCTATAAAGATAAGACTCTTCCCCTTCTCTCTGTCTGGGGAAGCCACTTTATGGTTATCAGAGTTGTCCAATGACTTCATTACCAACTAGAGGGAGCTTAGGCAAGATTTTCTAGAGAGATTCTTTCCCCCCTCCAGGATGCTGCAGTTTAAGGACGAAATCTAGAATTTCAAACAACTGAAGACTAAGGAACTTCATGAAACCTGGTTGAGGTTCAAGAAGAAGTTGACCAAGTTCCCTAATGCCCCGCAAGTGTACGCGGTCGTACAAGTAATAAAGTGGCCTTTTTTAAGAGCCGGATGTCGAACCCATAGGGACTGGACCTATTTAGCTAATTATCAAATTCAAGTGTGATATTAACTTTCGCAAGTGCTGATTAAAGAAGTTTTCGATAAAGTCTAATTAAATTTAGAGGGTGGTCACGGAAATACTCTGAAATAATTCAAGAAGCAACTAGAGCTAAGGCCGGATAATCATGCGATACTATGCTTTTAATGGTTTAAGTATGGAATTAATAATTGTCGTCTCACATAATTGAAATTGCATGTTCATGGTCTTTCGAGCCTCTAAACACGACAAACTAGCCTCACAACTACATCGTTGAGCGGTGATGTGACATTCTAGTTCATGGGCAATTCAATTACGGGGATGTGGTTTGCGGGATTTATGCTTTTGATTAGGGACTTTCGTACCTCTAATCATTCAACTTATACTTTTGATTAGGGACTTTCGTACCTCTAATCATTCAACCCAACTTAGCTTCACAACTACTTCTACGAGTGGTGGAGTGACATTTCTTTTCATGTTATCATCCCGTTCTGATCAACCAAACAAGGAAAATTAGGTATAATTTCTTATCCTAACCGCGAATCATATCAGAAGATACGAACTTGCTCCCTACATTCTCATGTTCTTGCCTAGGCAGTTTTTCAGAAATAAATCGTGACTCCCTGTTTTTAGGAGCTAAGGGACCTATTTATAGTAAATGAGAATTCTACAAAATTATGCCCGGCATGAAATAGCTCCATGGCATGGAGGTTATCGCGCCAATTTGCCTCCGTGACACGGAGGCATCGCGTAGGCACAATGGAAATACAAAACAGTCGCCAGGCAGCCCCCTACCGCATTGGCAGCGTGGCACGCTGCTTGTGCAGCGCGTTAGGGGCTGTGGCACGCCATGGTCGCACAGCCTGCCTGCCGTGGCACGTCGCCAATGCGCAGGTGGGCTGTTTCGCGTGTTCTCCTAGCCGACGTTCGCGTTTTACTTCCGATTCCATGCCTCCACTTCACCAACTCATAGATTAGTTCCTAAAAGTCATTTTAAACCTACAAAAACAAGAACTAATCATGTTGGTTAGTATATATATTCATATTTACATAAAAATACATGAGAATGCATATAATTAAGTCGATAAACAAGACAAAACTAAGTTATAAAGCATCACTCGGGCATGCTATTTTTCCCGAGATCATGCTGGAACAACAAAATTCATGATCACAGTCTGTTGGAGATTTTCTATAGATCATTAAAAAATTGTAAAAAAGCAGTCGCAGACATAGTGGGGGAGGAGCAATGATGAGCCACACCTGGGAGCAAGCTGCCACTATTCTAGATAGAGTAACTAATCTTGGGCATAATTGCATGCCCAAGTGCTACTTTATAACTCAATATAGTCTTGTTTATCTACTTATTTATATACATTCTCATGTGATTTTATGTAAATGTGAATATATACTAACCAACATGATTAGTCCTTGTTTTTGAAGGTTAATAATGCATTTGAGAACCTAATTCATGATTTGGTGAAGTGGAGGAATGGAATCAAGAGCAAAACGTGAAAGTTAACAAGAAAACATGCAATAACTGGCACCCTACGCGATAGGGGCCGTGGCACCCTGCCAACGCGGCAACACTTGGCCGAAAATTGCATTTTTTGGCACATTCCAGTGAGGATACGCGTTACGGCGTTCAGCTCCATGACACGGAGCTGTTCCACCACAGGCCAAATTTTGCATTTTTTCAGCATAGTATAAATTGAACCCTTAGCTTCTAAAATCATTTAACACGGGATTTTTCAAAAAACTGTGAAGGAGGCGCGAAGGAGACTTGAAGAACTCCTATTGGGTTCATCTTTTCTTGGTTTATTTTCATCTATTCTTGTAAGTATATTACTCTAAACATGTTTTGAGTATTTGTACAAACATGAGTGGCTAGAACCCTCCATCTAGGGTTGAGGCCATGGATATAATTGTATTTGCTTTGATTCGTTTTGGGTTGAGTTGTTAGTTGTTGTTTTGTCTTACAATCTTTATTATTATTGTTTTTATGCTTGATCACCATGAAAACAAGTGGGTTAAGCATAAGTGAAAGCTTGGAAGTGCAAACCTAGGCAAGAACATAAGATTGTAGGAAGCAAGTTCTTATCTTTTGATAGGATTCGCGGTTAGGATAGGAATATACCTAATTTACCTTGCTTGGTTGATAAAATGGGAAGATAGAAAGACACCAACTTAGAATTGTACTCCACCACTTGAAGGAGTAATTGTGAAGCTAAGTGTGGTTAAATGGTTGGAGGTACGGAAGTCCCCAATCAAGGGCATAAACCCCATAAACCACATCCACGTAGTGAATTGCCCACGAACTAGAAATGACATCCTCGCTCAACGATGTAGTAGTGAGGCTAGTTTGTCGTGTTTAGAGGTACGGAAGACCATGAACATGCAATTCCAATTATGTGAGACAAAAATTGATAATTTCATACTTAACCCATTATGAATTGTAGCATTGCATGATTATTCGGCCTTAACTCTTGTTTTGTTTTGTATTGCTTCCAGATTATTTCGTGTCACCACTAAGATTTAATTATAATTTATCGAAAACTTCTAAAACCGACTTTTTAAATAACACTTGAACTTGATAATTTACTGAACCAGTCCCTATGGGTTCGACATTCCGGCTCTTAAAAAGGGTCACTATATTACTTGTACGACCCGTACACTTGCGGGTTCATCAGTAACCAAGAAAAACAGAGCATGGCACACCCGGGAAGCAAAAGTAGCGGCTGGTACATATGTTGTTGGTTTGATTGTAGACCAACAAAGAAAGAAAGAAGAACGTGACTAGGAATTGGCTCATATGCGCACCTCATTGCACTTGCTCACTAAGCATATCATGGGAGCTAGAGCTAGAAAGGTTAATGCAGTGGGAACACAGGGAAAGGAGATAGGGCCTGACCACTCAGATTTCAAGAAGGAGACAAACTTCTTAGACAAGCAGGTGGCGGATTTTAAAGCCAACGCCCAAGGGTATGGACAAGACACTTGACACCAAGGTTCTTGTTATACCCCAGAAGCTCAAAGATCAGACCCGGGAGTTGAAACGGAGAAAAGTTAAAATTTGGCACCAGGCATCAGGATGGATCGTGAGGTGACCCGTGAGAGCAGCCCACGAGTCGTGATGTGACTCATGGGGAGGCCCAGGTGTGGAGTTTGAAAATTTGAGAAATAGGATCCCACGGACGTGACCACGAGTCATGGTCAGGCCCCACGACTCATTAGGTCAGTGATGGGGTGGGTGAGTAAGAAAGGAGAAGGAAGAGGGGAAGTGTACTTGACGGGAGGACCGCATGAGTCATGGTCAGTCACCACGATTCGTGGGGAGGGTCGTGAGCAGCAGGATAAAGCAAGGTAAGAATCATAGGCAGTGCACATCACGGATGGTGACCACAAGTCGTGGTCACCAGGTAACGAGTCATTAAGTCTTCCGCTATGAACCCAGCAGATTTAAGAAGCAGTGTACTTCATGGATCATGCCACGAGTCATGGTCATAGAGGACGAGTCGTTAGGTCCCTCATTGGGACCATCTGACGGTTATTTTCTATGAATTTAGTAAGGGCTTTTCCATAATTTCTAAGACCCTAAGGCCTAAACTACGTCGTTTTGAGTTATGAATGATAACTTTTAAAGAGTTTAAGTTCATTTTAGGCCATATTCATTCATGCATGCAAGGTAGAAGGTGAGAGAGGGTGATCAAGCTTAGTGTTCTTCAATTTCTCCTCAATTCCTTCTTGGGCTATCAAGGAAGTGTAAGAATCATCTATCAATAGGTATGTAGGGTTATGAATGGGTGATTCCTTTCACACCCGTGCCTAATCCCTCTTTAAATCATGAATGTTCTATGTCTAATCTATGGGATTTTAACTCAATGCATGATATTCCTAAACTCTATGCATGGGTATGATTAAATATGTTTCAACTATTGAATTATGAAGCATGGGCAAATTTTATAATGTTTTCAATTAAAAATCATGTTTCTAGCTTTATGAATTAAAAAGCCCATTGATGAAAAGTTCATGAAAGAAGAGATTTATGATGACTGTATGATTATGATGAGATGTTATGATGAAAAGCATGTTTTCAATTTACCCATGTTTATAATGATGTTTTTTGTGTGAAATAAGTATTCTCAAGCATGATAAAGCTTTAGGCAATGCCCATGTTCGGTCTGCGTTATATGGGTATATAACTACACGCAAGTGCACGTGGTCGAACAAGTAGTAAAGTGGCTTTAGTAAGCCAAGTATCGATCCCACAGGGACTGGGATGAAGTGCAATTTGCTCAAGTGTACTATATTTTAATTCTAAAAATGCAGACAACAATGTAACCAAGAGTTTGATATTTTGTTTTATAATTTTTATGATAAAGCTAAAACAATTATCTACTTTGAATATGAACTATGAATGAGAGCATGCTGAGGTTAAACGAACATGTAATGAAATTAATTATCATCATAATTTGGTTAATCTTTTCCTCCAGTTGCTAGCCAAGAACTATTTCCAAGAGATTAAAACTCTCGTATTTAACCTCACTTAAGAATCATGAACCATCCACCTACATTTCTGTGATTAAATGCAATTCATGTTCTAGCCATACAAACCCGGTTCCTAAATTGACTAATACGACTTTCAGGTATATTTCTATCCTGAAAGTAAATCAATTCCCAATTTTCCCAAATCAAGTAAAGATCATATCCTATTAATTCACAACTTTCCAATTTCTTGCTCTCTCGAGTGAAACCGGACTTTTTAGATGTACATTAATGTAGGCCACACATTAATGCAGTACTAATACAACAACATGGAAGAAAAGATGAAAAACCAAAGAATCAATGATCACATTTCATCACAATTGTTCATAACCTCAGCAAGAAGAGGAATTAGCCACTCATTTGTGGATTAAACATCTTTAAATGAGTGTTAATCATACAAGCAATTGAATACAAGAAGAAGGAAAGAGAGAAAAACCCTGAGAATTTCGTCCCCTCAACTGCCTGTAACCCACGTTCTTGCTCCACCAAGTCAGAATATTCTCAAATAAAACCTAAGAGTGCTATTTATAGTAGTGGGACTTTTTCCCGGAATAACAAGCAACGTGTCACGGAGTGCATCGCGGAGCACTGCCTCCATGACACGCCACTAACGCGAAGGCTCTCTGGAAATCACCCGAAATTGGCCTCGGCAGCACCCTGCCGCGTTGGCAGCGTGTCACGCTGCTTGGGCAGCGCGTTGACACCTCATTGTCACGCAGCCAACCTGCCGTGGCACGTTGCCAACGTGCAGGTGGGCTGTTGTGATCAGCCTGCCTTCCGTGGAACGTTGCCGACGCGCCGGTGGGCTGTTTTGTGCCTCCTCTTTGCCGACGTTCGCGGGTTAATTCCGTTTCCAAGTCTCTACTTCACCAACTCATGGATTAGTTACTCACAAGTCATCAAAACCTACAAAACAAAGGCTAATCATGTTGGTTATCACATATCTTCACTTCATATAAAATTACATGAAAATGTATACAATAACTTAGATAAACAAGACTAATTTAAGTCATAAAGCATATCTCGGGCATGCTATTTTTGCCCGTGATCAGCCCACATGTACAAGTATGATTTAGAATTTCCCGAATTAAGCTTAGCACATGGTTTTGGAGCAAATACTCCCAATTATCTTGTAGCTTGTGGTATGGTTTGAGTTAAAGCTTCTCATATGCATGATTTCATATTTGAGATGTATTTGATGATTGAGCTTCGTCAATAAATGATGTTGAGCTTCATTGAATAACGATCTAGAGCATATCCATATTTTGGGAAATAGTGTATAGCACCGTTAGGCTAAGGGTTGATCACCCTATGCCTCAGAACTACGCGCCAACGTAGGTTTATACTTATATATACTACTTCGGGACCTCCTTTGTGAGCTATCCCCGGCTCTATTGGCCCATGATCTTGATATCAATATCATGGTACCGTCCCTAGCCCTAGCAAAGCTTTGGACAGCTCTACCCACTTGATTGTGATAGTTGGGACCACGTAAGCTCTATTGCAATATGTTGGTTAAAAGACCAGTCTCCCATTGTTCCTCATGATTTCAGTTACGCACGTTCATCATTCTTGAGATTTATACATTGATACATGTTCTAAAGCAAGTTTGACTCAATGTTCAGTTTTACTTACAAATATCATATTTCATCTTTGAGTCAATCGATTCAGTTATAATGTATGTTATGTTATGACGAGATCATGATTTCAGAAAGAATGCATGCAAGTCCTACTCTCAGATTCTTAATGTTTAAGTTTACATAATGCATTGTCTTTAAATTATTTTACTTAATTAAGCGGTTTTACTTACCTTACATACTCGGTACATTTCACATACTGACTGCATACTCTATGCTATATCATTTCATGATAGAGGGTCCGGCTCTCAAGCTCAACCTTGATCATAGTCAGTCTTCTAAGATAGCATGGTACATTGTTGGTGAGTCCTTATCTCCCGAGGACTAAACTATTCAGATTTTCTTATGTACTTTCAGTTTCAAATTATTAAGTTAGTTGGAGTCTTTACCCATCAACTCGTCATGTTTAGAGGCTTTTCATACATATGGTTGTATTTAGCTTCAGATTGTGTATTCTGATGTTATGTTTAATCTAGACTTCCTCTATGATTATCTTGTTGATTCTAATATTTTATTGGTTGAGTTAGATGTATGCTTATGCCATGTGTCAACTTGGAGTATCTCGGAGCTCCTTGTCCCGTGTTGCGATTCGAGCCTCCTTTCGGGTCGTGACAATTCTAGAAACCAAGATCGGAACCAATATAGAGACAATTACAACCAGAATTGGTACAGAGACAAAAGTCGTGGTCGTGAGCGCAAGGGAGATTTGAGAAGAACTGATGGTTACTGCAATGACCGAGTAAGATTGTACGTGCCTCCTAATGCACGTGATGGGGAGGCTGTACAGTCAAAGTTAGAGAGCATGATGGCTGAGATGATAAAGAAGGTGAGATGCACAGATGATCAGTTGAAAGACATCCGTAGTGATATATCGAGCACGGGTCAGAGAGTGGAGTCACATGCTACAGTATCAAGAAAATCAAACAGTAGCTAGGGCAATTACCAGCATCCATGAACCCTAGGCAAAAGTGTACACTACCTAGCAACACAGTCCAAAACCCAAAGAATGATAGCCACTATATGGCTGTGATGACTAGGAGCGGAAAGACCATGGTTGATCCCCCGCTGCCAGTTGTAGTTTAAAGGAAGAAAGAGAGCGTGATCGAACATGAGGAAGATGTTGCTGAGAAGGAGCATAATAAGGATGTTGAGTTGACTGAAGCTCCAAATGTTGAAAACGGGCCTGAATCTAATCAAGGAGAAAAGCGAGGATCTACCCAAATTTACAAGGCTATTCCATGACCACCGCCACCGTTCTCTCAAAGAATGAAGAAGAAGGCAGAGAATGGTAGTTTCAGAAATTCTTTTCAATGCTCAAACAATTATTTGTAAACATACCATTGGTCGAGGCATTGGAACTGATGTCGGGATATGCCAAGTTTATGAAGGACCTTGTTATGAAGAAAAGGTCTGTGAGCTATGAGCCTATGAATAATGCACATCATTGTAGTGTTATAGCCTCATGGGTCCTTGCCTAGAAGAAGAAGATCTAGGTGCCTTCACTATTCCATGCACAATTTGCGATGTTGAGTTCGCAAGGGAACTCTGTGATTTGGGAGCAAGCATCAATCTAATTCCATTAGCTGTGTTTAGCCAGCTGGGCTTGGGAGCCCCTACACCGACTATTATACGGCTACTGATGGCCGACAGAACTGTGAAAACGCCCGTGGGGATTCTGTTCTATGTTCTTGTTAAAGTTGATAAATTCGTATTCCTAGCGGACCTTGTGATCCTTGATTGCAAGGTTGATTTTGAGGTGACCATCATTTGGGGTGACCATTCCTTGCCACTAGGAGAGCCTTAGTAGATATGGAGGCTGGCCAGTTGAAGTTCAGACTCAATAAAGAAGAGGTCACCTTCAATATGTGTCGGTCAATGAAGCTACCGAAGGAATACAGAGTTGTCTCAGCAATAGAGGATGAATCCAAGTTCCTTGATGAAGTCTGAGTAGTCAAGAGACTTGTATCATGCCACAATGTTAAATCAGGCGCTTCTTAGGAGGCAATCCAAGTGGTGATTTGGTGAATTCTGAGTAATCAAACCACCTGCATCGTGCTGCGACGTTAAATCAAGCGCTTCTTGGGAGGCAACCAAACTTTATTAACTTATGTGTGTTTAGTGTGCAGGGAAAAAAATAGGTGGTAGAAAAATTGTTGAACAAGCAGGTGCTACGGGTCTCAGTACGACTCGTAAGAGGATTGTACGGGCTATAACCCGAGTCGTGGTGAGAAGCAGAGAGTTATTTCAGTGCATGAGTTTAGGGTACGGTTGGTCCTACGACTCATAACCTCATTGTATGGGTTGTAGTACTCACTATGGTTATTGGGTGCACCCAAACAGCTCTTCTCGGGCAATGTATACCAAACAAAAAATGAATAAGTTTCTAATGAACTATGCAAGGCATGGACCTCAATGTAAGAAAGACCTACGAGTCATAGTACGAACCGCACCCCATAGTACTAGTCGTAAGATGTGCTCATAGATCCATAGGTAAGTTTCTCAATCTCTCTATTACGGATCCAAGGGACGAGTCATGGGGCCTTCCTACAACTCTTGGTACGAGACATGACGGGTCAAAATTTTAAAAACACCCGACTCGGCCCAGATTTTTCAAATCTGCCCTATAACCTATTTAAACTCAAACAAGTCGTACCCTTCTCCCATGCACTCAAAACCGAAGTCACAACCATAACCCACGACTCCCTCACACCTGTAACTCAAATCAATGATGGATTAAGAAAGTTCTTGCTTAGTTAACACCGAGAATCCCAACTTCCAACCCTAAGTTTCTGATTGCCAGTTGAAGTAAGCAGTTATCAAGTAAGTTTATTTGTTGAATTTGATAATTATAATCTATGTGCTTGATGCAAACCTGCTTAATCCCTGAGATTCCTCTCAATGCTTGAAAAAATTAAAAAAGGACAATGACCAGGGATGTGAACAAGTTGTATGTGACTGCGTAGGGGATTTAACTTGTAAAAATTGCACATTGAACTGTTAAACTTGATTTACGGGTTGTGATTAAAAAAGGGAGGAATGGGTAACTATAAAACATGTTAAATGCATGCCTGAACTTGGGGAATTTTGAGTACCCAACACTAAATTGAAATCTCCTACAAACTGAACCAAAAATAAGGTAAGCACAAGCTTCACAAGCCTTCCTATGATTCGTGGTTTCATACTACGACTCGTAGGACGGCTCATTAGGACTGTCCCAAGCTAAATTTGTAATAATCACAAGGTACGAATCCTAGTACAGATCATGGTTTACTGCAATGATTCATACCTAGCAGTCGTACCAAGAATCTGAAAAGGGTCAAATCCACAATTGACAGTGCGATCCTTCCTATGACTGATGGAATCAACTTACAGGTCGTACCATGAGTCATGGAAAAAATACATAACATTTGTTTTAAAGGGGCATCCTCATATAACTCATGGTATAGACCGTACCTTCATTGTATGACTCGTACCTCAAAGGAATAACATTGATTTGAGATATTACGAGTCTCAGTACGAATCGAACCTCAAAGGTACTACCCGTACTATTGACTCGTGATAAATTACAGAGGAATTTTTCTTGCTTTCTTTTTTTCATAGTTGGAATTCTAAATCTTTTTCTCTACAGGTACAATGATTTAGAAACAAAAAGCATCCAAGGCCTGAGGACATGCAAAAGTCTTAAGTTGAGGATGTTGATGTGTTATGAGTTTACAGCACTTTCGACGCTTAAAACTAAGAAAATAGCATGGACTTAGGTATGTTTATATGGATATGAGGCACTTTTACTTTGATGTCAGGGAAAATAAGTGTTGGAGAAAAAATATGCAAAAGAAGCCTAAAAATGCAGAAAAACAGCAAAGTACAAGTCTCAGTACGAGCCGTACTAAGAACAGTGGTGAAAGTCAAAAGGCTGGTTGTCACAATCCGAAAGGGGGTGCAGATCGTAACACGAGACAAGGAGCCCCGAGAGACACCAAGTCGACCCATGGCATAAGCATACATCTAATCTCAATCAAGAAACTAAATAATTAATAAGATACTCATAGCGGCAGTCTAACTTCAACACAACATAAGAATAAGATTCCGAAGCTAAATACATACATATGTCTGAAAAGCCTCTAAACATGACGAGTTGATGGGACAAGACCCCAACTAACTCAAAAAAACTACAACTGAAATACACGTAAGAAATCTGAATAGTCTAGTCCTCGAGAGATAAGGATTCACCAACAATGCAAACGCTAACTCTGATAAGGTGACTACGAGCGGGGCTGAACCTGAGAGTCGGGTCATGTATCATGAAACGATATAGCATAGAGTATGCGGTCAGTATGTGAAATGTACCAGGGTAAGTAAAATCGCTTAAGTAAAAAATCATTTAAAACCAATGCATAATGTAAACATAAACATTAAGAATTTGGGAGTAGGGCTTGCATGCATTCTTTCTGAAATCATGATCTCTTCATAACATAATTGACTCAAAGCTAAAATCTGACATTTATAAATAAAGCTGGACATTGAGTCAAACCTGCTTTAAAACATGCATAAATATATAAATCTCATGAGTAATGAACATGCATATTTGAAATCATGAGGAAAAATGGGAGACTCGTCTTTTAACCGACATACCACGATAGAGCTTACGTGGTCCCAACTATCACACTCAATTGAGTAGAGCCGTCTAAAGCGTTGCCAGAGCTAGGGACGATACAATGATATCGATATCAAGCTGAAGGCCCATCCGGGCAGGGGAAGCTCACCAGGGAGGTCCCAAAGTCATAATGTATAAATCTACGTTGGTGCGTAGTTCTGAGGCATAGAGTGATTGACCCTTAGCCTACTCGGTGCTAGACATTATTCCCAAAAACATGCATGTGCCCTACATCATTTTATAAAAAAGCTCAATAATCAAATACATATCAAATATGAAGCATGCATATGAGAAGCTTTAGATCAAGACATACCACAAGCTGAAAACATAATTGGGAGCCTTCGCTCCAAAACCATGTGGTAAGCTACGCATAGAAAAACTTAAACTCAAAACATACCACAAGCTGAAAAAATATAATTGGGGGTCTTCACTCCAAAACAATGTGGTAAGCTCAATTCGGGAAAATCATCATTCATACTTAACATGTGGGTGTTGCCCAAAGCTTTATCATACTTAGAAATACTTAATTCTTATCAAAAACATAATTGTAAACATGGATAGCTTGAAAACATGATTTCATAATATCATCTCATCATCATCATACATTCATCATAAATCTCATCTTTCATGAACATTTCATCTATGGGCTTTTAATTCATAGAACTAGTATCATGATTTTAAATTGAAAACATTATAAAATTTCCTCATGATTCATAATTCAATGGTAGAATCATAATCAATCATACTCATGTATAGAAATAGAAGATTCATGCCTTTGGATTAAAAGCCCATAGATTAGACATAGGAATTTCATACTTTAGAGAGGGATTGGGCATGGGTGTGAAAGAAATCACCCATTCATAACCCTACATACGTGTTGGTAGCTGATTCTAACACTTCTTTAGATGCACAATAGGAAATTGAAAAGAAATTGATAAATTCTAAGCTTGATCACTCTCTCAAGTCTTTTACCTTGCATGCATGAATGAATGAGGACTAAAGTGACCTTAACCCCTTTAAAAGTCACTATTCATAACTCAAAACGGCGTAATTTAGGCCTTAGGAACTTAGGAATTACGGAAAAGCCTTTAATAATTTCGCAAAAAATAACTGTCAGGTGGTCCCAACGAGGGACCTAATGACTCGTGGTCACAGGTCATGACTCGTGGCTTAGCTCGTGAGGTTCACTTCTCAATAGGTCTCTTGGGCTCTTAACGGGAAAACTCACGACTCGTTACTGGTGACCACGACTCATGGTCACCACCCATTATGTACACTGCCTCCACTCTTCTCTTCTACTTCTCACTCACCCCACGACTGACCTAACGACTCGTGGGGTCTGACCATGAGTCGTGGTCATGTCCGTGGGAATCCTTTTTCCCAAATTTTCCAAACTCCTCACTAGGCTCCCAACGAGTCACATCACAACTCGTGGGATGTACCAATAGAGTCATCTCATGACTCGTTCTGTGCGTGGTGCCAATTTTTTTTTCATTTTTTCCACATTTCAACTTTCGGGTCTGATATTTGGGCTTTCAAGGTATAACAATATCTCCTCCTTGGGAACATTCGTCCTCATATTTTAGAAAACACACAGAAAAGCAGAGAAAATGCAATCATCATATTCAAATACTAATCATTTAAATCAAAAACTAATGGAATGACTACCTCCGATTCGAATCACATAACTGAACTGATTTTATGAATCATACACACATCCATGCACATAAAAGAAACTTGCGCACATGAACTAAACATGAAACTAAATAAAGTCTGAGTGCAAAACTGATATCTCCAGCTAAAACTGAGTCAATAGAGAATAAATGTGGGTATCTAGCCATCATATCCGCTTCGGCTTCCCATGTAGCTCCTTCAACATGTTAATTCCTCCATAACACTTTAACTGAAGCTACTTCCTTGTTCCTTAGCCTTCGAACCTGACGATCGAATATTTCCACCGAAACCTCCTCATAACTAAGGTTGTCTCTCACATCAACACTGTCCACCGGGACAACTAGAGCTGGATCACCCAAACACTTCTTCAAAAGGATACATGAAACACAGGATGCACAGAAGCTAATTCTGAAGGCAACTCCAACTCATAAGCCACCTTGCCAACATGCCTCACTATCCGATACGGGCCGACATAGAGGGGACTAAGTTTTCCTTTCTTTCCAAACCGCATCACTCCCTTCATGGGAGACACCCTCAGAAATACTCATTCATCGATTTTAAATTTTAACTCTCTTCTTCTCACGTCCACATAAGACTTTTGGCGACTCTAGGAAGTTTTCAACTTGTCTCTTATCAACTGAACCTTCACCATTGCTTCATGAACTGAATCCGACCCTATCATTGCCGCCTCACCAACCTCAAACCATCTGATTGGCGATCTACATCTCCGCCCGTAGAGAGCCTCAAACAACGCCATCTGAATACTAGAGTGATAGTTGTTGTTGTATGCAAACTCGATAAATGGAAATTACTCATCCCAACTACCTCTGAAGCCAATTGCACATGCTCTCAACATGTCCTCGAGGGTCAGGATTGTCCGCTCCACTTGACCATCCGTTTGTGGGTGAAATGTTGTGCTAAGTTTAATTTGTGTACCTAATCCTTTTTCAAACGACTTCCAAAACTGAGAGGTGAATTGAGTACCTCGATCTGAAATGATGGATAAGGGTACTCCGTGCAATTGAACCAACTCCCGAAGATATAGTTTGCCATAATCCTCCGCCGAATCTGTGGTTTTAACTAGTAGAAAATAAGCAGCCTTGGTCAACCTGTCAACCTCCACCCAAATGGAATCATATTGTCGACGAGTATGAGGTAAACTTGTGATGAAATCCATATTGATTTCTTACCACTTCCAAGTGGGAATGCTGATATCCTAAAGTACGCGTCCCGACCTCTGATACTCAACCTTTACTTTTTGGAAGTTTGGACACTCGGCTACAAATTCCGCAATATCCTTCTTCATGCCATTCCACCAATAGATTTCTTGTAAGTCACGGTACATCTTAGTGGCACCCGAATGGATAGAATACCTGGATCCATGAGCCTCATGCAACATCCGGCTCCTCAAATCGCCCACGTACGGAATACATAAGTGACCCTGGTACCGAAGCACACCATCTCCTCCTTGGGAGAAGACCTCCACCTTCTGACTTTGAACGGCTTCCTTAAACTTTACCTAAATTGGGTCCTCATCTTTTCTGGCTTTCATATCAGTCACCAAGGATGATTCTGATCTGTTCTGCACAACAACACTGCCATCGGTCAAGGCAACCAACCTAACTCCCAACCTTGCAAGTCGATGCACATCTCTCATTAGCTCCTTCTTTCCCTCATCCACACGAGACACACTCTCCATAGAGAGCCTACTAAGTGTGTCCTTTACCACATTAGCCTTACCTGGATGGTGAAGGACACTCATATCATAGTCCTTGAGTAGTTCCAACAACCTCCTTTGTCGAAGATTGAGATCTTTCTGCATGAACACATACTGTAAGCTCTTATGGTTCATAAACACATCCACATGGACCCCATACAAGTAATGTCGTCATATCTTCAATGCGAACACCACCGCAGCCAATTCAAGATCATGGGTCAGATAATTCTTGTCGTGGACATTCAACTGCCTAAAGGCATATGCTATCACTTTCCCATGTTGCATCAATACACACCCGAGTCTGATTCTTGAAGCATCACAATACACCATGAAACTATCAGTACCCTCTGGAAGAGTTAACACCGGCGCTGAAGTCAATCGAGTCTTCAACTCTTGGAAGCTCTTCTCACAAGCCTCCGACCATTGGAATTTCACCTTCTTCTGGGTCAATTTGGTGAAAGGTGTCGCAATAGGTGATAAACCCTCAACAAATCTTTGATAATATCCAGCTAGACCCAAGAAACTCCGAATATCTAAAGGATTCACCGGTCTAGGCCAATTCTTCACTGCCTCGATTTTCTAAGAATCTACCTTTATGCCCTCACTTGATACCACATGGCCTAAAAAGGCTACGGAGTTTAACCTAAACTCACACTTGCTGAATTTGGAATATAATTGACAATCCTTGAGGGTTTGGAGCACTACTCTCAAATGAGCGGCATGCTCCTCCTCACTCCGAGAGTATATTGGATCTCATCAATGAACACGATCACGAACATGTCCAGGTATTACTTGAACACCATGTTCATCAAATCCATAAAAGTTGCAGGAGCATTCGTTAGTCCAAAAGACATAACTACGAACTCATAATGACCATATCGCTTCTTGGAGGCTGTCTTCGGAACGTCACTCTCCTGAACTCTAAGCTTATGGTACCCGGACCTGAGATCTATCTTCGAGAAACACTTGGAACCCTGAAACTGGTCAAATAAATCATCAATCCTGGGTAAAGGATACCTGTTCTTGGCACTGACTTTTTTCAATTGCTGATAGTCAATGCACATTTGAAGGGAACCAGCCTTTTTTTAGACAAATAAGATTGATGCACCCCATGGAGACTTGCTCGGTCTAATGAAACCCTTATCTAAAAAGTCCTTCAACTGCTTTTTCAACTCTTTTAGCTCGGATGGAGCCATCCTGTAGGGAGGAATAAATATAGGCTGCGTGTCGAGAAGAAGGTCAATACCAAAGTCAATTTCCCTTTTGGGAGGAACACCTGGTAAATCATCTAGAAATACTTCTACATACTCATGTACTACTAGAACTGACTGGATAGTTGGGGCTTTGGACTCAACATCCTTAACCCTAACTAGATGGTACACACAACCCTTTGAAATCATCTTTCTGGCCTTAAGGTAGGAAATGAAAAGACCTACAGGCACAGTTGAACTACCCTTCTATTCTAAGACTGGCTCACCCAGAAATCTGAACTCTACTGCCCGCGTTCTACAATTAACTGAAGCATAGCATGCAAATAGCCAATCCATGCCGAGAATAACATCGAAATTGGTCATGGCTAACTCTATCAAATCTGCTGAGGTGACCTTCTGAAGGACTGAGATTGGGCAACCTCTACACACCCATCTAGCCATAACTGAGTCACCTACTAGAGTAGAAACTAATAAGGGTTCTGACAAGACTTTGGGACTGACCCAAAGCAACTGGCCACATAAGGTGTCACAAAACACAAGGTAGCCCCTGGATCTAACAAAGCATAAACATCAATATGGAAAACTCTTAACATACCAGTGACCACATCTGAGGAGACCTCCTGCTCCTGACAGGATGCTAAAGCATAGAATCCGTTCTGGCGCTGACCGTCAGCTGTGCTAGTAGATGCCCCCTGATGTGCTGAGCGTGCGGGAGGGGCTGCTGAGCTAAAAGTTAGGCCTAGGCCCCCAACCTGATCCTGTCTAACAACTGTACAATCTCTAAGCATGTGTCGGGGCTTCCCACACCCGAAATAAGCACCTAAACCTGCCAAGCACTGGACTGTGTGCCCCCGACCACATCTGCGACAAGCTGGGATGCTAGAATCTGTGGGTCTGCTACTCTGACCCCTCGATCCTGATGCCTGCTCTCCCTGATCATGTCTAGGCCTGGATGGCACACTCAATGCCAAAGATTCTGGAGCTGATGATCTCTGGTGAGTCTGCTGTCGGTGCCCACTACCTGACCTCGGCTGGGAGAATTTGTGGTCATCGATCCTAGGCCTCTTGCCCTCCCTCTCCCTCAAATGTGTCGCCTCCATCTACTACGCGTACAGCACTATCAGTGGGAAATCCATATCCTGATGGAGCATAGCGGTCCTACAATCCTTTTCCAAGTAGTCCGCTACTCCATGGAAGAATCTACTCACCCGCGCCCTCTAGTCAGCTACCAACTCTGGAACATATTTCGCTAGGCGAGTAAACTCAAGGGCATACTCTTATACTGTTATTCTCCCTTACTTCAAATTCATGAACTCAGCTGCCTTCTGCTCCTTCATCTCATGAGGGAAGAACCGGTCTAGAAAGGCAACATAGAACTCTTCCCAAGTGACAGGACCTGCTCCGACGACCCTGCTATCCTTCCATTGGCAAAACCAGATATGCGCGACCCCTTTCAATTGGTAAAAGGACAACTCCGCGCACTCAACCCCATTCACCCCCATGACTTGGGTGATCTTGGCAATCTCATCTATGAACTCATGCGGGTCCTCATCTACCTTGGACCCAAGGAACTCCGGCGGTTTCATCCTCAAGAAGTCTATGACTCGAGCCACCGCTACATTGCCATTTTGCGGAACATGCGCGACGGCTTGCTGATTGACCTGAGCAGTCAAGGCCTGTGCAAACATCTGAATAGTGGCCTAGAACTTAGCGTGAGCGATTGGCTTTGGTGCTTGGTGCTCGTGAACGTGTGGGCCTTGTTGGTGCCCGTTCCCATTGCCATCCTCGTGACCTTCACCATTTCCATTTCTCCTACCATTCACTCTTCGAGGAGCCATAATTATACAATCGCAAATAGCACGAATTAGAAGGATAGAAAGACTTTTCATCGCACAACATAGATCATGAAAGAAGGGAACATTTCCTAAACGTCTCATAGCCTCTTCGCCATAAGTGTGGCGCGCTTCACACCCATGAAAAATACTCTACTTAACGCGGCTTTCAGACACCCTAGGATACTTCAAATCTATTGCTCTGATACCAAGTTTGTCACGACCCGAACGGGGGCCCAGATCATAACACGGGACAAGGAGCCCCGAGAGAACCCAAGTAGACCCATGGCATAAGCATACATCTAATCACAATCAAGAAACTGAATAATCAATAAGATACTCATAGCGGAAGTCTAACTTGAACACAACATCAGAATATGAAATCCGAAGCTAAATACATACATATGTCTGAAAAGCCTCTAAAAATGAGGAGTTGATGGGACAAGACCCCAACTAACTCAACAAAACTGAAACTGAAATACACGTAAGAAATCTGAATAGTCTAGTCCTCGAGAGATGAGGACTCACCAACAATGCAAATGCTAACTCTGATAAGCTGACTACGAGTGGGGCTGAACCTGAGAGTCGGGTCCTGTATCATGAAATGATACAGCATATAGTATGCGGTTAGTATGTGGAATGTGCCGTGTATGCAGGGTAACTAAAACCACTTAAGTAAATAAAATCATTTAAAACCAATGCATAATGTAAACATAAACATTAAGAATCTGGGAGTAGGGCTTGCATGCATTCTTTCTGAAATCATGATATCTTCATAACATAACATGACATAGCTTCATAACATCATATCGATATCAAGCTGAAGGCCCATCTAGGTAGGGGAAGCTTACCAGGGAGGTCCCAAAGTCATAATGTATAAACCTATGTTGGCGCGTAGTTCTGAGGCATAGGGTGATCGACCCTTAGCCTGTTCGGTGCTAGACATTACTCCCAAAAACATACATGTGCTATACATCATTTTAAAATGAAGCTCAACACCATCTATTAACGAAGCTCAATAATCAAATACATCTCAAAGATGAAATCATGCATATGAGAAGCTTTAGCTCAAGACATACCACAAGCTGAAAACATAATTGGCAACCTTCACTCCAAAACCATGTGGTAAGCTATGCATAGGAAACCTTTAACTCAAAACATACCACAAGATGAAAATATAATTGGGAGTCTTCGCTCCAAAACAATGTGGTAAGCTCAAGTCGGGAAAATAATCATTCATACTTAACATGTGGGCATTGCCCAAAGCTTTATCATACTTAGAAATACTCAATTCTCATCGAAAATATAATTGTAAACATGGGTAGCTTCAAAACATGCTTTTCATCATAACATCTCATCATCATCATACATTCATCATAAATCTCATCTTTCATGAACGTTTCATCTATGGACTTTTAATTCATAGAACTAGAATCATGATTTTAAATTGAAAATGTTATAAAATTTTCCCATGCTTCATAATTCAATGGTAGAATCATAATCAAATCATATCCATGTATAGAAATAGAATATTTATGCCTTTGGATTAAAAGCCCATAGATTAGACATAGGAATTTCATACTTTAGAGAGGGATTGGGCATGGGTGTGAAAGAAATCACCCACTCATAACCCTACATACCTGTTGGTAGTTGATTCTAACACTTCTTTAGATGTCCAATAGGAAATTGAAAAGAAATTGATAAATGCTAAGCTTGATCACCCTCTTAAGTCTTCTACCTTGCATACATAAATGAATGAGGCCTAAAATGAACTTAACCCCTTTAAAATTCACTGTTCATAACTCAAACAATGTAGTTTAGGCCTTAGGAACTTAGAAATTACGTAAAAGCCCTTACTAATTTTGCAAAAAAATAATTTTCAGGTGGTCCCAACAAGGGACCTAATGACTCGTGGTTACAGGTCACGACTCGTGGCTTAGCTCGTGAGATTCATTGCTCAATAGGTCTCCTGAGCTCTTAACGGGCAACCTCACAACTCGTTACTAGTGACCACTCGTGGTCACCACCCGTTATATACACTGCCTCCACTCTTCTCTTCTACTTCTCACTCACCCCACAACTAACCTAATGACTCATGGGGTCTAACCATGAGTCGTGGTCATGTCCGTGGGAATCCTTTTTCCCAAATTTTCCAAACTCCTCACTGGCCTCCCCACAAGTCACATCATGACTCGTGGGTTGTACTAACAAGTCATCTCATGACTCGTTCTGTGCCTGCTGCCAGTTTTTTTAATATTTTTCTCTATTTCAACTCCTAGGTCTGATCTTTAGGCTTCCGGCGTATAACACTGGTATAATAGAAAGGCAATGTACGACTCTCTTTATGAGTTGTACCAAGATTGTACGAGCCATAATTGGAGTCCTAGAATTATTTAGAGAAATTTGCACAAAGGCAGTCTCTTGGTACGGATTAACTCATGGATCGTAGCACTCACATACGACTCATACCATGAGTTGTGGTGAACTTTAGAAGATTCTTCAAGACTTGGCAGAACTTCAAACACAACAAACAGTATGAGTCATAGGAGGAAGGTACAACGCATAACACAACACTTGTGAAAAACTTCAGAAGATGTCAGAATTCTCAAGGCCAAACCACAGATGCATTGTACGACTCGTAGGACTGTGGTACGAGTCGTACCAGCCTTCCAACATTTAGAGAAATCTACAGCAGCCAAGGACATATGAGAAGCAGGTACGACTGGTACAATCCTTCTACCGGTCGTAGGTCCATTCGTGATACAGTCGGCGCCAGATATAGAAAATTTTCCGTTAGCTTAGGAAAAGGTTTCTAATGTCTGTATAAATAGCTTTTATGTTTTATTTTAGGAAGAGAAGATAGAAACGAAGTAGTTGATGTGTGAAGAATATTTTTTGTTAATTTTTATCAAGTTTTATAGAGCAATTCTTGGGATCAATCTCTTAATTTCCTACATTGTTTTTGAGATTGTTCTTAGATATTCAGATCTGGTTTTCTTCCAATCTTTGTTGTAAGTATTTAATTATGTATTTTTCTATGAATGCAAATTATAATCTTACAACTATGAGAGGCTAAAACCTCCACAACTAGGGGTTGTGGGAACCATGGTGGATTAACGAAATAGGATTACACAAAAGTGATTCAAAACCAATGCTAAATATTTATATTGTATTCTCTTCATCTTTAAATGTTTTTTAAAGGTGTACAACATTAAGACTTGCCTGAATTCTTTACTTGCTTGAACCTAGAGAAGTAGAGATTAGGAAAAGAGAATTACAACAAAGACTTGGTCTTTATCATCATTGTATTAACTTGAATTGTGGTCACAGGATAGTTAAATTTGGAACATATTGATAACGGTTAGTTTGAATTCGCTCATGAGACCTGACTCATTGATTGAGTATAGTCATCCAATAGGGGTAAACCAATTGTTTGGATAAACTCTAGTTATCAGTTCTACAAGTAAGCATTGGGATTGATCACATGTGTATACTCGAAGTAGTTATGAACCCATGGGGAATACTTACCCTAGTTATTTGCAGATCTTGATATCAACCACAATTATAATCTTATTTTAATATTGTTTTCTTTGAAACCGCCCAATTTGTAGATAACTCACTAACAAGTTTAATTATCGGCATTAGTCTAGATCTTACCCTATTCCCTATGGGTTCAACCCCAACCTATTAGTTGGGTTCTTTATTAACAACGTCCGCTTTATACTTTGTCAGGATGTGTGAGTTTGAGTGTTATCAACACTTGTTCTACAGAGGAATTAGCCGGCCTGCTCACTGGATTAGGCCTCTCGCTGCAGAGGCATTGCTTATTTGTAGCTCGACATGCTACTCCCTTCTCATTTCATCCATCCCACAATTCAATAATCAACAGTTATATATTTCACATAATTCATGAATCGATAAACGACCATAATGAACAATAATCACAATAGCATTAAGAGTTACAAATCCTCAGTTATTCTCAATAACTACTCAATAACTACACATAGTGACAAAGTTGCACTTAGCATTAAAACCATGTTTATTGTTATCAATTTGCATCATATCCACAATAAGTTATCACATTCTCGTAATATATTTCACATCCACCTCATGAGCATAAATGAAATCACAAACAATAAGCGGATAACACCACTAAGGGTAACATGAGGGCACACACCTCCGCCATCTCCCCTTAACACTCAACCACACGAATCATGTACACACACGCTAGTGGGTCTTATTTATCTCCAACCAGTCATGACCTGCAGAGGACTCTAGAAATTCATGTACTATGCCGGCGTGGCATCCTCCTACTCATATTCTCGTTTGAATACTCCCCTCAAACATGAGTCACTCAAATATTATTATTCGCTTGCCCGGATACTCCCTCGGGCTCGAGCCTCTCAGTTTAGGATGTTAAAATCTTTTCTTTCATCATTCTCATAAAAAGCATTTCAAGTGCATCATTGCATCATACAGAAAGTTACAATCTACTTCTCAAATAAGCCATCACAATTAACAATTCTCTTATTAACGGAGTGTGATCACCTTACTAACTATTCATCACAGGTAATTACACTAACATATTTACACAATCTTTTAAAAAAAGTCATCACAATTCAACAACACATCTTAGTGACGTTCATGAGATAAATTAACAACAATTGACTCACATACCACGCAAACGTTCGAAGACCAATCATATATCAACATTGCACACTATACATGCCATTATATAGGTCTATCCATATAAACCATAACCTACCTTAATCTGGAGATAACAATTCAACTACTCTGCAGGAGTCTTTCCTTTCCTCAAAGCTTCGGAAAGCGTGAAATCTACACAACAAGGCTAATTTGTTAATTACTCTTCAACCTTAGGGTCTAGCAGATCAAACCCTCCCCTTCGGGGTAATTTTGAGAGTAAAGACCCAATTCTTCTAGGTTTTAGGCCTATAATTCTCGCGTAACCCTCTTTCCAAACATGTAATTCTAAGGGAATGATCAACACAATTCAAATCCACCCAAATCACCACACTATTTCAGCCCTAGTTTAACAACCTAGGGTTCTTCCTCTATAAAACTTCCACCATTAGAGGCCTACAAAGATTCTATAATCAAAACTACTCATCTTAGAGATAGAGAATCGAAATTCTTACCTTGGGTGAAGGGTTTACTGCTCTAGATAATTTTCTCGCTCCTTAGACCTCTTGATCACGTTTTGGAAAATAATGAGGTGAAAACCTCGTAATTCCCATTTAAAATCCACTTTATGATTTCCTTCATCCGCTGCAGCGGACCCGCTGAAGTAGTCATAGGGCCACTGTGGCGGTCCAAATGGTTACTCATCAATTTCCACCACGGTAGGACTCCGACCGCTACCACGGTCTCGCTGCAGCGGGAATCCCACCACTGCAATGGTCCCCCGGACCAGTAGCTACCCAAAATCGCACAATTCTATACTTAATTTATTCCACAACCTACCTATCTCATCCTTAGCCAGATTTTTGTGTTCTATTCCCTTAACCATCTCGTAACGATGTTCGGGTCGTTACAATTTTATTACAAGATCATAGCTTTCTGTCAATTGACGTGCCCAATTCGCGCATCCGCAAGTGTACGGGTCGTGCAAGTAATATAGTGGCTCTTTTTAAGAGCCGGATGTCGAACCCACAGGGACTGGACCCATTCCTCTAACTAGCCATTTCTAGTGTGATCTTAAATACCTCAAGTGTTGGTTATAGACATTTTTGATTGAGATAAATTAAGTCTAAGTTTGGGTCAACGAAATATTCTGAAATTACTCTAGGAGAAACATAGAGTTAAAACCAATTAATCATGCGATACTACGATTTGCAATGGGTTGAGCATGGAACTATCAATTGTTATTTCACATAACTAGAATTGCATGTTTATGGTCTTTCGAGCCTCTAAACACAGCAATCTAGCCTCACTGCATCATTGGGAGCGAGGAGTTTAATTTCTAGTCGCAGGCAATCAATTATGTTGTGGTTTACGGGGAAACGATTAGGGACTTTCGTGCGTCTAACCATTTAACTCAACTTAGCCTCACAACTACTTCTTCGAGTGGTGATGTGACATCCCAAGTTGGTCTTTCATAACCCCCCTATGTCAACCAAGCACGGTGTTAGGTATATTTCTATCCTGACACAAAAATCTCTCCCGAGATACAAACATGCTCCTCACATTCTCATGTCCTGACCTAGGTAATGCTTTCTCAAGATATTACTCAAGCTAACAAATATGCTTTCATGGTGAGCAATCATAAAAACAACCAACAATCCAGAATGCAAGACGAAAACAACAATCAATAACTTAATTCCAAAACAATATCATAAAATCACAATCATAATTCATGGCTTCAACCCTAGAGGAAGGGTTCTTGCCATTCATGTTCGTAAAACTACAATTAACTAATACTAAACTAACATACTTACATGAATTTGGTAGATGAGAAGGGAATTTGACAAACCCTAGATGAGTTCTCCCACTTCTCCCTTCACTCCTAGGTAGTTTTCCAGAATAAAATCGTGACCCCCTGGAATTAGGAGCTAAGGGATCTATTTATAGTAAATGGAAAACGTGCTTAATATAGCCTGTCGTGGAACGGCTCCGTGTCACGGAGTGTATCACGGAGCACTGCCTCCGTGACACGGAGGCAACACGAAAGCTCTCTGGAAATCACCCGAAATTTGGCCTCGGCAGCACCCTGCCGCGTTGGCAGCGTGTCACGCTGCTTGGGCAGCACGTTGACACCTCCATGTCGCGCAGCCAGCCTACTGTAGCACGTTGCCAACGTGCAGGTGGGCTGTTGTGATCAGCCTGCCTGCCGTGGCATGTTGCCGACGCGCAGGTGGGCTGTTTTGTGCCTCCTCTTTGCCGACGTTCGCGGGTTAATTCCGTTTCCAAGCCTCTACTTCACCAACTCATGGATTAGTTACTCAAAAGTCATCAAAACCTACAAAACAAAGGCAAATCATGTTGGTTAGCACATATCTTCACATTCATATAAAATTACATGAAAATGTATACAATAACTTAGATAAACAAGACTCATTTAAGTCATAAAGCGTATCTCGGGCATGCTATTTTTCCCCGTGATCACAACCCCACACTTAAAGCCTTGTTCTTCCTCGAACAACCTTTTACATATCATGCATATGGAGACTCCCACATAACTAATTTAGCAAGATAATTCAAGTTACGGCTATAATCATTACGTAAGATAACAAGCTACAAATAGAGCATGCACGGTTTTTGATCATTGAAATGAAGTACAACTATGTTAAGACTTCTTAACCTCAAGAAGAGACTCTCAATCTTAGCAAACTCATGCAATTCAACTGATTAAGAAATACCACATGAATTATATCCTTCATTCAACATGTGCCCTCACGGAAAGAGAGTTACCCATTTTCACACGCAAAAACAATTTTTAAATCACAACATGTGTGGGTACATGAATAGAATTACGCTCACTCTCACAAAGAATTCACATGCATCATGTAATAACCCATAGGCTTGCCCTTAGTGTTTTATTCCACTAATTTAAGGAAGTGTGAATGTAAGATCAAGTAGGACTTTTTAGGTCGTAATGTAACTCGGTTGCGGGTAGATACTATTCTGGCCAGTAATAGTGACTATCTTTCCTCAGCGCTTTTCATACATCACGCCCTCATTACGAACTTCCCTTCCCTTGCTTCACTTTTTTCTCCTTTCAGCTTTCTTTTTCCTCTTATGTTCCCCCTTTCTTTAGGCACTTTTAGCTTATTAGTAAGGAGCTCTATAAATAATTTTACATTAATTTATTTTCTTACTCCTTACTAATAATCAACCATTTTCACACAAGTGCACCTTTGTGCTTTTCTCACTTCTACAACTTGCTACTTTTCCTTTCTTTTCATTCTTCTCACTCCTTTACTCCTTCGGATTTTTTCCACTCAAGCACTTAGGAGTTTTGGATCAAATTCAAGGCTAATGAAAGAAAACGGATTAAGCTTATGTTGCAGCTGTCAAAGAATAGGCTCAAGGCTCAATGGGGTTAACTAGGATTAATTTTTAAAGGTAGGTAAAATGAGGGATAAAAATTTGGTTCATTAAAAGAAATTCCTAGATCATCTCCTACACTTCACATCCTTCATTTCGTTTTATAAACACACCAGGCAAGTTCTAGACAATCCACAATAGCACAGAATACTCAAAAACCTTACACTCATGGCACAAGCTCAAATCAAGACACATTCAGCAGACTCTTACTCAGCTAATCACAAGAATTTAGAATTAAGCTTCAATCATATTGAGTCAAATTCAAGAGCTTAAGTGTCTCAAACAAAGTTATACACTTGCATGCTTCACACTGAACATACTTGCCTCTTACAATCACGTATAGCACATAACAAGAGCATCAAGCACCACTTAGTTATGATTTCAAACCCAACACCTACCGACTAATTTTTCCTCAAGACGGTCGTCATTCATCCATCATCGGAAACAGTCCCTAACTATGACTAAAAACACTATATACAGACAAAGAAAAGAAAATTTTTATTCTTCGGTTCAAGGACCCCCCGTCGGAAAAGAACCAAAAAGAAAAACCAACGGGTGATGAAGTCATGCTTGAATCATAAAAAAATTTCAAAATTCTTCTCACAAGCATTACATTCACCAAAAATCGTTAAGCACGAAAAAAAATTGGAATTTTCTTGAAATTTCCCTCACCCCACACTTAAATCATGCTATGTCCTCATAGCATCAAATTAACATTTAAAGGATGAGAAATACTCCCTGAGCCTCTATTCCAAGCTAAAAGCATGCTTTCCTTTCAAGTTTTCAGAGGTGGGTGTTCAACCCCACACTTCTTCTCTTCCATGCTCTTTAGCTTCCATGGTCTCGGTACTCAGACTTCCCGCCATCTGTGCTTAACTTTCCACCAAAAACACAAACAACATGAAACTAACAAAAGCAACACAGAAATCAAAATTACAAATTGTACCTGAGGTACCCTTGGGTTTCCTCCCAAGCAGCGCCTTATTTCACGTCGTGGCCCGACGTGGACTGTCCTTTTCAGGACATCCTCATACCTGGGTTCTCTTTCGAGAACCATCTCCTTTTCTTTTGCTGTTGAGAGGAAACAGCCACCACTCTATTCCTCTCTTTCTCCCATTTCTTCTCAATTTGAAGCCCTCTATCAGACTTGGGCTGAACACTTGTCATTACCTTTGGCCCTGCACCTGTGGAATCCTCCACCCCACACTCATCCTCTGCCAACACACTAACTTGACAAAGGTTTCTGTAGTCTACATATGGATTCATTTCTTGGTAAACGCAGAAGATTTATTCTTCATCCTCAACCCTCATTTTTAGGGTCCCTACTTTCAAGTCAATCACCACTCCTCCGGTGGCCAAGAATGGCCATCCCAAGATCAGGGGTACCTGGTCATCAACCTGAAAATCTAAGACAATAAAATCAGCAGGTATAATAAACTTACCTACTTTGATGAGAAGGTCCTCTATTATTCCATCAGGTGTTACTCGCGACTTGTCAGCCAGCTGCAGCATCAACCTTGTCGGCCTCGGTTTTCCAAACCCCAGGGTGTTGAATAAGGATAGGGGCATTAGATTAACCAATGCCCCTAAGTCACACAAAGCTTGTAGCACCTCAGCTTTACCAATTTGTATGGGGAGGGTAAAACTCCCTGGGTCTTTGAGCTTCTTTGGCATTTTGCTCAATACCCTATGACTGCACTCCTCAGTCAGTGCTACAGTCTGGACATCCACCAATCTAACTTTGTTCGCCATCACGTCCTTCAAGTATTTAGCATACTTGGGCATTCCCTGCAAGACATCAATAAGAGGCAAATTTATATGAATTTCTTTGAAGCTCTCAACGAACTTTTTGAAGCATTCCTCCTCCTTGCTCTTTTTGAATTTCTGAGGGAATGGTGGTGGTGGTATTTGTGCTGGCTGCAATGAAAGTTGCGCATTTTTCTACCCACCACTCTGATTCTCTCCCATGTTGATGGATGGTCCTGGTCTAACCAACTCCGGTTGCACCTCCTTTCTCAACTCTTTTGGCACTGCATCAGCTAATTGCTTACCGCTTCTCAGACTGATGGCATTGATCTGCCGGGGGTTAGGATCTGTGTCGCTGGGTAATCCCCCTTGTGATCTCGTGTTTTGAGCAGCTGCTATCTGACCTACTTGTTTTTCAAGATTGCGGGTGGCTATTTGTTGATTCTTTAACTCTGTTGCCATCCTCGCCTGATTTTCCGCTAACTGATTTTAGGTCCCCATAATTTTCTGCAGTGTCTCCTCAATGTTGCTACTCAGTTGCCCATCATTCTGCCTATTCTGTTGATACTGCTATTGCTGAGGTTGCATATAATTCTACTTTTGGTTTCCACCCCAAGAAAAATTCGGGTGGCCCTGCCAATTTCTGTTGGAGTTGTTCCCAAAATTCTGATTTCTATGCACATTACCAACAAAATTGACTGATTCCGGATTGGCTCCATAAAATTCTACATTGTGCCCATTATGACCACAAATTTCACACCAACTTGGAGCTTGCTGAACTGCATTAACCTGGCCCTGGTGTTGGTTCATGCTTAGTTTATTAAACTGAGTCATCATCTGATGCTGGAACGAAGCTAACTGTGCTGCCAAGGCATTCAAACCATCTACTTCTGTCAACCCCGATCTCTTTCCTGCCCCTCTCGATGACTCGTTGTACCACTCTGGATTTCCTTGAGCAATTCTGTTCAACAAAGTATACAACTCATCATAAGTCTTCTCCAAGGCTTGCCCACCCGATGCAGAGTCTAGTAATATTTTCGTGTGTGGGTCTAGACTTTCTACAAAGGTATGTGCCAGCACTTCATTTGATTGCTGGTGATGGGACAGTCTCTCAACAATGACTTGAATCTTTCCCAAGCCATATATAAGTTCTCATCAGGCCTCTGCTTGAAACTGAGTATTTCACTTCTCAACTTTGCAGTTTTGCCTGAAGGGAAGAATCTGATAAGGAACTTCTTAGCCAAGTCATTCCATGAAGTTATGGAGTTTGGTGGCTCAGCCTTCAGCCACTTTTTCGCCTCTCCCAACAGTGAAAATGGGAAGAGGGTCAGTCGGACATAATCTGTGGACACGCCGGTGGGGACAAACGTGTCACTAATCTCTAAAAAGCTCTGTAGGTGCTGTTGCGGGTCCTCATGTGCCATCCTAGTGAATTGACCACTAGAATGTAACAGCTGCACCATATCTGTTTAAGCTCAAAGTGCCCTCCAGGCTCCGGTTTACGAATGCTAGAGGTCACATTCGTCGCTAGTGGGATTGCCACTTCGCGAACTGGTCTTGCTGCCATTGCTTCTGATGACAATTGTGCTTGTCCCGCGGGTGGTTGTTGTTGTACTTTTTCTTGAAGTCTCTTCAGCTTTTGCTCTAGAGCTACTCTCCTTCGCAAATGGATTTGACGTTCAGGTTCCAGCAACGGTTCCACAAGCTCTCTATTTCTATCCATCTCGGCAGGACAACCTGTCACCTGCAATAAGTAGACTAAGACCAAGTTTCTTAACACTTAAGGAAATTTAAAAATCACACAAAAATAGATAAATTATCAAAACTTCGCCGAGTCCCCGGCAACGGCGCCAAAAACTTGATGTGCCCGATTCGAGCATCCGTAAGTGTACGGGTCGTGCAAGTAATATAGTGGCTCTTTTTAAGAGTCGGATGTCGAACTCACAGGGACTGGACCCATTCCTCTAACTAGCCATTTCTAGTGTGATCTTAAATACCTCAAGTGTTCGTTATAGACATTTTCGATTGAGATTAATTAAGTCTAAGTTTGGGTCAACGAAATATTCTGAAATTACTCTAGGAGCAACATAGAGTTAAAACCAATTAATCATCCGATACTACGATTTGCAATGGGTTAAGCATGGAACTATCAATTGTTATTTCACATAACTATAATTGCATGTTTATGGTCTTTCGAGCCTCTAAACACGGCAATCTAGCCTCACTGCATCATTGGGAGCGAGGAGTTTAATTTCTAGTCGCAAGCAATCAATTATGTTGTGGTTTACGGGGAAACGATTAGGGACTTTCGTGCGTCTAACCATTTAACTCAACTTAGCCTCACAACTACTTCTTCGAGTGGTGATGTGACATCCCAAGTTGGTCTTTCATAACCCCCCTGTGTCAACCAAGCACGGTGTTAGGTATATTTCTATCCTGACACAAAAATCTCTCCCGAGATACAAACATGCTCCTCACATTCTCATGTCCTGACCTAGGTAATGCTTTCTCAAGCTATTACTCAAGCTAATAAATATGCTTTCATGGTGATCAATCATAAAAACAACCAACAATCCAGAATGCAAGACGAAAACAACAATCAATAACTTAATTCCAAAACAATATCATAAAATCACAATCATAATTCATGGCTTCAACCCTAGAGGAAGGGTTCTTGCCATTCATGTTCGTAAAACTACAATTAACTAATACTAAACTAACATACTTACATGAATTTGGTAGATGAGAAGGGAATTTGACAAACCCTAGATGAGTTCTCCCACTTCTCCCTTCACTCCTAGGTAGTTTTCCAGAATAAAATCGTGACCCCCTGGAATTAGGAGCTAAGGGACCTATTTATAGTAAATGGAAATGTGCTTAATTTAGCCTGTCGTGGAACGGCTCCGTGTCACGGAGTGAATCGCGGAGCACTGCCTCTGTGACATGGAGGCAACACGAAAGCTCTCTGGAAATCACCCGAAATTTGGCCTCTGCAGCACCCTGCCGCGTTGGCAGCGTGTCACGCTGCTTGGGCAGCGCGTAGAAACCTCCATGTCGCGCAGCCAGCCTGCCGTGGCACGTTGCCAACGTGCAGGTGGGCTATTGTGATCAGCCTGCCTGCCGTGGCACGTTGCCGACGCGCAGGTGGGCTGTTTTGTGTCTCCTCTTTGCCGACGTTCGCGGGTTAATTTCGTTTCCAAGCCTCTACTTCACCAACTCATGGATTAGTTACTCAAAAGTCATCAAAACCTACAAAACAAAGGCAAATCATGTTGGTTAGCACATATCTTCACATTCATATAAAATTACATGAAAATGTATACAATAACTTAGATAAACAAGACTCATTTAAGTCATAAAGCGTATCTCGGGCATGCTATTTTTGCCCGTGATCATCGATCATCTTATCATTTTCTTAGATACAATATTTGTATAATAAAAATTGGTTACACAATACATTGGAAAAAAATCCATTACAGATATCATTTATCATTGACAAATATCTAATCAACAGTTTATTTGGGAGATGTAACATATACATACCTTCATACGAGTGCATTTTGACTCATTAATAAGAAGCAACTCTAGAAAAAAAATTTCGAGTGGCGTAATATGTAGGCATTCTCCTATTTGTGCAGTTCCATCCTGCAAAAAGAATCCTAACCTTTTCAAGAAAATTATATTTTGGGAGTTCACGAGCTTCTCTTAAACAAGGATTAACAGACTCTGCAATGTTGGACGTCATCGAACTAGTTGGTTTGGCAGGAAGATAATTGCATAAAAGAAGCATTCCACTTTATCCACCCTCTATTGACCGGCGCATATAATCTAGCTCATTTTTCATATCTCGCTGATACCAAATATTCCTTTACTCTAACATCAACAGTATCTACTCTTGCCATCAACTCATCAAATTCTTCTTGTTTATACACCTTTGCCATTGCGTAAAACACATCACCCAACTTCTCATCACTTTTTTTGTACTTCTCACACATGTTGTTCCAAAGATGCCATATACAAGCGTAGTGTGATACTGCAGATATACCCTTGAAACGGACTTGATGATGCTTTCATTCCTATTTGAAATAATGCACATACAATCTCTTTCACCAAAAGTTGTCTTAAAATTATCAAAAAACCACATCCAAGAAGCATTATCTTCAGTGTCAACTACTCCATAAGCTAGGGGCAGTATGCATCCTGACAAAAAAATGTCTACAAATATTACTTTACAAAATCAAAAAAATAGTTGTTTGTAGTTCCTCAAAAAAATAGTATGTATCAAATTTTTAAAATATTTTTTTCAATACTTGCTCCATCAAGTGTACTTGCAGAAACAAAAGTACCCTTATGTCTCGACTTAAGGTGACTGTCATCCACAACCACAATCGGTCTACAGTGCTAAAATCCAACAATAAATGTATGTAGAGATATAAATAGATACATGAATTCATTATTAGGAGACTTGTGCATCCTAATATAAGAATTAGGATACACTTTATCTAACATGTACAAGTAACTTGGCAACTTACTTTATGAATCTGATGGGTCATCCCTTAACATATTCATAGTTCTCTCCTTTGCATGCCACGCCTTCATGTATGAAATATCAACACTAAGATCCTTTTATATGTGATCTATTATGTCCCTTGGCGTGTATGATTTTCATATTTCGGTGCAACTATACCACCCACAAGTGAACTATTTGCTTGGCGTTGGTAAAATACCTTATCTTTAAATGGACATGTATGGACGTTGTGAAACTCCGTAATATTGAACAATGGAGACTCTTTCAATCTCTATGCCTTTAAAATCTATCCACATTCCTTTGATACACATCGGATGGTATAACTAATACAAATAAATTACATTTTATTAAAACCAAAGTATCATATTAAATGTAATATACAATATATATTACAAGTGAATGTAGAAATTTTTTTCATTAATGATAATTTTTTTGACCTTTTTAAATTGTATGAATATTCTTTAAAAACAGATACAAACTAGCATAGTGTCTTAAAGTTAATCAACAATATTTATCACGATGATAAATATATTAAAAATATACAATGATTGGGGACTAACCTTTTAGTATTAGATCTAACAACTCTATATTGAAATCTTTGACTGCATATCGCCTCAACACCACAACCACATTTGCTTTATCCTTGTAAGTCTGAGATTCTCTTACGTTTTTTTATTCAGTCTGAGATTACAAAATCAACTTGATTGTTGTGTATCAATAATGAATAATCTGATACAAATGAAACAATGGCTAATTTTTCCATTGAATTAGAATGCTGAAGTGGTTCCAAACTACCATCCGGCACAGTATCAACTGCAAAATTAACATTAAAGATATCACTTTGCTCTGAAAAATTATCTGATACACTGATACACAAAAGGATAAGATCAAATATCTCTGTTGAATTTCTTTAGCTCAACATACAATCTCACTCCCATGTCGTCTTGTATTTCCATTGGCCTTGGATTACCTTAAATAATGTATCTTATTTTAATTCTTTTGATTGTAACTGTCACGCCCCGCCATGGGGGGTATGACTGGCACCTAGTGCCCTACTAGGACCTGAATTGCTAGACTGTTGAGCCTAAGCACTTCTGGTGCCTGGCTGGCTCTAATTCTGGATTCAAGAAAATGATGGGCTATATAACATCTGTATATACAGCCTCCGACCGACTAGGACTATCACCTGTAAGAAAAAAACAGCTAACCAGAACAACAGTAGTATGAACGAATCTATGCGGGCCGACAAGGCCACCATGTTGTCTAGTTACTTTTGAATCAAGAAAACAAGTGCTAAATAGCTACGTGACGGACAAGGTCACCATTACCAACTGAACGAGGCCTCACACGGCTGTCATAAACAACTAAGACATACACACGACCTCACACGACCGGTACAGCTAACCACAGGGAATATACAATCTGGAAGCCTCTAAGAATACTAATAATATGGTCGGGACAGGGCCCTGGCATACCCATACTATTAAATAAAATAAAAAGGATAAACCTCTAGCTATCTAGCTCTGGATGACTGGAGCTGATGACTCTGTATGCTGGCTGGAATCACGAGGGGTCAGCTCCTCGTCTATGAGTACTTGCAGGCAAGCAATGCAGTGCCCCAAACGGGCGTCAGTACCGCTGGTACTGAGTATGTAAAGCAACAACTGGAAAATAACTGAAGACAGGAAATATAACTAATAGGGCTGAAGTAGAAGGAAATAGACTGTAACAGACTGCAAGTATGAGTTCAAGACTGTCTGCAACTATACTGAAAGGAGTAGGAGTCATACCTAGAAATGTAGCGTTCTACTATCGATCTATTCATATCTAGCATAACATGGCATAATATAACATAACATAACATAGCATAGCACACATAAACCTTACCCAGCCCCCATAAGCCGGGAGGTACAACCAACACGCAATCTATACCCCTACCCCGGTCATCCCATCTCCTATAATAACTATAAGCATCCTGCTGATCCCCTAGTATGCACTTGGGCTCGCTGAGCCCCTGACTATAACTGTACCTGAGTGCGGAGGACTCCTGAATCAACACCCCGGGCGTACCCACTCGACGGGGGTGTATAAAAGCCGACCAAGGAAAAATATGGGGAAACCGGCATCCCATCTTTGTCCCCTGGGGGATGGCATGCCACTCCGTAGAGCGATGTATCCTCGCCCTCTGGCGTACGAGTCGATACAGCTATTAACCCTGGGGCAGTCATGAATGCTAGGTAATCCAACCCCGAAACAATACAGTCAGGTCTCAACTAGTAATACTAACTGCGTATACCACATGTTAAAACTAGTGATAATAATGTGTATGTATATACTACATGCTGAAACTAATGATAGTGATATGTATGTATTTAATACATGTTGAGACTGATAGTGGTATATATATAATCTTCTGTCATATTGTGCTGAGTCTAATACTGAACAAGATATAATTCTTTTCTGCTGAGAATCATGCTGTGTAACTGAGGTTCATAGTAAACATGATTTACTACTTCTAACATGCTTTCTAAACTTAATTTTAGGCTACTATTCTATTCCTGAAATATGTTATGGGAACTTATATTGCTTTACTAAGTTTCGACTGAACACGATAATATCCTAACATACTTTACTAAATCACATACTAGGCATGTTGTACTGTTTCTGTCACTTTCTACTAGAATTTATATTGTGCTAGTAAGTTTCACGCTATACAGGACATGATGCTTCCAATCATCGTACTAAAATTTATACTAAGCATAACAAGCAAATTCTGAAACGTTCTACTGGCACTTGAGCTATGTTACTATACCGAAACTACTAGCTTGCAGAAGAAACTGGCTTTACATACCTCCGTTTTTGATTTCCTGGCTAATTGGCGTAATTCGGTCAGTATTTTGCTATTTCTCCCAACCGCATCCATATATATATCAATTAGAACTAAATACATTAATATTCTGAAAGAAAATATCACTTTTAATATATATATAGCCCAAACTTTGACTTATCGAAAAACGGTCGAAAACTCGCTATTTCTCAAAAGTCCAGAAGGAAGAAATACTCACTTTAGGGCTAGGAGTATATTGACACTAATTTAGAGCAATTCCACTTACCTTAGCTCGGTAGCACGATGATTCGCCGGCCGAATTTTACAAAACTAAATTCGTAGGAATTTTCCTTGCTGCTTAATACCTCACTACCCACGTTTATTTCGAGTTTAGACCCCGTATAGCAACGTAATCGAAAGGAAATTTCAAAGAAACCTTCTTGCCCTCTATTCTTAGATATGTTCTCTGTTATTTTCTGGAAATCTTAAGTTAAATGAAATAAAAACCAATGTTTAGAGGCTTTTATACTTGGGGCTGCACCTCACCTCCGTGGCACGCTGTGTATCGCGGAGGTTAGCCTCCATGACATGCTGTGTATCGCGGAGGTGAGCCTCCGTGACACTCTGGCCATCATGGAGGAAGTCTGCCAGCCTCCTCTTGCGATGGTTCGACGTGTCTCTTATTCGGTCTTTCCCAAGACCTTTTCCTAGCATGTATGGCATTCAAAAACTCTTATCCAACATGCGAATAGGCCATCTACATGTCATGAATTTACGGGGTATAACATTCTCCCCCCCCCCCCTTAAGAACATTCGTCCTCAAATGTAAACTTCTACTTGCAAGAAGTTCAACTTACTTGACTTATTCTAGAAAAATTTCGGCAGAGTCTCCCCTATAATATGGACTATCTCAAAAACCTGAAATGCAGAAAATTCTAATACAGGTACTCCACACAATACTGTAGCAATCATCATGTAAAAGTCTAGAGTCGACTATCTCATTCTACATGTAATATAAGGCATCTCATATGATAACAATACTAACATACCTCTCGACTGATTAGGCTTGGAATAAGTGAGGATATCTGACTTTCATGTCTTCCTCTGCTTCCCAAGTCATCTCCTCTCGGTTCTTAGTACGCCATAGTACCTTGACAGAAGCAACGTCTTTAGTCCTCAACCTGCGAATCTGCCTGTCTAGTATGGCTACTAGGACCTCTTCATAGGCCAACTCTTCTGTAACCTGGACATCCTAGACTGGGACAACTCTAGAGGGGTCCCCTATATACTTCCTCAACATAGACACGTGGAAAACTGGATGAACAGACTCTAATTCTGGATGCAAGTTCAACTCGTATGCCACTTGGCCTATTCTCCGCCAAATCTGATAAGGCCCAACGAACCTCGGACTGAGCTTACCTTTCTTGCCGAATCTCATCACCCCTTTTATTGGAGATACTTTCAAAAATACCCAGTCATTCACATTAAATTCTAGGTTTCTGCGCCGCACATCAGCATACGATTTCTGGCGGCTCTGAGCAGTCAGTAGGCATTCTCTGATAAGCTTTACCTTCTCCTCTGACTGATGAATAATATCTGGCCCAATCAGCGCTGACTCTCCTACTTCAAACCAGCCAACTGGCGATCTACATTTCCGTCCATATAATGCCTCAAAGGGTGCCATCTGGATAGCTGAGTGGTAACTATTGTTATAAGCAAACTCAATCAGCGGTAAATGTTCATCCCAACTACCTCCAAGGTCCAACACACAAGCTCGTAGCATATCCTCGAGCGTTTGAATAGTGCGTTCCGCCTATCCATCTGTCTGAGGGTGGAATGTTGAGCTCAAATTAACCTACGTTCCCAAACCTCTCTGAAATGACTGCCAAAATCTAGCTGTAAATTGTGCTCCTCTGTCAGAGATAATAGATACTGGAACACCGTGTAATCTAACTATTTCTCTAATATACAATTCGGCATAATCTTAGGCAGAGAAAATGGCTTTTATTGGCAGGAAATGGGCTGATTTCGTCAGTCTATCAACAATTATCCAAATTGAATCATGTCTATGCCTGGTACGGGGTAATCCTGCTACAAAGTCTATGTTTACTGCTTCCCACTTCCAAAGAGGCACAGCTATGTCCTGAGTCAACCCACCTGGTTTCTGGTGTTTCGCTTTTACTTGCTGACAGTTAGGATGTTGGGCTACAAATTCTGTTATTTCCCTCTTCATACCTGGCCACCAGTAAATTTCTTTGATATCATGGTACATTTTTGTTGCGCCTGGGTGGAGAGAATAGCGGGCGTAATGCTCCTCACTCATGATCTGTTGGCGAAGCCCTGAAATGTCTGGAACACAAATGCGGCCTTTACATCGCAACACTTCATCCTCAGTTACCTGAAAATCTGGCGTTTTTCCTTGTTGAATTCTGTCCTTAAGCTGAACCAGGTCAGGATCTTCATACTGCCGTTCCTTTTGCCTCCACAACTAATGACAACACTGCGGTGTTCTGAATTACCGCTCTGTTGTCCTCTGTTTCTGCTACACGAACGGCTAAACAGGCTAATTGGTGTATTTCTCTGACCAACTTCCGCTGCTCGGGCTTCAAGTACGCCAAACTCCCTATAGATTTGCGGCTGAGGGCATCTGCTACTACATTGGCCTTTCCCGGATGATACAGAATGTTCACATCATAATCTTTCAATAACTCCAACCAGCGACGCTACCGCAAATTCAACTCCTCTGAGTGAAGATATACTGCAGGCTCTTACGGTCGGTCAAAATATCTACATGAACGCCGTAAAGGTAATGTCTCCATATCTTTAGGGCGTGGATCACTGCGGCTAGTTCCAACTCATGGGTAGGATAATTCTTTTCGTGTTTCCTCAGCTGTCTGGAAGCATAAGCAATCACTTTACCGTGCTGCATCAACACACATCCCAACCCAATACTTGAAGCATCACAATACACTGCATAACCCTCTGTACCTTCTGGTAATGCTAACACTGGGGCGGAGGTTAATCTGTCTTTCAATTCTTGGAAACTCTGCTCACATGCCTCTGTCCACTGAAACTTTACTGCTTTCTACATCAGATTAGTCAGAGGTGCCGCTATGGTGGAGAACCCTTCAACAAATCTTCTATAGTACCCTGCTAATCCCAGAAAGCTGCGGACTTCGGTTGAGTGGTAGGTCTGGGCCATGTTTTTACTGCTTCTATTTTCTGCGTGTCCACCTGTATACCAGCATCCGACACAATATGCCCCAAGAAAGCTACTGAGTTCAGCCAAAATTCACATTTAGAGAACTTGGCGTACAACTGACGGTCCCTGAGAATCTGGAGCACTACCTTTAAATGAGCTTGGTGATATGCCTCTGAACGAGAATACACCAGAGTATCGTCGATAAACACTATCACGAACAGGTCCAGGTATGGTCTGAAGATACTATTCATCAGGTCCATAAATACCATTGGGGCATTCGTCATCCCAAAGGACATGCCTAGGAACTCAAAATGGCCGTATCTGGTCCTGAAGGCTGTCTTCGGAATGTCCCTTTCACAAACTCAAACTTGATGGTATTCGGACCGTAAGTCAATCTTGGAGAAATATCTGGCCCCTACGGCTAAATATTCCCCTCTACGGCTGTGGTGGAGGCGGGGGTCTGGGCGGCCTATCTAACAATCGTGGCCTAGGTCCTTCCCGAACCTCCCTCTGTAACTCAACTGACCTATCCCTGCGGCATTGTTCCTGACTGGTCCTCCTGATCTCCCGCTGCCGCTGCCTGATGCCCTCAATATTCTGGGCAAATGCCTGAACTCGGACAATATCCATGTCCTCTCGTAGTGTAGCCATAATACAAGTCTTAACATATTCTGGATTCAACCCCATGATGAAGCGGTGTACTCTGGATGCCATGGTATCAACAAAGACCAGTGCATACCGGACCAAAGAATCAAACCACAAGGCGTATTCCCGAACATTCATGGCCCCTTGCTTTAAATGTAAAAACTGGTCCACCCGGGCCTGTCGAATCTCCCGTGGCAAATAGTGATCTAGAAAATCTCCTGAGAAGCTGGACCAGGTCGGAGGGGAAACATCTCTCCCTCGGGACCTTTCCCAGCTTTCATACCACAACACGGCGATGTCCCATAACTGGAATGCTGGCAATTCAACCGATTCTGTAGGCGTGGCATGCATAACCCTAAAAATTCTATGCATCTGATCTAGAAAATCCTGAGGGTCCTCTGTCTGGTCCGTACCTGTAAACTGGGGGGGATTTAGAGGCAAAAACTCTCGGACCCTCGAACTACCGGGCCCTCCTGATGACTCTGCAACTGTAGACGGCATCGGCTGACACTGAGCAGCCATCATCTGTGCCAACATGACTACCGCACTCCTGACCTCCTGGTCGGAAGGTATCGGTATAGGGACTGCTGGAGGTGGTGTCACCCCAAGTGGCTCCTGATGTGGTGGAGACTGCTGAGAAGGTTGGGATGATACCTCGGTATTTCCCTCTGATCGGGCTATTTTTAAACGAGGATGAGGCATCCTGCTGGTGCGTTCCCCTGCTGCAATATCCAAGCTCCGGCCCGTGATAGGATGTCGCTGGTCTGACATTATCTGTAACCAAAGAATATAGTAAGCTCTAGGGACTCAACCCTATACTGTACCGCTCTACAGCACGACTGAATAAGAATAAAAAGAAACCATCCTATCATGCCTTGCAGCCTCCTACCTATAGTATATGGTGCAAAACACATTCATAGGCAAGACTCTACTTAGCACGGCTTGCAGACTTCCTGGGATACGACTTGCTCTGATACCAAGTTTGTCACTCCCCGCCTTGGGGGTATGACTGGCACCTGGTGCCCTACTGGGACCTGAACTGCTAGACTGTTGAGCTTAAGCACTTCTGGTGCTTGGCTGGCTCTAATTCTGGATTCAAGAAAACGACGGGCTATATAACGGCTGCAAATACCGCCTCCGATCGACTAGGCCTATAGCCACCTGTAAGCAAACAACAGCTAACCAGAACAACAGTAGTATGAAGGAACCTATGCGGGCCGACAAGGCCACCATGCTGTCTAGTTACTTCTGAATCAAGAAAACAGGTGCTAAACAGCTACGTGACCGACAAGGTCACCACTACCAATTGAACGAGGCCTCACACGGCCGTCATAAACAACTAAGACATACACACGGCCTCACACGACCGGTACAGCTAACCACAGGGAATATGCAATCTGCAAGCCTCTAAGAATACTAATAATATGGCCAGGACAGGGCCTCGGCCTACCCATACTATTAAATAAAAGAAAAAGGATAAACCTCTAGCTATCTAGCTCCGGATGACTGGAGCGGATGACTCTGTATGCTGGCTGGAATCACGAGGGGTCGGCTCCTCGTCTATGAGTACCTGTAGGCAAGCAATGCAGCGCCACAAACGGGCGTCAGTACCGCTGGTACTGAGTATGTAAAGCAACAACTGGAAAATAACTGAAGACAGGCAATATAACTAATAGGGCTGAAGTAGAAGGAAATAGATTGTAACAGACTGCAAGTATGAGTTTAAGACTGTCTGCAATTATACTGAAAGGAGGAGTCAGACCTGGAAATGTAGCGTTCTACTGTCGATCTATTCATATCTAGCGTAACATGGCATAATATAACATAACATAACATAGCATAGCACACATAAACCTTACCCAGCCCCCATAAGCCGGGAGGTACAACCAACATGGAATCTATACCCCTACCTCGGTCATCCCATCTCCTATAATAACTATAAGCATCCTGCCGATCCCCTGGGTATGCACTTGGGCTCGCTGAGCCCCTGACTATAATTGTACCTGAGTCCGGAGGACTCCTGAATCAACACCCTGGGCGTACCCACTCGACGGGGGTGTATAAAAGCCGACCAAGGCAACATATGGGGAAACCGGCATCCCATCTTCATCCCCTGGGGGACGGCATGCCACTCCGTAGAGTGACGTATCCTCGCCCTCTGGCGGACGAGTCGATACAGGTATTAACCCAGGGGCGATCATGAATGCTAGGTAATCCAACCCCGAAACAATACAGTCAGGTCTCAACTAGTAATACTAACTGCGTATACCACATGTTGAAACTAGTGATAATAATGTGTATGTATATACTACATGTTGAAACTAATGATAGTGATATGTATGTATTTAATACATGATGAGACTGATAATGGTATATATATAATCTTCTGTCATACTGTGCTGAGTCTAATACTGAACAAGATATAATTCTTTTCTGCTGAGAATCATGTTGTGTAACTGAGGTTCATAGTAAACATGATTTACTACTTCTAACATGCTTTATAAACTTCATTTTAGGCTACTATTCTATTCCTGAAATACGTTATGGGAACTTATATTGCTTTACTAAGTTTCGACTAAACACGATAATATCCTAACATACTTTACTAAATCACATATTGGGCATGCTGTACTGTTTCTGTCACTTTCTACTAGAATTTATATCGTGCTAGTAAGTTTCACGCTATACAGGACATGATACTTCCAATCATCGTACTAAAATTTATACTAAGCATAACATGCGAATTCTGAAACGTTCTACTGGCACTTGAGCTATGTTACTATACCAGAACTACTAGCTTGCAGAAGAAACTGCCTTTACATACCTCCATTTCTGATTTCCTGGCTAATTGGCGTAATTCGGTCAGTATTTTGCTATTTCTCCCAACTGCATCCATATATATATCAATTAGGACTAAATACATTAATATTCTGAAAGAAAATATCACTTTTAATATATATATAGCCCAAACTTTGACTTATCGAAAAACGGTCGAAAACTCGCTATTTCTCGAAAGTCCAGAAGGGAGAAATACTCACTTTAGGGATAGGAGTATATTGACACTAATTTGGAGCTATTCCACTTACCTTAGCTCGATAGCACGATGATTCTCCGGCCGAATTTTACAAAACTAAAGTCGTAGGAATGCTCCTTGCTGCTTAATATCTCACTACCCACGTTTATTTCGAGTTTGGACCGTGTATAACGATGTAATCAGAAGAAAATTTCAAAGAAACCTTCGTTCCCTCTGTTCTTATCTATGTTCTCTGTTATTTTCTAGAAATCTTAAGTTAAATGAAATAAAAACCAAAGTTTGGAGGCTTTTATACTTGGGGCTGCACCTCACCTCCGTGGCACGCTGTGTATCGCGGAGGTTACCCTCCGTGACACACTGTGTATCACGGAGGTGAGCCTCCGTGACACTCTGGCCATCATGGAGGAGGTCTGCCAGCCTCCTCTTTCGATGGTTCGACGTGTCGCTTATCCGGTCTTTCCCCGGGCCTTTTCCTAGCATGTATGGCATTCAAAAACTCTTAACCAACATGCGAATAGGTCATCTACATGTCGTGAATTTACGGGGTGTAACAGTAACATCAGTCCTCAATTGCTTCATAATAATCCTAACAACTTCTTGATACAAAACATATTTCTTGATGATGATTCCATTAATGGCGAAATCCTCAAAAACATTGTCCAAACTGCACTGACCTGAATGATGAAGCAATATTGTTATGTTGGACATACGTTTCAAACGATTACAACATTGATACACCCAACAATAAAGCAAAGAAGAGAAGTTTCGTCGATCACGTAACGATGATACACAAAAAAAAATCTCCCCAAATTTATCATTTTTTTCGAAATACGGTGAAATACAAAAAAAATACGAAATCAGTTGGAGATTCATTTAATCCCCAAAATCACGCTGGTTTTATTAATTACATAATAATTACCGGCGTTATAGGAGGATAGTTAGAGTTTAAATATTAGATACACTAATCAATTTTTTGGTAATATGTATCAAAAATAGAAGAAAAAAATCGCTATTTTCTGTAAATATGATAAAACTTGCTAGTTTATGTAATTATTTACTATCTAGTGCTAATTATGAAAATTTCTCTCAAAATTATTGTAATTTTGTAAGTTTTGAATTAGACAATGCAATTTAGCTATTAACAAAATTAAAGATTCATTAATCCTTTGAATTTTAACCCTCCCTATTAACTCTCACTTTTTTTTCTCTCTTGGTGACTCAAACTCATAATCTCAAGGGTGGAGATGGAGTATGCTTACCATCCAAGAAGCCCCTCTTGTTACTTAAACATATATTAACATATAAATTTTTATTTTTATTTTTAAAATTCAAACAATACAATTCTTTAAAAATACAAAAAAAGTCTAACTTGTTGACATATAAAGTTCAATTTTATTTCCAAAATTCAAACAATCCAATACTTTAAAAGTAATGTTAACAAATATTATTTAAACATATGTTGACATATGAAAGCAAATGTATTTGTATATTTTGTATATCTTCTTTGATTGAATTTTCTTAATATACAAAGTTTAATTTTTATTTTCAAATACTACAATAATCTAAAGATAATGTTAGAAAATATTACTTAAAGACATATAAAAACAAATTTATTTGTATATTTCTATATATCTTGTATGTGGTGTTTGTCTATTTGTGTATATTTTGTTAGAATGAAGATTTCCAATAACTATTTTTACCAATGTTATCAATTTAAGTTTGAAGTATATTTTTTAATTTGTGTCCATTTTACTATATTATCAAATAAAGACGATCCTTTTCTTATTCTACTGTTCAATTTCTCATTGCTACAAGGTTTTAAATTTTGAATCTTTTCATCTATTTTTTTCTTTATGAATTTTTTTTATATTAAAAGAAAAAAAATTTAGATATGTCATCGAATTTTTTGATATATATAATCCGTTAATAGTTAGATTCATTTATGTCACTGCCATTAATTAAAGGGGCCATCTATGCAATTATTTTTTAACAGACCCCAATACCTAATTTTTTTAATATCATATTGTACACATGACAATATTTAATTAGGCTATGTCACTTTAAAAGCTCACCTATTAAATTACCCATAAAACCTAAAACTACCCAATTCATGTCCAAAAAAATTCACCCACATTTTAATCGGATCTGTCATTATTTAATTTAATCCTTTCCTAGCCCATTCCACTACCCAATAAAATACCACCAAAGACCTAACCCCAACCATCTTCTTCTTCAGTCTTCTTCTATACATCTCTTTCACGAAGAAGGGAGAAGGTTACATGCTTTTCTTAATCTCTTTTAACCTCACCACTTTATCTGCTTAAAAATATGTTGTGAGCAAAGCTTAATTCGCTGAACCCTTCCATGAAAAGGATCAAACAAACCAGCCAATATAGAATCGGTTTACATAAAGACTTGGACAATAAATAACTTAAAAGCATCTGAAACAGGATTATCCAAGCAAACTTAAAACCATAGCTTTTAAGAAATACTCATTCTCCTCTACTATCACAATTTCTAGGAGTCCTGCTATTTTCTTCTATTTCTATTGTAAGTTCTCTTACTATTTTTAACTATTCCTCTTAATTTCAAGTTGGAATTTCTCAAAAACATCCATTATTTTTCTTTGTGAATTTAATTCCGTGAATTTTCTTGTGGTTCATCTAAAGTGATATTTTAATTTAATGTTCGGGATTATGGTAAAAGATTTTCTGATCTTAAGAGATGTATAGAAGAGGACTGAAGAAGAAGATAGTTGGGGGGTTAGGTCTTTGGTGATGCTTTATTAGGTAGTGAAATTGGCTGGGGAAGGTTAAATTAAATGATGAATGATTGGATTAAAATGTGAGTGTATTTTTCTGGACATGGGTCGGGTAGTTTTAGGCTGTATGGGTAGTTTAATGGGTAAGTTTTTTAAGTGACGTGTCCAACTTAAATATTGCCACATGCACAACCTGGTATTGAAAAATCAGGTGTTGGGTCGGTAAAAAAGTAATGGTATTGATCGCTCCTTTGAGAAATGGCAGTGGCATAAATGAGCCAACTATTAACGGATGACATAAATGAGCCTTTTTATAAAGTTCGATGGCATATCAGAGTTTTTTACCATATTAAAATGTCTTCCTAATTCTATGTAAATATCATTTTTATTACTCCATCCGTTTTAATTTGTTTATCTGGTTTTGACTTGACACAAGATTTAAGAAAACAAAGAAAACTTTTGAATCTTATAGCGCTAAACTAAAGATATTTAGATATGTACTAAAATGTCCTTCAATCTTGTGGTCTTAAAAATATCATGTGAAAAGTTGAAAATTAAGAGTTGCCACAAAAGAAAACTGACATTCTTTTTGAAACAGACTAAAAAGAAAAGTAAAACAAATATATTAAAACGAAATGAATATTAAAAATTAACCAAAACAAATAAATACAAAACCCAATCCACAATCTTGATCCGGTTCAATTAGCCAAGGGTCATTCGCATAAATGTCCTTATTTTGGTGTGATCTTTAATTTTTACCCCTTAAATTTGTGGTCTTTAATTTTTTTCCTTCAACACTTTAAGTGAATAAAAAGTGGTTAAAATACTCTTAAAAAAATAATTTCAGAGGGCATGAGTTTTTCCCAAATTATACCTAAAATATAAATCTGCTACTTAAATTGTGTCTGTCCTTAAGATCTTCTGTCTTTTCTATGCATAATTACCTGCATCTTTAACTTATGCCTAATGTCATGACTTGTGCCTTTGGGGACATGATTTTATTTTTTTCCATCTAATAATTTTTTTACACTTATACCTTTGGGGCATAATTTCATTTTCTTTGTCCATCTACTAAATCTTTTGCACTTATGTCTTATGCCATGACTCGTGCCTTTGGGGCATGATTTTTTTTTTCAACTAATAATTTTTTTATACTCATGCTTATGCCATGACTTGTGCCTTTGGGGCATAATTTTATTTTTTTTCCATCTAATAAATATTTTACACTTATGCCTTATGTAATGACTTGTGCTTTTGGGGAATGATTTTATTTTTTTTTCATCTAATAATTTTTTTACACTTGTGCCTTATGCCATGACTTGTGCCTTGGGGCATAATTTTTTTTTCATCTAATAATTTTTTTACACTTATGCCTTATGCCATGACTTGTGCTTTTGGGGCATAATTTTTTTTTCATCTAATAATTTTTTTACACTTATGCCATGACTTGTGCTTTTGGGACATAATTTTTTTTTCATCTTATAAAATTTTGGAAAAAGGGTCCAAAACACACTCTAACTTAGCCCAAAATTGTTGTTACACACTTCAACTTTGCGGGGGTCCTATGACTCTCCTGAACTATTTTGAAGTGGAATATATTCACCGTTTAAAAGTAACACCCAGATTTATGTTAAATGGTGAAGAATACACACTGATACGTGTTATTTTTTTATTTTTAATTTTATTTTCTCCTTTCTTCTTGTTCTTTTTCATTTTTTTCTTTTTTTTAAAAATGAATCTCTTTTATCCTTCTCTGCTCTTACTTTTCCTTTCTTTCATGGCGTATTTTCCTTTCTCTCTTTTTTCTTCTATTTTATTTTTTATATTTTTTTCAAAAAATTATTTCTTGTAAAGTCAAATAAGTAAAAATATTTTTTAGGTAATCAGGTAGAAAGAAAGAAGCATCAATGGTGGTCAGAATTTTTTTTTCAACAAAAGTTTTTTTTATTTATTGTAGCATCTGTTTTTAACAATTGTTGTGGTTGGCGAAGTTATTTTTTCAATTGAGTTATTTACTTTACTAGTTGGAGCAATTTTGGAGATTTTTATTACTATTTAGATTTTTTTTTATGATGGATTTTTAAAAATTCATGTCATGCCATGACTTTAATAGTGTAGGGGATATTGAAGAATAGGTGGATTTCATGCTGATGACTGATGAATTGGATAGTAATAGATGTGTTAAAAAGATAATGGCTTTGGTGGTGGTAGGGAGGTGTTGGTGGTTCTAAGGTTATAAGAGAGAGAGATAAAAGGAAAAAAAAATTGAAAAGAAAAACAGAAAAAAGACATTTAGAAAAATTGAAATATAATTCCTCACTCTCTCAAGGAGAGTGCATTACATGTTCTTTGCCACATAAACATATTAGAGTGCATATATTTTATTTTAAAATAGTTTTATGACCCCTTGCAAAGTTGGAGTGTGTAACAGCAATTTCGTGTAAAGTTAGAGTATGTTTTGAACCCTTTTGCCTAAACTTTTTACACTTATACCTTATTCACGACTTGTGCCTTTGGGACATAATTTTATTTTATTTTTCGTCTAATAATTTTTTTACACTTATGCCTTATGCCATGACTTGTGCCTTTGGGGCATGGTTTTATTCTTTTCCATCTAATAAATTTTTTACACTTATGTCTTATGCCATGACTTGTACCTTTGGAGCATAATTTAATTTTTTTCCCTTGCAATAAACTTATATCATGACTTATGCCTTTGACACATGATTTCATTTTTTCTCCATGCAATAAACTTATGTCATGACTAGTGCCTTTGGGCATAATTAATTTTATTTTTTCCCCCGTGTAATAAACTCCCTACATTTATAACTTATGCCTTACGCTATGAATTGTGCCTTTTCGGCATGATTTTATTTTTTTCCCCATGCAATAAACTTATACCATGACTTGTGCCTTTTGGGCATGATTACATTTATTTCCCATACAATAAACTCTATACATTTAGAACTTATGCCTTATGCCATGACTTGTGCCTTTGGGACATAATTTTATTTTTTTCTCATGCAATAAACTTCCTACATTTATAACTTTTGTCTTATGTCATGACTTGTGCTTTTGAGGCATGATTTCATTTTTTTTCCATCCAATAAACTTTCTGCACTTATGCCGTATGCCATAACTTGTGTCTTTGGGACATAATTTTATTTTTGTTCCTTATGTAATAAACTCCCTATATTTATAACTTATGCCTTATACAATGACTTAAGCCTTTGAGACATAATTTTTTTTTTCATGCAATAAATTTATGTCATGAATTGTGCCTTTGGGGCATGATTTCATTTTTTTCCAATGCAATAAACTTATGTCATGACTCGTGCCTTTAGGGCATGATTTCATTTTTTTCTCATGTAATAAACTCCCTACATTTATAACTTATGTCTCATGCCATGACTTGTGTCTTTTGGGCATGATTTCATTTTTTTTTCTAAAAATATAAAAGCTAAGAAAAATGATAAACATCTACCATGATAAGAAAAGATTGAGACAAAGTAGAAATGAGAGATCAAATAACCTGCACAATTAGATAGAATATAAGCTTAGTTTATTTAAAATATGCAATCGCCAAACAATTGAAAAAGAAAAGACAAGAAATTATGAAAAGAAACAGAAAACAACACTAAGCATTGTTTTATCCAACTTATGACTAAATCGGCATATTTTGATAAAACGACATAGTTTGGCAAACCCACATATCGAATTATGCCTCAAAAAGGGAGGAATTGAATATAAGACAAAAATTCAAAATAATAAAATATTTATCCAATGTATGGCTGAACTGAAAAATATTTAATATGCGACAAAGTTTCAATAATATTAAGATTGTAAAGTTACGCATGAAAAAATAGGAATTGACTACAAAACACACATTTTGAAAAAATTAAAATGTTTATATAATTTATGCCTTTCCCGACAACATGTGAATATATGGAAAAAATTGAATAATATTAAGGTTACAAAGTTCGTCTGGAAAGACAGGAATTGATTATAAGGCACAATTTCAAAAACATTAAAATGTTTATATAATTTACGCCTTATCCAGCAAAATTTGAATATAGGGGAAATTTTAAATAATAATAAGGTTGCAAAGTTACCTTTGCAAAAGGGACGAATTGAATATAAGGCAAAAACTAAAAAAAATTAAATTGTTGATCCAATTTATACCTTAACCGACAAAGAATTAATATAAGGCAAAGTTTCAAAATGACTAAGAGCAATATAACTTGTGCTGAAGTTATACCTTCAGGTATAACATGTATATTGAATATGCTCCACAGGCATATTGTGTGCATTAAAGATATACCTTAAGGCACAAGTTATGCCTGAAAGACTAAGAATTACCTATAGGCATAATTTCGGTAAAATCAGAATTTGAACAGATTTAAATAAAAAATTACACTCAGCATGAATGAACTTTAATAAAATTCAAGATGAAAACTATAGAAATACTACGAATTTTAGATTTGAAGCTCAAAAAATTTGTTAAAAACGAACTGAAAAAAATAGTAATGTTAAACATGTGGAATTAAATACCTAAAGACAATAATAAACAGATCTGAAAGAATCGACAAAAAGAAATAACGACTGATAAATGAAGGTAGTATGAAATACTAAGCAGATAGAGAGAGAGAAAAAACATTGAGAAGATGAGAGAAGACGACGTGAAATAAAAGAAACACAAAAAATATAGGTTTCTAGAGAAAAAGGCTTTTTCGTCAATTAAAAATTATTAAATAGAAACAAAGGACATAATTGAAAGATCATTTATATAAGGAGAAAAAATTAAAGACCATGATCTTTTTAGGACAATTCGCGCAAAAACTTGATTAGCCAACTAATTAACCGTAGGAAAATTGGCACAGTATGTCAATTTTCTTCTTAAATTGGCATAAAATAGCTCACTTTTTATTAATTGGCATATAATACAAATTTTATAATTATTGGGTTAAAATCGTCCATTTGTAATGTCCTTAAACTTTGAGAAAAAAATGGGGCGGTTATTTTAAAAAATTGTGAAGTTTTTTTTTTATATTGAAATTGACAGTTTTTTTTAAAAATTATTGCAATAGTTATATTTAATAAAAAAATTATTTTTTTGTTTGATTGAAGTTTCACTTTTTTATGGGACGGCTTGTATTTAAATATTTTAAAATATTATTTGATCAATTTTTTATTTAAAAATACACGAATTTACTTAAAATAAATTTATAACCTTTTTATTATTTAGCAGAAAATTGACATTATCTTTTAACCTTTATTTAATATTATATGACAATTTCTTTATTATAAATACACAGTTTACTAAAAGAAACTTGAAAAATTTTCAATTTTTTATGGGAACTTGACAGATTTAATTTAGTTTTTATTGGGAATGACAAATTAATTTTATTTAAAAAAAAATTCTATAGCAAATCTATTTTAAATAAGCACAATTATCTTTAAAAAAGTATAGTATTTTACTTTATTGGAAATTTAAAAGTATTTTTTTATTTAATATTGAAGGTAATTGATTTTACGTTGTTATAGAAACGTGATGGTTTTTGTTTGTTCGTTTATTTATTTATTTATTATATTGCATGACCAATTATATTTTTAAAATTATATACGATTTAGTTGCCTAAAAACTTCAGCTTCTTTCCAAGCTAAAGATCCACCCTGTTTTCCATGTGGGATTTGACTATAATATTGTATACATATATACATCAAATTTTATACTTAAAGTACATGACGAGAAAGAAATAAACACGCAATATTTAAGATAACTTAAAAAAAAAGTTCCATCATGAATACACCTGAATAAATTTTTAAATACAAATTTGATTATAGTCGATGTATACTATAATAATGTATACATATATACATCAATTACTATATGTAAAAAGTACATGGTGATAAGAAAAAATTTTCATGAATACAAATTTGAATAAATTTTTGGATACAATTATGAATACAATCGATGTATACCATAATAACGTATACATATATACATCAAATTTTATATGTAAAAGTACATGGCGAGAAAGAAATAAACACACAATTTTCAAGATAATTTTAAAAAAAGTTTCATAATACAAATCTAAATAAATTTTTGAATACAAATCTTATTATAGTCAATATATACTATAATGACATATACATATATACATCAATTATTATACATAAAAATATATGGTGATAAAAAAATAAACACGCAATATTCAAGATAAATTTTAAAAAGATTTCACGAATACAAATCTGATTAATTTTTTAAAGCAATTTTAAAATATATATATATATATATATATTGACATATACATTTAATAATTGTTAGAATATAAAGTTTATAAATGTATACATCAAACATATGTAAAGGTAAACATTATAATATATTAGTTACTCAATATTTTTCATTCGTATAAATATATAACTGATTAATTAAAATTTATGAATATATCTGAAAGTTTTCTTGAATAAAACATTAATGTTGGGATCTGTTTTGCATCATCAGTTAATATGGCAGAATAAAAAAAACTTCTTATAAAATTTTATAGGCAACTATTCATTTTTTTAAGGAAAAAAATTATAGTTAAAATTCTTATATATACAGTTATTAAATTCCTAAACTTATGCCTATGAAAAAGCCACAATATTATTTTTTAATATTGAGGCGCCATTTAGTGATTTTTGTCTAGAAATTACCCATATTTAGAGACTTGAATTTTACTAATATTTTTTTATTATAAAAATGCCAATTCTATCTTTTAAACTTATACTTCTATGTCAATCCCGTAACTCGGTTAGGGGCTTTCCCCCTCCCTAAACTGGCCCCAGCCTGGCCTCTTAAAGTTGGCCCGGCCCGTACCTTAATGCTCTGGGTCAGCCCAACTTGGCCCGGTTGCGGAAACTATTCTCTCTTCATTCATTTTCCCCCATTTTCCCTTACCTAAGTCTGGCAATGGAAAACTAGCAGGTATAGTTCCAGACTTTAGTAACACTACTATGACAGTCCCCAAACGCCAATTTCTAATGGCATCATCACGACGCCCTTGTCTTCCCAAATTAGCCATCAGAGGCACAGCAACTTGTGCTTCACTTGTCAGCTCAACCACAATAACCCACCATGTAGATTCCCCAGAATCGCCAATATCTGAACCACTACACTTTGCTAATGGTTCTTCAAGTACACCCCAACGATCAACCCCACCATCTGATGACACATTTTTAGTCCAGATAATTTTATGGAACCTAAAACAAGGCAAGCCAATAACCAATTCTTCACTATTATTGCATCGTTTAAACCCGTCTACTTTTCTTGAAGTTCTTGGTAATTGTCGTGATAATTTGCATTTAGCACAGAAGTTCATCAACTTGGTTTCTGTAAATTGTCCTAATTTCAAGCATTGCTCGAGGTCGTTGAGTGCTACCGTACATTTGTTGATTAGGTGTAAGAGGGTAGCTGACGCACAGGCTTTTATCCTAAGGATGATCAGAAGAAGTGGTGTTTCAAGAATTGAGATTGTGGAATCTTTGGTGTCAACTTATGGGGTATGTGGGTCAAATCCATATGCTTTTGATTTGCTTATTAGGACTTATGTACAAGCTAGGAAGATTAGGGAGGCTGTAGAAGTATTTAGGTTGTTGCAAAGTAGGAATCTTTGTGTTCCAATAAATGCGTGTAATGGTCTTCTAGGAGGGCTTGTAAAGATTGGTTGGGTTGATTTGGCATGGGAAGTGTATGGTGAGATGACAGCGAGTAGCATTCAGCCAAATGTGTATACCCTCAATATAATGGTGAATGCTTTGTGTAGAAATGGGAAAATTGAAGGTGTGACTCCTTTTATTGAACAAATGGAAAAGAAGAGGATTTTTCCAGATATGGTGACTTACAATACTTTAATAAATGCATATTGTCACGAGGTGCTTCTTGAAGAAGCCTATGAAGTGATAAACATTATGAAAGCTAGAGGGTTAAGACCGTGTCTTTTAACTTATAATTCTATTCTCAATGGTTTGTGTAAGAATGGACAATACGGGAGAGCAAGGGAACTTTTGGTTGAGATGGCAGAGAATGACCTGGCCCCTGATACTGCTAGTTATAATACATTGCTTGCTGAGTGCTGTAGAACAGGTAACTTGCTGGAAGCAGAATCTGTTTTCAAAGAAATGTCACGTCGAGCTATCTTCCCTGATTTGGTTAGTTATAGTTCTCTTATTGGGTTGTTTTCAAGAACTGGTCGTCTCGACTGCTCATTAGTATACTATGAGCATATGAAACGCAACGGTCTTACACCAGATAATGTAGTCTACACAATTCTCATTGGTGGGTTTTGTAGAATTGGTTCTATGAAGGAGGCTATGAAGATGCGTGATGAAATGCTGGAACAGAATTTAGTTATGGATGTGGTGACTTACAATACTATATTGAATGGGTTATGCAAAAAAAAGATGCTTCATGAAGCTGATGAGCTTTTCAATGAGATGGTGGAGAGAGGTGTAAAACCTGATTTTTACACTTTTACCACGCTTATCAATGGATACTGCAAGTGTGGTAACATGGACAAAGCACAGACCCTGTTTGAAGCCATGCTACTGAGAAACCTCAAGCCTGATGTTGTGACATATAACAGCTTGATTGATGGATTCTGTAAGGTTGGTGATATGGAAAAAGCTTTCAGGTTAAGGGATGAGATGATCTCTGTAAATATTTCTCCTAATTATATTACTTATAGTATTCTTATAAATGGCTTTTGTAATAAGGGTTGTGTATCTGATGCGTTAAGACAATGGGATGAGATGATTACCCTAGGTATCAAACCTACTATTGTTACTTGCAACTCTATTATCAAGGGCTATTGCAGGTCTGGTGATGCTTCAAGGGCAACTAAGTTTCTGAACAAGATGCAGTCCCAAGGAATATTTCCTGATTCAATTACATATAATACTCTTCTTGATGGGTTTATAAGAGAGGAGAATATGGATAAAGCTTTAGATTTGGTTAATGAAATGGGAAATAAAGGTCTGTCACCTGATGTTATTAGCTATAATACCATACTGGATGGTTTCTGTAAATTTGGTAGAATGCAGGAAGCCAACATGCTGTATAGGAAAATGATTGAGAGGGGTATTAACACTGACAGATCCACATATACAACGTTAATAAATGGACATGTCTCTCAGGATAACTTGAAGGAGGCTTTTCGTTTCCATGATGAAATGCTGCAAAGGGGCTTCGTTCCTGATGACAAGTTTTAACCTCCTTGCTTTTTGAGCCAACTGACGTTTGTGACCATCAATTTCTGCCATTTCATGAGTTCTGATTTTTGCAGCAACGGGTAAGCCCTCTTCTAAATTTGATAGTTTGACATTAGGGAATTGCTAGTTAATGTGAAATATGCTTGATTGATTTGAGGAGAAGTGAGAACTAAGGAGAAATCACTTGCTGGAGCAGATACTTATGGGTGCTCAACTGGACATCTTCACTCTAGGGAATTGTCTGTTAGTGAAGACATTATCCAGACATAGCGGTGCTTCATTTTCAGAAATGTGTTTTTGACTGCGGTGGCGAACTTAAGAGGGCCTTTTGGTAGAGATGTGATTAAGATTGCCATCAAGGTTGAATATGCAGAAGTTCTTCTTTCATCTGTCAGTTTTGTTGTTCTCCCTGTTGACTCACAATTTGTGAAAGAGCATACGATGTGCTAAGTTTTGACCTTAATTTCCTAGCTCCCCACTTGTTTCCTCTTCCGGATGGTGTTATGATCATATTAGATATCACATAAATATACACACTACAAATCAATATATTCCCGACATAGGTTGCAGCTTTTGTAAACAATGCATAATGTTGCAAATAGCCAATGACTCTTTATATTGGATTTTATGTTTTTCTTGAGTTTGTATATGGAGTCCAATCCATGTTAGGGAAATATTCTTGAGTTATGTTGTTGGAAGGGGTAGTCACTATGGTTTCTCTATGGTTTCTGTGAGGTTTCCCTGTCCGGTATGTAATGTTATTAAAATGCTTTATTCAGTGACATACTTCGTTTTCTTTTGATTGTTTACTCGGTGACGTACACTTTGTTTCCTTGTGCTTCCGAGTTATGTTGTCTTCGTGCTTTGTGGAAAGTGACCTCACTTTCTTGTCACTTTTAATACCTTGAAATTAAACCAAATGCTTTTGCTTCAGGGACGATAATGGTGAGACAAGTGAATCAGAAAAGTTATCCATGCCTGTCTGCTTTGAACTTGACATCCAAGGTATGTTGATGACACATGGGCTGCCATTACCTTCTCCTGATTTGCTGGTTGGTCGCTCTGTTCATGCTCACATGTTTCATCAGTGAGCATGAGAAGATGCTAGTAGTAGTTCCCAGAAGAGTATCAAAGATCTAGTTGCTTTTGTGGTATCAAACCAAATGATTTTCTCGTCCTACTCAATTGACCATAAAACTAGGATCCTTCACTAAATGTATTGGTCGGGGCTTTATGGAGAAGAGATTGTAAAATGATCAGACTTCACGCATGAGAAGTCAAATATTACAACAACATCGTACCTAATTTAATTTCACAGCTGCATTCCTTATTGATGTCAGCATCGTATGAAAGGAACCACCAGGATCAAGACGAGTACGCCCGTTATATGAGAATCCGAATATTAAAAAAAAAAAGTGATTTGTATTCTGAATGTACTAAATTTTGGATGTCCATTCAATACTCCTACAACTATTTAATATGATGATATTTCGCATCTATGCAAGTAAGCCACTTGGACACTTGGCAGCTTTGTAAGGGTGAGACTTGCCGGACATGCAAGAGTAACATGTGTCATGCCTTAACTTGTAGTGCAGCAGGTGTCACATGTAGATTCATTTTTACATTTTCATTCTCCTATAGATACTTCATTCTGACTTCTTCATTTGTACATTAATTTTGAGGAGAAATAAAATATGTCTCTAAATTTTTTGAATAATATTATTATTGTCTTATATTTTTATTAATATTTTATAACACATTATTAATATGAGATTCTAACTAATTAATTTATTTTTTACCGTATTCTTTTCTAATCGAGCGATTCTTTGAAGCCACGGTGACGGTGCGTCACGTAGAAAGTTTCGAAGAACAGCAAAGACTTTACATCAATGGGGATATCCGAGGCCTAACTTGTTCATTTTTAAGTATTGCCAATTACTTAGTGGCAAATCATTGACTGCTTGCTGTATAGTGACAGAAGGTATGATTTGTTTTATATATTAATTACTTTTCTCGGTTCTTGTCTTCTTGATGCGATGAAGCACTTTTGTAAAGTGAAAGATATTGCATCTTGAGATAAATTTGGGAAAAGGCGTAAAATCCCTTTTAAATTTGTCCGCTTAACATAATTTAGCACTTTAACTTTACAAGCGTTTATTTACTCTTTCTATTTTATTCAAAAGTAAATTAATACCTCTTTTCTAAAACAATTCTACATTAATGAATATAGTGTTATACACGCGCCTGATACGTGTATAATACTGTTTTTTAAATTATTTATATTTTTCATCATTTATTTTATATTTTTTTTATTTTTTCTTTCTTCATTCTTTTTCCTTAATTTTTTTTCTTTCCATATCCATGGCAGCACATTCATAGCAGAACTTTTCTTAATTTCAGATCTACAACATACACACCCATACCTCGCTTATAATTGAAAGAGCTTCTCAACAAAATAATTTATAAATGATATAAACAATCGCACTGAAAAAAGAAAAGTCACCGTAATTCAATTTTTCCGGGGTGAGTGCGACAATTTCAATCTCAAAAGGGGGTTATTCTATCGAGAAAAAGGGGGGAATGCGCATTTGCTTGAAATAGTTTCCAAATAACAGTTTTGCGCCTTTGAGCCCGCATAGAGCCTTTAATTATACCTCGCCGAAAATCTGATTGTTGCGAATAGCTTATTAAATTCACTTACTCGTCAGGCGCAGAACCCTTATTCTCCTTGTTGGAAGTCAAAATAACTATACGTTTGGTTTTTCTTAAACGAATTTGATGATCCATTGATGCGCGAAATTTTTAGATCTTAAATTTCGATTAAGAAAGGGGAAAGATCGAAGAAAAGTATTTTATCAGTGTTTCAAAAAGAAAATATATATGGGTCAACTTCATCGATAAAAATGATATCAGAAAATAATTTTTTCAGTCAACCAAACCCACATATGATCTGGCTATAAAATAAATTTTTAAAATTTTATTATGTTACAATATTAAACTCATCAAGCAAATTTATCTTTTAAAAAATAAAAAAAGAAGAAGAGAATGATATGGAAGATGAGAAAAGATATTGAGAAAGTTAATGTGGTATTGAAGAAAAAAACAAGAAAGAGAACAGAATGATAGGAAAGAAAAAGAAGAAAGAAGAAAAAAGGAAAAGAAAATCTGAAATGAAAATAAGAAATTAAAAAAACATAACTAAATATAGCTAATTGCATCATCCAATTAGAAGATCACACATGGATAGTTTAAATCATATTTAATATTTTTTGCTCTTCTCACGCGCTTTCCAAAATTTTTTAAAAACATTTTGCCACATCACTTATTAACAAATTATTAATTCACTTCTGATTAAAATAGAACGATAAATAAACACTCATAAAGTTAAAGTATTAAACTGAGTTAAGCAAACAAGTTTGAAGAAAATTTTATGCTTTTTTCCTATAAATAATGATGCAATCCCCCCCCCCCCCCCCATATATATATATATATATAGACACACACACCCACACATATGACTAACGATAAGGATGACCCACAAGGTGTATATATGGCTGTCCCGAGTTTGCTATTATTAATGATACAACTCGTTGGGTTCGTGGGATCCGAGGAAACCTAATTGGTTTTGCCTTTATGCCTTATATTTATTCCCGACGAATAATATTATTAAAAGGGATTATGATATTTATTCACTTTTCTTAATAGGCAAGAATGAAATTTTACAAGAAATATGTGATTATCGAAAGTGTGTATTTTTCAAGTCTCATCATGACTAAATTCATTTGTGCAGACCATCAGGAGTGAGTAATATCTTTGCGGACTTGTTATAATATATTGAAGATTTATTAAAAAATAAATTTTCTATATTGTATGTCTTGAATTTTCTCACGAAAGTAATAGTATTATCAAAGAGATGTTAAGACATTGAATCCTGGTGTATGATGATGATACGATGTTGTGTTTGAGTCCCATCGGTTTATGATTTAACATGTCTTTATATGGGTAAGACGTTGAGTTTGAGCTTAATTCACCATATTGATGATATAAAAATGACTAAGGAAAAATAATATGTCTTGAATGAAAAGTCATAAAATCCCTTCCATTGAATCTGTTCCATTTCCGGTGTGAATATAATGGCAATACATAATAAGTGTGAAAGAAAAGAACTAATTAAATGTATGGACATGAGCGTGGAAAAAAGTCATCATTGTGGTAATTATAAAAGGAAGAACATTATGGGTTCTTAAAATGATCCTTCACAAAATGAAAGTGATTTTTGCCTTCAATGTGATATGAAAGGTCATTGGGCATGTGATTGTCGAGTGACTTAATCAAATAAATTCTATAAATTCTTCGTCTAAAGAAAGAAACACAAAGTGAAGCTGCACATGACCTGTTAAAATTATGTTTAAATAGTTCATATAAATGTGAGGAATGAAAAAAGTATCAATTATTCACTCTTTTTTTTTAAAAGTATATCTTGTACATATAATAAAATTTTTGAAGTACGTTCAAAACCCTCATAAGCTTCCATGAAGATGTTTCATAGAATTCAAGTCTTTGACCTTATTAAGTGAGAATACCTTAGACACTAATGGTTGCGCAATTCAAAACCCTCACAAGCCTCCATGTTTCATAGAATTCAAGAACAACCTGACGCACATCATTACAAACAACCCCTAGTTCTTTGTTAAGAATCCAATAGGATATCCATCCACACATAGCTAGAGTTTGGCCATAGATTCCTAAATGTTTTTGATAACTCAAATTTGGATGATGATTTAGATGAAATTTCACCATGTGTTTGGTCATAGTTTTTGAAAAATATATTTCGCTTTAAGAAAATATGATTTATACTCATAAGTTCTAAAAACTATTAAAAATACCCATAAAGACTTTACATCAAGAGATATATCAAAATGAGATTTCATAATTTTTCTTTTTCTACTCACATTATCGTTACACGAGTCAAATGACAACAAACATATCATAAATGTTACAACCTGTAAGTTACTATCATTTAGTCGCCATATTCGTATGTAAGTCAAGAGTTTTAGAGTACGATGTGTACGACAAAGGCCCGAGGGAAAGGACGTTCGAGCGCGGAATTAAGGTAGCGAGGGAGAAGGCCGGAGCAGGCTGCGACAGGGGCAGCGTGTCACGGACCCCTCCCTGCGCGTTGGGCGCCGTGACACGCCCGTAAATCGGCGCATTGGGGTCTGTATCACGGACCCCCAGTCCACTGCCCTTGATTATATATTTACCCTTTAGTTCAATTGTTAATCATTTTTCAAACATAAGCCTTCGTCCAAAGAGAGAGCAATACGACATTTTCATGCAAATTTCCGCTGATTACGCTGCTAAACGCGGTCCAAACTCAAATTAACTTCAGGTATCGAGTTCTAAGCCTGCAGGGAGCATTCCTACGGAGTTAGTTTCTCGAAATACGCCCGACAAATTGAAACTTCGCCGAGTAGAAGTTATCAGAATTGCTCCAAATTGATTCCTATACAGTCACAGGCTTCAAATAAGCATTTCTCCCTTCTGAATTCCTGGGAAATTATGGGTTTTCGGCCGTATTCTGCGAAGTTGAAGTATTATTGTTATTAGCATTAAAACTTATCAGTTTAAGCCGAATTGGGTATTGAAATTAGTCTCTTTCTCCCAGTATCACGGTTACAGTTGGAAATAGCTGTTGAATGCAAATTGAAACTCGTCAAATAACCAGGAATCAACAGTTAAGGTATGTTAAGGAGAACTACTTCGGCAAGTTAGTTTCTATAGCATTGCAATACAGTTTGAATCCCAGTAAAGGAGCCAGAAGTATTGTTATTGTGATTAGTTGAGATCAATACTCTATGTTTAGTTTGGGATTGACTTTGCCCTGTATAGCGTTCCATGACCAACCCCAGGTTACTAGCTGTGTCGTTGCCCACTAGGGGCTATATGACATTGCTTCGAGGAGCGATATGCCGTTCCAAGGGATGATGATGAGGACCAAGGCCCTTATATAGTCCATTCCATTGCTGGACTACCAGTTCTACGCCGTATCGGCGTCACACCCTTGTCGAGCCTAGTGCTGGGGTGCATTTATCAGGAGTCCACTAGACTCAGACACAACTACAGTTCAGGGGCCGAGTGGGCTCAGTTGTGACCCAGGGGACCGATAGGTTGGCTATAGTTACTAGTTGACTCATTTCCACCTTGCTAGGGGTATATAGATTGAAGTGTGCTCACCAGGGCTTATGGGGGCCCCGAGTGGGTTATTTTGTGTTGTTTGTACCTACGACTTATGGGGGTCAAGTAAGGTTCTTATTTGCACTATTTACTGATAGAATAGACAGAAGGAAGTTAAGTTATTTAGGTTATATCCCTATCCCTCCTACTCAGTTACTTTCAATTTCATTTCATGTTTATTCAGTTATTTTCCGTTACTGCCTTACATATCCGGTACATATTGTACTGACACCCATCCTTGGGGCGCTGTTCGGTCTGCTGCTCAGGTTGGTATTATATATTATAAACCGACACGCAAGTGCACGTGGTCAAACAAGTAATAAAGTGGCTAAGTAGCCAAGTATCGATCCAAGGAGGCTCAAGATACGTAAAATTGCCTAGTTTACTATATTCCTATTTCACTTCTAATTATGCTAACAACAATGTAACCAAGAGTTACTTGAGTTTTTGTTTCTAAACTATATATACTACAATTACTACAAACTATTTACTTGTGAGTTTAGACAATGGATATGAACATGCCAAGGTTAAGAACAAGTAATGAACTTGATAATCATGATAATTTGGTTAATCTCTTCTTCATGTTGCTAGCCAAGAACATTTGCCTAGAAATTAAAACTCTCGTATTTAATTTCACTTTAGAATCATAAACCATCCGTCTACATTTCTGTGATCAAATGCAATTTATGACCTAGCACTACAATTCCGGTTCCTAAATTGACTAATACGGCTTTCAAGTATATTTCTATCAGGAAAGCACATCAAAACCCAATTTTCCCAAATCAAGTTAAGAACAATACCCTATTAATTCACAACTTTCCAATTTCTTGCTCTTTCGAGTGAAATTGGACTTTTTAGATGTACATTAATGTTGGCCAAGCACTAATGCAGTAAGAACAAGAATTAATAAAACAACATTAAAGAAGAAGAAGAAAACCATATCATTTACAATCAAAATTCATTACACATGTTCAAAACCTCAGCAAGGAAGAGAATTAGCCACTCATTCTTGGATTGATCATCCTAAAATGAGTGTAAATCATACGTACAATTGATAGAAAGAAGAAAGGAAGAGAAGAAATCCCTTAGCTTTTTCGTTCTTCAACTGCTACTAACCCACGTTCCTGCTCTCCACTTCTGAACTCAGTCTAAAAACTAAAAACAAAAACTTTAAAATAAACCTAAGTGTGCTATTTATACTAGTGGGAAATTTTTCCCGGAATAACAAGCAACGTGTCACGGAGGCCAACGCGGAGCACTGCCTCCGTGACACGGCGTGGACGCGGACCTTCACTGGAATTTCAGGGTCCGGTAAATTAACCTCAACGTGGCACGGAGGCCATCGCGGAGGCCTATCTCCGTGCCACGGAGCTGACGCGAAGGCACACTGGAATTTGCTATTTTAATTCATGTTCAGGCAGTGTGCTACCGCGATGGTAGCGTGGCACGGCTCCATCGCGGAGCCCTTATAAAATATGCATTCCAAGGTCTTTTCCACGCTCGCATCCAAGTCCAACTCCGACATAGTTCCAACATGCATTTTAGCTCCTAAAAATCACATTTACCTGCAAAACAAATGCTAATCATGTTGGTTAGTATAAATTCGCATTTTATTACTAATTACATGATATTATACACATTGCACAACAAACAAGGTAAAAATGATACGTTTGAGTATCACTTGGGCATATAAATCTGCCCAAGATCACTTACCCCACACTTAAATCCTTGTTCGTCCTCGAACAACACATACACAAATCATGCAAATTACATCCCAACCTTCGTCACTATGGTGCAACAATTTACGCTACGGTCATACCGATTATTCAATTTTTTGCAAATCATCAAGAAAACATGCTTGGTCGTACAATACAATGACCTTTAATACATCAAGGCTTCCTAGACTTTAAAAATTGATTCTTGATATCGGCAAACTCATGCAATTCAGATAATCAAGAAATCCGACATGAAAATCAATCTTTCATCAAGCATGTGCCCTCACAACTCGAGAAAAACTTCCCCTTTATGTTCATGCAGCACACAAACATGCAAGTAGGGGCATATAAAAATTAATTTCACTCTCTCTCCCAAAAGAATTCACATGCATCATGTCATGACCCATAGGCTTGCCCTTAGTGTATTACTCCACTAATATAAAGAAATGCAATATAGGATCACGTAGGACTTTAATGGGTTGTAACGGGGCTATGGATCTAGTATATATATATTGGATTAGCCAATAATAGTCGCTAGCATCCTTAAGCGCCTTTTCAACTCATTTCCATCGACTCATGGACATTGTTCCTCTCTTTTCTCTTTTTCTCCCATTCATGCTGGGTTACTTTCATACAACCCATTTCATCAGACACACTTGACACAAAACAGAGGGTTTTCATGTACCCTCACTATCACTTAATTACAACAAGTGCCTCTTCAACATCATCTTTTCTTTCCTCACTTTGCTTTTCTTTTTCTTTTCACTCTTTTCACTCTTTAACACTCGGGGAAACATTTTCTTTGCTTTGTGAGCGCTTAAGAGCTTCTTATAGACTTTAAGGCTAATGAAAAGAAGGAATAAAGCTTAGTTTATACAATTTTGGACAAAAGAAAGAAATCGGCTAAAGGCTCAACGGGCTGACTAGGGTATACAACATATAAAAAGGTAGAATTTGACAAGAAAAAAAAATGGAAACTATCGGTTAAAACAAAGAAATGCCTACATCCTTTCCAACACTACACCTCCTTCATTTCGTTTTGTATACACACCAGGCAAGTTCTAGACAATTCACAATGACATGGAATAGCAAAACCTCACTTAACACTTCATGCACATGCTCGAATCAAGATGCATTCACAGACTCTTTAATTAGTCAATTACATGAATTCAAGATTAAGCCTCAATCATACTGAACCAAATTCTATAGCCTAGGTAACTCAACGTATTTACAGAATTGCATGCTTTCAAACGAATCACTTTCACATTTTGAACATCAATTACAACACGCAACGAAATTTTAGCAACCATAAGCAACTACAGTTCATTGATGCAATCCACCAAAGAAAACTAAAAAACAAATAAAAATCCTACTCCTACCGACTACATTTCCCTTAAAATGGTCGTCATCCATCCATCATAGGGAACGGTCACTAACTATGACATCGGTTCAATGGGACTATTCTCGGTAAAAGAACCGAAAACAAACTCCGAGAAACCCAAAAAAATAAAAATCAAAAAAAAATTTTTGCAACACATCGATCATTTCGATAGAAACACATTTACAAAGGATTTTGATAATTGCAAAATATCTTCGCAAAAATTTTGAAAAATATCGATCATGTCGAGAGAGAAAAAAAAATATTTACAAAATTTACAAAATATTTACACTAGCAACCATAACTTTCAAAAACACACATCATCAGCCACAAAACAAATATATACACATACATCACAAATCAGTTCACAACAGGGAAAGCGCAAACATTCATAAACATTAAGGAAAAATATACAGCAATTTAGAGCCTATGTCCCAGCACCTAACTACTCCCCACCCCACACTTAAATCGAACACTGTCCCCAGTGTTCACAAAAATTACAAAACACAAAATTTTGGGTGGTGAAACTCCCTGCTCAGTCGAAATATTCGACGTCCTCATCCGGTGCTGCGGCCTCGTCGCCCATATCTGAATCAGCTTCATCGTCGTCATCGGACTCCACATCGGAGTCCTCACGACGTGTCTCCTCATCAGTAGGGACATCGTCATCTGTCGGCTCCATGAAGGCTGGCCCTACCCGACATAAGGCTCTGGCGTTCTCGCCAAAGGGGTAGTCCAGCTCCAGCTGCCATAATTCTTCCTCGGTGGCTGGTCTCCCACCAATCCGTAGCTGCAGCATCTGTATGCCGAACATACGGGCCATGTACTGATCGTCACGAGCATGTCGCTTGCCCAAAGTCAATACAGGTCCATGTGTAGTGTCGGGGGCCTTAGTCTTTGTCACGTCGAGGGCCCTCCGCTCCAGCTGCGGAATATAGTCCAAGGCTTCTTCCTCAATGTCGAGGCCTCGGAGGAAGGTGGTGATGAGTCCGCCAAACCCGTATCTGTGGCCCTGGTGCAGTCTGGCTCTCTTCATGGCGGATATTATGACCGCCCCCACATTAATCTCGAGCCCTTTCATAAGGGCATACACCAAGCAGACACGGTCCCGGGTCACATCTATCATATGGACTCCCGGGATCAAGCACGAACATACAATCTTCAGCCAAATTCTGGCCTCCCTATTCATCTGCGAATAAGGCAGAGTCTGGTGGTAACCCCTCTCCTTGTGTCTACTCCATCGGGCTGTGGATCGAGCCCCACACAATGTACGTCTGATGTCGGCGTACGGTGGGGTGATGTTTAGCTGGCGGAGAATGTGGGCGTCTGTGTCCCGCGCTCCAACGATGGCATTCAACTGCTGGGGTTCCAGAGTGACAATCTGCCCTCTGATTTTTATGGTGTGGCTCCTGATGGTCGGGTTCCAGTTTGCATAAAATTCCCGGACCAAGTGAAGGTTGCACTCCTTGGGCTCCTGACAAATAAAGCTGAGCCCAGCTGCCTCGATTCTCTGTACAATGCGAGGGAACTCCTGTGCAAGTGGTTCCCGAGCAATATGTTCCTCGGGGAAGTACTTGTTTTCTTTGTGTTTCCCGTACCATTTCTTCCCTTCATCGGTGACCCATCTTGTTTTGTATTGGCGGCGTTGGCCGCGCGGAACAGCGGGTGCAGCTGGGACTGCGGTGCCCAGTCTCATCCATTTCCTACCTGTGCCTGAGGTTGAAGCACCCTTGCCTTTATCTTGTCTGCTAGCCATTGTACCTGTCAATTTACACAAACAAGCACAACGTTAAGCTAAAAACTTGTTAACTTCGGCTAAGGTCGGGTTACAAAACATTTACCCCACATTTAGGCCTTAGCTACGTCTACAAAATTACGGCAAAGAATAACTCTAATTACACCACAGACAACACTATATACTTCATGCTTAGTGCGTTCACAACAAAATTTCGACAGCATAATGATTAGCGTACTACTCAGACTTCATACAGCTAATCCCAATCCTACTATCGCTAACAATTCAACCATCGCACTTTGCAACAAAAACAACAACAAAATAAAAACAACAATAAAAACATTCTATATACAATCTAATCTAAACAATCTAACCAATTCACACATTTTATGCATTTTCCCACAAAAGTTCGAGAATTAGTCGTCTTTTAACATTTACACAATATTTACCACGACTTCTCTCAAATAATAAACACAACCCGGCATCGATTTCATCAAATTATCAAGTGCCCAAGGCAAATTCAACAATCCAAGCCCTAGAATATAATTCTACAATCAATTTTTGAATTATTCACATAATCAACAAGTTCAAACGCTAACTACAACAATCCGAACATAATCAATCACAAAATAATTCAACATCATGTTTAATTTCTACCTAGGGTGATATATCTCACCTCACATGCCCAAAATTAACAAAAATCGCCAAAACATTGAGATAGACGATGAAAACATACCTTAGAATTGAAGAGCCGAAGAAAATTGATGTTTTTCCTTGCCTAGGAATGTGGCACGGTGCTTGGGGAGGGGGAAACGGGTGTTTGGTCGCGGAGGGAAGAGGGAAATGGGGAAAATTGGGCGAAAATCGGGGGTTAATTTATAGAAAACACGCGGGTCACCCGGCAACCCGGTGTGACCCGGCACTGAATAAGGGGCAACGTGTCACGGAGGGTAACGCGGAGCCCCTCCTCCGTGACACGGAGCCAACGCGTTGGCTTACTGGATTTTTGAAAAATCCGGATTTTGCCTTCAACGTGTCACGGAGGGTAACGCGGTGCCTTACCTCCGTGACACGGCGCCAACGCGTCAGTGCACTGTTTCTTCGATAAATTTGATTTTTCATACCTTGCCTCATTTTCTCGATTCCATGTATATTTCCTCCGTTATACCTGAAAATCACCTTACTAAACAAAAATTGGTTAAATTAATAGATTTCCCTAACTAAAAATAAAAAATATTAACTAAAATGAAAATCTAAACCTAATCAAGAAAAGAAAAAGAAAACTAAAACTTGGAAATAGACAATAAAAACAAAAATAAAGATAAAAATTAACTACACTGTGCAAAAAGAAAAAAAAATAAAATATTTTTCTCACGGGTTGCCTCCCGTGCAGCGCCTGGTTTACCGTCGCGGCTCGACGTCCTTTAAGCTCACTTGTCTACTAGGGAGATGGACGATTTGTCCCGATCATGGTCATCCCCCCAGTAGTGCTTATATCTCTGACCATTTACCAAGAACGTAGCACTCCTATCTTCTTGCCACAATTCTACCGCCCCGTGAGGGGTCATTCTCACCACTTCAACGGTCTAGACCATTTAGACCTCAGCTTACCAGGAAACAATTTCAATCTTGAATTAAAAAGCAAAACTCTCTGTCCTGGTTCGAAAATGTGATGCACCACATGCTTGTCATGCCATCTTTTGGTTCTTTCCTTGTAGTACTTCGCACTCTCATAGGCATGCCAGCGAAATTCATCAAGTTCACTGAGCTGCATCAGTCTCTTTTTACCCGCTAGCTCTAAGTCCATATTTAGCTTTCTGACAGCCTAGAAAGCTCGATGCTCAAGTTCAACCGGGAGATGACATGCTTTGCCATAGACCAATCGGTATGGTGACGTTCCAATCGGTGTCTTATAAGCAGTTCGGTAAGCCCACAACGCATCATCAAGTTTACCAGACCAATCATTCCGTTGTGTGTTCACCGTTTTCTGAAGAATCTGTTTTACCTCCCTATTTGACACCTCTACTTGCCCACTAGTTTGTGGGTGGTATGCTATGGCCACTTTATGGCGCACCCCATACTTAGCCAGTAATTTCTTGAAGCTTGCATTGACAAAATAAGCCCCTCCGTCACTGATAATTGCTCGGGGTGTCCCAAACCTTGTGAGAATGTGTTTCTTCACAAACTTCGTTACTACCTTGTTATCATTCCTGGGGCAAGCTATTGCTTCCACCCATTTTGATACATAATCTACAGCCACCAAGATATAACGATTTCCAAATGACGGTGGGAATGGACCCATGAAATCAATGCCCCATACATCAAAGGGCTCAACTTCCAGTATGTTCTGCAAAGGCATCTCTTGTCTTCTGCCAATTGTTCCTGTCCGCTGACATCTATCACACATTTTGACATACTCCATAGAATCTCTGAACAGGGTCGGCCAAAAGAAACCTGACTGAAGAACCTTGTGTGCTGTTCTCTCACCTCCGTGATGCCCTCCATACAACGAAGAATGGCAGCCCCTTAACACCTCTGCTATCTGACTCTCTGGAATGCATCTTCTCATCACCTGGTCTGGTCCCTGCTTGAACAAATATGGCTCGTCCCATACATAATATCGGCTGTCATGCCTCAATTTTCTTCTTTGCTGGTCTGTTGCTTCAGGTGGGTAAACTCCGCTCACTAGCAAGTTGACTATGTCAGCATACCAGGGAACTTCAGTTTCTCCCACTGCCAAGAGTTGCTCATCTGGGAAGTCCTCATTAATGTCATCACTTTCCATCACATGCGACCGACTTTCCAGTCGTGATAGGTGATCTGCTACCTGATTTTCACTCCCCTTTCTGTCTCTAATCTCAAGGTCAAACTCCTATAGCAATAAGATCCATCTGATCAATTTGGGCTTAGCATCTTTCTTGTTGAATAGGTATCGAATAGTTGCATGATCAGTGTACACCACCACTTTCAAACCCACCAAATAAGACCGAAACTTGTCAAAGGCAAACACCAGAGCTAACATTTCCTTTTCTGTGACTGTGTAATTGCTCTGAGCCGTATTCAGTGTCTTGCTTGCATAATAAATAGAATGAAAAACTCTATTCTTCCTTTGTCCCAATACAGCTCCCACAGCCACATCACTGGCATCACACATCATCTCAAATGGTTGTTCCCAATCAGGAGAGGTAAGTATGGGTGCTTCTATCAATTTCTGCTTCAACTTTTCAAATGCTACAACACACTCATCGTTCAACTCAAACTTGACCTCCTTTTCTAGCAGCCTGCATAGCGGTCTAGAAATGTTGGAAAAGTTTTTTATGAATCGTCTGTAGAATCCTGCATGTCCCAGAAAACTGCGTACACCTTTCACTGATACTGGTGGTGGCAATTTCTCAATAACCTCAATTTTAGCACGATCGACTTCCAACCCCTTTTTAGACACTTTGTGGCCCAGGACAATCCCCTCCTTCACTAAGAAGTGGCATTTCTCCCAGTTTAACACAAGGTTGGATTCTTCACATCGAGCCAGCACCCTGTCAAGATTCTGCAAACAAGTAGCAAACGAATTACCGAAAATAGAAAAATCATCCATAAATACCTCAACAAAATCCTCAACCATGTCATGGAAAATAGCCATCATGCATCTCTGGAATGTGGCGGGTGCGTTGCATAACCCAAACGACATCCGCCTGAAAGGATATGTCCCATAAGGACAGGTGAAAGTAGTCTTCTCTTGATCCTCAGGAGCGATGGCTATTTGGTTATAGCCAGAGTACCCATCAAGGAAGCAATAATACTCCTGCCCTGCCAATCTGTCAAGTATTTGGTCAATAAAAGGAATGGGGTAATGGTCTTTCCTCGTGGCTTCATTTAGTTTTCTGTAGTCCATACAAATTCGCCAGCCTGTGACGGTTCGTGTAGGGATTAACTCATTTTTCTCATTAGTGATTACAGTCATCCCCCCTTTCTTAGGAACACATTGAACGGGACTGACCCACTAACTGTCTGAAATTGGGTAGACTACACCTGCATCAAGCCACTTGATTATTTCCTTCCTTACCACATCTTTCATTGCTGGATTAAGTCTCCTCTGCAGCTGAACAGTTGGCTTGGCTCCTGTCTCCATGAATATCCTGTGCGTGCAGAAAGCTGGATTTATACCCTGAATGTCGGACATTTGCCAACCCATTGCTTTCTTCCTCTTCCTTAAGACCCCCAAAGCTGCCTTTTCCTGTTCCTCTGTCAAGTCTGCAGAGATAATAACGGTAACGTCTCTCCCTCCCCCAAAAAGATATATTTTAAATGGGGAGGCAATTCTTTCAGCTCCAATTTCGGTGCCTCCTCAACAGACGGTTTTGGCAACGGCTCTAGTGATCTCATCAATGACTGAAATTCCTGTCTTCTCGGATGATTAGGTGCTCCATCCAACAATTGAACCATTCCACAAGCTTCTCTATTCCCAAAATGATCAGAATGCGTCAACGCTCTCTCCAATGGGTCTTGAGATTCAACAACCTGCCTACTTTCTCCATGTTCAACCACACTGATTTCCGAAAGCTCCTCATGTATAGTCGGCAGCTTCATGGCTTTTAACACATCAAATACCTCTACCTTGTCATGTGCTTGCATTGTAAGTTTACCCGCAGCTACATCAATTAATGCTTTTCCGGTTGCCAAAAAGGGTCGTCCCAAAATAAATGGGACTTCAGCATCTGGTTCAAAATCCAGAACAATGAAATCGACCGGAAAAATGAGGGAGCCTACTTGCACTAACACATCCTCAACAATGCCATCTGGCTTAGCTAAAGACCTGTCTGCTAGCTGCAAGATTACCGTTGTAGGTCTAGGACTCCCTAGACCTAACTTTCTGAATACCGAAGATGGCATCAGATTTATGCTTGCCCCCAAGTCCCACAATCCACGCGCTCGGATACTTTGCCCAATAGTAAGCTGGATAGTGAAACTTCCAGGGTCTTTCAGTTTTGTGGGCAACCTATTCTGAATACGGGAAGTGCATTCCTCCTTTAAAGCTACCATGGCATACTCAGTCAAACGACTTTTGTTAGCCACGATGTCTTTAACATATTTCGCATATTTTGGCACTCCCTGCAAGACATCAACAAGAGGTAAGTTAACATGTACCTGTTTAAGTACCTCCATGAATTTCTGGAAACACGCCTCCTCCTTGTGTTTCTTAAGTCGTTGAGGGAACGGGGGTGGAGGCCTTTCTGATTCAGCTTCTTTAGTCTTCCCCTTATCTGAGATTTGCTCTCCCTCAACATCTGCTGCTCCTGACTTTTGAGGCGGTCTTTCCGGTTCCACCTCCTTCAACTGTAAACCACTCCTCGTGGTCACTGCATTTACCTGCTTCGGATTAGGATCCGTGTTGCTAGGTAGTCCTCCTCTGGGTCTAGTATTTTGGGCACTAGCAAACTGCCCAAACTGATATTCAAGAGCCTTGGTCGCCAATTGATTGTTCTTCACTTCGGCTGCCAATTTAACATAGTCAGCCTGTAATTGTGCCTGATTAGCGATCATGGTTTTGAACATCTCCTCAATAGTCGGTGATGGTGGTGGAGGAGGGGCATTGTGATTTCTGAATTGAGCTTGATAATTTTGTTGCCCTCCTTGGTTCCTGTGCATACCCTTCCCTGAAATTTGGCCTTGTTGATTGTTGCTACCCCACGAAAAATTCGGATGGTTCCTCCAATTTGAGTTGTAGCCACTACCAAACTGCTGCTGATTTCTCTGTGCATTGCCCACAAAGTTAACAGAATCAGGATTTGCACCACAACATTCAGTTGAATGCTCACTACTTCCACACACTTCACACCACATCTATTGAACTGCATTGACTGACGCTGAAGGCTGGTTCAAATTGATATTGCTGAAGTGAGTGTTTAACTGATTTTGCAAAGCAGCTATCTGTGCAGCAATAGCTGTGAATCCATCCACTTCAAGCACTCCCGCTGCTTTCCTTGCTCCACCCCTTGAAGAATCTGCATTCCATTCTGGATTGCCTTGTGAAATTAGGTTGAGCAAAGTGTACAGCTCCTCATAGGTCTTTTCCAGCGCTTGCCCTCCAGCTGCTGAATCTAACAGAATTTTAGTGTGGGGTTCAAAACCCTCAATGAATGTGTGTACCAACACCTCATTGGACTGATGATGATGAGGACAGTCCCGCAACATGGATTTAAATCTTTCCCAGGCTTGATATAGATTTTCCCCTTCCCTCTGTTTAAAACTTAGAATTTGACTTCTAAGTCTGGCTGTTTTACCAGAAGGGAAAAATCTGATCAAAAACTTCCGCGCAAGATCATCCCACGTTGATATAGAATTGGGTGGTTCAGCTTTTAACCACCTCTTGGCTTCACCAAGTAAGGAAAATGGAAATAAGGTGAGCCGAACATAATCAGGTGACACTCCAGCGGGTATATAAGTGTCACTTATCTCCAAAAAGTTCTGGAGATGTTGTTGTGGATCTTCATGAGGGAGTCCGGTAAATTGCCCGCTTGTGTGTAAAAGTTTCACCATATTTTGCTTTAATTCAAACCTCCCTCCAGGCTCTGGTTTGCGGATGCTAGAATGGACATTATTGGCATGTGGGATTGCCACCTCGCAAACCGGCCTTGCTGCTGCTTCATCGGGCACTAACACTGCCCGCACAACTGGTGGATTTTGTTGCTCCATCATAGACTGTTTAAGCAACTGCAGCTTCTTTCGTAGAGCTTCTCTACGTTGACTATGAAATTCATGTTCAGGCTCTAAGTAAGATTCCACCAGCTCTTTGTCCCTTGCCAGTGTTCACAGAAACAAAATCTGCAAAATACAGGCTAAGACCAAGTTGTTAACACTTAAGAAAATAAAAATACAAATACAGTAAATTTACACTAAACACAATTTTACAAATCGCCTAGCCTCCCCGGCAACGGCGCCAAAAACTTGTTCGGTCTGCTGCTCAGGTTGGTATTATATATTATAAACCGACACGCAAGTGCACGTGGTCAAACAAGTAATAAAGTGGCTAAGTAGCCAAGTATCGATCCAAGGAGGCTCAAGATACGTAAAATTGCCTAGTTTACTATATTCCTATTTCACTTCTAATTATGCTAACAACAATGTAACCAAGAGTTACTTGAGTTTTTGTTTCTAAACTATATATACTACAATTACTACAAACTATTTACTTGTGAGTTTAGACAATGGATATGAACATGCCAAGGTTAAGAACAAGTAATGAACTTGATAATCATGATAATTTGGTTAATCTCTTCTTCATGTTGCTAGCCAAGAACATTTGCCTAGAAATTAAAACTCTCGTATTTAATTTCACTTTAGAATCATAAACCATCCGTCTACATTTCTGTGATCAAATGCAATTTATGACCTAGCACTACAATTCCGGTTCCTAAATTGACTAATACGTCTTTCAAGTATATTTCTATCAGGAAAGCACATCAAAACCCAATTTTCCCAAATCAAGTTAAGAACAATACCCTATTAATTCACAACTTTCCAATTTCTTGCTCTTTCGAGTGAAATTGGACTTTTTAGATGTACATTAATGTTGGCCAAGCACTAATGCAGTAAGAACAAGAATTAATAAAACAACATTAAAGAAGAAGAAGAAAACCATATCATTTACAATCAAAATTCATTACACATGTTCAAAACCTCAGCAAGGAAGAGAATTAGCCACTCATTCTTGGATTGATCATCCTAAAATGAGTGTAAATCATACGTACAATTGATAGAAAGAAGAAAGGAAGAGAAGAAATCCCTTAGCTTTTTCGTTCTTCAACTGCTACTAACCCACGTTCCTGCTCTCCACTTCTGAACTCAGTCTAAAAACTAAAAACAAAAACTTTAAAATAAACCTAAGTGTGCTATTTATACTAGTGGGAAATTTTTCCCGGAATAACAAGCAACGTGTCACGGAGGCCAACGCGGAGCACTGCCTCCGTGACACGGCGTGGACGCGGACCTTCACTGGAATTTCAGGGTCCGGTAAATTAACCTCAACGTGGCACGGAGGCCATCGCGGAGGCCTATCTCCGTGCCACGGAGCTGACGCGAAGGCACACTGGAATTTGCCATTTTAATTCATGTTCAGGCAGTGTGCTACCGCGATGGTAGCGTGGCACGGCTCCATCGCGGAGCCCTTATAAAATGTGCATTCCAAGGTCTTTTCCACGCTCGCATCCAAGTCCAACTACGACATAGTTCCAACATGCATTTTAGCTCCTAAAAATCACATTTACCTGCAAAACAAATGCTAATCATGTTGGTTAGTATAAATTCGCATTTTATTACTAATTACATGATATTATATACACATTGCACAACAAACAAGGTAAAAATGATACGTTTGAGTACCACTTGGGCATATAAATCTGCCCAAGATCAAGCGCTGCATTACTTTCTTGTAGGTGCGGATAGATGTGGATCAGGACCTTCCTAGCATCCAACCAGAATTATCAGTACAGTTGGCTCCCTTCCTTCGGAGCTAATAGTTTTAAGGTTTACTCTTTTGATTATACAGTATATGGGTAGGTTGGTCCCTGTCTCGACCATTATTCCACTCCTAGAGGCTTGCAGATTTACAGGTTCCCTGTGGTTAGTTTGTTGTTGGCCGTGTGGGGCCTATATATATTTTATTTCGTGTGATGGCCGTGTGGGGCCTTGTTCAGCTGTTAGATAGTGGCCTTGTCGGCTATAGTATAGTTATAGTTTCCTGATTTTCATTTCAATTATAACTAGACAGCATGGTGGTCTAGTCGGCCCGTATAGGATTCTCTTTATTACTTGTTGTTGGTTAGCTGTTTCCATTTATAGGTGGCTATTTGGCCTTGTCGGCCGGAGTTTGTAATTTACAGCCGAGATACAGCTCGTTGTTTTCTTGAATTGAGTTCCAGGCATGCACCAGATGTGCATAAGCCTAGCCAGGTCAGTCAGATTCCAGTGTGGCACTAGGTGCCAGTCATGCCTCTCAAGGTGGGGCGTGACAAACTTGGTATCAAAGCAGGTCGTATCCTAGGGAATCTGCAAGCCTTGTCGAGTAGAGTCTTGTCTATGGATGTGTTGTGCACCACATTCAATGTACAGGAGGCTACGAGGCATGTTAGGGTGGTTAATCTTCTTTCTTTTTCGGTCGTGCCATAGAGCTGTGCTGTATAGGGTTGAGTCCCTAAGCTTACTATATTCTGCCTGTCTACAGAGAAATGTTGAACATGCGACAGACCACGACCGACCGGAAGTTGGATGTCGCACCAGGAGAAGGCACTAGCAGGGTGCCCAGTCAGAGCCAACCCAAATTGAGGGCAACAGGGAGACTTCATCTCGGTCTCCCCAACACTCTCCGCCACGCCAGGAGCTGTCCAGAGCAGCAGATGTGTTGACACCGCCTCCAGCACCTCCTATACCAATACCATCAGACCAGGAGGTCAAGAGCACTGTCTTCATGCTAGCTTAGATAATGGCTGTGTAGCGTCAGCCAGTGGCACCCGTGGTTGCTAAATCCTCGGGAGGACCTGGTAGTTCAAGGACCAAGAGTTTCTCGCACTGAGTCCCCCGTAGTTCACAGGGATGGACCGAGATAAGGACCCTTAGGACTTCTTAGACCAGCTGCAGCGGGTCTTCATGGTAATGCATGCCATGCCAGCAGAGTCGATTGAGTTAGCAGTATTTCGGTTGCGGGACATAGCAGTGTTATGGTATGAGAGTTGGGAGAGGTCCCGAGGTAGAGATGTTCCTCCTCCGACTTGGTCCAGCTTTTCAGAGGCCTTCTTGGACCACTATTTGCCGCAAGAAATCCGATAGGCCCGGGTAGACCAGTTTCTGCATCTAGAGTAGGGTTCGATGAGTGTTCGAGAGTATACTATGATATTTGACTCCTTGTCCTGATATGCACCAGCTTTCGAAGACACTATGCCAGCCAGGGTGCACCGGTTCATTATGGGGCTGCTTCCAGAGTGCGTGGAGACTTGTGTTACAGCTACTCTGCGGGAGGACATAGATATCGCCCGTATTCAGGCATTTGCTCAGGGTATTGAGGGGATCAGGCAGCAACAGCGGGAGATAGAGCAGGAAAATCAGGAGAAGCACCGCAGGGCTAGACCTAGTGAAACTCAGGCAGTGTTTCAAGTCAAACCTAGGCCATGGCTATCAGGCATACCACCCAGACCCCCACCTCCATAGTAGCAGCAGGGTGGTAGACCGACTGTCGAGCATAGTCAGGACCCGACGTGAGCTCACGACCATCGGGTTTACAGCAGCAGAGAGGTTCAGAGTAGAGTAGATTCATTACGCCACCTTGGCCTATCTGCAATTGACGTCATCTTGGTGCATGCAAGTATGGTTCTACTGCGTGTTACACCTGTGGACAAGAGGGTCACATGATGAGAGAATGTCTAGCTAGGGGTCAGAGTGATCAGGACTGACAAGAAAAATCTTCAGCAGGGTCACGTGCCCTGGTATCTCCATCCAGCAGAGGCTGAGGCAGGTTAGGGGCATCGAGTTTAGGCACCAGTCCGGGTCACACTTATGCTTTACTAGGGCGACAAGAGTCAAAGTCATCACCGGATGTTGTGACAGGTATGCTGGACATTTGTTCTTAATTCTTTTATGTTTTGATAGACCCCTAGGTTCCACTTTGTCTTATGTTACACCACTAGTTGCCCGGAAGTTTGGTATAACGCCGGAATTGCTTCAGCGGCCTTTTTCAGTGTCCAAGCCATCGGTGATTCTGTTATAGCTAAAAGGATATACCGGGGTTGCACAGTAGAGGTTGTTGGTCGCCAGAATCCAACAAGAGAGACTCTCACTCTCACAAAAAAGTTTCAAGTACTGTGTATTAGATACGATAGGCTTGCCCTTATTTTCTCTGCTTCGGTCTGTCAGATGGTCAGATGCGGATGACTATAGGACTTTCTGCGGCTTGTAATGTAGGCTTGAGGGCTGGAAATGATAAATATGAGAGATTTTTAAGTGACTAACCCTTCCTTGGCACTACATACATTGGCTTCACCGTTCACCTATTTCACCCTCTTTTCTTTTCATTCCTTTTCCTCTCTTTTCACCTCTTTTGTATGCATTCGTATGTGTGTGGTGTATTTTCAACCTTTTCAAGCATTATTTTTTTCTTTTGAATTGTCTTTTTCAAGATTTTCAACTTTTTCATCTCTCTTTTTTTTCCTCATTTGTCACACCACACCTCATTTTTCACCTTTTCTCTTTTCTTTCCCTTTTCCTCATTTCCACCATTTATGCACCCCTACTCTAGCCACCCTCAACTTAGGCATTTTGTCTATGTTGATGTTCACAATGTCCAAGGAAGGACCAGGGCCAAAACAGGTTCATTATATATAAAGAAATGGGTACGGTTCATTGGTTAGTTAAAGAAAATGGTCTATTAAAGGCTCAAAATTGGGATCAAGGGAATCATATGATTTTGGTAGGGTCATTTAGGCTAAAAGTGAGATTAACAAAAAATGGCCTATGATCATATCCTAACCACCCATCCTTAGCCTATGCAAAGACCAACCAGGCAAACTCTAGATCTTCAACACAGTACTGAACTAAATATCAAACCTCACTCACTCATGGCACATGACTTATATTCACTTTACCTTTTTGGTTTACACATGGCTTAAAAAAACTACTCATGCTAATGCACTAAATGACATCAAAAGATCCACAAAAATCATGCAGCAGTCACAAGTACATAGCTAATGCATCAAAAATTTTAAACAGGGTCAATTTTTTTTAGAAATTCAAAACTCGTGCACTTTCATTGGCTGAGTACTTCTAAGTTATTTTCTAATTAAACAAAAATCACAAAATAAGAAAATAAAATCCTAAACATGCCGGTTCTACTAGATAGAATGCCCGAGGAAAAAGAAACACAACAAAAAAACCCTCGAACAAATTCAAAAATCCCAAAAAATTACAAGTACACCTCCTCCCCTTTTTGAAAATTGTGCTTCATCCCCAAAGCATGAATTGCAAAAACAGAGGAAAGGGAACATACCTGTGGCTACTCAGACTTCACCATTCATGGGTTTCCTCCCATGCAGCTCCTGATTTAACGTCACGACACGACGTGAATTTTGTGACTCTTCAGGCATCATCAATGTATACTACCTCTATTCCTCTTAATTTCTCCAAATCTCCCAGATACAACTTTATTCTTTGCCCGTTCACTTTGAACATTTTTCCTTCTTTATTCTCAAGTTCCACTTCACCGTATGGGGACACATGTACCATCCTGTAGGGTCCCATCTATCTAGATTTCAATTTCCCAGGGTGCAACCGGAGCCTTGAGTTGAACAGTAGGACCAAATCACATAGGTTAAACTCCCTTTTTGCAATCTTCTTATCATGGTAAATATTCATCCTTTCTTTATAAATGGCCGCACTCTCATAAGCTCTAAGTCGAAACTCATCCAACTCATTGAGCTGGTTAAACCTCAGCTTGGCTGCTTCATTACAGTTCATATTCAGCTTTTTCAGAGCCTATAGTGCCTTATGCTCTAGTTTGACCGGTAAATGACATGCTTTACGATAAACTAGTTGGTACGTAGATGAACCAATAGGGGTCTTATAAGCTGTTCAGTAAGCCGACAGCGCATCATTGAGCTTTCTAGACCAATCAGTTCGGCTAGTATTCACTGTTTTGGCCAGGATGGTCTTGATTTCCCTGTTTGAAACTTCCACTTGTCCACTTGACTGAGGGTGGTAAGGTGTGGCCACCTTATACTTGAAACCATGTTTTTCCAATAGGGTCCTAAAGAAGCGATTACAGAAGTGAGATCCACCACACTGATAATAGCTCTAGGTGTGCCAAACTTGGCGAGATGTGCTTCCGCAGGAATGCTGTAACACTTTTGCCTTCATTGTTTGATTGTGCAATAGCCTCCACCCATTTGGAGACATAATCCACTGCCACCAAGATGTATTTCAATCCGTACGATCTAACAAATGGGCCCATGAAATCGACGCCCCACACATCAAACAACTCAACTTCCAAGATAGGGGTCAATGACAACTCATATTTACGGGTAATACCACCCTACCTTTGGCATTGATAACAGGACTTGGCGTAATCATATGCATCTTGGTGAATAGAGGGCCAATAATATATGCATTGTAAAATAGTATGTGCAGTTCTAATACCACTATGATGACCCCCAACTGGAGATGAATGACAGACCTCCAGAATGCTTAGCATCTCTATTTCAGGCACACACCTGTGAATGATCCCATCTGCACAAATGCGAAATAAGTATGACTCATCCTAGTAATATCTTCAGGCATCAAATAAGAAATTTTTATTCTACTGAGGAGTTAGGTCTCCGGTATCATATCGCTAACCAAGTAATTTGCAAAGTCGGCAAACTAGGGAATTAAATCCTGTGATGCAGCTAGTACCTGTTTTTCTGGGAAGGCATCATCAATATCAACCTCCTTCCTTGCCCTAGCTTCAGAATCAAGCCTGGATAGATGATCCACTACCTGATTTTCTGTTCCCTTCTGATCTTTAACCTTAAACTCAAATTCTTGGAGCAAGAGCACCACCGAATCAATTTGGGTTTAGCATCTTTTTTTGACATTAGGTACCTCAAAGCTGCATGTTCTGTATAAATGATCACCTTGGTTCCAAGCAAGTATGCTCAAAATTTTTCGAATGCAAAGACCACGGCCAATAGCTCTTGTTCTGTGACCGTGTAATTTTTCTGGGCTGTATTGAGTATTTTACTAGCGTAGTAGATCGGATGAAAAATCTTTGCTCTTTATTGGCCCAAAACAGCACCAAGAGCAACACCGCTAGCATCGTACATTACCTTAAAAGGAAGAGACCAATCTAGAGCTATGATGATAGGAGTAGTGGTGAGTTTCTCTTTTAAGCACTCAAAAGCCCTTAGACATGCCTCATCAAACACGAACTTTACCTCCTTCTCAAGTAATTTGCACAATGGCTGTGCTATTTTTGAAAAGTCCTTGATGAATCGTTTGTAGAATCCTGCATGCCCTTGAAAGCTTCTGACCCATTTTATGGAAATAAGGGGTGGCAAACCAACTATAACCTTAATTTTTGCCTTGTCCACCTCAATCCTTTTCCTGAGATTTTATGACCCAACACTATTCCCTCCTTGACCATAAAATGACATTTTTCCCAGTTTAGGACCAGATTAGTTCCTTCACATCTTTTCAATACTTTGTCCAAGTGGTTGAGGTAAGATTCAAATGAGTTACCTACAATAAAGAAGTCGTCCATAAATACTTCAATGGTGTACGCCACCATGTCTGAGAATACAAACATCATGCAGTACTGGAATGTGGCTGGTGCATTGCACAATCCAAATGCATTCTTCTAAAAGTGAATGTTCCATACGGACAAGTAAAGGTCGTCTTTTCCTGATCTTCTGGAGAAATGGTAATCTAATTATATCCCGAATAACCATCAATAAAATAGTACCTACCTCTACCTGCCAATCTATCAAGCATCTGATCCAAGAATGACATCAGAAAGTGGTTCTTTTGTGTCTAGTGGTTGAGTTTCCTATAATCCATGTGTCCACACCACCTTATGACTGGTCATGTCGGTATCAACTTGTTCTTTTTGTTGGGCACCACTATGATCCCACCTTTCTTCGGTACATACTGTATCGGAATCACCCAATTGCTATCTGCAATGGGATATATTACACCAGCATCCAGCCACTTGATGATCTCCTTCTTTACTACTTCTTGCATTGGGGGGTTCAGGCGGCGTTGATGTTCTATACTTGGTTTGAAATTTAGCTCGAGTTGGATATTGTGAGTACATATGCCTGGCGGGATTCCGATGATATCAACTATGGTCCAGCCAATTGCCTTTTTGTACCTTTTTAGTATGTTGACCAAAGCTCCTACCTTATCGTCTAACAAATCTGCTGCGATTATTACATGTGAAGTACTGTCTTCACCGAGGAATGCATACTTGAAATGGGGAGGCAGTGCTTTTAGCTCAAGAACTGGTGGTACCTCCACCAATGGCTTGGCGGCGGCGTTGAACGATTCTTTAGATCCGGGTCTAACTTCTTTGGGCTGAAGTTAAATGACCTCATTCCATTTAAAGCGTTCACCATCTCCGTGTATCCCGGTATCCCGTCTCCCTCATAATTCATCATCACAGCTGCTAATGTATCAATAGTCATCATCTCCTCCACCGACATTGGCAGCTTATCACATTCCATTTGGGTGTTTGAACGAGGGATAGTTCCCTTGATGTATACTGAGAGAATCACAAAAGAAAAACAAAGAAAATGTAAACAGGAAAATAACTACCAAAAGTCAAATACAAGCAATTAATATAGTCTTGATTGTATTCCCCGGCAAGGGCGCCACTTTTTGATAACGCTCAAACCACATCTCCTACTGAATTATGAAGTGGACGTTGTCAATAAAGAATCCAACAAAAAGGTTGGGGTCGAACCCGCAGAAAATATGGAAGATCTAGACTAATGTCGGTAAGTAAACTTGTTGGTTAGTTACTCCAATTTGGGGGGTTTAAGAAAAATAATAGTTAAAAACAATGATTGAAATTATGATGTAAAATCAAGAGTTAAGACTAAGTAGGGTTTGTATTCCCCATGGGTTCATAACTGCTTCGGGTATACACACGTGATCAATACAATTGCTTACTTGCAGAACTGATAACTAGGGTTCATCCAAATGACTAGTTCGTCCCTATTGGATGACATATTCAATCACTGGGTCAGGTTTCATAAGCGGTTTCAAACTATCCGTTATCAATTTGTTCCAAATTTAACTATCCTGCGACCATAGCTCAAGTTAATACAATGATATCAAGATCAAGGCTTTGTTGTAATTCTCTTTTCCTAATCTCTACCTCTCTAGCCTCAAGAAAGTAAAGAATTCAGGAAATTCCTAACGTTGTACACCGTCAAGAAACATTTAAGCATGAAGAGAATACAATACAAGCATTTTGCATTGGTTTCAAATAAATTTTGTGTAACCCTAGCTCATTAGTCCATCATGGTTCCCACAACCCTAGCTATGGAGGTTTTAGCCTCTCATAGTTGCAAGGTTGTGATATGCATTCATAATTAAACACATAAATCAATACTTACAATTGTAGATGAGAGAAAAACTTCTTTGATTATATCCGAAATAACTCAAAAACAATTCACAAAGATCAAGAAGAAATCAAGAAAAGGTTGATCACAAGCCAATCAACTCAATTCTATGTTGTCTCAATGTTCTCTAAAGTTCTCTAATGTATTCTTACTGAAAATAAAACATAAAAAGTATTTATACAGAAATAAGAATCCTTTATCCTAAGATAACAAGGTAAATTTCCATAACTGGTGCCGCCTGAGCCACGTCAGATCCTATGACCCGTAGCAGGATTATACGGGTTGTACCTGCTATCCGTATGTCTTTGGCTTGGTAAAATTTGGCTAAGTATTGGACCTTGGTACGACTCATACATGCTTCCTACCAGTCATACTATTCTTCCATGGCTTGACTCTGAGAATTCTCAATTTTTCTGAAGTTTGTCACGAGTGTGATGGTACGATTCGTACCTTGCCGCCACGACTCATACTGTCTATCTGTGTCAGAAGTCAGCCTCTTGTGAAATTCTTCTGAATATTTCCATGAGTCATCTCTACGGTTTGTACCAGTGTTGTACGAATCATACTGAGAGTCGTAGGTTTCACTCTTCACAACTCAACCATCTGAAACTTTTCACGGCCTTCAGTACAGCTCATAGCATCAACCTACGACTTGTACTGAGACTGTGACTTTAGCCCATTTTCTACACTTTCAGGCTATCTTTTTCACATTCTTACTCCAACACCTATTTGTCCTGTAATCAAAGAAAAAGTTCTTTATATCCATATAAACATACCTAAGTCTATGCTGTTTTCTTAGTTTTGAGTGTCAAAAGTGATGTATACTCACAGCACATCGCTGATCATGAGTCTGACCTCCCACCCTAATCTGAGAACTATCAAGTGTACTAGGTAGAATACTAGCTTGATACCTTCTAGAAAGTTAAGCATATAGACAAGACAATCCTAAAGTATCGGAGTAGCAAGAAACTCAGCTGATGCTTGATTCGAACCTACCTCCTATCACAACCCGAGTCCACACCCTGGACGTGAAATGATACTTAGAGTCACAAGTGACCCTAAGAAAACCCATGGCATAGCATAATACTAATAATAGATATTCATTTAGAAAACTAAGTGGAAGCTGACTGAAATTATGAAACAACTATTTCTGAGTAATGGAAATAATCTGAGTAAGTAAATAAACAAGGAATTTGACATTTTAAAACATTAAGTCGACATACTAACTAATCATCTGTATGAAAGCCTCTACTAACTGACGAGTTGCTGGGACAAGTCTCCAGCTAACTCTAAACGCCTAAAACTAAAAATTTAGGCTAAGGACATATAACATAAACATAGATCCAGCCCTCGAAAGATGAGGACTCACCAACTACTCGCTGGTCAAGATTTGAAACGTTTTAACTACGGGGCTAAGTCTGAGTACCTAAGCCTATATCATAAAATGATATAGCATAGAAAGTATGTGTTAATACTTGGAATGTACTGAGCATGCGAGATATCAAATAATATAGAAAAGTGTTGATAATACATAAAATGGTCTGATATGACATATCTGAACCATGCCTGAATCATAAATACCGAAAGAGTCTAAATATCACAAAAGATAATATAAGAATTGATAGTCTAAAATTTAGTTATAAGAACATCTGAAATCTATAAGACTGGATTGACTATGACTGTATTGTATTTTAGGAGTGCATGTCAATCGATATGTAACAACGTGAGCTAGACATGGATTTTGATATTTACTCCCCATCGATAAGGCCCACCGTAACTTGCAATGGTACAGTGACTGGGCTATGTGATCACTAACTGTAAAACCCATTTGGGTTAAATTCCTACAGTGGTGCATAGTTCTAGGGACCTTGATGTGCTGAACCTCGGCCTGATCGGTGCTAAGTGCAACTCCCAACTGAAATCCTATATATACCAAACTAATTTGATTTGCTCAAAACTGAGGTCCTAGGCTAAGTCAAAATGTTATACCCCGTGAGATTCCCGGCACCTAGGTGGCCTATTCACACATTGGTTAAGCATATTTGAAAGCCATACGTGCTAAGGAAAGGCCTGGGAAAGGATCGAACAAGTAACCCGTCGAACCATCACAGAAGGAGCCGAGGTAGAGCCCCTCCGCGATGGCAACGTGCCACAGAGGTGGAGCCTCTGCGTTGGCTCCGTGACACGTTGGGCCTGTCCAGGCCCAAGTATATAAAGCCCCCACTTCAGTTTTAATCTCATTTTCCACCAAATAATTTCCAGAACTCGTGAGGAAACAGGGAGAGACGAAGAAGGTTAATATTATAATCATTGGTTACACTGCCAAACGTAGTCTAAACTCAAATTAACCTCAGGTACCGAGGTATTTAGCAGCAGGGAGCATTCCTACGAATTTAGTTTCACGAAATTCGGCCGACAAATCGTCGAGCTACCGGACTAAGGTAAGTGGAATTGCTCCAAACTAGTGTCTATGTGTTCCTAGTTGTGAAGTGAATACTTCTCCCTTCTGGACTTTTGAAAAATAGAAAGTTTTCGACCGTCTTTCGATAAGCCTAAGTTTAGGCTATAATTATATCGAAAGTGACGCCGTCCTTCAGAATAGTGTTGTATTTAGTACTAAATGACGTATTTATGAATGTAGGTTGGAGATTTAGCTGGAATACTGACCGAGCCTCGTCTGACAGTCAGATAACTCGAGGTTAAGGTATGTGAAGTTGTTCTTCGGCAAGTTAGTAAGCCTTAGCTTGGTAAATCATAGTAAACTCCGTATTTGAAACTCTCAGAGTTAAATGTTGAGAATTAAGCGAGTTTGATAGATTCTGAGTTATGTTGCCGTATCGTATTCAGTCCGAAAGTTAGTAAAGAATGCGCCAAAGGGCGAGTTAGCATTCCAGATCCAGTATAGCTTATTGTATGATTAACAAGCATGTTGTAGAATAAAAAGATATAGATTTTCAGAATAAAGGCTAATAAAGTAAAATCAGATAGACAGACAGTTTTATGGCTACAGATTAGCCATTCAGAAAGATAGTATCCCGGCTACAGATTAGCCAAGCAGTTAAATAAAGATTTCAGAATCAGTATAATCAGTAAAGAATCAGTTCAGTATAGAAACAGATCAGATTAAGAAATCAGATTTCAGAGAGTCTTTTTCAGTTATACATGCTTGCTATTTATATGTGCTATTTGTTTGTTGAGACTTGATGTGGCGTGAGGGCACCTTATTGAGCGTCCTCGCCGCCCCTGGGTTGGTAATCGTGTCGCCCACTGAGCGGGTGGGTTTTACGTCACTCCAAGGAGTGGCATGCCGTCCCCAGCTTGGACGAAGATGGGATGAAGCTTTCCCCATAGCAGTCTGATCAGCATTACAGGTGCAGCTCCGATTTCAGATAGCCCTGTTGAGTTTTGTGTCCAGGGAACCAGACCCTATCTTTTACTGTATGTACATTCAGTTATTATAGGTGTAGCTTCGGTTTCAGGTAGCCCCGTTGAGTCCGGGGATCCAGACCCTATCTGTTACTGTCTACACAGGAGTCCTTCGGACCCAAACACGGTTGCTTATATCAGAGGCTATGGCCCGAGCCGGAGACCCAGGAGGCCGGTAGAGGAGCTCCGAAGTGAGCAGATGAGTGGAGTGACTTATTTTTGGCTGGTTTTGACTCGGGTAGGGGTATATAGATTGTTTGCTTGCTTGGCGCCATCCGACTTATGGGGGTTGGTATTAGCTCTTGCTTGCTAAATGTATATGTATTTATGTGTTTCTATATATATACTAGATTATAGACAGCAGGCCTTCGTGACTATAGACACGCTCCTGCCTATCAGTGCAGAAAGGTTTGATCTAGTTCCTATCAGCTCTTTAGATTCAGTTATCTTCTGCTCACAGACTTGTTAGTTATGTTATCTGTATTCAGTTGTATTATTTCAGTTACTTTGCATACTCAGTACCAGTGGTACTGACGCCCAGTGGGGCGCTGCATTACTTGCCTGCAGGTACTCATAGATGAGGAGGCGACCCCTCGTGATCCTAGCCAGCGCAGAGTCATCAGCTCCTGTCATTCAGAGTTCCTAAAACTTATCGTATCCTTTGTCTACAGATAAGAATGGCAGATCGGCGACACCCTGCCACAGGCAGAAGACTAGACACAGCAGCAGAAGAAGGCACCAGCAGGATGCCTCAGCTTCAGTCAGAGTCAGCCCGATCTGAGGGCGATATAGAGGCTTCATTACAGCCCTCTCAGCAGTCCCCCCTCACATCAGGAGTCGTTGGGCACTACACCGCCTAGATAGCTCCTGTGCCTTCGCCATCAGATCAGGAGGTTCGTCGTGCTATGGTTATGTTGGCACAGATGATGGCCACCCAACGCCAGTCGGTACCACCTGTAGCAGTAGAGCCTTCAGGTGGGTCAGGTAGTTCCAGGGTCAGGGAATTCTTGGCACTAGGTCCTCCACAGTTTACTAGGTCAGATCAGGCAGAGGACCCTCAGGACTTTCTAGATCAGATGCATAGAATTTTTTGGGTTATGCATGTGACCCCTTCAGAGTCTGTCGAGTTGGCAGTGTTCCGGTTGCGGGACATAGCAGTACTGTGGTACAAGAGTTGGGAAAGGTCCCGAGGGAGAGATTTTACCCCTCCGACCTGGACCAGCTTCTCGGAGGCCTTCCTGGACCATTACTTGCCACGAGAGATCCGGCAGGCCCGGATGGATTAGTTTTCGCATTTAGAGCAGGGGGCGAGGAGCGTACGCGAGTATGCTTTACAGTTTGACTCCTTAGCCCGTTATGCTCCAGTATTTGTTGATACTATGCTAGCTAGAGTTCACAGATTTATTATGGGTCTGAACCCGGAGTATACGGAGGGATGTATGACAGCTACATTACGAGAGGATATGGACATTGCCCGAGTACAGGCCTTTGCTCAGACCATTGAGGGTCTTAGACAGCGGCAACATAGTAGTAGACAGACCAGTCAGGAACAGCGCCGCAGAGACAGGCCAGATGACATACAAAGGGAAGCTAAGAGAGGACCCAGACCTCGACTATCAGATAGACCCCCTAGACCCCCACCTCCACCACAGCAGCAGCAGCGAGGTAGATATGTTCGTAGAGGGCAGTCAGAGCCCAGTGGCAGTTCCAGAACAGTAGAGTCCCCGCAGCAGAGAAGGGGAGAGCAGAGCAGATTTGCACCCTCACCCTGTCCCCATTGTAATCGACCACACTCCGGAGCTCATAAATATGGCTCCACTGGGTGTTATATTTGCGGACAGGAGGGGCATCGGATGAGAGATTGTTCGACCAGAGGTCAGGGGAGTAGAGATAGTCAGGACAGGGGATCCGCAAGGCCACGAGCCCCAGCAACCTCAGCGGGGCGTGGGCCTTCAGGTTCAGTAGGCAGAGGCCAAGGTAGGTCAGGAGCTTCGAGTTCAGGTACGGGTTCAAGCCGTACTTATGCACTACCAGGAAGGCATGATTCAGAGGCGTCTCCAGATGTAGTGATAGGTATGCTGACTATCTGTTCATGCCCTGATTATGTATTGATCGATCCAGGATCCACTCTGTCATATATTACCCCATTCGTGGCACGAAAGTTCAATATTGCACCAGAATTATTACAGCAGCCCTTTTCAGTATTCACGCCCGTCGGTGACTCTATTATAGCTAGTAGAATTTACCAAGGGTGTATAGTGGAGGTTGCTGACCGCCAGACTACGGTAGATCTGGTAGAGCTAGAAATGATTGACTTTGATGCCATAATGGGTATGGATTGGCTAGTGCCGTGCTACGCCAATGTTGAATGTTGGACCGAGACGGTCCGATTCCACTTTCCAGGAGAAGCAATGCGGGAGTGGAAAGGTAGCACAGCTACTCCAAAAGGTAGGTTTATTTCCTACCTTCAGGCGAGGAAATTGATAACTAAGGGATGTATTTACCACCTAGTCCGAGTTCAAGATGTCCGAGCAGAATCTCCGACACTCCAGTCTCTTCCGGTGATGAACGAGTTCCTTGATGTGTTTCCAGATGAATTACCTGGTATTCCCCCAGAAAGGGAAATAGATTTCGCTATTGATTTGTTACCAGGCACTCAACCTATATCAATTGCTCCCTATCGTGTGGCTCCTGCAGAACTCAGAGAGTTGAAGGAGCAGTTGAAAGATTTGCTAGATAAAGGTTTCATCAGGCCGAGTACTTCACCATGGGGTGCGCCAGTTCTATTTGTGAGAAAGAAAAATGGCTCGCTCTGTATGTGCATAGATTATCGGCAGTTGAAAAAAGTTACAGTAAAGAATAAGTATCCGCTCCCAAAATAGATGATTTGTTTGATTAGCTACAAGGGGCCAGATACTTTTCCAAGATCGACTTGCGGCCCGAATATCACCAGGTTCGAGATCGTGAAAGAGATATTCCCAAAACGGCATTCAGGACCCGATATGGACACTTTGAATTTCTAGTTATGTCCTTCGGGTTGACGAACGCCCCAGCAGTATTCATGGACCTGATGAACTGTATTTTTAGACCTTTCCTGGACTTGTTCGTAATAGTATTTATTGATGACATTCTGGTGTATTCTTGCTCTGAAGCAGATCACCGGACTCATTTGCGGACAGTGCTCCAGATCCTCAGGGACCGCCAGTTATATGCTAAGTTTTCCAAGTGTGAATTCTGGCTTAACTCAGTAGCCTTCCTAGGGCACATTGTGTCGGATGTTGGTATACAGGTTGACAAGCAGAAAATAGAAGCAGTCAAATCATGGCCTAGGCCTACCACTCCGACTGAAGTCCGTAGCTTTCTGGGATTAGCGGGATATTATAGGAAGTTTGTTGAAGGGTTCTCTACTATAGCAGCACTTCTGACCAAATTGACACAGAAAACAATAAAGTTTCAGTGGACAAAGGCATGCGAGCAAAGCTTCCAGGAGTTGAAAGATAGATTAAGCTCCGCCCCAGTGTTAGCATTGCCGGAAGGTACAGAAGGTTATTCGGTGTATTGCGATGCATCAGGTGTCGGGTTGGGTTGTGTGTTGATGCAGCATGATAAAGTGATTGCATATGCTTCCAGACAGCTGAGGAAGCACGAAAACAATTACCCTACCCACGACCTTGAGTTAGCCGCAGTGATCCACGCCTTGAAAATGTGGAGACATTACCTGTATGGCGTCCATGTTGATATTTTTACAGATCACAAGAGCCTACAGTATATCTTCACTCAGAGGGAGTTGAATCTGCGGCAACGTCACTGGTTGGAGCTGTTAAAGGATTATGACGTGAATATTCTGTACCACCCGGGAAAAGTCAATGTTGTAGCAGATGCTCTCAGTCGAAAGTCTATGGGGAGTTTGGCGTATTTGCAGCCCGAGAAACGTGAATTGGTCAGGGAGATACACCAGTTAGCTAGCCTAGCCATTTGTGTAACAAAAACAGAGGACGGTAGAGCGGTGATTCAGAACACCGCCGTGTCATCATTAGTCGTGGAAGTGAAAGGACGGCAGTATGAGGATCCTGACCTAATCCAGCTCAAGGACAGAATCCAGCAGGGTAAAGGGCCAGATTATCAGATAACTGAGGATGGGGTGCTACGCTTTAAGAACCATCTGTGTTTTCCAGATGTTTCAAGCCTCCGCCAGTAGATTATGAATGAGGTACATTGCGCCCGCTATTCTCTTCACCCCGGTGCGACAAAAATGTACCATGATATCAAAGAAAACTACTGGTGTGCAGGTATGAAAAGAGAAATTGCTGAATTTGTAGCCCAGTGTCCTAACTGCCAATAGGTGAAAGAAGAACATCAGAAACCAGGCGGCTTGACTCAGGACATAGCTGTGCCTCTCTGGAAATGGGAAGCCGTGAACATGGATTTTGTAGCAGGATTACCCCGTACTAGACACAAACATGACTCTATATGGGTGCTAGTTCATTTCCTGCCGGTAAGAACTACCTTCTTAGCTGAAGAGTATGCCAAGTTGTATATCCGAGAAATAGTCAGATTGCACGGAGTACCAGTATCCATTATTTCAGACAGAGGTGCACAATTTACAGCTAGATTTTGGCAGTCGTTTCAGAGAGGTCTGGGAATGCCGATTTATTTGAGCACAACATTCCACCCTCAGATAGATGGACAGGCTGAACGCACAATTTAGACGCTCAAAGATATGTTGCGAGCGTGTGTGTTAGATTTCGGTGGTAGCTGGGATGAGCATTTGCCGTTAATTGAATTTGCTTATAATAACAGCTATCACTCAGCCATCCAGATGGCGCCTTTTGAGGCCTTATATGGGCGAAAATGCAGATCGCCGATTGGTTGGTTTGAAATAGGAGAATCAACGTTGGTTGGGCCAGACATTGTTCAGCAGTCAGAGGAAAAGGTAAAGCTTATCCGAGAACGCTTGCTGACTGCGCAGAGCCGCCAGAAATCATATGTAGATGTGCGGCGCAGAGACCTGGAGTTTGATGTGAATGACTGGGTATTTTTGAAAGTATCCCCAAAGAAAGGGGTGATGAGATTCGGCAAGAAATGTAAGCTCAGTCCGAGGTTTATTGGGCCTTATCAGATTCGTCGAAGGATAGGCCGAGTAGCATATGAGTTGAACTTGCCTCCAGAATTGGAATCTGTTCATCCGGTCTTTCATGTGTCTATGCTAAGAAAATACATAGGAGACCCATCCAAAGCAGTCTCAGTCCAGGATATCCAGGTTACACAAGAGCTGGCCTATGAAGAGGTTCCGGTAGCCATCTTAGACAGACAGATTCGTAGACTGAGAACTAAGGATATTGCGTCTGTCAAGGTATTGTGGCGTAATAGGAACCGAGAGGAGATGATGTGGGAGGCTGAGGAAGATATGAAAGCTAGATATTCTTACTTATTCCAAGCCTAGTCAGGCGACTGGTATGTCCGTATTATTACTTATGCAGTACCTTGTGGTTGTGTATATATAAATGAGAAAGATTGCTGTTTAGCTATCCAGTGAATCTTAAAGTATTGTGTGCAGTACCTGTATTGGACTTTTCTGCATTTCAGGTTTTTGGGATAGTCCATATTACAGGGGAAACTCTGCCAAAATTTTCTTAGAAACAAGTTGAGTGAGTTGAGAAGTCCTCTCGATGGTAGTTTCCATTCGAGGACGAATATTCTTAAGGGGGGGAGAATGTTATACCCCCTGAGATTCCAGGCACCTAGGTGGCCTATTAGCGCGTTGGTTAAGCATATTTGAAATCCATACGTGCTAAGGAAAGGCCCGGGAAAGGATCGGATGAGTAACCTATCGAACCATCGCGGAAGGAGCCGAGGCAGAGCCCCTCCGCGATGGCAACGTGTCACAGAGGTGGAGCTCCGCGTTGGCTCCGTGACACATTGGGCCTGTCCAGGCCCAAGTATATAAAGCCCCCACTTTGGTTTTAATCTCATTTTCCACCTAATAATTTCCAGAACTCGTGAGGAAACAGGGAGAGACGAAGAAGGTTAATATTATAATCGTTGGTTACGCTGCCAAACGTAGTCTAAACTCAAATTAACCTCAGGTACCGAGGTATTTAGCAGCAGGGAGCATTCCTACGGATTTAGTTTCGTGAAATTCGGCCGACAAATCATCGAGCTACCGGACTAAGGTAAGTGGAATTGCTCCAAACTAGTGTCTATGTGTTCCTAGCCAGTGCAGAGTCATCAGCTCCTGTCATCCGGAGCTTGATACATTAGAGGTTTATATCATTTCTCTTTTGTTGTACAGTATGGGTAGGCCGGGGCCCTGACCCGACCATCTTATCAGTATTCTTAGAGGCTTGCAGTCTGTATATATTTCCCTGTGGTCAGTTGAGCCGGTCGTGTGAGGCCGTGCAGTTTGTTATAGCTGTTTAGCATTTTAGTTTATGTCGGCCGTGTGGGGCCTTAGTTTGATAGTAGTGGTGACCTTGCCGGTCACGTAGTCATTCAGTATTCTATTGTTGAGTTACAGATAACTAGACAGCATGGTGGCCTTGTCGGCCGCATAGGCTCCCTCATATTGATATGTTCTGGTCAGCTGTTATTACAGGTATAGGTGGCTATAGGCCCAGTAGGCCGGAGGCTGTGTTTACAGCCGTTATATAGCCCTTTGTTTCCATAAATCTGTGTTAGAGCCAGCCAAGCACCAGATGTGCTCAGGCTCAGTAGTCTAGTAGTTCAGGTCCTAGTAGGGCACCAGGTGCCAGTCATACCCCCGCCCAAGGTGGGGCGTGACAAACTTGGTATCAGAGCAGGTCGTGTCCCAGGGAGTCTGCAAGCCGTGCTAAGTAGAGTCTAGTCTATGGATGTGTTGTGCACCACATACTATAGGCAGGAGGCTACGAGGCATGATAGGATAGTTACTCTTCTTTCATACTCAGTCGTGCCATAGCACAGTACAGTATAGGGTCGAGTTCCTAAAACTTATCGTATCCTTTGTCTACAGATAAGAATGGCAGATCAGCGACACCCTGCCACAGGCAGAAGACTAGACACAGCAGCAGAAGAAGGCACCAGCAGGATGCCTCAGCTTCAGTCAGAGTCAGCCCGATCTGAGGGCGATATAGAGGCTTCATTACAGCCCTCTCAGCAGTCCCCCTCACATCAGGAGCCGTTGGGCACTACACCGCCCCCGATAGCTCCTGTGCCTTCGCCATCAGATCAGGAGGTTCGTAGTGCTGTGGTTATGTTGGCATAGATGATGGCCACCCAACGCCAGTCGGTACCACCTATAGCAGTAGAGCCTTCAGGTGGGTCAGGTAGTTCCAGGGTCAGGGAATTCTTAGCACTAGGTCATCCACAGTTTACTGGGTCAGATCAGGCAGAGGACCCTCAGGACTTTCTAGATCAGATGCAGAGAATTTTTCGGGTTATGCATGTGACCCCTTCAGAGTCTGTCGAGTTGGCAGTGTTCCGGTTGCGGGACATAGCAGTACTGTGGTACGAGAGTTGGGAAAGGTCCCGAGGGAGAGATGTTACCCCTCCGACCTGGACCAGCTTCTCGAAGGCCTTCCTGGACCGTTACTTGCCACGAGAGATCCGGCAGGCCCGGATGGATTAGTTTTTGCATTTGGAGCAGGGGGCAAGGAGCGTACGCGAGTATGCTTCACAGTTTGACTCCTTAGCCCGTTATGCTCTAGCATTTGTTGATACTATGCCAGCTAGAGTTCACAGATTTATTATGGGTCTGAACCCGGAGTATGCGAAGGCATGTATGATAGCTACATTACGAGAGGATATGGACATTGCCCGAGTACAGGCCTTTGCTCAGACCATTGAGGGTCTTAGACAGCCCCAACAGAGCAGTAGACAGACCAGTTAGGAACAGCGCTGCAGAGACAGGCCAGATGACATACAAAGGGAAGCTCAGAGAGGACCTAGGCCTCGACTATCAGATAGACCCCCTGGACCCCCACCTCTACCACAACAGCAGCAGCGAGGTAGATATGTTTGTAGAGGGCAGTCAGAGCCCAGTGGCAGTTCCAGAATAGTAGAATCCCCACAGCAGAGAAGGGGAGAGCAGAGCAGATTTGCACCCTCACCCTGTCCCCATTGTAATCGACCACACTCCGGAGCTTGTAAATATGGCTCCACTGGGTGTTATATTTGCAGACAGGAGGGGCATCGAATGAGAGATTGTCCGACCAGAGGTCAGGGGAGTAGAGATAGTCAGGATAGGGGATCGGCAGGGCCACGAGCCCCAACAGCCTCAGCGGGGCGTGGGCCTTCAGGTTCAGTAGGCAGAGGCCGAGGTAGGTCAGGAGCTTCTAGTTCAGGTACGGGTTCAAGCCGTACTTATGCACTACCAGGAAGGCATGATTCAGAGGCGTCTCCAGATGTAGTGACAGGTATGCTGACTATCTGTTCATGCCCTGCTTATGTATTGATTGATCCAGGATCCACTCTGTCATATATTACCCCATTCGTGGCACGAAAGTTCAATATTGCACCAGAAATATTACAGCAGCCCTTTTCAGTATCCACGCCCGTCGGTGACTCTATTATAGCTAGTAGAATTTACCGAGGGTGTACAGTGGAGGTTGCTGACCGCCAGACTACGGTAGATCTGGTAGAGCTCGAAATGATAGACTTCGATGCAATAATGGGTATGGATTGGCTAGTGCCGTGCTACGCCAATGTTGAATGTTGGACCAAGACGGTCCGATTCCACTTTCCAGGAGAAGCAATGCGGGAGTGGAAAGGTAGCACAGCTACTCCAAAAGGTAGGCTTATTTCCCACCTTCAGGCGAGGAAATTGATAACTAAGGGATGTATTTACCACCTAGTCCGAGTTCAGGATGTCCGAGTAGAATCTCTGACACTCCAGTCTATTCCGGTGATGAACGAGTTCCCTGATGTGTTTCCAGATGAGTTACCTGGTATTCCCCCAGAAAGGGAAATAGATTTCGCTATTGATTTGTTACCAGGCACTCAGCCTATATCAATTCCTCCATATCGTATGGCTCCTGCAGAACTCAGAGAGTTGAAGGAGCAGTTGAAAGATTTGCTAGATAAAGGTTTCATCAGGACGAGTACTTTACCATGGGGTGCGCTTGTTCTATTTGTGAGAAAGAAAAATGGCTCGCTCCGTATGTGCATAGATTATCGGCAGTTGAACAAAGTTACAGTAAAGAATAAGTATCCGCTTCCCAAAATAGATGATTTGTTTGATCAGCTACAAGGGGCCAGATACTTTTCCAAGATCGACTTGCGATCCAGATATCACCAAGTTTGAGTTCGTGAAAGAGATATTCCCAAAATGGCGTTCAGGACCCGATATGGACACTTTGAATTTCTAGTTATGTCCTTCGGATTGATGAATGCCCCAGCAGTATTCATGGACCTGATGAACCGTATTTTTAGACCTTTCCTGGACTTGTTCGTAATAGTATTTATTGATGACCTTCTAGTGTATTCTTGCTCTGAAGCAGATCACCGGACTCATTTGCGGACAGTGCTCCAGATCCTTAGGGACCGCCAGTTATATGCTAAGTTTTCGAAGTGTGAATTCTGGCTTAACTCAGTAGCCTTCCTAGGGCACATTGTGTCGGATGTTGGTATACAGGTTGACAAGCAGAAAATAGAAGCAGTCAAATCATGGCCTAGGCCTACCACTCCGATTGAAGTCCGTAGCTTTCTGGGATTAGCGGGATATTATAGGAAGTTTGTTGAAGGGTTCTCTACTATAGCAGCACTTCTGACCAAATTGACACAGAAAACAATAAAGTTTCAGTGGACAGAGGCATGCGAGCAAAGCTTCCAGGAGTTGAAAGATAGATTAAGCTCCGCCCCAGTGTTAGCATTGCCGGAAGGTACAGAAGGTTATTCGGTGTATTGCGACGCATCAGGTGTCGGGTTGGGTTGTGTGTTGATGCAGCATGATAAAGTGATTGCATATGCTTCCAGACAGCTGAGGAAGCACGAAAAAATTTACCCTACCCACGACCTGGAGTTATCCGCAGTGATCCACGCCTTAAAAATGTGGAGACATTACCTGTATGGCGTCTATGTTGATATTTTTACAGATCACAAGAGCCTACAGTATATCTTCACTCAGAGGGACTTGAATCTGCGGCAACGTCACTGGTTGGAGATGTTAAAGGATTATGACGTGAATATTTTGTACCACCCGGGAAAAGCCAATGTTGTAGCAGATGCTCTCAGTCGAAAGTCTATTGGGAGTTTGGCGTATTTGCAGCCCGAGCAGCGGGAATTGGTCAGGGAGATACACCAGTTAGCTAGCCTTACCGTTCGTGTAACAAAAACAGAGGACGATAGAGCGGTGATTCAGAACACCGCAGTGTCATCATTAGTCGTGGAAGTGAAAGGACGGCAGTATGAGGATCCTGACCTGATCCAGCTCAAGGACAGAATCCAGCAGGGTAAAGCGCCAGATTTTAGGATAACTGAGGATGGGGTGCTACGCTGTAAGAACCATCTGTGTGTTCCAGATGTTTCAAGCCTCTGCCAGCAGATTATGAATGAGGTACATTGCGCCCGTTATTCTCTTCACCCCGGTGCGACAAAAATGTACCATGATATCAAAGAAAACTACTGGTGGCCAGGTATGAAAAGAGAAATTGCTGAATTTGTAGCCCAGTGTCCTAACTGCCAACAGGTGAAAGCAGAACATCAGAAACCAGGCGGCTTGACTCAGGACATAGCTGTGCCTCTCTGGAAATGGGAAGCCGTGAACATTGATTTTGTAGCAGGATTACCCCATACTAGACACAAACATGACTCTATATGGGTGATAGTTCATTTCCTGCCGGTAAGAACTACCTTCTCAGTTGAAGAGTATGCTGAGTTGTATATTCGAGAAATAGTCAGATTGCACGGAGTACTAGTATCCATTATTTCAGACAGAGGAGCACAGTTTACAGCTAGATTTTGGCAGTCGTTTTAGAGAGGTCTGGGAACGCAGATTAATTTGAGCACAGCGTTCCACCCTCAGACAGATGGACAGGCGGGACGCACAATTTAGACGCTCGAAGATATGTTGCGAGCATGTGTGTTAAATTTCGGTGGTAGTTGGGACGAGCATTTGCCGTTAATTGAATTTGCTTATAATAACAACTATCACTCAGCCATCCAGATGGCACCTTTTGAGGCTTTATACGGGCGAAAATGCAGATCACTGATTGGTTGGTTTGAAATAGAAGAATCAGCGTTGGTTGGGCCAGACATTGTTCAGCAGTCAGAGGAAAAGGTAAAGCTTATCCGAGAACGCTTGCTGACTGCACAGAGCCGCCAGAAATCATTTGCAGATGTGCGGCGCAGAGACCTGGAGTTTGATGTGAATGACTGGGTATTTTTTAAAGTATCCCCAATGAAAGGGGTGATGAGATTCGGCAAGAAAGGTAAGCTCAGTCCGAGGTTTGTTGGGCCTTATCAGATTCGTCGAAGGATAGGCCGAGTAGCATATGAGTTGAACTTGCCTCCAGAATTGGAATCCGTTCAGCCGGTCTTTCATGTGTCCATGCTGAGAAAATGCATAGGAGACCCATCCAAAGCAGTCCCAGTCCAGGATATCCAGGTTACAGAAGAGCTGGCCTATGAAGAGGTTCCAGTAGCCATCTTAGATAGACAAATTCGTAGACTGAGAACTAAGGATATTGCGCCTGTCAAGGTATTGTGGCGTAACAGGAACTGAGAGGAGATGACGTGGGAGGCTGAGGAAGATATGAAAGCTAGATATCCTCACTTATTCTAAGCCTAGTCAGGCAACAGGTATGTTCGTATTATTACTTATGCAGTACCTTGTGGTTGTGTATATATAAATAAGAAAGATTGATGTTTAGCTATCCAGTGAATCTTAAAGTATTGTGTGCAGTACCTGTATTGGACTTTTCTGCGTTTTAGGTTTTTGGGATAGTCCATATTACAGGGGAAACTCTGCCGAAATTTTCTTTGAAACAAGTTGAGTGAGTTGAGAAGTCCTCTAGATAGTAGATTCCATTCGAGGACGAATGTTCTTAAGGGGGGAGAATGTTATACCCCGTGATATTCTCGACACCTAGGTGGCCTAGTCGCGCATTGGTTAAGCATATTTGAAAGCCATACGTGCTAAGAAAAGGCCCAGAAAAGGATCGGACGAGTAACCTGTCGAACCATCGCGGAAGGAGCCAAGGCAGAGCCCCTCCGCGATGGCAACGTGTCATGGAGGTGGAGCCTCCGCGTTGGCTCCATGACACGTTGGGCCTGTCCAGGCCCAAGTATATAAAGCCCCCACTTCGGTTTTAATCTCATTTTCCACCAAATAATTTCCAGAAACTCGTGAGGAAACAGGGAGAGACGAAGAAGGTTAATATTATAATCGTTGGTTACGCTACCAAACGTAGTCTAAACTCAAATTAACCTCAGGTACCGAGGTATTTAGCAGCAGGGAGCATTCCTACGGATTTAGTTTCGCGAAATTCGGCCGACAAATCGTCGAGCTACCGGACTAAGGTAAGTGGAATTGCTTCAAACTAGTGTCTATGTGTTCCTAGCTGTGAAGTGAATACTTCTCCCTTCTGGACTTCTGAAAAATAGTAAGTTTCCGGCCGTCTTTCGATAAGCCTAAGTTTAGGCTATAATTTTACTGAAAGTGACGCCGTCCTTCAGAATAGTGTTGTATTTAGTACTAAACGACGTGTTTATGAATGCAGTTTGGAGATTTAGCTGGAATACTGACCGAGCCTCGTCCGACAGTCAGATAACTCGAGGTTAAGGTATGTGAAGTTGTTCTTCAGCAAGTTAGTAAGCTTTAGCTTGGTAAATCATAGTAAACTCCTTATTTGAAACTCTCGGAGTTGAATGTTGACAATTAAGCGAGTTTGATAGATTCTGAGTTATGTTGCCGTATCGTATTCAGTCCGAAAGTTAGTAAAGCATGCGCCAAAGGGCGAGTTAGCATTCCAGATCCAGTATAGCTTATTGTATGATTAGCAAGCATGTTGTAGAATAAAAAGATACAGATTTTCAGAATAAAGGCTAATAAAGTAAAATCAGATAGACAGACAGTTTTATGGCTACAGATTAGCCATTCAGACAGATAGTATCTCGGCTACAGATTAGCCAAGCAGTTAAATAAAGATTTCAGAATCAGTATAATCAGTAAAGAATCAGTTCAGTATAGAAACAGATCAGAATAAGAAATCAGATTTCAGATAGTCTTTTTCAGTTATACATGCTTGCTATTTATACGTGCTATTTGTTTGTTGAGACTTGATGTGGCGTGAGGGCACCTTATTGAGCGTCCTCGCTGCCCCTGGGTTGGTAATCGTGTCGCCCACTGAGCGGGTGGGTTTTACGTCACTCTAAGGAGTGGCATGCCGTCCCTAGCTTGGACGAAGATGGGATGAAGCTTTACCCATAGCAGTCTGATCAACATTACAGGTGCAACTCCGGTTTCAGATAGCCCTGTTGAGTTTTGTGTCCAGGGAACCAGACCCTATCTGTTTCTATATGTACATTCAGTTATTATAGGTGTAACTCCGGTTTCAGGTAGCCCCGTTGAGTTGTGTTCGGGGATCCAGACCCTATCTGTTACTGTCTACACAGGAGTCCTCCGGACCCAGACACGGTTGCTTATATCGGAGGCTATGGCTCGAGCCGGAGACCCAGGGGGCCGGTAGAGGAGCTCCGAAGTGAGCAGATGAGTGGAGTGACTTATTTTTGGCTGGTTTTGACCCGGGTAGGGGTATATAGATTTTTTTCTTGCTTAGCGCCATCCGGCTTATGGGTGTTGGTATTGGCTCTTGCTTGCTAAATGTATATGTATTATGTGTTTATATATATATATACTAGATTATAGACAGCAGGCCGCCGTGACTACAGACGCGCTCCTGCCTATCAGTGCAGAAAGGTTTGATCTAGTTCCTATCAGCTCTTTAGATTCAGTTATCTTCTGCTCACAGACTTGTTAGTTATGTTATCTGTATTCAGTTGTATTATTTCAGTTGCTTTGCATACTCAGTACCAGTGGTACTGACGCCCAGTGGGGCGCTGCATTACTTGCCTGCAGGTACTCATAGACGAGGAGGCGACCCCTCGTGATCCTAGCCAGCGCAGAGTCATCAGCTCTTGTCATCCGGAGCTTGATACTTCAGAGGTTTATATCATTTCTCTTTTGTTGTATAGTATGGGTAGGCCGGGGCCCTGTCCCGACCATCTTATCAGTATTCTTAGAGGCTTGCAGTCTGTATATATTTCCTTGTGGTCAGTTGAGCCGGTCGTGTGAGGCCGTGCAGTTTGTTATAGCTGTTTAGCATTTTAGTTTATGTCGGCCGTGTGAGGCCTTAGTTTGATAGTAGTGGTGACCTGCCGGTCACGTAGTCGTTCAGTATTCTATTGTTGAGTTACAGATAACTAGACAACATGGTGGCCTTGTCGGCCCTCATAGGCTCCCTCATATTGATATGTTCTGGTCAGCTGTTATTACAGGTATAGGTGGCTATAGGCCCAGTTGGCCGGAGGCTGTGTTTACAACCATTATATAGCCCTTTGTTTTCAGAAATCTGTGTTAGAGCCAGCCAGGCACCAGATGTGCTCAAGCTCAGTAGTCTAGTAGTTCAGGTCCTAGTAGGGCACCAGGTTCCAGTCATACCCCCCCCCAAGGCGGGGCGTGACACACAACTACTTATCTAGAAGTGTTTTGAGATCCTAAAGGACTTGATAACTACAAATACTGATAATATTGATAATACAGATATTACTGAGTATACCAAAATGTTAATGGTACTATAAAGCATATGGCATAAAAAATGTATATTTTCGAAAGATCACGCTTCTCAATCATGTTGCTAAATGGTAAAGTGAAATATTAAAGTCATGTTAAAATATCAAGAATCTGATGGCATTCTTACCAATCGAAAATAACATCTAAGTTACAGCATGATACTAGTCAAGGAAGCTTAAAAACATTGAGAAGTTAGGGAGTTTCAACATCTAAAAAGAAATCCTAAATCATGATTTCTAAAATTTCCAAGGCTAAGGTTACTGAAAAGCTTAGGACACAAGGGTGAAAGGAAACCCTTGTTGAAGTCCCACATACTTGGAGAAGAAATCCCTCAAGAAGAAGCTTGAATTTCTGCAGCTGACAAAGAGCCCTAGTTCTTGCTTGAGGGAGAAACCTTGGATCCTACTGCGGTGTTCTGACATACTGAGGGGAGAATGAGGGAGGAGCACCGTTTACCCCTCTAAGTCCTTTGAAAATAGACCCAAAACGATGTAGTTTAGGACTTAAAAGGGTGGGAATATATGAAAATACCCCTGGGAAGATATTCAAAAATCTAAAATTTTTAGGTCATTGCATGTCTGATGGTCTGTCGTCTCCATAGTCGCCCTTAAACAGAAGGGTGTGAAAATTTTGCACAAGTAACGACCACTATGATGGACCGTCACTCACCTGACGATCTGTTAGTCCTCCATCCTTCCTTAAACAGAATGGCCTGAAATTTTGGCCTAAGTGACTGTTGTTGTGATGGGCCGTCACTTATTTGACTATCTGTCAGAACCTCTGTCACCCATAAGCTGGGGGAGCCAGACCTTGATGGGACAAGTGACGATCCATCGTCTAACTGACGGCCATCAACTCCACTGTTAGAGGTCTGACAGAACATCAACTCCACTATCAGAAGTGTGATGGGCCGTCAACTTCACCGTCACCCCTACACCAGGTCTTAAACTTTCTGCTCATTTTCTATGATATTCACTCTGGTACCTAAGGTGTTACACCTCCTCAATATGAACCTGATCATCCTTCGATAGTCAACATATAAAACTCTACTCTAATTGGAGCTTGAGCAGTTTCTTATGTTCTAGCTCTAGCCTGTGTTATACACCGGTCTATATGCCCATACGGCATGACAGAACCCTGGCAGAAGGTGCAGGGTAGGCTCTTAATCTGTAGTTATCGTAGAACTAATCCTCACCAATTGTCAGAGTATGAAGTAAAGAAACTTAGTACCTGATAAGATCAGATACACATCATAATACCCCAAAATCCCCTAAAATCAGACCCTAGACTTGTGGTAGAAAGTAGCAGGAAAATTGAAACTTCCCTCAGAACGGGCCACACCACAAGCTGTGGTGAGAGACCAAGACTCATGACATGGCTCATGGTGGGCAGCCAGTGTTCCACAATTTCCATATGCCATGAGTCTAAGGTACGACCCATGGTATAATAGTACGAATTGTCATTTCAGTTGTGAATTGAGATTTAGATAGTAATCAAATTGGTTCCAGTGACCACAAATGGAAGTCATGACTCGTGAGAGCAAAGGAAGAACCATCTTGATGAGGCATGAGATGAAACAGAGAGTGTTCATAACCTTTTCCAAAAACCACGATTTATGGTCACCTCGGACAAATAGTGTTGAGCAATCGTGTTATGAACTTTAGGAGATGGTCAAGTTGGTCGTATTGAACATGAAGGTACATCATGATTCATGGTAGGACCCCATAAGTCATGGTACGACCCATGAATGCTAGCTAGCAGTTTTCCAGCCTATTTCTATAAGGGCATCTCAATAATTTCCTACGACTTGTAACTCCTAAACTACGTCATTTTGGGTTATTTTAGAAGGGGATTAGAGGGTTTTAATCAATCATTATGCTCATTATCTCCTAGATTCTCAGAAATAGAACATCTCAGGCATCAATTGTTTAAGGACGAAAGCTAGGGTTCTTCTCCAAGAGCTCCAAGATTCAAGGTCATGGAAAGAGATTCTTCTACTCCAAGTATGTGGGACTTCAACAAGGGTTTTCTTTCACCCTCGTGTCCCAATAAGTTCAGAAATCCTAGAAAATTCAATTCTCTAGAATCCATGTCTTAGGGTTTTTATTCAATATATAGTCTCTCTTAGTTTATCAGTATTTCAAGGCTCTCATGATTCCTGCCATATAATGTATCATAATTTTACTCTAAATTTCATAGTGTATTTCATATTTTGATATTAGCATGTTTTTAAAAAGGTTCAGCTCCATGATTTAGTATTGTGTCAGAATAACTTTGTATTTCAAGAACATATGAATTTCTCATGATTTCGACATGCATGCTTTATAGTACAACTCAGTTATATCAATATTATTAGGTCCTTTAGACTCTCAAAGCACTTTCAGATAAAGTAGTTCTGACTCAGTCTAAGGGCATCAATTTTCGAGATATCCTTATATTATAAGTACATAGTCAGTAAATTATCAATTGGGAGTAGTACTTAGCACCAAGCATGTCGGGGTTCAGTGCACTCAGGTTTCCAGAGCTACGTCTCACCATGGTTTACTATCCAGAATGGTCCTTAGTTAGTAATCACATCAGCCAAGCCTTTATACCCTGACAAGGTATATTACGTCCTATCGATGGGGCATATGCATTGAACTCCATGTTTTACTCACATGGTTATATGTCAGTTAATAAACTCTCCCACAGTACAGTACTGTTTAGTCATAGTATTAGTTATAATTACTGATGTTGGGTATATCTCTATGCTCATTTGCCTTGTTTTTGCCCATCTTTTACCTTATTTTGAGTTCATAATCCTTATGAAATGCATAAATTCATGTGTTAGCGTGTTTTCTATGATACCAAATGAATTGAGATGTTTTGAGCAGGAAACAAAGGAAAAAAGACCCAAATTAGCTATCACGACCCGAACATAGATCCAGATTGAGACACGGGACAAGAAACCCTGAAAGGCTCCAAGTCGGCCCATGACATGAACATAATATCTATACTCAACATCATACAATGGAAGTCCAACATAATCAACATAGTGGAAGTCTACATACTTATATATCAAGTTAAAATTTAATCAAACAATGACAAGCTGATTTCTATATAATGTCTGAAAAGCCTCTAACACAACTGATGAGCTGATGGGACAATACCCCCAACTAGCTCGACAAAGCAGAAAATGAAAGGAACATAATAAACTATAAATGACTGAACGTCCTCGAAGGATGAGGACTCACCAATAAATAGATGGATAGGTTAGAGAGGGAGGTAGGGGCTAAGGATGCTGCTGAGACTGATCCCTCGGACCTGTATCATGAAACGATACAACATAGAGTATGCGGTCAGTACTTGGAATGTATTGAGTATGCAAGGTAAGTAAAAAGGGACAGTTAAAATACATAAGAGTTCATAAGAGTAGGACAACATGATCATAACATAAGTATCGTAATGTAAACATAAGGGCTCAAGGTTTTCAAAGCATTCATAAATCAGTAATAATCATAATCATGGGCGAAAAACTTCATTAAACATATCTTGAGCCAATGTAATGTAAACATAACCATGCATAAATCATGAGCAACAATAGGAGGACTCATCATAACCGACACCATCATGATAGAGCTTACATAATTCCCTAACTATCTCACTCAAGTGGGTAGAGCCATCCCAGGCAAGAGACGTGCAACATGTGAATCACGAAAAGGGGATCTATTAACATTTGGATATATTTATATATATATATATAAACCAACAGTGGCACGTAGTTTGGAAGACACCGACGTAGTCCTTTGAACGTCGGACTACTCAGTTCTAGACACTGCTCCCAAAAACATGCACATTAGGGCTCATATAGTAACCGTAAAATCATTCGTGAAGTTCATGGACAAATAATTAATAACATCATTTATCCCCATTTAAAATACATGATTATCCATGAACAAGGGCCCATGAATTGTCCAAGAGTCATAAATGTGTAAATCATGAAATTCATGCATTCTTGTAAAACATGTATAACTTGACATTTCATAAATCCATGATAAGTACTTGAGAGAAATCATATCATAAAGCATAAATCATAATTGGGCTAATTAAGATCAAGATCATAATGAAATCATAACTTGAATTTTCATAAAACATACATAATTGGGCAATATTGGATTTAAATTCAAATATATAAATTTATATTCAAATAGTCATAGAATCTGCCCATAGACAATAAAACATAATTTAATACATGAAAGAAATTGATCCATAGACGGATCATAGAGAATTTCACAAGAATTGGAATAAACATCATAGATCATGAAACTTGAATTCTAGAATTGAAATCCATGGAATTTGAGAAGAATTTATGGCATGAGAGTGAAAGGAACTCTCATTCACGGCCTCACATACCTGGGTAAATCGAATTCATACACCTACTTGAAAACCCAAAGGAAATTGGAGAGAATCTGGTGAAATCTCTCAAACTTGATCTTCAAGGAAGGCTATAGGTTGCATGCATGGAGATGAATAAGCCTAGAATGAACTTACCCCTCTTAAAACACTCTATTCTGAACTTAAAACGACGTAGTTTAGGCCTTAGGAACTTAGGAATTACGGAAAAGCCCTTAATAAATTCACAGGGAAAAACACACTGCTAGTCCCAACGAGGACTGGATGACCTGTAGTCCCTGATCACGACTGGTGGTCACCTTCCATCACCTGCACTGGAGAAAACTCAACACTGGTCACCACGGTGGACACCACAACTCATGGTGTACCCAAAGACTAGTGGTGACCCAGTCGTTACCCATACTACACAAACATCAACTCTTCAGTCAAGTTTTGACCACGACCATCCCAACAACTCATGGTCTTGACCATGAGTCATGCCTTCTCCCATGGTCAACCCCCAGACCATCATACATAACCAATTCTCCTACACACCACGAGTCACTTAACGACTTGTGGCGCACCCAATGGGTCACTGGATGACTCGTCCTGTGACCTGGTGTAGAAAATCCTAATTTCTTTATTACAACTTGCGGGTTTGATCTTAGGATTTTGGGGTATTATAATATCACCCCCTTGGGAACATTCATCCTCGAATATGGAAAAACATACTGAAAATCAGAGAAATGCAATCATCATACTCAAATACTGAACATATATGCTGAAAACTAACGAAGTGACTACCTCTGAGTTGAACTGCATGAATGAACTAAATTCCTGAATCACATATACATTCATTCACATGAAAGAAATTGGGGAACATAAGCTGAACATGAAACTGAATAGAGTACTAAGGAGGAAACTAATACCTCAAGCTGAAACTGAGCTGGAAGGGAATAGATGTGGGTATTTAGCAATCATATCAGCTTCGACTTCCTATGTAGCTCCCTCAACATGCTAGTTCCTTCACAAAACCTTAACTGAGGCTACTTCTTTGTTTCTTAGCTTTCTAACCTAACGATCAAGTATTTCTACTGGCACCTCCTCATAACTAAGGGTATCTTTCACACCGACTTTGTTCACCGGAACAACTAGAGTTGGATCACCCAAACACTTCTTTAAGAGAGATACATGGAAGACTGGATGAACTGAAGGGAATTCTGAGGGTAACTCCAACTCATATGCTACCTTGCCAACCCGTTTCACAACCTGGTATGGGCCAACGTAACGGGGACTAAGTTTCCCTTTCTTTTCTAACCTCATCACTCCCTTCATGGGATAAACCTTCAGAAACACCCAATCATCAACTTAAAACTCAAGTTCTCTCCTCCTCACATCTGCATAGGAATTTTGATGACTCTGAGCTATTTTTAATCATTCCCTTATAAGTTGAACTTTCTCCAAAGCCTCATGAACCGATTCCGGTCCTTCAATGTAGCCTCACCAACCTCAAACCAACCAATAGGTGATCTACACCTCCGTCCATAAAGAGCCTCAAACGGAGCCATCTAAATGCTGAAATCGTAACTATTGTTATATCCAGACTCAATGAGAGGAAAATGATCATCCCAACTACCCATGAAATCAATCACACATGCTCTCAACATATCCTTAAGATTCTAAATGGTCCTCTTAGCCTTACCATCTGTTTGTGGATGAAATGCTATGCTAAGCTTGACCTGAGTACCGAGTTCTTTTTGAAACGATCTCTAAAACTGGGTGGTAAATTGAGTAACTCTATTTGATATGATGGAAAATAGCACCCCATGCAGCCAAAATAACTCCCGAATGTACAACTTAGCATAATCCTCCGCTGAATCGATAGTTTTGACCGGTAGAAAATAAGATGCTTTAGTCAACCTGTCCACAACCACCCAACTAGAGTCATACTGTCGACGAGTATGAGGTAACCCTATGATGAAGTACATATTGATATCCTCCCACTTCCAAGTAGGGATACCAATGTCTTGGAGCACACCTTCGGGTCTTTGATGCTTAACCTTCACCTGTTGACAATTTGGACACTTAGCCACAAACTCTGCTATGTCCTTTTTCATGCCATTCCACCAGTAGACTTCCCATAGGTCACGGTACATCTTAGTGGAACCTAGATGTATAGGTATTTGGAACCATGGGCTTCATGCAACATCCGATCCCTCAAGTCACCAACATTCGGAACGCACAAACGACCTTGATATCGGAGCACACCATCTCCCCCTTTGGAGAAGACTGCTAATTTCTAATTCTGAACAACTTCCTTCAACTTCACTAAAATAGGATCCTCATTTTGCCTAGCCTTAACATTAGTCATCAAAGATGATTTTGACCTATTTTGCACAATGATACCACTATCCGTCGAGTCAACAAGATGGACTCCTAGATGTGCAAGCCGATGGAAATACTTCACTAATTCCTTCCTTTCCTCATCTACATGGGACACACTCTCCATAAAAATCATGCTAAGAGTGTCTGCCATCACATTTTCCTTGCCCAGATGATAAAGGACACTCATATCATAGTCCTTTAACAGCTCTAACCACCTCCTCTAGGGAAAATTCAGATCCTTCTGGGTCAACACGTACTATAGGCTTTTGTGGACCGTAAATACATATACATGGACCCAGTACATATAGTGTCTACAAATCATCAAGGAAAATACTACCGCTCCTAATTCGAGATCATGAGTCGAAAAATTCTTCTCATCGACTTTCGCTGCCTGGAAGCATAGGCTATAACTTTACCATGTTGTATGAGTACAAAACCAAGGCTGATTCTTGAGACATCACAATATACCACAAACCCATCGGTGCCCTCGGGTAGGGTCAACACTGGTGCTGAGGTGAATCGAGTCTTCAACTCTTGGAAGCTCTTTTAACAAGCCTGTGACCATTGAAACTTTACTTTCTTCTAGGTTAATTTAGTCAACGGTGCTACAATGGATGAAAACCCTTCAACAAACCTTCGATAGTAACCAGTTAAATCCAAGAAACTCCTGATATCCGAAGGATTCACCGGTCTAGACCAATTCTTCAATGCTTCTATCTTTTGAGAGTCTACCTGTACACCCTCACTTGACACCACATAGCCCAAAAATGCCATCGAGTTCAACCAAAACATACATTTACTGAATTTAGCACACAATTGGCAATCCTTAAGAGTCTGTAGCACCACCCTCAAATGAGCAGCATGCTCCTCCTTGCAGCGAGAGTATATAAGGATGTCATCTATGAACACAATCACGAACATATACAGGTATGGCTTGAACACCCTATTCATCAAATCCATAAAAGCTGCAGGAGAATTCGTTAGTTCAAAAGACATAACTACAAACTCATAATGACCATACCGATTCCTGAAAGCTTTCTTCGGAATATCGCTCTCCCAAACCCTGAGCTGATGGTATTCGGATCTAAGATCTATCTTTGAAAAGCACTTAGCACCCTGAGGCTGGTCAAACAAATCATCAATCCTAAGGAGAGGATACCTTTTCTTGATGGTAACATTGTTTAATTGCCGATAATCAATGGACATACGAAGAGAACCATCGTCCTTGTGGACAAAGAGAACTGGCGCATCCCATGGGGATTTGCTTAGTCTGATGAAACCCTTGTCTAAAAGGTCTTTCAGCTGCTCCTTAAACTTTTTTAACTCAACTGGAGCCATTTCGTAAGGAGCAATAGATAAAGGCTACATATCGGGAAGAAGTTCAATACCTAAATCAATCTCCTGCTCGAGAGGTATTCTCGGTAAATCATCTGGAAAAACCTCTGGATACTCACACACTATAAGAATTGACTAGATAGTCGAGGTTTCGAATGTAGCATCCTTAACCCTAACTAGATGGTACATGCAACCTTTAGAAATCATCTTTCTAGCCTTAAGGTAGGAAATGAAGCGACCTACAGGCACAACTGAACTACCCTTTCACTCTAGGATTGGGTCACCTAGAATTTTTAACTCTACTACACGAGTTCTACAATTGACTAAGGCATAACATGTATATAACCAATCCATGCCGAGGATAACATAAAAATCGGTCATGGATAACTCTACTAAATCTGCTGAGGTGATTTTCTGAAGGACTATGACAGGGAATTTTCTATATACCCGTCTATTTATAACTGAATCACCGACTGGAGTAGAGACTGAGAAGGGTTCTGATAAGATTTCTGGATTGACTTTGAAACTACTAGCAATATAGGGCATCACAAAAGACAAAGTATCCCCTAGATCTAACAATGCATATATATCAAGGTGGAATACTTGTAACATACTGGTAACCACATATGGTGAAGTCTCCTACTCCTAGTGGGATGCAAGGGCATAAAACCTGTTCTGGCACTGGCTACCACCTGTACTGGTGGATGTGCCTTGATGGGCTGGATGTGCTGATGCTTTTACTGATCTGGTAGCCTGAGAACAGCCTCTATCATTCCCCTGTCTAGTCAAGGGACACTCTCAGTGCATGCGGCCAGATCTACCATACTCAAAATAGATATCTGATCTCATCAAGCACTCTCCTGTATGACTCTTGCCATACTTCCCATAGGCCAAAAAGGTGCGCTCTGTATGCATGCTCCTTCGGTCCCTCGAACCTGAGGCCCTGCTCCTCTAATCACCTCGTGGTCTGGACGGGGCAGTAGACGATGATGGTGCTAGAGCTAATGACCTATGATGAGACTGCTGGTGTTGTTCGCCTCCCAATCTCTGCTGAGAGAATCCATAATTGTCTATCTTGACCCTCTTGGCCTCTCTCTCTCTCAGATGCACCACCTCCATATGTTGGGCGTGCAACACCATTCGAGGAAAATCAATATCCTGATGAAGCATAGAGATCCTACAATCCTTGTCCAGGTAGTTCTCCACTCCATGAACAAACCTGCTCACCCGAGCTCTCTGATTAGCCACTAGCTCTGGTGCATACTTGGACAATCGAATGAACTCCAATGCCTGATCCTGGACTGTCATGTACCCTACTTCAGGTTCACAAACTCCGCTGCTTTAATCTCCCTCATCTCACGAGGGAAGAACCGATCCAAAAATGCGACATGAAACTCCTCCCAACTAATAAGGCCTGCTCCAACTGCCCTGATATCCTTCCATTGCATAAACCGTATGTGCGCAACCCATTTCAACTGATACGAGGCTAGATCAATGCACTCCTCTCCGGTCACCCCCATGATCTGGGTGATCTTCAGAATCTCATCAATAAACTTATGTGGATCCTCGTCCACCTTTGACCCAAGAAACTTCGGAGGGTTCATCCTCAAAAAATCTCTGACTCTTGCCGCCACCGCATTCCCATTCTGAGGGACATGCGCTACTGCCTGCTGATTGACCTGGGCGGTTAAGGCCTGAGCTAGCATCTGTATAGCTACCTTGAACTCAGTGTGGGAAACCTTCTCGGGTACGTGTTCCTCATGGGCTGGTGGGGCATGTTGGTGCCCATCTCCATTGCCATTCTTGTGGCCATTTCTGTTCTCATTTCTTCTTCTATTAACTCAGCGAGGAGGCATGATTCTCCAAATGCGTATAGCACGAGTTAGAAGGATAGAGAGACATTTCATTGCATGACATAGATCATGAAAGAAGGGAGCATTTCCTAAATATCTCGTAGCCTCTTCGTCATAAGTGTGGCGCGATTCACACCCATAAAAAGACTATACTTAACGCTGCTTTCAGACACCTTAGGACACTTCAAAACCTAATGCTCCGATACCAAGTTTTTCATGACCCGAATGTAGACCCGGATCGAGACACGGAACAAGAAACCCCGACAGGCTCCAAGTCGACCCATGGAATGAATATAACATCTATACTCAACATCATACAGCGGAATTCCAACATAATCAACATAGCAGAAGTCTACATACATATATATCAAGTTAAAACTGAATCAAACAACGACAAGCTGATTTCTATATAACATCTGAAAAACCTCTAACATAACCGATGAGATGACGGGACAACACCCCCAGCTACCTTGACAAAATCTGAAACTGAAAGAACATAATAAACTATAAATGACTGAATGTCCTCGAAGGATGAGGACTCACCAACAACCAGCTGGACAGGTCAGAGAGGGAGGTAGGGGCTAAGGAAGCTGCTGAGACTGATCCCTCGGACCTGTATCATGAAATGATATAGCATAGAGTATGTAGTCAGTACTTGGAATGTATTGAGTATGAAAGGTAAATAAAAACGAACAGTTAAAATACATAAGAGTTCAAAAGAGCAGGACAACATGATCATAACATAAATATTGTAATGTAAACATAAGGGCTCAAGGTTTTCAAAACATTCCTAAATCAATAATAATCATAATCATGGGAGAATAACTTCATTAAACATATCTTGAGCCAAAGTAACGTAAACATAACCATGCACAAATCACGAAGAACAATGGGAGGACTCATCATAACTGATACCATCATGATAGAGCTTACATGATGCCCCAACTATCTCACTCAAGTGGGCAGAGCCATCCCAGACTTTCCAGGCAAGGGACGTGTAATGTGCGATATCATGAAAAAGGGATCCATTAATATTTGGATATATATAAACCTATGGTGGCACATAGTTTTGAGACACCGTCGTAGTCCTTTGAACGCCAAGCTACTCGGTGCTAGATACTGCTCCCAAAAACATGCACATCAGGGCTCATATAGTAACCATAAAATCATTCATGAAGTTCATGGCCAAATAAATAATAACATCATTGATCCCCATTTAAAATACATGATTATCCATGAACAAGAGCCCATGAATTGGCCAAGAGTCGTAAATCCGTAAATCATGAAATCCATGCATTATTGTAAAACATGTATAACTTGACATTTCATAAATCCATGATAAGTACTTGAGAGAAATCATATCATAAAGCATAAATCATAATTGGGCTAATTAAGCTCAAGATCATAATGAAATCATAACTTGACTTTTCATAAAACATACATAATTGGGCAATATTGGATTTAAATTTAAATCTATAAATTTATATTCAAATAGTTATAGAATCTACCCATAAACCACAAAACATAATTTGATACATGAAAAGAATTGACCAATAGACGAATCATAGAGAATTTCACAAGAATTGGAATAAACCTCATAGATCATGAGAGTTGAATTCTAGAATTGAAATCCATGGAATTCTAGAAGAGTTTAGGGTGTGAGAGTGAAAGGAACTCTCATTCATGGCCTCACATACCTGGGTAAATCGAATTTACACACCTACTTGAAAACCCAAAGGGAATTGGAGAGAATTTGGTGAAATCTCTCAAACTTGATCTTCAAGGAGGCTGTAGGTTGCATGCATGGATATGAATAAGAATAGAATGAACTTACCCCTCTTAAAACACTCTATTCTAAGCTTAAAATGATGTAGTTTAGGCCTTAGGAACTTAGGAATTATGGAAAAGCCCATAATAAATTAACAGGGAAAACACACTACCAGTTCCAATGAGGGACTGGACGACCCGTCGTCCCTGACCATGACTGTGGTGACCTTTCATCACTTTCACTAGAGAAAACTCAACACTGGTCACGACGGGGGACACTACGACTCGTGGTGACCAAGTCGTTACCTGTATTGCCCAGACATCAACTCTTCAGTCAACTTATGACCATAATCATCCCAACAACATGTGATCCTAACCATGAGTCATGCCTTCTCTCATGGTCAACCCCCAGACCATCATCCGTAACCAACTTCTCCTCTACACCACGAGTCACTTAACAACTCGTGGCACACCCAACAGGTTGCCGGATGATTGGTCCTTTGACCTGGTGCAGAAAATTCTGATTTCTCCGTTTCAACTCCCGAGTCTGATCTTAGGGTTTTTGGGATATTACATTAGCTCAAGGTATAAAGATTTGAGAAGTATAGAAGAAGGACCTGGGACTATGACTGGCATCGGGCGCCAGGTCCCAAACTTTAGAGTAATGTGAATCAAATCTTGGGCTATGGCTGGTGCCTAGCGCCAAGTCCCAAACTTCAGAGATGTTTCATTCAACACCTTGGCAAGATGAGAGGCGCAGAGCCCCAAAATATTCCACACTTAGATAAATTTCCCAAAATTTTGGTTCTATAGATGGGGATGGACGCTAGAGAGATTCTAGAGCCAAGAAATTTGACCAACACTCAGGGGCTATGAGTGGTGCGGGGCGCCCAGATGATCCAGAGGTGTTGAAATTTGGCTAACTCCTTGGTGCTCCGAATGGGCCTAGGCGCCCAAAGATAAACTTCATAGGAAACTTGAGCCTCACTTGGGGCTATAGATGGGGTAGCACGCTAGGCCTATTTTGAAGTAGAAATTGCTAATTTTAAAGCAAAGTATTGGAGGGCAGAAGCGCCATTTGAAGGTATAACTATGTATATAGCTTCTAGGTCATTTGTTAAGCATCTTTTGATCATTTTTACATTACTTATATCACTTGCAGAGGGTTGTAAGCCGCTTGGAAGAGGATACAGGTTCTACACTATGTTTCTTCTTTTCTTTATCATTTTACTTTTAATGATGATGATTAAGTCTTTGTTTTTCCACTTGTCTATGAGTGGATAAACTCATAGTCTAAGGTTTTTTCCATGGTGGGTGATTGGTGTTTGATAGATTGATTTATTCTAGATTCGGTTCATCATTAATGGTTGTTTATATGTACTTATTTTAATTGCTTATTCATTAGCCTAATCAACTTATGAGTAAATCTATTGGCTTTCAGTTGAACTTGGGAAGAGGAATCGAAAAGGTTAAAGGTAAATATAAAACAAGAATTCAAAGACCTTGAACCCATTGGTGAGAGGATAGAAGTTGTTGTTGAGGATAGGAATATACCTTTCAACCTTGTTTAGTTGAAATACAAGTAGGTATAACCGTCATTTCATGTTTCTCCTGCGACCATAGGGATATAGGTGTCAGGGTTCATGAGATAGTTCTTGGATGCTCGGGAGAGTGGAAAGGAATGGGATAGTAACTTGCAACTAGCAATCATAGGAAGAATCATTCTAAAGAATCTTCCTAGTGTAATCATGTCTTGAAAACTCAGTCTACAACTAAAAGTTCCATCTCCCTATATTTTCATCATCATCAGAGGTAAAACCAAGTTTGCAATAGTCTTTAGTTAATTTTACATTTTAAGTTTTGGTAGTTAATTTTTCAAACTATTCCCCATTTCAACTGTATGATAGAATAGAGAAATAAGAAACAACCTTAAATAATTAACCTAACAAGTCTCTGAAGGATCGATAATCTGGGGCGGTCCTATATTATTTGACAACCACGTGCGCTTGCATGCTCTTGGGCGACATCAAGTTTTTGGTGTCGTTGTCGGGGACTTGAATATTGTTTCATTATATGTAGGTTAGGATTTTATTCTGCTATTCTATATTTTACCTTTGTTTCTTTGTTTTTATGAAGTTTAAAGGGTTGTGTGCTCAATGAATGCCAACCACAAAAAGTAAAGAATCACTTTTGGATTCTTTTGATCCTAAAATTGAGAGAACCTTTTGAAGGTTAATTATGGAGAATAATGAGCAGGCACAGGGCAATAATCAGGAGAGGGTTCCAGTGTTGAACTTTGCTAGGCCGAACTTGGAGAATGCTTCTAAAGCGATCATCAAGCCGGCTATCACTGAGAACTTTGAGTTGAAGGAAAGGATCATATAGTTGGTCCAAAAGACCTATTAATATTAGGGCAAGCCACATGAGGACCCCCATAGGCATTTGATGACGTTCATGGAGATAAGGGAGAATTTCCACTACCAAAATATTTTAGATGAATATGTTAAATTGACATTGTTTCCATTTTCGCTGATTGGTGAATCCAAGGAGTGGCTTCAAAATGAGCCAGCAAGTTCCATCACCACATGAGAGCTCTTTCCAACAAATTCATCAACAGGTTTTTCTCTTCAAGGAGAACCAAGGAGTTTAGAGGGAAGATATCCACGTTTGTGCAGAAACCTTAGCTCTGGCGTGGGAATGATACAAGGTCTATTTGAGAGATTTTCCGCACCATATGCAGCCTAATGAGATAATTGGGAAAAGCTTTATAGAGGGCCTGAAGCCTGAGTCAAGGATCTTGCTTGACGCTACCACACAGGGACAGATCTTTTCCAAGAGCTATGATGAAATTGAGGCTCTTTTGAACCTTATGTCAGGGGGGAGTCAGGATTATCAAGACCCAAGTAGAGAATTCATAATAGCTAAGCTACCAAGGAAGATTGAGATAGATGGTATTGTGGCAATCAGAGCAGACATTAACCAGCTGGTGAATGTAATAAGCAAGCGTGTGAGCACACCAGTAGAAAGACAAGTATAACAGGTACATCAGGTTCAAACTCCACCACCATTATGTGAAGCATATGGAGAAGGTCATGCATATTTAGGTTGTCTACTTTACCCTGAATCTGTATATTTTGTGGGACAACAAGGTTGTGGTGGTGTTTTGCAGGTAATAAATATAATCAGGGGTACCGGAATGCAGCCAATCCCTCATGGGGAGGGAATTAGAACTTCCAAAGGCCCTAGAATACTTATCCAAGACCTTAGGGCCAGCAGTTGAGCAATTATCTTGAGGAGACAATGAAGCAGTGGATGGTTCAGCAAACTCAAGTGGTTAATGAGATGCAAATTTCCATCCATGAGATTGAGAGGCAGATGGGGCAATTGTCCCTACAATAGAGTAACAGACCGAAAGGGGAACTTTCGAGTAACACCAAGAAGAACCGTAAGGAAAATGTGAGCGCAATCTCTTTATACAGTTGTAAAGAGAGGTGAGGTGATCCCAGAGAAAAAAAGGTTGATGATGAGCAGGTTGTGAAGTCCAAGAGTGAGGTCGGTGAGCCAAGCGACTCTCAATCAAAATTTGTAGTTGCTTGACCAACGTCTCCATTTCCACAGAGATTTAAGAAGCAGAAGGATGGCTCAGCCTGCCAAAAATTTCTTGATATGTTGAAATAGGTACATTTAACTTACCATTGGTAGAGGTTTTGTAGGAAGTTCCAAAATATACTAAGTAGCTAATGAACATTATGGACAACAAGAGGAGGTTAATGGAGTTTGAAACTGTGGCGCTCATGGAAGAGTATAGTTCCCGGATCAATAACAAAATTCCTAAGAAGCTAAAGGACCCCGGGAGCTTCACTATTCTTGTTGCTATTGGGAGCAAGAAAGTTGGTTCGGCCTTATGTGATTAGGTTGCGAGCATCAATTTGATGTCTACATCCCTATTCAAAACATTGGGTTTAGGTGAACCACGTCCTACCACAGTAACTTTGCAGCTTGAAGATAGATCTCTTGCCTATCCTGATGGAATAATAGAGGATGTCTTGATAAAGGTGGGACCTTTCATCCTACCAATGGACTTCATAATCCTTGATTATAAAGTAGATGCAGCAATTCCCCTCATTTTAGGGAGAGGATTTTTAGCCTCCGCTGATGCTTCCATACAGGTAAGGACGGGAAAGATATCTATGAGGGTGGATGGTTTGGATGCAGTTTTTTAGGTGTTTAGAGCAGCAAGGATGCCTCCTCACTATAAGGTATTCACAGTTAAGCCACCAATAGAACCTAGAGGGTGCAATTAGTTAATTGAGCAGTGTGGATAGTATGAGCATTTATTAGATCATTAGTTTGGTCAATGTTTCACTTGGATGCAGGAGTGAAAGGGACCTTAGTCATGCCGCCATATTAAATCAGGCACTTCATAGGAGGCAACTTATGAATGTCGTGTCGCGACTATAACTAAGGCACTTGGTGTGAGGCAACCCTTTTTTCTAACACTTTTACATTTTTCTTTGTTTTGTAGAGACGAACAGGATTTTGGAGGTAAAAAGAGCTAAGAAAATAAGCTGAAAAAGTTTAAGTCTGGGGTAAGATACCTAGCATGGGGCGCTAGGTGTTAAACTCTAGAAGAAAAAAATCTGTCAAGTTGGTGCTATAGATGGCGCGCCGCGCCATCCCTTGTCCCCAAAGGAAATAAAATTCTAAGTCTGTGGGGCTATAGAGAGCCCTGTCCCCAAAGGAAATAAAATTCTAAGTCTGTGGGGCTATAGAGAGGGCTGTGAGGCAAGGGAATTATGGCTAAAAAATTTTTGGTCAATTGGACAAGAAAGATTTCCTGTTTGTTCTATCTTTGCTAAATTCGTAGTTGTAGCATAAGTTGTCAGTCCCCGTGGTAGCAACTCTATGATTTGTTTGGTATGGATTGTAATAGCTAATATTGGTGATGATGACTGGATGGTGCCTTGTGCATGTAGGGACTATTGTTCGTCTTGAGTAGTATATTGATTGCTTTATTTTAGAGTCAGTTTTTCATTTTTATCATCTTAGGGTAGTAACCCTTCCCTATGATAGATGGATGATGACCATCTTAAGAGAAATTAGTCACGTTTTTTTCATTTTTAGGATTGAGTCATAGATCATTCACTTGTGTGCTTGTTGATATTTTGCTATGCTAGAGTCAATAAACTGGCCATCTTGAATGCAAAAGTGAGGAATCCATGAGAGACACATGTATCTTTTTAATTTGACTCAAGATGATTTTAAGGGCTTAATAATCAAAAATGTCATTCAATATGATTGTGTGAATGTGTAGCTGGAGGAAACCGACTAGATTCTTGATTTTCATGAGAGGTGAGCTAAATTGTCTTGTTTGTACATACTGTAGCATCTAGAACTTGTCTTAGTGTACGTAGGATAGCTAGCTATTAGGGACTTAGGAAATGATCAAGGAATTTCATTGAAAAAGCCATATTCTTCCCATGTTTGTTTTTACCTTCCTGAAACATTCTCCCTAGTTAACCCCCTTTGAGCCATAAGCCGTATTATTTCTTAGCAACAAAAGTAGCTTAATTCCTCTTTTTGTGAGACCTTAGACTTACTGATCCAAAGTAGTCTTTGGCACTTTGTGACTTGAAAGTAAAGGTCCACCGAAGTATAATATTAAGGAAAAAAGAAAAAATTATGGTAAGAGGAGAAAAATAAAAAAAAGGGTGCCCACAGAATTGTGTTTTTTACTTGTTGCTAGGACAATAAAAGATAGAGCTTTAATTGAAAAATCCTTATTGATTTTATAAGCAATGACTAGTAGTCATGTAGTAAAAAAGGGGCATGAGAAAAATAAAAAGGATGAGTGAAGTGAAGGGTGAGCAACAAGGAAAAAGTGGTGACAAGAAAAAATAAAAAATGTCTTAAAAGTGCTTAAGGTGGTAGTCATTATAAAAGAAATATCATCCCTACTCATCCCTTAGATGAAATTTCAACCAAAAAAAGTCCTTGCAATCCGAATCTCTTGAAACAACCAAGTAATCTAATTATACATGAAGGAAAAGCTTATAGTATGTGACATGGGTGCATTACATCATTTGTGAGCATGACGATACCTTTATTTCTATGTTCCCTTTGTTTGCATTGATAATTTGAGAGAGGAACATCACTAAAAGTGAGGAGAACAAGATGTCTAAGTCGGTGTACTATTTGTTGCATGTGTCATACTTAATCATGTTGGCCCTATGTTTTGAAAGGATCAGTCAATTATAAAGGTTGTGTGGTCTTGTTTGTGAAACCTTTATATGTGCTTGATGAGAATTGTTGTATGTTGATGAACTACTTGATCTATGCTCTATGCTAGTTGGTTGAGTATGACTGGATAGAGGTTCCAAGTGTGATGGTAAAAGATGAGTTTATGTGTGTATTAAGAATTGTTCGAGGAAGAATAATGTTTTAAGTGTGGAGTGGTGATGTTGGGCATATTCCTATGCCCATTTGCCTTGTTTTCGTCCATCTTTTACCTTGTTTTGAGTTCATAATCCTTATGAAATGCATAAATTCGTGTGTTTGTGTGTTTCGTATGCTAACAAATGATTTGAGATATTTTGAGCAGGAAACCAAGGAAAAAGGACCTAAATTAGCTCAAGGTGTGAAGATTTGAGAAGCTGAGAAGACAGACCTAGGGCTATGGCTGGCGTCGAACGCCAGATCCCAAACTTCAGAGAACTGTGCATCAAATCTGGGGCTATGGCTAGGGCCCAAAACCAGGTCCCGAACTTTAGAGATGTTTCATTCAACACCTTGGAAAGATGGGAGGCGCGGAGCCCCAGAGCATTCCATACTTAGAGAAATTTTCCAAAATTCTGGTGCTATAAATAGGGCTGGGCACCAGAGAGGTTCTAGAGCCAAGAAATTTGACTAACACTCAGGGGCTATAAGTGGCGTGGGGTGCCCAAATGATCCATATGTGTTGAAGTTTGGCTAACTCCTTGGTGCTACGAATGGGGCTAGGCGTCCGGAGCTAAACTTCATAGGAAACTTGAGCCTAACTTGGGCTATAGATGGGGCAGCGAGCTAGGCCTATTCCAAAGTAGAAAGTACTAATTTTAAAGCTAAGTATTGGAGGGCAGAAGCATCATTTGAAGGCACAACTCTATATATATCTTCTAGACCATTTGTTAAGGATCTTTTGATCACTTTTACATTATGTATATCATTTGTTGAGGGTTGTAAGCCGCTTGGAAGAGGAGACAAGTTCTACACTAGGTATCTTCTTTTCTTTATCATTTTACTTTAAATGATGATGGCTAAGTATTTGTTTTTTGACTAGTCTATGAGTGGCTAAACTCATACTCTAGGGTTTTGGCCATGGTGGATGGTCGATGTTTGATAAACTGATTTATGCTAGATCGATTCTTCATTAATGGTTGTTTATATTTAGTTATTTTAATTGCTTATGCATTAACCTAATCAACTTGTGAGTAAATCTATTGGATTTCAGTTGAACTTGGGAAATGGAATTGAAAGGGTTAAAGGTAAATATAAAACAGGAATTCAAAGACCCTTGAACCCATTGGTGAGAGGATAGAAGTTGTTATTGAGGATAGGGATATACCCTTCCATCCTGTTTAGTTGAAATACAAGTAGACATAACTACCATTTCTTGTTTCTGTGATCATAGGGATATAGGCGTTAGGGTTCATGAGATAGTTCTTGGATGATCGGGAGAGTGGCAAGGAATGGGATATTAAATTGTAACTAGCAACCATAGGAAGAATCATTCTAGTGTAATCACGTCTTGAAAACTCAACCTGAAACTAAAAGTGCCATTTTCCTAGATTTTCATCATCATCTGAAGTAAAATAAAGTTCGCAACAGTCTTTAGTTAATTTTACATTTAAAGTTTTACTAGTTAATTTTCCGAACCATTCCCCATTTCTGCTGTTTGATAGAATAGAGAAATAAGAAACAACCTTAAACAATTAAACTGACAAGTCTCTGAGGGATCAATAATTTAGTCCTATATTTCTTGACGACCATGCGTGCTTGCGTGCGCTTGGGCGACATCAACTACCGACTTAGTTTTTTGTGCATGTACATGACCCTTAAACTAGGTTTACTTGTACTTCCAGTATTTTCAGACTATCATATCATATCAGTATTTATGCATCTCAGATAGGGTCATTGTATTTCAGTTCAGTTATGCTTTTCAGATTTACCAGCATGTTTTATACCTTAGTTGCACATCTCATATACTCAGTATATTCAAAGTACTGAGTACATACTTCTTGTGCTATATTATTTTATGGTATAGATTCAGGTACCCAGGTGCTGCACTATAGTTAGACTCGTTCCAGTGCCTATCAGCAGCTGTCAATGGTGAGTCCTCATCTTTTGGGGACAGGAGTTATCTTTTTATTCAACTGTCCTTGTCCTTGATTTTGTTTTAGACTTTAAAGTTAGCTGGGGACTTGTCCCAGCAACTTATCAGTTAGTAGAGGCTTTCAAACAGAGTATTAGTGTCTTCAGCTTATGACTCATTATTATTTATCATTCTATTTCATTGTTCATAAATGATTGTTTTATAATTCAGTTAGTTTCTTCTCATTTTCTTTATAATATCATATTATGTTAGTAATATGCCATCTCATGGGTTAGCTTGGGGTCACTTGTGGCTCTAGGCATAGTGTCACATTCGAGGTATAGACTCTGGTCATGAAAAACTTTGATATCAGAGCATCAGGTTTAGGAGTTCCCTAGGGTATTTGAAAGCTGCATTAAGTAGTGTCTTTTTCATGTGTGTAAAGCGCTCCACATTTATGAGGAAGAGGCTATGAAATATTTTAGGAAATTTTCCTTCTTTTATGATTCTTATCATGCGATGGAGCGGTTAAACTATAAATTATCCTTCTAACTCGTGCTCTACATGTTTACATACGATGCCTCCCAGAAGAGGTAATGGAAAGAGGAACGAAAATTGAAATTAGCAAGCCTCGCCAGCTCCAACAGACCCTCCGAATGAACAAGTGACTCATGTTGAGTTAAGGGCTTCATTTTGATAACGTCCAAATCCACTCCTCAAATGAGAGAGTGTACGGTCATATGCAATATAATTTACCCAACTAGGAGTCTGGATCGAATCCACAGGGAATGGGGAGTGATTGCTACTAAAGTTGTAAAGCAATCTAAACTAACTAGCATCATTGCATCACAATTTGAAAAGTAAATGTTTGGGGGAAAATGAGATCACTATATGTTTTTAAAAGTAATAATAAAATAGGGCAATATGAATTGAAGCAAAAATGAAAGCGAGTACTAGGTATATGCTATTGATGGGGCATCGATGAGATTAGGGTTAATTTCTAAGTCTCAAGAATGAACTATAAGCATGAATAGCCATGGACAAGGTTGTACCCGATATTTTTCAACCACTTGGGTACATTTTTACTTGGGTTCTTTCGAACCCCAAGGTCACATAATAAATTACCCATATTGACTTGGATAAGCTATTTCTAGCCTTAACTCTTGAAATAGTTATGAACATGGGTCTTGACTATCTCTAGCCCAACCCCACACCTTCAAAATTCAATTCCCCACTAATGCTTTCTCACCCATATCTACTTCCCATTCTCAAACAAAAGCAAGAGATGTAAACACAATTTATGTTTGTAACCATAAATATTTCAATTAAAACTTAGCTAAGCATTAGATTCACGTACAATAAGTGATTCTATGACTAAAACAATAACACCTAATCCAATCTAAACCTCTATCAAGCACACACCCCTAGCAGTGAAATTATCTACTTGTGAATAGAGATAAGAAGATTATATTAACAAAAGACTCATTAATATTCATCATTGACTAGAAAATTAAAGCTTCAAAGTATGCTTCAACGGTGGGTTCTTACCCTAACAATTTGAAGAAGAAGAAGAAAAGCTTTCACTTCTCTCTATGATTTTCTCTCTACACAAATTGATATTCAAAAGTTCTCCCTTTTCTAATATCAAGGTGTGTACAATTAGGGAAAGTATGCTCCTCTTTTCTTTCACAGATTCCCATTTTTACCCCGAGAAGCATCCTGAATATCTCTATGCCAGAGCTGGACAATTTTACCTTTTCAGCATGGACTCCATGATAATGTCTAAATCCACTCCTCAAAGTGAGAGAGTGTAAACGGTCCTATGCAATATAATTTACCCAACTATAAGTCAAGGTCAAATCCACAGGGAATCGAGGTTAATCAATCAAAAGTTATAGAATAACTCAAACTCATTGCTCAACCTTTGGAAAGTAAAATAAGGGGGGAAAGGGAAAACAATATCAAATTCAAATTTAGATTTAAGTGAGGGGAATTTCGGTTGTTGCAATCACAGGTCAGATGGCTAGGGGTATGTTATTGATGGGAAAACAACTAGAATGGGATTTACTTCATTGCCTTAAATTCAAATTTAGCATAGATAGCAGTGGATAAAATACAATCTCTCATTTCTCAACCACAAGAATGTTTATGCCTTGGGTTTTCTAAAACCCCAAGGCCAAATTCAAATTATCAACCACAAAAGAGCTTGAGAAGGATCAAGCTATCTCTAGACTTGAACCTTTAATGGAGTGAAAATGTGGGTTTTGACTATCTTTAGCTCAAGCCCACACATCAACACTCCAAATCCTCCCTATTGTTTTCTCACCCAATTCTTACCAAAAGCAAGAAAAGTATACAAAACTAATGTTTGAAATCACAAATTTTTATAATTAAAGCTTAGAGAAAACAATAGATCTATGCTTACAACTAGAATTCAAGAGAAATTAATAATACACATTCAAGTTTACAAATCCACCATGCACACACCCTTAGCAAGCAAGTTAGCTACTCATATTTTGAGAGAGAGAGAGAGAGATGATAATAGAAATTCCCTCAACATTCATCATATTGATTCACAAATTTGCTTCACAAGCTCTTCAACAATGGCGAAATTCTCCCAATTGGGTTGAAGAAGAAGAAGAAGAAAAGTACTTTCTATTTCTACAATTCTATGATGTGCAAAACTCTCCAAAATCTATCTATGAATGGATAATATGTGGTGCACAATTTAGGGTGATAAATATCTACAACTTTCTTATGCATAACTTTTCATAATTGCTCTTGGAGGCTTCTAGGTGCTTTGGGAATCTTTCTGGATATTTTTTCCCTTCCATCAGCGAAATGGGTCACTTGCTCTTCATCCTGTGTTTAGCAGGTGCCAATACGCTAGAGTAGGTGCAAACAGCCCCACCTGCATTAGACCTACGTTTAGCAGGTGAGGATCCGTGGTTAGCAGGTCAAAACGCAAGTGCAAGGCAGTCTTTCCTGCATTACACTTGTGTTTCACAAGTTTGGATCCGCAAAAAGTATGCCTTTAGTAGCTCACTTCAAGTTCAAATCCTCCATTATTTTTGTCTCCTTCAAATGCCTGCATAGAGAAGAAAAAAAGTATAAAACCTTTCTAAAATATGTGAAAACAAAGCAATAACTCATTCTTAAAAGCCTAATGAGTTGGGAAATTACCAACTCATTAAACCTCCAAAATTGAACCATTTCTTGTCCTCAAGCAACGCATTTCCTCACAAGAAAAATTGAGTTAATCTTAGAGAATCATAGGATTTGCACACAAGACCCTTAAGACTCAAGAAAACCCACAAATCATACACCAACTTAAGAAAAATAAAAAGACTCAGACTTGTTGCACAAACTAAATTTGCATCACCACAAAGACTTGGGAAATATCCTTATCATTCTTTCAATTCAAAGTGGGGGAAATTTTCATTAAATCAAAACCAATAAACATATCAAGTCACTGACATTCAACATTCAACATTTGCCTAGAAGTTCATCACACAATTTGTCTCATTCATACCTCTTAATTGAAATCAAGACTTTCATATTCTTACTCCTAGGATGTAATGACACTCACCATAAGAGAGAATCCCATTCATAATAATGTTATTCATAGAAAAATAGGGATTATAAGATGATGAAAATACGCTCTCTCTCTCAAAGACATTTAAGTGTACACACATCGAACCATAGGCTTGCCCTTCATGTAACTCGCCACTAATATAGAAGTGCCAAACACGAAATCACTAAGGACTTGTGGGTCGTGATAAATGCTTGGAGTAAGGGTAAGACAACTTTTTATTCTAGTGACTAGAACTTACCAAATGCCTTTATGATGCACATATAACCTCCCATTCACACATAATAAGTCAAATCCACCTTATCTCTCCTTTGTTCATAATCTAAATTTTCCATCAAGCCACCCTTTTAACCCTTCAATTTCTTCGTAAAGCCTCCTTTACACAAGAGATAGCACCATCCATTAATTTCTTTCTTCTTTTGATTCAAGGTTTTTCAACCAGCTATTTTATTCTTTTCATCAAGCAATTAGTGCTACCTCACATTGAATCTCCCTTCTCTTTTTTCCTTTTGTGCACACTATCATCTTTCCACCCCCAAATCTTGGGTTTCAAGCCACCATTTTCTTTTATCACTAGCAATTAGGGAGGAATGGGTGCCAAAGGAGAGTATTCACAAAGGGTTTAAGGCTTGTAATGAGGTTTCCAAAGAAAAGGGTTAAGGCTCAAAAATTGGTTCACTAGGATCAATTGTTAAAAAGGAAGGTCCTTTTATGATGAAGCGACTATCCAAGAAGGGCCTAAGGTCATCTCCCACATTCGTTTACCTCTAAGATTTCACCTTGAATCCCATTCGGAGAAGTTCCAAAGGATAAGCATACACAAGAATCACTTTTGACAAGCTATTTCAAGTTTTGTAAACTCGTTTTATGAATCAAAAAGTCAAACAAGAAATGTATAAATCATAACAAGAGTATGTTTTTCTTCAAATCTATTTGCCCCCCTGTTTTCTCAAACATCCTATTGTTGTGCCAAGTAAAAATTTTGGTGGTGCCTCTCAAAATGAGTGCAACAAGGATTTAAAGACATGACATTTTCCCTTAAGAAAGTCATCTTTTAATTCATCATTGGGAAATATCACCCAGTTCAACATAAAAAAAATAAGATAAGAAAAAGATGCTCCTTGGAAAGAACTGTAGTATAATGAAAACCCTCGGAGTTTATTCATTGGCTACTATCTACAAAGATGATGCTAAATAGCAAGTAATGACAATTTGCCCTCAAGAATGACGTCACCCAATCTATCATAGGGTCATATCGTACATAACTAACAAAGGGATTGCTCATACTTCATCCCCCCCCCCATGAAAATAAAGCATTGTCCTTCATGCACAAGGTTGAACAAAATAAGGGAGGAATGGATGAAAGAACTGCCTGATCTGATAGAGGCATCTACGTTGGAATTGGCAAGCATTCTGGACATAACCTGCGCTAGACCTGCATTTCACACCTTTGTACCTGCATTTCATAGGTCTAGCACATATATTTCAATGTTGAGCACTTTTTATCCTAGGTATTCTAGATGGTACATGCGCAGGACCTACGTTTTGCACATTAGGACCTGTGTTTCGGAGGTCTAATGCAGGTTTCTCAATTTTGCTCCTTCCACTTTTTGTCACATTCTGCACCTATTTCACCCCTACACAATCAAAGACAACAAAAATGTAAAATAAAAAGAAATTTAAAAACACTTGGGTTGCCTCTCAAGAAGCTCCTTAGTTAACATCGTGGCTCGACGGCTTCAATCTTCACAACTTTTCTCTTCACTTTGAGCTTTCGAATTGCACCCCTAATTTCTTATCCATTCTTCTGATCTGCTTGAGGGGTGGTGGTGTAAAAGTAAAGGTACCAAGTAATAGATGTTGCATCTTGCATTTCATGGGCCTTAAAGGAGAAATGTGCTTTGGTCTTGTTGGCATGACATACTCTAAGATGAAGCTACTTTTATCTTCCTCTTCAACTTCCTCCATAGACTTGGTTGCCTCCATTTCCATGTCTTCAACCAAGTTCAATGTGGAAAAATGATTGGAGGGTGGTTTAAATAGCTCCATTCTCAAGCAAACTTCTTACTTGACATCCCCCCTTTCAAGCGCACTAGAGTTCTCAAGAATAATTTGTTGGACTTCTCTTTGGAGCTCTAGTTTCACTTCTTCACTTATGACATCTTGCATTGTAGTTTGGTTTGTTAGTTTGCAATTCGCCTTGACCTATTCAAAGTCCACCTTGACCCCTTCTTCATCATCCAGTTGAGTTTCCTGCCACGAGTCAAGTTAGACTAGGTCCCATTGTTCACTCTTCCTTATTATGCTTCTCAATATCTCCTCGGCTTCTTCTTTTAGAGAACTATAGTTTTCTTCTTGAGGAATTGATAATTCCATGGGCATTAAGGAGTTGGATTCCTTCTTGAAATTATACTACCGCACCAAAAAAGCTTGGAGCATGGATTTAATGTGGTCACATGTAGTGATTCTTCCCTCACATGCCATGGCATCATTCCTGTCAAGCTCAAGAGCACAACTATCATTTCTATCGTAGCAACTATATTAAAAAGGGAACTCATTGGGACAACCACCTCAACGTCTACCATGACCACCACAAAAAGTGTAGCTATACCAATTATAGGAGAAAGAAGGTGCACACATCTCTCTTCTAAGGGTGTATTTACAATCTTACGCCAAAGGTGGGGTCCTCCATAATAGGGACACAATTCATCAAGATAGGCGTTGAAACTACAAAACCTTCTTTCATTCCATGATGCCATAATACAAGTAAAAACTAATGAAAATAAAAACAAAACAAGATGCAAAAAAGTCATCCCATTCCGTTCCAGTTGGTACTAGTACGCATCCCGCTCTTCCTTCTTATTGATGTACAACGAAAGCTCCATCCCTTTACAAGTTAGAATCAATAAAAAACTATTGGCTATCACAACTCAATTCCTTGACAATGGCGCCATAATTGATAACGTCCAAATCCACTCCTCAAAGTGAGAGAGTGTAAATAGTCGTACGTAGTATAATTTACCCAACTATGAGTCAGGGTCAAATCCATAGGGAATCGAGGCTAATAAGCAAAAGTTATAAACTAACTCAAACTAAAATGCATCATTGCTCAACCTTTGGAAAGTAAAATAAGGGGGGAAAAGGGAAATATCAAATTCAAATTTAGAACTAAGTGAGGGGAACTCCACTTGTTGCAATCACAAGTTAGATGGATAGGGGTGTGCTATTGATGGGCTAACAACTAGAATGAAATTTACTTTATTGACTTAGATTTAAATTTAGCATAGATAGTGTAATACCCTGAAAGTGCCTAAGATTAGACCTGGGGTTTATAAATGAAAGTTGGTTGAAACTGGTAAAAATTCCATAGAACGGACGACCCAACAAATTGTTGGTCCAACCAACGACCCGTGGGAAGCAGTCGTGGGAAGGACTGGCCTGGTGACAGTGGGAAACAACGAGAGACGTAACAACTCATTGTTGGTTACAACGAGTTATCGTATGGAGCCATGGTGGGTACTGGAACTCAGCTTAAGGGAAGGTAATAGGTCATCCCACGACCCGTTGTGAGAAGTAACGGGTCGTGCTAACTACTCGTGGGATGGGATATCAGGGTATTTATAGTCTATATAACAGAAGACAACCACGACTTGTTGGAAGATATAACGAGTCGTGGTGAGGCTTGTTGGAAGGATCCGTGTAGGACTTGGAAGGAGGAAACAACGGACGATGTAACGATCCGTTGTCTTAAAGGACGACTCATCCTGTCGAGTCGTGGGGTCGAATCTGAGATCAGGAGTTTTGACAGTGTAGACGACGGATGGATACCACGAGTCATGGTATCCTCCAATGATCCGTTAGTCCACTCGTTAGTTTTCTAGTGCAGATTTGTCAGGATTTTTATTAAGGGCATTTACATCATTCCTACACTCTAAGGTCCTAAACTACGTCATTTAAGGCTAGAAAATCAGTGTTTAATGAGGGTAAAACCCGCCCCAGTCCTATTCATTCTCATGAATGCATAGTTGAAGGATTGATGAGGTGATCAAACTTGTCTTCAAGGTTTTCTTCATTGGTTTCCTTTGGGCTTTCAAGGAGTGATGAGAATTGATTTCCCCCAGGTATGTAGGGTTATGAGTGGGTGAATTCTTTCACACCCTATAAAAAATCTATGGGGTTTTTACCCAATGCATGAAAATTTGATTTCTCTATATGGGCTTGATCTAATTGAGTCACTATTATTGAATTACGAATTGTAGGCAAGGTTTATGTTGTTTTTCATTAAAAATTATGTTTCAAGTTTTATAAATCAAATTGCCAATTTATGAAAAGTTCATGAAAGTCAAAGTTTATGATGAATGTTCAAGTATTATGAATTATTGATGATGAAAAGCATATTTTCAAGTTACTCATGTTTATAAGCATGTTTTTGAATGAATTGAGTATTGTCAAGCATGTTAAAGTATTGGGAAATGCCCACATGTTCAAGAATGATGTATGATTTATGGAATGGATTTCATGATTTATCGATTTATGATATTGGCCGACTAAAGGGCCTTTGATTCTTGGATAATCATGTTTTAATGGGGATCAATGAGTAATAAATGTTCATTTATCCATGAATCTTAATGAATGATATTATTGATTTATATATGAGCCTAATGTGCATGTTTTTGGGAGCCGTGTCTAGCACCGAGCAGCCCGACGTTCAAAGGACTACGACGATGTCTCATAACCACATGCCACTGTGGGTTTATAATGATACATTACAATGATAATGATCCCCTCTTTTGTGATATCACATAATGCACGTCCCTCGCCTGGCAAGCAAGGGGCAACTCTACCCACTTGAGTGAGATAGTTGGGGCATCATGTATAGCTCTACCATGATGGTGTCGGTTAAGACGAGTCCTCCCATTGTTCTTCATGTCTTATGCATTGTTATGTTTATGTTATTGGCTCAAGTGATGATTTAATAAAGTTTCTCTTATGATTATGATAATGAATGGTTTACGAATGATTTGAAAACCTTGAGCCTTATGATATCTTATGATATTTATGATACGAGCATGTTGTCCTTCTTTATGATCATTTATGAGTTTTTATGCATTTTTAAATGTCCATTTTACTTACCTCGCATACTCGGTACATTCCACGTACAGACCGTATACTCTATGTTGTATCGTGTTATGATGCAGGCTCCGATCTTCAGATTCAACATCGTCATTAGCTTGTCACAGAGTTTCGCATCCAGCTTGTGGTGAGTCCTCATTCTCCAAGGACCATTTGATTCAGACATTGATGTTTTATTTTAGTTTTAGTTTGCCAGATTAGTTGGGGATGTTGTCCCATTAACCCATCTATTACGTTAGAGGCTTTCAGACTATATGTAGTACTCTGCTATTATGTATTTAGTCAGTACCGCTTATCATTCTATGCTATGTTATGTTCATGCTTCCGACATGTTGATATGTTAAGTTTCCCGCTTTAAATGATATGAAGTTAGATGAATGTTCATGCCATGGGTCGACTTGTAGTCTCTCTGGGCTCCTTGTCCCGTGTTACGATCCAAGTGTACGTTCGGGTAATGACAGATAGAAGTGGATAAAATACATTCTATCATTTCTCAACAATAAGAATGTTTATGTCTTGGGTTTTCTCAAACCCCAAGGACAAATTCAAATTATCAATCATAAGAGCTTGAGGAAGAATCAAGCTATCTCTAGCCTTGAACCTTTAATAGAGTGGAAATGTGGGTTTTGACTATATCTAGCTCAACCCTACACATCAAAACTCCAAATCCTCCCTATTGTTTTCTCACCCTTCTTTCTCACCTTTCTTTCTCACCCACACATCAAAACTCCAAATGCTCCCAATTGTTTTCTCACCCTTCTTTCTCAAGCAAAAGCAAGAAAAGTAAACAAAACTAATGTTTGTAACCACAAATTTTTACAATTAAAACTTAGGGAAAATAATAGATCTATGCTTACAATTAAAATCCAAGAGAAATTAATCAATACCATTCAAGTTTACAAACCCACTATGCACACACCCCTAGCTAGCAAGTTAGCTACTCATATTTTGAGAGAGAGAGAAGATACCAAGAGGAATTCCCTCAACATTCATCATATTGATTCATAAATTTACTTCACAAGCTCTACAACAATGGTGGAATTCCCCCAAGTGGGTTGAAGAAGAACAAGAAGAAAAGTACTTTCTATTTCTACAATTCTATGATGTGCAAAACTCTCCAAATTCTATCTATGAACAAATAATATGTGGTGTACAGTTTAGGGTGATAAATATCTACAACATTTCTTGTACATAACTTTCCACAATTTCCCTTGGAGGCTTCTAGGTGCTTTAGGAACCTTTCTATATTTTTTCCCTTCTTTCAGCGAAATGGGTCACTTGCCATTCGTCCTGTGTCTAGCAGGCGCCAATCCGCTAGAGCAGGTGGAAACATCCCCACTTGCATTAGACCTACATTTAGCAAGTGGGAATCCATGGTTAATAGGTCAAAACACAGGTGCAAGGCAATCTCTTCTGCGTTACACCTACATTTCACAAGTTTGTATCCACGAAAAGCATGTCTTTAGAAGCCCACTTCAAGTTCAAATCCTCCAAATCTTTGTCTCCTTCAAATGACTACATAGAGAATAAAAAAGGCATAAAATCTTTCTAAATTATGTGAAAAGCAAGCAATAACTCATGCTTAAAAGCCTAATGTGTTGGTATATTACCAACTCATCACTCCATTTGCGTGGCACCTACATTTCGAAGGTGCCCATCTGCGAGATGCAGGTCTCTCACAGCTCTGGGTTAGAGAAGCCTAGATGTGTCCTGCAGTTGCACCTACATTTCGTAGGTGTTTACCGACATTTTGCAGGTGCTCTTTAGCTCCTAATCAGTATGATCCTGCATGGAACTGGCATTTCACAGGGGCCACCCTACGAACCACAGGTCTTCTTCTTCCAGCACTTTGCTTTTTAGTTCAATTCCTCTCCTTTCCCTGTTTAAGTGCAGTACCTACACAATCAAAGATAAAGGGTATAAAACTTTCCTAAATTAGTTGAAAACAAAGAAAAAGTTCATGCTTAAAAGCCTAATGAGTTGGTAAATTACTAACTCATCACATTTAAGATTCTTGCTTAAGCTATGACCAATCAAGTCAATTAGCAGGCCGTTGCACCTGCTAATCTGAATGGGAATGCAGCTGCTGCTTTAATCTAGGACTTCACTCAAATAAATCCCCCAGAGTTCCATGGGTCTAAGGTGGATAGGATCCATAAGACTTCATTGATGAAATCTAGAAGATCACCTGGATCATGGGCATTACTTCGATTGAGAGTACAGATTTGGCCGCATATCAGCTGAAGGGAGTGGCCTAGACCTAGTACAATCAATGAAAGGAGAGTAGGCGTGTTAGTGCTGGCTCAGTGGATTAGGATGAGTTTGTGGCTGTGTTCCTGGATCAATTCTTACCCACAAGTTAAGGGAAGCGAAGGTGGAGGTGTTCATCAATTTGAAGCAGAACTCCATGTCAGTTTAGGGTTATACCCTGAAGTTCACTCAGCTATATAGGTATGCTTTAGAGATGGTTGTTGAACCAAGGGCCTGAATGAGCAAGTTTGTTTCGGGTGTTTCAAACTTGGTGGTCAAGGAGTTCAGGATCGTTATGATCATCAATGACATTGGTATCTCCCAACTTGTGATCCATACCCAACAAATTGAGAAAGAGAAGCTGAAGAAAAAGGAAAGAGAGAACAAGAGGACCAGGACAGGTAACTTTGATTTTTCTCAATAGAGGTCGGGCTATGAAAATTGCTCACAATATCAGCAGAAATCTTCAGCTCCATCACCTTTTTTGGCTAGTTCTCCTTTTCCCAGACCCTGTGCTAATCATAAAGGTAGAGTATAAAGCTCTAAGTCTCAGGGAAATGTTTGTAGCAGCCGCTTCTATGCCATGTCATCTCATCAGGATTATAAGAACTCGCCTGACGTAGTCATTGGTATGTTGCGACTCTTCCAGATTGATGTTTATGCATTATTAGATCTAGGAGACATACCTTTTTATGACTCCTTATATTGTACTATAATTTTATGTTAGTCTAGAAATCCTCTCAAAACCTTTTCCAGTCGCTACTCGTATTTGGTAAGTCGGTTATAGTCAGTCAGGTTTACAGAAATTGCCTAGTTACAATTTTACAGAAAGTCACCACAGTTGATTTAGTAGAGTTAGATATGATTTACTTTGACATCATTCTTGATATGGACTATTTACATTAATATTATGCCTTAGTCTACTATAGAATCAGAGTTGTTAGATTGCAGTTTACAAATGAATCAATCCTAGAATAGAAGGGTAGTATCTCAGCACCTAAGGTCAGTTTGTCTCTCACTTTATGTCATGACCCGAGTTCACACCCTAGCCATAACACAGGACAAGGAACCCCAAGAGGCTCCAAGTCGACCTATGGCATAATCATAGCATATCACTTAATAGTAGAAACAACTAACAAAACATAACTGAGTGGAAGCTAACTGAAAGAGTCTAATTTAAAATCCCAAAATGACAAATCTCATAAGAACTCTAATACAAAGCCGAGTATGTCTATTCAAGTCTGAAAGCCTCTATTAAACTGATAAGTTGCTAGGACAAGCCCCCAGCTAACTCCTAAAGCCTAAAAACTGAAACATAATGAAAACGGGAAACATAGATAGTGTCCTCGGGAGATGAGGACTCACCACAAGAAGCTGAGATGGAAAAGAAGCGTATCTAACCACGTGGATGAGCCTGGAAACCTGAATCTGTATCATGAAACGATATAGCACATAAAGTATACGGTCAGTAATTGGAATGTACTGAGTATGCACGAAGCGCAAATAAACTAAAACATGCAAGTATACAATAATAAAGTAAACTAAACACATTACGGGACGTATACCTAAACGGAGATACAACAACCCTGTCTGAGATACATATATACATTGACAGGAAGATTTTATTTGAAAACATTTACTGAAGTATAATCAACTGATGCACAAAGGTTATATACAGAACAAATACTAAAGAACAAAGCCGTGACTGATATCATAAAGAGTCCCTGATTGTCAAAGGGAGATTTTCTCGGCTATGGAGAGTCCATGACTATCTAAGGGAGAGTCCCTGACTGTCGAAGGGAGACGTTCTCAGCTATGGAGAACCCCTGACAGTCTAAGGGAGAACATTCTCTGATATAGCGAATCACTGACTGACTAAGGAAAACATTCTCAGCTAATGAGAGTCCCGACAGACTAAGGGAAACATTCTCAGCGGATGAGAGTCTCGACAGACTAGAACTAGTTTAAATTATTGTAGCTAATCAGAGAAATTAGCATTCAACTAATCACATCATACTAAATTCATTTAGAGTCTGACCAAGGCTACTTTATACTAAAACAAGCCCACAAGTATGAAGGATCATTCTCATGCTTTATTATCACAATTCATATCATCATGGTCCCGAATCATCATTTTAAACCACACATTATACATTCGTGAAACACCTATAGCATTACATCATACTTTACACACATCCAAAACATTCAAATCCCGAATTCTTAGCATATAGCGTATGTCTTAGATTCATTTAGGATACCTAGGTCAAATTCATACTTTACCATATATATCAAATCATATATTATAGATTTACGAAAAACCCACATATTCAACTCATACCTTGAACATGTACAATGAGATCATGGTAGAAGCATATGAATGTCTCATGAAACCCCATTTCAAAATTTACTCTAAATCATGATGAAAATTTGATAATCATGCCATTTCCATAGGTTCAACTCATATCCAAAACATTTACATCGATATCATAGTGAAAACATGCACATACTTCACATTGGTCAAAGTTCATACGTTCTAATTGTGTTCCAACACATATAATACAACATATGTTTTAGATTTTTGGGGACCCATATGATCTACATAAACTTTAAACAAGAATGCAGGTTCATGATAAGAGCATGTGATTAATTTATGAAATCCCATTTGAAATTCTAGACTAGTTCATGGTGAAAATCCCACATTCATGTTATTCACGTATCATACTCATATATCAAGAGGGTGCAAGTAACTTCATAAGCATACACTACTAATGGCTCTTAGAATTTAGGGAAAATATTTGAGAACTCATGCATAAATTGAAGCCCTAAAACATGCTTTTCTAGAATCAAAGGATTTAGGTTTTTAATAAAAAGTTTGGGGCACAATGATGAAAGGATGTCCTTCTTGAAAACCCACATACCTGAATAGGAGAAATCCCCACTTGAACTCAACCCTTGAAGCCTTTGAAGAACCCTAGTTGAATCCTTGAGTCTTGAGAGAGGGGAGGAAGAAGAGTTTACGAGGGTATCTTGAGAGAATGAGAGATTAGGCTAGAAGAAACCCTTAAAACGTCCCATATACTACTCAAAACGACGTAATTTAGGAGTTAGAAGCATAAAATTTTACGAAAACACCTTTGAAAATTCGCAGGAAAAATCCCTCTGCCAGTCCCCACGAGGCAGTCCACGAGTCGTGGGGTTGACAACAACTCGTGGTGCCAAGTCGTGGAGTGCACTGGAATTTTTTCAAAAAAATTGCTCAGCCTCTCAACGACTTACTCCATGAGTCGTTAGTTGACTTAACAACTCATGACCCCTTCCATTATCACTGCAATCCAAAATTTTGCTCTTCCTTCCCACAACTGATATGATGAGTCGTTACTTCACTTGATGACTTGTCACGTCCACTCGTCGTCAACACTGCTTGGGATCCGCTTTGAATTCTGGCATTTCTCCCGACGACCGACCTAACGAGTCATCACCTACCTAATGACTCGTTGTATCATCTGTTGCCATTGAACCTCACTTGTATCTCTTGACTGCCCGCCACGAGTCTGACCATGACTCATTGGGTCACTTAATGAGTCGTACCCCAACTCTTTCTGAGGTAAAATTTCCACTTTCCTTCTAAATTTTTTTCTTTAAGTCTGGAGTCTAATCTTAGAAACTTTCGGGGTGTTACAATATCTCCCCCTTGGGAACATTTGTCCTCGAATGTTGGCTAAACATACTGAAAGGATAGGGACATAATTGAAATCCCAAAATCGATTAATTACAACTGAAACCAATGGAGTATCTGACCCTGGGTTGAATCTGTACTCTTGCCTCACTTAGCTGCTGCGCAATCTTGGTGCTTATAACACAACATGCCGCACTAGAAACAAGAATCTAAGCCAGCCATGCTTTCTCCTAAATGGTGTTTCCCACAGCTCGTACACAATGGGTACGTAATCTCCCTTACCTTAGGTTTGTATGGATCATTGACTCTCGAAAGTGTTGGAGCTGATGATTTCTGCTGGGAGTGTGAGTGATGTCCACTACTCGACCTCTGAGGGGAAAACTCTAAATCTTCTGTCCTAGCCCTCTTGGCCTCTTTCTCTTTTTCCTTCACCTGTTCCACTTCTATTTGTTGAGCGAATATCACCAAACGTGGAAAGTCTATGTCACGGTGCAACATGGCGATCCTGTACTCTTTGACCAAGGAGTCTGACACTCCATTCACGAACCTGCTCACTCAAACCCTCTGGTCGGCTACCATCTCCGGTGCATACTTGGACAACCGGGTAAACTCCAATGCATACTCCTGAATAGTCATGTCGATTTATCTTAAGTTGATGAACTCTACCACTTTTTCCTCCCTCAACTCCCTAGGGAAAACCTGTCCAAGAAAGCCGTCATAAACTCATCCCAACTTACGGGGGATGCTCCAACTCCCCGACTATCTCTCTAATGGAAAAACCATATATAAGCGACTCCTTTCAGCAGGTACGAGGCTAACTCTGTGCTCTCAGTTTCTGTCACCCCCATGATTTGGGTGATCTTTTGGATCTCTTCCAAGAACTCATACGGGTCCTCGTCCAACCTTGACCTTAAGAATTAGGGTGGGTTCATTCGGAGGAAGTCTCTCACTCTCGCTGCCGCTACGTTCCCATTATGGGGAACATGAGCCACCGCTTGCTGATTAATCTGGACAGTCATGGCCTGCGCCAACATATGAAAGGCTTCCCTGAACTTGGCATGAGTAACATGGTCGTCCATCGGGTTCGCCGAGGCTGGTGGTGCTTGCTGGTGCCCATTACCATATCTTCCATTCGCTCGTTTCGGAGGCATTATCTGCGAGCGTAAAGCACAAGTCAGGAGAGGGACTGTTAGAGTTTCATACTCTACACACGAAAAGAATCATGAATAAAAGGGAACATTCCTAAAACGTCTCGTAGCCTCTTCATCATAAGTGCGGCGCGCTTCACACCCATGAAGAAGACTCTACTTAACGCGGATTTTAGACACCCTAGGAAACTTCAAAATATATGGCTTTGATACAAAGTTTGAACACCCACATACCTGAATAGGAGAAATCCCAACTTGAACTCAACCCTTGAAGCCTTTGAAGAACCCTAGTTGAATCCTTGAGTCTTGAGAGTGGGGAGGAAGAAGAGTTTGAGAGGGTATCTTGAGTGAATGAGATATTAGGCTAGAAGAAACTCTTAAAACATCCCATATACTACTCAAAACGATGTAGTGTAGCAGTTAGAAGCATAGGATTTTACAAAAACACCCTTGGAAATTCATAGGAAAAATTCCTCTACTAGTCCCCATGAGTCGTGGGGTTGACAACGAATCGTGGTGCCAAGTCATGGAGTGCACTGTAATTTTCTTATAAAAATTGCTCGAGCCTGCCGACGACTGACTCCACAAGTCGTTGGTTGACTTAACAACTTATTGCACCTTCCGTTATCACTGCAACCCAAAATTCTGCTCTTCCTTCCCACGACTGACATGATGAGTCGTTACTTTACTTGAAGACTCATCACATCCACTCATCATCAAAACTGTCTGGGATCCTCTTCGAATTCTGTCATTTCTCCCGATGACCGAACTAATGAGTCGTCGCCTGCCGAACGACTCATTGGGTCGTCCGTTGGCGCTGAACCTCACTTGCACCTCTTGACTTCTTGCCAAAATTCTAACCACGACTCTTTGGGTCACGTAAAGAGTCATACCCCGACTCGTTCTAAGGTTGAAATTTCCACTTTCCTTATGAATTTTTTTAGCTTTAAGTTTGGAGTTTGATCTTAGAAACTTTCGGGGTGTTACACCTTAAGGCCAGAAAAATAATTTTAAGGGTTGTGTCTATCATTTAGTTTGGATCAAGAATTCCAGTTCTAAATCCACAACCCTTCAGTCAGTTCCGATTGTGAACGAGTTCCCAAAAGTGTTTTTCGAAGTTCCTTCTGAAGTCCCTCCCAAATAGGAAATCAACTTCGGAATAGACCTTCTTCTAGATACTCAGCCTATCTCAATTCTTTTATATAGAATGGCTCTTTATGAGCTTAAGAGTTAAAAGATCATCTGAAAGACCTCTTAGAAAAAGGTTTCATTAGACCCAACATCTCTTCATGGGGTGCTCCAGTTCTTTTTGTGCGAAAGAAGGATGGTTCTCTCAGGATGTACATTGATTATCGCAAGCTGAACAAAGACATGGTCAATAATAAGTATCCCATTCACAGGATTGATAACTTGTTTGACCAGCTTCAGGTTAATAACTGCTTTTCAAAAATATACCTCATATTAGGTTATCATTAGCTCAGAGTCAGAGAATGTGACATTCCAAAAATAGCCTTCCAAATTCGGTATGCTCACTATAAATTTGTTGTTATGTATCTTGGACTAACGAATGCACCTGATGCTTTTATGGACTTTATCAATAGGGTGTTTAAACAGTATTTAGACATGTTCATTATTGTCTTTATAGATGACATCCCTGTCTATTCCCGAAGTGAGGATGAGCATACAGCCAACTGAGGATTGTTTTGCAGACTCTCAAGGATCGCTAGTTATTCGCTAAGTTTAGCAAGTGGGAATTTTGGTTGAAATTAGTGACATTCCTTAGTCATCTCATCTCCAGTGAGGGTATTTAGGTTGACCATCAAAAGATCCAAGCAATTAAGAATTGGCTGAGACCTACCTCTCTATTAGACATTAGGAGTTTCTCGGGTTTAGCCAGGTATTGTAGATGGTTGGTGGAAGGCTTTTCCTCTATTTCCTTGCCAATGTTTAGATTGACTTAGAAGAAAGTCACATTCCAGTGGTTTGATGCTTGCGAGAAGAGTTTTCAGGAATTGAAGACTCGACTCACTATCACACAGTGTTAACTCTACTAGGTGGTTCAAATGGGTTGGTGATTTATTGCAATGCCTCCAAAATGGCCTCGGGTGCATGTAGATACAACATGGTAAGGTGGTAGCCTATGCTTCTAGACAACTCAAGGCTCATGAGAAGAATTACCCAACCCATAATATTGAGTTTGCCTCAGTGGTTTTTTATTTAAAGATTTGGAGGCACTACCTCTATGGTGTTCATGTGGATGTGTTTACCGATCACAAAAGACTACAGTATGTGTTCAATTAAAAGGATTTGAATCTTTAGTAGAGGATATGGCTTGTGTTGTTGAAAGACTACGATGTGAGAATCTTGTACCATCTGGGAAAAGCCGGTGTAGTGGTCGACACCCTCAAAAGATTATCAATGAATAGTGTTGCTAGAATTGAAGATGATAAGAAAGAGTTGGTTAGAGATGTTCATAGACTTGCTCGTTTGGGAGTTTATCTGGTTGATTCAACCGAAGGTGGAATTGTAGTTCAGAATGGTTCAAAGTCTTCTCTTGTGATGGATGTTAAAGCAAAGCAAGATGATGATCCAATATTGCTTAAGTTGAAGGAAGCAGTCCTCAGTAAAGCGGTGGAAACATTCACCAAAAGGGGAAATGGTGTGCTTTGTTATCAGAATTACTTGTGTGTTCCGGATGTAGATGTGTTAAGGTAGCATATATTTACAAAAGCCCATGGTTCCCAGTATTCTATCATGCAGGTGCCACTAAGATGTACCGTGATCTATAGGAAGTCTGTTAGTAGAATGACATGAAGAAGGACATCACGGAATTCGTGGCTAAGTTCCTTAATTGCCACAAATTAAGGTTGAACTCTAGAGATTAGGAGGTATGCCTCAGGATATTAGCATCCTGACTTGGAAGTGGAAAGATATTAATATGGACTTCATCATAGGTTTACCTCGTTATCACCGACAACATGATTCGATATGGGTGGTTGTAGACCGGATGACTAAGTCACCACATTTCCTGCCAGTTAAGACTATAGATTCAACAAAAGATTATGCAAGACTTTACATTCAAGAGTTGGTCATACTATAAGGAGTTCTTTTGTCCTTTATTTTGGATAGGGGTACTCAGTTCACCTCACACTTTTGGAAGTCATTTCAAAAAGGACTTGGCACTCAGGTTAAACTTAACATAGCTTTTCACCCGCAGACAGATGGTTAGACTGAACGGACCATTCAGACTCTAGAGGACATATTGAGAGCTTGTATGATCAATTTTAAAGGTAATTGGGATGATCACTTGCCTCTCATCGAGTTTGCTTACAATAATAGTTACCACTCTAGCATTCAGAGGGCCCCATTTGAGGCACTTTGTGGTAGGAGGTGTATGTCTCCTATAGGGTGGTTTAAGATTAGTGAAGCTACCTTGATTGGGCTTGATTCAGTTCATGAGGGTATGGAGAGAGTTCAACTTATTAGAGAAGGGTTGAAAAAAGCTCAAAGTTATTAGAAATCGTATGCAGATGTAAGGAGAAGAGACCTCGAGTTTGCCATCAATGACTAGATTTACTTGAAAATTTCATCCATGAAAGGGGTGACGAGGTTCGATAAGAAATGAAAACTCAGTCCTAGGTACATTAGTCCTTATAATATCTTGAGGCATTTTGGGAAGGTAGCCTATGAGTTGGACTTGCCTGTGGAGTTAGCATCGGTGAACCCAGTCTTTCATGTGTATCTATTGAAGAAGTGCATCAGTGATCCGACCTTAGTTGTGCCTTTGGAAAGTGTGGGAGTGAAAGATAGTCACTCTTACAAAGAGGTCCCAGTTGAGATTTTTGACCATTAGGTTTGTAAGTTGAGGAACAAGGAAGTCTCTTCAGTGAAAGTTCTTTGGAGGAACCAACTTGTAGAGGGAGCTACTTGGGAAAGAAGAAGTAGACATGATGGCCAAGTATCCTTACCTCTTTCCTTCCAATTCAGTCCTAACTTGAGGTAATAGTTTCCTCCTTAATATTCTACTCAATTTCATGTCCCTCAATTGCTTTCATGTTTTAGAATGCATGCATGTTTCACACCAATTCTATATATATATATATATCTCAATTCGGAGTCGGTCACTCCATTAGTATTCAATGTTAAATATCCGGTGTTGGGGTTATAGCTCTTCCCCTATTGTTTTAGATTTATTTAAGTCTCCATTCGAGGATGAATATTTTCAAGGGGGAGATAATGTAACACCCCAAAAGCCCCTAAGATCAAACCTTAGACTTGAGGTAGAAACTACTAAGAAATTAAAACTTTCCCTCATAATAGGCCACACCACGAATGGTGGTGAGAGACCACAACTCGTGACATGGCTCATAGTGGGCAGCCAGTGTTCCACTATTTCCAAATGCCACAAGTCTAAGGTAAGACCTGTGGTATAATGGTATGAATTGTTTTTTCAATCATGAGTTGAGATTCAGAGAGTAATTGATAAGTGGGTATTGCACCTACTTATCTATTGCTTAAACTTAAAATTATTGTTTGTTTTGTGTTAAAAGATATGCATCTCGTGATCTAATTTCTTATTTTGCAAGTGCTGTGAGATGAAAAGGTCTAAGGGTTATTCCTAACTAAAAAGAGACTAAAAAGAAAGCCAAAACGTTAAAACACACAAGGGGCATAAAAGAAATTGAAGAACACTAAAACATGGACTACAGATGTCAAACTATGGAGGGCGAATGCAAAGGGTTTCAAGTATAGAAAGTCCTGCCCAAAATGAAGCCAAGCGCAGCCAAAACGTGGACCAGGATGCCAAATCATGGAGGGCGGATGCAAGGTGTTTCAAAATAGAAAGATAAGTTCAAAACAAAGCCAAACCTGGCCAAAATGTGGACCGTGGATGCCAAACTGTGGAGGCCGGATGCTGTGATAAGGGCAATTTATAAATACTTAAAGCACGAATTAGTTGCCTTTTTAAATAGTTTTACTTTTTGTGGTTAATTTTTGAAAAAGAGACAACTCATTGTATGAACGTGAAAGAATGGAGAGGAGAAGAAAAACATCATTGTTCTTGAATTAATTTTGGATTTCAATCTTAACACCAATTCTTCTACAACCTTTGTAAGTTGATTTCTAATTATCGATTATTCAATTATGGTTTTGATTATCTGCATTATGAGTAGATAATTTTCCTAGCTAGGGTGGTGGAAACTATGGAGTAATGTTTGCAGATCTACAAATTTAGAGATTTCAACTAGCGCTACATTTATGTTATTAATTTATTCATTTTTATTAGTTTCTTGTGATTTCAAACGTTAGAGTAAGCCTGGAGTCCTTCTTGCTTGACAAAAGAAGAAAAGACTTAGGAAAATAATCAATAACGGGGATTTGAGGTTTCCAACCCTCATTTAATAACTAATATTATAATTAGATTGTTTAACCCGAAATGGATGATGAATGTTAAGTTTTAAACACTCAAAAGACGAAAGGATTTAGAGTGATAATCATTAATTGCATTGAAAGACTTTAAATGAGGCTTTGTATTCATCAAATTTTGTGAACGTATCGATAGTATGTTATATCAAACCATAGCTTAGTCTAATTATTGAAACAAGTTAATAATTATCTCAAATTCAATATTGAAAGAATCCTTGATTCTATGCGTGATTTTCTCCCCGCCCCCTTTTCTCTGAAATATTGACTAAATAAATTTGAATATTCAGTTCTGATAAATTTTACACTTTATTTTTATGGTATTCGACCCCAACCTTTTTGGGTTATATATTTGAGCAAAGGCCTCTTTATACTTATTTAGTAGGTGTAATTTGCGCGCATCAAATTTTGGTGCCATTACCAGGGAATTCAATTTTCAAATTTTGTCTCTAGTGTAAATTTGAAATTTATTTAGTCCATATTTTCATAATTTATTTTACTTTGTTGTTTTTGTTCTTTGGAAGGATCAATGGAAAATCTTGATAATATTGAGTTGACTAATGCTCAACTTGCTGCAACAACCCAAAATGCTCAGCAAGGGGTGAGAAATCAGCCCTAATTAACAAGCGCTTGACTTGGAGCAAATAGGGTATGTAGGTACTATTGTAATACCAAAATTTAGTGGAAACACCAGGTTCGATATCATCAGCATCATGATGCATCTATTTAGCATGAAAGGATTGTATGGAGGTTTGGCTCGTGAGGATCCTAATCAACATTTGAAGAACTTCACGGAGACATGTAGTGTATACGAGTTGTTGGGTGTATCACAGGAGGCGCTGATGCTCAAATTTTTCCACTTCTCATTAATTTGAGAAGAAACTGCATGGTTGGGTGAGCTACCGAATGAATTGATAACATGCTAGGGAGAAATAACTGCGACTTTTCCAGAGAAATTTTTTCCTCCTTCTTTGATGATCCAGTTGAGGGACGAAATCAACAATTCAGACAATTGCCAGATGAGGCATTGCATGAAGCTTGCTAAGCTTCAAGAAGAAGATCAGGCAATACCCAAATCATAGACTCCTAGATGAAGTTCTCCTATAGTCATTCTATAGGTCGCCGGATGGCCTAAACAAAGTGGTAGAAAAAAAATATGGATGAAGGATCATTGATGGATCAATCATTTGTTGTCGCTAGTGCATTATTGGACAAAATGACCAGAACTAATAAAGCATGGCATACTCGAGAGATGGAGTAGTAAGTGGTGTAAAATTTAGAGGAATGTCTAGAGAACAATTGAGAAGATAAGAGGAACGAGACCAGGACATGGCTCAATTGAAAACTTAGATGAACTTTCTCATAAAACATCTTATGGGAGTTGGGTCTCAGAAGGTCAATGCCGTATCAAACAAAGGGCAGGTGCGTCAACAGGATGACTACAATCAAAACTATGAAGAAGAGGAAAATTTTCTTACAAATTAAGGTGGGGTTCCCCAACCTATAGCTCAAGGATCTAATCAAGATTCTTGACAACAGGGTTAGGGGAATCAAGGTTGGAACAAATACAAATATAATAATAGCTATGCCAGAGTCGGATGGAAAGATAGAGACCAGGACAACTGGTGGGACAGAGAACAGGGCAACTGTAGATATAGGGACCAAGGGTTCAGGAACAACCGGGGAGGTGCTTATATCCCTCCTTAGGGAAATCAACAAGGTTCTAATGTACCTTTAAGTAGTGAGCCAGCTCAATATAAGATGAAATAAATGTTGATAAGAGTGTTGAAGAAGGTAGAATCCATAGAATTGGGGATCAAAGAACTTAGAGGAGACCTGTCCAATGTTAACCAGTTAGTGAATTCTCACTCCACAATGATTAACCAGCTAAAACACTAGATGAATCAAATTTTAGTAGCTCTTAATCCCAGATTGAAGGGCATGCTACCAAGTGATACCATGTTGAATCCTAAGAATGACAATCATTGCATGGCTATCACTACTAGAAGTGGTAGAGTATTGGGTCCAATTGCATAAACAAGTGTTGATGAAGTAAAGGAAGAGGGCGTCTCAAAGTCAAGAGTTATAAATGAAGATGCTAAGAAGGAAGAAAAATCAGTTGATTTCCTGATACCATCTACTTTACTGAAAAAAAGAGGAAAGGAAGACACAAAAGTATATATTCCTATTCCAAGGCCACCTCCTCCTTTTCCTCAGAGGCTCAAGAAGAAGAGTGAAGATAGAAAGTTCTAAAGATTCATGTCCTACTAAAGCATATGTTAGTGAACACTCCAATAGTTGAAGCACTCAAACATATACCTGGATATGAATAATTTATGAAGAAGCTTATGACTAAGAAAAGGATGGTGAGTTGTGAGCCGGTGGATAACTTGCATCATTGTAGTGCAATTGCTTCTTATTCCTTGGTCTAGAAGAAGGAAGACCCTGGGGCTTTCATAATCCTACGCACCATTGGATCCTTCAATTTTGCCAAAGCACTGTATGATTTAGGAGTTACACCAGGAGTCGTTGCACCAGGTGCTAAAGCATGGGTGTTTTGTAACCAACATCAATTTGATGCCACTAGCAGTCTATAAAAAGTTGGGTGATGAGTTGGTAATTTACCAACTCATTAGGCTTTTAAGAATAAGCTTTAACTTAGTCTTTAAGTCTTTTAGTTAGATTTTATGCCTTTTTTCCTTTGGATATTGCAGGTACCTAACTTGATAAGAAGGAGCATGAAATTGACTAAAAAGAATGAGATTCAGGTGGAAGTTGGTGCTCCACCGAAGGACACTGGCGAAATGCCGGCTGACCACAAGCACCCACTAGAATGGGGAACAATTACAACCGGCGGTTCATGAAACAGCAGTCGATGGACCGCCAGTGCCATTGCTGAACTGCTCTAGAATTCACTAGACACCAAATGAGACTAATTGGAAGCCCGCAGAGGGACACCAGCGAAACGCTGGTGACTCGCAAGTGAAAGATGCCTGAAAAGGGCAAAAACATCCAGCTGAGAAAAAGAGGAGAATGTTATGACCTACTTTTATACATATTATAGAAAAGTACTCTGAATAAGAGGATGATTATTGTCCATCACTTTTAGAAGATAGATTTGCATATAAAATAGAGTTTTGAATATTTCTTTTTTCAACTTCATCTTCTTCAGCAAGGTATATCCACCATTGTAGAGACATTTTGAGCTTGATTGTGTTTACTCTAAATTATGAAATTGTTGAATCTATTGATAAATAAGCTCTTGTGTTTCTCAATTATGAGTAGCTAAATCTATAGCTAGAGGAGTTTGATTTAATTGGGAATTACTATATTTATCTTGTTATTACTTAATTAGTGTAAATCTATTGATTTCTCCTCAAATTATAGTTGATTACTCATAGTTTCAAATATGGGTATTGTTTGCTTACTTAAATTTGGCTTGAAAAAGAGGAATTAAGTAATGGGGGAGAACTTAATAGTGGGTTGGGATTTGATTAAGTAGGGTTACGCTAGAAATAGCCAAAACATATGGTTATAATCCCATTAAAGGGTGATGACTAGAAATAGCTCAACTCCTAACCCAAACCATATTGGAATAGTTGAATTGCACCTTGAGGTTCGAAAGAACTTGGGGAAAAAGTGTTCGAGTGGTTGAAAAACATCGGGCACCATCTTTTCCAAGGTTATCTACACATATTAGTAACAACTTGATTGTCTAGTAAATCCCAATTCGATCTACATCCCATCTATATCACACCTCTGGCCTTTGCTCATTGTTTTTTCTCAATTTTGGGTATCTTGCTCTCTTGATTGGCTAAGTTTAGATTCAAAAGTATTATTGCATTTACTCCCCCAAAATTTTATTTACTTGTCTTGTACATTGATGCAAATTAATTCAAGTTAATATACAACTATTGGGTGATTATTTTACATTCCTTGTGGGATTTGATCCGACATCTGTCGGGTTATTTGTTTTGATACAATGACTGTTTACGCTCTTTCATAGAGAAGGGTGTAGTTTGGATGTTATCAAAAATGGTGTCATTGCTGGGGAATGTAGTTTTATAGCCTTTAGTTGTTGTTATTTTGAACTGATCTTGCATCTTAATTAGTTTGATGTTACAATCTTAGTTTGTGTCTTCTAGGTGGAAGTTGATATGAGCCAGCATTCACTAGAAGGAGAAGGTTCGGTGGACGGGCATATGGATTATGAGGATGATAACCCCATGATGCCCAATGTAGCAGGGGCAATTTTCCTACCTCCTACGGTAGGGAATGCCATTTCCATGTGACAAGTACAATGATGTACTTACTTCAAATGAAGGGACTCTTTGGAGGAATGCCCAATGAGGATGCAAACAGGCATCTCCGCAATTCGGAGATTTGTCAATCCTTCATTATTACAAATATCACTTAAGAGTCAATCAGATTAAGACTATTTCCATTCTCACTCACCAGGGAAGTAACTGTGTGGTTGGACGAGTTGCCTCCCGGGTCTATTACCTCTTGGAATGAACTAACGTAGGCATTTTTGGATAGGTTCTTTTCTCACTAAAGGATGTTGCAACTGCGGGATGACATTACTTATTTCTGACAACTTGTGGGGGAACAACTCCATGAAGCTTGGTTGAGGTTTAAGAAAAAGGTGGCTATTTATCTGAACCATGGCTTACCCGATATGGTTTTACTTCAAAGCTTCTAATGATCATTGGATTCTATCAATAAGTTGGTGGCAAATATTTTGGCTGGGGGATCAATCATGTATCAGCTCTATGGAGTGGCCAAGGCATTACTTGATAGAATGATGAAAACCAATCGAACATGGCACACTAGAGAAGCAGAGGTATCCTCTAGTGGTGTTGCTTCCAATCTTGTGAGTGAGGAGTTGAGGAAGAGAGATGAGGCTAGAGATGAAACTCATGCTAGAATAATGACCCAGCTAGAGTTGATGACAAATCATGTGATGGGAGCTGGTACAAAGAATGTAAATGTTGTGGCTGCTCAACCCCAAGCTCAAGGGAAGAGAATTAAGGTTGGAGAAACTGTGATAATCCTAGCTAGGAGGAGAGAAATGATCGATGGGGGAATAGAGAGAAAAATCACAAAGGAGAGTGATATCATCGAAGTTCTAACCCTTATGTACCTCCTCCAAAAGCAGAAGCAGCCCAAGCACAGCCCGGGGTGAGTGATGTAGGAAGCTCAACGATCAAGGATATGTTGTCCCGGGTGTTAAAGAAAGTAGAATCCATTGACAGTGGGGTTCGAGAGGTGAAAGGGGAGGTGTCTAACCTTACCCAAACCGTGATCTCCCACTCAGCTTCAATCAAAAACCTCGAAGCACAAACGAATCATCTGTCTGCACAAATGAGACCCTACATGAAGGGTGCACTTCCTAGTGATACTGTCCCGAACCCAAAGAAAGATGGCCGTTGCATGGTAATTATGACTAGGAGTGGTAAGATATTGAAAGAGGTGGGGGTGAAACCCCAAGGATGTTGATGCCTGGAAGGAAATTGATGATAATGTGTTGAATGAGGTGCCAAAAGCACCAAATGTTGGTGATAATGAGGAAGGACAAGATGATGGAGATGTTGATATAACTCCCTCAGACAATGTTCATGTGAATGCTGGCAAGAAATCCCCAAGTGACAAGGATCATGAAGTGAGAGTTCGCCCGCCATATCAGCAGCTGTTGGCCAAGAAGAAGAAGGATAATCAGTTCCGAAATTTCATAGATATGTTCAACAAATTATCTATCAATGTACCACTGGTGGATGCTTTAATTCAAATACCAACTTATGCAAAATTTATGAAGGAACTCTTGAAGAAAAAGAAGGTGGTGGATACAGGCACTGATGAGGTGACCCATTATTATAGTGCTATTATGACTAGAAATCTTGCTCCAAAACGTGAAGACCCTGGGGCATTCACCATTCCTTGCACAATTGAGTTATGCATGTTCAATAAGGATTTGTGTAATCTCGGTGCTAGTATCAATCTCATGCCTCTCATGATATTCAAGAAACTTGGGTTAGGGAGTCCCAAATCTACCTTTATAAGGCTATTGATGGAGGATAGGCCAATCAAGTGACCCATGGGAGTGCTAATCGATGTTCTTGTGAAGGTGGATAAATTTATACTCCCAGCTGATTTCATTGTGCTAGATTGTGAAATGGACATCAAGGTGCTAATCATCTTGGGGCAACCTCTACTAGCAAAAGGAAGGGATTTAATTGATGTGGAGCTCGGGGAGCTGATGTTCTGGGTAGGAGGTGATGAGGTCACCTTTAATATATGCCAGCCCATCAAGCCTCCGAATAAGTGCAAGGTCATGGTAGTGCTCGATGGAGAAGAAGAGCATTATGCGTCTTTTGATGATGAGAGTGAAGTGGAGGATGATCCTCTAGAATGTTGAAAATCAAGAAGGTATCCATCATGGCACGACGTTAACTAAGGCGCTTCTTGGGAAGCAACCAAAGCATTTTTATCTTGAGCATTTTGATGTTTTGTCACTTTGTTTTATAGAATTAAGTGGATGTGAAATAGGGAGGAGAAGTACAAAACAAGGCTGGCATCAGACTAAACAGGCGACCGCCGGTCCATATGTGCGAATCACTGATGCCTTGAGTAAAAGAGGCAAAACCTGGGAACAAAATGGCAAAATCGGTGATGCACCGACGGAACGCTGACACCAGTCTGCAAACCACCGAGTGAATCTTGGCTAAGGTCAAAATTCCTGGGATATGAGGCACAAACGGCGGCCCACCAATGGAATGAAAAGTCCAATCCGTGAACCACGATCAACTGTCGGATATTAAGAAGAAGACTAGGCACAAAATGCAGGTCAATGTTGTTAAGGCGGCGAACTGCTGGTCCTCATCGGCGACCACCGGTGAGGCGCTGATGCAGGTATGTTCTTTGTTAAAAATTTTTGACCAACCCATTAACCGGCCCAACCCAGATTGCGCTTAAACCTCCCTAACCAGATACATCACCTTTTTATTCTCCCAAATTTCCCTTTTCCCCACCTTTCAACTTCTTCCATACACCATTCCATCTTCCAACGCTCCACTTTCCCACTTCCTTTCAATCAATTCACCATTAATCCCCATATTTCCATAACTCATTCACACCTTCCTTCTACCTTTCCGTTACCAATCCCATTCCTCTTCTTTCACATATAAAAAAAACCACCAATAATTTCCTTTCTCTCATTTTTACTCACTCCCATTCTCTACTAGCAACACAAGCTTTCCACCATTATCGAGCATATTTAAGCTTTCAATTTCTCATCTCTTCTCAATCTTGTGCTTTGGTATGTGTTTCTAAACTCTTGTACTGTTAAAAATTCTAGTTCTTGCTGCATAGGAGCTTTGATGTTAGCATGTATCTCCCTTATTGCCACTCCTCATTTCCCCCAAATTTTCGTGATTGTGGGTACATATGATAAATGTTGTTGTTGTTATGATGCGAAATTATTGGGGCTAGGGGGCACAGATTTAAATTTTGTTAGGAAGGTTATTGATCTTGTGAAGTAGGGCATCCCATCTGTGATCCCAAAAAGCAAATTAAAGGCTCGTCGAACGAGTAATAAGGCTAGTAGATAGGAATCCAAACTCGCTTGACACACAAAAGAAAATACAAAAGACGAGAATCGGCACAAGGATCAAAACCTAAGTACATGAATTTGGGGTGATGTCTAAGTAACCCCAGGGGCTACAAAGGGACCGATTTGCCTGATGATAGATCGGGTGACGTCGTTCTTAAGGGCAAATCATCATTTTATATCTTTTACTAAGATTGATTGTATAGTCTATGATTAAATATGGTGTGATTAAGTTCATACAAGAGTGAGATGTTGGATTGTTATTTTGAGGCACAATGGGGACGACAGCCATCGGCTAATAGCCGGTTAGGTTCGACGAAACACTAGATGGAACATCAGTTCGGGTAAATTGACTTCAGACCACTGCCTTGAATCTGCGTTCCATTGGTGCTTCGCAGATCATGACTGGTGATTCACTGGTTAAAAGTATAACAACTCTATGTTCTGCCATCTGCCGGCGGTGCATCGGCATTCCGCGGGTACCTCTTGCGTCTCATCGAAGTCCCGTCGGTGCTGCTAACTTTTTCCATGATATTCATTCCTCTTGGTTCTCATCCAATCTTTAGAGTAGTCATTGTTTGTTTATTTTATCATTAGAAAAATAAAAAAGAAACATTATTCCATGGAACTAACATCAATTTTGCATAATCATGTCTTCATCTAGGAACCCAAGCAAGGGAAAGGTGATTGCCACATTTAAAGCAAAGGGAAAGAGGAAAGACAAGGATCCCCAAACCCCGCCAATACCAGAGAGGTTATTATCTTTTTTGTGTCCAACATGAAGGGGTACAGTGTTATTTATGAGGGCCTCTATATCACCATAGAGAAGCGTTTTGATTTGGCGGGGCTAAGAGGCGACTTCCCCAACATTACCGCCCAATCCACGGTCAGCAGTGGCATGTCTTTGACAACCCTCTCCCAGATTTCTATAGGAGATTGTTACCCGATTTCTACACTTCTTTCCAGGCCAGGCAGGATAGCATGAAACACAATGGCAAAGTTGAGGACTTCCCCTGCCTACGTTTAGTGTTGGTGAGAGGCATCGAGGTTGTCACGCCGGCAACCATAAATTCTCTATTTTGGGAAGATGAAATTGATGAAGGCACTAAGTATTTGGTCCACCTCACCAACAAAGAGGACCGATTTAGTGCCATTGCTCCCGTCATTGCCACCGGCACATCCCTATTGGCATCTATGGGTGGTGAGATATCTCGCCATGATTTACACTTTGAGGCCAAGTTGTGGCTCGACTTAATTTATGGCCAAATCATGCCCTCCAAGAATGAACACTGGGCTAATTTGGAGGGAGCCATCCTTATCTATTGTATTATGATAGAGATTCCCATCAACTTTGGGGAGAGAGTGGCTATTCTGATGAGGAGAAAGGCAAGGCAAGACGAAATGTTTGATGCCATATGTTGTTCTTATATTGCAGCTTTGCTTGAGAGTGGGAGTGCCCCTATTCCCGGATGAGACCCCTAGCTCCGCCACTGGTGTGATATCTGTTGCTAACAAAAGGGACTCGATGCTCCCAAGAACAAGAGGCAGCGGATGCAAGCCTTTGAGGTTTCGGATGAGTCTATCACCCATGGGTCAGAGCAGGTCCCCATTGCCCCCGATCTTAATATGCCACATCCTAAGGCATCAGGCCAGGATTTTGAGGAAGCATCAGTTTGAGGTTCTTCACCACCTCCACCATCCTCCAAACCAAGAAGTCTCCACAGGCTAGTGGAGATAACTAACTCTCATGAGAGCCAACTTCAAAAGTTGGATAGAAGTCTCCCTGCCCTTATTGCTAATACAATTAAAAAAGAGACGAAGTCCATGTACGAGTGCTTTACCAAGCTATGCAAATGGGTAGATGTCGGGGAGGGGGTTGTTACCTCTCTCACGGCTGAGGTTAGGGAATGGAAGAGCAGATTCCTATGGAAATACCTGATAGAAGTGCTCTTGACGTAGCGATAGCTTCCCCTTCCACAGATCGAGGCCCTATCAATGACTTGTTCGAGGGCTTAGGTGACGATGAGGATGATGTGGATGCTGCGGTTAAGTTGGGGACGGCTGGTGATGGTGATGATGATGAGGCTGATGAAGAGTAACCACAATAAGAAGTCCTTTCCCCTTCTTACTTTTCATGCATACATTGAGGACAATGTAATTTTTTTTAGTTGGGGGTGGGGTTGAGTGTTGTGGGTCTTTGATGAGTTTATGCCCTTTTCGGACTTATCTTTGATGAATTTGTGCCCTTGTCAAGAATTTTAATTATTAGGTTGGAATCCTTTGTTGGGATCAAGATGATATGAATAAGAAAATTGTCTTTGTTGCTAGTGCTAATAATTGGGTCTTTGTTCTTATTGCCTAAAGTTGTGATCCAAGTTGATTTTTTCTTTTGTAAATAGTAGATAGTAATTAAACTCCAAGAGTTTTCTTCATACCATGGTTCTTTCCCAAGGAGAATTTTTTTCTTTTCTTTTGTTGTCGAACTGGGTTGACATTTCCTAATGATAGATTGTGAGGAGACTCTCTTAAGGGAAAATGTCATCTCTTTCTTTGAATATTTTGTGGAACTGTTTTTGAGAGGTACCACAAAATATTCTTGTGTGGCATGAAAAATGAAGTTGAAAGAAAAAAAATGGGCATTTGAAATAGGAAATGTAGCATTCTCTTGTCATACATTTCATATTCCCTGTTTGGCTTGCAAATTCGCATGCTCTATCATCTTGAATCAAAATCTCGTGATAATAATGACTTGTGTGAACTCTTTGGGTGTGATTCCTTGTGTGGTAAGGTTATTTGAATAAACCTCATGCATCTCTTCTTGCCTAGAACTAGCCCTAAGTGTGACTCAAGGTGAAATTCTAGATGTAGCTGCACTTAAAACATGATTTCAGGCTTTTGTTTGATTAGTGAGTTCACCCAAAATGACCTCCGAAAATGTCTTCCCTTGTTACCGAATATTGAGCCTTTGGACTATCTATTCTTGGAAACCACATTACAAGCCGATGTTTGTTTTATAGTCCTCTTCTTTGGCACCCATCCTCCCTAATTGCTAGTGATGAATGTATGGAAATAATGGAGGCTTGAAGCCCAAGATATATGGAGAGGTAGGGAAATCAATGAAAAAGAGGCAAAAAGCCTAAGTTTGGGGGTTTACAAGAAAGGGAGAAAGGTGATGGCCTAAATGTGAGGTATCACCAAATTGTCATCAAAATGAATGAAATAATGGGTTGAGAAACCTTGAATCATCAAAAGATAAAAAGAATAGTGAAATGGCGTTACCTCTTGCTTAGACAAGGCTTAATGTGAGAGCCAAAAGAGTTACAAGGAGGGCTTTTCAGAAATAAAAAATTAAAGATGATGAAAAAGGAGGAATAAGGTGGAGTGATCTAAAGAGTATATTGGGGAGGTTAAAGTGATCACAAGAACGCGTTAGGGAGGTTCTAGTCACTAGAGATAAATATTTGTCCTACCCTTTCCCTTAGCCTTCATCATGAAATGCAAGTACTAATTGATTTTGAGTGTAGTTACTCTATATTAGTGGTGAATTACATGAAGGGAAAGATTATGGGTCAAGTTGTGTGCATGGAGATTTCTTTTGTAAGAGTAATCTTGATCATATTATTCTATAATCCCTTGTGTATGCATTGCTTTATGATAAAGAAAGGGAATTCTCTCTTGTAGTGAGTGGTATCACTCCCTTTTGAGAACACACTTGCATTAATGTAAAGGTGTGATTGAGGCATGACCAATGTGAGCTCCAAGGCACTTTGAATGTTAAATAATTATGACTCGACATGATATATGTGTTTGATTGGATAAACCATGCCCTTGTTTTGAAAAATGAAAGCAGTTGTGAATCATGTCTATGCATTGTGGTTGCCTCTTAAAACTTTTCCACATTTTTAGGGGAAGTTGTTTCTCTTTTTCCTTGAGTTGGTGAGCATTTTTGGGTTGTCTTAGGTGCAGTGGACGTTGATGCATAACTTCATATTTGACATATTGTCCATTTGCTCAATTGAAAAGAATTGCATAAGGACAACTAATGGTTCAAGTTTAGGGGTTTGATGAGTTGGTAATTTACCAACTCATTAAGCTTTTAAGCATGATATTTAGCTTAGTTTTTAAGTATTTTAGTTGGACTTTATGCCCTTTTACCTTTGGATGTTGACAGGTACCTAACTTGAAGTTAAGGAGCATGAAATTGAGTAAAAAGGATGAGATTCAGGTGGAAACCGACACTCCACCGGAGGACACCGACAAAATGTCAGTTGACCACAGGCACCCACTGGAATGAGGAACAATTACAACCAGCGGCTCATGAAACAACAGCCAACGAACCATCGGTGCCATCACTGAACTGCTTTGGAATTCACTGGACAGTAGATGAGACCAATCGTCGGCCCGCGGATGGACACCGACGAACCGCCGATGACTCGCAAGTGAAAGATGCCTGAAAAGAGTAAAAATGTCCATCCCAGAAAAAAGGAGAATGTTATGACCTACTTTTGTACATATTCTAGAAAAGTACTCTGAACAAAGGGATGATTATTCTCCACCACTTTTGGAAGAGAGATTTGAATAGAAAATAGAGTTTTGAATATTTCTTTTTTCATCTTCATCTTCTTCAGCAAGGTATATCCACCATTGTAGAGACATTTTGAGCTTGATTCTGCTTACTCATAATTACGAAATTGTTGAGTCTATTGATAAATAAGCTCTTGTGTTTCTCAATTACGAGTAGCTAAATCTATAGCTAGAGGTGTTTGATTTAATTGGGTATTTCTAGATTTATTTTTTTATTACTTAATTAGTGTAAATCTATTGATTTCTCCTCAAATTATAGTTGATTTCTCATAGTTGCAAATATGGGTGTTTTTTGCTTACTTAATTTTGTCTTGAAAAAGAGGAATTAAGTAACGGGGGAGAACTTAATAGTGGGTTGGGATTTGATTATGTGGGGTTGGGATAGAAATGGCCAAAACCCATGGTTATAATCACATTAAAGGTTGATGGATAGAAATAACTCAACCCCTAACCCAAACCATATTGGAATAGTTGAATTGCACCTTGAGGTTCGAAAGAACTTGAGGAAAAAGTGCCCAAGTGCTTGAAAAACATCGGGCAGCATCTTTTCCAAGGTTATTTACACATACTAGTAATAACTTGATTGTCTAGTAAATCCCAATTCGATTGACATATCATCTACATCACACTTCTGGCCTTTGCTCATTGTTGTTTCTCGATTTTGGCTATCTTTCTCTCTTGATTAGCTGAGTTTAGATTCAATAGTATTATTGCATTTACTCCCCAAAAATTTTCATTTACTTGTCTTGTACATTGATTCAAATTAATTCAAGTTAATATACAACTATTGCGTGATCATTTTACATTCCTTGTGGGATTCGACCGCGACATCCATCGAGTTATTTGTTTTGATACAATGAATGTTTATGCTCTTTCATAGAGAAGGGTGTAGTTTGAACGTTATCACTGGGCTTCGAAGCTCCCAAACAAAGCATGATGCGACCGCTCATGGCTGATCACACTGTAAAAATACTAGTTGGTGTGTTGATAGATGTTCTTGTAAAGGTGGATAAGTTCATCTTTCCAGCAAATCTCGTCATCTTGGATTGTAAGGTAGACTTCAACGTCCCTATTATCTTGGGATGACCATTTCTGGCCACAGGAAAAGCGCTGGTTGACATGGAGAGTGGAGAGTTGAAGTTTTAGCTGAATAAGGAGGAAGTTGCGTTCAAGGTTTACAGATCTATGAAGCAGTCAGGAGACATGAGTGTTATTTTAGTGATCGACACTGTTGAGAGTAAGGCTGACAAGAGGGAGTTCAGGCCGGGTGATTTAATCCTGTTGTCCAAGTTCAAACTCGAGTTGTTCCCATGCACAACGAAGACTAAGTGGTCAGGACCTTTTAAGGTGGTGCAGACAGTCTCACATAAAACGTTAATTAGAAATGCAGTGTGGAAAGAAGAAAATGGTGAATTGCCAATAGGTCAGGCAGTGTCTACGAGTGCAAGAATAAGTGAAGTAGAGGGAAATGATTTACCTTGATGAAGCCTGAGTAATCAAGGTAATCGCGTTGAGTCATGATGTTAAGTTAGGTGCTGCTTGAAGGGTAATCCAAGTATTTGATTAACTGTGTTGTTATTTCTTTTGTAGGTTGTATATGAGAAGGAAGTAAAATGGGGGCAGAGACAGATGAGGAGCCCTTTAAGGAGGTACATATGAAAAAGGGCACAAATGAGAAGCGAGAGATGGAGATAGCTACCCAACGCTCAATGGATGACCTGATAGCATAGTTTGTGCGTGCAGGCCCAAGTTCACATGTTTCACAGGTAGAAAACGTCGCTACTACAACAACAATTCCCACTACTATGGCTTAGTCTGAGGAGGCCGATCACACCATAGACTCAAGAAAAGTTCCTAAGACCTCATTGACCCAGGCAGATCAAAGCATCTAAAGTGCTCTTGGAAGCTCCTACCTTCTCTTATATCCATATATGCATTGAGGACAATACATATGCAATTTTCTAGTGGTAGGGTAGCTAGAAGTGTGGTAGCATGAACATGATGATCTGTAATAGTTTGATAATCCACTATGTGTAAATATGTGCCTATCATGAGTTTGCTTTGGGGATAAACATGCTTGTTTAAATTGAAATATGAGTATGATCATTTATTATCAAGTTAGCCTTGTGTTGATATAGTTATTTTTAAATAAAACTTTGAGGTTTTTCTTCATGCCATGGTTCTTTTCCGAGGAGCAAAGTTGTTTTTGTTTATTTTGAGTCGAACCGGGTGGCTTTTTAAGATGATAGATAGCTACGCGACTTTCTTAAGGGAAAAAGTCTTGCCTGTAGTCAGTTGTCTGCAGTCATATTTGACTTGTTTGATACCAAATATGTGAGATTTCATTACACTCAAGCATGAATGAAAAATATAGAACTATTCCTGATTGTGACTAACAAAGAATTCTTGTTTGACTTTCTGTGCACATTAATTATCAAGTTTATTATTTTTAATTGGGGATTGAGTCAGAATATTCAATTACTGCATATGCCATGTGTTTTTGAAAATTTTGTATAGCTTCTTGCATGCATTGTAGTCTAGAACTTGCCCAAAGTGTCTTTGAGGCGAAATTATAGATCACACCTTGTTTGAAAAATGATATTAGGCTTACTTTGGACTACCATCGTGATACCAAAATGACCTACAAATACATAATATCCCAACTCAACCCCTTTGAGCCTATGACCCTATCATGACCCGAATGTAGACCCAAATCTACAAACGGGATAAGAAACTCCGAGAGGCTCCAAGTCGACCGATGACATGAACATAACATCTAAACTCAACACCATAAAATGGAAGATCAACATAAACAACATGACGGAAGTTCTACATACATATATATCAAGCTAAAACTGAATCAACAACGACAAGCTGATTTCTATATAACGTCTGAAAAGCCTCTAACATAACTGATGAGCTGATGGGACAACACCCCCAATTAGTTCGACAAAGTCTAAAACTGAAAGGAACATAATAAACTATAAATGGCTAAACTTCTTCAAAGAATGAGGACTCACCAACACCAGCTGGACAAGTCAAAGAGGGACGCAGGGGCTAATGAAGCGACTGAGACTGATACCTCAGACCAGTATCATGAAATGATATAGCATAGAGTATGCGGTCAGTACTTGAAATATACTGAGTATGTAAGGTAAGTAAAAACGGACAGTTAAAATGCATACAAATTCATAAGAATAGGAAACATGATCATAACATAAAATACATAATGTAGACATAAGGGCTCAAGGTTTTCAAAACATTCATAAATTAGTCATAATCATAATCATAGGTGAAAGCTTCATTTAAACAGGACTTGAGCCACAGTAACAAAAACATAACCATGCATAAATCATGAGGAACAATGATAGGACTCGTCATAACCGACACCATCATAGTAGAGCTTACATGATGCCCCAACTATCTCGCTCAAGTGGGCAAAGACATCCAAGGCTTGCTATAATACCCTGGGAACCCAAGGATCAGATCCGGGAGTCAAATGGAGAAAATCTGGGAAATGAGACTTCAGTTGCAAGACGAGTCATTGGACGACTCGTGAGGAGACCCCAAGAGTTGTCAAATGACTCGTGGGGAGGCCTGGGGGAAATAAAGGATTGAGGTCCCCACGAGTGAGGTAACGACTCATGGTCAGCCACCACGAGTCGTCATGTCAATCATGGGGTCCTGTGGGAAAATAAATGGAGGAGCTATCCAGTGTACTTAATAGAAGGGACCCCACAAGTCGTGGCCAGTCCCAACGACTCGTGAGGTGAGTCGTGAGCAAGCAGGTTGAAATTAAGGCAGTGTACCTGACGAGAGGTGACCATGAGTCGTGGTCATAGGGGATGAGTGGTTAAGTCATCCGTTACGAACCCCAACAGACCTGTTATCTAGTGAACTTGACGGGTGACTCGACGATTCGTTGCTCGTCCTAACGAGTTGTCAGGTCACCTGGCAGTGTTTTCCTACGAATTCAGTAAGGGTCTTTTCATAATTCCTAAGTTCCCAAGACCTATACTACATCATTTAAGGCTCGTTTTAGTGGGTTTTAAGCAAGGGAAAACATATTCTAAGCCATTCTTCCCATGCATGCAAGTTTGAAGGTTTGAAGAGGAGATTCAAGGAAAAATCTCAAGGTTCCCATTGGAATCTTAGCTTGGGAAATTAGAAGGTGTTAGAATTCACCATTCCTAGGTATATAAGGCTATGAGTGGGTGTCTTCTTCCACACCCATGCACAATTCCTATCAAAATGTGATGTTGTCTATGATCATGTATGGGGTTTTACCCAATTGCATGATTCTTCAATCTCTTTACATGGATATGATTATATTGTATTTATATTGACGGATTATGAAGCTTGGGCGGATTCTAAGTTGTTTTCCTTATAAAAAATTATTTTTCAAAATTTGAATCTAAAACGCCCATGGATTATGAGTTCATAAAAGAAGTGATTTATGGCAAATGTGTGACGATGATGAGGTTGATGATGAAAAGCTTGTTTCTAAGACTACCCATGATTATGTTGTTGTTTTCAAAATGAATTAATTAGATCCAAGTATGATAAAGCTTTGGGTGATTCCCACATGTTGTTTTGAAGTGATGATTTTTCCCGACATAAGCTTACCACATTGTTTTAAGTGAAATTTCCCAATTTTTATTATAAATTATTGCTTGTGGTATGTTGAGTAAATATTCCTACATGTAGCTTACCACATAATTTGGAGTAGATGCTCCCACCTAATTGAGCTTGTGGTATGTTTCGGAATAAAGCCTCATATATGCATCAATTGATAATTGAGATATATGTTATTATTGAGCTTTGTCAAAGGACAGTGTTGAGCTTCATTTTCATATAATGTTGAGTCTATGCATGATTTCGTTATGAGCTTTGTCAATAGACAATGTTGAGCTTCGTTTCATACGATGTTGAGTTATGCATGATTTTTTATTAAGCTTCGTTATATATGATATAGATAATTGCATGTTTTTGGGAGAAGAGTCTAGCACCGAGCAGGTTAAGGGTCGATTTCCCTATGCCCGAGAACTACGCACCAACGTAGGTTGATACTATTATTAATGGGACCTCCCTTGCGAGCTATCCCCGGCCCGATTGGCCCTTCAACATGATATCGATATCATGGTATCGTCCATCGCTCTGGCATGGTTATGGATGGCTCTACTCACTTGAGTGTGATAGTTGGGACCACGTAAGCTCTATCGTGGTATGTCAGTTAAGTGACGAGTCTCCCACTGTCGATAACGTTCAGATTTGCATGTTCATTACTCTTGATGATTACCTTATGCATGCATGTTCTAAAAGTAAGGTTTGACTCAATATTCATCTTTTGATATAAAGTTATGTTCATCTTTGAGTCATTCAAGTCAGTCATGATGTTGTAAAGATGAGGATGGTCATGTCATGATAAGATTTCGATTTCAGAATGAATGCATGCAGCCCTTCTACTTATACCCGAAAGGTTGTGATATGCATGAGATGTTTTAAATGATTTACTTTACTAAAATGGTTTTACTTACCTTGCATACTCGGTACATTCCACATACTGACCGTGTACTTTTTATGTTGCATCATTTTATGATGCAGGACCCCGTTCTCAGGTTCAGCCCCAATCGTAGTCGCTTATCAGAGTTAGCACCTGCGTGATTGGTGAGTCCTCATCTTTCGAGGACTAGACTTTTAGCTTCATGTCATATTTTAGTTTCCGTATTATTGAGTTAGTTGGGGGTTTTGTCCCATCAACTCATGTAGATTAGAGGCTTTTCAGAATGATGTATGCGTTAGCTTCGGATGTTATAATGATGTTATGTTGAATTAGATTTCCTGAGTTATATTGATGATTTCTTCATTTTATTGAATGAGTTAGTTGTACGCTTATGCTATGGGTCGACTTGGGGTCTCTCGGGGTCCCTTGTCCCATGTCTATGATTCGGGTCTATGATGTTAAGTCTGAAATCCGCGTTAGTAGAGTCTTTTTCATGGGTGTGAAGCGCGCCACACTTATGACGAAGAGGCTACTAGATGTTTTAGTAAATGTTCCCTTCTTTCATGATCTATGTGGTGCGATGAAGAGCCTTTCTATCCTTCTAATTCATGCTAATCGCGATTGTAGAATCATGGCTCCTCGAAGGATGAATGGAAGGAGGAATGGAGGTGGTGAGGGCCACGAGGATGGAAATGGTTATGAGCATCAGCCAGCCCCACCAGTTCAGGAGCCTCAGGCACTAGAGCCAGCCTCCCATGCTGAGTTCTGAGTTGCCATTCAGTTGCTTGCACAAGCCTTGACCGCTCAGGTCAATCAGCAGGCCGTTGCGCATGTTCCACAAAATGGCATTGCGGCGGCGGCTCGAGTCAGGGAGTTCTTGAGGATGAATCTGCCAGAGTTTCTGGGTCCAAGGTAGATGAGGACCCGCATGATTTCATTGATGAGATTGTCAACATCACCCAGGTTATGGGGGTGAGTAGTGTTGAGTGTGCAGAGTTGGCCTCCTACCAGTTGAAGGGGGTTGCGCATATTCGGTTCCGACAGTGGAAGGACAATAGGGTCACAGGATCAGTTCTGATCACATGGGAGGAATTTCAGGTTGCATTCCTAGATCGGTTATTCCCTCAAGAGATGAGGGAGTTGTAAGCAACCGAGTTCGTGAATTTAAATCAAGGAAGGATGACTATTCAGGAGTACGCCCTTGAGTTCACCCGCCTATCTAAGTATGTGCCGGAGTTAGTGGGCGACCAACGGGCGCGGGTGAGTAGATTTGTGCATGGTATAGCAGGATATTTGGACAAGGACTGCAGGATAACTATGCTCCATCAGGGAATGGACTTCTCTCGCATTGTGTTGTACGCTCAGCAGATGGAAGCGGCACATTCGAGGGAGAGGGAGGCCAAAAGGGCCAGGACTGAGGACCACAGATTCTCTCAGCAGAGGTCTGGTGGTGGGCACCGACAGCAGACCCACCAGAGATCATCAGTCCCAACATCTTTAGCGCTGAGTGTGCCATCTAGGCCTAAACATGATCAGAGAGGGCGAGCTTCAGGCTCGAGGGGTCATAGCAGTAGACCCGCAAACTCTAGCATTCCAGCTTGTCGCAACTGTGGTAGAGGACACATGGGCCAGTGTTTGGCAGGGTCAGGAGCTTGTTTTGGATGTGGGTAGCCTGGACATATGCTCAGAGATTGTCTTGTTGCGAGACAAGATCAAGTTGGGGGATGAGGCCCAATTTCTAGTTCAGCAGCCCCAACCCCATGCACAGCACATCAGGGGGCACCTACTAGCGCAGCTGGCGGGCAACGCCAGAACTGATTCTATGCCTTATCCACTCGTCAAGAGCAGGAGGCCTCACCATATGTAGTCACTGGTATGTTGAGAGTATTTCATGTTGATGTATATTCTTTGTTAGATCCGGGGGCTACTTTGTCTTTTGTGACACCTTATGTGGCCAGTAGCTTCAGAGTCAGTCTCGATGTCTTGTTAGAGCCCTTCTCAGTTTCTACTCCATTAGGTGACTCAATTATAGCTAGGTGGGTGTATAGAGATTGCTTGGTCTCAGTTCTTCATAAGGTCACCTCAACAGACTTAATAGAGTTCGCCATGACCAATTTCGATGTTATTCTTGGCATGGATTGGCAATTTGCATGCTATGCTTCAGTTAATTGTAGGACCCGGTCAGTAGAGTTTAGATTTTCTGGTGAGCCTGTTTTAGAATGGGAGGGTAGTTCAGTTGTGCCTGTAGGTCGATTTATTTCCTACCTTAAGGCCAGAAAGATGATTTCTAAGGGTTGTTTGTACCATCTAGTTAGGGTTAAGGATGTGGAGTTTGAGACCCCGACTATCCAGTTCATACTAGTAGTACGTGAGTATCCTGAGGTCTTTCCTGATGATTTGCCAGGTGTCCCTCCTGTGGGAGATTGATTTCTGTATAGATCTCCTTCCGGACACGCAACCTATACCTATTCCTCCTTGCAGAATGGCTCCAACCAAGCTAAAAGAGTTGAAGGATCAGTTGAAGGACCTATTACATAAGGGATTTATTAGGCCGAGTAAGTCTCCATGGGGTGCACCAGTGTTGTTTGTCCAGAATAAGGATGGTTCGCTTCGGATGTGCATTGAATATCGGTAGTTGAACAAGGTCACCGTCAAGAACAAGTATCATTTACCCAGGATCGATAACTTGTTTGACCAGCTTTAGGGTGCCAAGTATTTCTCCAAGATTAATCTCAGATCCTTGTATCACCAGCTCAGGGCTCGGGAGAGTGACATCCCAAAAACCGCTTTCAGGACTCGGTATGGTCACTACGAATTTGTTGTTATGTCTTTTGGACTAACAAATGCCCCTGCAGCTTTTATGGATCTAATGAACAGGGTGTTCAAGGCATATTGGGACAAGTTTGTGATTGTGTTCATTGATGACATCCTTATATATTATGGAGCGAGGAGGAGCATGCCGCTCACTTGAGAATAGTTATTCAGACCTTCAAGGATCATCAGTTTGATGCAAAGTTCAGCAAATGTGAGTTTTTGTTGGACTCGTTGGCCTTTCTAGGCCATGTGGTATCAGGTGAGGGCATAAAAGTAGACTCTCAAAGATCGAGGTGGTAAAGAATTGGCCTAGATCGGTGAACCCATAAGATATCAGGAGATTTTTGGGCTTAGCGGGTTACTCTCGGAGATTGTTGAGGGTTTTTCATCTATTGCCACACCATTGACTAAGTTGACTTAGAAAAAGTGAAGTTTCAATGATCGGAGGTTTGTGAGAAAAACTTCCAAGAGTTGAAGACCCGACTCACTTCAACACCAGTGTTGACCCAACCTGCGGGTACCAATGGTGTTGTGTTGTATTGTGATGCTTCGCGAGTCGTACTCGGGTGTGTGTTGATGCAGCATGGGAAAGTGATAGCTTATGCCTCGAGACAGTTAAAAATCCACAAAAAGAACTACCCGACACATGATCTTGAATTGGCCACGGTGTGTTTGCATTGAAGATATGGAAGCATTACTTGTATAGGGTCCACATGGATGTATTCACGGATCACAAGAGCTTGCAATATGCATTCACGTAGAAAGACCTAAATCTTTGGCAAAGCAGGTGGTTGGAGCTACTTAAGGACTATGATATGAGTGTTCTTTCCCACCCGGGTAAGGCTAATGTGGTAGCAGATGCACTTATAGACTCTCTATGGAGAGTGTGTCCCATGTGGATGAGGGAAAGAAAGAGTTGGTGAAAGATGTCCATCGATTTGCGAGGTTGGGAGTTATATTGGTCGACTCGACCGATGGCGGCATTATTGTGCAAAATGGATTAGAATCGTCCTTTGTGACGGATGTGAAGGCCAGACAAGATGAGGATCCGATTTAGTAAAACTGAAGGAAGCCGTTCAAAGTCAAAAGGTGGGAGTCTTCTCACAAGGGAGAGATGGTGTATTGCGATACTAGGGTCGTCTATGTGTTCCAGATGTTGATAATTTGAGGAACCGAATATTGAATGAGGCATACAGATCCAGGTATTCTCTCCATCCAGGTACCATCAAGATGTATCATGACTTACGGGAAATATATTGGTGGAACGACATGAAGAAGGACATTGCATAATTCATAGCCAAGTGCCCGAACTGTTAGTAAGATAAAGTTGAACATCAAAGGCCGGGAGGCATATTGCAGGATATTAACATTCCTACTTGGAAGTGGGAAGAGATTAATATGGATTTCATTATAGGCCTACCTCGTACTCGCTGACACTATGATTCTATTTGGGTGGTAGTAGATAGGTTGACCAAGGCTACACACTTCCTATCGGTGAAAACCACAGATTCAATAGATGATTATGACAAATTGTATATTCGGGAGTTGGTTCGACTTCATGGAGTGCCCTTTTCTATTATTTCATACCGAGGTACTCAGTTTACCTCTTAGTTTTGGCGGTCTTTCCAAAAAGGGCTTGGGACTCAGGTTAAGCTAAGCACAACATTCCATCTGCAAAACGGATGGTCAGGCGGAATGGACAATCTAGACTCTTGAGGACATGTTGAAGGCCTGTGTGATAGATTTTAAAGGTAGTTGGGATGATCACTTGCCTTTAATCGAGTTTGCTTACAATAACAACTATCACTCCAACATCCAAATGGCACCGTTCGAGGCTCTTTACGGGCAGAGGTGTAGGTCGCCCATCGGATGGTTTGAGGTTTTAGAGGCAGCTATGATAGGGCTAGACTCGGTTCATGAGTCTATGGTGAAGGTTCAATTGATAAGGGATAGGCTAAAACTACTCAGAGTCATTAAAAGTCATATGCGGATGTGAGAAGGGATTTGGAGTTTGTGGTGGACGATTGGGTATTTCTAAAGGTATCTCCCATGAAGGGAGTCATGCGATTTGGAAGGAAAGAAAAACTAAGTCCACACTATATTGGTCCCTATCGGGTTATGAGAAGAGTTGGTAAGGTAGCGTATGAGTTGGACTTGCCATCAGAGTTATCTTCAGTTCATCTCGTCTTTCATCTATCACTCTTGAAGAAGTGCTTGGGTGATCCATCTTTAGTTGTCCCGGTGGAAAGTGTTGGTGTGGGAGATAGCCTCAGTTGCGAGGAAATTCCAGTTGCAATCTTTGTCCGGCAGGTTCGGAGGCTGAGGAATAAAGAAGTAGCTTCGGTGAAAGTGTTGTGGAGAAAGCAGCATGTTGAGGGAGCTATGTGGGAAGCCGAAGTGGCTATGATGGTTAAATACTCCCACCTGTTCCCTACCAACTCAGTTCTAGTTTGAGGTATCAATTTTTGCCCTAATTCTCTAATCAATTTCCATGTTCAGTTCATGTGCGCAAGTTTGAATTTTGTTATGATAAGTGTATGTGATGCCTGTATTCAGTTCAGCTATGTAGTTCCTTTTGGAGGTAGTCATTTCTTCAATTTTCTGTTTAAAAAATCAGTATTTACATATGAAATTTTCATGTTTCTATTTCTTCTTGTTTCTAACATTCGAACCTAGGAGTCAAACGGGGAAAATCTAGGAAATGAGGCTTCAGTTGCATGATGAGTCATTGGATGACTCATGAGGAGACCCCATGAGTCATCAAGTGACTCGTGGGGAGGCCTGGAGGAAATAAAGGATTGAGGTCCCCATGAGTGAGGTAACGACTCGTGGTCAGCCACCATGAGTCGTCATGTCAATTGTGGGGTGGTGTGGGAAAATAATGGAGGAGCTGTCCAGTGTATTTAACGGAAGGGACCCCACGAGTCGTGGCCAGTCCCAATGACTCATGAGTTGAGTCATGAGCAAGCAAGTTGAAATTAAGGTAGTGTACTTGACAGGAGGTGACCACGAGTCGTGGTCACGGGGGACGAGTCATTAAGTCATCCGTTACGAGCCCCAATAGACCTGTTATCCAGTGTACTTGATGGGCGACTTGATGAGTCGTTGCCCGTCTTGACGAGTCATTAGGTCACCAATTAGAGTCACCTGGCAGTGTTTTCCTGCGAATTCAGTAAGGGTCTTTTCATAATTCCTAAGTTCCTAAGACCTATACTACGTTGTTTAAGTCTCGTTTTAGTGGGTTTTAAGCAGGGGAAAACATATTCTAAGCCATTCTTCCAATGCATGCAAGTTTGAAGGTTTGAAGAGGAGATTCAAGGAAAAATCTCAAGGTTCCCATTGGAATCTTAGCTTGGGCAATTAGAGGGTGTTAGAATTCACCATTCCTAGGTATATAAGGCTATGAGTGGGTGTCTTCTTCCACACCCATGCACAATTCCTATCAAAATGTGATGAATTGTCTATGATCAAGTATGGGGTCTTACCCAATTGCATGATTCTTCAATCTCTTTACATGGGTATGATTATATTGTATTTATATTGACGGATTATGAAGCTTGGGCGGATTCTATGTTGTTTTTCCTTATAAAAAATTATTTTTCAAAATTTGAATCTAAAACGCCCATGGATTATTAGTTCATAAAAGAAGTGATTTATGGCAAATGTGTGACGATGATGAGGTTGATGATGAAAAGCTTGTTTCTAAGACTACCCATGATTATGTTGTTGTATTCAAAATGAATTGATTAGATCCAAGTATAATAAAGCTTTGGGTGATGCCCACATGTTGATTTAAAGTGATGATTTTTCCCGACATAAGCTTACCACATTGTTTTAAGTGAAATTTCCCAATTTTTATTATAAATTATTGCTTGTGGTATGTTGAGTAAATATTCCTACATGTAGCTTACCACATAATTTGGAGTAGATGCTCCCACCTAATTGAGCTTGTGGTATGTTTCGGAATAAAGCCTCATATATGCATCAATTGATAATTGAGATATATGTTATTATTGAGCTTTGTCAAAGGACAGTGTTGAGCTTCATTTTCATATAATGTTGAGTCTATGCATGATTTCGTTATGAGCTTTGTCAATAGACAATGTTGAGCTTCGTTTCATACGATGTTGAGTTATGCATGAGTTTATATTAAGCTTCGTCATTAGACGATGTTGAGCTTCGTCAATAGATGATGTTGAGCTTCGTTATATATGATGTAGATCATTACATGTTTTTGGGAGAAGATTGTAGCACCGAGCGGGTTAAGGGTCGATTACCCTATTCCCCAGAACTACCCGCCAACATAGGTGATACTATTATATTAATGGGACCACCCTTGTAAGCTATACCCGGTACGATTGGCCCTTTAGCTTGAATTCAATATTATGGTATCATCCATCGCCATGGAAAGGTTGTGGATGGCTCTACCCACTTGAGTGTGATAGTTGGAACCATGTAAGCTCTATCGTGGTATGTCGGTTAAGTGATAAGTCTCCCACTATCTATAACGTTCAGATTTGCATATTCATTACTCATGATGATTACCTTATGCATGCATGTTCTAAAAGTAAGGGTTGACTCAATGTTCAGATTTTGATGTAAATGTTATGTTCAGCTTTGAGTCATTCGAGTCAGTCATGATGTTGTAAAGCGAGCATGGTCATATCATGATAAGATTTCGATTTCAGAATGAATGCATGTAGCCCTTCTACTCATACTTGAAACCTTGTGATATGCATGAGATGTTTTAAATGATTTACTTTACTAAAGCGGTTTACTTACCTTGCATACTCGGTATATTCTACGTACTGACTGCATACTTTCTATGTTGCATCATTTTATGATGTAGGACCCGGTTCTCAGGTTCATCCCTAACCGTAGTCGCTTATCAGAGTTAGCACCTGCATGATTGGTGATTCCTCATCTTTCGAGGACTAGACTTTCAGCTTCATGTCATATTTCAGTTTTCGTATTGTTGAGTTAGTTGGGGGTTTTGTCCCATCAACTCGTCTAGACTAGATGCTTTCCAGACTGATGTATGCGTTAGCTTCGGATGTTATTCTGATGTTATGTTGCATTAGACTTCCGTTGATTTATATTGATGATTTCTTCAGTTTATCGAATGAGTTAGTTGTACACTTATGCCATGGGTCGACTTGGGGTCTCTTGGGGTCCCTTGTCCCATGTCTATGATCCGGGTCTACGCTCGGGTCGTGACACTTGCCATGCAAGGGACGTACATTATGTGATATCACGGGGATCAAGTAACATTAACATTTGGATATATAAACCTATGTGACACATAGTTTTGAGACATCGGCGTTGTCGCTTGAATGCTGGGCTACTCGATGCTACACACTGCTCCCAAAAACATGCACATGACTCATATCATAATCATAAATCATTCATAAAGTACATAGCCAATTATATCATAACATACTTGATCATTCTTGGAATACATGATTTTCCATGAATGAGGGCCCATAAGTTGGCCAAGAGTCATATATCCATAAATCATGAAATCCATGCATACTTGTAAAACATTGATATACTTACTATTCATAAATTCTTGATGAGTGTTTGAGAGAAATCATATCATAAATCATAAATCATAATTGGGCTAATTAGATCAAGATCATAATCAAATCATAACTTGACTTTTCATAAAACATACATAATTGGGTAATAGTGGATTTAAATTCAATTCTATAGATTTATAATTGAAATAGTTATAAAATCTCCCATAAATCATAAAATATCATTTAATACATGAAAGGAATCGCCCCATAGGTAGATCATAGAGAAATTCACAAGAATTAGCATAGACCTCATAGATCATGAGACTTGAATTTAGAATTGAAATCCATAGAATTTGAGAAGAAACTAGGGCATGGGAATGAAAGGAATTCCCATTCCTAGCCTGACATACCTGGGTAAATTGAATTCACTCTCCTACTTGAAAATCCAAATGAAACCGAAGAGAATTTGATGAAATCTCTCAAACTTGATCTTCAAGGAAGGCTCTAGGTTGCATGCATGGAGTGGGGATACTTAGAATAGGTTTATCCCCCTTGAAACCCTGCTAACTGAGCTTGAAACGATGTAGTCTAGGACTTTAGGGCTTAGGAATGACGAAAATACCCTTAATGAAAAACATGGACTGCCAGTGACCACGATCGATCCAATGGATCGTTACAAGCTCCCACGAATCGTCGTTCCTCTCATTGTCTCATCCCTGATTCTGTTCTCAGGTTTCCTACCACGACCAGTCAGGATAAGTCTTTAAAAGCTCCAACAGCTTGTCGCTGCCAGTCATCATCACCACTGCCCCTATCCTGGGATTCCTCCCAACGAACACTTACAACGACTTGTTGCTCCCAACAATGAGTAGTCCCATGACTCGTGCCAGCCTTTATTGCTCAAGATCATCCTCCTAACAACTCCTCCCAACGATCTGTTGCTTTGACTAATGGGTCATCCTGAGACCTGTTACTTCCTAGCCTACCCTGTAGATTTTCACCACGGGCACTTCAAACGAGTCGTTAGTCCCACCAATGACCCGTAGAACGAGTCGTTATGAGTAAAATTTTCAGATTTGCCGCTACTTTTCATTTCAAATCCCGAGTCTAGTCCTAGGCACTTCCAGGGTATTACAATATCTCCCCCTTGGTAACATTCATCCTCTAATGTGGGTAAACATAATGAAAAGTTGGGAAAAATGCAACTACCATGCCAAATACTGAACATTTAAGCTAAAAAGTGATGAAATAACTGACTACCGAAACCTCGTCATACCTCAGGCTATCTTTCACATCGACACTGTCCATCGGGACAACTAGAGCTGGATCACCCAAACACTTCTTTAAGAGCGATACATGAAAAACTGGATGAACTGAAGATAATTTTGAGGGCAACTCCAACTCATATGCTACCTTGCCAACCCGTTTCACAATCCGGTATGGGCCAACATAACAGAGATTGAGTTTTCCTTTCTTTCTGAACCTCATCACTCCCTTCATGGGGGATACCTTTAGAAAAACCCAATCATCAACTTCAAACTCAAGCTTCCTCCTCCTCACATCCGCATAGGACTTTTGACGACTCTGAACTATTTTCAACCTATCCCTTATAAGATGAACTTTCTCCATAGCCTCATGGACTGAATCTGGTCCTATCATCGCAGCTTCACCGACCTCGAACCAACCAATAGGTGACCTACACCTCCACCCATAAAGAGCCTCAAACAGAGCCATCTATTTGCTAGAATGGTAGCTGTTGTTGTATGCAAACTCAATGAGAGGCAAATGATCATCCCAACTACCCTTCAAATCAATCACACATGATCTCAACATATCCTCCAAAGTCTGAATAGTCCGTTTGCCTAACCATCTGTTTGTGGGTGAAATGCTGTGAAGGCTAACCTGGGTATCGAGTCCCTTTTGAAACGATCTCCAAAACTGAGAGGTAAATTGAGTACCTCTATCTGATATGATGGACAAGGGAACTCCATGAAATCGAACTAACTCTCGAATGTACAACTTAGCATAATCCTCCACTGAATCGATAGTTTTGACTGATTGAAAATGAGTTGATTTAGTCAACCTGTCCACAACCACCCAAATAGAGTCATACTGTCGACGTGTATGGGGAAACCCTATAACAAAGTCCATATTAATCTCCTCCCATTTTCAAGTAGGGATACTAATGTCTTGAAGCACACCTCCTGGTCTCTAATGCTCAACCTTCACTTGTTGACAATTTGGACACTTAGCCACAAACTCTACTATGTCCTTCTTCATGTCATTCCACCAATAGACTTCTCATAGGTCAAGGTACATATTGGTGGCACCTGAATGTATTGAGTATCTGGAAGCATGAGCTTCATGCAACATCCGCTCCCTCAAGTCACCAACATCCAGTACACACAGACGACCCTAATATCGGATCACACTCTCTCCTTCTTTGGAGAAGAACTCTAATTTAGGATTATGAACGGCTTTCTTCAACTTTACCAAAATAGGATCCTCATTTTTCCTAGCCTTAACATCGGTCACCAAAGATGATTCTGACCCATTCTGCATAATAACACCACCATCCATCGAGTCAACAAGATGAACTCCTAGCCGTGCAAAATGATGGACATCCTTTACTAATTCCTTCCTTTCCTCGTCCACATGGGACATACTCTCTATAGAAAGCCTGCTAAGAGCGTCTGCCGCCACATTTGCCTTGCCTGGATGATAAAGGACACTCATAAAATAGTCCTTCAATAGCTCCAACCACCTCCTCTGGGCAAATTTAGATCCTTCTGTGTGAACACGTATTGTAGAGTTTTGTGGTCCGTAAACACATCCACGTGGACCCTATACAGATACTGGCTCCAAATCTTCAAGGCAAATACTACCGCTGCCAATTCAAGATCATTCAGATAGTTCTTTTCATGGAACTTTAGCTACCTGGAGGCATAGGCTTTAACTTTATCGTGCCACATAAATACACAACCAAGGTCGATTCTTGAAGCGTCACAATATACCATAAACCCATCGGTACCCTCAGGTAGGGTTAACACTGGTGCTGAGGTAGTCGAGTCTTCAACTCTTGGAAGCTCTTCTCACAAGCCTCTGACCATTGAAACTTCAATTTCTTTTAGGTCAACTTAGTCAACAGGGCTGCAATAGATGAAAACTCCTCAAAAAATCTCTGATAATAACCAGCTAAACCCAAGAAACTCCTGATATCTGAAGGATTCACCAGTCTAGGTCAATTCTTCACTGCTTCTATCTTTTGAGATTCCACCTATACGCCCTAGCTTGACACCACATGACCCAAAAATGCCACTAAGTTCAACCAAAACTCGCATTTTTTGAATTTAGCATACAACTGATGATCCTTTAGAGTCTGTAGCACCACTCTCAAATAAGCAGCATGCTCCTCCTTGCTCCAAATATGAGAATATCATCTATAAACACAATCAGGAACATATCCAAATATGGCTTGAACAACCTGTTCATCAAATCCATAAAAGTTGTAGAAGCATTCGTTAGTCCAAAAGACATAACCTAAAACTCATAATGACCATACCAAGTCCTAAAGGCTATCTTCGGGATGTCACTCTCCCGAACTCTGAGCTGATGGTATCTAAATATGAGGTCTATCTTTGAAAAACACTTAGCACCCTGAAGCTGGTCAAACAAATCATCAATCCTGGGGAGGGGATACCTGATCTTGATGGTAATTTTGTTCAATTGGTGATAATCAATACACATATGAAGAGAACCATCCTTCTTTTGGACAAAGAGAACTGGTGCACCCCATGGGGATTTGCTCGGTCTGATGAAACCCTTGTCTAAAAGATCCTTCAACTGCTCCTTAAACTTCTTTAGCTCTGTTGGAGCTGTTCTATAAGGAGGAATAAATATGGGATGTGTATTAGGAAGATGATCAATACCAAAATCAACTTCCCGCTCAAGAGGGATTTCCGGTAGATCATCTGGAAATACTTCTAGGCACTCACACACTATAGGGACTGACTGGATAGTCAGGGTTTCAGACGTAGCATCATTAACCCTAACTAGGTGGTACACGCAACCCTTAGAAATCATCTTTCTGGCCTTAAGGTAGGAAATGAAATGACCTACTCGCACAACTGAACTACCCTTCCACTCTAAGACTGGTTCAACCAGAAATCTGCACTCTACTACACGGGTCCTACAATTGACTGAGGCATAGCATGCATATAACCAATCCATGCCGAGGATAACATCAAAATCGGTCATGGCTAACTCTACTAAATCTGATGAGGTAGCTTTCTGAAGGACTTTGACAAGGTAATTTTTATTTACCCATCTAGCTATAATTGAATCACCAACTGGAGTAGAGACTGAGAAGGGTTCTGATAAAATCTCGAGACTGACTCCAAAACTACTAGCAACATAATGCGTCACAAAAGATAAAGTAGCCCTGGATCTAACAATGTATATACATCAAGGTGGAATACTCGTAACATACCAGTAACCACATCTAGTGAAGTCTCATGCTCCTAGCGAGATGCAAGGGCATAAAACCTATTCTAGCACTGGCCACTGTTCGGTCGTTTGTTGGGTATAAAACTTACACGCAAGTGCACGTGGTCGAACAAGTAGTAAAGTGGCTTAAGTAAGCCAAGTATCGATCTCACAGGGACTGGGATGAAGTGCAATCTGCTCAAGTGTACTATATTTCAATTCTTAAAATGCAGACAACAGTGTAACCAAGAGTTTGATAGTTTGATTTCTAATAATTATGCTAAGTCTAAAACAATTATCTAATGTGAGTCTGAACTATGAATGTGAGCATGCTGAGGTTAAACGAACATGTAATGAAATTAATTGTCGATATAATTTGGTTAGCCTTTTCCTCCGGTTGCTAGTCAAGAACTACTGCCAATGGATTAAAACTCTCGTATTTAACCCAACTTAAGAATCATGAACCGTCCACCTACATTTTTGTTATTAAACAAAAATTCATGTTCTAGCCATACAAACCCAGTTCCTAAATTGACTAATACGACTTTCAAGTATATTTCTATCCTGACGGTAAATCAATTCCAAATTTTCCCAAACCAAGAAAAGATCATATCCTATTAATTCAAAACTTTCCAATTTCTTGCTCTCTCGAGTGAAACCAGACTTTTTAGATGTACATTAACGTAGGCCACACCTTAATGCAGTAAGAACAAGAATTAATAGAACAACCATGGAAGAAAAGATGAAAAACCAATATGATCAACAATCACATTTCACTACAATTGTTCATAACCTCAGCAAGAAGATGAATTAGCCACTCATTTGAGGATTAAACATCGTTAAGAGAGTGTTAAACATACAAGCAATTGAATACAAGGAGAAGGAAAGAGAGAAAAACCCTGATAATTTCGTCCCCTCAACTGCCAGTAACCCACGTTCTTGCTCCACCAAGTCAGAATATTAAAAATGAACCTAAGTGTTCTATTTATACTGGTGGGAATTTTTCCCAGAATAACAAGCAACGTGTCACGTAGTGTATCGCGGAGCACTGCCTCCGTGACACATTGTGTATCGCGGAGCACTACCTCCATGACATGTTGTGTATCGTGGAGCACTGCCTCCGTGACACGTTGCTGTTCCACCACAGGCCAAATTTTGCATTTTTTCCTTGTTGACATCCGAGTCCAACCCCAATCTCTCCCAACACGCATTTTAGCTTCCCAAAATTATATTTCACCTGCAAAACAATGCTAATCATGTTGGTTAGTATAAATTCACATTTTATTATCAATCACATGAGAATGTATAAACATTGATAGATAAACAAGGCTAAAATGACACCTTTGAGTATCACTTGGGCATATAAATTTGCCCAAGATCACTTACCCCACACTTAAAGTCTTGTTCGTCCTTGAACAACAATCTTACACCTCATGCAATTTACATCCCAACCTCGCTACTTTGGTTCGACAATTTAGGTTACGGTCATATCGATTATTCAATACAGTAAATCATCAAGAAAACATGCATGGTCCTATCAATGCAATGACCTTCAATACATAAAGACCTCCTAGACTTAAGAATCGACTCTCGATATTGGCAAACTCATACAAATCAGCTGATCAAGATATCCGACACGAAAATTAATCTCTCATCAAGCATGTGCCCTCACAACACGAGAGAATTTTCCCCTTTTTGATTATATGAACTCAGAAAATTTCAAGCAGGGGCATATAAACACAATTTCACTCTCTCTCCCAAAAGAATTCGCATGCATCATGTCATGACCCATAAGCTTGCCTTTAGTGTACTACTCCACTAATATAAAGAAGTGCGATGTAAGATCACGTAGGACTTTAACTGGTTGTAATGGAAGCTACGGAACTAGTAAGTATTGGGCTAACCAATAATAGCCACTAGCATCCTTAAGCGCCTTTTCAACACATCCCATCAACTCATGGACATTGTTTCTTTCTTCGTCCTCCCATTCTTGAAGTATTTCTTTAGTTTGGCCCATCTTATTAAGCACACTTGACCCAATAACAAATATTATTCATGCACCTTCATTATAGTTTATTTATAACAAGTGCACTTTCAACCTTTTCTTTTCCTCCATCACTCAGTTTTTCTTTTCTTTTCACCATTCTCACTCTTTGACACTTTGGGAAAATGATTTTCTCTTCTTAAGCGCTTAAGAATTTTGGATCAAACTTACGGCAAATGAAAAGAAGGGATTAAGATCAGTTTACACTTTTTGACGAAAGAAAAAATTAATAGGCTATAGGCTCAATGGGCTGACTAGGGTACACAATCCAGGCGGGTACGATAATGAAAAATAGAAACTTTCGGTTAAAAACAAAGAAATGCCTACATCCTTTCCTACAATACACCTCCTTCATTTCGTTTTGTAGACACACCAAGCAAGTTCTAGACACTTCACAATAGCATGGAATAATAAAACCTCACTTCACACTTATTGCACATGCTCAATTCAAGATGTATTCACAGACTCTTCAATCAGCTAATTACAGGAATTCAAACATTAAGCCTCAATCACACTGAATCGAACTCTATGGACTAGGTATCTCAACATATTTACAAAGTTGCATGCTTTCATATGAATCACCTTTGCATTTCAAATATCATGTATGACACGCAACCATAATTCCCCAACCATAAAATAACTACAGGTTATGGGATGCAACCCATAAAAGAAAAACAACTGAAAAATAATTGAAAAACCTACTCCTAACGACTACATTTCCCTTAAGACTGTCGTCATCCATCTATCATAGGGAACGGTCACTAACTAGGACTTCGGTTCAATGGGACCATTCTCGGTAAAAGAACCAAAAACAAACGCCGAGAAACCCAAGAATTGAAAAAAATATTTAAAAATATCGATCATTTTGATTTTAAAAATATGTACAAAATCAGCTAGCAACATTCAGCAACACACAATAGGTTCACATATATTTGCAATACAGAACAACAACTTACAATCACAAATCACAAGGTGAGGAAATTCTGTTCACAGCACAACAACAGATTAGGACTTCCAAAACAGCACAACCAGCCAGCACCTAACTACTCCCACCCCACACTTAGCTCGAACACTGTCCCCAGTGTTCAAAAAAAATTAAAATAGCATAAAAATTGGGTGGTGGAACTCCCTGATCAATCAAAGTACTCCACTTCTTCATCAAGTGCTGCTGCTTCATCTCCCATGTCTGAATCACCCCCGTCGTCATCATCGGACTCCACATCAGAGTCCTCCCGACGTGTCTCCTCGTCTGTGGGGACATCATCATCCGTGGGCTCTACAAATGCTGGCCCCACTCAGCATAGTGCCCTAGCATTTTCGCCAAAAGGGTAATCTAGCTCAAGCTGCCATAGCTCCTCCTCTGTTGCTGGCCTCCCGCCTATCCTCAGCTGGAGCATCTGCATCCCATACATGCGAGCCATATACTGATCATCACGAGCATGTCGCTCGCCAAGTGTAAGCACTGGCGCGTGGGTGGTGTCGGGTGCCTTAGTTTTAGTGACATCTATGGCCCGTCGCTCCATCTGCGGGATATAATCAAGGGCCTCTTCCTCGACATCTAGGCCCCTGAGGAAGGTGGTGAGTAGTCCACCAAAGTCATACCTGTTCCCCAGATGCAACCGGACTCTCTTCATGGCGGAGATAATCACCGCCCCCGTATTGATCTCCAGCCCTTTCATCAGGGCGTACACCAGGCATACACGATCCCAAGTTACATCTGCCATATGTACCCCTGGGATTAGGAAAGAACAGACAATCTTAAGCCATATTCTGGCTTCCCTGTTCATCTGTGAATAGGGCAAAGTCTGATGGTAGCCCCTCTCCTTGTGCCTACTCCATCTAGCTGTCGATCGGGTCCCACACAATGTGCGTCTGATGTCCGCATACGGTGGAGTGATGTTCAACTGCCGAAGCACGTGGGCGTCTTTGTCCCGCGCCCCTATGAAAGCATTGAGGTGGTGGGGCTCAAATGTGACTATTTGCCCTCTGATTTTTGTGGTGTGACTTCTTAGAGTCGGGTTCCAATTAGCATAGAATTCCCGAATCAGGTGCAAGTTACATTCCTTGGGCTCTTCAAAGATGAAGTTGAGCCCAGCTGCCTCGATCCGGTGTACAATCCTAGGGAACTCCTGTGCCAACGGTTCCCGTGTTATATGTTCCTCGGGGAAGTACTTGTTTTCTTTGTGCTTTGCGTACCACTTCTTCCCCTCATATGTCACCCATCTGGTTCTGTATTGGCGGCGTTGGCCGCGTGGAACCGCTGGTGCTTCTGGGACTGCTGTGCCCAGTCTGATTCGCTTCCTTCCGGCGCCAGATGTTGATGCGCCTTTCCCTTTTTCTTGCCTGCTTGCCATTTTACCTGTCAACCCAAGTGGAAAAGATCAATGTTAAGCCAATGAATGTTACTTCAACTAAGATCGGGTTACGCTAGGCTACCCCACACTTAGTCCTTAGCTACAGTTACAACATACCGGAAAGATCATGCTTATTTGCACAAACAAACAACCAACTATACAAACATGCTTAGTGCATACGAAGAATTCGATGGTATATATACTTTGTACTACTCAGACTTCGTACAGCTAACCAAAATCATTACCATCGATAATCTTTTAATCCATCACACTTAGAAAGGAAAAAAACAAAGAAACGAAAACAACAAGAATTTATCTACACGAACCTATACAACCAACCCAATTCTTGCAAATTTCAATATTCCCCTAACCCGAAAATCCGTCGGTATTTTAACATGATAACAATTAGCACATCGACTCATCTCACTCAACATGTACATCCCAACATGAATTTCACAAGTTCCCTACATTTTTCCACTTCAAATTCAAAAACAAGCCCTAGAATAGATGATATCAAGAAATTCGATTAAATTATGTAATTAACGAGTTCAAGCAATCATAATGATATTCCGAACATTCATCAACAACAATTCAATTGAATTCATGATTAATTTCTACTTAGGGCAAACTTAGCTCACCTCACATGCTCAATATCGAATAAAATAGACAAGAAATGAGATGGAATCGAAGAACATACCTTGAAGTTGAAGAATTGAAGAAAACTCAATGATTTTCTTGGCCTATTCCGTGTCACGTTGAAGGGGGATGGGTTTTAGGGAGTTTGGTCGTGGAGTGAGTGAAAAATAAGGAAAAGTGAGGGGGTTTCGGGGTTTAAAAGTGGGAAAACCGCGCGGGTCACCCGACGATCCGGTGTGACCCGTCGCGATATACATAGCAAGGTGTCACGGAGCTGTCGCGAGCCTGTTCTGGAATTTTTTAAAAATTCCGGATTTATACCTCAACGTGTCATGGAGGGTAACGCGGAGGTCCTCCTCCGTGACACGGAGCTATCGCCCTAACTCACTGTTTTGCCACTTTTTATTAATTTTCATACCTCGAATTTTCCTTTGCGATTCCGTGCATATTTTCCTCTGTTTGACCTGAAATTCATCTCACTACACGAAATTGGTTAGAATTATAGGTTTCACTCTAACTAAAAATAAAAACAACAACAAAAACTAAAAATTTTGTAGTTAATCAAGAAAAAGAAAAAAAATCTATTCACACTTTACAAAGAGAAAAATTTTTCACGGGTTGCCTCCCGTGCAGCACCTGGTTTACCGTCGCGGCTCGACGTCGTTAAGCTCAGTTGTCCTCTAGGGTGATGGACGATTTCTCTCGATCACCATCCTCCCCCCAGTAGTGCTTACACCATTCCGGTGGTTTTCCCAATAACTCTCGTGAATCCTTAATCTGCTCATCATTGACTTGATCAATCACATTGATCACTGAGAGTTCTTCATACATAGTCGGGAGCTTGGGTGCCTTGTACACATCGAATACTTCCACCTTGTCATGTGCTCGCATTGTTAGCTGCCCCGCAGCTACATCAATCAGTGCTTTCCCGGTCGCTAAGAAAGGATGTCCCAAAATAAATGGGACTTCCGCGTTTGGTTCAAAATCCAGCACGACAAAATCTACCGGGAAGATCAGGGAGCCAACTTGCACCAGAACGTCCTCCACAATGCCATCAGGTCTGGCTAAGGATCGATCTGCCAATTGCAAGATCACTGTTGTGGGTCTAGGACTCCCTAGACCCAGCTTTTTGAATACCGATGACGGCATCAAATTAATGCTCGCTCCCGGATCACATAATCCACGAGCTCGGATACTCTGCCCAATAGTAATCTGTATAGTAAAGATCCCAGGGTTTTTGAGCTTTGTGGGCAGTCGGTTTTGAATCCGGGAAGTGCACTCCTCCGTTAGAGCCACCGTAGCATACTCAGTCAACCAACTTTTGTTTGCCACGATGTCCTTTATATACTTGGCATATTTCCGCACTCCCTGCAAAACATCAACAAGAGGTAAGTTAATATGTACCTGTTTCAGCACCTCCATGAATTTCTTGAAACACGCCTCCTCCTTTTGTTTCTTTAATCGTTGAGGGAACGGGGGTGGTGGTCTTTCTGATTCAGCTTCCTTAGTCTTCCCCCTCTCATCACTTTGCTCCCTCTCGACTTCTGCTGCTCCCGATTGTTGAGGTGGTCTTTCTGGTTCCACCTCTTTCAGCTGCAAACCACTCCTTGTGGTCACTGCATTCACCTGCTTAGGATTGGGATCTGTGTCGCTCGGAAGTCCTCCTCTAGGCCTGGTGTTTTGGGCTCTAGCAAATTGCCCAAACTGATATTCAAGTGCCTTGGTAGCTAACTGGTTGTTTTTCACCTCGGCTGCCAATTTCACATAGTCAGCCTACAATTGAGCTTGATTAGCTATCATAGTCTTGAACATCTCCTCAATGCTGGGTGATGGTGGTGAAGGAGGTGCATTGTTGTTTCTGAATTGTGCTTGATAATTCTGCTGCCCTCCTTGATACCTTTGCACACCCTGACTTGAACTCTGCCCCTGATGGTTGTTGCTACCCCAGGAGAAATTCGGGTGATTCCTCCAATTGGAATTGTAGCTGTTTCCATACTGTTGGTGGTTGTTCCTTTGTATATTTCCCACAAAGTTTACCAAGTCAGGATTTTCTCCACAACACTCAGCTGAGTGCTCACTGCTTCCGCACACTTCACACCACATCTGCTGCACTGCATTAAGTGGGGCTTGAGGCTGGTTCATTGTCATGTTACTGAAGTGGGTGTTGAGTTGATTCTGTAAAGCAGCTATCTGTGCAGCAATAGCTGTAAACCCATCCACTTCTAGAACTCCTGCTGCTTTCCATGTTCCGCCTCTGGACGAATCAGCACTCCATTCCGGATTGCCCTGCGAAATACGGTTCAACAAGGTATATAGCTCCTCATAAGTTTTCTCCAGCGCTTGTCCCCCAGCTGCTGAGTCTAGCAATATTTTTGTATGGGGTTCCAAACCCTCTATAAAAGTGTGCACCAACACATCATTGGATTGATGATGATGAGGACAATCCCGCAACATGGACTTGAATCTCTCCCAAGCCTGATATAAATTATCTCCCTCTCTTTGTTTGAAACATAGAATTTGACTTCTAAGTCTTGCTGTTTTACCGGAGGGAAAAAACCGTATCAAGAATTTCCTCGCAAGATCATCCCACGTAGAAATAGAATTCGGTGGCTCAGCTTTCAACCACCTCTTGGCTTCTCCCAATAGTGAAAATGGGAACAATGTAAGCCGGACATAATCTGATGACACTCCAGCTGGGATGTAAGTGTCACTTATCTCCAAAAAATTTTGAAGATGCTGCTGTGGATCTTCATGAGGGAGACCTGTAAACTGCTCGCTAGTGTGCAACAATTGCACCATATTTTGCTTAAGTTCAAACCTCCCTCCTGGCTCAGGTTTGCGGATGATAGATGTGAAATTATTATCATGTGGGATTGCCACCTCGCGAACCGGCGGAGCTGCTACTTCTTCAGGCACTAACATTGCCCGTACTACCGGTGGATTCTGTTGTTGCTCCATGATCTTCTGTCTGAGCAACTGCAGCTTTCTTTCTAGAGCTTCTCTCCGCTTACTATGAAATATTCTTTCTGGCTCTATATACGAGTCCACCAGCTCCTTGTCTCTTGCCAGTGTTTAACAGAGATTAAATCTGTAAAATACAGGCTAAGACCAAGTTGTCAACACTAAGAGAATAAAAAAATACAGTAAATTAACACTTCAGATAAATTCACCAATTGCCAGTCCCCGGCAATGGCGCCAAAAACTTGTTCGGTCATTTGTTGGGTATAAAACTTACACGCAACTGCACGTAGTCGAACAAGTAGTAAAGTGGCTTAAGTAAGCCAAGTATCGATCCCACAGGGACTGGGATGAAGTGCAATCTGCTCAAGTGTACTATATTTCAATTCTTAAAATGCAGACAACAGTGTAACCAAGAGTTTGATAGTTTGATTTCTAATAATTATGCTAAGTCTAAAACAATTATCTAATGTGACTCTGAACTATGAATGTGAGCATGCTGAGGTTAAACGAACATGTAATGAAATTAATTATCGATATAATTTGGTTAGCCTTTTCCTCCGGTTGCTAGTCAAGAACTACTGCCAATGGATTAAAACTCTCGTATTTATCCCAACTTAAGAATCATGAACCGTCCACCTACATTTCTGTTATTAAACGAAAATTCATGTTCTAGCCATACAAACCCGGTTCCTAAATTGACTAATACGACTTTCAAGTATATTTCTATCCTGACGGTAAATCAATTCCAAATTTTCCCAAACCAAGAAAAGATCATATCCTATTAATTCACAACTTTCCAATTTCTTGCTCTCTCGAGTGAAACCAGACTTTTTAGATGTACATTAACGTAGGCCACACATTAATGCAGTAAGAACAAGAATTAATAGAACAACCATGGAAGAAAAGATGAAAAACCAATATGATCAACAATCACATTTCACTACAATTGTTCATAACCTCAGCAAGAGGATGAATTAGCCACTCATTTGTGGATTAAACATAGTTAAGTGAGTGTTAAACATACAAGCAATTGAATACAAGGAGAAGGAAAGAGAGAAAAACCCTGATAATTTCGTCCCCTCAACTGCTTGTAACCCACGTTCTTGCTCCACCAAGTCAGAATATTAAAAATGAACCTAAGTGTTCTATTTATACTGGTGGGAATTTTTCCCAGAATAACAAGCAACGTGTCACGGAGTGTATCGCGGAGCACTGCCTCCGTGCACGTTGTGTATCGCGGAGCACTACCTCCGTGACACGTTGTGTATCGCGGAGCACTGCCTCCGTGACACGTTGCTGTTCCACCACAGGCCAAATTTTGCATTTTTTCCTTGTTGACATCCGAGTCCAACCCCAATCTCTCCCAACACGCATTTTAGCTTCCCAAAATTATATTTCACCTGCAAAACAATGCTAATCATGTTGGTTAGTATAAATTCACATTTTATTATCAATCACATGAGAATGTATAAACATTGATAGATAAACAAGGCTAAAATGACACCTTTGAGTATCACCTGGGCATATAAATTTGCCCAAGATCATCCACCACCTGTACTGGTGGATGCGCCCTGCTGGGCTGGGCGTGCTGGTGCTTCTGCTAATCTGGTAGACTGAGCATGGCCTCTACCATCACCCTGTCTAGCCAAGGGACACTTTTAGTGCATATGGCTAGATCTACCACACCCAAAACAGATATTCGATCCCATCAAGCACTCTCCTGTATGACTCTTGCCACACTTTCCATAGGCCGAAAAGGTGTGCTCTATCTGCATGCTCCTATGGTCCATCGAACCTAGGGCCCTACTCTTCTGATCACCTCATGGTCTGGATTGGGAATTAGCCGATGATGGTGCTGGAGCTAATGACCTTTATGACACTGTTGGCGACGTCCACCTCCCGATCTCTGTTGAGAGACCCTATAACTGTCTGTTCTGGCCCTCTTGGCCTCTCTCTCTCTCTTAGATGCACCGCCTCCATCTGCTGGGCGTGAAAATCATCCGAGGAAAATCAATATCCTTATAAAGCATGGTGATCCTACAATTTTTGTCCAGGTAGTCTACCACTCCATGTACAAACCTACTCACCCAAGCTCTCTGATCAGCCACTAGCTTTGGTGCATACTTGGACAAACGAGTGAAATCCAAAGCATACTCCTGTACTATCATGTTACCTTGCTTCAAGTTCACAAACTCCGCTGCTTTAATCTCCCTCATTTCAAGAGGGAAGAACAGATCCAAAAATGCGACATGAAACTCTTTCCAACCAATAGGGCCTGCTCCAACTGCCCTGCTATCCTTCATTGCTTAAACCAGATTTGCGCAACCCCTTTCAACTGATACGAGGCAAGATCGGCGCACTCCTCTCCGGTGACTTCCATGATCTGGGTGATCTTAAGAATCTCATAAATGAACTCGTGTGGATCCTCGTCCACCTTTGACCCTATAAAATCTGGAGGATTATTCCTCAAAAAATCTGACTCTTGCTGACGCCGTATTCCTGTTCTGAGGGACACGCATTACCGTCTGCTGATTGACTTGGGTGGTCAAGGCCTGAGCTTAGAATTTTTATGGCCGCCTTGAACTCTGCATGGGAAACCTGCTCGGGTACATGATCATCATGGGCTGGTGGGGCCTGCTGGTGCCCATCTTCATTGCCATTCTCATGGCCATTTCCATTTTCATGTCTTCTTCCGTTAACTCAGCGAGGAGGCATGATTCTGCAAATGCGTATAGCACGAGTTATAAGGATAGAGAGACATTTTATCGTACGACATAGATCATGAAAGAAGGGAACATCTCCTAAACGTCTCGTAACCTTTTCTTCATAAGTGTGGCACGCTTCACACTCATGAAAAAAACTTTACTTAATGTGGCTTTTAGACACTCTAGGACACTTCAAAACCTAATACTCTTCTACTAAGTTTGTCATGACCCGAACGTAGACCCGGGTTGAAACACGAGACATGAAACCCCGAGAGGCTTCAAGTCAACCCATGGCATGAACATAACATCTAAACTTAACACCATAAAATGGAAGATCAACATAATAAACATGGTGGAATTCTGCATACATATATATCGAGCTAAAATTGAATCAACAACAACAAGCTGATTTCTACATAACGTCTGAAAAGCCTCTAAGATAACTGATGAGTTGATGGTACAACACCACCAACTAGCTCGATAAAGTCTGAAACTGAAAGGAACATAATACACTATAAATGACTAAACTTCCTTGAAGAATGAGGACTCACCAGTACTAGTTGGACATGTTAGAGAGGGAAGCAGGGGCTAATGATGCGACTGAGACTGATCCCTCGGACCAGTATCATGAAACGATACAACATAGAGTAAGCAGTCAGTACTTGAAATGTACTAAGTATGCAAGGTAAGTAAAAATGGACAATTAAAATACATAAGAGTTCATAAGAGTAGGACAACATGATCATAAAATGGTTACACCCTGTAAATTCACGACATGTAGATGGCCTATTCGCATGTTGGTTAAGAGTTTTTGAATGCCATACATGCTAGGAAAAGGACCGGGGAAAGACCGGATAAGCGACACGTCGAACCATCGCAAGAGGAGGCTGGCAGACCTCCTCCGCGATGGCTAGAGTGTCATGGAGGCTCACCTCCGTGTTACACAGCGTGTCACGGAGGCTAACCACCGCGATACACAGCGTGCATGGAGGTGAGGTGAAGCCTCAAGTATAAAAGCACCAACTTCGGTTTTTATCTCATTTTCTCACATTTGAATTTCAGTAAACGATAGAGAACAGAGTGGAACGAAGATTTATGATAAATATTCATCCGATTACGCCGTCAAACACGGTCCAAACTAAAATTAACTCCAGTTACTGAAGTATAAAGCTGCAGAGAACATTCCTGCGGAGTTAGTTTCATGAAACTCGGCCGGCGAATTGTCGTCCTACCAAGATAAGGTAAGAAGAATTGCTCCAAATTAGTGTCAATATACTCCTATCCCTAAAGTGAGCATTTCCCCATTCTGGACTTCCGAGAAATAGCGAGTTTTCTGCCGTTTTTCGATAAGTCAAAGTTTGGGCTATATATATATTAAAAGTGATATTTTCTTTTAGAATATTAATGTATTTAGTCCTAATTGATATATACATATATGGATGCAGTTGGGAGAAATAGCGGAATATTGACCGAACTACGCCTATTAGTTGGGAAATCAGAAACAGAGGTATGTAAAGCTAGTTTCTTCAGCAAGCTAGTAGTTCCGGTACAACAAAATAGTTCAAGTGCCAGTAAAATATTTCAGAAACCGAATATTATGTTTAGTATGCATTTTATTATGATATTAGTAACATGATGTCATGTGTAGCATGAAACTTACTAGCACAATACAAATCTTAGTAGAAAGTGACAGAAACAGTACAGCATGCCCAGTATGTGATTTAGTAAAGTATGTTAGGATATTATCGTGTTTAGCTGAAATGTAGTAAAGCAATATAAGTTCCTGTAAGGTATTACAGAAATAGAATGGTAGCCTAAAATGTAGTTTATAAAGCATGTTAGAAATAGTAAATCATGTTACTATGAAACTCAGTTATACAGCCTGATTCCCAGCAGAAAAACTATATCTTGTTCAGCATTAGACTCAACACAGTATGACAGAAGATTGTATATATATATATACCATTATCAGTTTCAGCATGTATTTAGTACATACATATCACTATCATTAGTTTTAGCATGTAGTACATACATACACATTATTGTCACTAGTTTCAGCATGTGGTATACGCAGTTAGTATTACTAGTTGAGACCACTATATTGTTTTGGTATTGGATTACCTAGCATTCATGACCGCCCCAGGGTTAATAGCTATATCGACTCGTCCTCCAGAGGGCAAGGATGCGTCTCTCTACGGAGTGGCATGCTGTCCCCCAGGGGATGAAGATGGGATGCCGGTTTCCCCATATTTTGCCTTGGTCAGCTTTTATACACCACCATCTAGCGGGTACGCCCGGGGTGTTAATTTAGGAGTCCTCCAGACTCAGGTACAGTTATAGTCAGGGGCTCAGCGAGCCCAAGTGCATACCTAGGGGATCGGCGGGATGCTTATAGTTATTATAGGAGATGGGGCGACCAAGGTAGGGGTATAGATTGCGTGTTGATTGTACCTCCCGGCTTATGGGGGTCGGGTAAGGTTTGTGTGTGCTATGCTATGTACTGTTATGTTATGTTATGCCATGTTATGCTAGATACGAGTAGATCGACAGTAGAGTGATACATTTCCAGGTATGACTCCTACTCCTTCCAACATAGTTGAGAACAGTCTTAGATTCATATTCTCAGTCAGTTTCAGTCTATTTCTCTCTATTTCAGTTCTATCAGTTGTATTATTGTTTTCAGATATTTTTCAGTTGTTGCTTATATACTCAGTACCAACGGTACTGACGCCCGTTTGGGTAGCTGCATTACTTGCCTGCAGGTACTCAAAGACGAGGAGCTGATACCTCGTGATTCCAGCCAGCTCACAAAGTCATCAACTCCAGTCATCCGGAGCTAGATAGCTGGAGGTTTATCCCTTTTCTTTTGATTGTACAGTATGGGTAGGTCGGGGCCCTGTCCCGACCATATTATTAGTATTCTTAGAGGCTTGCAGATTGTGTATACCCTGTGGTTTGTTATACAGGTCGTGTGAGGCCGTACGTATGTTTTAGCTTGTTATGATGGCCGTGTGGGGCCCTACTCAGTTGGTAGTGGTGACCTTGTCGGTCACGTAGCGGTTTAGCACCTCTTTTCTTGATTTAGAGATAACTAGATAGTATGGTGGCCTTGTCGGCCCGCATAGGTTCCCCTATATGTATGTGATTCTGGTTAGATGATATTATAGTATAGGTGGCTATAGGACTAGTTGGCTGGAGGCTGTATTTATAGTCGTTATATAGCCCGTCGTTTTCTTGAATCCACAGTTAGAGCCAACCAGGCTGTAGAAGTGCTTAGGCTCAGCAGTTTAGCAGTTTAGGTCCCAGTAAGGGCACCAGGTGCTAGTCACACCCCCCAAGGCAGGGCGTGACAAGCTTGGTATCAGAGCAGGTCGTATCCCAGGGAGTCTGCAAGCCATGCTAGGTAGAGTCTTTCCTATGGATGTGTTGTGCACCACATAGTATAAGTAGGAGGCTACAAGGCATAATAGGATTGTTGCTTTTTATTCTTATTCAGTCGTGCTGTAGAGCGGTACAGTATAGGGTTGAGCCCCTAGAGCTTACTATATTCTTTGGTTACAGATAATGTCAGACCAGCGACACCCTCACAGGCCGGAGCTTGGATATTGCAGCAGGGGAAGGCACCAGCAGGATGCCTCATCCTCGTATAGAAACAGCCTGATCAGAGGGCAATACCGAGGTATTGTCCAAACCTTCTCAACAGCCTCCACCACATCGGGAGACACTTGGGGTGACACCACATCCAGCAGTCCCTATACCGATACTTTCCGACCAGGAGCTTATGAGTGCGGTAGTCATGTTAGCACAGATGATGGCTGCTCAGCGTCAGCCGATGTCGCCTACAGTTGCAGAATTGGCAGGAGGGCCCAGTAGTTCGAGGGTCCGGGAATTTTTGGCTCTGAATCCCCCACAGTTTACAGGTATGGACCGAACATAGGACCCTCAGGATTTTCTAGATCAGATGTAGAGAATTTTCAAGGTTATGCATGCCACGCCTACAGAATCGGTTGAGTTGGCAGCATTCCAGTTACGATACATCGCCGTGTTGTGGTATGAAAGCTGGGAAAGGTCCCGAGGGAGAGATGTTTCCGCTCCGACCTGGTCCAGCTTCTCAGGAGATTTTCTGGATCATTATTTGCCACGGGAGATTCGACAGGCCCGGGTGGACTAGTTTTTACATTTAGAGTAGGGGGCCATGAGTATTTGGGAATATGCCTTGCGGTTTGATTCTTTGGCCCGGTACGCACCGGCCTTTGTTGATACCATGGCATCTAGAGTATACCGCTTCATCATGGGGTTGAATCCAGAATATGTTGAGACTTGTATTACGGCCACACTGCGAGAGGATATGGATATTGCCCGAGTTCAGGCATTTGCCCAGAATATTGAGGGCATCAGGCAGCGGCATCGGGAGATTAGGAGGACCTATCAGGAACAGCGCCGCAGGGATAGGCCAGTTGAGTTACAGAGGGAGGATCGGGGAGGACCTAGGCCACGATTGTTAGACAGGCCGCCCAGACCCCCGCCTCCACCACAGCCGCAGAGGGGCAGATTTAGCTGCAAAGGGCAGTCAGAGGCTGGCAGAGGCTCGCAGATTGCAGATTCACCATTATAGAGGAGGGCGGAGTAGAGGAGGTATACCCTACCACTTTGCCCTATATGCAGCCGACGCCATTCTGGAGCATGCAGGTATGGCTCCACCGGATGTTATGTTTGTGGCCAAGAGGGCTATCTGATGAGAGATTGTCTAGCTAGAGGACAGGAGGACCAGGATAGATAGGATAGGGCATCCGTAGGGTCACGAGCTTCAGTATCCTCGACAGGGCGCAGGCCCTCAGTTTCAGCAGGCAGGGGCCGGGGTGGATCAGGGGCCTCCAGTCTAGGTGCGGGCCCAAGCCGCACATATGCCTTACCAGAGAGGCATGATTAAGAAGCATCACCTGATATTGTGACAGGTATGATGACTATCTGCTCATACCCTATTTGTGTATTGATTGATCCAGGATCTACTTTGTCCTACATTACTCCATTTGTGGCTCGGAAGTTTAGTGTTGCAGCAGAATTGCTTCAGCAACCCTTTTCAGTATCCACCCCCGTCGGTGACTCCATTATAGCCAGAAGGGTCTATCGCGGGTGTACAATAGAGGTTGTTGATCGTCAGACCACAGTAGACCTGGTAGAATTAGAAATGGTCGATTTTGACGACATTATGGCTATGGATTGGTTTGCTCCGTGCTATGCAAATGTAGAATGCTAGACCAAGACAGTCCGATTCCACTTTCCAGTGGAGGCAGTACGAGAGTGGAAGGGCAGTACAATTACGCCAAAATGTAGGTTTATTTCCTATCTTCAGGCGAGAAAGTTGATAGTTAAGGGGTGTATTTACCACATTGTTAGAGTTAAGGATGTTCGAGTAGATCTTACAACTCTCCAGTCTGTCCCAGTGGTGAATGAATTCCCAAATATATTTCCAGATGAGTTACTCAGTATTCCCCTAGAAAGAGAAATAGATTTTGTAGTTGATTTATTACCAGGAACTCAACCCATATCAATTCCTCTGTATCGTATGGCTCCTGCTGAACTCAGAGAATTAAAGGAGCAGCTGAAAGATCTATTAGATAAGGGCTTTATCAGGCCGATTACTTCACCTTGGGGTGCGCCAGTTGTATTTGTGAGAAAGAAGGATGGCTCGCTCCGCATGTGTATAGATTACCGGCAGTTGAATAAGGTTACAGTTAAGAATAAGTATTCGCTTCCCAGAATAGATGGTTGGTTTGATCAGTTACAAGGGGCCAGATATTTCTCCAAGATTGATTTGAGGTCCGGATACCATCAGGTTCGAGTTCGTGAAAGGGACATTCCGAAGACAGCTTTCAGGACTAGGTATGGCCACTTTGAATTCCTAGTTATGTCTTTTAGGCTGACGAATGCTCCTGCAATATTCATGGACCTGATGAACAACATCTTCAGACCGTACCTGGACCTGTTCGTGATAGTGTTCATTGTTGACATTCTGTTATATTCTCGCTCAGAGGCAGACCACCAGAATCATTTACGGACAGTGCTTCAGATTCTTGGCGGCCGTCGGTTGTATGCCAAGTTCTCCAAATGTGAATTCTAGCTGAACTCAGTAGCTTTCTTGGGGCATATTGTGTTGGATACTGGTATACAGGTAGACACGCAGAAAATAGAGGCAATAAAAACGTGGCCCAAGCCTACCACTCCGACTGAAGTCCGCAGTTTCCTGGGATTAACAGGATACTATAGAAGATTTACTGAGGGGTTCTCCACCATAGCGGCACCTCTGACTAAGCTGACACAGAAAGCAGTAAAGTTCCAGTGGACAGAGGCATGTGAGCAGAGTTTCCAAGAATGGAAAGACAGGTTGACCTCCGCCCTAGTATTAGCATTGCCAGAAGGTACAGAGGGTTATGCAGTTTATTATGATGCTTCAGGTATTTGGTTGGGATGTGTGTTGATGCAGCACGGTAAAGTGATTGCTTATGCTTCCAGACAACTGAGGAAACACGAAAAGAATTATCCTACCCCTGACTTGGAACTAGCCGCAGTGATCCACGCCCTAAAGATATGGAGACATTACCTGTACGGTGTTCATATGGATATTTTCACCGACCATAAGAGCCTGCAGTACATCTTCACTCAGAGAGAGTTGAACTTACGGCAGCGTCGCTGGTTGGAATTATTGAAAGATTATGATGTAAATATTTTGTATTATCAGGGAAAGGCCAACGTAGTAGCAGATGCTCTCAGCCGCAAATCTATGGGGAGTTTGGCGTACTTGCAACCCAAGCAGCGGGGGTTGGTTAGAGAAATACACTAATTAGCCAGTTAGCCGTTCGTGTAGCAGAAACAGAGGACAACAGAGAGGTAATTCAGAACACCGTAGTGTCGTCATTGGTTGTGGAGGTAAAGGAACAACAGTATGAAGATCCTGACCTGGTTCAGCTTAAGGATAGAGTTTAGCAAGGGAAAGCGCCAGATTTCAAGTAACTGAGGGTGAAGTGTTGCGATGTAAAGGCCGCCTTTGTGTTCCAAATATTTCAGGGCTTCGCCAGCAGATTATGAGTGAGGTACATTACACCCGCTATTCTCTCCACCCAGGCGCGACGAAGATGTACCATAATATTAAAGAAATCTACTGGTGGCCAGGTATGAAAAGGGAAATGGCAGAATTTGTAGCCCAGTGTCCTAACTACCAACAGGTAAAAGCGGAACACTAGAAACCAGGCGGGTTAACTCAAGACATAGCTGTGCCTCTTTTGAAGTGGGAAGCAGTAAACATGGACTTTGTAGCAATATTACCCCGTACGAGGCATAGACATGATTCCATTTGGGTAATTGTTGACAAACTGATGAAATCAGCCCATTTCCTACGAGTAAAAGCCACTTTCTCTGCCGAAGATTACACCGAATTGTATATCAGAGAAATAGTTAGATTACACGGTGTTCAAGTATCTATTATCTCTTACAGAGGAGCACAATTTACATCTAGATTTTGGTAGTCATTCCAGAGAGGTTTGGGAACGCAGATTAATTTGAGCACAACATTCCACCCGCAGACGGATGGACAGGCGGAACGCACTATTCAGACACTCGAGGATATGCTGCAGGCGTGTGTGCTGGACTTCGGAGGTAGCTGGGATGAGCATTTACTGCTTATTGAGTTTGCTTATAACAATAGTTACCACTCAGCTATCGAGATGGCGCCCTTCGAGGCATTGTATGGGCGAAAATGTAGATCGCCAGTTGGTTGGTTTGAAGTAGGAGAGTCAACGCTGATTGGGCCAGATATTATTCATCAGTTAGAGGAGAAGGTAAAGCTTATCAGAGAGCGCTAACTGACTGCTCAGAGCCGCCAAAAATCGTATGCTGATGTGCATCGTAGAAACCTGGAATTTAATGTGAATGATTGGGTATTTTTGAAAGTATCTCCAATGAAAGGGGTGATGAGATTCGGCAAGAAAGGTAAGCTCAGTCCGAGGTTCATTGGGCATTACCAGATTCAACGGAGAATAGGCCAAGTGGCATATAAGTTGAACTTGCCTCCAGAATTAGAGTCCGTTCATCCAGTTTTCCACGTGTCTATGTTGAGGAAGAATATAGGGGACCCCTCCAGAGTTGTCCCAGTCTAGTATGTCCAGGTTACGGAAACGTTGGCCTATGAAGAGGTCCCAGTAGCCATACTAGACAGGCAGATTCGCAGGTTGAGGACTACAAATGTTGCTTCTGTCAAGGTACTGTGGCGTAATAAGAACCGAGAGAAGATGACTTGGGAAGCAGAGGAAGACATGAAAGTAAAATATCCTCACTTATTCCAAGCCTAATTAGTCGAGAGGTATGTTAGTATTGTTATCATATGAGATGCCTTATATTACATGTATAATGAGATAGCCGACTCTAGACTTTTACATGATGATTGCTACAGTATTGTGTGGAGTACCTGTATTGGACTTTTCTGCATTTCAGGTTTTTGAGATAGTCCATATTATAGGGGAGACTCTGCTGAAATTTTTCTAGAATAAGTCAAGTAAGTTGAACTTCTTGCAAGTAGAAGTTTACATTCGAGGACGAATGTTCTTAAGGGGGGGGGGGGAGAATGTTACACCCCGTAAATTCACGACATGTAGATGGCCTATTCGCATGTTGGTTAAGAGTTTTTCAATGCCATACATGCTAGGAAAAGGCCCGGGGAAAGACTAGATAAGCGACACGTCGAACCATCGCAAGAGGAGGCTGATAGACCTCCTCCGCGATGGCCAGAGTGTTACGGAGGCTCACCTCCGTGATACACAGCGTGTCACGGAGGATAACCTACGCGATACACAGCGTGCCACGGAGGTGAGGTGCAGCCTCAAGTATAAAAGCACCCACTTCAGTTTTTATCTCATTTTCTCACTTTTGAATTTCAGTAAACGATAGAGAACAGAAATGAACGAAGATTTATGATAAATATTCATCCGATTACGCCATCAAACGCGGTCCAAACTCAAATTAACTCCAGCTACCGAAGTATAAAGGTGCAGAGAACATTCCTACAGGGTTAGTTTCGTGAAATTCGGTTGGCAAATCATCATCCTACTGAGCTAAGGTAAGCGGAATTGCTCCAAATTAGTGTCAATATACTCCTATCCCTAAAGTGAGCATTTCTCCCTTCTGGACTTCCGAGAAATAGCGAGTTTTCAGCCGTTTTATGATAAGTCAAAGTTTGGGCTATTTATATATATTAAAAGTGATATTTTCTGTCAGAATATTAATGTATTTAGTCCTAATTGATATATATATATATATATCTATATATATATATATGGATGCAGTTGGGAGAAATAGCGGAATATTGACCAAACTACGCCAATTAGTCGGGAAATCAAAAACAGATGTATGTAAAGCCAGTTTCTTCGGCAAGCTAGCAGTTTCGGTATAGTAAAATAGTTCAAGTGCCAGAACAATGTTTCAGAAACTGCATATTATGTTTAGTATGCATTTTAGTATGATATTAGTAACATCATGTCATGTGTAGCATGAAACTTACTAGCACGATATAAATTCTAGTAGAAAGTGACAGAAACAATGCAACATGCCCAGTATGTGATTTAGTAAAGTATGTTAGGATATTATCGTGTTCAGCTGAAACGTAGTAAAGCAGTATAGGTTCCTGTAAGGTATTACAGAAATAGAATGGTACCCTAAAATGAAGTTTAGAAAGAATGTTAGAAATAGTAAATCATGTTACTATGAAACTCAGTTATACAGCCTGTTTTCCAGCAGAAAAACTATATCTTGTTCAATATTAGACTCAGCACAGTATGACAGAAGATTGTATATATATACCATTATCAGTTTCAGCATGTATTAAGTACATACATATCACTATCATTAGTTTTAGCATGTAGTATACACATACACATTATTGTCACTAGTTTCAGCTTGTGGTATACGTAGTTAGTATTACTAGTTGAGACCACTGTATTGTTTTGGGGTTGGATTACCTAGCATTCATGACCGCCCCAGGGTTAATAGATGTATTGACTTGTCCGCCAGAGGGCGAGGATGCGTCGCTCTACGGAGTGGCATGCCGTCCCCTAGGGGACGAAGATGGGATGTCGGTTTCCCCATATTTTGCCTTGGTCTTCTTTTATAAACCCCCGTCGAGCGGGTACGCCCAGGGTGTTAATTAAGGAGTCCTCCGGACTCAGGTAAAGTTATAGTGAGGGGCTCAGCGAGCCCAAGTGCATACCCAGGAGATCGGTAGGATGCTTATAGTTATTATAGGAGATGGGGCGACTAGGGTAGGGGTATAGATTGCGTGTTGATTGTACCTCCCGGCTTATGGGGGCCGGGTAAGGTTTGTGTGCACTATGCTATGTTGTGTTATGTTATGTTATGCCATGTTACGCTAGATACGAGTAGATCGACAGTAGAGAGATACATTTCAAAGTATGACTCCTACTCCTTCCAGCATAGTTGAGAACAGTCTTAGATTCATATTCTCAGTCTGTTTCAATCTATTTCTCTCTATTTCAATTTTATCAGTTGTATTGTTGTTTTCAGATATTTTTCAGTTGTTGCTTACATACTCAGTACCAGCGGTACTGACGCCCATTTGGGGCGCTGCATTACTTGCCTGCAGGTACTCAAAGATGAGGAGCCGATACCTCGTGATTCCAGCTAGCTCACAGAGTCATCAGCTCCAGTCATTCGGAGCTAGATAGCTAGAGGTTTATCCCTTTTCTTTTGATTGTACAGTATGGGTAGGCCGGGACCCTGTCCTGACCATATTATCAGTATTCTTAGAGGCTTGCAGATTGTGTATACCCTATGGTTTGTTATACCGGTCGTTTGAGGCCGTGTGTATGTTTTAGCTTGTTATGATGGTCGTGTGGGGCCCTACTCAGTTGGTAGTGGTGACCTTGTCGGTCACGTAGTAGTTTAGCACCTATCTTCTTGATTTAGAGATAACTAGACAGCATGGTGGCCTTGTCGGCCCGCATAGGTTCCCCTATATGAATGTGATTCTGGTTTGCTGATATTATAGCACAGTTGGCTATAGGCCTAGCCGGCTGGAGGCTGTATTTACAGCCATTATATAGCCCATCGTTTTCTTGAATCCAGAGTTAGAGCCAGCCAGGCACTAGAAGTGCTTAGGCTCAGCAGTTTAGCAGTTCAGGTCCCAGTAAGGGCACCAGGAGCCGGTCATACCCCCCAAGGCGGGGCGTGACCAAAATAAATATTATAATGTAGACATAAGGGCTCAAGGTTTTCAAAACATTCATAAATCAATCATAATCACAACCATAGGTGAAAGCTTCATTTAAAAATGACTTGAGACAAAGTAACATAAACATAAAAATGCATAAATCATGAGGAGCAATGGGAGGACTCATCATAGCCGACACTATCATGGTAAAGCTTACATAATGCCCCAACTATCTCGCTCCAGTGGGCAGAGCCTTCCCAGGCTTGCCAGGAAAGGGACGTGCATTATGTGATATCAAGGGGATCTAGTTAGGTTAACATTTAGATATATAAACCTATAGTGGCATGTAGTTCTGAGACACCGGTGTAGTCCTTTGAACGTCGGGCTACTCAGTGCTAGACACTACTCCCAAACACATGCACATGGCACATATCATAATCATAAATCATTCATAAAGTACATGGCCAATTATATCACAACATACTTGATCATACTTGGAATACATGATTTTCCATGAATAAGGGCCCATAAGTTGGCCAAGAGTCATATATCCATAAATGATGAAATCCATGCATACTTGTAAAACATTGATATACTTACTATTCATAAGTTCATGATAAGCGTTTGAGAGAAATCATATCATAAATCATAAATCATAAATCAAAATTGGGCTAATTAAGATCAAGATCATAATGAAATCATAACTTGACTTTTCATAAAACATACATAATTGGGCAATATTGGATTTAAATTCAATTCTATACATTTATAATTGAAATAGTTATAAAATCAATCATAAATCATAAAATATCATTTAATACATGAAAGGAATCGACCCATAGATAGATCATAGAGAAATTCACAAGAATTGGGATACACCCCATAGATCACGAGACTTGAATTTAGAATCGAAATCCATAGGATTTGAGAAGAAACTAGGGCATGGAAATTAAAGGAACTGCCCTTCATAGCCTAAAATACCTGGGTAAATCGAATTCACATTCCTACTTGAAAACCTAAATAAAATTGAACAGAATTCGATGAAATCTATCAAACTTGATCTTCAAGGAAGACTCTAGGTTGTATGCATGGAGTGGGGATACTTAGAATAGGTTTATCCCACTTGAAACACTGCTAACTAAGCTTAAAAAAACGTAGTTTAGGACCCTAGATCTTAGGAATAATGAAAATATCCTTAATGAAAAAACTTAAAAATATGCATTGCCAGCGACCACGACCGATCCAACGGATTGTTACAAGCTCCCACGAATTGTTGTTCCTCTCGTTGTCGCATCCATGATTCTGGTCTCAGGTCTCCTACCATGACCAGACAGGATGAGTCTTTACAAGCTTCAATGTCTCGTCACTGCCCCTACCTTGAGATTTCTCTCAATGAACACTTACAACGACTCATCGCTCCCTTCAACGGGTCATCCCATGACTTGTGCCAGCCTTCATTGCCCAAGATCATCCTTCTAATGACTCCTCCCAATGATCCATTGCTTCAACCATTGGGTCATCCTGAGACTCATTACTTCCCAGCATATCTTGCAAATTATCACCACGAGCACTTCCAACGGGTCGTTAGTCCCATCAACGACCCATACAATGAGTCATTTTGAGAAATATTTTCATATTTCCTGCTATATTTCATGTCAAATCCCGAGTATAGTCCTAGGAACTTCTGGGGTATTACAAACCCATTCTTTGACAACCTCATAAGCTTAACCATTAAATGTATGTCTTTTGATACCCAACTTCCCCAAACACTCAACATTTCAAACTTCGGCTAAAAAACGTAAGTTTGGGGGAAAGAGATAAGTAAAAGAGAAATGGAGTTGACTCGAAAATAGTTAGTTAATCGTTAAGAAATGGTTAAAAAGGTTCAAGTTGTTCCTTCTAATAAAAATAAAAGAAAATAAGAAAGAAAGAACAAGAGACTTGACTAGGTAAGGGAATAGGAGATACAACGTGCTAAAATTAAGGTGGTAGAGGTGCACAAAGTAGCGTTTGGGGAAGTAGAAGTTGACTCAAAACCAATATCTTACCCAAACCAAATTCATCCACAAATTAGTTGATTTTAAATCAGGTGTGTCTATATTAATGGAGAACTACATGAAGGGCAAGCATATGGTACAAATTGCATGCATGAGTATATCTTTGTGAGGATGAAAGTTCAGCTCATCATTGTCTCCATACAGAAATCACAATTTGTGAGTAGGAGAATCTTTTCTTCATGTGAGGGAATCGCAGTAAATATAAAGATTTGACTCTATCGTTCAATTAGAGATTATAAGCAAGATAACAGTAATGTAAGGGTGTTAGAAATGCTTGAAGGTTGGTGTGTCACATCAGGATACTACACTTGGTGGAATTATGTTGAAAATATAAGTTTAGTAAGAAGTCTACATGCTTGGTATCAATCAAAATCCATGCTTGGATTCTAGGAATAAGTGATGTTTTAGACTTTCTTGAGGACAAGCAATAGTTTAAGTTTGGGGGTTTTGATAAGTGGGTATTGCACCTACTTATCTTTTTCTTAAACTTAAGTCACTGTGTATTTTGTGTTAAAAGATATACATCTCGTGGTGTAATTTCTTATTTTGCAGGTGATGTGAGGTGAAAAGGTCTAAGGGCTATTCCTAGATAAAAAGAGACCAAAAAGCAAGCCAAGAAGTTAAAACACACAAAGGGCACAAAAAAAATTGAAGAACACTGAAATGTGAACTGCGGATGCCAAACCATAGAGGGTGGATGCAGAGTGTTTTAATATAGAAAGTCCAGTCCAAAATGAAGCCAAGTGCAGCCAAAACGTAGATCGCGGATGCCAAAACGTGGAGGGATGATGCGAGATGTTTTAGAACAAAAAATTAAGTTCAAAAGAAGCCAAACGTGGACAAAATATGGACCACGGATGCCAAATCATGGAGGGCGGATGCTGTGACGGTGGCAATTTGGTAAATACTTAATGCACAATTAGTTTCCTTTTTAAATACTTTGTAGGGTTTTATTTTTGGGCTCAGTTTTTTTAAAATGGGACTGCTCATTGTATGAATGTGAAAGAATGGAGAGGAGAAGAAAAACATCAATGTTCTTGAAGTAATTTTGGATTTCAATCATAACACCAATTCTTCTACAACCTTTATAAGTTGATTTCTAATTATTGATTATTCAATTATGATTTTTGTTATCTGTATTATGAGTAGCTAAATTTCCCATCTAGGTTAGTGGGAACTATGAAGGAGTAATGTTTGTAGATCTACGAATTTAGAGATATCAACTGGAGTTATATTTATGTTATTGATTTATTTGTTTTTATCAATTTTTATCGGTTATAAACATTAGAGTAAGCCTAGACTCCTTCTTTCTTGCAAAAAAAAGAAAATACTTAGGAAAATATCAATAACGGGGATTTAAGGTTTCCAACCCTCATCTAATAATTTATGCTATAATTAGATTGGTTAACCTGAAATGGATAATGAATGTTAAGATTTATACACTCAAAGGACAAAAGGATTTAGAGTGATAATCATTTAATTGGGTCGAAAGATTTTAAATGAAGCTTTGTATTCATAAAATTTTATAAACGTATAGATAGTACATTATCTGAAACTGTAGTAGATCTGCAAGTGTTATAAATTCATAAGTAATACAACCCTAGCTTAGTCTAATTATTGAAACAAGTTAAGAATGATCTCAAAATCAATATCGAAAGAATCCTTGATTCTAAGTGTGATTTTCTCTCCCCCCCCCCATCTGAAATATTAACTAAATAAATTTAAATATTCACTTTGAATAAATTTTTCACCTTATTCTCTCTAGGGTTCGACCCCAACCTTTTTGGGTTATATATTTGAGAGTGTTTATAACCCTTGTAAGAAACCACGGACAGAGACCACAATTTGTGGTCTCCCAGGACGAATTGTGTTGAGCAACCATGGTATGAACTTCAGAAGCTGGTCAAGTTGGTTGTATTGACCACGAAGGGATATCACAATTCTAGGTAGGACACTATGAGTCATGGTAAGTCCTGTGAGTGTGGGCCAACAGTTTTCCAACCTGTTCTTATAAGGGCATCTCAGTAATTTCCTACAGTTTTAACTCCTAAACGACATTGTTTTAGGTTATTTTAGAAGGGGACTAAAGGGGTTTAGTCGATCATTATGCTTGTTCTTTCCTCAAATATCAGAAATAGAACATCTCAGGAATCAGTTCTCTCAAGACCAAAGCTAGGGTTTTTCTCCATGAACTTCAAGATTCAAGGTCATAACAAGAGATTCTTCTACTCTAGGTATGTGGGAGTTAAACATGGGTTTTCATTCGCCCTTGTGTCTCAATTATTTTAGAAACCCTAGCAAACTCAATTCTCTAGAAACCATGTCTTAGGAATTTTATTCAATGTATGGTCTTCCTTAGTTTCTCAGTATTTCAAGGCTCTCATGATTCCTAGTATATGATGTATCATAACTTTGCTCTAAATTTCATAGTGCATTTCATATTTTGATATTAGCATGATTTTTAAAAGATTCAACTCCATGATTTAGCATTGTATCCGAATAACTTGGTCTTTCAAGGACATATGACTTTCTCATGATTTCAACATGCATTCTTAACAGTACAGCTCAGTATTATCAGGTCCTTTAGACTCTCAAAGCACTTTCAGATAAAGTAGTTCTGACTCAGTCTTAGGGCATCAGTTTTTGAGATATCCTTATATTATCAGTACATAGTCAGTAAACTATCAGTTGGTTGTAGTACTTAGCACCAAGCGGACCGGAGTTCAGCACACCTGTGTTCCCAAAACTACATGCCACCGTAGGTTATTAGCCCAAATGGGCCTCAGTTAGTGATCACATCAGCCATGCCTTTATACCCTTGCAAGGTATATCGGGTCCTATCAATAGGGCATATACATCAAACTCCATGTTTAGTTCATGTAGATATATGTCGGCTAGTATACTATCCCACAATATATTACTCTTCAGTCATAATTTTAGTTATAGTTACCGACTTAGTTTTTAGTGCATATACATGACCCTTAAACCAGTTTTACTTGTACTTCCAGTATTTTCAGACTATCATGGCATATCAGTATTTATGCATCTCAGATAGGGTTATCGTATTTAGTCCAGTTATGCTTTTTAGATTTACTAGCATATTCTACACTTCAATTACACATCTCATATATTTACTACATTCAAATTACTAACCACATACTTCTTGTGCTATAGCATTTTATGATATAGATTTAGGTACCTAGGCATAGAACCACAATTAGACTCGTTCTAGTGTCTATCAGTAGCTGTCAGTGGTGAATCGTCATCTTTCAAGGATAGGAGTTATCTTTTTATTCAGTTGTCCTTGTCTTTAGTTTTGTTTCAAACTTTAAAGTTAGCTGGGGACTTGTCCCTGCAGCTTATAAGTTAGTAGAAGCTTTCAGAAAGAGTATTAGTGTCTTCAGCTTATGACTCAGTGTTATTTATTAGTTTATTTTGTTTTATAAATGATTAATTTACAATTCAATTAGCTTCTGCTCAGTTTCTTTATAATCTCATATCATGTTAGTAATATGCCATGCCATGGGTTAGCTTGAGGTCATTTATGGCTCTAGACACCATGTCGCGCCAGGATGTAAACCCGGATCGTGACAAACATGATAAGGAAAGAAAGAATATAAGTTTTTTAAATGTCATGTAGCCTCTCAAATATAAGTAACAGATGACTTGGCAAGATTTCACCAGACATTTTCTTGTACTCGTGAAACCGGTGAACCAAGCTTTGATACCAAATTTTCACAATCCAAAATCACATAGGTTGTCAGGGCACCCACCATTTCTTTAAGGTTACCCCCATTTATTATTCTAAGAAAATTATATATAAGTTAGCAAAGTGGAAGTAAAAGAAAATTCAATAGAAACTCATCATTTACGAAACAATAATATAAAGAGGGCGGAAGATACAAACACAACCCTAAAATCTAGTGGCATGAGTATAAAGCTTCTATAATATCCAATACAAGTTCTGACAACTACAAGACTTTCTAAAAGATAAAGACATATACAAAAAAATAAAGAGAAGTTTGAATGTTGCGGACTAGCCAAACAACTACTTCCGAGAACTTCAAGTAAGCTCCAAGTCAAAAATGGAATCACCTACGACTTGTACCAAGAATAGACCTTACATAATAAAGGTTCAGAAAAAAGAGTAAAATATGAAAAACACATATACCAGAAGTGTCATTGATCAACCCTATTTTGAAGTGATGGCGAGGGTTGGTCCTACCACTGCCTTTCTCAATCAAAATATCAAAATAAGATCTCAATGCAACATAATTCGACAACTAATGATTATAACAATAAATATAAGAGAAATATTTAAAATCAACCAATAGCAGAGAATTTCACAAACTGCCTTAAAAATAGCATACCAACTCTTTTCAATTATCTCATCGAAATAGAAAGGGAAACAACTACAGTCATAATCCTGTACAATTTTACAACTCAAAATCAATATGAAATATAGTATGGATAAAATGAAATGCAAATGCATATGTACTATCCAATAACATGTATACACATGCTTGCTTTGTCGAATAGACGGGACCTATAGGGATTCCTGAGGTCCATATATGCTTGTATTGAACAACATTAAAACACAATGCCTTGAATGTAATACCCTATACCAAATAAATCCTGTACTATTGTAACACCCCAAAAGTTTCTAAGACTAGATTCAGGATTGGAAATATGATCACCAGGAAAAGTTTTAAAAATATCTCAGAACGATTCATTGTACGAGTCATGGTGTGAAGTAACAAGTCATAGGATTGGTAAAATTATGGATGGCAGGTCCTAGACCAACGATCCATGTTACGACCCGTTAGTTGATGTGACGGCTCGTGGTCATGAGCTGTGGTCAGTATCTTCAGAGGAAGGCCTAACATAATGAGTCAAGGTATGACTGGTAGGTTGTTGTCACGAGCCGTTGCCAATAATCATGATGAGTTGTTGGTTGGAAGATCTTGGAACGAAGAGTCAAGGTACGACTCGTTGTTGGGAGTGAAGGGTCATGATCAGGAGTTGTAGTATGTTCCTAGTGTGTCTAGGCTAGATAATACGAGCCATGGTGCGATTCATTATAGGAAACAACGAGTCATGGCTTGCATCCATGGAAAAAAGTAGAGGAATTGGAAGTGTGGCCTTCTTAAGACAGGAGGAAACCACGGATAGTTGTTTCAAGGTACGACCCATAGTACGAACCATTGTGACTGGTAGTGAGGTTTATCCTGTGAAATCATTAAGGGTATTTTTGTAAATCCTAAGCTCTTAAGTCCAAGACTACGTCATTTTAAGCTATAAAAGGAGTGTTTTAAGAGGGCTTAGCCTATCTCAAGTCATTAGGCTCCCATGCATGCAAAGTTTTGAGAACCCTCTTCAAGATCAAGCTAGAAATCCCTCAATTTCTTCCTCAATTCTCTTGGGCTTTCAAGGATAGTTAGAGAAAGAGTCTACCCAGGTATGTAGGGTTATGGATGAGTGCTTTATTTCACTCTCATACCCAAATTTATCCTCAAGTTTATGAATTCAAGTTCTAATTCAAGTATGTGGTCTTATAGGGTTTTAACCCAATTTTATGAAATTCTCTATGATATGTTTGTGGTCTAATCCCCTCATGTTCCAAAGAATGTTTTGAGTTTAATGGGAAGATTTTATACACAATTTGATTATAAATTCATGATTTCAAGTTATTAGAAGTTATGCCCTATTATGCAAGTTTTATGAAAAGTAAGCTTATGATTCATGATTTCAAGTATGATCAGATATCTGGAATGAATGAATGTTTATAAAATTTTCATGTATGAATTCACGATTTTAACTTATGAAGTCTATTTCAAGTATGCATGATTTTCAGATTTGGGCAAGCCCATACAAGTTAAGTATATTTTCATGATTTAGCCAAGGCTAATAAGATCAACTTATCATTTGTTTTAGAGTCAAGACTCCCAATGCAGCTTATGATATGTTTTGGAGTCAAGACACCCAATGTTCAGATTTCAGACTATGTATGTAATCATGATTCTAGCTTCATTAAAAAATGATAGGAGCACTATGCATATTTTTGGGAGTAGTGTCTAGCACCGAGTAGGCTTAGGTTCTAAGGTTCTCCGATCTCAGAACTACACACCAACATAGGTATATGTTAGTTGTTTGGGATCTGTCAAGAGACTTTTCCCCTACCCCCAGGGGGCCTCAACTTGTTATCAATATCATGGTATTTTCTTTAGCCCCAACAAGATTTTGGACTGCTCTGCCCACTTGAGTGTAGTAGTTGGGGCATCACGTAAGCTCTATCATGATGGTATCAGTTATGATGAGTCTCCCACTGTTCCTCATGACTTCAGTTACTGATGTTCATGACTTATGATATTATGTTTTACAGAAGATTGATCCAATGATTAGTTTATGAGCTTTTACTTACGATTTCAACTATGACAAGTCATATGATTTCTATTTCTAACATGGGTCACTATATGTAGATATGATAATCAGCTTATGACTATATATGTCTCAGATTCAGTTTTCAGCATTCATACCTTACTCTCATGATCTAATGATTTTATTTATATGTATGATTTCGGGTAACATTTGCTAAGTATGTTTTACTTACCTGACATACTCAGTATATTCAATGTACTGATTGCATCCTCTATACTATATCATTTCATGATATAGGTTTAGGTGATCCAATTCAGTCTCACCGATAGCTCACTTCCCTTATGTGTCACGACCCGAGCCTACACCCTAGACGTAACACGGTACTTGAAGTCACAAGTAAGGTCTATCATTCACTAACATTTTGAATAGTCATCCACAACGGAACTTTGAAACAATATCATAAAGCATTTAGGAAAAAATAAGTCTGAGAACATAAAGTTCAAAACATTTGAATACTACTAATAAATCTGAAAATCTTATCTGTCTGAAAGCCATCCAACTGAGGAGTTGCTGGGACAAGCCCCCAGCTAACTCAAAGTCTAACTGAAACTAATAAATGACTAAAAGGAAAAAATAATGCCCTTGGATGATGAGGACTCACACTTCACAGCTGATATGAAGGATCTGATATGTGGTAACTAGTTGTGCTGAGTTTGAGAACCTGCAGCTATATCATGAAATGATACAGCATAAAAGTATGCGTCTGTACTTTGAATGTACTGAGTAAGTGAGAGAAACATAACTGAATATAAAGTCTGAACTGAAATGACACGCAATGACCAACAGGTAAGCTGAACTGAACTACTGATGTAATCTAAAATGGTCAAGATAACCCTTTCTAATGGTCAAATACAAGCCCCAAGTTTGAAACACTGAATCTGAGATACTATATTGAACTGATTTAAACTGATAGAACTAGAACTAACATGATCTGCTTATTTTGAAACTCGACTGGACTGACTAGTGGGAGATCCTGTAACCGACATATAACCACGTGAGCTAGACGTGGAGTCTGATGTATACACCCCACCAGTAGGACCCAATATACCTTGCCAGGGTATAAAGGCATGAACTAAGTGATCACAGAAGTCTAGGGCCAATCAGGCCAAGTAATACTGTAACCTACGCTGGCAACATAGTTCTGGAAACCTGGGTGCGCAAGAACCCCGGCCAGCTCGGTGCTAAGTTCTACTCCCACTGGAAAATCTAAACTGAACTATTAAGTTGATAGCTCAAAACTGGGGGCTCAAGACTAGTCAGGGACGTATAACTGCATGTGCTCTGAGAGTCTTATCGGACCAGATTCGAAAACTGGGTTCTAGACTGGTCGGAGTTATTTTTCTGTAAGCGTCACAACCGTTTAAGAAAAAGTTGTAACTGAACTGGGGTCCTGGGGATGGTCAGAGCTATATACTAGAATGCCATGACTGCCTAATGGACCAAAAACTAAAATCTGAGTCTGATTCTGATATCTGAGAGGCACCACTAACAGGCACCACTGACACCTCCAAATAAGACTGAAGTCAAACAGATCAGTTGACAATTTTCTAAATGGTTCTGAAGGGATTCTATGTTCTAACTAGTCTGAATTACTAACAACTAATAGAGAACTCGACTTGTCCCAACAACACGGGCATTTTCATAATATGCCGAAATCTCAAGAATTAAAGAAATCTCCCCCGACAAGGCTAAGCTCATTCTTATCAATGGGATAGTTGCCCAACATATATATATATAGTAAGAATTTCTAGGAAATTTAGCAAAAATAAATCTTCATTCACTAGATGGGATTTAATAAGCAAAATCATTACTCAAAAGTTAGGGCTTAAATTCACTATTTCAAGAACCTCGATAATTTAAGTAAAAACTAATGGGAATCATATCAATAGAAAACGAGGATATCATTCTATGGGAAATTAACAAAATATAACATTCGATTTGCTTGTATTCGAAAACTCAAGGCTCAAACTGATAGAGAACTAGTAGAGGGTTTTGGGGAACACAAGGGAAGAACAATTCCCATGTTGAATTCCCACATACCTGATGGAGAAGCCTGGAGGAATTGCTGGAGAATTGAAGAATAAGGATATTCCCTTGTTTGAAGCTCTGAACTGCTCTAAGAAGAACTCTGCGTCCTGTTTTTGGGAAGTTTGAGTGGGGAAAGAGGAAAAGAACCCATTACCCCCACTAAAATGTTTGAAAATGATGCTAAAATGATGTAGTTTAAAGCTTGGGAGGGTAGGAAATTACTAAATAGCCCTTAGAAATTCACTTGGAAAACTGTCAAGTGTCCCTAACGGGTGACCTAACGAGTCGTGGTGTCTAAAAATGACTCGTGGTCATGCCCGTAAGGTACACTACCTGGAAACTCCAGTGGGTTGACCATAAGTGACTTAATGTGTCATGGTTACTGGCCACGACTCGGGGTCACCAGTCGTCAACCACACTGTCTCACCCCATGGGAAATTAATACAAGGTTGGTCACGAGTCACTAAATGAGTCGTTCCCACTAATGACGACTCGTGGTGACCACCCGTCAAGTACACTGCCATCTTATCAAGTTTCTGGATTTTGGCCTAACAATGAGTGACTTAACGAGTCATGGGACCTGACCACGACTCGTGAGGTCGCCCATTGGGAACACTGACTTTTCTTGGGCATCTTTCTCACAGTTGACCTAACGAGTCGTTGGGTCCCTTAACGACTCATTGGGTTGGGCATTCTGCAACATTTCTACAGTTTTCTAGATTTTCTAATTGAGTCCTGAAATTAGCTTTTGAATTTTTTGGGGCATTACAATATCTCCCCCTTGTAAACATTCTTCCTTGAATGTTAGAAAATGCATAAGAAGCAGAAACATAACAAATCAAAATTTCCAAATACTGCTCATTTAACTCCAAAACTGCTTGAATGACTACCTCTGTTTCAAAATACATAACTGAATTGGATTTGCTTATCATACATACATTCAAAAACATAAAAGAGACTTGAACAACTAAATTGAGTTAGGAAAACTAAATTGAGTTCTAGGGTCAAAACTAATAGCTCAAGTTGTGCTGGGGCCGGTAGGGAACAAGTATGGATATTTGGCCATCATATCTACTTCAGCCTCCTATGCAGCTCCCTCAACCTGCTGATTTCTCCATAAGACTTTGACTGAAGCTATTTCCTTGTTCCTTAGCTTACGCACCTGACGATCAAGGATCTGGACTGGTACTTCCTCATATGAGAGACTATCTTTTATTCCTACACTATCCAATGGCACAACCGAGGTTGGATCTCCGATGCACTTATTCAAAAGTGACACATGGAAAACTGGATGTACAACTGCTAATTCTGAAGGTAACTTTAGTTCATAAGCCACATTGCCGATACGCCTCAAAATTCTATAAGGTCCCACATATCTCGGACTGAGCTTCCCCTTCTTTCCAAACCTCACCACCCCTTTCATGGGAAATTTTTTTTAGGTACACCCAGTCATCAACTGCAAACTCCAAGTCTCTTCTCCGCACATCAACATAAGATTTCTGGCAACTCTGAGCTATTTTCAACCTCTCTCGGATGAGCTGAACTTTCTACAATTCCTCGTGAACCGAGTCTGGCCCGATCAGGGTAGCTTTACTGACTTCAAACCATCCTATAGGGGATGTACAACTTCTACCATAAAATGCTCCAAACGCAGCCATCTGGATACTTGAATGGTAACTGTTGTTGTACGCAAACTCGATAAGAGGCAGATGGTCATCCCAATTACCCTTAAAATCAATCGCACATGCTCTCAACATATCTTCTAGAGTCTGAATAGTCTGCTCAGCTTGCCCATTAGTCTGCGGGTGAAAAGTTGTACTGAGCTTGACCTAAGTGCCAATTCCCGTCTAAAAAGACCTCCAGAAATAGTAGGTGAATTGGGTACCCCTGTCTGAAATAATGGCCAATGGCACCCCATGAAGTCTAACCATCTCCCGAATATAAAGTTTAGCATAGTCTTCAACTGAATCTATGGTTTTGACTGGGAGAAAATGTGCTGACTTAGTCATTCGGTCTAGTACTACCCAAATTGAGTCATGCTGCTGACGAATCCAGGGTAGACCCGTAATGAAGTTCATGTTTACTTCTTCCCACTTTCATATGGGTATGTTGATATCCTGGGTCATACCTCCTGGTCTCTTGTTCTCTACCTTAACTTGCTGGCAGTTCGGGCACTTAGCTACAAATTCAACAATGTCTTTCTTCATGCGATTACACTAGTAAATATCCTGCAAATCACAGTACATTTTCGTAGCACCAGGGTGAATGGTGTATCTCGAGCTATGTACCTCAGCTAGTATATGCTGTCTAAACTCACCAACATCCGGCACGCATAATCTGCCCTACTAAAGAAGCACCCCATCTCCCCCTTGGGAGAAAGCCTCAACCTCCTTTCGAAGGACTGCTTCTTTAAGTTAATAGAACTGGATCTTCATCCTGTCTAGACTTAACTTCTACTACTAGGGATGAATTTGACCCGCTTTGCATTACCACGCCACCTTCAGTTGAATCCACCAACTACACCCCTAACTGGGTTACCCTATGAACTTCTTTCGCTAGCTGCCTCTTGCCTTCCTCAATGTGAGCTACACTTCCCGGTCTAATCTTAGGCACTTTTACGGTATTACACCTTATCCGCTCAGTGCAACCCTTCCTTGGGTGAGTCCTCATTATTCAAGGGCATCTATAATTTCAGTTTGACGTTGCCATTTTATTTTAGATTTGGAGATGGCTAGGGGCCTGTCCCAACATCTCATTAATTAGTAGAGGCTTTTCAGACATAGACTAGCATGTTGAGCTTGAGATGTAGCAATGTGATGCTATCATTCGATATACATTATGTTACTCAGATTTCCGCTTATTCATATTTAAGTTATTATTTTTCGCTTCAATATATGCTCTTTAGTTGTTATGTTCATGTCATGGGTTGACTTAGAGTCATTCATGATTTTAGGTCCCGTGTCTCGATCCAAGATCCTAGTTTAGGTAATGACTACAACGAATAACCTAGGTGAACCTCTATCAGGATTTATCCTTTCACTTCCATAATGCCAATATACATGAAATGCAATGTCAATACACAATTCCTATATCGAGTTCCAATCTCAGCATAGACAATCAATCAACTCTGAATCATTCAAAAATGAATGTAAAGAAGTGAAAGAACAATTAATGAGTAACACATGCATATATATATGGGCTTCTAGCAAAAATCAATACATCAAACCGAGTACGCAATTCATAAGCCTGAAGTCAACCAATTTATCAACATTAAGTGAGCAACATACAAATCTCAATCCAAATAAATTATCAATTTTCAAGTACAATATATAGGCCTTAAGACAAATCAAGTTATAAATGTCAAATGAGCAATATACGATCCTCAAACCAAATTAATTTATCAAAAATTATGCTCACTTATTTACGAAATTCATCTATCAAAAGATAATCATCAAGTCACCCATATCATTCCACTGATACAAGAATAAATGTTTTTCATCTCATTTATTTGTGAACCCAATACTCATTTTCCCTTAATTCAACAATTAAAACACATTAACACTTCATAAATAGTTAGATTATGGATTTCCCTTCTGCAACTCCATCGACCGATCCCAATTTGATCAAATATGTAATGTATGTAAGTATACAAGTCCATAAACACTCATATTACTATACGTCTATCTTGAACCCAAAAAGTCAACCCCAAGCCTCCAAGGTCAAATAGTAATTTTCTTTCAAAATCATTTTATCCATTACACAAAGGGTCTCAAGTATGAAATTTCATCGAAATTGTCAAATCATTAAAATACAATTTCATAACTTTAAACATAAAACCCTAGTTACTAACACTGAAACGTGGATAAAAGGCAATTAGTTGGTGTAATAGAGAGAAAATACTAAAATTAATGTTAGAATCATACCTCCAAGCCAAGATGAGAAAATAGCTTCAAAAATAACATCCAAATGCAGATAAAAGGCAATTAACTAGTGTAATAACGGAAAAATACAAATATTAGTGCTAGAATCTTACCATCCAAGACGAGAAAATAGCTTCAAAAATCGGCTGAATCCAATGTCTCTAGCTCCCAAAATTAATTTTCGAACAATGAAGTCAAAAAGGGAAATACCTCACTCCTTGCATAAGCAGATAACATGACACTTATGTTATCTCACCGAATTGGAAAATCTAGCACAGGAGCGGATGGCACTTATCTTCATCAACTTTGCAAGAGTAGGAAGGCTCGCTCAAAAGTGGACATGCCGAAGCTAAAAACCTTTTGCAAAAGCGGAACACCCCTAACTTCCTTGATTTTGCAGAAACGGACAAGGCATTGCAGGAGCGATATAGCAGATGAAGAAAATCCATTCCACTTACAAACACACCTAACTTCTCCCTACTAAGTAGAAGTAGAAAGCCCTTGCACCTGCAACTATGCAGAAGTGTCCCCAAAAGCACAAGTGTGGTTACATCAGGACCTGAAACACCAACCAATTCCAAAACAAACCAACATTCATAATCGATCCTCATAACTTATTCAAAACACTACTAAAAGTATTGCTAAAAATGAGGGAGAAAAATCAATGAATTGAGTCGGTCCAAAAAATATAGGAAAAATCAATTTAGTCTGTTAGTTTTTATTTTTATTTTTATTTTTTAAAAGAAACAACAGATTGGGTCGGTTGTCTGTTAATTTATTCGTGCAAAAATATGCAAAAAATATTTTTTTTAAATAAAACCCTCAGTCCCTCGATTTTTTATATTTATTTAATGAAAAGAGGGACTTGGTTGATTTTTTAAGTGCAAAATTGCAATTGAAGAGTATAAATAAAAACAATAGAAAGATTCAACAAAGAGCATGTATAGTCGAGTGGTAGAATTTTTTGATTCCATAGTAAGTACCCGAGTTAGATTCCTATATATATATATATATATATATATATATATATATAAATATATATTTTGAAAAATCAAGGGACAAACCGACCCTGTCCCTTGATTTTTTTAAAAGTTTTGTGTTAATTTTTGATTTATTAAAACCGGCGGACTGGGTCAATTATCCCTCAGTTTTAATTGATCTTATCCTTCGATTTCACTACTCCAATAGTTGTAAGTGCATCGATTTGACATCGATTTTACTTAAAAAATCAATCTTGTTCGTCATTATTGGTCCTCAGTTTTTGGATAGTTTTTTATAGTGGAAAACTCCGAATTCAAACTAAATATGTAAATCGATTATAAAACATGTTTTATACTTGTTCTAATCATCACGTCACTGATCTAAGGTCGTCTTGACTCAACCCAAAACTTTTTAGAACACTAAAATTCAACAAGAGTTCAAATCACTTCCGAGTGCCTCCGAAACTGTGCTATCCATCTAATTTGTAAGGCGAACTCCTAAATGAGAAAGCCTATGGATATCCTTCACCAACTCCTTCCTCCCATTGTCAACATGTGACACACTCTCCATGGACAGCCTACTAAGAGCATCCGCCACTATATTTTCTTTGCCCAGATGATAAAGGACACTCATGTCATAGTCCTTGAGAAGCTTTAGCCATTTCCTTTGCTGCAAATTCAGGTTCCTCTGAATAAACACATACTTTAGCCCCTTGTGGTCCGTGAACACATCCACATGTACTCCATATAAATAATGCCTCCAAATATTCACCACTACTTCCAACTCTAGCTCATGCATCGGCTAATTCTTCTCATGATTCTTAAGCTGTCTAGAGGCATATGCAATGACCTTACCATGCTGCATCAACACATAACCAAGACCAACTTTAGAGGCATCATAATACACAATAAAGCCATCTGTGTCCTCCAGTAGGGTCAATACTAGGGCTGAAGTGAGTCAAGTCCTTATCTTCTTAAAGCTCTTCTCACAAGAATACTGCCACTGAAATTTTACCTTCTTCCGGGTCAACATAGTCAACGGTGCTACAATAGATGAAAATCTCTCTATAAACCTCTTGTAGTAGCTAGCTAAACCCAAGAATTAACGGGTCTAGGCCAATTTTACGTCCTTTATCTTTTGAGAGTCTACATGTACTCCTCACTAGACACCACATGAACCAAGAACGCTACTGAGTTCAACTGAAATTCACACTTGCTGAATTTAGCAAACAAATGGCGATCCTTGAGGGTTTGCAACACAATCCTTAAATGAGCGACATCGTCTTCTTTGCTCTGAGAATATATGAGGATATCATCTATGAAGAGAATTACAAACATATTTAAATAATGTTTGAACACCCTATTTATCAAATCCATGAAAGTTGCGGGAGTGTTCATTAATCCAAAAGATATGACTACAAATTCATAGTGACCATACCTAGTCCTAAAAGTTCTCTTCGGTATGTCACTCTTCCTAACCCTGAGTTGATGATAGTCGGATCTGAGGTCTATCTTTGAAAAGCACTTAGCACCTTAGAGCTGGTCAAACAATTATCAATCCTGGGGAGGGGATACTGATTGTGACCTTTTTCAACTATCAATAATCAAGACACATCCTAAGAGAGCCATCCTTCTTCCGAACAAAAAGAATTGGAGCACCCCATGGGAACTTACTAGGCCTGATGGAACCCTTACCTAAAAGATCTTTCAACTGCTCTTTAAACAACATACCAGGGAGAAGATCAATACCAAAGTAAATTTTTCACTCTGGAGGGACTCCTGGTAGATCATCTAGGAACACCTCCGGATATTCACATACAATAGGAACTGACTAAAGAGTCAGGGTCTTGGACGTAGAATCATTGACTTGAAGTAGATGATACACACAACCCTTAGAGATCATCTTTCTGACTTTAAGATAGGAAACAAAGAGACCTACAGGCACAATTGAACTATCCTTCTGCTCTAGGACTGGTTCACACGAAAATCGAAACTCTACCGCATGGGTTCTACAATTTACTGAAGCATAACAAGAATGCAATCAATTCATACTGAGGATAACATCGAAATTGGTCATATCTAACTCCACTAAGTCGGTTGAGGTAACTTTCTGAAGAATACTAATAGGGAAATTTTTGTATACCTGTCGAGCTAAAACTAACTCACCGATAAGAGTAGAGACTGAGAAGGTTTTTGATAATTTTTTAGGACTGGCACCGAAGATAACAGCAATATAGGGAGTCACAATGGATAATCTAGCCCCATGGGTCTTATAATGCATAAAGATCAAGATGGAAAACTCGTAACAAACTAGTGACCAAATTGGATGAGCACACCTGCTCCTAGCGGGATGAAAGTGCATAGAATCTATTCTAGCACTGTCCGCCAACTGCACTAGAAGATGCACCCTACTGAGATATGCGAGCTACTGGAGCTGCTGAAGTGGTGGCTAGGGCACAACCTCTATCATCACCTTGTCTAGCAAAGGACAATCCTTGTGCATATATCCAGGCTTCCCACACCGGAAGCAACCATCGGAGCCAACCAAGAACTCTCCGAGGTACTTCCTACCATACTTCCTACAAGCTGGGAAAGTGCGCTCCCCTACCATGCTCCTCGAACCCCTAGAGTCTAACACTCTACCTCTCTAATCTCCTCCAGGTCTGGATGGACTGCTGGATAATGATGGAGTAGGGGCTGGTGACCACTGATGGGACTGAGGGCGATATCCACCACCAGATCTCTACTAAGAGTATCCATAGCTCCTTGTCCTAGCCCTCTTGACCTCTCTCTCCCTTTCTTTCATCTGCTCCGCTCTATCTGCTGGACATATATCATCAGTTGGGAGATGTCTATATCACTAATCAGTATGTTGATCCTACACTCCTTGACCAATTAATCAGCAAGACCATTCACGAATTTTCTCATATGAGCCCTCGGATGAACAACCATTTTTGGAGCATACACGGACAACTGGGTAAACTTTAGCACATACTCCTAAATAGTCATTTCATATTGCTTCAGATTGACAAACTTAGTTGCCTTTGCTTCCATCAACTCTCGGGGAAGAATCTATCCAAGAAAGTCATAACAAACTCTTCCCAAACAATGGGGACTGCACCAACTCCCTTGCTTTCCTTCCACTGTCGGAACCATATATGAGCAACCCCTTACAACTAATAGGAGGCCAAGTCTGCACTTTCCTCTACTGAAACACCCATAACCTGGGTAATCTTTTGGACCTCCTCAATAAACTCCTATGGGTCCTTGTCCATATTTGACCTATAAAACTCAGGTGGGTTCATCCTCATGAAGTCTCGCACTCTAGCAGCCACCACATTTCTATTTTAGTTCACATGAACCACAACTTGCTGGTTGACTTGGGCTATTATAGCCTATGCTAACATCTAAAATGCATCCCTGAACTAAACATGAGTAACCTACTCCGGCAAGGGATCAATTGGAGTCGGTAGGACTGGCTGATGCCTATCTCCATTGCAATGACCATTGCTATTGCCATTTCTTCTTCCATCGACTCAGTGAGGAGGCATATTTTGCAAACGCGTATAGCACGAGTTAGAGGAATATGAGAGTTCATCGCATGACATAGATCATGAAAGAGGGAAAATTTCCTAAAATGTCTTATAGACTCTCCCCCATAAGTGTGGCGCTCTTCACACCCATGGAAAAGACTCTATTTACCGCTGATTTTAGACACCTTAGGACACACCTAAACTTGATGCTCTGATACTAAGTTTGTCACTACCCGAGTATGGACCCGGACCTAGACACGGAACCTAGAACCAGAAATGGCTCCAAGCTAACCCTGGTACATAATTAGCATAAATAAGAGCATATCTAAAGTAGAAAGTAAGGCATAGACATAACATAAGTTGAAGTCTAGAACATATAACATAGCACACATGGAAACATCAAGTCTATAATGTTGAATCGTCTAACATGCTTTTTGAAAACCCTCTAATCATAAATGAGTTGGTGGGACAACCCCCCCAACTAGCTCACTAAGTCTGAAACTAAAAGACAAGAACATAACACCATAAGCTAATAAACGTCCTCGGAAGATGAGGACTCACCCAAAAGGGGACTGAGGTGGGAGCGGGGCTAACGATGAGGCTGAGACTGATCGCTTGAACTTATATCATGAAACGATATAGCATAGAAGTATGAAGTCAGTACTTTGAATGTTATGAGTATGTAGAGAAAGTAAAACATGCTAGGTAAGCGATAAAATGAAATCATGAGTTTAAAACAAGATAGAATATGAGAGTAAGGGAAACATGCTAAAATCCATATTCCTAAAGTAATCATAATCATGAGATATTTATTATAAGAAGATACATAATGACCCAAGGTTTGAAAAATAGACATCATATATGTACTATACTTGAAATCATAAGTGAAAACTCATAAACTGACCAATGGGTCAAGTATGCTATAAAATATAGTATCATAATACATGAACATGAGTAACTTAAAAAAATGAGGAAGAATGGGAGGCTTCATCATAACCGACACCATCATGATAGAGCTTACATGATGCCCCAACTATCTTGCTCAAGTGGGCAGAGCCGTCCTAAGCCTTGCTAGGGAAAAAACGATTAAGGTGTGATATCACTGCTATGCCCTTTGGTGGGGGAAAACACTCTCTTGAAAGGCCTCAAATATGAATATATATACCTACAGTGGCTCATAGTTAGGAGACATGGGTCCTCAAAATCCCTGGCCTACTCGGTGCTAGATACTACTCCCAAAAATATGCGTATAACTCATAATCGTTTTCTTAAGACATTTCTTGAATCTATTTCTTAGGATTCTTGCCTCCAAAATATCCCTTTAAAACATATCTTGTAAACCTTTGCTAAATATCATGGTGAAACATACTAGACTTTTACGTGTGCTTGCCCAAATCATAAAATCATACATACTTAAATAAGACTTCATAATTCAAAATCACAAAATCATAAGTTTAAGAATTTTAGACATTCATGCATACTTTGATAATTCATTATACTTGAAATCATGAGCTTATAAGCTTGAAACTCATAAATCATAAATAATAGAGAAAAATTATTATAAACTTTAAATCATAAATTCATGAGGAATTTGAGGGTCAAATCTTCCCTAGTAACCATAATTTATCAATTGGAACATGAGAGAATTGAACCCATAGATTGATCATGAAAAATTTATTTGAATTGAGTCTAACCCTAGAATTTCATAATTTAGAACTTGAAAAGTAGAAATCATGAAACTTAACTTAAAAAGGTCATGAGGGTGGAAGGATTATCCCCATTCATAATCCTACATACCTGGGCTTGAAGAATCTTTAACTTGATTGATGATCCAAAGGAAATTGAGATGAAGGAGATGATGAAACCCTTGCTTGACTTGAGAGAGAACCTTTAACTTATTATTGTTTTGAAAGGATGATGACTTAGTCTAGGTTAAAACCCTTAATACACCCTTTAAGAAACCCAAAACGACGTCACTTAGGTCTTAGAAACCTAGGAAGTTACAAAAATGCTCCTGAAGATCGCACTTAAAACTTTTGCCTGCCAGTTGTATGACTCATACGACAACTCGTAGGACCTTACCACGACTCGTACTAAGTATTATTGTGTCAAGTCCTACCTCTGTTCATTATCTGAACTTCATGCCATGGGTACCTACTACGATTCGGACCTCCTTACCACGGGTCATACCTAGACACATGGTTCCTCACATCATCTTAGAACATTGCTCTGAATCTCTTCCTACGATCCCCTAGTATGAGTCATACCATCTTTGTACGAATCATAGGTCCCTGTTGTAGCCTAACTCAATAATTCCTAGACACCATGCTACGACTAGTAGTACGACTCGTACCAGCTAATCACGAGTCATATTGAGGCCCGTACTGAGGTGTATTACAGACTTTTCTGCAGGTCAAATATCAAATCCCGGGTCTAGTCTTAGGTAAATTTGGGGTGTTATAGTTGGCTATATTTATTCCTTATATTGCCTTAAGTACTTAGTACACTCTGTACCGATGTCCCTAGCTTAGGGGCATCGCATACATGTTTGCAGGTATTGATCGACAAGTAGCTTGTGGTCCTCGTATATGAGTGGAGTTATGGCTTAGTGGTAAGCTCAATGTCGTTCAATGTAACCTTTTTGTCTTATTTTGTTGTGAAAATATGATTTTGATTTGTAGGTCAGGACCCTGTCGCGATCCTATATTTGTTATTACACTCTTAGAGGCTCATAGATTTGTGTTTTGTTTTATAGTGTTTGGTGTAAGCTTTTTCGGCCCTATTATACAGTTGTAGTTTCAAACTTTAGCCTAATGTATATATTTTTTTATTGTGGGACAGCTTCCATTTTGGTTACTGTAATAATATGTTAGTTTAGCTATTTTTCTTCCTTATAATTATGGATTAAATTTTGGGTGTTGAGCCTTTCATTGGCTCATGCTTGTTGTTTGTTATACTATTAGGATGCTGCAAAGTTTGCTCAATCAAGTGAGGCACCGGGTTTCATCGCGCCTCTCTAAGTTTTGGGGCATGACAACATCGTACATTGAGAAAAAGTAATGGGATGAAGTCACAGGAGAAACATCGCATGAAGGAGCAAAGTTCCCAGAGGTCTAGCCAAATATCCTACCTTAATATGGGCCATGTAGCTCCTAGCGTTGCGGTAGTGCAATCGACAGACCATTTATTGTCACGCCTGTTATACCCTATGCATTGAGAGCAATTTTATTAGTAAGTTTTGGACGTTTGAGCCTAGTTTGGTGGCTACATGTTGTAGCCGAAGAAGGCCGATGGTTGAGTTCATTGACAAGCCATTGGGTGGATGAAAGAGATTGATCGAAGCTAGTCCGCATTGAGTCATGTGATGCACTCGACCTCCTCCACTATGGTGTGCACGATGTGGAGGCAATAGGTCGGTCCAGCCTTTATATAAAAGTATGTGTATAGTCGGTTGGATATATCCTTTTCGATCTATAGAAGTTTTCCTCTAATAGAAACCCCTCCCAAGCCCTCTCCTTTATGTTCTAAGGGTGGTATGATGTGGAATATCTAACATGATTCTTAGTGCCTGGAGCTAGAATTCTTCATTAGATGGTATGCTGGTTGCGTTTTCAGTAGTGTTGGTGGGTGCTTCATGTCGAACTAGCTGGTAAGCTTTCTCCTTCATTGATTCTTTATTCTTTCGCTTAGCTATGATATTGTTAGCACTGATAGGTTGTTTTTTGAAGTTTCTACCATTGAAATTATGATAATCTTGTCAAATAAGTTATGTTTACCTTGTCTCTTCATTGAAGCTTTATTGGCTGCGCTTGGCAGTAGCTTGGGCTGCTCTTAAGTAGCATTTTCATGGTATGGATAGCTTGGTATTCGACTTAACTTAAGTTCATCAAATTCAAGGTATTTTAAGGCTCTTGTTCCCTCTTTTTCGCATGACTTTTGTAAGCTATCACTATCAATAAACTCGTGTGTGTTGGCTACTTTTAGAGCTTCAAATTATGGTATTATTAAACTTGTTAAATTGCTTCTTATATGATATTTTATGCACATATATGTGTTGTGTTGGCTGTTAGTTCAAGAGTAACTATTGGAGGGTGTAGTTGTGACTAGTTGATGGTTTTGTGATAGCAGTCATATAGGTAAGTTGTGCCAAAGTTGTTGCTGTCTTTGCACTTAGACTATTAGCCAGTTGTGTTGCTAAGTTGGGTTGGTATATTGATTGATTTCCTAGTAGTGGCTAGGGTCGATGGTTGCGGCTATCTTTTGCTATTCTTGAGTTGGTAGGCCATTGTGTGCCTTATTTGTGGGTGTCGTTGGTAGTAGCTATAGTTGGGGTTGGTTTGGCCATGCCCCTTATTTGATGGTGTAGTATATGGTGTTTTTTAGGCCACTTGTAATACTTGGAGGATAGATTTGATAGGAAGATGGTTCCTAAGTTGCTATCTAAAGTGCAGGGGAACGACTAGATGCACTAAGTTGGTGTTGCGTTGAGATAGTTGAATAATGGTAATAGGTAGCTAGATATGGGCTATTTAGATTTGTTATTGGTGTGTAATTTTTTTTGTCATTTGTGTGACTTGTGTGTCGCTTGGAGGATTGTCTACCCAAAGTACGAGAGTTGTTTCTGTTGCGTGTTATGCGGGGTTGAGGTCGACCTTAGGAGTTTGAGTGCTTCCTCCAAAAGGGAAAAGCTGTGACCATCACATGAGAGTTGTTCCAGCATGGTTAGACTTGTAATTGTGAATAGCTTATGATTCAAGAGTTGTTCCAGCCAGGCTTTGGTTGTGAACTAGTATGCATATTGTGTTATGTTGTGTTTGCTATTTGTTTGGTTAGCTATAAAAGCTAGAGGTGATTTTGATGATGGCTGGGAGAGCTGGAGGACTTGGAGGTAATCCAAGTAAGATGATTTAGATGAACCCTATATGGTTCATGTGGTGACAGGTGAGTGGTAGCAGTTAGGTGCCGACTGATTGTTCTAATTGTTTATTTGTTTATTATTTTGAACTTGCTAGTCTTATGGGTGCAAGGTAGATTCTATTGGTCTTATTTGATTTTTTGGATATGTTTCTATTGATGCCTTTTGAATCTCTTATTGTTATCCTATACATCTGTTGGTTTTAAATCTATATCTTGTTATAGTTGTCGTCTTAGATACTTAGTAAATTTATATACTAATGCCCTAGTTGGGTGGCGCTGCATTCATGCCTGCAAGTGTTGATCAGTAGTTCGATTGAGTTCTTGATTACTGAATGGAGTTCCAGTTGAGTCGATAAAGATCCAAATATTTCATAGTTGCTAGATATTTGTATTATCAGTAGTTCGAGGCCATATCCCAAACAGTTGATGCTTGTTGTATTCATAGAGGTTCATAGACGACTGTTGTAGGTGTATCGTTATTTTTGTAGGCCAGGTGGGCCTTACAGTGTAATTGTTTTTCATTCAGTGGCTTTGATGGTCTATTATTTTCTTTTAGTAGGTCTATAGACCAGTTTCTATTTTTTGCTGCTGCTTTATCTGATTTTGTTATAGCTGCTAAACCTCAATGGTTCTTGCTCGTTATAATTAGCTTTGTGGTAGGGTGTGCTCGATGGGTGTGACACATGGTGTCAATCATGCCACTTCGGGTTTGAGATATGATAGACTTAGTATCAAAGCAGTTCGTGTCCTAGGGAGTCTATGTGTCGTGTCTAATAAAGTCTTGTTTATGTGTGTGTTGCGCAGCGTACATATAAACAAGAGGCTACATGATATTTAGGATTGTTACCCTTCTATCTGGATCGAAATCATGCGAGATATTAGCATGGTAGGAGTCAGATCTAGACTCACGTTTGCTAACATGTATAGGAATGCTTGTGATATGATGAAGTATAGCCGGCTAGTGGCTAGACGTGGCGGCAGGAGAAAGACTTCCTTCCATAACCGGCCAGTGGCTAGACGTGGCGGCTGACCCAACTAGCTCTATTAAAGTCTGAAACTAAAAGACATAAGGAGAACATGCATCAAAATTGACGTCCTCAGATGATGAGGACTCACCAAAACTACTGGGTGCTGGAGCTAAATAGAATCCAACGACGAGGCTGAGTCTGGTCACTTGAACCTATATCATGAGACGATATATCACAAAAGCATGCGATCAGTACTTTGAATGTACTAAGTATGCAGGATAAGTAAAACATGAGATTAAGGACAACATGCTAAAATCATGTTCATGAGATAATCATAAACATGATTTATTCATCGTAAGCTGAAGCATAATGATCCAAGGTTTTGAAAGTAAAATCATATAGCTCAACATGTCTGAAAACATAAGTAAAAGCTCGTAAAATGATCAATGGGTCCAAATATAATAAAACATGATATCATAAATCCTAAACATGAATAACTTAAAACATGAGGAATAGTGGGAGATTCTCATAACCGACACCATCGTGAATGAGCACATGATGCCCAACTATCTCGCTCAAGTTGGCAAAGTCGTCCTAAGCCTTGCTAAGGTAAATAATGATAGAGGCGTTACATCACTCGTGAGCTGATTCAGGCAGGGGAACACTCTTTGGCGAGGCCCTAATCATGAATAAACCTTTGGTAGCACGTAGTTTTTAGACCTAGCTGGCCCGAACCCTGGCCTACTCAATGCTAAATACTACTCCCGAAATATGCATATTGGTCATAGTCTTTATCACGAAGCATACTTGGTTATGCATGGGCTAGTTGAAAATCATGAAAATCATAAACATACTTGACATACGTGAACTAGCCATGAAAACAATGTCGTTGAGTCGACCATGATACATAAGCTTGAGATTCATGAAATTCATGCATAATTGATTAAATCATCATAACTTGAAATTGTAGGTTCAGAAGAGATTCTAGTAGAAAACATGTAATCATAATCATAAAACATGGATTGAATCATAAGAGAATTGAATTCATACAAGATCATGAGAGATTTCATCAAAATTGGATCTAACCCTAGAATTTCTATAAAACACGATTAAAGACTTTACTTCATGAAATTGATTTGAAATTGGGCATGAGGATGGAACAATTCCCCCATTAATAGCCCTACATACCAGAGCTTGATGATTTCTAGACCTAGTTTAAGACCCAAGAAGAATTGAGGAAGATGAAGGTGAAGAACCCTAACTTTCCTTGAGAGCTTGATTTCCAAACTACAAATATTTTGAGAGGAATGAGGAATTAAGCTAAGTAAAACCACCTAATACACTCCTTAGGCTACCCAAAATAACCTCACTTAGAAGTCAAAAGCATAATATTTTACTAAAATACCCCTGGACTGCTGGATTAAAAATCTCGCTGGCAGAACCCACAACCCATACAATGGACCATTGGTTCAACCAATGGTTAAATGGTTTCTTTTGTTGGTTCTTGTTTCTACTCTAAATCATACTCTGAACCTACTTCTATGACTAGAACCAACGACCAGTACAATTTAACTACGGGTCATACAATTCACTCATCGGTTCTAGGTGAATTTTGATAAATTTTTGAAATTAATCACCATAGGACAACCAACGAGTCATTGGTCTATAGAATGGACCATCTTGAGTATTATTGAATGTCCCGGTTCCATTTTTCCTACTGAAAGTCACGAATTTGTTGTTAGCGAGTTTCGGGAAAAACCTTTAGTCATAGATGAGCCAATGGGAGAACACCCCCAACTAGCTCGACCAATATCAAAAAACTGAAAGACATAAAAAGAAAGAACATGTAACAAAACTGATGTCCTAAGATCATGAGGACTCACCCAAGCAGGGGCTGAACTGGACTAAAGGAGGACGAAGCTAACGTCGGGGCTGGGACTTATCACCCGAACCTATATCATGAGATGGTACAACATAGAAGTACGTGGACAACACTTTGAATGTATTGAGTATGCAGGAAAACTAAAACATGATGGTAAAACAACAAGATAAGATCATGGATACAAGGTAACTTAAAACATGAGAGGAGGGACAACATGCAAAAATCATAATCATGAGATAGTAATAAGTATGAGATATTCATCATAAGCTGAAACATAATGAACCAAGTTTTTTAAAGTAAAACATTGTAATACCCCGAAAGTCCCTAAGATCAGACTCGAGGACTCAAGCGGAGAAAATAGGAAAATGTTACTCAGGGAATAGGACGAGTCATCAAGTGACCCATGAGGAAACTTCATGAGTCGTAAAGTGACTCGTGAAGTGGAGGATGATTTGGGGGAACTTGTGGCCAGGGCGTGACCACGGAAGTGAGCCACGAGTTGTGATGTGACTGCATGACTTGTGAAGTTGATCGTGGCCAGGAGCTGTGTTGGAGACTTGAAACTGGGCAGTAGACTTAACGGCTTGGACTAACGACTTATTCAGTACACCACGAGTCGTGAGGCCACTCGTGGTGACTGGCAGTGTAAAAAATTCCTACATTTTAGTAAGGTATTTTTGTAATTCCTAAGCTTTTAGGTCCTAAACTACATCACTTTATTTTCTATAGGAGGATTTAAAGAGTGCTTAACCTATCCTAAGCCTTCCCATTCCATGCATGCAAGTTTAAGGTGCTTCATAAGAGATCAAGCTAGAGAATCCCCCATAGTTCTTCGCCATATCTCTTGGGTATTCAAGGAAGGTTGTGAAATCAAAGAACCCAGTTATGTAGGGTTATAAATGGGAGTTTCTCTTCACTCTCATGCCCAATTCCCTTCTCAATTCATGAATTCAAGGGGTGATTCCATGGGGTTTCAACCCAATTAATGAAATTCTCTATGTATCTATCATGGGTCAATTCTATTCATGTTTCTAATGATGTTTAGAGATTCATTGGCATGTTTTATATTGAGATTGATTATAAATTATTATTTCAAAGTTTTAAGAGTATGATGCCCAATTATGCAAGTTTCTTTAAAAGTTGAGGTTATGATATATGTTTTCAAGCATGATGAGATGCCTATTATGAAAATATGATTATGAATTTCCTATGTATATATCCATGATTTTTGACTATCAAGTACATTGCAAAGCATGTTAAAGCTTGGGAAAGTTCATATGATCAATTATGTTTCATGATTTACTTCAATTTCATGATTATTAGCTTACCACATGGTTTTGGAGTCTAGACTCTCACTTTTTAGCTTGTGGCATGGTTTGAGCCAAGGCTCCTTAGGTTTAAGTTTTCAGATTGTGTATGTAATGTTATGATCAGCTTCGTTGAAAGACGATGGTTAAACTTCATTGAAATATGATGGACAACATTTTCATGTTTTAGGAGCAGTATCTAGTACGAAGTAGGCTCGAGGTCCAGCAAACCCCGTACCTCAGAACTATGTGCCAATGTAGGTATGTTCATATTATTTGGGACCTCCCTTGTGAGATTTTCTGCCCCTGAGGGGGCCTTCAGCTTGATATCGATATCATGGTAGCGCCCTTAGCCCTGGAAAGGCTTTGGATGGCTCTACCCACTTAACTATGATTTCGGGACAATGTAAGCTCTATCGTGGTAATGCCAGTTATATGAAGAGTCTCCCATTGTTCCTCAAGATATCAGTTGTGCATGTTCATCAATTATGATATTATGTTTTCAGCAAGTCTGATCCAATGTTCAGTTTTGCTTATGATTATCAGTTTCAGCTTTGGGTCATTCGATTTAGTTATGAGACTTAGTTATGTTTAATCATGTTTTAAGTTAATAACATGCAAACGTTACTCTCAGAATCTTATGATGTAATGATTTATGATATACACATTTTTAGTTTTACTTATTCAGCTATTTTACTTACCATTCATACTCGGTGCATTTCAAGTACTGATCACATACTCTATGCTGTATTGTTTCATGATACTGCCTTAAATGTTCAAACTCAGTCCCGCCGTTAGCTAGTTCTCAATGTTTAGCACATCCATAAATGTTGGTGAGTCCTCCTCCTTGGAAGACCTTTAGTTTTCTTGTTATCGAAATCTTTCAGTTTCAGTCTTCTAGTGAGCTAGTTGGGGTCTTGTCCAATCAACTCGTCAGTATGTAGAGGCTTATCAGACATAGTTACATATTCAGCTTCAGATTTAGTATTTGATGTGCCGTTGTTCAGATGTATTAAATGTTCAGACTTCCTCTATTTTAGAATTTAACTTTCAACATTAATTATGTTGAGCCTTAGTTATCATGTTCAGACCATGGGTCGACTTAGAACCATTTATGGTTCTAGGTTCCGTGTCTAGATTCGAGCCTATTTTTGGGTCGTGACAAATTTGGTATCATAGAAATAGGTTCTGAAGGGTCCTAGGGTATCTGAAAGTCATGTTAAGTAGAGTCTTTTTCACGGGTGTGAAGCGCGCCACAATTATGACAAAGAGGCTACCAAACATTTTAGGAAATTTCCCTTCTTTCATGATCTATGTCGTGCGATGAAATATCTTTCTATCCTTCTAACTCATGCTATACACATTTACAGAATCATGCCTCCTCGCTGATTTAACAAAAGAAGGAACGAAACGAAAATGGACATGCGAATAGCAATGGAGATGGGCACCAACAAGCCCCACCAGCCCCCGAGGATCATGTGCCTGAGAAGGTTGCCCATGCTGATTTTAGGGAAGCCATCTAGATGTTGGCATAGGCATTGACCGCCCAGGTCAACCAGCAGACAATGGCTCATATTCCCATAATGGGAATGCGGCAGCAGCTAGGGTCATGGATTTCCTCAGGATAAATCCCCTTGAGTTCTTTGTATCAAGAGTGGACGAGGATCGACACGAGTTTATTGATGAGATTTAGAAGATCACCCAAATTATGGGGGTAATAAAGGAGAAGTGTGCAGATCTAGCCTCTTATCAGTTGAAAGGGGTTGCCCATATCTGTTTAGACAATGGAAGGATAGTAGGGGAGTCAGAGCGGGTCTAATTGGTTGGGATGCATTTCTTATCACGTTCTTAGACTGATTCTTTCCCCGAGAGATAAGAAGATCAAGGAAGTAGAGTTTGGGAACCTGAGGCAGAACAACATAATAGTCCAGGAGTATGCTGTCGAGTTCACCCACTTGTCAAAGTATGCACTACAGATGGTGGGTGATCAAAGGGCTCAGGTGAGAAGGTTCATGAATGGGATAACGGACTATTTTGGTTAAACATTGCAGGATTTCTATGCTTCATTAGGATATTGACTTCTCCCGATTAGTCTTGCATACCCAACAGGTAGAGGCGGTGTAGATGAGGGAGAGGGAGATAGAGGCCAAGAGGACCAGGAATGACAGTTTTGGGTTCTCCCAGTAGAGGTCGGAGGGTGGGCATCTTCAACAGTCACACCAGAGATCATCATCCCCAGCGCGATCAGCAGTGAGTGTGCCATCCAGATCTAGGCACAACTAGAGGGGACGAGCATCAGGGTCTCGAGGTTAGGGAAGGAGGTCTGTAGAGCCCAGCATTCCAGGTTGTGATAGGTTTTGTAGGAGGCAGACTAGTCAGTTCTTAGCGGGTAAAGGTGCTTGTTTGAGGTGTGGAAAACCCAGACATATGCTCAGAGATTGTCCAGCAACCAGACAAGGCCATTGTAGAGGCTGAGACCCATCCACTAGTTCAGTAGCTCTACCAACACGCTCAGCTTAGTAGGGTGCATCCACTAGTGTAGGTGGTGGTGAACGTCAAAATAGGTTTTATTCCCTCGCATCTCGTCAAGTGCAGGAGGTCTCTCCAAATGTAGTCACTGGTATGTTAGGAGTATTCCATCTTGATGTATATGCATTATTAGATCCAGGAGGTACTTTATATTTTGTGATGCCCTATGTTGCTAGTAGTTTCAGTATCAGTTTTGAAATCCTATCAGAACTTTTATCAGTCTCTACTCTAGTTGGTGATTTAGTAATAGCTCGATGGGTGTACAGAAATTTCCCTGTCATAGTCCTTTAAAAATTCACCTTAGTAGATTTAGTAGAGTTAGCCATGATAGATTTTGATGTTATGTTTTGAATGGATTGGCTACATGCATGTTACGCCTCAATAAATTATAGAACTCGTGCAATAGAGTTCTAGTTTCCAAGTGAGCCAATCCTAGTGTGGAAGGGTAGTTCAGCAGTACCTGTAGGTCATTTCATTTCCTACCTTAAAACTAGGAAAATGATCTCTAAGGGTTGCGTGTACCATCTAACTTTGGTTAAGGATGCTACTTCCGAGACCCCTACTATCCAGTTAGTCCCTATAGTGTGTGGGTATCTAGAGGTGTTTTTAGATGATCTACTGCGAGTCCCTCTTGAGCAGGTGATTGACTTTGGTAGTAACCTTCTTCCCGATACGCAACCTACATATATTCCTCCTTATAGAATGGATACGACTGATCTAAAGAAGTTGAAGGAGCTGTTGAAGGACCTCTTAGACAAGGTTTTCATCGGACCTAGCAAATCCCCGTAAGGTGCACCAGTTTGAAAAAAGGATGGTTCCCTTCGCATGTGCATTGATTATTGGCAATTGAACAAAGTGACTATCAAGAACACGTATCCTCTTCCCATACTTGATGACTTGTTTGACCAACTTCAGGGTGTCAAGTGTTTCTCAAAGATAGACCTTAGATTCGAAGACAACTTTCAGCACTCGGTATGGTCACTATGAGTTTGTAGTTATGTATTTTGGACTAACGGATGCTCCTGCAGCTTTTATGGACTTGATGAATTGGGTGTTCAAGCCATATCTGGACATGTTCGTGATTGTATTGATAGATGATATTCTCATATACTCTCGGAGCAAGGAAGAGCATGCCGCTCATTTGAGGGTGGTACTATTGTCTTTTAAGGATCGCTAGTTGTTTGAAATTCAACAAGTGTGAGTTTTGTTTGGATTCAGTAGCATTATTGGGTCATCTGGTGTCAAATGAGGGTGTGCAGGTGGACTCTCAAAAGATAGAAGCTGTGAAGAATTGGCCTAGACCAGTTAGTCCCTTAGATATCAGGAGTTTCTTGGGTTTAGTTAGCTGTTATAGGAGGTTTGTCGAAGGGTTTTCTTCCATTGAAACACCGTTGACTAAGTTGACCCAGAAGAAAGTGAAGTTTCAATGGTCGGAGGCTTATGAAAAGAGATTTTAGGAGTTGAAGACTCGACTCACCTCAGCACCAGTGTTGACACTACTTGAGGGTACCAATGAATTTGTGGTATATCGTGAAACCTCGAGGATCGACCTTGGTTGGGTATTGATGCAACACGGTAAGTTCATATCCTATGCTTCCAGGCAGTTTAAGGTGCATGAGAAGAACTATCCGACTCACGACCTCGAATTAGAAGCAGTAGTATTTGCCTTGAAGATTCAAAGACACTATCTGTACGGGGTCCATGTGGATGTATTTACGAACCACAAGAGCCTACAGTACGTGTTTACTTAGAAGGACCTGAATCTTCAACAAAGAAGGTGGTTAAAGCTTCTTAAAGATTATGATATGAGTCTCCTTTATCATCCGACTAAGGCTAATATGGTGGCAGATTCTCTTAACATACTTTCTATGGAGAGTGTGACTCATGTAGATGAGGGGAGGAAACAGTTGATGAAGGATGTGCATCGTCTTGCACGATTAGGAGTTCGCCTTATTGATTCGATAGATGGAGGTGTCGTTGTTTAGAATGGTTCAGAATCCTCTTTGGTGACTTAGGTCAAGGCTAGGCAAGACAAAAATCCTATTTTTGTAAAGTTGAAGGAAGCGGTTCAGAATCAAAAGGTTGATATTTTCTCCAAAGGGGGAGATGGTGTACTTCGATATCAGGGTCGGTTGTGTGTTTTGGGTGTTGATGACTTGAGAGGTTAGATGCTGAGGCTCATGGTTCCTGATACTCTATACATCCAGGTGCCACCAAGATGTACCGTGACCTATGGGAAGTTTATTGGTGGAGTGGCATAAAGAAGGACATAACAAAGTTTGTGGCTAAGTGTCCGAATTGTCAACATGTGAAAGTTGAGCATCAAAGACCTTGAGGTTTGCTACAAGAGATCAATATCCCTACTTGGAAGTGGGAGGAAATCAATATGGACTTCATTACAGGGTTGGCTGGCACACGTCGACAGTATGACTATATTTGGGTGGTTGTGGATAGATTGACTAAAGTAGCCACTTTTCTACCATTCAAGACTACCGATTCAACAGAGGATTATGCCAAAATATGTATTTGGGAGTTAGTTCAGTTACATGGAGTTCCCTTGTCCATTATATCAGATAGAGGTAATCAGTTAACCTCACAGTTTTGGAGGTCATTTCAGAAGGGACTCGGTATTTAGGACAAGCTTAGCACAACTTTTCACCCGCAAACAGGTTGTTAGGCTGAGTGGACCATTCAGACACTCGAGGATATGTTGAACATGTGTGATTGACTTCACATATAGTTGGGAGGATCATTTACCTCTCATCGAGTTTGCATGTAACATCAACTACCATTCCAATATTTAGATGGCTCTATTTGAGGCTCTTTATGGGCGGAGAAGTAGATCGCCTATTGGTTTTTTTGAAGTAGGTGAAGCTTCATTAATAGGGATAGATTCAGTCCATGAGGCTATGAAGAAGGTTCATCTTATAAGGGAAAGGTTGAAAATAGCTCAGAGTCCTCAAAAGTCCTATGCAAATGTGAGGAGGAGAGAACTTGAGTTTGAAGTTGGTGATTGGGTGTTTCTGAAAGTGTCTCCCATGAAGGGAGTGATGAGATTTGGAAAAACTTAGTCCCCGATATGTTGTCCCATACACGATTGTGAGACATGTTGGCAAGGTGGCCTATGAGTTGGAGTTTCCCTCAGAATTGGCTTCAGTACATCCAGTTCTCCATGTATCGCTCTAGAAGAGGTGCATTGGTAACCCGACCTTGGTTGTTCCAATGGAGAGCGTAGGTGTAAAGGGTAGTCGTAGTTACGAGGAGGATACGATTGAAATACTTGATCGTTCGGTTAGAACTTTGAGAAACAAAGAGGTAGCTTAAATAACGGTCTTATGGAGGAATCAACATGTTGAGGGAGCTATGTGGTAAGCTGAGGCAGATATGATGGCTAGATACCCTTATCTTTTCCCTTCCATCCCAGTCCCATCTTGAGGTATCAGTTCCTCCTTAGTACTCTATCCTATTCAGTTCATGCGTACTAGTTTCTTTCATGTTAGTGTATGTATGCGTGATTCATTAATTCAGTTCAACTATGTATTTCAGTTCGGAGTCAGTCACTCTGTCAGTTTTCATCTTTAGATGTTCAGTATTTGGGATAATAGTTCCTTTCCCTAGTTTTTCAGTATGTTTATCCACATTCGAGGACAAATGTTCCCAAGTGTTAGATATTGTAATACCCCGAAAGTCCCTAAGATCAAACTCGAGGGTTCAAGCGGAGAGAATAGGAAAATATTGCTCATGTCACAGGACGAGTCGTCCAATGACTCGTGAGGAGGCTTCACGAGTCGTGAAGTGACTCGTGAAGTGGAGGATGATTTGGGGGAACTCGTGGCCATGGGGTGACCATGAAAAGCAGGCAGGAGTCGTGATGGGACTCCACAACTTGTAAAGTTGGTCGTGGCCAGGAGCTGTGTTGGAGACTTGAAAGTGGGCAATAGACTTAATGGCTTGGATTAGCGACTCATTCAGTACACCATGACGTGAGGTCACTCGTGGTGACCGACAATTTCCCAAATTCCTGCATTTTAGTACGGGTGTTTTCATAGTTCCTAAGCTCCTAAATCCTAAACTATGTCATTTTAAGATCTGTCAGGAGGGTTTCAGGAGTGTTTAACCTATCCTAAGCCTTCCCATTCCATGCATGAAAGTTTAAGGTGCTCCATTGGAGATCAAGCTAGAGAACCCCGCATAGTTCTTCCCCAAATCTCTTGGGCATTCAAGGAAGGTTGTGAAATCAAAGAACCTAGGTATGTAGTGTTATGAATGGGAGTTTCTCTTCTCTCTCATTCCCAATTCCCTTCTTAATTCATGAATTTAAGGTGTGGGATTCCATGGGGTTTCAACCCAATTGATGAAATTCTATGTGTAGCTTTCAGGAGTCAATTTTATTCATGTTTCTAATGATGTTTTAAGATTCATGAGCATGTTTTATATTGATTTTGATTATAAATTATGATTTCAAAGTTTTAAGAATATTATGCCCAATTATGCAAGTTTCATGAAAAGTTGAGATTATAATCTATTTTTTCAAGCATGATGAGATGTCTATTATGAAAATATGATTAGGAATTTCCTGTGTATGTATCCATGATTTTTGACTATCAAGTCTATTTCAAAGCATGTTAAAGCTTGGGAAAGTTCATATGATCAAGTACGTTTCATGATTTACTTCAATTTCATGATATTAGATTACCACATGATTTTGGAGTCTAGACTCCCACTTTTCAACTTGTGGTATGGTTTGAGCCAAGGCTCCTCATGTTTAAGTTTTCAGATTATGTATGTAATGTATGATCAGCTTCATCGTAAGGCGAGGTTGGGCTTCGATTAAAAATACTGAGAGCATATGCATATTTTGGGAGTAGTGTCTAGCACCAAGTAGGCTAGGGATCTTGCTAACTCCGTGCTTCAAAACTACGTGCAAACGAAGGTATGTTCAGATTCTTTGGACATCCCTTGTGAGATTCCCTGCCCTCAAGGGGCCTTCCACTTGATATCGATATCATGGTAGCGCCCTTAGACCTGGCAAGGCTTTCGTTGGCTCTTCCCACTTGAGTGTAATAGTTGGGACCACGTAAGATTTATCGTGGTAATGTCGGTTATATAACGGGTCTCCTATTGTTCCTCATGATTTCAGTTATGCATGTTCATCAATTATGTTATTATGTTTTCAGCAAGTCTGACCCAATGTTCAGTTTTACTTATGATTACCATTTCCAGCTTTTAGGTCATTCGATTCAGTTATGAGACTCAGTTATGTTTAATCATGTTTTCAGTTAATAACATGCAAGCCTTACTCTTAGAATCTTATGATGTAATGATTTATGATATACATGTTTCTTGTTTTACTTCATTTAGTTGTTTTACTTATCTTGCATACTCGGCACATTCCAAGTACTGGACGCATACTCTATGTTGTATCATTTCATGATACAGGCTCAGACGTTGAAGCTCAGTCCCGCTGCTAGCCAGTTCTCAGAGTTTAGCATATCCAGACTTGTTGGTGAGTCCTCATCCTTCAAGGATCTTCAGTTTGCTTCTTATCGACATCTTTTAGTTTCAGTCTTCTAGTGAGCTAGTTGGGGTCTTGTTCCATCAACACGTTAGTATGTAGAGGGTTATCAGACATAGTTATATATTTAGCTTTGGATTTAGTGTTTGATGTTCCATTGTCGAGATGTATTAAATGTTCAGACCTCCACTATTTCAAAATTTAGATTTCCGCATATTAATGTTGGGACTTAGTTATCATGTTCATGTCATGGGTCGACTTGGAGCCATTTATGGTTCTAGGTTCCATGTCTAGATTTGAGCTTATGTTTGAGTCGTGACAATCATATGATCTGATCATGTTTGAAATCATAAGTGAAAGCTCATAAACTAGTCAATGGGTCAAGCATACTGTAAAACATGATATCATAAATCATGTACATGAATATCTTAAAACATGAGGAACAGTGGGAGACTCATCATAACCGACACCATCATGAATGAGCACATGATTCCCAACTATCTCGCTCAAGTCGGCAAAGCCATCCTAAGCCTTACCAGGGCAAAAGGCGATAAAGGCGTGATTTCACTCATGAGCCCTATTGGCCTAGGAAAAACACTCTCTGGCGAGGCCCCTAACATGAATATAAACCTACGGTGGCACATAGTTTTGAGACCTGGGTGCGCTGAACCCCGGCCTAGTCGGTGCTAGATACTACTCCAAAAACATGCATATTTTTCATAGTCATAATCATGAAACACACTTGATTTTGCATAGACTAGTTGAAAATCAAGAATATCATAGTCATACTTGTCATACATGAACTAGCCATGAAAACAATGTCATTGATTCGGCCATGATACATAAGCTTGAGATTTATGAGACCGTACATAATTGAGTAAAGTCATCATAACTTGAAAATCATAGCTTCATAATAGATACTTGTAGAAAACATGCTTTCATAATCAAAAAACATGGATTGAATTATAAGAGAATCGAATTCATAAAAAATCATAAGAGATTTCATCACAATTGGGTCTAACCCTAGAAATTCATAAAAAACATGATTTAAGACTTGAATTCATGGAGTTGACTTGAGATTGGGCATGAGGATGGAAGAAAACCCCCATTCATGACCCTACATAACTGGGCTTGAGGAATCCTTAACTATTTTTGAAGACCTAAGAGGAATTGATAAGAAGATGATGAAGAATCCTAGCTTTGCCTTGAGAGGATTTGATCTTCAATTTGAGGTGTTAGGAGTAGAATGAGGGTTAGGAATAAATAAAACCCTATAATGAACCCCTTTAACAGCCCAAAGCAACTTAGTTTAAGAGTTAAGTACATACGAAGTGCGAAAATATCCTTAATGACCCGTTTGAAAATTTTAATCTGGTAGACTTAGTGGCTCACTTCACGACCTGTTAAGAAACTTCACAGGTCGAACATGCCATCTGTTACCACTGGAATAACAATCAAATTCTCTGATCTTCTCTTGATGCCTCCACAATTCGTCATGACACTTAATAGATCACTTCACCCGCCGTTAAGACTCTTTAAAACTCACATTTTCACCAACTTCCACACTTAACAGGTCACTTAACGACCTGTCAAGTGACTTAATAGGTCACCTGATGGTTTGTCCGATGACCTGGTGCAAATTTTCTATATTTTTTATGTTTCATGCCTTGAGTCTGATCTTAGGGACTTTTGGGGTGTTACCTCATCTACCCGTTGGGAACATTTGTCCTCAAATGTAGATTAAGAAGACTCAAAATATAGGGAAGAAACTGCAATCCCAAAATTGAATAGCTATAATCAAAAACATATAGAGTGACTGACACCAAACTGAGATATATATTTGAACTGAATTCAGGAAACATACATGTGTACTAAGACATGGAAGGAACTGAGGGACATGAACTTGACATGAAAACGAATAGAGTACTGAGGAGAAAACTAGTACCTTATGCTAAAACTGAGTTGGAATGGAATAGATGCGGGTATTTGACCATTATATCTACTTCAGCTTCGCATGTAGCTCCCTCAACTAGCTAATTCCTCCACAAAACTTTCACTGAAGCTACCTCCTTATTCCTTAACCTCCGAACCTGACAATCAAGGATCTCAACCGGAACCTCCTCATAAGTAAGGCTATCCTTCACACCCACACTTTAAACTAAAACAACTAAAATTGGATCACCAATGAACGTTTTTAGCAAGGATGCATGAAAAACTGGATGCGTTGAAACTAGCTCCGTTGGTAACTCCAACTTATAAGACACTTTGCCAACTCGCCTCAGAATCCTATAAGAAATAATATATTTAGGACTAAGGTTCCCTTTCTTATCAAACCTCATAATTCCCTTTATGGGAGACACTTTTAGCAACACCCAATCATTGACCTTAAACTCAAGCTCTCTCCTCCTTACATTCACATGTGATTTTTGACGACTCTGAGTTGTTTTCAGCCTTTTATCTAATAAGCTGAACTTTGTCCATAGCCTCATGAACTTAATATGGCCTTATCAACTTAGCCTCACCTACCTCAAACCATTCAATAGGTGATCTACACCTCTGCCATAAAGAGCTTCAAATGGAGCTATCTGAATACTAGAATGGTAACTATTATTGTAGGCAAAATCGATGAGGGGCAAGTGATCATCCCAACTATCTTTGAAATCAGTGATACACACTCTCAACATATCTCCCGAAGTCTGAATGGTCCACTAAGTCGGACATCTATCTGTGGGTGAAAGCTACCCTAAGCTTCACTTGAGTACCAAGACATTTCTAAAATGATCTCCAAAATTGAGAGGTGAACTGAGTACCCTTATCTTATATGATAGACAACGGAACTCCATGCTACCAGACTAAGTCCCGAATGTAAAGTCTAGCCTAGTCCTTGGTTGAATTCATAGTCTTAATTGGTAAAAAATATGCTGACTTGGTGATCCGGTCTACAATTACTCATATAGAATCATGTTGTTGATGCGTATGAGGTAACCCTGTAATGAAGTCCATATTGATCTCTTCCCACTTCCAAGTAGGAATTCTAATATCCTGTAGCATACCTCCAGGTCTATGATACTCAATCTTTACCTGTTGGAAATTCGAGCACTTAGCCACAAATGTTGCACTATCCCTCTTCATGCCATTCCACCAATATACATTCCGTAGATCACGGTACATCTTGGTGGTACCTGGGTGGATAGAATATCTAAAGACATGAGCCTTTCTCAACATTCCCTCTCTCAAGTCATCCCTCTTCATGCCATTCCACCAATATACTTTCTGTAGATCACGGTACATCTTGGTGGCACCTGGGTAGATAGAATATCTAGAGCCATGACCCTTTCTCAACATTCCCTCTCTCAAGTCATCCACATTTGGAATACATAATTTGCCGTGATAGCTAAGTACACTATCACCCCTTAGGAGAAAACCTCCATTTTCTAATTTCAGAAAGCTTCCTTTAACTTTACCAAAATAGGATCCTCCTTGCCTTGCCTTAACTTTCATCACCAATGAAGATTTTGACCCATTTTGAACAATAACACCACCAGTTGCTGAATCAGTAAGGCAAACCCATAAACGAGAAAATCTATAGACATCCTTCACCAATTCCTTCCTTCCATTCTCTACATGGGACACACATTCCATGGACGACCTACTAAGAACATTCATCGCTACATTAGCCTTGCCCGAATGGTATAGGACACTCATGTCATAATCCTTAAGAATCTCAAGCCATCTCCTTTGTCGCAAATTCAGATCCTTCTGAGTAAACACATACTGAGGTGCTTTTGGTCACACATCCACATGCAACCCATACAAGTAGTGTCTCCAATCTTCAATGTAAACACCACTGCTGCTAACTCTAGGTCATGTGTCGGGAAATTCTTCTCATGTATCTTAAGATGTCTCGAGGCATAAGAAATGATCTTACCTTGCTGCATCAACACATATCCAAGGCCAATTTGAGAAGTATCACAATACACAACAAGGCCATCTGTGCCCTCTAGTAGGGTCAAAATTGGAGTCGAAATGAGTCGAGTCTTTAACCCTTGAAACCTCTTCTCACACTCATCGGACCACTGAAATTTGACCTTCTTCTGAGTCAACTTAGTCGATGGTACTGAAATGAAATAAAATCCCTCTATGAACCACTTGTAGTATCCAGCTAAACTTAAAAAGCTCCTTATTTGGTAGGACTGATAGGTCTAGGCTAGTTCTTTTTTTTCCTCAATCTTCTGAGAGTCTACCTGAACACCCTCACTAGACGCCACATGACCCAAAAATGCAACTAACTTTAGCCAAAACTCATATTACTAAACTTAACAAATAGATAACGATCCTTGAGAGTCTGCAACATGATCCTCAAATGAGCAGCATGCTCCTCTTTACCCCGAGAGTATATGAGGATATCATCTATGAAGAAAATGATGAACATATGCAAATACTTCTTGGACACCCTATTCATCAAGTCCATGAAAGCTACAGGAGCATTTGTTAGTCCAAAATACTTAACTACAAACTCATACTGACCATACCGAGTCCTAAAGGTTGTCTTCAGGATGTCACTCTCCCTAACTCTGAGCTGATGATAGCTGGATCTGAGGTCTATCTTAAAGAAGCACTTGCCACCTTGAAGCTGGTTGAACAAGTCATTAATTATGGGGAGGGGATACTTATTCTTGATTGTGACCTTGTTCAACTGACAGTAGTCAATGCACATTCTGAGAGAACCATCTTTCTTCCGAATAAAGAGGTCTAAAGCACCCTACGTGGACCTACTAGGCCTGATGAAACACTTATCTAGGAGATCTTTTAACTCTTCCTTCAACTCCTTAAGACTAGCTGGAGCCATTCTATAAGGAGGAATGGATATGGGCTACGTATCAGGGAGAAAGTCAATACCAAAGTTAATCTCCCGCTTGAAAAGGACTCCTGGTAGATTTTCCAGGAAATACGTTGTAATACTCACATACAATAGGAACTGACTAGAGAGTCGAGGTTTCAGACTTAGAATTCTTAATCTAAACTAGATGGTATACATAATCCTTGGAGATCATCTTCTTGGCCTTAAGGTAAGAGACAAAGCAACCTACAAGCATAACTGAACTACCCTTCCACTCTAGGAATGGCTCACCTGGGAATTAAAATCTACTAAGTGGGTCCTATAATTAATTGAAGCATAGAAAGCATACAACAAATCCATATCGAAGATATCATCCAAATCTGTCATATATAACTCCACTAGGTCAACTGAGGTGACCTTTTGAAGAACTATGATTGGGAAATTACTGTATACCCGTTGAGCTATAACTAACTCACTGATGGAAATAGAGACTGAGAAGGGTTTTGAGAAGATTTCAGGACTGACACCGAAATTTATAGAAACATAAGGAGTCATGAAGTATAATGTGGCCCATGGGTATAGAAATGCATAAACATCAAGATGGAAGACTCATAACATACCCGTGATCATATCTGGTGAGCTCGTCTGCTCCTGGTGAGATAATAGTGCATAGAACCTGTTCTAGTGCTATTCGCCACCTCTACTAGAAGATGCACCCTGCTAAGGTGCGAGAGCTGCTAGAGCTGTTAAAGTGGTGGTTGAGGGACAACCTTTACCATCACCCTGTCTAGCCGAAGGACAATCCCAGCGCATACGCCCAAGCTTTCCACACCTGAATCAAACATTTGAGCCAGCCAAGCACTCTTCTAGGTGGTTCTTACCACATTTCCTACAAGCTAGGAATGTGTGCTCCCCTGACATGCTCCTCTGACCCTTAGAAACTAATGCTCTACCTCTTTGATCCTCTCTAGGTTAGGATGGGACACTAGATAACGATGGAGCTAGGGCTGATGACCTCTAATGGGATTGTGGGTGAAGTACACCATCGGACCTATACTGAGAATACACAAAGCTCCCTATCCTAGGCCTCTTGGCCTCTCGACTATTGAAAAGGGATTTCATTCAGCTTCAAATTGATAAGCTTTGATGCCTTTACTTCTCTCAAATATCGAGGAAAGAACATGTCCAAGAACACCAATACAAACTCATCCCGGCCAAGTGGAGCTTCACCTACTCCCTCACCCTCCTTCCCTTTTAACTAACAGGAGGCCAAATCTGCACTCTCCTCTCCCAAAACTCCCATAATTTGGGTAATCTTCTAAATTTCCTCAATGAACTCCTATGGATCCTCGCCCACCTTAGAACCATGAATATCTGGCAGGTTCATCCTGGTGAAGTCTCACACCTTAGCTGTACAGCTTGCTAGTTGACTTGGGCTGTGATGTCGCCCAAGCACACGTAGTTGTCAAGTAAAATAGGATTGTTAAGTCCAGATATTGTACCCACAGGGACTTGTCCATTTAATCATTATAAGGTTTTCACTTTAATTTCAATAATTTGAGAAACAAGTAAAATGAAGATTGGTTTGGAAAATTAAACTACTAAAACTTCAAATGTAAAAATTAACTAAAACAAATGCAAGCTTGATTGTATTTCGATAATGATGACAGACTAGGGCAATGGTACTTGGTTGGTTTTGAGTTGAGTTTTCCAAATATAATTAAACTAGCATCATTCTTCCTACAGTTGTTAGTCGCAAGTTAGTATCCCATTTCTTACCACTATCCCTTGCATCTGATGAAGGGCGTACTCACGCACTTCTTAGACATATTTAGCCCGTACTTTACTATATTTTGAGAACAAATTATGTGTGTTTGCATGTGTTTATGTTATATATTTGTGAAAATTATCTAACGCATATGATTAGATAGTTTTAGGGCTAAAGGTGGATTTGAATGTATTTGAGGCTTATGGAATGAAGATAAAAAGAAGCTGATGTTGTGGGAAAAGTTTGAGTTTGGAAGATGTAGAAACAGTGTACCTGACGGGTTGAGGGAACGACTCATTACATCTGGTAATGAGTCATGAATTTAGTCGTGGAGACTACAAAGAGAAATTTTGAGAAAAATCTGGTGAAGGTAACGGAAGACATCACGAACCGTCAGGTGTTGGCACGACTCATTGTGAGAGCACTGGTGAATTGTTAGGTGTACTGGAATGTTGGAGAGTTAGACCAAGAGGGGAATAACAAATCCTGCCCATGCACAACGAGTCGTTAGGTGACCCGTTGCCACAACTGGTGACGCGGCAAGGCTTTCAAAAGGGGAAAAAAGTGGATTTCCTACTTCAACTAGGAAAAGGAAAACTAAATCCCAAGCCAAATTCATCAAGGAATGAGGAAAGCATGTAACTACTATAAATACCCTTTGTTTTCCTGTAATAGCTATCAAGCTTTAGATCAAGTTTAAAGTTCAAAAGTCTTCAAGTAGGATTGGAGTTTTAAGTCTGGAGTTTTAAGATACAAGTTTGGTGTCCTACTTTTGGAATTTCAAGACGATTGTTGAATTGTTCTTCTTTATTGTTGCAATAATCAAGTGAGTTTCTTCCTATCAACGTTGTTAGTATTTATTTTTTCTTTTATTTGTAAAATCTATTAATTTACTTATAAACATGATAGGCTAAAACCATCACAACTAGGGTTGTGGGAACCATGACAAATTAACAAACATAGGTAAAATACTTAGTGATTCTTGAACGAAGTTTATTCATGTATTGTTTCTTCCTTCGTTTAAATTGATTTTTAATAGTTGCAAGTGTTATAACTTTCCTTATTCTTACTTACTGGACCAAGGAGGTAATGAATGGGAAAAGGGATTAACAACAGAGGTTTGAGACTATCAACCCTCATCTGATAGCTTGAACTTGTCCGGGGATAGCTAATCTAATATTAACAGTAAGGGTCAATTAAAGTACATTCGTAGATAGACCAAGTTGCGTGGTGAAAATCATCTAGATAGGGGACTAACCATTTAGGTGAACCTAACTTACCAATATTGCATGCTAAGCACCGGAATGGATCACTAGTATAAAGCGCCTTGTGGTTATGAAATCATGGGGGACACTTACCCTAGTTAGTTGCATTAATTTGGAATCAACCTTAACAATTTCTCAACATTGTTATTTATTACTTTTACAAATTCCCCCTTCTTAGGAAATAATTAACTAAAAAGCTTAAGCACTAGCGTTCTTCTACATTCTTCCATATTCTGTGTGGAATCGACCCCAACCTCTAGTTGAGTTCTTTATTGAAAATGTTCGCTTCATACTTTGTTAAGAAGTGTGAGTTTGAGCATTATCAAAAAGTGGCGCCGTTGACAAGTAATACAGTTTAGGATTAGATTAATTGCTTGTGTTTAACTTTTAGTCTTTATTTCCTATTTTTTGTTTTTTTTTTAATTTCTGACGTGTCACAAGGAGGCATGGTAAAACAAGAGGCCAAGATGTTACCACAACCTCAACAGGTATCTTGATGAACTTTGAGTAATCAAGATACCTGTGTTGTGCCGCGACGTTAAATCAGGCGCTACTTGGGAGGCAACCCAAGATAAATTTTTCGCTTTTATGTGTTTGTTCAAGTGTGCAGGTGATAGCTCATAATTTTCAACAAAACAATTTGAGCATGAAATACATAGATGGGGGAAGCTGCACTTGCCCCCAGATACGACGAGGAGTAGAGGCCTAGGAAGTCTTCTTTCACTCTATTACTTTATGCTTATTTGTTTTACCACAGGGGACAGTGTAACTAATTAAGTGTGGGGTGGGAGAAGTGAACTTCATATTACCATTCATTCCTGAATTGCTAAATTTGTACATGGTAGGCCTAGTTTTTTTTTCCTGAAATTTATGACTTATCTTGAATGCTTGTTTGTTTGTAGTATTTTTAGTTTTATTTTATTTTGGGTTCCTCCAGTTTTTATTTTCGGTACTTTTCCGGTGGATAGTCCCTTAGAACCGATTAGAGAGTCTAGATTTTTTTTATTTTTTATTTTAGTCATTGAGTCATGAATTTTTCCGATGATAGATGGATGATGACCGTCTTAAGGATAAATTAGTCATTAGGAAGAACAAGACTTGAGCCTTACGAATGCTAGGTGCTTCACTTTAGGTATCATGAGACTTTATTAAATTCACTCAAAAATGCATGAAAAAGGTAGAAAAACTTAGTCTTTTAGAAATTGACTCTTGTACTTGAAAAAATGGGCTTAATTATGTTATGCATGCAATATGGATATATGTGTTTATGTGATCTTGATTTCCGTTATTAAACCATCTTGTGCCAATGTGTGAGGAATGATCTTTGATATACTCCATGCTTGTAAATTGATGTCTAGAACTTGCCCGGTGTATGTGCAAAGCAAAATAAGAATGATGGATTTAGGAAGTTATATAGGCATTTCTTTGGTAACCATATTTTTATCCTATTTTACCTACCTTGATTGTAATTATCCTAGTTAGCCATGTTGAGTCTTAACCTATTCTTTTGATAGCCATATTTTAAGCTTGAATCTCTATTTGTTGTATTGACTAGTATTTGATCCAAATGACTCCTAGAGCACTTCAATGAAAATTTTTTATAGGAAAGGAGCATAATTGGAGAAGTGAAGGGAAAAGCTAAAAAATGTGGTGAATTGGAGGAAAAGAAAAAGGTGAAACTTTGCTAAATAAGGAGGGTGATTTTTAGTGGGAAAACAAAAAGAAGAAAGAGTTTTGAAAAATTGAAGATGAAAAAAATTATGATTTACCGATTAACCGTACCCATTTGATTAAAATGAACTTGTTTTGGCCCTGATCCTTCTTTGGATATTGTGAACCTCAACATAAGAAAAAATGCTTAAGTTGAGGGTAGCTAGAGTAGGGGGTGCGTAAAGGGTGGGAACGGAAGAAAGGAAAAGAAAAAGAAAAAAAATGTGTGTGAATAAGCTCAATGATGGAAATAAAAATCCCCACGAGTAACCTAAGTAGAAAAAAATTGAAAAATAAAAGGAGGTATAAGGAGAAAATTTGGAAATAGAAGAATGTGCTTAAAAAACAAAGTGTTGTGAAGTACTAAAGTGCTTGGGGAGATTAGTCACTATCTTGGCCAAATAGTTCCTACCCGTCTCTTAGCCTACATTACAACCAAATTAAAGTCCTAATTGATCCTTGATTTATAATTCTATATTAGTGGAGTATTACACTAAGGGCAATCCTATAGGTCGTCTTTTGCATGTATGTTGAATTCTTTTGTAAAAGTGAGCGCAAATTATTTTATTTATGTCCAAGTTAATCTTATTCTATATCTTATGTGAAAACGAGCATCTCTCCAAATTGTGAGGGGCACAACAGTAAGACTTTGGTTTAATCTTGATTGCCAAATTACATAAATTCATGTTGGCCCAAAATATGTCTTGATGAGTTAGTTTTCAAAAGATAAGTGATTTCAAACTTTGACATCTTAATGTTGAACCTATATGTATGCGAGTGAGTTATTTGAGCTTCATTGATTTGTCTCATTATCCTAAGTGTAAGTAGACCTATTCGTAGGATGAATACTGTGCTAATTGTTAGAAGGGAAGTAGTAGATTGTTCGAGGACGAACAATAGTTTAAGTGTGGGGTGTTGATGAAGGGCGTACTCACGCACTTCATAGACATATTTTGCTTGTACTTTACTATGTTTTGAGAATAAATTATGTGTTTTTGCATGTTTTTATGTTATATATTTGTGAAAATTAGTTAATTCATGTGATTAGATGTTTTCACGGCTAAAAAGGATGGATTTGAATGTATTTGAGGCTTATGGAATGAAGATGAAAAGAAGCTGACGTCGTAGGCAAAGGTTGAGTTTGGAAGATGGAGAAACAGTGTACCTGACGGGTTGAGGGAAGGACTCGTTACATCTGGTAATGAGTCATGATTTCAGTTGTGGAGACTGAGAAGAGAAATTTTGAGAAAAATCCAGTGAAGGTAAAGGAAGACATCACGAATCATCAGGTGTTGGCACGACTCACTGTGAGAGCACTGGTAGGAATCGTCAGGTGCACTGGAATTTTGGAGAGTTAGACCAAGAGGGGCCTAACGACTCATGCCCATGCACAACGAGTCGTTAGGGGATCCGTTTCCACAACTAGCGATGCGACAACGCTTCCAAAACGGGAAAAAAGTGGATTTCCTACTTCAGCTAGGAAAAGGAAAATTAAATCCTAAGCCAAATTCATCAAGGAATGAGGAAAACATCTAACTACTATAAATACCCTTTATTTTCATGTAATACCTATCAAGATTTAGATCAAGTTTCAAGTCCAAAACTCTTCAAGTAGGATTAGAGTTTTAAGTGTCAAGTTTTTAGATACAAGTTTGGTGTCTTACTTTGGAACTTCGAGACGATTGTTGAATTGTTCTTCTTTATTGTTGCAATAATCAAGTGAGTTTCTTCCTATCAACATTGTAAGTATTAATTTTTTCTTATATTTATGAAATCTATTAATTTACTCATATACACGATAGGCTAAAACCACCACAACTAGGGTTGTGGGAACCATGACAAATTAACACACATAGGTAAAATACTTAGTGATTCTTGAACGGAGTTTATGCATGTATTGTTTCTTCCTTCGTTATAATTGATTTTTAACGGTTGCAAACGTTAGAAATTTCGTTATTCTTACTTACCGGACCAAGGAGTAATGAATGGGAAAAGGGATTAACAACGGAGATTTGAGATTATCAACCCTCATCTAATAGCTTGAACTTGTTCGGAGATAACTGATCTGATATTAAGAGTAAGGGTCAATTAAAGTACACCCATAGATGGACCAAGTTGCGTGGTGAAAATCATCTAGATAGGGGAACAACCATTTAGGTGAACCTAACTTACCAATATTGCATTCTAAGCACCGGAAAATTACTAGTATAAAGCTCCTTGTGGTTATGAAGTCATGGGGAATACTTACCCTAGTTAGTTACATTAATTTGGAATCAACCCTAACAATTTCTCAACAATGTTATTTATTACTTTTACAAATTCCCTCCTCTTAGGAAATAGTTAACTAGAAAACTTAAGCACTAGAGCTCTTTTACATTCTTCCGTATTCTCTGTGGGATCGACCCCAACCTCTAGTTGGGTTCTTTATTGACAACGTCCGCTTCATACTTTGTTAAGAAGTGTGAGTTTGAGCGTTATCAGCATCCAAGAACTTTTTCATAAAACTTGACGCCTATATCCCTATGGTCACAGGAGAACAATGAAACGACGATAATGCCTACTTCTATTTCAACTAAACAGTGTTGAAGGGTATATCTCTATCCTCAACAACAATTTCTATCCTATCACCAATGGGTTCAAGGGTCTTTGAATTCCCATTCTGTATTTATTTTTAACCCTTTCGATTCCTTTTTTCAAGTTCAATTAAAAGCCAATGGATTACTTACAAGGTGATCAATCTCATAAATAATAAATTAATACAAATAAATACAAACAACTATAAAAGAAGAATAAAAACTAAGTTTATTTAGTCTGTCAAACAATCAACCATTCACCATGGCTATAACCCTAGAATTTCAGTTTAGCCACTCATAAACAAGCGGAAAACAAATTCTTATTCATCATTATGTGAAAATACAAAGTACAGAAGAGAAAACCTAGTTGTATAAACTTGTCTTCCTTCCAAACGACTTACAATCTTTCATGAATGAATTGCGGAATAAAAAATGAGTAATGACTGCTTCAAAAATGTCCAAAACTACTCGAAGAAGTTAAAAACTCTATAACAAATGACCTAAGGCTTATATTTATAGATGAGCCTTCAAATGACACTTCTTTCCTTCAATACTTGGCTTTATAATCAGCATTTTTCACCACGGAACGACCCTAGCGCGGCGCCCCTCCTATCTTGCCATAGAGTTCATCAAATTTCCAGCAATTTCAGCTCTAGATAGGGTTTGGTGTGCCACCCCAGCCATAGCACCAGACTGAGATTTTTTTTCTAAAGTTTCGGACTTGGTGCGAGGTGCCAGCCATAGCACCAACCACGTCAGATTTGAATCCTCAAATCTTCATTTGTTGCTTTATTTTGAGTCCATTTTGCCTAGTTTCCTGCTCAAATCAACTCAAATCGTTTGTTAGCGCATAAAACACACACACATATGAATTTAAGAATATATTAAGGATTATTAACTCAAAACATGATCAAACATGGGTAAAATATGGAAAATGGGCATGAAAATATGCCCAACATCACCACCCCACACTTAAATCATTGTTTGTCCTCGAATAAATCCTTAAAACATACCTAAAATCATTATTCACTATAACACTTGACACCTCTATCAACTCATACTCAACCAACTAGCATGGAGCAAACATAAAGTGGTTTATCATCATGCAACAATTCTCAACAAAGCACATAGAAAGATTTCACATTCAAGAACACACAACCTCTATAACTGACTCATCTTTTTTAACACAAAGGGCCAACATGATTAAGTGTGACACATGCACAAATAGTACACCAAATTAGACCTCTTGTGCCCCTTACTTTTAGTGATGTTCCTCTCTCAACTTCATCAATATAAGACACAGAACACAATAAGTAAGGCACACTCACACTCACAAATGATGTAATGCATATATGCAACATACCATAGGCTTGCCCTTCATGTACGTTAAGACTACATATATGCTTCAAGAGATTAAGATCACAAGGACTTTTCTTGGTTGTAATGTCTGCTAAGGGACGAGCAGGATTGATATTTTATTTTATAGTGACTGCCACCCTAAGAACTTTTAAGACATATTTCACTTTACTTGTCTACCACCTCTTTCCTTGCTTGTTCACCTTTCCTCTATTCACCCTTGTCTTTTATTTTCATGCCCCATTTTTTCATTACTTGGCTGCTAGTTTTCTAATCATAAAATAACTAAGGATTTTGCAATTAAAGCTCTCATTTTTTTCAATTCCTTAGCAGCAAGTAGATAATACAATTTTTATGGGCACTCCTTCTTCTCACTTTTCTTTCTTACCACAAATTTTCTTTTTCCCTTAATCTTATACTTTAGTGGACCTTCACTTTCAAGTCTCAAAGTGCCTAAGACTACTTTGGATCAATAAGTCTGAGGTCTCAGAAAAAGAGGGATTAAGCTATTATTGAGGCTAAGAAAGAATAAGGCAATTAGGCTCAAAGGGGTTAACTAGGGAGAATGACTAGGAAGATAAAATAACTATAGGGAAAATATTGGCAAAGAAGGGCCTTGATCATCTCTCAACTTCCTACCAACATACGCTAAGGTAAGTTCTAAATTCTACAATATATATATATACAAAATAGTTCAGCTCACCTCTCATGGCAACAAAATCTAATTAGTTTCTACAACTACACATTCACACAATGATATTGAATGACAAGTTAAATTCGTAATGAATCCCTAAGGATATGTTGAGTAAAATTAAAGAGATATGCGCATCTTTCATGGATTCTAACTCATGCAATCAAGATGACTACTCTATTTACTCTAGCATAGTAGCTAAACAGAATATCAAGCATAAAAGTGGATGACCTATGACTCAATCCTAAAAAAAATGTGATGAAACTTCCCTTAAGATAGTCGTCATCCATCTATCATAGGGAAACATGATTACTCTATGACTATAATGACTCAAACAAAACAAAATAAAAAATTACCTGGTTTAAAGGGCTCCCCTTCAGAAAAGAACCGAGTCCATAAGAAAAAACTGAAGGGTGGGTGAGATAAGACAATTTGTAAAATTTTTCAAACAAAATATGATGGCGTACTCACCCTTAACCTCAAAACTAAGAAGACATACCCTCACCCCACACTTAAAGCTTTGCTCTATCCTTAGAGCAACTAAAATTAGAGATCAGAGTAGAGTGAGAAAATACTCCCTAGGGCCCTTTAGGGCCTAGCTATCATCATGTCTTTTAGGTTCACAGGTCACATGACCCCACACTTAGTCTCAAGACCATGCTCCTTAGCTTTTGATTTCGGGTACTCAGACTTACCCTTTCTTCAAAAGAAAAATCCACAATAACAATATATATACAAATATGATAGTTATATTTTTACATGTTAGGTTGCCTCCCAACCAGCGCTTTATTTAACTTCGCGGCAAGATGCAAGACTCTTTAATCATTTTTTAATAAAATTGAATTCCTTTCTCTATCCCAATTGCCCTCACAATAATGCTTCACCCTTTGGCCATTAACCAAGAAGGTTCTGTCAGACCCCAAGGGTTTCAACTCCATAGCACCATGTACATTCACACTTACTATTTCAAATGGTCTCGACCACTTTGATCTCAGCATTCCACCAAGCAACCTCAACCTTGAATTGTACAGTAACACCAATTGCCCTACCTGGAATTCACAAGGTTGAATGCGTTTGTCATGTGATCTCTTAGTCCTTTCTTTGTACATTTTGGCATTTTCATAAGAACTGAACCTAAACTCATCCAACTCATGTAGTTACAGCATCCGTTTTTCTCCAGCAGCTTCCAAATCCATATTCAACTTTTATATGGTCCAATATGCTCTGTGCTCCAACTCAACTGGTAAGTAACACACTTTCCCAAAAACTAGTCTATATGGTGAAGTGCCAATAGGAGTTTTGAAAGTTGTTCGATAAGCCAATAATGCATCATCCAACTTACTTGACCAATCCTTTCTATTTGTGCTCACGGTCTTATCAAGAATTCTTTTGGTTTCTCGATTTGATACCTCCACATGTCCACTTGTTCGCGGATGATAAGTAGTGGCTACCTTGTGTTTCATATTGTATTTAGCCAACAAAATATTGAAGAGTTGGTTGCAGAAGTTTGTACCTTCATCATTTATAATAGCCCTGGGTATGCCAAAGCCGGTGAATATGTTTTTTTTCACGAAATGAGTTACAACCTTGGCATCATTGGTAGGCAGTTCTACAACTTCTACCCATTTTGACACATAATCAACTGCCACCAAGATATATTTGTTCCCATTTGAAGGGATGAAAGGACCTATGAAGTCAATTCCCCAACAATCAAACACGTCCACTTCCATAATGCCTCATTGAGGCATTTCCTACCTTTTCGAAATGTTCTCTGTTCTCTGGCAATTATCACAAGACTTCGCAAATAGATACGCATCTTTGAAGAGAGTAGGCCAACCATACCCAACTTACAGGATTTTGCTGCGGTCCTATCTCCACTATGATGTCCATTATATGGTGAAGAATGGCAACTTTCTAGAGCTTGAGTCACCTCTCCCTTAGGAATGCATCTTCTAACCAATTGATCAGGACCTATCTTGTACAAGAAGGGTTCATCCATATATGTAGAATCGATTGTCATGCAGTAATCTTCTCTTCTTTTCTGAGTTCACACCAGGTGGGTACACCTCATTAACTAAGAAATTTACCATATATGCATACCATGACAACTCTTGGCTATGCACAACAAATAACTTCTCAACAGGAAAGGTCTCCACTATGTTAGTCTCAAGTCAATATGCTCCCTGTCCTCCAACTTGGACAGGTGATCTGCCACTTGGTTTTCTACGCCCTTCCTATATTTGATCTCAATGACGAATTCGTACAGTAATAATATCCACTGAATAGTTTTGGTCTTGGAATCCTTCTTTGAAAATAGGTACCTGATTGCAGCATGATTAGTATAAACTATCACCTTTGTCCCCACTAGGTACGCTTGAAACTTGTCAAATGCATACACAGCAGCTAATAACTCCTTCTCGGTCACTGTGTAATTTTTCTGAGCTGCATCTAAAGACTTTCTTGCGTAATAAATGGGTTGAAACCTCTTACCCCTATTTGTCCCAAGATAGCTCCTATTGCATAGTCACTGGTATCGCACATCACAATGAATGGTAATGACCAATCTGGGGCAATAATAATTGGAGCTATTGTCAACTTATCCTTCAGTGTGTTGAAATCTTGCACATAGTCCCTGTTGAACTCAAACTTCACATCTTTCTCTAAGATCTTGCACATTGATGTTGCAATTTTTGAAAAATCTTTGATGAACCTTTTATAGAACCTCGCATGTCCTAAGAAATTGCACACCCCTTTCACCGAGATTGAGGGTGGTAGTTTTCTCATTGCTTCAATTTTAGCTCTGTCAACCTCAATACACACCTTTGAAATTTTATGTCCCAAGACTATCCCTTCTCGTACCATGAAATAGAATTTCTTCCAATTCAGTACAAGATTAGTCTCTTCACATCTAGCTAGTACGACATCCAAATGATTCAAGCAATTATCGAAGTCACTCCCATAGACTGATAAATCATCCATGAACACCTCCACATATTTCTCCACCATGTCTATAAATATAGCCAGCATACATCTCTGGAATGTTCCTGGAGCATTACATAATCCAAATGGCATTCTTCAAAATGCAAAGGTTCCAAAAGGGCAGGTGAAAGTCGTCTTCTCCTAATGTTCTTGTGCTATCATAATCTGATTATAGCCTGAATACCCATCCAAGAATCAGTAGTAATCATGTCCAGCTAACCTGTCTAGCATTTGATCTAAGAAAGGCAAGGGAAAGTGATCCTTCCTGGTAGCTGCATTGACCTTTCGGTAGTCAATACAAATTCTCCATCCTGTAACTATTCTTTTGGGGATCAATTCATCCCTCTCATTATGCACCATAGTTATTCCCCCTTTTTTTGGAACACACTGAATTGGGCTCACCCAATGACTATCCGAAATTTGATAGATGACGCCTGCATCCAGCCGCATTATAATCTCCTTCTTGACCACCTCTTTCAGGATTGGGTTCAGTCTTTCTTGATGCTCAACACTGGCTCTGGCTCCTTCTTCAAGAAATATCTTATGAAGATAAAAGGAACTACTTATTCCTTTTATGTCAGTTATTGTCCACCCCGCTGTTATAAGCCTTAGCACTTCTAGCAACCTACTTACCTATTCATCATTCAACAAAGCAGATGTTATCATAGGAAGTGTGTTATCACTACCTAAATATGCATATTTCAAATAAGTTGGGAGGAGTTTTAATTCAAGAACTGGTGCCTTCTTAATAGAGGACTTCGGCTTCTCCCGATTTAGAAATTTGTCAAGTATCTCTGCAGGAATATCTCTCTAGATGTATGAACTAATGACATTTAGTTCTGCTAAACATTCTGCCATTTCTAACCCCTTTATCTTTGAGGATCACTTCACCTATCTCCTTACCACTGCGCAAGGAAATAACATTTACATTTTCCATGGGGTTCTTTTCGGTATTACTTGGGAGTGACCCTTATGGTCTGTTATTTTGCTGTAGAGCCAATTGCCACATTTTCCTTTCAAGCTCGTGGATGGATTTTTGCATTTTGTTTACCACTTGCATCTGCTGCACCATCCATGGTTTCATCGTCTCCTCAAGAGAACCGTTCTACTACTGGCCCTATGGCCTTTAATAAGTGTTTTGGGGCCTTTGGAATTTTTGATTCCCTCCCGATGGGGGATTTGCTCCATTACGGTACCCCTGATTATAGCTATTACCTAAAAAACCTCCACCACGACCTTGTTGTCCCATAAAATATATAGACTCAGGATTAAGAGGAAAAAATAGGTGTGGCCTTCTCCACATGCCTCACATGATGGTGGTGGAATTTGTACCTACTGTACCTGCTATACCTACTGCACTTGGCCTCCTACTGGTGTGATCACCAACTTACTGATCACATTTACTAACTAGCTAATGTCTGCCCTAATTGTTGTTACACCATCCATCTTAAGCTTTCCCGGCACCTTTGCTGCTGAAATCCTCTGCCTGAATCTTGTTAATCTTAACTCTCCGCAGACATGACATTCAAGAGAGCCTCAATTTCATCATAACTTTTGGACTAAATATGTCCTTGTGTAGTAGCCTCAAGGAGTATCTTAGAATTCGGGCTTCAAACCCTCAATGAATTTGTGCCCAATTATCTCCTTAGGTTACATGTGGTGTGGAAAACCCCTCAAATAACCCTTGTAATGTTCCCATATTTGAGCTAGTGTTTCTCCATCTTTCTGTACGAATTCGTAGATCTTTCCCCTCAATTATTTAGTTCTTCTTGAAGAGAAAAACCAGTTGATGAACTTATTGGAGAGGATCTCCCAAGTGGTGATGGATGTTATAGTCAAATTGAAGCCACTCCTTGGCCTCTTTGATTAGTGAGAAAGGAAATAGGGTCAACTAGACATATTCATTTGACACATTCTGGTAGTGGAAATTTTCACTCAGCTCTACAAACGTCATTAGATGCCTGTGGGGATCCTCGTGCGACTTGCCCTGAAATTGGCAAGTGTTTTGGACTAACCTCACATTCCCTTCCTTTAGCTCAAAGTTCCCAGTGATGGCCAGTTTGAAAATTGCTTTAGAAGCGTTCTCCACATTTGTCCTAGCAAATTGCATCACTGAAACTCTCTCATTCTCTTCACCTGCTGCTTGCTCGATGTTTTCCATAGTTAACCTCCGAAAGGTTCTATCTATTTTAGGATCTTGAGAAGCTAAGGTTTGTCCTTGACTTATCGTGCTTGGCATACACTAAGGCAAACAACCCTGTGAATTTAAACAAAAACAAGAAACAAGTGAAAAATATAGACTAGCAAAACAAATTCTAACCTACAAATGATTAAACAATATTCAAGTCCCCAGCAATGGTGCCAAAAACTTGATGTCACCCAAGCGCACGTGGTTGTCAAGTAATGTAGGATTGTTAAGTATAGATATCGTACCCATAGGGACTTGTCAATTTAATCGCTATAAGGTTGTCACTTTAACTTCACTAATCTATGAAACAAGTAAAATGAAGATTGGTTTGGAAAATTAAACTACTAAAACATCAAATGTAGAAATTAACTAAAACGAACGCAAGCTTGATTGTATTTCAATAATAATGATAGATTAGGGCGATGACACTTGGTTGGTTTCAAGTTGAGTTTTTCAGACGTAATTAAACTAGAATGATTCTTACAACGGTTGTTAGTTGCAAGTTACTATCCCATTTCTTGTCACTATCCCTAGCATCCAAAATCTATTTCATGAACCCTAACCCTATATACTATGGTCGCTGGAGAACAATGAAATGATGATTATGCCTACTTATATTTCAACTAAACGGGGTTGAGTATATCCCTATCCTTAACAACAACTTCTATCCTATCACCGATGGGTTCAAAGGTCTTTGAATTCCCTTTCTGTTTTTATTTTTAACCCTTTCAATTCCTTTCCCAAGTTCAATCGAAAGCCAGCAGATTACATACAAGATCAATCTCATAAATAATAAATTAACACAAATAAATAAAACAACCATAAAAGAAGAATCAAAACTAAGTTTATTTAGTCTGTCAAAAATAATCAACCTTCACCATGGCCACAATCCTAGAATATGAGTTTAGCCACTCATAGATAAGCGAAAAATTAAAAACTTAGTCATCATCATGCCGAAATACGAAGTAAAGAAGAGAAAACCTAGTTGTAGAACCTTGTCTTCCTTCCAAACGGCTTACAAGCTTTTATGAATGAACTACAAAATAAAAATGAGTAACGATTGTTTTAAAGAAGTCCAAAACTACTCCAAGAAGTCAAAAACTCAGCAACAAATGACATGAGGCTTATATTTATAGATGAGCCTTCAAATGACGTTTTTGCCCTTCAAGACTTGGTTTTAAAATCAGCATTTTTCACCACGAAATGACCCTGGCGCACCGCCCCTCCTATTCGTCATAGACTAAGTCAAATTTCCAGCAGTTTCAACTCCATATAGGGTTAGCACCAGACTGAGATTTTCTCTGATGTTTGGGACTTGGTGCGGGGCGCTAGCCGTTGCACCAACCCCCTTCAGATCCTCAACTCTTCATTTTTTGCATTACTTTGAGCCCATTTTGCCTAGTTTCCTGCTCAAATCAACTCAAATCATTTGTTAGCACATAAAACACACACATACATGAATTTAAGCATAAATTAAGGATTATGAACTAAAAATATGATCAAATATTGGTAACAACATAACAAATAAGCATGAAAATATGCCCAACATCAGGCTGTCATAGCCTATGCCAATATCTAAAAAGCAGCCTTAAACTGAACAAGAGTTACCTGCTAATAACTTCCAAAATATATTCTTAATTCAAAGAATATACACGACCGAGTTATCAAAACAAGTAACGCGACGAGTGCCGGGGTCAAATCCCATGAGGACTAGGGAATGATATTTCAAGTTTCCATTGAGATATTGATGTTAACTTGCACCACGTAGATTTAATATAAAAACAAATAAAATTGGGGGAGTAGAAATTTTCAAAGAATTGTATAGGTTGATTTAGTGAAGCAAAATAGCAAGATCAGCTAAGTTGTCAACAAGGGCGTGAAATACTAGAGGTGAGGTGTAGATGAAATACTAACTAGATCGGGAAATGCTAGGTCATCTTATAAGTTCAATAAGTGTAAATAATCTTGGGAAGTGGGTAATCTCAGCTTCTCAGCCTATTTACTACCTCTTGCTAGAGTTTTATCAAAACTCTAGCCAAAACATAGCTCAACCCGATTTGATTTGGATTAGCAATTGCACTATTCCTAGTTATTAGTTGCCAATAAGGAATGAGAAAGCAATTTAAGCTATTTCTAGCTTAATTTCACAATTTCTTATCCATGCCCACTACTAGATTCTCTTCCAATGCTTAATTATTCTCTCTCAAGCAATAATCAAGCAAGAATAAATAGACCCATTTCATAATCAATGGATCTTCTTTAGTAGATTGAAGAGAATCTAATAGATTTACACTTAATTGAAAAACATGAAGATGACTCTAGCAATACCCAATCCAATTAAGTATTCATCATCACACACCTCTAGTTAATGATTTTAGCTCCTCATAGTTAAGAAGTTCAACAACACATTCACCAGTAGCATCATTGAATTTAATAGAAAGAGTAGATAAATCAACTTCACAAATTGATCTTCAACAATAGCTGAAACTTATTAGTACAAAAGGAAATAGAATAGAGTACTTTCTACAATTTTCAATCAGAATCTCCCTCGCTTAGCTAAGAGAATGTTCTTTAGCTCAAAGGGGAAAATAATGATATGATGTAAGCTTTTGTTCTCTTCAAAATTTCTCTTTCTATCTCTCCTTCTCCATATCTCAGTACAAAGTACTTTATTCCTATTTATACCCTGAAAAGTAGGGCACTTTTCATCTCTTTTCTAGTGTTGAACGATTATACCCTTATAAGCACCGTCTTGGAACCGGCAGAAGCACCGACGGTTTGCTGATTACAATCCATGAACCGCCGGGTGTCTTTTCTGCATCTTCACTAAGTTCCAGTGAAGACCGGAGGTTCACCCGGCATTTCGCCAATGCAAATCCGTGAACCTCCATGTCTTCAAGATATTTTCCATAACTTTTGAGTATCATTTGGCGACTGGACTGGTGACTCGGCGCTGGCAAGTCACGAACCACCGGTGGCATTTGTTACACCCCGTAAGTTTCTAGCACTTAGATGGCCTATTCATATGTTTGTTGAGAGTCTTAGAGTGCCATACATATGAGGAAAGGGGCTCGGGGAAGGACCGAACGAGTGCCAAGTTGGAATTTCGCAAGAGGAGGCTGAACCGCGCTGCCCAGAGGGGCAAAGTGGCACAGAGCTGGGACCTCCGCATTAGCCAACATGGCACGGAGCCAAAACGGTGCGTTGGCCAATGTGCCACATTGCCATGTATTTTGCTGCAAGTATATATAGGCCTCATCCTTTAACATTATGTCATTTCTTACATTTATTTCGATTAGAACAGAGGATAGGACGAAGGGAATATATAATTTTCATCCAATTATGCCGTCAAACGCCGTCCAAATTCAAATTAACTTCGGGTATCGAAGTATAAAGCTGCACGGAGCATTTCTACGGAGTTAGTTTCATCAAATTCTCCCGGAGAATCGTCGTCCTGCCGAGCCAAAGTTGTTGGAATTGCTCCAAACTAGTGTCAATATGACCAGGCTTAAAGTAAGTATTTCTCCCTTCCAGATTTTCAAGAAATAACGAGGTTTCGACCGTGTTCCGTTTAATTAGAAATATAGTTAATATTTCTATATAAAGTCTTCCTTTTTGATGAATTTAGTGATAAAACTAATCCTATCTTTCCAGTAACACGATTTCTGTTGAGAAGGGCAGTTGAACACGAGCTGAAACTCGCCAGTTAATCAGTAAAAAGCGATCAAGGTATGTAAGGCTTAACTCTCGGCAAATATCCTAGTCGTACAATGTTACGTCTTATGTTTTTGAATAGAAGTAACGATCTCAGATGCTGCAGATGGTTTCTACCATTAGATTGTAATTCGATATGTTGTAACTAATTGTTATTGATCTACGTATATAAATATCAGATATCTGGCGATTAGCTGCTGACAGGGATAACAGTTACATAAATTCTGGTTAGCTGTTAGAACTCATATATACATCGTACTGCAGGACCACTCGTTAAAAAGGGAGCAGGTTAAATGTGATTCATGTATGACGCTATAGAAACTCTTTTATTCTCAGCTTTTTGGGATGGTAGACTTAATGTTTGTTGCTATACCTTGACTTCAGAGGCTTGTAAGAGTTAGTAGCCTTAATCAGTTGGTTAAACAGTATGGGTGCAGTTAGGCGGTCTGATGACCAGTTGGCGCCTGTATTAGTAGGAAAGCATCCTTAGAGGTCATTAACGTTATCGCACATTCCAGAACTAGAAATAGAGACAGAATAGGTATATTCCAGAGTTAGCGACACCAGGGTTCTCCAGTGTGTTGAGTGATCGTACGTTGTCCTTTTAGCTTATCAGCGATTGTGAGTGTTAGTCGATTTAATAGTTATCATGTAGAATGCCCAACAAGCCAGCCTAGTCATCAAAGTCAGATAAACCTGTGGGTACCCCAAGGAGGGGTCCACATCAGTAGCCAGTGACGGGCCAGTACCCTAGCCGGTTCTTGTAAGGTATCCAGGTACAGAGTGCCAGAAGAGGGCCAGTCTATATAGAATTGCCTATAAGATTGAGAATTGCCCAGAACAGTAATATAGCGCTCAAAACAGTAACATAGATCCGAGTGGATTCAGACAAGGCTTAAGGAGTCAGTAGTACTTTGCTAGTACAGTGTTAACCACATGTTAAGGAGATCGGTAAGCTCCGTATGAAGAACCAGGGACCGATCGCCTAGAAGCAAGTTCGACCAAGCCCAACTCTATAGTTGTTTAATTAGAAGAAAAAAGTTGTTAGCTGTCCGCAACTCCATAGTTATGCATGAGCTACAGATGTCCGAGTAGGACATTCAGAGTATTGTTAGACTACTTCAGACCTCACTCTATTCAGCCAAGATTATTAGAGATCATGACCACTATCAGGATAGATCAAATACGTGCACATGGTCTGCCTGTAGAAAGTCATACAGATTATCCCAGAGGCGAGTAGCATTAGCATGAGGCCCAGAAGGCCAGATACTCTCTCGCTATACAGATAGATTTATTTTTCAGTTTCTCCAGTATAGTAATCCAGTATGACTCTAAGTAAAGCGTGTCAGGAGTATGTGATTATGTGTAGTTATTGTTATTAGTTGAGACCTGTATTTGCATTGTTTGGGATGGATTACCTGTATAGCTTCCGTGACCGCCCCAGGGTTAATAGCTGTGTCGAGTCTTCCGTCAGAGGGTGAGGATGAGTCGCTCTACGGAGAAGCATGCCATCCGCAAGGGACAAAGATGGGGAGCCAACTCCTCATATTTTTTCATGGTTGGCCTATACACACCCCCACCGAGCACTTTCCCCCGTGGTGTAGATTTCAGGAGTCCTCCGGCTCAGGCACAGCTATAGTCAGGGGCCCAACAGGCACAAGCTGCTTACCTAGGGGACCGACAGGATGCTCATAGTTAGTAGGTGGTGGGGTATGACCGGGATAGGGGTAAATAGATTGAGGTGTACTCACTAGGGCTAATGGGGGCCCGTGTGGGTTGTTATGTGTTGATTGCACCTTCTGGCTTGTGGGGGCCAGGTAAGGTTTATGTTATGTTGCTTTAGTTACTGATAGTTAGATAGTAAGACGTTCCGTTTGTCAGGTATGACCCTACCCTTCTTATTACAGTTACGTTTAGTCCTGATTTTACTACTTCAGCCAACTTCAGTTCGTTCCCTTTATTTCAGCTATGGTCATCTTTATTCCTTACTCTCAGTCATTTACAGCTATTGCTTTACATACTCGGTACATATTGTACTGACGCCCGTCCCGGAGCGTTGCATAACTTGCCTGCAGGTACAGATAGACGAGGAGAAGACCTCTCGTAGTTTCAATCAGCCGCACAGAGCCATTAGCTCCTTTCTTCCGGAGCTTGTGTGACAGAGATTTACTTCTTTTGTTTATACAGTATGGGTAGGCCGGGGCCCTATCCCGATCATCTAATTACTCCTAGAGGCTTGCAGATAGTATCTTTTACCTGTGGTTAGATGTATCAGCTACGTGGGGTCGTATGTGATTTAGATTATGTGTGTTGGCCGTGTGAGGCCCTGTTTAGCTGTTTATTTTCATAGGTGGCTATAGGCCTTGTTGGCCGGGGGTTGTATTTACAGCCGCTATATAGCCCGTTGTTTTCTTGATTCTAGAGTTAGAGCCAGCCTTGCACCAGAGGTTCTTAGGCTCAATCAGCTCAACCGTTCAGATCCTAGTAGGGCACCAGGCGCCAGTTATGCCTCCCAAGGCGGGGCGTGACAACATTAATCCTCTGAGGCATTGATATTCGTCCCTTGGTCGGCGTTTCGCATGTTTACATCTGCGAATCACCGATTCACTCTCACTCCCCTCTTTTTGATCTATTTTTCTCTTTTCTTCACTTTTAGCCATCTGAACAAAACAAAAGCAAAAGGCAATAAAATCCAAATAATCAACTTAAGAACGAGACAAAAACTCAAGTTTTAGAGCCTAGTGAGTTGGTAAATTACCAAATCATCAAACCCCCAAACTTAAATCATTGCTTGTCCTCAAGGAATGCAACACTTAACTATTGAGGAATTTGCCACCTCTTTTCATAATTAGACCTCGCCGATCATTTGAACCATGACAACCCAAAAATACTCACCTCACTCACCGAAAAAGAAAAGAAAATACTCCAAAAGACCAAAATAATGAAGATGTTTCAAATAGGAAACCCTTTCTATCAAGAAAAGTTTATGAAAGGAATCGTTTATCAAAACAAGGGCATTGCTCAACCAAGTAACACACATAGCATCTCCAGTTATAATCACTGAAAATTCAAAGCTTGCCTTAGAGTTTACACTCCTTGCTGTAGGTCCACCTTAACTCTGAATGCTCTTGCATCCCTAAAAAGGAATGAATCCACTCACCAAAATAAGAATCCCTATTCTTTTGGTCATGTGATCATTTGAATGCACACACGGGATTAATTAGAAGAGACTCTCACAATCACTCTCCCAAAAGATATCTTCATGCATACACTTGACCTATAGGCTTTCCCTTCATGTAATTCGCCACTAATGTAGAGTAGTTGCACCTAGAATCATTTAGGACTTGCGGGTTATGATGTATGGTTGGGGTGAGGGTAGGATGAATATTTGGCTATAGTGACTAGATCCTCCCTAATGCTTTTTCTTACATACCTTACGTCAATTCTACTCACTTAACCTTCTTTCCCTTCTTTCCTTGTTGATGACTTTCATTTCTTTAACACTCCCCCTTATAACCCCTTTTTTTCACAACTAGCCTTATTACATCAATAGGAAACACTGATTTGCACAAATTGTCTTTTTTTTTTGATTTATCCTTTGGGGCACTTTAACAAAAGGCAGTGTTCCCTTCACACTATAATTCTTATCTTCCCCCGTTGTTTTGTATACCCCCAAACATAGGCTTTTGCCTCATTTTTCACAAATGTTTTGATCACTCCCTCTTTCTTAGGCCTTACGCCTTATTTCATCACTTATCTTATGACTAGCATCTAGGGAGAATGGGGGCTAAAAAGAGGTATTAAGAATGGTCTTAAGGCTTGTAATGTGGTTGCCAAGGAAAGGGATTAAGGCTCAACATTATATAATAAGGATCAATGCTCATGGAGGGCATATGGCTGAAGTGACTAAACAAAGGAAAGCCTAAACTTATTTTCTTGGTGCAACTACATCTAGGACTTCTCCTTGAATCACATTTTGGGCAAGTTCTAGACAAGATGTAATGCATGAGATTAATCAAAAATGTCCTCAACACACAAGGCATCACTCTTAAAGGGTCTACAAGAGTCATTCTCAACACAAAACACCAAACTAGGACATCATAGCCAGCAACTATCGTAAGTCAAATAGGGAATTTATAGTGTATGACAGAGAATGCTATGCTGCGGTGTCAACACTTGCTCATTATCTTCATTCTCATGACCTTTCTTTTACAATTCCATTTCAACAAAAAACTTTTCTGGTGGTGCCTCTCAAAACAACTTCAAAAAGTACCCAAAGCAACATAACATTTTCCCTTAAGAATGTCGCCATTCAGTCCATCATCGGGAAAAACCAACCTGGTTCGACAATAAAAATAACAAAAGTAAAAGAGAATGCTCCTTGAGAAAGAACCGTGGTAAACAAAGCCCTCGGAGTTTTAATTTCTACACTACTATTTACAATGGCGACAAAGGAACAAGACTTTGGGGTCATTTCATTCAAGATTTTCAATATTTTGCAATTCAAAGAAAAGACCCCATTTAGTCACTAATCATTCATCATAAATAAAAAAATTGAACCAAATGATTCATTTATTCATTTAAAAAAATAGGACATGCCCGACAAGGGCAATCATCAACCATTGAAATAAAACCTAACAGCCCGACAAAGGCTGGACTTACTTAGACTAAAAAAGCATCAAAATATCAAAATTAAGATTCATCCCTGGCCCCCTCATCAATCGTGCTCATCCCTCCCCCACGTAAGAGCATACATTGTCCCCAATGTAAATATGCAAAAGGGAAAGGGACAAGGAACTCCATAAGTGGGTTACTCCTCATCGTCAGCATCTACCTCACCACCATCACCGCCGGTGGCCTCACCTAGCCCAGTGAAATCATCTCCCAGCCCTTCAAACAAATCATCAATTGGCCCCCAAACTGAGGAAGGAGCAGCTATTACAATAACCAAGGCACTCATGTCAGGAACTTCTATCGAAGTTCGACTCTTCCACTCATGCACCTCAGTTCAGAGGGGAAGTGACTTCCCCTTATACTGCATGCACCCTCTTGCATAAAGTGGCAACATTCTCGTATAGTGACTTGAGCTCCTTCTTGATAGTATTAGCAATGAGTGCTGAGAGGCTCTTAGCCAAAAGTTGAAGTTGGCTTTCGTGCGAGTTTGTCATCTCCACAAGTCTATGGAGACCACTTGGCTGAGAGGATTTCCAAGGGAGAGAATCTCCTCGCTGAGGCATGTCACCCGATGCTGTCCAATATTTCAGGCTGCGGCACATTGGACTTTCGGGTGATTGGTGATTGGGCTGACCCATAGGAGAGGGATTCTTCTTGCACTCCAAAGGCCTGAAGTTGCTTCCTTTTTCATTGTCGGTGCCTTGGCATCTCTCTTCTACTCAATATCTATCACACCTGAAGCAACGCAAGGAGTTTCAACTGGGAGTAGAGGCACCCCAACAACTGTGCAAAGCTGGGAAATTAAGACAGCGTAGGGCATTGAGGTACTGGACTGCTGGGCCTTTTTCTTGATTTGTTGAGCGACAATTTCCCTAAAGTTAATGGGGACTCCCATTATTATGCAAGCGATAAGGATGGCAGTTTCAAGGCTGACCCTCTGCTAATTTTTAAAGGGGATGATCCGAGCACAAATAAAATCGAGCCACAGCTTGGCCTCGAACTTCAGGTCATGGTGAGAAATTTTGCCACCCATAGAGGCCCAAAGAGGATTACCAGCAGCTATGATGCAGCCTACCCAAGCAAACCGATCCTTCATATTAGCCACCCTTGCCATGTACTCCATAGAGGAGTCAACTTCTTCCTCCCAGAATAAGTAGTTGATGGCGGTCGGGGTCATATCAACCTCCATTCCCCGGATCATCACTGATGGCAAGCATGGGAAATCATCCACTTTGCCCTTGTGTTGCATACTCTCTTGTTGGGCCTGATATGAGGTGTATATTCAGCTACCAAGCTAGGTTAATATGATGGAAGCATGTTGGGAAAATGCATGCCACTGCCTGTCGGTGAACTGTGTGGTGATGTTGGGAAAATCACCTTTTAGCCTTGCCAAATCGAACCGCTTTTCCATGGTGATTGAACGGCCTTGGAAAATAATGTAGTGCTCTTGCATATTAGGGATGTAGAAGATGATTGCCTCCTTTGTGTTGGCACAAGGTGGAGCATCCTTTTCCTTACCCTTGCCTTTGCTAGCAGAAGAAGCAGGGGCCTTTCCTATTCCTGTATTTCTGGTTGAAGATATGGTTTGTTTTTCTGCAAGAAGTATGTTAGTGACAAGAAAATGAAGTATAAATTAAAAGAAAAGAAACTAGTCTAAGGAAGAACTGAGAAATAAGGGAAAACCAAACAATCATGTAAAGACCTAATAGCACCGGCAGAGGACTGGTGGTTTGGAGAAGACATTTCATGGACTATTGATTTCCTGCAGATGCCTTACAGAAAACTAGAAAAGTGATAAGATTTCAATGTTTTAAGCGGCGAATCGCCGGTCTAGGTTCGCGAACCGCCGATGCAGTGCGGGATCTGCTCAGTGGCTAGAGCAAATTTTCAAAGTGAACCAGCACTCTATCGGCGATTCGCCGAATCTGACCGGCGAATCACCGGACCATGTCATCCCCAAATTTTACTCACTATTCAAAAGCACCCATTAACACACACTCACATCAAAAAAAAAATGAAAGTATCACTACTCCATTAAAACACATATTTATGGCATTTAGCCATTAATAATGGCGTCACCCGATCTATCATTGGGCAAAACATCGTGCTTTATGCAAACGGGTTACTCAAGCTTCACCCTTTTCATAATTTCACACACAAATGCACATCCCCATCCCATTCAACAAGAATGTCACATTCAAGAACTTAACAAGAAAGGGAAACAAAGTATTACTTTTAAGGAGTTAAGCTCCAATAATAAAATTAAGACAAGGGCAAGAAAATTGTTACCAAATTAAGAGATTGCTTGCACACAGTTGACATTTAAAAAGGGCTTAACTAAACCTTGCAATGGAACCTTGAGATAGATCTAGTGTAGACAGTATGAGTGAAGTGAGTTTGTTGGTGAAATATGGAGGGGGTTTTATAGGTGAAGGATGGAAGTGTGATAGGTTGAGGGGAAGGTGGAGAGTTTAATGTGGGTGTGTTGGTGGGAAGTGGGGAAGTGGAAAGGTGGAAAATTGGAAAGGTTCCAAATGGATGAATATGGGGAATTGGTAATGTTGGGTAATGGAAAGACAAAAATGAAGTGAAAAAGTATTGGGAAAAGGGGAACAAAGGGAATATTTGCAGAATAGGGTGGTTGGTCAGGTATTTGGGATTTTGTGGGCCAACCTCTTAAAGTTCTTTTTGTAATAACATCGCACCTCGATCGAAGTGTCATGGACAGTTCACCGAATTACACCGGCGGTTCGCAGCTGTGATTTATTTTTCCATTTATTTTGCACAGTGTTCTGTTTCTTTCCGATGATCCACCGGCGGTTGACGAATTACATCGACAACCCGCTAGTTACCTGCCAATTATGTGGCCGAGATTCAGGTTTCCTAGTCTCTATCAGCCATCCACCGATGGCCCATGGATCTGATTCGGAAGTTCACTGATGGGCCCGCCGGTTCTTCGATCCAAACCTTAGCCTTCTTCTTTGTGCTCACCTTCATCGGTGGTTCGCGTTTCTGACGTCGGTCCCTCGGCATTCCTTTCTTCATAGTTTGTTTCTCCCTTTTTTCCTCATTTCAAAGCTCCTACACAAACAAAAAAACATCAAATAATTCACGAAAAACTTGGGTTGCCTCCCAAGAAGCGCCTTAGTTAACGTCGTGGCATGACGTAGACCCATTTTTTTCAGCAATTCTTTTCTGACGAGTCATCAGCTGACTCCGTCTCCTTCAGCTTCAATCCCTTGTACTCATTGTCATTTTGCAATACTCCAACCACTTCGCATTAGGGAGGTGTTGAAGCTGACGGACATACCTTAAAGGTGACCTCCTCACTCCCAACCCAAAAATTTAGCTCTCCAAGATCAACATCCACCATGGCTCTCCCCGTAGCCAACAATGGTCTTCCCAAAATAATGGGAACCTCTGCATCCATCTCACAATCAAAAATAACAAAATTATCCTGTAGAATGAACTTGTCCACTCTCACCGGCACATCTTCTAGCACCCCTACCGGTCTTTTTACTGACCTATCTGCCATTAGCAGTCTCATTATCGTCGGTTTCATTCTTTCGAATCCCAATTTCTTAAAAATGAGTAGGGGCATCAAATTTATGCTAGCGTTGAGATCCCATAAGGACTTTCTAAACACACATATCCTGATTGTGCATGGAATTGTAAAAGCTCCAAGATCCTCTCTTTTAGGGGCAAGATTACTCATCATCACCGCACCATAGTAGTGTGTTTTCTCTTCATTGCCTGCAATAATTAACTTTTTCATCTTTAGAAAGTCCTTCATGAACTTTGCATAACCGTACATTTGGAGTAATTCATCCACTTATGGTATATTTATGGACAACTTGCTAAACATGTCAACAAACTTCCTAAACTGGTCATCCTTCTTCTTCTTGGTCAGTTGTTGTGGATAAGGAGGTGGGATTCTTTAATCAACCCTATCATCATTCGGGGCCTTCTTGCCCGCCTCATCATCATCAGCATGGAGGAGGCTTTCATCATCCGTATGCTCTTTTTCCTCAATCTTTTCTTCATTCACTGGAGTCATTGGCGTTTTATTGACTTCATCTTCTTCAACTGATTTTGGGCTTTCCTCCTCCTCACTAGTCTTCACCGGGGCATCTCCAGTTACCTTGATACTCCTAGTAATAATGTCAATGCATTGACCATATTTCTTGGGATTAGGCATTATGTCACTAGGTAGTGTTCCCTTTATCTAGGTATTCATTTTGGCTTCCAAATGCTTGATGGAAGTCGAGTGTGAACTCACTGTTTGAGCAAGGTTAGACACCTCACCTCTCAATTCTTCACCCACTCTTGGTCGACTCCACCTTCTTCAAAACTCTCAATAGCATTTCTTCAATTTTCGAATTACTTGCATCACTCATGACTGACTGATTTTGATGATTCCCAACCTTAGGAGTGGAATATATGGGTTCGAACTCCTGTGATAGTGATCACTCACTTGGTTTGGCTCTTTACTACCCCACCTTTCATTCCTTTCAGGCCATCCTTGTGGCTCACGATTTCTCCAAACTTTGTTGTCATCCCTTAGATTCCATGGGCCTTGGTTTTCTCCTTAAAAGCTAGGTCAAGGACCTCCCATTTGGTTGAGCATATACTAGCATTCTTCATCATATCTCGGCGGTGATGACTCTCCTTGATATTGTAAGGGACCTTGCATTCCTACGGCATTTACTACCTTTGGCCCTGCTCCCATCACGTGTTTTGTCATCAATTCTAATTGTGTCATCATTTTGGTGTGATTTTCATCCCTCTCTTTATCCTGTTTTCGCAACTCCACTGCCAATGCACTTGAACTAATCTCATGAGTGGACACACTTCTTTCTCTTGTGTGCCAAGCCCTGTTAGTCTTTGCCATTCCGTCTAGGAGAACTTTGGCCAACCCGTATGTTTGGTCCATAATGGAACCACCAGCTAGGTTGTTTGCCATGGACTTGTTGATTGAATCAAGGGCCATAGAGAAGTTTTGGAGAAGCACTCAATTAGTCAATCCATGATTTGGGCAAAGAGACACCTTCTTTTTAAACCTTAACCACACCTCATGTAAAGGCTCTTCCGGTTCTTGCCTAAAATTCGTAATGTCATTCCTCAATTGAATCATCTTTGATGGAGGGAAAATACGGTCTAGGAAGGCCTCAGTTAGCTCCTGCCATGAAGTAATACATCTCAGAGGGAGTTCCTCTAGACACATTGTTGCCTCCCCCATCAATGAAAAAGGAAAGAGTCTCAACCTGATTGACTCTTGACTGATATTTGTTATATTAAAGGGTTGGCATATTTTCAGGAAATTCCTCAAATGATGATTCGCATCCTCACTTGGTTTTCGGCCACAGAGCCCCTTCATTTACAACAAGTGAAGCATTGTGCTGGTGACATGAAACATTGCATTCCCTACCGTTGGTGGTAGGCGAATAGCTCCTGCAACTTCTAGCATGACTAGATTATCTTCCTCGAGTTCCGTGCTACCCTCCACTGAGCTATCCCCTGCTTGGGAGTGATGAATCATGTGGTTATGAGCTCCTAACAACACAACAAGCTCACATTAAGTACTACAATGCAAAACTATTTCAACTTAACAATCAACACAAGATCATCAACTGCTAGTCCCCGACAACGGCGCCATTTTTTATAATGTTCAAAATATATCCTTAATTCAAAGAATATACACGACCAAAGTATCAAAACAAGTAATCCGACGAGTGTCGGGGTCAAATCCCATGAGGACAAGGGAATGATAATTTCAGGTGTCGATTGAGAAATTGATGTTAGCCTGCACCTCATAGATTTAATATAAAAACAAATAAAATTGGGGGAATTGAAATTTTTAGAGAATTGTATAGATTGATTTAGTGAAGTAAAATAGAAAGATCAGCTAAATTGTCAACAAGGGTGTGAAATACTATAGGTGCGGTGTAGATGAAATACTAACTTGATTGGGAGATGCCAGGTCATCTTATATGTTTAATAAGTGTAAATAATCTCAGGAAGTGGGTAATTTCAGCTTCTCAACCTATTGACTACCTCTTGCTAGAGTTTTATCAAAACTCTAGCCAAAACATAGCTCAACCCGATTTGATTTGGATTAGAAACAACATTATTCCTAGAAATTAGTTTCCAATAAGGAATGAGAAAGCAATTTCATCTATTTCTAGCTTAATTTCACAATCTCTTATCCATGCCCACTACTAGATTCTCTTCTAATAATTAATTATTCTCTTTCAAGAAATAATCAAGCAAGAATAAATAGACCCATATCATAAGCAATGGATCTTCATTAGTAGATTGAAGAGAATCTAATAGATTTATACTTGATTGAACAACATGAAGATAACTCTAGCAATACCAAATCCAATTAAGTATTCATCATCACACACCTCTAGTTAATGATTTTAGCTACTCATAATTAAGAAATTCAAAAACACATTCATCAATAGCATCATTTAATTTAATAGAGTAGATAAATCAACTTCACAAAATGATCTTCAACAATAGCTGAAACTTACTAGTAAAAAATGTAATAGAACAGAGTACTTTCTACAATATTCAATCATAATCTCCCTTTCTCAGCTAAGAGAATGTTCTTCAGCTCAAAGGTGAAAATAATGATATGAGTTATGCTTTTGTTCTCTCTTCAAAATCTCTCTTTCTATCTCTCCTTTTGCATATCTCAGTACAAAGTACTTTATTCCTATTTATACCCTGAAAAGTAGGGCACTTTTCATATCTTTCTAGTGTTGGACGATTTTACCCTTATGAACACTGTTCTGGAACTGGAGGAAGCACCGGTGATTTTCTGGTTACAATCCGTGAACTTCTGGGTGTCTTTTCTGAATCTTCACTAAATTCCAGTGAACATCGACGGTTCACCTGGCATTTCCCCGATGCTAATCCGTGAATCGCTGGGTCTTCAAGCCATTTTCCATAACTTTTGATTATAATTCGGCAACTGGACCGGTGACTTACCGCTGGAAAGTCATGCACCGCCGGTGGAATTAATCCTCTGAGGCAGTGATATTCGGCCCTTGGCCGGCGTTTCACCGATTTACATCTCCAAATCGCCGATTCACTCTCACTCCCTTCTTTTGGCTCCATTTTTGCTCTTTTCTTCACTTTTAGCCATCTACACACAATGAATGAAAAAAGGGCATAAAATCCAAATAATCAGCTTAAGAATGAAATATAAACTCAAGTTTTAGAGCCTAATGAGTTGGTAAATTACCAACTCATCACTTGCTCATGTAAAGGATCGGCTGGAGCATTAGACTGGCTGATGCACATCTCCGTTGTTGTTGCCATTGCCATTTCCATTTCTTCTTTCATTGACTCAACGAGGAGGCATAGTTTTGCAAACGTGTATAGCATGAGTTAGAAGGATAGAGAGAGTTCAACATCATTGCACGACATATATCATGAAAGAAGGGAAGTTTCGTAAAAGGACTAGTAGCCTCTTCTTCATAAGTGTGGCACGCTTCACACCAATGAAAATGACTCTACTTAATGTGGCTTTCGGTCACCCTAGGACACACATAAATCTGATGCTCTGATACCAAGTTTGTCACTACCCGAGCACGAACCCTGGACTATAAAATGAGACCTGGAACCACGAATGGCTCCAAGCTAACCCATGGCATACAAATAACATGATTAAGAGCACATAAATAAGAAGAGATAAACATAAACCATAACATGGGAGAAAGTCTAGAATCTCAAAAAACATGACGGGCTACAACCAACATCACTAAACATCAATACATACTGTCTGAAAAGCCTCTAGTCATAAATGAGAAGATCAGACAACACCCCCTACTAGCTCTACCTATATCTAAAAACTGAAAGACATAAAAAAGAAAATGTAACAAAACTAATGTCCTCAGATCATGAGGACTCACCCAAGTAGAGGCTGAATGCGACTATGAGTCGTAACATGCTCATATGGTCTGTACCATATCTTGTAGTCTTGGTTTGCAACTCAATATTCATATTTTTGTCCCTGTAACACCTACATATTTCAACAAACATGAGTTCTATAAAATTTCAATAAACTAAAATACTTAGGTTGCCTCCCAACAAGCGCCTGATTTAACATCACGACGCGATGCAGGTAGTTTTCTTACTAAGGATTCACCAAACTACCCTATGGGTTGCCTCCTATGCAGCGCCTGATTTAATGTCGCGGCATGACGCGGGTCTCTTGACTACTCATAATTCATCAAGAAACTCTAATTGAACCTCTATTGCTGAGACCACTCTAAATTTACTTGGCTTTCATTGACTTATGGACGTTGAAAGTGATCTCTTCCTCATTCAACTGGAACTTTAATTGTTCGGCTTAAACTTCCACTAGAGCACACCAGTGGTAAGGAACGGTCGCCCCAAAATGATGGGGACCTCAAAATCCACTTTGCAATCAGAATCACAAAATCAATCGAAAAAATAAACTTATCAACCTTCACTAGAATATCATGAATGATACCCACAAGCTTCTTCATTGTGCAGTCTGACCTTGGGCAGAATTATATGCCCAAGTGATGCTCAAACGCTTCATTTTGTCTTGTTTATCTATTGTTATGTGTGCATTCTCATGTGATTTGTAATTAAAATGTGAATTTATACTAACCAACATGATTAGTGTTGTTTTGTAGGTAAAATGTAATTTTAGGAAGCTAAGATACTATTGGTAAAAATCGGGATTGGACTTGGAAGCAAGCAGGGGAAAAGGTCAAGGAAGAGCAGCAAATATAGGGGCTCCGCGATGGAGCCGTGTCACGCTGCCATCACGGAGGCATTCTGCTTCGGGTGATCCATTTTGGCGAATTCCAGTGAAGGTCCGCGTTGCCTCTGTGACACGGAGGCAATGCCACGTGATATAAGCCGTGGCACGTTCCCTATATTTACCTAGAACATAAATTTCTAGTGAGGGTCCGCGTCTGCATCGTGGCACGGAGGGAGTGCTCCGCGATACACTCCGTGCCACGTTGCTTATTATTCCGTGAAAAATTCCCACTAGTATAAATAGCACACTTGGGTTTATTTTTAATTATTCTAACTGAGTTGAGCAAGAATGTGGGTTACAGGCAGTTGAGGGGACGAAAATTCTAGGGTTCTTCTCTATCTCTTTCTGTTTCATCTTAATTGTTTGTATGATTTATACTCATTTGATGATGTTTAATCCACAAATGAGTGGCTAAATTCACTTCTTGTTGAGGTTAAGAACAATTGTAGTCGAATGTAATTGTTGACCAATTTAGTTTTCATCTTTTCTTCAATGGTTGTTCTATCAATTCTTGTTCTTACTGCATTAATGTTTGGCCAATGTTAATGTATATCTAAAAAATCCAATTTTGATTTTGAAAAGAAAAGAAATTGGAAAGTTGTGCATTGGTAGGATATGATCTCTTCTTAGTTTGGGAAAATTGAGAATTGATTTACATTCAAAATAGAAATATATCTGAAAGTCGTATTAGTCAATTGAGGAATCGGTTTTGTATGGCTAGAACATGAAATTCTTTTATCACAGAAATGTAGGTTGAAGGTTCATGATTCTTAAGTTGGGTAGGATACGAAAGTTTCAATCCATAGGCAATAATTCTTGAATAGCAACCGAACGAAAGATTAACTGAAGTGTATCGACAAATTACTTCCCTGCATGTTCGTTTTAGCTTCAGCATGCTCATTACTATAGTTCAGACTCACTTTATCATTTTGTCTTAGATTTGTAGAAATTAGGAAACTAAACTCTCGAAATCCTATTTAAATTGTTGTCTGCATTTTTAAAGTTAGAGTTCATTAACACTAAAGTTAATTATTACCTTAGTTCAGTCCCTGTGGGATCGATACTTGGCTTACTTAAGTCATTTTACTACTTGTTCGACCACGTGCACTTGCGTGTTGTTACCAAACGGCCGAACATGTTTTTGACGCCGTTGCCGGGGACTGGCAATTGGTAAAATTGTTTTCTCAGTGTTAGTTTAGAATTTCTATATAAGTGCTACAACTTGATCTTAGCCTATCTTTTGCAGATATTGAATTCTGTCGAACACTGGCAAGAGACAAGGAGTTGGTGGATTCATACTTAGAGCTGGAAAGACAGTTCCATCGTCAAAGAAGGGAAGCTCTAGAGAAGAAGCTGCAGTTGTTCAGACAGACAATCCTGGAGCAACAGTAGAATCCACAACTTGTGAGGGCAGTGTTAGTGCCCGAGGAAATGGCAGCTAGGCTGGTTCGCGAAGTGGCAAGTGATCTTGGGCAGAATTATATGTCCGAGTGATACTCAAATGCTTCATTTCATCTTGTTTATCCATCTATATTTATACATTCTCATGTGATTTGTAGTTAAAATGTGAATTTATACTAACCAACATGATTAGTGTTGTTTTGCAGGAAAAATGTAATTTTAGGAAGCTAAGATGCATGTTGGGAGAAATCGGGAATGGACTCGGAAGCGAGCAGTGGAAAATGCCAAGGAAATGCAGCAAATTAAGGGGCTCCGCGATGGAGCCGTGTCACGCTTCCATCGCGGAGGCATTCTGCCCCGTATGATTAAAATAGGACAAGTTCCAGTGAAGGGGCGCGTTGGTGCCGTGGCACGTTGGCCAAGCCACGCGTTGCATGCCGTGGCACGTTGGGCGTAATTAACTGGACGACCAGATTCCAGTGAGGGTCCGCATTTGTGGCGTGTCACAGAGGCAGTGCTCTGCGATGCACTCCGTGACACGTTGCTTGTTATTCCGGGAAAAATTCCCACTAGTATAAATAGCACACTTAGGTTTATTTTTAATAATTCTGACTGGGTTGAGCAAGAATGTGGGTTACAAGCATTTGAGGGGACGAAATTTTTAGGGTTCTTCTCTATCTCTTCCTTCCTTATTTCAATTGTTTGTATGATTTACACTCATTTAACGATGTTTAATCCACAAATGAGTGGCTAAATTCACATCTTGCTGAGGTTAAGAACATTTGTAGTGGAATGTAATTATTGATCATTTTGGTTTTTCATCTTTTCTTCTATGGTTGTTCTATTAATTCTTGTTCTTACTGCATTAATGTGTGGCCAACATTAATATATATCTAAAAAATCCGTTTGCGCTCGAAAGAGAAAGAAATTGGAAAGTTGTGAATTGGTAGGATATTATCCTTTCTTAGTTTGGGAAAATTGAGAATTGATTTACCTTCAGAATAGAAATATATCTGAAAGTCATATTAGTCAATTAAGGAATCGATTTCGTATGGCTGGAACATGAATTTCTTCTTATCACAGAAATGTAGGTGGAAGGTTCATGATTCTTAAGTTGGGTTAAATACGAGAGTTTTAATCCATAGTCAATAGTTCTTTACTAGCAACCGAAGGAAAGATTAAATAATTTGTATCAATAAATTGCTTCCCTGCATGTTCGTTTTAGCCTCAGCATGCTCATTACTATAGTTCAGACTCAATTTGTACATTTGTTTTAGAATAGTATAAATTAGGAATCAAACTCCCAAAATCTTCTTGAAACTGTTGTCTGCATTATTAGAGTTAGAGTTTATTAACACTTGATTCGATTATTACCTTGGTCCAGTCCCTGTGGGATCGATACTTGGCTACTCTAGCCATTTTACTACTTGTTCGACCACGTGCACTTGCGTGTAGGCATTCCAAACCACCGAACAAGTTTTTGGCGCCATTGCTGGGGACTGGAAATTGGTAAAATTGTTTTCTTAAGTGTTAGTTTACGATTTCTTATTAGTGCTGACAACTTGGTCTTAGCCTGTCTTTTGCAGATATTGAATTATGTTGAACACTGGCAAGAGATAAGGAGCTGGTGGATTCACACTTAGAGCCGGAAAGACAATTTCATCATCAAAGGAGAGAAGCTTTAGAGAGAAAGCTGCAGTTGCTCAGACAGACAATCCTGGAGCAACAACAGAATCCACCCATTGTAAGGGCAGTGTTAGTTCCCGAGGAAATGACAGCTAGGCCAGTTCACGAAGTGGCAATCCTACATGCTAACAACGTTACATCTAGCATTCGTAAACCTGAGCCAGGAGGGAGGTTCGAGGTTAAACAGAATATGGTGCAATTGTTGCACACCAACGGGCAATTCACAGGTCTCCCCCACGAGGATCCACAACAACATCTCCAAAACTTTTTGGAGATAAGTGACACTTACATCCCCGCTGGAGTGTCACCCGATTATATCAGGCTTACATTGTTCCCATTTTCACTTTTGGGAGAAGCAAAGAGGTGGCTGAAAGCTGAACCACCTAATTCCATTACTACTTGGGATGATCTTGCACGAAAATTTTTGATAAGGTTCTTTCCATCCAGTAAAACAACAAGACTTAGAAGTCAAATTCTATGTTTTAAAAAAAGAGAGGGGTAGAATCTGTATAAGGCTTGGGAAATTCAAATCTATGTTGCAGGATTGTCCTCATCATCACCAATCCAATGATGTGCTGGTGCATACTTTCATAGAGGGTTTGGAACCCCACAAAAAAATCTTGCTAGACTCAGCAGCTGGGGGAAAAGCATTAGAAAAAACTTATGAGGAGCTGTATACTTTGTTAAACCGTATTTCGCAGGGAAATCCAGAGTGGAATGCGGACTCTTCTAGAGGAGGAACAAGGAAAGCGACAGGAGTCTTGGAAGTGGATGGTTTTACAGCTATCGCTGCACAGATAGCTGCGTTAAAGAATCAACTCAATACCCACTTCAGCAATATGAGCATGAATCAGTCTCAAGCCCCAGTGAATGTAGTACAACAGATTTGGTGTGAAGTGTGCGCCAGTAATGAACACTCAACTGAGTTTTGTTGTGCGAATCCTGCTTCAGTGAACTTTGTTGGTAATGTACAGAGAAATAATCACCAACAGTATGGCAACAACTACAACTCTAATTGGAGGAGTCACCCGAATTTCTTTTGGGGTAGTAACAGCCATCAAGGGCAGAGTTCGAGTCAGGGGGCGCAGAGAAATCAAGGAGGGCAGCAGCACTATCAGTCGCAATACAGAAGAAACAATGCACCGCCTCCACCACCATCACCCAGCATCGAGGAAATGTTCAAAATGATGATAGCTAACCAAGCTCAATTGCAGGCTGACTATGTGAAATTGGCAGCCGATGTAAAGAACAATCAGTTAGCTACAAAGGCATTGGAGTACCAGTTTGGGCAACTAGCTGGAGCTTAGAACACCAGGACGAGAGGAGAACTTCCGAGTGATACTGACCCCAACCCTAAGCAAGTGAATGCAGTGACCACAAGGAGTGGTTTAAAACTCAAGGAGGTGGAACCAGAAAGACCACCACAGCAGTCGGGTGCAGTGGAGAATGAGAGGGAACACAATGATGATAGGGGGAAGTAGAAGGAAGCTGAACCAGAAAGACCACCACCCTCGTTCCCTCAAAGATTAAAGAAACACAAGGAGGAAGCGTGTTTCAAAAAGTTCATGGAGCTTCTTAAACAGGTACACATTAATTTACCTCTTGTTGATGTTTTGCAGGGAGTGCCGAAGTACGTAAAATATATCAACGACATCGTGGCGGACAAAAGCAGGTTGACGGAGTACGCTACGGTGGTGCTTATGGAGGAGTGCACTTCCCGGATACAAAATAGGTTGCCCACAAAGCTCAAAGACCCTGGGAGCTTTACAATTCAACTTACAATCGAGAAGAGTATCCGAGCTCGTGGATTATGTGATTTGGGAGCGAGCATTAACTTGATGCCGACATCGGTATTCAAGAAATTGGGGCTACGCAGTCCTAGACCAACAACAGTGATTTTGCAACTAGCGGATCGTTCTTTGGCCAGACCAGATGGCATTGTGAAGGAAGTGCTGGTGCAAGTGGGCTCCCTTATCTTCCCATTAGACTTCGTTGTGCTGGATTTTGAGCAGGATGCGGAAGTCCCATTTATTTTGGGACGTCCTTTCTTAGCGATCGGGAAAGCACTGATTGATGTAGTTGCAGGGCAGCTAACCATGCGGGAACACGATAAGGTCGAGGTATTTGATGTGTACAAGGCCACGAAGCTTCCGACCGTGTATGAGGAACTCTCAGTGATCAACATGCTTGATCGAGCGAATATTGCTCAAAGTGTTGATTCGCGAGATCCAGTGGGAAGACCACCGGTGAAGGACCCCCTAAAATTGGAATCATGGCAAGAAGATCGAAATGCCACGGTCGCAGTTAATGGGCACCGGTGTAAGCATTACTGGGGTGAGGACGGTAGTCGAGAGAAGACGTCTGTCACCTTAGAGGATGACTAAGCTTCAATGACGTCGAGCCGCGATGGTAAACCAGGCGCTGCACGGGAGGCAACCCGTGAAATTGTTGTAATGATTGAGTAGAATTAGTAGAAAAGAAAGAAGAAAAAAAAAGAAAAATAGAAAAATAGAAAAATAAAAATAAAAACAAAAATTGTGTTTTATGTTGAAACCTATGAATTCTAACCAATTTCTTGTTGTGAGATGAATTTGAGGTTGAACGGAGGGCAAAAATGCAAAGGATCGCAAAGGAAAAATCGAGGTGAGAAAAATAATAAAAAGTGGCAAAACAGTGAGCCTGCGCGATGGATCCGTGTCACGGAGGAGTGCCTCCGCGTTGACCCGTGACACGTTGAGGTGTAATTCTGGAATTTTTAAAATTCCAGAACACCTCCACGTTGGATCCGTGTCACGGAGGGGGTGCTCCGCGTTACCCTCCGTGACACGTTGAGGCGTTAATCACGACGGGTCACACCGGGTCGCCGGGTGACCCGCGTGAAAATCCTCCTTTTTAACCCCGATTTCCCTCATTTTTCCCTCATTTCTCATCCCCTCCGCGAAAAACACCCAAAAATTCCCCCTTCCCCAATGTGACACGGACCTAGGCACAAGTTTTCTCCAACTTTTCTTCGATTTCATCGAATTAAATGTATGTTCTTTAACTTCATCTCAATTCTTGACAAATTTTTTGATTTTGAGCATGTGAGGTGAGTAAAACTTGCCCTAATTGAAAATTGAGCTTGAATTCATTTAAGTTATTGTTGATTGATATTCGTAGTATCATTTTGATTGTATGAACTCGATAAATACATGCTTGATCGAATTTTGGTGAAATATGTAGCTAGGGATAGAATTTGATTGTGAAGAAACTAAATGTGATTGAAAATGTGGAAATTATGGGTTAGGCATGTTGGGTAAGGTGAATTGTGTTGTGCTTGAGGTGAATATGCTAAATAAATGATGGTTTTTCGGGAGAATAAAATTGTTGGATTGTATAGAAATTGGTGACTTGCATAGGTTGTGTTGAGAGAAGTTTTTGCTAAGTGCTATGTGATGAAATGGTATCGATGGTGATATTTTGATTAGCTGTACGAAGTCTGAGTAGTACGTAGAATTTATTCCATCAACTTCTCTGAATGCACGAGGCATGTTGTTGTTTTTTATTTGTAAATTGGAAAGTGAGAATTTTCTTGCCGTAATGTCGTAATTGTGACTAAGGACTAAGTGTGGGGTGGCCTAGCTTAACCCAACCTTAGTCGAAGCAAATTTTGATTTGAATAACATTGGGACTGTCTGTTTGATTTGACAGGAACAATGGCAAGCAGGCAAGACAAAGGAAAGGGCGGATCTATATCGGGCGCCAGAAGGAAAAGAATTAGATTGGGAACAGCAATCCCAGCAGCACCAGCGGTTCCGCATGGCCAACGCCGTCAATACGGAACCCGATGGGTGACAGACAAAGGGAAGAAATGGTACACAAAGCATATGGAGAACAAATACTTCCCCGAGGAGCACATTGCAAGGGAGCCGTTGGCACAGGAATTCCCCAGAATTGTACACCGGATTGACACTGTCGGGATGAACTTCATCTTTGAAGAGCCCAAGGAGTGCAATCTCCACCTGATTCGGGAGTTCTACGCCAACTGGAACCCGACACTCCATGATCACGGGCAAAAATAGCATGCCCGGGATACGCTTTATGACTTAAATTAGTCTTGTTTATCTAAGTATTGTATACATTTTCATGTAATTTTATATGAAGTGAAGATATGTGCTAACCAACATGATTAGTCTTTGTTATGTAGGTTTTGATGACTTTTGAGTAATTAATCCATGAGTTGGTGAAGTAGAGGCTTGGAAATGGAATTAACACGCGTACGTCGGCAAAGAGGAGGCACAAAACAGCCCACCGGCGCGTCGGTAGCGTGCTACGGCAGGCAGGCTGATCACAACAGCCCACCTGCACGTTGGCAACGTGCCACGGCAGGTTGGCTGCGCGACCAAGAGGTGCCAACGTGCTGCCCAAGCAGCGTGACACGCTGCCAACGCGGCAGGGTGCTGCCAGGGCCAAGTTCGGGTGATTTCCAGAGAGCTTCCGCGTCCGTAGAGTGTCACAGAGGCAGTGCTCTGCGATGCACTCCGTGACACGTTGCTTGTTATTCCGGGAAAAAGTCCTACTACTATAAATAGCACACTTAGGTTTTATTTGAGAAATTCTGACTTGGTGGAGCAAGGACGTGGGTTACAGGCAGTTGAGGGACGAAAAGTTCAGGGTTTTTTCTCTCTTTCTTTCTTCTTTAATTCAATTGCTTGTATGATTAACACTCATTTTATGATGTTTAATCCACAAATGAGTGGCTAATTCCTCTCCTTGCTGAGGTTATGAAAAGTTGTGATGAAATTTGATCATTAATTATTTGGTTTTTCATCTTTTCTTCCATGTTGTTCTATTAATTCTTGTTTTTACTGCATTAGTGTGTGGCCTACATTAATGTACATCTAAAAAGTCCGGTTTCACTCGTGAGAGCACGAAATTGGAAAGTTGTGAATTAATAGGATATGTTCTTTACTTGATTTGGGAAAATTGAATTTTGATTTGCTTTCATGATAGAAATATACCTGAAAGTCGTATTAGTCAAATTAGGAACCGGAATTGTATGGCTAGAACATGAATTGCATTTGATGACAGAAATGTAGACGGATGGTTCATGATTCTTAAGTGAGGTTAAATACGAGAGTTTTAATCTCTTGGCAAATGTTCTTGGCTAGCAACTGGAGGAAACGATTAACCAATTTATGATGATAATTAATTTCATTACATGTTTGTTTAACCTCAGCATGCTTTCATTCATAGTTCAGATTCAAAGTAGATAATTGTTCTTAGTTTTAGTATAAAATTTATAAAACAAACTATCAACTTTTTGGTTACGCTGTTGTCTGCATTTTTAGAAGTAAAATATAGTACACTTGAGCAATTTGCACTTCATCCAAGTCTCTGTGGGATCGATACTTGGCTTACTAAAGCCACTTAATACTTGTTCGACCACGTGCACTTGCGTGTCATTTTATATACTCAAGACCACCCGAACAAGTTTTTGGCGCCGTTGCCGGGGACTTGGCAATTAGTGAATTTGTTTTAAGTGTTAATTTACTGTATTGTTATTTTCTTAGTGCTGACAACTTGGTCTTAGTGTTTTTTTTAATTCTTTTTCATTTTATTGTTTTCTTTTTAGGATACCCATATTGACATGACATCGTGGAATACAAATGGTATAAATGGTGGGTACTCATATTTTAGCGAATCTTGTCTGAATTGTGGAGGACACCACTTGCGGCAACACTGTAACACGTGCAATATATGTGGTGGTTAAGACGGCCATTGGGATGGCTGTCCGTATTCATATTCCCCTCTCCCAAGCCCCTACTATGATCCTTCTGTTGTTTTTGCTGAATATAGGCATGCTGAAAATGAGGACTTGGGACGCCAAGCTCGAATAGAAGACATGCTGAAACAACTCCTGGAGCAATCAGAAGCAATGAAGGAGGCGATGGCGGTATTGAGAATTCAGCAAGAAGAGAATGCAGAGGCTCTATAAAGGATGAGCATCAAATTCACAGAGATAATTGTTGAGGCTGAAGCTTGTGATAAATTGCAGGTAACAGTTTTAGCCGATATTCAAGTGGAAATACAAGCGGACGACAAGGGTGAATTTTTGGATGAAGCCCAACAATTAGAATCTCTTGAGTGTCCCCGTGATGGGCTCACACTTATGGAAAATCCATTCATGGAAGAAGAGATAGAGTATCCCCCATTTGACATTAATGGAGAGATAGATGTCGATGCTGAGAAGGTGTACACAAGTAAGGAGGTCAAGCACAAGGCAGTTTCAGAGTTGAGGTTTATTGGACCACACTCGAAGCATTTTTCGACATTAAGTTTGGTTGACAACATAGAAATAGAGTCTTCCAAGTTTATAGAGAAATGTCTAGAGGAGGACCAAGCCCCGTATATTCTGAAATTTGCTAACTCAGAGAGACAAAATGACTTCGCTTACTTAAGGGCCGATAAGTTCAAAAGGCAACATCTACTGCTTGGTCCTTACAATTTTTCACCACCACCCCTGGAGCATAAGAGGAAATTAGAGAAGAAATTAGGGGTGAGATTCATATCCTCAAGGTGGAGGAAAAAACGGTGAAACTGGATATGTCGTGCCGCGACGTAAAATTAGGCGCTGCTTGGGAGGCAACCCAAGGGTACCATTTTAATTTCTTGCATTTAAGTTGATTTTATTTATTTTTCATCTTGTGTTGTTTTTGTGGAAAGTTAAGCACAGATAGAGGGGAAGTCTGAGTACCCGTGGAGGAGGAAGCTAACAAGCATGGAAGAGAAAAAGTGTGGGGTCGAACACCCACTTGTGCAAAGTTGAAGAAAGGCATGTTGTTAGCTAGGCCTAAAGGCCTCAGGGAGTATTTCTCACCCTTTTTGGATTTTAATTTGATGCTATGAGGACATAGCATGATTTAAGTGTGGGGTGAGGGAAATTTCAAATTTTTTTGCCTAACGATTTTTGGTGAATGTAATGCTTGTGAGAAAATTGAATTTTTTTTTGTGTGAGTTAAGCATGAATTCATCACCCGTTGGTTTTTCTTTTCGGTTCTTTTCCGACGAGGGGTCTTTGAACCGAAGAATAAAATTTTTCTTTTTCTTTCCTTGGTCTGTATATAATGTTTTCTTAGTCATAGTTAGTGACTGTTTTCGACGATGGATGGATGACGACCGTCTTGAGGAAAAGTTAGTCGGTAGGTGTTGGGTTTTTGAAACCATAACTAATCGGTGCTTGATGTTCTTGTTATGTGCTATACGTGATTATAAGATGCAAGTATGTTCAGTGTGAAGCATGCAAGTGTATAACTTTGTTTGAGACACTAAGGGTCTTGAATTTGACTCAATATGATGGAAGCTTAATTCTGAATTCTTGTGATTAGCTGAGTAAGAATCTACTGATTATGTCTTGATTTGAGCATGTGCCATGAGTGTATGGTTTTTGAGTATTCTGTGCTATTATAAAATTTCTAAAACTTGCCTGGTGTGTATATAAAATGAAATGAAGGATGTGAATTGTAGGAGATGATTTAGGCATTTCTTTGAATGAACCAAACTTTTATCTTTCATTATTCCTACCTTGAAAAATTAATCCTAGTTAACCCCATTGGGCCTTGAGCCTATTCTTTGACAACTGCAACATAAGCTTAATCCTTTTTCTTTCATTAGCCTTGAAATTGAATCAAAACTCCTAAGCGCTTAAAGGAAAACTCCGAAAGAGTAAAGGAGTGAGAAGAATGAAAAATAAGGGAAAGTAGCAACTGTAAGAGTTGAGAAAGGTCGAGGGTGCACTTGTTTGAATATGGGTGAGTATTAGTAGGGAGTAAGAAAATAAATAAATGAAAAGTTACTTATAGAACTCCTTACTAATAAGCGAAAAGTGCCTAAAGAAAGGGGGGAACAAAAGAGGAAAAAGAAAGATGAAAAGAGAAAAAGGTGAAGTGAGAGAAGGGAAGTTTGTAATGAAGGCGTGATGTATTAAAAGCGTTTAGGAAAGATAGTCACTATTACTGATCATAATAGTACTTACCCGCACCTGAGTTACATTACAACCTAAAAAGTCCTACTTGATCTTACATTCACACATCCTTAAATTAGTGGAATAAAACACTAAGGGCAAGCTTATGGGTCATTACATGATGCATGTGAATTCTTTGTGAGAGTGAGTGTAATTCTATGCATGTACCCACACATGTTGTGATATAAAAATTATTTTTGCGTGTGAAATTGGGTAACTCTCTTTCCGTAAGGGGCACATGTTGAATGAAGGATATAATTCATGTGGGATTTCTTAATCAGTATTTGCATGAGTTTGCTAAGATTGAGAGTCGATTCTTGAGGTTAAGAAGTCTTAACATAGTTGTACTTCATTTGAATGATCAAATCAGGCATGCTCTATTTTTTGCTTGTATCTTACGAAATCATTATAGCCGTAACTTGAATAATCTTGCTAAATTAGTTATGTGGGAGACTCCATATGCATGAGATGTAAAAGGTTGTTCGAGGACGAACAAGGCTTTAAGTGTGGTGTAGTGATCACGGCCAAAAATAGCATGCCCGGGATACGCTTTATGACTTAAATTAGTCTTGTTTATCTAAGTATTGTATACATTTTCATGTAATTTTATATGAAGTGAAGGTATGTGCTAACCAACATGATTAGCCTTTGTTTTGTAGGTTTTGATGACTTTTGAGTAATTAATCCATGAGTTGGTGAAGTAGAGGCTTGGAAACGGAATTAACACGCGAAAGTCGGCAAAGAGGAGGCACAAAACAGCCCACCAGCGCGTCGGTAGCGTGCCACGACAGGTAGGCTGATCACAACAGCCCAAATGCACGTTGGCAACATGCCATAGCAGGTTGGCTGCGCGACCAAGAGGTGCCAACGTGCTGCCCAAGCAGCGTGACACGCTGCCAACGCGGCAGGGTGCTGCCGGGGCCAAGTTCGGGTGATTTCCAGAGAGCTTCCGCGTCCGTAGCGTGTCACGGAGGCAGTGCTCCGCGATGCACTCCGTGACACGTTGCTTGTTTTTCCGGGAAAAAGTCCTACTACTATAAATAGCACACTTAGGTTTTATTTGAGAAATTCTGACTTGGTGGAGCAAGGACGTGGGTTACAGGCAGTTGAGGGACGAAAAGTTCAGGGTTTTTTCTCTCTTTCTTTCTTCTTTAATTCAATTGCTTGTATGATTAACACTCATTTTATGATGTTTAATCCACAAATGAGTGGCTAATTCCTCTCCTTGCTAAGGTTATGAACAATTGTGATGAAATTTGATCATTAATTATTTGGTTTTTCATCTTTTCTTCCATGTTGTTCTATTAATTCTTGTTTTTACTGCATTAGTGTGTGGCCTACATTAATGTACATCTAAAAAGTCCGGTTTCACTCGAGAGAGCACGAAATTGGAAAGTTGTGAATTAATAGGATATGTTCTTTACTTGATTTGGGAAAATTGAGTTTTGATTTGCTTTCAGGATAGAAATATACTGAAAGTCGTATTAGTCAAATTAGGAACCGGAATTGTATGGCTAGAGCATGAATTGCATTTGATCACAGAAATGTAGACGGATGGTTCATGATTCTTAAGTGAGTTTAAATACGAGAGTTTTAATCTCTTGGCAAATGTTCTTGGCTAGAAACTGGAGGAAAAGATTAACCAATTTATGATGATAATTAATTTCATTATATGTTCGTTTAACCTCAGCATGCTTTCATTCATAGTTCAGATTCAAAGTAGATAATTGTTCTTAGTTTTAGTATAAAATTTATAAAACAAACTATCAACTTTTTGGTTACGCTGTTGTCTGCATTTTTAGAAGTAAAATATAGTACACTTGAGCAATTTGCACTTCATCCAAGTCTCTGTGGGATCGATACTTGGCTTACTAAATCCACTTAGTACTTGTTCGACCACGTGCACTTGCATGTCGTTTTATATACCCAAGACCACCCGAACAAGTTTTTGGCGCCGTTGCCGGGGACTTGGCAATTAGTGAATTTGTTTTAAGTGTTAATTTACTGTATTGTTATTTTGTTAGTGCTGACAACTTGGTCTTAGTGTTTTTTTTTAATTCTTTTTCATTTTATTTTTTTTCTTTTTAGGATACCCGTATTGACATGACATCGTGGAATACAAATGGTATAAATGGTGGGTACTCATATTTTAGCGAATCTTGTCTGAATTGTGGAGGACACCACTTGCGACAACACTGTAACACGTGCAATATATGTGGTGGTCAAAACGACCATTGGGATGGCTGTCCGAATGCATATTCCCCTCTCCCAAGCCCCTACTATGATCCTTCTGTTGTTTTTGCTGAATATAGGCATGCTGAAAATGAAGACTTGGGACGCCAACCTCGAATAGAAGACATGCTGAAACAACTCCTGGAGCAATCAGAAGCAATGAAGGAGGCGATGGCGGTATTGAGAATTCAGCAAGAAGAGAATGCAGAGGCTCTATAAAGGATGAGCATCAAATTCACGGAGATGATTGCTGAGGCTGAAGCTTGTGATAAATTGCAGGTAACAGTTTTAGCCGATATTCAAGAGGAAATACAAGCGGAAGACAAGGGTGAATTTTTGGATGAAGCCCAACAATTAGAATCTCTTGAGTGTCACCGTGATGGGCTCACACTTATGGAAAATACATTCATGGAAGAAGAGATAGAGTATCCCCCATTTGACACTAATGGAGAGATAGATGTCGATGCTGAGAAGGTGTACACAAGTAAGGAGGTCAAGCACAAGGCAGTTTCAGAGTTGAGGTTTATTGGACCACACTCGAAGCATTTTTTGACATTAAGTTTGGTTGACAACATAGAAATAGAGTCTTCCAAGTTTATAGAGAAATGTCTAGAGGAGGACCAAGCCCCGTATATTCTGAAATTTGCTAACTCAGAGAGACAAAATGACTTCGCTTACTTAAGGGCCGATAAGTTCAAAAGGCAACATCTACTGCTTGGTCCTTACAATTTTTCACCACCACCCCTGGAGCATAAGATGAAATTAGAGAAGAAATTAGGGGTGAGATTCATATCCTCAAGGTGGAGGAAAAAACGGTGACACTGGATACGTCGTGCCGCGACGTAAAATTAGGCGCTGCTTGGGAGGCAACCCAAGGGTACCATTTTAATTTCTTGCATTTAAGTTGATTTTATTTATTTTTCATCTTGTGTTGGTTTTGTGGAAAGTTAAGCACAGATGGAGGGGAAGTCTGAGTACCCGTGGAGGAGGAAGCTAACAAGCATGGAAGAGAAAAAATGTGAGGTCGAACACCCACTTGTGCAACGTTGAAGAAAGGCATGTTGTTAGCTAGGCCTAAAGGCCTCAGGGAGTATTTCTCACCCTTTTTAGATTTTAATTTGATGCTATGAGGACATAGCATGATTTAAGTGTGGAGTGAGGGAAATTTCAATTTTTTTGCTTAACGATTTTTGGTGAATGTAATGCTTGTGAGAAAATTGAATTTTTTTTTTGTGTGAGTTAAGCATGAATTCATCACCCGTTGGTTTTTCTTTTCGGTTCTTTTCCAACGAGGGGTCTTTGAACCGAAGAATAAAATTTTTCTTTTTCTTTCCTTGGTCTGTATATAATGTTATTTTAGTCATAGTTAGTGACTGTTTCCGACGATGGATGGATGACGACCGTCTTGAGGAAAAGTTAGTCGGTAGGTGTTGGGTTTTTGAAACCATAACTAATCGGTGCTTGATGTTCTTGTTATGTGCTATACGTGATTGTAAGATGCAAGTATGTTCAGTGTGAAGCATGCAAGTGTATAACTTTGTTTGAGACACTAAGGCTCTTGAATTTGACTCAATATGATGGAAGCTTAATTCTGAATTCTTGTGATTAGCTGAGTAAGAGTCTACTGATTGTGTCTTGATTTGAGCATGTGCCATGAGTGTAAGGTTTTTGAGTATTCTGTGCTATTATAAAATTTATAGAACTTGCCTGGTGTGTATATAAAACGAAATGAAGGATGTGAATTGTAGGAGATGATTTAGGCATTTCTTTGAATGAACCAAACTTTTATCTCTCATTATTCCTACCTTGATAAATTAATCCTAGTTAACCCCATTGGGCCTTGAGCCTATTCTTTGACAGCTGCAACATAAGCTTAATCCTTTTTCTTTCATTAGCCTTGAAATTGAACCAAAACTCCTAAGCGCTTAAAGGAAAACTCCGAAAGAGTAAAGGAGTGAGAAGAATGAAAAATAAGGGAAAGTAGCAATTGTAAGAGTTGAGAAAGGTCGAGGGTGCACTTGTTTGAATATGGGTGAGTATTAGTAGGGAGTAAGAAAATAAATAAATGAAAAGTTACTTATAGAACTCCTTACTAATAAGCTAAAAGTGCCTAAAGAAAGGGGGGAACAAAAGAGGAAAAAGAAAGATGAAAAGAGAAAAAGGTGAAGTGAGAGAAGGGAAGTTTGTAATGAAGGCGTGATGTATTAAAAGCGTTTAGGAAAGATAGTCACTATTACTGATCATAATAGTACTTACCCGCACCTGAGTTACATTACAACCTAAAAAGTCCTACTTGATCTTACATTCACACATCCTTAAATTAGTGGAATAAAACACTAAGGGCAAGCTTATGGGTCATTACATGATGCATGTGAATTCTTTGTGAGAGTGAGTGTAATTCTATGCATGTACCCACACATGTTGTGATATAAAAATTGTTTTTGCGTTTGAAATTGGGTAACTCTCTTTCCGTGAGGGGCACATGTTGAATGAAGGATATAATTCATGTGGGATTTCTTAATCAGTATTTGCATGAGTTTGCTAAGATTGAGAGTCGATTCTTGAGGTTAAGAAGTCTTAACATAGTTGTACTTCATTTCAATGATCAAATCAGGCATGCTCTATTTTTTGCTTGTATCATACGAAATCATTATAGCCGTAACTTGAATAATCTTGCTAAATTAGTTATGTGGGAGTCTCCATATGCATGAGATGTAAAAGGTTGTTCGAGGACGAACAAGGCTTTAAGTGTGGGGTAGTGATCACGGCCAAAAATAGCATGCCCGGGATACGCTTTATGACTTAAATTAGTCTTGTTTATCTAAGTATTGTATACATTTTCATGTAATTTTATATGAAGTGAAGATATGTGCTAACCAACATGATTAGCCTTTGTTTTGTAGGTTTTGGTGACTTTTGAGTAATTAATCCATGAGTTGGTGAAGTAGAGGCTTGGAAACGGAATTAACACGCGAACGTCGACAAAGAGGAGGCACAAAACAGCCCACCGGTGCGTCGGTAGCGTGCCACGGCAGGTAGGCTGATCACAACAGCCCACCTGCACGTTGGCAACGTGCCACAGCAGGTTGGCTGCGCGACCAAGAGGTGCCAACGTGCTGCCCAAGCAGCGTGACACGCTGCCAACGCGGCAGGGTGCTGCCGGGGCCATGTTCGGGTGATTTCCAGAGAGCTTCCGCGTCTGTAGCGTGTCACGGAGGCAGTGCTCCGCGATGCACTACGTGACACGTTGCTTGTTATTCCGGGAAAAAGTCCTACTACTATAAATAGCACACTTAGGTTTTATTTGAGAAATTCTGACTTGGTGGAGCAAGGACGTGGGTTACAGGCAGTTGAGGGACGAAAAGTTCAGGGTTTTTTTCTCTCTTTCTTTCTTCTTTAATTTAATTGCTTGTATGATTAACACTCATTTTATGATGTTTAATCCACAAATGAGTGGCTAATTTCTCTCCTTGCTGAGGTTATGAACAGTTGTGATGAAATTTGATCATTAATTATTTGGTTTTTCATCTTTTCTTCCATGTTGTTCTATTAATTCTTGTTTTTACTGCATTAGTGTGTGGCCTACATTAATGTACATCTAAAAAGTCCGGTTTCACTCGAGAGAGCACGAAATTGGAAAGTTGTGAATTAATAGGATATGTTCTTTACTTGATTTGGGAAAATTGAGTTTTGATTTGCTTTCAGGATAGAAATATACCTGAAATTCGTATTAGTCAAATTAGGAACCGGAATTTTATGGCTAGAACATGAATTGCATTTGATCACAGAAATGTAGACAGATGGTTCATGATTCTTAAGTGAGGTTAAATACAAGAGTTTTAATCTCTTGGCAAATGTTCTTGGCTAGCAACTGGAGGAAAAGATTAACCAATTTATGATGATAATTAATTTCATTACATGTTCGTTTAACCTCAACATGCTTTCATTCATAGTTCAGATTCAAATTAGATAATTTTTCTTAGTTTTAGTATAAAATTTATAAAACAAACTATCCACGTTTTGGTTACGCTGTTGTCTGCATTTTTAGAAGTAAAATATAGTACACTTGAGCAATTTGCACTTCATCCAAGTCTCTGTGGGATCGAAACTTGGCTTACTAAAGCCACTTAATACTTGTTCGACCACGTGCACTTGCGTTAGTCACCTTTGAGCCCCATCACCTTAATACCATTTTTGGGGCGCGGGACATAGACGCCCATGTACTCCGGCAGCTGAACATCACTCCACCATATGCGGATATCAGACACACTCTGTGTGGAGCCCGTTCTACAGCACGGTGGAGCAGGCATAAGGAGAGGGGCTACTATCAGACGCTGCCCTACTCTCAAATGAACAGGGAAGCCAGAATTTGGTTTATGATCGTGTGTTCCTGCCTGATCCTGGGGGTGCACATGACAGATGTCACCCGGGATCGTGTGTGCTTGGTTTATGCCCTGATGAAAGGGCTAGAGATTAATGTTGGGGCGGTGATTATCTCCGCCATGAAGAGATCCCGTTTGCATCAAGGGCACACGTATGGGTTTGGTGGCTTGCTGACCACGTTCGTGAGGGGCCTGGATATTGAGGAAGAGGCCCTAGACTACATCCCGCAGATGGATAGGCGTGCCTTGGACGTCACCAGAACTAAGGCACCCGACACCACTCACGGGCCAGTTCTCACATTAGTCGAGCGACATGCTCGGGATGATCAGTATATGGCCCGCATGTTCGGGATGCAGATGCTGCAGTTGCGCGTAGGCGGGAGGCCAGCAACAGAAGATGAGCTGTGGCAGCTCGAGTTGGACTACCCCTTCGGCGAAAATGCCAGGGCTCTATGCCGAGTGGGGCCAACTTTTGTGGAACCCATTGATGATGATGTCCCCACAGATGAGGAGACACGCCACGATGACTCAGATATTGAGTCAGATTAGGATAGCAAGGGAGATTCAGATATGGGGGACGAGGCAACCGCACCTGACGAAGAAGTGGAATACTTCAACTGATCAGGGAGTTTCACCACCTACTCTTGTGCTATGCTGAATTTTGTGAACACTGGGGATAGTGTTCGATTAAAGTGTGGGGTGGGAGTAGTTAGGTGCTGGTTGTTTTGTTGTTGTTTATATTTATGTTTTGTTGGTTGTGCTTGTGAAAAAATTGTGACCCTATGATTTTGGTGTTTATTTTTTGTATTGTAATTCGGTGTTGTAATTAATGTGAATCTGTTGTGTGCTGTATGGAGTTGTTGTTAGCTGGTTGTGTAAATATTTTTGTTTTATCAAAATTATCGATATTATTAAAATTTTTTCGTTGAAATACTTTTATGATTGGGTTTCTCGGCGTTTGTTTTCGGTGCTTTTACCGAGAATAGTCCCATTGAACCGAAGACATAAATAGTGACCGTTCCCTATGATGGATGGATGATGATCGTCTTAAGGGAAATGTAGTAGATAGGAGTAGATTCTTTGTTCTTTTTAATTTTTTTTCTTTTGTTTGTTTGTATCCCAAACGTGTCATTACTTTATAGTTCGGAATTCTTGTTGCGTGTTATACATGATATTTAGAATGCAAAGGTGATTCGTATGAAAGCATGCAACTTTGTAAACATGTTGAGATACCTAGACCATAGAGTTCGATTCGGTGTGATTGAGGCTTAATGTTTGAATTCTTGTAATTAGCTGATTGAAGAGTCTGTGAATATGTCTTGAGTTGAGCATGTGCAATGAGTGTGTGGTGAGGTTTCGATTCTTCCATGCTACTGTGAAGTATCTAGAACTTGCCTGGTGTGTTTATGAAATGAAATGAAGGATGTGTATTTTAGTAAAGGATGTAGGCATTTCTTTGATTTAACCGAAAGTTTTTTTTTCCATTATCATACCTACCTTGAATGTACATCCTAGTTAGCCCACTGAGCCTTTAGCCTATTTTTTCTTTTGTCGAAAAGGTACAAACCGAGCTTAACCCCTTCTTTTCATTATCCGTGAATTTGATCCAAAACTCTTAAGCGCTCAAGAAAAATAATTTTTCCACAGTGTCAAGGAGTGGTAATTGTGAAAAGAAAGGAAAAGCGGAAGTGGCGAAAGTAAAGAAAAGGTCAAAGGTGCACTGGCCGAATTTAATAAAATGAAGATGTATAACTAATCTTTGTTATTAAGTCGAGTGTGCTTAAAGAAATGGGAACAAAAATAAAGAAAGGCTTCAAGAAAGGGGAGGATGAAGGAAGAAACAATGCCCATAATGTGGTGGGATGTATTGAAAAGCGCTTAAGGGTGCTAGTTGCTATTATTGGTTAGCCCAGTATGTACTAGTTCCTTAGCTTACATTACAACCCGTTAAGTCCTACGTGATCTTACATCACTCGTCCTTATATTAGTGGAGTAATACACTAGAGGCAAGCTTATGGGTCATGACATGATGTATGTGAATTCTTTGGGAGAGAGAGCGAATCGTGTTCGTATGCCCCTGCATATAATGTTTTTGAGATCATATGATTGAAAAGGGGGAAATTCTCTTGTGTTGTGAAGGCACATGCTTGACGAGAGATTTAATTTCGTGTCGGATGTCTTGATCAGCTGATTTGCATGAGTTTGCCAAGATCGAGAGTCGACTCTTGAGTCTAGGAGGTCTTAATGTGTTAAATGTCATTGTATTGATGAGACTATGCATGTTTTCTTGATGATTTGCTATGTAAATAATCTGAATAATCGTAGCTTGAATTGTCGAGCAAAAGTAGCTATGATTGGGTGTCAATTGCATGAGATGTGAGATTTTTGTTCGAGGACGAACAAGGTTTTATGTTTGGGGTAAGTGATCTTGGGTAGAATTATATGCCCAAGTGACACTCAAATTCTTCATTTCGTCTTGTTTATCCATCTATATTTGTACATTCTCATGTGATTTGTAGTTAAAATGTGAATTTATATAAACCAACATGATTAGTGTTGTTTTGTAGGAAAAATGTAATTTTAGGAAGCTAAGATGCATGTTGGGAGAAATCAGGAATGGACTCGGAATCGAGCAGTGGAAAAGGCCAAGGAAATGCAGCAAATTAAGGGGCTCCGTGATGGAGCCATGTCACGCTGCCATCGCGGAGGCATTCTGCCCCGAATGATTAAAATAGGCCAAGTTCCAGTGAATGGGCGCGTTGGTGCCGTGGCACGTTGGCCAAGCCACGCGTTGCATGCCGTGGCACGTTGGGCATAACTAACTAGATGACCAGATTCCAGTGAGGGTCCGCGTTTGTGGCATGTTACGGAGGCAGTGCTCCGCGATGCACTCCGTGACACGTTGCTTGTTGTTCCGGGAAAAATTTCCACTAGTATAAATAGCACACTTAGGTTTATTTTTAATAATTATGACTGGGTTAAGCGAGAATGTGGGTTACAAGCATTTGAGGGGACGAAATTCTTAGGTTTCTTCTCTATCTCTTTCTTCCTTATTTCAATTGTTTGTATGATTTACACTCATTTAACGATGTTTAATCCACAAATGAGTGGCTAAATTCACTTCTTGCTGAGGTTAAGAACATTTGTAGTGGAATGTAATTATTGATCATTTTGGTTTTTCATCTTTTCTTCTATGGTTGTTCTATTAATTCTTGTTCTTACTGCATTAACGTGTGGCCAATATTAATGTATATCTAAAAAATCCGGTTTGCGTTCGAAAGAGAAAGAAATTGAAAAATTGTGAATTGGTAGGATATGATCTCTTCTTGGTTTGGGAAAATTGAGAATTGATTTACCTTCAGAATAGAAATATATCTGAAAGTCGTATTAGTCAATTAAGGAATTGGTTTCGTATGGCTAGAACATGAATTTCTTCTTATCACAGAAATGTAGGTGGAAGGTTCATGATTCTTAAGTTGGGTTAAATACGAGAGTTTTAATCCATATTCAATAGTTCTTGACTAGAAACCGAAGGAAAGATTAACTAATTTGTATCAATAAATTGCTTCCCTGCATGTTCGTTTTAGCCTCAGCATGCTCATTACTATAGTTCAGACTCAATTTGTACATTTGTTTTAGATTAGTATAAATTAGGAAACAAACTCCCAAAATCTTCTTGAAACTGTTGTCTGCATTATTAGAGTTAGAGTTTATTAACACTTGATTCGATTATTACCTTGGTCCGGTCCCTGAGGGATCGATACTTGGCTACTCTAGCCATTTTACTACTTGTTCGACCACGTGCACTTGCGTGTAGACATTCCAGGCCACCGAATAGAAATCCCACATGCTAACAATGCTACATCAAGTATTCGCAAACCTGAGCCAGGAGGGAGGTTTGAGCTGAAACAGAATATGGTGCAATTGCTGCACACCAGCGGGCAATTCACAGGTCTCCCTCACGAAGATCCACAACAACATCTCCAAAACGTTTTGGAGATAAGTGACACTTACATCCCCGCTGGAGTATCTCACGTTTACGTAAGGCTTACATTATTCCCATTTTCATTATTGGGAGAAGCAAAGAGGTGGTTGAAAGCTGAGCCACCTAACTCTATCACCACTTGGGATGATCTTGCAAGAAAATTTTTGATACAGTTCTTTCCATCCGGGAAAATAGCAAGACTTAGAAGTCAGATTCTAAGTTTTAAACAAAGAGAGGGGGAGAATCTGTATCAAGCTTGGGAAAGGTTCAAATCATTGCTAAGGGATTGTCCTCACCATCACTAGTCCAATGATGTGCTGATGCACACTTTCATAGAGGGTTTGGAACCCCACACAAAAATTTTGCTAGACTCAGCAGTTGGGGGAAAAGCATTAGAAAAGACTTACGAGGAGCTGCATTCTTTGTTAAACCGTATTTCGCAGGGAAATCCAGAGTGGAATGCGGACTCTTCTAGAGGAGGAACAAGGAAAGCGACAGGAGTCATGGAAGTGGATGGTTTTATAGCTATCGCTGCACAGATAGCTGCGTTGCAAAATCAACTTAACACCCAATTCAGCAATATGAGATTGAATCAACCTCAAGCCCCAGATAATGTAGTGCAGCAGTTTTGGTGTGAAGTATGCGGTAGTAATGAACACTCAGCTGAGTGTTGTGGTGCAAATCCAGATTTAGTGAACTTTGTTTGGAATGTACAGAGAAATAATCACAAACAGTATGGCAACAACTACAACTTGAATTGGAGAAATCATCCGAATTTCTCTTGTGGTGGTAACAGCCATCAAGGGCAGAGTTTGAATCAGGGTGCGCAGAGAAATCAAGGTGGGCAGCAGAACTATCAGACTCAATATAGAGGAAACAATGCACCTCCTCCACCACCACCCATCATTGAGGAAATGTTTAAAACAATGATAGCTAACCAAGCTCAATTGCAGGCCGATTATGTGAAATTGGCAGCAGAGGTAAAGAACAATCAGTTAGCTACAAAAGCATTGGAGTACCAGTTTGGACAACTAGCTGGAGCTCAAAACACCAGGCCAAGAGGAGGACTACCGAGTGACACTAACCCGAATCCCAAGCAAGTAAATGCAGTGACCACAAGGAGTGGTTTACAACTCAAGGAGGTGGAACTAGAAAGACCACCTCAACAGTAAGGAGCATTAGAGAAAGAAAGGGAACAGGATGATGACAGGGGGAAGGAGAAGGCAGCTGAAGTAGAAAGACCACCACACTTGTTCCCTCAAAGACTAAAGAAACACAAGGAGGAAGCGTGTTTCAAAAAGTTCATGGAGGTGCTTAAACAGGTACACATTAATTTACCTCTTGTTGATGTTTTGCATAGAGTGCCGAAGTATGCAAAATATATCAAGGACATTGTAGCGAACAAAAGCAGATTGACGGAGTACGCTACGGTGGCGCTTACTGAGGAGTGCACTTCCCGGATACAGAACAGGTTGCCAACAAAGCTCAAGGACCCTGGGAGCTTTACAATTCAAATCACAATTGGGCAAAGTATCCGAGCTCGTGGACTATGCGATTTGGGAGCGAGTATTAACTTGATGCTGACATCGGTGTTCAAGAAGTTGGGGCTGGGCAGTTCTAGACCAACTACAGTGATCTTGCAGTTAGTGGATCATTCTTTAGCTAGACCAGATGGCATTGTGGAGGATGTGTTGGTGCAAGTGGGCTCCTTGATTTTATTGTTCTTGATTTTGAGCCGGATGCGGAAGTCCCATTTATTTTGGGACGTCCTTTCTTGGCAACCGGGAGAGCTTTGATTGATGTAGCTGCAGGGCAGCTAACCATGCGGGCGCATGACAAAGTAGAGGTATTTGAGGTATATAAGGCCACGAAGCTTCCTGCCATGTATGAGGAGCTTTCAGCAATCAATGTGCTAAATCAAGCAGAAATTCTTCCGATTGTTGAATCTCGAGATCCATTGGGAAGAGCATTGGTGAGCTCCGATCATTTCAGAAATAGAGATCCTTATGAGAGGGTGCAAATGTTGAATGAACCGCAATGGTATCTCGGGAAGCATGATTATGAACCGCAATGGTATCTCGGGAAGCATGACTTTCAGCCGTTAATGAGGTTCCTCATACCATTGCCGAAACCATCGTTTAAGGAAGCACCAAAACTGGAGTTGTGGCAAGAAGATCGAAGTGCCACGTTCTTTGTTAATGGGCAATGTTGTAAGCATTACTGGGGTGAGGACGTTATTCGAGAGAAAACGTCCATCACTCTAGAGGATGATTGAGTGTCAATGACGTCGAGCCGCGACGATAAACCAAGCGCTGTGCGGGAGGCAACCCGTGAAATTGTTGTAATAGATGAATAGAATAGTGAATAAAAAAAAAGAGAAAAATAAAAATAAAAATAAAAATAAAAATGGTGTTTGTGTTGGAACCTATGAATTCTAACTAATTTCTTGTTGTGAGATGATTTTTAGATGGAACGGAGGGCAAAAATGCAAAAGAATCGCAAAGGAGAAAAATTGAGGTGAGAAAAATAAAAAAATGGCATTACAGTGAGCCTATGCGTTGGCTCCGTGTCACGGAGGAGGGCCTCCGCATTACCCTCCGTGACACGTTGAAGCCAATTTCGGAATTTTTACAATTTCCAGAAGGCTGGCGCGACGGCTCCGTGTCACAGAGGGGGTGCTTCGCGTTGCCCTCCGTGACACGTTGAGGTGTAATTCGCGGCGGGTCACACCGGGTCGCCGGGTAACCCGTGCAAAAAACACCCTTTTAACCCCGAAATCCCCTCATTTTTCCCCATTTTCTACTCCCTCCATGACAAACTCCCTAAATTCCCCCCTCCCCCAATGTGACACGAACCTAGGCACGAAATTTCTTCAACTTTACTTCGAGTTCATCGGATTAAAGGTATGTTCTTGAACTTAACCTCAATTTTTGCTTAAATTTTCAATTTTTGAGCATGTGAGGTGAGTAAACCTTGCCCTAAGTGTAAATTAAGTATGAATTCACTTAAATTATGATGGATTGATGTTCATAGTTTCGTTGTGAGTATATGAACTCTATGAATGCATGTTTGATTGAATTTGTGCGAAATTGGTAACTAGGGTTAGCTTTTGAATAGGAAGAAACTAAATTTGGTTGAAAATGTGAAAATAATTGGGTTGTGCATGTTGGGTGATGTGAATTATGTTGTTATTAATGTCAAATATGCTAAGTAAACAAGGGAATTTTCGGGAAAACGAAATTGGTGAATTGCATAGGTTGTTGTTAAGAAAAAATTTTGTTGCTAAGTGCTATGTGATGTAATGGAATCGATGGTGATATTGGGATTCGTTGTACGAAGTCTGAGTAGTACATAGTGAGTATTCCATCGACTTATGTGAATGCACTAAGCATGTTGATTGTAAAAAATGGAAAAACATGATTGTCTTGCCAAATTGTTTTAATTGTGGCTAAAGACTAAGTGTGAGGTGGCCTAACTCAACCCAACCTTAGTCGAAGCTAATTTTGACTAGAATAACATTGGGATTCTCTGTTCGATGTTACAAGAACGATGTCAGGAAGGCAAGATAAGGGAAGGGGCGCATCTACATCGGGCGCCGGTAGAAAAAGAATCAGGTTGGGAACAACAGTTCCAGCATTACCAGCGGTTCCGCGCGGCCAACGCCATCAATACGGAACCCAATGGGTGACGAATGAAGGGAAGAAATGGTATGCAAAACACAAAGAGACCAAATACTTCCCTGAGGAGCACATTGCAAGGGAGCCGCTGACAAAGGAATTCCCCAGAATCATACACCGGATTGACACTGTCGGGCTGAACTTCATCTTTGAAGAGCCCAAGGAGTGCAATCTCCATCTGATTGGGGAGTTCTACTCCAACTGGAACCCGACCATCCGCAGTCACACCGTCAAAATAAGAGGGAAGGTTGTCACCTTTGAGCCCCATCACCTAAATGCCATCTTGGGGGCGCGGGACACAGACACCCATGTACTCCGGCAACTGAACATAACTCCACCTTATGCGAACATCAGACGCAGTCTGTGTGGAGCCCGTTCGACAGCACGATGGAGCAGGAACAAGGAGAGGGGCTACCATCAGACACTACCTTACTCTCAAATGAACAGGGAAGCCAGGATTTGGCTCAAAATTGTGTGTTCCTGCCTGATCCCTGGGGTGCACATGACAGATGTCACACGGGATTGAGTGTGCTTGGTTTATGCCCTAATGAAAGGGCTGGAGATAAATGTTGGGGCAGTGATCATCTCCGCCATGAAGGGAGCCCGTTTGCATCAAGAGCACAGGTACGAGTTCGGTGGTTTGCTTACCACATTCCTAAGGGGCCATGACATCGAGGAAGAGGCCCTAGACTACATCCCGCAAATGGATAGGCGTGCCTTGGATGTCACCAAAACCAAGGCACCTGACACTACTTACGGGCCAGTTCTCACACAAGCCGAGCTACATGCTCGGGATGATCAATATATGGCCCGCATGTACGGGATGCAGATGCTGCAGTTGCGCATAGGCGGGAGGCCAGCAACAGAAGATGAGCTATGGCAGCTCGAGCTAGATTACCCCTTTAGCGATAATGCCCAGGCTCTATGCCAAGTAGGGCCAGCTTTTGTGGAGCCTGTAGATGATGATGTCCCCACTGATGAGGAGACCCTCCATGAGGACTCAGATGTTGAGTTAGATGAGGACAGCAGGGGCGATTCGGATATGGGAGATGAGGCAACGGCAACTGATGAAGAAGTGGAATACTTCGATTGATCAGGGATTTTTACCACCCACCTTTGTGATATATTAAATTTTGTGAACACTGGGGACAGTGTTAGGTTTAAGTGTGGGATGAGAGTAGTTAGGTGCTGGATGTTTCGTTGTTGTTTTTGTTTTTGTTTATGTTTATGTTGTTGTGCCTGTGAAAAAAATGTGACCCTGTGACTCTTTGTGATGTGCTTTGTAATTACGTGGTGTTGTAATGAATGTAAGCTGTTGTGGTTGTGTGAGCTATTGTTGGTTGGTTGGTTGTGTAAATATTTTTATTTTTTCTATCAAAAGTATCGATATTTTAAAAAAATTTTGTTGAATTTTCTTATGATTGGGTTTCTCGGCCTTTGTTTTTGGTGCTTTTACCGATAATAGTCCCATTGAACCGAAGTCGTAAATAGTGACCGTTCCCTATGATGGATGGATGATGACCATCTTAAGGGAAATGTAGTCGATAGGAGTAGTTTTTTTTCTTTCTTTTATTTTCTTTCTTTTGTGTGTTTCCCAAAAGTGTCGCTACTTCATGGTTCGGAATTCTTGTTGCATGTTGTACATGATATTGAGATGCAAAGATGATTCGTATGAAAGCATGCAAATGTGAAACATGTTAAGATACCTAGGCCATAGAGTTCGATTCGGTGTGATTGAGGCTTAATATTGAATTCTTGTAATTAGCTGATTGAAGAGTCTGTGAATAAGTCTTGAGTTGAGCATGTGCAAGGAGTGTGAGGTAAGGTTTCGATTATTCCATGCTATTGTGAAGTGTCTAGAACTTGCCTGGTGTGTGTGCGAAACGAAATGAAGGATGTGGATTGTAGGAAAGGATGTAGGCATTTCTTTGATTAAACTGAAAGTTTTTTTCCTTATCATATCTACCTTGAATGTACATCCTAGTTAGCCCCATTGAGCCTTTAGCCTATTTTTTTTCTTTCTTTGGAGAGGTAGAAACTGAGCTTAATCCCTTCTTTTCATTATCCGTGAATTTGATCCAAACCCTTAAGCGCTCAAGAAAAATAATTTTCCCATAGTGTCAAGGAGTGAGAATTGTGAAAAGGAAGTAAAAGCGGAAGTGGCGAAAGTAAAGAAAAGGTCAAGGGTGCACTTGCTGAAATTAAAGAAAATAAAGATGTATAACTAATCTTTGTTATTAAGTCGAGTGTGCTTAAAGAAATGGGAACAAAAATAAAGAAAATTTTAAGAATGAGAGGAGGAAGGAAGAAACAATGCCCATAATGATGGTGGGATGTATTGAAAAGCGCTTAAGGAGGCTAGTTGCTCTTATTGGTTAGCCCAGTATTTACTAGTTCCTTAGCTTACATTACAACCCGTTAAGTCCTACGTAATCTTACATCACGTGTCCTTATATTAGTGGAGTAATACTCTAGAGGCAAGCCTATGGTTCATGACATGATGCATGTGAATTCTTTGGGAGAGAGCGAAATCGTGTTCATATACCCCTATATGTAATGCTTTGGAAATCATATGATTGAAAAAGGGGAAATTCTCTTGTGTTGTGAGGGCACATGCTTGACGAGAGATTGAATTTCGTGTCGGATGTGTTGATCAGTTGATTTGCATGAGTTTGCCGAGGTCGAGAGTCGAGTCTTGAGTTTAGGAGGTCTTAATGTGGTGTATGTCATTGTGTTGATTAGGCTATGCATGTTTTCTTGATGATTTGCTATATTAAATAATTGGTATAACTGTAGCTTGAATTGTCGAGCCAAAGTAGCTATGCGTGGGTATCAATTGCATGAGTTGTCAGAGTATTGTTCGGGGATGAACAAGGTTTTAAGTGTGGGGTAAGTGATCTTAGGCAGAATTATATGCCCAAGTGATGCTCAAACGCTTCATTTTGTCTTGTTTATCTGTCGTTATGTGTGCATTCTCATGTGATTTGTAATTAAAATGTGAATTTATACTAACCAACATGATTAGTGTTGTTTTGCAGGTAAAATGTAATTTTAGGAAGCTAAGATACATGTTGGTAAAAATCGAGAATGGACTTGGAAGCAAGCAGGGGAAAAGTTCAAGGAAGAGACGTAAATATAGGGGCTCCGCGATGGAGCCGTGTCACGCTGCCATCGCGGAGGCACTTTGCTTTGGGTGATCCATTTTGGCAAATTCCAATGAAGGTCCGCGTTGCCTCTGTGACACAGAGGCAATGCCACGCGATACAAGCCGTGGCACGTTGCCTATATTTACCTTGAACATAAATTTCCAGTGAGGGTCCGCGTCTGCATCGTGGCACGGAGGGAGTGCTCCGCGATACACTCCGTGCCACGTTGCTTGTTATTCCGGGAAAAATTTTCACTAGTATAAATAGCACACTTAGGTTTATTTTTAATTATTCTGACTGAGTTGAGCAAGAACGTGGGTTACAGGTAGTTGAGGGGACGAAAATTCTAGGGTTCTTCTCTATCTCTTTCTCTTTTATCTCAATTGTTTGTATGATTTATACTCATTTGATGATATTTAATCTACAAATGAGTGGCGAAATTCACTTTTTGCTGAGGTTAAGTACAATTGTAGTGGAATCTAATTGTTGATCAATTTAGTTTTCATCTTTTCTTCAATGGTTGTTCTATCAATTCTTGTTCTTACTGCATTAATGTTTGGCCAACGTTAATGTATATCTAAAAAATCCAATTTTGATTTTGAAAAGAAAAGAAATTGGAAAGTTGTGCATTGGTAGGATATGATCTCTTCTTAGTTTTGGAAAATTCAGAATTGATTTACATTCAGAATAGAAATATATCTGAAAGTCGTATTGGTCAATTAAGGAATCAGTTTTGTATGGCTAGAACATGAAATTCTTTTATCACAGAAATGTAAGTTGAAGGTTCATGATCTTAAGTTGGGTAGGATACGAAAGTTTCAATCCATAGGCAATAATTCTTGACTAGCAACCGAAGGAAAGATTAACGGAAGTGTATCCAAATTACTTCCCTGCATGTTCGTTTTAGCCTCAGCATGCTCATTACTATAGTTCAGACTCACTTTATCATTTTGTCTTAGATTCGTAGAAAATAGGAAACTAAACTCTCAAAATCCTATTTAAATTGTTGTCTGCATTTTTAAAGTTAGAGTTCATTAACACTAAGTTAATTATTACCTTAGTTCAGTCCCTGTGGGATCGATACTTGGCTTACTTAACCAATTTTACTACTGGTTCGACCACGTGCACTTGCGTGTAGTAACCAAACGCCCGAACATTGTCCACCATCAGTAGCTGCATTATCGTTGGTATGGAGGCTCCCAATCCCAACTGTATAAACACAGCTAGCGACATTAAGGTTATGCTCACTCCCAGATCACACGAAGCCTTAGAAAATTCAAAATCTCTGTAGTGCATGGGATGTGAAGGAACTTGGATCCTCTATTTTTCGTGCAAGGACCCATGAGGCTATTGCACAACAGTGGTGCAAATTTCCAACTGGCTCAAAGCTCGCAGATAGTTTTCTAGTCACCAGGTCCTTTATGAACTTAGCATAGCCAAGCATCTTCTCCATTTCCTCAACTAGGGAATATTTATAGACATCTACTTTAGCATAGATAAGAACTTGTGAAATTTTCCATCATCTATCTTCTTTTTCACTCTCTAAGAAAAAGGTGGATGCAGTCATAGAATAGGCCTAAAAATTTATGGGACGTTCTTCACCTTTCCTTTCTTAGAAAGAGTCTCCTCTACAACAACTGGAGACTTTGTCAACTCTGCACTACCTTAAATCATCTGTTCTATAGCCTTAGCCTCCTCATCTACATCAAATGCCTTTGGTTCTGCCACCTCAACTACAACGAGCATAGGTGGGTCAACTATTGCTTTTCCACTCCTAGTAGTTATAGCCATGCAATGACTGTCATTCTTCGGGTTTTGGACCGTGTTACTAGGGAGTATACCTTTCTACCTCTGATTTAGGGATTAAAACATTTCATGACCCAAGTCTATACTCTTGAGGAGACACAGTACTTGGTTCCATAGATGACCCCAAGCCAACCCATGGTCTATCATTACACTGGTAAACTAAGCAAACATAAGCGGAAGCTTTAAATAAATAAAACTATTTAAGAAAAATGATTTCATAAGAGTCAATACATTTGAAAAAAACAATACTAAATATATACGTCTATGTCCGAAAGCCAACAACTAAATGATGAGTTGCTGGGACAAGCCCCCAGCTAACTCTAAAAAATGAGTGTAAAGAACTAATTGAAAGTAAATATCTTCCTCGGAAGATGAGGACTCACCAAACTACTGCTGATATCGTTTGAGGGAACTACTGACAATGCTGGCACTGAGAACCTCCATCTGTATCATGATATGATATAACTAGAAGGTATGAGTCAGTACTTTGAATGTACTGAGTAAGTGAGATATAATAAGAATGAAAGAACAAGTAACTGAACTGAAATGACATGAAATGACCAACTGAAATACTGAAAACTGATACAACTAAAATATAACTTATATGGTCAATAATGATCCTGGCAGATGGTCATAGACATGTCATGGATCTAATATACTGAATTGAGATAAATGGAACTTAACTGAACTAAGATTGTACTGACTAGTGGGAGAGTCTATAACCGACATATAACCACGTGAGATAAACGTGGAGTTCGTTGTATACACCCCATCGACAGGACCCAATATACCTTGCCAGGGTATAAAGGCATGAGTTGGGTGATCACAAATCTAAGCCTGATGGGCCAATAACCTATGAAAACAACGTAGTTATGGGAACCTAGGTGTGCTGGAACCCCGATCCGCTCGGTGCTAAGTACTACTCCCATTGGATAATACTTAATTGACTACTAAGCTGATAGCTCAAATTTGGGGCCCAAGACTAAGTCAGGAACATTTATCTGCAAGTACCCTTAGAGTTTTATCGGACCAGATAACTGTATCGGTGTTCTAATATTGGCCAGAGATGCTTATTTGAAAGCATCGTAACTGTCTAAAGAACAAACTGATAACTGATAACTGATACTGATAACTGGGAGATATTACTGGCACCTCAACAACTGACTATAGTCAAATTGAGAAACCTGAATATACTAACTTTCTGACTGAGACTAAACTAGCATGTAACTATTTGAGAATTTATCTGATAATAGTAACATGGAATTTTCAATATTGATAGTGTCAAGCGACATTATGTCTATACAGTTATGCAGGACCCTAGTTACTACACTCTTCAAATTAGTGATAAGGTCACTTTTCAGGAATCAAGTTTCAACATGATCACTAAATCAAGGAAATATAGCAACAAACAATTTGAACAACACTTTACATGATTTAATTGGAATATGATCAAAAATTTCCTCAAATTCGAAAGTCTCACGGCTTAGAATTGATAAGAAAATTTAGATAAATTTTAGGGCACAAGGGAAGGACAATTTCCCTGCTAAATTCTCATATACGAATGCACTAGCTTTTCCTTGATGAGTCTGTCATAGAGTTCTTCATACTATGTCTAAGTGTTGAGAGAAGGAATGAGAGGAATATGTTGATCACTCCTTTAATTCTCTCCTGAACATGCCCAAAACGGCGTAGTTTAGAGATTAAAAAGATGGTAAGTTACTAAAATACCTCTAAAAGAAATCTGGAAAACTGTCCAACAGGAACTAACGGGACATACAATGAGTCATTGTTGGTACCACGACTCATTGGGACCAGTCATTGGTGTTAGGCCTGGAAAATTCCTTCACTGGATGCTAGCAACGAAGGGGTCCATGACTCATTGGATGAACCAACAGGTCATTGGGCTTTCTCATTGTCACTGGCAGGAAGAACCTGGGAACCCCACTAATGAGTGACACGACGACTCATTGGTATAACCAATGGGTCATTGTATCTATTTGTCGTCTCCACTGGAAAATTTGAGGATTTCTAGACTTATTGTCACGGTTGCATACAATAACTCATTGTGAGATTCAATAGGTCGTTGTTGCATCTCGTTGTCACAAGAAGAAGATTTTCAATAGCATCAGGACTCCAACTAATGAGTCACCTCACGACTCGTTACATCAAACGACAACTCGTTGTTTGACTCATGGATTAATGGAAAGGGCATAACTGATCTTTGAACTGGGAAGGCAACGAGAGACAGGACGACTCGTTGATCCTCACAATGGGTCATTCCATGTCTCATTTGTTCCCAAATGACCATTGGTAGGGCTGACCACGACCCAGAAAATGAGTTATTACTGTTGACGATGACTCGTTGTCTCGATCATTCTAAGATAAATTTTCCTAGTTCCAAACTTGATTGCTTGATCCTTGAGCCAAGTGTCATGATTAGACCCTTGAGCGTTGGCTCAAAAACCTGCCACTTGATTATCTAAGAAGTTTTCTTTATCCTCAAAATCAGAGTGCTCATACACTAACTATCGACCTTGAGCTCCTACTACATTAAACATATTAGTTCTAGATCCTATGATATGCTTCGTGAGTAGGTCAATAGATGTTCTCATATGTGCTAACTCCTTATCACGCTCATCTTCCTTTTTGTGCTGTACCGTAGTCATCCCAATTGCATATGTGCCCACGGATACTTCAATTTCTCTAGTATGCCAGGCCTTGTTGGTTTTGGTCACTCTGTCAAGTATTTCTAGTGCTTCCTCCCATGAGTGGGTCATAGATGCTCCACCTGCTACCATATCTTCCATTGCCTTCTTGTTGTTATTGAAGGATCTATAGAATATCTCCAATAAGTTCTCATTCGGAATTCTATTATTTGGGCACTTGTTCAACTTCTTATTGAACCGTAGCCATGTCTCATTAAGTGCCTCCGTCTTGAGTTGTCAAAAGTTGTATATTTCATCTTTGAGTTGCAACATCCTTGAAAGTGGGAAGAACCTTTCTAAGAAGGCATGTTTCGATTCTCGCCAATTGGTGACGGAGACATTTGGTAACTCCGATAACCATAGAGTACCTTCACTAGATAGAGAGAATGGAAAGAGTCGTAGCCTAATTGCATCCTAGCTAACTCCTAACAACCTATATAACTTGCAAATTCCCATGAAATTCATAAAGTAGAGATTTTCATCACCAGCAGCATAACCATTGAACACTCCCTTCATATTCAACAACTGGATCATCGTGCTCGTGATATCAAAATTTTCCCCAGCAAGTAGAGTTGGGGGCACAATGAATCCTATTGACCCAACTTCATCAATATCTGGATTATCATCTTCATCAAAGTGAGGTGCATATCTGTGGAACTGAGGTATCTCATGACCTCTGTTCTTCCTATTTCGGCCAGCATTATCTACTTCCTCCTCGGACTCATCTGCAGCTTGAAGAACATCTTTGAAAGACAAATTTGCCTGATAGGCCTCATTAGCTTGCCAGGCTTCATTGGCTACTATGGCTTCCACTTGTTCATGATTCTCAATACCAGGCATAGTCCGCAGTGTTCATTCAGTTCTTGATTAATTGGAATCTGGGGATGTCCGCTACTCTGAGTATTTGGCAATCACCATGTGGTAATCTATGTCAAATAAAAAAAAAAGAAAACATAAATGAGGAAATACAGACTAAAAGTTAAATAATACCAATTAATCTAAACCTAAGCTGTATTCCCCAGCAACGTCGTTATTATTTGATAACGCCCAACGTACACCTCAAAAGAAGTATATAGCAGTCATAGTCAAATAAAGAACCCAATTAGGGTTGGGGTCGATCCCATGAGGAACATGGTTGAGATTTCGATTGTTATTATTTACGCTTTTAGTTTCGTTATCTCCAAATGGGGTTTTTGTAGAAATAATAAGTAACAAAGTTGTGAAATTGGTTTTGTTATCAAAGATACACAATTAACTAGGTCTCAGAGTACGAACACAAACCACGAGTCATAACAACAATGTAAGGACCGTACCATGAACTCATGACAAATTTCAAAGGATGCCAAACTATACAAGATCAGACCACAATAGGCAACCTATGACTTGTAGTGCCATTGTATGAGTCGTACCTTCTCCCAGGACTTAGAAGATGTCAAGACTGCCTGACATAGTACAAAGGAAAACTATGACTCATAGCTTCACGATACGACTCGTAGGATCTGGTGGCGGAAGTGTTAGTAGTTTCCCTATTTATTTAGGAGGGTTTTCAATTATTTGTATAAATACTTTTTTAGGTTTCTATAGGGGACCGATTCATTTTGTTGTAATTGTGTTTCTTGGTTTTCAACAAATATTACTTGGAGATCAAATTCACGAGTGTCTTTTGAGATTCCATTGATTGTTCTTGAATTGATCATACTTTTGATTGTGCAATAATCAATTGGGTTTTTCTTCAATCATTATTGTAAGTTGTTAATTATGCTTTCTTTCATGAAATCTAATTCTTTCCTTGCAACCACGAATAGCTAAAACCTCCACAACCAGGATTGTGGGAATCATGCTGAATTAACTAATTAGGATTAACATAAAAATCATTCTAAACCTATATGCATGCTTGTATTGTCCATCTCTTCATATTAAACATTTCTTAATGATGCGCAACATTAGGATTTGCCCGAATTCTCTACTTGCTTGAACGTAGAGAGGTAGAGATTAGGAAAAGAGAAGAACAACAAAGCCTTGAACGTTAAGTTACATTGAATAACTTGAGATGCATTCGCAGGATAGTTATTTGGAATAATTGATAGCGGTAAACATGAAAACACTCAAGATATCTAATTCGGTGATGAAGTATAGTCATCCAGTAAGGACGAATCAGTCATTTGGATGAGTCTATGTTATCAGTTCTACAGGATAAATATGGGGATAGATCACTAGTTTAATAACTCGATGTTGTTATGAATCCATGGGGAACACTTCCCTGGTTAAATGCATAAATTTGATCACAACCACAATCTACTAGTTTCATACTTAATTCATTCTTTAAACACCCTATTAGGAAATACTGTACTAAAAGCATAAATACTAGTGTTATTGTACATCTTGACCATATTCCCTATGGGATCAACCCCAACATAGTTGGGCTCTTTATTGATAATGTACGCATCAAACTTTTATAAGGGTGTGATTTGAGCATTATCAAAAGTGGCATCATTTCCGGGGAATACGACTTAGGATTAGATTAATTGTTTGTGTTTAACTATTAGTATTTAATTCCTCATTTATGTTTTCTTTTGTTTTTGACACCCACAGGTTATGACTTGGTGGATGCCAAGTACTCAGTGGAGTAAAAAACCTTTGTTTCTACTTGATCTTGAGCTAGAACGAACTCTGAGTTAAATGGAACACAATGATACCCCTAAACAGATGCAAGCCAGATTAGCTACCGAAGCTCAGCAGGAGGAGTTAGCTTGGTAAGCTTCCCTGCAAAGAGTACAGGAAGCTCATGAGGAGGTATTTAATACTGGTCGTCAGGGGAGGGGTAACAAAGGCTATGGGAAACACTAGTCCCACAGATATGGTCCTAAGAATGATAATGATGAGGACCCAGATATTGATGAAGCCGGGTAAACAGGGGCCATTGTGCCCCCACCTTTGCCTGCTGGGGAAAAATTTGACATCACTAGCACCATGATTCAGTTGCTCAACATGAAAAGAGTGTTTAATAATAATGCAGTTGATGATGCAAACCTTCATCTGATAAACATTGTAGGTATATGCAAGGGATACAGGTTGCCAGGCATGAGCCATGACGCTCTCAGGTTGAGGCTCTTCCCATTCTCTCTATTTGAAGAGGCCACACTATGGTTGTCGGAGTTGCCAAATGACTCCATTACCAACTGGAGGGAGCTAGAACATGCCTTCTTAGAAAGATTCTTTCCACCTTCCAGGATGCTACAACTAAAGGATGAGATCTAAAATTTCTGACAGTTCAAGACTGATGCATTTCATGAGACTTGGCTGAGATTCAAGAAGAAGCAAACAATGTGCCCAAATCACAAACTTGCCGATGAAAATTTGTTGGAGATTTTCTATAAGTCACTAAACAACAACACTAAGGATATGGTAGAAGGATCATTGATGAGTCACTCATGGGAGGAAGCAGCAGCCACGCTAGAGAGAGTGACAAAGATGACCAGAGCCTAGCACACAAGGGATGCTGCAGGTATATATGCTATAGGGATGATTGTGGAGCAATGTAGAAAAGAGGAGTGTGGTCAGGAGTTGGCTCACATAAGAACATCACTAGACCTGCTCAGGAAGCATATTATGGGTTCTGGAGCTCAAAAGGTAAATGCTGTGGGAGCTCAGGGTTAGGAAATAGGGTTCAAGCAGTCTGATTCCTAGGAGGAGGAAAACTTCTTGGATAACCAAGTGGCGGGTTTTTAGGCCAACACCCAAGGGTCTGGTCAGGACACTTGGCACCAAGGTTCCAAATATTAAGGTTGGAACCAGTACAGAGACTACTACAACAGGAATAGGTACAAGGATAGGAGCAGAGATCATGAGTGAGAAGGTGAATGGAGAAAGAATGATGGATACCATGACAATCATATAGGCTTATATGTTTCTCCAAGGGCACGAGAGGGTGATACTGGACCATCAAAGTTGGAGAGCATGATGGCTGAGCTACTTAAGAAAGAAAAATCCATAGATGATCAGCTAAAGGACATTTGGGGAGACAAAGCTGGCATGCGTTAGAAAGTTGAATCACATGCCACAACAATAAAACCGATTGAGTAGCAGTTGGGGAAATTTCTACATCCCTGAACCAAAGGAAAGAGGGTACACTTCCTAGCAACACAATCCAAAATTTGTAAAATGACAGTCACTGCATGGCTGTGGTAACTAGGAGTGAGAACACCACAATTGACCCTCCCTTACCAATTGTCGTTGAGATGCAAAGACAAAAAGAGATTGAGCTAGATAATCAGGAGGCTATTGCTGAATAGGGTATTGCAGGTGAGGCTGAGTTGACTAAGGCACCAGATGATGCAAAGGAGGTTGGAGATGACAAAGGGAAGGAAACAGGGGCCACTCGATCTACAAGCCTATCCCTCGACCACCACCACCATTCCCTCAGAGGGTGAAGAAGAAGTTGGATGATGGGAAGTTCCAGAAGTTTTTGTCAATGCTGAAATAGTTGTCTGTGAACATCCCATTAGTCAAGGCATTGGAACAGATGCTTGGGTATTCCAAGTTCATAAAGGACCTGGTAACTAGGAAGAGATCTGTGAGCTATGAGCTAGTTGGTAACTTGTATCATTGCAGCTCCATAGCCTCATGGATCCTTGCCCAGAAGAAGGAACATCCAGGTGCCTTCACGATCCCTTGCACTATTAAATTTTTCAAGTTTGCAAGGGCACTGTGTTACTTGGGTGCTAGAATCAACTTAATACCATTGGCTGTGTTCAAATAGCTATGATTGGGAGGCCCCAAACCAACTATAATGCGACTATTGATGGCAGATTGCACCGTGAAGAAGCTAGTGGGGATCCTATAGGATGTGTTAGTGAAGGTGGATACGTTTGTCTTCCCAGTTGACATTATGATCTTGGATTGCGAGATATATTTTGAGGTCCCCGTCATTTTGGGATGATCATTCCTTTCCACTAGAAGAGCCCTACTGGATGTTAAAGCGTTGCAACTGAATTTTATGCTGAATAGAGAGGAGGTCACCTTCAATATCAGTAGGTCAACAAAGCAACCTAATGAATTCTAGGTGGTGTCAGCAATAGAGGATGAGCCTGAGTTTCTTGATGAATTATGAGTAGTCAATAGACTTGCATTGTGCTGCAACGTTAAATTAGGCGCTTCATGGGAGGAAACCCATGAGGAGGTTTGGTGAAGTCTGAGTGACCAAACTACCTGCGTCATGCCGCGACATTAAATCAGACGCTTCTTGGGAGGCAACCCAGGTATCTGGATTAATTGGGTGTTCAGTGTGTAGGTGAAACAATAACTAATGGGAGAATATTGCAGAGCAGGACTATAATACAAGCCTCAGTATGAGCCGTAGGATGATTGTATGGCTCGTAGTATTGTCTGTGGTCAAAAGTAGAGACTGGTCCAAATGCATTAGTTCATATTACGGTTGGCCATTAAGAACCGGGTCCTCCATGGTACAAGTCGTAGTACCCACTGTAATGATGAATTATTTGAAGTATGAAAGTGTAGAAACACTGATATCTGAGTCATGGTACGGTTCGTGATACCTTGCTACGACTTTTACCACAAACTCATAGGTCCCCAGGTAAGTTTCCTCTGTCTCATGGTACGAGTTGTAGGTATAACCTATGACTCGTGGTACGAGTAGTGACTGGCACTTTAAATGAAATAACCCTGCTGACCCGACTCGACTTGGACTTTTAAATCCGCACATACCCTATTTAAAACAAAAAATTTTGGGCCTAACTTCCCTCAATTTAACACACGATCTCTTTCTCTCATTCTCCACTCACCTGTAACTCAATCCCATTGGCATTAAGATCGAAATTTTGCTCTCAAATTGCAAAGGTCGGTCAAATTCATAGTCCAAACTCTAAAAAAGCAAGAGTAGATTAAGAAGCTAGAAAGTAAATTTAAAATTCTCCATTTTGTTGTCTTTGGAACATGATTAGTAGATTGTACATGATCTTGTTTCTGGGTTTTGGAATGAATTAGACTCAATGAAGTTAATTATGTATGGGAAATGAGTAAATGGGAAAAAAATTAAATTGTGGGGATTGACGAGGTAGGAGATGTGTGTAAAATTGTGAGGTAATGTGTGTGTGTAGAGGGGGCGGGGCTTTGAAATATGAGTACCCACCCCAATATTATGTTTTCTTGCACACCTGGTAAAGAACAAGGTGAGGACAGAATGACTCATGGTATTTCACTATGACTAGTAGGATGACTCGATGGGACGGTCCCAAGTCATTAAAATGGAAAACTTATGGTGTGGGATTTAGTACGATTCGTGGTATCTCACTACAATTCGTACCAAGTGATTGTACCAAGAAACAGTAGGGGTCAAAATTCAAAGAGAAAAATCACGAAGCTTGGTATGACTCGTAAAACCATAATACGAACCGTGATAATGAGTTGTACTAGGGAACAGAATGCCTTGTTTCAAAGGATTATTGTACGATCACTAATAAGAACCGTATCATCAAGCTATGAGTTGTACAATGAGTTGTGATTGGCCTCAAAAAGCAGTATTTGTCATAGTACAGATCGTAACACCTAGGGATGACTCGTACCAATGACTCGTACATTGAGACAGAATAAAAGTTTACTTGCTTCCTTTTTCTGAAATCACGTGTACTAACCTTTCTTTCCACAGGTACCATGAAAATTAAGAAAAGAGCAACCAAGAAGGTCCAAGAAAAGGAGGCTAGAGCTTAGATTGCTGCTCGGAGGGTCTTGAGGGATGAGACCTCAACATCTGAGCAGGAGAAGGGCACTCTTAGTGGTACAGTGGAGGAGTATCAAGTTGATACCGATGACACCGATGAGCCATGAATCACTAGGGCACAAGAAAAGTCTCAAGACATAGTTGCTTTAGCCACACACCAGCAGAAGATCCCCAATCTTAGGAGGGAGCTGAGGTGCAGTCTCAAGAGTCTGGCAGTGGCTCCAATGATGATGAGGGGTCAGATAAGGCCGACTTTGAGGAGGGAGAACAGGAAGATAATGATGACTAGACCCCTCCTCCAGAGAGCCACGATGTTAGGTGGAGTATTCCCGATGCTCAGGTAATTTTTAAGCAAGGCCTCACTCTCACCTCCAAATAAAACCCAGGAGGAGCATTCAAAAGGAGTCGTGGAACATGACCGATGCCTTGAATGAGTTCATGGAGATGAAGCAGAAATTTGACTTCTACGAGTTCGATTAGATGGGAAGACCCCCTAATAACTACAACTCAAAAATGATCAGGGAGTTCTATGTCAATTACTTGGCCACCTTGGAGCAACGACCCCAACTAGGTGGAAGGTAAAGGAGCAGTCCAAACTAGACAAAGTAAATGTATGGGGCTACAAGGTGGATTGTTTCGATCGAGCCAATGCCTGAATGCTATATTACCGGTTTATAGGGCCCCAGTTGATATAATAGAGTTCAATTACAAATTTGACACCCTAAAATGGGTTAAGCAGCTGAGTCAAGAAAAGCGCCAGAGGCAGGTTAGGTGGTTGGCTTGAGTGCTGGCAGAGGATAAGGAGGAGGTTGAATGGGTGACTAGTGGATAATAGGTAATCAAATCTTCTCTCAACTTCATAGAGAAGGCCTGCTGAAAACTGGTTCACCACAAGTTGGTGCCGATGGCGATCGGTAACACCATGAGTGCCGACAGAATAGCATCAGTGGCGTGTATCATGTCCACATATGCCATTAACATATTGAGGGTGATATCTGAGAAGATTTGGGATAGATATCTAGCACTAAGCACAACTATTCCATTCCCTAGTCTCATCTACATATTGTGCATAGAGTCCGGCGTGAGGTTTATAGATGGGTCTTGAGTAGGAGGAAACTAGACTACGAACATCGGGCTGATCAGAGATGATATGAACTTGGTCAGCTAGGTTAGACTATTAGTAGCAGTCCCCCCACCACGGCCAGTCGAGGGCGAGTAGGTAGATGCCTCCACCTTCGTGGAGCAAAGCGATACACCCGCCACTTAAGCCATCCACACAGCAGCTTCCCGAAGCATGTCCTCTGCACCACCACTGGCCTCAATGGGGCAGGTGCCTTTAGGCTATATTTTGGTAGCCCATTATTTCCTGCAAAACCTGGACAAACGACTAATATTGACTGAGAAAAAGGTCAATGTGATAATGGAGTAGGTCAAGCCTTCAAGGCTGAGAATGAGGAGGATGTGAGAGGGCTACATAATAGGCTGGATAGTTTTGAGCTTTGACTCAATGAGCGGTTAGCGGATTAGCCGGATATGGGGAGCCTAAGAGATGACCTTAGATCATTATGGAGTCAGGTAGCTGACCTGTCATCTAGGCAGCAAACCTTATTGCCAACCTCCACTATGTTAGTATTTGATGGGTTTGTGAATCTCAACAAAAGTAAAGATCATAACCCAATTCATCACAAGACATGCATAATTAGACATAAGTTATTAGGAATTGAAATAATTAAATTTATAATTGAATTAGTTGTAAAATCTATCATGATTCATAAAATATGGTGTAGAACATGAGAAGTAATAACCTATGGATAGATCATTAGAATTCCAAAAGATTTAAGATAAAAACCTCCATAAGATTTTTGAACAGAACTTCATAAATTATGAGAGATTGAGCATGGGTGTGAAAGAAATCACCCATTCATAACCTTACATACCCAATTGTAGCTGATTCTTACACTTCTTTGAATGCCCAAAAGGAATTGAAGAGAAATTGAAGAACACTAAGCTTGATTACCCGCTTATACCTTCTACCTTGCATGTATGAATGAATATGTCTTAAAATGAACTTAACCCCTCTAAAAGTCATCATTCGTAACTCTAAATGACGTAGTTTAGGCCTTAGGATCTTAGGAATTACGGAAAAGCCCTTAGTAAAATCGTAGAAAATAACTGTCAATTGGTCCCCACGAGGGACCTAACAACTCATCCTCATGGGCTACGACTCATGGAGTCGTCCGTCAGGTACACTGCTTGTCAAGTCTTCAGGGCTCCTCACGAGTGACGTAACGATCCGTTATTTAATGGTGACTACGACTCATGGTCACCACCTGTTATGTACACTACCTCTGATTCTTACCTTGCTTCATCCTGCTGCTCACAACCCTCCCCACAAATCGTGGTGACTAACCACGACTCATGGGGTCCTTCCGATAAGTTCACTGCCATCCTTTTCCTCTTTGGTCAACCACCACTCCCCATGGCTGACCTAACGAATCATGGGGCCTTACCATGACTCGTGGTCACACTCATGGGGATCTAATTTCCCAACTCCAAATTAATCCTCTGGGCCATACCACGAGTTACATCACGGCTCGTGGCTACTCTTAACGGGTCACATCACGACCTGTCTTGATGCCTGGTGCTAGATTTTATGTTTTTCTCCATTTCAACTCCCGGGTCTGATCTTTGGGCTTTTGGGGTATAAAAATATCTCCCCTTAGGAACATTCATCCTCGAATGTTGGAAAACACACAGAAAAATAGAGAATTGCAATCGCCATATTCAAATACTAATCATTGAAGCCAAAAATTGACGGGATGACCACCTCCGATTGAAACTACATAGCTGAACTGAATTCACAAATCATACATATATCCATATACATAAATGAAACTTGGGCACTTGAACTGAACATGAAAACTTAAACGGGGTTTTAGGTCAAAACTGACACCTCAAGGTGGAACTGAGTCGGTAGAGAATAAATGTGGGTATCTAGCCATCATATCTGCTTCGGCTTTTCACGTAGCTCCCTCAACATGTTGATTCCTCCATAATACCTTAACCGAAGATACTTACTTGTTCCTTATCCTTAGAACTTGACAATCTAGTATTTCTACCGGAACCTCCTCATAACTGAGGCTGTCATTCACACCAACACTGTCCACCGGGACAACTATAGTTGGATCACCCCAACACTTTTTCAAGAGCGATATATGAAAAACAGGATGCACGGAAGCTAATTATGAGGGAAACTCCAAATTGTAAGCCACCTCGCCAACACATCTCACTATCCTGTATGGGCCGACATAGCGGGGACTGAGTTTCCCCTTCTTTCTGAACCTCATCACTCCCTTCATGGGAGATACCTTCAGAAATACCCAATAATCAACTTCAAATTGCAATTCCCTTCTCCTTAAGTTGGTATAGGACTTTTGGCGACTCTGAGCGATTTTCCACCTATCCCTTATCAACTGAACCTTCTCCATAGTCTCATGAACCTATTCTGGGCCTATCATTGCCGCCTCACCAACCTAAAACCAATCCAATGGGCGATCTACATCTCTGCCTATAAAGAGCCTCGATGGGTGCGATCTAGATACTGGAATGATAACTGTTATAGTATGCAAACTCGATAAGTGGCAAATGCTCATCCCATCTCCCTTTGAAGTCAATCACGCATGCTCTCAACATGTCCTTGAGAGTCTCGATTGTCCCTCCACTTGACCATCCGTTTGCGGGTGAAATGTTGTGTTGAGCTTAACTTGAGTACCAAGTCCTTCCTAAAACGATTTCGAAAACTAAGAGGTAAATTAGATACCTCGGTCTAAAATGATGGACAAGGGCACTCCATGCAATTGAACTAGCTCCCGAATATATAGTTTGTCATAATCCTCCACCGAATTCATGGTTTTGACCGGTGGAAAATTAGTGGCCTTGGTCAACCTGTCTACCACCACCCATATAGAGTCATATTGTCAACAAGTGCGAGGCAACCCTGTGATGAAGTCCATGTTGATTTCTTCCCACTTCTAAGTAGGAATACTGATATCCTGAAGCATGCCTCCCGATCTTTGATGCTCAACCTTTACTTGTTGACAGTTCAGACACCTAGCTACGAACTTCGTGATGTCCTTCTTCATGCCATTCCAATAATAAAATTCCCGTAAGTCATGGTACATCTTGGTGGCACCTGGATGGATTGAATTCCTAGATCCGTGAGTGTCGTGCAATATTCGGTTCCTCAAATCATCAACATCCATAACACATAAACGACCCAGGTAACGACGCTCACTATCTCCCCCTTTGGAGAAGACCTCGACCTTCTGATTTTGAACCGCCTCCTTTAACTTTACAGAAATAGGGTCTTCATCTTGTCTAGCTTTTACATCCATCACCAAAGACAATTTTAATCCGTTCTATACTATAACACCGCCATCAGTCGAGTCAACCAACCTAACTCCCAACCTTGCAAGTCGATGGACATCCCTCACTAGCTCTTTCTTCAACTCAACCACATGGATCACACTCTCCACAGAGAGTCTACTAAGTGCGTCTGCGACTTCATTGGCCTTACCCGGATGGTAAAACACACTCATATCATATTCCTTGAGTAGCTCCAACCACCTCTTTTGCCGAAGATTGAGATCCTTCTGGGTAAACACATATTGCAAACTCTTATAATCCCTGAACACATCCACGTGAACCCTGTACAAATAGTGTCGCCATATCTTCAAGGCGAATACCATCGTGGACAACACAAGATCATGGGTCAGGTAATTCTTCTCATGGACCTTTAGCTGTTTAGAGGAATACGCTATAACTTCCCCGCGATGCATCAATACACACCGAAGTCCGATAGTTGAAGCATCGCAATACACCACGAACCCATCGGTACCCTCCAGTAGAGGCAATACCGGTGCCGAAGTAAGTCGGGTCTTCAACTCTTGGAAGATCCTCTCACAAGCCTCTGGCCATTAGAATTTCACCTTCTTCTAGGTCAATTTGGTCAAGGGTTCTACGATCGATGAGAAACCTTCCACAAATCTTCGATAGTAGCAAGCTAAACGCAAGAAACTCCAAATATCCGAAGGATTCACCAGTTTAGGCCAATTCTTCATCGCTTCTATTTTCTGAGAGTCCACCCTTATGCCCTCACTTGATACCACATGGCCCAGAAATGCCATTGAGTTCAATCAAAAATCACACTTGCTGAATTTGGCATATAATTGGCGATCATGGAGAGTTTGCAACACTACTCTCGAATGAGCGGCATGCTCCTCCTCACTCCGAGAGTATATCAGAATGTCATCAATGAACACGATCATGAGCATATCCAAGTATGTCTTGAACAACTTGTTCATCAAGTCCATAAAAGCTACAGGAGCATTCGTTAGTCCAAAATACATAACTACAAACTCATAGTGGCCATACCGCATCCTGAAGGTTGTCTTCGGGATGTCGCTCTCCCGAACTCTTAGTTGATGGTGCCCAGATCGGAGGTTTATCTTTCAGAAACACTTGGCACCCTAACGCTGGCCAAATAAATCATCAATCCTGGGTAGAGGATACCTGTTCTTGACGTTGACTTTGTTCAACTGCCGATACTCGATACACATACTAATAGAACCATCTTTCTTTCGGACAAATAGAACTGGTGCACCCCATGGGCACTTTCTTGGTCTTATGAAACCCTTATCTAACAGGTTCTTTAATTGTTATTTCAAATAGTTTAGCTTGGCTGGAGCCATCCTTTAGGGAGGAATACATATAGGTTGTGTTTCGGGAAGAAAGTTTACACCAAAATCAATCTCCCGTTTGGGAGGGATTCTCGATAAATCATCTGGGAAGACTTTCGGTTACTCACATACTACTAGAACTGACTGGATAGTCGGGGTCTCGGACTCAACATCCTTAGCCCTGACTAGATGGTACACACAACCTTTAGAAATCATCCTTCTAGCCTTAAGGTAGGAAATGAAATGACCTATAGGAACAACTGAACTACCCTTCCACTCTAAGACTGGTTTTTTCGAAAATCTAAACTCCACTGCCCAGGTTCTATAATTAATTGAAGCATAACATGCATACAATCAATCCATTCTAAGAAAGATATCAAAGTTAGTCATGGCTAACTCTACAAGGTCTGCGGAGGTGACTTTATGGAATATTGTGATCGGACAGCTTCTATACACTTGCCTAGCTACAACTAAATCACCAACTAGAGTAGAGACTGAGAATGGTTACAACAAAATTTCTAGAGTGACTCTAAAGCTACTAGCAATATAAGGTTTCACAAAAGACAAGGTAGCCCCTGGATCTAACAAAGTATAACAATCAAGGTAAAACACTGGTAGCATACCAGTAACCATATCCGGTGAAGTCTCTTGGTCCTGACGGGTCGCAAGGGAATAGAACTTTGTTCTAGCACTGATCGCCATCTGAACTAGTCGAGGAGCCCTACTAGGAGGGATGTGCTGCTGGAGCGGCTGGCATACAGGCTCCGCCGTCCCCTGATCTGGCAGAAGGGCCATCCTTGAGTCTGTATCCGGTTTTCCACACCCGAAAAAAACATTTGACCTAACTAGGAACCTCCCTGGGTGATTCTTGCCGCACCTCGCGCAAGCTGGGAAGATGCACTCTATCTGTATGTTGCCCTGGCCCCTCGAATATGAAGCCCTATTTCTCCGATCCCCTTGTGATATAGATGGTATACTAGCTAATGATGGTGTTGGGGCAAAAGACCTGTGATTAGACTGTTGGTGCTTTCCACCCCATGATCTAGGTTGGGAAATCCCATAATTGTCTATCCTAGCCCTCTTGGCTTCTCTCTACCTCCGATATACTATCTCCATCTGCTAGGCATGCAACACTATGCGGGAAATATCTATATCTCGAAGAAACATGGTGATCTTACAGTCCTTATCTAGGTAGTCAACCACTACATGCACAAATCGGCTCACCCGAGCCCTCTAGTCTGCCACTAACTCTTGTGCATACTTGGATAAGTAGGTGAATTCCAGAGCGTACTCCTGAACCGACATATCACCCTACTTCAGATTTACAAACTCATCCGCGTTCAGCTCCCTCATCTCATGAGGGAAGAAACGATCCAAGAAGGCTGCATGAAACTCTTCCCAAACTATAGGGCTTGCTCCTACTGCCCTACAGTCTCTCCATTACTTAAACCAAATATGTGGCACCCCTTTCAGCTGATAAGAGGCCAAATCAATGCACTCCCCATTTGCCACCCCCATGACCTGGGTGATCTTCAAAATGTCATCGATGAATTCATGCGGGTCCTCATCTACCTTTGACCCAAGGAAGTGCAGCGAGTTATTCTCAAGAAATCCCTGACTTGAGCCGCCACAGCATTGCCATTCTGCAGAACCTACACAACTGCCTACTGATTGACCTGAGCGGTCAAGGCCTGTGCGAGCATCTGAATAGCTGCCCAAAACTCTGCATGGGCAACCGGCTCCGGTGCATGTTGCTCCTAAATTTGTGGGACCTACTAGTGCCCATTACTATTTCCATCCTCGTGGCCATCTCTATTTCATTCCTCCTACCATTCATTCTTTAGGGAGCCATGATTCTTCAATCGTGAATACCACAAATTAAAAGCATAGGGAGACATTTCATCGCACGACATAGATCATGAAAGAAGGGAACATTTCTTAAACGTCTCGCAGCCACTTCGTCATAAGTGTGGCACACTTCACACCCATAAAAAAGACTCTACTTAACGCGTCTTTCAAACATCCTAGAACACTTCAAAACAAATGGCTCTAATACTAAGTATGTCACGATCCGAACAGAGGCCCGGATCACAACACAGGACAAGGTGCCCCGAGAGACTCCAAGTCGACCAATGGCATAAGTATACATATAACTCGATCAATACTAAAGGATCAACATTATAAACTTAGCATAAGTTTAAATTAAACATAACAACAGAATACAAAATCTGAAGCTGAATACATCCTTGTCTGAAAAGCATCTAAACATGACGAGTTGATGGGATAGGACCCCCAACTAACTCAACAAAGCTGAAACTGAAAATACATAGAGAAAATATGAATAAGTCTAGTGCTCAGGAGATGAGGACTCACCAACAACGTAAGAGGAAAACTCTGACTACTGATTACGAACGGGCTGAGCTTGAGAGTCGGGTCCTGTATCATGAAATGATACAGCATAGAGTATGCGGTTAGTACGTGGAATGTACTGAGTATGAAAGTTAAGCAACAGACATTTCAAAAAGATAAAAACTCATAAGAGACCATAAGAGTGAGACAATATGCTAATAACATAACTATCCTAAGATAACATAAGGCTCAAGGATTTCAAATCGTTCGTAATCCATTCATCAACATAGTCATAAGAGACTTTATTAAATCATCACTTAAGCAAAAATAACATGAATGTAACAATGCGTAAAACATGCAGAACAATGGGAGATTCTTATAACCAACATACCCCATATAAGCACACATGGAGCCCGACCTGTAAATCCCTAGTCGGGAGGGTGTTCGTACCTTGTCAGGGGTAGACCATGAAGGGCGCGATATCACATGTGAAAGGGCCCACTTGGGAGAATGGGACATTGTTCGGCTGTTTGAAATAACTACACGCAAGTGCACGTGGTCAAACAAGTAATAAAGTGGCTCAAGTAAGCCAAGTATCGATCCCACAGGGACAGGACTAAGGTAGCAATCTAATCAAGTGTCAATAAACTTTAACTCTAAATTGCAGACAACAGTGTGAAGAAGATTTTGATATTTTGTTTCCTAATTTTATACTAAGTCTGAAATGAATATACAATTTGAGTCTGAACTATAAGTGTGAGCATGCTGAGGTTAAAATGAACATGTAGAGAAATAAATTACTCCGGTTGCTAGTCAAGATTATTGCCTATGGATTAAAACTCTCGTATTTAACCCAACTTAAGAATCATGAACATTCCACCTACATCTCTGTGATAAAAAGAAATTCATGTTCTAGCCATCCAAAACTGATTCCTTAATTGACTAATACGACTTTCAGGTATATCTCTATCCTGAAGGTAAATCAATTCTCAATTTTCCCAAACTAAGAAAAGATCATATCCTATCGATTCACAACTTTCCAATTTCTTGCTCTCTCGAGTGACACCGGACTATTTAGATATACATTAACATTGGCCACACATTAATGCAGTAAGAACAAGAATCAATAGAACAACCATGGAAGAAAAGATGAAAAACCAATTAATCAATAATTACATTTCAATACAAATGTTCTTAACCTCAGCAAGAAGTGAATTTAGCCACTCATTTGTGAATTAAACATCATCCAATGAGTGTAAATCATACAAACAGTTGAAATAAAGGAGAAAGAGATAGAGAATAACCCTAGGATTTTCGTCCACTCAACTGCCTGTAACCCACGTTCTTGCTCAACTCAGTCAGCATTATAAAAAATGAACGTAAGTGTTCTATTTATACTAGTGGAAATTTTTCCCGGAATAACAAGCAACGTGTCACGGAGTGCATCGCGGAGCACTGCCTCCGTGACACACCACCAATGCGGACCCTCACTGGAATCCGGTCATCCAAGTATTAAAGCCCAACGTGGCACGGCGTGCAACGCGGGGCTAGGCCAACGTGCCACGGCCCCAACGCGCACCTTCACTGGAATTTGGCTTATTTTTAGCATCCAGGCAGAATGCATCTGCGATGGCAGCGTGACACAGCTCCATCGCGGAGCCCCTTTAATTCGTGCTTTCCTTGTGCTTTTTTCCTTGCTCACTTCCGAGTCCAATCCCGATTTCTCCCAACATGCATCTTAGCTTCATAAAATTATATTTTTCCTGCAAAACAACGCTAATCATGTTGGTTAGTAAATTCACATTTTATTATAATTCAGATTAGAATGTACAAACATCGATAGATAAACAAGACAAAATGACACATTTGATTATCAGTTGGGCATATAAATCTGCCCAAGATCAGACATCTACAAGGGAGGTCCTAGAATGTCCTACAGTGGCACGTAGTTCTGAGATTCGGGGCGAAACCTGAACCTCGAACCTACTCTCAAAACATATATACTGCTCATAGATAATATGTATGAGATTCATGGTCTAGTTAAATCATGATAATCATAAGCATGCTTGTAAGTACGTAGAACCAGCCATGAGGGTAAGGCCCGTGAGTCGGCCAAGGACATAATCCGTAAATCATGAGGTTCATGCATACTTGTAAGTCATGTATAGGATTTGTAAATCATAAACTCAAAATGGGAATTTGAATAAATCCATATTATGACTCAAAATTCATGATGGGTTTGTGAATATCAACTATAGAAGTAATGATCATAACTCAATTCATCATACGACATGCATAATTAGACATAATTATTGGGAATTGAAATAATTAAATTTATAATCGAATTAGTTGTAAAATCTAATCATGATTCATAAAATATGGTGTATAACATGAGAAGTAGTAACCCATGGATAGATCATTAGAATTCCACAAGATTTAAGATAAAACCCCATAAGATTTTTGAACAAAACATCATAAATTAGGAGAGATTGAGCATGGGTGTGAAAGAAATCACCCATTCAAGACCCTACATACTCGATGGGAGTTTATTCTTACACTTCTTTGAATGCGCAAAAGGAATTTAAGAGAAATTGAAGAACACTAAGATTGATCACCCTCTCACACCTTCTACCATGAACGCATGAATGAATATGGCCTAAAATGAACTTAACCCCTCTAAAAGTCATCATTCATAACTCTAAACAATGTAGGTGAGGCCTTAGGATCATAGGAATTATGGAAAAACCTTTACTAATATCGCAGAAAATAATTGCCAGTTGGTCCCCACGAGGGACCTAACGACTTGTCCTCGTGGGCCAAGACCCGTGGAGTGTTCCATCAGGTACACTTAACGATCTGTTACTGGTGACCATGACTCGTGCTCATGACTAGTTATGTACATTGTCTCTAATTCTTACCTTGCTTTATCCTACTGTGTAATACCCCGAAAGTGCTTAAGATTAGACCCGGGATCAAAATTTGAAGTTGGCTGAAATTTTGGAAATTATTGCAGGACGGACGGTGTAACGACTAGTGGATGGCAACCACAAGTCGTTGTTACCAGACGTGGGTTGGATTGCTGAGTTTTCAGTGGACTTTACTGATGGATACCATGACTTGTTGGAAGCAACCATGAGTCATGGTGAGGCTCATTGTGAGGGAAGTTCAGGATTTTCAAGGAGCTGCCAACGGTCGACCTAACGACCCGTTAGAAGGAACCATGACTCGTCCTATTGAGTCACAACTAGTATCCAAAGTTATGTTTTGGGCAGTGCAGACAACGGACCGTACCAGGAGTCGTGGTAGCATCCAATAACTCATTGGTACACCTGTGGGATCAGTCAGTGCAGATTTTCAGTGTGATTTCATTAGGGATATTTTCAACCTTCCTATGCTATAGGGCCCTAAACTAGGTCATTTTATATATTCTTTTGGGCATGTTAAGATAGGTTAAGTGCCCCTTTCATAGTTATTCCCATGCATGTAAGTTAGGAAGAAATTAAGAGAGATCAAGTTATTCCTCAAGCTCTCCTTCATCAATTCTCCCTTGAGCATTCGAGTAACCTTGGAATTTGATCTTACCAGGTATGTATGGTTATGAATGGGTGTTTCCGTTCACACCCATGCCCATTCTCCATTAATTCATGAAAGTCTACCAAAAATCTCATGGGGTTTTAATTCAATTTTTGTGAAAATCTAATGATTTACTAATGGGCTATCATGATTTATAATTTACATCTTATTTTGTGGATTTTGATCAGATTTTACAACTATTTTGATTATAAAATTATTGATTTCAATGTCTACCAAATTAAGCCCAATTATGTATAATCTATGATGAATCGTGTTATGATCTTTATTTCAATTGTTGATATTTACAAACCCATCATGATTTATGACTTGAAATATGGACTTATTAAAACACGCATCATGATTTGATGATTTACAAGTTATATGTGTGATCTACAAGTATGAATGAACCCTATGATTTATGAATTGTGTTTTGGCCGACTCACGGTCCTTATATCATGGCTAGTTCATGTATGTACAAGTATGTTTATGATTATCATGATTTAACCAGCCCATTAATTTAGGCATATTATACTATGAGCGCTATATATATTTTGGGAGTAGTATTTAACACCGAGTAGGTTCAGGGCATAGGTTCTGGCCAAGATCTCATAAACTACGTGCCATCATAGGTATGTTAGGACCTCCTTTGTGACTGTCCCTGGACAAAATAGCCCTTTTCATGGTTCTACCCTTGGCAAGGTACGAACACCCTCCTGACTGGGGTTACAAGTCGGGCTCCATATGTGCTCATATGGGGTATGTGGGTTATGAGAATCTCCCATTGTTCCTCATGATTTATGCATGTTTATGACTATGTATATTGTCTCAAGTTATGTTCAAATTAGCTTTTCTCTCATGATTATGATTACAAATGTATTATGAATATTTTGGAAACCTTAAGCCTTATGTTATGTTATGTTATGTTACGATATTTACGATATGAGCATGATGTCCTACTCTTATGACGTTTATGAGTTTTTACATATTTTAAATATTTTTTTAACATAACTTGCATACTCGGTACATTCCTCGTACTGACCGCATACTTTCTATATTGTATAATTTCACGATACAAGACCCGACTCTCAGGCTCATCTCCATCCGTAGTCCCTTCTAAAGTTTTCTATCTGCTTGTTGGTCAGTCCTCATGTTTCGAGGGCCGTATGATTAGACATTATGTTGTTCTTTTGTTTTATTTTTGCCGAGTTAGTTGGGGATGTTGTCCTATCAACCCATCTTACATGATAGAAGCTTTTAGACCGTATATAGTACTTAGCTAATGTGTATGTTTAGTATTTCCGAATGTTATGATATGTTATGTTACATTTACATTTACGCTATGTCTTATGTTCAGTCTTCCGCTTAATTTGAACAAAGTTAGGTGTATTCTTACGCCATGGGTCGACTTGGGGCCTCTCGGTGTTCCTTGTCCTGTGTTACGATCCGGTCTACATTTGGGTCATGATAAACTTGGTATCAGAGCAATAGATTTGAAGTGTCATGGGATGTCTGAAAGCCATGTTAAATAGAGTCTTTTTCATGGGTGTGAAGCACGCCACACTTATGACGAAGAGGCTACGAGATATTTAGGAAATGTTCCCTTCTTTCATGATCTATGTCGTGCGATGAAAAGTCTTTCTATTCCTATTATTCATGCTATTTGAGATTGCAAAATCATGGCTCCTTTAAGAATGAATGGAAGAAGAAATGGAAACGGTGAAGGCCATGAAGATGGAAATGGTCATGGGCACCAGCAAGCCCTACCTATTCAGGAGCCCCAGGCACCAGTGCCAGTTGCCCACTGAGTTTTGGGCAGCTATCCAAATGTTGGCGCAGGAATTGACTGCTCAGGTCAACCAGCAGGCTGTTGCATATAATGGCAATGTGGCAGCGGCCTGGACTAGAGATTTCTTGAGGATGAACCCGCCGGAGTTCCTAGGGTCCAAGGTGGATAAGGATTCTCACGAAATCATTGAGGAGATTCTAAATATCACCCAGGTTATGGGGGTGACAAATGGAGATTGTGTTGATTTGGCCTCCTACCAGCTAAAAAGGGTGGCATATATATGGTTCAAGCAGTGGAGGGATGCTAGTGTAGTGGGTACAGGCCCTATAGGTTGGGAAGAGTTCCACGCAACATTCTTGAATAGGTTCTTTCCTCGAGATATAGGGGAGCTAAAGGTAGTCAAGTTTGTTAACTTGAAGAACGGTAACACGTTAGTTCAGGACTATTCTTTGGAGTTCATTCGTCTATCCAAGTATGCACCAGAGTTGGTGGAAGACCAGAGGGCTCGAGTGAGCTGATTTGTGCATGGAGTGGTGGACTAACTAGATAAGGATTGTAGGATCGCCATGTTGCATCGGGATATAGATTTTCCCCACAACGTGTTGCATGTTCAGCAGATGGAGTCGGTGTCTCAGAGGTAGAGAGAGGCCAAGAGGGAAAGAACTGACAGTTATGAGACTTCTCAGGCCAGATCAAGGGGTGGACAGTGTCAGCAGTATCAACACAAGTCCATTGCTCCAGCACCATCATCGGCCAGTACGCCATCTAGTGTCTGAGGGATCGGAGGAGTAGGGCTCAAGACTCGAGAGGCCATGGTAGCATGCAGATAGAGCGCACTTTCCCAGCTTGTGCGAAGTGCGGCAAGAATAACTCCGAGATGTGCTTAGTTGGCTTGGATGCTTGTTTCAAGTGTGGAAAACCCGGACACAGACTCAGGGATAACCCTTCATCCAAATCAGGTGGTGGTGGATCCCATATGCCAGCAACAAGTACAGCCGCTCAAGCAGCACGTCCCCTTCAGCAGGGTACCTCGACTAGTTCAGCCGCTGGTCAGCACCAAAATAGGTTCTATGCTTTAGCATCCCGCCAGGAGCAGGAGGTCTCCTTGGATGTGGTCACTGGTACGTTGGAGTTTTTCATATTGATGTTTATGCTATGTTATTGTCATGCCCCACCATGGGAGGCATGACTGGCACCTGGTGACCTACTAGGACCTAGACTGCTGGACTACTGAGCCTAAGCACTTCTGGTGCCAGGCTGGCTCTAATTCTGGATTTATGAAAACAACGGGCTATATAACGGCTGTAAATACAGCCTCCGACCGACTAGGCCTATAGCCACCCATAGGAATATAACAGCTAACCAGAACAACTGAGCATAAGGGAACCTATGCGGGCTGAATTGCATGCTTTCAAACGAATCACTTTCACATTTTGAACATCAGTTACAACACGCAACGAAATTTTAGCAACCATAAGCAACTACAGTTCATTGATGCAATCCACCAAAGAAAAACTAAAAACAAATAAAAATCCTACTCCTACCGACTACATTTCCCTTAAGACGGTCGTCATCCATCCATCATAGGGAACGGTCACTAACTATGACATCGGTTCAATGGGACTATTCTCGGTAAAAGAACCGAAAACAAACTCCGAGAAACCCAAAAAAATAAAAATCAAAAAAAATTTTGCAACACATCGATCATTTCGATAGAAACATATTTACAAAAGATTTTGATAATTGCAAAATATCTTCGCAAAAATTTTGAAAAATATCGATCATGTCGATACAAAAAAAAAATATTTACAAAATTTACAAAATATTTACACTAGCAACCATAACTTTCAAAAACACACATCATCAGCCACAAAACAAATATATACAGATACATCACAAATCAGTTCACCACAGGGAAAGCACAAACATTCATACAAACCAAGGAAAAAAACATACAGCAAATTAGAGCCTTGTCCCAGCACCTAGCTACTCCCCACCCCACTCTTAAATTGAACACTGTCCCCAGTGGTCACAACAATACAAAGCACAAAATTTTGGGTGGTGGAACTCCCTGCTCAGTCAAAATATTCGACTTCTTCATCTGGTGCTGCGGCCTCGTCGCCCATATCTGAATCTGCTCCATCATCGTCATCGGACTCCACATCGGAGTCCTCACGACGTGTCTCCTCATCAGTAGGGACATCGTCATCCGTAGGCTCCACGAAGGCTGGTCCCACCCGACATAAGGCTCTGGCGTTCTCGCCAAAGGGGTAGTCCAGCTCCAGCTGCCATTATTCTTCCTCGGTGGCTGGTCTCCCACCAATCCGTAGCTGAAGCATCTGCATGCCAAACATACGGGCCATGTACTGATCGTCACGAGCATGTCTCTTGCCCAAAGTCAATACTGGTCTGTGTGTAGTGTCGGGGGCCTTAGTCTTTGTCACATTGAGGGCCCTCCGCTCCAACTGCGGAATGTAGTCCAAGGCTTCTTCCTCAATGTCGAGGCCTCGGAGGAAGGTGGTGATGAGTCCGCTAAATCCGTATCTGTGGCCCTGGTGCAGTCTGGCTCTCTTCATGGCGGATATTATTACCGCCCCCACATTAATCTCAAGCCCTTTCATAAGGGCATACACCAAGCAGACACGGTCCCGGGTCACGTCCGTCATATGGACTCCCAAGATCAAGCACGAACACACAATCTTCAGCCATATTCTGGCCTCCCTGTTCATCTGCGAATAAGGCAGCGTCTGGTGGTAACCCCTCTCCTTATGTCTACTCCATCGGGCTATGGATCGAGCCCCACACAATGTACGTCTGATCTCGTCGTACGGTGGGGTGATGTTTAGCTGGCGGAGAATGTGGGCGTCTGTGTCCCGCGCTCCAACGATGGCATTCAGCTGCTGTGGTTCCAGAGTGACAATCTTCCCTCTGATTTTCACTGTGTGGCTTCTGATGGCCGGGTTCCAATTTGCATAAAATTTCCGGACCAAATAAAGGTTGCACTCCTTGGGCTCCTAAAAAATAAAGCTGAGCCCAGCTGCCTCGATTCTCTATACGATGCGAGGGAACTCCTGTGCAAGTGGTTCCCGTGCAATATGTTCTTCCGGGAAGTACCTGTTCTCTTTATGCTTAGCATACCATTTCTTCCCTTCATCGGTTACCCATCTTGTTCCGTATTGCCGGCGTTGGCCGCGCGGAACAGCGGGTGCAGCTGCGACTGCGGTGCCCAGTCTCATCCTTTTCCTACCGGTGCCTGAGGTAGAAGCACCCTTGCCTTTATCTTGTCTGCTCGCCATTGTACCTGTCAATTTACACAAACAAGCACAAAGTTAAGCTAAAAACTTGTTAACTTCGGCTAAGGTCGGGTTAGACAACATTTACCCCACACTTAGGCCTTAGCTACTTCTACAAAATTACGGCAAAGATAACTCTAATTACACCACAGACAACACTATACACTTCATGCTTAGTGCGTTCACAAAAAAATTTCGACAGCATAACGGTTAGCGTACTACTCAGACTTCATACAGCTAATCCCAATCCTACTATCGCTAACAATTCACACATCGCACTTCGCAACAAAATCAACAACAAAATAAAAACAACAATAAAAACATTCTATATACAAACGAATCCAATTAATCAAACCAATTTACACAATTTTCGCATTTTCCCCAACAATTCGAGAATTTGTCTTCCCACAACATTCACACAATATTTACCTCGACTTATCTCAATTTACAACCACACCCCGGCATCGAATTCATCAAATTATCAAGTTGCCCAAGTCAAATTCAACAACCCAAGCCCTAGAATACAATTCTACAATCAAATTTGAATTATTCACATAATCGACGAGTTCAAACGCTAATTACAACAATCCGAACATAATCAATCACAAAATAATTCAACATCATGTTTAATTGCTACTTGGGGTGATATATTTCACCTCCCATGCTCACATTCGACTAAAATTGCCAAAAACTTGAGAGAAACGATGAAAACATACCTTTTAGTTGAAGAACCGAAGAAATTTGATGTTTTCCTTGCCTATTAGCGTGGCACGTTGGTTGGGGAGGGGAAATTGGGTGTTTTGGTCGCGGAGGAGGAGAGAAATGGGGAAAAATTGGGCAAAATCGGGGGTTTATTTAAAGAAAACACGCGGGTCACCCGGCAACCCGGTGTGACCCGGCACTGAATAAGGGGCAACGTGTCACGGAGGGTAACGCGGAGCCCCTCCTCCGTGACACGGAGCCAACGCGTTGGCTTACTGGATTTTTGAAAAATCCGGATTTTGCCTTCAACGTGTCACGGAGGGTAACGCGGAGCACTGCCTCCGTGACACGGCGCCAACGCGCCAGTGCACTGTTTCTTCAATTAATTTGATTTTTCATACCTTGCCTCATTTTCTCGATTCCTTGTATATTTCCTCCGTTATACCTGAAAATCACCTCACTAAACAAAAATTGGTTAGATTAATAGATTTTCCTAACTAAAATAAAAAATACTAACTAAAATGAAAATCTAAACCTAATCAAGAAAAGAAAAAGAAAAATAACAATTGGACATAAAAATAAAAACGAAAATAAAAATAAAAATTAACTACACTGTGCAAAAAGAAGAAAAATAAAATATTTTTCTCACGGGTTGCCTCCCGTGCAGTGCCTGGTTTACCGTCGCGGCTCGACGTACCAAGTTTCACCTCTTTTTCCTCCGCCTTGAGGATATGAATTTCACCCCTAATTTCTTCTCTAATGTCCTCTTATGCTCCTGGGGTGGTGGTGGTGAAAAATTGTAAGGACCAAGCAGTAGATGTTTTCTTTTGAACTTATTGGCCCTTGAGTAAGTGAAGTCGTTTTGGCTCTCTGAGTTAGCGAATTTCAAAATATACGGGGCTTGGTCCTCCTCTAGACATTTCTCTATAATCTTGGAAGACTCTATTTCTGTGTTGTCAACCAAACTTAATGTCGAAAAATTCTTCGAGTGTGGTCCAATCAACCTCAACTCTGACATTGCATTGTGCTTGACTTCCTTACTTGTGTACACCTTTTCAACATCGACATCTATTTCTCCATTAAGGTCAAATGGGAGATATTCTTTCTCTTCTTCCATGAATGGATTTTCTATAGGTATGTGCCGATCACGGGGACACTCAAGAGATTCTAATTGTTGGGCTTCATCCAAAAATTCACCCTTGTATTCCTCTTGAATATCGGCTAAAACTGTCACCTGCGAATTATCACAGGCTTCAGCCTCAGCACACATCTCCGTGAGTTTGACGCTCATCTTGCTTACAGTCTCTGCATTCTCCTTTTGCTGAATTATCAATTCTGCAACCGACTCCTTCATTGCTTCTGATTGCTCCAGGAGTTGTTTCATCATATCCTCTATTTGAACTTGGCGTCCCAAGTCCTCATTTTCAACATGCCTATATTCAGCAAAAACAACAGAATGATCATAGCGGGGGCTTGGGGGAGCGGAATATGCCTTTGGACAATCACCCCAATGGCCATATTGACACCCAAATATATTGCACGTGTTACAGTTTTTCCACAAGTGGGGTCCTCCGCAATTCATGCAAGATTCGCCGAAATATGCGTATCCACCATTTATATTCCAAGATGTCATGTCAATGAGGGTATCCAAAAGAGAGAAAAATTAAAATGAACAAAGAATTAAAATAAATACTAAGACCAAGTTGTCAACACTTAAGAAAATAAAACAAAAATACAGTAAATTTACACTAAACACAATTTCACAAATCGCCTAGCCTCCCCGGCAACGGCGCCAAAAACTTGTTCGGTGCTATTCCGATTGGTATTATATATTATAAACCGACACGCAAGTGCACGTGGTCAAACAAGTAATAAAGTGGCTAAGTAGCCAAGTATCGATCCAAGGAGGCTCAAGATATGTAAAGTTGCCTAGTTTACTATATTCCTATTTCACTTCTAATTATGCTAACAACAATGTAACCAACAGTTACTTGAGTTTTTGTTTCTAAACTATATATACTAAAATTAATAACAACTATTTACTGTGAATTCAGACAATGGATATGAACATGCCAAGGTTAAGAACAAGTAATGAACTTGATAATCATGATAATTTGGTTAATCTCTTCTTCATATTGCTAGCCAAGAACATTCGCCTAGAAATTAAAACTTTCGTATTTACTTTCACTTTAGAATCATAAACCATCCGTCTAGATTTCTATGATCAAATGCAATTTATGACCTAGCACTACAATTCCGGTTCCTAAATTGACTAATACGTCTTTCAAGTATATTTCTATCAGGAAAGCACATCAAAACCCAATTTTCAAAAATCAAGTTAAGAACAATACCCTATTAATTCACAACTTTCCAATTTCTTGCTCTCTCGAGTGAAAATGGACTTTTTAGATGTACATTAATGTTGGCCAATCACTAATGCAGTAAGAACAAGAATTAATAGAACAACATGAAAAAAGAAGAAGAAAACCATATCAATTATAATCAAAATTCATTACACATGTTCAAAACCTCAACAAGGAAGAGAATTAGCCACTCATTTGTGGATTCATCATCCTAAAATGAGTGTAAATCATACGTACAATTGATAGAAAGAAGAAAAGAAGAGAAGAAATCCCTTAGCTTTTTCGTTCCTCAACTGCTCCTAACCAACGTCATTGCTCTCCACTTCTGAACCCAGTCTAAAAACTAAAAACTGATTAAAATAAACCTAAGTGTGCTATTTATACTAGTGGGAAATTTTTTCCGGAATAACAAGCAACGTGTCACGGAGGCCAACGTGGAGCACTGCCTCCGTGACACGGCGTGGATGCGGACCTTCACTGGAATTTCAGGGTCCGGTAAATTAGCCTCAACGTGGCACGGAGGCCAATGCGGAGGCCAATCTCCGTGCCACGGAGCTGACGCGAAGGCACACTGGAATTTGCCATTTCAATTCCTGTTCAGGCAGTGTGCTACCGCGATGGTAGCATGGCACGGCTCCATCGCGGAGCCCCTATAAAATGTGCATTCCAATGTCTTTTCCACGCTCGCATCCAAGTCCAACTCTGATATAGTTCCAACATGCATTTTAGCTCCTAAAAATCACATTTACCTGCAAAACAAATGCTAATCATGTTGGTTAGTATAAATTCGTATTTTATTACCAATTACATGATTTTATATACACATTGCACAACAAACAAGGTAAAAATGATACGTTTGAGTATCACTTGGGCATATAAATCTGCCCAAGATCACCTATGCGGGACGACAAGGCCACCATGCTGTCTAGTCATTTGTAACTTCAACACAAGACTACTGTAAGACTACATGACCGGCAAGGTCACCACTACTTTCAAACTAAGGCCTCACACGGCCAACATAAACTGAAATGCTAAACAGCTATAGCAAACTGCACGGCCTCACACGACCAGCTCAACTGACCACAAGGAAATATGTAAAGACTGCAAGCCTCTAGGAATACTGATAAGATGGTCGGGACAAGGCCCCGGCCTACCCATACTGTACAACAAAAGGAAATGATATAAACCTTTGAAATATCAAGCTCTGGATGACAGGAGTTGATGACTCTGCGCTGGCTAGGATCACGAGGGATCGCCTCCTCGTCTATGAGTACCTGCAGGCAAGTAATGCAACGCCCCGCTGGGCGTCAGTACCACAGGTACCGAGTATGCAAAGCAACTGAAATAATATAACTAAATACAATAACATAACTAGCAATTCTGAATAGCAGGGAAATACTGAATCTGTAAGAACTGATATGAACTGAATCATACTTCCTGTGCTGTGATAAGGCAGGAGCGTATGTGTAGACGCGGCGGCCTGCTGCCTATTAATTAACATGTAGCACATAAATACATATATATATATATATATATCAAACCAGAGCCGATACCAACCCTAATAAGCCGGACGACGCCAAACAAGCAAACAATCTATATACCTCTACCCGGGTCAAAACCTGCCAAAAATAAGTCACTCCACTCATCCGCTCCTCCGATATAAATAACCGTGTCTGAGTCCGGAGGACTCCTGTGCAGACAGTAACAGATAGGGTCTGGTTCCGTGGACACAACTCAACAGGGCTATCTGAAACCAGAGCTGCACCTGTAATAAGATCTGTAACTGTAATTGTATCTGTATCTGTTCCCTGGGCTCTTGCGCACAACAGGGCTATCTGTACTGTAATGCTGATCAGCCTGATATGGGGAAAGCTTCATCCCATCTTCGTCCAAACTGGGGATGGCATGCCACTCCTTGGAGTGACGTAAACCCACCCGCTCAGTGGGAGACACGATTACCAACCCAGGGGCGACGAGGACGCTCAATAAGGTGCCCTCACACCACATCAAGTATCAACAAACAAATAGCACATATAAATAGCAAGCATGTATAACTGAAAAAGACTTATCTGAAATATGATTTCTTATTCTTATCTGTTTCTATACTGAACTGATTCTTTACTGATTATGCTGATTCTGAAATCTTTATTTAACTGCTTGGCTAATCTGTAGCCGGGATACTATCTGTCTGAATGGCTAATCTGTAGCCTTAAAATTGTCTGTCTATTTGATTTTACTTTATTAGCCTTTATTCTGAAAATCTGTATCTTTTTATTCTACAACATGCTTGCTAGTCATACAATAAGCTATACTGGATCTGGATTGCTAACTCGCCCTTTGGCGCATGCTTTACTAACTTTTGGACTGAATACGATACGGCAACACAACTCAAAATCTATTAGACTCGCTTAATTCTCAACATTCAACTCCGAGAGTTTCAAATACGGAGTTTACTATGATTTACCAAGATCAGGCTTATTAACATGCCGAAGAACAACTTCACATACCTTAACCTCAAGTTATCCGACTGTCGGACGAGGCTCAATCAGTATTTCATCTATTCTTCCCAACTGCATTCATATACACGTTAATTAGTGCTAAATACAACTTTATTCTGAAGGACGATGTCACTTTCGGTATAATTATAGCCTAAACTTAGGCTTATCGAAAGACGGTCGAAAACTTGCTATTTTCCGGAAGTCCAGAAGGGAGAAGTATCCACTTCACGGCTAGGAGCACATAGACACTAGTTTGGAGAAATTCTACTTACCTTAGTCCGGTAGCTCGACGATTCGTCGGCCGTATTTCGTGAAAATAAATCCGTAGAAATGCTCCCTGCTGCAAAATACCATGGTATCTGGAGTTAATTTAAGTTTGGACTATGTTTGGCAGTGTAATTGGATGATAATATATCAATCCTTTTCATCTCTCTCTGTTTGCTGCATTTTCTGGAATTTACCAAATGATTTAGATGAAAATAAACCGAAGTGGGGCTTTATATACTTGGGCCTGGACAGGCCCAACGTGTCACGGAGCCAACGCGGTGGCCCAGCCTCCGTGACACGCTGCCATCGCGAAGGGGCTCTGCCCCAGCTCATTCCGCGATGGTTCGACAGGCTACTCGTCTGATCCTTTCCCTAGCACGTATGGCTTTCAAATATGCTTAACCGATGCGTGAATAGGCCACCTAGGTGCCGGGAATCTCACGGGGTATAACACTCTCACCCCTTAAGAACATTCGTCCTCAAATGTAAACTTCTATCTAGAGGACTTCTCGACTTACTACTTAGGAAAATTTCGGCAGGGTTTCCCCTGTAATATGGACTATCTCAAAACCTGAAACACAGCAAAGTCCAATACAGGTACTGCACATAATACTTTAAGATTCACTGGATAGCTAAACATCAATCTTTCTCATTTATTCATACACAACTATAAGGTATTGCATAAGTAATAATATGGACATACCTGCTGCCTGACTAGGCCGGGAATAAGTGAGGATATCTAGCTTTCATATCTTCCTCAGCCTCCCACGTCATATCCTCTCGGTTCTTGTTACACCACAATACCTTGACAGAAGCAACATCTTTAGTTCTTAATTTGCGAATCTGTTTGTCTAGGATAGCCACTAGAACCTCTTCATAGGTCAGCTCTTCTGTAACCTGGATATCCTGGACGGGGACTGCCTGGATGGGTCTGCAATGCATTTCCTAAGCATAGATACATGAAAGACTGGATGAACGGATTCCAATTCTGGAGGCAAGTTCAACTCATATGCTACTCGGCCTATCCTTCAACGAATCTGATAAGGCCCAACAAATCTCGGACTGAACTTACCTTTCTTGCCGAATCTCATCACCCCTTTCATCGGAGATACTTTCAGAAATACCCAGTCATTTACATCAAACTCCAGGTCTCTGCGCCGCACATCTGCGTATGATTTCTGGCGGCTCTGTGCAGTCAGTAAGTGTTCTCTGATAAGCTTTACCTTCTCCTCTGACTGTTGAATGATGTCTGGCCCAATCAATGCTGATTCTCCTATTTCAAACCAGCCAACTGGCGATCTGCATTTTCGCCGTATAAAGCCTCAAAAGGCGCCATCTGGATGGCTGATTGATAGCTGTTATTATAAGATAATTCAATTAACGGAAAAGGCTCATCCCAGCTACCATCGAAATCTAACACACATGCTCGCAACATATCTTCGAGCATCTGAATTGTGCGTTCAGCCTGTCCATCTGTCTGAGGGTGGAATGCTGTGCTCAAATTAATCTGCGTTCCCAGACCCCTCTGAAATGATTGCCAAAATCTAGCCGTAAACTATGCTCCTCTGTCTGAAATAATGGATACTGGTACTCCATGCAATCTGACTATTTCCCGGATATATAACTCCGCATAATCTTCGGCCGAGAAGGTAGTTCTTACCGATAGGAAATGAGCTGATTTTGTCAATCTGTCAACTATCACCCATATAGAGTCATGTCTGTGTGTGGTACGGGGTAATCCTGCTACAAAATCCATATTCACGGCTTCCCATTTCCAGAGAGGCACGGCTATGTCCTGAGTCAAACCGCCCAGTTTCTAGTGTTCCGCTTTTACCTATTGGCTGTTAGGACACTGGGCTACAAATTCAGCAATTTCTCTTTTCATACCTAGCCACCAGTAGTTTTCTTTGATATCTTGGTACATTTTTGTCGCGCCAGGGTGGAGAGAATAGCGGGCGCAATGTACCTCCTTCATAATCTGCTGGCGGAGGCTTGAAACATCTAGAACACATAGAAGACCTTTACAGCGTAGCACTCCATCCTCAGTTACCTGAAAATCTGGCGCTTTACCCTGCTGGATTCTATCTTTGAGCTGGATCAGGTCAGGATCCTCATATTGCCGTTCTTTCACTTCCACGACTAATGATGACACAGAAGTGTTCTAAATTACCGCTCTATCGTCCTCTATTTCTGCTACGCGAACGACTAGGCTAGCTAACTGATGTATCTCCCTGACCAATTCCCGCTGCTCGGGCTGCAAATACGCCAAACTCCCCATGGACTTGCGACTGAGACCATCTGCTACAACATTGGCTTTTCCCGGGTGGTACAGAATATTCACATCATAATCCTTTAACAGCTCCAACCAGCAACGTTGCCTCAGATTCAACTCCCTCTGAGTGAAGATATACTGTAGGCTTTTGTGATCTGTGAAAATATCCACATGGACGCCATACAAGTAATGTCTCCACATTTTCAAGGCGTGGATCACTGCGGCTAACTCTAGGTCGTGGGTAGGGTAATTCTTTTCGTGTTTCCTCAGCTGTCTGGAAGCATACACAATCTCTTTACCATGCTGCATCAACACACAACCTAACCCAACGCCTGATGCGTCGCAATACACCAAATAACCCTCTGTACCTTCCGGCAATGCTAGCACTGGGGCGGAGGTTAATTTGTCTTTTAACTCCTCGAAACTCTGCTCGCATGCCTCTGTCCACTGAAAGTTTGCTGCCTTCTGCGTCAGTTTTGTCAGAGGTGCTGATCTTGGGCAAGTTTATATGCCCAAGTGATACTCAAATGTGGAATTTTAGCCTTGTTTATCTATCAATGTTTATACATTCTCATGTAATTGGTAATAAAATGTGAATTTATACTAACCAACATGATTAGCATTGTTTTGTAGGTAAAATGTAATTTCGGGAAGCTAAAATGCATGTTGGAAGAGATCGGAGTTGGACTCGGATGCGAGCAAGGGACAAGGCATTGGAAAGCATAAAATAAAGGGGCTCCGCGATGGAGCCGTGTCACGCTGCCATCGCGGAGTCCTTCTACCTGGATAGGAAATTTTCGCCCAATTTCCAGAGAGGGTACGCGATAGGTCCATGGCACGGTGGCCTGGCTCCGTGTTGCACGCCGTGCCACGTTGGGCCTTATTCCCTGGACCCCCAGTTCCAGTGAAGGTCCACGTCGGTAGCGTGTCACGGAGGCAGTGCTCCGCGATGCACTCCGTGACACGTTGCTTGTTATTCCGGGAAAAATTCCCACTAGTATAAATAGAACACTTAGGTTCATTTTTCAATATTCTGACTTGGTGGAGCAAGAACGTGGGTTACAGGCAGTTGAGGGGACGAAATTATCAGGGTTTTTCTCTCTTTCCTTCTCCTTGTATTCAATTGCTCGTATGTTTAACACTCATTTAACGATGTTTAATCCATAAATGAGTGGCTAATTCCTCTTCTTGCTGAGGTTATGAACATTTGTAATGAAATGTGATCATTGATTCTTTGGTTTTTCATCTTTTCTTCCATGGTTGTTCTATTGATTCTTGTTCTTACTGCATTAATGTGTGGCCTACGTTAATGTACATCTATAAAGTCCGGTTTCACTCGAAAGAGCAAGAAATTGGAAAGTTATGAATTAATAGGATATGATCTTTTCTTGGTTTGGGAAAATTGGGAATTGATTTACCTTCAGGATAGAAATATACCTGAAAGTCGTATTAGTCAATTTAGGAATCGGTTTTGTATGGCTAGAACATGAATTGCATTTAATCATAGAAATGTAGGTGGATGGTTCATGATTCTTAAGTGGGGTTAAATACGAGAGTTTTAGTCTCTTGGCAATAGTTCTTGACTAGCAACCGGAGGAAAAGACTAACCAAATTATGTCGATAATTAATTTCATTACATGTTCGTTTAACCTCAGCATGCTCTCATTCATAGTTCAGACTCACATTAGATAGTTGTTTTAGATTTAGCATAAAAATTATAAATCAAAATATCAAACTTTTGGTTATGCTGTTGTCTGCATTTTTAGAATTAAAATATAGTATACTTGAGTAGATTGCACTTCATCCCAGTCCCTATGGGGTCGATACTTGGCTTACTTAATCCACTTTACTACTTGTTCGACCACGTGCACTTGCATGTAGTTATATACCCATATAACGCAAACCGAACAAGTTTTTGGCGCCGTTGCCGGGGACTGGCAATTGGTGAATTTGTTTTAAGTGTTAATTTATTATATTTTTATTTTCTTAGTGTCGACAATTTGGTCTTAGCCTGTATTTTGCAGATTTAATCTCTGTTGAACACTGGCAAGAGACAAGGAGCTGGTGGACTCGTATATAGAGCCAAAAAGAATATTTCATAGTAAGCGGAGAGAAGCTCTAAAAAGAAAGCTGCAGTTGCTCAGACAGACAATCATGGAGCAACAACAGAATCCACCGGTAGTACAGGCAATGTTAGTGCCCGAAGAAGTAGCAGCTCAGCCGGTTTGCGAGGTGGCAATCCCACATGCTAATAATGTCACATCTAGCATCTGCAAACCTGAGCCAGGAGGGAGGTTCGAACTTAAGCAGAATATGGTGCAATTGTTGCACACTAGCGGGCAGTTTACAGGTCTCCCTCATGAAGATCCACAGCAGCATCTCCAAATTTTTTTGGAGATAAGTGACACTTACATCCCCGCTAGAGTGTCATCAGATTATGTCCGGCTTACATTGTTCCCATTATCACTATTGGGAGAAGCAAAGAGGTGGTTGAAAGCTGAGCCACCAAATTCTATTTGTACGTGGGATGATCTTGCGAGGAAATTCTTGATACGGTTTTTTCCCTCCGGTAAAACAGCAATACTTAGAAGTCAGATTCTAAGTTTCAAACAGAGAGAGGGAGAGAATTTATATCAGGCTTAGGAGAGATTCAAGTCCATGTTGCGGGATTGTCCTCATCATCATCAGTCCAATGATGTGCTGGTGCATACTTTTATAGAGGGTTTGGAACCCCATACAAAAATATTGCTAGACTCAGCAGCTGGGGGACAAGTGCTGGAGAAAACTTATGAGGAGCTGTATACCTTGTTGAACCGTATTTCGCAGGGCGATCCAGAATGGAATGCTGATTCGTCAAGAGGCGGGACAAGGAAAGCAGCAGGAGTGCTTGAAGTGGATGGGTTCACAGCTATTGCTGCACAGATAGCTGCTTTACAAAATCAACTTAACACCCACTTCAGCAACATGACAATGAACCATCCCCAAGCCCCAGTGAATGCAGTGCAGCAGATGTGGTGTGAAGTGTGCGAAAGCAGTGAGCACTCAACTGAGTGTTGTGGAGCAAATCCCAACTCGGTAAACTTTGTGGGAAATGTGCAAAGGAAAAACCACCAACAGTATGGCAATAGCTACAATTCCAATTGGAGGAATCACCCAAATTTCTCCTGGGGTAGCAACAACCATCAGGGGGAAAGTTCGAGTTAGGGTGTGCAAAGGAACCAAGGAGGGCAGCAGAATTATCAAGCACAATTCAGAAACAACAATGCACCTCCTCCACCACCATCACCCAGCATTAAGGAGATGTTCAAGACCATGATAGCTAATCAAGCTCAATTGCAGGCTGACTGTGTGAAATTGGTAGCCGAAGTGAAAAACAACCAGTTAGCTACCAAGGAACTTGAATATCAATTTGGGCAATTTGCTGGAGCCCAAAACACAAGGCCTAGAGGAGGACTTCCGAGCGACACAAATCCCAATTCCAAGCAGGTGAATGCAGTGACCACAAGGAGTGGTTTGCATCTGAAAGAGGTGGAACCAGAAAGACCACCTCAACCATCGGGAGCAGCAGAAGTCGAGAGGGAGCAAAGTACTGAGAGGGGGAAGAGTAAGGAAGCAGAATCAGAAAGACCACCACCACCGTTCCCTCAACAATTAAAGAAACACAAGGAGGAGGCGTGTTTCAAGAAATTCATGGAGGTGCTGAAACAGGTACATAATAACTTACCTCTTGTGGATGTTTTGCAGGGAGTGCTGAAATATGCTAAGTATATAAAGGACATCGTGGCAAACAAAAGTCGGTTGACTGAGTATGCTACGGTGGCTCTAACGGAGGAGTGCACTTCTCGGATTCAAAACCGACTACCCACAAAGCTCAAAGACCCTGGGAGCTTTACTATACAGATTACTATTGGGCAGAGTATCTGAGCTCGTGGATTGTGTGATGTGGGAGCGAGCATAAATTTGATGCTGTCATCAGTATTCAAAAAGCTGGGTCTAGGGAGTCCTAGACCCACAACAGTGATCTTGCAATTGGCGGATCGGTCCTTGGCCAGACCTGATGGCATTGTGGAGGAGGTTCTGGTGCAAGTTGGCTCCCTGATTTTTCCAGTAGATTTTGTCGTGCTGGATTTTGAACCAGACGCGGAAGTCCCATTTATTTTGGGACGTCCCTTCTTGGCAACCGGGAAAGCACTGATTGACGTAGCTGCGGGGCAGCTAACAATGCGAGTACACGATAGGGTGGAGGTGTTCGATGTGTACAAGGCACCCAAGCTCCCGATGGTGCACGAAGAACTCTTGGTGATCAATGTGATTGATCAAGGCGATGATGAGCAGAGGAAGGATTCACGAGAGTTATTGGGAAAACCACCGGAACGGTGTAAGCACTACTGGGGGGAGGACGGTGATCGAGAGAAATCGTCCATCACCCTAGAGGACAACTGAGCTGAATGACGTCGAGCCACGACGGTAAACCAGGCGCTGCATGGGAGGCAACCCGTGAAAAATTTTTCTATTTGTAAAGTATGAATAGATTTTTCTTTTTCTTCTTATTGATTAACTACAAAATTTTTAGTTTTTGTTTTTGTTTTTATTTTTATTTAGAGTGAAACCTATAATTCTAACCAATTCCGTGTAGTGAGATGAATTTCAGGTCAAACGGAGGAAAACATGCACAGAATCGCAAAGGAAATTCGAGGTATGAAAATCAATAAAAAGTGGCAAAATAGTGAGCTAGGGCGATAGCTCCGTGTCACGGAGGAGGACCTCCGTGTTACCCTCCGTGACACGTTGAGGTGTAAATCCGGAATTGTAAAAAATTCCAGAGCACCCTCGCGACAGCTCCGTGTCACAAAGGCAGTGCACCGTGATGCACTCCGTGACACGTTGCCGTGTATATCGCGATGGGTCACACCGGGTCGCCAGGTGACCTGCGCGATTTCCCACTTTTAAACCCCGAAACCCCCTCACTTTTCCTTATTTTTCACTCACTCTGCGACCAAACTCCCTAAAACCCATCCCCCTTCAACGTGACACGGAATAAGCCAAGAAAATCATTGAGTTTTCTTCAATTCTTCAACTTCAAGGTATGTTCTTCGATTCTATCTCATTTCTTGTCGGTTTTCTTCGATATTGAGCATGTGAGGTGAGCTAAGTTTGCCCTAAGTAGAAATTAATCATGAATTCAATTGAATTGGTGTTGATGAATGTTCGGAATATCATTATGATTGCTTGAACTCGTTAATTACATAATTTAATCGAATTTTCTTGATATCATCATATCTAGGGCTTGTTTTTGAATTTGAAGTGGAAAAATGTAGGGAACTTGTGAAATTCATGCCGGGATGTACATGTTGAGTGAGATGAGTCGATGTGCTAGTTGTTATCATGTTAAAAGAACGATGGATTCTTGGGTTAGGGGAATATTGAAATTTGCAAGAATTGGGTGAATTGTATAGGTTCGTGTAGATAAATTCTTATTGTTTTCGTTTCTTTCTTTGTTTTTCCTTGCTAAGTGCGATGGGATAAAAAGTGATTGATGGTAATGATGGCGGTTAGCTGTACGAAGTCTGAGTAGTACATAGAATATATATCGTCGAATTCTTCGTATGCACTAAGCATGTTTGTATAGTTGGTTGTTTATTTGTGTAAACAAAGATGATCTTGCCGGAATATTGTAAATTTGGCTAAGGACTAAGTGTGGGGTAGCCTAGCTTAACCCGACCTTAGTCGAAGTTAATATTCATTGGCTTAACATTGATCTTGTCTACTTGGGTTGACAGGTAAAATGGCAAGCAGGCAAGAAAAAGGGAAAGGCGCATCAACATCTGGCGCCGAAAGGAAGCGAATCCGACTGGGCACAGCAGTCCCAGCAGCACCAGCGGTTCCACGCGGCCAACGCCGCCAATACAGAACCAGATGGGTGACAGATGAGGGGAAGAAGTGGTACGCAAAGCACAAAGAAAACAAGTACTTCCCGAGGAACATATCGCACGGGAACCATTGGCACAGGAGTTCCCTAGGATTCTCCACCGGATCGAGGCAACTGGGCTCAACTTCATCTTTGAAGTGCCCAAGGAATGTAACTTGCACCTGATTCGGCAATTCTATGCCAATTGGAACCCGACCCTAAGAAGTCACACCATAAAAAATCAGAGGGCAAATAGTCACATTTGAGCCCCACCACTACAATGCTATCATAGGGGCGCGGGACACAGACGCCCACGTGCTTCGACAGCTGAACATTACCCCACCGTATGCGGACATCAGACGCACCTTGTGTGGGACCCGATCGACAGCTAGATGGAGCATACACAAGGAGAGGGGCTACCATCAGACTTTGTCTTATTCATAGATGAACAGGGAAGCCAGAATATGGCTAAAGATCGTCTGTTCCTACCTAATCTCGGGGGTACATATGATAGATGTAACCCGGGATCGTGTATGCCTGGTGTACGACCTGATGAAAGGGCTGGAGATCAACGTAGGGGCGGTGATTATCTCCGCCATGAAGAGAGCCCGGATGCATCAGGGGCATAGGTACGGCTTTGGTGGACTACTCACCACCTTCCTCAGGGGCCTAGATGTCGATGAAGAGGCCCTTGACTATATCCCGCAGATGGAGCGGCGGACCTTAGATGTCACTAAAACTAAGGCACCCGACACCACCCACGGGCCAGTGCTTACACTTGGCGAGCGACATGCCCGTGATGATCAGTATATGGCTCGCATGTATGGGATGCAGATGCTCCAGCTGAGGATAGGCGGGAGGCCGGTGATAGAGGAGGAGCTATGGCAGCTCGAGCTAGACTACCCTTTCGGCGAAAACGCCAGGGCTCTATGCCGAGTGGGGCCAGCATTTGTAGAGCCCACGGATGATGATGTCCCCACAGACGAGGAGACACGTCGGGAGGACACCGATGTGGAGTCCGATGATGACGACGGGGGTGATTCAGACATGGGAGATGAAGCAGCAGCACCTGCTAAAGAAGTGGAGTACTTTGATTGATCAGGGAGTTCCACCACCCGATTTTTTTGCTATTTTAATTTTTGTGAACACTGGGGACAGTGTTCGAGCTAAGTGTGGGGTGGGAGTAGTTAGGTGCGGGGTGTGCTGTTATGTATGTATGTCCTAATCTGTTGGTGTGGCTGTGAACAAATTTTTCTGACCCTATGATTTGTGATTGTAAGTTGTTGTTCTCTATTGCAAATATATGTGAACCTGTTGTGTGTTGTTAAATGTTGCTAGCTGATTTTGTACATATTTTTGTTATCAAAATGATTGATATTTTTAAAATTTTTTTTCAATTCTTGGGTTTCTCGGCGTTTGTTTTTGGTTCTTTTACCGAGGATGGTCCCATTGAATCGAAGTCATAGTTAGTGACCGTTCCCTATGATGGATGGATGACGACTGTCTTAAGGGAAATGTAGTCATTAGGAGTAGGTTTTTCAATTATTTTTCAGTAGTTTTTCTTTTGTGGGTTGCATCCCTAAACCTGTAGTTACTTTATGGTTGCGAAATTCTGATTGCGTGTTGTACATGGTATTTAAAATGCAAAGGTGATTCATATGAAAGCATGAAACTTTGTAAATATGTTGAGATACCTAGGCCATAGAGTTCGATTCAGTGTGATTGAGGCTTAATGTTTTAATGCCTGTAATTAGCTTATTGAAGAGTCTGTGAATACATCTGGAATGAGCATCTGCAATAAGTGTGAAGTGAGGTTTTGTTATTCCATGCTATTGTGAAGTGTCTAGAACTTGCCTGGTGTGTGTACAAAACGAAATGAAGGAGGTGTATTGTAGGGGAGGATGTAGGCATTTCTTTGTTTTAACCGAAAGCTTCTATTTTTCATTGTCGTACCCACCTTGATTGTATACCCTAGTCAGCCCGTTGAGCCTTTAGCCTATTATTTTTTTCTTTTGTCAAAAAGTGTAAACTGAGCTTAATCCCTTCTTTTCATTAGCCGTAAGTTTGATCCAAAACTCTTAAGCGCTTAAGAAGAGAAAATCATTTTCCCAAAGTGTCAAAAGAGTGAGAATGGTGAAAAGAAAAGAAAAGCCGAGTGATGGAAGAAAAGAAAAGGTTGAAGGTGCACTTGTTATAAATAAACTATAATGAAGGTGCATGAATAATCTTTGTTGTTGTGTTAAGTGTGCTTAATAAGATGGGCCAAACTAAAGAAAAATGTCAAGAATGGGAGGATGAAAAAGTAAAAAAGAAACAATGTCCATGAGTTGATGGGATGTGTTGAAAAGGCGCTTAAGGATGCTAGTGGCTATTATTGGCTAACCCAATATTTACTAGTTCCGTAGCTTCCATTACAACCAGTTAAAGTCCTACGTGATCTTACATTGCACTTCTTTATATTAGTGGAGTAATACACTAAGGGCAAGCCTATGGGTCATGACATGATGCATGTGAATTCTTTTGGGAGAGAGAGCGAAATTGTGTTTACATGCCCCTGCTTGATATTTTGTGAGTTTATATGAGCAAAAAGGGGAAGACTCTCTTGTGTTGTGAGGGCACATGCTTGATAAGAGATTAATTTTCGTGTCGGACATCTTGATCAGCTGATTTGCATGAGTTTGCCAATATCGATAGTCGATTCTTAAGTCTAGGAGGTCTTGATGTATTGAAGGTCATTGCATCGACAGGACCATGCATGTTTTCTTGATGATTTGCTGTATTGACTAATCGGTATGACCGTAGCCTAAATTGTCGAACCAAAGTAGCGAGGTTGGGATGTAAATTGCATGAGGTGTAGGATTGTTGTTCGAGGACGAACAAGGATTTAAGTGTGGGGTAAGTGATCTTGGGCAAATTTATATGCCCAAGTGATACTCAAATATGGAATTTTAGCCTTGTTTATCTATCAATGTTTATACATTCTCATGTAATTAGTAATAAAATGTGAATTTATACTAACCAACATGATTAGCATTGTTTTGCAGGTAAAATGTAATTTCGGGAAGCTAAAATGCATGTTGGAAGAGATTGGGGTTGGACTCGGATGCGAGCAAGGGACAAGGCATTGGAAAGCATAAAATAAAGGGGCTACGTGATGGAGCCGTGTCACACTGCCATCGCGGAGTCCTTCTGCCTGGATAGGGAATTTTTGCCCAATTTCCAGAGAGGGTACGCGATAGGTCCATGGCACGGTGGCCTGGCTCCGCGTTGCACGCCGTGCCACGTTGGGCCTTATTCCCTGGACTGCTAGTTCCAGTGAAGGTCCACGTCGGTAGTGTGTCACGGAGGTAGTGCTCCGCGATGCACTCCGTGACATGTTGCTTGTTATTCTGGGAAAAATTCCCACTAGTATAAGTAGAACACTTAGGTTCATTTTTCAATATTCTGACTTGGTGGAGCAAGAACGTCGGTTACAGGCAGTTGAGGGGATGAAATTATCAGGGTTTTTCTCTCTTTCCTTCTCCTTGTATTCAATTGCTTGTATGTTTAACACTCATTTAACGATGTTTAATCCACAAATGAGTGGCTAATTCCTCTTCTTGCTGAGGTTATGAACACTTGTAATGAAATGTGATCATTGATTCTTTGGTTTTTCATCTTTTCTTCCATGGTTGTTCTATTGATTCTTGTTCTTACTGCATTAATGTGTGGCCTACATTAATGTACATCTAAAATGTCCGGATTCACTCAAAAGAGCTAGAAATTGGAAAGTTATGAATTAATAGGATATGATCTTTTCTTGGTTTGGGAAAATTGGGAATTGATTTACCTTCAAGATAGAAATATAACTGAAAGTCGTATTAGTCAATTTAGGAATCGGTTTTGTATGGCTAGAACATGAATTGCATTTAATCACAGAAATGTAGGTGGATGGTTCATGATTCTTAAGTGGGGTTAAATACGAGTGTTTTAATCTCTTGGCAATAGTTCTTAACTAGCAACCGGAGGAAAAGACTAACCAAATTATGTCGATAATTAATTTCATTACATGTTCGTTTAACCTCAGCATGCTCTCATTCATAGTTCAGACTCACATTAGATAGTTGTTTTAGATTTAGCATAAAAATTATAAATCAATATATCAAACTTTTGGTTACGCTGTTGTCTGCATTTTTAGAATTAAAATATATTACACTTGAGTAGATTGCACTTCATCCCAGTCCCTGTGGGATCGATACTTGGCTTACTTAAGCCACTTTACTACTTGTTCGACCACGTGCACTTGCGTGTAGTTATATACCCATATAATGCGAACCGAACAGGTGCCGCAATAGTCGAGAACCCTTCAACGAACCTCCTGTAATACCCTGCTAATCCCAGAAAGCTACGGACTTCGGTCGGAGCGGTAGGCCTGGGCCATGATCTGACTGCTTCTATCTTCTGCGTATCAATCTGTATACCAGCATTCGACACAATATGCCCTAGAAAGGCTACTGAATTAAGCCAGAATTCACACTTGGAAAACTTAGTATATAACTAGCGGTCCTTGAGAAACTGGAGCACTATCCGTAAATGAGTCCGGTAATCTGCTTTAGAGCGAGAATACACCAGAATATCATCAATAAACACTATCACGAACAGGTCCAGGTATGGTCTAAAAATACTATTCATCAGGTCCATGAATACTGCTGGGGCATTCGTCAACCTGAAGGACTTAACTAGAAATTCAAAGTGTCCATATCGGGTCCTGAACGCCGTTTTAGGAATATCTCTTTCACGAACTCGAACCTGGTGATATCTGGACCGCAAATCAATGTTGGAAAAGTACCTGGCCCCTAGTAGCTGATCAAACAAATCATCTATTCTGGGAAGCGGAGACTTGTTCTTTACTGTAACTCTGTTCAACTGCCGATAATCTATGCACATATGGAGCGAGCCATCTTTCTTTTTCTCAAATAACATTGGCGCACCCCATGGTGAAGTACTCGGCCTGATGAAACCTTTGTCTAGCAAATCTTTCAGCTGCTCCTTTAACTCTCTGAGCTCTGCAGGAGCCATACGATAAGGAGGAATTGATATAGGCTGAGTGCCTGGTAATAAATCAATAGCGAAATCTATTTCCCTCTCTGGGGGAATACCAGGTAACTCATCTGGAAACACATCAGGGAACTCGTTAACCACCGGAATAGACTGGAGTGTCGGGGATTCTGCCCGAACATCCTGAACTTTGACTAGGTGGTAAATACATCCCTTAGTTATCAATTTCCTCGCCTGAAGGTAGGAAATAAACCTACCTTTTGGAGTAGTTGTGCCGCCTTTCCACTCCCGCACTGCCTCTCCTAGAAAGTGGAATCAAACCGTTTTGGTCCAACATTCTACATTGGCGTAGCACGGGCACTAGCCAATCCATACCCATTATGGCATCGAAGTCTATGATTTCTAGCTCCACCAGGTCTACTGTAGTCTGGCGGTCAGCAACCTCCACTGTACACCCTCGGTAAATTCTGCTAGCTATAATAGAGTCACCGACGGGCGTGGATACTGAAAAGGGCTGCTGCAATAATTCTGGTGCAATATTGAACTTACGTGCCACAAATGGGGTAATATATGACAGAGTGGATCCTGGATCAATCAATACGTAAGCAGGGCATGAACAGATAGTCATCGTACCTGTCACTACATCTGGCGATGCCTCTGAGTCATGTCTCCCTGGTAGTGCATAAGTACGGCTTGAGCCCGTACTTGAATTGGAAGCTCCTGATATGCCTCGGCCTCTGCCTATTGAACCTGAAGGCCCACGCCCTGCTGAGGCTGCTGGGGCTCGTGGCCCTGCGGATCCCCTGTCCTGACTGTCTCTACTCCCCTAACCTCTAGTCGGACAATCTCTCATCCAATGCCCCTCTTGTCCGCAAATATAACACCAAGTGGAGCCATATCTACAAGCTCTGGCGTGAGGTCGACAGCAATTAGGGAAGGGTGGGGGTGTAAATCTGCTCTACTCTCCCCTTCTCTGCTGCGGGGACTCTATTGTTCTGGAACTGCCACTGGGCTCTGACTGCCCTCGTCGCACATATCTACCTCGTTGCTGCTGCTGTTGTGGAGGAGGTGGGGGTCTAGGGGGTCTATCTGATAGTCGTGGCCTGGGTCCTCTCTGAACTTCCCTTTGCATCTCGTCTGATCTATGTTTGCGGTGCTATTCCTGACTAGTCTGCCTACTATTTTGTTGCCGCTGTCTAAGACCCTCAATGGTCTGAGCAAAGGCCTGTACTCGGGCGATATCCATATCCTCTCGCAACTTCGCCGTCATACATGCCTCAGTATACTCCGGATTCAGACCCATGATAAATCTGTGAACTCTAGCCGGTGTAGTATCAACAAATGCTGGAGGATAGCGGGCTAAGGAGTCAAACTGTAAAGCATACTCGTGTACTCTCCTCGCCCCCTGCTCCAAATGCAAAAATTGATCCATCCGGGCCTGCCGGATCTCTCGCAGTAAGTAACGGTCCTGGAAGGCCTCCGTGAAGCTGGTCTAGGTCGGAGGGGTAACATCTCTCCCTCGGAACCTTTCCCAACTCTCGTACCATAGTACCGCTATGTCCCGCAACCGAAACACTGCCAACTCAATAGACTCTGAAGGGGTCACATGAATAACCCGGAAAATTCTCTACATCTAATCTAGAAAGTCCTGAGGGTCCTCTGCCTGATCTGACCCAGTGAACTGTGGAGGACCTAGTGCCAAAAATTCCCTGACCTTGGAACTACCTGACCCACCTGAAGACTCTGCTGCTACAGGTGGCACTGGCTGGCACTGTGTGGCCATCATCTGTGCCAATATAACTACAGCGCTACGAACCTCCTGATCTGATGGCAAAGGCACAGGAGCTATCAGTGGCAGTGTAGTTCCCAACGGCTCCTGATGTGAGGTGGACTACTGAGAGGGCTGTGATAAAGCCTCTATATCGCCCTCAGATCGAGCTGACTCTAACTGAAGCTGAGGCATCCTGCTGGTGCCTTGTCCTGCTGTTGTGTCTAGTCTTCTGCCTGTGGCATGGTGTCGCTGATCTGCCATTCTTATCTATAGACAAAGGATACTATAAGTTTTAGGAACTCGACCCTATACTGTACTGGCTATGGCACGACTGAGTATGAAAGAAGAGTAACCATCCTATCATGCCTCGCAGCCTCCTGCCTATAGTATGTGGTGCACAATACACCCATAGACAAGACTTTACTTAGCACGGCATGTAGACTCCTTGGGACACAACCTGCTCTGATACCAAGTTTGTCACGCCCCGCCTTGGGGGGTATGACTAGCACCTGGTGCCCTACTAGGACCTGAACTGCTAGACTACTGAGCCTAAGAACATCTGGTGCCTGGCTGGCTCTAACTCGGATTTCTGGAAATAAAGGGCTACATAACGGTTGTAAACACAGCCTTCAGCCAACTGGCCTGTAGCCACCTATACCTGTAATAACAGCTAACCAGAAACATACTAGTAACAAGGAATCTATGCGGGCCGACAAGGCCACCATGCTTTCTAGTCATCTCTAACTTCAACACAAGACAACTGTAAGACTACGTGACCAGCAAGGTCACCACTACTGTCAAACTAAGTCCTCACACGGCCAACATAAACTGAAATGCTAAACAGCTATAGCAAACTGCACGGCCTCACACGACCGGCTCAACTGACCACAGGGAAATATATACATACTGCAAGCCTCTAGGAATACTGATAAGATGGTCGGGACAGGGCCCCGGCCTACCCATACTGTACAACAAAAGGAAATGATATAAACCTCTGAAATATCAAGCTGCGGATGACAGGAGCTGATGACCCTGCGCTAGCTAGGATCACGAGGGATCGCCTCCTCGTCTATGAGTACCTGCAGGCAAGTAATGCAGTGCCCCGCTGGGCGTCAGTACCACAGGTACCTAGTATGCAAAGCAACTGAAATAATATAACTAAATACAATAACATAACTAGCCCTTTATTTCCAGAAACAGATAGGTTCTGGTTCCCTGGACACAACTCAACAGGGCTATCTTAAACCGGAGCTGCACCTGTAATAAGATCTGTAACTGTAACTGTATTTGTATCTGTTCCCTGGGCGCTTGCGCACAATAGGGCTATCTGTACTATAATGCTGATCAGCTTGATATGGGGAAAGCTTCATCCCATCTTCATCCAAACTGGGGACGGCATGCCACTCCTTGGAGTGACGTAATCCCACCCGCTCAGTGGGCGACACGATTACCAACCCAGGGGCGGCGAGGACGCTCAATAAGGTGCCCTCACATCACATCAAGTCTCAACAAACAAATAGCACATATAAATAGCAAGCATGTATAACTGAAAAAGACTTATCTGAAATCTGATTTCTTATTCTGATTTGTTTCTATACTGAACTGATTCTTTACTAATTATACTGATTCTGAAATCTTTATTTAACTGCTTGGCTAATCTGTAGTCGAGTTACTATCTGTCTGAATGGCTAATCTGTAGCCATAAAACTGTCTATCTATCTGATTTTACTTTATTAGCCTTTATTCTGAAAATCTGTATCTTTTTATTCTACAACATGCTTGCTAGTCATACAATAAGCTATACTGGATCTGGAATGCTAACTCGCCCTTTGGTGCATGCTTTACTAACTTTTGGACTGAATACGATACGGCAACACAACTCAGAATCTATTAGACTCGCTTAATTCTCAACATTCAACTCCGAGAGTTTCAAATACGGAGTTTACTATGATTTACCAAGCTAAGGCTTACTAACTTGCCGAAGAACAACTTCACATACCTTAACCTCTAATTATTCGACTGTCGGACGAGGCTCGGTCAGTATTCCAGCTATTCTTCCCAACTGCATTCATATACACGTTAATTAGTGCTAAATACAACTTTATTCTGAAGGACGACATCACTTTCGGTATAATTATAGCTTAAACTTAGGCTTATCGAAAGACGGTCGAAAACTTGCTATTTTCCGAAAGTCCAGAAGGGAGAAGTATTCACTTCACGGCTAGGAGCACATAGACACTGGTTTGGAGCAATTCTACTTACCTTAGTCTGGTAGCTCGACGATTCGTCGGCCGTATTTCGCGAAACAAAATCCGTTGGAATGCTCCCTGCTGCTAAATACCTCGGTATCTGGAGTTAATTTAAGTTTGGAATACGTTTGGCAGCGTAATTGGATGATAATATATCAATCCTCTTCGTCTCTCTCTGTTTGCTGCATTTTCTGGAATTTACCAAATGATTTAGATGAAAATAAACCGAAGTGGGGCTTTATATACTTGGGCCTGGACAGGCCCAACGTGTCACGGAGCCAACGCGGTGGCCCCGCCTCCGTGACACGCTGCCATCGCGAAGGGGCTCTACCCCCGCTCCTTCCACGATGGTTCGACAGGCTACTCCTCCGATCCTTTCCCGGGCCTTTCCCTAGCACGTATGGCTTTCAAATATTCTTAACCAACGCGCGAATAGGCCACCTAGGTGTCGGAAATCTCATGGAGTATAACACTATATACCCCTACCCAGGTCATACCATCCACCTAGTAATTATGAGCATCCAGTCGGCCCCCTGGGTATGCAACTTGGGCTCACTGGGCCCCTGACTATAGCTGTATTTGAGTCCGGAGAACTCTTGAAATCTGAAATCTGAAATCTGAAATCTGTAATCTGAAAACTGTAATCTGCACCCTGGGCGCAAGCGCTTGACAGGGGGTCTAGTATTGTGTTGATCAGCCTTCTATGGGTGATCTGCATCCCATCTTCGTCCGCTGGCGGACGGCATGCCACTCCGTAGAGGGACGTATCCTCACCCTCTGGCGGGCGAGTCGACACAGGTATTAACCCTGGGTGGTTAAGGAAGCTCTAAGGGTGCCCAGCACAGAACAATCATGTCTCCATAGATAGTAATAACCGCATATATATATATATATATATACTGAATCTGATAATAATATTTATATTCTAGTATTCTGTTCTGAATCTCATACTGAAATATACTGAATTTGATACTGAAATATGCTGAATCTGATACTGAAATATGCCGAATCTGATTCTGAAATATACTGAGTCTGAAATAATATTTCTGGAATATTCTGCTGGAAATTATACTGTTTTACTGAGTTTCATGCTAAACACTGTATAATAATTCTAACATGCTTACTGAACTCATACTGAATATAATATACGGCTTCTGAAACATTCTACTGGAATTTGTACTATTTTGCTATACTGGAACTACTAGCTTGCCGAAAGAAACTGGCTTTAGATACCTCAACTGTCGACTTTTTGATTAACTGGCATAGCTCGGCTAGTATTCAGCTATTTCTCCCAACTGTATTCATATTCACGAAAGAATAGAATTAATTCTACTATTATTTTGGAAAGAAACCATACTTATGGATATACCTACTGCCTATTCTTTGACTTATCGGAGAACAGCCGAAAACTCATAATTTCTCGGATGTCTAGAAGGGAGAAATGCTCACTTTAATGCTGGGAGTATATTAACACTAGTTTGGAGCAATTCCACTTACCCTGGCTCGGTGAGACGATGATTCGTTGGCTGAATTTCACGAAACTAACTCCGTAAGAATTCTCCCTGCAACTTTATATTTCTCTACCCGAAGTTAATTTGATATTGGACAACGTTTGATGGCGTAAACGGAAGGAAATTTATGTTGATCCTTCGTCCCTCCCCTATTTCTGTTTGTTCTGTAGAAATGAAGAATGAAAATGACCAAAAAAATAACCGAAGTGGGGCTTTATATACTTGGACCTGAACCCCCTTTAAGTCGCGTTTGTCGAATGCGATTTATAAGTCGCATTTGCCTTGCGACGCTTCGACTTGGCGCTTGTCTGGTCTCTCCCCGAGCCCTTTCTGGCACGTATGCGCATTCTAAAACCTTAACCAACATGCAAATAGGCCAACTAAGTGTCAAGAACTTACGGGCTGTAATAGTTAGATCCGGGTGGATACAATGTCTTTTGTGACATCTTATATTTCTAGTAGCTTTGGAGTTAGTTCCGAGACTCTGTCAGAACCATTTTAAGTTTCTACTCCTATTGGTGAATCGGTTGTAGCTAGATAGGTGTATAGAGGGTGCCCGGTCACTATATTGCATAAAGTCACCTCTGCAGACCTTGTAGAGTTAGTCATGACTAACTTTGATATTATTCTGGGCATGGATTGGTTGTATGCGTGTTATGCTTCTGTTAATTGTAGAACCTGCACGGTGGAGTTCCGTTTTTCGGGTGGTCAGTCTTGGAATGTAAGGGTAGCTCTGATGTACCTGTAGGTTATTTCATTTCATATCTTAAGGCCAGAAAGATGATTTCTAAGGGTTGCATATATCATCTAGTTAGGGTTAAGGATGTTGAGTCCGAGACACCGACTATCCAGTCAGTTCCAGTGGTGCGTGAGTACCCAGGGGTATTCCCAGATAATTTATCAAGTGTTCCTCCGGAGAGGAAATCGATTTGGTATCGACCTTCTACCCGACACGTAACCTATATCTATCCCTCCTTATAGGATGGCTCCAGTAGAGCTAAAAGAGTTGAAGGATTAGTTGAAGGACCTGTTAGATAAGGGCTTCATTAGATTGAGCAAGTTTACATGGGGTGCACCAGTCTTATTTGTTCAGAAGAAGGATAGTTCACTTCGCATGTGCATTGATTATAGACAACTAAACAAAGACACCTTCAAGAACAGGTATCCTTTACCCATGTTCCATGATTTGTTTGATCAGCTTCAGGTTGCAAAGTGTTTTTCAAAGATAGATCTCAGGTCCGGGTATCATCAGCTCAGAGTTCGGGAGTGCGATATCTCAATGACAGCCTTCAAGACGCGGTATGGTCATTATGAGTTTGTAGTTATGTCTTTTGGACTAAAAAATGCTCCTGAAGTCTTTATGGACCTGATGAATAGGGTGTTAAAGCCGTACCTGGACATGTTCTTGATCATGTTTATTGGTGATATCCTTATATACTCTCGAAGAGAGGAGGAGCATGCCGCTCATTTGAGAGTAGTGCTTTAGACACTCAAGGAACGTCAACTGTATGCCAAGTTTAGCAAGTGCTAGTTTTGGTTGAACTCAGTAGCATTTTTGGGCCATATGGTATCAAGCGAGGGCATAAAAGTAGATTCTCAAAAAATCAAGGCAGTGAAGCCTAGACTGGTGAATCCTTCGGATATTAGGAGTTTCTTGGGTTTAGCTGGTTATTACCGAAGATTTGTTGAAGGTTTTTCATCCATTGTAGTACCTTTGACCAAATAGACCCAAAAGAAGGTAAAGTTCTAATGGTCGGAGGCTTGTGATAAGAGCTTCCAAGAATTGAAGACTCGACTGACTACCACACCAGTGTTGACCCTACCTGAGGATATAGATGGTTTCGTGGTGTATTGTGATGCTTGAAGAATTAGACTCGGGGGTGTATTGATGCAGCGAGGGAAAGTGATAGCATATGCCTCTAGACAGTTGAAGATCCATGAGAAGAATTACAAGACCCACGATCTGGAGTTGGCCGCAGTGGTATTCGCATTGAAGATATGGAGACATTACATGTATGGAGTCCATGTGGATGTGTTTACATACCACATGATCTTACCGTATGTGTTCACACAGAAAGACCTCAATCTATGACAAATGAGGTGGTTAGAGCTACTCAAAGACTACGATATGAGTGTTCTTTACCATTCTCTTAAGGCTAATATGGCGGCGGACACACTTAGTAGGCTCTCTATTGAGAATGTGTCCCATGTGGAAGAAGTAAATAAAGAGCTGGTGAAAGATGTGCATCGTCTAGCAAGTTTAGGAGTTAGGTTGGTGGACTCTATAGATGGCGGTGTTTTTGTTCAAAGCGGATCCGAATTGTCCTTGGTGACTAATGTGAAAGCTAAACAAGATGAAGACCCAATTTTGGTAAAGTTGAAAGAATCCATTCGAAATTAGAAGGTAGAGGTCTTATCCCAAGGGGGAGATGGTGTGCTTCAGTACTAGGGGGGCCTATGTGTTGTAGATGTTGATGATTTGAGGAGCCGGATATTTCATGAGGCCCATGGATCAAGGTATTCAATCCATCCAGGTGCCACCAAGATGTATCATGATTTACGGGAGGTTTATTGGTTGAATGGCATGAAGAAGGATATTGCAGAATTCGTAGCCAAGTACCTGAACAGTCAGCAAGTAAAGGTGGAGTATCAAAGGGAGGGAGGTGTACTCCAGGATATTAGCATTCCTACTTGGAGGTGGGAAGATATTAACATGGATTTCATAATAGGATTACCTCATACTCGCCAATAATATGACTTCATTTAGGTTGTGGTAGACAGGTTAACCAAGGCTGCAGATTTTCTACCGGTCAAAACCACAGACTCAGTGGAGGATTATGCCAAGCTATATATCCAGGAGTTGGTTTGATTGCATGGAGTTCCCTTGTCCATCATTTCAGATCAAGGTACTCAATTTACCTCTCAGTTTGGGCAGTCATTCCAAAAAGGGCTTGGGACTCACGTTAAACTCAACATAGCATTTCATCCGCAAATGGATGGTCAAGTGAAATGGATAATTCATACTCTCGAAGACATGTTGAGAGAATGCGTGATGGACTTCAAAGGTAGTTGGAATGATCACTTTCCCCTGATCAAATTGGCTTACAATAATAGCTATCACTCTAGTATCCAAATGGCACCGTTCGAGGATCACTATGGGAGAAGATGTAGATCTCCCATCGGATGGTTTGAGGTTGGTGAGGCAGCTATGATAGGGTCAGATTCAGTTCATGAGGCTGTGGTGAAGGTTCAGTTGATAAGGGACAGGTTAAAAACCGCTCAGAGTCGCTAAAAGTACTACGCCGATGTTAGGAGAAGAGAACTTGAGTTCAAGGTGGATGACTGGTGTTCTTGAAGATATCTTCCATGAAGGGAGTAATGCGGTTCAGAAAGAAAGGGAAACTTGGTCCTGTCTATGTTGGCCCCTACCGGATTGTGGGAAGAATTGGCAAGGTGGTGTATGAGTTGGAGTTTCCCTCAGAATTATTTTTCATGCATCCTGTGTTTATTGTATCGCTTTTGAAGAAATATTTGGGAGATGCAACTCTAGTAATCCTGGTGGACAGTGTTGGTGTAAAGGACAGCCTTAGCTATGAGGGGGTTCCGGTGGAAATATTGGCTCGTCAAGTTTGGAGGCTAAGGAATAAGGAAATAGCTTCAGTTAAAGTATTATGGAGGAATCAACATGTTAAAGGAGCTATGTGGGAAGTCGAAGCGGATATGATGGCTAAATACCCACATTTATTCTTTAATGACTCAATTTTGACTTGACGTATCAGTTTTTCCCTATGACTCTATTTAGTTTTCATGTTCAGATCATGTGTTCAATTTTCTATTATGTATATGAATGTGTATGTGAATTGTGAAATCAGTTTAGTTATGTGGTACGAAGCGGAGATAGTTGTTCCGTCAGTTTTCGATTTAGATGATCAATATTTGGGTGTAAGGATTGCATCCCTTTGATTTTATGCTTGTTTCCTACATTTGATGATGAATGTTCCCGAGAGGGAGATAATGTAATACCCCGAAAGTGACTAAGATTAGATCCGAGATCAAAATTTAAAGTCAGTTGAAATCTGGGAAATTATTGCAGGACGAACGGTGTAACAACTCGTGGTTGGGAACCACGAGTCGGTTTTACCAGTCGTGCGTTGGATTGCTGAGTTTCCAGTGGACTTGATGGATGGATACCACGACTCGTTGGAAGCAACCACGGGTCGTGGTGAGGCTCGTTGTGAGGGACATTTAGGATTTTCAAGGAGCTGTCAACGGTCGATCTAACAACCCATTAGAAGGAACCCCGGCTCATCCTATTGAGTCGTGGCTTGTATCCAAAGTTATGTTCTGGGAAGTGCAGACAACGAATCATACCACGAGTCGTTATAGCATCCAACAACTCGTTGGTACGCCCGTGGGATCAATCAATGTAGGTTTTCATGGTGATTTCATTAATGGTATTTTCAACCTTCCTATGCTCTAGGTCCTTAAACTACGTCATTTTATGTATTTCGCTGAGCATGTTAAGATAGGTTAAGTCCCCCTTTCATAGTCATTCCCATGCATGAAAGTTAGGAAGGAATTAATAGAGATCGAGTTATTCCTGAAGCTCTCCTTCATCAATTCTCCCTTAGGCATTCAAGGAACCTTGGAATCTGATTTTACCCAAGTATGTAGGGTTACGAATGGGTCCATTCACACCCATATCCATTTTCTATTAATTAATGGCAATCTATCAAAAATCTCAGGAGATTTTAATTCAATTTTTATGAAAATCTAATGATTTACTAATGGGCTATCATGATTTGTAATTTAAATCTTATTTTGTGGATTTTGATTAGATTTTACAACTATTTTTATTATAAAATTATTGATTTCGATGTCTACCAAATTAAGCCCAATTATGTTTAATTTATGATGAATCGGGTTATGATCTTTACTTCAATTGTTGGTATTTACAAATCCATCATGATTTGATTATTTACAAGTTATATATGTGATCTACAAGTATGCATGAACCCTATGATTTATGAATTATGTTTTTGCCGACTCACGGGCCTTATATCATGGCTAGTTCACGTATGTACAAGTATGTTTATGATTATCATGATTTAACTAGCCCATGAATTTATGCATATTATACTATGAGCACTATATATGTTTTGGGAGTAGTATTTGACACCGAGTAGGTTCGGGGCCTAGGTTCTTCCCTAGATCTCATAAACTACGTGCTATTGTAGGTACGTTGGGACCTCCATTGTGATTTTCGCTGGCCCAAATGACCCTTTTCATGGTGATATCACACTTTCATGGTTCTACCCTTGGCAAGGTACGAACACCCTCCTGATTAGGGTTTCAAGTCGGGCTCCATGTGTGCTCATATGGAGTATGTCGGTTATGAGAATCTCCCACTGTTCCTCATGATTTATGCATGTTTATAACTACGTATATTGGCTCAAGTTATGTTCAAAACAACTTTTCTCTCATGATTACGATTACGAATGTATTATGAATGTTTCAGAAACCTTGAGCCTTATGTTATGTTATGTTACGATATTTACGATATGGGCATGATGTCCTACTCTTATGTCTTTTTTATGAGTTTTTACATATTTTATTTGTCAGTTTTACTTACCTTGCATACTCGATACATTCCACGTACCGATCGCATACTTTCTATGCTGTATCGTTTCATGATACAGGACTCGGCTCTCAGGCATCTCTATCCTTAGTCCCTTCAAGAGTTATATCAGGTTTCTGGCGAGTCCTCATGTTTCGCGGGCTGTATGACTAGACATTATGTTGTTCTTTTGTTTCAGTTTGGTCCGGTTAGTTGGGGATGTTGTCCCATTAACCCATCTTACATGATAGAGGCTTTCAGACTATATGCTCAACTTATGTGTATGTTTAGTATTTTCGAATGTTATGATATGCTATGTTATGTTTACGTTTCCGCTATATCTTATGTTCAGTCTTCCTCTTAACGTGAACGAAGTTAGGTGTATGCTTACGCCATGGGTGGACTTGGGCCTCTCGGGGTTCCTTTTCTTGTGTTACAATCTGGGTCTACATTCGGGTCGTGACATGCTATTGACGACCCTCCCCACGAATCGTGGTGACTGACCACAACTCATGGGGAACTTTCGTTAAGTCCACTGCCATTCTTTTCCTCTTTGCTCAACCACCACTCCCTACGACTGACCTAACGAGTCGTGGGGCTTTACCATGACTCGTGGTCACGCCCATGGGGATCTCATTTCCCAACTCCAAATTCATCCCTTGGGCCCCACCACGAGCCATATCACGACTCATGGCTGCTCTTCACAATTTACATCACTAGCCGTCCTGATGCCTGGTGCCAGATTTTAAGTTTTTCTCTGTTTCAACTCCCGATTCTGATCTTTGGACTTCCGGGGTATAACAATACCACACCATTGAGTGCATCGGCCACCACTGGTGCCGCGGTTGCAGCGGAGGGAATGTACCTTCACACCCGCCTCCTCAGGATGATAAGAGTTCTTAGAGCGCCATAGGTATGTCCCTTTTCTAGTTTTTTTATTTTATATTTTACTACATTGGGGACAAAGCATGACTTTTGAAAGGGGGAGGTAACTGTCTTTTGAGTGTTTGACCATCTGAGGGTTTTTGTTGCCATTTTTCTTTTCCCTTGACATGCTATCTAGTAAAACTGACATGTTTAGGTTTTGTGTTTGTGTTTTACTAGAAATAGTTTAGAAGCATTTACAGCAAATAATTGCACATGTGTTTTGTGTTTTAAAGTTGTTTAAAAAAATGGCTCTTTTAAATGTTTTTTTGTTTAGCTGTGTGTGTTGACTGCAAAGCATGACTACTGTGGATCTTTTCATGGAATTTGATAGATTAGCATCTGTAATTGTAGTTTAGCTGTGCATGAACTAGATAGGTAGAATAAATTCAAACTTGTACCATGAGTGAGTGAGGATTATTACTTAATTCAATACTATGTAGAGGATCTAGAACTTTCCTGGTTGGTCTTTACATAGGTTGTAAGACAGTTGGTTAGGAAAGGATCATATGCCGTTTTGGATTTTTCCCACTTTTTGCTTATATTTCTCTACCAAATAAAATAAATCCCTTGATCCCATGTTTGAGCCTAAAAGAAACCTTTTAATTGATTAGCCTATTCACCTTCCCGATTTTGTTTATAATGAATCTGTTTTGGCCCTGGTCCCTCCTTGGACATTGTGAACCTCAACTCAATAAAAATGCCTAAGTTGAGGGTAGCTATTATAGGAGTCCATAGATGAGGTAGGGAAGAAAAATAAAAAAAGCTGGTTAATGAAAAGTTGGGTGTGTTGAAAAAAGAAAAAAAAAGAAAAAGAAAAATGTAATAAATAAAGTTAGAAAAAAAGATAAAATTCACCATATCTACAAATGATAGTTGAATAGAGAAAAAGGGAGAAAAAAAACTGAAAAAGGAAAAAAGGGGTAAAAAGACAAAAGTGAAGCAAAAGTGTGTAGTGCCAAGGAGGGTTAGTCACTATTTCTATTCTACCATACCCGACCTGAAGCCTACTTTACAAGTCGATGAAAGTCCTATAGTGATCCTAGCTAACTGTCTGAAAAGCCAAAGTAGAGAAAATAAGGATAAGCCTATGGTATCAGCTGTGTAGTATCTTGAACTTCTTTGTGAGAGTGAGAGTCTTACTTGTTAGTCCCAAGCTACATATATATATATATATATATATATATATATATATATATATATATATATATATAACATGGGAGTGTTGGGGACTTCATTTGCTGTGAGGTACATGGTTTGAATTGTATTCTATCGGGTGTCTATGTAAATAACATTAATGATAGCTCAGTTCACTGGTAATAGTTAGATGTCATACCTAGTTCCCTATGTTTCATGAAGTGTAGTTTGATGTATGCATAACTGACTTGGTTTTGAACGTAAAGAGGGGTAAATATCTGATAATGGTCGTGTGTGCAAAATTTGATGTGTTGGCTATAGGTCTTCTACTTTACTTTCTAGTTAAGCTTCATTTTATAAGTTTGTTTTGTTTGCCTGAGGATGTGCAAAAGTTTTATGTTGAGGGTGTTGATGTTCTGTAGGTTTACAACACTTTTGACGCTTAAAACTTAGGAAAAATGCTTGTTCTTGGATATGTTTATATAGATATGAGGTGCTTTTACTTTGTTTTCAAGGAAATCATGTTTCGGAGTTGAATTCTAAAAAAGAAGAAGAGAAATTGTAGAAAATGGGCCAAGTGCAGTCATTAGTGCAAGCCGTACCTTGGTGGAATGAGTCGCACAATGCAGTAGTGATGAGAACCAAAGGCTATGCACAACTGTTGGGGCTATGTACAACTCTTGGTATGAGTTGTACAATCACGGTATGAGCCGTACCAAGGAGTCGTGAAATTAAGCAGAAGTTTGTAGTTGTATAAGCTCCTGGTACGAATGGAAGGCACGAGTCATAACAATATTATATGACTTGTACCAAGGATCCGTGGTGAAGTCTAGTGAATATGTCAAGACGGCAAGTCTCAGAGTGTGAACGGGGACCACGAGTCATAACAACAATGTACGGACCGTATCATGAACTCGTGACAAATTCCAAAAGATGCTAGACATTACAAGATCAGAACATGATAGGAAAACTACGATTCGTAGTGCCTTTGCATGAGTCATACCTTCTCGCAGGACTTAGAAGATGTCAAGACTGCCTGACAGAGTACAAAGGAAATCCACGACTCATAGCTTCATGCTACGACTCGTAGGATTTGGCGGCGGCTTTTTTAGTAGTTACCCTGTTAATTTGAGAATGGTTTCTAATTACTTGTATAAATGTTTTTTAGGTTATTTTATTTAGGGGACCGTTTCATTTAGTTGTAATCATATTTCTTTGTTTTCAACAAATATTACTTGGAGATCAAATTCACGAGTTGATTTTGAGATTCCATTAATTGTTCTTGAAGTGATCATACTTTTGATTGTGCGATAATCAATTGGAGTTTTCTTCAATCATCATTGTAAGTTCTTAATTATTCTTTCTTTAATGAGATCTAATTCTTTTCTTGTAACCATGAATAACTTAAACCTCCACAACTAGGGTTGTGAGAACCATGGTGAATTAACTAACTAGGGTTAACATAAAAGTGATTCTAAACCCATACACATGCTTGTATTGTTCATCTCTTCATATTAAACATTTCTTAATGATGCACAATATTAGGACTTGCCAAAATTCTCTACTTTCTTAAACCTAGAGAGGTAGAGATTAGAAAAATAAAAGAACAACAAAGACTTGACCTTTAAGTTTCATTGAATAACTTGAGTTGCAGTAGATGGATAGTTTGTTTGGAATAATTAATTGCGGTGAACATGAAAACATTCAAGAGACCTAATCTAGTGATTGAGTATAGTCATCAAGTGGAGACGAATCAGTCGTTTTTATGAACCTATCATACCAGTTCTATAGCCTAAGTATTGGGATAGATCATAGTTTAATAACCCGAAGTTGTTATGAATCCATGGGGAACACTTCCCTAGTTAATTGCATAAATTTGATCACAACCACAATCTACCACTTTCTTACTTAATTCTTTCTTTAAACCCCCCATAAGGAAATAACTATACTAAATGCACAAATACTAGCGTTATTCTACATCTTGACCATATTCACTATGGGATCGACCCCAACCTAGTTGGTTTCTTTATTAACAATGCCCAAGTCATACTTTTTTAAGGGTGTGATTTGAGCCTTATCACAACTCAAGTTATTAATTTAAAGTTGATAGTTTCAAGTCTTTGTTATAATTTCCTTCTTCTAATTTCTACTTCTCTAGATTCAAGCAAGTAGAGAATACGAGCAAGTTCTAACATTGTGCACTGTTATCAAATAATTAAAATAAAGGGAAAAACAATACACACATTCGTATTGGCATAGAATCACTTTATGTCAATCCTACTTCGTAATTCTATCATAGTTCCCACAACCATAGTTGTGGGAGTTTAGTTATTCATAATTGCAAGAATATTATTAGAATACATAGAAGAAATAATAATTTAGAACTTACAATAGTGAAGGAATTGAACTCCAAGTATCAATTGCAAGAATAATCTTCAAAATCAAGAACAGAAGAAGAAAATTATGTTCGAATCTCACATGTAAATTCGGTCTCCAAGTAATGTTAGGAGAACTCAAAAATACCTTAATACTAGAATAATAATGATTCCACTAAAAACTACAGGGAAAGTATTTATAAAATTATTGAAAAATTCTTTCCTAAAATAACAAGGAATGCAGCGCCGGGATGACTCGTTGGTAGAACCAATGGGTCATTGTATCTATTTGTCGTATCCACTGGAAAAGTTTGAGGATTTCTGGTCTTATTGTCACGGTTGCATAGAATAACTGATTGTGAGATTTAACGGGTCGTTGTTACATCTCGTTATCACAAGAAGAAGATTTTCAACAGCATCAAGACTCCAACTAATGAGTCACCTCACAACAAATTACATCAAACAACAACTCATTGTTTGACTCATGGATTAATGGAAAGGGAATAACTGATCTTTGAACTGGGAAGGCAATGAGAGATAGGAAGACTCATTGCTCCTCACAATGGGTCATTCCATGTCTCATTTTTTACCAAATGACCACTGGCAGGGCTGACCACGGCCTAGACAACGGGTTGTTACTGTTGACGATGACTCGTTGTCTCGGTCATTCTAAAATAAATTTTCCTAGTTCCATCTACTGAGTCTGAGTTTGGTCTAGGAAAGTTTTGGGGTGTTACAGGACACCTGACCTTATTGCTGCTCAATCTGTTTAATCATTGTGGCGTGCAATTCAACTTTCTGATTCATGCCAAATATGTCTCAGCAAATGTCCTTCAGGTGAGCATCACTTGACTGCACCTTTTTCAATAACTCATCAATCATGTTCTCTATTTTTGAGGTTCTAGAATCTCCTTCACAAACCTTTGGAGGAACATATAGGCTAGTGCGATCATTATAGTATCCGTCATATTTTCTCCAATTATCTTTACGATCTCAACCTCTACTCCTATCCCTGTACCCTACTCTATTGTAGTTGTCCCTGTATTGGTTCCAAACTTGATTGCTGGATCCTTGAGCCAAGTGTCTTGATTAGACCCTTGAGCGTTGGCTCAAGAACCTGCCACTTGATTATCTAAGAACTTTTCTTCATCCTTAAAATCGGAGTGCTCATACACTAACTCTCGACCTTGAGCTCCTACTGCATTAAACATATTAGTTATAGATCCTATGATATGCTTCGTGAGTAGGTCAATAGATGTTCTCATATGTTCTAACTCCTTATCACGCACGTCTTCCTTTTTGTGTTGTTCCTTAGTCATCCCAATTGCATATGTGCCTGCGGATACTTCAGTTTCTCTAGTATGCTAGGCCTTATTGGTTTTGGTCACTCTGTCAAGTATTTCTAATGCTTCCTCCCATAAGTGGCTCATCAATGATCCACCTGCTACCATATCTGCCATTGCCTTGTTGTTGTTATTGAAGGATCTATAGAATATCTCCAATAAGTTCTCATTCGAAATTCTATGATTTGGGCACTTGTTCAACTTCTTATTGAACCGTAGCCATGTCTCATTAAGTGCCTCCGTATTGAGATGTCAAAAGTTATATATTTCATCTTTGAGTTGCAACATCCTTGAATGTGGGAAGACCCTTTCTATGAAGGAATGCTTCAATTCTTTCCAATTAGTGACAGAGTCATTTGGTAACTCCGATAACCATAGAGTAGCTTTACTAGATAGAGAGAATGGAAAGATTCGTAGCCTAATTGCATCCTAGCTCACTCCTGACAACCTATATAACTTGCAAAATCCCATGAAATTCATCAAGTTGAGATTTGCATCACCAGCAGCGTAACCATTGAACACTCCCTTCATATTCAACAACTGGATCATCGCGCTCGTGATATCAAAATTTTCCCCAGCAAGTGGGGGAACAATGAATCCTATTGACCCAACTTCATCAATATTTGGATTATCATCTTCATCAAAGTTAGGTGAATATCTGTGGAACTGAGGTATCTCATGACCTCTGTTCTTCCTATTTCGGCTAGCATTATCTACTTCCTCCTCGGACTCATCTGCAGCTTGAAGAACATCTTGGAAAGACAAATTTGCCTGATAGGCCTCATTAGCTTGCTAGGCTTCATTGGCTACTCTGGCTTCCACTTGTTCATGATTCTCAATACCAGGCACATTCCGTAGTGTTCGTTCGGTTCTTGATTAATTTGAATCAACGGATGTCCGCTCTCTGAGTATTTGGCAATCACCAAGTGGTAATCTATGTCAAACAAAAACAAAAGAAAACATAAATGAGGAAATACAGACTAAAAGTTAAATAATACCAATTAATCTAAACCTAAGTTGTATTCCCCAGCAACATCGTTATTATTTGATAACACCCAAAGTACACCTCAAAAGAAGTATATAGCAGTCATAATCAAATAAAGAACCCAATTAGGGTTCGGGTCTATCCCATGAGGAACGTGGTTGAAATTTCGATAATGTTATTATTTACGCTTATAGATTCGTTATCTCCAAATGGGGGTTTTGTAGAAATAATAAGTAACAAAGTTGTGAAATTGGTTTTGTTATCAAAGATACACAATTAACTAGGGAAGTGTTGCCTATGGATTCACAACTGCGTATGATTTGTTACACTTGCGATCTTTTCCAAAACATAGCCTGCAGAATCAATGTTGTTGTCATCTAAATGATTTATTAGCCCCTATTAGATGACTATACTCATTCACCAGGTTAGGTCTCATAAGCATTTCCAACAAACCCATATCAATGATTCCAAATTAACCTTCCCACGACTTAATATGTTGTGCGTTTATAGCACTTTCGACGCTTAAAACTTAGGAAAAATGCTTATTCTTGGGTATGTTTATGAAAATATTAGGTTCTTTTACTTTGTTTACCGGAAAAATCATGTTCGAAGTTGAATTCTAGAAAAAGAAAGGAAAAACTGCAGAAAATAGGCCAAGTGCAGTCCTCAGTACGAGCCGTACCATGTAGCCATGATTAGAATCAGAGGCTATGCACAAGTGTTGGGGCCAAGTACAACTCTTGGTACGATCTGTGCAATCATGGTAAAAGTCGTACCAAGGAGTCATGAAACAAAGCAGATGTTTGCACTCTCTAAGATCCTGGTATGAATGGAAGGCATGAGTCGTAAGAGTATCATACGACTCGTACCAAGGAGCTGTGGTGAAGTCCAGTGAATATGCCAAGTTTGTAGGTCTCAGAGTACGAACATAGACCACGAGTCGTAACAACAATGTACAGACCGTACCATGAACTCATGATAAATTTCAGAGGATGCCAGACTATACAAGATCAGACCATAACAGGAAACCTATGACTTGTGGTGCCATTGTATGAGTCGTACCTTCTCCCAGCACTTAGAAGATGTCAAGACTTCCTGACATAGTACAAAGGAAATCTATGATTCATAGCTTCACGGTACGACTCGTAGGATCTGGTAGCGGAAGTGTTAGTAGTTTTCCTATTAGTTTAGGAAAGGTTTTCAATTATTTGTATAAATACTTTTTTAGGTTATTTTCTATAGGGGACCGATTCATTTTGTTGTAATCGTGTTTCTTGGTTTTCAACAAATATTACTTGGAGATCAAATTCACGAGTTTCTTTTGAGATTCCATTGACTGTTCTTGAATTGATCATACTTTGATTGTGCAATAATAAATTGGGTTTTTCTTCAATCATTACTGTAAGTTGTTAATTATGCTTTCTTTCATAGAATCTAATTCTTTTCTTGCAACCACGAATAGCTAAAACCTCCACAACAAGGATTGTGGGAACCATGGTGAATTAACTAATTAGGATTAACATAAAAATGATTCTAAACCTATATGCATGCTTGCATTGCCCATCTCTTCATATTAAACATTTCTTAATAATGCGCAACATTAGGATTTGCCCGAATTCTCTACTTTCTTGAACGTAGAGAGGTAGATATTAGAAAAAGAGAAGAACAACAAAGCCTTGAACGTTAAGTTACATTGAATAACTTGAGCTGCGTTCGCAGGATAGTTAATTTGGAATAATATATAGTGATTAACATGAAAACACTCAAGATATCTAATCCGGTGATGGAGTATAGTCATCCAGTAAGGACTAATCAGTCATTTGGATGAGTCTATGTTATCAGTTCTGCAGGATAAATATGGGGATAGATCACTAGTTTAATAACCCGATGTTGTTATAAATCCATGGGGAACACTTCCCTAGTTAAATGCATAAATTTGATCACAACCACAATCTACTAATTTCATACTTAATTCTTTCTTTAAACACCCTATTAGGAAATACTGTACTAAAAGCATAAAATACTAGCATTATTGTACATCTTGACCATATTCCCTATGGGATCAACTCCAACATAGTTGGGCTCTTTATTGATAATGTACGCATCAAACTTTTACAGGGGTGTGATTTGAGCATTATCAAAAGTGGCATCGTTTTCGGGGAATACGACTTAGGATTAGATTAATTGTCTGTGTTTAACTATTAGTCTTTAATTCCTCATTTATGTTTTCTTTTGTTTTTGACACCCACAGGTTATCACTTGGTGGATGCCAAGTACTCGGTGGAGTAAAAAACCTTTATTTCCACTTGATCTGAGCTAGAATGAACTCTGAGAAAAATGTACCACAATGATACCCCTAAACAGATGCAAGCCAGATTAGCTACCGAAGCTCAGTAGGCGGAGTTAGCTTGGTAAGCTGCTTTGCAAAGAGTTGAGGAAGCTCATGAGGAGGTAGTTAATACTGGTCATCAGGGGAGGGGTAACAAAGGCTATGGGAAACACTAGTTCCACAGATATGGTCCTAAGAATGATAATGATGAGGACCCAGATATTGATGAAGTCGTGTCAACAGGAGCTATTGTGCCCCCACCTTTGCCTGCTGGGGCAAAATTTGACATCACTAGCACCATGATTCAGTTGCTCAACATGAAAAGAGTGTTTAGTGGTAATGTAGTTGATGATACTAACCTTCATATGATGAACTTTGTAGGTATATGCAAGGGATACAGGTTGCCAGGCATGAGCCAAGACTCTATCAGGTTGAGGCTCTTCCCATTCTCTCTATTTGAAGAGGTCACACTATGGTTGTCGGAGTTGACCAATGACTCCATTACCAACTAGAGGGAGCTAAAACATGCCTTCTTAGAAAGATTCTTCCCATCTTCCAGGATGCTACAACTAAAGGATGAGATCTAAAATTTCCGACAGTTGAAGACTAAGGCATTTCAAGAGACTTGGTTGAGATTCAAGAAGAAGCTAACAAAGTGCCCAAATCACAAACTTCCTGATGAAAATTTGTTGGAGATTTTCTATAAGTCACTAAACAACAACACTAAGGCTATGGTAGGAGGATCACTGATGAGTCACTCGTGGAAGGAAGCAGCAGCCATGCTAGAGTGAGTGACCAAGATGAAAAGAGCCTGGCACACAAGGGATGTTGTAGGTACATATGCTATAGGGATGATTATGGAGCAATGTAGAAAAGAGGAGGAGCGTGGTTAGGAGTTGGCTCACATGAGAGCATCGCTAGACCTACTCATGAATCATATTATGGGTTCTTGAGCTCAAAAGGTAAATGCAGTGGGAGCTCAGGGTTAGGAAATAGGGTTCAAGCAGTCTGATTCCTAGGAGGAGGAAAACTTCTTGGATAACCAACTGGCAGGTTTTCGAGCCAACGCCCAAGGGTCTGGTCAGGACACTTGGCACCAAGGTTCCGAAAATTAAGGTTTGAACCAGTACAGAGACAACTACAACAGGAATAGGTACAAGGATAGGAGCAGAGATCGTGAGTGAGAAGGTGAATGGAGAAAGAATGATGGATACTACGACAATCATACAGGCTTATATGTTCCTCCAAGGGTACGAGAGGGTGATACTAGACCCTCAAAGTTGGAGAGCATGATGGCTGAGCTGCTTAAGAAAGAAAAATCGATAGATGATTAGCTAAAGGACATTTGGGGAGACATATCTGGCATGCACCAGAAAGTTGAATCACATGCCAGAACGATCAAACCGATTGAGTAGCAGTTGGGGAAATTTCTACATCCCTGAACCAAAGGAAAAAGGGTACACATCCTAGCAACACAATCCAAAATCTGTAAAATGATAGTCACTGCATGGCTGTGATAACGAGGAGTGAGAACACCACAATTAACCCTCCCTTACCAATTGTAGTTGAGATGCAAAGACAAAAGGAGATTGAGCTAGATAATGAGGAGGCTATTGCTGAACAGGGTATTGCAGGTGAGGCTGAGTTGGCTAAGGCACAAGATGATGCAAAGGAGGCTAGAGCTAACAAAGGGAAGGAAACAGGGGCCACTCAGATCTATAAGCCTATCCCTCGACCACCACCACCATTCCCTCTGAGGCTGAAGAAGAAGTTGGATGATGGGAAGTTCCTGAAGTTTTTGTCAATGCTAAAATAGTTTTCTGTGAACATCCCACTAGTCGAGGCATTGGAACAGATGCCTGGGTATGCCATGTTCATAAAAGACCTGGTAACTAGGAAGAGGTCTGTGAGCTATGAGCTGGTTGGTAACTTGCATCATTTCAGCGCCATAGCCTCATGGATCCTTGCCAAGAAGAAGGAAGATCCAGGTGCCTTCATGATCCCTTGCACTATTAAATATTTCATGTTTGCAAGGGCACTGTGTGACTTGGGTGTTAGCATCAACTTAATACCATTGGCTGTGTTCAAACAACTATGATTGGGAGGCCCCAAACCAACTATAATGCGACTATTGATGGCAGATTGGACCGTGAAAAAGCCAGTGGGGATCTTATAGGATGTGTTAGTGAAGGTGGACACATTTGTCTACCCAGTTGACATTCTGATCTTGGATTGCGAGACAGATTTTGAGGTCCTCATCATTTTGGGACGATCACTCCTTTCCACTGGAAGAGCCCTAGTGGATGTTAAAGCATGGAAACTGAATTTTATGCTGAACAGAGAGGAGGTCATCTTCAATATCAGTAGGTCAACAAAGCAACCTAATGAATTCTAGGCGGTGTTAGCAATAGAGGATGAGCTTGAGTTTCTTGATGAATTATGAGTAGTCAATGGACTTGCGTTGTGCCACAATGTTAAATTAGGCGCTTCATGGGAGGCAACCCATGAGGAGGTTTGGTGAAGTCTGAGTGACCAAACTACCTGCGTCATGCTGCGACATTAAATCAAGCGCTTCTCGGGAGGCAACCCAAGTATCTTGACTAATTGGGTGTTCAGTGTGTAGGTGAAAAAAACTAATGGGAGAATATTGAAGAGCAGGACTATAATATAAGCCTCAATACGAGCCGTAGGATGATTGTATGGCTCGTAGTATTTTCCGTGGTCAAAAGCAGAGACTGATCCAAATGCATTAGTTCATATTACGGTTGGTCATTAAGAACCGGGTCCTCCATGGTACGAGTCTTAGTACCCACTGTAATGATGAATTATTTGAAGTATGAAAGTGTAAAAACGCTGATATCTAAGTCATGGTACGGTTCGTGATACCTTGCTACGACTTTTACCACACACTCATAGGTCCCCAAGTAAGTTTCCTCTGTCTCGTGGTACGAGTTGTTGGTATAACCTATGACTCGTGGTACGAGTAGTGATGGGAACTTTAAATGAAATAACCCTACTGACCCGACTCGACTTGGACTTTTAAATCCGCACATACCCTATTTAAAATAAAAATTTTTGGGCCTAACTTCCCTCAATTAAACACACGATCTCTTCCCTTCATTCTCCACTCACCTATAACTCAATCCCATTGGCATTAAGATTGAAATTTTGCTCTCAAATTGCAAAGGTCGGTCAAAATTCATAGTCCAAACTCTAAAAAAGCAAGAGTAGATCTAGAATCTAGCAAGTATGTTTAAAATTCTCCATTTTGTTGTCTTGCTAAGTGTAATCAAACCATCACTGCGAATCCTCCATTCATAAACTAAAATGGAGGAACATGATCAGTAGATTGTACATGATCTTGTTGCCGGGTTTTGGAATGAATTAGACTCAATGAAGTTAATTGTGTATGGGCAATGAGTAAAAGGGAAAAATTTAAATTGTGGGGATTGATAGGGTAGGTGATGTGTGTATAATTGTGAGGTAATGTGTGTGTGGGGGGGGGGGTGAAATACGAGTACCCACCCCAATATTATGTTTTCTTGCACACCTGGTAAAGCACAAGGTGAGGACAGGATGACTTGTGGTATTGCAGTATGACTAGTAGGATGACTCGTTGGGACGGTCCCAAGTCATTAAAATGGAAAACTTATGGTATGGGATTTAGTACGATTCGTGGTATCTCACTACAATTCGTACCAAGTGATTGTACCAAGAAATAGTAGGGGTTAAAATTCAAAGTAAAAAATCACGAACCCCGGTATGACTCGTAAAACCATAATTCGAACCGTGATAATGAGTTGTACTAGGGAACAGAATGCCAAGTTTCAAAGGATTATTGTACATCATTACTAAGAATCGTACCATCAAGGTATGAGTTGTACAATGAGTTGTGATTGGCCTCAAAAAGCAGTATTTGTCATAGTACAGATCATAACACCTAGGCATGACTCATACCAATGACTCGTACATTGGGACAGAATAAAAGTTTCTTGCTTCCTTTTTCTGAAATCACATGTACTAACCTTTCTTTCCATAGGTACCATGAAAATTAATAAAAGAACATCCAAGAAGGTCCAGGAAAAGGAGGCTAGAGCTTAGATTGCTGCTCGGAGGGTCTTGAGGGATGAGACCTCCTCCACATCTGAGTAGGAGAAGGGCACTCTTAGTGGTACAATGGAGGAGTATCAAGTTGATACCAATGACACTGATGAGCCATGAATCACTATGGAACAATACAAGGCTCAAGACATAATTTCTTTATCCACACACCAGCCGAAGATCCCCAATCTGAGGAGGGAGCTGAGGTGCAGTCTCAGGAGTCTGGCAGTGGCTCCAATGATGAAGAGGGGTCAGATAAGGCTGACTCTGAGGAGAGGGAGAAGGAAGATGATGATGAATAGACCCTCCTCCAGAGAGCCACAATGTTAGGTGGAGTGTGCTTGGTGCTCGGGTAATTTTTAAGCAAGGCTTCACTCTCACCTCCAAACAAAACCCAGGAGGAGCATTTAGAAGGAGCCGTGGAACCTGACCGATGCCTTGAATGAGTTCATGGAGATGAAGCAGATATTTGACTTATACGAGTTCGATTGGATGGAAAGACCCCCTAATAACTACAACTCAAAACTGATTAGGGAGTTCTATGCCAATTACTTGGCCACCCTGGAGCAACGACCCCAACTAGGTGGAAGGTAAAGGAGTAGGCCAGACTAGACAAAGTAAATGTCCGGGGCTACAAGGTGGATTGCTCCCAGCGAGCCATTGCCTGAATGCTATATTACCAGCTTATAGGGCCCCAACTCATATAATAGAGTTCAACTACAAATTTGACACCCTAAAAAGGGTTAAGCAGCTGAGTCAAGAAGAGCGCTAGAGGTAGGTTAGGTGGTTGGCTCGAGTGCTGGCAGAGGATAAGGAGGAGGCTGAATGGGTGACTAGTGGATAATAGGTCATCAAAGCTTCTCTCAACTTCATAGTGAAGGCCTTCTAGAAACTGGTTCACCATAAGTTGGTGCCGATGGCGATCGATAACACCCTGAGTGCCGAAAGAACAACATCAGTGGCATGTATCATGTCCACATATGCCATTAACATACTGAGGGTGATATCCGAGAAGATTTGGGATAGATCTCTTGCACTAAGCACAACTATTCCATTCCCGAGTCTCATCTGCATATTGTGCATAGAGTCCGGCATGAGGTTTATAGATGGGTCCTGAGTAGGAGGCAACTAGACTATGAACATCGGTCTGATTAGAGATGATATGAACACGGTCAGCTAGGTTAGACTATTAGTAGCAGTCCCACCACCACAGCCAGTCGAGGGTGAGTAGGTAGATGCCTCAAACTTCATGGAGCAAAGTAATACACCCTCCACTGAATCCATCCACATAGAAACTGCCCCAAGCATGTCCTCCGCACCTCTACTGGCCTCAATGGGACAGGTGACTTCAGGCTATAGTTTGGTAGCCCATGATTTCCTACAAAACCTGGCCAAACGGCTAATATTGACTGAGAAAAAGGTCAATGCGATGAAGGAGTAGGACATGCTTTCAAGGCTGAGATTGAGGAGGCTGTGAGAGGGATACATAGTAGGCTGGATAGTTTTGAGCTTTGGCTCAATGAGCGGTTAGCGGAGTAGTCGGATATGGGGAGCCTGAGAGATGACCTTAGATCGTTATGGAGTTACTTAACTGACCTATCGTCTAGGTAGCCAACCATATTGCCAACCTCCACTATGTCAGTATTTGAGGACGAGCGAGATGAGGAGCATGATCTATGAGCATTCAGGCTCCCAAGATGGCTAGTGGAGATAAAGGGAAGAAGAGAGTCACGGAAGTAGTTGATGTGGAAACCCCTAGGAAGAGGAAGAGTAGAGAAAGGAAGGAACGCAAGCGGGCAGTAGAAGCTAGCCTACAGTATCATAAAGAGCTCATGTCTGAGCTGCAGGAGCGAGTTAGAGGAGCTGGGAGCTTAGCTACTGTACCCGGAGAGCTTGCAGGTGGCAAGGACCCTTCGGATGAGTCATATTTAGCCTAGATTAACAGAGAGGTTGCTTAGGCAGCCAAGACTGCTGAAGGGGCGACCACAACCCTAGGTGCTTGTCATGACTCGAATGGAGGCTTGGATCACAACACGAGACAAGGAGCCCCGAGAGACTCCAAGTCGACCCATGGCATAAGCATACATCTAATTCAATTAATAAATTGAAGGATCAACATGATAAACTTAGCAAAGGTCTATATTAAACATAACAATAGAATACAAAATCTTAAGTTCAATACATCCCTTGTCTGAAAAGCCTTTAAACATGATGAGTTGATGGGACAAGATCCCCAACTAACTCAATAAAGCTAAAACTGAAAATACATAGAGAAAGTCTGAATAAGTCTAGTTCGCGGGAGAAGAGGACTCACCAACGACATAAGAGGCAAACTTTGACTTCTGACTAAGAACGGGGCTGAGCCTGAGATCCGGGTCCTGTATCATTAAGCAATACAACATAGAGTATGCGGTCAATACGTGGAATCTACCGAGTATGCAAGGTGAGTAAAACAGACATTTATAAAAAATATAAAAACTCATAAGAGACCATAAGAGTGAGACAACATTCTAATAACATAAATCTCCTAAGATAACATAAGGCTAAAGGTTTTCATATTGTTCGTAATCCATTCATCATCATAGTCATAAGAGAAACTTTATTAAATCATCACTTGAGCCAAAATAACATGACCATAACAATGCGTAAAACATGCGGAACAATGGGAGAGTCTTATAACCGACATAGCCCATACGAGCACACATGGAGCCCGACATGTAAATCCCTAGTCAGGAGGGTGTTCATACTTTGCCAAGAGTAAAACAATAAAGGGCATGATATCACATGTGAAAGGGCCCATTTGGGTGAAGGGGATAGTCACAAGGGAATCCCAACATGTACTATGGTGGCACGTAGTTTTGAGATTTGGGGAGAAACTTGGGCCCCAAACCTACTCGATGTTAAATACTACTCCCGAAACACATATAGTGTTCATAGTATAATATGCATGAGATTCATGGGCTAGTTAAATCATGTTAATCATAAGCATGCTTGTAAGTACGTAGAACCAGCCATGAGGGTAAGGACCGTGAGTTGGCCAAAAACATAATCAACAAATCATGAGGTTCATGCATACTTGTAGTAAATCATAAATTCAAAGTGGGAATTTGAATAAATCCATATTATGACTCAATAAATCATGATGGGTTTGTGAATATAAACAAAAGTAAAGATCATAACCCAATTCATCATAAGACATGCATAATTAGACATAATTTATTAGGAATTGAAATAATTAAATTTATAATCGAATTAGTTGTAAAATCTGTCATGATTCATAAAATATGGTGTAGAACATGACAAGTAGTAACCTATGGATAGATCATTAGAATTCCAAAAGATTTAAGATAAAAACCCCATAAGATTTTTGAACAGAATTTCATAAATTATGAGAGATTGGGCACGGGTGTGAAAGAAATCACCCATTCATAACCTTACATACCCAATTGTAGCTGATTCTTACACTTCTTTGATTGCCCAAAAGGAATTGAAGAGAAATTGAAGTACACTAAGCTTGATTACCCGCTCATACCTTCTACCTTGCATGCATGAATGAATATGGCTTAAAATGAATTTAACCCCTCTAAAAGTCATCATTCATAACTCTAAACGACGTAGTTTAGGCCTTAGGATCTTAGGAATTACGGAAAAGCCCTTACTAAAATCGTAGAAAATAACTGCCAGTTGGTCCCCACGAGGGACTGAACAACTCATCCTCATGGGCTACACCTCGTGGAGTCGTCCGTCAGGTACACTTCTTGTCAAGTCTTCAGGGCTCCTCAAGGGTGACTTAACGATCCGTTATTTACTGGTGACTACGACTCATGGTCACCACTTGTTATGTACACTTCCTCTGATTCTTACCTTGCTTCATCTTGCTGCTCACAACCCTCCCCACAAATCGTGGTGACTAACCACGACTCATGGGGTTCTTCCATTAAGTTCACCGCCATCCTTTTCCTCTTTGGTCAACCACAACTCCCCACGACTGACCTAACGAGTCGTGGGGCCTTACCACGACTCGTGGTCACACTCGTGGGGATCTCATTTCCCAACTCCAAATTCATTCCTTGGGCCATACCACGAGTCACATCAAGACTCGTGGCTACTCTTCACCTGTCACATCACGACCCGTCTTGATGCCTGGTGCTAGATTTTATGTTTTTCTCCGTTTCAACTCCAAGGTCTGATCTTTAGGCTTCCGGGGTATAAAAATATCTCCCCTTAGGAACATTTATCCTCGAATGTTGGAAAACACATAGAAAAATAGAGAATTGCAATTGCCATATTCAAATACTAATTATTTAAGCCGAAACTGACGAGATGACCACCTCCGATTCAAACTACATAGCTGAATCGAATTCACGAATCGTACATATATCCATATACATAAATGAAACTTTGGCACATGAACTGAACATGAAAACTAAATGGGGTTTTAGGTCAAAACTGATACCTCAAGCTAGAACTGAGTCAGTAGAGAATGCATGTGGGTATCTAGCAATCATATTTGCTTTGGCTTTTCACGTAGCTCCCTCAACATGTTGATTCCTCCATAATACTTTAACAGAATCTACTTCCTTGTTCCTTAGACTTGGAACTTGACGATCCAGTATTTCTTCCGGAACCTCCTCATAACTGAGGCTGTTATTCACACCAACACTGTCCACCGGGACAACTATAGTTGGATCACCCAAACATTTTTTCAAGAGCGATATATGAAAAATAGGAAGCACGGAAGCTAATTTTGAGGGAAACTCCAATTCGTATGCCACCTCGCAAATACATCTCACTATCCTGTATGGGCCGACATAGCAGGGACTGAGTTTCCCCTTCTTTTCGAACCTCATCACACCCTTCATGGGAGATATCTTTAGAAATACCCAATCCTCAACTTCAAATTGTAATTCCCTTCTCCTCACATCGGTATAGGACTTTTGGTGACTCTGAGCGATTTTCAACTTGTCCCTTATCAACTGAACCTTCTCCATAGTCTCATGAACCTAATCTGGGACTATCATTGCCGCCTCACCAACCTCAAACCAACCAATGGATGATCTACATCTTTTCCCATAAAGAGCCTCGATGGGTGCCATCTGGAAACTGGAATGATAACTGTTATAGTATGCAAACTCAATAAGTGGCAAATGCTCATCCCAAATCCCTTTGATGTCAATCACGCATGCTCTCAACATGTCCTTGAGAGTCTCGATTTTCCCTCCGCTTGACCATCCGTTTGCGGGTGAAATGCTGTGGTGAGCTTAACCTGAGTACCGAGTCCTTTTTGAAACAATTTCGAAAATTGAGAGGTAAATTAGGTACCTCAGTCTGAAATGATGGACAAGGGCACTCCATGCAATCGAACTAGCTCCCGAATATATAGTTTGGCATAATCGTCCACCAAATTCGTGGTTTTGACCGGTGGAAAATGAGCGACCTTTGTCAACCTATCTACCACCACCCAAATGGAGTCATATTGTCGATGAGTACGAGGCAACCCTGTGATGAAGTCCATGTTGATTTCTTCGCACTTCTAAGTAGGAATACTGATATCCTGAAGCATGCCTCCCGGTCCTTTATGCTCAACCTTTACTTGCGGACAGTTCGGACACCTAGCTACCAACTTCATGATGTCCTTCTTCATGCCATTCCAACAATAAACTTCCCGTAAGTCATGGTACATCTTGGTGGCACCTGGATGGAATGAATACCTAGATCTGTGATCCTCATGCAACATCTGGTTCCTCAAATCATATACATCCATAACACATAAATGACCCTGGTATTGAAGCACACCATCTCCCCCTTTGGAGAAGACCTCCACCTTCTGATTCTGAACCGCCTCCTTTAACTTTACCAAAATAGGGTCTTCATCTTGTCTAGCTTTTACATCCGTCACCAAAGACAATTTTAATCCGTTCTGTACTATAACACCGCCATCAGTTGAGTCGACCAACCTAACTCCCAACTTTGCATGTCGATGGACATCCCTCACTAGCTCTTTCTTCCCCTCATCCACATGGGTCACACTCTCCATAGAGACTCTACTAAGTGCGTCTGCGACTACATTGGCCTTACTCGGATAGTAAAACACACTCATATCATAGTCTTGGAGTAGCTCCAACCACCTCTTTTGCCGAAGATTGAGATCCTTCTGGGTAAACACATATTGCAAACTCTTATTGTCCATGAACACATCCATGTGAACCTCGTACAAATAGTGTCGCTATATATTCAAGGAGAATACCACCATGGACAACACAAGATCATGGGTCAGATAATTCTTCTCATGGACCTTTAGCTGTTTAGAGGAATATGCTTAACTTTCCCGTGCTGCATCAATACACACCAAAGTCCGATCCTTGAAGCATCGCAATACACCACGAACTCATCGGTACCCTCTGGTAGAGTCAATACCGGTGCCGAAGTAAGTCGGGTCTTCAAATCTTGGAAGCTCCTCTTATAAGCCTCTGACCATTGGAATTTCACCTTCTTCTAGGTCAATTTGTTCAAGGGTGCTATGATCGATGAGAAACCTTCCACGAATCTTTGATCGTAGCTGGCTAAACCCAAGAAACTTCGAATATTCGAAGGATTCACCAGTCTAGGGAAATTCTTCATCGCTTCTATTTTCTGAGAGTCCACCCTTATGCCCTCACTTGATAACACATGGCCCAAAAACACCACTGAATTCAATCAAAAATCACACTTTCTAAATTTGGCATATAATTGGCGATCCTAGAGAGTCTGTAGCACTACTCTCGAATGAGTGGCGTGCTCCTCCTCGCTCCGATAGTATATCAGGATGTCATCAATGAACACGATCATGAGCATATCCAAGTATGTCTTGAACACCCTGTTCATCAAGTCCATAAAAGCTGCAGGAGCATTCATTAGTCCAAAATACATAACTACAAGCTCATAATGGCCATACCGCGTCCCGAAGGATGTCTTCGGGATGTCGCTCTCCCGAACTCTTAGTTGATGGTACCCAGATCTGAGGTCTATCTTTGAGAAACACTTGGCACCCTGACGTTAGACAAATAAATCATCAATCCTGGGTAGAGGATACCTGTTCTTGACGTTGACATTGTTCAACTGCCGATAATCGATACACATACTAAAAGAACCATCTTTCTTTTGGACAAATAGAACTGGTGCAACCCATGGGGATTTGCTTGGTCTAATGAAACCCTTATCTAACAGGTTCTTTAACTGTTATTTCAACTCCTTTAGCTCAGTTGGAGCAATCCTTTAGGGAGGAATAAATATAGGCTGTGTGTCGGGAAGAAAGTCGATACCAAAATCAATCTCCCGCTCAGGAGGGATTCCAGGTAAATCATCTGTGAAGACTTTCGGATACTCACATACTACTGGAACTGATTGGATAGTCGGGGTCTTGGACACAACATCCTTAACCCTGACTAGATGGTACATACAACCTTTAGAAATAACACTTCTAGCCTTAAGGTAGGAAATGAAATGACCCACAGGCACAACTAAACTACCCTTCCACTCTAAGACTGGTTCACTCGAAAATCTAAACTCCACTGCCCAGGTTCTACAATTAATAGAAGAATAACATGCATACAATCAATCCGTGCCAAGAATAATATCAAAGTTAGTCATGGCTAACTCTACAAGGTCTGCGGAGGTGACTTTATGGAATATTGTTATCGGACAGCTTCTATACACTTGCCTAGCTACAACTGAATCACCAACGGGACTAGAGATTGAGAATGGTTCCAACAAAATTTTGGGAATGACTCTAAAGCTACTAGCAATATAAGGTGTCAAAAAAGACAAGGTAGCCCCTGGATCTAACAAAGCATAAAAATCAAGGTAAAACACTCGTAGCATACCAATAACCACATCCGGTGAAGTCTCTTGCTCCTGATGGGTCGCAAGGGAATAGAACTTGTTCTGGCACTAATCGCTAGCTGAACTAGTTGAGGCGCCCTACTAGGAGCGATGTTCTGCTGGAGCGGCTAGCATACGGGCTCCGTTTCCCCCTGATCTGGCAGAAGGGCAATCCTTGAGTTAGTGTCCGGGTTTTCCACACGCAAAGAAAGTGTCTGAGCCAACTAGGCACCTCCCTGGGTGATTCTTGCCACACCTCGCGCATGCTGGGAAGGTGCACTCTATCTGCATGCTACCCTGGCCTCTTGAATCTGAAGCCCTACTTCTCCGATCCCCTTGTGATCTAGATGGTGTACTAGTTGATGATGGTGTTGGGGCAAAAGACCTATGATAAGACTGCTGGCGCTGTCCACCCCCTGATCTAGGTTGGGAAATCCCATAATTGTCTGTCCTAGCCCTCTTGGCTTCTCTCTGCCTCCGATATACTGTCTTCATCTGCTAGGCATGAAATACTATGCGGGAAAAATCTATATCTCGATGCAACATGGTGATCTTACAGTCTCAGGTAGTCCGCCACTCCATACACAAATCGGCTCACCCGAGCCCTCTGGTCTGCCACTAGCTCTGGTGCATGCTTGGATAAGTAGGTGAATTCCAGAGCGTACTCCTGAGCCGACATATCACCCTGCTTCAGATTTACAAACTCATTTGCGTTCAGCTCCCTCATGTCATGAGGGAACAACTTATCCAAGAAGGCTGCATGAAACTGTTCCCAACCTATAGGGCTTGCTCCCACTGCCCTAATGTCTCTCCATTATTTAAACAAAATGTGCGGCACCCCTTTCAGCTGATAAGAAGCCAAATCAATGCACTCCCCATTTGCCACCCCCATGACCTGGGTTATCTTCAAAATCTCATCGATGAATTCATGCGGGTCCTCATCTACCTTTGACCCAAGGAACTCCGGCGGGTTCATTCTCAAGAAATCCCTGACTTGAGCCGCTACAGCATTGCCATTCTCTGGAACCTGCACAACTGCCAACTGATTGACCTGAGCGGTCAAGGCCTGTGTGAGCATCTGAATAGCTGCGCAAAACTCAGCATGGGCAACCGGCTCCGGTGCATGTTGCTCCTAAACTTGTGGGACCTACTGGTGCCCAGTATTGTTTCCATCTTCGTGGCCATCTCTACTTCCACTCCTCCTACCATTCATTCTTCGGGGAGCCATGATTCTGCGATCGCGAATAGCACAAATTTAAATGGTAGGGATACATTTCATTGCATGACATATATCATGAAAGAAGGGAACATTTCTTAAACGTCTCGCAACCTCTTCGTTATAGGTGTGGCACACTTCACACCAATAAAAAAGACTCTACTTAATGCGGCTTTCATACATCCTAGGACACTTCCAAACAAATGGCTCTAATACTAAGTATGTCACGACTCGAACGGAGGCCCGGACACAACACGGGACAAGGAGCCCTGAGAGACTCCAAGTCAACCAATGGAATAAGTATACATCTAACTCGATCAATACTAAAGGATGAACATTAAAAACTTAGCATAAGTCTAAATTAAACATAACAACAGAATACAAAATCTAAAGCTGAATACATCCTTGTCTGAAAAGTATCTAAACTTGATGAGTTGATGGGACAGGACCCCCAACTAACTCAACAAAGCTGAAACTGAAAATACATAGAGAAAATCTGAATAAGTCTAGCTCTCAGGAGATGAGGACTCACCAACAACGTAAGAGGCTAACTCTTACTACTGACTACAAATGGGCTGAGCTTGAGAGTCGGGTCCTGTATCATGAAATGATACAACATAGAGTATGTGGTTAGTACGTGGAAAGTACCAAGTATGAAAGTTAAGTATAACAGACATTTAAAAAAGATAAAAACTCATAAGAGACAATAAGAGTGAGACAATATGCTAATAACATAACTATCCTAAGATAACATAAGGCTCAAGGTTTTCAAATCGTTCGTATCCATTCATCAGCATGGCCATAAGAGAATTTATTAAATCATCACTTACGCAAAAATAACATGAATGTAACAATGCATAAAACATGCGGAACAATGGGAGATTCTTATAACCAACATACCCCATATAAGCACACATGGAGCCCGACCTGTAAATCCCTAGTCGAGAGGGTGTTCATACCTTGCCAGGGGTAGACCATGAAGGGCGTGATATCACATGTGAAAGGTCCCACTTGGGAGAATGGGACAGTCACAAGGGAGGTCCTAACATGTCCTACGGTGGCACGCAGTTCTGAGATTTGGGGCAAAACCTGAGCCTCGAACCTACTCGGTGTTAAACACTACTCTCAAAACATATATAGTGCTCATAGTATAATATGTACAAGATTCATGGTCTAGTTAAATCATGATAATCATAAGCATGCTTGTAAGTACGTAGAACCATCCATGAGGGTAAGGCCCGTGAGTCGGCCAAAAACATATTTAGTAAATCATGAGGTTCATGAATACTTGTAAGTCATGTATAGAATTTGTAAATCATAAACTCATAATCGGCATTTGAATAAATACATATTATGACTAAAAGTTCATGATGGGTTTGTGAATATCAACAATAGAAGTAATGATCATAACTCAATTCATCATACGACATGCATAATTAGACATAATTTATTAGGAATTGAAATAATTAAATTCATAAGCAAATTAGTTGTAAAATCTAATCATGATTCATAAAATATGGTGTATAACATGAGAAGTAGTAACCCGTGGATAGATCATCAGAATTTCACAAGATTTAAGATAAAACCCCATAAGATTTTTGAACAAAACTTCATAAACTAGGAGAGATTGGGCATGGGTGTGAAAGAAATCACCCATTCATAACCCTACATACCCGATGGTAGTTTATTCTTACACTTCTTTGAATGCCCAAAAGGAATTGAAGAGAAATTGAAGAACACTAAGATTGATCACGCTCTCACACCTTCTACCTTGCCATGCATGAATAAATATGGCCTAAAATGAACTTAACCCCTCTAAAAGTCATCATTCATAACTCTAAAAAACGAAGGTTAGGCCTTAGGATTATAGGAATTATGGAAAAAGCCTTACTAATATCGCAGAAAATAATTGCAAGTTGGTCCCCACGAGGGACCTAACGACTCATCCTCATGGGCCAGGACTCGTGGAGTTGTCCGTTAGGTACACTGCTTGTCAATTCTTCAGGGCTCCTCATGGGTGACTTAACAATCTGTTACTGGTGACCACGGCTAGTGGTCACCACTCGTTATGTGCATTGTCTCTGATTCTTACCTTATTTTATCCAGTTGTGTAATGCCCCGAAAATGCCTAAGATTAGACCAGGGATCAAAATTTGAAGTTGGCTGAAATTTGGGAAATTATTGCAGGGCGGACAGTGTAATGACTGGTGGATGGGAACCACAAGTCGTTGTTACCAGACGTGTGTTGGATTGCTAAGTTTTCAGTGGAATTGACTGATGGATACCACGACTTATTGGAAGCAACCACGAGTCGTGGTGAGGCTCGTTGTGAGGGAAGTTCAGGATTTTCAAGGAGCTACCAACAGTCGACCTAACGACCCGTTAGAAGGATCCATGACTCTTCCTATTGAGTCACGACTAGTATCCAAAGTTACATTTTGGGCAGTGCAGACAACGGACCGTACCACAAGTCGTGGTAGCATCCAACAACTCATTGGTACGCCCCTGGGATCAGTCAGTACAGGTTTTCAGGGTGATTTCATTAAGGATATTTTCAACCTTCCTATTCTCTAGGGCCCTAAACTAGGTCGTTTTATATATATATTTTTAGGCATGTTAAGATAGGTTGAGTGCCCCTTTCATAGTTATTCCCATGCATGCAACTTAGGAAGAAATTAAGAGAGATCAAGCTATTCCTCAAGCTCTCCTTCATCAATTCTCCCTTGAGCATTCGAGGAATCTTGGAATCTGATCTTACCAGGTATGTAGGGTTATGAATGGGTGTTTCCGTTCACACCCATGCCCATTCTCTATTAATTCATTGAAATCTATCAAAAATCTCATGGGGTTTTAATTCAATTTTTGTGAAAATCTAATTTTTTACTAATGGGCTATCATGATTTATAATTTACATCTTATTTTGTGGATTTTGATAAGATTTCACAACTATTTTGATTATAAAATTATTGATTTCAATGTCTACCAAATTAAGCCCAATTATGTATAATCTATGATGAATCAGGTTATGATCTTTATTTCAATTGTTGGTATTTACAAACCCATCATGATTTATGACTTGAAATATTGATTTATTCAAACACCCATCATGATTTAATGATTTTTACAAGTTATATGTGTGATCTACATGTATGCATGAACCCTATGATTTATGAATTATGTTTTGGCCGACTCACGGGCCTTATATCATGGGTAGTTCATGTATGTACAAGTATGTTTATGATTATCATGATTTAACCAGCGCATTAATTTAAGCATATTATACTATGAGCACTATATATATTTTGGGAGTAGTATTTAACACCGAGTAGGTTCAGGGCCAAGGTTCTGGCCTAGATCTCATAAACTACGTGCCAACATAGGTATGTTGGGACCTCCTTTGTGACTTTCCCTGGCACAAATGGCCCTTTTCATGGTGATATCACACTTTCATGGTTCTAACCTTGGCAAGGTACGAACACCCTCCTGATTAGGGTTTCAAGTCGAGCTCCATGTGTGCTCATATGGGGTATGTCGGTTATGAGAATCTCCCACTGTTCCTCATGATTTATGCATATTTATGACTACATATATTGGCTCAAGTTATGTTCAAAACAACTTTTCTCTCATGATTATGATTACGAATGTATTATGAATGTTTCAGAAACCTTGAGCCTTATGTTATGTTATGTTACAATATTTATGATATGAGCATGATGTCCTATTCTTATGACGTTTTATGAGTTTTTACATATTTTAAATGTTAGTTTTAGTTACCTTGCATACTAGGTACATTCCACGTACTGACCGCATACTTTCTACATTGTATCATTTCATGATACAAGACCCAGCTCTCAGGCTCATCTCCATCCTTAGTCCCTTCTAAAGTTTGCTATCTGCTTGTTGGTCAGTCCTCATGTTTTGAGGGCCTAATGACTAGACATTATGTTGTTCTTTTGTTTTAGTTTGGCTGAGTTAGTTGGGGATGTTGTCCTATCAACCCATCTTACATGATAGAGGGTTTTAGACCGTATATAGTACTTAGCTTATGTGTATGTTTAGTAATTCCGAATGTTATGATATGCTATGTTATGTTTACGTTTCCGCTATGTCTTATGTTCAGTCTTTCGCTTAATGTGAACGAAGTTAGGTGTATTCTTACGCCATGGGTCGACTTTGGGCCTCTCGGTGTTCCTTGTCATGTGTTACGATCCGAGTCTACATTTTGGTCATGACAAACTTGGTATCAGAGCAAAAGATTTGAAGTGTCCTGAGGTGTCTAAAAGTCACGCTAAATTGAGTCTTTTTCATGGGTGTGAAGCACGCCACACTTCTGACGAAGAGGCTACGAGACAATTAGGAAATGTTCCCTTCTTTCATGACCTATGTCGTGCGATGAAAAGTCTTTATATTCCTCTAATTTGTGCTATTCGCGATTGCAAAATCATGGCTCCTTGAAGAATGAATGGAAGAAGAAATGAAAACGGTGAAGGCCATGAAGATGGCAATGGTCATGGGGATTGATCTTTGGCAGAATTGCATGCCCAAGTGACACTCGAATGCTTCATTTCGACTTGTTTATCTATCGTTATGTATATTCTCATGTGATTTTTAGTTAAATGTGAATTTATACTAACCAACATGATTAGTGTTGTTTTGCAGCTAAAAAGGATATTTTGGGAAGCTAATATACATGTTGATGAAGATCGGGAATGGACTTGGAAACAAGGAGTGGAAAATGACAAGGGAGAGTAGCAAAAATAAGGGCTCTGCGATGGAGCTGTGTCACGCTGCCATCGCGGAGGTATTCTGCCTTGGATGAATTAATTTTTCCAAATTCTAGTGGAGGCTCGCGTTACCTCCATGACCCGGAGGCAGTGCTCCGTGATGCACTCCGTGTCACATTGAGTGTAATTACCTGGAACCTCAAGTTCCAGTAAAGGTGCGCGATAGCACCGTGGCGTGGAGGCAAGGCTCCACGATGCAAGCCGTGCCATGTTGAGGTGCATTTGCCTGGTAGCCGACTTCCAGTGAGGGTCCGCGATACCTTCGTGGCATGGAGGGAGTGCTCAGTGATACACTCCGTGCCACGTTGCTTGTTATTCCGGGAAAAATTCTCAAGAGTATAAACAACACACTTAGGTTTTATTTTAAACATTCTGACTTGGTTGAGCAAGAACGTGGGTTACAGGCAGTTGAGAGGATGAAAGTTCTAGGGTTCTTCTCTTTCTCTTTCTCTTTAATCTCAATTGTTTGTATGAATTCTACTTATTTGATGATATTCAATTCACAAATGAGTTGCTAAATTCACTTCTTGCTGAGGTTAAGAATAATTGTAGTGGAATGTAATTGTTGATCATTTCAATTTTCATCTTTTCTTCAATGGTTGTTCTATCAATTCTTGTTTTTACTGCATTAATGTTTGGCCAATGTTAATGTATATCTAGAAATCCAATTTTTATTTTGAAAAGGAAAGAAATTGGAAAGATGTGAATTGGTAGGATATTATCTTTTCTTAGCTGTAAAAAAATTGAGAAAATATTTACATTCAGAATAGAAATATATCTGAAAGTCTTATTAGTCAATTAAGGAATCGGTTATGTATGGCTAGAGCATGAAATTCTTTTATCACAGAAATGTAGATTAAGGTTAATGATTATTAAATTGGATAGGAGTCGAAAGATCCAATCCATAGACAATAATTCTTGACTAGCAACCGAAGGAAAGATTAGCTGAACTGAATTGATAAATTGCTTCCCTGCATGTTGGTTTTAACCTCAGCTTGCTCATTGCTATTGTTCAGACTCAAAGTATAATCTTAACTTATGTTTTTATCACGTAGTAAACTTTAACTCTCAAAACATTATTTATTTGGTTGTCTGCATTAATAAAGATAGAGTTCACTGACGCTTAAGTTAATTAATACCGTAGTTCAGTCCCTGTGGGATCGATACTTCGCTTGAAATAAGCCACTTTACTACTTGTTCGACCACGTGCACTTGCGTGTAGTCACCACAGAACCGAACAAGTTTTTGGCGTCGTTGCTGGGGACTGGCAATTGGTAAATTTATTTTCTTAGTGTTAGTTTACAATTTCTATATAAGTGCTGAAAACTTGATCTTAGCCTATCTCTTGCAGATATTGAATTCTTCTGAACGTTGGCAAGAGATAAGGAGTTGGTGGATTCATATATAGAGTCGGAGAGACAATTTCATCGTCAAAGAAGGGAAGCTCTAGAGAAGAAGCTGCAATTTCTAAGACAGGCAATTTTGGATCAACAACAGAATCCACCAGTTGTGAGGGCAGTTTTAGGGCCCGAGGAAATGGCTACAAGGCCGGTTCACGAAGTGGCAATCCCACATGCAAACAATGTTACATCTAGTATTCGCAGACCAAATCAAGGAGGGTTTGAGCTTAAACAGAACATGGTGCAGTTGTTGCACACCAGTGGGCAATTCACAAGTCTCCCTCATGAAGATCCACAACAACATCTCCAAAACTTTTTGGAGATAAGTGACGCTTACATCCCCGCTGGAGTATCATCTGATTACGTGAGGCTTACATTATTCCCATTTTCATTATTGGGGGAAGCAAAGAGGTGGTTGAAAGCTGAACCACCTAAATCTATCACCACTTGGGATGATCTTGCAAGAAAGTTTTTGATACGATTCTTTCCATCTGGAAAAACAGCAAGACTTAGAAGTCAGATTCTATGTTTTAAACAAAGAGAGGGTGAGAATCTGTATCAAGCTTGGGAAAGGTTCAATTCAATGTTAAGAGATTGTCCTCACCATCACTAGTCCAATGATGTGTTGGTGCATACTTTCATTGAGGGTTTTGAACCACATACAAAAATTTTGCTAGACTCAGCAGCTGCGGGACAGGATTAGAAAAGACTTATGAGGAGCTTTATACTTTGTAAATCGTATTTCACAGGGAAATATAGAGTAGAATGCGGACTCATCACGAGGAGGAACAAGGAAAGCGGCAGGAGTCTCTGAGGTGGATGGTTTTACAGCTATCGCTGCCCAGATATCTGCGTTGCAAAATCAACTAAACACCCACTTTAGCAGTATGAGCTTGAATCAAGCACAAGCCCCAGTCAATGTAGTGCAGCAGGTATGGTGTGAAGTATGTGGGAGTAATGAACACTCAGCTGAGTGTTGAGGTGCAAATCCAGATTCAGTAAAATTTGCTGGGAACGTCAAGAGGAATAATAATAAACAGTATGGCAACAATTACAACTCAAATTGGAGGAATCATCCGGATTTCTCTTGGGGTAGTAATAGCCATCAAAGGTAGAGTTCGAATCAGGGTGTGTAGAGAAATCAAGGCGGGCATCAGAATTTTCAGTCGTAATACAGAGGAAACAATGCACCTCCTCCACCACCCAACAACATTGAGGACATGTTTAAAACACTTATAGCTGACCAAGCGCAAATGCGGGATGATTATGTGAAATTAGCGTCAGACATGAAAAATCAGTAGTTAGCTACAAAGGCGTTGGAGTACCAGTTTGGACAACTAGCTGGAGCTCAAAACACCAAGCCCAGAGGAGGACTACCGAGTGAAACTAACCCAAATCCCAAGCAGGTCAATGCAGTGACCACAAGGAGTGGACTACAACTCAAGGAGGTGGAACCAGAAAGACCACCTCAGCAATCAGGAGCAGTGGAAAAAGATGGGGAACATGATGATTAGAGGGGGAAGGAAAAGGCAGCTAAAGCAGAAAGACCACCACCCCCGTTCCCTCAAAGATTAAAGAAGCACAAGGAAGAAGCTTGCTTTAAGAAGTTTACGGAGGTACTGAAATAGGTACACATTAATTTACCTTTGGTTGATGTTTCGCAGGGAGTGCCGAAATATGCAAAGTATATCAAGGACATCATAGCAAACAAAAGCAGATTGACGGAGTATGCTACGGTGGCGCTTACTGAGGAGTGCACTTCTCAGATACAGAATAGGTTGCCGACAAAGCTCAAGGATCCTGGGAGCTTTACCATTCAGATCACAATAGGGCAAAGTATCCAAGCTCGTGGACTATGTGATTTGGGAGCGAGCATAAACTTGATGCCGACAGTCTCCCTCATTTTCCCGGTAGATTTTATTATCTTGGATTTTGAGCCGGATGCGGAAATCCCATTTATTTTGGGACGTCCTTTCTTGGAAACCGGGCGAGCGTTGATTGACGTAGCTGCGGGGCAGCTAACCATGCGAGCGCATGATAAAGTGGAGGTGTTTGATGTGTATAAGGCCATGAAGCTTCTGGCCATTTATGAGGAGCTACCAGCAATCAATGTGCTAAACCAGGAAGCAATTCTTCAGATTGTTGATTCTCAAGATCCATTGGAGAGAGCTTTGATGGGCTCCGATCATTTCGGAGACAGGAATACGTATGAGATGGTGCAGATGTTGAACGAACCAAAATGGTTTCTCGGGAAGAAGGACTTTCAGCCATTGATGAGGTCTTTGGAACCATTTCCAAAACAATCAATTGAGGAAGCACCAAAACTGGAGTTGAAGACATAGCCTCCACATCTGAAGTATGTATTTTTGGGGGAAGATGACACCTTGCCAGTCATTATCTCCGTGGAACTGACGGAGGCACAGGTAAAGGATGCATTAGTGGTTCTCAAGAGGAGGAAGAAAGCAATGGGGTGGAAAATGTCATACATTAGGGGAATCAATCAAGCCTTTTGCACACAGAGAATTTTTATGGAGGAAGGAGCAAAGCCAACTGTACAACATCAGCGGAGGTTGAATCCGGTGATGAAGGATGTAGTTAGGAAGAAAGTGATCAAGTGGCTTGATGCAGGTGTGGTCTATCCCATTTCAGAAAGTGAATGGGTCAGTCCTGTTCAGTGTGTCCCAAAGAAAGGAGGGATGACCGTGGTCACCAATGAGAAGAATGAGCTGATTCCTACACGCACAATCACAGGCTGGCGAATTTGCATGGACTACAGAAAGCTCAATGAGGCTACGAGGAAAGATCATTATCCTATCCCATTTATTGATCAGATATTGGACAGGTTGGTAGGTCAAGAATATTATTATTTACTTGATGGATATTCTGTCTATAACATAATAGCAATAGCACCGGAGGACCAGGAGAAGACCACTTTCACACGTCCTTATGGGACATATGCTTTCAGGCGGATGCCATTTGGTCTATGCAATGCACCCGCCACATTCAAGAGATGCATGATAGCGATCTTTCATGATATGGTGGAAGATTTCGTCGAGGTATTTATGGATGATTTTTCTGTTTTTGGTAATTTGATTGCTACATGTTTGCAGAATCTTGACAGGGTGCTAGCTCGATGTGAAGACGCCAACCTTGTACTCAACTAGGAGAAATGTCATTTTTAGTCGAGGAGGGTATCTTCCTTGGCCATAAGGTGTCCTGTAAGGGGTTGGAAGTCGATCATGCAAAGATCGAAGTGATTGAAAAGCTACCACCACCTGTGTCTGTGAAGGGTGTTCGTAGTTTTCTCGGACATGCAGGGTTCTATAGATGGTTCATCAAGAACTTCTCTAAAATTTCTAGACCGATATGTCGGTTACTCGAAAAAGAGGTGATGTTCGAGTTTGATGAGGATTGTGTTAAAGCATTCGAGGAGTTGAAACGAAGATGATAGAAGCACCTATTCTTATTTCTCCAGATTGGGAGCAACCGTTTGAATTATTGTGTGATGCAAGTGATGTGGTTGTAGGAGCTGTATTGGGGCAGTGGAGGAATAGAATTTTTCATTCCATTCATTATTCAAGCAAAACACTTGACGCAGCCTAAGTCAATTATACAGTCATGAAAAAGGAGATGCTAGCATTGGTGTTCACGTTTAATAAATTCAGGTGCTACTTGGTGGGTTCTAAAGTAGTGGTGTATACCGATCATGCAGCGATTTGGTATCTGTTTAACAAGAAGGATGCAAAGCCCAGGCTGATCAGATGGATATTGTTGTTACAAGAGTTTGACCTAGAGATTCGGAACAAAAAGGGGAGCGAGAATCAAGTGGCAGATCACCTATCGCGATTGGAAAGCCGGTTGCATGTGAAGGAAGGTGACAGCATCAAGGAAGAGTTCCCGGATGAGCAGCTCTTGGCAATAAGGGATGTTGAAATCTCTTGGTATGCAGACATTGTGAATTTGCTAGTGAGTGGAGTCTATCCACCAGAGGCTACGGCTCAGCAAAGAAAGAAGTTGAGACATGATTGCAGCTATTACATTTGGGATGATTCGTACTTGTTTAAGTAGGGACCAGATCAGGTGATGAGAAGATGTATTCCAGAGAGCCAGATTGCAGAAGTATTGAGGAGTTGTTACTCATCATTGTATGAAGGGCACCACGGAGGCGAGTGGATAGCGCACAAGGTGCTACAGTCAGGTTTTTTTTGGCCCACATTGTTTAGAGACTCTATGGCATATGTAAAAATGTTTGATAGATGTCAAAGAACAGGCACAATTGGTAGAAGGAAGGAGATGCCATTGCAGCAGATATTAGAAGTGGAGATCTTTGATGTATGAGGAATAGATTTCAAGAGCCCGTTCCCACCGTCATTTGGTAATCGTTACATCTTGGTAGCCGTTGATTATATATCCAAATTGGTTGAAGCAACAGCTTTCCCAGGAATGACAATAAGGTGGTAACAAAATTTGTGAAAAAGCATATTTTCACCAGATCCGGGACACCCCGAGCCATTATCATTGATGGAGGGGCTCATCATGTAAATGCATGTTTCAAGAATTTGCTAGCTAAGTATGGGGTGCGCCATAAGGTAGAAACAACGTATCATCCCCAAACTAGTGGGCAAGTGGAGGTATCGAACAGAGAGATAAAGCAGATTCTACAGAAGACAGTGAATGCACAACGAATTGATTGGTCAAGCAAACTCGACGATGTGTTGTGGGCTTATAGAACTACGTACAAGACACCCATTGGGACTTCTCCGCATAGATTGGTCTACAGAAAGGTGTGTCATCTGCCTGTGGAGCTAGAACATCGAGCTTTTTGGGCCGTGCGAAAGTTGAACATGGACCCAGAGCTAGCAGGGAAGAAGAGGCTGATGTAACTCAGCGAACTTGATGAGTTTCGACATGCTTATGAAAGTGCCAACTGCTACAAGGAGAAAACGAAGAGGTGGCACGATAGGCATATGGTGCATCGGATCTTTGAGCCAGGGTAGAAGGTGTTGCTATTTAATTCGAGACTAAAGCTTTTTCCAGGAAAATTGTGGTCCAAATGGTCAAGGACATTTGAAGTGGTGAGAATGACCCCACACGGGGCAGTGGAGTTGTGGTAAGAAGATAGAAGTGCCACATTTTTAGTAAATGGGAAACGATGTAAGCATTATTGGGGTGAGGACGTCATTCGAGAGAAGACGTCCATCACTCTAGAGGATGATTGAGCATGAATGAGGTGCATTTGCCTGGTAACCGACTTCCAGTGAGGGTCCGCGATACCTCCGTGGCACGGAGGGAGTGCTCCGCGATACGCTCCGTGCCACGTTGCTTGTTATTCCGGGAAAAATTCTCAAGAGTATAAATAGCACACTTAGACTTTATTTTAAACATTCTGACTTGGTTGAGCAAGAATGTGGGTTACAGGCAGTTTAGAGGACGAAAATTCTAGGGTTCTTCTCTCTCTCTTTATCTTTAATCTCAATTGATTGTATGAATTCTACTTATTTGATGATGTTTAATTCACAAAGGAGTGGCTAAATTCACTTCTTGCTGAGGTTGAGAACAATTGTAGTGGAATGTAATTATTAATCATTTCAATTTTGCTTTTCTTCAATGGTTGTTCTATCAATTCTTGTTTTTACTGCATTAATGTTTTGCCAATGTTAATTTATATCTAGAAATCAAAATTTGATTTTGAAAAGGAAAGAAATTGGAAAGATGTGAATTGGTAGGATATGATCTTTTCTTAGCTGTAAAAAAAATTGAGAAAAGATTTACATTCAGAATAAAAATATATCTGAAAGCCTTATTAGTCAATTAAGGAATCGGTTATGTATGGCTAAAGCATGAAATTCTTTTATCACAGAAATGTAGATTAAGGTTCATGATTCTTAAATTGGATAGGAGTCGAAAGATCCAATCCATAGGCAATAATTCTTGACTAGCAGCCAAAGGAAAGATTAGCTAAATTGAATTGATAAATTGCTTCCCTGCATGTTCGTTTTAACCTCAGCTTGCTCATTTCTATTGTTCAGACTCAAATTATAATCTTAACTTTTATTTTTATCACGTAGTAAACATTAACTCTCAAAACATTATTTTTTTGGTTGTCTGCATTCATAAAGATAGAGTTCACTGACGCTTAAGTTAATTAATACCGTAATTCAGTCCCTGTGGAATCGATCCTTGGCTTGAAATAAGCCACTTTACTACTTGTTCGACCATGTGCACTTGCGTGCAGTCACCACAGCACCGAACAGGCACCAGCAAGCCCCACATTCAGGAGCCCCAAGCACTAGTGCCAGTTGCCCCCACTGAGTTTCGGGCAGCTATCCAGACGTTGGTGCAGGAATTGACTGCTCAGGTCAACTGGTAGGCTGTTGCATATATTCTACCTAATGGCATGTGGCAGCGACTTGTATTAGAGATTTCTTGAGGATGAACCCGCCGGTGTTCCTAGGGTCCAAGGTGGATAAGGATCCTCATGAAATCATTGAGGAGATTCTGAAGATCACCCAGGTTATGGGGGTGACAAATGGAGATTGTGTTGATTTGGCCTCCTACCAGCTAAAAGGGGTGGCACATATATGGTTCAAGCAGTAGAGGGATGCTAGTGCAGTGGGTACAGGCCCTATAGGTTGTGACGAGTTCCACGCAACATTCTTGAATAGGTTCTTCACTCGAGAGATGAGGGAGCTAAAGGCGGTCAAGTTTGTTAACTTGAAGAAAGGTAACATGTTAGTTCAGGAGTACGCTTTGGAGTTCACTCGTCTATCCAAGTATGCACCAGAGTTGGTGGCAGACCAGAGGGCTCGAGTGAGCCGATTTGTGCATGGAGTGGAGGACTAACTGGATAAGGATTGTAGGATCTCCATGTTGTATTGGGATATGGATTTTCCCTGCAATGTGTTGCATGTTCAGCATATGAGTCGGTGTCTCAGAGGTAGAGACAGGCTAAGAGGGCCAAACCTGACAGTTATGAGACTTCTCAGGCCAAATCAAGGGGTGGATAGTGTCAGCAGTATCAGCACAAGTCTATTGCTCTAGCACCATCATCGGCCATTACGCCATCTAGTTTCCGAGGGGATCGGAGGAGTAGGGCTCCAGATTCGAGAGGCTATGGTAGCAAGCAGATAGAGCGCACTTTCCCAACTTGTGCGAAGTGAGGCAAGAATCACTCAGGGAGGTTCTTAGTTGGTGGATGCTTGTTTCAAGTGGAGGCATGGAATCGGAAGTAAACGCGAACGTCGGCAAGGAGGATGCGCGAAATAGCCCACCTGCGCGTTGGCAACGTGCCACGACATTCAGATTGCGCGACCAGGGTGTGTCACTGCCCCTAGTGTGCTGCACAAGCAGCGAGCCATGCTGCCATTACGGCAAGGGGCTGCCTGACATGTATTTTATGCAAATTCGAGATTGCCTACCCGATGCCTCTGTGTCACGGAGGCAAATTGGCACGATAACCTCCGTGACATGGAGCTATTTCATGCCGGGAATAATTTTATACACCTCACATTTACAATAAATAGGTCCCTTAGCTCCTAAAAACATTTTGTCACGTAATATTTCTAAAAAAAAGCCAAGGAGTGAACGGAGAAGTGGGAGAACTCACCTAGGGTTCTTAAATTTCATCTTCTCTTCTACCAATTATTGTAAGTATTTTACTTTAATTATGTTTTCTTGTAATTATACGAACTTGAGCGGCTAGAACCCTTCCTCTAGGGCTGAAGCCACAAGGTATGATTGCGATTATGTGAATTTGTTTTGGTTTTAAGTTATTAATTGTTGTTTTGTCTTACGTTCTTAATTATTGTTGTTTGTATGATTGATCACCATTAAAACACACATGTTACACCTAGGTAAAAGCTTGAGAAAGTAAACCAAGTCAAGAAAAAGAATGTAGGGAGCAAGTTTGTATCTTACGATATAATTCGCGGTTAGGATAAGAAATTATACCTAATTTGTCTTGCTTGGTTACTAAAACGGGATGAGCTAGACACCAACTTAGAATTATCACATCACCACTCGTAGAAGTAGTTGTGAAGCTAAGTTGAGTTAAATGATTAGAGGTACGAAAGTCCCTAATCTAGAGCATAAACCCCGTAAACCACATCCACGTAATTGAATTGCCCGCGAACTAGAATGTCACATCCCCGCTCAACGATGTAGTTGTGAGGCTAGTTTGTCGTGTTTAGAGGCTCGAAAGACCATGAATATGCAATTGTAATTATGTGAGACGACAATTGATAATTCCATACTTAAACCATTATGAAGTGTAGTATCATAGGATTATCCGGTGTTAGCCCTAGTTGCTTCTTGAATGTTTTTAGAGTACTTCGATGACCACCCCTAGATATAATTAAACTTTATAAAAAAAGTCTAAATCAACACTTGTGAAAGCTAATATCACACTTGAACTTTATAATTAGCTGAATTGGTCCAGTCCCTGTGGGTTCGACATCCGGGTCTTAAAAAGGGCCACTATATTACTTATATGACCACGTACGCTTGCGTGTGCACTCGGGCGGTCATCAACAAGTTTTTGGTGCCACTGCTGCGCAGTCTCAAAAACTTTTTGGCGCCATTGTGGGGGACTCGACGAAGTTTAGTAAATTTGTCTGATTTTGTGTGATTTTTAAATTTCCTTAAGTATTGAGAAACTTGGTCTTAGTCTGACTTATTGTAGGTGACAGGTTGTCTTGCTGAGCTGGCTAGGAATAGAGAGCTTGTGGAACCGTTGCTTGAACCAGAACGTCAAATTCATTTGAGAAGGAGAGTAGCTCTTGAGCAAAAGCTGAAAAGACTTCAAGAAAAGGTACAACAACAACCACCCGCAGGACAAGCAAAGTTTTCACCGGAAGCAATGGCAGCCAGACCAGTTTGCAAAGTGGCAATCCCACAAGTGACAAATGTGAACTCTAGTATCCGTAAACGGGAACCTGGAGGGAACTTTGAATTGAAACAGAATATGGTGCAGCTGTTACATTCTAGTGGTCAATTCACTAGGATGGCACATGAGGACCCGCAACACTACTTCCAGAACTTTTTAGAGATTAGTGACACTTTCGTCCCCACCGGAGTGTCCACAGACTATGTCCGACTTACCCTCTTCCCATTTTCATTGTTGGGAGAGGCAAAAAGGTGGTTGAAAGCTGAGCCAGCAAACTCCATAACTTCTTGTGATGATTTGGCGAAGAAGTTTTTGATCAGATTCTTTCCTTCAGGAAAGACTGCAAAATTGAGAAGTGAAATACTGAGTTTCAAGCAGAGGCCTGATGAGAATTTATTTTGTCTTGGGAAATATTCAAGTCATTATTAAGAGACTATCGCCATCACCAGCAATCCAATGAAGTGCAGGCCCATACCTTTGTAGAAAGTCTAGACCCACACAAGAAAATTTTACTAGACTCTGCATCGGTTGGGCAAGCTTTAGAGAAGACGTATGATGAGCTGTACACGCTGTTGATTAGAATTGCTCAAGGAAATCCAAAATGGCACAGTGAATCATCGATTGGGGAAGGAAAGAGAGCAGGGTTGATAGAGGTAGATTGTATGAATGCCTTGGCGGCACAGCTAGCTTCATTCCAGCATCAGATTATGACTCAGTTCAATAAACTGAGTATGAACAAACAACAGGGTCAGGTTAATGCAGTTCAGCAAGCTCCGAGTTGGTGTGAAATTTGTGGGAATAATGGGTACAATGCAGAATCTTGTGGAGCCAATTTGGAATCAGTCAATTTTTTTGGGAATGTGCAGAGGAACACTTAGAATTTTGGAAACAACTACAACAAAAATTGGCAGAGCCACCCGAATTTTTCTTGGGGTAGAAATCAAAAGAAAAGATATCAGCAACCTCAACAGTAGCAGTATCAGCCGAATAGGTAGAATGATGGCCAGTTGAGTAGAAACATTGAGGAAACGTTGCAGAAAATCAAGGAGACCCATACTCAGTTAGCAGAAAATCAGGCGAGGATGGCATCAGACTTGAAAGCAATTGGCCACCCGCAATCTAGAAAAGCAGATGGGTCAAATAGCAGTTGCTCAAAACATGAGACCGCAGGGAGGAATACCAAGTGAGACAGATCCTAACCCCCATTAGGTCAACGCCATCAGTCTGAGGAGCGACAAACAATTAGCTGATGCAATGCCAAAAGAGAAAAGAAATGAGGTGCAGCCGAAGTTGGTTAGGAAAGAACCATCCACTGACAAGGGAGAGAATCAAAGTGCTGTGCAACAAAATGCACAATCATCATTGCAGCTAGCACAAAGACCACCACCACCATTTCCTCAGCGATTAAGAAAGAGCAAGGAGGAGGAATGCTTCAAAAAGTTCTTTGAGATTTTAAAGGAACACATAAATTTGCCTTTGCTTGATGTTTTTCAGGGAATGCCCAAGTATGCTAAATACTTTAAGTATGTGATGGCCAATAAACTCAGATTAGTGGATGCCCAGACAGTAGCACTGATGGAGGAGTGCAGTCACAGGGTATTGAGCAAAATTCCAAAAAAGCTCAAAGACCTAGGGAGTTTTACCCTCCCCATACAAATTGGTAAAGATGAGGTGATACGAGCTCTATGTGATTTAGGGGAAGCAGTTAATCTAATTCCCCTATCTTTATTTAACTCCCTGGGGTTGGGAAAACCGCGGCCAACAAGATTGATGCTGCAGTTGGCGGATAAGTCGCGAGTGGCACCGGATGGAATCATAGAGGACCTTCTCATCAAAGTGGGTAAGTTTATTATACCTGCTGATTTTATTATCTTAGATTTTCATGTTGATGACCAGGTACCCTTAATCTTGGGACGTCCATTCTTGGCCACCGGAGGAGCGGTAATTGACTTAAGAGTAGGGACCCTGAAAATGAGGGTCGAAGATGAAGAAGAACTCTTTCAAGTATACCAAGAAATGAACCCACCCACACACTACAAAAACCTTTGTAAGGTGAGTGTGTTGTCAGAGGATAAGTGTGGGGTGGTTGATTCCATAAATCCACGGCTAAAGGCAACGATAAGTGTTCAGCCCGAGTCTGATAAAGGGCTTCAGTTTGATAAGAAGTGGGTGGAAGAGGGGAACAGAGTGGAGGTTGTTCCTCTAAAAATAAAAAGAAAAGAAGATGGTTCTTGAAAGGGAACCCAGGTATGAGGATGTCCTAAAAAGGATAGTCCACGTCATGCCGCGACGTACAATAAGGCGCTGCTTAGGAGGAAACCCAAGGGTACCACAGGTACAATTTGTAATTTTTGTCTATGTGTTTTGTTTATTGTCAACTTGTGTTGTTTTTTGTGGATATTTAAGCACAGATATAGGGGAAATCTAAGTACCCTCAGAGGAGAAATCTAAGAAGCCTGGAAGATAAAAAGTGTGGGGTTGAATACCCACTTGTGCAAAAATGAAAAAAACAAGATGTTAGCTAGGCATAGAGGCCAGGGAGTATTTCTCACCCTTTTGAATTTTAATTAGATACTTTGGGGACATAGCATGATTCAAGTGTGGGGTGAGGGAAATTTCAAAAAATTTGTGCTTAATGATTTTGGTGAATGTAGTGCTTGATACATATTGAAAAAAGATCTTTTTTCGAGTTGAGCATGACTTCACCACCCGTTGATTTTTCTTTTCGGTTCTTCTCCGACGGGGGGTCTTTAAACTGAGGAATAAAAAATTTTCTTTGTCAGTGTATAATTTTTTTAGTCATAACTAGAGACTATTTCCGACAATGGATGGATGACGACCTTCTTGAGAAAAAATTAGTCAATAGGTTTTGGTTTTTGAACCCATAGCTAATTGATGGCTTGAGGTTCTTGTTATGTGCTATGCATGATTGTAAGATACAAGTGTGGTTAGTGTTGAAGCATGTAAGAATTGTATAACTTTGTTTGAGACACTTAGGCTCTTGAATTTGACTCAATGTAATTGAAGCTTAATTCTGAATTCTTGTGATTAGCTGAGTAAGAGTCTGCGGAATGTGTCTTGAATTGAGCATGTGTTGTGAGTGTAAGTTTTTTGAATATTCCGTGCTATTGTGGAATGTCGAGAACTTTCCTGGTGTGTATATAAAACGAAATGAAGGATGTGGACTGTAGGAGATGATTTGGGCTTTTCTTTGAATGAACCTAATTGTTATCCCTCACTCTACCTACCCTCAATGTTGAATCCTAGTGAGCCCCATTGAGCCTTAAGCCTATTCTTTGATAGCTACAACATAAGCTTAATCCTTTTTCTTTCATTAGCCTTGAATTTGATCCAAAACTCCTAAGCGCTTAAGGGAAAAATCCAAAAGAGTGAAGGAGTGAGACGCATGAAAAAGAAGGAAAAGTAGCAGTTGTAAAAGTTGAGAAAGGTCAAGGGTGCACTTGTTTGAAAATGCCTGAGTTTTGGTAGGGAGTAAGAAATAAACGAATGAAAAAGTTGCTTAAGTACCCCTTACTAATAAGCTGAGCGTGCTTAAAGAAATGAAAACAAGAAGAGAAAATTCAAGAGTGAAAAGAATGAGAAGGAAGTAAGAAAAGAGAGGTACTTAATGAAGGTTGAAGTTATTAAAAGTGCTTGGGGAAGATAGCCACTGTTATTATCCATAATATTACCTACCCGTCCCTTGGTTTACATTACAACCCATTAATTCCTACTTGATCTTATGTTCATACATCCTTAAATTAGTGGAGTAAAACACTAAGGGCAAGCTTATGGGTCACTACATGATGCATGTGAATTCCTTGAGAGAGCGAGCGTAATTCTATTCATATACCCATACATGTTGTGATTTGAAAATTTGTGAGTAAAAATGGGTAACTCTCATGTTGTGAGGGCACATGTTTAATGAAATATAACATTCATGTTGGATTTCTTGATCGGTTGATTTGCATGAGTTTGCTAAGATTGAGAGTCGATTCTTGAGGTTAGGAAGTCTTAACGTAGTTGTATATCATTTCGTTGATTAAATCGTGCATGCTCTATATTTAACTTGCTATCTCAAATAATCATTGTAGCTGCAGCTTGAATTTTCTTGATAAATTAGTTATGTGGGAGTCTTTAATTACATGAGATGTAAAAGGGTTGTTCGAGGACAAACAAGGCTTTAAGTGTGGGGTAGGTGATCTTGGGCAAAATAGCATGCCCAAGTGATGCTTTATAACTTTGTTTTGTCTTGTTTATTGACTAAATTATATGCATTCTCATGTACTTCTATGTAAATGTGAATATATATATACTAACCAACATGATTAGTTCTTTTGTTTGTAGGTTTAAAATGAATTTGAGGAACTAATCCATGAGTTGGTGAAGTGGAGACATGGAATCAAAAGTAAAACGCGAACGTCAGCAAGGAGGATGTGAAACAGCCCACCTGCACATTGGCAACGTGCCACGGCAGGCAAGCTGCGCGACCAAGGGCCTGTCACGGCCCCTAACGCGCTGCAAAAGCAACGTGCCTCGCTGCCATCGCGGCAAGGGGCTGCCTGGCATGTATTTTATGCAAATTCCAGATTGCCTATGCGATGACTCCATGTCATGGAGGCAAATTGGGGAGATAACCTCCATGACACGGAGCTATTTCATGCCCGGAATAATTTTATACACCTCACATTTACGATAAATAGGTTCCTTTTCTCCTAAAAACATTTTGTCACGTAATATTTCTGAAAAACTGCCGAGGAGTGAACGGAGAAGTGGGAGAACTCACCTAGGGTTCTTAAATTTCATCTTCTCTTCTACCAATTCTTGTAAGTATGTTACTTTAATTATGTGTTCTTGTAATTATACGAACTTGAGTGGCTAGAACCCTTCCTCTAGGGTTGAAGCCACAAGGTATGATTGCGATTATGTGAATTTGATTTGTTTTTAAGTTATTAATTGTTGTTTTGTCTTACTTTCTTAATTATGGTTGTTTTTATGATTGATCACCATGAAAACACACACGTTACACCAAGGTAAAAGCTTGAGAAAGTAAACCTAGGAAAGGACAAAGAATTTAGGGAGCAAGTTTGTATCTTACGATATAATTCGCGGTTAGGATAAGAAATTATACCTAATTTGTCTTGCTTGGTTACTAAAACGGGATGAGCTAGACACCAACTTGGAATTATCACATCACCACTCGTATAAGTAGTTGTGAAGCTAAGTTGAGTTAAATGATTAGAGGTACGAAAGTCCCTATTCAAGAGCATAAACCCCGTAAACCACATCCACGTAATTGAATTTCCCACGTACTATAATGTAACATACCCGCTCAATGATATAGTTGTGAGGCTAGTTTGTCGTGTTTAGAGGCTCGAAAGACCATGCACATGAAATTGTAATTGTGTGAGACGACAATTGATAATTCCATACTTAAACCATTATGAAGTGTAGTATCATAGGATTATCCGGCGTTAGCCCTAGTTGCTTCTTAAATGTTTTTAGAGTATTTCGATGACCACCCCTACACTTAATTAAACTTTATCGAAAAAGTCTAAATCAACACTTGTGAACGTTAATATCACACTTGAACTTGATAATTAGCTGAATTTGTCCAGTCCCTCTGGGTTTGACATCTGGTTCTTAAAAAGGGCCAATGTATTACTTGTAAGACCATGTACGCTTGCGTGTGCGCTCGGGCAGTCGTCAACAAGTTTTTGCCGCCACTGCAGAGCAGTCTCAACAGTGTGCTTCGGTACTAGGGGGCCTATGTGTTCCAGATGTTGATGATTTAAGGATTCGGATATTTCATGAGGCCCATGGATCCAGGTATTCTATCCATCCAGGTGCCACCAAAATGTATCGTGATTTACGGGAGGTTTATTGGTTGAATGGTAGGAAGAAGGATATTGCAGAATTCATAGCCAAGTGCCCAAACAGTTAGCAAGTAAAGGTGGAGTATCAAAGGGCGGGAGGCGTACTCCAGGATATTAGCATTCCTACTTTGAAGTGGGAAGAGATTAACATGGATTTCATAACAGGATTACCTCATACTCGCTATCAATATGACATTCATTTGGGTTATGGAAGACAGGTTGACTAAGGCTGCACATTTTCAACCGGTCAAAACCACAGACTCAGCGGAGAGGATTATGCAAAGCTATATATCTAGGAGTTGGTTTGATTGCATGGAGTGCCCTTGTCCATCATTTCAGAAAAAGGTACTCAATTTACCTCTCAGTTTTGGCGGCCATTCCAAAAAGGGCTTGGGATTTAGGTTAAACTCAACACAACATTTCATCGGCAAACGGATGGTAAAGTAAAACGGATAATTCAGACTCTCGAAGACATATTGAGAGCATGCGTGATGGACTTCAAAGGTAGTTGGAATGATCACTTGACCCTGATCAAATTTTCTTACAATAACAACTATCACTCCAGTATCCAAATAGCACCGTTCGAGGCTTTCTGGGAGAAGATATAGATCTCCCATCGGATGGTTTGAGGTTGGTGAGGCATCTATGATAGTGTCAGATTCAGTTCATGAGGCTATAGTGAAGGTTCAGTTGATAAGGGACAGGTTAAAAACCGCTCAGAGTCGCTAAAAGTCCTACGCCAAAGTTTGGAGAAGAGAACTTGAGTTCAAGGTGGATGACTGGTGTTCTTAAAGATATCTTCCATGAAGGGAGTAATGCGGTTCGGAAAGAAAGGGAAACCTGGTCCATGCTATATTGGCCCCTACCGGATTGTGAGAAGAATTGGCATGGTGGTGTATGAGTTTGAGTTTCCCTCAAAATTATCTTTCATGCATCCTGTGTTTATTGTATCGCTTTTGAAGAAATATTTGGGAGATCCGGCTCTAGTAATCCTGGTGGACAATATTGGTGTAAAGGACAACCTTAGCTATGAGGGGGTTCTGGTGGAAATATTGGCTCGTCAGGTTCGGAGGCTAAGGAATAAGGAAATAGCTTCAGTTAAAGTATTATGGAGGAATCAGCATGTTAAAGGAGCTATGAGGGAAGCTGAAGCGGATATGATGGCTAAATACCCACATTTATTCTCTGCCAGCTGAGTTCCGACTTGAGGTATCAGTTTTTCCCTATGAATCTATTTAGTTTTCATGTTCAAATCATGTGTTCAATTTTCTTTTATGTATATGAATGTGTATGTGAATCATGAAATCAATTTAGTTTTGTGGTATGAAGCGGAGATAGTTGTTATGTTAGTTTTTCGATTTAGATGATCAGTATTTTTGGTATAAGGATTGCATGTCTTTGTTTTTCTGCTTGTTTCCTACATTCGAGGATGAATGTTCTCAATAGGGAGATAATGTAATACCTCAAAAGTGACTAAGATTGGACCCGAGATCAAAATTTGAAGTCGGCTAAAATCTGGGAAATTATTGCAGGACGGATGGTGTAACGACTCGTGGTTGGGTACCACGAGTCATTTTTACCAGTGGTGGGTTGGATTGCTGAGTTTCCAGTGGACTTGATGGATGGATACCACGACTCGTGTGAAGAAACCATAAATCGTGGTGAGGCTCGTTGTGAGGGATGTTTAGGATTTTCAAGGAACTGCCAACGGTCGAGCTAACAACCCATTAGAAGGAACCACGACTCATCCTATTGAGTCGTGGCTAGTATCCGAAGTTAATTTCTAGGAAGTGTAGAAAACGGATTGTACCACGAGTCTCTTATAGCATCCAACGTCTCGTTCGTACGCCCGTGGGATCAGTCAGTGTAGGTTTTCAGGGTGATTTCATTAATGGTATGTTCGACCTTCCTATGCTCTAGGGCGTTAAACTACGTTGTTTTATGTATTTCTTTGAGCATGTTAAGATAGGTTAAGTCCCCCTTTCATAGTCATTCCCATGCATGCAAGTTAGGAAGGAAATAACAGAGATCAAGTTATTCCTCAAGCTCTCCTTCATCAATTCTCCCTTAGGCATTCAAGGAACCTTGGAATCTGATTTTACCTAGGTATGTAGGGTTACAAATGGGTCCATTCACACCCATATCCATTTTCTATTAATTAATGGCAATCTATCAAAAATCTCAGGAGATTTTAATTCAATTTTTGTGAAAATCTAACGATTTACTAATGGGCTGTCATGATTTGTAATTTACATCTTATTTTGCTGATTTTGATAAGATTTTACAACTATTTTGATTATAAAATTATTGATTTCAATGTATACCAAATTAAGCCCAATTATGTTTAATCTATAATGAATCGGGTTATGATCTTTACTTCAATTGTTGGTATTTACAAATCCATCATGATTTATGACTTGAAATATGGATTAATTTAAATACCCATCATGATATGATTATTTATAGGTTATATGTGTGATCTACATGTATGCATGAACCCTATGATTTATGAATTATGTTTTAGCCGATTCACGGGCCTTATATCATGGCTAGTTCATGTATGTACAAATATGTTTATGATTATCATGATTTAACCAGCCCATTAATTTATGCATATTATACTATGAGCACTATATATGTTTTGGGAGTAGTATTTAACACCGAGTAGGTTCGGGGCCTAGGTTCTACCCTAGATCTCATAAACTACGTGCCATCGTATGTATGTTTGGACCTCCTTTGTGATTTTCCCTGGCCCAAATGACCCTTTTCATGGTGATATCACACTTTCATGGTTCTACCCTTGGCAAGGTATGAACACTCTCCTGATTAGGGTTTCAAGTCGGGCTCATGTGTGCTCATATGGGGTTATGAGAATCTCCAACTATTCCTCATGATTTACTCATGTTTATGACTACGTATATTGACTCATGTTATGTTCAAAACAAATTTTGTCTCATGATTATGATTACGAATGTATTATGAATGTTTCGAAAACCTTGAGCCTTATGTTATGTTATGTTATGATATTTATGATATGAGCATGATGTCCTACTCTATGATTTTTTTATGAGTTTTTACATATTTTAATTTTCAGTTTTACTTTCCTTGCATACTTGGTACATTCCACGTACTGATCGCATACTTTCTATGTTGTATCGTTTCATGATACAGGACTCGGCTCTCAAGCATCTCTATCCTTAGTCCCTTCTAGAGTTTGCTATCAGCTTTATGGCGAGTCCTCATGTTTCGAGGGCCGTATGACTAGACATTATGTTATTCCTTTGTTTTAGTTTGGTCGGGTTAGTTGGGGATGTTTTCCCATTAACGTATCTTACATGATAGAGGATTTCAGAGCATATGTAGTACTCAACTTATGTGTATGTTTAGTATTTCCGAATGTTATGATATGCTATGTTACGTTTACGTTTCCGCTATGTCTTATGTTCAGTCTTCCGCTTAATGTGAACGAAGTTAGGTGTATGCTTATGCCATAGGTCAACTTGGGGCCTCTCGGGGTTCCTTTTCCTGTGTTACGATCTGGGTCTACATTCGCGTCATGACATGCTGCTCACGACCCTCCCCATGAATCGTGGTGAGTGACCACGACTCATGGGGTACTTTCATTAAGTCCACTGTCATCCTTTTCCTCTTTGCACAACCACCACTCCGTACGACTGACCTAATGAGTCGTGGGACTTTACAACGACTCGTGGTAAAGCCTATGGGGATCTCATTTCCCACCTCCAAATTACTCCTTTGGGCCCCACCACGAGTCACATCACGACTCGTGGCTGCTCTTCACGGTTTACATCACTACGCGTCTTGATGCCTGGTGCCAGATTTTAAGTTTTTCTCTGTTTCAACTCCCGAGTCTGATCTTTCGACTTCCGGGGTATAACAATACCACACCATTGAGTGCACCGTCCACCGCTGGCGCCGCGGTTGCAGCGGAGGGAGTGTACCATCACACCCGCCTCCTCAGGATGATAAGAATGCTTAGAGCACCATAGGTATGTCCCTTTTCTAGTTTTTTTATTTTTTATTTTACTACTTTGGGGACAAAGCATGACTTTTTAAAGGGGGAGGTACTTGTCTTTTGAGTGTTTGACCGTCCGAGGGTTTTTATTTGTCGTGTTTCTTTTCCCTCGACATGCTATCTAGTAGAACTGACATGTTTATGTTTTGTGTTTGTGTTTTACTAGAAATAGTTTAGAAGAATTTACAGCAAATAATTGCACATGTGTTTGATGTTTTGAAGTTGTTGAAAAAAATGGCTCTTTTAAATTTTTTTTTAGCTGTGTGTGTCGACTGCGAAGCATGACTACTGTGGATCTTTTCATGAAATTTGATAGATTAGCATCTGTAATTGTAATTTAGTTGTGCATGAACTAGATAGGTAGAATAAATGCAAACTTGTACCATGAGTGAGTGAGGATTCTTACTTAGTTCAATACTATGTAGAGGATCTAGAACTTTCCCGGTTGATCTGTACCTAGGTTGTAAGACAGTTGGTGAAAGGATCATATGCCATTTTAGATTTTGCCCACTTTTAGCTTATATTTCTCTACCAAATAAAATGAATCCCTTGATCCCATGTTTGAGCCTAAAAGTAACCTTTTCATTGATTAGCCCATTCACCTTTTCTATTTTGTTTATAATGAACCTGTTTTGGCCCTGGTCCCTCCTTGGACATTGTGAACCTCAACTCAAAAAAAATGCCTAAGTTGAAGGTAGCTATTATAGGAGTCCGTGGATGAGGTAGGGAAGAAAAATAGAAAAAGTTGGTTAATGAAAAGTTGGGTGTGTTGATAAAAGAAAAAAATGAAAAAGAAGAATGTAATAAATAAAGTTAGAAAAAAGGAGAAAATTCACCATATCTACAAATGATAGTTGAATAGAGAAAAAGGGAGAAAAAAAACTTAAAAAGGAAAAAAGGGGTAAAAAGACAAAAGTGAAGCAAAAGTGTGTAGTGCCAAGGAGGGTTAGTCACTATTTCTATATCTACCATACCTGATCCGAAGCCTACGTTACAAGTCGTTGAAAGTCCTATACTGATCCTAGATAACTGTATGAAAAGCTAAAGTAGAGAAAATAAGGATAAGTCTATGGTATCAGCTGTGCAGTATCTGGAACTTCTTTGTGAGAGTGAGAGTCTTATTTGTTAGTCCCAAGTTATATATATATATATATATATATATATATATATATATACATATATATATATGTACATACATATATATATATATGTACATATATATACATATATATATATGTACATACATATATATATATGTATATATATATATATGTATATATATATATGTATATATATATATATATATATATATATATATAACTGTGAGTGTTGGGGACTTCATTTGTTGTGAGGTACATGGTTTGCATTGTATTCTGTCAGGTGTCTATGTAAATTCATTAGTGATAGCTCAGTTCACTGGTAATAGTTAGATTGCATACCTAGATCCCTATGTTTCATGAAGTGTAGTTTAATTTATGCACAACTGACTTGGTTTTGAATGTAAAAAGGGGTAAATATAATAATGGTCGTTTGTGCAAAATTTGATGTGTTGGCTATAGGTCTTCTACTTTACATTCTACTTAAGCTTCATTTTATAAGTTTGTTTTGTTTGCCTGAGGACATGCAAAAGTTGTAAGTTGAGGGTGTTCATGTGTTGTAGGTTTACAAAACTTTTGATGCTTAAAACTTAGGAAAAATGCTTGTTCTTGGATTTGTTTATATAGATATGAGGTTCTTTTACTTTGTTTTGAAGGAAATCATGTTTCGGAGTTGAATTCTACAAAAGAAGAGGAAAAATTGCATAAAATGGGCCAAGTGCAGTCATTAGTACAAACCGTACCTTGGTGGAACGAGTCACACAATGTAGCAGTGATGAGAACCAAAGGCTATGCACAAGTGTTGGGGCCATGTACAACTCTTGGTATGAGCTGTACAATCACGATACGAACCGTACCAAGCAAAGTCGTGAAAGTAAGTAGAAGTTTGCACTTGTATGAGCTCCTAGTACGAATGGAAGGCACGAGTCATGACAATAGTATATGACTTGTACCAAGGATCCGTGGTTAAGTCTAGTGAATATGTCAAGTCGACAAGTCTCAGAGTACGAACAGGGACCAGGAGTCATAACAACAATGTACGGACAGTACCATGAACTCGTGACAAATTCCAAAAGATGCCAGACATTACAAGATCAGAACATGATAGGAAAACTACGATTCGTAGTGCCATTGCACGAGTCATACCTTCTCCGAGGACTTAGAAGATGTCAAGACTGCCTGACAGAGTACAAAGGAAATCCATGACTCATAGCTTAATGCTATGACTCGTAGGATCTGGCGGCGGCTTATTTAGTAGTTACCTTGTTAATTTGAGAATGGTTTCTAATTATTTGTATAAATGGTTTTTAGGTTATTTTCTTTAGGGGACCGATTCATTTTGTTGTAATCATATTTCTTTGTTTTCAACAAATATTACTTGGAGATCAAATTCACGAGTTGATTTTTAGATTCCATTGATTGTTCTTGAAGTGATCATACTTTTGATTGTGCGATAATCAATTGGCGTTTTCTTCAATCATCATTATAAGTTGTTAATTGTTCTTTCTTTCATGAAATATAATTCTTTTCTTGCAACCATGAATAGATAAAACCTCCACAACTAGGGTTGTGGGAACCATGGTGAATTAACTAACTAGGGATAGCATAAAACTGATTCTAAACCCATACGCATGCTTGTATTGTTCATCTCTTCATATTAAACATTTCTTAATGATGCACAACATCAGGACTTGCCAAAATTCTCTACTTTCTTGAACCTAAAGAGGTAGAGATTAGAAAAAGAAAACAACAACAAAGGCTTGACCTTTAAGTTTCATTGAATAACTTGAGCTGCAGTAGCAGGATAGTTTATTTGGAATAATTAATAGCGGTTAACATGAAAACATTCAAGAGACCAAATCCAGTAATTGAGTATAGTCATCCAGTGGAGATGAATCAGTCGTTTGTATGAACCTATGTTACCATTTCTATAGGCTAAGTATTTGGATAGATCATAGTTTAATAACCTGAAGTTGTTATGAATCCATGGGGAAAACTTCCCTAGTTAATTGCATAAATTTGATCACAATTACAATCTACCACTTTCTTACTTAATTCTTTCTTTAAACCCCCCATTAGGAAATAACTATACTAAATGCATAAATACTAGCAATTCTACATCTTGACCATATTCACTATAGGATCGACCCCAACCTAGTTGGGTTCTTTATCGACAACGCCAAAGTCATACTTTTATAAGGGTGTGATTTGAGCCTTATCACAACTCTAGTTATTAATTTAAAGTTGGTAGTTTGAAGTCTTTGTTATAATTTCCTTCTTCTAATTTCTACTTCTCTAGATTCAGGCAAGTAGAGAATACAAAAGTCCTAACATTGTGCACTATTATGAAATAATTAAAATAAAGGGAAAAACAATACACACATTCGTATTGGCTTAGAATCACTTTGTGTCAATCCTACTTCGTAATTCTATCATAGTTCCCACAACCCTAGTTGTGGAAGTTTAGTTATTCATAATTGCAAGAAAATTATTAGAAGACATAGAAGAAATAATAATTTAGAACTTACAATAGTGAACGAATTGAACTCCAAGTATCAATTGCAAGAACAATCTTCAAAATCAAGAACACAAGAAGAAAATTATGTTCAAATCTCACATGTAAATTCGATCTCCGAGTAATGTTAGGAGAACTCAAAAATACCTTAATACTAGAATAATAATGATGCCACTAAAAACTACAAGGAAAGTATTTATAAAATTATTAAAAAATTCTTTCCTAAAATAAAAAGGAATGCAGCGCCAGGATGACTCATTGGTAGAATCGATGGGTCATTGTATCTATTCGTCGTCTCCACTAGAAAATTTGAGGATTTCTGGACTTATTGTCACAGTTTCTCACAAAAACTCATTGTGAGATTCAACGGGTCATTGTTGCATCTCGTTGTCACAAGAAGAAGATTTTCAACAACATCAGGACTCCAACTAATGAGTCACCTCACGACTCGTTACATCAAACGAAAACTCATTGTTTGACTCATGGATTAATGGAAAGGGAATAACTGATCTTTGAACTGGGAAGGCAATGATAGACAGGACAACTCGTTGCTCCGCACAATGGGTCATGCCATGTCTCATTTGTTCCCAAATGACCACTGGCGGGGCTGATCACGACCCAGACAACGGGTTGTTACTGCTAACGATGACTCGTTGTCTTGGGCATTCTGAGATAAATTTTCCTAGTTCCATCTACTGAGTCTGAGTTTTGTCTAGGAAAGTGTTGGGGTGTTACAGGACACCTAACCTAATTGCTACTCAATCTGTTTAATCATTGTGGCATGCAATTCAACTTTCTGATTCATGCCAAATATGTCTCCGCAAATGTCCTTCAAGTGATCAACACTTGACTTCACCTTTTTCAATAACTTATCCATCATGTTCTCTATTTTTGAGGTTCTAGATTCTCCCTCGCAAACCTTTGGAGGAACATATAGGCTAGTGCGATCATTACAGTATCCATCATATTTTCTCCAATTATCTTTACGATCTCAACCTCTACTCCTATCCATGTACCCTACTCTGTTGTAGTTTTCCTTGTATTTGTTCCAAACTTTATTGCTGGATCCTTGAGCCAAGTTTCTTGATTAGACCCTTGAGTGTTGGCTCAGAAACCTTCCACTTGATATCTAAGAAGTTTTCTTCATCCTCAAAATCAGAGTGCTCAGACACTAACTCTCGACCTTGAGCTCCTACTGCATTAAACATATTAGTTCTAGATACTATGATATGCTTCGTGAGTAGGTCAATAGATGTTCTCATATGTGCTAACTCCTTATCACGCTCATCTTCCTTTTTGTGCTGTTCCGTAGTCATCCCAATTGCATATGTGCCCGCGAATACTTCAGTTTCTCTAGTATGTCAGGCCTTGTTGGTTTTTGTCACTCTGTCAAGTATTTCTAGTGCTTCCTCCCATGAGTGGCTCATCAATGCTCCACCTGCTACCATATCTGCCATTGCCTTGTAGTTGTTATTGAAGGATCTATAGAATATCTCCAATAAGTTCTCATTCGGAATTCTATGATTTGGGCACTTATTCAACTTCTTATTGAACCGTAGCCATGTCTCATTAAGTGCCTCCGTCTTGAGCTGTCAAAAGTTATATATTTCATCTTTCAGTTGCAATATCCTTGAAAGTGGGAAGAACCTTTCTAAGAAGGCATGTTTTAATTCTCGCCAATTGGTGAAAGAGTCATTTGGTAACTCCAATAACCATAGAGTAGCTTCACTAGATAGAGAGAATGGAAAGAGTCATGATCTATATATGTATTTTACTTTCTTCCTTATATAACAACACATGTTATTCGTATTGATGCTCCTTTTTTGAGGATGCTGCATTTCATGCGACAGTTTCAAATAAAGGCCCAGATCAACTCTATAGTAGGAGTTTCTATATTCAGATTTTATTTGGTAAGCTCCACTCTTTCTGGAGCTATAGGTTTTAGTTGTCTAGCATTGTTTTGAGTATTGTGTATAGTAGATGAGTAGGTCAAAGACCTGTCCTGATTATTTGATTGTGAGTTACTCTTAAAGGCATATAGACTAATGGTCTGGGATGCCTAGTATATTGTTTGTGGCCTTGTTGGCCTTTTGATATCTATTATATAGTTTGTAGCCTTGTCAGCTTGTTCATTTTCTATTAACTGAGCTTATACCCTTTTCGGACTTATTCTTATTCACATGAATTGTTTTGGCCTTGCCGGTCAAGTTCCTTCTTCAAATAGCATGGTTATTATAACAGCCTTGTGGACCTATCTTGTAAATCTTTTAGCTGAGTCTTAGTTGCTACCTCAGTTGAGTAGGGAACCTGGTGTCGATCGCACCTCCCCAAGTTTGGGGGATGACATGAATTGTCTTATAGGGATACGAGGTATAATACTTAAGGCTTGACCCCTATCCTTTTAAATGTTTATTCCTCTTCTCCTGGGCAAAGAAAAATTTTGGAGAATTTCATTGGCACCAACATCCGACAAGCAAAATCAACAAGAGTAGTGATGGATGAAGGTACACATGAAGCATGACTCAATGAAAGTCAGCCTTCCGAAGTCACTCAAAACCATTAACAGTAGTCCAATGGACAAAATACTTCCCATTTGAGTCTTCTTCCTCATCAGCTTTATCCCGTGTATTCATCCAACCTTAAGAAAAACAACACTTGTTTGTTTTATTATTGTCATTTTACTTGCATTATATAGTATGTCTAATAAATTAAGCCATTTACCTTTTGAGTTTTCTTCTCTATCAGGTTAGAAACTAATCTGTATTGAGAAAAAGCTAGCTGCACATTCCTACTTCACTAAATCCAAAACAGTCATGTTGTCCTTCCCAAATCATGTTGTTGAGAAAGGAATATGTAAAATGACTAATCCTATTGTTGAAGATACTAGGTTAATAGAAGTTACTATGAGTGATCCTTAATTCAATGATCAAAGTGAATTGATTGCTCAACTGATGAAACAAATCATAAAAATGAGAGATAATGCAGCAAACTAAGAATTTGGAAGTTGTCCATTGCAGCAAACACGCCTCCCCTTATTGTGAGAAGGCTTTTGCTCCATTTTCCTTCTTTGAGCTGACATGTGCCCTAAAACTTCCCCACCTACACCATTGCACTCATTACCTCTATTCCTAAACTACAAACTATTGATCTAACAACATCTAACCCACTTTATGATGGTATTTCCTACCAAACTCCACCTCCACTCAACCAGAATAAAGGACCCAAAATTTTCACCTATCTACCAGATCCTACTACTAATTTTTTAGAACCCATCTACTTTTCCTAACCAGTCTATGCCCCCCACCCATTACATTTCAAGCACTGGGTGATCCCTAAATCATATTCTACCCACTTTAACAAATAAGAATTGGACACTATGAGGAAATGGAGAAAAAATGGAGTTTAAAAGAATAGAAACAATATCAAATAATGAAAGATATGAAAGATTATATTTTTTAGGACATGAAAGGCATTTAGTTTCCACATAAAGTCACCGATTTAGAGTATGAGAACCTATGTATGCATCCGAATTTGGACCTGCCAAAAGGGTACAAGTTCCAAAATTTGATACTTTCAGTGGAATTGGTAATCCCCTAGCACACATTTGAGCTTATTTTGGAAAGCTCATTGGTGTAGGAAAGAATTAGGCACTCATTATTAGGTTTTCAGTAGGAGTTTGAGTGCTAAATCATTGGAGTGGTTCACTTCACAAAAATTGTGTAATTTCCAAATTGGGGAGCTTTAGCCAAGGATTTTGTAGAAAAGTTTCAATTCAATGTGTTAGCTATTCTTGATCGGTACTACAAAGAAAAGATTAAGCATAAAACAATAGAGAGTAATCTTGAATATGTTTACAGATGGTGGAAACAATCTGTGAGTGCACGACCTCTAATATTTGAGAATGAATCACTACATTTATTTGGGCTCAAGAACCTGAGTATGATGAAAGAATGCTACCCATGATAGGGCATACGTTTGCTGAATTGATCAATATATGACAAGAAATTGAGGATGACCTCAAGACTAAATTAATAACTAATCTCGCTCTATAGGAAAATGGTAAAGAAGCACAAAACTATATTGCAGGATTCACCCGAAAGAAGAAGAAGGATGTATCCTCAGTCTCCTTTAATGTTGGAATGAGATCAAGAAGAATTATGGATCCAGCTCTGCCATAAGAAATCCTTACCAATTCTCCTCACATAATGACTATCCTTTAGCTCCATGTAATTCTTACTTTATTTTTGCGCCAAGTTAAGTTGCCAAGTATTGCCCCCCTCCCTGACTTACCAAAATCATCCACCAATATACTAAAACTTCCAAGACAACTACTAAATGTCAGTATTCCCTTAACAAAACCCTTGAACAAACAATATATTACTCCCTTTAGCCTACCAAAATACCCCTCAAAATTGTCCAAATGCCTATAACTTACCTCTCCCAAACCTAGAAAAGAAACCTCCTTGAGTCTTTACTCTTTTGGCGGAAAGTTGAACAATTTTTAAACATTCGAATGAAGAAAGAATGATTCATCCTATGGCTCCTAAAGCCATTAAAACAACATTAATTATTTTCCCAGCCGAGCAACATTATGCATACCATTTGGGAGAAGCTAGGCATAATATCAAAGACTGCATCACTTTGAAACACAAATTCAAGATTTGGCCAATAAAAAGGTGATTACTTTCTAAATAGTGAATCCTTACATTAACAACGACCCTTTTCCCAATCATGGAGGGGTCACTACAAATATGATCAAGAAAAAAGAGGATTTTTCTATTAATAATACCATAATCCAAGTGGATGTAAACTCAATTATGACAATCATGCCTTCATTAACTGCACAAGCCCACCTAAAGTTCATAGTCAAGGTCGCACCTTTGGTTGTTTCTCATCTAGTTCGTCAGAAAGCTTTTACAGTGGAGAAAGTGGAAACGCATCAGACGAACTATTCTAAGAGGTGTTATACCCCTAAAGAATTATCCTAGGGCACACAAGTGAAAGAGAATTAGAACCGATCGATCACAGAGGGTGAGGCCGAAGAATAATGGAAAAGAATGCAACCTAAATAATATTCCATTATGATGCATTTGGAGAAGAACCTAGCCCAAATTTATTTGTAGGCTTTATTGATGAGCTCTCAATATTATAGGAAAGAGCTGTTAAAGGTGTTTGATGAATCATATGTACTAGTTGGAACAAGCAACAATAATTTGGCTATTGTGGTGAGTCGGGTTGTTGTAAATCATTGAATCTCTTTTAGTAGAGATAAATTTCCATTTGACGGAGCCATACACAACAAGCCTTACATGGAACATTCAAATACCAAGATAAGATTGTGGGTCGGGTGTTGATAATTCATGGGTCAAGGCTCAAGATTTGCCCTATGGTAATGCTCACCTAATTATATTACGGCTTAGGAAAGGTTCGTCCAAGTCACATGAATGTAAGAGCATTTGATGGGGCATAAAGATATACTATTATGGAGTTTGATCTACATATAAAGATGGGACCCACCGAGTTCATCACTGAATTCCAAGTAATGGATATAGCCACAAGATATAATTTGCTTCTATATAGGTCATGAATTCATATAGCATGAGCAGTGTCATCCAACCTACACAAGTTAATGAAGATTGTCTAGAAAGATCATGAAGTAATCATACATTATGAGGGAAATAGCTTGAATCACCTAAATAACTTTGTGCCAGTCATTAAAGAATTTCCTATAGGTTTTGACTACTATATTGTGGAGATATTGAATGCCTCGTATGGATATATTGCTCCAAGATGTTGATGCCACCGATATATAAGATGCTCAGCACAATGATGATCAGTAATAGATTTAAACTAGGATTGGGATTGGGAAAGAATTTGGAGGGCATGTATGAAACCATTCTAATACCTTCGAAAAACTATTGTTTACTCTATGTTATGTTCCAACTGAAGTTAATTTGTTTGAAGCTAGATTGTAGAAGAAGATTGATCTTGATTTGCCCAAGCCTGTTCTAGGCTTATGCCAGTCATTTCCTATCGGAGCCTAAGGACTTAAAACCAACAATCCAGTGGAAAGGATAGGAATATTTTTCAATGTAGAAGACTGTGTTATGATCTTGGAAGAATACAGTAAGATGTCAACTATTTAGGATGTCAGAATTGAGGAACAATTATAAAAGTGGGCATCCACTATGCTCATGGTCCACAGAATATCTCGGTAGAGAAGAAAAAATTTTGAAATTTTTAAAAATTACGTGTGCTTCGCATGAGGCTCGAAACCCACCATATATGTTTGTTTTACCTCGCAATGTTTTTATTTTCTTGGTGAAATTTCTCAGAAAGGCAGTGACACGTTAGATCTAGGTCATATCTAAGTTTGTATGTCTTTAATATTAAATGAAAGTCTCTCCTATTAAAGTCTCTCCTATTACAAAAAAGATTATTATTTGTTCACTTATTTATGTTTTTAAACTTTTATTATATAACATTGATTGATCTAATTTTATTTTCAGAAAAAATGAACATAAACCTATTTATGTCATGATATGTCAAGAGCTTTATGAACAAAGTTATACTGAGGATGATGAATCTAAAGAATACGATAAGAAGACCACGGTGTTCAACTATTTTAAAGTAGAATCGATGAAATTTGAGAATTAGGAAAAACCTAAACTAGATGAGACTGAAGTAGTAAATTTAAAAGATGATGATTAGTTCAAGGAAATTAGGATCAATGTTCACTTTATAAAGTCATGAAAGAGAGAATTGATCAGCTTGCTCAAGTGGTACATTGATGTGTTTTCCTGGTCCTATGATGATTTACTTGGATTAAGTACAGACATTATTTCTCACAAGTTTCCAATTGACCTAGAATTCATCCCAGTAAAACAAAAGACTAGAATGTTCAAATCGTATTTGAGTTTGAGAATCGGTGATGACGTCACCAAGCAAATCCAAGAAAATGTTTTGGAAGTGACCAAGTATCCCATATGATTGGCCAACATCATTCCAGTACCAAATAATGATGGTAAGATCATAATATGTGTAGATTACAAGGATCTCAAGAAGTTCAGTTCCAAAGACTATTTTTCATTACCCAATATCCACATATTTATTGACAATTGTGCTAAGAATTAGATGTAGTCATTTTTGGATTATTTTCAGGGTATCATCAGATTTTGATGGATAAAGAAGATATAGAGAAATTGACTTTCATCACACCCTAGGGAGTTTACCATTATCGGGTGATCACCTTTGGCCTTAAAAATGTCGGTTCCACTAATTATATGAGAGCTTTGATGGCTATATTTCATGAAATAATCTATAAAGAGATTTAAGTGTATGTGGATTACATCATTATTAAGTTCTATGAGAGTTCAGATCATCTAGCTCACTTAATGAAGTTCTTTGACCAATTAACCAAGTATAATCTGAACTTGAATCCTACTAAGTGTGCATTCAGAGTCATGATCGACAAGTTATTGAGTTTCGTAGTTAGTAGAAGGGTATTGATCTAGATCTCTCCACGTTCAACGCAATTCAAGAGCTACCACTTTCTAAGACCAAGAACAAAGTGATGAGTTCTCTAAAAAGATTGAGGGTGTGTTCAGTATGAGGGAAATATTTTCCATAAAAAATATTTTTTTAAAAAATATTTTCTATGAAAACAAGTTGTTTATTATTTATTTTCTTGTGTTCAGTATGCAAGTCAAAAATATTATCCTAAAATTATTTGCATATATCTAAAATAAAACTATAAGGATAAGAATGGGGTGAGATAAAGTGATTGGTGGGGGAAGGGGGACCTAGAGAGGGAAGGGTGGGTGAAGACATATGTTGAATCTTTTTCTTCTTCACGACATCTGATGATGAGATGTCGGGAGAATATAATTTCATTTAACACCTCGAGTCTCGAAATGGCTCCTTGAAGGAAAAAGAACTGAAATTGCAGATATGGTGCAGGTGTGACGGTGGGACCGACGGCCCATCAGGTGGTCGACGGACTATCGTATCTCTGACGGTAAGGTTGACGGCTACTAGTCTCACAACAGACCATCACTTACCCTATCATGACCAGGCCTCAGTGTCTCTTTAGGGAAGGACGACCGGTAGTATCCAAATTCACTCTTCTTAATCAGAGTGTGTAAATGGTCATTGGAAAAATAAATATATCCGACAAGTGTTGGAGTCGAATCCCAAAGGGAATAGTAGTTGATCACGCAAGATTTGTCTATCAATTTGAAGTAACTTGCATCAATGTTTCAACAACAATAAAGTTAAAATTGGGAAAATCACAACTTATCAATTAATCTAAAAAATTTGCTCATGAAAACGAGGACAAAGTGTAAAAAATACCAAAAGAGGGAATACTAAGGGTGTTAAATTATTGGGGTTTCATCAGATTGCGATTATTAACATCCCCTAGCCTTACTTAATAATACATTTAATTGTGGACGAGGTGCGTCCTGCATTTCTCAACCAATTAGACCCCTTATACCTTGGGTTTTCTCAAACCCCAAAGGCCTTTTCTCAACATCCAGATCAATTTGGGTAAGAATCAACTATTTCTAGATTTGATTCTCAATATGTGTTTTTCAATGGGTTTTGGCTATTTCTAGCCCAACCGCACATGATCAACACCCAATTACCTACTAATGTTTCATCACCCATACATTAACTTCCTTTTTCAAGAACAACTAAAGTAAGTAAATACAACCCACATTTGGAACTATGAGTATTTAGATTAAAACATAGATGAAACACTACAATTATACTAATTGAGTAAATCTAAGATTAATTGAACAATACCCAATCCAAATCAACCCTAATCATTTTCACACCCCTAATAAGGAACTTAGCTACTCATGTAAGTAGAAGAAGACATTGTATTCAATATCCATCCAACAAAATGAGTAAGAAAAATTCAAGCTTAAGGTTCTGATCTCCAATGGAGTTCTATAACTTTTCAAAGAAAAAGATGAGTGCTTCTCTCTCTACTTCTCTCTAATGCAACACAATGCCAATAGAATAATAATGGAATAGAATGTTTAGTTCCCCCTTTTGATATGTACAAAAGTAGGGTACAAAAACTCTCCTCTTTTTTTGAGCTGGACACTTTTGCCCTTTTCTGATGGGCATCACTTGCGAGACACTGGTGGTTCACCGGTGCTAGTCTGTGGTCAGCCAGTCAGTAATAGCTGATGGCCAGTGATTTCCAGAGAAATTCAGCATTGGCACCAGCAGTTTGCCAGTGTTGATCCTCAGTCCACTAGTAACTGATCTTCCTCGGCATGGTAGGCGTCTGCGGTCCATCGGCATTTCACCGGTTTGTTCCGGTGGAGCACAAGTCCTCGTCTCAAATTTTTCTTTTTTTTCAACTTCATGATTTTTCTATTAAAATTAAATACATGCAAAGATCAAGGATAAAGAGAATAAAATCCACCTAAAAGACTTGAAAACTGAGTAAAAACTCATGTCTAAGAGCCTAATGAGTTGGTATATTATGAAATCATCAAACCCCCCAAACTTGAACCATTGCTTGTCCTCAAGTAATGCAATTCTTTACAACTGAGCAAACGGAATAACATGTTATACCGTACGAGATTATGTACCAAGGACCACTGAACCTATAACAACCCAAATGTTTCCTACCAACTCAAGGAAAAGAGAAGAGACTCCAAACTATGTTGCAAAAGTTTGAAGAGGTAACCATAATGAATAGGAATGATTCACAAATATTTTCATCCTTCAACACCAGGGAATGGTTTATCAAAATAAGCACACATAGCATCTAAATCATTACAAATTCACATTCAAAGCTTGCCTTGAAGATCATAACACTAATGTCCCAATCACTTTTTCGCACCAATGCGAGCATGTTCTCCAAGGGGGTGATGCTACTCACAAGAAGAGAGAATCCAAATTTTTATATCATCAAGCAATGCACACACAAGGGATTATAGAGTAGGACAATAGTGCTCACTCTCACAAAGAAATTCTCCATGTACACAACTTGACCTATAGGCTTGCCCTTCATATAACTAGCCACTAATGTAGAGTTGCTACACTCAGAATCAATTAGGACTTGGGTAATGAAGGCTAGTTGTTAAGGTAGGATAACAATGATTTTTGGTGGTTAGAACCTCCCTAATACCTATGTGTAAACATTTTGAACATCCCATCACACTATTGAGATCACTCCACCCTATCTCACCTTACTCATCATCTTCTTCTTTTATTTAACAAGAGCCCCCCTTATAACACTTTTGGATTCCACATTCCGCCTCATTTAAGCAAGAGATAACACCTTTCACTATTATTTCTCTTTTCAATGATTCACATCTTTTCAGCCAACAAATTCAGTCATTTTTAATCACAATTTGGTGCTATCTCACATTGAAGCTATCACATTTCTCCCTTTTCTTGTGAACGCCCAAACTCAGGCTTTTGCCTCATTCCCACATCTAACCCCACTTTTCATTCTTTCTCCACTAGTACTAGGGAGGATAGGTGCCAAAGACGGAGATTAAAAAGGATCAATAAAAAGGGTCAAAGGCTCAACATTGACTAGCAAAGGGAGATGTTTAAGGAGGTCATTTTGAGTGAAGTGACTAGTGATAGAAAGCCTAAAATCCTATTCTAAGTGCAAGTACCTATAGAATTTCACCTTGAATCACACTTAGGGCAAGTTCTTGACAAACATATATGTATGGGAATCATTCAATCAGCCTCGCCACATAAGTGACCACGCTCCGAGGAGTTCACACAATACATCGCCACAGCTAGATGATGATTTTACGATAATTGAGCATGTGAATCAACAAGCCAAATAAGGAATGTGCAATATATGAAAAGATAGAGCTACATTTTTCATTTCAAATGTCCCTTTTTCCAAACTTCATTTTTTTTCATGCCACACAAAATTTTTGGTGGTACCCCTCAAAAACAATTTCAACAAGACTCAATGACGTGATCTTTTCCCTTAAGAAAGTCTCCTTACAATCTATCATTGAAAAATGTCACCCGGTTTGACAATAGAAAAAGAAAAGAAAGAGAAATTTCTCCTCTGGAAAGAATCATGGTATAAAAAAAAACCTTGGAGTTTATTCACAACCTAATATTTGCAAAGACTAAAATCAGACTTGCACTAAGAATTCAAGAATTTTTTTTCTTTCATCCATTCTAAGCCCTACAAAGGCTCAACAACCATTCAACAACTATCAAAACAGTAGCCTAGCAAGGGATACATCAATAATCAATAAAAATAAGCCCGAAAAAAGCTCACAAATCATCACAATTTAAAAACAAAAGCCCAAAAATGGCAACATCAATCATCAATAATAATTACCACAACAAAAGATACACATCCCAGCCCCAACTAAAACAATACATTGTCCCCAACGTATGCATACAAAACAAAAAAGGGTAAGAACTCCCTGAAGTGTTCACTCATCATCATCCTCATCAGCTTCGACCTTAGCATCCCCATTATGGACTTCGACTCTCAAATCCTCCTTATCATTCCCCAAGCCATTGAACAAGTAATCAATGGGGCCTCGAACTGTAGAAGGGGCAGCCATAGCTGTGTCAAGAGCGCTCATGTCGGTAACCTCCATTGACGTCTGACATTTTTTGGTAATATCCAATTCAATCCTTTTAACGAGAGAGTGTAAACGGTCATTGGCAAAATAAATATACCCGAGGAGTGTTGGAGTCAAATCCCACAGGGAATAGTAGTTGATCATGCAAGAGTTGTCTATCAAATTGAAGTAACTTGCATCAATGATTCAACAACATTAAAGTAGAAACTGGGAAAATCACAACTTGTCAATTTAACTACAAAATTTGCTCACCAAAACAGGGACAAAATGTAGAAAATACCAAAGGAGAGAATACTAAGGGTGTGAAATTATTGGGGCGTCATTGGATTGGGATTATTAACATCTCCTAGCCTCCCTAAATAGTACAATTAGTTGTGGATTAAGTGGCATCCTATGTTTCTCAACCAATTAATATGCTTTATACCTTGGGTTTTCTCATACCCTAAAGGCCTTTTCTCAACTGCCATATCAACTTGGGTAAAAATCAACTATTTCTAACTTTTATTCTCAATGGGTGTTTGACAATAGGTTTTGGATATTTTAATCCCAACCCCACATGATCAAAACCCAATTACTTACTAATATTTCATCACCCATACTCTAAATTCCCATTTCAAGAAAACTAGAGTAAGTAAATACAACCCACATTTGCAACTATGAGTATTTAGATTAATAGTTAGATGAAATACTAGGATTATACTAATTGAGTAAATCTAAGATCAATTGAGTAATACCTAGTCCAAATCAACCCTAATCATTCACACACCCCTAGCAAGGAAATTTCACGACCCGAACGTCGACCTTTATCGTAACACGGGACAAGCATCCCCAAGAGACTCCAAGTAGACCCATGACATGAACATACATCTAACTCAATCAAATAAAGTGTAATACTAAACATAATAACATAGCAGAAGAATAATCATGACATAACATAGGAACCGAAATGCACTTTTATAACGCTCAAACCACAGCTCTTACTAAAGTATGAAGCGGACGTTGTCAATAAAAGACCCAACTAAAGGTTAGGGTCTATCCCACATGAAATATGGAAGATCTAGATTACGGCCGGTAAGTGAACTTGTGAGGTAGTTACTTCAAAATTGGGGGGTTCTAAAGAAAATCAATGATAAAAATAATTATCAAAAATCCAGTGTTGAATCAATATTAAAGGATAACTAGGGTTTTTGTTCCCCATGGGTTCATAACTTCTTTCGGTATACACTCGTGATCATCACTAATACATACGTATAGAACTGATAACTTAGGTTCATTAAAACGACCGACCAGTCCTAATTGAATGACTATACTCAATTACTCGACCAAGTCTCATGAGCGTTTTCAAACTATCCATTGTCACTAAGTTTCAGATTTAACTATCCTGTGACCACAACTCAAGTTAATACAACGATTATCAAAATCAAAGCTCCGTTGTAATTATCTTTTCCTAATCTCTACCTCATAGACCTAAGCAAGTAAAGAACTCGGGCATGTCCTAACGTTGCACACCATTAAGAAACGTTTAGGCTTGAAGAGAATACAACATAAGTGTTTGTATTGGTTTTAGAATCACTTTGTGCAACCCTAGCTTGTTAATCCATCATGGTTCCTACAACCCTAGCTATGGAGGTTTTAGCCTCTCATAGTTGTAAGGTTGTGAATTGCATTCATGATTAAGAACATAAATCAATACTTACAAGTATAAATGAGAAAAACACTTCCTTTAATTAATCAGCAAATCTTGAAGAACAAATAGCAAGAAGAATTCAAGAAAGGGTTGATCACAAGTCAAATCAACTCAACTCTCTCTTTCTCTCCTAAAAATCTCTTCTCTTCGATAATATCTGATGATATCTACTGACAATAAAACATAAAACCTATTTATACATACACAAGACTCCTAATCCTAAGCTAACAGGGTGAATTTCCATATCTGGTTCTGGCCACATCACGAGTCAACCTACGATCCATAGCACAATCATACGGCCCGTAACTTCTTTTCGTACATTGCATGACTGGCTGAATTTTGGCTAAGTGTTGGATCCTGGTGCGACTCGTACCTCCATCTTACAATCCGTACTGAGCTCCCATGTCTTGACTCTGAGGCTTTGAAATATTTTTGAAGTTCATTACAACAGCCATGGTACGACTCGTACCTTCATTCCGCGGTTTGTACTTCCTTGCCATTGTAGGAGTCATCCTCTTATGCAAATCTTCTAAATCTTTTGATGACTTCATCACCACTACTCCTACAAGCTTGGTATGACTCGTACTGAGACTTGTACACAACATCTCTTCGACAATAGCCTTCTACAACTTTCCACGACCACTAGTACGACTCGTAGGACCTTCCTACTACTCGTACTATGGACTACAATTTGATCCTATTTTGCACACTTAAGGATATCTTTTGCATTTTTTACTCCAACACCAATTTATCCTGTAACCAAAGAAAAAGTGCCTTATATCCACATAAATACACCTAAGTCCATGCAATTTTCTTTGTTTTGAGCATCGAAAGTGTTGTAAATCCACAACACATCAACACTCTCAACTTAAGGCTTTTGCATGTCCTCAGGCAAAGAAAAGAAAAGCTAAACACAACACTCAACTAGAAAATAGACTTAAGATACTACAGCGAATACTCAAACAAAACTTGCACTTTCTATACAAACTCTACTGACGCTTTCTCATTCAACAGCATCAGTTAATGCATTATAGGCAACCTCAAAACATCATAAACAAGGATTAAGACATGTCATCTAGTTATCAACAGGCAATCAAGTCATCACTTTTTCATACGGACCAATCGTAAAATCAAACATAATCCATGTACCCTTACACAAATGAAGTCCCCACTCAGATATGGAATATCAAGCATAGCATAGGACTAAAAAAGTAAGACGCTCACTCTGACAAAGAAGTTACAAGTATTATGTGTCAGATACCGTAGGCTTGCCCTTATTTTCTCTACTTTGATTTATCAGATGGTCAAGTTAGGATCACTATTGGACTTGGTATGAGTTACAATGTAGGGTTAGGGATAGACTTGATAAAGATGGAAGATTTTATAAGTGACTATCCTTCCTTTGCACTACATATATTCGCTACACCATTCAACTATTTCACCCTTTATTCTTTCATTTTCTTTTCTTCCCTATTCTATAACACTCCGAAATTTTTTTGGAGATTATTTGATGTTTTTATGATAGGTTAAGGAAAGTACGGGTTGTATATTTGTCATAGATGACAAGGGAAATGTGTACGATGAAAAAACCAAAGAGTATGTGAAGTTCATAAGTAAGGGTCAAATTTAAATGATCATATCTCCCAATACATAATGAATTAGATGCCCTACGACCTATCAAATTAAAGTTCTTTGATTCTAGTTTTCATAACATCAAACCTCTTATCAATCGGAGTTTGTAGTAAGAAGTTATGGACATTTCACCGAAGCATCGCGAGCGGTGACGAGGGCATGACGCCCTAGCGCCTCCACCGCCCTATTTACTTTAAATCTGAGTTTTCACTTGTAGAAAACATTTTCAGCTAAATCTAAACTGACCATCTTGCTAAGGATTCCATTTTTCTCTAAATTCCAGCAGCTAGGACAAAGAAAATCAAGGAGGAACATCAAGCAAAGTTCATGAAAATCACAAGATAAGTTGAGATTACCTTGCCAAGTTTGTTAGGGGCTGTTTTGGAGATTGTTTTGGAAATGTTCTGAAGAAGTTTTTCTGCGTTTCAAAAACTATTTGGACTGCCTATATATCCATCTTTGAGTAGGTCTTGAAATCATGAGAAAAGGTAAGGATTTCTCCCCTTTTAAACCTCTCAAACTGCAAAGCAAAAATCTGGAAATTGGCAGCTAAGTGAGCTGCCGATGGACTGTTTGTTAGCTGAGTTTTGCTCATTTTCCTAAGGATTTTAGGCTGTTTATTTTTCTGTAATTATACTTCATATTGAGGGGTAGAATTACAGAAAAACTAAGGTAAAATTTCCCTCTTGTTTCTTCCTCAAAAGTTAGTGAAAACTAGTTGAGAAAATGGCTAAATGTTGTTGATGTTGCCGTGTGTTGTTGTTGCTATTGTGACTGCCTATGGTTAGTTATTTTGGCTGCATTTTTTGCTATAGATTAAGCTTGTCGTTGGACTATAAAAACACTGGATTAAGGAGGTTGAAGGCTGATCATTGAGATACGAAATCGGCTAGAGAAAAGTTCATCGGAGAAAGGTATGTAAGGTGCCCCGTCTATCATTCTTTTAAGCACGATTCGTGTGTTGTGAATTGAATGAGACAGAATCCTATTTAAAAGTCTTAGGCAGTATTCTAAGCTTCATTTAAGCTTTAAAGTTTCATATTTTATTGAGGATAAATGTTAAGATTATTCCTAGCCGAAGTGAAACATCTAAAGTATGATATTATGTTGATTGTTGTTGTAGTTGTACATTGAGTTGGAGACCCCTCAGCGTGGGCATTGTTAGTTGATCCTTACTGTATGTCATGTGTATATATATGTGATATTAAATGTGTTTAAAATTCTGGTTGCTAACTGAAATTGGTGAAAGAGCCAAGATGAGGACGTGTAAACAATTTTAAGCCACATAAAGACGTCGCAAGGTATTGAGGGTAAACTAGCTTATTGAATTAGGATTACCTGGTTATGGTTTTCCTTTATCTTATGTGTATGTTATGAAATATTTTAGTCCAAGGGGAGATTTCATAATCCCTTTCCCTTAAGCCGAACGACAAGCTAGCGAGTTTCTGAGCTCTAATAACCCTTGAACACGATCTATAAATTTTGTTGAAACTCTTAGGTCATCCGTAGTTCCTTATGATTTATACAAGTTTTTAATACATGCATTTAAGTTATATTTTCTAGCTTTACATGTTATATGTACTCAGTTCCAGTTATGCATTACGAAGGAGGCCTATGCAGGCCACATGTTTAGTATTCATCATTTCTATGTTGTACGTATTGAGCTGATCCAATATAAGTCATATCGGCTCCATTTATGTTTTTGTCTAAGATTAATTGATATTAACATGGTGTGGTACACAGGTATGAGGTCTTGTAATTTTACCCCGGTGTGGTACACCGGCCAGATGGATTTTACCTCGGTATGGTACACCAACTGGAGGCATTCTTATTTTTACCCGGTATGGTATATTGGCTGGACGAATTGTATATAGATTTTATGGTTGGTTGTCTGCTGGCATTTCAGTTATAGTCTTTGTTGTGCATTAGTTGTTGCATTTACACTTCAATAATGAGTTATTGTCAGGTTTTTGTTTTCCAGATTCCGGGTTGTTACTACTCCTTATTTCTGGCCTATTTATCATTTTTATCTTACATGTTTATAGTTTAAAGCCTTACGTACCAGTACATTTTATTCGTACTGACATCCCTTCATCTTAGGACCCTTCCTGCAATCATGCTGCAGGTACAGGCCGAGGCTCAGATCATCGGACGTAGTAGGAGCCAGATTTCAGCAGAATAGTGGTATGCTCCTCTCTTCCAGGAGCCATGTACTAGTTTGGACTATTTTCAGTTTTGTGTACAACATGGGTAGGTGGGGCCCCTGTCCTGTGCATTTCAGTTTGTTTACTCTGTAGAGGCTGATATGGACTAGTTTTTATAGTAATGTCGGTTGTGTAGTCGTATTGGTTTTTCATTGCTTTGCTTAGCTTTATTGTAGTCTTGTCAGCTTTCCAGGTTGCATATTTATAATTGTCAAGGCATTATTGGCGCAGTATTTATCTTGGTTGGTTGTGACAGGTGGCTTGGTCTGCCTTAGTGTTACATTTATAGATGTTATATAGCCGGCTTCTCAATCGACTATGTATCGAGTGCCGGTTGCGCCCTACCATAGTTTTGGGGCATAACAGACTTGCTATCGGAGCGAAGTCGTGTCGTAGGGAATCCACAAAGTCGTGTCTAGTAGATTCTTGCTTATGGGTACATTGTGCACCATACCTATAATTAGGAGGCTACAGGACATTTAGGAATTGTTTCACTTCTTTTACTAATAGTTCGTGCTATAGGTCGAGCTCATAAGTACTGTGATATCTAAATCATGTTATTGTTTCATAGTATGCCTGTGACAAGGAAGATGACTACAAGGTTGATTGGCACAACCGTTGGGGAGGGTATTAGTCTACCTCCAGTGGATTAGAGAGACAGGTCAGAGGCTCAGAGTGAATCTCCTGCCCCAAGTATTACAGTTCATCCCGCACCGGCCAGAGCAATGGCAGATAGACCTCCAGCTCCTCCCGCACAGAAGTACTTGAGGGTAGTAGAGTGGCAGACCCTCCCATGCCTATGGTACCTCTAATTGTTCCATAAGGACTAGGTGTTGAGGGAACTGTTCAGCTGATGGCTCATATAGCCGCAGGTCAAGAGCGACGATTGGAGGTGATGGAGAGACATAGAGGCCAGACAACTAAGAGTTCCAGGGCCCGTGAGTTCTTGAGTTTAAGCCCTCCTATATTCACCGGATCAGACACGACTGAGGATCCTCAGGACTTTATCGATAAGACTTATAGGGTGTTAAAGGTGATGCGAGCTACAACAACTGAGGAAGTAGAGTTGGCGGCCTTCAGACTATGTGATGTGGTCATATTGTGGTATGAGGCTTGGGCTCGATCTAGAGGAGCCGATGCACCACCAGTTGAGTGGGAAGAGTTCTATGAGGCCTTTATGCACCACTATCTAACCCGGGAGCTCCGACAGGCTCGAGCTGAGCAGTTTTTGCACCTAGGGCAAGGAAGTATGAGTGTGCGTGAGTATTGTCTTCGATTTAATTCTCTTGCCAGGTATGCTCCTCACATGGTTCAGACGATGAAGGATAGAGTTCATGGGTTCGTGTTAGGGTTGGGGCTTCATATAGCTTGAGATTTCTTGAGTGTATCTACTCAGGAGCACATGGACATTTCACGAATTCAAGCTTTCGCCTAGAGGGCAGAGGATTTGGTTCATCAATTACGGGATACTCCGAGACAATAGGAGCAACGACAGAGAGCTAGGACTGTGGGTCCTTACAGAGGGCCGCAGGGTGACCCAGGGGCTCAATCATCCAGGCAGTCAGTTAGGCCAATAGGGAGTGTCCCACCTCAATTTCAGGGAAAGAGAAGGGACCAAGGCCAAGCTCCATCTAGCTCTCGATGACAGGAGCGGGCAGGGCAGAGGCGACCACCATTTCCGCCTTTTCCCTAGTGTGGGAAATCTCATTTAGGACAGTGTTGTCAGAGGTAGAATGTATGTTATTGTTGTGGGCAGCCAGGGCACTTTATGAGGGATTGTTCAGATAAGGTCGAGGCAGATCAGGTGCGATTAGTGGTTGCTTCGTCATCCTCCGCTCGACCTCCCAGTCCTGATCCTCCATTAGAAATAGGCCGTGGCAGAGGCATAGGGAGAGAGGCTTCTAGTTCTAGGGAAACCCAAAATCGATTTTATGCTTTGGGTAGTCGACAGGACCAGGAGGCCTCACCTGATGTTATTACAGGTACTTTGATTATTTATTCTCGTGTAGTATATGTCTTACTCGATCCTGGTTCTATACTCTCCTATGTCACACCATTGGTTGCGGGTCGTTTTGAGATAGTCCCTAAGTTATTATCTATACTATTTTCTGTTTCTATGCCAATTGGTGAATCTGTGTTAGTTAGACGAATTTACCGAAACTGCATAGTATTGGTATGTGATAGATCAACCTTAGCTGATCTAGTTGAGCTTGAAATGGTTGATTTTGATGTCATTTTGGGTATGGATTGGTTGGCGGCATGTTATGCTAATATTGATTGAAGAAGTAAGATTATCAGATTAAATTTTCCTGGTGAGCCAGTCCGGGAATGGCAAGGTGATGCCGCTACGCCTAAAGGTAAGTTTATTTCATACCTTAACGTTCAGAAGTTGATATCCAAAGGTTGTATTTCTCACTTGGTTCGGGTAAGAAACTTGGAATGTGAGCCTACGACTCTCTAGTCAATTCCTATTGTAAATGAGTTCCCTAAGGTCTTTCCAAAGGATTTTCCTGCAATTCCTCCTGAAAGGGAGATAGATTTTGCTATTGATTTGCTTCCAGGTACTTAGCCTATATTGATCCCTCCTTACAGAATGGCTCCAACAGAGCTAAGGGAATTAAAGGAGCAGTTGAGAGATCTGCTCGAGAAGGGATTCATTCGACCTAGTGTATTGCCTTGGGGTGCACCAGTACTCTTTGTGCGAAAGAAAGACGGGTCGTTAAGAATGTGTATCGACTATAGGTAGCTAAATAAGGTTACTATTAAGAATAAGTACCCACTTCCCAAGATTGATGACTTGTTTAATTAGTTACAGGGTGCCAGATGCTTCTCAAAGATTGATTTGAGATCCGGGTACCATCAGTTACAAGTTAGGGAAGTTGATATCCCTAAGGCTGCCTTCAGGACTAGATATGGCCATTATGAGTTCTTAATGATGTCATTTGGGCATACTAATGCCCCAACAGCTTTTATGGACCTGATGAATCGGGTGTTTAGGCCTTTTCTTGATGTATTTTTGATCGTCTTCATTGATGATGTTCTGATTTACTCGCGATCCGAGGCCGAGCAAGCAGGTCATTTGAGAGAAGTATTACAGACTCTACAGGAGCATAGGTTATATGCTAAATTTTCTAAATATGAGTTTTGGCTAACATCTGTAGCTTTCCTTGGTCATGTAATTACAGTTGAAGGTATAAGAGTGGATAGTCTGAAGATAGAGGCAGTAATGACTTGGCCCAGACCCTTAAATCCTACAGAGGATCGCAGCTTTCTAGGGTTAGTAGGTTATTATCGCCTATTTGTGGAACGTGTCTCTACTATTGCTGCACCATTAACAAAGTTAACTCATAAAACAGCTAAGTTTTAGTGGACAGAGGCATGTGAGTGACGTTTTCAAGAATTGAAGGATAGGCTGGCTTCAGCACCTGTCCTGGATCTTCTAGAGGGTGTCGAGGGTTATGTAGTCTATTGTGATGCCTTGAGAGTTGGGCTAGGTTGTGTCCTGATGCAACACGGCCAGGTCATTGCTTATGTCTCTAGACAGTTGAGGAAGCACGAGAAAAATTATCCTACCCATGATCTTGAGTTGGCTGCAGTGGTATTTGCATTGAAGATTTGGCGCCACTACTTATAAGGGGTACATGTTGATATCTTCACAGATCATAAGAGCCTCCAGTATTTGTTTCAGCAGAAGGAGTTGAATTTATGCCAGAGAAAGTGGTTAGAATTGCTTAAAGATTATGATGTTAGCATTTTGTATCATCCGGGCAAGGCAAATGTTGTAGCTGATGCGCTAAGTTGCAAGTTTATGGGTAGCTTGAGGCATATTCAGGTTGACAGGATTGAAATGATGAAGGCTCTACGGTAGTTGGATGACTTACATATTCAGTTAATGGATGCCGAAGATGGGGGTGTTATTGTCAAAAACACAGCAGAATCGTCTTTGGTAGCGGAAGTTAAGTAACGACAATGTGATGATGCAAAGTTAGTCTTACTGAGAGACAGTATACCATAATAGAAGCAAAGCCTATTTGATTGTAGACCCGATGGAGTTCTTAGATACTAGGGCCGTCTATGTGTACCTAATGTAGGTGAACTACGGGACAAATTATGAATGAAGATCATTATTCTCATAATTCAGTACACCCAGGGGCCACAAAGATGTATTGTGACCTGAGCCAGCTATATCGGTGGAATGGAATGAAAAAGGACATCACCGGTCTTGTGACTCAGTGTCCCAATTGCCAACAGGTGAAGGTTGAGCAACAGAGGCTGGGAAGTTTGGTGCAGGATATAGAAATTCTAGCCTGGAAGTGGGAGGTGATTAATATGGATTTTATTATAGGATTGCCTAGAACGAGAAGGAAGCATGATTCTATCTGGGTAATAGTTGATATATTAACTAAATCAGCTCACTTCTTGCCAGTTAAGACCACATATGTTACAGAATATTATGCTAGGATTTATATACAAGAGATAGTTCACCTACATGGCGTCCCCTTGTCCATTATTTCTGACAGAGGTCCTCAGTTCACAGCAAACTTCTAGAAGTCTTTCTAGAAAGGCCTGGGAACTTAGGTAAGCTTTAGTACAACATTTCATCCTCAAACAGACGGACAAGATGAACGCACCATTCAAACCCTTGAAGACATGTTGCGTGCCTGTGTTTTAGATTTTGGCGAAAGCTGGGATGATCATGTTTCCTTGATTGAGTTCACCTATAATAATAGCTACCAAGAAAGTATTTAGATGGCTCCATATGAAAATTTATATGGGCGAAAATGTAGGTCACCCGTAGACTGGTTTGAGCTCAGTGAGGCAGAGTTATTGGGACCAGACTAACTGCAGCAAGCTATTGACAAGGTGAAACTTATTAGAGATCGACTTCAGACAACCTAGAGCAGCCAGAAGTCTTATGCAGATGTACATCGTCGAGCACTGGAGTTTGTTCTTAATGATTGCGTCTTCCTGGAAGTGTCACCTATGAAAGGCGTTATGCGATTTGGCCGAAAAGGCAAGATGAGTCCTAGATATGTTGGGCCCCTACAGAGTTATCCGCAGGATAAGAAAAGTGGCCTATGAGTTGGAGTTGCCACTAGAGTTAGCGGCAGTCTACCCAGTATTTCATGGATCGATGTTGCGGAAGTGTATAGGACACCCAACCCATGTTATGCCTATCGATGATGTCCGAATTTCTGAGGAGATGACCTACACCAAGGTTCCAGTTTCTATTCTTGACCAGCAAGTCAGGAAACTTTGAACCAAAGAAGTCGCCTCAGTTAAAGTATTATGGCGAAGTAATAACATCGAGGAAGTCACTTGGGAGGCTTAGGAGGAAATGAAGAATAAATATCCTCACCTATTTACGATGTCGACGTGATGTTAAGGTATGTGTTTGATACTTAAGTTACTGAGTATCTATTTTGATGCATATTAAGTGAAATTAATTTCCATTCGGGGACAAATGTTCCCGGGGGGGGGGGGGGAGAATATAACACCCCAAAATATTTTTGGTGATTATTTGATGTTTTTATTCTAGGTTAAGGAAAGTACGGGTTGTATATTTGTCGTAGATGACAAGGGAAACGTGTACGATCAAAAAACCAAAGAGTATGTGAAGTTCATAAGTAAGGGTAAAATTTAAATGATCATATCTTCCAATATATAATGAATTAGAATCCCCACGACCTATAAAATTAAAGGTCTTGAGTCTAGTTTTCAGAACATCAAACCGCTTGTCAATCAAAGTTCGGAGTAAGAAGTTATGGACATTTTACCGAAGCATCGCGAGCATGACGCCCTAGCGCCTCCACCGCCCTATTTACTTAAAATCTGATTTTTCACTTGTTGAAAATATTTTCGGCTAAATATAAATCGACCAGATTGCTAACGATTCCATTTCTATCTCAATTCCAGAAGCTAGGACAAAGAAAATCTAACGAGGAACATCAAGCAAAGTTCAAGAAAATCACAAGGTAAGTTGAGATTACCTTGCCAAGAATGTTAGGGGCTGTTTTGGATCTCGTTTCGGAAACATTTTGAAGAAGTTTTTCTGCGTTTCAAAATCTATTTGGACTTCCTATATATCCATCTTTGAGTAGGTGTTGAAATCAGGAGAAAAGGTAAGGGTTTCACCCCTTTTAAACCTCTCAAATTGCAAAGCGAAAATCTGGAAATTGGCAGCTAAGTGAGTTGCTGATGGACTGTTTGTTAGCTGAGTTTTGCTAGTTTTCCTTAGGATTTTTGGCTGTTTCTTTTGATGTAATTATAAGTCATATTTAGGGGTAGAATTACATAAAATTAAGGTAAAATTTCCATCTTGTTTCTCCCTCAAAAGTTAGTGAAAACTAGTTGAGAAACTGGCTAAATGTTGTTGATGTTGCCATGTGTTGTTGTTGTTATTGTGACTGCCTCTGGTTAGTTATTTTGGCTTCATTTTTTGCTATAGATTAAGCTTGTATTTGTACTATAAATCTACTTGATTAAGGAGGTTGAAGGCTGATCATTGAGATAGGAAATTCATCGGAGAAAGGTATGTAAGGCACCCCGTCTATCATTCTTTTAACCACGATTCGTGTGTTGTGAATTGAATGAGACAAAAACCTATTTAAACGCCTTGAGGCAGCATTTTAAGATTCATTTAATCTTTAAACTTCCATGTTTTATTGAGGATAAATGTTAATATTATGCCTAGCCGAAGTGAGACATCTAAAGGGTGATATTGTGTTGATTGTTGTCGTAGTTGTACATTGAGTTGGAGACCCCTCAACGTGGGCATTGTTAGCTGGTCGTTACTGTATTTAATGTTTATATATATGTGATGTTAAATATGTTTAAAGGTCTGGTTGCTAACAGAAATTGGTGAAAAATCCAAGATGAGGACGTGTAAACGATTTTAAGCCATGAAAAGACGTCGTAAGGTATTGAGGGTAAACGAGCTTATTGAACTAGGATTACCTAGTTATGGCTTTCCTTTATCTTATGTGTATGTCATGAAATATTTTAGGCCAAGGGAAGATTTCATAATCCCTTTCCCTTAAGCCGAACGACAAGCTAGCGAGTTTCTAAGCTCTAATGTTCCTTGAACACGATCTGTAAATTTTGTTGAAACTCTTAGGTCATCCGTAGTTGCTTATGATTTATAAAAATTTTTAATACATGCATTTAAGTTCTATTTTCTACATTTACATATTATATTTACTCAGTTCCAGTTATGTATTATGAAGGAGGCCTATGCAGGCCACATGTTTAGTATTCGTCATTTCTATGTTGTAGGTATTGAGTTGGTCCAATATAAGCCATATCAGCTCCATTTATGATTTGATCTATGATTTATTGATTTTACCCCGATGTGGTACACCGGCTGGAGGTCTTGTTATTTTACCCCGGTGTGGTCACCGGCTGGACGGATTTTACCCTGGTATGGTACACTGGCTGGAGGCATTTCTATTTTTACCCCGGTGTGGTACACTGAATGGACGAATTATACGTAGATTTTATGGTCGGCTAACTGCTGGCATTTCAGTTATAGTCTTTGTTGTGCATTAGATTGTTGCATTTACACTTCAATAATGAATTATTGTCAGGTTTCTATTTTCAGGATTTCGGGTTGTTACTACTCCTTATTTCTAGCCTAGTTATCATTTTTATCTTACATGTTTACAGTTTTCAGCCTTATATACCGGTACATTTAATTCGTACTAATGTCCCTTCATCTTGGGACCCTTCCTGCAATCGTGCTGCAGGTACAGTCCGAGGCTCAGATCATCGGACGTTGTAGGAGCCAGATTGCAGTAGAATAGTGGTATGCTCCTCTCTTCCAGGAGCCATGTCTTAGTTTGGACTATTTTCAGTTTTGTGTACAGCATGGATAGGCCGAGACCCTGTTCCATGCATTTTAGTTTGTTTACTCTGTAGAGGCTGATGTGGACCAGTTTGTATAGTAGTGTTAGTTGTGTAGTCATATTGGTTTTTCATTGCCTTGCTTAGCTTTATTGTAGCCTTATCGGCTTTCCAGGTTACATTTTTATAATTTTCAAGGCATTATTGGCATAGTATTTATCTTGGTTGGTTGTGACAGGTGGCTTGGTCTGCCTTAGTATTACATTTATAGATGCTATATAACCGGCTTCTCGATCGACCATGAATTGAGTGCCAGTTGCGCCCTACCCTAGTTCTGGGGCGTGACATTTTCACCCCTTTCTACACATTTGCATGGGTGTAGTGAGATTATAACTTTTTTATCATTTTCATTTTCTTTTGAGTTTTCTTTTTCAAGATTCTCAGCATTTTCATCTCTTTTCTTCTCATCTCATCACACCTCATTTTTCACCATTTCTTTTCTCTCTTTTCATTTCTTCCGTTCCCATCATTTACGCAGCCCTACACTAGCCACCCTCAACTTAAGCATTTTTCTTATGTTGAGGTTCACAATATCCAAGGAAGGACCATGGCCAAAACAGGTTCATTGTATACAAATGGGTACGGTTAATTGGTAAATCAAAGAAACATGGTCTGTTAAGGCTCAAACTTGGGATCAAGGGATTCATGGAACTTTGATAGGGTAATATAAGCTAAAACTGAGCTAAAAAAATTAGCCTATGATCATATCCTAACCAACCATCCTTAGCCTATGCAAAGAACAACAAGGCAGGTTCTATATCTTCAACACAATACCGAATTGAATACTATACATCACTCACACATGGTACATGAACTATTTTCACCTCACCTGTCTGGTTTACACATGGCTTAACAAGACTACTCATATTAATAAACTAAATGACATCAAAAGATCCACAGAAATCAAGCATGTTGTCACAAATACATAGCTAATTCATCAAAATATTTTAAACATGGTCATTTTTTTCAAAAAAAAAAAATTTCACGACCCAAGCGTACACGCGGATCGTAGACATGGGACAAGGAGCCCCGAGAGACCCATGTCGACCTATGGCATGAGCATACTTCTAATTCAATCACATGAGCAGAAGACTTAACATATAAGAATGTAATCATAACTTAACCAAAGGGAAATATCAGTACAAGAATTATACAATATGGCTGAATACAACTTGCAGTCTTATAAGCCTCTAAACATGAAGGGCGGATTGATTGGAAAACTCCCCAACTAATCCAACATCCAGAAACTGAAAGAAATAACATAAAGGATGAACGTACAACCCTCGAAACATGAGGACTCAGCAAGAGCACTGAGAACGAATCTAAAACTATCTACGGGTTAGGATGAGCCTGAGAACTGGGATCTATATCATGAAACGATACAACATAGAAGGTATGCGGTCAGTACGTGGAATGTACTGAGTATGCAAGGTAGGTAATACAGACATTTAAAACATATATGAAATTCAAAGTAATCATAAGCATAATCATAATCATAATAACATATTATTTGGTTCAAGATTTTTTAAAACATTCGTAACATAAGCATAATGATAATCATAATAGAAGAGATTTACTTAACAAAACTTGAGCCAACATACATAATCATAACATGCATAAATTGTGAGGAATAGTGGGACATTCTCTTAACTTACATACCCCATATGAGCACACATGAAGCCCGACTTGTAACCCTAGTTGGGAGGGTGTCCATACCTTGCCAAGGGTAGGACCATGAAAGTGAGATATCACTAGGAAAAGGGCCATTTGGGCAAGGGACAAACATGAAAGGGGTCCCAACATACCTACAGTGGCACGTAGTTCATGAGATCCGGGGCTTAACCTGAGCCCTGAACCTACTCAGTGTCCAGTACTACTCCCAAAACATATATAGTACTCATAATAATACATATATCAGTTCATGAGGTAGTTAAATCATGATAATTGTAAATATGCTTTAACATATGTAAACTAGCCAAGACATGAGGCCCGTGAGTCGACCAAAAACATAATTCATGATTAATAAGATTCATACATACTTGTAGATCATGCACATAGCTTGAATCTCTTAAAATCATAATGAATAACATAATAAATTCATAATTTAAAACATAATTCAAGTTGGGCTTGTAATGAACATCAATGGGAAAATAGATCATAAATGGATTCATCAATATAAATCTCAAAAGATGATCGGAATCCATAGACTATGATAAGATTTCAAAATCACAAAACCCATAATTAAATCATTAGATTTTACATAAATCAAATACCAAAACCCCATGAGTTTTTGATAAATTTTAAGTAAAATCATAGAGTAGGAGTATGTGTGTTGAAGGATTCACCCATTGTTGACCTTACATACCTGGGATTATCTGGTTCTTAACTTCCCTTGCTAGCCAAGATGGAATTTAGGGGATTGAGTAAGAACACCTTGAATCACCTTCAAATCTCCTCTCTAATCTCTTTCATGCATGAATGAGGCTTAACATGAACTTAACCCCCTTAGGACCCCATTCACACCTTAAAACGATGTATTTTAGGCCTTAGGAGTTTAGAAATTATGAAAACACCCTTATTAAAAATGCAGAAATTTCTGGTAGCCAGTCCCCATGAGGGACCTCACGAGTCATTGCCAGGGGGCAAGACTCGTGGCCAGGACCCGTCATGTTCACTGCCCTAAATCACTCAGGGGACCCCACGAGGGACCCCACGAATCGTGGTGGCTGACCACGACTCATGGTCACCACCCGTGATCCCCACTGCCCAAAACCTCCAAGGCAGACCACGGGGGACCTCACGAGTCGTGAGGTCTGACCATGAATTGGGGTCATGCCCGTGGCCTCCTCAACCTGAGCCTACCAACCTTGCTGACCACGAGTCGATATGACTCGTGGTCACTCCTCATGACCTACCTGACGGATCGTCCCGATATCTGGTGCAAATTTTCAGTTTTTCTCTATTTTGACTCCTAGGTCTGGTCCTTGGGTTCTCGGGGTATAAGAATATCTCCCCCTTGGGAACATTCATCCTTGAATGTTAGAAACATGCAGAAAACTTAGAAAAAAGCAATCATCATATGCAATTACTGATTATTTAACCCGAAAACTAGCAGAATAACTTTCTCCGAAAAGGACTGCATAGCTGAACTAAATTCAGACCTCACGTAATTCTATCATAACATAAATCAAACTTGTGCACATGAAATGAACATGGAAATTGATTGGAGAATTAGGGAAAAAACTGATACCTCAAACTGAAATTGAGCCGGTAGAGAATAGGTGTAGGTATCTAGCAATCATATTCGCTTCAGCTTCTCACGTAGCTCCTTCAACATGCTGATTTCTCCATAATACTTTAACTAAAGCTACTTCTTTGTTCCTTACTTTACGGATTTGACGATCTAATATTTCCATGGGTACTTCTTCATAAATGAGGCTGTCTTTTACACCAATGTTGTCTACCGGGACTACTAAAGTTGGATCACCCGTACACTTTCTCAAAAGTGACACACGAAACACGGGATAAACTGAAGATAACTCTGAGGGCAAGTCCAACTCATACGCCACTTTACCAACTCTCCTCACAGCATAGTAGGGGCCAACATAGCAGGGACTGAGTTTCCCTTTCTTTCCAAACCGCATCACTCCCTTCATGGGAGATATCTTAAGAAACACCCAATTATCCACCTCGAACTCCAGATCTCTTCTCCTCACGTCAACATATGATTTTTGACGAGCGATTTTCAACCGGTCCCTTATCAACTGAACCTTCACCATTGCCTCGTGAACCTAATCTGGCCCTATCATAGCTACCTCACAAAGCTCAAACCATTTGATGGGATATCTACACCTCTGCCCATAGAGAGCCTCAAACGGTGCCATTTGGGTATTAGAGTGATAGCTGTTATTATAAGAAAACTCGATTAAGGGCAAATGATCATCCCAACTACCTTTAAAATCCATAACACATTCTCTCAACATGTCCTCAAGAGTCTGGATTGTTCGCTCGGCTTGGCCTTCCGATTGCAGATGAAAGGTTGTATTGAGCTTGACTTGAGTCCCAAGCTCTTTTTGGAAAGAATGCCAAAACTGAGAGGTAAACTGAGTACCTCGGTCTGAATAATAGACGAGGGCACTCCATGAAGTCGAACCAACTCCCGAATATACAACGTGGAATAATCATCTGTCGAATCTTTGGTCTTGACCGATAGAAAGTGTGAAGCCTTGGTTAACTTGTCTACCACTACCCAAATGGAGTCATAGTGTCGTCGATACGAGGTAGGCCTGTAATGAAATCCATGTTAAATCTCTTCCCACTTCCATGTGGGAATGCTAATACCCAAAAGTACGCCTCCCGGCCTTTGATGCTCGACTTTCACTTGCTGACAGTTTGGATATTTGGCTACGAACTCAACAATATCCTTCTTTATACCATCCCACCAACAGATTTCTCGCAAGTCCTGATACATCTACATGGATCCCGAATGGATAGAGTATCTGGTACCGTGTGCCTCATGAAAAATGCGAACTCTCAAATTATCGATGTTCGAAACACATAGCCGACCCTGGTATCATAGCATACCATCTCCCCCTTTGGGGAAGACCTCCACCCTTTTAGTCCGCACCACTTCCTTCAGCTTACTCAAAATTAGATGCTCATCTTGCTTAGATTTGACATCAACCACCAAGGACGATTTTGACCCATTCTGCACAACAACGCCGCCATCGGCGGAGTCGATCAAGCTAAGTCCCAATCTTGCAAGCCGGTGGACATCTTTCACCAACTCCTTCTTTCCCTCCTCCACGTGGGACAAAGTCTCCATAGAGAGCCTACAAGTGCATCCGCGACCACATTAGCGTTGCCTGGGTGGTAAAGAACACTTATATCATAGTCTTTTAGTAACTTCAACCACCTCCTTTGCCGAAGATTAAGATCCTTCTGCACAAACACATATTGAAAGCTCTTGTGATCCGTGAACACGTCCATGTGGACCCCATACAAGTAATGCTGCCATAACTTCAATGCAAACACCACCTCGGCTAACTCAAGATCATGGGTCGGGTAATTCTTTTCGTGAATTTTCAGCTGTCTTGAGGCATATGCAATCACATTCCCATGCTGCATCAACACGCACCCGAGTCCAACTCGTGAAGCATCACAATACACCACAAAGCCATCCGTACCCTCGGGTAGAGTCAACACTGGTGCTAAAGTGAGTCGGGTCTTCCATTCCTGGAAGCTTTCCTCACAAGCCTCCGACCATTGGAACTTTACCTTTTTCTGAGTAAACCTGGAATGGGGCTGCAATTGATGAAAAGCACTCAACAAATCTTCGGTAGTAGCCTACTAGGCCCAAGAAACTCCAAATTTCTAAAGGACTCACCGGTCTAGGACAATTCTTCACTGCCCCGATTTTCTGAGAATCTACTTTTATGCCCTTGCCTAATACTACATGGCCCAAAAATGCTACCGAGTTCAACCAGAACTCGCAGATGCTAAACTTGGCATACAATTGACGATCCTTGAGGGTCTGAAGTACCACTCTCAAATGAGCGGCATGCTCTTCCTTGCTCCGGGAGTATATAAGGATGTCATCAATGAACATAATCACGAACATGTCTAGATACGGCTTGAACACCCTGTTCATCATATCTATAAAGGCTGCAGGAGCATTGGTTAGTCCAAATGACATAACTACAAACTCATAATGGCCATACCGGGTTCGGAAAGATGTCTTTGGGATGTCACACTCCCGCACTCTGAGCTGATGATACCCAGACCTTAGATCTATCTTTGAGAAACACCTAGCACCCTGGGGCTGGTCAAATAAATCATCAACCCTTGGTAAGGGGTATTTGTTCTTGACAGTGACCTTATTCAACTACCGATAATCAATGCACATTTGAAGGGACCCATTCTTCTTCCGAACAAATAGAACAGGTGCACCCCATAGAGACTTGCTCGATCTAATGAAACCCTTATCCAAAAAGTCCTTCAACTATTTTTTTAACTGTTTTAACTCGGATGGATCCATCCCGCAAGGAGGAATGGAGATAAGCTATGTATCGGGAAATAGATCAATATCGAAATCAATTTCCCTTTTCGGAGGAACACCTAGAAAATCATCGAGGAAAACCTCCGGATACTCACGCACCACTAGAATTGACTGAATAGTCGGGGTCTCAGACTCTAGATCCTTAACCCTAACTAGGTGGTATATGCAACCTTTAGAGATCATTTACCTATCCTTAATCTATGAAATAAACTTATCGGCTGGTACGGTAGAATAACACTTCCATTGCAGAACTGACTCACCCAGAAATCGAAATTCCATCGTATGGGTCCAACAATTAATCGAAGCATAACATGCAAACAACATATCCAAACCCAAGATAATATCAAAGTCCGTCATGGCCAACTCAACTAAGTCTGCAGAGGTAACTTTATTTAACACTGTGATGGGACACCCTCTATATACCCGCCTAGCTACCATAGATTCACCGACTAGAGTAGATACGGAGAATGGTTCTGACAAAATTTTAGGACTAACTCAAAAAATACTAGAAATGTAAGGGGTCACAAAAGACAAAGTAGTTTCTGGATCTAAAAAAGAATAAGCATCAATAGGGAAGACTTGCAACATACCCGTGACCACATCTGGCGAAGCCTCCTGCTCCTGGCGAGGCACTAGGGCATAATACCTGTTTTGGCGCTGACCATCTGCTGAACTAGAAGAGGCACTCTTCTGAGGGGGTCGTGCTTCTGGAATGGTAGAACTGACTACAGGGCAATCTCTGATCCTGTGTCTGAGTTTTTCATACCTAAAACAAGCATCCGCGCCGACCGGGCACCTCCCGGGATGATTCTTGACGCATTTCGCACAAACTGGAAAAGTGTGCTCCACCTACATGCTTCCATGATCCCTCGAGCATGTAGCCCTACCCTTCTGCTCTCCCCTGAACCTAGATGTTGTGCTGGCCAATGATGGTGTTCGACCAATGGACCTATGTTGGGTCTGCTGACGTGGTCCACCCTCTCACCTGACTTGAGAAACCCTGTACTTGTCGGTCCTGTCCCTCTTGGCCTCTATTTTCTTCCTGTAGACTAACTTGGGAAACCCTGTTGCGCATGCAATACAATATAGGGAAAATCAGTGTCCCAGTGAAGCATGGAGATTCGGAAATCTTTTTCCAAGTAATATGCTACTCCATGCACAAAACGGCTCACCCGAGCCGGCTGATCCACCATCATCTCCGGAGCATATTTAGATAACCGGGTGAATTCCAATGCATACTCCTAGACAGACATGTTACCCTGCTTCAGATTCACAAACTCGGCCACCTTGAGCTCCCTCATCTCCCGAGGGAAGAACCGATCCATGAAAGCAGTGTGAAACTCATTCCTATCTATCAGGCCTGCACCCACCGCCCTGGCATCACTCCATTACTTAAAACATATATGTGCTACCCCCTTTAGCTGGTAAGAGGTCAAGTTAATGCATTCCCCATTTTCACCCCCATAACCTAGGTGATTTTCAGAATCTCCTCTATTAAATCGTGTGGATCCTCATCCACCTTTGACCCCGTGAACTGCAAAGGGCTCATCTCAAGAAATCCCTCACCCTAGTTGCGGCTGCATTCCCATTCTGAGGGAAATGTGCCACTGTCTTATTCTGGACCTGGGCAGTCATGGCCTGTGCCAACATCTGAATCGCTGCCCTAAACTCAGCTTGGGCAGCTGGCTTTGGTACGTGCTTCTCATGAACGGGTGGAGCTAGCTGATGGTCACCATCATTGGCACCATTATGATCATTGCCATTACTGTTTCTCCTGGAGTTTACTCGATGTGGAGGCATGATTCTGCAAATGCGAATAGCATGAATTAGAAGAGTAAAGGACGTTCATCGCACGACATAGATCATGAAAGAAGGGAACATTTCCTAAACATCTAGTAGCCTCCTTGTCATAATTGTGGCGCGCTTCACACCCATGAAAAAGACTCTACTTAACGCGGCTTCTAGACTCCCTAGGACACTTCAAAACTTATGGCTCAAATACAAAGTTTGTCACAACCCAAACGTACACTCGAATTGTAGACACGGGACAAGGAGCCCCAAGAGACCCTATGTCGACCCATGGCATGAGCATACTTCTAATCCAATCACATTAGCGGAAGACTAAAAATATAAGAACGTAATCATAACGTAACCAAAGGGAAATGTCAGTACAAGACTTATACAATACGACTGAATACAACTTGCAGTCTAATAAGCCTCTAAACATGAAGGGCGGATTAATGGGACAACTCCCCAACTAATCCAACATCCAGAAACTGAAAGAAACAACACAAAGGATGGATGTACAACCCTCGAAACATGAGGACTCACCATGAGCCTGAGAACTGCAACCTGTATCATGAAACGATACAACATAGAAGGTATGCGGTAAGTACGTGGAATGTACTGAATATGCATGGTAAGTAAAACGGACATTTAATACATGTATGAAATTCATAGTAATCATAAGAGTAGGACATCATGCTCGTATCATAAATCATAATAACATATCATTCGGCTCAAGATTTTCAAAACATTCGTAACATAAGCATAATCATAATCATAATAGAAGAGATTTACTTAACATAACTTGAGCCAACATACATAATCATAGCACGAATAAATCATGAGGTATAGTGGGAGATTCTCTTAACCGACATACCCCATATGAGCACACATGACGGCCGACTTGTAACCCTAGTCAGGAGGGTGTCCGTACTTTTCCAAGTGTAGAACCAAGAAAGTATGATATCACCATGAAAAGGGCCATTTGGGCCAGGGAATAACATGAAAGGGGTCCAACATACCTATGGTGACATGTAATTCATGAGATTAGGGGCTTAACCTGAGCCCCGAACCTACTCGGTGTTTGATACTACTCCCAAAACATATACAGTGCTCATAATAATACATACATGAGTTCATGGGCTTGTTAAATAATGATAATCATAAACATTCTTGAACATATGTAAACTAGCCAAGAAATGAGGCCCGTGAGTCGACCAAAAACATAATTCATGATTAATAAGATTCATACATACTTGTAGATCATGCACATAGCTTGAATTTCTTAAAATAATAATGAATAACATTATAAATTAATAATTTAAAACATAATTTAGGTTGGGTTTGTAACGAACATCAATGGAAAAATAGATCATAAATGGATTCATCATGGAGCATGCATAATTAAGCTTAAATGCTTAGAAATCAAATCAACAATATTATAATCAATTTCAATCTCAAAAGATGATCAAAATCCATAGTCTATGATAAGATTTAAATATCACAAAACCCATAATTAAATCATTAGATTTTACATAAATCAAATACCAAAACCCCATGAGTTTTTGATAAATTTTAAGTAAAATTATAGAGTAGGAGCATGGGTGTGGAAGGATTCACCTATTGATGACCTTACATACCTGGGATTATCTGGTTCTTAACTTTCCATGCTAGCCAAAGATGGAATTTAGAGGAATTGAGAAAGAACACCTTGAGTCTCCTTCTAATCTCCTCTTTATTCTCTTGCATGCATGAATGAGACTTTGCATGAACTTAATCCTCTTAAAGACCCCATTCAAACCTTAAAATGACATAAATTAGGCCTTAGGAGTTTAGGAATTATTTAAACACCCTTACTAACAACGCAGAAATTTCTGGTAGGCAGTCCCCATGAGGGACCTCACGAGTTGTTGCCAGGGGGCACGACTCTGGGCGGGGACCCGTCATGCTCACTGCCCAAAATCACTCAGGGGACACCACGAGGGACCCCACGAATCGTGGTGGCAGACCACAACTCGTGGTGACCACCCATGATCCCCACTGCCCAAAACCTCCAAGGCAGACCACGGGGTACGTCACGAGTCGTGAGGTCTGACCATGACTCGTGGTCATGCCCATGGCCTCCTCAACCTGAACCTTCCAACCTTGCTGACCATGAGTCACCTCACGACTCATGGTAACTCCTCACGACCTCCCTCACGAGTCTTCTTGAGATCCTGTGTGAATTTTCAGTTTTTCTCTGTTTTGACTCCAGGGTCTGGTCCTTGGGTTCCTGGGGTATAACATAAAACTAGTGCATTTTTATTTACTGAGTAATCCTAAGTTACTTTCTAATTAAAGAAAAATCAAAAACTAAAAAATAAAAATCCTACACATGCTGGTTCTACTTGATAGTATGCCGGAGGGAAAAGAAATACGGTAAGAAAAACCCTCAGACGAATCAAAAATCCCAAAAAATCACAAGTACAACCCCTCCTCTTTTTGAAAAGTAAGCTTCGTCCCCGAAGCATAAACTATAAGAACATAGGGAAGAGAACATACCTGGGGGATACTCAGACTTCACCTTCCATGGGTTGCCTCCCATGCAGCGCCTGATTTAACATCGCGGAATGACATGACTTTTGTGATTCCTCAAGCATCATCAAGGTATACTTCATCTATTCTTTTTAATTCTTCATCATCTCTGAGATACGCTTTTATTCTTTGCCCATTTACTTTAGATCTTTTTCGTTCTTTGTTCTCAAGTTCCACTTCACCATATGGAGACACTTGCACTACTCTGTAAGGTCCCATCCATTAAGATTTCAACTTCCTAAGATGCAACCGGAGTCTTGAGTTAAACAGTAGGACAAAATCACCTGGGCTAAACTCCCTTCTTGCAATCTTTTTGTCACAGTATATCTTCATTCTTTCTTTATGGATAGCTGCACTCACATAAGCCTTAAGTCGGAATTCATCAAACTCATTAAGCTGGTTAAGTCTTAGCTTGGCAACTTCGTTCCAGTTCATGTTCAGCCTTTTCAGAGCCCATAGTGCCTTATGCTCTAATTCAGCTGGTAAGTGGCACGCTTTGCCATAAACTAGCTGGTACGAAGATGAACCAATGGGAGTCTTATAAGCTGTTCGGTAAACCCACAGTGCATCATTGAGCTTCCTTGACCAATTCGTCCGTCTAGTATTCACTGTCTTGTCCAGGATGGTCTTGATTTCCCTGTTCAAAACTTCCACTTTTCCACTCGACTAAGGGTGGTAGGGTGTGGCCACCTTATGCTTGACACCATATTTTTCCAATAAGGTTTTAAAGACGTGATTGCAGAAGTGAGATCCACCATCTCTGATAATAGCTCTGCGAGTGTCAAACCTGGTGAAGATATGTTTCCTATGGAATGTTGTAACACTCTTGCCTTCATTGTTTGGTAGGGCAAATACCTGCATCCATTTGCATACATAATCCACAACCACAAGAAAATACTGCATTCCATATGAGCTAATTAAAGGTCCCATAAAATCAATCCCCCACACATTAAACAACTCTACTTACCAGATGGGGGTTAGTGGCAACTCATGTCTACGAGTAATGTTGCCATTCCTTTGGCATTTATCACAAGTCTTGGTGAAGTCATATGCATATTGTTGAATAGATGGCCAGAAATATCTACATTGTAAAATCTTGTGTGTCGTTCTGATACCACGGTGATGACCCCCAACAGGAGATGAGTGACATGCCTCAAGAATGCTCAGCATCTCTACTTCTGGAATACACCTACAGATGATCCTGTCTTCACAAATGCGGAATAAGTATGGCTCATCCCAATAATATCTTTGGAAATCATATCGCTAACCAAATAATTTGCAAAATCGGCAAACCAGGGAACCAAATTCTATGATCTAGCTAGTACCTATTCTTCTGGGAAGGCATCATTGATATCAATCTCCATCCTCTCCTTCACTTCAGACTCAATCCTTGATGGATGATCTGCCATCTGATTTTCTATTCCCTTCCAATCCTTCACCTAAAATTCAAAATTCATGGAGAAAGACCACCCACTGAATCAATCTGGGCTTGGCATCCTTTTTAGACATCAGGTACCTCAACGCAGCATGGTCTATATGAATGATCACCCTTGTTCCAAGCAAATATGCTCGAAATTTTTCAAATGTAAAGACCATTGCTAGTAGTTTTTGCTCTATGACTGTATAATATCTTCTGGGCTGTATTGAGTGTTTTGCTGGTGTAATAGATCTGATGAAAGATCTTTCCTCTCCTTTGGCCTAAAACAGCACCAAAAGCAACACCGCTAGTGTCACACATTACCTAGAAGGGAAGAGACCAATCTGGAGCTATGGTGATAGGAGAAGTGGTGAGCTTTTCTTTTAGACACTCAAATGCCTTTAGATATGCCTCATCAAACACGAACTTTACCTCTTTCTCTAGTTATTTGCACTATGGCTGTGCAATTTTTGAAAAGTCCTTCATAAAGCGCCGATAGAACCCTGCATGCCCGAAGAAGCTTCTAACCCCTTTTATGGAAATAGGGGGTGGCAATCCTGCTATAACCTCAATTTTTGCCTTGTCCACCTCAATCCCCTTTCCCGAGATTTTATGGACCAACACTATCCCCCATTAACAATGAAATGACATTTTTCCCAGTTTAAGGCCAGATTGGTTTCTTCACATCTTTTTAGTACTCTGCCCAGATGATTAAGGCATGATTCAAATGAATTGCCTACAACAGAAAAATCACCCATAAATACTTCAATGGTGTCCTCCACCATGTTTGAGAATATGGACATCATACAGTGCTGAAAGGTGGCTGGTGCATTACATGATCCGAATCGCATTCTTCTGAAGGGAAAAGTTCCATATGGACAGGTGATAGTTGTCTTCTCCTGAGCTTCTAGAGTAATAGTTATCTGATTATACCTTGAATATCCGTTAAGGAAACAGTACCATCCTTTCCCTACGAGTCTATCAAGCATCTGATCCAAAAATGACATTGGAAAATGGTCTTTCTGGGTACAGTGGTTGAGTTTCCTATAATCCATGCACACATGCCATCCTGTGACTGGTCGTGTCGATATCAGCTCACACTTTTCATTGGGCACCACTGTAATCCCTCCTTTCTTCGGCACGTACTGGACAGGACTTACGCATTGGCTATCTGCTATGGGATATATCACCCCAGCATCCAACCCCTTGATAATCTCATTTTTGATGAATTTTTGCATTGGAGGGTTCATGCGGGCTGATGCTCTATACTCGGCTTACAATCTGGTTCAAGTTGGATCTTATGGGTATATATGCCTGGTGGAATTTCGATGATATCAGCTATGGTCCAGCCAATTGCCTTTTTGTATCTTTTCAAGATGTTAACCAAAGCTTCCACCTGCTTATCTAACAGGTTCGCTGCAATTATGACTGGCAAAGTGTTCTCCTTTCCAATGAATGCATACTTGAGATGAGGAGGTAATGCTTTCACTTCAAGGATTGGTGGTACATCCACGGATGGCTTGGCCGGTGGTGTTGAACGGTTTTTTAATTCCAGGTCTAACTTCTTTAGGCTTAAATTATATGAACCTGTCCCATTTAAAGCATTAGCCGTTTTTGTGTATTCTGGGTTCACGTCTTCTTCATAATTCATTAGCACAGCTGCCAATGTATCATGAGTTACTATTTCTTCCACAGGTGTGGGCAGCTTATCATGATCCATTTGAGTTCTCAAGTGAAAGGTTGTTCCTTTGATGTGGCCTGAGAGAGTCACAAAAGAAAAATAAAGAAAAATAAAGAAAAAAACGGTAAAAAGTAATGTAACTACCAACAAGTCAAATAAAAGCTAATAACCTAGTCTTACTTGTATTCCCCGGCAACGGCACCACTTTTTGATAACGCTCAAACCACACCTCTTAGTAAAGTGTGAAGCGGACGTTGTCAATAAAGAACCCAACTAATGGTTGGGGTCGATCCCACAGGAAATATGAAAGAGTTAGATTACAGCCCGTAAGTGAACTTGTGAGGTCGTTACTTCAAAATTGGGGGGTTGTAAAGAAAATCAATGATAAAACCAATTATCAGAAATGCGGTGTTGAATCAATATTAAAAGATAACTAGGGTTTGTGTTCCCTATGGGTTCATAACTGCTTTGGGTATACACTTGTGATCATCACCAATACTTACTTATAAAATTGATAACTTAGGTTCATTAAAAAGACCGACCAGTCCCTATTGAATGACTATACTCAATTACTCGACCAAGTCTCATGAGCGATTTCAAACTATCCGTTATCACTAAGTTCCAGCTTTAACTATCCTGCAACCATAAGTCAAGTTAATACAGTGATCATCAAAATCAAGGCTCCATTATAATTCTCTTTTCCTTATCTCTACCGCTTAGATCTAAGCAAGTAAAGATTTTGAGCATGTCCTAACGTTGTGCACCGTTAAGAAACGTTTAAGCATGAAGAGAATACAATATAAGTGTTTGTATTGGTTTTAGAATCACTTTGTGCAACCCTAGCTTGTTAATCCACCATGGTTCCTACAACCCTATGGAGGTTTTAGTCTCTTATAGTTGTAAGGTTGTGAATTGCATTCATGATTAAGAACATAAATCAATACTTACAAGTATGAATGAGAAAAACACTTCCTTTAATTAATCAAAAAAATCTTGAATAACAAATAGTAAGAAGAATTCAAGAAAAGGTTGATCACAAGTCAAATCAACTCAATTCTCTCTTTCTCTCCTAAAAATCTCTTCTCCTCGATTATCTCTGATGATATCTACTAAAAATAAAACATAAAACTTATTTCTAAAGGGAAAAGAATCCTTTACCTAGGTTAACAGGTGAATTTCCAAATCTGATTCCGCCCACGTCACGAGTCAACCTACGATTCGTAGCATGATCATACGACTCGTAACTTTCTTTCATACATTGCATGACTGGCTGAATTTTGGCTAAGTGTTGGATCCTCGTACGACTCGTACCTCAATCTTACGATCCGTACTGAGCTCCCGTGGCTTGACTCTGAGGCTTTGAAATATTTCTGAAGTTCATTACGATCGCCATTGTATGACTTGTACCTTAATTCCACGGTTCGTACTTCCTTTCTGTAGCAGGAGTCAGCATCTTATGAAAATCTTTTGAATCTTTTCACTACTTCATCACCAAGACTTGTAAAAGCTTAGTATGACTCGTACTGAGAATCATACACTACATCTCTTCAACATTAGCCTTCTGCAACATTCCACGACCACCAGTACGACTCGTTGGATGTTTCTACGGCTCGTACTGTGGACTGCAATTTGAGCCTATTTTGCACACTTCAGGCTATCTTTTGAATTTTTTACTCAAACACCAATTTATCCTGTAACAAAAGGAAAATTTCATTATATCCACATAAATACACCTAAAGTTCATGCTAGTCTCTTAGTTTTGAGCGTTGAAAGTGATGTAAATCAACAACACATCACACTTCATACATGACAGTTCAATACCGTACTTAGTCTGAAAGCCTCTAAAATATCTGATGGGTTGATGGGACAACACCCCCAACTAATCTGACAAGTCTACAATACTGAACGTAAAGGATAACTGATATCCACTGGTCCTCAGTAGATGAGGACTCACTAATGAACTGGATGCTAACTCCGAGAATGAGTTAAGGACGGTGTTGGGTCTGAAGATCGGAGCTTGTATCATGAAACGATACAACATAGCGTATGCGGTCAGTACGTGAAATATATCGAGTATGCAAGGTAAGTAAAACGAACATTTTAAATACATAAAAGTTCATAAGAGTAGGACAACATGCTCATAACATAAATATCATAATGCAATCTAAGGCTCAAGGTTTTCAAAATATTTGTAAATCGATCATAATCATAATAATAGGAGAAAAGCTTCATTAAATGTGACTTGAGCCCAAAATAATATGAACATAACCATGCATAAATCATGAGAAACAATGGGAGGACTCATCATAACCAACACCATCATGGTAGAGCCTTACATGATTCCCTAACTATCTCACTCAAGTGGGCAGAGTAGTCCCAGGCTTGCCAGGCAAGGGACGTGCAGTATGTGATATCACGAAAGAGGGCATCCATTAACATTTTAATGTATCAATATGAACCTACGGTGACACGTAGTTGTGAGACACCGGCATAGTCCTTTGAACGCCGAGCTACTCGGTGGTAGACACTACTCCCAAAAACAGGCGCATTAGGCTAGTATGTAAATCATAAACATCATTCATGAGATTCATGGCCAAATAAATATTAACATAGTTGATCCCCTTTTACATACATGTTTAGCCATGAATCAAGGGCCCATAAATCGGCCAACATCATAAATCGATCAATAATGAAATTCATATCATAAATCATTATTCGTACTTGAACATGTGGGCATTGCCCAATGCTTTAACATACTTGAAAATACTCAATTCACTTGAAAACATGCTTTTCATCATTAATACCTCATCATACATGAACATTCATCATAAATCTCAACTTTCATGAACTTCTCATAAATGGGCTTTTAATTTATAAAGCCTTAAACATGATTTTAATGAAAAACAACGTAAAACATTCCCATGATTCATTATTCAATAATAAGAACTCATCTGGATCATACCCATGTGGAGAATTAGGAATTTCATGCATTTAGTTAAAATCCCATAGAATTAACATAGGAATTTTCATGATTTAGAGAGATATTGGGCATGGGTTTGAACGTATCCACCCATTCATAATCCTACATACTTGGGGAAGATCTGATATTACCACTCCTTGATTGCACAATGAAAGATTGAAGGAAATCTTGAATAAATCTAACTTGATCACCTCATAAATCCCTTCAATATGCATGCATGGATGTGAATGAGCCTAGGATAGATTTTCCCCTCATAAAACACTCATTTCGAGCCTTAAAGACGTAATTTAGGACCCTAGGACATAGGAATGATGAAAATACCCTTAATGAATTTCCTAAAAATTCTACACTGTTAGTGACATCGGGCGATCCTACAAGTCGTAGCAGGATACAACGACTCGTGGTATCCGTCCGTTACATCCCCTGCCAAATCTTAACTTCTCAGATTCTAACACCATGACTCGACAGGACGAGTCATTACATCAGACGACGGTCCGTTGGATCCTCCTGTTACTTCCCCCTGACAACCTGCACCTGTGCCTTCCCATGAGCCACACGATAACTTGTGCCTCCTTCCAATGAGTCGTGGTTTCCATCCGTCACCTTGACTAGAGATTTTCCTACTCCTTCCCACGATTACTTACTACTATCCGTGGTTACTCACGAAGAGTCGTCCTTCGACCCGTTATTTCCTCTTAGACTAAAGACTAGTCTCACCATGACCACAACAACAACTCGTGACATCAAACCACGGGTCGTTCCTTGAACCATTACTCCCAACTTCTACCCTATTGTACCTTACCACGAACACCTCCTACGGATCATTGGTACATGACCCGTTCTGTGATAATTTTCCAGATTTCTACCAACTTCCATTTTTAGATTCTCAGGTCTAGTCTTAGGCACTTCCGAGGTATTACAATAACTCCCCCTTGGGAACATTCATCCTCAAATGTGGGAAAGCATATTGAAAATAGATAATGCAATCATCATACTCAACTACTGTCATTTAAGTTGAAAACTGACAGAATGACTAACTCCGATTCAAACTACATGGCTGAATTGAATTCATGAATTATATATACATCCATGTACATGAAAGAAACTGAGGAACATGAACTAAACATGAAAACTAAATAGAGTACTAGGGCAAAAACTGATACCTCAAGCTAGAATTGAGCCGGTAGAGAATAAATATAGGTATCTAGCCATCATGTTGCTTCAACTTCCCACGTAGCTCCCTCAACCTTATGATTCCTCCATAGCACTTTGACTAAAGCTACTTCATTATTTCTCAGCCTTCGAACCTAACGATCCAGTATTTCCACCGAAACTTCCTCATAACTAAGGCTGTCTTTCACACCAACACTATCCACCGAAGCAACTAGAGCTGGATCACCCAAATACTTCTTTAAGAGCGATACATGAAAAACAGGATGCATGAAAGCTAATTCTGAGGAAAACTCCAATTCATATGCCACGTTGCCAACCCGTTTCACTATCCAGCAGGGGACAACATAATGAACGCTGAGTTTTCCTTTATTTCCAAACCACATCACTCCCTTCATGGGAAAAACCTTCAGAAATACCCAATCATCCACTTCGAACTCGAGTTCTCCATCTCACATCATCATAGGACTTTTGGAAACTTTGAGTTGTCTTCAACCTATCCCGAATGAGTTGAACCTTCTCCATAGCCTCTTGGACTGAATCTGGTCCTATAATTGCCGCTTCACCAACTTCAAGCCAGCTAATAGGCAATCTACATCTCCGCCCATAGAGAACCTCAAATGGAGCCATCTGAATACTAGAATGTTAGCTGTTATTTTATGCAATCTCGATAAGAGGCAAATGATCATCCCAACAACATTTGAAGTTAATCACACATGCTCTCAACATGTCTTCAAGAGTCTAAATTATCCGCTCTTCTTGACCATTCGTTTGCGGGTGAAATGTTGTGCTGAGCTTAACCTGAGTACTAAGTCTTTTCTGAAACGACCTCCAAAATTGAGAGGCAAATTGGGTAGCTCTGTCAGATATGATGGACAAGGGCACTCCATGCAACCGAACTAGCTCTCAGATGTATAGTTTTGCATAATCCTCCATGGAATCAGTGGTTTTGACCGATAGAAAATGAGCGGCTTTGGTCAACCTGTCCACAACAACCTCAATGGAGTCATATTGTCGCCGAGTGCGAGGCAAACCTATTATGAAGTCCATATTGATCTCTCTTCCCACTTCCAAGTAGGAGTGCTAATATCTTTGAGCACACCTTCGGTTCTTTAGTGCTCCACCTTCACCCGCAGACAGTTTGTGCACTTAGCTGCAAATCCTACAATGTCTTGCTTCATGCCATTCCACCAATAGACTTCTCGTAAGTCATGGTAGATCTTGGTGGCACCTGGATGGATTGAATACCTGGAAACGTTAGCCTCATGCAACATTCGATTTCTCAAATCATCAATGTCCGAAACACCCAAGGGACCGTGATATCGAAGCACACCATCTCCCCCTTTGGAGAAGACCTTTACTTTTTAAATTTGGACGGATTCATTAATCTTTACCAAAATGGGGTCCTCGTCTTACCTAAATTTTACATAAGTCACCAAGGACGATTCTCATTCGTTCTGAACTATAACACTACCATCGATCGAATCAACCAAACGAACTCCCAACCTTGCAAGTCGATGCACGTCGTTCACCAACTCCTTCTTTCCCTCATCTACATAGGAAACACTTTCCATGGAGAGTCTACTAAGCGTGTCTGCTATTACATTAGCCTTTCTCGAATGATAAAGGACACTCATGTCATAACCCTTAAGTAGCTCCAACCACCTACTTTGCCGAAGATTGAGATCCTTCTAGGTAAACACATATTATAGACTCTTATGGTCCGTAAACACATCCACGTGGACCCCTTACAAATAGTGTCTCCATATTTTCAAGGAGAATACCACTGTTGCCAATTTGAGATTATGAGTCTGGTAGTCTTTTCATACACTTTCATCTATCTAGAAGAGTAAGCTATAACTTTTTTGTGCTGCATCAATACACACCCAAGTCCAATCCTTTAAGCATCACAATACACCAAGAACCCATCGGTACCCTCGGGTAGGGTCAACACTGTTGCTGAGGTGAGTCGAGCCTTCAGCTCTTCGAAGCACTTCTGATAAGCCTCTAACTATTGGAACATTATCTTCTTCTAGGTCAGTTTAGTCAATTGTGCTGCAATAGATGAAATCCCATCAACAAACCTCCGATACAAGCCAACTCAGCCCAAGAAACTTCTTATATCTGAAGGATTCACCGATTTGGGCCAATTCGTCACCGCCTCTATCTTCTGTGTGTCTACCTTTATGCCCTCACATGGCACCACATGGCCCAAAAACGCTACTGAATTCAACCAAAACTCGCACTTGTTGATTTAGCATATAGATGGCAATCCTTGAGAGTCTATAGAACCACCCTCAAATGAGTGGCATGCTCCTCCTCGCTCTGAGAGAATATCAAGATAGCACCACCCTCGAATGAGCAGCATGCTCCTTCTCGCTCCGAGAGTATATTAGGATGTCATCAATAAACATAATCACGAACATATCCAAGTATGGCTTGAACACCCTGTTCATCAATTCCATAAAATATGCAGGAGCATTCGTTAGTCCAAAAGACATAACTACAAACTCATAATGACCATACCGCGTCCTAAAGGCTATCTTCGGGATGTCTCTCTCCTGAACTCTGAGTTGATGGTACTCAGATCTGAGATCTATCTTCGAAAATCACTTGGCTCCTTGAAGCTGATCAAACAAATCGTCAATCCTAGGTAGAGGATACCTGTTCCTGACAGTGACCTTGTTTAATTGCTGATAATCAATATACAGACAAACAAAACCATCGTTCTTTCGGAAAAAGAGAACTGGTGCACCCCATGGGAACTTGTTCAATCTAATAAAAACCTTATCTAAGGTCCTTCAACTACTCCTTCAACTCTTTTAACTCGGATGGGGCCATTCTATAAGGAGGAATAGATATAGGATGTGTATCGAGAAGAAGGTTAATACCAAAATCAATCTCCCGCTCGGGAGGGATTCCCGATAGATCATCTGGGAAGACTTTTGGATACTCACATACTATTGGGACTGACTGGATAGTTGGGGTCTCGGACTCAGCATCCTTAACCCTAGCTAGATGGTTTACACAACCTTTGGAGATCATCTTTCTGGCATTAAGTAGTAAATGAAATGACCTATAGGCAGAACTGAACTACCCTTCCACTCTAAGACTGACTCACCCAAAAATCTGAACTCTACTGCCCGGGTTCTACAATTAACTGAGGCATAACATACAAATAGACAATCCATGCCGAGGATAACATCAAAATTGGTCATGGCTAACTCTACTAGATTTTCTAAGGTGACTTTCTGCAATACTATGACCGGGCAACTTCTATAGACACACCTAGCTAAAACTGAATCGTCAACGGGAATAGAGACTGAGACGGGTTCCGACAAGATCTCGGGACTGACTCCGAAACTACTAGCCAGGTAAGGTGTCACAAAAGACAAGGTATCCCCTTGATCTAACAAAGCATAAACATCAAGGTGAAAAACTCATAACATACCAGTATCCAAAACTGGTAACATTTCCTTCTCCTGATACAAGGAGAGGGCATATAATATATTTTGGCACTGCCTGCCAACCCCACTAGTGGATTGCCCCTGTGGAGCTGGGCGTGTGATCTTGGGAAAATTTATATGCCCAAGAGATACTCAAATGTGTCATTTTGTCTTGTTTATCAATCGATGTTTGTACATTCTCATGAGAATTGTAATAAAATGTGAATTTATACTAACCAACATGATTAGCGTTGTTTTGCAGGAAAAATATAATTTTATGAAGCTAAGATGCATGTTGGGAGAAATCGGGATTGGACTCGGAAGAGATCAAGGAAAAGTCCAAGGAAAGCATGAATTAAAGGGGCTCCGCGATGGAGCCGTGTCACACTGCCATCGCGGAAGCATTCTGCCCGGATACAGAAAATAAGCCAAATTCCAGTGAAGGTGCGCGTTGGGGCCATGGCACGTTAGCCTAGCTCCCTGGACGACCGGATTCTAGTGAGGGTCTGCGTTGGTGGCATGTCACAGAGGCAGTGCTCCGCGATGAACTCCGTGACACGTTGCTTGTTATTCCGGGAAAAATTCCCACTAGTATAAATAGAACACTTAGGTTCATTTTTAATTATTCTAACTTAGTTGAGCAAGAACGTGGGTTACAGGCAGTTGAGGGGATGAAAATCCTAGGGTTCTTCTCTATCTCTTTCTTCTTTATTTCAATTGTTTGTATGATTAACACTCATTTAACGATGTTTAATCCACAAATGAGTGGCTAAATTCCCTTCTTGCTGAGGTTAAGAACATTTGTATTGAAATGTAATTATTGATAAATTGGTTTTTCATCTTTTCTTCCATGGTTGTTCTATTGATTCTTGTTCTTACTGCATTAATGTGTGGCCAACGTTAATGTATATCTAAAAAGTCTGGTTTCACTCGAGAGAGCAAGAAATTGGAAAGTTGTGAATTGATAGGATATGATCTTTTCTTAGTTTAGGAGAATTGAGAATTGATTTACCTTCAGGATAGAGATATACCTGAAAGTCGTATTAGTCAATTAAGGAATCGGTTTTTTATCGCTAGAACATGAATTTCTTTTTATCACAGAGATGTAGGTGGAATGTTCATGATGCTTAAGTTGGGTTAAATACGAGAGTTTTAATCCATAGGCAATAATTCTTGACTAGCAACCGGAGGAAAGATTAATCAAATTGTACGATAATTTATTTCTCTACATGTTCATTTTAGCCTCAGCATGCTCATACTTATAGTTCAAACTCAAATTGTATATTCGTTTTAGACTTAGTATAAAATTAGGAAACAAAATATCAAAATCTTCTTCACACTGTTGTCTGCAGTTTAGAGTTAAAGTTTATTGACACTTGATTAGATTGATACCTTAGTCCAATCCCTGTGGGATTGATACTTGGCTTACTTGAGCCACTTTACCACTTGTTCGACCACGTGCACTTGTGTGTAGTTATTCCAAATAGCCGAACAAGTTTTTGGCGCCATTGCCGGGGACTAGCAATTGGTAAAAATTTTCTAAAGTGTTAGTTTACTATTTCCTCTTAGTGTTGACAACTTGGTCTTAGCCTGTATTTTGCAGATACTAATTTCTGTTGAACACTGGCAAGAGACAAGGAGCTGGTGGAATCATCTTTAGAGCCAGGAAGACAATTCCATCATCAAAGGAGAAAAGCTCTAGAGAAAAAGTTGTAGTTGCTCAGACAAAAAATCCTGGAGCAACAACAGAATCCACCAGTTGTAAGGGCAATGTTAATGCCCGAGGAAATGGCATCTAGGCCGATTCGTGAGATGGCAATCCCACATGCTAACAATGTCACATCTAGCATCCGCAAACCTAAGCCAGGAGGGAGGTTCGAGCTTAAACAGAACATGGTGCAACTGCTGCACACCAGCGGGCAGTTCACAGGTCTCCCTCATTAGGATCCACAACAACATCTCCAAAATTTTTTGGAGATAAGTGACACTTACATCCCCGCTGGAGTGTCATCAGATTATTTCAGGCTTACATTGTTCCCATTTTCACTTTTGGGAGAAGCTAAGAGGTGGTTGAAAGCTGAGCAACCTAATTCCATCACCACGTGGGATGATCTTGCAAAGAAATTCCTGATATGGTTCTTTCCATCCGGTAAAACAACTAGACTTAGAAGTCAAATTCTATGTTTTAAACAGAGAGAGGGAGAGAATCTGTATCAGTCCTGGGAGAGATTCAAATCTATGTTGCGGGATTGTCCTCATTATCACCAATCCAATGATGTGCTGGTGCATACTTTCATAGAGGGTTTGGAACCCCACACAAAAATCTTGCTAGACTCAGTAGCTGGGGGACAAGCATTAGAGAAGATTTATGAGCAGCTGTATACCTTGTTAAATAGTATTTTGCAGGGGAATCCAGAGTGGAATGCGGACTCGTCAAGAAGAGGAACAAGGAAAGCAGCAGGAGTCTTAGAAGTGGATGGTGTTACAGCTATTGCTGCACAGATGGCTGCATTACAGGATCAACTCAACACCAACTTCAGTAACATGAGCATGAACCAGTCTCAAGCCCCAGTGAATGTAGTGCAGCGAATTTGGTGTGAAGTGTGCGGAAGTAATGAACACTCAGCTGAGTGTTGCGGTGCAAATCCTGATTCGGTGAACTTTGTTGGTAATGTATAGAGAAATAACCACCTATAGTATGGCAACAACTACAATTCCAACTGGAGGAATCACTCGAATTTCTCTTGGGGTAGCAACAACCATCAAGGGCAAAGTTCGAATCAGGGGGCGCAGAGAAATCAAGGAGGGCAGCAGAACTATCAGTCGCAATACAGAAGCAACAATGCACCTCCTCCACCATCATCACCCAGCATTGCAGAGATGTTCAAGACAATGATAGCTAACCAATCTCAATTGCAGGCTGATTACGTGAAATCGGTAGCTGATGTGAAGAACAATCAGTTAGCTACAAAGGCACTGGAGTACCAGTTTGGGAAATTTGCTGGAGCTCAAAACACCAGTCCAAGAGGAGGACTTCCGAGTGACACTGATCCGAACCCCAAGAAGGTAAATGTAGTGACCACAAAGAGTGGTTTGAAACTCAAGTAGGTGGAACCGGAAAGATTACCATAGAGTCGAAAGCAGGTGAAAAGGAGAGGGATCATAATGAAGATAGGGGGAAGAAGAAGGAAGCTGAAACAGAAAGACCACCACCCTCGTTCCCTCAAAGACTAAGGAAACACAAGGAGGAAGCGTGTTTCAAAAAGTTCATGGAGGTGCTTAAGCAGGTACACATTAATTTACCTCTTGTTGATGTTTTGCAGGGAGTGCCGAAGTATGCAAAATATATCAAGGACATCGTGGCAAACAAAAGCAGGTTGACTGAGTACGCTACGGTGGAGCTTACGGAGGAGTGCACTTCACGGATACAAAATAGGTTGCCCACAAAGCTCAAGGACCCTGGGAGCTTTACAATTCAAATTTCAATTGGGCAGAGTATCCGAGTTCGTGGATTATGTGATTTGGGAGCGAGCATTAACTTGATGCCGACATCGGTATTCAAGAAGTTGAGGCTAGGGAGTTATAGACCAACAACAGTGATCTTGCAACTAGTGGATCGTTCCTTAGCTAGACCTAATGGCATTGTGGAAGACGTGATGGTGCAAGTGGGCTCCCTTATCTTCCTGGTAGACTTCGTCGTTCTAGATTTTGAGCCAGACGCAGAAGTCCCATTTATTTTGGGATATCCTTTCTTGGTGACCGGGAAAGCACTTATTGATGTAGCGGCAGGGCAACTAACTATGCGGGCCCATGACAAGGTGGAGGTGTTTGAGGTGTACAAGGCTACAAAGCTTCCATTCGTGTACGAGGAACTCTCAGTGATCAACGGTGCTTGATCGAGCGGATAGTGCTCAGAGCGTTGAGTCACGGGAGCCATTGGGGAAACCACCGGAAAAGAGTAAGCATGACATGGGTGAGGACGGTTGTCGAGAGAAAACGTCTGTCACCCTAGAGGATGACTGAGCTTAATGACGTCGAGCCGCGATGGAAAACCAAGCGCTGCATGGGAGGAAACTCGTGAAATTAATGTAATACTTGAGTAGATTTAGTAAAAAAAAAGAGAAGAAAAAAATAAAAATAAATATATATGTATATAGAAAAATAAAAATATAAACAAAAATTGTGTTTTATGTTGAAACCTAAGAATTCTAACCAATTTCTTGTTGTGAGATGAATTTCAAGTTGAATGGAGGGAAAAAATGCAAAGGATCGCAAAGGAAAAATCGAGGTGAGAAAAATAATAAAAAGTGACAATACAGTGAGCCTACGTGATGGCTCCGTGTCACGGAGGGAGTGCTCCGCGTTACCCTCCGTGACACGTTGAAGTGTAATCTGGAATTTTTGAAAAATTCTAGAGTACTGGCGCGATGGCTTCGTCTCATGGAGGGCATACTCCGCGTTACCCTCCGTGACACGTTGAGGGCAATTTCGCGTCGGGTCACACCGGGTTGCCGGGTGACCCACGTGAAAATACCCCTTTTTAACCCCTTTTTCCCTCATATTTTTTCCATTTCTCATCATCTCCGCGTCAAACACCCAAGAATCCCCCCTTCCCCAATGTGACACGGACCTAGGAGCTAAAATTCTTCAACTTTTCTTCGATACCGTCGAATTAATGGTATGTTCTTTAATTTCATCTCATTTCTTGACTAATTTTTCCGATTTTGAGCATGGGAGGTGAGGAAAACTTGCCCTAATTGTAAATTGAGCTTGATTTCATGTAAGTTATTGTTGATTGATTTTCGTAGTATCGTTGTGATTATATGAACTCGATAAATACATAGGTGATCGAAATTCTTGTGAAATTTGTAGCTAGGGTTAGAATTTGAATATGAAGAAGTTAAAATTGAGTTGAAATGTGAAATTCTTGTTGGGTTGTGCATGTTGGTTGAGGTAAATTAGGTTGTGCTTAACGTTGATATGATAAAGGCATGATGGATTTTCGGGATAATGAAATTGTTGAAATTGCATAGAAATTAGGGGAATTGCATCGGTTTTGTCGATAGAAATTTTCGCTAAGTGCTATGTGATGAAATGTTATCGAGAGTAATAGTGGATTAGCTATATGAAGTCTGAGTAGCACATAGAATTTATACAGTTGAACCCTCTAAATGCACGAGGCATTTTTGTTATTGTCTTTTTTTTATTTGAAAGTTAAAAAAAGAGGATTGTCTTGTTGTAATGTTGTGATTATGGCTAAAGACTAAGTGTGGGGTGGCCTAGCTCAACCCAACCTTAGTCGAAGCTAATTTTAATTTGAATAACATTGGGACAGTCTATTTGATTTGACAGGAACGATGGCAAGTAGGCAAGAAAAAGGAAAGGGCGCATCTACATCAGGCGCTGGAAGGAAAAGCATCAGACTGGGAACAGCAGTCCCAGCAGCACCAGCAGTTCTGCGCGGCCAACGTCGTCAATACGGAACCCGATGGGTGACAAAGGAAGGGAAGAAATGGTACACAAAGCATAAGGAAAGCAAATACTTCCCCGAGGAGCACATTGCTAGGGAACCGTTGGCACAAGAATTCCCCAGAATTGTCCACAAGATTGATGCAGTTGGGCTGAACTTCATCTTTGAAGAGCCCAAGGAGTGCAATCTCCACCTGACTCAGGAGTTCTACGCCAACTGGAACCCGACACTCAGAAGTCACACCATAAAGATAAGGGGGCAGGTAGTCACTTTTGAGCCCCATCACCTTAATGCCATCTTGGGGGCGCAGGACACAGACGCTGATGTACTCCGGCAGCTGAACATCACTCCACCATATGCGGACATCAGACGCACTCTCTGTGGAGCCCGGTCTACAACACGGTGGAGCAGGCATAAGGAGAGGGGCTACCATCAGACATTGTCCTACTCACAGATGAACAGGGAAGCCAGGATATGGCTTAAAATTGTTTGTTCCTGCCTGATCCCGAGGGTGCATATGATAGATGTCACCCGGTATTGTGTGTGCTTGGTCTATGCCTTGATGAAAGGGCTGGAGATCAATGTTTGGGCGGTGATTATCTTCACCATAAAGAGAGCACATTTGCATCAAGGGCACAGGTACGGGTTTGGTGGCTTACTGACCACGTTCCTGAGGGGCCTGGATATTGAGGAAGAGGCCCTTAACTACATCCCGCAGATGGAGAGGCGGGCCTTAGATGTCACCAAAACTAAGGCACCCGACACCACTCACGGGCCAGTTCTCACACTAGCTGAGCGACATGCTCGGGATGATCAGTACATGGCTCGGATGATCAGTACATGGCTCGGATGTTCGTGATGCAGATGCTCCAGCTGCGCATAGGCGGGAGGCCGGCAATAGAAGATGAGCTGTGGCAGCTCAAGCTAGACTACCCTTTTGGCGAAAATGCCAAGGCTCTATGCCGAGCGGGGCCAGCTTTTGTGGAGCCCACTGATGATGATGTCCCCACCGATGAGGAGACACGTCGTGAGGACTCAGATGTTGAGTCAGATGATGATGACGGGGGCGATTCAGACATGGGAGACAAGGCAACGACACCTGACGAAGAAGTGGAATATTTCGATTGATCAGGGAGTTTCACCACCCACTTTTGTGCTATGCTGAATTTTGTGAACACTAGGGACAATGTTCGATTTAAGTGTGGGGTGGGAGTAGTTAGGTGCTGGTTGTTGTTGTTATTAATGTCTATGTTCTGTTGTTGTGCTTGGAAAAACTTGTGACCCTGTGATTTTGGTGTGTATGTCTATATTGTAATTAATGTGAAGCTATTGTGTGCTGTTGAATGTTGTTAGTTGGTTGTGTAAATATTTTTATTTTATCGAAATTATCGATATTTTTAAAAATTTTCGTGAATTTTTTTATTTTTTAGGTTTCTCGGCGTTTGTTTTCGGTTCTTTTACCGAGAATATTCCCATTGAACCGAAGTCGTAATTAGTGATCGTTCCCTATGATGGATGGATGACGACCGTCTTAAGGGAAATGTAGTCAATAGGAGTAGATTTCTTTGGTTCTTTTTAATTTTTTTCTTTTGTTTTTTTGTATCCCAAACGTGTCGTTACATTATGGTTCGGAATTCTGGTTGCGTGTTGTACATGATATTTAAAATGCAAAGGTGATTCATATGAAAGCATGCAACTTTGTAAATATTTTAAGATACCTAGACCGTAGAGTTTGATTCGGTGTGATTGAGGCTTAATGTTGAATTCTTGTAATTAGCTGATTGAAAATTCTGTGAATATGTCTTGAGTTGAGCATGTGCAAAGAGTGTATGGAGAGGTTTCGATTATTCCATGCTATTGTGAATTGTCTAGAACTTGCCTGGTGTGTGTACGAAACGAAATGAAGGATGTGTATTGTAGGAAAGGATGTAGGCATTTCTTTGATTTAACCAAAAGTTTTTTTCTCATTATCGTACCTACCTTGAATGTACATCCTAGTTAGCCCGTTGAGCCTTTAGCCTATTTTTTTCTTTTGTCAAAAAGGTGTAAACCGAGCTTAACCCCTTCTTTTCATTATCCATGAATTTGATCCAAAACTCTTAGGCGCTCAAGAAAAAAATAATTTTCCCATAGTGTCAAGGAGCGAGAATTGAGAAAAGAAAATAAAAAGCAAAGTGATGAAAAGAAAGAAAAGGGTCAAAGGTGCACTTACTATAAATTAAATATAATGAAGACGTATAACTAATCCTTGTTATTAAATCGAGTGTTCTTAAAGATATGGGAACAAAAATAAAGACAGACTTCAAGAATGGGAGGATGAAGGAAGAAACAATGCCCATAAGGTTGATGGGATGTATTGAAAGAGCGTTTAAGGAGGCTAGTTGTTATTATTGGTTAGCCCAGTATTTGCTAGTTCTTTAGCTTACATTAAAACCTGTTAAGTCCTATGTGATCTTACATCAGGTGTCTTTATATTAGTGGAGTAATACACTAAAGGCAAGCCTATAGTTCATGACATGATGCATGTGAATTCTTTTAGGAGAGAGAGCGAAATCGTGTTTATATGCCTCTGCATGTAATGTCTTTAAGTTCATGTGATTAAAAAGGGGAAAATTCTCTGTGAGTGAGGGCACATGCTCGACAATAGATTGAATTTCATGTCGGATATCTTGATCAGCTGATTTGCATGAGTTTGCCGATATTGAGAGTCGATTCTTGAGTCTACGAGGTCTTAATGTGTTGAAAGTCATTGTATTGATAAGACTATGCATGTTTTCTTGATGATTTGCTATATTAAAGAATTGGTATAACCGTAGCTTGAATTGTCGAGCCAAAGTAGCCAGGATTGGGTGTCAATCGCATGAGGTGTAAGATTATTGTTCGGGGATGAACAAGGATTTAAGTGTGGGGTAAGTGATCTTGGGCAGATTTATATGCCCAAGTGATACTCAAATGTGTCATTTCGTCTTGTTTATCTATCGATGTTTGTACATTCTCATGTGAATTGTAATAAAATGTGAATTTATACTAACCAACATGATTAGCGTTGCTTTGCAGGAAAAATATAATTTTATGAAGCTAAGATGCATGTTGGGAGAAATCGAGATTGGACTCGGAAGCGAGCAAGGAAAAGGCCAAGGAAAGAATGAATTAAAGGGGCTCCACGATGGAGCCGTGTCACGCTGCCATCGCGGATGCATTCTGTCCGGAAGCTGAAAATAAGCCAAATTCCAATGAAGGTGCGCGATGGGGCCGTGGCACGTTAGCCTAGCCCCGCATTGCACGCCGTGCCACATTGGGCTTTAATACCTGGACGACCGGATTCTAGTGAGGGTCCGCGTTGGTGGCGTGTCACGGAGGCAGTGCTCCGCGATGAACTCCGTGACACGTTGCTTGTTATTCCGATAAAAATTCCCACTAGTATAAATAGAACACTTAGGTTCATTTTAAATTATTCTGACTTAGTTGAGCAAGAACGTGGGTTACAGGCAGTTGAGTGGAAGAAAATCCTAGGGTTCTTCTCTATCTCTTTCTTCTTTATTTCAATTGTTTGTATGATTAACACTCATTTAACGTTGTTTAATCCACAAATGAGTGGCTAAATTCCCTTCTTGCTGAGGTTAAGAACATTTGTATTGAAATGTAATTATTGATAAATTGGTTTTTCATCTTTTCTTCCATGGTTGTTCTATTGATTCTTGTTCTTACTGCATTAATGTGTGGCCAACGTTAATGTATATCTAAAAAGTCCGGTTTCACTCGAGAGAGCAAGAAATTGGAAAGTTGTGAATTGATAGGATATGATCTTTTCTTAGTTTGGGAAAATTGAGAATTGATTTACCTTCAGGATAGAGATATACCTGAAAGTCGTATTAGTCAATTAAGGAATCGGTTTTGTATGGCTAGAACATGAATTTCTTTTTACCACATAGATGTAGGTGGAAGGTTCATGATTCTTAAGTTGGCTTAAAAACGAGAGTTTTAATCCATAGGCAATAATTCTTGACTAGCAACCGGAGGAAAGATTAATCAAATTGTATCGATAATTTATTTCTCTACATGTTCATTTTAGTCTCAGCATGCTAATACTTATAGTTCAGACTCAAATTGTATATTCGTTTTAGACTTAGTATAAAATTAGGAAACAAAATATCAAAATCTTCTTCACACTGTTGTCTGCAGTTTAGAGTTAAAGTTTATTGACACTTGATTAGATTGATACCTTAGTCCAGTCCCTGTGGGATCGATACTTGGCTTACTTGAGCCACCTTACTACTTGGTCGACCACTTGCACTTGCGTGTAGTTATTCCAAATAGCCGAATAGCGTGCTGGAGCTGTTGCTAAACTGGTAGTTTGTGGATGACCTCTATTATCACCCTATCTAGCCAATGGACATGCTCGACGCATGTGGCCGGATCTACTATACTCATAATAGATATCTGAGTAGAGTAAGCACTCCCCGGCATTACTCTTGCCACACGTCCTGCAGGACAAAAATGTGCGCTTTTCCTTCATGCCTCTCTGGTCCCTGGAACCTAAAGCCTGCTCCTCTTATCACCCTGGGGTCTAGATGGAACACTGGCGGATGATGGTATTGGGGCTAGTGACCTTTGTTGAATCCGAGGGTGGTGACCACCTCCAGATCTCTGCTGAGTGAACCCATAGCTATCTGTCCGGGCCCTTTTGGCCTCTCTCTCCCTCATATGCACCACCTCCATCTGATGGGCACATAAGATTATCTGAGGGAAATCCATATCCTGGTGGAGCAAAGCAATTTGCAATCTTTTTCCAAATAGTTCACCACCCCATGAACAAACCTGGTCACTCGCATCCTCCGATCGACCACTAACTTTGGGGCGTACTTTGATAAGTGATTGAACTCAAGGGAATACTCTTGTAACGTCATCTTCGCTTTCTTAAGTTTCATGAACTCGGCTGCCTTCAACTCCCTCATTTAACGAGGGAAGAACCAGTCTAGGAAAGACACATAAAACTCCTCCTAAGTGAAAGGGCATGCTCCGGCGGTCCTACTATCATTCCGCTGTCGAAACTAGATGTGTGCGACCCCCTTCAACGGATATGAGGCTAACTCAGCACACTCAACTTCATTCACCCCCATGACCTGGGTGATCTTCACAATCTCGTCGATAAACTCATGTGGATCCTCGTCCTCCTTAGAACCAAGAAACTCTGGTGGGTTCATCCTTAAGAAGTCTCTGACCCGTGCTGCCACCACATTTTCATTTTGGGGGACATGCACCACTGCCTTCTGGTTGACCTGAGTGATCAAGGCCTTTGCTAGCATCTAATTAGCTGCCCTAAATTCAGCATGGGCAACCAGCTCTGGTGCATGGTGCTCCCGACTAGTGGGGCTTGTTGGTGCCCATCTCCATCACCATCCTCATGGCTATTTCCATTCCCATTCCTCCTACTGTTAGCTCTGTGGGGAGCCATGATTCTGCACTAGCGAATAGCACGAGTTAGAAGGATAGGGAGACATTTCATCGCACGACGTAAATCATGAAAGAAGGGGACATTTCCTAAAGGTCTCGTAGCCTCTTCATCATAAGTGTGACACGCTTCACAGCCATGAAAAAGACTTTACTTAACGCGGCTTTCAAACACCCTATGACACTTTAAACCTATGGCTCTGATACCAAGTTTGTCATGACCCGAGCGTAGACCCGTATCGCAACACAAGAGAAGGAGCCCCGAGAGACTCCAAGTCGACCCATGGCATGAATATACATCTATATCAATCAAATAAAGCCTAATACTCAACATAATAACATAACAGAAGCATAATTATGAAACAACATAGGAACCAAAACGCACTTCATACATGACAGCTGAATACTTCTCGTAGTCTGAAAGATTCTGAAATATCTAATGGGTAGATGGGACAACACCCCTAACTAACTAGACAAGTCTAAAGATCAGAGCCTGTATCATGAAATGATATAACATAGAGTATGCAGTCAGTAAGTGGAATATGCCAAGCATGCAAGGTAAGTAAAACGAACATTTTAAATACATAAAAGTTCATAAGAGTAGGACAACATGTAAGGCTCAAGGTTTTCAAAACATTTGTAAATCGATCATAATCATAATAATAGGAGAAAATCTTCATTAAATGTGACTTGAGCCCAAAATAATATGAACATAACCATCCATAAATCATGAGGAACAATGGGATGACTCATCATAACCTATATCATCATGGTAGAGCCTTACATGATGCCCTAACTTTCCCACTTAAGTGGGCAGAGTCGTCCCAGGCTTGCCATGTAAGGGACGTGCAGTATGTGATATCACGAAAGAGGGGATCCATTAACATAGTAATGTATCAATATGAACCTTCGGTGACACGTAGTTATGAGACACCGGCATAGTCCTTGGAACGTCGGGCTACTCAGTGCTAGACACCACTCCCAAATACATGCGCATTAGGCTTGTATGTAAATCATAAACATCATTCATGAGATTTATGGACAAATAAACATTAAAATAGTTGATCCCCATTTACATACATGTTTATTCATCAATCAAGGGCCTATAAATCTGCCAACGTCATATATCGATCAATCATGAAATAAATATCATAAATCATACTTAAACATGTGGGCATTGCCCAATACTTTAGCGTGCTTGAAAATACTCAATTTACTTGAAAACATGATTATAAACATGGGTATCTTGAAAACATGTTTTTCATCATTAATACCTCAACATACATGAACATTCATCATAAATCTCAACTTTCATGAACTTCTCATAAATGGGCTTTTAAATTTACAAAGCTTGAAACATGATTTTAATGAAAAACAACATAAAACATGCCCATGATTCGTTATTCAATAATAAGAACTCATCTAGATCGTACCCAAGTAGAGAATTAGCAATTTCATGCATTGGGTTAAAACCCCATAGAATCAACATAGGAATTTCCATAATTTAGAGAGAGATTAGGCATGGGTGTGAACGGATCCACCCATTCATAACCCTACATACCTGGGGAAGATATGCTTTTTTTTACCACTCCTTGATTGCCCAAAGAAAGATTGAAGGAAAGCTTAAAGAAATCTAACTTGATCACCTACCTAAACCCCTTCAATATGCATACATGGATGTGAATGAGCCTAGGAAAGATTTTTCCCTCATAAAACACTGTATTTCGAGCCTTAAACGACATTGTTTAGGACCCTACCACTTAGTTATGACGAAAATACCCTTAATGAATTTCCTGAAAATTCTTCATTGTCAGTGACCGCGGGTGATCCTACGGGTCGTACTAGGATACCATGACTCGTGGTATCCGTCCGTTACATCCACTGCCAAATCTTAACTTCCTAGAATCTAACACCATGACTCAATAGGACGAGTCATACATCAGACGATGGTCCTTTGGATCCTCCCGTTACTTCCCTCTGACGACCTGCACTTGGGCCTTCCCACGAGCCACACCACAACTCGTGCCCCCTTACAATGAGTCATGGTTTCCATCTGTCACCTCAATTGGAGATTTTCCTACTCCATCTCATGGTTACGTACCACGATTTGAATTACTCTTGATGAGTCATCCTTTGACCCATTACTTCCTCCTAGACTAAGGACCAGTCACACCACGACCATAATCAACGACTTCTGACATCAAACCACGGGTCGTTCCTTGACCCGTTACTCCCAACTTTGACCCTACTGTACCTCACCATGAACACCTCCTATGGATCATTGGTGAGACCAATGATCCGTTACATGACCCGTTTTGTAATAATTTTCAAGATTTTTACCAACTTCTATTTTTAAATTTCGGGGTCTAGTATGAGGCACTTCTGGTGTATTACAAGAAGTTAGCTACTCATGTAATTCGAAGAAGACATTGCATTCAATAATAATCCAATATCCATCCAACAAAATGAGTAAGAAAATTCATGCTTAAGGTTATGATCTCCGATGGAGTTCTCTAACTTTTCAAACAAGAAGATGAGTGCTTCTCTCTCTACTTCTCTCTAATGCAATACAATGCCAGTAGAATAATAATGGAATAGAATGTTTAGTTCCCCCTTTTGATATGCACGAAAGTAGGGTACAAAAATTCTCCTCTTTTTTATGCTGGATACTTTTGCCCTTTTCTGACGGGCGGCACTTGCGAGACACCGGTGGTTCGCCGGTGCTAGTCTGTGGTTTGCCAGTTAGTCACAGCTGATGGCTAGTGATTTATAGAGAAATTAAGCATTGGCACCAACAGTTCACCAGTGTTGATCCGCGATCCACCGGTAACTGATCTTCCTCAGCACAATAAGCATCTGCGGTCCACCGACATTTTTGCTAGTGTCCTCCGGTGGAGTGCTAGTCCTCGTATCCATTTTCATGATTTTTGTTGAATTTCATGCATTTTCTACTCAAATTAAATACCTACAAAGATCAAGGATAAAAAGCATAAAATTCACCTAAAAGAGTTGAAAATTGAGCAAAAACTCATGTCTAAGAGTCTAATGAGTTGTTATATTACAAACTCATCAATGACTTAACGGATCGTCAAGGGAGTGATGGCTCATCACTTCTACCATAATTAAGCGCTAGTCAGGAACCTCCTCTTTTTATGGGTTGGCGGTAAGGGCAATGAACCATCGGTGAGTGACAGCCCATCATGGCCACTGTTAGGATGCTCAGTTATTCAAATTCCATCTGATTTCCAAGGATAATTTTGTAATTTCCTGAACTTCTAACTCCTAAGTGACATCGGTTTAGGATTCTTAAAGAGTGTATTAATAGGTTTAACATATCCTAAGCCCACATTCTTTCAAAACAATAGTAGATTGAAAGTCCTCTCAAGATCAAGGCTTGGGTTCTTCGTCAAATCTCTTCCAAATCTTCCTTGGGTCTTCAAATTTAGCTGAATGTTCATCAAGCCCAGGTATGTAGAGTTATAAATTGGGGAAACCTCTTCCACCTTCATGCCCTTTCAAGTCCAAAGCCATGAATTCTACTTCTCAAGTTCTAAATTGTGAAATTCTAGGGTTTAACCCAATTCCATGCAATTTTCCATGATATCTCTACGGGTTTGATTCTCTCATATTTTAATTGATGATTTATGGCTAATACGGAAGATTTGAATCAAAATTTACTTATTAATTCATGATTTCAAGTTTATGAAGATTATGCCCTACTATGAATGATTTATGAATTTCAAGCATATGCGCCCATGACCTCTAGTATGATCAATTATCCCCATGACTTCTAGTATGATGAATTATCAAATTGTGAATGAATATTTACAAATTCTTAAACTTATGATTCCATGATTTTGAATTATGAAGATTATTTCAAGTATGTACAATTTCATGATTTGGGAAAGCCCATGTAAAGTCAAGTATGTTTTATCATGAGTTTAGTCAAGGCTTACAATCTCAGTTTTATAGAAATCTTTGGAGTCAAGACTCCTAAGAAACAAACTTAAGCTATGTTTTGGGAGTATAATTATGAGCTACATACATGTTTTGGGAGTAGTGTCTAGTACCGAGCAGGTCAGGGATTCTGAGCACCCTGGTTTCAGAACTACGCGCCACCGTAGGTACATATTTGGAAACTCATGGGAGAGTGTTTCCCCTGCCCGAGGGCACACCGTGATAACACACCTTGTTTTCCTTTGCCCTGGAAAGGTATAGGATGGCTCTCCTCCACGTGGGATCATCATGTGCCCATACGTGATGGTTGTCGGGTATGACGAGTCTCCCATTGTTCCTCATGCTTTCAGATACTCATTTTCATGTCTTATGATAGTATGTTTTACAGAATATTTCACCCATTTATCATTTTACGAGTTTGACCCATTGATCATTTTGATGAGTTTTCATGTATGATTTCAAGTATGGTTCACTATATGTTTTCTATGTCTAAACCATAGGTCATTATGTTTAGATTATGAGGGATATCTCATGATTATTTTTAATTTAGGAATAGGGCTTTAGCATGTTTTCATTACTCTTATGCTCTATCTTGGTTTACATTTATGATTTCAGATTATCTCTTTACTAGCATGTTTTACTTTCTCTACATACTTAGTACATTCCAAGTACTGTCTGAATAATTAATGCAATATCGTCTCATGATTTAGGTTTGGGTGATCCATCTTAGTCCCGTCGCTAGATCGCTCTTGCTCAGTCCAGCTCTATTCCAGTTTTGGTGAGTCCTCACGATCTGAGGATGTCAGTTTTGATTATATCTTTTTGTTTATGTATTTTAGTTTCAGATCTTAGCGAGCTAGTTAGGGGTGTTATTCCATCACCTTATCAGATGTTTAGAGGCTTTTAAAACAAATTTATATAGACGGTTCAATGATGTTGGTTAGTGTTAACATTTATATTGATATGCTATGCAAACTTTCACTTATATCATGTTCATGCTTTCATTCCACTTAGCTACGCTCTTAATCGTGTTTTGTACATGCCATTGTCTATCTTTGAGCCATTCTAAGTTCTAGGTCTCATGTCTCGATCCAAGATCCCGTATCAAGTAGTGAAAAACTTGGTATAAGAGAATTAGATTTTAGATGTGTCCTAGGATGTCCGAAAGTCGTATTAAATAAGGTCATTTCCATGGATGTAAAGCACGCCACACGTATAGGGAAGAAGCTACGAGACGTTTTAGGAAAATTTTCTTCTTTCATGATCCATGTCGTGCGATAAGGTACCCCTCTGTACTCCTCTAACTCATGCTATATGCGTTTTCAGAAATATGCCTCCCCTCTGAGTCAACGGAAGAAGAAATGACAAGGAAAATGGCCATGGAAATGGTAACATAGATGGGCATCATTCGGCCCCACCAACTCTAGATGGTCCATTGCCAAAGTAGGTTACTCATGCCGAGTTCTAAGTGGAATTTCAGATGTTAGCATAGGTCATGACAACCAGATCAACCATCAAGGTGTGGCTCATGTGAACCAAAATAGGAATACGGTGGCGGCTAGGGTGTGATTCTTCATTAGGATGAACCCACCTGAGTTTCATGGGTCAAAGGTAGATGAGGACCCTCAAGAGTTTATCAAGAAGGACCAGAAAATTACCCAAGTGAAGGGTGTTTCAGGAGAGGATAGTGCATACATGGCCTCTTATCAGTTTAAGGGGGTTGCTCATATATGGTTTCGGCATGGAAGGAGAGTAGGAGAGTTGGTACAGTCCCTGTTGGCTGGGATAAGTTTTTTACGACTTTCTTGGTCAGGTTTTTCCCTGAAAGTTGAGGGAAGAAAAGGGAGCAGAGTTCGTTAAGAAATATGATATGACTGTGCAGGAGTATGCCCTAATGTTTACCTAGCTATCCAAGTATGCTCCATAGATGATTGCTGATCCAAGGGCTCATATGAGAAAGTTTCTGAATGGGGTGGTAGATTCATTACTCAAGAAGTGTAGGATTGCCATGCTAATTAATGAGATAGATATCTCCCGACTGATCACATATGCCAGTAGATAGAGGCAGAGCAGATGAAGGAAAAGTAGAGAGAGTCCTAGAGGGCCAGAACAGAGACCCATGAGAATTTCAAGCATAGATCCAGTGGAGGACAACACCCTTAGTTCAACTAAAGGTCGTCAACCCCAGCTCCCTTGTCGGCCAGCATTCCATTTAGACCTCGAGGACATCAGAGTGGCTGAGCGTTAGGCTCTAGGGGTCAAAGGATTATGACAATGGAGCATATTTTTCCATCTTGTAGGAAGTGTGGTAGGAGGCGCCCGAGAGAGTGTTTGGTTGGTACTGATGGTTGCTTCGGGTGTGGGATGCCCGTACATATTCTTAGAGACTTCCCGTCAGCTAAATATGGTGAAGGTAGAGGCCGTGCCCCAGCCACCAATTCAGTAGCCCCAACATCTCACCCGTCTCCACAGTGTGCCTCTTCTAGTGCTGGTGGTGGACAAATGTAGAACAAGTTTTATGAACTTTCATCTCGTCAAGAGAAGGAGTTGTCACCTGATGTAGCCACTAGTATGTTACGAGTATTCCATATTGATTTTTTTGCATTGATAGATCAAGGGGATAAATTGTCTTTTATGACTCCTTAAGTTGCTATTAGTTTGGGAGTCAAATCCGAAATCCTGTGAGAACCCTTCTCAGTCTCTACTCCTATTGGCGAGTAAGTTTTAGCCTTATAGGTATAGAGAAGTTGCCCTGTCATGATTCTTCAGATAGTCATCTCAGCCAACTTAGTGGAGTTAGATATGACCGATTTCGATGTTATCTTTGTTATGGATTAGTGACAAGCTTGTTATGCCTCGGTTAATTGTTGAACCCATATGGTAGATCTCAAGTTTCTGGGTGAACCAGTCCGAGAGTGGAAGGGCAGTGTATCTATTCCTGTAGGTTTCTTTGTTTCCTACCTCATGGCAAGGAAGATGATCTCCAAGGGTTGTGTGTACCATCTACTTTGGGGCAAGGATGCTACGTCTGAGACCCCAACACTTCAGTCAGTACTTGTAGTATGTGAGTACCTAAAAGTATTTCTCAATGATCTAACAGGAGTCCTAAGCAAGCGAGAGATTGACTTTTGTATTGATCTTCTCCCTGATACGGCGCCCATATCCATTCCTCCTTACAGAATGGCTCCAACCGAGCTAAAGGAGTTGAAAAAGCAATTAAAGGATCTCTTAGTTAAGGTTTCATCAGGCCTAGTATGTCCCCATGGGATGCCCTAGTTCTCTTTGTTCGGAAGAAGGCTGGTTCCATTTGGATGTGCATTGATTACCGGAAGTTGAACAAGGTCACAATCAATAATAAGTATCCCCTCCCTAGGATTGATGATCTATTTGACCAACTTTAGGGTGCTAAGTGCTTTTCAAAGATAGACTTCAAATCCGGCTATCATCAGCTCAGAGTTAGGGAGAGTGACATTCCAAAGATAGTCTTCAATACTCGGTATGGTTAATATGATTTGTGGTTATATATTTTGGACTAACAAATGATCCGACAACTTTTATGGACTTGATGAATAGGGTGTTCAACCAGTATTTGGATATGTTCATGATTCTCTTCATAAATTATATCCATATATACTCTCGGAGCGAGGAGGAGCATGTCGCTCATTTGAAGATTGTATTGTAGACTCTCAAGGATCACCAACTATTTGCTAAATTCAGCAACTGTGAGTTTTGGCTAAACTCAGTAGCATTCTTAGATCACATGGTATCTAGCGAGGGAGTGCAATTAGACTCCCATAAAATAATAGCGGTGAAGAATTGGCCTAGAACTATCAGTCTTACTGATATCAGGAGTTTTTTGGTTTAGCTGGCTACTATAGGAGGTTCATAGAGGGATTCTCATCCATTGCAACACCGTTGACTAAGTTGACCCAAAAGAAGGACACATTTCAGTGGTCCGATGCTTGTGAGAAGAGTTTTCAAGAGTTAAAGACTCGACTCACTTTATCCCCGATATTAACCCTAGGGAGGGTATGGATGGTTTCATTGTGTACAATGATGCCTCTAGGGTTGGTCTTGGTTGTGTGTTGACGCAGCATGGTAAGGTTATTGCGTATTCCTCTAGATAGCTTAAGACTCATGAGAAGAATTATCCGGTACATGACTTGGAGTTGGTATTCATGGTGTCTTCCTTGAAGATTTGGAGGCACTATTTGTATTGGGTGCATGTGGATGTGTTCACGGACCACAATAGACTTCAGTATGTGTTTACTTAGAAGGATTTGAATTTGCAACAATGGAGATCTAGAGCTTCTCAAGAACTATGACATGATTGTCCTATAGCATCCGAGCAAGGCAAATGTAGTGGCGGATGCTCTTAGGCCAATGTAGTGGAGGATGCTCTTAGTAGGCTGTCTATGGATAGTATGTCCCATGTTGAGGAAAAGAGAAAAGAGTTGGTGAAGGATGTTCATTAGTTGGCTCGTTTAAGACTTCTCCTTATAGGTACGTCGGATGGTGGTTTTATTGTTAAAAATGTATCGGAATCTTCATCGGTGACGAAAGTTAAATTAATGCAAGATAAGGATCCTCTCCTAGTGAAGTTGAAGGAAGCAGTTCGGAATCAGAAGGTGGAGGTTTTCTCCCAAGGGGGAGATGGTATACTCCAATATTAGGCCGATTGTGCATTCCAGCTACAGATGACTTTGAGAGAGCAGATGTTGAGAGAGGCTCATGGCTCTCGGTACCCTATCCATCTAGGTGCCACGAAGATGTATTGTGACCTACAAGAAGTCTATTGGTAAAATGGCATGAAGAAGGACATAGAAGAATTTGTGGCTATGTGTACGAATTGCCAACAGGTGAAGGTCGAGCATCAGAAACCTGGAGGTGTGCTATAGGAAATAAACATTCCTCCTTGGAAGTGGGAAGAGATCAATATGGACTTTATTATAGGGTTTCCTCATACATACCGACAGCATGACCCTATATGGGTAGTTGTCGACAAGATGACCAAATCAACACATTTCTGACTGGTCAAAACTATAGATTCAGCTGAATATTTACTAGATTGTACATTCTGAAGTTTTTTTGGTTGCATGGATTTCCCTTGTCCATTATCTCAGATAGAGGTACTCAGTTCACCTCCCAGTTGTAGATAGCATTTCAGAAGGGCCTTAGTACATAGGTGAAGCTTGGCACAACTTTTCACCCGCAGACAGATGGTTAGGCCGAGTGGACTATTTATACTCTTGAGGAGATATTGAGAGCGTGTGTGATTGATTTCAAGGGTAGTTGGGATGATCACTTGCCTTTCATCAAGTTTTCCTACAATAACAACTATCTCTCCAGCATTCAGATGGCTCCGTTTGAGCCTCTTTATTGGCAGAGGTGTAGATCAACTATTGGATGGTTCGAGGTAGGTGACGCTACATTGATAGGACTAGATTCAGTTCATGAGGTTGTGGAGAAATTTCAGCTTATCAGAGAAAGGATGAAAATGGCTTAGAGTCATTAGAAATCTTATGTGGATGTTAGGAGGAGAGACCTTGAGTTTGAGGTTGATGATTGAGTGTTTCTGAATGTGTCTCCCATGAAGGGAGTTATGAGGTTTGGCAAGAAAGGGAAGCTTAGCCCCTGATATGTTGGTCCTTATAGAATTCTGAGGCGAGTAAGTAAGGTGGCATATGTGTTGGAGCTACCAGTGGAGTTAGTTTCTGTGCATCTAGTTTTCCATGTATCTTTGCTAAAAAGGTGCATTGGTGATCCAGTTTTAGTTGTTTCGATAGAGAGCATTGGGGGCGAAGGATAGCACTACCTATGAAGAAGCTTCGGTTGAGATCCTTCATCGTCAGGTTCGGGAGTTGAGGAACAAGGAAGTATCTTTAGTTAAACTCTTATGGAGAAATCAGCTTATTGAAGGAGATACATGGGATGCCGAAGCAAATATGATGGCTAAATACCCACATCTTTTTCCCTCTGAGTCAGTTCCAGCATGAGGTACTAGTTTCCTCCTTAGTACTCTATTCAGTTTCATGACAAGTTCATGTCTCTAAGTTTCTTTCATGTCATAACCTGCGTGTATGTTTCATGAATTCAGTTCAATCATGTACTCCAGTCTGGAGTCGGTCACTCCGTCAATTTTTAACTATGGTTGTTCAGTTTTGGGATTGCAGTTCCTTCCATTGCCCTCCAGTATGCTTAAGTCAATGTTTGAGGATGAATGTTCCCAAGGAGGAGATATTGTAACACCTCGAGTCTCGAAATGGCTCCTTGAAGGAAAAAGAACTGAAATTGCGGATTTTATGCAGGTTTAACGGTGGAACCCATCAGGTGGTCAACGAACAATCGCATGTGGCATTGCATCTCTGACGGCATAGTTGAAGGCCTCAAGTCTTGCAATGGACCATCACTTACCCTGTTGTGACTAGGCCTCAATTTCCCCTTAGGGATGGATGACTTGATAGACCATCAAGGAAGTGATGGCCCATCATTTTTACCATCATTAAGAGCAACTCAGGGTCCACCTCTGGTTATGGGAGGACGGTGAGGGTGGGGAACTGCCGGGTGAGTGATGGCCCATCGTCGGGACGCTCAGTTATTCAATTTCAGCCGGATTTCTAGGGACAATTTTTCAAATCCCTAAGCTTCTAACCCCTAAGATACGTCGTTTTAGGCTTCTTAAGGAGTTTATTAAGAGGTTTGACATAGCCTAAGCCCTCATTCATTCAAAATAACCGTAGATTAAAGATTCTGTCTCAAGATCAAGGCTAGGTTCTTCATCAAATCTCTTTCAAATCTTCCTTGGGTCTTCAAATTTAGTTGCAAGTTCATCAAGCCAAGGTGCGTATGATTATTAATGGGGAGAACTCTTCTACCCTCAGCGTTTCAAGTCCAAATCCTTGAATTCTACTTCTCAAGTTCTAAATTATAAAATTCTAGGGTTTTACCCAATTCCATGAAATTTTTCATGATATATCTATGGGTTCAATTCTCTCATCTTTCAATTGATGATTTATGGCTACTAGGGTAGATTTGGATCTCAATTTACTTATTAATTCATGATTTATGAATTTCAAGCTTATGAACCCATGACTTCTAGTATGATAAATTATCAAAGTATGCAGGAATTTTTACGAATTCTTGAACTTATGATTCCGTGATTTCGAATTATGAAGCTTAATTTCAAGTATGTATGATTCCACGATTTGGGAAAGCCCATGTAAACTCAAGTATGTTTTACCATGATTTAAGCCAAGGCTTAAAAAATCAGCTTTTTAAAAGTGTTTGGAGTCAACACTCCTAAGAAACAGATTTAAGCAATGCTTTGGGAGTATAATTATAAGCTATATACTTGTTTTGGGAGTAGTGTCTTACATCGAGAAGGCCGACGATTCAAAGGACTCCTGTCTCAAAACTACGTGCCACCGTAGACATATATTCATATTTGGGACCTCTCAAGAGACTGTTTCCCCCGCCCGAGGGCACACTCTGATATCACACCTTATCGTCCTTTTCCCTAGAAAGGCTTAGGATAGCTCTCCTCCACTGTCATGACACAAACATAGGTCAGGACTGGTACATGGGACCCAAAACTGCTAACGGCTCCAAGTCGAGCAATGGCATGAACATAATGGCTAAAAAGCATAATTAAAGCGGAAACTAATAAGCTAAACATGAATAAGTGGAAGTCTGAATAACATAAAAACATAATATAGAGTCAACACTCGACAAAGATGAAAGTCTACATAATGTATGATAAGCCTCTAAACTGTCTGATGAGATGATGGAACAACACCCCCAACTAGCTCACTAAAGTCTAAAATTGAAATAACATAACCAAACACTAAGTTGAAGGTCCTCAGAAGATGAGGACTCACTAGCAATGGGAATAGGGATGGACTGAGGGGAAGGTTAACTAACAGTTGAACTGCATCTGATCGCTCAGACCTATATCATGAAATGATACAACATAGAGTATGTGATCAGTACTTGGACAGTATCGAGTATTCAAGGTAAGTAAAACATGCCGAGTAACTGTTAGCTGGAATCATGCATTTAAACATATATCATAAGATCATGAGAGTAATGTTGCATTCTGAAATCTGAATTTGAAATATGTTTAATAACAAGTTGAATATCATATTTAAAGAGAATGAGCCAGAGATGAAGGTAGAAATCATATGACTTGTTATAGATAAAATCGTAAGTACAAGCTTACAAACTGGACAGTGGGTCAAACCTACTAAAAACATAACATCATAAGTCATGAACATAAATAATTGAAATCATGAGGAACAATGGGAGACTCGTCACAACCGACACTATCTCGATTGAGCTTACGTGATGCCCCAACTATTACATTCAAGTGGGAAGAGTCATCTAAAACCTTGTCAGTGCTAAGAACGCTACCATGATATTGATATCAAGCTGAAGGCCCCTAAGGGGGTGGGGAAGCTCACAAGGGAGATCCCAATGTATATAGATAACCTACGCTGGCGTGTAGTTCTAGGGGTTTATATCAACCCCTACCCTACTCGATGCCAGACACTACTGACAAGAACATGCATGGTGCTCCAGTCGTTTTTCAACGAAGAAGGTAATGTAATTACATGCGTAGTATGAAATCTGAATATGGGGAGTCGTGGCTCCAAACATATTTAATCGGTCACCTGACGAGTTGTTTTGTGACCTGGGGAAGATTTTCCTATTTTCTCCATTTCAACCCTCGAGTGTGATCTTAGAAACTTTCAGTGTATTACAATATCTCCCCCCTTGGGAACATTCATCCTTGAATATGAGTTAAACATAATGAGAGGCTGGAAAGGAACTGCAATCCCAAAACTGAATAATTGAAGTTGAAATCTGACGGAATGACTAAGTCCAATATGAAAAACTTAACTGAACTGAATTCATGATTCATACATGCATGCTAGAACATGAAAGGAACTAAGAGATATGAACTTGACATAAAAATGAATAGAGTATTAGAGAGGAAATTGATACCTCATGCTGGAATAGAACTGGAAGGGAATAAATGCATGTATTTAGCCATCATATCTGCTTCGGCATCCCACGTAGATCCTCAACAAGCTAATTCCTCCACAAGACTTTCACTTAAGCTAATTCTTTGTTCCTCAACTTTCAAACCTGATGATCAAGGATCTCAACGGGTACCTCCTCAAAGGTAAGGCTATCCTTCACACCTGTGCTCCCCAATGGAACAACCGAAGCCGGGTAATCAATGCACTTCTTCAACAATGATACATCGAAAACTGGATGCACCAAAGCTATTAGCTCCAATTCATAGGACACCTTACTAAAGCGTCTCACAATCCTGTATGGACCAATATATCAGGGGCTAAGCTTCCTTTTCTTCTTGAACCTCATCACTCCCTTTATGGGAGACACCTTCAAGAACACCCAATCATCAACTTCAAACTCGATCTCTCTCTGCCTAACATCCGCATATGACTTTCGATGACCTTGAGTTATTTTCAGTCTCTCCCTTATAAGCGGAACTTTCTGCATAGCTTCATGAACTGAATCTAGCCATATCATTGTAGCTTTACATACTTCGAACCAACCAATAGATGATCTACAACGCCGCCCATAGAGAGCCTCAAATGGAGCCATCTGAATGCTAGAGTGGTAACTGTTATTATAAGAAAACTCAATAAGAGGTAAATGATCATCCCAACTGCCTTTGAAGACAATCACACAAGCTGTCAACATATCCTCAAGAGTCTTAATGGTCCGCTCAGCCTGACCATCTTTCTATGGGTTAAAAGCTATACTAAGCTTGACCTAAATACCAAGTCCCTTCTAGAACGATCTCCAAAACTATGAGGTAAACGAGTATATCTATCCAAAATGATGGAAAAGGAACTCCATGCAACCGAACTAACTCTCGAATATATAATCTGGCATAGTCCTCAGCTAAATCAGTTGTTTTGACCAGTAGAAAATGAGCTGCTTTAGTCAACCTATTTACCACCACCCATATAGAGTCATATTGTCGGCGAGTGCAAGGGAACCCTGTGATGAAGTCTATATTGATCTCTTCCTACTTCCAAGTGGGGATTCTAATGTCTTGTATCATACCTCCGGGGCTTTAATGCTCAACTTTCACCAGTAGGTAATTTGGACACTTAGCCACAAACTCTCCTATGTCCCTCTTCATCCCATTCAACCAATAGACTTTTTATCGGTCACAGTACATCTTGGTGGCACCTAGATGTATAGAATATTAGGAACCATGACCCTCATGAAACATCCTCTCTCTTAAATCATCAACACCCCGAGCACATAAATAACCCTGATATCGAAGCACACCATCTCCCCCTTGGGAGAAAACTTCCACCTTCTGATTTTGAACCGCTTCTTTTAACATCACCAAGATAGCATCCTCACCTTTCCTAGCCTTGACTTCAGTCATCAAAGAAGATTCGGAACCATTCTGAATAATGCACCACCATATGTCGAGTTAACTAGGAAGAAACCTAACTATGCAAATTGATGCACATCCTTCACTAACTCATTCCTTCCCACCTCAACGTGGGACACACTCTCCATAGAAAATCTACTAAGGGAATCCGCCACCACATTGGCCCTGCCCGGATGATAAAGGACACTCATGTCGTAATCCTTCAGAAGCTCTAACCACCTCCGCTACCGCAAATTTATATCCTTTTGACTAAACACATACTGTAGTATCTTGTGACCTATGAACACAACCACATGCACCCTATAAAAGTAGTGTCTCCAAATCATCAATGCGAACACCACCGTTGCCAATTCTAGATTATACATCGAGTAATTTTTCTATAGAGTCTTAGGCTATCTAGAAGCATATGCAATCACTTTTCCACACTGCATTAATACACATCCAAGGCCGATCCTAGAGGCATCACAATACAAAACGAATCCATCTGTTGATCTTGGGCAAATTTATATGCCCAAGTGATACTCAAATGTGTCATTTTAGCCTTGTTTATCTATCAATGTTTATACATTCTCATGTGATTGGTAATAAAATGTGAATTTATACTAACCAACATGATTAGCATTGTTTTGCAGGTAAAATGTAATTTTGGGAAGCTAAAATGTGTGTTAGAAGAGATCGGGGTTGGACTCGAATGTGAGCAAAAGATAAGGCATTGGAAGGCACAAAATAAAGAGGCTCCACGATGGAGTCGTGTCACGCTGCCATCGCGGAGGCCTTCTGCCTGGATAGGGAATTTTTGGCCTAATTCCAGTAAGGGTGCGCGTTGGGTCCGTGGCACGGTGGCCCAGCTCCGCGTTGCACGCCATGCCACGTTGAGCCTTATTACCTGGACCCCCAATTTCCAGTGAGGGTCCGCGTCGGTGGCGTGTCATGGAGGCAGTGCTCCGCGATGCACTCCGTGACACGTTGCTTGTTATTTCGGGAAAAATTCCCACTAGTATAAATAGAACACTTAGGTTCATTTTTCAATATTCTGACTTGGTGGAGCAAGAACGTGGGTTACAGGCAGTTGAGGGGACGAAATTATCAGGGTTTTTATCTCTTTCCTTCTCCTTGAATTCAATTGCTTGTATGTTTAACACTCATTTAACGATGTTTAATCCACAAATGAGTGGCTAATTCCTCTTCTTGCTGAGGTTAAGAACAATTGTATTGAAATGTGATTGTTGATTAAATTGGTTTTTCATCTTTTCTTCCCTGGTTGTTCTATTGATTCTTGTTCTTACTGCATTAATGTGTGGCCTACGTTAATGTACATCTAAAAAGTCCAGTTTCACTCGAGAGAGCAAGAAATGGGAAAGTTGTGAATTAATAGGATATGATCTTTTCTTAGTTTGGGAAAATTGAGAATTGATTTACCTTCAGGATAGAAATATACCTGAAAGTCGTATTAGTCAATTTAGGAACCAGGTTTGTATGGCTAGAACATGAATTTCGTTTAATCACAGAAATGTAGGTGGGCGGTTCATGATTCTTAAGTTGGGTTAAATACGAGAGTTTTAATCCATTGGCATTAGTTATTGGCTAGCAACCGGAGGAAAAGACTGATCTTGGGTTAATTTATATGCCCAAGTGATACTCAAATGTGGAATTTTAGCCTTGTTTATCTATCAATGTGTATACATTTTCATGTAATTGGTAATAAAATGTGAATTTATACTAACCAACATGATTAGCATTGTTTTGCAGGTAAAATGTAATTTTGGGAAGCTTAAATGCATGTTGGAAGACATCGGGGTTGGACTCGGAAGTGAGCAAGGGACAAGGCAGTGGAAAGCATAAAATAAAGGGGCTCCGCGATGGAGCCGTGTCACGCTGCCATCGCGGAGGCCTTCTGCCTGGATAGGGAATTTTCGCCCAATTTCCAGAGAGGGTACGCGATGGGTCCGTGGCACGGTGGCATGGCTCCGTGTTGCACGCCGTGCCACGTTGGGCCTTATTTCCTGGACCCCCAGTTCCAGTGAAGGTCCCCGTCGGTAGCGTGTCACGGAGGCAGTGCTCCGCGATGCACTCCGTGACACGTTGCTTGTTATTCCGGGAAAAATTCCCACTACTATAAATAGAACACTTAGGTTCATTTTTCAATATTCTGACTTGGTGGAGCAAGAACGTGGGTTACAGGCAGTTGAGAGGACGAAATTATCAGGTTTTTCTCTCTTTCCTTCTTCTTGTATTCAATTGGTTGTATGTTTAAAACTCGTTTAATGATGTTTAATCCACAAATTAGTGGCTAATTCATCTTCTTGTTGAGGTTATGAACACTTGTAATGAAATGTGATCATTGATTCTTTGGTTTTTCATTTTTTCTTCCATGGTTGTTCTATTAATTCTTGTTCTTACTGCATTAATGTGTGGCCTACGTTAATGTACATCTAAAAAGTTCGGTTTCACTCGAGAGAGCAAGAAATTGGAAAGTTGTGAATTAATAGGATATGATCTTTTCTTAGTTTGGGAAAATTGAGAATTGATTTACTTTCAGGATAGAAATATACCTGAAAGTCGTATTAGTCAATTTAGGAACCGGGTTTGTATGGCTAGAACATGAATTGCATTTAATCACAGAAATATAGGTGGATGGTTCATGATTCTTAAGTGGGGTTAAATACGAGAGTTTTAATCTCTTGGCAATAGTTCTTGGCTAGCAACCGGAGGAAAAGACTAACCAAATTATGTCGATAATTAATTTCATTACATGTTCGCTTAACCTCAGCATGCTCTTATTCATAGTTCAGACTCACATCAGATAGTTGTTTTAGATTTAGCATAAAAATTATAAATCAAAATATCAAACTTTTGGTTACACTGTTGTCTGCATTTTTAGAATTAAAATATAGTACACTTGAGCAGATTGCACTTCATCCCTTTCTACGTGGGATGATCTTGCAAGGAAGTTTTTGATACGGTTTTTTCCCTCCGGTAAAACAACAAGACTTAGAAGTCAAATTCTAAGTTTCAAACAGAGGGAGGGAGAGAATTTATATCAGGCTTGGGAGAGATTCAAGTCCATGTTGCGGGATTGTCCTCGTCATCATCAGTCCAATGATGTGCTGGTGCATACTTTTATTGAGGGTTTGGAACCCCATACAAAAATATTGCTAGACTCAGCAGCTGGGGGACAAGCGCTAGAGAAAACTTATGAGGAGTTGTATACTTTGTTGAACCGTATTACACAGGGCAATCCGGAATGGAATGCTGATTCATCAAGAGGTGGTACAAGGAAAGCTGTAGGAGTGCTAGAAGTGGATGGGTTTACAGCTATTGCTGCACATATAACTGCATTACAAAATCAACTTAACACCTAGTTCAGCAACATGACAATGAACCAGCCCCAAGCCCCAGCGAATGCAGTGCAGCAGATGTGGTGTGAAGTATGCGGAAGCAGTGAGCACTCAGCTGAGTGTTGTGGAGCAAATCCTAACTCGGTAAACTTTGTGGGAAATGTACAAAGGAACAACCACCAACAGTATGGTAATATCTACAATTCCAATTGGAGGAATCACCTGAATTTCTCCTGGGGTAGCAACAACCATCAGGGGCAAAGTTCGGGTCAGGGTGTGTAAAGGAACCAAGGAGGGCAGCAGAATTATCAAGCACAATTCAGAAATAACAATGCACCTCCTCCACCACCATCACCCAGCATTGAGGAGATGTTCAATACCATGATAGCTAACCAAGCTCAATTGCAGGCTGACTATATGAAATTGGCAGCCGAAGTGAAAAACAACCAGTTAGCTACCAAGGCACTTGAATATCAATTTGGGCAATTTGCTGGAGCCCAAAACACCAGGCCTAGAGGAGGACTTCCGAGCGACACAGATCCCAATCCCAAGCAGGTGAATGCAGTGACCATAAGGAGTGGTTTGCATCTGAAAGAGGTGGAACCAGAAAGACCACCTCAACAATCGGGAGCAGCAGAAGTCGAGAGGGAGCAAAGTACAGAAAGGGGGAAGACTAAGGAAGCTGAATCAGAAAGACCACCACCCCCGTTCCCTCAACGATTAAAGAAACACAAGGAGGAGGCGTGTTTCAAGAAATTCATGGAGGTGCTGAAACAGGTACATATTAACTTACCTCTTGTTGATGTTTTGCAGGGAGTGCCGAAATATGCCAAGTATCTAAAGGACATCGTGGCAAACAAAAGTCAGTTGACTAAGTATGCTACGGTGGCTCTAACGGAGGAGTGCAATTCCCAAATTCAAAACCGACTGCCCACAAAGCTCAAAGACCCTGGGAGCTTTACTATACAGATTACTATTGGGCAGAGCATCCGAGCTCGTGGATTGTGTGATTTGGGAGCGAGCATAAATTTGATGTCATCATCGGTATTCAAAAAGCTGGGTCTAGGGAGTCCTAGGCCCACAACAGTGATCTTGCAATTGGCGGATCGGTCCTTAGCCAGACTTGAGGCATTGTGGAGGACGTTTTGGTGCAAGTTGGCTCCCTGATTTTCCCGGTAGATTTTGTCATGCTGGATTTTGAACTAGATGCGGAAATCCCATTTATTTTGGGACGTCCCTTCTTGGCAACCGGGAAAACACTGATTGACGTAGCTGCGGGGTAGCTAACAATGCGAGCACACGACAAGGTGGAGGTGTTCGATGTGTACAAGGCACCCAAGCTCCCGATGGTGCACGAAGAACTCTCGGTGACCAATGTGATTGATCAAGGTGATAATGAGCAGATTAAGGATTCACGAGAGTTATTGGGAAAACCACCGGAACGGTGTAAGCACTACTGAGGGGAGAACGGTGATCGAGAGAAATCATCCATCACCCTAGAGGACAACTGAGCTTAACAACGTCGAGCCGCGACGGTAAACCAGGCGCTGCACGGGAGGCAACTCGTGAAATTTTTTTTTCTTTTTAAAGTGTGAATAGATTTTTCTTTTTCTTTTTTCTTGATTAACTGCAAAAGTTTTAGTTTTTGTTTTTTTATTTATTTTTATTTAGAGTGAAACCTATAATGCTAACCAATTTCTTATAGTGAGATGAATTTCAGGTCAAACGGAGGAAAATATGCACGGAATCGCAAAGGAAAATTCGAGGTATGAAAATTAATAAAAAGTGGCAAAACAGTGAGCTAGGGCGATAGCTCCGTGTCACGGAGGAGGACCTCCGCGTTACCCTCCGTGACACGTTGAGGTATAAATCTGGAATTTGAAAAAATTCTAGAGTACCCTCGCGACAGCTCCGTGTCACGGAGGCAGTGCACCGCGATGCACTCCGTGACACGTTGCCGTGTATATCGCTACGGGTCACACCGGGTCACCGGGTGACCCACGCGATTTTCCCACTTTTAAACCCCGAAACCCCCTCACTTTTCCTTATTTTTCAATCACTCCGCGACCAAACTCCCTAAAACCCATCCCTCTTCAACGTGACATGGCATAGGCCAAGAAAATCATTGAGTTTTCTTCAATTCTTCAACTTCAAGGTATGTTCTTCGATTTCATCTCATTTCATGTCGATTTTCTTCGATATTGAGCATGTGAGGTGAGCTAAGTTTGCCCTAAGTAGAAATTAATCATGAATTCAATTGAATTGTTGTTGATAAAAGTTCGGAATATCATTATGATTGCTTGAACTCGTTAATTGCATAATTTAATCGAATTTTCTTGATATCATCATTTCTAGGGCTTGTTTTTGAATTTGAAGTAGAAAAATGTAGTGAACTTGTGAAATTCATGCCGGGATGTACATGTTGAGTGAGATGAGTCGATGTGCTAGTTTTTATCATGTTAAAAGACCGACGGATTCTCGGGTTAGGGGAATATTGAAATTTGCAAAAATTGGGTTGGTTGTATAGGTTAGTGTAGATAAATTCTTGTTGTTTTTCATTTCTTTGTTTTTTTTTTCCTTGCTAAGTGCGATGGATTAAAAGGTTATCGATGGTAATTATTGTGGTTAGATGTACGAAGTCTGAGTAGTACGTATGATATATACCATCGAATTCTTCATATGCACTAAGCATGTTTGTATAGTTGGTTGTTTATTTGTGTAAATAAAGATGATCTTGCCAGTATGTTGTAACTGTAGCTAAGGACTAAGTGTGGGGTAGCCTAGCTTAACCCGACCTTAGTCAAAGTTAATATCTATTGTCTTAACATTGATCTTGTCTACTTGGGTTGACAGGTAAAAAGGCAAGCAGGCAAGAAAAAGGGAAAGGTGCATCAACATCTGGCACCAGAAGAAAGCGAATCAGACTGGGCACAGCAGTCCCAGCAGCACCAGCGGTTCCACGCGGCCAACACCGCCAATACGGAACAAGATGGGTGACAGATGAGGGGAAGAAGTGGTACGCAAAGCACAAAGAAAACAAGTACTTCCCCGAGGAACATATCGCACGGGATCCATTGGCACAGGAGTTCCCTAGGATTGTCCACCGGATCGAGGCAGCTGGGCTCAACTTCATCTTTGAAGAGCCCAAGGAATGCAACTTGCACCTGATTCGGGAATTCTATGAAAATTGGAACCAGACCCTAAGAAGTCACACCATAAAAATCAGAGGGCAAATAGTCACATTTGAGCCCCACCACCTCAATGCTATCTTAGGGGCGCGGGACACAGACGCCCACGTGCTTCCATAGTTGAACATCACTCCACCGTATGCGGACATCAGACACACATTGTGTGGGACCCGATCGATAGCTAGATGGAGCAGACACAAAGAGAGGGGCTACCATCAGACTTTGCCCTATTCACAGATGAATAGGGAACCCAGAATATGGCTAAAGATCGTCTGTTCCTGCCTAATCCCGGGGGTACATATGACAGATGTAACCCGGGATCGTGTATGCCTGGTGCACGCCCTGATGAAAGGGTTAGAGATCAACGTGGGGGTGGTGATTATCTCCGCCATGAATAGAGCCCGGTTGCATCAGGGGCACAGGTACGGCTTTGGTGGACTACTCACCACCTTCCTCAGGGGCCTAGATGTTGAGGAAGAGGCCCTTGATTATATCCCGCAGATGGAGCGGCGGGCCTTAGATGTTACTAAAACTAAGTCACCCGACACCACCCACGGGCCAGTGCTAACACTTGGCGAGCGACATGCTCGTGATGATCAGTATATGGCTCGCATGTATGGGATGCAGATGCTCCAGCTGAGGATAGGCGGGAGGCCGGCGACAGAGGAGGAGCTATGGCAGCTCGAGCTAGACTACCCCTTCGGCGAGAACGCCAGGGCTCTATCCTGAGTGGGGCCAGTATTTGTAGAGCCCACGGATGATGATGTCCCCACAGACGAGGAGACACATCGGGAGGACTCCGATGTGGAGTCCAATGATGACGACGGGGGTGATTCAGACATGGGATATGAAGCAGCAGCACCTGACGAAGAAGTGGAGTATTTTGATTGATCAGGGAGTTCTACCACCCGATTTTTGTACTTGTTTAATTTTTGTGAACACTAGGGATAGTGTTCGAGCTAAGTGTGGGGTGGGAGTAGTTAGGTGCTGGTTGTGCTGTTATGTATGTATGCTCTAATCTGTTGTCGTGCCTGTGAAATTTTGTTGTTCCCTGTGATTTGTGAATTGTTAAGTTGTTGTTCTGTATTGTAAATTTATGTGAAATTGACGTGTGTTGCTGGATGTTGCTAGCTGATTTTGTACATATTTTTGTTATCAAAATGATCAATATTTTTAAATTTTTTTTTCAATTCTTGGGTTTCTCAGCATTTGTTTTCGGTTCTTTTACCGAGAATGGTCCCATTGAACCGAAGTCATAGTAGTGACCGTTCCCTATGATTGATGGATGACGACCATTTTAAGGGAAATGTAGTCGTTAGGAGTAGGTTTTTTCCAATTATTTTTCAGTTGTTTTCTTTTGTGGGTTGCATCCCAAAACCTGTAGTTACTTTTTCGTTGCGAAATTCTGGTTGCGTGTTGTACATGATATTTAAAATGCAAAGGTGATTTGTATGAAAGCATGCAACTTTGTAAATATGTTGAGATACCTAGGCCATAGAGTTCGATTTCGTGTGATTGAGGCTTAGTGTTTGAATTCCTGTAATTAGCTGATTGAAGAGTCTGTGAATACATCTTGAATTGAGCATGTGCAATAAGTGTGAATTGAGGTTTTGTTATTCCGTGCTATTGTGAAGTGTCTAGAACTTGCCTGGTGTGTGTACAAAACGAAATGAAGGAGGTGTATTGTAGGAGAGGATGTAGGCATTTCTTTGTTTTAACTGAAAGTTTCTATTTTTCATTGTCGTACACACCATGATTGTATACCCTAGTCAGCCCGTTGAGCCTTTAGCCTATTATTTTTTTATTTTGTCGAAAAGTGTAAACCGAGCTTAGTCCTTTCCTTTCATTAACCGTAAATTCTATACAAAACTCTTAAGCGTTTAAGAAGAGAAAATCATTTTCCCAAAGTGCCAAAGAGTGGGAATGGTGAAAAGAAAAGAAAAGCCGAGTGTATGAAGAAAAGAAAAGGTTGAAGGTGCACTTGTTATAAATAAACTATAATGAAGGTGCATGAATAATCTTTGTTGTTGTGTCAAGTGTGCTTAATAAGATGGGCCAAACTAAAGAAAAACGTCAAGAATGGGAGGATGAAAAAGAAAAAAAAAGAAACAATGTTCATGAGTTGATGGGATGTGTTGAAAAGGCGCTTAAGGATGCTAGTGGCTATTAGTGGCTAACCCAATATTTACTAGTTCCGTAGCTTCCATTACAACCAGTTAAAGTCCTATGTGATCTTACATCGCACTTCTTTATGTTAGTGGAGTAATACACTAAGGGCAAGCTTATGGGTCATGACATGATGCATGTGAATTCTTTTGGGAGATAGAGCGAAATTATGTTTACATGCCCCTGCTTGAAATTATGTGAGTTCATATGAGCAAAAAGGGGAAGACTCTCTTGTGTTGTGAGGGCACATGCTTGATGAGAGATTAATTTTCGTGTCGGATATCTTGATCAGCTGATTTGCATGAGTTTGCCAATATCAAGAGTCGATTCTTAAGTCTAGGAGGTCTTGATGTATTGAAGGTCATTGCATTGATAGGACCATGCATGTTTTCTTGATGATTTGCTATATTGAATAATCGGTATGACCGCAGCCTAAATTGTCGAACCAAAGTAGCGAAGTTGGGATGTAAATTGCATGAGGTGTAGGATTGTTGTTCGAGGACGAACAAAGATTTAAGTGTGGGGTAAGTGATCTTGGGCAAATTTATTTGCCCAAGTGATACTCAAATGTGGAATTTTAGCCTTGTTTATCTATCAATGTGTATACTTTCTCATGTAATTGGTAATAAAATGTGAATTTACACTAACCAACATGATTAGCATTGTTTTGCAGGTAAAATGTAATTTTGGGAAGCTTAAATGCATGTTGGAAGATATCGAGGATGGACTCGGACGTGAGCAAGGGACAAGGCAGTGGAAAGCATAAAATAAAGGGGCTCCGCGATGGAGCCGTGTCACGCTGCCATCGCGGAGGCCTTCTGCCTGGATAGGGAATTTTCGCCCAATTTCCAGAGAGGGTACGCGATGGGTCCATGGCACGGTGGCATTACTCCGCGTTGCACGCCGTGCCATATTGGGCCTTATTTCCTGGACCCCCAGTTCCAGTGAAGGTCCGCGTCGATAGCGTGTCATGCCGTAATAGCCCAGGTCGCCGCTTGTAGATATTGTCCGCTTTGGGCAGCTAGTCCCTCACGGCTTTAAAACGCGTCTACAATGTAGAGGTATCCAAGCACTTATAAAGCACTCTTCGTTCCCCTCCACCACCGATGTGGGATTTGCCTAAGTAAACCAGGCGTTACGTATCGCTGTCCCTGCACTCTGTGACACGTTGCTTGTTATTCCGGGAAAAATTCCCACTACTATAAATAGAACACTTAGGTTCATTTTTCAATATTCTGACTTGGTGGAGCAAGAACGTGGGTTACAGGCAGTTGAGAGGAAGAAATTATCAGGTTTTTTCTCTCTTTCCTTCTTCTTGTATTCAATTGGTTGTATGTTTAAAACTCGTTTAATGATGTTTAATCCACAAATGAGTGGCTAATTCATCTTCTTGCTGAGGTTATAAACACTTGTAATGAAATGTGATCATTGATTCTTTGGTTTTTCATCTTTTCTTCCATGGTTGTTCTATTAATTCTTGTTCTTACTGCATTAATGTGTGCCCTACGTTAATGTACATCTAAAAAGTCCGGTTTCACTCGAGAGAGCAAGAAATTGGAAAGTTGTGAAATAATAGGATATGCTCTTTTCTTAGTTTGGGAAAATTGAGAATTGATTTACTTTCAGGATAGAAACATACCTGAAAGTCGTATTAGTCAATTTAGGAACCGGGTTTGTATGGCTAGAACATGAATTGCATTTAATCGCAGAAATGTAGGTGGATGGTTCATGATTCTTAAGTGGGGTTAAATACGAGAGTTTTAATCTCTTGGCAATAGTTCTTGGCTATCAACCGGAGGAAAAGACTAACCAAATTATGTCGATAATTAATTTCATTACATGTTCGTTTAACCTCAGCATGCTCTCATTCATAGTTCAGACTCACATTAGATAGTTGTTTTAGATTTAGCATAAAAATTATAAATCAAAATATCAAACTTTCGGTTACACTGTTTTCTGCATTTTTAGAATTAAAATATAGTACACTTGAGCAGATTACACTTCATCCCAGTCCCTGTGGGATCGATATTTGGCTTACTTAAGCCACTTTACTACTTGTTCGACCACGTGCACTTGCGTGTAGCTTTATACCCAAAGCAAAAGCACCGAACAAAGTCTAACCAAATTATATTGATAATTAATTTCTTTACATGTTCATTTAACCTTAGCATGCTCACAGTCATAGTTCAGACTCACATTAGATAGTTGTTTTAGACTTAACATAAAAATTAGAACTCAATATATCAAATTCTTGGTTACACTGTTGTCTTCATTGTTGGAATTAAAATATAGTAACACTTGAGTAGTTAGTTACCTTATCCTAGTCCCTGTGGGATCGATACTTGGCTTACTTAAGCCACTTTACTACTTGTTCGACCACGTGCACTTGCGTGTAGTTATACACCCATATAACAAACAGACCGAACAAGTTTTTGGCGCCGTTGTTGGGGACTGGCAATTGGTGAAATTTTCTTAAGTGTTAATTTACTATATTTTTATTTTCTTAGTGTTGACAACTTGGTCTTAGCCTGTATTTTGTAGATTTAATCTCTGTTGAACACTGGAAAGAGACAAGGAGCTGGTGGACTCGTATTTAGAGCCAGAAAGATTATTTCATCGTCAACGGAGAGAAGCTCTAGAAAGAAAGCTGCAGTTGCTCAGAAAAACACTCATGGAGCAACAACAGAATCCACCAGTAGTACGGGCAATGTTAGTGCCCGAAGAAGTAGCAGCTCGGCCGGTTCGCGAGGTGGCAATCCCACATGCTAATAATGTCACATCTAGCATCCGCAAACCTGAGCCAGGAGGGAGGTTCGAGCTCAAACAAAACATGGTGCAATTGCTGCACAGTAGCGGGCAGTTTACGGGTCTCCCTCATAAAGATTCACAGCAGCATGTCCAAAATTTTTTGGAGATAAGTGACACTTACATCCCCGCTGGAGTGTCATCAGATTATGTCAGGCTTACATTGTTCCCATTTTCACTATTGGGAGAAGCCAAGAGGTGGTTGAAAGCTGAGCCACCTAATTCTATTTCTACGTGGGATGATCTTGCAAGAAAATTCTTGATACGATTTTTTCCCTCCGGTAAAACAGCAAGACTTAGAAGTCAAATTCTAAGTTTCAAACAGAGAGAGGGAGAGAATCTATATCAGGCTTGGGAGAGATTCAAGTCCATGTTGCGGGATTGTCCTCATCATCATCAATCCAATGATGTGTTGGTGCACACTTTTATAGAGGGTTTGGAACCCCATACAAAAATATTGCTAGACTCAGCAGCTGGGGGACAAGCGCTGGAGAAAACTTATGAGGAGTTGTATACCTTGTTGAACAGTATTTCGCAGGGCAATCCGGAGTGGAATGCTGATTCATCAAGAGGAGGGACAAGGAAAGCAGCAGGAGTTCTAGAAGTGGATGGTTTTACAGCTATTGCTGCATAGATAGCTACCTTACAGAATCAACTCAACACCCACTTCAGTAACATGACAATGAACCAGCCTCAAGCCCCAGTGAATGCAGTGCAGCAGATTTGGTGTGAAGTGTGCGGGAGCAGTGAGCACTTAGCTGAGTGTTGTGGAGCAAATCCTGACTCGGTGAACTTTGTGGGAAATGTACAAAGGAACAACCACCAACAGTATGGCAACAACTATAATTCCAATTGGAGGAATCACCCGAATTTCTCCTGGGGTAGCAACAACCATCAGGGGCAAAGTTCGAGTCAGGGTGTGCAAAGGAACCAAGGAGGGCAGCAGAATTATCAAGCACAATTTAGAAACAACAATGCACCTCCTCCACCACCATCACCCAGAATTGAGGAGATGTTCAAGACGATTATAGCTAACGAAGCTCAAGTGCAGGCTGACTATGTGAAATTGGCAGCCGAGGTGAAAAACAACCAGTTAGCTACTAAGGCACTTGAATATCAATTTGGGAAATTTGCTGGAGCCCAAAACACCAGGCCTAGAGGAGGACTTCTGAGTGACATAGATCCCAACCCCAAGCAGGTGAATGCGGTGACCACAAGGAGTGGTTTGCAGCTGAAAGTGGTGGAACCAGAAAGACCACCTCAACAATCGGGAGCAGCAGAAGTCGAGAGGGAGCAAAGTGATAAGAGGGGGAAGACAAAGGAAGCTAAATCAGAAAGACCACCACCCCCGTTCCCTCAACGATTAAAGAAACACAAGGAGGAGGCGTGTTTCAAGAAATTCATAGAGGTGCTGAAACAGGTACATATTAACTTACCTCTTGTTGATGTTTTGCAAGGAGTGCCAAAGTATGCCAAGTATATAAAGGACATCGTGGCAAACAAAAGTCGGTTGACTGAGTATGCTACGGTGGCTCTCACGGAGGAGTGCACTTCCCGGATACAAAACCGACTGCCCACAAAGCTCAATGATCCTGGGAGCTTTACTATATAGATTACTATTGGGCAGAGTATCCGAGCTCGTGGATTATGTGATTTGGGAGCGAGTATTAATTTGATGCCGTCATCGGTATTCAAAAAGCTGGGTCTAGGGAGTCCTAGACCCACAACAGTGATCTTGCAATTGGCGGATTGGTCCTTAGCCAGACCTGATGGCATTGTGGAGGACGTTCTGGTGCAAGTTGCCTCCCTGATCTTCCCGGTAGATTTCGTCGTGCTGGATTTTGAACTAGACGCGGAAGTCCCATTTATTTTGGGACGTCCTTTCTTGGCGACCGGGAGAGCGCTGATTGATGTAGCTGTGGGGCAGCTAACCATGCGAGCACATGACAAGGTGGAAGTGTTCGATGTGTACAAGGCCTCCAAGCTCCCAACTGTGTACGAGGAACTCTCGATGATCAATGTGATTGATCGAGTTGATGATGCACGGATAAAGGATTCACGAGAGTTATTGGGAAAACCACCGGAACGATGTAAGCACTACTGGGGGGAGGAAGGTGGTCGAGAGAAAACATCCATCACCCTAGAGGACAACTGAGCTGAATGACGTCGAGCTGCGACGGTAAACCAGGCGCTGCACGGGAGGCAACCCGTGAAATTTTTCTTTGTAAATTGTCAATAGATTTTTCTTTTCCTTTTTCTTGATTAACAACAAGATTTTTAGTTTTTATTTTTGTTTTTATTTTTATTTTGAGTGAAACCTATAATTCTAACCAATTTCTTGTGGTAAGATGAATTTCAGGTCGAACGGAGGGAAAATATGCAAGGAATCGCAAAGGAAAATTCGAGGTATGAAAATCAATAAAAAGTGGCAAAATAGTGAGCTAGGGCGATAGCTCCGCGTCACGAAGGAGTGCCTCCGCGTTACCCTCCGTGACACGTTGAGGTGTAAATCCGGAATTTTAAAAGAATTCCAGAACACCCTCGCGTCAGCTCCGTGTCACGGAGGCAGTGCTTCGCGATGCACTCCGTGACACGTTGCTGTGTATATCGCTACGGGTCACACCGGGTCGCCCGGTGACCCGCGCAAATTTCACACTTTTAAACCATGAATCCCCCTCAATTTTCCTTATTTCTCACACACTCCGCGACCAATCCCCCTAAAATCCCTCCCCCTTCAATGTGACACGGAATAGGCCAAGGATTTCATTGAGTTTTCTTCAATTCTTCGAATTCAAGGTATGTTCTTCAATTCCATCTCATTTCTCGCCGATTTTCTTCGATATTGAACATGTGATATGAGCTAAACTTGCCCTAAGTAGAAATTAAGCATAAATTCAATTGAATTATCGTTGATGGATGTTCGGAGTATCATTGTGATTGCTTGAACTCGTTAATTGCATAATTTAATTGATTTTTTTGATACAATCATAGCTAGGGCTTGCTTTTGAACTTGAAGTGGAAAAATGTAGTGAACTCGTGAAATTCATGCTGGGTTGTACATGTTGAGTGAGATGAGTCGATGTGCTAATTGTTATTATGCTAAAAGACCGACGGATTCTCGGGTTAGGGGAATATTGAAATTTGCAAGAATTGGATGAGTTGAATAGGTTCATGTAGATAAAGTCTTGTTGTTTTTGTTTCTTTGTTTCTCCTTGCTAAGTGCGATGGGATAAAATGTTTATCGATGGTAATGATTGTGGTTAGCTGTACGAAGTCTGAGTAGTACATAGAATATATACCGTTGAATTATTCGAATGCACTAAGCATGTTTGTTATATTTGGTTGTTTGTTTGTGTAAATAGGTATGATCTTGCTGTAATGTTGTAACTTTAGCTAAGGACTAAGTGTGGGGTAGCCTAGCTTAACCCAACCTTAGTCGAAGCAAATTTTCATTGGTTTAACATTGAACTTATCTGTTTGGGTTGACAGGAACAATGGCAAGCAGGCAAGAAAAGGGGAAAGGCGCATCAACATCTGGCGCCGAAAGAAAGAGAATCAGACTGGGCACAGCAGTCCCAGCAGCACCAGCGGTTCCACGCGGCCAACGCCGCCAATACGAAACCAGGTGGGTGACAGAAGAGGGGAAGAAGTGGTATGCAAAGCACAAGGAGAGCAAGTACTTCCCCGAGGAACACATAGCATGGGAACCGTTGGCACAGGAGTTCCCTAGGATTGTCCACAGGATCAAGGCAGCTGGGCTGAACTTCATCTTTGAAGAGCCCAAGGAATGCAACTTGCACCTTATTCAGGAATTCTATGTCAATTGGAACCCGACTTTCAGAAGTCACACCATCAAAATCATAGGGCAAATAGTCACCTTTAAGCCCCACCACCTCAATGTTATCCTAGGGGCGCAGGACACAGACGTCCACGTGCTTTGACAGCTGAATATCAGTCCACCATATGCGGACATCAGACGCACTTTGTGTGGAACCAGATCGACAGCTAGATGGAGCAGACACAAGGAGAGGGGCTACCATCAGACTTTCCCTATTCACAGATGAACAGGAAAGCCAAGATATGGCTTAATATCGTCTATTCCAGCCTAATCCCGGGGGTACATATGACAGATGTAACCTAGGATTGTGTATTCCTGGTGTACGCCCTGATGAAAGGGTTGGAGATCAACGTGAGGGCGGTGATTATCTCCGCCATGAAGAGAGCCCGGTTGCATCAGGGGCACAGATACGGATTTAGTGGACTACTCACCACATTCCTGAGGGGCCTAGATGTTGAGGAAGAGGCCCTTGACTACATCCCGTAGATGGAGCGGCGGGCCTTAGATGTCACTAAAACTAAGGCACCCGACACCACCCACGGGCCTGTTCTTACACTTGTCGAGCGACATGCTCGGGATGATCAGTACATGGCTTGCATGTATGGGATGCAGATGCTCTAGCTGAGGATAGGAGGGAGGCCGGCAACAGAGGAGGAGCTATGGCAGCTCGAGCTAGACTACCCTTTTGGCGAAAATGCCAGGGCTCTATGCCGAGTGGGGCTAGATTTTGTGGAGCCCACGGATGATGATGTCCCCACAGACGAGGAGACACATCGAGAGGACTCCAATGTAGAGTCCGATGATGACGATGGGGGTGATTCAGACATGGGAGATGAAGTAGAAGCACCTGATGAAGAAGTGGAGTATTTTGATTGATTAGGGAGTTCCACCACCAAAATTTTTGTGCTATTTTAATTTTTGTGAACACTGGGGACAGTGTTCGAGATAAGTGTGGGGTGGGAGTAGTTAGGTGATGGTTGTGCTATTTTGTATGTTCTAATCTGTTGTTGTGCCTGTGGAAAAAAATTTTTGTGACCCTGTGATTGGTGATTGTGAAGTTGTTGTTCTATATTGTAATTTATTGTGAAACTGTTGTGTGTTGCTGAATGTTGCTAGCTGATTTTGTACATATTTTTGTTTATCTAAATGATCGATATTTTTAAATTTTTTTTCCATTCTTGGGTTTCTCGGCTTTTGTTTTCGGTTCTTTTACCGAGAATGGTCCCATTGAACCGAAGTCCTAGTTGGTGATCGTTCCCTATGATTGATGGATGACGACCGTCTTAAGGGAAATGTAGTCATTAGGAGTAGATTCTTTTTCATTTATTTTTTAGTTGTTTTCTTGTGTGGGTTGCATCCCAGAACGTGTAGCTACTTTATGGTTGCGGAATTCTGATTGCGTGTTGTACATGATATTTGAAATACAAAGGTGATTCGTAAGAAAGCATGCAACTTTGTAAATATGTTGAGATACCTAGGCCATAGAGTCGATTCAATGTGATTAAGGCTTAATGTTTGAATTCGTGTAATTATCTGATTGAAGAGTCTGTGAATACGTCTTGAATTGAGCATGTGCAATAAGTGTGAAGTGAGGTTTTGTTATTCCATGCTATTGTGAAGTGTCTAGAACTTGCCTGGTGTGTGTACAAAACGAAATGAAGGAGGTGTATTGTAGGAAAGGATGTAGGCATTTCTTTGTCTTTAACCGAAAGTTTCTATTTTTCATTATCGTACCCACCTTGATTGTATACCCTAGTCAGCCCGTTGAGCCTTTTGCCTATTATTTTTTTCTTTTGTCAAAAAGTGTAAACCGAGCTTAATCCCTTCTTTTCATTAGCCGTAAAGTCGATCCAAAACTCTTAAGCGCTTAAGAAGAGAAAATAATTTTCCCAAAGTGTAAAAGAGTGAGAATGGTGAAAAGAAAAGAAAAGCAGAGTGATAAAGGGAAAGAAAAGGTTGAAGGTGCACTTGTTATAAATAAACTATAATGAAGGTGTATGAATAATCTTTGTTGTTGTGTCAAGTGTGCTTAATAAGATGGGCCAAACTAAAGAGAAACTTCAAGAATAGGAGGATGAAGAAAGAAACACTGCCCATGAGTTTGATGGGATGTATTGAAAAGGCGCTTAAAGATGCTAGTGGCTGTTATTGGCTAGCCCAATATTTACTAGTTCCGTAGCTTACATTACAACCCGTTAAAGTCCTACGTGATCTTACATCACACTTCTTTATATTAGTGGAGTAATACACTAAAGGCAAGCTTATGGGTCGTGACATGATGCATGTGAATTCTTTGGGAGAGAGAGCGAAATTGTGTTTATATGCCCCTGCTTGAAATTTTGTGAGTTCATATGATCAAAAAGGGGAAAATTCTCTTGTGTTGTGAGGGTACATGCTTAATGAGAGATTAATTTTCATGTCGGATGTCTTGATCAGCTGATTTGCATGAGTTTGCCAATATCGAGAGTCGATTCTTAAGTCTAGGAGGTCTTGATGTATTGAAGGTCATTGAATTGATTGGACCATGCGTGTTTTCTTGATGATTTGCTGTATTGAATAATCGGTATGACCGTAGCCTAAATTGTCGAACCAAAGTAGCGAGGTTTGGGTGTAAATTGCATGAGGTGTAAGATTGTTGTTCGAGGACGAACAAGGATTTAAGTGTGGGGTAAGTGATCTTGGACAAATTTATATGCCCAAGTGATACTCAAATGTGTCATTTTAGCCTTGTTTATCTATCAATATTTATACATTCTCATGTGATTGGTAATAAAATGTGAATTTATACTAACCAACATGATTAGAATTGTTTTGCAGGTAAAATGTAATTTTGGGAAGCTAAAATGCGTGTTGGAAGAGATCGGGGTTGGACTCGGATGTGAGCAAAGGATAAGGCATTGGAAGGCACAAAATAAAGAGGCTCCGCGATGGAGCCGTGTCACGCTGCCATCGCGGAGGCCTTCTTCCTGGATAGAGATTTTTCGGCCTAATTCCAGTAAGGGTGCACGTTGGGTCCGTGGCACGGTGGCCCAGCTCCGCGTTGTGCGCCGTGCCACATTGAGCCTTATTACCTGGACCCCCAATTTCCAGTGAGGGTCCGCGTCGGTGGCGTGTCACGGAGGCAGTGCTCCGCGATGCACTCCGTGACACGTTGCTTGTTATTTCGGGAAAAATTCCCACTAGTTTAAATAGAACACTTAGGTTCATTTTTCAATATTCTGACTTGGTGGAGCAAGAACGTGGGTTACAGGCAGTTGAGGGGACGAAATTATCAGGGTTTTTCTCTCTTTCCTTCTCCTTGAATTCAATTGCTTGTATGTTTAACACTCATTTAACGATGTTTAATCCACAAATGAGTGGCTAATTCCTCTTCTTGCTGAGGTTAAGAACAATTGTATTGAAATGTGATTGTTGATTAAATTGGTTTTTCATCTTTTCTTCCCTGGTTGTTCTATTGATTCTTGTTCTTACTGCATTAATGTGTGGCCTACGTTAATGTACATCTAAAAAGTCCAGTTTCACTCGAGAGAGCAAGAAATGGGAAAGTTGTGAATTAATAGGATATGATCTTTTCTTAGTTTGGGAAAATTGAGAATTGATTTACCTTCAGGATAGAAATATACCTGAAAGTCGTATTAGTCAATTTAGGAACCAGGTTTGTATGGCTAGAACATGAATTTCGTTTAATCACAGAAATGTAGGTGGGCGGTTCATGATTCTTAAGTTGGGTTAAATACGAGAGTTTTAATCCATTGGCATTAGTTATTGGCTAGCAACCGGAGGAAAAGACTGATCTTGGGTTAATTTATATGCCCAAGTGATACTCAAATGTGGAATTTTAGCCTTGTTTATCTATCAATGTGTATACATTTTCATGTAATTGGTAATAAAATGTGAATTTATACTAACCAACATGATTAGCATTGTTTTGCAGGTAAAATGTAATTTTGGGAAGCTTAAATGCATGTTGGAAGACATCGGGGTTGGACTCGGAAGTGAGCAAGGGACAAGGCAGTGGAAAGCATAAAATAAAGGGGCTCCGCGATGGAGCCGTGTCACGCTGCCATCGCGGAGGCCTTCTGCCTGGATAGGGAATTTTCGCCCAATTTCCAGAGAGGGTACGCGATGGGTCCGTGGCACGGTGGCATGGCTCCGTGTTGCACGCCGTGCCACGTTGGGCCTTATTTCCTGGACCCCCAGTTCCAGTGAAGGTCCCCGTCGGTAGCGTGTCACGGAGGCAGTGCTCCGCGATGCACTCCGTGACACGTTGCTTGTTATTCCGGGAAAAATTCCCACTACTATAAATAGAACACTTAGGTTCATTTTTCAATATTCTGACTTGGTGGAGCAAGAACGTGGGTTACAGGCAGTTGAGAGGACGAAATTATCAGGTTTTTCTCTCTTTCCTTCTTCTTGTATTCAATTGGTTGTATGTTTAAAACTCGTTTAATGATGTTTAATCCACAAATTAGTGGCTAATTCATCTTCTTGTTGAGGTTATGAACACTTGTAATGAAATGTGATCATTGATTCTTTGGTTTTTCATTTTTTCTTCCATGGTTGTTCTATTAATTCTTGTTCTTACTGCATTAATGTGTGGCCTACGTTAATGTACATCTAAAAAGTTCGGTTTCACTCGAGAGAGCAAGAAATTGGAAAGTTGTGAATTAATAGGATATGATCTTTTCTTAGTTTGGGAAAATTGAGAATTGATTTACTTTCAGGATAGAAATATACCTGAAAGTCGTATTAGTCAATTTAGGAACCGGGTTTGTATGGCTAGAACATGAATTGCATTTAATCACAGAAATATAGGTGGATGGTTCATGATTCTTAAGTGGGGTTAAATACGAGAGTTTTAATCTCTTGGCAATAGTTCTTGGCTAGCAACCGGAGGAAAAGACTAACCAAATTATGTCGATAATTAATTTCATTACATGTTCGCTTAACCTCAGCATGCTCTTATTCATAGTTCAGACTCACATCAGATAGTTGTTTTAGATTTAGCATAAAAATTATAAATCAAAATATCAAACTTTTGGTTACACTGTTGTCTGCATTTTTAGAATTAAAATATAGTACACTTGAGCAGATTGCACTTCATCCCTTTCTACGTGGGATGATCTTGCAAGGAAGTTTTTGATACGGTTTTTTCCCTCCGGTAAAACAACAAGACTTAGAAGTCAAATTCTAAGTTTCAAACAGAGGGAGGGAGAGAATTTATATCAGGCTTGGGAGAGATTCAAGTCCATGTTGCGGGATTGTCCTCGTCATCATCAGTCCAATGATGTGCTGGTGCATACTTTTATTGAGGGTTTGGAACCCCATACAAAAATATTGCTAGACTCAGCAGCTGGGGGACAAGCGCTAGAGAAAACTTATGAGGAGTTGTATACTTTGTTGAACCGTATTACACAGGGCAATCCGGAATGGAATGCTGATTCATCAAGAGGTGGTACAAGGAAAGCTGTAGGAGTGCTAGAAGTGGATGGGTTTACAGCTATTGCTGCACATATAGCTGCATTACAAAATCAACTTAACACCTAGTTCAGCAACATGACAATGAACCAGCCCCAAGCCCCAGCGAATGCAGTGCAGCAGATGTGGTGTGAAGTATGCGGAAGCAGTGAGCACTCAGCTGAGTGTTGTGGAGCAAATCCTAACTCGGTAAACTTTGTGGGAAATGTACAAAGGAACAACCACCAACAGTATGGTAATATCTACAATTCCAATTGGAGGAATCACCTGAATTTCTCCTGGGGTAGCAACAACCATCAGGGGCAAAGTTCGGGTCAGGGTGTGTAAAGGAACCAAGGAGGGCAGCAGAATTATCAAGCACAATTCAGAAATAACAATGCACCTCCTCCACCACCATCACCCAGCATTGAGGAGATGTTCAATACCATGATAGCTAACCAAGCTCAATTGCAGGCTGACTATATGAAATTGGCAGCCGAAGTGAAAAACAACCAGTTAGCTACCAAGGCACTTGAATATCAATTTGGGCAATTTGCTGGAGCCCAAAACACCAGGCCTAGAGGAGGACTTCCGAGCGACACAGATCCCAATCCCAAGCAGGTGAATGCAGTGACCATAAGGAGTGGTTTGCATCTGAAAGAGGTGGAACCAGAAAGACCACCTCAACAATCGGGAGCAGCAGAAGTCGAGAGGGAGCAAAGTACAGAAAGGGGGAAGACTAAGGAAGCTGAATCAGAAAGACCACCACCCCCGTTCCCTCAACGATTAAAGAAACACAAGGAGGAGGCGTGTTTCAAGAAATTCATGGAGGTGCTGAAACAGGTACATATTAACTTACCTCTTGTTGATGTTTTGCAGGGAGTGCCGAAATATGCCAAGTATCTAAAGGACATCGTGGCAAACAAAAGTCAGTTGACTAAGTATGCTACGGTGGCTCTAACGGAGGAGTGCAATTCCCAAATTCAAAACCGACTGCCCACAAAGCTCAAAGACCCTGGGAGCTTTACTATACAGATTACTATTGGGCAGAGCATCCGAGCTTGTGGATTGTGTGATTTGGGAGCGAGCATAAATTTGATGTCATCATCGGTATTCAAAAAGCTGGGTCTAGGGAGTCCTAGGCCCACAACAGTGATCTTGCAATTGGCGGATCGGTCCTTAGCCAGACTTGAGGCATTGTGGAGGACGTTTTGGTGCAAGTTGGCTCCCTGATTTTCCCGGTAGATTTTGTCATGCTGAATTTTGAACTAGATGCGGAAATCCCATTTATTTTGGGACGTCCCTTCTTGGCAACCGGGAAAACACTGATTGACGTAGCTGCGGGGTAGCTAACAATGCGAGCACACGACAAGGTGGAGGTGTTCGATGTGTACAAGGCACCCAAGCTCCCGATGGTGCACGAAGAACTCTCGGTGACCAATGTGATTGATCAAGGTGATAATGAGCAGATTAAGGATTCACGAGAGTTATTGGGAAAACCACCGGAACGGTGTAAGCACTACTGAGGGGAGAACGGTGATCGAGAGAAATCATCCATCACCCTAGAGGACAACTGAGCTTAACAACGTCGAGCCGCGACGGTAAACCAGGCGCTGCACGGGAGGCAACTCGTGAAATTTTTTTTTCTTTTTAAAGTGTGAATAGATTTTTCTTTTTCTTTTTTCTTGATTAACTGCAAAAGTTTTAGTTTTTGTTTTTTTATTTATTTTTATTTAGAGTGAAACCTATAATGCTAACCAATTTCTTATAGTGAGATGAATTTCAGGTCAAACGGAGGAAAATATGCACGGAATCGCAAAGGAAAATTCGAGGTATGAAAATTAATAAAAAGTGGCAAAACAGTGAGCTAGGGCGATAGCTCCGTGTCACGGAGGAGGACCTCCGCGTTACCCTCCGTGACACGTTGAGGTATAAATCTGGAATTTGAAAAAATTCTAGAGTACCCTCGCGACAGCTCCGTGTCACGGAGGCAGTGCACCGCGATGCACTCCGTGACACGTTGCCGTGTATATCGCTACGGGTCACACCGGGTCACCGGGTGACCCACGCGATTTTCCCACTTTTAAACCCCGAAACCCCCTCACTTTTCCTTATTTTTCAATCACTCCGCGACCAAACTCCCTAAAACCCATCCCTCTTCAACGTGACATGGCATAGGCCAAGAAAATCATTGAGTTTTCTTCAATTCTTCAACTTCAAGGTATGTTCTTCGATTTCATCTCATTTCATGTCGATTTTCTTCGATATTGAGCATGTGAGGTGAGCTAAGTTTGCCCTAAGTAGAAATTAATCATGAATTCAATTGAATTGTTGTTGATAAAAGTTCGGAATATCATTATGATTGCTTGAACTCGTTAATTGCATAATTTAATCGAATTTTCTTGATATCATCATTTCTAGGGCTTGTTTTTGAATTTGAAGTAGAAAAATGTAGTGAACTTGTGAAATTCATGCCGGGATGTACATGTTGAGTGAGATGAGTCGATGTGCTAGTTTTTATCATGTTAAAAGACCGACGGATTCTCGGGTTAGGGGAATATTGAAATTTGCAAAAATTGGGTTGGTTGTATAGGTTAGTGTAGATAAATTCTTGTTGTTTTTCATTTCTTTGTTTTTTTTTCCTTGCTAAGTGCGATGGATTAAAAGGTTATCGATGGTAATTATTGTGGTTAGCTGTACGAAGTCTGAGTAGTACGTATGATATATACCATCGAATTCTTCATATGCACTAAGCATGTTTGTATAGTTGGTTGTTTATTTGTGTAAATAAAGATGATCTTGCCAGTATGTTGTAACTGTAGCTAAGGACTAAGTGTGGGGTAGCCTAGCTTAACCCGACCTTAGTCAAAGTTAATATCTATTGTCTTAACATTGATCTTGTCTACTTGGGTTGACAGGTAAAAAGGCAAGCAGGCAAGAAAAAGGGAAAGGCGCATCAACATCTGGCACCAGAAGAAAGCGAATCAGACTGGGCACAGCAGTCCCAGCAGCACCAGCGGTTCCACGCGGCCAACACCGCCAATACGGAACAAGATGGGTGACAGATGAGGGGAAGAAGTGGTACGCAAAGCACAAAGAAAACAAGTACTTCCCCGAGGAACATATCGCACGGGATCCATTGGCACAGGAGTTCCCTAGGATTGTCCACCGGATCGAGGCAGCTGGGCTCAACTTCATCTTTGAAGAGCCCAAGGAATGCAACTTGCACCTGATTCGGGAATTCTATGAAAATTGGAACCAGACCCTAAGAAGTCACACCATAAAAATCAGAGGGCAAATAGTCACATTTGAGCCCCACCACCTCAATGCTATCTTAGGGGCGCGGGACACAGACGCCCACGTGCTTCCACAGTTGAACATCACTCCACCGTATGCGGACATCAGACACACATTGTGTGGGACCCGATCGATAGCTAGATGGAGCAGACACAAAGAGAGGGGCTACCATCAGACTTTGCCCTATTCACAGATGAATAGGGAACCCAGAATATGGCTAAAGATCGTCTGTTCCTGCCTAATCCCGGGGGTACATATGACAGATGTAACCCGGGATCGTGTATGCCTGGTGCACGCCCTGATGAAAGGGTTAGAGATCAACGTGGGGGTGGTGATTATCTCCGCCATGAATAGAGCCCGGTTGCATCAGGGGCACAGGTACGGCTTTGGTGGACTACTCACCACCTTCCTCAGGGGCCTAGATGTTGAGGAAGAGGCCCTTGATTATATCCCGCAGATGGAGCGGCGGGCCTTAGATGTTACTAAAACTAAGTCACCCGACACCACCCACGGGCTAGTGCTAACACTTGGCGAGCGACATGCTCGTGATGATCAGTATATGGCTCGCATGTATGGGATGCAGATGCTCCAGCTGAGGATAGGCGGGAGGCCGGCGACAGAGGAGGAGCTATGGCAGCTCGAGCTAGACTACCCCTTCGGCGAGAACGCCAGGGCTCTATCCTGAGTGGGGCCAGTATTTGTAGAGCCCACGGATGATGATGTCCCCACAGACGAGGAGACACATCGGGAGGACTCCGATGTGGAGTCCAATGATGACGACGGGGGTGATTCAGACATGGGAGATGAAGCAGCAGCACCTGACGAAGAAGTGGAGTATTTTGATTGATCAGGGAGTTCTACCACCCGATTTTTGTACTTGTTTAATTTTTGTGAACACTAGGGATAGTGTTCGAGCTAAGTGTGGGGTGGGAGTAGTTAGGTGCTGGTTGTGCTGTTATGTATGTATGCTCTAATCTGTTGTCGTGCCTGTGAAATTTTGTTGTTCCCTGTGATTTGTGAATTGTTAAGTTGTTGTTCTGTATTGTAAATTTATGTGAAATTGACGTGTGTTGCTGGATGTTGCTAGCTGATTTTGTACATATTTTTGTTATCAAAATGATCGATATTTTTAAATTTTTTTTTCAATTCTTGGGTTTCTCAGCATTTGTTTTCGGTTCTTTTACCGAGAATGGTCCCATTGAACCGAAGTCATAGTAGTGACCGTTCCCTATGATTGATGGATGACGACCATTTTAAGGGAAATGTAGTCGTTAGGAGTAGGTTTTTTCCAATTATTTTTCAGTTGTTTTCTTTTGTGGGTTGCATCCCAAAACCTGTAGTTACTTTTTCGTTGCGAAATTCTGGTTGCGTGTTGTACATGATATTTAAAATGCAAAGGTGATTTGTATGAAAGCATGCAACTTTGTAAATATGTTGAGATACCTAGGCCATAGAGTTCGATTTCGTGTGATTGAGGCTTAGTGTTTGAATTCCTGTAATTAGCTGATTGAAGAGTCTGTGAATACATCTTGAATTGAGCATGTGCAATAAGTGTGAATTGAGGTTTTGTTATTCCGTGCTATTGTGAAGTGTCTAGAACTTGCCTGGTGTGTGTACAAAACGAAATGAAGGAGGTGTATTGTAGGAGAGGATGTAGGCATTTCTTTGTTTTAACTGAAAGTTTCTATTTTTCATTGTCGTACACACCATGATTGTATACCCTAGTCAGCCCGTTGAGCCTTTAGCCTATTATTTTTTTATTTTGTCGAAAAGTGTAAACCGAGCTTAGTCCTTTCCTTTCATTAACCGTAAATTCTATACAAAACTCTTAAGCGTTTAAGAAGAGAAAATCATTTTCCCAAAGTGCCAAAGAGTGGGAATGGTGAAAAGAAAAGAAAAGCCGAGTGTATGAAGAAAAGAAAAGGTTGAAGGTGCACTTGTTATAAATAAACTATAATGAAGGTGCATGAATAATCTTTGTTGTTGTGTCAAGTGTGCTTAATAAGATGGGCCAAACTAAAGAAAAACGTCAAGAATGGGAGGATGAAAAAGAAAAAAAAAGAAACAATGTTCATGAGTTGATGGGATGTGTTGAAAAGGCGCTTAAGGATGCTAGTGGCTATTAGTGGCTAACCCAATATTTACTAGTTCCGTAGCTTCCATTACAACCAGTTAAAGTCCTATGTGATCTTACATCGCACTTCTTTATGTTAGTGGAGTAATACACTAAGGGCAAGCTTATGGGTCATGACATGATGCATGTGAATTCTTTTGGGAGATAGAGCGAAATTATGTTTACATGCCCCTGCTTGAAATTATGTGAGTTCATATGAGCAAAAAGGGGAAGACTCTCTTGTGTTGTGAGGGCACATGCTTGATGAGAGATTAATTTTCGTGTCGGATATCTTGATCAGCTGATTTGCATGAGTTTGCCAATATCAAGAGTCGATTCTTAAGTCTAGGAGGTCTTGATGTATTGAAGGTCATTGCATTGATAGGACCATGCATGTTTTCTTGATGATTTGCTATATTGAATAATCGGTATGACCGCAGCCTAAATTGTCGAACCAAAGTAGCGAAGTTGGGATGTAAATTGCATGAGGTGTAGGATTGTTGTTCGAGGACGAACAAAGATTTAAGTGTGGGGTAAGTGATCTTGGGCAAATTTATTTGCCCAAGTGATACTCAAATGTGGAATTTTAGCCTTGTTTATCTATCAATGTGTATACTTTCTCATGTAATTGGTAATAAAATGTGAATTTACACTAACCAACATGATTAGCATTGTTTTGCAGGTAAAATGTAATTTTGGGAAGCTTAAATGCATGTTGGAAGATATCGAGGATGGACTCGGACGTGAGCAAGGGACAAGGCAGTGGAAAGCATAAAATAAAGGGGCTCCGCGATGGAGCCGTGTCACGCTGCCATCGTGGAGGCCTTCTGCCTGGATAGGGAATTTTCGCCCAATTTCCAGAGAGGGTACGCGATGGGTCCATGGCACGGTGGCATTACTCCGCGTTGCACGCCGTGCCATATTGGGCCTTATTTCCTGGACCCCCAGTTCCAGTGAAGGTCCGCGTCGATAGCGTGTCATGCCATAATAGCCCAGGTCGCCGCTTGTAGATATTGTCCGCTTTGGGCAGCTAGTCCCTCACGGCTTTAAAACGCGTCTACAATGTAGAGGTATCCAAGCACTTATAAAGCACTCTTCGTTCCCCTCCACCACCGATGTGGGATTTGCCTAAGTAAACCAGGCGTTACGTATCGCTGTCCCTGCACTCTGTGACACGTTGCTTGTTATTCCGGGAAAAATTCCCACTACTATAAATAGAACACTTAGGTTCATTTTTCAGTATTCTGACTTGGTGGAGCAAGAACGTGGGTTACAGGCAGTTGAGAGGAAGAAATTATCAGGTTTTTTCTCTCTTTCCTTCTTCTTGTATTCAATTGGTTGTATGTTTAAAACTCGTTTAATGATGTTTAATCCACAAATGAGTGGCTAATTCATCTTCTTGCTGAGGTTATAAACACTTGTAATGAAATGTGATCATTGATTCTTTGGTTTTTCATCTTTTCTTCCATGGTTGTTCTATTAATTCTTGTTCTTACTGCATTAATGTGTGCCCTACGTTAATGTACATCTAAAAAGTCCGGTTTCACTCGAGAGAGCAAGAAATTGGAAAGTTGTGAAATAATAGGATATGCTCTTTTCTTAGTTTGGGAAAATTGAGAATTGATTTACTTTCAGGATAGAAACATACCTGAAAGTCGTATTAGTCAATTTAGGAACCGGGTTTGTATGGCTAGAACATGAATTGCATTTAATCACAGAAATGTAGGTGGATGGTTCATGATTCTTAAGTGGGGTTAAATACGAGAGTTTTAATCTCTTGGCAATAGTTCTTGGCTATCAACCGGAGGAAAAGACTAACCAAATTATGTCGATAATTAATTTCATTACATGTTCGTTTAACCTCAGCATGCTCTCATTCATAGTTCAGACTCACATTAGATAGTTGTTTTAGATTTAGCATAAAAATTATAAATCAAAATATCAAACTTTCGGTTACACTGTTGTCTGCATTTTTAGAATTAAAATATAGTACACTTGAGCAGATTACACTTCATCCCAGTCCCTGTGGGATCGATATTTGGCTTACTTAAGCCACTTTACTACTTGTTCGACCACGTGCACTTGCGTGTAGCTTTATACCCAAAGCAAAAGCACCGAACAAAGTCTAACCAAATTATATTGATAATTAATTTCTTTACATGTTCATTTAACCTTAGCATGCTCACAGTCATAGTTCAGACTCACATTAGATAGTTGTTTTAGACTTAACATAAAAATTAGAACTCAATATATCAAATTCTTGGTTACACTGTTGTCTTCATTGTTGGAATTAAAATATAGTAACACTTGAGTAGTTAGTTACCTTATCCTAGTCCCTGTGGGATCGATACTTGGCTTACTTAAGCCACTTTACTACTTGTTCGACCACGTGCACTTGCGTGTAGTTATACACCCATATAACAAACAGACCGAACAAGTTTTTGGCGCCGTTGCTGGGGACTGGCAATTGGTGAAATTTTCTTAAGTGTTAATTTACTATATTTTTATTTTCTTAGTGTTGACAACTTGGTCTTAGCCTGTATTTTGTAGATTTAATCTCTGTTGAACACTGGAAAGAGACAAGGAGCTGGTGGACTCGTATTTAGAGCCAGAAAGATTATTTCATCGTCAACGGAGAGAAGCTCTAGAAAGAAAGCTGCAGTTGCTCAGAAAAACACTCATGGAGCAACAACAGAATCCACCAGTAGTACGGGCAATGTTAGTGCCCGAAGAAGTAGCAGCTCGGCCGGTTCGCGAGGTGGCAATCCCACATGCTAATAATGTCACATCTAGCATCCGCAAACCTGAGCCAGGAGGGAGGTTCGAGCTCAAACAAAACATGGTGCAATTGCTGCACAGTAGCGGGCAGTTTACGGGTCTCCCTCATAAAGATTCACAGCAGCATGTCCAAAATTTTTTGGAGATAAGTGACACTTACATCCCCGCTGGAGTGTCATCAGATTATGTCAGGCTTACATTGTTCCCATTTTCACTATTGGGAGAAGCCAAGAGGTGGTTGAAAGCTGAGCCACCTAATTCTATTTCTACGTGGGATGATCTTGCAAGAAAATTCTTGATACGATTTTTTCCCTCCGGTAAAACAGCAAGACTTAGAAGTCAAATTCTAAGTTTCAAACAGAGAGAGGGAGAGAATCTATATCAGGCTTGGGAGAGATTCAAGTCCATGTTGCGGGATTGTCCTCATCATCATCAATCCAATGATGTGTTGGTGCACACTTTTATAGAGGGTTTGGAACCCCATACAAAAATATTGCTAGACTCAGCAGCTAGGGGACAAGCGCTGGAGAAAACTTATGAGGAGTTGTATACCTTGTTGAACAGTATTTCGCAGGGCAATCCGGAGTGGAATGCTGATTCATCAAGAGGAGGGACAAGGAAAGCAGCAGGAGTTCTAGAAGTGGATGGTTTTACAGCTATTGCTGCATAGATAGCTACCTTACAGAATCAACTCAACACCCACTTCAGTAACATGACAATGAACCAGCCTCAAGCCCCAGTGAATGCAGTGCAGCAGATTTGGTGTGAAGTGTGCGGGAGCAGTGAGCACTTAGCTGAGTGTTGTGGAGCAAATCCTGACTCGGTGAACTTTGTGGGAAATGTACAAAGGAACAACCACCAACAGTATGGCAACAACTATAATTCCAATTGGAGGAATCACCCGAATTTCTCCTGGGGTAGCAACAACCATCAGGGGCAAAGTTCGAGTCAGGGTGTGCAAAGGAACCAAGGAGGGCAGCAGAATTATCAAGCACAATTTAGAAACAACAATGCACCTCCTCCACCACCATCACCCAGAATTGAGGAGATGTTCAAGACGATTATAGCTAACGAAGCTCAAGTGCAGGCTGACTATGTGAAATTGGCAGCCGAGGTGAAAAACAACCAGTTAGCTACTAAGGCACTTGAATATCAATTTGGGAAATTTGCTGGAGCCCAAAACACCAGGCCTAGAGGAGGACTTCTGAGTGACATAGATCCCAACCCCAAGCAGGTGAATGCGGTGACCACAAGGAGTGGTTTGCAGCTGAAAGTGGTGGAACCAGAAAGACCACCTCAACAATCGGGAGCAGCAGAAGTCGAGAGGGAGCAAAGTGATAAGAGGGGGAAGACAAAGGAAGCTAAATCAGAAAGACCACCACCCCCGTTCCCTCAACGATTAAAGAAACACAAGGAGGAGGCGTGTTTCAAGAAATTCATAGAGGTGCTGAAACAGGTACATATTAACTTACCTCTTGTTGATGTTTTGCAAGGAGTGCCAAAGTATGCCAAGTATATAAAGGACATCGTGGCAAACAAAAGTCGGTTGACTGAGTATGCTACGGTGGCTCTCACGGAGGAGTGCACTTCCCGGATACAAAACCGACTGCCCACAAAGCTCAATGATCCTGGGAGCTTTACTATATAGATTACTATTGGGCAGAGTATCCGAGCTCGTGGATTATGTGATTTGGGAGCGAGTATTAATTTGATGCCGTCATCGGTATTCAAAAAGCTGGGTCTAGGGAGTCCTAGACCCACAACAGTGATCTTGCAATTGGCAGATTGGTCCTTAGCCAGACCTGATGGCATTGTGGAGGACGTTCTGGTGCAAGTTGCCTCCCTGATCTTCCCGGTAGATTTCGTCGTGCTGGATTTTGAACTAGACGCGGAAGTCCCATTTATTTTGGGACGTCCTTTCTTGGCGACCGGGAGAGCGCTGATTGATGTAGCTGTGGGGCAGCTAACCATGCGAGCACATGACAAGGTGGAAGTGTTCGATGTGTACAAGGCCTCCAAGCTCCCAACTGTGTACGAGGAACTCTCGATGATCAATGTGATTGATCGAGTTGATGATGCACGGATAAAGGATTCACGAGAGTTATTGGGAAAACCACCGGAACGATGTAAGCACTACTGGGGGGAGGAAGGTGGTCGAGAGAAAACATCCATCACCCTAGAGGACAACTGAGCTGAATGACGTCGAGCTGCGACGGTAAACCAGGCGCTGCACGGGAGGCAACCCGTGAAATTTTTCTTTGTAAATTGTCAATAGATTTTTCTTTTCCTTTTTCTTGATTAACAACAAGATTTTTAGTTTTTATTTTTGTTTTTATTTTTATTTTGAGTGAAACCTATAATTCTAACCAATTTCTTGTGGTAAGATGAATTTCAGGTCGAACGGAGGGAAAATATGCAAGGAATCGCAAAGGAAAATTCGAGGTATGAAAATCAATAAAAAGTGGCAAAATAGTGAGCTAGGGCGATAGCTCCGCGTCACGAAGGAGTGCCTCCGCGTTACCCTCCGTGACACGTTGAGGTGTAAATCCGGAATTTTAAAAGAATTCCAGAACACCCTCGCGTCAGCTCCGTGTCACGGAGGCAGTGCTTCGCGATGCACTCCGTGACACGTTGCTGTGTATATCGCTACGGGTCACACCGGGTCGCCCGGTGACCCGCGCAAATTTCACACTTTTAAACCATGAATCCCCCTCAATTTTCCTTATTTCTCACACACTCCGCGACCAATCCCCCTAAAATCCCTCCCCCTTCAATGTGACACGGAATAGGCCAAGGATTTCATTGAGTTTTCTTCAATTCTTCGAATTCAAGGTATGTTCTTCAATTCCATCTCATTTCTCGCCGATTTTCTTCGATATTGAACATGTGATATGAGCTAAACTTGCCCTAAGTAGAAATTAAGCATAAATTCAATTGAATTATCGTTGATGGATGTTCGGAGTATCATTGTGATTGCTTGAACTCGTTAATTGCATAATTTAATTGATTTTTTTGATACAATCATAGCTAGGGCTTGCTTTTGAACTTGAAGTGGAAAAATGTAGTGAACTCGTGAAATTCATGCTGGGTTGTACATGTTGAGTGAGATGAGTCGATGTGCTAATTGTTATTATGCTAAAAGACCGACGGATTCTCGGGTTAGGGGAATATTGAAATTTGCAAGAATTGGATGAGTTGAATAGGTTCATGTAGATAAAGTCTTGTTGTTTTTGTTTCTTTGTTTCTCCTTGCTAAGTGCGATGGGATAAAATGTTTATCGATGGTAATGATTGTGGTTAGCTGTACGAAGTCTGAGTAGTACATAGAATATATACCGTTGAATTATTCGAATGCACTAAGCATGTTTGTTATATTTGGTTGTTTGTTTGTGTAAATAGGTATGATCTTGCTGTAATGTTGTAACTTTAGCTAAGGACTAAGTGTGGGGTAGCCTAGCTTAACCCAACCTTAGTCGAAGCAAATTTTCATTGGTTTAACATTGAACTTATCTGTTTGGGTTGACAGGAACAATGGCAAGCAGGCAAGAAAAGGGGAAAGGCGCATCAACATCTGGCGCCGAAAGAAAGAGAATCAGACTGGGCACAGCAGTCCCAGCAGCACCAGCGGTTCCACGCGGCCAACGCCGCCAATACGAAACCAGGTGGGTGACAGAAGAGGGGAAGAAGTGGTATGTAAAGCACAAGGAGAGCAAGTACTTCCCCGAGGAACACATAGCATGGGAACCGTTGGCACAGGAGTTCCCTAGGATTGTCCACAGGATCAAGGCAGCTGGGCTGAACTTCATCTTTGAAGAGCCCAAGGAATGCAACTTGCACCTTATTCAGGAATTCTATGCCAATTGGAACCCGACTTTCAGAAGTCACACCATCAAAATCATAGGGCAAATAGTCACCTTTAAGCCCCACCACCTCAATGTTATCCTAGGGGCGCAGGACACAGACGTCCACGTGCTTTGACAGCTGAATATCAGTCCACCATATGCGGACATCAGACGCACTTTGTGTGGAACCAGATCGACAGCTAGATGGAGCAGACACAAGGAGAGGGGCTACCATCAGACTTTCCCTATTCACAGATGAACAGGAAAGCCAAGATATGGCTTAATATCGTCTATTCCAGCCTAATCCCGGGGGTACATATGACAGATGTAACCTAGGATTGTGTATTCCTGGTGTACGCCCTGATGAAAGGGTTGGAGATCAACGTGAGGGCGGTGATTATCTCCGCCATGAAGAGAGCCCGGTTGCATCAGGGGCACAGATACGGATTTAGTGGACTACTCACCACATTCCTGAGGGGCCTAGATGTTGAGGAAGAGGCCCTTGACTACATCCCGTAGATGGAGCGGCGGGCCTTAGATGTCACTAAAACTAAGGCACCCGACACCACCCACGGGCCTGTTCTTACACTTGCCGAGCGACATGCTCGGGATGATCAGTACATGGCTTGCATGTATGGGATGCAGATGCTCTAGCTGAGGATAGGAGGGAGGCCGGCAACAGAGGAGGAGCTATGGCAGCTCGAGCTAGACTACCCTTTTGGCGAAAATGCCAGGGCTCTATGCCGAGTGGGGCTAGATTTTGTGGAGCCCACGGATGATGATGTCCCCACAGACGAGGAGACACATCGAGAGGACTCCAATGTAGAGTCCGATGATGACGATGGGGGTGATTCAGACATGGGAGATGAAGTAGCAGCACCTGATGAAGAAGTGGAGTATTTTGATTGATTAGGGAGTTCCACCACCAAAATTTTTGTGCTATTTTAATTTTTGTGAACACTGGGGACAGTGTTCGAGATAAGTGTGGGGTGGGAGTAGTTAGGTGATGGTTGTGCTATTTTGTATGTTCTAATCTGTTGTTGTGCCTGTGGAAAAAAATTTTTGTGACCCTGTGATTGGTGATTGTGAAGTTGTTGTTCTATATTGTAATTTATTGTGAAACTGTTGTGTGTTGCTGAATGTTGCTAGCTGATTTTGTACATATTTTTGTTTATCTAAATGATCGATATTTTTAAATTTTTTTTCCATTCTTGGGTTTCTCGGCTTTTGTTTTCGGTTCTTTTACCGAGAATGGTCCCATTGAACCGAAGTCCTAGTTGGTGATCGTTCCCTATGATTGATGGATGACGACCGTCTTAAGGGAAATGTAGTCGTTAGGAGTAGATTCTTTTTCATTTATTTTTTAGTTGTTTTCTTGTGTGGGTTGCATCCCAGAACGTGTAGCTACTTTATGGTTGCGGAATTCTGATTGCGTGTTGTACATGATATTTGAAATACAAAGGTGATTCGTAAGAAAGCATGCAACTTTGTAAATATGTTGAGATACCTAGGCCATAGAGTCGATTCAATGTGATTAAGGCTTAATGTTTGAATTCGTGTAATTATCTGATTGAAGAGTCTGTGAATACGTCTTGAATTGAGCATGTGCAATAAGTGTGAAGTGAGGTTTTGTTATTCCATGCTATTGTGAAGTGTCTAGAACTTGCCTGGTGTGTGTACAAAACGAAATGAAGGAGGTGTATTGTAGGAAAGGATGTAGGCATTTCTTTGTCTTTAACCGAAAGTTTCTATTTTTCATTATCGTACCCACCTTGATTGTATACCCTAGTCAGCCCGTTGAGCCTTTTGCCTATTATTTTTTTCTTTTGTCAAAAAGTGTAAACCGAGCTTAATCCCTTCTTTTCATTAGCCGTAAAGTCGATCCAAAACTCTTAAGCGCTTAAGAAGAGAAAATAATTTTCCCAAAGTGTAAAAGAGTGAGAATGGTGAAAAGAAAAGAAAAGCAGAGTGATAAAGGGAAAGAAAAGGTTGAAGGTGCACTTGTTATAAATAAACTATAATGAAGGTGTATGAATAATCTTTGTTGTTGTGTCAAGTGTGCTTAATAAGATGGGCCAAACTAAAGAGAAACTTCAAGAATAGGAGGATGAAGAAAGAAACACTGCCCATGAGTTTGATGGGATGTATTGAAAAGGCGCTTAAAGATGCTAGTGGCTGTTATTGGCTTGCCCAATATTTACTAGTTCCGTAGCTTACATTACAACCCGTTAAAGTCCTACGTGATCTTACATCACACTTCTTTATATTAGTGGAGTAATACACTAAAGGCAAGCTTATGGGTCGTGACATGATGCATGTGAATTCTTTGGGAGAGAGAGCGAAATTGTGTTTATATGCCCCTGCTTGAAATTTTGTGAGTTCATATGATCAAAAAGGGGAAAATTCTCTTGTGTTGTGAGGGTACATGCTTAATGAGAGATTAATTTTCATGTCGGATGTCTTGATCAGCTGATTTGCATGAGTTTGCCAATATCGAGAGTCGATTCTTAAGTCTAGGAGGTCTTGATGTATTGAAGGTCATTGAATTGATTGGACCATGCGTGTTTTCTTGATGATTTGCTGTATTGAATAATCGGTATGACCGTAGCCTAAATTGTCGAACCAAAGTAGCGAGGTTTGGGTGTAAATTGCATGAGGTGTAAGATTGTTGTTCGAGGACGAACAAGGATTTAAGTGTGGGGTAAGTGATCTTGGACAAATTTATATGCCCAAGTGATACTCAAATGTGTCATTTTAGCCTTGTTTATCTATCAATATTTATACATTCTCATGTGATTGGTAATAAAATGTGAATTTATACTAACCAACATGATTAGAATTGTTTTGCAGGTAAAATGTAATTTTGGGAAGCTAAAATGCGTGTTGGAAGAGATCGGGGTTGGACTCGGATGTGAGCAAAGGATAAGGCATTGGAAGGCACAAAATAAAGAGGCTCCGCGATGGAGCCGTGTCACGCTGCCATCGCGGAGGCCTTCTTCCTGGATAGAGATTTTTCGGCCTAATTCCAGTAAGGGTGCACGTTGGGTCCGTGGCACGGTGGCCCAGCTCCGCGTTGTGCGCCGTGCCACATTGAGCCTTATTACCTGGACCCCCAATTTCCAGTGAGGGTCCGCGTCGGTGGCGTGTCACGGAGGCAGTGCTCCGCGATGCACTCCGTGACACGTTGCTTGTTATTTCGGGAAAAATTCCCACTAGTTTAAATAGAACACTTAGGTTCATTTTTCAATATTCTGACTTGGTGGAGCAAGAACGTGGGTTACAGGCAGTTGAGGGGACGAAATTATCAGGGTTTTTCTCTCTTTCCTTCTCCTTGAATTCAATTGCTTGTATGTTTAACACTCATTTAACGATGTTTAATCCACAAATGAGTGGCTAATTCCTCTTCTTGCTGAGGTTAAGAACAATTGTATTGAAATGTGATTGTTGATTAAATTGGTTTTTGATCTTTTCTTCCCTGGTTGTTCTATTGATTCTTCTTCTTACTGCATTAATGTGTGGCCTACGTTAATGTACATCTAAAAAATCCGGTTTCACTCGAGAGAGCAAGAAATTGGAAAGTTGTGAATTAATAGGATATGATCTTTTCTTAGTTTGGGAAAATTGAGAATTGATTTACCTTCAAGATAGAAATATACCTGAAAGTCGTATTAGTCAATTTAGGAACCAGGTTTGTATGGCTAGAACATGAATTTCGTTTAATCACATAAATGTAGGTGGGTGGTTCATGATTCTTAAGATGGGTTAAATACGAGAGTTTTAATCCATTGGCATTAGTTCTTGACTAGCAACCGGAGGAAAAGACTAACCAAATTATATTGATAATTAATTACTTTACATGTTGATTTAACCTTAGCATGCTCATATTCATAGTTCAGACTAACATTAGATAGTTATTTTAGACTTAGCATAAAAATTAGAACTCAATATATCAAATTCTTGGTTACACTGTTGTCTTCATTGTTGGAATTAAAATATAGTAACACTTGAGTAGTTAGTTACCTTATCCCAGTCCCTGTGGGATTGATACTTGGCATACTTAAGCCACTTTACTACTTGTTCGACCACGTGCACTTGCGTGTAGTTATTCACCCATATAACAAATAGACCGAACACCTGTGCCCTCAGGTAGGGTCAATACTGGGGCTGAAGTGAGTCGAGTCTTTAACTCTTGAAAACTCTTCTCATAGGCATCCCACCTTTGGAATTTGAATTTCTTCTGGGTAAACTTAGCTAACGGTGCTAGAATGGATGAGAATCATTCAACAAACCTCATATAGTAACTAGCCAAATCCAAGAAGCTCCTGATCTCTGAAGGATTAACCAGCCTAGGACAATTCTATACCCCCTCTATCTTCCGAGAGTCCACCTACACACCCTCACTTGAAACTACATGGCCCAAAAATGCCATTAAGTTCAACAAAAACTCATACTTGCTGAATTTGGCAAACATCTGGCAATCCTTGAGAATCTGCAGTACAATCTCCAAATGAGCGACATGCTCCTCCTCGCTCCGAGAGTATATGAGAATGTCGTCTATGAAGACAATTATGAACATATCCAAATATGGCCTAAACACCCTATTCATCAAATACATAAAAGTAGTAGGAGCATTCGTTAGTCCAAAGGACATAAGTACAAACTCATAATGGTTGTTCGACTTTTTCGGTATAACTACACGCAAGTGCACGTGGTCGAACAAGTAGTAAAGTGGCTCAAGTAAGCCAAGTATCGATCCCACAGGGACTGGACTAAGGTATCAATCTAATCAAGTGTCAATAAACTTTAACTCTAAACTGCATACAATAGTGTGAAGAAGATTTTGATATTTTGTTTCCTAATTTTATACTAAATAAGGCCCAACGTGGCATGGCGTGTAACGCGGGGCTAGGCCAACGTGCCACGGCCCCAACGCACACCTTCACTGGAATTTGGCATAATTTCAGCATCCCAGAAGAATGCATCGCGATGGCAGCGTGACACGGCTCCATCGCGGAGCCCCTTTAATTCGTGCTTTCCTTGTGCTTTTTCCCTTGCTAGCTTCCGACTCCAACCCCAATCTCTTCCAACACGCATTTTAGCTTCCCAAAATTACATTTTACCTGCAAAACAATGCTAATCATGTTGGTTAGTATAAATTCACATTTTATTACAATTCACATGAGAATGTCCAAACATCGATAGATAAACAAGGCAAAATGACACATTTGAGTATCACTTGGGCATATAAATTTGCCCAAGATCACTTACCCCACACTTAAATCCTTGTTCGTCCCCGAACAATAATCTTACACCTCATGCAATTGACACCCCATCCTGGCTACTTTGGCTCGACAATTCAAGCTACGGTCATACCGATTATTTAATATAGCAAATCATCAAGAAAACATGCATAGTCTTATCAATACAATGACTTCCAACACACTAAGACCTCCTAGACTCAAGAATCGACTCTCGATATCGGCAAATTCATGCAAATCAACTTATCAAGATATCCAACACGAAATTCAATCTCTCATCGAGCATGTGCCCTCACAACACAAGAGAATTTTCCCCTTTTTAATCACATGAACTCAAAGACATTTCATGCAGGGGCATATAAACAAGATTTCTCTCTCTCTCCCAAAAGAATTCACATGCATCATGTCATGAACCATAGGCTTGCTTTAGTGTATTACTCCACTAATGTAAGGACGCGTGATGTAAGATCACGTAGGACTTAACGGGTTGAGTGTAAGCTACAGAACTAGCAAATACTGGGCTAACCAATAATAACAACTAGCCTCCTTAAGCGCTTTGTCAATACATCCCATCAGCCTTATGGGCATTGTTTCTTCCTTCTTCCTCCCGTTCTTGAAGTCTGTCTTTATTTTTGACCCCATATCTTTAAGCACACTTGACGTAATAACAAAGATTATTTATACATCTTCATTATATTTAATTTATAGCGAGTGCACCTTTGACCTTTTCTTTCCTTTCATCACTTTGCTTTTTCTTTTCTTTTCACAATTCTCACTCCTTGACACTGTGGGAAAATTATTTTTTTTTCTTGAGCGCTTAAGAGGTTTGGATCCAATTCACGTATAATGAAAAGAAGGGGTTAAGCTCGGTTTACAACTTTTTGACAAAAGAAAGAAATAGGCTAAAGGCTCAATGGGCTAACTAGGATGTACATTCAAGGTGGGTACGAAAAAAAAACTTGCGGTTAAAGTAAATAAATGCCTACATCCTTCCCTACAACACACATCCTTCATTTCATTTTGTACACACACCAGGCAAGTTCTAGACACTTCACAATAGCATGGAAGAAACAAAACCTCACCATACACTCATTGCACATGCTCAATTCAAGACATATTCACAGACTCTTCAATCAGCTAATTACAAGAATTCAAACATTAAGCCTCCATCACACCGAATCGAACTCTATGGCCTAGGTATCTCAACATATTTACAAAGTTGCATGCTTTCATACGAATCACCTTGGCATTTTAAATATCATGTACAACACGCAACCATAATTTCGCAACCATAAAGTAACGACACGTTTGGGATACAAACAAACAAAAGAAAAAACTAAAAAAATGAACAAAAGAAATCTACTCCTAACGACTACATTTCCCTTAAGACGGTCGTCATCCATCCATCATAGGGAACGGTCACTAATTACGACTTCGATTCAATGGGACTATTCTCGATAAAAGAACCAAAAACAAACGCCGAGAAACCCAAAAATAAAAAAAATCATGAAAAATTTTAAAAATATCGATAATTTCGATAAAACAAAAATATTTACAAAACCAGCTAACAACATTCAACAGCACACAACAGCTTCACCTTAATTACAATACAGACATACACACAAAAATCACAGGGTCACAAGTTTATCCAAGCACAACAACAGAACAGAGACATTAATAACAACAACAACAAGCACCTAACTACTCCCACCCCACACTTAAATCGAACACTGTCCCCAGTGTTCATAAAATTCAGCATAGCACAAAAGTGGGTGGTGAAACTCCCTGATCAATCAAAGTATTCCACTTCTTCGTCAGGTGCCGCTGCCTCGTCTCCCATGTCTGAATCGCCCCCATCATCATCATCAGACTCAACATCAGAGTCGTCGCGACGTGTCTCCTCATCTGTGGGGACATCATCATCAGTGGGATCCACAAAAGTTGGCCCCACTCGGCATAGAGCCCTGGCATTTTCGCCAAAAGGGTAGTCTAGCTCGAGCTGCCACAACTTATCTTCTGTTGCCAGCCTCCCGCCTATACGTAGCTGGAGCATCTGCATCCCGAACATGCAAGCCATGTACTGATCATCCCGAGCATGTTGCTCGGCTAGTGTAAGAACTGGCCCGTGAGTGGTGTCGGGTGCCTTAGTTTTGGTGACATCTAAGGCCCCTCTCTCCATCTGCAGGATGTAGTCAAGGGCCTTGTCCTCAATATCCAGGCCCCTCAGGAACGTGGTTAGTAATCCACCAAACCCGTACCTGTGCCCTTGATGCAAATGAGCTCTCTTCATGGCGGAGATAATCACCGCCCCAACATTGATCTCCAGCCCTTTCATCAAGGCATAGACCAAGCATACACGATCCCGGGTGACATCTGTCATATGCAACCCCGGGATCAGGCAGGAACAAACAATCTTAAGCCATATCCTGGCTTCCCTGTTCATTTGTGAGTAGGGAAATGTCTGATGGTAGCCCCTCTCCTTATGCCTGCTCCACCGTGCTGTAGACCGGGCTCCACACAGAGTGCGTCTGATGTCCGCGTATGGTGGAGTGATATTCAGCTGCCGAAGCACATGGGCGTCTGTGTCCCGCGACCCCAAAATGGCATTAAGGTGATGGGGCTCAAAAGTGACTATCTGCCCCCTTATCTTTATGGTGTGACTTCTGAGTGTCGGGTTCCAGTTGGCGTAGAATTCCCGAATTAGGTGCAGATTGCACTCATTGGGCTCGTCAATGATAAAATTCAGCCCTGCTACCTCAATCCTGTGGACAATCCTGGGGAATTCCTGTGCCAATGGTTCCCTAGCAATGTGTTCCTCGGGGAAGTATTTGCTTTCCTTATGCTTTGCATACCATTTCTTCCCTTCCTCTGTCACCCATCGGGTTCCGTATTTCCGACGTTGGCCGCGCGGAACCGCTAGTGCTGCTGGGACTGCTGTTCCCAATCTAATTCTTTTCCTTCCACCGCCTGATGTTGATGCGCCCTTCCCTTTGTCTTGCCTTCTTGCCATCGTTCCTGTCAAACCAAACAGACAGTCCCAATGTTATTCAAATTAAAATTAGCTTCAACTAAGGTTTGGTTAATCTAGGCCACCCCACACTTAGTCTTTAGCCACAATCACAATGTTCCGGTAAGACAATTCGCACTTCCCAATTTACAACAAGAAACAACAACATGCCTTGTGCATTCAGAGAATTCGATGGAATATATCCTATGTACTACTCAGACTTCGTACAGGTATTCAACATATGACCCTCAATACCATTTCATCCCATAGCACTTAGCACAAAAAAAAAAAACTCTTAACACAACCTATGCAACCCACCAAGTTCTTTGTGATTCACAATTTCATTCTCCCAACAATCCATTATTTACTCAACATATTCATAACGAGCAGCACATAATTCACCTTACCCAACATGAAAACCCCAATCATTTTCAAATTTTCAACCAAATTTAACTTCTTCCTATTCAAATTCCAACCCTAGCTACAAATTTCGCACATATTCAAACAAATATGTATTTATCGAGTTCATACAATCACAACAACACTACGAACATCAATCGACAATAATTTAATTGAATTCATGCTCAATATAATCTCAGGGAAAGTTTTCCTCACTTCTTATGCTCAAAATCGGAAAAATAAGACAAGAAATGAGATGAAGTTAACAAACATACCTTAAATTCAATGATATGGAAGAAACGTTGAAGAAAATTCGATCCTTGGTCCGTGACACGTTGGGGGAGGGTGTATTTTGGGTTGTTTGTCGTGGAGGGGAGTGAAAAAATGGGAAAAATGAGGAAAAAAAGGGTTAAAAAGAAGGTTTTTCGCGTGGGTCACCCGGCGACCCAGTGTGACCCGTCATGAATTTGCCTTCAACGTGTCATGGAGGGTAACGCGGAGCATGCCCTCCGTGACACGGAGCCATCGCGCCAGTATTCTGGAATTTTTCAAAAATTCCAGATTACACTTCAACGTGTCACGGAGGGTAACGAGGAGCATGCCCTCCATGACACGAAGCCATCACGTAGGCTCACTGTTTTGCCACTTTTTATTATTTTTCTTACCTCAATTTTTCCTTTGCGATCCTTTGCATATTTATCCTCCGTTCAACCTGAAATTCATCTCACAACAAGAAATTGGTTAGAATTTATAGGTTTCACATAAAATACAAATTTTGTTTTTATTTTTATTTTTCTCATTTTTTTTATTTTCTTTTCTTTTTTTTATTTTTTCTTCTTTCTACGAAATCTATTAAAATATTACAAAAATTTTCACGGGTTGCCTCCCGTGCAACGCCTGGTTTACCGTCGCGGCTCGACGTCATTAAGCTCAGTCATCCTCTAGGTTGACGGACGTCTTATCTCGACTACCGTCCTCACCCCAGTAATGCTTACACCTCTCTGGTGGTTTCCCCAATAACTTCCGTGACTCAACGCTCTGGACAACATCGGCTCGATTAATCACGTTGATCACCGAGAGTTCCTCGTACACAGCCGGGAGCTTGGTGGCATTGTATACATCAAACACCTTCACCTTGTCATGTGCTCGCATGGTTAGCTACCCTGCAGCTACATCAATAAGTGTTTTCCCGCTAGCCAAGAAAGGATGTCCCAAAATAAATGGGACTTCTGCGTCTGGCTCAAAATCCAGCACGACGAAGTCTACCGGGAAGATAAGGGAGCCCACTTGCACCAACACGTCTTCCACAATGCCATCAGGTCTGGCTAAGGAATGATCCGCCAACTGCAAGATCACTGTTGTTGGTGTAGGACTCCCTAGCCCCAACTTCATGAATACCGATGTCGGCATCAAGTTGATGCTCGCTCCCAAATCACATAATCCACAAGCTAGGATACTCTGCCCAATTGTAATTTGAATTGTAAAGCTCCCAGGGTCCTTGAGCTTTGTGGGCAACCTGTTTTGTATCCGTGAAGTGCACTCCTCCATAAAAGCCACCGTAGCGTACTCAGTTAACCTGCTTTTGTTCGCCACGATGTCCTTAATATACTTTGCGTACTTCGGCACTCCCTGCAAAACATCAACAAGAGGTAAGTTAATGTGTACCTGTTTAAGAACCTCCATGAACTTTTTGAAACACACCTCCTCCTTCTGTTTCTTTAATCATTGAGGGAACGGGGGTGGTGGTCTTTCTGGTTCAGTCTCCTTTCTCTTCCCCCTCTCATCACTTTGCTCCCTCTCAGTTTCTGCTGCTCCCAACTATTGAGGTGGTCTTTCTGGTTCCACCTCTTTAAGCTGTAAACCACTCCTTTTGGTCACTACATTCACTTGCTTGGGGTTGGGATCAGTGTCACTCGGAAGTCCTCCTCTAGGCCTGGTGTTTTGGGCTCCAGCAAATTGCCCAAACTGGTACTCCAGCGCCTTGGTAGCTAACTGATTGTTCTTTACCTCGGCTGCCAATTTCACATAATCAGCCTGCAATTGAGCTTGGTTAGCTATCATTGTCTTGAACATCTCCTCAATGCTGGGTGATGGTGGTGGAGGAGGTGCATTGTTGCTTCTGTATTGTGACTGATAGTTCTGCTGCCCTCCTTGATTTCTCTGTGCCCCCTGACTCGAACTTTGCCCTTGATGGTTATTGCTACCCCAGGAGAAATTCGGGTGATTCCTCCAATTGGAATTGTAGTTGTTGCCATACTGTAGGTGGTTGTTTTTCTGTACATTTCCAACAAAGTTCACCGAATCATGATTTGCTCCACAACACTCAGCTGAGTGTTCACTACTCCCACACACTTCACACCAAATCTGCTACACTACATTCAATGGGGCTTGAGACTGGTTCATGCTCATGTTACTGAAGTGGGTGTTGAGTTGATTCTGTAACGCAGCTATCTGTGCAGCAATAGCTGTAAAACCATCCACTTCTAGGACTCCTGCTGCTTTCCTTGTTCCTCCTCTTGATGAATCCGCATTCCACTCTAGATTTCCCTGCGAAATACGATTCAACAAGGTATACAGCTCTTCATAAGTCTTCTCTAATGCTTGTCCCCCAGCTGCTGAGTCTAGCAAGATTTTTGTGTGGGGTTCCAAACCCTCTATGAAAGTATGCACCAGCACATCATTGGATTGGTGATGATGAGGACAATCCCGCAACATAGATTTGAATCTCTCCCAGGACTGATACATATTCTCTCCCTCTCTCTGTTTAAAACTTAGAATTTGACTTCTAAGTCTTGCTGTTTTACTAGATGGAAAGAACCGTATCAAGAATTTCTTTGCAAGATCCTCCCACGTGGTGATGGAATTAGGTGGCTCAGCTTTCCACCACCTCTTAGCTTCTCCCAAATGTGAAAATGGGAACAATGTAAGCCTGACATAATCTGATGACACTCCAGCGGGCATGTAAGTGTCACTTATCTCCAAGAAATTTTGGAGATGTTGCTGTGGATCCTCATGAGGGAGACCTGTGAATTGCCCGCTGGTGTGCAGCAAATGCACCATGTTTTGTTTAAGCTCGAACCTCCCTCCTGGCTCAGGTTTGCGGATGCTAGATGTGACATTGTTAGCATGTGGGGTTGCCACCTCGCGAACCGGCCTAGCTGCCATTTCCTCGGGCACTAACATTGCCCTTACAACTGGTGGATTCTGTTGTCGCTCCAGGATTGTTTGTCTGAGCAACTGCAGCTTTTTTTCTGGAGCTTCTCTCCTTTGATGATGAAATTGTCTTTCCAGCTCTAAAGATGAGTCCACCAGCTCCTTGTCTCTTTCCAGTGTTCAACAGAAATTAGTATCTGCAAAATATAGGCTAAGACCAAGTTGTCAACACTAAGAAGAAATAGTAAACTAACACTTAAGAAAAATTTACCAATTGCCAGTCCCCGACAATGGCGCCAAAAACTTGTTCGGCTTTTTCGGTGTAACTACATGCAAGTGCACGTGGTCGAACAAGTAGTAAAGTGGCTCAAGTAAGCCAAGTATCGATCCCACAGGGACTGGACTAAGGTATCAATCTAATCAAGTGTCAATAAACTTTAACTCTAAACTGCAGACAATAGTGTGAAGAAGATTTTGACATTTTGTTTCCTAATTTTATACTAAATCAAAAATGAATATACAATTTGAGTCTGAACTATAAGTATGAGCATGCTGAGGCTAAAATGAACATGTAGAGAAATAAATTGTCGATACAATTTGGTTAATCTTTCCTCCGGTTGCTAGTAAAGAATTATTGCCTATGGATTAAAACTCTCGTCTTTAACCCAACTTAAGAATCATGAACCTTCCACCTACTTTTCTATGATAAAACAAAATTCATGTTCTAGCCATATAAAACTGATTCCTTAATTGACTAATACGACTTTCAGGTATATCTCTATACTGAAGGTAAATCAATTCTCAATTTTCCCAAACGAAGAAAAGATCATATCCTATTAATTCACAACTTTCCAATTTCTTGCTTTCTCAAGTGAAACCGGACTTTTTAGATATACACTAACGTTGGCCACACATTAATGCAGTAAGAACAAGAATCAATAGAACAACCATGGAAGAAAAGATGAAAAACCAATTTATCAATAATCACATTTCAATACAATTGTTCTTAACCTCAGCAAGAAGGGAATTTAGCCACTCATTTGTGGATTAAACATCGTTAAATGAGTGTTAATCATACAAGCAATCGAAATAAAGAAGATGGAGATAGAGAAAAACCCTGAGATTTTCGTCCCCTCAACTGCCTGTAACCCACGTTCTTGCTCCACCAAGTCAGAATTATTAAAAATGAACCTAAGTGTTCTATTTATACTAGTGGGAATTTTTCCAGGAATAACAAGCAATGTGTCACGGAGTGCATAGCGGAGCACTGCCTCCGTGAAACGCCACCAACGCGGACCCTCACTGGAATCCGGTCGTCCAGGTATTATGGCCCAACGTGGCACGACGTGCAACGCGGGGCTAGGCCAATGTGCCACGGCCCCAACGCGCACCTTTACTGGAATTTGGCATAATTTCGGTATCCCGGCAGAATGCATCCGTGATGGTAGAGTGACACGGCTCCATCACGGAGCCCCTTTAATTCGTGATTTCCTTGTGCTTTTTCCCTTGCTAGCTTCCGAGTCCAATCCCGATCTCTCCCAACATGCATCTTAGCTCCATAACTTTATATTTTTCCTGCAAAACAATGCTAATCATCTTGGTTAGTATAAATTCACATTTTATTACAATTCACATGAGAATGTCCAAACATCGATAGATAAACAAGGCAAAATGACACATTTGAGTATCACTTGGGCATATATATTTGCCCAAGATCAGTGGTCATACCGAGTCCTGACAGTTGTCTTCAGAATGTCACTCTGTCTAACTCTGAGCTGATGATATCCGGATCTGAGGACTATCATTGAGAAGCACTTAGCACCCTGAAGTTGGTCAAACAAGTCATCAATCTTGGGGAGGGGATACTTGTTCTTGATTTTAACCTTGTTCAACTGTTGATAGAAAATGCACACACAAAGAGATCCATCCTTTTTTTGAACAAAGAGAAATTGTGCACCCTACGAGGACTTACTAGGTTTGATGAAGCCCTTATCTAGAAGATCCTCCAACTGCTATTTCAACTCCTTTAGCTTAGCTGGAGCCATTAAGGAGGAATAGCTATAGGATGTGCATCAGGAAGAAAGTCAATACGAAAATCAATCTCCCACTCGGAAAGGACTCCCGGTAGATCATTTGGGAACCTCCAGATGCTCAAATACTATAGGGGCAGACTAAAGAGTCGGGGTCTTGAATGAAGCATCCTTAAACAGAACTAGATGGTACATGCAACCCTTAGAAATCATTTTTCTAGCCTTAAGATAGGAAACAAAGCGACCTACAGGCACAACTGAACTACTCTTCCGTTCTAGGATTGATTCACCGAAAATTGAAACTCTACCGTTCGGGTTCAATAATTTACTGAGCCATAACATGCATGCAACCAATCCATACCAAAGATAACATCAAAATTGGTCATGTCTAACTCTACTAGATTGGCTGAGGTGACTCTTTCAAGGACTATGAAATGGTAATTTCTGTATATCTGTTGAGGTATAATGGAGTTACAGATTGGAGTAGAGATTGAGAAGGGTTCTTCTAGGATTTCAGGACTGACTCTGAAACTAATGGCAACATAAGGAGTCACAAAAGATAAAGTATCCCCTAGATCTAACAATACATATATGTCAATATGAAATACTCCTAACATACCATTGACCACATTTGGAGAGACCTCCTATTTCTGACGAGATGAAAGGGCATAAAATCTATTCTAACACTGACCACCACATGCACTAATGGATGCCCCCTTCTAAGCTAGCATGCTGGTGGAGCTGCTAAACTGGTAGCTGGGTCACAGCCTCTACCATAGCCTTGTCTGGCCGAAGGGCAATCTCTGAGCATGTGTTCGAGCTTCCCACACCCAAAATATGCACCTGAACCTGTTAAGCACTCTTCAGTGGCCTCCTACCACACCTGCCACAAACTGGAATGCTGGGCTCTACTAACATGCTTCCCTGACCCCAGGAGCCTGATGTCCTTCCCCTCTGATCATGCCTAGATCTAGATGGCACACTTGCAAATGGCAGCGCTGGGGTTGATGATCTCTGGTGGGACTGCTGATGATGTCCTCCAATGGACCTCTATTTGGAAAACCCAAAGCTTCCTATCCTGGCCATCTTGGCCTCTCTCTACCTTCCTTCATCTGATTCGGCTCTATCTTCTAGGTGTATATAACTAATCGAGAGAAATCTAGATCACTGTTCAGTGTTGTGGTCCTACACTCCTTGAATAGTGAATCTAACACTGCATACATAAATCTACTCATATAAGGTCTCTGATGCACAACCATCTCTGGTGCATACTTGGACAACCAGGTAAACTCTCAGGCGTAGTCTTGGACAGTCATGTTGTTCTACCTCAAGCTAACAAACTCTGCCCCTCTTTCCTTCCTGAACTCTCTAAGGAAGAATCTGTCCAAGAAGGTCATCATAAAATTATCCTAACTTATGGGAATGACGACCACAACTCTATCATCCTTCCATTGACTGTACCAAATGTAAGCAACCCCTTTCATCTGGTAGGAGGCTAAGTCTGCACTCTTTTCCCCCATCACCCCCATAATCTGGGTGATCTTCTGTATCTCCTTAAGAAACTCATGTGGGTCCTCATCCACTTTTTATCCCATAATCTCTGGTAGTTTCATCATGAGAAAGTACCGAACTCAAGCTGTCATTGTATTCCCATTCTGAGGGTCATGAGACACTACTTGCTCGTTGACCTGGGTAGTCAAAGGCTACACCAACATCTAAAAAGTCATTCTAAACTCGGTATGAGAGACGGCTCGAGTAAAGGACCTACTGGTGCTAGCGGGGCTTGTTGGTGTCCATCTTCGTTGCCATCTTCATGGCCATTTCCATTTCCGTTCCTTCTACTATTTACTTGGTGTAGAGACATGATTCTGTAAATGCGTATAGCACGAGTTAGAAGGATAGAGAGATACTTCATCTCATGACATAAATAAGGAAAGAAGGAAAATTTCCTAAAATGTCTTGTATCCTCTTCCCCATAAGTGTGGCGCGCTTCATACCAATGGAAAATATTCTACTCAATGTGGATTTCAAACACCCTAGGACACTTAAAGACCTAATGTTCCGATACCAAGTTTGTCATGACCCAAACATTGGCCCAGACTGGGACACAAGACCTAGAACCACGAATGGCTCCAAGTAGACCCATGGCATGAACATAGCAGCTAAAGAGCATACTTCAAGCGGTAACTGATAAGATAAATATGAATAAGCAAAAGTCTAAATAATATAACAACATAATATAGAGTCAACACTAGATAAAGCTGAAAGTCTACATAATGTCTGATAAGCCTATAAACTATCTGATGAGCTGATGAGACAACAACCCCAACTAGCTCGCTAAAGTCTGAAACTAAAATAACATAACAAAATACTAATCTAAAGGTACTCGAAAGATGAGGATTCACCAATAGTAGGAATTGAGCTGGACTGAGGGGAAGCTGAACTAACAGTGGAACTGCGTCTGATCACTCGAACCTGTATCATGAAATGATACAACATAGAGTATATGATTAGTACTTGAAATATACTGATTATGCACGGTAAGTAAAACATGTTGAGTAACTATTAGCTAAAATCATGTATGTAAAAATATATCATAAGATCATGAGAGTAAGTCTGCATGCTGAAATGTGAATCTTAAACATGGTTAATAACAAGTTGAATATCACATTTGAAGAGAATGAGCCTTTGTCGAGGCTGAAATCATAAGTACGAGCTTATAAACTAGACATTGGGTCAAACCTATTGAAAACATAATATCATAAGTCATGAACTGTAATACCCTGAAGGTACCCTGGTTAGAGGGTATGAGTCATTATACGACCCGTTGTAGGAAACCATGGGTTGATGTATGATTCGCTAGAAGGATGGAGGAGCTGGACGAGTGAACTACGAGATCAAGCCATGAGTCATAGGTTGATGATATTACTTGTGTTTAGAAGTCATAATGGATCTCTTATGTATCATATTGTGAAGGAATGAGTCATGGTATGACTCATAGAGTTAAATAACGAGTCGTGGGCTGCACCCGTAAGGAGGAACTAAAGATCTTAGAAGCGGTGATCATGGGTGGATCTAACAACTTGTAGGTTGGTACTACGCATCTTGGTCTAACTCGTAAAAAACATTAGAAAGTCAGAGGAATATAGTGGTGACTATGGATGATAACCACGAGTCGTTGTATTGAGGTACGACTTGTGGTGTATGTCGTGACACCTGGCAGAGTGAAATTATTTTCGATTTAAGTAAGGGTATTTTTTTAAATTCTAAGCTCCTAAGCCCTAAACTACGTTATTTTAAGCTTTGTTAGGAGAGTATTAAGAGGGTTAAAATATTCTATACCATTCCCCTCCCATGTATGCATCTCTAGACCTCTCCATCGAAGATCAAGACTTGAACCCTTCAGGTTCTTCTCCAAATTCTTTGGTCTTTCTAGGGAAAGTGTAGATTCAGTTCTTCCAGGTATGTAAGGCCATGATGAGGGTTCCTTCCACTCTCATTCTTATAATTCTCCTCAATTTCATGGATCAAGTCACAATTCAAATTATGATCAAAGAAAGTCTTTGGACAGATCTTACCATTTGAGTGTAATAGTTGGGATCACGTAAGCTCTATCGTGATGATATCGGTTATATGGCGAGTCTCCCATTATTCCTCATGTTCTCAGTTATGTAGGCTTATAAGTTATGATACCATGCTTTCATCAGGTTTGACCCATTGATCAGTTCATCAACTTTTACTTATGATTTTAGTTTCAGCCTTGGGTTATTTGATTCAGTTATGAAATCTAGTTTATGAATATTCATGTTTAAAGATATCATCATGTACACCCTACTCTTATAATGTTATGATTTATGAATACGCTTGATTTTAGTTATACTTACTCAACTTGTTTTACTTATCTTGCATACTCAGTACATTCCAAGTATTGACCATATAATCTATGTTGTATCATTTCATGATATAGGTCCTAGCAATCAGACTCAGCCATACCGTTAGTTCCTACTCCCGTTGTAGTTTAGACCCTTCCCTGGGTGAGTCCTCATCCTCCGAGGAGATCTATCTTTCAGTACCATCATGTTAGTTTATTTCAAACTTAGGGATATTCGGGGTTGTCCCAATATCTTATCAGTTAGTAGAGGCTGTTTAGAGATAGATTTGAAAACTCAACTTCAGACTCAGTGTTATGATATTACCATTGGCTTGACATTTTGTTATTTAGACTTCTGCTATTTTAGAATTCAATTATCAGTTTTGCTTAAATGTGACCATTAGTTATCATGTTCATGCCATGGGTTAACTTAGAGCCATTTATGATTCTAGGTTTCGTCTCTATATCTGGACCTATTTTTGGTCATGGCAAACTTAGCATCCAAGCATTAGGTTTTGAAGTGTCCTAGGGTGTCTGAAAGCTGCATTGAGTAGATTCTCTTCCATGGGTGTGAAGCGCGACACACTTATGGGAGAGAGGCTACAAGACATTTTAGGAAATTTTCCTTCTTTCATGATCTATGTCGTCCGATAAAGTCTCTCTCTATCCTTCTAACTCATACTATACGCATTTGCAGAATCATGCCTCCATACCAAGTAAATGGTAGAAGGAACAGAAATGGAAATGGCCATGAAGATGGCAATGGATATGGGCACCAGCAAGCTCCACCAGCATTAGTAGGTCCTTTTTCCTGAGAAGGTCTCTCATCTTGAGTTTAGGGCAGCTTTTCTAGTGTTGGCTCAGGCTTTGACCGCTCAGGTTAACCAGCAGGTGGTGGCCCATGTCCTTTAGAATGGGAGCGCAGGGGCAGCTCGAGTATGGGATTTCCTCAAGATTAATCCCCCTGAGTTCCTTGGCTCAAGAGTGGATAAGGACCCACATGAGTTTCTGAAAGATCAGCTAGATTATGGGGTGACGGGATTAGAGAGTGCAAACTTCGCCTTCTATCAGTTGATGGGGGTTGCTTATATTTGGTACCGTCAATGGAGGGACAGTAGGGTAGTGGGTGAACTTCCTATGAGCTGGGATGAGTTCATGATCGCTTTCTTAGACAGATTCTTCCTTAGGGAGTCGAGGCAGGAAAAGGTGGCAGAGTTCGTCAACTTGAGGCAAAATGACATGACTGTCTAAGAGTATATCTTGGAGTTCACCCAACTGTCTAAGTACACGCCAGAGATGGTTACAGACCAGAGATCCCGTATGAAAAAATTTGTATATGGGGTGTCTGATTCATTGGTCAAGGAGTGTAGGACTACGATGCTGAATAGTGACCTAGACTTCTCTTGATTAGTTATATACGCCTAGTAGATGGAGGTGAATTATATAAGGGATATGGAGAGAGAGAGGCCAAGAGGGCCAAGACGAGCAACCTTGGATTTTCCCAATAGAGGACCAGTGGTGGACATCTTTAGTAGTCTCATCATAGACCATCAGCTCCAGCGTTGTCATTAGCTAGTGCTCAATCTAGATCTCAGCGCAATCAAGGTGAGGGGACATCAGGCTCTCGAGGTCAGGGGAGCATGTAAGTAGATCCCAACATTCCAGTTTATGGCAGGTGTGGTAGGAGGCACACCTGATTGTGCTTAGCAGGTTCAGGTGCATGTTTTGGTTACGGGAAGCCCAAACACATGCTCAAAGATTGCGCTATGGCCAGACTGGACCATGGTAGAGGTTGTGTCCCAGCTACCAATATAGCAGCTCCACCATCACGCTCAGCTCAGCAGGGTGCCTCCACTAGTGCAAGTGATGGTCAGCGTCAGAATAGGTTTTATGCCCTCTCATCTCTTCAGGAGTAGGAGGTCTTTCGAGATGTGGTCATTGGTATCTTACGAGTATTCCTTCTTGATGATTTTGTATTGTTAGATCCATGGGTTACTTTATCTTTTGTCTCTCCTTATGTTTCCATTAGTTTCAGAGTTAGTCCCAAAATCCTATCAGAACCCTTCTCAATATCTACTCCAGTTGATGACTCAATTATAGGTTGACGAATATACATAAATTTCCCTATCACAGTCCTTCATAAAGTCACCTCAGTCGATCTAGTAGAGTTAGACATGAGTGATTTTGATGTTATCTTTGGTATGGATTGGTTGCATGCATGCTATGCCTCAGTGAATTGTAGAACCCATACAGTAGAGTTCCGGTTCCTGGTGAGCCAGTCCTAGAATGGAAGGGTAGTTCAGTTGTGCCAGTAGGTTTCTTTATTTCCTACCTTAAGGCTAGAAAGATGATTTCCAAGGGTTGTGTCTACCATATAGTTCGATTTAAGGATGCAACGTCCGAAACCCCGACTCTTCAGCAGTTTCTATACTGAGTGAGTATCCAGAGGTTTTCCCAGATGATCTACCAGGAGTCCTTCCCGAGTGGGAGATTGAATTTGATATTGACCTTCTTCTCGATACGCAACCAATATCTCTTTCTCCTTATAGAATGGCCTCGGCTAAGTTAAAGGAGTTGAAAGAGCAATTGAAAGATCTTCTAGATAAGGGATTCATCATACCTAGAAAGTCCACAAAGGGTGCACCAGTTCTCTTTGTTTGAAAGAAGGATGAATTGTTTTCGTATGTGCATTGACTACTAGCAGTTGAACAAGGTTACAATCAAGAACAAGTATCCCCTCCCCAAATTGATGACTTGTTTGACCAACTTCAAGGTACTAAGTTCTTATCAATTATATACCTTAGATCTAGGTATCATCAGTTCAGATTTAGGAAGAGTGACATTTCAAAGACAGCGTTCAAGACTCGGTATGGTCACTATGAGTTTGTCGTTATGTTTTTTGGGCTAACGAATGCTCCTGAAGCTTTCATGGATTTGATGAATAGGATATTCAAGCCATATTTGGAAATGTTGGTGATCGTCTTCATAAACGACATTCTTATATACTCTCAGAGTGAGGAGGAGCATGTCGCTCATTTGAAGATTGTGTTGTACACTCTCAAGGATCGCCAACTGTTTGCTAAGTTCAGCAAGTGTGAGTTATGGTCGGATTAGGTAGAATTTTCGGGCCATGTGGTGTCAAGTGAGGGTGTGCAGGTGGACTCTCAAAAGATAGAGGTGGTAAAGAATTTGCCTAGATTGGTTAGTCCCTCGAATATCAGGAGTTTCTTGGATTTAGCTGGCTATTAGAGGAATTTTCTTAAAGGATCTTCATACATGGCAGCACCGTTGACTAAGTTGACCTAGAAAAAGTCAAATTTCAATGGTCGCATGCCTATGAGAAGAGGATTTTAGGAGTAAACACTCGGCTCACTTTAGCCCCAGTATAGACCCTACCCCAGGGTACAGATGGATTCGTTGTGTATTGTGATTCCTTTATAGTTGGCCTTAGATGTGTGTTGATGCAGCATGATATGGCTATCGTGTATGCCTCTAGACAACTTAAGACTTATAAGAAGAATTACCCAATGCATGATCTAGTATTGGCAGCGGTGGTGATCGCATTGATGATATGGAGACACTATTTCTGTGGGGTCCATGTGGATGTGTTTATGGACCACGAGAGCTTACAGTATGTGTTCACCCAGAAGGATTTGAATTTGTGACAAAGAAGATGGTTAGAGCTACTCAAGGACTACGACATGAGTGTCCTTTACCATCCAAGCAAGGCCAATGTAGTGGCGGATGCTCTTAGCAGAATATCCATGGGGAGTGTTTCTCATGTGGAGGATGGAAGGAAGGAGTTGGTGAAGGATTTCCATCGGCTTGCACGATTAGGGGATCTCGTTGTTGACTCGACGAATGGTGGTGTCATTGTTTAGAATAGTTCAAAATCTTCTTTGGTGACTAAAGTCAAGGGTAGGCAAGATTAGGATCCTATTTTGGTAAAGTTGAAGGAATCCGTTTATAATCATAGGGTAGAGGTTTTCTCCCAAGGGGGAGTGGTGTACTTCGTGTGTTCCGGGTGTTGATGACTTGAGAGAACGAATGTCTCATGAGGCTCATAGTTCCCGATATTATTGTTACACCCCATAAAAGTTAATGATTAGTAAGTGTACGCGTGGATTTGTAATGAATAAGGAGAATACGACACGTGTAAAGAAGCCTTGGAAGTAGGGTCGGCTGAGGCGAGGTCGCGAAGGGCCAGCGCGATGCTTCAGCCGGCAGGGCACTAGCTAGCGCGGCGCTCCAGCAGCATTGGCACCTTAAGAGGCACGGTGCAGCATGGTGGCTGGTGCTATGTGCAGCGCGGCACGGCCCCTCTGCCAACCGACCTCACCTATATAAAGCCCCTCCTTTTAATTCCAATTTCATTTCTAACATTTTCCATTCGGCTAGAGAGAGTGAAGCTCGAGGAAATCAATTGATTTTCATCTGATTACTCTATTAAACACGGTCCAAATTCAAATTAACTTCAGGTATTGATTTCTAAGCCCGTAGGGAGAATTACTACAGAGTTATTTTCTCGAAATTCATCCGAAAAATCGTAACCCCACCGAGCAGAAGTTGTCAAAATTTCTCCAAACTGATTCCTATATGATCACAGGCATCAAGTAAGCATTTCTCCCTTCTGAAACCTCGAGAAATTATAGGTTTTCAGCTGTATTTTATGTAGTTGAATTATAGTTGCTATTAGTATTAAAATTTATCGTTTTAAGACGAATTTGGCAATAAAATTAGTCTCTTTGTTTTAGTATTACAGTTGTAGTTGGGAAGAGTTGTTGAATGCAAGTTGAAACTCGTTAGTTGTTTGGGAAATGACAATCGAGGTATGTTAAGGAGAATTTCTTCGGCAAGTTAGTTTCGATAGTACTATAATTCAGTCTGAATCCCAATGAGAAAGCCAGAAGTCTTATTATTGAAAATAGCTGTTGTTATTAGCTGAAATCAGTACTTGTGTTTAGTTTGTGATTGACTTTGCCCTGTATAGCCTTCCAGGACCACCCTAAGGTTACTAGCTATGTCGTTGCCCGCCAGGTGCTAGATGACGTCGCTCTAAGGAGCGGTATGCCATTCGCGAGGGACGAAGATGAGGTCTGAGGACCTTATATAGTACATTCCATAATTGGAGTACTTTTATGCCGTATCGGCACCACACCACATCGAGCCTGGTGCCCGGGGTGTAGATATTAGGAGTCCACTAGACTTAGACACGAATACAGTTCAGGGGTCGAGCAGGCTCAGTTGTAGACCCAGGGATCTGGTAGGACGACTATAGTTATTAATTGACACGTTTTGACCTTCTTAGGGGTATATAGATTGAAGTGTACTTGCCAGGGCTTATGGGGGCCCCGGGTTGGTTGTTTTGTGCTGGTTGGACCTTGCGGTTTATGGGTTCCAGGTAAGGTTCTTGTTTGCACTATTTACTGTTAGATTAGACAGCAGGAATCAGTTACTTTTAGTTTCATCTTAAGTTTTATTCAGTTACTTTCAGTTTCATCTTATGTTTTATTCAGTTATTTTCAATTATTGCCTCACATATTGGGTATATATTGTACTAACGCCCATCTTGGGGCGCTTCATTACTTGCCTGTAGGTGCAGATAGACACGGATCAACACCTTCTTAGCTTTTAGCTCAAGTCAGCGATACAGTTGGCTCCTCTGCTCCGGAGTTGATTACTTAGAAGGTTTGTCCTTTTTGATTATACAGCATGGGTAGGTCAGAGCCCTTTCTCGACAAATATTCTACTCTTAGAGGCTTGCAAATTTATAGTTTCCCTGTGGTTAGTTTGTTGTTGGCCGTGTGGGGCCTATATATGTTTTATTTTGTGTTTTGATGGCTGTGTGGGGCCTTGTTTAGCTGTTAAATAGTGGCCTTGTCGACTATAGTATAGTTATAGTTGCCTGATTTTCATTTCAGTTAAAATTAGACAGCATGGTGATCTTGTCGGCCCCCATAAGATTCCTTTTGTTTGCCTATTGTTGGTTAGTTGTTTCCTTTACAGGTGGCTATAAGGACTTGTCCGCTGGAGGTTGTGTTTACAGCTGAGATATAGCCCGTTGCTTTCTTGAGATGGGTTGCAGGCTCCCACCAGACGTTCTTAAGCCTAGCCAGGTCGGTCAGATTCTAGTGTGGCACTAGGTGCCAGTCATGCCTCCTAAGGTGGGGCGTGACAAACTTGGTATCAGAGCAGGTCATATCCCAGGGAGTCTGCAAGCCATACTAGTAGAGTCTTGTCTATGGATGTTTTATGCACGAAATTCTATAGGCAGGAGGCTGCGAGGCATGTTAGGATGGTCACTCTTCTTTCTCTTGAAGTTGTGCTAAAGAGTTGTCTAGTATAGGGTTGAGTCCCTAAGCTTATTATAATATTCTTTTCTACAGAGAAATGTCGTACACGCGACAAACCACGACTGACAGGAAGCTAGACGTCGCAGCTCGAGAAGGTACTAGCAGGGTGCCTTAGTCAGAGTCAGCCCAATCTGAGGGCAATAGGGAGACTTCATCTCGGTCTCCCCAACACTCTCTACCATGCCAAGAGTCGTCCAGAGTGGCAGATGTGTTGGCACTGCCTCCAGCAACTCTTATACTGATACCATCAGACTAGGAGCTCAGGAGCACTGTCTTTGTGCTAGCTCAGATAATGGTTGCGCAGCGTCATCCAATGGCACCCGTTGTTGCCAAATCTTCAGGAGGACCTGGTAGTTCGAGGGTCCGAGAGTTTATCGCATTGAGTCCCCCGCAGTTCATAGGGACGGACTGAGATAAGTACCCTCAGGACTTTTTGGACCAGCTGTAGTGGATCTTCAGGGTAATGCATGCCACACTGGCATAGTCAGTTGAGTTAGCGGTATTTTTGTTGCGGGACATAGTAGTATCATGGTATGAGAGCTGGGAAAGGTCCCGAGATACAGATGTTCCTCCTTCAACTTGGTCCAGCTTTTCAGAGGCCTTCCTGGACCACTATTTGCTGCGAGAAATTCGACAGGCCCGGCTAGATTAGTTTCTGCATCTGGAGAAGGGTTCGATGAGTTTTCAGGAGTATGCTATGAGATTTAACTCCTTGGCCTGATATGCACTAGCTTTTGTAGATACCATGCCAGCTACGATGCACCAATTTATTATGGGGCTGCTTCTAGATTACGTAGAAACTTGTATTAGGGCTACTCTGCGAGAGGACATGGATATTTCCCATGTTCCCAAAATATCGAGGGGATCTGGCAGTGACAACGGGAGATAGAGAGGGAAAATCAGGAGCAGCGCCGTAGGGCTAGACCTAATGACACTCATGCAGAGTCTTAGGGTGGACCCAGGACATGACTATAAGGTAGACCACCCAGACTTCCACATCCACAGCAGCAGAAGTGTAGTAGACCAGGCCGTTGGGGGTAGTCAGGACCCAACAAGAGCTCATGGCCATCGATTCGCAGCAGCAGAGAGGGTCAGAGTAGAGTATATTCACTGTACCACCTCATCCTATCTGCAGTCGACGTCATCTATGGGCATGCAGGTATGGTTCTACTGTGTGTTACACCTATGGATAAGAGGGTCACTTTATGAGAGACTATCCAACTAGGGGTTAGAGTGACCGGGACCGACAGGACAAATTTTCAGTAGGGTCACTTGCCCCAGCATCCCCAGTACGGCGTAGGCCCTCAGCTCCAGCCGGAAGAGGCCGAGGTATATCAGGGGCATCGAGTTCAGGCACCGGTCTGGATCGCACTTATGCTTTACTGGGGAGATAGGAGTCAGAGTCGTTGCCGAATGTTGTGAAAGGTATGCTTGATAGTTTTTCTCATTTTGTTTATGTTTTGATAGACCAAGGTTTCACATTGTCTTATTTGACGTCACTAGTAGCCCAGAAATTTGGTGTCACACCAGAATTGCTTCGACGACCTTTTTCAGTGTCCACGCTGATTAGTGATCTATTATAGCAAAAAGGATCTACCGGGGCTATACAGTAGAGGTTTTTGGTTTCCAAACTTTGGTAGATTTGGTGGAACTCGAGATGATTGATTTTGATGCAATTATGGGTATGGATTGGCTAGCACCTGATCAACTTCCTGGTATTCCCCCAGAATGGGAAATCAATTTTGTTGTCGACATATTACTAGGTACTCAGCCAATATCCACCCCTCCGTATCGAATGGCTCCTGCTGAGCTCATAGAATTGAAGGAATAGCTAAAAAATCTGCTGGATAAAGGCTTCATCAGGCCAAATACTTCACCGTGGAGTGCGCCAGTTCTGTTTGTAAGAAAGAAGGGTGGTTCCCTCTGCATGTGTATAGACTATCGGCAGCTAAATAAAGTCACTATGAAGAACAAATACCTGCTTCCTAGGATAGATGACTTGTTTGATCAGCTACAGGGGATGAAGTATTTCTCTGAGATCGATTTAAGGTATGGGTACAACCAGGTTCGGTTTCGTGAGAGAGATATCCCGAAGACGGCTTTCAAGACTAGGTATGGCCATTTTGAATTCCTAGTCATGTCCTTCAGGTTGACAAATGCTCCCGCAGTGTTCGTGGATATGATGAATAACATCTTCAGGCCATATCTGGATTTATTTGTGATAGTATTCATTGATGACATTCTGGTGTATTCCTGCTCAGAAGAACAATATCGAGAACATCTGCGAACAGTGCTCCAAATTCTCAAGGATCATTAGGTTGTATGCAAAATTTTCTAATTGCGAGTTTTGGCTGAATTCTGTGGCATTTTTTGGGCCATATTGTGTCAAAGGCTGGTATTAAGGTATATTCACAGAAGATTGAGAGTAGTAAAGACATGGCCTAGACCTACAACTCCAACTGAGGTACATAGTTTCTTGGGATTAGCCGGGTATTTGTCATGCCCAAAACTGGGGTAAGGCACAACTGGCACTCGATTCATGATTGATCAAGAAGTTGGCTATATAGCATCTGTAAATGTAAATAAGGAATAGTAACAACCCAGAATCTTGAAAACATAAACCTGACAATAACTCATTATTGAAGTGTAAATGTAATCATCTAATGCACAAAAAAACTATAACTAAAATGCCAGCAGCTTGCCAATCATAAAATCTACATACAATTCGTTGACCCAATGTATCACACCGGGGTAAAATCCGTTCAGCTGGTGTACCACACCGGGGTAAAATTAATAAATCTTAAACAAAATCATAAATTGAGCCGATATGGAATATATTGGACCAACCTAATACGTACAACATAGAAATGATGAATACTAAACATTTGGCCTGCATAGGCCTCCTTTGTAATGCATAAATGTAAGTGAGTACATATAACATGTAAAAGTAGAAAATAGAACTAAAATGCATGTATTCAAATCTTGTATAAATCATAAGGAACCGTGGATGACCTAAGAGTTTCAACAGAATTTATAGATCGTGTTCAAGGGATATTAGAGCTCAGAAACTCGCTAGCTTGTCGTTCGGTGTAAGGGAAAGGGATTATGAAATCTCCCCTTGGCCCAACATATTTCATAACGTACACATAAGTTAAAGGACAACCATAACCAGGTAATCGTAATTCAATAAGCTCGTTTACCCTTAATATCTTGCGACGTCTTTACGTGGCATAAAATCGTTTATACGTTATCATCTTGGCTCTTTCACCAATTTCGTTTAGCAACCAGACCTTTAAACACATTTAACATCACATATATATATACACATAACATACAATAAGGACCATCTAACAATGCCCACGCTGAGGGGTCTCCAACTCAATGTACAACTACGATAACAATCAACACAATATCACACTTTGGATGTCTCACTTCGGCTAGGCATAATATTAACATTTAACATCAATAAGACATGAAAATTTAAAGATTAAATAAATCTTAACATACTGCATCAAGACTTTTAATGAGGTTTTTGGCTCATTCGATTCACAACAGACGAATCGGGCTTAAAAGAACGATAGACGGGACGCCTTACATACCTTTCACTGATGAACATTTCTCTAGCCGACTTCCTATTTCAATGATCAGCCTTCAACCTCCTTAATAATGTGTTTTTATAGGAAAACTAAAATATTAATCTATATCACAAAATGCATCCAAAATAATTAACCAAAGGCAGTTACAATAGCAACAACAATACACGGCAACATCAACAACATTTAGCCATTTTCTGAACTAATTTTCACTATCTTTTTAGGGATAAAAAAGAGGAAATTTTACCTTATTTTTTATGTAATTCTTCACCTAGATATAAATTATAGTTACATAAAATGAAACAGCCAAAAATCCTAAAGAAAATGAACATAACTTAACTCACAAATAGTCCATCGACAGCTCATTTAGCTGCCAATTTTCAGATTTTTGCTTTGCAATTTGAGAGGTCTAAAAGGGGTGAAATCTTTACCTTTTGCAGAGGGTTTGTTCTTATTAAAAAATAGGAGTAATTGACCTCAACTTCATGACCAAAAATGAAGCAACCTTGCTGTCCAAAACGCAGCAAAAATCATTCACCAATACACCAAACACACCTCCAACTTCTAGTCTTTTAATCAAGAATTCAAGCAAGGTTAGGAGTAGAATTCTTACCTTTTATACTTGTTTTTAATCCCTAGCAAGAGGGAACATATATGTTGCTTAGAATAGATTCAAAAACGCAGAAAATTCGCCACAGCAACACTGCCCAAGTGCAGCCAAAACAGCCACCAACACACCACTTTCACCTTATGATAGCTCCCCTTCACTTAGCTTTACTTTTAATGGAGCTAAGCTTGGTGTTCTCCTTAGTTGGTTTCTAGAAATTTGAGAGAATTACATAGGATATGAAAGAAACTCAATTCTTGAAACGTTGAAATTGATTTCATAACACACAACTTAAAATATAAAGGTTGTTGGGCGGTGGCCATTTTTAGGGTGATGGCCACCTCACTGCCCGACAGTGTCACGGTAAAATGTCTATAACTTTTTACTCTGAACTCCGATTGATGAGCGTCTTAATGTTCTGAAAACTAGACTCAAAGAACTTTAATTTGATAGGTCGTGAGGCTTATAATTTATTATATATTATGAGATATGATAGTTTAAAATTTACCCTTACTTATGAACTTTACATACACTTTGGTTTTTCGATCGTACATATTTTCCTTGTCATCTAGGACTATTATACAACTCGTACATCCTTTAACCTATCTTACAAACATCAAATAATCCCCTCCATAGGAACATTCGTTCTCGTAGGGAAATTAATTTCACTTAATATGCTTCAAAATAGATACTCAGTAACTTAGGTATCAAACACATACCTCAATATCACATTGACATCATGAATAGGTGAGGATATTTCTTCTTTATTTCCTTCTCAGCATCCCAAGTCACTTCCTCAATGTTATTACTTCACCGTAATACTTTAACTGAGGTGACTTCTTTGGTCCGAAGTTTCCTGACTTGCCGATCAAGTATAGCAACTGGGACCTCAATGTACGTCATCTCCTTAGAAATCCAGACATCATCGATAGGCATAACACGGGTTGGGTCTCCTATTCACTTCCGCAACATTGATACATGAAATACGGGGTGGACTGCCGCTAGCTTTGGTTGCAACGCCAACTCATAAGCTACTTTGCCTATCCTGCAGATAACTTTGTACAGCCCAACATATCTAGGGCTTAGCTTGCCCTTTCGACCAAATTGCATGACACCTTTCATAGGGGACACTTTCAGGAAGACCCAATCATTAACAACAAACTCCAGCGCTCGATAATGTACACCTATATAAGACTTCTACCTACTCTGGGCTGTCTGAAGCCGATATCCAATAAGTTTCACCTGTCAATAGCCTGCTGCACTAAGTCTGGCCGCAATAACTCTTCCACGCTGAGTTCAAACCAGCCCACTGGTGACCTGAACTTTCTCCCATATAAAGCTTAATATGGGGCCATCTGAATACTTGCATGGTAGCTGTTATTATAGGAGAACTCAATCAAGGAAAGATTATCATCCCAGCTTCCACCAAAATCTAGAACATAGGCATATAATATATCTTCAAGCGTCTGAAGGGTGTGTTCAGCCTATTCGTCTATCTGAGCATGGAATGTGGTACTGAGGCTTACTTGAGTTCCCAAACCTTTCTAGAAAGACTTCCAGAAGTTTGCTATGAATTGAGCACCTCTGTTAGAAATAATGGACAAGGGGATGCCATGTAGGCGAACTATCTCCCATATATAAAGCCTAGCATAATCCTCTGCAGCATATGTAGTCCTAACTGGGAAGAAGTGAGCTGATTTATTCAATCTATCAACTATTACCCAGATAGAATCATGCTTCCTTCTTGTTCGAGGAAATCCTATAATAAAATCCATATTAATTATATCCCATTTCCATGGTGGAATTTCTATATCCTGTGTTAGACCTCCAGGCCTCTAGTGCTCAACCTTCACCTGCTGGCAATTAGGACACTAGGCCACAAGACCTGTGATGTCCTTTTTCATGACATTCCGCCAATATAGCTGCCTCAGGTCACAATATATCTTTGTGGAACCTGGGTGTACTGAATGTCGAGAATAATGAGCTTTATTCATAATCTATTCCCATAGCTCACCCACATTAGGTACTCATAGACAGCCTTGGTATCTAAGTCCACACTCAAATAGGCTCTGCTTCTGTTGTTGTGCACTGTCTGTCAGTAAGACTAACTCTGCATCATCATATTTTTGTTGCTTAACTTCCACTGCAAAGGATGATTCTGCTATGTTTTTGACAATAACACCCCTATCTTCGGCATCCAGTAACCGAATCATATGTCAGCCAACTACTGTAGAGTCTTCGTCATTTCAATCCTGTCAACCTGAATATGACTCAAGCTACCCATAGACTTGCGACTTAGTGCATCATCTAGAACATTTGCCTTGCCCGGATGATACAGAATGCTGACATCATAATCTTTTAGCAATTCCGACCACCTTCTCTTGCGTAAATTCAACTCCTTCTGCTAAAACAAATACTGGAGGCTCTTATGATCTGTGAAGATATCAACATGTACCCTCCTATAAGTAGTGGCGACAAATCTTCAATGCAAATACCACTGCGGCCAACTCAAGATCATGGATAGGATAATTTTGCTCGTGCTTCCTCAACTGTCTAGAGGCAGAAGCAATAACCTTGTTGTCTTGCATTAGAACACAACCTAGACCATCTCAAAGAATCATAATAGACCACATAACCCTCGACACCCTTTGGAAGAGTCGGGACAGGGGTTGTCAACCTATACTTCAACTCCTAAAAACTTAGCTCACATGACTCTATCCACTGAAACTTAACTGCTTTATGAGTCAACTTTGTCAATAGCATAGAGATAGTAGAGAAACCTTCCACAAATCAGCGATAATAGCCTGCTAACCATAGAAAGCTGCGAACCTCTATAGGATTCAAGGGTCTAGGCCAACTCTTTACTGCATCTATCTTCTGACTATCCACTGTTATACTTTCAACTGTAATTATATGACCAAGAAAAGCTATAGATGTCAGCCAGAGCTCACATTTAGAAAATCTAGCATATAACCTGTGCTCTTGGAGAGTCTGTAATACTGCTCTCAAATGATCTTCATGCTCGGCCTCGGATGCGAGTAAATCAGAATATCATCAATGAAGACGATCACAAATACATCAAGAAAAGGCCTAAACACCCGATTCATCAGGTCTATAAAAGTTGTTGGGGCATTAGTAAGCCCAAATGACATCACTAAGAATTCATAATGGTCATATCTAGTTTTTAATTCAGTCTTAGGGATATCCACTTCCTTGACCCGTAACTGATGGTACTCGGATCTCAAATCAATCTTTGAGAAGCATCTGGCACCCTGTAACTGAACAAACAGGTCATCGATCCTGGGAAGTGGGTACATGTTCTTAATCGTAACCTTATTCAGCTGCTTGTAGTCAATACACATTCTTAACGACCCATCTTTCTTTCGCACAAAGAGCGTTGGTGCACCCCAAGGATATACACTAGGTCGAATGAATTCCTTCCCGAGCAGATCTCTCAACCATTCCCTTAGCTCTGCTGGAGCCATTCTGTAAGGAGGGATCGATATAGGCTGAGTACCCAAAATTATATAAATAGAAAAATCTATCTCACTTTCAGGAGGAATTCTAGGAAAATCCTCTAGAAAGACCTCGGGGAACTCCTTTACGATAGGAATTGACTGGAGAGTCATAGGCTCACATTCCAAGTTTCTTACTAGAACAAGGTGAGAAATACAACCTTTGGATATCAACTTCTAAGACTTAAGGTATGAAATAAACTTACCTTTAGGAGTAGCAGCATTACCTTGCCATTCCCTGACTGGCTCGCCAGGAAAATGGAATTTGACAACCTTAGCTCTGAAATCAACATTAGAATAACATGCCTCCAACCAATCCATACCCATAATGACATAAAAATCAACCATTTCACGCTCAACTAGATTAGCTAAGGTTGATCTATCACATACCAATACTACACAATTCTGGTAAACTCTCTAGCTAACATAGATTCGCCAGTTGGGGTAGAAACAACAAATGGTATAGATAATAACTCAGGGACTGTCTCAAACTGACTCGCAACCAATGGTGCGAAATAAGAGAGTGTAGAACCAGGATCAAGTAAGACATATACTACAAGATAATAAATAATCAAAGTACCTGTAACAACATCAGGTAAGGCCTCCTGGTCCTGTCGACCGCCCAAAGAATAAAATCGATTCTGGGTTGACCCAAAACTAGAAACCTCTCTCCCTCTGCCTCTACCATGGCCTACTGCTAGATGAGGATTAGGTCTGGGAGGTCGAGTGGAGGATGACGAAGCAACCGTTGATCGTGCTTGATCCGCCTCGACCCTATCTGAAAAATCCCTCATAAAGTACCTTGGTTGTCCATAGTGATAACATACATTCTGCCCCTGATGATACTAACCTGAATGACATTTCCCACACTGAAGGCAAGGAGGCAATGGTGGTCGCCTCTGCCCCCCCCCTCCCCTCCCGCTCCTGTCATCGAGAGCTAGATGGAGCTGGGCCTTGGTCTCTTCTTTGTCCTTGAAACTGAGGTGGGGCACTCCCTACAGGCCTAGATGATTGCCTGGATGACTGAGCCCTTGCGTCACCCTACGACCCTCTGTAAGGACCCACAGTCCTAGCTCTCTTTTGTTGCTCTTGATGTCTCTAAGTATCTCGTAATTTATGAACCAAATCCTCCGCCATCTGGGCAAAGCCTGGATTCGGGAAATGTCTATGTGCTCCTGAGTAGATACCGCCAAACAATCTCGAGCTTTATGAAGCCCTAGCATAAATCGATCAACTCTATCCTCCATCGTCTGAACCATGTGCAGAGCATACCTGGCAAGAGAATTAAAACAAAGACAATACTCACGCACACTCATAATTCCCTACTCTAGGGGTAACAATTGCTCAGCTCGACCCTGTTGAAGCTCCCGTGGTAGATAGTGGTGCATAAAGGCCTCGGAGAACTCTTCCTACTCAGCTGGCGGTGCATCATCTCCTCTGGAATGAGCCCAAGCCTCATACCAAAATATATCCATATCACGTAGTTTGAAGGCCACCAACTGTACTTCCTCAGTCGTTGTAGCTCGCATAACCTTCAACACCCTATAAGTCTGATTAATAAAGTCCTAAGGATCCTCGCTCTGGTCTGATCCGGTGAATATGGGAGGGCTCAAACTCAAGAACTCACGGGCCTTGGAACTCTTAGTTGCCTGGCCTCTCTGTCTCTCTATCTCCTCCAATCGCCGCTCCTGACCTGTGGATATATGTGACATTAGCTGAACAGCTCCCTTAAGACCCTGTGCTTCCAGAATAACCGGATGTACCACAGGCGCGGGAGGGTCTACCACTCTACTACCTTCAGGTACTGCTGGTACTAGAGGAGATAGAGGTCTATATACCATTGGTCTGATCGATGCAAGAGGAACTGTTAATACTTGGGGCATGAGACTCACTTTGAGCGTCTGACCTGTCTCCCTGATCCACTGGAGGGCTAATAGTACCCTCCCCGATGTCTATGCAAATAATCCTTGTAGTCTTCTTCCTTGTCACAGGCATACTCTGAAACAATAACACGATTTAGATATCACAGTACTTATGACCTTGACCTATAGCACAAACTATTAGTAAAAGAAGTGAAACAATTCCTAAATGTCCCGTGGCCTACTGGTTAAAAGTATGCTGCACAACATACCCATAAGCAAGACTCTACTAGACACAACTTTGTGGACTCCCAAGGACACGACTTTTCTCTGATACCAAGTCTGTCACGCTGCAAAATTGGGGTAGGGCGCAACTGGAACTCGATTCAAGATTGATCGAGAAGTCAGCTATATAGCATCTGTAAATGTAACACTAAGGATGACCAAGCCACCTGTCAAAACCAACCAAGATAAATACTGGACCCATAATGCCTTGAAAATTATAAATATGCAATCTGGAAAGCCGACAAGGCTACAATAAAGCTAAGCAGAGCAATGAAAAACCAACACGACTACACAACCAACACTACTATACAAACTAGTCCACATCAGCCTCTACAGAGTAAACAAACTGCAATGCACAGGACAGGGCTCCTAGAAGAGAGGAGCATACTACTATTCTACTGAAATCTAGCTCTTACTGCGTCTGATGATCTGAGCCTCGGTCTGTATTAGTAGCACGATTACAAGAAGGGTCCCAAGATGAAGGGACGTTGCACGAATAAAATGTACTGGTATATAAGGCTTAAAAATGTAAACATGTAAGATAAAAATGATAACTGGGCCAGAAATAAGGAATACTAACAACACGGAATCCTGAAAATTGAAACCTGACAATAACACATTATTGAGGTGTAAATGTAATCATCTAATGCACAACAAAGATTATAACTGAAATGCCAACAGCTAACCAATCACAAAATTTATATACAATTCATCCAGCTAGTGTACCACATCAGTATAAAGTCAATAAATCTTAAACAAAATCATAAATGGAGCCGATATGGCTTATACTGGACCAACTTAATATGTACAACACAAAAATGATGAATACTAAACATTTGGCCTGCATAGGCCTCCTTCCTAATGCATAACTGCAAGTGAGTATATATAACATGTAAAGCTAGAAAATAGAAATTGAATGCATGTATTCAAAACTCGTATAAATCATAAGGAACTGCGGACGACCTAAGAGTTTCAACAAAATTTATAGATCGTGTTAAAGGAACATTAGAGCTCAGAAACTCGCTAGCTTGTCGTTCGGCTTAAGGGAAAGAGATTAAGAAATCTCCCCTTATCCTGACATATTTCATAACGTGCACAAAGGATAAAGTATAACCATAACCAGGTAATCCTAATTCAATAAGATCATTTACCCTTAATAGCTTGTGACGTCTTTACTTGGCTTAAAATCGTTTACGCGTTATCATCTTGGCTCTTTCACCAATTTCAGTTAGCAACCAAACCTTTAAAAAAAATTTAACATCACATATTTTTATATGTACATAACATAAAGTAAGGACCAGCTAACAATACCCACGTTGAGGGGTCTCCGACTTAATGTATAAGTACGACAACAATCGACACAATATCACACTTTAGATGTCTCACTTTAGCTAGGCATAATCTTCACATTTAACCTCAATAAAACATGAAACTTTAAAGCTTAAACGAAGCTTAACATACTGCGTCAAGAATTTTAAAGAGGTTTCTGGATCATTCAATTCACAACACATGGTTTGTGCTTAAAAGAATGATAGATGGGGCGCCTTACATACCTTTCTCCAATGAACTTTTCTCTAGCCGACTTCCTATTTAAATGATCAGCCTTCAACCTCATTAATACAATGGTTTTATAAGCCAATGACAAGCTTAATCTATAGAACAAAATGCAGCCAAAATAACTAACCAAAGGGAGTCACAATGGCAACAACAACACACGGCAACATCAACAACATTTAGCCAATTTGTCAACTAGTTTTCACTAACTTCTGAGGGAGAAATAAGAGGAAATTTTACCTTATATTTTCTGTAATTCTTCCCCGCAATATAGAGTATACTTACAGCAAAATAAAGAGCCAAAAACCCTAAATAAAATGAGTAAAACAAAGCTCACAAATAGTACATCGGCAGCTCCCTTTGCTTTCAATTTTGAGATTTTCACTTTGCAATTTGAGAGGTTTAAAAGGGATGAAATCCTTACCTTTTTTTTTGGGGGTGGGGGTTTGTTCTTGGTTAAAAATAGGACTAATTTACCTCAACTTATCTTCCAAAAATTCAGAAACCTTTCTCTCCAAAATGCAGCAAAAACAGTTCACCAACACACCAAACACACCTCCAACTTCTAGTCTTGTAACCAAGAATTCAAGCAAGGTTAGAAGTAGAACTCTTACATTTTATACTTTTGTTCAATCCCTACAAAGAGGGAAAATATATGTAGCTTACAACAGCTTCAAAAACATAGAAAATTCACCATAGAAGCATTGCCCAAGTGCAGCCAAAACAGCCACCAACACAGCACTTTCACCTTATGATAGCTCCCCTTCACTTAGATTCAGTTTTAATGGAGTTTAGCTTGGTGTTCTTCTTAGTTGGTTGCTAGAAATTGAGAGAATTTTAAAGGATAAGCAAGCACCTCAATTTTGGAAGCGTTGAAAATGAATTCATAACACACAACTTAAAATATAAAGGTTGTTGGGCGGTGGCTGTTTTTAGGGCGGTGGCCACCTCATTGCCCGACAGTTTCACGGTAAAACATCTATAACTTTTTACTCTGAACTCTGATTGATGATCGGTTTGATGTTATGAAGACTAGACGCAAAGACCTTTAATTTTGTAGGTCGTGGGGTTTCTAATTCATTATATATTAGAAGATATGGTAGTTTAAAATTGACCCTTATAAACTTCACATACTCTTTGGTTTTTCGTTCGTACGCATTTCCCTTGTCATCTACGACCAATATACAACCTGTAAATTCTTTAGCCTTATTTACAAACATCAAATAATCACCAAAAAAGAATTTGGGTGCAATAGTGTTACAGAAGATTTGTAGTAGGGTTTTCTACCTTATCAGCGCCTTTGACCAAGTTGACTCAGAAAGCAGCTAAATTTCACTGGACTGAAGAGTGTGAGTAGATTTTCCAGGAGTTGAAGAACAGATTGACATCAGCGCCAGTACTAGCTTTGCGGAAGTATCATAGGGTTATGCAGTGTACTGTGATTCTTCAGGCGTCGGGTTAGGATGTGTTTTGATGCAACATGGTAAGGTAATTGCTTATGCTTCAAGACAGATGAGGAAGCCTGAAAAGAACTATCCCACCCACGGCCTGGAGTTAACGGCAGTAGTCCACGCCTTAAATATCTAGAGACACTACCTATATGGGGTGGACGTGGACATTTTTACTGATCATAAGAACCTCTAGTACATCTTTACACAAAAAGAGTTGAATCTATGGCAGCATCGCTAGTTAGAATTGTTGAAGGACTGTGACGTGAATATTTTATATCATCCAGGGAATGCCAATATCGTAGCATATGCCCTTAGTCGTAGATCAATGGGGAGTTTAGCGCACTTGAGGCCCGAATAGAAGGAGCTGGCCCAAGAATTGCACCAGTTAGACAGTTTGGCCGTCCGAATAGTAAACTCGGGAGACAGTGGGGCAGTGATTCAGAATAACGCAGTATCATCCCTGGTTGTAGAAGTAAAAGAGCAGAAGTATGAAGATCCTAATCTAGCATAACTCAGTGATAAACTTCAGCGAAAGGATGTATCAACTTTTGTGGTAACGGGTGATGGGTTCTTGAGATGTTGGGGTCGCCTCTACATTCTAGATGTGGCAGGACTTCGCTAGCCGATCATGGAAGAGGTACATTATTCTCATAATTCTCTTCATCTAGGGTCAACAAAGATATATCATGACAGAAAAGAGATTTACTTGTGGTCGGGAATGAAAAAGGGCATAGCAAAATTTGTAGCACAATGCCCTAACTACCAACAGGTAAAGGCGGAACATCAAAAACCAGGAAGGTTGACACAGGAGCGGTGCCTATGTGGAAATGGGAAGCAATCAACATGAACTTTGTGATAGGGTTACCCCATACCAGGTGCAAGTTTGATTCTATCTTGGTAATTGTCGACAGATTGACAAAGTCAGCTCATTTTCTGCCAGTTAGGACCACCTTCATAGCCGAGGACTATGCTGAATTGTATATCAGAGAAATAGTTCAACTACATTGTGTCCAGACTTCTATCATATCTGACAGAGGGGCACAGTTCAAAACCAAATTTTGGTAGTCATTTCAGAAGGGCTTCGGAACACACGTTAATTTGCGTATAACATCTCATCCTCAAATAGACGGGCAGGCAGAACGCACAATTCAGACGCTCAAGGATATGTTACGAGTGTGTGTGTTAGACTTCAGAAGTAGTTGGGATGAGCATTTACTCCTTATTGAATTTGCTTAAAATAGCAGTTATCATTCAGCAATCCAGATGGTACCTTATGAAGCCTTATATGGGAAGAAGTGCAGATCCCCAGTTTGTTGGTTCGAGCTAGGAGACTCATCGTTAATTGTACCAGACATAATACACCAGTCACAAGAGAAAGTAAAGCTTATCATAGAGTGCTTGCTAATAGCTTAGAGGCGCCAGAAATCCTACTCTAATGTACAGCGTTGGGCCCTGGAATTCATATCGGTGATTGGGTGTTTTTGAAAGTTTCGCCCATGAAGGGCGTCATGAGGTTTGGTAAGAAGGGAAAGCTTAGCCCTAGGTTTATTGGCCTATATCAGATCCTTCGGAGAATAGTCCAACTGGCATATGACTTCAACTTACCTCCAGAGTTGGAGTCTATTCTCCCGGTCTTTCATGTGTCGATGTTGCGAAGGTATGTAGGGGATCCGTCCCGAGTCGTGCCAGTCGGGGACATTGAGGTTACTGAAGAGTTATCCTACAAAGTGGTTCCAGTGGCCATATTAGATCATCAAGTTCGTAGGCTGAGAACTAAAGACGTCATATTATACCCTGGGAACCCAAGGATCAAACCTGGGAGTCAAACGGGGAAAATTTGGAAAATATTATAGTAGTGCAGGACAAGTCGTAAGGTGGATCGTGGGAAGGTTGGACTGAGCTGAGGAGTGGAGGTCCCCATGGGCGTGGGAGTGACTCGTGGTCAGCTACCACGAGTCGTCAGGTCCACCATGGGGTAAGGTTGAGGATTTAATAGGAGGTCTGGCAGTGTACCTAACGGATGGCACCCCATGAGTCATGGTCAGTCCTAATGAGGTGGGCCGTGAGCAATCCAGGGAATTTTAAACTGAGGCTGGGGTAGTGTACTTGACAGGCGACATGAAGAGTCGTTGCCCGTCATGATGAGTCTTCAGGTCACCCGTTAGGGTCACTTGGCAGTTAATTCCTGTGAATTAGTAAGGGCCTTCTCGAAATTTTCCAAACCCCTAGGGCATAAACTATGTCATTTTGAGGTCGGGACAGGGTCTTTTATTGGGAGATAATCCATGTTAAGTCTCATTAGATGCATGTAAGAGTAGAGAGGGAAGTGGAAAGGGATTCAAGTGTTCTTCAAATCCTCCAAGTTTCTATCTTGGGCTTTCTAGGGAAGTTAAGAATCAAGTGTTTCTAGGTATGTTGGATTTTGAATGGGTGGTTTAGTCCCTACCCATTCCCAATTCTTCCCAATTTCTATTTTTAAAGTTACTAAATCTTTACGGTTCTTAACCCAAATGCATGTTTCCTCAAAAATTGATATGAGCTTGTTTTGGTATGGCTAAATTATGGGTTTCGAATTATTGGGCTGTTTTCAATTGTTTTATTCAATATTTTATGACCTAATCCCTAAAAGTATAGGTTCCCAAATCATGAGGATTTTAGTGAATTTCATGGTTATGGTGATTCCTCAAGCATTATATGAATTTTTGAATTTTAAGCATGTCTTCAATCTTCCATGTTATTACGATCATGCTTTATATAAATTAAGCATTTCAAGAATGTTGAAAATATGGGCAATGCCCACATCTTTCTTATGATTCATGAACTATGATTTTGGCCGACCCACCGGCCCGATTCCATGGCTAGTATTACGAATTTTCAAGCATGTTATTATTATTATGATTAAACTAGCCATGCATGTTATGTATGAATTTTTATGATCATGTTTCATGTTTTGGGAGTAGTACTTAACACCGAGTAGGTTTGGGGCCTAGGTTACACCCCGAATCTCAAAACTACATGCCACCGTAGGATATATTTGGGACCTCCTCAGTGACTGTCCCCTATGCCCTACAAGGTCTTCATGAGGGATGTCACGCCCTTCATGGTTCTACCCTTGGCAATGTATGAACGGCCTTTCGACTAGGCTTGTAGGTCGGGCTCCATGTGTGCTCATATGGGGTATGTCAGTTATCGAAAACTCCCACTGTTCCTCATTTTTAATGCATGTATGATTATGTTTTTTTGGCTCAAGTAATGTTTTATGAAATATTTTGCTCTCATATTGTGACTATGACAGGTTTACGAGTGCTTTTGGAAACCTTGAGCCTTACTATATATTTTTGATTTCAGTCTTTATGATCATGATGTCCCACTCCTATAACAATTATGTTTTTAAGTATTGTTTTACTTACCTTTCATACTCGGTACATTTTAAGTACTGACCCGCATATTTTCTATGTTGTATCGTTTCATGATACAGGATCTGGATCTCAAGCTCAGCATCGCTCCTAGCTTGCTCCCAGTTCTACTCTCAGTTCCCGTTGGTGAGTCCTCATGATTCGAGGGCTTTATGTTCAGATCTTGGTTATCTTTTTTTGTTTCAGAATGTTAGGGTTAGTTGGGGTCTTGTCCCTTCAACCCATCTATTATGACTAGAGGCTTTTCAGACTATTTGTAGTATTCAGCTATTACGTTGAATCATGTATCGTTGTTTCTTATATTTCCTATCACGGTTTCATTCAATTCATGATTTTAAAGCTAATTCTTCTTCCTTATGTGAATGGTTTAGATATATGCTCATGTCATGGATTGACTTGGGGTCTCTCAGGGCTCCTTGTCCCATGTTTATGATCCTAGTGTACTCTCGGGTCGTGACACATCGCCTCTATTAAAGTATCGTGGAGAAACGGGAATAGAGAAGAGATGACCTGGGAAGCTGAGGATGATATGAAATCTAGATATCTTCACTTGTTCAAAGGCTAATCTAGATTATGCAGTTAAATGTGAGGTTGTTGTACAGTTGTTATTTCACTACTTATGTTATCAATATTGTTGTTTAACTACCCCTTTATTATTATGTGATAGTTGTTATAGAATCCTGCAAGGCACCTGTATTAGACTTTTCTGCGTTTCAGGTTTTTGGATAAGCCCATACTATAGAGGAGACTCTGCCGAAATTTTTCTAAATTTTGGTTAAAAAAGTTAACTCATTTGAGCTTAAGAATGACATTCGAGGACGAATGTTCCAAAGGGTGGGAGGATGTCACACCCCATAAAGGTTAACAATTAGTAAGTGTACGTGTGGATTTGTGATGAATAAATAGAATACGACGCGTGTAGAGAAGCCTCGGTAGAAGGGTCGACCGAGGCGAGGCTGCGAATGGCCAGCGCGATGCGCCAGCCGGCAGGGAACCAGCCTGCGCGGTGCGGCAGGGTGGCTGGCACTACGGGTAGTGCAGCCCCCCCCCCCCCCGGAAACCGACCTCACCTATATAAAGCCCCTCCCTTTAATTCCAAGTTCATTTCTAACATTTTCCATTCGCCCAGAGAGAGTGAAGCTCGAGGAAATCAATTGATTTTCATCCGATTACTCTATTAAACGCGATCCAAATTAAAATAAACTTCGGGTATCGAGTTCTAATCCCACAGGAAGCATTACTACAGATTTATTTTTTCTAAATTCGCCCGACAAATCGTAACCCCACTGAGCAAAAGTTTCTAGAATTTCTCCAAACTGATTTTTATACAATCACAGGCATCAAGTAAGAATTTCTCCCTTCTGAACCCTTGGGAATTATAGGTTTTTGGTTGTATTTTATGTAGTTGAATTATAGTTTCTATTACTAGTAAAAGCTATCGTTTTCAGCCGAATTTGGTATTAAAATTAGTCTCTTTCTTCCAGTATTATGGTTGTAGTTGGGAAGAGATGGTGAATGCAAGTTGAAACTCATTAGTTGTTCAGGAAATGACAATCGAGGTATGTTAAGGAGAATTTCTTACGCAAATTAGTTTCGATAGTACTATAATACAGTTTGAATCTCAATAAGAAAGCCAGAAGTCTTATTATTGTAAATAGCTATTGTTATTAGCTGAGATCAGTACTTGTGTTTAGTTTGTGATTGACTTTGCCCTGTATAGCCTTCCATGACCACCCTAAGGTTACAAGTTATGTCATTGCCTCCCAGGTGCTAGTTGACGTCACTCTAAGGAGCGGTATTCCATCTGCGAGTGACGAAGGTGAGGTCCGAGGACCTTATACAGTCCATTCCATGGTTGGAGTACTTTTATGCCGTATCAGCGCCACACCCCCGTCGAGCCTGGTGCCCGGGGTATAGATATCAGGAGTCCACTAAACTTAGACACAACTATAGTTCAGGGGCCGAGCGGGCTCAGTTGTAGACCCAGGGAACTGGTAGGACGCCTATAGTTATTAATTGACCTGTTTTGACCTTGTTAGGGGTATATAGATTGACGTGTACTTGTCAGGACTTATGAGGGCCTCGGGTGGTTTATCCTGTGCTGGTTGGACCTTCCTGTTTATGGGGTCTAGGTAAGGTTCTTGTTTGCCCTATTTACTTTTAGATTAGACAGAATGAAGGTAAGTTATTCAGGTTATACCTCGACCTCTTTCACTCAGTTACTTTTAGGTTCATCTTAAGTTTTATTCAGTTACTTTCAGTTTCATCTTAAGATTTATTCAGTTATTTTCAATTATTGCCTTACATATTGGGTACATATTGTACTGACACCCATCTTGGGGCGCTGCATTACTTTCCTGCAGGTGCGGATAGACACGGATCAGGACCTTCTTACTTTTCAGCTCAAGTTAGCAATACAGTTAGCTCCTCTCCTCTGGAGCTAATTAGTTAGAAGGTTTTTCCTTTTTGATTGTACAGTATGGGTAGGTTGGGCCCTATCACGACCAATATTTTACTCTTAGAGGCTTGCATATTTACAATTTTCCTGTGGTTAGTTTCTTGTTGGCCATGTGGGGCCTATATATGCTTTATTTCATCTAATGTACGTGTGGGGCCTTTTTTAGCTATTGGATAGTGGCCTTGTCAGCTATAGTATAGTTATAGTTGCCTGGTTTTTCATTTCAGTTAAAATTAGACAACATGGTGGTCTTTTCGGCCCGCATAGGATTCCCTTTATTTTCCTATTGCTGGTTAGTTGTTTACTTTACATGTTGCTATAAGGCCTTTTCTATTAGAGGTTGTGTTTACAGCCGAGATATAGCTCATTTCTTTCTTGAGATGATTTGCAGGGTCGCACCAGATATGCTTAAGCCTAGTCAGGTCGGTCAAATTTCAGTGTGGCACTAGGTGTCAGTTATGCCTCCTAAGATAGGGCGTGAAAATTCTATATATCTAGGTGATATCAAGATGTACCATGACATATGGGAAGTCTATTGGTGGGATGGTGTGAAGAGAGACATAGTAGAATTTATGGCTAAGTGTTCGAATTGCCAACAAGTGAAAGCGGAGCATCAAAGACCAGGAGTTATGCTACAAGACGTTAGTATCCCTACATGGAAGTGCAAGGAAATTAATATGGACTTCATCACAGGGTTACCTTATACACGTCGACATTATGACTCTCTCTAGATGGTTGTAGATAGGTTGACTAAAGCAACCCATTTTCTACCGGTCAAGACTACCAACTCAGCGGAGGATTATGCTAAATTGTCTATTCGAGAGTTAGTTCGTTGCGTGGAGTTCCCTTGTCCATCATTTCGGATAGAGGTACTTAGTTTACCTCCCAGTTTTAAAGATCGTTTCAAAGGGACTTGGTACTCAGGTCATACACTGCATAAGTTTTCACCGGCAAATAGATGGTTAGGCAAAATGGACCATTCAGACTCTTGAGGATACGTTAAGAGATTTTGTGATTGACTTCAAAGGCATTTAGGATGATCATTTACCTCTTTTTGAGTTTTCTTACAACAACAATTACCATTCTAGCATCCAGATGGCTCCACTTGGGGCTCTTTATGGGCAGAGATATAAATCACCTATTGGTTGGTTTGAGGCATGTGAGGCTACATTATTAGGGCTAGATTCAGTTCATGAGGCCACAGAGAAAGTTTAGCTTATAAGGGAAAGGCTTAAAATATCTCAGTCTTCAAAAGTCATACGCAGATGTTATGTGGAGAGAACTCGAGTTTGACGGTGTCTCCCATGAATGGAGTGATAAGGTTTAGAGAGAGAGGGAAACTTAGTCCCCGATATGTTGGTCCCTTCAGGATCGTGAGACATGTTGGCAAGGTGGCCTATGAGTTGAACTACCAGTGGATTTAGCTTCGGTACATCTAGTTTTACATGTATCATTATTAAAGAAGTGTGTTGGTGATTTTACTTTGGTTATCTCAGTGGAGAGCATAGGTGTGAAGGATAACCCTAGCTATGAGGATGTTCCAGTTGAGATCCTTGATCGTTAGATTTGAAAGTTGAGGAACAAGGAAGTACCTTCGATAAAAGTCTTGTGGAGGAATCATCTTGTTAAAGGAGCTACATGGGAGGCCGAAGAAGATATGATGGCTACATACTCACATTTATTACATTCCGACTCAATTCTAGCATGAGCTTTTAGTTTTCTCCTTAGTACTCTATTTGGTTTCTAGTTCGTGTCTCTCAGTTCATTTCATGTCAGCATATGTATGAGTAATTCATTAATTCTGTTCAGTCATGTATATCAATTCAGAGTCACTCACTTTGTTAATTTTCAGCTCAGTTGTTTAGTATTTGAGATTTTAGTTCCATTCCCCAGCATTTCAGTATGTTTTCCCTCCATTTGAGGATGAATGTTCCCAAGGGGAAGATATTGTAATACCCCGAAGGTTCCTAAGACTAGACCCGAGATTGGAAATATATTAAGCAAAAATGAGGGAAAATTTTGCACAGAACGACTAGTGGTAAAAGTCGTGATGAGAAGGTACAACTCATAGGAAGCGTTTATGGTTAGGATCTGCAGAAGGAGTTTACTGACAACGTGTCAAGGTATGACTCATGGGATCATGTTACAAGTTATAGGATGAACAATGGTTTGAGGATTGAGTTACCCTTGTTAGAAGGTGCAAGTCATTCTATGACCCGTTGTGGGAAACCACGGGTCGATATACGATTTGTTAGAAGGATGGAGGAGCTGGACAAGCTAACTATGAGAGCAAGCCATAAGTCATAGGTTGATGGTATGACTCGGCATCAGTAGTTGTAATTGATCTCTTGTGTATCAGATTAGGAAGGAATGAGTCATGGTACAACTTGTAGTGTTAAACAATGAGTCATGGCCTGCACTAGTAAGGAGGAACTAAGGATCTTGGAAGCGATGATCATGGGTGGATCTAATGATTCATAGGTTGGGTTGGTGGTGCCAGTCGTGGTCTGACCAATGGAAAACTTCAAAAAGTCAAGGAAAAATAGTGGTGACTATGGATGATAACCGTGAGTCGTGGTATTGAAGAACGACTCATGGTGTAGGTTGTGACACCTGGCAGAGTGAAATTTTCTGCAATTTAAGTAAGAGTATTTTTGTAAATCCTAAGTTCTTAAGCTAGAAATAGCAACATTTTAAGCTCTGTCAGGAGGGTTTTAAGAGGGTTAAACCTATTCTAAACCATTCCCCTCCTATGCATGCAAGTCTAGACCTCTCCATTGAAGATACAACCTTGAGCCCTTCAAGTTCTTCTCCAAATCCTTTGGACTTTCTAGGGAAAGTGTTGATTCAGTTATTTTAGGTATGTGAGGCCACGAATGACGGTTCCTTTCACTCTCATGCTCATAATTCTCCTAAATTTGATGGATCAAGTCCTAATTCAAATTAAGATCAAAAAGGGATTTCAATCTAATTTCATTGAATTCTTATAAATTGTTTATGAGTCGATTCCCTCTATGTTTGAAAGTATGTTTTATGATTAATAGGAAGTTTTTCTACATGTTTTGATTATAAATTCATGAATTCAAGTTTTAGGAGATTTTTCCCAATTATGCAAGTTCATAAAAAAGTCTAGTTTATGATTGATGATTTCAAGTATGATGAAATATATAGCATGTATGCGTGTTTACAAATTATCCATATATGAATCTATGATTTTGACTATTGAAGTCTATTTCAAGTATGCATGATCTTCGTATTTTGGGTAATCCCATTCATTTTAAGTATGTTTTTGATGATTTAGTTTAGTTCTATAAATCAGCTTACCATATTGTTTTGGAGTCTATAATCTCACTTTTAGCTTATGGTATGGTTTCTGCTTCGTTGAAAAATGATGTTGAGCACTTTGTATGTTTTTTAGGAGCGATGTCTAGCACCGAGTAGGCCAGGGGTTCATGAAAACGCTGGGTCTCAGAACTACGTGCCAACTTAGGTTTTCTCATTTACTTTAGGACCTCCCTTGTGAGCTTTCCTTGCCTCGAGAGGGCCTTTAGTTTGATATCGATATCATGGTAGTGCCCTTAGCCCTGGAAAGACTTTGGATGGCTGTAACACCCCAAAAATCCCTATGACTAAACCCTGGATTTGAAGTTGATCATACAGAGAAAATTGGAAATTGTCCTCAGAACGAGCCTTAGTACTACTTGTAGGAGGATTGTACGAGTCGTACCAAAGACTCATAGTATGGTCCAGAGAGCTCAGAAAAATCTGATTGAGAAGTCATGGAAGGCTCTCACAACTCGTAAAAAGTCAATATGATTCGTACCAAGGTTTCATGGTACGATTCAGAGAGTTTAGCAGGAAGTGGCAAGGAAACCACGATCGGATCCTACGATCCGTATCAGGGTGGTACGAGTCGTAGTGAAATATCATAGGTAGTAGGTTTAGAGAATTTTCAAGGAAGGATCAGTAGCTACAAAGACTCAGTACGAGTCATAAGATGATGGTACGAATCGTCATTTCAGTCGTGAATTGAGATGTGGTACAGCATGGACTTTCGGCTAAGTTTGGAACTATTCTAGGTAGGTGGATCACCCGAACCCGATGAATTTAAGGAAAACAAGGTGTTAAGATAAATTCTTAAGTGTAAAAGAAGTGCATTGGATGCAAGTTAAGGTTATAAGGAACCCTAGCAAAAAGGTTGAGTAGAGAGTCTTCTTACCAATTGGGTTTTTCATGAATGTTCTTGCAAGGGGAAACTTTAAACGATCATAACTCCTATTATACAAATTTTTTGGTGATCCAGCATATCAAATTAAAGACCTTTGAGTCTTCTCAAAAACGCATCCAACCTTAGATCAATCGTAGTTCGAAGCAAAAAGTTATGGCCACTTTAGTAAAGCACTGTCACGTTTGGCGGATAGGACCAGCCTTGTTACTACGAGTCTTAGTACGAGTTGTGGTATGAAGGTACAACTCATACCATGCACCCATACCAGGAGTTTCAAAAACCTTTTTAATCCTCCCAAAAGCCACGAATGGCATACCACGACCCGTAGGAAGCCACCACGAGTCATGTTACGACCCATGGCACCAGAGATGCATATTTTTGAGAACTTTTTCCCAGGGGTATTTTTGTAATTATCTATGCTTCTAACTCTTAATCTAGGTCATTTTAGGATTCTTTTGAGTCGAATTAAAGGAGTTTTCCTAGTCTAACCCCTCACTCTTCTCACAACCATCATAAGCTCTTCTTCTCCCGTCTTCTCTCAAGGCTCAAAAACTAGGGTTCCTATCCAAGGTGCAGCAGCTTCAAGATATTCATAGATCTTCTTCAACCAGGTATGTGGGAATTCAGCAAGGATATTGTTCTCCCCTTGTGTCCCCTAGAACCCTCTCCCCGTTAATTTTCAGTCCTAGCACCGAGTGTTCGATTTGTGAATCGAATTCCTGAAATTTTTCCTTGAATCCATCTAGAATAACGTCTGCTATTATTTTTAGTTATGGTTTTCATCAATTCATGATTTATTTCGCGCTTATCTTAAGAAAAGTAAATTCTAGCCCTGCTAACTTTTGAATGTTAAAGAATTTCTTGATAGACCTACTTTATTTTCTGTGGAATGTTATCCTATGTTGATTATAACTATTTTTCTCCAGTTTGTGATATCATAAATGATTAGTATTGTGAGATGAAAAATTTAGCCATAACCAATGGACTAGAAAGTCTTGAACTCTGCTCCAGTGCTGAAATATTGAATCTTAACTTGAATTTTCTATTATGGGAAATCCCCCTATTGTTAGTAGGAGTGAGTCTCGACTCAATTATTGTCAGTTCAGTTTTAGTAAGAACTTTAGATGTCTCAGTTTCAGTTAGAAATTGTTAGCTTATCAGTTTTACTCCAATTTTCTTTTCGAGGTGTTAGTGGTGCCTCCCAGTTATCAGACTCAGATTCAGAGTACAGTGATTTGGTCCATTAGGAGGTCATGATATTCAGATATAGCTCTGACCAGCCCCCGGACCCTACTTTAATTATCAGTTGGTTCTCTAGACGGTTATGACGCTTCCAGATAAGCATCTCTGACCAGTCTTAGAACTCAGTTTCCAAACTGGTCCTATAAGATGCTCAAGGATCTCTTTGATAGTATCCCTGGGTCAGTATAGTCTAGAACCCCAGTATCGAGCTATCCGCTTATTAGTAGTAGCAGTAATAGAATTATCTAGTAGGAGTAGGACTTAGCACCGAAAAGGCCGGGGTTCCAGTGCACCCAGGTTCCAGAACTACGTTTCCACCATAGGGTTTTATTTACTTGGCCTAACGGCCCCCTTTTGACAGTGATTTTCACAGTCCATGGCTTTATACCCTGGAAAGGTATATTGGGTCCTAACGATGGGATGTGTACATCTGACTCCACGTCTAGCTCGCGTGGTTATATGTTGGTTATAGCCTCTCCACTAGTCAATGCAGTTACTCTCAGATCCTTTAGTCCAAATAAGTACAGTGCAGTAGTCCAGACTTAGTATCTCAGACTTAGAACATGTTTATGACTATCAATGAAGGTTATTTTTTACCATATCAGTTCTCCACCAGTTGTATCATTTTTTAGTATTGCATTTGGTTATTTCATGTCCTATCAGTTTAGTTTAGCTTTGTTTAGATGAGTATCAGACTTAAAACAAGCTAGACCACCAAACAGGTTCTTTCAGACCTTTCCAGTTATATCTGTTATTCAGTTCAGCAGTTTTAGTTGATTATTGCATGTTTTCTCAATTCATTATTAGTAGTACTTATCTCCTGTTATGTTTCTCTCACATACTCAATACATTCAAAGTACTAACTCATACTTTTATGTTGTATCATTTAATGATACAACCACAGGTTCTCAGACTCAGTACAGATAGCTGCCACATTTCAGAGTATCCCACCTCAGCAGTTGAAGTGTGAGTCCTCATCATTTGAGGGCATAATTTCTTTCTTTTAGTCACTTATTTGCTTCATTTAGACTTAGATTTATCTAGGGGTTTGTCCTAGTAACTCCTCATTTAGATGGCTTTTAGACAGACCTGACTTTTAGTTTATTTAGTGTTATTTAAAGATTTGAACTTTTACTTTCAGATTTGTCTTTCTTAAATATTTTATGCTATTATTTTAAGTTCCGTTGTGCATGTTTACTCAGAATGCTAGTGAATGATAGACCAAGGGTTGACTTGGGGTCACTTGTGGCTTCAAGTACCGTGTTACGTCCATGGTGTAGATTCGGGGCGTGACAAACTTGGTATCAGAGCACTAGATTTAGAGTATCCTCGGAATGTCTGAAAGCCGCATCGAGTAGAGTCCTTTTCATGGGTGTGAAGTGCACTACACTTATTATGATGAGTCTTCGATATGTTATTAGGAAAATTCCCCTTTTGTTCATATTCCCATCGTGCGATAGAGTGCAAACTTTAAGGTCTTTCTTCTAATTCATGCTTAATGCGTTCGTAGATAATGTATCCCATAAGGGGTGTTAATGGAGGAAAGAATAGCTTGAATCCATCAGTCCCACCAACCCCAGTAGACCCTCTTAGTGGGCAAGTGACGGATGCGAAGATCGGGGCTGCCCTTAGAGTGTTAATACGTGCTGCGACCACTCAGGTTAACCAACAGGCAGTCACACCTACAAATCCTACCGAAGAGATAATAGCTACCGGGGATTCAAACTTCATAAAAAGGGATCCATCTGAGCTTTATGGTCTTAAAGAAAATGGAAGGATCAGGGGAGAAGAAAAGGGAAGCAAGAGAGCAAGGATAAGGGATATAAGATATCCCAACAGAGGATGAGTGGCAGACCTCATTTCCAGTCTCAAAGGAGGTCATCAGCCCCAGCACCATCGGTAGCCAAGAGTCCTAACAAACCCAGAGTAAGGGAGATTACATACCTAGCTTGCGAGAATTGTGGGAAGAAACATTTGGGAGAATGCAGGGCTGGATTAAGCGGTTGCTTTTGGTGCGGCAATCCAGACCATAAAATCCGAGAGTGCCCAGTAGCCAAATGGGGTGAAGGTAGAGCTCTGGATAACTCTTCTGTAACCCTGTCAAGTCGCCTAGTTTGCAAGAAATATGGAAGGAGCTACCATGGTATTTGTTTGCTCGATAGGGAAGGATATTTTGGATGTGGTCAATCGGGTCATTGAATAAAGAATTTTCCTCTAGAGGGACGTGGGAAGACTCAGTCCACCATTCCAGCAGCTCACCCATCTCAGTAGGGAACAACATCTAGTACAGGTGGCAGACATCTCCAGATATAGTTGCAGGTATGTTATGAGCTTCTCACTTTGATCCTTGCATGTTGTAAGCCCAGGAACCATAGTATAAGGTATGAGATGCCTTTTATCATGCTAGTATGAGAATTATCCCATGACTGGTAGGAAATGGTTATAAGTATGAAGCCTATAGTGATAGCTTTCATGGCGAATGAGAACTCAAGAGTTAGTGATGTTATCCTAGCCTTAAGAAAGGATCTAAGAGCTTGAGAATGATAACTTAAAGCTAAGGGAGAGATGATAAGTTTAAAAGGCCAAGTCAAGCCCTAAGTGTTCTAGTAGAAGGGCTCCAAACATAGCAGCTTTGGGATGTCAAACCTTCCTATCCAAATGTTTTCTCTTGTGTTTTATTTGACACTACATTCTACTCATGCTTATGTTCAAACTACTAGAATTATAGATAACCGCTTCACACAGCGATCCCAGTCTTACTCCTTGATTCCATAAATCTCAGCTTCATGTCATGAAACTCGTCATGTACGTGGTCTCATGTTTCATAGTATGCTCAGCTCCATGAACTCAATCCTTTAGATTCTCCTTAAAACTCATAACATCATGCTACATCATGCATATGCTCAGTTCAAAATTTGTAGATGATTCGTGCATACGATTTCCTTATCTTAAGCCTTGTATACGTTCTCTCATGAAAAAATGATGGTTGCAATAGGTAGATATACTAGGGAGACAGAGAAATCCTAGGATGGTGTGCTACAGAGGAGTCGTAAGATGATTTTAGTGATAGGCTAGAAGGGTATGGTGGTATTCAAGGAAGTTGGTGCAGCTAGCAAGGTGTATATAAAAGTTTCACCCATGAAGGGGTGATGAGGTGTTAGTGAGGATGGCAACCTCTTTTAAAACGAGGTTCAAGTTGAGATTCTTGACCGTCAAGATTGTAAGTTGGGGGAAATAAGGAAGTGGTTTCAGTGAAGGTTTTAAGGAACAATCAGGTAGTAGGAGGAACTACTTGGGAAACAGTTTCTCCTTAGTACCCAACTTAGTTTCATGTCAGCTTCATGTCCTTTAGTTCTTCTCATATCTTAGCATGCATGTATGATTCAGAAACTCAGTTCAGATAAGTAGTTCAGCTTGGAGTTAGATACTCCATTGGAATTCAGCTTTAATATTCAGTTCTTGGGATTGCAGCTCTTTCCCTAACCATTTAGCTCAGTCACCCCATCAGTTCTCAGTTTCGGATGTTTAGTATTTGGGATTTCAGTTCCGTCCTATCCTTTTAGTATGTTTAGCCTACATTTGAGGATGAATGTTCCCAAGGGGGAGATATTGTAACTCCCCAAATATCCCTATGACTAAACCCTGGATTTGAAGTTGATCATACAAAGAAAACTAGAAAATGTCTTCAGAACGAGCCTCGGTACGACTAGTAGGAGGATTGTACGAGTCGTACCAAAGACTCATAGTATGGTCCAGAGAGCTTAGAAAAATCTGATTTAGAAGTCATGGAAGGCTCTCACGACTCATACCAAGTCAATACGAGTCGTACCAAGGTTTCATGGTATGATTTAGAGAGTTTAGCAGGAAGTGGCAAGGAAACCACAATGGGCTCCTACGATCCCTATCAGGGTGGTACTAGTCATAGTGAAGGATAATAGATGGTTCAGAGAATTTTCAAGGAAGGATAAGTAGCTACAAAGATTCAATATGAGTCATAATATGATGGTACGAATTATCATTTTAGTCGTGAATTGAGATGTTGTACACCATGGAATTTCGGCGAAGTTTGGAACTATTCTAGGTAGGTGGATAGACCCGAACCCAATGAATTTAAGCAAAACAATGTGTTAACATAAATTCTTATGTTTAAAATAAGTGCATTATATGCAATTTAAGGTAATAAGGAACCTCTAGAAAAAAGTGGATTTGAGAGTCTTCCTACCAATTGGGGTTTTCATGAAAGTTCTTGCGAGGGACAACTTTAAACGATCATAACTCCTATTATACGAATTGTTTTTGGGTGATCCAGCATATCGAATTAAATCCCTTTGAGTCTTCTTTCCAACGCATCCAACCTTACATCAATCGGAGTTTGGAGCAAAAAGTTAGTTTAGTAAAGCACCGTCAGGTTTGGCAGACAGGACCAGCCCTGTTACCACGAGTCTTTGTACGACTCGTGGTATGAAGGTATGAATCATACCTGGAACCTGTACTAGGAGTTTCATCAACCTTTTTAAGACTCCCAGAAGCCACGAATGGCATACCACGACCTGTAGGAAGCCACCACGAGTCATACCATCATACAACCCGTGGCACTAGACAAGCAGATTTTTGAGAACTTTTTCCTAGGGTTATTTTTGTAATTTTCTATGCTTCTAACTCTTAAACTAGGTCATTTTAGCCTTCTTTTGAGTCAAATAAAAGGAGATTTCCTAGTCTAACCCCTCACTCTTCTCACAACCATCGTAAGTTCTTCTTCTCCCTTCTTCTCTCAAGGCTCAAGAACTAGGGTTCCTCTCCAAGGTGTACCAGCTTCAAAATATTTAGAGAGATTTTTCAACCAGTTATGCCGGAATTCAGCACGGAGATTGTTCTACCATTATGTCCCACAAAACCCTCTCCCCGTTATTTTTCAGTCCTAGCCCTGAGTTTTCGATTTGTGAATAGAATTCTTGAAGTTTTTTCTTGAATCTACCTAGAATAATGTCTGCTATTATTTTTAGTTATGGTTTTCATCAGTTCATGATTTATGTTGCACTTATCTTCCCAAACGTAAATTCTAGCCCTGTAGACTTTTGAATGTTAAAGAATTTCTTGATAGAACTCATTTATTTTCTGTGAAATGTTATCCTATGTTGATTATAACTATTTTTCTCCAGTTTGTGATACCAGAAATGATTAGTATTGTGAGATGAAAAATTTAGCCATAACCAATGGGCTAGAAAGTCTTGAACTGTGTTCTAGTGCTAAAATATTGAATCTTAACTTGAATATTCTATTACGTGAAATCCCCCTATTGTTAGTAGCAGTGAGTCTCGACTCAATTATTGTCAGTTCATTTTTAGTAAGAACTTTAGAAGTCTCAGTTTCAGTTAGAAATTGTCAGTTAATCAGTTTGACTCCAGTTTTCTTTTTGAGGTGTTAGTGGTGCCTCCCAGTTATAAGACACATATTCAAACTACAGTGATTTGGTCCATTAGAAGGTCATGACATTCATCTATAGCTCTTACCAGCCCCCAGACCCTAGTTCAGTTATCAGTTGGTTCTCTAGACAGTTACGACGCTTCCAGATAAGCAGCTCTGACCAGCCATAGAACTCAGTTTCCAAATCTGGTCCTATAAGATGCTCAGGGAACTCTCTAATAGTGCCCCTAGGTCAGTATAGTCTAGGACCCCAGTATCCAGCTATCCGCTTGTTAGTAGTAGCGGTAATAGGATTATCTAGTGGGAGTAGTAATTAGCAACGAAAAGGCTGGGGTTCCAACGCACCCAAGTTCCAAAACTACGTTGCCACCGTAGGTTTTAATTACTTGGCCTAATGGCCTCCTTTTGATAGTGATTTTCACAGTCCATGCCTTTATACCCTGGAAAGGTATATTGGGTCCTAACGGTTGGGTGTGTACATCTGACTCCACGTCTAGCTCGCGTGGTTATATGTCGGTTATAGTCTCTCCCACTAGTCAATGCAGTTACTCTCAGATCCTTTCGCCAAGATCAGTACAGAGCAGTAGTCCAGACTCAGTATCTCAGATTTAGAACATGTTTATTACCATCAGTCAGGATTACTTTTGACCATATTAGTTCTCCACTAGTTGTATCATTTTTCAATATTGCATTTGGACATTTCATGTCGTATTAGCTCAATTTAGCTTAGTTTAGATCAGAATCAGACTTAAAACAAGCTAGACCACCAAACAGGGTCTTTCAGACCTTCCTAGTTATATCTGTTATTCAGTTCAGCAGTTTTAGTTGATTCTTGCATGTTTTCTCAATTCATTATTAGTAGTACTTATCTCGTGTTATGTTTCTCTCACATAGTCAGTAAATTCAAAGTACTAACGCATACTTTTATGTTGTATCGTTTCATGATACAGCCATAGGTTCTCAAACGCAGTACAGATAGCTGCCACATTTTAGAGTATCCCACCTCAGCAGTTGAAGCGTGAGACCTCATCATATGAGGGCGTAATTTCTTTCTTTCAGTCACTTATTGGCTTCATTTAAACTTAGAGTTACCTAGGGGTTTGTCCCAGTAACTCCTCAGTTAGATGGCTTTCAGACAGACATGACTTTCAGTTTATTCAGTGTTATTTAAAGATTTGAAGTTTTACTTTCATATTTGTCTTTCTTAAATATTTTATGCTATTACTTTAAGTTCCGCTATGCATGTTTACTCAGAATACTACTGAATGATAAACCAGGGGTTGACTTGGGGTTACTTGTGGCTTCAAGTACCGTGTTACATCCAGGGTGTAGACTCGGGACGTGACAATGGCTCTTCCCACTTGAGTGTAATAGTAGGGATCACTAAGCTCTATCGTGATAGTTTCGGTTATATGGAGAGTCTCCCATTATTCCACATGCTCTCAGTTATGTAGGTTTATAAGTTATGATACCATGTTTTCAACAGGTTTGACCCAATGATCGATTCATCTGCTTTTACTTATGCTTTTAGTTTTAGCTTTAGGTCATTCAATTTAGTTATAAGATCTAGTTTTTGAGTATTCATGTTTTCAAATATCAGCAAGTAATCCCTACTCTTATGATGTTATGATTTATGAATATACATGATTTCAGTTATACTTACTCAACCTGTTTTACTTACCTTGAACATCAGTACATTCTAAATACTGACTGAATACTCTATGTTGTGTCATTTCATGATAGAGGTCCTACTAATCAGACTCAGCTGGACCATTAGTCCTACTCCCGTTCCAGTTCAGACTCTGCTTTGGGTAAGTCCTCATCCTCTCAGGACATCTATCTTTCAATATCATTATGTCAGTTTATTTCAGACTTATAGATAATTGGGCGCTTGTCCCAGCATCTCATCAGTTTGTACAGACTCAGCTTTAGACTCAGTATTATGATATTACTGTTGGGTAGACCTTTTGCTATTCAGAATTTCGCTATTTCAGAATTCAATTATATGTTTTGCTTAAATGTGATCTTTAGTTATCATCTTCATGCCATGGGTTGACTTGGAGACTTTCATGGTTTTAGGTTCTGTGTCTAGATCTAGACCTATGTTTGGGTCGTGACATGAACATAAATAACTGAAATCATGAGGAACAATGGGAGACTCATCACAACTGACACCATTATGATAGATCTTACGTGATGCCCCAACTATTACGCTCAAGTGGGCAGATCCATCCAAAACCTTTTCAGGGCTAAGGATGCTACCATGATATCGATATCAAGTTGAAGGCCCCTAAGGGGGCGGGCATGCTCGCAAGGGTGGTCCCAATGTATATACATAACCTACATTGGCTCGTTGTCCTGAGACTCGGGGTTTACATGAACCCCTAGCCTTCTTAGTGCTAGACACTACTCCCAAAAATATTCATGGTGCTCCTATTGTTTTTCAAAAGAGCTGAAACCATCATTTTTCAATGAAGCTAGTAATGCAATTACATGCATAGTCTAAAATCTAAATATGGGGAGTCCTAGCTCCAAACATACCATTATAGGAGTATCACTCCAAACCATATGATAAGCTAATATTATAAAACTGAACTGAATCATGAAGACATACTTAACATATAGCCCAAATCTTAAAATCATGCATACTTGAAATAGACTTCATAAGTCAAAATCATAAACTTATACATTGGTGATTCGTCAATATTCCATCATGCTAGATATCTCATCATACTTGAAATCATAAATCATATACTATTTTTTTCATGAAACTTGCATAATTGGGCATAATTTTCTAAAAACTTGAAATCATTAATTTAGAATCAAAATAGATATAAAATCTGCCCATAAATATGAAAACATACTTTGAAACATGAAGGGAATTGACCCACATGTAAATAATGGAGAATTTTATAAAATTTGGTTAAAACCCCATAAGATCATGAACTTGATTTAGAACTTGAATTCATGGAATTGAATAGAATTTTGAGCATGAGAGTGAATGGAACTCTCATTCATAGCCCTACATACTTGGGCGAGCTGAATCTACACTTGTCTTTGAAATCCCAAGAGATTTGGATAAGAAATTGAAGGATTTGAGCTTAATCTTCAACGAAAAACATCTAAACTTGCATGCATGAGAGTTGAACGAATTAGAATAGGTTAAACTCCCTTAAGGCACTTCTTTTAGGGCTTAAAATGAATTATTTTATGACTTATAAGTTTAGGAACTAAGAAAATTCCTTTATTGATTCATATGGAAATATGACCCTACCAGTCACCACGAGCAGCCAGACGAGTTGTTGGGTTACCAGATGACTCATGGTCCTGACTAGTTACCACCATTAGACTATTCCTCTTTCACTGGAATTCCTTACCCCATGGACAACTTGACGAGTCGTTAGGGGCACAACGACTCATCCCCTCCATTCGTTGCCCAGACCGCTAATTACCCCTTTCTTCACCCCTCACACACTTAACGGGGGACATCACGACTCATGGGGTGACATGAAGACTTATCCCCCCACTCGTCAAACCCCGAGAACATATTTATTTCTCCACCTCAGCACCCACTTAATGGGTCACTGGACAATCAGGTCATGTGACCTAACGGGTCACCTAATGAGTTGTTCTATGACCTAGTGCAAATTTTCCTATTTTCTCCATTTCAACCCTCAAGTTTTATCTTAGGGACTTTCGAGGTATTACATCCACGTGGATAAGACGTGGGATCATCATGCGCTCATACATGATGGTTGTCAATTATGACAAGTCTCCCATTATTCCTCATATTTTTAGATACTCATGTTCATGTCTTATGATATCATGTTTAATAGCATATTTGACCCATTGATCAATTTATGATCTTTCACATATGATTTCAAGTATTGTTCACTACATGATTTCTATTTCTAAACCTTGGGTCATTATGTTCAGCTTATGAGGGATATCTCATGATTATGTTTATTTTGGGAATATGGTTTTAGCATGTTGTCCTTACTCTTATGCTCTATCTTGTTTTACATTCATGATTTCAGATTATTGTTTTGCTAGCATGTTTTACTTCCTCTACATACTTGGTACATTTTAAGTACTAACTGCATACTCTATGCTATATTGTCCCATGATATAGTTCGTGTTACACCCCATAAGTTTCTAGCGTTTAGTCGGCCTATTCGTATGTTGGTTAAGAGTTTTAGAGTGCCATACGTACGAGGAAAGGACCCGACAAAAGGCCGAACAAGTGCAAAGTCGGGATTTTGCAGGAGGTGGCTGAACCAAGCTAACAGAGGGGCAAAGTGGCACGGAGCAGCTCCTCCGCGTTAGCCAACGTGGCACGGAGCAGAATCTGCGCGATGGGCAGAGTGCCACGTTGCCTTGTTTGCTGCCTCAAGTATATAATGGCCTCACACTTAGATGTTATATTATTTTCATATAAATCACAGCCAGAATAGAGGGAGAACGAAGGAAAACATTGGGTAATCATCCGATTACGCCGATAAACGCCGTCCAAATCTAAATTAACTCCGGGTATTGAAGTATAAAGCTGCAGGGAGCATCACTACAGAGTTATTTTCTTAAATTACACCCGGTGAATCGTCGTCCCGCCGAGCTTAAGTTGATGGAATTGTTCCAAACTAGTGTTAATACAATCACATGCCTAAAGTAAGTATTTCACCATTTTAGATTCCCAAGAAATTATGAGTTCTTGATCGTCTTTTGATAAGTTGAAGTATAGTTAGTATATATATATATAAGTTATGGTTTTCTTCGAATATAGTAATAAAGTGTCCCTATTCTTCCATTAATATGATTACAGTTGAGAAGGGCAGTTGAACATGAGACAAAACTCGCCAGTTAATCGTTAAACAGCGAACGAATTTTCTTTCAGCAAGTTAGTTTCTTCAGCATAATAGTCGAGTATGAATCCCAGTAAAGCATGTCAGGAGTATGTTATCATGTCTAGTTGTTGTTGTCAGTTGAGACTCATACATTGTATTTTTTTGGGATGGATTATACTTATATAGCTTTCGTGACCACCCCAGGGTTAATAGCTATGTCGTCGCCCGCTAGGGGCGAGGATACGTCGCTCTACGAAGCGGCATGCCGTCTGCGAGGGATGAAGATGGGGATCCAGATCCTCATATTGTCGTGGTTGGCCTTATACACACCCCCGCTGAGCATTTATGCCCGGGGTGTATATATCAAGAGTCCTATGGACTCAAACACAGCTACAGTCAGGGGCCGAGCGGGCCCAGTTCCAGACCCAGGGATCGGCAGGACGCTTATAGCTGGTAGTTCACTCAGTATGACCTAGATAGGGGTATATAGATTGAGGTGTACTCACTAGGGCTAATGGGGGCCCAGGTTGGTTGTTCTGTGTTGATTGTACCTTCCGAATTATGGGGGCCAGGTAAGGTTTATGTTTGCTTTAGTTACTGATAGTTAGAAAGTAAGATGCCCCGTTTGTCAGGTATGACCCCTACCCTCCTTATTAGAGTTATGTTTAGTCATGATTTCACTACCTCAGTCATCTTCAGTTCATTTTTTTTATTTCAGTTATTGTCAGTTCTATTTCTTACTTTCAGTCATTAAAAGTTACTGCTTTACATATTCAGTACCTGTGGAACTGACGCCCTCTTCTGGGGCGCTGCATTACTTGCCTGCAGGTACAGATAGACAAGGAGCAGGTCCCTCGTAGTTCCAGTCAGCCGTACAGGACCGTCAGCTCCCTTCTTCCGGAGCTTTGGTGATAGAGGTTTATTTCTTTTGTTTGTACAGTATGGGTAGGCCAGGGCCCTGTCCCGACCATCTTATTACTCCTAGAGGCTTGCAGATTGTATTACTTCCCTGTGGTTAGATGATATCGGCAGTGTGGGGCCTATATGTGTTTTAGACTATTTGTGTTGGCCGTGTGGGGCCCTATTTAGTTGTTGATTGGTGGCCTTGTCGGTCATAGTTTAATTTAGCATCTGATTTTACTTTTCGGTTATAACTAGATATCATGGTGGCCTTGTCGGCCCGCATAGGACTCCCTATGTTTTTTTGTCTCTGGTTAGCTATTTATTTTCACATGTGGCTATAGGCCTTGTCAGCCGGGGGTTGTATTTACAGCCGTTATATAGCCCGTTGTTTTCTTGATTCAAGAGTTAGAGTCAGCCCTACACCAGAGGTGCTTAGGCTCAGTCAGCTCAGCAGTTCAGGTCCTAGTAGGACACCAGGTGCTAGTCATGCCTCCCAAGGTGGGGCGTGACAAACTTGGTATCAGAGCGGGTCGTATCCCAAGGAGTCTGCAAGCCATGCTAAGTAGAGTCTTGTCTATGGATGTGTTGTGCACCACATACTATAGGCAGGAGGCTGCAAGGCATGATAGGATGGTTGCTCTTTCTTCTTATTCAGTCGTGCTATAGAGCGGTACAGTATAGGGTTGAATCCCTTAGTTCATTATACTCTTTTGCTTTCAGAGAAATGTCGGACCAGCGACACCCTACGACAGGCAGGAGGCTAGATGTAGCAGCAGGAGAGGGCACCAGCAGGGTACCTCAACCTCGATCAGAATCGGCCCGATCTGAGGACGATACGGAGGTATCATCTCGAATTCCCCAACAGTCTCCACCACGTCAGGAGCCGCTTGGGCCAGCCGGTATGACGGCACTGCCTCCGGCAGTTTCTATACCCGTACCATCCGACCAGGAGGTCAGGAGCGCAGTGGTTATGCTAGCCTAGATGATGGCTGCTCAGTGCCAACCAGTGCCACCTATAGTTGCAGAATCCTTAGGAGGGCCTGGTAGTTGGAGGGTCCGAGATTTCCTAGCATAAGTCCCCCGCAATTCACAGGGACAGATCGGACCGAGCACCCTCAAGACTTCTTAGATAAGATGCAGAGGATTTTTAGGGTGATGCATGCTACACCTACAGAGTCGGCTGAGTTGGCGGTATTCCAGTTACGGGACATCGCCGTACTGTGGTATGAGAGTTGGGAGAGGTCTCGAAGGAGAGATGTTTTCCCTCCGACCTAGGCCAACTTCTCAGAGCCTTTCTTGAATCATTACCTACCACGGGAGATTCGACAGGACTGGGTTGATCAGTTCCTACACTTAGAGCAGGGGTCGATGAGTGTTCGGGAATATGCCATGCGGTTTGATTCCTTGGCTCGATATGCGCCAGCTTTTGTGGACACAATGCCAGCCAGGGTACACCAATTTATTATGGGACTGAACCCAAATGTTGAGACCTGCATCATAGCCACACTACGAGAGGATATGGATATCGCCCGTGTGCAGTCTTTTGCTTAGAATATTGAGGGTATTAGACAGCGGCAACGGGAGATTAGGAGGACAAGACAGGAGAAATGTCGTAGGGACAGACCGGGTGAATTACAGGAGGAGTCCCAGGGAGGACCTAGGCCATGGTTATCAGATAGGCCGCCTAGACCCCCGCTTCCACCACAACAACAGAGGAGTAGGTCTAGTCGCCGAGAGCAGCTAGAGCCCGGCGAAGGTTCGCAAGCAGTAGGTTCACAACAGTAGAGTAGAGTGGAGCAGAGTGGGTTTACAATATCACTTTGCCCTATTTGCAGTCGACGTCACTCTAGAGCATGAAGGCATGGTTCCGCAGCATGCTACATTTGTGGACAGGAGGGTCACCAGATGAGGAATTGTCCAGCTAGGGGTCAGGGTGACCGAGATCGACAGGATAGGTCCTTAGCAAGATCACGAGCTCCAACATCCCTGGAAGGGCGTAGGCCCTCAGTTTCAGCCGGCAGAGGCCGAGGCAGATTAGGGGCCTCTAGTTCAGGTGTCGGCCCAGACTGTACTTACGCACTACCGGGGCGATAGGAGACAGAGTCGTCACCAGATGTTGTGACAGGTATGCTGAACATTTGCTCTGATCCTGGTTATGTGTTGATAGATCCAGGATCCACCTTGTCCTATGTTACACCGTTAGTGGTTCAGAAGTTTAGTATTATGTCGGAATTTCTTCGGCGACCTTTCTCAGTTTCTACACCCGTTGGTGACTCTATTATAGCCGGAAGTGTCTATTGGGGGTGTACAGTAGAGGTTGCTAGTCGTCAGACTACGGCAGATTTGATAGAACTAGAAATGGTTGATTTTGATGCTATTATGGGTATGGATTGGCTAGCTCCATGTTATGTCAATGTCGAATGTTGGACCAAGATTGTCCAATTCCACTTTCCAGGGGAGACAGTACGGGAGTGGAAAGGTAGTACATTCACGCCAAAAAGTAGGTTTATTTCCTATCTTCAGTTCAGAAAACTGATAGAAAAAGGGTAAATTTATCATATTGTCACAGTTCAGGATGTTCGAGAAGAACCTCCGACCCTTCAGTCTATCCCAGTGGTTAATGAATTTCCCGACGTATTTTCAGATGAGCTTCCTGGTATTCCCCCAGAAAGGGAAATTGATTTTGCAATCGATCTATTACCAGGAAATCAGCCTATATCTATTCCTCTTTATAGGATGGCTCCTGCTGAACTCAGAGAACTAAAAGAACAATTAAAGGATTTGCTAGACAAGGGCTTTATCAGGTCGAGTACCTCACCATGGGGTGTGCCAGTTCTATTCGTGAGGAAGAAGGACGGATCCCTCCGTATGTGTATAGATTATCGGCAACTGAATAAAGTCACTATCAATAATAAGTACCTGCTTACCAAAATTGACGACCTCTTTGATCAGTTACAGGGAGCGAGGTATTTTTCAAAGACTTGAGGTCAGGATATCATCAAGTTTGGGTTCGAGAAAGAGATATTCCAAAGACGGCCTTCAGAACAAGATATGGCCACTTTGAATTTCTAGTCATGTCCTTCGGACTGACAAATGCCCCAGCAGTGTTTATGAACCTGATGAACAACATTTTCAGAGCATACCTGGACTTGTTCGTGATAGTATTTATTGATGATATTCTGGTGTATTCCCGCTCAGAGGCAGATCATCAGGATCATCTACGGACAGTGCTCCAGATTCTGAGAGATCACCGACTATATGCAAAATTTTCTAAATGTGAATTTTGGATGAATTCAGTAGCCTTCTTAGGACATATTGTGTCAGATGCTGGTATACAAGTAGATACGCATAAGATAGAGGTAGTGAAAACATGGCCTAGACCTACTCCTCCGCCCGAGGTATGTAGTTTCCTGGGGTTAGCCGGGTATTACAGAAGGTTCATGGAAGGATTTCCACTTTAGCAGCACCTTTAACCAAATTGACATAGAAGGCACCAAAATTCCATTGAACTGAGGCATGTGAGCAGAGCTTTCAGGAACTGAAAGACAAATCGACATCAGCACCGGTGCTGGCATTGCCAGAAGGAACAGAGGGTTATGTAGTTTATTGTGACGCTTCGGGTGTTGGGTTAGGATGTGTTTTGATGCAGCATGGTAAGGTAATTGTCTATTCTTCTAGGTAGCCGAGGAAGCATGAGAAGTACTACCCTACCCATGACCTGGAGTTAGGCGCAATGATTCATGCCTCGAAAATATGGAGACACTATCTCTATGGCGTCAATGTAGATATTTTCACTAATCACAAAAGCCTGCAGTATATTTTCACCTAGAAAGAGTTGAATCTGCGGCAGCGTCGCTGGTTGGAGCTGTTAAAGGATTATGATGTGAATATTTTGTATCACCCAGGAAGGGCCAATGTTGTAGAAGATTCCCTTAGCCGCAAATCCATGGGAAGCCTGGCATATTTACATCCCGAGTAGCAGGAATTGGCCTGAGAATTGCATCAGCTAGCTAGTTTAGCCATTCGTATAGTAGAATCAAGAGACAATGGAGCGGTAATCCAGAATACCGTAGTGTCATCATGGGTTGTGGAAGTGAAAGAACGACAGGATGAAGATCCTAGCCTGGTTCAACTCAAAAATAGGGTCCAGCGAGCGGAAGTGATAGATTTCCAGGTAACCGAGGATGAAGTTTTGAGATATAGGGATCGCCTCTGCGTTCCAGACGTGGCAGGGCTTCGCCAGCAAATTATGGGTGAGGTACACTATGCCCATTACTCTCTCCATCCAGGTTCGACAAAAATGTACCGTGACGTAAAAGAAATTTACTGGTGGCCGGGGATGAAAAGGGGATAGCAGAATTCGTAGTTCAATGTCCCAATTGCCAACAGGTGAAAGCTGAACATCAGAAACCAGGCGGACTGACACAGGATATAGTCGTGGCTTTATGGAAATGGGAGGCAATTAATATGGATTTTGTAGTAGGGTTACCTCGTACCAGGCGTAAATATGATTCTATCTGGGTAATTATTGATAGGTTGATAAAATCAGCTCTCTTTCTTCCAGTAAGAGCTACTTTTTCAACTGAAGATTATGCTGAGCTGTATATTAGAGAAATAGTTTGATTGCATGGTGTTCCGCTGTCAATTATCTCTGACAGAGGGGCGCAGTTTACAACTAAGTTTTGGCAATCTTTTTAGAGGGGCCTAGAGACACAGGTTAACCTGAGCACAGCCTTCCATCCTCAGACAGACGGGAAGGCAGAACATATAATACAGATGCTCGAGGATTTGTTACGGGCGTGTGTGCTAGATTTTGGAGGAAGCTGGGATGAACATCTACCGCTTATTGAATTTGCCTATAATAAAAGCTATCATTCAGCAATTCAGATGGCGCCTTATGAAGCATTATATAGGTAGAAGTGCAGGTCTCTAGCTAGTTGGTTTGAGGTAGGAGAATTGGCATTTATTGGGACAGATATCATTCATCAGTCAGAAGAGAAATTAAAGCTTATCATGGAACGTCTGCTTACTGCTCAGAGCCGCTAGAAATCTTATGCTGATGTGCGGGGAAGAAACCTAGAATTTAATGTTGGTGACTGGGTATTCGTGAAGGTTTCACCGATAAAAGGTGTGACGAGATTTGGAAAGAGAGGTAAGCTCAGCCTGAGGTTTATTGGGCCTTATCAGATTCGCTGAAGGATAGGCCAGGTGGCTTATGAATTGGATTTACCTCTAGAATTGGACTCTGTTCACCCAGTTTTTCCTGTATCAATGTTGAGGAAGCGCATCGGAGATCCCACCCGGACTGTCCCTGTCAAAGACGTCCAAATCACTGAGGAGTTAGCTTATGAAGAAGCTCCAATAGCCATACTAGATCGGCAGATCCGTAGACTGAGAACTAAAGATGTTGCTTCTGTAAAAGTGTTATGGTGAAATAAGAACCGAGAGGAGATGACCTGGGAAGCAGAAGATGATATGAAAACCAAACATCCTCAATTATTTCAAACTTAGTCATATTATGCAGTTAGAGGTATGTTGTTGTTGTTGTTTCATAAGTTGCATTATACACATGTATATGTGAGATAATTGATTTCAGTCTATTGTGAAATGAATGCCATAGTATTGTGTGGAGTACCTGTATTGGACTTTTTTGGATTTCAGGGTTTTAGGATAGTCCATATTACAGGGGAGACTCTGCCGAAATTTTTCCAGAATAAGTAATTGCAAGTTTTATGTTTTTGCAAGTAGAAGTTAACATTCGAGGACGAATGTTCTTAAGGGGGGTAGGATGTTACACCCCATAAGTTTCTAGCATTTATTCAGCCTATTCGTATGTTGGTTGAGAGTTTTAGAGTGCCATACGTACGAGGAAAGGGCCCTGGGAAAGGCCGAACGAGTGAAAAGTCGGGATTTTGCGGGAGGAGGCCGAACCAAGCTGCCAGAGGGGAAAAGTGGCATGGAGCAGCTCCTCCGCATTAGCCAACGTGGCACGGAGCAGAATCAGTGCGATGGGCAGAGTGCCACATTTCCTTGTCTGCTGCCTCAAGTATATAAAGGCCTCACACATAGATGTTATGTTATTTTCATATAAATCATGGCCAGAATAGAGGGAGAACGAAGGAAAACATTGGGAAATCATCCGATTACACCACTAAACGCCGTCCAAATCTAAATTAACTCCGGGTATTGAAGTATAAAGCTGTAGGGAGCATCGGTACAGAGTTATTTTTGTAAAATACACCTGGCGAATCATCTTCCCACCGAGCTTAAGTTGATAGAATTGTTCCAAACTAGTGTCAGTAGTATGTTATCATGTCTAGTTTGTTGTTGTCACTCGAGACTCTTAAATTGTATTGTTTTGGGCTAAATTATACCTGTATAGCTTCCGTGACCACCCCAGGGTTAACAGTTGTTTCGCCGCTGTTACACCCCGGAAAATTTTTGGTAATTATTTGATGTTTTTATTATATGTTAAGGGATGTAGGGGTTGTATATTTGCCGTAGATGACAAGGGAAATGTGTACGAATGGAAAACCAAAGAGTATGTGAAGTTCATAAGTAAGGGTCAACTTTAAATAACCATATCTACTAGTATATAATGAATTAGACGGCTCACGACCTATCAAATTAAAGGTATTTGAGTGTAGTTTTCATAAAATCACACCGCTCGTCAATCGGAGTTCGGAGTAAAAAGTTATAGATATTTTACGGTGACACTGTCGGGCAGTAAGGAGGCCACCGCCCTAAAAACGGCCACTGCCCAACTTGCTTTATATTTTAAGTCATGACTTATCAAATCATTTTCAATGTTTCCAAAATTAAGGTGCCTGCTTATCCTCTGAAATTCTCTCAAATTTCCAGCAAACAACTAAGGAAAACACTAAGCTAAACTCCATTAAACTAAAGCTAAGTGAAGGAGATCTACCATAAGGTGAAGGTGGTGTGTTGGTGGTTGTTTTGGCTGCACTTGGGCAGTGTTGCTGTGGTGAATTTGCATCATTTTTGAAGCTTTCCTAAGCTACATATACGTTCACTCTTGGTAGGGATTAAACACAAGTATAAAAGGTAAGGATTCTACTACTATCCTTGCTTGAATTTTTTATTACAAGACTAGAAGTTGGAGGTGTGCTTGGTGTGTTGGTGAACTGTTTTGTGGCGTTTTACACAGAAAGGTTGCTTTATTTTTGGACAAGAAGTTGAGGCCAATTAATTCTATTTTTAACCAAGAACAAATCCCCAGCAAAAGGTAAGTATTTCACCACTTTTAAACCTCTCCAAATTGTAAAGCAAAAATCTGGAAATTGGCAGCTAAGTGAGCTGCCGATGGACTATTTGTGAGCTAAGTATTGCTCATTTTCCTTAGGATTTTTGGATGTTTATTTTGATGGAATTACACTTCATATTGATGGAAAGAATTACAGCAGAACTAAGGTAAAATTTCCTCTTGTTTCTCCCTTAAAAGTTAGTGAAAACTAGTTGAGAAAATGGCTAAGTGTTGTTGATGTTGCCGTGTGCTGTTGTTGCTATTATGACTGCCATTGTTTAGTTATTTTGGATGAATTTTGTGATACAGACTAATATTTTCATTGGCCTATAAAACCACTAGACTAAGGAGGTTGAAGGCTGATCATTGAAATAGGAAATCGGCTAGAGAAACGTTCATCGGAGAAAGGTATGTAAGGCGTTCTTTGTCTCTTGATTTTCAAGCACGAATTCATGCTGAGGATTAATCCGGATTCTCCTATACTTTAGATTCTGTAGTATCATATTATTTTTCCTCCCAGTTGTTAGAATTACTTGGTATTAAGGTGTGTATTTACTACAGAGTTGGAACGCATGAATGTGAAGCGGAGAGGCCAATTGTCTTCTATTATGGTCATAGTTGTAAATTGAGTCTGAAGTCCCCTCAGCGTGGGCACTGTGAGTTGGTCCTTTACATTATATTATGTATTTGTGGTTTCAAAGTTGTTTCACATTATGGTTTCTAAGAAATTTGGTAAGCATGGAAGGACGACGACGCGCAGACAAACCTAATAATTGAAAGCGGGTTTTAACTCAATAAGGGCTAACGAGGGTAACGAAATGGAATTTCCTTCTGACAGTTACCTATCCTCTCATATTCATGTTTTAAGGTACCTAGGGACATGAGATGATTCCCCGATCCCTCTTCCTTAAGACAAGAGACTAATTAATATGTTTCTTAATTAACCGATACGTTAAACTTGGAAGATAGAACCCGAATGAGTAAACTATTGATATTTCTATTGGACCATCTTTATTGGCAGGTTATGCACAATATCTTGATGTTAACATGTTAGACGAAAATCATAATATATATATATATATATATATATATATGGTTATGCTTACATTCAAATTACGGGCTAAAGCGGCAAGGATTCCCTTTAGAAAGTCGCTATATGTTTATTAGAGCTCTTGAATTATCTATACCTCCTGAGAATTGCTTAAGGCTTTAAGTAGACACGTCGCATGTTCTTTGAAAGTTGTAGATGTGTAAGGAAATTAACCTAAGTGTAAAAGTTGAGGCGCTAGTAGCAAAGGAGAGATAAGAGTAAATGTTATACCTTTTAAGGTAATATATGAGGAATATGCCTTCTGTTTGATTTCAAGAACCTTTGAGCGACGTTAAAATATGAGCAAGACGAGTTTAAGAGACAAGGTTGGCAATTAGGTAAGAAGGTAAGTGCGTACAAGAATTGCTGGAATAGTGAAGACGAGAGTAAAAAATTAGGTAGGGAGTGACGAATCCTTTTTGGAAAAGAATTTAAGATGAATACAAAAAGTAGAGCTAAAGGTTGTTAAATTTGATGATAAGTGTTACGATTGTTACTAAATTAGGAAAATAGCTAGCAAGATTTACTCTATTCTAAAGACATTTAGCAAAAGAGTTATAAATAAAGTTGTTTATGTTCAGTTGTGTTAAGCTAATGAAAGGCCAGTAAAGTGTTAACTCCTTAAGAAATAATTAGGATCAAATATTTTGAGATAGTGACTCAAGTTAAAGAGAAGTTCTTCATTGTACTTTTAAACAATTATCTTTGATTATTTGTTCTAAGAGTTGGATTAACTTTTTCAAGTTTTAAAGGATTTTATTTTTCTTGGAAGTTTCTAAACTGATTATAATGCTACTAAGCTTTTCTAAGCTCCACATATATTGCAATGTTTCACATGAGCTTTTCCTACACTGTCTGAAGCACGACTATAATTCTTTATTTATTTTAAGGCAGCCCCTAGACAGTTGCCTAGAATTTGTATATTAAAGAGCTCCAGGTTTGAGATACACAAGTTATGTCTTCCTGTTCATAAGTTACCTGGAAATGTGATATGATGTGCAATGAATGAGGTATGCTCACAATTCTTGATATGAAAGTATGAAAGTCAACGAGTATAAGTATGAAATGAATGTTAAGATTGTTAATAGAAAATGTTAGGTTAAGTGATTCCTCTCTGCTCCTCGTGTTAGATTTGTGAGGAGATGTTTAAAATCATGAATATGAGTCTACACATGTCTTTACGATATTCCACTTCTAGGAACTTCCCTAGAATTCATTCACAGCATATGTATGTATTTAAATGCTAAATGAAAGACCTATATGTGTATGGAATAATTGTAGTATTAGGGGTCGTGGTAAGATCCTACACATGTTATAGTTACGGATCAGCATATTTTATGGTTTCCAGTATTCAGATAATTTGTATGAGCTCCGTCAGCTCCATTTATGATGGTGATTAAGATGTATTTTTATTTTACCCTGATGTCGTACACCGGCTGGAGATCTATTTATTTTACCCCGGTGTGGTACATTGGAGGGAGATCTTTTTATTTTACCCCGGTGTGGTACATCAGCTGGAGATCTTTTTATTTTTACCCCGGTGTGGTACATCGGTTGAAGATATTTTTATTTTACCCCGGTGTGGTACATCGGCTGGAGATCTGCTTATTTTACCCCAGTGTGGTACATCGGCTGGAAATATTTTTATTTTACCCCGGTGTAGTACACCGGCTGGACGAATTTTATATATGGATTTATAGTTGGCTGGTCGTTGGCATTACAGTTATAGTTTCTTTCTTGTGCATTTCTTAATTGCATTTTCATCTCTTTATAGAGTTATTATCAGGTTTCTGTTTCCAAGATTTCAGGTTGTTACCATTCCTTATTCCTGGTTCAGTTATCTTGAGTTCACTTATGTTATAGTAAGTTGTTATCAATTACAGGTTGCAGAATTCCAGGTTATATTTATCCTCTATATGTTTATGTGCTAAGTTAATTATTACAGGATTGTTATCTCATGGTTATAGTTTCAGCCTTACATACCAGTACATTTCACTTGTACTGACGTCCCCTTGCTTGGGAACCTGCGTTTGTGCCGCAGGTGCAGGTAAAGGTCAGGATAGCCAGTTGAGTAGCAGTTCATGAGATAAACAGATGGTTGGTATGCTCCTTTCTTCCTGGAGCTAGGGCTTAGTTTTTTATGCTTGAGTTTTGAGATGCAGTTATGGGTCGGTCGGAGCCCTGTTACGACCATCAGTCAGTTTACTCTTAGAGGCTTTGTAGACTTAGTGTGTACAGTGTTATTTAGTTTGTGGCCTCGTTGGCTTATTGTTGCTTAGTTTATCACACTAATTGCCTTGGTTGTATTTCGATTGTTTACCTCGTATTGTTGAGACCTTATGGGTCCATTTTATTCTTCAATTGATTGTGATAGGTGGCTTGGATGGCCTAAGTGATATAATTATAGATGTCATATAGCTGGCTTCTCGATCAATCATGAATCGAGTGCCAGTTGCGCCCTACACCAGTTTTGGGGCGTGATAGCCGCCCGCCAGGGGCGAGGATACGTCGCTCTACAGAGCGGCATGCCGTCTGCAAGGGACGAAGATGGGGATCCAGATCCTCATATTGCCGTGGTTGGCCTTAAACACACCCCCGCCGAGCGTTTACTCCCGGGGTGTAAATATCAAGAGTCCTCCGAACTCAAACACAGGTACAGTGAAGGGCCGAGCGGGCCCAGTTGCAGACCCAGGGGATCGGTAGGATGCTTATAGCTGGTAGTTGACTCATTATGACCTGGATAAGGGTATATAGATTAAGGTTTACTCACTATGGCTAATGGGGGCCCAGGTGGGTTGTTCTGTGCTGATTATACCTTCCGGCTTATGGGGGCCAGGTAAGGTTTATGTTTGCTTTAGTTACTGATAGTTAGACAGTAAGACGCCTCATTTGTCAGGTATGAACCCTACCCTCCTTATTACAGTTATGTGTAGTCCTGATTTCACTACCTTAGTCATCTTCAGTACATTTTCTTTACTTCAGTTATTGTCAGTTCTATTTCTTACTCTCAGTCATTAAAAGTTACTGCTTTACATATTTAGTACCTGTGGTACTGACACCCACTTCTAGGACGCTGCATTACTTATCTGTAGGTATAGATAGACGAGGAGCAGGTCCCTCATAGTTCCAGTCAGCCGTATAGGACCGTCAGCTCCCTTCTTCCAGAGCTTGGGTGATAGAGGTTTATTTCTTTTGTTTGTACAGTATGGGTAGGTCGGGGCCTGTCCCGACCATCTTTTTACTCCTAGAGGCTTGCAGATTATGTTACTTCCCTGTGGTTAGATGATGTCGGTCGTGTGGGGCCCATATGTGTTTTAGACTATGTGTGTTGGCCGTGTGGGGACCTTTTTAGCTGTTGATTGGTGGCCTTGTCAGTCATAGTTCAGTTTAGCTATAGCTGGATATCATTGTGGCCTTATCGGTCCGCATAGGACTCCTTATGTTTGTTTGTCTCTGGTTAGCTGTTTATTTTCACAGGTGGCTATAGGCCTTGTCGGCCAGGGGATGTATTTACAGTCGCTATATAGCCCGTTGTTTTCTTGATTATAGAGTTAGAGTCAGCCCTGCACTAGAGGTGGTTAGGCTCAGTCAGCTAAACAGTTCAGGTCCTAGTAGGGTAACAGGTGCCAGTCATACCTCCTAAGGTGGGGCGTGACAGTTCGGGTGATCCGTCTCAGTCCCGTCGTTAGCTCACTCCTACTCAATCTAGACCGATCCCAATTTTTGTGAGTTCTTATGATCCGAGGATGCCAGTTTTATTTATATCTTTTTGTTTATGTTTTTTAGTTTCAGATCTTACTGAGCTAGTTGGGGTTGTTGGCCTCATAAATGAAATAGAACTCCCTATATCATTCCCGGCCAATCTTATCAGATGTTTAGAAGCTTTTCAGACAACTTTGTATAGATGGTTCAGCGATGTTGGTTCGTGTTTACATTTATGTTGATATACTATGCATACTTTCCCTTATATCATATTCATGCATTAATTTGGCTTAGTTGTTCTCTTAATCATGCTTTGTATGAGCCTTTGGTTAGCTTGGAGCCATTCGTGGTTCTAGGCCCCGTGTCTCGATCCATAGTCCCATCTCGGGTCGTGACATTTCAAATGGGTGGTCATATCATGAAATAGATATATGAAAGTGATTAAACAAATTAAATTAAAATTTTAGGACAAAAGGAGCTTGGTAACAAAAATTCTAGTTGACGGTTTTATATGAGAAAATATTTTAAATAATCTAGTACGTGGTTTGAATTCAAATGATCATATCTCCAAATCTATAATGAGTTAGAGTTCTTACTACCAATTACATTAAAGTTGTTCAAGTGTAGTTTCCAGAACATAAAATTGCTCGTCAATCCAACATAGAAGTAAAAAGTTATATTATTTTCCCAAAGATTGTCCTGACAAAAAGGGGTCACAGGTTATAGTCGGTCGGGAAACCTTTTTAAGGCCAAATTATTGCCCAATACCATTATATATGTTATACCCCGCAAAATTCCCAACACATAGATGGCCTATTCGCATGTTGGTTAAGAGTATTTGAAAGCCATACATGCTAGAAAAAGGTCCGGGAAAAGACCGGATGAGAAACCTGTCGAACCATCGCGAAAGGAGCCGGGGCAGAGCCCCTCCGCGATGGCAATGTGTCACGGAGGTGGAGCCTCCGCGTTGGCTCCGTGACACGTTGGCCCTGTCCAGGCCCAAGTATAAAAACCCCAACTTCGGTTTAAATGTTATATTTCATATAATTTCCAGAGAAGTCGAGGGAAAAACAGAGAGGACGAAGATTCCATTGAAATTTCCTTTCGATTACGCCGTCAAAAGTGGTCCAAACTCAAATTAACTCCAGATACCGAGGTATTAAGCAGTAAGGAGCATTCCTACGGATTTAGTTTCACGAAATTCGGCCGGCAAATCGTCGTGCTACCGAACTAAGGTAAGTGGAATTGCTCCAAACTAGTGTCACTATACTCCTAGCTTTAAAGTGAATATTTCTCCCTTCTGGACTTTCGAGAAATAGCAAGTTTTTGACCGTCTTTCGATAAGCCAAAGTTTAGACTATAAATATATCGAAAGTGACGTTTTCTTTCAAAAATATTGGTGTATTTGGTTCTAATTGACATGTATATGAATTTAGTTGGGAGAAACAGCAGAAGTACCGACGGAAATCACATTGGTCAGTCGAGTACTCAGAAACCAGGTATGTAAAGCTATTCTTTCGGCAAGCCAGGAAGTATAGTCTAGAAAATAAATAAAATAAAGGCTATTAATAGATACCCAGCGTACATGAACGATTTTAGTATGATTTCCAGCAAGCATGCTAGTATATCATTACGTATCATGCAATAATCAGAATAACGGATAGTCAGATGATTTCAGATAGTAATGTGGTATCCACTAGTAGCTCAGCATGTTCTTACGTAATACCTAGAATGGAAGTTGTAAAAGTAGTATAATGAATTAGCAAGATTACAGATAGTATGTTTTACTTTTGTTGAGACTGTATCCGGTAATAGATGACACATTTTATATTATTAATCTATATCTAGTTATAGATGGCATGTTCTATGTTATTGAGTTATATCCAGATATAATTAGATCAGTAATCAGATATAAAAATAGCTCCAGACACCGATATAGCTCCAGATACAGATATAGCTCCAGAGACAGATATGGCTCTAGAAACTGATATAGCTTCAGTTCACGGATAACAATAATCAGATAAACAGATAAAGGCCAGGTAGTAGTTAGCCTAGCAATCAGAAACAGTGTAAAACAGAATATAGCATCAGATATGTGTTTTGCATGGTGAGACTTGTTATGGCATGTGGGTGTCCCTTAGCATCCCCTCCGCCCCTAGGTTATAGCTGTGTCGATACCAGATTCAAATACCGCCACCAGCTGTGTGATGCCGTCCACCTAGAGGACGATGATGGCCGACCACCATGATAATACAGTCCAGATTACCCTGCTTGCAGGGGCAGTTCAGTTTGCTCTGCGCAGAGCCAGATTACCCTATTTACAGGGGCAGATTACTCTGTGTGCGCTTGTGGCCGGGGGCAGTTTCAGATACAGATTTTTATAAAATTACCCTGTTGCGTGCTTGCACCCAGGGGAAGTTTCATCCACAGATACAGCAGCAGATTACCCCATGAGCGCTTGCGCCCAGAGGCAGGAGTCTTCGAACTCAGACACAGTTTATTCTCAGAGGCCAAGGCCTGAGCTACGTATCCAAGGGGGGCCGGTAGGAGGAGCTCACAGTTATCAGATGAGTGAAGTGACTTATTTTTGGTTGGTTTAGACCCGGGTAGGGGTAAATAGATTGTTCTGTTTGTTGGCACCTTCCGGCTTATGGGGGTCGATCAGGTATTCTGTGTATTTATATGTATATCTATATGTGCTACTAGATGCTGAGAGATAACAAGACGACACGTCGTGAGGTACGCCCAGTTTAGTTACAGAATAGGTAAACTCTCCCCAGTTATCCTCAACCAGATAGACTCATCTACTTCCTGCTTATATGTCACGTTATTGTTGTTACCCATTTCAATTGTATAGTTCAGTTTTCTTTACATGCTCAGTACCTGTGGTACTGACGCCCATGGGGCACTGCATTTCTTGCCTGCAGGTACACATAGACGAGGAGTCGATCCCTCGTGATCCAGCCAGCAGAGTTATCAGCTCCTATCATCCGGAGCTAGACAGTTGGAGGTTGTTCCTATTTCCTTTTTGATTACAGTTTGGGTAGGTCGGGGCCCTGTCCCGACCATTCTATTATTACTTCCTAGAGGCTTGCAGTCTGATGTTTCCCTATGGTGGTGGATCCGGTCGTGTGGGGCCGTGCATGTATATATGTATTTAGTTGTTGATGATGGCTGCGTGGGGCCTTCTTCTGGTTATAGTTAGTGACCTTGTCGGTCACAAATGTGAATAGTAGTTGCTTTAGATTATAGTGTCATTGTTCTGGTTAGCTGTTGTTCTTTGCAGGTGGCTATAGGCCTAATCGGTGGGGGGCTGTATTTACAGCCGCTATATAGCCGGTTCGTTTCTTGAAATAGAGCCAGAGTCTAGCAGGCACCAGGTGCCCGTCATACCCCCCAAGGTGGGGTGTGACAATATATCTACCATAATTTTCAGAAGTGAGCTAGCTCATTAATGAAGGGCGTATTTATGCACTTGGTAGATATATTTTTACCCATACTTTACTATGTTTTGAGAATAAATTATATGTGTTTTCATGAGATTATGTTATATATTTGTAAAAATGGATAACACATGTGATTAGATGTTTTCAGGGCTAAACGTGATGGATTTAGGTGTGTTTGAGACGTTTGGATTGAAGTTGAAGAACAAGGAATGCACTAAGAATGATTAAAGAAAGAAAAAAATAAATAGAGTGCACTGCCACTGCTGCGCGACGCGGCCCCTGTACTGCGCGACCAGATGCGCGACGTGGACCTTGTGGTGCGCGAGGCGCTAGTCTCCCTGCGCGACTGAGTGCGCGATGCGGCACAGAAGCTGTGCGATGACATGCGCGAGGCGCAGCCTTTCCAACCATACAATATCCACAAGGAGCCCTTACACCTATGCGATGTAGCCCGCGGCGCACCAAGGGGTTTCCAATGGCCAAAATTCAACTCCTACTTCAACTAGGAAAAGGAACTTTCAATCCCAAATCGAATCCGCAAAGGAAAAAGAAAAGTATAAATCTACTACTGTAAATACCCTTTTATTTTCATGTAATAGCTATGTTGTTTTTAAGTCTTCAAGGAAGTTTTTATAGAAGTTTTAAGTCTAAAGTTTTTTTAGATACAACTTTGGTGTTTTACGTTTTGAACTTTGAGACGATTGTTGAATTGTTCTTACAAATTTTTGCATTAATCAAGTGAAGGTTCTTCCAGTCATTGTTGTAAGTATTAATTTTAGTTTTTATTTATGAATGCTATTAGGTTACATATAAACATGATAGGCTAAAACCACCACAACTAGGGTTGTGAGAACCATGGTGAATTAACAAACTAGAGTTTGCACTAAGTGATTCTAAACCAATACTAAACACTTGTATTATATTCTCTTCATGCTTAAACATTTCTTAATGGGGCGCAATGCTAGGACTTGCCCGAATTCTTTACTTTCTTAGGTATAAGAGGTAGAGATTAGGAAAAGAAAATTACAATGGAGCCTTGATCTTGATGATCATTGTATTAACTTGAGTTGTGGTCATAGGATAGCTAAATCTGAAACTTTGTGATAACGGATAGTTTGAAACCACTCATGAGACTTGATCGAGTGATTGAGTATAGTCATTCAATAGAGACTGGTCGGTCATTTGAATGAACCTAAGCTATCGGTTCTACAAGTAAAATATTGGGATAGATCACTAGTGTAAAACCCGAAGTAGTTAAGGATCCATGGGGAACACTTAGCCTAGTTAATTGCATTAATTTGGAAACAACCATCAATTTCTCAAAATTGTTATTTATTAATTTTACAAATTCCCACTCTTAGGAAGTAATTCACTAGAAAGATTAAGCTCTAGCGTTCTTCTATATTCTTCCATATTCCCTGTGGGATCGGCCCTAACCTCTAGTTGGGTTCTTTATTGACAACGTCCGCTTCATATTTCCAGAGGAGGTGTGGTTTGAGCGTTATAAATCGTCCCTCCCCCTTCTTTCCCTAGTTTTTTTTCAAGTTAAATCCATGAAAATCAAGACAAAACACTCACCAAACATCTATCAAGTCTAGGAGCAAGTTGCTAAGATCGTGAAGAACGTCGTGGAGAAGTTAGTTTGTCAATTTTGGCTCAAGTTTGGGCATTCTATATAAAGGGAAAATTTTGAAAATTTGTTCCTCTATTGATAAACCATTTCCAAGGTTAAAGTAAGTAATCTTATCTTCTTCTTCTTCAATAATTCATTGTTCTATGCTAAATTAGAAAGTTTTCTTATTGAAGCTTAGTGTTGTTTTTATTGGGTCGATTGAAAAGTTTTGGGTGAGGTTGTATATATCTATTGTTGTCTTGTAGTTGAGGAAGTATTAAGATAAGGCTCAAGTCACAGTGATGGAATCAAAATTGCGTAAAAGGTATGTAAGGCGTCACTCTCTTCTTTAAATAACCATGAACTCTTTGTTGACGATCATTGTTAAATCGAATATTGTATCCTTCATAAAACATGTTAGGCTGGACATATGTTGGAGAACTTGTTTATGACATCTAAATTATGTATATCAGTGAATGTAATATTATGAACATTGAGGGTGTATCTGTATTGACGAAACACATTTTTAAGTTGAATTTGATTTGGTTGATTGTTGTGACTTTAGAAGACTCGTGAGAAGGGCATTGTATTAAATGTTTTAGTATAATACACATATATGTTGCTAATCCAGTTACTCATCCGAACTCTTCTTATTCTTTATCATATCTTGTTTATCTTACAATTGCCTTACTCGTGAAAACTTTTGAATTTTATATCATTGAAACGGAATGTAGCTTATCAAGAAGTGAACAACGAAATTATTTCTAGAACATCCTAAGATGGAAAGGAGGATTTTTGGAGTTATTCATGGTGTTAAGTTCTTACACATGGATATTCGAATTGACACTATATGCTGACAACTTGTGTTATACGCGAAACAGATAAGTTGTATATAGTCGGTTGGATATTGTGAATTAGAAAGACCTTTAAAGAAGGAATTGTTAGTTGGCTGATTTTATAAGAATATTGATTAGGGTTATGAACACGTTTACTGTAAATTTCTTAAATCTTGATATCTTTTATTGCATTGTTACAATCCAAGCACAGGCTCCAAAATGCAACACGGGACCTAGAACCAAGAATAGTTACAAGCTAACTATGGTAGATGCATAACATAAGCATAAGCAAAAAATTAGGTGGAAGTAAATCAAGTGACATGATATAAGCAGAAAACATCTAAGATCTCATAAAATATAACACAGGAACAACAAGTCTAGTCACTGAATATCTATACATCATAGTCTGAAAAGCCTATAAACAAAAGACGAGCTGAAGGGACAAGTCCCCAACTAGCTCGACCAAATCTATAACTGAAATGACTAAAGAGAGCATAGGCCAAAACTGTCATCCTCGAATGATGAGGACTCACCAAAACTAAGCTGAATTTGGGACAAGAGCAAATTTAGCAGTAGAGCTAAGACTGAACGTCCGAACATGTATCATAAGACGATCTAACACAAAAAGTATGCGATCAATATTTTAAATATACTGATTATGGATCATAAGTAAAACATAAAAGTAAGGACAACATGCTAAAAATTATGATTGTGAGATAGTCATAAAACATGTGTTTTTCATCGTAAATTAGAGTATAATGACCCAAGATTTTCAAAATAAAATCATAAAAGATTAACATGGTTGAAATCATAAGTAAAACTCATAAACTTATCAATGGAAAAAAATACTATAAGTCATGGCATCATAAAACATGGAACATGTGGAACAGTCAGAGATTCTTATAACTGACATACTCCAATTGAGCATCATGGAGCCCGATCTATACTCCCAGTTAGGAGTGTGTCTATATGTTGCCAAGGATAAGAATCATAAAGGCGTGATATTACTCATGAACCCAATAGAGTAAGAAGAGACTCTCAACAGGAGAGAAACCCTTCTCTAGGGTCAAGGGAGACACTCCAAACCCTTATCCTATAGTGGCACGTAGTTCTGAAACTTGGGTGCACTGAACCCTGGCCCATTAAATGTTAAATACTACTCCAAAATATACATAGTGCTCATAATCATTCTTGAAATATGATAAGTTTTGCATGGGATAGTTAAAAATAAGTAGATTCATAAAGTGCTTGACATACGTGAACTACCCATGAAAACAATGCTGAAAATTTAGCCATGATACATAAACTTGATATTCATAAGATTTACACATACTTGAGTAAATCATGATAACTTGAAAATAGAGAATTATGAGAGTTTTCCATCAAAATCCATATAATCATAATCATAAAACATAAGTCGAATCATGGGAGAATCAATTTCATGGGAGATCATAGAGTTTTTGAATTAAAAAAGGTCTAACCCTAGAAATTCATGAAAATCATAATTGGAGACATGGGAGAATTGAATTCATGAAATTAGACTTGAGATTGGGCATGAGGGTGGAAGAAATCTCCCATTGATGATCCCACATACCTGGGCTTACTGATTTCTTTACTTAGCTTTAGACCTAGAAGAATTGGAGAAGAAGAACCCTAGCTTCCTTAAGAATTCTTGAGAGCTTGGTTTTCAATCTATGTTGTTTGGAGAGAAGAATAGGAGTTTAGACTAAGTAAAACCCTTAAATCCCTCCTTAGGAAACCCAAAATGATCTAATTTAGGAGTTAAAATCATGGGAAGTTATAAAAATATCCCTAGAAATTCACATTTAAGATCTGCCCATCCAGCCACCACGAGCCACACCACGAGTTGTTGGTGGTCATCACGACTCGTGGTGACTAATCGTCACATACTGGATCTTTTTGGCTAGTTTCTAGAATTCTCATCACGGACGGTTACCACTAATTGCCATAGGGTATCACGAGTCATCTTATGACTAGTGGTCAGTGGACCAGTCGTGCACATTCTCTGAAGTCCATCTCACGACTCATCATCACGACCCCTAACATGTCATAACGAGTCATTACATCCTTCCATAGTTATTGAAATAATGTTGCATACTCTTTGAATTCTATCCCATGACCCATCAGAATTACTCATCACTTGTTCCAACGAGTCGTCCCATGACTCGTTAAGTCCGGACCCTTGGCCGCCAAGGAACTGACTCTCGAGACCACGAGTCATACCATGTCACCATGACTCATGGTCCAAGAGGTTAAACTACTGAGGCTTACCATGACTTAATGACGGGTCATTGGTACATACCATGACTCATCACACGAGTTGTTCTGGGGCAAATTGCAGATTTTTCTACTAGATTCTACTCAAAGTCTAGGATCTGATCTTAGAGACTTTTGAGGTGTAACATTATCTACCCCTTAAGAACATCCATGCTTGAATGGAGACTAATAGAGATAAAAATATAGGGAAAAACTGCAATCCCCAAAACCAAATGATATAGATTGAATATTGTTGGAGTGACTGACTCCAAACTAAGATAAATATATTAAATTGATTTCAGGAAACATGCATGCATACTAAGACATGAGAGGAGCTAAAGGACATAAAACTAACATGAAACTAAGTAGATCGTTAAGGAAGAAATTAGTACCTTATGTTGAAGCTGAGTTAGAAGGGAAAAGGTGAGGGTACTTGGCCATTATATCTGCTTCGGCTTCCCAAGTAGCTCCCTCTACAAGTTGATTCCTCCAAAGGACTTTCACTGAAACAATCTCCTTGTTTATCAACTTACGAACCTAATGATCATAAATCTCAACTTGAACCTCTTCATAATTAAGGGTATCTTCAACACTAATACTCTCTACAGGTACAACTAGAGCCAGATCGCCAAGGCACTTCTTAAACAAGGACATATGAAAAATTAGATGCACTGATGCTAACTTTGTGGGTGATCATTCCCAAATTTCACCTCACAATTGAAGTATAAAGCGGTCGTTGTCAAATATAGTAACCTAACATAGGTTGGGGTCGATCCCACAAGGAATAGGGAAGAATTAATATTTTAATGATGAATAAACGAGCTTGCAATCAATATTTCAGAAGGGGGGTTTGCAAATAAAGAAAAAAATTAATGCTAAAAAATATTGAGTTGTGTATCAAATTATCAAGACAAAACTAGGATTGTGTTCCCCATGATTGCATAACTTAGTAGGCTTTATTAGTGATCTATCCCTGTGAATTTTGTGTAAGACTGATGATTTAGGTCATCTAACGTCTCTCGACCTACATAGGCGAATTTCACTTATCTCCTCTTAGACTCAAAGTGTGTATATTTTTCCCTCGCCACAAGTCTTGACTTAACTATCCTCAGTTAGAGCTCAAGTTAATTTAGATAAGGGTTGGTAACCTCAAATTGCCATTGTTATTCTCTTTTCATAACCTTAACCACCTTGGTCGAGTAAGTTGAAGATATGGAAAATTAAGCATTAAGATAAAGAAAATAACAATTCACCCAATTCACCATTCAAGTATCACTATTTTATTATGCCTACTTTCATTAATCCATCATGGTTCCCACAACCCTAACTTAAGAAATTTAACTGCTCATGTTTATGAGAATAAAAATAAAAGATGTAGAAGAATTCATAATGAAATACTTATGCTAATATAAAGTTGTTTAGCAAAATCTCCAAAGCTATATTGAGTCACAAGAACTTGATGAATCTCCAACAGATATTCAACTAAGCTATTACACAAATTTGTAAAGTATGAATCGTGCACACTTGAATGATTATTCATGAACAATGTTGTATAGTAATAGAATTGGACGCCTAAAACATGTTATGAGAGTGTATTTATAATAGTAGATTAAGCCTTTGTTGTTTCTTCTTGGATTAGAAATGGGTTTTGCATCTTCTGTTCCTAGTAGAATTGGGATTTGATTTCTGGTCGTCCAAACATGGCAGTGCTTCTCTCCTCTCCATGAGCCACTTCCCTTGGCATGTCGCGCCTATGGGTGCATTCCTGCTCGTCGTGCAGGCTATAGCACAGGTGTGTCAGCATGATACCAATTTCTATCATACTGGTTTTGTCAATCCTGTTTTGTCATTCTTGCTCTTTTTAGCCACAATTAATCCCAAATTCATTACTTTATTACCTAAAAGAATCTAATCATGTGTGTCAGCTCTTTTTTGCATAAATCACATAAAACACAAGAAAACACACACAATTTTTTCTCAAAACATAGCAAAGTATGGGGAAAATATGATTAATAAATGCGTAAATACGCCCTTCATCACCACCACACTTAAACTATTGTTCGTCCTCAAACAATCTACTACTTCCCCTCTCAAATTCAATCACAAAATTCACCCTATGAACAGGTCTACTTACACTTAGGATCATTAGATAAATCAATCAAGTTCCAACAACTCACTCCACATGCATACAAGATCAACATTCAAATATCAAAGTTTGAAATCACTTAGCTTCTAGAACTTACTCAACAAGATATATTTGGGCCAACATGAATCATATGTAACTTAGAAACCATGATATACCAAAATCTTACCATTAAGTGCACTCACCATTTGGAGAAATGACCTTTCACACACAAGATATGTAATAATATCAACTTGGGCATAGATAAACAATTTCCTCTCACTCTCCCAAAGAACTTAACAAGCATGCAAAAGACGATCCCCAAGCTTTTCCTTAGTGTAATACTCCACTAATATAGAACATCAAATCTAAGATCAATAGGACTTAAGATCATTGTAATGTAGGCTAAGGGGCGGATAGGAACTATTTGGCCAAGATAGTAACTAATCTCCCTAAGCACTTTAATACTTCACAATTTTTTACTTTTTAGAATATTCTTCCATCTCCTATTTTCCTCCTTATACCTCCTTTTGTTTTAGATTTACAACTTAGGAAACATGTGGGAAATTTTCAACTTTACACTCATTCACAATATCTCAAAGTTTTTTTCGTCTTTTTTCTTTCCCCACTAATATCACCCTCCTTGTTTAGAAACTATTCATCCTTTTCTTTCCTCCTAATTTCCACACTTTTCCCCTTCTCTTATCCACTTATGCTCCTTTCACCCAAAAATTTCATCAAAGTGTTCTAGGAGTCATTTGGATCAAACAAAAGGGGATTAAGCTTGTAATATGGCTATCAAAATAATAGGCTAAGGCTCAAAATGGTTAACTAGGATAATCACATCAAGGTAGGTAAAGATTGGATACAAGTAAGCTACCAAAGAAACGCCTATATCATTTTCTAGATTCAACATCCTTGTTTCATTTTGCACACACAGAGGGCAAGTTCTAGACATATCAAATTGCAAGCATGGAGTATACTATAAAAATCTTACTCGCATAATGGTACAAATGGCTCAATAATGGAAATCAAGATTACATAAACACATATATCCATATTGCATGCATAACATAATTAAGCCTTATTTTTCAAGCATAGGAGTCAAGTTGGAAAAGGCTACGTATTTCTACCTTTTATGCATTTTTGAGTGAATTCTACAAAGTCTTAATGATACCTAAGCGAAGCACCTAGTATTCGTAAGGTTTCAAGTTCTTGTTCTCCTAATGACTAATTTTCCCTTAAGACGGTCGTCATCTATCCATCATTGAGGCAAGTCATGGCTCCATGACTAAAAACTAAAAATAACTAGACCCATTAATCAGTTCTAAGGGACCATCCACCAGAAAAGTATCAAACACAAAAACTGGGGGAACCCAAATAAAAACAAAACATCAACCAAAAAAATACTACAACTTAACCGAATAAGTCATGAATCACAAGAAAAAACTAGGCCCACCATATATAAATTTAGCAATGGAACCATGCATGGCGTAATGAAGTTTACTTCTTCCACCCCACACATAATCGGTAGCACTGTCCTCAGTCCTAAAATAATGAAGTATAAGTAAAAGAGTGAAAGAAGAACTCCCTAGGCCACTAGTCCTCATCATGTGTGGGGGAAAGAGTAGCTTCTCCTGCCTCAAAATCATTCTCATCATCATTAGACTCTAAGTCATAATTGACTCTATTCTGTTCCTCATTTGTGGCTTCATCATCATCTAGGGGCTCCTAAAATCAAGGCCTAACTCTGTAGATATCTCTCTAATGCTAACTCAAGAGTTAGTCCATGTTGAGCTTCTATAGTTGCTTCTCTGTCACTCCATTCATTCTCAAATGCAGCATTTCATGTCGTATAGGTGACTTAGTATATAACCAATTTTTTGATGGCTCTCACTGATGGATAGCACTGGACCATATATGCCCTCAAGATCCTTATACTTTGTCACATCAATCCTTTTCGAGTCATACCTTGGTCTATAATCCACCACCACCTCCTCAATTTGATGCCCTCTCAGAAATCAGGTCAAGAGACCCCAAAAACTTAATCTTTGACCCTTTTTCACCCTTGCTCTCCTAAACACATCCTTAGTTATTGAACCCATATTAACTAGCATTCCTGTCATCAAAGCATACACAAGACACACTCTCTCCCTCGTAACATGAGTCACATCCTTCCCAAGCATCAAACAAGAACAAATAATTTTTAGCCAAATTCTAGCTTCTCTATTCATATGAGCATAAAGAAATGACACATGATACCCATATTGTTTGTGGCGGGCCTACCGTGCAATCAAATTTGGGCTACTAAGAGTGTGTTGAACTAAAATCTGTAGGGAGGTCTCAAAATTAGACCTTTTAAAGAGTTGTGGGTCAATTCTAAGTGAACCAGGTAATATATTTAAAACCGTAGGCAAAAAATTAATAATTTTCCCTCTAATTTTCACTTGGTTTGACCTTTGCTTTGGATCCCAATTTGCAAGAAATTCTCTCACCATATTTGAAATATATTCACCCAGATCATTAATCACAAAACCAAGACAAAGAGTATGCAATCTATCTACAATGTGAGGAAATTTGGATGCCAAGATATCTTTATCAATAAACAATTCACGTGAATATTTTGATTCCTTATGTTTCATAAACAATTTCTTACCTTTTTGCTCCGTGACCCAACAGAGCCCAAATGCCTCAATTTGTTGTTGTGGTAATCCTACATCCTTATTTTGCTATTCATTAGCTCTTTTTGACCTTTTGGAACCATGGCTTAAAGAAGCCAGTCCTTTTTCCTTGCTAGCTTTTGGTGCCATTGTTGGTGAATTTTCAAGAAAAATGTTGTCTTTTTTGATTTGGGTGAAAAAGTTTGGAGGAATTTGTGAGAAAGATGATGTTTTTTGGAGAAAAACTTAGAGAGAGGGAGTGCATAGCGCAGAGGAGAAGAATAGGAGAAAAAATTTAGGTTTTGCACTTAAAAGTACTCCCCTACAGCGGGTTGACCCACAAACTTTTGGCCTCGAATTAGCCCCTACACAATGTGATCTCCATACGCTGTTATACATGTGCGTCGTGGAACTCTATTCAGGCCTTCGCGTTGCACCAGGTTGTACGCTGCCAATGCCTGTATGTTGCAGTAGCCTATGCTCTAGTAAGGCCTGCATGTCGTGCTGATGTATACACTGTAAGGCCAATATTTCATGCACCCTATTTTCAATGTTCTGTCCAAAAATTATGCATTACGACTTACTCCTGCACACTTGAACAAACATATCACCTCTAAACAAATAAACTCATCTTGGGTTTTCTCCCAAGCAGTGCCTGATTTAATGTCGTGGCACGACGCAGGTATCTTGATTACTCAGACTTCATGAAGTTACCTATGAGGTTCACGGTCTTATGCAATGACCCACATTTTGAGGGTTTGGAATTGTATCACTAGGAAGAGTGCCCTTTTGCCTTTAATTTAAGGCGGGCGAGATTTGCCCCACCTGCTGCTCTAAATACTTTATAAAGATCGAACATGAGTCTACCAATTGACTCAATCTTAAATGTTTACCTCTCATCTCTTTAACTACTATCTCAGTGAAGTCAACCTTTTTCATCATATGACTCATCATATTTTCCAACTTTGCGGTCCCAAATTATTCATTGCAGGCTCTCTTTCTCTTGGAGGGATATAAACTCCACTTTCTATCATTCTTGGGGGACATCTCTATTCCTCTATTGAGCTTGGTCCCTATCTCTAGTCTCAACTCTGTCATAGCCATTGTTCCCATAGTAGTTCCGACCTTGATTTTCTTGGCCTTGATGCCAAGAGTCATAGTTATACCCTTGGGTGTTAGCTCGGAAATTCCCACTGATTCTTCACAAAGGTTGCATCCTCTTGTACTTCAGGGTAGTGATATTCATACCTGGGTCCTTTGTCTTACGCATTCACCGCATGCACCCTCTTTGTATTTAGTGTGGTAAGGTGCTTGGTGATGAATTCCAACTAGGTCTTGAGATGGTCTCAGTCCCATTCCTCTTCCTTTTTCCATTGCTCTGCTGTCATTTCTCTAGATTAGCTTACTGAGTGGGCCTTGGATTCTCTGGTGTGCACTGCCTTGTTGGTCTTAGTCATTTTATCTAGTATTTCACTAGCTTCTACAAAAGTGTGGCCTAACTAACTTGCCATCAATATTTCGGAAAGGTGGGTTTGCAAATAAAGTGAATAAAATAATGATAACAAAGATTGAGTTGTGTAACAAATTATTAAGACAAAACTAGAATTGTGTTCCCTATGATTTCATAACTTTGTAAGCTTTTATTAGTGATCTATCTCGGTAAATTTTATATATGACTGACAATTATGTTCATCTAACGTCTTTCGACCTACATAGATGAATTTCACTTATCTCCTCTCATACTCAAAGTGTGTATATTTTTCTCTCGCCATAAGTCTTGACTTATTAATCCTTGGTAAGAGCTCAAGTTAATTTAGATGAGGGTTGGTAGCCTCAAATTGCAGTTTTTATTCTATTTTCTTAACTTCAACCCCCATAGTCAGGCAAGTTGAAGATACGGGAAATTAAGAATTATGATGAAGAAAATAACAGTCCACCCATTTCACCATTCAAGAATCATTATTTTATGATGCATACTTTTGTTATTTTATCATGGTTTCCACAACTCTAGCTTAAGGTGTGATATCACTGGTGTGCCCCCGGCCGGAGAAACACTCTCTTGAGAGGCCCCAAATATGGATATATATCGATGGTGGCACGTAGTTATGTGACCTAGGTCCTCAGAATCCCTAGTCTACTCGGTGCTAGACACTACTCCAATAAACATGTATATCATTCATAATCTTCTTCTCAAAACATCGGTTAAATCAATTTCTTGAGAGTCTTGACTCCATAACATCTCCTTAAAACTTATCTTGTAAGCCTTTGCTAAAAATCATGGTGAAACATACTTTACTTTTACATGAGCTTTCCCAAATCATGAAATCATAAATACTTTGGGTAAAATCATCATAACTAGAATCAAAAATTCATGAGAGAATCTAGTAGAAAGCACACATTTATAATCATAGAAATATGGATTGAGTCATAAGAGACTTGGAATCATAAGAGAATCATAGAGTTAAATTCAATTTGAATCTAACCCTAGAAGTTCATAAAAATGCTTGAAACTTTAAATTCATAGATTCATGAGATATTTGATAAGGAACATGAAATTATAATCATGGAAACATAAATTGAATCTTATGGGAACTTATTTCATGGAGGAACATGAAGGAATTCACCCACAATGAACTTATCACCAACCATTCAAAAAGTAGGGCATGGGAAGTGGGTATCATGAGTTCAATTTGAAAGGGGCATGAGGATGGAACAAAACCCTCATTAAAAACCCTACATACCTGGGTAAATTGATCCCTTGACTTGCCATGAAAACCTAAGAGAAATTGAGAGGTAAGAGATGATGAACCCTAGCATGACTTGAGAAAAGACCTTCAACTTAAGGTTATTCTAAAAGAATGATGACTTAGGCTAGGTTAAACCCCTTAATACACCCTTTATGAAACCCAAGATGACGTCACTTAGTGTTAGATTCCTAGAAAGTTATAAAAGTACCCCTAAAGATCGCACTTAAAATTTCTTCCTACCCATTTTCACGACTCGTACCACGAGTCGTTGGTTGTCACTAGGACTCGTGGTGACAGTCGTTATATACTAGCCTAGTCTTTTCCTTTCACTTATCCTCATACCACGGGCACCTATCACGACTCGTCACTGGATACCATGAGTCGTCCTATGATTTGTAGTCAGTGGACAACCCTTGCATTTCCTATGGTTCTCCATCCTACCACTCTAAACCATGATCCATTACAAGGTCCCATGAATGACTACTTGACCCATTACTTCAGGGCATTGTCTGCGGATTCTGACTAAGACTCATGACCACGAATCGTACTACCTTACCATGATTTGTGGTATGGACTCCTGGTTTGGGGAATGAAAAACTCATAAGCTTACCATGACTCTTCCAACAATCCATAATATGAAACCATTACGACGAGTCATTTTGAGGAAAAATTATAGATTTTTCTACTGATTCTACTATAAGTCTAAGGCTTGATCTTTGGATTTTTGGGGTGTTATATTAAATGATTTAACAGCTCATTTTTTTGAAAATAAAAGCAAAAGATGTAGAAGAATTCAAATTAAAATACTTACGATAATATAAAGTTGTTTAGAAAAATTTCCAAAGCTATACTGAGTCACAAGAACTTGAGAAATCTCAAATAAATATTTAACTAAGCTACTACACAAATTTGTAAAATAAGAATTGTGCAATAGTTGAACGATTAAACTTGAACATTGTTGGATAATAATAGACTTGGATGCCTAAAACATGTCATGAGAGGGTATTTATAATAGTAAATTAAGCCTTCGTTGTTTCAACTTGGATTAGAATTAGGTTTTGCAGCTTGTGCTCCTAGTAGAATTGGGATTTGACTTCGAGCCGTTCAAACATGGCAGTGCTTTGCGCCTCTCCATGTGCCATTTCCCTTGGTGTGATGCGCCTCTAGGTGCATTGACCATGCATGTGCATTGCGCAGGCCATAGCACAGGTGTGCATGCGTGATGTCAACTTTTATCATACTCGTTTCGTTAGCCACATTTTTCCATTCTTTCTCTTTTAAACCACAATTAAGCCCAAATTCATCACTTTAACACCTGAAAGCATCTAATCATGTGCATTGGCTTTTTTCACATAAATCACATAAGATGCAAGAAAACACAAACAATTTATTCTTAAAACATAGCTAAGAATTGGCAAATTATGGTTACAAAAGTGTAAATATGCCCTTCATCAGTAGGTAACTCCAACTCATAAGCCGCATTGCCAACCCACCTCAAAATCCTGTAAGGTCTAACATACCAGGGACTGAGCTTCCCTTCTTGTCGAATCTCATCACCCCCTTCATAGGGGACAGCTTCAGAAACACCTAATCATCAACTGCAAACTCAAGCTCTCTGTTTCTTACATCTACATATGAGTTCTGACCACTCTGAGCTATTTTTAGCCTTTCTCTAATTAGCTAAATCTTCTCCATAGCCTCATGAACTAAATTTGTCCCTATCAACATAGAGTCACCTACCTCAAACGATCCAATAGGTGATCTACATCTCCACCCAAAAAGAGCCTTAAATGGAGCCATCTGAATAATGGAATGGTAACTGTTATTGTGAGCAAACTCAATGAGAGTTAAGTGATCATCCCAATTTCCTTTGAAGTCAATAATGTAAGCTCTCAACATGTCCTATAAGTTCCAAATAGTTTGCTCGACCAGAGCATTTGTCTATGGGTAGAAAGTTGTGCTAAGCTTAACCTAAGTACCAAGGCCTTTCTGAAACGACTTCCAAAACTGTGAGGTGAACTGAGTACCCCTATCAAAAATATGTACAAAGGGACTCCATGCAACCTGGAAAACTTCCAAATGTAAAGTCTAGCATAATCCTTGGCTGAATCTATAGTCTTAACTGGCAGGAAATATGCTGACTTAGTCATCAGATCTACTATCACCCATATCGAATCATGTTGTCGGTGTGTATGATGTAATCCTATAATGAATTCCATGTTTATATCTTCCCACTTCAAAGTAGGAATACTAATATCTTAAATCATACCTCTCAATCTCTAGTGCTCAACTTTAACCTATTGGCAATTTAGACACTTAGCCATAAATTCTGCAATATCCTTCTCCATGTCATTCCACCAATAGACTTCCCGTAGACCATGATACATCTTGGTGGCATCTAGGTTGATAGAACACCGAGAGCTGTGAGCCTCTCTAAACATCTGCTCTCTTAAGTCTTCTACATCTAGAACATATAGTCAACCCTGATATCGAAGTACACCATCTACCTCTTGGGATAAAACCTCCATTTTCTGATTCCGTACTGCTTCCTTCAACTTAACCAAGATAGGATCCTCATCTTGTTTCGCCTCAATCTGTGTCACCAAGGAAGATTCCAAACTATTTTTAACGATGACAGCACCATCTGCTGAGTCCGTAAGCCAAACCCCTAGATGATCAAGCCTATGGACATCTCTACCAACTATTCTTTCCATCTTCCACATAAGCTACGGTCCCTATGAACAATCTTCTAAGAGCATCAACTACTACATTGGCCTTCCTTGGATGATAGACAACACTCATGTCATAGTCATTGAGAAGCTCAAGCCATCTCCTTTGCTGCAAATTCAGGACCTTCTGACTAAACACATGCTGAAGGCTCTTATAATCTTTGAACACATCAACATGCACCCCATACAAATAGTGTCTCCAAATCATCAAGGCAAATACTAATACTACTAACTTGAGGTCGTGTTTTAGGTGATTCTTCTCATGAGTCTTAATCTATCTCAAAGAATAAGCATAAACTTAGTATGCTACATAAATACACACTCAAGGCCAACCCTTGAGGCATCACAATTCACCAAAAAGCCATCCATGCCCTCTGGAAGGGTCAAGATCAGAGCAGAAATGAGTTGAGCCTTTAATTCCTAGAAGCTCATTTCACAAGAATTGGACCACTGAAATTTGACCTTCTTTAGAGTCAATTGGGTCAAAGGTGAGGCAATGGATGAAAATTCCTCTACAAACCTCCTATAGTAGCCAGCTATATCCAACAACCTTCTAATGTCAGTAGGAGTGATAGGAATAAGCTAGTTATTCACCATCTCAATCTTTTGAGAGTCTACTTTCACACCCTCACTAGACACCACATGCCCAAGAAATGCTACTGACTTCAGCCAAAACTTATACTTGCTAAACTTATCTAATTGCTGACAGTCTTTATGATTTTGCAGCACAATCCTCAAATGAGTGGCATGCTCTTCCTCACTCCTAGAGTATACGAGGATATTATCTATGAAGACAATGACAAACGTATACCAATACTGCTTGAACACCCTTTTCATAAAATCCATAAAAGGGTTAGGAGCATTCGTTATCCCAAAAGATATAACTACAAATTCATACTGACTATACCGAGTCCTGAATGATATCTTCAGAATGACACACTCTCTAACTTTGAGCTGATGATAACCAGATCTGAGGTCTAACTTTGAGAAATAACTAGCGCCTTGAAGCTGATCGAAGAAGTCTTCAAACCTAAAAGTAGGATACTTATTATTGATTGTGACCTTGTTAATTGATAGTTATCAATGCACATCCTGAGAGAACCATCTTTTTTTCGCATGAAAAGGATTGGAGCACCCCATGGAGACTTATTAGGCCTGATGAAACCCTTATCTAAAAGATTCTTCAACTATTCCTTCAACTCCTTAAGATTAGTTGGAGCCATTCTGTAAGTAGAAATGGATATGGGTTGTGTATTAGGGAGGAAGTCTATCCCAAAGTCAATCTCCTACACGGGAGAAACTCCTAGATCATCTGGGAACAACTTTGGATACTCACAAACAACTATGACTGACTAAAGGGTCAGTGTTTCAAACTTAGAGTTCTTAAATCGAACTAAATGATATACACAACCCTTGGAAATCATATTTCTGGCCTTAAGATAGGAGACAAAACAACCTACAGGCACTGCGAAACTACCCTTCCATTCTAGGGTTGGTTTACCCAGAAATTAGAATTCTACTACTCGAGTTCTATAATTTACTGAAGAATAATAGGAATACAAAAAATCCATGCCAAAGATAACATTGAAGTCAGTCATGTCTAACTCTATTAAGAGCCCATTTGGTATAGCTGAAAAAATGGCTTGTAAATATAAGTGTTTAAAGCACTTTTTAAGTGCTGAAACTTATTTTATAAATAAGCAGTTATGTATTTGAATAAAAGTGTTGAACCTGAAAAAACATTATTGATGTTTTTGGTACATAAGTATTGGTAAGCACTTATTTTGGGTCAAATGATTGAAATGCCCTTAAAGTTGTTAACACTATAAAAAACTACCCTTCCATTCTTGGATTGGTTCACCCAGAAATTAGAATTCTACTACTCGGGTTCTATAATTGACTGAAGCATAATAGGAATACAACCAACGCATGCCAAAGATAACACTAAAGCCAGTCATGTCTAACTCTGCTAAGAGCCCATTTGGTTTAGCTGAAAAAAGTGGCTTGTAAATATTAGTTCTTAAAGCACTTTTTAACTATTGAAACTTATTTTATAAATAAGCAATTATATATTTGGATAAAAGTGTTGAAGCTGAACAAAGTTATTGATGTGTTTGGAACATAAGTGTTGTTAAGCTTATTTTACGTCAAATGACTGAAATGCCCTTAAAGTTGTTAACACTATAAAAAGAAAATTACTATAATATTTTTATTTTTAAAATAATTAAAATTTAAATTAGTTTATATTTTTATTTATTTTTAATATAAACTAATTATTTAATTTATTTTTAATTTTTAAAATATATAATTTAAATAAAATTAGGCAAATATCTCCTTTACTTTTTATTAGGAGTATAGTTCTATTTTTTATTTGTAAAATTGAATATAATAATTTAAATGAATTAACACTATCTCGATTTTTTCTTCTTTTCAGATTTTTAATTATTTTTTCCTAATATGCACAAAAAAATAAAATTTTGTCAAAGATTTGAGTGAGGATATTATTGAAATTAGAAAAATATTATGGGATAAAAAGGTAAATAGTTTGTTCATAAACCTAAATGGCTTATAAGCCAAAAAATAAAAAGTATTGGCTTTTGGCTTTTTTAAAGCACTTTGTAACTTTTTTAAAGCAGTTTTTTATAAAACCAACACTACAAAAAGTTAAAAAGTGCTTATAAGCTAGTTTGACCAGTTTATAAGCTAAACCAAACACCCTCTAAATCAGCTACAGTGACTTTCTAAAGGACCGTAACAGGGTAATTTTTGCATACCCTCCGTGCTAAAATTGGCTCAGCAATAGAAGTAGAGACTAAGAAGGATTTTGAGAGAATTTCGGGACTTATATTCAAACTAATAGAAACATAGGGTGCCACGACGGATAATGTGGACCCTAGATCTAAGAATGCATAAAAGTCAAAGTGATAAACTCGTAACATACCCGTGACCACATTGGGTGAGCTCTCCTACTCCTGGTATTATGAAAGTGCATAGAAATAGCTCTGGCACCATTTACCACTGACAGTAGATAACGCACCCTACTAGGATAAGCGAGCTGCTAAAGAAGTGGTTAGGGCATAGCCTCTACCATCACCTTATCTGGCTGGAGGACAATCTCTAAGTCTGTGAACGAGCTTACCATACCTGAAACAAGCATCTAAGCCCACCAAATACTCTCCTGGGTGGTTCCTACCACACTTCAGCAAGTTTGGAATGTACACCCTCCGGACATGCTCCCCTAAGTCTTAGATATTAGTGCTCTACCCCTTTGATCACCTCTAGCCCTTGAGGGGACGCTACCTGATGATGGAGATGGGGCGGATGACCTCTAATGGGACTGTGAACGGTGTCAACTACATATTCTCTATTGAGAGTACTCAAAGTTCCCTATCCTAGCCCTCTTGGTATCCATCTCTTTCTCTTTCAACTTCTCCTCCTCAATCTGTTGGGCATGAATCATGAGTCGAGAGATATTCATGTCACTAATAAGCATAATGGTCCTGCACTCCTTGACCACTAAGATTAAAACTCCCAATACAATCTTGCTCATGCGAGCCCTCGGCTCAACAATCATCTCTAGAGCATACTTGAAAACGGGGTGAACTTCAATGCATACTCTTGAAAGGTCATATTAGTCTACTTTAGGTTGATGAACTCTGAAACCTTTAGTTTCTTCATCTCCTAGGGAAACAATTTGTCCGAAAAAGCTGTCATGAACTCATCCCAATTAACAAGAGTTGCATCTGTCCGACCACTTTATAACACTGGCTGTACCATATATGAGATACCCCCTTCAGCTGATAGGAGGCTAAATCAACACTCTCCTCTCCAGTAATTCCCATAATCTAAGTGATCTTCTGAATCTCATTAATGAACTCATGTGGATACTTGTCCACCTTTGATCCATGAAACTCTGGCATGTTCATCCTAGTGAAGTCTCGAACCCTGGCCACTGCAACACTCCCATTCAGGTTCTAAGGTGCAATCGCCCGCTAGTTGACTTGCAACATCTAGAAGGCAGCTCTAAACTCCGCAAGAGTCACTTGTGTAATGAAAGGGTCTGCTGGAGCTAGTAGGGATGGTTGGTTCCGATAACAATTTCCATTGCCATTTCTTCTTTCGTTAGCTCTTCGGGGAGGCATTTTCTACAAACATGTATAGAATGAGTTAGAAAAATAAGGAGAGTTGCACTTCATCATATGATATAGAACATACCTAAAACTTCTCGAAGCCTTTTCCTTATAAGTGTGGGGCGCTTCACACCCATGAAAAAGACTCTACTTAACACGACTTTCAGATATCCTAAGAAATACCTAAATCTAATACTCTGATACTAAGTTTTTCATGACCCGAGCATAGGCTTTTAACGCAATATGGGACCTAAAACCACAAATGACTCTAAGCTAACCCATGGTACATGAATAACATAAGTATAAGCATATAACTAGGTAGAAGTAAATCAAGAGACATGATATAAGTGGAAAACATCTGAGATCTCGTAATATGTAAGATTGTAACATTAGATCAAACCATTAAACATCTATACATCATAGTCTGAAAAGCTTCTAAACATAAGACGAGCTGAAGGAAAAGGTCCCCAACTATCTCTACAAAATCTATAACTAAAATGACTAAAAGAAAGCTTAAGCCAAAGTTGCCATCCTCAAATGATGAAGACTCACCAAAACTAAGCTGAAATTGGGACAAGAGTGAATCTAGCAGTGCGATTGAGACTGAACGCCCAAACCTATATCACGAGATGATATAACACAAAAATTATGTGATCATTACTTTGAATGTACAAAGTATGGAGGATAAGTAAAACATGAAAGTAAGGACAATATGCTAAAAATCATAGTCATAAAATATGAGCTTTTAATCGTAAACTAGAGTATAATGACCTAAGGTTTTCAAAATAAAATCATAAAGCTTAACATGTTTGAAATCATAAGTAAAACTAATAAACTGATCAATGGGCCAAAAATACTGTAATTCATGGCATCATTAATTTAAGGCATATTTACGCACTTATTTCGCCATATTTTGCCCATACTTAACTATGTTCTGAGAATAAATTATGTGTGTTTTATTTTATTTTATATTATATTTGTAAAAAAGAGCTAACACACATGATTAGATATTTATAGGGATTAAAGTGATGGATTTTGTTACACCCCATAAATTCACGACATGTAGATGGCCTATTTGCATGTTGGTAAAGAGTGTTTAATGCCATACATGCTAGGAAAAGGCCCAGGGAAAGACCGGATAAGCGACACGTCGAACCATCGCAAGAGGAGGCTGGCAGACTTCCTCCACGATGGCCAGAGTCTCACGGAGGCTCACCTCCGCGATACACAGTGTGTCACGGAGGCTAACCTCTGCGATACACAGCGTGCCACGGAGGTGAGGTGCAGCCCCAAGTATAAAATCCTCCAAACATCAGTTTTTATTTTATTTAACTTAAGATTTCTAGAAAATAACAGAGAACATAGCTAAGAACAGAGGACACGAAGGTTTCTTTGAAATTTCCTTCTGATTACGTTGCTATACGCGGTCCAAACTCGAAATAAACGTGGGTAGAGAGGTATTAAGCAGCAAGGAGCATTCCTACAGCTTTAGTTTTGTAAAATTTGGCGGTGAATCGTCGTGCTACCGAGCTAAGGTAATTGGAATTGCTCCAAATTAGTGAAAATAAACTCCTAGCCCTAAAGTGAGTATTTCTCCCTTCTGGACTTCCGAGAAATAGCGAGTTTTCGGCCGTTTTTTTGACAAGTCAAAGTTTGGGCTATATATATATTAAAAGTGATATTTTCTTTCAAAATATTAATGTATTTAGTCCTAATTGATATATACATGGATGCAGTTGGGAGAAATAGTGAAATATTGATCGAATTACGCCAATTAGCTAGGAAATCAGAAACGGAGGTATGTAAAGCCAGTTTCTTCTGCAAGCTTCCGGTATAGTAACATAGCTCAAGTGCCAGTAGAAAATTTCAGAATTCGCATGTTATGCTTAGTATAAATTTTAGTACGATGATTGGAAGCATCATGTCCTGTATAGAGTGAAACTTACTAGCACGATATAAATTCTAGTAGAAAGTGATAGAAACAGTACAGCATGCCCAGTATGTGATTTAGTAAAGTATGTTAGGATATTATCGTGTTCAGTCGAAACATAGTAAAGCAATATAAGTTCCCGTAATGTATTTCAGGAATAGAATAGTAGCCTAAAATGAAAATTAGAAAGCATGTTAGAAGTAGTAAATCTTGTTTACTATGAACCTCAGTTACACAACATGATTCTCAGCAGAAAAGAATTATATCTTGTTCGGTATTAGACTCAGCACAGTATGACAGAAGATTATATATATACCATTATCAGTCTCAGCATGTATTAAATACATAAATATCACTATCATTAGTTTCAGCATGTAGTATATACATACACATTATTATCACTAGTTTCAGCATGTGGTATGCGCAGTTAGTATTACTAGTTGAGACCTGACTGTATTGTTTCGGGGTTGGATTACCTAGAAATCATGACCGCCCCAGGGTTAATAGCTGTATCGAATCGTTCGCCAGAGGGCGAGGATACGTCACTATACGGAGTGGCATGCCGTAACCCAGGGGACGAAGATGGGATGCTGGTTTCCCAATATTTTGCCTTGGTAGGCTTTTATACACCCCCATCGAGCGGGTGCGCCCGGGGTGTTGATTCAGGAGTCCTCCGGACTTAGGTACAGTTATAGTCAGGGGCTCAGCGAGCCCAAGTGCATACCCAGGGGACTGGCAGGATGCTTATAATTACTATGGGAGATGGGATGACCGGGATAGGGGTATAGATTGCGTGTTGGTTGTACCTCCCGGCTTATGGGGGCCGGGTAAGGTTTATGTGTGCTATGCTATGTTATGATATATTATGCCATGTTACGCTAGATATGAATAGATCAATAGTAGAACGCTACATTTCCAGGTATGACTCCTACTACTTTCAGTATAGTTGCAGACAGTCTTGAACTCATACTTGCAGTCTGTTACAGTCTATTTCCTTCTATTTCAGCCCTATTAGTTATATTGCCTGTCTTCAGTTATTTTCCAGTTGTTTCTTTACATACTCAGTACCAGTGGTACTGACGCCCGTTTGGGGCGCTTAATTGCTTGCTTGCAGGTACTCAAAGACGAGGAGCCGACCCCTCGTGATTCCACCCAGCATACAGAGTCATCAGCTCCAGTCATCGGAGTTAGATAGCTAGAGGTTTATCCTTTTTCTTTTATTGTATAGTATGGGTAGGCCTGGGCTCTGTCCCGACCATACTATTAGTATTCTTAGAGGCTTGTAGATTGCATATTCCCTGTGGTTGGCTGTACCGGTCGTGTGAGGCCGTGTGTATGTCTTAGTTGTTTATGACGACCGTGTGAGGCCTCGTTCAGTTGGTAGTGGTGACCTTGTCGGTCACGTAGCTGTTTAGCACCTATTTTCTTGATTCAGAAGTAACTAGATAGCATGGTGGCCTTGTCGGCCCGCATAGGTTCCTTCATACTACTGTTGTTCTGGTTAGCTGTTGTTTGCTTACAGGTGGCTATAGGCCTTGTCGGCAGGAGGCTGTATTTACAGCCGTTATATAGCCCGTCATTTTCTTGAATCCAGAATTAGAGCCAGCCAGGCACCAGAAGTGCTTAGGCTCAACAGTCTAGCAGTTCAGGTCCCAATAGGGCACCAGGTGCCAGTCATACCCCCCAAGGCAGGGCGTGACAAACTTGGTATCAGAGCAAGTCTTATCGCAGGGAGTCTGCAAGCTGTGCTAAGTAGAGTCTTGCCTATGGATGTGTTGTGCACCACATACTATAGGTAGGAGGCTGCAAGGCATGATAGGATGGTTGCTTTTTATTCTTATTCAGTCGTGTTGTAGAGCGGTACAGTATAAGGTTGAGTCCCTAGAGCTTACTATATTCTTTGGTTACAGATAATGTCACACCAGCGACATCCTATCACGGGCCGGAGCTTGGACGTTGCACCAGGGGAAGGCACCAGCAGGATGCCTCATCCTCGTTTAGAAATAGCCCGATCAGAGGGCAATACCGAGGTATCGTCCCAACCTTTTCAGCAGTCTCCACCACATCAAGAGCCACTTGGGGCGACACCACCTCTACACCGATACTTTCCGACCAGGAGGTCAAGAGTGCGGTAGTCATGTTGGCACAGATGATGGCTGCTCAGCGTCAGCCGATGCCATCTAAATTTCAGAGTCATCAGGAGGGCCCGGTAGTTCGAGGGTCCGAGAGTTTTTGGCTCTAAATCCCCCCCAGTTTACAGGTACGGACCAGACAGAGGACCCTCAGGATTTTCTAGATCAGATGCAGAGAATTTTAAGGGTTATGCATGCCACGCCTACCGAATCGATTGAATTGGCAGCATTCCAGTTACAGGACATCGCCGTGTTATGGTATGAAAGCTGGGAAAGGTCCCGAGGGAGAGATGTTTCCCCTCCGACCTGGTCCAGCTTCTCAGGAGATTTTCTGGATCACTATTTGCCACGGGAGATTTGACAAGCCCGGGTGGACTTGTTTTTACATATAGAGCAAGGGGACATGAGTGTTCGGGAATACGCCTTGCGTTTTGATTTTTGGCCTGATATGCACCGGCCTTTGTTGATACCATGGCATCCAGAGTACACCGCTTCATCATGGGGTTGAATCCAGAATATGTTGAGACTTGTATTACGGCTACACTACGAGAGGACATGGATATTGCCCGAGTTTAGGCATTTGTCCAGAATATTGAGGGCATCAGGCAGCGACAGCGGGAGATCAGGAGGACCAGTCAGGAACAACGCTGGAGGAATAGGCCAGTTGAGTTACAGAGGGAGGCTCGGGGAGGACCTAGGCCACGATTGTTAGATAGGCTGCCCAGACCCCCGCCTCCACCACAGCCGCAGAGGGGCAGATTTAGCCACAGGGGGCAGTCAGAGACCGGTAGAGGCTCGCAAAATGTAGATTCACCATTACAGAGGAGGGCGGAGCAGAGTAGGTATACCCTACCACTTTGCCCTATATGCAGTCGACGCCATTTTGGAGCATGCAGGTACGGCTCCACCGGATGTTATATTTGTGGCCAAGAGGGCCATCTGATGAGAGATTGCCAAGCCAGAGGTTAGGAGGACTGGGATAGACAGGACAGAGCATCCGCAGGGTCACGAGCTTATGCATCCTCGGCAGGGCGCAGGCCCTCAGTTTTAGCAGGCAGGGGTCGAGGCATATCAAGGGCCTCCAGTGTAGGTGCGGGTCCAAGCCGCACATATGCCTTACCAGGGAGGCAAGATTCAGAAGTGTCACCTGATGTTGTGACAGGTATGATGACTATTTGCTCATACCCTGCTTATGTATTGATTGATCCTGGATCTACTTTGTCCTACATTACTCCATTTGTGGCTCGACAATTTAGTGTTGCACCAGAGTTGCTTCAGCAACCCTTTTTAGTATCCACCCCCATCGGTGACTTCATTATAGCTAGAAGGGTCTATCGCGGGTGTACAGTAGAGGTTGCTGATCATCAGACCACAGTAGACCTGGTAGAATTAGAAATGGTCGATTTCAACGCCATTATGGGTATGGATTGTTATACCCAGTAGAATTCCCGGCACTTAGATGACCTATTCGCACGTTGGTTAAGTATATTTGAAAGCCATACGTGCTAGGGAAAGGCCCGGGAAAAGATCGGACGAGAAACCTGTTGAACCATCGCGGGAGGAGCCGAGGCAGAGCCCCTCCGTGATGGCAGCGTGTCACGGAGGTGAGGCCTCCGCGATGGCTCCGTGACACGTTGCCCGTGTCCAGGCCCAAGTATATAAAGCCCCCACTTCGGTTGGAAATCATTCCATACTTATAAAAATTTCCAGAAACGTAGTGAACAGAGGGAAAACGAAGGAGATTATAAATTATCGTCCGATTACGCTGCCAAACGCTGCCCAAACCCAAATTAATCCTAGATACCAAGGTATTTAGCAGCATAGAGCATTTCTACGGAGTTAGTTTTGCGAAATACGGCCGACGAATCGGCGAGCCGACGAACTAAAGTAAGTAGAATTGCTCCAAATTTATGTCTATGTGTTCCTAGTTGAGAAGTAAATATTTCTCCCTTCTGGGCCGCTGAAAAATAGCGAGTTTTCGACCGTCTTTCAATAAGCCTAAGTTTAGGCTATAAACTATATCGAAAGTGACGTTGCCTTTTGAAATAACGTTGTATTTAGTATTGATTGACGTATTTATGATTGCAGTTGGGAGAAAACAGTAGAAGTACCAGCCGAGCCTCGTCCGACGGACGAATATTCAAAGATAAGGTATGTAAAGTTAAGTTTCCTCGGCAAGTTGAGTGACATTGAATCAGTGTAGTAATTTATAGACCAGTAGAAGGTTCAGAAATTGATTATTGTATTATTTTGAACATTGGTGCAATATGAGCACTTTTGGGCCGTAACGTGTACGATACCTATCCGTATGATATAGGTTCGAATATAAATGATTAAGATTGGCCGTATATTCAGTATGTGACATAATATGCCCTGCCAAGATATTGTTGTGTTTAGCTGAAACCTCGCAAGGTAGTACAGCATCAGTAAAGCATTCCAGATATAGAATAGTAACTGTATATGGTTTAGAGAGCATGTTAGAAATAGGAAATCATGTTAATGCAGAAACCTAGTGAACAGCATAGCCTTCAGCAGAAACACCCGCTTGTATAGCCTTTGCCCAGTACAGTTAGACAGGAAACTATATTCATATTTATACTTACCTGTCTCAGCATGTATCAGACACCTACAGATTGCTATTATTAGCCCAGTATATGATTTATATAATACCTTACGCCTATTAGTTTTGGCTTATGAGAAACATAGACAGCATGATTAGTCGAGACCATTGTATTGATTGGGGTTGGATTACCTAGCATCCCTGACCACCCAGGGTTAATAGCTGTATCGACTCTCCACCAGAGGACGAGGATACGTCACTCTACGGAGTGATATGCCGTCCCGCAAGGGGACGAAGATGGGATGCCAGTTTCCCCATATTGTGCCTTGGTCGGCCCTTTTACACCCCCGTCGAGCGGGTACGCCCGGGGTGTTGATTTAGAGTCCTTCGGACTCAGATAGAGTTATAGTCAGGGGCTCAGCGAGCCCAAGTGCATACATAGGGACCGGCAGGATGCTTACAGCCACTATAGGAGATGGGATGACCGGGGTAGGGGCATAGATTCTGTGTTGATTGTACCTCCCAGCTTATGGGGGCCGGGTAAGGTTTGTATGTGCTGTGTTATGTTATGTATGCTATGCTATGTTATATTAGACGCAAGTGGGTTGGTAGTAGAATGATACGCCTCCAGGTATGATTCCTACTCCCTTCGGTATCAGTAAGAACAGGTACGATCTACTTCATCAGACAGTTAAGTTATTCCTCCTACTTCTGCTTCATCAGTCATATTATTGCTTTCAGATGTCGTTCTCAGTTACACTATTTTAGTTGCTTTACATACTCAGTACCAGCGGTACTGACTCCCAATGGGGCGCTGCATTACTTGCCTGCAGGTACTCCTAGACGAGCAGGCGATTCTACGTGACTCCCTGTCAGCGGTTGAGTATTCAGCTCCAGTCATCCGGAGGCTGAATTTCAGAGGTGTAGTCCAGTTCCTTTTGTTGTATATAGAATGGGTAGGTCGGGGCCCTGTCCCGATCAGTTCTATTACTATTCCTAGAGGCTTGCATTCTGTATGAAATCCCTGTGGTCAGATGAGCCGGTCGTGTGGGGCCGTGCAGTTGTATAGTTGTCTTTACTCTTTCTTACTTCTGTGATGGTCGTGTGAGGCCATAGTTGTCAGTAGTGGTGACCTTGCCGGTCACGTAGCTTCTTTTTGTGCTTTTTGATTAAGCAGCAGATAACTAGACAGCATGGTGGCCTTGTCGGCCCGTATAGGTTTCCCTGAGTTACTATATTTCTGGTTAGCTGCCAAGACAGGTACAGCAGGCGATAGGCCAATGGGCCGGGGGCTATATTTACAGCCGTTATATAGCCCTTTGTTTCCAGAAATCTGAGTTAGAGCCAGCCAGGCGCCAGACGCGCCCAGGCTTAACAGTCTAGTAGGTCAGATCTTAGTAGGGCACCAGGTGCCAGTCGTACCCCCCCCCCCAAGGCGGGGTGTGACAAACTTGGTATCAGAGCAGGTCGTATCCCAGGGAGTCTGCAAGCCGTGCTAAGTAGAGTCCTGTCCATGGATGTGTTGTGCACCACATACTATGGGTAGGAGGCTGCAAGGCATGATAGGATGGTTGTCTCTTATTCTGATTCAGTCGTGCTATAGAGCTGTACAGTATAGGGTTGAATTCCAAAAATCTTATCATATTCTTTGGCTACAGATAATGTCAGACCAGCGCCATCCCGTCACAGGTCGGAGCTTAGACATTGCAGCAGGGGAAGGCACCAGTAGGATGCCCCCCCCCTCATTTGGAGACAGCCCGATCAGAGGGCCCTACAGAGGCTTCATCTCAGCCTCCTCAGCAGTCTCCACCACGTCAGGAGCCGTTTGGAGCGACAGTATCTTCAGCAATCCCTATACCAACACCTTCCGACCAGGAGGTTAGGAGTGCGGTAGTTACGATAGCACAGATGATGGCTGCTCAGCGTCAACAAATGCCATCCATAGTTGCAGAAGCATCAGGAGGGCCCGGTAGTTCGAGGGTCCGAGAGTTCTTAGCCTTGAATCCCCCACAGTTTACAGGCACGGACCGCACCGAGGACCCCCAGGATTTTCTGGATCAGATGCAGAGAATCTTCAGGGTTATGCATGCTACACCTACTGAGTCAGTTGAATTGGCCGCATTTCGGTTGCGAGATATTGCGGTGTTATGGTATGAAAGCTGGGAGAGGTCCCGAGGGAGAGATATTCCCCCTCCCACCTGGTCCAGCTTTTCAGGAGCCTTTCTGGATCACTATTTGCCGCGGGAGATTCGACAGGCCCGGGTAGACCAGTTCCTACATCTGGAACAGGGGGCCATGAGTGTTCGGGAATATTCCTTGCGGTTTGACTCCTTGGCTCGATATGCACCGGCTTTCGTGGATACCATGGCATCCAGAGTGCATCGTTTTATTATGGGGTTGAACCCAGAGTATGTCGAGACTTGTATCACGGCCACACTGCGAGAAGATATGGGTATTTCCCGAATCCAGGCATTTGCCCAGAATATTGAGGGCATCAGACAGCAACATCGGGAAATCAGAAGGGTTAATCAGGAGCAGCGTCGCCGGGATAGGCCAGCTGAGTTACAAAGAGAGGCCCGAGGAGGACCCAGGCCACGATTGTCAGACAGGCCGCCCAGGCCCCCACCTCCGCCACAGTCACAGGGAGGTAGATCCAACCGCAGGGGGCAGTTAGAGGCTGGTAGAGGTTCGCAGACGGCAGACTCACCGTCACAGAGGAGGGCGGAGCAGAGTAGGTATACCCTACCACTTTGCCCTATATGCAGTCGACGTCATTCTGGAGCATGCAGGTATGGTTCCACCGCATGTTATATTTGTGGCCAAGAAGGCCATTTGATGAGAGATTGCCCAGCCAGAGGTCGTGAGGACCGGGACAGACAGGATAGGGCATCAACAGGATCACGAGCTACAGCATCCTCGACTGGGCGCAGGCCCCCAGTTTCAGCAGGCAGGGGTCGAGGCAGATCAAGGGCCTCCAGTACAGGTGCGGGTCCAAGCCGCACATATGCCTTACCAGGGAGGCAAGATTCAGAGGCATCGCCTGATGTTGTGACAGGTATGCTAACTATCTGCTCACAACCTGCTTATGTACTAATTGATCCAGGGTCTACCTTGTCCTATATTACTCCATTTGTGGCACGGAAGTTTAGTATTGTACCAGAATCATTACAGCAACCCTTCCTAGTTTCCACGCCCATCGGTGACTCTATCACAGCTAGCCGAATTTACCGCTGGTGTACAGTAGAGGTTGCTGATCGTCAGACCACAGTAGATCTGGTCGAGCTAGAAATGATAGACTTCGATGCCATAATGGGCATGGATTGGTTAGTACCATGTTTTGCTAATATTGAATGTTGGACCAAAACGGTCCGATTCCACTTCCCGGGGGAGGCAGTACGGGAGTGGAAGGGTAGCACCGCGACGCCAAAAGGTAGGTTTATTTCCTACCTTCAGGCGAGAAAGTTGATATCTAAGGGGTGTATTTATCATCTGGTCAGAGTTCAGGATGTCCAAGCAGAATCTCCGACCCTCCAGTCTGTCCCAGTGGTAAATGAATTCCCAGATGTATTTCCTGATGAGTTACCTGGTATTCCCCCAGAAAGGGAAATAGACTTTGCTATTGACTTGCTACCAGGCACTCAGCCAATATCAATACCTCCTTATCGTATGGCTCCTGCAGAACTCAGAGAATTAAAGGAGCAGTTGAAAGACTTGTTAGATAAAGGTTTTATCAGGCCGAGTACTTCCCCGTGGGGTGCGCCAGTCTTGTTCGTGAGAAAGAAAGATGGCTCGCTCCGGATGTGTATAGATTATCGGCAGCTCAATAAAGTTACAGTAAAGAACAAGTACCCGCTTCCCAGAATTGATGACTTATTTGATCAGTTGCAGGGAGCCAGATACTTTTCTAAGATTGACTTGCAGTCCGGATATCACCAGGTCCGAGTACGTGAGAGTGATATTCCTAAGACAGCGTTTAGGACCCGATATGGACATTTTGAATTTCTAGTTATGTCCTTCGGGTTAACGAACGCCCCAGCAGTCTTTATGGACCTGATGAACAGTATTTTCAGACCTTTCCTGGACTTGTTCGTGATAGTATTCATTGATGATATTCTGGTGTATTCTCGCTCTGAAGCTGATCACCGGACTCATTTGCGGACAGTGCTCCAGATTCTCAGGGACCGCCAGTTGTATGCTAAATTCTCGAAATGTGAATTCTGGCTTAACTCAGTGGCCTTTTTAGGGCATATTGTTTCAGATGCTGGTATACAGGTAGACAAGCAGAAGATAGAAGCAGTTAAGTCATGGCCTAGGCCTACCACCCCGACTGAAGTTCGTAGCTTTCTGGGATTAGCAGGGTATTACAGAAGGTTCGTTGAAGGGTTCTCAACCATTGCAGCACCTTTAACTAAATTGACACAGAAAGCAGCCAAGTTTCAATGGACGGAGGCATGTGAGCAGAGTTTCCAGGAACTGAAAGACAGGTTAACCTCCGCCCCAGTACTAGCACTGCCGGAAGGCACAGAAGGGTTTTCAGTTTATTGCGACGCGTCAGGTGTCGGGCTGGGCTGTGTGTTGATGTAGTATGGTAGAGTAATTGTATATGCTTCCAGACAGCTGAGGAAACACGAAAAGAATTACCCTACCCATGACCTAGAATTGGCCGCAGTAATTCATGCCTTGAAGATGTGGAGGCATTATCTGTACAGCGTTCATGTTGATATTTATACAGATCATAAGAGCCTACAGTACATTTTCACTCAGAGGGAGTTGAATCTGCGGCAACGCCGCTGGTTGGAGTTGTTAAAAGACTATGATGTGAATATTCTATACCACCCCGAAAAAGCTAATGTTGTAGCAGATGCCCTGAGCCGTAAGTCAATGGGGAGTTTAGTGTATTTGCGACCTGAGAAGCAGAAGTTAGACAAAGAAATCCATCAGTTAGCTAGCCTAGCCGTTCGAGTAATGGAAACAGAAAATAATGGGGCCGTAATTCAGAATTCTGCAGTGTCATCATTGGTTGCAGAGGTAAAAGAACGACAGTACGAGGATCCCGATTTAGTCCAGCTCAGAGATAGAATTCAGAAAGGTAAGGAACCAGATTTTCAGATAGCCGGGGATGATGTGCTACGCTGTAAGGGCCGCCTTTGTGTCCCGAATATCTCAGGCCTTCGTGGGCAGATTATGCACGAGGTACATTACGCTCGCTATTCCCTTCACCCAGGGGCAACGAAAATGTACCACGACATCAGAGACATCTACTGGTGGCCAGGTATGAAAACTGAAATAGCCAAATTTGTATCTAGATGTGCTAATTGTCAACAGGTGAAAGCAGAGCACCAGAAACCGGGTGGCTTGACTCAAGAGATATCGATACCTATGTGGAAATGGGAAGCAATAAATATGGATTTTGTAACAGGGTTACCCCGTACCAGACGTAGAAATGATTCCATTTGGGTAATAGTTGATAGGCTGACAAAATCAGCTCATTTCCTGCCAGTAAGGGCTACCTTCTCAGCTGAGGATTATGCCGAATTATATATCAGAGAAATAGTTAGGTTACATGGAGTGCCGGTGTCCATCATTTCAGACAGAGGGGCACAGTTTACAGCTAGGTTTTGGCAGTCATTTCAGAAAGGTCTGGGGACGCAGATTAATCTGAGCACAGCATTCCATCCTCAGACAGACGGGCAAGCTGAACGTACAATTCAGACGCTCGAAGATATGCTACGAGCGTGTGTGTTAGATTTTGGGGGTAGCTGGGATGAACATCTTCCGTTAATCAAATTTGCTTATAATAATAGCTACCGTTCAGCTATTCAAATGGCGCCTTTCGAGGCATTGTACGGGCGGAAATGTAGATCGCTGGTAGGCTGGTTTGAGGTAGGAGAATCAGCATTAGTTGGCCCAGACATTGTTCGGCAGTCCGAGGAAAAGATAAAGCTTATCCGAGAATGTTTACTGACCACTCAAAGCCATCAGAAGTCATATGCAGATAGACGGCGCAGAAATCTAGAATTTTCGGTAAACGACTGGGTATACCTGAAAGTGTCCCCGATGAAAGGGGTAATGAGATTTGGTAAGAAAGGCAAGCTTAGCCCAAGATTCATTGGGCCGTACCAAATTCGGCGAAGAATAGGCCGCGTGGCATATGAGTTAAACTTGCCTCCAGAATTAGCATCCGTTCACCCAGTATTCCACGTTTCCATGTTAAGAAAGTTTGTAGGGGACCCTTCTACAGTAGTCCTAGTCTAGGATGTTCAGGTCACAGAGGAGTTAGCTTATGAAGAGGTTCCCGTAGCCATTTTAGACAGACAGATTCGCAGGCTGAGAACTAAAGACGTTGCATCTGTCAAGGTATTGTGGTGTAACAGAAATCGGGAAGAAATGACGTGGGAGGCTGAAGAAGACATGAAAATCAGATATCCTCACTTATTTCAGGCCTAGTCAGACGACAGGTATGTCCGTATTATTATTTACACAGTACTTTATGGTATGTATGTTGTAAATGATAAAGAAAGAAGTGGTATTCAGTTGTCCAGTGGATTGTAGAATATTGTGTGCAGTGCCTGTGTTGGACTTTTTCTGTGTTTCAGGGTGTTGCGATAGTCCATATTACAGGGGAAACTCTGCCAAAATGTTTCCAGAAAGTAAAGTAAGTAGTCCTCTAGATGACAGTATACATTCGAGGACGAATGTTCCTAAGGGGGGGAGAATGTTATACCCAGTAGAATTCCCGGCACATAGATGACCTATTCGCACGTTGGTTAAGTATATTTGAAAGCCATACGTGCCAGGGAAAGGCCCGGGAAAAGATCGGACGAGAAACCTGTCGAACCATCGCCGGAGGAGCCGAGGCAGAGCCCCTCCGCGATGGCAGCGTGTCACGGAGGTGAGGCCTCCGCGATGGCTCCGTGACACGTTGCCCGTGTCCAGGCCCAAGTATATAAAGCCCCCACTTCGGTTGGAAATCATTCCATACTTATAAAAATTTCCAGAAACGTAGTGAACAGAGGGAAAACGAAGGAGATTATAAATTATCGTTCGATTACGCTGCCAAACGCTGCCCAAACCCAAATTAATCCTAGATACCAAGGTATTTAGCAGCAGAGAGCATTTCTACGGAGTTAGTTTTGCGAAATACGGCCGACGAATCGGCGAGCCGCCGAACTAAAGTAAGTAGAATTGCTCCAAATTTATGTCTATGTGTTCCTAGTTGAGAAGTAAATATTTCTCCCTTCTGGGCCGCTGAAAAATAGCGAGTTTTCGACCGTCTTTCGATAAGCCTAAGTTTAGGCTATAAACTATATCGAAAGTGACGTTGCCTTTTGAAATAACGTTGTATTTAGTATTGATTAACGTATTTATGAATGCAGTTGGGAGAAAACAGTAGAAGTACCAGCCGAGCCTAGTCCGACGGACGAATATTTAAAGATAAGGTATGTAAAGTTAAGTTTCCTCGGCAAGTTGAGTGACATTGAAGCAGTGTAGTAATTTACAGACCAGTAGAAGGTTCAGAAATTGATTATTGTATTATTTTGAACATTGGTGCAATATGAGCAGTTTTGGGCCGTAACGTGTACGATACCTATCCGTATGATATAGGTTCGAATATAAATGATTAAGATTGGCCGTATATTCAGTATGTGATATAATATGCCCTGCCAAGATATTGTTGTGTTTAGATGAAACCTCGCAAGGTAGTACAGCATCAGTAAAGCATTCCAGATATAGAATAGTAACTGTATATGGTTTAGAGAGCATGTTAGAAATAGGAAATCATGTTAATGCAGAAACCTAGTGAACAGCATAGCCTTCAGCAGAAACACCCGCTTGTATAGCCTTTGCCCCAGTACAGTTAGATAGGGAACTATATTCATATTTATACTTACCTGTCTCAGCATGTATCAGACACCTACAGATTGCTATTATTAGCCCAGTATATGATTTATATAATACCTTACACCTATTAGTTTTGGCTTATGAGATACACAGACAGCATGATTAGTCGAGACCATTGTATTGATTGGGGTTGGATTACCTAGCATCCCTGACCGCCCAGGGTTAATAGCTGTATCGACTCGTCCGCCAGAGGACGAGGATACGTCACTCTACGGAGTGATATGCCGTCCCGCAAGGGGACGAAGATGGGATGCCAGTTTCCCCATATTGTGCCTTGGTCGACCCTTATACACCCCCGTCGAGCGGGTACGCCCGGGGTGTTGATTTAAAGTCCTTCGGACTCAGATACAGTTATAGTCAGGGGCTCAGTGAGCCCAAGTGCATACCCAGGGACCGGCAGGATGCTTACAGCCACTATAGGAGATGGGATGACCGGGGTAGGGGCATAGATTCTGTGTTGATTGTACCTCCCGGCTTATGGGGGCCGGGTATGGTTTGTATGTGCTGTGTTATGTTATGTATGCTATGCTATGTTATATTAGATGCGAGTGGGTTGGTAGTAGAATGATACGCCTCCAGGTATGATTCCTACTTCCTTCGAAATCAGTAAGAACAGGTACGATCTACTTCATCAGACAGTTAAGTTATTCCTCCTACTTCTGCTTCATCAGTCATATTATTGCTTTCAGATGTCGTTCTCAGTTACACTATTTTAGTTGCTTTACATACTCAGTACCAGCGGTACTGACGCCCAGTGGGGCGCTGCATTACTTGCTTGCAGGTACTCCTAGACGAGCAGGCGATTCTACGTGACTCCCTGTCAGCGGTTGAGTATTCAGCTCCAGTCATCCGGAGGCTGAATTTCAGAGGTGTAGTCCAGTTCCTTTTGTTGTATATAGAATGGGTAGGTCGGGGCCCTGTCCCGATCAGTTCTATTACTATTCCTAGAGGCTTGCATTCTGTATGAAATCCCTGTGGTCAGATGAGCCGGTCGTGTGGGGCCGTGCAGTTGTATAGTTGTCTTTACTCTTTCTTACTTCTGTGATGGTCGTGTGAGGCCATAGTTGTCAGTAGTGGTGACCTTGCCGGTCACGTAGCTTCTTTTTGTGCTTTTTGATTAAGCAGCAGATAACTAGATAGCATGGTGGCCTTGTCGGCCCATATAGGTTTCCCTGAGTTACTATATTTCTGGTTAGCTGCCAAGACAGGTACAGCAGGCGATAGGCCAATGGGCCGGGGGCTATATTTACAGCCGTTATATAGCCATTTGTTTCCAGAAATCTGAGTTAGAGCCAGCCAGGCGCCAGACGCACCCAGGCTTAACAGTCTAGCAGGTCAGATCTTAGTAGGGCACCAGGTGCCAGTCGTACCCCCCCCCCCCAAGGCGGGGTGTGACATGGATTGGTTGGCTCTGTGCTATGCAAATGTAGAATGCTGGACCAAGACAGTTCGATTCCACTTTCCAGGGGAGGCAGTATGAGAGTGGAAGGGAAGTACAATTACGCCAAAAGATAGGTTTATTTCCTATCTTCAGGAGAGGAAGTTGATAGCTAAGGGGTGCATTTACCACCTTGTCAGAGTTCAGGATGTTCGGGTAGAGCCTCCGACTCTCCAGTCTGCTCCAGTGGTGAATGAATTCCCCGACGTATTTCCAGATGAGCTACCTGGTATTCCTCCAGAAAGGGAAATAGATTTTGCAATTGATTTATTACCAGGAACTCAGCCCATATCAATTCCTCCGTATCGTATGGCTCCTGCTGAACTCAGAGAATTAAAGGAGCAGCTGAAAGATCTGTTAGATAAGGGCTTTATCAGGCCAAGTACTTCACCATGGGGTGCGCCAGTTCTATTTGAGAGAAAGAAGGATTGCTCGCTCCACATGTGTATAGATTACCGGCAGTTGAATAAGGTTACAGTTAAGAATAAGTATCCGCTTCCCAGAATAGATGATTTCTTTGACCAGTTACAGGGGGCCAGATATTTCTCCATGATTGACTTACGGTCCGGATACCATCAGGTTCGAGTTCGTGAAAGGGACATTCCGAAGACAACCTTCAGGACCAGATACAACCATTTTGAGTTCCTAGTCATGTCCTTTGGGCTGACGAATGCCCCAGCGATATTTATGGACCAGATGAACAGTATCTTCAGACCATACCTAGACCTGTTCTTGATAGTGTTTATCGACGATATTCTGGTGTATTCTCATTCAGAGGTAGATCACCAAGCTAATTTACGGGCAGTGCTCCAGATTCTCAAGGACCGTCAGTTGTACGCCAAGTTCTCTAAATGTGAATTTTGGCTTAACTCAGTAGCTTTCTTGGGGCATATTTTGTTGAATGCTAGTATACAGGTGGACACACAGAATATAGAAGCAGTAAAAACATGGCCCAGACCTACTACTCCGACCGAAGTCCGCAGCTTTCTGGGATTAGCAGGGTACTATAGAAGATTTGTTGAAGGGTTCTCCACCATAGCGGCACCTCTGACTAAGCTGACGCAGAAAGCAGTAAAGTTTCAGTGGACAGAGGCATTGGAGCAGAGTTTCCAAGAATTGAAAGACAGATTAACCTCCTCCCTAGTGTTAGCATTACCAGAACGTACAGAGGGTTATACAGTGTGTTGTGATGCTTCAGGTATTGGGTTGGGATGTGTGTTGATGCAACACGGTAAAGTGATTGCTTATGCTTCCAGACAGTTGAGGAAACACGAAAAGAATTATCCTACCCATGACCTGGAACTAGCCACAGTGATCCACGCCCTAAAGATATGGAGACATTACCTGTACGGCATGTGGATATTTTCACCGACCATAAGAGGTTGCAGTATATCTTCACTCAGAGGCAGTTGAATTTGCGGCAGCATCGCTGGTTGGAGTTATTGAAAGATTATGATGTGAACATTCTGTATCATCCGGGAAAGGCCAACGTAGTAGCAGATGCTCTCAACCGCAAATCTATGGGGAGTTTGGCGTACTTGCAGCCCGAGCAGCGGGAGTTGGTCAGTGAAATACACCAATTATCCAGTTTAGCCGTTTGTGTAGCAGAAACAGAGGACAATAGAGTGGTAATTTAGAACACCGCAGTGTCGTCATTAGTTGTGGAGATAAAGGAACGGCAGTATGAAGAGCCTGACCTGGTTCAGCTTAAGGACAAAATTCAACAAGGAAAAACACCAGATTTTCAGGTAACTGAGGATGAAGTGTTGCAATGTAAAGGTGGCATTTGTGTTCCAGACATTTCAGGGCTTCGCCAGCAGATCATGAGCAAAGCGCATTACGCCCGCTATTCTCTCCACCCAGGCGTGATGAAAATGTACCATGATATCAAAGAAATTTACTGGTTGCCAGGTATGAAGAGGGAAATAGCAGAATTTGTAGCCCAGTGTCCTAACTATCAGCAAGTAAAAGAAGAACACCAGAAACTAGGTGGGTTGACTCAGGACATAGCTGTGCCTCTTTGGAAGTGGGAAGTTGTAAACATGGACTTTGTAGGAGGATTACCCCGTAACAGGATGATTCAATTTGGGTAATTGTTGACAGACTGACGAAATCAACCCATTTCCTGCCAGTAAAAGCCACTTTCTCTGCCGAAGATTATGTCGAATTGTATATCAGAGAAATAGTTAGATTACACGGTGTTCCAGTATCTATTATCTCTGACAGAGGAGCACAATTTACAGCTAGATTTTGGCAGTCATTTCAGAGAGGTTTGGGAACGCAGGTTAATTTGAGCACAGCATTCCACCCTCAAATAGATGGACAGGTGGAACACACTACTCAGATGCTCGAGGATATGCTACGCGCTTGTGTGTTGGACCTTGGAGGTAGTTGGGATGAATATTTACCGCTGATTGAGTTTGCTTATAACAATAGTTACCACTCAGCTATCCAGATGGCGCCCTTTGAGGCATTGTATGGATGGAAATGTAGATCGCCAGTTGGCTGGTTTGAAGTAGGAAAGTCAATACTAATTGGGCTAGATATTATTCATCAATCATAGGAGAAGGTAAAGCTTATCAGAGAATGCCTACTGACTGCTCAGAGCCGCCAGAAATCGTATGCTGATGTGCGGCGCAGAAACCTGGAATTTAATGTGAATGACTGGGTAGTTTTGAAAGTATCTCCAATAAAAGGGGTGATGAGATTCGGCAAGGAAGGTAAGCTCAGTCCGAGGTTCGTTGGGCCTTATCAGATTCGGCAGAGAATAGGCCAAGTGGCATACGAGTTGAACTTGCCTCCAAAATTAGAGTCCGTTCATCCGGTTTTCCACGTGTCTATGTTGATCACAACCCCACACTTAAATCCTTGTTCGTCCTCGAACAACCTTTTACATATCATGCATATGGAGACTCCCACATAACTAATTTAGCAAGATAATTCATGTTACGGCTATAATGATTATGTAAGATAACAAGCTACAAATAGAGCATGCACAATTTAATCACATAAATGAAATACAACGATGTTAAGACCTCTTAACCTCAAGAATCGACTCTCAATCTTAGCAAACTCATGCAAATCAACTGATTAAGAAATCCCACATGAATTATATCCTTCATTCAACATGTGCCCCTCACGGGAAGAGAGTTACCCAATCACACGCAAAAATAATTTTTATATCACAACATGTGTGGGTACATGCATAGAATTACACTCACTCTCACAAAGAATTCACATGCATCATGTAATGGCCCATAAGCTTGCCCTTAGTGTTTTATTCCATTAATTTGAGGATGTATGAATGTAAGATAAAGTAGGACTTTTTAGGTTGTAATGTAACTCAGGTGCGTGTAGGTACTATTATGATCAGTAATAGTGACTATCTTTCCTAAGCGCTTATAATACATCACGCCTTCATTACAAACTTCCCTTCCCTCACTTCACCTTTTTCTCTTTTCATCTTTCTTTTTCCTCTTTTGGTCCCCCCTTTCTTTAGGCACTTTTAGCTTATTAGTAAGGAGTTCTATAAGTAACTTTTCATTTATTTATTTTCTTACTCCCTACTAATACTCACCCATATTCAAACAAGTGCACCTTTGACCTTTCTCAACTTTTACAATTGCTACTTTCCCTTCTTTTTCATTCTTCTCACTCCTTTACTCTTTCGGCTTTTTCCTTTAAGCGCTTAGGAGTTTTGGTTCAATTACAAGGCTAATGAAAGAAAAAGGATTAAGCTTATGTTGCAGCTGTCAAAGAATAGGCTCAAGGCTCAATGGGGTTACCTAGGATTAATTTTTCAAGGTAGGTATAATGAGGGATAAAAGTTTGGTTCATTCAAAGAATTGCCTAAATCATCTCCTACATTTCACATCCTTCATTTCGTTATATATACACACCAGGCAAGTTCTAGACAATCCACAATAGCACGGAATACTCAAAAAAACCTTACACTCATGGCACATGCTCAAATCAAGATACATTCAGTAGACTCTTACTCAGCTAATCACAAGAATTCAGAATTAAGCTTCAATCATATTGAGTCAAATTCAAGAGCCTAAGTGTCCCAAACAAAGTTATACACCTGCATGCTTCACACTGAACATACTTGCATCTTACAACCATGTATAGCACATAAAAAGAACATCAAGCACCAATTAGTTACGGGTTCACAAACCCACAAACTATCGACTAATTTTTCCTCAAGACGGTCGTCATCCATCCATCGTCAGAAACAATCTCTAACTATGACCAAAAACATTATATACAGAACAAGGAAAGAAAAAGAAAAATTTTATTCTTTGGTTCAAGGACCCCCCATCGGAAAAGAACCGGAAAGAAAAACCAACGGGTGATGAATTCATGCTTAACTCAAAAAGATTTTTCAAATTTTTCAAATTTCTCACCAACTTTTGCACAAGCATTACATTCACCAAAATCGTTAAGAACAAAAAATTTTCAAATTTCCCTTGAAATTTCCCTCACCCCACACTTAAATCATGCTATGTCCTCATAGCATCAAATTAAAATTTACAACGGGTGAGAAATACTCCCTGAGGCCTTTAGGCCTAGCCAACAACATGCCTTTCTTCAACTTTGCACAAGTGGGTGTTCGACCCCACACTTTTTCTCTTCCATGCTTGTTAGCTTCCTTCTCCACGGGTACTCATACTTCCCCTCCATCTGTGCTTAACTTTCCACCAAAACAACACAAGATGAAAAATAAATAAAATCAACTTAAATGAAAGAAATTAAAATGGTACGCATGGTACCCTTGGGTTGCCTCCCAAGCAGCCCCTAATTTTACGTCGCGGCACGACGTATCCAGTTTCACCGCTTTTTCCTCCACCTTGAGGATATGAATCTCACCCCTAATTTCCTCTCTAATTTCCTCTTATGCTCCAGGGGTGGTGGTGAAAAATTGTAAGGACCAAGCAGTAGATGTTGCTTTTTGAACTTATTGGCCCTTAAGTAAGCAAAGTCATTTTGTCTTTCTGAGTTATTAAATTTCAAAATATATGGGGCTTCGTCCTCCTCTAGACATTTCTCTATAAGCTTGGAAGACACTATTTCTATGTTTTCAACCAAACTTAATGTCGAGAAATGCTTCGAGTGTGGTCCAATAATCCTCAACTCTGAAACTGCATTGTGCTTGACCTCCTTACTTGTATACTCCTTCTCAGCATCGACATCTATCTCTTCATTAATGTCAAATGGGGGATACTCTATCTCTTCTTCCATGAACAGATTTTACATAAGTGTGAGCCCATCACGGGGACACTCAAGAGATTCTAATTGTTGGGCTTCATCCAAAAATTCACCCTTGTCTTCCTCTTGTAGTTCCTCTTGAATATCGGCTAAAACTGTCACCTGCAAGTTATCACAAGCTTCAGCTTCAGCGATCATCTCCGTGAATTTGATGCTCATCCTTTCTAGAGCCTCTGCATTCTCTTCTTGCTGAATTCTCAATACTGCCATCACCTCCTTCATTGCTTCTGATTGCTCCAAGAGTTGTTTCAGAATGTCTTCTATTCGAGCTTGGTGTCCCAAGTCCTCATTTTCAGCATGCCTATATTCAGGAAAAATAACAGAAGGATCATAGTAGGGGCTTGGGGGAGGGGAATATGCATTCAGACAGCCATCCCAATGGCCATCTTGACCACCACATATATTGCACGTGTTACAGTGTTGCCACAAGTGGGGTCCTCCGCAATTCAGACAAGATTCGTCAAAATATGAGTATCCACCATTTAAACCATTTGTATTCCACGATGTCATGTTAATAAGGGTATACGAACAAGCAGAAAAATAAAATAAAATAAAATGAAAAAAAGAATTAAAACAAACACTAAGACCAAATTGTCAGCACTTAAGAAAAAAAAATATAGTAAATTTACACTTAAGAAAAATTCACCAATTGCCAAGTCTCCCCGGCAACGGCGCCAAAAACTTGTTCGGGTGTTTGCTATATGGGTATATAAAACCGACACGCAAGTGTACGTGGTCAAACAAGTAGTAAGTGGCTTAAGTAAGCCAAGTATCGATCCAAGGAGACTCTAGGTAAGTAAAAATTGCTTAAGTATACTATATTCTATCTCACTTCTATATATGCTGACAACAACGTAACTAACAATTGTAAAGTTTGTTTTATAAATTATATACTAAAACTACTAACAATTATCTACTTTGAATTTAAACTATGGATATGAGCATGCCAAGGTTAAGAACATGTAATGAACTTGATTATAATCATAAATTGGTTAATCTTTCTCTTCCAGTTGCTAGCCAAGAACATTAGCCAAGAGATTAAAACTCTCGTATTTAATCTCACTTAAGAATCATAAACCATCCGTCTACATTTCTGTGATCAAATGCAATTTATGACCTAGCAATATAATTCCGGTTCCTAAATTGACTAATACGGCTTTCAAGTATATTTCTATCAGGAAAGCACATCAAAACCCAATTTTCCCAAATCAAGTTAAGAACAATACCCTATTAATTCACAACTTTCCAATTTCGTGCTCTCTCGAGTGAAATCGGACTTTTTAGATGTACATTAATGTCGGCCACACACCAATGCAGTAGAAACAAGAATTAATAGAACAACATGGAAGAAGAAGATGAAAAACCATATAATTCAATAATCAAAATTCATCACAAATGTTCATAACCTCAACAAGGAAGAGAATTAGCCACTCATTTGTGGATTAATCATCCTAAAACAAGTGTTAATCATACAAACAATTGATTGAAAGAAGAAAGAAAGAGAGAAAAACCCTTAGCTTTTTCGTCCCTCAACTGCCTGTAACCCACGTCCTTGCTCCACCAAGTCTGAATTATGAAAAATAAACCTAAGTGTGCTATTTATAGTAGTAGGACTCTTTCCCAGAATAACAAGCAACGTGTCACGGAGTGCATCGCGGAGCACTGCCTCCGTGACACGCTACGGACGCGGAGGCTCTCTGGAAATCACCCGAACTTGGCCCGGCAGCACCCTGCCGCATTGGCAGCGTGTCACGCTGCTTGGGCAGCGCGTTGGAACCTCTTGGTGGAGCAGCCAACCAGCCATGGCACGTTGCCAACGCGCAGGTGGGCTGTTGTGATCAGTCTGCCAGCCGTGGCACATTGCCGATGCGCCGGTGGGCTGTTTTGTGCCTCCTCTTTGCCGACGTTCGCGTGTTAATTCCGTTTCCAAGCCTCTACTTCCCCAACTCGTGGATTAGTTACTCAAAAGTCATCAAAACCTACAAAACAAAGGCTAATCATGTTGGTTAGCACATATCTTCACTTCATATAAAATTACATAAAAATGTATACAATAACTTAGATAAACAAGACTAATTTAAGTCATAAAGCATATCTCGGGCATGCTATTTTTGCCCATGATCAGTACTGTGGCGTAACAAGAACCGAGAGGAGATGACTTGGGAAGCAGAGGAAGACATGAAAGTCAAATATCCTCACTTATTCCAAGCCTAATTAGTAGAGAGGTATGTTAGTATCGTTATCATATGAGATGCCTTATATTACATGTATAATGAGATAGTCGACTCTAGACTTTTACATGATGATTGCTACAGTATTGTGTGGAGTACCTGTATTGGACTTTTATGCATTTCAGGTTTTTGAGATAGTCCATATTACAGGGGAGACTATGCCGAAATATTTCTAGAATAAGTCAAGTAAGTTGAACTTCTTGCAAGTAGAAGTTTACATTCGAGGATGAATTCTCTTAAGGGGGGGAGAATGTTACACCCCGTAAATTCACGACATGTAGATGGCCTATTCGCATGTTGGTTAAGAGTTTTTGAATGCCATACATGCTAGGAAAAGGCCTGGGGAAAGACCGGATAAGCGACACATCAAACCATCACAAGAGGAGGCTGGCAGACCTCCTCCACGATGGCCAGAGTCTCACTAAGGCTCACCTCCGCGATACACAGCGTGTCACGGAGGCTAACCTCCGCAATACACAGCGTGCCACGGAGGTGAGGTGCAGCCCCAAGTATAAAAGCCTCCATACTTTGGTTTTTATTTTATTTAACTTAAGATTTATAGAAAATAACAGAGAACATATCTAAGAACAGAGGGAACGAAGGTTTCTTTGAAATTTCCTTCCGATTACGTCGCTATACGCGGTCCAAACTCGAAATAAACGTGGGTAGTGAGGTATTAAGCAGCAAGGAGCATTCCTACGGCTTTAGTTTTGTAAAATTCGACCGGCGAATCGTCGTGCTACCGAGCTAAGGTAAGTGGAATTGCTCCAAATTAGTGTCAATATACTCCTAGCCCTAAAGTGAGTATTTCTCCCTTCTAGACTTCCGAAAAATAGCGAGTTTTCGGCCCTTTTTTCAATAAGTCAATGTTTGGGCTATATATGTATTAAAAGTGATATTTTCTTTCAAAATATTAATGTATTTAGTCCTAATTGATATATATATGGATGCAGTTGGGAGAAATAGAGAAATATTGACCGAATTAAGCCAATTAGCTAGGAAATCAGAAACGGAGGTATGTAAAGCCAGTTTCTTCTGCAAGCCAGTAGTTCCGGTATAGTAACATAGCTCAAGTGCCAGTAGAACATTTCAGAATTCACATGTTATGCTTAGTATAAATTTTAGTACAATGATTGGAAGCATCATGTCCTGTATAGCGTCAAACTTACTAGCACGATATAAATTCTAGTAGAAAGTGACAGAAATAGTACAGCATGCCCAGTATGTGATTTAGTAAAGTATGTTAGGATATTATCGTGTTCAGTTGAAACTTAGTAAAGCAATATAAGTTCCCGTAACGTATTTCAGGAATAGAATAGGAGCCTAAAATGAAGTTTAGAAAGCATGTTAGAAGTAGTAAATCATGTTTACTATGAACCTCAGTTACACAGCAAGATTTTCAGCAGAAAAGAATTATATCTTGTTCTGTATTAGACTCAACACAGTATGATAGAAGATTATATATATACCATTATCAGTCTCAATATGTATTAAATACATACATATCACTATCATTAGTTTCAGCATGTAGTATATACATAAACATTATTATCACTAGTTTCAGCATGTGGTATATGCAGTTAGTATTACTAGTTGAGACCTGACTATATTGTTTTGGGGTTGGATTACCTAGAAATCATGACCGCCCCAGGGTTAATATCTGTATCAAATCTTCCGCCAGAGGGCGAGGATACGTCGCTCTACGGAGTGGCATGCCGTCCCCAGGGGACGAAGATGGATGCCAGTTTCCCCATATTTTGCCTTGGTAGGTTTTTTATACACCCCCGTCGAGTGGGTACGCCCGGGGTGTTGATTCAGGAGTCCTCCGGACTCAGGTACAGTTATAGTCAGGGGCTCAGCGAGCCCAAGTGCATACCCAGGGGACCGGCAGGATGCTTATAGTTACTATGGGAGATGGGATGACCGGGGTAGGGGTATAGATTGCCTGTTGTTTTTACCTCCCAGCTTATGGGGGCTGGGTAAGGTTTATGTGTGCTATGCTATGTTATGTTATGTTATATTATGCCATGTTACGCTAGATATGAATAGATCAACAGTAGAACGCTACATTTCCAGGTATGACTCCTACTCCTTTCAGTATCGTTGCAGACAGTCTTGAACTCATACTTGCAGTCTGTTACAGTCTATTTCCTTCTACTTTAGCCCTGTTAGTTATATTGCCTGTCTTTAGTTATTTTCCAGTTGTTGCTTTACATACTCAGTACCAGCAGTACTGACGCCCGTTTGGGGCGCTGCATTGCTTGCCTGCAGGTACTCATAGACGAGGAGCCGACCCCTTGTGATTCCAGCCAGCATACAGAGTCATCAGCTCCACTCATCCGGAGCTAGATAGCTAGAGGTTTATCCTTTTTCTTTTATTGTATAGTATGGGTAGGCCGGGGCCCTCTCCCGACCATATTATTAGTATTCTTAGAGGCTTGCAGATTGCATATTCCCTATGGTTAGCTGTACCGATCGTGTGCGGCCGTGTGTATGTCTTAGTTGTTTATGATGACCGTGTGAGGCCTCGTTCAGTTGGTAGTGGTGACCTTGTCGGTCACGCAGCTGTTTAGCACCTGTTTTCTTGATTCAGAAGTAACTAGACAGCATGGTGGCCTTGTCGGCCCGCATAGGTTCCTTCATACTACTGTTGTTCTGGTTAGCTGTTGTTTGCTTACAAGTGTCTATAGGCCTAGTCAGCCGGAGGCTGTATTTACAGCCGTTATATAGCCTGTCGTTTTCTTGAATCCACAATTAGAGCCAGCCAAGCACCAGAAGTGCTTAGGCTCAACAGTCTAGCAGTTCAGGTCCCAGTAGGGCACCAGGTGCTAGTCATACCCCCCAAGGTGGGGCGTGACAGATTTGAACTTATTTGAGGCTTAAAAAGAGTAAAAGTTACCAAGACAAACTCAAAAGGAGGAAGTGTCACAACATAATAAAAGATGGCATCCCGTAGGCACATCTATGCAATGACCTACACGACGTGCAGGCAGATCCAGGCAACCAGTGATACACCGCGGAGGCCTATGGCACACCGAGAGAAGCGAAAAACACCAAGTGTAGCCGACCCGGCACTATCTAATCCCAGTCCAGGAAGAAACATATGTAGATTAATTCAACTACTATATATACCCCTTCTCCAAGACAATTTTAATTATCTAGATCCAGACTTCTAGATTCACACAAAATATTTACGAATTGAATTATTGTAAGTGTGGAAAATATTTTCCATACTAGTATTGGAGAAAACATCAAGCTTTTATATTTTCTAATTATCTTCTGCGATTTTTCAAGATATTTCATATTATTGTATGTATTTCATTATGACTTCATATAAATCTTATGTTATTGTTTTCTCAAACATGAGCGGTTAAATCTCTTGAGCTAAGTTTGTGGGAACCATGATAGATTAACGGAAATAGAAAAAATTATGTAGTGATTCTTGAATAGTAAATTGAGTGGATTGTTATTCTCTTTGTTTTAATGATTTTTAGCAGTTGGAAACATTGAAACATGATTGTTTCATCAACTTACTTGACCAAAGAGGTTGAAGTTAGGAAAAGAGACTAACAATTAAAAATTGAGGATACCAACCCTCATCTAATTAACTTGAACTCTAACAGAGGATAGTTAATCCAATACTTATAGCGAGGGAAAACTATACACACTTAAAGTCTGAGCGGATTTAGGTGAAATTCATCTATGTTGGACAAGAGATGTTAGATGAACTTAATCGTCAGTCACATAAAAAATTCACAAAAATAGAACACTAATAAAATAAGTCTACTACATTATGAAACCATGGGGAACACAATCTTAGTTTTGTCACATCAATTTGAAAACAATTTTCTTTTATTTGCAACCCCCCTTCCGAAATATTGACTACTAGTTGATTTACTCATTATTAACATATTATTTCTTCCCTAACCTAGTTGTGTTACTACATTTGACAGCGACCGCTTTATACTTTATTTCGAGGTGTAATTTGGGCGTGATCAATAATAAAACATGAACATAAAAAAACATGAAACATCTGGAAGAGTGGAAGATTCTTATAAGCGACATACTCCAAGTTAGCATTATGGAGTCGAACCTGTACTTCTGGTAGGGAGGGCGTCCATACCTTGACAAGTATAAGAACCATGAAGGCATGATATCACTCATTAGCCCATAAATAAAGGAGACACTCTCAACTGGCAAGGACCCTTCTTTAGGGGCAAGGAAGACACTCTCCACTAGCGAGGACCCCATATCCTATGGTGGCATGTAGTTCTAGGACCTGGGTGCGCTGAAGTCTAGCCTAATCAGTGTTAAATTTTACTACCAAAACATACATAGTGCTGGTAATCATAAATGAAAACATTATAGGTTTTGCATAGGGTAGTTAAAAATATCTAGATTCATAAATTGCTTGATATACGTGAACTAGACATTAAAACAATATTGAAAATTCAACTATAATACATAAACTTGATACTCTTGAGATTCATACATACTTGAGTAAATCATGCTAACTTGAAAATAGAGAATCATGAGTGTTTTCAAAATCCATGTAATCATAACCATAAAACATAAGTAAAATTATGAGAGAATAAATTTCATAAAAGATCATAGAGTTTTGCATAAAAAAGGTCTAATCCTAGAAATTAATAAAAATCATAATTAGAGACATGACAGAATTGAATTCATGATATTAGACTTGAGATTAGGAATGAAGGTGAAAGAAATACCCCATTGATGATCCCACATACCTGGGCTTACTGATTTCTTGACTTAGCTTGAGACCCAAGAGAATTGCAGAAGAGGAACCCTAGTTTCCTTGAGAATCTTTGAGAGTTTGATTTTCAATCTATGGTGTCTGGATAGAAGAATAGGAGTTTAGGCTAAGTAAAACCCTTACATATCCCTCTTAGAAAATTCAAAATGACCTGGTTTAGGAGTTAAAAGCACAAAAAGTTAAAAAAAAATACCAAAGATAATTCACACATAAAATCTACCCACCAAGGGCCACACCACTAGTCAATGGTTGTCACCATGACTCCTGGTGACCAGTCATTATGTGTTGGATCCCTTTCTCCAGTTTCTGGACTTCCCATCATGGATGGTTACAACGAATTGGGATAGAGTGCCATGAGTCGTCCTATGACTCATGGTCAGTGGACCAATCTTGTATATTCTCTAAAGTCCATCTCACGGTTCATTATCATGACCTATCACTATGACTCATCACTTGGTCGAATGAGTCATCCCATGACTCGTTAAGTTTGAACCCTTGGCTGTCTGGGAACTAACAGCTCGTGACCATGAGTCATACCATGTCACAACTACTTGTGGTAGGGACTCGTGGTCCAAGAGATGAAACTGTTGAGGCTTACCATGACTCACAGGACAGGTCATTGGTACATACCACTACTGATTACACAAGTCATTTCTGAGGTAAATTTTAGATTTTTATGCCGGTTTCTACTCCATGTCTTGGGTCTGATCTTAAAGGACTTTTTGGATGTAATATCTATTCAGTCTTACACCTTATCTTCACCTTTGTCAAGTTATAAACATCCTTAGATATTGATTGTGAACTAATGGTATTGCATTGATGGACAATTAGGAAGACCCTATGAAGAAGGCATTAGTTATTAGCTGCTAGTTGTTACAGACAGAATAATGCGTAGCCTTGAGAATTTTTGAAATAATGATAGAAATCATGTTTATAGAATCGTGCCTTTAGTTCCATTCAAATGAACTTGTTTCTATAACGAATGATGAACTCGAATCTCTTATGAATTATTCTAACAAAGAATCCCAAAGATTATGAAATCTTTATGCTATAAAACTCTCATAGGTATGTTCATGTTACATATTCAAGTCCAAGATCTCTTCATGATTTACAATCAACTCTTGTTCACGCTACAGAGTCACTATTAGACTATTTTATTAGTCACCCTAAAGGGGTAGTTATTGAGTTACAATATTACTTGATGTTTTGATTATGTACTCGTAACAGGAGCACTCATGATTGCATTTTACATTACAACTGACATTTCTCAATCGCTAGGCGTACGGGCAAAGATATTATATGATGACCATCAATCGGTATTATCGGTTGGATAGAGGAGCCAACCATCGAAATATGTGTCGATGGGTAGACATAGCATTTATATGCATATGTATGATGCATTGGCTTACAGAGGTAAGTTGCAGTCAGTTACAGGTTTCAGACTTTAAGTTATGTCTGTCCTCCTATATTCTTATCTCTTAATGCAGTTATCTTTATGATTACTGTTAAATGAATATTACTTTTTAGGTTTACATACCAGTACATATGTTATACCCCAAAAACCTAAAGATCAGACCCGGGAGTTGAAACGGAGAAAATAGGATTTTCTGCACCAGGTCACAGAATGAGTCATCTTGTGACCCATCAGGTTGACCACGATTCCTTAGTGACTCATGGTGAGGAGTTTGACTTGAGTTGGAAATTATGGTTTTGAGTCCACACGGATGTGACCACGAGTCGTGGTCAGCACCCACGACTCATTGAGTTAGTCATGGTCAAGGGCTAATGAAAGGTGAAGGTTAAGTTGGTAGTGTTCCCTATGAATGGACACAACGAGTCGTGGTCAAATGCCACGATCCATTAGGTTACTCGTGGTCATCAGTTGATTAAAGACTTGAGGTTTTTGGGCAGTGGTGGTAATGAGTGGTGACCACAAGTCGGGGTCACCAGCAACGGGTCGTTAGGTCCCTTATGGAGACCCCTCAAGGAAAAGTGGCAGTGGACTTCACAACAGCAGACGATGACTCATTTCCTTGGTAATGACTCGTCTAGTCCCTCGTGGGGACTGGTAGTCAGTTACTTTCCAGCGAATTCAGTAAGGGTGATCTTGGGCAAAATTATATGCCCAAGTGATACTCAAATGCTTCATTTCGTCGTGTTTATAAATTGATAATTGTACCTTTTCATGTGATTTATTGTAAAATGTGAATTTATACTAACCAACATGATTAGTGTTGTTTTGCAGAAAAAATATAATTTTAGGAAGCTAAGATGCATGTTGGGAGAAATCGGGAGACTCGGAAGGGAGCAGTGAAAAAGGCTCAGGTTATGTAGCAAACTAAGGGACTCCGCGATGAAGCCGTGTCACGCTACCATCGCGGATGCATTCTGCCCCGAATGATAAAAATATGCCAAGTTACAGTGAAGGTCCGCGTTGGGGCCGTGGCACGTTGGCCAAGCACCACGTTGCACACCGTGGCACGTTGGGCACAATTACCTGGAGGACCGGATTCCAGTGGGGGTCCGTGTTTGTGGCGTGTCACAGAGGCAGTGCTCCGCGATGCACTCCGTGGCACGTTGCTTGTTATTCCGGGAAAAATTCACACTAGTATAAATAGCACACTTAGGTTTATTTTTGATAATTCTAACTTGGTTGAGCAAGAACGTGGGTTACAGGCAGTTGAGGGGACGAAATTCTTAGGGTTCTTCTCTATATCTTTCTTCCTTATTTCAATTATTTGTATGATTTACACTCATTTAACGATGTTTAATCCACAAATGAGTGGCTAAATTCACTTCTTGCTGAGGTTAAGAACATTTGTAGTGGAATGTAATTATTGATCATCTTGGTTTTTCATCTTTTCTTTCCTTGTTGTTCTATTAATTCTTGTTCTTACTGCATTAATGTTTGGCCAATATTAATGTATATCTAAAAAATCCGGTTTGCGCTCGAAAGAGAAAGAAATTGGAAAGTTGTGAATTAATAGGATATGATCTCTTCTTGGTTTGGGAAAATTGATAATTGATTTACCTTCAGAATAGAAATATAGTTGAAGGTCGTATTAGTCAATTAAGGAATCGGTTTCTTATGGCTAGAACATGAATTTCTTCTTATCACAGAAATGTAAGTGGAAGGTTCATGATTCTTAAGTTGGGTTAAATACAAAAGTTTTAATCCATAGGAAATAATTATTGACTAGCAACCGAAGGAAAGATTAACAAATTTGTATCAATAGATTGCTTCACTACATGTTTGTTTTATCCTCAGCATGCTCATTACTATAGTTCAGACTCAATTTGTAAATTTTTTTAGATTAGTATAAATTAGGAAACGCACCTGGTGCCTGCTAGACTCTGGACTGCTAGATGGTCCAGCCTAAGCATGTCTGGTGCTTTTGGCTGGCCCTGTCTCTATTCCAAGAAACCAACCGGCTATATAACGGCTGTAAATACAGCCTCCGGCCAACTGGCCTATAGCCATCTGTACCTGTACTATCAGCTAACCAGAACACATTCAATATAGGGGAGCCTATGCGGGCCGACGAGGCCACCATGCTGTCTAGTTATCTGTAACGCAACAATGAAATACTAGAAAGCTACGTGACCGGCAAGGTCACCACTACTGTCAAGTTATGGCCCCACACGGCCAACATAAAAGAAGTAAAAGTACTAACAGCTATACAACTGCACGGCCTCACACGACCGACTCAACTGACCACAGGGAAATATATACAGACTGCAAGCCTCTAGGAATAGCAATAGAAATGATCGGGACAGGGCCCCGACCTACCCGTACTGTACAACAAAAGAAAACGAAATACACCTCTGGAATTTAGTCTCCGGATGACAGGAGCTGAATACTCGATCGCTGACAGAAATCACGAGGGATCGCCTCCTCGTCTAAGAGTACCTACAGGAAAGTAATGCAGCGCCCCACCGGGCGTCAGTACCGCTGGTACTGAGTATGTAAAGCAATAATTGAAAGAAATATCTGAAAACAACAATACAACTGATGAAACTGAAATAGGAAGGAATAGATTAACTGTCTGATAATGTAAATCATACCTACTCTAAATTATACTGGAAGGAGTAGGAGTCATACCTGGAGACGTATCGTTCTACTGCCGATCTACTCATATCTAATGTAACATGGAATAACACAACATAACATAACATAGCACACACAAACCTTACCCGGCCCCCATAAGCCGGGAGGTACAACCAGCACAGAATCTATACCCCTACCCCGGTCATCCCATCTCCTATAATAGCTATAAGCATCCTGCCGGTCCCCTGGGTATGCACTTGGGCTTGCTGAGCCCCTCACTATAACTGCATCTGAGTTCGGAGGACTCCTGAATCAACACCCGGGCGTATCCGCTCGACAGGGATGTGTAAGGGCCGATCAAGGCACAATATGGGGAAAACTGGCATCCCATCCTCGTCCCCTGTGGGACGGCATGCCACTCCGTAGGGCGACGTATTCTCGTCCTCTGGTGGATGAGTCGATACAGCTATCAACCCTGGGGCGGTCATGGATGATAGGTAATCCAACCCAAGACAATACAGAGGTCTCAACTAGTAATACTATCTGCATATCCCATGTACTGAAGCTAATAATAGTAAAGTATTTGTACATACTATATGCTGAACTAGTAATAGTAATATGTACGTACTCAATACATGCTGAGACTGATAATAGTGTGTATGTACAAATATAATCTTCTGCCACACTGTACTGAGTCTAATGCTGAACAAAATATAGTCTTTCTGTTGAAAACCATGTTGTATACCGAGTTTCAATGCTAACATGATTTGCTATTTCCAATATGCTTTATAAACCTCATTTTAACCTATCAGTCTGCTTCTAAGATGCCTTACAGATATTACATTGTTCTACTGGGTTTCAACTGATTACGATAATATCCTAACATTTTGTACTACATCATATACTGAGCATGTTGTGCAGTTCTTAACACTTGTATTAGAATCTATATCGTGCTAGCAAGTTTCGTGCTAATTATAACCTGATGCTTCTAATATCGTACCAACATTCGTAATAAACGTAACACATGACTTTTGAACATTCTACTGGTCTTTAAATTACTTTACTATACCAAGATTTACTAACTTGCCGGGGAAACTAGCTTTACATACCTTATCCTCGAACTATCCGTCTATCGGACGAGGCTCGGCCAGTACTTCAACTATTTTCTCCCAACTGCATTCATAAATATGTCAATTAATACTAAATACAGCTTTATTTTAAAGAGCAACGCCACTTTCGATATAGTTTATAGCCTAAACTTAGGCTTATCGAAAGACGGTCGAAAACTCGCTATTTTTCAGAGGTCCAGAAGGGAGAAATATTCACTTCACAGCTAGAAACATAGACACTAGTTTGGAGCAATTCTACTTACCTTAGCTCGGTAGCTCGACGATTCGTCGGCCGTATTTCATGAAACTAAATCTGTAGGAATGCTCTCCGCTGCTAAATACCTCAGTATCTGAGGTTAATTTGAGTTTGGACAACGTTTAGCAGCGTAATCGGATGAAAATTATATTACCCCCTTCGTTCCTTTTCTCCCTCTGATTTTTCCCCTCTGTTTCACTGGAAATTATAAGTTTAAAATGATTTAAAACCGAAGTGGGGCTTTATATACTTGGGCCTGGACAAGGCCAACGTGTCACGGAGCCAACGCGGAGGCTTCACCTCCGTGACACGCTGCCATCGTGGAGGGGCTCTGCCTCGGCTCCTTCCGCAATGGTTCGACAGGTTTCTCGTTCGATCTTTTTACCGGGCCTTTCTTTAGCACGTATGGCCTTCAAATTGCTTAACCAACGTGCGAATAGTCCATCTAGGTGTCAAAAATCTTACGGGGTATAACATTCTCCCCCCCCCCTTAAGAACATTCGTCCTCGAATGGAAGCTGCTGTCTAGAGGACTTCTCAATTTACTCTTTTTTTTGAAAAAGAAATTTCGGTATAGTCTCCCCTGTAATATGGACTATACCAAAAACCTGAAATGCAGAAAAGTCCAACACCGGTACCGCACGCAATATTTTAAGATTCACTGGATGGCTATGTGTCAATCTTTCTCATTTATATACAACCATAAGGTACTGCACAAGTAATATTACGGACATACCTGTCGCCTGACTAGGCCTAAAATAGGTGAGGATATCTAGCTTTCATATCTTCTTCAGCTTCCCACGTCATCTCCTCACGGTTCCTGTTATGCCACAATACTTTGACAGACGCAATATCTTTAGTCCTCAACCTGCGAATCTGTCTGTCTAAGATAGCTACTGGAACCTCTTCATATGCTAACTCTTCTGTGACCTGGACATCCTGAACTGGAACAACTGTGGAAGGGTCTCCTACGAACTTCCTCAACATAGATACATGGAATACTAGGTGAACAGATGCTAACTCCGGAGGCAAGTTTAATTTGTATGCAACTCGGCCTATTCTTCGTCGAATCTGATATGGCCCAATGAATCACGGGCTAAGCTTGCCTTTCTTGCCAAATCTCATCACCCCTTTCATCGAAGACACTTTCAGGTATACCCAGTCATTTACCGCAAATTCTAGATTTCTGCGCCGCATATCTGCATAAGACTTCTGGAGGCTCTGAGCAGTCAGCAGGCATTCTCTGATGAGCTTTATCTTCTCCTCTGATTGTTGAATGATGTCTGGCCCAATCAATGCTGATTCCCCTACTTCGAACCAGCCCACCGGCGATCTACATTTTCGCCCATATAATGCTTCAAAGGGTGCCATCTGGATTGCGGAATGATAACTGTTATTATAAGCAAATTCAATCTACGAAAGATGCTCATCCCAGCTACCCCAAAAATCTAGCACACACGCTCGTAGTATATCTTCGAGCGTTTGGATAGTCCGCTCAGCCTGCCCATCTGTCTGAGGGTGGAATGTTGTGCTCAAATTAATCTGTGTTCCCAAACCCCTCTGGAACGACTGCCAGAATCTAGCTATAAACTGTGCTCCCCTATCTGAAATGATGGATACCGGCACTCCATGCAATCTAACTATTTCTCTGATATATAATTCGGCATAGTCCTCAGCCGAGAAGGTAGCCTTCACTGGTAGGAAATGAGCTGATTTTGTCAGCCTGTCAACTATTACCCAAATAGAATCATTTCTGCATCTGGTACGGGGTAACCCTGTTACAAAATCCATATTTATCGCTTCCCATTTCCACGTAGGCACTGTTATATCTTGCATCAAACCGCCCGGTTTCTGGTGCTCCGCTTTCACCTGCTGACAATTAGGACATCTAGATACAAATTTAGCTATTTCAGCTTTCATACCTGGCCACCAGTAGATGTCTCTGATGTCGTGGTACATTTTCATTGCTCCTAGATGGAGGGAATAGCGAACGTAATGTACCTCATGCATAATCTGCTGGCGAAGCCCTGAAACATTCGGAACACAAAGGCGGTCCTTACAGCGTAGCACATCATCCTCAGTCATTTGGAAATCTGACTCCTTACCTTTCTAAACCCTATCTTTGAGCTGGACTAAATCAGGGTCCTCGTACTGTCGTTCTTTTACCTCCGTAACTAATGATGACACAGTAGAATTCTGAATTACTGCTCTACTATTTTCCGTTTCCATTACCCGAACGGCTAAACCAGCTAGCTGATGAATTTCCTTGGCTAACTCTCGCTTCTTAGGTCGCAAATACGCCAAACTCCCCATTGACTTACGGCTCAGGGCATCTGCCACTACATTAGCTTTTCCCGGGTGATAGAGAATATTCACATCATAATTTTTCAACAATTCTAACCAGCGACACTGCCACAGATTTAACTCTCTCTCTGTGAAAATATACTGCAGGCTTTTATGATCTGTAAAGATGTCAACATGGACGCCATACAGATAATGCCTCCAAATTTTTAGGGCATGGATCACTGCAGCCAATTCCAGGTCATGGGTCGGATAGTTCTTCTCGTGTTTCCTCAGCTGTCTGGAAGCATAAGCAATTACCCTACCATGCTGCATCAACACACAACCCAGTCCCAAACCTGAAGCGTCGCAATACACCGCATACCCATTTGTTCCCTCTGGCAATGCTAATACTGGGGCGGAGGTCGGTCTATCTTTCAATTCTTGGAAAATCTGCTCACACGCCTCCGTCCACTGTAATTTCGCTGCTTTCTGTGTTGGCTTTGTCAGAGGTGCTGCTATAGTGGAGAATCCTTCGACAAATCTCTGATAATATACTGCTAAACCCAGGAAACTGCGAACCTCGGTCGGAGTGGTGGGTCTAGGCCATGTCTTGACCTCCTCTATTTTCTGTGTGTCGACTTGTATACCAGCATCCGACACGATATGCCCTAAAAAGGCAACCGAGTTCAGCCAGAACTCACACTTAGAAAACTTGGCGTATAGCTGACGGTCTCTAAGGATCTGAAGCACTGTTCGTAAATGGTTCTGGTGATCTGTCTCTGAACGAGAATATACCAGGATATCATCGATAAATACTATCACGAACAGATCCAATACGGTCTGAATATGCTGTTCATCAGATCCATAAACACTGCAGGAGCATTCGTCAGCCCAAAAGACATAACCAGAAATTCAAAGTGACCATACCTGGTCCTGAAAGCAGTCTTTGGAATGTCCTTTTCACGAACCCGGACCTGGTGATATCCGGACCTCAGATCTATCTTAGAAAAACATCTGGCGCCCTGTAACTGGTCAAACAGGTCATCAATTCTGGGAAGCGGGTACTTCTTCTTTACTGTAACTTTGTTCAGTTGTCGGTAATCTATGCACATACGGAGTGAGCCATCCTTCTTTCTTACAAATAGAACTGGCATACCCCACGGAGAAGTACTAGGCCTGATAAAGCCTTTATCCAACAGGTCTTTCAGCTGCTCCTTTAATTCTCTGAGTTCAGAAGGAGCCATACGATAGGGAGGAATTGATATCGGCTGAGTACCTAGTAACAAATCAATAGCAAATTCTATTTCCCTTTCTGGGGGAATACCAGGTAACTAATCATGAAACACATCAGGAAACTCGTTCACTACCGGAACAGACTGGAGTGTCAGAGATTCTGCTCGGACATCCTGAACTCTGACCAGATGGTAAATACACCCCTTAGATACCAATTTCCTCCCCTGAAGGTAGGAAATAAACCTACCTTTTGGCGTAGTGGTGCTGCCCTTCCACTCCCGCACTGCTTCTCCTGGAAAGTGGAATCGGACCGTCTTGGTCCAACATTCAACATTGGCAAAGCACGGCACTAGCCAATCCATGCCCATTATGGCGTCAAAGTCTATCATTTCTAGCTCGACCAGATCTACTATGGTCTGACGATCAGCAACCTCTACCGTACATCCCCGGTAAATTCGGCTAGCCACGATCGTGTCACCGACGGGTGTGGATACCGAAAAGGGCTGTTGTAATAATTCTGGTGCAATATTGAACTTTCGTGGCACAAATAGAGTAATGTAGGACAAGGTGGACCCTGGATCAATCAATACATAAGCAGGGTATGAGCAGATAGTTAGCATACCTGTCACAACATCAGGTGACGCTTTTGAATCTTGCCTCCTTGGTAAAGCATATGTGCGGCTTGGACCCGCACCTGTACTGGAGGCCTCTGATCTGCCCCGACCCCTGCCCGCTGAAACTGAGGGCCTGTGCCCTACCGAGGATGCTATAGCTCGTGACCCTGCAGATGCCCTATCTTGTCTATCTCGGTCCTCTCGACCTCTAGCTGGGTAATCTTTCATTAGATGGCCTTCTTAGCCACAATTATAACATGCGGTGGAGCCATATCTGCATGCTCCAGGATGGCGTCAACTGCATATAGGGCAGAGTGGTAGAGTATACCTACTCTGCTCCGCCCTCCTCTGTAATGGTGAATCTGCCATCTGCGAGCCTCTACCAGTCTCTGACTGCCCCCTGCGGCTGAATCTACCCCCCTGCGGCTGTGGCGGAGGCGGGGGCCTGGGCGGCCTGTCTAACAATCGTGGCCTGGGTCCTCCCCGAGCCTCCCTTTGTAACTCAACTGGCCTATCCCGGCGGCACTGTTCCTGATTGGCCCTTCTGATCTCCCGATGCCGCTGTCTGATGCCCTCAATATTCTGGGTGAATGGCTGAACTCGAGCAATGTCCATGTCCTCTCGCAGTGTGACCGTAATACAAGTCTCAACATATTCTAGATTCAACCCCATGATAAAGCGGTGTACTCTGGATGCCATGGTATCAACAAAGGCCGGTGCATACAGGGCCAAGGAATCAAATCGCAAGGAATATTCCCGAACACTCATGGCCCCCTGCTCCAGATGTAGGAACTGGTCTACCCGAGCCTGTCGAATCTCCCGCGGCAAATAGTGATCCAGAAAAGCTCCTGAGAAACTGGACTAGGTTGGAGGGGAAACATCTCTCCCTCGGGACCTTTCCCAGATTTCATACCACAACACGGCGATGTCCCGTAACCGAAGTGCTACCAACTCAACTGATTCTGTAGGCGTGGTATGCATAACCCTGAAAATTCTTTGCATTTGATCCAGAAAATCCTGAGGGTCCTCTGTCCGGTCCGTACCTGTAAACTGTGGGGGATTCAGAGCCAAGAACTCTCAGACCCTTGAACTACCGGGCCCTCCTGACGACTCCGCAACTGTAGACGGCATCGGCTGATGCTGAGCAGCCATCATCTGTGCTAACATAACTACAACACTCCTAACCTCCTGGTCGGAAGGTGTCGGTATGGGGACTGCTGGGGGTAGTGTCGCCCCAAGTGGCTCCTGGTGTGGTGGAGACTGCTGAGAGGGCTGGGACGATGCCTCTGTAGTGCCCTCTGATCGGGCTGTCTCTAAACGAGGGTGAGGCATCCTGCTGGTGCCTTCCCCTGCTGCAATATCTAAACTCCGGCCTGTGATAGGATGTCGCTGTTCTGACATTATCTATAACCAAAGAATACAGTAAGCTTTTAGGGACTCAACCCTATATTGTACCGCTCTACAGCACGACTGAATAAGAATAAAAGACAACCATCCTATAATGCCTTGCAGCCTCCTACCCATAGTATGTGGTGTGTAACACATCCATGGACAGGACTCTACTTAGCACGACTTGCAGACTCCCTGAGATACGACCTGCTCTGATACCAAGTTTGTCACACCCCACCTTGGAGGGTATGACGGGCACCTGGTGCCTGTAGACTCTAGACTGCTAGATGGTCTAGCCTAAGCACGTCTGGTGCTTTTGGCTGGCCCTGCCTCTATTCCAAGAAACCAACCGGCTATATAACGGCTGTAAATACAGCCTCCGGCCAACTAGCCTATAGCCATCTGTTCCTGTACTATCAGCTAACCAAAACACATTCAATATAGGGGAGCCTATGTGGGCCGACGAGGTCACCATGCTGTCTAGTTATCTGTAATGCAACAATGAAATACTAGAAAGCTACGTGACCGGCAAGGTCACCACTACTGTCAAGCTATGGCCCCACACGGCCAACATAAAAGAAGTAAAAGTACTAACAGCTATACAACTGCACAGCCTCACACGATCGGCTCAACTGACCACAGGGAAATATATACAGACTGCAAGCCTCTAGGAATAGCAATAGAAATGATCGGGACAGGGCCCGACCTACCCGTACTGTACAACAAAAGAAAACGAAATACACCTCTGGAATTCAGTCTCCGGATGACAGGAGCTGAATACTCGATCGCTGACAGAAATCACGAGGGATCGCCTCCTCGTCTAAGAGTACCTGCAGGCAAGTAATGCAGCGCCCCACCGGGCGTCAGTACCGCTGGTACTGAGTATGTAAAGCAATAATTGAAAGAAATATCTGAAAACAACAATACAACTGATGAAACTGAAAGAGGAAGAAATAGATTAACTGTCTGATAATGTAAATCATACCTACTCTAAATTATACTTGAAGGAGTAGGAGTCATACCTGGAGACGTATCATTCTACTGCCGATCTACTCATATCTAATGTAACATGGAATAACACAACATAACATAACATAGCACACACAAACCTTACCCGGCCCCCATAAGCCGGGAGGTAAAACCAGCACAGAATCTATACCCCTAGCCCGGTCATCCCATCTCCTATAATAGCTATAAGCATCCTGTCGGTCCCCTAGGTATGCACTTGGGCTCGCTGAGCCCCTGACTATAACTGCATCTGAGTCCGGAGGACTCCTGAATCTACACCCGGGCATATCCGCTCGACAGGGGTGTGTAAGGGCCGATCAAGGCACAATATGGGGAAAACTGGCATCCCATCTTCGTCCCCTGTGGGACGGCATGCCACTCCGTAGAGCGACGTATCCTCGTCCTCTGGAGGATGAGTCGATACAGCTATCAACCCTGGGGCGGTCATGGATGCTAGGTAATCCAACCCAAGACAATACAGAGGTCTCAACTAGTAATACTATCTGTATATCCCATGTACTGAAGCTAATAATAGTAAAGTATTTGTACATAATATATGCTGAACTAGTAATAGTAATATGTACGTACTCAATACATGCTGAGACTGATAATAGTGTGTATGTATAAATATAATCTTCTGCCATACTGTACTAAGTCTAATGTTGAACCAAATATATTCTTTCTGTTGAAAACCATGTTGTATACTGAGTTTCTATGGTAACATGATTTGCTATTTCCAATATGCTTTATAAACCTCATTTTAACCTATCAGTCTGCTTCTAAGATGCCTTACAGATATTACATTGTTCTACTGGGTTTCAACTGAATACAATAATATCCTAACATTTTGTACTACATCATATACTGAGCATGTTGTGCAGTTCTTAACACTTGTATTAGAATCTATATCGTGCTAGCAAGTTTCGTGCTAATTATAACCTGATGCTTCTAATATCGTACCAACATTCGTAATAAACATAACACATGACTTCTGAACATTCTACTGGTCTTTAAATTACTTTACTATACCGAGATTTACTAACTTGCCGGGGAAAATAGCTTTACATACCATATCCTCGAACTATCCGTCTGTCGGACGAGGCTCAGCCGGTACTTCAACTATTTTCTCCCAACTGCATTCATAAATATGTCAATTAATACTAAATACAGCTTTATTTTAAAGAGCAACGTCACTTTCGATATAGTTTATAGCCTAAACTTAGGCTTATCGAAAGACGGTCGAAAACTCGCTATTTTTCAGAGGTCCAGAAGGGAGAAATATTCACTTCACAGCTAGGAACACATAGACACTAGTTTGGAGCAATTCTACTTACCTTAGCTCGGTAGCTCGATGATTCGTCGACCATATTTCACGAAACTAAATCCGTAGGAATGCTCTCTGCTGCTAAATACCTCAGTATCTGAGGTTAATTTGAGTTTGGACAACGTTTAGCAGCGTAATCGGATGAAAATTATATTACCCCCTTCGTTCCTTTTCTCCCTCTGATTTTTCCCCTCTGTTTCCCTGGAAATTATAAGTTTAAAATGATTTAAAACCGAAGTGGGGCTTTATATACTTGGGCCTGGACAAGGCCAACGTGTCACGGAGCCAACTCGAAGGCTTCACCTCCGTGACACGCTGCCATCGCGGAGGGGCTCTGCCTCGGCTCCTTCCGCGATGGTTCGACAGGTTTCTCGTTCGATCTTTTTTCCGGGCCTTTCTTTAGCACGTATGGCCTTCAAATTGCTTAACCAACGTGCGAATAGGCCATCTAGGTGTCGGAAATCTTACGGGGTATAACACAACTGAAGGAAAGATTAACCAATTTGTGTCAATAAATTGCTTCCCTGCATGTTCGTTTTAGCCTCAGCATGCTCATTACTATAGTTCAGACTCAATTTGTACATTTGTTTTAGATTAGTATAAATTAGGAAACAAACTCCCAAAATCTTCTTGAAACTGTTGTCTGCATTATTAGAGTTAGAGTTTATTAACACTTGGTTCGATTATTACCTTGGTCCAGTCCCTGTGGGATCGATACTTGGCTACTCTAGCCATTTTACTACTTGTTCGACCACGTGCACTTGCGTGTAGGCATTCCAAACCACCAAACAATATACACATAAAAATCTAAAATCACACATAAGGAGCCTTGGCTCAAACCATACCACAAGCTGAACATAATTGGGAGTCTTGACTCCAAAACCATGTGGTAAGCTAATTAACTTGAAATCATACATCATATTTTAAAATATGGTCTTTCCCAATACTTAAACATGCTTGAAAAATACTTGATTCACTTGAAAACATTATTATAGACATGGGTAACTTGAAAACATGATTTTCGTCAATAATACCTCATCATACTTGAACATTCATTATAAATCTCAATTTTCATGATCTTCTCATGGATGGGCATTTTAATTTATAAAGCTTGAAAACATGTTATAATTTAAAATAATGTAAAACTTGCTCGTGAATCATAATTCAATAATAGAACATGCTTAGATCATACCCATGGTAGAAACTTAAGAAATTCATGCATTAGGTTAAAACCCCATAGGATCAACATATAGATTTTCATGAATTAGAGAGGGATTTGGCATGGGTGTGAACAAATTCATCCATTCATAGCCTTACATATCTGAGAGAATCTGATTCTACAACTTCTCTGATTGCCCAAGGAAAAATTGATGAAAACTTGAAGGAAATTAAGCTTGATCACCTCTATAGACCTTTAGACTTGCATGCATGAATAAGAATAGCCTAGAATGAACTTACCCTTCTTAAACTTCACTATTCATTGATTAAAAAGACGTAGTTTAGGCCTTAGGATCATAGGAATTACAGATAAGCCCTTTGTTCGGTTGTTTGGAATACCTACACACAAGTGCACGTAGTCGAACAAGTGGTAAAATGGCTAGAGTAGCCAAGTATCGATCCCACAGGGACTGGACCAAGGTAATAATCGAATCAAGCGTTCATAAACTCTAACTCTAATAATGCAGACAACAGTTTCAAGAAGATTTTTGGAGTTTGTTTCCTAATTTATACTAATCTAAAACAAATGTACAAATTGAGTTTGAACTATAGTAATGAGCATGCTGAGGCTAAAACAAACATGTAGTGAAGCAATCTATTGATACAAATTGGTTAATCTTTCCTTCGGTTTCTAGTCAAGAATTATTGCCTATGGATTAAAACTCTCGTATTTAACCCAACTTAAGAATCATGAACCTTCCACCTACATTTCTGTAATAAGAAAAAGTTCATGTTCTAGCCATACAAAACCGATTCCTTAATTGACTAATACGATCTTCAGATATATTTCTATTCTGAAGGTAAATCAATTCTCAATTTTCCCAAACCAAGAAGAGATCATATCCTATTAATTCACAACTTTCCAATTTCTTTGTCTTTCTAGCGCAAACTGGATTTTTTAGATATACATTAATATTGGCAAAACATTAATGCAGTAAGAACAAGAATTAATAGAACAACCATGAAAGAAAAGATGAAAAACCAAGATGATCAATAATTACATTCCACTACAAATGTTCTTAACCTCAGCAAGAAGTGAATTTAGCCACTCATTTGTGGATTAAACATCGTTAAATGAGTGTAAATCATACAAATAATTGAAATAAGAAAGAAAGAGATAGAGAAGAACCCTAAGAATTTCGTCCCCTCAACTGCCTGTAACCCACGTTCTTGCTCAACCCAGTCAGAATTATTAAAAATAAACCTAAGTGTGTTATTTATACTAGTGGGATTTTTTCCCGGAATAATAAGCAACGTGTCATGGAGTGCATTGCGGAGCACTGCCCCCGTGACACGCCACAAACGCGGACCCTCACTGGAATCCGGTCGTCCAGTTAATTACGCCCAACGTGCCACGACGTGCAACACGTGGCTTAGCCAACGTGCCACGGCACCAACGCGCACCTTCACTGGAACTTGGCCTATTTTAAATCATCCGGGGTAGAATGCCTCCGCGATGGCAGCGTGACATGGCTCCATGGTGGAGCCCTTTAATTTGCTGCATTTCCTTGGCCTTTTCCACTGCTCGCTTCCGAGTCCATTCCCAATTTCTCCCAACATGCATCTTAGCTTCCTAAAATTACATTTTTCCTGCAAAACAACACTAATCATGTTAATTAGTATAAATTCACCTTTTAACTACAAATCACATGAAAATGTACAAATATCAATAGATAAACAAGACGAAATGAAGCATTTTAGTATCACTTGGGCATATAATTCTACCCAAGATCACTTACCCCACACTTAAAACCTTGTTTGTCCTCGAACAAAAATCTCACATCTCATGCAATTGACACCCAATCATAGCTACTTTGGACTGACAATTCAAGCTACAATTATACCGATTATTTACATAGAAAATCATCAAGAAAACATGCATAGCCCCATCAATACACTGACATTCAACACAGTAAGACCTCCTAGACTCAAGAGTCGATTGTCGATCTCGGCAAACTCATGCAAATCAGCTAATCAAGATATCCGACACGAAATTAAATCTCTCGTCAAGCATGTCCCCTCACAACACAAGAGAATTTCCCCCTTTTCAATCATATGATCTCAAAAACATTATATGCAGGGGCATATGAAAATGATTTCGCTCTCTCTCCCAAAGAATTCACATGCATCATGTCATGAACCATAAACTTGCCTCTAGTGTGTTACTCCACTAATATAAGGACGAGTGATGTAAGATCACGTTGGACTTAATGGTTGTAATGTAAGATAAGGAACTAGTACATACTGGGCTAACCAATAATAGCAACTAGAACCCTTAAGCGCTTTTCAATACATCCCACCACATTATGGGCATTGTTTCCTCCTTCATCCTCCCCTTTCTTGAAGCCTTTCTTTATTTTTATTCCCATTTCTTTAAGCACACTCGACTTAATAACAAAGATTAGTTATACATCTTCATTTTATTAAATTCGGCACGTGCACCTTTGACCTTTTCTTTACTTTCACCACTTCCACTTTTCCTTTCTTTTTCACACTTTTCACTCCTTGACACTGTGGAAAAATTATTTTTCTTGAGCGCTTAAGAGTTTTGGATCAAATTCACAGATAATGAAAAGAAGGGGTTAAGCTCGATTTATACCTTTTCGACAAAAGAAAAAAAATAGGCTAAAGGCTCAATGGGCTAACTAGGATGTACATTCAAGGTAGGTACGATAATAAAAAAAATTCGATTAAATCAAAGAAATGCCTACATCATTTCCTACAATACACATCCTTCATTTCGTTTCGTACACACACCAGGAAAGTTCTAGACACTTCACAATAGCATGGAAGAATCGAAACCTCACCACACACTCATTGCACATGCTCAACTCAAGACATATTCACAGACTCTTCAATCAGCTAATTACAAGAATTCAAACATTAAGCCTCAATCACATCAAATCGAACTCTATGGTCTAGGTATCTCAACATGTTTACAAAGTTGCATTCTTTCATACGAATCACCTTTGCATTCTAAATATCATGTACAACACGCAACAAGAATTTTGAACCGTAAAGTAACGACACGTTTGGGATACAAACAAACAAAAGAAAAAAATTAAAAAGAATAAAGAATCTACTCCTATCGACTACATTTCCCTTAAGACGGTCGTCATCCATCCATCATAGGGAACGGTCACTATTTATGACTTCGGTTCAATGGCACTATTCTCGGTAAAAGCACCGAAAACAAACATCGAGAAACCCAATCATAAAAATATTTCAACGAAAAAAATTTAAAGAAGGGAAGGAACACACAATCTTAAGCCAAATTCTGGCTTCCCTGTTCATTTGAGAGTAGGGCAGCCTCTGATGGTAGCCCCTCTCCTTATTCCTGCTCCACCGTGCTGTAGAACGGGCTCCACACAAAGTGAGTCTGATATCCGCATATGGTGGAGTGATGTTCAACTGCCGGAGTACATTTGCGTCTGTGTCCCGCGCCCCCAAAATGGCATTAAGGTGATGGGGCTCAAAGGTGACTACCTGCCCCCTTTTTCTTGACGGTGTGACTGCGGAGTGTTGGGTTCCAGTTGGCGTAGAACTCCTGAATCAGGTGGAGATTGCACCCCTTGGGCTCTTCAAAGATGAAGTTCAGCCCGATAGCATCAATCTGGTGTACAATTCTGGGTAATTCCTGTGCCAACGGCTCCCTTGCAATCTGCTCCTCGGGGAAGTATTTGTTCTCCTTATTCTTTGTGTACCATTTCTTCCCTTTGTCTGTCACCCATCTGGTTCCGTATTGACGGTGTTGGCCGCGCGGAACCGCTGGTGCTGCTGGAACTGCTGTTTCCAGTCTAATTCTTTTCCTTTCGGCGCCCGATGTAGATGCGCCCTTTCCTTTGTCTTTCCTGCTTGCCATTGTTCTTGTCAAATCAAACAGACAGTCCCAATGTTATTCAAATCAAAACTAGCTTTGACTAAGGTTGGGTTAAGCTAGGCCACCTCACACTTAGTCTTTACCCACAATTACGGCATTACGGCAAGACAATTCTCACTTTCCAATTTACAAAAAAAAAAACAACATGCCTTGTGCATTCAGAGAATTCGACGGAATAAATTTTACGTACTACTCAGACTTCATACTGCTAATCAAAATATCACCATCGATATCATTTCATCACATAGCACTTAGCAAAAACTTCTCTCAACACAACCTATGCAATTCACCAATTTCTATGCAATTCAACAATTTCATTCTCCCGAAAATCCATCGTTTCTTTAGCATATTCACATCAAGCACAACACAATTCACCTTACCCAACATGCCCAACCCATAATTTCCACATTTTCAATCACATTTAGTTTCTTCGCAATCATATTCTAACCCTAGCTACATATTTCACCAAAATTCGATCAAGCATGTATTTATCGAGTTCATACAATCAAAATGATACTACGAACATCAATCAACAATAACTTAAATTAATTCAAGCTCAATTTACAATTAGGGCAAGTTTTACTAACTTCACATGCTCAAAATCGAAAAATTTGTCAAGAATTGAGATGAAGTTAAAGAACATACCTTTAATTCGATGAAATCAAAGAAAAGTTGAAGAAAACTTGTGCCTAGGTCCGTGACATGTTGGGGAAGGGGGATTTTTTAGGTGTTTGTCGTGGAGGGGGTGAGAAATGAGGGAAAATTGAGGGAATTCAGGGTTAAAATAAGGGATTTTCGCGTGGGTCACCCGGCGACCCAGTGTGACCCGTCGCGATTAAAGCCTCAACGTGTCACGGAGGGTAACGCGGAGCACCCCCTCCGTGACACGGAGCCAACGCGGAGGTATTCTGGAATTTTAAAAATTCCAGAATTACACCTCAACATGTCACGGAGGTCAACGCGGAGGCCCTCCTCCGCGACACGGAGCCATCGCGCAGGCTCAATGTTTTGCCACTTTTTATTATTTTTTTCCCACCTCAATTTTTCCTTTGCATTTTTGCCCTCCGTTCAACCTGAAATTCATCTCACAACAAGAAATTGGTTAGAATTCATAGTTTTCAACATAAAACACAATTTTTGTTTTTATTTTTATTTTTCTATTTTTTTTCTTTTCTACTAATTCTACTCAATTATTACAACAATTTCATGGGTTGCCTCCCGTGCAGCACCTGGTTTACCGTCGCGGCTCGGCGTCATTGAAGCTTAGTCATCCTCTAGAGTGACAGATGTCTTCTCTCGACTACCGTCCTCACCCCAGTAATGCTTACATCGCTGCCCATTAACTAAGAACGTGGCACTTCGATCTTCTTGCCACAATTCCAATTTGGGGGGTCCTTCACCGGTGGTTTTCCCACTGGCTCTCGCGAATCAACACTTTGAGCAATATTCGCTCGATCAAGCACGTTGATCACTGAGAGTTCCTCATACACGGGCGGAAGCTTCGTGGCCTTGTACACATCAAATACCTCCACCTTGTCCTGTGCCCGCATGGTTAGCTGCCCTGCAACTACATCAATCAGTGCTTTCCCGGTCGCCAAGAAAGGACGTCCCAAAATACATGGGACTTCCACATCCGGCTCAAAATCCAGCATAATGAAGTCTACCGGGAATATAAGGGAGCCCACTTGCACCAGCACGTCCTCCACAATGCCATCTGGTTTGGCCAAGGAACGACCCGCTAGTTGCAAGATCACTGTTGTTGGTCTAGGACTGCCTAGCCCCAATTTCTTGAATACCGATGTCGGCATCAAGTTAATGCTCGCTCCCAAATCACATAATCCATGAGCTCGAATACTCTGCCCGATTGTAAGTTGAATTGTAAAGCTCCCAGGGTCATTGAGCTTTGTGGGCAACCTATTTTGTATCCAGGAAGTGCACTCCTCTGTAAGCACCACCGTAGCGTACTCCGTCAACCTGCTTTTGTTCGCCACGATATCCTTGATATATTTTGCGTACTTCGGCACTCCCTGCAAAACATCAACAAGAGGTTAATTAATGTGTACCTGTTTAAGAACCTCCATGAACTTTTTGAAACACGCTTTCTCCTTGTGTTTCTTTAATCTTTGAGGGAACGGTGGTGGTGGTCTTTCTGGTTCAGCTTCCTTCTCCTTCCTCCTATCATCATTGTGTTCCCTCTCATTCTCCACTACTCCCGACTGTTGTGGTCACTGCATTCACTTGCTTGGGGTTGGGGTCAGTGTCACTCGAAAGTCCTCCTCTCGGGCTGGTGTTCTGAGCTCCAGCTAGTTGCCCAAACTGGTACTCCAATGCCTTTGTAGCTAACTGATTGTTCTTTACATCGGCTGCCAATTTCACATAGTCAGCTTGCAATTGAGCTTGGTTAGCTATCATCGTTTTAAACATTTCCTCGATGCTGGGTGATGGTGGTGGAGGAGGTGCATTATTGCTTCTGTATTGCGACTGATAGTGCTGCTGCCCTCCTTGATTTCTCTGCGCCCCCTAACTCGAACTCTGCCCTTGATGGCTGTTACTACCCCAAGAGAAATTAGGGTGACTCCTCCAATTAGAGTTGTAGTTGTTGCCATACTGTTGGTGATTATTTCTCTGTACATTACCAACAAAGTTCACTGAATCAGGATTCGCACCACAACACTCAGCTGAGTGTTCATTACTACCGCACACTTCACACCAAATCTGCTGCACTGCATTCACTAGGGCTTGAGACTGATTCATGCTCATATTGCTGAAGTGGGTATTGAGTTCATTTTGTAACGCAGCTATCTGTGCAGCGATAGCTGTAAAACCATCCACTTCCAAGACTCCTGCCGCTTTCCTTGTTCCTCCTCTAGAAGAGTCCGCATTCCACTCTAGATTTCCCTGCGAAATACGGTTCAACAAAGTATACAGCTCCTCATAAGTTTTTTCTAATGCTTGTCCCCCAGCTGCTGAGTCTAGCAAGATTTTTGTGTGGGGTTCCAAACCCTCTATGAAAGTATGCACCAGCACATCATTGGATTGGTGATGATGAGGACAATCCCGCAACATAGATTTGAATCGTTCCCAAGATTGATGCATATTCTCCCCCTCTCTTTGTTTAAAACTTAGAATTTGACTTCTAAGTCTTATTGTTTTACCAGATGGAAAGAACCGCATCAAGAATTTCTTTGCAAGATCATCCCAAGTAGTGATGGAATTAGGTGGCTCAGCTTTCAACCATCTCTTTGCTTCTCCCAAAAGTTAAAATGGGAACAATGTATGCCTGACATAATCGGATGACACTCCAGCGGGGATGTAAGTGTCACTTATCTCCAAAAAGTTTTGGAGATGTTGTGGTGGATCCTCGTGGGGGAGACCTGTGATTGCCCGCTGGTGTGCAGCAATTGCACCATATTCTGTTTAAGCTCGAACCTCCTCCCTGGCTTAGGTTTGCGAATGCTAGATGTAACGTTGTTGGCATGTGGGATTTCCACTTTGCGAACCGGCCTAGCTGCCATTTCCTCGGGCACTAACACTGCCCTTACAATGGGTGGATTCTGTTGTTGGGATTGTCTGTCTGAGCAACTGCAGCTTTCTCTCTAGAGCTTCTCTCCTTTGACGATGGAATTGTCTTTTCGACTCTAAGTGTGAATCCACCAGCACCTTGTCTCTTGCCAGTGTTCAACAGAATTCAATATCTGCAAAAGACAGGCTAAGACCAAGTTGTCAACACTAATAAGAAATCGCAAACTAACACTTAAGAAAACAATTTCACCAATTGCCAGTCCCCGGCAACGGCGCCAAAAACTTATTCGGCTGTTTTGGAATGCCTACACGCAAGTGCACGTGGTCGAACAAGTAGTAAAATGGCTAGAGTAGCCAAGCATCGATCCCACAGGGACTGGACCAAGGTAATAATCGAACCAAGTGTTAATAAACTCTAACTCTAATAATGCAGACAACAGTTTCAAGAAGATTTTTGGGAGTTTGTTTCCTAATTTATACTAATCTAAAACAAATGTACAAATTGAGTCTGAACTATAGTAATGAGCATGCTGAGGCTAAAACGAACATGCAGGGAAGCAATTTATTGACACAAATTGGTTAATCTTTCCTTCGGTTGCTAGTCAAGAATTATTGCCTATGGATTAAAACTCTCGTATTTAACCCAACTTAAGAATCATGAACCTTCCACCGACATTTCTGTGATAAGAATAAATTCATGTTCTAGCCATACGAAACTGATTCCTTAATTAACTAATATGACTTTCAGATATATTTCTATTCTGAAGGTAAATCAATTCTCAATTTTCCCAAACCAAGAAGAGATCATATCCTATCAATTCACTACTTTCCAATTTCTTTCTCTTTCGAGCGCAAACCGGATTTTTTAGATATACATTAATATTGGCCACACATTAATGCAGTAAGAACAAGAATTAATAGAACAACCATAGAAGAAATGATGAAAAACCAAAATGATCAATAATTACATTCCATTACAAATGTTCTTAACCTCAGCAAGAAGTTAATTTAGCAACTCATTTGTGGATTAAACATCATTAAATGAGTGTAAATCATACAAATAATTGAAATAAGGAAGAAAGAGATAGAGAAGAACCCTAAGAATTTCGTCCCCTCAACTGCCTGTAACCCACGTTCTTACTCAACCCAGTCAGAATTATTAAAAATAAACCTAAGTGTGCTATTTATACTAGTGGGAATTTTTCCCGGAATAACAAGCAACGTGTCACGGAGTGCATCGCGGAGCACTGCCTCCGTGACACGCCACAAATGCGGACCCTCACTGGAATCCGGTCGTCCAGTTAATTACGCTCAACGTGCCACGGCGTGCAACACGTGGCTTAGCCAACGTGCCACGGCACCAACACGCACCTTCACTGGAACTTGTCCTATTTGAAATCATCTGGGGCAGAATGCCTCCGCGATGGCAGCGTGACACGGCTCCATCGCGGAGCCCCTTAATTTGCAACATTTCCTTGGCCTTTTACTCTGCTCACTTCCGAGTCCATTCCCGATTTCTCCCAACATGCATCTTAGCTTCCTAAAATTACATTTTCCCTGCAAAACAACACTAATCATGTTGGTTAGTATAAATTCACCTTTTAACTACAAATCGCATGAAAATGTACAAATATCAATGGATAAACAAGATGAAATGAAGCATTTGAGTATCACTTGGGCATATAATTCTGCCTAAGATCATATATGATTATTCAGCTTCATGAATAGACGATGGTCAGCTTTGTTGAAAACTAATGGAGAGCATATGCATGTTTTTTTGAGTAGTGTCTAGCATCGAGTAGGCTAAGGGTCAGTCAACCCTATGCCTTATAACTACGCGCCAACGTAGGTATGATCATATTATTTTGGGACCTCCTATATGAGCTTTTCCTGCCACAAGGGGGCCTTCAGCTTGGTATCAATATCATGGTAGCGTCTTTAGCCGTGGCAAGGCTCTAGATGGCTCTACCCACTTGAGTATGCGGGACCACGTAAGCTCTATCTTGGTAATGTTGGTTATATTACGAGTCTCCCATTGTTACTTATGATTTCAGCTATGCATGTTTATCATTCATGATTTATATATATATGTTCTAAAGCAGGTTTGGCCCGATGTTTAGTTTTACTTATGATTAGCAGATTACAGTTTTGGGTCATTCGACTCAGTTATAATGTTTAGTTATGTTTAGATCATGATTTTAGAAAATAGCATGCAAGTCTTACTCTCAGATTCTGATCTTAATTGTGTTTTATGTTATGCATTTTTAAATGATTTTACTTATTTAAGCGGTTTTACTTATCTTGCATACTTGGTACATTTAACATACTGACCGCATACTCTATTTTGTATCGTTTTATGATACAGGCTCCGACCTTCAGACTCAACCCCATCATTAGCCAGCTTTCGGAGTTAGCATCCAGTCTCTATTGGTGAGTCCTCATCTATCGAGGGACCATTTTCCATTCAGTTATGTTTACGTATTTTCAGTTTCAGACTTAGAGAGTTAGTTGGGGTCTTGTCCCATCAACTCATCAGAATTAGAGGCTTTTTAGAAAATTGATTGTATCAACTTCAGACTCGTGTTGTATATTCAGTTTGCTATATTATGTTTAGACTTCCATTACGTTGATTATGTTAAGTCTTCCGGTCTATTTGATTGAGTTAGATGTATGTTCATTCCATAGGTCAACTTGGAGTCTCTCGGGGCTCTTTGTCCCGTGTCTTGATTTGGGCATATGTTCGGTTCATGACAACATATTATTCGTACTGGCGTCCCTTCACCTGGGAACTCTACATTCATGTTGCAAATACAAATAGAGGCCCTGATATCCCACTTGAGTAGGAGCTTTTGAGTTCAGCGATTGAGTTAGTATGATCCTTTCTTTCTGGAGTAGCTGGTCTAGTTATAGTATTGCATGTTATTCAATTTTTAAGTACAAAGGATGGCTGGGTTGAGGCTCTATTCCCACCATCACTATTACACCCTCTTAGAATCTTTATGGACTGGTTGTGGGTTGTATAGTTTAATTTATGGACTTGCCATCCTTTTGCAATGTACATAGTTATGTAGCAACCTCATTGGCTTGCCTTTCTTTCAAACTATTGAGTTGTGGCCTTGTCGGCCCTATTATTATTATTTTATTATTGTGACCTTGTTGGGCCATATATTATTTCATTCAGCAGGTTATAACAATGATCTTAATGGCTCGAATGTTACGATTACAGCTAAGATATTAGTTGGCTTTCCCGGCCAGGTAGGCATTGGGTGCTAGTCGTGCCTCCCTAGGTTTGAGGCGTGAGAGTAGGGTCGGTGTGAGGGGTTGGGTAGAATAGTGAAGATGGGTGGGTGAGGGTGGTGTGGGGGAAGGTTCTCGGGGTGAGGGTAGTTGAGGGGGCTGATTGGTTTGGGAGTGGGGTGGGTAGGGTGGGGACCTGAGGTGAGGGTAGTTGGTCGAAGATGTGGGGGTTTTGGAGTTGAGCTAGGTGGGGGGGGTCTTGGAGGGAGGGTGAGTGGGGTGGACAGTTTTGAAGCTGGAAAGAGATAATGTGACTTGTTTTCCCTACTTTTATTGGGAAAGTCATTTTCCTTATATTGAAGGAGCTTATTTTCCTAAAAAATATTTTTTAAAACTTTTGACCAATCGAACATAAGAAAATAGAAAAATATTTTCCAAATAACATTTTCCTCCATACGGAACACACCCTGAATCACATCAGTCGAATCATAGCTCAATTGAAAATGATTTGTGAACCAATATTCAAGATGATGAAGAACTGTGCACCGATAGAATGGACCTAAGAGTGTCAAAAAGATTTTGATGCTATCAAAAGTTACTTGTTCAATCCAGGAGTGTTAGTACCACCAGGGGAAGAAAGTCTGTTGCTACTGTATCTATTTGTCTCATGCAATGCGTTTAGGTGTGTACTAGGGCATGATAAGATGGGAAGAATGAAGAAGGCAATTTACTATTTAAGCAAAAAGTTCACATCCTATGAAGCTCGCTACACGCTTATGTAGAGTACTTCTTGTGCATTGGCTTGGGTCGTGAAGAAGTTAAAACATTATTTGTTGGTATAAAATATATATCTCATCTCCAAGATAGATCCATTGAAATATATATTCCAAAAGCCTATACTGACATGAGAATTGGTTATGTAAAAAAGGGTGGTGAGTGAGTTTGACATAGTGTATGTAACTCTAAGAGGAGTTGATGAGTTGGTAATTTACCAACTCATTAGGCTTTTAAGCATGAGCTTTTTTCTCCAACACATCTAGGAAGGTTTTATACCTTTTTTCTTTGATTTTGCAAGTATTAGGTTCAAACAAGGAAAACAAAGAAATTGAACAAAGAGCAGGTGTTGGAAAAGAGAGACCTGCATTTCACAAGTTGGACATCGAAGAATCGCAGGTGAGATGCCGAAGTAAACTGCTCTTAATCTGGATGGAAGACACGGAATGCAATCGGGCACCTGTGAAATGCAGGTGCAGACGCAGAAGTTGAAATGGACAAGCTGTCGAGACCTATGAAGAACCCGCATTTTGCGGATGGGAACCTGCGTTTAGTGATACCGTATTGAAAAGGGAAAAGTTTTCCAAACCTAACACAAGAATGATTTAGAGGCTTCTACACTGAGACAAGAATGATTTAGAAGCTTCTAAGGGCAAAATGGGAATCCATGTAGAATAACAAAAAGAAAACTTTCCCTATTTTGTATACACTTTTCATCTTAGAAAAAAAACTTTTTGGATGAGCTAATTTTGTAGAGAGAGAATTATAGAGAGAAGGAAGAGATAGTCTTCTTTTCCTTCTTCTTCTTCAATACTTTTTGGATAAGAAATTCTCCATTGAAGTATATATTGAAGCTTAAATTTACTATTCAAATATGAATAGGATTGAATCTCTTATTGGTTTTATTATCTTATTTACATTCATGATAAGCTAAATTCATTGCTAGGGGTGTGTGCTTGTTGTGGGTTGAGATTTGATTGGGTGTTGTTAATTTAGCCTTAGAATTACTTATATGCATGAATATAATTCTTTCTCTAAGTTTCAATGTAAATATTTATGATTGCAAACATAGATTGTATTTACTTATCTTGCTCTTACTTGAAAAAGGAAAGTAATGTATGGGTGAGAAAGCATTAGTGGGAATTTGAGTTTTGTAAATGTGGGGTTGGGCTAAAAATAGCCAAAATCAATTTTCATAACTCAATTTAAGGATTAAGTCTAGAAATAGCTTAAATCATCTTTAAGCCAATATGGGTAATGTGTTAATTGAGCTTGAGGTTTGAAAGATATCAAGTAGAATATGCCCAAGTGGTTGAAAGACATCGGGTATAGACTTTTCCATGGCTATTCATGTTAGTAGTTGATTCTTAAAACTTCTTCATTAACCTTAATCCTATCGATGACCCATCAATAGTACATCCCTAGTATGCTCTCATTGTTGCTTCAACTTGCATTACTACATTTTGATATTGAGTAGAGTCATATAGTGCTTTCATTTTTACCCAACATTTATTTTATGTATTGTGATACAATGGTGCTAACTACTTTAGGTTGAGATACAATTCTAGTAGTGATATATCCTTATTCCACGTGGATTCGACCCCTACTCATAAAGTTGGATAAATTATATTGCTAACAACTGTGTACACTCTCTCCTAGAAAGAAGTGGATTTGGACGTGATCAATTTTGGCGCCATTGCCGAGGAATAGGCATTGATATCCTAGAGTTGTTGTTAAGTTGAACTTTACATTTGCTATTGTTTTTCACTGCTTGTTTAGGTTGGATCTAATAAGTTAGGACTTGAAAGTGGGTTCTGTGTATGGACACATGGACCAAGATGAGAATGAGCCCATGTTGCCTGATGTAGTGGGTTCCATTCGCCTACCACCTACGGTAGGGAATGCAGTGTTTCATGTAACCAGCACTATGTTACATTTGGACAAATGAAAGGACTCTTTGGAGGGAAACCAAGAGAAGACACTAATAGACACCTTCATAACTTCCTTGAAATCTGCCAGCCCTTCAATATCACCAATATTAGTCAAGAGTCGATTCGGCTAAGGCTTTTCCCATTCTCATTGATAGAAGAAGCCACCGTTTGGCTAGAGGAGCTACCCTCAGGGTGTATTACTTCTTGGAAAGAGTTGACGGAGTCTTTCTTGGATAGGTTCTTCCAGTCGTCGAGGATGTTGCAGTTGAGGGATGAAATCACCAATTTTAGACAACTCCTGAGTGAATCTTTGCATGATGTTTGGCTCTGATTCAAAAAGAAAGTTTCAATATGTCCAAACCATGGGTTGCCTGATGGAGTTCTTCTCCAAAACTTCTATCACTCACTTGACTCAATAAATAAGTCTGTTTCCAATAATCTCACCGGTGGGTCCTTGATGTACTAAACATATGGATTGGCCAAAGCTCTCTTAGATCGAATGACCAAGACGAACCAGCATGGGACACTAGGGACATCGAGGTATCCTCAAGAGATGCTACCTCTAGCCTTATGACTGTGGAGATGAGAAAATGTGATGAAGAAAGGGATGAGACCTTGGCCAAAATGATGACCCATCTTGAGCTAATGACCAAGCATGTGATGGGAGCAGGTGCCAAAAGTGTTAACGTAGTTGCAAAATGCCACATGCAATATGAGAGGGAGGCTTCACCTCCAGTATATGAAGAAGAATGTGGCCAAGTAGGGGGTTCTCGTTCGGGATATCAAGGTGCTAACCAAGGCCTTTGGCATCTGCGTAACGAGAATCAAGGTTGGAGAAATTATGATAGTCAAGGGTGGAATGATAGGAATGATAGATGGGGAAATCGAGAACCAAATCTTGAAGGGGAACGATACCATAGAAGTTCAAATCTATATGTTCCCCCACCTATGGTTGAGGCATCCCAAAATGCAGCCTAGAGTGAGTAATGTTAGTAACTCAAAGATAGAAGAGATGTTGGCATGAGGTTTGAAGAAGGTTGAGACCACGGATAATGGGGTGAGGGAGCTTAAAGGGGAGGTTTATAACCTTGCCCAAACGGTGAGTTCTCATTCGCCTTCTATTAAACATTTGGAGGTTCAAATGAACCACCTTTCATCCCAAATGAATCCCCGGATGAAGGGCACCCTTCCTAGTGATACCATACCAAATTCGAAGAAGGATGGCCATTGCATGGCGATTGTTACTAGGAGCGAGAAATTTCGGACGATGCGAGTGTGAAGGCCAAACAAGATATTGATCCAATCCCAAATGATGGAGTGAAAGATGCTTTCCAAAATAATCAAGTTCTTTTGATAATGTAGAGGAACTTAAAGAGCAAGGAGTGGTTGTTACTCCCAAGGATGTTGATGTTGAAAAAAAGGGCAGGGAGGCCTCAAATGCACAAGGCCAAGATCCTAGAATCCCACCTCCTTACTCTCAGCGGTTAGAGAAAACGAAAGAGGATAACTAGTTCAAGAAATTTATTGATATGTTTAGCAAGTTGTCCATCAACATACAGCTGGCCGACGTGTTCCTCCAAATGTCAGAATATGAAAAATTCATGAAAGAGTTGTTGAATAAAAAGATTATTGTGGATGCGGGCACGGTGGAGGTGTTGCATCACTGTAGTGCTGTGATCGATAGTAACCTGGCTCCAAAAAGAGAGGATCCCGGAGCATTCACTATTCTTTGCACTATTGGGATGTGTATGTCCAACAAGGCATTGTGTGATCTCAAGCCTAGCATCAATCTAATTCCTCTCATAATCTTCAGTAAGTTAGGTTTGGGAAGTCCCAAGCCTACAACAATGAGGTTGTAGATGGAAGATCGTTCAATCAAGCATCCCCTTAGTGTTCTTGAGGATGTCTTAGTGCGGGTGGACAAGTTCATTCTATTAGTCGACTTTGTCATGTTGGATTATGACTTGGATATTGAGGTGCCCATTATCTTTGGGCGACCATTGCTAACCACGGGAAGAGCACTTGCTGATGTGGAGCTAGTGAATTGAAATTTAGAGTTGGTGGTGAAGAGGTCACTTTTAATGTATGTCAACCAACAACATCCCTTGATGAATTTAAAGTGGTTGCAGTACTTGATAAGGACGAGAAGCAATGGAGTGAAAGTGAAGATGAAGTGGACGGGGAGGATGATCCTCCCAATGAATGATGTTGTAGAGGAACCTGTCGAGCCACGACGTTAAATAAGGTTCTTCTTGGAAGGAAGCCCAAGTGCTTTTAATTCCGGTGATTTTTTATTTTTATGTTGTTTTTGGTGATTGTAGGATGATTGGTGCCAAACCATGTGAAATAAAATAGGGAAAGAGCTATTTTAGACTTGTGAAACGCAGGTATGCATTTTCCAAATGCACCCCAAGCACACCAAGGGACCAGAAAGTGAGAAGAAACTGAAGGGCTTCTGCGTCTCACCTACAAAATGCAGGTGCCAACTCATGAAAGGCCGGTCTGGGCAGCCCTAATCTAGAATACCTGGAAATAATCTAAAAAAATGAGGGGACTTGCGAGCCACCTGTGAGATGCAGGTGTGCATCCGTTAAATGCAGGTCAAGCGCCGTCCAGAGGCAGAGAATTGGGCACAAAAAGAGGTAACCTGCATTGGAACTACATTTCGCAGGTGGCGTCCTACAACCGCAGGCCCAGTGCAAGCACAGGTATTCATAGTCATTTAAATGTTGACCGACCAATTGACTAAACCCGACTCGTGGCCAACCCCACCGATTGAAATCCCCCCCCCCTCCCCACACACATGCACTTCCCAAAACCCACCTTTTCTTCACCTTATCACCTTCCCTATGATCCCAACTACCACCCATTTCACCTTCCATATTCCCTATTAACTCCATTTAATCCACCTCTTCAACCCACCAGTCCCTTCAACTCCCTTCCATCTATAAAATCACATTCACTTTCACCATTTTCTCCATCACTTCTCAAATATTATCGTACTAAACCAAAAGAAATTCAAGCTTTTGGGGTTGGCCTTGGTTGAGCAAAGCAACTTCAATTTCTCAATTTCTCTCATTTTCTCTTCTCACTTGGTATGTATACCTCTAACTCTTATTTTTTTTCTTCATATTTGGAGGTGATTAGTACAAAAGAAAGCATGTTAATTACATACATTTCTTGAACCATGTTCCCACATTAACCCTCTTGTATTTCTCATTCTTTGAACAGATTTATATGTTGTGGGTATGGTGGGAGAGTAAAATTACAAAATGTGGGTCGAATTTCTTATGATAATATTCTATATCTTCCATATGCGCTTGATGTGTCATGATTTTACAGAACTTTCGATGCTTAAAACTAAGGAAATATACAAATTTGGAGTATGTTTAAGTACATATAATGTGTTTGTGTTAAGTATTGGAGGAAAAGAGGTTCGGAACGTGAAATGGGAAAAGTAAGGCATAAAAGGACTGAAATGATGACTGCTAGCCAAGTCACAAGTCGTTTTCACTGTGCACGACTCATTGCTGAGGTCGTGGGATAAGATTGATTTATGAAGCTGAGAAACAATGCACTTCACGGGTTGAAGGAACGACTCATTACATTTGGTACTGAGTCATGAAGCCATTCGTAAAGACTAGGAGGAGGATTCTTGAAGAAACATCCAGTGAAGGTAACGAAAGACATCACGAGTCGTTGGCTAACTGCACAACTCGTTGTGAGATCACCAGAGTGAATCATAGGGTGCACTAGATATTTGAAGAAGCAAGACGACTCGTGCCCGAACACGATGAGTCGTTAGGTGACCCATTTCCACGACTGGGCCTAATGCTAAGGATGACTACTTTTCACTAATCACGACTCGTTAGGTTAGCCCGTGACCACTGATGACCTGAGTTTCGATTTTAGTTAGGAAAAAGTTTATTTGGAACTATAAATACATTATTTAGGTTTATTTTTGAAGTACAGTTTATTATTATTATTTTCACGTATATTTTAGTGTTAGGCATGATTATTCTTTGTTCCAGAAACAAAGTTTGCAATTTTGTTCTTGATTTTGAGGATCAATGCAACGTTGAAGTTTATTCATCGGTTTTGGAATTTTATTCAATTCAAGAGGTTTTCTTCTACGAATTTTGGTAAGTTACAATTATGATTTATTCTTTATTTTTTGATGTTGATTATTCAAGCATGAGTATCTAAACCCATAACTAGGATTGCGGGAAACATGATGAATTAACGCACATAGGTAAAACACTTAGTGATTCTTGAACGGGGTCTAATGCATGTATCATTTTTCCCTTTGTTTTAACTATTTCTTAACAGTTGCAAATGTTAGAACTCACCTTATTCTTACTTACTGGATCAAGGAGGTAGTGAATGGGAAAAGGGAATAGCAGCGAAGATTTGAGGCTATCAACCCTCATCGAATAGCTTGAACTTGTTCGAGGATAGCTAATCTAATATTAAGGGTAAGGGTTAATTAAGCATACGCCGGTAGACGGACCAAGTTGTGTGGTGATAATTATCTAGATAGGGGACCAACCATTTAGGTGAACTTCACTTACCAATATTGCATGCTAAACACCAGAATAGATCACTAGTGTAAAAGCCTTGTGGTTATGAAGTCATGGGGAACAAAATCCTAGTAAATTGTCGATTGAATACAAATCGAAATTGATTTAAACATTTACTAGTCTTTACTCTTGTTTACTATTTTGTTTTCAAATCTTTCCCCCCTAGGAAATAAGTCAACCGATAGTAATAGCTATTCACATTAACTCAAGTTCTTTCCATATTCCTCGTGGGATCGACCCAACCTTTTTTGGGTTCTATATTTGACATCGATCTCTTTATATCTCAATTGCGAGGTGTAATTTGGGCGACATCAAATTTTGGCGTCGTTGCTGGGGAATACAGCTAAGGCTTTTGTTAATTGTGTTTGCTTTACTGTTGGTTCTTATTTCCTTTTTATTTTTCTTTTGTTGTTTTTGTTTTTAATAGGTTTTAGGTTCGTGCATGCCCAGTACTAGGAGCCAAGGAAAATCCCTAGTTCAAATCGACCACAAACTTGAGCAGACACTAAGGAATCTGAGAAGAATGGCCAACATACAGGAATGAGAGACAGTGGAACAAGCTACCGCGAGGATGTTGGCTGAGGATCAAGCTTGGGCAGAGATCGTGAGTTAGCTAGGCTTGCTGAAGAGCAACTTCTAGCTGTTGAAGCAAAGCAAGCTAGAAGGAATAGTGGTCCAGAATAGTAGAGACACCAGTATTTCGATGAGGATGATGATGCTGATATAGATGAAGTCGGTGCCACTAGAGCTATTGTCCCTCCCCCTTTGCCTGCTGGGTCAAAGTCTGATATTACCAATGCCATGATCTAATTGCTCAACATGAAGGGAATATTTGCGGGTCATGCAACTGATGATGCCCACACTCACTTGACCAATTTCATGGGTATCTACAAGGCATATAAAAAATCGGGAGTGAGTCAGGATGCGATTCGACTGAGGTTATTTCCCTTTTCATTAGGGAGTGAGGCAACGCTCTGGTTGGGAGAACTGCCCAACGATTCTATCACCACATGGAGGGAGTTGAAGAGATCTTTTCTTGAAATATTTTTCCCAACTTCCAAAGCCTTGAAGTTGAAAGATGAGATATATAACTTCAGGCAGTTAAATTCTGAGGCATTTCACGAGACGTGGTTGAGATTCAACAAGAAGCATAAAAGGGTGCCCAACCACAGGATCCCAGATGATATATTGCTGGAAATTTTCTATAGATCTCTAAATGCTAAGACAAGGGAAGTGGATGATACCGTGTTTGGCGGAACATTTATGAGCCACACATATACTGAAGCTGCTGAGCTACTTGACAGAATTACTAAAACCAACCGCGCATGGAACACAAGAGAGTCGGAGACTCCGGATGGTTCTTATGTGGTAGGTATGACTACAGAACAAAGAAAAAAGGACGAAGAATGAGATCAAGACATTGTTGAGATAAATACCACAATAGGGCTACTTGTTAAGCAGTTAATGGGAGCCGGAGCTGAAAAAGTGAATGTTATGGGTTCTCAGGGCAAGGCCCCTAGAAATGATGGAGGCGAATCTAAATTTGAGGAGGAAGATAACTATTTGAATGATCAAGGGGGGGGGGGTTTACGAACCAACACCCAATGGTCTAACCAAGACTCTCGGCATCAAGGTCAGGGGAACCAAGGTCGAAACTATTATAGGGATAACAGTTACAACAGAGGCCAATACAGAGACAATGGAGACTACAAGAAACGTGAGGAGTACAAGAATGATAAAAGCAGTCTGTATGTTCCTCCAAGGAACCGTGAGCCAGAGTCTAGTGGGTCAAGGGTTGAAGACATGTTGTCCAAGGTACTTAAGCAGATGGAGGAAATACATGGCCATTTCTAGGAGCTCCAAGATGATATTTCTAGTATGAATCAAAAGGTGGAATCGCATGTCGTGGCCATTAAGCAGATTGAGAAGCAGATGAGTCAGATGTCTTTTGTGATGAACCAAAGGCAGAAAGGAACACTTCCCAGAAACACAGTACAAGATCTGAAAAATGGTAGTCACTGCATGGCGGTCACTACTAGGAGTGGGAAGGCGATAGTTGATCCTCTGAGGCCGGTTGTGACTGATGTGACAAAAGATCCCGTATTGATTGATGACGATAGGATAGTAGATTCCGAGGATCCAATTTTGGTTGATGATTCAGTGGTGAATATTACTCATAGTAATGCAAAGGAGCATGGATTTGGCAATGAGAAGGAGAAGGAGGCACAACAAAAGCTCACACCGATCCCTAGACCTTCTCCCCCTTTTCCATAGCAGTTGAGGAAAAAGATCGAGGATGGGAAGTATCACAAGTTCATTTCCATGTTGAAGAAATTATCTGTGAACATCCCATTAGTCGAGGCACTTGAGCAGATGCCCAACTATGCTAAATTCATGAAGGACCTTGTCACTAGGAAGAGGACTGTAAGCTTTGAAACTGCAGATAATTTGTACCACTGTAGTAAAATAGCATCCCGTTCTCTAGTGCAGACGAAGGAAGACCCTGGAGTATTCAACATACTATGCACTATTGGATCCTTTAACTTTGCTATGGCGCTATGTGATCTTGGAGCTAGTATTCATTTGATGCCACTAGCAGTGTTCAAACAGTTGGGCTTGGGAGCCCCCAAACTGACTATAATGCGGCTCTTGATGGCAGATCATGCGGTGAAGAATCCGGTGGGAATTCTCTATGATATTCTAGTGAAGGTGGAGTCCTTTATATTTTCGGCTGATTTTTTCATCCTGGATTGTGAAGTTGATTTTGAGGCCCCCATTATATTGGGGTGACCATTCCTCTCCACCGGACATGCTCTTGTAGATATGGAGACTGGACAGCTCATATTTCGATTGAAAAATGAGGAAGTGACATTTAATGTATGCAGATCCTTGAAACAACCAAATGATATGAGGGTGGTCTTAGTAATTGATGTTGTGGAACCTGAGTTCCCAATTATACCTATTGAGGAATTTTTATTCTTGATGACTTAGCAGCAGTTTTGATGGATGTTGGTGCTGAGGAGGTCCATGGGGTGAGGAGATTGATAATGCACTTTCTGGCATGGGGTCATACACTTATTCTCAAAAGAAGATTGATCTAGACTTGAAGAACTGGGTGACCCCACCAGCCAAGCCATCTATTGAGGAGCCTCCGATATTGGAGCTCAAAGCACTCTCGTCTCACTTGCAATATGTATTTTTGGGAGCCGGTAACACTTTACTAGTCATTGTTGCAGCTGACTTGGAGGAATGGCAAGTGGAGGCTTTGGTCTCCATTTTGAAGAGATATAAAAAATCCATCGGGTGGAACATCACAGATATTATTGGAATCCCAGTCGGTATTTGCACTCACAAAATCCAGCTAGAGCCAGATTGTATTTCGAGCATTGAGCATTAGCGCAGGTTGAATCCACCTATGCAAGAGGTAGTCCAGAAGGAGATTATCAAGTGGTTGGATGCAGGTGTGGTTTACCCTATTGTAGAAAGCAAATGGGTGAGCCCAGTTCAATGTGTACCGAAGAAGGGAGGAATCACAGTGGTCCCAAATGTTAACAATTAGCTCATTCCTCTAAGACCAGTCACTGGTTGGAGAATATGCATGGACTACAGGAAGTTGGATCGTTGGACGTAGAAAGATCTCTTTCCTATGCCATTCATGGACTAGATGTTAGATCGACTTGCAGGTAGAGAATGGTATTATTTTCTTGATGGTTACTCGGGGACAATAAGATTTCTATAGCCCCCAAAGACCAAGAGAAGACTATGTTCACTTGTCCATATGGTACATTTGCATTTAAGAGGATGTCATTCGGGTTATGTAATGCGCCTGCCACTTTTCAGCGTTGCATGATGTCCATATTTTCTGACATGGTGGAAGACATCATTGAAGTTTTTATGGATGACTTTTCGGTGGTGGGTGATTCATTTGAAGATTGTTTGGCTCATTTGAGCAAGGTGTTGCAGAGATGTGAAGAGACCAACTTGGTACTAAACTGGGAAAAGTTCCATTTCATGGTCAAAGAAGGTATAGTGCTAGGTCACAAGATTTCTGGTAAGGGTATTGAGGTGGATCGGGCCAAGATCGAGGTAATTGCTAGTCTACCACCTCCAATTTCTATGAAAGGTGTTCAAAGATTTTTGGGTCATGCAGGTTTTTACAGAAGATTCATCAAGAACTTCTCCAAAATTGCACATCCTTTGTGTAAATTGCTTGAGAAGGAGGTGAAGTTTGTTTTTGATAAGGCATGTCTGAAGGCGTTTGAATGCCTAAAAGAGAGATTGACCACTGCCCCAATAATAGTAGCACCGCACTGGTCTTTACCATTTAAGATTATATGTGATGCTAGCAGAGTGTCCCTAGGAGTTGTGTTGGGTCAGAGGCGTGAAAAGATTTTCCATCCTATTTATTACGCTAGCAAGGCTCTTAATGCAGCTCAAAAAAATTACACCATGATAGAACAGGAGTTATTGGCTGTTGTTTTTGCATTTGACATGTTTCTGGAATACTTGCTTGGAACTAAGGTGATAGTCCATACAAACCATACAGCTTTGAGATATCTGATGGCAAAGAAGGATGCCAAGCCACGGTTGATTCTATGGGTTTTGCTGCTACAAGAGTTCGAGTTCAAGGTAAAAGACCGAAAAAGGGACTAAAAACTAGGTGGCTGATCACTTATCAAGATTGAAACCTGATGCAGCACTCCGAGATGAGCATGACATAGATGATGCATTCCCAGACGAGCAGGTTTTAGCGGCCTTACAAGATCTCATCCCATGTTTTGCAGACTTCACTAATTATCTGGTGGGTGATGTTGTACCGGAGAACTTATATTTTCACCAACAGAAGAAGTTCATGCATGATGTGCGAAGTTTTTCTGGGATGAGCCCTACTTATCTCACATATATGCTGATGGGGTTATTCGGAGATGCATGCTCGAGGTAGAGATGTTGAGCATATTGGAGGCCTTTCACTCATCCCCTATTGGGGGTCACCACATCGGGATTCACACAGCCCACAAAATTCTGCAATGTGGGTACTATTGTCCGACTATTCACCAGGATGCGCATGATTTTGCAAAGGCGTGTGATGCATGTCAAAGGCAAGGAGGCATATCACGGAGGCATGAGCTTCCTTTTACTCCCATCCTGGTCATTAAGCAATTTGATGTGTGGGGCATTGATTTCGTGGGCCCATTTGTGAGCTCAAATGGGATGAAGTACATACTTGTTGCTATTGACTATGTTTCGAAATGGGTGGAAGCAGTTGTGCTTCTAAATAATGAAGGGAAGAGTGTCACTGCATTCTTGAAGCAGAATATATTTGCTCGATTCGGAACCCCCAGAGCCATCATTAGTGATGGGGGCTCACACTTCTGTAACAGGTTGTTTCTCTCTTTATTTGAGAAATATGGGGTAAAACACAGGGTGGCAACACCCTATCATCCGCAGTCTAGTGGGCAGGTAGAAGTCATAAACCGGGAGATAAAGACCATCTCGGCGAAGACTATGAATGCTAACCGGACAGATTGGGCAGGAAAGCTAGATGATGCTTTATGGGCGTATCGGACCGCATTCAATACTCCTATAGGTATGTCTCCGAATAAGCTTTTTTATGGAAAAGAATGTCATCTTCCGGTTGAACTTGAGCACAAAGCTATGTGGGCGCTCAAGAAGCTAAATTTGGATCGGAACAAAGCTGCAAACTTGAGGCTTGATCAGTTGAATGAGTTAGATGAATTTTGTTTGAAAGCCTATTAGAGTTCTGAAATTTATAAACTAATAATGAAAATTAAGCATGACCGGAATATCGAGAAAAGAGAGTTCAGTCTAGGTGACATGGTGTTACTATTCAATTCTAGGCTTCGCTTGTTTCCTGGCAAGTTGAAGTCCAAATGGTTGGGGCCTTTTTGAGTGGTTCAAGCATACTCCCATGAGGAAATTAAACTGGAAAATCATGAAGGAAAGCGCTTTAAAGTCAACGGATAAAAGAATATTTGGGAAGAAGCCAAGAATTGAAGCTGGTGGATCTCTGGGCTCTAGGTGAAATCTGATTAACTGGGGGACTTGCATCATGTCGCGACGTTAAATCAGGCTCTGCATGGGAGGCAACCCATGGAGGTGTTTTGGTGAAGTCTGAGTAGTCAAAATACCCGCGTAGTGCGACGACGTTAAATCAAGCGCTTCTTGGGAGACAACCCAAGTTGTAAATGTAAGAAAAAGATAGTGTTTTTGTGCGTTGATGTGTGCAGGTGATTAGATGGGAAATTTGAAGTTAAAACCAGAAATCTGAACTTGAGTTGCTGGTGCCAAAAAGCGCAGAACAAGTCGTCATCAGACCAAACGATTTGTTAACTGGATCGTCATCATTGCTTCATAAAACAGTGTACACAACGGTTGACTAATTGAGTCATTGCCACTGGCAACGAATCGTGAGGTCTTCCATCTAGTCTACTGGATCACAGGTGGAATCAAACTGAGAAAGGTGACAGTGACTGACTTAACGAATCATTGGGCGACCAAACGATTCGTTAAGTGGCCCGTCAGGAACCTACCACAGTTTAGGGCCTACAACTCAGGCCATGACTTGTTGAGTAACACCACGAGTCGTTACATAAGTCGTTAGGTCCCAGGTAAGTTCTTAAGCTCAATCCACTGCATGAAGGGCCAAACGAGTCATGTAACCGCATAACGAATCAATACGTGGGTCGTGATATATTTTTAATTAGCTTCTACCCGACCCGACCCATTCACAATTAGGGTAAATCGTTGTTTTAAACATATATAACCCGATTGTCTTGCCCTCCAAACTCTCACCTGAACTTAAAATTAGAAATTTAACGTCAAAAAAATTACTCACTTCTTCACCACTACAAGATCGCATTTCTCCATCTCAAAGCATTCACACACACACACGATCGCACTCAACTGCTCAAAGTGCCACACCCAATTGCAAATTTCTAATTCAAATTTCTATCCTGCTCAAGCTCGAAATCATTGTGATTATTTGCTTATGTATTCCCTTCTCCATCTGTTTCTAATGATTGTAAATGCAAACAAATACTATGAGTTTTAATGGAATCCTCGTGGTAAGACATTGAATGTAAATTTTTTTTCAAAACCCTTAAGGAATCTGATGATGTGTGCTTGTGGAATCTTTAATTTAGATGATGAACATTATGTGAGCTATTTGAACAATTGTATGTCGAACTCTTGAGCACGATCCATGTAACAAGTCATGGTATCATCTCACAACTCGTTATAGGGCTCGTCCTGAGTGGAAATTAAAACCTGGTGAGTAGTGTACCTAACGACTAATCTAAGAGTCGTTACCTCAGGTAACGACTCGTTGTGACCAGTCTTTAAGTCCACTGGTCCAACAAGAAGGAACACATCCTGAGATAATGACTGACCTCACGAGTTGTGGCCAGTGGCAACGACTCGTTAGGTCACTCATCATGTCTACTGAGACACAATTCTGAAGTTGATTATGCTTCATCTTATCCTGTATACTAACTGATCTTCCACAAGTACAATGGCTCCGATGGGTACACCAAAGAAACAAGTGTCGGAGAGGAGTCATCCATCGTGCCGCAAACTTCGGGATGCGCCCTCCTCCTCCGAAGAGTCGAGTAGCTCGAAGGAGGAATACGAAGTGTCAGAAGAGCAGCTGGTGAGGAGATCAAACAAGGCTAGGGCTCAATGATCTACAAATCCGACAGCCCTGGTTGATGCTACTACTCCACTGGAAAGATACCCTCCGAGCCGAATAGATGAGAATGTCGGGGCTACAGTCCTGAGTGCTCCCGAGGGTACCACAGCTGGGCAAAATGCAGAAGTAGCTGATGATACGTGCTCAACAAGGGAGCAAAGATGATGAATTGATCAAGACTTCGAACACATCCAATGATCAACCAAGGCACGTGAGGAGATGGTGTGTTCATGGTATGAGGGCTATATACAAGAGGGACATTGCTCCGAATGACAAAGGACATCCAAATAGGAGCATCTACGAGGAGCCCAGACTGGTCACCACGGGGCTTAAGGACCTCTTTGAGCTGCAGGCTTTGTTCGACAAATACAAGTTTAGGTGGTTGATTGAGCCATCGGGAAGCTATAGCCCCTTCCTGGTCAGACAATTTTATGCAGCCTACGTAGCCACACTACAGCGTCTGGCATTGGGTGGTCAAGACTAGAAAAAGAGGCCTTCTCTTACACAAGTATTGGTTCAGGAGATGCTTGTGGACTCTGAGAGGACTATCTCCAGACTACTTTATGGGCCAAACTATCATTCCCCGATGAACACAGCCGAGTTCGATCACAGACTATTTGAGCTCAAGAAAGTCAAGACTAAGAAGCTGAATAGTGAGGAGCGAATCAAGCAATATACTTGGTTGTCACGGGTCATTTCCACACGAGGTTTGTTGGTCGAATGGTTTCATGGCACTGAGTCCTAGATAAAGAAGGCCACATTGAATTTTCAAGCCAAGTTTTGGTGGTTACTGGTTCGGCGTAGGCCGGTACCAACCAGCAATGATAACGTTCTTTCACCTGATAGAGCTGCATTGGTAGCTAACATTATGGAGGGATACGCCATAAATTTCCCGCGGTATATTGCTGAAGAGATTCAAGAGTGGGTGATAAATGATGGACCACCATTCCCTTTCCATGTCTTGTTGATAGACTTTGTCAGGAGTCAAAGGTGCCAGAGTTGCCATCGGTTGACCATCACATAGTGGTCCACAATATAATCAATATCGGGTTGATAAGGGATGACACAAACCCGGTATCGAGAGAAAAGAGTCAGGCTGCCGCATCCGCTGGAGTGACTATATTGGCAAAGGCATTTAGCAGCGATATGCAAACTAAGGCTGCCGTATTTACTTAGATTATGACAGAGCCCATGGAGGCCAGGGAGATCGATAGCCAGCCTGAGGCTACAGATGCAGCTAGCATTCCCGCATCTGCGAAGATTCCAGAGTCGTCATCCACAACGGCTGCATCTCGCCCACTTGTTGCACCCTCAAGTGCTCCTTCAGCCGTCTAGTCACAATTTCCAAAGAATTCCTAACCGACATGGCTAGATGGTTGGAAAAGGCGAGAAACAACAAGCATATACAGCTCTGCAGGTAAAGGTGCTAATGGAGCAAGTCAAGTCTTGGGTTACCAAAGAATTGGAGGCGCTCTCTAGCTCAGTTCATGGCAGGTTAGATGCTTTTAAGAGATGCATGGATGAGCGTCTTGCATAGTTACAGGTGCCCGAATTGGCAAGGTGGTACGCGGAGGTAGCAGCACTAAAAATGGAGGTGCGGGAGTTGTCCACATAACAGGTAGCTGCGATTTCTCCACCTGTGCTTCTAGTGATAGAGGATGAGAGCGAAGAAGAGCTACCATCAATATTTGACTTCATTACTAAGGAGCTGGTGGCACATGATAAGGGAAAAGGCCTCGTGCAAGTTTTGAGGAGGATGACTCTCTTCTCCGTTAGTAGAAGCGAGAGCGGAGAGAGATGGAGATAGCGCTGCATTTATCCATAGAGGAGGCTTGACAGAGGGTTGCAGTTGAGGCAGTGAGAGCTCAGGGAGATGGTACGAGCTTAGTTGGGTCTGAAAATGCACCGGGTCAAGCCGGTGGTATGGAAGAGGATATAGGAGGAGTATCTGCACCCTCCATCGACCAGGTCACAGACACCTAGGTCGCATAGAAATGTTCCCTTTTTCCATGGTTTTGTTTACTGTATATGCGTCGAGGACGATGTGTGCTTTTCTTGATAGGGGTGGGGAGGGATACCTGTGTATTTTGTCTGAACATAACTCGAGGGTTTTTCTTGTCGGATATCTTTTTCCTTGGGTGTTCCTTATCTAGTATAATCGGCACATTTAGGGTTTTATGTTTTTGTGTTTATTTGTGTCAATCGAAAGAAAGCTAGGTGAACTCAAGGCAGTTAATAACATAGAATTTTTGGAAAATTCTTTGAGATGATAAACATGATACCCCTACTAAATTTTTGTTATGTATGTGTGTTAGAGGACAAGTATGACCTTTGTGAATATTTCCATGACATTAACACTATGAACATGTTTACCATTGTGTCACTGTACCTGAACTAGCTGTTAGTAGAAGTGATGATGTTGGCCTGTGCATTGTGTGAGTAAGGTTCAATAGTTGAATTCTGCTGAGTGATCTTGGGCAAATTATATGCCCAAGAGATACTCAAATGTGTCATTTTAGCCTTGTTTATCTATCGATGTTTATACATTCTCATGTGATTGGTAATAAAATGTGAATTTATACTAACCAACATGATTAGCATTGTTTTGCAGGTAAAATGTAATTTTGGGAAGCTAAAATGCATGTTGAAATAGATCGGGGTTGGACTCGGATGTGAGCAAAGGACAAGGCATTGGAAGGCACAAAATAAAGAGGCTCCGCGATGGAGCCATGTCACGCTGCCATCGCGGAGGCCTTCTGCCTGGATAGGGAATTTTTGGCCTAATTTCAGTAAGGGTTCACGTTGGGTCCGTGGCACGGTGGCCTAGCTCCGCGTTGCACGCCGTGCCACGTTGGGCCTGATTACCTGGACCCCCAACTTCCAGTGAGGGTCCGCGTCAGTGGCGTGTCACGGAGGCAGTGCTCCATGATGCACTCCGTGACACGTTGCGTGTTATTCCGGGAAAAATTCCCACTAGTATAAATAGAACACTTAGGTTCATTTTTCAATATTCTGACTTGGTGGAGCAAGAACGTGGGTTACAGGCAGTTGAGGGGACGAAATTATCAGGGTTTTTCTCTCTTTCCTTCTCCTTGAATTCAATTGCTTGTATGTTTAACACTCATTTAATGATGTTTAATCCACAAATGAGTGGCTAATTCCTCTTCCTGCTGAGGTTAAGAACAATTGTATTGAAATGTGATTGTTGATTAAATTGGGTTTTTCATCTTTTCTTCCATGGTTGTTCTATTGATTCTTGTTCTTGCTGCATTAATGTGTGGCCAATGTTAATGTATATCTAAAAAGTCCGGTTTCACTCGAGAGAGCACGAAATTGGAAAATTGTGAATTAATAGGATATGATCCTTTCTTAGTTTGGGAAAATTGAGAATTGATTTACCTTCAGGATAGAAATATACCTGAAGGTTGTATTAGTCAATTAAGGAACCGGTTTTGTATGGCTAGAACATGAATTTCGTTTAATCACAGAAATGTAGGTGGACGGTTCATGATTCTTAAGTTGGTTTAAATACGAGAGTTTTAATCCATTAGCAGTAGTTCTTGACTAGCAACTGGATGAAAGGTTAACCAAATTATATCGATAATTAATTTCATTACATGTTCATTTAACCTCAGCATGCTCACATTCATAGTTCAGACTCACTTTAGATAATCGTTTTAGACTTAGCATAAAAATTAGAACCCAAAAATATCAAACTCTTGGTTACATTGTTGTCTTCATTATTAAAATTAAAATATAGTAACACTTGAGTAGTTCGTTACCTTATCCCAGTCCCTATGGGATCGATACTTGGCTTACTTAAGCCACTTTACTACTTGTTCGACCACGTGCACTTGCGTGTAGTTTTATACCCTACAAACGAACGAACAAGTTTTTGGCGCCGTTGCCGGGGACTGGCAATTGGTGAATTTGTCTTAAGTGTTAATTTACTGTATTTTTATTTTCTTAGTGTTGACAAAATGGTCTTAGCCTGTATTTTGCAGATTTAATCTCTGTTGAACACTGGCAAGAGACAAGGAGCTGGTGGACTCGTATTTAAAGCCAGAAAGATTATTTCATCGTCAGCAGAGAGAAGCTCTAGAAAGAAAGCTGCAGTTGCTCAGACAAATACTCATGGAGCAACAACAAAATCCACCAGTAGTACGGGCAATGTTAGTGCCCGAAGAAGTAGCAGCTCGGCCGGTTCGCGAGGTGGCAATCCCACATGCTAATAATGTCACATCTAGCATCCGCAAACCTGAGCCGGGAGGGAGGTTCGAGCTCAGACAAAACATGGTGCAATTGCTGCACACTAGCAGGCATTTTACAGGTCTCCCTCATGAAGATCCACAGCAGCATCTCCAAAATTGTTTGGAGATAAGTGACACTTACATCCCCGCTGGAGTGTCATCAGATTATGTCAGGCTTACATTGTTCCCATTTTCACTATTGGGAGAAGCCAAGAGGTGGTTGAAAGCTGAGCCACCTAATTCTATTTCTACGTGGGATGATCTTGCAAGGAAATTCTTGATACGATTTTTTCCCTCTGGTAAAACAACAAGACTCAGAAGTCAAATTCGAAGTTTCAAACAGAGAGAGGGAGAGAATCTATATCAGGCTTGGGAGAGATTCAAGTCCATGTTGCGGGATTGTCCTCATCATCATCAATCCAATGAGGTGCTGGTGCACACTTTTTTAGAGGGTTTGGAACCCCATACAAAAATATTGCCAGACTCAGCAGCTGGGGGACAAGCGCTGGAGAAAACTTATGAGGAGTTGTATACCTTGTTGAACCGTATTTCGCAGGGCAATCCGGAGTGGAATGCTGATTCATCAAGAGGAGGGACAAGGAAACCAGCAGCAGTTCTAGAAGTGGATGGTTTTACAGCTATTGCTGCACAGATAGCTGCTTTACAGAATTAACTCAACATCCACTTCAGTAACATGACAATGAACCAGCCTCAAGCCCCAGTGAATGCAGTGCAGCAGATTTGGTGTGAAGTGTGCGGGAGCAGTGAGCACTTAGCTGAGTGTTGTGGAGCAAATCCTGACTCGGTGAACTTTGTGGGAAATGTACAAAGGAACAACCACCAACAGTATGGCAACAGCTACAATTCCAATTGGAGGAATCACCCGAATTTCTCCTGGGGTAGCAACAACCATCAGGGGCAAAGTTCGAGTCAGGGTATGGAAAGGAACCATGGAGGGAAGCAGAATTATCAAGCACAATTTAGAAACAACAATACACCTCCTCCACCACGATCACCCAGCATTGAGGAGATGTTTAAGACGATGATAGCTAACTAAGCTTAATTGGAGGCTGACTATGTGAAATAGGCAACCGAGGTGAAAAACAACCAGTTAGCTACTAAGGCACTTGAATATCAATTTGGGCAATTTGCTGGAGCCCAAAACACCAGGCCTAGAGGAGGACTTCCGAGTGACACAGATCCCAATCCCAAGCAGGTGAATGCGGTGACCATAAGGAGTGGTTTGCAGCTGAAAGAGGTGGAACCAGAAAGACCACCTCAACAATCGGGAGCAGCAGAAGTCGAGAGGGAGCAAAGTGATGAGAGGGGGAAGACAAATGAAGCTGAATCAGAAAGACCACCACTCCCGTTCCCTCAACGATTAAAGAAACACAAGGAGGAGGCGTGTTTCAAGAAATTCATGGAGGTGCTGAAACAGGTACATATTAACTTACCTCTTGTTGATGTTTTGCAGGGAGTGCCGAAGTATGTCAAGTATATAAAGGACATCGTGGCAAACAAAAGTCGGTTGACTGAGTATACTACGGTGGCTCTCACGGAGGAGTGCACTTCCCGGATATAAAACCGACTGCCCACAAAGCTCAAAGATCCTGGGAGCTTTACCATACAGATTACTATTGGGCAGAGTATCCGAGCTCGTGGATTATGTGATTTGGGAGCGAGCATTAATTTGATGCCGTCATCGGTATTCAAAAAGCTGGGTCTAGGAAGTCCTAGACCCACAACAGTGATCTTGCAATTGGCGGATCGGTCCTTAGCCAGACCTGATGGCATTTTGGAGGACGTTCTAGTGCAAGTTGGCTCCCTGATCTTCTCGGTAGATTTCGTCGTGCTGGATTTTGAACCAGACGCAGAAGTCCCATTTATTTTGGGACGTCCTTTCTTGGCAACCGGGAAAGCGCTGATTGATGTAGCTGCGGGGCAGCTAACCATGCGAGCACACGACAAGGTGGAAGTGTTCGATGTGTACAAGGCCTCCAAGCTCCCAACTGTGTACGAGGAACTCTCGGTGATCAATGTGATTAATCGAGTTGATGATGCGCGGATAAAGGATTCACGAGAGCTATTGGGAAAACCACCAGAACGATGTAAGCACTACTGGGGGGAGGACGGTGGTCGAGAGAAAACGTCCATCACCCTAGAGGACAACTAAGCTGAATGACGTCGAGCCGCGACGATAAACCAGGCGCTGCACGGGAGGTAACCCGTGAAATTTTTCTTTGTAAATTGTGAATAGATTTTTTTAAAATTTATTTTCTTTTATTTTCTTGAGTAACAACAAAATTTTTAGTTTTTATTTTTGTTTTTATTTTTATTTTGAGTGAAACCTATAATTCTAACCAATTTCTTGTAGTAAGATGAATTTCAGGTCGAAAGGAGGGAAAATATGCAAGGATCGCAAAGGAAAATTCGAGGTATGAAAATCAAGAAAAACTGGCAAAACAGTGAGCTAGGGCGATAGCTCCGCGTTACCCTCCATGAAACGTTGAGGTGTAAATCCGAAATTTTAAAAGAATTCCAGAACACCCTCACGTCAGCTCCGTGTCACGGAGGCAGTTCTCCGCGATGCACTCCATGACACGTTGTTGTGTATATCACAACGGGTCACACCGGGTCGCTGGGTGACCCGCGCGAATTTTCCACTTTTAAACCCCGAATTCCCCTCAATTTTCCTTATTCTCACACACTCCGCGACCAATCCACCCAAAACCCCTCCCCCTGCAACGTGACACGGAATAGGCTAAGAATTTCATCGAGTTTTCTTTAATTCTTCGAATTCAAGGTATGTTCTTCAATTCCATCTCATTTCTCATCAATTTTCTTCGATATTGAACATGTGATATGAGCTAAACTTGCCCTAAGTAGAAATTAAGCGTAAATTCAATTGAATTACTATTGATGGATGTTCGGAGTATCATTGTGATTGCTTGAACTCGCTAATTGCATAATTTAATCGAATTTTTGATACAATCATAGCTAGGGTTTGCTTTTGAATTTGAAGTGGAAAAATGTAGTGAACTCGTGAAATTCATGCTGGGTTGTACATGTTGAGTGAGATGAGTCGATGTGCTAATTGTTATTATGCTAAAAGACCGACGGATTCTCGGGTTAGGGGAATATTGAAATTTGCAAGAATTGGGTGAGTTGTATAGGTTCATGTAGATAAATTCTTGATGTTTTCATTTCTTTGTTTCTCCTTGCTAAGTGCGATGGGACAAAATGTTATCGATGGTAATGATTGTGGTTAGCTGTACGAAGTCTGAGTAGTACATAGAATATATACCGTCGAGTTCTTCGAATGCACTAAGCATGTTTCTTATATTTGGCTGTTTGTTTGTGTAAATAGGTATGATCTTGCCGTAATGTTGTCACTTTAGCTAAGGACTAAGTGTGGGGTGGCATAGCTTAACCCAACCGTAGTCGAAGCAAATTTTCATTGGCTTAACATTGAACTTTTCTGTTTGGGTTGACAGGAACGATGGCAAGCAGGCAAGAAAAAGGGAAAGGCGCATTAACATCTGGCGCCGGAAGAAAGAGAATCAGACTGGGCACAGCAGTCCCAGCAGCACCAGCGATTCCATGCGGCCAACGCCGCCAATACGGAACCAGGTGGGTGACAGAAGAGGGGAAGAAGTGGTATGCCAAGAACAAGGAGAGCAAGTACTTCCCCGAGGAACACATAGCACGGGAACCGTTGGCACAGGAGTTCCCTAGGATTGTCCACAGGATCGAGGCAGCTGGGCTCAATTTCATCTTTGAAGAGCCCAAGGAATGCAACTTGCACTTGATTCGGGAATTCTATGCCAATTGGAACCCGACTCTCAGAAGTCACACCATCAAAATCAGAGGGCAAATAGTCACCTTTGAACCCCACCACCTCAATGCTATCCTAGGGGCGCAGGACACAGACGCCCACGTGCTTCGACGGCTGAACATCACTCCACCATATGCGGACATCAGACGCACTTTGTGTGGAACCCGATCGACAGCTAGATGGAGCAGACACAAGGAGCGGGGCTACCATCAGACTTTTCCCTATTCATAGATGAATAGGGAAGCTAGGATATGGCTTAAGATCGTCTGTTCCTGCCTAATCCCGGGGGTACATATGACAAATGTAACCCGGGATCGTGTATGCCTAGTGTACGCCCTGATGAAAGGGCTGGAGATCAATGTGGGGGGCGGTGATTATCTCCGCCATGAAGAGAGCCCGGTTGCATCAGGGGCACAAATACGGATTTGGTGGACTACTCACCACATTCCTGAGGGGCCTAGATGTTGAGGAAGAGGCCCTTGACTACATCACGGGATTGGAGCGGCGGGCCTTAGATGTCACTAAAACTAAGGCACCCGACACAACCCACGGGCCTGTTCTTACACTTGCCGAGCGACATGCTTGGGATGATCAGCACATGGCTCGCATGTAGGGGATGCAGATGCTCCAGCTGAGGATAGGCGGGAGGCCGGCAACAGAGGAGGAGCTATGGTAGCTCGAGCTAGACTACCCTTTTGGCGAAAATGCCAGGGCTCTATACCGAGTGGGGCCAGCTTTTGTAGAGCCCACAGATGATGATGTCCCCACAGACGAGGAGACACGTCGGGAGGACTCCGATGTGGAGTCCGATGATGATGATGGGGGTGATTCAGACATGGGAGATGAAGCAGCAGCACCTGATGAAGAAGTGGAGTATTTTGATTGATCAGGGAGTTCCACCACCCAATTTTTGTGCTATTTTAATTTTTGTGAACACTAGGGACAGTGTTCGAGATAAGTGTGGGGTGGGAGTAGTTAGGTGCTAGTTGTGTTGTTATGTATGTTCTAATCTGTTGTTGTGCCTGTGAACAAAAATTTCTGACCCTGTGATTTGTGATTGTTAAGTTGTTGTCCTGTATTGTAATTATATGTGAAACTGTTGTGTGTTGCTGAATGTTGCTAAGCTGATATTGTACATATTTTTGTTTATCGAAATGATCAATATTTTTAATTTTTTTTTTCAATTCTTGGGTTTCTCGGCGTTTGTTTTCGGTTCTTTTACCGAGAATGGTCCCATTGAACCGAAGTCTTAGTTAGTGACCATTCCATACGATGGATGGATGACGATCGTCTTAAGAGAAATGTAGTCGTTAGGAGTAGATTCTTTTTCATTTATATTTTTTTTAGTTGTTTTGCTTGTGTGGGTTGCATCCCAAAACCTGTAGTTACTTTATGGTTGTAGAATTCTGATTGCATGTTGTACATGATATTTGAAATGCAAAGGTGATTCGTATGAAAGAATGCAACTTTGTAAATATGTTGAGGTACCTAGGCCATAGAGTCGATTCAGTGTGATTAAGGCTTAATGTTTGAATTCGTGTAATTAGCTGATTGAAGAGTCTGTGAATACGTCTTGAATTGAGCATGTGCAATAAGTGTGAAGTGAGGTTTTGTTATTCCATGCTATTGTGAAGTGTCTAGAACTTGCCTGGTGTGTGTACAAAACGAAATGAAGGAGGTGTATTGTAGGAAAGGATGTAGCCATTTCTTTGGTTTAACCGAAAGTTTCTATTTCTCATTATCGTACCCACCTTGATTGTATACCCTAGTCAGCCCGTTGAGCCTTTAGCCTATTATTTTTTTCTTTTGTCAAAAAGTGTAAACCGAGCTTAATCCCTTCTTTTCATTAGCCGTAAAGTCGATCCAAAACTCTTAAGCGCTTAAGAAGAGAAAATAATTTTCCCAAAGTGTCGAAGAGTGAGAATGGTGAAAAGAAAAGAAAAGCAGAGTGATAAAGGGAAAGAAAAGGTTGAAGGTGCACTTGTTAAAAACAAACTATAATGAAGGTGTATGAATAATCTTTGTTGTTGTGTCAAGTGTGCTTAATAAGATGGGCCAAACTAAAGAAAAACTTCAAGAATGGGAGGATGAAGGAAGAAACACTGTCCATGAGTTTGATGGGATGTATTGAAAAGGCCCTTAAGGATGCTAGTGGCTATTATTGGCTAGCCCAATATTTACTAGTTCCGTAGCTTATATTACAACCCATTAAAGTCCTACGTGATCTTACATCACATTTATTTATATTAGTGGAGTTATACACTAAAGGCAAGCTTATGGGTCGTGACATGATGCATGTGAATTCTTTTGGGAGAGAGAGCGAAATTGTGTTTATATGCCCCTGCTTGAAATTTTGTGAGTTCATATGATCAAAAAGGGGAAAATTCTCTTGTGTTGTGAGGGCACATGCTTGAGGAGAGATTAATTTTCGTGTCGGATGTCTTGATCAGCTGATTTGCATGAGTTTGCCAATATCGAGAGTTGATTCTTAAGTCTAGGAGGTCTTGATGTATTGAAAGTCATTGCATTGATTGGACAATGCGTGTTTTCTTGATGATTGTATTGAATAATTGGTATGACTGTAGCCTAAATTGTCGAACCAAAGTAGCGAGGTTTGGGTGTAAATTGCATGAGGTGTAAGATTGTTGTTCGAGGACGAACAGGGATTTAAGTGTGGGGTAAGTGATCTTGGGCTAATTTATATGCCCAAGTGATACTCAAATGTGTCATTTTAGCCTTGTTTATCTATCAATGTTTATACATTCTCATGCGATTGGTAATAAAATGTGAATTTATACTAACCAACATGATTAGCATTGTTTTGCAGGTAAAATGTAATTTTGGGAAGCTAAAATGCATGTTGAAATAGATCGGGGTTGGACTCAGATGTGAGCAAAGGACAAGGCATTGGAAGACACAAAATAAAGAGGCTTCGCGACATTGTTTTGCAGGTAAAATGTAATTTTGGGAAGCTAAAATGCATGTTGAAATAGATCGGGGTTGGACTCAGATGTGAGCAAAGGACAAGGCATTGGAAGGCACAAAATAAAGAGGCTCCGCGATGGAGCCGTGTCACGCTGCCATCGCGGAGGCCTTCTGCCTGGAGAGGGAATTTTCGGCCTAATTCCAGTAAGGGTTCACGTTGGGTCCGTGGCACGGTGTCCTAGCTCCGCGTTGCACACCATGCCACGTTGCGCCTGATTACCTGGACCCCCAACTTCCAGTGAGGGTCCGCGTCAGTGGCGTGTCACGGAGGCAGTTCTCCGTGATGCACTCCGTGACACGTTGCGTGTTATTCCAGGAAAAATTCCCACAAGTATAAATAGAACACTTAGGTTCATTTTTCAATATTCTGACTTGGTGGAGCAAGAACGTGGGTTACAGGTAGTTGAGGGAACGAAATTTTCAGGGTTTTTCTCTCTTTCTTTCTACTTGAATTCAATTGCTTGTATGTTTAACACTCATTTAACGATGTTTAATCCACAAATGAGTGGCTAATTCCTCTTCCTGCTGAGGTTAAGAACAATTGTATTGAAATGTGATTGTTGATTAAATTGTGTTTTTCATCTTTTCTTCCATGGTTGTTCTATTGATTCTTGTTCTTACTGCATTAATGTGTGGCCAACGTTAATGTATATCTAAAAAGTCCGGTTTCACTCGAGAGAGCACGAAATTGGAAAGTTGTGAATTAATAGGATATGATCCTTTCTTAGTTTGGGAAAATTGAGAATTGATTTACCTTCAGGATAGAAATATACCTGAAGGTTGTATTAGTCAATTAAGGAACAGGTTTTGTATGGCTAGAACATGAATTTCGTTTAATCACAGAAATGTAGGTGGACGGTTCATGATTCTTAAGTTGGGTTAAATACGAGAGTTTTAATCCATTGGCAGTAGTTCTTGACTAGCAACTGGATTAAAGGTTAACCAAATTATATCGATAATTAATTTCATTACATGTTCATTTAACCTCAGCATGCTCACATTCATAGTTTAGACTCACATTAGATAATCGTTTTAGACTTAGCATAAAAATTAGAACCCAAAAATATCAAACTCTTGGTTACACTGTTGTCTTCATTGTTAAAATTAAAATATAGTAACACTTGAGTAGTTTGTTACCTTATCCCAGTCCCTGTGGGATCGATACTTGGATTACTTAAGCCACTTTACTACTTGTTCGACCACGTGCACTTGCGTGTAGTTTTATACCCAACAAACGAACGAACACTGAGTGTATCAATCTAGAACTTGTCTGGTCAGTCGTACTGAGGTAGAAGATGGGAAACTAGGACAGGATCATAGGCCATTTTTGATGAATGAGTCCACTTTATCCTTAAAAGACCTACCAAAAGAAAATAAATATCCCTTGATCCAAAGTTTTTATCTTAAATTGACCTTTCTTTTGTTTACACCAATTCACCTTCCTTCTTTGATTAAAATGAACCGGTTTTGGCCCTGGTCCCTCCTTGGACACTGTGAACCTCAACTCAGGAAAATCGCCTAAGTTGAGGATGACTATTATAGGGGTGATTAAGAAGAGTAGGGTGAAATGAGATTGGATAATGAAAATGAAAAAGCGGGTGCGGTGTCCATAATGAAAGACAATAAAGAAACAAAAATGTTGTAAAAGTGAAAAAGATCAAGAAAAGCAAAGAAACGAAATATGTTAAAGAAATGAATGCTTGAAAGAAGAAGAACCGCACTGGTATTTTCAAACGAAAATAAAAGAAGAAGCAAGTAAAGGAAAAACGAAGAAAATATGCAAAAAAAGGTTAAAAGTGGAGTCAAGAAGTATGTAGTATCAAGGAGGGTTAAGCTACTATTCCCATATGTACCATACCCGAACCTGAGCGTACATTACAAGCTGAAAAAGTCCTATAGTGATCCTAGTTAACCATCTGAAATCAACGTATTGAAAGTAAAGGCAAGCTTGTGGTATTGCATGTGCACAGTTAGAAGTTCTTTGTGAGAGAGAGTGATTTTATCTAGTCCCAAGAGAAATATATTGCTAGGATCATAAACACATTGTTTGAGTGTGGGACTCCTTTGTGGTAAGAGCAGTTGGTCAACAAAATCATCTGCAAACTGTCTGGGTCAGTGTGCTAGAATTCTGTGCATGTTTGCAAGTGACAGTATATTGCCATGTTTTGATTCCTCTGTGTTATGGTTGAAAATTTCAAATGTGCATTATGATTCGGTTTAGTAATGTAAGGGAGGGGTTAGAAAATTCAGTTTGATTTAGAGAAGTCACTGCCATGAGTTGCCTAGAGTTCTTTTGATTGAAGCGTTGAAATGGTTTTCTTTTTTTGTTTGTTTTTTGCCTAAAACATGCAAAAGTTCTAAGTTGAGGGGTGTTGATGTGTCATGATTTTACAGCACTTTCGATGCTTAAAACTAAGGAAATATGCAAATTCTGGGTATGTTTAAGTAGATATAATGTGTTTGTGTTAAGTGTTGCAGGAAAACAGGTTCGGAACATGACATGGGCAAAGTAAGGCATAAAAGGACTGAAATGGAGGCTGCTAGTCAATTCATGAGTCGTTGTCACTGTGCATGACTCATTGCTAAGGTCGTTGGATAAGATTGATTTATGAAGCTGAGAAACAGTGCACTTCATGGGTCGAAGGCACAACTCGTTACATCTGATAACGAGTCGTGAAGACTGGGAGGAGGATTCTTGAAGAAACATCTAGTGAAGGTAATAGAAGACATCATGAGTCGTTAGCTAACTGCATGACTCGTTGTGAGATCACTAGAGTGAATTGTAGGGTGCACTAGATATTTCTTCAAGAATCCTCCTCCCAGTCTTCACGACTGGCTTCACGACTCGGTACCAGATGTAACGAGTCATGCCTTCAACCCGTGAAGTGCACTATTTCTCAGATTCATAAATCAATCTTATCCCACGACCTCAGCAATGAGTCGTGCACAGTGACAACGACTCGTGACTTGACTAGCAGCCTCCATTTCAGTCCTTTTATGCCTTACTTTGCCCATTTCACATTCCAAACCTATTTTCCTGCAACACTTAACACAAACACATTATATCTACTTAAACATACCCGGAATGTAGTTGGGGATGAAATTTGAGTAACCTATGTGCTTGAAATGCATGATTGTCTCGATGATAGATAGGTTGATGTCTTTTTTAAGGGAAAATTATTGCTTTTGTTATTTTTTGCTGCTTCAAATTGTTAATATGATGACAAGATTCATGAGATAATTGTGAAATTGATTTGCTAGATTTTGTTGGATTGGGCACTCGACGTTTTCCAATGATAGACGGGGTAACCACCATATTAAGGGAAGGCATTGAGTGATCCTAAAATGTCCTTATATGAATGATGAATCTTTTGGGGAAGTCTGAATACCCGTTAGATGAAAATATGTTCATGCTTGTGTGAAAAATTGGCCTATTTAGAGCTGTGGAAACTGTTGAGTCACTGCCAAGCACCTACAAGTCATAGGTGGGGAGCTGCGAAATGCACTCTGTGGCACAGGTGAGTTGTTGAAGCTTCAAGACACAGCCAACCACCGACGCTGCACCTGTGAGCCGCGAATCACCAGCGGCGAGATGCAGGACAAACGCAGTGACCACAGTTTTAGCCTAGTATTCTATCATAGACCTGAGACGCACTTGCAAAATGCAGGTGCTGCCAGTTCTTTGCATTACTGTTTCATGTTGTTTGACATCCAATCATTTAATTTCTTTTCCTTATCTTAACATAGTTGTAGCTTTTAATGTTCAATTATCAAAAATACAAAAAAAAGATTTGGTATGTTTGTGGCACTAACATTTTCTTGCAGAATCATGACTTCCTCTAGGAAACAAGGCCCCTTCCACATCCAAGAAAAAGAGGAAGGATAAGCCAAGGCTACCCCAGCCCCTCCACACACCAGGGAAGCTATCATCCTGTGTGTGCCTGATATGAAGAAGCACTACACCACATGCCTAGACAGATTAATCACTAAGGAGAAGCACTTCAATTTGGAAGGGTTGGGGGGGTGCCTTCCCTAATGTCACCCACCACTTCAATTATAGAAAGTGGTATATATTCACAGAGCCTCCACCCAACTACTACCCCAACCTTGTACCAAAATTCTATGCTTCATACCAAGCAGGCAAGATGCCATGAACCATAAAGGGAAAGTTGATGATTTCCCTTACATACCCTTGGTCATGGTTCAGGGTGTAGAAGTCAACATCACTCCGGACCCCACCAATGCTATGTTCGGAGAGGATGAAATCGACTCTGGGACAGAATTTTCTAGTAGAATAGCCAACAAAAAAGATTAGTTTGGGTGGATTGCAGGTATCATTGCCAATGATCAGCCACTTTAGGCCACAATGGGGGGTGAGATCCCAAGGCAAGACCTTAAATTCGAGGCCAAGTTGTGGCTAGAGTTTGTGTGTTCCTGGTTAATGCCTTCGAAAAATGATCAGTGAATGAATCTCAAAGCATCCATTCTAATTTCTTGTATCATGTCTAGGGTGCCGATAAATGTTGGTGAGGTGGTTGCTACCCAGATGAAGAGCAAATCAAGGCACCAAGGTCCGTCAATTCCCTTTCTGGTGCTCATTCGTCAGTTGTGCATCAAAGCTGGAGTTTCGCTATTTTGTAATGAAAAAGGGAGCTCCGCCACAGGTGTTATTGATGTGGACAAGAGAAGGGGTGCTAATGCTCCTCAAACAAATAAAGGAGATGCTTTCTTGGGGCACACCTGAGAACTCTAAGGCATGGATGAGACTCTCATGGCTCCCGACCTTAACATGTCACAACCCGAGATATCGAGGCAAGTATCCAATGAGGCACCATTCAGAGGGCCTTCACCTTATTTTTCCTCCAAACCAAGGGGAATCCATAAAGTGGCTGAGATGACACAGGCTTATGAGAACCAACTCCAAAAGTTGGCTCAAAATCTTCCAGCCTTTATCATGAAGAGAAGAAAGAAGGAGTTGAAGAGTGTATTTGATAGCTTGAACAAGCTATGTTCTGGGGTTGATGTGGCTGAGGAAGTTGTCTCCTCCATCCGAGCTGATGTACGAGAGTTAAAGAGTCCGGCACCAATGGAGGACCCAGACATGAGCCTACTTGATGCAACCATGGCTGCACCGTCGACAGCCCGGTGCCCCATTGATGATTTATTCAAGGGCTTAGGAGAGCAAAATGAGGCAGACCATGGAGATGGAAGCAATGATGAAGAAGCGGCCAAGTATGAGGCCGAAGAGTAGCCACACCAGGGAGTTCTTCCCATCCTTTATTCTTCATATGTACGTTGGGACAATGTCAATTCATAGTTGGGGGTGGGATATGTCTCTTTATGGGTTGGTTATTTATGTTCTTTATTGCCCTTGTCTAGTGTGATCTCTTATGCTTTGTATGTTTCTAGTCTTTCTAATTGTTGCTTAGATGAATGAACGCCCTTGTCGGGCTTGTTTTGAGTTGAATATGATGAGCGCCCTTGTTGGACTTGTGTTAAAATGGATTTTTTTGGGGGACAATATTAGTTGCCAATGATGGGTCAAATTCTAGTTTGCTAAATGATTGATGACCTAAGTTTTAAAAATTAGCATTTGTTCATAGTAGTAGATAGCAATAAACTCCTAGGATTTTATTTACCACGGTTCTTTTCCAAGAAGCATTATTTTATTTCTTTTCTTTTGTGTCAAACCTGGTGGCGTTTCCCGATGATAGATTGAGAGGCGACTTTCTTAAGGAAAAATGTCAAGTTTAGAGTCTATTTGAGTCATTTTGTTGCACTTTCTTTAAGAGGTACCACCAGAAAATTTTTGATTTTGCAAAAGAATATTTGAAAAAAAAAATAGGCACTTGAAGTAGAAAACTGAGCACTCTCTTATTATGAGTTGTACATTCCTTGATTGACTTTTTGACTCACATGCTAATTTATCTTAAGTCATACCTTTGATGTTTTTTTGAAAGTATATAAATCCCTCGAATTGTGATACCTTGTGTGGTGAGATATTTGGCTAAATTCTTGTGTATGGTTAATTGTCTAGAACTTTCCCTAAGTGCGACTCAAGGCGAAATCCTAGATGTGGCTGCACTTAGAACATGATCTTAGGCATTCATTGAATAATCCACTTCACCCAAAATGACTTCCTTAAACATCTATCTTTGTTAATCAATGTTTGTGCCTTTATCCTTTTTCTTGAAAACCACATATAAACCTAAGGATCATTTTTAATCCTCTTCTTTGGTACCCATCCTCCCTGGTGCCAGTGATGAAGGAATGAAAAATGAGGCTTAAAGCCAAAATATGAGAAGAGATAAGGAAGAAATGAGGCAAAAGCCTAAGTTTGGGGGTTTGCAAAAAGGGGAAGAAAATGTGAGCTTCAAAGAGAGGTAATACCAAATTGTGATAAAATGAAGGAAATGATTAGTTGAAAACCTTGAGCATTAAAGTAAAGGAGACTTCAAAGGTGTTAGCTCTTGTTTATAAAATGTATAATTATGGATTCAAAAAGGATATAAAGAGGTTCTGTGATAAGAATGATAATAATGAATAAAGGGAGATAAGGTTGAGTGAGCTCATCAATGAAGTGGTTGTCTGAAAAAGTATGAACAAAAGGCATTAGGAAGGTTCTAGTCACTAGAGCTAAACAATTATCCTACCCTTACCCCTAGCCTTCTTGATAACCCACAAGTCCTTAGTGATTGCGAGTGTAGCAAATCTATATTAGTAGTGAGATACATGAAGGGCAAGCCTATGGGTCAATTTACATGCACTTGAATTTCTTTGTGAGAGTGAGCGTATTTCCTTTATCTTATAATCCCTATGTATGAAAAGTATGAAAAATGAAAGGGATTCTCTCTTTATGTGATTGGAATCACTTCTTAGGAGGTACATGCTTAAATGAATTTTAAATTGAAAGGCGTGATAGAGGCAAAGGTGCGGTGAAATTTAAGGCAAACTTTGAATATGATCTGTCAATGACTTGAGATGCTTCTTAATTTTGTTTTTCATTTAAATCTCTATAAATATACTTACAAAATCAAAACATAGAAATATAAACATAATCAATAGAATTAATACTCAAATAGACGACAAAAGTACTAAGATATGAGGAAAATAGTGGCCGAAAATATATACTTTTGGCCTCTCATCAACACTCCACACTTAGACTTATACCAATTTAAGGCCTACACTAATTGAACGAGTCTATTCAGGTTAAAGCTACTATGACCATATCAAAATCACAATTTTTTATCACAATGTGTATCAATATAAAAATATGCTCAGGAACAACCTTTTAAGATGATCAAGCCTCAAGAATTGACTCAAGCTATGTGAACATCAGCTAACAACTATATGTCACCTAATCAAGAGATCAAACACTTCACCTATATTTTCTCAGCCATGTACCCTCACAAAAAAAGAGAGTCGCCCATATTTTTCTTACAAAAATACGAAAGAATTACATATATAGGCGTATAGATAAAGAATTTCACATTCGCTCTCAGAAAGAACTTCTCATGCAACATATGATAAATCATAATTTTTTCCTTTGTGTAAATATTCCATTGATATAAGAACTTCAAATTTAGAATCAAGTAGAACTTAAATGGTTGTAATGTAGAAAAAGAGATGGGTAGAAATTATTTAGCAAGAATAGTGATTAACCTGCCTAATACTTCACAATTTTTTTCAATTTTGTTAAGAATAATCATCAACTTGCCAACTTTTTATTCTTTCTACTTTCCTCACCCTCCATTATTCCTTGTTTCTCCATTCATTTAAGCATATGATCATTGGTAAATAGTAAGGAGCGGTCAATTTTTTTTCTTTTTTTTTCCGCTCCGTACTAATAGCATATATTTTTATTCAACTCTTGTATCCTTAATCTTTTTCTTTAGGCTTCCACCTTCAACTTTCCCCTTTTCTCCACTCGTACTCCTTTCAAAACTAAATTTTTCGATTTAAAATGCCTTGAGAGTTATATGGATCAAATTAAAGGTCAATCAGAAAAAAAAGGATTAAGCTTCAATTGTGATTACCAAAAAACAGGACAAAGGCTCAAAATGGCTAACTAGATAACACATATGGGTAAGTAAATAGTGGGATAAAAGTAGGCTAGTCAAAGAAATATTTATATCATCTCCTAGATTCAACACTATTTATTTTATTTAACACACATATAGAGCAAGTTCTAGACATTAATATAAAAGCATGGTATATCACAAAATACCTTACACACACATTACACATATTCCACTCAAGACGGATTCATGTAGACCCTCAATCAAGCAAACAATAGGAAATTTTCAATATCAAACCAATAAAATCACACAAGAGTCTAGGAAATGAACTTAAGTGTCTCAAAAGTGGTCATTCACTTTTTCAAATCATATTTTTTAACTTTAAAACCAATACTTGCATCATTCAGTCAAATTAGCACATAATTCGAGCACCTAGCATTCAAATGACTTCAAGTTTCCCACCTAGTTTCTAATTATTAACTTCCCTCAAGATGATCGTCAACCATCCATCTTCGGGTAAAGTCATTTTTTATCTTAAAAAAATTAAAGCTACTCCTAAAAATAAAAAATTTATCCGGTTCAAAGGTCCCCTCTTCAGAAAAGAACCGATGCCATAAGAAAAATTGAATGGTGGGTGAGATATGTCATTTTTGAAATTTTCAAGACAACAGTCCCCTGATATAATAGCCCTTAACCTTAAAATATCGAAAGATACAACCACCCCACACTTAAAGTAAACTAAGAACATGGGTGAGAAATACTCCCTGAGGCCCTCTAGGGCCTAGCTAGTAGCGTGTTTCTTTAATCAAGGTTCGCTCGACCCAATACTTAAGCTCAAAATGTGCTCCTTAGCTTCAATTTTGGGTACTCAGACTTTCCTTTCTCTGCACACCAAAAACAAACAAAAGTGACACTATATAAAAAATTAAAAAATTAGACTATTACAAATTTGGCTGCCTCTCAACAAGCATCGGATTTAGCGTTTTGGCACAACGCATCTCTCAGCTCAAGATACACTCATACGCTTTCTCCTCCTTTTTGGAGGTTTATTAAATTTAGTCCTTCTTCGCTTTTGCTGCACCTCAATAGCATTCAGCTCATGCTCAGACCACTTACCGAATGTGGGCAACTTGATCTTGCTCTCTTCAATCACATCTCCAATGGGTTTTTCTTCTTTCTCTTTCTCTACTCTGCACTTTGCATAGACCATCTTTGTGATCATGCATAAATATGAATGTGAAGGAATGGAAATGGGTTTGTTCACATTAAATGTGGCCTCCTCATCATGCACTCTCATCTTGAACTTTCCTTCTCTCACATCAATGATGGCCCCTCCAGTGGCTAAGAATGGGCGCCCCAATATGACAGGCACCTTCTTATCTTCTTCAAAATCAAGAATTATGAAATCAACAAGAATTACAAACTTTCCAACTCAAATAAGCACATTCTCAATGATGCCATCTGGAGTGATATAAGATCTCTAGCCAGCTAAAGAGTAATGGTGGTGGGCCTCAGTTCTCTTAAACCAAGTGTCTTGAACACAAATAAGGGCATTAAATTGATACTTTCCCCTAAGTCATATAAAACTTGTGTAACACTCCGAAACTTTCCTAGACCAAACTCAAACCTTGCAAGAAAAATTCAGAAGAAACTAGAAAGATTACCTCAGAACGACCAAGACAATGAGTTTTGGTCAGCTCCAATGACCCATTGTCTCAATCGTGGTCAGCCCTGCCATGGTCCTTCGGGAACCAACGAGACATGGAACGACCCGTTGTTAGAAACAATGAGTCGTCCTATCACTCATTGGTCCCCAGCTCAGAACTCCTTTACAAGGAACCCATGACCCAACCAACGAGTCATCGTGTGATACTATGACTCGTGGTATGAGTCGTTAGTTGGGATTCTCAGAAACCTCCTTCAGTGACAATGAGTGGCAACAATGACCCATTGTATCACACAATGAATCGTTGTGACCACCCGTAGTGCCAAGTTCATGGATCTTAGGAACCTTTCCAATGGAGGTGATGACTCGACACAACGACCCATTGGGTCTACCAATGAGTTGTTGTGTTGCCCATTGTCAGGCTTCCTAATTTTTTCTTCTGGTGGCCACAGGAGGAACTAACAACCCATTGGTTCATCCAATGAGTCATGGTCCCTCTCGTTTCCAGTTCTAGTAAGCCCATAACCTAGGCCTCGAGACCAATAACTGGTCCCAACGAGTCATGGTCTCAACCAACGACTCGTTGAGTGACCTATTGGTCCCTGTCGCAGTTTTTCTAGATTTTTCCCCAGGAATATTTTTGTAATTCCACACCTCTTTAATCCCTAAACTATATCATTTTGGGTTATTTTCAGGGAATTTAGAGGGGTAATCATCAATTAGTTCACCTCTCTCATCCCCTCAAAAAAATCAGATCGTAATTATTCTCTCAGAAAAACTTAGAGCAGGAGCTAGGGCACTCGAAATTCTCCTCAGATTCTCAAGGGATTTTCATTGGGATTTGTTCACTAGGTATGTGGGAATTCAACAAGGGAATTGTTCTTCCCTTGTGTCCCCAAAACCCTTCCTAAATTTTCTATCAGTTATAGCCTTGAGATTTCGAAAATTAGAAAGTTTTCAGACAGAATTCTATAAATTTCAGGTGGTGTATTATCCATGTTATTAGCTGTTATATTTTTCCTAAATTCTTATAAATTATGTGGAAACTAGATCATTTCAAAATGATTTAGCCCTAGCTTTTGAATGCAACATTTTAGGGTCTAGCATAATTGAGTAGTTAATCATGTTGCTTGACTCTACTAGTGTTGGGACTCCCATATTGTTAAAATTAGTTGAAATCTTAGTCAATTGCATGTTATTCCAGTTTCATTCAGAATGTTAGCATGTTTAGTATTATTCAGAAATGTTAGTTGATCAGTTTGACTATAGTCTTTCTTGAGGTGTTAGTAGTGCCTCCCAATTATCAGTTATTAGACTCAGATTTTAGTTTGTTTCTTTAGACGGTTACGATGCTTCCAGATAAGCAACTATGGCCAGTCTTAGAACACCAGTAACACAATCTGGTCCAATGAGACTCTCAGGGTACTTCCAAATAGGTATCCCTGACTTAGTCTTGGATCCCAATTTCGAGCTATCAGCTTAGTAGTAAGTCTTGGACTATCCAGTGGGAGTAGGACTTGGCATCGAGCGGATCGGAGTTCCAGCTCACCCAAGTTCCCAGAACTATGTTGCTACCACAGGTTAATTTATTGTCCCTATGGCCCCAAACTTGTGATCACCTAGTTCATGCTTTTATACCTTGATAAGGTATATTGGATCTTACCGATTGGGTGTATACATCAGAAATATCTATCTCATGTGGTTATATGTCAGTTATAGACTCTCCTACTAATCAATACAGTTTTAGTTTAGCTCAGTTCAGAACTGTTTTAGTTTACTCAGCTCAGATTAGTATAGTTAGCTTAGATCAGTATCTCAGATTTAGGGCATGTTTGTGACCACCAGTCAAGATCATTATTGACAATCTCAGTTATATTTTAGTTGTTCAGTTTTTAGTATTTCAGTTGTTCATTACATGTCCTTACAGTTCAGTTATTTGTTCTTTATGTTATATTTTTCTCCCATTTACTCAGTACATTCAAAGTACTGACGCAATACCTTCTATGTTGTATTGTATCATGATACAGGCACAGGTTCTCAGCCTCAGGACTGTTAGTTGATCTTCTTCAGGTGATATCAGCAGTAGCAATGGTGAGTCCTCATCTTTCGAGTATGATATTTACTTTTCCAGTTATTTTCATTCATCTAGACTTTAGAGTTAGCTGGGGGCTTGTCCTAGTAAGTCATCATTTTTAGATGGTTTCAGACATGGACTCAGACTTTCAGTTTTTCTTTCAAATGTATAAACTTTTATTATTTAGTTTTTCTTAAATGGTTTTATTATTTAATCTTCTTCTATGATTAGTCAGATTACCAGTGTTATGATAGACCATGGGTTGGCTCAGGGTTACTTGTGACTCCAAGTACCGTGTCTCGTCAGGGTATAGACTCGGGTCGTGACAACTTGCCTCACCTTACTTTCACTAATTTGTATGGGGAGTATGAAACTCCCTGGAACTTTAAGTTTCTGAGAAAGCTTACTCAGTACCCTTGAGTTGCACTCTTCAATAAGTGCAATTGTCTCAAACTCTGTCAATCTCCGCTTGGAAGCAACTACATCTCTAAGATATTTTTCATATATGGAAACCTCTTTTATAGCATCAATAATATGGATGTTTATGTGTAGTTCCTTGAAAATATCAAAGAACTTTTTGAACCCAACATTATCCTTGATTTTCTGCAATCTCTAAGGAGTGGTGGTGGGGGTCTCTGAACTGCAATTTTAGGATGCTCAACAACCTTTTCCTCAACTCTACCTTAAGTCCAGACTGTGTTAGGCATTGGAATGAACCATTGTTGGAATGGGGTGGAGCCAGCCTTACTTTTCTTCCACACGACTTTCTTTCTGTATTTTGGCACTGCTTTTTGAAACTCTATGCTTTCCACCTACACTCCTGCATAGGTGGAGCTGCAGTTAAGTCCTTTTCTCTTCTCAAAAATATGTCCATTACCTATTTTTGATTGTTCTCTATATCACTAGGTAAGGTACCTGTAAGTCTATCATGCTATAAAGAAGTCATCTTCCCAATCTGCCTCTCTAGCTCATGTATAGATTTTTGCAAGTTATTTGTGACAGCTTGTTGTTGTGTTAAAACCTGTTGCTACTGAGCTACAGTCTGTTGTTGTTATTCCATTATTTGCTTCATCATCTCATATAAAAAGTTGCAAGCTTGCAGAGGAGGAGGTTGTTGAAAATTCATTTGAGGTCATTAACCATTCTGATTTCCACCCCATGCTTGGCTCTTTGTATTCTAATTATAATTGCTTCTAAATTGGTTGCTCTAGTTACCAAAACCTTTGTTATATTGCCCCACTTAGTATATAGATTCTGAATTTTATGGGCAACTCATGTATATGTGACCCTCCCTATAGAATTCACAAGTTGTTTCAACCTGTAGTGTAGCCACCAACTTGTATATAGTGTTTACGAGTTGACAATGTCTGAACGTATGCTTGTGACACCATGAACCTCTAACATACCTGATCCCTTCTGAGTGGTGAATGCTTTGCTCGCTCTTGATAATTTTGACAACCTGCACACATCAAATTTAATAGGGCCTCAATTTCATCATAGCTTTTAGGCAAGAGTTGCTCTTGAGTTGTAGCATCTAACAATATCTTGGACTCATGCCTCAGTCCTTTGATAAATTTATGGCCAATAATTTTCTTAGGTTGCATATGATGTAGAAAAACTCTTAGATAGCCTTTATATTGCTCCTAAGCCAGAGCCAAAGCCTTTCCATCTTTCTACACAAACCCCGAAATCTTCCCTCTCAACTCTTGTGTTCTTCTTGAAGAGATTTTTCATTTGAGGAATTTGTCTGACAATATCTGTTAAGAGGTTATAGATCATGCAGGCTCACTCTATAGACAATCCCTTGCTTCTCCAATCAGTGAGAAGGGAAAGAGTGTTAGCTTCACATACTCGTCTGCGACATTCCCATAATGGAAATTATCATTCAGCTCAACAAATGTGACTAAGTTCTTATGTTGGTCTTCATTTGGTTTACCCTAATACTGGCACGTATTCTGCACCAGCCGCACTATACCCTCTTACAGCTCAAAATTTATTGTGATAGTGGGCTTCACAATAGCCTTTGACACATTCTTTGGAAAATTTTAACACAAGAATTATCTCCGGTACTACCTCGTGAACTAATCTCTCTTTCGTATTCTCAACAAGGTTGGGGTCACGTATATCATCTGCTATCTCTGCTCTTGGAGTGTTCTTTCAATTTCAGGATCAAGTGGAATCAACGGATAGCCATGACTCCGAGTATATGACGTACATTAACCTATGACCTGAGGTGCTCAAACAACAAGAAAACAAATAAAAACTGAATAGCTAAATAAAAATTCAATCAAGAAAAATAATATTTGCCAAATCCCCAATAACGCGCCAAAAACATGATAGCATCCAAGCACACACGATCATCAAGTAATATAGGACAATGAAGTTCAAATATCTTATGCATAGAGACTTGTAAAATTGTTCGTCCAATCTAACTCGTATTCCAACTATTCAAAAATAAAGACATAACTCTTGGATATTTGTTTATAGTACTAGTTAAATAAATTAATATTGAGAAAACAAACAAATGGTTGGCTTTATATTAGATGATGTAAAAGGTTTAGGGTCTTGGCAATTCTACAATCCTGTTGAAGTATCAAATTGTAATATTTATTTGCTTTCCTGAGTTACTAGTTGCAGGTTGATACCACTTAATTTAGCATCTTTTCAATAAGTCTTCGAATACTCGACTATTTCTAGTGTGTATATTTCTATGATCATCGTATAATAGTGAAGTGCATGTAAGATGTCATCTGTATCAACTAATCAAGGCTAATGGGTATATTTTTTTATCCATATTAGTGAATCATGCACCTTTCTTTCCCTATAAGGTTTACAAACAAGCCTTATTCCTTTTTATTTCCCTCACAATTTCCCTTTTAATGTTCAATTAACGTGTCATACATAATACATAACTATTTTATCGAATAATCAAATAATTTAGTCAAAGAAGAAATAAATAACTCAATAGCGGAAAGCTTAATAAATATAAAAGATAATCAACATTCAACCTTCATGTTTATTCCAAAACTCTATAACTATAAAGTTTAGCTACTCATAATCCTCATAAGAAGATGAGAATTCATGAGTTTACAAGAAAGAATTGATAGAAAATAAGGAAAAAGAATTAACATGGAAGGAAAACTCGTCTTGCCCTAGCTCTGAGTTATATTTTCATCCAACCCCTAACAAATATGGGTAAAGGGTATATTTACAGATCCTAGGAATCCTTGGTCTTTTAAGATTCGAATCTAAATGAATCAAGAAACCCGAGAACTCGCGCCACCCTTGTGACGCAAGGGGTGGAGCCATAGGCCAATTTTTCTTCTGCTAGGCTGATTCTTTGCACGAACCTTGTGCCACTCTCTTGTAGCAACTTCTGGTGGCTATAATAATACCTACACAATCAAAACATATGAATATAATCATAACGTATAGAATTAATACTCAGAGAGATGATAAAAGTACTAAAATATGAGGAAAATTGTGGCTGAAAGTATATACTTTTGGCCTCTCATCATTAGCTAAAATATTTTGATCTATCGATAACCGTATTTGTGAATCTTTTAAGTTGCTTAATCCCTTATTCAAAATATTATTTGAACTCTTACCCTACTCTGATTTTAAATAAATATCTTTCAAAACACCTTGAAAATAGTTTTCTAATTTTTCTAAAATTGGATGGCGACTCTTTTTCAAAATAAATAGGTCAAAATTATGAAAATGTTTTACTTAGTTCAAAACTGATCATGAAAATCTAACTTATGGAATAATTGCCCAAGTATTTCATTCATATAAGATGGATTGTATGACTTTTTTAAATTCTATAGTTGGAACTTTTGTAACTGTTGGGGTGGTTAATCAAAAAATTATCCTAAATATTATTATTCTTCACCGAGCCCTTATTATGATGACTCATAATTCTTGTTCATTTGATAGTATGAATCTTTATAGAATATTAGTAAAAAAATATGGGGGTTCTTAATAGGATGAGACACTTAATAAAAGGAAGATATGAATTTGAACAAGAGATCACTCAATTTGACAGTGTTATTCGTGACTTGGTAGCTAAAGTGAGTGCAAAGATTGATGCATCCAGCGCTCAACAAATTTGTTTTGGGTTGTGAGAATATATAATAGAATTAATAAGCTAAATTGAGAAGCTATAAAGGAAGATCTAATCATTTAAAATTTGTGTTGATGATGTCGATGTTGAGGAGGTGTACAAAAGTGACAAAGTCAAAAGTATCTTGGAGTTGGGGCGTGTTGGACCTCATTCCAAATCCTTTTTGACACCATATTTTGTTGTGTTCATGAAAGTTGAGCCTTCCAAGACTATGGAGAGGTATATAGATGAGCAAAAAGACTCTTACATTCTAAAATTTTCCACACCAAAAAGACAAAATGACATTCTTCACTTAAGGGCCAATAAGTGCAAGATGCGGCATCTATTGCTTGGTTCTTTTATTTTTACACCATTTCCCCATGATCATAGATAAAAAATGGAATCAAACCTAGGGATTTAATTCATATCATTTCAGTGAAAGAAAAAGTGGTTAAGATTATGGAGTCGTGTTACAACGTTAAATCAGGCACTTTTTGAGAGGCAATTAAATTTTATTTATTATTATTATTTCCATTGCATTTTTTGGTAGTGTTGTTTTTATTTTTTAGGACTAAGAACATGAAATAAAATCCATTGAAATTATGCAAAAGCAAGCCATAGAGTTGAAACTAAGTGTGGGGTGTCCGCACAAAGAACTATGTTTTGTTGCGAGAAGTCTGAGTACCCATGAGCTACTAATACTTTAGTTTTGGTATTTTAGAGGGTTTCATTTACTCTATTTTTATGTATATAGTGAATTATGGGCAACGCACTATTTTAAATTTGGGTTAGAGAGATACTATGTGCTCAGTGTTAATAGTAATTAATAATTTCTCTTGGTTTTTCTTTGTGCATCGATTCTTTTCTAAAGGATGTAGCTTGAACTGGATAACTTTTTTAGTTTTAGTATTAGTTTACTTTTAACTTTTAGGAGTAGTAAAATAAAGAGCAGAAGACCTTATTACTTGTTTGTTACTAGCATATTTAAACCTGAGTTTGAGTATTACTTTCCTGTGAGTGTTTGAGTAATTAATTAAATAGTAAACTTTCTAACACCTGAGTTCATCATCGTGAATGTATATATAGTTTATTCTTATTTCATAGTTCGTGATGATCCTGTCTGTTTTTGTAATACCCCAAAAGTGCTTGAGAATAGACTCGGGATTTAAAAGTTGAAAACTACCGAAATTGGGAAAAATTTGCACAGAACAGACCATGGAACAACTCGTGGTAACAAACTATGGGTTGTTGTATGCAGCCATTGGGATGAAAAACTTTGGTGGCAGTGGAAACAATGAGTGATGTGACGACCCATTGTGGGATACAACGGGCCTTCCTTTGCAGTCGTGGTAAGTTATGGACTTCAACAGATGGCATACAATGGGTTTTCCAACAACTTATTGTGAGGTGTGACGACTCATTGTTACTGGTCGTGGTTTGGTTGCGAGAATTTCCAGTATAGGTGATGGATCAAGACCACGACTCGTTGGAAGCAACCACGAGTCGTGGTGAGGCTCGTGGTAAGCAGGTTAAAGTTTTATGAAGAGCAAACAACGGTTGACATAACGGTTCGTTGTTCCAGAGGACGAGTCGTTCTGTCCGAACGTTGTTTAGTTCCGAAGGTAAGTCTTAGCAGTGGAATCAACGAGCAACACAACGGGTCGTTGTTCCTTCCAATGACCCATATTTTTCACCCATTGGACCGATCTGGACAGTTTTCATGGCAGATTCATTAAGGGCATTTTCGACTTTTTCATGCTATAAGACCATAAACTACGTCGTTTTAGCTTATGAAAGGTGGGTTTTTAGAGGGATAATTTATTCTAAGTTTTCCTTCATGCATGCAAGTGAATAAAGGGGTGATCAAAAGGGTGATTCAAGGCTTTTCTCTTCAAATTCTTCAAATTCATTCTTGGGCATTCAAGGGAGATTTAAGAATCAGTGCTTTCAGGTATGTAGGGTTATGAGTGGGTGTTCCTTCCTCACTTATTCCCTATTTCTATCTAAGTATGAGAAATTCTTATTATCAAGTTATGGGGTTTTTACCCAATTGCATAATTCTTCAACTTCTATACATGGGTACGATTAGATTATGTTTCTATTGATTAATTATGAAGCATGGGCAGGTTTAAAATTATTTTCAATCAAAATTGTGTTTTCTAGTTTTATGAATTTAAAGGCCCATTGATGAGAAGTTCATGAAAGAAGAGAATGATATTGAATGTATGATGATGATGAGATTTGATGATGAAAAGCATGTTTCTAAAGCTACCCATGATATGATGTTGTTTTCAAAATGAATTGAGTAGATCCAAGCATGATAAAGCTTTGGGCAATGCCCACATGTTAAGTTTAAATGATGATTTTTCCCGATCTAAGCTTGCCACATTATTTTGGAGCAAAGACACCCAAATTTTATATTCCAGTTTATGGTGTGTTTTGAAATAAGTATCCCTATGCATAGCATACCACATGGTTTTGGAGCAAAGGCTCTCAAGTATGTTTTTAGCTTGTGGTATGTTTTGAAATAAGTCTCCCTATGCATAGCATACCACATGGTTTGGAGAAAAGGCTATCAAGTATGTTTTCGTCTTGTGGTATGTTTTGAAATCCAACTTCTCATATGCATGAATTCACAATTGAGATGTATGTTATTATTGAGCTTCATTTTCATATGATGTGGAGTCTATGCATGATTTCATTATTGAGCATTGTCAATAGACAATGTTGAGCTTCGTTTTTATACGATGTTGAGTTATGCATGATTTCATCTTTGATCTTCATTAATAGACGATGTTGAGCTTCGATATATACGATGTATAGCATTTCATGGTTTAGAAGAAGAGTCTAGCACCGAGCGGGTTAAGGGTCGATCACCCTATTCCCCATAACTACACGCCAACATAGGTTGATACTAATATATTATTGGGACCTCCCTTGTGAGCTATCCCCATCCCAAATGTCCCATGAGCTTGATATCGATATCATGGTAGTGTCCTTAGCCCTAGAAAGGTTTTGAATGGCTCTGCCCACTTGAGTGTGATAGTCAGAACCATGTAAGCTCTATTGTGGTATGTAGGTTAAGTGACGAGTCTCCCATTGTCTATATGATTTCAGATTTTGAATATCCATTGCTCATACTTATATTTTAAATATGCATGATCTAAAAGCAAGGTTTGACTCATTGTTTTCAGATTTTCTTATAAACGTCACATTTCATCTTTAAGTCATTCGAGTCAGCTATGATGTTATGAAGCTATGTATAGTCATGTTGATGAAAAGTTTATGATTTCCAAAAAAGTTCATGTCAACCCTCCTCTCAGATTTAAAAGCTTATAATATGATATGAATTGTTTTAAATGATTTACTTTATTTAAGCGGTTTTACTTACCTTGCATACTCAATACATTCCACGTACTGACGGCATACTTTCTATGTTGTATTGTTTCATGATACAGGACCCTACTCCTAGGTTCAGCCCCACTCGTAGTCGGTTGTCAGATTTAGCACCTACTTTGTTGATGAGTCCTCATATTTCGAGGACCATACTATCTATCTTTCTTTATGTATTTCAGTTTCAGCTTGTGGAGTTAGTTGGGGTCTTGTCCTATCAACTCGTCTAGATTAGAGGCTTTTCAGACTTATGTATGTATTCAGTTTCGGATGTTTATTCTGATGTCATGTTGAGCTAGACTTCAGCTGAGTTTATATTTGTGATTCTTCAGTTATTTAGATGTATGCTTGTGCCATGGATCGACTTGGGGTCCCTTGTCCCGTGTCTACAATCTGGGCCTCCGTTTGGGTCGTGACAGTGTTAGAATATATTGATCTGTCTTTATTGAGACTTGTTCCATGAGAAGTGAGATTATCTTGCATATATTTCATATTTTGTATCTTAGTATAAAATTTTGTTCTACATATTATTGAAGCGAAACAAAAAGTGTTGCGTTGTTTAGAAGACGATAATATACTTTCCTTGCTATGTTTTACTAATTTTCAGCCTTTCAAATATTGTTACCCCGAGTTAACCTCTTTGAGTCTATAGCCTTTCATTTGATGGCTGAATTTTTTTTGTTTGATCCTTTTGTTTGAATCCCTAATTTTGCATCTTGCTTCCTTGAGCATTGTAGCTTAGACTGTGATATATTGCAAATTTGAAGAAAAGGGATGATCAAGTGTAATAGTGACCAATGCTAGTTGTTAACTGATGAAAAAACTCTAGTACAAAGAATGTGATATCAAAAAAGAGAAAAACTACTTGAAAAAATAATTGAATTATTCTTGATATGAGGGAAGTACTAGTGAAAAAACGAAGAGAGTTCTGAAAAATATTAAAAGATGAAAATAATTAGTGATGAAGTCTAAAAGTGCAAACATCTTCGGGAAATGTAAGTCATTATCAATATAGGTATCCTACTTGTCCCTTAGACAATTCTACAATATGTTAGATTCCTATTTGATTCTATTTAAGCATACTTTATTAATAAAGACATACATAATGATCAAGATTATGATTTTTTCGCATACATATGAATTCTTTTTGTGAGTGAGAGAGATTGATCTTTAAAGCTAAGTCTTTAAATTACATTTGATTCTTTGTTTCAGTGTGTATACTATTTTTTCTTGTGAGGAAACTTATTTCATGATAGATAAGTGATGTTGTTATCTTTCTTTGATAGAGTAGGTGAGTGTGCTTAAGTTTAATGAATTAGAAATCTATATTTGAGGTTAGGAGATTAGAAATTTGTTAGTTGTGCTGACTTGATATCTCACATGATGATTAGGAAATACATAGCTGATAACGTGAGTTGCTATAGGGACTAATTATTAGTATCAACTAAACTGGCGACATTTCTAAATATGATTTATTGAGATAGATTTAATGTTGAGGTTAGAAGTGGGATCTAATCATCACATAACAATTACTTGCTCATTATTACTTGATAATTAGATGAAGAGTATAAATTAATTGCAACTGAATTTGTTTAATTAATAAATTGGACCTGGCAGCTTGGCAACTACATTGAAAGAAAGAACCAAAAATACATGGATATTGTCACATGGAAAAATATCTGGACCTGAAATCACTAGTGTGGCGCAAGGACATTACGTGTTAAAGAAAAGTCTTAGAACTCATTTTTGCCTGTCGCGCCATCTTTTGCGACGTAAGGACAATTCAAGTCCTAATGTTTTCTCAATTCTTGAACGCTCCTAAGGGTGGTTATTGTCATTTTTAGCACATTAACAACTTTAGAAAATAGCAATACTAAAATGAAAGAAAATATATCAACTTCATGTCACATTTTTCAGTGTATTTCCTTTCCAATATTGGCCACATCTCCTATATGGGATAAGATAGACAGTAGATATGTGGCACCATCAATGAGTTCGGGACAACATTCCATGATGGCAAGGACGAAAGGTATTGAGAGGTTCTCTAGGGGACGACGATGAAGGGGAAGTCATCTCATGTCAACAAATGGATTGGGGAATCATCTCCCTAAGAGATAAGGGGGGACAAAAGTGTCAGATTGCTCAGGTGTGTAGACAAGCTCAAACAAACCTAAGTTAGGGAGGGATATTGATTGGAACCTTTCAAATAGATTGGACACAGGGTATAGTACTTTAGTGCTCCCGTGGCATTCCCTAATTAGCTCAAGCCTTGGCTCTGTGACATATAAATAGTCGATCCTACTTTTTTGTAAAGGGATTCAAACTTTGTTCTCTCTCAACCAAATATATTGTCAATACACTATTATTTGGGAATCCAAGTATTGTTCTTTATTTTACCTTGAATTTACTTAGGTCATTCGAAGTAGTTGATGCCAAGACGCAGGCTAAGCTCTTGGATATGCTCGCGTTTGCACCGGATGCCCTTAGATTTGTTTCTCTCTATCTTATCTTGCTAAGTTTACACAGTATTTTACTTATTTTCATCACATACTACTAACCAAACTGCTAGTAAAATAGAATCTAAAATAGGATTGAATCATAACGTGTGTTCTTGACCCCCTATAAATTCAACTATACCAATTTCAGGGTAAATAATTTGGCACCCACCTTGGCCCAGATTAACTATGTGGGTTTAACTTTGTCTTTTCTTGCTAGCTTGGTCTTGTCTTACTTTATAGGTGATAATTTATGGCTAACGACGAAGAACAAATCATGCATCTAGCTTCTGATAATGTCGCGGTTAAGGATGGAGTGAGGTCTCGGCTTTCTGGTGCAACAGACTCTGCAGACTTAATAGAACAAGGAGGATCTGTTCCAAAACATGGACACAACTAATGTAAACACACAAAGGAGGGTTCATAGGCCCCTCACTGGTGTCACAACCTAAGTCTATACCCTAGACACTACAAGGTGCCTAGAGCCACAAGTGACCCCAAGCTAACTCATGGCATAACATATTTCTAACATGATATAAGATTATAAGGAATCGTAGTGGAAGCTAACTAAAATATGTAAGAAAAGAATTTATAATTAATGAGAAAGATTGAATTTAAACTGTTAGATAAACACTGAGTCATAAGCTGAAAATACTACTACTCTGTTTGAAAGCCTCTACTAATTGATAAGCTGCTAGGACAAATCCCCAGCTAACTCTATATCTTTGAAACTGAAAGCAACAGCAAAGACAACTACATAAAAGAAAGATAACCCTAATCCTCAAAAGATGAGGACTCACCACTACAGCTGTTGGTGAACACTGGTACAAGTCTAACTGCAATGCTGTACTTGAGTACCTGGATCTATATCATAAAATGATATAGCACAAAGAGTATGTGGTCAATACTTTAAATATAATGAGTATGAGAGATATGCAACTAAAGAATAAAGCATGGTAGTAAAATCTGAAAGGTATAACTGAACTTATGTATAATGCCCTTTTAAAATGCTTACATACTAAAAATAACATCAACACATGGAAATACCGAAAGTACAAGTAAAACTGATTTTAGGGTCATGTACATGTACTAAAAATTGAAACTGTAATCGATTGAGACTGTAACTATATTGTGGGCGATCCTATTAACTAACATATAATTCCATGAGCCAAACGTGGAGTTCGATATATACACCCTATCATTAGGACACAATATACCTTGCCAAAGTATAAAGGCATGGTTGTGTGACCACTAACTGAGGCCCATTCGGGCTAATAACCTATGGTGGCACGTAGTTCAGGAAACTAGATATGCTGAATCCCAGCCCCCTCAGTGCTAAATACTACTCCCAACAAATAATTTACTGACTATTTACTTATAGTATACTGATAGCTCGAAAATTGATGCCCTAAGACTAAGTCAGACCTACTTTATCTGAAAGTGTCCCGAGAGTGTTAGGACCTGATAAACTAATGATACTGCTAATATTGTAACACATAAATACATAAATCATGAGAAATTCATGTGTACATTGAAAGACCACGCTATTTAAAAATAACGCTAGCTCATAAAGTGAAATCTCTAAAATCATGCTAAAATTAAGATTATGGAAATACATTCTACAAGTTGAAAAGAACAGCATGAATATCATATAATACTAGTCATGGAAACCTTTAAGCGTTGAGGAAAGACAAGGAAAATCAATCATGGAATGAAACCCTAAGACATGAGTTCTAGAGAAATTACTTTTCTAGGGTTTATGAAATTCTTGGGACACAAGGGTTGAAGAGATCCTTTGTTGAAGTCCCACATACCTGTAGAAGAATAATTCTTGCTAGAACCTTGAATTATTGGAGCTTTGAGGAGGAAACCCAAGTTGTCTTGAGAGAATCCTTAATTCTTCGACGGAGTTTTGAGAATCTAGGAGAGAATGAGAGTGGGATGGTCGACTAATCCCTTTAATTCCCCTCCAAAATATCCTAATACAATGTAGTTTAAAGTTTAAAAAGTGGGCAATTAGGAAAATACCCCTAAAATTTTGCATTAAATTTCGTCCGTCCAATCACCACAGCTCGTGGTATCATACCATGGCTCGTGGTGACCCTTTGTGGTCACTGGAACCATGTTGATAAATCTCTAAACCTCTTCTCACAACTCCTCAGTACCATTCGTACCATCATGGTACAATTTGTAGATGCTCTCATGGTTTTCGGGACTAATTTTGGTTGCTCCTCTAACTTCAACTCAAGAGTGTCGGTACAACTTGTACCACCTCACCAACAATCGTACTGAGACTCATGGTACTAAAATGAATCCTGAGCATTTCCCGAGTCTGCTTATCATGGGCACTTATCACAGAACGTATCTACATACCACAACTTGTGGTACGACCCATACTAAGGAAAAAATTCATATTTTTCTGTTGTATCTATGCTAAGTCTGGGGTTTGATCTTAGGGATTTTTGGATTGTTACATTATCTCTCTCTTGGGAATATTCATCCTAGAATGAAGACTAATAGAGCTGAAAAGATAGGAAAAGAGCTGCAATTCCAATACTAAATGCTATAGAATGAATACTCATGGAGTGACTGACTTTGAACTGAGATACATAAACAGAATTGAATTCATGAATCTACATACATACTAAGACATGAGAGGAACTGAAGGACATGAAACTGACATGAAATTGAATAGAGTACTAAGGAAGAATCCAGTACCTAATATTGAAAATGAACTAGAGGAGAAGAGGTTAGGGTACTTGGCCATCATGTTTGCTTCTGCTTCCTAAGTAGCTCCCTCTACAAACTGGTTCCTCCAAAGGACTTTTACTGAAGCGACCTCCTTGTTCCTCAACTTATGAACTTGGCGATCATGAATCTCAACTGTAACTTCTCTGCAAAAGAGACTATCTTTCACTTGCACCCTTTCCAAGGGAACAACTGAGGTTAGATCACCGATGCACCTCTTCAACAGAGGCACATGAACAACTGGATTCACTGATGTCAACTTCGCAGGCAAGTCCAACTTATAGGCTACTTTTCCATAATGCCTCAAGATCTTATAAGGACCAACATAGCTAGGACTGATTTTTCCTTTCTTACCGAACCTCATCACCCCCTTCATCGGTGAGATTTTCAAGTAGACGTAGTCATCAATAGCAAACTCAAGTTCTCTTCTCCTCACATCTGCATATGATTTATGATAGCTCTGAGCTGTCTCTAGCCTTTCTCTAATAAGATGAACTTTATCCATAGCCTCATGTACTAAATCAGGCCCTATCAAAGTAGATTCACCAACCTCAAACCACCGTATAGGAGACCTGCACTTCCTATCGCGAAGTACCTCAAATTAGGCCATCTAAATGTTGGAATGATAACTGTTGTTGTAAGAAACTCGATGAGAGGCAGGTGATCATCCTAATTACCTTTAAAATTGATCATGCAAGCTCTCAACATGTCCTTTAAAGTCTGAGTGGTCCGCTCAGCCTAACCATCTGTATGTGGGCGAAAAGTTGTGCTAAGCTTAACCTGAGTACCAAGTCCCTTCTGGAAAGACTTCCAAAAATGTGAGATGAATTGTGTACCCCTATTCAAGATAATGGGCAATGGGACTCCATGCTTTTTGACCAACTCCCGAATGTAAATTCTAGAATAATCCTCGACTGAATCTATAGTCTTAACTGATAGGAAATGTGTTGACTTCGTCACCCGGTCCACAATCATCCATATAAAATCATGTTGTCGGGGTGTACAAGGAAAATCTGTAATGAAGTCCATATTTTTCTCTTCTCACTTCCAAGTAGGAATGCTGATGTCCTGAGTCATACCTCCCGGCCTCTGATGCTTAACCTTGACCCATTGGCAATTTGGACATTTTGTCACAAACTTTGCGATGTCCTTCTTCATGACATTCCACCAATAGACTTTACGTAGATTAGGGTACATCTTGGCTGCACCAGGGTGAATAGAATATCGAGAACTGTGGGCTTCTATCAAGATCTGCTGTCTCAAATCAGCTATATTCAGAACACACAACCTACCCAGATAGAAGAGCAGACCATCTCTCTCTTTGGAGAATGCTTCCACCTCTTTATTCAGCACTGCTTCCTTCAGCTTAAGCAATATTGGATCATCATCTTGACTTACTTTAACATCCATCACAAGAGAAGACTCTAAACGATTTTGAACTACAACTCAACCTTAAACTGAATCAACCAAACAAAATCCCAACCGAGCCAGCCTGTGAACATCTCTAACTAGCTACTTCTTATCATCCTTAATATGAGAAACACTATTCATTCATATTCTACTGAGGTGTCGTCCACTACATTGGCCTTTCCCGAATGGTACAAGACACTCATATCATAGTCCTTCAACAACTCAAGCCACCTCCTCTCATAAAGATTTAAATCCTTTTGACTAAACACATAATGCAGGCTTTTATGGTCAGTCAACACATCCACACGAACACCATAGAGGTAATTCCTGCAAATCATTAAGGAAAAAACTATTGCTGCCAAGGTCATGGATCGGGTAATTCTTCTCATGAGCTTTGAGCTTTCTAGAAGCATAGGTCACAACTTTACCATGTTGCATCAGCACACAACAAAGGCCAATTCTGGAGGCATTAAAATAAATCACGAACCCATCTGAACCTTTTAGTAGAGTCAAAACCGGGCAGTAGTGAGTCAAGTCTTCAACTCCTAAAAATTCTTCTCGCAAGCATTAGACAACTGAAATTTGACCTTGTTCTGAGTCAATCTAGACATTGGAGAGGAAATAGAGGAAAATCCTTCCACAAATCATCTATAATAACTAGCTAAACCCAAGAAACTCCTAATGTCTGAGGGAGAGGTAGGTCTAGGCCAGTTCTTAACTACTTCAATCTTTTGAGGATCAACCTGTATACCCTCACTGGAGATAAAATGACAAGGAATGCTACTTATTTCAACTAGAATTCACACTTGCTAAACTTAGCAAATAAATGGCGGTCCTTGAGAGTCTGTAAGACTTTCCTCAAATGTGTTCATCCTCATTCCGAGAATAGACAAGGATGTCATCTATAAAGATGATGAAAACATGTCCAAATACTGTTTGGATACCCTATTCATTAAGTTGATAAATGTTGCAGGAGCATTCTTTAGTCAAAAAGACAACAATAAATTCATAGTGACCATATCGAGTTCCAAAGACTGTCTTTGGAATGTCACACTCCCTAACTCTCAGCTGCTGATAGCTGGAACTGAAGTCTATCTTTGAAAAGCAACTAGCATCCTAGAGATAGTTGAATAAGTTATCAATCCTAGGAATGGGATACTTATACTTTTTTTAGTAAATAAACAATTTCATTTCTACCAAAATTGTCATACAAACCAGGATAGGAGCTGACCACCTATCTCCAAAATATCAAAACTATAAACTAACTACAACAATAGCTAGCCTGTCCTTCAAGAAACCAAAAAAATAAAAACCATACACTTGTATCAATACATCCCAGTAACAAAGTAGGACACCTAAGCCATTTTATCCAGACTTGTCAATAGCGTATGCCATCACTGCAAATCTCTACCTCTGGTATGGATATGTATAGCCACCTATGGACATATTCTGTTACAGTTGAACTACCCCTACTTGGATCTACTATAGTTTCTTTCTCTCCATATAACTACAACCACCATAGAAAAGACACAACTGATCATAGAACCTAGTCTAGTTTTCTTTTTTGCCCAAGTGTTCACCCAATTCAACTCTTCCTGCCAACATCCAATTGTCTCGTTGATCCCAACTATTGTAACAACAGACTCCACAGTTGTTGTATAACCATACACTCAAAGAAAAGGTGTTCTTGAGTCTTTAAAGGATAGCAGCAGAAGGTACACTCTGAAGGCACTTGAATACCAAAGCTCTGCATCCTTTCCATAGTACTTAATTGTCTCTAAGCATCTAGCCATAGTATAAACTTATGTTGTGGATGAACGTTCTATTGCAATGCTATGGACTTTAATTCCACTTTTTGGTATGTTGGGAGAAGTTTAATGTATATCAACTTGATGGAAAATTTGCCATTTCTTACCATTGAGTTTAGTTGTACGACAAACTGACCAGGTATAGCCTGAGTTTGTAGCAGCAGCCTCCATGCCTCCACCATTTTCCTCAGCACCCATGTAGCATTTGTTGGTATGTCACACACTTCCACTGCCTGGCCTTTTATGTAGTACTCATTCATCCATTTTATCCATAAGCATTCCTTCTGATTTAAAGCCTAGAGTAACTTCAGGATGGCATCTTGGTTCCATAGGTGTAGTCTCATTATGTTTTGTCCACCAGCAGATTTCGGACTACACAGTTTCTCCCAAGATATCAAGGATTTCCTAGAGACATCCGTCCTACCTATCCATACGAAAGATCTGAATTTTCTATCTATCATCTTTAGTATTCGATTAGGAAGGAGAAATATTTGAGATCAGTAGCTCTGAACACCAAATATCACTGCTTTGATCAACTAGATCCTTCCCTCATAAGATAGCAACCTTGCTGACCAGCACCTGATTTTCTAAGTAATCCTTTCTACTAGTGGGAAACATTGAGCAAGTGTTAACTTCTTGGAGGATAGGGGAACTCCCAGATACTTGAAAGGAAGCTTACCTTCAATAAAGCCCAATTATGTTAACAACTCCTACTTTATGTGAGGAAGGAACTAGATAGGTACAAAGAGCTCTTGTCTAATTTTGCTTGAAGCCCTGACACCCTAGAAAAATTCTAGAATGCACTATTGAGAAGATTAATAGACTTCTTATCTGCCTTACAGAATGTAAGTAAATCATCTGAAAAACGTATATGCACAACTACCAACCTCTTGCATCTAGGATGGTATCTAAAATCTCTATGCTTCTTGATGTTGTCCAGTTCTCTATGTAAATACTACATTGCAATCACAAACTAGTAAGGGGACATAGAGTCCCCTTGCCTAAGTCCCCTCTTTCCTTGGAAATGTTTTGTTAGTCCTCCATTTAGTATCAGTGAATAATTCACAAATGAAACACATTTCATAATCCACTATATGAATTTTAGAGGAAAACCTAGCTCAGCTAGCATGCTTCTAAGAAATCCCCACTCCAGAGTATCATAGGCTTTCCTTAAGCCTACTTTCATCACATATCTTGGAGACAGCCCTTTCCTAATATACCACTTTAACACCTCATGGTTGAACAGGATATTATCTACTATACTTCTCCCTTCAATAAAAGCAGTCTAAGTAGGATGTACAATACAACTTAGCACCACTTTGATCCTATTTGCCAGTATCCTTGCAAAAACCTTGTAGATGGTAGTACAGCAAGCTATAGGCCTATAGTCCTTCATAGAGGATGGATTTGGCACTTTAGGCACTAATGTAACAGTAGTACAACTTACTGATTTTAGGAGCTTCCCAGTAAAAAAAATTCCTTTACTGTCTTTAGGACATTGGTTTCACTACATCCCAATTTTGAGTAAATAATAACTCCACTAGATGACCATCTACCCCTGTAGCCTTATCTAATGGCATACTCTTTATAGTCTCCCATATCTCGTGATCTGTGATAGGTGCTATGAGTTTACATTTCTGTGAATAGGATAAACAAGGTCCTTTTCTCATCACCTCCACATTTGGGCAGTCAATTTCACCAGTGTTTTCTCCCAATAACTTACAGAAGAAGTTCACGAATTTAGTTTCCACCAGCATTGGATCCGTTAGTTTACTGCCATTTCAATCATATATGGAGGTAATTGTGTTCCTACAAGTTCTGATCTTCAACTGTGCAAGAAAATAACTTGTATTTACATCTCCACTGGTTATCCAGTTCACCCTTGACTTTTGTTTGAGCACCTGATGTTCCACTACACTTCATTTCCTAATATCACTTATCAACAACTTTTCCTCCTCAACAAGGTTTGCATTTAATGGTTGTTGAATGAGTTGTACCTGAACCATCTCTAGTCCTTGCCTAGCATGTTGCAGTTTATGTTTATAGGAAGCTAGGTGAGTATTGAGCTCCCTTAAACCCCCTTTCATAGCCTTCAATTTATTCCACAACTGGACTATGCTTATCCCCTAGACCCTCCTTCTCCATATTGTTTCCAGCACTTGCCCAAACTCAAGATGGCATAGAACAGTTTTAAATAATTTGAATGGCTTGGGCTTAAATAGTCCTATCTGGGTGAGGTATATAAGGATTGGTGAATGGTCTGATATTCCTGGAGGGAGGAAACCTGCCTCCACATGTCCATATCTGCTAATCCACTGATAATTCCCAAAAGCCCAATCAATTTTCATATAAACTCTACTACTCATCTATTTTTTGTTACAAAAATCAAAATAACAACCTACAGATCTCAAACTAGTAAGCTGCAGGTTGTCTATACAATTTTGAAAGGCCTGTGTTTCAAGAGCTGTAACTAGAGCACCTATTCTGTTGTCAGCCATCAATACATTAATAAAGTCCCCACTTAATAGCCATGTTTCTTGGTTGCTATTGCCTAACTGTATGAGCTCCTGCCATAATTGGTCTCTTTTGTGCACATCATTACTTGCATATACTATTCTGAGAAGCATAAGGCCTTGTCCTCCAACACTTGTAATCAATAGTGCATGGATTGTTCATGATAGACCAGCATATAGAGTTGGACATATGCTTGCCATACCACCCATATTCTCCCATTACTTACCATGTGATAATTAGAAGCAGCTTCCTAAGCATGTACAATTTTCCATTTAATTCCCAGTGCCTTACTTTGTTTCACCCAGGTCACAAGAATCCCCATCACATCCACCTTGTATGTCTGCAAAAAGAGTCTTAACTCCTTTTGTTTTAGGGGCTGGTTAAGCTCCCTGATATTCCATGTGGAGACAATCATATGGGGTTTAACAACCCTTCCCCCTATCCTCCAGCTGCCCAGTATCCATATCCTAAAGCACCTGAAAAGCATTGCAGTATGTTAAGCTCATGCTAAGAGTATCCTCAGTAATCTGCAATTGTTCCTCCAGTTCTCTATCTGGTGAAGCCAGTTGTTCTTCACCCTCTTTCGCCTGACTTATTCCTTTTCTTCCTCCTTCATTTGGTTCCTGAAACCCTGGTTCCTCTTTTCCACCCTTCCAACAGCTACTCTTCTCATGCCCAAACTTTATACAATCAGCATAGAACTTTGGCTTCCAGTCATAAGTCACTTTTTCATCAAAACTACCTATAGGAGTGTTGATTTTGATAGTGTCAGTGAGGGGTTGAGCTACATCTACCTCCATAAGGACACAAGCATATGAAATTCTACTCATGTTGGTTGTACACTCATCTGTACGCAAAGATTTTCCCACTGCACTAGCCACCTTGCTAGAGCATCACCTGACCAATATCCCACCAGCAACCCAGGGAAAGTAGTCCAGAGGGGAATGGTGGTAAAACAATCAAGATTGAATCTAAAATTTATATCCCAAGCCTGCAGTATCAGTGGCTTACTTTGGAAAGTATACTCCCCCCCCCCCCCGGCAGCACCTTTTCACACTCCACCGTCATTGCAAATCGAAATATGAAATACCATTCATCATGGAGGAGAATTTGGGGCTTACCAACAAAAGCCCGTACAGCAGCAATTAAACTCTCCATTGTCTTCATATATGGTGTATCGCCAATAACATACCATATCAGTGAAATCCTCCAATAATCCTCCTTGTCCTTCATATCTTCAACAACAATGTTAACACACTGTTTCCCCTCCTACGAGTTCAGAGGGATGTACACTAAGGGTTTCCCTTTAGTCACTGTTCTATTGCCATTCATCTCAGCTAATCTGCAAGGGAAGGTTGAACTGATGTTTCTGCGTCTAAGAACTACAAACGCCTTGCCATTTTGTCTATCTCATCCGTGTTTCCACCATATGGTTGCAGATTAAAAGAAACCTGAAAGTATGAGTCTGATAAGTCTTCTCCTTCTCCTCCTAAATCTATTGGAAATGAGGTGGTAGAAAAAATCCAAAAGTTAGGGGTTGTCTATAGCTATTACTACCTTTCAGTGTTACGGTTCCTCTTATTCCTTTGTTGACACCTTCGAGTTCCTTCATCTTTCCATGGCACTCTAGTTGGTGTAGCAAACCTTGCTATCATGCACCGTCAGAGAGAGTATCTTTTCTTTTAAATTGGTACACTTATTCTTGATTGTGACTTTGTTCAGGTGATGGTAATCAATGCACATTCTGTGTGAACCGTCTTTCTTATACACAAATATAACTAGAGCACCCCATGGAGTGATACTAGGTCTGATGAAGCCTTTGTCTAAGAGGTCTTTCAACTGTTCCATCAACTCCTTAAATTTATTTGGAGCAATTTTATAAGGGGGAGCTGAGATAGGATGGGTGTTTGGAAGAAGGTCTATATCGAAGTCAATATCTCGTTCGAGAGAAACATCGAGAAGATTTTTGGAAAACACTTCTGGGAACTCATTTATAACTGGGACAAATTGAAGGGTTGGGACCTCGAAACTGGAATCCCTTACCTGAAATAGATGATAGATACAACCCTTAGAAATTGTTTTCCTGGCCTTAAGGTAAGAGATAAACCGGCCCTTAGGTGCTGAGGTACTACCCTTCCGTTCTAGGACTGGTTCACTAGGAAACTAAAACCTAGTGACCCTAGTTCTGCAGTCGACTAAAGCATAGCAAGAGTAAAACCAATCCATAGAATAATGTCAAAATCAATCATATTTAACTCTACTAAATCAACTATGGTGACTTTCTATAAAACTACAACTGGGCAATTTCTGTTTACCCCACTAGCTATAATTGACTCACCCATAGGTGTAGAGACTGGAAAGGATTCTGAGAGAATTTTTGTACTAACATTAAATTTTTCTGCAATATAAGGAATCACGAAAGAAAGTGTGGCTTCTGGATCTAACAATGCATAAACATCAATCTGGAAGAGTCGTAATATAAAAGTGACTACGTCAGGTGAGTTCTCCTATTCCTGACGAGAAGAAAAGGCATAGAAGTGGTTCTGGCGCTGACCACCACCTACTCCAGAAGTAGTACCCTGCTGGGTTGGGCGACTTAAAGGGGTTGCTGAAGTAGTGGACTGAGTCTTCACATGTTCGGCTGATGGGCAATCCTTTAATCTATGGCCCAATTAACCACAACCAAAACAACCCTCTTTGCCAAGACGACACTTCTCTGGATGATTTTTTCCCCACATAGGGCATGCTAGGAAAGTGCGGTTGCTGGAGACATTACTTTGAGATATAAAGTGATATGCTCTACCTTTCTGATCAATACGGGGTCTAGGAGAGGGGGCACTAGCTGAAGTTGGTGCTAAAGCTGAAGATCTCGAATGATGTTGTGAGTGTTTCCCACCGCCTGACCTCTACTAAGATATTCAAAGTTACCTATCCTCGCCCCTCCTTCTCTCCCTTTCCTTCTCCTTCAACTTCCCCTTCTTAATCTATTGTTCATGGATCATAAGTGTAGATATGTTCATGTCACCGATGAGCATGTCAGTTCTGCACTCGTTGACCACCAAGTCTGAAACTCTTGAAATGAACTTGCTCAATCGAGACCTAGGTTTAACAACTATCTCTAGAGCATACCTGGACAGCTGAGTGAATTTCAGGGCATAATCCTGAACTGTCATGGAGTAGCTTCAGATTGATAAACTCCCCTACCTTTACTTCCCTAAACTCATGGGGGGGAACCTATCCAGAAACATTGTTACAAATTCATCCCACTCCACTTAGCCTATACCAACTCACCTGCTCTCCTTCCACTATTTGTATAATATATAGGCTACTCCCTTCAACTGATATGCAGCCAAATCTACACTCTTAATGGAGGTAACACCTATTATCCCATGGATCTTTTGAATCTCGTCGATAAAGTTATGTAGGTCCTCATCCATCTTAGACCCATGAAACACTAGGAATTCATCCTAGTGAAATCCCGGACTCTAGCAATAGTTGCATTTCTATTCGGATTAGTAAGTGCAACAGCCTGCTGATCGACCTACGGTCACAGCATGGGCTAATATTTGGAACGCATCCCTGAACTCAAAATGAGTGACCTACTCATTTAGAGGGTCTGCTGGAGCTGGTGGGGCTTACTGGGTCCTATTTCCATTCCTCCTTCCATTAACTCTTATGGAAGGCATGCATAATATGAAACATAACCAAGATAAGAATCTGAGAGTAGGGCTTGCATGCTATTTTCTGAAATCATGATCTGAACATAACTTAATATCATAACTTATTCGAATGACCCAAACCTGAAATTTGATAATCATAAGTAAAACTAAACATTGGGTCAAACCTGCGTTAGAACATATATATAGATATCATGAATGATAAACATACATATCTGAAATCATGAGGAATAATGGGAGACTCATAATATAACCGACATTACCACTATAAAGCTTACGTGGTCCCAACTATCACAATCAAGTAGGTAGAGCCGTCCAAAACCTTGTTAGGGCTAAGAATGCTACCATGATATTGATATCAAGCTGAAGGCCCCTTGGGGCAGGGGAAAGCTCCAAAGGAGGTCCCAAAGTATATAAGTAAACCTACGTTGGCGCGTAGTTCTGTGGCATCGGATTAACAGACCCTTAGCCTACTCGGTACTAGACACTACTTCCAAAAATATGCAATACTCTCCATCATTTTCAATGAAGCTAACCATCATCTAGTGACCAAGCTGAATAATAACATACATGCATAATCAAAAATCATAACATGAGGAGCCTTGACTCAAACCATACCACAAGCTGAACATAATTGGGAGTCTTGACTCCAAAACCATGTGGTAAGCTAATTCGTGAAATCATAAATCATACTTGAACATATGGTCTTGACCAATACTTAAACATGCTTGAAAATACTTGATTCACTTGAAAACATGATCATAGACATGGGTAACTTGAAAACATGCTTTTCATCATAAATATCTCATCATACTTGAACATACATCATAGATCACAATTTTTATGAACTTTCATGGATGGGCATCATAATTTATAAAACTTGAAAACATGATTCATAATTGAAAACATTGTAAAACTTGCCCATGAATCATAATTCAATAATAGAAACATGCTTAGATCATACCCATGGTAGAAACTTAGGACACTCATGTATTGGGTTAAAACCCCATAGGATCAACATATAGATTTTCATGAATTAAAAAGGGATTGGGCATGGGTGTGAATAATTTCACTCATTCATAACCCTACATACCTGAGAAGAACTAATTCTACAGCTCCCTTAATTGCCCAATTGAAGAATTGATGAAGAACTTGAGGAACTAGACTTGATCACCTCTCTAAAACCTCTAAACTTGCATGCATGAATTAGGATAAGTTTAGAATGAACTTACCCTTCTTAAAACTCACTATTCAGATCTTAAAACGACGTAGTTTAGGCCTTAGGATCATAGAAATTACGAAAAGGCACTTACTAAACTCGCAGGGAAAAATAGACTGTTAGTCCCAACGAGGGACTGGATGAGTCGTTACCCATGAACATGATTCACTACCCAAAAACATTAAATCCTTAGCCAACTTTTGACCACGACTCACCTAAGGAATTGTGGGATTGAACACGACTCGTGGTGTCCAGTTGTGACGTACACTGCCAGCCCTTCCTTCATCCTTCAACTGCCCTTGACCATGGGTGACCTAACGGCTCATGGGGCTAACCACGACTCGTGGTCACACCCGTGATCACCCCAACTTGAACATTTCCAAACAAGTCAAAACTCCTTACCATGAGTAACTTAACGACTCATGGTCATCTTGACGGGTCACAGGATGACTCGTTCTGTGACCTGGTACAGAAAATCTTATTTTTTCCGTTTCAACTCCTGGGTCTGATCTTAGGGCTTTCAGGGTATAACACCTCCCAAAGAGGGTTACAAGCTAAGGAGGTCGCAAAGCCTATGGTGCATGCTGTTAGTAAGGTACCTACACTCTTGGAGTACTCTTTTATTGTCAGCCGGTGCAAGTGGTCTCAGCTATACAATATATCAAAGAAGCAAAGTTTCCCTATCCTATCTTCTCAAATCCAAATTCTAGGGACAAGAACCTGTGGTGCGAATACCATGGGATGTATGGCCATAGTATTGGGGATTGCTTCCACCTCCGAGAAGAGATTAAAGATCTGCTAAAGGATGGCCACCTACAGGAGTTTTTGAGTGATCAAGCTAAAAATAGCTTTGAGAAGGGTGCCTAAGGAAACAAGCAACTTGCAAATCTCAGCACACTGTGAATAATAATAAGTTGAACCACAAGCCAAAGGCCCTCCCCTCCCCTTGTGGCAAGATAACGGGTATGTTTCCTTGGTATCATTGATTTATTAACTGTTGTTTTCTTTTTCGGTCTGAGCTCATACAAGTTACAGGGAATGGTTTTCTCGCCTACATAAAGGAAATCCTTTCTCGGGATGAGGCCAACACTAACACCTGAGGATAGCAGGAGGAAAAACTCTCAGGAATAGTTGGAAGCGAAGAGAGCGTTGCGTATGGATAACCAACTCATAAGACTTAGAAGGAATCGTTACACTCATTTTTCCGAATCGTTACACTCATTTTTCCTTTGTCCAGGTTTTGTCCCTCAAAGGATTTTCCTAGCAAGGTTTTTAATGATGTAACAGTAAGGACTTCTCAAAATAAATTAGGATTTTTGTGACACTGCACTATGTAAAGGCTGAAACAGTCTAGGAAAAATGTTTACATGAATAAAAGAAAATAGTCCTAGAAAGAATGAAACTTTCTTTTGCAAACATTGAACTCCCTAAATGTTTTGGATTTTAGAGAAAAACTCTCGAATCTAAGCACAACCTACCACGAGCACTCAGAGATCAAAATTCCAAGGTCTTGAAAGTATCTCAACTTGGATGAAAAATGAGGGTAAGAGCTCAGTTCGGGAACCCTGAGTCCTGAGACAACAAGCCTAATCCCCAGAATGAGGGACAAGCTTGAACTTTGAGCTCCCCAGACCAGCGATCAGGCACCAGGGACTAAAAACAAAGTCGAGAGTGGATTTTTAATTAACGGACTTGGAACGACTCTTCCAAATAGAATATTGGGGCCCCAACCCCATTAGGAGAGTTAATTCACATAAAGAGAACAGACTGATCATCTGATAGCGAAAAATTGAGGCGACAGCATCGTGCACTCAAAACGAGGTCCAATTAAGAGGCTTTTTCAAATTCTGTGAAATCTAAGTTCCCTATCATGTATGAAGTAAAAATTTACTAAAAAAAGAGAATTCTCTAAAATACTAAGATCTAAAATACCTCTGAGACATCCAAAATTAGAAATACAACAATTAAAAAAGCAAAGGGATCGCTTCTCATTCTACGAGGTATATTAGTGAATGGACTCAAACATATCCACGATCAGATGAAAAGATGATGATTAGGTAAGAAGTTCCATAACATAAAATCGATTGGCGACTATCTTCAGTCATCGAATAAAAACCCTACACTCGCTTAACTCGACTAGGGTCACTCATTGCAAATTTCGAGAATGGATTATACACAGAGTTTGGAACCACAAAGCAAGCCTTCGAAAGGTAACAACTCCCATCACCCAATAAGATACACCCAGTGAAGTTGTGAACTTAAATGAGTTCGAGCCTCTTAGATGCTGGAAATTACAATAAGAAATGGTGAACCGTTTGCTAAAAATATGCAAGAAAGCAAACTAACATGGAAGATCTATAAGATTATAAAAAGTTCCCCTTTATACAAAGTTTGAGATGAATTAAAAATTATAAGCCCAAAACATGGCATAGAAATTATAAAGTCCAAGATAGATTAAAAATTACAAGTCCAAAGAAGAGCATAAATATTATAAATTGCAAAATGGGTTACATATTTCTAGCTCAAATTGGGTCAAAGAAGATCCAAAAATAAATTGTCGACCCTGATCCTGAAGCATCACATCAATCACCATCTTTCTTTTTTCCATGCTAAAAAAAGTGAGAGCGGCCCGCGCAGATGGATAACTTGAGAAAGCGGCGAAAAAACCATGGGATCCCCCAAGAGAAGAAGCCTCATGCTAGCTAGAAGGCTCAAAGGAGCTTCTTTCCTATCCATCGTGACTCCCTTTCCTAGAAGACTCTAGGGGGTCACAAGGGGTATGGGGTTTTCTCGGCTCTAGTAATCTAATTGAGCTTAATCAAACTACTATGGCCGATAGGCCTTCTCATGAACAATCCGGAAAGCTTGAATGCAACCCACTGGGAATCCCCTATGAATTAAATAAGCATGACCCGAGGACAGATCTCTGGCCCAGTCACCTGATATAATGGTAAAGCACACGGTGCCGGTTAGACTGAGCTCAGATCCCAAAGCTGCTGAGAAGGAGAGTAGTTGGGTGGAATATTCACCACCACTCTTACCCTTGGCCTCATCTACAGTTTTTAAATTACTCCCGTCAAGATGTTGAGTAACCAGATCACTGTTATGGTGCAGGGATTGAAGACAAGTATGGGGAAAAAATTATGAAAGGAGCATAACACAAAGTCAAATGGCTTAAGAAAGTGATGGAAGAAGTGTCCCATAAAGGGCTCTCTCTTCATACTAAGCTACATTGAAAAGAAGATAAAGTTCTGTCAGGAGTAAGGGACATTGGCAAGGAAGGCTGGTTTTTATAAGCCAAGTTCCACTGGACGCGTAGAAGGAGGGTAGTGGATGTTCGACACGTGGATGGTGCGATTAGTGCTGTCAAATCATTATATGATAATTTTTTCAGGAAACGAAGCATCTAGGGCAGCTTGCCATTTTCCAAAATTGACAGCTCGGATAATGAGGAAAACCTTTCGAGCTCTTTCTCACCCAAAATGTTGGTCAGGATGCAATACTCTAGTCAAAATACAAAAAAGTAAATCAGGATGCAACTTCCAAGTTGAAATATACCTTTTTAGTCGAAATGCAAAGGAAATACTCAAAGTCCTGAAGACGGGATCTCAGAAGGGCAAGCACGAGATAAAATGGTAAAGTTACGTAAGATAATAACCTTGAAAGCCAAAAGGTCAAGCCTCACCCATTAGAATTGTTGCTAAAGCTACCATCGAACATTTTAGTAATGGAAAGTTCCTCATCTAAGGTAGAGGTGGGAACCTCTTCATCAAGATCTGACCAATTAATTAGATCAACTAGGGCCTGGTACTTCGCGACTTCCTCGTCAAAATTAAGGTAGCCCATGCTAGCATCTTTCAAAATCTGGATTCGAATGATTTGTGCATCTCGAGCTTTCTCTAGATTGTGATGCTTTTTCGTGAGTCTAGCTCTCTATGTCAGAATGTTAATCTTCTTCTTTAGTCGACATATCTCATCCCAGGGCGGCACAAAGGTGAGAAGGAATGAAGAGGGATTTGCAAGGTGGTGCGATCCCACACTCGCAAGCAAATGCACTCTTTCAACTATGTATACCTTTTCATAAGGTTCTCGATAAGGTCGGCTTGCAAAGTGGTCTCCCGCTACTATGCTTCCACCTCATTGAACCAATGATGGGAGTCCCCAAGATGGATCTCTCTCTCATTCGATACCACTTCCCTTTTGGTTTCAGTGCCTCAAGCTTATATTCCCTACGAGCTAAGATCTTATTTAAGGCAGATTGGTCTCAGATGAGGACCATGGCTTCCTCAAGTTTGTTGCACTTTAACTTGAGGATGTCACTCTCTTTAAGAAGTCACTGGAAGCTCTCTACAGCCAACACTAGTTTGAAATAAAGAAGAAGAAGTCATAAATAGAGAGGCAGGAACATCTTCAAGAAGGAGGAATGCATACTAAGAATTAACTACCTTGGTGGTGGCATGAGCACAATTACTCAAAAGGCATTCAGTGGAATCATTGTCCATCCTCCGTCGGTCTTTTAGCAAGACCATAAAATTTAGATAATTTGCTATTCCTATTAGTTTTGATGTGAAGCTAACCTCGTCAGCTATTTTCAAAATCGATGCTCAATACCGAGTAGGGTTTTGAACCGGAGAAGCCAGGGAACTCGTTGTGGCTGATAACATCCAAAATACACTCTTCTTTTATGAAAGAGCATAAATGGTCATTGTATCAAAATAAATATCCCTACGGATGTCGGGGTCGAATCCCACAGAGAATTGAGTCGATAATTCAAGATTTATAAATTAATTCAAACTAGAATGCATAATTTTTCAACACTTGAAAAGTAAAATTGGGGGGAAATTAAAGGAAAATAACTACCTAATTCTAAACCAAGACTAATTGGGGGAAATTCCAATTGAAGCAATCACAAGTGATATGGCTAGGGGCATTGTATAGTTGAGATCACAACTAAATCAAAAATTTCTTCAATGCCTTAAACTAATAATTAGCATAGATAGCAGTGGATAATTCACATTCTCTTATTTTTCAACCGTAAGAATGTTTATGCCTTGAGTTCATTCAAACCCCAAAGCCAATTCAAGTAATCAACCACACAAGCTTGAGGAAAGACTAGATATTTCTAGCCTTGACCTTTAATGGAGTGAATTACGGGTTTTAACTACCCTAGATTAATCCCACACACAAACACTCCAATTCCTCACTATTATATTCTCACTCAATTCTCACATTTCTCTCTCAAGCAAAAGCAAGAAAAGTAAAGCACAATTCATGTTTGCAAACCATCAATTTTAGCAATTATAACTTGGGAGAAGATAATAGATCTACAATTTCAATAGGAATTCAAGAGCAATTTATCAAAACCCAATCAAATTAATAAACCCACCATGAATATACCTCTAGTTAGTAAATTAGTCAAGCATATTTAAAGGTAGAGAGAAGATACCAAGAGGATTCCCCTCATATTCATCACATTAGCTTCACAAATTTGCTTCATAAGCTCTTACAACAATGGCGAAATTTTCCCAATTTGGGTTAAAGAAAAAAAAGAAAACAATTTCTATCTAACTCTACAATTCTATGGTGAAAAGATAGATGAAGAGTGAATAGATGGTGAATGAATTGTTGAATGAATGAACGAGTGGTGTACAATGAAGGCTATGTAAATATCTGTACTTTCTTGTGTACAACTTTTCCCAAATGCCCTTGAGGCTTTTAGATGCTTTGGGGACCTTTCTGGATCTCTTTACCCTGCATTTATATGGCTTCACCTGCGAAGCACCGATTTTTAGCCGGTGCCAATCCGCGGAGCACCGGCTGTCCGCCACCCCAAAATAGCCACAAGCACTGACCACCGGTGGTTCAATAGCCATTTAGCCACTGCCCAAATGCCAACTGCCTGTTGAGTAGCCGGTCTGGGCAGTCGCTTCGGCGATTCGCCCGCGTTTCACCCTTTCGAATTCGTATTTAGCCGCTTCAAAACGTGTCCTTGCACCTCTTCTTGAGATCAAACATTCCATTATCTTTGGCTCCTCTCCTTCATATGCTAACTCATCAAATTCCATCTCAAACTTTATGTGTTTTGCTTGATTTCATGTTTTCTCCACTCACGTGAAGTACCTATAGAGAATTAAAGAGAAAGGGCATAAAATCCACATAAATGACTTGAAAACTAGACAGAAACTCATGCTTAGGAGCCTAATGAGTTGGTAAATTTCCAACTCACCAGTGGCACAAGGGTTTGTGAGCCCCAAAGGAGGCCATGACCTAGGAAGTAACGTGCCACCAAAGCTCGGGCTCCCACGGACAGGGGAAGGGGCTCTCGAGGCTCAGCTTTTGACTGGGACTCTTGGGGGTGTAGGGAAAGAATATATTACCTTATCCCACCTGTGATATGGGAGCTCAGCCTACTTTGAGAAATAAAACCTCAACCTCGGAGTAGGGTGCACTAGGAACCTACATCTTTTGGGCCCTGTAGCTTGCTCCTAGACTTTTCAAAGCTTTTATCTAAGATGATGATTACAGGGATCGATTTTCCTGCCTCCTCAACAACTGGTCTTTTCCTTTTTCCTCCCCTTTTTCCCTCTCCTGGAGATGGGGACTCTATCTCGGAGGTGTGGTTGGTTACCGCTTCTGCAAAAGAGTGAAGGTGGCCACGGGTGCCCCGGCTAATAAGGTTGGTAGCGATATCCTAAAGTTAAATCATAATTAGGCCGAATACCAGACCTGCACAAGAAGAGTCTAGAGGAACGTATAAAAAAAGTAAGAGAAGTTATGAATGACAACATAAGGGGATTATGGCGTACCATAATTCTTTTCTTTCCATACAAATCGGGGTGAAAGCTGTATCGAGGATCAACTATCAAGGGTGGAGGTTTTCAGTATTTTTGTGATGCATGAATGAAGTTCTCTGACCTGATGGAGAAAGGAGACACACGAAGGAGGACACCGTTAAGGTGCTGCATGAAATGCCCAAAAAGATGGGGTATCGAAGAGAGTATATTGAGGAATGCAAAAGAAAAAGAGAAAGTAAGTAAGTCTCAAATACTCACACTGCGTATTCTAGTGTCTGAAAAAAAGTTCTCGGAATGGTCCGTAGAGGCCACGATAATGTAGCGATCAATCCATCCTTGATAATGGTGTCATATAAATCACCTAATAATGATTTCCTCCCACAAGGGGCTAACTGCACTATTCCTCCTCAAATGAAGCAAGAGTAAATAGCAACAAATACGTCAAGTTGAACTCTTCTTCGACCTCGTGGACAATGCACGAAGGATGGAGATGGCTCTCCATACTCCTAGTCCAAGATGGCCTAAATCTAACTAGAAGGTATCCCAGAATGAGCTAATTACACAGTCGTTCGGGTCACCAAGACCCATGCTAAAAGGGTAAGTATAAACAAAGGAGTAGCTTGGCCTCGATGTGGTGATGATTTTAGAAGTTTCGGGAAACTTCCACTCGATATCTATTCGAGGACTATCTACAGTCTGCTCGAACTAGGGTAAGTCATTTTCCTTCATAAGAGAGCACAACTCAATCACAGACCTTTTCTTCGTCACGTACCTCCATGTGCCAGGATCTTAAAGTCGTCATCAAAGAAATACATATTGGGAATAACTTCTTCCATAGATGGTTTAGGGTAGGCTTTCCCCCCTTTTCTTTTTTATTTTTTTGTTTCTTTGCTAGTAATCGGAGTAGTAGAGGCTGAGGTAAAGGAAGAACTAGACATACAAGATAAAGATGAAGATTAACAAGAAGGTTGGAGAGACAAAGACCTATAGAGATGGTAAGTGGGCAAGGTAAAGAGGTATCTAGAAGCAGATGGAGAATAATAAAACTGTAGAGTTTATAGATCTGAGGGGCGGTCAACCCATGTAACCTCAGGCACTGAGCCACAGTTGAACCAAACACATGCCAAATTAAAACCGTACATGAAAAAGACAGTTCTTTCTTTTTCTAAGAAAGAAGAGGAGCGCGATAGGCCACTGGACAGAGGTAAGATTAGATAGCAGACATGTGGCACCATCGGTAGGATTGGATAGCATTTTGGGATGGCAAGGAAGAAGGATCTTCGGAACACAAGGGAAGCCATCTTGTGTCAAGATAAGGACTAGAGAATCATTGCCTCCGATGACATGGCATAAAAGATAAGCGGAGGACAAAGTGTTAGATTGCTCAGGTGCGTGGATAAGCTCGAACTGACCTAAGCTAGGCAAGGATATTGACTGGAACCTTCCAAATGTATTGGGCGCATGGCGCAAGGACATAAGGTATAGTACTTTAGGGCTCTCCTGGCATTCCCCACTTGGCTCGGGCCTTAGTTCTATAGCCTATAAATAGTCAATCCTCCTCTTTATAAAGGGATTCCGACTTCATTCTTTCTCAGAAGAATATATTGGCAATACACTATTTTCTGGGGCATCATTGATCTTTATTTTACCTTGAATTTACTTAGGTCATTCAAAGTAGTTGATCTCGAGTCATAGGCTAAGTTATGGGGAACGCTCGCGTTTGCACCGGATGCGCTTAGATTTATTTCTCTCAACCTTATCACGCTAAGTTTTCAATTTACTTATTTTCACCACATACTACTAACCAAACTATTAGTAAATCGAATTTAAAATAGAGTTGAATCACAACATGTGTTCTTAACCCCTATAAATTCAACTATACAGATTTCAGGGTAAACATCTCCAAGCTTGTAATGCATGGACTTTTGAATGTATTTAAACACCACAATGTCATCTTCAAGAAATCAAGGACAACCACTTGTCTTCATGTCCGAGTCATTTTGGTCTTTTCTTTATAATTGACATTCTTCATAAGAACGTTTTTAAGATTGTTGAAAATCTTACGAAAAATATTTAGAAATTCTCATAGTTTCAGGCATGTCAAAGATACTATTTTAAAGAATATTTTACTAGTAAAAGTGTATCCTTTAGAATTTAACAAATTCTTCTCGTATAAATTTGAAATGCAAACAATAAAGATAAAATAAAAAAATCCAACACAAATAAAAAGACATGAATATACATATATTTAACAAATCATCTCATGGGTATGGATCAAAAGGCTGGCAACGGTCATAAAAATATTATTGAAAAATGATCTGTTACAAAGTAGTTAAAGGTTAATCAAGGTTTTCAATAATTGTCTCTACATTGTGGAATAAGAAATAATTGACATATTAAAGAATGAATCTTAGACTATCTTTTTATAAAAAGATATTAAAATATGTTTTCAACAGACAAGGTACAAGTTACACATGAACGAAATCAAGAAATTTTTTTGTTTTAATTTATTTGTGATGATTTCATACGAAATTTAAAATAAAAAAGATTTTTAAATTTTATGATTTTAATTTAAAATATATAAGTAGATTAAAATATTTTATAATTTTATAATTTTAAGTATATTATGTGAAGAGTTGAAATTAAATAATTATTAAAAAAATAAATTTTGCAATAAATTTTAAAAAAAATAGAAAAAATAAATTAAAATAAAGGAATAGGAGCTAACAAATGGAATACATAAAATTTTCTTCTACACCGTGGGACACCCATTAGGCCTACAAAGATTAACATGGATACAACGAACGTAAAAATAGCATCATTTCTAAGTTCTACCTAACACAGCGGAGATGCGAAATACTAAGGACCCGTTTGGCCTTATTCACTTTTTTTTTTTTCATTTTTTTTCAAAATTAATATTTGTCTATAAAAATTATAACTACAACCTAAAATTAAATATGGAAAGTCCAAAATTTACTTTCACTTTTTATCACTATACTATATTTTTTCTTCAAATTGTACCCTAAATTTTTTTATTTTTATAAAAATAACCCCATATTTTTCACCAAATATTATTCTCAAAAATTATAATCGAACACAACTCTATTTTTAAAATTTTAAATAAAGTTAAAAAAATATTTACAATAGTAAGTAGTAGCTCATATATGAGATCAAATCTATGATATTATGTGACTATCTATTGTGAGATATTATTCTTTTGGAACACATTCGATTGTATATTTCACATACATTAGTCAGATTGGGTGATTTTGCTAGTTTTTTTTATAAATTGAGGGATATAACCCATAAAACTAAAAAAAAAGTATGTTCAAATTCTAGATACTTTTATAAAAAATGAGAAAATACAACTTTAATTTTAATTTTAAATAAAATGAATACTATTTAATTTTCGGGATTGAACGCCTACTAAACATCTTGCTGATCTATCACTAATAAATTAAAGGGTGTTATAAACATATTTGTATTATAGTGAATGTCTATAAAAGTATTTGTATTGTAGTGGATACATGTGTTTATATTATAGTGAAAGTCTATCTTTTGGAGAAAAGTTAGGAGGAATTGTCCCTATAAATAGAGGGGTTCTCCTTCATTGTATTTCATCCCATCAAGAGAAATAAGAATTTCTCTCCTTCTCTCTTTCTCTATAATATTCTTGTTCTTTCTTTATTATTTCATAACACGTTATCAGCACGAGTTTCTACCTTGAGCACTCACTTTGAAAGATCTGAGGTAAGAAAAATTTTAAAAAAAATTTCGAAAGATACATTACTTAACCACAGGAGTGATATTCCTTGGGTGATATTTTTGCTCTATGACTCTACTGTCTCAAAATTTGAAGGCCAAGGTATTATTTTTCTCTTTCTTTTAATATGGCTAACCTTACGAAACTTGATTTCGTTGTCTTTCAAAGTTCGGGCAAGAACTATCTTTCACGGGTGTTGGATGCTGAAATCCATATAGATGCAATGGGTCTTGGAGACACCATTAAAAGTGACAAAGCATCAAATCAAGATCGTGCTAAGGCTATGATATTCTTGCGTCATCATCTTGACAAAATTCTTAAAATTGAATATCTCACGATTAAGGATCCACTTGTTTTATGGAATAGCCTAGAAGAAAGGTATGACCACCTGAAAATGGTCATCCACCCAAAGGCACAATATGATTGGATCCATCAAGACTATAAGTCTGTTCATGAGTATAACTCATCAACATTCAAAATTGTTTCAAAGTTGAAACTATGTGGAGAAACTATTAATGATGTTGATATGATTGAATATGTGGTAGTACACAAAATTAATTGAGAGTTCCGGAAGAGCTAATGTATTACTACCTGAAGGAATGAAATTATTGTAGTAAGTCTCAAAAGGAAACTTATAAGTTTCAAGGACATTAAAAAGAAATTGAGACTATAAATTATGGGAAGATCTAATATCTTCATGCTACTACAATTGAAGCAGGTTATAAATATTTATGTAAAAGATTACCCGCCTTTTTTTTTATTTGTAGTACATAAATATGGGTATGATGATGAAATCACATACGAAAGTAAACTAGAAGTTTACTAAAATAAGTTGGCATAACTGGTTGGTCATCCCGGTTCAAATGTGATGCAAATACAATTGAGAATTCACGTGGCTATATGTCAAAGAAATAAAAGATTCTTCAAGAATTCTCTTATGTTGCTTGTTCTCGTGATAGAATGATCTTGATCAACTAAGATTGGAATTACATTTCCTGAAATTTTAGAACTTATAAAAGGGTGAATATGAGCCCGTTCACCTACCATGTGAACCGTTTGCTAATAGATGCATCTATGGTATGGTCACATGTGTTTTGATATCAACTTGCAATTGATTTTTGTAAGGTTGTTGCTCGAATTATTAAATTAAGAGCATAGTTCCAAATTAAATCACGTTGATAATGCTAATTCATATCTATGTTGGTTTAGTAAAAATTGTATGCCTCCAATTATAGCTAAATAATTGGTTATGAGAATAAAACTCCCAAATAAAATTTAGTATGAGATATGTTTATTTAACATGTAGCAACACTTGAATGCATCAAGCCAACAAGGTTCCCCTATCACAATTGGTTCAGGGTCAGGAACCAAATAATTCCATCTAAAAAATTTGAATGTGCGATATATGATTCAATTGCTCCACCACAACGCACAAAGATAGGTCCCCAAATGAGCTTGGGGGGTAAATGTTAGTTTTTCTAACATTAGGGGGAGAAGTGATTAGCAACTGAAAATTGAGTGTAGGATGAATTATCTAGATCCTCGGGAAAAAAAAAGTGAAACTTAAAGTTCAATAGATAATTCACTTTAAAAATATTGCAAATTAATTGCCAGATATATTTGCTAACTCTATTTTATAATTCAGTTGCAAATGCTCCAACGAAAGGTTCTTGAAGGACAGGGTCTATGAGATGCTTGAAGCGTGATAGACCAAACTGTTCAAAATATAGAACTCCTTGAAGAAGGAGAGGAGCAAATGATTAAGATGGTCATAATAATGAGGCAAGTGCTTTAAGAAAACACCACGACATTACACTTTATAAAACCTTGGCAAAGGTTCAGTACCTGAAAATGACGAAAAATGAAGAGATCTCAATAAGTTATGTCGCATTGGAACTGATATCATAATGATCGTCGACGATACCTTTGATATAATGTAGTTCTCAATATTATAAATATTGACGAGGATCTTGAATTCAAATCTGTCAAAAAGTATGGATAGATAAATGATTGGCCAATTAAAAATACGCAATTCAAGTATAATGCCAGTAGATATAAATGGATTCTTGTGGCATAAAGATTTTTCATAAATTCTGACATTATTATATGGAGAGGTCCTCTTGTTGTGGATGAAATTATTTTGAGGTGCCTCATAAGTATGACAATATATGAAAAACTTGATATGCGCATAATGAAATTATTTTCATGTCTAGAGAGACTGAAGGATATATGAAAGTCCTTGAAGGATTTAAAAGAACGAGGAAATTCTTGGTCCTGAAGATATAGTCTGCTCCTACTAGAAGACATTGGAATGGGATCAAACATATAATGCGGTATCTAAAAGGGACTAACAATATGAGCTTATATTATTCTAACAATTGCAGTCCCGATCTTGTTGGTTATGCTGATGCTGTGTATTTATCTGAGCCACACAAAGCTCGATCTCAAACTGCCTACGTGTTCATATGTGGAGGTACTGCCATATCTTGGAGATCTACAAAGCAGTCTCTCATAGCTACTTCGTCAAATCATGTTGAGATAATAGCTATTCATGAAGCAAACCGAGAATGTGTGTGGTTGAGGCCATGATACATCTCATTAGAGAAAATTGTGGTTTGGAATATGACAAATTACCCACAATCTTATATGAAGATAATGAAGCATGCATAACACAACTAAAAGGAGGATTCATAAAGGAGATAGAAGAAGCACATCTTGCCAAAGTTCTTCTACACACATGAGCTCCAAAAGAATGGTGATATTAACGTGCAACAGATTCGTTCAAGTGACAATGTGACTGATTTATTCACCAAAATCTTTTGCACATTCAAGAAGATGGTGCACATTCAAGAAGATGGTGCACAAGATCGGGATGCAAAGATTCAAGGATGTTCTAATTAGGGGGAGTTAATACGCGTTGTACTCTTTTTCCCTTACGAGGTTTTGTCCCACTGGGTTTTCCTTGTAAGGTTTTTAATGAGGCAACCAAAATGCGTATTATTAGATATGTGTACTCTTTTTCCTTCACTAAATTTTTTCCCACTGAGTTTTTTTTCTAGTAAGGTTTTAACGAGGCACATTATCTATCAAATAGACATTCAAAGGGGAGTGTTATAAACATATTTGTATTATAGTGAATGTCTATAAAAGTATTTGTATTGTAGTGGATACATGTGTTTATATTATAGTGAAAGTCTATCTTTTGGAAAAAGTTAGGAGGAATTGTCCCTATAAATAGAGGGGTTCTCCTTCATTGTATTTCATCCCATCAAGAGAAATAAGAACTTCTCTCCTTCTCTCTTTCTCTATAATATTCTTGTTCTTTCTTTATTATTTCATAACAAATCGACAATACATAAAATATCCTGACAAAAGTAGGACATCAATTGCTGTCAAAAACATGGTATACAACCAAAAAAGTACTACATAATATTTGCAGCCACATTCACGGCTTTGTTATTTAAGAGTGCTCCAAGCCACGTCTAATGTCTACCACAAGACAGCCATATGTCGTGGGTAGTTTTAGCCTTAACAGGCCTTGTTACCTTAGTTCTTGTCTTGAAACTTTTCCATGGACCTCGTGGTAAACAAAATCTTCCACCAGGTCCAAAGCCATGTCCTATCATTGCAACTTACATCTTGTCGGTTCCGTCCATCACAGATCCCTTCACGAACTTGCAAGAAGATATGGAGATTTAATGCTTCTAAAGTTTGGTTCTCGCGATGTCCTTATTGCATCCTCCCCAGATATCGCAAGAGAGTTATTGAAAACAAATGATGCCATTTGGGCTTCTCGCCCTGAGCTTGCTGCTGGTAAGTATACTGCTTATAATTATCGTGACATGACATGGGCACCTTACGAACCCTATTGAGACAAGCACGAAGGATCTACCTCAACGAGATTTTCAACCCTAAACGTTTGGATTCGTTCGAGTACATTCGAGTAGAGGAAAGGCATAATCTGATTTCGCGACTTTTTGCTCTCTCGGGGAAGCCAATTCTTCTTAGAGACCATTTAACTCTTTTACACTCTTACAAATATAAGTAGAACAGTCTTGAGTGGCAAATACTTTAGCGAGTCACCTGGTAGTAAAAATTCAATTATAATAACTTTGGAAAAATTGCAGGATATGCTTGATAAGTGATTTTTACTTAACGGTGTAATCAATATTGGGGATTGGATACCTTGATTGGCTTTCTTGGATTTGCAGGGGTATGTCAAGCAAATGAAGGAGTTGCATAGGAACTTCGACAAATTTCATAATCTAGTGCTACATGATCACAAGTCTAAGAAGGAAGCAGATAAGAATTTTGTGCCAAGGGACATGGTGGATGTTTGCTGCAGCAAGCTTAGGATCCCAATCTTGAGGTCCAACTCACCACTGATTCTGTTGAGGGTCTAATGCAGGTTATTGTCTCACTTTAGTACATGCCAGTTTATCTTTTCTTTTCTTTTTTTTTTTTTACACAAAAATAATTCATATTTCACACACAAAAAAAAATAATAAAATTTGGTTAAAATTTTACCTAAAATGTGAGTGAAAATAACAAAAATATTCATCATGTTTGAGGGTATATTTAAAATGGCCCTTTAAATATATTTTTTAAGCATTTTGATCCATTATTTTTCAAAAAATAAGGCTTTTTTTATTTCATATATTTAACAAACTCTACCTACTAAATTAGACGAAACTTTTTTAAAAAAAGATCAGAAAAAAAATATTTTCAATCTATTTATCATTAGTTTAAATTAATTATATTTTGACTTGCTTATCTTTTTCTAATATCCTATATTATTTAATTAATTTATAGACGTCTTCCTTCCCTCTAACATATTATTTTATTCTTACTAAACATTACATTTATTAAGTAAATAAATGATTTTAAAATTGCTTTTGTAAAAACCTTTATGAATATTATTATCAACGCATAGAATATCCGATCTAAAATATAATATTTTGTAGTAAATAAGGGTTGTAAAAAAAATAAAAACAAAATAAAGTTATTTATGAAATTAAAAAAAACAAAAAGTTTTGGATGAGAGATTTTTTAGAGGGATTAGGGACAGAGCTGAAAGATTTGTTGAAAGTTGAAAATAGTGGCATGCTGGAAATTTTAAAATTTATACAAAGTGTTTACTTCTTGATATTTTAATTATTTCACAACAGAATTGATTCCAAGTAAATCTCATTTTTTCTAATATTTATACCTTAAAATTCATTCCAATGACAGTAAAGAGAACAAATACCAACTCTTCATTTTTATTTTATTTTATTGAGCAATAACCGTGAATAGAATTTGTTAAGTATTTGACGGAGGCCAAATGTATTTACATTTAGCAAATTTAAAATATCAAAACTGTTTAAAAATATATCTAATGGACCGTTTTGAACCTACCCTTAAATATAAGAGATATTTTTATTATTTTTTCTCATATTTTATATAATTATCAAAATTATTTTTAGAAAAAATAAAAAAAATTAAATAATTTTTATGTAAAAAATTAAAAATAGTGATTTTTAACCAAATAAAAAATTTACTCCAGACTCTTAAATCTTAATAAGTTTGGATAGTAAAACATAAAAATATGTGCCTCCTTTACTTTATTTTTCCGTCTTACGGTGACGGGAGGTGAAGTATTATTATCTTTTTCATATAATAGCCACAAAAGAAATACATGAAGGAGGACGATGTGATGGTTTTAGCGAAAGAAAGCAAAATAAGTTAATGAGATCAAAATTTGTTCTAACTTGTTTAAGTTTGAGCTAATAATTGATCGTTATATTTATTAATTCAGTTTAATTTATTTTAATTCATTAAAGTTTGGGCTAATATCTAGTACAAATTGATTCATGAGAAATCTAGTCAAAATATTTTCAAAATAATATTTTATTTTGTTTAATATGTTATATTTAGTCATAATAAAAAAAATATTTATTTTATAAGTTATTAAAAGATTATAAAAGAATAAATAAAGCATTTAAAACTTAATTAGAGTTAGGCGAGTTGGGTTATGACCCGCATTTTAACCCATTTCAGCCCAACCCGTTTTAGCCCAAGTAACTGACCGGCCCATTTATTAATTAAGCTCATTTGACCCGTCCAAATTCAGCCCAACCAACCCATTTGTCACCTATAATTTTAGCAATCCTGAATCCTGATTGAAATGGATGGACAATCCTATTACTAGGGGTGTACATAGGTCGGGTTGGTTTAGTTTTTCATTAAAAAATTACTAAATAAATCATATCGGTTTATTAAATTAATAAACCAGATCAAACCAATATAAAATTGATTTTTTCAATTTCAGTTTTCTCGGTTTTTCAATTTTTTTGATTCTTTTTAGGCTACATCAAACAATTTAAAAAATCAAACATAACTAAATTAGGCTTTTGTATTGGTTTTTCTAAAACTAAACCAAAATTAATCGAAAATAAAAAAATACAAATGACCTTTGAGGAAATAAAAAAAAATGAAGAAACGGAGGTAGCTTAATAGCTCAATTCATAAGGAAAATAGAAAGAAGAGATAGAAATAAAATGCGAAAGTGACCAGCGCCAGATGAATGAGGAGAGTAGGAGAAGTTTCTGAAAAATAAAGATGAAGACCAAAAGGTTTATTTTAACTTGCTAGGTCTTTCGATTAATTATTATTGAGCCTTTATATTTGGATCATTTACTTACTAGCTACTGCCTACTAAACAAATATTACAATTTACAAGTTTATAATTTACAAGCTCAAATCTGAATATACACCTAATTTCTAAACATTGAAAATTAATAAAACTAATTAAAAAAATATTTACAAAATAAATTATAATTAATATATTTATGTATAAAAAATTAAAATTATATATATATATATATATATTATGTCAGTTTGGGTTGGGGTCAGTTTGACTTTTTTTGGTTAATACCAAACCAAACAAAGAATTGTCATTTTTTTCAATGCCAAATCAATCAAACCAAGCCACAAGTTAGTTTTTTTTCTCGATTTGACTTGGTTCATCGATTCGGTCTACCTTAACAGTTTGGCCTGTACACCCCTACCCATTACAATCAGTCATCTAAATAAAAATGATTTGTGCTCCTAAGGTTTTAGCAACTTAATTACGGGATCTTTTTGTAAAAATAAAATCTTTAATAAATGATGCTCCCCGTCTTAAAAATGTAATTTTTAAAAAATTATGATCTAAACTAAGGGATAGAAATTTATGTACCTATAAATTATCTAAAAAAATAAAATAAAAAATTTAAAATTGAATTATTACTAAATAAATTTTAAAAAGAATTTTTTGGAATCAACTAAAAAAAATGTAATATATGTTAGGGAGTACACTGGTAACGGAAAAATTAAATTACATAATATTATAATTAGCAGAAAATCACATTCTAGTTGGGATTCTTTATTTGGAGATGGAGAGCGAGGTCTAAAATAGCATCTCATTCTAGTTGAAATTCATTATTTGAGATGGGGAGTGAGGTTCCAAAATAGCATGATATTATTTTTGCTTAGTTATAAATAACATTGATAGAAGTGAGGAGATGATGAGTACATAAATCAATAAAAACTAAAAAATAATAAATAATAAGATAAATTAGATATCTATATATATAAAAAAAGTATTGTAGAAGGTGAATGAAAAAGAGATTAGCAATTATCTTAGCTAAATGTGCAAGTCCATTATGTGATGCTTCTCTCTTAATTACATTCTACCTTTTGAAACTTAACTTGTTCTTTGTCCATTCACATGTGATTGAAGTTAGCTTTTATTTACTCGTGAAATGTTATGTGTAGAGCATTTCATTACAAGAAGTTCATACTTCCCTTGATTAATTTAAAATTAATGATAGGACTTATTAGCCAGCGGTATAGATACCTCAACAACAACAGCTGAATGGGCTTTTCATGAACTTCTTAAACAACCAAAGATTATTAAGAAAGCATAAGAAGAGCTAGATCATGTCATTGGAGAGTAAAGATGGGTGCAAGAGAAAGATTATACTCAACTCACTTATATTGAGTCAATTATCAAGGAAATCTTAAGGCTTCACCCATTAAGCACCATGCTTCCGCCTCGTATTTCCCTAGAGGATTGTCATGTAGTAGGCTATGACATATCAAAAGGGACAATTTTAATGGTGAACACTTGGAGTATTGGAAGGAACTTGCAGCATTGGGAATCACTAGGAGAATTCATTCCAGAGAGGTTCGAAGGGAAGGATATAGCTGTAACGGGATAGCATTTTGTGCTCTTACCATTTGGTGCGGGTCGGAGAAAGTGCCCGGGTTATAGTCTTGGGATTCGTATCATTAGGGCCACATTAGCCAACTTGTTGCATGGATTCAATTGGCAATTGCCTCCTGGCATAAATCCACAAGACATTAGCACGGATGAGATTTATGGACTTACTACACACCCTAAAGTTGCTCTCCATTTAATCATGGAGCCTCGACTTCCTGTCCATCTTTACAAATAATGGATCAATGTCAATCAATAATGTTCCTGAAATTCAATGCTTAATCAATCATCAGCCTAAAGCTCTTTTTTGTTGAGTTTTTGCATTACTATGTAGTCTCTTTTATTTGCCTCTTATCTTTTTTGTTGTTAAATAATTTCCACTCTAATTAATCTCATTACTCCCTTACAAAAATATAATAAGGATCATTTTGTTTTTGTCACGCCCAAACTTGATCCTGGTGCAACTAGGGACAACTCAAGTACATTATTGACCTAAAGGGAAAATTGAATGGAGGCCTTAAACTTTTACAAATAAATTAATCTATTTTCTTGTTAAGTTTATTCTTCTACTTCTTTGAGATGCAAACTTGTTAATAACTTTTTTATAATAAATTTTTTTAATAAGTTCTTTTTCCATTGATAATATAGTCTCTATTTAATCTTTCACAAAATAATACACCAGATGTATCAAACTTCTTCAAATAATACCCTTCTTTTGTATGAAAAAATGACTTTCTCTATAAATAGTACTTAATATTTTTTTCTAGAAAAAACACTATTATCTATTATTGCTTTAAATAAAATATGAAGCCCCTCAAGTTTGGGGCCTAAGACACCTTGCCTTTTGTTTAAGGCTTTCAAGTCGCCCTTGGTGCAACAGGCACCCGATGTTACAAAATCATATGGTAAATATGCTAACTCACACAATTGCCCCATCATTATTATTTAATCCTTAAGTAAAATAAAAAAATAATATAAATAATATGAATATTTGTCTAACAGTTAAACATAGCAGTGTGCCCCAATAAGCCAAGTAATGACTCAAGTAGTTCCCACGACACAATATCTATCATGGATCCTCTATGAAAAGAATAACTAACTCGAGATGCTGCTCGAAAATCTAATAGAGCAATTAAAATAACCAACAGAATCCACGAGCAAGAATGTGGACTCACCAAAAGTTTGATGAATATAGAAAGCCTCTTGTAGGCATCTCATAAAGCTGGAAGCTGCTCATCCTCGTTAGGTAATATTGCACGATGAGGAAGAATTAATCAATTTCAAGTCATTTTATATAAAATCATGCCATAACATTCAAGGCCAAAATTAGTGCAATCTCATCATTACGTCAGAAGAGGACAAACCAGAAAATAAATACATGCTAGGTCAGGGGTAGATCAAATCAACCATGCCAACTGAGGGGCAAATCAAGCATGGGAGAGCCATAAATAGGATCTCATTGCTAAAAAATGATAAATCAAGGATACCGATCCTCGGTAGTCAATCATCCTATGGACTGACACAGTATTTTATTGGGATTCATAATGGCTATTCGTCCTCTAGAATAACACAGCTTGTTCATGCAAGCCCAAACACAAATATTAGTAATCATGGCATGTTAAATCGAAAATTTTCAAATCATTATCTCTTTAATAGAGGAATATCGATCATTACTCAAATTAAGAAATTTTATAAAAGGCCATTAAATCATGTTTCAAATAGATAGCTTATTTATAGAGAAAAATCATGTTGAAAGTCATTACTTTAAATACAATTCAAAAAATCTCTCTCATAGGGAAAAATTCGTTTTTTTGTACATATACAGTGTAACTTATAACATGAAGACTCGATGAGAGCTTGTCCCACATGCACATAAAGTTTTATTCATCGACCTTCGAGATAGGTTAGACTTACTCGTTCTGGACTGAGTTTGAGTGATAGCTTATTGTATAAAGCATGTGATGGATTGGGCGTATTAATAAGATATAGATATTGGATAAATCACTCCTTATTTTGAAATTTGACTTGGGACTTAGGCGATAGATACTATATGATTTGAAATGCATATTTTGTGAGAATTACTATATTTTCATGCATTATATCACTCCATGATGGGTTATTTGTCTAAAAGGGCACTTTGTTGAAAGAAATCAACTTATTTGAGAGAAATATGAGCCTACGGGCATAGTTTTGATAGAAATATGATTACTTGAGAAAGATATTGGTGTAGAACACTATTTTGAAAGCAATTTTGTTGTCACGATCCGAACATAGCCTCGAATCGAGATACAGAACAAGAAACCCCGAGAGGCTCCAAGTCTACCCGTGACATGAGCATAAAGTCTAAACTCAACATGATAAAGCGGAAGTTTAACATACAAAATAGCGGAAGTCTGCATACATATACTTATATCAAACTAGAACTGAATCAACAACGACAAGCTGATTTCTACATAATGTTTAAAAGCCTCCAATATAACAGATGAGCTGATGGGATAGCACCCCAAACTAGCTCGACAATGTATGAAACTGAAATAACATAGAAAACTATAGATGTCTAAACGTCCTCGAAGGGTGAGGATTCACCAACTGGACAGGTCTGAGAGGGGAGCAAGGGCTAATGATGCGACTGAGGCTGATCCCTCGGACCTGTATCATGAAATGATACAACATAGAGTATGCAATCAATACTTGAAATGTACTGAGTATGCAAGGTAAGTAAAAATGGACAGTTAAAATACATAAGAGTTCATAAGAGAGGACAACATGATCATAAAGTAAATATCATAATGTAAACATAGGACTCAAAGATTTTCAAAACATTCGTAAATCAGTCATAATCATAGGAGGAAAGCTTCATTAAACATGACTTGAGCCAAAGTAACATAAACATAACCATGCATAAATCATGAGGAATAATGGGAGGACTCGTCATAACTGACACCATCATAATAGAGCTTACATGATGCCCCAACTATCTCGCTCAAGTGGGCAGAGCCGTCCCAGGCTTGCCAGGCAAGGGACGTGTAGTATGTGATATCACAAAAAGGGAATCCATTAACATTGGATATATAAACCTACGGTGCCACGTAGTTTTGAGACACATGCATAGTCCTTTGGACGCCGGGCTACTCGGTGTTATACACTGCTCCCAAAAACATGCACTTTAGGATTCATATAATAACCATAAAATCATTCATGAAGTTCATGACCAAATAAATAATAACATCATTGATCCCCATTTAAAATACATGATTAGCCATGAACAAGGGCCCATGAATTGGCCAAAAGTTATAAATCCATCAATCATGAAATCTATGCACACTTGTAAAACATGTATAACTTGAAATTTCATAAATCCATGATAAGTACTTGAGATAAATCATATCATAAAATGATAATCATAATTAGGCTAATTAAGATCAAGATCATAATAAAATCAGAACTTGACTTTTTCATAAATCATACATAATTGGGCAATATTTGACTTAAATTCAAATCTGTAAATTTATATTCAAAAAAGTCATAGAATCTGCCCATAGATCATAAAACATGATTTAATACATGGAATAAATTGACCTATAGATAGATCATTGAGAATTTCCCAAGAATTTGAATAAACCTTATAGATCATGAAATTTGAATTCTAGAATTAAAATCCATGGAATTGAGAAGAGTGTAGGGCATGAGATTGAAAGGAACTCTCATTTATGACCTCACATACCTGAGTAAATTGATTTCAGACTCCCACTTGAAAGCCCAAAGAAAATTGAAGAGAATTTAATGAAATTCCTCAAACTTGATCTTCAAGGAAGGCTCTAGTTTGCATGCATGGAGTGGAGATTCTTAGAGTGAACTTACCCCCCTTAAAATACACTATCCAGAGCTTAAAACAACGTAGTTTAGGACCTTAGGGCATAAAAATGACAAAAATACCCTTAATAAAAAACCTAGAAAATCTGCACTGCCAGTGACCACAACTGATACGACGAGTCATTCTTTGATACCACGACTTGTGGTATCCGTACGTTACTTATTCTATCACTTTTTACTTCTCTGTTCTTGATACAATGACTCGACAGAAAGGGTCGTTACTCCAAACGACGACCTATTACCACCTCCCATTACCATTCTAGATTCCAACTCAGGTCTCCAACAACGACTGCTTAGGATGAGTCGTTACAAGTCCCAACGACTCATCATTTCTAGCTGTTACCACCACTTCTCATCTTTTGGAATTCTTCCCAATGGACACTTAAAACGACTCATTGTTCCCAAAAATGAGTCGTCCCATGACTGGTGCCAGCCTTCTTTGGCCAAGACCATCCTCCTAATGACTCATTCCAATGATCGGTAACTTCAACCAATGGGTCATCCTGAGACCCGTTACTTCCCAGCCTACTCTGCAGATTCTCACCCCCGACACTTCCAAAGGGTCATTTGTTCCACCAACAACCTGTACCACGACTCGTTTTGAAGAGAAATCTCAAATTGTTGCTACTTTTCATTTCAAATACCGAGTCTAGTCTTAGGCACTTCCGGGGTATTACAATATTTTCCCCTTAGAAACATTCGTCCTCGAATGTGGGTAAACATACTAAAAAACTAGGAAAATTGCAACTATCATGCCAAATGTTGAACATTTAAGCTGAAAACTGACAGAGTAACTAACTATGGACTAGAATACATGACTGAACTGTATTTATAAATCATACATACGTACATTCGTTTATTTTAAAAAAACTGGGGAACAAGAGCTGAACATGAAACTGAATAGGGTACTAAGGAGGAAACTGATACCTCAAGTTGTAACTGAGCTGGGAGGGAATAAATGTGGGTATTTGGATATCATATATTCTTCAGCTTCCCATGTGGCCCCCTCAACATGCTGATTCCTCCACAAAACTTTGACTAAGGCTACTTTTTTGTTTCTTCGCTTACGAACATGACGATCAAGTATTGCTATCGGAACCTCCTCATAGCTAAGGCTATCCTTCACACCTACACTCTCCACCAGAAAAACTAGAGCTGGATCCCCTAGGCACTTCCTCAAGAGTGATACATGAAAAACTGGATAAGCTGAAGCTAATCTGAGGGAAACTCCAACTCATAGGACACCTGCCAACCCGTTTCACAATCCAGTACGGACCAACATAACGGGGACTAAGTTTCCCTTTCTTTTCGAATCTCATCACTCCCTTCATGGGGGATACCTTCAGAAACACCCAATCATCAACTTCAAACTCACGCTTCCTCCTTCTCACATCAGCATAGGACTTTTGGCGACTCTAAGTTGTTTTCAACCTGTCCCTTATAAGTTAAACTTTCACTATAGCCTTATGGAATGAATATGGACCAATCAATGTAGCTTCACCGACCTCAAACCAACCAATAGGTGATCTACTCCTCCGCCTATAGAGAGCCTCAAACAGAGCCATTTGAATGCAGAAATGGTAGTTGTTGTTGTATGCAAACTCAAGGAGAGGCAAATGATCATCCCAACTATCCATGAAATCAATCACACATGCTTTCAACATATCCTCAAGAGTATGAATAGTCTGCTTGGCCTGGCCATCTATCTGCGGCTGAAAGGTTGTGCTAAGATTGACCTGATTACCAAGTCCCTTTTAAAACGATCTCCAAAATTGGGAGGTAAACTGAGTACCTCTATCCGATATGATGGAAAATGGCACTCCATGCAATCGAACTAAATTTAATGAATAACTTAGCATAATCCTCCGCTGAATCGGTAGTTTTGACTGGTAGGAAATGTAACACCCTGGAAGTGCATAAGACAAGACTCGAGAGTTGAAATGAAAACTGGTAGAAAAATTTGAAAAAAAATCTACTCAGGACAACTCATTGTACGGATCGTTGGTGGGATCGATGACCCATGGAAGGTTCCCATGGTGAGAAGCTGCAGAATCGGGTTGGGAAGTAACGGGCCTCAGAATGACTCATTGGATGTTGTAACGAGTCATTGAATGTGAATCATTGTGAGGTTGGTCTTGATCAGGGGGGAAGTAATGAGTCGTGGTATGACCCGTTGTTGGAAGCAACGGGCCGTTGTCAGCATCCATTGAGAGGAATCCTAGGATAGGATAGTGGCGATGACGACTAGAAGCAACGAGTCATTGGAGCTTGTATTGACTCGTCTTGTCTGGTTATGGTAAGGGACCTGAGATCTGGATAAGGGCTGACACGACAAGGGGTTGTAACGGACCGTGGGAGCCAGTAACGGTCTGTTGTGACAATCGTTGCCACTAGTAGTGTAGTTTTTCTAGAAATTTCATTAAGGGTATTTTCGTTATTCCTAAGCCCTAGGATCCTAAACTACGTCGTTTTAAGATTAAAATAGTGTGTTTAAGAAGGGTTAAGTCATTCTAAGCCTATCCTAATTCATGCATGCAAGCTTAGAGGTTTGAGAGGTGATCAAGTCTAGTTTCTTCAAAGTTCTTCCTCAATTCTCTTTGGGCAATCAAGGAAGTGGTAAAATCAGATCTCTTCAGGTATGTAAGGCTATGAATGGGTGCAATTGTCCACACCCATGCCCAATTCCCTCTCAATTCATGATTCTCTAATTGATGATTCTATAGGGTTCTTACCCAATGTGTGATTTCCTAAGTTTCAATCATGGGTATGATCTAAGCATGTTTTAAATGATAAATTGTGATAAATGGACAGATTTTACAATGTTTGAAATTATATATTATGTTTTCAAGTTTTCTAAATTATGATGCCCATCCATAAAAGTTCATGAAAGTTGAGATCTATGAAGTATGTGTTTAAGTATGATGAGATGTTTATGAAGAAAGTGTGATTTCGAATTAGCCATGTCTATGATTATAATTTCAAAGTGAATCAAGTTGATTTCAAGAATGTGTAAATATTGGGAAAGCCTATATGATCAAGTATGTTTTATGATTTCATGAATTAACTTACCACATGGTTTTGGAGTCTAGACTCTCATTATTTTCAGCTTGTGGTATGATTTGAGCCAAGGCTCCTCATGTTATGATTTCAGATTTATGTATATATGTTATGAGTCATCTTCGTCTCTAGACGATAGTTTAACTTCGTTGAAAAATGATGGAGAGCATATGCATATTTTAGGAGTAGTGTTTAGCACCAGTAGGCTAAGTGCCAGTCAACCCTATGCCTTAGAACTATGTGCCAACGTAGGTATGTTCAGATTATTAGGACCTCTCTTGTGAGCTTCCCCTGCCCCCAAGGAGCCTTCAACTTAATATCAATATCATGGTAGCGTCCTTAGCCTTGGAAAAGCTTTGGACAACTCTTCCCACTTGACTGTGATAGTCAGGACCATGTAAGCTCTATCATGGTAATGACGGTTATATGACAAGTTTCCCATTGTTCCTCATGATTTTAGTTATGCATGTTCATAGGTCATGATATTATGTTTTTAGTAGGTTTGACCCAATGTTCAATTTTACTTATGATTATCAATTTTCAGTTTTGGGCCATTCAATTCAGTTATGATGTTCAGTTATGTTCAGATCATGATTTTAGAAAATAACATGCAAGCCCTACTCTCAGAATCGTATCTTGATTATGTTTTATACTATGTAGGTTTAATGGTTTTACTTAGCGATTTTACTTACCTTGCATACTCGATACATTCCATGTACTGACTCCATACTCTATGTTGTATTGTTTTATGATATAGACTTTGATATCCAGACTCAGTCTCGCCGATAGCCAAATTCCCAGCATTAGTACTTCCCGATCAAAGTTGGTGAGTCCTCATCTTGTGAGGGCCTTTCTTTTCATATATGTTATGTATTTTCAGTTTTTGGATTATAGTGAGTTAGTTGGGGTCTTGTCCCATCAGCTCGTTAGTATTAGAGGCTTTTCAAACATAGATGTATTTAGCTTTAGACTTATGTCATATATTCAGATGTTATGTTATGCTTAGACTTCCTCTATGTTATTCATGTTGAACTTCCATTTTATTTGAATGAGCTAGATGTTATGTTCATGCTATGGGTCGACTTGGAGCCTCTCGGGGTTCTTTGTCCCGTGTCTTGATTCGAGCCTATGTTTGGGTCGTGACAAACTTGGTAACAGAGCATTAGGTTTTGAAGTGTCCTAGGGTGTCAAAAAGCCATGTTAAGTAGAGTCTTTTTCATGGATGTGAAGTGCGCCACACTTATGACGAAGAGGCTATGAGATGTTTAGAAAATGTTCCCTTCTTTCATAATCTATGTTGTGTGATGAAGTGTCTCTCTATCCTTCTAACTCGTGCTATACGCATTTTCAGAATCATGCCTCCTCGCAGAGTTAGTGGAAGGAGAAATAGAAATGGGAATGGCCATGAGAATGGCAATGGAGACGGGCACCAGCAAGCCCAGTCCATGAGGAGAATATCCTGAGCCGATTGCTCACGCTAATTTTTGGACATCCATTCAGATGTTATCCCATGCCTTGACCGCCTTGGTCAATCAACAGGCAATAGTGCATGTCCCTCAAAATAGGAATATGGCAGCGGAAAAAGTTAGAGATTTCTAAGGATGAATCTTCTGGAGTTTCTTGGATCAAAGGTGGATGAGGATACACGTGAGTTCATTGAGGAGGTTCTGAAGATCACCCAGATTATGGGGGGTGACTAGAGAGGAGTGCGCCGATTTAGCCTCGTACCAGTTGAAGGGGGTTGCGCACATTTGGTTCAAGCAATGGAAATATAGTAGGGCAGTTGGAGCATGCCCTATCAGTTGGAATGATTTTCATGCCGCTTTTCTGGATCGGTTCTTCCCTCAAGAGACGAGGGAGATCAAAGCAACTAAGTTTGTGAATCTAAAGCAAGAAGATGACCGTTCAGGAGTATGCCTTGGAGTTCACTCGTCTGTCCAAGTATGCACCTAAGATGGTGGCAGATCAGAGAGCCCATGTGAGCAGGTTTGTACATGGGATAGCAGACTACTTGGTCAGGGATTACTGGAGTATGATGCTTTTTCAGGATATTGACTTTGCTCGGATAGTCCTGTACGCCCAATAGATGGAGGCGGTACAGATGAGTGAGTGAGAGAGAGAGGCCAAGAGGGCCAGGACTGATAGCTTTAGATTCTCCTAGCAGAGACCTAGTGGGCACCATCTGCAGTTCCACCAGAGATCTTCAGCCCTAGTGCCTTCGGCTATGAGTATGCCATCCAGATCTAGGTATGATCAGAGGGGACGAGCATCAGGTTTTAGAGGACAGAGTAGCAGACCTGCAGAGACTAGCCCTCTTGAGTGTAGCAGATGTGGCCAGAGACACATGGGCCAGTGCTTAGTAGGTTCAGCTGCTTATTTAGGGTGTGAGAAACCCGAACATATGCTTAGGGATTGCCTAGTAGCCAGACAGGGTCATGATGGGGGCTGAGGCCCAACTTCCAATTCAGCAGCTCCACCAGCACACCCAGCTCAACAGGGGGCATCTACTTGTGTGAGTGGTGGACAACGCCAAAACAGATTTTATGCCCTAGCATTCCACCAGGAGCAAGAGGTCTTCCCAGATGTAGTCACTGGTATGTTATGAGTATTTCACCTTGATGTATATGCATTGCTAGATCCAGGGGCTACTTTATCTTATATGAAGCTCTATGTTGCTAATAGTTTCGACGTCAGTCCCGAAATCTTATCAGAACCCTTCTCAGTCTCTACTCTAGTTGGTGATTCAGTTATAGCTAGATGGGTGTATAGAAATTGCCCTGTCACAGTCCTTCAAAAGGTCACCTCAGTAGATTTAGTGGAATTAGCCATGACCGATTTTGATGTTATCCTCGGCATGGATTGGCTATTTTCATGTTATGACTCAATCAATTGTAGAACTCGTGTAGTAGAGTTCAGATTTTCGGATGAGCCAGTTATGGAAAGGTAGTTCAGTTGTGCCTGTAGGTAATTTCATTTCCTACCTTAAGGCCAAAAAGATAATTTCTAAGGGTTGCATGTACCATCTACTTAGGGTTAAGGATGCTACACCTGAAACCCCAACTACCCCATCAGTTCCTGTAATGTGTGAGTATCCAGAGGTGTTTCTAGATGATTTAAAGGGAATCCCTCCCAAGGGGGAGATTGATTTTAGTATTGACTTTCTTCCTGATACGCAACCTATATCTACTCCTCCTTATAGAATAGCTCCAGTTGAGTTAAAAGAGTTAAAGGAGCAGTTGAAAGACCTCCTAGACAAGGGTTTCATCAGACCGAGTAAATCCCCATGGGGTGCACCAGTTCTCGTTGTCCACAAAAAGGATGGTTCTCTTCATATGTGCATTGATTATTGGCAATTGAACAAGGTCACCATCAAGAACAGGTATCCTCTCCCCAGAATTGATGATTTGTTTGACCAACTTCAGGGTGCTAAGTGCTTTTCGAAGATAGATCTCAGATCCGGATACCATCAGCTCAGGGTTCGGGATATTGACATCCCGAAGATAGCCTTCATGACTCGGTATGGCAACTATGAGTTTGTAGTTATGTCTTTTGGACTAACGAATGCTCTTGAAGCTTTTATGGATTTGATGAACAGGGTGTTCAAGTCATACATGGATATGTTCGTGATTGTGATCATAGATGACATACTGATATACTCTCCGAGCGAAGAGGAGTATGCTGTCATTTGAGGTTGGTGCTATAGACTCTTAAGGATCGCCAGTTATATGCTAAATTCAGTAAATGCAAGTTTTGGTTGAACACAGTGGCGTTTTTGGGTCATTGGTGTCAAGTGAGGGTGTATAGGTAGACTCTCAGAAGATAGAAGTGATGAAGAATTAGCCTAGACCGGTGAATCCTTCAGATATCAGTATTTTCTTGGGTTTAGCTGGTTATTATCGAAGAATATTTGAGGGTTTTTCATCCATAGCAGTCCCGTTAACTAAATATACTCAGAAGAAAGTGAAGTTTCAACGGTCAGAGGCCTGTGAGAAGAACTTCCAAGAGTAGAAGACTCGACTCATATCAACACCTGTGTTGACCCTACCTGAGGGTACCGTTGGGTTTGTGGTATATTGTGATTCTTTGAGGATCAGCCTTGGTTGTGTACTCATGCAGCATGGTAAGGTTATAGCCTATGTTTCCAGGAAGCTGAAGGTCCATGAAAAGAATTATCCGACTCATGATCTTGAATTGGCGGCAATAGTGTTTGCCTTGAAGATTTGGAGACACTATTTGTACGGGGTCCATGAGATGTGTTTACGGACCACAAAAGCCTACAATATGTGTTTACCCAGAAGGATCTAAATCTACATCCAAGAAGGTGGTTGGAGCTACTCAAGGAGTATGATATGAGTGTCCTTTACCATCCGGGCAAGCTAATGTGGTAGCAGACGCTCTTAGTATGCTTTCTATGGAGAGTGTGTCCCATGTAGATGAGGGGAGGAAGAAGCTGGTGAAGGATGTGCATCAGTTTGCACAGTTGGGAGTTCGTTTGGTTGACACGATCGATGGTGGTGCTACTGTGCAGAATGGGTCAGAATCATCCTTGGTGACCGATGATATGGCCAGGCAAGATGAGGATCCTATTTTGGTAAAATTGAAAGAAACCATTCAAAATAAGAAGGTAGAGGTCTTCTCCAAAGAGGGTGATGGTGTGCTCCGATATTAGGGTCGTTTGTATGTTTTGGATGTGGATGATTTGAGAGATCAGATATTGCACGAGGCGCATGATTCCAGATACTCTATACATCCAGGTGCCACCAAGATGTACCGTGACCTACGGGAAGTCTATTGGTGGAATAGCATTAAGAAGGACATAGCAGAGTTGGTGGCTAAGTGTCCGAATTGTCAACAGGTGAAAGTGGAGCATCAAAGACTGGGAGGTGTGCTACAAGAAATCAGTATTCCTACTTGAAAGTGGGAGGAGATCAATATGGACTTCATCACAAGGTTTCCTAGCACTCGTCAACAGTATGACTCCATTTGGGTGGTCGTGGACAGGTTGACCAAAGCAGCTCATATTCTACCGGTCAAAACCACTGATTTAGCGAAGGATTATGCTAAGTTGTACATTCGGGAGCTAGTTCAATTTCATGGAGTGTGCTTGTCCATCATATCGAATAAAGGTACTCAGTTTACCTCCCAGTTTTGGATCATTTCAAAAGGGACTTGGTACTCGGGTCAAGCTTAGCAGAGTGTTTTACCCGCAAACAGATGGTCAGGCGGAGTGGACTATTCAGACTCTTGAGGACATATTGAGAGTGTGTGTGATTGAATTTGAGGGTAGTTGGGATTATCATTTGCCTCTCATTGAGTTTGCATATAAAAATAGTTATCATTCCAACATTCAGATGGCTCCGTTAGAGGCTCTCTATGGGCGGAGATGTATATCGTCTATTGGTTGGTTTTAAGTTGGTGAGGCTTTGATGATATGTCCAGATTCAGTCTATGAGGCCATGAAAAAAGTTCAGCTTATAAAGGACCGGTGGAAAACAACTCAGAGTCACCAAAAGTCCTATGTAGATGTGAGAAGGAGGGAGCTTGAGTTCGAAATTGATGATTGGGTGTTTCTGAAGGTATTCTCCATGAAGGGAGTGATGAGATTTGGAAAGAAAGGGAAACTCAGTCCCTGTTATGTTGGTCCTTACCGGATTTTGAAACGGATTGGAAAAGTAGCATATGAGTTGGAGTAGCCTAAAAATTAGCTTCAGTTCATCCATTCTTCCATGTATCGCTCTTAAAAAAGTTCTTGGGTGACCCGGCTCTAGTTGATCCGGTGGAGAGCATAGGTGTGAAGGACAACCTTAGTTATAAGGAGGTTCTGGTGAAAATAGTTGATCGTCAGGTTTGGAAGCTAAGAAACAAAGAAGTAGCTTCATTCAAGGTTTTTTGGAGGAACCAGCATGTTGAGGGAGCTACGCGCGAAGCCGAGGCAGATATGATGACTAAATACCCATATGTATTCCCTTCTGGCTTAGTTTCAGCTTGAGGTATCAATTTCCTCCTAAGTACTCTATTCAGTTTCATGTTAAACTCATGTATCCTAGTTTCTTTCATGTAAATGGATGTATGTGTGATTCAGGAATTCAGTTCAGTCATGTAGTTCAATTCGGAATCAGTCACTCCGTCAGTTTTCAACATGTATGTTCAGTGTTTGAGTATGATGATTGCATTTCTCTACTTTCCAGTATGTTTGCCCATATTCGAGGATGAATGTTCTCAAGGGGAAGATATTGTAATACCCTGGAGGTGCCTAAGAATAGACTCGGGACTTGAAATGAAAACTGGCAGAAAAATATGAAAAAAAAATCTACTCTGGACGACTCGTTGTACGAGATCATTGGTGGGACCAACGACCCGTGGAAGGTTCCTATTGTGAGAAGTTTCAGAAGCAGGCTGGGAAGTAATGGGCCTCAGAATGAATGGTTGGACTTTGTAATGAGTCATTGAGTGGGAGTCATTGTGAGGTTGGTCTTGATCAGGGGGGAAGTAACAAGTCGTGGTACGACCCGTTGTTGGAAGCAACGAGCCGTTGTCAGCATCCTTTGGGAGGAATCCCAGGATAGGGCAGTGGTGATGATGACCGGTAGAAACGAGTCATTGGAGCTTGTAATGACTCGTCCTGTGTGGTTGTGGTAGGGGACCTGAGATCTGAATCAGGGATGAAACGACGAGGGGTCGTAACGGTCCATGGAAGCCAGTAACGGTCCATTGTGATGACCGTTGCCACTAGCAGTGCAATTTTTCTATAAATTTTATTAAGGGTATTTTGCATCATTCCTAGGTCCTAGGGGTCCTAAACTATGTCATTTAAAGCTTGAAATAGTGTGTTTTAAGAAGGGTAAAGTCATTCTAAGCCTATCCTAATTCATGCATGAAAGCTTAGAGGTTTGAGTGGTGATCAAGTCTAGTTTCTTCAAAGTTCTTCCTCAATTCTCTTTGGACAATCATGGAAGTGGTAAAATCAGATCTCTTCAGGTATGTAAGGCTATGAATGGGTGCAATTGTCCACACCCATGCCCAATTCCCTCTCAATTCATGATTCTCTAATTGATGATTCTATAGGGTTCTTACCCAATGTGTGATTTCCTAAGTTTCAATCATGGGTATGATCTAAGCATGTTTTAAATGATAAATTGTGATAAATGGACAGATTTTACAATGTTTGAAATTATATATTATGTTTTCAAGTTTTCTAAATTATGATGCCCATCCATAAAAGTTCATGAAAGTTGAGATCTATGAAGTATGTGTTTAAGTATGATGAGATGTTTATAAAGAAAGTGTGATTTCGAATTACCCATGTCTATGATTATAATTTCAAAGTGAATCAAGTTGATTTCAAGAATGTGTAAATATTGGGAAAGCCTATATGATCAAGTATGTTTTATGATTTCATGAATTAGCTTACCACATGGTTTTGGAGTCTGGACTCCCATTATTTTGAACTTGTGGTATGGTTTGATCCAAGGCTCCTCATGTTATGATTTCAAATTTATGTATATATGTTATGAGTCAGCTTTGTCTTTAAACGATAGTTCAGCTTCATTGAAAAATGATAGAGAGTATATGAATGCTTTTGGGAGTAGTGTCTAACATCGAGTAGGTGATAACGCTCAAACCACACTTCCAATTGAAGTATGAAGTAGACGTTGTCAATAAAGAACCCAACTTAGAAGTTGGGGTCGATCCCACAGGGAATATGAAAGATCTAGATTACAGCCGGTAGATGAACTCGTATGGCAGTTACTTCACAATGGGGGGAATTCTAATAAAAATCAATAATAAAAATAAACAGCAGTTAGGATTATATTTGCAAATCAATAATTAAAGGATAAGTAGGGTTTGTGTTCCCCATCGGTTCATAAGAGCTTTCGGTATACACTCGTGATCTTTAACAATAATTACTCACAGAACTGATAACTTAGGTTCATTCAAACGATCCACCAATCCCTATTGAATGACTATCCTCAATTACTCAACCAAGTCTCATGAGTTTTACAAACTAACCGTTATCACTAAGTTCTAGATATAACTATCCTGCGACCACAACTCAAGTTAATACAGTGATCATCAAAATCAAAACTCTGTTTTAATTCTCTTTTCTTAATCTCTACCTCTTCTACCAAAGCAAGTAAAGAATTCAGGCACTTCCTTACGTTGTGCACCGCTAAGAATCATTAAAAATGAAGAGACTACAATATAAGTAATTAGTATTGGTTTTAGAATCACTTTGTGCAACCCTAGCTTGTTAATCCACCATGGTTCCCACAACCCTAGCTATTGAGGTTTTAGCCTCTCATAGTTGCAAGGTTGTGAATTGTGTTCATGGTTGAAGACATAAAATAATACTTACAAAGATTGAGAAAAATGATTCCTTCAATTAATCCGCAAAATCTTGAATAACAAGTAGCAAGAACAATATGAGTTCAAGAAAAGGTTGATCACAAGGTTTAACCAACTCAATTCTCTCTTTCAATGATGTAAAATTGCTTACTACAATGTTTTCCTCCTAAAATTAAGTTTATTCGTCGTTTTCTATGAAAAATAAAACATAAAACGTATTCATAGAGACACAAGAATCCTTTTCTTAAACTAACAGGACTGCTTTCCATATCTGTCGCCGAGCTCGTCACGGGTCCTCCTACGACTCGTAGGGGCTTCCCACGGACCGTGGCATCGACTCGTGGCTTGAAGTGTTGGCTGAATGTTGGCTTAGTGTTGGGCCAAGGTACAATTCGTACCTTCATCCAATGACTCGTACATAGCACCCGTGGCTTGATCCTGATACTTTGTAATTTGTCTGAACTTCACCATGACCGGTATGGTATGACTCGTACCTTCATCTCACGGGTCGTAGGATCCTCTCGTATTGAGAATCATCCTCCTGTGCAATTCTTTTGGATTTCATCACGACTGGCTTACCACGACTCATACCATCATGGTATGATCCCTGACAAGTCTTGTGGGATCAGTCTTGCAGGTTAAACTTTCAGCTTCTTATCAAAGCCCTCAGTACGACTCATAGGTCCAACCCACTTTTTGCCCCTTTTTGCACACTTTTAGCTTTCTTTTGCAATTTATTATTCCAACACCCATTTATCTTGAAGTCAAAGGAAAAGTACCTCATCACCACATAAATACACCTAAGTACATGCTATTTTCTTAGTTTTTAGCGTCAATAGTGCTGTAAATCCACAACACATCAACACCCTCAACTTAGGACTTTTGCATGTCCTCAGGCAAAGAAAAAGAAAAACTAAACACGACTCTCAACTAGAAAATAAACTTAAGATACTACAGCCAAAACTCAAACAAATTTGTGCACTCTATATACAAACTCTATTGACCCATTCTTATGAAACATCATCAGCTAATGTATTGCAAGCAACATCAAAACATCATATTCAGGGATCAAGACATGTCATCTAACTATCAACAAGCAATCAAGTCATTACCTATGTGTTTCACACAGACCAATAGTAAAAGCAAACAAAATTCATGCACCCTCACTAAAATGAAGTCCCCACTCTAATATGAAGTATCAAATGAAACATGGGACTAGGTGATCTTGGGCATAATTAAGTGCCCAAGTGCTATTTTATAACTTCGTTTAGTCATGTTTGTCTATTTATACACTTACATTCTCATGTGATTTTATGTAAATTTGAGTATGCACTAACCAACATGATTAGTCCTTGTTTTGTAGGTGTAAAATGCATATGAGGGACAAAAAATTAATGAGTGAAGTGAAGAAATGGAGTTGGAAGCGAATTGCAAAAGTTGGCAAAAAAGCATGCCATGGCAAGGCTGGCGGCGCCAGGCAGCGTGCCACACACTGTGCGTGTGCCGCGCCCAGCGCCGTGCCATGCCAAGGCCATGCGCGCAAAGAAGGAAGCAAACCAAGGCGCTTGCGCGCCAGCGCAGTGCCACGCTAGGCACTGCTGCGCACCACAGGCCATGTCACGCAGGCCATCGCGCAGCACCAGCGCTGTGCCATGTTGGCGATCGCACTATGCCTCGACCATGTATTATTTAAATGAAAATTCCAGTGAGCCTATGCGTTACTTCCGTGACACGGAGGCAAATTGGTGCATTCACCTCCATGCCACAGAGCCATTTCATGACCAGCCAAAATTTATAAATTCCCTATTTACTATAAATTAAACCCTTTAGCCTCTAAAATCATGTGTCACAAAATATTTTCTGAAAACCCTAGAGGAGCGAAGGGAGAAGTGAAGAACTCACCTAAGGTTCACCAATTTTACATTCTCTTTTACCTATTCTTGTAAGTACACTACTCTAAACATGTTTTTGAGATATTGTATGAACATGAGTGGCTAAAACCCTTCCTCTAGGGTTGAGGCCACATGAGATGATTGTAATTTCATGAATTTGTTTTGGTTTGAGTCATTAATTGTTGTTTTGTCTTACATTCTTCATTATTGTTGTTTTTATGCTTGATCACCATGAAAAAAATGCGTTAAGCTTAGGTAAAATCTTGAAAGAGTAACCCTAGGAAAGAACATAAGAATGTAGGGAGCAAGTTCTTATCTTTCAATATGTTTCGCAATTAGGATAAATAATATACCTAAATTGCCTTGCTTGGTTAATAAAATGGGATGATAGCAAGACACCGGCTTAGAATTATCACTCCACGACTCGTAGAAGTAGTTGCGAAGCTAAGTTGGATTAAATGATTAGAGGTACGAAAGTCCCTAATCAAGAGCATAAACCCCGTAAACCACATCCATGTAGTTGAACTGCCCATGAACTAGGATGTCACATCCCCGCTCAACGATGTAGTTGTGAAGCTAGTTTGTCGTGTTTAGAGGCTTGAAAGACCATGAACATCACATGTTTCAACTATGTGAGACAACAATTGATAATATCATACTTGACCCATTACGAAGTGTGGCGTTGCATGATTATCCGGCCTTAACTCTAGTTGCTTCTTATATTGTTTCCAGATTGTTTTGTGACCACCCCAAAACTTAATTATAATTTACCAAAAACTTATATAATCAACACTTGTAAAGGTTAATCTCATACTTGAACTTCATAATTTGTTGAATTGGTCCAGTCCCTGTGGGTTCGACATCCGGCTCTTGAAAAGTGCCATTGTATTACTTGTACGACCGCGTACGCTTGCCTGTGCGCTGGAGCGCGAATAAGTTTTTGGCGCCGTTGCTGGGGACTGGCGAAGTTCAATAAATTTTTCTATTTTTGTGTGATTTTTAATATCCTTAAGTGTTGAGAAACTTGGTCTTAGTCTGATATATTGCAGGTGATAGGTTGTCCTTGCAGAGCTGGCAAGGAATAGAGAGCTAGTGGAACTGATGTTTGAACCTGAACGTCAACTACATTTACGCAGGAGGGAAGCTCTTGAGAGAAAGCTAAAGAGACTTCAGGAGAGGTTACAACAACACCCACCGACAGGACAAGCAAAGTTGTTACTTGAAATCATGGCAGCCCGACCAGTTCGCGAAGTGGCGATCCTACCAGCGACAAATGTGACCTCTAGTATCTGCAAACTGGAACCTGGAGGGAACTTTGAATTGAAACAGAATATGGTGCAGCTATTACATTCTAGTGGCTAGTTCATTGGGATGACTCATGAGGACCCACAACAATACTTACAGAACTTTCTTGAGATTAGTGACACGTTTTTCCCCACTGGAGTGTCCACAAATTATGTCCAACTTACCCTCTTCCCATTCTCATTGTTGGGGGAGGCAAAGAGGTGGTTGAAATCTGAGCCACCGAATTCCATAATTTCTTGGGATGATTTGACAAAGAAGTTCCTCATCAGATTCTTTCCTTCAGGCAAGACTGCCAAACATAGGAGTGAAATATTAAGCTTCAAGCAGAGCTCGGAGGAGAACTTGTATTTGGCTTGGCAGAGATTCAAGTCGTTATTGAGAGACTGTCCTCATCATCAGAAGTCCAATGAACTGCTAGCCCATACCTTTGTAGAAAGTCTAGACCCACACACAAAAATTTTACTAGACTCTGCATCGAGTGAGCAAGCCTTAGAGAAGACTTATGATGAGCTGTACACTTTGTTGAACAGGATTTCTCAGGGAAATCCAAGGTGGCACAGCGAGTCATCGAGAGGGGAAGGAAAGAGAACAACAGGGCTGATAGAGATAGATGGTGTAAATGCCTTAGCGGCACAACTAGCATCATTTCAACATCAAATGATGACTCAGTTTAATAAACTGAGTATGAACCAACAACAAGGACAAGTAAATGCAGTTCAGCAAGCTTTGAGTTGGTGTGAAATCTGCAAAAATAATAGGCACAATGCAGAATCATGTGGGGCAAATCCTGAATCAGTCAATTTTGTTGGGAATGTTCAGAGAAACAATCAGAATTTTGAAAACAATTACAACAAGAATTGGCAGAGCCGCCCGGATTTTTCTTGGGGTGGAAATCAAAGTCAAAGCTACCATCAACCTCAGCAGCAGCAGTATCAGCAGCAGAACAGGAAGAATGGTTGCCAGTTGAGCAGCAACATTGAGGAGACTTATAGAAGATTATGGAGACACAGACCCAATTAGCAGAGAATCAGGCGAGGATGGCATTAGACTTGAAAAATCAGTAGTTGGACACCCGCAATCTAGAGAAGCAGATGGATCAAATAGCAGCTGATCACCACACTAGACCACATGGAGGATTACCTAGTGACACAGACACAAACCCCCGACAGGTCAATGCCATCAGTCTGAGGAGTGGCAAGCAATTGGCTGATGCAACACCGAAAGAGAGGAGAAATGAGGTGCAGCCAGAGTTGGTTAGAAAGGGACCATCCACTGAAAAAGGAGAGAATCAGAGTGTTCTGCAACAAAATGCAAAATCATCATTGCAGCCAGCACCAAAGACTACCACCACCATTTCTGCAAAGATTCAAAAAGAGCGAGGAGGAGGAATGCTTTAGAAAGTTCTTTGATATTTTCAAAGAACTTCACATAAATTTGCCTTTTCTTGATGTTTTGCAGGGAATGCCCAAGTATGCTAAATACTTGAAAGATGTGGTGGACAACAAAGTCAGATTGGTGGATGTTCAAACAGTAGCACTGACTGAGGAGTGCAGCCACAGGGTAATGAGCAAGATACCTAAAAAGCTCAAAGACCCAGGGAGTTTTACCCTCCCTATACAAATTGGTAAAGCTGAGGTGATAAGAGCTCTAGGTGATTTAGTGGCAGCAGTTAATCTAATGCCCCTATCTTTGTTTAACACCTTGGGGTTGGGTCAACCGAGACCGTCACGATTGATGCTACAGCTGGCAGACAAGTCGTAAGTGGTACCAGATGGAATAATCGAGGACCTTCTCATCAAAGTGGGTAAGTTCATCATACCTGCTGATTTTATTATATTGGATTTTGAAGTTGATGATAAGGTACCCCTAATCTTGGGACGACCATTTTTGTCTACTGGAGGAGCGATTATTAATGTAAGAGCAGGGACCCTGAAAATGAGAGTTGATGATGAAGAAGAACTCTTCCGGGTCTACCAAGATATTAACCCACCCACACATTAAAGAGACCTTTGTAAGGTCAGTGTGTTATCAGAGGCTAAGAGTGGGGTGGCAGATTCCACAGGTCCACGGCCATAGGAGATGATTACTTTTCAGCCCGAATCTGATGGAGGGCTTCTACTAGAAGAGAAGTTGGAGGAAGAGAGGGACAGAGTGGCAGCTGTTCCCTCGAAAAATGAAAAGAGAAGAAAATGGTTCTCGAAACGGAACACGGGTATGAGGATGTCCTAAAAAGGATGGTCCACATTGTGCCACGACGTAAAATTAGGCGTTGCTTGGGAGGCAACCCAAGGGTACCACAGGTACAATGTTAATTTCTTTCAGTTGTGTTGATTTTGTTTATGTTCATCTTGTTGTTGTTTTTGATGGAGATTTAAGCACAGATGGAGGGGAAGTCTGAGTACCCTTGGAGGAGGAAGCTAAGAAGCATGAAAGAGGGAAAGTGTGGGGCCAAGTACCCACTTGTTCAAATGAAGAAAAACATGCTGTTAGCTAGGCCTAGATGCCTCAGGGAGTATTTCTCACCCTTTTTGAAGTTTAATCAGAGGCTTTGGGGACATAGAATGATTCAAGTGTGGGGTGAAGGAAATTTCAAAATTTTTTGTGCTTAATGATATTGGGTGAATGTAGTGCTTGATAGGTATATGATTTTGGGTGAATATAGTGCTTGATAGGTATTTGTTGAGGAAAAAATTTTGAGTTAAGCATGATTCACCCACCCGTTGGTTTTTCTTTTCGGTTCTTTTCTGACGGGGGGCACTTTGAACCGAAGAATAAAAAATTTTGTGTGTCTGTGCATAGTTGTTTTTAGTATAGTTAGGGACTATTCCCAACGATGGATGGATGACGACCGTCTTGAGGGAAAATTAGTCAATAGGTTTTGGTTTTTGAACCCATAGTTAATTGATGGCTTGATATTCTTGTTATGTGTTATACATGATTGTGAGATACAAGTGTGGTTAGTGTTGAAGCATGTGAGAAGTTGTATAACTTTGTTTGAGACAACTAGGCTCGTGAATGTGACTCTATGTGCTTAAACCAAAATTTTGAATTCTTGTGATTAGCTGAGTAAGAGTCTAGTGAATTTGTCTTGAATTGAGCATGTGCAATGAGTGTAAGGTTTTTGAATATTCCATGCTATTGTGTAATGTCTAGAACTTGCCTGGTGTGTATAAAAAACGAAATGAGGGATGTCGATTGTAGGAGATAATGCAGGCATTTCTTTGAATAAGCCTAATTTTTATCCCTCACTTCACCTACCTTGAATGTCTGATCCTAGTTAGCCCCATTGAGCCTTAAGCCTATTCTTTGATGGATACAACATAAGCTTAATCCTTTTCTTTCATTAGCCTTAAATTTGATCCAAAACTCCTAAGAGCTTAAGTGAAAAAATCCAAAAGAATAAGGGAGTAAGAATTGCGAAAAAGAAGGAAAAATACTGGTTGTGGGATTTGAGGAAAGGATTAGAGGTGCACGTGTTTGAAAATGCTTGAGTATTAGTAGGGAGTAAGAGAAAAAATAAATGAAAAAGTTTTTTAAGTACTCCTTACTAATAAGCTAAGTGTTCTTAAAGAAATGGGAAACATAAGAGGAAATTTAAGATTGAAAAGAAGGAGGGAGAAGTAAGAGGAGAGATGCCTGTAATAAATGTATGATGTATTAAAAGCGCTTAGGGAAGATAGTCACTATTATTAGCCATAACAGTACCTACCTGCCCTTAGCTTACATTACAACCCAATAAGTCCTACTTGATCTTACATTCAAACATCCTTAAATTAGTGGAGTAAAACACTAAGGGAAAGCTTATGGGTCAATACACGTGGCATATGAGTTCTTTGTGAGAGTGAGCTTAATTCTTATTTATATACCCATACACGGTATGATTTGAAAATTTGTGAGTAAAAATGGGCAACTCTCTTGTTGTGAGGGCACATGTTTAATGAAGGATACAATTCATGTCGAATTTCTTGATTAGTTAATTTGCATGAGTTTGTTGAGATTAAGAGTCGATTCTTGAGGTTAGGAAGTCTTAACATAGTTATAGTTTATTTTAATGGTTAAATATTGCATGCTCTATTTTTAACTTGCTATCTAAAACAATCGTTGTAGTCGTAGCTTGACTTGTGTTGCTCAATTAGCTATGTGTGAGTTTTCATGTGTATGAGATATAAAAGGGTTGTTCGAGGACGAATAAGGCTTTAAGTGTGGGGTAGTGATTTTGGGCATAATTAAGTGCCCAAGTGCTATTTTATAACTTAGTTTAGTCATATTTGTCTATTTATACACTTACATTCTCATGTAATTTTATGTAAATTTGAGTATGCACTAACCAACATGATTAGTCCTTATTTTGTAGGTGTAAAATGCATATGAGGGACTAAATAATGATGGGTGCAGTGAAGAAATGGAGTTGGAAGCGAATTGCAAAAGTTGGCAAGAAATCATGCCATGGAAAGGCTGGCCGCGCCAGGCAGTGTGCCAGCTGTGTGTGTTCCGCGCTAAGCAGCATGTCATGCTGTGCGCGTGCCGTGCCCAGCGCCGTGCCATGCCAAGGCCATGCACGCGAAGAAGGCAGCAAACCAGGGCGCCTACGTGCCAGCGCCGTGCCACGCTAGGCACTGTTGCGCCCCACAAGCTGTGCCACGCAGGCCATCGCGCAGCACCAACGCCGTGCCACGTTGGCCATCGCGCCATGCCTCGACCAAGTATTATTTCAATGCAAATTCCAATGAGCCTACGCATTACTTCCGTGGCACGGAGGCAAATTGGTGCGTTCACCTACGTGCCACGGAGCCATTCCATGACCGGCCAAAATTTGTAAATTCCCTATTTACTATAAATTAAACCCTGAGCCTCTAAAATCATTTGTCATGAAATATTTTCTGAAAACCCTAGAGGAGCGAAGGGAGAAGTAAAGAACTCACCTAGGTTTCACCAATTTTACATTCTCTTTTAAGTATTCTTTTAAGTACACTACTCTAAATATGTTTTTGAGTTATTGTATGAACATGAGTGGCTAAAACCCTTCCTCTAGGGTTGAGGCCACTTGAGATGATTGTAATTGCATGATTTTGTTTTGGTTTGAATCGTTAATTATTGTTTTGTCTTACATTCCTCATTATTGTTGTTTTTATGCTTGATCACCATGAAAACAAATGCGTTAAGCTTAGGTAAAATCTTGAAAGAGTAACCCTAGGCAAGAACATAGGAATGTAGGGAGCAAGTTCTTATCTTTTGATATGATTTGCAATTAGGATAATAATATACCTAAATTGCCTTGCTTGGTTAATAAAACAGGATGATAGCAAGACACCGGCTTAGAATTATCACTCCACCACTCGTAGAAGTAGTTGTGAAGCTAAGTTGGATTAAATGATTAGAGGTATGAAAATCCCTAATCAAGAGCATAAACCCCGTAAACCATATCCATGTAGTTGAACTGCCTACGAACTAGGATGTCACATACCCGCTCAACGATGTAGTTGTGAAGCTAGTTTGTCGTGTTTAGAGGCTCGAGAGACCATGAACATCGAATGTTTCAACTATGTGAGACAACAATTGATAATATCATACTTGACCTATTACGAAGAGTGGCGTTGCATGATTATCCGGCCTTAACTCTAGTTGCTTCTTATATTGTTTCCAGATTATTTTGTGACCACCCCAAAACTTAATTATAATTTACCGAAAAATTCTATAATCAACACTTGTGAAGGTTAATCTCATACTTGAACTTCATAATTTGCTGAATTGGTCCAGTCCCTGTGGGTTCGACATCCGGCTCTTGAAAAGGGCCACTGTATTACTTGTACGACCGCGTATGCTTGCGTGTGCGCTGGAGCGCGAACATTAGGCAAATGAAGCACTTAGTCTCTCAAAGAAATGCAAGTGTTATGCATCAGATATGATAGGCTTGCCCTTATTTTCACTGCTTTGGTTTGTTAGATGGTCAAATTAAGATCACTATAGGACTTGATATGGCTTGTAGGGTAGGCTTAGGGCTGGACATGATAAAGATGGAAGATTTTATGAGTGACTATCCCTTCCTTGGCACTACAACCATTGGCTACACCATTTTCGTATTTCACCCTTCATTCTTTTTGTCTTCTTTTCTTCCCTTTTTCCCATTTAATGAATATTTGCATGGGTGAGGTGATTTTTCATATTTATCAACAATTTCAAGCTCTTTCGAATTTTTCTTTTTCCATGTTCTCAAATTTTTAGATTTTTACTTTTTCACCTCACCACACCTTATCTTTCATCATTTTTTTTCTCTTCTCTTTTTTCTTTTATTTCCTTTTATCCCGCTCCCACCATTTATGCACCCCTACTCTAGCCACCCTCAACTTAAGCATTTTTCTTATGTTGAGGTTCACAATATCCAAGGAAGGATCTGGGCCAAATAGGTTCATTATAAGCAAATGGATACGGTTAACAAGTAAATCAAAGAAATATGGTCTATTAAGGCTCAAACTTGAGATCAAGGGATTCATGAAACTTTGGTAGGGCAATATAGGCTAAAGGTTAGCTAAAAAAATGGCCTATGATTATATCCTAACCAACCATCCTTAACCTATGCAGAGACCAACCAGGAAAGTTCTAGATCTTCAACAACATACCGCAATAAATACTAAGACCTCACTCACACATGGTACACGAAATATTTTTACTTTACCTGTCTGGTTCATACATGGATTAACAAGACTAGCACTATTAATAACTACATGACATAAAAAGATCCACAGAAATCATGCAGTGTAGTCACAAATACATAGCAAAAAATTGTAAGAAGGGTCAAATTTTTTCAAAAATAACAAAACTAGTGCATATCCATTGGCTGAGCATTCCTAAGTTACTTTCTAATCAAACAAAAATCATGACTAAAAATAAAAATCCTAACACATGCCAGTTCTACTAGATCACATGCCTGAGGGAAAAGAAACACGATAAGAAAAACCCTCAGACGAATAAAAAATTCCAAAAATACAAGTACATCCCCCTCCTTTTAAGAAATGAGCTTCGTCCCCGAAGAATAAAATATAAACATGTAGGGAAAAGGACTTACCTATGGTTACTCAGACTTCTCCTCTGTCATCTTGTGAAGGTGGTACCTCCGTGGTAGTAATGGCGCTAGCGGTGGCTGGCGCACTCAATGGTGTAATATGGTTGCCGTAAAGAAAACTCAACCACTTGACTCCGAAGAGCCCCCAACTCCGCACAGAGACTGCTAGTGTCTGACTGCTCTGCCATCCTCATGTTAAATCTACTCTCAAAACTATCCAGGCGGGCATGAAGAGCCTGATCTGCTCCATCTATCTCAGATTTGACCCATGGCTTTACATTTTCCATCATTGCCTGAATTTTGCACTCGTCCATGGTCAATCTCTTGGATAGCTTCTGGAGGAAATCCTGTGGTACCAAGATGTGCCATGCTAGTGCTGATGTCTGTGAGCTATGCACTGGAGTGGATGAGGTACTAGGAGATGACTCAGTGTGACCGGCATCTGTAGCCGGTGTCTTGCTCTACTCCTGTGTGATGGGGACATTCACTTGTGCGTCCCTTGTCGGCTGAGCTGCTAGTATAACTATAAATAATCTCGATCTACTTACCGGGTTCATCTCGTGCCGGATAAGACCTATGTAAGCAATTCTCTGGCCTCCAATCAATCTTTCATCACCCCGCTGAACTCTCGCCTCCCTGCACAAACTGTATACAAGGGCTTAAGAATGGGATAGTAGTGCTTAATCCCACTGCCAGGCCTCGTATCTCTGTAGCTATGATCCTCGGGATGTTGAGACGGTAGTGAGACATTAGGCATGCCACCAAAGTCGCTTTGTCAGCACTTAGCGTGTTGTCGTTGACTGTGGGTGCTAATCGATGACGTGCCAGTGTCCAACAGGCTTTTTCTATATAGTTCAAGGAGCTCTTTGTTACTTGCTTTCTCCCTATGACCCAATCAACGTCATCTTTATTTTCAGCAATCACTCCGGCTAACCACTCCAGCTGAGTTCGTCGCTTGGGCATGGGCAGTTGTCTGATCTGTTTCATGGCCTCAACCCTATAGTCATATTCTGGTGTTATCCTTGTTGGTCTGAACTAAGGTCCATATAACATCCGTGCAATGGTACGATCCGATACATCTACTACTCACCCTCCGATTAGAACACTCTCCAGACAAGGTTGATCCTTTATCTTTTGCCCCTCCTTTGCTTTCTCCTCCATTGTGGCTAGATACTTTGCGTAGAACTCCCTGATGATCTCATCTGTGTATTGTGTAGGGGTCTTGGCCATCCATTCTTACCATGGAATCTAAAAATACGCTTCATATCCTCAACTTCATTCAAGGAATTGGTGAGGATCCATGGTTCTTCTTGGATGCTTCTTTTTGGTTTGTTCTTGGCGGTGAGAGCGACGCATTGTCCATATATTTCTTTAGCACCCGGCACTCTCCACCGCATTGTTCTGTTTTCTCTGGCAGGGGTATCCTCCTCCACTTCTTCATCACTTCTTTTCGCATCATTCTGGGTCCCTTCTGACCTTTCCTTAGTGTTGGAGTAGGTTTCTGGCCTTTGCTGTTCCTCTCTAGCTCCCTCTTCAGACTGGGGAGCTTGAGTGGATGTGGCAGTGGTTGCTTCGGCTTGGGCCTTTGCTCTTGCCCTAGTGGTTCTGGTTCCATCGGTGTCTGAGGTGTCTACTTCATAATTCTCAACTGAACCACTAGGTGAATCTCCAGCCTTTTCGGACATCGAGTCAGTTGTTTCATCAATCAACTTGTGTTTTGTCTGCCTTGCTGTATTTCATTGTACCTGAAGAGAAAGTGGTTAGTTGTCCATTTTCGAAAAAGAAAAATCAGGTAAGAGAAGTTCAGAATCTTCTCATGAGTCCCCACTACGGTCGCACCACGAAGGTACGACTCGTGAGAAGTCCTGATGATGCCCCACGACTCGCAGGTATATCTCGTACCATGAAGGTATGGTCCATACCTTGAGTCATCAGATGAAGTACCATTTTTAATAAATTTCTATTTTTCACCACGACTCGTGGTACGACCCGTAGGTCGATTCCATGAATCGTAGGGTGGGCTTCCCAAATAAATTTTTCAAGATAGGTGGTACGAGCACTTAGTACGACTTGTAGTGTCAACCTACGACCCATACTGTGCTGCGTACCCTTTTTTAGACCACATTCATGATTCTTTTTGCTCAGTGTGTAAGTGTTTGTTTTGCACCTTTTTGTGTACTCAGATTTCCCCTAGGTCTAAGCATATTGTGAACTCCATTTTTACACTACTCAATCCCCCTTTTTTCAATCCCTACCCGTAACTCCCTTTAGGTGTTCCAAGGCCAAAGTTCAATAAATTTCAAGTGGGTTTCCAGTTGAGTTCGTGTTTTCAAACATACCCAGTGATTCTTATGGGTTTTGATTCCCTTAAGTTCACTTTCAAACATTTAGAGCTTGTGATGTAAATCACTTACTTGATTTTTGCTTTTGTTTCGACTGGGTAGCACTGGTATGGGTTTGGCCGACTTGGATTGAGAAAAGATTTTCTCGATTCCTTTGTTAGTTGATGAGTTACTGAGTTACGAGTTTTGGGAAGAAGTTTCTCAAGTCGTAGGTTGTGAGTCATTTGAGGTGTTCGCGTGGGAGAAGGGTGGATATTGAAGTTTAAGTTGGTAAGGCCAGATTTAAAAATATGGGCTGAATCGGGTAATTTTGACCCATCACGACTCGTGCCACGAGTTGTAGGAACAACCTACGACTCATCCCCTGACCCGTAGTGACTTTAACAAATGATAACGTACCTGGTGACATACGAGTGCATCCTACGATTCGTACCATTGAGGTACAAATCGTATGATGAGTCGTAGGTCGAACTTTGCTTCAACTTTTCTTTTCTTTTCACCACCACTGCTGCTACGGCTCATAGGACCTCACCATGAGTCCTACTGAGATCTTGTAGCAACAGATTTTTTAGCCACCGGTTTTTGTTTCCCTGCACACTGAGCACACATTAGTTCACTAAATTGGGTTGCCTCCTAAGAAGATCTTGATTTAACGTCGCGACATGACGCAGGTGGTCTGGTTACTCAGGTTTCACCAAACCACCACTTGGGTTTCCTCCCAAGAAGCGCTTGATTTAATGTCGTGGCATGACGCAAGTCTCTTGACTACTTAGAATTCGTCAAGCGACTCATACTTATCCTCAAGTGTTGAGATCACACTAAATTCCTTTGGTTGCTTCATGGTCCGACAGATGTTGAAAGTGACCTATTCTTTATTTAGCCTGAACTTTAATAGGCCATCTTCCACATCTACTAGAGCTCTCCCAGTAGTGAGGAATGGTCACCCCGGAATGATAGGGACCTCATAATCGACCTCGCAATCCAAGATCATGAAGTCTGCTGGGAATATGAACTTATCAACCTTGATGAGCACATCAACTAGGATGCCCGCTGGTCTCTTTACTGTTATGTCGGCCATCAATAACTGCATGTTGGTTGGTGTGGAGGCTCCCAATCCTTGCTTTTTGGAGACCTCCAAGGGCATTAGATTAATGCTAGCTCCCAGATTACAGAGTGCCCTTACAAACTCGACATTACCAATGGTGCAAGGTATCGTGAAGGCACCTGGGTCTCTCTTTTTCTAAGCTAAGACCCTTGTTGCTATGGAACTGCAGTGATGGACATTGTCAACTGGCTCATAGCTTATAGATCTTTTCTTCGTCACCATGTCCTTCATGAATTTTGCATATCCTGGCATCTGCTCTAGGGCTTCGACCAACGGCATATTCACAGAAAGTTGTTTAAGCATTGAAAGAAATTTTTGGAACTTACCATTTTTCGCTTTTTTCTTTATCCTTTGTGGGAATGGTGGCAGTGGTCTTGGGATAGCCTTTTGCACTAGAGTTGCCCCTTGATCAATGTCGCATTCCTTCTCACACCTAGGGGCCTCTTGCAACTCATCATGTTGTGTCTCATCACCAATCTCTTCTTCCTCAATCATGCTCTCTTTTCTCCTTTCAACTTTAACAGGGAACAGGGGGTCAACTATGGTTTTACCACTCCTAGTCATCACTGCCATGCAATGAGCATCATTCTTTGGATTCTAGATAGTGTTGCTAGGAAGTGTACCCTTTTGCCTAGGGTTCATTGATGCTGACAGTTGCCCAAGTTGGTGTTCTATCTACTTGATGGCAGTGGCATGAGTTCCACTTTCTGACCCATGCTAGATAAGTAACTTCGAATTTCTTTTAACTGATCATCCGTGGACCTCACCTTTTTCAGCATTTCGGACATCATGTTCTCCAACTTTGATTGTCCGGCCTCCCTTTCTCATGTGTTGGGAGGTACATACACTCCAGCCCGGTCATTGCGATATCCATCATTTCTTCTCCATTCTCCCTCTCACTCCCGACCACGATTCCTATCTCTGAACTTGTTCCTGTGGTAGTTGTCTCTGTATTGGTTCCGACCTTGATTTCTAGAACCTTGGCGCCAATTGTCTTGTCCAGACGCTTGGGCGTTGGCTCGGAAACCCGCCGCTTGGCCCTCTAGGAAGTTTGCCTCTTCCTTAGAATCAGAGTGATTTGCTCCTTGCTCCCTTCCTTGAGTTCCCACTACATTTACCTTTTTGGCTCCTGCTCCCATGATATTCTTTGTTAGTAAATCCAATGATGTGCACATGTGAGCCAACTCCTGATCGCGTTCTTCCTCCTTCCTTCATTGGTATGTAGTCAAACCAACAACATATGTACCTGCCACTACATCAGCCTCCCTCGTATGCCAGGCCCTGTTTGTCTTAGTCACCCTGTCAAGGATAGTGGCTGCTTCCTCCTAGGTGTGACTCATCAATGCTCCTCCAACCACCATTTCTGCTACAACCTTGGTGCTATTATTAAGAGACCCATAAAAAAATTCTAACAAACTGTCATTTGGGATTTTATGGTTCGGGCACTTAGTCAACTTCTTTTTGAACCTCAACCATGTTTCATGAAGTGCCTTCGTCTTAATTTACCGGAAATTATAGATCTCACCTTTTAACTGTAACATTCTTGATAGGGGAAAGAATCTCTCCAAGAAGGCTTGTTTAAGCTCCCTCCAATTGGTTATGGAGTCATTGGGCAACTCCGATAACCACAAAGTAGCTTCCCCTGATAGAGAGAAAGGGAAGACTCGGAGTCGTATGGCATCCTGGCTTACTCCAGGCAACCTGTATGCCTTGCATATTCCTACGAAGTTCATTAAGTGCGGGTTGGCGTCATCCGCTGTGTGGCCACTGAACACCCCCTTCATGTTTAACAATTGAATCATGGTGCTCGTAATATCAAATTTGGCCCCAGCGGGCAGTGGTGGTAGCACAATTGCTCCAGTTGACCCAACTTCATCAATATATGGGTCCTCATCATCAAAGAACTGGGGGACAAATTTCGACCCTCCCATGTCGACCAGCATTTACCACCTCATCTTTGTCATCACCACCTTGCTGAAGTGCAGCTAACCGAGCTAGCTCGCCTAGCCTAGCATTTTCAACTAAGTGGGCTTCTCTTTGCTCAGGGTTTTCCATTCTATGCAGTGCTCGTTCGATTTCAAAATTTAGTGGAGCAAGGGGGTCTCCTCTACTTCGAGTGCTTGGCATTCACCGGAGGACAGCCTGTGGGTATCAAAAAAACAAAAATAAATGTAATTAAGGAAATAACTACCAAAAAGTCAAATACAACCAAATATCCTAGTCTTAGTCGTATTCCCCGGCAACGACGCCACTTTTTGATAACGCTCAAACCACACTTCCAACTGAAGTATGACACAGACGTTGTCAATAAAGAACCCAACTTAGAGGTTAGGGTCGATCCCACAGGGAATATGAAAGATCTAGATTACAACCGGTAGATGAACTCGTATGGTAGTTACTTCACAATGGGGGGAATTCTAATAAAAATCAATAATAAAAATAAACAGTAGTCAGGATTATATTTGCCAATCAATAATTAAAGGATAACTAGGGTTTGTGTTCCCCATGGGTTCATAACAGCTTTCGGTATACACTCATGATCTTTACCAGTACTTACTTACAAAACTGATAACTTAGGTTCATTCAAACGATTGACCAATCCCTATTGAATGACTATCCTCAATTACTCGATCAAGTATCATGAGTTTTACAAACTAACCGTTATCACTAAGTTCTAGATATAACTATCCTGCGACCACAACTCAAGTTAATACAATGATTATCAAGATCAAGGTTCTGTTGTAATTCTCTTTTCCTTATCTCTAACTCTTCGACCAAAGAAAGTAAAGAATTCAGGCACTTACTAACATTGCGCCTGTTAAGAATCATTAAAAATGAAGAGACTACAATATAAGTAATTTGTATTGGTTTTAGAATCACTTTGTGCAACCCTCGCTTGTTAATCCACCACGCTTCCCACAACCCTAGCTATGGAGGTTTTAGCCTCTCATAGTTGCAAGGTTGTGAATTGTGTTCATGGTTGAAGACATAAAACAATACTTACAAAGATGATTGAGAAAAACGATTCCTTCAATTAATCCGCAAAATCTTGAATAACAAGTAGCAAGAACAATTTGAGTTCAAGAAAAGGTTGAGCACAAGGTTTAACCAACTCAATTCTCTCTTTCAATGATGTAAAATTGCTTACTACAATGTTTTCCTCCTAAAATTAAGTCAATTTGTCGTTTACTATGAAAAATAAAACAAAAAACGTACTTATAGAGACACAAGAATCCTTTTCCTAAACTAACAGGACTGCTTTCCTAATCTATTGCCGAGCTCGTCACGGGTCCTCCTACGACTCGTAGGGCCTTCCCACGGACCGTGGCATCGACTCGTGGCTTGAAGTGTTGGCTGAATATTGGCTAAGTGTTGGGCCAAGGTACAATTCGTACCTTCATCCTATGACTCGTACATAGCACCCGTGGCTTGATCCTGATACTTTGTAATTTGTCTGAACTTCACCATGACCGGTATGGTACGACTCGTACCTTCATCTCATGGGTCATAAGATCCTCTCGTACTGAGAATCAGCCTCCTGTGCAATTCTTATGGATTTCATCACGACTGGCTTACCACGACTCATACCATCATGGTACGATTCGTGATAAGTCTCATGGGATCAGTCTTCTAGGTTAAACTTTTAGCTTCTTATCAAGGCCCTCAGTACGAATCGTAGGTCCAACCTATGAATTGTCCTGTGGACTTCACTTTTTGCGCTTTTTTTGCACACTTTTAGCTTCCTTTTGCAATTTATTGTTCCAACACCCATTTATCCTGAAATCTAAGGAAAACTACCTCATATCCACATAAATACACCTAAGTCCATGCTATTTTATTAGGTTTGAGCGTCAATAGTGCTGTAAATCCAAAGCACATCAGTAGGCTAAGGGTCAGTCGACCCTATGCCTCAAAAATGCGCCAACGTAAGTATGTTCAGATTACTAGGACCTCCCTTGTGTGCTTCCCCTGCCCCTAAGGGGCCTTCAACTTGATATCATTATAATGGTAGCGTCCTTAGCGCTGGCAAAGCTTTGGATGGCTCTGCCCACTTGAGTGTGATAGTCAGGACCACGTAAGCTCTATCATGGTAATGTCGATTATATGACAAGTCTCTCATTGTTCCTTATGATTTCAGTTATGCATGTTCAACATTCATGATATTATGTTTTCAGTAGGTTTGACCCACTGTTCAGTTTTACTTATGATTATCAATTTTCAGCTTTGGGTCATTCGATTCAGTTATGATGTTCAATTATGTTCAGATCATGATTTCAGAAAATAGCATATAAGCCTTACTCTCAGAATTGTATCTTGATTATGTTTTATACTATGCAGGTTTAATGATTTTACTTACTTAGCGATTTTACTTACCTTGCATACTCGGTACATTCCACACATTAACCGCATCCTCTATGCTGTATCATTTTATGATACAGGCTCCAATATCCGGATTCAGTCCTGCTGATAGCGAGATTCCCAACATTAGTACTTCTCAATCAGAGTTGGTGAGTCCTCATCTTGCGAGGGCCTTTCTATTCATATATGTTTTGTATTTTCAGTTTTTGGATTATAGTGAGTTAGTTGGGGTATTGTCCCATTAGCTTGTCAGTATTAGAGGATTTTCGGAAAAGGATGTATTCAACTTTAGACTTATGTCATTTATTCGAATGTTATGTTATGTCTATACTTCCTCTATGTTATTCATGTTGAACTTCCATTTTATTTGAATGAGCTAGATGTTGTGTTCATGCCATGGGTCGACTTGGAGCCTCTCGGGGTTCTTTGTCCCTTATCTCCATCCGGGCCTATGTTCGGGTCGTGACAGGAAATGAGCTACTTTAGTCAACCTGTCCACAACCACACAAGTAGAGTCATACTGTTGGCATGTACGAGGCAACCCTGTAATGAAGTCCATATTGATTTCCTCCCATTTCCAAGTAGGAATACTGATGTCTTGCAGCACACCTCCCGGTCTTTTATGCTCCACTTTCACCTGTTGACAATTCGGACACTTAGCCACCAACTCTGCTATGTCCTTCTTCATACCATTCCACCAATAGACTTCTCCTAGGTCAAGGTACATCTTGGTGGCACCTGGATGTATAGAGTATCTAGAACCATGAGCCTCATGCAATATCTGATCTCTCAAATCATCCACATCTGGAACACATAAACGACCCTGATATCAGAGCATACCATCTCCCCCTTTGAAGAAGACCTCTACCTTCTGATTCTGAATGGCTTCCTTAAACTTCACCAAAATTGGATCCTCATCTTGACTAGCCTTAACATTGGTCACCAAAGATGATTTTGATCCATTCTAAACAATGACACCACCATCCGCTGAGTCAACTAGACGAACTCCTAGTCGTGCAAGTCAGTGCACATCCTTTACTAACTCTTTTCTCTCCTCATCTACATTAGATACACTCTCCATGGAAAGCCTGCTAAGAGTGTCTGCCACCACATTGGCCTTGTCCGAATGATAGATAACACTCATATCATAATCCTTCAAAAGCTCCAGCCACCTTTTCTGACATAGATTCAAATCTTTTTGGGTGAACACGTACTGTAGGTTTTTGTGGTCCGTAAACACATCCACATGGACCCCGTACAGATAGTGTCTCCAAATCTTCAAGGAAAATACTACCATCGCCAATTTGAGATCATGAGTCGGATAGTTCTTTTCATGGACCTTCAGCTGCCTGGAAGCATAGGCTATAACTATACCATGCTGCATCAATACACAACCAAGGCCGATCCTCGAGGCATCACAATATACCACAAACCCATCGGTACCCTCTAGTAGGGTCAACACTGGTGCTGAGGTGAGTCGAGTCTTCAACTCTTAGAAGCTATTATCACAAGCCTCCTACCTTTGAAACTTCACTTTATTCTAGGTCAATTTAGTCAACGGGGATGCAATGGATGAAAACCCATTAACAAATCTTCGATAATAACCAGCTAACCCTAAGAAACTCTTAATATCTGAAGGATTCACTAGTCTATGCCAATTCTTCACCGCTTCTATCTTTTGAGAGTCGACCTGTACACCCTCACTTGACACCACATGACCCAAAAAAGCCATTGAGCACAACCAAAACTCACATTTACTGAATTTAGCATACAACTGGAGATCCTTAAGAGTCTTTAGCACCACCCTCAAATGAGCGGAATGCTCCTCCTCGCTCTGCAAGTATATGAGAATATCATCTATGAACACAATCACAAACATATCCAAATACGACTTGAACACCCTATTCATCAAATCTATAAAATCTGGTTAGTCCAAAAGACATAAGTAAAAACTCATAATGACCATATCGAGTCCTGAAGGCTGTCTTCGAAAATTCACTCTCCCAAAACCTGAGCTGATAATATCCTAATCTGAGGTCTATCTTCGAAAAGCACCTAGCATCCTAAAGATGATCAAACAGGTCATCAATATTGGGGAGGGTATACCTGTTCTTGATTGTGACCTTTTTCAATTTCCGATAATCAATGCACATATGAAGAGAACCATCCTTCTTGCGGACAAAGAGAATTGGTGCACCCCATGGGAATTTGCTAGGTCTGATGAAACCCTTGTCTTGAAGATCCTTCAACTGCTCCTTCAACTCCTTTAGCTCAGTTGGACCATTTTGTAAGGAGGAATAGATATAGGCTGCGTATCGGGAAGAAGGTCAATATTAAATTCAATCTCTCACTCAGGAGAGATTCTCGGTAAATCATTTGGAAGCACTTCTGGGTACTCACACACTACAGGGACTGACTGGATAGTCGGAGTTTCAGATGTAGCATTCTTAACCCTAACTAGGTGGTACATACAACCCTTAGAAATCATCTTTCTGTCCTTAAGGTAGGAAATGAAATGACCTACAGGCATAACTGAACTACCCTTCCACTCAAGAATTGGCTCACCCAAAAATCTAAACTCTACTTCATGGGTTCTACAAGTGACTGAGGCATAACATGCATGTAACTAATTCATGCCGAAGATAACATCAAAATCGGTCATGGCTAGCTCTACTAGATCTACTGAGGTGACTCTCTGAAGGAATGTGACAGGGCAATTTCTATATACCCATCGAGCTATAACTGAATCACCGAACAGAGTAGAGACTGAGAAGGGTTCTGATAAAATATCAGGACTGGCTCCAAAACTACTATCAGCATAGGGTGTCACAAAAGATAAAGTAGCCCCTTGGATCTAACAATGCATATACATCAAGGTGGAATACTCTTAAAATACCGGTAACCACATCTGGTGAAGTCTCCTACTCCCGGCGGGATGCAAGGGCATAAAACCTTTTCTGGCACTGGCCTCCACCTACACTGGTGGATGCGCCCTGCTGGGCTGGGCGTGCTGGTGCTACTGCTGATCTGGTAGCCTAAGTACGGCCCCTACCATCATCCTGTCTATCCAAGGGACCCTCTCGGTGCATGTGGCCAGACCTACCATACTCAAAATAGATATCTGATCCCATCAAGCACTCTTCTATATGACTCTTGCCACACTTCTTGCAGGCGCAAAAAGCTGCACTCTGTCTACATTCTCCTTTGGATCCTCGAACATGAGGCCCTACTCCTCTGATCACCTTGCGGTCTAGATGGGGCACTGGCCGATGATGGTGCTGGAGCTAATGACCTATGATGAGACTACTAACGATGTTTACCTCCTGATCTCTACTGAGAGAAACCATAACTATCTGTCCTAGCTCTCTTGACCTCTCTGTCTCTCAGATGCACCGCCTCTATCTGCTGGGCATGCAAAACCATCCAAGGAAAATCAATATCCTAATGAAGCATGACGATTCTACAATCCTTGTTCAGGTAGTCCTCTACTCCAAGTACAAACCTGCTCACCCGAGCTTGTTGATCAGCCACCAACTCTGGTGCATACTTTGACAAACGAGTGAACTCCAAAGCATACTCTTGGATGGTCATATTACCCTGCTTCAGGTTCACAAACTCTCCTGCTTTAATCTCCCTTATCTCGCGAGGGAAGAACCGATCTAGAAACGCGGCATGAAACTCCTCCCAACTAATACGCCGTACTCCAACTGCCCTGCTATCCTTCCATTGCTTGAAAAAGATGTGCGCAAGCCCTTTCAACTGATATGAGGCTAGATTGGCACACTCCTCTCTGGTCACCCCCATGATCTGGGTGATCTTCAGAACCTCATCAATGAACTCGTGTGGATCCTCATCCACCTTTGACCCAAGAAACTCCGTAGGGTTCATCCTCAGAAAATCTCTGACTCTTGCTGCCATCGAATTCCAATTCTGAGGGATATCCGCTATTGCCTGCTGATTGACCTAGGCGGTCAAGGCCTGAGCTAGCATCTGTATGGCTTCCCTGAACTCTGTGTGGGCAACCTTCTCGGGTACATGTTCCTCATGGGCTGGTGTGGCCTGCTAGTGCCCATCTCCATTGTCATTCTCGTGGACATTACCATTCCCATTTCTTCTTCCATTAACTCGGCGAGGAGGCATGATAGTATAGCATGAGTTAGAAGGATAGAGAGGCATTTCATCATACAACATAGATCAAGAAAGAAGGAAACATTTCCTAAATGTCTCGTAGCCTCTTAATCATAAGTGTGGCGCGCTTCACACCCATAAAAAAGATTCTACTTAACATGGCTTTCATACACCTTAGGACACTTCAAAACCTAATGTTCTGATACCAAGTTTGTCACGACCTGAACATCGCCTCGGACAAGACACGAGACAAGAAACCCTGAGAGGCTTCAAGTCGACCCATGGTAGGAATATATCGTCTAAACTCAACATGATAAAGCGTAAGTTTGATATACATAATAGCGGAAGTCTACATGCATATATCTGTATCAAACTAGAACTAAATCAACAACGACAAGCTGATATCTACATAATGTTTGAAAGCCTCTAACATAACTGATGAGCTAATGGGACAGCACCCCCAACTAGCTCGAAAATGTCTGAATCTGAAATAATATAGCAAAATATAGATTTTTGAACGTCCTCAAAGGATGAGGCCTCACCAACACCGGCTGGACAAGTCTGAGAGGGGAGCAGGGGCTAATGATGCGACGGAGACTGATCCCTCGGTTCTGTATCATAAAATGATATAGCATAGAGTATGCAGTCAGTACATGGAATGTACCGAGTATACAAGGTAAAAAACAATGGACAATTCAAATACATAAGAGTTCACAAGAGTAGGACAACATGATCATAAAGTAAATATCATAATGTAAACATAGGGCTCAAGCTTTTTAAAACATTCATAAATCAGTCATAATCATAATCATAATCATAGGAGAAAAGCTTTATTAAATATTACTTGAGCCAAAGTAACATAAAGATAACCATGCATAAATCATGAGGAACGATGGGAGAACTCGTCATAACCGACACGATCATGATAGAGCTTACATGATGTCCCAACTATCTCCGCTCAAGTGGGCAGAGCCATCCCAGGCTTGCCAAGCAAGAGACGTGCAGTATGTGATATTACAAAAAGGGGATCCATTAACATTGGATATATAAAACTATGGTGGCACGTAGTTTTGAGACATCGACATAGTCCTTTGAGTACCGGGCTACTCGGTACTAGACACTGCTCCCAAAAACATGCACATTAGGGCTCATATTAGTAACCATAAAATCATTCATGAAGTTCATGGCCAAATATATAATAACATCATTGATCCCCATTTAAAATACATGATTAGCCATGAACAAGGGCCCGTGAATAGGCCAAGTGTCATAAACCCATCAAACATAAAATATATGCATACTTGTAAAACATATATAACTTGACATTTCATAAATCCATGATAAGTACTTGAGAGAAATCATATCATAAAATGATAATCATAATTGGGCTAATTAAGATCAAGATCATAATAAAATCATAACTTGACTTTTCATACATAATTGGGCAATATTGGACTTAAATTCAAATCTATAAATTTATACTCAAAATAGTCATAGAATTTGCCCATAGATCATAAAACATGATTTAGTACATGAAAGGAATTGACCCGTAGTTAGATCTTTAAGAATTTCCCAAGAATTTGAATAAACCTCATCGATCATGAAATTTAAATTCTAGAATTGAACTCCGTGGAATTGAGAAGAGTGTAGGGAATGAGAGTGAAAGGAACTCTCATTCATGGCCTCACATACCCGGGTAAATCTATTTCACGCTCCCACTTGAAAGCCCTAAGGAAATTGAAGAGAATTTGATGAAATTCCTTAAACTTGATCTTCAAGGAAGGCTCTAGGTTGCATGCATGGAGTGGGGATTATTAGAATGAACTTACCCCCCTTAAAGCACACTATTTAGAGCTTAAAACGACATAGTTTAGCACCTTAGAGATTAGGAGTGACAAAAATTCCCTTAGTAAATAACTTGGAAAATCTGCACTGCTAGTGACCACGACTAATGTGACAGGTCATTCTTTGATACCACGAATCATGGTATCCATCCGTTAATTCTTACATCACTTTTTAATTCTCTAATATTGATACAACGACTTGACACAACGGGTCGTTACTCCAAACGATGACATGTTACTTCCTCCTTTCATCTCGCTAGATTCCAACTTAGGTCTCTAACAACGACTGGTTAGGAGGAGTGTTACAAGTCCTAACGACTCGTCGTTTTTTTGTTATCACCACTGCTCATCTTCTGGAATTCCTCCCAACGGACACTTACAATGACTCATTGTTCCTAAAAATGAGTCATCCCATAACTTGTGCCAACCTTCTTTGCCCAAAACCATCCTCCTAACGACTCATTACAACAATTCATTACTTCAACCAATGGGTCATCCTAAGACCCGTTACTTCCTAGCCTACTCTGCAGATTCTCACCACGGGAAGTTCCAATGGGTCATTTGTCCCACCAAAGACCCGTACCACTACTCGTTCTAGTCTTAGACACTTTTGGGGTATTATATTTCTTGTCAGAAAGATCTTGGCCAATGGTTACTGTTCGAAAGAAAACTTCTTGATTGAGAGAGATATCATCCTATGGGCACTATGTTGAAAACAATCTACTTATTTGAGAAAGGTATTACCCTAAGGGCCTTGTTGAAAGAGAAGCATTTATTTTTGTTGAATTTGTACATTTTTTACTATTGTGACCATACATACTTATTTATTTTTCATGGATCATGAAAATGGAATGATTGATGTCACCCAAATTACACCTCGCAATTGAGATATAAAGCGGTCGATGTCAAATATAGTACCTAACTAGATGTTGAGGTTGATCCCATAGGGAATATGGAAAGAACTTAAGTTAATGCGAATAACTGTTACTGTCAGTTACTTATTTCCTAAAAGGGGAAAGAAATAGAATAATAAACAAAAGTAGAACTACTGAATGCGTAGATCAAATTTGGTTTGTATTCAATTAATGACTTGATTAGGATTGTGTTCCCTAAGACTTCATAACCACAAGGCTTGTACACTAATGATCTATTCCGATGTTTAACATGCAATAATGGCAAGTTAGGTTCACCTAAATGGTTTGTCCCCTATCTAAATGATTATCACCATGCAACTTGGTCCGTATATGGGCGTACTTTTAATTGACCCTTACCCTTACTATCAGATTAGCTATCCCCGGACAAGTTCAAGCTATTAGATGAGGGTCTATAGCCTCAAATATCCGTTGTTAATCCCTTTTTCCTATGCAATACCTCCTTGGTCCAGTAAGTAAGAGTAAGGCAAGTCCTAACTTTTGCAACCGTCAAGAATCTATAAAAACGAAGGAAAAAACAATACATGCATTAAACCCTGTTCAAGAATCACTAACAATTTAAGCTATGTGTGTTAATTCATATTGGTTCCCACAACCCTAGTTATGGTTTTAGCTACTCATGGTTGTATGATCCAAATCACAAAATATTGAATAAATCATAATTGCAACTTCCAAATTATCGTAGAAGAAAACCAAGTAGATTGAATAAAACTCCAAAGTTGATGAATAAATTCTAATGTTGCTTTTGATCCTCAAGTTTAAGAACAAAAATGTAAACATTGTTCCTTGACCCAAGAATAATTGTACAACACCAAAATCCTACGAGAAAAATATTAATAATAAACTCTCTCTCGAAAATAAACCTAACAGTGTATTTATAGTTCGAAGAAAACCTTTTCCTAACTAAAACTGGAAACCAGGTTGTCAGTGACCACGGGCTTGGTGATGATTCGTTAAGACCTTTGACGAGTCGTGCCTTGCTAAAAATCAGTCGTCCTCGGCATCGTACCCAAATGTATCAACGGGTCACCTAAAAACTTGTTGTACCTGGACACGAGTCGTTAGGCCCCTCGTGGTCTAACTCCTTCAAAATTTCAGTGCACCTTACAGTTGGTTCTACTGATCTGCCAATGAGTCGTTTAGTCAACTAACGACTCGTCAAGTCATCCGTCAACTTCACTGGCCACTTCTTCACTAATTCCTCTCCAGTCCTCAAGACTGTCTTCATGACTCGTTACTAGATGTAATGAGTCGTTCCCTCAACCCGTCAGGTACTCTGTTTCTGTATCTTCAAAATTCATCCTTTCCCCACGGCTTCAGCAATAAGTCGTGCTTCTTGCCAACGACTCGTGAAGTTCCCGGTAGTCACCCTTTCAGTTGTTTTCAGCATAAATTTTTCCAATTCACTTACGAACCTATTTTCCTGCAACATTAAACACAAAACACATCATACCTATATAGAAATACCTAGAATGTGCATAATTTCTTGGTTTTTAAGTGTCGAAAGTGCCGTAAAATCACGGAACATCAACACCCTCAACATAGAACTTTTGCATGACCTCAGGCAAAAAAAATAAAATAAAATAAACTCCTTCGACGCTTCCATCGAACGAACTCTAGGAGACTTACGACAGTCACATATATTCATCAAATTGAATTTTCTAACCCCTCCCTCATCATATCAACTCAAATCACAATGCATATGCAAAATTTCCAACCATGACATAGAGGAATCAAAACATGACAAAACACTGTCACTTGCAACCACGCACATAATTCTATAACACCGACCCAGACAATTTGCAGATGATTTTATTGACCAAATGCTCTCACCTCAAAGAAGTCCCATACTCACACATGTGTATATAATTAATTCGATAAATTCCTCTTGGGACTAGGTAAGATTCACTCGCTCTCACAAAGAAATTCTAACTGTGTGCATACAATACCATAGGCTTGCCTTTACTTTCAATACCTTGATTTTCAGACAAGTAACCAGGATCACTATAGGACTTTCTAGGCTTGTAATGTAGGCTCAGGCTCGGGTATGGTACATATGAAATTAGTAGCTTAACCCTCCTTGGCACTACACGCGTCTTGGCTCCACTTTTCACCCTTTTTTTCTATTTTCTCCCCCTTTTCCTTTACTTGCTTCTTCTTTTCTTTGCTTTTGCACCTACGGATGCAGTTTCTCTTTATTCAAGCATTCATTGATGTCACATCTTTCTTTTCTTTTCTTTTCTTACTTTTTGACAACAATTTTTCTTTCTTTCTTTTCTTTTCGTTATGCATACCGCACCCGCTCTTTCATTTTTCATTACACAATTTTTATTCCACCTGACTCTTCTTAATCACCTCTATAATATCCACCCTCAACTTATGCGATTTGCCTGAGTCGAGGTTCATAATGTCTAAGGAGGTACCAGGGCCAAAATAGGTTCATTCTTAATAAAAGCAGGAAAATGAATTGGTGTACACAAAGAGAAAGGTCAATTCAAGCTTAAACATTTGGATCAAGGGATTTTTATTCTCTTTTGGTAGGTCTTTTAAGGCTAAAGTGGGCTCATACATCATAAACGACCTATGATCATTTCCTAGTTTCCTATCCTCTATCTCGATATGACTGACCAGGCAAGTTCTAGATTGACACACAACGCTAAATTTAGCTATTAAACCTCACTCACACATAACACAGGTCAACATCATCACTTCTACTAACTGCTAGTTCTGGTACAACCATACAATGGTAAACATGTTCACAGTTTAATGCCATGCAAAGATTCACAAAGGTCATACTTGTCAATTTTAACATACACATATAAAAATTTCGAAGGGGTATCAACTTATAAATCAACAAAATCAACAATTTAAGCTCTTGTCTGCCTTCAGTTCACCTAACTTTCTTCCTACTGACACAAACAAACATTAAATAAAATCCTAAACGTGCCAGTTCTACTAGATATGGAACACTCGAGGGAAAAGATATCCGTCAAGAAAAACCCTCGGGTTATGTTCAGCAAACGCATGCACAGGTATCCCTCCTCACCCCTATCAAGAAAAGCATGTCTCGTCCTCGACGCTTATATGTATCAAACAATACTAGAGGAATAGGGAACATACCTGTGTGACCTAGCTGTCAGCTACCTGGTCGGTGGAGGGTGTAGATATGCCTCCAATGTTATCTCCAACATTACTGGCTTGACCCAGTGCATTTTCAGATCCAAATGAGCTCGTGCCTTCTCCATGAGCTCTCGCTGCCTTAGTCTCGGCTCTCTATCGAGCCTCCTCTCTTGATACATGCAGCGGTCTCTCCATCTCACTCCGCTCTCATTTTTTGCTGATGGAGCAGAGATGCATCATCTTCAAAACTTGCCTCCTTATGAGGCCTCTTTCCCTTATTATGTGACATCGGCTCCACAGTGATAAAATAAAAAATAAGTGGTAACTCTTCTTCAAACTCGTCATCTATCACAGGAAGTATCGGTGGAGGTACTGCAGCTACCTGTCGTGCGGCCAAGTCCCGCACCTCAGCTCTGAGCGCTCCTAGTTCTAAGTACCATTTTGACAACTCAGGCGCCTGTAACTGTGCAAGGCGCTCATCCATTCTCTTCTCAAAAGCGTCCAATTGGTCATGCACAGAACTGGACAATGCCTCCAACTCTTTCGACACCCATGACTTTACCTGCTCCATCAGAACTTTAACCTATAGAGCCGTGTGTGCCTACTACTTTTCAGCCTTAGCTAGCCGCCTAGCCATATCAACTAAAAACTCATAAGAAATCGTAACTAGGCTGGCTGTAGTGGCTCATGGAGGGGAAACTGGTGGTCTAGGTGCTGCTGCGGTGGAAGATGATTCGAGAACATCAGCAAGTGCGGAGGTGTCCGCTGCATCTATAGCCTCAAGCTAGCTACCTACCTATCTCTCTTCCCTTAATAGGCTCAGCTGCCAACTTAGTGAACTTTACGGCATCGGTCTGCATACCACTACCAAATGCCTATGCTGATATGGTCGCTCCAGCGGATGCAGCTTCGTGAGTCCTTGCTCTCGATACTGGGTTTGTGTCATCTTAAATCAACCTGATATCTGTTATCTTCTAGACCACTATTCTCTGGTCAACTGATGGCAACTCCATTCAACCAGTGCACCTCTTTTAGTAATGATCCGGGATAGCCAAGTATATTGTCTAATACACTCCTGGCTATTAAGCTTTTTGGTCTTGACTTTCTTCAACTCATATAGCTTGTCGTCGAACTCGACCGTGTTCATCGAAGCATGATAATCTGACCCATACAGAATCCTGGGGATTGTCCTCTCATATATGTCTACGGGAGTCTCTCAAACCAACACCTGCATCAAGGCAGACCTCTTTTTCCAGTCCTGGCCCCCTAATGCCAAACGCTGCAATGTGGCCGCATAGGCTGCATAGAATTCTCTGACTAAGCATGGGCTGTAGCTTTCTGATGGCTCGATCAACCACCTCAACCTGTACTTGTCGAACACCGCTTATAGCTCTGGAAGATCTTTCAGCCCTGTAGTGAACAACCTTATCTCCTTGTATATGCTCCTCTTCGGATTTCCTTTCTCATTTGGAGCAATATCTCTGTTATATATGGCCCTCATACCATGAACACATCATCTCCTCACGTTCCTTGGTTGCTCATTTGATGTGTTTGAGGTCTCAGTCAGCTCATTATCAGAGTCCCCTCGTTGAGCATGTGACTCGTCAGCTACTTCTGTGTTTTGCCTAGCTCTGGGGGCCTTAGGAGCAAGTGTAGCTACAACCTTGGCATTATCATCAGTGCGGCTAGATGGATCCCTTTCCATTGGAGTGGGAGCATCGACAAGGGCTATTAGATTTGAAGTTTGTTGATCCCTAGCCCTGGTTGACCTCCTCACTAACTGCTCCTCTTATATGTCATATTCTTCCTCAGAGACACTTGACTCTTCGGAGGAGGATGGCTCATCCCGAAGTCTGCGGTATGATGGTTGACTTTACTCAGGTGTTTGTTTCTTTGCCTGACCTTTCCTTGGTGTACCTCTCGGAGCCATTTTACCTGGGACCTAACAAGTCAAGAAATCACCCATGGTGTCACCCGACGAGTCGTGGCTTGAGTCATGGTCCTTGGACTATTGTAGCTTCAAGACGGGTCACTTAACGAATCATTTGATCTCCCAACGATTTGTTGAGTGAGCCGTTATCACCCTTTTCCTTTAAATTCAGACTTTTGTCCAGTGTACATGACGGAAGACCTCATAATTCATTTCTTGAAGAGAAGAATCGTTGAGTCACCCATTGCTTCCCTGTTTTCTGCAATTCTCTTCACGATTTGACTGAACGAGTTGTCAAGTTAGACAACGACTCATTCTGTGACATTTTGCACCAGACTTGAAGTTCCAGATTTTTGTTCCAACTTCAAATTTTCCATCTTAATCACCTTCACCAATCAACAAACGCAAACACTATATTTTTCTTACGTTTACAACTTGGGTTGCCTCCCAAGAAGCGCTTGATTTAACATCGCGGCATGACGTGGGTGTTTTGGCTACTCAGACTTCACCAAAACACCTCCACGGGTTGCCTCCCATGCAGTGCCTGATTTAACGTTGCGACATGACGCAAGTCTCTTGACTACTCAGAATTCGTCAAGTAATCGTCTCCGACCTCCAGTGATGAGACTATGCTGAATTCCCTTGGCTATTTCATGGTCCAGCTAATGTTGAAAGTGATCTCCTCTTTATTTAACCTGAATTTTAACTGACCTACCTCCACATCTACTAGGGACCTACCGGTGCAAGGAATGGTCGCCCAAAATGATGGGGACCTCAGAATGAACTTCGTAGTCCAGAATCATGAAGTCTAATGGGAATATAAATTTGTCTACCTTGACAAGCATATCAAATAGGATCCCTACCGGCTTTTTAACAGTTCTGTCAGCCATCGGTAGCCGTATAGTAGTCGGTGTTGGGGCTCCCAAGCCTAATTTTTTTAACACTGCTAGCGGCATCAAGTTTATGCTAGCTCCCAAGTCACAAAGAGCCCTTGCAAACTCAACATCCTCAATGGTGCAAGGTACAGTAAAAGCACCTGGGTCTTCCTTCTTTTGAGCTAGGACCTGTGTAGTTATGGCACCACAGAGATGCAGATTATCAGCAAGTTTAAAACTTATAGTCCTTTTTCAGGTGATGAGGTCCTTTATGAATTTGGCATTTCCGGGCATCTGCTCAAGTGCCTCAACTAACGGGATGTTTACCAACAACTGCTTAAGCATAGAGATAAATTTTTTATACTTCCCATCTTCGGCTTTCTTCTTCAAACGTTGTGGATAAAGAGGAGGAGGTCTAGGGATCGATGTAAGTTTTTGTTGTGCCTCCTTTCTTTCTCATGGGCAGCTCCTTTCTCCTTTGCATTACTTGGAGCAGTTGTCACATCTGAGTCTCCAACCAAACATGGGATTTCTCAATCTTCTACACTGTCATCATTCATCAAGACGGGATTTTCTGACTCTTTAATTACAACCGGACTCGGAGGATCAACTGTTGCCTTCCCGCTCCTAGTAGTGACCGCCATGCAATGACTGTCATTTTTCAAATTTTGCCTTGTGTTGCTAGGAAGTGTGCCTTTCTGCATCTAATTCATTGCAACAAACATCTGACTCATCTGCTGCTCAATCTGCCTGATCGCCACAGCATGTGACTCCATCTTTTGATTTAAACCAGAAATATCAGCACGGAGCTTCTTAAAATGGCCATTTGTTGTCTCCATCTTCTTGAGTACTTTGGACAGCATGTCTTCAACCCTTGAATCATTGGACTTCGGCTCACAGTTTCTTGGAGGAACATACATACCGCTCCTATCATTTTTGAACTCCTAGCGCTCCTTCAAGTCTCCATTATCTCGGTATTGGCCTCTGCTGTAATTATTATCCTTGTAAAATTTTCGACCTTCATTCCCTTGACCTTGACGCCAAGAGTCTTGGTTAGACCCTTGGTCCGAAAACCCGCCCTCTGGTCATTTAAATAGTTAACTTCTTCTTCAGACTCAGATTCACGTCTATCATTTCTCGGGGCCTTGCACTGAGAACCCACAGCATTTACTTTCTCCGCTCCGAATCCTATCAAGTGCTTGGCAAGCAACCCCATAGTGGTCTTTATCTCTGCAATATCTTGATCATGCTCCTCATCTTTTCTCCTCTATTCTGTAGACATACCACCGCATAAAAACCAGCCGGAATCTCTGACTCTCTAGTGTGCCAAGCTCGGTTGGTTTTGGTGATCCTGTCTAGTAGCTCGCAGCCTCTGCATAAGTGTGGCTCATAAAGGTTCCTCCGGAGACGGTATCAGCCACTTCCTTGGTGTTGGTATTCAGAGACCTATGAAATATCTCCAACAATGTATCATCTGAAATCCTATGATTTGGCACCCTTTTGAGCTTTTTGTTGAAACACAACTTGGTCTCATGAAGTGCCTCCACATTTAGTTGTCTGAAGTTATATATTTCATCTTTCAACTGCAACACTTTGGATGGCGGGAAGAATCTTTCAAGGAAAGCTCTCTTAAGTTCCCCCCAAGTAGTAATTGAATCATTCAGCAGCTCAGCCAACCACATCGTTACCTCACTCCCTAGTGAGAATGGAAATAACCTCAGTCTGATTTCATCCTGGCTCACTCTCAATTGTTTGTATGCCTTACATATACCCACGTAATTTGTCAAGTGAGCGTGGGCATCATCCGATGCATGACCCGCAAATATTCCCTTCATATTGGGCAGTTGGATCATTGCACTGGTAAAGTCAAACATTACCCCAGCAGGCAAAGGATGAGGGACTATAGCTCCAGTTGCACCGGCTTCATCTATATCAGCATCATCCTCCTCATCAAAATACCAATGTCTCTGGTGTTCTACACCTCTGGGTCGTCTATCTCGCTCTGCTTCGACAGCTAGACTTTGCTCTTCAGCAACTCTAGCTAACTCATGATCTCTAGCCCGAGCTTGCTCTTCAACCAACATTCTCGTTGTGGCTTGGTCCACAGTTTCCTGCTCTTGGATGTTGGCCATTCTTCTCAGGTTTCTTAACATCTGCTCAAGTTCGTGATCAATTTGAACCAGTGGATTTCCTTGGCTCCTAGTATCGGGCATGCACAAACCAAAGACCTGTTAAGCAACCAAAACAACAAAAGAAAAAAAAGGAATAAGAAACAATAATAAAGCAAACATAATTAACAAAAGCCTTAGTCGTATTCCCCGGCAACGGCGCCAAAATTTGATGTCGCCCAAATTACACCTCGCAATTGAGATATAAAGCGGTTGATGTCAAATATAGAACCCAACTAGAGGTTGATGTCGACCCCACAGGAAATATGGAAAGAACTTAAGTTAATGCTAATAGCTGTTACTATCGAGTTACTTTTTTCCTAAAGGGGGAAGAAATAGAATAATAAACAAAAGTAAAACTACTAAATGCTTAGATCAAATGCGGTTTGTATTCAATTAATGACTTGACTAGGATTGTGTTCCCCAAGACTTCATAACCACAAGGCTTGTACTCTAGTGATCTATTCCGGTGTTTAACATGCAATATCAGCAAGTTAGGTTCACCTAAATGGTTGTCCCCTATCTAGATGATTATCACCACGCAACTTGGTCCATATAAGAGTGTACTTTTAATTGACCCTTACCCTTAATATCAGATTAGCTATTCTCAAACAAGTTCAAGCTATTAGATGAGGGTTGATAGCCTCAAATCTCCATTGGTAATCCCTTTTTCCTATTCAATACCTCCTTGGTCCGGTATGTAAGAATAAGACAAGTCCTAACGTTTGTAACCGTCTAGAATCAATAAAAACGAAGGGAAAAACAATACATGCATTAAAACTGTTCAAGAATCACTAAGAATTTAACCTATGTGTGTTAATTCATCTTGGTTCCCACAACCCTAGTTATGGGTTTTGCTACTCATGGTTGTATGATCACAATCACAAAAGATTGAATAAATCATAATTGCAACTTACAAATTATCGTAGAAGAAAACCAAGTAGATTGAATAAAACTCCAAAGTTGATGAATAAATTCCAATGTTACTTTTGATCCTCAAATTCAAGAACAAAATTGTAAACCTTATTTCTTGACCCAAGAATAATTGTACAACACCAAAATCCTACGAGAAAAATATTAATAATAAACTCTCTCTCAAAAATAAACCTAAATAGTGTATTTATAGTTACAAGAAAACCTTTTCCTAACTAAAACTGGAAACCAGATTGTTAGTGACCACGGGCTTGGTGACGATTCGTTGAGACCTTTGATGAGTCGTGCCTTGCTAAAAATCAATCGTCCTCGGCATCATACCTAGTTGTAGCAATGGGTCACGTAATGAGTCATTGTGCCTGGGCAGGAGTCGCTAGCCCCTCGTGGTCTAACTCCTTCAAAATTCCAGTGCACCTTACAGTTTGTTCCAGTGATATTCCAACGAGTCGTTTAGGCAACTAACAACTCGTTAAGTCATCAGTCAACTTCACTGGCCACATCTTCACTAATTCCTCTCCAGTCCTCATGACTGTCTTCATGACTCATTACCAGATGTAACGAGTCATTCCTTCAACCCGTCAAGTACATTATTTCTGCATCTTCAAAATTCATCCTTTGCCCACAGCTTCAGCAACGAGTCGTGCTTCTTGCCAATGACTCATGAAGTGTCTGGTAGTCACCCTTTCAGTTGTTTTTAGCATAAATTTGCCCAATTCACTTCCGAACCTATTTTCCTGCAACATTAAACACAAAACACATCATACCTATGTAGACATACCCGGAATGTGCATAATTTCATGGCTTTAAGCGTCGAAAGTGCCGTAAAATCACAACACATCAATGATAGATATGACACAATGATGGAAGAGTGAGGTTGATTTCGGTTATTTGATAATGTTATGGATCCAAAGTATTTTTTGGAGCAAACCCGAGGTCGTTTTTTGATAAAGTCGATGTCTTTTCTAGATAATGCCGAGTTCTTTTTTTCGTTGTGTCCTAGGTCATTTTTGTATGGGTATATGAAACTAAGTCCCTCATCTATCTTTAATTTTGCTTCTCCTTTACTTATTATATGATTTTGGTCAATTGCTTATATTGCTTACTAGATTATAGGACTATTGTATTGTTTGGGTTGTGTTCGTAGCATCTATATGAAATATAGTTGTTAAATCATGCTTGGTTATCCTATGATATCTACTTAGTATACGTGTTATCATACTCATACTACTTTTGTTACATCTTTTATGTGTAGATCCTAGCACTAGTGCACCCCTCTAATTCTGACCGTCTGAGGTTGTTTCTACTCGAAGTTGTGGTGAGATACCTGTGTTTAGATCAATATCTTGGCTTTATCTATGTCATTTACCTATCTTTATTCTTCCTACATAGTTTTGTAGTAATGAATGGTTGTACGCTTTATAAAATGTCTTGTGTTGGTGACACTAGGTTTTGGACATTGCTGGAAGTAGTTTTGTAGTAATGAATAGTTGTATACTTTATAGAATTTCTTGTACTAGTAACACTAGGTTTTGTACTTTATTGGTTACTTTTGCATTCAATGTCTTTTATTACACCAGCTGGATTTTAAGATTTGTTCTCTTTTTTCTTACTTCTTCCGCAATTATTTCACGTAGTTAAGAATTGTGAAGGGTTAGCTTACCTATCGATGGGTTAGGGTAAGTGTCATCATGACGTTAATTTTTTGGGTGGTGATATTAACAAATCGAACAAATTTAAGAGTAATTAAAGTTCTCAACAACTTAACCTTACCAAAAATGGATAATAATTTTTACACATGAGGAATGTTATAAGTCTTACAAGATCCAATTCTTAGAAACCTTCATGCCAAGTTTAATTCAAAAAATTTGACTTACTTTGCTACTACAATTTCAGGGACATCAAAATCAAAGGAGCAGAATAACACTGACGGGTGAAAATCGGCAAGCGCAATCGCCCTGATGGAAGAATGACTTGTCAGTGTTATCGCACTATGTGGACGCGGTCTTTCAGTTCAGATTTTCCCGTATTGAGCCCAATTGCGTTCAGTCACCGCAAATACGGTTAAATGGTTCAAGTGACTTAAAATGGGTTGGAAGCTTATTTTCACCATTTTTGAAGTTCTAGAGCTCGATTTGAGACTATTTTGGGGTCTATAAACTTGTGTTTTTGAAGAGATGTAAGATTCTAACCTTAACTTGGTATTTTTCCTGGATTCCCATTAATTATTAGCATTTTTATTTGTAAATTAGTAAAATAAATCATGGTTTCGAGCTGTAATATTTTAAAACGAAAATCATTAACTTATGGGTAGAATTGATGCTAATTGAGAGTGTTGATGTATGAATTTGTCACAACCCAAGTGGCCGTGAGAGGCACCCACACTAATTCCACCCCCTCCCCCGTGGGTGAACCACAACGTCCCACCTAAATTACTCAAGTACAATGTCTATAACATAAATGAAATACTCTCAATTAAATTGCGGAAGTAACATAATAAATAAGGAAGAAAACATTAACCAAATCTGTCTATCTCATCCTAGAATCTGAAAGTCACGACTTGAGGACATTTATCTAACCACAATGTACGAGGAATAAATAAAGAAATAAACAAAGTCCATATCTGAACACAAGACATCTTCTTTAGGAGGATTTAAAGAAACTCGAAAAGAAATGAACTCACCCTTGGGTATCTCGTAGCTGCTCCGACAAATGAGGTGGAGAGAAACTTCCTAGGTCACAGACTGCACTCAAAACATAAGTGCGGAGTAGCATCAGTATGACAGAATGTACTAGTAGGCATCATCGACTGATATTATCTAATAAAGGATATACATGTTAAACAACAACATATACTCAATGAAGCAGATAAACATCACATAACCCTATTTCTCGAGTCATCCAGTGTAAGGTCTAAAGATGGCCCACTCTCTTGCTGCAGCGGTGGTATGACTGTGGCAACGGTCTTGCCACAACTTTAAGGTTTCGTTGCAATGGTACTGTATAGGCAGTAACTTGACCAAGCTGTAAACCTTAGGTTCCTCACTTAGCATTTTCTCATAATCAGTTCATCAACTCCGAACAGGTTTATAAATAACTAAGACTCAACATCCAACTCATCAACCTATCACATTGAACATACGAATGAGTCCTCAACAATCAACTCATGAACTTATCACATAGAATATACAAATGAGTCCTCAACAATCAATTCATCAACTTATCACATTGGATATATGCATGAATCCTTAACAATCAATTCATCAAATTTTCATAGTTTAACAACTTATCAACATTTATTTACAATCAACTACACATTCAAACATCTCAGTTCATATGATTCTTATAGCTTTGAACCAATCCTCATTTCTAGCTCTCCGTCAATATCATACCATCGATAATGTGCTAGGCACATGCCTCTGTCACATCAGTGTACACACTCACACAGAATATCATTGTACATACATGCTAGAGGATCTTATTTCTATTCATCCAGTCATGACTAGCAGGGGACTCTAGAAATTCATGTACTGTACTGGCGTGGCACCCGCTCCCACACATCTGCTCGTCCATATGCTCCCCTTGAACATGAGCCACTCAATTATAATTGCTCATCCGGTGCTCCCCTCAGGCACAAGTAACTCATCTTAGGATAAAGTGTGTTATACAATTTCCTTCTCCTATTCAATATGTTATCAATTTGTAATAACCCAAAATCCCCTAAGATCAAACCCGATTTAAACGGAGAAAACAAAAAATTTTGCACCAGGTCACAGGACAAGTTGTTCAGTGACCCGTGATATACCCCCATGAGTCATTAATTGACTCATGAAGTGAAGGGAAGAAAGGAAGGAATTCATGGTCAAGGGGTGACCACGAGAGGAGAAATGACCCATGGTTAGAGCAACGAGTCGTTAGGTAGGTCGTGGTCTGAGGCCAGTATGAATGTTGAAATTTTGGGCAGTGTTCTTCACGACTGGGTCACCACAAGTCGTTAGGTACACTACGAGTCATGGGGTCCCTTGTTGTGACTAGCAGAATAAGGTTTTCTAGTGCTGTCAATGGGAGCGGGCAACGGATCGTGGTCAGTGGTAATGAATTGTCTAGTCCCTCGTTGGGACTGGCAGAATGACTTTTCCTGTGAATTTATTAAGGGCTTTTTCATAATTTCTAAGTTCCTAAGTCCTAAACTACGTTGTTTTAAGCTAAGTTAGGATCATTTATGAGGGTTTAACTCATTCTAAACCAATCCATCTCCATGCATGCAAGACTAGAAGGTTTCTAAGGGTGCTCAAGTCTAGAATTCATCAATGCTTCTCCAATTCCTTTGGGCATTCAAGAAGGTTGTGAAATCAGAAGTACCCAGGTATGTAGAGTTATGAATGAGAGTATCCCTTCACTCCCATGCCCAAATCCTTTTCTAAATTCATGAAATTCTTAGTTGATGAATCTATAGGGTCTTAACTGTTATACCCCGTAGAATTCCCGGCACCTAGACGACCTATTCGCACGTTGGTTAAGCATATTAGAAGGCCATACGTGCTAGAGAAAGTCCGGGAAAAAGATCAGACGACAAACCCGTCGAACCATCACGGGAGGAGCTGAGGCAGAGCCCCTCCGCGATGGCAGCGTGTCACAGAGGTGAAGCCTCCGCGATGGCTCCGTGACACGTTGCCCAGGTTCAGGCTCAAGTATATAAGCCCCACTTTAGTTTAAATTCATTTTTAATCAAAGGAAAATTTCCAGAAAACAGAGGGTACGGCAGAGAGGAGTAAGAACGAAGGAAATTAAATAATTTTCATCCGATTACGCTGCTAAACGCTGCCTAAATTCAAATTAACCCCAGATACTGAGATATTTAGCAGCAAAGAGCATTCCTACGGATTTAGTTTCGTAAAATACGACCGACGAATCGGTGAGCTGCCGAACTAAGGTAAGTAGAATTGCTCTAAATTAATGTCTATGTGTTCCTAGCTGAGAAGTGAATATTTCTCCCTTCTGGACCGTTGAAAAATAACGAGTTTTCGACCGTTTTTCGAAAGGTTAAAGTTGGGATAAATATATATATCTAAAGTGAAAATTTCTCCCGAATATTAATGTATTTAGTTCTAATTGACGTGTATATGAATGTAGTTGGGAGAAACAGCAGAAGTACCGCCGGAAATCACACCGGTCAGTCGGGTACTCAGAAACCAGGTATGTAAAGTTATTCTTTCGGCAAGCCAGGATGTACAGTTTAGAAAGTAAATAGAATAAAGACTATTAACCGGTACCCAGCATACAGGAACGATTTTAGTACAATTTCCAGCAAGCATGCTAGTATATTAATTACGTATCATGCGATAGTCAGAATAGTAGATATTCAGGCAATACGTATTACATCTGTTGAGATTGTATCTAGTAGTAGATGGTGCATTTTATGTTATTGAGCTATATCCAGATATAATCAGATATACAGATAAAGGCCAGGTAGTAGTTAGTCCAGCAATCAGGAATAGTGTAAAACAGAATATAGTTTCAGTTATTTAATACAAACTGGCCTTGAGATACAAGAAGAGAATATGGTTAGTATTTTGCATTGAGCATGCTTGCTGTGTATGTGTTTTGTATGTTGAGACTTGTTGTGGCATGTGGGCACCCTTTAGTATCCCCACCGCCCCTAGGTTATAGCTGTGTCGATACCAGATTCAGATACCGCCACCAGTTGGGCGATGCCGTCCGACTAAAGGATGATGATCGCTGATCGTGGGCAGATTTATATGCCCAAGTGATACTCAAACGTATCATTTTTACCTTGTTTGTTGTGCAATGAGTATATAATATCATGTAATTGGTAATAAAATGCGAATTTATACTAACCAACATGATTAGCATTTGTTTTGCAGGTAATTGTGATTTTTAGGAGCTAAAATGCATGTTGGAACTATATCGGAGTTGGACTTGGATGCGAGCGTGGAAAGACATGGGAATGCACATTTTATAGGGGCTCCGCGATGGAGCCGTGCCACGCTACCATCGCGGTAGCACACTGCCTGAACAAGAATTAAAATGGCAAATTCCAGTGTGCCTTCGCGTCAGCTCCGTGGCACGGAGAGAGGCCTCCGCGTTGGCCTCCGTGCCACGTTGAGGCTAATTTTCCGGACCCTGAAATTCCAGTGAAGGTCCGCGTCCACGCCGTGTCACGGAGGCAGTGCTCCGCGTTGGCCTCCGTGACACGTTGCTTGTTATTTCGGGAAAAATTTCCCACTAGTATAAATAGCACACTTAGGTTTATTTTAAGTAGTTTTTAGTTTTTAGACGGAGTTCAGAAGTGGAGAGCAAGGACGTGGGTTAGGAGCAGTTGAGGAACGAAAAAGCTAAGGGATTTCTTCTCTTCTTTTCTTCTTTCTATCAATTGTACGTATGATTTACACTCATTTTAGGATGATCAATCCACAAATGAGTGGCTAATTCTCTTCCTTGCTGAGGTTTTGTAACTTGTAATGAATTTTGATTATAATTGATATGGTTTTCTTCTTCTTCTTCCATGTTGTTCTATTAATTCTTGTTTTTACTGCATTAGTGCTTGGCCGACATTAATGTACATCTAAAAAGTCCAATTTCACTCGAAAGAGCAAGAAATTGGAAAGTTGTGAATTAATAGGGTATTGTTCTTAACTTGATTTGGGAAAATTGGGTTTTGATGTGCTTTCCTGATAGAAATATACTTGAAAGCCGTATTAGTCAATTTAGGAACCGGAATTATAGTGCTACGTCATAAATTGCATTTGATCACAGAAATGTAGACGGATGGTTTATGATTCTAAAGTGAAATTAAATACGAGAGTTTTAATTTCTAGGCGAATGTTCTTGGCTAGCAACATGAAGAAGAGATTAACCAAATTATCATGATTATCAAGTTCATTACTTGTTCTTAACCTTGGCATGCTCATATCCATTGTCTAAATTCACAGTAAATAGTTGTTATAAATTGTAGTAGATATAGTTTAGAAACAAAAACTCAAGTAACTGTTGGTTACATTGTTGTTAGCATAATTAGAAATGAAATAGGAATATAGTAAACTAGGCAACTTTACATATCTTGAGCCTCCTTGGATCGATACTTGGCTACTTAGCCACTTTATTACTTGTTTGACCACGTGCACTTGCGTGTCGGTTTTTAACCCATACCGGAACACCCGAACAAGTTTTTGGCGCCGTTGCCGGGGAGGCTAGGCGATTTGTGAAATTGTGTTTAGTGTAAATTTACTGTATTTTTGTTTTATTTTCTTAAGTGTTGACAACTTGGTCTTAGTATTTGTTTTAATTCTTTGTTCATTTTAATTTTTCTCTCTTTCGGATACCCTCATTGACATGACATCTTGGAATATAAATGGTGGATACGCATATTTCGGCGAATCTTGCATGAATTGCGGAGGACCCCACTTGTGGCAAAACGGTAACACGTGCAATATATGTGGGTGTCAATATGGCCATTGGGGTGATTGTCCAAAGGCATATTCCGCTCCCCCAAGCCCCCGCTATGATCATTCTGTTGTTTTTGCGGAATATAGGCATGTTGAAAATGAGGACTTGGGACGCCAAGTTCAAATAGAGGACATGATGAAACAACTCCTGCAGCAATCAGAAGCAATGAAGGAGTCGGTTGCAGAATTGATAATTCAGCAAAAGGAGAATGCAGAGGCTGTAAGCAGGATGAGTGTCAAACTCACGGAGATGTGTGCTGAGGCTGAAGCTTGTGATAATTTGCAGGTGACAGTTTTAGCCAATATTCAAGAGGAACTACAAGAGGAATACAAGGGTGAATTTTTGGATGAAGCCCAACACTTAGAATCTCTTGAGTGTCCCCGTGATCGGCTCATACCTATAGAAAATCCATTCATGGAAGAAGAGAAAGAATATCTCCCATTTGACCTCAATGGAGAAATAGATGTCGATGTTGAAAAGGTGTACACAAGTAAGGAAGTCAAGCACAATGCAATTTCAGTTGAGGTTGATTGGACCACACTCGAAGCATTTTTCGACATTAAGTTTGGTCGACAACATAGAAATAGAGTCTTCCAAGATTATAGAGAGATGTCTAGAGGAGGACCAAGCCCCGTATATTCTGAAATTTGCTAACTCGAAGCAACGAAATGACTTCACTTACTCAAGGGCCAATAAGTTCAAAAGAAAGCATCTACTGCTTGGTCCTTACAATTTTTCACCACCACCCCAGGAGCATAAGAGGAAATTAGAGAATAAATTAGGGGTGAAATTCATATCCTCAAGGTGGAGGAAAAAGTGGTGAAACTTGGTACGTCGAGCCGCGACGGTAAACCAGGCGCTGCACGGGAGGCAACCCGTGAGAAAAATATTTTATTTTTCTTCTTTTTGCACAGTGTAGTTAATTTTTATCTTTATTTTTGTTTTTATTTTCTATTTCCAAGTTTTATTTTTCTTTTTCTTTTCTTGATTAGGTTTAGATTTTCATTTTAGTTAGTATTTTTTATTTTAGTTAGGGAAATCTATTAATTTAACCAATTTTTGTTTAGTGAGGTGATTTTCAGGTATAACGGAGGAAATATACATGGAATCGAGAAAATGAGGCAAGGTATGAAAAATCAAATTAATTGAAGAAACAGTGCACTGGCGCGTTGGCGCCGTGTCACGGAGGTAGGGCTCCGCGTTACCCTCCGTGACACGTTGAAGGCAAAATTCGGATTTTTCAAAAATCCAGTAAGCCAACACGTTGGCTCCGTGTCACGGAGGAGGGTCTCCGCGTTACCCTCCGTGACACGTTGCCGTGTATTTGGTGCCGGGTCACACCGGGTTGCCGGGTGACCCGCGTGTTTTCTTAAATTAAAACCCCCGATTTCGCCCCATTTCTTCCCATTCCCTCTTCCCTCCGCGACCAAAACACCTATTTCCCCCTCCCCAAGCACCGTGCCACGTTCCTAGGCAAGAAATACGTCAAGTTTCTTCGGTTTCTCAATTCAAAGGTATGTTTTCATCGTCTATCTCAATTTTTTGGCGATTTTAGTCAAATTTGGGCATGTGAGGTGAGATATATCACCCTAGGTAGAAATTAAACATGAATGTTGGATTATTTGTGATTGATATATGTTTGGATTGTTGTATTTAGCGTTTGAACTTATCGATTGCGTAAATAATTCGAATTTGATTATAGAATTGTATTCTAGGGCATGAATTGTTGAATTTAACTTGAGTGACTTGATAAGTCGACAAATTAGATGCTGGGGTGTGTTTGTAATTTGAGAGAAGTCGTGGTAAATATTGTGTAAATGTTAAAAGACGACAAATTCTCGAATTTTTTTTGGGAAAATGCAAAAAGTGTGTAAATTGGTTAGATTGTTTGGATTAGATTGTATATAGAATGTTTTTATCGTTGTTTTTATTTTGTTGTTGTTTTTGTTGCGAAGTGCGATGTGTGAATTGTTAGCGATAGTAGGATTGGGATTAGCTGTATGAAGTCTGAGTAGTATGCTAACCGTTATGCTGTCGAAATTTTTTTGTGAACGCACTAAGCATGAAGTGTATAGTGTTGTCTGTGGTGTAATTAGAGTTATCCTCGCCGTAATTTTGTAGAAGTAGCTAAGGCCTAAGTGTGGGGTAAATGTTGTGTAACCCGACCTTAGCCGAAGTTAACAAGTTTTTAGCTTAACTTTGTGCTTGTTTGTGTAAATTGACAGGTACAATGGCTAGCAGACAAGATAAAGGCAAGGGTGCTTCTACCTCAGGCACCGGTAGGAAAAGGATGAGACTGGGCACCGCAGTCCCAGCTGCACCCGCTGTTCCGCGCGGCCAACGCCGCCAATATGGAATAAGATGGGTAACCGATGAAGGGAAGAAATGGTATGCTAAGCGTAAGGAGAACAAGTACTTCCCGGAGGAACATATTGCACGGGAACCACTCGCACAGGAGTTCCCTCGCATTGTACAGAGAATTGAAGCAGCTGGGCTCAGCTTTATGTTTCAGGAGCCCAAGGAGTGCAACCTTCATTTGGTCCAGGAATTTTATGCAAACTAGAACCCAGCCATCAGAAGCCACACAGTGAAAATCAGAGGGCAGATTGTCACTCTGGAACCCCAGCAGCTGAATGCCATCGTTGGAGCGCGGGACACAGACGCCCACGTTCTCCGCCAGCTAAACATCACCCCACCGTACGCCGATATCAGACGTACGTTGTGTGGGGCTCGATCCACAGCCCGATGGAGTAGACATAAGGAGAGGGGTTACCACCAGACTCTGCCTTATTCGCAGATGAACAGGGAGGCCAGAATATGGCTGAAGATTGTGTGTTCGTGTTTGATCCCGGGAGTTCATATGACGGACGTGACCCGGGATCGTGTCTGCTTGGTGTATGCCCTTATGAAAGGGATTGAGATTAATGTTGGGGTGGTAATAATATCCGCCATGAAGAGAGCCAGACTGCACCAGGGCCACAGATATGGGTTTGGCGGACTCATCACCACCTTCCTCCGAGGCCTCGACATTGAGGAAGAAGCCTTGGACTATATTCCGCAGTTGGAGTGGAGGGCCCTCGATGTGACAAAGACTAAGGCCCCCGACACTACACACGGACCAGTATTGACTTTGGGCGAGCGACATGCTCGGGACGATCAGTACATGGCCCGTATGTTTGGCATGCAGATGCTTCAGCTACGGATTGGTGGGAGACCAGCCACTGAGGAAGAATTATGGCAACTGGAGCTGGACTACCCCTTTGGCGAGTACGTCAGAGCCTTATGTCGGGTGGGACCAGCCTTCGTGGAGCCTACTGATGACGATGTCCCTACTGATGAGGAGACACGTCGTGAGGACTCCGATGTGGAGTCCGATGATGACGATGGAGCTGATTCAGAGTTGGGCGACGATGCCGCAGCACCGGATGAAGAAGTCAAATATTTCGACTAATCAGGGAGTTCCACCACCCGAATTTTTTGTGTTGTAATTTTTGTGAACACTGGGGACAGTGTTCGATTTAAGTGTGGGGTGGGGAGTAGCTAGGTGCTGGGACATAGGCTCTAATTTGCTGTATGTTTTTTCCTTGGTTTGGATGAATGTTTGTGCTTTCCCTGTGGTGAACTGATTTGTGGTGTATCTGTATATATTTATTTGTGTGGTTAATGATGTGTGTTATGAAAAGTTATGGTTGTCAGTGTAAATATTTTGTAAATAGTTTGTAAATATTTTTTTCTATCGAGATGATCGATATTTTTCACAAATTTTCGCGAAAATATTTTGCACTTGTAAATACTTTTTTTCTATCGAAATGATCGATGTGTTGCAAAATTTTTCGATTTTTATTTTTTTTGGGTTTCTCGGAGTTTGTTTTCAGTTCTTTTACCGAGAATAGTCCCATTGAACCGATGTCATAGTTAGTGACCGTTCCCTATGATGGATGGATGACGACCGTCTTAAGGGAAATGTAGTCGGTAGGAGTAGGATTTTTATTTGTTTTTAATTTTTTCTTTGGTGGATTGCATCAATAAACTGTAGTTTCTTATGGCTGCTAAAATTTTGTTGCGTGTGTAACTGATGTTCAAAATGTGAAAATGATTCGTTTGAAAGCATGCAATTTGATAAATATGTTGAGTTACCTAGGCTATAGAATTTGATTCAGTATGATTGAGGCTTAATCTTGAATTCATGTAATTGACTAATTAAAGAGTCTGTGAATGCATCTTGAGTCGAGCATGTGCATGAAGTGTGAAGTGAGGTATTGTTAGTCCATGCCATTGTGAATTGTCTAGAACTTGCCTGGTGTGTATACAAAACGAAATGAAGGAAGTGTTGTGTTGGAAAGGATGTAGGCATTTCTTTGTTTTAACCGATAGATTCCATTTTTTTTCTTGTCAAATTCTACCTTTTTATATGTTGTTTACCCTAGTCAGCCCGTTGAGCCTTTAGCCGATTTCTTTCTTTCTTTTGTCCAAACTTGTATAAACTAAGCTTTATTCCTTCTTTTCATTAGTCTTAAAGTCTATACGAAACTCTTAAGCGCTTACAAAGAAAAGACAATGTTTCCCAAAGTGTTAAAGAGTGAAAAGAAAAAGAAAAGCAGAGTGAAGAAAGAAAAGATGATGTTGAAGAGGCACTTGCTATAATTAAATGATAGCGAGGGTACATGAAAACCCTTTGTTTTGTGTCAAGTGTGTCTGAGGAAATGGGCTGTATGAAAGTAAACCAGCATGAATGGGAGAAAAAGAGGAAAGAGAGGAACAATGTCCATAAGTCGATGGGAATGAGTTGAAAAGGCGCTTAAGGATGTTAGCGACTATTATTGGCTAATCCAATATATATACTAGATCCATAGCCCCGTTACAACCCATTAAAGTCCTACGTGATCTTACATTGCATTTCTTTATATTAGTGGAGTAATACACTAAGGGCAAGCTTATGGGTCATGACATGAGGCATGTGAATTCTTTTGGGAGAGTGAGTGAAATTAATTTTTATATGCCCCTACTTGAATGTTTGTGTGTGGCATGAACATAAAGGGGAAGATTCTCTCGAGTTGTGAGGGCACATGCTTGAGGAAAGATTGATTTTCGTGTCGGATTTCTTGATTAGCTGATTTGCATGAGTTTGCCGATATCAAGAATCAATTCTTAAAGGTCTAGGAAGTCTTGATGTATTAAAGGACATTGTATTGTAAGACCAAGCATGTTTTCGTGATGATATGCAGAAATTGAAAAATCGGTATGACCGTAGCGTAAATGGTCGCACCATAGTGACGAAGGTTGGGATGTAATTTGCATGATTTGTGTATATGTTGTTCGAGGATGAACAAGGATTTAAGTGTGGGGTAAGTGATCGTGGGCAGATTTATATGCCCAAGTGATACTCAAACGTATCATTTTTACCTTGTTTGTTGTGCAATGTGTATATAATATCATGTAATTGGTAATAAAATGCGAATTTATAATAACCAACATGATTAGCATTTGTTTTGCAGGTAATTGTGATTTTTAGGAGCTAAAATGCATGTTGGAACTATATCGGAGTTGTACTTGGATGCGAGCGTGGAAAGACATGGGAATGCACATTTTATAGGGGCTCCGCGATGGAGCCGTGCCACGCTACCATCGCGGTAGCACACTGCCTGAACAGGAATTAAAATGGCAAATTCCAGTGTGCCTTCGCGTCAGCTCCGTGGCACGGAGAGAGGCCTCCGCGTTGGCCTCCGTGCCACGTTGAGGCTAATTTTTCGGACCCTGAAATTCCAGTGAAGGTCCGCATCCACGCCGTGTCACGGAGGCAGTGCTCCGCGTTGGCCTCCGTGACACGTTGCTTGTTATTTCGGGAAAAATTTCCCACTAGTATAAATAGCACACTTAGGTTTATTTTAAGTAGTTTTTAGTTTTTAGACGGAGTTCAGAAGTGGAGAGCAAGGACGTGGGTTAGGAGCAGTTGAGGAACGAAAAAGCTAAGGGATTTCTTCTCTTCTTTTCTTCTTTCTATCAATTGTACGTATGATTTACACTCATTTTAGGATGATCAATCCACAAATGAGTGGCTAATTCTCTTCCTTGCTGAGGTTTTGTAACTTGTAATGAATTTTGATTATAATTGATATGGTTTTCTTCTTCTTCTTCCATGTTGTTCTATTAATTCTTGTTTTTACTGCATTAGTGCTTGGCCGACATTAATGTACATCTAAAAAGTCCAATTTCACTCGAAAGAGCAAGAAATTGGAAAGTTGTGAATTAATAGGGTATTGTTCTTAACTTGATTTGGGAAAATTGGGTTTTGATGTGCTTTCCTGATAGAAATATACTTGAAAGCCGTATTAGTCAATTTAGGAACCGGAATTGTAGTGCTACGTCATAAATTGCATTTGATCACAGAAATGTAGACGGATGGTTTATGATTCTAAAGTGAAATTAAATACGAGAGTTTTAATTTCTAGGCGAATGTTCTTGGCTAGCAACATGAAGAAGAGATTAACCAAATTATCATGATTATCAAGTTCATTACTTGTTCTTAACCTTGGCATGCTCATATCCATTGTCTAAATTCACAGTAAATAGTTGTTATAAATTGTAGTAGATATAGTTTAGAAACAAAAACTCAAGTAACTGTTGGTTACATTGTTGTTAGCATAATTAGAAGTGAAATAGAAATATAGTAAACTAGGCAACTTTACATATCTTGAGCCTCCTTGGATCGATACTTGGCTACTTAGCGACTTTATTACTTGTTTGACCACGTGCACTTGCGTGTCGGTTTTTAACCCATACCGGAACACCCGAACAATGGCCGACCACCATGATAATACGGTCCAGACCTCCCTGCTTGCAGGGGTAGTTCAGTTTACTCTGCGCAGAGTTAGCACACCCTGTTTATAGGGGCAGACCACTCTGTGTGCACACCTGTGCCCAGAGGCAGGAGTCTTCGGACTCAGACACAGTTTATTGTCAGAGGCCAAGGCCTGAGCTACGTACCCAAGGGGGCCGGTAGGAGGAGCTCACAGTTATCAGATAAGTGGAGTGACTTGTTTTTGGTTGGTTTAGACCCGGGTAGGGGTAAATTGATTGCTTGCTTGGTTGGCACCTTTCGGCTTATGGGGGTTGGTCAGGTATTGTGTGTATTATTATGTATATTGATATGTGCTAGTAGACACTGATAGACAGAAGGACGACACGTCTTCAGGTACACTCAGTTAGTTACAGAATGTATAAACTCTCCCCAGTTATCCTCAGCTAGTTAGACTCAGCTACTTCTTGCTTAAATGTCAGTTATTGTGCTATTCGTTTCAGTTGCATATTTCAATTTGCTTTACATGCTCAGTACCTGTGGTACTGATGCCCAGCGGGGCGCTGTATTGCTTGCCTACAGGTACTCACGGACGAGGAGCCGATCCCTCGTGATTCCATCCAGCTAGTGAGTCATCAGCTCCTGTCATCCGGAGTCTGATTCCCAGAGGTGTAGCTCCTTTTCTTTTGTTGTGCAGTATGGGTAGGTCGGGGCCCTGTCCCGATCATTTCTATTAGTTTCTTACAGTATTCGTAGAGGCTTGCAGTCTGTATATATTCCCTGTGGTTATTTGAGCCGGTCGTGTGGGGCCGTGCAGTCTGCTGTAGCTGTTTTGTATTCCAGTTTATGTTGGCCGTGTGGGGCCTTAGTTTGACAATAGTGGTGACCTTGCCGGTCACGTAGTTTTACAACAGTCTTGTGTTGATTTACAAATAACTAGACAGCATGGTGGCCTTGTCAGCCCGCATAGGTTCCTTGTTACAAGTCTGTTTCTGGTTAGCTGTTGTTACAGGTATAGATGGCTACAGGCCAGTTGGCCGGAGGCTGTAGTTACAGCCGTTATATAGCCGATTTGTTTCTTGAAATAGAGACAAAGCCAGCCAAAGCACCAGATGTGCTCAGGCTGGACCAGTTAGCAGTCCAGAGTCTAGCAGGCACCAAGTGCCGTCATACCCCCCAAGGTGGGGTCTGACAAACTTGGTATCAGAGCAGGTCGTATCCCAGGAAGTCTGCAAGTCGTGCTAAGTAGAGTCTTGTCTATGGATGTGTTGTGCACCACATACTATAGGCAGGAGGCTGCGAGGCATGTTAGGATTGTCACTTTTCTTTCTTATTCAATCGTGCTATAGAGCGGTACAATATAGAGTTGACTTTTGAAACTCACCACCCTCTTTGCTCACAGATATTATGGCAGACCAGTGGCACCTAGCTACAGGTAGTAGATTGGATACAGCAGCGGGCGAAGGCACCAGTAGGATGCCTCAGTTACAGCCAGGTTCCGCCCGGTTTGAGAGCAATACGGAGGCGTCATCTCGGCCCTCCCAGCAGTCTCCGCCTCGCCAGACACCATTTGAGGCAGCACCGCCTCCCACAGCTCCTGCACCCATTTCGTCTGATCAGGAGCTACGTAGTGCGGTGGTTATGTTGACTCAGATGCTAGCTGCTCAGCGTCAGCCAGCACCACCTACAGCAGCAGAATCCCTAGGGGGCCTAGGTAGTTCTAGGGTTAGAGAATTCTTGGCGTTAGGACCCCCTCAGTTTACTGGATCAGATTCAGCGGAGGACCCTCAGGACTTTTTGGACCAGATGCAGAGGATCTTTAGAGTCATGCACGTACCCCAGCAGAATCAGTTGAGTTAGCAGTGTTCCGGTTACGGGATATTGCTGTTTTGTGGTACGAAAGTTGGGAGAGGTCTCGGGGAAGAGATGCAGCCCCTCCTACTTGGTCCAGCTTTTCAGAGGCCTTCCTGGACCACTACTTACCCCGTGAGGTCAGACAGGCTCGGATGGACCAGTTCTTACATTTAGAGCAGGGGGCTAGGAACGTCCGTGAATATTCCTTACAATTCGACTCCTTAGCCCGCTATGCTCCAGCATTTGTGGACACCATGTCGTCCAGAGTCCACCGCTTTATTATGGGCCTGAACCTAGAGTACATAGAGACGTGCATGACAGCTACTTTGAGAGAGGACATGGACATAGCCAGGGTACAGGCCTTCGCACAGACAATTGAGGGCCTGAGGCAGCGACAGCGGGGTGACAGACAGGCGACTTCAGAGCAGCGCCGTAGGAGCAGACCCGCTGAGATTCAGAGGGAAATTCCTAGGGGGCCGAGACCATGGTTTTTAGATAGGCCACCCAGATCTTTACCACCGGTACAATAGCAGAGGGGCAGGTTTATTCGCCGGAGTCAGTCAGAGTCCAGTAGCAGTTCACGGACAGTAGCCTCACCTCAGCAGCGGAGGGTAGAACAGAGTAGATTTGCATCTACCCCTTGTCCTATATGCCACCGAGTACATTCTGGAGCCTACAGGCAAGGCTTCCCAGGGTGCTATTACTGTGGACAGGAAGGGCATTTAATGAGAGATTGTCCAGCCAGGGGACGGGGTAGTCAGGATGATCTGGATAGAGCGTCAGCAGGACCACGAGTTCCAGCAGCCTCAGCAGGGCGCAGACCCCCAGTTTCAGGAAATAGGGGCCGAGGTAGACCAGGAGCCTATGGCTCAGGTGCAGGCCCCAGCCGTACCTATGCATTACCAGGGAGGCAGGATTCAGAGGCATCTCCCGATGTGGTCACAGGTATATTGACTATCTACTCATGCCCTGTTTATGTATTGATTGATCCAGGGTCTACCTTGTCATATATTACACCATTTGTGGCCCGAAAGTTGGGCATCGAATCAGAATTGCTTCAGCAGCCCTTTTCAGTGCTTACACCGGTCGGTGACTCGATTACAGCTAAAAGAGTTTACCGAGGGTGTACGGTAGAGGTTGTTGATCGCCAGACCACAGTAGACTTAATAGAACTTGAAATGGTTGACTTCGATGCCATTATGGGTATGGACTGGTTAGTGCCATGCTATGCCAACTTAGAATGCTGGACCAAGACGATCTGATTTCACTTTCCGGGGGAAGCAGTGCGAGAGTGGAAAGGGAGTACACCTACGCCGAAAGGTAGGTTTATTTCCTACCTTCAGGCAAGAAAATTAATAGCAAAAGGATGTATTTTCCACCTAGTTAGAGTCCAGGACGTTCGGGTGGAACCTCCGACTCTTCAGTCTATTCTAGTAATCAATGAATTCCCTGACGTATTTCCGGATGAGTTGCCTGGTATCCCTCCCGAAAGGGAGATAGATTTTGCGATTGACTTGTTGCCAGGGACTCAACCTATATCCATTCCCCCGTATCGCACGGCACCAGCTGAGCTTAGAGAGCTGAAAGAGCAGTTAAAAGATTTGCTCGACAAAGGTTTTATCAGGCCTAGTACTTCCCCGTGGGGTGCGCCAGTTCTGTTTGTAAGAAAGAAAGATGGCTCAGTCCATATGTGTGTGGACTACCGGCAGCTGAATAAGGTAACGGTTAAAAACAAATACCCGCTCACGAGAATAGATGATTTGTTTGACCAGTTGCAGGGGGCCAAATGTTTCTCTAAGATAGATCTGAGGTCCGGATACCACCAGGTCCGGGTTCGTGAGAGGGACATTCCAAAAACTGCTTTCAGGACCAGGTATGGTCACTTTGAATTTCTAGTCATGTATTTCGGGCTGACGAATGCTCCCGCAGTTTTTATGGACCTGATGAACAGCATATTCAGACCGTATTTGGATCTGTTCGTGATAGTATTTATCGATGATATTCTGGTATATTCTCCTTCAGAGGCAGATCACCAGAACCATTTACGAACAGTACTCCAGATCCTTAGAGAACGTCAGCTGTACACCAAGTTTTCTAAGTGCGAGTTCTGGATGAACTCAGTTGCCTTTTTGGGACACATCGTGTCGGATGCTGGTATACAGGTAGACACACAGAAAATAGAGGCGGTCAAGACATGGCCCAGACCTACCAATCCGACTGAGGTTCGCAGCTTCCTGGGTTTAGCAGGGTATTATCGAAGATTTGTTGAAGGATTCTCCACTATAGCAGCACCTCTGACAAAGCTGACACAAAAAGCAGCAAAATTTCAGTGGACGGAGGCATGTGAGCAGAGTTTTCAAGAGTTGAAAGACAGATTGACCTCCGCCCTAGTACTAGCATTGCCAGAGGGAACAGATGGGTATGCGGTGTATTGCGACACTTCAGGTTTGGGACTGGGTTGTGTGTTAATGCAACATGGTAAGGTGATTGCTTATGCTTCCAGACAGTTGAGGAAACACGAAAAGAACTATCCGACCCATGACCTGGAACTGGCTGCAGTGATCCACGCTCTGAAAATTTGGAGGCATTATCTGTATGGTGTCCATGTAGACATTTTTACAGATCATAAAAGTCTGCAATACATTTTCACACAGAGGGAGTTAAATCTGCGGCAACGTCGCTGGTTAGAATTGTTGAAAGAGTATGATGTAAATATTCTCTATCACCCAGGAAAAGCTAATGTAGTAGCAGATGCCTTGAGCCGTAAGTCAATGGGGAGTTTGGCGTATTTGCGGCTCGAGAAGCGGGAATTAGCCAAGGAAATTCATCAACTAGCTGGTTTAGCCGTTCGAGTAGTGGAGACAGAAAATAACAGAGCGGTAATTCAGAATTCTGCCGAGTCATCACTAGTTACAGAGGTAAAAGAACGGCAGTACGAGGACCCTGACTTAGTCCAGCTCAGAGATAGAATTCAGAAAGGTAAAGAGTCAGATTTCCAAGTGACTGAAAATGAAGTACTACATTGTGGGGGCCATTTATGTGTCCCGAATGTTTTAGGGCTTCGCCAGCAGATCATGCATGAGGTACATTACGCTCGTTATTCCCTCCATCCAGGAGCAACGAAAATGTACCACGATATCAGAGACATCTACTGGTGGCCAGGTATGAAATCTGAAATAGCTGAATTTGTATCTAGATGTCCTAACTGCCAGCAGGTGAAAGCGGAGCACCAGAAATCGGGAGGTCTGACGCAGGATATAGCTGTGCCTATGTGGAAATGGGAAGCGATAAATATGGATTTTGTAACAGGATTACCCCGTACCAGACGCAGAAATGATTCCATTTGGGTAATAGTAGACAGGCTAACAAAATCAGCTCATTTCCTACCAGTGAAGGCTACCTTCTCAGCTGAGGATTATGATGAATTATATATCAGAGAAATAGTTAGACTACATGGAGTGCCGGTATCTATTATTTCAGACAGGGGATCACAATTCACAGCTAGATTTTGGCAGTCATTCCAGAGGGGTCTGGGAACGCAGATCAATTTGAGCACAGCATTCCACCCTCAGACAGATGGACAGGCTGAGCGAACTATCCAAACGCTCGAAGATATGCTACGGGCGTGCGTACTAGATTTTGGAGGTAGCTGGGATGAACATCTGTCGCTGATTAAATTTGCTTATAATAACAGCTACCATTCAACTATTCAGATGGCGCCTTTCGAGGCATTATACGGGCGAAAATGTAGATCGCCGGTGGGCTGGTTTGAAATAGGAGAATCAGCATTAGTTGGCCCAGACATTGTTTGGCAGTCCGACGAAAAGATAAAGATTATCCGACAACGTTTACTGACTGCTCAGAGCCGCCAGAAGTCGTATGCAGATATGCGGCGTAGAAATCTAGAATTTGCGGTAAGTGACTGGGTATACCTGAAGGTGTCTCCAATGAAAGGGGTGATGAGATTTGGCAAGAAAGGCAAGCTTAGCCCAAGATTCATTGGGCCATATCAGATTCGGCGAAGAATAGGCCGAGTTGCATACGAGTTGAACTTGCCTCAGAGTTAGCATCTGTTCACCCAGTGTTCCATGTTTCTATGTTAAGGAAGTTCGTAGGGGACCCTTCTACAGTAGTTCCGGTTCAAGATGTCCAGGTCACAGAAGAGTTAGCATATGAAGAAGTTCCCGTAGCTATCTTAGACAAACAGATTCGCAGGTTGAGAACTAAAGATGTTGCATCTGTCAAAGTAATGTGGCGTAACAGGAATCATGAGGAAATGACGTGGGAAGCAGAATAAGATATGAAAGTCAGATACCCTCACCTATTTCAGGCCTAGTCAGGCGACAGGTATGTCCGTATTATTACTTATGCAGTACCTTATGGTTTTATGTCTGTGAATGATAAAGAGTGGTATTTAGTTATCCACTGGATCCTAGAATATTATGTGGAGTGCCTGTGTTTGACTTTTCTGCATTTTAGGTTTTTGTTATAGTCCATGTTACAGGGGAAACTCTGCCGAAATTTTTCTAGAAAATAAAGTAAGTAGTCCTATAGATAACAGTGTACATTCGAGGACGAATGTTCTTAAGGGGGGAGAATGTTATACCCCGTAGAATTCCCGGCACCTAGACGACCTATTCGCACGTTGGTTAAGCATATTAGAAGGCCATACGTGCTAGAGAAAGGCCGGGAAAAAGATCAGACGAGAAACCCGTCGAACCATCGCGGGAGGAGCTGAGGCAGAGCCCCTCCGCGATGGCAGCGTGTCACGGAGGTGAAGCCTCCGCAATGGCTCCGTGACACGTTGCCCAGGTTCAGGCTCAAGTATATAAGCCCCACTTCGGTTTAAATTAATTTTTAATCAAAGGAAAATTTCCAGAAAATAGAGGGTACGACAGAGAGGAGTAAGAACGAAGGAAATTAAATAATTTTCGTCCGATTACGCTGCTAAACGCTGCCCAAATTCAAATTAACCCCAGATACTGAGATATTTAGCAGCAGAGAGCATTCCTACGGATTTAGTTTCGTAAAATACGGCAGACGAATCGGCAAGCCGCCGAACTAAGGTAAGTAGAATTGCTCTAAATTAATGTCTATGTGTTCCTAGCTGAGAAGTGAATATTTCTCCCTTCTGGACCGCTGAAAAATAACGAGTTTTCGACCGTTTTTCGAAAGGTTAAAGTTGGGATATATATATATATATATATATATCTAAAGTGACAATTTCTCCCGAATATTAATATATTTAGTTCTAATTGACGTGTACATGAATGTAGTTGGGAGAAACAGCAGAAGTACCGACGGAAATCACACCGGTCAGTCGGGTACTCAGAAACCAGGTATGTAAAGTTATTCTTTCGGCAAGCCAGGAAGTACAGTTTAGAAAGTAAATAGAATAAAGGCTATTAACCGGTACCCAGCGTACAGGAACGATTTTAGTACAATTTCCAGCAAGCATGCTAGTATATTAATTACGTATCATGCGATAATCAGAATAGTAGATATTCAGGCAATACGTATTATATCTGTTGAGATTGTATCCAGTAGTAGATGGTGCATTTTATGTTATTGAGCTATATCCAGATATAATCAGATAGACAGATAAAGGCCAGGTAGCAGTTAGTCCAGCAATCAGGAATAGTGTAAAACAGAATATAGTTTCAGTTATTTAATACAAACTGGCCTTGAGATACAAGAAGAGAATATGGTTAGTATTTTGCATTGAGCATGCTTGCTGTGTATGTGTTTTGTATGTTGAGACTTGTTGTGGCATGTGGGCACCCTTTAGCATCCCCATCGTCCCTGGGTTATAGCTGTGTCGATACCAGATTCAGATACCGCCACCAGCTGGGCGATGCCGTCCGACTAAAGGACGATGATGGCCGACCACCATGATAATACGGTCCAGACCACCCTGCTTGCAGGGGTAGTTCAGTTTACTCTGCGCAGAGCTAGCACACCCTGTTTACAGGGGCAGACCACTCTGTGTGCACACGTGTGCCCAGAGGTAGGAGTCTTCGGACTCAGACACAGTTTATTGTCAGAGGCCAAGGCCTGAGCTACGTACCCAAGGGGGCCGGTAGGAGGAGCTCAAAGTTATCAGATGAGTGGAGTGACTTGTTTTTGGTTGGTTTAGACCCGGGTAGGGGTAAATAGATTGCTTGCTTGGTTGGCACCTTCCGGCTTATGGGGGTTGATCAGGTATTGTGTGTATTATTATGTATATTGATATGTGCTAGTAGACACTGATAGACAGAAGGACGACACGTCTTCAGGTACGCTCAGTTAGTTACAGAATGTATAAACTCTCCCCAGTTATCCTCAGCTAGATAGACTCAGCTACTCCTTGCTTAAATGTCATGTTATTGTGCTATTCGTTTCAGTTGCATATTTCAGTTTGCTTTACATGCTTAGTACCTGTGGTACTGACGCCCAGCGGGGCGCTGTATTGCTTGCCTACAGGTACTCACGGACGAGGAGCCGATCCCTCGTGATTCCAGCCAGCCAGTGAGTCATCAGCTCCTGTCATCCGGAGTCTGATTCCCAGAGGTGTAGCTCCTTTTCTTTTGTTGTGCAGTATGGGTAGGTCGGGGCCCTGTCCCGATCATTTCTATTAGTTTCTTACAGTATTCATAGAGGCTTGCAGTCTGTATATATTCCCTGTGGTTATTTGAGCCGGTCGTGTGGGGCCGTGCAGTCTGCTGTAGCTATTTTGTATTCCAGTTTATGTTGGCCGTGTGGGGCCTTAGTTTGACAGTAGTGGTGACCTTGCCGGTCACGTAGTTTTACAGCAGTCTTGTGTTGAGTTACAGATAACTAGACAGCATGGTGGCCTTGTCGGCCCGCATAGGTTCCTTGTTACAAGTCTGTTTCTGGTTAGCTGTTGTTACAGGTACAGATGGCTACAGGCCAGTTGGCCGGAGGCTGTAGTTACAGCCGTTATATAGCCGATTTGTTTCTTGAAATAGAGCCAAAGCCAGCCAAAGCACCAGATGTGCTCAGGCTGGACCAGTTAGCAGTCCAGAGTCTAGCAGGCACCAAGTGCCGTCATACCCCCCCAAGGTGGGGTCTGACATTAACCCGATGAAATCTCTAAGTATCTATCATGGATAAACTCTCTTCATGTCTCTAATGTTGTTTCGAGATTCATGGGCATGTTTTATAATATTTTTAATTACAAATTTTATTATTTCAAAGTCCTACAATTATAATGCCCAATTATGCAAGTTCATGAAATGATGAGATTATGATCTATGTTTTCAAGTATGATGAGATGTACATGATGAAAGTATGATTTCGAATCACCCATGTTTATATTCATGATTTTGACTATCTCATAGAATGTACAAATTTGGGAAAGCCCATATGATCAAGTATGTTTCATGATTTACTTCAATTTCATGGTATTAGCTTACCACATAATTTTGGAGTCTAGACTCCCACTTTCCAGCTTGTGGTATGGTTTGAGCCTAGGCTCCTCATGATGTGTTTTCAGATTATGCATGTAAGATTATGATTCAGCTTCGTCAAAAGAAGATGGTTCAGCTTTATTGAAAAACGATAGAGAGCATATGCATGTTTTTGGGACTAGTGTCTAGCACCGAGTCGGCTAAGGGTTCAGTCAACCTTGTGCCTTAGAGCTAACATAGGTATGTTCAGATTATTTGGGACCTCCTTTGTGAGCTTTCCCTTTCCCCTAGGTGCCTTCAGCTTTATATCGATATCATGGTAGTGCCCTTAGCCCTGGTAAGGCTTTGGACGGGTCTGCCTACTTGGGAGTAATAGTCGGGACCACCTAAGCTATATCGTGGTAATGTCAGTTATATGATGAGTCTCCCATTGTTCCTCATGATTTCAATAATACATGTTCATCAGTCATGGTATTATGCTTTCAGCAGGTTTGACACAATGTTCAGTTTTACTTATGATTATCAGTTTCAGCTTTGGGTCATTTGATTAAGTTGTGATATTCAGTTATGTATAAATCATGTTTCAGATAATAGCATGCAAGCCTTACTCTCATAATCTTATCTTGAATATATTTTATGATATGCATGATTTCAGTTGCTTACTTAGCAATTTTACTTATCTTGCATACTTAGTATATTCCACATACTAACCGGATACTTTATGTTGTATCATTTTATGATATAGTCTCGGACGTGAAGGTTCAGTCCCGTTGTTAGCCAGATCCTCAGACTTAGCATCTCTCAGTCTGTTGGTGAGTCCTTATCCTTCGAGGACCTTTTATTAGCTTGTTATCAGTTCTTCCAGTTTCAGTCTTTACTGAGTTAGTTGGGTTTTGTCCCATCAACTCGTTAGTATGTAGAGGCTTATCAGACATAACGTGTATTCAGCTTCAAAACTGTGTTACATATTCAGATGATTATATGTTATTACATTCTCAGACTTTCACTATTTCACATGTTACATTTCTGCATTTATTATGTTGAGATTTAGATGTCATGTTCATGCCACAGGTCGACTTGGAGCCTCTCGGGGTTCTTTATCCCGTGTCTCAATTCGAGCCTATGTTCATATTGTGACAAACTTGGTATCATAGCATTAGGTTTTGAAGTGTCCTAAGGCTTCTAAAAGGCGCACTAAGTAGTCTTTTTCATGGGTGTGAAGCGTGCCACACATGATGAAAAGGCTACAAAATGTTTTGGAAATTTTCCTTCTTTCATGATCTATATCGTGCGATGAAATGTCTCTCTATCCTTCTAACTCGTGCTATACGCATTTGCAGAATTATACCTCTTTTCCAAGTTAATGGAAGAAGAAATTAAATGGGTATGGCTATGAGAATGGCAATGGAGATGGGAAACCAGCCCGCCCCACCAGCCTCCGAGGATCATATGCCCGAGCAGGTTGCCCATGTAGAGTTTAGGGCAGCCATCCAGATGTTGGCACAGGCATTGACCGCCCAAGTCAACCAGCAGGCGATAGCGCATGTTCCCCAGAATGGGATTGCGGCAGCAGCAAGAGTCAGGGATTTTCTTACGATGAACCCTCCAGAGTTTCTCATATCGAAGATGGAGGAGAATCCACACAAGTTTATTGATGAGATTTAGAAAATAACCCAGATCATGGGGGTGATAGGGGAAGAGAAAATAGACTTAGCCTCTTGTTAGTTAAAAGGGGTCGCACATATTTTGTTCAGACAGTGGAAGGATGGCAGAGTAGTTGGAGCGGGTCCCATTGGCTGGGATGAGTTCCATACCACATATTTGGATTGATTCTTTCCTCGAGAGATGAGGGGGATCAAAGCAGCTGAATTTGTGAACTTGAGGCATAACAACATGATGGTCCAAGAGTATGATTTAGAGATCACCTGCCTATCCAAATATGCACATTAGATGGTGGCTGATCAGAGGGCTCGAGTGAGTCGGTTCGTGCATGGGATAGCAGACTATTTGGTCAAATATTGCCAGACCATGATGCTTCATCAAGATAACATTACTTCTGGTTGGTTCTGTACGCCAAGCAAATAGAGGTGGTACATTTGAGGGAGAGAGAGGCCAAGAGGGCTAGGACTGATAGCTTTGGATTCACCCAGCAGAGGCTTGGTGGTGGGCATCGTCAACAATTCAAACAGAGATCATTAGCCCCCGCGCCATCAGCAATGAGTGTGCCATTCAAATCTAGGTGTGACCAAAGGGGACGAGCATCAGGCTCTTAAGGTCAGGGGAGTAGCCCCGCAGAGTCCAGTATTCCAGGGTGTGATAGGTGTGTCTGAAGACACACTGGTCATTGCTTAGCAGGTACATGTGCTTGTTTCTAGTCCGTGAAGCCCGGACATATGCTCAGAGATTGTCCAGCAACTTGACAGGGCCATGGTAGGGGCTGAGACCTAGCCAGTAATTTAACAGCCCCACCAGTAAGCTCAACTCAATAAGGTGCCTCCACTAGTGCAGGTGGTGGTCAGCGTCAGAACAGATTCTATGCCCTCGCATCTCATCAGGAGTAGGAGGCCTCTCTAGATGTAGTCACTGGTATGTTACGAGTATTCCACCTTGATGTATATGCTTTGTTATATCCAGAGTCTACTTTATCTTTTGTGTTGCCCTATGTTTCTAGTAGTTTAAAAGTCAGTCCCGAAATCTAATTAGAACCCTTCTCAGTCTCTACTCCAGTCAGTGATTTAGTTATAGCTCAACGGGTATATAGAAATTTCCCTGTCATAGTCCTTCAGAAAGTCAACTCAGCAGATTTAGTAGAGCTAGCCAAGAAAGATTTTGATGTCATCTTTGGAATGGATTGGCTACATGCATATTATGCCTCAGTGGATTGTAGAACCCATGCAGTAGAGTTCCGGTTCCTGGGTGAGCCAGTCCTAGAGTGGAAGGGTAGTTCAGTTGTTCCTGTAGATCATTTTATTTCCTACCTTAAGGCTAGGAAGATGAGTTCTTAGGGTTGTGTGTACCATCTAGTTAGGGTTAAGAATGCTACATCCGATATCCCGATTATCCAGTCAGTTTCGATAGGGTATGAGTATCCAAAAGTGTTTCTAGATGATCTGTCGGGGATTCCTTCCGAGCGGGAGATTGACTTTGGTATTGACCTTCTTCCTGATATGCAGCCTATATCTATTCCTCCTTATAGAATGGCTCCACCTAAGATAAAAGAGTTGAAGGAGAAGTTGAAGGATCTTTTAGACAAAGGTTAAGTTTATGAGGTTACAACTTGGAGAATGTTGTAGTATTGTGTTGTTGTTTCTTTGTGTGTTTTTGTGGCATGTTGCTGGCCAATTTTTTCACAACTTTGGTGAAGTGAAGTTGCTGCTTGTTTTGTTTGTAAATTATACTTGGAAGGATCCTTAAGGAGTAAGCTTGAAAGGAAGATTTCGGCAAAATTAGAGTCGACGTGCCAAGGTATGTAAAGGCGTCCCTTTCCTTGTTTTTCAAGCGCGAAACTAAGTTATTGAAAGGATCACTATTCCTATGTTTCCAAAATCATATTGAGGCATGTATGATCCTGTACAAAGGGTTAGAAATACTTGGCATAAATCTTGAATCGTTAAGAATGGTTGAAGCGAACAAATGTGAAACGAAAGGCGTAATTTTTATACGATTGTTGCCGTAGTTCTAAATCGAGTCTGAAGTCCCCTTAACGTGGGCACCGTGATCTGGTACTTGAAGTATACTGTATATATGATGTTGAATATATGTTATGATTTTATCACTTAGTAAAATTGGTAGGAAATGCTAAGACGAAGACATGTAATTGAACTTGAGCTAAGAAGATGACGCTAAGCCGATTGAGGGTAAACGAGCTTATTGAAATGACGTTTTAATAATATTGTTAATCCTTCCTATATGTTTATGTTTTAAAGTTCTTAAGGTAGAAAGTAGATTTTATGTTTTTCCTCTTTAAAGCTAAGCAAGCGGCACAAGCGAATACGCTAAGTCGATACATGTTAACGGGGAAAGCATGGCTAAGTTGTTAATCTTTTTGTGACATTAAAAAAAAGGGAAGATAAGAGTAAATGTTATCCCTTTTAAGGTAATATGTGAGTAATATGCACTCTGCCCGTAATTGTTTTCTAGAACTTCTGAACAAGGTTAAAATATAAGAAAGACGAGGTTTAATAGATAAAGTTGTCAATTAGGCAAAGAGGTAAGTGCGCATAAGAATTGATGGAATAGTGAACACAAGGGTAAAGACTTGAGTGTAGAGTAAATAATTTTTGGCAAAGAAGTTAAGATGAATAAGGAAAGTAGAGCTAAATATTGTTAAATTACACGATACGGGTTACGATTGTGAACGAGGTAGGCAAACAACTAGGAAGATTAACCCTATTCTAAAGACGTTTAGCAAAAGAGTTATAAATTAAGTTGTTTATGTCCAATATGTGTTACATTGATTAATAACCACTAAAGTGTTAACCTTCTACAAAATAATTAGAGTTGAACGTCTACAAAATAGTAACTTAAGTTGAGAAGCTCTCTACTATACCCCTAAACGATTATGTTAAGTTAGATATTCCATGTGTTGAAATTTTCTACCATGTATGAAAAGGGTAATCCTAGGATCTTCTAAGTCACTTATGATTATGTAAGCTTTCTTAAGCTCTATAGATAATTGTAAAGTTATGTAAGTCAATCCAACATCACCCGAATTACGGCTCTATATCTTTATTTGCCTATAAGGAATTACTTAGAGAATAACTCATTAAGTTATTGAGCTCCAAGTCTCAGATCCTTAATTTATGTCTTTACGTCCCTAATTTATGTTGAAACGTGCTAGCTGATCTAAGAAGTTTTTGAGAGACCATATTTCGAGAATTATGCTAATGTCTCAGTCAAGTATATGATGTTGCATACAAGTCTAACAACTCAAGTCTTTATATGTCTTTTCAGTAAGAAGTCTATGTATATGATTTTCATGTTATAACATACAATTGAATTCTTTTAGTTATATTCAAGTCATGCATCTTTATTTTCAGCTCTTGTTGAGTTATTAGTTGAATTTCTAAATTCAGAGGAGTGATTCTCCCATATACCAGTGTTCCTAATGTCTAAGTAAGTATAAGTGCAGGCTATGATAATGATTAGTTAAGCTCAGAACTTTGAATACTAGGAAGTCTCCTAGAGGTCACCCAGTTAACTAAATACAAGTTATACATTATATAGAAGTCTCATACGTTGTATGTCTGTAGTTTAGTTCTCAGCTCTATGTATATGAAAAATAACTCCAACTTCCTAGTTATAATTTTCATGTTTTCCTGCAAATAAGTCAAATGAATTAACAACTATATGTGCTGATCTATATGATAAATTTGGCAATGAAATTCCAATGTATAGTTATCGATAAAGGTAAAGGAACCACACGGTAGGAAGTATATATTTGTAGTTCCCAGTTGTTAAAGAATTGTGTAGAAATGAGCTCTATGTGTTTCTATCCAACTAATATGTTAAATTGGTAGGATTATTGTAGGACATTGTTTGTAAACCTACAAAAGTTCTTATGTTGTCTAAACCTCTTGAAGGTCCTTCAGGTAACTGAGTCGACATGTTCATGTATAATTTGATGGCTTTGCATGATATATATGCGTATTTTCTAGCTTTACATGATATGGGTGCTCACTTGCATTTATGGGTTACAAAAGAGGCCTATTCCTGCCACATATTTAACATTTTTTATTTATATGCCATACGTGTTAAATTGTCTCAATATAAGCCATATCGACCCTACTTATGATTATGATTGAGAATTATTTTTATTTTACCCCGATGTGGTACATCGACTAGAGATATTTTTATTTTACCTCAGTGTTGTACATCGGCTGGAGATATTTTTATTTTACCCCGGTGTGGTACATCGGCTGGAGATATGTTTACTTTACCTCGATGTGGTACATCGGCTGGAGATATTTTTATTTTACCCTGGTGTGGTAAATCGGCTGGAGATATTTTTATTTTACCCTGGTGTGGTACATCGGCTAGAGATATTTTTAGTTACCCCGGTGTGGTACATCGGCTGGAGATATTCTTATTTTACCCCTATGTGATACATCGGCTGAAGATATTTTTATTTTTCCCTGGTATGGTACATCGGCTGGACGAATTTTATATATGGATTTATGGTTGGCTGGTTGTTGGCATTACACTTGTAGTTTTTCCTATGCATTACTTGGTTGCATTTTCACTTCAATATTGACTTATTGTTAGGTTTCAGTTTCCAGGATTCCAGGTTGTTACTATTCCTTATTTGTTGCTCAGTTATCATTGCTATCTTACCTATTTACACTTTCTTCCTTATATACCAGTACATTTAATTTGTACTGACATCCCTTCACTTGGCGACCTGCGTTCATGCCGAAGGTGCAGGTAGAGGTCGGGATTGCCAATTGTGGTAGCAGTTTGTGAGATTAGTGGATGTGTTGGTATGCTCCTTTATTTCTGGAGCTAAGACTGGTTTTGTTTTAGTTAGAGTTTTGAAATGCAGTTATAGGTAGGTTGGAGCGCTGTTCTGACCATCAATTAGTTTACTCTTTATAGGCTTTGTGGACTTAGTTTGTACAATTGTATTTAGTTTGTGGCCTTGTCGGCTTTTTGTTGTTTAGTTTAGCATACTCATAGCCTTGTTTGCATTTCAGTTGTTTACCTTGTATTGTTGAGACATTATGGGTCCAGTTTGTGCTCTAGTTGATTGTGACAGTCGGCCTGGACGGCCTAAGTGTTACAGTTACAGATGTCATATAGTCGGCTTCCCAGTAAGTCAGGTATGGGGAGCCAGTGGCGCCCTCCCCCCAGTTATGAGGCGTGACAAGAAAAAGGGCCTATGATCCTTTCCTAACCAATCATCCTAAAATCTATGTAAAGACCAGTCGGACAAGTTCTAGATCCTCTACACAGTATTGAGCTAGGTATTAGACCTCACTCACTCATGGTACATTTCCTGCATTCATTCTGCCTGTCCGGTTTATACATGGCTAGAATAACTATTTATGCTAATACACTAAAAGACATAAAAAGATCTACAGAAATAATGCTTTGCAATCAACAAGTACATACCTAATCATAAAATTTTTTAAACAGGGTCAATTTTAACAAATTCAAAACTGGTGCAATTTATTGGCTGAGTACTCCTACGCTACTTTCTAATTAAATAAAAATCACAAATGCAAAATCCTAAACATGTCAGTTCTACTAGATAGCACGCTGGAGGGAAAAGAAACACAACAAGAAAAACCCTCAAATGAATCCAGCAAAATCTAAAAAATACAAGTACACCACCTCTCCTTTTAAAAAGCATGTTTTGTCCCCGAAGGATAAAATATAAAGAAGAAGGAAGGGAACATATCTGTGGTGCACTAATAGCATGTTTGGCCAAGCTTCTCAAAGCAACTTATTTTGAGAAGTGCTTTTTTCAGAAGTGCTTATCAAAAAAGTACTTTTAGTAAGAAGCAGATTGTGTTTGGCCAATAAATTTAAAAATTACTTTTGACTAGAGATTAGTGTTTGGCCAAGCTTTTGAAAATTGCTTCTAAGAGTATTTTTAACAAAAGTGTTTTTCAAACAAGTGATTTTGGGGAGAAGCTATTTTTTTTACTTTTGAAAAACAACTTTTGCTACTCTCTAGAAGCAATTATTTTCTCCCAAGAGCTTGGCCAAACACCTTATATTTTTAAAATAAGCACTTTTTAGAAAGAAAAAAAATAAGCACTTCTGCCCCTAGAAGCTTGGCCAAACAGGCTATAAGCGCTCCTATCATCCTGCAGAGGTGGTACCTCCGCTATAATCATGGAGTGGCGGTAGCTGGTGCATTCACTGGTGTATCAGTAGGGGGAATGGCTTACCCGTCAGTAGTAACGGTCGCTTCCACGACCTCTAGAATCACTGAGGCTGAATGTCGCTTGCCCGAAGGGTCCTTGCCACCTACAAGCTTTGCATGGGCCATGGTGGAGCTACCCGCTCCTCTTGTTCTCTTAAGAAGCTCCAATTGATGCTCATCGTAAATCTACTGACTCTCCAATCTTACCCGCTTGCGCTCTCTGTTTTCTCTCTTTCTCTTCTTACTCGTCTCCGACATCCTCAGAGACCCTTGACGTGCCCTTATTCACGCGTCCGCATGTCTACGGGCCGTGCAAGTAATATAATGGCTCTTTTTAAGAACCGGAATGTCGAACACACAGGGACTGGACCCATTCCTCTAACTATCCGTTTCAAGTGTTATCGTAACTTTCTTAAGTGTTGGTTATAGAAGTTTTCGAGGGAGATTTAATTAAGTTTGTTTTGGTCAATGAAATATCCAAAATTTACTCTAGGAGCAACATAAAGTTAAAACCAGCTAATGATGTGATACTACGATTTGCAATGGGTTAAGCATGAAACTATTGATTACTATTTCACATAATTAGAATTGCATATTCATGGTCTTTCGAGCCTCTAAACACGGCAAACTAGCCTCACTGCATCATTGTGAGTGAGGATGCTAATTTCTAGTTCGCGGGCAATTAATTATGTTGTGGTTTACGAGGAAATGATTAGGGACTTTCGTGCGTCTAACCATTTAACTCAACTTACCCTCACAACTACTTCTTCGAGTGGTGATGTGATAATCCGAAGTTGGTCTCTTAATAACCCCCGTTTTATCAACCAAGCAAGGTGTTAGGTATATTTCTATCCTAACACGAAATTATATCGTGAGATACAAACATGCTCCTTACATTCTCATGTCCTGACCTAGGTAATTCTTTCTTAAGCAATTGCCCAAGCTAACGTATATGTTTTCATGGTGATCAATCATAAAAACAACCAACAATCCATAATGCAAGACGAAAACAACAATCAATAACTTAATTCCAAAACAATTTCATAAAATCACAATCATAATTCATGGCTTCAACCCTAGAGGAAGGGTTCTTTCCATTCACGTTCGTAAAACTACAACTAACTACTACTAAACTAACATACTTACATGAATTTGGTAGATGAGAAGGGAATTTGACAAACCCTAGATGAGTTCTCCCACTTCTCCCTTCACTCCTAGGTAGTTTTCCAGAATAAAATCGTGACAAAGTGGTTTTAGGATCTAAGGGACCTATTTATAATAAATGAAAAATGTGCCTAATTTAGCATGTCCTGGAACGGCTCTGTGTCATGACACGGAGGTAACACGAAAGCTCTCTGGAAATTGCCTTCGAAAGCCGAAACTGTTGAGTGCCACTGCATTGGAAGCGTGTCACGCTGATTGGGAAATGCGTTGGCCATGCTCTGTCGCGCAGCTGGCACGGCGTGGCACGTTGCTGGCGCGCTGGTGCTGCCTGCCTGCCGCATCTGCTCCCGACTCCATTCCGCTTCTTCACCAACTTATACATTAGTTCCTCAAAATCATTGAAACCTACAAAACAAGGACTAATCATGTTGGTTAGCACATATATTCACATTTATATAAAATCACATGAAAATGTATACAATTACTTAGCTAAACAAGACTAAATTAAGTTCTCAAGCGTCACTCGGGCATGCTATTTTGACCGAGATCACAACCCCACACTTGAAGTCTTGTTCGTCCTCGAACAACCTTTTACATCTCATGCATATGGAGACTAACCCATAACTCATTTAGAAAGATTATTCAAGCTACGACTATAATGATTACGTAAGATAACAAGCTAAAAATAGAGCATGCACGACTTGATCATCGAAATGAAATACAACTATGTTAAGACTTTTGAACCTCAAGAATCGACTCTCAATCTTAGTAAACTCATGAAAATCAACTGATTAAGAAATCCCACATGAATTATATCCTTCCTTCAATATGTGCCCTCATGGAAAGAGAGTTACCCAGTTTCACACGCAAAAACAATTTTTAGATCACAACATGTGTGGGTACATGAATAGAATTATGCTCACTCTCACAAAGAATTCACATGCATCATGTAATGATCCATAAGCTTGCCCTTAGTGTTTTATTCCACTAATTTAAGGATGTATTAATGTAAGATCAAGTAGGACTTTTTAGGTTGTAATGTAACTCAGATGCGGATAGGTACTATTATGGCCAGTAATAGTGACTATCTTTCCTAAGTGCTTCTAATACATCACGCCCTCATTACGAACTTCCCTTCCCTTACTTCACCTTTTTCTCCTTTCAGCTTCCTTTTTCCTCTTTTGTTCCCCCTTTCTTTAGGCACTTTTAGCTTATTAGTAAGGAGCTCTATAAATACTTTTTCATTAATTTGTTTTCTTACTCCTTACTATAATCAACGATTTTCACACAAGTGCACCTTTGTCCTTTTCTCACTTCTACAACTTGCTACTTTTCCTTCCTTTTCATTCTTCTCACTCCTTTACTCCTTCGTATTTTTCCTTTAAGCGCTTAAGAGTTTTGGTTCAAATTCAAGACTAATGAAAGAAAAAGGATTAAGCTTATGTTGCAGCTGTTAAAGAATAGGCTCAAGGCTCAATAGGGTTAACTAGGATTAATTTTTCAAGGTAGGTAAAATGAGGGATAAAAATTTGGTTCATTCAAAGAAATGCCTAAATCATCTCATACAATTCACATCCTTCATTTCATTTTATAAACACACTAGGCAAGTTCTAGACAATCCATAATAGCATAGAATACTCAAAAACCTTTACACTCATGGCACATGCTCAAATCAAGACACATTCAGCAGACCCTTAACTCAGCTAATCACAAGAATTCACATTAAGCTTCCATTATATTGAGTCAAATTCAAGAGCCTAAGTGTCTCAAATAAAGTTATACACTTTCATGCTTCACACTGAACATACTTGCATCTTACAATAACATATAGCACCTAACAAGAACATCAAGCATCAATTAGTTATGGTTTCAAAAACCCAAAACCTATCGACTAATTTTTTCTTAAGACGGTCGTCATCCATACATCATCGGAAACAGTCCCTAACTATGAAAAAAAACACTATATACAGGCAAAGGAAAGAAAAAGAAAGTTTTTTTATTCTTCAGTTCAAAGACCCCCCCGTCGGAAAAGAACCGAAAAGAAAAACCAACGGGTGATGAAGTCATGCTTAATTCACAAAAATTTTTCAAAATTTTCAAATTTATCACAAATTCCTCACAAGCATTACATTCACCACAAATTTTTTAAGCACAAAAAATTTGAAATTTTTCTCACCCCACACTTAAATCATGCTATGTCCTCATAGCATCAAATTAACATTTAAAGGATGAGAAATACTCCCTGAGCCTCTATGCCAAGCTAAAAGCATGCTTTCCTTTCAAGGTTTCAGAGGTGGGTGTTTGACTCCACGCTTCTTCTATTCCATGCTCTTTAGCTTCCACCTTCTCGGTACTCAGATTTCCTTCTATCTGTGCTTAACTTTCCACCAAAAACACAAACAAAATGAAAATAACAAAATCAACACAAAATCAAAATTACAAATTGTACCTGAGGTACCCTTGGGTTGCCTCCCAAGCAGCGCCTTATTTTACGTCGTGGCCTGACGTGGACTATCCTTTTCAGGACATCCTTATACCTGGGTTCTCTTTCGAGAACCACCTCCTTTTCTTTTGCTGTTTAGAGGAAACAACCTCCACTTTGTTCCTCTCTTTCTCCAACTTCTTCTTAATTTGAAGCCCTTTATCAGACTCGGGCTGAACACTTGTCATTGCCTTTGGCACTGCACCTGTGGAATCCTCCACCCCACACTCATCCTCTGCCAACACACTAACCTGACAAAGGATTCTGTAGTGTGCAGATGGGTTCATTTCTTTGTAAACGCGGAAGATTTCTTCTTCATCCTCAACCCTCATTTTCAGGGTCCCTGCTTTCAAGTCAATCACCGCTCCTCCAGTGGCCAAGAATGGCCGTCCCAAGATCAGGGGTACCTGGTCATCAACCTGAAAATCTAAGACAATAAAATTAGCAGGTATAATGAACTTACCTACTTTGATGAGAAGGTCCTCTATTATTCCGTCAGGTGTCACTCGCGACTTGTCAGCTAGCTGCAGCATCAACCTTTTCAGGCTCGGTTTTCCCAACCCCAGGGTGTTGAATAAGGATAGGGGCATTAGATTAGCTGCTTCCCCTAGATCACACAAAGCTCGTAGCACCTCAGCTTTACCAATTTGCATGGGGAGGGTAAAACTCCCTAGGTCTTCAAGCTTCTTCGGCATTTTGCTCAATACCCTGTGACTGCACTCCTCAGTCAGTGCTACAGTCTGGACATCCACCAATCTAACTTTGTTTTCCATCACGTCCTTCAAGTATTTAGCATACTTGGGCATTCCCTACAAGACATCAATAAGAGGTAAATTTATGTGAAGTTCTTTGAAACTTTCAAGGAACTTTTTGAAGCATTCCTCCTCCTTGCTCTTTTTGACTTTCTGAGGGAATGGTGGTGGTGGTCTTTGTGCTGGATGCAATGCAGGTTGTGCATTTTGTTTCCCAGCACTCTTATTCGCTCCAGTGTCGGTGGATGGTCCTGGTCTAACCAACTCCGGCTGCACCTCCTTTCTCAACTCTTTAGGCATCAGCTAATTGCTTTCCGCTTCTAAGACTGATGGCATTGATATGTCTGGGGTTAGGATCTGCATTGCTTGATAATCCCCCCTGCGACCTCATGTTATGAGCAGCTGCTATCTGATCCACTTGTTTTTCAAGATTGCGAGTGGCTACTTGCTGATTCATTAAGTCTGTTGCCATCCTCGCCTGATTTTTCGCTAACTGATTCTGGGTCTCCATAATTTTCTGCAGTGTTTCCTCAATGCTGCTACTCAATTGCCCATCATTCTGCCTATTCTGCTGATACTGCTGTTGTTGAGGTTGCATATAATTCTGCTTTTGGTTTCCACCCCAAGAAAAATTCGGGTGGCCCTGCCAATTTCTATTGGAGTTGTTCCCAAAATTCTGATTCCTATGCACATTATCAACAAAATTGACTGATTCCGGATTGGCTCCACAAGATTCTACATTGTGCCCCTTATTACCACATATTTCACACCAACTCGGAGCTTGCTGAACTGCCTTAACCTGGCCCTGGTGTTGGTTCATACTCAGTTTATTGAACTGAGTCATCATTTGATGTTGGATCGAAGCTAACTGTGCTGCCAAGGCATTCATTCTATCTACCTCTATCAACCCTGATGTCTTTCCTTCCCCTCTCGATGACTCACTGTATCACTCTGGATTTCCTTGAGCAATTCTGTTCAACAAAGTATACAACTCATCATAAGTCTTCTCCAAGGCTTGCCCACCCGATGCAGCGTCTAGTAATATTTTCGTGTGTGGGTCTAGACTTTCTACAAAGGTATGTGCCAACACTTCATTTGATTACTGGTGATGGGGACAGTCTCTCAACAATGACTTGAATCTTTCCCAAGCCATATATAAGTTCTCATCAGGCCTCTGCTTGAAACTGAGTATTTCACTTCTCAACTTTGCAGTTTTGCCTGAAGGGAAGAATCTGATAAGGAACTTCTTAGCCAAGTCATTCCATGAAGTTATGGAGTTCGGTGGCTCAGCCTTCAGCCACTTTTTTGCCTCTCCCAATAGTGAAAATGGGAAGAGGGTCAGTCGGACATAATCTGTGGACACGCCGGTGGGGACAAACGTGTCACTAACTTCTAAAAAGCTCAGTAGGTGCTACTGCGGGTCCTCATGTGCCATCCCAGTGAATTGACCACTAGAATGTAACAACTGCACCATGTTCTGTTTAAGCTCAAAGTGCCCTCCAGGCTCCGGTTTACGGATGCTAGAGGTCACATTCGTCGCTAGTGGGATTGCCACTTCGCAAACTGGTCTTGCTGCCATTGCTTCTGATGACAATTGTGCTTGTCCCGCGGGTGGTTGTTGTTGTACCTTTTCTTGAAGTCTCTTCAGCTTTTGCTCTAGAGCTACTCTCCTTCGCAAATGGATTTGACGTTCAGGTTCCAGCAATGGTTCCATAAGCTCTCTACTTCTAGCCAGCTCGGCAGGACAACCTGTCACCTGCAAATAAACAGACTAAGACCAAGTTTCTCAACACTTCAGGAAATTTCAAAAATCACACAAAAATAGGTAAATTATCAAAACTTCGCCGAGTCCCCGGCAACGGTGCCAAAAACTTGACGTGCCCTTATTCACGCGTCCGCAAGTCTACGGGCCGTGCAAGTAATATAATGGCTCTTTTTAAGAACCGGAATGTCGAACACACAGGGACTGGACCCATTCCTCTAACTATTCATTGCAAGTGTGATCGTAACTTTCTCAAGTGTTGGTTACAGAAGTTTTCGAGGGAGATTTAATTAAGTTTGTTTTGGTCAACGAAATATCCAAAATTTACTCTAGGAGCAACATAGAGTTAAAACCAGCTAATGATGTGATACTACGATTTGCAATGGGTTAAGCATGAAACTATTGATTATTATTTCACATAATTAGAATTGCATATTCATGGTCTTTCGAGCCTCTAAACACAGCAAACTAGCCTCACTGCATCATTGTGAGTGAGGATGCCAATTTCTAGTTCGCGGGCAATTAATTATGTTGTGGTTTACGAGGAAATGATTAGGGACTTTCGTGCGTCTAACCATTTAACTCAACTTACCCTCACAACTACTTCTTCGAGTGGTGATGTGATAATCCTAAGTTGGTCTCTTAATAACCCCCGTTTTATCAACCAAGCAAGGTGTTAGGTATATTTCTATCCTACTACGAAATTATATCGTGAGATACAAACATGCTCCTTACATTCTAATGTCCTGACCTAGGTAATTCTTTCTCAAGCAATTGCCCAAGCTAATGTATATGTTTTCATGGTGATCAATCATAAAAACAACCGACAATCCAGAATGCAAGACGAAAACAACAATCAATAACTTAATTCCAAAACAATTTCATAAAATCACAATCATAATTCATGGCTTCAACCCTAGAGGAAGGGTTCTTGCCATTCACGTTCGTAAAACTACAACTAACTACTACTAAACTAACATACTTACATGAATTTGGTAGATTAGAAGGGAATTTGACAAACCCTAGATGAGTTATCCCACTTCTCCCTTCACTCCTAGGTAGTTTTCCAGAATAAAATCGTGACAAAGTGGTTTTAGGAGCTAAGGGACCTATTTATAATAAATGAGAAACGTGCCTAATTTAGCCTGTCGTGGAACGGCTCCGTGTCACGGAGTGTATCACGGAGCACTGCCTCCGTGACATGGAGGTAACGCGAAAGCTCTCTGGAAATTACCTCTGGAAGCCGAAACTGCCGAGTGCCACCGCATTGGCAGCGTGTCACGCTGATTGGGAAATGCGTTGGCCGAAACTGCCTGCCGCATGTGCTCCCATTCCGCTATTTCACCAACTTATACATTAGTTCATCAAAATCATTGAAACCTGCAAAACAAGGACTAATCATGTTGGTTAGCACATATATTCACATTTATATAAAATCACATGAAAATGTATACAATTACTTAGCTAAACAAGACTAAATTAAGTTCTCAAGCGTCACTCGGGCATGCTATTTTGCCCGAGATCAACCCTCTTTTTCCCTTTGTCCTTCTCAGCTCCTATAGGGTCCTAATATGCTTCCAGATCAAGCTCCTCGTCAATGCCAACATCTAGGTCAGGAAGAGTATGGTCTGCTATGATTGTCGGCTTCTATGATGATAGCTTAGCCATTTGACTCCGAAGAGCCCCTAACTCCTCACAGAAGCTGTCCATGTTAGTCTGCTTGACCATATGTGAATTAAATCTGCTCTCAAAGCTATCTAGCCTGGCGTGTAGGTCCTGTGCAACAATCTTAATCTCAGCCTTTACCCAAGGCTTGACGTTCTCCATCATCGACTGAACCTTCTTCTCAGCTATGGTCAGTCTCTTGGCCAACTTAGAAATTCCTTCGGCACTAGCATGTACCCAGCGAGAGTCTATCTTGAGAGGCTCATAGATTGTAGATAGGAGGTTCTAGGAGCTGCAACTGGATGACTGGCATCTGTAGTCAGTGTCTTGCCCTACTTTTGTGAATGGGGCATTCACCTGTCTTCCCCCCAACTGTCCGTGATACTGGGACTGTGGTAGAAAGTCATGCTCGACTTACCGGATTCATATCATCCAAGATTAGGCCAATATCAGTGAGCTGTTGTCCCCCAATCAAGTGCTCCTCACCACGACGCACCTTGATACCCGCCTCTAGGCATAGTCTTAATAAGAGACTTGAGAATGGGATGGTAGTGCTCAATTCTATAGCCTGATCCCATATGTCCTTTATAATGACCCTAAGGATATTAATGGGGTATCTGGATATGATACATGCCACCACAGATGCTCTATCTACTCTGAGGGCATTATCATTTACTATGGGGACAACCAGTGGCACACTAATGTCCAGCATGATTTTTCTATGAAGTTTTGAGAATTCTTTGTGACTTGCTTGCCCCTAATGAACCATTCTGCCTCTTCTTTGTCCTTAGAAATAACTACAGACAACAACTGAATTTTCCTCTGTCTCTTATCAAAACCCAAATTCTTGATCTATTTTAAGGCCTCCACCCGATAGTCATACTCCGGTGTAGCATGTGGTGGTATGAATTAGGGCCCATATAACACCTACGAAATAGTGCACTGGGATATATCAACATTGCAGCCTCTTACCATGACACTCTCCAGCTTGGGCTGATCTTTCAATTTTTAACCCTGTTTAGCTTTCTGCTTCATGGTTTCCAAATAACTAGCATAGAACTCCCAGAAGATCTCTAATGTGTATCGATCTGAGGCCCTAGCCATCCAGTCGAATTCATACAAGCTAAATATCCTCTTCATCTTCTCCACCTCATTCAGTGAATTGGTGAGGATCTGTGGCTCTTCTTGAATGCTCCGTGTAGGTATATTCTTGGCGGTGAGAGAAATTCTCTATTAAAATTTTCCTGGGCTCCAGGTACTCTTCACAGAATGGTGCGGTTCTCCCTAGGTGGAGTCTGCTCGTGCTCGACATTGGGTGCCTCCTTCTCTGATTTGGACTCACTATTTGCATCTCCATATTGGGCTTCCTCGGACCCCTCTTCTTCATTAGAGCCGTTTTCGGACTCTTGGGCTCTTTCCTCATCTCCCTCCTCAAACTAGGGAGCACCAGCAGATATGGTAGTGGCCGCGACGGCCTGGGCTTTAGGCTTCACCCTAGTTTTTCGGGTCCTATCAGTATTAGATTTGTTGACCCGGTATTCCTCCACTGAAGCACTAGGTCTGTTGCCCACTTTTCGAATTCGGAGGTTTCATCTATCAATGCCCTCCGAGTAGTTTCTTTGGATGCTTTTCTTTTCTTCATTATTGTACGTATGGAGAAAAAGGTTTAAAATTCCAAACCTGAGAAAAAGAAAGCAAGAAAAAAAGTCCTCTGTAATTTATCATGGGTATATAGTACAATTCGTATTGACACTCGTAATGTCTCAGGTCAATGTTATGCCTCTGAGGTATGACTCGTACCATGAAGTATAGTCCATACCAAGAGTCATATGAGGATGTCTTTTGAAAACAAATGTTCTATATTTTTCCACAACTCAAGGTACGACCCATAAGTGGATTCGATGAGTCGAAGGAAGGATCGTACTGTCACATTTGGACTTGACCCTTTTCAGACTCTTAGTATGATTTCCAGGTACGACTCATAGTAGGAGACTATGAGCCGTACTAGGTTTCATACCTTGTGGTTTTTACAAGTTTGGCTTGGGATAATCCCAACGAGCCATCCTACGAGTTCTAGTATGAAACCACGAGTCGTAGGAAGGCTTGTGAAGCTTGTTACCTTCCTTATTTCTTTTTTCAATTTGCAGGTGATTCTAATTTGATTTTGGGTACTATGAATTCCCCAAGTCCAGGCATGCATTCCTCATGTTTTAAAGTTACCCATTCCTCCCATTTTTAATCACAAATCGTAACTCAAGTTTAACAGTTCATTGTGCGATTTTTACATGTTAAATCCCTACTCAGTCGCACACTAACTTGTTCACATCCCTTGTCATTGTCCCTTTTAATTTTTCAAGCATTGAGAGGACTCTCAGGGATTAAGTAGGTTTGGTTCAAGCAGAGGTCTTTATTACAAAATTTAAGTCCAGAAAGATGTTCTCCAAGGGTTGTATTTACCATCTACTTATATTTAAGGAAGCTACGTCCTAGACCCCCACTATCAAGCACAACAGGTCTTTATTACAAAAGTAAAAGCATAACACTTTCTTGAATGTTGCTTACTTCTACTTGAAATCAGGAACTAGGGTTGGAATTGGAATTCAACAGTGTTATCTGAGAAAAAATCTCACAAAATTGATCTTAACTCTGAGTTACGGGCGTGAGGGAGTCGTGAGATCTATTCATGAATTTGGTTCTGTGTGTGTAGGAGGATAGTATGGTTTGTTTGAAGTTTAAATAGGTTGTAATTTGTTTCTGAGTGTGTAGGAAAATTTTAAAAATTTGGGCCGAGTCAGGTAATTTTAAGCTTTTTGGCCTGTCATAACTCGTACCACAAGTTATAGGAAGTCCCTAGGACTTATCCCTTGGACTCGTAATAGAGAGGTTGAGAAACTTATCTGTGGACCTACGAGTACATCTTATGACTCATACTATGACTCGTAGGTCTCTCTTACTTTGAGATGTATACCTTGCATAGTTCATAACCACAGTGAGTACTACGACCTGTACAATGAATTTACGAGTCATAGGACCAACCGTACCTTGAACTTATGCATTGATATACATCTCTACTTCTTATCATGACTCGTACTATGCCTCGTACAGACCTCTTATGACTCTTACTGAGAATCGTAGCACCAGACTGTTCCGCAATTCCACTGCCACCTGTTTTTGTTTCCTCTACACACTAAACACACATAAGTCTATCAACTTGGGTTGCCTCCCAAGAAGTGCTTGATTTAACATTGTGGCAAGACACAGGTGGTTTGTTTACTCAGAATTCACCAAACGACCACATGAATTGCCTCCCAAGAAGCGCCTGATTTAACATCGCGGCACGACGCAAGTCTCTTAGACTACTCAGTCTTAATCAAGGAACTTAGATTCATCCTTTATTGCTGAGAGAACTCTATACTCCTTTTGTTTCATCATTGACCAGCAGACATTGAAGGTGACCTCTTTATTATTGAGTTTGAATTTCAACTAGCCAGCCTCTGCATCTACTAAACTCCTCCCAATGGCAATGAATGGTTGCCCCAAAATGATGGGGTCTTTAAAATCAACCTCGCAATCAAGGATCACGAAGTCCACTGGGAGTATAAATCTATCCACTTTAACAAGAATACCAAACAGGACCCACACAGGATTTTTCACAATTCAGTTAGCCATTAGTAGCCACATTGTAGTCAGTGTGGGGGCTCCTAAGCTAGCTTCATAAACATAGCTAACAACATCAGATTGATACTTGCTCCCAAGTCGTAGAGTGCCCTCGCGACATCACCAATTGTACTTGGAATGGTGAAGGCACATGGCTCTTGTTTCTTCTAGGCAAGGACTCGTGAGGCTATAACGCTACAATGATGCACATTATCAACAGGCTCATAGCTCATGGACCTTTTCTTCATAATAAGGTCCTTTAAAACTTTGCATATCTCGGCATCTTATCCAATGCCTCGACCAATCGTATGCTTATAGATAACTATTTTAGCATTGACAATTTTACCATGCTCCGCCTTCTTCATCATTCTTTAAAGGAATAGTGGCAGTGGTCATGGAATAGCCTTGTAAAATTGTGTGGTTCCTTGCTTCTCTCCTTATTCAGCTTCAGGCCCCTTTTCAACTGGAGCCTAAGACAACTCAGCATTCTCATTATGTTCATTCTCAACAATATCTTCCTCATCTTTGATGATGCTTTCTTTCTTCCTTTGAAGTTCAACTACAACCGACAGAGGTAGATCAACCTTGGTCTTTCCACTCTTAGTCATCATAGCCATGCAATGACCATCATTCTTTGGATTTTGGACTATGTTGCTAGGTAGTGTAACCTTTTTCTTAGGGTTCATGGATGTTGACAGTTGCCTTAGCTGCTGTTCAATCTGCTTGATAGCCGTAGCATGTGACTCAATTCTCTGACCTATGCTCGATAGATCACTATGGATGTCTTTCAGCTGATCATCTACGGATCTCACCATCGATAGCATCTCAGCCATTATGCTCTCCAACTTTAACTGTCCAGCCTCCCCCTCGCATGCATTCTGAGGCACATACAATCTTGCTCGATCATTGCGGTAACCATCATTGCTTCTCCAGTCTCCCTCGCTCACGATCTCGGCTTTTATCATTTTATCAATTTTAGTTGTAATTGTCTCTGTATTGGTTCCAACCTTTGTTCTAGAACCTTGGCGCCAAGTGTCTTTTCCAGACCCTTGGGCATTGGCTCGGAAACCCGCCCTTTAGTTGTCTAAGACGTTTGCCTCCTCCTCAGAATCTGAGTGTTCAAGCCATAGTTTCGGTCCTTGTTTCCCCACTGCATTAACTTTTCAGGCTCCAGCGCCCATGATATGCTTTATGAGCAGGTATAATGATGTGTGCATGTGAGCCAATTCCTGGTCATGCTTTTCCTCCTCTGCCGTCAAACCAACATATGTACCTGTCGCTGCTTCCGCTTCCCGAGTGTGCCATGCTCTATTTGTTTTTGTCACTTGGTCTAGAATAGTGGCAGCTTGTTCCTAGGTGTGGCTAAACAGTACTCTTCCTATCACTATGTCCGCTACAACTTTAGTACTGTTGTTCAGGGATCTATTGAAAATCTCCAACAAAATATCATCATGAATTTTGTGTTTTGGGCACTTATTCAACTTTTTCTTGAACCTCAACCAGATTTCGTGAAAATCTCAACCTTATAGCATCCTAGCTGACTCCGGGCAACCTGTACGCCTTGTATATTCCAACAAAGTTCTTCAGGTGTAGGTTGGCATCATCAGTTGTGTGACCACTAAACACCCCCGTAATATTCAATAATAAGATCATGGTGCTAGTAATATCAAATTTTGACCCAATAGGCAATGATGGTGGTACAATAACTCCATTTGACCCTACTTCATCAATATCTGGGTCATCCTCATCGAAGAATTGAGGGGCATATCTTTGAACTCAGTTGCCCCTTCCATGGTGACCAGTGTTAACAACGTCATCTTGAGCATCCTCTGCATCCATAGTGCAGCTTGCCGAACTAGCTCGACTTGCCTAGCTTCTTCAGTAATATGAGCATTTCTCTATTCTTGGTTCTCCATTCTTCGTAGTGTTCTTTCGAGTTCGAGATCGTAAGGAATCATGAGGTTTCCACTCAGATGAGTACTTGACATTCACCAAGCGACAACCTCTGGATATCCAAAAACAAAAATAAAACGTAATTCAAGAAATAACAACCAAAAGTCAAATACAAGCAATTAATCTAATCTTAGTCATATTCCCCAGCAACAACGCCACTTTTTGGTAAAACTCAAACTCACATTTCCTGGAAAAGTATGAAGCGGGGACGTTGTCAATAACGAACCAACAAAAAGGTTGGGGTCGAACCCACTGGGAAAAAGGTAAGATCTAGACAAATTGCAATACTTAAACTTGTTGATGAGTTATCTCCAAATTCGGGGGCTTAAAGGAAAACAATATTAAAGTAAGATTATAATTTGATTTATATCAAGATTTGAAAATAACTAGGGTAAGTGTTCCCCATGGGTTCATAACTACTTCAGGTATACACACGTGATCAATCCCGATGTGTACTTGTAGAATTGATCACTAGGGTTCATCCAAACGACTGGTTCGTCCATATTGGAAGACTATGCTCAATCACTGGGATAGGTCTCATGAGTAATCCCTTACTAATTGTTATCAATATGTTCCAAATTTAAATATTCTGTGACCACATCTCAAGTTTATACAATGATCATAAAGACCAAGGCCCTGTTGTAATTCTCCTTTTCTAATTTCTACTTATCTAGGTTCAAGTAATTAAAGAATTCAGGTAAGCCCTAACATTGTACATTGTTAAGAAATGTATAAAGATGAAGAGAATACAATACAAGCATTTAGCATTGGTTTTGGATTATTTTTGTGTAACCCTATTTCGTTAATCCACCATGGTTCCCATAATCCTAGTTGTGGAGGTATTAGCCTCTCATGATTGAAAGATTATATTTTGCATTCATCGACAAACACATAATTAAATACTTACAACAATAATTGGAAGAAAACCTACTTTGAATATGAATGAACAATCTCAAGAACAAATGATCAACTCAAGCGTTGATCCTAAGAATTGCTCTCCAAAACATGATAGAAATTCACAAATATTACTTTTCACAAGTCTCTCTACTTCCTTTCTCGATTCTTTTACTAAAATAAAATATAAAAGGTATTTATACATACATTAGAAATCTTTTTCTAAAAGCTAACAGGGAATTTTCCATATCTGGCACCCCCTGTCTCACGATTGAAACTACGACCCATAACAGGATTGTACTTGTCGTACCTACATCATACATCCTTGGCTGTTGCAAATTTGTCTATGTGTTAGCAGTAGGTACGACTCGTACCATGGTCCTACGAGTTGTACAATGGATTTGTGGCTTGGCCCTGAGAACTCTGACATCTTCTGAAGTTTTCAACGAGTGTTATTGTACGCCTCGTACTTTCCTCCTACGACTTGTATTTCTTTTTGTATATGAAGTTCTGCCAAGTCTTGAATAATAACCTGAAGCACACCAAGGCTCATGGTACAGGTCGTAAGTGATTTCTAAGATCCGTAGGTTCAATCCATGCCAAGAGACTGCCTTGTGCCAATTTCTCTGAATGATTTTCACGACTCCAGTTAAGGCTTGTACCATCTTGATACGACTTGTAGTGAGAGTCGTACTTTGCCTTCCTCTTATTCCAGCCTTCTGACTTTCACCACGATTCTTAGTACGACTCATAAAATCAAGGTACGGATTATACTAACTCTTGTACTTGGCTGATTTTCTGCACTTTTATGCCTTTTTTGCACATTTTTGCTCCAATGCCTATTTTCCTTTAAAACAAAGTAAAAGTACCTCAGATCCATATAACGATACCTAAGTTCATGCTATTTTCTCAGCCTTAAGCATTGAAAGTGTTGTAAACTCACAACACATCAATAACTTTCCCCAATTACCCTTGGAGGCTTCTAGGAGCTTTGGGAACCTTTCTAGATATTTTTGTGCTTCCATAAATGAAATGGATCACTTGCCCTTCAAACTGTGTTTAGCAAGGGAAAACCTGTGAAGCACCGATGAATAGTAAGTGCCAACCTACCAAACCACTGGTCCCAACCTGCGAAGCACTGGTGAATAGCCAGTGCCATCCTGTGAAACACTAGTGAATAACCTGTGCAAACAGTCCCACCTGCATTTCGCAAGTCTAAATCCACATTTTGCCTGTTAAAAGAATGTCTTTAGAAGCTCTTTTTCAGTTAAAATCTTCCATTATCTTTATCTCCATCAGTTGCCTACATTAAGAAGAAAAAAGGCATAAAACCTGCCTAAATGAGTTGAAAATCAAGCAAAAGGTCAAGCTTAATATAATGCCCCGGAAACCCTACAACGAGACCTAGGAGTTAAAATGGAGAAAAAAAGATTTTCTGCACCAGTTCATAGGACGAGTTGGTTAGTGACCCATCAAGAACACCACGAGTTGTTAAGTGACTCGTGGGGAAGGACTTGAACTTGGTTCAAAATTTTAGGAAATTAAGTGACCACAAGTATGACCACGAGCCTTTATATGAGTCGTGATCAATAGTTGGATGAAAATTGGAAAATAGGGCAGTGTACCTAACGGATTGATCACCACGACTCGTTGGGTACACCACGAGTCATAGTGTCCACCCTGGTGACCCATAAGGAGAAATCTTGGTTCAATGGCAATGAAAGACGTCACGAGTCATTAGGTCCCCTGAAGATCATGAAGTTAGTCATTGGCAGGCTGTTGTAATTTAAGGAAAATTTCCAGCACACTTCACGACTGGTCACCACGAGTCGTCCTTGACTTCACAACTCGTGGAGTGCCTCGTGAGGACTGGCAGGGTCCTTTTTCCCTTACATTTCCTAGGGTGTTTTATATAATTTCATAAACTCCTAGACTCTAAACTATGTTGTTTTCAATTTTAATCAAAGAATTTAGAGGGGTAACCGACGGTTTTACATCATTCCTCTCATCCCCTCAGAAGTTAGAACGTAGAACTCTCTAAGAAACACTCAGAGCAGAAGCTAGGGAAACTGAATTCTTCTCATATTTTCAAGGGTTTCTCTCCGAGATTTCTTCACCAGGTATGTGGGAATTCAACAAGGAAATAGTTCTTCCCTTGTGTACCCAAAAAACCTTTTCTAATTTTTCTCTATTAGTTTAGCCATGTGGATTCGAAATGTAGAAACTTGTCAGACTAAATTCTTTGAGATTTCAAGTGATATATCTCTCATAATTTTTAACTACTTATTATTCCCTATTTTTAGACATTTACGACAATTGCATCTTGTGGAATAATTTACCCCTAATTCCTAGTTCAGTAGAATTTAGGATCTTGCGTGTTGGATTAGTTTCCCTGTAGCTTGATTATAATAGATTTTAAATCCCCATATTGTTAGTGTATGTGGAAAGTTTAATCAGATATTTACATGTCCAGTCTCAGTCAGATTATTAGACTCGGTGTTGTCCAGAAATGTGAGCTGATCAATTTGGCTACAGTTAATCCTTGAGGTGTCAGTGGTGCCTCCCAGTTATCAATATTAGATATCAGTTATCAGATTTTAGTAGTTCTTTAGATGGTTACGACACTTCCAGATAAGCAGCTCTGACCAGTCTTAGAACACCAGTTTCCAGATCCGGTCCAATAAGACTCTCAGGGTACTTCCAGATAAGTATCCTTGACTTAGTCTTGCGCCCCATCTTCAAGCTATCAGCTTGGCAGTAGTAGTCATGTTAGGACTATTCAGTGGGAGTAAGACTTAGCACCGAGAGGGTCGGGATTCCAGCGTACCCAGGTTTCCATAACTACATTGCCACCATAGGTTATTTTTATTGGCCTTATGGCCCCTAACTTGTGATCTCACAATCCATGCCTTTATACCCTGGCCAGGTATATTAGGTTCTACCAATGGGGTGTGTACATCAGACTCCACGTCTATCTCACATGGTTATATGTCGGCTATAGACTCTCCTACTAGTCAGTTCAGTTAAATCTCAAATTAGCTCAGTTAGAATAGTTTTAGACTACTCAGTTCAGATCACTTCAGTACCATATTTCATATTAGTATCTCCGATTTAGGGAATGTCTTTGACCATCAGATAGGGTCATTTTAAGTATCTCAATATATCACAGTTTATTCACTTATAGCATTTCAGTTGGTCATTGCATGTCGTTACAATTCAGTTGTTTTATTCTCTGTTTTATGGTTTCTCCTACTTACTCAGTACATTCAAAGTACTGAAGCATACCTTTTATGCAATATTGTTTTATGATACAACTACAAGTTCTCATTCTCAGCACCGTTAGCAAATCTCGCCCAGAAGTTTTTAGGTGTATCAGTGGTGAGTCCTCATATTTCGAGAATGATGATTATTTCTTTTCAGTTATATTTCTTTTTGTTAGACTTAGAGTTAGCTGGGGGCTTGTCCCAGCAACTCATCAGATAAATGGCTTTCAATCATAGACACAAATCCATATTTTCAGTTGTGTTAAAACTTTACGATTTAGTTCTTCATAAAATTTTATTTTATTATTTTAAAGCTTCCTCTACATTTTTACTCAGAATGGCAATGTTATGATAGACCATGGGTTGACTTGGGGTTACTTGTGACTCCAAGTACCATGTCTCATCCAGGGTATAGACTCGGGGCATGACAAACTTGGTATTAGAGTACTAGGTTTAGAGTATCTTAGGATGTCTAAAAGCCGCATCAAGTAGAGTCCTTTTCATGGGTGTGAAGCGTACCACACTTATAACGAGGAAGCTACAAGACGTTTTAGCAAAATTCCCTTCTTTCACTATTCTTATCGTTCCATAGAGTGTAAACTCTAAGGTTTCTCTTCTATTTCGTGTTTTACGCATTTGCAGACAATGCCTTCAAGAAGTGATAGCGGATGAAGAAACTGTAACGGGAATCCACCAGCCCCACCAACTTTAGTGGGTCCCCTTAGTGGGCATGTGATGGATGCAAAGCTTGAGGCTATCTTTAGTGTGTTAACACGGGCCGCGACCACTCAGGTTAACTAGCAGGCAATCACACCTGCAAATCCTACTGAAGAGATATTAGTTACCAGGGTTCAAAACTTCATAAAAAGGAATCCATCTGACTTTATGGTCCGAAAGAGGATGGATGGATCAAGGGAGAATAAAAGGGGAGCAAGAGAGAAAAGATAAGGGATAGGGTATTCCCAATAGAGGAGAGTGGTAGACCTCATTTCCAGTCTTGTCAGAGATCATCAACCCCAACACCATCGATAGCCAATTCTCCTAACAAACCAAGAGTAAGGTAGATTACGTACCAAGCTTTCAAGAATTGTGGGAAAGACCATTTGGGTGAATGCATGGCTGGCTCAGGCGGTTTCTTTTGGTTCGGCAAGTCAGGCCAGAAACTCAAAGATTCCCTAGAAGCCAGACGTGGCAAAGGTAGAGTCCCGGCTATCTCTTCTGCAGCCCCGTCAGGTCACCCATCATGCAAGAAATATGAAAGGAGCCACCTCAACAACTATTTTCTCGGTAAGGAAGGGTGTTTTGGATGTGGTCAGTCAGGCCATAGATTCAAGAATTTCCCTATAGCTGAACATGGGAAACTCAATCCACCATCCCAACAACTCTGGTAGCTTTCCATTCTCAACAGGGCACAACATCCAGTACAGGTGGAAGACAACTCAGGATATAGTAGCAGGTATGTTATGAATATCTCATGTTAATATTTTCATGTTTTTAGGCTTAGGAGCCATGATATATAGCATGATATGCCTTTAGAATGCTAGTGTGAGAGTTATCCCATGGCCGATATGAAATGGTTATAAGTATGAAGCCTATAGTGATAGCATTCGTGTCAAATGTGAACTCAAGAGTTAGTGATGTTAACCTAGACCTAAGAAAGGATCTAAGAGATTGGGAATGATGGTGTTAAGCTAAGTGGGAGATGCTAAGCCTATGAGATAAGTCGAATCTTAAGTGCGCTAGTAGGGGAGTCCCTGCACCAATAGCTATGGGATTTCAATCTCTCCAGGATTAGATGATTTCTTTTATGAATAGGTTGAAGCTACACTCTATACATTCTAGATAACCGCTTCAAACAGTGATCTCACTCTTACTCTACGAATCCTTAAGTTTCAACTCCATGCCACAAAATAGCTAGGTGCGTTAACTCAAGCCCTTCTGTATGATCGACTCGAACTCAGTCTTTAGAAGTTACATTAATGGCTCAGCAGACTAGGTTACCTCATGCATGTGGTCAGTTTTAGATATCATAAACAATTTATGTTTATGAGTCCCCTACATTTTTCTGACCAGATACCATGATAGTTAGTCCAGTATCAAAAAGTAGTTTGAGAACAATAACTCAATCCATTCCAACTCAGTTCCGGTTTGGGGAAATAGTTCCTCCCCAATGCTCTATCAGTTTCATGTCTTTCAGTTCCTCTTATGTCTTAGTATGCATTTATGATTCAAAAATTTAGTTCAGAGTTGTATTTTAGCTCGGAGGTAGACACTCCATTAGCATTCAACCCTTAGTATTCAGCTCTCGGAATTTAGCTCTTTCCCTAGCCTGTCAGCTCAGTCAAACAATCAGTCTCAGCTTTGAATGTTCAGCAATTGTATGGAAGATTCCTCATTAAATCAAGGTAGGAGGAAGATCCCATACTGCTTAACCTAAAAGAAACAGTTCTCATAGAAGGAGTGGAGGCTTTCTGCAAAATGGGGAGATAGTGTGCTCCGTTACTAGGAAAGATTATATGTATCGGATGCAGGTGACTTGAGACAACAGATACTAGATGAAGCACACAGTTCGAGATATTCCATTCACCAAGGCGCTACAAAAAGGTACTGTGATTTATAGGATATTTACTGGTGGAATGACATGAAGAGAACATCACATAATTTATAGCTATGTGCCCGAATTGCCAGCAAGTTAAGGTGGAACATCAGAGCTTGGAGGTATGACTCAGGATATTAGCATACCCACATGAAAGTGGGAAGAAGTGAAAATAGACTTTATTACAGGTATACCTCGTACTCACTGGCAGCATGACTCAATTTGGGTGATAGTAGACCGGATGACCCAGCCGACACATTTCCTCCCAGTTAAAACTACAGAATCTGCTGAGGATTATTCTAGGATATATATTTTGGAGTTGGTAGCACTGCATGGGGTGCCATTGTCCATTAGTTCAGATAGAGGTACCTATTTCACCTCGCATTTCTAGAAGTCATTTCAGAAGGTACTCGGTACACAGGTCAAGCTCAACACATCTTTTCACCCGCCGACAGATGGACAAGCTGAGCAGACTATTCAGACCTTGGAAGATATGCTGAGAGAGTGTGTGATCGATTTCAAGGGTGGTTGGGATGATCACCTACCTCTCATCAAGTTTGCGTAGAACAATAGCTATAACCCTAATATCTAGATGGCCCCATTTGAGGCATTGTACGAGAGGAGGTGTAGATCTCTTATAGGGTAGTTTGAGGTTGGTAAAACTTCCCTGATAGGGCCAGCCTCAGTTCATGAGGCTATACAGAAGGTACAACTTATCAAAGAGAGGTTCAAAATAGTACAAAGCTGTGAAAAATCTTATGTTGATCTGAGGAGAAGAGAATTAAAGTTCGCAATGGATGATTGGATTTATCTAAATATTTCACACTTGAAAGGGGTGATGAGATTTCGGAAGAAAGAAAAACTTAGTCTGGGATATGTGGGACCCTACAAAATTTGGAAGCGAATTGGCAGTATGGCATATAAGTTAAAACTACCTCCAGAGTTAGCATCAGTGCACCTAGTGTTCCATGTGTCACTATTGAAGAAGTGCATTGGTGATCCAACTTAAATGGTGCCAGTAGACAGTGTGGGAGTGAAATATAGTATCTATTACAAAGAGATCCCAGTTCAAATACTTGACCATTAGGTTCATAAGCTGAGAAACAAAGAAGTAATGCTTCAGTCAAAGTTTTGTGGAGGAATCAGCATGTTGAGGGAGCTACGAGGGAAGACGAAGAAGATATAATGGCTAGATACCCACATTTGTTCCCTTCTGGCTCAGTTTCAGTTTAAGGTATCAATCTTCTCCCTAAAACTCTATTCAGTTTCATGTTTGATCACGTGCCCCAGCTTCTTTCTTGTCAATGTACGTAAGTGTGACTCATAAATTTAGTTCAGTCTTGTAGTTCAGTGTGGTGGCATTCATTCCGTTAGTTTACAGCTTCTATTTTCAGTATTTAAATACAGTGATTGCATTTCTCTGCTTTTCTATGTGTTTTCCAACATTAGAGGATGAATGTTCCTAAGGGGGAGATATTATAATGCCCCAGAAACCCTAAAACTAGAACCGAGAGTTAAAATAGAGAAAACAAGAGTTTTTGCACCAGGTCACAGGACAAGTTGTCCACTGACCCATCAGGAACACCATGTGTCAGTAAGTGACTCATGGGAAAGGACTTGAACTTGGTTAAAGAATTTTGGAATTTAAGTGACCACGGGTGTGACCACGAGTCGTGGTCAACACCACGAGTCTTCATGTGAGCCGTGGTCAAGAGTTGGTTGAAAATTGGAAAATAGGGCATTGTACCTAACGGATTGGTCACCATGAATCCTTGGGTACACCACGAGTCATGGTGTCCCCCGTGGTGACGCATGAGGAGAAATCTTTGTTGAATGGCAATGGAAGACGTCATGAGTTGTTAGTTTCCCTAACGATACGTGAAGTTAGTCATTGGTAGGCTATTTTAATTGAAGGAAACTTTCAAGCAGACTTCATGACTGGTCACCATGAGTCATCCCTGACCTCACAACTCGTGGAGTGCCTCGTAAGGACTGGCAGGGTCCTTTTTCCTACGGATTTCCTAGGGTGTTTTCTATAATTTTCAAACTCCTAGACTCTAAAATATGTCATTTTGGGTTTTAATCATGGGATTTAGAGGGGTAGCAAATCATTTTACATCATTCCTCTCATCCACTCAGAAGTTATAACGTAGAACTCTCTCAGAAAGACTTAGAGCAGAAGCTAGGGAAATTGATTTCATCTATGATTTTTGAGTGTTCCACTCTGGGATTTCTTTACCAGTTATGTGAGAATTCAACAAGGGAATAGTTCTTCTATTGTGTCCCCAAAATTCCTTTTCTAAGTTTTCTCTATCTGTTCACTCCTGTGGTTTCAAAATGTAGAAACTTTTCAAACTAATTTATTTGAGATTTCAAGTGATATATATCTCATGATTTTTAACTGCTTATTATTCCCTATTTCTAGACATTTACGAGAATTGCATCTTGTGGAATAATTTAGCCCTAATTCCTAGTTCAGTAGAATTTAGGATCTTGCGTGTTGGATTAGTTTCCTTGTAGCTTGATTCTAATAGATTTGAAATCCCCATATTATTAGTGTATGTGGAAATTTTATTTAGATATTTACATGTCCAATCTCAGATAGATTAGTAGACTCAGTGTTGTCTAGAAATGTCAGCTCATCAGTTTTACTATAGTTAATCATTGAGGTGTCAGTGGTGCCTCCCAGTTATCAGTATCAGATATAAGTTATCAGATTTTAGTGGTTCTTTAGATGGTTATGAAACATCCATATAATCAACTCTGACCAGTCTTAGAACACCAGTTTCTAAATCCAGTCCGATTAGACTCTCGGGGTACTTCCAGATAAATATCTCTGACTTAGTATTGGGCCCCAGCTTCGAGCTATCAGCTTGCCAGTGGTAATCATGTTAGGACTATTCAGTGGGAGTAGGACTTAGTATAGAGAGGGTCGGGGTTCCAGCGCACCCAGGTTTCCAGAACTATGTTGCCACCGTAGGTTATTTTTATTGGCCTCATGGCCCCAGACTTGTTATATACATTCCATGCCTTTATACCTTGGCAAGGTATATGGGGTCCTACCTATGAGGTGTGTACATTGAACTCCATGTCTAGCTCACATAGTAACATGTCGGTTATAGACTCTCCCACTAGTTAGTTCAGTTCACTTTCAGATTAGCTCAGTTAGAACAGTTTCAGACTACTCAGTTCAGATCAATTCAGTACTGTATTTCAACTTAGTATCTCAGATTTAGGGCATGTCTTTAACCATTAGATAAGGTCATTTTGACTATCTTAGTATATCACAGTTTATTCAGTTTCAGCTTTTCAGTTGGTCTTTGCATGTCATTACAGTTCAGTTGTTTTATTCTCTGTGTTATGGTTTCTCCTACTTACTCAGTACATTCAAAGTACTGATGCATACCATTTATGTTGTATCATTTTATGATACAGCTGCAGGTTCTCAGTCTCAGTACCGTTAACAGATATCACCCAAAAGTTTTCGGCTGCATCAGTGGTGAGTCCTCATCTTTCGAGGATGATGATTATTTCTTTTATGTTATATTTCTTTCAGTTAGACTTAGAGTTAGTTGGGGGTTTGTCCAATCAACTCATTAGATAGATGGCTTTCAGACACATACACAAATCCAAATTTTTAGTTGTTTTCAGTTGTGTTAACAGTTTATGATTTAGTTCTTCTTCATAAAAATTTTATCTTATTATTTTAAAGCTTTCGCTATGTTTTTACTTATAATGCCAGTGTTATAATAGACCATGGATTAACTTGGGATTACTTGTGACTCCAAGTACCATGTCTCATCTAGGGTGTAGACTCGGGGCGTGACACTTAAAAGCAAAATGAGTTGGTATATTACCAACTCATAGGCTCTCCTGACCTGCTCCCCTGACCTCTGGAGCCTCATGCCACACCCCTCTAATCACGCCTAGGTTTAGATGGAACACTAGCTGATGATGGGGCTAGGGTTGACGAGCTCTGGTGGGACTGCTGATAATGCCCTCCACCGTACCTTTGCTAGAACTGTCCATAACTCCCTGTCCTGGCCCTCTTGGCCTCTCTCTCCTTCTCTTTCATCTGATGCGCCTCTATCTGCTGGGCATATATGACCAATTGTGAGAAGTCTAGATCACTATTCAGCGTAGTGGTCCTACACTCCTTGACCAACGAGTCTAATACTCCATTCACAAACCTGCTCATATGAGCCCTCTGATCCGCAACCATCTCCGGCGTACACTTGGATAGTAGGGTAAACTCCAAGGTATGCTCTTGGACAGTTCTGTGGTGCCACTTCCAATTGACAAATTCCTCTCCCTTTGCCTCCCTGAACTCTCTAGGGAAGAACCTTATCCATGAAGGAAGTGACGAACTCATCCCAACTCACGGTAATTTCTCCCAATGCTCTACCATCCTTCCACTAGCGTACCATATGTATGCAACCCCCTTCAGTTGATAGGAGGCTAAATCCAAACTCTCTTCTTTGGTCACCCCTATAATTTGGGTTATCTTCTGCACCTCCTCAATAAACCCATGGGGGTCCTATCCATTTTCAACCTCAAAAACATAGATGGTTTTATAAGAAAGACCCAAACTTTAGCCACAATTGTGTTCCCATTCTGAGGAACATGAGACACCACCTACTGATTGACCTGAGTGGTCATAACCTATGCCATCATCTGGATAGGATCTGCCGGTGTTGGTGGGGCTTGCTGATGCCCCTCTCCATTGCTATTATCATGGACATTTCCTTTTCCATTCCTTCTTCCATTCACTCTACATGGAGGCATGTTTCTAGAAACGCATATAGAACGAGTTAGAAAGATTAAGAAATACTTTAATGCACGACATAGAACATGAAAGAAAGGAAATTTCCTAAAACGTCTTTAGCCTCTTCCTCATGAGTATGGAGTGCTTCACACCCGTGGAAAAGAATCTACTCAATACAGATTTCAGATACCTAGCAAACTCTAAACCTTGGCTCTGATACAAATTTTGTCACGACACGAGCTAGGACCCCGGATTGAGACGCGAGACTTGGAACCATGAATATAACTACTAATAGCATATATTAAAGTGGAATTTGATAATTGGAGCATGAATAAGCAGAAGTCTTAATCGCATAACAAACATAAATAGAGTCAACACTCAACAAAGCTGAAATTTTTCATAATGTCTAATAAGACTCTAGATTGTCTGATGAGTTGATGGGAGAACATCCCCAATTAGCTCACTAAAGTCTAAAATAGAATACAACATAATCAAACGCCAAACTGAATGTCCTCGAAAGATAATAACTCACCAACGATGGGGACTGAACTAAACTGTGGAGAGCTGGACTAATGGCGAAACTAAGTTTGATCGTCCAGACCTATATCATGAAACAATACAGTAAGTATGCGGTTAGTACTTGAAATGTACCAACTATGCAAGGTAAGTAAAACATGCCGAGTAAGTGTTAATTGAAATCATGCATATGAACATATATCATAAGATTATGAGATTAAGGATTTCATGTTGAAATCTGAATCTGAAACATGTATATAATCATAAACTGAGTATCATAACTGAATAGATTGACCCAAACCTAAAAATAGAAATTATATGACTTGTCATAGCTGAAATCATAAGTAAAAGCTCATATATTGATCATTGGGTCAAACCTGCTGTAAAAACACAATATCATAAGTCATGAACATGAATAATTGAAATCATGAGGAACAATGGGAAACGCATCATAACCGACACCATCACGATAAAGCTTATGTTATGCCCCAACTATCACACTCTAGTGGGCAGAGCCATCTAGAACCTTGCTAGGGATAAGGACTCTACCATGATATTGATATCTAGTTGAAGGCCCCTTGTGGGTAGGAAAAAATCTCAAGGGAGATCCCAATATAATATACCTACATTAGCACGTAGTTCTGAGACTAGGGAACCTTGGAACACCAAGCCTACTCAGTGCTAGACACTTCTCCCAAAAACTTGCATAGTGCTCCCATCATTTTTCAGTGAAGTAGAAATCATAATCACATGCATAGGCTTAAATCTGAACCCGAGGAGTCTTGACTCCAAAACATATCATAAGTTGTAGTGGGAGTCTTGACTCCAAAACATATGATAGTTGATCTTATTAGCCTTGGCTAAATCATGAAAACATACTTAACTTATATGGTTTTGTCCAAATCATAAAATTATGCATACTTGAAATAGACCTTATAAGTCAAAAATCATGGATTCATACATGGGTAATTTATAAATATTTCATTCATGATGGATATCTCATCATACTTGAAATTATGAATCATAAACTTGACTTTTCATAAGACTTGTATAATAGGGAATAATTTTCTAAAACTTAAAATCATGAATTTATAACCAAAATGTATATAAAATCTACCCATAAATCTTAAAACATGATTTGAAACATGAGGGGAATTGATTCATAGACATATCATAGAGAATTTCATAAAACTAGGTTAAAACCCTATAAGTTCATATACTAGAATTAGAACTTGAATTTATGAACTTGAGAAGAAATTTGGGCATGAGAGTGGAAGAAAACTCCCATTCATAGCCCTATATAACTGGGTAAACTGATTCTTTTGAAAGTTAAAGAGAATCGGGGAAGAATTGAGAGAAATTTAGATTGATCTTCAAAGAAAATTCAAAGCTTTGCATACATGGGAAAGCCTAATGACTTGATATACGCTAAACCCTCTAAAAACACTCCTTTTAGGTCTTAAAATGACATAGTTTAGGACTTAGGAGCTTAGGATTTACAAAAATACCCTTAATGATTTCGCAGGAAAACTGCACTGCCAGTTGCTATGATTCGTACCACGAGTCACACAATACTCCTATGGCTCGTGGTTTGCTCCTATGGTTAGCTAATCCATTTTTCTTGAACTCTTTGAAGATTTCCACAATCACCTATCAGGACCCGTAACACCCTACTACGAGTCATACAACCACTCATATAACCAGCACCTAAAAAATCCAATGGCCTGCTACGACTCCTGAGCACAAGTCGTACCCACACACCATGACTCAGGATGGGGACTCGAGGTTTGGAGGGTGAACTACTGGCTCTCCACCACGGGTCATCCTACGACCTGTAAAACCACCTTACAACTCGTTCCATGAGCTGTACTGGGAGAGAACTTCCAAATTTTCTACTAAAACATACTTCAAATCCCAAATCTAGTCTTAGGAATTTTTGGGGTATTACAACATGATTGTCTAGAACATTCCCTATGTGTGATAAGGGTGAAATTTTACATGTGTATAGACTTAAAACATGATCTTAGGCTTTCTTTTGATAGTAACTTCACCAAAATGATCTCCTTGAACATCAATCTTTGACAGTCGATGTTTAAGCCTTTACCCTTTTTCCTTGGAAATCATATTACAAGCCTAGTCACCCTTTTTAATCCTCTTATTTGGCACATGATAATAGTCAAACTCATACTTACTGACAAAGTATGAAGCGTAGATTGTCAATCAAGAACCCAAAAAACAAGTTGGGGTCGAACCCACAGGGAATAGGGTAAGATCAAGACTAATACCGGTAATTGAACTTGTTGGTGAGTCATCTCCAAATTGAGGGGTTTCAAAGTAAACAAGATTATAGTTGTGATTGATATCAAGATTGGCAAATAACTAGAGTAAGTATTCGCCATGGGTGCATAACTACTTGGGTTATACACACGTGATCAATCCCGATGTTTACTAATGGAACTAATAATTGTCACGACCAACCTTGGGAGGCATGACTGGCACCTGGTGCCGTACTAGGATCTGAACTGCTGAGCTGATTGAGCTTAAGCACCTCTGGTGCAGAGCTGACTCTATCTCTAGAATCAAGAAAACAACGGGCTATATAGTGGCTGTAAATACAACCCCCGGCCGACAAGGCCTATAGCCACCTGTGAAAAATAAACAGTTAACCAAAGACAAACAATCATAGGGAGTCCTATGTGGGCCAACAAGGCCACCATGATATCTAGTTATAACTGAAAATTAAGATCAGATGTTAAACTGAGCTATGAACGACAAGGCCACCAATCAACAACTAAACAGGGCCCCACACGGCCAACACACATAGTCTAAAACACATATAGGCCCCACACGGTCGATATTATCTAACCACAGGGAAGTAACACAATCTGCAAGCCTCTAGGAGTAATAAGATGGTTGGGAAAGGGCCCCGACCTGCCCATACTGTAAAAAAAAGAAAGAAACCTCTATCACACAAGCTCCGGAAGAAGGGAGCTGACGGCTCTGTACGACTGAGTGGAACTATGAGGGACCTGCGCCTCGTCTATCTGTACCTGTAGGCAAGTAATGCAGCGCCCCGGGAAAGACGTCAGTACAATATGTACCGAATATGTAAGGCAATAGATAAGCTAAATAGGACAAGAAGTAAATAAAAAGAAGAGCTGAAAGATTAACCTGTACGCCTGCTAATTCGTAATCTACAGCTAACTGACACTACATGTACATAAGCTAAGACTGCATAGTTACACATTTATACACTACAGCTAGCAGACAAGAATTCCTACAAGAACACCATTTGGCCCCCATAAGCCGGGAGGTACAATCAACACAGAATAACTCATTCAGGCCCCCGTAAGTCCTGGCGAGCACATCTCAATCAACATACCCCTACTCAGGTGTATACAACTCTACTGGTACTGTATCCAACCTACCGGTCCCCTGGGTCTACACCTGGTCCCACTTGGCCCTGAATTGTAGCTTTTTCTGAGTCCGAAGGACTCTTCATCTCTTTACCCCGAGCGTAAACGCTCGGCGGGGGTGTGTATAAGGTCAACCACGGCAATATGAGGATCTGGATCCCCATCTTCGTCCCTTGCTGATGGCATGCCGCTCCGTAGAGCAACGTATCCTCCCCCCTGGCGGGAGAGCGACGCAGTTATTAATCCTGGGGCGGTCATGAAAGACTTCTAACTAAGGACAACCCCAACCCAGGTGCTATACTGACACATCAATCTATCTGTATAAAGAGAGCGTATCTGGCCTTCTAGGCCTTATGCTAATGCTACTTGCTTCTGGGATAATCTGTATGGCTGTCTACAGGCACGCCATGTGCCCGTATTTGATCAGAGAATCTTGATAGTGGTCATGATCTCTAATAGTCTGGGATGAATAAAGCGAGGTCTGAAATGGACTAATAATACTCTGAATGTCCCACTCGCACCTCTATAACTCATGAATTACCGTGGGGTTGCGGACAGCTAACTACTTTATTCTTCTAATTAAACAACTATAGGGCTGGGCTTGGTCGAACTTGCTTCTACGTGATTGGTCCCTGGTCCTCCATAAGGAGCTTACCGATCTCCTTAAATTGTGGTAAACACTGTACTAGCAGAGTAATACCGACTCCTTAGGTCTTGTCTGAATCCACTCGGATTTATATTACTATTCTGGGAAATTCTCAGCCTTATAGGCAATTCTATATAGACAGGCCCTCTCCTAGCGCTCTGTTCCTGAATACCTTACAAGAACCGGCTAGGGTGTTGGCCCGTCACTAACTACTGATGTGGACCCCTCCTTGGGGTACCAATGGGTTTATCTGACTCGGACAACTGGGTTGGCTTGCTGGGCATCCTACATGATAACTGTTAGGTCGACTAAGACTGACAATCACTGATAAGGCTAAAGGGGTGGCGGGTGATCACTCAATACACTAGAGAAACCTGGTGTCGCTAACTCTAGAATATACCTATTCTATCTCTATTTTTGGTTCTTGAAAGTGAGATAACGTCAATGACCTCTAGGGATGCTTTCCTGCCAATACAAGCGCCAACTGGTCATTAGACCGCCTAACTATACCCATACAGTTTAACCAACAGATTAAGACCAATAACTCTTACGAGCTTCTAAAGTATAGGCCTGGAAAAAAACATATAAGTCTACCATCACAATAAACTGAGAACTAAACGAGTTTCCAAAGCGGTCATACGTGAATCACATTTAACCTGCTCCCTTTTAGCAAGGGGTCCTACAGTACGATCTGTATATGTTTTCTAGCAGCTAACCATAATATATGTAACTATAATCCCTATTACCAGCTAATCGCAACATATCTGATATTTATATATGTATACCAATAACAACTAATTACAACATATGGAATTACAATCTAATGGTAGAAACTATCTACAGCATCTGAGATCGATACTTCTATTCGAGAACATAAGTCGTAACACTGTACGACAAGGATACTTGCCAAGGGTTAAGCCTTACATACCTCGTTCTCCGTTTTCTGACTAACTGATGAGTATCAACTCGTATTCAATTGCCCTTCTCCACTGTAATCATATTAATAGAAGAATAGGGCAAACTTCATTACTGAATTCAAAGAAAACAACAACTTATATGTATATATACTGACTATACTTCAACTTATCGAAAGACGATCAAAAACTCATAATTTCTCAGGAATCTAGAAGGGAGAAATACTTATTTTAAGTTTGTGATCGTATTGACACTAGTTTGAAGAGATTCCACCAACTCTGGCTCAGCGGGACAATGATTCTCTGGGCGAATTGTGCAAAAATAACTCCGTGCAATGCTCTCTACAGCCGTATACTTCAGTACCCGTAGTTAATTTGGATTTGGATGGCGTTTAGCGGTGTAATCAGATAATTTTTACTTGGTTTCTTCGTACTCCCTCTGTTCTGGCCATGATTATTTGGATAATTATCTTCTTTCTAAGTGTGAGGCCTTTATATACTTGACACAACAGACAAGGCAATGTGGCACACTACCCATCGCTGATTCGTCTCCGTGCCACGTTGGGTAACGCGGAGGAGCTGCTCCGTTCCACTTTGCCCCTCTGGCATCTTGGTTCAGCCTCCTCCCATGAAATCCTGACTTGGAACTCATTCGACCTTTCTCTAGGCCCTTTCCTCGTATGTATGGCACTCTAAAACTCTCAACTAACATACAAATAGGCCGACTAAATCTTAGAAACTTACAGGGTATAACAATAACTAAGGTTCATCCAAACGACTGGTTCGTCCCTATTAGATGACTACACTCAATCGTCGGCTTAGGTCTCATGAAAGATTTCAAACTAACCGTTATCAATATGTTCCAAGTCGTGAAGTGACCCATTACGAGCCCAGGAGAAAAGATAAGATAGTGTACTTGACGACCGACTTAATGAATCGTTCCCTCAAGCGATGAGTTATCAGGTCGTCCATTGGGACCACCTGGCAGTTATTTTTCTATGAATTAGTAAGGGTCTTTTCATAATTCCTAAGTTCCTACAGTCTAAACTACGTCATTTTATCCTATGAAAGGTGGGTTTTAGGGGGGAAAACTATCCTAAATCTTCATTCATGCATTCAAGAGAATAGAAGAGTGAGAGAGAGATGATCAAAAGGGAGATTCAAGGTTTTCATCTTCAATTTCTTTCAATTCCTTTTTGGGCATTCAAGGGATAGTAAGATTCAGTATCCATCAGGTATCTAGGGTTATGAATGGGTGGTTTCTTCCACACCCATGCACAATCCCTCTCTAAAAAGTATGCAATTCTATGATTGATCTATGGAGTTATCTATTCCTACACATAGGTATGAGTTGATTATAGTTTTATTATCGAATTGTGAAGTATGAGCTAATTTTATAATGATTTAAATTAAAAATTATGTTTCTAGCCTTATGAACATTGGAGCCTATTGATGAGATGATCATTAAAAGTGAGATTTGTGAAGTATATGTGATAATGATGAGACATTATGATGCAAAGCATGATTTGAAACTACCCATGTTTATAAATATGTTTTCGATGAGAATTGAGTATTTCTAAGTATGATAAAGCTTTGGGAAACGCCCACATGTTGCGTTTAAATAATGATTTTCCACATGTTGCGTTTAAATAATGATTTTTCCAAACTAAGCTTACCACATTGTTTAGGAGCGAAGACTCCTAGGTTTTATATTCTTGCTTGTGGTATATTTTGAGTTAAGTCTTTGTACGCATATCTTACCACATGGTTTTGGAGCAAAGGCTCCCAAGTATGTTTTCAGCTTGTGGTATGTTTTGAACTAAAGCTTCTCATATGCATGATTTCGTATTTGAGATGTATTTGATCATTGAGCTTCAACATTAGATGATGTTGAGCTTGGTATATATGATGTAGAGCATTTTCATGTTTTTGGGAGAAGAGTCTAGCACCGAGCGGGCTAAGGGTTGATCACCCTATGGCCCAGAACTACGCACCAATATAGAATGATACTATTATACTATTGGGACCTCCCTTTTGAGCTATCCCCGGCCCTAATTTTCCATGATCTTGAATTCGATATCATGGTAGCGTCCTTAGCCCTGGCATGCCCACTTGAGTGTAATAGTTGGGACCACGTAAGATCTATCGTGGTATGTCGGTTAAGAGATGAGTCTCCCATTGTTCTATATGATTCAGATATGCATATTCATTACTCATGATTATTATATACACATGCATGTCCTAAAATCAAGGTTTGACTCACTGTTCATCTTGTGTATAAATATCATATTGCAGCATTGAGTCATTTGAGTTAGTTTGACGTATAATGATATGGATTGTCATGTTATGAAAAGATCATGATTTTAGAGAGAATGCATGCAAGCCCTAATCTTAGTTTACTGATGTTTATGTTTAATTAATGCATTGTGTTTTAAAAAAAGGATTTATACTTACTTTAGGGGTTTTACTTACCTTGCATACTCGGTACATTCCATGTACTAATGCATACTTCTATGTTGTATCATTTCAGGATACAAGACCAGGCTCTCAGCTTCAGCCCCGCTCTTAGACAGATTATTAGAGTTAACATCTGCTTATTGGTGAGTCCTTATCTTTCGAGGACCCGACTATCTATCTTTTCTTTATGTATTTCAATTTTCATCTTGTTGAGTTAGTTGGGGTCTTGTCCCATCAACTCGTCATGTTTAGAGGCTATTCAGATATATGTATGTATTCAGCTTCAGATTTTTTATTTTGATATTATATTCAAGCTAGACTTCTTCTATGATTGAATTGTCGATTATTCAGTCTCTTGGTTGATTTAGATGTATTCTTATGCCATGGGTCAACTTGGGGTCTCTCAGGGCTCCTTGTCCCGTATCGCGATCCGGGCCTTCATTCAGGTCGTGACAGAATTGCTCTCCAAAACATGATCAAAATTCAGAAAATATTCTTCACACGTCTCTACTACTTCATTTCTATGTTCTCTAACTAAAATAAAACATGAAGGGTATTTATACAGATAGTAGAAACTTTTTCCTAAGCTAATAGGAAATTTTTCATATCTAGCGCTGACTGCATCACAACTGATCCTATAACCCATAGCAGATATGTACAGGTCGTACCTGCTTCTCGTACATCCTTGGCTTCTGCAGATATTTCTAAGTGTTGGTAGACTGGTACGACTCGTACCAAAGTCCTATGAGTCATACAATGCGTCATGGTTTGGCCCTGAGAACACTAACATCTTCTGAAGTTTCCCACGAGTGTTTTGGTATGCCTCATACCTTCCTCCTACGGCTCGTACTGCTTGTTGTGTTTGAAGTTCATCCAATTCTTGAAGAATCTCCTGAAGTTCACCTCGGCTCATAGAATGGGTCGCATGTGGTTACTACGATCCGTGAGTTCCAGCTGGTTCAGGAGACTGCCTTGTGCAAATATCACTAAACAATTCCATGACTCCAGTTACGGCTCATACTAAGAGTCGTATATTTCCTTCCTCTTATTCCAGCCTTTGGACTTTTACTAGGATTCTCTATACCGCTCGTACAATCAAGGTATAGATCGTACTGAGACTTGTACTTGGCTGATTTTCTGTATTTTTAGGCTTCTTTTGCACATTTTTTCTCCAACACTTATTTTTCCTAAAATCAAAGAAAATATGCCTCATATCTATTTAAACATACATAAGTCCATGCTATTTTCTCAGTTTTAAGCATCGAAAGTGCTGTAAACTCACAGCACATCGACGCCCTCAACTTAAGACTTTTGCATGTCCTCAGGCAAAGAAAACAAAAAAAATCAAACACGATACTTAGCTAGAAAATAAACATAGGATACTATAGCCAACAATCAACCAAAACTTTTCACCGGAAACTCAAAAAGCTTTTTACCCTTTTTCCTCGGTAACAAATCAGGACATGCACTTCAAGTAACCACAAAACATGATAAACAGGGATCAAGATATGTCATACAATTATTATGAGATAGTCAAGTCATCACTAATGCTTTTCACACAGACAACTGGTAGAGTTAAACACAAACCTTGTACCCTCACAGCAAATAAAGTCCCCCACTTGCAGATATAGTTAAATATGCAACATGGGACTAAACAAGTAAGACTCTCACTCTCACAAAGAAGTTCCAAATACTGTATATTGGATACCATAGGCTTATCCTTATTTTCTCTACTTTGGTTTGTCAGATGGTCAGGCCAGAATAACTATAGGACTTGTTTTGGCTTGTAATATAGGCTTTCGGGCTGGGTATGATAGAGATAGAATCTTATGAGTGACTAAACCCCTCCTTGGCACTACATACATGTGGCTCCATTTATTCACTTTTTCCACCCTTTTTTCTTTTATTTTTTTTTAACTTTTTCCTCCATTTTCACCCCTTTTTATGCACTTGTAAGAGTGTGCTGTGTTTTCAAAACTTTTCATGCATCATTCTCTTTTTGTATTTCCTTTTTCAATTTTTCTTTCTTTTGTCACACCATACCTCATTTTTCACCTTTTTCTTTTCTCTTTCTTTTTCACCTTTCCACTATTTGTGCACCCCTACTCTAGCCTCCCTCAACTTAGGCATTTTGCCTATGTTGAGGTTTACGTGTCCAAGGAGGGACTAGGTCCAAAATAGGATCATTACAAAAATGGGTACTTTTAATTGGTTAATGAAAGAAAAATGATTCATTTAAGGATCAAAATCAGGATCAAGGAAATCATCTAATTTTTGTAGGGTCATTTAAGCTAAAAATGGGCTAAACAAAAACAACCTATGATCCTTTACTAACCAACCATCCTAAAATCTATGTAAAGTCCAACTGGTCAAGTTCTAGATCCTCTACTCAATATTGAACTAGGTATTAGACCTCACACACTCATGGTACATGTCTTGCATTCACTCTACCTGTACAGTTTATACATGGCTTAACAAAAAAATATTCATGATAATATACTAAATGACATAAAAAGATCCACAGAAATCATGTTTTCCAATCAAAAGTACACAGCTAATCATCGAAAAATTTTAGAACAGGGTCTATTTGTAAAAATTTACAAATCCAAAACTAGTGCAATTTAATGGCTTAATACTCCTAAGAAACTTTCTAATCAAACAAAAATCACAAAACTAAAATCCTAAAAATTCTGGTTCTATTAGATAGCATGCCCGAGAGAAAAGAAACATTGCAAGAAAAACCCTCAGACAAATCAAAATCTCCAAAAAATACAAGTATACCCCTCCCATTTTTAAAACGCATGCTTCGTCCTCGAAGCATAGAATGTAAAGTAAACGGAAGGAAACATTCATGTGGAACACTAAGCACTCCTTTCATCCTGCAGAAGAAGTACCTCCACTGCAATTGTGGCGCTGGCGGTGGCCATGCACTCAATGGTGTATCGGTAGGGGGAGTGGCTACCCCCTCAGAAGTGACGGTCACTTCTACAACCTCTGGAATCATTGGGGCTGAATGTGGATCACCCGAAAGGTCCCTGCCACTTGCAAGCTCTACCTAGGCCATGGTGGAGCTACCCACTCCTCTAGCTCTCTCAAGAAGCTCTGACTAATGCACGTTGTTGATCTGCTGACTCTAAAATCTTGCCCGCTTGCGCTCTCTCTTCTCTCTTTTCCTCTTCTTCTTCAAGGTCTCATCTCCAACATCCTCAGAGACCCTTTATTTCTTTTTCTCCTTCTCTACTCCTATGGGTTCCTAATAAGCTGACATATCAAGCTCCTCGTCCATACGAGCATCAAGGTAAGGAAGAGCGGGGGTTGCTATGATTTCTGGCAATCGTGATGACAACTCAGCCACTTGACTCTGAAGAATGCCCAACTCATCATGAAGGATTCCTGTGTTAGCCTGCTCAACCATACGCATGTTGAATATGGTATCAAAATAATCTACTCTTGCATTTAGGGCCTGTGCAGCTATCTCAATCTCAGCCTTTACCCAAGGCTTGACATTCTCCATCGTCGACTGAACCTTCTTCTTAGCTACACTCAGTCTCTTGGCCATCTTTTTGAGAAATTCCTGAGGCACTATGATGTACCCAGCTGGAGTCTAGGTCGAGAGGCTCATAGGTGGTGCGTGATCTTGGGCAGATTTATATGCCCAAGTGATACTCAAACGTATCATTTTCGCCTTGTTTGTTGTGCAATGTGTATATATTCTCATGTAGTTGGTAATAAAATGCGAATTTATACTAACCAACATGATTAGCATTTGTTTTGAAGGAAAATATGATTTTTAGGAGCTAAAATGCGTGTTGGAACAATATCGGAGTTGGACTCGGATGCGAGCGTGGAAAAGACATTGGAATGCACAAAGTATAGGGGCTCCGCGATGGAGCCGTGCCACGCTACCATCGCGGAGGTACACTGCCTGGAGAGGAAAATAAATGGCAAATTCTAGTGTGGCCTCGCGACAGCTCCGTGGCACGGAGATAGGCCTTCGCGTTGGCCTCCGTGCCACGTTGAGGCTAATTTACCGGACCCTAGATTTCCAGTGAAGGTCCGCGTCCACGCCGTGTCACGGAGGCAGTGCTCCGTGTTGGCCTCCATGACACGTTGCTTGTTATTTCGGGAAACATTTCCCACTAGTATAAATAGCACACTTAGGTTTATTTTAATTAGTTCAGACTTGGTGGAGCTAGGACGTGGGTTAGAAGCAGTTGAGGGACGAAAAAGCTAAGGGATTTCTTCTCTTCCTTTCTTCTTTCTATCAATTGTATGCATGATTTACACTTGTTTTAGGATGATCAATCCACAAATGAGTGGCTAATTCTCTTCCTTGCTGAGGTTATGAACATTTGTGATGAATTTTGATTATTAATTTTATGGTGTTCTTCTTCTTCTTCTATGTTGTTCTATTAATTCTTGTTCTTACTGCATTAGTGTGTGGCCGACATTAATGTACATCTAAAAAGTCCAATTTCACTCGAGAGAGCAAGAAATTGGAAAGTTTTGAATTAATAGGGTATTGTTCTTAACTTGATTTGGGAAAATTGGGTTTTGATGTGCTTTCCTGATAGAAATATACTTGAAAGTCGTATTAGTCAATTTAGGAACCGGAATTGTATTGCTAGGTCATAAATTGCATTTGATCACAGAAATGTAGACGGATGGTTTATGATTCTAAAGTGAAATTAAATACGAGAGTTTTAATTTCTAGGCTACTGTTCTTGGCTAGCAACATGAAGAAGAGATTAACCAAATTATTATTATAATCGAATTCATTACTTGTTCTTAACCTTGGCATGCTCATATCAATAGTTTAAATTCACAGTAAATAATTGTTAATAGTTTTAGTATATATATATTTTATAAACAAAAACTTATTTAACTGTTGGTTACGCTGTTGTTAGCATAATTAGAAGTAAGATAAGAATATAGTGTACTTAGGCAATTTTACTTATCCTAAGTCTCCTTGGATCGATACTTGGCTTACTTAGCCACTTTATTACTTGTTTGACCACGTGCACTTGCGTGTCGGTTTTTACCCATAGCAAACACAGCACCGAACAAGTTTTTGGTGCCGTTGCCGGGGAGACTAGGCAATTGGTGAAATTGTGATAAGTGTAAATTTACTGTATTTTTGTTTTATTTTCTTAAGTGTTGACAACTTGGTTTTAGTATTTGTTTTAATTCTTTGTTCATTTTAATTATTCTCTCTTTTGGATACCCTCATTGACATGACATCTTGGAATATAAATGGCGGATACGCATATTTTGGAGAATCTTGCATGAATTGCGGAGGACCCCACTTGTGGCAAAACTGTAACACGTGCAATATATGTGGGTGTCAATATGGCCATTGGGGTGATTGTCCAAAGGCATATTCCCCTTCCCCAAGCCCCCGCTATGATCATTCTGTTGTTTTTGCTGAATATAGGCATGTTGAAAATGAGGACTTGGGATGCCAAGTTCAAATAGAGGACATGATGAAACAACTCTTGGAGCAATCAGAAGAAATGAAGGAGTCGGTGGCAGAATTGATAATTCAGCAAAAGGAGAATGTAGAGGCTGTAAGCAGAATGAGCGTCAAACTCACGGAGATGTGTGCTGAGGCTGAAGCTTGTGATAATTTGCAGGTGACAGTTTTAGCCGATATGCAAGAGGAACTACAAGAGGAATACAAGGGTGAATTTTTGGATGAAGCCCAACAATTAGAATCTCTTGAGTGTCCCCGTGATCGGCTCATACCTATAGAATATCCATTCATGGAAGAAGAGACAGAATATCTCCCATTTGACCTTAATGGAGAAATAGATGTCGATGTTGAAAAGGTCTACACAAGTAAGGAAGTAAAGCACAATGCAATTTCAGAGTTGAGGTTGATTGGACCACACTCGAAGCATTTTTCGACATTAAGTTTGGCTGACAACATAGAAATAGAGTCTTCCAAGTTTGTAGAGAAATGTCTAGAGGAGGACCAAGCCCCGTATATTCTGAAATTTGCTAACTCGAAGCAACGAAATGACTTCACTTACTCAAGGGCCAATAAGTTCAAAAGAAAACATCTACTGTTTGGTCCTTACAATTTTTCACCACCACCCCTGGAGCATAAGAGAAAATTAGAAAAGAAATTAGGGGTGAGATTCATATCCTCAAGGTGGAGAAAAAAATGGTGAAACTTGGTACGTCGAGCCGCGACGGTAAACCAGGCGCTGCACGGGAGGCAACCCATGAAAAATATTTTCTTTCTTTCTTTTTAGTGTAAATAATTTTTATTTTTTATTTTTCTTTTCTTGATTTGGTATATATTTTTGTTGTAGTTAATATTTTTTGTTTTAGTTAGGGAAATCTATTAATCTAACCAATTTTGTTTAGTGAGGTGATTTTTCAGGTCTAACGGAGAAAAATATACATGGAATCGGGGAGGAAAAGGCAAGGTATGAAAATATAATTTAATTGAAGAAACAGTGCACTGGCGCGTTGGCGCCGTGTCACGGAGGAAGGGCTCCGCGTTACCCTCCGTGACACGTTGAAGGTAAAATCCGGATTTTTAAAATTTCTAGTAAGCCAACGCATTGGCTCCGTGTCACGGAGGAGGGGCTCCGCGTTACCCTCCGTGACACGTTGCCTTATATTTGGTGCCGGGTCACACCGGGTTGCCGGGTGACCCGCGTGTTTTTCTTTAAATTAACCCCGATTTTTGCCCCTTTCTCCCCATTTCTTCTCCTTTCCGCGACCAAACACCCAAATCCCCTTCCCCAACCAACGTGCCATGCTACTAGGCAAAGAAATAGTCAATTTTCTTCGGTTCTTCAACTCAAAGGTATGTTTTCCTCGTTTCTCTCAAATTTTTGGCGATTTTAGTCGAATTTGGGCATGTGAGGTGAGATATATCACCCTAAGTAGAAATTTAACATGATGTTGAGTTATTTATGATTGATATATGTTCGGATTGTTGTAATTAGCGTTTGAACTTGTAGATTATCTAAATAATTCGAATGTGATTGTAAAATTGTATTCTAGGGCATGGGTTGTTGAAATTGAATTGGGTTATTTGATAAGTTGATGAATTATATGCCGGGGTGTGGCTGTAAATTGAGATAAGTCGTGTAAATGTTGTGTGAATGTTAAAAGACGACGAATTCTCGAATTGTTGGGGAAAATGCGAAAATTGTGCAAATTGGTTTGATTATTTGGATTCGATTGTATATAGAATGTTTTGTCTTTGTTGTTTTTATTTTTTTGTTTTTGTTGCTTGTGCGATGGTTGAATTGCTAGCGATAGTAGGATTGGGATTAGCTGTATGAAGTCTGAGTAGTACGCTAACCGTTATGCTGTTGAAATTTTTTGTGAACGCACTAAGCATAAATTGTATAGTTGTTGTCTTTGGTGTAAATAGAATTATCCTTGTCGTAGTTTCGTAAAAGTAGCTAAGGACTAAGTGTGGGGTAAACGTTGTGTAACCCGACCTTAGCCGAAGTTAACATGTATTTAGCTTAACGTTGTGCTTGTTTTTGTATATTGACAGGTACAATGGCTAGTAGGCAGGATAAGGGCAAAGGTGCTTCTACCTCAGGCACTGGTAGAAAAAGAATGAGATTGGGCACCGCAGTCCCAGCTGCACCAGCTGTTCCGCGCGGACAACGCCGCCAATACAGAACAAGGTGGGTAACCGAGGAAGGGAAGAAATGGTATGCTAAGCATAAGGAAAGCAAATACTTCCCGGATGAACATATTGCACGGGAACCACTAGCACAGGAGTTCCCTCGTATTTTGCAGAGGATTGAAGCAGCTGGGCTCAGCTTTATATTTCAGGAGCCCAAGGAGTGCAACCTACATTTGGTCGGGGAGTTCTACGCAAATTGGAACCCGGCCATTAGAAGCCACACAATAAAAATTAGAGGGCAGATTGTCACTCTGGAACCCCAGCAATTTAATGCCATCATTGGAGCGCGGGACACAGACGCCCACGTTCTCCGCCAGCTAAACATCACCCCACCGTACGCCGACATCAGACGTACGTTGTGTGGGGCTCGATCCACAGCCCGATGGAGTAGTCATAAGGAGAGGGGTTACCACCAGACTCTGCCTTATTCGCAGATGAACAGGGAGGCTAGAATATGGCTGAAGATTGTGTGTTCTTGCTTGATCTCGGGAGTTCACATGACGGATGTGACCCGGGACCGTGTCTGCTTGGTGTATGCCCTTATGAAAGGGCTTGAGATTAATGTTGGGGCGGTCATTATATCTGCCATGAAGAGAGCCAGACTACACCAGGGCCACAGATACGGGTTCGGCGGACTCATCACCACCTTCCTCCGAGGCCTCGATGTCGAGGAAGAAGCCTTGGATTACATCCCGCAGTTGGAGCGGAGGGCCCTCGATGTGACAAAAACTAAGGCCCCCGACACTACACACGGGCCAGTGCTGACTTTGGGCGAGCGACATGCTCGTGACGATCAGTACATGGAACGTATGTTCGGCATGCAGATGCTTCAGCTACGGATTGGTGGGAGACCAGCCACCGAGGAAGAGTTATGGCAGCTAGAGCTGGATTACCCATTCGGCGAGAACGCCAGAGCTTTATGCCGAGTGGGACCAGCCTTCGTTGAGCCTACTGATGACGATGTCCCTACTGACGAGGAGACACGTCGGGAGGACTCCGATGTGGAGTCCGATGACGACGATGAAGCTGACTCAGACATGGGCGATGAGGCAGCAGCACCGGATGAAGAAGTCGAATATTTCGACTGATCAGGGAGTTCCACCACCCGAAATTTTGTGATCTTAATTTTTGTGAACACTGGGGACAGTGTTCGATTTAAGTGTGGGGTGGGGAGTAGATAGGTGCTGGGACTTAGGCTCTAATCTGCTGTATGCTTTTTCCTTGGTTTGTATGTATGTTTATGTTTCCCTGTTGTGAACTGATTTGTGTTGTAGCTGTATATATTTTTGTGGTTAATGATGTGTGTTATGAAAAGTTATGGTTGCCAAGGTAAATATTTTGTAAATATTTCTTTCTTATCGAAATGATCGATATTTTTCAAATTTTTTGTGAAAATAGTTTGCACTTATCAAAATCTTTTGTAAATATTTTTCTATCGAAAGGATCGATGTTTTGCAAAAAAATTTTTGATTTTTATTTTGGGTTTCTCGGAGTTTGTTTTTGGTTCTTTTACCGAGAATAGTCCCATTGAACCGATGTCATAGTTAGTGACCGTTCCCTATGATGGATGGATGACGACCGTCTTAAGGGAAATGTAGTCGATAGGAGTAGGATTTTAATTTGTTTTCAGTTTTTCTTTGGTGGATTGCATCAATGAACCTGTAGTTGCTTTATGGTTGCAAAATTTCGTTGCGTGTTGTAACTGATGTTCAAAATGCAAAAGTGATTCGTTTTAAAGCATGCAAATTTGTAAATATGTTGAGCTACCTAAGCTGTAGAATTCGATTCGGTGTGATTGAGGCTTAATTTTTGAATTCATGCAATTGGCTAATTAAAGAGTTTGTGAATGCATCTTGAATCGAGCATGTGCATGAAGTGTGTGAAGTGAGGTATTGTTATTCCATGCTATTGTGAAGTGTCTAGAACTTGCCTGGTGTGTGTACGAAACGAAATGAAGGAGGTGTAGTGTTGGAAAGGATGTAGGCATTTCTTTGTTTTAACCGAGAGTTTCTATTTTTTTCTTGTCATACTCTACCTTTTTATGTGATTGTATACCCTAGTCAGCCCGTTGAGCCTTTAGTCGTTTCTTTCTTTCTTTTGTCCAAAATTGTATAAACTAAGCTTTATTCCTTCTTTTCATTAGCCGTAAAGTCTATACAAAAATCTTAAGCGCTTAAGAAGAAAACAAAATTCTTTTCCCAAAGTGTCAAAGAGTGAGAAGAGTGAAAAGAAAAAGAGAAGCAGAGTGAGGAAAGAAAAGAAGAGGTTGAAGAGGCACTTGGTATAATGAAATGATAATAAAGGTGCATGAAAACCCTTTGTTGATGTGTCAAGTGTGTTTGAATAAATGGGCCATACAAAAGTAAACAAGCATGAATGGGATGATGAAAAAGAGAAAAAGAAGAACAATATCCATGAGTCGATGGGAATGTGTTGAAAATGCGCTTAAGGATGCTAGTGACTATTATTGGCTAATCCAATATATACTAGTTCCATAGCTTCCATTACAACCCATTAAAGTCCTACGTGATCTTACATTGCATTTCTTTATATTAGTGGAGTAATACACTAAGGGCAAGCCTATGGGTCATGACATGATGCATGTGAATTCTTTTGGGAGAGAGAGTGAAATTAATTTTTATATGCCCCTACTTGAATGTTTGTGTGTTGCATGAACATAAAGGGGAAGACTCTCTTGAGTTGTGAGGGCACATGCTTGATGAAAGATTGATTTTCGTGTCGGATATCTTGACTAGCTGATTTGCATGAGTTTGCCGATATCGAGAGTCGATTCTTAAAGTCTAGGAAGTCTTGATGTATGAAAGGTCATTTGCATTGTAAGACCATGCATGTTTCCTTGATGATTTGCAAAAATTGAATAATCGGTATGACCGTAGTGTAAATTGTCACACCATAGTGACAAAGGTTGGGATGTAATTTGCATGAGTTGTGTATGTGTTGTTCGAGGACGAACAAGGATTTAAGTGTGGGGTAAGTGATCTTGGGCAGATTTATATTGCCCAAGTGATACTCAAACGTATCATTTTCGCCTTGTTTGTTGTGCAATGTGTATATATTCTCATGTAGTTGGTAATAAAATGCGAATTTATACTAACCAACATGATTAGCATTTGTTTTGCAGGAAAATATGATTTTTAGGAGCTAAAATGCGTGTTGGAATAATATCGGAGTTGGACTCGGATGCGAGTGTGGAAAAGACATTGGAATGCACAAAGTATAGGGGCTCCGCGATGGAGCCGTGCCACGCTACCATCGCGGAGGCACACTGCCTGGAGAGGAAATTAAATGGCAAATTCCAGTGTGGCCTCGCGACAGCTCCGTGGCACGGAGATAGGCCTCCGCGTTGGCCTCCGTGCCACGTTGAGGCTAATTTACCGGACCCTGGATTTCCAGTGAAGGTCCGTGTCCACGCCGTGTCACGAAGGCAGTGCTCCGCGTTGGCCTCCGTGACACGTTGCTTGTTATTCCGGGAAAAATTTCCCACTAGTATAAATAGCACACTTAGGTTTATTTTAATTAGTTCATACTTGGTGGAGCTAGGACGTGGGTTAGAAGCAGTTGAGGGACAAAAAAGCTAAGGGATTTCTTCCCTTCCTTTCTTCTTTCTATCAATTGTATGCATGATTTACACTTGTTTTAGGATGCTCAATCCACAAATGAGTGGCTAATTCTCTTCCTTGCTGAGGTTATGAACATTTGTGATGAATTTTGATTATTAATTTTATGGTGTTCTTCTTCTTCTTCTATGTTGTTCTATTAATTCTTGTTCTTACTGCATTAGTGTGTGGCCGACATTAATGTACATCTAAAAAGTCCAATTTCACTCGAGAAAGCAAGAAATTGAAAAGTTGTGAATTAATAGGGTATTGTTCTTAACTTGATTTGGGAAAATTGGGTTTTGATGTGCTTTCCTGATAGAAATATACTTGAAAGTCGTATTAGTCAATTTAGGAACCGGAATTGTATTGCTAGGTCATAAATTGCATTTGATCACAGAAATGTAGACGGATGGTTTATGATTTTAAAGTGAAATTAAATACGAGAGTTTTAATTTCTAGGCTACTATTCTTGGCTAGCAACATGAAGAAGAGATTAACCAAATTATTATTATAATAGAATTCATTACTTGTTCTTAACCTTGGCATGCTCATATCCATAGTTTAAATTCACAGTAAATAATTGTTAATAGTTTTAGTATATATATGTTTTATAAACAAAAACTTATTTAACTGTTGGTTACGCTGTTGTTAGCATAATTAGAAGTAAGATAAGAATATAGTGTACTTAGGCAATTTTACTTATCCTGAGTCTCCTTGGATCGATACTTGGCTTACTTAGCCACTTTATTACTTGTTTGACCACGTGCACTTGCGTGTCGGTTTTTACCCATAGCAAACACAGCACCGAACAGTGCGGCGGAGGAGCTAGGATCTGCATCTGAATGACTGGCATCAATAGACGGTGTCTCGCCCTGCTCCTATGAAGTGGGGGCATTCACTTGTCTGCACCCAACTGTCCATGATAATAGGACTATAGTGGAAAACCATGCCAAACTTACCAGGTACATCTATTCCCGGATTAGGCCCATATCAGCATTCCACTGTCCTCCGATCAGGTACTCCTCACCATGAAGCACCTTGATACACTATTCTGTGCACAATTTTAAAATGAGACTTTGGAATCGAATGGTTGTGCTCAATACCATATGTTATACCCCGGGAACCCAAGAATCAGACCTGGAAGTGAAAACGGAGAAAAATTGAAAATTCGCACCAGGTCACAGAATGACTCGTGAGGTGAGTCGTTAGGAGTGACCATGAGTCATGAAGTGACTCATGTTCAGCTTGGTTTGGCAATGTTCGAGTGAGGAGGCCACGGGCCTAACCACTAGTCGTGGTCAGTCCTCACGACTCGTAAGGTCCCCCGTGGTCAACCCTGGAGGTTTGGCAAGATGGGGATGGGCAGTGTTGGCCACGAAAGGTCACCATGAGCCGTGTTCTGACCTCAAGACTCGTGAAGTCTCCCATGGGGTTCCCTTGGAGTTTTGGGCAGTGGACTCAACGGGTCAAGGCAATGAATCATGCCCTGTGGCAACGACTCATTAGGTCCCTCGTGAGGACTGGCGACCAGAAATTTCCTGAGATTATTGAGGGAATTTTCGTAACTTCCTAAGTCCCCAAGGCCTAAACTACGTCGTTTTGGATAATTTCTAGGTGTGATAAGAGGAGTTAAGTCCCCATTGCATGCTCATTCCCATGCAAAGATTTTAGAGAGGTTTTGGAAGATTCATGGCATTCTTCCCCAAATTTTCTTCAAATTTCTTAGTGGGTGTTCAAGAAACCTCAAGTCCATCTATTCCTAGGTATGTAGGGTTTTAAAATGGATTAAATTCTTCCTCACCTATTCCCAACTTTGATTAAAGTCATGAATTCTTCTACTCAAATTCCATGGGGTTTTACCCAAAGCATGTCAATGTGATTTCTCCTTATGGGTATGTTTTAATTGAGCTTTATTTATGGAAATATGCATGATGGGCAGATTTTATTATTATTTTTTTCAATTCATGTTTCAATATTTTAACTCTAAATTGCCCATTTATGGAAGTTCATGGAAATTATTACTTATGATGAATATTCATTATTTTAAGCTTATTGATTATGGAAATGCATGAATCCAAATTACCCATGTTTACGAGTATATCCTTGAAGAAATTGAGTATGATGACATATTGGGCAATTCCCATGTGATGAAGTTGATTTATGATTTACGAAATGAATTTCTTGATTTATCGATTTATGATGTTGGTCGATAAAAAGGGCCTTGATTCTTGGCTAAGCATGTTTTAAAAGGGGATCAATGATGATAAATGTTATATCTTAGCCAATGAATTTTTATGCATGATGTTGATGACTTATTTATTGGCCTATATGCATGTTTTTGGGAGCCGTGTCTAGCACCGAGCAGCCTGGTGTTCAAAGGACTACGCCGGTGTCTCATAACCACGTGCCATAGTTGGTTGTAAATGTTATGATGATATGATAATGATCCCCCCAAATGTGATATCACGCCCTATGCACGACCCTTGCCTGGCAAGCCAGGGTCGGCTCTGCCTACTTGAGCGAGACAGTTGGGCATCATGAAAGGCTCTACCATGATGGTGTCAGTTATAACGAGTCCTCCCATTGTTCCACATGTTTTTATGCATTGCTATGTCTATGTTATTGGTTCAAGTTATGTATTGATAAATATTTCTTACAATTATGATAATGAACAATTATGAATGATTTGAAAGCCTTGAGCCTTATGATTATTATGAAGATTTTGATGAAAGCATGACGTCCTTCTCCTCTGTCTATTTATGGGTTTTAGTTTACACTCAAAATGTCTGTTTTACTTACCTTTCATACTCACTACATTCCACGTACTGACCGCATACTTTCTATGTTGTATCGTTTCATGATACAGGGTCCGGATCTCAGGCTCATCCTTACCCTTAGGCCGTCTCACCATACGTTTTCAGCTCATTGGTGATTCCTCATATTTCTAGGGCTGTTATACAGACTTTCATGTTGTTTATGTTTCCACATTGGTCGGGTTAGTTGGGAATGTTTTGCCATCAACCCGTCTCAAATTTTAGAGGCTTTTAGACATGTAGTATTCAGCTGTGTCAACGTTTGGTATTTCTTGATTCTATGTTATGATTACGTTTCCACCATATCTTTATGATTATCGTTCTGCTTAATTGAATGAGATTAGTTGTATGCTTGAGCCATGGGTTGACTTAGGGTCCCTTGTCCTGTGTCTACAATTCGGGTGTACGGTTGGGTCGTGGCACCATTTCCCGATCCCACATCTCCTCTATAATGACCCTTGAGATATTGATGGGGCATCTGGACATGATACAAGCCACCAAAGTTGCTATGTCAACGTTGAGGGTATTATCATTTACTGTTGGGGCCAATTGGTGGCACGCTAACATCCAACAGGCTTTTGTTATGAAGTTCAAAGAGTTCTTTGTGACCTGCTTGCTGCTAATGACCAATTTTGCCTCTTCTTTGTCCTCAGCAATCACCCTGGACAACTATTGAATCTTCCTTCGCCTCTTATCAAAACCAAGCTACTTGATTTATTTCAAAGCCTCCATTTGATTGTCATATTCTGGTGTAGCATGTCGTGGAATGAACTGGGGACCATATAATAACCGAGCAATAGTATGCTCGAATATATCAACCTCTTGGCCTCTAACCATGACGCTCTCCAGCTTGGGCTGATCTTTCAACTTTTTCCCCTCTTTTGCTTTCTGCTCCATGGTTGCCAAGTAATTTGCGTAGAAATCCCAAATGATTTCTGAAATGTATCAATCCGGGGCCTTAGCCATCAAATCAAATCCATAAAAGCAAAATATCCACTTCATCTCCTCTACGTCATTCAATGAATGAGTGAGGATCCAAGGCTCTTCTTGAATGTTCCGCCTAGGTTTGTTCATGGCGATGACAACAATGCCCTATTCATATATTTCTTAGGCTCCTAGTACTCTCCACCAAATGGTGCGGTTCTCCCTAGGTGGAGTCTGCTCCTTCTCGGCATTGGGTGCATCCTTCTCTAATCCAAACTTACTTCTTGCATCTCCGGATTGGGCCTCCTCATACCCCTTTTCTTCATTAGAGCCGCTTTCGTACCCTTGGGCTCTTTCCTCCGCTCCCTCCTCAGACTAGGGAGCACCAGTAGAAGTGGCAGTGGCCACCATGGCCTGAACTTTAGCCTTCACTCTAGTGGTTCAGGTCTTGTCAGTATGAGATGTATTGAGCCGGTATTTCTCTAATGAACCACTAGGGGAGTTGCCCACATGTTTGGATTCGGAGGTCTCATCAGGCAATGTCCTCTGAGTAATTTCCTTCGATGCTTTTCGTTTCTACATCATTCTACCTATAGGAAAAAGGGTTAGAATTCCTAATCTGAGAGAAAGAAAGCAACGAAAATAGTCCTCTGTAATTTATCATGAGTCTACAGTATGGGTTGTACCTTGCAGGAACCATTCGTACTAAGACTTGTAATATCTCAAGTCAATGTTATACCTCTGAGGTATGAATCATACCATGAAGGTATGGTCAATACCATGAGTTGTATGAGGATGCCTCTCGAAAACAAATGTTCTATATTTTTCCAGGACTCATGGTACGACTTGTAAGTCGATTCCACGAGTCCTTGGAAGGATTGTACTGTCACTTGTGGACTTAACCCTTTCCAGATTCTTGGTACAACTACCAGGAATGACTCATTGTAGTAAACCACGAGCAGTACTAGGATTCGTACCTCATGATTATTAGATATTTGGATTGGGACAGTCCCAACGAGCCATCCTATAAGTCATAGTATGGAACCACGAGTTATAGGAAGGCATGTGAAGCCTGTCCCTGCCTTAATTTTTGGTTCACTTTGTAGGAGATTTCAATTTAGTGTTGGGTACTCAGAATTTCCCAAGTCCAGGCATGCATTTATCATGTTTTACAATCACCCATTCCTCCGATTTTTAATCACAACCCATAACTCAAGTTTAACAGTTCAATGAGTAATTTTTACAAGTTAAATCCCCTACCCAGTCGCACACAACTTATTCACATCCCTGGTCATTGTCCTTTTTTTAGTTTTTCAAGCATTGAGAGAACTCTCAGGGATTAAGCAGGTTTGCATCAAGAACAAAGGTCATAATTATCAAATTTAACAAGTACACTTACTTGAATACTGCTTACTTCGACTGGCAATCATAAACTTAGGGTTGGAAGTTAGGATTCTCAATGTTAACTAAAGAAGAACTTGCTCAATCGATTTTTGATTTGTAGATACGATTGTGAGGGAGTCATGAGTTATGGTTGTGACTTTAGTTCTGAATGCGTGGAAGAAGGGTACAATTTTTAATGTTTAAATAGGTTAAAGGGCAGATTTGAAAAAATGGGCTTAGTCAGGTAATTTTAAAATTTTTGACCCGTCACGACTGGTACCACGAGTCATAGCAAGGCCCTGCAACTCATCCCTTGGATCTATAACAGCGAGATTGAGAAACTTACCTGTAGACCTTCGAGAACATTTACGACTCGTACTATGGGGGTACGGTTCATAATATGACTCATAGGTCTTTATTACATTAAGGTCCATGTCTTGAATAGTTCATAACCATAGTGAGTACTACGACTCGTATAATGAGGTCATGAGTCGTAGGACTAACCTAACCCTGAACTCATGTACTGAAATACATCTCTGCTTCACACCACAACTCATGCTACAACCCGTACAACCCTCTCACTAGTCGTACTAAGAACCCTAACACTTGTCTGTTCAACAATTCTTCCACCATCTATTTTTTTCCCCTGCGCACTGAACACACATAAGTTAATAAACTTTGGTTGCCTCCCAAGAAGCACATGATTTAACATCGCGGCACGATGCAGGTGGTTTGGTTACTTATAATTCACCAAACCACCACTTGGGTTGCCTCCCAGGAAGCACATGATTTATTATCGCGGCACGATGCAAGTCTCTTGACTACTCAGACTTCGTCAAGGAACTCATTTATCCTCTATTGTTGTGACAACTCTGTATTCCTTTGGTTGCTTCATTGACCAGTAGACATTGAAGGTGACCTCTTGTCTATTGAGTTTGAACTTCAACTGGTCAGCCTCCACATGTATTAAGGCTCTCCCAGTGGCAAGGAATGGTCTCCCAAAAATGATAGGGACCTCAAAATCAACCTCTCAATTAAGGATCACGATGTCTACTGGGAATAAGAATCTATCAACGTTAACAAGCACATCGAACAGGATCCCTACAGGATTTTCATAGTTTTGTCGGCCATAAGTAGCCGCATAATAGTTGGTGTGGGCGCTCCTAAGCCTAGCTGCTTAAACAAAGCTAATGGCACCAGATTGATGCTTGCTCCCAAATCACAGGGCGCCCTTGCAAACTCAATATCGCCAATTGTGCATGGAATAGTGAAGGAACCTGGATCTTCCTTCTTTTGGGCAAGGATCCGTGAGGCTATAACACTAAAATGATGCACATTATCCACAGGCTCATAGCTCATGGACCTTTTCTTTGTGAGAAGGTCCTTCATAAACTTGGCATATCCCGGCATCTGTTCCAATGCCTCGACTAATGGTATATTTACAAATAACGATTTGAGCATTGATAGAAAGTTTTGAAACTTACCATTCTCCACCTTTTTCTTCATTTTTTAGGGAACGGTGACGGTGGTCGCAAAATAGCCTTGTAAATTTGTGTAGCTCCATGCTTTTCTCCTTGTTCAGCTTCAGGAACATTTTAAACATTTGGAGCCTCAGTCAACTCAGCATCCTCATTATGCTCCTTTTTAGTAGCATCTTCTTCATCTTCAATCATGGTTTCTTTCTTACTTTCAGCTACAACTAGTAGAGGGGGATCAACCATGATCATTCCACTCGTAGTCCTCACAGCCATGCATTGACCATCCTTCTTTGGATTCTGGATTGTGTTTCTAGGTAGTGTACCCTTTTGCCTAGTGTTCATGGATGCTGACATTTTCCCTAGTTGTTGTTCGATCTACTTGATAGCCGTAGCATGTGACTCCACTCTCAGACCCATGCTCGATATATCACTATGTCTTTCAACTAATCATCTATGGATCTCACCTTCTTTATCATCTTAGGAATCATGCTCTCTAACTTTGACTGTCCAGCCTCCTCGTTACGTACATTAGGAGGCACATACAATCCTGCTTGATCCTTTTGGTAACTGTTATTCCTTCTTCAATCTCCCCCGCGCTCATGACCTTGGCTTCTGACTCTATACCCATTCCGGTTGTATTTGTCTCTGTATTGTTTCTGACCTTGGTTTCCTAAACCTTGCCGCCAAGTTTCTTATCCAAACCCTTGGGTATTGGCTCAAAAACCCGCCACCTGGATGTCCAAGAAGTTTGCCTCCTCCTTAGAATCTGAGTGGTCAGGCCCTGACTCCTGTCCTTGTGTCCCCACTGCATTAACCTGTCTGGATCAAGCTCCCCTGATATGCTTAGTGAGCAAGTCCAATTATGTGCTCATATGATCTAATTCCTGGTCACGTTCTTCTTCCTTCCTTCGTTGGTCTGTAGTCAAACCAACAACATATGTACCAACTGCTGCTTCTACTTTTCGGGTGTTCCATGCTCTATTTTTTTTGTTACTCTATCTAGAATAGTGGCAGCTTGCTTCTAGGTGTGGATTATCAGGGCTCCTCCCGCCACTATGTCTACTACTACTATTGTACTATTGTTCAATGATCCATAGAAAATCTCCAAAAAACTATCATCAGGAATTTTGTGGTTCGGGAACTTGGTCAACTTCTTTTGAACCTCAACCAGATTTCAAGAAGTGCCTCAGTCTTCAATTGCTAGAAATTATAGATTTCTTCTTTAAGCTGCAGCATCTTGGAGGGTGGAAAGAATCTCTTTAGAAAAGCTTTCTTAAGCTCCCTCCAATTGGTAATGGAGTCCTTGGGCAACTCCGATAACCACAAAATGGCCTCCCCATACATAGAGAAGGGAAGGAGTCTTAGCCTTATACCATCCTGGCTGACTCTGAGCAACCTGTACGCATTGCATATTCCAACAAAGTTCATTAGGTGCAGGTTGGCATAATCAGCTGTGTGAACACTAAACACCCCTTTCATATTCAAAATTTGGATCATGGTGCTAGTGATATCAAATTTTTCCCCAGCAGGAAATGGTAGTGGTGCATAGCTCCAATTGACCCAACTTCATCAATGTCCGGGTCATACTCATCAAAGAATTGAGAGGCATTTCTTTGAGCTCTATTTCCCCTTCCATGGAGACCAGCACTAAGAACCTCATCTCGAGCATGCTTCGCATCCTTAACTGCATCTTGCAGAGCTAGCTCAGCTTGCCTAGCTTCTTTAGCAATATGGGCATCTCTCTGCTCTTGGTTCTACATTCTTCACAGTGTTCTTTCAGGTTTGAGATCCAAAGTAATCAGGGAGTTTTCCACTCCGACAAGTACTTGGTGTTCACCAAGCGATATCCTATGGATATTCAAAAACAAAAAGAATACATAATTTAGGAAATAACAACCAAAAGTAAAATATAAGCAATTAATCTAATCTTAGTCGTATTGCCCTGCAACGACGCTACTTTTTGATAATGCTCAAACTCACACTTCCTAACAAAGTATGAAGCAGCCGTTGTCAATAAAGAACCCAACAAAGATGTTGGTGTAGAAACCACAGCGAATAGGGTAAGATCTAGACTAATGCCTGTAATTTAACTTGTTGGTGAGTTATCTCCAAATTGGGGGGGTTTCAAAGAAAACAATATTAAAACAAGTTTATAGTTGTGATTGATATCAAGATTTGCAAATAACTAGGGTAAGTGTTCCCCATAGGTTTGTAACTACTTCGAGTATACACACGTAATCAATCCCAATGCTTACTTATAAAATTGATAACTACGGTTCATCCAAATGACTGGTTCGTCCCTATTGGATGTTTATACTCAATCAGCGGGTCCAATCTCATGACCGATTTCAAACTAACCGTTATCAATATGTTCCAAATTTTACTATCTTACAACCAAAATTCAAGTTAATACAATGCTTATAAAGATCAAGGTTTTGTTGTAATTCTCTTTTCCTAATCTCTACCTCTCTAGGTTCAAGCAAGTAAAGAATTTAGGCAATTCCTAACGGTGTACATCATTAAGAAATGTTTAAAGATGAAGAGAATACAACGCAAGCATTTAGCATTAGTTTTGAATCACTTTTGTGTAACCCTATTTTGTTAATCCACCATGGTTCCCACAACTCCATATTGTGGAGGTTTTAGCCTCTCATGTTTGTAAGATTATAATTTACATTCATAGACAAACACATAGTTAAATACTTACATCAATAATTGGGAGAAAATCTAATATGAATATCAAAGAACAATCTCAAGAATAATGGATGAAATCAAGAGTTTGTTCCTAAGAATTACTCTCAAAAACTTGATAAAAATTCACAAAATATTCTTCACATGTTTCTACTGATTCGTTTCTATGTTCTATGAATAAAATAAAACATAAAGGATATTTTTACAGACATTAGAAACCTTTTCCTAAGATAACAGGGAATTTTCCATATCTGGCACCGACTGCATCATGACTGATCCTACGATCCGTAGCAGGATTGTACGGGTCGTACCTGTTTCTCATACATCCTTGGCTACTGCAGATTTGTCTAAGTGTTGGCAGGCTAGTACGACTCATACCACAATACTACGAGTCATACAATGCACCGTGGTTTGGCCTTGAGAACTCTGACATCTTCTGAAGTTTTCCATAAGTGTTGTGGTAGGCCTCATACCTTCCTACTACAACTCATACTGCTTGTTGTGTCTGAAATTCTTCTAGGTCTTGAAGAATCTCCTGAAGTTCACCACGGCTCATGGTACGGGTCGTATGTGGTTACTACGATCCGTGAGTTCCACCCATACAAAGAGACTGCCTTTGTGTAAATTTCTCTCAACAATTCCACGACTCCAATTACAGCTCGTACCATCTTTGTAGGGCTCGTGCTGAGTGTCATATGTTTCCTTCCTCTTATTCTAGCCTTCTGATTTTCACCAAGATTCTCAGTACGCCTCATACATCCAAAGTACGGCTCATACTAAGACTTGTACTTGACTGATTTTCTACATTTTTAGGCTTCTTTTGCACATTTTTGCTCCAACACTTATTTTTCTCGAAATCAAAAAGTGCCTCATATACATATAAACATACCTAAGCCCATGCTATTTTCTCAGTTTTAAGCATCAAAAGTTCTGTAAACTCATAGCACATCAGCAATCATCCTCCTTAGTGCTACTGATGAAAGAATGAAAAAATAAGGGTTAAAACACAAGAGATGGGAGAGATAAGGAAATGCACTAAAATGAGGCAAAAGCCTAAATTAGGGGTTTTGGAAAAAAGGAAAGTATGTGAGATTCAATGTAAAATAGCACCAAATGGTTATTAAATAAACGAAATGGTTGGTTGAAAAACCTCGAATCATTAAAAGGGAAAGAATAGTTCAAAGGTGCTACCTCTTACTTAGATGAGCCTAGTTAGGGAATCTAAAGGTGTTATTAAGGTGGCTCGTTCTAAACAAAATATGAAGATGATGAAAAAGGAGAGATAAGGTGAAGTAATCTCAATAATGTGATGGAATGTTAAAAGTGTTCACCAAAAGGCACTAGGGAGGTTATCGTTACTAGAGTTAAGCATATGTCCTACCCTTACCCCTAGCCTTCATGATAACCCACAAGTCCTTATAGATTTTTAGTTTAGCAATTCTACATTAGTGGCGAGTTACACGAAGGGAAAGCCTATGAGTCAATTTGCATGCACTTGAATTTCTTTGTGAGAGTGAGCGTATTTGCCTTATCATATAATCCCTACATGTGAAATTCATTAAAATGTATGGGATTCTCTCTTTTTGTGAGTGGCATCACTTTCTTGGGGTATATTCTTAAAAGTGTTTTCTAGTGAGAGGTGTGAACGATACAAGTGTGTAGCAAACTTTAAGGCAAGATTTGAATGTGAATTGTTGGTGAATTGAGATACACCTTGAGTTTGTTTTGATGAACTATGCCCCTTGTTTGTTTGAAATGAATGCATGCAAGATATGCTTAACGATTGTGGTCACCTATTGAAGCTTGTGCATCATGTTTTTAGTTGTTTCTTTTTCTTGAGTCGGTATGTGACCATTGGGTTGTCTTGAGTTTTACTAGTTTTGTGTGAAACTCTCATATTTCCTAAACTTAAATCAAATTTCTTCAATTTGAGGGAATGTCTTTCTTGAGGACAAGCAATGATTCAAGTTTGGGGGTTTGATGAGTTGGTAATTTAACAACTCATTTGACTTTTAAGCATGAGCTTTTGCTTGATTTTCAACTCGTTTAGGAAGGTTTTTATGCCTTATTTCTTCTCTATGTAGTAATTTGAAGGAAGAAAAGATAATGGAGCATTTGAACTTAAAAAGTGCTGCTAGACACATGATTTTAACCTAGGAAACACGGGTGTGGACCTGCGAAACACAGGTCTGGCACAGTTGAGACTTCCTTGGAAGCGCTCTTGCACCTGTGTTTAGTAGAAGGGTAAAAAACATCAAAAAAGGGCCCCAAAGCACATAGAAGCCTCCAAGGGAAATTGAGGAAAGTTATACACAAGAAAGTACAGATATATGTCACCTAAAATTGTACACCACATATCATCCGTTCATTCATAGATAGATTTTAGAGAGTTTTATACAACATAGAATTGTAGAAAGAGAAAGTACTTTTCTTCTTCCTCCTCCTCAAAAACCCAAATGTGAGGGAATTCCACCATTCTTGTAGATTTTATGAAGCAAGTTGATGAACCCATACGATGAATTTTGAGGGAATCCCTCCTGGTATCCTCTCTCTCTCTCTCTCTCTCTCTCTCTCTCTCTCTAAATATGAGTAGCTAACTTGCTAGCTTGCATGGTGGGTTTGTAAATATGAATGGATATTGGTTAATTGTTCTTGGATTCTAATTGAAAGTATAGATCTATTGTTTTTCTCTAAGTTATAATTGTAAAAATTGATGGTTGCAAACATTGATTTTATTTACTTTTCTTGTTTTTGCTTGTGAAAGAAGGGTGAGAATTGGGTGAGAGAAACAATAGGGAGGATTTGGAGTGTTGATGTGTGGGGTTGAGCTCGAGATAGTCAAAACCCACATTTCCACTCCATGAAATGTTTAAGGCTAGAGATATCTTGATTCTTCCTCAAGCTCTTGTGGTTGATAATTTGAATTTTGCCTTGAGGTTTGAGAAGACCCAAGGCATAAAAATTCTTGTTGTTGAGAAATGAGATAATGTATTTTATCCACTGCTATCTATGCTAAATTTGAATCTAAGGCAATTAAGTAAATCCCATTCTATTTGTTAGCCTATCAACAACACACCCCTAACCATCTCACTTGTAATTGCAACAATCGGAATTCCCTTCCCTTAGTTTTAAATTAGAATTTGATGTTGCTTTCCATTTTCCCCCTTTATACTTCAAAATATTGAACAATGATGCATCCTAGTTTGAGTTAGTTTATTTGGATTATCGACTCAATTCTCTGTGGGATTTGACCCTGACACCCGTTGGGTATATTTGTTCTTGGCAATGACTGTGTACACTCTCTCCTAGGGAGGAGTGGATGTTGGTGTTATCACCAGCAACGTGGCACGGAGGAGGTCCTTACACGAAAAAAATTCATTAAGTATAAATCAACACTTGGCTTATTTTATCCTTTGATCACTATTATTTTCTAAATTCACAGAGGAGCGAAGGAAGAACGAAGCAGACTCCACCTAGGGTTCGTTCTTCTACCATTTTCCTTTCTAGTTTCTACATGACTTGTAAGTATGCTATGAATTATTGTACTAGCATGAGTTTCTAAAACCCTCTTCTAGGGTTGAGGCCACATAACATGATTGTATTTGCTTAATTTGATATTTGGTTCAAGATCTTATTGTTGTTAGTTCTTTCATTCTCATTGTTAATCATTTTAATGCTTGATCACCATTGAAATGCAATTGTTAATCATAGGCAAACTTGAAAGAGTGAACCCTAGGATAGAACTAGGAATTCAAAAAGTGAGTTCAAGTCTTTAAGACTGATTCGTAATTAAGATAGAAATATACCTAATTCGCCTCGTTTGGTTATTAAATGGGAAGATATTTAGACACCTAAATTTCAGTTTTCATATCACCGCTCTTTGATGTAGTTGTGAGGTTAACTTTAGGTTAAATGGTTAGAGGTTTGAAATTCCATAACCAAGAGCCCGTAAACCACTCCACATAGATTATTGTATATGAATTAGGTTGTCTCATCCCTGTTCAACAATGTAGTTGTGAGGCTAATTTGATTATGTTTAGAGGCCCGAAAGACCATGAACATGGCATTTATCATGTGAGACAACAAAGGAAGTTACATACTTGAACCAATATGAATGTAGTATTACTTGATTATTTGTCCTTAACCCTAGATTCTTCTCATTACTGTTTTTCCACAAAATTTATTGTCCTTAGATTTAGAAACAAACAAACTTCAAATTTTGGAAAATTAGCACTTTTGATATTTGAATTGATACTTGAACCGGTTAATTCACTATAATCTAGTCCACATGGGTTCGACATCCGGATTAAAAATATCCACTATATTACTTGTATGACCATGTGTGCTTGTGCGTATGCCAGAGGCTTAGCAAGTTTTTGGCACCGTTGCCGGGGCTGGCAATATTTGATGAATTTCTTATTTTTGTATTGTTTTATATTTTATTAAGTGTACAAAATTCGGTCTTGGTTTACTGATTTGTAGGTAACAGATAGGTCATTGCAGTAAGTTGGCAAGGGATAAAGAGTTGGTTAAACCATATCCATAACTTGATAGAAGGTTGCGACATTTGAGAAAGAAAGGTTCCACGCTGTATCCCATACAACAGGTTCGATAGGGCGAGGTTCCACTAGCGGAGATGGAAGCCATACCAGTGCGCGCAATGGAAATCCCACTTGTGACTAATGTTACCTCCATTATCTGCAGATCAGAGCCTGGAGGTAGATTAAAGCTAAAGCAAAACATAGTGTAGTTGTCGCACACGAGTAGGCAGTTTACTGGGATGACATATGAGGACCCACAGGAACATCTGCAGAACTTCCTACAGATCAGTGACACCTTCGTTCCCACTGGAGTGTCAACTGATTATGTCAGGCTCACCCTTTTCCAATTTTCATTATTCGACGAAGCAAAGAGGGGGTTGAATGCAGAACCACCTCACTCCATAACTACTTGGGACGACTTGGCAAGGAAGTTCCAAATCAGATTCTTCCCTTCTGGCAAGACTGCTAAATTAAGGAGTGAAATTTTGAGTTTCAAGCAGCGGTCGGATTACTTGGCCTAGGATAAGTTCTAGTCATTGTTGAGAAATCATCCCTACCACCATCAATCTAATGAAATGCTGGCCCATACTTATGTGGAGAGTCTTGACCCCTACATAAAGATTATGCTAAACTCTGCATCAGGTGGGCTAGGATTGGAGAATACTTATGGTGAACTATATACTCTATTTAACAAGATTGCACAAGGAAATATAGAGTGGCACAGTGATGCATCCCGAGCAGCAGGCAAGAGAGCAGTTGGGTTGATAGAGGTTGATAGTGTAAATGCATTGGCAGCCCAGCTAGCATACTTTCATCATCAAATGATGATTTAGTTTAGCAAGCTAAGTATGGAACAACTGCAGGAACAAGTAAATGCAGTGCAACCAGCTCCTTGTTGGTGTAAAATTTGTGGAAACAACAAGCATGGTGCAGACTCTTGCGGAGCAAATCCAGAGTCAGTAAACTTTATGGGTAATGTACTGAGAGGCAATCAAAATTATGGAAATACCTATAACAGGAACTTGTAGAATTACCCAAATTTCTCTTGGGGTGGTAATTAAGGGTAAAGTCAAAGTCATCAGCAGTCTATGAATCAGTACCAGCAGCAAGGCAGATAGGCTACTAGCCAATCTAGCAACATTGAGGAGATGTTGTAGAAAATCATGGACAATCAGACTCAGATAGAAGCTGATTAGGCAAAGATAGCCTCAGATGGGTCAGATTGCAGCTGCTTAGCATAATAGACCACAGGGGGTTTATCCAGTGATACAGATCCAAACCTAAGGCAGGTCATGTCCATCAGTCTGAGAAGTGACAAAGAGTTAACTGATGCACCAACAAAAAAATAAGAATGAGGTACAACCAGAGTTGGTCAGACCAGTTCCATCAGTTAAGAAAGTAAATAAACAGAACACTATAGCAAATAATTCACAATCAGCAGTGCAGCCAACGTAAAGACCACGCCCACCATTCCTAAAAGGCTCAAGAAAAGCAAGGAGGATGCGTGTTTCCAGAAGTTCTTTGATATTTTCAAAGAACTTCAACAAATTTACCTTTGACTGATCTTTTGCAGGGAATGACCAAGTACGCTAAGTACTTAAAAGATGTGGTGGCCAACAATATGAGGTTGATGGATGTGCATATAGTGGCACTAACTAAGGAGTGCAGTTTCAGGGTAACAAGCAAGATGCATAAGAAGCTCAAAACCCCAGGGAGTTTCACCCTCCATGTACAAATAGTTGGAAAGGATCTTATGCGTGCCTTGTGTAATCTAGTGGAAGCAGTGAACTTAATGCCCCTGTCGCTATTCAACATACTTGGTTTAGGAAAAACCAAGGCCCACTAGTGTGATGCTACAGCTGGCTAACAAGTCAAGGGTGGACCTGGAGGAGATTATTCAGGATTTACTCATCAAAGTAGGTAAGTTCATCATACCTACAGATTTCATAATTCATGTCTTTGAGGTTGATGATAAGGTAACCCTCATTTTGGGACGTCCTTTCCTGGCTACTGGAGGAGCTCTAATTGATATGAGAGTTGGCACCCTGAAAATGAGGGTGAATAATGAGGAGATTTTCAGAGTGTACTAGGAAATCAACAACCCACCACATTACAAAAATCTTTGTAAGATTAATGTGTTAGCAAAGGATGAGTGTGGGTTAGGAGATTCTACAGTTCCACTTCTTAAGGATCACTTAATAAGAGAGCCTGAGTCTGCTATTGAGGAAGTGCTAATAAGGAATTTGGTAAAGAAGGTCATGGATGAGAAGAGGGAAAGTGTAGGGACTTTTCCCTATATAGTTAAGAAAAAGAGAAGATAGTTCCCGAAAGGGAAGAAGTGTTTGAGAACATCCTAAAAAGGATGATTCACATCATGTCGTGATGTAATATCAAGCACTTGTTGGGAGGCAACCCAATTTTACCATAGGTATGATTTTTTTCCTTTTATTTTTAGTTTTTTTTATCTTCACTTTTATTTTTTTTTGTTGAGTTAAGCACAGAAAAAGGGGAGGTTTGAGTACCCATAGAATCGAAAGCTAAGGAGCATAGAAAAACATGAGAGTGGGGTTGATGAACCTTGTGATTAAAATGTGAACAAAACATGCTATTAGCTAGATCTAGAGGCCTCAAGAAGTATCCCTAACCCTTGTTTGAATTTCAATGTATGCTTTGGCGACATAGCATATTTTAAGTGTGGGGTGACAGAATTTTTAAAAAAATTTTGAGGTTGATTTAGTGTGAATCATGTGCTAGATTTTAGAATTGTTTGATATGAAGTCAGAGTAAGCACATTTCACCAACCCTTTGGTTTTTCTTTTCAATTCTTTTCTGAAGGGGGGCACTTTGAACAGAGAATTAGGTCTTTTGAGTTGTCTGTAAATAGTTGTTTTAGTCATAGTTAAAGACTTTTCCCAACGATGGATGGATGACGAGCATCTTGTAGGAAAATTAGTCATTAGTATTTTGGTTTTGAACCCTTAACTATTTGATTGTTTGATACTCAAGCGTACTCAGTTGTACAAGTAATACTGTGGCCCTTTTGCAGAGCCGGATGTGGAACCCACAGGGACCAAAAAAATTCGGCGAATTATCAAGTTCAAGTGTAAAATAAACCTTCCAAGTGTTGATTATAGAAATTTTCAGTAAATTCTAATTAAGTCTAGGGGTGATCACAAAATACTCGAGATATATTACAAAAAGCAACTGGAGTCAAGGCCTCATAATCATGCATTACTACAATTCACAATGGTTCGAGTATGAAAACTTTAGTTGTTGTCTCACATAATTAAAATGCTATGTTCATGGTCTTTCGAGCCTCTAAACACGACAAACTAATCTCACACCTACCACGTTTAGTGGGGGTGACATCCTAATTCATGAGACATTTAAATACATGGATGTGGTTTACAGAGTTTGCGCCCTTGATTATGGACTTTCGTATCTCTAATCATTTAACCGAACTTAGCTTCACAACTACTTCTACGAGCGGTAATGTGACAATTCTAAGTCGGTGTCTAGCTCATCCCATTTTAATAACCAAGAAAGGAAAATTAGGTATAATTTCTATCCTAACCACTAATCCAATCGTAAAGATAAGAACTTGCTCCCTACATTCTTATGTTCTAGCTTAGTGTGACTCTTTCGAGCTTTTACCTAAGCTTAACGGGTTTGTTTTCATGGTGATCAAGCATAAAAACATTAATAATAAAGAATGTATGACAAAAAACCAACTAAAACTTAAACCAATGAAGAATTCAAGCAATTACAGTCATATTTCATAGCCTCAACCCTAGAGGAAGGGTTTTAGCCATTGATGTTCGTGAAAATACTCAAAATCATAATTAGAGTAACTTGCTTACAAGAGTAATTAAAAGAGAAGGCAAAAAAATGAACCCTTGGTAGAGTTCTTCACTTCTCCCTTAATTCCTTTACGGTTTCCCGAAGATATTTCGTGATAAATAATTTTTGGATCTAAGGTTTTAATTATAGTAAGTGGGACAATTGCACTTCTTAGCCATGGATGGATTGCCATTGTCTCACGGAGCTAGTAACCTCAGTTTGTCTCCGCGACATGGAGCAAACGCGGACAGCTACTGGTTTGGCACTGGCATGGGTAGGTTGTGCGCGTCGCCTGTGTGACACGGCACCTAGTATAGGGCAGAAAGCATGGAACGCTGCCATCGTGCACAGGTACATAGGGCGTGGCATGCTGCCTATAGCGCAGATGCCCTGCCATGGCATGTTGCTTAGCGCGCAGACCTGCAGGTATGGCACGCTGGATGGCATGGGCAGTCTACTTCTTGCCATCATCACTCCATGTCCTTCCCAACTCCTTTCTTTCTTGTGCATCATTCAATTTTTCCCCTCCTAAACATTTTTCACCTAAAACAAAGAGCTAATCATATTGGTTAGTTCATGAACGAATTTATACAAAATCACAGGAGAATGTAATCACTTAATTTAACAAATACGACTAAAATAAGATATAAAATAGCACTTGGGCATGTAATTATTCCCAAGATCACTACCCCACACTTAAAGCCTTGTTCGTTCTCGAACACTCTTTTACATCTCATGCACATGAAGACTCACACATAGCTAATTGAAGCAAGACAATTCAAGCTAAGGCTACAGTAATTGGTTTAGATGACAAGTTAACAATAGAGCATGTAAGATTTAACCATTAAAAAAGCAAATATAACTACGTAAAGACTTTCTATCCTCAAGAATCAACTCTCAATCTTAACAAACTTATGCAAAATAATCAATCAAGATGACATGAATTTTATCAGTCATCAAACATGTGCCCTCACAACAAGAGAGTTACCCATTTCTCACTCACGATTCTTCAAATTTAGAACATGTATGGGTCTATGCATAAGAGATAAACTCATTCTCATAAAGAATTCACATGCCACGTGTATTGACCCATAAGCTTGCCTTTAGTATTTTACTCCAGTAATTTAAGAATGTTCGAAAGTAAGATCAAGTAGGACTTAATGGGTTGTAATGTAAGCTAAGGGCAGGTAGGTACTATTATGGCCAGTGATAGTGACTATCTTCCCTAAGAGCTTTTAATACATCACACTTTCCTTAGGAATTTCCATCCTCTTCACCTTTATTCTTTTCAACTCCCATTTTCCTCTTTTATTTCCCTATTTCATTAGGCACACTTAAGTTGTTAGTAAGGTGTACTTGAGCAATTTTCTTAAATTTTCTTTTTCGTTGTTTTCTTCTTTACTTCCTACTAACTCTTATTCATTTTTTTAAACAGTGCACCTGTAGTCTTTTCTTTAACTTCCACAACTATTCTTTTTGTCCTTCTCCAAACTCCTTACTCCTTAACATCTTTTGCATTTTCACTTAAGCGCTTAGGAGTTTTGGATCAAATTCAATGTTAATGAAAAGAAAGGATTAAGCTCATTTTATGGCTAGTAAAGAATAGGCTAAAGGCTCAATGAGGTTAACTAGGATTAGACATTCAAGGTAGGTAAAGCAAGGGATAAAAATTAGGCTCATTCAAAGAAATGCCTAAATCATCTCCTACAATTTACATCCCTTATTTTTCTTTGTATACACACCAGGAAAGTTCTAGACACTACACAATAGCATGGAATATTTTAATATCCTTATACTCACTGCACATGCTCAATTCAAGAAAAATTCAGCAGACTCTTAACTCAGCTAATCACCACAATGCAAAATTCAGCATTAAGCACATCGAGTCACATCCAAGAGCCTAGGTGTCTCAAACAGAGTTATAAAATTGCTAACATTATTCAAAATTTACAAAACTTTCATCTCACAATCGTGTATAGAACATAACAAGAACATCAAGCCATGAAGCATCTAAGGGTTCAAAAATAAAAACCTATTGACTAATTTTCCCTCAAGACGGTTGTCATCCACCCATCATCGGGAAAAGTCCCTAACTATGAGTAAAAATAACTATTTCCAAAAAAAGAAAAAAATTTATTCATCAGTTCAAAGTGCCCCCTATCAGAAAAGATCCTAAAAGAAAAACCAACGGGTGGGTGAATCATGCTCAACTTAACATTTTTATCAACCAATACCCTACAAAGCACCAATTTCACCCGACTTCATTAAGAAAAATATTTTAAAATCTCTCTCACACCACACTTAAAATATTATATGTCCACAAAGCATCCAATTAGAATACAAAAAGAGTGAGAAATACTCCCTGAGGCCTCTAGGCCTAGCTAACAACATGTTTTCTTTCGTTCTTGCACAAGTGGGTAATCGACCCCACACTTATCCTCTTTCATGCTCTTTAGCATCCTCTTCTAAGGCTACTCAGACTTCCCCTCAACTTGTGCTTAATTCACCACAAAAAAACAAAAAAGTGAAAATACACAATACAAACAAAAGGGAAATAAGATTATACCTGTGGTACGATTGGGTTGCCTCCCAAGCAGCGTCTGATTTTATGTCGCGGCACGACGTGGACTATCTTTCTCAGGACATCCTCAAACTAGTTTTCCCTTTTGAGAACCATCTTCTTTTCTTTTTATTTTTCAAGGGAACAACCTCCACTCTATCCCTCTCTTATTCCAACTTCTTCTCTAACTTAAGCCCTCAATCAGATTCGGGATGAAATGTGATCATCTCCTGCGGTAGTGGACTTGTGGAATCTGCTACCCCACACTTAGCCTCTAACAACACACTAAGCTTACAATGGTCTCCATAGTGTGTGGGTGGGTTGATCTCTTGGTAAACTCGGAAAAGCTCTTTTTCATCATAGACACTCATTTTAAGGGTTCCTGCTCTTACATTTCCAGTTGCTCCTCCAGTGGCCAAGAATGGCCGTCCCAAGATCAGAGGTACCTTATCATTAACTTTAAAATCAAGTATGATGAAATCAACGGGTATAATGGACTTACCCACTTTGATGAGAAGGTCCTCAATTATTCCATCTGGTGCCACTTGAGACTTGTCTGCCAGCTACAACATCACTCATGTTGGTCTCGGATGACCTAACCCCAAGGTGTTAAGCAAAGATAGGGGCATTAGATTTACTACTGCCCCTAAATCACAATAAGCTCTTATCGCTTCAGCTTTACCAATTTGTATAGGGAGGGTAAAACTCCCTGGGTCTTTGAGCTTTTTCAGCATCTTGCTCATTACCCTGTAGCTGCAGTCCTTAGTCAGTGCCACAGTTTGAACATCTACTAATCTGACTTTGTTGGCCACCACATCTTTCAAGTACTTAGGGTACTTGGGCATTCCCTGAAAAACATCAATCAAAGGCAAATTTATGTGAGGTTCTTTGAAAATATCAAAGAACTTTTTAAAGCATTCCTCCTCCTCCCTCTTCTTGAGCCTTTGTGGGAATGAAGGTGGTGGTCTCTGTGCTGGCTGCAATGATGACTGTACATTGTGTTGCACAACACTCTGATTATCTCCCTTGTCAGTAGATGGACCCTGTCTGACTAGCTCTGGTTGCACCTCATTTCTCTTTTCCTTTAGTGGTGCATCAACCAATTGCCTACCACTCCTCAGACTGATGTCATTGACCTATTGGGGGTTTGTATCTGTGTCACTGGGTATCCCTCCCTGAGGTCTGGTGTGCTGAGTAGCTGCTAATTGACACATCTGCTTCTCTAGATTGTGGGTGGTCAAATATTGATTTTTAAAATCTGATGCCATCCTCGCCTGATTCTCTGCCAATTGGGTATGCGTAGCCATAATTTTCTGCAACATCTTCTCAATGTTGCTGCTACTCGATTGGCCATCATTCTACCTGTTTTGTTGCTGATACTACTGCTGCTGAGGTTGCTGGTAGCTTTGACTATGATTTCCACCCCATAAGAAATTTGGGTGGTTCTGCCAATTCTTATTATAGGTGTTCCCATAATTATGATTGTTTCTTTGAACATTCCCTACAAAATTCACCGATTCAGGATTGGCCCCGAATGATTCTGCATTGTGCCCATTATTTCAACAGATTTCGCACTAACTAGGAGCTTGTTGAATTGCATTCACTTGTCCCTGCATTGGTTAATACTCAGTTTATTGAACTGAGTCATCATCTGATGTTGAAATGATTCTAGTTGTGCTGCCAAGGCATTGACACCATCCACCTCTATCAATGTCATGCCCGAGTCTACACCCTGGACGTAACCTGGTACTTGAAGCTACAAGTGACCCCAAGTCAACCCCTGGTCTATCATTCACTAGAACTCTGAGTAAACATGCACAATGAAACTTTGCAATAATATCATAAAACATTTATGAAAGACAAGTATGAAAACATAAAGTTAAAAAAAATTTGAATAATACTGATAATTTTGAAAGAAAATCATGTCTGTCTGAAATCCATCTAACTGAGGAGTGGCTGGGACAAGCCCCCAACTAACTAAAAGTCTATTTGAAACTAATAAATGACTTAAAGAAAGAAATAATGCTCTCGGATGATGAGGACTCACACTTCACTGCTGAGGTGGAATATTTGAATTTCGGAGACTAACGGTGCTGAGTTTGACAACCTCCAGCTGTATCATGAAATAATACAACATAAAAGTATGCGTCAGTACTTTGAATGTATTGAGTAAGTGAGAGATGTAAATAACATGAATGAACTAGTAACTGAACTGAACTGACATGAAATGACAAACTAAAAATACTAAAAACTGGTACAACTAGAATATTCTGATGTGGTCAATAATGACCCTAGATGATGGTCATAAACATGCGCTAAATCTATAATACTGAGTCTGAGATACTATACTAAACTGATCTGGACTGAGAAATCTGAGAGTGGACTAACTGACTAGTGGGAGAGTCTACAACCGACATTAACCACATGAGTTAGATGTGGAGTCCGATGTATACACCCCATCGGTAGGACCCAATATACCTTGCCAGGGTATAAAGGCATGAACTGGGTGATCACAAAACTCTGGGGCCAATCAGGCCAAGTAATACTGTAACCTACGCTAGTAACATAGTTTTGGGAACCTAGGTGCGTTGAAACCCTGGCCCTACTCCCTCTGAAAAACCTAAACTGAACTACTAGGCTGATAGCTCGAAACTAGAGCCCAAGACTAGTCAGGGACATGCAATTGAAAGTACCTTGAGAGTCTTAACAAACTAGATTCTGAACTGGTTCTAGACTGGTCAGAGCCGCTTATCTGAAAGCATCGTAACCCTCTAAAAACAACTGTAATCTGAACTGGGGTCCTGGGTTGGTCAGAGCCACATAACTAGGATGTCGTGACTGCCTAATGGACCAAATAACTAAAATCTGAGTCTGATTCTAATAACTCAGAGGTACCCCTGATACCTCGGAAGAAGACTGAAGTTAAACTGATCAGTTGAAAATTTTCTGAATGATTCTGAAGAGATTCTATGTTCTAACTGGCCTGAACTACCAGCAGCTAAAAGAGAATTCAACTTATTCCAACAACACGGGAATTTCGAAATATGATGAAATTTCAATAATTCAAAGGGGTTTCATCCAACAAGGGTAAAATCATTCTCATCAAGGGAATAATTTCTCATACACACACACACACACACACACACACACACACACACACATATATATATATATATATATATTATAAGGATTTCTAGGATATTTAGCCCAAAAGCATACCATGAAAAATAGACGGAATTTAATACGCGATAATCTTTACTCAAAAACTTAGGGCTATGAATTATCTTTGAAATAACATCAACTATTTACTTATAAATTGATGGAAATCATACGAGTAATAAACATGGATGTTATCCCAATTTAAAATAACGAAACCCAACATGAAAATTTTATTCATATTCGAAGAACTCAGGGCTAAACTAATAGGGGAATTATGGAAGGGTTCAGGGGGACAAGGGAAGGGAAATTCCTTTATTGAATTCCCACATACCTGACTAAAATCCTTTCGGAGGAGAAGCTTGAACTGCTGCAGGAGATGAGAAGCCCTAGTCTCTCTTGGAGGGTTCTTGAGAGGAGAATGTTCAATCTTATTCTGAGAACTGAGAGTGGGAAATGCGAAATGAACTGTTTTCCCCCACTAAAACGTCTAAAATTAACACTAAAATGATGAAGTTTAAAGCTTGGGAGAGTAAGAAATTACTAAATAGCCCTTAGAAATTCACTGGAAAAATCTATCAGGTGCCCCTAATGGGTGACCTAACGAGTCGTGGTGACTGACCATGACTCATGGTCACTCCCATCAGCTACACTACCTGGGATCCTTAGTAGGCCACCACGAGGGACCTAACGAGTCGTGGTTAATGAAAATGACTCGTGGTCACCAGTCGTGAGACCACATTATCTCATTCTAGAGATTTAATGCTAAGTACAGTAACGAGTCACCTAACAAGTCGTTGGCACACATGATGACTCATTGCCGACAATCGTCAGGTACACTGGTCAACTAAATATATTCCCAACTCAGGCCTGACCACGAGTGACTTAAGGGGTCATGGTAAGTGAACACGACTTGTGATGTCCGTCGTTGGGTACACTGTCTCCCCTTGTAAATTATTAAGTCTCCTTCTCACAGCTCACCTGACGAGTCGTGAGGCCACTTAACAACTCGTTAGGTGGTTCATCTTGAAGCTTTTCTGCAACTTTTCCAGATCTCCTAATTTAAGATCTGAAATTAGATTTTGAGTTTCCAGGGCATTACAATATCTCCCCCTTGTAAACATTCATCCTCGAATGTTAGAAAACACACAGGAAGCATAAAATAGCAATCAAACTTTTCAAGTACTGCTCATTTAACTCCAAAACTACCGGAATGACTACCTCCGTTTCAAAATACATAACTGAACTGAATTTACCTTTCATACATACATTCAAAAACATAAAAGAGACTTGAACATCTGAACTGAGTCATGAACACTAAATTGAGTTATAGGGTCAAAACTAATATCTCAAACTGTGCTAGAGCCGGTAGGGAACGAGTGCGGGTATTTTTCCATCATATCTTCTTTGGCCTCCCACATAGCTCCCTCAACCTGCTGATTTCTCCATAAGACTTTGATTGAAGCTATTTCCTTGTTCCTAAGCATACACACTTGACGGTCAAGGATCTGGACTGGTACTTCCTCATATGAGAGACTATCTTTTATTCCTACACTGTCTAATGGCACAACTGAGGTTGGATCTCCGATGCACTTCTTCAAAACTGACACATGGAAAATTGGGTGCATAACTGCTAGTTCTGAAGGTAACTCTAGCTCGTAGGCTACATTGCCTATACGCCTCAAAATTCTATAAAGTCCCACATATCTCGAGCTGAGATTTCCTTTCTTGCCAAACCCGTCACCCCGTTCATGGGTGAAATTTTCAGGTATACCCAGTTATCAGCTGGAAACTCCTATTCTCTTTTTCGCACAACGGCATAAGATTTCTAACGGCTCTAAGCCGTTTTTAACCTTTCACGGATGAAGTAAACTGTCTGCATTGCCTCGTGAACCGAATCTAGCCCTATCAAGGTATCTTCTCCAACCTCGAACCACCCTATAGGAGATCTACACCTTCTAACATAGAATGCTTCAAATATGTCCATTTGGAAACTAGAATTGTAGCTGTTATTGTATGAAAATTCAATAAGAGGCAAGTGGTCATCCCAACTACCCTTAAAATCAATCGTGCACGCTCTTAGCATATATTCTAGGGTTTGAATGGTCCGTTCCGCTTGCCCATCGGTTTGTGGGTGAAAAGCAGTGCTGAGTTTGACCTGAGTGCCTAGTCCCTTCTGAAGGAACTTCCAGAAGTGTGAGGTGAACTGCATTCCACTGTCTGAAATGATAGCCAAAGGCACCCCATGGAGTCTGACTAACTCTCGGATTTAAAGTTTGGCATAGTCCTCAACTGAATCTGTTATTTTAACAGGGAGGAAATGAGCTGACTTAGTCATCCAATCTACTATCACCCAGATTGAGTCATGCTGTTGGCGAGTCGTAGGTAGACCCGTGATGATCCATATTCACTTCTTCTTACTTCCACGTGGATATACTGATATCTTCGATCATTCCTCCTGGCCTTTGATGCTCTACCTTGACTTGTTGGCAGTTCGAGCACTTGGCTACGAATTTAACAATGTCTCTTTTCATGCCGTTCCACCAATAAATATCCCAAAAATGATACATTTTGGTAAAACGGGGGTGAATGGTGTATCTCGAGCTGTGTGCCTCAGCCAGTATCTGCTTTCTCAACAAACCAATATCTAGTACACACAATCTTTCCTGGTAATGGAGTACACCATCTCCCCACTTGGAGGAAGCCTCAACCTCCTTTCTGAGAACTGCTTCTTTAAATTTAAGTAGGACTAGATCTTCATCTTGTCTAGACTTAACTTCAACTACTAAGGATGAATCCAACCCGCTTTGCATTACCACATCACCTTTAGCTAAATCCACCAACTACACCCCTAACCGGGCTATTCTGTGAACATCCCTTGCTAACTCCTTTTTTCCTTCCTCAATATGAGTCTCACTTCCCATAGATCTTCTGCTTAGGGCGTCAGCCACCATATTGGCTTTGCCCAGGTGATACAGTACACTCATGTCATAGTTTTTTAGCAACTCCAACCACTTACTCTAGCGGAGATTTAGATCCTTCTGACTCAGCATGTACTAAAGACTCTTATGATATGTAAATACATCTGCGTGAGCTCCATATATGTAATGCCTCCATATTTTTAGCGCAAACACCACCGCTGCCAACTCCAAGTCATGAGTTGGATAGTTCTTCTTATGAACCTTGAGTTCTCTGGAGGCATAATCTATCACTTTGCCTCTCTGCATCAGAACGCAACCGAGTCCATCCCTGGAAGCATCACAATAAATAACCAATCCATATGTTCCTTCTGGCATGGTCAAAACTGGAGCAGTTGTGAGTGAAGTCTTCAACTACTGAAAAAACACTTTTCACACTTGTCCGACCATTGAAATTTTACCCTCTTCTGTATTAACATAGTCAGAGGAGATTCTATGGAGGAGAAGCCTTCCATAAACCGCCTATAATAAACCACAAAGCCCAGGAAACTCCTAATTTCAGTACGAGAGGTAGGTCTGGGCCAATCCTTCACTGCTGCTATTTTATGGGGATCTACCTGTATTCCTTCACGTAGGACCACATGACCCAAGAAAGTCATGAACTTCAACCAAATTTCTCACTTACTAAATTTGGAAAATATTTGGCGGTCTTTATGTGTTTGAAGCACTATCCTCAAGTGATCTGCATGCTCTTTCTTATTTCTGGAGTATACCAGAATGTTGTCTATAAATATAATGACGAACATATGCAGATACTGCTTGAATACTCTATTTATCAGGTCCATAAAGGTTATAGGGGCATTGGTGAGTCCAAAGGACATCACCACAAACTTGTAGTGACCATACCGAGTTTTGAATGTTGTTTTTGGTATGTCACACTCTATGACTCTTAATTGATGGTATCTTGACCTGAGATCAATCTTGGAGAAACAACTGCCTCCTTGAAGTTGGTCAAACAGATTGTCAATTCTGGGTAGAGGGTACTTGTTCTTAATTGTAACCTTGTTCAGCTGACGGTAATCTATGCACATTCTGGCGGTACTTACGCACAAATAGCACTGGGCACCCTAGGAAGAGATGTTGGACTGATAAAACCCTGATCAAGAAGATCCTTTAACTGCTCCTTCAACTCCTTAAGCTCAGCTGGAGCCATTCTGTAAGGAGGGATGGAGATGGGCTGAGTGTTTGAGAGGAGATATATTCCAAAGTCTATTTCCCGTTTAGGGGGGAACTCGGGGAAGATCCCCAGGAAATACATCTAGGAACTCGCTGACAACTGGAACTGACTGAATGGTTGGGGTCTTAGAATTGGAATCCTTGACCCGAACCAGATGATATAGACATCCTCTAGAAATGAGTTTCTGGGCCATAAGGTAGGAAATAAACCTACCCTTAGGCATTGAATTGCTGCCCGACCATTCTAACACTGGTTCACTCAGAAACTGAAACTTATCAATTCTAGTTTTGCAGTCAACTGAGGCATAGCAGGAGTGTAACTAATTCATGCTGAGAATAAGGTCGAAGTTGACCATGTCTAGCTCTACGAGATCAGCTAGAATGACTCTATTCAGGATAGAGACTAGGCAGCTTCTATACACCCGCTAGATCTAACTGACTCGCCAACTGGGGTAGAGATTGAGAAGGTTTCTGATAGGACCTATGGATTGATGTTGAACTGTACTACTACATAGGGAGTCGCGAACAAAACAGTGGCTCCTAAATCTAAGAGGGCATACATGTCTAGATGGAAGAGAGATAACAGACCAGTAACTATGTCAGGTGAGCTTTCCTGATCCTGATAGGAAGATAGAGCATAGAAGCGACTTTGGCACTAACCGCCATATGTACCTGATGTGTTGTCCTGCTGAGCTGGTCGGCCTGCTAGTGCTGATGATGTGGTAGAGTGTGATATCCCTCTCCTTGTTGACCGACACTTCTTAAGTCGGTGTCCAAGTTGTCCACACCCAAAACAGCCCTCTCGTCCCTAAAGGCATTCTCTCGGGTGGTTCCTACCACACTTGAGGCAAGTTTGATACCTATTCCTGGTACTGTGAGTCTGAGACTGAATGCCAGATGATCCACCCCTCCGATCCTAGCGGGACCAAAAGGTTGGGGCGCTGGCTGAACTAGGTGCTAGGGTTCTCTGCTGCTGTTGCTGCTACTACTGTTGTGGGTGGCTACCACCGCTAGACCTTTGATGGCCAAAATATGAATGGATAGTCCTTTCCCTTTTGTTCTTATGCTCCATATCCTCAAGCTTTTCAGCCTCAATCTGCTGGGCATAGACAATCAAGCTAGAAAGGTCCATGTCCTTAATCAGCATCGCGGTCCTGCACTACTTGAGGACTATATTTGACACTCCATTTACAAACTTCAACATGCGAGCCCTTGGCTCGGCTACCATCTCTGGAGCATACTTAGACAGCCTAGTAAAATCCAGAGCATACTCCTCCATAGTTCTATTGCCCTGTCTCAAATTCATAAACTCCGCCATCTTTTCCTCCCTCAGCTCCCGAGGAAAAAATCTGTCCAAGAAAGCTGTGAAAAATTCTTCCCACTCCACTGGTCCTGCTCCCGCTGGCTGCCTTTCTTTCCATTTGTCATGCCGGACTTGAGCTACCTCTTTCAGCTAGTAGGCAGCCAAGTCGGCACTCTCAGAGGGACTAATACCCATAAATTCGGGTGATTTTCCTAATGTCGTCTGCAAACCCTTGTGGGTCCTCTCCCACCTTTGTTCCATGAAAATCTAGAGGTTTCATCCAGGTGAATTCCCGCACCTTTGCAGCTGCTGCAAACCCATTGGTGTTCATCGACACCACTTACTGGTTCACCTGGTTGGTGACTATTTGGGCTGGTAGTTAAATGGTCACCCTGAATTCTGCAGTAGACGATGAATCATCTTGAGGGGCTATTGGGGCTGGTGGGACAGATCCGTTGACATTACCGACCGTTCTTCCATTACTGCGTCTTGGAGGCACGATTCACTGAAACGAAATAGAGCATGAATTAGAAAGGAATTTCTAGAATTGAACTTTAACGCACGATAACGAGTATGAACAAAAGAGAGTTTTCCTAATAACATCTCGTAGCCTCCTTGTTATAAGTGTGGCATGCTTCACACCCATGAAAAGGACTCTATTCGATGCTGCTTTCGGAATTTTCGAGGATACTCTGAACCAAGGAATTTTCCGAACCAAGGGCACCGAGTCTACACCCTGGACGTAACACAGTACTTAAAGCCATAAGTGACACCAAGTCAACCCCTGGTCTATCATTCACTAGAATTTTGAGTAAACAAGCACAGCAAAACATTGAAATAATATCATAAAACATTTATGAAAGACAAGTCTGAAAACATACAGTTCAAAACATTTGAATAATACTGATAATTTTGAAAGAAAATCATGTCTGTATGAAAGCCATCTAACTGAGGAGTTGCTGGGGCCATCATGTCTGTATGAAAGCCATCTAATTGAACTACTACGCTGATAGCTCAAAACTAGGGCCCAAGACCAGTCAGGTACATATAACTGAAAGTACCTTGAGAGTCCTAACAGACCAGATCCTGAACTGGGTTCTAGAGTGGTCAGAGGTACTTATCTAGAAGCATCGTAACAGTCTAAGAACAATTGTAATCTGAACTAGGGTCCAGGGCTGGTCAGAGTTGCATAACTAGGATGTCATGACCGCCAAATGTACAAAATAACTAATATCTGAGTCTGATTTAGATAACTGAGAGACACCACTGACACCTCGGAATAAGAACGAAGTCAAACTAATTAGTTGACAATTTTCTGAATGATTCTGAAGAGATTCTACGTTCTAATTGGCCTGAACTACTAGCAGCTAATAGAGAACTCAACTTATTCCAACAACACGAGAATTTCGTAATATAATGAAATTTCAGTGATTCAAAGGTGTTTCATCCAACAAGGGCAAAATCATTCTCATCAAGGGAATAATTTCTCACACACATATATAATAAGGATTTCTAAGATATTCAGGCCAAAAGCATACCATGAAAAATAAATGAAATTTAATAGGCGATAATCTTTAATAAAAAATTTAGGGATATGAATCATCTTGGAAATAACATCATCTATTTACTTATAAATTGATGAAAATCGTAAGGGTAATAAACATGGATATTATCCCAATTTAAATTAACGAAACCCAACATGAAAATTTTATTCATATTCGAAGAACTCAGGGCTAAACTAATAGGGGAATTATGGAAGGGTTTGGGGGTACAAGGGAAGGGCAATTCCTTTGTTGAATTCCCACATATCTAACTAAAATCCTTTCAGAGGAGAAGCTAGAACTTCTGTAGGAGATGATAATCCCTAGTCTTGCTTGGAGGGTTGTTGAGAGGAGAATGTTCGATCTTATTCTGAGAACTGAGAGTGCGGAATGAGGAATGAACCATTTTCCCCCACTAAAACGTCTAAAATTAACACTAAAACGATGAAGTTTAAAGCTTGGGAGCGTATGAAATTACTTAATAGCCCTTAGAAATTTGCTAGGAAAAACTGCCACGTGCCCCTAACGGGTGACCTAACGATTTCTGGTGACTAACCATGACTCATGGTCACTCACGTCCGGTACACTGCCTGGGATCCTCAGTAGGCCACCACGAGGGACCTAACGAGTCATGGTCAATAACCACGACTTGTGGTCACCAGTCATCACCACGCTCTCTCATTCTGGATATTTAATGTTAAGTCCAATAATGAGTCACCTAATGAGTCGTTGGCTCAGATGACCACTCGTTGGCGACACTAGTCAGGTACACTGGTCAACTAAATATATTCCCAACTCAGGCTTAACCACGAGTGACTTAACGGGTCATGGTTAGTGACCACGACTCGTGATGTCCCTCGTTGGGTACACTGTTTCCCCTCTTAAATTATCAAGTCTCCTTCTCACGGCTCATCTGATGAGTCGTGAGGCCACTTAACGACTCGTTAGGTGGGTCATCCTGAAGCTTTTCTGCAACTTTTCTAGATTTCCTTATTTAAGTCCCAAAATTAAATTTTGAGTTTCTGGGGCATTACAATCAACCCTACTCTCTTTCCTTCCCCTCTTGATGATTCATTGTGCCACTCTAGACTTCCCTGAGCAATTCAGTGCAACAGAGTGTACAACTTATCATAAGTCTTCTCCAACGCCTTCCCACCTAATGTAGAGTCTAGTAAGATTTTGTATGTGGGTCTAGACTCTCCTCAAAGTTATAGGCTAGCACCTCATTGGACTTCTGGTGATGGGCGAAGTCCCTCAATAATGACTTCAATCTTTCCCAAGCCAAATACAAGTTCTCCTTTGGCCTCTTCTTGAAACTTAATATTTCACTCATGAGTTTAGCAGTCTTTCCTGAAAGGAAGAATCTGATGAGGAAGTTCTTTGCTAAGTCATCCCAAGAAGTAATGGAATTAGGTGGCTCAGGTGGCTCAGCCTTCAACCACCTATTTGCCTCTCCCAATAATGAAAATGGAAAGAGTGTGAGTCGGACATAATCAATTGACACTCAAGTGGGGACGAAGGTGTCACTGATCTTTTCAACTTTCGCGCTAGAGCTTCCCTCCAGAGCAAATGGAGTCGGCGTTCAGGTTCCAACAATGGTTCCACCAGCTCTCTATTCCTTGCCAGCTATGCAAGGAAAACCTGTTACCTGCAGTGTAGCCGACTAAGACCAAGTTATTCAACACTTAAGGAAATTAAAAATCAAACAAAAATAGAAAAATTCACTAAACTTCGCTAGTCCCTGGCAACGACACCAAAAACTGGTTTGTGCTCCAGTGCACACGGTCGTACAAGTAATACAGTGGCCCTTTTTCAGAGTTGGATGTGGAACCCACAGGGACCAGAAAAATTCGGAGAATTATCAAGTTCAAGTGTAAAATAAACCTTCCAAGTTTTGATTATAGAAATTTTCAGTAAATTCTAATTAATTCTAGGGGTGATCAAAAATTACTCGAAAATAATACAAGAAGCAACTAGAGTCAAATCCTCATAATCATGCAATACTACAATTCACAATGGTTTGAGTATGAAAACTTTAGTTGTTGTCTCACATAATTAAAATACTATGTTCATGGTCTTTCGAGCCTCTAAACATGAAAAAATAATCTCACACCTACCTCGTTTAGCGGGGATGTGACGTCCTAATTCATGAGCAATTTAAATACATAGATGTGGTTTACAGATTTTGCACCCTTGATTGTGGACTTTCGTACCTCTAGTCATTTAACCGTACTTAGCTTCACAACTACTTCTACGAGCGGTGATGTGACAATTCTAGGTCGGTGTCTAGTTCATCCTGTTTTAATAACCAAGCAAGGAAACTTAGGTATAATTTCTATCCTAACCACTAATCCCACCGTAATGATAAGAACTTGCTCCCTACATTATTATGTTCTAGCCTAGTGTGACTCTTTCGATCTTTACCTAAGCTTAACGGGGTTGTTATGGTGATCAAGCATAAAAACATTAATAATTAATAATGTAAGGCAAAACAACAACTAAAACTCAAATCAATGAAGAATGCATGCAATTACTATCATATTACGTAGCCTCAAATCTAGAAGAAGGGTTTTAGCCACTCATGTTCGTACAAATACTCAAAAACATAATTAGAGTAACGTACTTGCAAGAATAATTAAAAGAGAAGGCAAAACAATGAGCCCTAGGTAGAGTTCTTGACTTCTCCCTTCGCTCCTTTAAGGTTTCCCAAAGATATTTCGTGATCAATTATTTTTGGAGCTAAGGTTTTAATTTATAGTAAGTGTGAAAATTGCACTTTTTAGCTGTGGATGGACTGCTTCTGTGTCACAGAGCTAGTCGCCTCAATTTTCTTCCGTGAAACAAAGCAAACGCGGACAGCTACTGGATTGGCGTTGGCTTGGGCAGGCTGTGCGTGTCGCCTGCGTGACACCGCGTCTAGAGCGGAGGGCAGCAGGTGTGGCACTCTGCCATCACGGCTCTTCACCGGATTAGGATGCCAGCGCGCGTAGGTACCTTAGCGTGGCATGCTTCCTAGCATGCAGATGCCCTACCGTGGCACGTTGCCTAGCGCGCAGGCCTTCGTACGTGGCACACTGGATGGCATGGGCAGTCTACTTCTTACCATCATCACTCCATGTCCTTCCTAACTCCTTTCTTTCTTGTGCATCATTCAATTTAGCCCCTCCTAAGCATTTTTCACCTACAAAACAAAGAGCTAATTATATTGGTTAGTCCATGCACGAATTTATACAAAATCATATGAGAATGTAATCACTTAATTTAACAAACACGACTAAAATAATATATAAAATAGCACTTGGGCATGTAATTATGCCCAAGATCACTGTAAGATGCAAGTAGAGGTGAATTGTGAAGCATGTTGAGAAATTGTATGACTTTGTTAAGATAGCTATGCTCACGAATATGACTTTGTATGTTGTATGCTTAATTTTTGAATTCATGTGATTAGCTGTATTGAGAGTTTGTATGGGTCTATCTTGACTTGGACATGTGCAGTGAGTGTAAGGTTCTTTGTAAATTCCATGTTGTCATGTAATGTCTAGAACTTACCTGGTGTGTTTGAAAATCGAAACGAGGGATGTTAATTGTAGAAGATGATGTAGGCACTTCTTTGAATAAGCCTATTTCATCCTTTGCTCTGTCTGCCCTTAATGCATAATCCTAGTTAGCCCATTAAGCCTTTTGCCTAATCTTTGTTATCCATAATAAAAGCTTAATCTTTTTTTTCAATAGACCTGAATTTGATCCAAAACTCCTAAGCGTTTAATTGAAAATTTCAAAGAGTTAGAGGAGTAAGAATGTTGAAAAGAAGGGAAATAGTTGGTTGTGGAAGTTCAAGAAAAGATTAGGGGTGCAATGTTCAAAATGCATAAGTGTTGGTAGGGAGTAGAAAAGAACAAAAGAATGACAAGGTGTTTAAAGTGTGATTACTCCCTATTAATAGCATAAGTGTGCTTAAAGAATTGGGGAAACAAAAAGGAAATTGAAAGTTGAAAAGACCAAGAGGTGAAGTAAAAGAAGAAAAGAGGGTGCTTAATGAGAGAAAGTGATGTATTAAAAGCGGTTAGAGAAAAGAGTCACTATTACTATCCAGAATAGTACCTACCCCTTCCTTAGCCAACATTACAACCCATAAAGTCCTATTTGATCTTACTTGTACAAGTTCCTGGATTAGTAGAGTAATATACTAAGGGAAAACATATAGGTCATTGCATGTTGCATGTGAATTTGTGGGGAGAGTGAGAGTAATTTATATTCATATACCAATACAAGTTATTATTTGCAAATTTGTGAGTGAAAAAGGGTATCTCTCTTGTTGCGAGGGCATATATTTGAGGAAAGATAGAATTTATATTGGACATCCTGATTGGTTAATGTGCATGAGTTTTTTGTGGTTGTAGAGTCGATTCTTGAGGAAAGGAGGTCTTCATTTATTTGTCATGATTTTCATTGTGTACTATTCAACATGCTCTATGTGAACTTGCCATCTAAGTCAGTCATTGTAGTCTTAACTTTAGTCGTCTTGCGTCGATTGCTGATGTGTGAGACCTTCTTGTGCATGAGATGTAATGAAGTTGTTCAAGGAAGAAGAAGGATTTAAATGTGAGGTAGTGATCTTGGGCATATTTACATGCCCAAATGCTATTTTATATCTTAGTTTGAGTCATGTTTGTTGATTAAAGTATGCATAATCTCATGTGTTTGTGTATATTTGTGTGCATGAACTAAGTAATGTGATTAGCACATTTTTTTAGGTGAAATATGCTAAGGATGAGACTTATTACAAAGTTCAACGAGCAAGAAGAAGGCTCGGAATGAATTGTAAAGAAGAAGCATGCAAGTTCCAAGAGAATTGGGCTGCCAATGCTAGGAAACATGCCACAGCGTGCCACTGGCGCGCTGGGCAGCGTGCCACGCTAGGCAGATGCACATATCACCTTGCCGACTAGTGATCCTGCACATCGATAGCGTGACACGACAAGGATTCCTCATGCCCAGCACCGTGACACGGCAGATGTCGTGCCACGCCAAGGTAGTGTTAGGGCAGTGCCCATTTCCAGTAGCCGTCCTTGTTATAGTCGTGCCACAGAGGCCATGCTGCGCAACTAGCAGTGTGGCATGGAGGAGGTCTTCACACGACAAAATATCATTGAGTATAAATAGACAACTTGGCTTTTTTTATCATTTTATAACGTATTATTTTCTAAAAATACAGATTAGCGAAGGGAGAATGGAGGAAACTCTTTCTAGGGTTCGTTTTTCTTTCATTTTTCCACTCTAGTTTCTACATGAATTGTAAGTACGCTATAAATTCTTGTACTAGCATGAGTGGCGAAAACCTTTCTTCTAGGGTTGAGTCCACATAATTTCATTGTATTTGCTTAATTCGATACTTGGTTAAGGTTTTCATTGTTGTTAGTTCTTACATTCTCGTTGTTAATCATTGATGAGTTAGTAATTTACCAACTCATTAGGCTTTTAAACATGAGCTTTTACTTAGCTTTTGAGTAGTTTGTGTGGATTTTATGCCCTTTTTACCTTTGAATGTGCAGGTATCTAACTTGAAGAGAAAAAGCATGAAAATGAGAAAAACGCATGAGGTTTGAGATGAAAATTAATGAGTTAGCATATGAAGGAAAAAAGCCAAAGATAATGGAAGAGTTGACCTCACAAAGAAGTGTAAGGACATACTTTGAATCGGCTAAACCCATATTCGGAAGGCCAAAACACAAGGAAAACGCTGGAGCTACTGCTCCAGTCCGGCTACAGACTGGTTTTTCACAGTTGGCCATCAACCAGTCATCGGTTCACACTGCCAAATCACTATTTTCATCGGCGAATAACCGGTGCTCCGTGGATTGGCACTGGCAAAATGTCGGTGCTTCGCAAGTGAGGTCATCTTTAGAAGGGTAAGAGTGTTCGAAACGGTTCTAAAAGCATCTAGATGCACCAAGGGAATTTGGAGAAAGGATTACACAAGAAAATATAGATATTTACATAACTCTCATTGCACACCACTCATTCAAGGATCTAGACTTCATTCTTTTCATAAAAGTTTTGGTAGCACTCTTTCACCATAGAATTGTAGAGTTAGATGGTATTTTTCTTCTCCTTTTTCTTTAACCCATTTTGGGGGAATTCCATCATTGTTGTAAGAGCTTATGAAGAAACTTTGTGAAGCTAATGTGATGAATGTGAGAGGAATCCTCTCGGTATCTTCTCTCTATCTTTAAATATGCATAACTAATTTGCTAGCTAAGGGTTTTTTCATTGTGGGTTTGTTTAATTGATCCAGTTTTGACAAATTGCTCTTGGATTCTTATTTAAATTATAGATCTATTGTAATCTCCCAACTTTTAATTTCCTAAATTTATTGTTGAAGAAATAAGAGAATGTGAATTACCCACTGCTATCTATGCTAATTTAGAGTCTAAGACATTGAAGAAAATCCCGATTTAGTTGTTAACTCGTCTGTAGCATACCCCTAGGCATTTCACTTGTGATTGTAATAATTGGAATTCCCTCCAATTAGTCTTAATTTAGAATTAGATGATATTTTCCCTTTTCCCCCAATTTTTCTTTTTAAATGTTGAGCAACTATGTGTTCTAATTTGAATTAGTTTATAACTCTTAAATTATCAACTCAATTCTCTATAGGATTCGACCGCGACATTCCTGAAGAATATTTGTTTTGAGCAACGACCATTTATGCTCTCTAGTAAAGAGTGGTGTAGTTTGGACGTTATCAAAAATGATGCCACTGCTCGGGAATTAAGTTGTGATAAGCTATTAGTTATTTATTTATTCGAACTAGTTTTGCACTTTTGTTTTACATCCTATTTTTTTTATTTTTGTTATTGTTTTTGTTTGTTTGTAGTTGTATGATGGCACCGTGGAACAAAAGGAGGTTTTTTGATTGCAACCCTTATCATAATGACCTATGTCCATATTGTGGAGGACCACACTATTGGCAAGACTGCAAATATGCCCCTAGAAGGGAGATGAGTGAAACTTCTCCCTCCTGCGATGGGTATAGATGCACATTATGTGGTAGTCATGGGAGACAATGGGATGGATGCCCAAATGAGTTCACTTCTTTCTATAATGGCTATGATAGAAGTAGTGCTCCTAAGCTTCATAGGAATGAAGCCATTGCAAGGGAGGGAAGGAGAAATATATGTGGGCACATGGAAGCCATGCTCCAAGCCTTTTTGGAATGGGAGTCTAATGCAGAAAAGAATGTAACCCAGTTACATAATACGATTTGATAAGACTCTCAGGGTGCTTTCAGATAAGCATTCCTGACTAGTCTTGGGCCCAGTTTCGAGCTATCAACTTAGTATTTAGTCTAGGACTTTCCAGTGGGTGTAGGACTCTGCTGATCGGGGTTCCAACGCACCAGGTTCCCAGAACTACGTTGCCACCGTAGGTTACTGTTTTATTGGCCTCATGGCCCCAGATTTGTGATCACTTAGTTCATGCCTTTATACCCTGGCAAGGTATATTGAGTCCTACCTTTGGGGTGTATACATCGAATTCCATGTCTAGCTCACGTGGTTATATGTCGGTTATAGACTCTCCCACTAGTCAGCTCAGTTCAGTCTCAGATTAGACAGTTCAGTTTCAGTTTTCTCAGTTCAGCACAGTTAGTTTAGACTTAGAAATCTCAGACTTAGGGCATGTCTTTGACCATCAGACAAGGTCATCTTGACCATCTCAATGATAGACCATGGGTTTACTTGTGATCCTAAGTACCGTGTCTCGTCTTGGGTATAGACTCGGGGTGTGCCAAACTTGGTATCAGAGTACTAGGTTTAGAGTATCCACAGATGTCTGAAAGCCACATCGATTAGAGTCCTTTTTATGGGTGTGAAGCACGCCACACTTATGATGGGGAGGCTACGAGATGTTAATAGGAAAGTTCCCTTTTATTCATACTCTTTATCCTGCGTTAAAATTCAATTTCAGAATCGTCCTCCTAACTGGTGCTCTGTTTCATTTCAGTGAACTATGCCTCCGCGACATGGTAATGGCAGAAGGGCTGGTAACGCTCACCGACCCACCCCACCAGCTCCAGCAACCCCTCAGGATGACTCAGTGTCTACCGCAGAGTTTAGGGCGGCTATCCAGCTACTTGTTCAAACAGTTACCAACAAGGTGAATCAGCAGGTGGTTCCGATCAAGAATAATGGGTCTGCAGCAGCTGCTCGAGTCAGGATTTCACTTGGATGAACCCTCCAGATTTTCAGGGATCTAAGGTGGGAGAGGACCCACAGGAGTTTGTGGATGAGATCAGAAAGATCACTCGGATTATGGGTGTCATCTCCTGGGAGAGTGCCAACTTGACTGCCTACCAGCTAAAATGGGTAGCCTAGATATGGTATGAGCAATGGAAGGAGGGGAGTCCATTGGGAACAATACTGGTGGAATAGGAGGAGTTCACTACAACTTTCCTAGATAGATTCTTCCCTCAGGAGCTTAGGAAGGCAAAAGTGGCGAAGTTCATAAATCTGAGATAGGGAAATCGACGGTGGAGTATGCGCTGGAGTCCACTAGAGTGTCTAAGTATTCTTCAGAGATGGTAGCTGAGCCAAGGGCTCGTAAGCTGAAATTTGTTAATGGGGTGTCGAACCTGGTCCTCAAAGAGTGCTGGACAGCGATGCTGATTAAGTACATTGACCTTTCCAGCCTTACTGTTCATGCCCAGCAGATTGAAGTAGAAAAGTTGAAGGACATGTAGCAGAAGAACAAGCGGGCAAGTACTGGCCAATCAAATTATGGCCACCAGAGGTATGGCGGTGGTAGCCGCCCACAGCAATAGCAGTAGCACCAGAGGACTCCAACACCCAGCTCAGCTAGCGCCCCTACCTTTCCGTCCCGCCAAGATCGGAGGGGTGGAGCATCTGGCCCTCAGTCTCAGAGCTACAGTTCCAGCAACAGGTATCCAGCTTGCCCTAAGTGTGGTAAGAACCACCCAAAAGAGTGTCATGGTTGAGAGGGCTATTTTGGTTATGGATAACTTGGTCATCGGCTTAAAGAGTGTCCATCAACAAGATGGGAAAGGTCACAATCCACTACCTCAGCAGCTCCAGTAGGTCGACCAGCTCAGCAGGCCAATACTTTAGGGTTGGATGGCGACCAGCGCAAAAATTATTTTTATGCATTATCATCTCATCAGGATCAGGAGAGCTCACCTGATGTGGTCACGAGTATGTTACGTCTTCTCCACCTAGATGTATACGCCATACTAGATCCAGGGGCCACACTATTGTTCGTGACTCCATACATAGTTGTTCAGTTTAATATCAGTCCAGAGGTCCTCCCAGAATCATTCTCAGTCTCCACCCCAGTTGGTGAGGTTGCTCTTTACAATAAAGCTGTATTTAGTATTAATTGACATATTTATGAATGCAGTTGGGAGGAAATAGTTGAAGCACCGGCCGAGTCTCGTCCGACGGATGAATAGTTCAAGGATAAGGTATGTAAAGCCAGTTCCCTCGGCAAGTTAAGTAATATCGGTACAGTATAGTAATTTACAGGCTAGTAGAATGTTCAGAAATCAAGTGTTACGTTTATTGTGAATGTTGATACGGTACTAGAAGCATCAAGTTGTAACTTGCGTAAAACTTACTAGTATGACATAGATCCTAACACAAGTGTTAGAAACTGTCCAGTATGTTCAGTATGTGATGTAATACGAAATGTTAAGATATTATTTTATTCAGTTGAAACCCCATAAAGCGATGCAATATCCGTAAAGCACCTCAGAAATAGAATGGCAGGCTAAAATAAAGTTTAGAACGCATGTTAAGAATAGTAAATCACGTTAATACAGAAACTCAGTATACAACATAGGTTGCAGCAGAAATACTATATTTTGTATAGCATTTGCCCCAGTACAGTCTGGCAGGAGACTAAATTTATACATATATTATTACCAGCCTCAGCATGTATTAGTACGTAAAAATTACTATCATTAGTTCAGCATGTAATATATACGATACTTTACCCCTATCAGCCTCAGCATGTGAGATATGCAGACAATATTACTAGTTGAGACCGTTGTGTTGTTGGGGTTGGACTACCTAGCATCCATGACCGCCCCAGGGTTAATAGCTGTATCGACTCGTCCGCCAGAGGACGAGGATACGTCGCTCTACGGAGTGGCATGCCATCCCCCAGGAGACGAAGATGGGATGCCAGTTTTCGATATAGTTTATAGCCTAAACTTAGGCTTATCGAAAGACAGTCGAAAACTCGCTATTTTTCAGAGGTCCAGAAGGAAGAAATATTCACTCCACAGCTAGGAACACATAGACACTAATTTAGAGCAATTCCACTTACCTTAGCTCGGTGGCTCGACGATTCGTCGGCCGTATTTTACGAAACTGAATCCGTAGGAATGCTCTCTGCTGCTAAATACCTCAGTATCTGGAGTTAATTTGAGTTTAGATGATGTTTAGTAGCGTAATCGGACGAAAATCATATAATTTCTTCGTTCCTTTTTCTCCCTTTGCGTTTGCTCTCTGTTCTCTTGAAATAAATATGTGTTTTTATCATTTAAAACCGAAGTGGGGATTTATATACTTGGGCCTGTACAAGGCCAACGTGTCACGGAGCCAACGCGGAGGCCTCTCCTCCATGACACGCTGCCATCGCGGAGGGGCTCTGCCTCGGCTCCTTCCGCGATGGTTCGACAGGTTTCTCGTCCGATCTTGTCAATCCCTCCAAGCCCATGAAATTATCAACTCCTCAAGAAGAAAGCGGTAAATCTCTAAAACAAGAAGTCGAGGGGACATTGAGGAGCATAACAACAAGAAGTGAACAATGGGGAATAGCTCAACTTGACTCATGGGACGAAGATCAAAATGATGATGAAGAAGGAGTCAAGGTGAACATAGAAGAGGTCACGGAGGCTTGCCAACCTACCAACCTTACAATAATGCAAGATGCCAAAGTTGAAGAAGTGACACAAGAGTCCCCAAGGGACATCCAAAAAATCATGCTTAAGAACTATAGTGCACTTGAAGAGGTGGATGTCAAGCAAGAAGCATGCTTGAAAGGGGAGCGACTTAAACCACCCTCTTATCATTTATTAGCATTGAACTTGGTTGAAACAATGGAGACTAAGGAGATCAAATTGATGGAGGAAGTTGAGGAGGAAGATCAAGGTGGCTTCATCTTAGAGTATGACATGCCAACAAAGTCAAACAACATCCCTCCTTTAAGGGCCAAGAAATACAAGATGCAACATCCATTTCTTGGTACCTTGACTTTTACACCACCACCCCTCAAGTGGAGTAGATGAATGGACAAGAAACTAGGAGTGTGCTTCAAAAGCTCAAAGTGAAGAGAAAAGTGGTGAAACGTGAAGTCATCGAGCCACGACGTTAACTAAGGCGCTTCTTGGGAGACAACCCAAGTGCTTTTACATTTTGTTTTTATTTTTTTCTTTTATTTTTTTTACTCTACGTTTGTGTTGTAATTGATTTTGTAAGGGTGGAACAGGTGTGGAATGTGGCAAATATTGATAGAGAAAAAAAAAGGAAAGCACTGAAAATGCATGTAAAATGGATGCCTCCGTCGTATTAGGGAGTTCTCTCACCCATTCCTTCCTCATTTTGTTTAACCTTAGCATTAAGGACAATGCATTATTTTTGTTAGGGGGCGAAGTCTGAGTAACCCACTTGTTAAGTGATGCACGATATGGCCCCTATGATAGATTGGGTGACGTCATTCTTAAGGGCAAGTCATCATTACTTTCTAGTAGTATCTCCTTTTTAGATAGTAGTCTTTGAATAAACTCCAAGGGTGTTCTTTATACTACGGTTCTTTCCCAAGGAGAATTTTCTTTGTCTTTCCTTTTTGTTGTCGAACCGGGTTGGCACTTCCTGATGATAGATTGAGAGGCTACTTTCTTAAGGGAAAATGTCAAGTCTAGCGTTTTGTTGAGTCTTTTGTGCACTTGTTTGATGAGGTACCATCAACATTTCTTTCTTGGCATTGTGCATCAGTTTTGAAAAGAAAAGGAGGGTATTTAAATATGAAAATGAGTACTCTCTTGTCATGAGTTATACATTTGTTGCTTGGGTTTTTGATTCATACACTAGCTTGTCTAAAGTCATTCTCTTAGTGTGATGAAGAAAGTTTGTGAACTTCTTTGATTGTGATGCCTTGCATGTTGAGTCTTTTGGCTTGATTATTGTATATGCATGATTGTCTATAACTTTCCCTAAGTGTGATTCAACGTGAAATGTTAGATGAGGCTACACTTAGAACATGATCTAAAGAGCTCTTTTGTTAGTCACGTCACTCAAAACGACCTCCTTGAACATTAATCTTTGATAGACAATGTTTGAGCGTTGGACCCTTTCTTGGAAACCACATTACAAGCCTTATGAACATTTTTAATCCTTCTCTTTTGCACCCATCCTCCCCAGTTCCTAGTAATAAAAGATAAAAAATGGGGGTTGGAGCCCAAGAAATGGGGAGCAATAACGAAATGAAAGTGCAAGAGTAGGGGGAAATATAAGAAGCCTAAATTTGAGGTAGCACCAAATTGTAAGAAAAAGAAATGAAATGATGTGGTTAAAAACCTTGAATCATCAAAAGAGAAAAAAATAGTTAAAAGGTGTTGTCACTTGTGTAGATAAGTCTAAATATTAAATTAATAGGTGTTATAAGGGTGGCTCTTGTTACACAAAAGATGAAGATGATGAACAAGGAGAAATAAGGTGCAGTGATCTCAATAAGATGATGGTATGCTGCAAGTATTCATAACGGTATTATGGAGGTTCTAGTCACCAAATCTAAACATTTGTCTTACCCTTACCCCTATCCTTTATGGTACCCCACAAGTCCTTAGTGATTTTGAGTGAAGAAACACTACAATAGTGGCTCCTTAGATGAATGGCAAACCTATGGGTCAATTTATATGCACTTGAATTTCTTTGTGAGAGTGAGTGCATTTTCCTTATCGTATAATCCGTATGTGTGAAATGCATTAAAATGTATAGGATTCTCTCTTTTTGTGAGTGGCATCACTTCCTTCGGGTACATGCTTAAAACTGTTTTAAAGTGAGAGATGTGAATGAGACAAGTGTGTAGCGAGCTTTAAGTCAAGCTTTGAATGTGAATTGTCAATCACTTGAAATGATTCTTGAAATTCTTTTTATGAACTATGCCCCTTGTTTGAATGGAAGGAATGCATGCAAGATATGCTTAATGATTGTGGTCACCTATTAAAGCTTGTGCAACATGGTTTAAGTCTTTTCTTTTTCTTGAGTTGGTGTATAATTTTTAGGTTGTCTTGAGGCTTAAGGATATTGTGTGCAATTACCGTAATGCTCTAAGCTTTAGAAATGTCCTCTTATGAAAGAATGGCTTGCTTAATCCTTGGTGAATATACTCATATAAAGCATGTCGTCCATTTGCTCAACCGTAAAGAATTGAATTACTTGAGGACAAGCAACGGTTCAAGTTTGGGGGTTTACCAACTCATTAGGCTTTTAAACGTGAGGCTTTGCTTAGCTTTCGAGTTGTTTATGTGGATTTTATGCCCTTTTGGCCTTTGAATGTGTAGGTACCTAACTTGAAGAGAAAGAGCTTGAAATAGAGCAAAATGCATGAGGTTTGAAATGAAAATTGATAAGTTAGCATATGAAGAAAGGAGCCAAAGATAATGGAAGATTTTATCTCGAAAAAAGGTGTAAGGACATGCTTTGAATTGGCTAAATGCGGATCCAGAAGGGAAAAATGCAAGCAAAACACTGAAGCTACTACTCCAGACCAGCTACTAATCGGCGTTTCGCAGTTGGCCACTGGCCAGTCGCCGCTTCACACTGCCAAGTCACTATTTTCATCGGCAAATAGTCGGTGCTCCGCGGATTGGCATCGGCAAAACACTAGTGCTTCGCAAGTGAGGTCGTCTTCAGAAGGGTAAAAGTGTCCGGAAAGGTTCTACAAGCATCTAGAAGCACCAAGGGCATTTGGGAAAAGTTTTACACAAGAAAATACAAATATTTAATAACTCTTACTATACACCAGTCATTCAAGGATCTAGATGTCATCTTTTTTATAGAATTTTTGGTAGAACTCTTTCATCATAGAATTTTAGAGTTAGATAATACTTTTCTTCTCCTTTTTCTTTAACCCATTTTGGGAGAATTCCACCATTGTTGTAAGAGATTATGAAGCTAATGTGATGAATGTGAGAGGAATCCTCTCAGTATATTTTTTCTATCTTTAAATATGCATAATTAATTTTCTAGGTAAGGGTGTTTTAATTGTGGGTTTGTTCATTTGATTGGGTTTTCACGAATTGTTCTTGGATTCATATTTTAGTTATATGTTTTCTCCCATGTTTTAATTTCTTAAATTGATGGTTTGCAAACATGAATTGTTCTTGAATTTTCTTACTTTTTCTTGAGAGGGGAAAGTGAGAATTGGGTGAGAAGATAATTTTTATACCCCGGGAACCCAAGGAAAAACTGAAAATTCGCACCAGGTCACAAAACGATCCGTGAAGTGGGTCATGAGGAGTGACCACGAGTCATGAGATGACTTGTGGTCAGCATGGTTTGGCAAGGCCTGAGTAAGGAGGTCACAGGCCTGATCATGGGTCGTGGTCAGACCTCACGACTCGTGAGGTCACCCATGGTCTACCTTGGAGGTTTTGCAGGTTGGGATGGGTAGTGTAGGCCACGGAAGGTGACCACGAGTCCTGGTCTGACCTCACGACTTGAAGTCACCTGTGGGGTCCCTTGGATGTTTTGGACAGTGGACTTAACGGACCATGGCCACGAGTCGTGCCCTATGCCAACAACCCATGAGGTCCCTCGTGGGGACTGGCGACCAGAAATTTCCTGCGTTTTAATAAGGGTGTTTTCATAATTCCTAAGTTTCTAAGGCCTAAACTATGCCGTTTTAATTTTTGAATAGGGTCTTTTAAAGGGGATTAATTCATTCTAAGTCTCATTCATGCATGCAAGGTTTCGACAAGTGATCTAAGGGGAGATATCAAGCTTTTCAACTCAATTCCTTCAATTTCATCCTTGGGCTTTTAAGGAAGGTTAGGAGTTTATAATCCCAGGTATGTAGGGTCTTCAATGGGTGGATTCTTCCTCACCCATGATCCCTCTCTATTAATTACCCAAAATTTACTTAAAAACTCAAAGGGTTTTGTATTTGATTTGTATAAAATTAAATGATTTAATTATGGGTCTTGTGATTTTTAAATCTTATCATAATCTATCGATTTGGATAATCTTTTGAGATTTAAATTGATTATAATATTGTTGATTTTGAATTTCTAAACAGTTAAGCTTGATTATGCATGCCCCATGATGAATCGATTTATGATCCATTGATCCATTGGTTTTTTTAATAAGCCCAACATGAATTATGAATTTATTATGTTATTTATTATGAACTTATGAATTTCAAGTTATATGCATGATCTACAAGTATGTATGAATTTTATCAATCATGAATTATGTTTTTGGCCGACCCACGGGCCTCAAGTCATGGCTAGTTCTTATATGTTTAAGAATGTTTACGATTATCATGATTTAACTAGCTCATGAACTCATGTATGTATTTTTATGAGCACTATATATGTTTTGGGAGTAGTATCGAACAACGAGTAAGTTCGGGGCTCAAGTTAAGCCCCGAATCTCATGAATTACATGCCACCGTATGTATGTTGGGACCTTTTCATGTCTGTCCCTAGATAAATGGCCCTTTTTCTTGTGTGATCATTCCCTTCATGGTTCCTGCCCTTGGAAAGGTACGAACACCCTCCCGACTAGGGTTACAAGTCGGGCTTCATGTGTGCTCATATGGGGTATGTCGGTTAAGAGAATCTCCCACTGTTCCTCATGATTTACGCATGTTATAAATATGTATGTTGGCTCAAGTTACGTTAAGAGAATTTCTTCCGTTATGATTATGACTATGTCTATGTACGAAGTTCATAGGGTCGAAGGTAGACGAGGACCCACATGACTTTATTGAGGAAATTCTGAAGATCACCCAAGTTATGGGGGTGAGTAATGGGGAATGTGTTGATTTGACCTCATATAAGCTCAAGGGGGTAGCACATATATGGTTCAAGCAATGGAGAGGTGCTAGGACAGCGGATGCAGGACCGATAGGTTGGGATGAGTTCCACACCGCGTTCATGGATTGGTTCTTCCCGCGGGAGATGAGGGAGCTCAAGGCGACTGAGTTTGTGAATTTGAAGAAGGGCAACGTGTCAGTCTAAGAGTATGCCTTGCAGTTCACTCGGCTATCTAAATATGCTTCAGAGTTGGTGGCGGATCAATGGGCTCGGGTGAGCCGCTTTGTGTATGGAGTAGCTGATTACTTGGACAAGGATTGCTGGATTGCCATGGTACACCGGGACATCGACTTTCCCCGTATTGTATTAAATGCCCAGCAGATGGAGTCGATCTATAGGAGACAGAGAGAGGCCAAGAGGGCCAGGATCGACAGCTACGGGGTTTCTCAGGCCAGGTCAGGAGGTGGATTACGTCAGCAGTCCCAACACAGGTCTGCTGCCCATCATCGGCTAGCACACCGTCCAAGGTCAGGGGAGACCAGAGGAGTAGGGCTATAGGCTCGAGGGATCATGGTAGCATGCAGGCGGAGCTCACTTTCCCAGCTTGTTCAAGATGTGGTAAAAATCATCCCGGGAGGTTCCTGGTCGGTGCGGACGCTTGTTTCAGGTGTGGCAAACCCGGGCACAGGATCAGAGATTGCCCTACAGCCAGTTCTACCGCTCCAGTAGCACGATCCCCTCAGCAGGGTGCTTCCACTAGTTCGACAGGTGGTTAGTGTCGAAATAGGTTTTATGCCCTAGTGCCTCGCCAGAAGCAGGAGGCTTTGCTAGATGTGGTCACGGGTATGTTGCAAGTCATCCATATTGATGCTTGTGCTTTGGTAGATCCAGGAGCTACCTTGTCTTTTGTGACCCCTTACATTGCTAGTAGTTTTGGAGTTAGTCCTGAAATTCGATCAAAACCATTCTCCGTATCTACTCCAGTCAGTGAATCAGTTGTAGCTAGGCGAGTATATAGAGGTTGCCCTATTACGGTGTCGCATAAGGTTACCTCCGCGGACATAGTAAAATTGGTCATGACTGATTTTGACATCATTTTGGGTATGGATTGGATGTTTGCATGTTATGCTTCAATTAATTGTAGGACCCATGCAGTGGAATTCTGATTTCTGGGTGAGTCAGTTTTGGAATGGAAGGGTAAGCCAGTTGTACTAGCCGGTCGGTTCATTTCATATCTTAATGCTAGGAAAATGATCTCTAAGGGTTGCATGTACCACCTAGTTAGGGTTAAGGATGTAGAGTCCGAGACCCCAACTACTCAGTCAGTTGTAGTGGTGTGCAAGTATCCAGAGGTTTTTCCCGATTATTTACTAAGTGTTCCTCCGAAAAGGGAAATTGATTTCGGAATTGATCTACTACCCGATACGTAGCCTATCTCTATTCCTCCTTACAGGATGGCCCCAACTGAGTTAAGGGAGTTAAAGGAACAGTTGAAGGACATTTTGGATAAGGGTTTCATTAGACCGAGCAAGTCTCCATGGGGCGCACCGGTTCTACTTATTTGGAAGAAGGATGGGTCCCTTTGAATTTATATTGATTATTGGCAACATAATAAGGTCACCGTCAAGAACAGGTACCCCTTACCCAGGATTGATGATTTATATGACCAGCTCTAGGGTGCCAAGTGTTTCTCGAAGATAGATCTCAGGTCTGGGTATCATCAGCTTAGAGTTCAGGAGTGTGATATCCCGAAGACAGCCTTCCAAACTTGGTATGGCCATTATGAGTTTGTAGTTATGTCATTTGGACTAACCAATGCTCCTGCAGCTTTTATGGACCTGATGAACAGGGTGTTCAAGCAATATCTGGACATGTTCATGATCGTGTTCATTGATGATATTCTTAATATATACTTCCGGAGCAAGGAGGAGCATGCCTCTCATTTAAGACTCCCTCAAGGATCTTCAGCTGTATGCAAAGTATAGAAAGTGTGAATTTTGGCTAGACTCGGTGGAGTTTCTGGGTCATGTGGTATCAAGCGAAGGCATAAGGGTAGATTCCCAGAAGATCGAGGCAGTGAAGAACTGGCCCAGACCAGTGAATCCTTTAGAAATTCGGAGTTTCTTTGGCCTAGCAAGGTACTACTGGAGATTTGTTGAGGGTTTCTCATCTATTGCAACACCTTTGACCAGGTTGACTCAGAAAAAGGTGAAGTTCCAATGGTCAGAGGATTGTGAGAAAAGCTTCCAGGAATTGAAGACCTGGCTCACTTCAGCGCCAGTGTTGACTTTACCCGAGTGTACTGATGGCTTTGTTGTATATTGTGATGCTTCAAGAGTCGAACTGGGATGTGTGCTGATGCAGCGCGGGAAGGTGATAGCATATGCCTCTCGACAGTTAAAGGATCACAAAAAGAATTACCCGACCCATGATCTTAAGTTGGTCGCGGTGGTGTTTGCACTAAAGATATAGAGGCATTACTTGTATGGGGTTCACGTGGACGTGTTCACGGATCACAAGAGCTTACAATATGTGCTCACACAGAAAGATCTCAATCTTCAGCAAAAGACGTTGTTGGAGTTGCTAAAGGACTATGATATGAGTATCCTTTACTGTTCGGGTCCGTTATATGGGTATATAACTACACTCAAGTGCACGTGGTCGAACAAGTAGTAAGTGACTTTAGTAAGCCAAGTATCGATCCCACAGAGACTTGGATGAAGTGCAATCTGCTCAAGTGTACTATATTTTACTTCTAAAAATGCAGACAACAGTGTAACCAAGAGTTTGATAGTTTGTTTTATAATTTTTATACTAAAGCTAACACAATTATCTACTTTGAGTCTGAACTATGAATGAAAGCATGCTGAGGTTAAACGAACATGTAATGAAATTAATTATCATTATAATTTGGTTAATCTTTTCCTCCGGTTGCTAGCCAAGAACATTTGCCAAGAGATTAAAACTCTCGTATTTAACCTCACTTAAGAATCATGAACCATCCACCTACATTTCTGTGATTAAATGCAATTCATGTTCTAGCCATACAAACCTGGTTCCTAAATTGACTAATACGACTTTCAGGTATATTTCTATCTTGAAAGCAAATCAATACTCAATTTTCCCAAACCAAGTAAAGAACATATCCTATTAATTCACAACTTTCCAATTTCTTGCTCTCTCGAGTGAAATCGGACTTTTTAGATATACATTAACATAGGCCACACATTAATGCAGTAAGAACAAGAATTAATAGAACAACCATGGAAGAAAAAATGAAAAACCAAAGAATCAATGATCACATTTCATCACAATTGTTCATAACCTCAGCAAGAAGAGGAATTAGCCACTCATCTGTGGATTAAACATCTTTAAATGAGTGTTAATCATACAAGCAATTGAATTAAAGAAGAAAAAAAGAGAGAAAAAACCCTGATATTTTCTTCCCTCAACTGCCTGTAACCCACGTTCTTGCTCCACCAAGTCAGAATATTGAAAAATGAACCTAAGTGTTCTATTTATACTATTGGAAATTTTTCCCAGAATAACGAGCAACGTGTCACGGAGTGCATCGCGGAGCAATGCCTCCGTGACACGCTACGGACGCAGACCCTCACTGGAACTGGGGGTCCAGAAATTAAGGTCCAACATGGCACGGTGTGCAACGCGGAGCCAAGCCACCGTGCCACGGACCGGACGCGGACCCTCTCTGGAATTTGGGCAAAATTTCCCTATCCAGGCAGAAGGCCTCCGCGATGGAAGCGTGACACGGCTCCATCGCGGATCCCTTTTATTTCATGCTGTCCACTGCCTTGTCCCGTGCTCGCATCCAAGTCCAACCCCGATATCATCCAACATGCATTTAAGCTTCCCAAATTACATTTTACCTGCAAAACAATGCTAATCATGTTGGTTAGTATAAATTCACATTTTATTACCAATTACATGAGAATGTATACACATTGATAGATAAACAAGGCTAAAATGGTACTTTTGAGTATCACTTGGGCATATAAATTTGCCCAAGATCACTTACCCCACACTTAAATCCTAGTTCGTCCTCGAACAACAATCCTACACTTCATGCAATTTACATCCCAACCTCGCTACTTTGGTTCGACAATTTAGGCTACGGCCATACCGATTATTCAATACAGCAAATCATCAAGAAAACATGCATAGTCCTATCAATGCAATGACCTTCAATACATCAAGACCTCCTAGACTTTAAGAATCGACTCTCGATATTGGCAAACTCATGCAAATCAGCTGATCAAGATATCCGACACGAAAATTAATCTTTCATCAAGCATGTGCCCTCACAACACAAGAGAATCTTCCCTTTTTTTGCTCATATGACTCACAAAATTTTAAGCAGGGGCATCTGAACACACTTTCGCTCTCTCTCCCAAAAGAATTCTCATGCATCATGTCATGACCCATAAGCTTGCCCTTAGTGTATTACTCCACTAATATAAAGAAGTGCGATGTAAGATCACGTAGGACTTTAACGGGTTGTAATGGAAGCTACGGAACTAGTAAATATTGGGTTAGCCAATAATAGCCACTAGCATCCTTAAGCGCCTTTTCAACACATCCCATCAACTCATGGACATTGTTTCTTTTTTTTTTTCATCATCCCATTCTTGATGTTTTTCTCTAGTATGGCCCATCGTATTAAGCACACTTTACACAACAACAAAGATTATCCGTGCACCTTCATTATAGTTTATTTATAGCAAGTGCACCTTCAACCTTTTCTTTTCTTCTATCACTCTGCTTTTCTTTTTCTTTTCATAATTCTCACTCTTCCACACTTCGGGAAAATGACTTTCTCTTCTTAAGCGCTTAAGAGTTTTGTATAGACTTTACGGCTAATGAAAAGAAGGGATTAAGCTCGGTTTACACTTTATGACAAAAGAAAAAAATAATAGGCTAAAGGCTCAACGGGCTGACTAGGGTATACAATCAAGGTGTGTACGACAAGGAAAAATAGAAACTCTTGGTTAAAACAAAAAAATGCCTACATCCTTTCCTACAATACACCTCCTTCATTTCGTTTTGTACACTCACCAGGCAAGTTCTAGACACTTCACAATAGCATGGAATAACAACACCTCACTTCACACTTTTTGCACATGCTCAATTCAAGATGTATTCACAGACTCTTCAATCAGCTAATTACAGGAATTCAAACATTAAGCCTCAATCACACTGAATCGAACTCTATGGCCTAGGTATCTCAACATATTTACAAAGTTGCATGCTTTCATACGAATCACCTTTACATATTAAATATCATGTACAACACGAAACCAGAATTTCGCAACCATACAGTAACTACAGGTTTTGGGATGCAACCCACCAAAGAAAAAACTGAAAAATAATTGAGAGAAAAAAATCTACTCCTAACGACTACATTTCCCTTAAGACGGTTGTCATCCATCCATCATAGGGAATGGTCACTACTATGACTTCGGTTCAATGGGACCATTCTCGGTAAAAGAATCGAAAACAAACGCCGAGAAACCCAAGAGTAAATAAATGTCGAAAATATCGATCATTTCGATAGAAAAAATATGTACAAAATATTTTAAAATTTTAAAGAAAAAATATCGATCATTTTGATAACAAAAATATGTACAGAATCAGAATCAGCTAGCAACATTCAGTAACACACATCAATTTCACATAAATTTACAAATACAAAACAACAACTTAACAATTCACAACTCACAGGGAACAACAAAATTTCACATGCACGACAACAGATTAGAGCATACATACAAAACAACACAACCCAGCACCTAACTACTCCCACCCCACACTTAGCTCGAACACTGTCCCAGTGTTCAAAAAAATTAAAATAGCACAAAATCGGGTGGTGGAACTCCCTGATAAGTCAAAGTATTCCACTTCTTCGTCGGGTGCTGCTGCTTCATCTCCCATGTCTGAGTCGCCCCCGTCGTCTTCATCGGACTCCACATTGGAGTCCTCCCGACGTGTCTCCTCGTCTGTGGGGACATCATCATCTGTGGGCTCTACAAATGCTGGCCCCACTCGACATAGAGCCCTGGCGTTCTCGCCGAAGGGGTAGTCTAGCTTGAGCTACCATAGCTCCTCCTTTGTCGTCGGCTTCCCGCCTATCCTCAGCTGGAGCATCTGCATCCCATACATTCGAGTCATATACTGATCATCACGAGCATGTCACTCGCCAAGTGTAAGCACTGGCCTGTGGGTGGTGTCGGGAGCCTTAGTTTTAGTAACATCTAAGGCCCGCCGCTCCATCTACGGGATATAGTCAAGGGCCTCCTCCTAGACATCTAGGCCCCTGAGAAAGGTGGTGATTTGTCCACCAAAGCCATACCTGTGCCCCTGATGCAACCGGGCTCTCTTCATGGGCGAAATAATTACCGCCCCCACGTTGATCTCCAGCCCTTTCATCAGGGCGTACGTCAGGCATACACGATCCCGGGTTACATCTGTCATATGTACCCCTGGGATGAGGTAGGAACATACAATCTTCAGCCAGATTCGGACTTCCCTGTTCATCTGTGAATAGGGCAACGTCTGGTGGTAGCCCCTCTCTTTGTGTCTGCTCCATCTAGCTGTTGATCGAGTCCCACACAATGTGCGTCTGATGTCCGCATACGGTGGGGTAATGTTCAGCTGTCGGAGTACGTGGGCGCCTGTGTCCCGCACTCCTATGATGGCATTGAGGTGGTGGGGCTCCAAAGTGACTATTTGCCCTCTGATTTTGATGGTGTGACTTCTGATCGTCGGGTTCCAATTGGCATAGAACTCCCGAACCAGGTGCAGGTTACATTCCTTGGGCTTTTCAAAGATGAAATTTAGCCCAGCTGCCTCGATCCGGTGGACCATCCTAGGGAACTCCTGTGCCAATGGTTCCCGTGCTATATGCTCCTCGGGGAAATATTTGTTTTCTTTGTGCTTTGCGTACCACTTTTTCCCCTCATCAGTCACCCATCTTGTTCCGTATTGGCGGCGTTGGCCGCGTGGAACTGCTGGTGCTGCTGGGACTGCTGTGCCCAGTCTGATTCGCTTCCTTCCGGCGCCCGAAGTTGATGCGCCTTTCCCTTTCTCTTGCCTGCTTGCCATTTTACCTGTCAACCCATGCAGACAAGATCAATGTTAAGCTAACGGATATTAACTTCGGCTAAGGTCGGGTTAAGCTAGGTTACCCCACACTTAGTCCTTAGCTACAGTTACAACAATACGGCAAGATTATCTTTATTTACACCCAATAACCAACTATACAATCATGCTTAGTGCGTTCGAAAAATTCGATGGTATATCTTCTGCGTACTACTCATACTTCGTACAGCTAATCACAATCACTACCATCTCTAACATTTTACCCATCGCACTTAGCAAGGAAAACAAAGAAATGAAAACAACAACAAAAATTTATCTACACGAACCTATACAACCAACCAAATTCTTACAAATTTCAACATTCCCTTAACCCGAGAATTCGTCGTTCTATTAACATCCTAACAATTAGTACATCGACTCATCTCATTCAACATGTACATCCCGGCATGAAATTCATAAGTTCACTACCTTTTCAACTTCAAATTCAAAAACAAGCCCTAGAAATGATATTATCAAGCAAATTCAATTAATTTATGCAATCGACAAGTTCAAGCAATCATAAAGACATTCCGAACATTCATCAACAACAATTAAATTGAATTCATTATTAATTTCTACTTAGGGCAATTTAGCTCACCTCACATGCTCAATATCGAAGAAATTCGACTAGAATTTGAGAGGAAATCAAAAAACATACCTTGACTTTGAAGAATCGAAGAAAACTTGTTGAATTTCTTGGCCTACTCTGTGTCACATTGATGGGGGATGGGTTTTGGGGGGTTTGGTCACGGAGAGATTGAAAAATAAGGGAAAAGTGAGGGTTTTCGGGGTTAAAAAGTAGGAAAATCGCGCGGGTCACCGGCGACCCGGTGTGATCCGTCGTGATATACACGGCAACGTGTCATGGAGTGCATCGCGGTGCACTGCCTCCGTGACACGGAGCCATCGCGAGCCTGTTCTAGAAATTTTTTTAAAAATCCAGATTATACCTCAATGTGTCACGGAGGTAACGCGGAGGTCCACCTCCATGACACGGAGCTATCGCCCCAGCTCACTATTTTGCCACTTTTTGTTAATTTTCATACCTCGACTTTTCCTTCGCGATTCAGTGCATATTTTCCTCCGTTTGACCTGAAATTCATCTCACTGTACAAAATTGGTTAGAATTATAGGTTTCACTCTAAATACAAATAAAACTAAAACTAAAACGAATTTGTTTTGTAGTAAATCAAGAAAAACAAAAAGAAAAATATATTTACACTTCACAAAAAGAAAGAAAATTTTTTTTTTCGGGTTGCCTCTCGTGCAGCGCCTGGTTTACCATCGCGGCTCGACGTCATTAAGCTCAGTTGTCCTCTAGGGTGATGGACGATTTCTCTCGATCACCGTCCTCCCCCCAGTAGGGCTTACACAGATCCGGTGGTTTCCCCATTAACTCTCGTGAATCCTTAATCTGCTCATCATCACCTTGATCAACCACATTGATCACCGAGAGTTCTTCGTGCACCATCGGGAGCTTGGGTGCCTTGTACACATCGAACACCTGCACCTTGTCATGTGCTCGCATTGTTAGCTGCCCCACAGCTACGTCAATTAGTGCTTTCCCGGTTGCCAAGAAAGGACGTCCCAAAATAAATGGGACTTCCGCGTCTGGTTCAAAGTACAGCACGACAAAATCTACCGAGAAAATTAGGGAGCCAACTTGCACCAGAACGTCCTCCACAATGCCATCAGGTCTGGCTAAGGACCGATCCGCCAACTGCAAGATTACTGTTGTGGGTCTAGGACTCCCTAAACCCAACTTTCTGAATACCGATGAAGGCATCAAATTTATGCTCGCTTCCAAATCACACAATCCACGAGCTCGGATGCTCTGCCCAATAGTAATCTGGATAGGAAAGCTCCCAGGGTCTTTGAGCTTTGTGGGTAGTCTAATTTGAATTTGGGAAGTGCACTCCTCCGTTAGAGCCACCGTAGCATACTCAGTCAACCGACTTTTGTTTGCCACGATGTCCTTTATATACTTAGCATATTTTGGCACACCCTGCAAAACATCAATAAGAGGTAAGTTAATATGTAACTATTTCAGAACCTCCATGAATTTCTTGAAACACGCCTCCTCCTTGTGTTTCTTTAATCGTTGAGGGAACGGGGGTGGAGGTCTTTCTGATTCAGCTTCCTTAGTCTTCCCCCTCTCTGTACTTTTCTCCCTCTCAACTTTTGCTGCTCCCGACTGTTGAGGTGGTCTTTCTGGTTCCACCTCTTTCAGCTGCAAACCACTCCTTGTGGTCACTGCATTTACCTGCTTGGGATTGGGTTCGTGTCGCTCGGCAGTCCTCCTCTAGGCCTTGTGTTTTGGGCACTAGAAAATTGCCGAAATTGATATTCAAGTGCCTTGGTAGCTAACTGGTTGTTTTTCACTTCGGCTGCCAATTTCACATAGTCAGCCTGCAATTGAGCTTGGTTAGCTATCATGGTCTTGAACATCTCCTCAATGCTGGGTGATGGTGGTGGAGGAGGTGCATTGTTGTTTCTGAATTGTGCTTGATAATTCTGCTGCCCTCCTTGGTTCCTTTGCACACCCTGACCCGAACTTTATCCCTGATGGTTGTTACTACCCCATGAGAAATTAGGGTGATTCCTCCAATTGGAATTGTAGCTATTACCATACTGTTGGTGGTTCCTTTGCGCATTACCCACAAAGTTTACCGAGTCAGGATTGGCTCCACAACACTTAGCTGAGTGCTCACTGCTTCCACACACTTCACACCACATTTTCTGCACTGCATCAACTGGGGCTTGAGGCTGGTTCATTGTCATGTTGCTGAAGTGGGTGTTAAGTTGATTTTGCAATGCAGCTATCTGTGCAGCGATAGCTGTAAACCCATCCACTTCTAGCACTCCTGCTGCTTTCCTTGTCCTACCTCTTGATGAATCAGCATTTCATTCTGGATTGCCCTGCGAAATACGGTTCAACAAGGTATACAGCTCCTCATAAGTTTTCTCCAGCGCTTGCCCTCCATCTGCTGAGTCTAGCAATATTTTGGTGTGGGGTTCCAAACCCTCTATAAAGTGTGCACCAGCACATCATTGGACTGATGATGATGAGGACAATCCCGCAACATGGATTTGAATCTCTCCCAGGCCTGATATAAATTTTCTCCCTCTCTCTGTTTGAAACTTAGAATCTAACTTCTAAGTCTTGCTGTTTTATCGGAGGGAAAAACCGTATCAAGAATTTCCTTGCAAGATCATCCCACGTAGAAATAGAATTTGGTGGCTCAGCTTTCAACCACCTCTTGGCTTCTCCCAATAGTGAGAATGGGAACAATGTAAGCTGGGACATAATCTGATGACACTCCAGCGGGGATGTAAGTGTCACTTATCTCCAAAAAATTTTGGAGATGCTGCTGTGGATCTTCATGAGGGAGACCGGTAAACTGCCCGCTAGTGTGCAGCAATTGCACCATATTCTATTTAAGTTCAAACCTCCCTCCTGGCTCAGGTTTGCAGATGCTAGATGTGACATTATTAGCATGTGGGATTGCCACCTCGAGAACCGGCCGAGCTGCTACTTCTTCGGGCACTAACATTGCCCGTACTACCGATGGATTCTGTTGTTGCTCCATGATCGTCTGTCTGAGCAACTGCAACTTTCTTTGTAGAGCTTCTCTCCGTTTACTGTGAAATATCCTTTCTGGCTCTATATACGATTCCACCAGCTCCTTGTCTCTTGCCAGTGTTCAACAAAAATTAAGTCTGCAAAATATAGGCTAAGACCAAGTTGTCAACACTAAGAAAATAAAAATACAGTAACTTAACACTTAAAACAAATTCACCGATTGCCAAGTCCCCGGCAACGGCGCCAAAAACTTGTTCGGGTCCGTTATATGGGTATATAACTACACGCAAGTGCACGTGGTCGAACAAGTAGTAAGTGGCTTTAGTAAGCCAAGTATCGATCCCACAGAGACTTGGATGAAGTGCAATTTGCTCAAGTGTACTATATTTTACTTCTAAAAATGCAGACAACAGTGTAACCAAGAGTTTGATAGTTTGTTTTATAATTTTTATACTAAAGCTAACACAATTATCTACTTTGAGTCTGAACTATGAATGAAAGCATGCTGAGGTTAAACGAACATGTAATGAAATTAGTTATCATTATAATTTGGTTAATATTTTCCTCCGGTTGCTAGCCAAGAACATTTGCCAAGAGATTAAAACTCTCGTATTTAACCTCACTTAAGAATAATGAACCATCCACCTACATTTCTGTGATTAAATGCAATTCATGTTCTAGCCATACAAACCCGGTTCCTAGATTGACTAATACGACTTTCAGGTATATTTCTATCCTGAAAGCAAATCAATACTCAATTTTCCCAAACCAAGTAAAGAACATATCCTATTAATTCACAACTTTCCAATTTCTTGCTCTCTCGAGTGAAATCGGACGTTTTAGATATACATTAACGTAGGCCACACATTAATGCAGTAAGAACAAGAATTAATAGAACAACCATGGAAGAAAAGATGAAAAACCAAAGAATCAATGATCACATTTCATCACAATTGTTCATAACATCAGCAAGAAGAGGAATTAGCCACTCATTTGTGGATTAAACATCTTTAAATGAGTGTTAATCATACAAGCAATTGAATTAAAGAAGAAAGAAAGAGAGAAAAAACCCTGATATTTTCGTCCCTCAACTGCTTGTAACCCACGTTCTTGCTCCACCAAGTCAGAATATTGAAAAATGAACCTAAGTGTTCTATTTATACTACTGGGAATTTTTCTCGGAATAACGAGCAACGTTTCACGGAGTGCATCGTGGAACACCGCCTCCGTGACATGCTATGGACACAGACCCTCACTGGAACTGGTGGTCCAGAAATTAAGGTCCAACGTGGCACGGTGTGCAACGCGGAGCCAAGCCATCGTGCCACAGACCGGACGCGGACCCTCTCTGGAATTTGTACAAAATTTCCCTGTCCAGGCAGAAGGCCTCCGCGATGGCAGCGTGACATGGCTCCATTACGGAGCCCCTTTATTTCATGTTGTCCACTGCCTTGTCCCGTGCTCGCATCCAAGTCCAACCCCGATATCATCCAACATGCATTTAAGCTTCCCAAAATTACATTTTACCTGCAAAACAATGCTAATCATGTTGGTTAGTATAAATTCACATTTTATTACCAATTACATGAGAATGTATACACATTGATAGATAAACAAGGCTAAAATGGTACTTTTGAGTATCACTTGGGCATATAAATTTGCCCAAGATCATTTACCACCCGGGCAAGGATAATGTGGTTGCGGATGCACTTAGTAGGCTCCCTATGGAGAGTGTGTCCCATGTGGATGCGGGAAGGAAGGAGTTGATGAGAGATGTCCACCGACTTGCAAGGTTGGGGGTTAGATTGATCGACTCGACCGATGGCGGCGTTGTTATGCAGAATGGGTCAGAATCGTCTTGGTGGTCGACGTCAAATCTAAGCAAGATGGGGATCCAATTTTTAGAAGGCTGACGGAAGTAGTGCAAAGTCAAAAGGTGAAAGTTTTCTCCCAAGGGGGAAATGGTGTCCTTTGATATCAGGGTCGGTTATGTGTGCCAGATGTTGATAATTTGAGAGTCCGGATATTGCATAAGGCACATAGTACAAAATATTCCATCCATCTGGGATCCATGAAGATGTATCGGGACTTGCAAAAAATTTATTGGTGGGATGGTATGAAAAAGGATATCGCAGAGTTCGTAACCAAGTGTCCAAACTGTCAGCAAGTGAAGGTCGAGAACCAAAGGCCAGGAGGTGTACTTTAGGATATTAGCATTCCAACCTGGAAGTGGAAAGAGACTAATATGGATTTTATTACAGGCCTACCTTGTACCCAGCAATACCTCGTATATAAAGAAGCTCAACATCGTCTATTGAAAGCTCAAGATGAAATCATGTATAGACTCGACATCATGTAAAAATGATGCTCAACATTGTGCCTTGACAAAGCTCAATAACGAAATCATGCATAGACTCGAAATCATGTAAAAATGAAGCTCAACATTGTCCCTTGAAAAAGCTCAATAACGAACCATGCATATGTGATGCTTTATTTCAAAACATAGCACATGCTAAAGTGTAGAAGTTGGGAGGATTTGCTTCAAACAATGTGGTAAGCTTGTCTCGGGAAATTCATCATTCGAGATAACCATGTGGGCATTGCCCAAAGCTTTATCATGCTTGAACCTATTCAATTCTTTTGAAAACATTATAATTTGGGAGATTTCTCTCCAAAACGAGGTAATAAAGTCAATTCAAGAAAAATCATCACTCAACATTAGGCACCACCCAAAGCTTCATCATACTAGGGTCCATTTAATCTTTTTTTGGAAACATCATCAAAATCATGGGTAAGGTTGGAAATGTGCTTTTCATCATCTACTCTAGGAACTACCTACACATGGGCGTTTTAGATTCAATTTTAGAAAAGCAATTTTGCAAAAGAATTTATGTTAGAATCCGCCCAAGCTCAGTAAATCACCAATGTCAACTCTATTTAATCATACCCATGAGTAGAAATATAAGAATCATGCAATTAAATGAAAACCATACTTGATCATCACAAACCAATCACAAATTGATAGAGAATGGGCATGGGTGTGGAAGGAAGCACCTACTCATAGCCTTACATACCTGGGAGGGATGATTTTAACACTTCTCTAATTGCCCAACCTGAGATTCCAATGGAAACCTTGAGATTTTGCCTTGAATCTCCTCTTCAAACCTTCAAACTTGCATAAAGGGAATAATGGCTTAGGATAGGTATTACCCTACTTAAAACCCACTAAAACGAGCCTTAAACGATGTAGTTTAGGCCCTTATAACTTAGGAATTACGGAAAAGCCCTTATTGAAATCGCTGAAAATAACTGTCAAGGGATCCTAACGAACGATCTGAAGACTCGTCACTACGGCATAAGATCTGTCGGTTCACCCGTCAAGTACACTGCCTCATCATTCATGAAAATTCAATTCTCTTGGTAATTGCCCTCCTAATGAGTTGTTAGGACTGACGACGACTTGTTAGGTACCATCCGTTAAATACACTGGATAAGCTTTACTATTTTTCTCTAGGACCCTCCCACGACTGACATGAAGACTCGTGGTGACTGACCACGAGTCGTCACATCACCTGTGAGGACCTCAAGTCCTTCATCATCTCCGGACTTCCCCCACGAGTCACTTGACGACTCACTAGGCCTCCTCACGAGTCGTTCAGTGACCCATTCTGCAACTGCTACAATATTTTCCAGATTTTTCCTGTTTGATTCCCGAGTCTAATCCTTGGGTTCCCTGGGTATTACAATATCTCCCCCTTGGGAATATTCGTCCTCGAATGTTGGAAACAAGCATAAAGTAGAAACATACCATTTATCATATTCAAAATTGATCACTTTTAACCGAAAACTGACGGAATGATTACCTCCGATTCAAAACACACAGTTGAACTGAATTCACCAATCATACACACATCCATATACATAAAAGAAACTTGTACACATAGTTCAAACATGAAGACTAAATAGAGTCTGAGTGCAAAACTGATACCTCAAGCTGAAACTAAGCCGGTAGAGAACAAATGTGGGTATCTACCCATCATATCCGCTTCGGCTTCCCGCGTAGCTCCTTCAACATGTTGTTTTCTCCACAATACCTTAACTAAAGTGATTTCTTTTTTCCTTAGCTTACGGACTTGACGATCTAACATTTCAACGGGTACTTCTCCATAATTGAGGCTGTCTTTTACACCAACGCTGTCCACCGGGACTACTAAAGATGGATCACCCAAACACTTTCTAAAAGTGACACGTGAAACACGGGATGAACCGAAGATAACTCCGAGGGAAAGTCCAACTCATACCCCACCTTACCAACTCTCCTCACAACCTGGTAGGCACCAACATAGCGGGGACTAAGTTTCCATTTCCTTTTAAACCGCATGGATCCCTTCATGGGAGATACACTTAGAAATACCCACTCGTCCACCTCAAGCTCCAGATCTCTTTTCTCACATCAGCATATGATTTCTTACCACTCTAAGCAGTCTTCAGCCTGTCCCTTATTAACTTAACCTTTTTCCATGGCCTCATACAATATCCGATCTCTCAAATCATCAACGTCTGGGACACATAAATGACCCTGGTATCTTAGCACACCATCTCCCCCTTAGCAGAAAACCTCCACCTTATGACTTCGCACCGCTTCCTTCAATTTCCCCAAAATTGGATCCTCATCTTTTCTATATTTTACACCAACCACCAAAGATGATTCTGATCTATTCGACACAATCATGCCGCCATTGGTCGAGTCGACCAATCTAACTCCAAACCTTGCAAGTCGATGAACATCTTTCACCCGCCCCTTCTTATCCTTTATCCACGTGGGACACACTCTCCATAGGGAGCCTACTAAGTGCATCCTAAAGAACATTAGCCTTGCCAGAGTGGCTAAGGACACTCATGTCGCAGTCCTTCAGTAGCTCCAACCACCTCTTTTATCGACGATTCAGATTTTCTACATGCACCAATATTGCAAGCCCTTGCGATCTGCGATTTCATTTACATGAACCCCATACAAGTATTTCCACAATATCTTCAATGCAAATACCACCACGGCCCACTCAAGATCATGGGTTGGGTAATTCTTGTCATAAACCTTTGACTTTCGAGAGACACATGTCATTATTTTCCCGTGCTACATCAACATACATCCCAGTCCGATCCTCAAAGCATCACAATATACAGCAAGGCCATCAGTACCCTCAGGCATGGTCCACACTAGTGCTGAAATAGGTTGGGTTCAATCCCTGGAAACTTTTCTCACAAGCCTCCGACCATTGGAACTTTTACCTTTTTCTATGTCAATTTTGTCAATAGGGCTGCATCAGTAACTTAATTCTTAATAAAATGACCATAACTTTATCATACAACTTGAGATGTAACCATTCTCTTTCCTACAGTTCCCGAATAATGATATGGACCTTCTCATTCAATCAGAACTCTACTTGGTGCTAGTTTGCTCGCTCAAGAATTATTTCACCTTTGGTAATAAAACTTGATCTTGCCTTATCAAATTTCACCAAACTTTTCAAATAATCATCATAATTCATGCTAAAAACTCAAAAACTCTGAAAGACTTGGCTAATAACCGTGCTTTCTAGAATTTTTACATGATCACGAATCGTTTAGGAAGTCTATGCTAGGTAAATGCCTAATATAACACGATCTTATAAGATGATTTCATTCATTGTGAGGGTTTTGATTTAAGGCTAAACAGGAAATTACGGGGACTGCTGTCGGATGGGATTGCCTACCATTCAGTATTCTGAATGTGAGCATGAGCCGAGTGTGGCATCGAGTGATACGTAAGGGAACATCTAAAGGAGAAAGGATGGAACACCCCCCCCCCAGATGCTACCTATAAGACCTCCTTACTAGAAGGCTAGAGACCTGACTAGGCCTTCCGACTACCACTCCTTTACCTTCCCTAAAATAGATATTATCTTAAAATACATAAGGGAATGGTATCTCTTATCGCAGTTCTCGAAACTAATAATCATAATAGATTTGATAGGGGAACTTATAACATACCTGGGACTACATCTGGGGAAGACTGCCACCGGCTCTTCCTTTATCCTGTTTGATAGAAGGGCAATTCCTGCTCATGTGCCTGGTATATCCACACTTGTAGCAAGCGTTGGAACCTGCCAAAAACTGTCCGAAGTGTGCCCTACAAAATTTTTTGGCACGATAACTGGCTAGTTAGAACTGCCGGAGGGGAAATCGGGACATGGCCTTTCCTACCATCCTGCTTGGCTGCGGGGCACTCCTTATGCATATACCCAAATTGACCATAATTGAAGCATATATCTGAACCAACCAGACACTTTCCTAGGTGGTGCTTCTTGCAATGGCTGCAAAGTGGATAAGTGGCCTCCCTCATCCGAGGATCGTACCCTCGGACTTGAGTTGATGACATCTGACGGGGTTGAGGGCGACTCCCAGACTCGACCCCTGCTGGGAACTTTCCAAGTGCTCGGTCTTGGACCTTTTTCTCATTCTCCTTACTCACTTGTTCTTCCCACCCAAAACTAAATCACCACCCATGAGCAGGCTCCCCTTCGGAAGTTCTTAAACCTTAGCAGCCATTGCCTCCCCGGTAGGGTTCATAGGTACAATAGCTTGTTGGGTAGGCTGGGTAATCATGGCCCGTATCAACACTCAGACTGCGGCCCCGAGTTCTTCATCTGTAACCTATCCTAACATAGGACTCCTAGGGGTTAGTGGGGCTGGCTAACTCCCGTTGTTTCCCTGAGACAACATGTTTCTGCGCACGCGTATAGCATGAGTTATAAGGTTAGGGAGACTCTTTGTTGCATGACATAGATCATGAAAGAAGGGGACATTTCCTAAACATCTAGTAGCCTCTTCGTCATAAATGTGGCGCGCTTCACACCCATGAAAAAGACCCTACTTAACGCGGCTTTTAGACTCCCTAGGACATGATCTTGGGCGTATTTATACGACCAAACTCCGTATATTCAACTCTTCAGGAGTCTAGATATGGATAATATTGATGTATTCATGCATGTTTTGAGTAAATTATGGTTGTTTTTCTTTTTCGGATAAATAATTGTGTTGTGACTATTTGCAGGTGGATAAGACAGAGATGTCAGCTGGAGAAGCGAGTTAAACTCTGAGGGGGAGTATGGAAATATTTGAAGAGCATAAACATTAAGTTGAAAGTTCACCACTGTGTCACGCTAAGCATGGTCCGCGTTGAATAACGTGCCACAATACATGGGTGGAGGAAGAAAATTTTGGAAAATTGAAAGGCGCAAAACAGTGAAGGTGCGCCGATGGCTCCGTGGCACGGAGCTAGTTTATCGCTGGGAAATTTTCCACCTGTATAAATAGATCACTTAGGCTTTTATTAATTTTTTTTATCTGACATTTTGGAGAACGTGGGAAACAACAGTTGAGCTGAAGAAAATTGTAGGGTTCTTTCTCTTATCTTTTCTTCTAAATTTCAATTGTTGGTATGATTAGAACTTGTTTGAAGATGTTTAATCAATAAATGAGTGGCTAAATTACCTCATTCTGAGGTTGAGGCTAATTGCAGGATTGTGTAATTTCATATTAGTTCAGTTGAATTCTCTTCTTTCATGAACAGTTATTCTTCTATTCTTGATTTTCATTATTTTAATTTTGGCCAGCATTAAGGTAAATTAGAATCCTAACTTGACTCTGAGAGGAAAATTATTAGGGTAGACTTGGAATAGGGGAATATGTCCTTATCTTTGTTGTGAATTAGAGGTAAGATTCGCTTGTAGGATAGAAATATACATGCAATGTAATATTCGGTTATCAAGGGGAACTATTTTGACTCGCTCGAGGATGAGTTATTGCATCATAGAAGTGTGTAGTTGCATGGCTCATAACACGGTAATTCGCTAGAGGTTCGAAAGACCAAAGCCATATTCTAATCTTTCCCCACCATCAACCTAAGAGAGAGGGTAGCTGGAGAATAATATAAATTATACATACCTACATGTCATGCCTTAACCTTAGACTGTTCGTGCTATTGTTTAAATCACATTTTGTTTATTCAATTAGTGTTACTTTAGATATTACTCTTTGACAACTTTTAATTCGTTGTGTTATTCACATACTTGCATAAAGAAATTGTGTTACTAAAGTAAAAAATTACCTCTGAGCTACAGTCCTTGTAGGTTCGATACCTGGCTTGAAAGAGCCACTATATTACTTGTACGACCACGTGCACTTACGTGCGTTGGGGCGTGAACAACTTTTTGGTGCCGTTGTCGGGGACTGGTGAAATTGGTGAAATTTTTTAGTGTTAGTTTTTTAAAGTTTTGTGCAAGTACTGACAACTTTATCTTAGTTGTTACTCTTGCAGGTACTGAGTAGTTTCTGAACACTGGCAAGAAATAAGGAATTGGTGGACCCATTTTTGGAGCTGGAAAGGCAGTTTCATTTATAAAGGAGGGAAGCTCTAGAAAGGAAGTTGCAATTGTTACAGAGGGAAATTTTGGAACAACAACAGCATCCACCAGTTGGACGGGCAGACTTAATGCCTAAAGTGATGACAGCAAGACCAGTATGCAAGGTGGCAATCCCAAACGCAAATAATGTGACTTCTAGCATCCGCAAGCCGTCGCCAGGAGGTAGATTTGAGATGAAACAGAACATGGTGCAGTTACTGCATACCAGCGGACAATTCACAGGTCTTCCTAATGAAGACCCACAGTAGCATCTACAAAATTTTTTGGAGATCAGTGACACGTACATACCCACGGGGATATCATCAGATTATGTGAGGCTTACATTGTTCCCATTTTCATTGCTGGGGAAGTGAAGAGGTGGTTAAAGGCTGAACCACCTAATTCTATTACCACATGGGATGATCTGGAAAAGAAATTCTTAATTAGGTTCTTTCCTTCAAGGAAGACAGCAAGGCTTAGAAGTCAGATTCTATGTTTTAAGCAGAGAGATGGTGAGAACCTGTACCAAGCCTTGGAGAGGTTCAAGTCGATGTTGAGAGATTGTCCACACCATCATCAGTCAAATGATGTGTTGGTCTATACTTTTATAGAAGGCTTGGAACCTTATACCAAAATCCTATTAGATTCTGCAACTGGGGCAAAGCTTTGGAAAAGACATATGAAGAGCTGTCTACACTATTGAACCGTATTTCACAAGGTAATCCCGAATGGAATGCTTACACAACCCGAGGTTTAGTGAAGAAAGTGGCAGGGGTCTTGGAGGTAGATGGACTCACAGTTATTGCTGCACAGATAGCTGTGCTCGGTGCTTTGGGGTACGGGTAAAAACCGACACGCAAGTGCACGTGGTCAAACAAGTAATAAAGTGGCTAAGTAGCCAAGTATCGATCCAAGGAGGCTCAAGATATGTAAAATTGCCTAATTTACTATATTTCTATTTAACTTCTAATTATGCTAACTACAACGTACCCAAGAGTAATTGAATTTTTGTTTCTAAACTATATACTACAATTAATACAGACTCTTTACTTTTGAATTCAGACAATGGATATGAACATGCCAAGGTTAAAAACAAGTAATGAACTTGATAATCATGATAATTTTGGTTCATTCTCTTCTTCATGTTGCTAGCCAAGAACATTTGCCTAGAAATAAAAACTCTCGTATTTAATTTCACTTTAGAATCATAAACCATCCGTCTACATTTCTGTGATCAAATGCAATTTATGACCTAGCACTACAATTCCGGTTCCTAATTTGACTAATACGGCTTCCAAGTATATTTCTATCAGGAAAGCACATCAAAACCCAATTTTCCCAAATCAAGTTAAGAACAATACCCTATTAATTCACAACTTTCCAATTTCTTGCTCTCTCGAGTGAAATTGGACTTTTTAGATATACATTAATGTTGGCCAATCACTAATGCAGTAAAGAACAAGAATTAATAGAACAACATTAAAGAAGAAGAATAAACCATATCAATGAAAATCAGAATTCATTACACATGTTCAAGACCTCAGCAAAAAAGAGAATTAGCCACTCATTCTTGGATTGATCATCCTAAAATGAGTGTAAATCATACGTACAATTGATAAAAAGAAGAAAGGAAGAGAAGAAATCCCTTAGCTTTTCCAATCTTCAACTGCTACTAACCCACGTTCCTGCTCTCCACTTCTGAACTCAGTCTAAAAACTCAAAACTACTTAAAATAAACCTAAGTGTGCTATTTATACTAGTGGGAAATTTTTCCCAGAATAACAAGCAACGTGTCACGGAGGCCAACGCGGAGCCTTGCCTCCGTGACACGGCGTGGACGCGGACCCTCACTGGAATTTCCAGGGTCCGGTAATTTAACCTCAACGTGGTTGGGAGGCCATCGCAGAGGCCTATCTCCGTGCCACGGAGCTGACGCGCATGCACACTGGAAATTGCAAATTTAATTTCTGCTCAGGCAGTGTGCTACCGCGATGGTAGCGTGGCACGGAGCCATCGCGGAGCCCCTATAAATCCTGCATTCCCGGGTCTTTTCCACGCTCGCATCCAAGTCCAACTCCGACATAGTTCCAACATGCATTTTAGCTCCTAAAAATCACATTTTCCTGCAAAACAAATGCTAATCATGTTGGTTAGTATAAATTCGCATTTTATTACCAATTACATGATATTATATACACATTGCACAACAAACAAGGTAAAAATGATACGTTTGAGTATCACTTGGGCATATAAATCTGCCCAAGATCACTTACCCCACACTTAAATCCTTGTTCGTCCTCGAACAACACATACACAACTCATGCAAATTACATCCCAACTTTCATCACTATGGTGCAACAATTTACGCTACGGTCATACCGATTATTCAATTTTTGCAAATCATCAAGAAAACATGCTTGGTCGTGCAAGACAATGACCTTAATACATCAAGGCTTCCTAGACTTTTAAGAAATGATACTTGATATCGGCAAACTCATGCAAATCAACTAATCAAGAAATCCGACATGAAAATCAATCTTTCATCAAGCATGTGCCCTCACAACTCGAGAGAAACTTCCCCTTTATGTTCATGCAACACACAAACATGCAAGTAGGGGCATATAAAAATTAATTTCACTCTCTCTCCCAAAAGAATTCACATGCATCATGTCATGACCCATAGGCTTGCCCTTAGTGTATTACTCCACTAATATAAAGAAATGCAATGTAGGATCAAATAGGACTTTTAATGGGTTGTAACGGGGCTATGGATCTAGTATGCATATATTGGATTAGCCAATAATAATCGCTAGCATCCTTAAGCGCCTTTTCAACTCATTCCCATCGACTCATGGACATTGTTCCTCTCTTTTCTCTTTTTCTCCCATTCATGCTGGTTTACTTTCATACAGCCCATTTCATCAACCACACTTGACACAAAACAGAGGGTTTTCATGTACCCTCAATATCAATTAATTACAACAAGTGCCTCTTCAACGTCATCTTTTCTTTCCTCACTTTGCTTTTCTTTTTCTTTTCACTCTTTTCACTCTAACACTTTGGGAAACATTTTCTATTCTTTGTAAGCGCTTAAGAGCTTCTTAAAGACTTTAAGGCTAATGAAAAGAAGGAATAAAGCTTAGTTCATACAATTTTGGGACAAAAGAAAGAAATCGGCTAAAGGCTCAACGGGCTGACTAGGGTATACAACATATAAAAAGGTAGAATTTGACAAGAAAAAAATGGAAACTATCGGTTAAAACAAAGAAATGCCTACATCCTTTCCAACACTACACCTCCTTCATTTCGCTTCGTATACACACCAGGCAAGTTCTAGACAATTCACAATGACATGGAATAGCAAATCCTCACTTCACACTTCATGCACATGCTCGAATCAAGATGTATTCACAGACTCTTTAATTAGTCAATTACATGAATTCAAGATTAAGCCTCAACCATAATGAACCAAATTCTATAGCCTAGGTAACTCAACATATTTATAGAATTTCATGCTTTCAAACGAATCATTTTCACAATTTGAACATCAATTACAACACGCAACGAAACTTTAGCAACCATAAACAACTACAGTTCATTGATGCAATCCACCAAAGAAAACTAAAACAACAATTAAAAATCCTACTCCTACCGACTACATTTCCCTTAAGACGGTCGTCATCCATCCATCATAGGGAACGGTCACTAACTATGACATCGGTTCAATGGGACTATTCTCGGTAAAAGAACCGAAAACAAACTCCGAGAAACCCAAAAAAATAAAAATCGACAAAATTTTTGCAACACATCGATCATTTCGATAGAAAGAAAATATTTACAAGTGCAATATATTTTCGCAAAAATTTTGAAAAATATCGATCATGTCAATAGAGAAAAAAAAATTATTTACAAAATTTACAAAATATTTACCATTGCAACCATAACTTTCAAAAACACACATCATTAGCCACAAAACAAATATATACGTACATCACAAATCAGTTCACAACAGGGAAGGCACAACATACATAAACAGCAAGGAAAAATTATACAGCAATTTAGAGCCTTGACCTAGCACCTAACTACTCCCCACCCCACACTTAAATCGAACACTGTCCCCAGTGTTCACAAAAATACAAAGCACAAAATTTGGGTGGTGGAACTCCCTGCTCAGTCGAAATATTCGACTTTCTCATCCGGTTTTGCGGCCTCGTCGCCCATATCTGAATCAGCTCTATCGTCGTCATCGGACTCCACATCAGAGTCCTCACGACGTGTCTCCTCATCAGTAGGGACATCATCGTCTGTCGGCTCCACAAAGGCTGGCCCCACCTTACATAAGGCTCTGGCATTCTCGCCAAAGGGGTAGTCCAGCTCCAGCTGCCATAACTCCTCCTCGGTGGCTGGTCTCCCACCTATTCGTAGCTGCAGCATCTGCATGCCGAACATACGGGCCATGTACTGATCGTCACGAGCATGTCGCTCGCCCAAAGTCAGCACGGGTCTGTGTGTAGTGTCGGGGGCCTTAGTCTTTGTCACATCAAGGGCCCTCCGCTCCAGCTGCGGAATGTAATCCAAGGCTTCTTCCTCAATGTCGATGCCTCGGAGGAAGGTGGTGATGAGTCCGCCAAACCCGTATCTGTGACCCTGGTGCAGTCTTGCTCTCTTCATGGCGGATATTATGACCGCCCCAACATTAATCTCAAGCCCTTTCATAAGGGCATACACCAAGCAGACACGGTCCCGGGTCACGTCTGTCACATGAACTCCCGGGATCAAGCACGAACACACAATTTTTAGCTAGATTCTGGCCTCCCTGTTCATCTGCGAATAGGGCAGAGTCTGGTGGTAACCCCTCTCCTTGTGTCTACTCCATCGGGCTGTGGATCGAGCCCCACACAACGTACGTCTGATGTCGGCGTACGGTGGGGTGATGTTTAGCTGGCGGAGAACGTGGGCATCTGTGTCCCGTGCTCCAACGATGGCATTCAGCTGCTGGGGTTCCATAGTGACAATCTGCCCTTTGATTTTAATAGTGTGGCTTCTGATGGCCGGGTTCCAGTTGGCATAAAAATTCCCGGACCAAATGAAGGTTGCACTCCTTGGGCTCCTGAAAAAAAAAGCTGAGCCCAGCTGCCTCAATCCTCTGTACAATGCGAGGGAACTCCTGTGCAAGTGGTTCCCTAGCAATATGTTCCTCGGGGAAGTACTTGTTCTCCTTATGCTTTGCGTACCATTTCTTCCCTTCATCGGTGACCCATCTTATTTCGTATCGGCGGTGTTGGCCGCGCGGAACAGCGGGTGCAGCTGGGACTGCAGTGCCCAGTCTCATCCGTTTCCTTCCGGTGCCTGAGGTAGAAGCACCCTTGCCTTTGTCTTGCCTGCTAGCCATTGTACCTGTCCATTTACACAAACAAGCACACCGTTAAGCTAAATAGTTGTTAGCTTCGGCTAAGGTTGGGTTACACAAAATTTACCCCACACTTAGTCCTTAACAATATTTACAAAATTTCAGCAAGGATAGCTCTATTTACAACCCCAAACACAAACAACTATACACCTATTGCTTAGTGCGTTCGTAACAAAATTTCGACAGCATAACGGTTAGCGTACTACTCAGACTTCATACAGCGAATTCCCAATCCTACTATCGCTAGCAATTCAACCATCGCACAAGCAACAAAACAACCACAAACTAAAAACAACTAGAAAAATATTTTACATACAAGCTAATCTAACAACCTAACCAATTCACACATTATGCATTTTCCCACAAAAATTCGAGAATTAGTCGTCTTTTAACAGTTATACAAGATTTACCACGACTTATCTCAAATAATAACCACACCCCGGCATCAATTTCACCAAACTATCAAGTTGCCCAAGTCGAATTCAACAACCCAAGCCCTAAAATACAATTCGACAATCAATTTCGAATTATTTACATAATCAACAAGTTCAAACGCCAAATACAACAATCCGAACAAAAATCAATCACAAAATAATTCAATATCATGTTCAATTTCTACCTAGGGTGATATTTCTCACCTTATATGCCCAAATTTGACAAAAATCGCCAAAAAATTGAGTTAGACGATGAAAACATACCTTAGAATTGAAGAATCGAAGAAACTTGACGTTTTTCTTTGCCTATCAACGTGGCACGTTGCTTGGGGAGGGGGAAATGGGTGTTTGGTCACGGAGGGAAGAGGGAATGGGGGAATTTGGGGCGAAATCGGGGTTATTATTTAAAGGAAACACGCGGGTCACCCGGAAACCCGGTGTGACCCGGCACTGGATAAAGGGCAATGTGTCATGGAGGGTAACGCGGAGCCCCTCCTCCGTGACATGGAGCCAACGCGTTGGCTTACTGGAATTTTGAAAAATCCAGATTTGCCTTCAACGTGTCACGGAGGCCAACGCGGAGCATTGCCTCCGTGACACGGCGCCAACGCGCCAGTGCTCTGTTTGACCAATAAATTTAATTTTCATACCTCTCCTCATTTTCTCGATTCCATGTATATTTCCTCCGTTATACCTGAAAATCACCTCACTAAACAAAAATTGGTTAAATTAATAGATTTCCCTAACTAAAAATAAAATAAAAGATACTAACTAAAATGCAAATCTAAACCTAGTCAAGAAAAAGAAAAGAAAAGTAAAAATTATTTACACTAAAAAGAAAGAAAGAAAATATTTTTCACGGGTTGCCTCCCGTGCAGCGCCTGGTTTACCGTCGCGGCTCGACGTCCTTTAAGCTCATTTATCTACTATGGAGATGGACGATTTGTCCTGATCATGATCATCCCCCCAGTAGTGCTTGCATCTCTGCCCATTTACCAAGAACGTAGCACTCCTATCTTCTTGCCACAGTTCTACCGCCCCGTGAGGGGTCATTCTCACCACTTCAAACGGTCCAGACTATTTAGACCTCAGCTTACCAGGAAACAATTTCAATCTTGAATTAAAAAGCAAAACTTTCTGTCCTGGTTCGAAAATGCGATGCACCACATGCTTGTCGTGCCATCTTTTGGTTCTCTCCTTGTAGTACTTCGCACTTTCATAGGCATGCCAGCGAAATTCATCATGTTCGCTGAGCTGCATCAATCTCTTTTTACCCGCCAGCTCTAAGTCCATATTTAGCTTTCTGACAGCCCAGAAATCTCGATGCTCAAGTTCAACCGGGAGATGACATGCTTTGCCATAGACCAATCGGTATGGTGACGTTCCAATCGGTGTCTTATAAGCAGTTCGGTAGGCCCACAATGCATCATCAAGTTTACCAGACCAATCATTCCGTTGTGTGTTCACCGTTTTCTGAAGAATCTGTTTTACCTCCCTATTTGACACCTCTACTTGCCCACTAGTTTGTGGGTGGTATGCTGTGGCCACTTTATGGCGCACCCCATACTTAGCCAATAATTTCTTGAAGCTTGTATTGACAAAATGAGCTCCTCCGTCACTGATAATTGCTCGGGGTGTCCCAAACCTTGTGAGAATGTGTTTCTTCACAAACTTCGTTACTACCTTGTTATCATTCCTGGGGCAAGCTATTGCTTCCACCCATTTTGATACATAATCTACAGCTACCAAGATGTAACGATTTCCAAATGACGGTGGGAATGGACCCATGAAATCAATGCCCCAAACATCAAAGGGCTCAACTTCCAGTATGTTCTGCAAAGGCATCTCTTGTCTTCTGCCAATTGTTCCTGTCCGCTAACATCTATCACACATTTTGACATACTCCATAGAATCTCTGAACAGGGTCGGCCAAAAGAAACCTGACTGAAGAACCTAGTGTGCTGTTCTCTCACCTCCGTGATGCCCTCCGTACAACGAAGAATGGCAGCCCCTTAGCACCTCTGCTATCTGACTCTCTGGGATGCATCTTCTCATCACCTGGTCTGGTCCCTGCTTGAACAAATATGGCTCGTCCCATACATAATATTGGCTGTCATGCCTCAATTTTCTTCTTTGCTGGTCTGTTGCTTCAGGTGGGTAAACTCCGCTCACTAGCAAGTTGACTATGTCAGCATACCAGGGAACTTCTGCTTCTCCCACTACCAATAGTTGCTCATCTGGGAAGTCCTCATTAATATCATCACTTTCCATCACATGCGACCGACTCTCCAGTCGTGATAAGTGATCTGCTACCTGATTTTCACTCCCCTTTCTGTCTCTAATCTCAAGGTCGAACTCCTGTAGCAATAAGATCCATCTGATCAATCTGGGCTTAGCATCTTTCTTGTCGAATAGGTATTGAATAGCTGCATGATCAGTGTACACCACCACTTTCGAACCCACCAAATAAGACCGGAACTTGTCAAATGCAAACACCAGAGCTAGCATTTCCTTTTCTGTGACTGTGTAGTTGCTCTGAGCCGTATTCAGCGTCTTGCTTGCATAATAAATAGAATGAAAAACTCTATTCTTCCTTTGTCCCAATACAGCTCCCACAGCCACATCACTGGCATCACACATCAGCTCAAATGGTTGTTCCCAATCAGGAGAGGTAAGTATGGGTGCTTCTATCAATTTCTGCTTCAACTTTTCAAATGCTACAACACACACATCGTTTAATTCAAACTTGACCTCCTTTTCTAGCAGCCTGCATAGCGGTCTAGAAATGTTGGAAAAGTTTTTAATGAATTGTCTGTAGAATCCTGCATGTCCCAGAAAACTACGTACACCTTTCACGGATACTGGTGGTGGCAATTTCTCAATAACCTCAATTTTAGCACGATCGACTTCCAACCCCTTTTTAGACACTTTGTGGCCCAGGATAATCCCCTCATTCACTAAGAAGTGGCATTTCTCCCAGTTTAACACAAGGTTGGATTCTTCACATCGAGCCAGCACCCTGTCAAGATTCTGCAAACAAGTAGCAAACGAATTACCAAAAACAGAAAAATCATCCATAAATACCTCAACAAAATATTCAACCATGTCATGGAAAATAGCCATCATGCATCTCTGGAATGTGGCGGGTGCGTTGCATAACCCAAACGGCATCCGCCTGAAAGCATATATCCCATAAGGACAGGTGAAAGTCGTCTTCTCTTGATCCTCAGGAGCGATGGCTATTTGGTTATAGCCGGAGTACCCATCAAGGAAGCAATAATATTCCTGCCCTGCCAACCTGTCAAGTATTTGGTCAATAAAAGGAATGGGGTAATGGTCTTTCCTCGTGGCTTCATTTAGTTTTCGGTAGTCCATACAAATTCGCCAGCCTGTGACGGTTCGTGTAGGGATTAACTCATTTTTCTCATTAGTGATTACAGTCATCCGCCATTTCTTAGGAACACATTGAACGAGACTGACCCACTCACTGTCTGATATTGGGTAGACTACACCTGCATCAAGCCACTTGATTATTTCCTTCCTTACCACATCTTTCATTGCTGGATTAAGTCTCCTCTGCGGCTGAACAGTTGGCTTGGCTCCTGTCTCCATGAATATCCTGTGCGTGCAGAAAGCTGGATTTATACCCTGAATGTCGGACATTTGCCAACCCATTGCTTTCTTCCTCTTCCTTAAGACCCCCAAAGCTGCCTTTTCCTGTTCCTCTGTCAAGTCTGCAGAGATAATAACTGGTAACGTCTCTCCCTCCCCCAAAAAGATATATTTTAAATGGGGAGGCAATTCTTTCAGCTCCAATTTCAGTGCCTCCTCAACAGACGGTTTCGGCAACGGCTCTAGTGATCTTATCAAGGACTGAAATTCCTGTCTCCTCAGATGATTAGGTGCTCCATCCAACAATTGAACCATTCCACAAGCTTCTCCATCCCCAAAATGATTAGAATGCATCAGCGCTCTCTCCAATGGGTCTTGAGATTCAACAACCTGCTTACTTTCTCCATGTTCAACCACGCTGATTTCCGAAAGCTCCTCATGTATAGCCGGCAGCTTCATGGCTTTTAACACATCAAATACCTCTACCTTGTCATGTGCTTGCATTGTAAGTTTACCCGCAGCTACATCGATTAATGCTTTTCCGGTTGCCAAAAAGGGTCGTCCCAAAATAAATGGGACTTCAGCATCTGGTTCAAAGTCCAGAACAATAAAATCGACCGGAAAAATGAGGGTGCCTACCTGCACCAACACATCCTCAACAATGCCATCCGGCTTAGCCAAAGACCTATCTGCTAGCTGCAAGATTACCGTTGTAGGTCTAGGACTCCCTAGACCTAACTTTCTGAATACCGAAGAAGGCATCAGATTTATACTTGCCCCAAGTCGCATAATCCACGCGCTCGAATACTTTGCCCAATAGTCAGCTGGATAGTGAAACTTCCAGGGTCTTTCAGTTTTGTGGGCAACCTATTCTGAATACGGGAAGTCCATTCCTCCGTTAAAGCTACCGTGGCATACTCAGTCAATGACTTTTGTTAGCCACGATGTCTTTAATATACTTCGCATATTTTGGCACTCCCTGCAAGACATCAACAAGAGGTAAGTTAACATGTACCTGTTTAAGTACCTCCATGAATTTCTGGAAACACGCCTCCTCCTTGTGTTTCTTAAGTCGTTGAGGGAACGGGGGTGGAGGCCTTTCTGGTTCAGCTTCTTTACTCTCCCCCTTATCAGAACTTTGCTCTCCCTCAACATCTGCTGCTCCTGACTTTTGAGGCGGTCTTTCCGGTTCCACCTCCTTTAATTGTAAACCACTCCTCGTGGTCACTGCATTAACCTGCTTCGGATTTGGATCCGTGTCGCTAGGTAGTCCTCCTCTGGGTCTAGTATTTTGGGCACTAGCAAATTGCCCAAACTGATATTCAAGAGCCTTGGTCGCCAATTGATTGTTCTTCACTTCGGCTGCCAATTTGACATAGTCAGCCTGCAATTGTGCCTGATTAGTGATCATGGTTTTGAACATCTCCTCAATAGTCGGTGATGGTGGTGGAGGAGGGGCATTGTGATTTCTGAACTGAGCTTGATAATTTTGTTGCCCTCCTTGGTTTCTGTGCATACCCTGCCCTGAACTCTGACCTTGTTGATTGTTGCTACCCCACGAAAAATTCGGATGGTTCCTCCAATTTGAGTTGTAGACACCACCAAACTGCTGTTGATTTCTCTGTGCATTGCCCACAAAGTTAACAGAATCAGGATTTGCACCACAACATTCAGCTGAATGCTCACTACTACCACACATTTCACACCACATCTGTTGAACTGCATTGACTGAAGCTGAAGGCTGGTTCAAATTGATATTGCTGAAGTGAGTGTTTAACTAATTTTGCAAAGCAGTTATCTGTGCAGCGATAGCTGTGAATCCATCCACTTCAAGCACTCCCGCTGCTTTCCTTGCTCCACCTCTTGAAGAATCTGCATTCCATTCTGGATTGCCTTGTGAAATTCGGTTGAGCAAAGTGTACAGCTCCTCATAAGTCTTCTCCAGCGCTTGCCCTCCAGCTGCTGAATCTAACAGAATTTTAGTGTGGGGTTCCAAACCCTCAATAAACGTGTGTACCAACACCTCATTGGACTGATGATGGTGAGGACAGTCCCGCAACATGGATTTGAATCTTTCCCAGGCTTGATATAGATTTTCCCCTTCCCTCTGTTTAAAACTTAGGATTTGACTCCTAAGCCTGGCTGTTTTACCAGAAGGGAAAAATCTAATAAGAAACTTCCGTGCAAGATCATCCCACGTTGATATAGAGTTGGGTGGTTCAGCTTTTAACCACCTCTTGGCTTCACCAAGTAAGGAAAATGGAAATAAGGTGAGCCGAACATAATCAGGTGACACTCCAGCGGGTATATAAGTGTCACTTATCTCCAAAAAGTTCTGGAGATGTTGTTGTGGATCTTCGTGAGGGAGACCGGTAAATTGCCCGCTTGTGGGCAAAAGTTGCTCCATATTCTGCTTTAATTCAAACCTCCCTCCAGGCTCTGGTTTGCGGATGCTAGAATGGACATTATTAGCGTGTGGGATTGCCACCTCGCGAACCGGCCTTGCTGCTGCTTCATCGGGCACTAAAACTGCCCTAACAACTGGTGGATTTGGTTGCTCCATCATAGTCTATTGAAGCAACTGCAGCTTCTTCCGAAGAGCTTCTCTACGTTGGCTATGAAATTCACGCTCGGGCTCTAAGTAAGATTCCACCAGATCTTTGTCCCTTGCCAGTGTTCACAGAAACAAAATCTGCAAAATACAGGCTAAGACCAAGTTGTTAACACTTAAGAAAATAAAAATACAAATACAGTAAATTTACACTAAACACAATTTTACAAATCGCCTAGCCTCCCCGGAAACGGCGCCAAAAACTTGCTCGGTGCTTTGGGGTACGGGTAAAAACCGACACGCAAGTGCACGTGGTCAAACAAGTAATAAAGTGGCTAAGTAGCCAAGTATCGATCCAAGGAGGCTCAAGATATGTAAAATTGCCTAATTTACTATATTTCTATTTAACTTCTAATTATGCTAACAACAACGTACCCAAGAGTAATTGAATTTTTGTTTCTAAACTATATACTACAATTAATACAGACTCTTTACTTTTGAATTCAGACAATGGATATGAACATGCCAAGGTTAAGAACAAGTAATGAACTTGATAATCATGATAATTTTGGTTAATTCTCTTCTTCATGTTGCTAGCCAAGAACATTTGCGTAGAAATTAAAACTCTCGTATTTAATTTCACTTTAGAATCATAAACCATCCGTCTACATTTCTGTGATCAAATGCAATTTATGACCTAGCACTACAATTCCGGTTCCTAATTTGACTAATACGGCTTCCAAGTATATTTCTATCAGGAAAGCACATCAAAACCCAATTTTCCCAAATCAAGTTAAGAACAATACCCTATTAATTCACAACTTTCCAATTTCTTGCTCTCTCGAGTGAAATTGGACGTTTTAGATATACATTAATATTGGCCAATCACTAATGCAGTAAAGAACAAGAATTAATAGAACAACATTAAAGAAGAAGAATAAACCATATCAATGAAAATCAGAATTCATTACACATGTTCAAGACCTCAGCAAGAAAGAGAATTAGCCACTCATTCTTGGATTGATCATCCTAAAATGAGTGTAAATCATACGTACAATTGATAGAAAGAAGAAAGGAAGAGAAGAAATCCCTTAGCTTTTCCAATCTTCAACTGCTACTAACCCACGTTCCTGCTCTCCACTTCTGAACTCAGTCTAAAAACTCAAAACTACTTAAAATAAACCTAAGTGTGCTATTTATACTAGTGGGAAATTTTTCCCAGAATAACAAGCAATGTGTCACGGAGGCCAACGCGGAGCCTTGCCTCCGTGACACGGCGTGGACGCGGACCCTCACTGGAATTTCCAGGGTCCGGTAATTTAACCTCAACGTGGCACGGAGGCCATCGCGGAGGCCTATCTCCGTGCCACGGAGCTGACGCGCATGCACACTGGAAATTGCAAATTTAATTCCTGCTCAGGCAGTGTGCTACCGCGATGGTAGCGTGGCACGGAGCCATCGTGGAGCCCCTATAAATCCTGCATTCCCGGGTCTTTTCCACGCTCGCATCCAAGTCCAACTCTGACATAGTTCCAACATGCATTTTAGCTCCTAAAAATCATATTTTCCTGCAAAACAAATGCTAATCATGTTGGTTAGTATAAATTCGCATTTTATTACCAATTACATGATATTATATACACATTGCACAACAAACAAGGTAAAAATGATACGTTTGAGTATCACTTGGGCATATAAATCTGCCCAAGATCAAGCTGCATTGCAGAATTAGGTCAACACTCATTTTAGTAGCTTGAGCTTGGGGCAGTCACAACCTCCTGTCAATGCAGTCCAGAAAGTATGGTGTGAAGTTTTTGGTAGCAGTGAGCACTCAGCTGATGTATGTGGTGCTAATCCAAACTCAGTTTATTTTGTTGGGAATGCGTAAAGGGGCAACAGTCAGCAGTACGACGACAATTACAACCCCAATTGGAGGAACCATCCAAATTTTTCCTGGGGTAGTAATAGTCACCAAGGGCAAAGTTCAAACCAGGGTCTGCAAAGGAACCAAGGGGCTCATCAGAATTTCCAACCTCAATTTAGAGGGACTAATGCACCTACTCAGTCCATCAACATTGAGGACATGTTGAAGACAATTATAGCTAACCAAGCTCAGATGTAGGCTGACCAGGTAAAGTTGACAGCTGACATGAAAAACCAACAGTTGGCCACAAAGGCCTTAGAGATTCAGCTGGGACAGTTAGCTAGAGCACATAATACTAGACCGTGGGGTGAGTTGCCAAGTGATACAAACACCAATCCCAAGCAGGTGAATAATGTCTCCATTAGAAGTGGAAAACAATTGAAGGAGTTGGGACACGAAAAGCCACCATATCAAGCTGAAACAACATAGAAGGCTGAAGAGAATGATAACGTGATGGGGAGTGGAAAGGCAGCAGATAATGAAAGACCACCACCACCCCCATTCCTACAGAGATTGTGGAAGTATAAGGAAGAATCATGCTTCATGAAATTTATGGAAGTATTGAAGCAGGTGCACATTAATCTTCCTTTGGTAGATGTTTTTCAAGGAATTCCTAAGTATGTGAAGTACATAAAGGATATCGTGGCAGACAAGAGCAGACTGACGGAATATGCCACAGTTGCACTTACTAAGGAGTGCACCTCTAAAATATAGAATAGATTGCCTATAAAGCTAAAAGATCCAGGAAGTTTTACTATCCAGGTCACTATTGGTCAGTCCATTAGAGCTCGTGGTTTATGTTATCTGGGAGCGAGCATTAACTTGATGCCTACATCTGTGTTCAAGAAGTTGGGGTTGGGTAGTCCCAGACCCACTACAGTAATCTTGCAGCTAGCCGATCGTTCATTGGCAAGGCCAGATGGAATTGTGGAGGATATGCTAGTGCAAGTGGGCTCCCTTATTTTTCCGGTAGATTTCATAATTCTTGATTTTGAGCCAGATTCGGAAGTCCCATTTATTTTGGGACGTCCCTTTTTGGAAACTGGGGGAGCTCTAATCGATGTAGCTGCTGGGTAGCTAACCATGAGAGACTATGATAAGGTGGAAGTATTTGATGTCTACAAAGCCATGAAGCTACCGGCTATTTATGAAGAGCTGTCAGCCATCACTATTGTGGACCAAGAGTCCGCACTTCGGCTTATTAGCCAAAATGATCCCTTGGAAAGAGCATTGGCGGTACATGATCAGTCAGAGGATAGTGCAACATATGAAATGGTGCAAGCTCTGAATGAGGCTAAAATGTTCTTCCGACAGCAGGAGTTCGATCCCTTGCAGCGGTCCTAAGAACCACCACCAAAGCCATCAACAGAGGAGGCACCCAAATTGGAGCTAAAAGTGTTGCCTCCACACCTACAGTATGTATTTTTGGGAGAAGCTGACACATTTCCGGTCATTATTTCAACAGAACTAACAGACTCACAGGTTCAAGAAGCGTTAGTGGTTCTGAAAAGGCGAAAGAGAGCCATAGGATGGCAGATGTCAAACATCCGTGGAAATAGTCCAGCTTTCTGCATGCACAAGATATTGATGGAGGAAGGATCTAAGACAACTGTACAACATCAAAGGAGGCTGAACCCGGTGATGAAAGATGTAGTTAGGAAGGAGGTATTAAGTTGCTTGATGTAGGAGTGGTATATCCGATCTATGATAGTGAGTGGGTCAGCCCGGTTCAATGTGTCCCAAAGAAAGGGGGCATGACAGTTGCCACTAATGAGAAGAACGAGTTGATTCCCACTCGAACAGTTATAGGTTGGAGGATTTGCATGGATTATAGGAAACTAAATGAGGCCACTCGTAAGGATCACTATCCTATACCATTTATCGACCAAATGTTGGACAAACTTGTAGGGAAGGAGTATTATTGCTTTCTAGACGGCTATTCTGGCTATAATCAAATAGCTATAGCCCCAGAAGATCAAGAGAAGACCACATTTACCTGTCCCTATAGGACTTACGCCTTCAAGCATATGCCCTTTGGGTTATGCAATGCACCAGCCACTTTCCAGCGATGCATGATGGCGATATTTCCTGATATGGTGGAAGACTATGTTGAGGTATTTATGGATGATTTCTCTATTTTTGGTAACTCGTTTGTTGTATGTTTGCAGAATTTGTATAGGGTCTTGGCGAGGTGTGAAGACTCAAACCTGGTGCTCAATTGGGAGAAGTGCCACTTTTTAGTGAAGGAGGGCATTGTACTTGGCCACAAAGTGTCTCACAGAGGTTTTGAGGTTTATCGCGCAAAGGTTGAGGTGATTGAGAAGTTGCCACCACCAGTATCGGTTAAGGGTGTCCGCAGTTTCTTGGGACATGCTGGGTTTTATAGACGGTTCATTTGGGATTTCTCAGAGATCTCTAGACCAATGTGCCGACTATTAGAAAAAGATGTGAAGTTTGAGTTTGGCACATAATGTGTTAAAGCATTAGAGGAGCTGAAGATGAAGCTGGTGGAAGCTCCCATTCTCTTTGCTCCTGACTAGGAACACCCATTTGAGTTGATGTGCGATGCCAGTGATGTGGTTGTGGGTGAAGTATTGGGACAGAGGAGAGAAAAGATTTTTCAGTCCATATACTATGCAAGTAAAATGCTAGATGCTGCTCAGGCGAGCTATACAGTCACAAAGAAGGAGATGCTTGCACTAGTTTATGCATTTGACAAGTTCAGGTCCTATCTGGTTGGGACAAAACTGGTGGTACACATGGATCATGCTGCAATTCGGTACTTATTCATCAAGAAAGATGTAAAGCCCAGGTTAATTGGGTGGATATTATTGTTGCAAGAGTTTGACTTGGAAATCCGAGATAGGAAGGGCAGTGAAAATCAGGTAGCAGATCACCTGTCATGACTAGAGGACAGGTCACATGTGAATAAGGTTGGGCGTATCCGAGAATAGTTCCCTGATGAACAAATCTTGGCACTGAGTAAGGCGGAACTTCCTTGGTATGCAGATATAGTAAACCTAATAGTAAGTGGAGTGTACCCACCAAAGGCAACTGCTCTACAAAGAAAGAAGATGAAGCATGAGTCCCGGTACTATATGTGGGTTGAGCCATATTTATTCAAGAAAGGACCAGATCAAGTGATAAGACGGTGCATTCCAGAGAGTCAGATAGTTGAAGTGTTGAGAAGCTGTCATTCATCGTCGTATGGCGGTCATCACGGAGGAAAGCATACCACTCATAAAGTGCTCCAGTCCGGTTTCTTTTGGCCAATGTTACTCAAGGATGCAGCAGCATATGCCAAGTCTTGTGATCAATGCCAGAGAACGGGGACAATCAGTAGGAAACATGAGATGCCATTGCATAACATCTTGGAAGTTAAGGTATTCGATGTGTGGGGGATAGATTTCATGGGGCCCTTTCCACCGTCATTTGGTAATCAATATATTCTGGTAGTAGTAGATTACATGTCAAAATGGGTTGAGGCAGCAACTTTTCCCACTAATTATACCAAGGTAGTGGCCAAGTTTGTGAAGAAGCAAATTTTTACCAAATTTGGAACCCCACGAGCAATTATCAGCGATGGAGGTTCACACTTTGTTAATGCCTGGTTTCGAAATTTGTTGGCTAAATATGAAGTGCAACATAAAGTGGCTACAACATATCACCCCCAAATTGGCGGGCAGGTAGAAGTGTCAAACAGGGAAGTCAAGCAGATTCTGCAGAAAACTGTGAATGCTCAACAAAAGGATTGGGCAAGCAAATTGGATGATGCTTTGTGGGCATATAGAACTGCTTATAAGACACCAATTGGAACTTCACCGTATCGGTTAGTTTATGGGAAGGCATGTCATTTACCTGTGGAGCTTGAACATCAGGCATACTCGGCTATGCGGAAGCTGAACATGGATCCCGAGTTAGCTGGAAAAAAGCGGTTGTTGCAACTGTGTGAGTAGGATGAGTTTCTGTGGCATGCATATGAGAGTGCTAAGTTGTACAAAGAAAAATGAAGAGGTGGCATGACAAGCATATAGTGCATCGAATATATGAGCCTGGCCAGATGGTGTTGCTATTCAACTCTAGGTTGAAGTTATTCCTGGGAAAACTGAGATCTAAGTGGTTTGGACCATTTGAGGTAGTGAGGATGACCCCGTACGGGGCAGTTGAATTGTGGAAGGAAGATAAAAGTGCCACATTCTTGGTAAATGGTTAGAGGTGTAAGCATTACTGGGGTGAGGGCGTAAATCGAGAGAAGACATCTATCACCTTAGCTGATGAATGAATGTGAGATGCGTCGAGCCGCGACGGTAAATCAGGTGCTGCATGGGAGGTAACCCGTGAATCTAATGTAATAGTTAGGAATTACTGTTGAAAAAAAAACACATAAAAGTCATGCTTGACTAAAACTACTGCGCTGGGTGGGAGGCAACCCACCATTTTCTAATTAACTGGTGTTTTTGGATGATTTTCAAGATGCACGGAGCCCAAACAAAATTTATGGAAGTGTGTGCCAAGGTAAGTGTTGGAAAAATAAGGACCAAGAAACAGAGGGCCTCGCGACAGCTCCGTGGCACGAAGCTGGATCTCCGCATTAGCTTCCATGCCACATTGCTGGGATAGGCAGATATGTCCTATTTCTAGTGAGGGTGTGCGATGGCTCCGTGGCACAGAGCTGGTGCTCCGCGATAGCCTCCATGCCACGTTGAGGTGCATTTGGTGACGGGTTCACTTAAAGAGCCGGGTTGACTCGGCCAAAACCCCTTCCTTTTAACCCCAAAAATCAGTATGCCGGTCTCATTCTCTCCCATTTGCTCTGTGACACAACCCCCATTCCCTCTCCCCTCTTGAGCGTGCCACACTTGATCCCTAAAGAGTCATCCCGTCTTACTCACAACTAAGATTAACAGGTATGTTTTAATGGGGTTTCTAATCTACCCTTGTGTGATTCCTGTTGAAGCATATACTCGGGGGGTAGGCGCAGGGCGGACAATTGGATAGGTTCGATCTATAGTCATTAGGGCCTCCTAATACGATCTACTAAATTCATCGAGTTGTTTTTCTTCCATTCTTATGCGAATTTCTTAGCATGAACACATAGTTGAGCTGAAGTGAACCCTAAGTCATGGGAACATGATTGAATCACGTTTTTATTGTTGAATCATGAAGTTAGCTGATGGTAATTTTTCTATGCACTCAATACTTACATGACTTATTGCATTTCGTATATTACCTACATGTTGGGGATGCTTGATGGGTTGAATGAAGAAGAAATGGGGGAAAACAGAAATTGGGCAGTTCATTCTTGTGTTCATAGAATTGGCAATAGAAATTAAGTATGGGGTGCTTGAAAGGTTGGGGAGGAAGATGACCAAGGGAAAGTGAAAAAGAAACAAAGAGAGGGATGTCATGCCTAAATTTTGCAGTTAATGTGCACATTATTACACATTCCCATTTTGCATAATCTCTATTGTGGAAAATGATATTCTCTGTAAATGCGAGCATGTAAAATCAAAAAGGCAAGTGTACCTAAGTGTAAGTTTCCAACTGTTTTAAGTTGAAGTAAAGCAATATTAACTTCATGAAATTGCTAGAGTCATGAACATGAGTAATTTGATTGTACGAAGTCTAATTAGTACAAGATAATTGCTCCATGTAATGTTTCAAATATAATGCTTTAGTACAAGATAATTGCTCCATCTAATGTTTCAAATGTAATGCGCCCTACTGGAAAATGCTATATAATGTTGTGTTTGCTTTATCTTGTCAAAGTGGTGAATCGGATTAATTTTGGGAGTAACTAGTCATTCAAGTGTAAAGAAGGGGAAGTCTGAGTACCCGAATGGCTATGACTAGTGAAACCAACCTAGCAACTAAGTGTGGGGTGACCAACTAAAGCCCTACCTTAGTATTGGCTAGCCGTGTTTGTTACTGATGAATTTAGTGTGTGCTTTTGGCTGAACAGGAACGATGTCGGCTCGACAGGATAAGGGAAAAGGTGTCTCAACCTCCGGCACAGGCAGAAAATGGTACCGAATAGGCTCAGCTGTTCCAGCAACCCCACCAGTTCCCAGGGGCCAGAAAAGGCAGTTCAGTACGAGATAGGTGGTGGAAGAAGGTAAAAAGTGGTATGGAAAGTGTTCGGGTGTTTGTTGGGTTATAAAACCGACACGCAAGTGCACGTGGTCGAACAAGTAGTAAGTGGCTTTAGTAAGCCAAGTATCAATCCCACAGAGACTTGGATGAAGTGCAAATTGCTCAAGTGTACTATATTTTACTTCTAAAAATGCAGACAACAGCGTAACCAAAAAGTTGATAGTTTGTTTTATAAATTTCTATACTAAAACTAAGAACAATTATATACTTTGAATCTGAACTATGAATGAAAGCATGCTGAAGTTAAACGAACATGTAATGAAACTAATTATCATCATACTTTGGTTAATCTTTTCCTCTAGTTGCTAGCCAAGAACATCTGCCAAGAGATTAAAACTCTCGTATTTAACCTCACTTAAGAATCATGAACCATCCGTCTACATTTCTGTGATCAAATGCAATTCATGTCCTAGCTATACAATTCCGGTTCCTAAATTGACTAATACGACTTTCAGCTATATTTCTATCCTGAAAGCAAATCAAGACTCAATTTTCCCAAATCAAGTAAAGAACATATCCTATTAATTCACAACTTTCCAATTTCGTGCTCTCTCGAGTGAAACCGGACTTTTTAGATGTACATTAATGTAGGCCACACACCAATGCAGTAAAAACAAGAATTAATAGAACAACATGGAAGAAAAGATGAAAAACCATAGAATCAATAATCAAATTTCATCACAATTGTTCATAACCTCAGCAAGGATAGGAATTAGCCACTCATTTGTGGATTAATCATCATAAAATGAGTGTTAATCATACAAGCAATTGAATTAAAGAAGAAAGAAAGAGAGAAAAAACCCTGAACTTTTCGTCCCTCAACTGCCTGTAACCCACGTCCTTGCTCCACCAAGTCAGAATTATGAAAAATGAACTTAAGTGTTCTATTTATACTGCTGGGAATTTTTCCCGGAATAATGAGCAACGTGTCACGGAGTGCATCGCGGAGCACTGCCTCCGTGACACGCCATGAACGCGGACCCTCACTGGAACTGGGGGTCCGGGAATTCAGGCTCAACGTGGCATGGCGTGCATCGCGGAGCACTGGCTCCGTGCCATGGAGCAAACGCGGTACCTCCACTTGAAATTGGGTGAATTTTCCCTATCCAGGCAGAATGCCTCCGCGATGGCAGCGTGACACGGCTCCATCGCGGAGCCCCTTTATTTCATGCTGTCCAATGCTTTTTCCCTTGCTCGCATCCAAGTCCAACTCCGATATCCTTCAACATGCATTTTAGCTTCCCGAAATCACATTTTACGTGCAAAACAATGTTAATCATGTTGGTCAGTATAAATTCACGTTTTATTACCAATTACATGAGAATGTATACACATTGATAGATAAACAAGGCGAAAATGATACTTTTGAGTATCACTTGGGCATATAAATCTGCCCAAGATCACTTACCCCACACTTAAATCCTTGTTCGTGCTCGAACAACAAACATACAATTCATGCAATTTACATCCCAACCTCGCTACTTTGGTTCGACAATTTAGGCTACGGTCATACCGATTATTCAATACAACAAATCATCAAGAAAACATGCATGGTCTTATCAATGCAATGACCTTCAATACCTTAAGACCTCCTAGACTTTAAGAATCGACTCTCGATATCGGCAAACTCATGCACATTAGCTGATCAAGATATCCGATACGAAAATTAATCTTTCATCAAGCATGTGCCCTAACAATACAAGAGAATCTTCCCCTTTTTGCTCATATGACTCACAAACATTCAAACAGGGGCATGTACACACAATTTCACTCTCTCTCCCAAAAGAATTCACATGCATCATGTCATGACCCATAAGCTTGCCCTTAGTGTATTACTCCACTAATATAAAGAAGTGCGATGTAAGATCACGTAGGACTTTAATGGGTTGTAATGGAAGCTATGGAACTAGTAAATATTGGATTAGCCAATAATAGCCACTAGCATCCTTAAGTGCCTTTTCAACACATCCCATCAACTCATGGACATTGTTTCTCTTTTTTTTTTCATCATCCCATTCTTGATGATTTTATTTAGTATGGCCCATTTCATTAAGCACACTTGACACAACAATAAAGATTATTCATGCACCTTCATTATCGTTTATTTATAGCAAGTGCACCTTCAACCTTTTCTTTTCTTCGCTCACTCTGCTTTTCTTTTTCTTTTCACCATTCTCACTCTTTGACACTTTGGGAAAATGATTTTCTCTTCTTAAGCGCTTAAGAGTTTTGTATAGGTTTTCCGGCTAATGAAAAGAAGGAATTAAGCTCGGTTTACACTTTTTGGACAAAAGAAAGAAATAATAGGCTAAAGGCTCAAAGGGCTGACTAGGGTATACAATCACAAAAAGGGGGGTATGACAAGGAAAAAAAATAGAAACTCTCGGTTAAAACAAAGAAATGCCTACATCCTTTCCTACAATACACCTCCTTCATTTTGTTTTGTACACATACCAGGCAAGTTCTAGACACTTCACAATAGTATGGAATATCAACACCTCACTTCACACTTTCTGCCAATGCTCGATTCAAGATGTATTCACAGACTCTTCAATCAGGTAATTACATGAATTCAAACATTAAGCCTCAATCACACTGAATCGAACTCTACAGCCTAGGTATCTCTACATATTTACAATTTTGCATGCTTTCCTACGAATCACCTTTGCATTTTGAATATCATGTACAACACGCAACCAGAATTTCGCAACCATAGAGTAACTACAGGTTCCGGGGTGCAATCCACCAAAGAAAAACTAAAAAAAATAATTGAGAAAAAAACTACTCCTAACGACTACATTTCCCTTAAGACGGTCGTCATCCATCCATCATAGGGAACGGTCACTACTTAAGACGTCGGTTCAATGGGACCATTCTCGGTAAAAGAACCAAAAACAAACGCCGAGAAACCAAAAGTTAAAACAAATGTCGAAAATATCGGTCATTTCGATAGAGAAATTATTTACAAAATATTTTAAAATTTTTAAAAAAAATCGATCATTTCAATAACAAAAATATGTACAGAATCAGAATCAGCTCGCAACCATTCAGCAACACACATCAATTTCACAAATATTTACAAATGTAGAACAATAACTTGAAAATTCACAACTCACAAGGACAAACACATTTTCACATACACGACAGCAAAATAGAGCATACATGCAAAACAGCCCAGCCCAGCACCTAACTACTCCCACCCCACACTTAGTCCGAACGCTGTCCCTGGTGTTCACAAAAATTCAAAATAGCACAAATTGGGTGGTGGAACACCCTGATCAGTCAAAGTATTCCACTTCTTCGTCGGGTGCTGCTGCTTCATCTCCCATGTCTGAGTCGCCTCCATCGTCATCATCGAACTCCACATCGGAGTCCTCCCCATGTGTCTCCTCGTCCGTGGGGACATCATCATCTGTGGGCTCTACAAATGCTGGCCCCACTCGGCATAGAGCCCTGGCGTTCTCGCCGAAGGGGTAGTCTAGCTCGAGTTGCCATAGCTCCTCCTCTGTCGCTGGCCTCCCACCTATCCTTAGCTGGAGCATCTGCATCCCATACATTCAAGCCATGTACTGGTCATCACGAGCATGTCGCTCACCAAGTGTAAGCACTGGCCCATGGGTGGTGTCGGGAGCCTTAGTTTTAGTAACGTCTAAGGCCCGCCGCTCTAACTGCGGGATATAATCGAGGTCCTCCTCCTCAACATCGAGGCCCCTGAGAAAGGTGGTCAGAAGTCCACCAAAACCATACCTGTGCCCCTGGTGCAACCGGGCTCTCTTCATGGCGGATATAATAACCGCCCGACATTGATCTCCAACCCTTTCATCAGGGCGTACACCAGGCAAACACGATCCCGGGTTACATCAGTCATATGTACCCCCGGGATGAGGCATGAGCAGACTATTTTCAGCCGGATTCGGGCTTCCCTGTTCATCTGTGAATAGGGAAACGTCTGGTGGTAGCCCCTCTCTTTGTGTCTGCTCCATCTAGCTGTTGATCGGGTCCCACACAATGTGCGTCTGATGTCCGCATACGGTGGGGTAATGTTCAGCTGTCGGAGGACGTGGGCGTCTGTGTCCCGCGCTCCTATGATGGCATTGAGGTGGTGGGGCTCCAGAGTGACTATTTGCCCTCTGATCTTGATGGTGTGACTCCTGATCGTCGGGTTCCAATTGGCATAGAACTCCTGAACCAAATGCAGATTGCATTCTTTGGGCTCCTCAAAGATGAACTTGAGCCCAGCTGCCTCGATCCGGTGGACCATTCTAGGGAACTCCTGTGCCAATGGCTCCCGTGCTATGTGCTCCTCGGGGAAATATTTATTTTCTTTGTGCTTTGCGTACCACTTTTTCCCCTCATCGGTCACCCATCTTGTTCCGTACTGGCGGCGCTGGCCGCGTGGAACTGCTGGTGTAGCTGGGACTGCTGTGCCCAGTCTGATCCGTTTCCTTCCGGCGCCTGAAGTTGACGCGCCTTTTCCTTTATCTTGCCGGCTTGCCATTTCACCTGTCAACCCAAGTAAACAAGATCAATGTTAAGCTCACGGATATTAACTTCGGCTAAGGTCGGGTTACGCTAGGTTACCCCACACTTAGTCCTTAGCTACAGTTACAACAATACGGCAAGAATATCTTTATTTACACAAAACAAACAACTAAACAATCATGCTTAGTGCGTTCAAAAGAAAATTCGACGGTATAACTTCTGCGTACTACTCAGACTTCGTACAGCTAATCACAATCACTACCATTGCTAACATTTTAACCATCACACTTAGCAAAGAAATATGAAGAAACAAAAATAACACCAAAAATATATCTACACACGAACCTATCCAACGAACCCAATTCTAACAAATTTCACCATTTCCCCCAACCTGAGAATCCGTCATTCTATTAACATCCTAACAATTTGTACATCGACTCATCTCATTCACCACGTACACCCCGGCATAGAATTCACAATTTCAATACATTTCTTACTTCAAATTCCAACAAACAAGCCCTAGAATTGATTTTATCAATCAAATTCGATCAATTTATGTAATCGACAAGTTCAAACAATCATACGACATTCCGAACATTCATCAATCAACAATGAAATCAAATTCATGATTAATTTTGACTTAGGGCAATTTAGCTCACCTCCCATGCTAAAAATCGAAGAAAATCGATAAGAATTTGAGAGGGAATCGAAGAACATACCTTGTTTTTGAAGAATCGAAGAAAACTTGGTGAATTTCTTGCCTTACTCCGTGGCACGTTGATGAGGGATGGGTTTTGGGGGGTTTGGTTGCGGAGGGATTAGAAAATGAGGGAAAAGGGGAGGTTTTCGAGGTTAAAAAGGAAGAAAATCGCGCGGGTCACCCGGCGACCCAGTGTGACCCGTCGCGATATGCACGACAACGTGTCACGGAGTGCATCGCGGTGCACTGCCTCCGTGACACGGATCCATCGTGAGGCTGTTCTGGAAATTTTTAAAATTTCCGGGTTATACCTCAACGTGTCACGGAGGGTAATGCGGAGGTCCTCCTCCGAGACACGGAGCTCTCGCCCCAGCTCACTATTTTCCACTTTTTATTAATTTTTCATACCTCGACTTTTCCTTCGCGATTCCGTGCACATTTTCTCCGTTTGACCTGAAATTCATCTCACTATACAAAATTGGTTAGAATTATAGGTTTCACATTAAATACAAATAAAACAAAAACTAAAACGAAAAATTTTATTGTGAATCAAGAAAAAGAAAAAGAAAAATCTATTTATAGTTTACAAAATGAAAGAAAAATTTTTCACGGGTTGCCTCCTGTGCAGCGCCTGGTTTACAGTCGCGGCTCGACGTCGTTTAAGCTCAATTGTCCGCTAGGGTGATGGACGATTTCTCTCGATCACCGTCCTCCCCCTAGTAGTGCTTACACCTTTCCGGTGGTTTTCCCATTAACTCTCGGGAATCCTTCATCTGCTTATCATCACCTTGATCAATCACATTGATCACCGAGAGTTCTTCATGCACCATCGGGAGCTTGGGTGCCTTGTACACATCGAACACCTCTACCTTGTCATGTGCTCGCATTGTTAGCTGCCCTGCAGCTACGTCGATTAGTGCTTTCCCGGTTGCCAAGAAAGGACGCCCCAAAATAAATGGGACTTCCGCGTCTGGTTCAAAATCCAGCACGACAAAATCTACTGGGAAAATTAGGGAGCCAACTTGCACCAGAACGTCCTCAACAATGCCATCCGGCCTAGCTAAGGATCTATCCGCCAACTGCAAGATTACCATTGTGGGTCTAGGACTCCCTAGACCCAACTTTCTGAATACCGATGACGACATCAAATTTATGCTCGCTCCCAAGTCACACAATCCACGAGCTCAGATGCTCTACCCAATAGTAAGCTGGATAGTAAAACTCCCAGGGTCTTTTAGCTTTATGGGCAGTCTATTTTGGATCCGGGAAGTGCACTCCTCCGTTAGACCCACCGTAGCATACTCAGTCAACCGACTTTTGTTTTCCACGATGTCCTTTGTATACTTCGCATATTTCGGCACTCCCTCCAAGACATCAACAAGAGGTAAGTTAACATGTACCTGTTTCAGCACCTCCATGAATTTCTTGAAACACGCCTCCTTCTTGTGTTTCTTTAGTCATTGAGGGAACGGGGGTGGAGGTCTTTCTGATTCAGCTTCTTTGGTCTTCCCCCTTTCAGAACTGTGCTCCCTCTCAACTTCTGCTGCTCCCGACTGTTGAGGTGGTCTTTCTGGTTCCACTTCTTTCAGCTGCAAACCACTCCTTGTGGTCACTGCATTTACCTGCTTGGGATTGGGATCCGTGTTGCTTGGCAGTCCTCCTCTAGGCCTTGTGTTTTGGGCACTAGCAAATTGCCCAAATTGATATTCAAGTGCCTTGGTAGCTAACTGGTTGTTTTTCACTTTGGCTGCCAATTTCACATAGTCAGCCTGCAATTGAGCTTGGTTAGCTATCATGGTCTTGAACATCTCCTAAATGCTGGGTGATGGTGGCGGAGGAGGTGCATTGTTGTTTCTAAATTGAGCTTGATAGTTCTGTTGCCCTCCTTGATTCCTTTGCACACCCTGACCCAAACTTTGGCCCTGATGGTTGTTGCTACCCCATGAGAAATTAGGATGATTCCTCCAATTGGAGTTATAGCTACTACCATACTGCTGGTGGTTCCTTTGTGCATTACCCACAAAGTTTACCGAGTTAAGATTGGCTCCACAACACTCAGCTGAGTGCTCACTGCTTCCACTCAATTCACACCACATCTGCTGGACTGCATTAACTGGGGCTGGAGGCTGGTTCAATGTCATGTTGCTGAAGTGATTGTTCAATTGATTTTGCAATGCAGCTATCTGTGCAGCGATAGTTGTAAACCCATCCACTTCAAGCACTCCTGCTGCTTTCCTTGTCCCACCTCGTGATGAATCAGCATTCCATTCTGGATTGCCCTGTGAAATTCGGTTTAATAAGGTATACAGCTCCTCATAAGTCTTCTCCAGCGCTTGCCCTCTAGCTGCTGAGTCTAGCAATATTTTGGTGTGGGGTTCCAAACCCTCAATAAATGTGTGCACCAACACATCATTGGATTGATGATGATGATGAGGACAATCCCGCAACGTGGATTTAAATCTCTCCCAGGCCTGATATATAGTTTCTCCCTCTCTCTGTTTGAAACTTAGAATTTGACTTCTAAGTCTTGCTGTTTTACCAAAGGGAAAAAACCTTATCAAGAACTTCCGTGCAAGATCATCCCACGTAGAAATAGAATTCGGTGGCTCAGCTTTCAACCACCTCTTGGCTTCTCCTAGTAATGAGAATGGAAATAATGTAAGCCGGACATAGTCTGGTGACACTCCCGCGGGTATGTAAGTGTCACTTATCTCCAAAAAGTTTTGGAGATGCTGCTGTGGATCTTCATGAGGGAGACCGGTAAATTGCCCGCTTGTGTGCAACAACTGCACCATATTTTGTTTAAGTTCAAATCTCCCTCCCGACTCTGGTTTGCGTATACTTGATGTAACATTATTGGCATGTGGGATTTCCACCTCGCAAACCGGCCGTGCTGCTGCTTCTTCGGGCACTAACACTGCCCGTACTACCGGTGGATTCTGTTTTTGCTCCATGATCGTCTGTCTGAGCAACTGCAGCTTTCTTTGTAGAGCTTCTCTTCTCTTACTATGAAATATTCTTTCAGGCTCTATATAAGATTCCACCAGCTCCTTGTCTCTTGCCAGTGTTCACAGCAATTAAGTCTGCAAAATACAGGCTAAGACCAAGTTGTCAACACTAAGAAAATAAAAATACAGTAAATTAACACTTAAAACAATTTCACCAATTGCCAAGTCCCCGACAACGGCGCCAAAAACTTGTTCGCGTGTTTGTTGGGTTATAAAACCGACATGCAAGTGCACGTGATCGAACAAGTAGTAAGTGGCTTTAGTAAGCCAAGTATCGATACCACAGAGACTGGGATGAAGTGAAAATTGCTCATGTGTACTATATTTTACTTCTTAAAATGCAGACAACAGCGTAACCAAAAAGTTGATAGTTTGTTTTATAAATTTCTATACTAAAACTAAGAACAATTATATACTTTGAATCTGAACTATGAATGAAAGCATGCTGAAGTTAAACGAACATGTAATGAAACTAATTATCATCATACTTTGGTTAATCTTTTCCTCTAGTTGCTAGCCAAGAACATCTGCCAAGAGATTAAAACTCTCGTATTTAACCTCACTTAAGAATCATGAACCATCCGTCTACATTTCTGTGATCAAATGCAATTCATGTCCTAGCTATACAATTCCGGTTCCTAAATTGACTAATACGACTTTCAGGTATATTTCTATCCTGAAAGCAAATAAAGACTCAATTTTCCCAAATCAAGTAAAGAACATATCCTATTAATTCACAACTTTCCAATTTCGTGCTCTCTCGAGTGAAACCGGACTTTTTAGATGTACATTAATGTAGGCCACACACCATTGTAGTAAAAACAAGAATTAATAGAACAACATGGAAGAAAAGATGAAAAACCATACAATCAATAATCAAATTTCATCACAATTGTTCATAACCTCAGCAAGGATAGGAATTAGCCACTCATTTGTGGATTAATCATCATAAAATGAGTGTTAATCATACAAGCAATTGAATTAAAGAAGAAAGAAAGAGAGAAAAAACCCTGAACTTTTCGTCCCTCAACTACCTGTAACCCACGTCCTTGCTCCACCAAGTCAGAATTATGAAAAACGAACTTAAGTGTTCTATTTATACTGCTGGGAATTTTTCTCAGAATAATGAGCAACGTGTCATAGAGTGCATCGCGGAGCACTGCCTCCGTGACACGCCATGAACGCGGACCCTCACTGGAACTGGGGGTCCGAGAATTCAGGCTCAACGTGGCACGACGTGCATCACGGAGCACTGGCTCCGTGCCACGGAGAAAACGCGGACCTCCACTGGAAATTGGGTGAATTTTCCCCATCCAGGCAGAATGCCTCCGCGATGGCAGCGTGACACGGCTCCATCGCGGAGCCCCTTTATTTCATGTTGTCCTATGCTTTTTTCCTTGCTCGCATCCAAGTCCAACTCCGATATCCTTCAACATGCATTTTAGCTTCCCGAAATCACATTTTACCTGCAAAACAATGTTAATCATGTTGGTCAGTATAAATTCACGTTTTATTACCAATTACATGAGAATGTATACACATTGATAGATAAACAAGGCGAAAATGATACTTTTGAGTATCACTTGGGCATATAAATCTGCCCAAGATCAGAAAGCATAAGGAGTCAAAATACTTCCCTGAAGAGCAAATTAAGTGGGACCATTTGGCACAAGAGTTCCCATGGATACTACACAAGATACACGCCTTGGGCATGGACTTCATCTTTAATGCGCCCAGGGAGTGTAATTTACACATGGTGCGGGAATTCTAGGCGAATTGGGACCCTACTCTATGCAGCCACACAATCAAGATCTGGGGGCAGGTGGTTCCCTTGGAGACACATCACTTAAATGCCATCTTGGGGACACCTGACACAGACCCACATCCTCTTCGCCAGCTGAACATCACCCTACCATATGCTGATATCAGACACACATTATGTGGACAAAAATCAACAGCCAGGTGGAGGCGCCACAAAGAGAAAGGGTACCACCAAACATTGCCATATTCAAAGATGAACAGGGAGGCCGGAGTGTGGTTGAAGATTGTTTGCACTTGCGTCATTCTTAGGGTGCCTATGATTGATGTCACCCAAGACAGAGTTTTTCTGGTATACGCCTTGATGAAAGGCGTGGAGATTAATGTCGGGGAGGTGATCATATCAGCCATGAAAAAGGATAGGCTGCATTAGGGGCACAAGTATGGGTTTGGCGGTCTACTCACCACCTATCTCAGAAGCCATGACATTGGAGAAGAGGCTCTAGACTACAGACAGAGGGTAGAATGACACGCTTTGGACGTGACCAAGACTAATGCACCAGACACCACATACGGTCCAGTGCTCATGTTAGCAGAGCGACATGCTCGAGATAATTGCTATGCATCCAAGATGTTTTGATTGTAAATGCTACAGTTGCGTATAGGAGGACGGCCCGCAACAGAGGATGAGTTGTGGCAAGAGGACATGGACTACCCGATGAATGAGCATGCTAGATCCATGTGTAGGATTGGCCAAGCATTTGTAGAGCCGGTGGATGATGATGTACCCACCGATGAGGAGAGACGCCGGGAGGACTCAGACATTGAGTCAGATGAAGATGAGGGAGATGACTCGGTAACGAGGCATGTGCACCGGATGAAGAAATTGAACCAATCAAATTATCAGGGAGTTTTTACCACCCTAAATCTGTTCCTCCATTGGTTTTTAACAAGCACTGAGGACAGTGTTCACTTTAAGTGTGGGGTGGAGGTTATCTTGTGTTTGTTTATTTGTGTGGTCCTATGACTGTGGCATGTATAAACTGGTTTGTAATAGCTAGTAAGCTCTGTCCTAGGGCTCTTTGTTGCTTGTGAATATTTTTCATGTTTTGGGTTTCTCGCCTTTTGTTTTTGGTGCTTTTCCCGAGGATAGTCCCTTTGAACCAAAGTCATAGGCAGAGACTGTTCCCTATGATGGATGGATGACGACCGTCTTTATGAAATTTAGTCATGTTAGGAAATAGAAAATAAACCCATCACTATTGGGCTAAAGCATTTCACTTGGTTAGCTGCTAGACTTCATGGAACATACATTTGGACAAGCAAATGGTTAACTCTAAGTGGATCACATAGGTCGTGATGTTTAACTCTAAATTGCAAAATTTTAGGTTTAATTATGCTTGTCACTCAATATGGATGCAATCATGAAAGGAGTCTAAGCTAACCAAAAGTGACCCTCTATGCCATGTGTGGTGAGAACTAGTTGTATTTCGTTGAAACTAATGTTTAGAATTTTCCTTGTGTGTACAAAAAGCAAGAAATGGCATTAAGCTTAGAGGATATGATTAAGGCACTTCTTTGTGAACCTAGATAGTTGACCCATCTCATTTAGTGTCCCTGACCTTAATGATTTTCCCTAGTGAGCCCCGTTTGAGCCTTTAAGCCTAATTTTATTGGAACAACCTCACTAAGAAGCCTTAACCCACTTGTTCAAATGGCCTCAATGTCGTTTTGATCCAAATAGATCCTATTGCACTTTACAAAGGCAATATGTTAAAGGAGGAAGTGGAAAAGGGGAAAGAAGGAGTGTGGGTGCCTCATTTGTAATCATAAGCTATATATATACATGTTGAAAAAGAATATATATTTATATGATGTATATACTTAGACACATGTGTATATATAGTCTATTTATGAGTTCATCCAAGGGTATAAAATATGTACATCTATGAGGACACTTTGAACAGAGTTAAAGTGAAAGGCGAAATAAGTAAGTTGCTGAAAAGAAAAATGTGTAATTATCTTAAAGTGCAGAGGGATAAGAGTCACTACAACCCAAATAATCCTACCAGTCCCTTAGCCGACATTAAAACCTGGAAAAAGCCCTTTTGATCCTACAAGTGATGTTATGTTCGGTTGAGTAGTACACTAAAGGCAAATTCATTATGCATTAGATTTTCTTGGAATAATATTTGGAGTGTGAGCGATTCAGTACATAATGTGCTTAAGTGTGATTCTCTTGATTTCATGGAAATAGAACCGTTGTACATCAATGAGGGCACATAATGGTGGGATTTTGGATAATCCAATACTTCACTATTATGATTAAAACATGTTGGCCGGATATTCAGTTGAAAAGTTATTCATTAGGGCTTGTGTGATTCTGCTCATGAAAATGGTGAGTGAAGACCATGCTTGATGAAGTTAATGGTACTCCATGATTAAAGTGTTTAGCACAACTAGATGTGAGTTACTTTGGCCCTCTAATGATGGTAAAGTAGTTGAAATCATGTCGAGAATACTAAAAGATTATCCGAGGACGAACAAGTTATAAGTGTGGGGTGGTGATCTTGGGCATATTTATACGACCAAACTCCATATTTTCAACCCTTCGGGAGTCTAGATAAGGATAATATTGATGTATTCACGCATGTTTTGAGTTAATTATGGTTGTTTTTCTTTTTCAGATAAATAATTGTGTTGTGACTATTTGCAAGTGGATAAGCCAGAGATGTCAGTTGGAGAAGCGAGTTAAACTCCGAGGGGGAGTATGGAAATATTTGGAGAGCGTAAACATTAAGTTGAAAGTTCACCACTGTGTCACGCTAAGAATGGTCCGCGTTGAATAACGTGCCACAGTACATGGGTGGAGGAAGAAAATTTTGGATATTGAAAGGCGCAATACATTGAGGGTGCTCGATGGCTCTGTGGCACGGAGCTGATGCTCCGCGATGGCCTCTGTGCCACGTTGAAAGGAAGTCTAGCCTCTCCCCAATTCCAGCGAAGGTCCGCGACAGCTCCGTGTCACTGAGCTATTTCACTGCGTTGAGCTCCGTTCCATGGAGCTAGTTTATCGCTGGGGAATTTTCCACCTATATAAATAGAACTCTGAGGCTTTTATTATTTTTTTTAGCTGACGTTTTGGAGAACGTGGGAAACAAGTGTTGAGCTGAAGAAAATTCTAGGGTTCTTTCTCTTATCTTTTCTTCTAAATTTCAATTGTTGGTATGAATAAAACTTGTTTGAAGATGTTTAATCAACAAACGAATGGCTAAATTACCTCATTCTGAGGTTGAGGCTAATTGCAGGATTGTGTAATTTCATATTAGTTTAGTTGAATTCTCTTCTTTCATGAACGATTATTCTTCTATTCTTGATTTTCATTATTTTAATTATGGACAGCATTAAGGTAAAATTAGAATCCTAACTTGACTCTGAGAGGAAAATTATTAGGGTAGACTTGGAATAGGGGAATATGTCCTTATCTTTGCTGTGAATTAGAGGTAAGATTCACGTGCAGGATAGAAATATACATGGAACGTCATATTCGGTTATCAAGGGGAACTATTTTGACACGCTTGAGGATGAGTTATTGCATCACAGGAATGTGTAGTTGCAGGGCTCATAACACGGTAATTGCCTAGAGGTTCGAAAGACCAGAGCCATATTCTAATCTTTCCCCACCATCAACCTAAGAGAGAGGGTAGCTGAAGAATAATATAAATTATACATACCTGCATGTCATGCCTTAACCTTAGACTGTTCGTGCTGTTGTTTAAATCACATTTTTTTATTCAATTAGTGTTACTTTGGATATTACTCTTTGGCAACTTTTAATTGGTTGTGTTATTCACATACTTGCATAAAGAAATTGTGACTACTAAAGTAAAAAATTACCTCTGAGCTACAATCCTTGTGAGTTCGATACCTGGCTTGAAAGAGCCACTATATTACTTGTACGACCACGTGAACTTGTGTGCGTTGGGATGTGAACAGGACACATCTGAACCTATTGCTATGATACCAAGATTTTCATGACCCGAACGTACACCCGGATCGTAGACACGGGACAAGGGACCCCAAGACACCCCAAGTCGACCCATGGCATAAGCATTCAACTAACTCATTTAATAAACATAAAAAAAACATAAAAATAAACTCAACAGAAGTCTCATGCAACATCACAATAATATAATATCGAAAGCTATATAAACATAAGTCTGGAAGCCTCTACTCTTAACGAGTTGATGGGACAAGACCCCAACTAACTCAATAGCACTAAAACTGAAGTACTACGCGAAACCGGGAATCTAGTCCTTGAAAGATGAGGACTCACCAATCCTAGACTAATAAAGACTCTGGAGAGTATGCTAAGATCTAACTGAAGCTGCGAACCAGGTCATGTATCATGAAAGGATACAACATAGAGAGTATGCGGTGAGTACGTGGAATGTACCAAGTATGCAAGGTAAGTAAAACCGCTCATGTATGGAAAATAAATTATTTAAAACAATGCATAAATTAAACATGTTATCATTATGCTTATGATAGTGCTTGCATGCATTATTTCAGAAATCATGATCTTTTCACAATATAATGACTCTTAACTCAAAAAGACCAACTGTCTTGAATGATTCAAAGCTGAAGCAGAACATATATGAAGAAGTTGAACATAAGTCAAACCATACTTTTAGAACATGCATGTATGCAATTGAAACCATGAACAATGAGTATGCAAATCCAGAATTATATAAGATGGTGGTAGACTCGTCACTTAACCGACATACCACGATAGAGTTTACACGATCCAAACATTCACACTCAAGTGGGTAAAGCCGTCCATAACCTTGCCAGGGCTATGGACGATACCATGATATTGATATCAAGATCAGGGCCCAATCGTGGCAGGGGATAGCTCACAAGGGAGGTCCCAAGAATAATATAATAGTATCAACCTACGTTGGCGTGTAGTTCTGGGGTGTAGGGTGATCGACCCATAACCTGATCGATGCTAGACTCTTCTCCCAAAAACATATAGTGCTCTACATCATATATAACGAAGCTCAATATCGTCTATTGACAAAGCTCAAGATGAAATCATGCATAGAATTGACATCATGTAAAAATGAAGCTCAACATCGTCCCTTGACAAAGCTCAATAAATAAATCATGTATATGCGATGCTTTATTTCAAAACATACCACAAGATAAAGTGTACAAGTTGGGAGGATTTGCTTCGAACAATGTGGTAAGCTTGTCTGGGAAAATTCATCATTCGAGATAACCATGTGGGCATTGCCCAAAGCTTTATCATGCTTGAACCCATTCAATTCTTTTGACAATATTATAATTTGGGAGATTTCACTCCAAAACAAGGTAATAAAGTCAATTCAAGAAAAATCGTTATTTATACTCAACATTGGGCACCACCCAAAGCTTAATCATACTAGGGTCCATTTAATCTTCTTTTGAAAACATCATCAAAATCATGGGTAAGGTTGCAAACGTGCTTTTCATCATCTACTCTATCATCATCACATTCTATTAGGAACTACCCACACATGGCATTTTAGATTCAATTTTAGAAAAGCAATTTTGTAAAAGAATTTAAGTTAGAATCCGCCCAAGCTCAGTAAATCACCAATGTCAACTCCATTTAATCATACCCATGAGTACAAATGTTAAGAATCGTGCAATTAAATGAAAACCCATACTTGATCATCACAAACTAACCACAAATTGATAGGGAATGGGCATGGGTGTGGAAGAAAGCACCCACTCATAGCCTTACATACATGGGAGGGATGATTTTAACACTTCTCTAATAGAACAAGTTGAGATTCCAATGGAAACCTTGAGATTTTGCCTTGAATCACCTCTTCAAACCTTCAAACTTGCATAAAGTTGAATAATGGTTTAGGATAGGTTTTACCCTGCTTAAAGCCCACTAAAACGAGCCTTAAACGACATAGTTTGGGCCCTTAGAACTTAGGAATTACGAAAAGTCCTTACAGAAATCGCTGAAAATAACTGTCCGGGGGGTCCTAACAGACGACCTGACGACTCGTCACTAGGGCATACCATCCATGGGTTCACCCGTCAGGTACACTGCCTCATCTGTTCGGGTGGTTTTGGGTATATAAAATGACACGCAAGTGCACGTGGTTGAACAAGTAGTAAGTGGCTTTAGTAAGCCAAGTATCGATCCCATAGAGACTTGGAAGAAGTGCAAATTGCTCAAGTGTACTATATTTTACTTCTAAAAATGCAGACAACAGCGTAACCAAAAAGTTGATAGTTTGTTTTATAAGTTTTATACTAAAACTAAGAACAATTATCTACTTTGAATCTGAACTATGAATGAAAGCATGCTGAGGTTAAATGAACATGTAATGAAATTAATTATCATCATAAATTGGTTAATCTTTTCCTCCAGTTGCTAGCCAAGAACATTTGCCAAGAGATTAAAACTCTCGTATTTAACCTTACTTAAGAATCATGAACCATCCGTCTACATTTTTGTGATCAAATGCAATTCATGTTCTAGCCATACAATTCTGGTTCCTAATTTGACTAATACGACTTTCAGGTATATTTCTATCCTGAAAGCAAATCAAAACTCAATTTTCCCAAATCAAGTAAAGAACATATCCTATTAATTCACAACTTTCCAATTTCGTGCTCTCTCGAGTGAAACCGGACTTTTTAGATGTACATTAATGTAGGCCACACACTAATGCAGTGAAAACAAAAATTAATAGAACAACATGGAAGAAAAGATGGAAAACCAAAGAATCAATTATCAAATTTCATTACAATTGTTCATAACCTCAGCAAGGAGAGGAATTAGCCACTCATTTGTGGATTAAACATCATAAAATGAGTGTTAATCATACAAGCAATTGAATTAAAGAAGAAAGAAAGAGAGAAAAAACCCTGAACTTTTTGTCCCTCAACTGCCTGTAACCCACGTCCTTGCCCCACCAAGTCAGAATTTCTCAAATAAAACCTAAGTGTGCTATTTATAGTAGTAGGAATTTTTCCTGGAATAACAAGCAATGTGTCACGGAGTGCATCACGGAGCACTGCCTCCGTGACACGCTACGGACGCGGAAGCTCTCTGGAAATCACCCGAACTTGGCCCCGGCAGCACCCTGCCGCGTTGGCAGCGTGTCACGCTGCTTGGGCAGCGCGTTGGCACCTCTTGGTCGCGCAGCCAACCTGCCGTGGCACGTTGCCAACGTGCAGATGGGCTGTTGTGATCAGCCTGCCTGCCGTGGCACGCTAGCGACGCGCCGGTGGGCTGTTTTGTGCCTCCTCTTTGCCGACGTTCGCGTGTTAATTCCGTTTCCAAGCCTCTACTTCACCAACTCATGGATTAATTACTCAAAAGTCATCAAAACCTACAAAACAAAGGCTAATCATGTTGGTTGGCACATATCTTCACTTCATATAAAATTACATGAAAATGTATACAATACTTAGATAAACTAGACTAATTTAAGTCATAAAGCGTATCCCGGGCATGCTATTTTTGCCCGTGATCACAACCCCACACTTAAAGAATTGTTCGTCCTCGAACAACCTTTTACATCTCATGCATATGGAGACTCCCACATAACTAATTTAGCAAGATAATTCAAGTTACGACTATAATGATTACGTAAGATACAAGCGAAAAATAGAGCATGCTCTATTTGATCATTGAAATGAAGTACAACTATGTTAAGACTTCTTAACCTCAAGAATCAACTCTCAATCTTAGCAAACTCATGCAAATCAACTGATTAAGAAATCCCACATGAATTATATCCTTCATTCAACATGTGCCCCTCACGGAAAGAGAGTTACCCAATTTCACACGCAAAAACAATTTTTATATCACAACATGTGTGGGTACATGCATAGAATTACACTCACTCTCACAAAGAATTCACATGCATCATGTAATGACCCATAAGCTTGCCCTTAGTATTTTATTCCACTAATTTAAGGATGTGTGAATGTCAGATCAAGTAGGACTTTTTAGGTTGTAATGTAACTCAGGTGCGGGTAAGTACTATTATGATTAGTAATAGTGACTATCTTTCCTAAGCACTTTTAATACATCACTTCTTCATTACAAACTTCCCTTCTCTCACTTCACCTTTTTCTCTTTTCATCTTTCTTTTTCCTCTTTTGTTCCCCCCTTTCTTTAGGCACTTTTAGCTTATTAGTAAGGAGTTCTATAAGTAACTTTTCATTTATTTATTTTCTTACTCCCTACTAATACTCACCCATATTCAAACAAGTGCACCCTTGACCTTTCTCAACTCTTACAATTGCTACTTTCCCTTCTTTTTCATTCTTCTCAATTCTTTTTTTCTTTCGGAGTTTTCCTTTAAGCACTTAGTAGTTTTGGTTCAATTTCAAGGCTAATGAAAGAAAAAGGATTAAGCTTATGTTGTAGCTGTCAAAGAATAGGCTCAAGGCTCAATGGGGTTAACTAGGATTAATTTTTCATGGTAGATATAATGAGAGATAAAAGTTTGGTTCATTCAAAGAAATGCCTAAATCATCTCCTACAATTCACATCCTTCATTTCATTTTATATACACACCAGGCAAGTTCTAGACATTTCATAATAGCACAGAATACTCAAAAACCTTACACTCATGGCACATGCTCAAATCAAGACACAATCAGTAGACTCTTACTCAGCTAATCACAAGAATTCAGAATTAAGCTTCCATCATATTGAGTCAAATTCAAGAGCCTCAGTGTCTCAAACAAAGTTATACACTTGCATGCTTCACACTGAACATACTTGCATCTTACAATCACGTATAGCACATAACAAGAACATCAAGCACCAATTAGTTATGGTTTCAAAAACCCAACACCTACCAACTAACTTTTCCTCAAGACGGTCGTCATCCATCCATCATCGCAAACAGTCACTAACTATGACTAAAAAAATATTATATACAGACCAAGGAAAGAAAAAGAAAAATTTTATTCTTCGGTTCCAAGACCCCTCGTCGGAAAAGAACCGAAAAGAAAAACCAACGGGTGATGAATTCATGCTTAACTCACACAAAAAAAAATTTCAATTTTCTCACAAGCATTATATTCACCAAAAATCGTTAAGCACAAAAATTTGAAATTTCCCTTGAAATTTCCCTCACCCCACACTTAAATCATGCTATATCCTCATAGCATCAAATTAAAATCTAAAAAGGGTGAGAAATACTCCGTGAGGCCTTTAGGCCTAGCTAACAAGATGCCTTTCTTTAACTTTGCACAAGTGGGTGTTCGACCCCACACTTTTTCTCTTCCATGCTTGTTAGCTTCCTCCTCCACGGGTACTCAGACTTCTCCTCCATCTGTGCTTAACTTTCCACCAAAACAACACAAGATGAAAAATAAATAAAATCAACTTAAATGCAAGAAATTAAAATGGTACCCATGGTACCCTTGGGTTGCCTCCCAAGCAGCGCCTAATTTTACGTCGCGGCACAACGTATCCAGTTTCACCGTTTTTTCCTCCACCTTGAGGATATGAATCTCACCCCTAATTTCTTCTCTAATTTCCTCGTATGCTCCAGGGGTGGTGGTGAAAAATTGTAAGGACCAAGCAGTAGATGTTGCCTTTTGAACTTATCAGCCCTTAAGTAAGCGAAGTCATTTTGTCTCTCTGAGTTAGCAAATTTCAGAATATACGGGGCTTGGTCCTCCTCTAGACATTTCTCTATAAACTTGGAAGACTCTATTTCTATGTAGTCAACCAAACTTAATGTCGAAAAATGCTTCGAGTGTGGTCCAATAAACCTCAACTCTAAAACTGCCTTGTGCTTGACCTCCTTACTTGTGTACACCTTCTCAACATCGACATCTATCTCTCCATTAATGTCAAATGGGGGATACTCTATCTCTTCTTCCATGAATGGATTTTCCATAAGTGTGAGCCCATCACGGGGACACTCAAGAGATTCTAATTGTTGGGCTTCATCCAAAAATTCACCCTTGTCTTCTGCTTGTATTTCCTCTTGAATATCGGCTAAAACTGTTACCTGCAATTTATCACAAGCTTCAGCCTTAGCAATCATCTCCGTGAATTTGATGCTCATCCTTTCTAGAGCCTCCAGATTCTCTTCTTGCTGAATTCTCAATACCGCCATCGCCTCCTTCATTGCTTCTGATTGCTCCAGGAGTTGTTTCAGCATGTCTTCTATTCGAGCTTGGCGTCCCAAGTCCTCATTTTCAGCATGCATATATTTAGCAAAAACAACAGAAGGATCATAGTAGGGGCTTGGGGGAGGGGAATATGCATTCGGACAGCCATCCCAATGGCCGTCTTGACCACCACATATATTGCACGTGTTACAGTGTTGCCGCAAGTGGTGTCCTCCGCAATACAGACAAGATTCGCTAAAATATGAGTACCCACCATTTATATCATTTGTATTCCACGATGTCATGTCAATACGGGTATCCGAAAAAGAAAAAAAATAAAATGAAAAAGAATTAAAACAAACACTAAGACCAAGTTGTCAGCACTAAGAAAATAACAATACAGTAAATTAACACTTAAAACAAAATCACCAATTGCCAAGTCCCCGGCAACGGCGCCAAAAACTTGTTCGGGTGGTTTTGGGTATATAAAACGACACGCAAGTGCACGTGGTCGAACAAGTAGTAAGTGGCTTTAGTAAGTCAAGTATCGATCCCATAGAGACTTGGATGAAGTGCAAATTGCTCAAGTGTACTATATTTTACTTCTAAAAATGCAGACAACAGCGTAACCAAAAAGTTGATAGTTTGTTTTATAAGTTTTATACTAAAACTAAGAACAATTATCTACTTTGAATCTGAACTATGAATGAAAGCATGCTGAGGTTAAATGAACATGTAATGAAATTAATTATCATCATAAATTGGTTAATCTTTTCCTCCAGTTGCTAGCCAAGAACATTTGCCAAGAGATTAAAACTCTCGTATTTAACCTTACTTAAGAATCATGAACTATCCGTCTACATTTCTGTGATCAAATGCAATTCATGTTCTAGCCATACAATTCCGGTTCCTAATTTGACTAATACGACTTTCAGGTATATTTCTATCCTGAAAGAAAATCAAAACTCAATTTTCCCAAATCAAGTAAAGAACATATCCTATTAATTCAGAACTTTCCAATTTCGTGCTCTCTCGAGTGAAACCGGAATTTTTAGATGTACATTAATGTAGGCCACACACTAATGCAGTGAAAACAAGAATTAATAGAACAACATGGAAGAGAAGATGGAAAACCAAAGAATCAATGATCAAATTTCATTACAATTGTTCATAACCTTAGCAAGGAGAGGAATTAGCCACTCATTTGTGGATTAAACATTATAAAATGAGTGTTAATCATACAAGCAATTGAATTAAAGAAGAAAGAAAGAGAGAAAAAACCCTGAACTTTTCATCCCTCAACTGCCTGTAACCCACGTCCTTGCTCCACCAAGTCAGAATTTCTCAAATAAAACCTAAGTGTGTTCTTTATAGTAGTAGGACTTTTTCCCAGAATAACTAGAAATGTGTCACGGAGTGCATCGCGGAGCACTGCCTCAGTGACACGCTACGGACGTGGAAGTTCTCTGGAAATGACCCGAACTTGGCCCCGGCAGCACCCTGCCGCGTTGGCAGCGTGTCACGCTGCTTGGGCAGCGCGTTGGCACCTCTTGGTCGCGCAGCCAACCTGCCGTGGCACGTTGCCAACGTGCAGGTGGGCTGTTGTGATCAGCCTGCCTGCCGTGGCACGCTACCGACGCGCCGGTGGGCTGTTTTGTGCCTCCTCTTTGCTGACGTTCGCGTGTTAATTCCGTTTCCAAGCCTCTACTTCACCAACTCATGGATTAATTACTCAAAAGTCATCAAAACCTACAAAACAAAGGCTAATCATGTTGGTTAGGACATATCTTCACTTCATATAAAATTACATGAAAATGTATACAATACTTAGATAAACAAGACTAATTTAAGTCATAAAGCGTATCCCGGGCATGCTATTTTTGCCCGTGATCATCATCATTCATGAAAATTCAATTATCTTGGTAACGTCCCTCCTAACGAGTCATTAGGACTGACGATGACTCATTAGGTACCATCCGTTAAATACACTGGATAAGCTTTACTATTTTTCTCTAGGACCCTCCCATGATTCACATGACGACTCGTGGTGACTGACCACGAGTTGTTACATCACCTGTGAGGACCTCGAGTCCTTCATCATCTTAGGCCTTCCCCATGAGTCACTTGACAACTCGTTAGGCCTCCTCAAGAGTCGTTCAGTGACCCATTCTGCAACTGCTGCAACATTTTCCAAATTTTTCCCGTTCGATTCCCGGGTCTGATCCTTGCATTCTTAGGGTATTACAAGTTATGCCCCAGATCTCATGAACTATGTGCTACCATAGGTGTGTTGGGACCCTTTCATGTCTTTCCCAGGCAAAATAGCCCTTTTTCATGTGTGATCACGCCCTTCATGGTTCCTACCCTTGGCAAGGTATGAACACCCTCCCGACTAGGGTTACAAGTCGGGCTTCATGTGTGCTCATATGGAGTATGTCCGTTAAGAGAATCTCCCACTATTCCTCATGATTTACACATGTTATGATTATGTATGTTGGTTCAAGTTTCGTTAAGTGAGGTTCTTCTATTATGATTATGACTATGTTTATGTACGAATGTTTATGACACGAGCATGTTGTCCTACTTTTATGACCATTTATGATTCTCATACATGCTTTAAATTTCCGCTTTGCTTACCTTGCATACTCAGTACATTCCACATACTGACTGCATACTTTCTATGTTGTATCATTTTATGATACAGGACCCAGTTCTTAGTTTCAGCCTCGCCCCTAGCTTGCTCCCGACATTGCACTCTCAGTTCTCTTTGGTGAGTCCTCATGTTTCGAGGGCCTTATGTTCAGACTTTATGTTTCTTTTAGATTCAGTATGTTAGGGTTAGTTAGGGTCTTGTCCCTTCAACCCATCTATAATGATTAAAAGCTTCTCCGACTATATATGGTAGTCAGCGTTGATGTATGAATCATGTATCATTGTCTTTTCTATTCCATGTCATGATGTCCACCTATTTCATGTTATTATGTTAAGTCTTCCACTTCATGTGAATGGTTTAGATGTATGCTCATGCCATGGGTTGACTTGGAGTCTCTTGGGGCTCCACGTCCTGTGTTTACGATCCGGGTGTACTCTCGGGTCATGACAATAATAGTGAGGAATTGGAGTGTTAGTGTGTGGGATTGATCTACATATAGTAAATACCTACATTTTCATTCCATTAAAGGTCAAGGCTAGAAATAACTAGTCCTTCATCAAGATTTTGTGGTTGATAACTTGATTTGGCTTTGGGATTTGAAAAAAAAACCAAGGAATAAACATTCTTATGGTTGAAAACAAGAGAATGTGAATTATTCACTGCTATCTGCGCTAATTTTGAGTCTAAGGCATTGAAGAAAATCCTGATTTAGTTGTTAACTCATTTGTAGCATACCCTTAGACATTTTCCTTGTGATTGCAACAATTAGAATTCCCTCCAATTAGTCTTAATTTAGAATTAGATGATATTTTTCCTTTTCCCCCTATTTTACATTTTAAATGTTGAGCAACTATGCATTCTAGTTTGAACTAGTTTATAACTCTTGAATTATTGACTCAATTCTCTGTGCGATTTGACCCTGACATCCGTTGAGAATATTTGTTTTGAGCAATAACCGTTTACGCTCTCATAAAGAGGGGTCGCCAGTGCCAATCTGTAGAGTACCATCTATTCACTGATGAAAATAGTGACTTGGCAGTGTGAACCAGCGACTGGCCAGTGGCCAACTACGAAATGCCGATCAGAAGCCAGTCAGGAGTCGTAGCTCCGACAATTTACCTGCGTTTTGCCCTTCCGGATCTGCATTTAGCCGATTCAAAGCATGTCCTTACACCTTTTTTTGAGCTCAAATCTTCCATTATCTTTGGCTCCTTTCCTTCATATGGTAACTCGTCAATTTTCATCTCAAACCTCATGTGTTTTTCTCCTTTTCATGCTCTTTCTCTTCAAGGGCAAAAAGGGAATAAAATCCAGATAAACGACTTGAAAGTGAAGCAAAAGCTCACGTTTAAAAGCCTAATAAGTTGGTAAATTACCAACTCATTAATCATTTTAATGCTTGATCACCATTGAAATGCAATTGTTAATTGTAGGCAAACTTGAAAGAGTGAACCCTAGGATAAAACTAGGAATTCAAGAAGTGAGTTCAAGTCTTTAAGGATGATGCACAGTTAGGATAGAAATATACCTAATTCGCCTCGTGGTTATAAATGGGATGATAGCTAGACACCTAAATTTTGAGTTGGCACATCACCTCTCTTTGATGTAATTGTAAGGTAAAGTTTAGGTTAAAAGGTTAGAGGTTCAAAAGTCCATAACCAAGGGCATTAACCCCACAAAACACACCACATAGATAATTTCATATGACTTATATTGTCACATCCATGCTCAATGATGTAGTTGTGAGGCTAATTTTATTATTTTTAGAGACTCGAAAGACCATTAGAATGGAATTTATCATGTGAGAAAACAAATGAAGTTACATACTTGAACCAATATGATTGCAGCATTACGTGATTTTTTGGCCTTAACCCTGAATTCTTCGTGTCACTATTTTTCATTGTGATTGTCCTTGGATTTAGAAATAAGAACTTTTGATATTTGAATTGATACTTGAACTGGTTAATTCACTATAATCTAATCCCTTGGGTTCGACACTCGGCTTTTAAAAAGCAACTATATTACTTGTACGATCACGTGCACTTTCGCGTGCGCCGGAGGCATAGCAGAAATTAAGGCATGGACATATCATAAGCGGAAGTCTAAATAGATCATAGGGATTAAAATTGAAAAAACAAGTTTAGAACATTTAGTCATCTAACATACTGTCTGAAGAGTCTCTAACCATAAGATGTGATGATAGGACAACATCCTCAACAAGCTCGCTAAGTCTGAAACAAAAAAGTAGAACATAACATTGATAACCGTTAAATGTCCTCAGAAGATGAGGACTCAGCCACTCGGGAGCTGAAATGGACTGCTACAGGAGCAAGAGTAAGAGGCTGAGATTGGATGTTCGAACCTATCATAAAAGGATATAGCATAGAAATATGCAGTCAGTATTTTAAATGTACCGAGTATATAAGGTAAGTAAAACATGCTAGTTAAATAGTATGTGAGAGATCATAAGTATAAACTTGTATAAAATATGAGGTTCAGATCATAAATGAACATGAAGGTCCAAGGTTTGCAAAACTATTATGTAAGACTAATCATGACTGAATTCATAAGTAAAGACTTAATAAAGCATATTTCTAACCCAAATCATCATAAATCGTAAAACCATAAATCGTAATCATGAATATATATATATATATATATATATATATATATATAAACTAATGAAAAATGAGAGATTCTTATAACCGACATACCCCATGTGAGCATATAAGGAGTCCGACCTGTAAAATCATAGTCAGGAGGGTGTCCGCATCTTGCCAAGGTAGGACCATGAAAATGCGTGATATCACTCATTGGTGGCCCATTCAGGAATGGGAGACACTCTCGTGGAGGAACCCATCATGGTTATGTTGGCACGTAATTTTAAGACCTAGGTATGCTGGAACCACGGTCTACTTGGTGCTAAATACTACTACCAAACATATATAGTGCTTATATAATAATCCTAAAACATGGATTTAGATGGCTAGTTTAATTCATGAAATTCATAATATGTTGATATATGTGAGCTAACCATGAAAATAGTGTCGAAGAGAGCTCATCATACATAGACTTGAATTTCGTGAAAATCATACATAATAGGGTAAAATCATCATATCTTGTAAATTATAGATTCATGAAGAATTATAGTAGAAAACATGAATTATAATCATAATTCATAGCTTGAATCTTAAGAGGCTTGAAATCATAAGAGAATCATAGAATTTCATGCAATTTGGGTCAAACTGTAACATCTCGAGTCTCGAAATGGCTCCTTGAAGGAAAAAAGAACTGAAGTTACAGGTATAGTGTAGGGGGTTGATGGAGGAGCCAATGGCCCATCAGCCTAGTGATGGCCTATTGCTTGTGGCATCGCGGCTTGACAGCGAGGATGACGGCCTGTTAGACTAGCAGTAGGCCGTCATGTATACCATCGCGTTTTGGCCTCAGTGTCTCTAAGTGACGAAGGACCTGATGGAGCATCGAGGGAGTGATAAACTATCATGGATATCATCGTTAAGGGCTAGTCAGGACCCTCCTCTTGTTAAGGTTTGATGGTGAGGGCGACCGACCATCGAGTGAGTGACGACCAATCACAACTATCGTCAGGATGCACAGATTTTCAAATTCATTCTGATTTCCAGGAATAATTTTGTAAATTTATAAGCTTCTAATCCATAAGTGACATCGTTTTGGGCTTCTTAAAAAGTGTATTGATAGGTTTAACCTAACCTAAGACCTTATTCTTCCAAAACAATAGGGAATTGAAGAGCCTCTATTAAGATCAAGGCTAGTGTTCTTCCTTAAATTCTCCTCCAATCTTCTGGGGTTTTCAAGACAAGTTTAGGAGAAAATTTACCAAGGTATTTAGGGTCATGAATGGGGGAATTATTTCACCCTCATGCCTAATTTCATCTGTAATATATGATTAAAAGACCCTAATCATATTATGTTGAAATTTCTAGGGTTTTACCCGATTCCATGAAATCTTCCATGCTATCTAGATGGGTTCAATTTTCTAATGTTTCGAATTGATGATTTATGGGTAATGGGGAAGACTCAACTCTCAATTTATCTACTAATTCATGATTTCATGTTTATGAATATTATTTCCTATTATGCATGATTTATGAATTTCAAGCTTATGAGCCATGATTTCAAGTATGATGAACCATCTAGTATGTATGAATATTTATGAAATCCTGAACTTATTATTTCATGATTTTGAAGTTACGAAGCTTTATTCAAGCATGCATTATTTTCATGAAACTCAAGTTCAAGTATCATGGACAATTTTATGGAATCTTTACACAAATATTTCGCGCATGTCAAGTATGATTATGATTTCATGTTTCGGCTAGCCCCTGCAAGTTATTTTCAAGATAATGATTATGAGCCATGTGCATGTTTATGGGAGTATTTTCTAGCACTGAGTAGGCTAGAGGTTCAGGAAAAACCCGAGTCTCAGAACTACATGCCACCATAAGTATATATTCATGTTCAAACCCTATAGGAACTCATAAGGATATCATGCATTAATCATTCCTAGCCTTGGCAAGCTTGGGACGACTCTTCCAACTTGAGCGAGATACTTGGGGAATCATGTAAGCTCTATCATGACGGTGTTGGTTAATATGAAGCCTCTCATTGTCACTCATATATTCAGATACTCATGTTCATGTCTTATGATATTATGTTTCATAGCATATTTGACCCGTTGATCAGTTTATGAGATTTCACTTATGTTTTCAAGTATGACATGCTATATGATTTTTATTTCTAAACCTTGGGTCATTATGTTCATATTACGACGAATAACTTATGATTATGTATACTTCAGATATATGGCTTTTAGCATGTTGGCTTTACTCTTATGATCTATCTTGATTTATACTCATAATTTTATACTATAATTTTACTAGCATGTTTCATTTTTCCTACATACTTAGTACATTTAAAGTACTGACCATATACTCTATGTTATATCATCTCATGAATAAGTTCAGGTGATCCATCATAGTCTCGTTGTTATCTCGCTCCCGCTTTAGTCCAGCTCTGTCCTCACTTGGGTGAGTCCTCATTCTCCGAGGACATTATTTGTTTTATGTGTTTAGGATGTCTATAAAGTTTCAGACTTAGCGAGCTGGTTGGGGGTGTTGTCCCATCAGCTATTGTAGTAGTAGAGGATTTTCAAGCAACCATGTATAGACAGTTCAGCATTGTTGACACGTGTGTATGCTTATGACGTTATGTTATGTAGATTTCCGCTTATATAACAATCATGCTTTATTTCTACTTTAGCGATGATCTTATTCATGCTATGTATGTGACATGGGTTAGCTTGGAGCCATTCGTGGTTCTAAATCTCGTATTACGATCCAGGGTCCATGCTCGAGTCGTGACCCAAACCCTAGAAGTTCATAATATCATATTTCAGACATGAAATTTATAGATACTAATCATAATCATAGAAACATAAATTGAGTTATAAGGAGACTTATTTCATAGAAGATCATGAGAGTATTCATCACTAACAAGTTTAGCCCTAGATTTTCAAAAATTAGGCATGGGAGGTGGGGATCATGAATTCTACTTAGGAAGGGTATGAGGATGGAAGAAACCCCTCATTCATGGAACTACATACCTGGGTAGATGATTCCTTGACTTACCTTGAAAACCCAAGAGAAATTGAAATGAAGGAGATGATGAACCCTAGCTTGATTGTAGAGAGGACCTTCAACTTACGATTGTTTCAAAAGATTGAGGATATATGCTAGGTTAAACCCCTTAATACACTATTTAAGAAGCCCAAAATTTCGTCACTTTGGGGTTAGAAGCTTAAAAAGTTACAACTATACCCTTGAGGAACTGTATTTAAGAACCTGACTGCCAGTCGTCACAACTCGTACCACGGGTCGTACCTCCCTACCATAACTCATGGTTTCCATCCGTTACTTGCCAGTCCAATTTTCCACTTCTCTAATTCTCATACAATGGGCACTCACCACAACTCATTGTTTCCTATAATGAGTTGTTACATGAGTCATGGTAGGGAACCCATCCTCTGCACTTCCACACCACGATTGTTTTCCACAACTCGTCACACCACATAATGGGTCGTACCATGACTCATTATTTCTAGGCCTGCCACTTAGATGGGTGTAAGGCTCCTGATCACAACTCATTAAAAGGACCCACGAATCGTACTATGACTCATCGTATCAGTACTATCTCTGCAGATGCAACCTACGACTCATGACCACGATCCATCTTATCATCCCACGACTTGTACCACGAGTCATTCTATGGAAATTTTGCAGATTTCTCATCTTATTAAATTTCAAATCTCGATTCTAGTCTTAAGAAATTTCGGGGTGTTCCAAAGTTCTAATGAAAGAGAAAGTCCTAATGATCTTGAGAAAACTCAACATTACAAATATTTGTGGGTTCAATGTAAAAATGTTATGGATTAAATTATAAGAAAATTTTTAAATGAAAATATTTGTGAACTAAGTGAATATCATTTGAAAATGAGTAGTTCAGATACAATTGAACTTTTGATCGATACGAGTACTAGAAATCCTATGAACAAAGACATGGTCTGGTTGGATCTTATTAGATTTCATTCGGAAGAGGAGCCTAATAAATACCGTATTAATTTTTATCAAAGAAAGAATGGATTAACTGAGATTGTTCGAACAGGCATAGGCCTACTAAACGGCATTCCCATAGCAATTGGGGTTATGAATTTTTAGTTTATGGGGAGTCATAGGGGATTCATAGTCGAAGAGAAAATCACTCGTTTGATTGAACACGTTGCCAATTAAATTTTATCTTTTATTATAGTGTGTGCTTCTGGGGGGGAGGGAGGGGGACGCACATGCAGGAAGGAAGTCTAAGTTTTATGCCAATGGCTAAAATATCGTCTACTTTATATGATTATCAATTAAATAAAAACTTATTTTATGTATTAATCTTTACATCTTTGAAAACTGATGGAGTGACAACTAGTTTTGGTATGTTAGGGAATGCCATTATTGTCGAACCCAATGCCTACATTGTATTTGCAGGTAAAAGAGTAATTGAATAAAACAGTACCTGAAGGTTCACAAGTAGTTGAATACTTATTCCAGAAGGGTTTATTTGACTTAATAGCACCACATAATATTTTGAAAAGTGTTCTGATTGAATTATTTAAACTCCACATCTTTTGAATCAAAAGTCAACAAAATCAATATAAGCACTAAATTCAATTAGTTAATTTTTGTTTGTAACAAAAAAATAGTTAGTTTATTGGAATCAAAGTAAATAATAAAATAATGGTACTTTGTTTGGTGATATAATATCTAATTGTAGAAAGAGTCAAAACTAAAGATGAGGATATTTCTTTTTTGACCTATATTTCTGATTGCAAATCAAGAAGCCTTTCTCACCAAAGCCTGAGGTCTTGCTTTCGTCAAATTAGAAAAATAAAATAAATTTCTTCTTGTCTTAGGAATATAATTTGAAATTAAAATGTAGAAAATAGATTTTTGTAGTTTTGTCCATATCCCGAATATCATTTTAGCAAATAATTCATGTTGGGTCGGATTCAAACAAATCTTTCAATAATTTGTAAAAAAAAATTCTTACTATACGTACTCAGTTAGATTTAGATATATAGATACTTATATCTATACTATGAATTTCAATAAATTGCGAATTCTATTAATAATAAATATTATCTAATATGAACTCAAATTCTTAGTTTAATTATATTTATTACAAGATATCTTTATTTATATAATAACATAATAACATATACACATAGTAAATCGAGGTACCCCTTCTATAACCAATTTGAACCTTTCATCTATTTTTGTGTCGTTAGTAGGCCTAGTCGTTCCGTCAATTGCAATGGCTTCTTTATTTCTTCATGTTCACAAAAACAAGCTTGATTAGATTCGTTGGGCCCCAATCCCATTTATTTTTTAAAAAATATGGACTTGTATCATAACATGTTGACTCAGTTACTTGAAGGACCTTCAAGAGGTTTAGACAACATAAAAACTTTTGTAGGCTTACAAACAATGTCCTAAAAATGATCCTACCAATTTAACATATTACTTGGATAGAAACACATAGAGCTCATTTCTACACAATTTTTTAACATCTGGAAACTGCAAATATATACTGCCCACCAGGTGGTTCCTTTACCTGTATCGACAACTATACATTGGAATTTCATTGCCAAATTTGTCATGTAGATAAGTATATATAGTTCTTAATTCATTTGACTTATTTGCAGGGAAATCTGGAAATTATAACTAGGAACTTGGAGTTATTTGTCATATACATAGAGTTGAGAACTGAACTACAGACATACAACGTATAAGACTTCTATATAATGTATAACTCGTATTTTAGTTAACTGGGTGACCTCCAAAAGACTTCCAGGTATTCAAAGTTCTAAGCTTAACTAATCATTATCATAGCTTGCACTTATACTTACTTAGACATTAGGAACATTGGTACATGGGAGAATCTCTCATATGAATTTAGGAAATTCAATTGATAACTCAACAAGAGCTGAACATAAAGATGCACGACTTGAATATAACTAAAAGAATTCAACTATATGTTATAACATGAAAATCATATACATTAAGATTTCTTACTGGAAAGACATATAAAGACTTGAGTTTTTAGACTCGTATACAACATCAGACATTTGACCGAGACATTAGCATAATTCTTGAAATATGATCTCTCAAAAACTTCTTAAATCAACTAGAACATTTCAACATAAATTAGGGACGTAAAGACATAACTTAAGGATCTGAGACATGGAGCTCTATAACTTAGGAACTCATGAGTAACCCTCTAAGTGATTCCTTATAGGAAAACAAAGATATATAGCCGTAATTCAGGTGATGCTGGATTGACTTACATAACTTTGCAATAATATGCGAACCTTAAGAAATCTTACATAATCATAAGTGTCTTAGAAGATCCTAGGATTACCCTTTTCAGATATGGTAGAAAATTTCAAAACTTAGAATAGATAACTTAACATAATCGTTTAGGAGTATAGCAGAAAGCTTCTCAACTTAAGTTACTATTTTGCAGACGTTCAACCCTAATTATTTCGTAGAAGGTTAACACTTTAGTGGTTATTCATCAACATAACACATATTGAACATAAACAACTTAATTTATAACTCTTTTGCTAAACGTCTTTAGAATAGGGTTAATCTTCCTAGTTGTTGCCTACCTCATTCACCATCGTAACCCGTATCGTCTAACTTATCAATATTTAGCTCTACTTTCCTTATTCATCTTAACTTCTTTGCCAAAAATTATTCACTCTACACTCAAGTCTTTACCCTCGTGTTCACTATTCCATCATTTCTTATACGCACTTACCTCTTTGCCTAATTGACAACTTAGCCACGTTTTCCCATTAACATGTATCGACTTAGCTTATTCGCTACGTGCTGCTTGCTTAGATTTAAGGAGGAAAAACATAAGATCTACTTTTTACCTTAAGCACTTTAAAACATAAACATATAGGAGGGATTAACAATATTATTAAAACATCATTTCAATAATCTCGTTTACCCTCAATCGGCTTAGCGTCATCTTCTTAGCTTAAGTTCAATTACATGTCGTAGTATTAGCATTTCCTACCAATTTCACTTAGTGAACAGATCTTAACACATATTGAACATCACATATACAGTATACTGCAAAGGACCATCTCACGGTGCCTACATTAAGGGGACTTCAAACTCGATTTAGAACTACGACAACAATCGTATAAAAATTACGCCTTTCGTTTCACATTTGTTCGCTTCAACCATTCTTAACGATTCATGCTTCATTCCAAGTATTTCCAACCCTTTGGAAAGGATAAGACATGCCTCAATATGATTTTAAAAACATAGGAATATTGATCCTTTCAATAACTTAGTTTCGTTCTTGCAAAACAAGGAAAGGGACACCTTTACATACCTTGGCACGTCGACTCTAATTTTGCCGAAAATCTTCCTTTCAAGCTTACTCCTTAAGGTTCCTTCTAAGTACAATTTACAAACCCAACAAGCAGCAACTTCACTTCACCAAAGTTCGGGAAAAATTGGGCAGCAACATGCCACAAAAACACACAATGAATCAACAAAACAATACTACAACTTTCTCCAAGTTATAACCTCATTAACTTAAAGAAATCAAAAAGGGAATTAGTTATATTTTCTTGGATATGATATTATATAAAGTAGGAGTAAACTCCAACTCTTTTCTCTGCCTAGAATCATCTAAAAATGCAGCAATACCACAATCAACCACCAGACAACAACAAGCCATAACTTTCTTCAAGGTTTTCTTTCAAGAGTGAAGTTTCTTACCATGGATATCTTTTCACCATGTGATAGGGCTTTGAATTCTCTAAATTCTGAAAAAAAATATTAACTAAAACGGAGTAGAAATGAGCTTTCTAGATCAATTTTACTTCATATAGGCGGGCTGGATAAGGTCTGGGCGGTGCTCGCGTGCGGCTCCCGTACGACATGCCCTCGCGCGCGCCTGCTGCCTGCCTGTCTCGGCGCCCGCGCGCCTGGGCGCTTTCCCAGTCGACAGTGCTGTCTTCATACAAGCATAACTTTTTACTCCAAACTCTGATTGACGAGTGGTTTATTCACTGTAAACTAGACTCAAATATCTTTCATTTGATATGTTATGGTACTTCTGGATCATATGTTTTGAGATATGACCATATAAAGTTGACCCTTATTTATAAACTTCACATACTCTTCACTATTCCCTTTGCACATGTTTCCCTGCTCACCTACGGACACATACGACCCATAATTCCCTTAATATGACATATAACCATCAAATAGTCATCAAAAAAAATTCTGATATTTTCAGACTTTTCTCCAGGGGCATTTTTGTAACTTCTCGCTATTTTAGATCCTAAACTACATCATATTGGGATTAGTTGGAGGGGGATTTAGGGTAGTGGTCGACCCTCTCTCCTAATTTCTTTCCTAATTTCTCAGAGTTTCATTGTAATAACTCGGTCAGGCTTCTCAAGGCAAGAGCTAGGGCATTTGTTTCTTCTAAGGATTTCAAGTGCTTTCTCAAAGAATTCTTCTACAGGTATTTAGGGATTTAGCAGGGGTATTCCTTTCACCCTTGTGCCCCAAAAAAAATAGTGAACCCTAGATCTCCTTCAAGTTTTCTAGAAATCATGGCTTAGGGTTTTCTTTCATATGTTTAATTTCCCTATCTCTTAAATTTTTTAGATTTTCCAAGACCAATATTATGTTGTAATTGTGATGTTTATTTCAACTTGTAAAGTATCTCTCCAGACTCTTGATTTTTACTTGACATTGATACTTCACTTTTTTATTTAGCAATGTCTTTTAACAGCATGATCTTTTATAAATATGCATGATTTATATCCTATGCTTTACAGTTCTAGTAACATTTTAGTATACTCAATAATATCAGTACTACCAGTATTTCAGTACCATCAGTATCAGGTCCTTTAGACTCTCACAACACTTCTAGATAAGTATTCCTGACTTAGTCTTAGGACATTAGTTTCGAGCTATCAGTATTGTACAGTTGCATATACCTGTAATTGTTTATATATACTTAGTTGGGAGTAGTACTTAGCATCGAGTAGACCGGGATTCAGTGCACCCATGCTCCCAAAACTACATGCCACCATAGGATTTGACCTGAATGGGTTTTACAGTCAGTGATCACACAACCTAGTCACTGTACCCTAGTGATGTATGATGGGGCATATTGATAGGGAGTAAATATTAAACTCTACGTCTAGATCACGTGGCTATATGTCGGCTAACAGACACTTCTACAGTACTGTACAATCTAGTCTAGTCCAGCCTTATAGATATCAAATATGTTCAAGAGGTACATTTTTAGATTTATCAGTTCTTATAGTATTTTGTCTAATTATAGACTCCTCAGTATTTATGATTTGAGCCTTATTATGTATCGTATTAGTCTAGCTTGTAAACTACCAACAGTATATATTTTACTTGATATCGCATACTCAATACATTACAAGTACTTATGCATATTTTCTATGCAATATCATTTTATGATATAAGCTCAGGTACCCAGCCTCAGCTTTGCAGCTAGTTTTCTCTTGGTGATTCCTAGCATTTGATAGTGGTGGGTCCTTATCTTTTGAGGGCCAGAATCTTTGATGTTAGTTATTGATTTCTAGCTTTTCAGACATTAGAGTTAGTTGGGGCTTGCCCCAACAACTTATCAGTTATTAAAGGATTTTAGACAGCGTAGTATTAACTTCAGTTATCATTTTCAGGGATTGGCTAGCACTTTAGTATTTCTCAAATATTATCTATTTATGAAAAAGAATGCTTTTACACTTTAATTATGCTTCTGCTCAGTATTTTTCTTTAGTGTCAGTCGGGTCAGATTATGCTATGCCATGGGTTTGCTTAGGGTTACTTGTGATTCCAAGTACCGCGTCACATCAAGAATGTAGACTCGAGTCATGAAAAACTTTGTTCAAAGCATCAGTTTTAGAGTTTTTCCTAGGATGTCTGAAAGCCATATCAAGTAGAGTTTTTCATGGGTGTGAAGCGTGCCAAACTTATGAGGGGAAGGCTACGGGGAATTTTTAGGAAAATTCCCTTCTATTCATGATTCTTAATTTGTGTAGGGTATGAATCTCTAAAACATCCTTATAACTCGTGCTCTACCTTTTTTAGTTGATGATGCCTCCAAGAAGAGGAAATGGAAAGAGGGATGGTGATGCCAACCAACAAGCCCCATCAACTCCAGCAGCCACTTAGGATGATCAAGTGACCCCTTCCAAATTCAAGGTTGCTATTCTTTGTAACTCGGTTGCCAAAGTACCTATGTCTCCAACACTTACTAAACTGCTAATCCTTTTGGAGGGAAGAGCAGTTTTGATAGCTATGAGTGAGTCTTTTCCTTCTACATCTAGTCCTTGTAAATTTTATTCTTCGTCTTCTCCTTGTAAATCCGTTACCAAAGTACCTTGTCTACAACACTTAATAAAACTCTTTTTGAATATGGCTATCTTTATGAAGTAGATATACTCCCAGATGAAAATAAAGTGTCTTCGACCTACTTATCTCCTAAATCCTTATTCTGCTTTTGCTAAAGAGACAACCCATCCATTGTTACAAATTCGATCCTTAGACCTAAAGGGGTAAAGGAATATGTTGCTTCTTCGAAACTCGATCAGCATCCTTTTCTTGCTACTTAAGAGGAACAGTTTGTCAAACTGCAAATTCCTGATGATTTTCCAAAGTAATGAAAAAATCATGGATTCACCCATATTCATTTTGGTGCTGTCCAAATAGCCTTGTCATATCAATGAAGGAAAAGCCAACCTATTGTTGCACGCCTTTCACTCCTTGATACTCGACACCAAGAGTACCAACATGCTAATTTGGGGACAACTGAGGTAACCTTGAATGCTAGAACAATCTTTGTCACGTTATATCCAAATTTCAACATATCCCTAAGCGGCCCATATCTGACAGAAGCTTTAAGATCCAAGTCCAAATACATGGAGCTCCACAAACTAGAGATGCTATCTAGAAAACTATTCACTATCAAATAGCTTGGCAAGTTCAGAACCATGTCGTGGATCTTTCATTTCAGGGCAGAGATGATGCTTTACTGCTACATGTAGACGCCACCAACAGAACTACCACATGCACCCAAATACCAAATAAAATACCAAAGGAAGAACTTGTCAAAATTCTTACTGACTCATGGGATACCAACTATGAGCGGATGCGAGAACCTCCTAGATCCACAGAACAAATTTGTCGAAAAACAAGATAAAACTGTAGCCATTAGCTTTGACCACTCTCATTTGAAAAAAAAATAGCACAACCTTTTCTCTTCAGATGTACCAGCCTACATCCGCACCCTTTCCTGAAGATGAAAAGGATGCATTCTATTGGAGCCTTTCAGCTGTCATGAGTGAACATGATTGGATCAAATAGTTCAATCATGAAGGTCGTGACATAAGGTGGTTCAAATGTCCCTTCACCAGGCACTGCCCTTAGGAAATCGAATGTGACTGCCAAGAATTTTTGGAGGATGAGATTGAATATGACGAGCTACATGAGAAGAGAGCAAAACCCAAAAAAAATAAGGGGAGATTCTCAAAAAAGGAATTATGTAACCGATATGAAGATGGTGATCCATCTATCGGTTCCCTAAGCTGCCAAGGAAAGTAAGAATTCCTTTTCTCCTATAAACCTCAAGATTGGCCTACTCTACCTACTCCATGCAAAATTCCTCACAATCCTTAAATCATTATGATGAGTCCGTCCAACTCCAGTCATACTCCAGAATTTCCCTCACAAGAACCCTTTGAAAAAGATGGTGTAAACCATGCACCAAAAATACTAAAGAAAAATGTTATGTTGCCCACTGGAGAAAAGCCACCAACAAGCGATATTGAGGCTACCATCAACTGGTAATTAGAAAATTTAATATGCCAGAACAAAGTGCTGACCAACATCGGCACTTCCCTCAAGAACGTTGCTCACACATAGAACAAGATGATGAGCAAGGTGGATAACGTTGAGAAGAAAGTAGAATAGGTATCCAATCAACATGTTGGCCTTATCCAAGCCTTGGAATTTCAAATGCAGAATATGTAGTATGAGATTTTCCCCCAGACACCTCACTTTTTCTCTTTTCATAGAAACAAACAGAGATGGCTAATATTAAAGAGATCAAACAGTTGAAACATGGACCTTTTGAGCCACAAAGAATCTAAAGCCACTCTCCAAAGTCCTCTTTTTCCTTATGTCGTCACAGACATATTCACCACCTAAATTGAGTGTCCTGGTACTACCTCTCCTTTCATTCCACATAAACCCACATCCTATACTCAAAAACCCAAATAGGAAATCGAGTTTGACATTGCAAAATGGGTCTGGGAAAAGAAAGATGCTCTTGTAGTAGTAAAGCAGGCCAAATAAAGGAAAGTGGTTGGAGAAAGTTCAAAAGAGCCAGATCCAGAAAACTTGATGATCTCAGATCAAGTTGTTTCGGACCTCTACGGCTTGGAGGAAGATGATAGCACAGGATCCAGTACTGAAGAGACAATAGATAGCGATCCTACTGATGAAACTGAAGAAGCGGAGACTCAGTCAAGTGAGAATCTCTCACTAGACACCTCAAAGAAAGACAATGCACCAATATACATGAACCGACCAAGAGAACCAAAAGTTTTTGAAGTCGATGATGATTAAGACGGTATGACAGATGACTCGATTCCAGAAAGAAGACCAGAACAACCTTCACCAAATTTGGTTGGAATAGGGTTCCATACTTTCACTCTCGATGATGTCAAGGTTTCGAAATGGCCACAAAGGATCCAAGATTTACTTACTAGGATGGTGTCGAGAGACTTGGTAGAACTAGAGAAGTATCTAATCCTGTCAGTATTCACGTCAAGGTTCTCTGGCATCCTTCGATATTGGTGGACCTTACTGGGGATTTATGATAAAAATATTTTTCTCACGTCCCAAGACCTTACTTTCAACATCAGAATTCTACATGAAGTCCTTTATGGAGATATATGCCAGAGGCAAGAAATGCTACAAAGACAATTCTTCGAGATGAAATGTGTATTGTTCGACAGAGATGTCATTGATATTCATTTCCATAAGATGGAAAAAATATACTTCGAACTAGGTGGAGACTCCAGTTTGAAGAAGGACTTCGTTTCATCCTTGCCAATGATGATAGCAGGACGAACAATGACGATTGTTGAGGAAAAGTTCCAGTAAATTATAATCCCCCTAGTCAGCTATATAAGGCAAGAAATTTTCATGGCACTAGAAGATATCTGCACAAAGAAATCTTTTCTGAAGCAGATCATGCACAATAATCTAGCCTGTGATAAAGCTTGAAGTAGAACTGGCCTAATCATCAGGTCCAGATGCTCTTGCCACGCCCCCAGAAGGCAAAGCAGATTCATGAAATACAACAAGTTCAAATGGCCAAAGGCTACCAGCGGAAGATCCAAATTCACCAGGTGAATAAAATAGTTCAAGAGAAAGCATCCAGGTAGGTTCCAAAAGATTGACAGATGCTTTATCAGCCACAAGATTGGACACTTCACAAAGAACTGTTCTCAAGCTAAAAGATCTATCCAACTTCTTACTGAGATAGAAGAATATGCTGATATCAAGGACACTAATCTTGAATCAGTTCTTTCAGCAGAAGATGAACCATCAGAGGACACTCTTTTCTACATGGATGTATGTGAAGAACATGGGCATGACCATAACTGATGTTGCCCAATTTTACCTCATAATGAGATATAAAGCAGTCGATGTCAAATATAGAACCCATCCAGGTTTGGGGTCAAATTCCACGAGGAATATGACTAGAACTTTAGTTAATGCATTTAGTTACTACTATTGGCTTACTTATTTCCTGGAGCGGAAAAATTGTAACACAAAATAATGAAAAGTAAGAGAGAATTATGAGTAGATCCTTGATTAAATTCGATTGTATTCAAAAAGTGAGTTAACTAGGATTATGTTCCCTATCACTTCATAACCACATGGCATGTTATACTAGTGATCTATTCCAGTGCTTAGCATGCAATATTGGTAAGTTAACTTCGCCTAAATGGTTGGTCCCCTATTTAGATGATTATCACCATGCAACTTGATCCTTATGCGGGTGTATGCTTAATTAACCCTACCCTTAATATTGGATTATCTATTTTTGGACAAGGTCAAGCTATTAGATGAGGGTTGATAGCCTCAAATCTCCGTTGTTAATCCCTTTTTCCATTCATTACTCCCTTGATCCAATGAGTAAGAATAAGGCAAATTCCAACATTTGCAACTATTAAGAAGCAATTAAAACGAAGGGAGAAATAATACATGCATAAACCCCGTTCAAGATTCACTAAGTATTTTTGCCTATGTGTTTTAATTCGTCATGGTTCTCACAACCCTAGTTATGGATTTAACTACTCATGCTTGAAGACTCACAATTATAAATTAGAGAAGAAATCATAATTGCAACTTATGATTTGTAGAAGAAACAACATATATTGAATAAATCAACAAGAACTGAAGAACAATACTCCAAAGTTGTTTGAATTCCCAAATTCAAGAACGAAATTATAAAACTTGTTTGTTGAACTTTGATTGTTAATCAACAATTCAAAAAATATAGTGCAAATTCATAAAAATTTCATAAACTGTAAAATAAACCTAAACAAAGTATTTATAGACATAAAACAAATCCTTTTGTAAATCAACTTGGATTCTGGTGTCGGCAGGTACCACGGTCCGTCGGAAGCTTCAACGGCCCATTAGAGTGTTCATTAATCCAGTCTTGTTCCCCTTTGACTTGTTTTTTTTTGACCTCTAGCTTCAGAAAATGGCTCGTTGTGAGATCCTATGAGTCGTTGGTCTGGTCCGTTATTTCCTAGCCTCCTGAACATGGTCTCTGATCCTAGAGGTATGAGTGCTCAGAATGATCCATCCTTCAATGCCACGGCCCGTTCTGTCTGTCCAGTGCATGATGCCTTTTTCTAATCACTCTTCTCTTATCCTTTCCACAGCTGGACGGGACGGTCCATTATAAGTTCATACGATCCGTAAGATCCATCCGTTGAATGAGACTCATATTGACATCCTTTATGATTCAACCTACGACCGAACAGTATGGTTCATTTTACGCTCCAACGATCCGTGGGTTTTAGCCGTTGCTTGCCACTCTGCTTACTACTTCTCTAAATTTGATTCAATGACTAGTTAAGATGGTATGTGGTAAGGACCAATGGTCCATAGTAAGGCTCGTCTAAGGCATTTCTTCTTTTTTATGTTCTTTTCTAAATTTTAACTCCCACGGCCTATTTTACCTGCAAAACTATCAAAATGCGTTATATCCACATGAATGTACATAAAGTCATGCACATTCACATGGTTTTAAGTGGCGCTAGTGCCGTAAAATCATGACATATCAACATCCTCAACTTAGTATGTCTGCATGTCCTCAGTTAAACAAAATAAAATTAACCCACGACTACGCTTAACTAGAGAAAACCTTGGAGATGCATAGTAGTCCAAACTCACTAAACATACAAAATGTTCACTCAATCAAACTTCCTCTTACCGAGTTAAAATAGAACTTGGTGTGATGACTCAACACTTCTCAACATGACAGAATAGGATCAAAGGATGGAATCATATTATCACTACATAACCAAGCACACACAACTGACATTTTCCCTAGGTAGCTAGCAATCAACAAATGCAATCACATGCCCTTACTGCAAAGAAGTCCACCCCCCCTCCCCCACATATATATATATATATATATATATATATATATAAGATCATGAAAATGGTTTATCCTCAGACTGAGTAAGAACTCACTCACTCTCACAAAGAAATTCTAATTGTGCACATACAATACCATAAGTTTGCCTTTACTTTCAATACCTCAATTTTCAGACGGTAGAACTAGGATCACGATAGGAATTTTTTCATCTTGTAATGTAGGCTCGGGGTTGGGTATGATAAATATGGGAATAGTAACTTCACCCGCCTTTTCACTATACTAACTTTGGCTCCACTTAACCTCTTTTCCTTCTCTCCTTTTTTCCCTTGCTTTCTTCTACTTTTACTTTCTTTTGAAACTAGGGGTGCGGTTTTCCTCCTTTCAAGCATTTCTTTTCTTCTTTCTCACTGTTATATTTCTCTTTGACTCTTTTTTTCTTTTTTTTTTCAAATTTCATTATACACACCACACCCTCCTTTTGTTTGCATTACTCAATCATTTTCCACCCTACTCTTCTTATTCACCCCTATAGTAGCCACTCTCAACTTAGACAATTTGTCTGAGTTGAGGTTCACAGTGTCCAAGGAGGGACAAGGACCAAAACAGGTTCATTATAATCAAAGCAGGAAGGTGAATGGGTTAATCAACAAAAAGAAAAGTCAATTTTAGCTCAAAATCAGGATCAAGGGATATTTATTTCCATTTGGTAGGTCTTTTAAGGCTGAAGTGGACTATTCATCAAAAAAGGCCTGTGACTCTTTCCTAATCTCCCGTCCTATAACTCAGTATGACTGACCAGGCATGTTCTAGATTGACACACACAACCAAACTAACTCTATGCCTTACTCGCTTAAGCACTTGATTGCACGATTAAGTTCCAACCACCAGGTTCATGCACAGCTTTGGCATTAATTATCCTAGCAATACCTATGATGCTATGCAAAGATCCACAATAGTCATGCCTCACAACACAAGTATATTCACACAAAAGCATTTAATTTAGGAGGGGTGTCATTTTAACATACATAAAAAAATCAGTTCATCATATGCTTTGTTTGACTGGTCTTACGCCTCCTATTTTTCTTCCAGTTAACCAACAAGACAAAATAAAACAAAAACCCTAAACATGCTGGTTCTACTAGATAAAGAACATCCAAGGGAAAAGACATCCGGCAAGAAAAACCCTCAAATCAAGTACTACCCCACCCCCATCAAAAAATATCATGCGGCATCCTCGATGCATTTAAAAAGTAAAACATGAGAATAGGGACATACCTGGGTGTCCTAGACGCCAGTGGTCTGGTCAAAGGGGGTTGTAGATACAACCCTAGAATCCTCAACAGCTAGAGTCTCAGTCATGACTCCAGCCTGTGTAGTAGTGGCACCGGCTGTGGCCTGTGCATTCTTTGAAGCTATCCACATGGGGGAATTAATTGTGCCCCCACTCTTCTCTAGCACCACCTGCACACTAGAGATTCCAGTACTTTTCACCCGCTCTAGTATATCTCTCTCATGCGCATTAGTGGTGTGTCAGATTTTTTTAGGGAAACTTTAATGCCCGCTTTTCCTTCTTTCATTTTCTTATGTCCTCATTCTCTACTCCCACGGCGGCCCGCTTCTTTTTGCCTTTTTCAAGTAGGGCTAGATCGAGGTTAAAGAAATGAGGAATCTCTACATCTAGGTCCTCCTCTATCGCTGACAAAGCCTACAATAGTAAGAGTGGAGTCAGTCTGAATGACAACTCTATCATAGAGGCTCTCAATGCTGCTAGCTCTCTCTCCATCGAGTCCAAGTATCAGGTCTGAGCATCAAACAGGAACTAGTTGAGGCGTACCTTAAAACTATCCAATCTCATGTGTAACCCTCGTGCTTTATCTTCTATTTCTTTTTCCCCACGTCTTAACTTGCACGAGCAACATGTCAATCTTTTGCTCTGCAATTGTCAATCTATTGGCCATTTTTCTCATGTTACTCTCTGGGACCACTAAGTATCCAGTGGGAATGGACTGGGTAGTGATGGAATAGGAATGGTTGTTGTGGCATCATTGTCTTGAGTGCAAGGAAACTCCGTGGACTACTCAACCTAGCCGGATATGTCACCTACTTACCTCCTCTCGATTCACTCTCACTCAATCTAGGTCCACCAAATGGCACTTGAACCCTGGCCACCGGATTTAGATCATCCTTAATCAATGTTATGCCTGTCATCCTGATGTTTGTAATCATATGATCAATATCTGGGAAGACAGGCACTCCAAACACCATGCATAACTGATAAACCAGACTCGAAAATAGAAGCATAGTGTGATCTTTGATCGTCCGCTCCCGAATCTCTGTGGCAGTAATTCGAGGAATGTTCAGCAAGTACTCAGACATATTGCACGCCAGCAAAGCTACTTTATCTGCCTCAAAACATTATTATTCATTGTAGGCACTAGCAGATGTCGGACAATGGACCACCATAACTTGTCCAAAAAGTTCAGGGAGGCCTTGTAGATCGGTTCCGGCCTGTGACCCATTCTGCTCCCTCCTTATCCTCAGTAGTAATATTAGCCATCCACTGAATGTGCATTAATTTATCCTCGATGCTCAATTTTTTGATCCCCTTCATTGCCTCCATCCGGTGGTCATATTCAGTAGTTCGGGTCGGCACTGTATAGTCACCACACATCCAGACCTTGGTGATGGTCCGCTCAGATATGTCGACTGGGATAGCTCTTACCCTGAAAGAGTATAGCACAGGCTCCTTCTTAATTGCATTCTTTGAGGGGGCATTTTTCTCCAGGGTGCAGTAGTACTTTGCATAGAACTTACGCACCATCTCAATGTTGTATTTTCCTGGACTCATGTCCATCCAATGCATGTTGTATCCCTTGAAGAGCCTTTTGAGCTCTGGTACTTCATTTAGGGTATTGATTTAAATCTTAGGCTCCTCTTGAATACTGCAGTTAGGATTCCCTTTCTCGTTAAGAGTGAACCCTGCATAATATACATCCCTGGAACCATGTACAAACCATCTTTTGGACCTTGCTTCTGGTGTGGTGGTAGGTTCAGAGTCTTCCACATACTCGTGAGACTTTTCAGCAGCACTCTCCTTGTTACTGGACTCATCTGCCTCAGTATCTTTATCCCCTGATTCCTCAGCATCATCGTTGCTTTCATTTGGATTATCCGCAGGAGCATTGTCACAATCAGACTCGGCCTCTTCTCCTCCCATTTTAGACTGGGGAGGTGACACAGTAGCCGCTGCAGCTTCTTGGGATTTTGGCTTCACCCTTGTGGTAACCACTGGAGACTCATCAGAGGTTTCAATGCTGTAGTGCACCTCCGAACCACTTGAATTGTCTGATTTTGACTCATCACGGAGCTGCCGCCTTTTAGCAATTTCCTTCCATGCGGCAGCTTCCTCTTGCTTCTTGTTTCCTATTGAAGTTATTTTACTTGGGAGACACATTGTTAGATTCACAAAAATAGGACAAGCAATATTGGTGTTCTATCAAAACAGATGACCTTCAGTACGGGTTGTTGTAGGAAACGACGACCCATTACTGCGGTCGTTGAATCAAATACTGAAAGTGTCCAATCTATTTCTTCCCAAGAGAAAATACAATGGTCTATTGTAAGATACAACTGTCCATTTGAATAATTCATGCCAAGGGAGTACAGGGCTTAGGTGCGAACTCCGCACAACGACTAGTTTCAACGATCCGTTAGGTGAACCAACGGTTTGTTGAAGTAGTCTTTGTGTGACTAGTGTCTGGGATCCCTGAGCAGTCCCAATGACCCGATCAATGAGCTATTGTGGGGGTACCATATGGCCATACTCCCTCCTATTATTTAACTTCCAGTGTTAGGGTAAATATGAGGAACAATAATATGAATCCCAATGCATAATTACCCCGTATGTGATATCATGAAGCAAGCACTATGAAATTTAATTCGGGAAGGGTATGATGATGAGAGAAAAAAACCAAAGTTTGCTTTTACACCAAATATATACTCACTTTAGTAGGGAAGAATCAAGTTCTTGGTCAATGGTGGAGAAATGAGAATCAATCTCTCGCTTGTAAGGGCGATGGTGTTGGTCGAGTTACTGAAACAAGAGGGAGTGAAGGCCAAATTTTACTTTGATTTTGAAAGTTTAGGTGTGTGGTGTCGGGGTTGTAGGGTTTCAAATAGGAAGGGTCTGGGAGAGTCGGGTCGGGCTAGTGTAAATTAGGAACTTTAACTTAGGCCACAAATCATCGAACAGGTCGTGTAAGGTAACAACGACCCCTACCTTCTTCCCATTAGTAGAGTTTTAGAAAAATTACCTGTGGAACCTATGGGAACATAGAACTGGTCGTTTGTTCTCACAACAACCCGTACTATGTGTCCCTAGGTTCTTTCCATTGATTTCAGGACTGTAGGAAGTGGTTCGAAGGGTCGATCCCACGACCCGTATCAACTACCTATGGTCCATTCTGTGTGCCCGTTGGTTCGCTACTAAAATTAGGCACCCAGGGTAGCATCGACGACTTGAAACCATGAGTCATAACAAATTATAACAAATCATTCTGAGTCTCATGGTTTCATGTCTTGACTGAATCATCCACGTTTCCTTTTTCCTTAAACCTGCACACTTCAACACCTGTGAACATTATATTTAAATTACAAGTCCAACATGGGTTGCGTTCTAAGAAGCACCTGATTTAACATCGTAGCAAGACGTGGGTATCTTAATTACTCATACTTCATCAAGACACCGCCATGGGTTGCCTCTATGTAGCACCTGATTTAATGTTGCGGCACGATGCAAGTCCCCAGATTACTCAGACTCACTCAAAGCCCACAGGTCCACTAGTTTAATTTCTTCACTTTTTCCTAAATATGTTTTTACCCACTAGCCGTTCAACATGAATTGTTTTCCTTCATGATTTTCCAACTCTATTGCACCATAGGAGAATACTTCGACCACTCGAAATAGTCCCAACAATTTGGACTTCAATTTTCCAGGAAACAAGTGAAGCCTTGAATTAAATAGCAACACCATATCTCCCGGGCAGAACTCTCTCTGCTAAATCTTCTGGTCATCCTTTATCTTCATCCTAATTTTGTAAATTTCTGAACTTTCATAGGCTTTCAAACGAATCTCATCCAGCTCATTCAACTGATCAAGCCTCAAGTTCGCAGCATCGCTCCAATTCAGATTCAGCTTCTTGAGCGCCCACATAGCTTTGTGCTTGTTCGGTGCTATGGTGACTACACGCAAGTGCACGTGGTTGAACAAGTAGTAAAGTGGCTTATTTCAAGCCAAGTATCGATCCCACAGAGACTTAACTAAGGTATTAATTAACTTAAGCGTCAGTGAACTCTATCTTCATGAATGCAAACAACCAAATAAATAATGTTTTGAGAGTTAAAGTTTACTATGTGATAAAAATCTAAGTTAAGATTATAATTTGAGTCTGAAAAATAGCAATGAGCAAGCTGAGGCTAAAACAAACATGCAGGGAAGCAATTTATCAATTCAATTCAGCTAATCTTTTCTTCGGTTGCTAGTCAAGAATTATTGCATATGGATTGGATCTTTCGACTCCTATCCAATTTAAGAATCATGAACCTTAATCTACATTTCTGTGATAAAAGAATTTCATGCTCTATCCATACATAACCGATTCCTTAGTTGACTAATATGACTTTCAGATATATTTCTATTCTGAATGTAAAGCTTTTCTCAATTTTTTTTACAGCTAAGAAAAGATCATATCCTACCAATTCACATCTTTCCAATTTCTTTCCTTTTCGAAATCAAAATTGGATTTCTAGATATACATTAACATTGGCCAAATATTAATGCAGTAAAAACAAGAATTGATAGAACAACCATTGGAGAAAAGATGAAAACTGAAATGATCAACAATTACATTCCACTACAAATTGTTCTTAACCTCAGCAAGAAGTGAATTTAGCCACTCATTTGTGAATTAAACGCCATCAAATAAGTAGAATTCACACAAACAATTGAGATTAAAGAGAAAGAGAAAGAGAAGAACGCTAGAATTTTCGTCCTCTCAACTGCCTGTAACCCACGTTCTTGCTCAACCAAGTCAGAATGTTTAAAATAAAACCTAAGTGTGCTATTTATACTCTTGAGAATTTTTCCCGGAATAACAAGCCACGTGGCATGGAGTGTATCACGGAGCAGTCCCTCCGTGCCACGGAGGTATCGTAGACCCTCACTGGAAGTCGGCTACCCGGAAAATGCACTCAACGTGGCACGGCTTGCATCGCGGAGCCTTCCCTCTGTGCCACGGTGCTATCGCGCACCTTCACTGGAACTTGAGGTTCAAGGTAATTACACTCAACGTGACACGGAGTGCATCGCGGAGCACTGCCTCCTTGTCACGGAGGTAACGCGAGCCTCCACTGGAATTTGGCAAAATTAATTCATCCGAGGTAGAATGCCTCCGCAATGGCAGCGTAACACTGCTCCATCGCGGAGCCCTTATTTTTGTTGCTCTCCTTGTCATTTTCCACTCCTTGTTTCCAAGTCCATTCCCGATCTTCACCAACATGTATATTAGCTTCCAAAAATTTCCTTTTACCTCCAAAACAACACTAATCATGTTGGTTAGTATAATTTCACATTTAACTAAAAATCACATGAGAATATACATAACAATAGATAAACAAGTCGAAATGAAGCAGTCGAGTATCACTTGGGCATGCAATTCTGCCCAAGATCACTTACCCCACACTTAAAACCTTGTTCGTCCTCGAACAATACTCTTACATCTCATGCAATTGACACCCACGCATAGCTAATTTGGCTCGAAAATTAAAGCTATGGCTATACCGGTTATTTAATATAGCAAATCATCAAGAAAACATGCATGGTCTCATCAACACAATTAAGTACACCACATTAAGACCTCCTAAACTCAAGAATCGATTCTCGATCTTGGCAAACTCGTGCAAATCAACTAATCAAGACATCCGACACAAAATTTAATCTCTCGTCAAGCATGTGCCCTCACAACACAAGAGAATTACCCCATTTGCCATCATATGATTTCCAAAGCACTACATGTAGGGGTATATGAATACGATTTCGCTCTCTCTCCCAAAGAATTCACATGCATCATGTCATGAACCATAGGCTTGCCTCTAGTGTATTACTCCACTAATATAAGGACGCGTGATGTAAGATAACGTAGGACTTAACGGGTTGTAATGTAAGCTAAGGAACTAGTAAATACTGGGCTAACCAATAATAGCACTAGCTTCCTTAAGCGCTTTTCAATACATCCCACCTTCATTACGGGAATTGTTTCTTCCTCCATCCTCTCATTCTTGAAATTTTTCTTTGTTTTTGTTCCCATTTCTTTAAGCACACTCGACTTACTAGCAAAGATTAGTCATGCATCTTTATTTTTTTAATTTCAATAAGTGCACCTTTGACCTTTTCTTTAATTTTCACCACTTCCACTTTCCTTCCTTTTCACAATTCTCACTCCTTTACACTGTGGGAAAATTGTTTTTCTTGAGCGCTTAAGAGTTATGGATCAAATTCATGGCTAATGAAAAGAAGGGATTAAGCTCGGTTTGTACCTCTTCAAAGAAAGGAAAAAAAGGCTAAAGGCTCAATAGGGCTAACAAGGATGTACATTCAAGGTAGATATGATAAGGGAGAAACTTTCAGTTTATTCAAAGAAATGCCTACATCCTTTCCTACAATCCACATCCTTCATTTCATTTAGCAAACACACCAGGCAAGTTCTAGACACTTCACAATAGCATGGAATAGTCGAAACCTCACCTCACACTCATTGCACATGCTCAACTCAAGACATATTCACAGACTCTTCAATCAGCTAATTACAAGAATTCACTATTAAGCCTCGATCACACCAACTCGAACTCTATGGCCTAGGTATCTCATCATGTTTAGACATTTGCATGCTTTCATACGAATCACTTTTGCATCTTAATATCATGTACAACACGTAACAAGAATTCCGAACCATGAAGTAGCGACACGTTTGGGAAACAAACACAAGAAAGAAAAGAAAGAAAAAAAACTACTCCTATCGACTACATTTCTCTTAAGACAGTCGTCATCCATCCATCATAGGGAACGGTCGCTATCTACGACTTCGGTTCAATGGGACTATTCTCGGTAAAAGCACCAAAAACAAAGGCCGAGAAACCCAACATAAAAGAAATTCAACAAAAAAATTTTGATAGAAAAAGATAAAAAATATTAATTTGAAAAATATTTACACAACACAACCAACAGCAGCTCAATACAACACACAACAACTCAACATTCATTAGAACACCAAATTAATTACAGAACACACAACACAGAGTCACAAGGTCACATTTAGCACAGGCATAACAACAAAAAAAAACAAAACATAAACAAAGCAGCTGGCACCATGCCACGGTGCTATCGCGCACCTTCACTGGAACTTGAGGTTCCAGGTAATTACACTGAACGTGACACGAAGTGCATCACAGAGCACTGCTTCCATGTCACGGAGGTAACGCGAGCCTCCACTGGAATTTGGCAAAATTAATTCATCCGAGGCAGAATGCCTCCGCGATGGCAGCGTGACATGGCTCCATCGCGGAGCCCTTATTTTTGCTGCTCTCCCTTGTCATTTTCCACTCCTTGTTTCCAAGTCCATTCCCGATCTTTACCAACATGTATATTAGCTTCCCAAAATTTCCTTTTACCTGCAAAAAAACACTAATCATGTTGGTTAGTATAAATTCACATTTAACTAAAAGTCACATGAGAATATACATAATGATAGATAAAAAAAGTCGAAATGAAGCAGTCGAGTATCACTTGGGCATGCAATTCTGCCTAAGATCAGTGCTCAAGTTCGACCGGAAGATGACATTCTTTCCTGTACACAAGCTAATACAGAGACATACCTATAAGGATCTTACATGCTGTCCGATAAGCCCATAAAGCATCATCCAGCTTTCTAGACCAATTTGTCCGGTTAGCATTCACGGTCTTTGCTAAGATGATCTTTATCTCCCGGTTTGAGACCTCAACTAGCCCACTAGATTGTGGATGATAAGGTGTTGCCACCCTGTGCTTCACCCCATATTGCTCAAGCAAATTCCAAAACAACATGTTGTAGAAGTGTGAACCCCCATCACTAATGAAGGCTCTAGGAGTCCGAAATCTGGCGAAAACATTCCTCTTCAAGAACGCCATGACACTCTTATCTTCATTTTTTGGGAGCACAATTGCCTCCACCCACTTAGAAACATAGTCCACAGCTACAAGTATGTACTTCATCCCATTTGAGCTAACAAACGAGCCCATGAAGTCAATGCCCCAAACGTCAAATAGCTCAATGATAAGAATGGGGGTACGAGGGAGCTCTTGCCTCCTTGCCTTTGGCATGCATCACATGCGTTTGCAAAATCATGTGCATCTTAGTGAATGGTTGGCCAATACCCCACATTGCAGAATTTTGTGGGCTATGCGAACTCCACTATGATGACCCCAATAGGGGATGAGTGATAAGCCTTCAATATACTCAACATCTTAGCATCGGGCACACATCTTCGAATCACCCCATCAGAACATATGCGGAATAAGGAAGGCTCATCCAAAAAAAAACCCTACACATCAGACATGAATGTCTTCTTCTGGTGAACAGATAAATCTTTCGGTACCACACCACTCACCAGGTAATTAGTGAATTCTGCAAACCATGGGATGAGATACTAGGAAGCATCCAAAACTTGCTCATCAGGGAATGTGTCATCTATATCAAGCTCATCTCATAGTGCTGCATCTTCCTCTAATCTTGACAAGTGATTCGCCACCTGATTTTCGGTCCCCTTCTGGTCCTTAACCTCACACTCGAACTCTTAAAGCAACAGAACCCATCAAATCAGTCGTGGCTTGGCATCCATCTTTTCCATTAAATATCTCAGAGCTTCATAATCTGTATAAACTATCACCTTAGTTCCAAGCAAGTAAGACCAAATGTAACAACCCAAAAGTTCACGTGAGTTAGAAGTCGGAGTTTGAAAATGTGCTCGGCAGAAAATTTTAGCAGTGCCTCAGAACAACTCATACAACGAGTCCTTGGTTGCTCTAACGAGTCGTAGGAGTTAGTCATTGTATGGAATTCAGGGATAAGGCTTTGTTTGATAACACGGGAGGAGGGATGAGTCGTTGTAACAAATAACGACCCATTAGAAGCAGTCGTGGTGAGATATTAAGATGGGCTACTTGTCACACCCTGCCTTGGGGGGTATGACTGGCAGCTGGTGCCCTACTAGGACCTGAACTGCTAGACTGCTGAGCCTGGGCACATCTGGTGCCTGGCTAGCTCTAACTCACATTTCTGGAAACAAAGCGATATATAACGGCTGTAAACACAGCCCCCGGCCCATTGGCCTATAGCCTCCTATACCTGTAATGACAGCTTAACCAGAAACATGCAACTATAGGGAAACCTATGCGGGCCGACAAGGCCACCATGCTGTCTAGTTATCTGCAACTCAACAATAAAATACTAGAAGGCTACGTGACCGGCAAGGTCACCACTACTGTCGAGTTATGGCCCCACACAGCCAACATAAAAGAAATAAAGGTACTAACATCTATACAACTGCACGGCCTCACACGACCGGCTCAACTGACCACAGGAAAATATATACAGACTGCAAGCCTCTAGGAATAACAATAAAAATGATCGGGACAGGGCCCCGACCTACCCGTACTGTACAACAAAAGTAAGCAAAGTACACCTCTGGAATTCAGTCTCCGGATGACAGGAGCTGAATACTCGATCGCTGATAGGAATCACGAGGGATCGCCTCCTCGTTTGTGAGTACCTGCAGGCAAGTAATGCAGCGCCCCACCGGGCATCAGTACCGCTGGTACTGAGTATGTAAAGCAATAACTGAAAGAAATATCTGAAAACAATAGTACAACTGATGAAACTGAAATAGGAAGGAATAGATTAGCTGTCTGATAATGTAAATCATGCCTACTCTTAACTATACTGGAAAGAGTAGGAGTCGTACCTGGAGACGTATCGTTCTACTGCCAATCTACTCGTACCTAATGTAACATGGCATAACATAACATAACATAACATAGCTCACACAAACCTTACCCAGCCCCCATAAGCCGGGAGGTACAACCAGCACAGAATCTATACCCCTACCCCGGTCATCCCATATCCTATAATAGCTATAAGCATCCTGCCGATCCCCTGACTATAACTGCATCTGAGTCCGGAGGACTCCTGAATCAACACTCGGGCGTATCCGCTCGACAGGGGTGTATAAGGGCCAATCAAGGCACAATATGGGGAAAACTGGCATCCCATCTTCGTCCCCTGTGGGACGGCATGCCACTCCGTAGAGCGATGTATCCTCATCCTCTGGCAGACGATTCGATACAGCTATTAACCCTGCGGCGGTCATGGATGCTAGGTAATCCAACCCCAAAATAATACAACGGTCTCAACTAGTAATACTATCTGCATATCCCACATACTTAAGCTAATAGTAGTAAAGTATCCGTACATACTGTGTGTTGAACTAGTAATGGTAATGTGTACATACTTAACACATACTGAGACTGATAATAGTATATATGTATAAATATAATCTTCTGCCATACTGTGCTGAGTCTAACGCTGAACAAGATATAGTTTTTCTGCTGAAAACCATGTTGTATACTGAGTTTCTATAGTAACATGATTTGCTATTTCTAATATGCTTTCTAAACTTCATTTTAACCTATCAGTCTGCTTCTGAGATGCCTTACAGATATTACATTGCTCTACTGGGTTTCAACTGAATACGATAATATCCTAACATTTTGTACTACATCATATACTAAGCGTGCTGTGCAGTTCCTAACACTTGTATTAGAATCTATATCGTGCTAGTCAGTTTCGTGCTAATTATAACCTGGTGCTTCTAATATCGTACCAACATTCGTAATAAACACAACACATGACTTCTGAACATTCTACTGGCCTTTAAATTACTTTACTATACCGAGTTTACTAACTTGCTGAGGAAACTAGCTTTGCATACCTTTGCTTCTGATTTCCCGACTAACTGGCGTAACTTGGTCAGTATTTCAGCTATTCCTCCCAACTGCATTCACATATACGTCAATCAGTACTAAATACAACTTTATAATGAAGAACGACATCACTTTCGATATAATTATAGCCTAAACTTAGGCCTATCGAAAGACGGTCAAAAACTCGCTATTTTCCAAAAGTCCAGAAGGAAGAAATATTCACTTCATAGCTAGGAACACATAGACACTAGTTTGGAGCAATTCTACTTACCTTAGCTCGGTAGCTCGACTATCCGTCAGCCGTATTTCACGAAACCAAATCCGTAGAAATGCTCTCTGCTGCTAAATACCTCAGTATCTGAGGTTAATTTGAGTTTGGACAATGTTTGGCAGCGTAATCAGTCGATAATATATTACCTTCCTTCATCCCTCTCTGCCCCCTGCGTTTTCTGGAAGTTTTCATAAGTTTTAAATGAATTAGACCGAAGTGGGGCTTTATATACTTGAGCCTGGACAGGGCCAACATGTCACGGAGCCAACGCGGAGGCTTCACCTCCGTGACACGCTGCCATCGCGGAGGGGCTCTGCCTCGGCTCCTTCAGCAATGGTTCGACAGGTTTCTCATCCGATCTTTTTCCCGGGCTTTCTCTAGAATGTATAGCCTTCAAATATGCTTAACCAACGTGCAAATAGGTCATCTAGGTGCCGGGAATCCTACGGGGTATAACATTCTTCCCCCCTTATGAACATTCGTCCTCGAATGTATACTGCTATCTAGAGGACTACTTAACTCACTACTTAGGAAAATTCCGACAAAGTTTCCCCTGTAATATGGACTATCCTAAAAACCTGAAACGCAGAAAAGTCCAATGCAGGTACTGCATGCAATACTTTAAGATTCACAGGATAGCTAATCATCAATCTTTCTCATCTATACATATACAACCATAAGATACTGCATAAATAACAACACGGACATACCTGTCGTCTGACTAGGCCTGGAATAGGTGAGGATATCTAGCTTTCATATCTTCTTCAGCCTCCCACGTCATCTCCTCTCGGTTCCTGTTACGTCACAGTACTTTGACAGATGCAATATCCTTAGTTCTCAATCTACGGATCTGCCGGTCTAGAATAGTTACTGGAATCTCTTCATAGGCCAACTCTTCGGTAGCCTAGATATCCTGGACTGGAACTGCTCTAGATGGGTCTCCCTTTGGCGCATGCTTTTCTATCTTTCGGACTAAAATACGATACGGCACCGCAAACCAGAATTTACAAAACTTATTCAATTCTCAACATTCAACTCCGAGAGTTTCAAATACGGAGTTTACTATGATTCACAAAGCTAAGACTTACTAACTTGCCGAAGAACAACTTTACGTACCTTAACCTCGAGTTATCCGACTGTCGGACGAGGCTCGGTCAGTATTCCAACTAAATCTCCCAACTGCATTCATAAACATATCAATTAGTACTAAATACAACACTATTTTGAGGGACGGCGTCACTTTCGATATAATTATAGCCTAAACTTAGGCTTATCGAAAGACGGTAAAAAACATGCTATTTTTCAGAAGTCCAGAAGGGAGAAGTATTCACTTCACAGCTACGAACACATAGACACTAGTTTGGAGCTATTCCACTTACCTTAGTCCGATAGCTCGATGATTTGTCAGCCGAATTTCGTGAAACTAAATCCGTAGGAATGCTCCCTGCTGCTAAATACCTCTGTACCTGGAGTTAATTTGAGTTTGGACTACGTTTGGCAGCGTAATCGAACGATTATATGTTAACCTCCTTCGTCCCTCTCTGTTTTTCTACGTTCTCTGGAGATTTTTAATGAGTTAAAATGAAATCAAACCGAAGTGGGGCTTTATATACTTGAGCCAGGACAGGGCCAACGTATCACGGAGCCAACGCGGAGGCTCCACCTCCGTGACACGTTTCCATCGCGGAGGGGCTCTGCCCCGGCTCCTTCCGCGATGGTTCGATAGGTTTCTCGTCCGGTCTTTTCCCGGTCCTTTCTCTAGCACGTATGGCTTCCAAATATGCTTAACCAACGTGCGACTAGACCATATAGGTGTCGGAAATCTTACGAGGTATAACATTTATCTTGAAAAGGAAAGAAATTGGAAAGTTGTGAATTGGTAGGATATGATCTCTTCTTAGTTTGGGAAAATTGAGAATTGATTTACCTTCAGAATAGAAATATATATATGAAAGTCGTATTAGTAAATTAAGGAATTAGTTTCGTATGGCTAGAACATGAAATTCTTTTATCACAGAAATGTAGGTTGAAGGTTCATGATTCTTAAGTTGGGTAGAATACGAAAGTTTCTTTCCATAGGCAATAATTCTTGACTAGCAACTGAAGGAAAGATTAATCCAATTGTATCGATAAATTATTTCCCTGCATGTTCGTTTTGGCCTCAGCTTGCTCATTACTATAGTTCAGACTCATTTTTTCATTTTGTCTTAGATTAGTATAACTTAGGAAACAAACTCTCAAAATATTCTTTAAATTGTTGTCTGCATTTTTAGAGTTAGAGTTCATTAACATTTAATTCGATTATTACTTTGGTTCAGTCCCTGTGGGATCGATACTTGGCTTACTTTAGCCACTTTACAACTTGTTCGACCACGTGCACTTGCGTGTAGTTGCGAAACAGCCCGAACAAGTTTTTGGCGCCGTTGTCGGGGAAATGGCAATTGGTAAAATTGTCTTCTTAAGTGTTAGTTTACGATTTCTATATTAGTGCTGACAACTTGATCTTAGCCTGTCTTTTGCAGATATTGAATTCTGTTGAACACTGGCTAGAGACAAGGAGCTGGTGGACTCATACTTAGAGTCGGAAAGACAATTTCATCGTCAAAGAAGAGGAGCTCTAGAGAAGAAGCTGCAGTTGCTCAGACAAACAATCCTGGAGCAACAACAGAATCCACCACTTGTAAGGGCAGTGTTAGTGCCTGAGGAAATGGCAGCTAGGCCGGTTCGCGAAGTGGCAATCCCACATGCTAACAATGTTACATCAAGCATTCGCAAACCCGAGCCAGGAGGGAGGTTTGAGCTGAAACAGAATATGGTGCAATTGTTGCACACCAGCGGGCAATTCACAGGTCTCCCTCACGAGGATCCACAACAACATCTCCAAAACTTTTTGTAGATAAGTGACACTTACATCCCCGCTGGAGTATCATCTGATTACGTAAGGCTTACATTGTTCCCATTTTCACTATTGGGAGAAGCAAAGAGGTGGTTGAAAGCTGAGCCACCTAATTCCATCACCACTTGGGATGATCTTGCAAGAAAATTTTTGATACGGTTGTTTCCATCTGGGAAAACAGCAAGACTTAGAAGTTAGATTCTAAGTTTTAAACAAAGAGAGGGGGAGAATCTGTATCAAGCTTGGGAAAGATTCAAATCCATGTTACGGGATTGTGCTCACCATCACCAGTCCAATGATGTGCTAGTGCATACTTTCATAGAGGGTTTGGAACCCCACAAAAAAATTTTGCTAGACTCAGCAGCTGGGGGACAAGCATTAGAAAAGACTTATGAGGAGCTGTATACTTTGTTAAATCGTATTTCGCAGGGAAATCCAGAGTGGAATGCGGACTCTTCTAGAGGAGGAAAAAGGAAAGCGGTAGGAGTCTTGGAAGTGGATAGGTTTACCGCTATCGCTGCAGAGATAGCTGCATTGCAAAATCAATTTAACACCCACTTCAGCAATATGAGCTTAAATCAATCTCAAGCCCCAGTTAATGTAGTGCAGCAGATTTGGTGTGAAGTATGCGGTAGTAATGAACACTCAGCTGAGTGTTGTGGTGCAAATCCAGATTCAGTGAACTTTGTTGGTAATGTACAGAGAAATAATCACCAACAGTATGGCAACAACTACAATTCTAATTGGAGGAATCATCTGAATTTCTCCGGGGGTAGTAATAGCCATCAAGGGCAGAGTTCGAATCAGGGTACGCAGAGAAATCAAGGAGGGCAGCAGAACTATCAGACTCAATACAGAAGCAACAATGCACCTCCTCCTCCACCACCACCCAGCATTGAGGAAATGTTTAAAACAATGATAGCTAACCAAGCTCAATTGCAGGCTGACTATGTGAAATTGGCGGCAGATGTAAAGAACAATCAGTTAGCTACAAAGGCGTTGGAGTACCAGTTTGGGCAACTAGTTGGAGCTCAAAACACCAGGCCAAGAGGAGGACTACTGAGTGACACTGACCCGAACCCCAAGCAAGTAAATGAAGTGACCACAAGGAGTGGTTTACAACTCAAGGAGGTGGAACCAGAAAGACCACCTCAGCAGTCAGGAGCAGTGGAGAAAGAAAAGGGACAGAATTATGAGAGGGGGAAGGAGAAGGCAGCTGAAGCATAAAGACCACCACCCCCGTTCCCTCAAAGATTAAAGAAACACAAGGAGGAAGCGTGTTTCAAAAAGTTCATGCAGGTGCTTAAACAGATACACATTAATTTACCTCTTGTTGATGTTTTGCAGGGAGTGCCGAAGTATGCAAAGTATATCAAGGACATCGTATCTAACAAAAGCAGATTGACGGAGTATGCTACGGTGGAGCTTACAGAGGAGGGCACTTCCCGGATACAGAACAGGTTGCCAACAAAGCTCAAGGACCCTGGGAGCTTTACAATTCAAATCACAATTGGGCAAAGTATCTGAGCTCGTGGACTATGCGATTTGGGAGCGAGCATTAACTTGATGTCAACATCGGTGTTCAAGAAGTTGGGGCTGGGAAGTCCTAGACCAACGACAGTGATCTTGCAGTTAGCGAATCATTCTTTGGCCAGACCAGATGGCATTGTGGAGGACGTGCTGGTGCAAGTGGGTGTTCATTCTGTTTGTTATATGGGTATATAACAACACGCAAGTGCACGTGGTCGAACAAGTAGTAAAGTGGCTCAAGTAAGCCAAGTATCGATCCCACAGGGACTGGGATAAGGTAGCAATCTGCTCAAGTGTACTATATTTTAATTCTAACAATAAAGACAACAGTGTAACCAAGAGTTATATAATTTGGGTTCTAATTTTTATGCTAAGTCTAAAACAAGTATCTAATGTGAGTCTGAACTATGAATGTGAGCATACTGAGGTTAATTGAACATGTAAAGAAATTAATTATCCATATAATTTGGTTAACCTTTCCTCCGGTTGCTAGTCAAGAACTAATGCCAATGGATTAAAACTCTCGTATTTAACCCAACTTAAGAATCATGAACCGCCCACCTACATTTCTGTGATTAAACAAAATTCATGCTCTAGCCATACAAACCCGGTTCCTAAATTGACTAATATGACTTTCAGGTATATTTCTATCCTGAAGGTAAATCAATTCTCAATTTTCCCAAACTAAGAAAAGATCATATCCTATTGATTCACAACTTTCCAATTTCTTGCTCTCTCGAGTGAAACCAGACTTTTTAGATATACATTAACATAGGCCACACATTAATGCAGTAAGAACAAGAATCAATAGAACAACCATGGAAGAAAAGATGAAAAACCAACTTAATCAACAATCACATTTCAATACAATTGTCCTTAACCTCAGCAAGAAGAGGAATTAGCCACTCATTTGTGGATTAAACATCGTTAAATGAGTGTTAAACATACAAGCAATTGAATTAAAGAAGAAGGAGATAGAGAAAAAACCCTGATAATTTCGTCCCCTCACTGCCTGTAACCCACGTTCTTACTCCACCAATTCATAATTATTAAAAATGAACCTAAGTGTTCCATTTATACTAGTGGGAATTTTTCCCGGAATAACAAGCAACGTGTCACGGAGTGCATCGTGGAACACTGCCTCTGTGACACGCCACTGACGCGGACCCTTACTGGAAACTGGGTGTCCAGGTAATAAGGCCCAACGTGGAACGACGTGCAACGCGGAGCTAGGCCATTGTGCCACGGACCCAACGCGCACCCTCACTGGAATTTGGCCAAAAATTCCCTATCCAGGCAGAAGGCCTCCGCGATGGCAGCGTGACATGGCTCCATCGCCGAGCCTCTTTATTTTGTGCCTTCCAATGCCTTGTCCTTTGCTAACATCCGAGTCCAACCCCAATCTCTCCCAACACGCATTTTAGCTTCCCAAAATTACATTTTACCTGCAAAACAATGCTAATCATGTTGGTTAGTATAAATTCACATTTTATTAACAATCACATGAGAATGTATAAACATTGCTAGATAAATAAGGCTAAAATGACATATTTAAGTATCACTTGGGCATATAAATTTGCCCAAGATCACTTACCCCACACTTAAATCCTTGTTCGTCCTCGAACAAAAATCTTACACCTCATGCAATTTACACCCCAACCTCGCTGCTTTGGTTCGACCATTTAGGCTACGGTCATACCGATTATTCAATACAACAAATCATCAAGAAAACACGCATGGTCCAATCAATGCAAGGACCTTCAATACATCAAGGCCTTCTAGACTTAAGAATCGACTCTCGATATTGGCAAACTCATGCAAATCAACTAATCAAGACATCCGACACAAAAATTAATCTCTCATCAAGCATGTGCCCTCACAACACAAGAGAATTTTCCCCTCTTTGATCATATGAGCTCCAAAAAAAAATTACATGCAGGGGCATATAAACACAATTTCGCTCTCTCTCCCAAAAGAATTCACATGCATCATGTCACGACCCATAAGCTTGCCTTTAGTGTATTACTCCACTAATATAAAGAAGTGTGATGTAAGATCACGTAGGACTTTAACGGGTTGTAATGTAAGCTACGAAACTAGTAAATATTGGGCTAGCCAATAATAGTCACTAGCATCCTTAAGCGCCTTTTCAATACATCCCATCCAACTCGTGGGCATTGTTTCTTTCTTCGTCCTCCCATTCTTGAAGTTTGTCTTTAGTTTGGCCCATCTTATTAAGCAAACTTGACACAACAACAAAGATTATTCATACACCTTCATGATAGTTTATTTATAACAAGTGCACCTTCAACCTTTTCTTTCCTTCCATCACTCTGCTTTCCTTTTCTTTTCACCATTCTCACTCTTTGACACATTGGGAAAATTATTTTCTCTTCTTCAGCACTTAAGAGTTTTGGATCAAATTTACGGCTAATGAAAAGAAGGGATTAAGCTCGGTTTACAACTTTTTGACAAAAGAAAAAAAATAATAGGCTAAAGGCTCAACGGGCTGACTAGGGTGTACGATCAAGGTGGGTACTATAATGAAAAAGAGAAACTTTTGGTTAAAAACAAAGAAATGCCTACATTCTTTCCTACAATACACCTCCTTCATTTCATTTTGTACACGAACCAGGCAAGTTCTAGACACTTCACAATAGCATGGAATAACAAAACCTCACTTCACACTTATTGTACATGCTCAATTCAAGACGTATTCACGGACTCTTCAATCATCTAATTACAAGAATTCAAATATTAAGCCTCAATCACACTGAATCGACTCTATGGCCTAGGTATCTCAACATATTTACAAAGTTGCACGCTTCCATACAAATCACCTTTGCATTTCAAATATCATGTACAACATGCAACCAGAATTCCGCAGCCATAAAGTAACTACAGGTTTTGGGATGCAACCCACAAAAGAAAAACAACTAAAAAATAAAAAAACAACTACTCCTAACGACTGCATTTCCCTTAAGACGGTCGTCATCCATCCATCATAGGGAACGGTCACTAACTAAGACTTCGGTTCAATGGGACCATTCTCGGTAAAAGAACCGAAAACAAATGCCGAGAAACCCAAGAATTGAAAAAAAAAATTTTAAAAATATCGATCATTTCGATAAACAAAAATACAAAATCAGCTAGCAACATTCAGCAACACACAACAGTTTCACATTTCACATAGAATTACAATACAGAACAACTTCACAATCACAAATCACTGGGTCACAAAATTTTTTTTTTCACAGGCACAACAACAGAACAAAACATACACAACAACATAACCAGCACCTAACTACTCCCACCCCACACATATATCGAACACTATCCCCAGTGTTCATAGAAATTGAAATAGCACAAAAATTGGGTGGTGGAACTCCCTGATCAATCAAAATACTCCACTTCTTCATCAGGTGCTGTTACTTCATCTCCCATGTCTGAATCACCCCCATCGTCATCATCGGACTCCACATCGGAGTCCTCCCGACGTGTCTCCTCATCTGTGGGGACATCATCATCCGTGGGCTCTATAAAAGCTGGCCCCACTCAGCATAGAGCCCTGGCATTTTCGCCAAAAGGGTAGTCTAGATCGTGCTGCCATAGCTCCTCCTCTGTTGCTGGCCTCCCGCCTATCCTCAGCTGGAGCATCTGCATCCCGTAAATGCGAGCCATGTACTGATCATCTCAAGCATGTAGCTCGGCAAGTGTAAGAACAGGCCCGTGGGTGGTGTCGGGTGCCTTAGTTTTGGTGACATCTAAGGCCCGCCGCTCCATCTGCGCGATATAGTCAAGGGCCTCTTCCTCGACATCCAGGCCCCTCAGGAATGAGGTGAGTAGTCCACCAAATCCGTATATGTGCCCCTGATGCAACTGGGCTCTCTTCATGGCGGAGATAATCACCGCCTCCACATTGATCTCCAGCCCTTTCGTCAGGGCGTACACCAGGCATATACGATCCCGAGTTACATCCGTCATATGTACCCCCAGGATTAGGTAGGAACACACGATCTTAAGCCATATTCTGGCTTCCCTGTTCATCTGTGAGTAGGGAAAAGTGTGATGGTAGCCCCTCTCCTTGTGCCTGCTCCATCTAGCCATCAATCGGGTTCCACACAAAGTGCGTCTGATGTCCGCATATGGTGGAGTGATGTTTAGCTGTCGAAGCACGTGGTCGTCTGTGTCCCGCGCCCCTAGGATAACATTGAGGTGATGGGGCTCAAAGGTGACTATTTACCCTCTTATTTTGATGGTGTGACTTCTGAGAGTCGGGTTCCAATTGGCATAGAATTCCCGAATCAAGTGCAAGTTGCATTCCTTGGGCTCTTCAAAGATGAAGTTTAGCCCAACTGCCTCGCTCCTGTGGACGATCCTAGGGAACTCCTGTGCCAACGGTTCCCGTGCTATGTGTTTCTCGGGGAAGTACTTGCTCTCCTTGTGCTTTGCATACCACTTCTTCCCCTCTTCTGTCACCCACCTGGTTCCGTATTTGCAGCATTGGCCGTGTGGAACCGCTGGTGCTGCTGGGACCGTTGTGCCCAATCTGATTCTTTTTCTACCGGCGCCAGATGTTGATGCGCCTTTTCCCTTGTCTTGCCTGCTTGCCATTGTTCCTGTCAACCCAAACAGACAAGTTCAATGTTAAGCCAATGAATATTAGCTTCGACTAAGGTTGGGTTAAGCTAGGCTACCCCACACTTAGTTCTTAGCTAAAATTACAACATTATGGCAAGATCATACTTATTTACACAAACAAACAACCAAATATAACAAACATGCTTAGTGCATTCGAGGAATTCGATGGTATATATTCTATGTACTACTCAGGTTTGCGAATTCTAGATGTGACATTGTTAGCATGTGGGATTGCCACCTCGCGAACCGGTCGAGCTGTTACTTCCTCGGGCACTAACATTGCCCGTACTACTGGTGGATTCTGTTTTTGCTCCATGATTGTTTGTCTGAGCAACTGCAGCTTTCTTTCTAGAGCTTCTCTCCGCTGACGATGAAATAATCTTTCAGGCTCTAAATATGAGTCCACCAGCTCCTTGTCTCTTGCCAGTGTTCAACAGAGATTAAATCTGCAAAATACAGGCTAAGACTAAGTTGTCAACACTAAGAAAATAAAAATATAGTAAATTAACACTTAAGAAAACTTCACCAATTGCCAGTCCCCGGCAACGGCGCCAAAAATTTGTTCGCTCTGTTTGTTATATGGGTATATAACTACACGCAAGTGCACGTGGTCGAACAAGTAGTAAAGTGGCTCAAGTAAGCCAAGTATCGATCCCACAGGGACTAGGATAAGGTAACAATCTGCTCAAGTGTACTATATTTTAATTCTAACAATGAAGACAACAGTGTAACCAAGAGTTAGATATTTTGGGTTCTAATTTTTATGCTAAGTCTAAAATAAGTATCTAATGTGAGTCTGAACTATGAATGTGAGCATAGTGAGGTTAATTGAACATGTAAAGAAATTAATTATCCATATAATTTGGTTAACCTTTCCTTCGGTTGCTAGTCAAGAACTAATGCCAATGGATTAAAACTCTTGTATTTAATCCAACTTAAGAATCATGAACCGCCCACCTACATTTCTGTGATTAAACGAAATTCATGCTCTAGCCATACAAACCGAGTTCCTAAATTGACTAATACAACTTTCAGGTATATTTCTATCCTTAAGGTAAATCAATTCTCAATTTTCCCAAACTAAGAAAAGATCATATCCTATTGATTCACAACTTTCCAATTTCTTGCTCTCTCGAGTGAAACTGGACTTTTTAGATATACATTAACATAGGCCACACATTAATGCAGTAAGAACAAGAATCAATAGAACAACCATGGAAGTAAAGATGAAAAACCAACTTAATCAACAATCACATTTCAATACAATTGTCCTTAACCTCAGAAAGAAGAGGAATTAGCCACTCATTTGTGGATTAAATATCGTTAAATGAGTTTTAAACATACAAGCAATTGAATTAAAGAAGAAGGAGATAGAGAAAAAAACCCTGATAATTTCGTCCCCTCACTGCCTGTAACCCACGTTCTTCCTCCACCAAGTCAGAATTATTAAAAATGAACCTAAGTGTTCTATTTATACTAGTGGGAATTTTTCCCAGAATAACAAGCAACGTGTCACGGAGTGCATCACGGAGCACTGCCTCCGTGACACGCCACTGACGCAGACCCTTACTGGAAACTGGATGTCCAGGTAATAAGGCCCAACGTGGCACGGCGTGCAACGCGGAGCTAGGCCACCGTGCCACGGACCCAACGCGCACCCACACTAGAATTTGGCCAAAAATTCCCTATCCAGGCAGAAGGCCTCCGCGATGGCAGCGTGACACATCTCCATCTCGGAGCCTCTTTATTTTGTGCCTTCCAATGCCTCGTCCTTTGCTAACATCCGAGTCCAACCCCGATCTCTCCCAACACGCATTTTAGCTTCCCAAAATTACATTTTACTTGCAAATCAATGCCAATCATATTGGTTAGTATAAATTAACATTTTATTAACAATCACATGAGAACGTATAAACATTGCCAGATAAACAAGGCTGAAATGACATATTTAAGTATCACTTGGGCATATAAATTTGCCCAAGATCAGTGGGCTCCCTTATCTTCCCGGTAGATTTTGTTGTGCTGGATTTTGAGCCAGATGCGGAAGTCCCATTTATTTTGGGACTTCCTTTCTTGGAAACTGGGAAAGCGTTGATTGATGTAGCTACAGGGCAGCTAAATATGCGGGCGCATGACAAAGTGGAGGTATTCGATGTATTTAAGTCCATGAAGCTTCCGACCATACATGAGGAGCTTTCAGCAATCAGTGTGCTTGATCAAGCAGAAATCCTTCAGATTGTTGAATCTCGAGATTCATTGGAAAGAGCATTGCTGAGCTCCGATCAGTTCGGAGATAAAGATACTTATGAGGTGGTGCAAATGCTGAATGAACCACAAATGTATCCTAGGAAGCATGACTTTCAGCCTTTAATGAGGTCCTTGGAACCATTGCCGAAACCATCTATTGAGGAAGCACCAAAGCTGGAATTGAAAACATTGCCTCCCCATTTAAAATATGTCTTTTTGGGGGAAGAGGATACTTTTCCAGTCATCCTCTCCGCATAATGACAGAGGCATAGGAAAAGGAAGCATTGGTGGTTCTCAGAAGAAGGAAGAAAGTAATGGGCTGGCAAATGTCAGATATTCAGGGTATCAACCCAGCCTTTTGCACACACAGAATTTTCATGGAGACAGGAGCAAAGCCAATTGTTCATCCTCAGCGAAGGTTGAATCTGGCAATGAAAGACGTGATTAGGAAAGAAGTAATTAAGTGGCTTGATGCAGGTGTGGTCTATCCTATTTCGGACAGCGAATGGGTCAGCCCCATTTAGTGTGTCCCAAAGAAAGGAGGGATGACCGTGGTCACCAATGAGACGAATGAGTTGATCCCTACTCGCACCGTCACAGGCTGGAGGATTTGCATGGACTACAGAAAGATCAATGAAGCCACAAGGAAAGATCACTATCCTATTCCATTCATTGATCAGATATTGGACAGATTGGCGGGACAAGAATATTATTGTTTCCTTGATGGGTACTCTGGCTATAACCAAATAGCCATAGCACCGGAGGATCAGGAGAAGACTACTTTCACATGTCCTTATGGGACATATGCTTTTAGGCGGATGCCATTTGGGTCATGCAATGCACCCGCCACATTCCAGAGATGCATGATAGCTATCTTTCACGACATGGTGGAGGATTTCGTCGAGGTATTTATGGATGATTTTTCTGTTTTTGGTAATTCGTTTGCTACTTGTTTGCAGAATCTTGACAGGGTGCTAGCTCGCTGTGAAGAATCCAACCTTGTACTCAACTGGGAGAAATGTCATTTCTTAGTCAAGGAGGGTATCGACCTTGTCCATAAAGTTTCTTGCAAGGGGTTGTAGGTCGATCATGCTAAGATCGAAGTTATTGAGAAGCTACCACCACCTATGCCGGTGAAGGGTGTTCACAGTTTTCTCGGGCATGCAGGGTTCTACAGACGGTTCATCAAACACTTCTCCAAAATTTCTGGAGCATTATGCAGATTTCTAGAAAAAGAGGTGAAGTTCGAGTTGGATGATGAGTGTGTCAAAGCATTCGAGGAGTTGAAGCAGAAATTGATAGAAGAACCTTTCCTTATTTCTCCGGATTGGGAACAACCATTTGAACTGATGTGTGATGCAAGCGATGTGACTGTGGGAGCTGTATTGGGGCAGCGGAGGAATAGAATCTTTCATTCTATTGATTATGCAAGCAAAACACTGAACACTGCCCAAAGTAATTATACAGTCACAGAAAAGGAGATGCTAGCATTGGTGTTTGCGTTTGATAAATTCTGGTCCTATTTGGTGGGTTCGAGAGTAGTGGTGTATATCGATCATGCAGCGATTCAGTATCTGTTTAACAAGAAGGATGCAAAGCCCAGGTTGATCAGATGGATCTTGTTGTTGCAAGAGTTTGACCTAGAAATTAAAGATAGAAAGGGGAGTGAGAATCAAGTGGCAGATTACCTATCACGATTTGAAAGTCGGTCACATGTGAAGGAAGGTGACGGCATCAAAAAGGAGTTCCCGAATGAGCAGCTCTTGGCAATAGGGGAAGCTGAGATCCCGTGGTATGCAGACATAGTGAATTTCCTAGTGAGTGGAGTCTATCCACCGGAGGCTACGGCTCAACAGAGAAAAAAATTGAGGCATGATTGCAGGTATTTTATTTGGGATGAGCCATACTTGTTTAAACATGGACCGAATCAGGTTATGAGAAGATGCATCCCGGAGAGCCAGATTGCAGAAGTTTTGAGGAGTTGTCACTCTTCATTGTATGGAGGGCACCAGGGAGGCGAGCGGACAGTGCACAAAGTGCTACAGTCAGGGTTCTTTTGGCCTACACTGTTCAGAGACTCTATGGCATACGTCAAAATGTGTGATAGATGTCAAAGGACAGGCACAATTGGTAGGAGGCAAGAGATGCCACTGCAGCATATACTAGAAGTGGAGATCTTTGATGTATGGGGTACTGATTTCATGGGCCCGTTCCCACCGTCATTTGGTAATCGTTACATCTTGGTGGCCGTTGATTATGTATCAAAGTGGGTGGAAGCACTAGCTTGCCCCAGGAATAACAACAAGGTGGTAAAAAAATTTGTGAAAAAACACATTTTCACCAGGTTCGGGACACCCCGAGCCATTATCAGTGATGGAGGGGCTCATTTTGTCAATCCAAGTTTCAAGAAGTTGCTAGCTAAGTATGGGGTGCGCCACAAGGTGGCAACAACATATCATCCCCAAACTAGTGGGCAAGTGGAGGTGTCGAACAAAGAAGTGAAGCAAATTCTCCAGAAAATAGTGAATGCACAATGTAGTGATTGGTCAAGCAAAATCGATGATGCGTTGCGGGCATATAGAACTGCTTACAAGACACCAATTGGGACTTCTCCATACCGATTGGTCTATGGAAAAGCGTGTCATCTGTCGGTGGAGCTAGAACACCGAGCTTTCTGGGCCGTGAGGAAATTGAATATGGACCTAGAGCTAGCGGGCAAGAAGAGGTTGATGCAACTCAGCGAACTTGATGAGTTTCGTTGGCATGCTTATGAAAGTGCCAAGGGATAAAAAGAGAAAACAAAGAGGTGGCATGATAAGCATATGGTGCGTCGTATTTTCGACCGGGCCAGAAAGTGTTGCTTTTCAATTCAAGATTGAAGCTGTTTCCAGGGAAATTATGGTCCAAATGATCAGGGCCATTTGAGGTAGTGAGAATGACCCCGCACGAGGCAGTAGAGTTGTGGAAAGAAGATCGAAGTGCCACGTTCTTGGTTAATGGGCAGCGGTGTAAGCATTATTGGGGTGAGGACGTTATTCGAGAGAAAACATCTGTTACTCTAGAGGATGATTGAGCTTTAATGACGTCGAGCCGCGACGGTAAACCAGGTGTTGAACGGGAGGCAACCCGTGAAATTGTTGTAATAGATGAGTAGAATTAGTTAAAAAGAAAAAGAAAAGAAAAAGAAAATAAAAATAAAAATATAAATAAAAATTAAAAATTGTGTTCGTGTTTGAAACCGATAAAGTCTAACCAATTTCTTGTTGTGAGATGATTTTCAGCTGGAACGGAGGGCAAAAATACAAAGGATCGCAAAGGAAAAAAATTGAGGTGAGAAAAAAATAAAGTGGCAAGACAGTGAGCCTGTGCGATGGCTCCATTTCACGGAGGAGGGCCTTTGCGTTACCCTCCGTGACACGTCGAAGGCATTCTGGAATTTTCACAAATTCCAGAACACCTACGCGATGGCTCCGTGTCACGGAGGGGGTGCTCCGCATTACCCTCCGTGACACGTTGAGGTGTTATTCGCGTCGGGTCACACCGGGTCGCCGGGTTACCTGCATGAAAAATCCTCTTTTTAACCCCAAAAACCCCTCATTTTTCCCATTTCTCACTCCCATCCGCGACAAACCCCCTAAAATCCCTCCTTCCCCAATGTGACACGGACCTAGGATCGAAGTTTCTTCAACTTTTCTTCGATATCATCGAATTAAAGGTATGTTCTTGAACTTAACCTCAATTTTTGCCGAAATTTTCAATTTTTGAGCATGTGAGGTGACTAAAGCTTGCCCTAAGTTTAAATTGAGCATGAATTCATTTAAGTTATTGTTGATTGATGTTCGCAGTATCATTATGATTATATGAACTTGATAAATACATGTTTGATTGAATTTTTGCGAAATTGGTAGCTAGGGTTGGAATTTGAATAGGAAGAAACTAAATTTGGTTGAAAATTTGAAAATAATTGGGTTGTGCATGTTGGGTGATGTAAATGATGTTGTGAATAAGGATGAATATGCTAAATAAACAAGGGAAATGAAATTGGTGAATTGCATAGGTTGTGGTTGTTGAGAAAATTTTTGGCTAAGTGTTATGTGATGTAATGGAATCGATGGTGATATTGTGATTAGTTGTACGAAGTTTGAGTAGTACATAGTAATTATTCCATCGACTTATCTAAATGCACGAGGCATGTTGATTGATAAAAATTGGAAAAGAATGATTTTCCTGCCGAATTGTTTTCATTGTGGCTGAAGACTAAGTGTGGGGTGGCCTAACTCAACCCAACCTTAATCGAAGCAAATTTTTTACTTGAATAACATTGGGACTGTCTGTTTGATTTGACAGGAACGATGTCAAGCAGGCAAGAAAAAGGAAAGGGCGCATCTACATCAGGCGCCGGGAGAAAAAGGATTAGACTGGGAATGGCAGTTCCAGCAGCACCAGCGGTTCCACGCGGCCAACGCCGTCAATACGGAACCCGATGGGTGACGGACGAAGGGAAGAAATGGTATGCAAAGCACAAGGAGACCAAATACTTCCCTGAGGAGCACATTGCAAGGGAGCCACTTGCACAGGAATTCCCCAGAATCGTACAACGGATTGACACTGCTGGGCTGAACTTCATCTTCGAAGAGCCCAAGGAGTGCAATCTCCATTTGATTCGAGAGTTCTACGCAAACTGGAACCCAACACTCCAAAGTCACACCGTCAAGATAAGGGGGCAGGTTGTCACCTAAATGTCATATTGGGAGCGCGGGACACAGACGCCCATGTACTCCGGCAGCTGAACATAACTCCACCTTATGAGGATATCAGACGCACTCTGTGTGGAGCCCGTTCGACAGCACGGTGGAGCAGGAACAAGGAGATGGGCTATCATCAGACGCTGCCTTACTCTCAAATGAACAGGGAAGCCAGAATTTGACTCAAAATCGTGTGTTCCTGCCTGATCCCGGGGGTGCACATGACAGATTTCACCTGGGTTCGAGTGTGCTTGGTTTATGCCCTGATGAAAGGGCTTGAGATAAATGTTGGGGCGGTGATCATCTCCGCCATGAAGAGGGCCTGTTTGCATCAAGGGCACAGTTATGGGTTTGGTGGTTTGCTGACCATGTTTCTGAGGGGCCTTGACATCGAGGAGGAGGCCCTAGACTACATCTCGCAAATGAATAGGCGTGCCTTGGACGTCACCAAAACCAAGGCACCCGACACCACTCACGGGCTAGTTCTCACACTATCCGAGCGACATGCTCGGGATGATCAGTATATGGCCCGCATGTATGGATGTAGATGCTGCAGTTGCAAATAGGTGGGAGGCCAGCAACAGAAGATGAGCTATGGTAGCTCGAGCTAGATTACCCCTTTGGTGAAAATGCCCGGGCTCTATGCTGAGTGGGGCCAGCTTTTGTGGAGCCTGTAGATGATGATGTCCTGACTGATGAGAAGACACGCCGTGATGACTCAGATGTTGAGTCAGATGAGGACAGCTGGGGCGATTCAGATATGGGGGATGAGGCAACGGCACCTGATGAAGAAGTTGAATACTTTGATTATCAGGGAGTTTCACCCCCACCTTTATTTTAAATTGAATTTTGTGAACACTGGGGACAGTGTTCGGTTTAAGTGTGGGGTGGGAGTAGTTAGGTGTTGTATGTTTCGTTGTGGTTTTTGTTTTATTTATGTCTTGTGTTGTTGTGCCTGTGAAAAAATTGTGACCCTGTGATTTTGTGCGTATGTTTTGTATTGTAATTAGGTGTTGTAATAAATGTTAAGCTGTTGTGTGCTGTGTTGAATTGTTGTTAGCTGGTTGTGTAAATATTTTTGTTTTCTATCGAAATTATCGATATTTTTAAAATTTTTGTTGAATTTTTATGATTGGGTTTCTCGGCCTTTGTTTTCGGTGCTTCTACCAAGAATAGTCCCGTTGAACCGAAGTCGTAAATAGTGATCGTTTCCCTTTGATGGATGGATGATGACCGTCTTAAGGAAATGTAGTCGATAGGAGTAGTTTTTTTCTTTCTTTTGGTTGTTTCCCAAACGTGTCACTACTTCATAGTTCGAAATTCTTGTTGCGTGTTGTACATGATATTGAGATGCAAAGATGATTCGTATGAAAGCATGCAAATGTGAAACATGTTGAGATACCTAGGCCATAGAGTTCGATTCGGTGTGATTGAGGCTTAATATTGAATTCTTGTAATTAGCTAATTGAAGAGTCTGTGAATAAGTCTTGAGTTGAGCATGTGCAATGAGTGTGAGGTGAGATTTCGATTATTCCATGCTATTGTGAAATATCTAGAACTTTCCTAGGGTGTGTGCGAAACGAAATGAAGGATGTGTATTTTAGGAAAGGATGTAGGCATTTCTTTGATTTAACCGAAATTTTTTTTTCCTTATCATACCTACCTTGAATATACATCCTAGTTATCCCCATTGAGCCTTTAGCCTATTTTTTTTCTTTCGTTGAAGAGGTAGAAACTGAGCTTAATCCCTTCTTTTGATTAATCATGAATTTGATCCAAAACCCTTAAGCGCTCAAGAAAAATAATTTTCCCACAGTGTCAAGGAGTGAAAAGTGTGAAAAGAAAGGAAAAGCAGAAGTGGTGAAAGTAAAGGTAAGGTCAAAGGTGCACTTGCCGAATTTAAATAAAATGAAGATGTATACCTGATCTTTATTATTAAGTCGAGTGTGCTTACAGAAATGGAAACACAAATAAATAAAGACTTCAAGAATGGGAGGATGAAGGAAGAAACAATGCCCATAATGATGGTGGGATGTATTGAAAAGCGCTTAAGGAGGCTAGTTGCTATTATTGGTTAGCCTAGTATTTACTAGTGCCTTAGCTTACAGTACAACCCGTTAAGTCATACGTGGTCTTACATCACACGTCCTTATATTAGTGGAGTAATACACTAGAGGCAAGCTTATGGTTCATGACATGATGCATGTGAATCCTTTGGGAGAGAGAGAGAAATCGTGTTCGTATTCCCCTACATGTAATGCTTTGGAAATCATATGATTGAAAAAGGGGAAATTCTCTTGTGTTTTGAGGGCACATGCTTGACGAGAGATTGAATTTCATTTCGGATGCTTGATCAGCTGATTTGCATGAGTTTGCCGAGATCGAGAGTCAATTCTTGTGTCTAGGAGGTATTAATGTGGTGAATGTCATTGTGTTGATGAGACTATGCATGTTTTCTTTATGATTTGCTATATTAAATAATCGGTATAACCGTAGCTTGAATTGTCAAGCCAAAGTAGCTATACGTGGGTGTCAATTGGATGAGATATGAGAGTATTGTTCGAGGACGAACAAGGTTTTAAGTGTGGGGTAAGTGATCTTGGGCAGAATTATATGCCCAAGTAATGCTCAAATGCTCTATTTCGTCTTGTTTATCTATCGTTATTTGTACATTCTCATGTGATTTGTAGTTAAAATGTGAATTTACACTAACCAACATGAGTAGTGTTGTTTTGCAGGAAAAATGTAATTTTAGGAAGCTAAGTTGCATGTTGGTGAAAATCGGGAATGGACTCGGAAGCGAGCAGTGGAAAAGGTCAAGGAAAAGCAGCAAATAAAGGGCTCTGCGATGGAGCCGTGTCACGCTTCCATCACGGAGGCAGTCTGCCTCGGATGAGTTATTTTGTCAAATTCCAGTAAGGGTTCGCGACGGCGCCGTGGCACGTTGGCCAAGCCCCGCGTTACATGCCGTGGTACGTTGCCTATATTTACCTGGAACATAAATTTCCAGTGAGGGTTCGCGTTTGCACCGTGTCATGGAGGCAATGCTCCGCGATGCACTCCATGACACGTTGCTTGTCATTCCGGGAAAAATTTCCACTAGTATAAATAGAACAGTTAGGTTTATTTTGAATTATTATGACTGAGTTGAGAAAGAACGTGGGTTACAGGCAGTTGAGGAGACGGAAATCTTAGGGTTCTTGTCTAACTCTTTCTCCTTTATTTCAATTGTTTGTATGATTTATACTCATTTGATGATGTTTAATCCACAAATGACTGCCTAAATTCACTTCTTGCTGAGGTTAAGAACATTTGTAGTGGAATGTAATTGTTGATCATTTTGGTTTTTCATCTTTTCTTCCATGGTTGTTCTATCAGTTCTTGTTCTTATTGCATTAATGTCTGGCCAATGTTAATGTATATCTAAAAAATCCAATTTTATCTTGAAAAGAAAAGAAATTGGAAATTTGTGAATTGGTAGGATATGATCTCTTCTTAGTTTGGGAAAATTGAGAATTGATTTACCTTCAGAATAGAAATATATCTGAAAGTTGTATTAGTCAATTAAGGAATCGGTTTCGTATGGCTAGAACATGAAATTCTTTTATCACAGAAATGTAGGTTGAAGGTTCATGATTCTTAAGTTGGGTAGAATACGAAAGTTTCTTTCCATAGGCAATAATTCTTGACTAGCAACCGAAGGAAAGATTAACCGAATTGTATCGATAAATTATTTCCCTGCATGTTCGTTTTGGCCTTAGCTTGCTCATTACTATAGTTCAGACTCATTTTTTCATTTTGTCTTAGATTAGTATAACTTAGGAAACAAACTCTCAAAATATTCTTTAAATTGTTGTCTGCATTTTTAGAGTTAGAGTTCATTAACATTTAATTAGATTATTACCTTGGTTCAGTCCCTGTGGGATTGATACTTGGCTTACTTTAGCCATTTTACTACTTGTTCGATCACGTGCACTTGCGTGTAGTTGCGAAACAGCCCTAACAGGGCGCAACAATACCTCAAGTCGAAACTGAGCCTGTAGAGAATAAATGCGGGTATCTAGCCATCACATCCACTTTGGCTTCCCATGTAGCTCCTTCAACATGCTGATTTCTCCATAGTACTTTAACTTAAGCTACTTCTTTTTTCCTTAGTCTCTAAATTTGACAGTCTAATATTTCCACAGGAACTTCTTCATAGCTGAGGCTATATTTTACACCGACGCTGTCCAACGGGACTACTAGAGATGGATCTCCCAAACACTTCTTCAAAAGCGACACATGAAACACGGGATGCACAAAAGATAACTCTTAGGGCAAGTCTAACTCATACACTACCTTACCAACTCTTCTCGTAATATGGTAGGGACCAACATAGCAGGGGCTGAGTTTTCCTTTCTTCGCGAACCACATGACTCCCTTCATGGGTGATACCCTTAGAAATACCCAATCATCTACCTCAAACTCTAGATCCCTTCTCCTTACATCAGCATATGATTTCTGACGACTCTAAGCGGTCTTTAACCGGTCCCTTATAAATCGAACCTCTACCATAGCCTCATGAACCGAATCAGGCCCTATCATAGCTACCTCACCAACCTCAAACCATCCAATGGGTGATCTACACCTTCATCCATAGAGAGCCTCGAACGGTGCCATTTGGATGCTAGAGTGATAACTGTTATTATAAGCAAATTCGATCAAAGGAAAATGATCATCCCAGCTACCTTTGAAATCCATCACACATGATCTCAACATGTCCTCAAGAGTCTGGATTGTTCATTCGGCTTGACCATCCGTTTGCGGATGAAAGGCTGTCCTGAGCTTAACTTAAGTCCCAAGCCCCTTCTGAAATGACTGCTAGAATTGGGAGGTAAACTGAGTACATCAGTCTGAAATAATAGACAAGGGAACTCCATGTAACTGAACCAACTCCAGAATATACAACTTCGCATAATCATCGACTGAATCTGTGGTTTGACTGGTAGGAAATGTGCCGCCTTGCCAACCTGTCGACCACCACCCAAATGGAGTCATATTGCCGGCGAGTATGAGGCAACCCAGTTATGAAGTCCATATTGATTTCTTCCCACTTCCGAGTAGGAATGCTAATATCCAAAAGTACACCTTACGACCTTTGGTGCTCGACCTTCACCTGCTGACAGTTCGGGCACTTGGCTACGAATTTGCAGTATCGCTCTTCATACCATTCCACAAATATATTTCTTGCAAATCATGATACATCTTGGTGGCACCCAGATGGATAGAGTACCTGGATCCATGTGCCTCATGCAATATCTGGTCCCTCAAATCATCTACGTCTGGAACACACAGACGACCCTAGTACCGAAATACACCATCTCCCCCTTGGGAGAAATGCTCCACCTTTTGACTTCGGACGGCTTCTTTCAGCTTTACCAACATCGAATCCTCATCTTGTCTAGCCTTCACATCAGTCACCAAGGACGATTCCAATCCGTTTTGCGCAATAACGCCGCCATCGGTCGAGTCAACAAATCTAACTCCCAACCTTGTACGTCGATGGACATATTTAACCAACTCTTTCTTTCCCTCAACCAAGTGGAACACACTCTCCATAGAGAGCCTACTAAGTGCGTCCACTACCACATTAGCCTTACCTAGGTGGTAAAGAACACTCATACCATAGTCCTTGAGTAACTCCAACCACCTCCTTTGTCCAAGATCAAGATCTTTCTGTGTAAACACATATTGCAAGCTTTTGTGATCTGTAAATACATCCACGTGGACACCATACAAGTAGTGTTGCCATATCTTCAATGCAAACACCACCGCGGACAACTCAAGATCATCGATCGGCTAATTCTTCTCATGGATTTTCAACTGTCTTGAGGCATACGCTACCACTTTCCCATGCTGCATCAACACACACCCAAGTCCGATTTTGTAATGACCCTAGCCCAACACTGTGAAGTATTGTCCATATTTGATCCTCGGCCTAGCACGGTTTCAGCCCCTTGAAAAGGCGCCTCACAATATTAATTCCAATCCTTCACTAAATAGCCCAGGACTCTCCCTCTCTTTTCCAATGTGGGATTTTCCTAAGTGAGCTAGGTGTTACGTATCATCGTCCCTGCACTCACCCCCCATAGTGACTCAGGGTCGTCACTGAGGTTTTCCCCACCATCGTACTAGTCGAGAGTCGGCTCTGATACCATCTGTAATGAACCTGTCCCAAAACTATGAAGTATTGTCCATTTTTTAGCCTCGGCCCAACACGATTTTGTCCCTTGTATTTTCAACCCAAAAGGCACGTCACAGTATTAAGTCCAGTCCTTCACTAAATAGCCCAAGACTCTCCCTCTCTTTTCCAATGTGGGATGTGGGGTTTGCCTAAATGAGCTAGGCGTTACGTACGGGAGCCACGTGGGAGGCCGAAATGGATATGATGGTTAAATACCCCCATTTGTTCCCTATCGGTTCAGCTTCAGTTTGAGGTATCAAATTTTTTCCCTAAACCTCTATTCAATTTTTCATGTTCTATTCATGAGAATAAGTTTGTTTTATTATATGATATGTGTATGTGATGTCTAAACTCTGACCAGCTATGTGGTTCTCTTCGGGAGTAGTCGTTTCGTTAGTTTTCGGCTTGAATATCAATTATTAGCATCTATATATACATAGTGATTGTTGTTTCTAGGTTTTATGCTTGTTTTTAACATTCGAGGATGAATGTTCCCAAAGGGGAGATATTGTTATACCTCGGGAATTCAAGAATCGGACCCGAGAGTGAATCAGGAGAAAATTTGAAAAATGTTACAGCAGTTGCAGAACGGGTCACTTCACGACTCGTGAGGAGGCCTAATGAGTTGTCAAGTTACTCGTGGGGAAATTCTGGGATGTTGAAGGACTCGAGGTCATCACGGGCGATGTAACGACTCGTGGTCAGTCACCACGAGTCTTCATGTCAGTCGTGGGGTGGTCTTAGAGAAGGACAGTGAAGCTTATCCAGTGTACTTGACGGATGGCACCCAACGACTCGTCGTCAGTCCTAACGACTTGTTAGGTGGGCCGTTACCAAGCTAGTGGAGTTTTCATGAATGATGAGGCAGTGCACTTGACGAGTGAACAACGGATTGTGAGCCCTAGTAACGAGTCGTCAGGTCGTCTGTTAGGACCCCCTGACAGTTATTTTCAGCGTTTTCAATAAGGGCTTTTTTGTAATTCCTATGTTCTAAGGGCCTATACTACATCGTTTTAAGATTGTAATAGAGGGTTTTAAGCTGAGAAACACCCATCTAGGCCATTTTCTTCATGCATGTAAGGGTGAGATCTTGAAGGGAAGAAAGTGAGGAGAAATTCAAGGTTTTCAAGGGAAATCTCAGCTGGGCAATTAGGAAGAGTTAAGATTCTTCATTCCCATGTGTGTAAGGCCATGAGTGCATGCTTTCTTCCATACTTATGCCCATTCCCTATCAATTTGTGACTAGTTATGATGATCAAGTATGGGCTTTCATTCAAATTCATGATTATTACATTTCTACTCGTGGGTATGATTAATTGAGTTGATATTGATGATTTATCGAGCTTGGGTGGATTACAACTTAATTTCTTTTACAAAATTATCTTTTAAAAATTGAATCTAAAACGCCCATGTGTGGAGAGTTTCTAATAGAATGTGATGATGATGGAATAGATGAAGAAAAGCATGTTTCCAAACTTACCCATGATTTTGATAATGCTTTCAAAGAAGGTTGAATTGACCCGAGAATAATGAAGCTTTGGGTTGTGCCAATGTTGAGCATGGATGATGATTTCTCTTGAATTGATTTTATTACTTGTTTTGGAGTGAAATCTCCCAAATTATAACGTTTCCAAACGAATTGAATGGGTCCAATCATGATAAGGTTTTGGCAAGGTCCCTATGTTGATGATAATGAAGTGATATTTCTAAAGTAGCCTTACCACATGATTTTGGAGAAAAGTCTCCCACTATTCTTGAGCTTGTGGTATGTGTCGTAGTAAAGCTTCTCATATGCATGAATTTATAATTGAGATGTATGTCGTCATTAAGCTTCATTTCACATGATGTTGAGTTTAAGCATGATTCTATTCTAAGCTTTGTCGAGATGACATTGTTGAGCTTCATATTTATATGATGTCTAATGCATGCATGATTCATAATGAGCTTTGTCAATAGACAATGTTGAGCTTCGTTTCATACGATGTTGAGTTTATGCATGACTGCATATTGAGCTTCATCACTAGACGATGTTGAGCTTCGTATTTATACGATGTAGAGCATTGCATGTTTTAGGAGAATAGTCTAGCACCGAGCGGGCTAAGGGCCGACTACCCTATGCCCCAGAACTACGCACCAATGTAGGTTGATTCTATTATATTATTGGGACCTCCCTTGTGAGCTATCCCCAGCCCAATTGGCCCCTTGAGCTTGATATCGATACCATGGTATCGTCCATCGCCCTGGCAAGGTTATGGACGGCTCTACCCACTTGAGTGTGATAGTTTGGACCACGTAAGCTCTATCGTGGTATGTCGGTTAGATGACGAGTCTCCCACTGTCTATGTCATTTGAATTTGCATATCTATTACTCATGATGATTATCTTATGCATGCATGTTTGAAAAGCAAGGTTTGACTCATTGTTCAGCTTTTGATATAAATGTTATGATTTAGCCTTCAGTCATTCGATTTAGTCATGACGCTCCAAAGCCATGCATGACCATGTATTAAATAAGAATGATTTCATAATGAATGCTTGTGATTTTTTCTTACCTTTAAAGGTTATCATATATGTATGACTTGTTTTGAAAGACTATTATTTCTCTAGCGGTTTTACTTACCTTGCATACTCATTACATTCCACGTACTGACTGCATACTTTCTATGCTGCATCGTTTCATGATACAGGATCGGGTTCCCGGGTTCAGCCCCATTCGTAGCTGCCTATCAGAGTTAGCATTTGGTTTCTTTGTGAGTCCTCATCCTCCAAGGACTAGACTTTCAGTTATTTTGAGCGTATTTTCAATCTTAGTATTTTTGAGCTAGTTGGGTGTGTTATCCCATCAGCTCGTCCGGATTAGAGGCTTATCAGACTTAGATATGTATTCAGCTTCAGATTTTCATTCTGTTTTGATGTTAAGTTAGACTTCCACTGAGTTGATATTTATGTTTCCTTCCTGTTTATTGAACGAGTTAGTGAATGCTTATGCCATGGGTTGACTTGGGGTCTCTCGGGGTTCCTTGTCCCGTGTCCACGATCCGGGTCCCCTCTTGGGTCGTGACAGATTCTCGAAGCATCAAAATATACTACAAAACCATCGGTACACTCGGGTAGGGTCAACACTGGTGCTGAAGTGAGTCGAGTCTTCAACTCTTGGAAGCTTTTCTCACAGCCTCCGACCATTGGAACTTTACCTTTTTCTGAGTCAACCTGGTCAATGGTGCTGCAATTGATGAAAATCCCTCAAAAAACCTCTGATAGTAGCTTTCTAGGCCCAAGAAACTCTGAAATTCTAAAGGATTCACCGGTCTAGCCCAATTCTTTACTGCTTCAATTTTATGAGAATCCACCCTTATGCCCTCACTTAATACCACATTACCTAAAACTTCCACGGATTCCAACCAAAATTCACACTTTCTAAACTTTGCATACAACTAAAGATCCTCGAGGGTCTGAAGCACTACTCTCAAGTGAGCGGCATGCTCCTTCTCGCTCTGAGAGTATATAAGGATATCATCGATGAACATGATCATGAACATGCCTAGATATTTCTTGAAAACCCTATTCATCAGGTCCATAAAACCTGCAGGGGCGTTTGTTAGTCAAAAAGTCATAACTACAAACTCATAATTGCCATACCGTGTCCTGAAGGCTGTCTTCGGGATATCACACTCCCGAACCCTGAGCTGATGATACCCGGACCTGAGATCTATCTTTGAGAAACATCTAGCACCCTGGAGCTAGTCAAACAAATCATCAATCTTGGGTAAAGGGTGCCTATTCTTGACGATGACCTTGTTCAATTACCTGTAATCAATATATATGCGAAGGGAACTATCCTTCTTCCGGACAAATAACACCGGTGCACCCCATGGAGACATGCTCGACCTGATAAAACCCTTATCTAACAAGTCTTTCAACTGATCCTTCAACTCCTTTAGCTCAGCTGGAGCCATCTTTGGGAGGAATAGAGATAGGTTATGTATCGGGTAAGAGATCAATGCTGAAGTCAATTTCCCTCTCAGGAGGAACACCTGGAAAATCATAGAAAAAAACCTCTGGATACTTACATACTATCGGAACTGGCTGGACAGTCGGGGTCTCGGACTCAACATCCTTAACCCAAACTAGGTGATACATATAGCCCTTAGAAATCATTTTTCTGGCCTTAAGATATGAAATAAACCAACCAGCTGGTACAGCTGAATTACCCTTCCACTCTAAAACTGACTCACCCAAAAATCGAAATTCCACTACACGGGTCCTATAATTTATCGAAGCATAACATGCAAACAACCAATCCATACCCAAAATGATGTCAAAGTCAGTCATAGCTAACTCTACTAAGTCTATGGAGGTGACCTTATGCAATACGGTAATGGGGAAACCTCCGTACACCCGCCTAGCTACCATTGAATCACCGAATGGAGTAGAGACTAAGAACGGTTCTGACAGGATTTCAGGGCTAACTCAAAAACTACTAGAAATAAAGGGAGTCACAAAAGACAATGTATCTCTTGGATATAAAAAGGCATAGGCATCAATATGGAAGACTTGTAACATACCAGTGACCATATCTAGTGAAGCCTCCTGCTCCTGGCGGGCCACTAAAGCATAAAACCTATTTTGATGTTGACCTCCTGATGAACTAGTAGAGGCATCCTGCTGAGGGGGATGTGCTGCTGGAGCAGTAGAACTGGCTGCTATCACACACTCCACCGACCCCTGATCTGGGTGAGGGGCAATCCTTAAGTCTATGTCCGGGTTTGCCACACCCAAAACAAGTATCTGAGCCAACTAAGCACCTCCCAGGATGGTTCTTTCCACACTTCACATAATCTAGAAAAGTCCGCTCCACCTGCATGCTACCCTGATCCCTCGAGCCTGAAGCCTTGCTCCTTTGATCTTCCCTGAACCTAGATGGCGTGCTGGCTGATGATGGAGCTGGAGAGATAGACCTATATTGGGACTGCTGACGCTGTCCACCCCCTGACCTGACCTAAGAAACCCCATAGTTGTCGGTCCTGTCCCTCTTGGACTCCCTCTGCCTCTACTAGACCGACTCCATCTGCTAAGCATGCAACACAATGCGGGGAATGTCAATATCCCGATGTAGCATGGCGATCCTGCAATCCTTGTCCAAATAATTCGCCACCCCTGCACAAAATGACTCACCCGAGCCCTATGGTCCAGCACCAACACTGGAGAATACTTAGATAATCGAGTGAACTCTAATGAGTACTCCTGAACGGACGTGTTACCCTGCTTCAAATTAACAAAGTAGGCCTCCTTGAGCTCCCTCATCTCCGGAGGGAAAATCGATCAAAAAATGTCGCGTGGAACTCTTCCCAACCTAGCGGGCCTGCACCCATTGCCCTTGCATATCTCCACTTCTTAAACCATATATGAGCCACCCCTTTTAACTAATAGGAGGTCAAGTCAACTCACTCTCCATTGTTCACCCCCATAACTTGGGTGATCTTCAGAATCTCCCCAATGAAATCGTGGGGATCCTCGTCCACCTTCAACCCCATAAACTCAGGAGGGCTCATCCGCAAGAAATCCCTCACCCTGGCTTCCGCCGCATTCCATTTTGAGGGTAATGTGCCACCATCTAATTCTGAACCTGGGTCGTTGCGGCCTATGCTAGCATTTGAATCGCTGCCCTAAACTAAGCGTAGACAGCTAGCTCTGGTGTGTGCTCCTCGTAAACGGGTGGGGCTGGCTAATGCTCCTCACCATTGGCACCCTCATGATCATTACCATTACCATTTTTTCTGGTGTTCACCCAGAATGGAGGCATGATGCTGCAAATGTGAATAGCATGAATTAGAAGGGTAGAGGACTTTTCATCGCATGACATAGATCAAGAAAGAAGGGAACATTTCCTAAATGTCTAATAGCCTCTTCATCATAAGTGTGGCACGCTTCACACCCATGAAAAAGACTCTACTTAATGCGGCTTTCAAACTCTCAAGGACACTTCAAAACCTATGGCTATGATACTAAGTTTTTCAGGACCTGAATGTACACCCGGATCGTAGACACGGGACAAGGAGCCTCGAGAGACCCCAAGTCAACCCATGGCATGAGCGTACGTCTAATTCATTCACATAAGCGGAAGGCTTAACATAAGAAAATGTAAACATGTCATAAATATGGTGAAAGGACAATACATAATCCATACATGATGGTTGATACAACTTCTAGTTTTAAAAGCCTCTAATAAAGACGGGTTGATGGGACAACTCCCCCAACTAACCCAACAATTCAGAAATCGAAAGAAAAGCGTAGACTCTAAAAATATAGCCCTCAGAACATGAGGACTCTCCAAATACACTGATAACAATCTCGGAAGCACTACTGAGGAGGGAGATCCTAAGAGCTAGGTCTTGTATCATGAAACGATACAGCATAGAAAGTATGCGGTCAGTACATAGAATGTATTTAGTATGCAAGGTAAGTAAAACAAAAATTTAAAATATATAAATCTCATAAATGATCATAAGAGGATATCATTCTCATATCATAAATATTGTACCATAACATAACGCTCATGGTTTTCAAAACATTCGTAATACAATCGTAATCATAATCATAAGAGAAAAGCTTTATTTAACATGACTGGAGCCAATATACATAATCATAAATATGCATAAATCATGAGTAATAGTGGGAGATTCTCTTAACCGACATACCCCATATGAGCACAAATGAAGCCCGACTTGTAACCCTAGTCGAGAGGGTGCTCGTACCTTACCAAGGGTAGGACCATGAAAGTGTGATATCGCCATGAAAAAGGGCCATTTGGGCTAGGGACAGTCATGAAAGGGGTCCCAACATACCTATTGTGGCACGTAGTTCATGAGATCCAGGGCTTAACCTGAGCCCTGAACCTACTCGGTGTTCGATACTACTCCCAAAACATATATAGTGCTCATAGTATAACATGCATGAATTCATGGGATAGTTAAATTGTGATAATCATAAAAATACTTGTATATACGTGAACAAGCCATGAAACGAGGCCCGTGAGTCGGCCAAAACATAATTCATGATTCATAAGGTTCATACATACTTGTAAATCATGGATATAGCTTGGTATTCATAAGATCATGATGGGTAATATCATAAATCCATAATTCAAATCATAAATTATGTTGTGTTCGTCAATATCATCATTTGAAGAGAAGATCATAAATCTATTTATCATGGGTCATCCATAATTAGGCTTAATTTCATAGAACTCAAAATCGATAAAATTATAAATGGTTTAAGTAATTAAAATTGATCAAAACCCATAGATTATAATGAGATTTTAAAATCACAAGACCCATTATCAAATCATTAGACTTTTATAAAATCATCTTAAAAACCCCATGAGTTTTTAATAAATTTTTTGTAAAAATCATAGAGGATGGGCATGGGTGTGGAAGAAATCACCCATTGATAGCCTTACATACCTGGAACAACTGATTCTTAACTTCCCTTGAAAGCCCAAGAGGGAAATTGAAAGAATTGAAGAGAAGAGCCTTGAATCACCTTTGATTACCTCTGAACATTCTTGTATGCATGAATGGGGGCTTACAATAAATTATCCCCCCTAAAACCCATCTTTCATGAGTTAAAACGACGTAGTTTAGGGTTTCATAGAATGGAAAAGTAAAAAATGCCCTTAATGATATCACCCTGAAAAACTAAACTGGTCGATCCCACGGACGTACCAACGAGTCGTTGGTGGAACCCATGACTCGTGGTACGGCCTGTCATATCCACTGCCCAGAACTTAGCCTCAGATTCATACCATGGCTCGACAGGACGAGTCGTGGTTCCTTATAACAGGTCGTTAGATCGATCGTTGTCGGCTTTCCTGAAAATCTGAACATCCCTTACCACGAGCCTCACTAAGACTCGTGGTTGCTTCCAACGAGTTGTGGTATCCATCCATTATATCCACTGGAAGATCTGGCAATCCAAACCATGACTGGTGACCACGGGTCGTCACTTCTCACCATGAGTCGTTGGATGACCAATGGTATCCCAACTGCCGAGGTCCTATTCCTCCCAGGACTGCTAACAACAACCTGTGGTTTCCAAGCACGAGTCGTTCCATCACCCATCCTGTGACCTTTTTCCCAGTGTTTTAGTCAACTTCAAATTTTGATCTTGGGTCTAATCTTAGGAGCTTTTGGGGTATTACAAAAATGTTCCTCTTGAGTAGCCAGAATAGGATGATGATCGAGTGTCGAATCAGCAACATATTCCTTTACTCCTTTAGGTTTATGTTGGACTAAGGAACGAATTTGTAACCATGGATGGGTTGTCTTTTTGGAAAAGGCAGAGTAAGGATTTAGGAGAGGAAAGTATGAAGAAGACACTTTATTTTCATCTGAGAGTATATCTACTTCATATAGATAGTCATATTTACAAGAAAGAGTTTTAGTAGGTGTTGGAGACATAGGTACTTTGATAACCAAGTTAAAAAGACTAGACGAAAAAGAAAATTTACAAGGACTGGACGTAGACATAGAAGACTCACTCAAAGCTATTCAAACTACTCCTCCCTCCAAAAGGATGGGCTGGCTCTGATGCCAATGGGGTTAACTGATGGCTCTGATACCACTGGGTTAACAAAGGGCTCTGATGCCTGTCACGCCCCGCCCTGGGGGGTATGACTGGCACCTGGTGCCCTACTAGGACCTGAACTGCTACACTATTGAGCCTGAGCACATCTGGTGCCTGGCTGGCTCTAACTCAGATTCAGGGAACCAACGGGCTATATAACGGTTGTAAATACAGCCTCCAGCCGACTAGGCCTATAGACACCTGTACCTGTACTAACAGCTAGCCAGAAATATATCAATATAGGGAAACCTATGCGGGCCGACAAGGCCTCCATGCTGTCTAGTAATCTGTAACTCAACAATGAAATATTGGAAAACTACATGACCGGTAAGGTCACCACTACTGTCAAGCTATGGCCCCACACGGCCAACATGAAAAAAGAAACAGAAGTACTAACAGCTATACAACTTCACGGCCTCACACGACCAGCTCATCTGACCACAGGGAAAAATATACAGACTGCAAGCCTCTAAGAATACTGATAAGATGGTCGGGACAGGGCCCTGGCCTACCCATGCTGCACAACAAAAGAAAAGGGATAGACCTCTAGCTATCTAGCTCCGGATGACTGGAGCTGATGACCCTGTGAGCTGACTGGAATCACGAGGTATCGACCCCTCGTTTATGAGTACCTGCAGGCAAGTAATGCAGCGCCCCACTAGGCGTCAGTACCACTGGTACTGAATATGTAAAACAATAACTGAAAGAAATATCTGAAAACAACAACACAACTGATGGAACTGAAATAGGAAGGAATAGATTAAGTGACTGAAAATGTAAAACCATGCCTACTCTTAACTATACTGGAAGGAGTAGGAGTCATACCTAGAGATGTATTGTTCTACTGTCGATCTACTCGTATCTCGTGTAAAATGGCATAACATAACATAACATAGCACACACAAACCTTACCCGACCCCCATAAGCCGAGAGGTACATCCAACACGCAATCTAGACCCCTACCCCGGTCGTCCCATCTCTTATAATAACTATAAGCATCCTGCCGGTCCCCTGGGGCACTTGGGCTCGCTGAGCCCCTGACTATAACTGTACCTGAGTCCGGAGGACTCATGAATCAGCACCCCGGGCGTATCCGCTCGATGGGGGTGCATAAGAGCCGACCAAGGCACAATATGGGGAAACTGGCATCCCATCTTCGTCCCATGTGGGACGGCATGCCACTCCGTAGAGCGACGTATCCTCGTCCTCTGGAAGATGAGTCGATACAGCTATTAACCCTGGGGCGGTCATGGATGCTAGGTAATCCAACCCCAAGACAATATAGTGGTCTCAACTAGTAATACTATCTGCATATACCACATACTGAAGCTAATGATAATAATGTATCTGTACATACTTTATGCTGACTAGCCATAGTGATATGTATGTATTTAATATATGTTGAGACTGATAATGGTATATATATATGTAATCTTCTGCCATACTGTACTGAGTCTAATGTTGAACAAGATATAGTTTTTCTGCTGGAAACCATGTTGTGTACTGAGTTTCTATATTAACATGACTTACTATTTCTAACATGCTTTCTAAACTTCATTTTAACCTATCATTCTACTTCTGAGATGCCTTACAGATACTTGCATTGCTTTACTAGTTTCAACTGAATACGATAATATCCTAACATTCTGTACTAAATCACATATTGGGCATGCTGTACAGTTCCTAACACTTGTATTAGAATTTTTATCGTGCTGGCAAGTTTCACGTTGTACATAACATGATGCTTCCAATATCGTACCAACACTCGTAATAAACATAATACATGACTTTTGAACATTCTACTGGCCTTTAAACTACTTTACTATACCGAAACTACTAACTTGCCGAGGAAACTAGCTTTACATACCTTCACTTCTGATTTCCCGACTAACCGGCGTAGCTTGGTCAGTATTTCAGCTATTCCTCCCAACTGCATTCATATATATATCAATCAGTACTAAATACAACTTTATTCTGAAGGACGACATCACTTTCGATATAATTATAGCCTAAACTTAGGCCTATAGAAAGACAGTCGAAAACTCGCTATTTTCTAGAAGTCCAAAAGGGAGAAGTATTCACTTCACAGCTAGGAACACATAGACACTAGTTTGGAGCACTTCCACTTACCTTAGTCTGGTAGCTCGACGATTCGTCGACCGTATTTCGCGAAACTAAATCCGTAGGAATGCTCTCTGCTGCTAAATACCTCGGTATCTAAGGTTAATTTGGGTTTGGATTACGTTTAGCAGCGTAATCGGACGAAAATATATTTACCTTCTTCGTTCTCCTCTGTTCCTCTGCGTTTTCTGGAAATTTTATAAGTTTTAAATGAATTAAAACCGAAGTAGGGCTTTATATACTTGAGCCTGGACAGGGCCAATGTGTCACAGAGCCAACGCGGAGGTTCCACCTTCGTGACACGTTGCCATCGCGGAGGGGCTCCGCCTCGGCTCCTTCCGCGATGGTTCGACAGGATATCCATTCGATCCTTTTTGCAGGCCTTCCTTTAGCACGTATGGCTTACAAATATACTTAATCACCATGCGAATAGGCAATCTAGGTGTCGGAAATCTTACGGGGCATAACATTCTCCCCCCCTTAAGAACATTCGTCCTCGAATGGAACTGCTATCTAGAGGACTTCTTAATTTACCTGTTTAGAAAACTTTTGGCAGAGTTTCCCCTGTAATATGGACTATACCAAAAACCTGAAATGCAGAAAAGTCCAATACAGGTACTACATACAATACTTTAGGATTCACTGGATAGCTAAGCATCAATCTTTCTTATTTATTCATACATAATCATAAGATACTGCATAAATAATAATACGAACATACCTGTCGCTTGACTAGGCCTGGAATAAGTGAGGATATCTAGTTTTCATATCTTCCTCCGCTTCCCAAGTCATCTCCTCTCGGTTCTTGTTACGCCAAAATACCTTGACAGACGCAATATCTTTAGTCCTCAATCTGCAAATCTGTCTGTCTAGGATAGCTACTGGAACCTCTTCATAGGCCAGTTTCTCTGTAACCTGGATATCCTGGATCGGGACTGCTCTGGACGGGTCTCCTATGCATTTCCTCAGCATAGATACATGATAGACCGGATGAACAGATTCTAATTCTGGAGGCAAGTTCAACTCATATGCTACTCGGCCTATCCTTCGACGAATCTGATAAGGCCCAACAAACCTTGGGCTGAGCTTACCTTTCTTGCCGAATCTCATTACCCCTTTCATCGGAGATACTTTCAGAAATACCCAGTCATTTACGTCAAATTCCAAGTCTCTGCGCCGCACATCTGCATATGATTTCTGGTGCCTCTGTGCAGTCAGTAAGCATTCTCGGATAAGCTTTACCTTCTTCTCTGACTGCTGAACAATGTCTGGCCCAACTAACGCTGATTCTCCTATTTCAAACCAGCCAACCGGCGATCTGCATTTTCGCCCATATAAAGCCTCAAAAGGCGCCATTTGGATGGCTGAGTGATAGCTATTATTGTAGGCAAATTCAATTAACGGCAAATGCTCATCCCAGCTACCACCGAAATCTAGCACACACGCCCGCAACATATCATCGAGCGTCTAAATTGTGCGTTCAGCCTGTCCATCTGTCTGAGGATGGAATGTTGTTCTTAAATTAATCTGCTTTCCTAGACCTCTCTGAAAAGACCGCCAAAATCTAGCCGTAAACTGTGCTCCTCTATCTGAAATAATGGATACCGGTACTCCATGTAACCTGACTATTTCTTGGATATACAACTCCGCATAATCTTCAGCCGAGAAGGTAGTTTTTACCGGCAGGAAATGAGCTGATTTGGTCAATCTGTCAACTATCACCCATATAGAGTCATGTCTGTGTTTAGTACGGGGTAATCCTACTACAAAATCCATATTCACTGCTTCCCATTTCCAGAGAGGTACAGCTATATCCTGAGTCAAACCGCCTGGTTTCTGATGTTCTGTTTTCACCTGTTGGCAGTTAGGACACTGGGCTACAAATTCAGCAATTTCTCTTTCCATACCTGGCCACCAGTAGTTTTCCTTGATATCATGGTACATTTTTGTCGCACCGGGGTGAAGAGAATAACGGGCGTAATGTACCTCATTCATAATCTGCTGGCGGAGCCCTGAAACATCTGGAACACATAGGCGACCATTACATAACAGCACTTCTCCCTCAGTTACCTTAAAATCTGGCACTTTACCCTACTGGATTTTGTCTTTGAAATGGATCAGGTCAGGATCCTCATATTGCCGTTCTTTCACTTCCACAACTAATGATTACACGGCGGTGTTCTGTATTACTGCACTACCGTCCTCTGTTTCTGCTACACAAACGGCTAGGCTAGCTAACTGATGTATCTCCCTGACCAATTCCCGCTGCTCAGGCTGCAAATATGCCAAACTCCCCATGGACTTAAGACTGAGAGCATCTGCTACAACATTGGATTTTCCTGGGTGGTATAGAATATTCACATCATAATCCTTTAACAGCTCCAACCAGTGACGTTGCCGCAGATTCAACTCCCTCTAAGTGAAGATGTATTGTAGGCTCTTGTGATCTGTGAAAATATCAACATGGACGCCATACAGGTAATGCCTCTACATCTTCAATGCGTGGATCACTGCGGCTAATTCTAGGTCGTGGGTAGGGTAATTCTTTTTGTGTTTCCTCAGCTGTCGGGAAGCATATGCAATCACTTTACCATGCTGCATCAACACACAACCTAACCCGACGCCTGATGCGTCGCAATACACCGAATAACCTTCTGTACCTTCAGGCAATGCTAACACTGGGGCGGAGGTTAATCTGTCCTTCAGTTCCTGGAAGCTCTGCTCGCATGCCTCTGTCCACTGAAACTTTGTTGCTTTCTGTGTCAGTTTAGTCAGAGGTGTCGCAATAGTCGAGAACCCTTCAACGAACCTCCTGTAATATCCTGCTAATCCCAGAAAGCTACGGACTTCAGTCGAAGTGGTAGGCCTAGGCCATGATTTAACTGCTTCTATTTTCTGCTTGTCAACTTGTATACCAGCATCCGACATAATATGCCCTAAAAAGGCTACTAAATTAAGCCAGAATTCACACATAGAAAATTTAGCATATAACTGACAGTCTCTGAGGATCTGGAGCACTGTCCGCAAATGAGTCCGGTGATATGCTTCAGAGCGAGAATACACCAGAATGTCATCAATAAATACTATTATGAACAAGTCCGGGAAGGGTCTGAAAATACTGTTCATCAGGTCCATGAAGATTGCCGAGGCATTCGTTAACCCGAAGGACATGACTAGAAATTCAAAATGTCCATATCGGGTCCTGAACGCTGTCTTAGGAATATCACTTTCATGTACTCGAACCTGGTGATATCCGGACCGCATGTCAATCTTAGAAAAGTATATGGCTCCCTGCAACTGATCAAATAAGTCATCAATTCTGGGAAGCGGGTACTTGTTCTTCACTGTAACTTTGTTCAATTGCCGATAATCTATGCACATACGGAGTGAGCCATCTTTCTTTCTTACAAACAGAACTAGCGCACCCCATGGTGAAGTACTCGGCCTAATAAAACCTTTATCCAAAAAGTCTTTCAGCTGCTCCTTTAATTCTCTGAGTTCTGCAGAAGCCATACGATAGGGAGGAATCGATATCGGCTGAGTGCCTGGCAGCAAGTCAATAGCAAAATCTATTTCCCTTTCTGGGGGAATACCAGGTAACTCATCGAGAAACATATTAGGGAACTCATTCACCACCGGAACAGACTGGAGCATCAGAGATTCTGCTCGAACATCCTGAACTCTGACGAGATGGTAAATACATCCCTTAGATATTAATTTCCTCGCCTAAAGGTAGGAAATAAACCTACCTTTTGGCATAGCGGTGCTGCCCTTCCACTCCCGCACTGCTTCTCCTGGAAAGTGGAATCGGACCGTCTTGGTCCAACATTCAACATTGGCAAAGCACGGCACTAGCCAATCCATACCCATTATGGCATCGAAATCTATCATTTCTAACTCGACTAGATCTACTGCGGTCTGACAGTCAGCAACCTCTACTGTACACCCTCGGTAAATTCTGTTAGCTACAATGGAGTCACCGACGGGCGTGGATACTAAAAAGGGCTGCTGCAATAATTCTGGTGCAATATTGAACTTTCGTGCCACAAATGGAGTAAGGTAGGACAAAGTAGACCCTGGATCAATCAATACATAAGCAGGGTGTGAGCAGATAGTTAGCATACCTGTCACAACATCCGGTGACGCTTCTGAATCCTTCCTCCCTGGTAAAGCATATGTGTGGCTTGGACCCGCACCTGCACTGGAGGCCTCTAATCTTCCCCGACCCCTGCCTGCTGAAACTGAGGGCCTGCGCCCTACCGAGGATGCTATAGCTCATGACCCTACGGATGCCCTGTCCTATCTATCCCGATCCTCTTGACCTCTGGCTAGGCAATCTTTCATTAAATGGCCTTCTTGTCCACAAATGTAACATCCGGTGGAGCCATACTTGCATGCTCCAGGATGGCGTCGGCTGCATATAGGGCAAAGTGGTAGGGTATACCTACTCTGCTCTGCCCTCCTCTGTAATGGTGAATCTGCCATCTGCGAGCCTCTGCCGGTCTCTGACTGCCCCCTGCGGCTAAATCTACCCCTCTGCAGCTGTGGTGGAGGCGGGGGCCTGGGCGGCCTATCTAACAATCGTGGCCTAGGTCCTCCCCGAGCCTCCCTCTGTAACTCAACTGGCCTGTCCCGGCGGCGTTGTTCCTGATTGGTCCTCCTGATATCCCGATGCCGCTGCCTGATGCCCTCAATATTCTGGGCAAATGCCTGAACTCGGGCAATATCCATGTCCTCTCGCAGTGTGGCCGTAATACAAGTCTCAACATATTCTGGATTCAACCCCATGATAAAGCGGTGTACTCTGGATGCCATGGTATCAACAAAGGCCGGTGCGTATAGGGCCAAAGAATCAAACCGCAAGGAATATTCCCGAACACTCATGGCCCCCTGCTCTAGATGTAGGAACTGGTCTACCCGGGCCTGTCGAATCTCCCGCGGCAAATAGTGATCCAGAAAAGCTCTTGAGAAGCTGGACCAGGTCGGAGGGGAAACATCCCTCCCTCGGGACCTTTCTCAGCTTTCGTACCACAATAAGGCGATGTCCCATAACCGGAATGCTGCCAACTCAACTGATTCTGTAGGCGTGGCATGCATAACCCTGAAAATTCTTTGTATTTGATCCAGAAAATCGTGAGGGTCCTCTGTCCGGTCCGTACCTGAAAACTGTGGGGGATTCAGAGCCAATAACTCTCGGACCCTCGAACTACCGAGCCCTCCTGACGACTCCGCAACTGTAGACGGCATTGGCTGACGCTGAGCAGCCATCATCTGTGCTAACATGACTACCGCACTCCTAACCTCCTGGTCGGAAGGTATCGGTATGGGGGCTGCTGAAGGTAGTGTCGTCCCAAGTGGCTCATGATGTGGTGGAGACTGCTGAGAAGGCTGGGACGATGTCTCTGTAGTGCCCTCTGATCGGGCTGTTTCTAAACGAGGGTAAGGCACCCTGCTGGTGCCTTCCCCTGCTGCAATATCTAAGCTCTGGCCTGTGATAGGATATCGCTGGTCTGACATTATCTGTAACCAAAGAATACAGTAAGCTTTAGGGACTCAACCCTATATTGTACCGCTCTACAGCACGACTGAATAAGAATAAAAGACAACCATCCTATCATGCCTTGCAGCCCCCTACCCATAGTATGTGGTGCACAACATATCCATAGGCAGGACTCTACTTAGCACAGCTTGCAGACTCCCTGGGACACGACCTGCTCTGATACCAAGTTTGTCACGCCCCGCCCTGGGGGGTATGACTGGCACCTAGTGCCCTACTAGGACCTGAACTACTAGACTACTGAGCCTGAGCACATCTGGTGCCTGGCTAGCTCTAACTCAGATTCAGGGAACCAACGGGCTATATAACGGCTGTAAATACAGCCTCCGGCCGACTAAGCCTATAGCCACCTGTACCTGTACTAACAGCTAACCAGAAATATATCAATATAGAGGAACCTATGCGGGCCGACAAGGCCTCCATGCTGTCTAGTTATCTGTAACTCAACAATGAAATATTGGAAAACTACGTGACCGGCAAGGTCACCACTACTGTCAAGCTATGGCCCTACACGGCCAAGTGATCCTTGTCTCGCCATTAGTTCAAGTGATCCTTCCCAGTCTCGCCATTAGCTCGCTCCTACTCAGAGCAGCCAGTTTTCCCTTGTCTTGGTGAGTCCTCATCATCTGAGGATGTCTATCCATTTATTTTGTTTATGCCTTGTTTTGGTTTCAGACTTGGAGTTAGCTGGGGCTTTTCTCAACTGCTCATCAATTAGTAGAGGCTTTCAGACATAGAGTTAGTATGTTCAGCTTTGCGACTCAACATTGTGATATTGTTGCTTTACTTATGCTTTACAATATATAGACTTCTGATTTTCCATGATTATATTTAATTTCCATTTATTATGCTCTTACTTCATGCTATGTATGTACCATGGGTTAGATTGGAGCCATTCGTGGTTCTATGTCCATGTATCCGAGGTCCCAGCTCAGATCGTGACACTAACACAAGATAAGTAATAACCTACCTGTGGGCCATGTTTCTTCCAAGAAATGATGGGGTTGAGTTTTTGCCTCGATCCTTGGGGTTCTTGTAGAGAATCATTGGGGAGGATGGTGGAATCCTTGCCCTTCTCTAGCCACCCTATTCTTTTCCTTGTTACAATAACCAAACTTTCATTTCTGAATGTTTTTAATGAGTAATCCTTGTTACAATAGGATCTGGATCTTAAAAGTAGGAAAAATATGGAGTTCTGGTCTGCATCGTCCTTTACGAGATGACTTTTCCACTGAAGCAGTCCGGCTATGGGCAAGGATATTCCCGCTGCAGTAGTCTAGCCGCCTGGACCCACCTATAAAACTTTGACTCAGTCATTTTCAAATTACTCGATGTCAACCGCTTTAGTTTTGAAACATAAACCCTAACAATAAAATTTTTAATTTTTTATGCCTATGCTGGAAGAGTCGTGTAACAATTGGACGGTCGTTATAGTATGACTTGGTGATCAAAATATATATGGATAGATCTTATTACGGGGTTTCAGAAAATAAGTAATTTCTATTAGACCTTTATCTTTTTTATAAGTTTATTAGTTGGAACTTTCAGTTATCTTAATAGAAATTATATATCTTCTTTTCCACCTCAATAAAAAAATTCACGAGGAATCATGATGTCTTCCTACAAAATTGTAGGTTTCTTTATTAGCTCTTATTTGTGGTGCAAAATCTCCTAAAATATAGGTAGCAGTTATGATCTATTTGTAGAAAGGACGAAATAGTTTGTATTTTTCATTGGAAACTTTCGATCAAAATCATCACGTATTCCACCTATTCCTTATAAAAGATATGTAGTCCATTAGAATAAAAGTTAAAGAGGGTATTTATGCTTGTTGTGTTCTTTATATGGACATCTGAGGTAAGGGGTCCATTTCATTGATCCATACTGATGAGAATTTGGCTCCACCAGAAATTGAACAAAAGTCTCACGACCCAGACATAGGTCCTGACCGAGACAGGGAACCTAGAACCACGAATGGCTCCAAGTCGACTCATGGAATGAACATAGAGGCTAAAGAGCATCAATTAACAGAAACTGATAAACTAAACATGAATAAGCGGAAGTCTGCACACATAATGATCATAAACAGAGTCAACACTGTCAAGCTTAGCTTCTACATATTGTCTGAAAAGCCTCTAACATAATTGAAAAGATTATGGGACAACATCCCGTACTAGCTCGATAAAAGTCTATAACTAAAATAACAAAACAACAAACTAAACTGAATGTCCTTGGAAGATGAGTACTCACTAACACCAGCTAAACTAGACTGATATGAAAGCAAGACTAATGGCACGGCTATGTCTGATTGCTCGGACCTGTATCATGAAATGATACGGCATAGAGTATGTGTTACACCCCTAAGTTTCTAATGTTTAGTCAGCCTATTCTTACGTTAGTCAAGAGTTTTAGAGTGCAGCACGTGAGAGAAAGGGTCCGGGGAAAGGTCGAACGACCGTAGAATCGGAGAAGTGAGGGAGAAGGCCAAAGCGGGCTGCAACTGGGGCAGCGTGCCACGAACCCCCTCGGAGTTAGTTTCTTGAAATTCGCTCGGCAAATTGTAACCCCACCGAGTAGAAGTTGTCAGAATTGCTCTAAACTAATTTCTATATGATCACAGGATTCAAGTAAGTATTTCTCCCTTATGAACTCTCGAGAAATTATACGTTTTCGAGTGTGTTTTGATAAGTTGAATTATAGTTAATATTAGTATTAAAAATTATCATTTTCTCGAATTTAGTACTGAAACTAGTCTCACTCTCCCATCAATATGATTACAGTTGGAAAGGGTTGTTGAATACAGTTTGAAACTCACCGGTTAGACAGAAAGTAGGCACTTGAGGTATGTAAGGCTATACCTTCGGCAAGTTACATTCGTCGTAAAGTTAGTACGACCCGTGTGTCTATAGAACTTAAGAGTAAACCTATTGGTGTCAACTGTTATAAACTCAATTGAGCCTATAGTGACAAAATAGTATTCTTGTCTGAGTTAATCTAGCTAGAATGGTTTTACCTCGATGTTGAGTAGTTAGATGTATCTCGTACAGAGTTCCATCTATTGGGGCCACGAGGGCCGCATTGAGTTCCATTTATCGAGGCTGTGAGGGACACAATGAGTTCCATTTATTAAGGCCACGAAGGCCATACAAAGTTCCTTTTACTGAGGCTGCGAGGGCTGTATTGAGTTCCATTTATTGAGGCCGCGAGGGCCATACAAAGTTCCATTTACTGAGGTCGTGAGGGCCATGTTGAATTCCATTTATTTAGGTCGTGAGGGCCATTTATTGAGGCTGCAAGGGTTGTATTGAGTGCCATCAGATTGAGGTCGCGAGGGCCGTAATGAGTTTCACCAGATTGAGGTCGCGAGGGCCATCCCGAGTTACAATACACACCATGCATAGTACTCTGGTAGTAAGAGTGGACCTTGTTTGTACTTGTCGGGGCTTATGGGATCCTAGGTAGGTTCTTGTATGTTGTTTGTACCTTTCAGGCTTATGGGGGCCCGATTAGGTTCATGTTTGCTTGTATAAACTTATTATTTAGATAAATCATGCAATGAAGGTATTCAGGTTAAATCCTTATTCTCTTCCTTTAATTACTACAGTTTTACCAGCTTTCAGTCAATTATTATCTTTCTGCCTTACATATTCGATACATGTTGTACTAACGCCCACCCAGAGCGTTGCATCGCTTACCTGTAGGTGCGGATAGTCGCGGTTCGGGACGTTCTTAGCCTCCAGTTGAAGTCAGTAGGTTACTCAGCTCCTTCCCTCCGGAGTTGAAAGTTAGTAGAGGTTTGTACTTTTGATGTACACTTTTTGACTAGGTTGGGGCCCTGTCTCAACCATTATATCACTCTTAGAGGCTTACAGACTATTATACATTCCCTGTGGTTAGTTGTTGTTGGCTGTGTGGGGCCCGTGTATGCTTTATTTCATGTGTTGGCTGTGTCGGGCCTTGTTTATCTATTAGTTGGCGGCCTTGTTGGCCATAGCATAGTTTAGTTCCTGATTTACTTTTCAGTTATAACTAGACAGCATGGTGTCCTTGTCGGCTCGCGTAGAATCCCTGTTATTGCATTGTTGTGGTCAGCTGTCTTCTTTCACAAATGGCCTCGTCAGCTAGGGGCTGTACTTACAGCCGAGATATAGCCTGTTCATTTCTTGAATTAAGTGTCAAACGTGCCCCATTCCAGTCAAGGTTAGTTCAGACCAGTAGGGCACCAGGTGCCACTCATACCTCCCAAGGTAGGGCATGACAGTATGCGGTCAGTACTTTGAATGTACTGAGTATGCAAGGTAAGTAAAAATAGACTAATAAATTACATAAGAGTTCAAAGAGTAGGACAGTTCAAAACATTAAGTGATAATCAAAACATAAACATGAGGGCTCAAGGTTTTCAAATCTATTTATAAACTAGTCATAATTGTAATCATAAGAGGAACCTTGTAAATCATAACTTGAGCTAAGTATCACAAACATGACAATGCATAAATCATAAGGGAACAATGGGAGGACTTTCATTAACCCACACCATCATGATAGAGCTTACATGATGCCCCAGCTATCTCACTCAAGTGGCAGAGCCATCCCAAGCTTGCCAGGCAAGGGACGTAAATGACATGATATTTCTACTAGGGACCCGATAGGGTTAACCATGAATATTTACCTATGGTGGCATCTAGTTCTGAGACCTCGGAGTTTACCTGACCTAGCCTACTCGGTGTGAGACACTATTCTCAAAAACATGCACATGAGGGCTCATATAATTATCGTGAAATCATACATGAATTTCATGGCTAGTTAAATCATAATATATTTGAATATACTTGAAATACATGATTATCCAAGAAATAAGGGCCCATGAGTCGGCCAAAATTATAAGCTCATAAATCATGAAGAATATGCATGCTTGAGAAAATCACCATACTTGAAATTCATAAATTCATGAAGAGTACTTGTAGGAAATCATGTCATAAATCATAAACCATAAATTACGGCTTAGGACAATCAAAATGATAATAGAATCATAAACTTGACATTTTATGAAACTTGCATAATTGGGCATAATCTTCTAAAAACTTGAAACCAGGAATTTATAATCAAAATAGGTATAAAATTTGCTCATAGATCTTAAAATTATGCTTTGAAATATAAAGAGAATTAACTCATAAATAAATCATAGAGAATTTCATAAAATTAGGATAATACCCCATAAGATCATGAACTTCATCTAGAACTTAAATTCATAGAATTGAGGAAAATTTTTTAGCATGAGAGTGAAAGGAACTCTCATTCATAGTCCTTCATACCTAGGTAAACCGAATCTCTACTTGTCTTTGAAAGCCCAAAGAGATTTAGAGAAGAAATTGAAGGGCTTAAGCTTGATCTTCAATGGAAAACCTCTAAACATGCATGCATAGGAGTTGAATGAATTAGAATAGGTTAAACTGCCTTAATGCATTTCTTTAAGGGCTTAAAATAACGTAGTTTAGGACCTAGGAGCTTAAGATTTATGGAAATGCCCATAATGAAAATTCTGGAAAATAAGCACTGCCAGTCATCACAACTCTCACCATGAGTCATACCATGAAGCGACAACTCGTGGTCACCTCCCGTTGTCACCACTGGTCGTAGGACTGGTTCCTGAGGATCACATCACGGACACCTACAACGAGTCGTTATATGTCATCATGGGTCGTAACATCACTCGTTGTCACTGAGCCTCAATTCTCACTTTACTTGAATTTTTCCATGGGTTACAAACCACGCCTCGTGGTTTCATACCATGGGTCATAACACCACTCGTGACAACTCATCCATACAAATAAACTCCACACCACGACCCTTATCATGACTTATTATTTCCCATAATGAGTCGTACCACGATCCGTCCTTTCCAACCCTAGCTTCCAGGTGTCTCACTAATACTGTTGACAATGAGTCTTACCCACGCACCACGACTCGTGGTCTGGGCACCCAACTTCAGTATTTCACCTCAACTCCTCCCACAACTCATTACATCTCACCATGACTCGTACCACGAGTCGTTCTGAGGCAAAAAATGTAGATTTTTTTTTTGCTGAACTCATTTCCAATTCTCTCATCTAGTCTTAGGAACTTTTAGGGTATTAAAATATCTCCCCCTTGAGAACATTCTTCCTCAAATGCAGACTAAACAAAATGAAATGATACGGAAAGGAACTGCAATCTCAAATATTGAACATCTGGAGCTAAAAATTAATAGAGTGACTGACTCTAGAATGATATACATGACTAAACTTAATTCATGAATCACACATACATGCACTAACATGAACAAGACATGAAACTGGATAGAGTACTAAGGAGGAAACTGATCTCTCATGCTGAAACTGAGTCGGAAGGGAATAAATGCGGGTATCTAGCCATCATATCTGTTTCGGCCTCCCACGTAGCTCCTTCAAAAAATTGATTCCTCCACAAGAATTTCACTAAAGCTACTTCTTTGTTCCTCAACTTCCAAACCTGACTATCAAGGATCTCAACGGGAACATCCTCATAGATAAGGTTATCCTTCACACCTATGCTCTCCACCGGGACAACCAAAGTCGGATCACCAACACACTTCTTTAACAATGATACATGGAAAACTCGATATCTTGAAGCCAACTTTGCTAGTAGCTCCAACTCATAGGCCACCTTGCCAACACATCTCATAATCCTGAAGGGACCAACATATCGGGGACTAAGCTTCCCTTTCTTTCTGAACCTCATCACTCCCTTTATGGGAGACACTTTCAAAACACCTAATAATCAACTTCAAACTCCAGTTCTCTTCTCCTCATATTAGTATTGGACTTTTGATGACTCTGGGCTATTTTCAACCTTTTTCTTATAAGCTGAACTTTCTCCATAGCCTCATGAACTGAATCTAGCCCTATCAACGTAGCTTCACCTACCTTAAACCAACCGACAGGAGATCTACACCTCCGCCCTTAAAGAGCCTCAAACAGAGCCATCTGGATGCTAGATTGGTAATTTTTGTTGTAAGCAAACTCGATGAGAGGTAAATGATCATCCTAACTACCTTTGAATTCAATCACACATGCTCTCAACTTAGAGTCTGAATGGTCCGCTCATCCTGACCATCTGTCTGCGGGTGAAAATATGCTAAGTTTGACCTGAGTACCAAGGCCTTTCTAAAACGATCTTCAAAAATGGGAGGTAAACTGAGTGCCTCTATCTGATATGACAGACAAGGGAACTCCATGCAACCGTACTAACTCCCGAATGTATAATTTAGCATAATCCTCCGCTGAGTCGGTAGTTTTGACCAATAGAAAATTGGTTGCTTTGGTTAGCCTGTCTACCACCACCCATATAGAGTCATATTGTCACCGAGTGCGAGGAAACCCTAAAATAAAGTCCATATTGATTTCCTCCCATTTCCATGTAGGGATACTGATGTCTTGTAGCACACATTCGGGTCTTTGATGCTCAACTTTCACTTGCTGATAATTCGGACACTTAGCCACAAACTCTGTTATGTCCTTCTTAATTCCATTCAACGAATAAACTTCCCGTAGGTAGGTAACGGTACATCTTGGTGACACCTGGGTGGATAGAATACTATGAGCCATGAGCCTCTTGCAGAATCCGTTCTCTCAAAAATGGCCCTAATAATGAAGTACACCATCTCCCCCTTGGGAGAAGACCACTACCTTCTAATTCTAAATCGCTTCCTTCAACTTAACCAAAATAGAATCCTCATCTTTCCTAGCCTTGAGCTCAATCACCAAAGAAGATTATGAACTATTTTGAACAAAACACCACCGCCTATTGAATCCACGAGGTGAACTCATAGTTGTGCAAGCCGATGCATATCCTTCATAAACTCTTTCCTTCCCTCTTATATATAAGAAAAACTCTCCATAGAAAGTTTTCTAAGGGCATCCTCCACTACATTGGCCTTGCCCGGATGATAAAGGACACTCATGTCATAGTCCTTGAGCAGCTCTAACCATCTCCTTTGTTGCAAATTAAAATCCTTTTGGGTGAACACATATTGTAGGCTCTTGTAGTCCTAAACACATCCACATGGACCCCATACAAGTAGTGTCTCCAAATCTTCAATATGAACACCACCACATCCAACTCTAAGTCATGTGTCGGGTAATTCTTTTCATGAGTCTTAAGATGTCTAGATACATATAAAATGACCTTGCCATGTTGTATCAGCACACATCCAAGACCAACCCTAGAGGCATCACAATACAAAGCAAATCCATCCGTAACCTCAGGTAGGGTCAACACTGGGGTTGAAGTGAGCCAAGTCTTTAAATCCTAAAAACTCTTCTCACAAGCATCCGACCATCGAAATTTGAATTTCTTTTGGGTCAACTTAGTCAACGGTGTAGCAATAGATGAAAATCCCTATACAAACCTCCTGTAATAGCCAGCTAAACCCAAGAAACTCCGAATATCCGACGGACTAACTAGTCTAGGCCAATTCTTCACAGCTTCTTTCTTTTGACAATCCACCTGCACACCCTCACTTGAAACTACGTGGCCCAAAAATTCCATTGAATCCAACCAAAACTCACACTTGCTTAATTTAGCAAATAGTTGGCGATCCTTGAGAGTTTGTAGCACAATCCTCAAATGAGCGGCATGTTCCTCCTCACTCCTATAGTATATGAGAATATCATCAATAAATATGATCACGAACATGTCCAAATATGGCTTGAATACCCTATTCATCAAATCTATGAAAGCTACAGGAGCATTTGTTAGTCCAAAAGACATAACTACATATTCATAGTGACCACCCGAAGACCTGAAAACTATCTTCAAAATGTCACTCTCCCTAACTCTGAGCTTGTGATACCAGATCTAAGATCTATCTTTGAGAAGCACTTAGTACCCTAAAGTTGGTCAAACAAGTCATCAATTCTGGGCAGGGGATATCTATTCTTAATGGTAACCTTGTTCAACTACCAATAGTCAATGCACATACAAAGAGACCCATCCTTTTTCCAAATAAAGAGGACTGGTGCACCCCACGAAGACGTGCTAGGCCTGATGAATCCCTTATCTAGCAGATCTTTCAATTGTTCCTTCAACATTTGAACTCATCTAGAGACATTCCATACGGGGGAATATATATAGGCCACGTATCAGGAAGAAGGTCAATAGCAAAGTCAATCTCCCGCTCGGGAGGAAATCCTAGTAGATCATTTGGGAAAACTTCCGGATACTCACACACTATAGGAACTGACTTGAGAGTTGGGGTCTTAGATATAACATCCTTAACCCAAACTAGATGGTAAACACAACCCTTAAAAATCATCTTTCTGGCTTTAAGGTAGCAAATAAAGCAACCTACAGGCATAGCTGAACTACCCTTCCAGTCTATGTCTGGCTCCCAAAAATTAGAACTCTACCATAAGGGTTCAACAATTCATTGAGGCATAACATACATGCAGCCAATCCATACCAAAGATAAGATCAAAATCAGTCTTGTATAACTCTACTAGATCGATTGAGGTGACTCTCTAGAGGATTGTGACAAGGCAATTTCTGTATACCCATCAAGCTATAATTGAGTCACCGACTAGAGTAGAGACTGAAAAGGGTTATGATAGGATTACGGGACAAAATCCAAAACTAATAGCAACATAAAGTGTCACAAAAGATAAAGTAGTCCATGGATCTAACAATATTACACATCAAGATGAAATACTTACAACATACCAGTTACCACATCTGGAGAGACCTCCTGCTCCTGACGAGACAAGAGGGTATAAAATCTGTTCTAATGTTGACCACCACCTGCACAAGTGGATGCACCATGTTGAGAAGGACGTGCTACGGGAGCTGCTTCCAAATTGGTAGTCTAGGCACGATCTTTGTTATTTCCCTGCATTGTCAAAGGACACTCCTTATGCAAGTGGCCGAGTTTATCACGCCCGAAGAAAAAATTTGATCTGACTAGGCACTCTCCTATGAGGTTTTTACCATATTTTCCGCAGACTAGAAACGTGTGCTTTACCGACATGTCCATCTATCCCCTTGAACCTGATGCCCTACTCCTCAGACCACCCCAAAGTTTGGATGGTACACTGGTTGATGACGGTGCCTGGGCCGATGACCTCTGCTGGTATCGATGACCACTACTGGGCCTCAGCTAGGAAAACATAAAGCTGCCAGTCCTAGCCCTCTTGGCTTCTCTCTCCCTTTCCCTCATCTGATCTGCCTCAATCTATTGGGCATATATCACCAATAGGAGAAACTAAGATCACTATTCAACATTGCAGTGCTACACTTCTTGACTAGCAAATCTAGCGCCCGATACACAAACCTGTTCATACGAGCTCTATGATCTGCAACCATCTCCGGTGCATACTTGTACAACCGGGTGAACTCATAGGCGTACTCTTGGACAGTCATATCATTTTGCCTCAAATTGATGAATTCCATCTCCTTTGCCTCCCTCAACTCCATAGGGTAGAATCTTTCTAAGAAGGTTGTGATGAACTTCTCCCAGCTCACGGGAACTGCGCCCACTACTCTACTATCCCTCCACTAATAGTACCAAATATAAGAAACACCCTTTAGCTGATAGGAGGCTAAGTCTGAGCTCTCTTCTCCCATCACCCCCATAATCTGGGTGATCTGCTATATCTCTTCCAGAAACTCATATGGGTCGTCATCCACTCTAGACCTAAGGAACTTAGGGGTATTCATCCTGAGGGAATCCAAAACTCGAGTCGCCGTTGCATTCCTATGCTGAGGGACAAGGGCCACCACCTGCTGGTTGACCTGAGCGGTCAAAGCCTGGGCCAACATCTGAAATTCCTCTCTAAACTCGGCATGAGATGCACTGGTGCTGGTAGCGCCTAGTGATGCTCATCTCCATTGCAATCCTGATGTGTTGTGGATTTACAACACTTTTGACGATCAAAACTAAGAAAATAGCATTGACTTAGGTGTGTTTATGTGGATATAAGGCACATTTCCTTTGGTTGCAGGATAAATTAGTGTTGGATCTAAAAAATACAAAAAGAAAGCCTGAAGTATGCAAAATAGGCTCAAAGTATAGTCCACAGCACGATCCATAGGAAGGTCCTATGAGTTGTATTGATGGCCGTGAAAAGTTGCAGAAGGCTAGTGTTGAAGTGATGCAATGTACGAATCTCAGTATGAGTTGTACCAAGCTTGTACAAGTTATGGTGATGAAGTCGTGAAGAGAATCAGAAAATTTGCATAAGAGGCTAACTCCTGCTATGGAAATAAATTATGAACCGTGGGAAGAAGGTACGAGTCGCACCATGGCGATCGTGATAAACTTCAGAAGAATTTCAAAGTTTCAGAGTCAAGCCATAGGAGCTCAGTACGGATCATAGGATGGAGGTACGAGTCATACCAGGATCCAACACTTAGCCAAATCCAATCAGTCATGCAAGGTACTAAAGGATGGTAGGGGCCGCAGGATGCTGCTACGGGTCGTAGGTTGACTCGTGACAAAGGCGGAACCAGATATGGAAATTCACCCTGTTAGCCTAGGAAAAGGATTCTTGTCTCTGTATAAATACTTTTTAGGTTTTATTTTTTAGGGATCGATCAGAGAAGAGATTTTTAGGAGAGAAAGAGAGAATTAAGTTGATTTGACTTGTGATCAAACTTTTCTTGAATTCTTCTTGTTCTTGCTATTTATTCTTGAAGATTTTGTTGAGTAATTAAAGGAAGTGTTTTTCTAATTCATTCTTGTAAGTATTGATTTATGTTTTTAATCATGAATGCAATTCACAATCTTACAAATATGATAGGCTAAAAGATCCATAGCTAGGGTTGTGGGAACCATGGTGGATTAACAATCTAGGGTTACACAAAGTGATTTTAAAACCAATACAAAATACTTATAGTGTATTCTCTTCATGCTTAAATGTTTCTTAATGGTGCGCAACATTAGTAAGTGCCTGAATTCTTTACTTGCTTAGGACTAAGAGGTAGAGATTAGGAAAAGAGAATTACAACGGAGCCTTGATCTTGATGATCATTGTATTAACTTGAGTTGTGGTTGCAAGGTTGTTAAATCTGGAACTTAGTGATAACAGATAGTTTGAAACCGCTCATGTGACTCGGTCGAGTGATTGAGTATAGTCATTCAATAAGGACTGGTCAGTCGTGTGAATGAACCTAAGTTATCAGTTCAATAAGTAAGTATTGGTGATAATCACGATTTTATACCCAAAGTAGTTATTAATCCATGGGGAACACAAACCCTAGTTATCTCTTGATATTGACTAAACACTAGACTTTTAATACTTTTTTTAATTATTGATTTTCTTTAGTACCCCCCAATTTTGAAGTAACTACCTCACAAGTTCACTTATCGGCTGTAATCTAGTCTTCCCATATTCCCTGTGGGTTTGACCCCAACCTCTAGTTGGGTTCTTTATTGACAACGTCCACTTCATACTTCAGTAAGAGGTGTGGTTTGAGCGTTATCACATCCTCATGGCCATTTCCACTTTAATTCCTTCTACCACTCATATGGTGTAGAGGCATGACTCTGCAAACACGTATAGCATGAGTTAGAGAGATAGAGAGATACTTCATCGACATAGATTATGAAAGAAGGGAAATTTTCCTAAAACGTCTTATAGCCTCTTCCTGATGAGTGTGGCGCGCTTCACACCCATAGAAAAGACTCTACTCAATGCATCTTTTAGACACCCCAGGACACTCTAAACCTTTTCTCTGATACTAACTTTTTCATGACCAGACACAGGTCCGGACCGAGGTACTAAATCTAGAACCACGAATTGCTCCAACACTCCCCATATCATGGACATAGCGGCTAAAGAGCATAAATTAACAGAAACTGATAAAGAAAACATGAATAAGCACAATTCTACATACATAATGATCATAAACAGAGTCAACACTGACAAGCTGAGATTCTACAAATTGTTTGAAAAGCCTCTAACATAACTGAAAAGCTGATAGGACAACATCCCCAACTAGCTTGATAAAAGTCTGTAACTAAAATAACAAAACAACAAACTAAACTAAATGTCCTCAAAAGATGAGGACTCACCAACACTAGCTAAACTAGACTGATATAGAAGTAGATAAATGGCATGGCTGAGTCTGACCGCTCGGACCTGTATCATGAAATGATACAACATAGAGTATGCAGTTACTACTTTAAATGTACTGAGTATGAAAGGTAAGTAAAAATGGACTAATAAATTAGATAAAATTTCATAAGAGTAAGACAGTTCAAAACGTGAAGTGATAATCATAACATAAACATGAGGGCTCAAGGTTTTCAAAACTATTAATAAACTAGTCATAATCGTAATCATAAGAGAAACCTTGTAAATCATAACTTGAGACAAAGTGTCATAAACATGAAAATGCATAAATCATAAGGGAACAATGGGAGGACTCGTCTTAAACGACACCATCATGATAGAGCTTACATGATGCACCAGCTATCCCACTCAAGTGTGCAGAGCCGTCCCAAGCTTGCCAGGCAAGGGACGTAATGTCACGCCCAACCTTGGGGGGTATGACTGGCACCTGGTGCCCTACTAGGACCTGACCTGCTGAACTGTTAAGCCTGGGCGCATCTGGTGCCTGGCTGGTTCTAACTCATATTTCTGAAACCAAAGGGCTATATAACGGCTGTAAATACAGCCCCCGGCCCATTGGCCTATAGCCTTCTATACCTGTATTACAGCTGACCAGAAACAAGGTAATTCAGGGGAACCTATGCAGGCCGACAAGGCCACCATGCTATCTAGTTATCTGTAACTCAAGCATAACATACTGAAAAGCTATGTGACCGGCAAGGTCACCACTACTGGCAAACTATGGCCCCACACGGCCATTACAAAAGAAAGAAAGGAGTAAAGGCAACTATACAACTGCACGGCCTCACACGACCGGCTCATCTGACCACAGGAAATATAAACAGACTGCAAGCCTCTAAGAAGAATAATAGAAATGATCGGGACAGGGCCCCGACCTACCCGTACTGTACAACAAAAAAGAACTGGACTACACCTCTAGAAATTCAGTCTCCGGTTGACAGGAGCTGAATACTCAACCGCTGATGGGGATCACGTGGTATCGCCTGCTCGTCTATGGGTACCTGCAGGCAAGTAATGCAGCGCCCCACCGGGCGTCAGTACCGCTGGTACTGAGTATGTAAAGCAAACTGAATACAGCTGAATACAAGCAATATAACTAAAAATTCTGAATAGTAGGAGATAATTGAATCTGTAATAACTGAAGGGATATCTGAAATCAATAACATAACTGTCAAAACTGAAATAAGAAGGAGTAGATTAACTGTATGATGGTGTAGATCGTACCTGTTCTTAATCATGTTGGAGGACGTAGGTATCATTTCTGGAGACGTATCATTCTACTACTAATCTACTCATGTCTAATATAACATAACACAACATACATAACATAACATGACATACACAACCTTACCCGGCCCCCATAAGCCGGGAGGTATAATCAACACAGAATCTATACCCCTACCCCGGTCATCCCATCTCCTATAGTGGCTGTAAGCATCCTGCCGGTCCCCTGGGTATGCACTTGGGCTCGCTGAGCCCCTGACTATAACTGCATCTGAGTCCGGAGGACTCCTGAATCTGCACCCGGGCGTATCCGCTCGACTGGGGTGTGTAAGGGCCGATCAAGGCACAAGTATGGGGAAAACTGGCATCCCATCTTCGTCCCCTGGCGGGACGGCATGCCACTCCGTAGAGTGACGTATCCTCGTCCTCTGGAGGACAAGTCGATACAGCTATTAACCCTGGGCGGTCATGGATGCTAGGTAATCCAACCCCAAACAATACAACGGTCTCAACTGGTAATACTGTATGTGTATCTCACATGCTGAGGCTAATAGGGGTAAAGTATCATATATATTACATGCTGGGCTACTGATAGTAATCTATACATATTTAATATGTGCTGAGGCAAGTAAAGATGTATAAATATGAATATAGTCTCCTGTCGGGCTGTACTGGGCAAATGCTATATAAGATAATGTTTCTGCTGAAAACTCTGCTATTTGCTGAGTTTCTGTATACACTATATGCTGGACTAGTGATAGAAATATGTACACACTTGATACATGCTGAGGCTGGAAGTACTATATATATATGTACGAATATAGTCTTTCTGCTGAACTATGATGTATACTAATTTTCTATAGTAACCTGATTTACTATTCCTAACATGCTTTCTGAACTTCATTTTAGCCTGCTATTCTATTTCTGAAGTGCTTTACGGATACTGTACTACTCCGCGGGGTTTCAGCTGAACACAACAATATCTTAACATGGCATATTACATCACACACTGAATATACTGGGCAATCTCTAACGCTTGCGTTAGAATCTATATCATACTGATAGGTTTCATACACATTACAACCCAATGTTTCTCACATCGTACCAACATTCATAATAACGCAACATTTGACTTTTGAACATTCTACTGGTCCGTAATTTGTTACACTACACTGATATTACTTAACTTGCCGAAGGAAACTAACTTTACATACCTTATCTTCTACTATTTGTCCGTCGGACGAGGCTCGGCTGGTACTTCAACTATTTTCTCCCAACTGCATTCATAAATACGTCAATCAATACTAAATACAGCTTTATTGTAAAGAGCAACGTTACTTTCGATATAGTTTATAGCCTAAACTTAGGCTTATCGAAAGACGGTCGAAAACTCGCTATTTTTCAGCGGCCCAGAAGGGAGAAATATTCACTTCTCCGCTAGGAACACATAGACATCAATTTAGAGCAATTCTACTTACTTTAGTTCGGTGGCTCACCGATTCGTCGGCCGTATTTTGCGAAACTAACTCCGTAGAAATGCTCTCTGCTGCTAAATACCTTGGTATCTAGGATTAATTTGGGTTTGGGCAGCGTTTGACGGCGTAATCGGACGATAATTTATAATCTCCCTTTGTTTTCCCTCTGTTCACTATGTTTCTGGAAATTGCTAAGTGATGAAAATGAGTTTAACCCGAAGTGGGGGCTTTATATACTTAGGCCTGGACAAGGGCAACGTGTCACGGAGCCATCGCGGAGGCCTCACCTCCGTGACATGCTGCCATCGCGGAGGGGCTCTGCCTCGGCTCCTCCCGCGATGGTTCGACGGGTTTCTCGTCCGATCTTTTCCCGGGCCTTTCCCTAGCACGTATGGCTTCCAAATATGCTTAACCAATGTGCGAATAGGTCATCTAAGTGCCGGGAATACTATGGGGTATAACATTCTCCCCCCCTTAAGAACATTCGTCCTCGAATGTACACTATTATCTAAAGGACTGCTTACTTTACTTTCTAGAAAAATTTCGGCAGAATTTCCTCTGTAATATGGACTATCGCAAAAACCTGAAATGCAGAAAAGTCCAACACAGGCACTGCATATAATATTCTAAGATCCACTGAACAACTAAATATCACTTCTTTCTTTATGATTTACAACATACAACCATAAGGTACTGTATAAATAATGATACGGATATACCTGTCGTCTGACTAGGCCTGAAATAGGTGAGGGTATCTGCTTTTCATATCTTCTTCAGCCTCCCACGTCATTTCCTCTTGATTTCTGTTATGCCACAATACTTTGACAGATGCAACATCTTTAGTTCTTAGCCTGCGAACCTGTCTGTCTAAAATAGCTACGGGAACCTCTTCATATGCTAACTCTTCTATGACCTGGACATTCTGAACTGGAACTACTGTAGAAGGGTCCCCTACGAACTTCCTTAACATAGAAACATGGAATACTGGGTGAACCGACGCTAACTCTGGAGGCAAGTTCAACTCGTATGCCATGCGGCCTATTCTTCGCCGAACCTGATACGGCCCAATGAATCTCGGGCTAAGCTTGCCTTTCTTGCCAAACCTCATTACCTCTTTCATCGGGGACACTTTCAGATATACCCAGTCGTTCACCGAAAATTCTAGATTTCTGCGCCGCCTATCTGCGTATGACTTCTGGCGGCTCTGAGCGGTCAGTAAACGTTCTCGGATAAGCTTTATCTTTTCCTCGGACTGCCGAACAATGTCTGGGCCAACTAATGCTGATTCTCCTATCTCAAACCAGCCCACCGGCGATCTACATTTTCGCCCGTACAATGCCTCGAAAGGCGCCATCTGAATAGCTGAATGGTAGTTGTTATTATAAGCAAATTCAATTAACGAAAGATGTTCATCCCAGCTACCCCCAAAATCTAACACACACGCTCGTAGCATATCTTCGAGCGTCTGAATTGTACGTTCAGCCTGCCCGTCTGTTTGAGGATGGAATGTTGTGCTCAAATTAATCTGCGTCCCCAAACCTTTCTGAAATGACTGCCAGAATCTAGCTGTAAACTGTGCTCCCCTATCTGAAATAATAGATACCGGCACCCCATGAATCTAACTACTTCTCTGATATATAATTCGGCATAATCCTCAGCTGAGAAGGTAGCCCTTACTGGCAGGAAATGAGCTGATTTTGTCAGCCTGTCAACTATTACCCAAATGGAATCATTTCTGCGTCTAGTACGGGGTAACCCTGTTACAAAATCCATGTTTATTACTTCCCACTTCCACATAGGTATCATTATCTCTTGAGTCAAACCACCCAGTTTCTGGTGCTCTACTTTCACCTGCTGACAATTAGCACATCTAGATACAAATTCAGCTATCTCAGTTTTCATACTTGGCCACCAATAGATGTCTCTGATGTCGTGGTACATTTTCGTCGCCCCTGGGTGAAGGGAATAGCGAGCGTAGTGTACCTCATGCATGATCTTCCCATGAAGTCCTGCGACATTCGGGACACAAAGGCGGCCCTTACAATGTAGCACACCATCCTCGGTTATCTGAAAATTTGGCTCCTTACCTTTCTGAACTCTATCTCTGAGCTGGACTAAATCGGGATCCTCATACTGCCGTTCTTTTACCTCTGTAACTAACGATGACACTACAGAATTCTGAATTACTGGTCCATTATTTTCTGTTTCTATTACTCGAACGGCTAGGCCAGCTAACTGATGAATTTCTTTAGCTAATTTCTGTTTCTCAGGTCGCAAATACGCCAAACTCCCCATTGACTTACGGCTCAGGGCATCTGCTACAACATTAGCTTTTCCGGGGTGATATAGAATATTCACATCATAGTCTTTCAACAACTCTAACCAGCGGCGTTGCCGCAGATTCAACTCCCTCTGGGTGAAAATGTACTGTAAGCTCTTATGATCTGTATAAATGTCAACATGGACGTCGTACGGATAATGCCTCCACATCTTCAAGGCATGAATTACTGCGGCCAATTCCAGGTCATGGGTAGGGTAATTCTTTTCGTGTTTTCTCAGCTGTCTGGAGGCATATGCAATTACTCTACCATGCTGCATCAACACACAACCCAATCTGACACCTGACGCGTCGCAATAAACTGAATAACCTTCTGTGCCTTCCGGCAATGCTAATACTGGGGCGGAGGTTAACCTGTCTTTCAATTCCTGGAAACTCTGCTCGCATGCCTCCGTCCACTGAAACTTTGCTTCTTTCTATGTCAATTTAGTTAAAGGTGCTGCAATGGTTGAGAATCCCTCAACGAATCTCCGATAATACCCTGCTAACCCCAGAAAGCTACGAACTTCAGTCGGGGTGGTAGGCCTAGGCCATGACTTAACTGCTTCTATCTTCTGCTTATCTACCTGTATACCGGTGTCTGAGACAATATGCCCTAAAAAGGCCACTGAGTTAAGCTAGAATTCACACTTCGAAAACTTAGCATACAATTGGCGGTCCCTGAGAATCTGGAGCACTGTCCGCAAATGAGTCCAGTGATCTGCTTCAGAGCGAGAATACACCAGAATGTCATTAATGAATACTATCACGAACAAGTCCAGGAAAGGTCTGAAAATACTGTTCATTAGGTCCATAAAAACTGCTGGGGCATTCGTTAGTCCGAAGGACATAACCAGAAATTCAAAGTGCCCATATCGGGTCCTGAATGCTGTCTTAGGAATATCCCTCTCACGTACTCGGACCTGGTGATATCCGGACCGCAAGTCAATCTTAGAAAAGTATCTGGCTCCCTGTAGCTGATCAAATAAGTCATCAATTCTGGGAAGCGAATACTTGTTCTTTACTGTAACTTTGTTTAGCTGCCGATAATCTATGCACATTCGGAGCGAGCCATCCTTCTTTCTCACGAATAAAACTGGCGCACCCCACGGTGAAGTACTCGGCCTGATAAAACTTTTATCTAACAAGTCTTTCAACTGCTCCTTTAATTCTCTGAGTTCTGCAGGAGCCATACGATAAGGAGGTATTGATATTGGCTGAGTGCCTGGTAACAAGTCGATAGCAAAGTCTATTTCCCTTTCTGGGGGAATACCAGGTAACTCATCAGGCAATACATCTGGGAATTCATTTACCACTGGGACAGACTGGAGTGTCGGAGATTCTGCTTGGACATCCTGAACTCTGACAAGATGGTAAATGCACCCCTTAGATATCAACTTTCTCGCCTGAAGGTAGGAAATAAACCTACCTTTTGGCGTCACGGTGCTGCCCTTCCACTCCCGTACTGCTTCCCCCGGGAAGTGGAATCGGACCGTTTTGGTCCAACATTCAACATTGGCAAACCATGGCACTAACCAGTCCATACCCATTATGGCATCGAAGTCTATCATTTCTAACTCGACCAGATCTACTGTGGTCTAACGGTCAACAATCTCTACTGTACACCCGCGGTAGATTCGGCTAGCTGTGATAGAGTCACCGACGGGCGTAGATACCAAGAAGGGTTGCCGTAATGATTCTGGTACAATACTAAACTTCCATGCCACAAATGGTGTAATATAGGACAAAGTAGACCCTGGATCAATTAACACATAAGTAGGGTGTGAACAGATAGTTAGCATACCTGTCACAACATCAGGCGACGCTTCTGAATCTTGCCTCCCTGGTAAGGCATACGTGCGGCTTGGACCCGCACCTGTACTGGAGGCCCCTGGTCTGCCCCGACCCCTGCCTGCTGAAACTGAGGGCCTACGCCCAGTCGAAGATGCTGTGGCTCGTGACCCTGCTGATGTCCTACCCTGTCTATCGCGGTCCTCTCGACCCCTGGCCGGGCAATCTTTCATCAAATGGCCTTCTTGGCCACAAATATAACATGCGGTAGAGCCATATCTGCATGCTCCAGGATGGCGTCGATTGCATATAGGGCAAAGTGGTAGGGTATACCTGCTCTGCTCTGCCCTTCTTTGTGATGGTGAATCTACCATCTGCGAGCCTCTACCAGTCCCTGACTGCCCCCTGCGGCTGAATCTACCCCCCTGCGACTGTGACGGAGGTAGGGGCCTGGGCGGCCTGTCTGACAATCGGGGCCTGGATCCTTCTCGGGCCCCTCTCGGTAATTCAACTGGCCTGTCCCGGCGACGCTGTTCCCGATTAACCCTTCTGACCTCTCGTTGCCGCTGTCTGATGCCCTCAATATTCTGAGCAAATGCCTGAATGCGAGTAATATCCATGTCCTCTCGCAGTGTGGCTGTAGTGAAAATCTCAACATATTCTGGATTCAATCCCGTAATGAAGCGATGCACTCTGGATGCCATAGTATCAACAAAGGCCGGTGCATATCGGGCTAAGGAATCAAACTGCAAAGAATATTCCCGAACACTCATGGCCCCCTGTTCTAGATGTAGGAACTGGTCTACCCGGGCCTGTCGAATCTCCCGCGGCAAATAATGATCCAGAAAGGCTCCTGAAAAGCTGGACCAGGTGGGAGGGGAAACATCTCTCCCTCGGGACCTCTCCCAGCTTTCATACCATAACACCGCAATCTCCCGTAACCGGAATGCTGCCAACTCAACTGACTCGGTAGACGTGGCATGCATAACCCTGAAGATCCTCTGCATTTGGTCCAGAAAATCCTGAGGGTCCTCTGTCCGATCCGTACCTGTAAATTCTGGGGGATTCAAAGCTAAGAACACTCAGACCCTCGAACTACCGGGCCCTGCTGATGATTCTGCAACTGTAGATGGCATTGGCTGATGCTGAGCAGCCATCATCTGTGCTAACAGAACTACAACACTCCTAACCTCCTGATCAGAAGGAGTCAATATAGGGGCTGATGAAGGTAATGTCACCCCAAGTGGCTCCTGACGTGGGGGAGACTGCTGAGGAGGCTGGGATGATGCCTCTGTAGTGCCCTCTGATCGGGCTGTCTCCAAATGAGGGGGAGGCATCCTGCTGGTGCCTTCTCCTGCTGCAATGTCTAAGTTCCGACCTGTAATAGGATGGCGCTGGTCTGACATTATCTGTAACCAAAGAATATGGTAAGATTTTAGGGAATCAACCCTATACTGTACCGCTCTATAGCACGACTGAATCAAAATAAAAGACAACCATCCTATCATGCCTTGCAGCCTCCTACCCATAGTATGTGGTGCACAACACATCCATGGACAGGACTCTACTTAGCACGGCTTGCAGACTCCCTGGGATACGACCTGCTCTGATACCAAGTTTGTCACGCCCCACCTTGGGGGGTATGACTGGCACCTGGAGCCCTACTAGGACCTGACCTGCTGAACTGTTAAGCCTGGGCGCATCTGGCGCCTGGCTGGTTCTAACTCATATTTCTGGAACCAAAGGGCTATATAACGGCTGTAAATACAGCCCCCGGCCCATTGGCCTATAGCCTTCTGTACCTGTATTACAGCTGACCAGAAACAAGGTAATTCAGGGGAACCTATGCGGGCCGACAAGGCCACCATGCTGTCTAGTTATCTGTAACTCAAGCATAACATACTGAAAAGCTACGTGACCGACAAGGTCACCACTACTGGCAAACTATGGCCCCACACGGCCATTACAAAAGAAAGAAAGGAGTAAAGGCAACTATACAACTGCACGGCCTCACACGACCGGCTCATCTGACCACAGGGAATATAAACAGACTGCAAGCCTCTAAGAAGAATAATAGAAATGATCGGGACAGGGCCCCGACCTACCCGTACTGTACAACAAAAAAGAACTGGACTACACCTCTAGAAATTCAGTCTCCGGATGACAGGAGCTGGATACTCAACCGCTGATGGGGATCACGTGGTATCGCCTGCTCGTCTATGGGTACCTGCAGGCAAGTAATGCAGCACCCCACCGGGCGTCAGTACCGCTGGTACTGAGTATGTAAAGCAAACTGAATACAGCTGAATACAAGCAATATAACTAAAAATTCTGAATAGTAGGAGATAACTGAATCTGTAAGAACTGAAGGGATATCTGAAATCAATAACATAACTGTCAAAACTGAAATAAGGAGTAGATTAACTGTATGATGGTGTAGATCGTACCTGTTCTTAATCATGCTGGAGGACGTAGGTGTCATTTCTGGAGACGTATCATTCTACTACTAATCTACTCATGTCTAATATAACATAACACAACATACATAACATAACATGACATACACAACCTTACCCGGCCCTCATAAGCCGGGAGGTACAATCAACACAAAATCTATACCCCTACCCCGGGGGGTCCCATCTCCTATAGTGGTTGTAAGCATCCTGCCGGTCCCCTGGGTATGCACTTGGGCTCGCTGAGCCCCTGACAATAACTGCATCTGAGTCCGGAGGACTCCTGAATCTGCACCCAGGCGTATCCGCTCGACTGGGGTGTGTAAGGGCCGATCAAGGCACAAGTATGGGGAAACCTGGCATCCCATCTTCGTCCCCTGGTGGGACGGCATGCCACTCTGTAGAGTGACGTATCCTCGTCCTCTGGCGGATGAGTCGATACAGCTATTAACCCTGGGCGATCATGGATGTTAGGTAATCCAACCCCAAACAATACAACGGTCTCAACTGGTAATACTGTATGTGTATCTCACATGCTGAGGCTAATAGGGGTAAAGTATCATATATATTACATGCTGGGCTACTGATAGTAATCTGTATGTATTTAATACGTGCTGAGGCAAGTAAAGATGTATAAATATGAATATAGTCTCCTGTCGGGCTGTACTGGGCAAATGCTATATAAGATAATGTTTCTGCTGAAAACTCTGCTATTTGCTGAGTTTCTGTATACACTATATGTTGGACTAGTGATAGAAATATGTACACACTTGATACATGCTGAGGCTGGAAGTACTATATATATATGTACGAATATAGTCTTTCTGCTGAACTATGATGTATACTAATTTTCCATAGTAACCTGATTTACTATTCTTGACATGCTTTCTGAACTTCATTTTAGCCTGCTATTCTATTTCTGAAGTGCTTTACGGACACTGTACTACTCCGCGGGGTTTCAGCTAAACACAACAATATCTTAACATGGCATATTACATCACATACTGAATATACTGGGCAATCTCTAACGCTTGCATTAGAATCTATATCATACTGATAGGTTTCATACACATTACAACCCAATGTTTCTCACATCGTACCAACATTCATAACAATGCAACATTTGACTTCTGAACATTCTACTGGTCCGTAATTTGTTACACTACACTGATATTACTTAACTTGCCGAAGGAAACTAACTTTACATACCTTATCTTCTACTATTCGTCCGTCGGACGAGGCTCGGCTGGTACTTCAACTATTTTCTCCCAACTGCATTCATAAATACGTCAATCAATACTAAATACAGCTTTATTGTAAAGAGCAACGTTACTTTCGATATAGTTTATAGCCTAAACTTAGGCTTATCGAAAGACGGTCGAAAACTCGCTATTTTGCAGTGGCCCAAAAGGGAGAAATATTCACTTCTTCGCTAGGAACACATAGACATAAATTTAGAGCAATTCTACTTACTTTAGTTCGGTGGCTCGCCGATTCGTCGGCCGTATTTTGCAAAACTAACTCCGTAGAAATGCTCTCTGCTGCTAAATACCTTGGTATCTAGGATTAATTTGGGTTTGGGCAGCGTTTGACGGCGTAATCGGACGATAATTTATAATCTCCCTTCGTTTTCCCTCTGTTCACTACGTTTCTGGAAATTGCTAAGTGATGAAAATGAGTTTAACCCGAAGTGGGGGCTTTATATACTTAGGCCTGGACAAGGGCAACGTGTCACGGAGCCATCGCGGAGGCCTCACCTCCGTGACACGCTGCCATCGCGGAGGGGCTCTGCCTCGGCTCCTCCCGTGATGGTTCGACGGGTTTCTCATCCGATCTTTTCCCGGGCCTTTCCCTAGCACGTATGGCTTCCAAATATGCTTAACCAACGTGCGAATAGGTCATCTAAGTGCCGGGAATACTACGGGGTATAACACGTAAATGGCGTGATATCAATAATAGAGACCTCATAGGGTTAATCATGAATATATACCTGCAATGGCACGTAGTTCTGAGACCTTAGAGTTCACTTGAATGCCGAGCCTACTCGGTGCTAGATACTACTCCCAAAAACATGCACATGAAGGCTCATATAATTATCGTGAAATCATACATGAAGTTCATGGCTGCATAAATCATAACATACTTTATCATATTTGAAATACATGATTAGCCACGAAATAAGGGTCCGTGAGTCGGCCAAAATCATAAACTCATAAAGTGAAGAACATACATACTTGAGAAAATCAGCATACCTGAAATTCATAAATTCATGAAGAGTACTTGTAGGAAATCATATGATAAATCATGAACCATAAATTAGGGCTTAGGAGAATAAAAATCATAATAGGATCATACACTTGAATTCCTGAACATGAGGAGAAATTTAGGCATGAGAGTGAAAGGAAACTCTCATTCATGGCCCTGCATACCTAGGTTAACTGATTCTCAACTTGACTGTGAAAACTCAAGAGATTTGGAGGAGAATTGGAGGATTCTAGGCTTGATCTTCAGTGGAAAACCTCTAAACTTGAATGCATGGAAGTTGACTGAATTAGAATAGGTTAAATTGTCTTAATACACTTCTTTCAGGGCTTAAAATAATGTAGACTAGGACCTAGGAGCTTAGGATTTATGAAAATACCCTTAATGACAATTCTGAAAAATAAGTACTGACAGTCGTAATGACTCTCAAGACGAGTCGTACCATGAAGTGACGACTCGTGATCACCTCCCGTTGCCACCACTGGTCATAAGATTGGTTCCTGAGGATCATTTCACGGATGCCTACGATGAGTCATTACATTTCATCACAGGTCGTAACACCTCTCGTTGTCAATGAGCCTCAATTCTCACTTTCTCTAAATTTTTCCACAGGTTACAAACCACGCCTCGTGGTTTTTTTCCATGGATCGTAACACCACTCATGACAACCCATCCCTACACAGAACCTCAAAGCTACGACCCTTATCATGGCTTGTTGTTTCCCACTATAAGTCGTACCATGGTCTGTCCTTTCCAACCCTGACATCCATATGCCTGACCACGAGTCTTACTAGCGCACCATGACTCATGGTGTGACTAGTGGTCTGGGCATCCAACTTCAGCATTCCACTATGACTCCTCCCACAATCAGTTAATTCTCACCATGACTCATACCATGAGTCATTCTGAGGCAAAAATATTAATTTTTCTGCTGAGCTCATTTCTAATTCACTTATCCAGTCTAAGAAAATTTTGAGGTATTACATGAAGTATTTTGAGAAATTGAGAATTAGAACATCATTCAATTAAGGAAAATATATGTAAACATAAAACAAAATTCTATTATGGTCTTTATGCGTATGCAAACTTGATGTTGGGCATATTTTCATGCCCATTTGCCATGTTTTTACTCATATTTGATCATGTTTTGAGTTCATAATCCTTAATTTATGCGCTAACAAATGACTTAAATTGATTTGAGCAGGAAACTAGGAAAAATGGGCTCAAAATGATGCAAGAAATGAAGATTTGAGGATCTGACAGGTTTGGTGTTATGGATGGTGCCCTGCACCAAGTCGCAAACTTTAGAAAAAATATCTCAGTCTGGTGTTATGGCTGGCGCGCCAACCCTCAAACTTAAGAGAATTTCACTTTAAAAGTTTGGCGAGATGAGTGGCGCCCCACGCCAAAGGTGTCCATGACTTAGAGAAATTTGATGAACACCTTGGTGAGATGAATGGGGCAGCACGCCAGACCATATCTAGAGCTAAAATTGTTTGAAATTTGACTAGGTCTATGGTGCGATAGGAGGGGTGGCGCGCCAGAGTCATTTTGTGACGAAAAATGCTGATTTTAAAGCCAAGTCTTGAAGGGAAAAAAGGTCATTTGAAGGCTCATCTATAAATATAGTCCTTAGGTCATGTTTTACGTAGTTTTGGACTTCTTCGAGCAATCTTTACTCATTTTTATTCTGTAGTTTGTTCATGAAACCTTGTAAGCCATTTGGAAGGAAGACGAGGTTTTAAACTAGGTTTTCCCTTCTTTACTTCATATTTTCGCATGATGCTGACTAGGTATTTGTTTCTCTGCTTTTCTATGAGTGGCTAAACTCATATTATAGAGTTTTTTCCTATAATGAATGGTTGATTGTTTGACAGAATAAATAAACTTAGTTTTGATTCTTCTTTTATGGTTTTCTGTATTTATTTGTGTTAATTTATTATTTATGAGATTGATTACCTTATAAGTAATCTGTTGGATTTCAATTGTACTTGGGAAAGGGAATTGAAAGGGTTAAAATAAACACAGAACGGGAACTCAAAGACCCTTGAACTCATTGGTGATAGAATAGAAGTTGTTGTTGAGGATAGGGATATACCCTTCAACCCCATTTAGTTGAAATACAAGTAGGCATAACCGTCATTTCATTGTTCTCCTACGGCCATAGGGATATAGGCATTAGGGTTCATGAAATAGTTCTTGGATGCTAGGGATAGTGGCAATAAATAGGATAGTAACTTGCAACTAACAACCGTAGAAAGAATCAGGATTGTTTAATTATGTTTGGAAAACTCAACTTGAAACAACCAAGTGCCATTGCCCTATTCTATCACTATTATTGAAATACAATCAAGCTTGCATTTATTTTAGTTACTTTTATATTTGAAGTTTTAGTAGTTCGGATTTTCCAAACAAATCTTCATTTTACTTATTTTGTAGATTAGTGAAATCAAAATACAACCTTATAACGATTAAATTGAAAAGACCCTTCGGTACAATATCTGGACTTAACAATTCTATATTACTTGATGACCACGTGCGCTTTCGTGCGCTTGGGTTGTATCAGGTTTTTGGCTCCGTTGTTGGAGAATTGAATATGTTTAATCGTTTGTAGGTTAGGATTTTATTCTGCTATTTTGCATATATTGTATAGATTTTTATTTTTCATTTTTTTAGTATTTTACCACTCTTCTTAACATGATATCTTGGTATATAAATGGGTCAAATGATGAGTATTCATATCTAGGTGATTCTTGTCTGATTGTGGAGGACCCCACTTGTGGCAACACTGTCATACTTACGGTGTATGTGGTGGTCTGGATGGCCAGTGGAGTAGTTGCCCACATTTTTATTCCTCTTCTCCAAGTCCCTATATTATGATCCTCCTATTGTTTTTTTATGCTTACAAGAATAATGAAAAGGAGGAACATCATGCTCCAATAAGTAATATAGAAAAAATGATCCTGGAGCATATGGAAGTAATGAGGGAGCAACTTACTGAACAGGGAGGAGCCTTAAAAAGGTTAAGTGCCAAGCTCACAGAGATAATGGCTGAGACTACAACTTGTAACGATTTGCAAGTAACAATCTTAGCCAATATTCAAGAGGAACCTCAAGGAGAAGAAAAGAAGCTCAGACAAGAGATTAGCCAATTTGGCTTAAGTATCCATGACCTGTAGGGTCTTTTGAATGAAAAGTTGAGGAGTCTGAGGCCCAACTACAAAGAGTGGTGGATACTAGCCAATGTATGGAATAAGAAGAAGAATCCCAACCTTTAGACGATCCTTTATTGGTGGATGTTGATGTTGAGGAGGTGAATAATAGTGAGGATGTCAAGCATAATGCAATCTTGGAGTTAGGGCATATTGGTCCTCATTCTAAACACTTTTCGACATTGTGTTTGGTTGGCAACCTACAAATAGATACTTCCAAGCCTATGGAGAAATGTGTAGATGAGGAACAATACCTCTATATTCTAAAATTTACTATGCCAAAGAAACATTACGACATCCCTCACGTAAGGGCAAAGAAGGGCAAGAGGAAATATCTATTACTTGGTCCCTTCATGTTTACACCACCACCCCTTGAGCTTAATAGAAAATTAGAAAGAAAATAGGGGTGAAATTTATAAGCTCAAAGTGGAAGGAAAAGTGGTGAAGCTTGATAGTGTCGTGTCACGATGTTAAATCAGGCGCTTGTTGGGAGGCAACCCAATTTGTAATAGTGTAGTTTTTATTATTTTCTATAGTGTCACTTTTATTTTTTGTTGCTCTGTGTGCAGAGCAGGGGAAGTTTGAGTACCCAAAAACAAAGATAAGGAGCACGTCTTGACCATAAGTGTGGGGTCGTGTGACCCGTGAATCCAAGAGACATGCTGCTAGGTAGTCCTAGAGGGCCTCAGGGAGTATTTCTCACCCTTGTATAATTTTTACTTTTTAGATGCTCTGAGGACAGAGCATGATTTTTAGTGTGGGGTTGATGTGTGTCTCGCCCCGAGACTACACCCTGGACGTAACATGGTACTTGAAGTCACAAGTGGCCCCAAGTCAACCCTTGATCTATCATACACTGGTATTTTGAGTAAAATAATATATATATATATATATATATATATATATAGCAGAAGCTTTGAAATAACAGCATAAGAGTATTTGAGAAAATAAACTAGAAGAAAACATTAAAATTTAAAACATTTGAAGTATGAAATTAACTCTATGTCTGAAAGCCTTCTAACTGATGAGTTGCTGAGACAAGCCCCTAGCTAACTCTAATTCTAACTAAAAATAATAACTCAACTGAAAGAAAGTAAAGCAAGGCCCTCGAATGATGAGGACTCACACTTCGGCTATAGCGGAGGAGGATCTGAATCGCAACGGCTAACAATGCGGAGTATGGGAACCTGCAGCTGTATCATGAAACAATACAGCATAAAAGTATGCGTCAGTACGTTGAATGTACTGAGTAAGTGGGAGAAAAAATATCTGAATATAAAGTCTGAACTGAAATGGCACACAATGACCAACAGGTAAGCTGAACTGTACTACTGATGTAAACTAAAATGGTCAAAATGACCCTGTCTGATAGTCAAAGACATGCCCTATGTCTAAAATATTGAGTCTGAGAGACCATACCAAACTGATATGAACTAAACTGAACTGTCAATAACTGTGACTGAACTGAACTGGCTAGTGGGAGAGTCTATAACCGACATATAACCACGTGAGCTAGATGTGGAGTCTGATGTATACACCCCACTGGTAGGACCCAATATACCTTTCCAGGGTATAAAGGCATGAACTGGGTGATCACAAAAGTCTAGGGACAATCAGGCCAAGTAATACTGTAACCTATGATGACAGCGTAGTTTTGGGAACCTGGGTGCGCTGGAACCCCAGCCCACTCGGTGCTAAGTCCTACTCTCACTTGAAACCTATACTGAACTGCTAATTGGATAGCTCAAAACTGGGGCCCAAGACTAGTCAGGGACATATAATTGAAAGTACCCTGAGAGTCTTATCGAACCAGATTCCTGGGTTCTAGACTGGTCGAGCTGCTTATCTGGAAGCGTCATAACCATCTAAGAACAAACTGTAACTAAACTGGGGTCCTAGGGCTTGTCGGAGCTATATAACTAGAATGTCATGACCGCCTAATGGACTAAATAACTATAATCTGAGTTTGATTCTGATAACTGAGAGGCACCACTGACACCTCAGAAAAAGACTGAAGTCAAACTGATCAGTTGATACTTTCTAAATATTGATGAAAAGGTTCTACGTTCTAACTGAACTAAACTACTAAGTAGCTAATAGAGAACACAACTCATTCCAATAACACGGGAATTTCATAATATGATGAAATTTCAAGAATTTAAAGGGGTTTCATCCAACAAGGGTAAAATCATTCTCCTGAATGGAATAATTGCTCACATATATATATATATATAATAAGAATTTCTAGGATATTCATCCCAAAACATACTTTGCAAAATAGACAGAATTTAATACGCAATAATCTTTACTCGAAAATTTAGGGCTGTAAGTCATCTTGGCAATAACAAAAACTATTTACTTATGAATTGATAAAGATAATATGAGTAATAAACATGGATAATAACCCAATTGAAATTAACAAGAACCAACATGAAAATCTCTTCATATTCGAAAATCTCAGTGCTAAACCGATAGGGAAATTATGGGAAGATTGTGGGGGACACAAGGGAAGAAAAATTCCCTTGTCGAATCCCAACATACCTGGCTGAAAGTTACCCGAAGAAGAAGACCTAAACTGTTGCGATGAAGGCACACCTTAAGTCTACTAGAGAGTTTCTTGAGAGGAGTTTTAATAAATTTTCTGAGTGTAAATGTGAGAATGAGAGGAATCGTCCAAACCCTCTAATAAGTCAGAATTTACGTTCAAAATAACATAGTTTATAGCTTAGGAGAATAGGAAATTACTAAATAGTCCTTAGAAAATCGCTGGAAAAAACTGCCAGGTGACCCTAATGGGTGACCTAACAGATTGTGGTGGCTGGCCACGACCTATGGTCACTTCCATCAGGTACACTTCCTAGGCTCCCTAGTAGGTCACCATGAGGGACCTAATGAGTTGTGGTCAGTGACCATGACTCGTGGTCACCATTCGTGGACCACACTGTCACACTTCTGAAGATTAAATGCTACGCTTGGTAACGGGTCACCTAACGAGTCGTTACCACTAACAATGACTCATTGTGACACTCGTTAGGTGCACTGGCTAAAAACTCACTAGTTCTGGTAATGAGGGACATAAAGAGTCGTTACTAGGGACCATGAATCATTTCCCCCACCCGTCAAGTATACTGCTCCACTGATAATATCCTCAACCCAGACCTAACCACGAGTGACTCAACGGGTCGTGGTTAGTGACCACGACTCGTGAAGTCCCTCGTGAGGTACACTGCCTCCCTTCTCAAAAACCTCAAACCTCCTTCTCACGACTTACTTAACGAGTCGTGAGGTCACTTAACGACTCATTGGGTGGGTAGTCCTGTAGCTTTTCTGCATCTTTTTTTCAGATTTCCAGATTTAAGTCCTGGAATTAGAGTTTGAGTTTCTGGGGCGTTACAATGTGCTATAAGTTTACAGCACTTTGGATGCTTGAAACTAAGAAAATAGAATGGGATTAGGTATATTTATATGGATATGAGGCACTTTTACTTTGATTTCAAGGAAAATAAGTGTTGAAGCAAAAATGTGCAAAAGAAGCCTAAAAATGCAGAAAATCAGCCAAGTACAAGTCTCAGTACGAGTCATACCTTGATTGTATGAGCCGTACTAAGAATCATGGCGAAAGTCAGAAGGCTGGTATAACAGGAAGTCAACATATGACTCTCAGAACAAGCCATATCAAGATGGTACGAGCTGTAAATGGAGTCGTGGAATTGTTCAGAGAAATTTGCACAAAGGCAGTCTCTTGGTACGGATGGACTCACGGATCATAGCACCAACATACGACCCGTACCATGAGATATGGTGAGATTCAGAAGATTCTTCAAGACTTGGCAGAACTTCAAACACAACAAATAGTACAAGTTGTAGGAGGAAGGTACGAGGCGTACCACAACACTCGTGGAAAATTGTAGAAGATGTTAGAGTTCTCAAGGCCAAACCATGGACGCATTGTACGACTCCTAGGATTGTGATACGAGTCATACTAGCCTACCAACACTTAGACAAATCTTCAGCAGCCAAGGACGTAAAGAAGCAGGCATGACCTGTACAATCCTACTATGGGTCGTAGGGTCATTCGTGACATAGTCGGCGCCAAATATAGAAAATTCCTTGTTAGCTTAGGAAAAGGTTTCTAATGTCTTTATAAATAGCTTTTATATTTTATTTTAGTCGGAGAAAATAGAAATGAAATAGTAGACAAAATATTTTTGTGAATTTTATCAAGTTTTTTAGTGCAATTCTTAGGATCAAACACTTGATTTACTACATTGTTCTTGAGATTGTTCTTAGATATTCAGATCTGATTTACTTCCAATTGTTGTTGTAAGTATTTAATTATGTGTTTGTCTATGAATGCAAATTGTAATCTTACAATCATGAGAGGTTAAAACCTCCACAACTACGAGTTGTGGGAACCATGATGGATTAATGAAAGAGGGTTACACAAAAGTCATTCAAAATCAATGCTAAAAGCTTGTATTGTATTCTCTTCATCTTTAAACGTTTCTTAATAGTGTACAATGTTAGGACTTTCCCAAATTCTTTACTTTCTTGAACCTACAGAAGTAGAGATTAGGAAAATAGAATTACAACAAAGCCTTGATCTTTATGATCATTGTATTAATTTGAACTATGGTTAAAGGATAGTTAAATTTGGAACTTATTGATAATAGTTAGTTTAAAATTGCTCATGAGACCTGGCCCGTGATTGCGTATAGTCATCCAATAAGGACGAAGTAGTCATTTGGATGAACCCTAATTATCAGTTCTACAAGTAAGCATTGGGATTAATTACATGTGTATACCCGAAGTAGTTATGAACTCATGGGGAACACTTACTCTAGTTGTTTGCAAATCTTTATTTAAATTACAATTATAATCGTTGCTTTAGTATTTTCTTCTTTGAAATCCCCCAACTTGGAGATAACTCACCAACAAGTTCAATTACCGGCATTAGTCTAGATCTTACCCTATTCCCTGTGGTTTGACCCCAACCTCTTAGTTGGGATCTTTATTGACAACGTCCACTTCATACTTTGCCAGGGAGTGTGAGTTTGAGCATTATCAGGGGTGAGGGTAGGTCTCCCTAAATTTTGAGGTTAAGGGTGAGTATTCCATCATATTTTGTTTGAATATTTTTTGAAAATTGGCATATCTCACCAACCTGTCGGTTTCTCTTATGGTCTCGATACTTTTTCAATGGGAAGACCTTTTGAACCGGGTAATTTTTTTATTTTTAGGAGTCATGCAGTTGTATAGTAATGACATTTTCCTATGATAGATGGATGACGACCATCTTAAGGGAAGATTCGTCATTTTTTTTATCCTTTTAGGATTGAGTCGTAGGTCATACACTTGTATGCTTGTTGATATTTTTCTTAGACGCTATGCTAGAGTAAATAGAGTGTTCATCTTGATTGCATGAGTTAGAATCCATGAGAGACGTGCATATCTCTTTAATTTTACTCCACATATCGTTAGGGCTTAATTATGAATTTAACTTGTCATTCAGTATGATTGTGTGAATGTGTAGCGGTAGAAACTTATTAGATTCTTGTTTCCATGAGAGGTGAGATGAATTATTTGTATGTATATATTGTAGCATCTACAACTTGCCTTAGTGTATGCAGGATAACTAGTTGGTGGGGAGTTGAGAGATGATCAATGAACTTCTTTGAAGAAGCCCATTTTCTTTTCTATAGTTACTTTACCATCCTAATCATTCTCCCTAGTTACCCCCTTTGAACCTAAAAGTCTTATTCCTTCTTAGCCTCAATAGTAGTTTAATCCTCTTGTTGTGAGACCTCAGACTTATTGATCCAAAGTAGTCTTAGGCACTTTGAGACTTGAAAGTTAAGGTCCACTAAAGTATAATGTTTAAGGGAAAAAGAAAATTTTGGGGTAAGGAAAGAAAAGTGAGAAGAAGGGATGCCCATAAAAATTGTGTTGTCTACTTGCTACTAGGGAATTGAAAAAGAGATCTTTAATTACAAAATTCTTAATTATTCTATGGTTAGAATACTAGCAGCCAATTAATAAGAAAATGGGGCATGAAAAGAAAAGACAAGGGTGAGTAGAGAAAAGGTAAACAAGCAAGGAAAGAGGTGGTGGACAAGTAAAGAGAAATATGTCTTAAAAGTACTTAGGGTGGTAGTCACTATTAAATAAAATATCATTCCTACTCATCCCTTAGTTGACATTACAACCAAGAAAAGTCCTTGTGATCCTAATCTCTTGAAGCAATTAGGTAGTCTTAACGAACATGAAGGGAAAGCCTATGGTATGTTGCATATGTGCATTACATCATTTGTGAGTGTGAGTGTGCCTTACTTATTATGTTCCATGTCTTATATTGATAAAGTTGAGAGTGAAACATCACTAAAAGTGAGGGGAAAAAGATGTCTAATTTGGTATACTACCTGTTGCATGTGTCACACTTAATCATGTTGGCCCTTTGTGTTAAAAAGATGAGTGATTTATAGAGATTGTGTATTCTTTATTGTGAAATATTTCTATCTGCTTTGTTGAGAATTTTTGTATGATGATAAACCGCTTTATGTATGCTCTATGCTAGTTGGTTGAGTATGGGTTGATGGAGGTGTTAAGTGTGATGGTGAAACATGATTTTATCTATGTTTGAGGATTATTCGAGGATGAACAATGGTTTAAGTGTGGGGTGGTGATGTTGGACATATTTCCATGCCCATTTGCCGTGTTTTTACCCATATGTGATCATGTTTTGAGTTCATAATCCTTAATTTATGCTTAAATTCATGCATGTGTATGTTTTATGCGCTAACAAACGATTTAAGTTGATTTGAGCAGGAAACTAGGCAAAATGGGCTCAAAATGATGCAAGAAATGAAGATTTGTGGATCTGACGGGTTTGGTGCTATGGTTGGCATCCCACACCAAGTACCAAACTTCAGAAAATAAAATCTTAGTCTAGTGCTATGGCTGGCAAGATGCCAACCCTCATACTTCAGAGGATTTCACTTCAAAAATTTAGTGAGATGAGTGGCGCCCCACACCAGAGGTGTCCACGACTTAGAGAAATTTGACAAACACCATGGCAAGATGAAGGGGGCGATGTGCCAAACCCTATCTGGAACTGAAATTGCTATAAATTTGACTAAGTCTGTGGCAAGATAGAAGGGGTGGCATGCCAGGGTCATCCGTGATGAAAAATGCTGATTTTAAAGCCTAGTCTTGAAGGGAAGAAAGGTCATTTGAAGGCTCATCTATAAATATAAGTCTTAGGTCATTTGTTACGTAGTTTTGAACTTCTTGGAGCAGTCTTTACTCATTTTTATTCCGTAGTTTGCTCATGAAATTTTGTAAGCCGTTTGGAAGGAAGACAAGGTTCTACAAAGAGGTTTCTCTTCTTTACTTCATATTTTCCCATGATGATGAGTAAGTATTTGTTTTTCCAATTATCTATGAGTGGCTAAACTCATATTCTACGGTTGTGGCCATGGTGAATGGTTGATTGTTTGACATACTAAATAAACTTAGTTTTGATTCTTCTTTTATGGTTGTTTGTCTTTATTTGTGTTAATTTACTATTTATGAGATTGATCACCTTGTAAGTAATCTGCTGGTTTTCGATTGAACTTGGGAAAGGGAATCGAAAGGGTTAAAAATAAATACAGAACGGGAATTCAAAGACCCTTGAACCTATTGGTGATAGGATAGAAGTTATTATTGAGGATAGGGATATACGCTTCAACCCTATTTAGTTGAAATACAAGTAAGCATAACCGTCATTTGATTGTTCTCCTGGGATCATAGGGATATAGGCATTAGGGTTCATGAAATAATTCTTGAATGCTAGGAATAGTGGCAAGAAATGAGATAGTAACTTGTAACTAACAACAGAATCATGCTAGTTTAATTACGTCTAAAAAACTCAACTTGAAACCAACAAAGTGTCATTGCCCTAGTCTGTCATTATTATATTGAAATTTAATCAAGCTTGCATTTGTTTTAGTTACTTTTATATTTGAAGTTTTAGTAGTTTGAATTTTCCAAACAAATCTTCATTTTAATTATTTTGTAGATTATTGAAATCAAAGTATAACCTTATAATGATTAAATTAACAAGTCCCTTGGGTACGATATCTGGACTTAATAATCCTATATTACTTGATAATCACGTGCGCATGTGTGTGCTTGGGTGACATCAAAACCCATGCAATTCAACAACAAATTTAAAAAATCTAAATATAATTCATCTCAGATAGCAAATCATTTCGAATTCAAGAAATTTTTTTGAGTTTAATATTTTTTGGAATTCACACTTTAGATCCAAATAAATGTATCTTGTAAATTCAATTTTTGTATTCTTTAGGGACCAGTAGTTGAATTTCTTAATTAAATAATGTGCACTAGCCAATATATGATTTGTCAGTCCTTTTTTTTAATCATCATAATATCTTTCCCTCAATTATTCTATTCCTAACTATGGGTAATCAGTGAAGTTGTTTAGAAATGCTGGATATTTTGTTTCATGACCCGACAATAGACCCAGATCTAGACACAAAATCTAGAACCATAAGTGGCTCCAAGTCGACCCATGGTATGAACATGATAACTAAAGCTGAACATACACAAAGCGGAAAAACTAAATCCTGAAATAGCGAAAGTCTGAATAATAAAATATCAACCATCAGAAATATCAAAACACTAAATTCGAAGCTGAATATATAATTTTATGTATGACAAGCATTTAACACATTGATGGGCTGATGAGACAACACTCCAACTAGCTCACTAGAAGTCTGAAACTCAAAATAACAACACTCGACTAATTGAAGGTCCTCAACGGATGAGGACTCACCAACAAGCTATCTAGGATAAATTCTGGAGACTAGCTAGCGGTGGGACTTATTGTCTAAGCCTATATCATGAAACGATACAGCATAGAGTTTGTGATAAGTACTTGGAATGTACTGAGTATGCAAGGTAAGTAAAACAGGATAAGTATAAGTTAAAAACATGCATAGAATAAATCATATCATTATAAGGTTCTAAAAGTAAGGACTACATGCTGATATCTAAAAACATGATTAGACTTATATTGAATTTCATAACTAAATAGAATGACCCAAAACTGAAACTGATATCCATAAGTAAAACTGATAGATTGATCATTGGGTCAAACCTATTGAAAACATAATATCATACCGATGAACATGCATAACTGAATCATGAGAAACAATGTGAGACTCTCCATATAACCGACACTATCACGATGGAGGTTACGTGATCCGAACTACTACACTCAAGTAGGAAGAGTTCTCCAAAGCCTTGCCTAGGATAAGGGCGCTACCATAATATCGATATCAAGCTGGAGGCCCATTTGGGGCAGGGGAATCTCACAAGGGAGGTCCCAAAGTAACTCAATAATCCTACGTCAGCACGTAGTTCTGAGGCTTGGGATTTTCCTGAACCCCTAGCCTACTCTATGCTAGACACTGCTCCCAAAAACATACAAATGCTCTCCATCGTTTTTCAATGAAGATGAAACCATCATTTTTCAATGAAGCTACTAATGTAATAACATGCATAGTCTGAAATCTGAATATGGGAAGCCTTGGCTCAAAACATACCGCAAGCTGAAAGTGGGAGTATAGACTCCAAAACCATATGGTAAGCTGATATTGTAAAACTAAACTTAATCATGAAAACATGTTTAAATCGTGTCGGCTAGCCCAACCTTCAACACACCTAAAATAGACTAGATAGCCAAAATCATGGATTCATACATGGGTAAATCATAAACATTCTTTCATGCTAGAGATCTCATCATACTTGAAAACATAGATCATAAACTAGACTTTTCATGAAACTTGCATAATTGGGCATAGTGTTATTAAAACTTGAAATCATGGATTTTAATCATAATAAATATAAAACATGCCCATGAATCTTAAAATATCATTTAAAACATGAAGAGAATTGACCCATGAATTAAACATAGAGAATTTCATAAGTTGGGTTAAAACCCCGTAAGATCATACACTTGAATTCATGAACTTGAGAAGGGATTTGGGCATGAGAATGAAGGAAAACTCTCATTCATGACCCTACATATCTAGGTAAACTGATTCTACACCCTTCCTTGAAACCCCAAGAGATTTAGGGAAGAACTAGGGAAATTCTTAGACTTGATCTTCAATGGAACCCTTTAATCTTGTATGCATGGGAGAGAATGACTTAGAATAGGCTAAACCTTCTTAAAACCTCCCTTACAGAGCTTAAAACGACATAGTTTAGGGCTTAGAAGCTTAGGAATTACAGAAACAACCTTGCTAATTTTTCAATAAAAATCATTCTGCCAGTTCGCACAAGGGACTGCATGAGTCGTTAGGTGAGTCACGACTCGTGGCCCTTAATCGTGACCTCTACTGGATATTCAAACTTAAACTCCACCTTCTGACCACGACTCACTTCACGAGTCATGAAGTGCTTTACAGCTCGTGGCTGCACCCGTGGTCACCCACTAACCACAACTTCTCACTAGCCTGGCACGCTCCTCACAAGCCAATCCACGCCTTGTGGAGTGACTTCACAGGTCACTGGACGAGTCGTCTTATCACCTAGTGCAACATTTTTCGACTTTCTCCACTTAAACCCTTGGGTCTGATCTTAGGGGCTTTCGGGGTATTACCATATCTCCCCCTTGGGAACATTCATCCTCGAATATGGGTAAACATACTAAATAGCTGGGGAAAGGAACTATAATCTCAAATATAGAATATCTAAAGCTGAAAATTGATGGAATGTCTGATTTCGGAGTGATATATATGACTGAACTAAATTCATGAATCACACATACATGCACTAACATGAAAGGAACTGGGAGACATGAACTAAGCATGAAACTGAATAGAGTACTAAGGAGGAAACGGATACATTAAGTTGGAATTTAGCCGGAACGGAAAAGATGTGGGTATTTAGCCATCATATCTGCTTCGGTTTCCCACATAGCTCCCTCAACAAGCTGATTTCTCCGCAGAACCTTTTGTAATGCCCCGGAAGTCACTAAGATCAGACCCGGGATTTGAAACAGAGAAAATAGGATTTTCTGCACCAGGTCACAGGATGAGTTATCTTGTGACCAGTCAGGACGATCATGAATCATTAACTGACTCGTGGTAAGGAGTGTTGACTTGTTTGGAAATTTTCAAGTTTGGGTGACCATATGTTGTGGTTATCCCCATGAGCCGTTAAGTCACCCGTGGTCAGGGATGGCTGAAGAAAGAGGAAGTAAGGGATAGTGCACTTAACGGGTCCTTACCACAAGTCGCGGTGTCGTCCGTGGTGACCCCTACTTGGTTTTTTGCAGTGAGGACGACGGGAGGTGACCATGAGTCGTACTCACCAGTAATGAATCTCCATGTGTCTCTTGGTGACAATCTAGGTGAATTGCCCAGTGGAAACAACGAACGCAGACCACAAGTCGTTCCTTGTGATGATGACTCATCCAGTCCCTCATTGGGATTTGCAGACTGTTTTTCCCTATGAATTTAATATGGCCTTATCTGTAATTCCTATGATCCTAAGGCCTAAACTACGTCATTTTAAGATTTGAATGGTGAGTTTTAAGAGGAGTAAGTTCATTCAAAGCTATTCATATTCATGCATGCAAGCTTAGATGTTTAGACAGGTGATCAAGCTTAATTCCTTCCAAGTTCTTCTCAATTCTTCCTTGGGCAATCAGAGAAGTTGTAGAATCAGATTCTCTTAGGTATGTAAGGTTATGAATGGGTGAACTTGTTCACACCCACTTCAAATCCCTCTCTAATTCATGAAAATCTATATGTTGATCCTATTGGGTTTTACCCAATGCATGAATTTCCTAAGCTTCTACCATGGATATGATCTAAGCATGTTTCTATTGTTGAGTTATGATTCATGGGAAAGTTTTACAATGTTTTCAATTATAAATCATATCTTTAAGCTTTATAAATTATGATGCCTATCCATGGAAGTTCATGTAAATTTAGATCTATGATGTATGTTCAAGTATGATGAGATATTTATGATGAAAAGCATGTTTTCAATTTACCCATGTCTATGATCATGTTTTCAAGTGAATCAAGTACTTTCAAGCATGTTTAAGTACTGGAAAAGCCCGTATGTTCAAGCATGATTTTTGATTTCACGAATTAGCTAACCACATGGTTTTGGAGTCAAGACTCCCAATTATGTTCAGCTTGTGGTATGGTTTGAGCTAAGGCTCCTCATGTATGATTTCTGATTTTATATGTACATGATTATTCAGCTTCGTTAGTAGATGATGGTCAGCTTCGTTGAAAAACGATGGAGAGCATATGCATGCTTTTGGGAGTAGTGTCGGGAACCTAGTTGGCTCAGGGTCAGTCAACCCTATGCCTTAGAACAACGAGCCAACGTAGGTATGATCAGATTATTTGGGACCTCCTTTGTGAGTTTTCCCTTGCCCCAAGGGGCCTTGAGCTTGACATGATATCATGGTAGCGTTCTTAGCCCTGGCAAGTGAGCTTTCCCCTGATCCAAGGGGCCTTAAGCTTGATATCGATATCATGGTAGCGTCCTTCACCCTAGCAAGGCTTTGGATGGCTCTGCCCACTTGAGTATGATAGTCGAGACCACGTAAACTCTATCATGATAATGTCGGTTATATGATGAATCTCCCATTATTCCTCATGATTTCAGTTATGCATGTTTATCATTCATGATATATACATACATATATATATATATATATATATATGTTCTAAAGCAGGTTTTACTCAATGTTCAGTTTTACTTATAATTATCAGATTTCAGCTTTGGGTCATTCGATTTTGTTATGTTCGGATCATAATTTCAGAAAAATAGCATGCAAGCCCTACTCTTAGATTCTCATCTTGATTATGTTTTATATTATGCATGTTTTAATGATTTCACTTACTTATGAGGTTTTACTTACCTTAGATACTCGGTACATTCCACGTACTGATTGCATATTATACGTTGTATCATTTTATGATAAAGGCTCTATTCTTTAGACTCAGCGTCATCACTAGTCAGTTCTGGAGTTAGCACCCTGTCTCTATTTGTGACTCCTCATCTATCGAGGGCCCATTTCTATTCAGTTATGTTTACGTATTTGCAGTTTCGGACTTAGCGAGTTAGTTGAGGTCTTGTCCCATCAGAGATTACCCAGCAACTAGACAGGGTCATGATTGGGGTTGAGGCCCAACTTCTAGTTTAGCAGCTCCACCAGCATGCCCAGCCCATCAGGGGGTATCTACTAGCATAGGTGGCGGTCAGCGCCAAAAAAGATTCTGTACTCTAGCATCCTGCTAGGAGCAAGAGGTCTCCCTAGATGTATTCACTGGTATGTTATGAGTTTTCCACCTTGATATTTATGCTTGGTTAGATCCAGAAGCTACTTTATCCTTTGTGACTCCCTACGTTGCCAGTAGTTTCAGAGTCAATCCCGAAATCTCTCAAAACCCTTCTCAGTCTCTACTCCAGTACGTGATTCAGTTATAGCTAGATGGGTGTATAGAAATTGCCTAGTCATAGTCCTTCAGAAAATCACCTCAGCAGATATAGTAGAGTTAGCCATGACCAATTTTGATGTTATCCTCGGCATGGATTGGCTATTTTCATGTTATGCCTTAGTGAATTTTAGATCTCGAGCAGTAGAGTTCAGATTTCTTGGTGAACCAGTCTTAAATTGGAAGGGTAGTTCAACTATGCCTGTAGGTCATTTCATTTCTTACCTTAAGGCCAGAAAGATGATCTCTAAGGGTTTGTAATTCCCCAGAAACCCTAAGACTAGACCCAGGAGTTGAAACAAAGAAAACAAGATTTTCTGCACCAGGTCACAAAATGAATCGTCTTGTGACCCGTGGGTAGGCCACGAGTCATGGAGTGACTCGTGGGGAAGATTTCAAACTTGGTTGAAAATTTTGGGGATTTGAGTGACCACGAGTCGTGTTCAGCCACACGACTCGTTAGGTCACCCGTGGTGAAGGATAGTCGAAGGAAGAAGAAAAGTGGGACAGTGTACTTAACGCGTCCTCACCGCGACTCATTGGGAACACCACGAGTGGTGGTGTTGCCTGTGGTGACCCCCTGGCGATTTCTTGCAGTGTTGAGGACGAGAGGTGACCATGAGTGGTGGTCACCACTAACAACCCGTTATGTCCCCGGTGGGCACAATAGTGGATTTTTGGGCAGTTTACTTCACGAGTTGGACCACGAGTTGTGGTCACTAGGCACGACTCATCCAGTTCCTCGTTGCGACTGGTAGGGTGATTTTTCTGTGAGATTTTTAGGGGTTGTTTTGTAATTTCCTAAGCACCTAGACTCTAAACTATGTTGTTTTGGGCTTGTCCAAGAGGGAGTTAAAAGGGTGATTGAAATTTTCCTCTCACCCATTCTCTCGATACATAGACTCAGAATGTAGAAACTCTCATGGCTCGAACTAGGGAAATTGACTTCTTCTCATATTTTCAAGGAATTCTATCTGAGATTTCTTCACCAGGTATGTGGGAATTCAACAAGGGAATAAATCTTCCCTTGTGTCCCTAAAAACCTTGTCTAATTTTTCTCTATCAGTTACAACTCTGTAACTTTGGAAATGTGAAAAGTTTTTAGACAGATTTTTTTTGGATTCAAATGGAATATTTCTTATGATTTTAATTGCTTTGTTATTCCCTATTGCTAGAAACTTGTGAAAGATTGTATCCAGTAGAATGCTTCAACCCTAGTCCCCAACTCAATAGAAATTAGAATCATGCAGGTTGAACTAGTTTTCCCTGTAGCTTGGTTCTATTAGTTTTGGGACACACATATTGTTAGTTTATGCTGAAAACTCAGTCAGATTCATGTTAATCTAGTCTCAGACAGATTTTTAGCTTAGAGGATATTGTATAGAAACGTCAGCTGATCAAATTGATGACAGTTAATTCTTGAGGTGTTCATGATGCCTCCCAATTATCAGTAGTAGACTCAGTATCAGATTTTAGTGGTTCTTTAGGCGATCATAACACTTTGAGATAAGCAGCTCTAACAAGCCTTAGGACCCCAGTTTTAGATCAAGGTTTGTTCTTTAGAGGGTTACAATGCTTCCATATAAGAAGCTCAGTCCAGTCTTAGAACACCAGTTATAGAATCTGGTCTGATAAGACTCTCAAGGTACTTCCAAATAGGCATTCCTGACTTAGTCTTGCGCCCTAGTTTTGAGCTATCAGCTTAGTAGTCAATCTAGGACTATCCAGTGGGAGTAGGACTTAGCACCGAGCGGACTGGGCTTCCAGCGCAGCAAGGTTCCCAAAACTACATTGCCACCATAGGTTATATTTTTATTAGCCTCATGGCTCCAGACCTGTTATCACTCAGTTCATGCCTTTATACCCTGGCAAGGTATATTAGCTCCTACCGATGGGGTGTATATATCAGACTTCATGTCTAGCTTACATGGTTATATATCAGTTATAGACTCTCCCACTAGTCAGCTCAGTTCAGTCTCTGATTAGTCAGTTCAGATCATTTCAGTATAGTATTTCATATTAGTATCTCAGATTTAGGACATGTCTTTGATCATCAGACAAGGTCATTTTGACCATCTCAGTATATTACAGTTTATTCAGTTTCAGTATTTCAGTTGGTCACTGCATGTCTCCAGTTCAGCTATTTTATTCTTTGTATATGGTTTCTCCTACTTACTTAGTACATTCAAAGTACTGACGCATACCTTTTATGTTGTATCATTTTATGATATAGCTGCAGGTTCTCAGTCTCAGCCCCGTAGCAAATTACATTCAAGAGTTATCAACTGCATCATTGGTGAGTCCTCATCTTTCAAGGATGAGGATTATTTCTTTTCAGTTATATTTCTTTCAGTTAGATTTAGAGTTAGTTGGGGGCTTGTCCAAGCAACTCATCATGTAGATGGCTTTCAGACACAGACAAAGTTTCAGATTTTCAGCTTCGTTTTAGTTGTATAAAGCTTTATGATTTAGTTCTTCTTCATAAATGTTTTATTTTATTATTTTAAAGCTTCCTCTATGTCTTACTCAGAATGCCAGTGTTATGATAGACCATGGGTTGACTTGGGGTCACTTGTGACTCCAAGTACCGTGTCTCATCTAGGGTATAGACTCGAGGCGTGACAAACTTGGTATTAGAGCACTAGATTTAGAGCATCCTAGGATGTCTGAAAGCCTCATCGAGTAGAGTCCTCTTCATGGGTGTGAAGCGCGCCACACTTATGACGGGGAGGCTACTAGATGTTATTAGGAAAACTCCCTTTTGTTCGTACTCTTTATCGTGTGTTAAAATTCAATTCCAGAAATGTTCTCCTAACTCGTGCTCTATTTCGTTTCAGTAAACATCATGCCTCCACGATGTGGTAATGGAAGAAAGGCTGGTAACACTCACCAACCTTCCCCACCAGCTCCAGAAGCTCCTCAGGATGACCCAATGTCCTCCCCAAAGTTCAGAGTGGCTATCCATCTGCTCGCATAGGCAGTCACAAATTAGGTGAACCAGTAGGTGGTTTCGGTCAATACTAATGGGTCTGCAACAGCTGCCCGTGTTTGGGACTTCACTCAGATGAACCCTCTAGTTTTCCATAGATCTAAGGTGGGAGAGGACCCAAAGGAGTTCATGGATGAGATTAGAAAGATCACTCAAATTATCGGTGTCAGCTCCTCGGAGAGTGCCGACCTGGCTGCCTACCAACTGAAAGGGGTAGCCCAGATTTGGTACGAACAGTGAAAGGAGGGAAGACCAGCAGGAGCAGGATCGGTGGAATGTGAGGAGTTCACTACAGCCTTCCTAGACCGATTCTTACCCCGGGAGCTCAAGGAGGCTATAGTGGCGGAATTCATGAACCTGAAACAGGGAAATCAGACAGTGGAAGAGTATGAACTAGAGTTCACCAGGTTGTCTAAATATGCTCTAGAGATAGTAGCCAAGCCAAGGGCTCATATGCTGAAGTTGTTAGTGGAGTATCAAACCCGTTCCTCAAGGAGTGCAGGATTGCGATGCTTATTAAGGACATCGATCTCTCCAGCCTCATAGTTCATGCCCAGCAAATTGAGGTAAAAAAATTAAAAGACTTGGAGTGGGAGAACAAACGGAAAAGAACTGGCTAGTCAGATTACGGCCACCAGAGATCTGGTGGTAGTAGCCGCCCACAGTAGCAAAGGGCTCCAGCACCCACTTCAGCCAGTGCCCCTACTTTCCTATTCCGAAAGGATCGGAGGGGTGGAGAATCTGGCTCATAATCCCAGAGTCATAGCACCAGCAACTGCTACAGCTATCCAGCATGCCCTAAGTGTGGAAAGAACCACCCAAGAGAATGCCTTCAGGGTAGAGAGGGTTGTTTTGGTTGTGCACATCTTGGGCATCATCTCAAAGAATGCCCATCAACAGTATGGGGGAGATCACAATCCATTGCTTCAGCAGCTCCAACAGGCCAACCAGCTCAGCAGGCAACACTTCGGATACGGATGGCGGCCAGCGCCAAAATTGTTTTTACGCTTTTTCCTCTCGTCAGGAACAGGAGAGCTCACCTAACATGGTCATGGGTATGTTAGGCCTTTTTCATCTAGACGTGTATTCCTTACTAGATCCAGGAGCCACACTTTCATTCGTGACTCCCTATGTAGTAGTCCAGTTTGATATCAGTCTAGAGGTCCTCTCAGAACCATTCTCAGTCTCCACCCTAGTTGGCGAGTTAGTTAGAGCCAGCTGGGTGTATAGGAATTGTCCAGTCTCAATCTTGAATAAGGTCATTCCAGTTGATCTTGTAGAGTTAAACATGGTTGACTTTGACCTTATTCTTGGCATGAATTGGTTATACTCCAGTTATTCCTCAATCGATTGCAGAATTAGGGTCGTCAGGTTTCAGTTCCCTAATGAGCCAGTTTTGGAGTAGACGGGCAGTAGTTCAGCACCTAAGGGTCGGTTTATTTCCTACCTTAAGGCCAGAAAGCTTATTTACAAAGGGTGTATTTATCATCTAGTTCAGGTCAAAGATTCCAACTATGAGACCCCAACTATCCAGTTAGTCCTAGTTGTCAGTGAGTTCCCTGACGTGTTTCCCGAATATCTTCCTGGAGTCCCTCCTAAGCGGGAAATAGACTTCGGCATAGACCTTCTTCTAGACACTCAGCCCATCTCCATCCCTCCTTATAAAATGGCTCCAGCTGAGCTTAAGGAGTTGAAGGAGCACTAAAGGACCTTCTTGATAAGGGTTTTATCAGACTCAGCATCTCTCTCTGGGGTGCTCTAGTACTATTCGTGCAAAAGAAAGATGGTACCCTCAGAATGTGCATCGATTACCGTCAGTTGAACAAGGTCACATTAAAGAATAGGTATCCCCTAGCTAGGATTAACGACTTGTTCGATCAGCTTCAGGGAGCCAGTTGTTTATCTAAGATAGATCTCAAGTTGGGGTATCATCAGCTAAGAGTCAGAGAGTGTGACATACCGAAAATAGCTTTCAGAACTCAGTATGGTCACTACGAATTCGTGGTTATGTCCTTCGGACTGACTAATGCCTCTGTAGCTTTCATGGACCTGATGAGTAGAGTCTTCAAGTGGTATCTAGATATGTTCATCATTGTATTTATCAATGACATCTGGTATACTCCAGGAATGAGGAAGAAGATGCTAACCACCTGAAGATAGTGCTTCAGACGCTCAGAGACCGCTAATTGTTCGCTAAGTTCAGCAAATGCAAATTCTGGTTGAAGTCTGTGACTTTCTCTATTCAGATGGTCTCGGTGAGGGTGTTCAGGTCGATCCTCAAAAGATAGCAGCAGTGAAAGACTGGCCCAGACCTACCTCCCTAATCAAAATCAGAAGTTTCTTGGATCTAGCCGATTATTAGCGATGTTTTGTGAACGTTTTTCCTCTATTGCATCTCCTCTAACCAAGTTGACTCAGGAAAAGGTGAAATTTCAGTGGTCAGATGCGTGTGAGAAGAGTTTCTAGGAGTTGAAAACTCGACTCACTACCACTCCAGTTTTGACCTTACCAAAAGGAACAGATGGGTTTGTAGTGTATTGCAACGCTTCCGGAGTTAGACTCGGTTGCATTCTGATGCAGCAGAGTAAGGTGATATCTTACGTATCCAAACAACTAAAGGTTCATGATAAATACTATCCAACTCATGACGTGGAGTTAGAAGCGGTGGTGTTTGCATTGAAAATATGGAGGCACTACCTTTACAGGGCTCACGTGGATGTATTCACCGATCACAAGAGCCTTCAGTATGTGTTCAATTAGAAAGATCTAAATCTCCGGCAGATAAGATGGTTGGAGCTACTGAAGGAATATTACATGAGTGTGTTATATCACCTAGGCAAATCCAATGTGGTGGTTGATGCCCTAAGCAGGATATCTATGGGGAGCATGGCTCATGTTGAAGAGGGCAAAAGGGAACTGGCAAAGGATATCCACAGGTTAGCTCTATTGGGAGTGCAGTTGGTTGATACAGCTTAGGGTGGAGTATTTGTGCAGAGTGGATCAAATTCCTTGTTGGTATTTGAAGTTAATTCAAGGTAGGATGAAGATCCCATACTACTTAAGATGAAGGAGGAGGTTCTCATAAAAGAAGTGGAGGCTTTCTCCAAAAGGGGAGATAGTATGCTCTGTTACCAAGGCAAATTATGTGTACCGGATGTGGATGATTTGAGACAGAAGATACTGGCTGAAGCACACAGTTCGATATATTCCATCCACCCAGGTGCTACTAAGATGTACCATGATTTATGGGATATTTACTGGTGGAATGGCATGAAGAGAGACATCGCAGAATTTGTAGCTAAGTGCCCGAACTGCCAGCAGGTCAAAGTAGAACACCAAAGACCAGGAGATATGACTCAGGATATTAGCATACACACATGGAAGTGGGAAGAAGTAAATATGGATTTTATTATAGGTCTACCTCGGACTCTTTGGCAACATGACTCAATCTGGGTGATAGTAGACTGGATGACTAAGTCAGCACATTTCCTCCCAGTTAAAACTACAGACTCAACTGAGGACTATGCTAGTCTTTATATCTGGGAGTTGGTCAGACTTCATGGGGTGCCCTTATCCATTATTTTAGATAGAGATAACCAGTTCACCTCGCATTTTTGGAAGTCTTTTCAGAAGGGACTCGGTACCCAGGTCAAGCTCAGCACAGCTTTTCACTTGCAGACAGATGGACAGGCTAAGCAGACTATTCTGCCTTGGAAGATATGTTGAGAGCTTGTGTGATCGATTTCAAGGGTAGTTGGGGTGATCACATGCCTCTCATCGAGTTTGCATACAACAACAGCTACCACTCCAATATTCAGATGGCCCCATTTGAGGCATTATATGATAGGAGGTGTAGATATCCTATAGGGTGGTTTGAGGTTGGTAAAGCTACCTTGATGGGGCCAGACTCTATTCATGAAGCTATGCAGAAAGTATAGCTCATCTGAGAAAGATTGAAAATGGCTCAGAGTCGTCAAAAATCTTATGTTGATGTGAAGAGAAGAGAGTTAGAGTTTGCAATGGATGATTGGGTCTATCTGAAAATTTCACCCATGAAAGGGGTGATAAGATTTGGGAAGAAAGGAAAACTCAGTTCGAGATATGTGGGATCCTACAAAATTCTGAGGTGAATTGGCAATGTAGCCTATGAGCTGGAATTACCTTCAGAGTTGGCATCTGTGCACCTAGTATTCCATGTGTCACTATTGAAGATGTGCATCAGTAATCCAACTTCAGTTATGCCACTAGACAGTGTGGGAAGATAGTCTCTCTTATGAAGAGGTCCAAGTTCAGATCCTTGACCGTTACATTCGTAAGCTAAAAAACAAAGAGGTAGCTTCAGTCAAAGTTTTGTGGAGGAATCACCGGGTTGAGGAGCTACGTGGAAAGCCGAAGCAGATATGATGGCTAGTTACCCACATTTATTTCCTTCTAGCTCAGATTTAGTTGAAGGTATCAATTTTCTCCCTAAAACTCTATTCAGTTACATGTTCAGTTCATGTGTCCTTGTTTCTTTCATGTTAATGAATGTGTGTATGATTCGTAAACTCAATTCAGTCATGTAATTCAGTTCGGAGATGGTCATTCCATTAGTTTTTGGCTTTCATGATCAGTATTTGAGTTTAAGTATAGCAAACCTCTATTTTCTGTATGTTTTCCAATATTCGAGGACGAATGTTCCCAAGGGGGAGATATTATAATGCCCTAAAAACCCTAGACCAGACTCGGGAGTTGAAATTGAGAAAATAGGATTTTCTGCATCAGGTCACAGAATGAGTCGTCCCGTAAGCCGTGGGGTAGGCTAGGAGTCATGGAGTGACTCATGGGGAAGGGTTCGTACTTGGTTGAAAATTTTTGGGATTTGAGTGACCACGAGTCGTGGTCAGCCACATGACTCGTTAGGTCACCCGTGGCCAAGGATGGGCGAAGGAAGAATAAAAGTGGGACAGTGTACTTAATGGGTCCTCACCAAGACTCATTAGGAACACCACAAGTCGTGGTGTCGCCCGTGGTGACCCATGGCGATTTCTGGCAGTGTTGAGGATGAGAGGTGACCATGAGTCGTGGTCACCACTAACGACCCGTTATGTCCCCCGTTGTCACAATAGTGGATTTTTGGGTAGTGTACTTCACGAGTTGGACCACGAGTTGTGCTCACTGGGCACGACTCATCCAATCCCTCGTTGGGACTGGGAGGGTGATTTTCTGCGAGATTTTTAGGGGTTTTTTTGTAATTTCCCAAACTCCTACACTCTAAACTACGTCGTTTTGGGCTCATCCTAGAGCGAATTAAAAGGGTGATCTACGTTTTCCTCTCACCCATTCTCTCGATACTTAGACTCAGAACACAGAAACTCTCAAGGATAGAACTAGGGAAATCGACTTCTTCTCATATTTTCAAGGAACTCTCTTTGGGATTTCTTCACCAGGCATGTGGGAATTCACAAGGGAATAGTTCTTCCCTTGTGTTCCTAAAAACCTTGTCTATTTTTTCTCTATTAGTTACAACCCTGTAGCTTCGAAATGTGAAAAGTTTTCAGACAGATCTTTGTGGATTCAAATGGAATATTCTTATGATTTTAATTGCTTTATAATTCCCTATTGCTAGAAATTTGTGAAAGATTGTATCTAGTAGAATGATTCAACCCTAGTCCCTAGCCCGGTAGAAATTAGAATCATGCAGGTTGAACTAGTTTTCCCTGTAGCTTGGTTCTATCAGTTTTATAACGCACACATTGTTAGTTTATGCTGAAAACTCAGTCAGATTCATGTTAGTCTAGTCTCAGTCTGATTTTTAGCTTACTCGGTATTATCCAGAAATGTCAGTTGATCAGTTTGATGATAGTTAATTCTTGTGGTGTCCGTGATGCCTCCCAGTTATTAGTAGTAGACTCAATATTAGATTTTAGTGGTTCTTTAAGAGGTCATGACACTTTCAAATAAGCATCTCTGACCAGCATCAGGACCCCAGTTTCATATTACAGTTTATTCTTTAGACGGTTACGATGTTTCCAAATAAGCAGCTCTGACCAGTCTTAGAAACTAGTTACAAAATCCAGTCTGATACTCTCAGGGTACTTCCAAATAGGTATTGTTGACTTAATCTGGGCCCCAGTTTTAAGCTATCAGCTTAGTAGTCAGTCTAGGACTATCCAGTAGAAGTAGGATTTAGCACCGAGCGGACCAGGGTTCCAGCGCACCCAGGTTCCCAAAACTACGTTGCCACCATAGGTTATATTTTTATTAGCCTCATGGCCCCAGACCTGTGATCACTCAGTTCATGCCTTTATACCCTGGCAAGGTATATTGGGTCCTATCGGTTGGTGTATACATCAGACTCCACGTCTAGCTCACGTGGTTATATGTCGATTATAGACTCTCTCACTAGTCAGCTCAGTTCAATCTCTGATTAATCGGTTCAGATCAGTTTAGTATAGTATTTTAGATTAGTATCTCAAATTTAGGACATGTCTTTGACCATCAGACAGGGTCATTTTGACCATTTCAGTATATATCACAGTTTATTCAGTTTTTGTATTTCAGTTGGTCACTGCATGTCTTTCCAGTTCAGTTATTTTATTCTTTGTGTATGGTTTCTCCTACTTACTCAGTACATTCAAAGTATTGGCGCATACCTTTTATGTTGTATTGTTTTATGTTATAGTTGTAGGTTCTCAATCTCAGCCCCATTAGCAGATTACATTCAGGAGTTCTCAACTACATCGTTGGTGAGTCCTCATCTTTCAAGGAAAAGGCTTATTTCTTTTCAGTTAGATTTAGAGATAGCTGGGGGATTGTCCCAGCAACTCATCGTATAGATGGCTTTCAGACATAGACAGAGTTTTAGATTTTCAGCTTTTTTCAGTTGTATAAAGCTTTATGATTTAGTTCTTCTTCATAAATGTTTTATTTTATTATTTTAAAGCTTTTGCTATGTCTTACTCAGAATGCTAGTGTTATGATAGACCATGGGTTAACTTGAGGTCACTTGTGACTCCAAGTACCGTGTCTCGTCTAGGGTATAGACTCGAGACGTGACAGGGTTGTGTGTACATCAAGTTAGGGTTAAGGATGATACATCTGAGACCCTGATTATCCAGTCAGTCCCAGTAGTATGTGAATATCTAGCAGTCTTCCTAGATAATCTACCGAGAATCCTTCCCGAGCGGGAGATTGATTTTGGTATTGACCTTCTTCCTAACACGCTGCCTATATCTATTCCTCCTTACAGAATAGCCCCAGTGGAGTTAAAGGAGTTGAAGTAGTAGACAAAAGACTTGTTAGACAAGGGTTTCATCAAACCGAATAAATCCCCTAGGGTGCACTAGTTCTATTTGTCTGCAAGAAATATGGTTCTCTTTGTATGTGATTATCGATAATTGAACAAGGTCACCATCAATAACAAGTATCCTCTTCCTAGAATTAATGATTTGTTTGACCAACTTCAGGGTGCTAAGTGCTTTTCGAAGATAGATATCAGATCTGGATACCATCAGCTAAGGGTTTGGGGAAGTGATATCCCGAAGATAGCTTTCATGATGCGGTATGGTCATTATTAGTTTGTAGTTATGTATTTTGGACTAACGAATGCTCCTACAGGTTTTTTAGATTTGATGAACAAGGTGGTCAAACCATACTAGGATATGTTCATGATTGTGTTCATAGATGACACCCTTACATACTGTCGGAGCGAGGAGGAGCATGCCTCTCAATTGAGGTTGGTGCTACAAACTCTTAAGGATCGCCAGTTGTATGCTACATTTAGCTAGTATGAGTTTTGGTTAAACTTAGTGGCATTTTTGGGTCATGTGGTGTCAAGTGAGGGTATAAAGGTGGACTCTTAGAAGATAGAAGCAGTGAAGAATTGGCCTAGAACGGTGAATCCTTCGGATATCAGGAGCTTCTTGGGTTTAGATGGGTACTATCGAAGATTTTTTGAGGGTTTTTCATCTATTGCAACGCCATTGACTAAATAAACCCAAAAGAAAGTGAAGTTCCAATGGTCGGAGGCTTGTGAGAAGAGCTTCCAAGAGTTGAAGACCCGACTCACCTTAGCACCGGTGTTAACCCTACCTGAGGGTACTGATGGGTTTGTGGTATATTTCGATGCTTCTAGAATCGGCCTTGGTTGTGTATTGATGCAGCATGGTAAATTTACAGCATACGCTTCCAGGCATCTGAAGATTCATGAGAAGAATTACCCGACCCATGATCTTGAATTAGCAGCAGTAGTATTTTCCTTGAGGATTTGGAGACACTATTTGTACGGGGTCCATGTAGATGTGTTTACGGACCACAAAAGCCTACAATATGTGTTTAATCAAAAGGACCTAAACCTACGCCAAAGGAGGTGGTTGGAGCTACTAAAGGATTATGATATGAGTGTTCTTTACCACTCGGTTAAGGCTAATGTGGTGGCAGACGCTCTTAGTAGGCTTTCTATGGAGAGTGTGTCCCATGTAGATGAGGGGAGGAAGGAGCTGGTGAAGGATGTGCATCAACTTGCAAGGTTGGGAGTTCGTTTGGTTGACTCGACCGATGGCAGTGTTATCATCCAAAATGGAACAAAATCATCCTTGATGACTAATGTAAAGCTAGACAATACGAGGACCCTATTTTGGTAAAGTTAAAGGAAGCCATTCAGAATCAAAAGGTAGAGATCTTCTCCAAAGGGGGACATGGCGTGCTTTGATATCAGGGTTGCTTGTGTGTCCCGGACGTTGATGATTTAAGAAATCGGATGTTGCATGAGGCTCATGGTTCCAGATATTTGATACATCCAGATGCCACTAAGTTGTACCATGACCTACGGGAAGTCTATTGGTGGAATGGAATGAAGAAGGACATAGCAGAGTTTGTGGCTAAATGTCCAAATTGCAACAAGTGAAGGTTGAGCATCAAAGACTGGGAGGTGTGCTTCAAGACATCAGTATCCCTACTTGGAAGTGGGAGGAGATTAATATGGACTTCATCACAGGGTTACCTCGCACTCGTCAACAGTATGACTCCATTTGGGTGGTCGTGGACAGGTTGACCAAAGCCTCTCGTTTTCTACCTGTCAAAACTACTGATTCAGTGGAGGATTATGCCAAACTATACATTATGGAGTTAGTTCGGTTGCATGGAGTGCCATTTTCCATCATATCAGATACAGGTACTCAATTTACCTCTCAGTTTTGGAGATTGTTTCAAAAGGGACTTGGTACTCAGGTTAAACTTAGCACAGTATTTCACCAGCAAACGAATGGTCAGGTGGAGTGAACTATTCTGACTCTCGAGTACATGTCAAGAGTGTGTTTGATTGACTTCAAGGGTAGTTGGGATGATCATTTGCCTCTCATTGAGTTTTTGTATAACAACAGCTACCATTCCAGCATTCAGATGGCTCTATTTGAGACTCTCTATGGGCGAGATGTAGATCACCTATTGGTTGGTTTGAAGTCGGTGAGGCTGTGATGATCGGGCTAGATTCAGTCCATGAGGTCATGGAGAAAGTTCAGCTCATACGTAACAGGATGAAAACATCTCAAAGTCGCCCAAAATCCTATGTGGATGTGAGGAGGAGAGAGCTTGAGTTTGAAGTTGGTGATTGGGTGTTTCTAAATGTGTCTCCCATAAAGGGGGTGATGAGGTTCAGAAAGAAAGGGAAACTCAGTCCCCGTTATGTTAGCCCGTACCGAATTATGAAACGGGTTGGCAAGGTAGCATATGAGTTGGAGTTGCCCTCAGAATTAGCTTTAGTCCATCCAGTTTTTCATGTATCACTCTTAAAGAAGTGTTTGGGAGATCCAGCTCTAGTTGTTTCGGTGGAGAGTGTAGGTGTAAAGGACAGCCTTAGTTACAAACAGGTTCCAATGGAGATATTGGATTGGAAGGTTTGCATGCTAAGGAACAAAGAAGTAGCTTCAGTTAAAGTTTTATGGAGGAATCAGCATGTTGTGGTAGCTACATGGGAAGTCGAACCAGACATGATGGCTAGATACCCACATCTATCCCCTACTGGCTCAGTTTCAGCTTGAGGTATCAGTTTTTGCCCTAAAACTCTATTCAGTTTCGTGTTCAGTTCATGTTCCCCAGTTTCTTTCATGTCTATGAATGTATGTATGATTCATGAATTCAGTCAATCATGTAGTTCAGTTTGGAGGTAGTCGTTCTATCAGTTTTCAGCACATATGATCAGTATTTGAACGTGATGATTGCATTTCTCTGCTTTTATATATGTTTTCCAACATTTGAAGATGAATATTCCCAAGGGGGAGATATCATAATGACCCAGAAGGCCCTAAGATCAAACTTGGGAGTTGAAATAGAGAAAACAAGATTTTCTGCACCAGGTCACAGAATAAGTCGTCCTGTGACCCGTCAGGTGGACCACGAGTCGTTAAGTGACTCGTGGTGAGGAGTGTTGACTTGTTTGGAAATTTTCAAGTTGGGGTAACCACGAGTGTGACCATAAGTCGTGGTCAACCCCACAAGTCGTTAGGTTACACGTAGTCAGGGATGGCTGAAGGAAGAGGAAGTATGTGACAGTGCACTTAACGGGTCCTCACCATGACTTTTTGGGAAGCACCGCGAGTCGTGGTGTCGTCCATGGTGACCCCTAGTTGGTTTTCAATAGTGAGGATGATGGGAAGTGACCGCGAGTCGTGGTCACCATCAATGAATCATCATGTGTCTCGTGGTGACAATCTAGGTGAATTGTCCTATGGAAGCAACGGACACAGACTACGAGTCAAGCCCTGTGACGACGACTCATCCAGTCCCTCGTTGGGATTGGAAGACTGTTTTTTTCTCTGCGAATTTAGTAAGGGATTACCCGTAATTCCTATGATCCTAAGGCCTAATCTATATCTTTTTAAGCTTTGAATGGTGAGTTTTAAGAGGGATAAGTTCATTCTAAACTATTCCTGTTCATGCATGCAAGCTTAGAAGTCTAGAGAGGGGGTCAAGCTTAATTCTTTCCAAGTTCTTCTCACTTCTTCCTTAGGCAATCAGAGAAGTTGTAGAATCAGATTCTCTCAAGTATGTAAGGTTATGAATGGGTGGATTTGTTCACACCCATGCCCAATCCCTCTCTAATTCATGAAAATCTATATGTTGATCCTATGGGGTTTTACCCAATGCATGAATTTGCTAAGCTTCTACCATGGGTATGATCTAAGCATGTTTCTATTGTTGAGTTATGATTCATGGGCAAGTTTTACAATGTTTTCAATTATAAATCATGTTTTCAAGCTTTATAAATTATGATGTTCATCCATGGAAGTTCATGAATATTTAGATTTACGATGTATGTTCAAGTATAATGAGATAATTAAGAAAAGCATGTTTTCAAGCTACCCATGTCTATGATCATTTTTTCAAGTGAATCAAGTACTTTCAAGCATGTTTACATACTAGGAGAGCCCATATGTTCAAGTATGATATATGATTTCACGAATTAGCTTACCACATGGTTTTGGAGTCAAGAATCCCTATTATGTTCATCTTGTGGTATGATTTGAGCCAAGGCTCCTCATGTATGATTGCAGATTTTATATGTACATGATTATTCATCTTCGTCAGTAGACGATGGCCAGCTTCATTTGAAAATGATGGAGAGCATATGCATGTTTTTGGGAGTAGTGTCTAGCACCGAGTAGGCTTAGGGTCATTCAACTCTATGCCTCAAAACTACGAGCCAACGTAGGTATGATCAGATTATTTAGGATCTCCTTTGTGAGCTTTCCCCTGCCCCAAGGGGCCTTTACCTTGATATCGGTATCATGGTAGCGTCCTTAGCCCTGGCAAGGCTTTGGACGGCTCTACCCACTTGAGTGTGATAGTCGGGACCACGTAAGCTGTATCAAGGCAATATCGGTTATATGACGAGTCTCCCATTATTCCTCATGATTTTAGTTATGCATATATATATATATATATATATGTTCTAAAGCGGGTTTGACGCAATGTTCAGTTTTACTTATGATTATCAGATTTCAGCTTTGGGTCATTCGATTCAGTTATGTTTATTTCATAAAATAGCATGCGAGCCCTACTCTTAGATTCTCATCTTGATTATGTTTTATATTATGCAAGTTTTAATGATTTTACTTACTTAAACGTTTTAACTTGCCTTACATACTTGGTACAATCCACATACTGATTTCATACTCTATGTTGTATCATTTTATGATACAGGCTCTGTTCTTTAGACTTGGCCCTGTCACTAGTCAGTTTTGGAGTTAGCACCCAGTCTCTATTTGTGACTCCTCATCTGTCGAGGGCCCGTTTTTATTCAGTTATGTTTACGTATTTTCAGTTTCGGACTTAGCGAGTTAGTTGGGGTCTTGTCCTATCAACTCATCAGAATTAGAGGCTTTTCAAACATAGATTATATTCAGCTTCATACTCGTGTTGTATATTCAGATTTTATGTTATGTTTAGACTTCCTCTATGATTATTATGTTGATCTTCCGCTTTAATTGATTGAGTTAGAAGTTATGTTCATGCCATGGGTCGACTTGGAGCCTCTCGGGGTTCCTTGTTCTGTGTCTTGATCCAGGCCATGTTCGGGTCGTGACACCTTTATTAAAGCTACCTCTTTGTTCCTCAACTTTCGAACCTGACGATCAAGGATCTCGATTGGAACCTCCTCATAGCTAAGATTATCCTTTAATCATACGCTCTCCATAGGAACGACCAAAGTTGGATCACCAATGCACTTCTTTAACAATGATATATGAATGACCGAATGTACCGAAACCAACTCCGCTGGTAGCTCTAACTCATAGGCCACTTTGCCAACACGTTTCACAATTTGGTAGGCCCAACATATTGGGGACTAAGCTTTTCTTTCTTTCTAAACCTCATTACCCCCTTTATAGGAAATACCTTCAAGAACACCCAATCATCAACTTCAAACTCAAGCTCTCTCTGCCAACGGTAGCTTCCCGCCTCCCTCGGGGTGAGAAGTTCCCTTCCCTTTTCTAAAATGCCTGAGTGGTCTGCTCAGCAAACGTACAAAGTGGACCGCAGTTTGGCTGACCCTCTTCTTCCCATTCGGGTTGGGTTGACCCAGAAGTACAGTAAGAAGGAATGGAACCACTGGAGAGTCGTCTTTGCCCAAGTGTGAACTGTAGACGACTGACTTTGGAAGCGGAACACGAACCTATTTCCGCTATTCCGGGTTCTTATTGAGCGTAGCGAAATCAAGGTTGATGATAAAGTCAGCGAAGTTTCCAAGAAAAAAGAGTACACTTGTACTCCGGCTAATAAGGGAAAGGTTTTTTTTTTAATCCAAGTTTGACTCTGATTAGATCCTTAGCGCAAGCGCTAAGTAAGTAAGCTACCGCTCCGTGGGGTAAAAACCGAGGAAAATAAAGAACGTCAAGTAGAAAGGAACAAGGTCTTACGGCACGATCACTATATCTTTGATTTTTCTTTATCTCTCCTCGGCTTGAGCCGAGTGGATGATACGTGGCGTGGTATACCTGATCGTTTAGTCAACAAGACGTACGTAAGTCGACATAGCTCCATGTATATGTTCTTTGGAGCTAGAACCAATCAATAGAATGAAATGAAATAATGGTAAGCCTAGGGCGACGAACATGGCTCAAGAGTGTCTATACAAAGCCCCTCTCTTCTTCACTCAATGAGGCAATGCACCCTAACAACAGCATATGACTTTTGATGACTCTAAGTTGTTTTCAGCCTTTCCCTTATAAGTTGAACTTTCTCCATAGCCTCATGAACTGAATCTAGCCTTATCAACGTAGCTTCACCTATCTCAAACCAACCAATCGGTGATCTACATCTTCGCCCATAAAGAGCTTTAAACGGAGCCATCTGAATGCTAGAGTGGTAGTTGTCGTTGTAGTAAGGAAACTCGATAAGAGGTAAATGATCTTTCCAACGACCTTTGAAGTCAATCACACATGCTCTCAACATATCCTCAAGATTTTGAATGGTCCCCTCAGCCTGACCATCTGTCTGTTGGTAAAAAGTTATGCTAAGTTTGACCTGAGTACCAAGTCCCTTTTGAAATAACTTCTAAAACTACGAGGTGAATTGAGTACCTCTATCTGATATGATGAACAAGGGAACTCCATGCAACTGAACTAACTCCCGAATGTACAATCTAGCATAATCCTCAGCTGAATCAGTAGTTTTGATTGGTAGAAAATGAGTTGCCTTAGTAGATCTATCTACAACCACCCAAATAGAGTCATACTATCGACGAGTATGACGCAACCCTATAATGAAGTCCATATTGATTTCCTCCTACTTCCAAGTAGGGATACTAATGTCTTGTAGCACACCTCCGGGTCTTTGATGCTCAACTTCCACTTGTTCAAAGTTCGGACACTTAGCCACAAACTCTGTTGTGTCCTTCATGTCATACCACCAATAGACTTCCCGTAGGTCATGGTACATCTTGGTGGCACCTGGATGTATAGAATATCAGGAATCATGAGCCTCATGCAATATCCGTTCTCTCATATCATCAATATCTGGAACACACAAATGATCCTGATATCAAAGAACACCATCTCCCCCTCAGGAGAAGACCTTACCTTCTGATTCTGAACCGCTTCCTTTAAATTTACTAAAATAGGATCCTCTTCTTGCCTAGCCTTAACCTCAGTCACCAAAGAAGATTCTGAGCCATTCTGAACAACGACACCACCATCTGTTGAATCAACAAGGCCAACCCCTAATCGAGCAAGCCTATGGACATCCTTCACTAACTCTTTCCTTCCATTTTCCACATGAGAAACACTCTCCATGGATAGCCTACTAAGAGCATCTGCCACTACATTGTCCTTGCTCGGATGATAAAGGACACTCATGTCATAGTCCTTGAGAAGATCTAACCTCCTCCTTTGTCGCGAATTCAGGTCCTTCTAAGTAAACATATACTGAAAACTCTTGTGGTTTGTAAACACATCCACATGCATCCTATGCAAATAGTGTCTCCAAATCATCAATACGAACGCTACCGCTGCCAACTCTAGGTCATGCATTGTGTAATTCTTCTCAGGAGTCTTAAGCTATCTAGAGGCATATGAAATGACCGTACTATGTTGCATCAACGCACAACCAAGACCAACCTTGGAGGCATCACAATACACCACAAATCCATCTGTACCCTCAGGTAGGGTCAATACTGGAGCTAAAGTAAGTCCGGTATTTAACTCTTAAAAACTCTTCTCACAGGCATCTAACCACTTAAATTTAACTTTCTTCTAGGTTAACTTAGTCAATGGTGCTGCAATGGATGAAAATATTTCAACAAACCTCCTGTAGTAGCTAGCTAATCCCAAGAAACTCTTGATATCCGAAGGACTAACTGGTCTAGGCCAACTCTTCACAGCTTCTATCTTTTGGGAGTCCACTTGTACACCCTTACTTGACACAACATCACCCAAAAATGCTACTTAGTTCATCCAAAACTCACACTTGCTAAATTTAGCAAATAGTTGGCGATCCTTACGAGTCTGTAGAACAATCCCCAAATGAGCAGCATGCTCCTCCTCGCTCCGAGAGTATATGAGGATGTCATCAATGAACAGAATCACGAACATGTCCAAATATGGCTTGAACACCTGTTCATCAAATCCATAAAAGATATAGGAGCATTCATTAGTCCAAAAGACATAACCACAAACTCATAGTGATCATACCGAGTCTTGAAGGCCATCTTCGGAATGTCAATTTTCCTAACTCTGAGCTGATGATATTCGAATCTGAGATCAATGTTAGAGAAGTATTTGGCACCTTAAAGTTTGTAAAACAAGTCATCGATCCTGGGGAGGGGATACTTATTCTTGATTGTAACCATGTTAAACTGTCTGTAATTAATGCAGATACGAAAAGATTCATCCTTCTTAATTTCGAAAAAAGAGTCTGGTGCACCCCACGGGGACTTGCTAGGTTTGATGAAACTCTTATCTGAGAGATCTTTGAGCTGCTCTTTCAACTCCTTTATCTCATGTGGAGCCATTCTGTAAGGAGGAATAGATATATGTTGTGTATCAAGAAAAAGGTCAATACCAAAGTCAATCTCCCACTCGAGAGGTAACTCTTAGTAGATCATCTGGGAAAACCTCCAGATACTCACACACTATAGGAACTGAATAGAGAGTCGGAGTCTCAGACGTAGCATCCTTAACCCGAACTAGATGGTAAACACAACCCTTAGAAATCATCTTTTTATCCTTAAGGGAGGAAATAAAGTGACCTATAGGCACAACTGAACTACCATTTCATTTAAGACTGGATCACCCAAAAATTAGAACTCTACCGCACAGGTTTTACAATTTACTGAGGAGTAACGTGCATGCAACCAATCATACCAAAGATAACATCAAAATCTATCATTTCTAACTCTACTAGATCTGCTGAGGTGATTTTCTAAAGAATTGTGATATGGAAATTTTTGTATATCCGTCGAGCTATAACTGAGTCACCGACTAGAGTAGAGACTGAGAAGGGTTCTGATAGGATTTCGGGACTAACTACGAAATTACTTGCAACATAGAGTGTCACAAAAGACAAGGTAGCCCCTAGATCTAACAATGCATAAACATCAAGATGAAATACTCATAACATACCAATGACCACATCTGTAGAGATATCCTGCTCCTAATATGACGAGGGGGCATAAAAGTTATTCTGACGCTGAACACCACCTACACTAGTGGATGCGTCCTGTTGAGCTGAGCATGCTGGTGGAGCTACTGAACTGGTGGTTGGGTCTCGACCTCCACCATGGCCCTGTCTGGCTGAAGGGTAGTTTCTGAGCATGTGATCAGGTTTCCCGCACCCAAAACATGCCCCTGAACCTGCTAAGCACTGATCGGTAGTCCTCCTACCACACCTGTCACAAACTGGAATGTTGGGCTCTACCAACTAGCTCCTCTGACCTCGAGAGCCTGATGCCCATCCCCTCTGATCACGCCTAGACCTAGATGGCACACTGGCTGATAATGGCGCTGGGGCTGATGACCTCTGGTGAGACTGCTGGCGATGTCCACCACCAGGCATGTGTTGGGAGAACCCAAAACTGTCTGTCCTGGCCTCCTTCGCCTCTCTCTCTCTCTCCCTCTTCTGCGCCGTATCTACCCGCTGTCCATAAAAGATCAATCAGGAGAAGTCTGTCCTAACGTAGAATAATGGTCTTGCAATTCTTGACCAAGTAATGCACCACCTTATTCACAAATATGCTCACTCGATCCCTCTGATTGGCCACCATCTCCAGCAAAGACTTGGACAATCGGGTCAACTCTAGAGCATACTACTAGATGGTCATGCTGTTCTTCTTTAAATTCACAAACTCATACGCTATGATCTCCCTCATCTCCAAGTGATAAAATCAGTCTAAGAATGCATTAAGAAACTCATCCCAAACAATGGTACCCGCTCTGACTCCCCGACTATCCTTCCACTACCTGTACCAAATATGAGCGACCTCTTTCAATTGATAAGAGGCTAGGTCTGCACCTCTTTCAATTGATAAGAGGCTAGGTCTGCACACTAATCGCCCGTCACCCCCATAATCTGGGTGAACTTCTAGATTTCATCAATAAACTCATATGGATCCTGGTCCACCTTCAATTTGAGGAACTTAGAAGGATTCATCCTTAGGAAGTCCATGACTCTTACCGTTGTTGCATTCCCATTCTAGGAAACATGTGCCACCGTCTGCTGGTTGATTTGGGCGGTCAATGCTTGTGACAACATATGGATGGCTGCCCTAAACTCAACATGGGCAACCTGCTCTAGCACATGATCCTCGGGGGATGGTGGGGCCTACTGGTTCCCATCTCCATTGCCAATCTCATGGCCATTTCCGCTCCCATTCCTTCTTCCCTTAACTCGGCGAGAAGGCATGATTCTGCAAATGCAAATAGCACTTAGAATGATAGAGGGACATTTCATCGCACAATGTAGATCATGAGAGAAGGTAAAATTTCCTAAAATGCTTCGTAGCCTCTTCGTCATAAGTGTGGCGCGGTTCGCACCCATGAAAAAGACTCTACTTAACGCAGCTCTCAGACACCCTAGGACACTTCAAGACCTAATGCTTGGATACCAAGTTTTTCACAACCCAAACATAGGCCCGAATCTATACATGGAATCTAGAACAATAAATGGCTCCAAGTCAACCCATGGCATGAACATGACAACTAAATATAATACCCCGGAAGTGCCCAAGACTAGACACGCGATTGAAAAATGGAAAGTGGCAGAAACCCAGAAATTTGTCACAGAACAAGTCATGTAATGGATTGTTGGTTCCACCAATGATCCATAGGAGGTGTTCGTGGTGAGGTACATCTAGGTCGAAGTGGGGAGTGACGGGTCAAGAAACGACCCCTAGTTTGATGATGTGAGTCATTATTGGTGGTTGTGGTGAGACTGGTCCTCAGTCAAGAAGGAAGTAACGGGTCGTAGGATGACTCATCGTGAGTAAAAACGAATTGTGGTAAGTAACCATGGGAACAAATAGGGAAACCTCCAGACGAGGTGATGGATGGAAACCATGACTCATTGGAAGGAGGGACGAGTCTTGGTGTGGCTTGTGGGAGGGCCCAGGTGCAGGTCATCAGGGGGAAGTAATGAGAGTATCCAACGGACCGTCGTTTTATGTAACAACTCATTCAATTGAGTCGTGGTGTAGAATTTGAGAAGTTAAGATTTGGCAGTGGATGTAACGAATGGATACCACAAGTCGTGGTATCTTGGTATGACCCGTAGGATCGCCCGTGGTCACTGATAGTGCCGAATTTTCAGGAAATTTATTAAGGGTATTTTCATAATTTCTAAGTCCTAGGGTCCTAAACTACGTCGTTTAAGGCTGGAAATGCAGTATTTTATGAGGGTAAAATCTATCCTAGGCTCATTCACATCCATGCATGCATATTGAAGGGGTTTAGGAGGTGATCAACTTAAAGTTCTTCAAGCTTTCCTTCAATCTTTCATTGGGCTTTCAAGGAGTGATAAAATAAGATCTTCCCCAGGTATGTAGGGTTATGAATGGGTGAATCCGTTCATACCCATGCACAATCTCTCTCTAAGTCATGGAAATTCATATGTTGATTCTATGGGGTTTAACCCAATCCATCAGAATCCTAATTCTCTACATGAGTATGATCTAAATGAGTTTTTATTATTAAATTATGAATCATGGGCAAGTTTTATGTTGTTTTCCATTAAAAATCATGTTTCAAGTTTTATAAATTTAAATGCCCATTAATGAGAAGTTTATGAAAATTGAGATTTATGATGAATGTTCATGTATGATGAGATATTATCAATGAAAAGCAAGTTTTCAAGTTACCCATGTTTATAATCATGTTTTCAAGTGAATTGAGTATTTTCAAGCATGTTAAAGTATTGGGCAATGCCCACATGTTCAAGTATGATTTATGATTTATGATATAGATTTCATGATTGATCGATTTATGATGTCGGCCAATTCATGGGCCCTTGATTCATGTCTAAACATCTATCTAAATGGATATCAACGATGTTAATGTTTATTTGGCTATGAATCTCATGAATGGTATTTATGATTTACATATGAGCCTAATGTGCATTTGTTTGGGAGCAGTGTCTAGCACTAAGTAGCTCGGCGTACAAAGGACTACGCTGGTGTCTCATAACTACGTGTCACAGTAGGTTCATATTGATACATTAAAATTCTTATGGATCCCTTTTTTTGTGATATCACATACTCCACGTCCCTCCCCTGGCAAGCCTGGGACAACTCTGCCCACTTGAGTGAGATAGTTGGGCATCATGTAAGGCTCTACCATGATGGTGTCGGTTATGACGAGTCCTCCCATTGTTCCTCATGATTTATGCATGGTTACGTTCATATTATTTTGGGCTCAAGCCATGTTTAATGAAGCTTTTCTCCTATTATTATGATTATGATTGATTTACAAATGTTTTAAAAACCTTGAGCCTTATGTTGCATTATGATATTTATGTTATGAGCATTTTGTCCTACTCTTATGAGCTTTTATGTATTTAAAATATTCATTTTACTTACCTGCATACTCGGTACATTCCATGTACTGACCACATACTCTATGATGTATCAGTTTATGATACAGGATCCGATCTTCAAACCCAGCATCGTCACTAGCTCGTTCTCAGAGTTAGCATCCAGTTCATTGGTGAGTACTCATCTCCCGAGTACCAGTTGATAACAGTTATCCTTTATGTTCAGTTTTCCAGACTTTTCGGGTTAGTTGGGGGTGTTGTCCCATCAGCCCATCAGATATGTTAGAGGCTTTCAGACTATATATAGTATCCAGCTATTATGTATGAAGTGGGTTTTGCTTTCTATGTTATTTCATGATTATGCTTCCGCTATGTTATTATGTTGTGTGTTCTGCTTTATTTGATTGAGTAAGATGTATGCTCATGCCATGGGTCGACATGGAGTCTCTCGAGGCTCCTTGTCCAGTGTTATGATCCGAGTATACGTTCGGATCATGACATTAAAGTTCAACATTATTAATGTTGAAACACTAACATTTGAAATAGCAAACGTCTGAATAATAAAAGAAGTCTGAATAACAAAACATCTAACCATCAGAAATATCAAAACACTAAATTCGAAGCTAAATATATGACTTTATGTCTAGAAACCCTCTAACACACTGATGAGCTGATGGGACAAACCCCAACTAGCTCACTAGAAGTCTGAAACTGAAAATAACAACACTCGACTAACTGAAGGTCTTTGAAGTATGAGGACTCACCAACAAGCTATTTTGGATAAACTTTGGAGACTAGCTAGCGGTGGGACTAAGTGTAAATGTCTAAGCCTGTATAATGAAATGATATAGCATAGAGTATATGATCAGTACATGGAATGTACTTAGTATGCAAGGTAAGTAAAATAAGCTAAGTATAAGCTGAAAACATGCATACTATAAATTATATCATTATAAAGTTCTGAAAGTAAGGACTACATGCTGATATCTGAAAACATGATTAGACTTATACTGAATTTTATAATTGAATCGAATTACCCAAAACTGAAACTGATATTCATAAGTAAAACTGATAGACTAATCATTGGGTAAAACTTGCTGAAAATATAATATCATACTGATAAACATGCATAACTGAATCATGAGGAACAATGGGAGACTCGCCATATATCCGACACTATCACAATAGAGCTTACGTGATCTCAACTATTACAGTCAAGTGGGCAGACTCATCCAAAGCCTTGTTAGGGCTAAGGGCACTACCATGATATCGATATCAAGCTGAAGGCCTATTTGGGACAAGGGAAGCTCACAAGGGAGGTCCCAAAGTAACTAAATAATCCTACATTGACACGTAGTTTTGAGGCTCAGGATTTTCCTAAACCCCTAGCTTACTCGGTGCAAGATACTGCTCCCAAAAATATGCAAATGCTCTCCATTTTTTAATAAAGTTGAAATCATCATTTTTCAATGAAGCTGATAATGTAAAAACATGCATAGTTTGAAATTTGAATATGGGGAACCTTGGCTCAAAACATATCACAAGCTGAAAGTGGGAGTATAGACTCCAAAATCATGTGGTAAGCTGATATTATGAAACTGAACTTAATCATGAAAACATGCTTATATCGTGTGGTCTTGCCCAATCGTCAACATACCTGAAATAGACTTGATAGCCAAAATCATGGATTCACATATGGGTAAATCATAAATATTCTTTCATGCTAGATATCTTTCATGAGGTTACACATGCAGTATTTCTTCATATTGTATTTGAAGAAATTGATCGAATTCCTTACGATATATAACTGAAATAGAATGGTAAAAAGGGGGTTGAACATGGGATTGTTCTAATTTTTAACAGAGAGGTTTGAATTTTCTCCTACCAATCTTATTTCTCTCAAGATGAAAGAAAATATTGGCCATCTATCTTTTCAAAGTTATCACCCCAATAAAAAAATATTCTTATGAGAGGCCCTGTCCTTGATAAAAATATAGTGAAATAATCTTCCCTATTTATTTTCGTACCCTGCTACTAAGAAGGATGTTCACTTTTGAAAATATCCTATATACGTCGGCGAGAACAGAGAACGGGGTTAGATTTATTTCCATGGCAGCACGAGTAACAATATAGTTTATAATGCTAAAGCAAAAGGTATAGTAAGCAAAATCATAGAAAAAGAAAAAAGTGGATATGAGATAATTATAACTGATGTGTCAGAGGGACGTCAAGTGGTTGATATAATCCCTTACGGATCAGAACTTCTTATTTCTGAGGGCAAATTTATCAAATTTGACTAACCATTAATGAATAATCTTAATGTAGGTAGATTTGGTCAGGAAGATGGAGAAATAGTACTTCATGATCCATTACGTATCCAAGGACTTTTTTCTTGTTAGCATCTATTATTTTGGCATAAATATTTTTGGTTCTTGAAAAAATAGTTCAAGAAGGTTCAATCGGCTGAAATGAATTTCTAGATTTGTAGATTTATCAATATAAAGCTCATAAAAAGAATCAAATTCTTGATGGCTATTATTTATGACCAGAAAAATTAAATTATGAAAAACTTTTTTCTTATTTATACTATTCTTCAAACTCTACATGCTATGTGGTATAAGGGATTCCCAACATCACGTAGAAAAAGAGTATATTATATACAATTTGAAGAATAGTATTTTACTTTCATTATTTCTATTTTTTTTAATTGGAGTAGTGTGTCTATGTTACTATTGACATATTTCAGTTCCATAAGACGTATCAATAGTTTTCTATTATAAATAGAAATAAATTCAAATTTATCTAAATACTAGACATAAGGAAGTGGAGGATAAATGTGGGGAAGAAAAAATTCTAGGAGAGATTATTTGTCTTCCTAGTCTTCGACACAAGAAAGTGGTGTAGAAAAATCCTTTTTTCTTGTGTCGAAATAAAAGAGTAATGATTCTTGATCCTGCTTGTTAAAAATTTCTACTCTTGATTTTTATTTTTATTTTTTAGATATATCATAAATTTGTACCCTACACCCATCCCTTTTACGTATAATATATGAAATGGTGGACAAATAAAAAAAGAGAGAAAATTTTATTAATTAACTAAACTTCTTCAATCAACTTATTTTATACAAAATTTGATGATGAAATATGAAAGCAATAAAAAATAAATAGATTAATATGGAGATAAGGTTCTAAATTAGATCAATATAGAAAGGAGTTGCAAGCTCTCTAATATATTATAACAGCCAAAAAATTGAGTGATTCCTTCTTTTTTAAAACTTTAAAAGTATCGATAGATACTATCATATAAAAAAACTATCTGAATAAATAAATGAAGTTAATTTTCGATCACTAAAGTTAGAAAGAAACAAAAAAGGTCTCTAAAAGAAAACTCACATCCTACGATGAACCTAGCATCAATCCCACACAATAATGGCCTCACCGGCCAGCGGGTCAGCCCACAGGTCTACCAACACCAACAACCAACTATGTAACAGCACTATATAGTACAATAAATATACATAAACCAGATCCAGCAGATATAAAACCTATTACATATTTACATGGTGAACTCACAATAACGTGGACAAAGAAGGAATTTGATAAACTTTGCGTAAGGTAAAATCTTCAAAATGTTGTGATTGCAAAATTCTCGTAAGGAAGACCCGATCTACATGAACTAAAGAAAAGCATTAAAATGCAATTAGAGATCAAGGGCCCTTGCAATATAGGATTTTTGGGGGATAGACAGATATTGATCCGACTATCTTTGCTCGAGGATTATGCTGCCTTAATATCACTGGCATGGGAGATCAGATGCAAAAACATAATTTTCCCAATTCGATTCTTGAAGTGGGATCCATGGTTCAATCCCAATGAAGAAACAATTGCGGTTTCATGGATATCTTTTCCATGTCTACCTACCAATCAGTTTGATAAGGAATCCTTATTCTCTATGGCGTATGCAGTGGGATGGCTGCTGGTGATTGATAAGGCGACAAATAATCAAACGAGGCCTCGCTACACAAGGGTGAAGGTGGAGGTTGACTCATTGAAGGAGTTGCCCAAAAGGATTCAAATAAACTGCATAGATAAAGAGACAGGAGGGGTTAAATCTAAATGGCAAACGATATAATATGATTATCTACCAAAATATTATGGTAATTGCAAAATACAAGGGCATAACCTACATGAATGTTGGATAGTACATCCATAATTCAGAATAAGTAAAGAAGCAGGGAAGGAGAAGGAAGAAGGACAATTGGGGAAACACCCAGTCAAGAAGTATAGTGCAAACAAAGATGATAAACATGATGGGAAGGATTAGAAACAGGTACCAAACAATGCTAAACAACAGCAAATAAAAATACTCAAATCAAGAAAGATAGTAGGCAACAAGAATGATTCAACAAGCTGGAATATTGTAAAGGACAGAAGAACGCAGAGACACAATAATAAAGAACATAATGAAAGGAGAAGCATAACATTGGACTACCTACAGATCTCAATCTACAAGTTACAATAGGTGCTTCAACAAGTAACAAATTCAATACATTAATGAAACTGGTGGATCTGGAGAAGGAACAGGAAAATAGCAAGGATAAAGGACAATTGTTCCTAGAAAATAAAATGGAGACAATCATAGAAACAACCAAATCATGGGTAGAAGCCCCACAAGAATAGGAGAAGGCCAAAACAAAAGATACAACAACAACAATCAACACAAACTTAACAGAAAAGCAGAATGGTAATCAAGAAGACAAATCAGGAAGCACACATGATTCAGACAGAACAATTACAGATATAAGAGAGAATAAGTACGAGAAGAAGGATGAAAACATCAATGAATCAAAAGGTGTAACGCCCCAGAAACTCAAAGACTAGACCCGTGACTTAAAACTGAGAACACTAGAAAACAATCTACACCAGGTCACAAAACAAGTCGTTCTGTGACCCATGGGGGTGACCACGAGTCATTAGGTGACTCGTGGTGAGGACTTGGAACTTGGTTGGAAATTTGGAAAATGGGTGACCACAGGTGTGACCACGAGTCGTGGGGTGATCCGTGGGTACCCAGGGAACTCTAGGCAGTGGAGACCACAAGAGGTGACCATGAGTCGTGGTCACCAACCATGACCCGTTGGGTCTCTCGTGGTGACCCATGGAGAGAAATTAGGCAGTGCACTTAACGACCGTGACCACGAGTCGTGGTTACTAGGCACGACCCATTAGGTCCCGCGTGGGGCCTAACAGTTAGTTTTTTCTGCGAATTTTCTAAGGGTGTTTCAGTAATTTCCTACCCTACTCGACTCTAAACTACATCGTTTTAAAAATATTTTCATACTATTAGAGGGGTTAAACGGTTTCCTTCCTCATTTTCCCCATTCAGACTTTCAGAAAATAACGTAGGATTTATCTCAGAGTATTTCAGAGCAAGAAGGGAGGTCCATTTCTCCTCGGTTTCTCAAGGAAATTCTTTGGTCTTCTTCTTAAGGTATGTGAGAATTTAACAAGGGAATATTTCTTCTCTTGTGTCCTTGAAATCCTTCTTTGTTTTCCCTATTGGTTCTTGCCATGAGACTATCGAATGTGGTGAAATTATCTGTCAGTCCTCACTTAAATCATGTGAGATGTCATATATATTAATTTTGTTGATGTTTTTCCACCAGTTTGTGACTATATTGTTGCTTATTCCTGTAACGTGAAGTCTAGCCCTAGTCTTGAATACAGAGAAACTAGAATCTTACAATAGTGTTCACATATTGAAATATTTGCTTGATTCCTTCAATGTTGAGGATTCCCATATTGTAGTTGGTGATAAAAATTTAATTAGATTGATGTCAATGCAGTTCAGTTAAAATGTTAGAATACTCCGTGTCAGTCAAAAATGTCAGCTGATTAGTTTGACTACAGGAATTCCTGAGGTGTCAGTAGTACCTCCCAGTTATCAGAATCAGACTCAGAAATCAGTTTTAGTGGTTCAGTAGGCAGTCATGACACTTTTAGATAAGCAGCTCTGACCAACCTTATGACCCCAGTTACAAATTACAACTTGTTCTTTAGATGGTTACGACGCTTCCAGATAAGCAGCTCTGACTAGTCTTAGAATCCAGTTCCAGAATCCGATCTGATAAGTCTCTCAGGTGCTTCTAGATAGGTATTCCTAACTAGTCTTAGGCCCCAATTTCTAGCTATTAACTTAGTATTCCGTTTAGGACTATCCAGTGGTAGTAGGACTTAGCACCGAACGGGCCGGGGTACCAGTGCACCCAGGTTCCCAGAACTACGTTGCCATCGTAGGTTATAGTTTTATTGGTCTCATGGCCCCAGACTCTTGTGATCACCCAGTTCATGCATTTATACCCTGGAAAGGTATATTGGGTCCTATCGATGGGGTGTATACATAAGACTCCACGTCTAGCTCAAGTGGTTATATATCGATTATAGACTCTCCCACTAGTCAGTTTATTCTAGTTCAGCTCAGTCCCAGTTTAGCTCAGTTCAGAATAGTTTTAGACTACTCAGTATAGTTATGAGTTTAGTATAGTCTTACAGACCAGTATCTCAGATTCAGAGCATGTCTTTGACCATTAGACAGAGTCTTTTAGACCATCTCAGTTATTTTAGTTATTCAGTTTAGTAGCTTTAGTTGTTCATTGCATGTATATACAGTTCGGCACTTTTATTTTGGGTGTATGGTTTTTTTCTCACTTACTCAGTACATTCAAAGTAATGACGCATCCATTTATGTTGTATCATTTTATGATACAATTGCAGGATTCAGTCTCAGCCTCACTAGTCGATCGCTCTCAAAGGACTTCAGCGGTTCTAAGTGTGAGTCCTCATCTTTCGAGCAGAAAGATTATTTTACTCAATTTTGCTTTCTTCTATTTAAATTAGGAGTTATTTGGGGTCTTCCCCAGCAACTCATCAATTGTAGTGGCTTTTAGACGCAGATTTAGTTTTTTTTCAGACTTGTAGTTTTCTCAAATGTTTTCAAACATTATGAATCGGCTTCATTGTCTTAAATTCTTATATTGTTGCTTTAAACTTCTGATGTATATATTTATATGTGACTCAGAATGCTAGTGTATGATAGACCAGGGGTTGACTTGGGATTACTCGTGACTCCAAGTACTGTTTTCCATCCAGGGTGTAAGCTCGGGCGTGACAAAAGGTCAAGAAATATCCCAACCAGTGGATACACAAACTATTTTTATCACTGGACCAAAACAATAAACAGAAACAATAATAGGAGATAACACAGACTAGGAAACTAGAGTTCCTGAAAATCCACCTGCTAAGGATGATACTATAGCAAAAGAGAGAAACATAAGGGTAGTGAGTAACTTATCTTGTACAAAAAGAACGCAATATGCAAATGAAGAAATATAAAGAATAAGTAGTGAAAAGAACAAAATCCAAGAAACAAACACAACAATACAACACAGGAAGAAGGATAACAATCACAAAGAAGGGGAAGGAGACAATGCAGATACTACCTCATCAAAGGTACAAGAAGATATAAACATTGAAGAGGCTAGAGAGGAAGACATAGATGATGACAATGATGTTGATATACCAAAATTTCAACAAATGACTTAACTGACCAAAATAATGGGAGTGACATCTCACCAAGACAGGCCACAAGATCAAGGAATGAGGGAAGACAAAATAAGCAATATAGAGGTAAAAGTGTGCCACCTACGGCAGTAGGTGGCGTGCAAACAAGGAAAGCACATTCCAAAGGAAGTTTACAATGAATAATGCACTCATTTGGAATATAAGGTCTGTAAACACTCAACAGGCCTTTGAGAGATTAGTATTGATGCAAAGACAAAAACAATTCAATTATATTTCCTTGATGAAACCTTTTCAACATTATAGACACATTAATATGTATAAGTTATGGTTGGAAATGACACTGTATGGCACAACATAAATGGTAAAATTTGGGTGTTTATACATGAATATTTTCAAACAGAAGTCACAAAAGACACAGAGCAACTATTATCATTAAAGATGAGACACAGGGAATCTAATCAGGAAATCAATGTTACTCTAATTTATGCTAGTAATGAAAGAACAGGTCGAGCTAGAATATGGGATGACCTATATGATATATCTAGGAACATGAACTCACCATGGAAGATGGGAGGTGATTTTAATGTTATACTAGATGAAACAAAAAAGTATGGAGGTTTGCCAATTCATTATCCATAGGTGGAAGATTTTGCATAGTGTATAAACATATGCCAACTAGAAGATATGGGATTCAAAGGAAGTATATACATCTAGTGGAATGGAATATCTGACATAGTATGTATCTTCAAAAGATTGGATAGATGCATAGGAAATCAGAATCTCCAAATCATGTTTCTAAACTTAGAAGTGGAACACTTAATAAAACAAGGACCAGATCATTCTCCATTACTAGTATCTTATAATTATGATGACAGGATCATTAAAAAAACTTTTAGGTTTCTAAACTTTTCGACATATCATGAAATTTTTCAGGAGGTTGTCAATATAGTCATGATCCTTTTTTCAATTTTCATAATAAAATGAAAAAGGTAAGAGGAGCCTTAGCCAAATGAAGCAAATACGCCTTTGGAGATATCTTTCAACAAGTGGCCACTTTGGAAGAAGTGATAAAGATCCATGAATCTGAATTTGAACAAAACCCTTCACAAGGTAATAGAGAAAACCTACTAAAGGGTCAGGTAGATTTAATAAGAGTTCATGCTTTAGAGGAAAAATTTTGGAAACAAAAGGCTGGGATGTAGTGTTTTAGATATGGGGACAAGAACAAAAAGTTTTCCATGCTCATGTTAATGGAAAAAGAAAGAAATTGCAGATTAAAAGTATTCAGGATCAACAGGGGAACTGGTTGGAACAAGAAGCAGAAATTACTCAATAAGCTATATTAGATTTTATGAAGAGTAATTTTAAGAGGAGCAGATAACATATAACTTAGAGTTGTTGGATCATATTCCTAAGATCATCAAAGCAAAACAAAATGAAATCATTAATGAAGTACCAGATGAACAAGAAGTGAAAAGGGCAGTTTTTGGACTAAATTCAGGCAATGCAGGTGGTCTTGATGAATTCACTGGAAAGTTTTTCCAAATATGCTGGGATTCATTGCCAAAGATTTTGTACATATGGTAAAATCTTTTTTTGTGGGCATGAACTTCCTAGATATATCACTTGTACAAACTTGACTCTAATTTCAAAGAAAAAAGAGATTACTACCTTCTCAGACTTGAGACCTATTAGTCTTAGCAATTGCACCGCTAAAGTCTTTTCCAAAATTATACATGAAAGCTTAGTTCCCTTGCTACCTGACTTAATCTCTCCTCAATAGATTGGTTTTTCTAGAGGAAGAAGTATAGTAGAAAATACTGGTCCAGGAGATTGTACATGATATGAGATTAAGAGGTAAGCCAGCCAATGTTGTAATAAAGTTGGACTTGACAAAGGCATATGATAGGGTATCTTGGTTATTTTTAACTAAAGTTTTAAGATGAATGGGATTTGGGGAGATACTTATTGACATGGTATATAGAATTATCTCTAACAACTGGTACTCTATTCTAATCAATGGACAACTTTGTAGATTTTTTAAATCACCAGAGGAGTAAAGCAAGGGGATCGTTTATCACCAACATGTCAAGGGCTCTAAATGTACTACATTCAGATGAAAGATTTGCAAGATTTGGAATGCCAAAATGGAGCCTTAATATAAACCATTTGGCCTATGCTGATGACACTATCCTGTTCACCTCTGCTAGAGAAGATTCCCTAAGATTGATTATGGATACTTCAGCGTCCTATGAAGCAATAAATGGGCAGAAAATAAACAAAGGAAAGAGTGCAATATTCGTACACCACAGTGTAGAATCAAGAAACAGAAGAAAAGGTCTTTGATATTACAAGAATCCCTAGAAAAGTTTTCGCATTTACTTACTTGGGAGTTCCAATCTATTATGGGAAGAGATTTATAACACAATATAAAGAGATTATAGATAAGATATTTAACAACTCAATTCCTGGACTAGGAAACTACTTTCTATTGGAGGGAGGGTAACACTTATCAAGCATGTATTGCAAAGCATGCCTATACACTTGTTGTCTGCTTGTGACCCCCTTGCTACTGTACTTGCACAGATACACAGAATGTTTGCTAAATTATTTTGGTCTAATTCTATTGGAACCTCTAGCAAACATTGGGTCTCATGGACAACTTTATGTCACCCACAGGAGGAAGGAGGGATGGGATTTAGAAGCTTACAAGATGTCTCTAAAGCAATATTCTCCAAACTATGGTGGAAGTTCATAAAACAATCATTATGGAGAATGTACATGAGCAATAAATACTTGAAGAAAGATCATCCAATTACTATACAGTGGAAAAGAGGGACATATATTTAAAATAAAATACTACAATGTAGAGATATGATGGAAAAAGAAATATGGTGGCAAGTGCAAACAAGGGAATATTCATTTCTGGCTAGATAACTGGACAAGATTGGGAACTCTATACCAATTTATCCCCCTGGTTTCAACTGTGATAAAACTATGGTATTGGTAAAGGAACTGATTAATGAGGAAGGAAGATGGAATGATACAAAACTGAATGAACTACAACCTGGATTTATTGCAAGTCACATTATTCAATCTATATAACCTCCAATACAAGATGCAGAATATGACAAACCATTCTGGAAACTTGAAGCCAGAGGTAAATTTACTGTAGGGGCAGACTTTAATCTAGTCAGACAAAGAATGGAAATAACTGAGTTGTACAATAAAATTTGGATCAAAGAGGTACCAGTGAAGATAGCCTTTTTCCTATGGAAACTATGGAAAGCAAAAATGCCATTGGATGATGTGGTAAAGAGGTGGGCATTCCAATTTCCATCCAAATGTCACAGTTGTGAACATCCAAATATGGAAAGTATCTCACACGTATCCTAAATTGTCCTACTGCACAACACACTTGGAAGACATTCTGTATACCTATGGGATTGAATAATCAGAATCTACAACTGAGTCAGGTTATAAATCAGTGGTGGGGAGTTCAGGTAAATCACCATGTAAATTATATATTTCAAGCAGTTTCAGCTATAATTGTTTAGGAATTATGGAAAATAAGGAATACTACTAGGCATGGTGGAAAGATGCCTAAAGAGAAACTAATATATCACATCATGCATAATATCATCATGTTTACGAAGGTAAAAAGAGAAAATTTTGAATATGCTTCCTATAAATGGAGTACATTGATACAAACTCTCCAAAAATATACCCCAAAATCTAAGGTGATTAAAGTATGGTGGAAACCACCAGAGAATGGATGGATAAAATGCAACACAGATAGTGCCTCTAGAGGGAATCTTGGAAGAGGAGCATGGGGTTTTTGTATAAGAGATGCAAATGGAAACTTGTTAGTAGCTAAGGCAAAAGATATGACTAACACACAATGCACTAATACTCATGAAGAAGCTATGGCTATATTACAAGTAATGAGATATGTAGAAGAGAAGCAGTATTAACAGGTGATACGTAAAACTAACTCCTTACTGTTAAAGAACTCAATTCTGAAAATTTAGGAAGTCCTATGGCAAATAATTGAACTGGTGGAAGAGATATGGAGGAAGATTGTCACGACCCAAACGGAGGCCCAGATCGCAACACGGGACAAGGAGCCCCGAGAGATTCCAAGTCGACTCATGGCATAAGCATACATATAACTTGATCAATAAAACTGAACAATCAACATGATAAGATTAGCGGAAGTCTAAATTAACATAACAACAGAATACGCAATCTGAAGCTGAATACATCCTTTGTCTGAAAAGCCTTTAAACATGACAAGTTGATGGGACAAGACCCCAACTAACTCACTAAAGCTGAAACTGAAAATACATAAAGGAAATTTGAATAAGTCTAGTCCTCGGGAGATGAGGACTCACCCACAGCGTAAGGTGCTAACTTTGAAGACTGACTATGAATTGGGATAAACCTAAAAGCCAGATCCTGTATCATGAAATGATACAACACAAAGTATGGAGTCAGTACATGGAATGTACCGAGTATGCATGTCATGACCCGAACAGAGGCCCAGATCGCAACACGTGACAAAGAGCACCGAGAGACCCCAAGTTGACCCATGGCATAAGCATACGTCTAAATCGATCATTGAAACTAAATAATTAACCATACAATCATAGCAGAAGTCTAAACTTAAATATACCATCAGGATATAGAATCTGAAGTTGAATACAACCATATGTTTGAAAAGCCTCTAAACATGACGAGTTGTTAGGACAATACCCCTAACTAACTCAACAAGCTGAAACTGAAAATACATAAGGAAATCTAAGTAGTCTAGTCCTCGGGAGATGAGGACTCACCAAAACGAAGATGCTAACTCTGAAGTCGAACTATGAGTGGGGCTGAACTTGAGAGTCAGGTCCTGTATCATGAAACAATACAGTATAGAGTATGCGTTCAGTACATGGAATGTACCAAGGCTGCAGGGTAAGTAAAACTACTTAAGTAAGTAAAATAATTTAAAGACAATGCATAATGTAAACGTAAACATCAAGAATCTGAGAGTAGGGATTGCATGCATTCTTTCTGAAATCATGATCTCATCATAACATAATATATCTTATCATAACATATCATAACATAATCGATTGACTTAAAGCTGAAATCTGGTATTCATAAGTAATCTGAACATTGAGTCAAACCTGCTTTAGAACATGCTTACATATGTAAATCTCATGAGTAATGAACATTCATAACTGAAATCATGAGGAACAATGGGAGACTCGTCTTTTAACCGACATACCACGATAGAGCTTACATGGTCCCAACTATCACACTCAAGTGGGTAGAGTCGTACAAAGCCTTGCCAGGGCTAGGGATGATACCATGATAGCAATATCAAGCTCATTGGCCAATAGGGCCGGGGATAGCTCACAAGGGAGGTTCCAAAGTCATAATGTATAAACCTACTTTGGCGCATATTTCTGAGGCATAGGGTAATCGACCCGTAGCCTGATCGGTGCTAGACACTACTCAAAAAAACATGCATATGCTCTACATCATTATTCATCAAAACTCAACATCGTCTATTGACGAAGCTCGTAAATCAAATACATCTCAAAGCGGAAATCATTTATAAGAGAAGCTTTAACTCAAACCATACCACAAGCTAAAAGATATTTGGGAGTCTTCACTCCAAAAACATATGGTAAGCTATGCATATGAAAAGATTTAACTCAAACATACCACAAGCTAAAAATATAAGTGGGAGTCTTCGCTCCAAAACCATGCGGTAAGCTTAATTCTAGAAATCATTAATCATACTTTGAACATGGGGGCATTTTCCAAAGCTTTATCATACTTGAAAATACTCAATTCATATCAAAAACACGATTATAAACATGGGTAGCTTGAAAACATACTTTTCATCATTATCATACATTCATCACAAATCTCATTTTTCATGAACTTCTCATCAATAGGCTTTTTCCTTCATAAATTTAGAAACATGATTTTTAATTGAAAACATTATAAAACTCGCCCATGCTTCATAATTCAATAGTAGAAACATATTTAAATCATACCCATGTAAAGAATTAGAAATTTCATGCATTGAGTTGAAACCCCATAAATTAGTCATAGATCATTCATGATTTAGAGAGGGATTGGACATGGGTGTGAAAGGAATCACCCATTCATAACCCTACATACCTGTTGATAGTTGATTCTTATACTTCTTTAGATGCCCAATAGGAAATTGAAGAGAAATTAATGAATGCGAGGCTTGATCACCCTCTCTAATCTTCTACCTTATATGCATGAAGAAATAAGGCCTAAAGTGAACTTAACCCCTTTAAAAGTCACTATTCATAACTCAAAACGTCGTAGTTTAGACCTTAGGAACTTAGAAATTACGGAAAATCCCTTACTAAATTCGCAGAAAATAACTGCCAGGTGGTCCCAATGAGGAACCTAATGACTCGTTACCCTGGGCCACGACTCGTGGAGTTGTCCTTCAAGTACACTGCTCATCTGATCACCTGGGCTCATCACGGGCAACCTTACGACTCATTGTTAGAGACCACGACTCGTGGTCACCACCCGTTATGTACACTGCCTCCATGCCAATTAATTCTCTAACTAGCAGACCACAATCCTCCCCACAAATTGTGGGGACTGACCACAACTCGTGGGGTCCTTTCGTCGAGTACACTGTCTTTCTTCCCCCTCTATTCCTTCTCACCCACCCCACGACTGACGTAACGACTGTGGGGCCTCACCACGAGTCATGGTAATGCTCGTGGGGTCTCATCTTCTCAAGTTAAACTTCATTACCTGGCCTTCCCCACGAGTCACATCACGACTCGTGGGTTGATCTCACGAGTCTCCCCACGACTCGTTCTGTGCCTAATGCCAAATTTCTACTTTTTCTCTGTTTCAATTCCCAGGTCTAATCTTTGGGCTTCCGGGGCATAAAAATATCTCCCCCTTGGGAACATTCGTCCTCGAATGTTGGAAAACATATAGAAAAGCAGAGGAATACAATTATTATATTCACATAGAGAATTTAAACCGAAAAAACTGACGGTATGATTATCCCCAATTCAAACTACATAGCTGAACTGATTTCACAAATCATACACACATCCATATACATAAAAGAAACATGGACACATGAACTGAGCATGAAAACTAAATAGAGTTTTTGGTCAAAATTGATACCATAAGCTGGAACTGAGCCAGTAGAGAATAACTGTGGGTATCTAGCCATCATATCCGCTTCAACTTCCCATGTAGCTCCCTCAACATGTTGATTTTTCCATAATACCTTAACTGAAGCTACTTCCTTGTTCCTTAGCCTTCAAACCTGACGATCCAGTATTTCGACCAGAACCTCCTCACAACTGAGGCTGTCTTTCACACCAACACTGTCCACTGGGACAACTAGAGCTGGATCACCCAAACACTTCTTCAAGAGCGACACATGGAATACAGGATGTACAGAAGCAAATTCTGAAGGCAACTCCAACTTATAAGCCACCTTGCCAACACGTCTCACTATCTGGTATGGGCCAACATAGCGGGGACTAAGTTTTCCTTTCTTTCCGAACCTCATCACTCACTTTATGGGAGACACCCTCAGAAATACCCAGTCATTGACTTCAAATTCTAATTCTCTTCTTCTCACATCAGCATAAGACTTTTGGTGACTCTAGGCAGTTTTCAACCGGTCCCATATCAATTGAACCTTCTCCATAGCCTTGTGAACCGAATCTGGTCCTACCATCGCCGCTTCACCAACCTCAAACCATCTAATGGGAGACCTATATATCCGCCCATAGAGAGCCTCGAACGGTGCCATCTGGATACTGGAATGATTGGTGTTATTGTACGCAAAATCGATAAGTGGAAAATGCTCATCCTAGCTACCTCTAAAGTCAATCACGCGTTCTCTCAACATGTCCTCGAGGTTCTTGATTGTCCATTCCATTTGACCACCCATTTGCGAGTGAAATGTTGTGCAGAGCTTAACTTGTGTACCTAATCCTTTTTTAAATGACTTACAAAACTGAGAGGTAAATTGAGTACCTCTATATAAAATGATGGATAAGGGCACTCCATGCAATCGAACTAGCTCTCGGATATATAGTTTGGCATAATTCTCTATCGAATCTGTGGTTTTGACCGGTAGAAAATGAGCGGCCTTGGTCAATCTGTCTACCACAACCCAAATGGAGTCATATTGTCGATGAGTACGGGGTAAACCTGTGATGATGTCCATATTAATTTCTTCCCATTCCAAGTAGGAATGCTGATATCCTGAAGTGCGCCTCCCGGTCTCTGATGCTCAACCTTTACTTGCTGACAGTTCGAACATTTTTCTACGAGTTTTGCGATATCCTTCTTCATGCCATTCCACCAATAGACTTACTGTTAGTCACAGTACATCTTGGTGGCATCCGGATGGATAGAATACCTAGATCCATGAGCCTCATGCAAAATCTAGCTCCTCAAATCGTCCACGTCCAAAACACATAAGCGACCCTGGTACCGAAGCACACCATCTCCCCCTTTAAAGAAGACCTCTACCTTCTGATTTTGAATGGCTTCCTTCAATTTTACCAATATTGGGTCCTCATCTTGTCTAGCTTTCATATCAGTCACCAAGGATGATTTCGATCCGTTCTGAACCACAACACCGCCATCGGTCGACTCAACCAACCTAACTCCCAACCTTGCGAGTCAATGCACATCCTTCACATACTCCTTTTTCCCTTCATCCACATGGGACACACTTTCCATAGAGAGCCCACTAAGTGTGTCCGGTACCACATTGTCCTTACCCGGATGGTAAAGCACACTCATACCATAATCCTTGAGTAGCTCCAACCACCTCCTTTGCCGAATATTGAGATCCCTCTGTATGAACACATATTTCAAGCTCTTATGGTTCATAAATACATCCACGTGGACCCCGTACAAGTAATGTCTCCATATCTTCAATGCGAACACCACCGCGGACAATTCAAGATCATGGGTCGGGTAATTCTTCTCGTGGATTTTTAGCTATCTAGAGGCATATGATATAACCTTCCCATGCTACATTAACACACACCCCAGTCTGATCCTTGAAGCATCATAATACACTACAAACCCATCAGTACCCTCTGGTAGAGTTATCCTTATCCAAATAGCCATCAACTCTGGGGCATACTTCGACAAGTGAGTGAACTTGAGAGCATACTCCTGTACCGTTATTCTTACTTGCTTAAAATTTATGAACTCAACTGCCTTCATCTCCCTCATCTCACGAGGGAAGAACCGATCCAAGAATGCAACATGAAACTCATCCCAAGTGATAGGGCCCGCTCTAGTGACCCTGCAATCTTTCCATTGGCGAAACCAAATGTGCTCGACCCCTTTCAACTGGCAGGAGGCCAACTCCGTGCATTCAACTCAATTCACCCCTATGACTTGAGTGATCTTCACTATCTCAGTTATGAACTCATGCGGGTCCTCATCCACTTTCAACCCGAGGAACTCTGGCGGGTTCATTCGCAAGAAGTATCGAACTCGGGCCACCGCTGCGTTGCCATTTTGCAGAACATGTGCAACAACCTACTAATTGACCTGAGCAGTCAAGGCTTGCGCAAGCATCTGAATAGCTACCCGAAATTCAGCATGGGCAACTGGCTCTGGTGCATGGTGCTCCTAAACCGGTGGGGCCTGTTGGTGCCCATTACCGTTGCCATCCTCGTGGCCTTCTCCATTCCCATTCCTTCTACCATTCATTCTTCGGGGAGCCATGATTCTATAATCGTGAATAGCACAAATTAGAAGGATAGGGAGACATTTCATCGCACGACATAGATCGCGGAAAAAGGAAACATTTCCTAAACATCTCGTACCCTCTTTGTCAAAAGTGTGGCGCGCTTCACACCCATGAAAAAGACTCTACTTAATGTGGATTTTAGACACCCTAGGACACTTCAACCTATTACTTTGATACCAAGTTTTTTATGACCCAAACGAAGGCCTGGATCACAATACGGGACAAGGAGCCCCCAAAGACCCCAAGTCGACCCATGGAATAAGAATAGGTCTAACTCAATAATTGAAACTAAATAATCAACCATATAATCATAGCGGAAGTCTAAACTTAAATATAACATAAGGATACAAAATATGAAGCTGAATACAATCATATGTCTAAAAAGCCTCTAAACATGAAGAGTTGTTGGGACAAGACCCCCAACTAACTCAACAAGTTGAAATTGAAAAGGAAATTTGAGTAGTCTAGTCCTCGGGAGATAAGGACTCACCAACATGAAAATGCTAACTCTGAAGTCGAACTATGAGCGGGGATGAACCTGAGAGTCGGGTTTTGTATCACAAAATGATACAACATAGAGTATGTGGTCAGTACGTAGAATGTACCAAGATTGCAGGGCAAGTAAAACCTCTTAAGTAAATAAAATCATTTAAAGACAATGCATAATGTAAACGTAAACACCAAGAATATGAGAGTAGGGATTGCATGCATTCTTTCTGAAATCATGATCTCATCATAACATAACATATTTTATCATAACATATCATAACATAATCGATTGACTTAAAGCTGAAATCTGGTATTTATAAGTAAAGCTAAACATTGAGTCAAACCTGCTTTAGAACATGCTTACATATGTAAATCTCATGAGTAATGAACATGCATAACTGAAATCATGAGGAACAATGGGAGACTCGTCTTTTAATCAACATACCACGATAGAGCTTACGTGGTCCCAACTATCACACTCAAGTGGGTAGAGCCGTCTAAAGCCTTGACAGGGCTAGGGACGATACCATGATATCGGTGTCAAGCTCATGGGCCAATAGGGTCGGGGATAGCTCAAAAGGGATGTCCCAAAATCATAATGTATAAACTTACGTTGGCGCGTAGTTCTGAGGCATAGGGTGATCGACCCTTAGCCTGCTCGGTGCTAGACACTACTCCTAAAAACATGCATATGATCTACATCATTATTCAACGAAGCTCAACATTTTCTATTGACAAAGCTCATAAATCAAATACATCTCAAAGCGCAAATCATGCATAAGAGAAGCTTTAACTCAAACCATACCATAAGCTGAAAGATAATTGGGAGTCTTCGCTCCAAAACCATGTGGTAAGCTATGCATATGAAAAGATTTAACTCAAACATACCACAAGATAAAAATATAAGTGGGACTCTTCGCTCCAAAACCATATGGTAAGCTTAATTCTAGAAATCATCAATCATACTTTGAACATGGGGACATTGCCCAAAGCTTTATGATACTTGAAAAAACTCAATTAATATCGAAAACATGATTATAAACATAGGTAGCTTGAAAATATATTTTTCATCATAATATCTCATCATCATCATATATTCATCACAAATCTCATCTTTCATGAAATTCTCATCAATAGGTTTTTTCATTTATAAAGTTAGAAACATGATTTTCAATTGAAAACATTATAAAACTCGCTCATAATTCAATAGTAGAAATGAATTTAAATCATACCCATCAAAAGAATTGGGAATTTCATGCATTGGGTTTAAGCCCCATAAATTAGTCATAGATCATTCATGGTTTATAGAGGGATTGGGCATGGGTGTGAAAGGAATCACCCATTCATAATCCCACATACCTGTTGATAGTTGATTCTTACACTTCTTTAGATGCCTAATAGGAAATTGAAGAGAAATCAATGAATGCTAGGCTTGATCATCCTCTCTAATCTTCTGCCTTACATGCATGATGAAATAAGGCCAAAAGAGAGCTTAACCCCTTCAAAATTCACTATTCATAACTCAAAACGTCACAGTTTAGGCCTTAGAAACTTAAGAATTAAAGAGAATCCTTACTATATTCGCAAATAACTGCCAGGTGGTCCCAACGAGGGACCTAACGACTCATTGCCCTAGGCCACGTGTAATGCCTCATAAACTAAAAAAACAGACCTGGGAGTTAAAATGGATAAAATAGAAATTTTTGCATCAAGTCACAGAACGAGCTGTTCTGTGACCCGTGAGGATTGACCACGAGTCGTTAAGTGACTCATGGTGAGGAATGGAAGCTTATTTAGAAAATTGGATTTTTGGGTGACCATGGGTGAGACCACGAGTCATGGTTAGCACCCACGAGCCTAGATATGACCCGTGGCTAGGAATAATTAAAGACCAGGAAAAAATTGGCAATGTACTCCAAGTCCTGGTAAGTCACCACGATTCATGGGATGAGTCATCGTCATGGACTTATCAAAATGGGTGAACTTGGACAGTGCACTCAATGAGTGCTCACCACGACTTGTTAAGGAACACCACGAGTTGTGGAGCTGTCCATGGATTAGATAGATGGGAGAGTATGAATTTTGTTGTGTACTCAACGAGTGTGACCTTGAGTCGTGGTCACAATCCAAGACCCGTTAGGTCACCCGTGAGGACTGACGACCAGTTTTTCCCTGCGATTTTCCAAGGGTCATTTAGTAATTTTATACACTCCTAAAATTTAAACTATGTCATTTTAGTCATAAATTAAAACTTATTAGTGGGGGTAAATGGTTCATTTCCTCATTCCCCACTCAAATCTTCAAGAAGCAGAACGTAGAATTTTATCTCAGAGCATTTCAGGGCAAGAACTAGGGCAGAAGTTTCCTCCTCGATTCTCAAGGAAATTCTTCGGGTTTCTTCATCAGGTATGTGGGAATTCATAAAGGGGAATGTTATTCCCTTGTGTCCCCTAAAACTCTTCCTCAGTTCACTATCAGTTCTAGCCCTGAATTTTCGATTGTGAAGATATTGCTATCAAACCTTATTTAATTCTAGAGGAATATTATTATGTGCTAATTTTTGACGTTTTATACCAATTTGTAATTAGAATGATGTTTGTTCCATTGAATGTGAATTTTTTCCCTAACTCTTGCAAACAGAAACTAGAATCCTACATAAGTATTGAATTCTCGAAATTTCTTGAATCTTTCAGAGTTAGGTGTCTCTATAATAGTTGTATGTGTTAGAAACTCAGTCAAATATATGTTAGAAAATTTCAGTCAGAAATTTAATATACTTAAAAATGTCAACCTAGTCTCAGTCAGATATCTAGCAATCTCCAGGTTGACCAAAATAATATTAGCTGATTAGTTTGACTACAGAAATTCCCAAGGTGTCAGTATCATCTCCCGGTTATTAGAAATAGATCCAAAACTCAGTGTATAGGTCCACGTGGCAGTCATGACACTTAGACAGATAGCTCTGACTATCCCTAGGACCCCAGTCAGATTACAGTGTGTTCTTAGACAGTTACGACGCTTCTAGATAAGCAGCTCTGACTAGTCTAGAACCCAGTTTCAGAATTTGGTTCGACAAGACTCTCAGGGTACCTTTAGTTATATATCCCTGACTAGTCTCGGACCCCTGTTTCGAGCTATTAGCTTAGTATTCAGTTTAGGTATTCCAGGGGGAGCAGGACTTAGCACCGAGTGGACCGGGGTTCCAGCGCACCTAGGTTCCCAAAACTACGTTGCCAGCATAGGTTATAGTATTTATTGGCCTGATTGGCCCCAGACTTTTGTAATCACCAAGTTCATGCCTCTATACCCTGGTAAGTTATATTGGGTCCTACCGGTGGGGCGTATACATCGAACTTTACATTTAGCTCACGTGGTTATATGTTGGTTATAAACTCTCCCACTAGTCAGTTTTAGTTTAGTTCAAATCAATATTCCAGACTTAGAACATGCTTTGACCATCAGACAGGGTCTTCTAGACCATCTCAGTAGTGCAGTTATTCAGTTTAGTAGATTTAGTTGTGTTACACCCCGTAAATTCTTGACATTTATATGGCCTATTTGTATGTTGGTTAAGAGTTTTAGAATACCATACATGCTAGAAAAAGGCCCAGGGAGAGATCGGACAAGCGCCATGTTGAAGCGTCGCAAGAGGAGGCCGGGCAGACCCCCTCCGCGATGGCAACGTGCCATGGAGGCTGTCCCTCCACGATGGCCAACGTCCCACGGAGGGGCTGTCCATGCTCAAGTATATATACCCCCCACTTCGGTTTTATTTCATTTTAACATATAATTTCCAGTAGAAACGAAGGGGAATAGGGGAGAACAAGGGTTCCTTACAAACATTCATCCGATTACGCTGTCAAACGCAGTCCAAACTCAAATTAACTCTGGATACTGAAGTATAAAGCTACAGAGAGCATTCCTACGGAGTTAGTTTCACAAGAATTGTCTGGCGAAGCGGCGACCTGCGGAGTCAAGGTAAATAGAATTGCTCCAAATTAGTGTCAATATACTCCTAGACCTAAAGTGAGGATTTCTCTCTTCCGGACTTCTAAGAAATAGCGGGTTTTTAGCTGTTTTTCGATAAGTCAAAGATTGGGCAGTATATATATTTAAAGTAGCATTTTCTTCCAGATTATTGATGAATTTAGTTCTATTTGCTATGAATATGAATGCATTTGGAAGAAATAGCTGGATATTGGCCGAGCTATGCCAGTTAGTCAGAAAGCCAACAACTGAGGTATGTAAAGCTAGTTTCTTCGGAAAGTTAGTAATTCTAGCATAGTAAAATAGAGTAATTTCCAGAAGAAAGTTTCAGAAGCCGAGTATTATGCCCAGTGTGAATTTAGTAAGCATGTCTGAGTTATTATACCATATGCAGAATAAAAGTCAGTAAATTAGTATCAAACAGCGAGATATTATTCCAGACTTAGTATAACTCAGTATCAGATTCAGTTTAATTCAGCCAGAGATTCAAAATAGAATATCAGAACATGAACAGTATTATCAGACTTATTATATATATGTTATATTGTAGAGACCTGATTGTTGTATCTGGGCACCCTTAGAGCTTCCTTGCCGCCCCAGGGTTAATAGTTGAGTCGACTCGCCCGCCAGAGGGTGAGGATATGTCACTCCAAGGAGTGGAATGCCGTCCGCAGTAGGACGAAGATGGGATGCAGCATTCCCCATAGCAGGCTGATCAGCATTATAGCATACCCCTGTCGAACGCTTGCGCCCAGGGCACAGATTACAGATTACAGATACAAATCTCAGATTATAGTTACAGGAGTCCTCCAGACTCAGATACAGTTATAGTCAGGGGCCCAGAGAGCCCAAGTTGCATACCTAGGGGGCCGTCTGGATGCTCATAGTTACTAGGTGAGTGGAGCGACTTTATTTTTGGATGGAGAACCGGTTAGGGGTATATAGATTTTGTGTTGATTGGAACCTTCCGGCTTATGGGGGCTGGTATAGGTTCTTGTATGCTATATGTGTTATTTATTAAATTGATAGATAGCAGGATGCTGCATTGGCAAGTATGTTTCTCACCTTCTCTTCAGTACAGATAAGCTTAGTTTAGATTCTGCCATCCCAGACAGTCTTAGCCATCTTTTGTTATTCAGTAACTATCAGTATTACTGTCTATTTTTAGTTATGTATAGTTATTTCTTTGTATACTCAGTACCAATGGTACTGACGCCCGTTTGGGGGCGCTGCATTACTTGCCTGCAGGTACTCATAGATGAGGGGTCGATCCCTCGTAATTCCAGCCAGCACACAGAGTCATCAGCTCCTGTCATCCTTAGTTAGACAACTAGAGGTTTATTCCTTTTCTTTTGTTGTACAGTATGGGTAGGCCGGGGCCCTGTCCCGACCATCTTATCAGTATTCTTAGAAGCTTGCAGATTGTATATTCCCTGTGGTTATATGTACCGGTCGTGTGAGGCCGTTTATATGTTTTAGTTAGTTTATGATGGTCGCGTGGGGCCTTATTCAGTTAATAGTTGGTGACATTTCCGGTCACATAGTAGTTTAGCATTTGATTCAGCGTTTCATAGAAACTAGTCAGCATGGTGGCCTTGTCGTCCTGCATAGGTTCCTTTAAACTACTGTTGTTCTAGTTAGCTGTTGTTGTCTCATAGGTGGCTATAGGCCTAGTCGGCCGGAGGCTATATTTACTGTCATTATATAGCCTGTTGGTTCCATGAATCCAGAGTTAGAGCCATCCTGGCACTAGAAGTGCTTAGGCTCAGCAGTCCAGGTCATAGTAGGGCACCAGGTGCCAGTCATGCCTCCCAAGGCGAGGTGTGTCAAGTTGGGCCTTGCATGCCTTTTCAGTTCAGCATTTTCTTTTATTTATCCCATGGTGTTTCTCTCACTTACACAGTACATTCAAAGTATTGAGGCATACTTTTATGTTGTATTATTTCATGATAAAATCGCAGGTTCTCATACCCAACACTGTTAGCCGACTTTGATCAGATCTCCCTCTCCCAGCAGCAAAAGTGTGAGTCCTCATTTTTTGAGGACATTATTTCATTATCTTAGTTATGTTTATTAGATTTAGTTGGACTTAGAGTTAGCTGGGGGCTTGTCCCAATAACTCATCAATTAGATGGCTTTCAAACATAGACTTGGTTTTTTTTCAAACTATCAGCATAGCTCAAACTATTTTGATGTTTATGATTCATTTTTTAACTCTCATAAATGCTTTATGTTACTATTTCAAGCTTCCGCTATGTGTATATATATTATTCAGAATACCAGTGTATGATAGATCAAGGATTGACTTAGGGTTACTCACAACTCCAAGTACCGTGTCCCGTCCAGGGTGTAGACTCAGGGCATGACAAACTTGGTATCAGAGCACTAGGTTTAGAGTATCCTCGGAATGTCTGAAAGCTGCATCGAGTAGAGTCCTTTTCATGAGTGTGAAGCGCGCCACACTTATGACGAGGAGGCTACGAGATGTTATTAGGAAAACTATCTTTTGTTCATACTCTTTATCGTGCGTTAAAGTTCAATCTAGAAGCATCCTTCTAACTCGTGCTCTGTTTCATTTTAGTGAATTATGCCTCCTAGACACGGTAACAGAAGAAGGGCCGGCAACGCCAATAGACCGTCCCCAACAGCCCTAGTAGCCCCTCAGGATGACACAGTGTCCACCACGAAGTTCAGGGCGGCTATCCAGCTGCTCACTCAAACAGTCACCAATCATGTGACCCAGCAGGTGGTTCCGATTAACACAAGCAGGTAAGCAGCAGCTGCTACGATGTGGGACTTCACCCAAATGAACCCCCCACCATTTTAAGGATCCAAGGTGGGGAAGGACCCCCAAGAGTTCGTGGATGAGATCAAAAGATTACCCGCATTATGGGTGTAAGCTTCTCTGAGAATGCTGATCTAGCTGCCTACCAGCTAAAAGGGGTAGCCCAGGTCTGGTATGAACAATGGAAAGAGGGGCAGCCAGCGGGAGCAGGACCGTTGGAGGGGGAGGAGTTCAACACAGCTTTCCTGGACAGATTTTTTCCTCGAGAGCTAAGGGAGGAAAAAGTGGCTGAGCTTATGAACTTGAGACAGCGCAACAGGACCGTAGAAGAATACGCATTGGAGTTTACCAGGCTTTCTAAGTATGCTCAAGAGATCGTAGCCGAGCCAAGGGCTCACATGTTGAAGTTTGTGAACAGAGTGTTGAACCTTGTCCTTAAGGAGTGTAGGACAGCGATGTTGATTAGGGATATGGACCTTTCTAGGCTGATTGTCAACGCCCAGCAGATTGAGACTGAAAGACTAAAGGACATGGAGTGAAAGAATAAACGGGTAAAGAATGGCCAGTTAGATTACGGTCATCAGAGGTCTAGCAGTAGTAGCCGCCCACAGCAGCAGCAACAACAGCAACAGAGAGCCCCAGCACCCAGCTCAACCAGCTCCCCAACCTTCTGGTCTCGCCAGGATCGGAGGGGTGGAGCATCTGGCTCTCAGTCTCAGAGATATAATGTTGGGAATAGATATCTAGCTTGCCCTAAGTGTGGCAAGAACCACCTTGGGGAGTGTATTTAGAGTTGATAGGGCTATTTTGGTTGTGGACATCTTGATCATCGGCTTAAAGATTGTCCGTCAATAGGACGGGGGACAGCACAATCCACCACATCATCATCTCTAGCAGGCTAACCAGCTTAGTAGGCCAACACATTAGGTACAGATGGCAGTCAGCGCCAAAATCATTTTTATGCATTGTCTCCCTGTTAGGATCAGGAGAGCTCACCTGACGTAGTCACTGGTATGACATGCCTCTTTCATCTAGACGTGTATGCCCTCCTAGATCCAGGAGCCACCCTCTAATTCGTGACTCCCTACATAGCAGTCCAGTTCAATATCAGTCCAGAGATCCTCTCAGAATCATCCTCAGTCTCCACCCCTGTTGGCGAGTTAGTTAGAGCCAGCCGGGTGTATAGAAACTATCCAGTCTCGATCTTGAATAAAGTTATTCCAGCTGATCTCGTAGAGTTAGACATGGTCGATTTTGACCTTATCCTCGGCATGGATTGGTTACACTTGTCAGTTATGCCTCAATTGACTGTAGAACTAGAGTTATCAAGTTTCAGTTTCCAAATGAACCAGTGTTAGAATGAACGGGCAATAGTTCAGCGCCTAAGGGTCGATTTATTTCCTACCTTAAGGCCCAGAAGCTCATTTCTAAGGGATGTACTTATCATCTAGTTCAGGCCAAGGATTCAAACTTTGATACCCCACTATCCAGTCAGTTTTAGTGGTCAGTGAGTGTTCGGTTCGCGTTATATGGGTATATAATGATCTTGGGCAGATTTATATGCCCAAGTGATACTCAAACGTATCATTTTCACCTTGTTTATCTAGCAATGTGTATACATTTTCATGTAATTGGTAATAAAATGTGAATTTATACTAACCAACAAGATTAGCATTGTTTTGTAGGTAAAATATGATTTTGAAGAGCTAAAATGAATGTTGGAACAATATCGGAGTTGGACTTGGAAGCGAGCACGAAAAAGGCATTGGACTGCACAATATAAAGGGGCTCCGCGATGGAGCCATGTCACGCTACCATCGCAGAGGCACTCTGCCTGGAGGGTGAAATATTAGTCAAATTCTAGTGGAGCCTCGCGACAACTTCGTGGCACGGAGGCAAGCCTCCGCGTTGCATGTTGTGCCACGTTGAAGCTTTATTCCTGGACCCCAAATTTCCAGAGAGGGTCCGCGTCCACGCCGTGTCACGGAGGCAGTGCTCCGCGATGCACTCCGTGACACGTTGCTTGTTATTCCGGGAAAAATATCCACTAGTATAAATAGAACACTTAGGCTTATTTTTAATTAATTCAGACTTGGTGGAGCAAGGACGTGGGTTACAGGCAGTTGAGGGACGAAAAAGCTCAGGGTTTTTCTCTCTTTCTTTCTTCTTTCAATCAATTGGTTGTATGATTAACACTTGTTTTAGGATGATTAATCCACAAATGAGTGGCTAATTCCCTTGCTTGCTGAGGTTATGAACATTTGTGATGAATTTTGATTATTGAATTATATGGTTTTTCATCTTTTTCTTCCATGTTGTTCTATTAATTCTTGTTTCTACTGCATTGGTGTGTGGCCGACATTAATGTATATCTAAAAAGTCCGATTTCACTCGAGAGAGCACGAAATTGGAAAGTTGTAAATTAATAGGGTATTGTTCTTAACTTGATTTGGGAAAATTGGGTTTTGATGTGCTTTCCTGATAGAAATATACTTGAAAGCCGTATTAGTCAATTTAGGAACCGGAATTGTATTGCTAGGTCATGAATTGCATTTGATCACAGAAATGTAGACGGATGGTTTATGATTCTTAAGTGAGATTAAATACGAGAGTTTTAATCTCTTGGCTAATGTTCTTGGCTAGCAACTGGAAGAGAAAGATTAACCAATTTATGATTATAATCAAGTTCATTACATGTCCTGAACCTTGGCATGCTCATAACCATAGTTTAAATTCAAAGTAGATAATTGTTAGTAGTTTTAGTACATAATTTATAAAACAAACTTTACAATTGTTAGTTACGTTGTTGTCAGCATATATAGAAGTGAGATAGAATATAGTATACTTAAGAAATTTTTACTTATCCAGAGTCTCCTTGGATCGATACTTGGCTTACTTAAGCCACTTACTACTTGTTTGACCACGTGCACTTGCGTGTCGGTTTTTAGCACCCAACAAACGTACCGAACAAGTTTTTGGCGCCGTTACCGGGGAGACTAGGCAATTGGTGAAATTGTATTAAGTGTAAATTTACTGTATTTTTATTTTATTTCCTTAAGTGTTGACAACTTGGTCTTAGCCTGTATTTTGCAGACTTGATTTCTGTGAACACTGGCAAGAGACAAAGAGCTAGTGGAATCTTATATAGAGTCTGAACGCATATTTCATAGTAAACGCAGAGAAGCTCTACAAAAGAAGCTGCAGTTGCTCAGACAGACTATTATGGAGCAACAAAATCCACCGGTTGTTAGGGCAGTGTTAGTGCCCGAAGAAGCAGCAGCAAGGCCGGTTTGCGAGGTGGCAATCCCACATGCCAACAATGTAACATCCAGTATCCGCAAACCAGAGCCTGGAGGGAGATTTGAACTCAAGCAAAATATGGTGCAACTGTTGCACACAAGCGGGCAATTTACCGGTCTCCCTCATGAAGACCCACAACAACATCTCCAAAACTTTTTGGAGATAAGTGACACTTATATACCCGCTGGAGTGTCACCTAATTATGTTCGGCTCACATTATTTCCGTTCTCATTACTTGGTGAAGCCAAGAGGTGGTTAAAAGTTGAGCCACCAAATTATATTTCAACGTGGGATGATCTAGCACGGAAGTTCTTGATAAGATTTTTTCCCTCTGGTAAAACAGCCAGACTTAGAAGTCAAATTCTAAGTTTCAAACAGAAGGAGGGAGAAAATTTGTATCAAGCCTGGGAAAGATTTAAATCCATGTTGCGGGACTGTCCTCATCATCATCAGTCCAATGAGCTGTTGGTACACACATTTATTGAGGGTTTGGAACCCCATACTAAAATTTTGCTATATTCAGCAGCTGGAGGGCAAGCGCTGGAAAAGACTTAGGAGGAGTTGTACACTTTGCTAAACCGAATTTCACAGGGCAATCCAGAATGGAATGCTGATTCATCACGAGGTGGAGCAACGAAAGCAGCAGGAGTGCTTGAAGTGGATGGATTTACAGTTATCGCTGCACAGATAGCTGCCTTGCAGAATCAGTTGAACAACCACTTCAGCAACATGAATTTGAACCAGCCTTCAGCTCCAGTCAATGCGGTCTAGCAAATGTGGTGTGAAGTGTGTGGTAGCAGTGATCACTCAGCTGAGTGCTGTGGAGCAAACCCAGATTCGGTTAACTTTGTGGGCAATACACAAAGAAATCAGCAGCAGTTTGGTAGCGGCTACAACTCAAATTGGAGGAACCATCCAAATTTTTCATGGGGTAGCAACAACCAACAAGGCCAAAGTTCAGGTCAGGGTATGCAAAGAAATCAAGGAGGGCAACAGAACTACCAATCTCAATTCAGAAATCACAATGCCCCTCCTCCACCACCATCACCTAGCATTGAGGAAATGTTCAAGACCATGATCGCTAATCAAGCGCAATTGCAGGCTGACTATGTTAAATTGGCAGCCGAAGTGAAAAATAATCAATTAGCGACCAAGGCTCTTGAGTATCAATTTGGGCAATTTGCTAGTGCCCAAAACACAAGCCCAGAGGAGGACTGCCTAGCGACACGGATCCTAATCTGAAGCAGGTAAATGCAGTGACCACAAGGAGTGGTTTGCAGCTGAAGAAGGTGGAACCAGAGAGACCACCTCAAAAATCAGGGGCAGTAGAAGTTGAGGGGGAGCAAAGTGCGGAAAGGGGGAAGACCAAAGAAGCTGAAACAGAAAGACCTCCACCCCCGTTCCCTCAACGACTCAAGAAACACAAGGAGGCGGCGTGTTTCAAGAAATTCATGGAGGTGCTTAAACAGGTACATGTTAACTTACCTCTTGTTGATGTCTTGCAGGGAGTGCCTAAATATGACAAATACATTAAAGACATCATGTCCAACAAAAGTCGTTTGACTGAGTATGCCACAGTAGCTTTGACGGAGGAGTGCACTTCCCGGATCCAAAATAGACTGCCCACGAAGCTAAAAGACCCTGGAAGTTTTACTATCCAGCTTACTATTGGGCAGAGCATCCGAGCTCATGGATTGTGTGACTTGGGGCGAGCATAAATCTGATGCCATCTTCGGTATTCAGAAAGTTGGGTCTAGGGAGTCCTAGACCTACAACTGTAATCTTGCAATTGGCAGACAGATTCTTAGCTAGGCCGGATGGCATTGTTGAGGATGTTCTAGTGCAAGTGGGCTCCCTCATTTTCCCTGTAGATTTCATTGTTCTGGATTTTGAAACAGACGCGGAAGTCCCATTTATTTTGGGACGACCCTTCTTGGCAACCGGGAAAGCATTAATCGACGTAGCTGCGGGTCAACTTACAATGCGAGCACATGACAAGGTAGAGGTGTTCGATGTGTACAAGGCACCCAAGCTCCCGATGGTGAATGAAGAACTCTCGGTGATCAATGTAATTGATCATGGGAATGCTAAACAATTGGATGATTCCCGAGAGTTGATGGGAAGACCACCGGATAAGGGTGAGCACTACTGGGGGGAGGACAATGATCTTGAGAAATCGTCCATCACCCTAGCGGACAATTGAGCATAAAGGACGTCAAGCCGCGACGGTAAACCAGGCGCTGCACGGGAGGCAACCCGTGAATAATTTTTTTTCTTTCGTTTTGTAAAGTGTAAATAGATTTTATTTTCTTTTTCTTTTTCTTGATTTAGTACAAAAAAATTTTGCGTTTTAGTTAGTATTATTTCTTTTTTTAGTTAGGTGAAACCTATTAATCTAACCAATTTTGTTTAGTGAGATGATTTTCAGGTCAACCTGAGAAAAATGTGCACAGAATCATGAAGGAAAAGGCAAGGTATGAAAAAATTAATAAAATGCAGAGACAGTGAGCTGGGGCGATAGCTCTGTGTCACGGAGGAGGACCTCCACGTTACCCTCCGTGACACGTTGAGGTTTAATCTGGAATTTTCAAAAATTCCAGTAAGCTGTCGCGATGGCTCTGTGTCACGGAGGCAGTGCACCGCGATGCACTCCGTGACACGTTGCCATATAAATTGTGACGGGTCACACTGGGTTGCAGGGTGACCCGCGTGTTTTCTTCATTTTAAACCCCCGATTTTGCCCTTTTTCCCTCATTTTTACATTTCTCCGCGACCAAACACCCAAAATTCCCATGCCCATCAACGTGCCACGGTATAAAGCAGAGAATTATCAAGTTTTCTTCGGTTATTCAACTACGAGGTATGTTTTCCGATTATCTCTCAAGTTTTTGTCAATTTTATTCGAATTTAAGCATGGGAGGTGAACTAAATCACCCCAAGTCGAAATTTAGCATCAAATTGAGTTATTCCTTGATTGATAAATGTTCGAATTGTTGTAATGATCGTTTGAACTTGTCGATTGCGTGAATTATTCGAATTTGCTTGCGAAATTCAATTCTAGGGCTTGGTTGTTGGAATCGAAATTGGTAATTTGTTAAATTTGTGAATTATATGCCGGGTTGTATGTATTGAATGAGATAAGTCGTTGTAGAATATTGTTTGAATGTTAATAGATGACGAATTCTCGGGTTTTTGGGAAAATGCTGAAAATTGTTCAAATTGGGTTGATTATATAGGTTCGTGTGTATATAGAATTTTTGTTGTTGTTTTTGTTTGTTGTTTGTCTTTGCTAAGTGCGATGGTTGAATTGCTAGCGATGGTAGTGATTGGGATTAGCTGTATGAAGTCTGAGTAGTACCTAAAGTTATACCGTCGAATTTTTCTTTGTTGAACGCACTAAGCATGAATTGTATAGTTGCTAGTTTTTGGTGTAAATAAAGTTATTCCTATCGTAGTATCGTAACTGTAGCTAAGGACTAAGTGTGGGGTAAACTTAGTTAACCCAACCTTAGCCGAAGTTATTTTCATTTAGCTTGACATTGCGCTTGTTTATTTGTGTTGACAGGTAAAATGGCAAGTAGGCAGGATAAGGGTAAAGGTGCATCAACTTCAGGCACCGGGAGAAAAAGACTTAGACTGGGCACAGTAGTCCCAGCTGCACCAGCAGTTCCGCATGGCCAACGCCGCCAATACAGAACTAGGTGGGTAACAGATGAGGGGAAGAAGTGGTACACCAAACACAAGGAGAATAAATACTTCCCCGAGGAGCATATTGCACGGGAACCACTAGCACAGGAGTTCCCCCGCATAGTGCAAAGGATCGAGGCAGCTGGGCTCAGCTTCATATTTCAGGAGCCCAAGGAATGCAACCTACATCTAGTCCGGGAGTTCTATGCTAATTGGAACCCGGCAATCAGAAGCCACACAATCAAGATCAGAGGGAAGATAGTCACTCTGGAACCCCAGCAGCTAAATGCCATCATCGGAGCGCGGGACACAGACGCCCATGTTCTCCGCCAGCTGAACATCACCCCACCATATGCCGATATCAGACGCACATTGTGTGGGGCTCGATCCACAGCAAGATGGAGCAGACATAAGGAAAGGGGTTACCACCAGACTCTGCCGTATTCTCAAATGAACAGGGAGGCCAGAATATGGCTGAAGATAGTCTGTTCGTGCCTAATCCCGGGGGTACACATGACTAATGTGACCCTGGACCGTGTGTGCCTGGTGTATGCCCTGATGAAAGGGCTGGAGATTAATGTTGGGGCGGTCATCATATCCGCCATGAAGAGAGCCCGACTACACCAGGGCCATAGGTATGGGTTCGGGGGACTAATCACCACCTTTCTCCGGGGCCTCGATGTTGAGGAAGAGGCTTTGGATTACATCCCGCAGTTGGAGCGGAGGGCCCTTGATGTGACCAAAACTAAGGCCCCCGACACCACACACGGGCCAGTGCTGACACTTGGCGAGCGACATGCTCGTGACGACCAGTACATGGCACGAATGTTTGGAATGCAAATACTCCAGCTTCGGATCGGTGGGAGACCAGCCACCGAGGAGGAGCTATGGCAGCTCGAGCTGGATTACCCGTTTGGCGAAAACGCCAGGGCTCTATGCCGAGTGGGGCCAGCCTTTGTAGAGCCCACTGACGATGATGTCCCCACGGACGAGGAGACACGTCGGGAGGACTCCGATGTGGAGTCCGATGATGACGATGGAGGTGACTCGGACATGGGCGATGAGGCAGCAGCACCTGATGAAGAAGTTGAATATTTTGACTAATCAAGGAGTTCCACCACCCAAAATTTTGTGATTTTTAATTTTTGTGAACACTGGGGACAGTGTTCGATTTAAGTGTGGGGTGTGGAGTAGTTAGGTGCTGGGGCTGGGCTGGTTTGCTTATATGCTTTCCTCTGTTTTGTATGTATGTTTCCCTGTGTTTGTGAATTGCAAACTGTTCTGTATCTGTACATATTTGTGGTATTGATGTGTGTTGTGGAATGTTGTTGTTGCCAGCTAAGTCTGTAAAAAATTTTGTAAATATTTTCTTAATTTATTTTTTTCCATCGAAATGATCGATATTTTTAAAATTTTGCGAAAATATTTTGTTTATATTTAAAATATTTTGTAAATAATTTTTCCATCGAAATGATCGATGTCTTGCAAAAATTTTCAATTTTTATTTTTTTGGGTTTCTCGGAGTTTGTTTCCGGTTCTTTTACCGAGAATAGTCCCATTGAACCGACGTCATAGTTAGTGACCGTTCCCTATGATGGATGGATGACGACCGTCTTAAGGGAAATGTAGTCGGTAGGAGTAGTGATTTTAATTTATTTTCAGTTTTTTTCTTTGGTGGATTGCATCACGGAACCTGTAGTTACTATATGGTTGTGAAATGTTGGTTGTGTGTTGTACTTGATATTCAAAATGCAAAGGTGATTCGTATGAAAGCATGCAGTTTTGTAAATATGTTGAGATACCTAGGCTGTAGAGTTCGATTCGGTGTGATTGAGGCTTAATTTTTGAATTCATGTAATTAGCTAATTAAAGAGTCTGTGAATGCATCTTGAGTCGAGCATGTGCATGAAGTGTGAAGTGAGGTATTGTTATTCCATGCTATTGTGAAGTGTCTAGAACTTGACCTGGTGTGTGTACAAAATGAAATGAAAGAGGTGTAGTGTTGGAAAGGATGTAGGCATTTCTTTGTTTTAACCGAGAGTTTCTATTTTATTTTTTTCTTGTCATACTCCCCTTTTGATGTGATTGTATACTCTAGTCAGCCCGTTGAGCCTTTAGCCTATTATTTCTTTCTTTTGTCCAAAAAGCTTAAACTGAGCTTAATTCTTTCTTTTCATTAGCCGTAAAGTCTATACAAAACTCTTAAGCGCTTAAGAAGAACAAAAATTTTCCCAAAGTGTCAAAGAGTGAGAATGGTGAAAAGAAAAAGAAAAGCAGAGTGAGGAAAGAAAAGAAAAGGTTGAAGGTGCACTTGCTATAACTAAATGATAATGAAGGTGCATGAAAAACCTTTGTTTTTGTGTCAAGTGTGCTTGATGAAATGGGCCAGACGAAAGTAAATCATCATGAATGGGATGATGAAAAAAGAAAAGAGAGAAATAATGTCCATACATTGATGGGAATGTGTTGAAAAGGCGCCTAATGATGCTAGTGGCTATTATTGGCTAATCCAATATGTACTAGTTCCATAGCTTCCATTACAACCCATTAAAGTCCTACGTGATCTTACATTGCATTTCTTTATATTAGTGGAGTAATACACTAAGGGCAAGCTTATGGGTCATAACATGATGCATGTGAATTCTTTTGGGAGAGAGAGTGAAATTAATTTCTACATGCCCCTACTTGAATGTTTGTGTGTCACATGAGCATAAAGGGGAAGATTCTCTTGAGTTGTGAGGGCACATGCTTGATGAAAGATTGATTTTCGTGTCGGATATCTTGATTAGCTGATTTGCATGAGTTTGCCGACATCGAGAGTCGATTCTTAAAGTCTAGGAAGTCTTGATGTATTAAAGGTCATTGCATTGTTAAGACCATGCATGTTCTCTTGATGATTTGCAATATTGAATGATCGGTATGACCGTAGCTTAAATTGTCGCACCATACTGGCGAAGGTTGGGATGTAATTTGCATGAATTATGTGTTTGTTGTTCGAGGACGAACAAGGATTTAAGTGTGGGGTAAGTGATCTTGGGCAGATTTATATGCCCAAGTGATACTCAAACGTATCATTTTCGCCTTGTTTATCTAGCAATGTGTATACATTTTCATGTAATTGGTAATAAAATGTGAATTTATACTAACCAACATGATTAGCATTGTTTTGTAGGTAAAATGTGATTTTGAAGAGCTAAAATGAATGTTGGAACAATATCGGAGTTGGACTTGGAAGCGAGCACGAAAAAGGCATTGGACTGCACAATATAAAGGGGCTCCGCGATGGAGCCGTGTCATGCTACCATCGCGGAGGCACTCTGCCTGGAGGGTGAAATATTAGTCAAATTCCAGTGAAGCCTCGCGACAGCTCCGCGTTGCATGCCGTGCCACGTTGAAGCTTTATTCCCGGACCCCAAATTTCCAGAGAGGGTCCGCGTCCACGCCGTTTCACGGAGGCAGTGCTCCGCGATGCACTCCGTGACACGTTGCTTGTTATTTCGGGAAACATTCCCACTAGTATAAATAGAACACTTAGGCTTATTTTTAATTAATTCAGACTTGGTGGAGCAAGGACGTGGGTTACAGGCAGTTGAGGGACGAAAAAGCTCAGGGTTTTTCTCTCTTTCTTTCTTCTTTCAATCAATTGTTTGTATGATTAACACTTGTTTTAGGATGATTAATCCACAAATGAGTGGCTAATTCCCTTCCTTGCTGAGGTTATGAACATTTGTGATGAATTTTGATTATTGAATTATATGGTTTTTCATATTCTTCTTCCATGTTGTTCTATTAATTCTTGTTTCTACTGCATTGGTGTGTGGCCGACATTAATGTATATCTAAAAAGTCCGATATCACTCGAGAGAGCACGAAATTGGAAAGTTGTGAGATTAAATACGAGAGTTTTAATCTCTTGGCTAATGTTCTTGGCTAGCAACTGGAAGAGAAAGATTAACCAATTTATGATTATAATCAAGTTCATTACATGTTCTTAACCTTGGCATGCTCATAACCATAGTTTAAATTCAAAGTAGATAATTGTTAGTAGTTTTAGTACATAATTTATAAAACAAACTTTACAATTGTTAGTTACGTTGTTGTCAGCATATATAGAAGTGAGATAGAATATAGTATACTTAAGCAATTTTTACTTATCCAGAGTCTCCTTGGATCGATACTTGGCTTACTTAAGCCACTTACTACTTGTTTGACCACATGCACTTGTGTGTCGGTTTTTAACACCCAACAAACGTACCGAACATATAACTACACGCAAGTGCACGTGATCGAACAAGTAGTAAAGTGGCTTAAGTAAGCCAAGTATCGATCCCACAGGGACTGGGATGAAGTGCAATCTGCTCAAGTGTACTATATTTCAATTCTAACAATGCAGACAACAGTGTAACCAAGAGTTTGATATTTTTGATTTCTAATAATTATGCTAAGTCTAAACAATTATCTAATGTGAGTCTGAACTATGAATGTGAGCATGCTGAGGTTAAACGAACATGTAATGAAATTAATTGTCGATATAATTTGGTTAGCCTTTTCCTCCGGTTTCTAGTCAAGAATTATTGTCAAGGGATTAAAACTCTCGTATTTAACCCCACTTAAGAATCATGAACCATCCACCTACATTTCTGTGATTAAATGCAATTCATGTTCTAGCCTTACAAAACCGATTCCTAAATTGACTAATACGACTTTCAGGTATATTTCTATCCTGAAGGTAAATCAATTCCCAATTTTCCAAAACCAAGAAAAGATCATATCCTATTAATTCACAACTTTCCAATTTCTTGCTCTTTCGAGTGAAACCGGACTTTTTAGATGTACATTAACGTAGGCCACACATTAATGCAGTAAGAATAAGAATCAATAGAACAACCATGGAAGAAAAGATGAAAAACCAAAGAATCAATGATCACATTTCATTACAAGTGTTCATAACCTCAGCAAGAAAAGGAATTAGCCACTCATTTGTGGATTAAACATCGTTAAATGAGTGTTAAACATACAAGCAATTGAATACAAGGAGAAGGAAAGAGAGAAAAACCCTGATAATTTCGTCCCCTCAACTGCATGTAACCCACGTTCTTGCTCCACCAAGTCAGAATATCTCAAATAAAACCTAAGTGTGCTATTTATATTAGTGGAAATTTTTCCCGGAATAACAAGCAACATGTCACGGAGTGCATAACGGAGCACTGCCTCCGTGACACGGAGGCAACGCGAAAGCTCTCTTGAAATCACCCGAAATTTGGCCTCGGCAGCACCCTGCCGCGTTGGCAGCGTGTCACGCTGCTTGGGCAGCGTGTTGACACCTCCATGTCGCGCAGCCAGCCTGCCGTGGCACGTTGCCAACGCGCAGGTGGGCTTTTGTGATCAGCCTGCCTGCCGTGGCACGTTGCCGATGCGCAGGTGGGCTGTTTTGTGCCTCCTCTTTGCCGACGTTCGCGGGTTAATTCCATTTCCAAGCCTCTACTTCACCAACTCATGGATTAGTTACTCAAACGTCATCAAACCCTACAAAATAAAGGCTAATCATGTTGGTTAGCACATATCTTCCCATTCGTATAAAATTACATGAAAATGTATACAATAACTTAGATAAACAAGACTAATTTAAGTCGTAAAGCGTATCTCGGGCATGCTATTTTTGCCCGTGATCACAACCCCACACTTAAAGCCTTGTTCGTCCTCGAACAACCTTTTACATATCATGCATATGGAGACTCCCACATAACTAATTGAGCAAGATAATTCAAGTTACGGCTATAATGATTACATAAGATAACAAGCTACAAATAGAGCATGCACGGTTTGATCATTGAAATGAAGTACAACTATGTTAAGACTTCTTAACCTCAAGAATCGACTCTCGATCTTAGCAAACTCATGAAAATCAACTGATTAAGAAATACCACATGAATTATATCCTTCATTCAACACGCGCCCTCACGGAAAGAGAGTTACCCAATTTCACACGCAAAAACAATTTTTAAATCACAACATGTGTGGGCACATGAATAGAATTACGCTCACTCTCACAAAGAATTCACATGCATCATGTAATGACCCATAAGCTTGCCCTTAGTGTTTTATTCCACTAATTTAAGGATGTGTGAATATAAGATCAAGTAGGACTTTTTAGGTTGTAATGTAACTTGGGTGCGGGTAGATACTATTATGGCCAGTAATAGTGACTATCTTTCCTAAGCGCTTTTAATACATCACGCCCTCATTACGAACTTCCCTTCCCTTACTTCGCCTTTTTCTCCTTTCAACTTTCTTTTTCCTCTTATGTTCCCCCTTTCTTTAGGCACTTTTAGCTTATTAATAAGGAGTTCTATAATTAATTTTTCATTAATTTGTTTTCTTGCTCCTTACTAATAATCAACCATTTTCACACAAGTGCACCTTTGCCCTTTTCTCACTTCTACAACTTGCCACTTTTCCTTTCTTTTCATTCTTCTCACTCCTTTACTCCTTCGGATTTTTCCTTTAAGCGCTTAGGCGTTTTGTTTTAACTTCAAGGCTAATGAAAGAAAAAGGATTAAGCTTATGTTGCAGCTGTCAAAGAATAGGCTCAAAGCTCAATGGGGTTAACTAGGATTAATTTTTCAAGGTAGGTACAATGAGGGATAAAAATTGGTTCACTCAAAGAATTGCCTAAATCATCTCCTACAATTCACATCCTTCATTTCATTTTATAAACACACCAGGCAAGTTCTAGACAATCCACAATAGCACAGAATACTCAAAAACCTTACACTCATGGCACATGCTCAAATCAAGACACATTCAGTAGACTCTTCCTCAGCTAATCACAAGAATTCAGAATTAAGCTTCAATCATATTGAGTCAAATTCAAGAACCTAAGTGTCTCACACAAAGTTATACACTTGCATGCTTCAACACTGAACATACTTGCATCTTACAACCATTTATATCCCATAACAAGAACCTCAAGTATCGATTAGCTATGGGTTCACAAACCCACAACCTATCGACTAATTTTTCCTCAAGACGGTGGTCATCCATCCATCGTCGGAAACAGTCCCTAGCTATGACTAAAAACTTTATATACAGACAAAGAAAAGAAAAAGAAAATTTTTATTTTTCGATTCAAAGACCCCCCGTCGGAAAAGAACCGAAAAGAAAAACCAGCGGGTGATGCAGTCATGCTTAATTCACAAAAAATTTTTAAATTTTTCAAATTTCTCACAAGCATTACATTCACCAAAAATCTATAAGCACAACAAAAATTTTTGAAATTTCCCTTGAAATTTCCCTCACCCCACACTTGAATCCTGCTATGTCCTCATATCATCAAATTAAAATTTAAAAAGGGTGAGAAATACTCCCTGAGGCCTTTAGGCCTAGCTAATAGCATTCCTTCCTTCAACTTTGCACAAGTGGGTGTTTGACCCCACACTTTTTCTCTTTCATTCTTGTTAGCTTCCTCCTCCACGGGTACTCAGACTTCCCCTCCATCTGTGCTTAACTTTCCACCAAAACAACACAAGATGAAAAATAAATAAAATCAACTTAAATGCAAGAAATTAAAATGGTACCCTTGGGTTGCCTCCCAAGAAGCGCCTAATTTTACGTCGCGGCACGACGTAACAAGTTTCACCACTTTTTCCTCCACCTTGAGGATATGAATCTCACCCCTAATTTCTTCTCTAATTTCCTCTTATGCTCCAGGGGTGGTGGTGAAAAATTGTAAGGACCAAGCAGTAGATGTTGCCTTTTGAACTTATTGGCCCTTAAGTAAGCGAAGTCATTTTGTCTCTCCGAGTCAGCATATTTCAAAATATATGGGGCTTGGTCCTCCTCTAGACATTTCTCTATAAGCTTGGAAGACTCTATTTCTATGTTGTCAACCAAACTTAATGTCGAAAAATGCTTCGAGTTTGGTCCATTAAACCTCAACTCTGAAACTGCATTGTGCTTGACCTCCTTACTTGTATACACCTTCTCAGCATCGACATCTATCTCTCCATTAATGTCAACTGGGGGATACTCTATCTCTTCTTCCATGAATGGATTTTCCATAAGTGTGAGCCCATCACGGGGACACTCAAGAGATTCTAATTGTTGGGATTCATCCAAAAATTCACCCTTGTCTTCCTCTTGTAGTTCCTCTTGAATATCGGCTAAAACTGTTACCTGCAATTTATCACAAGCTTCAGCCTCAGCAATCATCTCCGTGAGTTTAACGCTCATCCTTTCTAGAGCCTCTGCATTCTCTTCTTGCTGAATTCTCAATACTGCCATCGCCTCCTTCATTGCTTCTGATTGCTCCAGGAGTTGTTTCAGCATGTCTTCTATTTGAGCTTGGCGTCCCAAGTCCTCATTTTCAGCATGCCTATATTCATAAAAAACAACAGAAGGATCATAGTAGGGGCTTGGGGGAGGGGAATATGCATTCGGACAGCCATCCCAATGGCCATCTTGACCACCACATATACTGCAAGTGTTACAGTGTTGCCAAGAGTGGTGTTCTCTGCAATTCAGACAAGATTCGCCAAAATATGAGTATCCACCATTTAAACCATTTGTATTCCACGATGTCATGTCAATAAGGGTATCCGAAAAAGAAGAAAAATAATAATAATAATAATAATAATAATAATAATAATAATAATAATAATAATAATAATAATAATAATAATAATAAAAAGAATTAAGACAAACACTAAGACCAAGTTGTCAGCACTTCGAAAATAAATATAGTAAATTTACACTTAAGAAAATTTCACCAATTGCCAGTCCCCGGCAACGGCGCCAAAAACTTGTTCGGTTCCCGTTATATGGGTATATAACTACACGCAAGTGCACGTGGTCGAACAAGTAGTAAAGTGGCTTAAGTAAGCCAAGTATCGATCCCACAGGGACTGGGATGAAGTGCAATCTGCTCAAGTGTACTATATTTCAATTCTAACAATGCAGACAACAGTGTAACCAAGAGTTTGATATTTTTGATTTCTAATAATTATGCTAAGTCTAAACAATTATCTAATGTGAGTCTGAACTATGAATGTGAGCATGCTGAGGTTAAACGAACATGTAATGAAATTAATTGTCGATATAATTTGGTTAGCCTTTTCCTCCGGTTTCTAGTCAAGAATTATTGTCAAGGGATTAAAACTCTCGTATTTAACCCCACTTAAGAATCATGAACCATCCACCTACATTTCTGTGATTAAATGCAATTCATGTTCTAGCCATACAAAACCGATTCCTAAATTGACTAATACAACTTTCAGGTATATTTCTATCCTGAAGGTAAATCAATTCCCAATTTTCCAAAACCAAGAAAAGATCATATCCTATTAATTCACAACTTTCCAATTTCTTGCTCTTTCGAGTGAAACCGGACTTTTTAGATGTACATTAACGTAGGCCACACATTAATGCAGTAAGAACAAGAATCAATAGAACAACCATGGAAGAAAAGATGAAAAACCAAAGAATCAATGATCACATTTCATTACAAGTGTTCATAACCTCAGCAAGAAGAGGAATTAGCCACTCATTTGTGGATTAAACATCGTTAAATGAGTGTTAAACATACAAGCAATTGAATACAAGGAGAATGAAAGAGAGAAAAACCCTGATAATTTCGTCCCCTCAACTGCCTGTAACCCACGTTCTTGCTCCACCAAGTCAGAATATCTCAAATAAAACCTAAGTGTGCTATTTATATTAGTGGGAATTTTTCCCGGAATAACAAGCAACGTGTCACGGAGTGCATCGCGGAGCACTGCCTCCGTGACACGGAGGCAACGCGAAAGCTCTCTGGAAATCACCCGAAATTTGGCCTCGGCAGCACCCTGCCGCGTTGGCAGCGTGTCACGCTGCTTGGGCAGCGCGTTGACACCTCCATGTCGCGCAGCCAGCCTGCCGTGGCACGTTGCCAATGCGCAGGTGGGCTGTTGTGATCAGCCTGCCTGCCGTGGCACGTTGCCGACACGCAAGTGGGCTGTTTTGTGCCTCCTCTTTGCCGACGTTCGTGGGTTAATTCCATTTCTAAGCCTCTACTTCACCAACTCATGGATTAGTTACTCAAACGTCATCAAAACCTACAAAACAAAGGCTAATCATATTGGTTAGCACATATCTTCCCATTCATATAAAATTACATGAAAATGTATACAATAACTTAGATAAACAAGACTAATTTAAGTCGTCAAGCGAATCTTGGGCATGCTATTTTCGCCCGTGATCAGTGAGTTCCTAGATGTATTTCCTGAGGATCTTCCCAGAGTCCCCCCTGAACGGGAAATAGACATCCTCCCAGATACTCAGCCCGTCTCCATCCCTCCTTACAGAATGGCTCCAGCTGATCTTAAGGAGTTGAAGAGAAACTAAAAGATCTTCTTGACAAGGGTTTTATCAGACCCAGTAACTCTCCCTAGGGTGCTCCAGTACTATTCGTGCGTAAGAAAGACGATACCCTCAGAATGTGAATAGATTACCGTCAGTTGAACAAAGTCACAGTCAAGAACAGGTATCCCCTACCCAGAATTGAAGACCTGTTTGACCAACTTTAGGGAGCTAGTTGTTTTTTAAAAATCGATCTCAGGTCGGGGTAGCATCAGTTAAGGGTCAGAGAGTGTTACATACCAAAAATAGCATTCAAAACTCAGTATGGTCACTATGAGTTTGTGGTTATGTCCTTCGGGCTAACAAACGCCCCCCCCCCCCCTCAGCCTTCATGGACTTGATGAATAGAGTCTTCAAGCAGTATCTGGATGTGTTCGTTATTGTATTTATCAACGACATTCTGGTACACTCCAGAAATGAGGAAGAGCATGCTAATCACCTAAGGATAGTGCTTCAGACTCTCAAAGACCTCCAGTTGTTCGCCAAGTTCAGCAAGTGTAAATTCTAGTTGAAGTCTGTGACTTTCCTGGGTCACGTGGTCTCAGCCGAAGGTATTCAGGTTGATCCTCAAAAGATAGCAGCAGTGAAATATTAGCCCAGACCTACCTCTCCGACGAAAATCAGGAGTTTTTTGGTCTTAGTTGGTTATTACCGACGGTTTGTGGAACGCTTCTCCTTTATAGCATCTCCTCTGACTAAGTTAACTCAGAAGAAAGTGAAATTCCAGTGGTTGGATGCACGTATGAGAAGAGTTTACAAGAGTTGAAGACTCGACTCACTACCGCTCCAGTTTTGACCTTGCCAGAAGGAAAATAGGGGTTGGTTGTTTATCGTGACACTTCCAGAGTTGAACTCAATTGCGTTTTGATGCAGCGGGGCAAAGTGATAGCCTACGCCTCCAGACAGCTCAAGGTTCATGAGAAGGATTATCCAACCCATGACTTGGAGTTGGCAGCGGTGGTGTTTGTGCGGAAAATATGGAGACATTACCTGTACGGGGCTTATGTGGATGTGTTCACAGATCACAAGAGCCTTCAGTATGTGTTCAGTCAGAAGGACCTAAATCTTCGATAGAGAAGGTGATTGGAGCTACTGAAAGACTACGACATGAGTTTGTTGTATCACCCGGGCAAAGCCAATATGGTGGATGATGCGCTAAGCAGGTTATTTATGGGGAGCATAGCTCATGTTGAAGAGGGCAAGAAAGAAATGGTAAAGGATATTCACAGGCTAGCTCGGTTGGGAGTACAGTTGGTAGATTCAGCCGAAGGTGGAGTGGTAATGCAAAGTGGGTCAGATTCTTCCTTGGTAGTTGAAGTGAAATCCAAATAGGACGAAGATCCCATCTTACTCAAGCTTAAGGAAGCAGTTCTTAAAAAAGAAATACAAGCTTTCTCTAAAGGGGAGATGGTGTGCTCCGTTACCAGGGTAGGTTATGTGTATCAGATGTCGGCAAGTTGAGACAGCAGATATTGGCTGAAGCGTATAGTTCTAGATATTCCATTCACCCTGGTGCTACCAAGATGTACCGTGATCTACAGGATATTTACTGGTGGAATGGCATAAAAAGAGATATTGCTGAATTTGTAGTCAAGTGCCCGAACTTCCAACAAGTTAAAATAGAACACCAGAGACCAGGAGGTATGACTCAGGATATCAGTGTACCTACATAAAAGTGAAAGAAGTAAATATGGACTTCATTAGGGGTCTACCTAGAACTCGTCGGCAACATGACTCAATCTGGGTAATAGTGGACCAGATGACTAAGTCAGCTCACTTCCTCCCAGTTAAAACCACGGACTCAGTTGAGGACTATGCCAGACTTTACATCCGACGGTTAGTCAACTTCATGGTGTACCCCTATCTATTATTCAAATAGAGGTACAAAATTCACCTCTAATTTTTGGAGGTCTTTTCAGAGGGGACTTGGTACCCAGGTCAAATTCAGCATAGCTTTCCACCCGCAGACAGATGGGCAAGCTAAGCGTACCATTCATACCCTAGAAGATATGTTGAGAACATGCGCAATTGATTTTAAGGGCAATTGGGATAACCATTTGCCTCTTATTGAGTTTGCGTACAACAACAGCTACCACTCTAGCATTCAGATGGCCCCGTTTGAGGCATTATATGATAGAAGGTGTAGATCTCCTATAGGATGGTTTGAGGTTGGTGAAACTACCTTGTTAGGGCCAGACTCAATTCACGAGGCAATGCAGAAAGTGCAACTCATCCGAGAAAGATTGAAAACAGCTTAGAGTCGTCAGAAAACTTATGTCGGTGTGAGGAAAAGAGAGTTGGAGTTTGCAGTTGTTGAAAGGGTTTATTTGAAAATTTCTCCCATGAATGGGGTGATGAGATTTGGGAAGAAAGGCAAACTAAGTCCCGGGTATGTGGAACCCTATAGAATTTTAAGGCGTATTGGCAATGTAGCCTATAAGCTAGAATTACCTTCAAAATTAGCAGTTGTGCACCCAGTATTCCATGTGTCTTTATTGAAGAAGTGCATTGGTGATCCAACTTCAATTGTTCCGTTAGAAAGTGTGGGGGTGAAAGATAGTCTCTCTTATGAAGAAGCCCCAATCCAAATTCTTGACCGTCAGGTTCGTAAGTTGAGGAACAAAGAAGTAGCTTCAGTCAAAGTCTTGTGGAGGAATCAACTAGTTGGGGGAGCTAAGTGGGAGGACGAAGCAGATATGATGGACAGATACCCACACTTGTTCCCTTCCATCTCAATCTCAATTCAAGGTACCAATTTCCTCCCAAAAACCCTATTCAATTCATGTGTTCCCGTATCTTTCAGGTGATTGATCATGAGTATGATTAGTGAATTCAGTTCAGACTTGTAGTTCAGTTCGGAGGTAGTAATTCCGTTAGTTTACATCTTTTACAGTTACTATTTGAACATAGAGATTGCAATTCTCTACTTTTCTATGTGTTTCCAACATTCGAGGATGAATTTTCCCAAGGGGGAGATATTGTAATGCCCCGAAAACTCAAAACACCATACCCGAGAGTTGAAATGGAGAAAATAGGAATTTTTGCACCAAGTCACGAAACTAGTCGTTTTGTGACCCGTGAGGAGTGACCACGAGTCGTTAAGTGACTCGTGGTGAGGACTGGAAGCTTAATTGGAAAATTGAATTTTTGGGTGACCACGGGTGAGACCACGAGTCGTGGTCAGCACCCACGAGTCGTGATATGACCCATGGCCAGGAATAATTGAAGACTAGGAATAAATTGGCAGTGTACTCCACGATTACTCACCACGAGTCCTAGTAAGTCACCACGATTCGTGGGATGAGTCATGGTCAGGGACTTATCAAAACTGGTGAACTTGGACAGTGCACTCAACGAGTGCTCACCACGACTCGTTAAGGAACACCACGAGTTGTGGTGTTTTCCGTGGCTAAGAATAGATGGGAGAGTAGGAATTTTGGACAGTGTACTCAACGAGTGTGAGCACGAGTCGTGGTCACTAACCACGACCCGTTAGGTCACCCGTGAGGACTGACAACCAGTTTTTTCCTGCGATTTTTCAAGGGTTGTTTAGTAATTTTCTACCCTCCTAAACTTTAAACTACATCATTTTAGTCATAAATTCGGACTTATTAGTGGGAGTAAAGGGTTCCTTTCCTCATTCCCCACTCAAACCTTCAAGAAGCAGAACATAGAATTTTCTCTTGGAGCATTTCAGAGCAAGAACTAGAGCAGGCCTTTCCTCCTCGATTCTAAAGGAAATTCTTTGGGTTTCGTCATCAGGTATGTGGGAATTCAACAAGGGGATTTTTCTTCACTTGTGTCCCCTAAAACTCTTCCTCAGTTCACTATCAGTTCTAGCCCTGAATTTTCGATTGTGAAGATATAGTTATCAGACCTTGTTTAATTCTTGAGGAATGTTACACTATGCTAATTTTTTATGTTTTCCACCAATTTGTAATTAGAATGATGTCTATTCCATTAAATGTGAATTTTTTCCCTAACTCTTGCAAACAGAAACTAGAATTCTGCATAAGTATTGAATTCTCGAAATTTCTTGAATCTTTCAGAGTTAGGGGTTTCCATAATAGTTGTATGTGTTAGAAACTTAGTCAAATATATGTTAGACAATTTAGGTCAGAAATTTTATATACTCATAAATGTCAGCCTAGTATCAGTCAGATATTTAGCAACCTCCAAGTTGACTAGAACAATGTCAGCTGATCAGTTTGACTACAGAAATTCCCGAGGTGTCATCATCACCTCCCAATTATCAGAAATAGATCCAAAACTTAGTGTATAGGTCCACGTGGAAGTCATGACACTTAGACAGATAGCTTTGACTATCCCTAGGACCTCAGTCAGATTACAGTTTGTTCTTAGACGGTTACGGCGCTTCTAGATAAGCAGCTCTGACCAGTCTAGAACCCAGTTTCAGAATTTGGTTCGATGAGACTCTCAGGGTACCTTCAGTTATATATCCCTGACTAGTCTCGGACCCCTGTTTCGAGCTATCAACTTAGTATTCAGTTTAGGTATTCCAGGGGGAGCAGGACTTAGCACCAAACGGACTGGGGTTCCAGCGCACCCAGGTTCCCAGAACTACGTAGCCAGCATAGGTTATAGTATTTATTGTCCTGATTGCCCCAGACTTTTGTGATCACCTAGTTCATGCCTCTATACCCTGGCAAGGTATATTCGGTCCTACTGGTGGGCGTATACATCAGACTCCACGTTTAGCTCACCTAGTTACATGTCGATTATAGACTCTCCCACTAGTTAGTTTGGTCCAGTTTCAGTTCAGTTCACATCAGTATTCCAAACTTAGAACATGCTTTGACCATCAGACAGGGTCTTTTAAACCACCTCAGTAGTGCAGCTATTCAGTTTAGTAGCTTTAGTTGGGCCTTGCATTCCTTTTCAGTTCAGCATTTTCTTTTATTTATCCAATGGTGTTGTATTTCTCTCACTTACTCAGTACATTCAAAGTACTAACGCATACTTTTATGTTGTATCATTTCATGATATAGCCGTAGGTTCTCAGACTCAGCGCTATTAGCCGACTTTGATCAGATCTCCCTCTCTCAGCAGCAGAAGTGTGAGCCCTTATTTTTCGAGGACATTATTTCATTATCTTAGTTATGTTTGTTACATTCAGTTGGACTTAGAGTTAGCTGGGGGCTTGACCAAGCAACTCATCAGTTAGATGGCTTTCAGGCATAGACTTGATTTTTTTCAGACTATCAACGTAGATCAAACTATTTTGATGTTTATGATTCAATTTTAAACTCTCTCATAAATGTTTTATGTTACTATTTCAATCTTCCGTTGTATGTATTTATATTACTTAGAATAGCAGTGTATGATAGATCAGGGATTGACTTGGGGTTACTCGCGACTCCAAGCACCGTGTCCCATCCAGGGTGTAGACTTGGGGTGTGACACCACGACTCGTGGAGTCGTCCTCAAGTACACTGCTCATCTAATCACCTGGGCTTGTCACGGGCAACCTCACGACTCATTTCTGGTGACCACGACTCCTGGTCACCACCCGTTATGTACACTACCTCCATGCCAATTAATTCACTAACTAGCTGACCACGACCCTCCCCATGACTGACCACGACTCATGGGGTCCTTTCATCGAGTACACTGCCCTTATTCCTCCTCTATTCCTTCTCACCCACCCCACGACTGTCCTAACGACTCGTGGGGTCTGACCACGAGTCGTGGTCATGCCTGTGGGGTCTCGTATTCTCAAGTTAAAATTCATTGCCTAGCCTTCCCCACGGTCACATCACGACTCGTGGGTTGATCTCACGAGTCTCCCCACGACTCGTTCTGTGCCTGATGCCAAATTTCAACTTTTTCTCCATTTCAACTCCCAGATATAATCTTTGGGCTTCCGGGGTGAAAAATTGTAAGGACCAAGCAGTAGATGTTGCCTTTTGAACTTATTGGCCCTTAAGTAAGCGAAGTCATTTTGTCTCTCCGAGTCAGCAAATTTCAAAATATACGGGGCTTGGTCCTCCTCTAGACATTTCTCTATAAGCTTGGAAGACTCTATTTCTCGGTTGTCAACCAAACTTAATGTCGAAAAATGCTTCGAGTGTGGTCCAATACACCTCAACTCTGAAACCGCATTGTGCTTGACCTCCTTACTTGAATACACCTTCTCAGCATCGACATCTATCTCTCCATTAATGTCAACTGGGGGATACTCTATCTCTTCTTCCATGAATGGATTTTCCATAAGTGTGAGCCCATCACGGGGACACTCAAGAGATTCTAATTGTTAGGCTTCATCCAAAAATTCACCCTTGTCTTCTTCTTGTAGATCCTCTTGTGTACCGCCTAAAACCGTTACCTGCAATTTACCACAAGCTTCAGCCTCAGCCATCATCTCCGTGACTTTAACACTCATCCTTTCTAGAGCCTCTCCATTCTCTTCTTGCTGAATTCTCAATGCTTCCATTGCCTCCTTCGTTGCTTCTGTTTACTCAAGAAGCTGTTTCAGCATGTCTTCTATTCGAGCTTGGCATCCCAAGTCCTCATTTTCATCATGCCTATATTCAGCAAAAACAACAGAAGGATCATAGTAGGGGCTTGGGGGAGGGGAGTATGCATTCGGATAGCCATCCCAATGGCCATCTTGACCACCACATATATTGCACGTGTTACAGTGTTGCCACAAGTGGGGTCCTCCACAATTCAGACAAGATTCGCCAAAATATGAGTATCCACCATTTAAACCATTTGTATTCCATGATGTCATGTCAAGAAGGGTATCCAAAAAAAAAGAATTAAAACAAATATCTACAATTTTTGTTTTTATTTTTATCTTTATTTCAAAAATAAGACTAACACAAAATTCTATACCTGCAAGAGAAAGGCTAAGACCAAGTTGTCAGCACTTATATAGAATTTGTAAACTAACACCAAGAAAGTAAATTCACCAATTGCCAGTCCCCGACAACGGCGCCAAAAACTTGGTCGGACTTCTGTGGTAACTACACTCAAGTGCACATGGTCGAACAAGTAGTAAAGTGGCTTAAGTAAAGCCAAGTATCAATCCCACAGGGACTAAGCTACGGTAATAATTAACTTAAGTGTTAATGAACTATATCTTTAAGAATGCAGACAACCAAACAACTAATATTTTGAGAATTTGAGTTACTAATTTATAAGAATCTAAGGCAAAATTATAAAGTGAGTCTGAACAATAGCAATGAGCAAGCTGAGGTTAAAATGAACATGCAGGGAATTAATTTATCAATACAACTCAGTTAATCTTTCCTTCGTTTGCTAGTCAAGAATTATTTCCAATGGATTGGAACTTTCGAATCCTATCCAACTTAAGAATCATGAGTCTTAATCTACATTTCTGTGATAAAAGAATTTCATGTTCTAGCCATACATTCCCGATTCCTTAATTGACTAATAGGACTTTCAGATATATTTTTATTCTGAATGTAAATCAATTCTCAATTTTCCAAACTAAGAAGAGATCATATCTACCAATTCACATCTTTCCAATTTCTTTCCTTTTCAAAATCAAAATTGGATTTTTTAGATATACATTAACATTGGCTAAACATTAATGCAGTAAGAACAAGAATTAATAGAACAACCATTAAAGAAAAGATGAAAACTAAAATGATTAATAATTACATTCCACTACAATTGTTCTTAACCTCAGCAAGAAGTGAATTTAACCACTCATTTGTGGATTAAACATCATCAAATAAGTGTAATTCATACAAACAATTGAGATAAAAGATAAAGAGATAGAGAAGAACCCTAGAATTTTCGTCCCCTCAACTGCCCGTAACCCACGTTCTTGCTCAACCAAGTCAGAATGTTTAAAATAAAACCTAAGTGTATTATTTATACTAGTGGGAATTTTTCCCGGAATAACAAGCAACGTGTCACGGAGTGTATCGTGGAGCACTGCCTCCGTGACACGGAGTGTATCACGGAGCGTTGCCTCCGTGACACGGTGTGTATCGCAGAGCACTCCCTCCGTGACACAGAGGTATCGCGGAAGCCCTCTGGAAATCGCCCAATTTATTCCAACTTTGGTGTTTCACTCCTGATATCATTCCTCCACTTCACCAAATCATAGATTGGGTCCTCCAATGCATTATTTCCTTCAAAAACAAAGACTAATCATGTTGGTTAATATTTCTTCTCATTTATATAAAAAGGCATGAAAATATACATAATTAAATACATAAAATAGACAAAACTAAGTTATAAAGTATCACTTTGGCATGTAATTATGTCCAAGATCACGGGGCATAACAATGAAAGGTAAGTAAAGCCACTTAAATAAATAAATCACTTTAAAAATGCGTAATGTAAAACATAAACAATAAGGTTCTGAGAGTAGGGCTTGCATGCATTCTTTCTGAAATCATGATCTCATCATAACATAACATATCATCATAACAGAATCAATTGACTCAAAGTTAAAATCTGATAGTCATGAGTAAAACTGAACATTGAGTCAAACCTGCTTTAGAACATATATAAATATAGAGATCTCATGAATGATAAACATGCATAATTGAAATCATGAGGAATAATGGGAGACTCATCTTTTAACCGACATACCACGATAGAGCTTACGTGGTCCCAACTATCACACTCAAGTGGGTAGAGTCATCCAAAGCCTTCCCAGGGCTAGGGACAATACCATGATATTGATATCAAGCTCGTGGCCCAATAGGGCAGGGGATAGCTTACAAGGGAGGTCGCGAAGTAATGTATATAATAGTATAACCTACGTTGGCGCGTAGTTCTAAGGCATAGAGTGATCGACCCTTAGCCTACTTGGTGCTAGACACGACTCCCAAAAATATGCATATGCTCTACATCATTTCTCAATGAAGCTCAACATCGTCTATTGATGAAGCTCATTGTCACGGCCCAAGAGTACACCCGAATCGTGGACACGGGACGAGGAGCCCCAAGGGACCCCAAGTCAACCCATGGCATGAGCATATAACTAAACCATTCACAAAAGGTGGAAGACTTAGCTTAATAATCATGAACTAAACGAAACCATGACATGACATATAAGAAACAACAAAACATGATCCAAGCATAAACAGCTGATTACTACAAGTAGGTCTGAAAGCCTCTAATCATAATAGACGGGTCGGGGACAAGACCCCAACTAACCCCAATACACTGAAAACTAAAAGACAAACAAGATCCGAACATGATGTCCTTGAACCATGAGGACTCACCACTGAGAACTGAGAGCAGATCTGAGAGCAAGCTAGGAGCGACGCTGAACCTGTGAACCAGAGCCTGTATCATAAAATGATACAGCATATAAAATATGCGGGTTAGTACTTGGAATGTACTGAGTATGCGAGGTATGCAAAACAATACTCGAAAATGTAAAAGTTATAGGAGTGGGGATATCATGATTACAAAGACTGAAATCATAAATATATAATAAGGCTCAACATTTCCAAAATATTCATAAACCTGTCGTAGTCAAAACACGAGGGAAAACATTTCATAAAACACGACTTGAGCCAAAAGAACATAATCATACATGCATTAAAACATGAGGAACAATGGGAGATTTCTATAACCAACATACCCATATGAGCACACATGGAGCCCGACCTGTGATCCTAGTCGGGAGGCCGTTCAAACCTTGCAAACGGTATGAACCATGAAAGGTGTGATATCACTCATGAAGTCCCCGTAGGGCATAGGGGATAGACACTGAGGCGGTCCCAAACATAACCTATGGTGGCACGTAGTTCTAAGATTCGGAGCGTAACCTAGGCCCCAAACCTACTCGGTGTTAAGTACTACTCCCAAAACATGCAACGTGCTCATAAAAATTCATACATGACGTGCATGGCTAGTTAAATCGTGATAATCATAACATGCTTGAGAATTCATGTTACTAGCCATGGAATTGGGCCTATGGATCGGCCAAAATCATAGTTCATGAAACATAAGAAACATGGGGGCATATCCCATATTTTCAATCATACTTGAAGTGTGTAAATTTATAGTAAACGTGATCATAATAACATGAGTAATTGAAAACATGCTTAAAATTCAAAAGTTCATGTCATGCTTGAGAAATCACCATAACCATGAATTTCACTAAAAATCCCATGATTTGGGAACATGTGCTTTTAGGAATTAAATCATCAATTATTAAATAAAATAAGTGAAAACGGCCAAAAAATCTGAAACCCATAAGCTTAGACATGCTACAACAAGCTCATACCAAATTTTTGAGGAAACATGCATTTGGGTTATGACCCATCAAGTCTTGGTAACTTTAAACATAGAATGAGGGAGAAATTGGGCATGGGTAGGGACTAAACCACCAATTCAAAACCCCAAATACCTAGAATTACTTGATTCTTAGCTCCCTTGAAAAGCTCTAGATGGAAATCTTGAAGAATTGAAGAAGAACACTTGAATCTCTTTCCTCTTACTTCTCTACTCTTATATGCATCAAAATGAGGTTTATCATGAATGACTTCCCCTTAAAAGACCCTATCCGGACCTCAAAACGATGTAGTTAAGGTCTTAGGAGTGTAGGAAATTATGAGAAGGCCCTTACTAATTCGCAGGAAATAACTGCCAGGTGACCCTAACGGGCGACCTGATGACGCGTTACCAGGGACAACGAGTTTTTGGGTCATTTCGTCAAGTCCACTAGAATTTTTCACCTGGGCTCTTAACGGAGGACATGATGACTCGTCCCCCGAGGCAACGACTTGTTACCAGCTTTCGTCAAGTACACTGCCTCACCCATAATTAAATCCTCATCCTTACCCACGGTGGACCTGATGACTCGTGGTAGCTGACCACGAGTCCTTCCCACATCTGTGGGAACATCAGCTCCTCAGCCCAGTTCAGCCTTCCCACGAGCCACCTGTCGACTCGTGGGGTCTCCTCACGAGTCGTCTAATGACTCGTTCTGCACTGCAGTAACGTTTTTCAGGTTTTTCCCCGTTTGACTCCCAGGTCTGATCCTTGGGTTCCCGAGGTATAACACTCATAAATCAAATACATATCAAAGCTGAAATTATGCATATGAGAAGCTTTAACTCAACCATACCACAAGCTGAAACACAATTGGGAGTCTTCGCTCCAAAATCATATGGTAAGCTTAATTCGGGAAATCATAAATCATACTTTGAACATGTGGGCATTGCCCAAAGATTTATCATGCTTGAAAATATTCAATTCACAACGAAAACATGGGTAGCTTGAAAACTTGCTTTTCATCATAACATCTCATCATAATCATACATTCATCACAAATCTCATCTTTCATGAACTTCTCATCAACAGGTTTTTAAATTCATAAAACTAGAAACATGATTTTAATTGAAAACATTACAAAACTTGCCCATGCTTCATGATTTAATAGTAGAAACATATTTAAATCATACCCATCTAGAGAATTTAGGAAATTCATGCATTGGGTTAAAATACCATAGATTAAACATAGAAATTTCATGATTTATAGAGGGATTGGACATGGGTGTGAAAGGAATCACCCATTCATAACCCTACATACCTTATGGTAGCTCATTCTTACAGTTCTTTAAATGCCCAATAGGAGTTGAAGAGAAATTGAAGAACTCCAAGCTTGATCACCCTCTCTCACCTTCTACCTTGCATGCATGAATGAATATGGCCTAAAATAAACTTAACCCCTTTAAAAGTCATCATTCATAACTCAAAACAACGTAGTTTAGGGTTTAGAAACTTAGGAATTATGGAAAAGCCCTTACTAAATTCGCAAAAAATAACTGCCAGCTGGTCCCAACGAGGGACCTAATGACTCGTCATCATTGCCCACGACTCGTGGAGTCGTCCGTCAGGTACACTGCTTTAGTCTAAAATAAAACTTTACCCTTCTTGATCACGACTCATCCCATGAATCGTGGGTACTGACCACTGTTCGACTCATTTCGCGCATACCACAAGCATACGGGTCGTGCAAGTAATATAGTGGCTCTTTTTAAGAACCGAAATGTCGAACCCATAGGGACTGGACCAATTCCTCTAACTATCTATTACAAGTGTGATATTAAACAACGAAAATGTTGATTATAGAAGTTGTCGAGAAGGTTTAATTAAGTCTAATTTTGGTCAACGACATATTCTGAATTCACTCTAGGAGCAACATAGAGTTAAAACCAGATAATCATGCGCTATTGCGAATTGCAATAGGTTAAGTATGAAACTATCAATTATTGTCTCACATAATCAGAATTGCATGCTCAGGGCCTTTCGATCCTCTAAACACGACAAACTAGCCTCACTGCATCATTGTGAGCGAGGATGCTACTTCTAGTTCGTGGGCAATTAATTACGTGGATGTGGTTTACGTGGAAATGAGTAGGGACTCTCGTGCACCTAATCATTTAACTCAACTTAGTCACACAACTACTTCTATGAGTGGTGATGTGATAAACCTAAGTCGGTCTTTAAATAATCCCGTTTTATCAACCAAGCAAGGCATTAGGTATATTTCTATCCTAACACAAATTATATCGTGAGATACAATCATGCTCCTCACTTTCTCATGTTCTGACCTAGGTAAATGCTTTCTCAAGTGAATGCCCAAGTTAACGTGTATGTTTTCATGGTGATCAATCGTAAAAGCAACCAATAATCCAGAATGCAAGACAAAACAATAATCAATAACTTAATTTCACACAAATTCAGAAAAACACAATCATAATTCATGGCTTCAACCCTAGAGGAAGGGTTCTATCCATTCATGTTCGTAAAACTACAAGAAACTACAACTAAATTAACATACTTACAAGAATTGATAGATGAGAAGGGAATTTGCCAAACCCTAGATGAGTTCTCCCACTTCTCCCTTCACTCCTAGGTGGTTTTCCAGAATAAAATCGTGACCCAGTGTTTTTAAGAGCTAAGGGACCTAATTATAGTGAATGAGAATCATGCACAATTTAGCCTGTCATGGAATGGCTCCATGTCACGGAGTGTATCGCGGAGCATTGCCTCCGTGACACGGAGGTAACGCGGAGCCTCTCTGGAAATTGCCTCCGGATGCCAAAACTGCCGAGTGTCACCGCTCTGCCGGCGTGACACGCTGCTCATGCAACGCGTTGGCATGCTGCTGGCGTGCATCTCCCCTAGCGTGGCACGCTGCCTGGCGCGCCAAGCCTTGCCATGGCATGCTCTTTGCCGACTTTCGCAATTAGCTCCCGACTCCATTCCTCTACTTCACCAACTTATAAATTAGTTCCCAAAAATCATTGAAACCTACAAAACAAGGACTAATCATGTTGGTTAGTACATATATTCACATTTATATAAAATCACATGAAAATGTATATAAATAAATAGATAAACAAGGCAAAACTAAGTTATAAAGTATCACTTGGGCCTGTTATTTTGCTCACGATCACCTACCCCACACTTAAAGCCCTGTTCGTCCTGGAACAAACCTTTTACATCTCATGCATATGGAGACTCACCCATAGCTAATTTAGCAAGATACTTCAACCTATGGCTATAATGATTATTTAAGATAGCAAGTTAAAAATAGAGCATGCACGATTTGAACATTGAAATGTAATACAACCCTGCCAAGACTTCCTAGCCTCAAGAATCGACTCTCAATTTTAGCAGACTCATGCGAATCAACTGATCAAGAAATCCAACATGAATTATATCCTTCATTCAACATGTGCCCTCACGGCAAGAGAGTTACCCATTTTCACACGCAAAAAATTTTGTAAATCACAACATGTGTGGGTATAGGAATAGAATTACGCTCAATCTCACAAAGAATTCACATGCATTATACAATGACTCATAAGCTTGCCCTTAGTGTTTTACTCCACTAATTTAAGGATGTATGAATGTAAGATCAAGTAGGACTTTTTAGGTTGTAATGTAGCTAAGGGACGGGTAGGTACTATTATGGCCAGTAATAGTGACTAACTTCCCTAAGCGCTTTTAATACATCATGCCCTCATTACGGACTTCCCTTTGCTTTCTTTTTCCTCTTTTGTTTCCCCATTTCTTTAGGCACTCTTAGCTTATTAGTAAGGAGTTCTATAAGTAACTTTTCATTGATTTATTTTCTTACTCCCTACTCATACTCAACCATATTCAAAAAAGTGCACCCTTGACCTTTCTCAACTTTTACAACTGCCAATTTTCCTTCTTTTTCATTCTTCTCACTCCTTTAGTCTTTCGAATTTTTTCTTTAAGCGCTTAGGAGTTTTGGATCAACTTCAAGGCTAATGAAAGAAAAAGGATTAAGCTTATGTTGCAGCTATCAAAGAATAGGCTCAAGGCTCAATGGGGCTAACTAGGATTAAATATTCAAGGTAGGTAAAATGAGGGATAACATTTAGGTTCCTTCAAAGAAATGCCTAAATCATTTCCTACAATTCACATCCTTCATTTCGTTTTATAAATACACCAGCAAGTTATAGACATTCCACAATAGCACAGAATGCTCAAAAACCTTACATTCATGGCACATGCTCAATTCCAGACACATTCAGCAGACTCTTACTCAGCTAATCACAAGAATTCAAAATTAAGCTTCAATCATATTGAGTCAAATTCAAGAACCTAAGTGTCTCACACAAAGTTATACACTTGCATGCTTCAACACTGAACATACTTGCATCTTACAATCATGTATAGCACATAACAAGAACATCAAGCATCGATTAGCTACGGGTTCAAAAACCAAGCAGCGCCTTATTTTCCATCGCGGCACGACGTGGACTGTCCTTTTCAGGACATCCTCATGCTTGGGTTCCTGTTCGAGAACCGTCTCCTTCTCTTTTGATTTTTAGAGGAAACAGCCTCCACTCTGTTCCTCTCTACCTCCAACTTCTTCAAAATTTGAAGCCCTTCATCAGACTCGGGCTGAACACTAGTCATTTCCTTTGGCCATGCACCTGTGGTATCCTTCACCCACACTCATCCTCTGACAACACACTAACCTGACAAAGGTTTCTGCAGTGTGCGGATAGGTTCATTTCTTGGTAAACGCGGAAGAGTTCTTCTTCATCATCAACCCTCATTTAAGGGTCCCTGCTCTCAAATCAATCACCGCTCCTCCGGTGGCCAAGAATGGTCGTCCCAAGATTAGGGGTATCTGGTCATCAACCTAAAAATTTAAGACAATAAAATCAGCAGGTATAATAAACTTACCTACTTTGATGAGAAGGTCCTCTATTATTCCATCAGGTGTCACTCGTGACTTGTCAGCCAGCTGCAGCATCAACCTCGTTGGCCTCGGTTTTTCCAACCCCAGGGTGTTAAATAAGGATAGGGGCATTAGGTTAACTGCTACCCCTAAATCACACAAAGCTCGTAGCACCTCAGCTTTACCAATTTGTATGGGGAGGGTAAAACTCCCTGGGTCTTCGAGCTTTTTTGGAATCTTGCTCAATACCCTGTGACTGCACTCCTCAGTCAGTGTTATAGTCTGGACATCCACCAACCTAACTCTATTCGCCATCACATCCTTCAAGTATTTAGCATACTTGTGCATTCCCTGCAAAACATCAATAAGAGGCAAATTTATATGAAGTTCTTTGAAACTCTCAAAGAATTTTTTGAAGCATTCCTCCTCCTTGCTCTTTCTGAATTTCTGAGGGAATGGTGGTGGTGGTCTTTGTGCTGGCTGCAATGAAGATTTTGCATGTTGTTTCCCAGCACTCTATCAATGACTCGCTGTGCCACTCTGGATTTCCTTGAGCGATTCTATTCAACAAAGTGTACAACTCATCATACGTCTTCTCCAAGGCTTGCCCAGCCGATGCAGAGTCTAGTAATATTTTTGTGTGTGGGTCTAGACTTTCTACAAAGGTATGGGCCAGCACTTCATTTGCTTGCTGGTGATGGGGGCAGTCTCTCAACAATGACTTGAATATTTCCTAAGCCATATACAAGTTCTCATCAGGCTTCTGCTTGAAACTCAGTATTTCACTTCGCAACTTTGCAGTTTTGCCTGAAGGAAAGAATCTGATGAGGAACTTCTTAGCCAAGTCATTCCACGAAGTTATGGAGTTCGGTGGCTCAGCCTTTAACCACTTTTTCGCCTCTCCCAACAGTGAAAATGGGAAGAGGGTCGGTCGGACATAATCTGTGGACACACCAGTGGGGACAAACGTGTCACTAATCTCTAAAAAGCTCTGTAAGTGCTGATGCAGGTCCTCATATGCCATCCCGGTGAATTGACCACTAGAATGTAACAGCTGCACCATGTTCTGTTTAAGCTCAAAGTTCCCTCCAGGCTCCGGTTTATGGATACTAGAGGTCACATTCATCGCTAGTGGGATTGCCACTTCGCAAACTGGTCTAGCTGCCATTGCTGCTGGTGACAATTTTGCTTGTTCTGGGGGTGGTTGTTGTTGTACCTTTTCTTGAAGTCTCTTCAGCTTTTGCTCTAGAGCTACTCTTCTTTGCAAATGGATTTGACGTTCAGGTTCAAGCAACGGTTCCACAAGCTCTCTATTTTTAGCCACCTCGGCAGGACAACCTGTCACCTGCAATAAGTCAGACTAAGACCAAGTTTCTCAACACTTAAGGAAATTCAAAAATCACACGAAAATAGATAAATTATCAAAACTTCGCCGAGTCCCCGGCAACGGCGCCAAAAACTTGTTCGACTCATTTCGCACATACCGCATGCGTACGGGTCGTGCAAGTAATATAGTGGCTCTTTTTAAGAACTGGAATGTCGAACCCACAGGGACTGGACCCATTCCTCTAACTATCTATTCCAAGTGTGATATTAAACAATGAAAATGTTGATTATAGAAGTTGTTTAGAAGGTTTAATTAAGTCTAATTTTGGTTAACGACATATTCTGAATTCACTCTAGGAGCAACATAGAGTTAAAACCAGATAATCATGCGCTATTGCGAATTGCAATGGGTTAAGTATGAAACTATCAATTATTGTCTCACATAATCAGAATTGCATGCTCAGGGCCTTTCGATCCTCTAAACACGACAAACTAGCCTCACTGTATCATTGTGAGCGAGGATGCTACTTCTAGTTCGTGGGCAATTAATTACGTGGATGTGGTTTACGTGGAAATGAGTAGGGACTCTCGTGCACCTAATTATTTAACTCAACTTAGCCACGCAACTACTTCTTTGAGTGGTGATGTGATAAACCTAAGTCGGTCTCTAAATAATCCCGTTTTATCAACCAAGCAAGGCATTAGGTATATTTCTATCCTAACACAAATTATATCATGAGATACAATCATGCTCCTCACGTTCTCATGTTCTGACCTAGGTAAATGCTTTCTCAAGCGAATGCCCAAGTTAACGTGTATGTTTTCATGGTGATAAATCATAAAAGCAACCAATAATCCAGAATGCAAGACAAAACAACAATCAATAACTTAATTCCATACAAATTCAGAAAAACACAATCATAATTCATGGCTTCAACCCTAGAGGAAGGGTTCTAGCCATTCATATTCGTAAAACTACAAGAAACTACAACTAAATTAACATACTTACAAGAATTGGTAGATGAGAAGGGAATTTGCCAAACCCTAAATGAGTTCTCCCACTTCTCCCTTCACTCCTAGATGGTTTTCCAGAATAAAATTGTGACCCAGTGTTTTTAAGAGCTAAGGGACCTATTTATTGTAAATGAGAATCGCGCACAATTTAGCCTGTCGTGGAATGGCTCCATGTCACGGAGTGTATCGCGGAGAATTGCCTCCGTGACACGGAGGTAATGCGGAGGCTCTCTGGAAATTGCCTCCGGATGCCAAAACTGTCGAGTGTCACCGCGCTGCCGGCGTGACACGCTGCTCATGCAGCGTGTTGGCATGCTTCTGGCGCGCATCTCCCCTAGTGTGGCACGCTACCTGGCGCAGCCAGCCTTGCCATGGCATGCTCTTTGCCGACTTTCGCAATTTGCTCCCGACTCCATTCCTCTACTTCACCAACTTATAAATTAGTTCCCAAAAATCATTGAAACCTACAAAACAAGGACTAATCATGTTGGTTAGTACATATATTCACATTTATATAAAATCACATGAAAATGTATATAAATAAATAGATAAACAAGGCAAAACTAAGTTATAAAGTATCACTTGGGCCTGCTATTTTGCCCACGATCAACCACAACTCATGGGGTCCTTCCGTTAGGTACACTGTCTTCCTTTTCCTCTTTTCTCAATCACCACTCCCCACGACTGACCTAATGAGTCGTGGGGAGTCAACTTCCCAAATTTCAAAATCTTCACCTGGGCCTCACCACGAGTCACATCACGACTTGTAGGCTGCACCAATGGGTCACCTCACGACCCGTTCTACGACCTGATGCCAAATTTTAATTTTTCTCCATTTTAAATTTTCGAGTCTGATCTTTGGGCTTCCGGGGTATAACAAAGATGAGTAAAAGGAATATCGAAATAACCCATATAATGAGGGAAGGAAATCAACTGGCTAATTATCTAGCTAACATAGCAACGGATGGAAAGGAAATAAATGTAGAATCATTTATGAAATTGGAAGTACAAGGAAGAAGACTAATTAACAGTGATAGGCTAGACCTGCCTTACCTAAGAATCCGACCATGAAAGAGATGAAATACAGGAGAATAGAAAGATTGAGACTACTTACTATGATCAAATCCCTTGGGGGAGGGAACATGAGGAACAATTTTATCTAACAGGTTATTTTGATTAAAGGCAAAGGTACAAGATTAATACAACAGGAACACGTATCACGTGTGTACCTCAATGAATATAAAGAGATTTTACATTAGAAATCAATAATCAAAAAGACATAGAGCAGCTCAAAACCAACGTAAAACATACAACAAAACAGAAAAGAAATATCATAGACAAGAGATAAAGAACAAGCCACCATGAAAAATTGTAAATCCTAATTTTGACTATGCCTGGGTAGGTTTGGTCGATGTGCAATTTATTACACAAAAAACAACCTACTCAGTGCTAAATCGAAAATGGGTAGAAAAATTTAGAACACAAAAGAGATAAGAGTAACTACTGAATAGTACAGGGAGCATAAATTCAGGAATTGCAAATAGAGATATGGTTTGATTTCATACAAATGAATACATGCGACAGGGCAGATTCAGATAAAATTGCAAATAAAGAAAGCAATCTTACCTAAGATGATAGAAGAAGCAGATGCACTGCAATGGATTAAGATAAAAATGCTTCGAATAGATCTGGCATGATGAGATCTGGATGATTGAAGGAAGATGAAGAAACTTCTAGATCCATTATCCTTCAGAGTAGAGAGATTTTTCTTCTTTTCTTTTCTCTAATTTTCAGAATAGTTTCTTTTCTAGTTTTACGTTTTAGTTAGTAGTTAGTACAGTAGGCTTGACTTTTGGGCTTGAACCAATCTGGTTCTAGTCTATCTAACCCTTTTGGGCTTTATTAATAAATCGGCACATATGGCCTTATAATTTTTATAAAAAAAAAGAAGTTAATTTTTCAAAAACATGATCAGAAAAATGAGAAAAATATAATTTTTGAAAGAAAAAAAATCTATTTTATCATTTAGACTAAAAAAATACTATGATTCTTAAGAACTCAATGAGCCCTTCCCTTTCGATTAAACAAAAAAAGGAATCTTATTGAATTCTTATGCTTTCATATTGACAACTCAATTCATTCTATTACAACAAGGATGAGCTCAATCCAGAATATTAACCATAAAAGAAAATACTCATTAAACCGATTACAAGAATACCAGTTATAGTACCTATTATCCAAAGAGAAATCCTTCCATTAGGATCAGCTATTTACCCCACTTTCCTATAGATTTCATCAAGTGGTTATGCTAGAGACATAAACAGTCATGGATAATTAAATTATGAAATCCTTCCAAATGAGCTAAGAGAATTTTATTTATTCTCTTTCATTTTTTTAATTGAATAAATAATTGAAAAATAAAACAACAAATAAAATAATGAGTAATAACCCCAAATAGAGACTGGTACGTTTCAATTCAACATTTAATTCATTCAAGTTTGATTGTTCCATAGCTTTATAATTTGGATAAAGTTTATCATTGGATAAATTGCATTACTGATATTGATCCCAAAAAGAAAATGGTTGGTATAGCTAGACCGTGAACGAACCCTCGTACTGTAAAAATTGAATAGGTTCGATCTATAGTCATAAGGGCCTCCTAAAACGATCTACTAAATTTATCGAGTTGTTTCAAAGGATTAAAATAGCTAGTTATTAATGGAATTCGTTGGCGTCTCTATGTACAATACTCATTTGGCCTTGGGCTTCCAAACACATCATAAGCTAAATTGGTGCTGACAAATAACCAACCTTCAATGAGTAGGGAAGATATAGTAATGCTATGAATGATCCAGCATCGAATACTGGTAATAATATCAGCAAACAAATGTTCTCCTGTACTTCCAAACATGCTGAGCTCCACATTTTCTTATACAATCAAATAAGATTGATTTCATAAAAGATAAGATCAGCAAATGACAGTTCACTGGAATTTCATCTTTGTGAGATCGTCAATATTGTACCAAGGGAGTCTTTAAAGTATATGAAATTAATATAGTTATTCTTCTTTTGACATAGAAATGCAATTTGAATTAGTATCAAAAGTAGGTACTAAATATTTTTTTCTTTACTTGTTGATGTAAAATCATCCTTCATTTAAAATAAAATTCTTTCAATTCAATAAAAGAGATTCTCATATTCCCACAATTTAAGTAGATGCAAGATATAGTGTCACGCCCCGACTCAAGGCCTGGGCATAGTGGTACCCAGTGTCATTTATAGCCTAAGCGAATAACATAACATGGCATACATCATGATCATTCATCTAACACAAGCGGAATAATTATTAGACTTAAGTTTTTCTGTAAAAAAAAAAAAGAAATCAATTTGTGGTGAGACATGCCAAGTTTACATAACATGAGAAATAGTCTATGAAGTCTCTATTATAATTGGAATAACTAATTTTATTGGTACAAGATACCCGGCATTTCTTATAGTCAAAACTACTAAAGTTGAGTGAAGTAACTAAACCCAAAATAAGTAGGGCTCACCAATAGCGGAATAAAGAGAATCCTATCTTTGCGGCTCGATTGTCAATCTGACTACCTGAGTCTGCATTATAAAATAATGCAGTACCTCTGGCAAAAGAGACGTGAGTACATAGGATCTTATTATATGTAAAATGGCTGAATGAAACATAACATAGCTAATAATAAACATGACAACCAAAAGTATACATAATATGAAGGAAGTCAATACTATGAAATCAATGGGTTGACCTTTGTTTTAAAATTAAATTTTACATCATTATTCATTACTTCATTGTGGGAGGTTCTTAACCTAACCAACTTAAATCACTATGTAAACAGGGAGTTTGATCGCAGCCGAATCAGCTAAGTCATCCCATACCTTATCGGGGTACGAGACATCATAACATAGTTTGATAGCAAGGATCCATAAAAGCCTGTACCAGGGCAACATAAGGAGTCGCCTGAACCAATGGAAATGATCCATGACCTACGTTGGCATACGTAGTTTTAGGTACGAAGCCTTCTCGGTTAATAATACTATTCCTCTTTTTATTTCATAAAGTGATTTACTTGAAATCATAATAAAGCAGTCAAGCTTATCGTCATAAGTCATCATCGTATCATAATCATAGTTTATCATTGTCATAAGACATTTAAATTCATAAAACTTCATGTCGTAATCATTCTACATAAAAATCATCAAAACTTTTCTTTTAGAGGAAAAATCATAATTCATAAAGTCAGTAAAACTGCTCTTGTAGAGGAAAAATCATAATTCATAAAATTATTGAAACTTCTCTTTTATAGGAAAAGTCATAGTTGTAAGACTAAAACTTTTCGCAAGAGGATTCGTGGAACTCATAGAAGGATCAGAATGATCATAGACATACATAGGGACTCATGGAGTAATCAAGAATAATAATAAAACATACGAAGGAACTCATAGAGTTTTGAAAACAATTCATTATAGATATAAAGTTCCTGACCTTAACCCTAACAACTTAATAAGAAGAAGAATTTCATAAATAAATCCTTAAGGGAATCATCAAACTCTAACCTCAAAGGAATTTCGTATCTTTTATGTTTTCATAATTTTGTGTAGAAAATTATAAAATTCTTGGGAAAAAGGTACCATAAAGGATGAGCAATATCATAGGCAAGTCTTGAATTTCATAAGAATCAATAAGATCAAGGAATAATATCTTCATCATAACCCTAACACATACATAGAGGAAAAGCTCATAGGTATAAATAACATAGCATGGGGAAGAATAATGAGGTTCCCACACGTAGAGATAGCCTTACATATCTTATTCTTGGACCCATAATAATCACTTCAAAGCAACAATCCCTTTATAACATTAATTTACAATAATAATATGGATAGGAACTACAATCAATACCTTAACGACAAATTTTGAGTCATAAAGGCATTTTATCAAACACCTGGAAGGAATAGGATATTCGAGCCTCCTATGGGTGGGGTATACTAACACCCACCTCTTTATAAATTTCATTAACAACATGCACAATTGCTTTAAGTCCAACCAAAATAACCACATCTATCCTTAACACCAAAATTGACCCATAAACCCTAACCCATGGCCATCACATGAACTCATGGATTTCTAGAATTATTTCATGAGTCCTGACCTTAAACATCCCTAAAGAGTAGAAAATAATACTCAGGCAAGGTTTTAGTAAAGTTATTCACCTTGGAGAAATGAGGAGTGCTCAAGATTTCAAGTCTTGAAACTCAAAAGTTATTCTTCACCTTGCTAGAGATAGGAAGATGATTTTGATGTTAGAATCATGAAAAAATTCATAGATTTATATTGTAATATGATGGAGAACACTTACCTAGTCTTAGGGGGTTGAAGAGAGCTCTTGGAACTTATAAGGTTGACCTAGAGGCGAAAAAATAACCAAAAAAAATATTTTTGGCAAAGCTTAGAAATCCCCCAAGTGACGGACCAAATGACAGGTCGTCAGTTTGTTGACGAACTGTGGGTTTGACCATCACTTTAGGGTGAAATTACACAGTTTCTGGTTAAGACCAAATGACAGGTCGTCAGTTGGTTGATGGACCGTGGGTTTGACCATCACTTTGGGGTGAAATTACATAGTTTCTGGTTAAGAATGACGGACCAACTTGACGGTCTGTCGGTTGGTTGACGGACTGTCATTCTTCCCGTCAACCTGATAGTGCTCCAGTAAATTACTCATAACCTTTTACTTCGAACTTCGGTTGATGCAAGGTCAGATGAGTTGGAAAGAAGACCCAAAGGGCTTCAATTTGATCTATTGAATTACCTAAAAAACTTCATAAATTAGGATTTATGATCGTTTGAAGTTGACCCTTATTCATAAATTTTATATACTCTCCCTTCTTCTCTTTGTACATGTTTCCCTTCTCACATACGGCCAATATTTGGCCCGTACTTCTCATTTATTCTATGTATGTGGATTCATGGGTAGGAATAGTAGTTTTAAAGTCTCATATCTCATCTACGGTGCTGGGTATGGTTCGTCCTCTTACCCACTCTTGGCGAAAGTCACAATAATCGACCCTTTTGAATTTCTAACCAACTCCAAACTTTCTTAACACATTGTAGCTCATGATTGATTCCTCCCAATATTTTAGATTCATCAAAAAATATTTGGGTCAGTTTTACCCATATATAAAATGGTTCAAGTCTTAGTACGACGGTACAAGGTGTTATATATAGAAATTCTCTTTTCGTAGTTATGGAAACCATGTTGTTGGAATCCTTTTTTAAAGAAAAAGTTAATGATCGAATAAGAAATAAGAATAGTAGATCATATTAAATAAAAAAATGGAATAACTGAAATTCATAATTGTGGATCTCGATCCAAAGGTTCTTTCTTGATCTAGCTATAAGGATGGGGCAGTATGAAAAGATAAAATATGGAACCTAGTAGAAATTGCTAGTTTAATAGTTTATCTAAGAGTTACCGATTAATTGAAATTGTGGGACAGATAGATGTAACAGATGATGAATCAATTTCTTTTATATGCCTGGCACTTTATCTTTGTTAGTGTTGTCTACCTATAATGATAGATGAATCAAAAACTTTTCGTTTAGCTTATTCTTTCAATTGAAATTGAGATTTTTGTCTACCCTCCTATTTTATTTTGTAAAAGTTTAAAACTTAGGTAAGTGCTTTTTAAACATATGTATCAAAAGAACATATTTCGTTAAATTTAGCCCCTTCATGCTTACTATAACTAGTTATTTTGATTTTCTACTAGCGACTTTAACTATAACCTCAACTCTATTTACTATTCTGAGCAAGATACGACTTATTTAAACTAAATATGTAAAACTGAATAATTCATAAAAAGAAAATCCTTTCGTGGGATTGCATATATTCTATATTTACTTACGTACCAACTGTCAATTCCTGTTCATTGTCATTGAGATTCATGTCAACTCAGACTAATATTTAAGTATTGATATTACCTCTTTTTTTCTCCTTTCGGACAAATAAAATGATTGAAGTTTTTCTGTTTGAAATCGTGCTAGGTCTAATTTTTATTACCTTGGCTAAATTATTTATAACTGCATATTTACAATATAGGTGTGGTGATCAGTTGAACCTTTGATTAATTAACATTAACATTTTTTTTGATTGACCTCCTCCTTTGTTTAGTTCATATGCGAATGAGGTCAAATTTTGATTATTGTGAAAGTTGCTGAATAGATCTCGAATTTTGGAGACTCATGTTCTACCGAACTGAACTAAGAGCGCTTTCTTATCAGAACAAATAAGACTACACACACACATATATGTATGTATATAAATATATGTATGTGTGAATGTATGTTGTATGTATATATATATATATATATATGTATGTATGTATGTATGTATGTATAAGGAAGTATGTGAGTTTAAAAATAATTTGCAGATACATATGGGGGTAAGATAGTATATGCAATGTATATATTATGGTTATAGGTGTATATAAGCTAATACATGTATGTGAAAACTCCTATAAGATGTATATGAGAGTGTATAAAAAAGTTGAATGGATATATAATAGGTATATTAGAGTATGAGCGTGGTATACATATATGAACTAGTATTGTATATATGATGTAAGAGATGATAAACGAGAATAGTGATGGCGGTGAGGTGCGGGCCAGGGCAGGTGTTGGTAGGATGAGGCGGTGGAGTGGGGGTAAGGTGGGTAGGAGTGGAGGTGGTTGTGAGGATGAGGAGGGAATAGTGCAGACTAATTTTTTTTTTTTTTATTAAGAAAGTTAATTTTTTTTATATTTCAAAAAAATTATTTAAAAAAAACTTAAAAATTTTTAATCAATCAAACACCCAATATCACATAAGTTGAAAGTAGAGTAAACATTTACGATTGGTTTCCAATTGTTTACAGAATTAATAGAGAAGTAAGGATTTAATTGGGTTAGTAATAGTTTGAAAGTCACTGAATTCAAACCCTTTGTTACCTAATGTTTTAAACTTTGCAAATATTTGTTTGGTCATTATTATCCGTTTACATTTACTTTCTGTTATATTAAAAATATATTTATATTTATATTTACTATTTTTAGCATATTAAAAAATATCTTTTTTTATATTTTATTTTCAAAATTAATTACTTATTTTTTAAATTATTTTTCAAAATCTAAAACTATACGTTAATTAATATAAATATTATAATAAAATATTCATACTAATTATTAGTTCTTAAAAAGCATATAAAATATAAAATGGATAAGTAAAAATGAACGGATGGAATAGTATGTATAATTACTGTACATCATTATTTGCAAACATTTGCTTGTTGGTATTTAAAATTACTACATTCCAATAATTGAAACAATAAACAAATATTTAAAAACTTATTTGAAGAATAAGTAAGCAAAATTATAATTGTCACTTTTCCGGAGTAAAATTCATTTGTAGACATAATTAAATTTCCAAAAACTATATAATTACTTTGAATAAAATAAAAATGTTATAAACATATTTGTGTTATAGTGAATGTCTATAAAGGTATTTGTATTGTACTGGATACATGTGTTTATATCATTGTAAAAGTTTATCTTTTGGAGAAAAGTTAGGAGAAATTATCCCTATAAATAGAGGGGTTCTCTTTCATTGTATTTCATCTCATCAAGAGAAATAAAAACTTCTCTCCTTCTCTCTTTCTCTATAATATTCTTGTTCTTTTTTTATTATTTCATAACACGTTATCAGCACGAGTCTCTGCCTTGAACACTCACTTTGAAAGATCTGAGGTAAGAAAAATTAAAATTTCTTTTTCGAAGCACAGGAGTGATATTCCTTTGGTGATATTGTTGCTCTACGACTCTACTGTCTCAAAATTTGAAGGCCAAGGTATTATTATTTTTTTCTTTTAATATGGCTAACCTTACGAAACTTGTTTCGTTGTCCTTCAATGTTCGGGCAAGAACTACCTTTCATGAGTGTTGGATGCTGAAATCCATATGGATGCAATGGGTCTTGGAGACACCATTAGAAGTGAAATCAAAGCATCAAAAATCCATATGGATGCAATGGGTCTTGGAGACACCATTAAAAGTGAAAACAAAGCATCAAATCAAGATCGTGCTAAGGCTATGATATTCTTGCGTCATCATCTTGATGAAATTCTTAAAATTGAATATCTCACGATTAAGGATCCACTTGTTTTGTGGAATAGCCTAAAAGAAAGGTATGACCATTTGAAGATGGTCATCCACCCAAAGGCACAATATGATTGGATCCATCAAGACTATAAGTCTGTTCATGAGTATAGCTCATCAACATTCAAAATTGTTTCAAAGTTGAAACTATGTGGAGAAACTATTTTGATATGATTGAATATGTGGTAGTATACAAAATTAATTGAGAGCTCCGGAAGAGCTAATGTATTACTACCTGAAGGAATGAAATTGTTGTAGTAAGTCTCGAAAGGAAACTTATAAGTTTCAAGGACATTGAAAAAAAATTTTGAGACTATAAATTATGGGAAGATCTAATATCTTCATGCTACTACAATTGAAGCAGGTTATAAATATTTATGTAAAGGATTACCCGCCGATTTTTTATTTATAGTACATAAATATGGGTATGATGATGAAATCACATACGAAAGTAAACTAGAAGTTTACTGAAATAAGTTGGCAATGTGAGGCAAAAATAATTGAGAATTTACGTGGCCATATGTTGAAGAAATAAAAGATTATTCAAGAATTCTCTTGTGTTGTTTGTTCTCGTGATAGAATGATCTTGATTAGCTAAGATTGAAATTATATTCCCTGAAATTTTGGAACTTATAAAAGGGTGAATATGGGCTCATTCACCTACCATGTGAAACGTTTGCTAATAGATGCATCTATGGCATGGTCACATGTGTTTTGATATCAACTTGCAATTGATTTTTGTAAGGTTGTTGCTCGAATTATTAAATTAAGAGCATAGTTCCAAATTATAAAATCATGTTGATAATCCTGATTCATATCTATGTTGGTTTAGCAAAAATTGTATGCCTCCAATTATAGCTAAATCATTGGTTATGAAAATAAAACTCCCAAATAAAATTTGGTATGAGATATGTTTATTTAACATATAGCAACACTTGAATGCATCAAGCCAATAAGGTTCCCCAATTACAATTGGTTCAGGGTCAGGAACCAAATAATTTCATCTAAAAATTTGAATGTGTGATATATGATTCAATTGTTCCACCGCAACGCACAAAGATGGGTCCCCAGATGAGTTTGGGGGGTAAATGTTAGTTTTTCTAACATTAGGGGGAGAAGTGATTAGCAGCTGAAAATTGAAGGTGGGATGAATTATCTAGATCCTCGGGAAAAAAAAAGTGAACTTAAAATTCAATATATAATTCACTTGCAAAATATTGCAAATCAATTGTCAGATATATTTGCTAACTCTATTTTATAATTCAGTTGCAAATGCTCCAATGAAAGGTCCTTGAAGGACAGGGTCTATGAGACGACTGAAGCGTGACAGACCAAATGGTTTCAAATATAGAATTTCTTGAAGAAGAAGAGGAGCAAGTGATTAAGATGGTCATAATGATGAGGCAAGTGCTTTAAGAAAGCACCACGACATAACACTTCATAAAACCTTGGCAAAGGTTCAGGTACCTGAAAATGACGAAAAATGAAGAGATCTCAATAAGTTATGTCGCATTGGAACTGATATCAAAATGATCGTCGATGATACCTTTGATATAATGTAGCGCTCAATATTATAAATATTGACGAGGATCTTGTATTTAAATCTGTCAAAAGGTATGGACAAATAAATGATTGGCCAATTAAAAATACGCAATTCAAGTATAATGCCAGTGGATATAAATGGATTCTTGTGGCATAAAGATTTTTCGTAAATTCTGACATTATTATATGGAGAGGTCCTCTTGTGGTGGATGCAATTATTTTGAGGTTCCTCATAAGTCTGGCAATATATGAAAATTTTGATATGCGCATAATGAAATTATTTTCATGTCTAGAGAGATTGAAGGATATATAAAAATCCTTGAAGGATTTAAAAGAACGAGGAAATTCTTGGTCCTAAAGTACCATATCTTAGTGCAATTGGTGCACTAATGTATCTTGCTAACACTACAAAACCTGATATAGCCTTTCAGTTAATTTGTTAGCAAGGTATAGTTCTGCTCCTACTAGGAGACATTGGAATGGGATCAAACACATAATGCGGTATCTAAAAGAGACTACCGATATGAGCTTATATTATTCTAACAATTGCAGTCCCGATCTTGTTAGTTATGCTAATGCTGGGTACTTATCTGACCCACAAAAAGTTCGATCTCAAACTGGCTACGTGTTCATTTGTGGAGGTACTGCGATATCTTGGAGATATACAAAGCAGTCTCTCCTAGATACTTTATCAAATCATGTTGAGATAATAGTTATTCATGAAGCAAACCGAGAATGTGTATGGTTGAGGTCCATGATACATCTCATTAGAGAAAAATGTGGTTTGAAATGTGACAAACTACCCACAATTTTGTATAAAGATAATGCAGCATGCATAGCACAACTAGAGGGAGGATTCATAAAAGGAGATAGAACGAAGCACATCTCGCCAAAGTTCTTCTACACACATGAGCTCCAAAAGAATGGTGATATTAACGTGCAACAGATTTGTTCAAGTGATAATATGGCTGATTTAGTCACCAAATCTCTACCAACTGCAACTTTCAAGAAGATGGTGCACAAGATCGGGATGCAAAGATTCAAGGATGTTCTAATTAGGGGGAGTTAATACGCGTTGTACTCTTTTCCCTTATGAGGTTTTGTCCCACTGGGTTTTCCTTATAAGGTTTTTAATGAGGCAGCCAAAATGCGTATTATTAGATATCTGTACTCTTTTTCCTTCACTAGATTTTTTTTCCACTGAATTTTTTCTAGTAAGGTTTTAACGAGACACATTATCTATCAAATAGACATTCAAGGGGGAGTGTTATAAACATATTTGTGTTATAGTAAATGTCTATAAAGGTACTTGTATTGTACTGAATACATGTGTTTATATCATTGTGAAAGTCTATCTTTTAGAGAAAAGTTAGGAGAAATTATCCCTATAAATAGAGGGGTTCTCTTTCATTGTATTTCATTCTATCAAGAGAAATAAAAACTTCTCTTCTTCTATCTTTCTCTATAATATTCTCGTTCTTTCTTTATTATTTCATAACAAAAAAATAATTTTAATGAAATATTATCCCATCACCCCAAATATTTGTTGAGAAAGTGAAAGGAACAATAATTCTTCGTATGCTTTCTTTCACACGCTCGCTTACGGTTACAGATAATAAAGCCTCTCTTTAAAGAGAATTTCAAAAAGAAAAAGAAAAGTGAAGTTGTCCACTTTAGTTTTACACTTCTCCAGGCAGCAGCAAGCACGTTTTGCCTCTCTCTCTCTCTCTCTCTTTACATTGGGACTGTTTTCTTTTTCTTTTTTAAATAAAAAAAATCTTTTCTTTTTCCTAAGAGGTATTTTTCCTGTTCTATTATTGGCATTAGCAAAGCGATATATGAAATGACACTATTACCCCGCATTTGATCGGTAGTTGATTTGGAGGTGAATTAGACAGATATTAAATGTTACATAAGTAATATCACGTTTGATAATTGTTTAGGAGGTACATAATTCATATATAAAATTAACATGATATTTCATTTACAAGTTCTGGTGATAATAATTTATTAGAAGCTACTTAACTCATCCATAAGTTTTGAAGAAATCTATTTATTATGTTATTCAGGAGAGAAGATGATACAACTAATATATAAATAACTAATTTTTGCATATATTGATTCATAGATTTTTGTTTAAATAATCCTTATATTACTAATAATAAATCTAATCAGCTACCAAACAACCCCTACATTTCTAAACTTTAGACAATTGAACAGCAGACTTAGTAGCCCCCCCCCCCCCCCCCCCCAAATGCCAGCAGCTGATATATCACCAGAAAGATATTGCCTATTTAAGAATAGTTTTTTAGAAAATGGAAGCGTGAAAAAATATATATTATTTAATACAATACGAGATGTAAATTTTGATATACGAGATAAGATGTAAGTTTTGAGATATAAGGCAAGACGTAAGCTTGCAAACATAGAAAGTAAGCGTTATGAATCTTTAATTTTTTTTTAATAAATTAATAAAATAACTATATATGTATGTATAAAGTATAATAGAAATTTTCAAAAAACTTAAAATCACAATTTTTTTAAAGAAAATACTACCAAATAGATATGAATAAACTGATACTCTAACTTAAAAAAATTACTTCTTCATGAAAAAAATATTATAACTTAAACTGATATTATAATTTAAAATTTTACTCCTTCATAAATAAATATAAATCATTTTCAAAAACTAGAAGACCAATAACAAGTAAATATATAAATTTCAGCTATCTATTTCAAAAGAATTGTTCAAATAATATTAACCCTCGTGATGTTTCAATTAATAAATATATAATATTATGATTCATTGTTTAAGTTGCCCTTAATCTTCTATAGAAATGATGAATTGATCATTCATTCATTTATTTAAAAAAATTAAGGATCATTGATGCTTCTTAAGGAATCTGACACATGATTTTCGTAGAAATTATTGGATGAGTCCGAACATTCCGCGGCAGGCATGTTTAGAGGCATAGTCGGATACTTGGGCGCAAACCTCTAAAACAAAGCCGGCACATTTTTTTTTAACATCAATTAATCTTACTATATTAATGCATAACCGATCACAAAGAGTTAAAAAATACGGTAACATTATTTACAATCCACGTAGAAATAAGAAAATCAAATTGTCTTATGCAGTAATGGAATAAAAAATCTAACTAAATTATGCGCTAACATATTTTAAGATCCGAAAATATGTACAACATGCACTTCATTAAAGGATGTCATAAGCGTCCAAATGTCTTCACAAGTAGTCTCTATCTCCATGAAACTTCACTTTTCTTAAATATCATATCCACCACATTTTTAGCATCACACAAAATTTGCACCTTTAACCATATATTTCCCACAATGTTTTCTAACGCTTCACAAATTATTAGTGCTTTAGCACTAATGGCCTTCCAATAAATTGAATTGGGCTTCCAAAGGCTTGAAGCAAATTACCACCGCTATCTATAGCAACTGCTCAAATACTTGATATCTTTTTCTCCTTTTGTAAGCTAGCATCTGCAAACATAACAATATCATCTTGTGCCACAGTAATATTTCTATCATTAGTATAATTAGGTAGATAAATTATTTCATATTCATGAAAATCAAACAGTGCCTTATTAATGATTTCATTTGGCTCACAAATTTCTCCATTAAAGATCATAGGATTTCTTGCCTTCCAAATTTTCCATATGATAGACACGCTAAGTTTAGCAAGCTCACTAGAGTCAGAATATTATTTTGCATTAATAAAAATATCATTCCACCATCTAGCGAAATTCATTGTATTTTCTATATTAGGCCAGTTAATCGGGCATATTTTTCAAACCATTGTACTTTAGGACATCTAAATAACAAGTGATCAATTATTTCACTTTCTAACCCACTCATTATACACGCATCACAATTATTTTTTAATCTTTTTGAGACAATATGATTTATAGGTAGAACATTCAGTACACACTTTCGAATAAAATGGTTATACTTGTTTTTAATTTTCATAGACAATATAAAATCCCAGAACTTTTTTCGAAATGATTGATCGCTAGATTGAGGTCTATTACAACTAGATTCGCGACATCAAGCAACTTCTCTAGCTAAATGGTGCCATGATTTAACCTCAAATTTACCCAACATAATATGGCGCCAAATAATTTTGTCGGACAATCCAGTAGTAGATATTGGAATCGACATTATTGCTTAGATATCTTCCCTACCAAACCACTTATAAAGATCATGTATCTTCCAAGTGTTGGTGTTTCTATCAATAAGGTCACTCACTTTTAGTGTTGTATATATTTGGCCATGATAATCACTAGGTTTGAACCCACTAGAGTTGAAAATTCAAGAATCCGTCCAAACCTTAATATTGAAAATTCTAAAAAGGAGAGAATCTTCTTGTGTCAAAATTCGCCAAGCAAGTTTAGCCAACAAAGCTTGATTAAAAAGTTTTAATTCTCTAAAGCCTATGCCCCCTTTAGACTTTGCGACACAAAGATTTTCTCATTTTTCAAAATGCATTTTTCTTCTTTCCTCATCATGCCCCCAGATAGACGATCTCTTTACATAATTTATCTAGGAATTGAAACTATGATAGAGCATAGGAAGGAATAGCAGATAAGATAGATTTAAGCATCACTTCTTTTCCAACAAGACTTAAACAATTATTTTATTCATCCTTTTATTTTAGCCTTCACTTTATCTTTAATAAACTCTAGCATTTGCTCTTTGACTTTCCACTACCGCTAGTAAACCCAGTTACAACCCTAAATTATTCCTCTGTACTTGTCCTATCTCCGCAATGATACCATCCTTCTCAAGTTCAGACGTATTCTTACTAAAGAAAATAGCAGATTTTGCATAATTTACTTTTGACCCGAACACTCTTCATAAATGTTGAATAATTCAGATACTTTAGCGGCATTCTGGACAGTAGCATTATAAAAAATAAAGGAGTCATCAGCAAAAAATAAATGATTTATTGTGGGTCCATCTCTAACCAAACTTAAGCCTTGTATATCCCCTTGTGATTCATCTTGATTTAAAAGTCTTGAAAGACCTTCTGCACATAATAAAAATAAATATAAAGATAGAGGATCTCCTTACCTTAATCCTCTAGTAGGTGTCATTTCCCCAGCTATATCCCCATTAATGCTAAATCTATAAGTCGGAGTAGTAATACATTGCAAAATCCAAGTTACAAACTTCTCATAAAACCCCACTTTAAGAAGTAATTTTTGGATATAAAATCATTCAACTCGGTCATATGCTTTGGCCATGCCTAACATTAAAGCCATATATTTTTATTTTCCATGTCTTTTATTTTTTAGAAGATGGATAAATTCGTGAGCAATGATCACATTATCCACAATTTGTCTTTTTTCAATAAAAAGTAGATTGATTAAGAGAAATAATATTTGGCATATGAGGTTTGAGTCTCGCAGTAATAACCTTAGCAATAATTTTATAAATTGTAGGACATAAGCTTATGGGTCTAAATTGACTAATACAATTAAGATTTTTTTACTTTAGATATCAAAGTTATTAGAGTTTGATTCCATAAAGGTAGCAAATAACCTAAAATTAAAAAAACTTTTAACAGCATCACGTATATCATTAGATAAGAGATTCCAATAGTTTTGAAAGAAAAAACGAGTCATACCATCCACTCCCGGAGTTTTTAGGGGATGCATATCAAACATATCTTTTCTAATTTCTTCATTCATGGCATCTCTTATAAGCCTATCGTTCACTGAATTATCTATTAAAGGAGGAATTAAATTCAAGATAGGATTAAAGTTAGTAGGTCAAGAGGTAGTGAATAAGTTCTTATAAAATCTCTTCACTTCCTTTACAATGTCACTATGTTCGGAAATCCACCAGCCATCGTTGAATTGAAACCCTTTAACATTATTACACTTACACCTCTAGATAGTTTTTATGTGGAAAAAATAAGTATTTTTATCTCCTTGCTGAAGCCATAAAACTCTAGATTTTTTGCTTCCAATAAGCTTCTTCATCCTTATATGTCCGACCTAACTCTTTCCTAAGCAACTTCAACTTATGTAGATCAAAACTCCTTGAATCATTTTTAATCTCGGCAATTTTATCCTTGATCCCCTGAATCTTTTTCTTAGAATTTTTCTTTCCCCCTTGCAGCCAGGCTAGTAAAGAAAGACAACACTTCTTTAATTTAAAGCAAACTCTAAACTACTCAGATCCTCCCACTTGTCTAGTCCATGTTCTTGCTAATGACACATTCACTTCTTCCTTTTCGCTCCATCATTTATCAAAATAAAACCTCTTTTTCTTTCTTTTAAGACTAGGTTCCGTATTCACTAGTAAAGCTATATGATCAGAAGCCTCGGTTTCTACGTGAAGAATGTTTGCTTGGCTGAACTCTAACCTCCATTCTTGGAAACTTATGACTCTATCAAGTCTTTCTTGAATAATTTCATTATTTTCTTGAAAGCACCACTAAGTCCACAACTTTTCATTAAATCCTAGATCTATAGCTCCTAAATCTCATAGAAAATCTCTAAAGAAGATATTTCCCTACCTCTACCCCCTGATTTTTTCGATTGATCAATAATATCATTATAATCTCCAACCATTACCCAAAGGGAACCCCAACTATTTGATTTAACAATAAATTCTTGCAATTGAACTCTACAGATAATTTTATTAGTACTTAGATATACAAATACATACCAATATTTACAATCAGCTACCAAATCATATATATAAGACTCAATATAAAAAGAGAATGAATTATATTGACATACCTGTACATTATCATTCCAAAATAAACATAGTCCTCCAGCCAATTCCACCGGATGCACAATAATCACATGCTCCATTTGTAATTGTCTCTGAACACTCTATATCATTCTTTCTCTATTCTTTGTTTCACTGAAGAAAATCATGCTTGGAGAGTGAAGACGTTTTGTCTCCTTCAAAAAGGAAATTGTCAATGACCCCCCAGCCCTCGACAATTCCACGCCAAGGTCTTCATTGAGAAGAGGGAAGCCAATTAGGGCTGGCTTCCCGGTACACCATAATTTTTTTGTTTTTTATTTCCTTTGTCGTTATTCTTAATGTCAATAGATCTTCATTTTTCTCCGGCAATGTCATGGCATAACTCAGTTATAATAACATTAACTAAATTATCATCTACACCACTTAGTTTCATAATTTTTAAAGCACCTTTTACTTCATTTACTCTAACCTTACTTTTCCAACCTCTTTTAACTCCTTCTGCTATTTCCTTCCCCTTGTTCTGTCTAGTGATTGTTTCCCCCAATTCTAACTTCATTGGTACATCTTTATCCACTATTAAGGAAGTAATAGATTTATAAATATTTCAGGAGTAGAAGATACCTGCTTGTCTGCGATTTGTTTGCTCGTTGTCTTGCCTTGCGTCGTATGAACAATCGTATTTGGTTGTGTTTGTAGAGAATTCTCAACCATATTTTTTTAATAATATTTATCGATATCCTCTTGATCAAATGTGTTGCCCAGACCCATCTTCGACAACAACTAATACTCTCTTGCTTCCCTTCCTCCTATAGTATCCGTAAATCCGTCCTCTGCACTAGCCTGCTGTAGATTTCCAGAAAATAATTCTCTCCCTTACAATGACTTATCTACAATTATATTATCCATAATCTGATTCAGAGTAGTTGTTATTTCCTTCCGAGCTTCTGCATGATCTTCATAGACCATGCTTCGACACCATTGCTATGTTGCAGATTCTTTCCAGTTACTTGACCCTCCCCTTGAGCAGCAGCAGTAGCATTATGTCCACCAGAGTTATCACCCTTAATAATATCCCCTTTGCTTAGTTTTTTGAAAAACTCATGGGGTGTAAACGAAGGAGAATTTTCCTTGCTTCCATTTTGTCTGTGTACCTCTGTTCCCTCATCATTATAGTTAAATTCATTTGATCCAGTACCTTCTGCACAGTCAATACCCATTTTCCTTTACCATTTGTGTGAATAGGGGGTCGCACACTTTGATTTCCTTGGCGCCTTAAATTCGCACCAGCAAAGCCATGATTTTCTGCTCTCATCCAAACGCCAAATTGATCTCTTTTAATGGCATCTTTCTGCACATCATCCTCCCGTATAACACATGACCTCTCTATATGTCCTAGTATCCTGCAGTAGTAGCAAATGTATGCCATATTTTTGTAGTAAAATTCTATCCATTTTTCCTTCAATCCCATCTTTAGTAATTTTTCACGAGGTAGAGGCTTGTTTATATTCATTAAAACCTTTAAGCGTATGTGTCGACCATCCTTGCTCCTATTTTCTGAAATAGCTACAGTCTGATGTCCCTCTTAATACATGTCCAATCTTGCTGCCTATTTCATGGGATATCCAATATAGTGGCATATTCCAAACTTGGAGCCATATTTCACATATGTCAAAGACTAGAGAGTTAACTGTAAGCTCCGATTTTCAGGGATGTATGTTATATCAGATACTTATCATATAGCCATGGTGTTCCGTATAACACCTTCTTCATATCATTTTTGTGTCGAAAAACGAATTGAAACAGATTCTTGCCCACTAATAAGACTTTCAGCCTAACTGGACTTTCCCAAATCAGATTCATTGTGTTTCTCACCCTTAGCACATTAACTTGTTTGTCCGCAATCACCTTTCCGAGAAGACTTACCTCACAATGTTCCATGCTTAATATGATATCTTGAACTACAATTTCAATCGAGTCCTTTTTCTCCTCCGTGAGAATAAACTTTTGAAGTCGCTCTGTAATCTTATCTATCATCTTAGATACTTTATGTGTATGATGCAATTCTTGTTAATCTTGAATGTGTGTGTGTTCTTGGTACAGTAGAAGTATAGGTAAAAAATAGCCAATACACCTGGAAAGTTAAGCAGGATGATTAAACAATAGTAGTTTAGAAATTTCGTGAGAAAAGGCACATGAATGTGGGTAGTATTATGGGTAACTTGGCAGTTATCTTCATGTTCAGTAGTTAAAATCTTATCAGAAACCCCTACTAAGAGGGGAACTGAACTCTCACGTAGAGAGAAAAAAACCCTCAATTTCCACAAGGGATCCCCAAAGCCCGGCGCATGAATCTCAAATTGTTTTGCAAGTGCCTCGCTTAAGAGTAAATCTCGAAAGAAGTTAAAATCATGTTTTCAAAATAAGTGACATCGATCTTTTTGGGACATATAGATTGAAGATTAACTTAAGAAGACAAATACTCCACCATGTTATTTAATTCTTTCTTACAGTAAATTGGTAATATTTTATTTTATTCCCTCCGCTTTAATTCGTATGTCTTACCTTTTTAGTCTTTTAAAAAAGGATGTCTTTTTTTTTTTCTAGACAACTTTTTAATTTCAACTTCACATGACATATTTAATACTATAAAATTAAAGGACATTTCAATACATTCGACATATTTTTAATCTAAAATCAAAAGATTCAATTTTTTTTTTTACTTTTTTAAATCCCATGCCAAATTAAAACTAAAATAGAGGAGTAATAATTTTTTTAAAAAAATTGATAACTTTATAACTTTGAAAATAATTTAATTTAAACTTCTTATATATTATGGAATATTTAAAATCATAAATTTTTAGAATTTTTATTTTTATTTTTAAAACTTCATATCTATTCAAAACTTTGCCACATAAATTAAAACAAAAGGCATAGTATTAAGTCAGTGTTGTCATAGCTTGACTCCAAAAAATAATAATAATATAAGTCTATCCATGCAACATGGTAGAGAAACATTCAACTTTACATATTCATTAAATAATTTTAAAATAATTTTAAAATAACAAAATAAGTGAATAAGGACGTTATAAGCCGACGTGAATAATTTTTTTCATGGAAATTCCACAAAATAGTTAAGAATGTAATCCTCCAGCATTTGTTGAGGGAACATGCGAAATAGATATGTTTAATTTCATATATTTTGAGGATAGAAAGAGAATTCAATAGAATATTTGCGAAAAATTAAAAGTTACACAATGATCAAATATTTAAGGCAAATTGTTGGAGTATTTATTTTGAAAAGGGCAATACTGTACTTTTGAGATATATAGAGTGTGCCTCGATAAAATATGAGTGCAGCCGTATTAAAAGTTTTTAAAAACGAAACAAGAAACAAGAAAGAATGTTGGTTCTTTAGTGGTGACTCTCAATGAAGTACCTACTTTCAGCTTAGTCTCTATCTACAAAACTACTTATACTACACTACTACTGGTACTCAGTACTGATTCCTTTCACACACCCTGTAACCCTGCCCAGAGACCCTCATTTCCCCTTTCCCCTTTCCCCTTCCTTAGCACCCACAGAAACACACCACTTCAAAAAAACTTTTCCTCTAGCTCATTTTCCTCCATGGCAGAAACATGGGGTTCAGTTATTGAGCTTTGTAGAAGCTCTTATTTGCTCAAAGTTTCATCCTTTTTGCTATTCTTCTTGATTTTCCCCTTCTTGAACCCACTTTCCTCTGCATTTTCTGTTCCTTTTGATGGTAATGCAAGTGGGGCTGTGAGTCTTCAAGCTGTAAATGGTGATCTTGACACAAAAGACATGGCTTTGCTTTTGCGCTTCAAGTTACAGTTCCAAGACCCTTCTCGGAGTTTGTCAAGCTGGGATGTCAATGTTCCTGTGTCAAACTGGACTGGTGTGACTCGGTCCAACCAGACCGGACGAGTCACTGGACTCAACCTCACTCGGTTCAACTTGTCAGGCCAGATTCATCCTTCTTTATGTAATCTCACTTTTCTTGAAACCCTTGTGTTGTCTCACAATAGCTTCAACAGTTCAATACCATCTTGTTTGTGGAGGTTGTGGAGCCTCAGGACGTTAGATCTTAGCTATAATATGTTCACTGCTGTTCTTCCTAGTACATTTGAAACCATGAGCCAGTTAATTGAGCTTGACCTTAACCATAACATGTTGAGTGGTGAAATCCCAATGTGGATAGGGAATTTCTCAATGACACTTGAAAAACTGAACTTGGGTTTTAACAGTTTTCATGGGGATATACCTAAGAGCTTGTTAAATTTGACGCCCTTGAAATATCTGGACTTGTCCCACAATAGTTTAATAGGAAATGTGGGTGATTTCAACCAAGCATTGGTCTCACTTAACCTTGAGTCTAATTTGTTATCGGGTACTTTGCCGTGTCTATATTCTTCAAGGGAATCACTTACAGTTCTCAATTTAGCAAACAATTCGATTCTTGGAGGCGTACCGACATGTATCTCTAGTCTTGGGGGTTTGACACAGCTCAACTTGTCACATAATGAATTGCGTTATGGTATCTCGCCCAGGCTGGTTTTTTCAGAGAGGTTGTGTGTGTTGGACTTGAGTTATAACAAGCTATCAGGGAAGGTTCCAAGTAGGATTGTCGAGACATCAGAGAAATCTGGACTTCTACTTCTTGACCTGTCTCACAATCAGTTCTCTGGTGATATTCCTGTAACAATAACAGAATTGAAGAGTTTGCAAGCATTGTTTCTGTCTCACAATCTTCTTGTTGGCGAAATACCAGAAAGGATTGGTAATTTGACCTATCTACAGGTGATTGATCTCTCACATAACTTTCTCACTGGCTCGATTCCTTTGAACATCGTAGGTTGTTTCCAACTGCTGGCACTGATACTAAACAATAATAATCTTTCTGGGGAAATTCAGCCAGTGCTTGACGCGTTGGATAGTCTAAAGATATTTGATATAGGAAACAACAAGATTTCTGGTGAGATCCCACTGACATTGGCAGGCTGCAAGTCCTTGGAAGTTGTTGACTTGAGCTCTAACAATCTCTCAGGATCTCTAAATGATGCAATAACCAAATGGGCGAACCTCAAATTCCTCTCCCTTGCTCGGAACAAGTTCAGTGGATCTCTGCCAAGTTGGTTATTTACATTCCAGACTATTCATACTTTAGATTTTTCTGGAAACAAGTTCTCAGGATATATACCAGATGGTAACTTTAACACTAGTTCAAATTTCTACAACGGCGACAATAGGAAAACCACTCCTGCAGTACCATCAATTTCAGCTCGAAGCTTGGATATCAAACTTTCCCTAGTTGCTGATGAAACTAGTTTGAGCTTCAACTATAACCTCACAACCACAATTGGAATAGATTTGTCTGACAATTTGCTTCATGGCGAAATTCCAGAGGGTCTGTTCGGATTACATGGTTTGGAATACCTTAATTTGTCATACAATTTTCTTAATGGTCCGGTTCCAGAGAGTATAGGGAAGTTGCAGAAGCTAAAGGCTCTTGATTTGTCACATAATTCTTTGTCCGGCCACATCCCTGAAAACATTACCATCCTCAGAAATTTGACAGTTTTAAATCTGTCATACAATTGCTTCTCTGGTGTTATTCCCACTAAGCAAGGTTATTGGAAATTTCCTGGTGCATTTGCTGGCAATCCAGACTTATGTATGGAATCATCTGGTAATGTCTGTCAGAGAACTTTTCCAGTAGAGCCAGGGAAGAAATTTGAAGAGGAAATGGAAGAGGGACCATTATCAGTTTGGGTTTTCTGTATAAGTGCTTTAGTTAGCTTCTACGCTGGCATCATTGTTTTATTTTGTTCATCTCGAACAAGAAGCTGCATCCTGCGGACAAAAAGTTTATGAGGTTGAAAGTGATAAGAGATCATTGTACAGCAACTTATGAATTGTATCATATAGCAAAACTGCGTCAAGCATATCTATCTTGTTTACAAACCAGCCCTTTATTTTTAGTAGTTAGCTATGGTTCATGTTGATTTTAGTAGTTAGTTGAATGTGATCCTTCAAGATGCCTCAGAACAGCTTGATCATACAGGTTTTACCAACAAAATCAACAAAGGGTACACAGTGCCACTAGCCCTTAGCTTCTCTTTGAACTTAATGTTCAGCGTTTTTGTGTGTTACACGTGAAATCTCAGAGCTGTCGGAGTTTTAATGTCATTTGAAGCTAAAATCAAGTATGCAAAACTATATATTTGACTCGGATGGTTTTCTGCTGTGATAACGCTACAGAAACTAGAAATTCATCGACTTTTTCAGTTCTTTTGTTGATATCATCCACACTTGTCATGATGGTGATTTTCAAACTTGTGACCCATAAAACTTTCTTTTTTTGGTTGCTTAAAGCATCCGCTAATCGGTAATAAAATTGCATTTGCTAGATTCACTCAACATAACAAAAACCTAATATATTTGCCAATGTTCTTATTTGAGTTGCCACACCATCAAGGACATGGAAGGTCTACAACCACCGTAGTCCAAAGAGCATTCCAATTGTTTTTTCTTTTTTTTGGTTAGTGTAACCATCTTGTGTCCCATTAATTCAGAGTGGAAACAACATAGATGTCTACAAGGAATAAATTCTGATGCCCCTAAGTTAATTTTATATATGCCATTATAACTTCTAACTTCTATAGTTAACTAATATCATTATATTCGTCTCCCGCGTGTCCCTTATGTTAATAAGAATAAATTTTTAAAAATAGCATAAATAATATTTTAAAAAATGTGTTAGTGTAACAATATAAGAATTTAGAAAGAAAATTGTAAATTCTGAATTGATAAATGATCATGTTTGAAAGTTTAATATGATCCAATACTTTTTCTTCAACTTATTTTAATACTTGTTTCATTGATCAAAAGTATCATAGAAATAGCAGATAATTAATAAATTAATATTTAATATAAATATTACCATTACGAAGATGCATTATAATACAAAGTTACATAGTAGATTAAAACATATAGTATAAGTTATTCGTTTAAAAAATTAGCACTTTATAAAATTGTATTGTGATTTATTACTAGCTTATTTTTGCATTAATAAATTGATATCATATCACAAAGGTATTATTTATTTGTCATTGGTCATTAAGAAATTGTTATGCCACCAAACTAAGAAAGACTCATCAAAATTAGTGAAAATAGTCACTACTGCTTGCATTAGGTAAGTTGTCTGTATCACACTTCTTGGTGTGCGACCCTTTTCGGACCCAATTAACGTTGAATACTTTGTAGACTGCACTGCTCTTTTTTTTTTAATTATATTTTCAAAAGTCCAAAATATAAGGTTGCCTTGCATTATTAGTACAATTTTATTCAACGTGTTATTATTTATTAAAAGATAAAATTTTAATTACTTTTAAATTTTTAAATATTAAATTTTTTTGTATATTTCAAATAAGAAATGATTTAATCCATAAAAATCGGTCAATTTTAAAATCCTAAATATTAAAAAAATAATTAAATGACTATTTTGTCAAGTATTAACTCTATTTTTAAATGAGCAAAAAGGTGAATGACATTTTTCTATGGGACTTCGTACTTCAAATATTTAGTAATAATTTAATTTTAAACTTTTCATTTTTACCCTTTAGGAGACGATTTTAGCTTAAAAGAAATTTTCTTTTTTTCTTAATATGTGTCTAGTCAAACACCTACAGACAAATTGAAATGGAGAAATAGTGTAAATTTAACTAAAAGGAGTAAATAACAAGAACGGTAGATTAATTGAAATAACTTAAAGTATGTTGTGTTTAATTGATTTTAAGATTTTAAGCAAAATTGCTATGTATCAAATAATGAAAAGTTTAAGAAGAGGGAATCTTAGTCATTTAGTTGGTTCGCTATTTGAACTTTCACCTTATTGGTGAGGGTTCGATTCTCTCCCTTGTAATCTCCTTTCTCTTCTCCTACCTCCTATATAATAATTTGTTTTTTTAAAAGAAAAAATTCAAAAAATAAAATTTTGATCAATTTTAAAGTACTAAATATTAGTAGTTCTTATCCCTTAGAAATAAGTAAAGATTTAATAGTTATAACTTTAATTAATTTTAAAATTTTATATATTAGGATAATAATTAAATGACAATTATTTGAACACCATAATAAATGACAATTTTGTCTACTATAGAGTCTTTTAATGAAGAGAAAAAAGTTCAATCAACATTTCTAAAATTGTCATAGTTCAAATAAGAAAAAATTTAAGAAATATTATAAATGTATTTGTATTATAGTGAATGTCTATAAAGGTATTTGTATTGTAGTGAATGTGTGTATTTGTATTATAGTGAAGGTCTATCTTTTGGAGAAAAGTTAGGAGGAATTATCTCTATAAATAGAGGGGTTTTCCATTCATTGTATTTCATCCCCTTGCATCCCTCTAACCCCTCAAGAGAAATAAGAAATATTCTCTCTTCTCTCTTTCTCTACATTCTTGTCCTTGTTTTATTATTTTATAACACGTTATCAGCACGAGTCTCTACCTTGAGCACTCACTTTGAAAAGATCTGAGGTAAGAATAATTAAAATTTCTTTTTCAAAAGATGTATTACTTAACCACAAGAATGATATTCCTTTGGTGATATTGTTTCTCTACGACTCTACCGTCTCAAAATTTGAAAGCCAAGGTATTATTTTTCTCTTTCTTTTAATATGGCTAACCTTACGAAACTTGATTTCGTTGTCCTTCAAAGTTCGGGCAAGACTTACCTTTCATGGGTGTTGGATGCTGAAATTCATATGGATGCAATGGGTCTTGGAGACAAAATTAAAAGTGAAAACAAAGCATCAAACTAAGATTGTGATAAGGCTATGATATTCTTGCGTCATCATCTTGACGAAATTCTGAAAATTGAATATCTCACAGTTAAGGATCCATTTGTTTTGTGAAATAGCTTGAAAGAAAGGTATGACAACCCGAAGATGGTCATCCACCCAAAGGCACGATATGATTGGATCCATTAAGACTATAAGTTTGTTCATGAATACAACTCTTCAACGTTCAGAATTGTTTCTCAATTGAAACTATGTAAAAAAAGTATTAATGATGTTGATATGATGGAATATGTGGTAGTACACAAAATTAAATGAGAGCTCCGGAAGAGCTAACGTGTTACTATTGTAGTAAGTCTCAAAAGAAAACTTATAAGTTTCAAAGACATCAAAAAAATTGAGACTATAAATTATGGGAAGATCTAATATCTTCATATTACTACAATTGAAGCGGGTTATAAATATTTATGTAAAAGATTATTCGTCGTTTTCTTTTATTTGTAGTACATAAATATGGGTGTGATGATGAAATCACATGCGAAAGTAAACTAGAAGTTTACTGAAATAAATATAAGTTGGCATAACCGGTGAGCCATCCTGATTCAAATGTGATGCAAAATAATTGAGAATTCACATGGTTATATATTGAACAAATAAAAGATTTTTCAAGAATCTCTTGTGTTGCTTGTTCTTGTGATAGAATGATCATTATATCAGCTATGATTGGGATTATATTCCCTGAAATTTTGAAACTTATAAAAGATGAATACGGGCCTATTCACCTGCCATGTGAATTGTTTGCTATTATGTAATTTTAATATATGCATCTACGGTATGGGCACATGTACTTTGATATCGACTTGCAATTGATTTTTGCAAGATGGTTTGCTCGAATTGTTAAATTAATAGCATAGTTTCAAATTATAAAATCATATTGATAATGCTGGTTAATATCTAACTTTATTTTGCAAAAATTGTATGCCTCCAATTATAGCTAAACCATTAGTTATGAAAATAAAATTCGCAAATAAAATTTGGTATGAGATTTGTTTATTTAACATATAGCAACACTTGAATGCATCAAGCCAACAAGGTTCCCCTATCACAATTGGTTCAGGATCAAGAACCAAATAATTTCATCTAAAATTTTGAATGTGCGATATATGATTCAATTGATCCATCACAACCCATAAAGATGGGTCCCCAAATGAGCTTGGGGAATAAATGTTAGTTTTCTAACATTAGGGGGAGAAGTGATTAGCAGCTGAAAATTGAGTCTGCGATGAATTATCTAGATCCTCGGAAAAAAAATGTAAATTTAAAGTTCAAGAGATAATTCACTTGAAAAATATTGAAAATCAATTGCCAGATGTATTTGCTGACCCTATTTTATAAGTCAGTTGCAAATACTCTAATGAAAATTAGAGTCCTTGAAGGACAAGTCTATGACACGCATGAAGCGTGATAGATCAATCGATTCTAGAAATAAAAACTCCTTGAAGAAGGAGAAGAGCAAATGATCAAGATGGTCAGAATAATGAGGCAAGTACTTTAAAAGGAGAACCACGATATAATACTTCATAAAACTTTGGCAAAGGTTCAGGTACCTGAAATGATGAAAAATGAAGAGGTCTTGATAAGTTATGTCGTATTAGATCGATATCAAAATTATCATCAACGATACCTTTGATATAATGTAATGCTCAATATTATAAATGTTGACGAGGATCGTTAATTCAAATCTATCAAGAACTGTAGATAGATAAATGATTGGCTAGATAAAAATACGCAATTCAAGTATAATGCCAATACGATATAAATGGATTCTTGTGTGAAAGGTGAAATAAATAAAATCGTAAAATAGTACGACTTGTGCCTTGTGGCAAAAAAGTTTTTCGAAAATGTTGATATTATTAAATGGAGAGGTTCTCCTGTGGTGGATGCAATTATTCTGAGGTTGCTCATAAGTCTAGAAATATATGAAAAACTTGATATGCGTATAATAAAATTATTTTTATGTCTAGATAGACAGTGAAGGATATATGAAAATCTTTGAAGGATTTAAAAGTTTTAAATTAAGTCTATTACATACTCTAAAGGTTGTGATATCGCTTAACAAAATAAAGATCAATTTTGATCTGATGAAAATAATTAGGAAGTACCATATCTTTGTACAATTGGTGCACTAATGTATCTTGCTAATACTGCAAGACCTGATATAGCCTTTTCGATTAATTTGTTAGCAAGATATAGTTCTGCTCCTACTAAGAGGCATTGGAATGGGATCAAACATATAACACGGTATCTAAAAGGGACTACCGATATGGACTTATTTATTTTAACAATTGCAGTCTCAATCTTGTTGGTTATGCTGATTTTGGATATTTATCTGACCCACACAAAGCTCGATCTCAAACTGACTACGTGTTCATATGTGAAAATACTGTCATATCTTAGAGTCTATAAAGAAGTCTCTCGTAGGCACTTCATCAAATCATGCTGAGATAATAGCTATTCATAAGCAAGTCGAGAATGTGTGTGGTTAAGGTCTATGATATATCTCATTAGAGGAAAATGTCATTTGAAATATGACAAAGTACCCACAATTTTATATGAAGATAATACAGCATGCATAGCACAGCTAAAGGGAGAATTCATAAAAGGAGATAGAACGAAGCATATCTCACCAAAGCTTTTCTACACACATGAGCTCCAAAAAAATAGTGATATCAACGTGCAACAGATTCGTTCAAGTGACAATGTGGCTGATTTATTCACCAAATCTTTACCAACTGCAACTTTCAAGAAGATGGTGCACAATATCAGGATGCAAAGATTTAAGGATATTCTTATTAGGGGGAGTTAATATGCGTTGTACTCTTTTTTCTTTACGAGGTTTTGTCCCACTGAATTTTTCTTGTAAGGTTTTTAATGAGGCAACTAAAATACATATAATTATGTTACACCCTGTAAGTTTCTAACATTTATTCGACTTATTCGTATATTGGTTGAGAGTTTTAGAGTGTCATACGTACGAGGAATGAGCCTGGGGAAAGGCCGAATGGGTGCCAAGTCGGAATTTCACGGGAGGAGGCCGAACTAAGTTTCCCAGAGGGGCAAAGTGGCACGGAGCATCCCCCTCCGCGTTACTCAAAGTGGCTCGGAGCAGAATTGGCGCGACCGGCAGCGTGCCACGTTGTCTGCTGCCTTAAGTATATAAAGGCCTCACACTTAGATGTTATTTCATTTCTCAAATAACCTTGGCCAGCAGAGGTAAGAACGAGGGTAAACATTTGGAAATCATCTGATTACGCTGCTAAACACCATCCAAATCTAAATTAACTCCGGGTAGTGAAGTATAAGGCTGTAGAGAGCATCGTTGCGGAGTTATTTTCGTAAAATACGTCCGGCGAATTATCTTCCCTTCGAGCCTAAGTTGGTGGAATTATTTTAAACTAGTGTCAATACGATCACGTGCCTAAAGTAAGTATTTCTCCCTTCTAGATTCTCGAGAAATTACGAGTTTTTGATTGTCTTTCGATAAGTTGAAGCATAGTCAGTATATGTATATATAAGCTATCATTTTCTTCGAATATAGTAATGAAGTTAGCCCTATTCTTCCGTTATATGAGTACAGTTGAGAAGGGCAGTTGAACACAAGCCGAAACCCGCCAGTTAATCGGTAAACAGCAAACGAGGTATGTTAAGGCATTTTCTTTCGGCAATTTAGTTTCTTCAGCATAGTAGTCCAGTATGAGTCCCAGTAAAGCATGTCAGGAATATGTTATCATGTCTAGTTGTTGCTGTCAGTTGAGGCTCGTAATTTGTATTGTTTTGGGCTGGATTACACCTGTATAGCTTCCGTGACCGCTCCAGGGTTAATAGTTGTTCGCTGCCCGCCAGGGGCGAGGATACGTCGCTCTACGAAGCGGCATGCCGTCCGCAAGGGACGAAGATGGAGATCCAGATCCTCATATGTCGTGGTTGTCCTTATACACACCCCCGCTGAGCGTTTATGCCTGGGGTGTAGATATCAGGAGTCCTCCGAACTCAGACACAGCTACAGTCAAGGGCTGAGCGGGCCCAGTTGTAGACCAAGGGGATCGGCAGGACGCTTATAGCTGGTAGTTGACTCAGTATGACCTGGATAGGGGAATATAGATTAAGGTGTACTCACTAGGGCTAATGGGGGGCCCAGGTGGGTTATTCTATGCTGATTGTACCTTCTGGCTTATGGGGTCAGGTAAGGTTCATGTTTGCTTTAGTTACTGATAGTTAGACAGTAAGACGTCTCGTTTATCAGGTATGACTCTACCCTCTTTATTACAGTTATGTTTATCCCTGATTTTACTACTTCAGTCATCTTCAGTCCGTTTTCTTTACTTCAGTCACTGTCAGTTCTATTTCTTATTTTCAGTCATTTAAAGTTACTACCTTACATATTCAGTACCTGTGATACTGACGCCCTCTTCTGGGGCGCTGCATTACTTGCCTGCAGGTACAGATAGACGAGGAGCAGGTCCCTTGTAGTTCCAGTCAGCCATACAGAACCGTCAGCTCCCTTCTTCTGGAGCTTGTGTGATAGAGGTTTATTTCTTTTGTTTGTACAGTATGGGTAGGTGGGGGCCCTGTCCCGACCATCTTATTACTCTTACAGGCTTGCAGATTGTGTTACTTTCCCATGGTTAGATGATATCAGCCGTGTGGGGCCCATATGTGTTTTAGATTATGTGTGATGGTCGTGTGGGGCCCTGTTTAGTTATTGATTGGTGGCCTTATCGGTTATAGTTCAGTTTAGCATCTAATTTTACTTTCCAGTTATAACTAGATATCATGGTGGCCTTGTCGGCCCGCATAGGACTCCCTATGACTGTTTGTCTCTGGTTAGCTGTTTACTTTCACAGGTAGCTATAGGCCTTGTCGGCGGGGGGTTGTACATTTACAGCCTTTATATAGCCCGTTGTTTTCTTGATTCTAGAGTTAGAGTCAACCCTGCACCAAAGGTGCTTAGGCTCAGTCAGCTCAGCAGTTCAGGTCCTAGTAGAGCACCAGATGTCAGTCATGCCTCCCAAGGTGGGGCATGACAAACTAGATAGGTGTACTATTTTTTCTTCACTAGATATCTTTTCTACTGAATTTTTTCTAGTAAGGTTTTAACGAGACATATTATCTATCAAATAGACATTCAAGAGGGAGTGTTATAAATGTATTTGTATTATAGTGAATGTCTATAAAGGTATTTGTATTGTAGTGAATGTATGTATTTGTATTATAGTGAGGTCTATCTTTTGGAGAAAAGTTAGGAGGAACTATCCCTATAAATAGAGGGGTTTTCCATTCATTATATGTCATCCCCTTGCATCCCTCTAACCCCTCAAGAGAATCCCTCAAGAGAAATAAAAATGATTCTCTCCTCTCTTTTTTCTACATTCTTGCCCTTCTTGTTTTATTATTTTATAACAAGAAATAAAATTTTAGTTAATTTTAAAGTATTAAATATTAGGAGTTCTTACCTCTTACAAATAAATAAAGATTTAATAGTTATAATTTTAATTAATTCCAAAGTCCTATATATTAGAATTATACTTAAATGACCATTATTTGAGAAAAATAGTAAATGACAATTTTATTTATTATAGAATTCTTTATAGAAGGGCAAAAAGTTAAATCAATATTTTCAAGTACTTTTATGTTTTGTATATAATATATATTTTCTCTTTTTTCATTTTTTTATTTTTTATTTTTTTTACTTTTCTTCCTTCTTCTTCTTTTTCGTTTTCTCCTTTCTTTTTTTCTTTTTTTTTTCAAATTTTTTACCTCAAATTGTGTTATTATTTAATTTTTTTCACTATAATCTTGTTAATCCTCAATTGTGGCTATTTTTTTCCTCCTTTATTTATTTATTTTTTATTTCTCTATTTCCTTGCTCTTTTTTTCCTTTTTCTGCTTTACTTTTCTTATTTTTTTCTTCGTTATGTTCATTAATTTTATTCTCAAATCATCTAATTTTTTATTTTTTTTCTTTCAAAATAATCAAATTTTGGCTCCTCTTTTTATTTTTCTTTATTTCTTGTTCCTTTTCTAATTTTTTTTTCCTTCATAATATAATTTTATCCATGATTTTTTTTTGCTTTTTTTTTTAATTTTCTATAGAATAATAATAAGATAACTCATACGGTAAGTATTCGTTCACTTACTCTTTGATATAATTTTTATTTTTTTAATAATTTGATTTCATACTCAATTTTGATTATTTTTACCTTTTCTGTTTTCTTTCTTTTTTTCATATTATTTATTTAATTTTAAAAAAAAATATTTATTTTTTTCTTTTATTTTTCCTCCATAATCTAATTCATTCACTTTTTGCTCTTTTTCTTTATTCTTCTTTTAAATTTTTGGTGATTTTCATTAAGGTCTGCTTCAATCCTTCAGTGAAACACTCCTCAATCCTCCATGATACCATCACTATATATATATAATGGATGATTGTTTCAGTCTTTAGTGAAATACTCTTCAATTCTTCATGATACCTTCATAATATATTTATATATTGGCATGATATCATGAAGGAATGTTCCAATCCTTCAATGAGACACTCCTCAATCATCCATGATATCATCAGAGTATATCTAAATGTTGTCGTGGTATCATTATGATTTGCTTCAATTCTTAATGATAGCATCACAATATATCTATATACTGTCATGATATAATTGGGGTCTGTTTCTATCCTCCAATTGAGACACCCTTCAGTCCTCAGTGATACCATCACAATATATCTATATACTATCATGGTATCATTAAGGTCTGGTTCAGACCTATAGAGAGACACTCCTCAGTTTTCCATAATACCATAACAATATATTTATGTTTTAGCATGGTATTATGGAGGACTGTTTTAGTCCTTCAATAAGGCACTCTTTGATCCTCCATGATACCATCACATTATATTTATATAGTTGCATGGTATCATAGAGGATTGTTTGATTCATTCAATGACACACTCCTTGGTCCTCTATGATATCATCACAATATATTTATACATTGACATTGTATCATGGAGTTATACTTTGGTCCTTCAGTGAGCTACTTCTCAATCCTCCATAATACCATCACAATATATCTATATATTGGTATGATATCATGTAGGACTATTTCAACCCTTCAATGAGACATTCCTTAGTTCTTCGTGATACCATCATAGTATATTAGTATACTGACATGTCATGGAGTTATGCTTTGGTCCTTTAATGAGACAGTCTTAAGTCCTCCATGATACTATCACAATACATCTATATACTAGCATATACTGATAGTGTATCATAAATGACTTGTTCATTCCTTCATAAGAAATACTCCTCAGTCATTTATGATACTCATATGATATATATTACATATTTATAAGGTATCACAGAGGACTTGTTTGTTCTTTCAAAAACACACAGTCCTTTATGATACCAACCTGATGTATATCATATATTGAAAGGGTATTGTCACACTCCTTTTTTTACCCCCCGCTTAAAAAAAATCATGGATGCAGTTATGCACTTTGTTTGTTCTAATGGTCTAATTTTATTAATTCCAAATTCATATATGTAGACAAATTTTAGGTGTGATATGCAACTTAGGGTCGCATTGACACATTTTGATCAGTATATGTTAAAGCTATGATCGCAATTTTGCATCTCAGCTAAGACTAATACAAACTCAACAAATATTGAAGTGGATCATGTGTATAATTAATATATACAATTTATTCAAGATTAGTTTAAGCTTGTTACAAGTCGATAAGAGGTCGTGCCAAAACCACAAAATTCGAGGAGTGTCTGATACCTTTCCCTTAGTCAATAGAATTTCTTAACCGAATTTCTAGTTTGTAGATCAATATTAAAGAGTCAAATTTCTTTTGATTATGAGTCAAATAAAATGTAGCTTGGAACACCAAAACTCAATTTCAAATGGTTACTCTGTTAAAATAAATAATCGCTTTTTTCAAAATGTCCCTTTTCAGCATGGTCGGAGCTTGGAGTTGATGATGATAAGAAGCGAGCCTTCTTTGATCAGGTGTGTTAACTTCATTGTTTTTGTTTGTTTTAAATTGAAAAAACTCTTTAAACCTTTTTTAGAGGGTGTAAAAAATAAGGATATGACAGATGGCGATTCCTAGGGATTACCAGAATTCTAACTTTGCGACATTGACTAGTACTTGGCTTATATTATTATTCGTTGAATATATTGTGTATGTTGGACTAATGTGCTACTTGCTGCTATTTTATTGCTTTAATATCATTGAATTGTATATATTTGTCTTCTATCATGCACTCCCTTTGAGTCTTTGAAAACACTTCATACACGATCACAAAAATACAGTTATGCATCCTACTTTTTGTTGAGATAAAGCCGGAGTGTCTTGGAAATTAGTGAAAGATTATTTTATACATGTTATTCAGGATTGGACCAATAATGAAGTCGGAATAGCATTGCTACCGATAAATTGCCCCTCCTTGGCTCGAGTTATCCGCTCAAGTCAGTTAGTCTAGACACCTTTTTCCAATAGGTTTAAACCTAGCAGAATCAAAAAACATAGACATGATTATCCTTAATAGGCTCTACTTATTTGCATCATTTGCATTTGACTTAGTGGGGCTCATCATAGGGCCGATCCGTCTAGGACAAGAACTCAGCTTTCAGACTAGCATGTTCATCACTATGTGTTACTTATTACATTGTTTGAAAGACTTTGTTTGAATGTTAACCGGCTTAAAGGTAAATTAATTAAACGAATGTGTGTGTGAGAGAGAGAGAGAGAGTATATTCCTCTAGTTGTTACTATATATATCTGTTTTTGATCAAATTAAATTGTATGATTCTAGCTTTTCTGAAATAAGATGTCCAAGACAAATCAAGCTTTTCAAAGGTCAAACACTTTTACAAAATCTTTATGAACTAAGCATCTAATTCTCACTTCGATGAGATACGTAGGCAATTCTCATCTGGTTCAGTGATCATTATTCATTTTTTCTTTTTTTTAAAAAAAGTTAAAATATTTTTATTATTTACTTTAAAAAAATTCAAAACAAAAAGTTTTTTATGATCTTACGAACTAAGTACACCAAATTTTCACCTTGATGAAATTCGTGAGCAACCCTTTCCGGGTTTAACATTTCCTATTTTTAAAAAAATATATTTATTCCTTATTTAAAATAAAAGAAGCTTTTATTCCATAAAAAATATCTTTGTTTCTTATTTGAAATTTCCAAAAGATAAAATAAGAAGCATATTTCTCAATATTCTTGAACTACGTCTAATTTGATTTTTATTTCAATAAGATATGTAGGTAATTCTTCTTTTGAATTCGATCCCACCTAAATAAAAAAGATTTAAAAAAAAAATCTCTTAACTTGGTTAATACGAACATATTTAGGAGTATAATGGGAAAAAAATAAGTGTTAAAAGAATTAGGATGATAGAAAGGACCAACTTCATTGTGAACTATAGGTTCTTTTGATACCTCTTAATTATACCTAAGTGACACTTGAGATATTCTTTTGCTAAAAGTAAGGGTTAAAATAAATCCAATCTCATTATTTCATGTGCATTATGTTGTAAGTTTTAGATTAAAAATTCAATGAAATTACTTTTTTGATTCAGAACTTAGTCCAAATATATGTTGAGGCAAAATTTTGAGCAACATTTGATTTAGAAAAAGGATTTTAGGCTTTCATTGCTTCGATTGTGCCTTTCAAACTTACCAAATAACATGTAATTTTTAGTGTTCCTCTTTTGAGTATAACTTTTTTTTATTTTGACAATTATATTCTAGTTTATATCTTCTTAAGTGGCATAAATGCATTATCCTTCTTTTGACTCCTCCTTTTTGAGTATATCGGCAAAGATTTAAGTTGACTAACAAAGAAAAAGATGAAAAATGTGAAAGTCCAAAATAAATAAATTATAAACACAAAATAAAAACTGTAAAAAAGCTATCCAAAAAAAGGAGAAAAGAAAGGAGAATGGAGGAATGACAATCACGACAACAACAACGCCGCACACCCCAAAAAAAAAGAGAGAGAGAGACAGAAAACGGAGAAAAAAGAAAGAAAAAGAAGAGAAGAAAGGGAGATAAAAAGAAGAAGAAAAAAGATTTGCTTAATTATTAAGTCCGACTTTAAGGTTTTTGTTTGCGGTTTTCATTTTATGAATTTAAAAATTAATTGTTTAGATTGTAGTTATGAATTAATTTTCATAAAAGGTAATATTTAATTATTTTTTTTGTATAATTTAATTTCACAATTTTATTAAACTCATATTTAAATTATTCAATTGTTATATATCAAAAAATTTGCTTTGAAATGTCCACTCAAACTTTAATTTCATCAAAATATTATTCTCTTATTTGTAGTAGATTTAATGAACAACGTTAGCACCTTTTTTTTGTTAGAAATACGGATTAGTTGCGGTAGTTAATGAAGAAATTCGATTATTAATTTATTCTTTTTTTTTGCAATTAAATTTAGTTTCAATTAAGAAATACGTTTATACATTTTTTTTTCTTTTTTTATACACTTATGTGTCGTTTGGTTACTGGATAAGGTATAAGTTAATACATGAATAACTTGGTTATTTATATATTAATTTTATATCATGTTTGGTTTCCAAATAGTATAAAAGCTATTCGTGTATTAAGGGACCGTTTGGTTACTGGATAAGATTCAAGTTAATACATGAATAGTTATTCATGTATTAATTATATATAATGTTTGGTTGGTAGGTTTCAAATATTGTATAAAAGTTATTCATGTATTAATTTTATGCAGTGTTTGGTTGTGTTTTAGTAATTCTACATAATTAATACTCACATAACTTATGAGAAAATCTATGTATAATTTTATGCAGGTAGGTGGAATAAGTTATATATGGATTGAAATCATAAAATTACACATTTAATCCTACAAATTTATTTTTCAAATATTTTTTAATTCGAAATGTGAGTACACAATTTTTAAACTAAAAAAAATATTGACTAAAATTTTTTTAAAGGGCTGTAAGCCCTCTTTTATTTAAAAAAAAAGTAATAGCATTTTTGTGAAAAAAAAGAAAGAATTTTATACTATTTGTTTACTTATTTATTTATAAATAATATGTATTAATTTATAATAAATTAAATATTCAATAATTAATAATTTATGTATTGTAATTTCAATAATTAAATTCTACATAAATATACCTACATAACTAATACTTGCATAACTAATACATGAATAATTAAAACTTGCACAATTAATCCCTGCATAAAAATAATACATAAATTCCCTCATAACTAATTCATGTATTACTGATACCTGCATAACTCTAATCCTTAACTAAACGACCCTAATTTTATACCATGTTTGGTTGGTAGGTTTCAAATGTTGTATAAAATTTATTCATGTATTAATTGTATGCGGTGTTTGATTTTTGTTTTAGTAATTCTACATAAGTAATACTTACATAACTTATGAGGAAATCTATGTATAATTTTATGCGGGGTAGAAGATGGAATAAGTTGTGTAGTATTAGTTATACATGGATTAAAATAATAAAATTACATATTTACCCCTATCAATTTAGATTTATTTTTTTTTTTAATTTGATATGTGGAGTACACAATTTTTAATCTTAAAAAATTTATAGACTAAATTTTTTTTAAAGGACTGTAAGCCTTCCTTTATTAAAATATAAAAAATTATATTATTTTTGTGAAAAAAAGAAAGAATTTTATATTATTTATTTATAAATAATATATATTAATTTATAATAAAATTAAATATTTAATAATTAATAATTCATGTACTGTAATTTCAATAACTATAAGTCCTACATAAATAATACCTACATAACTAATACTTGCATAGCTAATACCTACATAACTAATTCCTGCATAACTAATTCCTGCACAAAATAATACATAGATTCCCTCATAACTAATTCATGTATTACTAATACCTACATAACTCTAACTCATAGCCAAATGATCCCTAAACAAAATTTAAGGATACGGTTACGTACCTTGGATCAATTTGTTCTAATAATCCAATTTCAATAATCCCACACAAATGTGCAGACAAATTTTAGGTGAGATATGCAAGTTGAGGTTGCGGTTACACGTTTTGATCAGTGTATGTCGACGTTAAGTTGCAACTTTGCCTCTCAGTTACAAGTAATAAAAGTTCAACAAAATTAAAGTGAATCATAAACATAATTAGTATATATAATTATGCTAGAACCACGAGACTCGAGGGGTGTCTGATACCTTCTCTTCGATCACGAGAATTTTTTGCCTGAATTTCTAATTTGCAAATTAATATTAAAGAATCAAGTTTCTTTTACTTGAGAATTCAAATAAAAGGTGATTTGAAACATCAAAACTCAATTTTAAATGACAACTCTGTTAAAATAAGTAATTCCTTTCGAAACAACACTCTAATTGGTAAAAATCTTTCAAATTCTTTAAGCAGGAGTAAAAACAAAAGGTGTGACATGTAGCAATAGGGACATGGTCATTTTGATATTTTTATTTTTATATCACTTTCAGCAAGTTTTACTTACGAATAAAATATAAAAAATAGAGTCATATTTGTGATAAAAGTTCTCTTTCATTTGCATATATTTAAAAATATAAATTTGTTTTTATTAACTTAGATTTTAATACATAAGTTAGTGACATTAATTATCCACGATATCCACATGCTATATATCATATACTGATAAAATATTATAAAGACTGATTCATTTCTTGAAAGGATACTTCTTAATTGCATATGATACCCACATGATATATTAAGATATTGATAGAGTATCATGGAAACTATTTATTCCTTCAAAAGAAAAACTTATAAAGCAATACAATAGTTTAAGTTTAATTTTGATGTTTTAATTTTTAAATTATTTTTAACAAGTTAATTTTGATTTTAAAAAAGTTCTAGAAAATAAAGTTATATTTTATATACAAGTTTTGTTTTCTTTTGCTAAAGAAAAAAATAATAATAAAAGCTAGTGAATTTTAATAATTTTCTTAATTATTTCTTGTTGTTAATTATTATAAAACTAAGCTAGTTAAATGTTTTTTTATTAACCTAAAAATAATTAGTTAATATTTTATTTTTTATTTTATTTTTATTTTTTTAAAGAAAAAGATAACAATATAAAAAGGGACAAAAACAGATAATCTGACCCAAAAAAAAACGAAAAGAGAATTAAGATTTAAAAAAAGGGGGGAACTAATAAGTTTAAAATAAATAAAAGCAAAAAAGAAGTAAAGATAATAGAAATTAAAGGCGCCTCAATTTAGATAAATTGGGAAACACCAATTCAAAGGCTATGACAACTTTGGGGGGTATTCGGGTAATTATATCAGAAAGAGTGGATATTCACGAAATTAGTTAACGAGGAGCCAACTCACAATAATTAATTTACTCATATGAAACAATTTATATAATTTTTTCCTAATTCAAATTCATACGGCATAGAAAAATGCTTCTTACAGTTTTTCATTCCCAAATTTGTATATGTACGAAATAAATGAGTTCAAATTAACTTTCCAATTTAATTGCATAAGTAGCTGTTCGGTGTCATACATTAAAAAGAGACTATATCCTACCTGATCCTGACTCATGATCGCTCCATGGAAAACAACTCGTGGAAGTTTCAAAATAAATGGTATTTTTAGCTTGAGCACAATCCTTAAAAAATTACTCACTTCTAGAAAGTAAAATATATTTTTACTAACTTACCCTTAATAAATATCTTGAAAATGATGTAGCTCTTTAATAGTTTATAAATTTTTCTTCATTTAAATAAGGGTAAAATTGAAAGATAACAAAATGACGAGGCTAAAACACCACTTATTTTGAAACGGAGATTCCAAGCATGTCAATTATCAAATCGTCGGTCTTCAACCACAAAATTATCTTCCTTCTATAGTGTCATGGTATTTATTCCTTGAAAGTGTTGCGTGGAATAATTTGGTGGTAGTAGCGATAAAAATAATCAAAATTGTATTATATATATGAAAAAGTTGAAAAAAGATAATTATTTCTACATGATTCCTTACTATCAAGATGCTATCATGTTATACAATTTGAAAGTAGGGATCAAAGTTGCTGTAATGTGTATAAACAAAGCTGAAATAAGATCATAATCATTTCTACATGATTCTGTAATATAAAGATGCTATCATGTTACACTGTGTCCTACTAACTGCTATAATGTATATTAAAAATTTTAAGGAAAAAAAAAGATGGCAACACAGATTCCTTACTATCAAGTTGCTGTGCTGTTCTAACACAGTTGGATTTCTCATTACTTCTATAGCTAAAAATGATGAAACAAATATGTGAAGAAAATAAAGAGGGAAGAAGAAAGAGTAAAATAAAACTAGAAACTTGTTTCTGTTACGTGCAGATTCATGGGAGCAGGCTCAGCAAAATAAGAGCCGCAAATGTGACAAAGTCAGGCTTAAAGCAGCAGCAAGCTGGTGTACCAAGTTCAGATGGGGTAGGTAAAATCGACTCTACGAGTAAGACACCAAAGTATTTCTTGTATTTGTTGTGGCTACACAAGCTAATATCTAATAGGACCATCCAAGCTCCCTGATGCAAACTGACAGAATGAAACAAACAATGGTTCAAACTCTTTATCCATAAATGAACTGATATTCCCTCTATTCCTGTTGGCTTTTCAAAATATGATGCAGCAAAACAAAGTTGGAGGAATGATAGACAGAGTCTCTATAGTTTTACTAATAAGCATGGAGGGCTTCAAACAGCCAACTTGAAAACAAAAATTTTGCACGATAAAATTCAAAAACCTATAATATCTCAATTTTACACTTATCTAACTGAATTTATATTTAAATAAAGACTCATCCTACAACTAAACTACTGATTGTTCTAGTAAATCAACAGTAACAAAAGTAAATATTCAACAGTTTCCTAATGCTTGATATTTTCTGTTTAGTGAAATTTAAGTAATATTTAAAATGTATACTTTCTACTACTTTGATATGGACAATTGCAACTTCTACTACTTTTTTGATAGTTTCTAAATATAGAGATTTTAGTTTAAAGAAAAATTAGGACTAATTTGTAAACAGAAGGTTGATTCAGATGGCATGGTAAGTTATAGCTGGTCTGAACTTACCAGGTGTGGAATATTTATGCCTGGCGAATGAATGCAAGATATGTGTCTTTCATGCAAAAATTTATTACTTAACCATGATTAAGAGATATGCATTCTTTAATTTTTAGTAACCTAAGGTTAAAATGATTGAGTTGGTGCAAAACACCCAGTATGAGTAACCATTTACTGTTGTATCTTACTGGTTGCTTGTAACATAAGAAATCAAGATTCAGTTTTACAGAAATGAAACCCAACCATTACCATCATTACCTGCTGAACAATAGGATTAGCTGATGTGGAGAATTCATGAGTCATTCCTTGCCAGACGACCTTCCCTTCATAAAGAAATATTAGCCTGCACAGAAGGAACCTCAAAGTTAACAATGGTTTGTAGGACAAGCAACGTAATCATGTCTAAAAACAGGAAAGCAGAACCTGTCAACAGCTCTTTTAATAGTACTGTGTTGATGTGTGACGACAACATAAGATGCAATCTTCCCAGGCTTCCCAAGTGCATCCTCGCCTGTCACGTGAACCGAGCGAATGAGATCTTCCACAACAGTTGATGCAATCGGATCAAGCCCAGCTGTTGGTTCATCATACAAGAGCACCTACTCAGCAATGCATATAACTGAGATTACTTGGTTAATCATGCAGTAAATATATTCCAAAAAGTATTATTTATTTCCTACCAGCCTGAACATGAGGGAACCACCGTGAAATCAAAATCTTTCAAGGAAAAAGAAAGAAGATATGTAAAACCACAACGGCATGGTTTTCATCAAAAACACCAAAAAAAAAGGTCCTATAGGTATCATGTGACATCATGAAGGAAGTAGATAACAACTCAAACAAACAGCACAGCTTGATATCAAGTTATTCCATCACGGAGTACCCGGAAAAAATTTCATCAGGAGACAATGAGCACAACCATATACATCCAAATACTTGTCTTTGAAGGACACTGTCACCGATGCATTGCCCTTTGTTCTATTACCTATATTGCTTCAACAACATGTGTTCAGGTTAATCTTAGATGAAGAAGGAGCAAAATACTTTTGCAGATATTAATTAGAAAATATAACTAAAGAGAAAAAACCCAAACTGGAGAAGGACAAAAAGAGTGTAGACAGAAGATCATAGAACCTGGTACAGTATATTAGTCCATCTATTATGATATTCACACTGAAAGAATTTTTGTGAGAATATGTGTGCACGCCTTTTTTAAGAACTGCCAAGGAACATAAATGAATGGAACTTCCTTTTGACATATAGCAAGAACCCAAGAGACTCTCTCTCAGAGAATTTTTTGAGAAATACTAGAACTTTGGATTACCAACAGAGAAGTTCATCAGACAACTTACCAAATTGGTTAAAGAAAAAGAAATTACCAAAACATTTAGTTTTCATAGTTTCTACTTGTGAAGTAAAAGATATTGTACTGTCAATCTGAAAGTCATAGTTTTCACATAAAATGTTCTTTTGTGCCCTCTACATACTTCCCAATATCCTTATAAACCTCAGAAAATCTGTTACAAATACTCACTATCATTGGCTTCTCCCTCTCACTTCACATTTCCATCACCTTCTATAATTATGAACATTATGTGCCCTCTTATTTCAAATTCTTGGTTTAATTTTTACTCCGCCCCCTAAAATCCTTATTGTGTTCTTTAACGCCCCGTCCTATGTAAATGATTAATTTGAAGCATATATCATAAACCTAAATAAAGAAGTCCAACTATTAACAGTTAATTTGGCTGCTGCACATTGAGTATCAGTCTGAATTAATAATGATGAACCTTTTATCGATTACACCATTCTTTCTTAATAGTCCACTCTGTTACTATGGAGGAGACAAAGGCCAGCCTAGAAGACTCAATTCCAAAAGCAGTCAAGCTGATTGTTGTTATCACCAAGGGTTTCAGTGTGAATCTCTCGTCTATCCATCATTATCTGGACATTTTTAAAAAGAATTTCTCAACTTTGAATTTAAGGAGACTGATTTCCAGGCTTAGCAGAGATAGAGTTCTATCAAGCATGCTACAATTAAATTGTTCAGTGCACCGTGAAGTTGAAAGTTTAAAAACCAGAAAACTTTTCTTATTGGGAAAAGGAAATAATAGAGTAAATTACACATACCATCCCCGTTCTCACGAGGTTTCAAATATTGAATAAACCTTCCTTCCAAACACGTGTAACAAATCGGATATATTTTCTCCTTATGCATTAACCTATTTTTTTGTATAAGTAAATTATCTTCTATTATTTCGGTGGATATGAATCAAAATACTATAATCCCCTATTTAACTTCTTCAAATAATTTTCTTGTACATCCAAAGAAAAACAAATAAAGAGGTTACAATATGAATAGGCAAATACAAGCTTAGATAAGATCAAAATAGTCAACTGTACTTGGTTACTTTGTAACTTTTCCTTCCAATTTTTATGTTGTTCTCATTGTCACTGTTTGTGCAAGCGGATTATTTAAAGAATGCAAATAAACTGAAAGGAATAAATTCACACTACTAATGACTTTAGTAAAACAAGAAGGTACTTTTGGTATAAAACTAAAAAAAGGCAAATTCATACATAATGGGCAAATATTTTAAATTTGCATATTGCAATGGGATTCTTGTGGAACAAAATATGAAAGAAAAGAGGTATATGTAATATTTGAAACCACATGGGAGATATGTGTTACTTCTACATGCTAAAGCTTCAGCATAATATTCTTAACACAGTAAAAAAAAATTAAACAAAACAACCAAAAACGAAAAGACCCCAAAAGAAAACATAGAGGACTGCATCTTGAGAAATATGAGCACTTCTTATTAGTCACTCTATGAAGAAATGAATGTACAACCTGTGTTGTCAATACATCAACCATGGTCAGGATATGTGCCATAATCCTTTTGCATCACAGTTTTTTGTAAAACATTTATTCAAGTTTTTAAAAAACATAGAGCCCTGCATCTTTGAGCAAACAAGAATACTTCTTACTTTTCACACCAGGAAAGGTATGAATATACGACTGTGCATCAATACATCTTCTAGGATCAGGATATGCATCATAACTCTTTTGCATTAGAGAATTTTGTAAAACACCCATTGCTAGTTTTTTATATAAAGATCCATTGGTAGTTTTTTTAAAAAAGAAGCTATCAATAAAATACAACAACATCAATGACACCTCAGTCCATAGCCAGCTGGGTCATCTAATACGAATCCTCACTAACTATGTCGTTCCATTTAGACTTGTATAGCTACAAAATCTAAGGAACTAACATGCACAGATGCTTGTAGCAATCAGACCACAAAGCAAGCACGAAGGAACATACAGCAATCCATGTAGCAGAATTACAAATGCTATCCAAAACAAACTATGATCATGTCATGAAGCACCTGTAACATACCTCTGGCTCTACTACGTCTTTCGTGGTATCAAAAATTATAGAACGAGCTAGAGCAACTCTTTTCTTCATACCACCCGACAATTCAGAGGGTAATCGGTCTTCAACTTCCTGCATAGAATTAAAACTGAAAAATTGGCATCTATGGAAAATCAATCATCACAAAATAAACAAATTACTATAATGATGAATACTCTATTCCCTCCTATGATTCCTCTACCCAAAGAACAGAAGAACAAAAAGCAGAAGGCATTTCCCTACTGTGAGAGAGAGGTAAATCTGAAGTGATAATACAAATAGCACTTTCAAAGTTGGATATTTCCGTTGTACTCTGTTTGGAACCTGGATACATTTATTAATGAAAAAAATAGACATCATTATCATATATATGTCCATCATTGCACATACCTTCAAACCAACAGCAGCTAAAGTTTCAGTTACAAGCTGTGCAATCTGATCCTCTGGCATAGCTGAATTCTCATATCTAGAATTCCAACAAGAAGAAGATCCAGTTAATCTATGTATAAACTGGGTTTTCTGATTTTAATCAGTATAGCTAACAGAAAAGCTTCAGAATTCAGTACAGCTGAGAATATCCTTTCTTTTTGGGATAATTAGAGCGTTGAGAGTATCTTACAGCAAGAAACCAACATTTTCACGAACAGTTAATGAATCAAAAAGCGCAGCACTCTGAAACACCTGTTATGGGGATGGATATGTCTATAAGAACACAAAAAAATTCAAGTATCTCCATAGTACAACTTTACTGGACAACATCATAAAAAGAGCTCAGAACATGTAACTTACTAAGCCAATCCTAAGCCCAGAAATTTCCTCATCACTCACTAATCCATTACGCAGTTTACCTCGGATTAAGACTTCCCCCTGCATTTAATGAAGTCTGTTAGCAGAGATAATGGTATCAAAATTCAAAAGTTCCAGAAATCACACAGCTGTATCCTGACACAAATACACAAGACAGGAGAAACATAATGCACACATACTTTATCAGGAGCAAGAAGGCCAGCCATTATCTTTAAGATTGTTGATTTCCCTGTGCCAGAAGGCCCAATAATTCCAACAGCCTCACCATGTCTGATCTGTAACAGAGGGTAACAGTGGTGATTAAAGGTTGTCAGCACTTCAACAAATGCTAAGAACGAGAAATCATGAACACAGAACCCAATAACCCAAGTAAGGAAATTAAAGCGATCAGTTTTACTGTAGCCAACCAACTTTCTTTCCTCAGGTGAAGTTTCCTAACCTCGACCTTTATTGCTCTTTCAATCGTAATCCATAATTAGAAAGTACCCCAACTTGCAAGACTCAATAGCTCAAACAAATTGAGAGTTAAAAAAGTTAACTTCACCCTGGAGAACTCTTACTTTTCACAAACAATTCATGATGAATCTATTAGTTTATAGCACATATGCGTTACACATCCTTATTAGCTAAATCTCTACCTCAAGAAAACTTATGCAAATCTAACTCTATTGCACTTATTTTGGAATCTATTAGGAAAGAGTTCATACAAAATAGTTTTTAACAACATAAAATAGATTTGCATCAGGCACAAGTAAGAATACAACATCAGACCAGCAGACACAGGAAAGAAAAAGAACCTTTTAACCAACCTAAGAAGTGGAAGCAAGGCAAGTAGCATTGGTGCAGGGCGTAGTTGAAAATTCTAGCTATTTAGTGTCAAAGCATCGAGAAAATTATTCATTATATCAGCTTTCCAATCATGACATAAGTAGGAACTGATTCACTACAAAACCTTCCAGTCATTGTTTGCATGAAAGCCCCAGATATAATATCAGTTTTCTTCAGTCGCTAAAGTAGAATAGGCTGGAATTTAAATGCCCAAGGTGCATAGAAGCAGTTGCCAAAAGAAATAACTGAAAGTTCACCTTTAAGCTCACACCTCTTAAGATATGCTTGTCACCAAATGACTTGCACACATTTCTACACTCAATAAGCACATCTGATTCATCCACAGGCTCTCTCAACAAGTCCACATTCTCCAATTTAGCAGATTCCTGCTATTAAAACAAAACGAAGAGCAAAATCAAGGTAGATACAGTAAACTAGGCAGGATTCATATGTTGTCACCATCTGCTAAATGCAAAGCAATTCATCTATGTCCTAAAAAAAGAATATATCCAGCAGACAATCATTTATCTGAAAAAAACCATTCTGGCACAAAAGCTAGTTAAATGTAAAGGTTCCATCATTGAGAATGGTGTAATAAAAGGTGTCATCTAATGAGATTCCAACAAAAGCACATTACGTATTTACAGGTACCAAAGTTTAAAAGTATCCTGGAAGAGTTCTTTTTTTTTTAAACAAGGTAACAGTATCCTGGAAGAGTTCTCCAAAACGGAAAGCCCAAAACTACATGCTTCTTGAGCTCCTTTAATGTTATAATGCCATAGATCTCGACCACTTGAGCCAATCTTAGACTGGTACCTCTCCCAAGTGCACGGAGATCACTAACCTAGGCCATGGACCTTCTTGATCACCCATTGACCCTATCTAGGCAAGTAATGTGTGCTCCATGATAGGACCGTCTCTGGGCATGAAAATTAACTTTGGCACACTAGTGGAAGAGGTTTTGACGTGAGTATCTAACAAGACGGATACTATATGGGATAAGAGGGAGTTGAAAGGAGAGCTCATTGACAGTGCCAATCAGATGCTCACTTGTAAATTGACTACTGAACTGGCATCTCACTGCTGTATATGCAGACTGCAATAGAAAAGAAAGGGAGGAACTGTGGTGGAGCTCTCAGCCATCAGAGGAATATGTGAAGGATACCTGGTTAATCTGTGGGGACTTCAATGTCTCCAGAATCCCCTCTGAAAGGACAAACAACAACAACAGAATAACCAGACCCATGCTGGATTGTAACTCATGTATAAATGACCTGGAGTGTCTGGACCCTCCTCTTTCTGGTGGCAGCTTCACATGGAGGAGAGGCCCAAACTATAGTTGTGCCTCTGGAATTGATAGATTCCTCTTTTCCTCTCAATGGGATGAAAGCTTCTTCAAAATCACCCAAAGGGTTCTCCCACATCTGGGCTCTGATCACAGTCCTGTCTTACTGTCCTGTGGGGACTGGAGCACAAGAAATCATACTTCAAATTTGAAAACTGGTAACTCAAGGAGGAAGGCTTCACAGACAGGGTGAAAGAATGGTGGAATAGCTTTAATGTCACTGGCAGACTTGATTTTCAACTGGCCTCCAAGCTCAATCAGTTGAAAGTTAAACTAAAAGAATAGAAGAGAGCTAATAGAAATAATTGGAAGAACGGGAAATACCTGATACTATCCAAAGCAGGCAGCCTGGACTCCATCCAAGATCTCAGGCCTTTGACAGATGATGAACAGTTACAGAAAATTCAGCTAGAAATGAAGTTTGCAGAGGTCTCAAGGAATGAGGAGATAGCTTGGAGACAAAGATCCAGAATTCAATGGATCAAGAATAGGGACAGAAACAACAGATACTTCCACAGAATGGCCAATGCCCATAAAAGCTTCAATTCCATTGACATGCTTAAAGTCGAAGAGACAGAAGTCACTGATCCTGAAGACATCAAAAGTGCCATTATGAGCTTCTATCAGGAACTTTACAAGGAACCAGAGGATTGGAGGCCCAAATTCAACCTATAAGGGCACCACAGGATCTCAACTGAAGAGCAGATATGGATGGAAAGACAATTTGAAGAGGAGGAAATACTAGAGGGAATCAAATAGTGTGCAGTAGACAAAGCCCCAGGCCCTGATGGCTTTCCAATGTCTTTTTTATTGCCTTCTGGGACATTTTGAAAGCAGATTCAACTCTCACCCTCCAGACTTCCACTCACAGCAGGTCTTTAAAAAGAGTTTCAATGCCACCTTTGTGGCTCTAATCCCAAAAAAGGTGGGAGCTATTGAATTGAGAGATTTCAGACCAATAAGCCTCATCCCTGGAGTCTACAAGATTATTTCCAAAATACTGGAAAAGAGACTTAATAAGGTCATAGACAGGTTGATCAACCCACACCAAATGGCATTCATCAAAGGTAGACAGATTATGGATGCAGCCTTGATAGCTTGTGAATGTGTAGACACTAGAATGAGGGGCAATGAACCAGGGGTGTGTAAGCTAGACATTGAGAAGGCTTTTGACCACATAAACTGGGAGTTCCTAATCAGCATCCTCAGGCAAATGGGCTTTGGAAGAAGATGGCTGAGCTGGACTAGTTTCCGCATCAAAACCACCAGGTTCTCCATTCTAATAAATGGAGAACCAGCTGGTTTTTTTCCAGAAGAAAGAGGGCCAAGGCAAGGGGATCTCCTATCCCCCTTTCTGTTCATTATTGCTATGGAAGGGCTCAACAACATGATGAAGATTGCAATACAAAACAGATGGCTCAAGGCTTCAGAGTAGGCAGCAGAGTGGAGGAGGTGCTGGAGATATGCCATTTACTATATGCAGATGACACAATAGTCTTTTGTGATGCCACCAGTGAACAAATTAGCTCCTTGAGACTAATGCTAGTCATATTTGAAGCTATCTCAGGTCTATCTCAGCTTCACTTGGCTGGTAGTGAAGAAGGCATGCCTTACCTAAGAGACATTACAAAAAAAGAAATTTCACCTAGCTTCCAGGTGTCGCACCTCTCTGCCTGGAAGCCAATGAAAACCAACAGTCACCTTTTCCTTCACTGCAACGTGACATCCCAGATCTGGTCACTATTCATCACCTTAGCTGGTGAAAACTGGACTATGCCAAAGCATACAGCTGACCTACTGAGCTGTTGGATCAGAAGAGGAGGAAGTAAAAGCCAAAAAAGATGGTGGAAAACTGTCCCAGCATGCTTATGGTAGACTACTTGGAAGGAGAGAAACAAGAGAATCTTCAAGGGAAAATCAAACTCCATCCATAAGATCAAGGAAAAATGTATCTCAAATCTTTGTTTTTGGTGTAAAGAGCAATGTATAGTAGATGAAACACAGATAGTAGACTTCCTAGGTCTCTTGTAATTACTACCTATGTAGACACACTTTGGAGGTGGCCAGCATATCCCTTAATGCTAATGAATACAAGTTACCAATTCTGAAAAAAAAAACGGATACTATTAGCAACTTTTGCAATGAGAAATCAAGTATTATCACTGTGTGAGCACCCACAGCATACCCCAACTCAACCAGTTATTATAGGAATCCCTCATCTTTATTTGGAACTCTCCTAGACCAACAGAGAAGTTCACCCACATTCCCCTTAGCCCACCATTGCTCGGTATGTATTCTGCTTACTCAGGGTTCTTGTTTTGGCCTTCTACTCTTTCCCTTCTGCTTCTCTCTCTCTCTCTCTCTCTCTCTCTAACTGGTCTTATTCGGTGCTTAACTTTTTAAAGAACTTGTATAAACCCAAAAGATGAATTAAGGATAACATGATCTCACCAACACTTAACTTCATAGGACACGTGTTGTCCACATGAATGCTTTTAGCGGAAAATGATTTAGTAAGGTAAGTCCTTTAAATTTTTTTTGCTCCCTTCGTTCAATTTGTTTGTCTTAGTTTGACCTGTAATGGATTTTAAGAAAATAAAGAAGACTTTGGAATCTTATGGTCTTAAACAAAAGATGTGTGTAATATACCAAAATACCCTTTGAATCTTGTGCCTTAAATATGCTATGTAGGATGTTAAGTGTAAAGAGTTGCTAAATATAGAGTGACATTCTTTTTAAAACAAACTAAAGGGAAGTAAGAAAAGAAAATGGAACAGAGGGAGAATGTTGGTTTGCTCGAAACCCCCAGACCAGATGTTTAAAATCAAACAAGTATCAACAGTCTGCTTTCTCTGCTTCTGCTGGGGAAAGATCAGCAAAATGTTATATTTCTAATTAGTGTTTATTAAATAGATAATTAATATTTTGAAATTATATTCCTGATTAATCTTTAAAGTAGTACTGGCGAAAATTAGGGGAAAATGTATAACATCCAATATGAAGGTTGTCTTTCTGGATTGAATTGAAATAAATTTTCCTATGTTTAAGACAACAAATGCTCGGAATAGCTCACCGAGCAGGAATTTTCTTCTAGTACCAAATGAAGTCCAAAAGAGAAGTGTACCAACAAAGGCATTAGCATTATGGAACCATTAGCAAGCAAGGATAGACATTTTCTACTTTGGCACTCCAACTTATACTAGGTTCTCAATAATCGACCACCTTGCCTAAGAGAACCAAAAAATCCACCAACACACACAGTGATTTTAGTAACTAACTCATTCCAACATGATTCATGAAGCTCTGGCACATAGTCCCAGTACTCTTGCTATCCCAATTTATATGGCATTCTTTCTATTTTGGAGGGCCTAGAATGTACTACACCATTCCATTTCAATAAAAATTCCACAACTTTCAAGCACTCAAAAATTATTGAACTATTCAAATTTTAACTTTGATGTGATGTTTTATATCAAACTAAATTATGAATCATTATTTGTTTCTGCTATAAATACAATTTATAAAAAGTCCGATGGGATACTGCAAAGAGCAAGCAATGGAAAAGTGGGCTAGCCTATAGTATATGCAACAGAAACACATATGCGAGTTACAAAACAGAAGCCAAAAGCAAGAATCTGGTTAATTCGACGACCCACTTACATTGAATCTTGTGGTGGGAAACCGATCAGAGTCAGCAGCTTTGTAGTCCCGAGGGGGTGCGACACAAGCACAAACACTCCCCTTATCCTTCCTATTCGTTAGGGAGCGCACCAAAAATGACTTTTCAAAATTAGAAGTGGGCAAAAAGTTTTTCACGTAGCTAGACGAAGAAGAGGGGCCAGTGCTGCTTTTGCAAATGTGGACAGCAGGTGACACAACAGAACCCACAAAAGAAACCATTGAGTTTGGCCAAACAAAACCCACTTTGGAGAATTTAAGATGGGAAAATCAGGCGCTGACCCAGATCGAATTTGGAGTCAAAAACAATGAAATAGATGGAATTTCAAGGGAAAGAGATGGAGAAACGATATTGATCACTCTCAATAGGTGGTCAATGTAAAGAAAGAAGGGAGGTGGAGAGGCATGAGCAGCACCGTAGAATGGTCGGAGGAAGAGGGAGGAGAGTGAGTCTTAATGTTTATATTTGTTCGTTCCTTGCAACTATATGCTTTCCCCTCAATCACCGACCCCTGTGGCTGTGTGTTGCTTGCTCCATAGCATATTTGGATTTCTCCTTTGCCTCTCTTTTTTATTTTCCCTTTTCTTCCTCTCTAGGCTCGATTCCAATTTCTCCCTTTGCCTCTCTTTTTTATTTTCCTTTTTCTTCCTCTTTAGAGTTTAGGCTTGATCCAGCGGAATATTTTAATTGAGAAAATGTTGTCAGGTGTCATTTTGGTGATACCATATAAATCATTACAATTTTACAATTATGAGGTGTTAATCCAACTTCTTATCCTCGATAATAAATAAATTACTATTTAATTTATCTAATAAAATTTATCTGCTATTCTCCTCAAAATTATTACTTAATTTGCCTAAAACAAATTACCTTGTCAATCCTTAATTTATATTTCATGTGTAGGTAGACGTTAGAATAAATACAGAAAGAGAAATAAAATGATCTCAACAAAAATAATAGATTTTATTGAAGTAAAAAAATCTAATTTGATATTATAAATAAAATATCATACTAATATGCTATGATTAATTATTTTTAATATTAATTGTATCTCACACGAATTTTAATATTAGTAACTAAAAAATATATATTTGTACATTTTTAAATTAAATAGAAAAAAAGAACTCATAATAAAAGTAAGAAAAGAAAGAAAACTAAAAAAATTAATTTACTTCTTTGAGATTGATGTTCTTTTTAAAGTAAATAAAGAAATATTCATTATTCTAATCATAATTAGGATCTTAACTTAAGTAATTAGATCTCAACGTTTAATTTATAACTAAAAGTCATGTCTCCCATTCAAGTAAGAACTTGGGAAAATGGAGAGAATGAAAGATGGAGAGGAGCCTCATCCTCTTAAAATCTATTTATCTTTTTTTGTTTCATATTGTCGATGTGTAAAATATAATGATAATTGATACACCAACTCAAGTTGCTTATGTTCAAAATAATTTAACTTAAATTGTCCCTCATTTAATTGAGTTTAATTCGATATTATGTGATTTAAAAATTATATTATTTGTATCTGACATTTTTCATCGACTCGTACATTCACAATTTTTATCTATTCAGGTAAAGTAATCTCCTCATATCATGAAATAATTTTTTAATAAAATATATATTATTATAATTATAATTTTTGTATACAATTTATTTTAGATAATCTTGCAATGGAATCTGAGAATGACTTCGTGAATGAAATTGTGAAAATTAATAACTTAAAGTGATACAATTCTCATTGGATAATAAAAATTTTAGTAATTGGAGTTGGATTAGTAAAGAGCATAAAAAGAAAACAAAGGAATGCATTTGAATGACTGTGACATTAGTTGACAAAGAGGTAATAAATTTTGTTTTAATTTGTATTATAATTTATATCTATATTTTATATTTTTTACTTATATGTTTGAGTTCTTACCTGTTTTTATTATATTTTATATTTTATATATTATATTTTATATATATATATATATATATTTTAACCATTAAAGTTTAATTTTTTACGGAGCACAAAAATTCATGTTATACTTTTCAATAATTGTATTAAAAAGTGGATAGAATATTTATAACAAGATAAGATTTGTTCATCATAAATGCACGAATTAAAAGTATTAATCTTAATTTCATGTAAACAAGGAGATTGAGGTTGGATTCAATGACAATACTATAGTTCATGAATACAACACTCACTTTTCTACTGTGATTTTTTAAACGATTGTATTTATTGTTGTTCCACAAAATATATTTAATTCTGTATTTTCTAATTCTCTATATAGTTGTTATTTATTTAATTTTTGTGTTTAAATCTTATTCTTTTGATAATAGAATTCTTATTTGTTAATTAATTAAAATTTAATATTTAAACTTGGGATAAGCTATATTAAGAATTTGAATCAATAAGAAAATAAATTATTCTAATATTGAAAAAGTTTCAAATTTTTGAATTAACTAATTAGCAATATAATATATTTATTTATTTTCCAAAATTCATCATATTAATTTTTCCAATGTTGCAAAATTTTTAGATTACATGAATTTATTTTCATAAGAAGAGGATTAGCAATAAAAATAAAATAAATCTAGATTAAATAGATTATTTAATAATTTTTATTTTTGAAAACAAATATGTACTTATTGATATGGTACACCCACAAAACACATATTTCACATTAGACAAAATTATAAGTTAATAATATTTCTAATATCTATTTAGGAATAGACATATAATTATTCCCTAATATTCAGAACTTCAAAATCAATTAAATTTTGTGATTAAATTATAAGAGTTCTTTTCTTTTTCTTTAATTCGATATGTGTGTGTTTTTTTGAAAACTTTCAATGTAATTAATAATTTTACTACAATATTTTGAATTAAGTTATTGCATAAATGTAATAACATTTATTTCATTATTTATGTAAATATTGTATTTTTTTAATGTTAATTAAGAAAATAAATTATTCTAATATTGAAAAAGTTTAAAATTTTTGAATTAACTAATTAGAAAGATAATATAATTTATTTATTTTCCAAATTCATCATATTAATTTTTCCAATGTTCCAAATTTTTAGATTACATGAATTTATTTTTATAAGAAGAGGATTAGCGATAAAAATAAAATAAATCTAGATTAAATAGATTATTTAGTAATATTTATTTTTGAAAAAAAAATATGTACTTATTGATATTGGTACACCCACAAAACACATATTTCACATCAGACAAAATTATAAATTAATAATATTTCTAATATCTATTTAGAAATAGACATATAATTATTAACTAATATTTAGGACTTCAAAACCAACTAAATTTTGTGAGTAAATTATAAGAGTCCTTTTCTTTTTCTTCAGTTCGACGTGTGTGTGTTTTGAAAACTTATAATGTAATTAATAATTTTACTACAATCTTTTGAATTAAGTTACTGCATTAATGTAATAACATTTATTTCATTATTTATGTAAATATTGTAATTTTTAACGTTAATTATTGTTTTTCAATAATTTTTATATAGTTATTACTTAATATGATACCCACATACAACACACGTACTCTAAACTAGTATCGTTAAAAATACACCAAAAGCAAAGACTATTTGACCGAATGCATGACAAGCATAGAGGACTATAGTCAATCGCTTAATCGATCTATATTAGCTGAACCAAGACTTGATGGTTAGACCATTCGAGAATCAACTTTGGACCCGTTTTACTTACATCAGACACAGGACCCTAGGAGGATCTATCAGAAGGTTCAAAGTATCCAAACAAAAGATAACTCAAATAACGGTCAGACCCTGAGATATTTGAGATTCTATTTAATCTTTTTTAATGCATACGATCTTAGCCATGTAACGACATAAATGAGTGAGGATCACAGAAGCAGTTATTATTAGATATCTAATAAATTTTTTCCACTTCCCCACTATTGTAACCATCTAATATGTTACCTCACTATATATAACTTGTTACACCCTGTATTTTTATTGCATAATTCGACGCATGTATGTAAATATTATGAAATTAAAGAGTACATGTTATATGTTTACTTGGGTTCGATTCCCAACAACAGCACCAAAATTGGTATCGCCCAAATCATTTCCAATTAGGAGCATGTACACGATCGACTGCAATATAATTATCCAATGAAGAGTCAGGATCATCTTTATATCGATCCAAGCTACTAAGTAAAGCAAATATGACTGAGTACTTTAAGAACTACTCAAGTTAACGGGTAAAAAGAGAATTAAGATAAATTGCTTAATCTAGAACGCAAAGGGTAAAATCAATAGGAGAAAATACTATAAATATGTTCCAGCATAGGATTGATCCCTCTTACTCACTCAATCAGGTTCAATCAATAATGGGCTCTTTGTAATATGTAATTAATCACTAGGTGTCTTCAACAATCAAACAATCTTTATCTCAATCAATTCTTTCAAATTGGAGAGAATTCAAATCAAAATAAATTATAATTTGCTAATTTGATTCATCAAATCTATAAGTGAATCTATTAAATAAGGGTTATGCCTTGGGTCGTTGTTAATTGATGCTACCCAAATCATAATTGGCTCTTTCAAGCACAATTGGAGTAATTTGGTATGAGTCGGTATTTGCAATCATTAATTGCAACTTCTATGAATCATAGATTAATCAAATATTTAAAAGCTCATTATCAATTTATCCTAATTCAGATCAACATAGTTAACAAACCTAGATAAGAATTTAGCTGCTCTTTAGAAGAAGAAGAAAAAGAAGCAGCAGAAGCAGAAGAAGAAGCAGAAGAAGAAGCAGGAGGAGGAGGGGGAGGAGGGGGAGGGGGAGAAAGAAGAAGAGGAAGAGGAGGAGGAGGAGGAGGAGGAGGAAGAAGAAGAAGAAGAAGAAGAAAAAGAAGAAGAAGATTATTTATACTAAGACCAAAACCCTAAATTCAATTTAAATTCGGTAGGCCCAGTTCACAGTTACGAACTGTATATCTTGATATGTACTTTGCTGATAGAGTTTTTTCACTCACTGAATAGAATTATGACTGAATTTGCGGACCGTTGTGGTTCGAATGTTTTATTTTCTAGTAGAAGTTTGTGAATTGTGCCTCTTTTCTCCAACTCATTGTGAATCCTGAAACTTAGTAGAATAGCATTGACATTTACTTAAATTAGTACAAAAATGCATGCAAAATTCTATAAAAAAAGTACAAATATGTCGTAAAATCCTGACACATCATACATTGTAAAAGGATCAGGGGTTGAGAACGTAAAAGAATCGTCGAACGAATGGATGAAACAAATCAAAGCCTAGGCAAGATGAGGAGCGATAGTATATATGTGTGTGTGTGATACACACTTAGTCACTTTAATATATCCCAAACATAAGAGTAGCACCCTCCCTCGCCTCTCTTCCAGGTTTCTTGCAAATTTAAGGAAAATTAAGGCATCAAATTAACTCTAAACATCAATTAATCTTGGGTAATGATTGTTGAGGCCTTAGAGAACATGGTGAAGGAATTATTTCATCAAAATCGATTTGGAGTTGGTTGTTACAAGGAAGGAAAAAGATCTAGACATTGAAGTTTCTTCCATATTTAAGCTTCTATGGTTGAGCTAAGTGCTTCCTTCTTCCTCCTCGTAAGAATCTCTAAGTTTTGCACCATGTCGAAAGTTATAAGTAATAGGCGTATTGTTGTTTCTTGTTGTGTTGCATCAAAGAAGTGTGCATTTGGAGTTAGGTTAGGGAAATTTCTTAATTTTCGTGTGTCAAACAAGGGGATCAAAGTGAACCCGGATAAGATTAAGACTATTGAAGATATTATGGATGTTGTTGATGATGTGAAAATTGTGCAAAGGTTGACTGGGCGTGTGGCGACCTTAGAAGGTTTATCTCTAAGTCATCAGAGAGTGCCACTGATTCTTTTCTTTACTAAAAAATAAGAGCGACTTTGAATGGACAATGAAATGTCAGCAAGCATTATAAGATTTCAAAGCATCTCTATCTAGCCTACTGCTATTGGGCAATGTCTTATGATGGTGAACAACTACTTGTGTATCTAGCCTTGTCTGAGATCATGATAAGTGTTGTTCTGGTTTGGGAAGATAAAAGTACGCAATGTCCAATTTATTATGTTAGTAAAACATTGAAAAGTGTCAAAAATTGGTACTTGCATTTAGAAAAATTAGCCTTGGTCCTTGTGACAGTCTCTCGTAAGCTTAGGTCATATTTCCAATGAACACCCCATAGCCATGATAACGACTTACATTTTTGCAGAATGTCCTCCATAAATCTAAACTTTCAGGGTGTCACGACCTGAGCTGAGACCCCAGATTGAGACACTGAACCTAGAACCACGAATTGCTCTAAGCTAACCCATGGTACATACATAGCATGACTTAAGAGCATAATCAAGTGGAAATCAACATAAACGTGAATGAGCGAAAGACTAAATATCATAAAGAGTATATTAAGCAATAATATCACAAAGCTGAATGTACTAAGTCTACGTCTGAAAGTCTCTACTATATAATGAGATGCTGGGACAAACCCCCAGCTAACTCCAAGTATGTAAATAAAATGACATAATAAACATAACTAAATGAATGTCCTCGAAAGATGAGGACTCACCAATAGGGGCTAAACTGGATTGATATGGAAGCGAGCCATCAGTGAGACTGAGCTGGATCACCTGAACATATATCATGAAATGATATAGCATAGAGTATGCGGTTAGTACTTGAAATGTACTGAGCATGTAAAGATAAGTAAAAACACGCTTAGTAAAACGTTAGTTGGAATCATGCATATAAATCAAATAGGTCATGAGAGTAAGGACTGCAAGTTAAAAGTCATGTATCTAAGATATACATAATCATATCTATTCATCATAACTGAATATAATGACCCAAGATTTAGAAATAGAAATCATATGACTTGTCATGCTTGAAATCGTAAGTAAAAGCTCATAAACTGATTATTGGGTCAAATATGCTATAAAATATAATATCATAAGTTATGAACACGAGTAACTAAAATCATAAGGAACAATGGAGACTCGTCATAACTAACAACCACCATGTATAAGCGTATGATGATCCCACGTCTTGCCCACGTGGAGGAGAGCTATCCTAAGCCTTTCTAGGGTAAAGGATAAATAAGGTGTGATATTACGGTGTGTCCTCGGGTGGGAAAAATACTCTCTTGAGAGGTCCTAAATATATACCTATGTTGGCGCATAATTTTTTAGATCGAAGAACCTCGGAACCCTTGGCCTACTTGGTGTTAGACACTACTTCCAAAACATTCATATCGCTCATATAATCATATTCTCGAAACATAGCTTAAATCTAAACATTGGGAGTCTTGACTCCAAATCATATCGTAAGCTGCATTGGGAGTCTTGACTCCAAATCATATTATAAACTGATCTTGTTAGACTTGGCTAAAATCATAATAAGCATATTTAACTTGCATGGGCTTGCCCAATTTGTAGAATCATACATACTTGAAATTGACTTTCCTACTTCAAATCATGAAATCATAAGTTGAGATTTCATAAGCATTCATGCATACTAGATAATTCATCATGCTTCAAATCATGGATCATATGCTTGAATTTTCATAAAACATGCATAATAGGGCATAATTTTTAATAACTTAAAATCATGAAGTTATAATCAGATTGAGTGTAAAATCTACCCATTATACTTAATTCATACATTAGAACATGAGGGAATTGGACGCATAAATATACCATAGATAATTTCATGGAATTAGATTAAAATCCTAGAAATCAATACACTTGATTAGAAACTTGAATTCATGAATTAGAGGGGAAATTTGGGCATGAAGGTGGAAGAAATCCCCTATTCATGGCCTTACATACCTGGATAACTTGATTAAGTTTTTATATTCAAGAAAACATTCATAATCGTAAAAAAGAAAAGGTTCTCTATTGACTGGTATCGTTATTTCACATTCTTTAACAAACTGGTCTTGAGAGCCCAAGAAAATTGAAGAAGAAATTGGTGAGGAATCTTAGCTTGATCTTGAAGGAGGACTTGAATTCAAAGCATGAACGAGAGCATAATGACTTAGGCTAGGTTAAACCCTCCTAACACACTCTTTAAGAAGCCTAAAGTGACATAGTTTAGGAGTTAAGAGCTTAGAAATTATGAAAACACCCTTAATGATTCGACAGAAAATTACATATTGTAAGACCCAACGAGCGACCTAATGACTCGTTAGGGGACTTGACCGTCGTCTCCTGACCGTTTCCACTGACCCCTTTTTTCCATTCTCCGATTCTCCTCACTCCATGAGCCACTTAACGAATCATTATGAACTTAACAACTCGTTCCCTCTGTCGATTCCGAACACTGGAATTCCACATCTCTCCACCACTACATGTTTAATGAGTTATACCACGACTCGTTGTAAGACATAATGACTCGTCGTTCCCACTCATCATGACCTCCGGAAGACAACTCTTCTACAACTTAGCACCACTTAACAGGTCACTCAACGATCCATCAAGTGACTTAACGAGTCACCCGACGAGTCATTCTATCACCTGATGCAAATTCTCCTACTTTCTCTAATTCAACCTCGGGTCTGATCTTAGGGACTTTTGAGTTTTACACAGGGCGAATATCCTAAATGGATAGGCGGCCCCGGTAATGGTAAGGTAAATTCTACAATCTTGATTTAGGACTAGCACAGTGAGTTTGTCAATTACATGTGGCATGGTAAGTTGCTAAAAGACTCCAACACATCTCGAGCACTTAGAACAAAAGTTGCCATATATTGCCTCATTGATGGGAATTTTAACCAGAGGTCTTATCAAGGCCTATTAACTAGATGTCTAGTTTGTGTGAGACAGACTACATACTGAGGGAGTTGCATGAGATATTTGTGAAAATCATTTTAAGACTGTTTTTCTAGTCGTAAAACTAATAAGGACCAGATGGAGCAGGACGCAAAGGTATTCATAAAGATGCAATAAATGGCAGTGATGCTCAAATGGTTCATCAATCGGCCAGGCTTTTTCATTTGGTCATCTCTCTGTGGTCATTCCTGAAATGCAGGATAAAAGATAGTTGGACCTTTTCTTTCATCCCCCAACCAGGTAAGGTTCCTTTTGGTCTTGATTGACTATTTTCCTCAATGGGTTGAAATAAGTGGTCACAAGAAAATCCGAGATTTTAAAGTGATTGACTTTATTCGGAAACATATTGTATGTCATTTTGGGGTTTCAAAAGATATCTCCTATGACAATGAGCCTCAATTTATCAGATTCAAGGTGACTAAGTTCCTCTACGAACTACAAATCTAAAGGATTATGTCATCTCCGTATCACCCAAATACAAACGGACAAGCAGAGTCCACTAACAAGACGATAATACAAAATCTTAAAAAGATGTTAGAGGATACCAAAGGCAATTGGGCCTAAGAATTACCTGGAGTGTTATGACACATTGCACAATCATAAATTCAAGTACTGGGAAGACCCCATTTCACTCATCTACGGTATCGAGGACTTGATATCGGTTGAAATTGATGAACCAAGTTTGAGGTTTGATCAAATTAGTGAGGAAGGAAATAATGAGGCCATATTGGTCAATTTAGATCTACTAGAGGAACATTGAGAATTAGTGTTGGTTCGTATGGTGGTCAAAAGTAAAGATGGAAAGGTATTATAACGGTAGAACTGAACTTCGACATGTCAAAGTTGGGACCTCATTCACCAAAAGGTGTCTAACAATACTTGAAATCCCAACACTAGAAAGTTAAGTCCAAACTAGGAAGAACTATACAAGGTCATTGATGTAGTTGGAAAAGGCTCGTATCAGTTGGCAGTTATGGATGAGATCCAACTACCAAGCAACTGGAATGTCAGCCATTTGAACCGATACTATTGATAAGGTACGATCCTTATTATGATTCATTTTTTAACTAAGTCAAAAGTATTTCATAACTTCGGCTCTTTTTATAAGACACAAAGTCGCCACCTAATTTTTGAGAAAAATTAAAAAGCACCTCAAAAGATCCACAAAATGCAACTGACCGATGAATTCTTTTGAAAATAATTTTATGGATAAAAAGTAAAATTTATATGAAAAATGGGAGCTTTTAAAAAAGATGTTTTGTTTTTGAAAAAGTTATTTCTTTAGTGCTTAATTATTTCATTAACCCAACTTGTGAGTGAACTTTATCATTCGGCTAGTTTGAGCATTTTGATTCTTGTCTAATATTTTGAAAAAAAATATTATTAATCTTTAAAGTATTCTCGTAAGTTCAAAATTTGCTCATTTCTTAAAACTCTAAGGCATCAATTACTCTCGGAATATATGTATAAGAATTGTTGAAATCAAGTTAAGATTAAAATGGGCCCTATATCAAATGAAACAAAATTTACATCTTTGAAAGTGCTTTTCGAATTTTACTAAATCTGAAAGGAGGTTAAATCCACTTCTGGGAGCGTAATTAGAATAAAATGCAATGCATGAGAAATAATTAATTCTATTTTGGGGAACTCATCTAAGTCAAGGAAAGAAAAAAAAAAGCATAATAAAAGTGTTAGTAGCAAATACAAACTCTGAAATAAATATGTTTCACAAAATAACTAAAGAGTGAAAGAAATGGGATTAGGCTTGAGTCCCATTCGCTGCTACCGCTACTTAATAAGAGAAAATTACATAAATAAAAATATTTACTTATTTATATAAAATGATAATTATTTATATGTCATGTCTTATATTTAATCAATATAAAACGCAGCAAATACATATATAAAGATTTAGTTAACTTGAGTGATTTTAGGAATTTGTTTCTATTAAATAATTAGTTACCATTATTAACGTTATTCATAATTAATGCATTCCATAATTAATAGGACTCCAGAAATAGGTGGAATTCAAATTTTGCATAGCTTGTATGGAAAATCTGAAAATTGTAATATATTTTCCTTCCACAACGTATATTGTATCTTTCATTTGAATCGATCCAGATATGTATTCCAACTTATATTATATTTGAATTTTATCAAATAAATAGATAATGTAAATATACTTTTTATTGTTTTCACAAATAATTTTTTTAATCTTAGATATACATATAATTTTTTTTTACGAATTGTGTCAGAAGTATTTAGTTTGTTCATTAATTGATTTGTATAAGTTACTTTATCACATGTTATTTTGATTGTATCAATGATATTTATATATACATATATATGTATTTCTGTATTCATTCACTTTTGTATCGATTGTATCATTCGTGATACAAAATAAATACAAAAAAAAAAAAATAACACCAAAAAATAGAGAGGAGAGAGTAAAAGAAAAAAATGATGTGTTTGGTCTGCCATGAAAGAGTACAACTGTATTTATTGTATTAATACGTGCATTTAGGTTGTATCCATTCACTATAAATTAGCTTAAGGTGATATACAAGAGTGTATACAAGGATACATACAACAAAAATACATTGTACAATCAATGAAAATTTCTCCTTTAAAATCTAGAAATACAAGTGAAATCAAAAAGGGAAAAAACATAAATATACAACTATAGAAAAATAATTACAAGAAATACCAATAGTTTCATGTTTTCAAATATAGCAAAACAATATTTACCTAAACTACCAAATTTGGTTTATAAAAAATATAAAGCATGGTTATGAAAAACTATTACTCCTAATTTGTAGATATCTATGCTAAGAAAAAGAAAAAAAATAATCATTATATTTATTTGTTATTATTTTTTTGACAAATGTATATCTAATCTACACCATAATTGGTTCCTAACCAAACTTGACAACTTCTTTTCCTTCTCAACAAGAAAATCAAAAATTATATTTTTTATAATGTACGATTTAATTTTTTTTTGTGCGGTCGCGCAAAGACTTCTTTACTATTGATACTTACTACTATAACTACACGTTTTCAGTTTATTCTGCGAGATATAGCAGTTCATTAAAATGAACCAATTAATTTTTTTTGTCCTCTTTTATAAATATTTAGTTATAACCAATATGTATACAACTTAGCTACCAACAAATCAACAAATAAAAAAATAAACAACTTATCAATATAAGCCATCATTATATAAACCCAAAAAATATACCAACATATCAACATAAGACAAAAAAGTTTAAAGAACATATATAAAAACACTTAAAAACCTATTTCTAGACATATATAAATTCAACTGTAAATCAAATAAACAAAAATGACAGTTAACAACTTAAAAATCAAAATTTTAATGATAATCTATACCACCAATATGTAAACAACTTGTCAACTAATAAATCAACAAATAAAATACGACTTCATAAAAATAGAAATTAATTTTAAAAAGATAATGTATTACCAATTTCTAACCATTTTGTAAATATTTGAAAGATGTTAGTGGTTAAATAAAAAGATCAGTTTATAAAAATATTTAATACCAACTTCTAAATAAATTATAAATTCAAAATATAATAAGTTATTACGTATGACAATAAACAACTCAAAAATAAAATTTTTACAAATAAGATATACCAATATGTAAACAAATTATCAATCATTAAACTAACAAGAAAATACGAATTGATAAATATGCAATAAAACAAATAATTTTTGAGGAAAAAGATATTTTAGATTTTTAACTGACAAGTAACTTAAAAATTAAAATTTTAACCATAATCTATACCAAGAGTTTCGGTTATATTGAGATGAGTATTGTGGAAGGAAATAAATTAGTTTAGGAGAGAGAAGAATCATACGTTTAAATTTTAAAAAATTATATATATGAAAAATTATTACTCCTAACTTGTAGATATGTGGCTATATGATAGTTATCACTGTTATCCATGTAATTCTTAATTATCTCTTATTTGTAGAAGAGATAATTATAAAAATTATTTAGGAGAGAAAAAATCAAACAATTAAATTAAAAAAAATGGATATGAAAAATTATTACTCATAATTTATAGATATCTATACTAAAAAAAAGAAAAAAAATTTAATTCAATAAATAATTTTTATAATTATTTGTGCTACAAATAAGAGATAATTAAAAATTCAATGAATAATAATTATAACTACCATATACCCGATATTTTTGTAATCACGCGAAAATCTTCTTTTTTCTTAATTATCTGTGCTACAAATAAGAGATAATTAATTATTTAGTTGGATAAAAGTAATAAATACCATATATATTAATATTGATATTTTTATAATTTATTTGATATTTAAGTAAATAAGGTAAAATATTGGTAGAACTTATAATTAAAAGCCTAATATTAATATTCTATGTAATTTTCTCTTAATGCAATGTGCCTGGGCATTTCATTTAGCATTGCCCTACAAATGGTGACCCCAATTATGACATCAAGAGAGTGATGCCTCCAACAAAGTCCATGTTGATGGCAAGCCTAAGTGGTAGTGTTGGAGTTTTGAAGTCCAATGAGGTTGTTTTCTCAAAGGAGGTTGAAAGGTTGTCGTACCTCCTCCTCTTTTTCCAAGCATTCCTTTTTATTCATAGTATTCATTGGAGTAGCAGTGGAGAATGAGAAAAATTCACAATAGAGAAAAAGGATTTTACCCTGCCAAAAGAAATGTCAGTCTTTTTTATTTATAAATAATACAGGTGTTTTAATTTATTTGTATTAACTCTCTTTTTAGTTATTTTATTTTAAATGAAGGATGAAACAATGGATGTGGGTAGCCCAAAAAAGAATATTCTCAATTCATAATGGTATTATGCCTTTGAATATTCCCGTCTATGTAGACCACATGTGTCCTCAACTCATTTTCAATTCCTCCATCTCTTCTCTTACATGAATTTTTTATTATTATTACTTTCTTTGGTAATTAAAAATTAAATAAATTGTATTAATTAATGATCTTAGATGTTTTATTTTTTCCTTTCTATCTATGGTGTAACGAATCGAAAATTTCGAAAATTAACAAACTTTTGACGTAATAATAAATTTTGAAAAGAAAAAAGAGCCCCTCTTTTATTTTAGCCCCTTTAGAATTACTGGGACAATTTCTTATATTCCAAAACCCTAAAATCTAGATCTTGGCCGAAAAATTGAAAATATCTTGTATATAAGATAACATACAAACTTTTCATTAGTTGGATGACATCTTAATTATCATTTCTGCTCACTTTTAATTTTTTTTATCATTTAAGATATAATTTTTTTTCATTTAAGAAAAAGAAAAAAGAAAAAAATCACTCATTTGGTACTTAATACAATTTTTTTTATGAAACAGATCAATTAATTCATATATGAACGTAGATTATTTATCTTTTAAATTTTTAAGGATATTGTAGCTTTAATCAATTATGTGCTATTTGCTTTCACTTCATATTTTATTTTTTGAGCTTCTGATATTTATCTGGTTTTGATTATATGTAAAAATGGCGAAGAGGCGTATAAAGAAGATAGATTGATGATTAGAAGTTATAAACATTCTTTACTAATGTAATATTTGTTATTCTAATTGTTTTGTATGTTTGGTAGTATGATGGGGCAATTTTTCGCTACTCAAGTAACATAATGTGTATTTAATTGTACTCTTATTTATTCTTACCTATATTTATTTTTCATATCTGTTAGGGTTGGAGTAGGGAAAAGTAAAAATATTTTATAAAATTGATTTCCAGATCTAAGTAATGCTACTACAATAACAAATCAAAAACTATAAGAATAATATTTTGGTTTATCCATTTTGTAGGTGTGGGTATGATCTGAACAAGAAAGTAGGGAAGGAACAAAAAATTTTAGGTTTGAGATCAAGAAAATAAAAAATAACTGATTATACATATTTTGGTGAAATCGGATGTCCAAAATAAAATGATGCAACCAAAAATAAAAAGGAATACAAAATTATTCAGATCTAAATAACGTTATTTATACGGAGTATTCATTTTGCAGCAATAATTTATTATCTTAATGTCAGCCTACATCGTATATATATTTTTATTTTTTTCTTTTTTTTTCCTGTTAATTAGGATGTAAGTAGCTGTTAATTTTATAATTTTGTTTTATACATTTATATTTTCAATTCTCATTTTTTATTTTATGAAAACGAATGTTTTAAATTAAATATTAAAAAAATAATTTTTATAATCGCGCGAATTGCGTATATATAAAATAAAAGAAAGAGCGAGGTTAGTGTCAAGTGAAGGTTTAAAGATCATATTTTCCATTCTTCAAGTTTTAAACAAAAACTTAGATCAACCTCTAAAAATCATCAAGGTCTTAAAATGATTAGCGATAAGAATAACAATCAACTTGCTAATTGACCCATAAAAACAGAATCTCGGTGATAATTTTTTAAATTCAACCATGATTTAAAAGCTGATTTTCAGCTATCTGCAAAATTAGCAAAATAAAACTAATATCGATGATTCTATTATTTTGCACAAGGCAAAGCAAAGAGGTTCAAAATATTATTATACACTTAACCCTCTGGTTTGAACTCAAACACTGAATAAATATGATAATTGTAAGTAAGCTCGATCTAGCAACACACAAAGTGAACCACACGAGCAATTTAATACTTTTACAATATAAAGAACTTAAAAGAAGCTAATGTTCTAGTTCAAACAATATTGAAACTAAGAGTATACCGCGCTAAGCATAAACAGATTTGAGGAAGGAAATACTATAGCAAAAAGAGAAAACCAAACATTCTAACTTAAACAAAATTAAAACTACACTAGTTTATCCAAGACGTAAAAACTAAAAGCAGGGAGAATAAAACACATATTAAACACCTCAAATAAAGAAAAATAACTAATATTACAATGAAAGAAGAATAGAAAATTTACATACTTATGCGGGCATGAAATTCAACTTCACAAATAATAAATTTAAACTACTCTAGTACTGCATTTTAAACAATAGCGCATCATAAAAATACAAAAGAGGAAGAATGTTACCGTTGTCGAGTTAATTCGAGAATCATCTCCACCTTACACTCAACTCCACTGACTTCGACACAACATAGAAAAAAATAGAGAAGACGGTGAGCCAAAATTTCAACAAGTCTTCTACTGGGAATAAGAATTCAAAATTTTAGCCGATTAAAGAAATTTAGCTCTTTTGGTGTTCAAGAACCCAAAAAGCTCGTCCATTAAATAGTAAGGGGAGGGGGTCTATATAGGACCTCAAACCGTTGAATTATAGGTCAAACTTTGATATGGAATGGATGAAAATAACAAAAATTGCTAAAGGGATAAGATTTGTAACTGAAAATCATAAGAAATTTGAAAAAAGAAAGAGAAAAAGAAATGAATGAAAGAGGGTGGAAGCTTAACCCTCATGTTCGGACATGTAACGACCCGTCCAGTTATTATGGGGTAGTTAGGGTCATAGTAACCTTGTTAGAGTCTCCGTAGTAAAAATGAGCTAATAAAACTCAAAGATGGGAAGGTTTAAAAACTGGAACATGTGTAGAATCTTGATAATTGATTTTACATTGTGTTCTATTAGGGGGTGACCAAGTGAACTAGACCTCTATAGGGAATTCTGAGACTACAAGCAAATTTGTAGTACTATTTTACAGTGGAGTACACATTTAAAATGTGTCATGATGTCTTGATGTAATACTTGTGTTTTGAAATGGAAAAGTGTTTAGTTTTATTGAGATACTGGTTAACGGGGCATCGCTACAGTGGTGGAAATTCTTCTACAACAAGACCACCATAGCAGTTGGAGTGCCGCCATAGCGGTAGTTGGCAAGATGCTAAATCTCGCCATAATGAGACCTTGATCTCCATAGCGGGTCCACTGCAGTGAACGACGCGAGGCAAAATGCATGTATAAGTCGTTATTTTGAAATTTTCATTTCATTATTTTAAAGCATGAATTTTGAGAACTAAGAAGCAATTTTTTCAAGGCTAGGGCATATCTCCCCTTCAATGTAAAACTTCTCTATCAAACTTTTCATCTAACAATCCTCTAACTCGCTAGAATCATCGAAGTATCATCAATTGTAGATTGAGAGCTAGAACCCCAGAACTTACGGAAGTTAGGGTAAATTAAAAGGGTAAGAAGGATTATTGTTTCCTAGGCTTATAAGTTATTTATTTACACTTTCTAGGATGGAATAAAATGTCATAGTTCATAATGGTAATAATTTGAAACTGAAAATTCAATAAAGATGAGACTTTAGCATATAAAATGCTTAAAAAAGAGGTTAAAGGAGAAGAGACTCCATGAATAGGATGCTATGATCATTGTGTAATTAGACTATAAAAGATTAACCGGTGGATAATAAATTGAACCTTGATAATAGGTAGAATTGAGAGGATTTGAATTCCCAAGGCTATTATTTGAAGAGTAGATAATTAAATACTCTTATATTATTTGTTCTAGACTTTGATCATTTTGAGGCATTAAGAAAAGAAAAAAACTCCCGTGGAGTAGCTTGCTTTTTTAAATAATTCGATTGAGTTAGGTTATGATTTATTTGGAGTTGGCTTTGATTAGTCATTTGTAAGTATTACGAATTGATGAAGTATGCTTGATTGGTCTTTGGACATGAATTGTGATTGAAATTGTGATTTGACAATGCTATGTGAATAAGCTATTAAATTGTCTAAGTCTATTGAATGTAACTTGTGATTATGGCGTGCACTTGTGATGATCAATGTATACTTGTTATTGTTGTCTCTTATGATGATTGAAAAAAGGAAAACTAAGATATGTTGATGATGATTGAATAACACACTATTATTCTGATGTGAGTGGCTTGAGTCTAATGTGAGTTGATGGACGAGCGGTTATGAGGAGAGTGACTCGAGTCCGAGGTGAGCATCTAGACAAGCAGTTTAGTGGGAGTGGGTACCACGCTAGCACGGTACATAGATTTCTAGAGTTCGTACAGGTCATGAATAGATAGGCAAACGTAAGACCCACTGAAATGTGTGTACATATGAGTGACATATGTACGTTCAACTATGATAGCGATGATACTGATGAGATACAAAGGCTATACAACTATGATTCAGTGTGGACATGATTCCATGATTTTGTTTGATTGCATTATGATTTGCAAGTTCTTATGATGTTTCTTTTGTTTCTGATTTAGAGACCTATATCTTCTATGACTAAGTGATATTGTTAGGCCTGAGGTTGATATATTGACTGGATGTAGATGAGTATTTTAACTTATTTTCCTATTAATTGTATGTGGTTGAGCTTGTTAGTTGCTTTATTGAGCTATAATATATACATATTACTAATATGAGTCAGGCTATAATGTCTACCAATACATAATTTTTGTACTGATGCTACTCCTGCATTTTTCTTTGAGTGCAAACTGTGTTTTAGAGTTTTCATCGCTGCCCCATATCTAGAGTTGCGTGCTGACTGATCTGAGGGTGAGCTGTGCTTATCTAAGCCACCGCAAATCTTCTTTTAGAAAAATGTCTATTCATCCAGAATATTTATTATTCTTAGATATTATTAGTTAGAGTCCTTGTATGGTGACTTTTGGATCTTGGGGATTAAAATAGATAGATGTCAATATTATTTACCTTTTATTTGACTTCCCATAATAATTATTTTAATGTTTTACTTTGACTTAATGAGTGTTTTGTGGTTGGGTAGTTGGTAAGTTATGATTCTCCCACTAGAGGATTAGTGTGGTTGTCAATCACAACACTTAGTTCGTGATAAAGTTGGTATTAGAGCTTTAGGATCGTCGATCTCATTGTCTAAGAACGTGTCTAGTAGAGTCTTGCGGAATGGCCGGAGATGTCTGTGGTGCTCTTCGAGAGGCTATAGGACTGTAGGAAACTCTATTCTTTCTTTCTTTCGTGATATTACTTGATTTCAATTGGTATGTGGTAATCCAAATTGGTATCTAACACACTTCATTCTTTTCTCTCACATATGGTGAGAACACATTCAGGAGGAGCTAGAGTAGAGGCACCAAAGCCGGCCGTTGGGCTCGCAGCATGTGGTAGAGGGCGAGCTGAAAATGGTGTCCGCAATAGAAGATGGAGGGCAGCGCCGGCTAGAGGCAGGGCTCAGGTTGCTGGTCAGGACTGAGAGAGTTCCAAGTCCCCTACACCTTCAGAGATCCAAGACAAGGTAGCAAAGGAAGTAGCAACACCGATTCAGAAAGGTGTTGCACCTATTCTGGCTTCAGCAAATGTACGGGCCCAGGTGCTGAAACCATTGAGTGGGTTGGTAGGAAATAGGGTGGCACCTGCAACACTAGCAGATCAGCATTCAAGAGCATAACATGCTGATGCTGTAGCTCCACGAATGGATGAGGTTCCAGATACTGGTATGTTTCCCAGGTCGGTGACTGGACCTATAATAACTACTAATGAGCATGATCTATTTTGGAGGTTCACTAAAATGAAGCCTCCCGTCTTTTATGGTACCAAATCAGAGGACGCATATGAGTACATTATTGACTGTCATAAGAGGCTCCAGAAGATGCGGGCAATGGAGAGATATGGGGTGGAGTTTGTTACTTTTCAACTACTGGGGGATGCTAAGTTGTGGTGGAGAGATTTTATGGAGTGTAGGCCAACTAGGTTGCCTCCAGTGTCCTAGACACAATTTTACTCCATCTTCTTGGAGAAATATGTTCCTCATACCTTACGAAATAGGAGGCATGATGAGTTCACCAACATTGAGCAAGGTAATTCATCAGTTGCAACATATAAGGCCCGTTTTCACTCCTTATCCAGGTATGCCTTGTAGTTGTTACCCACGGAGGAGGAGAGGATCAGATGATTTATGAAAGGGTTAAATGTGGGACTTCAACTCTCAGCTCTTCAGATGGTGTCTTCTGGGAAGGCTTTTCCGGAAGTGGTTGATTATGTCTGGAGATTCAAGGGAGTTAAGCAGGAGCACCATACCAAGAACGCGGAGAAGAAGGCCCGCAAGGGAAGTAGTTACAGTGTCTCTATCTTTAGAAGGCCGATTTCTCTGGGTAGTCGGGATGCCCCATTCATTCAGCTATGTAGATTTCCATTGGGGGTCCGCTAGGGTCTCGCTAGCAGTGTTTCCAAAGGGGTTTTTCGGGTGAGTCTCAAGGCGAGTCCCGTTGCGGGGTGTATCAAAAACACACCGGGGCGCAAATAAAAGATGTAGATTCATAAAATGTTAGCCCCAGAATTTGGGGCAAAGGTTTCGAGCATAAATGCATAAGTCCAGGGCATAAAAACGTAAGTTTCGAACGTTAAATTTGATTTTTATTATTTAAAAAGTATTTTTTTATAAATAACATTTTTACTACAGGTGTAATGATATTTATATACTTATGCTATCATGTTTTTATATTGTAGTCATTTTTCTAGAATATATCAATAATAAAAATAATTCTCACATAAAATGATGTTATAAATAGGGTTTTTTTATGATTATGCCTAAAAATGATAGGATAGAGATTTAATAGCCCTATGCTCCTAAGAAACTTTATCTATATTGTTATATTGCTATTACAATATTTATCCTTATCCTTTTTTGAAATATATATAAACAATAATTAGTGTAAATATTAGTTGAGAGTGAGAAGAACTACAGGAGATCGATGATGAAATAGATGATGATTTTATTTTAAAGATTATCTCAACTATAATTATTTTTTTATTATTGTTATCTTTCTTAAATGATAATTATAATATTTTTTTCTATATTATTGGGATTTATTTGAATTTATTTGCAGAATTATTGAAAATATTATTTTTGCTTATTCTCTTAGTAAAAAAAATTATAAAATTAAAAATACGTGAGATATATGCCCCGTAGATCCATGGGACTTACGCTTGTGTCTCGGGGCTTACACCTCACCCCGGCTACATAAAACGCCTAGCCTCGCGCCCTCACTTTTTATAAAACACTACTCGCCAGTACTCCGACATACAGAAGTTGTACCACCCATCCTTCCAGATTATGGGAGTTATTCTGCTTCTTTCGTCTCAGCTCAGTGGCCCACCTTAGATAAGGTATATCATGAGTATGGTGATGTCAGGCACATCCGAAGGTGGTGCCGCAGGTGCAGACCGAGTGGTTTGTGGTTTCGTAGCAGGCTCCCCGAGCCCCAATTCTAGTAGGTAGGGGAGGCAATTCATATGTTAAAGACCGCCCTCAACTTGGGGGGGGGGAGGGGTTGAGAAGTGGAGCCTAGCCTAACCGGGTAATAGTTAGACTGGTCAAAGAGGTACACAGCTCAACACAGGGCGGAAAACAGATTGGCAGGCGAGCACACTTCTATGCTTTTTTGGGTAAACTTGAGGGAGAGGCTTCAAACACAGTTATCACAGGCACTATTCTCGTCGGTGACCCGATGGACACAACATTATTTGATCTGAGTTCTAATTTCTCTTATGTGTCTACTTATTTTACTATAGGTCTGAATGTGATGTGTGACTTACTTAATACTCCTATCTATGTTTCTACTCTTGTTGGTGATTCAGTGATTGTAGATAGAGTCTGCCGTTTGTGCTTGGTAACATTCATGGGGTATAGGACCTGGGTAGACACAGTGATCTTAGACATGGTTGACTTGGATGTTATTTTGGAAATGTCACGACCTGAGCTGGGACCCTGGATCGAGACGCGAGACCTAGAACCATGAATGACTCCAAGCTAACCTATGGCACATATATAGAATAATTTAAGAGCATAATTAAGAGGAAAATAACACATGAACATGGCATAAGAGGAAGTCTGCATATCATATCAACATAAAAGTAGCACAAATCAATATCGCCGAAAACATCTACACATGTTGTCTGAAAAGCCTCTAAATATCGACGGGTTGATGGGACAACACCCCCAACTAGCTCGCTAAAGACTGAAACTAAAAGACATGACAAAGAGATATAACCAAAACTGAAGTCCTTGGATCATGAGGACTCACCCAAAGCGGGATAGAGCCGGACTGAGTGGGAGCGAGCTAATGACGAGGCTGAGACTGGTCGCTCGAACCTATATCATGAAACGATATAACATAGGGTATACATTCAATACTTTGAATGTACTGAGTATGTAGAGGTAGTAAAGCATGCTAGAAAAACGATCATATGAAATCGTAAATATAAATCAAGATAGATCATGAGAGTAAGGGCAACATGCAACATCCTAAAAGCCACATTTTTGAAATATACATAGTCGTAAGCTATTCATCGTAATATGAACATAATGACCCAAGATTTAGAAATAGAAATCACATAGCATGTCATACTTGAAAACATACATGAAAACTCATAAACTGATCAATGGGCCAAATATGCTATAACGCATAACATCATAAGACGTGAACATGAGTATCTAAAAACATAAGGAACAATGGGAGGATTCATCATAATTGACACCATCATGATAGAGCTCACATGATGCTCCAACTATCTCGCTCAAGTGGGCAAAGCCGTCCCAATCTTTCCAAGGCTAAGAACGATTAAGGTGTAATATCACTAGTGAGTCCCCGTAGGGTTTGAACATGAATATATACCTATGATGACACGTAGTTTTGAGACTCAGTGTTTGCCTGAACCGCTAGCCTACTCGATGCTAGACATTACTATCACGCTCCACCTTGGGAGGCATGACTGGCACCTGGTGCCATACTGGGATCTGAACTGACCTGACTGGGCTTATGCACTTCTGGTGCATGCTTACTCTTCAAATCAAGAAAACGACGAGTTATATCTTGGCTGTAAATACAGCCTCCAACTGACAAGGCAACATAGCCACCTCTAAGAAGAAAATAGCTAACCCAAAACATGTAATAAGAAGGGATCCTATGCGGGCCGACAAGAACACCATGCTGTCTAGTTATATCATAATGAAAACAGGCAACCAGAACTATACTATAGCCGACAAAGCTGCTAACTAAAAGCTAAAGTAGGCCCCACCCACGGCCATCACACAAAATAAAACATACATAGGCCCCATGCAGCGAATAACAAAACTAACACTGGAAATCTGTAGTTTGCAAGCCTCTAGGAGTGGAATAATGGTCGGGACAGGGCCCCGACCTACCCATAAACTGTACAACAAAAGAACAAACCTTCTAACTAACAACTCCGGGGCAAAGGAGCTGATTAGAATGCTGACTCGGCTGATGACTAGGGAGGTCCTGAACTGCATCTAACTGTACCTGCAGACAAGTAATGTAGCGCCCCAAAGATGGGCGTCAGTACAATATGTACCGAATATGTAAGACAGTAAATGAAAGTGACTGAATGATACTGATAATGAAATTGAAAACAATTCAATAGGAGGGATAGAGATACAACCCGAATAACCTTACAACCTGCTATATAAATAACAATAAGTAATACAAACGAGAACCTTACTTAGTCCCCATAAGCCCGGAAGGTACAACCAGCAAAGAATAACCCGTCTGGGCCCCCCATAAATAGAAAATGCTAATCTCAAACTAACAGTAGTAGCTAATCACAATATACATGCTTCTAGATTTCTTATAAGGATTTAGGTCATATTACAATACGACAGGAATAACTTGCCGAAGGAATTCTCCTTAACATACCTCGAATGTTGGTTTTCGATTAACTAGCGAGTTTGAACTTGCAATCGGCGGTTCTTTCCAACTGTAACCTATGTGCTGAGAGAACAGGACTAATTTCAATACTAAATTTGGCAAATAACGACGACTTTCAATAATTATATCAACTATAATTCAACTTTGAGTAACTCAGCCGAAAAGCTATAATTTCCCGAGAGTTCAGAAGGGAGAAAGGGTTACCTAATGCCTGTGGCCATTTAGGATTCAATCTAAAGAAATTTCGATAACTTTTACTCGACAGAGTTCCGATATGCCGAGAGAATTTTTGAGAAATAACTCCGTAGTAATGCTTCCCATAGGCCTAGCACTCATTACCCAAAGTTAATTTGCATTTGGACGGCGTTTGGTAGCATAATTTGATGAAAACCTGATGAAATTTGCGTTTCATCTCTTATTTTGGCTGAGGAGTTCATATCAAATGGTTTAAATCATCAAGAGGACTTCATATATATATATAGGTACGGCGGTGGCAGGGGGAGGCGCGGCGTGCCAGCCAGTGCACTGGGCTGGTGGCGCGGCGCGGCGCCCAGCCCCCGGCCCCAGTCTCTTGCCCGCTTGCTACCGTGCTTGAATACTCAACCCCTGGGCCTTTTCCCGCATGCGTCGTGCTCTGAAACTCTTAACATACACATGTACGCATCCATTATACAATAGAAACTTACGGGTTGTAACATCCTCCCCCCTTAGGAACATTTGTCCTTGAATGTCATCTTCAGGCTTAAAGGAGTTAACTTTTTTAACCAATACTTAGAAAAATTTCGACAGAGTCTCTTCTATATTATGGACTACCTGAAAACCTGAAATGCAGAAAAACCTAACATGGGCGTCTCACAGGACGCTATAAACAACTACTCCACCAAATAGAGGTAATTAATTAGATAGTGCTAATAATATAAACATATAAATAACAACTGAACAACCACCTTACCTCATCGCACATTCTGGGTCAGTCTCGGAACAAGTGAGGATACCTTGATCTCATGTCATCCTCAGCTTCCCAGGTCATCTCTTCTCTATTTCTGTTCCTCCATAGTACTTTAACGGAGGCCATATATTTTGTCCTTAACCTCTGAGCTTGCCGATCTAGTATGGAAACTAGGACATCTTCGTAGGCTAACTCAGTAATTTGAACGCCCTCAACTGGTACAACTCGAGATGGGTCCCCTATGCATTTCCGCAACATCGACACGTGAAAGACTGGATGGACAGATTCTAGCTCTGGAGGCAATTCCAGCTCATATGCCACTTGGCCTATCATCTGGAGGATCCGATACTTCTTACCAAACCTCATCACACCCTTCATTGGTGAAAGAGTAGGTTAGGCGTGGCACACACTAGAAGCGTTATAGTAAGTCCTCTGTCCTTCTGTTCACTGCGTTAGTAGAATTCTAATGTGTTGTCGCCATGCCAAGGCATTAGAGGCTTAGGGTTAGTTGTTGGGCCTGTTTCAGTAAATTGGACGACATAGGGCATAGGCGGGCGATATAACCTGCATTTTGACGCCCGGATAGATAGTGACGCTCATCTAAAAGCCGTTGGCGTACCTTAGCACCTCCAGGGCCAGAATTTGAGTAAGATAGTCCTACCCTAGAGTCAGTAGCACCAAGGTTGTCGGTGGAAAAGGTGACAACCTATTATATAGTTAACCACTACTAGTGATTATTAGCTGTAGTCGACTTAGTGTCACCATATGGGTCACCCTAGAGGTCACTATAGTCATGTGATTCAAATAGACCCGTGGATACTCTAAGGAGGGAATATTATTAGTAGTGAAATGCGGGGCCAATGCCCCAGCCTGCTATTATAGATTCTCAGGTACAGGTTGCCGCGTGTGGCTAGGACCAAGCTACCTATGAGGTTAGGGATCGCCTAGAAAAGCTTTACGAAATCTGAATAGACCAAGTTAGTGTCCAGGGGACTAGAACTATAGTAGTATAGTATTACCTTCAGGCTAGGAATAATAACAAGCTCGGGGAAGGTTAGAGGCTGAATGCTCAGGAACAAGTCCGATAAAGTGGCAGCCCTACAATTGTCCTAAGTAAAGGAACTAGATAGTTGACTGTTTGCAACATTATGGTTCGCTTATGACTTACCACTGTCCTAGCATGACATTCAGAGTATCGTTAGACCACTCTAGGTCTCACCCTATTCGGTCCAGATCATTAGAGATTATGATCACTATCAGGATCCTCTAATCAGATATAGGCACACGGGGTGTGCTTGTTAATAGCTATTCAGATTACTCTAGGGGCGAGTAGAAGTCGCATTAGACCTTATAAGCCAGATATGCCTTTTGAGTGGCTAGGTTGAGATTAAGATGCAGTGTACCGGTTGGGATTGACCCCACCTAGGATAGCCTTCCGTTAACCAACCTCAAAGTTACTAGCTGTGTCATTGCCTTCGGGGCTATATGATCGCTCCAAAGAGCCAGATGTTGCCCCAAGGGACTATGCAGAGGCCCAAGGGCTATATTATAGTCCATTCCCTAGATGGACCATTATTTTTATGCCATATCAACATCAATGACCCTCATCAAGCTTGGTGTCTAGGGTGCAGTTATCAGGAGTCCACCGGACTAAGACACAACTACAAATTAGGAGCTGAGTGGGCTCAGTTGCAGACCCAGGGGACCAGTAGGTTGGATGTAGTTACTTTTGACTCAAATTGACCTTGTTAGGGGTATATAGATTGAAGTGTGCTTGATAGGTCTTATGGGGGCCCAAAGCGGGTTATTCTGTGTTGATTGTACCTTCCAGGCTTATGAGGACTAGGTTAGGTTCTTTTTTGCATTCTTGCCTGCTAGTTATAATTTATAAATATGTAGTTATGCAGTCTTAGCTCATAAATGTGTAGTGCTTTACTAGATGCAGGTTATGGATAAGAAAGCTTTCAGGTTAAGTTCTGCCCCTTCTTGTTATTCACTTTTAGTTCTTTATCAGTGTTCATTCAGCTTTTCATTACTGCCTTACATATTCGGTACATATTGTACTGACGCCCAATTATGGGGCGCTGCATACTTACCTGCAGGTTTAGACAGACAGGTTGTGAGATCTTCTAGTAGCTATTCAGAGTTAGCAGTTTGGCCAGCTACTTTCATTCGGAGTTGCTAGGTCGTAAAGGTTACCATCTTTTATTTGTATAATATTTGGGTAGGCCGGGGCCCTGTCCCGACCACTATTTGTATCCTTAGAGGCTTGCAGACTATAGTCGTCAGTTAGTTGGTTGTTGTTGGCCATGTGGGGCTTATGTATGTCTTATTTTATGTGTTGGCCGTGTGGGGCCCAATGTAGCTATCTGTTTTTATTTCTGTTATAACTAGACAACATGGTGGTCTTGTCGGCCGCATATGATTCCTTTATTACCTTGTTGTTGATTAGCTGGTTTCTCTTACAAGTGGCCTTGTCTACCTGAGGCTGTGTTTACAGCCGAGATATAGCAGTTTGTTTTCTTGAATTTGAGTCACTAGGGTGCTTGATCCTAGCTAGGTCAGTTCAGATCCCAGTGTGGCACTAGGTGCCAGTCTTGCCTCCCAAGGTGGGGTGAGACAAACTTGGTATCAGAGTAGGTCGTATCCCAAGGAGTCTGCAAGCTGTGTCTAGTAGAGTCTTATTTATAAATGTGTTGTGCACCACATTCTATAAGCAGGAGGCTACGGGGTATGATAGTATGGTTACTTTTTCTTTTTCTCAGATCGTGCTATAGAGCCGAGTTGTATAGGGATGAGTCCCTAAGTTTTTATGGTTAAGTCTGTTTAGAGTAATGTTAGATATGGGACAGACTTCAGTTAGCCGCAAGTCAGCTACTGCAGCAGGAGAGGGTACCAGTGAAGTGCCACAATTGGGGGATAATCAGCCTAAAGGCGAAAGCAGACGTCTCTTAATCTCCCTATCACCCTCTTGGAGCACCAGGAACTTTATAAAGTAATAGATATGCCATCACCGTCCCTAGCTCTTTCTACAACCTCAGAGTAGGAGGTAAGGAGTATAGTGTATATATATGAGTTGATTTACTTACTAGATATATATGATCAAATAGGGGGGACAGTTAGTGTTGGATTCCTTGGGGGGTGGAGGGGGGACGAATGAAGGGGGAATTGCGGGATTCTTACCTCCAACCCTTCAGATGTTGTACAGTTCCATACGCCAGTTCAATTATAGTAAGAAATGGCTATCTTCTGCCTCCCAGTTTTGTTTTCAGTATATAAAGAATATAAGTATTGAGGTGATGTTGTCCAGAGTAAATAGTAAAGGAGGGCTAGATCCGTTGACTCCTAGAAAGTGTTAAAAAGTGGTTAAGACCCCTAGTGCTTAAACAAGTCACCCAGACCCTCACGGTAGTAAATCAGGAGGGTAGGTAAGAATGCTAGCAGCACCTGAGTACGAGTGAGGGTCCATAAGTAGTAGATTCCCAGCAATAGCAAAGTTTAAGTCAGAAATATACTAACTCCCGCAATGTGCTAAGAGACAGTAGTGTATACCTGAAGAATAATGGCTATGACCCTAGTTTGTTATGTCAAAGAGACTATATGAGGGGAACCATCCAGAGTGTGGGTCAGGACAATATAGGTTGGTGACTTGGCTAGTAGCATCCTTGCCAGCACGGTGCATGGGCATGACCTGATCTTGGGCAGAATTGCATGCCCAAGTGATACTCAAATGCTTCATTTCGACTTGTTTGTCTATCGTTATTGTGTACATTCTCATGTGATTTGTAGTTAAATGTGAATTTATACTAACCAACATGATTAGTGTTGTTTTGCAGGTAAAATGGAATTTTGGGAAGCTAAGATACATGTTGGTAAAAATCGAGAATGAACCTGGAAACAAGGAGTGGAAAAGGACAAGGAAGAGTAGCAAAAATAAGGGCTCCGCGATGGAGCCGTGTCACGCTGCCATCGCGGAGGTATTCTTCCTCGGGTGAATTAAATTTGGCAATTTCCAGTGGATGTTCGCGTTACCTCTGTGACACGGAGGCAGTGCTACGCGATGCATCCGTGTCACGTTGAGTACAATTACCTGGGACATCAATTTCCAGTGTAGGTGCGCGATAGCACCGTGGCACGTTGGCCAGGCTCCGCGATGCAGGCTGTGGCATGCTGAGGTGAAATTGCTGAAGAGCCGAATTCCAGTGAGGGTCCGCGATACCTCCGTGGAACGGAGGGAGTGCTCCGCGATACACTCCATGCCACGTTGCTTGTTATTCCGGAAAAAATTCTCAATAGTATAAATAGCACACTTAGGTTTTATTTTAAACATTCTGACTTAGTTGAGCAAGAACTTAGGTTACAGGCAGTTGAGGGGACGAAAATTCTAGGGTTTTTCTCTATCTCTTTCTCTTTTATCTCAATTGTTTGTATGAATTATACTTATTTGATGATGTTTAATCCACAAATGAGTGGCTAAATTCACTTCTTGCTGAGGTTAAGAACAATTGTAGTGGAATGTAATTGTTGATCATTTCAGTTTTCATCTTTTCTTCAATGGTTGTTCTATCAATTCTTGTTCTTACTGCATTAATGTTTGACCAATGTTAATGTATATCTAAAAAATCTAATTTTGAGTTTGAAAAGGAAAGAAATTGAAAAGATGTGAATTGGTAGGATATGATCTCTTCTTAGTTTGGAAAATTGAGAATTGATTTACATTCAGAATAGAAATATATCTGAAAGTCTTATTAGTCAATTAAGGAATCGGGAATGTATGACTAGAACATGAAATTCTTTTATCACAGAAATATAGATTAAGGCTCATGATTCTTAACCGAATGAAATATTAACTGAATTGTATTGATAAATTAATTCCCTGCATGTTCTTTTTAACCTCAGCTTGTTCATTACTATTGTTCAGACTCACTTTACAATTTTGCCTTAGATTCTTATAATTAGTAAACTCAAACTCTCAAAATATTATTTATTTGGTTGTCTGCATTCTTAAAGATATAGTTCATTAACACTTAAGTTAATTAGTATCGTAGTTCAGTCCCTGTGGGATCGATACTTGGCTTTACTTAAGCCACTTTACTACTTGTTCGACCACGTGCACTTGCGTGTAGTCACCACAACACCAAACAAGTTTTTTGCGCCATTGCTGGGGACTGGCAATTGGTAAAATTAATTTCTTAGTGTTAGTTTACAATTTTTATATAAGTGCTGACAACTTGATCTTAGCCTTTCTCTTGCAGATATTGAATTCTGTTGAACACTGGCAAGGGATAGGGAGTTGGTGGATTCATTCATAGAGTCGGAAAGACAATTTCATCGTCAAAGAAGGGAAGCTCTAGAGAAGATGCTACAGTTGCTAAGACAAACAATCCTAGAGCAACAACAGAATCCACCACTTGTGAGGACAGTGTTAGTGCCCGTGGAAATGGCAGCTAGGCCGGTTCGCGAAGTGGCAATCCCACATGGTAACAATGTTACATCAAGTATTCACAGACCAGAGCCAGGAGGGAGGTTTGAGCTTAAACAGAACATGGTGCAATTGTTGCACACCAGCGGGCAATTCACAAGTCTCCCTCATGAAGATCCACAAGAACATCTCCAAAACTTTTTGGAGATAAGTGACACTTACATCCCCGTTGGAGTATCATCCGATTACGTAAGGCTTAGATTATGTTATACCCAGTCGAATTCCCGGCACTTAGATGACCTATTCGCACATTGGTTAAGCATATTTGAAAGCCATACGTGCTAGGGAAAGGCCCGGGAAAAGATCGGACGAGAAACCTGTCGAACCATCGCGGGAGGAGCCGAGGCAGAGCCCCTCCGCGATGGCAGCGTGTCACGGAGGTGAGGCCTCCGCGATGGCTCCGTGACACGTTGCCCGTGTCCAGGCCCAAGTATATAAAGCCCCCACTTCGGTTGAAAATCATTCCATACTTATAAAAATTTCCAAAAACGTAGTGAACAGAGGGAAAACGAAGGGAGATTATAAATTATCGTCCGATTACGCTGCCAAACGCTGCCCAAACCCAAATTAATCCTAGATACCAAGGTATTTAGCAGCAGAGAGCATTTCTACGGAGTTAGTTTTGCGAAATACGGCCGACGAATCGGCGAGCCGCCGAACTAAAGTAAGTAGAATTGCTCCAAATTTATGTCTATGTGTTCCTAGTTGAGAAGTAAATATTTCTCCCTTCTGGGCCGCTGAAAAATAGCGAGTTTTTGATCGTCTTTCGATAAGCCTAAGTTTAGGCTATAAATTAAATCGAAAGTAACGTCGCTCTTTACAATAACGTTGTATTTAGTATTGATTGACGTATTTATGAATGCAGTTGGGAGAAAATAGTTGAAGTACCGGCTGAGCCTCGTCCGACGGACGAATAGTCAAAGATAAAGTATGTAAAGTTAGTTTCCTCGGCAAGTTAAGTGATATTGAGGCAGTATAGTAATTTACGGACCAGTAGAATATTCAGAAGTCGAGTATTGTATTATTATGAATATTGGTACAATGTAAGAAGCTTTGGGTTGTAACATGTACGAGACTTATCAGTATGATATAGATTCGGACGTAAGTGATTAAGATTGCTCAGTATATTCAGTATGTGATGTAATATGCCATGTTAAGATATTATTGTGTTTAGCTGAAACCTCGCAAGGTAGTACAGTATCAGTAAAGCATTCCAGATATAGAATAGTAACTGTATATGGTTTAGAAAGCATGTTAGAAATAGAAAATTATGTTAACACAGAAACTTAGTAAACAGTATAGCTTTCAGCAGAAACACCTCCTCGTATAACTTTTACCCCAGTACAGTTTGACAGGAGGCTATATTTACATTTATACTTACCTATCTCAGCATGTATCAGACACTTACAGATTGCTATTATTAGCCCAGTATATGATTTATATAATACCTTACGCCTATTAGTTTTGGCTTATGAGATACACAGACAACATGACTAGTTGAGACCGTTGTATTGATTGGGGTTGGATTACCTAGCATCCCTGACCGCCCAGGGTTAATAGCTGTATCGACTCGTTCGTCAGAGGACGAGGATACGTCACTCTACGGAGTGATATGCCGTCCCGCAAGGGGACGAAGATGGGATGCCAGTTTCCCCATATTGTGCCTTGGTCGGCCCGTATACACCCCCGTCGAGCGGGTACGCCCGGGGTGTTGATTTAGAGTCCTTCGGACTCAGATACAGTTATAGTCAGGGGCTCAGCGAGCCCAAGTGCATACCCAGGGACCGGCAGGATGCTTACAGCCACTATAGGAGTGGGGATGACCGGGGTAGGGGCATAGATTCTGTGTTGATTGTACCTCCCGGCTTATGGGGGTCGGGTAAGGTTTGTATGTGCTGTGTTATGTTATGTATGCTATGCTATGTTTCTGGTTAGCTGCTAATACAGGTACAGAAGGCTATAGGCCAATGGGCCGGGGGCTGTATTTACAGCCGTTATATTGCCCTTTGTTTGCAGAAATGTGAGTTAGAGCCAGGCAGGCGCTAGATGCGCCCAGGCTTAACAGTCTAGCAGGTCAGGTCTTAGTAGGGCACCAGGTGCCAGTCATACCCCCCCCAAGGTGGGGTGTGACAAACTTGGTATCAGAGCAGGTCGCATCCCAGGGAGTCTGCAAGCCGTGCTAAGTAGAGTCCTGTCCATGGATGTGTTGTGCACCACATACTATGGGTAGGAGGCTACAAGGCATGATAGGATGGTTGTCTTTTATTCTGATTCAGTCGTGCTATAGAGCGGTACAGTATAGGGTTGAGTTCCTAAGAGCCTACAGTACATTTTCACTCAGAAGGAGCTGAATCTGCGGCAACGCCGCTGGTTGGAGTTGTTAAAAGACTATGATGTGAATATTCTATACCACCCCGGAAAAGCTAATGTTGTAGCAGATGCCCTGAGCCGTAAGTCAATGGGGAGCTTGGCGTATTTGCGACCCGAGAGACCGAAATTAGCTAAAGAAATTCATCAGTTAGCTGGGCTAGCCGTGCGAGTAATGGAAACAGGAGATAATGGGGCCGTAATTCAGAATTCTGCAGTATCATCGTTAGTTGCAGAGGTAAAAGAACGACAGTATGAGGATCCCGATTTAGTCCAGCTCAGAGATAGAGTTCAGAAGGGTAAGGAGCCAGATTTTCAGACAACCGAGGATGATGTGCTATATTGTAAGGGCCGCCTTTGTGTTCCGAATGTCTCAGGACTTCGCGGGCAGATTATGCATGAGGTACACTACGCTCGCTATTCCCTCCACCCAGGGGCGACGAAAATGTACCACGACATCAGAGATATCTACTGGTGGCCAGGTATGAAAACTGAAATAGCCGAATTCGTATCTAGATGTGCTAATTGTCAGCAGGTAAAAGCAGAGCACCAGAAACCGGGTGGTTGGACTCAAGAGATATTGATACCTATGTTGAAATGGGAAGCAATAAATATGGATTTTGTAGCAGGGTTACCCCGTACGAGACGCAGAAATGATTCCATTTGGGTAATAGTTGATAGGTTGACAAAATCAGCTCATTTCCTGCCAGTAAGGGCTACCTTCTCAGCTGAGGATTATGCCGAATTGTATATCAGAGAAATAGTTAGATTACATGGAGTGCCGGCATCTATCATTTCAGACAGAGGGGCACAGTTTACAGCTAGGTTCTGGCAGTCATTTCAGAAAGGTCTGGGGACGCAGATTAATCTGAGCACAGCATTCCATCCTCAGACAGACGGGCAGGCTGAACGTACAATTCAGACGCTTGAAGATATGCTACGAGCGTGTGTGTTAGATTTTGGGGGTAGCTGGGATGAACATCTTCCGTTAATCGAATTTGCTTATAATAATAGCTACCATTCAGCTATTCAGATGACGCCTTTCGAGGCATTGTACGGGCGAAAATGTAGATCGCCAGTGGGCTGGTTTGAGATAGGAGAATCAGCATTAGTTGGCCCAGACATTATTCGGCAGTCCGAGGAAAAGATAAAGCTTATCCGAGAACGTTTACTGACCGCTCAGAGCCGTCAGAAGTCATATGCAGATAGACGGCGCAGAAATCTAGAATTTTCGGTAAACTACTGGGTATATCTGAAAGTGTCCCCGATGAAAGGGGTAATGAGGTTTGGCAAGAAAGGCAAGCTTAGCCCAAGATTCATTGGGCCGTATCAAATTCGGCGAAGAATAGGCCGCGTGGCATATGAGTTAAACTTGCCTCCAGAGTTAGCATCTGTTCACCCAGTATTCCATGTTTCTATGCTAAGAAAGTTCGTAGGGGACCCTTCTACAGTAGTTCCAGTCCAGGATGTTCAGGTCACAGAGGAGTTAGCCTATGAAGAGGTTCCCGTAGCCATTTTAGACAGACAGATTCGCAGGCTGAGAACTAAAGACGTTGCGTCTGTCAAAGTATTATGGCGTAACAAAAATCGGGAGGAAATGACGTGGGAGGCTGAAAAAGATATGAAAATCAGATACCCTCACCTATTTCAGGCCTAGTCGGACGACAGGTATGTCCGTATCATTACTTATACAGTATCTTATGATTGTGTGTTTGTAAATGATAAAGAAGAAGTGATATTTAGTTATCCAGTGAATCTTAGATCATTGCGTGCGGAGCCTGTGTTGGACTTTTCTGCATTTCAGGTTTTTGCGATAGTCCATATTACAGGGGAAACTCTGCCAAAATTTTTCCAGAAAGTAAAGTAAGTAGTCCTCTAGATGACAGTATACATTCGAGGACGAATGTTCCTAAGGGGGGGAGAATGTTATACCCAGTAGAATTCCCGGCACTTAGATGACCTATTCGCACGTTGGTTAAGCATATTTGAAAGCCATACGTGCTAGGGAAAGGCCCGGGAAAAGATCGGACGAGAAACCTGTCGAACCATCGCGGGAGGAGCCGAGGCAGAGCCCCTCCGCGATGGCAGCGTGTCACGGAGGTGAGGCCTCCGCGATGGCTCCGTGACACGTTGCCCGTGTCCAGGCCCAAGTATATAAAGCCCCCACTTCGGTTGGAAATCATTCCATACTTATAAAAATTTCCAGAAACGTAGTGAACAGAGGGAAAACGAAGATCGTCCGATTACGCTGCCAAACGCTGCCCAAACCCAAATTAATCCTAGATACCAAGGTATTTAGCAGCAGAGAGCATTTCTACGGAGTTAGTTTTGCGAAATACGGCCGACGAATCGGCGAGCCGCCGAACTAAAGTAAGTAGAATTGCTCCAAATTTATGTCTATGTGTTCCTAGTTGAGAAGTAAATATTTCTCCCTTCTGGGCCGCTGAAAAATAGCGAGTTTTTGATCGTCTTTCGATAAGCCTAAGTTTAGGCTATAAATTAAATCGAAAGTAACGTCGCTCTTTACAATAACGTTGTATTTAGTATTGATTGACGTATTTATGAATGCAGTTGGGAGAAAATAGTTGAAGTACCGGCTGAGCCTCGTCCGACGGACGAATAGTTAAAGATAAGGTATGTAAAGTTAGTTTCCTCGGCAAGTTAAGTGATATTGAGGCAGTATAGTAATTTACGGACCAGTAGAATGTTCAGAAGTTGAGTATTGTATTATTATGAATATTGGTACAATGTAAGAAGCTTTGGGTTGTAACATGTACGAGACTTATCAGTATGATATAGATTCGGACGTAAGTGATTAAGATTGCTCAGTATATTCAGTATGTGATGTAATATGCCATGTTAAGATATTGTTGTGTTTAGCTGAAACCTCGCAAGGTAGTACAGTATCAGTAAAGCATTCCAGATATAGAATAGTAACTGTATATGGTTTAGAAAGCATGTTAGAAATAGAAAATTATGTTAACACAAAAACTTAGTAAACAGTATAGCTTTCAGCAGAAACACCTCCTCGTATAACTTTTACCCCAGTACAGTTTGACAGGAGGCTATATTTACATTTATACTTACCTGTCTCAGCATGTATCAGACACTTACAGATTGCTATTATTAGCCCAGTATATGATTTATATAATACCTTACGCCTATTAGTTTTGGCTTATGAGATACACAGACAGCATGACTAGTTGAGACCGTTGTATTGATTGGGGTTGGATTACCTAGCATCCCTGACCGCCCAGGGTTAATAGCTGTATCGACTCGTTCGTCAGAGGACGAGGATACGTCACTCTACGGAGTGATATGCCGTCCCGCAAGGGGACGAAGATGGGATGCCAGTTTCCCCATATTGTGCCTTGGTCGGCCCGTATACACCCCCGTCGAGCGGGTACGCCCGGGGTGTTGATTTAGAGTCCTTCGCACTTAGATACAGTTATAGTCAGGGGCTCAGCGAGCCCAAGTGCATACCCAGGGACCGGCAAGATGCTTACAGCCACTATAGGAGTGGGGATGACCGGGATAGGGGCATAGATTCTGTGTTGATTGTACCTCCCGGCTTATGGGGGTCGGGTAAGGTTTGTATGTGCTGTGTTATGTTATGTATGCTATGCTATGTTTCTGGTTAGCTGCTAATACAGGTACATAAGGCTATAGGCCAATGGGCCGGGGGCTGTATTTACAGCCGTTATATAGCCCTTTGTTTGCAGAAATGTGAGTTAGAGCCAGGCAGGCGCCAGATGCGCCCAGGCTTAACAGTCTAGCAGGTCAGGTCTTAGTAGGGCACTAGGTGCCAGTCATACCCCCCCAAGGTGGGGTGTGACACATTATTCCCATTTTCATTATTGGGGGAAGAAAAGAGGTGGTTGAAAGCTGAACCACCTAACTCTATCACCACTTGGGATGATCTTGCAAGAAAATTTTTGAAAGATTCTTTCAATCTGGGAAAACAGCAAGACTTAGAAGTCAGATTCTAAGTTTAAACAAAGAGAGGGGGAGAATCTGTATCAAGCTTGGGAAAGGTTCAAATCATTGTTAAGGGATTGTCCTCACCATCACCAGTCCAATGATGTGTTGGTGCATACTTTTATAGATGGTTTTCAGCCACATACTAAAATTTTGCTAGACTCAGCAGCTGGGGGACAGGCATTAGAAAAAACTTATGAGGAGCTTTATACTTTGTTAAATCGTATTTCACAGGAAAATCCAGAGTGGAATGCGGACTCTTCAAGAGGAGGAACAAGGAAAGGGGCAGGAGTCTTTGAGGTGGATGGTTTTACAGCTATCGCTGCACAGATAGCTACATTGCAAAATCAACTCAACACCCACTTCAGCAATATGAGCTTGAATCAACCACAAGCCCCAGTTAATGTAGTGCAGCAGGTTTGGTGTGAAGTATGCGGTAGTAATGAACACTCAGCTGAGTTTTGTGGTGCAAATCCAGATTCAGTGAACTTTGTTGGGAACGTCTAGAGAAATAATCACCAGCAGTATGGCAATAATTACAACTCAAATTGGAGGAACCATTCGAATTTATCTTGGGGTAGTAACAACCATCAAGGGCAGAGTTCGAATCAGTGTGTGCAGAGAAATCAAGGGGGGAAGCAGAATTATCAGTCTCAATACAGAGGAAACAATGCACCTCCTCCACCACCCATCAGCATTGAGGAAATGTTTAAAACAATGATAGCTAACCAAGCTCAAATGCAGGCTGATTATGTGAAATTAGCAGCAGACATGAAAAATTAGCAGTTAGCTACTAAGGCGTTGGAGTACCAGTTTGGACAACTAGCTGGAGCTCAAAACACCAGGCCCAGAGGAGGACTACCGAGTGACACTGACCTGAATCCCAAGCAGGTCAATGCAGTGAAGAAAAGAAGTGGATTACAACTCAAGGAGGTGGAACCAGAAAGACCACCTCAGCAATCATGAGCAGTGGAAAAAGATAGGGAGCATGATGATGAGAGGGGGAAGGAGAAGGCAGTCGAGGCAGAAAGACCACCACCCCCGTTCCCTCAAAGATTAAAGAAACACAAGGAGGAAGCTTGTTTTAAAAAGTTCATGGAGGTGCTTAAATAAGTACACATTAATTTACCTTTGGTTGATGTTTTGCAGGGATTGCCTAAATATGCAAAGTATATCAAGGACATCGTAGCCAACAAAAGCAGATTGACGGAGTATGCTACGGTGGCGCTTACTGAGGAGTGCACTTCCCAGAATCAGAACAGGTTGCCAACAAAGCTCAAGGACCCTGGGAGCTTTACAATTCAGATCACAATCAGGCAAAGTATCCGAGCTCGCGGATTATGTGATTTGGGAGCAAGCATAAACTTGATGCCAACATCGGTGTTCAAGAAGTTGGGGCTGGGCTGTCCTAGACCAACTACAGTGATCTTGCAGCTAGCAGACCATTCTTTGGCCAGACTAGATGCCATTTGGTTTATGCAATGCACCCGCCACATTCCAGAGATGCATGATAGCGATCTTCCACGATATGGTGGATGATTTCTGGTAGGTATTTATGGATGATTTTTCTATTTTTGGTAATTCATTTGCTACTTGTTTGCAGAATCTTGACAGGGTGCTAGCTCGTTGTGAAGAATCCAACCTTGTACTCAACTGGGAGAAATGTCATTTGTTAGTCAAGGAGGGTATCGTCCTTGGCCATAAAGTGTCTTGCAAGGGGTTGGAAGTTGATCGTGCAAAGATCGAGGTTATTGAAAAGCTACCACCACCTGTGTCAGTGAAGGGTGTTCGCAGTTTTCTCGGACATGCAGGGTTCTACAGACGGTTCATCAAGAACTTCTCTAAAATTTCTAGACCAATATGCAGGTTGCTAGAAAAAGAGGTGAAGTTCGAGTTTGATGAGGATTGTGTCAAAGCATTCGAGGAGTTGAAACAGAAGTTGATAGAAGAACCTATCCTCATTTCTCCGGATTGGGAACAACCTTTTAAACTAATGTGTGATGCAAGCGATGTGGCTGTAGGAGCTGTATTAGGGTAGCGGAGGAATAGAATTTTTCATTCTATTCATTATGCAAGCAAAACACTGGAAGCAGCCCAAGTCAATTATACAGTCACAGAAAAGGAGATGCTAGCATTGGTGTTCGCGTTTGATAAATTCAGGTCCTATTTGGTGGGTTATAGAGTAGTGGTGTATACCGATCATGCAGCAATTCGGTATCTGTTTAACAAGAAGGATGCAAAGCCCAGGCTGATTAGATGGATCTTGTTGTCACAAGAGTTTGACCTAGAGATTCGGGATAGAAAGGGGAGCGAGAATCAAGTGGCAGATCACCTATCGCGATTGGAAAGCTGGTCGCATGTGAAGGAAGGTGACAACATCAAAGAAGAGTTCCCAGATGAGTAGCTCTTAGCAATAAGGGAAGCTGAAATCCCTTGGTATGCAGACATTGTGAATTTGCTAGTGAGTGGAGTTTAACCACCGGAGGCTACGACTCAGCAAAGAAAGAAGTTGAGGCATGATTGCAGGTATTATATTTGGGATGAGCCGTACTTGTTTAAGCAGGGACCGGATCAGGTGATGAGAAGATTCATTCCGGAGAGCCAGATTGCAGAAGTGTTGAGGAGTTGTCACTCTTCATTGTATGGAGGGAGCCACGGAGGCGAGAGGACAACGCACAAGGTGCTACAGTCAGGTTTCTTTTGGCCTACACTGTTTAGAGACTCTATAGCATACGTAAAAATATGTGATAGATGTCAAAGAACAGGCACAATTGGTAGAAGACAAGAAATACCGCTGCAGCAGCTATTAGTAGTGGAGATATTTGATGTATGGGGTATACATTTCATGGGCCCGTTCCCACGGTCATTTGGCAATCATTACATCTTGGTGGCCATTGATTATATATCAAAGTGGGTTGAAGCAACAGCTTGCCCCAAGAATGACAACAAGGTGGTAACAAAATTTGTGAAAAAGCACATTTTCACCAGGTTCGGGACACCCCGTGCCATTATCAGTGATGGAGGGGCTCATTTTGTAAATGCAAGTTTCAAGAATTTGCTAGCTAAGTATGGGGTGCGCCACAAGGTAGCAACAACATATCATCCCCAAACTAGTGGGCAAGTGGAGGTGTCGAAGAGAGAAGTAAAGCAGATTCTACAGAAAACAGTGAATACATGACGTAGTGATTGGTCAAGCAAACTCGACGATGCGTTGTGGGCTTATAGAACTGCGTACAAGACACCAATTGGGACTTCTCCGTACAGATTGGTCTATGGAAAGGCGTGTCATCTGCTTGTGGAGCTAGAACACTGAGCTTTCTAGGCCGTGAGGAAATTGAACATGGATCTAGAGCTAGCGGGGAAGAGTAGGCTGATGCAATTCAACGAACTTGATGAGTTTCGTTGGCATGCCTATGAAAGTTCCAAGTGCTACAAAGAGAAAACAAAGAGGTGGCACGATAAGCATATGGTGCATCGGATCTTTGAGCCGGGGCAGAAAGTATTGCTATTCAATTCAAGATTGAGGCTTTTTCCAAGAAAATTGCGGTCCAAATGGTCAGGGCCGTTTGAGGTGGTAAGAATGACCCCCCGCACGGGGCGGTGGAGTTGTGGCAAGAAGATAGAAGTGCCACGTTCTTAGTAAATGGCAGCGATGTAAGCATTATTGGGGTGAGGACGTTATTCGAGAGAAGACGTCCATCACTCTAGAGGTGATTGAGCAATGAATGACTTTGAGTCGCGACAGTAAACCAGGAGCTGCACGGGAGGCAACCCGTGAAATTGTTGTAATAGATGAGTAGAACTATTTGAAAAAAAAGGGAAAAAGAAAGAAAAAAGTTAGAAAAATAAATAAAAATTTTGTTTTGTGTTGAAACCTATGAATACTAACCAATTTCTTGTGGTGAAGTGATTTTCAGGTGGAACGGAGGGCAAAAATGCAAAGAAACACAAAGAAAAAAATTGAGGTGAGAAAAATAAAAATTGACACATTACAGTGAGCCTACGCGATGGCTCCGTGTCACGGAGGAGGTGCTCCGCGTTACCCTCCGTGACACGTTGAAGAGTGTTTCGGATTTTTTTAAAAAATCCAGAACACTGGCACGATGGCTCCGTGTCACGGAGGGGTGCTCCGCGTTACCCTCCGTGACACGTTGAGTGTTATTTCGCGTCGGGTCACACCGGGTCGCCGGGTAACCCGTGCGAAAAACACTTTTAAAACCCCGATTTCCCTCATTTCTTTCCTTATTTTCCCTTGTTTCCGCGACACAAACCCCAAATTCCCTTCTCCCCCAACGTGACATGGACCTAGGCATCGATTTTCTTCGAGTTTTCTTCAATTTCATCGGATTAAAGGCATGTTCTTGAACTTTACCTCATTTTTGCTTAAATTTTCGATTCTGGAATATGTGTAGTGATTGAACCTTGCCCTAAGTGAGATTAAGCTTGAATTTATTTATGTTATGATTGATTGATGTTCATAGTATCGTTGTGAGTATATGAACTCGATGAATGCATGTTTTATTGAATTTTTGCGAAATTGGTAGCTAGGGTTGGAAATTAAATAGGAAGAAGACTAAAATTGTTTGAAATGTTGAACAAAATTGGGTTGTGCATGTTGGGTGAATTGAATTATGTTGTGATTAATGTTGAATATGCTAAGTAGACAAGGGATTTCCGGGAGAATGAAATTGGTGAATTGCATAGGTTGTGAAGAACAAAAATTGGGCTAAGTGCTATGATGTTGAAAGTGAATTGATGGATAAATTTGTAGTTGTTGTACGAAGTCTGATTAGTACATAGTAATTGTTTCATCGATTTATATGAATGCACTAAGCCGGTTGAATGTTAAGAATGAGGAAAATCATGAATGTCTTGTCGAATTGTTTTGATTGTGGCTAAAGACTAAGTGTGGGGTGACCTAATTAAACCCAACCTTAGTTGTAGCTAGTTATGATTTGAATAACATTGGGATTGTATGTTTAAATGTGCAGGAACAATGTCAGGCAGACAAGACAAAGGGAAGGGCGCATCCATATCGGGCTCTGGTAGGAAAAGGATAAGATTGGGAACAGCAGTTCCAGTAGCACCAGCGGTTCTGAGAGGCCAACGCTGACAATACGGAACCCGATGGGTGACTGATGAAGGGAAGAAGTGGTATGCAAAACATAAAGAAACCAAATACTTCCCGGAGGAGCAAATAGCATGGGAGCCGTTGGCACAGGAATTTCCTCGAATTTTACACTGGATTGACACCGCTGGGCTGAACTTCATCTTCGAAGAGCCTAGGGAGTGCAATCTCCATCTCATCTGGGAGTTCTACGCCAACTGGAACCCGACTCTATGCAGTCACACTGTCAACATCAGGGGCACAGATACGGGTTCGGTGGTTTGCTTACCACGTTCCTAAGGGGCCATGATATCGAGGAGGAGGCCCTGGATTACATCCCTCAGATCGACAGGCGTGCCTTTGATGTCACCAAAACCAAGACACCTGACACTACTCATGGGCCGGTGCTCACACTAGCCGAGCGACATGCTCGGGATGACCAATATATGGCCCGCAGGTACGGGATGCAGATGTTGCAGCTGCGCATTGGCAGGAGGCCTGCAATGGAGGATGAGCTATGGCAGCTCGAGCTGGATTACCCATTCGGCGAGAATGCCCGAGCTCTATGCAGAGTGGGGCCAATGTTTGTGGAGCCCGTAGATGATGATGTCCCCACCGATGAGGAGACACGCTGGGAGGACTCAGATGTTCGGTCAGATAAGGACAACGGGGGCGATTATGATATGGGAGATGAGGCAACGACACTTGATGAAGAAGTTGCATACTTCGATTGATCAGGGAGTTTCACCACCTACCTTTGTGATATGTTGAAATTGTGTGAACACTGGGGACAATGTTCGGTTTAAGTGTGGGGTGGGAGTAGTTAGGTTCCAGCTGCTTCAGTTTTGTTTATGTTTATGTTTATGTTTATGTTTATGTTTTGTTGTTGTGCCTGTGAAAAATGTGATCTTGTGACTATGTGTTGTGTGTTCTGTAATTAAATTGGTGTTGTAATGAATGTTGAGCTGCTGTGTGTTGTACATGATATTAAGATGCAAAGGTGATTCGTATGAAAGCTTGAAAATGTGTAAACATGTTAAGATAACTAGGCCATAGAGTTCGATTTGGTATGATCGAGGCTTAATAGTGAATTCTTGTAATTAGCTGGTTGAAGAGTCTGTGAATATGTCTTGAGTTGAGCATGTGCAATGAGTGTGGTGAGGTTTCGATTATTCCATGCTATTGTGAAGGGTACAGAACTTGGCTGGTGTGTGTGCTAAACGAAATGATGGATGTGTAGTGTGGGAAAGGATGTAGGCGTTTCTTTGAATAAACCGAAAGTTTCTCCATTATCATACCTACCTTGAATGTGCATCCTAGTTAGCCCCATTAATCCTTTAGCCTATTTTTCTCTTTCTTTGAAGAGGTACAAACCGAGCTTCATCCCTTCTTTTCATTAGCCGTGAATTTGATCCAAAACTCTTAAGCGCTCAAGAAAATTTTTTTCCCCACAGTGTAAAGGAGTGAGAATTGTGAAAAGGAAGGAAAAGTGGAAGTGGTGAAAGTTAAAGAAAAGGTCAAAGGTGCACTTGCTGAAATTAAATAAAATAAAGATGTATAACTAATCTTTGCTAGTAATCGAGTGTGCTTAAAGAAATGGGAACAAAAACAAAGAAAAAATTTCTTCAAGAATGGGAGGATGAAGGAAGAAAAAAAAATGGCCGTAATGATGGTGGGATGTATTGAAAAGTGCTTAAGGAAGCTAGTTGCTATTATTGGTTAGCCCAGTATTTGCTAGTTCCTTAGCTTACATTACAACCCGTTAAGTCCTACGTGATCTTACATCACTCGTCCTTATATTAGTGTAGTAATACACTAGAGGCAAGCCTATGGTTCATGACATGATGCATGTGAATTCTTTGGGAGAGAGAGAGAAATTGTATTCATATACCCCTACATGTAGTGCTTTGGAAATCATATGATAGCAAATGGGGTATTTCTCTTGTGTTGTGAAGGCACATGCTTGACGAGAGATTAATTTCGTGTCGGATGTCTTGATCAGTTGATTTGCAAGAGTTTGCCAAGATCGAGAATTGGTTCTTGAGCTTAGGAGATCTTAATGTGATGTACTTCATTGTATTTATGAGACCATGCATGTTTTCTTGATGATTTGCTATATTAAATAATCGGTATAGCCGTAGCTTGAATTGTTGAGCCAAAGTTGCTATGCGTGAGTGTCAATTGCATGAGATGTGAGAATATTGTTCGAGGACGAACAAGATTTTAAGTGTGGGGCAAGTGATCTTGGGAAGAATTGCATGCCTAAGTGATACTCAAATGCTTCATTTCGACTTGTTTGTCTATCGTTATTGTGTACATTCTCATGTGATTTGTAGTTAAATGTGAATTTATACTAACCAACATGATTAGTGTTGTTTTGCAGGTAAAATGGAATTTTGGGAAGCTAAGATACATGTTGGTAAAAATCGGGAATGAACTAGGAAACAAGGAGTGGAAAAGGACAAGGAAGAGCAACAAAAATAAGGGCTTCGCGATGGAGCCGTGTCACGCTGCCATCGCGGAGGTATTCTTCCTTGGGTGAATTAAATTTGGCAATTTCCAGTGGATGTTTGCGTTACCTCCGTGACATGGAGGCAGTGCTACGCGATGCACTCCGTGTCATGTTGAGTACAATTACCTGGGACATCAATTTCCAGTGTAGGTGCGCGATAGCACCGTGGCACATTGGCCAGGCTCCACGATACAGGCCGTGGCACGCTGAGGTGAAATTGCTGAGGAGCGGAATTCCAGTGAGGGTCCGCGATACCTCCGTGGCACGGAGGGAGTGCTCCGTGATACACTCCGTGCCACGTTGCTTGTTATTCCGGGAAAAATTCTCAACAGTATAAATAGCACACTTAGGTTTTATTTTAAACATTCTGACTTGGTTGAGCAAGAACGTGGGTTACAGGCAGTTGAGGGGACGAAAATTCTAGGGTTCTTCTCTATCTCTTTCTCTTTTATCTCAATTGTTTGTATGAATTATACTTATTTGATGATGTTTAATCCAAAAATGAGTGGCTAAATTCACTTCTTGCTGAGGTTAAGAACAATTGTAGTGGAATGTAATTGTTGATCATTTCAGTTTTCATCTTTTCTTCAATGGTTGTTCTATCAATTCCCTTTCTTACTGCATTAATGTTTGGCCAATGTTAATGTATATCTAAAAATCCAATTTTGATTTTGAAAAGGAAAGAAATTGGAAAGATGTGAATTGGTAGGATATGATCTCTTCTTAGTTTGGAAAATTGAGAATTGATTTACATTTAGAATAGAAATATATCTGAAAGTCTTATTAGTCAATTAAGGAATCGAAAATGTATGGCTAGAACATGAAATTTTTTTATCACAGAAATGTAGATTAAGGCTCATAATTCTTAAGTTGGATAGGAGTCGAAAGTTCTAATCCATAGGAGATAATTCTTGACAAGCAACCGAAGGAAAGATTAACTGAATTGTATTGATAAAATTCCCTGCATGTTCGTTTTAATCTCAGCTTGCTCATTACTATTGTTCAGACTCACTTTATAATTTTGCCTTAGATTCTTATTAATTAGTAAACTCAAACTCTCAAAATATTATTTATTTGGTTGTCTGCATTCTTAAAGATATAGTTCATTAACACTTAAGTTAATTAGTACCGTAGCTCAGTCCCTGTGGGATCGATACTTGGCTTTACTTAAGCCACTTTACTACTTGTTCGACCACGTGCACTTGCGTGTAGTCACCACAACACCGAACATGAACCCCAGAATTCAGCCTATAGAAGCAAGGGGAAAGACATAAGCAAGGAATGAACATAAAGTACTAGAGAAGGACAGGACCATCTCCAGATTGTAGTAGGCTAATAGAGCTTGAATCGCCACTGAATGTCGAGAAATGAGTATCAGGCTGATATTTAAAAGGGTAGTGATATAGTGACCTAGAACGTTGTGGTACCACCTTTAGTTGTGGAGGTAAGGAAGTGACGGCATGGAGACTCTAACCTAGTACAGCCCAGAGACAAGGCCTATTAGGGAGTCATTGGCCTTTGACGGAATAAGGGGCGGAATCGTGAGACCCAGAGGTCGACTTTGCATTCCAAATATGTCACAACCCGATCGTAGACCCGGATCATAGATATGGGACAAGGGACCTCGAGATACCCCAAGTTGACCCATGGCATAAGCATTCAACTAACTCATTTAATAAACATGAAGAAAGCATAATTATAAACTCAGCGGAAGTCTCATACAACGGTGCATCAGAATAATATCCAAAGCTATACATACATAAGTTTGAAGCCTCTAGTCTAGATGAGTTGATGGGACAAGACCCCAACTAACTCTATAAAACCTAAAACTGAAACACGACACGAAGCTGAAAGTCTAGTCCTCGAAAGATGAGGACTCACTAATCACGTAGGTGCTAACTCTGATAAGCGACTACGAGCGGGGCTGAACCTGAGAATTCGATCCTGCTTCATGAAATGATGCAGCATAGAAAGTATGAGGTCAGTACGTGGAATGTACCGAGTATGCAAGGTAAGTAAAACCGTTCTAGCAAAGTAAATCTTTTAAAACATTCATACCATATCAAAAGCTTTCAAGTATAAGTAGAAGGGCTACATGCATTCATTCTGAAATCAAAATCTTAGCATAACATGACCATGCTTAGCTTTACAATATCATGACTGACTTGAATGACTCAAAGCTGAACATAACATTTATATCAAAAGCTGAACATTGAGTCAAACCTTACTCTTAGAACATGCATGCATAACGTAATCATCATGAGTAATGAATATGCAAATCTGAACGATATAGACAGTGGGAGACTCGTCACTTAACCGGTTGATGAAGGGCATATTTAGGCACTTCATAGACATATTTTTGCCAATACTTTACTATGTTTTTAGAATAAATTATGTGTGTTTGCATGTGTTTGTGTTATATATTTGTGAAAATGACTAACACACGTGATTAGATGTTTTTAGGGCTTAAGATGATGGATTTGGGTGTATTTAAGGTTTTTTGGAATATATGAGAGAGGTGGAAAACAAGTAAGTGAGAGAGAGAATTAAGTTGATTCAACTTGTGATCTACCTTTTCTTGAATTCATATTGTTCTTGCTAATTGTTTTTCGAGATTTTGCGGAGTAATTAAAGGAAGTGTTTTTATCAATCATTATTGTAAGTATTGATTTTTATTCTTAATCATGAATGCAAATCACAACTTTTTAACTATGAGAGGCTAAAACCTCCATAACTAGGGTTGTGGGAACCATGATGAATTAACAAGCTTGGGTTACATAAAGTGATCTTAAAACCAATACAAACACTTATATTGTATTCTCTTCATGCTTAAACGATTCTTAAAAGTGCGCAACATTAGGAAGTGCCCGAATTCTTTACTTGATTTGGTCGAAGAGGTAGAGATTAGGAAAAGAGAGTTACAACGGAGCATTTATCTTGACGATCATTGTATTAACTTGAGCTGTGGTCACAGGATAGTTATATCTAGAACTTAGTGATAACAGACAGTTTGAAACCGCTCATGAGACTTGGTCGAGTGATTGAGTACAGTCATTCAATAGGGACTGGTCGGTCATTTGAATGAACTTAAGTTATCAGTTCTATAAGTAAGTATTGGTGATAATCACGATTGTATACCTAAAGCAGTTATGAACCCATGGGGAATACAAACCCTAGTTATCCTTTGACATTGACTTAATATCAAAATTTTAATATTTGTTTTTATTATTGATTTTCTTTAGAATCCCCCTATTTTGACGTAACTATCCTTGAAGTTCAATTACCGGTTATAATCTAGTCTCCTTATTTCCTGTGGGATCGACTCCAACCTCTAGTTGGGTTCTTTATTGACAACGTCCGCTTCTCACTTCAGTCAGAGGTGTGGTTTGAGCGTTATCAAAAAGTGGGGCCGTTGCCGGGGAATACGGTTTAGGATTAGATTAATTTCCTGTGTTTAACTTTTAGTCTTTCTTTCCTTTTTTTGTTTTTCTTTTATTTTCTGACGTGTCACAGGTTAGCATGGTAAAACAAGCGGCCAAGATGTGACCACGGTCTTAACAAGTATCTTGATGAAGTCTGAGTAATCAAGATACCTGTGTCGTGTCGCGACGTTAAATCAGGTGCTACTTGGAAGGCAACCCAAGATAAATGTTTTGTTCATTTTTACGTTTTTGTTCAAGTGTGCAGGTGATAGTTCATAAGTTTCAATAAAGATTGAGCTTAAATATTGAAGACAAGGAGTAGAGACCCAGGGAGTTCTTCTTGCACTCTATTACTTTATGCTTATTTGTTTTAGCAGTAAGGATAGTGTAACCAATTAAGTGTGGGGTGGGAGAAGTGAACTTCATATTACCATGCATGCCTTAATTGCTAAATTTGTACATGGTAGGCCTAATTTTTTTGGATTTATGATTTATCATGCATGCTTGTTGGTATGTAGTATTTTTAAATTAATTTTATTTTGGGTTTCTCCGATTTTTATTTTCGGTGCTTTTCCGGTGGATAGTCCCTTAGAACCAACTAGAGAGTCTAGATTTTTTTATTTATATTTTTTAGTCATTGAGTCATGACTTTGCCTAATGATAGATGGATGACGACCGTCTTAAGGGTAAATTAGTCATTAGGAAGAACAAGAACTTGGACCTTCGAACGCTAGGTGCTTCACTTATGTATCATTAAAACTTTATTAAATTCACTCAAGAATGCATGAAAAAGTTATAAACACTTACTCTTTTGGGAACTTTACTCTTAGGCTTGAAAAGAAAAAAATGGGCTTAATTATGTTATGCATGCAATATGGATATATGTGTTCATGTGATCTTGATTTTCATTGTTAAACCATCCAGTGCCAATGTGTGAGGAACTATTTTTGATATTCTCCACGCTTGTAAATTGATGTCTAGAACTTGCCCGGTGTGTGTGCAAAGCAAAATAAGAATGATGGATTTAGGAAGTGATCTAGGCATTTCTTTGGCAACCATATTTTTATCCTATTTTACCTACCTTGATTGTAATTATCATAGTTAGCTATGTTTGAGCCTTAGCCTATTCTTTTGATAGCCATATTACAAGCTTAATCCCTTTTTGTTCTATTGACTTGTATTTGATCTAAATGACTCCTTGAGCACTTTAATGAAATTTTTTTATAGGAAAGGAGTATAATTGGAAAGGTGAAGGGAAAAGCTAAAAAGTTTGGTGAATTGGAAGACAAGAAAAAGGTGCAATTTTGCTAAACAAGGAGGGTGATGTTTAGTGGGAAAAACAAAAGGAAAAAAGAGCTTTGAAAAATTGAAGATGAAAAAAAAAATCATGATTTACCTATTAACCGTACCCATTTGTTTACAATGAACCTGTTTTAGCCCTGGTCCTTCTTTGGATATTGTGAACCTCAACATAAGAAAAATACTTAAGTTGAGGGTGGCTAGAGTAGGGGTGCATAAAGGGTGGGAACGGAAGAAAGGAAAAGAAAAGAGAAAAAAAAATGTGTGTGAATGAGCTCAATGTTAAAAGAAAAAATCCCACTAGTCACCTAAGTTGAAAATTGAAAAATAAAAAGGGGTATAAGGAGAGAATTTGGAAATTGAGGAAAGAGTTAAAAAAATTCAAAGTGTTGTGAAGTATTAAAGTGCTTAGGGAGCATAGTCACTATCTTGGCCAAATAGTTCCTACCCGTACCTTAGCCTACGTTACAACCAAATTAATGTCCTAATTGATCCTTGATTTATAATTTTATATTAGTGGAGTATTACAATAAGAGCAAGCCTATGGGTCGTCGTTTGCATGCATGTTGAGTTCTTTGGGAGAGTGAGCGAAAATTGTTATATTTATGCCCAAGTTTATATTGACTTATATCTTGTGTGGGAAAAGGGCATCTCTCCAAATTGTGAGGGGCACAATGGTAATACTTTGGTTTAATCTTGATTCCTAAATTACATATAATTCATTTTGTCCCAAAATATGTATTGATGAGTTAGTTTTCAAAATCTAAGTGATTTCGAACTTTGACATCTTAATGTTGAACCTATATGCATGCGAGTGAGGTATTTGAGCTTCATTTATTTGTCTCATGATCCTAAGTGGAAGTAGACCTATTCGTAGGATGAATTTTGTGCTTAAATGTGAGAAGGAAAGTAGTAAGATTGTTTGAGGACAAACAATAGTTTAAGTGTGGGGTGTTGCTGAAGGACGTATTTACGCACTTCATAGACATATTTTTGCCAATACTTTACTATATTTTGAAAGAGAATTATGTGTGTTTGCATGTGTTTATGTTATATATTTGTGAAAATGACTAACACACGTGATTAGATGTTTTTAGGGCTTAAGATGATGGATTTAGGTGTATTTAAGGTTTTTTGGGATATATGAGAGAAGTGGAAAATAAGTAAGAGAGAGAGAGAATTGAGTTGATTCAACTTGTGATCAACCTTTTCTTGAATTTATATTGTTCTTGCTATTTGTTTTTCGAGATTTTGTAGAGTAATTAAAGGAAGTGTTTTTATCAATCATTATTGTAAGTACTGATTTTTATTCTTAATCATGAATGCAAATCACAACTCTACAACTATTGATCTTGGGCAGATTTATATGCCCAAGTGATACTCAAACGTACCATTTTTACCTTGTTTGTTGTGCAATGTGTATATAATATCATGTCTTTGGCAATAAAATGCGAATTTATACTAACCAACATGATTAGCATTTGTTTTGCAGGATAATGTGATTTTTAGGAGCAAAAATGCGTGTTGGAACTATGTCGGAGTTGGACTTGGATGCGAGCGTGGAAAAGACCTCAGATGGCACATTTTACACTGGCTCCGCGATGGCGCCGTGCCACGCTGCCATCGCGGTAGCACACTGCCTGGAGAGGAAATTAATTGGCAGATTCCAGTGAGGCATCGCGACAGCTCCATGGCACGGAGACAGGGCTCCGCGATGGCCTTCGTGCCACGTTGAAGCCAATTATCCGGACCCTGAAATTTCCAGAGAGGGTCCGCGTCCACGCCGTGTCACGGAGGCAGTGCTCCGCGTTGGCCTCCGTGACACGTTGCTTGTTATTCCGGGAAAAATTTTCCACTAGTATAAATAGCACACTTAGGTTATTTTTAAAGCAGTCTTCTTTTAGTTTTAGTTTTTTTGGTGGAGTTCAGAAGTGGAGAGAGGAACGTGGTTTTGTGGCAGTTGAAGAATAGAAAAGATAAGAGTTTTCTTCTTTTCCCTTCTTCTTTTCCTTCAATTGTATGCATGATTTACACTCATTCTAGGATGATTAATCCAAGAATGAGTGGCTAATTCCTTTCTTGCTGAGGTTTTGAACTTGTGTAATGATTCTTGGTAATAATTGATATGGTTTCTTCTTCTTCTTGCATGTTGTTCTATTAATTCTTGTGCTTATTACATTCTTGATTGGCCACCATTAATGTATATCTAAAAAGTCCAATTTCACTCGAGAGAGCATGACATTGGAAAGTTGTGAATTAATAGGGTATTGTTCTTAACTTGATTTGGGAAAATTGGGTTTTGATGTGCTTTCTTGATAGAAATATACTTGAAAGCCGTATTAGTCAATTTAGGAACCGGAATTGTAGTGTTAGGTCATAAATTGCATTTGATCACAGAAATGTAGACGAATGTTTTATGAAGCTAAAGTGAAATTAAATACGGAAGTTTTAATTTCTAGGCAAACGTTCTTGGCTAGCAATATAAAGAAGAAGATGACCAAATTATCATGATTATCAAGTTCATTACTCGTTCTTAACCTTGGCATGTGCATATCCATTGTCTAAACTCAACGTAAATAGTAGTTCTTAATTTTAGTAGATAATTAGTTTAGAAACAAAACTTACTCAAATCTTGATTGGATTGTTGTTAGCATAGTTAGAAATAGAATAGAAATATAGTGAACTAGGAAATTTTGCATATCTAGAGCAGCCTCCTTGGATCGATACTTGGCTACTTAGCCACTTTATTACTTGTTTGACCACGTACACTTGCGTGTCGGTGTATAATATATACCGAGCAGCAGACTGCGAACAAGTTTTTGGCGCCGTTGCCGGGGAGGCTAGGCGATTTGTAAAATTGTGCTTAGTGGAAATTTACTGTATTTTTATTTTATTTTCTTAAGTGTTGACAACGTAGTCTTATTGTTTATTTTCATTTTATTTTTTTCTTCTTTTGTCGTATACCCTTATTTAAATGACATCGTGGAATATCAATGGTTTCAATGGTGGATATTCATATTTTAACGAATCTTGCATGAATTGTGGAGGACCCCACTTGTGGCAAAATTGTAACACGTGCAATATATGTGGGTGTCAATATGGCCATTGGGGTGACTGTCCAAAGGCATATCCCTCTCCCCCAAGCCCCTATTATGACCCTTTTGTTGATTTTGCTGAATATAGGCATGTTGAAAATGAGAACTTGGGACGCCAAGTTCAAATAGAAGACATGATGAAACAATTCCTGGAGCAATCAGAAGCAATGAAGGAGTCTGTGGCAGAATTGATAGTTCAACAAAAGGAGAATGCAGAGGCCGTAAGCAGGATGAGCATCAAATTCACAGAGATGATTGCTGAAGCGGAAGCTTGTGATCAATCGCAGGCAACAGTTTTAGCCAATATTCAAGAGGGACTACAAGAGGAAGATAAGGGTGAATTTTTAGATGAAGCCCAACAATTGGAATCTCTTGAGTGTCCCCGTGATGAGCTCACACTGACTGAAAATTCATTCTTGAAAGGAGAAATAGAGTATCCCCCAGCTGACAGTAATGGAGAAATAGATGTCAATGTTGAAAAGGTGTACACAAGTAAGGAAGTCAAGGACAAAGAAATTTCAGAGTTGAGGTTGATTGGACCACACTCGAAGCATTTTTCTACATTAAATTTGGTTGACAACATAGAAATAGAGTCTTCCAAGTTTGTAGAGAAATGTCTAGAGGAGGACCAAGCACCATATATTTTGAAATTTGCTAACTCAGAAAGACAAAATGACTTCGCTTACTTGAGGGCCAATAAGTTAAAAAGGCAACACCTACTGTTTGGTCCTTACAATTTTTCACCACCACCCCAGGAGCATAAGAGGAAATTAGAGAAGAAATTAGGGGTGAAATTCATATCCTCAAGGCGGAGGAGAAAGCGGTGAAACTTGGTATGTCGAGCCGCGACGTTAAACCAGGCGCTGCACGGGAGGCAACCCATGAAAAATATATTTTTTTTTCTCTTTCTTTCCTTAGTGCAAAGTTTTTCTTTTATTTCATTTTCTTTTCTTTTTCTTGACTAGGTTTAGATTTGCATTTTAATTAGTAATTTTTAATTTTTAGTAGGGAAATCTATGAATTTAACCAATTTTTGTTTAGTGAGGTGATTTTCAGGTATACCGGAGGAAAAATACGTGGAATCGAGAAAACGAGGCGAGGTATGAAAAATAAAATTTGATAGTGAAACAGAGCACTGGCGCGTTGGCGCCGTGTCACGGAGGCAATGCTACGCGTTACCCTCCGTGACACGTTGAAGGCTAACCTGGAATTTTTTAAATTCTAGTAAGCCAACGCGTTGGCTCCGTGTCACGGAGGAGGGCATCCGCGTTACCCTCCGTGACACGTTGCCCTTATTCCAGTGCCGGGTCACACCGGGTTTTCGGGTGACCCGCGTGTTTCTTTTAATTAAAACCCCCGATTTTCGCCCAAATTTCCCCATTCCCTCTACCCTCCGCGACCAAACACCCATTCCCCTACCCCCAAGCTCCGTGCCACGTTAAGAGACAAGGAAAACGTCAAGTCTTTATCGATTCTTCAATTCCAAGGTATGTTTTCATCGTCTATCTCAAATTTTTGGCGAGTTTTGTCACTTTTGAGCATGTGAGGTGAGATATATCACCCTAGGTAAAAATTAAACATGATGTGAATTATTTTGTGATTGATTATGTTCGGATTATTGTAGTTGACGTTTGAACTTATCGATTGATTGAATAATTCAATATTGATTGTCGAATTGAGTTCTAGGGCTTGGGGTTGTCGAATTTTAACTTGGGTAACTTGATAGTTTGACGAAATTGATGCCGGGGTGTGTTTATTAGTTGAGATAAGTCGTGGTAAATATTGTATAATTGGTGAAAGACGATTAATTCTCGTTTTTTAGTGGGACATTGCGTAATATGTGAATTGGTTGAATTGATTAGATTAGTGTATATAAAATGTTTGTATTGTTGTTTCTATTTGGTTGTTGTTATTGTTGCTAAGTGCCATGGGTGAATGGCTGTCGATGGTAGGATTGGGTTAGCTGTATGAAGTCTGAGTAGTTCGCTAGCCGGTATGCTGTCGAATTTTTGTGAACGCACTAAGCAATATGTTTATAGTAATTGTGTTTGGGGTGTAAATAGATCTATCCTTGCTAACATGTTGTAAATATTGTTAAAGACTAAGTGTGGGGTAAATTTTGTTTAACCCGACCTTAGCCAAAACTAACAAGTTTTTAGCTTAACGTTGTGCTTGTCTGTGTAAATTGACAGGTACAATGGCCAGCCGACAAGATAAAGGCAAGGGTGCTTCAACCTCAGGCACCGGCAGAAAGAGAATGAGACTGGGCACTGCTGTCCCAGCTGCACCTGCTGTTCCACGCGGTCAACACCGCCGATACGGAACACGATGGGTCACCGATGAAGGGAAGAAATGGTACGCAAAGCATAAGGAGAACAAGTACTTCCCGGAGGAATATATTGCAAGGGAACCACTTGCACAGGAGTTCCCTCGCATCGTGCAGAGGATTGAGGCAGCTGGGCTCAGCTTTATTTTTCAGGAGCCCACGGAGTGCAACCTTCACTTGGTCCGGGAATTTTATGCCAACTAGAACCCGGCCATCAGAAGCCACACTATTAAAATCAGAGGGCAGATTGTCACTCTGGATCCCCAGCAGCTGAATGCCATCGTTGGAGCGCGGGACACAGACGCCCACGTTCTCCGCCAGCTCAATATCACCCCACCGTACGCCGACATCAGACGTACGTTGTGTGGGGCTCGATCCACAGCCCGATGGAGCAGACATAAAGAGAGGGGTTATCACCAGACTCTGCCTTATTCGCAGATGAACAGGGAGGCCAGAATCTGGCTAAAAATTGTATGTTCGTGTTTGATCCCGGGAGTGCATATGACAGACGTGACCCGGGATCGTGTCTGCCTGGTGTATGCCCTTATGAAAGGGCTTGAGATTAACGTGGGGGCGGTTATAATATCCGCCATGAAGAGAGCCAGACTACACCAGGGCCACAAATACGGGTTTGGCGGACTCATCACCACCTTCCTCCGAGGCCTCGACGTTGAGGAAGAAGCCTTGGATTACATTCCGCAGTTGGAGCGGCGGGCCCTTGATGTGACGAAGACCAAGGCCCCCGACACTACACACGGACCTGTGCTGACTCTGGGCGAGCGACATGCTCGTGACGACCAGTATATGGCCCGTATGTTCGGTATGCAGATGCTGCAGCTACGGATAGGTGGGAGACCAGCCACCGAGGATGAATTATGGCAGCTGGAGCTGGACTACCCTTTTGGCGAGAACGCCAGAGCTTTATGCAAGGTGGGGCCAGCCTTTGTGGAGCTGACTGATGACGACGTCCCTACTGATGAAGAGACACGTCGTGAGGACTCTGATGTGGAGTCCGATGACGGCGAGGGAGCTGATTCAGATATGGCCGACGAGGCCGCAACACCGGATGAGGAAGTCGAATATTTCGACTAAGCAGGGAGTTCCACCACCCAAAATTTTGTGCTTTGTATTGTTGTGAACACTGGGGACAGTGTTCGATTTAAGTGTGGGGTGGGGAGTAGTTAGGTGCTGGGTCATAGGCTCTAAACTTGTTGTATAATTTTTCGTTGACGTTATGTATGTCTGTGTTTTCCCTGTTGTGTGAACTGATTTGTGATGTATGTGTATATATTTGTGTTGTGGCTAATGATGTGTGTTTTGAAAGTTATGGTTGCACTTGTAAATATTTTGTAAATTTTGTAAATATTTTTTTTTCTCTATCGATATGATCGATATTTTTCAAAATTTTTGCGAAAAGATTTTGCATTTATCAACATAGTTTGCAAATATTTTCTATCGAAATGATCGATGTGTTGCAAAAATTTTGAAGTTTTATTTTTGGGTTTCTCGGAGTTTGTTTTCGGTTCTTTTACCGAGAATAGTCCCATTGAACCGATGTCATAGTTAGTGACCATTCCCTATGATGGATGGATGACGACTGTCTTAAGGGAAATGTAGTCGATAGGAGTAGATGTTTTTTTTTTAGTTTCTTTGGTGGATTGCATCAATAAACTGTAGTTGCTTATGGTTGCTAAAATTTCGTTGCGTGTTGTAATTGATGTTCGAAATGTGAAAATGATTCATTTGAAAGCATGCAATTGTGTAAATATGTTGAGTTACCTAGGCTATAGAATTTGGTTCATTATGATTGAGGCTTAATCTTGAATTCATGTAATTGACTAATTAAAGAGTCTGTGAATGCATCTTGATTCGAGCATGTGCATGAAGTGTGAGTGAGGTTTTGCTATTCCATGTCATTGTGAATTGTCTAGAACTTGCCTGGCGTGTATACAAAGCGAAATGAAGGAGGGGTAGTGTTGGAAAGGATGTAGGCATTTCTTTGTTGTAACCGTTAGTTTCCATTTTTTTCTTGTTAAATTCTACCTGTCTATATGTTGTATACCCTAGTCAGCCCGTTGAGCCTTTAGCCGATTTCTTTCTTTTGTCCAGAATTGTATGAACTAAGCTTTATTCCTTCTTTTCATTAGCCTTGAAGTCTATAAGAAACTCTTAAGCGCTTATAAAGAACAGAAAATTGTTTCCCAAAGTGTTAAAGAGTGAAAAGAGTGAAAAGAGTGAAAAGAAAAAGAAAAGCAGAGTGAAGAAAGAAAAGATGATGTTGAAGAGGCACTAGTTGTAATTAAATGAAATTGAGGGTACATGAAAACCCTCTGTTTTGTGTCAAGTGTGCCTGATGAAATGGGCTGTATGAAAGTAAACCAGCATGAAGGGGAGAAAAAGAGAAAAGAGAGGAACAATGTCCATGAGTCGAGGGGAATGAGTTGAAAAGGCGCTTAAGGATGCTAGCAACTATTATTGGCTAATCAAATATATATATACTAGATCCATAGCCCAGTTACAACCCATTAAAAGTCCTATTTGATCCTACACTGCATTTCTTTATATTAGTGGAGTAATACACTAAGGGCAAGCTTATGGGTCATGACATGATGCATGTGAATTTTTTTGGGAGAGAGAGTGAAATTAATTTCTATATGCCCCTACGTGCATGTTTGTGTGCTGCACGAGCATAAAAGGGGAAGTTTCTCTCGAGTTGTGAGGGTACATGCTTGATTAAAGATTGATTTTCGGGTCGGATTTCTTGATTAGTTGATTTGCATGAGTTTGCCGATATCAAGAATCAATTCTTAAAAGTCTAGGAAGCCTCGATGTATTAAGGTCATTGTCTTGTACGACCAAGCATGTTTTCTTGATGATTTGCAAAAAAAAATCGAATAATCGGTATGACCGTAACGTAAATGGTTGCACCATAGTGACAAAGGTTGAGATGTGATGTGCATGATTTGTGTATGTGTTGTTCGAGGACGAACAAGGATTTAAGTGTGGGGTAAGTGATCTTGGGCAGATTTATATGCCCAAGTGATACTCAAACGTACCATTTTTACCTTGTTTGTTGTGCAATGTGTATATAATATCATGTCTTTGGCAATAAAATGCGAATTTATACTAACCAACATGATTAGCATTTGTTTTGCAGGATAATGTGATTTTTAGGAGCAAAAATGCGTGTTGGAACTATGTCGGAGTTGGACTTGGATGCGAGCGTGGAAAAGACCTCAGATGGCACATTTTACACTGGCTCCGCGATGGCGCCGTGCCACGCTGCCATCGCGGTAGCACACTGCCTGGAGAGGAAATCAATTGGCAGATTCCAGTGAGGCATCGCGACAGCTCCGTGGCACGGAGACAGGGCTCCGCGATGGCCTCCGTGCCACGTTGAAGCCAATTATCCGGACCCTGAAATTTCCAGAGAGGGTCCGCGTCCACGCCGTGTCACGGAGGCAGTGCTCCGCGTTGGCCTCCGTGACACGTTGCTTGTTATTCCGGGAAAAATTTTCCACTAGTATAAATAGCACACTTAGGTTATTTTTAAAGCAGTCTTCTTTTAGTTTTAGTTTTTTTGGTGGAGTTCAGAAGTGGAGAGAGGAACGTGGTTTTGTGGCAGTTGAAGAATAGAAAAGATAAGAGTTTTATTCTTTTCCCTTCTTCTTTTCCTTCAATTGTATGCATGATTTACACTCATTCTAGGATGATTAATCCAAGAATGAGTGGCTAATTCCTTTCTTGCTGAGGTTTTGAACTTGTGTAATGATTCTTGGTAATAATTGATATGGTTTCTTCTTCTTCTTGCATGTTGTTCTATTAATTCTTGTGCTTATTACATTCTTGATTGGCCACCATTAATGTATATCTAAAAAGTCCAATTTCACTCGAGAGAGCATGAAATTGGAAAGTTGTGAATTAATAGGGTATTGTTCTTAACTTGATTTGGGAAAATTGGGTTTTGATGTGCTTTCTTGATAGAAATATACTTGAAAGCCGTATTAGTCAATTTAGGAACCGAAATTGTAGTGTTAGGTCATAAATTGCATTTGATCACAGAAATGTAGACGAATGGTTTATGAAGCTAAAGTGAAATTAAATACGGAAGTTTTAATTTCTAGGCAAACGTTCTTGGCTAGCAATATAAAGAAGAAGATGACCAAATTATCATGATTATCAAGTTCATTACTCGTTCTTAACCTTGGCATGTGCATATCCATTGTCTAAACTCAACGTAAATAGTAGTTCTTAATTTTAGTAGATAATTAGTTTAGAAACAAAACTTACTCAAATCTTGATTGGATTGTTGTTAGCATAGTTAGAAATAGAATAGAAATATAGTGAACTAGGAAATTTTGCATATCTAGAGCAGCCTCCTTGGATCGATACTTGGCTACTTAGCCACTTTATTACTTGTTTGACCACGTACACTTGCGTGTCGGTGTATAATATATACCGAGCAGCAGACTGCGAACAACTATGAGAGGCTAAAACCTCCATAGCTAGGGTTGTGGGAACCATGGTGAATTAACAAGCTAGGGTTACATAAAGTGATCTTAAAACCAATACAAATACTTATATTGTATTCTCTTCATGCTTAAACGTTTCTTAACGGTGCGCAACATTAGGAAGTGCCCGAATTCTTTACTTGCTTTGGTCGAAGAGGTAGAGATTAGGAAAAGAGAGTTACAACGGAGCCTTGATCTTGATGATCATTGTATTAACTTGAGCTGTGGTCACAGGATAGTTATATCTGGAACTTAGTGATAACGGACATTTTGAAACCGCTCATGCGACTTGGTCGAGTGATTGAGTATCGTCATTCAATAAGGATTGGTCGGCCATTTGAATGAACCTTAGTAAACAATTCTATAAGTAAGTATTGGTGATAATCACGAGTGTATACCTAAAGAAGTTATGAACACATGGGGAACACAAACCCTAGTTATCCTTTGACATTGACTTAATATCAGAATTTTAATATTTGTTTTTATTATTGATTTTCTTTAGAATCCCCCTATTTTGAAGTAACTACCTTAGAAGTTCAATTACCGGTTATAATCCAGTCTCTCTATTCCGTGTGGGATCGACCCCAACCTCTAGTTGGGTTCTTTATTGAAAACATTCACTTCTCACTTCAATAAGAGGTGTGGTTTGAGAGTTATCACCGACATACCATGATATAGCTTAGGTAGTCCCAACTATCACACTCAAGTGGGTAGAGTCATCTATAACCTTGCCAGGTCAATGGACGATACCATGATATCGATATCAAGCTTAAGGGCTAATCAGGCCGGGGATAGCTCACAAGGGAGGTCCCAATAATATATTAGTATCAACCTACGTTGGCGCGTAGTTTTGGGGTATAGGGTGATCGACCCTTAACCCGCTCGGTTCTAGACTCTTCTCCCAAACACATGCAATTCTCTACATCGTATATAAGGAAGCTCAACATCGTCTATTGATGAAGCTCAACATCGTCTAATGACGAAGCTCAATATGAAATCATGCATAACTCAACATCGTATGAAACGAAGCTCAACATTGTCTATTGACAAAGCTCATTAATGAATCATACATAGAATCGACCTCGTATGAAAATGAAGCTCAACATTGTCATTTGACAAAGCTCAATAATGACACACATCTCAATTATGAATTCATGCATATGAGAAGCTTTATTTCGAAACATACCACAAGCTCAATCATAGGTGGGAGCATCTAATCCAAATCATATTGTAAGGTACATGTAGAAATATTTAACTCAACATACCACAAGCTAGAATTTATGAAACATCGGGGAAAACTTCATTTCAAATAATGTGGTAAGCTTATGTCGGAAAAATCATCACGTTAAATCAACACGTGGGCATTGTCCAAAGCTTTATCATACTAGGATCTACTCATTTTATTATGAAAATAACATCATAATCATGGGTAGCTTTAGAAACATGCTTTTCATCATCAAATCTCAACATCATCATGCATTCATCATCATTAACTACCTTTATGAACTTCTCATCCATGGACATTTTAGATTCAAGATTTTTGGAAAACAATTTTTTATATTGAAAACAATTTAGAATCTCCCAAAGCTTTACAATTCATCAATATAAATGCAATCTAATCATACCCATGTATAGAAATTATAGAATTATGCAATTTGGGTAAAACCCCTTACTTGATCATAGACATTTCATCATATTTTGATAGAAATTGGGCATGGGTATGGAAGGAAGCACCCCCTCATAGCCTTACGTACCTGGGATTAGTGGATTCTTACACTCTCCAATTGCCCAAGGTAAGATCCTAATGGAAACCTTGAAATTTGGCCTTGAATCACCTCTTCAATCCTTCAAACTTGCATGCATGGGAAGAATAACTTAGAGTAGGCTTTTCCCCTCTCTAAACCCCTCAAAACGAGCCTTAAACAACGTTGTATAGGCCCTTAGAACTTGGGAAATGATATAAATAACCTTACTGAATTCGCAGAAAATTGATCACTGGCCAAACAATGGACGACCCAACGAGTCGTTGAAGGATACCACAACCCGTGGTTTCTGTTCGTGCTAAGCACTGTCCAAGCCTTCTCTTGGATTCATACAATGAGTAGACAGGACGACTCGTCCTTCGATACCACGAGTTGTTCCTTCAATCGTTGTCTCCTCTTCTGAAATTTCTGAATTCCTTCACAACGAGCCTCACCATGACTCGTTGTATCCTACAACCGGTCGTGGTTTCCATCCGTCATTCCCATTGGAGATCTGGGTTCCCTTACCACGACTCTTCACAATAGATTATTGCAAGCCACGACGGGTCGTTGGATGACCCATTATACTCCCTAACTGCTAAGTCGTCTTACCACAACTACTAACGACTACTCATTGTTTCTTACAACGAGTCGTTACATCAACCGTTGCTTCCACTGCCACCTGAACACCTGAACCCACGACTGCTAACAACGGCTCATGGTTACCTACCATGAGTCCTTGTACCTCTTGTTCTACAACTTTTCCCCAACTTTTAGCAGTTTTGCATTTTTAATTCCCGGGTCTACTCTCAGGCACTCCCGGGGTATTACAATATCTCCCCCTTGGAAGCATTCATCCTCGAATGTTTGAAACAAGCAGAAAACAGAAACATGCAATTTACCATATACAAAACTAATCATTTTAACCGAAACTGACGGAATGACTACCTCCGATTCAAAACACACAGCTAAAACTGAATTCACCAATCATACACACATCCACATACATAAAAGAAACTTGTGCACATAATTTAACATGAAGACTAAATAGAGTCTGAGTGCAAAACTGATACCTCAAGATGAAATTGAGCCGATGGAGAACAAATGTGGATATTTAGCCATCATATCTGCTTTGGCTTCCCATGTAGCTCCTTCAACATGCTGATTTCTCCATAATACTTTAACGGAAGCTACTTCTTTGTTCCGTAGCTTACGAACTTAACGATCTAATATTTCAACGGGTACTTCTTCATAACTGAGGATGTCTTTTACACTAGCACTGTCACCGAGACTACTAAAGCTGGATCACCCAAACACTTTTTCAAAAGTGACACATGAAACACAGGATGAACTGAAGATAACTCCGATGGCAAGTCCAACTCATACACCACCTTACCAACTCTCCCCACAACCCTATAGGGACCAACATAGCAGGATTGAGTTTCCCTTTCTTTTCGAACCGCATGGCTCCCTTAATGGGTGATACCTTTAGAAATACCCAATCGTCCACCTCAAACTCCAAATCTCTTCTCGTCACATCAGCATATGATTTCTGACGACTCTGAGCGGTCTTCAGCTTGTCCCTTATCAACTGAACCTTACCATGGCCTCATGAATCGAATTAGGTCCTATCATGGCTGCCTCACCAGCCTCAAACCATCCGATAGGCGATCTACACCTCCGTCTGTAAAGAGCCTCGAACGGTGCCATTTGGATACTGGAGTGGTAGCTGTTATTGTAAGCAAACTCGATTAAAGGCAAGTGATCATACCAACTACCTTTAAAGTCCATCACACAAGCTCTCAACATGTCCTCGAGAGTTTGAATCGTCTGCTCCGTCTGGCCATCCGTTTGCGGATGAAATGCTATGCTGAGTTTAACGTGAGTCCCAAGCCCTTTTTGGAAAGACCGCCAAAACTGAGAGGTAAACCGAGTACCTCGGTCTGAGATAATAGACAAGGGCACCCCATGAAGTCAAACCAACTCCCGAATATACAATTTGGCATGATCATCCGCTGAATCTATGGTTTTGATTGGTAGGAAGTGTGCAGCCTTGGTCAACCTGTTGACCACCACCTAAATGGAGTCATATTGACAGCAAGTACGAGGTAGACCGGTAATGAAATCCATATTAATATCTTCCCACTTCCATGTGGGAATGCTGATATCCTGAAGTACGCCTTCCGGCCTTTGATGTTCAACTTTCACTTGCTGACAATTAGGACATTTGGCTACGAATTCTTCAATATCCTTCTTCATGCCGTTCCACCAATATATTTCTCGCAAGTCATGATACATCTTGGTGGTACCCGGATGGATAGAATACCTGGATCCATGTGCCTCATTTAATATCCGGTCCCTCAGATTATCAACATCTGGAACACACAGACAACCCTGATACCACAGTATACCATCTCCCCCTTGGGAGAAGACCTCTACCTTCTGACTTATAGCGGCTTCCTTCAGCTTTACTAGAATTGGATCCTTATCTTGCCTGGCCTTCACATCCGTCACCAAGGATGATTTTGATCCGTTTTGCACAACAATGCCGCCATCAGTCGATTCGTCCAATCTAACTCCCAACCTTGCGAGTCGATGGACCTCCTTCACCAACTCCTTCTTTCTTTCACCCACGTGGGACACACTCTCCATAGAGAGCCTACTAAGTGCATCCACAACCACATTATCCTTGCTCAGGTGGTAAAGGACACTTATGTCATAGTTTTAGTAACTCCAACCACCTCCTTTGCCGAGATTGAGATCTTTCTGCGTGAACACATATTGTAAGCTCTTATGATCCGTGAATACATCCACGTGGACCCCATACAAGTAATGCCGCGATATCTTCAATGCAAACACCACCGCAGCCAATTCAAGATCATGGGTCGGATAGTTCTTTTCATGGATTTTCAATTGTCTCGAGGCATAAGCTATCACTTTCCCATGCTGCATCAACACGCACCTGAGTCTGACTCGTGAAGCATCACAATACACCACAAAACCATCGGTACCCTCGGGTAGGGTCAACATTGGTGCTGAAGTGAGTCGGGTCTTCAACTCTTGGAAGCTTTTCTCATAAGCCTCCGACTATTGAAACTTCACCTTCTTCTGAGTCAAATTGGTCAATGGTGCGGCATTAGATGAAAAACACTCCACAAATCTCCGATAGCAACCCGCCAAGCCCAAAAAGCTCTTGATATCTGACACTGGTCTGGGCCAATTCTTTACCTCCTCGATCTTCTGAGAGTCTACTTTCATGCCCTCACCTGATACCACATGGCCTACAAATGCCACTGAGTCCAACCAAAACTCACATTTGCTGAACTTTGCATACAACTGACGATCCTTGAGGGTCTGAAGCACTATTCTCAAGTGAGCGACATGGTCCTCCTCGCTCCGAGAGTATATAAGGATGTCATCAATGAACACAATCACGAACATGTCCAAATATTCCTTGAACACCCTGTTCATGAGATCCATAAAAGCTGCAGGGTCATTGGTTAGTCCAAAAGACATAACAACAAATTCGTAGTGACCATACCGAGTCTTGAAAGCAGTTTTTGGGATGTCACTCTCTCGAACGCTGAGCTGGTGATACCCAAATCAGAGATCAATCTTGGAGAAAAACTTGGCACCCTGAAGCTGGTCAAGTAAATAATCGATCTTGGGTAAGGCGTACCTGTTCTTAATGGTAACCTTGTTCAACTGCTGATAGTCAATACACATACAAAGGGAACCGTCCTTCTTTCGAACAAATAATATTGGTGCACCCTAAGGAGACTTACTCGGCCTAATAAAGCCCTTATCTAATAGGTCCTTCAACTGATCCTTCAACTCCTTCAGCTCGTCTGGAGCCATTCTATAAGGCGGAATAGATATAGGCTGCATGTCGGGAAGAAGATCTATACCGAAATCAATCTCCCGCTCGGGAGGGACACCTGGCAAATCATCAGGAAAGACCTTTGGATACTCACGTACTACTGGTATGGACTGGATAGTCGGGGTCTCGGACTCCACATCCTTAACCCTAACTAGATGGCACATGCAACCCTTAGAAATCATCTTTGTGGCCTTAAGGTAGGAAATGAATCGACCTACAAACACAACTGAACTACCTTTCCATCCTAAGACTAGATCACCCAGAAATCTGAACTCTACTGACCAGGTCCTACAATTAACTGAAGCATAACATGCAAATGGCCAATCCATGCCGAGAATAATATCGAAATCGGTCATGGCTAACTCTATCAAATCTGCTGAGGTGACTTTATAAAGAACTAAGATCGGGAAACCTCAATACACCCGTCTAGCTATAACTGAGTCACCTACTGGAGTAGAAACTGAGAAGGGCTCTGATAAGACATCGGGACTAACTCCGAAGCTACTGTCTATATATGGTATCACAAAAGATAGGGCAGCCCCCATATCTAGCAATGCATAAACATCAACATGAAAGACTCTCAACATATCAATGACTACATATGGTGAGTCCTCCTGCTCCTGACAAGTGGCTAAGGCATAGAACTTATTCTGGCGCTGCCCGCCAGTTGTGCTAGTAGATGTCCCCTGATGTGCTGTACGTGGGGGTAAGGCTGCTGAACTAGAAGCTGGGCCTCGACCCCTAATCTGATCCTGTCTCACAGCGAGGCAATCTCTGAGCATATGTCCAGGCTGCCCATATCCAAACAAGCTCCTGACCCTGCGAAACACTGGCCTGTGTGTCCTCAGCCACACCTGTGACAAGATGGAATGCTGGAATTTGTGGATCTACTGCTATGACCCCTTGAGCCTGACGCTCTCCCCTTTTGGTTATGTTTGGGCCTAGATGGCACACTTAGTGCTGAAGACGCTGGGGCTGATGATCTCTGGTGAGTCTGCTATCAATTCCCACCACCGGACCTCTTCTGAGAGAATCTGTGGTCCTCAGTCCTGCCCTCTTGGCCTCCCTCTCCCTTGAATGTGCTGCCTCAATCTGCTGAGTGTACAACACAATGTGAGGGAAGTCCATGTCCTGATGGAACATAGCTATCCTGCAGTCCTTGTCCAAATATCCTGCTATACCGTGCACAAATCTGCTCACCCGTGCCCACTGGTCGGCCACTAACTCCGAGGCCTTGACTGCTCAGGTCAACCAGCAGGCACGGGTTGAGAAGATTTGTGCACGGCCTGCTGGTTGACCTGAGCAGTCAAGGCCTGCGCAAGCATATGAATGGTAGCTCGGAACTCAGCATGAGTGGCTAGCTCCAGTGCCTGAGGCTCCTGAACTGGTGAGGCTGGCTGATGCTCATAACTGTTACCATCCTCGTGGCCTACACCACCTCCATTCCTCCTTCCATTCACTCTTCGAGGAGCCATGATTCTGCAATCGTGAGTAGCACAAATAAGAACGATAGAAAGGCTTTCGTCGCACGATATATATTATGAAAGAAGAGAAATATTTCCTAAAACATCTAGTAGCCTCTTCATCATAAGTGTGGCGCGCTTCACACCCATGAAAAAGACTCTACCTAACGCGGATTTCAGACTCCCTAGGACATATCAAACCTATGGCTCTGATACAAAGTTTGCCACGACCCGAGAGTAGACCCGAATCGTAGACACGGGACAAGGGACCTCGAGAGATCCCAAGTCGACCCATGACATAAGCATTCAACTAACTCATTTAATAAACATGAAGAAAGCATAATTACAAACTCAGCGGAAGTCTCATACAACGGCGCATCAGAATAATATTTGAAGCTATACATACATAAGTCTGATAGCCTCTAGTCTAGACGAGTTGATGGGACAAGACCGCAACTAACTCCACATAATCTGAAACTGAAACACGACATGAAGCTGAAAGTCTAGTCCTCGAAAGATGAGTACTAACCAATCACGCAGGTGCTAACTCTGATAAGAGACTACGAGCGGGGCTGAACCTGAGAATTCGATCCTGCATCATAAAATGATGCAACATAGAAAGTATACTGTCAGTACATGGAATGTACCGAGTATGCAAGGTAAGTAAAACTGTTCTAGCAAAGTAAATCTTTTTAAACATTCATACGATATCAAAAGCTTTCAAGTATAAGTAGAAGGACTACATGCATTCATTCTGAAATTGAAATCTTATCGTGACATGACCATGCTTAGCTTTACAATATCATGACTGACTCGAATGTCTAAAAGCTGGACATAACATTTATATTAAAAGCTGAACATTGAGTCAAACCTTACTTTTAGAACGTGCATGAATAAGGTAATCATCATGAGTAATGAATATGCAAATCTAAATGATATAGATAGTGGGAGACTCGTCACTTAACTGACATACCCCGATAGAGCTTACATGGTCCCAACTATCACACTCAAGTGGGTAGAGTCGTCCATAACCTTTACAGGAGAATGGACGATACCATGATATCGATATCAAGCTTAACAGCCAGTTGGGCCAGGGATAGCTCACAAGGGAGGTCCCAATAATATAATAGTATCAACCTACGTTGGCGTGTAGTTGTGGGCTATAGGGTGATTGACCCTTAACCTGCTCGGTGGTAGACTCTTCTTCCGAAAACATGCAATTCTCTACATTGTATATAACGAATCTCAACATCATCTATTGACGAAGCTCAACATCGTCTAATGACGAAGCTCAATATGAAATCATGCATAACTCAACATCGTACGCAATGAAGCTCAACATTGTCTATTGACAAAGCTCATTAGTGAAATCATGCATAGACTCGGCATCATATGAAAATGAAGCTCAATATTGTCCTTTGACAAAGCTCAATAATGACACACATCTCAATTATGAATTCATACATATGGAAAGCTTTGTTTCGAAACATACCACAAGCTCAATCATAGGTAGGATCATCTACTCCAAATCATGTGGTAAGGTACATGTAGAAATATTTAACTCAACATACCACAAGCTAGAATTTATGAAACATCAGGGAAAACTTCACTTCAAACAATATGGTAAGCTTTGGTCGGGAAAATCATCATTTTAAATCAACACGTGGGCATTGCCCAAAGCTTTTATCATACTAGGATCTACTCATTTTATCATGAAAATAACATCATAATCATGGGTAGCTTTAGAAACATGCTTTTCATCATCAAATCTCAACATCATCATGCATTCATCATCATTCACTACTTTATGAACTTCTCATCCATGGACATTTTAGATTCAAGATTTTTGGAAAACAATTTTTTGTATTGAAAACAATTTAGAATCTTCCAAAGCTTTACAATTCATCAATATAAATGCAATCTAATCATACCCATGTATAGAAATTGTAGAATTATGCAATTTCGGTAAAACCCCATACTTGATCATAGACATTTCATCATATTTTGATAGAAATTGGGCATGGGTGTTGAAGGAAGCACCCCCTCATAGCCTTACATACCTGGGATTAGTGGATTCTAACACTCTCCCATTGCCCAAGGTAAGATCCTAATGGAAACCTTGAAATTTGGCCTTGAATCACCTCTTCAATCCTTCAAACTTGCATGCATGGGAAGTATAACTTAGAGTAGGCTTTTCCCCTCTCAAAACCCCTCAAAACGCGCTTTAAATGACGTAGTATAGGCCCCTAGAACTTGAGAAATGACAAAAATAACCTTACTGAATTCGTAGAAAATTGATCACTGGGCCAAACAATGAACGACCCAACGGGTCATTAGAGGATACCACGACCTGTGGTATTTGTCTGTGCTAAGTACTGTCCCAACCTTCTCTTGGATTCATACCATGAGTAGAAAGGATGATTCATCCTTAGATACCATGATTCATTCCTTCGATCGTTGTCACCTCTTCTGAAATTTCTGATTTCCTTCACAACGAGCCTCACGATGACTCGTTGTATCCTACAACGGGTCGTGGTTTCTATCCGTTGTCTCCACTGGAGATCTAGGTTCCCTTACCATGACTCTTCACAACGAATTGTTTCAAGCCATGATGGGTTGTTGGATGACCCGTTATACTCCCTAACTGCTAAGTCCATCTCTTACCACGACCATTAACGACGACTCATTGTTTCTTTCAACGAGTCGTTACATCAACCGTTGCTTCCACTGCCACCTGAACACCTGAACCCACGACTGCCAACAACGGCTCTTGGTTACCTACCACAAGTCGTTGTACCTCTAGTTCTGCAACTTTTCCCCAACTTTAAGTAGTTTTGCATTTTTAATTCCCGAATCTACTCTTAGGCACTCCCGGGGTATTACAAAATATGGCAGGACTTCGTCAGTAGACTGTAGTAAGAAATACCATGTTCGTTACCCCTCTCCATCCGGGTTTGATGAAAACATATGAAGTTATAAAAGAGACCTACAGATGGTATGGAAAGAAGGAAGGTATTGTCGAGTTGTAGCACAGAACTCCAATGGCCAGTAGGGAAAGGCAAGACCCCGGAAACTAGGCGGGCTAGTTCAGGAAATAGTCATGCCTGTGCGTGAAGATGGAAAGTAGGTAATATGAATATAGTTACATGGTTACCACTCAGGTGTAAACATGACCCCGTTTGAGCCATTGTTGACAGGCTAAGGAGATCAACACATCTCTTGCTGGTCAGAATTATGTTTCAGCTAAAGATTACATTCGGTTAAATACCAAAGAAATATTCCATCTATAGGGGTTATCAGTGTCTATTAACTTCTGGCAAAGGGGCACAACTCACAGCTAGGTTTTAGAATGGTGTCAGAATAGATTGGGATGCATGGTAATTTGAGTATGACTTCTCGTCCCCAAACAAATGGCCAAGCAGAGCACACAATTCAGACGCCTAGAGATCTGTTATAGGTGGAAATGTAGGCTCCCTAAATGATGACTTGAAGCAGATAAATTAGGGGTAATTAAACCGGGCATACTAATACATTAGTCAAACGAAGGGAGTTAATCTTAACAGGAAGGATGTACCGGCAGCCCAGGGTTATTGGAAGTCCTATCCTACGAACGTTGTAGGGAGTTAAAGATTGAACCAGAAACTGGGTATCCTTAAAAATTTCACTAATGAAGGGCATTATGGAATCTGATAAGAAGGGGAAGCCTAGCCCTAGATTCATTAAGCCTTATCGGGCTCTCCAAAAGATTGGCCAAGTGGCCTATGAGATAGAGTTACCTTCGAGGCTAGGATCTGTTCATCAATGCTAAGCAAGCGCGTAGAAGACCTTGTCTCAGATTAATCCAATTGGAGATACCTAAAGTACAGAGGCATTGCTTCGTGGAGAGATTCCAATAGTTATAAGAGCCATCTTGAGAACCAAAGTTGTAACTCCTTAGAGTATCATGGGGTACAGAAATATAGAAGAAATGGATTGAAAAAAAACCATGAATGATGCAAAGTATGGACAATTTCAGTTATCCTAGGCTCTACGATGATAGTATACAGATCCAGATGATTTAAGTTATGGCGAGATAGTTTCAGATGTTATGTAGTTGACTCTGTTGATATTATTATCAGTTGATTATGTTATATGTGATAGATCTATGTTTCAGTTGCAAATAGCGTTCTATGAGACACTTGTGTTGGACTTTTTTGCATTTCAGGTTTTAAGAGAGTCCATATTATAGAGGAGACTTTGTCGAAATTTTTTTGGCCTCAGTTAAAAAGAGTTGAGCCTTTTAAGCCTAGATATTACATTCAAGGACGAATGTTCCTAACGGGGGGATGATGTTACACCCCGTAAGTTCCTATCGTTTAACTAATGCATTCGTACGAATGTTGGGAGTTTTATAGTACGACATATATGAAAAAGGCCTAGGGGATGAGTATACGAACATGGCATCGAGCGATCAGGAGGTTGGGGCTAGGGGCCAGGCGCCTTGGGTGCCGCATCTCTTTAGCCGGTCCGGTGCTATGGCGGCACGTGGCACACCCTTGTGCGGCGCTATGACCGGCGCGTGACACACCCGGGGTTGGAGCGATGGGTGGCGCGCCGTGTCCCCCTGCCCACTGCCTCAACTACTATATAATGCCCCCTTGTTCAATTCAAATCATTTGTAAAGAATCCCTTCAGCCAGAATAGAGAGAGCACAACTTTATCAAATTTTTGTCAAATTACTCTATCAAACTCCGTCCAAACGCAAATTAACTTCAGGTAACAAGTCCTAAGCCTACGGGAAGCATTTCTATGGAGTAATTTCTCAAAAATTCACTCGGCAAACTGGAACCCCATCGAGTAAAGGATGTTAGAATTGTTCCAAATTGGATTCTAAACTGCCACGGGCAATAGGTAAGAATTTCTCCCTTCTAAACTTTTCAGAAATTGTAAGTTTTTAGTCGAGTGAAACGAAGTTGAAGTTGTGGTTAAACCTATTGAAGGATATCATTATTCACCGATTCCTATTATTGAAATAGACACTCATTCTCTTAGTATAAAGGCTGCAATGGAATAGAATAACCGGTTACAAGTTGAACTAACCGAATAAATGAGAATCAACATTCGAGGTATGTTAAGGTTTATTCCTTGGCAAGTTATTCTCGTCATATAATGATACGACTTATGCTCTTGAACGTAGATAACAATCCCACGTGTTGTATTAGCTGTTTCTTGTAGATAATGCTTATATATGCTGTGGTTAGCTATTAGAAAATGTATCGAGGATAGATTATAGTATCCGTCATCGGGAAAGAGTAGGTTAGGTGTGGCACACACTAGAAGCATTATAGTAAGCCCTCTATGCTTCTGTTCACTGTTTTAGTAGAATTCTAATGTGTTGCCGCCATGCCAAGGCATTAGAGGCTTAGGGTTAGCTGTAGGGCCTATTTCAATAAACTAGACGGCATAGGGCATAAACGGGCGATATAACCTATAGTTTGATGCCTGTATAGATAGTGATGCTCGCCCAGAAGCCGTTGGCGTACCTTAGCGCCTCCAGGGCCATAATTTGAATAAGATAGTCCTACCCTAGAGTCAGCAGCACCAAAGTTGTCAGTGGAAAAGGTAACAACCTATTATATAGTTAACCACTGCCAGTGATTATCAGCTGTAGTCGACTTAGTGTCTCCATATGGGTCGCCCTGGAGGTCACTCTAGTCATGCGAGTCAAATAAACCCGTAGATACCCTACGGAGGGAATCTTATCAGTAGTGAAATACGGGGACAACACCCCAGCCCGCTCTTATTGATGCTCAGGTACAAGTTGCCGCGTGTGGCTAGGACCAAGCCACCTACGAGGTTAGGGATCGCCTAGAAAAGTTATATGAAATCTGAACAGACTAAGTCAGTGTCCAGGGGACTAGAACTATAGTAGTATAGTATTACCTTCAGGCTAGGAATAATAGCAAACCGCGTGGGAAAGGTTAGAGGCTGACTGCTCAGGAGCATGTCCGATTAAGTGGCAGCCCTACAATTGTCCTAAGTAAAGGAACTAAATATCTATTTGCGATATTATGGTTCGCTTATGAGTTACCACTATCCTAGCATGACATTCAGAGTATCATTAGACCACTCTAGGTCTCACCCTATTCGGTCCAGATCATTAGAGATTACGATCACAATAAGGATCCTCTAATCAGATATAGGTACATGGGGTGTGCTTGTTAGAAGCTATGCAGATTATTCTAGGGGCGAGTAGCGGTTGCATTAGACCTTATGAGCCAGATACGCCTTTTGAGTGGCTAGGCTGAGATTAAGATGCAGGGTACCGGTTGGGATTGACCCTACCTAGGATAGCCTTCCGTTAACCAATCTCAGGGTTACTAGCTGTGTCGTTGCCTTCGGGGCTATATGATCGCTCCAAGGAGCCAGATATTGTTCCAAGGGACTACGTAGAGGCTCAAGGGCCATATTACAATCCATTCCATGGATGGACCATTATTTTTATGCTGTATAGGCATCACTAACCCTCATCGAGCCTGATGCCTAGGGTGCAGTTATCAGGAGTCCACTAAACTTAGACACAACTACAGATCAGGAGCCGAGTGGGCTCAGTTGCAGACCCAGGGGACTGGTAGGTTGGCTATAGTTACTTGTGACTCAGATTGACCTTGTTAGGGATATATAGATTGAAGTGTGCTCGCCAGGGCTTATGGGGGCCTCGAGCGGGTTATCCTGTGTTGATTGTACCTTCTAGGCTTATGGGGGCCAGGTTAGGTTCTTGTTTGCTGATGTGCCATGATTTTATGACACTTTCGATGCTTAAAATTAAGAAACTATGAATATTTCGAGTATGTTTATGTAGATATGATGCGCTTGTGTTAAATGTTGCAGGAAAACAGGTCCGGAACGGGAACTGGGTAAAGTAAGGAAAAAATGGACTAAACTATAGGCTGATACCTAAGCCACGAGTCATAGTCCTAATGAACGAATCGTGCCTGGATTTGTGGGAAGAAATTGAGTTTGATGAAGAAGATCTAGTGTACCTCACAAGTTGAAGGCATGACTCATTACATCTGGTAATGAGTCATTATGACTGTCGTGGAGACTGGGCGAAGAATTTCGGAAGAATGCCCAGTGAAGACAACGAGTGACATAATGATTCTTCAGGTGAAGTGAAGACTCATCATCAGGTACTGTAGGCATCCGTCAAGTGCACTGGAGGATTTGGTGATCCAGGGCCACGAGGGACCTAACGACTCGTGCCCAGGCCTAACGAGTCGTTAGGTGACCCATCACCAGGACTGGATGAATTACTAAGAACGAGTCAAATTCAATGGCCACGACTTGTTGGGAGACCCAACGAGTCGTTATTTAGCCCGTTACACCTGTCGACCTGGAGTCTAATTTTAGTTAGGATAAATTTTATTTGGAACTATAAATATAATATTTAGGTTTATTTTTCAAGTATAGTTTATTTTACCACTTTTCACGTAAATTTTGGTGTTTATAATGATCATTCTTGGTTCAAGAAACAAAGTTTGTAATTTTGTTCTTGATTTTGGGAATCAAACGACATTAAAGTTTTGTTTATCGGTTTTGGTGTTTTATTCAATTCACGTGGTTTTCTTCTACGAATTTTTATAAGTTACAATTATGATTTCTTATATATTTTGTGATTGTGATTGTTCAAATATGAGTAGCTAAACCCATAACTAGGGTTGTGGGAACCATGATGAATTAACACACATAGGCAAAACACTAAATGATTCTTGAACGGAGTTTTATGCATGTATTGTTTTTCCCTTCGTTTTAATTATTCCTTAATGGTTGCAAATGTTGGAACTCGCCTTATTCTTATTGATCGGATCAAGGGGGTAAGGAATGGGAAAAGGGATTAACAACTGAGATTTAAGGCTATCAACCCTCATCTAATAACTTGAAATTGTCCGGAAATAGCTAATTCGATATTAAGGGTAAGGGTTAATTAAGCATACACCCGTATACGGACCAAGTTGCGTGGTGATAATCATCTAGATAGGGGATTAACCATTTAGATGACTTAACTTACCAATATTGCATGCTCAACACCGGAATAGATCACTAGTGTAAAAGCCTTGTGGTTATGAAGTCATGGGGAACACAATCCTAGTAACTTGTTGATTGAATACAACCGAAATTGATTTAAACATTTACTAGTCTTTACTCTTATTTATTATTTTGTTTTTCAATTCTTTCCCCCCTAGGAAATAAGTAAGCTGATAGTAATAGCTAATCACATTAGCTTTAGTTCTTTCCATATTCCCTATGGGATCATCCCCAACCTATGTTGGGTTCTATATTTAAAAACGACCACTTTATATCTCATTTACGAGGTGTATTTTAGGCGACACCAAATTTTGGTGCCATTGCCGGGGAATACAGCTAAGGCTTTTATTTTCTTGTGTTTGCTTTATTGTTGGTCCTTATTTCCTTTTTTTTTCTTTTGTTGTTTTTGTTCTTAATAGGTCTTAGGTTCATGCATGCCCAGTACTAGGAGCCAAGGAAAATCCCTGGTTCAAATTGATCACGAACTTGAATAAACACTGTGAAATCTGAGGAGAATGGCCAACGTACAAGAGCAAGAGACAGTGGACCAGGATACAACCAGAATGTTGGCTGAGTAACAAGCTTAGGCAAGAGATTGAGAGTTAGCAAGGGTTGCTGAAGAGAATTGCCTAGCTGCCGAAGTAGAGTGAGTAGAAGGAATAGAGGTCCAGATCAGTACAGGCACCGGTATTTCAATGAGGATGATGATGCTGATATTGACGAAGCCGTGCCAGTGGAGCTATTGTCCCTCCCACTTTTCTTGTTGGGGAAAAGTTTGATATTATCAGTGCTATGATCTAACTACTCAACATGAAGGGGATATTTTCGGGTCATGCAACTGATGATGCACATACTCACTTGACTAATTTCGTGGGTATCTGCAAAGCATATAAACAATCGGGAGTGAGTCAGGATGCGATATGGATTAGGTTATTTCCCTTTTCATTAGGGAGTGAGGCAACACTCTGGTTGGCAAAACTGCCCAAAGATTCTATCACTACATGGAGGGAGTTGAAAAGAGCTTCTCTTGAAAGATTTTTGCACCTTCCAGAGCTTTGTAGCTGAAAGATGAGATATACAACTTCAGGCAATTAAGTTTTGAGGCACTTCATGAGAAATGGTTGAGGTTTAACAAGAAACTCAAAAGGGTGCCCAACCATAGGATCCCAGATGATACATTGCTGGAAATTTTCTATAGGTCTTTAAATGCTAACACCAAGGTAGTGGATGATACTGTGTCTGGCGGAACATTCATAAGTCACACTTATTCTAAAGTTGCTGAGCTACTTGACAAAATCACTAAAACTAACCGCGCATGGCACACAAGAGAGTTGGAGACTTCGGCTGGTACTTATGAAGTAGGTATTTCTGCGAAGCAGAGAGGGAAGGATGAAGAGCGAGATTAGGATATTGCTGAAATAAAGACCATAATAGGGCTTCTTGATAAGCATTTGATGGGAGACGGGGTTGAAAAGGTAAATTTTGTGGGTTCTTAGGGCAAGGCCCTGAGAAATAATGAAGGTGAATCAGAATCTGAGGAGGAAGTTAATTATCTGAATGATCAAGTAGGCGAGTTTTCAGACTAACACCTAACGGTCTAACCAAGGCTCTTGGTGTCAAGGTCATGGGAACCAAGGTCGGAACTACTACAGGGATAACAATTACAACCGAGGCCAATATAGAGACAATGGAGACTGGAAAAAGTGAGAAGAGTACAAGAATGACAGAAGCGGTCTATGTGTTCCTCCAAGGAACTGTGAGCCAGAGTCTAGTGGTTCAAGGGTGGAAGACATGTTTTCTAAGGTACTTAAGCAGATGGAGGCGGAAAATGGCCATTTCAAGGAGCTCCGCGCTGATATTTCTGTTTATGAACCAAAAGGTGGAATCACATGCTGTGGCCATTAAGCAGATTGAGCAGCAGTTGAGTTAGATGTATAATGTGATGAACTAGAGGTAGAAAGGCACGCTTCCTAGCATTATAGTTCAAAATTCAAAAAATGACAGTCATTGCATGGCGGTCACTACTAGGAGTGGGAAGGCGACAGTTGATCCTTCGAGGTCGGTTGTGATTGATGAGATAGTTGAGCCCTTAGTGATTGATGATGATAGGATAGAAGATTATGAGGATCATACTTTGGTTGATGATTCAGTGGAGAAGACCGCTCCTAGTAATGCAAAGGAGCAAGGATCTGGCAAAGAGAAGGAGAAGGAGGTACCGCAAAAGATCACACCTATTCCTAGACCTCCTCCCTCTTTTCCACAGAGGTTGAAGAAAAAGGTCAAAGATGGGAAGTATCACAAATTCATTTCCATGTTGAAATAATTATTTTTGAACATCCCATTACTCAAGACACTTGAGCAGATGCCCAACTATGCTAAATTCATAAAGGACCTTGTCACTAGAAAGAGGACTGTAAGCTTCGAATCTGCAGATAATTTGCACCACTATAGTGCAATAGCATCCTGTTCTCTTGTTCAAAAAAAGGAGACCCTAGAGCATTCACCATGTCGTGCACTATTAGAGCCTTTAATTTTGCTAAGGCACTATGTGATATAGGTGCTAGTATTAATTTGATGCCGCTAGCAGTGTTCAGAAAATTGGGATCGGGAGCCCCCAAACTGACTACAAACCGACTTCCGATAGCAGATCATATGGTGAAGAATCCGGTGAGAATTCTCTATAATGTTCTAGTGAAGGTGGAGTCCTTTATATTTCTGACCAATTTTGTCATCCTGGACTGTGAAGTTGATTTTGAGGTCTCTATTATCTTGGGGTGACCATTCCTCGCCATCGGACATGCTCTTGTAGATATGGAAATCGGACAACTGAAATTCTGGTTGAACAATGAGGAGGTGACATTCAATGTATGCCGATCCATGAAGCAGTCAAATGACATGAGGGTGGTCTTAGTAATTGATGTTGTGGAACTTGAGTTTCCAATTTTGCATATGGAGGAGTTATTGATTCTTGAGGATTTAGCAGCAATTTTGATAAATGTTGGTGCTGAGGAGATCCATGGGGGTAAGGAGATAGTTAATGCACTTGCTGGTATGGGGTCATACACTTATGCTCCAAAGAAGATTGATCTTGACCTGAAGAATTGGGTGACCCCACCAGCTAGGGCATATATTGAAGAGCCTCGGGTATTGGAGCTCAAACACTCCCGTCTCACTTGCGGTATGTATTTTTGGGAACCGATAATACTTTACTGGTCATTGTTGTAGCTGACCTAGAGGAATGGCAAGTGGAGGCTTTGGTCTCCATTTTGAAGAGATATAAAAAAGCCATCAGGTGAACCATTGCAGACATTATTGGAATCACAGTCGGTATTTGCACTCATAAGATCCAGCTAGAGCTAGATTGTATTCCAAGCATTGAGCATCAACGTAGGTTAAATCCACCTATGCAATAGGTGGTCAAGAAGGAAATCATCAAGTGGTTGGATGCGGGTGTGGTTTACCCTATTGCTGACAGCAAATGGGTGTGCCCAGTTTAGTGTGTACCGAAGAAGGGAGGAATCACTGTGGTCCCAAATGCTAACAATAAGCTCATTCCACTCAGTCCAGTCACCAGTTGGAGAGTATGCATGAACTATAGGAAGTTGAATCGTTGGACTCAGAAAGATCACTTTCCTATGCCATTCACGGATCAGATGCTAGACCGACTTGCAGGAAGAGGATGGTACTATTTTCTTGATGGTTATTCGGGGTACAATCAGATATCAATATAACTCGAAGACCAAGAGAAAACTACTTTCACTTGTCCATATGGTACATTTGCTTTTAAGAGGATGCTGTTCGGGTTATGTAATGCGCTCGCCACTTTTTAGCGTTGCATGATATCCATATTTTCTAACATGGTGGAGGACATCATTGAAGTCTTTATGTATGAATTTTCGATGGTGGATGATTCATTCGAAGATTGTTTGGCTCATTTGAGCAAGATGCTGCAACGATGTGAAGAGGCCAACTTGGTGCTTAACTGGGAAAAGTGCCATTTCATGGTCAAAGAAGTTATAGTGCTAGGCCATAAGATTTCTGGTAAGGGTATTGAGGTGGACCGGGCCAAGATCGAAGTAATTGCTAGTCTACCACCTCCAATTTCTGTGAAAGGTGTTCGAAGCTTTTTGGGCCATGCAGGGTTTTATAGGAGGTTCATCAAAGACTTCTCAAAGATTTCAAATCCTTTGTGTAAACTGCTTGAGAAAGAGGTGAAATTTGTTTTTGATGAGGCATGTCTGAAGGCTTTCGAATGCCTAAAAGAGAGATTGACCACTGCCCCGATTATAGTGGCACCTGACTGATCGTTATCGTTCGAGGTTATGTGTGATGCTAGAGGAGTGGCCTTGGGAGCTGCGTTGGGTCAGAGGCGTGAAAAGATTTTCCATCCTATTTATTATGCTGGCAAGGCTCTTAATGCAGCTCAGAAAAATTACACCATGACAGAACAGGAGTTGTTGGCTGTAGTTTTTGCATTCGAGAAGTTTTGAGCGTACTTTCTTGGAACCAAGGTGATATTTCATACAGACCATGCAGATTTGAGATATCTGATGGAAAAGAAGGATGCCGAGCCACGATTAATTCGATGGGTTCTGCTGCTGCAAGAGTTCGAGTTCGAGGTAAAAGACCGAAAAGGGACCAAAAACCAGGTGGCGGATCACTTATCAAGATTGGAACCAGATGCAACACTTCATGATGAGCTTGACATGGATGATGCATTCACCGACGAGCAGGTTTAGCTGCATCACAAGATCTCATCCCATGGTTTACAAACTTTGCTAATTATCTGGTGAGCGATGTTGTACTGGAGAACTTATCTTTTCACCAGCGGAAAAAGTTCATGTCTGATGTGCGAAAGTTTTTTTTGGGATGAACCTTCCTTATTCCGTATATGTGTTGATGGGGTTATTTAGAGATGCGTGCCCTAGGTGGAGATGTTGAGCATACTGGAGGCCTTCCACTCATCCCTTGTTGGGGGTCATCACAGCGGGATTCGCACAGCCCACAAAATTTTTCAGTGTGGGTACTATTGGCCAATCATTCACCAGGATGCGCATGATTTTGCAAATGCATGGGATGCATGCCAAAGGCAAGCAGGCATATCAAGGAGACATGAGCTTCCTCTTACTCCTAGCCTTGTCATTGAGCTGTTCGATGTGTGGGGCATTGATTTCATGGGGCAATTTGTGACGGGATGAAGTACATACTGGTTGTTGTGGACTATGTTTCCAAATGGATGGAGGCAATTGTGCTTTCAAATAATGAAGAGAAGAGTGTCACAACATTCTTGAAATGAAATATATTTGCTAGATTTGGGACTCCCAGAGCCATCAATAGCGGTGGGGGTTCGCTTCTATAACCGGTTGTTTCGTACTTTATTAGAAAAATATGGGGTAAAACACAGGGTGGCAACACCCTATCATCCGCAGTCTAGTGGGAAGGTTGAAGTCATAAACCGGGAGACAAAGACCATCTTGGCGAAGACTGTGAATACTAACCAGACAGATTGGGCTAGGAAGCTAGATGATGCTTTATGGGCTTATCAGACCGCATTCAAGATTCCTCTAGGTATGTCCTCGTATAAGCTTGTATATGGGAAAGCATGTCATCTTCCGGTTGGACTTGAGCACAAAGCTATGTGGGCACTCAAAAAGCTGAATTTGAACTGGTGCGAAGCTACGAACTTGAGGCTTGATCAGTTGAATGAACTAGATGAATATCATTTGAAAGCCTATGCAAGTTCCGAAATTTATAAACTAAGAATGAAAATTTAGCATGACCGGAAGATTGAAAAGAGAGACTTCAGCCCAAGTGATATGGTGTTACTATTCAATTCTAGACTTCACTTGTTTCCTGTAAAGTTGAAGTCCAAATGGTTGGGGCCTTTTCGAGTGGTTCAAGTATTCTCCCATGGGGCAATTTAACTGGAAAACCAAAAGGAAAGCGCTTTAAAGTCAATGGTCAACGGGTGAAAGCATATCTGGGGAAAAGCGAAGAAATAAAGCTGGTGGATCTCTGGGCTCTGGGTGAAATCAGAGTAACTAGGGGACTTGCGTCGTGCCACGACATTAAATCAGGCGCTACATGGGAGGCAACCCATGGAGGTGTTTTGGTGAAGTCTGAGTAGTCAAAATACCCGCGTCATGCCGCGACATTAAATCAGGCGCTTCTTGGGAGGCAACCCAAGTTGTAATTGTAAGAAAAATATAGTGTTTACGTGTGTTGATGTGTGTAGGTGATTAAGATGGAAAATTTGAAGATAAAATAAAAAAATCTAAACTTGAGTTGCTGGTGCCAAAAGGCACAAAACGAGTCGTCATCAGACCAAACGACTCGTTAAGTGGATCTTGGTCACTGCCATAGAAAACAGTGTAGACAACGATTGACCAAACGAGTCGTTGCCAGTGACAATGAATCGTGGGGTCTTCCGTTAAGTCTACTAGACTAAAAAGGTAATTAAGCTATTCAAGGTGTTAATGAATGACTTAACGAATCATTGGGAGTCCTGCAGTCGGAATACCATAATTCCGCAATCGGAATACCGCCAATTCAACCGACTCTGTAGATGTAACATGCATTACCCGAAAAATCCTCTGCATCTTATCCAGGAAGTCCTGGGGGTCCTCTGTACGATCCGACCCTGTGAACTGTAGGGGACCTAGTTCCAGGAATTCTCGGACTCTCGAACTACCAGGCCCACCTGATAACTCTGCAGCTGTAGGTGGCATTGACTAGAGCTGAGTCGCCATTATTTGCGCTAACATAACTACGGAACTCCTGACCTCCTGGTTAGATGGTGTAGGTATAGGAACTGTCGGAGGTGGTGTCATCCCGAGTGACTCTTGATGGGGTGGAGACTGCTGAGAAGGTCAGGACGATGCCTTTGTATCGCCCTCAGATCGGGCTGATTCTAAACGAGGCTGAGGCATCCTACTGGTGCCCTCTCCTTCTGCTATGTCCAATCTTCTGCCTGTGATAGGATGTCGCTGATCTGACATTTTATCTCTACACAAAGAGTATAATAAGCTTTAGGGACTCAACCCTATACTGTACTGCTCTATGGCACGACTGAATATGAAGAAAGAGTAACCATCCTATCATGCCTTGCAGCCTCCTGCCTATGGTATGTGGTGCAAAACACATCCATAGACAAGAATCCACTTAGCACGGCTTGCATACTCCCTGGGATATGACCTGATCTGATACCAAGTTTGTCATGCCCCGCCTTGGGAGGCATGACTAGCACCTTGTGCCCTACTAGGACCTGGACTGCTGGACTACTGAGCCTAAGCACTTCTGGTGCTAGGCTGGCTCTAATTCTGGATTTATGAAAACAACAGGCTATATAACGACTGTAAATACAGCCTCCGGCCGACAAGGCCTATAGCCACCTGTAGGAATATAACAGCTACCCAGAACAACTGAACATAAGGGAACCTATGCGGGCCGACAAGGCCACCATGCTGAGTAGTTATCACTAAATAGTAGAATCAAGTGCTAAACTGATATGTGACCGACAAGGTCACCAACTGACAACTGAACAAGGCCCCACACGGCCATCACATGCAAACTAAAAACATACACACGACCCCACACGATCGGTACAACTAACCACACGAAATATACCGCAAGCCTCTAAGAATAATAAGATGGTCGAGATAGGGCCCCGACCTACCCATACTGTACAAACAAAAAGGGAAGTAAGCCTTTAGCTGTCAAGCTACGGATGACAGGAGCTGAAGACTCTTTACGCTAGCTGGAACTACGAGGGATCTGCTCCTCGTCTATGAGTACCTGCAGGCAAGTAATGCAGCGCCCCAAAACGGGTGTCAGTACCACTGGTACTGAGTATGTAAGCAATAACTGAAAATAACTGAAAGCAAATAATAATACTGATAGATACTAAAGTAATAGAAGACGGGCTGAGAATGACCGAAAATAGCTTAACTTTACTGAAGACAGTAAGAGTCATACTTGATAACATGGCGGTCTACATCCTATCTATTTATAACTAACACAACATAGCATACAAGAACCTTACCAGCCCCCATAAGCCGTAAGGTACCAACCAGCACACAATCTATATACCCCTACTCAGGTCATACCATCCACCTAGTAACTATGAGCATCCAACCGGCCCCCTGGGTATGCAACTTGGGCTCGCTGGTCCCCTGACTATAGCTGTATCTTAGTCCGGAGGACTCCTGAAATCTGAAATCTGAAATCTGAAATCTAAAATCTGAAATCTGCAATCTGAAAACTGTAATCTGCACCCTGGGCGCAAGCACTCGACAGAGGGTGTGGTATAGTGCTTATCAGCCTGCTATGGGGAATCTGCATCCCATATTCGTCCGTTGGCGAGCGGCATGCCACTCCATAGAGCGACGTATCCTCACCCTCTAGCAGGCGAGTCGACACAGCTATTAACCCTGGGGTGTTCAAGAAAGCTCTAAGGGTGCCCAACACAGAACAATCATGTCTCCACAGATAGCAATAACCGCATGTAATATATATATACTGAATTTGATAATAATATTTATATTCTGGTATTCTGTTCTGATTTTCATGCTGAAATATACTAAATTTGATACTGAAATATGCTGAATCTGATACTGAAATATACTGAATTTGATACTGAGATATACTGAGTCTGAAATAATATTTCTGGAATATTCTGCTGGGAATTATACTATTTTACTGAGTTTCATGCTGAACATTGTATAATAATTCTAACATGCTTACCTGAACTCATATTGAATATAATATACGACTTCTGAAACATTCTACTGGAATTTGTACTATTTTGCTATACTGGAACTACTAGCTTGCCGAAAGAAACTGGCTTTACATACCTCAACTGCCGACTTTCTGATTAACTGGCGTAGCTCGGCTAGTATTCAGCTATTTCTCCCAACTGTATTCATATTCACGAAAGAATAGAATTAATTCTACTATTATTTTGGAAAGAAACAATATTATGGCTATACCTACTGCCTATTCTTTGACTTATCGAAGAACGGCCGAAAACTCACTATTTCTCAGGGGTCTAGAAGGGAGAAATACTCACTTTAATGTTGGGAGTATATTAACACTAGTTTGGAGCAATTCCACTTACCTTGGCTCGGTGTGACGATGATTCTCTGGCCGAATTTCACAAAACTAACTTTGCAGGAATGCTCCCTGCAGCTTTATACTTCGCTACCCGAAGTTAATTTGAGTTTGGACTGCATTTGACGGCGTAAACGGAAGGAAATTTAATCAAACCCTTCATTCCCCTCTATTTCTGTTCGTTTAAAGGAAATTATATGAAGGGAAAATGATTTAAAACGAAGTGGGAGCCTTATATACTTGGGACCTTTAAGTCGCATTTGTCGAATGCGATTTATAAGTCACATTTGTCGAATGCGATTTATAAGTCGCATTTGCCTTGCGACGCTCCGACATGGCGCTTGTCCGGTCTCTCCCCAGGCCCTTTTCTCGCACGTATGACATTCTAAAACTCTTTAACCAACATGCAAATAGGCCAACTAAGTGTCAAGAACTTACGGGGTGTAACATCCTTTCCCCCTTAAGAACATTCGTCCTCGAATGTTAACTTCCGTTTACAGAAATTTTAACTTGCTCTACCTTTTCTGGAAAAATTTCGATAGAGTTTCCCCTATAATATGGACTATCTCAGTTACTGAAATGCAGAAAAGTCCAATACAGGTACTCCATATAATACTATAGCATCCATTACATAATAAACTGAAGACAACATCTCACTCATACACATGAATATAAAGCAACTCATAAAACAACAATATCAACATACCTCTGACTAACTAAGTCTGAAATAATTGAGGGTATCTGGCTTTCATATCTTCTTCTGCTTCCCAAGTCATTTCCTCTCGGTTCCTGTTACGCCATAATACCTTGACAGAAGCAACATCTTTAGTTCTTAATCTGTGGATCTGAAGGTCTAGTATGGCTACTGGAACTTCTTCATAGGCCAACTCCTCTATAACCTAAACATCTTGACTGGGACGATTCTGGAGGCATCTCCTACGCACTTTCTCAGCATTGATACATGGAAAACTGGGTGGACAGATTCTAACTCTGGAGGTAAGTCTAACTCATATGCCACTTGGCCTATTCTTCGGCGAATCTGATAAGGCCCAACAAACCTCGTGTTGAGCTTTCCTTTCTTGCCAAATCTCATTACACCCTTCATCGGTGAAACTTTCAGAAACACCCAATTACCTACATTAAATTCCAAGTTTCTGCGCCGCACGTCAGCTTAAGATTTCTGGCGGCTCTGAGCAGTTAGTAAACGTTCTCTGATAAGTTTTACTTTTTTCCTCTGACTGATGAATGATATCTGGCCCAATGAATGTTGATTCTCCTACCTCAAACCAGCCAACTAGAGATCTGCACTTTCGCCTATATAATGCCTCATAAGGCGCCATCTGAATAACTGAATGGTAACTGTTATTATAGGCGAACTCAATGAGTGGTAAATGTTCATCCCAGCTACCTCCGAAATCCAACACATATGCTTGCAACATATCCTCGAGCGTTTGAATGGTGCGTTCTGCCTGCCCATCTGTCTGAGGATGAAAAGCTGTGCTCAAGTTAACCTACGTCCCTAAGCCTCTCTGAAATGATTGCCAGAATTTAGCTGTAAACTGCGTCCTTTTGTCAGAGATAATGGACACTGGAACACCATGCAACCTGACTATTTCTCTGATATACAACTCAGCATAATCGTCGGTGGAAAAGGTAGCCCTTACTGGTAGAAAATGAGCTGATTTTGTCAGTCTATCAACAATCACCCAGATTGAATCATATCAACGCCCAGTGCGGGGTAATCCTGCTACAAAATCCATATTTACTACTTCCCATTTCCATAGAGGCACAGCTATATCCTGAGTCATCCTCCTGGTTTCTGATGTTCAGCTTTTACCTGCTGGCAGTTGGGACACTGAGCTACGAATTCTGCTATCCCCTTCTTCATTCCTGGCCAACAGTAGATTTCTTTTATATTGTGGTACATTTTCATCGAACCTGGGTGGAGAGAATAACGGTCATAATGTACCTTGCCCATAGTCTGCTGGCGAAGCCCTGCAACGTTTGGAACACAAAGGCGATTTTTATATCGCGAATATCCCATCCTCAGTTATCTGAAAATCTATCACCTCTCCTTGATGAACTCTGTTTCTAAGCTGAACCAGGCTAGGATCTTCACACTGCCGTTCCATTACTTCCACGACTAAAGATGACACTACGGTGTTCTGGATTACCGCTCTGTTGTCCTCTATTTTTGATACACGAACGGCTAAACTGGCTAACTGATGCAATTCCCGGGCTAATTCTCGCTGCACAAGCTGTAAGTATGCCAAACTCCCCATAGATTTACGGCTAAGGGCGTTTGCCACCACATTGGCCCTTCCTGGGTGATACAAAATATTCACATCATACTCTTTCAACAGCTCTAACCAGTGATGCTGCCACAAGTTCAGTTCTTTCTGGGTGATGATATACTGTAGGCTCTTATGATCAGTGAAAATATCCACATGGATGTCATACAAGTAATGTCTCCATATCTTCAAGGCGTGAATCACTGCGGCCAATTCCAGGTCATTGGTAGGATAGTTCTTTTCATGTTTCCTCAGTTGTCTAGAAGAATAAGCAATTACTTTACCATGCTGCATCAACACACATCCTAACCCAACACCCGAAGCATCACAATAAACTGCATAACCTTCTGTACCTTATGGCAATGCTAACACTGGAGCTGATGTTAGCCTGTCTTTCAATTCTTGGAAGCTCTGCTCACATGCCTCAGTCCACTGAAATTTTGCTGCCTTCTGCATCAGTTTAGTTAGAGGTGCTGCTAAGGTGGAAAATCCTTCAACAAACCTCCTGTAGTACCCTGCTAACCCCAGGAAACTGCGTACCTCGGTCGGAGTGGTAGGTCTAGGCCATGCTTTTACTGTTTCTATTTTCTGGGTATCTACCTGTATACCAGCATCCAACACGATATTACCCAAAAAGGCTACTGAATTCAGCCAGAATTCACATTTTGAGAACTTGGCATATAACTGACGGTCCCTGAGAATCTGGAGTACTGTCCGCAAATGATCTTGGTGGTTTGCCTCTGAGCGAGAATACACCAGAATATCATCAATAAACACTATCACGAACAAGTCCAGGTATGGTCTGAAAATACTGTTCATCAGGTCCATAAACACGGTTGGAGCATTCATCAGCCCAAAGGACATGACTAAGAATTCAAAATGGTCGTATCAGGTCCTGAAGGCAGTCTTTGGAATGTCCCTTTCATGAACCCGAACCTGATGATATCCGGACCTTAAGTCAATTTTGGAGAAATATCTGGCTCCTTGTAACTGATCAAATAAATCATCTATTCTGGGAAGCGGATACTTATTCTTGACTGTGACTTTATTCAGTTGCCGATAGTCTATACACATGTGGAGGGAACCATCCTTCTTTCTCATAAACAAAACCGGTGTACCCCAAGGTGAAGTACTCGGCTTGATAAATCCCTTGTCTAAAAAATCCTTCAACTACTCCTTTAGTTCTCTGAGTTCAGCAGGAGCCATGCGATAAGGGGGAATTGATATGGGCTGAGTGCCCGGCAATAAATCAATTGCAAAGTCTATTTCCCTTTTTGGGGGAATATCAGGTAACTCATCTGGAAATACATCGGGGAATTCATTCACCACTGGAACAGACTGGAGAGTCGAAGGCTCTACCCGAACATCCTGAACTCTGACAATTTGGTAAATGCACCCCTTGACTATCAACTTTCTCGCCCAAAGATAGGAAATAAACCTACCTTTGGCGTAGCTATACTGCCCTTCCACTCTCGTACTGCCTCCCCTGGAAAGTGGAGTCGGACCGTCTTGGTCCAGCATTCTACACTGGCATAGCATGGAGCTAACCAATCCATACCCATAATGGCGTCAAAATCAACCACTTCTAACTCTACCAAATTTGCTGTGGTCTGATGGCTAGCAACCTCTACTGTACACCCTTGATAAACCCTTATGGATATGATAGAGTCACCGACGGATGTAGATACTGAAAAGGGTTGCCGAAGCAATTTTGGTTCAATACTGAACTTTCGAGCCACTAATGGGGTAACATAGGACAAGGTAGATCCCGGATCGATTAATACATAAGCAGGGTGACAGCAAATAGTCATCATACCTATCACAACATCTGGAGACGCCTTTGAATCCTATCTCCCTAGTAATGCATAAGCACAGCTAGGGTCCGTACCTGAACTAGAGGCCCCTGATCTGCCTCGGCCTCTGCCTGCTGAAACTGAGGGCCTGCGCTCTGCCGGGGCTGCTGGAGCTTGCAACCCTGCTGATGCCCTATCCTGTTTATCCCGGTCACCCTGACCCCTGGCTGGACAATCTCTCATCACATGACCCTCCTGTCCACATATATAACACCCCATGGAGCCATATCTGCAAGCTCTAGAGTGGCGTCGACTGCAAATAGGGCAAAGTGGTGGTGTATACCTGCTCTGCTCTGCTCTCCTCTGCTGGGGTGAATCTACTGTTTGAGAACTTCTGTCGGACTCTGGCTGTCCTCGGCGACTGAATCTACCCCTCTGCTACTGTGATGGAGGCGGGGGTCTAGGTGGCCTATCTGACAACCGTGGCCTAGGCCCTCTCCGAATCTCCCCCTGTAACTCATCTAACCTGTCCCTGCGGCGCTGTTCCTGACTTGTTCGTCTGCTATCCTGTTGCCGCTGTCTGAGGTCCTCAATAGTCTGAGCAAAAGCCTGCACTCGATCAATATCCATATCTTCCCGCAAAGTAGCTGTCATACAGGCCTCAATATACTCTTGGTTCAGCCCCATAATAAACCGGTGGACTCTGGATGGCATGGTGTCTAAAAGGCCGAAGCATAGCGGGCCAAATAATCGAACTACAGGGCGTATTCTCGAACACTCATCGCCCCCTGCTCTAGGTGTAAAAACTGGTCCATCTGGGCCTGTCGGATCTCTCGTGGTAGGTAACGATCCAGGAAAGCCTCTGAAAAGCTGGACCAGGTCGGAGGGGCAACATCTCTTCCTCGAGACCTTTCCCAACTCTCATAGCACAACACAGCAATATCCCGCAGTCGGAATACCGCCAATTCAACCGACTCTGTAGATGTAACATGCATTACCCGAAAAATCCTCTGCATCTGATCCAGGAAGTCCTGGGGGTCCTCTATATGATCCGACCCTGTGAACTACGGGGGACCTAGTGCCAGGAATTCTCGGACTCTCGAACTACCAAGCCCACCTGATAACTCTGTAGTTGTAGGTGGCATTGACTGGCGCTGAGTAGCCATAATTTGCGCTAACATTACTATGGCACTCCTGACCTCCTGGTCAGATGGTGTAGGAATAGGAACTATCGGAGGTGGTGTCATCCCGAGTGACTCCTAATAGGGTGGAGACTGCTGAGAAGGTCGGGACGATGCCTCTGTATTGCCCTCAGATCGGGCTGATTCTAAACAAGGCTGAGGCATCCTGCTGGTGCCCTCTCCTGCTGCTATGTCCAATCTTCTGCCTGTGATAGGATGTCGCTGATCTGACATTTTATCTGTAAACAAAGAGTATAATAAGCTTTAGGGACTCAACCCTATACTGTACTGCTCTATGGCACGACTGAATATGAAGAAAGAGTAACCATCCTATCATGCCTTGCAGCCTCCTGCCTATGGTATGTGGTGCACAACACATCCATAGATAAGAATCCACTTAGCACGGCTTGCAGACTCCCTGGGATACGACCTGCTCTGATACCAAGTTTGTCACGCCCCGCCTTGGGAGGCATGACTGGCACCTGGTGCCCTACTAGGACCTGGATTGCTAGACTACTGAGCCTAAGCACTTCTGGTGCTAGGTTGACTCTAATTATGAATTTATGAAAACAACGGGCTATATAACGGCTGTAAATACAGCCTCCGGCCGATAAGGCCTATAGCCACCTATAGGAATATAACAGCTACCCAGAACAACTGAACATAAGGGAACTTATGCGGGCCGACAAGGCCACCATGCTGACTAGTTATCACTGAAAAGTAGAATCAAGTGCTAAACTGATCTGTGACCGACAAGGTCACCAACTGACAACTGAACAAGGCCCCACACGACCTTCACATGCAAACTAAAAACATACACACGGCCCCACACGACCGGTACAGCTAACCATAGGGAATATACAATCCGCAAGCCTCTAAGAATAATAAGATGGTCGGGATAGGGCCCCGACCTTTGATCTTGGGCATAATTGCATGCCCAAGTGATACTTTAATACTTCATTTCTACGTTTTTATCTACTATTATGTGTGCATTCTCATGTGATTTGTATGTAAATGTGGATTTATACTAACCAACATGATTAGTGTTGTTTTGCAGTCTAGAAGGAATTTTTGGAAGCTAATCTACAATTTGGTGAAGTGCGGAAAAGGACTCGGAAGCAAGAAGCTGAAGTCGACAAGGAAATGGGCCAAGTTTGGTGCTCCGCGATGGAGGCCGTGTCACGCTACCATCACGGAAGCAGTCTGCCTAGAGTTGAATTTTATATCAAATTCCAGTAGAGGTGCGCGTTACCTCCGTGGCACGAAGCTGATGCTCCGCGATACACTCCGTGCCATGCTGAGGATAATTATCCCGAACACCAAGTTCCAGTGGAGGAGCGCGATGGCACCGTGGCATGTAGGTGAGGCTCCGTGATACACGCCGTGCCACGCTGAAGACAATTACCTGGAAGCTGAGTTCCAGTGAAGGTCTGCGATAGGGCCGTGGCATGGAGCTGAGGCTCCGCGATACACTCCGTGCCATGTTGCCAGTTATTCCGGGAAAAATTCTCACTTGTATAAATAGCACACTTAGGTTTTATTTTAAAGTATTGGACATTTGGAGCAAGAAGTAGATAGCAGGCAGTTGAGAAGAAGAATTCCTAGGGTTAATTCTCTTCCTTTTTCTCTTTAATTTCAATTGCTTGTATGAATTCTACTTGTTTGAAGATGTTTAATCCACAAATGAGTGGCTAATTCACCTCTTGCTGAGGTTGAGGATAATTGCAGAAGAATGTAATGAATGATTATTTCAGTTTTGATCTTCTCTATAAAGGTTGTTCTACCAATTCTTGTTTTTACTACGTTAATGTTTGGCCAATGTTAATGTATATTCTAAAATTCCAATTTTGATTCCGAAAGGGAGACTAGTTGGATAGATTTGAATTGGTGGAATATGATCTTTTCTTGATTGGGAAATTAAGGGAAGATTTACGTTCAGAATAGAAATATATTTGTAATGTCATATTAGTCATTTATGGAATTTGTTATGAATAACTAGAGCATGGGGTTTTTGCATCACAGAAATGTGTAATGTAGGTATCATGATTCTTTAATTGGTGAGGAGTCGAAAGATCTAATCCATGGGTTATTAATTCCTGACTAACAACCGAAGAAAAGATAGACTGATTTTAATTAATAAATTACATTCCTGCATGTTTGCCTTAACCTCAGCTTTTTCATTGCTATTGTTCAGACTTTAATTTACAATATTCACTTAGGTTCACATTAACTAGTAATCTTGACTCAAAAGCATTGTTTGTTTGGTTGTCTACCTGCATAACAAAATCGTTCACTAACAATTAGGATAATCACTACCATATTACAGTCCCTGTGGGATCGATACTTGGCTTGAAATAAAGCCATTTTACTACTTGTACGACCACGTGCACTTGCGTGTAGTTGGGTTCGAACAACCTACCCATACTGTACAAATAAAACGGAAAGTAAACCTTTAGCTGTCAAGCTCCGGATGACAGGAGCTGAAGACTCTGTACGCTGGCTGAAACTACGAGGGATCTGCTCCTCGTCTATGAGTACCTGCAGGCAAGTAATGCAGCGCCCCAAAACGGGTGTCAGTACCACTGGTACTAAGTATGCAAGCAATAACTGAAAATAACTAAAAGCAAACAATAGTACTGATAGATACTAAAGTAATAGGAGACGGGCTGAGACTGACTGAAAAGAGCGTAACTTTACTGAAGAGAGTAAGAGTCATACTTGATAACATGACAGTCTACTTTCTATCTATTAATAACTAACACAACATAGCATACAAGAACCTTACCAGCCCCCATAATCCGTAAGGTACCAACCAACACACAATCTATATCCCCTACCCAGGTCATACCATCCACCTAGTAACTATGAGCATCCAGTCGGCCCCCTGGGTATGCAACTTGGGCTCGCTGGGCCCCTGCCTATAGCTGTATCTGATTCTGGAGGACTCTTGAAATCTGAAATCTAAAATCTGAAATTTACAATCTAAAAACTGTAATCTGCACCCCGGGCGCAAGCGCTCGACAGAGGGTGTGGTATAGTGTTGATCAGCCTGCTATGGGGAATCTGCATCCCATCTTCGTCCGCTGGCGGACGACATGCCACTCCGTAGAGTGACGTATCCTCACCCTCTGGCGGGCGAGTCGACACAGCTATTAACCCTGGGGTGGTTAAGGAAGCTCTAAGGGTTCCCAACACAGAACAATCATGTCTCCACAAATAGCAATAACCGCATGTAATATATATATACTGAATCTAATAATAATATTTATATTTTGGTATTCTATTCTGAATTTCATGTTGAAATATACTGAATCTGATACTGAAATATGCTGAATATGATACTGAAATATACTGAATTTGATACTGAGATATACTGAGTCTAAAATAATATTTCTGGAATATTCTGTTAGGAATTATACTGTTTTACTGAGTTTCATGTTGAACACTGTATAATAATTCTAACATGCTTAATGAACTCATACTGAATATAATATACGGCTTCTGAAACATTCTACTGGAATTTGTACCATTTTGCTATACTGGAACTACTAGCTTGCCGAAAGAAACTGGCTTTACATACCTCAACTACCGACTTTCTGATTAACTGGCGTAGCTCGGCTAGTATTCAGCTATTTCTCCCAACTGTATTCATATTCACGAAAGAATAGAATTAATTCTACTATTATTTTGGAAAGAAACCATATTATGGCTATACCTACTGCCTATTCTTCGACTTATCGAAGAACGACCAAAAACTCGCTATTTCTCGGGGGTCTAGAAGGGAGAAATACTCACTTTAATGCTTGGAGTATATTAACACTAGTTTGGAGCAATTCCACTTACCTTGTCTCGGCGTGACGACGATTCGCCGGCCGAATTTCGCGAAACTAACTCCGCAGGAATGCTCCCTGCAGCTATATACTTCGCTACCCAAAGTTAATTTGAGTTTGGACTGCGTTTGACGGTGTAAACGGAAGGAAATTTAATCAAAACCTTCGTTCCCCTCTATTTCTATTCGTTTACTGGAAATTATATGAAGGGAAAATGATTTAAAACAAAGTGGGAGCCTTATATACTTGGGGCCTTTAAGTCGCATTTGTCGAATGTGATTTATAAGTCGCATTTGTCGAATGCGATTTATAAGTCGCATTTGCCTTGCGACACTCCGACTTGGCATTTGTCCGGTCTCTCCCCAAGCCCTTTTCTTGCACGTATGGCATTCTAAACTCTGAACAAACATGTGAATAGGCCAAATAAGTGTCAAGAACTTACGGGGTGTAACACAATTGAACGAACAACCAAATGAGTCATTGCTCTTCTTACCGACCCGTTACGTGGGTTGTGGTATGTTTTTAATTAATTTCCACTTGACCCAACCCATGTACCAATTAGGGTAATTTGTTTTTTTAAAACATATCAACCACCCGATTTTGCCCTCTAATATTTCACCTGAACTTAAACTAAAAATCTAACTCAAAATTTCCCACTTCTTCTTCTCCCAAAGCATCCTACCTTTACACTGAAATCACAACCACACATCCAATTGCATGCAATCTCTCACGCAAATCACTCACACAGTGCACAATTGCATTCAAATTTGTTCAGTTGCCACATACCATCGCAATCTCAAGTTGAACTCACCCCTCTGCTCTTAGATCTGTGAGTATTTGAGTATTTCGAGCTTTACTCAACTTGTTTTCTTGAGTAAAATTGTTAATTCGAACACTACCTTGAGTTTTAAATAAAACCCTAAGTTGCTTTGATTTTTGTTACTCATGATTAAAATTTAATTCAATGTTAAATGAAATGTGGTTGTTATGCAGTTGGGATTGAAAATGCTAAGTGATGATGAACATGGTGTGAGTTTTACCACTGTACGTAAAATCTTGAGCACGATCCACTTAACGAGTCGTGGTATCTCCCAACGACTCATTGTGTAGTTCGTCCTGAGTGGGAAATGGAAGATACAAAATAGTGTACCTCGCGATTGGTCTAACGAGTCATTGCCACAAGTAACGACTCATTGTGACCAGTCGTTAAGTCCACTGGTCCAACAAAGAAAATAATTACTTGCAGACAACAAGTGACCTCACGAGTCATGGCCAGTGGCAACGACTCGTTGAGTCCCTCGTCCTGTCTGCAGGGACACAATAAAAAGTTGATTTTTTAATCTCATTTTGCATACTAACCATTATTCCATAGGTATAATGGCTCCGAAGGGTACACCAAAGAAGGGTCCGGCCAAGAAACAGGTGCCGGAGAAGAGTCAACCATCATATTGCAGACTTAGGGACACGCCCTCCTCCTCCGAAGAGGCGAGTAGCTCCGAGGAGGAATACAAAGTTTTTAGAAGAGCAACTTGTGAGGAGATCCACCAAGGCTAGGACACAATGACCTACGAATCCAATAGCCCTGGTTGATTCTCCTACTCCACTTGCAAGAGACCCACCAAGCCGAGCAGAAGAGAATGCTGGGGCCACAGTCTCGATTGCTCCCGAGGCACTAAAGCTGCAGCAAACGCAGAAGTTGCTGATGAGTCATGTGCTCAAAAGGGAGCATAGATGATGAGCTGACAGAGACTTCAAATACATATAATGATCAACCACGGCAGGTGAGGAGATGGTGCGGTATGCGGGCCATTTACAACAGGGATATTGCTCCAAATGAAAAAGGCCATCTAAAGAGGAGAATCTACGAGGAGCCCAGACTGGTCACCACGGGGCTCAAGGACCTCCCTGAGCTGCAGGATTTGTTTGATAGATACAGGTTCAGGTGGTTAACAGAGCCATCGGGGAGCTACAACCCTTGCCTGGTCAGAGAGTTTTATGCAGTGTACGCAACCATGTTACAACGTCTGGCATTGGGAGGCCAAGACTAGAAGAAGAGACCCGCATTGACGCAGGTGTTGGTCCGAGAGATGCCTGTAGATATCTATGAGAGGACCATCTGTAGACTTCTTTATGGTCCAAACTATCATGCCCCAATGAATACAGCCAAGTTCGATCACAGACTGTTCGAGCTCAAAAAAGTCAAAACCAAGAAGCTGAACAGTGTAGAACGAATCAGGCAGTACACTTGGCTGTCACAAGTCATTGCCACAAGGGGTCCGCTGGTTGAGTGGTTGCATGGCATTAAGTCCCAGATAAAAAAGGCCACATTGAACTTCCAAGATAAATTCTGGTGGTCATTGGTTCGTCACAGGATGGTACCGACCAATAATGATAATGTTCTTTCACCTGACAGAGCTGCACTGGTAGCTAGCATCATGGAGGGGTATGACATAAACTTCCCGCGGTATATTGCTGAAGAGATTTGAGAGCGGGCAATAAATGATATCACTACCATTCCCTTTCCATGCCTTGTTGATAGACTCTATTAGGAGTCAAAGGTTCCAGAATTGCCATTGGTCGATCTGCGAGTGGTGGTCCATAAGATCACCGATATCGGGTTGATAAGAGATGAAACAAACCCGGTATTGAGAATGAGGAGTCAGTGTGCTGCATCCGCTGGAGCGACTTTATTGGTAGAGGCATTGAGCAGCGGTTTGCAGATTGAGGCTGCATTTTTTACTGAGATTGTGGCAGAGCCCACAGAGGCCAGAGAGATTGGTAGCCAGCCTGAGGCTACAGATGCAGCCGACCTTCCCGCACCTGCTGAGGTTCTAGAGTTCTCATCCTCAGCAGCAGCACCTTGACCACCTATTGCACCCTCACGTGCTCCTTCAGTTGGTCTAGTCACTATTTCCTAAGAATTCCTGACCGACATAGCTAGGCGGCTGGCGAAAGCTGAAAAACAACAAACACACATGACTCTTCAAGTTAAGGTGCTAATGGAGAAAGTTAAGTCGTGGGTTAAAAAGGAGTTGGAGGAGCTCTCTAGCTCAGTGCATGGCCGATTAGATACATTTGGCAAGCGCCTGAGCTGGCTAGGTGGTATGCAGAGGTAGCAACACTCCGAACAGAGGTTCGAGAGTTGTCCGTACGATAGGTAGCTACGATCCCCCACCTGTGCTTCCATTTATTGATGATGAGAGTGAGGAAGAACTTTTTCCAATATTTGATTTTATCACTGAGGAGCCGGTGTCACAGGATAAGGGCAAGAGGCCTTGTGAGGAGGAAAGTTTTGAGAAGGATGATTCTCTGCTCCGTGAGCAGAAGCGAGAGTGGAGAGAGATGAAGATAGCGCTGCAGTTATTTAGAGAGGAGGTTCGATAGAGGGCCGCAATTGAGGCAGTGAGAGCTCGTGGAGAAGGTACGAGCTCAGTAAGTTCTAAATACGCATCAGGTCAAGCCGGTGGTACAAGAGATGACACTGGAGGAGTATCTGTACCCTCCACCGACCAGGTCGCAGAAGCCTAGGTTGCACAGGTATGTTCCCTATTTCCATGGTTTTGTTTTTATGTATATGCGTCGAGGACGATGCATGCTTTTCTTTATGGGGTTAGGGAGGGATACCTATGTCTTTTTGCTGAACATAAGTCGAGGGTTTTTCTTGCTGGATATATTCTTCCTCAGGTGTTCCTTATCTAGTAGAACTGACACGTTTAGGTTTTTATGCTTTTGTGTTTGCTTGTGTCAGTCGAAAGAAAATTAGGTGAACTTAAGGCAGTCAAGAGCATGAATATTTGAATTTGGTTAAAGTGGATTCAAGGTGTGTGTAGTGCCAAGGAGGGTTAAGCTACTAGTCCCATATGTACCATACCCAAACCCGAGCCTACGTTACAAGATTAAAAAGTCCTATAGTGATCCTGGTTACCCGTTTGAAATTTGAGGTATTGAAAGTAAAGGCAAGCTTATGTTATTGCATGCACACAGTTAGAAATTCTTTGTGAGAGAGTGTGATCTTACCTAGTCCCAAGAGCAATACATTGATATGATCATATACACATGAGTGAGTGTGGGAATTCTTTGAGGTGAGAACATTTGGTCAACAAAATCATCTGCAAACTATCTGGGTCAGTGTTATAGATTTATGTGCATGGTTGCAAGTGACAGTATTTTTCCATGTTTCGATTCCTCTGCGTCATGGTTGAAAATTTTACATATGCATTATGATTTGATTTTGAATGATAAAGGAGGGATTAGAAAATTTGATTAGATGAAAGAGTTGTGACCGCCGTAAGTTTCCTAAGGTTCTTTTGTTTGAAGAGTCAAAGTAGTTTATTTTATTTTGTTTTTGCCTAAGGACATGCAAAAGTTCTAAGTTGATGGTGTTGATGTGCCATGATTTTATGATACTTTCGACACTTAAAACCAAGAAACTATGCACATTCCGGGTATGTTTATGTAGCTATGATGCGTTTGTGTTAAATGTTGCAGGAAAACAGTTCTGGAATGGGAACTGGGTAAAGTCAGGTGATCTTGGGCAAATGTTTATGCCCAAGTGATACTCAAAAGTACCATTTTAGCCTTGTTTATCTATAAATGTGTATACATTCTCATGTAATTGATAATAAAATGTGAATTTATACTAACCAACATGATTAGCATTGTTTTGCAGGTAAAATGTAATTTCGGGAAGCTAAAATGCATGTTGGAGTATATCGGGGTTGGACTTGGATGCGAGCACGGGACAAGACATTGGACAACATGAATTAAAGGGGCTCCGCGATGGAGCCGTGTCACGCTGCCATCGCGGAGGCCTTCTGCCTGGATAGGGAAATTTCGCCCAAATTCCAAAGAGGGTACGCGATAGGTTCGTGGCACGGTGGCTTGGCTCCGCGTTGCACGCCGTGCCACGTTGGGCTTTAATTCCTGGACCCCCAGTTCCAGTGAAGGTCTGCGTCCGTAGCGTGTCACGGAGGCAGTGCTCCGCGATGCACTCCATGACACGTTGCTTGTTATTCCGGGAAAAATTCCCACCAGTATAAATAGAACACTTAGGTTCATTTTTCAATATTCTGACTTGGTGGAGCAAGAACGTGGGTTACAAGCAGTTGAGGGGACGAAATTCTCAGGGTTTTTCTCTCTTTCCTTCTTCTTTAATTCAATTGCTTGTATGTTTAACACTCATTTAACGATGTTTAATCCATAAATGAGTGGCTAAATCCTCTTATTGCTGAGGTTATGAACAATTGTGATGAAATGTGATCATTGATTCTTTGGTTTTTCATCTTTTCTTCCATGTTGTTCTATTAATTCTTGTTCTTACTGCATTAATGTGTGGCCTACGTTAATGTATATCTAAAAAGTCCGGTTTCACTCGAGAGAGCAAGAAATTGGAAAGTTGTGAATTAATAGGATATGATCTTTACTTGATTTGGAAAAATTGGGAATTGATTTACTTTCAGGATAGAAATATACCTGAAAGTCGTATTAGTCAATTTAGGAACCGGGTTTGTATGGCTAGAACATGAATTGCATTTAATCACAGAAATGTAGGTGGATGGTTCATGATTCTTAAGTGAGGTTAAATACGAGAGTTTTAATCTCTTGGCAATAGTTCTTGGCTAGCAACTGGAGGAAAAGATTAACCAAATTATGATGATAATTAATTTCATTACATGTTCGTTTAACCTCAGCATGCTCTCATTCATAGTTCAGACTCAAAGTAGATAATTGTTTTAGCTTCAGCATAGAAATTATAAAACAAAATATCAAACTCTTGGTTACACTGTTGTCTGCATTTTTATAATTAAAATATAGTACACTTGAACAAATTGCACTTCATCCCAGTCCCTGTGGGATCGATACTTGGCTTACTAAAGCCACTTTACTACTTGTTCGACCACGTGCACTTGCGTGTCATTTTATATACCCCACAAATCACGCGAACATCAGGCAAAAATGGACAAAACTATAGGCTAATACCTAGGCCACAAGTCGTCGTCCCAATGAACAACTCATGCCTAGAGTCATGGGAAGAAATTGAGTTTGATGAAGAAGATCTAGTGTACCTCACGAGTTGAAGGCATGACTCGTTACATCTGATAACGAGTTGTTATGACAGTCGTGGAGACTGGAGAAGAATTTTGGAAGAATGCGCAGTGAAGACAAACGAGTGACATAACAAGTCATCAGGTGAAGTGAAGCTCATCATTAGGTACTGTGGGCATCCGTCAAGTTCACTGGAGGATTTGGTTAGCCAGGGCCACGAGGGACCTAACGACTCATGCCCAAGCCTAACGAGTCTTTAGGTGACCCATCGCCAAGACTGGACGAATTGTTGAGAACGAGTCAAATTCACTGGCCACGACTCATTGGAAGACCCAATGAGTAGTTACTTGGCCCTTTACCCCTACCAAGCCCAATTTTAGTTAGGATAAGATTTATTTGGAACTATAAATATAATATTTAGGTTTATTTTTTGAGTACAGTTTATTTTACCACTTTTCACGTAAATTTTGGTGTTGTTAACGATCATTCTTGGTTCAAGAAATAAAGTTTGTAATTTTGTTCTTGATTTTGGGAATCAAACGACATTGAAGTTTTGTTCATCGGTTTTGGTGTTTTATTCAATTCACGTGGTTTTCTTCTATGAATTTTTGTAAGTTACAATTATGACTTCTTCTATATTTTGTGATTGTGATTGTTCAAATATGAGTAGCTAAACCCATATCCGGGGTTGTGGGAACTATTATGGATTAGCACACATAGGTAAAACACTTAGTGATTTATGAACGGGGTTTTATACATGTATTGTTTTTTCCCTTTATTTTAATTATTCCTTAACGATTGCAAACGTTTGAACTCGCCTTATTCTTACTTACTGGATCAAGGGAGTAGTGAATGGGAAAAGGGATTAACAACGGAGATTTGAGGCTATCAACCCTTATCTAATAGCTTGAACTTGTCAGGAAATAGCTAATTTGATATTAAGGGTAAGGGTTAATTAAGCATACACCCGTATATGGACCAAGTTGCATGGTGATAATCATCTAGACAGGGAACCAATCATTTAGGTGAACTTAACTTACCAATTTTGCATGCTCAACACCAAAATAGATCACTAGTGTGAAAGCCTTGTGCTTATGAAGTCATGGGGAACACAATCCTAGTAACTTATTGATTGAATTTCACCGAAATTGATTTAAACATATACTAGTCTTTACTCTTGTTTATTATTTTGTTTTTCAATTCTTTCCCCCTAGGAAATAAGTAAGTCGATAGTAATAGCTAATCACATTAACTCTAGTTCTTTTCATATTCCCTGTGGGATCGACCCCAACCTTTGTTGGGTTCTATATTTGACATCGACCGCTTTATATCTTATTTACGAGGTGTAATTTGGGCGACATCATTTGCATTCTTGCCTTCTAGTTATAATTCATAAATATGTAGTTATACAGTCTTAGCTCATATACGTGTAGTGCTTTACTAAATGCAGGTTATGGATAAGAAAGCTTTCAAGTTAAGTTCTGCGCCTTCTTGTTATTCACTTTTAGTTCTTTATTAGTGCTCATTCAGGTTTTCATTACTGCCTTACATATTTGGTACATATTGTAATGACGCCCAATTATGAGGCTCTGTATACTTACCTGCAGGTTTAGACAGACAGGTTGTGAGATCTCCTAACAACTTTTCAGAGTCAACAGTTTGGCCAACTCCTTTCATTCGGAGTTGCCAGGTCGTAAAGGTTACCATCTTTTATTTGTATAGTATTTGGGTACGCGGGGGCCCTGTCCCGACCACTATTTGTATCCTTAGAGGCTTGCAGACTATAGCCGTCAGTTAGTTGGTTGTTGTTGGCTGTGTGGGCTTATGTATGTCTTATTTTACGTGTTGGCCATGTGGGGCCCAGTATAGCCACCTGTTTTTATTTCTGTTATAACTAGACAACATGGTGGTCTTGTCGGCTTGCATAGGATCCCTTTATTACCTTGTTGTTGATTAGCTAGTTTCTATTACAGGTGGCCTTATCGGCCTGAGGATGTGTTTACAGCCGAGATATAGCAATTTGTTGTCTTGAATTTGAGTCACTGGTAGGCACCAGAGGTTCCTGAACCCAGCCAGGTCAGTTTAGATCCCAGTATGGCTCTAGGTGCCAGTCGTGCCTCCCAAGGTGGGGCGTGACAATAGGCACCGCTATCTCCTGCGTTAATTCACCAGATTTATGATGTTCAGCCTTTACCTGCTGACAGTTAGGACATTGTGCTACAAATTCCACTACACCCTTTTTCATTCCAGGACACCAATATATCTTCTTTATGTCATGATACATCTTCGTCGAACCTGGATGAAGAGTGTAACGAGAATAATGTACCTTTGTCATGATCTGCTGGCGAAGTCCTTCCACATATGGAATGCAGAGGTGACCCCTAAATCTCAATACCCCGTCTTTTGTCAATTCGAAGGCCGTTAAGTCGCCTTGTTGAGCCGTACCTCTTAGATGTACCAGGTTAGGGTCCTCATACTAACGCTCGTTTACTTCCACAATCAAGGATGATACTGCGGTATTCTTAATCACAACTCCACTATCCTCTGAGTCTACTATCCGGACAGCTAAATTGGCTAACCGGTGCAGTTCTGGAGCCATTTCCCGTTGTTATGGCCTCAAATGTGCCAAGCTTTCCATAGATCCGCTGCTGAGTGCATCTGCTACAATATTGTCCTTCCCTGGGTGATACAAAATGTTTATGTCGTAGCCTTTCAGCAATTCTAACCAACGACGTTGCCGTAAGTTCAACTCCTTCTGTGTGAAGATGTACTGGAGGCTCTTGTGATCAGTGAAAATATCTACATGTACACTATTTAAGTAATGCCTCCATATTTTCAAGGCATGACCCACTGCAGCTAACTCAAGGTCGTGGGTGGGATAGTTCTTTTCTTGCTTCCTGAGCTGCCTCAAAGAATAATCAATCACCTTACTGTGTTGCATCAGGGCGCATCCTAACCCAATGCTTGAAGCGTCACAATATGCAGCATAACCCTCTGAACCTTCTGGCAAAGCTAACACTGGTTCTGACGTCAATCTGTTCTTTAATTCCTGGAAACTCCGCTCACAGGCCTCGGTACAATGAAATTTGTCTCCTTTGTGAGTCAATTTGGTCAAGGGCGCTGACAGGGTAGAATATCCTTCGATAAACCTTCTGTAATACCCGACTAATCCCAGGAAACTGCGAACTTCCGTTTTGGAGTTGTAGGTCTAGGCCATGTCTTTACCGACTCAATTTTCTGTGAATCAACCTGAATACCAGCCTCTGATACAATATGGCCCAGGAAAGCCACGGAATTCAGTTTAGGTATGGATGGCGGTCAGCGCCCAAACCGCTTTTATGCTTTGTACTCTCGTCAGGATCAGGAGAGCTCACCTGATGTGGTCACGGGTATGTTACATCTCTTCCATCTAGATGTGTATGCCCTACTAGATCCAGGAGCCATACTATCATTCGTGACTCCTTATGTAGTTGTTCAGTTTGACATTAGTCTAGAAGTCCTCTCAGAACCATTTTCAATCTCTAACCCAGTTGATGAGTCAGTTAGAGCCAGCGGGGTGCATAGAAACTACCTAGTCTCAGTATCGAGTAAAGTCATTCCAGCTGATCTAGTAGAACTAGACATGGTTGATTTCAACCTCATTCATGGCATGGATTGGCTACACTCCAGTTATGCCTCAGTCAACTGCAGAACTATAGTCATCAGATCTTAGTTTCCAAATGAGCCAGTTCTAGAGTGGATGGGTAGTAGTTCCGTGCCTAAGGGTCGGTTTATTTCCTACCTTAAGGCAAGGAAGCTCATTTCTAAAGGGTGAATCTATCACCTAGTTTGGGTCAAAGATTCCATCTCTGAGACCCCAACTATCCAGTCAGTTCCAGTTGTCAGCGAATTCCCTGACGTGTTTCCCGAAGATCTCCCCGGAGCCCCTCCCAAGCGAAAAAAAGACTTCGGGATAGACCTTCTTCCAGACACTCAGCCCATTTCCATTCCTCCTTACAGAATGGCTCAACCTGAGCTTAAGGAGTTGAAGGAATAGCTAAAGACCTACTTGATAAGGGCTTCATCAGTCCTAGCATCTCTCCATGGGGTGCTCCAGTGTTGTTCGTGCGAAAGAAAGATGGTACTCTCAGAATGTGTATCGACTATCGTTAACTAAAAAAAGTTACAGTTAAGAATAGGTATCCCCTACCCAGGATTAATGACTTGTACAATCAACTTCAAGGATCCAGTTGTTTTTCCAAGATAGATCTCAGGTCGGGGTATCATCAGCTTAGAGTCAGAGAATGTGACATACCGAAAATAACCTTCAAAACTGTAATTCCCCAGAAACCCTAAGATCAAACTAGGGAGTTGAAATGGAGAAAACAAAAAATTTCTGCACCAGGTCACGGAACGAGTTGTCCTGTGAACCTTGGGGTAGGCCACGAGTGGTTGAGTGACTCGTGGGGAAGGGTCCAGCTTGATTGAAAAATTTTGAAATTGAGTGACAACGAGTCGTGGTCAAGGGTTGACTGAAAGTTGGAAAATTCGGGCACTACACTTAATAAGTCCTCATCACAAATCGTTTGGGAAACCATGAGTCATGGTGTCACCCATGGTGACCCCCAGGTGGTTTTCGACAGTGAGGACTACGGGAGGTAACCACGAGTCGTGGTCACCGATAATGAATCGCCAAGTAGCCTGTGGTGACCCCTGAAGAGGAATTTTAGTTCAGTGGCAACAAGAGATGTCATGAGTCGTTGGGTCTCCTGACAACTCATTAAGTCAGTTGTTGGCAGGTTGGGAAATTTGTAGAAAATTTCCAGTGCACATCACGATTGGGCACCACGAGTCATCCCTGACCTCACGACTCGTGGAGTGCCTTGTAGGGACTGGCAGGGTCCCTTTTTCTACGAATTTCCTAGGGAGTTTTACGTAATTTCCCAAGTTCCTACACTCTAAACTACGTTGTTTTGGGTTTTAATCAGGTGTTTTAGAGGGGGTAATCGATGGTTTATTTCATTTCTCACATCCCCTCAAAAGTTAGAACATAAAATTTCTCTCAGAAAGACTTAGAGCAGAAGCTAGGGCAATTGAATTCTCCTCAGATTTTCAAGGGATTCTCTTAGGGATTTCCATCACCAGGTATGTGGGAATTCAACAAGGGAATAGTTCTTCCCTTGTGTTCCCAAAAATCTTCTCTATCTTCTCTATCAGTTCTAGCCCTGAAACTTTCGAATACGAATAAATTATATGTCAGACTTAATTTATAGCATGTGGAATGTTGTCTATGTTAATTATTGTTATATTACCACTACCTAGTTATCATGTTAATACTCATTCTTTTAAGGATGGTTTTAGCCCTAGCTTTAAATTCAATAAACTAGAATCTTTTCCTGTTGGACTAGTTATTCCCTGTGGCTCGATTTCATCAGTTGGGTTTACCATATTGATACAAAATGTTGAAAATTCAGTCAGATGTTTGTTAGTACAGTCTCAGTCAATTATTAGCATATCCGTTATAATATAAAAATGTCAGCTGATCAGTTTGACTATAGTTAATTCGAGAGGTATCTGTGATGCCTCCCAGTTATCAATATTTGACTCAGTATCGGATTTAGTGATTCTTTAGGTGATCATGACACTTTCATAAGCAGCTCTGACCATCCTTAAGACCCTAGTTTCAGATTACAACTTGTTCTGTAAATGGTTATGACGCTTCCAGATAAGCATCTCTGACCAGTCTTAGAATGCCAGTACAGAATGCAGTCCGATAAGACTCTCAGGATACTCCCAGATAGGTATTCCTGATTTAGTCTTGGGCCCCAATTTCGAGTTATCAGGTTAGTAGTCAGTCTAGGACTATCCAGTGGGAGTAGGACTTAGCACCGAGCGGACTGGAGTTCCAGCGCACCCAGGTTCCCAGAACTATATTGCCACCGTAGGTTATATTTTATTGGCCTCATGACCCCAGACCTGTGATCACTCAGTTTATGCCTTTATACCCTAGCAAGGTACATTGGGTCCTACCGATGGGGTGTATACATCGAACTCCACATCTATCTCACGTGGTTATATGTCGGTTATAGACTCTCCCACTAGTCAGCTCAGTGCAGTCTCATATTAGTCAATTCAGATCAGTTCAGTACAGTATTTCATTTTAGTATCTCAAATTTAGGGCATGACCTTGATCATCAGACAGGGTCATTTTGACCATCTTAGTATATCACAGTTCATTCAGTATTAGTATTTTAGTTGGTCATTATATGTCTTTCCAGTTCAGTTGTTTTATTCTCTGTGTTATGGTTTCTCTCACTTACTCAGTATATTCAAAGTACTGATGCATACCTTTTATTCTGTATCATTTTATGATACAGCTGCAGATTCTCAGTCCCAGCACCGTTAGCAAATCTCACTTACAAGTTTTCAGCTGCATCATCAGTGAGTGCTCATCTTTCGAGGATGAGGATCATTTCTTTTCAGTTATATTTTCTTTTAGTTAGATTTAGAGTTAGCTAGGGGCTTGTCCCAGCAACTCATCAGAATAGATGGCTTTCCAAACACAGAAAGAGATTCAGATTTTCAGTTTGTTTCAGCTGCATAAAACTTTATGATTTAGTTCTTCTTCAAAGATGTTTTATTTAATTATTGTAAAGTTCCTGCTATGTTTTTACTTAGAATGCCAGTGTTATGATAGACCACGGGTTGACTTGGGGTTACTTTTAACTCCAAGTATCGTGTCTTATCCATGGTATAGAATCAAGGCGTGACAAACTTAGTATTAGAGCACTAGGTTTAGAGTATCCTAGTATGTCTGGAAGCCGCGTCAAGTAGAGTCCTTTTCATGGGTGTGAAGCGCGCCACACTTATGACAGAGAGGCTATGAGATATTATTAGGAAAACTCCTCTTTGTTCAAACTCTTTATCGTGCGTTGAAATTCAATTCCAAAAATGTTCTCCTAACTCGTGCTCTGTTTTGTTTCAATGAAAATCATGGCTCCATGATGTGGTAACGGAAGAAGGGATGGTAACATTCACCGACCTGTCCCACTAGATCCAGCAGCCCCTCAGGACGACCTAGTGTCCTATGCAGAGTTCAGAGTGGCTATCTAGCTGCTCACACAAATAGTCACAAATCAAGTGAACTAGTAGGTGGTTTCGGATAATACTAATGGGTCCGCAGCAGCTTCCCGAGTTCGGGACTTCACTCAGACGAATCCTCCAGTTTTCCATGGATCTAAGGTGGGAGAGGACCCATAGGAGTTCATGGATGAGATTAGAAAGATCACTAGAATTATGGGTGTCAACTCCTCAAAGAGTGCAGACCTGACTGCCTACCAGCTGAAAGGGGTAACCCAAATCTGTTATGATCAGTGGAAGAAGGGGAGACCAACGGGAGCAGGACTGGTGGAATGGGAGGAGTTCACTACAGCCTTCCTAGATCGATTATTCCCCTTGGAGCTTAGGGAGGCTAAAGTGGCCAAATTCATGAATCTAAAACAGGCAAATCGGACGGTAAAAGAGTATGCACTGAAGTTCACAAAGTTGTCTAAATATGATCCAGAGATGGTAGTTGAGCTAAGGGCTCGAATGTTGAAACTTGTTAATAGAGTGTCCAACTTGGTCCTCAAGGAATGCAGGATTGCAATTTTTATTAAGGACATCGATCTCTCTAGACTCATAGTCCATGCTCAACAAATTGAGGTAGAAAAATCGAATGACTTGGAGCAGGAGAACAAACGGGCAAGAACCGGCTAATCAGATTATGGCCACCAGAGATCTGGCAGTAGTAGCAGCCCACAACAGCAGCAAAGGGATCCAGCACCCACTTCAGCCAGTGCCCCTACTTTCTGGTCCTGCAAGGATCGGAGGGATAGAGCATCCAGCAACAGCTACAACTACCCAGCTTGCCCTAAGTGTGGCAAGAACCATCCAAGAGAGTGTCTTCAGGGCCGAGAGGGTTGTTTTGGGTGTGGATAGCTTGGTCATGGGCTGAAAGAATGCCCATCAATAGGAAGAGGGAGATCACGATTCACTGCTTCAGCAGCTCCAGCAGGCTAACACTTCAGGTACGAATGGCGGCCAGCACCAAAACCATTTTTATGCTTTGTCCTCTCGTCAGGATTAGGATAGCTTCCTGACCTAGTTATGGGTATGTTACTCCTTTTTCATCTAGACGTGTATGTCCTACTAGATCAAGGAGCCACACTTTCATTCGTGACTACCTTTGTAGCAGTCTAGTTCGATATCAGTCCAAAAGTTCTCTCCGAACCATTCTCAGTCTCCACCTCAGTTGGCGAGTTAGTTAGAGCCAGCCGAGTGTATAGAAACTGCCGAATATCAATCTTGAATAAGGTCATTCCAGCTGATCTTGTAGAGTTAGACATGGTAGACTTTGACCTCATTCTTGGAATGGATTGGTTACACTCCGGTTATGCCTCATTCGACTACAAAACTAGGGTCGTCAGTTTTTAGTTCCCTAATGAGCCAGCTTTAGAGTGGATGGGCAGTAGTTTAGCACCTAAGGGTCGATTTATTTCCTACCTTAAGTCCAGAAAGATTATTTCCAAAGGGTGTATTTATTATCTAGTTCGAGTTAAGGATTCCAGCTTTGAGACCCCGACTATATAGTCAGTTCCAATTGTCAGTGAGTTCCTTAATGTGTTTCCCGAGGATTTTCCAGGAGTTCCTCCTGAATGGGAAATAGACTTCGATATAGACCTTCTCCCAGATACTCAGCCCATCTAATCCCTCCTTACAGAATGGCTCCAACTAAGCTTAAGGAGTTGAAGGAGCAGCTAAAAGACCTTCTTGATAAGGGTTTTATCAGACCCAACATCTCTCCCTGGGGTGCTCCAGTACTATTCATGCGAAAGAAAGACAGTACCCTTAGAATGTGCATCAATTATGCTCCAGTACTATTTATGAAAAAAAAGACGATACCCTTAGAATGTGCATCAATTACCATCAATTGAACAAGGTTACATTCATGAACAAGTATCCCCTACCCAGGATTGATGATTTGTTTGATCGGCTTCAGGGAGCCAGTTATTTCTCCAAGATAGATCTCAGGTTGGGATATCATTAGTTAAGAGTCAGAGAGTGTGACACACCAAAAATAGCCTTCAGAACTCGGTATGGTCACGACGAATTCATGGTTATGTCCTTCGGACTAACTAATGCCCCCATAGCTTTCATGGATCTGATGAATAGAGTCTTAAAGAAGTATCTAGATATGTTCATCATTGTATTTATCGATGACATTCTGGTATACTCCAGAAATGAGGAAGAATATGCTAATCACCTGAAGTGCTTCAAACACTCAGAGATCTCCAGTTGTTCTCCAAGTTCAGCAAATGCAAATTCTGGTTGAAATTCGTGACTTTCCTTGGTCACGTGGTCTCGGATGAGGGTATTCAGGTGGATCCTCAAACGATAGCAGCGGTGAAATATTGGCCCAAACCTACCTCCCCAATCGAAATTAGAAGTTTCTTAGTCTAACCGGTTATTACCAATGTTTTTTGGAAGACTTTTCCTCTATTGCATCCCCTCTGACTAAGTTGACTTATAAAAAGGTGAAATTTCAGTGGTCAGATGCATGTGAGGAGAGTTTCTAGGGGTTGAAACTCGACTCAATACCGCTCCAGTTTTGACCTTACTAGACGAAACAAATGGGTTTGTAGTGTATTGCAAAGCTTCCATAGTTGGACTCGATTGCATTCTGATGCAGTAGGGTAAGGTGATAACCTACGCCTCCAGACAACTCAAGGTTCATGAAAAGAACTATCCGACTCATGACCTGGAGTTAGCAGCAATGGTGTTTGTATTGAAAATATGGAGGCACTACCTGTACGGGACTCACGTGGATGTTTTCACCAATCACAAGAGCCTTCAGTATGTTTTTAGTCAGAAAGATCTGAATCTTCATCAGATAAGGTGGTTGGAGCTATTGAAGGACTATGACATGAGCGTGTTGTATCACCCGGGCAAAGCCAATGTGGTGGCTGATGCCCTAAGCAGAGTTTCTATGGGGAGCGTGGCTCATGTTGAAGAGAGAAAAAAGGAACTGGCTAAGGATATTCACAAGTTATCTTGGTTGGGAGTACAGTTGGTTGATACAGCTGAGGGTGGAGTGGTTGTGCAGAGTGGATCAGATTCCTCATTGGTAGTTGAAGTTAAGTCAAGGCAGGATGAAGATCCCATACTGCTTAAGTTGAAGGAGGTGGTTCTCAGAAAAGAGTGGAGGCTTTTTTCGAAGGGGGAGATGGCGTACTCCGTTACCAAGGTAGGTGGTGCATACCGGATGTGGGTGATTTAAGACAGCAGATACTGGCTGAAGAACACAGTTCGAGATATTCTATCCACCCTGGTGCTATTAAGATGTACCATGATTTACGAGATATTTACTGGCGGAATGGCATGAAGAGAGACATTGCAAAATTTGTAGCTAAGTGCCCAAATTGCCAACAAGTTAAAATAGAACACTAGACCCCGGGAGGTATGACTCAAGATATCAGCATACCCATATGGAAGTGGGAAGAAGTACATATGGATTTTATTACACATCAATCTTAGACTCATTGGCAACATGATTCAATCTAGGTGATAGTAGACTGGATGACTAAGTCAGTACACTTCTTCCCAGTTAAAACTACAGACTCAGTTGAGGACTATGCTAGGCTTTCTATCCGAGATTTGGTCAGAATTCATGGGGTGCCCTTGTCCATTATCTCAGACAGAGGTACCCAGTTCACCTGTCATTTCTAGAAGTCATTTAAGAAGGGACTCGGTACCCAGGTCAAGCTCAGCACAGCTTTTCACCTGCAGACAGATAGACAGGCTGAGACTATTCAGACCTTGGAAGATTTGCTGAGAGATTGTGTGATCAATTTAAAAATAGTTGGGATGATCACTTGCCACTCATTGAGTTTTCGTACAACAACAACTACCACTCCAGTATTTAGATGGCCCTATTTGAGGCATTATATGGTAGGAGGTGTAGATCTCCTATCGGGTGGTTTGAAGTTGGTGAAGCTACTCTGATCGGGCCATACTCAGTTCATGAGGCAATGCAGTAGGTGCAACTTATCAGAGAGAGGTTGAAAACAACATAAAGCCATTAGAAATCTTATGTTGATTTGAGGAGAAGAGAATTAGAGTTTGCAGTGGATGATTAGGTCTATCTGAAAATTTCACCCATGAAAGCGGTGATGAGTTTAGGAAGAAAGGAAAAATCAGTCCGAGATATGTGGGGCCCTACAGAATTCTAAGGGAATTGGAAATGTAGCCTATGATTTGTAATTACCTTCAGAGTTGGCATTTGTTCGCCTAGTATTCCATGTGTCACTACTGAAGAAGTGCATCGGTGATCCAACTTCAGTTGTGCCATTGGAAAGTGTGGGAGTGAAAGATAGTCTCTCTTACGAAGAGGTCCCAGTTCAAATCCTTGATCGTCAGGTTCATAAGCTGAGGAACAAAGAAGTAGCTTTAGTCAAAGTATTGTGGAGAAATCAACATGTAGAAGGAGCTACGTGGGAAGCTGAAGCAGATATGATGGCTAGATACCCACACTTATTTCCTTCCAGCTCAGTTTCAGTTTAAGGTATCAATTTTCTCCCTAAAACCTCTATTCAGTTACATGTTCAATCCATGTGTCCCAGTTTTTTTCATGTTAATGAATGTGTGTATGACTCGTGAATTTAGTTCAGTCATGTAGTTCAGTTTAGAGGTAGTCATTAGTTTTCAGCTTTCATGATCAGTATTTGAGTATTATAATCGCAATTCTCTGCTTTTTTGTGTGTTTTCCAATATTCAAGGACAAATGTTCCCAAGGGGGAGATATTTTAATTCCCAAGAAATCCTAAGATTAGACCCGGAAGTTGAAACAGAGAAAACAAGATTTTCTACACCAGGTCACAAAACGAGTCGTCCTGTGACCCGTGGGGTAGGCCATGAGTTGTGGAGTGACTTGTGGGGAAGGGTCTAGACTTGATTGAAAAATTGGGAAATTGAGTGACCACGGGTGTGACCACGAGTTGTGGTCAACACCACGAGTTGTTATCTGAGTCATGGTCAAGGGTTGAACGAAAGTTGGAAAATTCAGGCAGTGCACTTAACGGGTCCTCACCATGACTCATTTGGGACACCACGAGTTGTGGTGGAGCCCGTGGTGACCCCCACATGGTTTTCGGCAGTAAGGACTACCGAAGGTGACCACGTGTCGTGGTCACTAGTAACGAATTATCAAGCAGCCCATGGTGACCCCTATAGAGGAATTTTGGTTCAGTGGCAACGGGAGATGTCACGAGTCATTTGGTCTCCTGACGACTCGTGAAGTCAGTTATTGGAAGGTTGGGAAATCTGTAGAAAATTTCCAGTGCACATCATGATTGGGCACCACGAGTCGTCCCTGACCTCAGGACTCGTGGAGTGCCTCGTGGGGAATGGCAGGGTCTTTTTTCTTGCGAATTTCCTATGGAGTTTTACGTAATTTCCTAAGCTCCTAGACTCTAAGCTACATATTTTTGGGTTTTAATCAGGGGTTTTGAGGGGGTAATTAACGGTTTATTTCATTTCTCACATCCCCTCAAAAGTTAGAACGTAAAATTTCTCTCAGAAAGACTCAGAGTAGAAGCTAGGGAAATCGAATTCTCCTCAGATTTTCAAGGGATTCTCTCAGAGATTTTCATCACCAGGCATGTGGGAATTCAACAAATAGTTCTTTCCTTGTGTCCCTAAAAATCTTCTCTATCTTCTCTATCAGTTCTACCCCTGAAACTTTCGAATGTGAATAAATTATATGTCAGACTTCGTTTATAGCATGTGGAATGTTGTCTATGTTGATTGTTGTAATATTCCCACTACCTAGTTATCATGTTAATACTCATTCTTGTGAGGATGGTTTTAGCCCTAGCTTTAAATTCAGTAAACTAGAATTTTTGCCTGTTGGACTAGTTATTTCTTGTGGCTCGATTATATCAGTTGGGTTTCACATATTGCTAGAAAATAATGAGAATTTAGTCAGATGTTTGCTAGTCTAGTCTCAGTCAATTATTAGCATATTAGATATAATACAGAAATGTCAGCTGATCAGTTTGACTATAGTTAATTCGAGAGGTATACGTGATGCCTCCCAATTATGAGTATTTGACTCAGTATTAGATTTAGTGGTTCTTTAGGCATTCATGACACTTTCAAATAAGCAGTTCTAACCAGCCTTAGGACTCTAGTTTCAAATTATAGTTTGTTCGGTAGACGGTTATGACACTTCCAAATAAACAACTCTGACCAGTCTTAGAATATCAGTACAGAATCTGGTCCTATAGACTCTCAGGGTACTTCCAGATAGGTATTCCTAACTTAGTCTTGGTACCCAAGTTTGAGCTATCAGATTAGTAGTCAGTCTAGGACTATCCAGTGGGAGTAGGAGTTAGCACCGAGCGGACCGGGGTTCCAGCGCACCCAGGTTCCCAGAACTACGTTGCCAACGTAGGTTATATTTTATTGGCCTCATGAACCCAGACTTGTGATCACTCAGTTTATGCCTTTATACCCTAGCATGGTATAATAGGTCCTACCAATGGGGTGTATACATCGGACTCCACGTCTAGCTCACGTGGTTATATGTCGGTTATAGACTCTCCCACTAGTCAGCTAAGTTCAGTCTCAGATTAGTCAGTTTAGATCAGTTTAGTACAATATTTCATATTAGTATCTCAGATTAATGGCATTTCTTTTATCATCAGACAGGGTCATTTTGACCATCTTAGTATATCACAGTTCATTCAGTATTAGTATTTCAGTTGGTTATTGTATGTATTTCTAGTTCAGTAGTGTTATTCTCTGTGTTATGGTTTCTCTCACTTACTCAGTACATTCAAAGTACTGATGTATACCTTTTACACTGTATCATTTTATGATACAGCTGCAGGTTCTCAGTCCCAGCACCGTTAGCAGATCTTGCTCAGAAGTTTTCAGCTGCATCATCGATGAGTCGTCATCTTTCGAGGATGAGGATCATTTATTTTCAGTTATATTTTGTTTTAGTTCGATTTATATTTAACTGGGGTCTTATCCCAGCAACTCATCAGATAGATGGCTTTCAGAAACAGACAGAGATTCAAATTTTCAGTTTGTTTTTAGCTATATAAAACTTTATGATTTAGTTCTTCTTCAAAGATATTTTATTTTATTATTTTAAAGATTCCTCTATGTTTTCACTCAAAATTCAAGTGTTATGATAGACCACGGGTTGACTTGGGGTTACTTGTAACTCCAAGTACTGTACCTCGTCCAGTGTATAGACTCGGGGCATGAAAAGAACTCAGTATAGTCACTACGAATTCGTGGTTATGTCCTTTGGACTAACTGATGCCCCTATAGCTTTCATGGACCTAATGAATAGGGTTTTCAAGTAGTATCTAAACATGTTCGTCATTATATTCATAGATGACATTCTGGTGTACTCCAGAAATGAGGAGGAGCATGCTAGCCATCTAAGGATAGTGTTGTAGTCTCTCAGAGACAGCCAACTATTCACTAAATTCAGCAAATGTGAATTCTGGCTGAATTCTGTGGCTTTCGTTTGTCACGTAGTCTCAGGTGAGGGTATTTAGGTAGATACTCAAAATATAGTAGCGGTGAACGACTGGCCAAGACCTACTTCCCCAATAAATATAAGAAGTTTCCTGGGTCTAGCTGGTTATTACCGACAATTTGTGGAAGGATTTTCCTCTATTGCGTCTCTTCTGACTAAGCTAACTCAGAAATAGGTGAAGTTTCAGTGGTCAAATGTGTGTGAGAAGAGTTTTCAGGAGTTGAAGACTCGACTCACTACCGCTCCAGTTTTAACCTTACTAAAAGGAATAGATGGGTCCGCAGTATATTGTGATGCTTCTAGAGTTGGACTCGGTTGCATTCTGATGTAGCGAGGTAAGGTGATAGCTTATGCCTCTAGACAACTCAAGGTTCATGAGAAGAACTATCTGACTCATGATCTCGAGTTCGCAGCAGTGGTGTTTGCTTTGAAGATATGGAGGAATTACCTACATGGGGTTCACGTGGATGTTTTCACCGATCACAAGAGCCTTTAGTATGGGTTCAGTCAGAAAGACTTGAATCTTCATCAGAGAAGGTGGTTGGAGTTATTGAAGGATTACGACATGAGTGTGCTATACCACCCGGGCAAGGCTAGTGTGGTGGCTGATGCCCTAAGCAGGATGTCCACAAGGAGCGTTTCTTATGTAGAAGAGGGTAGAAAGGAGTTAGCAAAAGATATTCACAGGTTAGCTTGGTTAGGAGTTTATTTGATTGACTAAGCTAAGGGTGGAGTAGTACTTCAGAGTGGGTCAGAATCTTCATTAGTTGTTGAATTTAAGTCAAAGCAGGATGAAGATCCCATACTGCTTAAGCAAAAAGAAGCAGTTCTCAGAAAAGAAGTAGAGGCTTTCTCCAAATGAGGTGATAGTGTGCTTCGTTACTAGGGCAGACTTTGTGTACCGAATGTAGGTGACTTGAGACTACAAATACTAGTAAAAGCACATAGCTCTAAATATTCTATCCACCCAGGTGCCACTAAAATGTACCATGACCTACAGGATATCTACTGGTGGAATGGCATGAAAAGAGACATTGCAGAATTTGTGGCTAAGTGCCTGAACTGCCAGCAGGTTAAGGTGGAACGTCAGAGACCTGGGGGTATGACTCAGGATATCAACATACCCACATGGAAGTGGGAAGAAGTGAATATGGAATTTATTACAGGTCTACCTCGTACTCACCTGCAGCATGACTCAATTTGGGTGATAGTAGATCGAATGACCAATTCAGCACATTTCCTCCCAGTTAAAACTATAGATTCAACTGAGGATTATGCTAGGCGGTACATCCGGGAGTTAGTCAGACTACATGAAGTTCCCTTGTCCATCATTTTTGATAGAGGTGCCCAGTTCACCTTACATTTCTGGAAGTCATTTTAGAAAGGACTCGGTACTCAGGTCAAGCTCAACACAAATTTTCACCCTCAGACCGATGGACAAGCTGATCTAACTATTGACCTTAGAAGATATGCTGAGAGATTGTGTGATCGACTTCAAGGGCAGTTGGGATGATCATCTACCTCTCATCGAGTTTGCATACAACAACAGCTACCACTCCAGTATTCAGATGGCCCCGTTTGAGGCATTCTGTGGTAGGATGTGTAGGTCTCCTATAGGGTAGTTTGAAGTTGGTGAAGATACCTTGATAGGGCCAGACTCACTCCATGAAGCTATGTAGAAAGTGCAACTTATCAGGGAAAGGTTGAAAACAACTCAAAGCCGACAAAAATCCTATGCTGATGTGAGGAGAAGAGAGTTAGAATTTATTGTGGATGATTGGCTTTACCTGAAAATTTCACCCATGAAAGGGATGATGAGGTTTGGAAAGTAAGGGATACTCAGTCTGAGGTACGTGGGACCCTACAACATTTTGAGGCGAATTGGCAATGTGACCTATGAGTTAAATTACTTTCAGAGTTAGCATCAGCGCACCCAGTCTTCCATGTGTCACTATTGAAGAAGTGTTGTTACACCTCATAAAAGTCAACAAATAGTAAGCATATACGTGGATCGGTGACGAGTAAGAAGAGATTGAAGTGTGTGGAAAAAGCCTCGGAAGCGGGGTCAGATGGGACCAGTGCGCACAGGGCCAGCGCGACGCGCCAGCCAACAGTGCACTGGCCAGCGCGGGCGCCAGGCCTACTACCTCATTGAGAGGCGCGACGCGCCAGAGTGGAAGCCTCAATGGGAGGCACGAGGCACACCCCTGCCCTCACTAACTATATAAAGCCCCTCTTTTCAATTATAGGTCATTTCCAATAATCACATTCGTCCAGAGAGATGGGAAAACAAAGATTTCAATCAATTTTCGTCCGATTATGCTACCAAATGCCGTCCAAATTCAAATTAACTTCAGGTATTGAGTTTTAAGCCTACAGGGAGCATTACTATGGAGTTATTTTCATGAAATTCGCCTGGCAAATTGTAACCCCGCCAATCCAAAGTTGTCTGAATTACTTCAAACTGATATCTATACGATCATAGGCTTCAAATAAGCATTTCTCCCTTATGAACTCTCGGAAAATAAAATGTTTTCGTCTGTGTTCCATTAAGTTGAAGAATAGTCAATATTGGTATTAAAAGTTATCATTTTACGCCAAATTTGGTATTGAAATTCATCTCTTTCTCCTAGTATAACGGCTACAACCGAAGAGAGCTGGCGAATACAAGTTGAAACTCGTCGGTTACTCAGGAAGCGACAATCGAGGTATATAAGGTTTAACCTTCGGCAATTATACTCGTCGTACAGTGTTGCGACTTATGTTCTAGAATAGAAATGACGATTTCACGTGCTGTAGATGGTTGCTACCATTAAATTGTGATTAAACATGTTGGAATTAACTGTTGCTAGTATATAAAGATCATATATGCTGCGAGTAACTGCCATTAGTAGATTATGGTTAGATGTTAGAAAATGTACATGGATTATACCATAGTATCCCTCATCGAAAAAAGGCATGATAAGCACGATACGCGGTAGAAGCGTCACAAAAACTCTCCTACTCTCCGGTTTATGGTTTTAGTAGGATTGTATGTTTTATTGCCAGGACTAGATCTTAGAAACTCGTGAGGGTTAGCGAGCCTGAGTTAGTAGGTTAAATAGCGTAGGCTTAGCCAGGTGACATAACTACCAGTGGCGCCTGGGTTGCCAGAAAAGCATGCCCATAAGCCATTGACGTAACTGCACGTCCCAGGGCTAGAAATATAGACAAAATAGTCATACTCTAGAATCAGCGACACTAGGGTTGTCTAGTGTACTGAGTGACAGCCTGCCATTCTATTAGCCATTACAGTGATTGTTAGTCCTAGTTGACTTAGCAGTTATCACATAGGTCTCCCAGGAAGCTAACCTAGTCGTCTAGGTCAAATAGACCCGTGGGTACCCTAAGGAAGGGGACCTTATTAGTAGTTAGCGGCCGGGCCAGCACCCCAGTTGATTCTTATAAGGTATTCAGGTACAGATTGTTAGGAATGGTTAAGTCTATATAAAGTTGTCTATAAGGTTAAAAATCATCCAGCAAAGTAATACAAGATCTGAGTAGACCAAGATAAGGTCAAGGGACTAGTAGTACCACGTTAGTAAAGTACTATGCGCAGGCTAAGAATGTCGGGAAGCTTCTTGTGAAGGATTAGGGGTCGATCGCGCAAAAGAATGTTCAGCCAGCACCAACTCTATAGTTGCCCTAAGTAGCGGGACTGAGTAGTTAGTCCTTCGTGACCCCCCAATTATTATGAGCTATAAATGTCCGGGTAGGAAAAATAGAGAGTTGTGTTGGACCACTCCAGATCTCGCCCTATTCAGTCCCGACTATTAGAGATCATGATCACTATCAGGATACTCTGATCAGATACAGGTGCACGGCGTGCCTGCTAGCAGTTTTACAGACTATCTTAGGGGGCGAGCAGTGGTGGCATTAGGCCTAGAAGGCCAATCGCGCCTTTTGAGTGGTTAGATTGAGATGTTAGTACAACACCTTGCTTGGGGTTGCCCTCACTTAGGAGCCATCCATGACCACCACAGGGTTACTAGCTGTGTCGACGCCCGCCCGAGGCGAGATGACATCGCTCCAGAGAGCGGCATGTAGTCCATGAGGGATGAAGATGGGGTCCCAGGTACTCATACAGTCCATTCAATAGGTGGGATGTTATATGCCGTGGTTGGCTCTACACACCCCCATCGAGCCTGGTGCCCAGGGTGCAGACATCAGATATCAGCAGTCCACCGGACTTAGACACAATTACAGATCAGGGGTCGAGTGGGCTCAGTTGTAGACCCAGGGACTGGTAGGTTGGCTATAGCACCAGTAGAGTCATAGAAACCTGGTTAGGGGTATATAGATTGAAGTGCACTCACCAGGGCTTATGGGGACCTTGAGTGGGTTATTCTGTGTTGATTGTACCTTCCAGGCTTATGGGGGCCAGGATAGGTTCTTGTTTGCATTTTTTTCTGTTAGCTATAACTTATGAATATATGATTATGCGGTTATAGCTCATGTATGTGTAGTGTTTGCTAGATGCAGATTGCGAATAAGCTAGCTTATAGATTAATCTCTCTGCCTCTCCTTTCTACTCACTTCCAGTATTTCACAACTTTCATTCAACCTATTTACTGCCTTACATATTTGGTACATATTGTACTGACGCCCAAATATAGGGGGATGTATTACTTTCCTGCAGGTTTAGATAGACAGGGTTCAGGATCTCCAGTAGTAGCTGTTCAGAGTCTGTAGTTGGGTCAGCTCCTCTCATTCGGAGTTGCCAGGTTGTAGAGATTTCTGTATTTCAGTTATAGAGCATTTTGGGTAGGCCGAGGCCCTATCCTGACCACTATTTGTACTCTTAGAGGCTTGCAGACTATAGTCGTCAGTTAGTTAGTTGTATGTTGGCCGTGTGGGGCCTAGTATAGTAGCTTGTCTTTATTTCTGTTATAACTAGATAGCATGGTGGCTCGTCGGCCTGCATAGGGTCCCTTCTGTTGCCTGTTGTTGGTTAGCTATTTTCATTTACATGTGGCTATACAGCCTTGTCGGTCGAAGGCTGTATTTACAGCCGAGATATAACTCGTTGTTTTCTTGAATTGAGTCGTAGGCTGGTACCAGACGTGCATAAGCCTAGACAGGTCAGTTAGTTGCCAGTATGGCACAAGGTGCAAGTCATGCCTCCCAAGGTGGGGCGTGAAAAGTGCATTAGTGATCCGACCTCAGTTGTTCCACTAAATAGTGTGGGGGTGAAGTATAGTCTCTCTTACGAAGAGGTCCCAAATCAGATCCTAGACCGTCAGGTTCGTAAGTTGCGAAACAAGGAAGTCACTTCAGTAAAAGTCTTGTGGAGGAACCAGCTAGTTGAGGGAAACACATGGGAGGCAGAAGCAGACATAATGGACAAATACCCTCATTTATTCCCTTCTAGTTCAGTTCCAGCATCAGGCATTAAATTCCTCCTCAATACTCTATTCAATTCTGTACTCATCAGCTCTATTCAGATTTTCAATGTGAATTCTAGTTGTGTTAACTTAGTTAATGTTTTCAAATCAGTTCGGAGTCAGTCACTCCTTCAGAAATTAGTTTATAGTCTCAATTTTGGAATTTAAGCTCTTTTCCCAATTTTCCAACAGTTTTAGGCTTCATTCGAGGACGAATGATCCCAAGGGAGAGATATTGTAACACCCCAAAACTTTCCTAGACTAAACTTAGAATCAGAAGTTTGAATTAGAAATTTTGCCTCATACGACTCACACAACGGGCCATTGTCAGTACCAACGGACCATTGTATGAGCCGTTAGTTGCCCAACAAGAATTTCCTTCGAGAAGCAACGGGAGGGAAAAACAACTCGTGGATCCATCCAACGATCCGTTGTTCCCATCCGTTGCCAGAAATAATGACCTTCTAGGGGAGGGCATTGGCTACGACGAGTAGTTATAATGACTTGTTGGACCTACCAACAAGTCGTGTCTCTCGTTGTCTAAGGGCCCAGGTCCCCTACTAGTGACAATGAGAGGTACCAACGACCCATTGGTTCGTCCAACGATTCATTGTATCCTCCCGTGGTCAGATTCTAGTAAGCTCAATTTTGGACCCAGGACTAACAGTTGGTTCCAACGGGCCGTGGTTCCGACTAATGACCCATTGCAAGGCCCGTTGGATCCTGTCGAGCAGTTTTCCATAGTTTTCTTCCAGGATTATTTTAGTAACTTCCCACCTTTAATCCCTAAACTACGTTGTTTTGGGTTATATTCAGGAGAATTAGAGGGGTAATCGATGTTCACTCTTCATTCCTCTCACTCCCTCAAAGTCAGAAACGTAGGAACTCAGTTAGGAATCACAGAGCAAGAGCAATGGTTTCGATTTTTTTTCTCAGATTTCTCAAGGGTTTTCTCAGGAATCCTTCACCAGGTATGTGAGAATTTAGCAAGGGAATTGTACTTCCCTTGTGCTCCAAAACCCATTTAAATTTTCTTATCAGTCCTAGCCCTGAGGTTTCAAAATTTAGTAATCTTTTAGTCAGAATTCGATTAAATTCATGAGAAATGTTGTTCATATTCTTAGCTGTTATATTTCTATTACTTAGAAATCATATTGATACATGCTTCCTATAAATTGGTTTTAGCCTTAGTTCTTGAATACAGAAATTAGGGTCTTGCATAATCGTATAGACATAATGTTGTTTGACTCTATCATTGTTGGAATTCCATGCTATTATTATCAATTAAATGCTCAGTCAGTTGCATGCTAGCTCAATTTTAGTCATGATGTTAATATCTTAAGTATCTTTCAGTAATGTCTGCTGATCAGTTTGACTATAGTCATTTCTTGAGGTGTTAGTAATGCCTCTCAGATATTAGTTATCACTTAACAGTTAGTTCTACAGACGGTTACGACGCTTCCAGATAAGCAGCTCTGACCAGTCTTAGAACACAAGTTATAGTATTCGGTCCAATAATTTAGTCATGATGTTAATATCTTAAGTATCTTTCAGTAATGTCTGCTGATCAGTTTGACTATAGTCATTTCTTGAGGTGTCAGTAATGCCTCCCAGATGTTAGTTATCAGTTAACAGTTAGTTCTACAGACGGTTGCGACGCTTCCAGATAAGCAGCTCTGACCAGTCTTAGAACACAAATTATAGTATTCGGTCCAATAAGACTCTTAGGGTACTTCCAGATAAGTATTCCTGACTTAGTGTTGGGCCCCAGCTTCGAGCTATCAACTTAGTAGTCATATTAGGACTATCCAGTGGAAGCAGTACTTAGCATTGAGAGGGTCGGGATTCCAGCACACCCAGGTTCCTAGAACTACATTGCCACCGTAGGTTACTTGGCTTATCGGGCTTCAGATTTGTGATCACCCAGTTCATGCCTTTATACCCTGGCAAGGTATATTGGGTCCTATCGATGGGGCGTATACATTGAACTCCACATTTAGCTCACGTGGTTATATGTCGGTTATAGAATCAAAACTAGTCAGTACAGTCTCAACTCAGTTTAGTTTAGTTTAGTTTAGCTAAGTTTAGTATCTCAAATCCAGGACATGTTTATGACCATCAGTCAGGGTCATTATTGACCATATCAGTTATACTTCAGTTGCATCCAGTTTCAGTATTTCAGTTGGTCATTTCTTGTCATTTCAGTTGAATTACTTGTTTTTTATGCTTGTTATATCTCTCACTTACTCAGTATATTCAAAGTACTGAAACATACTCTGTATGTTGTATCGGATCATGATAAAGGCGCAGGTTCTTAGTCCCAGCATCGTCAGTAGTTTCATTAGACGATATCAGTAGTAGAATTTGGTGAATCCTCATCTTATGAGGACGATATTTACTTTCCGTTAGTTCTTTACAGTCAGATTTTTAGAGTTAGCTGGGGTCTTGTCCCAGCAACTCATCATTTAGTAGTTAGCTTTTAGACATAGATACAGATTTTCAGTATTGTATTTTAGATGTATTGACTCTTATTAAATCAGTTTTCTTAAATGATTTTATTTATTTAAAGCTTCCACTTATGTTTACTTAGCTACCAGTGTTATGATAGGCCATGGGTTGCCTTGGGGTAACTTGTGTCTTAAAGTACCGTGTCTCGTCCAGGATATAGACTCAGATCGTGACATAGGATTTCGAGACTAACACTGAAACTAACAGTAAGATAAGGAGTCGCGAAAGACAATGTATATCCTAGATATAACAATGCATAAAAATCAAGATGGAATACTCGTAACATACCAATGAACACATCGGGTGAGACCTCCTACTCCTGTCGAGATGAAAGTGCATAAAACCTTTTTTGGCATTGTCCGCCACTCGCACTAGAAGAGGCACCCTGTTGAGATAGGCGAGCTACTAAAGTGGTGGATGGGGCACAGCCTTTACTGTCGCCCTGTCTAGCCAAAGGAAAATTCCTGCAAATGTGCCAAGTCTTCCCACACCCGAAGAAAACATCTGAGCCAACCAAGCACTCTCTTGGGTGGTTCTTACCACATTCCTGCAGACTGGGAAGATGCGCTACTATCGTGCTTCTTTGGCCCCTAGAACTTGACACGCTGCTTCTACGATCACTTCAAGGTCTAGATGGAGCGTTAGATGATGATGGGGCTAGGGCTGACAACCTCTGGTGGGACTGAGGGCGATGCCCACCACCGGATCTCTGATGGAAATGCCCATAGCTCCCAGTCCTGGCCCTCTTGGTCTCTTTCTCCTTCTTCTTCATCTTCTCTGCCTCTATCTGCTGGGCATATATGATCAGTTGGGAGATATCTATATCATTAATTAGCATGGCATTCTTGCACTCCTTGATCAAGGAATCTACCACCCCATTTATGAACTTGCTCATACGAGCCCTCGCATCAGCCACCATTTTCGATACATACTTGGACAACCAGATAAACTCCAACTCATACTCCTAGACGGTTATGTTGTTCTATTTTAGGTTGAAGAACTCGACAGCCTTCGCCTTGTTGCGCCCCAGCGCACGCGCAAGCATACGCGGTCGTACAAGTAGGAAAGTGACTTTGAAGAGATGAATGTCAAACCCACAGGGACTGGACTATTTAGTGAATAATCAAGTTCAGGTGCTAAAGTAAATTTCACAAGTGTTGGTTTCAAATATTTGATTTGGATTCTAAATCTAAGTGTGATCATAAATAATTCGTAAAAACAGTAATAAGAAGCATCTAGAGTTAAGGCCTGACAATCATGAAATGCTAAAATCCACAATGGTTCAAGTATTGAAAATTCATTTGTTGTCTCACAAAGTTAATATGCAATGTTCATTATCTTTCTAGCCTCTAAACATAACAAACTAGTCTTACACCTACATTGTTGAGTGGGAATGTGACGTGCTAATTCGTGAGAAATTAACAATATGGATGTGGTTCACGGGATTTATCCCCTTGATTATGGACTTTCTTACCTCTAACATTTTAACCTAGAATTAACTTCACAACTACGTCTGAGAGTGGTGATGTGACAATCTATTCCTAACTCTCTCACTATCTTTCCATTTTATTAACCAAGCGAGGTGAATTAGGTATATTTCTATCCTAACCACGAATCAAGTCTTGAAGACTTTGAACTCACTTCTTGAATTCCTAGTTCTAACCTAGGGTTACTTTTTCGATCTTTTGCCTAAGCTTAACACATGCATCCAATGGTGATCAAGCATTAAAATGGTAAACACGCCAGAATTCAAGACAAAACAGAAACGGAAATTGAACCAAAGATGAATTAAGTTAAACATTCATGTCGTGTGGCATCAACCTTAGAAGAAGGGTCTTATCCACTCATGCTAGTAGATGAATTCAAAATTAATACAATTCATGTAGAACAATAATAAAATAAGAAAAAGTTTATGAACCCTAGACAGAGTTTCCTTCTTCTCTCCTTCGCTCCTTTCCGTTCTTCAAAAATAATTTCGTGATAAATGAGAATAGGAGCTAAGTGTTTAATTTATAGTAAGTGAGAAAATTACAAAATTGGGCCGTGGATGGACTTGTTCTATGCCACGGACCTGAACGCCTCAATTTGCCTCCGTGACACGGACTAGTCCCGCAGTCTCACTGGAAAACTCAGCATCGGCATATCAAGGGTGCAGGCTATGTGAGGCACGACACTGGTCATGCAGCCCACCTGGCGTGACACGATAGTAGCGCGTAGGCATTGCCTCACTTGTCTTCTCGAGCGCGCATACCCTCGTGTGGCACAATGCCTAGCGCACACACGCACGGGCGTGACATGGTGCCTGTCGTGCAGGTCGGCCAGCGTGGCACGCTAGGCTGTGTGGCAGGATGTTCTTCATGCCATTTTGTGCAATTGTCATCCAAACTCAATCTGAAGTTCCTCCTTGCTCGTGCATTGTCTTATTTAGCCCTTCCTAAGCATAATTCACCTACAAACAAGGGCTAATCACATGGTCAGTTCATGCAAGCAAATGTACACAAAACACATGAGATTATGTTTCATTTAATTAACAAACATGACTTAAACTTAGTTATAAAATAGCACTTGGGCATGTAAATATGCCCAATATCACTACCCCACACTTAAATCATTGTTCTTCCTTGAATAACTCTATTACATCTCATGCACACAAAGGACTCACACATAACCGATTGAAACAAGATGACTCAAGCTAAGGATACAATGATTGTTTCAGATAATAAGTTTAAAATAGATTATGTGATATATAACCAACTAAAGTCACATACAACTAAGTTAAAACCTCCTAGCCTCAAGAATCGACTCTAAAACCACAGCAAACTCATGTACATTATCCAATCAAGAAACATAAATTTCATCCTTCCTCAAACATGTGCCCTTACAACAAGAAGGATACCCATTTTCGCTCTCAAATTTTCAAATTATGCAAGTATGGGTATATAAATATAATTATGCTCACTCTCACAAAGGATTCACATGTAACATGTAATAACCCATAAGCTTGCCCTTAGTGTTTTACTTCACTAATTTAGGAACATTTGCAAGTAAGATCAGGTAGGACTTATCGGGTTGTATAAGCTAAGGGACGGGTAGGTACTATTCTGGCCAGTATAGTGACTATCTTCCCTAACCGCTTTTTATACATCACTTTTTCTTATTAAGCTTTTTCTCTTATTTTGCTTCACCTTTTATTCTTTTCAACTCATCAATTTCCTATTTCTCTTCCCCATTTCATTAAGCATACTTATCTTATCAGTAAGGAATACTTAACAAACTATTTTATTCTTTTGTTATGTTATTCCCTACCAATACTTATGCATTTTTCAAACAAGTGCACCTCTAGTCTTTACTCCAACTTCCACAACCACTAGTTCCAATTGTTTTCACAATTCTCACTCTTTTTACTCTTATGCATCTTTCACTTAAGCACTTTTGGATTAAATTCAAGTCTATTGAAAGAAAAGGATTAATCTTCTCATGTGGCTAACAAAGAATAAGCTAAAGGCTTAATAGGGTTAACTTGGATTATGCATTAAGGTGGGTAAAGCAAAGGATGAATTTTAGGCTCATTCAAAGAAATGCATAAATCATCTCTTACAATTAACATCCCTCATTTCGTTTTGCATACACGCCAGACAAGTTCTAGACACTAAATAATATGCGATATACAAGAAACCTTACACTCAGTGCACATGCTCAATTCAAGACAAACTCAATAGACTCTTAATCTAGCTAATCACATGAATTCAAAATTAAGCTTAAAGTCTACAGAGTGATATTCGAGAGCCTAGGTGTCCCACATAGAGTAATACAAATGCTAAATATGCTTCACACATAACATCACTTGCATCTTACAATCATGTATAGTACTCAACAGGAGCATCAAGAAGTCAATCAGCTAAGGGTTCAAACACAACATCCTAATGACTAATTTTTCCCTCAAGACGGTCATCATCCATCCACCGTCAGAAAAAATCTTTAACTATGACTCAGATACTATGTATAGACAAACAAAAATTTTATTCTTGATTCAAGGTGCACCCCTGCGGAAAAGAATCGAAAAGGAAAACCAAAGGGTGGGTGAAATGTGCTCAACTCATACTTCAAATGAACAAATTTAGACCAAGCACCCACTTTACCCGAAATCACTCAGCACAAAAATTCTTAAAATTTTTAAATTACCCCTCACCCGACACTTAGATTATGCTATGTCCCCAAAATAATCGTTAAAATAAAGACTAAAGGTGAGAGATACTTCCTGAGGCCTCTAGGCCTAGCTAGCAGCATATATTGTCACAGTTAAACACATGGCTCACCGACCCCACACTTGCAATTTTCTATGCTCCTTAGATTCTGCTTCTCAGGATACTCAGACTTCCCATTTTTCCTGTTCTTAATTCACAAAAACAAAAACAAAAAGTTAAAATAAAAAAATTCAAAAATAAAAGAAATAGAAAATTGTACTTGTGGTACCCTTGGGTTGCCTCCCAAGCAGCGCCTGATTTTAAGTTGCGGCACGACGTGAACAGTTCTTTTCAGGATATCCAAACAAGTATTCACTTTTTGGAACCATCTCCTCTTCTTTTTGAACTTACAGGGAACAACCTCCAGATTGTCCCTCTTTTCCTCCATTACTTTCCTTAATTGATTTCCCCCATCAGACACAGGCTTAAGTGTCAAGATGTCCTGCAATAGTGGACCCATGGAATCTATCACCCCACACATAGCATCTGTAACCACACTAATCTTGCAAATATCTCTACAGAGTGTGGGTGGTTCGATCTCCTGGCATACTCTGAAGAGCTCTTCCTCATCATTGACCCTCATCTTCAGGGTGCCAGCTCTCACATCATTTATTACTCCACCAGTATCTAGGAATGGTCATCCCAGGATGAGGGGTTTAACTTTAAAGTCCAAAATTATGAAATCAGCAGGTATGATGAATTTACCTACTTTGATGAGAAGGTCCTCAATAATTCCCTCTGGGGCCATTGTTGACTTGTTTGCCAGCTATAGCATCACTCTTGTGGGCCTTGGTTTCCCCAAACCCAATGTGCTGAATAGAGATAGAGGCATCAAATTCACTGTCGCCCCTAAGTCACACAAGGCCCTCATTATGGCTACTTCACCAATTTGTACGGGGAGGGTGAAACTCCTTGGGTCTTTGAGCTTTTTGGGCATTTTATATATTACCCTGTAACTGCACTCCTTAGTGAGTGCCACAGTCTGGACATCCACCAGCCGCACTTTGTTAGCTACCTCATCTTTTAAGTACTTGGCGTACTTAGGCATACCCTGCAAAACATCAATAAAAGGCAAATTTATGTGAAGTTCTTTGAAGATATCAAAGAACTTTTAGAAGCATGCATCCTCTTTGCTCTTCTTGAGCCTTTGTGAGAATGGTCGTGGTGGTCTCTATGCTAGCTGCAATGATGATTGTGCATTGTGTGTTGCAGCACTCTGATGATCTCCTCTCTCAGTTGTTGGACCAAGTCTGACCAATTCTAGATGCAGCTCATTTTTCTTCTCCTTCTGTGGTGCATCAACCAACAGCTTGCCACTCCTCAGACTGATGGCATTGTCCTATTGGGGGTTTGGATCTGTATCACTTGATAAACCTCCCTGAGGTCTGTCATGTTGAGCAGCTGCCAACTGACCCATTTTCTTCTCTAAGTTCCGGGTTGCCAACAGCTGGTTCTTCAAGTCCGAGGCCATCCTTGCTTGATTTTCTATCATCTGGGTCTGGTTGGCTATGATTTTCTGCAACATATCCTCAATGTTGCTATTGTTGGATTGGCCACTATTTTTCCTATTCTTCTTCTGGTAGCTTTGACTCTGATTACCACCCCAAGAAAAATTCAGGTGACTCTGCCAGTTTTTGTTATAGGTGTTCCCATAATTTTGATTTCCTCTCTGAGCATTCCCTACGAAATTTACGGACTCTGGATTTTCCCCACAAGAGTATGCACTATGCCCATTATTTCCACAAATCTCACACCAGTTAGGAGCTGGTTGAATTGCATTAACTTGTGCCTGTGGTGTGCCATATCCAACTTGTTGAACTAAGTCATCATCTGGTGCTGGAATGAGGCGAGTTGAGCTACTAAGGCATTCATGCTATCCACTTCAACCAACCCAGTTCTCTTACTTGTCTCACTGGATTCACAATGCCATTCTGGATTTCCTTGTGCAATCCTATTTAACAGAGTGTACAGTTCATCATACGTCTTCTCAAGTGCTTGCCCACCCGATGTGGAGTCAAACAAGATTTTTGTATGAGGATCTAGACTCTCCATAAAGGTGTGGGCTAACACCTCACTAGACTGCTAGTGATGAGGGCAGTCTCTCAACAATGACTTGAACCTCTCCCAGGCCAAGTATAAATTTTCCTCGGGCCTCTGCTTGAAACTAAGGATCTCACTTCTAACTTTATAGTCTTGCCTGAAGGAAAGAATATGATGAGGAACTTCCTTGCTAGGTCGTCCCAGGATGCAATGGAATTTGGTAGCTCTCCCTTTAGCCACCTCTTTGCCTCTCCCAAAAGTGAAAATGGGAAGAGGGTAAGTCTGACATAATCAATTGACACTCCGGTGAGGATGAAGGTGTCACTAATTTCTAGGAACTTCTGTAGGTGCTGTTGTGGGTCTTCATGCATCATTCCAATGAATTGACCACTCGAGTGCAACAATTGCACCATATTCTGCTTTAGCTCAAAATTGCCTCCAGACTCCAGTTTGTATATACTGGAGGTCACATTTGTCGTGAGTGGGATTGCCACTTTGCGAACTGGTCTGGCTGCCATTGCTTCAGGCAATAAGTCTTCTTGTCCAACTGGTGGATGTTGTCGTTCAAGAACTTTTCTTTTTAACACTTGCAACTTTTGCTCAAGAGCCTCTCTCTGTAGCAAGAGCAACTATCGTTCAGGCTCCAATAATAGATCCACCAGTTCTCTATTTTTTTCTAGTGCTGCAAGGTCAAATTTGTTACTGCAACGAAATAGACTAAGACCTAGATTTTCAAAACTTAAGAAAAATAAAAATTAAACAAAAACTAAATATTCACCAAAAGTTTCCAGTCCCCGGCAACGACGCCAAAAACTTGTGCACCCTAGCGCATGCGCAAGCATACGCAGTCGTACAAGTAGTAAAGTGACTCTAAAGAGCCGGATGTCGAACCCATAGGGACTGGACTATTTAGTGAATAATAAAGTTCAGGTGCTAAATTAAATCTCACAAGTGTTGGTTTCAAAGATTTTATTTTGATTCTAAATCTAAGTGTGATAAAAAATAATGCAGTAAAACAGTAATAAGAAACATCTAGAGTTAAGGCCTGACAATCATGCAATGCTAAAATTCACAATGGTTCAAGTATTTAAAATTCATTTTTTGTCTCACAAAGTTAATATCCAATGTTCATGGTCTTTCAAGCCTCTAAAAACAAACAAACTAGTCTCGCACCTACATTGTTGAGTGGGGATGTGACGTGCTAATTCGTGAGCAATTAACAATATGGATGTGGTTCACTGAGTTTATGCCCTTGATTATAGAATTTCATATCTCTAATCATTTAACCTAGAATTAACTTTACAACTACGTCTGAGAGTGGTGATGTGCCAATCTATTCCTAAGTGTCTCGCTATCTTCCTGTTTTATTAACCAAGCGAGGTGAATTAGGTATATTTCTATCCTAACAATGAATCAAGTCTTGAAGACTTTGAACTCACTTATTGAATTCCCAGTTCTAACCTAGGGTTACTCTTTTAAGATTTTGCCTAAGCTTAACACATGCATTCCAATGGTGATCAAGCATTAAAATTGTAAACAAGCAAGAATTCAAGACAAAACACAAAGAAAGTTGAACCAAAGATGAATTAAGCTAAACATTCATGTCTTGTGGCCTCAACCCTAGAAGAAGGGTCTTAACCACTCATGCTAGTACACAAATTCATAACGAATACAATTTATGTAAGAACAATAATGAAATAAGAAAAAGTTTATGAACCCTAGATAGAGTTTCCTTCTTCTCTCCTTCGCTCCTTTCCGTTCTTCAAAAATAATTTCATGATAAATGAGAATAGGAGCTAAGTATTTAATTTATAATAAGTGAGAAAATTGCAAAATTTTTCCGTGTATGGACCAGCTCTGTGTCACGGACCTAAACGCCTCAATTTGCCTCTGTGATACAGATTAGTCACACAGGCTCACTGGAAAACTCGGCATTAGCATGTCAAGGGCACAAGCTATGCGCGTCGCTTGGCGTGGCACAGCGCTGGTCGCGCAGCTCCCCTGGCATGACACGGTAGTAGTGCACAGGCATTGCCTTGCTTGTCTTCTCACGCATGCATTCCCTTACGTGGAACAACGCCTAACACGCGCGCACAGGTGTGACACGACGCTTGTCGCATAGGTCAGCCGACGTGGCACGCTGGGTTGTGCGGCAAGCTGTTCTTCATGCCATTTTGTGTAATTGTCATCCAAACTCAATTTGAAATTCCTCCTTGCTCATGCATTGTCTTATTCAGCTCTTACTAAGCATAATTCACCTACAAACAAGGGCTAATCACATTGGTTAGCTCATGGAAGCAAATGTACACATAACACATAAGATTATAATTCATTTAATTAACAAACATGACTTAAACTTTGATATAAATAGTACTTGGGCATGTAAATTCTCTCAAGGAAATAATCTGTCCAAGAAAGCGATAACAAACTCATCCCAACCCACGGGAACTGCACCAACTCCCCTTGCTCTCCTTCCACTATCGGAACTATATATGAGAAACCCCCTTCAGCTGATAGGAGGCTAAATATTCACTCTTCTCTCCAGTCACTCCCATAATTTGGGTGATCTTCTAAATATCCTCTATGAACTCACGCGGGTTCTCATCCACCTTTGACCCAAGAAACTCAGGTGGGTTCATCTTGAGGAAGTCTCGCACTCTAGCCGCTGCCACATTCCCATTTGGTGTACATGGGCCACTTCTTGCTGCTTGACTTGGGCTATCATAGCCTGAGCTAACATCTGAAAAGCAGCACTGAACTCGGTATGAGTAATATGCTAGGGCAAGGGATCCACTGGAGTTGGTGGGGCTGGTTGATACCCATCCCCATTGCCATTTCCATGGCCATTGCTGTTGCCATTTCTTCTTCCATTGACTCGATATGGAGTCATCTTTCTGCAAATGCATATAGCACGAGTTAGAGGAGTAAAGAGATGTACTTCACCGCATGACATAGATCATGAAAGAAGGAAAATTTCCTAAACCGCCTCACAGCCTCTTCCCCATAAGTGTGGCGCGCTTCACACCCCCGGAAAAGACTCTACTTAATGTGGCTTTTAGACACCCTAGGACACACCTAAATCTAATGCTCTGATATCAAATTTTTCATGACTTGAGCTGGGACCCTGGATGTCACGCCCTGCCTTGGGGGGTATGACTGGCACCTGGTGCCCTAGTAGGATGTAGACTATTAACTGGTGAGCCTAGGCACAACTGGTACCTGGCTAGCTCTAACTCAGATTTTTGGAAACAACGGGCTATATAACGGCTATAAACACAGCCTCCGGCCAACTGGCCTATAGCCACCTGTACCTGTAATAACAGCTAACCAGAAACATGTCAATGTAAGGGAGCCTATGCGGGCCGACAAGGCCACCATGTTGTCTAGTTGTCTATAACTCAACACAAGACTACTGTAAGACTACGTGATCGGCAAGGTCACCACTACTGTCAAACTAAGGCCTCACACGGCCAACATAAACTGAAATGCTAGACAGCTGTAACAAACTGCACGGCCTCACAAGATCGGCTCAACTGACCACAGGGAAATATATACAGACTGCAAGCCTCTAGGAATGATAATAGAAATGATCGGGACAGGGCCCCGACCTACCCGTACTGTATAACAAAAGAAAATGAAATACACCTCTGAATATCAAACTCCGGATGACAGGAGTTGATAACTCTGCGCTGGCTAGGATCACGAGGGATCGGCTCCTCGTCTGTAAGTACCTGCAGGCAAGTAATGCAGCGCCCCACGGGCGTCAGTACCACAGGTACTGAGCATGTAAAGCAACTTAAATACACAACTGAAATGAATAACAACAGTAACATGACATATAAGCAGGAAGTAGCTGAGTCTATCTAGCTGAGGATAACTGGGGAGAGTTTATTTATTCTGTAACAAAACTGAGTGTACCTGAAGACGTGTCGTCCTACTGTTTATCGGTATCTAATAGCACATATAGATATACATATAAATACATACATAACCTGATCGACCCCCATAAGCCGGAAGGTGCCAACCAACAGAACAATCTATTTACCCCGACCCAGGTCTAAACCAACCAAAAATAAGTCACTCCACTTATCTCACAACTGTGAGCTCCTCCTACTGGCCCCCTTGGGTGCGTAGCTCAAGCCTTGGCCTCTGACAATAAACTGTGTCTGAGTCCGAAGACTCCTGCCTCTGGGCGCAAGCACTCACGGGGTAATCAGCTGTTGTATCTGTGACTAAAACTGCCCCTGGGTGCAAGCACGCAACAGGGTACCTTTATAAAAATTTGTATGTGAAACTGCCCCCGGCCACAAGCGCACACAGAGTAATCTTCCCCTGTAAACAGGGTAATCTGGCTCTGCACAAAGTAAACTGAACTGCCCCTGCAAGCAGGGTAATCTGGACTGTATTATCATGGTGGTCGGCCATCATCGTCCTCTAGGCGGACGGCATTGCCCAACTGGTGGCGGTATCTGAATCTGGTATCGACACAGCTATAACCCAGAGGCGGTGGGGATGCAACGGGACACCCACATGCCATAGCAAGTCTCAACAAACAAATAGCACATATAAATAGCAAGCATGTATAACTGAAAAGACTATCTGAAATCTACTTCTTATTCTGATCTGTTTCTACACTTAGCTAATTCTTACTAATTATACTAATTCTGTAACCTCTGTTTAACTGTACGGCTAATCTGTAGCCAAGATACTGTCTGTCTGAATGGCTAATCTGTAGCCATAACTGTCTGTCTATCTGAACTTTCTTTATTGACTTTTATTATGAAAATCTGTTTCTTTTATTCTACTACATGCTTGCTAATCACGTAATAGGCTATACTGAATCTGAAATACTAACTTGCCCTCGGGCGCATACTTTTCTAACTTTCCGACTGAATACGATATAACAACGCAAACTAGGTTTACTGAACTTTGCACAATACTTAACATTCAACTCCGGGAATTCTACTACGGAGTTTATTGTACTATACAAGGCTAAAGCTACTAACTTGCCGAAGGAACTAGCTTTACATACCTTAACCTCGAGTTATCCGTCTGCTCGGTCAATACTCCAGCTATTTCTCCCAACTACATTCATGTATACGCTAATTAATACTAAATATAGCTTTATTCTAAAGAACGACGTCACTTTCGATATAATTGTAGCCTAAACTTAGGCTTATCGAAAGACGGTCGAAAACTCGCTATTTTTCAGAAGTCCAGAAGGGAGAAGTATTCACTTCACAGCTAGGAGCACATAGACACTAGTTTGGAGCAATTCTACTTACCTTAGCTCGGTAGCTCGACGATTCGTCGGCCGTATTTCGCGAAACAAAATCCTTAGGAATGCTCCCTGCTGCTAAATACCTCGGTACCTGAGGTTAATTCGAGTTTGGACCGCGTTTGACAGCGTAATCGGAAGGAAATTATCAAATAATCCTCGTTCCTCTTTCTCTCTGCTTACCCTCTGTTTTTCACAGGAAATTATAAGAAACTTTAATGAAAAATTGAAGTTGGAGGCTTTATATAATTGGGACTTATAAGTCGCATTCAGGGAATGCAATTTATAAGTCGCATTCAAGGAATGCGATTTATAAGTTGCATTCCTGGAATGCCATTTATAAGTCGCATTTTGCCTTGCGACGCGCCGACTTGGCGCTTGTCCGATCTTTCCCCGGGCATTTTTCTAGCATGTATGATTTTCAAATACTCTTAACCAACACGCGAATAGGCCATCTATATGTCGGGAATTTACGGGGTGTAACATTCTCCCCCCCCCCCTTAAGAACATTCGTCCTCAAATGTAAACTGCTATATAGAGGACTACTCAATTAGCTTAACTTGTTCTTAGGAAAATTTTGGCAGAGTTTCCCCTGTAATCTGGACTACCCCAAAATCTTGAAACATAGAAAAGTCCAATACAGGTACTCCACACGGTACTATAAGATTCATTCGATAACTAAACATCAATCTTTCTCATTTATATATATACAACCATAAGGTACTGCATAAGTAATAATACGGACGTACCTGTCGTCTAACTAGGCCTGGAACAGGCGAGGATATCTAGCTTTCATATCTTCTTCAGCCTCTCACGTCATCTCCTCTCGGTTCCTGTTATGCCACAATACCTTGACAGACGCGATATCCTTAGTTCTCAATCTACGAATCTGTCTGTCTAAGATGGCTACCGGAACCTCTTTGTAGGCCAGCTCTTCTGTAACCTGGATATCCTGGACTGGGACTGTTCTGGATGGGTCTCCTATGCATTTTCTCAGCATAGACACATGAAAGACGGGATGAACGGACTCTAGCTCTGGAGGCAAGTTCAACTCATATGCTACTCGGCCTATCCTCCGGCGAATCTGATAAGGCCCAACAAACCTCGGACTGAGCTTACCCTTCTTGTCGAATCTCATCACCCCTTTCATCGGAGATACTTCAAATACCCAGTCATTCACATTAAACTCTAGGTCTTTGCGCCGTACGTCCACATATGATTTTTGGCGACTCTGTGCAGTCAATAGGCGTTCTCTGATAAGCTTTACTTTCTCTTCTGACTGCTGAACAATGTCTGGCCCAATTATCGCTGATTCCCCTATTTCGAACCAGCCAATCGGCGATCTGCATTTTCGCCCGTATAAAGCCTCGAAAGGCGCCATCTGGATAACTAAGTGATAGCTATTATTATAAGAAAACTCGATTAGGGGAAAATTCTCAACCCAGCTACCACCGAAATCTAACACACACGCTCGCAACATATCTTCGAGCATCTGAATTGTGCGTTCCGCCTGTCCATCTGTCTGAGGGTGGAATGTTGTGCTCAAATTAATCTACGTTCCCAGACCTTTCTGAAATGACTGCCAGAATCTAGCCATAAACTGTGCTCCTCTGTTTGAAATAATGGATATTGGTACTCCGTGCAACCTGACTATTTCTCGGATATACAACTCCGCATAATCTGGCTGAGAAAGTAGTTTCCATTGGCAGGAAATGAGCTGATTCGGTCAATCTGTCAACTATCACCCATATAGAGTCATATCCATGTTTAGTACGGGGTAATCCTGCCACAAAATCCATATTTACTGCTTCCCACTTCCAGAGAGGCACAACTATGTCCTGAGTTAAACCGCCTGGTTTCTGATGTTCTGCTTTCACCTGCTGGCAGTTAGGACACCGGGCTACAAATTCAGCAATTTCTTTTTTTTTATCTAGCCACCAGTAGTTTTCTTTGATATCATGGTACATTTTTTGTCGCGCTAGGGTGGAGAAAATAGTTGCTGGTGGAGTGCACCTCGTTCATGATCTGATGGCAGAGGCCTGAAACATCTGGAACACATAGATGGTCTTTACAACGCAGCACTCCATCCTCTGTTATTTGTGAATCTGGCGCTTCCCTTGCAGGATTATTTCCTTAAGCTAGACCAGGTCAGGATCTGCATATTGCCTTTCTCTTACCTCCACAACTAAGGACGACACGGCGGTGTTTTGGATTACCGCTCTATTGTCCTTTATTTCTATCACACGAACGGCTAAATTGACCAATTGATGTATCTCCCTGACCAACTCCCATTGCTCGGGTTGCACAAACGCCACACTCCTAATAGATCTATAGCTAAGAGCGTTTGCTGCTCCATTACCTCTTCTTGACTGATATAACATTTTCATACTTAGAGAGCTCGGCATATAATTGACGGTCATACTGGCTTGTCTTGCCGAAGAGATCGACAGGTAGTTTACAGGCGTACCTAGAGCTTATCTGGCCTTCCGGCCACATGCTAAGGCTACTTGTTGCTGGGATAACCTGAACGACCATCTGCGCACCTTGTGCCTTTATCTGTTCAGAGGATCCTGATATTGATCATGACCTCTAATGATCTGGCTGCATAACCTTAAATAACTTAATAGTCAGGTTGAATGACCCGAATGTGGCAGTAGTCTAACAATGCTCTAACTGTTCTACTTGAGTACTTATAGTTCATGCATAACTGCAGACTTGTGGGCATCTAATTGCTTTGTTATTTTGCTTGAACCACTGTAAGGTTGGGCTTAATCAAACTTACTCCCAGACGATCAATCTCTGGATCTTCACAGGGAGTCTACTGATCTCCTGGTCTTAATAAACATTGTGCTAGCAGGGTACAATCAATTTCTTACGCCTTGTGTGTATCCACTTGGATTTATACTGCTATTCTGGGGAATTCTCGGTCTTATGAGCTATTCTATAAATACTGGCCTTCTGCTAGGGCTCTGTATCTGAATATCTTACAAGAACCAGCTGAAGTACTAGTCTGTCACTGACTACTGATGTGGACCCCTTTCTTGGGGTGCCCACGGGCTTGTCTGACTTGCAGGGTATTCCTTGTAATAACTGCTAGCTTGACTAAGGTCGACTCTCACCTACAAGGCTGGGAAAACGATGTATGGCCACTTAACATACTAGAACAATTCTAGTATTGCTAATCTCTGAAGTATACCTATTCAGTCTCTAATTCTGGTTCTGGCACATGCGCTAGCGTTATTGATCTTTAGAGATGCTTCCCTTCTAATACAGGCGCCAGCTGGTCGGTAGACCGTCTAACTGCGCCCTTATCATCTAATTACCTGATTCAGGTTACTAACTCTTATAAGCTTCTAAAACCTAGATCTGGAAACAACATATAAGTCTATTAACTTAATAACTAAGAGCTGAGACAGTTTCTATGGATTCATACATAAATCACACTTAACTTGCCCCTTCTTTTCGCTTTTCTCTTTTTCTTCTCTCTCTATTCTCTTTTTATTTTGGGCAAGGGGTCCTGCAATGCAATTTGTATATACTTTCCAGCACTAATATGCATCTGTGTGATTGTAACCCCTATTAGCAGCTGCTCACAGCATATTTATTATCTGCATAGATATATATTAATAAATACGTACAATACATACTGAATTCTGTAGTGATATGTAATCTCTGACACACTTTGCTAAATTTCATATTGTATATGATGTACTGCTTCTATGGTCTAATAATACCTCCTGCCTTCTCTTAACATTTCATTGTATTGTCACCCCATTCTGAAAGTAACAAACATAAATACTTTAGTTATTATCTGATGTTTGAAATACCGGCACTCTTGTGATGTGGGGTCAACGTTCGAATCTTGTGGCCTTACTTGGCATATATTGAGAGCCCATGACTGTCTGCTGGGCCTTATCTCTAGGCCACACTAGATTAAATTCGCTGTATCGGTAATTTCTTAACTTCCCCATAAGCGAACATACTACAGCATTCTGGACCACAATCTTAATGTCTTCTAACTGTCAGTCTGAGGCTTAGTCCGTAATACGATGTTCTATCAATTTGGGGGTGATTCTATTTTCCCCACAAAATTTAGTATTCCTGCTTTCTCCCCTCATCTCACTTGAGCTAAGCTCTGGGGTTCAAGGTACCTGCCTTTCGTTGTTAATGAGATTACTGATCAAGCCTCAGCCTATACTTCTTCTGGCTTATAGTCAAGCCCATCTGATTCACATGACCTCTCTATCTTTCGATGTCACAACTGGATCATAACTATAATCTTACAGGTATGTCTTGCTATCTGTTACCATATATGGCGGACTTGGCCTTTTTCTGACTCGAACTTGACTATTACTAGGCATTCATCACTAGCAGGTCTTTTACCCCTGCTTTGGGTAAGCTAACAGTCTTACTTTCTCTTTACGCTCACTAACACTTACTGGAATTAATCAATCTATCTTCACTTACTGCTTGTTTTGGGCAGCCTCACCTCAATTCTTATGCCCCTTTACTGTACTGGAATCAAGGTCAAGAGGTAGGAATAGCCCTTTTCTTGTTGCAACAGATAGAAACATATAACTGTACCACATCTGAAAAGATGTGTTTGGGATTCCTGCATTTCCCTCTCTTTCTCATACTTATCTAATAGTCTGACCTTGTCTGTAATCTTAATCAGATCTTATATAGCTAATAAATAAATCAACTCGTATGTACATTATACTTCTGACTTCCTATTCTGACGTTATCAACCTATACTGGGAATAGTACCGATAAAGGTATCACGCTGGGAGGTCTCTAGTACCTCTTCCTGCTACTGTAAGTATCTTGTAACTGGCTGATGCCCTCTTCTGTTGCTATATCTGATCTTCTGCCTGTGATAGGGTAATGCTGATCTGCCTCTGTTTCTGTAATCAAAGAATACAGTAAGTTTTTAGGGACTCAACCCTATACTGTACCGCTCTAAAGCACGACTGGCTAAGAAGGAAGAGTAACCATCCTATCATGCCTCGCAGCCTCCTGTCTATAGTATGTGGAGCACAACACATCCATAGACAAGACTCTACTTAGCACGGCTTGCAGACTCCCTGGGACACGACCTGCTCTGATACCAAGTTTGTCACGCCCCGCCTTGGGGGGTATGACTGGCACCTGGTGCCCTAGTAGGATCTAGACTGTTAACTGGTGAGCCTAGGCACAACTGGTGTCTGGCTAGCTCTAACTCAGATTTCTGGAAACAACGGGCTATATAACGGCTGTAAACACAGCCTCCGGCCAACTGGCCTATAGCCACCTGTACCTGTAATAACAGCTAACCAGAAACATGTCAATGTAAGGGAGCCTATGCGGGCCGACAAGGCCACCATGCTGTCTAGTTGTCTGTAACTCAACACAAGACTACTGTAAGACTACGTGACCGGCAAGGTCACCAGTACTTTCAAACTAAGGCCTCACACGGCCAACATAAACTGAAATGCTAGACAGCTGTAACAAACTGCACGGCCTCACACGACCGGCTCAACTGACCACAGGAAAATATATACAGACTGCAAGCCTCTAGGAATGACAATAGAAATGATCCGGACAGGGCCTCGACCTACGCGTACTGTATAACAAAAGAAAATGAAATACACCTCTGAATATCAAACTCCGGATGACAGGAGTTGATAACTCTGCGCTGGATAGGATCACGAGGGATCGGCTCCTCGTCTGTAAGTACCTGCAAGCAAGTTATGCAGTGCCCCACGGGCGTCAGTACCACAGGTACTGAGCATGTAAAGCAACTGAAATACACAACTGAAATGAATAACAACAGTAACATGACATATAAGCAGGAAGTAGCTGAGTCTATCTAGCTGAGGATAACTGGGGGAGTTTATTTATTCTGTAACAAAACTGAGCGTACCTGAAGATGTGTCGTCCTACTATTTATCAGTATCTAATAGCACATATAGATATACATATAAATACACACATAACCTGACCGACCCCCATAAGCCGGAAGGTGCCAACCAACAAAACAATCTATTTACCCCGACCCGGGTCTAAACCAACCAAAAATAAGTCACTCCACTCATCTGACAACTGTGAGCTCCTCCTACCGGCCCCCTTGGGTGCGTAGCTCAGGCCTTGGCCTCTGACAATAAACTGTGTCTGAGTCCGAAGACTCCTGCCTCTGGGTGCAAGCGCTCACAGGGTAATCTGCTATTGTATCTGTGACTGAAACTGCCCCTGGGTGCAAGCACGCAATAGGGTACCTTTATAAAAATTTGTATGTGAAAATGCCCCTGGCCACAAGCGCACACAGAGTAATCTGCCCCTGTAAATAGGGTAATCTGGCTCTGCACAAAGTAAATTGAACTGCCCCTGCAAGTATGGTAATCTGGACCGTATTATCATGGTGGTCGGCCATCATCGTCCTCTAGGCGGACGACATCGCCCAGCTGGTGGTGGTATCTGAATCTGGTATCGACACAGCTATAACCCAGGGGCGGTGGGGATGCAACGGGACACCCACATGCCATAGCAAGTCTCAACAAACAAATAGCACATATAAATAGCAAGCATGTATAACTGAAAAGACTATCTGAAATCTACCTCTTATTCTGATCTGTTTCTACACTTAGCTAATTCTTACTAATTATACTAATTCTGTAACCTCTGTTTAACTGTATGGCTAATCTGTAGCCAAGATACTGTCTGTCTGAATGGCTAATCTGTAGCCATAACTGTCTGTCTATCTGATCTTTCTTTATTGACTTTTATTATGAAACTCTGTTTCTTTTATTCTACTACATGCTTGCTAATCACGTAATAGGCTATACTGAATCTGAAATACTAACTTGCCCTCGGGCGCACACTTTTTTAACTTTCCGACTGAATACGATATAACAACGCAAACTAGGTTTACTGAACTTTGCACAATACTTAACATTCAACTCCGGAAATTCTACTACGGAGTTTATTGTACTATACAAGGCTACAGCTACTAACTTGCCGAAGGAACTAGCTTTACATACCTTAACCTCAAGTTATCCGTCTGCTCGGTCAATACTCCAGCTATTTCTCCCAACTGCATTCATGTATACTCTAATTAATACTAAATATAGCTTTATTCTAAAGAACAACGTCACTTTCGATATAATTGTAGCCTAAACTTAGGCTTATCGAAAGACGGTCGAAAACTCGCTATTTTTCAGAAGTCCAGAAGGGAGAAGTATTCACTTCACAGCTAGGAGCACATAGACACTAGTTTGGAGCAATTCTACTTACCTTAGCTTGGTAGCTCGACGATTCGTCGGCCGTATTTCGCGAAACAAAATCCGTAGGAATGCTCCCTGCTGCTAAATACCTCGGTACCTGAGGTTAATTCGAGTTTGGACCGTGTTTGACAGCGTAATCGAAATGAAATTATCAAATAATCCTCGTTCCTCTTTCTCTCTTCTTACCCTCTGTTTTTCACTGGAAATTATAAGAAACTTTAATGAAAAATCGAAATTGGAGGCTTTATATAATTGGGATTTATAAGTCGCATTCCTGGAATGCGATTTATAAGTCGCATTTTGCCTTGCGACGCGCCGACTTGGTGCTTGTCTGATCTTTCCCCGGGCCTTTTTCTAGCATGTATGGTTTTCAAATACTCTTAACCAACACGCGAATAGGCCATCTATATGCCGGGAATTTACGGGGTGTAACACCGGATCAAGACACGGGACCTAGAACCACGAATGATTCCAAGCTAATCCGTGGCACATACATAGCATGACTTAAGAGCATAATTAAGTGGAAAATAATTCCTGAACATGGCGTAAGTGGAAGTCTGCATATTATATCAACATAAAAGTAACACGAACCAACATTATCGAAAACATCTATACATGTTTCCTGAAAAGCCTCTAAATATCTGATGAGCTGATGGGACACCACCCCCAACTAGCTCTCTAAAAACTAAAACTAAAAGACATGACAAAGAGATATAACCAAAATGGAAGTCCTCGAATCATAAGGACTCACCCAAAGCGGGATAGAGCTAGAATGAGCGGGAGCGAGCTAAGGACGAGATTGAGACTGGTTGTCCGAACCTATATCATAAAATGATACAAACATAAAGTATGGGGTCAGTACTTTGAATGTACTGAGTATGTAAAGGTAGTAAAGCATGATAGAAAAATGATCGTATACAATCATAAATATAAATTAAGATAGATCATGAGAGTAAGGGAAACATGCAAAAAGCCACATTTATGAAATACACATAATCAAAAGCTATTCATTGTAATCTGAACATAATGACCCAAGGTTTAGAAATAGAAATCATATAAAGTATCATACGTGAAAACTCATAAACTGATCAATGGGTCAAGTATGCGATAAAACATAATATCATAAGGCATGAATATGAGTACTTGAAAACACGAGGAACAATGGGAGGCTTCGTCATAATCGACACCATCATGATAGAGCTTACATGATGCCCCAACTATCTCGCTCAAGTGATAAGAGCCATCCCAAGCTTGCCAAGGCTAAGAACAATTAAGGCGTGATATCACTAGTGAGTCCCCTTAGGGTTTGAACATGAATATACACCTACGGTGGCACGTAGTTCTGAGACTCGGGGTTTTTCTGAACCCCTAGCCTACTCGGTGCTAGACACTACTCCCAAAAACATGCACATGACTCATAATTATTATCGTGAAATATATTTGAACTTGCATGGGCTATCCGAAACATAAAACCTTAATCATACTTGACATGCGTGAAATATTCGTGAAAAGATGTCATAAAATTGACCATGATACTTGAACTTGGATTTTATGAAAATAATATGTGCTTGAATAAAGCTTCATAACTTCAAATCATGGAATCATAATTTTAGGATTTCATAAATATTCATATATACTAGATAGTTCATCATACTTGAAATCATGGCTCATAAGCTTAAAATTCATAAATCATGCATAATAGGGCATAATCTTCATAAACTTGAAATCATGAATTAGTAAATAAATTGAGAGTTGAATTTTTCCCATTAGCCATAAATCATCAATTTGAAATATGAGAAAATTGAACCCATAGAGATAGCATGGAAGATTTCATGGAATTGGGTAAAACCCTAGAATTTCAACATAACATGATTAGGGTCTTAAAATCATATATTACGGATGAAATTGGGCATGAGGGTGGAAGAAATTTCTCATTCATGACCCTACATACCTAGGTAAATTCACTCCTAAACTTTTCCTTGAAAACCCAAGAAGATTGAAAGAGAATTTGAGGAAGAACCCTAGCGTTGATCTTGAGAGAGGATCTTCAATTTACTGTTGTTTTTGAAAGAATGAAGGCTTAGGCTAGGTTAAACCTCTTAATACACTCTTTAAGAAGCCCAAAATGATGTCACTTAGGGATTAGGAGCTTATAAAATTATGAAATTTTCCCTGGTAATCGGGCTGAATTTAATAGCTGAACGTCCCGATGGTGGCCATGACAAGCCGTCACTCACCCGATGGTCTGTCGCCTTTACCGTCAAACTTTAATCTGAGGAGGTCCTGACTACTTCCTTAACGATAGTGGCAGTGATGGGCTGTCATTCCCTTGACGGTTCATCAAGTCTGCCATCACACCTGGAACACCGAGACCCCATGTGACAGAACATTTGATGGTCCGTCGCTAGCTTGACAGGCTGTCATCTTCACCTTCAAGCCCCCACGTCAGAGGCGATGTTCCATCGACCACCTGATGGGTCATCTACCCCACCGTCACCTACACCAAATCTGCAAAATTTTAGTTCTTTTTCCTTCAAGGAGCCATTGTGATGCCCGAGATATTACAGGAAATAAGTTGATTGTCTCCACATCATGGGATCTTGGACTGTTATGCTAAGACCATCACTATGGCTATGTCGAGTATATCTAGGCTTGAATGGAAGGGTGATCGAAGTCCTACTCCTAAAAAATAATATCTTACATTTGTGCTAAGAAGTTAGTGACAAGAGGGTGCCTGGCTTGTTTGGAGGTCACAAAGTGTCCGCTAGCTAGAGAGGTTCAAACTCTGGCTAACAGTTTCATGAGAATTAAAATGTCTAAATCTAGCAAAGTATTGGCATGCGTGAATGCACGGTCATCTTTTTTAGAGCAAATTAAGGCCTGAAAGTTTTCGGGTTCCAAGTTGAGCAAGATCCATGATAAAGTCTTAGGGGGAGAAGCCAAGGAGGCTATGATCAATAATGATGGTGTTTTGAGGATCAAAGGGTATGTACATGTTCCCCATGTTAATGATCTAATTAAGACTGTCCTGTCAGAGGCTTAGAGTTTGAGATACTATATAGTCTTGGTTCCACCAAGATGTACCGTGATCTAAGGTAGCACTATTAATGGGCCAAAATGAAGCATGACATTGTGGAGTTTGTTGCCTAGTGTTAAATTATTAGCAGGTGAAGTATGAGCACCAGAGGCCGGGAGGAACATTTCAGAGAATGCCTATTCTTGAATAAAAGTGGGAGAGGACAGCTATGACTTTGTAGTTGGTCTTCCAAAGACCTTGGGCAAATTTGACTATGTATAGGTGATTATGGAAAGGTTTACTAAGTCTGCACATTTTATACCAGTTCAAGTGACTTATAATGCAGAGAAGTTAGCCAAGTTGTACATTCGAGAGGTTGTTATATTGCACAAGGTCCCAATCTTTATTATCTCGGATAGAGCTATGCAGTTTACGTCTAACTTTTGGAGAACTTTGTAGGTTAAGTTAGGTACTAGGATGGATTTTTGAGTAAAGCATTTCATCCTTAGACCGATGGGCAGTTCGAGCGGACAATTCAAGTCCTGAAAGATATGCTTCGGGCTTGTGTGATAGATTTTGGAGGTCATTGGAACCATTTTTAACCATTGGATGAGTTTGCTTACAATAATAGCTATCATTCAAGCATTGATTTGGTGCCATTTAAGGCTTTATATGGGAGGAGGTGTAGATCTCTTATTTCATTGGTTTGACGCTTTTGAGGTGAGACCATGGGGCACTAATTTGTTAAAGGAGTCATTAGAGAAAGTTAAAGTAATTCAGGAAAAGCTATTGGCAGCTCAAAACAGGCAGAAAAAATATGCGGATCAAAAAGTTTGAGACACGGAGTTCGTGGTAGGAGAGCAAGTTTTACTCAAGGTTTTAACGTATAAAGATGTGGTGAGGTTTGAGAAGCAAGAAAAGCTCATCGAGGTGTATTGGTCAATTTAAAATACTTAGACATATAGGGGAGGTGGCCTATGAATTGGTGTTGCCTCCAGGTTTATCCAGAGTTTATCCAATGTTTCATGTTTCAATGCTGAAGAAGTGTCACAACGATGGTACATATATTATTCACTGTGATTCGATCTTATTTAATGAAGATTTTTCCTATGAAGAAGAGCATGTGGAGATCATAGATAGGGAGGTCTGCAAGCTGAGACTCAAGGAGATAACGCATGTGAAGGTCCAGTAGAAGAAACGTCCTATGGAGAAGGCCACTTGGGATACTAAACTAGAAGACATGTGGAGCAAGTATCCCCAACTTTTTGCTAAGTCGGGTATTTCTTCCCCCTGCTTTTTTCCTTGTCCATTTAGAGGTGAATGTTCTTTTAATTGATATCTGATGTAACGATTTATCTAGTCGTTATAGGGTTGTTAGGGCCATAGTAACCTTGTTAGAGTCCCTATATTGAAAGTGAGCTAATAAAACTCAAAGATGGGGAGGTTTAAAAATTGAAACATGTGTAGAATCTTGATAACTGATTTTGCGCTATCTTCCGTTAGGGGCTGACCTAGTGAATTTGATCTCTGTAAGGAATACTAAAACTATGAGCAAATTTGTAGCACTGTTTTATAGCAGAGTACATCTTTAAAATATGTTGTGATGTCTTGATGTAATACTTATATTTTGAAATGGAGAAGTGTTCAATTTATCGAGTTACTGGTTAACGGGGCACCACTGCAATGAGACCGCCATAGCGGTCAGAGTGCTGTCTTAGGGGTAGTTGGCAAGATTTCAAGTCTCACCATAATGAGACCTTGGTCGCCATAGTCGGTCAACTGCATCGAAGGTGGTGACTGTTGCAATGAAGAACGTGAGGTAGAATTCATGTATAAGTTAGTTATTTTGAACTTTTCCTCTTATTATTCTAAGACATGAATTCTAAGTGCTAAGGAGCGATTTTTCCAATACTAGGGCATATTTTCCCTTCTTCTCTATTAAACTTTTCATCTATCAACCCTATAACTCCCTAAAATCAATGGGGTGTCATCAATGGTGGATTAAGAGCTAGAACCCTAGGACTTATGGAAGTTAGGGTAAGTTGAATGGTATAAAGGATTATTGTTTCCTAGTCTTATAAGTTGTTAATTTACACTTTCTAGGATGGAATGGAATGTCCTAGTTTGCAATGATGATAATTTAAACATAGAATTCAATAAAAATGAAACCTTTAGCATAAAAACTGCGTAAAAAGGAAGTTAAAGGAGAAAAGACTCCATGAACTAGGATGGTATGCTCATTGTGGAATTAAACTGTGAAAAATTAATTTGTGGGTAATGAATTAAATCTTAATATCGGGTAGAATTGAATGAATTTGAATTTCCAAGACTATTATTTGAAAAGTAGATAATTAAATACTCTTGTATTATTTGTTTTAGACAAATTTTATTCATTTGTCTGCTGATTGGTGCGCAATTGTTATGCACTTATCTTACTTGGTTTGACAATAGTCATATGTAATTCACTTGAGTTGTTTTGCCTAAATTGTAATATATTAACCAAATTTTTTTTTTTCACTTATGGCATAACTACATATCAATAATTCACAATATACTAAGTAATATGATATAAATTTACTTCTATCAAAGGAGTGTTTACTTTTCAAAGGTATGAGTATTTTGTTATAATCACTATCTATTAAAGTAAGTGAATAAGATTTGATGATGTCAAAAAGCTGTAAGAAAATTAAAAAGAAAATATTAATGAAATAAATTGAGAGGATTTTAAATGAATATCATTATATTGAGAATGAGATTTAGAATTTTATTGCACAATTATATCGTTGAAAAACTGAATCAACCAATTAACTTTGATAAAATAAGGACAAATCAGTGATAAGTTTCTGGAGTTAATTTTTCTTTGAATCCTAAGCTCATTTCATATAGTCATAAGGTTATCTTCAAATTTTAAGTTGTTGAAATTAATGAGAAAACTCATTTTTCAGCAGCTTAAATTGCATCTATAATAAAAGAAAGTCTGTTATATTATTTTTATCATTCTAAAATTAGAAATTCACACTTCAAATTATACTAAATAATTTTTTCCGAACCTCTATGAAAATTAATACTAATTTATTGTATGAACCAAATTTTATATATATATATTTCCCCTTTATTCTGTCACAAATATTATAGTGTACTTTTTTTCGTAGATGTCTAAGTAATATCTCACAATGTGAAATAATTGTGAAATACTAAATAAATACATTAACACATTCTATCATTCTTTGCCCGATTGATCTAGTGAATCTCCTTTATATATTTCGTTTCTACATCGCTCTTGTTTCTTTTTCAAATATGCAATTCGCCTTTGTATGATTTTTGCATATATCATATTTATTGGTATATTATGTTCTTTAGTTGCATCTATATCAAAAACTAAGTGCTTTGTTAATAGTATAGAATTGAAAAATAATTTAATTAATAAAGTTGCCATATATAATTTATCTTGACAATTATTTGAACTAACTTGATGTGCGTGATCTCTACTATTTTTTTAATTGTAATAATCTTGTATATACATTTGCCAAATTCAAATAAAGCGTTAGTTGAGTAATAAAATATTAGTCAAATATAATATTAATGAAAATCAGACAAACCAACATATATCAATCGAAATGACCAAATGATGAATGTGAAGTAAAATGGTGTGTGCTGCCCTGTGGTATTTATGCAACTTCTCTCCTTTCTTGGTTCTTCTATCCATTTAATTCATATAAATAGTGATTTACTATTTGAATGATTTAAATATCTGCGCAAGACAAATGTCTCGATATTGCAGAAGAATAAGATGTTGATTAGGAATTTATCTTGTTATTTATTTATTTTAAAAGATTTATTGTTGATTAGTTAATGTGTATGTGTTCCGCATGATTTTAATTTTTTTTTAAAAAGTTATAATTTAAATTTTTTTAATTATTTAAATATTAAAATAATTACGAAGTATATTTTATGATATTCAATATTATTATTAGTTTTTTTTCAAAAGATGATCTAAATAAATAAATTTATAACTTTAATTCATATGTATTTGTCAAAATAAATTTTCAAAAATTAAAATAAATATCAAATTAAATCAAAGTGTTATTTTATTTATTTAAACTAAAAATAAATAAAAATAAGAAAAAGTAACTGCATAGACACAACAACAAAAAATCTAAACAAAAATCTTGAAATCTTATAAGAGAAACCAACTATAGACTATATGCACTAAAAATTATTATATATTAAATGATTAATTTAATATTCCTCGTTTAATATTAAAAGATTTAATTATTTTAAAAATATATAAATAGTTCTAATCAAGTGATTACTTGCAACATAAATATATCATTAATTAAAATGTAATATACTTTTCAAAGTGTAATTTTATAAAATTTTAGAAAATATCAATTGTTCTTTTAAAATTATTCACTTATAGAACACATGATATTATAATTAAATAAACTTTAAGTCTGAATATTGTAGTAATTGTGTTAGAAGTATTCAATTTAACAAACTTAAAGGACCATGTGTGCTTAAATATTAAAATAAAAATAAAAATAAATGTATCCTTAAATTAAAGAGATTATTTGAGGCTAAAACTTATGTATTGATGAATTACTAACAGTTTCAAAGGGAATAGTCCATTATTTAAGTAGCTTAGTTCGAACCTTAATTTCAACATTTTGAATTTTAATTATTCTTTAACATAATATTTTAAAAGTCTCGCTAAATAAATTAAAATTTTATGGCAAAGTGATTAAAATAATCCTTGACAAAATGCTACTCAGAAATCTAAAAAAAGAAAAAATTATTGGCAGAAAAGTTTGTCAACATTTTACTGCACAAAATTTCTTGTGTATTATTATCTTTTTATTTGCGATAGTATTGTAATTGTGATTATTTGTCAGTTAATATGAGAATTTGATAAGTTATGCCTTGAAAATAATCATTTTACACAATTGAATTGAATATGAATTTGATAATTGTGTTCTTAAAAGAAAATTGAATATTTACCTAGACAGAGATGTAAGATGTATTGACCTTATAACAATAATAATACAGATAAAGTAATCATCACAAAAAGTATCACTAAAATACGACATTTTTTGTAGTGCTTATCTTACATGTAAATTTATGTAAATATTTATGGAGGAACGCAATAAACATCATAAATTTATACATTAATATTTAAGGGTTATGAAAGAGTAAGATATAAGCATTATTTGAATTATTAAAAATATAGAGTTATGAGGATAAAAAGGTATGAGTTTTGTAGGTACGTTTTTAAATTTTATGATAAATGAAAACAAACGAAAACAAAAAAAAAATGAATATATTTCTTGACCTTTAAAAAGTGTTAACTCATCTGTTAGAATAAATATGACATTCATGCTATAAAGAATATGTTGAACTTAATTAATCATAAATAAATGTTAGATTAATAAAAATTAATTTTCTTCAATAAAAATTATAAGATTAATATTTTATCATTATTTTATTATGATATAGAAAGTTGCGGGAGTATTGAAAATAAAGACCAATTAAATTTTATATTAAAAAAAATTTAAAGAAATGACTTTTAATTTCTTAACATTTCATATTTAATATAATTAAAAGAGAAACTATGATTTAAAAAAACTCAATAATCTCTTCTCTTCCTTTAAAAAAAACGTCTGCCAACAATTAATACAAATAATGATTTCAATTTGAAAGTATATCTAAAAGAAATTTTCTTTTTTACTTATAAAATAAATTTTCAAACTTGAATTTGTTTTCAAGTTGGAATGAAACATTGATACAATGACAAAATAGTATTTTTGGTTAGCATAATCAAGTTTAATTTTAGGTGGACTGCGTACAAAGTTGAGAGCGTACTATAAAAGTTGATGAACATGTTTGTATATACTATACACTAACAACGTACTTTGGTATGTAATTGGACCTTGATTTTTTCATATTGTGTTTGTCATATACTATCTTCTTTATCTTTTTTATCTTTCTTTTTCGTTCACATATGTTCATTTTTTAAAATAAAAATTATGACTTGTATGGTTGAAAAAGACAACTAAAAAAGAAGAGAGAAAATAGTAGGAAATTGAACCCAAAAAATGATCTTAGAATAAGCATATAAAGTTAATGAAATCAAAAACTCATTCATAAGTTGTTTATGTTAAGGCATGACATACACAAAAAAATAAATTTTGAACGACTACATCTTGTAAGCTTATGTTGGGATATTATATGAAATTTAACTTATACGAAAAAGATATTAAAACACAAATTTCTACACTTTTTGTCATTATACTAAAGAAAGGAAGATCTAAATATTGATAAGGATAAGTAAGAGGTCTCCTTACTACAACCAACCAAACAAAAAATTATATAAAATGGGGTTATATAGAACAAAAGTGGAGTTAGGTACAATAAAATAGAAAAATATTAAAATATGACATAAACAGTAGCTTCCACATTAATATTATCTTTTTAATTTTTTGAAAAACATACTATAAAACAAAATCCATTTGTATCAGAATGTTAATTTCTACAAGACATTTCTAAAATTTAAATACTTCTAATTTTGACTGGACATCAAACGCCAGAAATAAGTTTCCACAAAATTTCCTTGCTCTTGTGGAGATGGAAGCTGCAGCGACTACATCTCACACATAGCGTGTGTCTCTTGTTTCTCCTCTTCCTGAAACTTTCTATTCCCTTCCCCGTTGCAGTGCAGATGCAGAAATCCTAGCGTCTTTTCTATCAATATTATCTATATGTTCTAATAGATATGAAATTATATTCATCTCAAAAAAAATTCTACCAACAAACTATAACAATGTGAATATGAGAATAATCTTTGCTTTACAATTTACTTATATAGATATACATGGAGAAAATACTATAAATTATCATAAAATTGATAAATTAAATATCTCGAGGTTATAAAATAAAAGGTTTGAGTTATTGAGATTATTAAAGATATAGGTTATGAAAATAAAGAGGTGTGGGTTATCAAATGAAATTTTCAGCAAATATTTTAAAAGAAATATAAGAGAAAAAAATCAAAAAAAATTAAAAAAAAAGAAGATAAATACAAATCCTAACCTATGAGAGGTGCCACCTCACTTTTCTATTACTTTACTTTATAATATATATATAGATTTGTTATTTTAAGTGAGTAAATGAAAAGATGTTGTAAAAATACATACATATCAAAGAAATGTGCATTTTTTCATATTAAAGTTTTGTCAACGGTCATCAAATTTGTATATCAAACTCTAATGACCTATAACAATGACACGAGAGGTATTTACTTCATATGTAAGTTCTACCAACCGCATAGCTTAAGAATTGATACAAAAATAATTGTACTCCTTCTTTCAATTGATCTTATGCACATACGGATAAGCTAAATTGTTTTGGTGAGCTTATCAAATCAAATCTTCAATTTGACTCAATTATGTTTAGAAAATGTGATATTTTCAATATGAATACTCCAAGACCCATGTTTGTACAATAAAATGTCAATACATGCCTATGTACTTTTATGAGTTATGCGCCACAGTTAGATATTTTTATAATTAGTTTGTCAATCTACTTTAAGGTGTGTACTGTTATGAACTGTAATGCTATGTGTATTTCATATCTACTACTATACACGCATACTTATTTTAACACGACTCTATAAAAAATATAATAATGAAACTTTCAGCCGTGTTGGTACCTTGATAGGCAACCACTTTGTTGTGATTTAAATTGTTGTGCAGGATATTTTGGCCTTTCCGGCATATAAATGTCTTTTGAGTCAACCATAATTAGTATTTTCTAAAGCTACATTTCTATTTAATTTTTTAGTGGTTGGTGCGTAATTCGTGAGGTAGTTTTCTTTCGTGATTTGACAGCAATCATATATAAATCACTTATGTGTGTTTGCCTAAATTGTAATATAATAACCATAATGATTTTATCATTTGTGGCACTACTACTATCAAGAATATAGTGCAGCACTTGTACCAATATGTATATTTAAGAATATATCAATAATTCACGTCGTACTAATCGTTTATTTAGTTAAGCTTTTGAGAGGTTAAAAATGTTTATTTTTAAAAAAAATTAAATTGTTTGATTAAGTTTTTGAAAGAAAATAAGTGCTTTTAACAGTAATAGAAGCTGAAAAATAGGCTATAAATAATATGCTGGACATTCAATTCACATAATCAATGTTCTCTTCAAATATAGGACTCTTAACTACGGATTTCACATTCTCGACACAAATTATATGTCAAATTGTAAAGATTAGAATATAGCAATTTTCAAAACAAATACTAGCAGTTGGGGATAAAACATCTTCAACCATTCTTTATATGATTTATTTTGTAGCAGTAAAGATCGGGGAATAAAGACACGAATAATGTATTTAATTTTTCTTCTAGGCAGTTTATTAAAAGTATCATTATGGTATGCTTTGCATGATCATAATAAATCAAAATATGATATGTTAATATATGCTATAATTTTAATAAAAAGAAATCGACTAATAATTAAAATTTATTTATTTTTTCTTTCATGAACTATTCCAATGAATTAAACATTTTGTTATAACTAAGCTCCTCTGAATATAAATCGTGTCTGTCTAGCACAAGGCTTCATGTCCGATAAGTTGGAAGCCCTACCAACACAACTACTTCTCTTCTCCCCACATCATTTTCAAACTCTTATAAATTGTATCTAAGATCCTTCATGTGGTTTAGTAGTATCTGCGGAACGCATGTCATTATAATTGCTAGATATTCAAGAGAAGCAAACTCCCCTCAACTCTTTAATGAAGGAGCTACCAAAAGGGAGCCTCCACGTGTACGAACGCCTCTTCATTTATTGTAGATGAAAATTATCATGCAATTTTTGCGGTCAATATTCAATAGTCCTATCTCAGTTTCAAATGAGAAAACTTCAGCTTGACCTCACTATATATTCATACAATATTTGATTGGAACACTCAATAAATAAAGCTCATACTAAATGAGTTTCACTCAATTTGTGTTTATTATAAAATATGGTGCAGCAAAAAGGTTGAAAGTATTGACTGAAAATATCTCTCAATATATTTTTTAAGCATAGGAGGACTTTAAATAGTCAACTTCCAATAAAAAAACATAATTCAAAATTCAAAAATCTAAATTATCTCACCAATCAACTTCCAATAAAAAAAAGCATAATTCTTGTAAATATTATCAGTTAATTGTGGATGTCCATAATTTTTAGGTATAACTCCCACCATTACTAGTAGTAATACCCACACCCCCACTACCTTTGCATTGCTTTTACACCCCTTGATCTCCTCCACATTCTCAAGGATTAATATCATGTTTATGACAATCTTTGGTGCTCCTCAATGTAATCGTATAAATAGAGGTTTTGAGGATGATATTGTACACACTTGAAAGAAGAAAAATTATCTTATATTGTTCTATCTTATTGTTTCTCTTATTCTTTATATTGTTTCTTCACATTGTTGTTTTGAGCTTTATTTTATATCACGTTATCATCACGAAATTCTAACCAAATTCATCATCTCGAGGTTGAGTTTATTTTCTTCTTCAGAACAAGGTACATTCATGTTGAAACTATATTATGCACTTTGTATGTGGAATTTGGTGTGTGCTTTACTTACTGTGATTACATTCACTAAATAATTTATTCACTAGTATTTGTTCTGTGCCAAAATAATTATTTATTCTTTCATGTTTAGTTGTTTGTCATTTCATCTATCTGCTTGACCCTTTAGTGAACATATTTAAACTAAAATTACTTAGAATTATTAAGGATAGTAGATTATATAGATTACAGAAAAAATACTTTATTAACTATGTTTATTGATTTTATCAATTACATGGTTGATTTTTATCTAATATACCTAGTAATATAAATAATATATCATCTCAAAGTTGTGTTAGTTTCAACTTCAGATTAAGGCGAGTTAATAGTTATGTTGCTATATTTTTGTGGTGAAATCTTCTTTATGTGATTATATAACTGGTAACTCTTTCTCTATTATTTTATTAATTCCTAAGTACTTTAGTTTACAAATTGTTAATTAACTTTAGGTATACAATGGTGTGTGTGTGTGTGTGTGTGTGTGTGTATTTTGAATCAACAGTATTTGTATTGTTACTATAATTATTATTTCTAACTTTATTATCTTTGTGATAGTTTTCATCATGTCAAATTTATCAAAGCTTGAGTTTGTGGCACTTGATATCTCTGAAAAAAATTACCTGTTGTGGGTATTTGATGCTGAGATTCACCTAGACGCTAAAGGTCTTGGCGTCACTATTACACAGGGTAATGCAACATCAAGTTAGGACAAAGCGAATGCTATTATTTTCCTTCGTCATCATCTGGAAGAAAGATTGAAAGTTGAATACCTAACAACGAAAGATCCACTTAAATTGTGGACTGGTTTAAAGGAAAGGTATGACCATCTTAAGGCAACGGTATTGCCAAGAGCTCGTTATGAGTGGATTCACTTACGGTTATAGGATTTTAAAACTGTATGTGATTATAACTCTGCTGTATATAGAATTACTTCCTTATTAAAATTATGTGGGGAAGATATAAAAGATGAGGAGATGTTGGAAAAGACACTAACAACTTTTCATGCCTCAAATCTGGTATTACAACAACAATACCGTGAAACAGGAATTAAAAAATATTTTGATTTGATCTCATGCCTTCTTGTGGCTGAGCAACATAATACTCTTTTTTTGAAAAATCGTGAAGCTCGCCCAACTGGAACTGCTCCAATACCGGAAGCAAATATTATTGAAGCACATGACCAGTCTAAAAAAAGATAATAAAAATCAGGGTCAGAATAATATGTGTGGGCGTGGCAACAGAGAACGATATAATAATCATCGTGGTGGTAGTCAACATAAAAGGGAGAACAGTATGGGTTCTCAAAGCAATCCTTCAAGAGGCAATTGTCATCGTTGTGGCATGAAAGGTCATTGAAAAAATGAATGTCGGACGCCTGAGCATTTTGCTAGGCTTTATCAAAATTCTTTCAAAAGAAAGACAAATAGATGTGGTGCCTCATCTGCTAATGCCCGAATGGAGTCACACTTTACTTTTAAAAATGATGCTGAGGCAGGGCCTTCACAAAAATTTGATGACAATATTGAAGCAAATTTGGCTTTAAAAAATGATGATTTTTCTGACATAGATGATATTACTCATTTGGAAGTTGAAAACTTCTTTGGGAATCAAATCTGAAATTTGATCATTTACTGAAAAAAATAATTATGTTGTTTCTTTGTTTATGTATTTTAGTTGTTATGTTGCGTTTGTTTTCTGAGAAAGAAAAAAAGAAATGTACTTAAGTTATCTTGCAATATTGTTAGATTTCCTATTTTTCATGATGTATTTTATTTTAATGAAGATAAATAAAATTTCTCAGTCTTCAATTGGATTTAAGATGAGTAATGGAGATATGTGCCTTTTGGATAGTGCTACAACTCACACTATACTAAGAGAAAAAAAATATTTCTCTCATTTGACTATGAAAAGGGCATATGTTAATTGTTATACCCCATAAATTTTAAATGAATAAATAGCCTAATGGCATGTTGGTTAAGGGATTTAGAAATTTCCAGAAAAACAGGGGAATATAGGTAGGGAGAAGGAAACCCACGACTATTTACTTATATTTCTTGCCGATTACGCTACGAAACGCGGTCTAAACTCCGTTCCGGCTTAGATACCGAGGTATAAAGCTGCAGAGAGCAATCCTACGGAGTTGGTTTCGTGAAATTTGGCCGGCGAAACGTCGTGCTACCGAGGTAAAATAAATAGAATTGCTTTAAATTAGTATCAATGTGTTCCTAGCCTTGCAGTGAGCATTTATCCCTTCTGGACTATCAAGAAATAACGAGTTTTCGACCGTTTTCCGATAAGCTGAAGTTTGAGATAAATATATATATCAAAAGTGATAATTTCTCCCGGATATTAATGTATTTAGTTCTAATTGACATGTATATGAATGTAGTTGGGAGAAACAACAGAAGTACCGACGGAAATCACATCGGTCAGTCGGGTACTCAGAAACCAGGTATGTAAAGCTATTCTTTTGGCAAGCCAGGAAGTACAGTCTAGAAAATAAATAGAACAAAAGCTATTAACAGATACCCGACGTACAGGAACGATTTCAGTACAATTTCTAGCAAGCATGCTAGTATATCATTACGTATCATGCAATAATCAGAATAACGGATAGTCAGATGATTTCAGATAGTAATGTGGTATCTGCTAGTAGCTCAGCATGTTCTTACGTAATACCCAGAATGGAAGTTGTAAAAGCAGTATAATGAATTAACAAGATTACAGATAGTATGTATTACATTTGTTGAGACTGTATCCGGTAATAGATGGCACATTTTATATTATTGAGCTATATCCAGTTATAGATGGCGTGTTCTATGTTATTGAGTTATATCCAGATATAATCAGATCAGTAATCAGATATAGAAATAGCTCCCGACACCGATATAGCTCCAGATATAGATATAGCTCCAGAAACAAATATGGCTAGAAACTAATATAGCTTCAGATCACGGATAACAATAATCAGATAAACAGATAAAGGCCAGGTAGCAGTTAGCCCAGCAATCAGAAACAGTGCAAAACCGAATATAACATCAGTTGTTTAATACGGACTGACCTTGAAATAAAAGAAGAGAATATGATTAGTATTTCTCATTTGAGCATGATTACTGTGTATGTGTTTTGCATGTTGAGACTTGTTATGGAATGTGGGCATCCTTTAGCATCCCCGCCGCCCCTGGGTTATAGCTGTGTCGATACCAGATTCAGATACCGCCCCCAGCTGGGCGATGCCATCCGCCTAGAGGACGATGATGGCTGACCACCATAATAATACGGTCCAGATTACCTTGCTTGCAGGGGTAGTTCAGTTCGCTCTGAGCAGAGCCAGACTACCCTGTTTACAGGGGCAGACTACTCTGTGTGCGCTTATGGCCGGGGGCAGTTTCAGATAAAGATTTTTATAAAATTACCCTGTTGCGTGTTTGCATCCAGGGGCAGTTTCAGTCACAGATACAGCAGCAGATTACCCCGTTGAGCGCTTACGCCAAGAGGCAGGAGTTTTCGGACTCATACACAGTTCATTGTTAGAGGCCAAGGCCTGAGCTACGTACCCAAGGGGGCTGGTAGGAGGAGCTCACAGTTATCAGATGAGTGGAGTGACTTATTTTTGGTTGGTTCAGACCCGGGTAGGTGTAAATAGATTGTTCTGTTGGTTGGCACCTTCCGGCTTATGGGGGTCGGTCAAGTATTGTGTGTATTTATATGTATATATGTGCTATTAGATACTGATAGGCAGTAGGACGACACGCCGTCAGGTACGCCCAGTTTAGTTACAGAATAGGTAAACTCTCCCCAGTTATCCTCAGCCAGATAGACTCAGCTACTTCCTGCTTATATGTCATGTTATTGTTGTTACCCATTTGAGTTGTATATTTCAGTTTGCTTTACATGCTCAGTACCTGTGGTACTGATGTCCGTGGGGGCGCTGCATTGCTTTCCTGTAGGTACTCACAGACGAAGAGCCGACCCCTCGTGATCCAGTCAGCAGAGTTATCAGCTCCTATCCTCCGGAGCTAGACAGTTGGAGGTTGTTCCTATTTCCCTTTTGATTATAGTTTGGGTAGGCCGGGGCCCTGTCCCGACCATTCTATTATTACTTCCTAGAGGCTTGCAGTCTGATGTTTCCCTGTGGTGGTGGAGCCGGTCGTGTGGGGCCGTGCATGTATATATGTGTTTAGTTGTTGATGTTGGCCGCGTGGGGCCTTCTTTCGATTATAGTTAGTGACCTTATCGGTCACAAATGTGAATAGCAGTTGCTTCAGATTATAGTGTCATCATTCTAGTTAGCTGTTGTGCACTACAGGTGGCTATAGGCCTAATCGACCAGGGGCTGTATTTACAGCCGCTATATAGCCGGTTCATTTCTTGAAATAGAGCCAGAGTCTAGCAGGGACCAGGTGCCTGTCATACCCCCCAAGGTGGGGTGTGACATTAATACAATATGGGGTAGTACAAAATTGATTGAGGGCTCTGGAAGAGCGACCTTAGTACTACCTGGAGGTACAATATTGGTTATTAACAATGCACTATATTGTTGTAAGTCTCAAAGAAACTTATTAAATTTCAAGGTTATTCGCCAAAATGGCTATCATGTTGAGACTGCCAATGAAAGAAATGAATTCCTTTATATTACTACAATAAAGGCGGGAACAAAAATTGTGCATGAAAAATTACCAGCATTTTCTTCTGGATTGTACCATACAGGTGTTGGTACGGTTGAATCGCACGTCGTAGTAAACAAAAAATTCACTGGTTATAATGATTTTATCATTTGGCATAACCGATTGAGCCATTACAGTTTTAATATGATGCGCAAAATTATTGAGAATTCACATGGGCACCCTTTGAAGAACCAAAAGATTCTTCAATGAAAGGAATTCTCTTCTGCTGCTTGTTCTCAAGGAAGGTTGGTTATTAAACCATCAGCAGCTAAGGTTGCGACTTAATCCCCTGCATTTTTGGAACGTATACAGGGTGATATATGTGAGATAATTCACCCTCCATGTGGACCATTTAAATATTATATGGTCTTGATAGATGCATCTACAAGATGGTCACATGTGTGCTTATTATCAACTCGCAACATGGCTTTTGCCAGATTGTTGGCTTAAATAATAAGGTTAAAAGCACAATTTCCAGATTATGCCATAAAGACAATACGTCTTGATAATGCTGGTGAGTTTACATCTCAGGCCTTTAACGACTATTCTATATCCACTGGAATAATCGTTGAACATTTGGTTGCTCATGTTCATACTCAAAATGGTCTAGTAGAATCATTGATTAAATGCCTACAATTGATAGCTAGACAATTGCTAATGAGGACAAAATTGCCTATTTCAGTATGGGGGCATGCCATTTTGCATGCAGCAACACTTGTGCGTATAAGGCCTACCAGTTATCATGAATTCTCCCCATTGCAGTTGGCTTTTGGCCAGGAGCCAAATATTTTCCATCTTAGAATTTTTGGATGTGCAGTATATATTCCAATTGCTCCACTACAACGCACCAAAGATGGGTCCCCAAAGAAGGTTGGGGATATATGTTTGGTATGAATCTCCTTCTATTATAAAATACTTGGAACCAATGACTGGAGATTTATTTACGGCAAGATTTACTGATTGCCAGTTTGATGAATCAACATACCCAACATTAGGGGCAGAAAATAAGCAATTGGAAAAGGAGATAGATTGGAATGCATTATCACTATCTCACTTAGATCCTTAAACAAATCAATGTGAACAAGAGGTTCAAAAGATGATTTATTTGCAAAATATTGCAAATCAACTGCTAGATGCATTTACTAACCTTCTAAAGGTTACTAAATCTTATATTCCAGCTGCAAATATTCCAGTTTAAGTTGATGTCCTGATAGGACAAATTATTCATGCAAATGAATCTAAACCACGTCTGAAATGTGGTAGGCCAATCGGTTCTAAAGATAAAAATCCTCAAAAAAAAAAAGAAATAAATGATCATAATATAGAGGCAATTTCTCAAGAAGAGCCTTGAGACATAACAAATGATAATACCAATGAAGAGGTCCAAATGCCAGAAAATAATGAGAATAAAGAAATCTCAATAAGTTATGTCTCCACGAGAAAAAGGTGGAACCGAAATGATATTGTGGTTGACAATATTTTTGCTTATAATGTTGATGTTAAAATAATGCAACAAGATGAGGATTTTGAACTAAAATTTGTTGATGAATATAGACAGAGAAATGATTGGCCAAATTGAAAGGACGCAATTCAAGTAGAATTGACTTCATTTGAAAAACGTGATGTTTTCGGACCAATAGTCCAACCACCTGAAGGTGTTAAGCCAGTGGGGTATAAATGGATTTTTGTGTGAAAATAAAATGAAAAAGATGAAGTCGTAAGATATAAAGCACGACTTGTAGCACAAGGATTTTTGCAAAGGCCTGACATTGATTATATGGTGACATATTCTCCTGTGGTGGATGCAATTACCTTCAGGTATCTAATAAATCTGACAGTTCATGAAAAACTTGAAATGCGGCTAATGAATGTTGTCACAGTCTATTGATATGGCTCATTGGACCACGACATTTTTTTGAAATTTCCTGAAGCATTGAAAGTTTCTTAAGCGTACAAAAGCTCACAAGATACTTGTTTAATAAAGCTTCAGAAATTCTTATACGGATTGAAGCAATCAGGCGGGATGTAGTACAATCATCTTAGCAATTATTTGCTGAAGGAAAGGTACAAAAATAACCCTATTTGTCCTTGTATTTTTATAAGAAGGTCTGGATCTGAGTTTGTTATAATAGCTGTATATGTTGATGACTTGAACATCATGGGCACTCCTAAAGAGCTTTCAAAAGCTGTTGAGTGTTTGAAGAAAGAATTTGAAATGAAAGATCTTGATAAGATAAAATTTTGTCTTGGCCTACAAATTGAGCATTTAACAAATGAAGTATTTGCTCATCAATCAACATACACTGAAAAAGTCTTAAAATGATTTTACATGGATAAATCACATCCGTTGAGTACTCCGATGGTTGTGAGATCGCTTGACATAAATAAAGATCTATTTCGTCCTCAAGAAAATAATGAAAAGCTTCTTGGTGATGAAACTCCAAATCTTAGTGCAATTGGGGTACTAATGTATCTGGCCAATTATACCCGACCAGATATTTGTTTTGCAGTAAGTTTATTGGCAAGATTCAGCTCCTCTATAACAAGAAAACATTGGAATGGTGTTAAACATATATTTAGATATCTTAGAGGAACCATTGACATGGAATAATTTTATTCTAATGAATCCAAGTAAGAAATAATTGGTTATGCAGATATAGGATATTTGTCTGATCCACATAAAACTCAATCTCAGACGGGCTATTTGTTTACATATGGAGGCACAACTATATCTTGGCGTTCAATGAAGCAAACAATAGTTGCCACTTCTTCAAATCATGTAGAAATAATAGACATTCATGAAGCAAGTCGGGAGTGTGTTTGGTTGAGGTCAATGACTCAACATATTCAGGAAATGTGTGGTTTTTCCTTGAAAAAGGATATTCGAACTATATTCTATGAAGATAATGTTGCATGTATAGCTCAATTGAAGGGAGGATACATTAAAGGAGACAGAACAAAACACATTTCACTAAAATTCTTCTTTACTCATGATCTTGAGAAGAAAGGTGAAATAGATGTTCAACAAATTCGCTCGATTGATAATTTGGCGGATCTGTTCAATAAAGCATTACCAACCTCAATATTTAAAAAGCTTGTATACAAGGTTGGGATGCGTCGTCTTTGAGATATTATATGAGTTTTACATCAGGGGGAGTAAAGTATGCGTTGCACTCTTTTTTCCTTGGTCTAGGTTTTGTCCCAATGGATTTTCCTGGCAAGGTTTTTAACGAGGCAGCAAATAATGCATACTACAAGATATGTGTATTCTTTTTCCTTTACTAGAATTTTTTCCCACAGAGTTTTTTCATAGTAAGGTTTTAACGAGGCATATTATCTTTCAATGGACATCCAAGGGGGAGTGTTGTAAATATTATTAGTTAATTGTGGATGTCCATAACTTTTAGGTATAACTCCCACCATTACGAATAGTAATACCTACACCTCCACTACCTATGCATTGATCTTCCATACCCCTTGATCTCCCTCACATTCTCAAGGATTAATGTCATGTTTATGACAACCTTTGGTTCTCCTCAATGTAATCCTATAAATAGAGGTCTTGAGGATGATATTGTACACACTTGAAAGAAGAAAAATTATCTTATATTGTTCTATTTTATTGTTTCTCTTGTTCTTTATATTATTTCTTTACATTGTTGTTTTGAGTTTTGTTTTACATCAAAAATTCAAAAATCTAAATTATCTCACCAACTTAAACAACCTAATACAAATTGAAAATTTAAATTCATCCTAAAACTAAAAAACTTATTATGCTAAAAATTACTACAGTAACTAATAGCAAACTTCAAGCCTGGAGATATTAGAAAGTTGCTCCTCCTTAATTTCTACTTCTGTTGTTTGTATTTGAGGATTGTTTTAAATATCTCTGAATTTCCATAATTTTATAACATGAATCTTTCTTCCACTTCTTCTTTCTTTTTCATTCTTTTGGTTTTTTGCATAAAAATTATGCTCAATAACATTATTTTCTCTCATAGTTTTTAAACAAGTTTTTAATCTGGACAATTGTAATATTTGCAAAAAATTATTATAAAGATTTTTTTTTCAACACAATATTCCACAGATCATAGGCTGCAAAGTATGATTTTATTTTTACTGACCAAATTTGATAGTTTTTGTCAGTAAAAATTTGTGGGGTATTGAAAAAGAGACTGCTGCTTGCCATGTTTAAAAATAGATTAAAAATTGATATTGGTTAAAGTTGGTTAGGTTGAAAATAGCCTTGCACATTGAAAATAAGCACGACTTAAAAATGGAGTGAAAATGATTTTTTAGATGAACTCACAGATCCCGTAAGAATGTTGATTTTTTTAATAGATTGTTGATTGTAAACGTCTCTCAATATTTTTGTTTAGCATAGGAGGGCTTTAAATAGTCAACTTACAATAAAAAACTGCATAATTCAAAATTTCAAAAACCTAAATTATCTCAACAACTCAAACAACCTAATAAAAATTTAAAATTTAAATTCATCTTAAACCTAAAAAATTTATTATGCTAAAAATTACTGCGGTATTTGAAAGCAAACTTCAACACAATTGCATTTTAGTGTACACTATGTTGTAAAGTGGAGATCAAAAATAATTTTGATAATTTCTCAACAAAGTAGTCCAGAATGTAAATGATGTCTGTTATGTTTTTTTTAATTGCTCATGTGGAAAGGCTTTTTAGTCACATTCTAGGGAGAATTTAGAAGTGATCCATCACATAATTAACTCTATTTATCTTCCATAAAGTCATAATATGGACAAAGTTTTTGAAAGCGTGTTCCTTAGTGGTTATTTCAAACTGTCAATATATTGAGCGAAGATAACTTTTTTTCATGAGTAACAATGACGGAGATTACTAAGCATCGGGTCAGGTATCACTCAGATATTATTGTCTAGTGGTTTCCTCTAAACACATCTGTTAGAATCTGATTGTTCCAAATGGATAAGTATTTGCTAGTGCTCGATATTCCAATTTAAGATCAAGCAGAAGTTAATAAAATTACATTTGCATACACGACAAACATGTTAATATTATTAATTATGCTGAAATGTCGGAACATAAAGCTAAAAACTAAATATACAAGTGTAGTAATTAATTTAAATATGGAGTCTTTTTAACATCTATTAATAAGTATCCAATATAATTCTCACATATATTGTATAGTAATTACATGGAAAAACAACCTTTGAAAAGTTAGGCGATGCCGTCAAAAAGACTATGAAAACCTACCATTAAGGGCATTTGTATTAAGAGATTATTTTCCTGCATCATGGTATGTGTACCATCACGATACATACTGAAGGAAACCACATGCAGGAGTGGCAAAATATAATATAAACATAGCATACTTAGAAACTCAAAGGGAGAAGCCCTAAATTTTTCTCTCCAAGTTTCAGTAGACTTTAACTCTAAATACCATAGCACTTCAACTGTAAATTTCATATTTGCGGCACAAACTAAATATCACAATATAAAGAAAACAATAAACATTGATCAACCAAATCTCCAATAGGACATGCAAAACACTGAAATCACCACCAGCTATCCACGATATTGAACCTGGTTCAATTAAATCACAAGTGCAGAAAAATAAAGAACACACAGATGTAACGTGAAAAACCTCCTTGCTCCAGGGAGTCCCAAAAAACATGACCTATTGAATATGATTTTATTCAACTCACGAGCATATTTTAGACTACAACTTTGCAATCAAAGGGACTAACTCTAGTACCTCAATCTCATCAGTTTTCTCAAACTGCAATCACCTATTGAAAGACTTTAAACTCTAGTCTTTGAAGTACAACTCAATCACACCAATGTAACTTGACTCAACTAACTCTAAAAGAGAAAGTTACAACTCAAAAATATAAATAACAAACTCAATCAAGACAGGATAATTCTTCTGCTCCAATTCTTCGCTTACAGGAACCTGGTCCAGTGAGAGTGTTTCTTGCTATGAACAACTATTGCTTCAGAATAATCTCCTTGATGGCCAATGCAATAGCTGAATATTCTGTGGTTGTTTATGATCATTATATATCACCAAAGGATGTGGTTTTTTGTCAAACCTAGATTTGTTTCAAACAAGGAAAAAGGATCGTAAAAGGACTTTATTTCCTCAAACCTTTCCTTATCCCAAATAAGGAAAAAAGAATCCCAAAAGAACTTAATTTCCTTAAGTCAGATTTTCCATACCTGGTTCTTTCCTAGTCAAATACAACTTGCCTTTTGAAAAGAATCCTAAAAGTATTTGGTTTCCTTGTACGTATCTAGTTCTCTCTTCAGTCAAATACAACTTGCCTTTTGGAAAGAATCCTAAGAGAACTTGATTTTCTTGTACGTGTTGTACTTCTTCAATTCCATGTGTTTTCCTTATTTGATATTTTTAGATCCAAGTCAAATTCGTACCTGCAAAACCTTCAGCTATATAGTGAATTTGGCTCATCTATGTCAGTCATCAAAATCTTCACATAACAAATTTCTCCTTTTTGATGATGACAAATATGTATGCTTATGAATTTAATTGACATCCACGTATGCATATGAACCTTCATATGAACTTGGTTCACTTTGTCAGTTGTAAAAACTTTATCAATTACAGTCACTCATCAAAACTCTTCTAATAACAAATTTCCCCTTTTTGATGATGACAAACGATATGCTATGCTCACATCTTCCCCCTTTTGACATCATTGAAAATTTTTTTGATAAAGAACCTAGCATGTTTCATGCATGTGCAAAAAATTACTAAACCATGGACACTGGGGTAACACTTATCAAAACAAGCCTGAAATAATAAAAACTGTTAGATCAAACTGATGATAAGAGCCATCTAATGCGCAGATAGATTAAGAGCACAAGGAAAGAACAAAACAAGCCAGTGATGTACCAAATCCAACACATAGTATCCAACTTGTAAGTGAAGTACAACCACAGATAGGAAGCAATAAATAAGGGAAGACAAGAAAAATTTTAGGAGGAGGAATGAGTAGTTTTCTCTTTTAAAGAGAGAAGCTTGCCAATTCTGTTGTGGTGGACACTCTGTTCAATAAGCATTCTATCTTTGAGAGTAGATATCTCAACATTAACATTGGGTAGATCAGCCTTGAGCTATGCATTCTCCCTTTTCAATTCAGCCACTCGTGCAGTTGCAGTATGCAGATCGAAAATCATCTGAGTTATAGTTTTTTTTAACCTGGTATATTCTATAGAAGATCACACTCCTCTAAGATTCATTCCATGTCATACTCTGCATAGCTTACCCTAGGAACTTACAAGATGTCACCAATTAACCATTTTGTCAAGGTGAGACTTACTCCATTCACGTTTAAATCCACTTTTTCATTCTTTACTTCCTCAAGATCTGTATAGAGATCCATCATTTTAGACTCACGAACTCTAGGAAGAGGGCAAGAGTAGATGGGGCAGGTTTTGGTAAGAACCTGGTGCAGTCTCAGACGCTGCTGATGAAAGTTCCCCCTGCATGGATGGAGGGGCTTCTTCCACCATGGAAACATTTAACAGAGAGAGACTGGTAGAAAGATTTTTCATGGATACTTAAGAAGAAAGAATTTGGACAAAGCGAGAGAAAAAAATAGGGATATTACACCTATGTGCTAGAGACCTGTTGTGATGGGTCAATGGAGAAATGAGTCAAGTTTTGTAGCCTTTTTCTTTTAGGATGCTGAGAATACTTGTGACATACCCTGAGAGAAGACATTGGAGAATAGACCAGGTTTAGTAGAGTAGTGGTTGTAGATTCAGCAACAAAGTTGAACACAAACGCAAGGAGATAAGTACATACCACAATGTCCTGTAGAGGAACATGGATCCTCTTGGGATTCTTTCCTTGAGTCTTGTCCATATTTTCAGCAATTAGAGTAACAGTCATATCATCAATTTTTAAACATTTCATTGTAGCCTGCCTGAGGTGTATGCCTAATCAAAGATACGAGACTGGATTAGAAATTGAGACACAGTGAGACTTGATAAGCATAAGAATAAACAAATTCTAGTCAAAAGGAAGAGAGAATGGTAAACAAAGTCAATGAAGTTTGATTAGTTGTGGCTCCACATGAATTCTTTCGTGCGGTACTCTTTCCAATGCCTTGGTGAAAAATGTCAGCCACCTGATCCTCAGTCTTGCAAAACTTCATCAAAATATTTTCTTTTTCCACATTATCCCTCAAAAAGTGATGGCGAATATCAATGTGTTTTATTCTTTTATGATGAACTTGGTTCTTCGCCATACTCATTTCACTTAGGGGAGTGGAGAAGTTTTATTCCTTCTCATGATTTTTTCTAGGGGACCAAATCTGGTGTGAACTACTGTGTACTTGAAAAAGCGTTTAGAGGATGTACCTGATGTGTGACTAGCAAAATTAATGTTGTTCTTGATTGCTTTTAGCTTAGTATTGCAATGTTCTTTATAATGACCCCTTTTTCCACAGTGCGAGTAAAGGATGGGACTTGTTTTAGTGCTCAAATCAGTTTTTGAGATACCATTTTTGTATCATATTTCTTGTCTTTGACTTGAGTGATTTTTTTGCAAGGAGACTAGAATTTCTGAGGACCTGGTCCATTTCAGAGTTCTTTCTAATTCAGCTTTGGTTTTAACCAAAATCTTCCTTGGACTCAGATTCTCTGTGTGCAGTGCTTGTGACTCTAAAGTGAGGTTTTTGATGATTTTGTCTTTTTCAATATTTTCTTTATGAATTTTTTCACACTCTTCAATTTTTATCATGAGGTCTCTTTTATCCTCTTCAAGCTTACTATTGTCAAACTTAAGAGAGGCAAAGTCATTCATGATTTGTTCTTTTTCAATAGACAGATGTTATATTCATCAATAAAAATAAGAGAAAGAGATAGTAACTTCTTTTAAGAATATGAGTTTAACTTTGATTTAAGTTCAAAGAAACTTACCTTCTTGTTGTCCTCTTCACTGTCTGAGTCTGCCTTATCCATTAGGGCTAACATTTCTTCATCATCCGAGTCATTCATGGCTAAGAGGGAGCAATCATCTTGTTTAGTAGCAACTTCAAATTCATACAGGAGGAATCTCCCATAGCGGCTAGAGCTCTCTTCACCACACTATCTGCTTCTTTCGTGGTGAGTTTTCTATTAGAGATTTGAACGTGATCTCTTTTCTTCCTTGGATTTCTCAGTTAAGTTATTCTTGTGTTCTAACTCCCATAGAGGACATTCCTTCATGAAGTGATCAGGTTCACTACACTTGTGGGAGATAAGATCTCTAAGATTTTTGTCAAAGGACTTTGATGAATTCTTCTTCTGACCGTTAAAGCCTTTCTTAATGATTCGCTGAAATCTTCGAGTGAGCAAGGCCATGTTGTCATCCTCAACAGTAGACTTGAGAACCAGGTTCTGTTCCTTGTGAGAACTGGTCAGCTCCTTTTCTTGAGATTTCTTGAGTTCGTAAGTCTTTATATTCCCAATCAAGTCATCCATAGTCAGTGTATCCAGATCTCTCACTTCAGAAATAGCCTCTACTTTGCTTTCCCAAGATTTAGGTAGTACACTAAGAAGTTTCGTTACAACCTTGCTAGTGGGAATGGTCTCACCAAGAAAATACATCTCATTAACAATAGATGAGAATCTGGTATACATGCCATGAATAGATTTCACCCTCTTTCATCCTAAACTGTTCATACTGAAGATTGAACATATCGATCTTGGACTTCTTCACCTGATTAGTTCCTTCATGAGAAGTTTGGAGGACATCCCAAATCTCCTTTTCACTAGTGCAAAAAGAAATTCGATTGTATTCATCAGGACCAAGTCCACACACTAGAATCTTCTTTGCCTTTGCATTGATCTCAACTGCCAATTTTTCTTCCTTCGAGTACTCCAATATTCCTTTTGGAATTTTCGTTTTTCCATCTTCATCTAGTTTCATGGGGATGGTGGGTCCATATAACACTACATTCCATAGGTTATGATCTTCTCCTATGAGAGAATCCATCATGCGATTTTTCCACCACCCGTAATAGTGACCATTGAATAAGGGTGGTCTCGTTGTTGATTATCCCTCTTGAGCTATTGGTGGTGCTGCCATATTTCATTTTTCAAGGTGTAAGACTTTATTGAAAAACCCTGCTCTGATACCAACTGAAATCACCACAAGCTATCTATGATATTGAACTTGGTTCAATTAAATCACAAGTGCAGAATAATAAAGAACAACAGATGTAACGTGAAAAACCTTCTTGATCAAGGGAGCCCCAAAAAACATGACCTATCGAATAGGATTTTATTCAACTCACGAGCAAGTTTTAGACTACAACTTTGCAATCAAAGGGACTAACTCTAGTACCTCAATCTTATCAGTTTTGTCAAACTGCAATCACCTATTGAAAGACTTTAAACTCTAGTCTTTGAAGTACAACTCAATCATACCAACGTAACTTGACTCAACTAACTCTAAAAGAGAAAGTTACAACTCAAAAATATAAATAACAAACTCAATCAAGATAGGATAATTCTTCTGCTCCAATTCTTCGCTTACAGGAACCTGGTCCAGTGAGAGTGTTTCTTGCTATGAACAACTATTGCTTCAGAATAATCTCCTTGATGGCCAATGCAATAGCTGAATATTCTGTGGTTGTTTATGATCATTATATATCACCAAAGGATGTGGTTTTTTGTCAAACCTAGATTTGTTTCAAATAAGGAAAAAGAATCCTAAAAGGACTTTATTTCCTCAAATCTTTCCTTATCCAAAATAAGGAAAAAAGAGTCCCAAAAGGACTTAATTCCCTCAAGTCAGATTTTCCATACCTGGTTCTTTCCTAGTCATATACAACTTGCCAGAAAAGATCCTAAGGATTTGGTTTTCTTGTACATATCTGGTTCTCTCTTCAGTCAAATACAACTTGCCTTTTAAAAAGAATCCTAAGAGGACTTGATTTTCTTGTATGCGTTGGACTTCTTCAATTCCACGTATTTTCTTATTTGATATTTTCAGATCCAAGTCAATTTGTACCTACAAAACCTCAGCTGTGTAGTGAACCTGGTTCATCCATGCCAGTCATCAAAATCTTCACATAACAAATTTTGCCTTTTTGATGATGACAAATATGTATGCATATGAATCTAGTAGACACCCACGTATACATATGAACCTGGTTCACTTTGTCAGTTGTAAAAACTTTATCAAATACAGTCAATCATCAAAACTCTTCTAATAACAAATTTCCCCTTTGTCAATCATCAAAACTCTTCTAATAATAAATTCTCCCTTTTTGATGATGACAAACAATATGCTATGCTCACAAAAACCAAACTCTTAATATAGGTTAATAACAAAGTAATTAAAGTCGGGATTAGATCATACAAGTATGGATATTATCACTATAGACTATGTTAAAAAATATTAACAGAACAATTTATTCATCAAAACACATCTACTCGTGTCACTAAACTTAAAATGACAAAAGGACCAAGCAATCTATCTAAGCTCAAGTAACAATAACATGTTGGAAGCATACTAATCCCTCTACTTCTTGTAATTTTTATATCTTCATCACTTAATTCTTCGTCATCTAAGATTATGTTTCTTCTTTTCCTACTCTTAGAAGCATTAGTGACATATAGTTCTCCCTTAGGATCTTCCAAATTATCAAACAAGACATCAACAGTTACCTAGTTATTTTTGGAAAAGTAAATTTATCAACTTATTTATTAAGCATGTTCATCTTTAAAATGAGTTGGAGCTTCATAACTAAAACAGTAAATCTAACTACTTTTTCTTTGAAGAATCCTTTAGTTCTTTGATATTTTGGCTTGCTTTCAACCTCAAGTAATTCTTCCCTTACAAAACAAATCAAAATAGATTATTTGTAAAGTATATGTAATTTTTCATTACAATCTTAAAATCTGTATTATCATCTGAAATCCAAAGCTTTAATACTGTAAAATTTTCAAGCCTCTTTTCAAATTATACTTATTTAATTTTAGCTTAAAAATAAAATCTTTCCCACTAAGACTTAGAATTTGGGTGGGCACATCATTGCTAGCCGAGACAAGTTTATTGAATAACCTGTGAGCCGATGTATCAAGGAGTTTCTCAGCTACATTATTAAATAGTGTAAAAGTATTATCCCTAATTTTTTCTGTCACTTTATGTGTATCTTGTACCTATGTTTAATCAATAAGTTAGATTAATTCACAATATCAAGGAATTCATGTCCTTATTGGGTCCTTACTTCATCAAAGAAAACTTGCAATGTTTATTGCAATTGTAGCATCAATAGATGCCATTTGCAGTCACAATCTTCTTTTTGAACATACATTGAATGAAATGTAGTACCAACCAAAATAGTTTTCGATTTCTGAAATCTTTCTCTTCATAATAACAATGTATTCCTACAATTGTTGGCAAAATATGAATATTTAATATAAGGATCCTATTGGAATGACAAATCACAAACTTAAGAATCAGAATAAGAAAAGAACCTGTATTTCAGGTCTCCACTTATACTCCAACAACTCCTTAATGTCCATACGATTTAAAAACATCTCTTTCTCAATCAGAATGCTATTAACATTAGCGGTTTCTATGATTTGTACTTTTGTAGGCATGGTAGAAATCTTTTGTATCAAATATCTTAAGTAATGTATATCGAGATTCACATATATCTCTCCAAGTTCTTTCTATAAGGTTATTTTTGATTTCTTTGAACTATGCAGAAAAAATACAAATCAGAATTTTAAGGTAAATAATTCATAAGATTGATAATTGTAATATGTAATTATATACATGAAATGTGAATAATTCAAATTTCATAACACCATTAAGTGACTATAGAGAAGATATTAGGTAGTTAATAGGCATATGTGAATAAGATAGTAGTTTAATAATCTAAACTAAATAATTACACATATGAGTTTCCACTCACTGAAGTCTAAGATTTTCCATAATTATAGTGTTTAAGCCAAACTCTAATTCACATTTAGGTGGATAACAAATTAAAGTTACTTAGAATGAGACTAGTGGCTTACTAATTAGTAACAGCTTGGATGTCTTTTTTTTTCACTTTGATCCAATGCTCTCCATATTACCAACTCCATATAAACAACCAACCATATCTACAAATGAAGAGGAAGAAGTACTTTATTTAAGAATAAGGTTGATGTTTAAATAATTTTTTAGAAAAATAGGTAATAATAAGTATATAGACCTGATTAACATATTATCAATAAAATTGGTAACAGAAAATATATAGACCTGATAACACAATATTGTTGTTCACCCTTGAGTCAATCATATCTAGTTTAATAAACTGAAATCCATGTAAAGGAATATCAATAATGTCCTTCGAATTCTTGATCGCAGTTGAGGTAAAAAAATAATTTTCAATGAATTTTCAGCAGGTCGATATCCACCAATGCTTTAACAACTTTGGATGATAAATAGAGAACCTTTACTCAACTTGTCTTTGAACTAGTTAATTAACTTGATTTTTCCAAATTATACCACGTATCATATTACCCTGATAGTTCAGAATTAAAAGTTTTGATGAAAATTTATAGTAAAAATTTGAGTCAACGTAATATGGTATCTTTTCATTAATAAATACCATATCCATACTGATCAACTCGCCATTTTTCTTGGGATTAAGAGCATCCCACATTTTATAAAGTTTACTTATGATGAATCATCTAGGACAGTAACTAAATCTGACAGAAAAGAATATATCATTGTAAAAATTTAATCAAAATATATATATATTAAGCAAGCTACAACATGCAGAAGATTTATTTCTAATCTATATTTAGCGTGAGAATTAGAGTATGAAAAGGCAAGAAAATAAATTAGCAGTGTCATTATTAAGAGATTAAGACATATTAAAAGACAATATTATTATAAATGATGAAGATGAAAGAATGAACGAATGAGGATGGATGATGAGATAAATATGAAAAGTCATACCTTTTGAACTATTGGAATGAAGCTGCTTAAAATTTCAATTAATACACATTAAAAGATGTAGTTACAGATGATAAAGATGAAGTAATGTCACGCCTTGAGTTTATACCCTGGACCCAACACGGGACCTAGAACCACGAATAGTTATAAGCTTACCCATGATATAGAATATTTCTAGCATAATATAACTTATAAAGAATTTGAGCAGAAGCTAACTGAAAGGTAAACTGTCAATTTATGTGCAAAGAGATAATCTGATAAAACAAAGAGTCATAAGGTAAAAACTAATACAACTCTATCTGAAAGCCTCTACTAACTGATGAGTTAGCTGGGGAATGGGCAAGTCTTCAACTAACTCCAAAATCTAAAAACTAAAAAAAGAAAAACAACTGTAATAAAGAAATAACTCTAATCCTTGGAAGATGAAGACTCACCATTGCTAGCTAATCAAGTCAGGAGCGTGTCTAACCATGGGGGTGAGTTCGAATACTTGGATCTATATCATACAATAATATAATATAAATAGTATGTGGTCAGTGTTTTGAATGTATTGAGTATATGAGATATGTAACGAAAGTTGAAAACATACTAGTAATCTGAGAAGACTGTACTAAATATGTAGCTGTATGCATAAGATGAGTTGAAATACAATGATCCTATCTGAGATGCATAAATAGTGACATGATATACTAGTCTAAAAACAGTTAATGAAAATATGAGTAAAACTGATTTGAGGGTCATGTACATGCACTGAAAACTGAAACGGTAACTGTAACCGGTAAGATTTGTACTGAAACTAAAACTGTATTATGAGAGAGCCAATTAACCAACAAAACTCTAATGTGAGTTTCATGGAGCCTAACCTATAACCCTGGTTGGGAGGGCATTCATACCTTGCCAAGGGGAAGAACCATAGCTAGCGTAATACCACTCATAAGTACAGGGAGATGCTCTCTACTAACGAAGACCCCTGCATGATCATATTAAGGTGAGGGAGACACTCTCAACTAATGAGGATCCCATATTGCTCGGGAAAAAAGGAGATACTCTCAACTAATGAGGACCCCTTTTATCCTTTGGTGGCACATAGTTTTGAGGCTTGGTGCGCTAGAACCTTGACCTCTAGGTGCTAAGTAATACTCCCAACTAAACATAATGATACATACATGCTGGTAATCTAAAACTGATGTTCTAAGACTAATCAGAACTATTTTATCTAAAAGTGTCTTGAGAGTTTAAAGAGCCATAAACATACTGATACTAATAGCTCAAAACTGATGTTCTAAAGATTAATCAGAACTACTTTATCTAAAAGTATCATGAGACTCTAAAGAACCATAAACATACTGATCCATGAGAAAATCATAGGTTTAAATCATACTATAAATCATGCACACTAAGATCATGGTAGAATCATATATTCAAAATGGATCCTTTTTTTCGAAGACAATGCTAAATCATGGGCTGAATCCTAGAAATCATGCTAGTATCAAATCACGGGAATACATCATGCAATTGAGAGTGAAATCAACATAAGAACCGAAAAAAACTTAGGAGACATGAGAGAAATCATATATAGAATCAAAACCCTAAGACATGGTATCTAGAGAATTGAATTTGCTAGGGTTTCTGAAAATAATTGGGACACAAGTGTGAAAGAATTTGTTGAAGTCCCACATACCTGGCTTAGAAAAACCCTACTAGAACTTAAATCTTAAAGCTCTTGAAGAGGAACCCTAGGTGTTCTGGAGCCTTGAAAGAAAGAGGAGAGAAGAACTACATGGTGGTTGTGAGAAGAATGAGGGATTATACTAGGAAAAAACCCTCTAATAGGACCTTTAGAAAATCCAAAACGATATAGTTTTGTCACGACCCGAATGGATGCCCGGATCGTAGACACGGGACAAGAGACCCCGATAGACCCCAAGTTGACCCATGGCATAAGCATTCGACTTATTCATTCAATAAACATGAAGAAAACATAATTATAAACTCAGTAGAAGTCAAACTTAATATAACAATAGAATAAATATCTGAAGCTGAATACACGTCTAAGTATGATAAGCCTCTAATCTAGACGAGCTGAAGGGACAACACCCCTAACTAGCTTGACAAAACTGAAACTGAAAGGACATCCAAAACAACTGAAGTTCTATTCCTCGAAAGATGAGGACTCACCAAATGAGCAGGTACTAACTCTTAGCTGCGACTAAGGTCGAGGTTGAACCTAAGAACCGGGTCATGCATCATGAAACGATGCAACATAGAAAGTATGTGGTCAGTACGTGGAATGTACTGAGTATGCAAGGTAAGTAAAACTGCTTAAATAAATAAATCACTTAAAACATTCAATAACATATCGCAAGCTTTTAAGTGTAAATAGAAGACTATATGCATTCATTCTGAAATCGTACTCTTATCATAACATGACCATGCATAGCTTTAGAACATCATGATTTACTCGAATGACTCAAAGTTGAAACATAACATTTATATCAAAAGCTGAACAATGAGTCAAACCTTGCCTTTTTGAACATGCATGCATAAGTAATCATCATAAGTAATGAATATGCAAATCCGAATGATATAGACAGTGGGAGACTCGTCACTTAATCGACATACCATGATAGAGCTTACGTGGTCCCGACTATCACACTCAAGTAGGCAGAGCCGTCCAAAACCTTGCCTGAGCTAGGGACGCTGCCATGATATCGATATCAAGCTGAAGGGCCAATCGTGCCGGGGATAGCTCACAAGGGAGGTCCCTATAAAATAATAGTATCAACCTACATTGGCGCGTAGTTCTGGGGCATAGGGTGATCGACCCTTAGCCCGCTCGGTGCTAGTGTCTTCTCCCAAAACATGCAATACTCTACATTGTATATAACGAAGCTCAACATGAAATCATGCATAACTCAATATCGTATGAAATGAAGCTCAACACTGTCTATTGACAAAGCTCATTAATGAAATCATGCATAGACTCGACATCATATGAAAATGAAGCTCAACATTGTCCTATGACAAAGCTCAATAATGACATGCATAGCAATTATGAATTCATGCATATGAGAAGCTTAATTTTGAAACATACCACAAGCTCAATCATAGGTGGGAGCATCTATTACATATCATGTGGTAAACTACATGTAGAAATATTTAGTCAACATACCACAAGCTAGAATTTATAATAAGAATTAGGAAATTTCACTTTAAACAATGTGGTAAGCTTATGTCGAAAATATCATCACTTTAACAACACGTAGGCATCACCCAAAGCTTTATCATACTAGGATCCAATCGATTCATTTAGGAAACAACATCAAAATCATGGGTAGTTTTATAAAAAAGTTTTTCATCATCAACTTCATCAGGATCACACATTTACCATAAATCACCTCTTCTATGAACTCTTCACCCATGTGCGTTTTAGGTTCAGATTTTAGGAAAAATAATTTTTATAAGGGAAAAACAATTTACAATCCACCCAAGCTTCATAAATCATCAATATAAGTATAATCTAGTCATACCCATGAGTAGAGATTGAAGAATCATGCAATTGAGTAAAACCCTATACTTGATCATAGATAATTTATCATATTTTGATAGGGATTGGGCATGGGCATGGAAGAAAACACCCACTCATAGCCTTAAATACCTGGGAATGGTAAATTCTAATACCCTCTAATAGCCCAAGCTAAGATTCCAATGGAAACCTTGAGATTTTGCCTTGAATCTCCTCTTCAAACCTTCAAATTTGCATGCATAAGAATAATGTCTAGGATAGGTTTTATCCTGCTTAAAACCCACTAAAACGAGCCTTAAACGATGTAGTATAGGTGTTAGGAACTTAGAAAATTAAGAGAAAGCCCTTACTACTTCGCAGAAAATAACTGCTAGGTGACCCTAACGGGTGACCTGGCGACTCATTACCAAGGCGAATGATCCGTTAGGCTGCTCGTCAAGTACACTGGAAGACCTGTCCACTAGGGCTCGTAACGGACGACCTAACGACTCATCCCCGTGGCCACGAAAATTCAACTTGCTTGCTCACAACTCACCTCATGAGTCGTTGGGACTGGCCACGACTCGTGGGATCCCATCTATTAGGTACACTGGTTGCTGCTTCTAACTTAACTTTGACCTCACCCCGCGAGTGACATGACGACTCGTGGTGTCTGACCACGAGTCATTCTCTCCCTCATGGGGACCCCGATCCTTCATCTATTCCAAGCCTTCCCAGAAGTCACTTGACGACTCATCCTGTGCCTGCAACATCAATTCCACAATTTTTCCGTTTCAACTCCCGGGTTTGATCTTTGAACTTCTGGGGTATCAAGTTTAGGAGTTAAAATCATAGAAAATTACTAGTTATCACAACCTAAATGGCCGTGATTGGCACCTACACTTACCCCCAGTAGGCGAATCAATGATTCCCAATAATATCCTCTTAAGTATGCATTCCGCAGGAAAATATTTATTATAATAATATGAAGTGAACATTCGGAGCAATAACAAAATCATTGAAAGAAATTGCGATAAATAATCCCAAGACTTGATTGTCATTGCACCAGACGTTTACGTACAACACTAAGATTAATAAGTCTAGAAAGTAAAAGAAATGAATGTCTGGAGAGGAAAGACATCTTCGATGGAGGAGTGGTACTGCCTTCTTGGTCTGCCGACCTTTCAAATAAATTGCTGTTATTTTATAGGTGAGGATGTCAGGAACTTCCTAGTTCAAACTCTGCACTCTAAAAAGAAATGCAGGAGTAGGGTCAGTATGTAACATGGTATTGGTAGGAATCATCGGCTGATACATGCTAACCTATAAGCATTGCAACAACAATATAAAGCGAGTCTTCAAATACATAAGTACAATAGCCATATCAAGTACACTAATTCTACATAGGTGAAAACCGGCCTGCTCACTAAATTGGGCCTTTCGCTGCAACGATAACTTGACCACTACTGCGGTCTCGCCACATCAGAATAATATCCACTGCAGCGGTACCGCCTTAGGCCATAGCTCGACTTAGCTGCGCCTTCATCAGGGCATTAGTTCAGTAATTCACATACTCTACGGATTAATTCAGCTATAACACAAATCTGGACAACAATAGTACAACGCATTATCCATACGGATTCCACAATTAACCTCAAGAAGAATTAACTCAACACCTATAAACGTTGTGACTGAGACACACTTAAGATCAAATACATGATCCTCGTTCAAGTGATATATATTAAATGATTAACAATTCACACAACCACTTAGAACATACTCGATCTAGTCTTTAATAGGATTACAAAATAACATAGAATAAAATAGGTGGTGACATGTCGGGCACATGCCTCCTCCATATCACCGTAACCACTCAGACAATAATATTAGTGTACACACATGCCAGATGGTCTTATTTTTTTCCTTCCAGTCATGACCTGCAGGGGACTCTAGAAATTCATATACTGTACCGGCGTGGTACCCGCTCCCACCCATATGCTCGTCTGGATGCTCCCCTCGGACATGAGCCACTCACATATATTGCTCTCCCGGATACTCCCCTCCGGCATGAGTCTCTCATCTCAGGATATACTTACTATCCCACTCACTTTTCATCCACTGAATATAAAATGATGCAATAAATAAATAATTAGATCTTTACAATCTACTCCCTCACTTGCACGATTACAAATCATCAATCATCACGAACCAACATAAACATAATTCACTTCAAAACTCCACATAGTTTCACAACAGTTCAAAATCACTTCATAATAACATGATTTTCACAATTTATTCAATAAGGTAATTCCCAAAAAAATAATGTTTGAAGAAGAATCACATATCATCATCGTACACACATACGTGTCACTATATAGGGTCTGACCCTCTAACCATAACCTACCTTGATATTTGAATGTGGAAATTCAGCTATTTTGCAGGATCCTTGCCCTTTCTCAAAGCTTAAAATGCTCGAAATCTATACAAAGTCAGAGTAATTCATTACTTACTCTTCAAATAAGGGTCTAAATAGATCAAACCCTCCCTTTCAGGGCACTTTAACAGTAAAACCCTCTAATTCAACCTAGTTCTAGGTCTCCATTCCTGTTTAACCCATATTTGTTAGCAAGGAAGCCTTGAGGAACGATTATTACTCATAAAACTTCTAATCTGATCAATCCATTAACTCCCCATGATTTAACCCTAGTCTATCAACCTAGGTTTTCTAAGCTTAGAAATCTACCATTAAAAGGTCCCCTAAGCTTTCCACAATCAACTTTACCCATTAAAGGGAGAAGGAGTCAAGAAACTCACCTTAGAATATGAATTCACTGCTTTGGAGAATAAATCGCCTTCAGACCTTATTCTCTCGCATTTTGGAAATAATGGGGTAAAAACTCTAGAAATCTCACTTAAACCCAATTTTTGATTCCTATCATCCACTACAACGTTCATATTTCCGCTGCAGCGGACCTGCTATAGCGGCCAAGGCGCCACTATGGCGGTTCCAACTATTATTTCCCAAATTCATCTCAGAGGGATTCTGATCGTTACCAAGGTCTCGTTGCAACAGCCCCCCGAACTAGTAACTATCAAATTTCGACCAGTTTATTACTTAGATTATTTCACAGTTTTTTCTATCCCTCCCTTAGCCTGTTTCCAGTGCTCTGAGTCTATTCCCTTCCCTTAATGACATTAGGATAGTTACATTAGATACCAATTAAAACACCATTCGTCCTCGAATGGTTTGTACAAAGAAAGGAAGAATATGTACTAGACTCCACAAACAACTGAGGATACTTGATCCGCATATCAGCCTTGGTCTCCCAAGTGGCTTCCTCTATAAGACGATTCTTCTACTGAACATTAACTGTCGCAATTTCTTTTGACCTCAACTTCCGAACCTCTCTAGCCGGTATCGCTACAGGCTCCTCCTCATAAGATAAATTCTCATCTAGTAGCACAGAGTCCCATTTAATAATGTAAGTCCTATCTCCATGATACTTCTTCAACATTGACACATGGAACATCGGATGTACCCCAGATAATCCTGGCGGCAATGCCAGCTCATAAGCTACTTCCCCCGCTTGTCTTACGATCTCAAACGATTCGATGTACCTCGGGCTAAGATTGCCCCACTTCCCGAACCTCATCACCCCCTTCATAGGGGATACTTTGAGTAGCACTTGCTCAACCTCCATGAATTCCATATCCCTCACCTTCTTGTCTGCGTACTGCTTTTGTCTACTCGGAGAAACTACCAGACGGTCTTGAATTATCTGAAATTTTTCCAAGGACTCTCTTAGCACATCAATTTCCAGGGTCTCACTTCAAATGCATCAAACCACCAGATTGGAGACCTGTATTTCCTCCCGTAGAAGGCTTCAAATGGTGCCATGCCAATGCTCGAGTGATAGTTGTTGTTGTAAGCAAACTCCACCAAGGGTAAGAATTTATCCCAATGGCCCCCAAATCTATCCAAATCTATCACACACGTCCAGAGTATATCCTTCAATACCTGGATTATCTTTTCTGATTGCCTGTTCGTCTGAGGATGGAAGGCGGTGCTCAAGTCCAACCTCGTGCCTAACTCTGCCTGCAAGGTTCTCTAGAAATGTGAAGTGAACTGAGTGCCCCTATCAGACACAATTGACACTAAAACCCTGTGCAGCCAAATCACTTCCTTCACGTACATCTTGGACAACTTCTCGATATTGTAGGTCACCTAAACAACCAAGAGGTGGGCAGACTTAGTCAGTCTGTCCACAATGACCACATGGAGTCATATTTTCCTAATACCACAAAGTCCACCGCTATTCTCTCCCATTTTTACTGCGGGATTGGCATCCGCTGAAGTACTCCTCTCAGCTTTTGGTGCTCGTACTTCACTTGTTGGAAGTTCAAACATTGAGAGATATAGTCAACAATGTCCCTCTTCATCCTACCCCACCAATAGTGTTGTTTCAGATCATGGTACATCTTATGGCTCCGGGGTGGATGGAGTATCTCAAGTTGTGAGCTTCTACCAAAAGAGTCTTAATTAGTTCACCGACTCGAGGAAAACACACGAGCCCCTTTAACCTTAGGACCCCTTTTCCAGCTAGCACTACTTCCTTTGCTTCTCCCCCCAAGACCTTATCTCTAATTTTACCCAACTTCTCATCCTTGAACTGTTTTGCCTTTATTTCCTCCAACAAAGATGACTTAGCCTCCATGCTAGCTCGTATTCCACCTGTTTCTATCAAAGATAGCATCACCAAAATATTTGCCAGTGTCTGAACTTCTCTAGCCATCGGTCACTGAGTAGCTTCCAAGCAAGCTAGACTACCATGCTCACTGCCTTCCGACTCAACGCATCTGCCACTATATTAACTTTTTCAGGGTGGTATAACATGGTGACATCATAATTCTTGAGTAGTTCTATCCACCTTCTCTGCCTCAAATTGAGCTCCTTCTAGGAGAACACATACTACAAGCTGCGATAGTCTGTGAACACCTCGCAACGAGCCCTATATAAATAGTGCCTCCAAATTTTCAGAGAGAACACCACCGCTGCTAGCTCCAGGTCATGCGTGGGGTAATTCTTCTCATGCACCTTCAACTGCCTCGAGGCATAAGCAATGACCTGTCCTACCTTCATTAACACAACACCCAACCCAGACTGTGAGGCATCATAATAAACAACAAAGTCTTTACCTTCTATTGGTAACACCAGGATAGGTGTTGTGGTTAACAGAGTCTTGAGTTTTTGAAAACTTTCATCACATTCCTTTGACCACTGGAAAGGTACATCCTTTTGGGTCAATTTGGCCAGCATCAATGCGATGGATTCAAAACCCTTCACAAACCGACTGTAGTAACTGGCCAGCCCCAGAAAACTCCAGATTTCTTTCACGTTAGTTGGCCTCGCCTAGTTTCTGATCGCCTCCATCTTCTGTGGATCAACTTTTGATTCCTTCCTTGGAAACCACATATCCTAGAAAAGACACTGACTCCAGCCAAAACTCACACTTGGTGAATTTAGCATATAACTGCTTCTCCTTCAGCAATCCCAACACAATTCTTAGATTATTTTCATGCTTCTGCTTGGTCTTAGAATACACCAAGATATATTCAATAAGCACAATCACAAAGGAGTCTAGGTAAGGTTCGAAAATACCGTTCATCAGTCACATGAACGCAATTGGGGCGTTAGTGAGTCCGAATGACATGAATAGAAGCTCGTAATGCCCATACTTTGTCCAAAACGTTGTTTTGGGAATATCCTCAGCCTAAATTTTCGAATGGTGATAACTCAATCTCAAGTCAATTTTCGAAAACATGACTGCTCCCTGTAACTGATCAAACTAATCATCTATTCGAGGAAGAGGGTACTTGTTTCAAATATTTACCTTATTCAATTGACGGTTGTCAATGCACATCTGCATGCTATCATCCTTCTTCTTCACAAACAAAACTGGGGCACCCCACGACGATATACTTGGTATAAGAAAACCTTTACTAAACAACTCCTGCAACTGCTCCTTGAGTTCTCTCAACTCGGCAGGTGCCATTTGATGTAGAGGAATAGAAATAGGTTGAGTCCTTGGCTCTAAATATATACATAAATTAATGTCACGGTTCAGCGTCATGACGGGCAGATCTGTAGGGAACACCTCTAAAATCTCACGAATGATCGGGACAGACTTTATGGACTTTTTTTTCTCCGTGCCCATTCCGCATGCGCTTCGCGCGTCATTGGCGCTCGGAACTAGTGTCCTGAATATGTGCCAGATACACTAAACAACCCCGCTCTACCAACTTACAGGCACGAATGTAAGAGATGAGTTTCTGAGGAGCAGGGCTACAATTCCCTTTCAACTCTAATCTGGACGCCCTGGCCTCCATATCGTGATGTTTTAGCATGACAATCTAGAATGACATGGTAAGGGGAAAACCAGCTCATTCCCAAAATAACATCAAAATCAACCATGTCCAAGATCACTAAGTCAGCCAGAGTGTCAAACCCATGAAATCAATAATACAATCAAGAACAACCCTATCCACTACCGCAGAATCCCCAAAAGGAGTAGATACACAGATAGGGGTATCAAGAACATCATAAACAAGATGCAAACCCAATGAAAAATAAACATACACATAAGAAAATGTAGATCCCAGATCAAATAACGCAATAGCCATTTTGTCAGACACGAAGATCGTACCTGTAATGATGGAGTATGAAGCCTCTGCCTCTGTCCTACTAAGAAAAGCATAGAAATGGTCCTGATTACCCGCTTGAGAACTGCCCCGCTTGGGTTGTGCCACCCCTCTACCTGACTGGGTGCCACCCCTACTCATCTGAGCACATCCTCTACTCTGCTGAGCACCACCTCTAACAGCTAGCTGACTACCTCATCCCAATTGTGCATGATCCTGACTAAATGCACTACCTCCTCTCCCGACAGGGGCTGGAGCTCGTGGAGCTGGGTGAGGAGCAACCTGTCTGCCCTGTCCAAACCTAGGGCACCATCTGCGAATATGGCCATACTCACCACTCTCGTGATAGACCTTCTCAATCACTAGCCTCTGAGATGGAACAAAGGAAATAATTCAAGCTCCAATGTCTAAATGAATGATTGTACCCCCAACTGCACCTGATGGTCACGGAGCTGTCCCTGGCGGACCTCCAACTGACACCTGCATGGTGGACTAAATAGAGCACCCAGAGAAACCCTGCGGTGCCGGAGCCCTAGCAAAAGAACTACTATAGGAACCCAGCCTCCGAGCCTTCTTCTCGATGTTCTTTGCATATCCCTCCTGTCTCACCCATTCCATAGACTTCACATACTCCACCATCTCTTGGAAGGTCTTAGCCGAGGAGACCATCTGAAGAGATGATACCTGGAGACCCATATTTAGGTAACAAACCGCCTGATCCTCTCCTCCTCCGTGGGTAGTAAAGGTAGAGCATAACTGGACAATGAATGAAATCAGGCATCGTATGATACAACATATGAGTTCCCATGCTCGATGGTGGTGAACTCATCCCGTCTCTTGTCCCTTAGAGCGCGGGGAACAAACTTCTCCAGAAATATGGAGTAGAACTGGGTCCAAGTCAATGGTGGTGACCCCACTGGTCTGCACTCCACAAAATCTCTCCATCAGAGCTTAGCATCCCTCATCAACTAAAAAGTAACAAACTCTACACCATACTTCTCTACCGCCTCGATCTTGTGGAGGCTCTCATGATAGTCGATGATGAACTTATATGCATCCTCCACCTCAGTGCCATAGAAAGCGGGAGGCTTCATCTTGATGAACCTCCAAAATAGGTCATGCTCCTACCCCATCATCACCGGTCCTACTACTAGTCTCGGAAACATGATAAACTCCGACATGTCATTAATTCGAGGACCCACAGTAGCTGCCTACTGTATCCCTAACTGCTTCTTTGCAGGAGTTGCTAGCGTTGCCCCAATACCCACCAGACCACTCAGGAGATTAAGGACCTGAGCTAGAACCTCAGAGGATGCTGGAGCGGTAGGAGCTTCTCCCTGTGTCAGAACTTCAACCTCAACAGCCACACACTCCTGTATTGCTCGTGGTACGGGGATGCAGACCTCTCCCTAACTGGAGTAGGGGCACGAGCCCCTCCTGTAGCAGCAACAGGCCTCCATCCATGACCTTTGCCCCTTCCTCTACTGCGAACAGCGGCTGGCTTGGGTGCCACTTCTTTGACTTTATTAGCGCGTGTTCTCACCATCTGAGAAGGAAAGAAAGAGAATTTATTAGATACCAATTTGGATCATAAGATACCAATTGGAATCAAGTAATCGCACAAAAGGAAAGAAGAAGGGAGTTTTCCTAACATCCTGCAGCCTCTCGAAGATAAGTTATGGATGTCTCCGCACCGATCTATGAGACTCTACTAGACCCGTCTTAGTGCAATGAGATCAATGAACCTAGGGCTCTGATACCAACTTCATCACGACCCAAATGGCCATGATTGGCACCCACACTAACCCCCCGGTGGGTGAACCAACAATTCCAAATAATATCCTCTTAAGTATGCATTTCGCAGGAAAACATTTATTATAATATTACGAAGTGAACATTCGGAGCAATAACAAAATCGTTTTAAAACAAAACTGCGATAAATAATCCCAAGACCTGATTATCATTGCACCATACGTCTATGTACAACACTAAGATTAATAAGTCTAGAAAGTAAAAGAAATGAATGTCCGGAGAGGAAAGACATCTTCGATGGAGGAGTGGTACTGCCTTCTTGGTCTGCTCACCTTTCAAATAAACTACTGCTGCTCTATAGGTAAGGACGTGACTGCACTCAGAAAAGAAGTGCAGGAGTAGGGTTAGCACGTAACAGGGTACTGGTAGGAATCATCGACCGACATTACATAATAAAATATAAGTATTGCAACAACAATATAAGACGAGTCTTCAACATCATAAATAAGTACAAGATCCATATCAGGTACACTAATTCTACACAGATGACAACCGGCCTACTCACTGGATTAGGCCTTTCGCTGTAGCGGCCACTTGACCGCTACATCGGTCTCTCCGCAGCAGTACTGCCTTAGGCAGTAGCTCGACTTAGCTGCACCTTCACCAGTTCAACAATTTACATACTCTATGAATTAATTCAGCTGTAACAAAAATCTGGACAACAATTAGTAAAACTCACTATCCAAACGAATTCCATAATTAACCACAAGAAGAATTAACTCAACACTTACAGACATTGTGACTGAGACACGCTTAAGATTAAATCCATGTTCCTCATTCAAGTTATATATATACATGATCAGCAATTCACATAACCGCTTAGAACATAGTCGATCCAGTCTTTGATAGGATTACAAAATAACATAGAATAAAATAGGAGGTGACATGTCGGGCACACGCCTCCGCCATATCACCGTAACCACTCAGACAATAATATCAGTGTACACACATGCCAGAGGGTCTTATTTTTGTCTTTTCAGTCATGACCTGCATCAGGGTACTCTAGAAATCCATGTACTGTACGGACGTGGTACCTTCTCCCACTCATATGCTCGTCTGAATGCTCCTTTCAGACATGATCCACTCATATATATCGCTTGCCTAGATACTCCCTTCCGGGCACGAGCTTCTCATCTCAGGATATATTTATTATCCCACTCATTTTCTATCCACTGAATATAACAGGATGCAATATATAAACAATTAGATCTTTACAATCTACTCCCTCAATTGCACGATTACAGACCATCAATCATCACTAGCCAACGTAAACATAATTCTCTTCACAACTCCACATATTTTCATCATAGTTCAAAATCATTTCATAATAACATGATTTTCACAATTTATTCAATAAGGCAATTCCCAAACAAATAATGTCCGAAGACCAATCATATATCATCATCGTACACACATACATGTAATTGTATAGGGTCTAACTCTCTAAGCATAACCTACCTCGATATCCAAATGTGAAAATTCAGCTATTCTGTAGGAGCCTCGCCCTTTCTCAAAGCTTCAAAATGCTCGAAATCTACAAAAAGTTAGAGTAATTCATGACTTACTCTTCAAATAAAGGTCTAAATAGACCAAACCCTCCCTTTTAGGGAACTTTAACAGTAAAACCCTCCAATTTAACCTTGTTCTAGGTCTCCATTCCCGTCTAACCCATATTTATAGCAAGGAAGCCTTGGGGAACGGTTATTACTCATAAAATTTCTAATCTAATCAACCTATTAAATCCCCATGATTTAGCCCTAGTCCATCAACCTAGGTTTTTTCAGCTTAGAAATCTACCATTAAAAGGTCTACTAAGCTTTTTACAATCAACTATACCCATTGAAGGGAGAAGGAATCAAGAAAATCACCTTAGAATATGAATTCACTGCTCTGGAGAAGAAATCGCCTTCAGACTATTTTCTCACATTTTGTAAATAATGGGGTAAAAATTACACGACCCGAGATGAGACTCCGGATCGAGACATGAACCTAGAACCATAAATGGCTCCAAGTCAACACATGGCATGAACATGATAGCTAAAGATCATCATAAATAAAGCTGATAACTAAATTCTGAAATAGCGAATTTCTGAATAACAACACATCTATCCAACGATAACATCATAATGTTGAATTCGAAGCTGATAATACAAGTCCATGTCTGAAAAGCCTCTAACATACTGGCGAGCTGATAGGAAAACACCCCAACTAGCTCACTAGAAGTTTGAAATTGAAAATAACATAACTCAACTAACGGAAGGACCTCAAAGGATAAGGACTCACCAACAATATCACTGGGATAAACTTGAGAGACTAGCTAACAACGAGACTGATTCTGAACATCTGAACCTGTATCATGAAATAATACAATATAGAGTGTGTGATCAGTATTTGGAATGTACTGAATATGCAAGGTAAGTAAAACAGGCCGAGTTAAGTAAAAGAAGAAATCATGCATATTATAAATCATAACATCATAAGATTATGAGAGTAAAGGCTTCATGCTGATATTTGAAAACATGAATAGACATAAACTGAATCTCATATTTGGATTGAATGATCCCAAAATTGAAAATAAATGCATATGGATTGCCATATCTGAAATCATAGGTAAAAGCTTATAAACTGATCCTTAGATCAAACCTATTGAAAACATGACTATCTTATAGTATATGAATTACTGAAATCATGAGGAACAATGGGAGACTTGTCTTAACCGACAACCACCATGTATGAGCGCATGATGATCCCACGTCTTGACCACGTGGAGGAGGGCCATCCTAAGCCATGCCATGGTGAAGGATTAAATAAGGTGTGATATCATGGTGTGCCCTTGGGCAGGAAATCCATTCTCTTGAGAGGCCCCAAAGTATACCTACATTGGCGCGTAGTTTTTGAGACTGGGGAACCTTGGAACCCCTAGCCTACTCAGTGCTAAACATTACTCTCAAAACATATATAATGCTCATATAATCATATATCAAAACATAAATTAAATCTCAACATATGGGGAGTCTTGGCTCCAAAACTTGAGATAACTAAACATATTAGCCTTGGCTAAATCATGAAATCGTGGTTTACTTGAGTGGGCTTGCCCAAATATTTAACATCATGCTTGCATGAAATAGACATCATAAGAAAATCATAAACACATAAATTTGTAATTTGTAAACATTCATACATGCTAGATATTTCATCATACTTGAAACCATCACTCATAAACTATACTTTTTCATAAACTTGCATAATTGGGAAAAATCTTCTAAAACTTGAACTCATGACTTTTTAATTAAAAACATGAATAAAATCAATCATCAAACATACTTTAAAATACATAGGTAATCAACCTATAAATAATTTATAAGAAATCTATGAAATTAGATTGAAATCCACTTTAAATCATGATTTGAATTGAGACTTGCTTCATGAAATTAAGGAGAATTATAGGCATGAGGGTGGAATAAATCCTCATTCATGGCCTCACATACCTGAAAGAATCAAATCTATACTTTCCCTAGGAAGCCCAAAGGAATTTGAAGAGAAATTAGGAAATTCTAGGCTTGATATTCAATGGAGGGGTCTAGGCTTGCATGCATGGGAGGGGAATGGCTAGAATAGGCTTAACCTCTTAAAACCCTTCTAACAGAGCTAAAAATAATATAGTTTATGGCTTAGAAGCTTAGAAATTATGAAAATAACCTTACTAAATTCGCAGAAAAACTGTCACTACAAGTCACCACGAGGAACTTGACGAGTCATTGGTTCTACTAACGACTTGCGGTCCTCTCTCGTCATCTTCACTGGAAAACTCCTCATATACTAAACTTCCTCACCCCACGGGTCACTTGACATGTCATTAGGTGCACGATAACTCGTCCCTCAATCCATTGCTAACACTGCCAAAACCCTCCCTTGCACACTTCACGAGGGACACCATGACTCGTGGGTGACATGATGACTCGTTACTTTCTTAACCCATTAGATCTCCTGGTCTGCAACTTTCTCTATGCACTTAATAACCACACTAGCGTCTCATTGAGTCACATGACGAGTCATTCCTTGACCCGTCGCTATTGGTAAAACTCCTTCAAAATAGGGCTCCTCCTAACGGGTCACTTAACGACCCGTTAGGTCACACCATGAGTCACTGCACGACTCATTCTGTGACCTGGTGTAGGTTTTCCTGCTTTTTCCAATTCAATCCTCGAATCTGTTCTTAGGGATTTTCAGGACATTAAAAAAACCCCAAAAATCCCACTTAAACCCACTTTCTGGTTCTCGTTGTCTGCTATAGTGGTCTCATTTCCACTAGAGCAGACCCGCTACAGCAGCCAGGGCACCACTGCAGCGGTTATTTCCCAAATTCTTCCTGGCAGGGCTCCGATCGTTACCACAGTTAACTATCCAATTTCGACTAGTTTTAAACTTAGATTATTTCACAGATTTTTCTATCCCCCCCTTAGACTATTTCCAGTGCTCTGAGTCCATTCCTTTCCTGTATTGACATTTGGGTCGTTACACTAGTATGCCCTTATAAAAATGAGTTGAAAAACTATCTGCCAGCCTTCATGGATCATACCACGACTCGTGATAACATACCACGGATCGTGGCATACACTCATGGCTTTTGGGTGACTTGTAGCATGTGTGGCTAAGCTTCTAAAATCATCTTATTTTGAGAAGTGCTTATCAAAAAAATTCTTTTGGTGAGAAGCAGTTTGTGTTTGTCCAATAATTTAAAAAGCACTTCTAAGCAACAATTAGTGTTTGGCCAAGCTTTTGAGAAGTGCTTCTAAGTGTATCTTTCACAAAAGTGCTTTTCAAATAGGTGCTTTTAAGAAGAATCTACTTTTTTAGCTTCAAAAAACTTCTGCTACTCCCTAAAAGAATTTATTTTCTCTCAAAATCTTGAGTAAAAACCTCAGTTTTTAAAACTAAGTGCTTTTTAGGAAAAATAAGTACTTTTGGCCTCCCAGAAGCTTGGCCAAACAGGCTATTAAAAGCTTGCGGAAACTTTTACCATGGATGATCAATACGAAGCATAGCTTGGTACCATGAGTCGTACCATGACTCGTGGTGTCTAGGCTTGTCCTTTTTCCATCAAATCCTGACAATGCTTTAGTAAACTGCTCATAACTTTTTACTCCGAACTCTGATTGGTGCAAGGTCAGATGTGTTAGAAAGAAGACTGGAACAACTTCAATTTGATGTGTTTGAATAACCCATAAATAATTTGTAAAAGTTTAGTTATTGTGGTTTAAATTTGACTATTGTAAGATCTTATATGAAGACTCAATTGGTAGGAAAACTCTCAACTCAACTTTATGCTAGAGGTTCCGTATGACCTTAATTTTTATGCAATGCATTTCTTACACTCAAAAATTCATCTTAACACCTAGTTTCCATAATATTTATCATGTTCAGGTCTATCCACATACCTAGAACATAGAACGACTTCAAACTTAGCTTGAAATTCTGAGGCGTTATAATATATCAACTCATGACTGAAACGACGATTTGTACCACCATAACACGGATCGTGGTGATCCTTTGTGATAACTAGAGTCCTATTGGTCAATCTATAAACCCCTTTCCATGACTCCTCAGTACCAATCGTACTATCTTGGTACGATTCATGGGATCTTGTCTTGGTTATTTGGAAAATTTTGGTTTTTTTCTTTGATCTTCTTGTTATGCGTCTTGGTACAATTCGTATTACACTATCATGAGTCGTACTGAGACCTGTACTGAGGGGAAATTTAAGTTTTTTTGCTAGTTCATACTCCTTATCTAGGGTATAGTTTTAGGGACTTTTAGGGTGTTACATTATCTCTCCCTTGGGAACATTCGTCCTCAAGTGGAGACTAAATAAGCTAGTAAGGACAAAATTATAAATCCCAAAACTTTCTGATATCTGAGTAACTAACATCATAATTGATATGACTTAGTAAAACTTAACTAGATTCAGCTTCCCAAGTAATTCCTTTTGCTGGCTAATTTCTCCATAAACCTTCCTTGAAACCATTCCCTTGTTTCCCCAACTTACAAACCTGACAGTCCAAGATTTCAACAAGAACCTTTTCATAAAAGAGACTATCATTCACACCAACTTCCCTGAATGCCACCACACTATTTAATCCTATTACTATAATTATCTTATGGCTCCTTTGTAGCTAACACTATCCAAGAACTTCTCTGTCTCCTTGGTATGAATAACAACTGCATTTCATAAACGTCTATATACCAAGCCTCTAAGGCATAAATAGGAAGTCATTCTGAACATACACATTCTAACCATCATTTCTATCATGGATGAGCATACATAGGGCTTAAAGTAAGGAAATCGTAAGCACGAATCATTTAAGAAATCTAAACTGAGCATATAGATGATGTAGCATGACCTTATGAGCTGTTAAGGAGAATCCTAAGGACTGAGTCATAGAGCTGAGCAAACTATGAGACATGAGTTTACATATATAACGTGTTTCATGACATAAAATCGGGATTTATAGAATCACGGAGTAAGACTAGGATTGATGTCTGAAGCGGCTACTTCTTATTCTAGGAATCTAAATATAGGCATGAGTAGAGTGTGATGTTGACTGAAAAACAAGGGAAACATTTGAATAATAATAGATCGACATCCCATACTTACTGTTCCTAAAACTTTCATGCTTGGAAACTCAAGACTTGACTTGGTCCTTCAGCATATCATCTCCCTCTTAGCTTAAAAGTCATCATTCTAAAGCTCTGGACCTCTTCTTAAGGCTAGACTAAAATCACTTAACTCTTGACTTCTCATTTGTCTCTAAGGCTACCTTTGAAGGCTTCATACTTCTTTTGTTGTACCCCTCCATAAATCTAATCCTCTAACCATTCAACACAATACACTAAATAAAACTTATACTAAGATGCTTAAAGGAATCATCTGCTTTATACTATACCTCTTGCGCCTAGCATCATGTATGGACCAACATGAAAAACTTATAATATACCTGTGACTATTTCTGGCGAGTTCTTCTGATCCTGACATGATGAGGCATAGATGTGGCTCTGCCGCTGTCCCCACCCGCACTAGATGATGTGACGTTCTGAGGTGGGCGAGCTATCGGAGCTGCTGAAGAGGTGGATAGGGCATGACCTCTACCTTCACCCTATTTGGTTTCTAGGCAATCTCTGAGTTTATGACTAGGCTTACCACACCCAAAACAAGAATCCAAACCAACCATGCACTCTCCAAGGTAGTTCCTTTCATAATTCTTACAAGTTGGAGATGTAAGCTCCCTAGACATACTTCCCTAAATCTTAAAGCCTGATACTCTACCTCTCTGATCATCCCTGGACCTAGATTGGAACACTGGCTGACGATGGCGATGGGAGTGATGATGTCAGATCGAACTGTGAATGATGTCCACCACCTGTCCCTCTGCTGGGAATACTCGGAGCCCCCTATCCTAGAATTCTTGCTCTTCCTCTCCCTTTTCCTTAACTTTTTCTCCTTGATTTGCTGGGCATGGATCATAGGTTTGGAAATGTACATGTCACTAATAAGTATGGCGGTCCTACACTCCTTGATCATTAGGTTTGAAACTCCTGAAACAAACTTGCTCATATGAGTCCTAGGTTCAACAACCATCTCTAGAGCATACTTAGACAACTGAGTATATTTCAAAGCATATTCCTGAACTGTCATAGTGTCATGTTATTATGTTTCAAGTTGATGAACTCTGCAATCTTTGCTTCCCTTAACTCCTGCGGAAAGAACCTGTCCAAGAAGGCTACCAGGAACTCATCCCAATTCATTGGAGCTATGCCTGCTCTACGACCTTCCTTCCATTGCCTGAACCATATATGAACAGCCCCTTTCAGCTAGTACGAGGCCAAATTTTCACTCTCCTATTCGGAAATTGCCATAATCTACGTGATCTTCTAGATCTCATAAATTAAATCTTGTGGATCTTCTTCCACCTTCAAACCATAAAATTTTTGTGGGTTCATCCCAATGAAATCTTGCATCCTTGTCACTGTGGCATTCCCGTTAGGGTTCATAGGTGCAATAGCTTAATGTTAGACCTATACCATCACGGCCTGTGCAACACTTGGAATGCAGTCCAAAATTTTGCATGGGTAACTTGTTATTCATCGGGTCTGCTGGAGCCGTATGGAGCTGGCTGATTCGTATTGCCTTTCTCCTTCCGTTTGTTCGCCTAGGAGGCATTGTCTGTGAACATGTAGAGCACGAGTTAGAAGGGAAAATTTAGTATTTACACTCCCTCGCATAATGAGAATCATGAAAGAAGGGAAATTTCCTAACACATCTTGTAGCTTCTTCCCCATAGGTGTGGTGCGCTTCACACCCATAAATAAGACTCTAATTAATGCGGCTCTCAGACACCCAAGGACACAACTAAACCTGATGCTCTGATACCAAGTTTGTCACGCCCCAAGTTTTCACCCTAGACACGACACGGGACTTAGAACCACGAATGGCTCCAAGCTAAACCATGGCATAACAAATTTCTCACATAATATAACTTATAAAGAATTTGAGTGAAAGCTAACTGAAAGGTAAACCGCCCATTTACATGCAAAGAGATAATTTGATAAAACACTGAGTCATAAGTTGAAAACTAATACAACTATGTCCGAAAGCCTCTACTAACTGATGAGCTGATGGGACAAGTCCCCTACTAACTCCAAAATCTAAAAACTAAAAGAAGATAAAACAACTATAATAAAGAAATAACTCCAGTCTTCAGAAGATAAGAATACCACTGCTAGTTGATCAAGTCAGGAAGGTGTCTAACCGTGGGGCTGAGTCTAAATACCTGGATTTAATCATAAAATAATATAGCACAAAGAGTATGCAATTAGTATTTTGAATGTACTAAGTATATGGGATATGCAACTGAAGTTGAAAACATGCTAGTAATATGAGAAAGACTGTACTAAATACATAGCTGAATGCACAAGTTGAGGTGAAGTACAATGACCCTATCTGAGATGCATAAATACTAACATGATATACTAGTCTAAAAATAGTTAATAAAATACGAGTAAAGCTGATTTGAGGGTCATGTACATACACCAAAAATTAGTACGGTAATTGTAACTAAAAACTGTAAGTGGTAAGATCTGTACTGAAACTAAAACTATATTGTCCGAGAGCCTATTAACCAAAAAATTCCAATGTGAGCCTCATGGAACTCGACCTACAACCCTAGTTAGGAGGGCGTTCATACCTTGCCAAGGGTAAGAACCATATCTGGTATGATATCACTCATAAGTTCAGGGAGGCACTCTCTACTAACGAGGACCTCTGCATAATCCTATTGAGGCGAGCGAGACGCTCTCAACCAACAAGGATCCCATATTCCTAGGGAAAAAGGTAGGCTTTCTCAACTAATGAGGACCTCTTTTATCCTACAGTGGCACATAGTTTTGAGACCTGGGTATGCTAGAACCTCGGCCTACTCAGTTCTGAGTACTAATCCCAACTGAACATAAAGATACATATATGCTGGTAATCTAAAACTAATGTTCTAATACTAGTCAGAACTACTTTATTTAAAAGTGTCCTTATAGTCTAAAGAACAATAAACACACTGATACTGATATCTCAAAACTGATGTTCTAAGACTAATCAGAACTACTTTATCTAAAAGTGTCCTGAGAGTTTAAATAACCATAAACATACTGATCATACTGAAATCAAGAGAAAATTATAGGTTCAAATCATACACACTGAGATTATGGTAGAATCATGTATTCAAAATGGACTATATTGATCGAAGACAATGCTAAATCATGGGATAAATCTTAGAATCATGCTAGTATCAAATCATGCGAATACATCATGAAATTGAGAGTGAAATCATGAACATTATATGCTACTCATCATAACAACCCAAAAAACATAGGAGACATGAGAGAAATCATACATAGAATGAAAATCCTAAGACATGGTTTCTAGGGAATTGAATTTTCTAGGGTTTCTAAAAATGATTGGGACACAAGGGTGGAAGGAAATTCTTATTGAAATTCCACATACCCGACTTTGAGAAATTCCTCCCAGTACTTGAATCTTGAAGCTCTTGGAGAGGAACCCTAGGTGTTCTTGAGCCTTGAGAGAAAGAGAAGATAAGAACTATACAATGGTTGTGAGAACAATGAGGGTTTAGACTAGGAAAAAACCCTCTAATAGGCCCTTTACAAAACCTAAAATGACCTAGTTTAGGAGTTAAAAATATAAGAAATTATTAGGATGACCTCATGAAAATGAGTTGAAAAACTGTTTGCCAGCCTTCACGGGTCGCACCATGACTCGTGGTGACATACCACAGATCGTGGTATGCACTCGTGGCTTCTGGGTGATTTAACATCTTGCAAAAATTCTTACCATGGATCGTTAGTACAAATTGTACCTTGGTACCATGAGTCATACCATGACTCGTGGTGTCTGGGCTTTTCCTTTGTCCATCAAATCCTGACAGTGCTTCACTAAACTGCTCATAACATTTTACTCCAAATTTCGATTGACACAAGGTCAAATGCATCGTAAAGAAGACTCAAAGGGCTTCAATTAGTCGATTTCCTACTTTAATGACCAACATTTAACCTTATTACTCTCTTAAATTTATAGGAAAAAACAATCCTAATCTGTATCACAAAATGCAGCCAAAATAATTCACCAAATGGCAGTCACAACAACAACAATAACTCACGGCAACATCAACAACTATAGCTATTTTGTTTACTTGTTTTCACTAGCTTTTGAGGGAGAAAATAAGGAGGGAAAATTACCTAATTCTTTTTTAATCCTTCCCTTCAAAGTGAAGTATATTTCCAGACAAATAAACTACCAAAAATCCTAGAAAGATCGAGAAAGAATTCACCTAAAAAACAGTCCAACGGTAGCTCACTTAGCTGCCAAATGCCAACCCTGTTGCTTGTACTTAAAGGGCTTAAAGAGGGTAGAATTATTACCTTTTTTGTTGGCTTCAATACTTATTCAAAGATAAACATAGAGGTAGTAAAACCATCTCTTAAAATGCAGCAACTTCTCTCAAAACAACTGCCAAAATGAGCTCCATAAACACACCTAGTACACTTGGAAACCAATTTTCTTGTCTTGTATTTTGTTTGAGTTATGCTTGAGGTTTTTGCTTGATTTCCCTTAGTTGTTTGCTAGAAATTTGAGAGAATGTAAGAGGGTTAGAAAGCACCTCAAATCGATAAAAGTTGTGAAATAAAAGATAAGCCACACATTAGATTCTTATATACTTAGGCGGTGGCCCTTTTTTTGAGCGGTGGCCAAGTAACTGCTGGATAGAGCCACCGTAAAATTCCTATAACATTTTACTATGAACTCCGATTGATGAGAGGTTTGATGTTATGAAAACTATTCAAATACCTTTAATTTGATAGGTTGTGGGGCTCCTAACTCATTATAGATTGGGAGATATGATCGTTTAAAAGTGACCTTTACTTATGAACTTCACATACTCTTCGCTTTTCCTTTCATACATGTTTCCCTCCTCACCTACGACCAATATACAACCCGCACTTCCCTTAAAATAACATACAAATATCAAATAATCACTAAAAATTTTTTGGGTGTAATACAATCAAAGCATACAATCAAGCCAAGTGTACACACAACTAATGTTCACACACAAATTGCAACACCCCAAAAGTTCCTAAGGCTAAACCCCAGACTTAGCATGAACACCTGAAAATTTTTGCCTCAAAATGAATCAACCATTGACTAATGACACATTAGAAGAGTCATTGTGAGCTTTTGCAAATCTTCCTCAATTATCAACGAGTCATATAATGACTCGTTGTATGTGGTAACGAGTTGTCATGTCTCCCTGTCTGACAAAGTCAAGAATCTTGTCAAAATCTTCCTTGAACCAACGAGCCTAGTGACGAGTCATTGGATAAAGTAATGTTGATCGTATCAAGCCGTTAGATGAAATCCAAAAAGTGTTAAAATCCCTTATTTCAGCTAAAGAGTCATTTTGTCCCTACGTTTGGAGAAGTTCAAGAATTGATAAAATTTGTCCAGTGATGACAACTGGATTCGATGACCCATCAGATCCTCTAACGAGTCGTACTTTCCATCCATTGGTGGAAGTCCAGTAAGTGGAATTCTAGACCCAGGACCAATGACTAGTACCAATGAGTCCTGGCCATGACTAACTACTCGTTGTGTGACCCGTTAGATTCGGACGAGCGGTTTTTCAAACTTTCCTCAGGGGGCATTTTTGTAACTCCCCACTATTTTAGTTCCTAAACTATGTTGTATTAGGATTAGCTGGAGGGGTATTTAAGGGAGTAGCCGACCCTCTCTCCTCATTCATTCCTAATCACTCAGACTTTCAACGTAAGAACTCAGATAGAATTCTCAAGGCAAGAGCTAGGGCTTCTGCTTCTTCTTAGGATTTCAAGTTCTTTCTCAGGGAATTCATCTACAGTATGTGTGGATTTAAAGGGATGTTCCTTTCACCCTTGTGCCCCAAAATAACTAGTGAACCCTAGCTTTCTTTCCAGTTTTCTAGAAATTATGGCATAGGGTTTTCTTCTACATGTTGAAATTTTATATCTCCTAAATCTTTTAGAGTTCCCATGAATAGTACTATGTTGTAATTGTGATGTTGATTTCGATTTCTAAAATGTCTATCCATATTGTGATTCTTGTATGACCTTGATATTTCACTTCATCAACTAGCAATGATTTGAAAACAGCAGCATCTTTCAGAGTTCTCATGATTTTCCCATGATTTGTTTAACCAGGCTTTACAATACTATTAACATATACAGTATACTTAGTAATATTAGTAATTTCAGTACTTTTAGTCACTAAGTTTTTTAAGCTATCAGGACACTTCCAGATAATAGTTCTTATTTAGCCTTAAGACCCCAATTTGAGCTAATTAGATAAGAAGTTGTACTTAGGTTTTCAGTTAGGCGTAGTACTTAGCACCGATCGAGCTAGGGTTCAGTGCACCCTGGTTCTTAGAACTTCGTGCCACTATAGGATTTAACACAAATGGTTTTACAGTCAGTGATCCAACAGCCTATCCACTGTACCCTGGCAAGGTACGGTGGCCCTATCGATAGGGAGCATACATCGAACTTCACGTCTAGCTCACGTGGTTATATGTCGGTTAATAGGCACTCCCATAGTACAGTACGATCAGATTCCTCAGACCAATCCAGTCTATCAGCTTTCAAGATATGTTTATGACCCAAATTCAATTTATCAATTCTTACAATATTCTCATATATGTCAGACTATTTGTTGTATTTACGTTTTTAGTAGGGCCTTTACATGTCATTTTAGTTCAGTTTATGAGTTACTTGTTTATCTATGTTTTATTTATATCTCACATACTCAATACGTTCCAACTACTAATATCATACTTTCTATGCTGTATCAGTTTATAATATAGGCTCAGGTACCCAGCCACAACATCGCAACTAGTTTCCTTAGTGATACCCAAAAAATTGATAGTAGTGTGTCCTCATTTTTTGAGGAATGGAGTCTTTGATTTCAATTATTTTCATTTTTAGATTTTCAGACTTTAGAGTTAGCTGGGGTTTTTTTTTCCAGCAACTCATCAGTTATTAGAGGCTATCAGATAGCGTAGTATTAATTTTAGATTATCATTCTCAGGGATTGGCTAAAACTTCAGTATTTCTTAGATATTATCTATTTATGCAAAGGAATTCTTTTACGCTCCAGTTATGCTTCCTCTCATTATTCTTCTTAAGTGTCACTCAGGTCAGATTATGCAATGCCATGGGTTTTTTTGGGGTCATTTTTGATTCTAAGTACCATGTCACGTCCAAGGTATAGACTCGAGTTATGACAAACTCAATATTAGAGCATCAGGTTTAGAGTGTCTTAGGATGTCTAAAAGTCACGTCAAGTAGAGTTCTTTTCATCGGTGTGAAGCATGCCACACTTATGAGAAGGAGGCTACGAGACATTTGTAGGAAAATTCCCCTTTCTTCATGATTCTTATAATGCGTAGTGTATGAGGCGTTTGTAGAAAAATTCTCCTTTTTCATGATTCTTATCATGCGTAGAGTTTGAATCTATAAATTGTCCTTCTAACTTATGATCTACCCTTTTTAGTTAACAATGCCTCCCAAAAGAAGAAATGGAAGGAGGAATTGTAATGCTAACCAGTCCACCCCACCAACTCCAATAGCCCCTCAAATGATTAGATGTCACATGTGGAGTTTCAAGCTACTATTCTGATGCTAGCTTAGTCAGTGACCAAGGTCAACCAGCAGGTCGTCGTACATGCCAATGCCAATGGGTCTACATCTGCTATCAGAGTTTGAGATTTTACTGGGATGAATCCCCCAACATTTCATGGGTCTAAGGTAGTTGAGGACCCCTAGGAGTTCATTGATAAGGTTCAAAAGATCACCCAAATCATGGGTGTTAGCTCTGTCGAAAGTGTGGATTTGACTTATCAGTCGAAAGGAGTGGCTCAAATATGGTATAAGAAGTGGAAGGAATGAAGGCGGGATGGTGCAAGTCCAGTGGAGTGGGACGAGTTTGTGACTGTGTTCTTGGACAGATTTTACCGTGAGTTGAGGGAAGCGAAGGCTACGAAATTTGTCAACTTGAAGCAGAACAACATGACAATGCAGGAGTACGCATTAAAATTCACTCAACTATAAAGATATGCTTCGGAAATGGTTTCTGAGTCGAGGGATTGCATGCTCAAATTTGTAAATGGGGTCTCAAACTTGGTGGTTAAAGAGTGTTGGACTGTCATGCTCATTAATGAGATGGACATCTCTAGGCTTATTATCCATGTGCAACAGATAGAAGTGGAGAAACTGAAGGAGATAGAAAGGGAGAGCAAGAGGGTAAGGACAGGTTAGTTTGAGTATTCCCAGCAGAGGTCAGGTGGTGGTAGTCTCCCCCAGCAGCATCAATAAAGACCTCCAACACCCTCCTAATCCAATGCTCCTTTTTCTAGGCCCATAAGGATTAGTGGGGTGGAACATAAGTCTCCCAGCCTTAGAGCCATGCCTCTAGTAGCCATACCTTCCTTGTATGTCCTAAGTGTGGAAAGAACTATCCGGGTGAGTGCTTTCTGCGCAAGGAGGGTTGCTTTAGCTGTGGCCAGCTGGGTCACAGATTGACGGATTGCCATCAGCAGGGCGGTGGAAAGCCCAGTCCACTACATCAGCAGCTCCGCCAGGTCACTCAGCTAAGCAGGGTACTACCTCAGCTAGAATTGATTCTATGCCTTATACTCCCGTCAGGACCAGGAGAACTCACCTGATGTAGTCACTGGTATGTTACGTCTCCTTCAAATGGATGTTTATGCTTTACTAGACCCAAGAGGCACACTTTCTTTTGTGACTCCTTATATTGCAATCCAGTTTGTTGTTAGTCCAGAAATTCTCCCAGAGCCATTCTCAGTCTCTACTCCGGTTGGTGAGTTAGTTAGAGCCAGTTAGGTATACAAGAATTGTCCCATCACAGTGTTATATAAAGTCACCTAAGTTGATCTAGTAGAGTTAGATATGATTGATTTTGGCCTCATTCTTGGCATGGACTGTCTACACTCTTGCTATGCCTCAGTTGACTGTAGAACTAGAGTCGTTAGATTCCAGTTTCCTAGTGAACTAGTCCTAGATTAGAAGGGTAGTACCTCAACACCTAAGGGTCAATTTACCTCCTACCTCAAGTCTAGGAAAATAATCTCAAAAGGGTACAATTATCAATTAGTTAGGGTCAAGGATTCTAGTTCTAAAACCCCAACCTTTCAGTCAGTTCCAGTCGTAAATGAGTTCCTAGATGTGTTTCCTGAGGATCTTCCAAGAGTCCATCCCTAGTGAGAAATAGACTTCAGCATAGACCTTCTCCAAAATACCCAACCTATGTCAATTCCTCCTTACAGAATGGCTCCAGCTGAGCTGTACAAGAATAACTAAAGACCTTTTGGATAAGTGTTTCATCAGACCTAGCATCTCTCCATGGGGCGCTCCACTCCTATTCGTCCGAAAGAAGGACGGTACACTCAAAATGTGCATTGACTACTGTCAACTGAATAAAGTCACAGTCAAGAACAGGTATCCCCTACTTAGGATTGATGACTTGTTCGACCAACTCCAGGGAGCTAGCGGTTTTTCCAAAGTAGATCTTAGATCCGGATACCATCAACATAGGGTCAGAGAATGTGACATTCCAAAAATAGCTTTCAGAACTCGATATTTTCACTACAAATTTGTAGTTATGTCTTTATGAATAACGAATGCTCCTGAAACTTTTATATATTTGATGAACAGGGCGTTCAAGCCATACCTAGACATGTTCGTTATTGTCTTTATAGATGATATTCTGGTTTACTCCAAAATAGAGGAGGAATATGTAGATCACCTGAGGATAGTGTTACAGACTCTCAAGGACCGCCAGTTGTTCGCTAAATTTATCAAGTGTGAATTCTGGCAAAACTTAGTGGCATTCCTTGGTCATGTTGTCTCTAGTGAGGGCATTTAAGTAGATCCTCAAAAGATAGCGGTAGTCAAGGATTGTCCTAAGACCTATTTCTTCAGCAGACATCAGGAGTTTCTTGGGCCTAACCGATTACTACAAATGTTTTTTAGAAGGTTTCTCCTTCATTCCCTCTCCTTTGATAAGACTAACTCAAAAGAAGGTGATGTTTCAGTGGTCTACTATATGCGAGAAGAGTTTTCAGGAGTTTAAGACTCGACTCACTATAGCTCCAGTCTTGATCTTGCCGGAAGCTTTAGATGGGTTTGTAATTTATTGTGATGCCTCTAGAGTCAGCCTTAGGTGTGTTTTGATGCAACATGTCAAAGTGATAGCATATGCCTCCAGACAACTCAAAGTTCATGAAAAGAACTATCCAAATCATGATCTTGAGCTAGCAGCAATAGTATTTTCCTTAAAGATTTGGAGGCACTATCTCTATAGCGTTCATGTAGATATGTTAACCGACCACAAAAGCCTTTAATATGTGTTCAGTCAAAAGGATTTGAATCTTCGTCAGAGGAGATGGTTGGAGTTATTGAAAGACTATGATATGAGCATGTTGTATCACTCGGGCAAAGCCAATGTAGTGGCTGATGCCTTCAGTAGGATGTCTATGGGGAGTGTTTCTCATATTGAGGATGGTTAAAAGAAGCCGGTGAAAGATGTTCACAAACTAGTTCGGTTAGGAGTCTATTTGGTTGATTCAGTAGAAGGGTGAGTTGTAGTTCAGAATTAGTTAGAATCCTCCCTTGTGGTGGAGGTAAAGTCAAAGCAAGATGAAGACCAAATCCTACTCAAGTTGAAGGGAGCAGTCCTAAAGAAAGAGGTGGAAGCATTCTCCAAAAGGGGAGATGGTGTGCTCCGTTACCAGGGTAGATTGTGTGTTCCATATATAGATGATTTGAGGTAGTGGATACTAACGGAAGCTCATTGCTCTAGGTACTCTATCCACCCAGGTGCCACCAAGATGTACCGTGATCGACAGGATCTATCGGTGAAATGGCATGAAGAAAGACTGGAAGAATTTGAGGCTAAATGTCCAAATTGCCAATAGGTCAAGGTGGAACATCGGAGACCTGGGGATATGACCCAGGTATTAGCATTCCTACTTGGAAGTGGGAAGAAGTGAACATGGATTCTATTACAGGTCTACCTCGTATGTGCTGACAACATGACTCAATTTGGGTGCTTATAGACTGGATGATTAAGGTAGCACATTTCTTACCAGTTAAGACTACAGATCAGCAGAGGATTATGCTAGACTATACATTCAGGAGTTAGTTAGACTACATAGAGTCCTTGACTCCATCATTTCAGATAGGGGTACTCAATTCACCTCGTACTTTTAGAAGTCATTTCAGAAGGGACTTGGTACTCAGGTTAAGCTCAACAAAAAATTCCACCCACAAACAGATGGCCAGGCCGAACATACTATTCAGATTCTGGAGGATATTTTGAGGGCTTTTGTGATTGATTTCAAGGGAATTTGGGATGATCACCGACCTCTCATCGAGATTGTGTACAACAATAACTACCACTCCAGTATTAAGATGGTCCCTTCAAGGAATTATATGGGAGGAGGTGTAGGTCTCCTATAGGGTGGTTTGAGGTTGGTGAATCTACCTTAATAGGACCTAATTTAGTACATGAGGCCATGCAAAAGGTTCTGCTTATTAGGGAATGAAAACAACTCAAAGCTAACAAAAATCGTATGCAGATGTAAGGAGAAGGGAGCTGGATTTAGTTATCGATGATTGGGTATATCTAAAAATTTCAACTATGAAATGGGTGATGAGGTTCGGGAAGAAAGGAAAGCTCAGTCCAAGATATGTTGGCCCTTACAGAATCCTGAGCCTTATTGGCAATGTGGATTATGAGTTGGATTTGCCTGCGGAGTTAACATCGATACATCTAGTCTTCCATATGTCTCTGTTGAAGATATGAATCAATGATCCAACCGTAATTGTGCCTTTTGAGAGTATTGGTGTAAAGGTTAGCCTCTTTTACAAAGAGGTTCCAGTCAGATTCTAAACCATCAGGTTCATTAGTTGAGGATCAAGGATGTCGCTTCAGTAAAAGCTTTATGGAGGAACCAGCTAGTTGAGGGAGCTACTGAGAAACCAAAGCAGATATGATGGCTAGATACTCTCACCTATTCCCTTCCATCTTAGCTTCAACATCAGGTACTAAATTCCTCCTCAGTACTCTATTCAGTTCCGTACTTATCATCTCCATTCTTGTCTTAGTGTGCACCCTAGTTGTATGAATTTAGTTAATATATCTATCTCAGTTCGGAGTCAGTCACTCCTTAAGTATTCAGTTTATAGTTTTCAGTTCGGGATTGCATCTCCTTCCCTACCTTTCCAGCTTACTTAATCTTCATTTGAGGACGAATGTTCCTAAGGGGGAGATATTGTAACACCCCAAAAGTTTCTAAGGATAACCTTGGACTTAGCATGAAAACCAGAAATTTTTTTCCTCAGAAGGACTCAACCAACGAGTCATTGTTAGGACCAACGACCTATTAGAAGAGTCGCTGTGAGCTTCTACTAATTCTTCTTCAAGTACCAACGAGACATAGAACGACTCGTTGTATGAGGTAACGAGTCCATGTATCCCGTTGTGACAAAGTCCAGAATCTTGTCAAAATCTTTCCCTGAACCAACGTGCCTAGTGACGAGTCATTGGAAGAAGTAACGACTCGTCGTATCAAGCCGTTAGATAAAATCCAAAAAGTGTTAAGATCCCTCCGGTGATAATGGGTGGAAGAAATGACCCATTGTTTTAGCTAACATGTCATTATGTGGAGAAGCTTAGGAATGTCAAAATTTGTCCAGTGATAACGATGGGATTCGACGACCCGTTAGATCCTCTAATGAGTCATCCTTTCTAGCCATTGGTGGAACACCAGTAAGTGGAATTCCAAACCAAGGACCAATGACTGGTCCCAACGAGTTGTTGGTTGTGACCACAACTCGTGTGACCCATTAGATTCGAACGGGAAATTTTTCAAACTTTCCTCCGGGGGCATTTTTGTAACTTTCTTCTATTTTAGTTTTCAAACTACGTCGTATTGGGATTAGCTGGAGCAGGATTTAAGGGAGTAGCTGACCCTCTCTCCTTATTATTTCCTAATCACTCAGACTTTCACTGTAAGAACTCAGACAAAATTCTCAAGGCAAGAGCTAGGGCTTCTGCTTCTTCTCAGGATTTCAAGTGCTTTCTCAGGGAATTCATTTACAAGTATGTGGGGATTTAGCAGGGGTATCCCTTTCACCCTTGTTCCCCTAAATTACCAATGAACCCCAGCTTTCTTTCATTTTCTCTAGAAATCATAACATAGGATTTTCTTCTAGATGTTGAAATTCCCTATCTCCTAAATCTTTTAGAGTTTCCAAGACCAGTACTATGTTGTGATTGTGATGTTGATTTCAACTTCTAAAATGTCTATCCATATTGTGATTCTTGTATGACCTTGAGATTTCATTCCATAAACTAGTAATGATTTGAAAGCAGCATGATCTTTTAGAGTTCATATGATTTTCCCATGATTTATAGAGCTAGGCTTTACAGTACTATTAGCATATACAATATATTCAGTAATATTAGTAATTTCAATATTTTTAGTCACTAAGTCTTTTAGGCTCTCTTGATACTTCTAGATAATTGTTCTGACTTAGCCTTAAGACCCCAGTTCGAGCTAATCAGATCAGTAGTTGTGCTTAGATTTTCAGTTGGGAGTAGTACGTAGCACCGAACGGGCTGGGGTTTAGCACACCCAGGTTCCTGGAACTACGTTCCACTATAGGACTTGACCCAAATGGGTTTTACAGTCAGTGATCACATAGCCTAGTCACTATACCCTGACAAGGTATGGTGGACCCTATCGATGGGGAGCATACATCAAACTCCAGGTTTAGCTCACATGGTTATATATTGGTTAACAGGCACTCCCACAGTACTGTACAGTCAGAGTCCTTAGAGCAGTCCATTCTATCAGATTTCAAGATATGCATATGAAACTAACTCAGTTTATCAGTTGTTATAGTATTCTCATGTATATCAGACTATTTGCTGTATTTACATTTTCAAACAGGGACTTTTCATGTCATTTTAGTTCAGTTTATGAGTTACTTGTTTATCTATGTTTTATTTAGATCTAACATGCTCAGTACATTCCAAGTACTAATTACATACTTCCTATGCTATATCATTTTATGATATAGGCTTAGGTACCAAGCCTTAGCATCACAACTAGTTTCCTCGGTGATACCAACAGAGTATAGTGGTGAGCCCCAATCTTTCGAGGGCCATAGTCTTAGATTTTAGATATTGTCATTTCTAGCTTTTCAAAATTTTGAGTTAGCTGGGGGCTTATCCAAGTGACTCATCAGTTATTAGAGGCTATCAGACAACATAGTATTAATTTCAGCTTATCATTCTCAGGGATTGGCTAAAACTTCAGTATTTCTCATATATTATCTATTTATGAAAAGGAATGCTTTTACAATCCTGTTATGCTTCCACTCAACATTCTTCTTAAGTGTCAGTCAGGTCAGATTATGCCATGCCATGGGTTTGCTTGGGGTCGCGTGTGATTCTAAGTACCGTGTCACGTCCAGGGTTTAGACTCGGTTCGTGACAAAAACCACACATTTAGTCAAGGTACAACATTCCAATCCAACTACAACCACCATATGATTAATCCTTAATTTCCATACCTCTTATCGTCCTCAAAGTGTTACTGAATGACCGAAGGATCATAGCCTATAAACTCTATCCCCCAAGCCTCACATATAGCTATAGGATACCACAAATAGCACTACTCATTGAATTCTAGCCCAACGGGACTGCCGTTAACCAAGCCAAATAGAATCGTAACCAACGCCTCCCAACATCCTATCGACATATGATTACCAACTAGAACAAACACCCGACTTCACGACCTCAATAATGAGTGAAAGGATATCATCCCACAACCTCCAAACAGAAAGTAATCAACATAACATCAACCAAAAGGCAGCAAACTTACACGATAATGACAAGATTTGATTATGACGAAAATTCATGCCAAAAAGAGAAAACAAAAGCCTTAACATACCTCTATTTGATGAAGTCAAAGAAAACCGAAACTCGAGCCTCCCATGTCCTCAATGTGTTCTAAAAGCAGCTCATACTACTGCCAAGAATAACCAACACAACATAACAAGAAAGCGATGCAAATAAAACTTACTCGGCAAAAATCTTATGGATTCGACTGTAGAAACTTCGGAATAACAACCTACCAAGCTCCCTAAATTCATAACTAGCAAGAACAATCTAAGAATTATCAAAAGAGAAGGCTTACCAAATAGCTCCACTCTAAATAGCCCACAAACTCACCTGAAAATGATGCCAAAATACAAGCTACACGTGCCTCTCAACTTCCCAACGTCAAAAATCATATTAGAAAATTATTTTCTACCTTTAGGATCAACAAGGACATGAAAAGGGGAGTTTGGGAGAGATTTTCATCGAGAAAGATTGCTGGAAATTGATGATATGACCAAAAAACCGACCAACCAACATATATAGGGTCTGGCTGACATAGCGGCAATGTGTCACATTTCCCAACATGCTAATTTAGTGGTGTGACACGCTTCCGTCGTGGAGCCTATTTGGTCCCGCCGCATGATTGCGTAGTCTCACGAAAATGCGAATATCTCTCTAATATGAAGTTATATTAGCAAATGGTTTAATGAGTTGGTAAATAGACTCTAAGACCTTTAATTTGATAGGTAGTAGGCCCTCTAATTCCTTATATATTGAGAGAAATAATCTGACATATCTGACCCAAATTTCAAAGAATTTTAAGAAAGAAGTTTATGATAACTTTTGCCGACCTTTGTTCTACAACTTGATCGATGTTGAACCTTAACATATGAACATAGAGTGACTCAAATACCTCAAAAAACATTCCTTCTTATCATATTAAGTACTCTTAGTCTTACCTCGAAGTACGAATTTGTTGCTTAGACTAATGGGGGTGTTATAATTACGTATCGAGTTCTCCGTAAGGTCCATGCATCATGAAGTTTTTAGAAAAATTATAACTATTAGGATCAACTCCAAATCAAGTATTTTAGTAGTTATTATTGTGTCAATATGATCTTTAGTGGGACTTTCAATGTGGGATCTAGGAAAAGCAGTGTATGTGCATGAGACAGTCCTCTTTTTAAAACTCAATTATATATAAACCTACAAAATCAATGGGGTAATATATTAGTTAGGATGAAACAACACTAATCATGCCACTTCTTATGCCAAAAATAAAAACTTGAATTAGTAAGTAATGCTTGCCATTGGTATGTATAAGTTTGAATTTATATGAAATTATTTTCCTAAAGGATTGTTGCTTTTTCAGATCTTTCATTAGTTAAAATAATTTAATTTGGAAAACTCTACACGTGATGTCAACCTGATTATCATCTCTATATTATCCTATTAAGCGGAGCATTTTATTTATTTCTGTCTACTTTTGATTGCTTGCGAAAGTGAGTAACAAATCTAATTATCCACCCCACAAATGAATTATCACAGCATCTTGATAATTTTGTGCCCATATCTAGGTACCCAAGTGTGCGATGAAGGCAAGATAACTTTTTTTTCCTACCATTTAATAATCAAAATCACCTCGGATAATGGCATTCATTAAGCTAGAGTAAAGATCAACTATGAGTTTTTTTTTTGTTATTTTTGAATGTAACAAAATCTTTCTTCCTCTATTTCCATGTAATAATCAACGATGTATTATTCCAATAGTCTACCAGCTAGTAAAAGAGTGTGCCTGTCATTAAGTCTTTGTTGTATCCTGAAGGAATAAAATTCTCTCATTGATAAATTTTTCTACTTGACAGTTTTGTTGTTCACATCTGCCAAATTAATTCCAAGTCTATATCCGTCTTCACCATACATGTGTATTAATGGGTATGTAATATATATGAAACACCACGACCCGAGCATGGACCTTGGACCGCAATACGGGACCTAAAACCACGAATGACTCCAAGATAACCCATGGCACACACATGGAATATTCTTGAGCATAAACTAAATGGAAAGGAACACTTAACATAACATAAGCAGAGCCTGAATCATAAAGCCTAAACATAGACAACAAGTCAACAACATTGAACCATCTAATACATATTTGTTTGAAAAGTCTCTAATCATATGATGATCTAATAGGAAAATACCCCCAACTAGATTTACCAATATCTAAAAACTAAAAGACATAAATGAAAGAAACATGTGACACAATTGATGTCCTTGGATCACGAGGATTCACCAAAATTGGAGCGAGACTGAAGCATGGATAAAGGAGGAGTTGAGACTGATCACCCAAACCTATATCATGAGATGATATAGCATACAAGTATGCTGTCAGTACTTTGAATGTACTGAGTATGTACGATAAGTAAAACATTCTAGTAAAGCGATAGTCTGATCATGAGCATAAAGTAAGCAATTGACATGAGAGTAAGGACAACATGCTAAAATCATGATCGTGAGATAATCATAAACATGAATTATTCATCATATGCTGAAGCATAATGACCTAAGGTTTTGAAAGTAACATCATATGGTTTAACATGCTTGAAAACGTGAGTAAAAGCTCGTAATCTAATCAATGGGTCAATCATACCATAAAACATGATATCATAAATCTTGTACATGCATAACTTAAAACATGAGGAATAGTAGGAGTCTTTATCATAACTGACACCATCATGAATGAGCATATGATGCTCCAACTATCTCGCTCAAGTGGGAAGAGTCGTCCTAAGCCTTGTAAGGGAAAAGAACGATAAAGGCATGATATTACTCGTAACCATGAGCCAGTAGCGTAAGGAAGACACTCTCAAATGGAAAGGTTCTCTCAGGCTAGGGGCAAGGGAGACACTCTCTACTTGTGAGAACCCCTTATCCTATGGTGGCACATAGTTCTAAGACCTGGGTGCACTGAATCCCAGCTTACTCGGTGGTAGATACTACTTCCAAAACATGCATATTGCTCATAGTCATAATCATGAACATGGTTTTACATGGGCTAGTTACAAAACATGAGAATCATAATCATACTTTTCATACGTGAACTAGCCATGAAAATAATGCCATTACTTTGGCCATGATACATAGCTTGAGATTCATGAAGTTCATGCATACTTGAATAAATTGTCATAACTTGAAATAATAGGTTCATAAGCTTGAAATTCATAAGATCATACATAATTGGGTAAAATCACCATAAACATGAAAATATAGATTTATGAGAGATCTTGGTACAAAATATGTAATCATAATCATTAATCATGAATTGAATCATAAGAGAGTTGAATTCATAAGAGATCATAATAGATTCCATGAAAATTGGGTCTTATCCTAGAATTTCAATAAATCATGCTTGGAGACTTGAAATCATAAGATAGAGATAAAATTGGGCATGAGAGTGGAATGATTTGCCCCATTCATGACCCTACATACCTGGGCTTGGTGAAATTCTTGCTAGCGTTTGATACCCAATAGACATGGAGAAGAGGGAGGACCTTGATGCTTGAGGACTTGAGAAGATTGATCTTTAACTTAGAGGTATTAGGAGTAGGATGAGGGTTAGGAATGAATAAAACCTTAGAATATGCCTTTTTAGGAGCTGAAAATGACTTAGTTTAGGAGCTTAGTACATAGGAAGTATGGAAATACCCTTAATAACTCGACTTCAAATATCATCCCGGCAGACAATGGGTCACATACTGATCCATTAGTGGACTTGACGGGTCGTCCAGTGCCACTCGTTACCACTAGGAAGAAATTCCAACTTTATGTTCTTTTCTTGACTCCTCCACTTAATGATTTAGCATGACACTTAATGGATCCTTCACTAGTTGTCCAGACTCTCTAAAACTCAACTTTTTACCAACTTTCCATACATAATAAATCATCTAACAAATCGTTAGGTGACTTGACGACTCACCTAATGATTGGTTCTATCATTTGGTGCAATTTTAGTAGTTTTCTCCATTTCATGCCTTGGGTCTGATCTTAGAAAATTTTGAGGTGTTACATTATCTTTCCCATGGGAACATTCATCCTTGAATGTAGGTTAAGCAGAATAGAAGGATAGAGAAGGAACTGCAATCCCAAAATGGAATAGCTACAACTGAAAGTTGATGGAGTGACTGACTCCAAACTAAGATACATCACTAAACTAAATTCAAAAAACATACATGCATGCCCTGACATGAAAGGAACTGAGAGACATGAAACTAAATAGAGCACTAAGGAGGAAGCTGGTACCTCATGCTGGAACTGAGCGGGAAGGGAAAAGATGTGGGTATCTAGCCATCATATCACTTCAGCTTCCTAAGTAGCTCCCTTAACAAGCTTATTTCTCCAAAAAACCTTCACCGAAGCTACCTCCTGTTCCTCAACTTTCGAACCTGATAATCAAGGATCTCAGCCAAAACTTCCTCATAGGTAAGGCTATCTCTCACACCGATGCTCTCTACCGAAATAACTAGAGCTGGATCTCTAATACACATTTTCAGCAATAACACATGGAAAACTAGATGCACCAAAGCTAACTCCACTAGCAGCTCCAACTCATAAGCCACTTTGCCAACTCGTCTCTGAATCCTATAAGGACCACATATCGGGGACTAAGCTTCTCTTTTTTACCGAACCTCATAACTCCCTTCATGAAAGAAACCTTCAGAATACCCAATCATCGAACTCAGACTCAAGCTCTCTCCTCCTAGTATCTACATATGATTTCTGACGACTCTGAGTTATTTTCACCCTTTCCTAAATAAGCTAAACTATCTCCATAGCTCCATGAACTGAATATAACCATATCAATGTAGCTTTACCTACTTCGAACCATCCGATAGGTGATCCACATATCCGCCCGTAAAGAGCCTCAAATGGAGATATCTGAATGTTGAGATGGTAGCTATATTATAAGAAAACTTGATGAGAGGAAAGTGATCATCCCAACTACCCTTTAAATCAATCACACACGCCTCAACATGTCCTTAGGAGTCTAAATGGTCCACTCATCCTAACCATCTATCTGTGAGTAAAACACTATGCTAAGCTTCATCTGAGTACCAAGACCCTTCTGAAATGATTTCTAAAACTAAGAGGTGAACTGAGTACCCCTATCTAAGATGATAGACAATTGAACTCCATGCAGTCGAATTAACTCCCAAATGTAAAGTCTAGCATAATCCTCGTCCGAATCTATAGTTTTGACAGGTAAGAAATGTGCTGATTTGTTCATCATGTCTATGATCACCCATGTAGAGTCATACTATCAGCGCGTACGAGGAAACCCTGTAATGAAGAACATGTTAATCTTTTCCCACTTCTAAGTAGGAATACTGATGTCCTGAAGCATACCTCCAGGCCTCTGATGCTCAACCTTCACTTGTTGGTAATTAAGACACTTAGCCACAAATTCTGCTATGTCCTTCATCATGCCATTCCACTAATAGACTTCCGTTAAATCACGATATATCTCGGTGGAACCTGGATGGATAGAGTACCGAGATCTATGAGCCTCTCTCAACATCCTCTCTCTGGAACACATAATCGACCCTGATATCAAAGTACACCATCTCCCCCTTGGGAGAAAACCTCCACTTTCTAATTCCGGACTACTTTCTTCAACTTCACCAAAATAGGATCTTTATCTTTCCTTACTTTAGCTTCCATCCTCAATGAAGATTCTAACCCATTCTGAATAATAACACCACCATCTGTTGAATCTGTAAGGCGAACCCTAAGCGAGCAAGCCTATGAACATCCTTCACCAATTTTTCCCTCCCATCCTGAACATGGGACGCACTCTCTATGGACAACCTACTAAGAGCATCCGACACTATATTAGCCATGCCCGGATGATAAAAGACACTCATGTAATAGTCCTTGAGAAGCTCTAGATATCTCCTTTTGTCACGACCCGAGTCTATACCTTGGACGAGACACAGTACTTGGAGTAACAAGTAACCCCAAGCAACCCATGATCTATCATAACACTGGTAATCTGAGTAATCATAAGCGAAAGCTTTAAATGAATAATATTATTTAAGAAAGTTGACAAGAGTCAATACATCTAAATAAAAAAAAATACAATACTTAATGTCTGAGTCTATGTCTGAAAGCCATCTACTAATGATGAGCTGTTGGGACAATCCCCCAGCTAACTTTAAAGTCTAACTGAAAGAAATTAACTGAAAATAAATATTGTCCTTGAAAGATGAGGACTCACCAACTGCTGCTGCTGAAATCGTTTGAAGGAATCTACTAATGATGTTGAGGCTGAGAACCCGCGCCTGTATCATGATACGATACAACATAGAAGGTATTGCATCAGACTTGAAATGTATTGAGTAAGCCAGAGATATAATAATGCATGAAAGGATAGATAACTGAACTGAAATGACATGAAATGACCAACTGGAATATTGAAAACTGAATAACTGAAATATAACTGATATGGTCAATAATGACCCTAGCTGATGGTCATAGATATGTCTTGAATCTGAGATTCTGATCTGAGCTAAACTAAACTGAACTGAAACTATACTGACTAGTGGGAGAGTCTATAACCAACATATAACTATGTGAGATAGACGTGGAGTTTGATGCATATGCCCCATCGATAGGACCCAATATACCTAGCCAGGGTATAAAGACATGAACTGGATGATCACAATTCTGTGGCCATAGGGACAATAAAATAGGAACTTGAGTGTGCTGGAACCCTGATCTACTCGATGCTAAGTCCTACTCCCACTGAATAGTCCTAATCTGACTACTAAGCTGATAGCTCGAAACTGGGGTCCAAGACTAAATCGGGGATACTTATTTGGAAGTACCCTGAGAGTCTTATCGGGTTGGATTTCATAACTAGTGTTTTAGGATTGGCCAGAGCTGCCTACCTAGACGCATCGTAATCGTCTAAAGAACAAATTTAAACTGAAGCTGGTGGTTCTAAGATTGATTAGAGATGCTTATCTAGAAGCGTCGTAACTGTCTAAAGTACATACTGATATTTGATATCTGGGAGGCACTACTGACACGTCAAAAAAGGGCTATAGTCAAACTGATTAACTGACATTTCTGAAAATACTGAGAATGCTAATATTCTGACTGAAACTGGACTAGCATGCAATTGACTGAGATTTCAACTAATATTAATAATATGGGAATCCCAACACTGATAGAATCTAGCAATATGAATAACTAATCAATTATGCAAGATTCTAATTTGCTACATTCAAAATCTAGGGCTAGAATCCATTTACAGGAACAAGTATCAACATAGTCACAAGACAGTGGAAATATAACAACAATTAACACGAATAGTATTTCACATGATATAGATGGAATCTGGCTGAAAATTTATTCATATTCGAAAACTCAGGGCCTAGAATTGATAAGAAAATTTAGATGGATTTTGGGGCATAAGGGAAGGACAATTCCTTGCTAAGTTATCACATACGTGGTGATAAAACCCCCAGAGGAAACCCTTGAGAAGATCTGAGAAGAAAAGTTGAACCCTTGCTTCTGCTTTGTGTTTTCTGGAAAAGTTCTACAATCTGACTTCTGAGGGAATGAGAGGAATGAAGTATAAACATCGATTACCCCTCTAAGTTCCCTGAACATAACCCAAAATGACGTAGTTTAGGAATTAAAAAGGTGGGAAGTTACAAAAATAAATCTAGAGAAAGTCTGAAAAACTGCCCGATAGGGGACCTACGGGTCACTCAACGAGTCGTTGGTTGACATCACGACTCCTTGAGACCAGTCGTCTGTCCTGGGCTCAAATCTATGGTTTAATGGAACTAACAACGGGTGGGGAACACGACTCATTAGAAGAACCAATGGGTTGTTGGTACCTCCCAATTTCACTGGCAGAAAAACCTGGGAAACCTAACAACGAGCAACACAATGACTCAGTGGTAGAACCAACAGGTTGTTGTATCGACTCTTCATCTCCACTAGAAAATTCTAAGGATCCTTGGACTTGTTTCCATGGATGGAAACAATGACTCGTTGTGCGTTACAATGGTTCGTCATTTCCTCTCATTGCTATTAGAAGGAAATTTTCAACATACTCTGGGCTCCAACCAATGAGTCACCTCACGAGTCATTACTTCAAATGACGACTCGTCATATGACTTATAGGTTCCTGGAAAGGGCAAAAAATGATCTCTGAACTGGGAATACAATGAGTGACAGGACAACTCGTTGCTCCCCACAATGAGACATTCCATGTCCGGTTGGTTTTCGAAGGATTAGGGTAGGGATGACCACTACCCAGACAACGGGTCGTTGGAGCTGACAACGACTTATTATCTCGGTTGTTCTGAGGCAAAAATCTCTGGTTTAATCTGCTGAGTCTGAGTTTGGTCTAGAAAAGTTTTGGGGTGTAACACCTTTGCTGCAAATTAAGATCCTTATAAGTGAATACATACTGAAGGCTCTTGTAATATGTGAAAACATCCACACACACCGCACACAAATAGTGTCTCCAATTCTTCAAGGCAAATACCACCGCTGCTAATTCTAGGTTGTGCGTCAAGTAATTCTTCTCCTGAGCCGTAAGCTGCCTAGAAGCATAAGCAATAACCTTTGTATGATGCATCAACAGACATCCAAGGCCAATCTGAGAAGCATTACAATACACAACAAAATCGTTCGTGCCCTTTGGCAGGGCCAAAACTAGAGCTGAGATGAGTTGAGTCTTTAACTCCTAAAAACTCTTCTCACAAGCATCGGACCATTGAAATTTGACCTTCTTCTGGGTCAACTTAGTCAAAGGTGCTGCAATGGATGAAAGTCCCTTTACTAACCTCTTGTACTAGCTAGCTAAACACAAAAAGCTTCTAATATCAGTAGGGTTAACAAGTCTCAGCCAGTTCTTCACCACTTCAATCTTTTGAGAGTTTACTTGCACACCCTCACTAGACACCACATGACCCAAAAATGCAACTGAGTTCAACCAAAACTCACACTTGCTGAATTTAGCAAACAACTAATGATCCTTAAGAGTCTACAACACAATCCTTAAATGAGAGGCATGCTCCTCCTCACTCTGAGAGTATATGAGGATGTCATCTATGAAGATAATGATGAACATATCCAAATATTGCTTGAACACCCTATTCATCATATCCATGAAAGCTGTAGGAGAGTTAGTTAGTCCAAAATACATAACCACAAACTAATAGTGACCATACCGAGTCTTGAAGGTTGTTTTTAAAATGTTACTCTCCCTAACCCGAAGCTGGTGATAACCACATTTGAGGTCTATTTTTGAAAAGCACTTAGCACCCTAAAGCTGATCAAACAAGTTATCGATCTTGGGGAGGGGATACATATTCTTGATTATCACCTTGTTGACTGACGATAGTCGATACACATCCCAAGAGAACCATCCTTTTTTCGAACAAATAGAACTAGCTGTCAAGTTTGAAAAAAGATGGCCAAGCCTGTGTCACTTTCTTACATCAGGAGAAAGGGAGATCAAAGAAGTACGGGGCCGATATGCGAAGGATCAAATCATAGAGACAGCGGATCTTAAGAGGCGGAAGAAAAGGAACCTCGGTGACCCAATGGGGACTTATTAGGCCTGATGAAACCCTTCTCTAAGAGATATTTCAACCATTTCTTCAACTCGTTTATTTTGGTAGGATCCATTCTATAAGAAGGAATGGATATGGGCTGCGTATCAGGGAGAAGGTCAATACAAAAGTCAATCTCCAGCCCAGGAGGAACTCTTTGGTAGATGGTCTGGAAACACCTCTGGATACTCACACACAATAGGAACTGAATAGAGAGTAGGGGTCTCAAACCTAGAATCCTAAACTCGAACCAGATGATATACACAACCCTTAGAGATAATCTTCCTGGCCTTAAGATAGGAGACAAAGCGACCTACAGTCACTACTGAACTATCCTTCCACTTTAAGACTAGCTCACCCGGGAATCAAAACTCTACTAACTGGGTTCTACAATTAACTAAAGTATAGAAAGCATACAATCCATCAACGCTAAAGATAACATCATAATCTGTTATATCTAACTCCACTAAGTCTACTAAGGTGACCTTTTGAAATACTGTTATAGAGCAATTTATGTATATACGTCGAGCTATAACTGACTCACCGACAGGAGTAGAGACTGAGAAGGATTCTGAAAGGATTTCAGGACTAACACCGTAACTGATAGCAACATAGGGAGTCACAAAGGATAATGTGGCTCCTGGATCTAGCAATGCATAAACATCAAGATGGACGACTCGTAACATACTAGTGACCACATCTGGTGAGCTTTCCTACTTCTAGCAAGGTGATAGTGCATAGAATCTATTCTAGTATTGACCGCCATCTACACTAGTAGATGCGCCTTGCTATGATGGGCGAGCTATTGGAGCTGCTGATGTAGTGGCTGGGGCACGATCTCTACTGTTACCCTGTTTGGCTGAAGAGCAATCCCTAAGTCTATGTCCGGGCTTCCCACACCCGTAACAAGCATCTAATCTAATCAAGCACTCTCCTGGATGGTTCTTAACATAATTCCTGTAAGCTGGGAAAATGCGATCCCCTAATATGCTCCTTACCCCTAGAGCCTGATGCTCTACCTCTCCAATCATCTTTGGGCCTGGATGGAACACTGGATGATGATGGAGCTGGGGCTGACGTCCATTGGTGGGACTATAGGCGATGTACACCAATAGAACTCTATTGAGAATACCCAAAGCTCCTTGTCCTAGCTCTCTTGGCATCTCTCTCCCTCTCCTTCATCAACTCATCCTCTATTTGCTGAGCAAATATCATCAATCGAGAGATGTCCATGGAACTGCTAAGAATGGTGGTCCTGCACTCCTTGACCAGTGAATCTGCAACCCCTGATATGAAGTTGCTCATAGAATCTCTCGGCTCGGCCACTATCTCTGGAGCATACTTAGACAGCTAGGTGAACCTCTAGGGCATACTTCTAAACAGTCATGTTATTTTGCTTCAAATTGATGAACTCTGCTGCCTTTGCTTCCCTCGACTCTCAGGGAAAGAACCTATCCAAGAATGCTGTGATGAACTCATGCCAACCAATAGGAGCTACACTTACTCCACGCCTCTCCTTCCACTGTCGAAACCAGATGTGAGCTACCCCCTTCAGCTAATAGGAGGTCAAGTCTGCACTCTCCACTCTCGAGACTCCCATAATCTGGATAATCTTGTGGATTTGCTCAATGAACTCCTGTGGATCCTCGTCCACCTTAGAACCATGAAACTCTAGCAGGCTCATCCTAGTAAAGTCTCATATTCTAGCCATCACCGTATTCCCATTCATATGCACATGAGCCACTGTCTGCTGGTTGACCTAGGCTATCATGGCCTGTTCCAATATCTGAAAAGAAGCCCTAAACTCATCATAAGTCAGCTGCTCATGTAAGAGATTAGCTGAAGCTGGTGGGGCTGGCTGATGCCCATTTTCGTTGCCATTTCCATGGCCATTACCGTAGCCATTACTTCTTCGGTTGACTCGACGATGAGGCATGTTTCTGCAAATGCATATCACATGAGTTATAGGAATAGAGAGAGTTGAACTTTATCACATGACATAGATAATGAAAGAAGAGAAGTTTGCTAAAACGTCTAGTAGACTCTTCCTCGTAAGTGTTGGTGCTTCACACCCATGAAAAAGACTCTACTTAAAGTGGCTTTTGGACCACCAAAGGACACACCTAAACCTTTGCTCTGATACAAAGTTTGTCATGACCCAAGCATGGACCCCAGACCGTGACACGAGACCTTGAACCACAAATGACTCCAAGATAACCCATGGCACATACATGGAATATTCTTGAGCATAAACCTAATGGAAAGTAATACTGACCATAACACAAGCAGATTCTGAATATCATAAAGCATGAACGAGATAACAAGTCGGCAACGTTGAACCATCTAATACATAGCTGTCTGAGAAGCCTCTAATCATATGATGAGATGATGGGACAATACTCGAAACTGGCTGTACTAATATCTGAAAATTGAAAGACATAAATAAAAGAAACATGTGACAAAACTAATGTCCTCGATCATGAGGACTGACCAAAACTGGAGCGGGACTGAAGCAGTAGCGAGGCTGACAATGGAGCTGAGACTAATCACCTAAACCTATATCATGAGATGATATGGAATAGAAGTATGTGGTCAGTACTTTGAATGTACTAAGTATGTACGGTAACTAAAACATGCTAGCAAAGCGATAGTCTGAAATCATGAGTATAAACTAAGCATTTGACGTGAGAGTAAGGACAACATGCTAAAATCATGATCGTGAGATAATCATAAACATGAGTTATTAATCATAAGATGAAGCATAATGACCCAAGGTTTTAAAAGCAACATCATATGGTTTAACATGCTTGAAAACATGAGTAAAAGCTTGTAATTTGAGTAATGGGTCAATCATACGATAAAACATGACATCATAGATCTTGTACATGCATAACTTAAAACATGAGGAACAGTGGGAGACTTCATCATAACTGACACCATCATCAATGAGCGCATGATGCCCTAACTATCTCACTCAAGTGGGCAGAGCCGTACTAAGCCTTGCCAGGGAAAAGAACGATAAAGATGTGATATCACTTGTAACCATGAGCCTAGTAGCGTAAGGGGTACACTCTTAACTGGCAAGGATCCTTAGGCTAGGGGAAAGGGAGACACTCTTTACTGGTGAAGACCCCTTATCCTACAGTAAGACGTAGTTCTAAGGCCTGGGTGGGATGAACCTCAGCCTACTCGGTGCTAGATACTACTCCTAAAATATGCATATTACTCATAGTTATAATCACGAACATACTTAGTTTAACATGGGCTAGTTATAAAACATGATAATCATATTCATACTTATCATATGTGAACTAGCCATGAAAATAGTGTTGCTACTTCAGCCATGATACATAAGCTTGAGATTCATGAAATTCATGCATACTTGAATAAATCATCATGACTTGAAATCATAGGTTCATAAACTTGAAACTCATAAGATCGTACATAATTGGGTAAAATCACCATAAACTTGAAAACATAGATTCATGAGAAATCTTGGTAAAACATGTAATCATAATCATAAATCATGAATTGGATCATAAGAGACTTGAATTCATAACAGATCATAAGAGATTTCATGAGAATTAGGTCTAACCCTAGAATTTCAATATATCATTTTTGGAGACTTGAAATCATGAGATAGAGATAAAATTATGCATGAGGGTGGAAGGATTTCCCCCATTCATAACCATACATACCTGGGCTTGGTGAAATTCTTACTAGAGTTTGATGCCCCAAAGACTTAGAGAAGAGGGAGGAAGTTGATGCTTGAGGACTTGAGAGGATTGATCTTCAACTTGGAGGTGTTAAGAGTAGGCTGAGAGTTAGTAATGAATAAAACCCTAAAATATATCCTCTTAGGATCTTAAAATAACTTAGTTTAGGAGCTAAGTACATAGGAAGTACGGAAATACCCTTAATGACTCGGCTTTCAAAATCATCCCGGCAAACTTAATGGGTCACATAACGACCCGTTAGTATACTTGATGGTTCTTCAAGTGCCACTCTTTATCATTGGGAAGAAATTCCAACTTTTTGATCTTTTCATGATGCCTCCACTTAACGATTCGTCATGACAGTTAACAGATCACTTCACTAGTCATCAAGACTCTCTGAAACTCAAATTTTCACCAACTTTCCATACCTAATGAATCACCTAACGGGTTGTTAGGTGACTTGACAACTAACATGATGATTCGTTCTATGATCTAGTGCAATTTCAACTGTTTTCTCTGTTTCATGCCTTAATTATGATCTTAAGTACTTTTGGGGTTTTACATGAAACTTAGGTGTAAATAAGTAATTCTTTAAAATACGTTTTTCCAATGTTCTACTATAATATCTCGTTGGAAGTTTTCTTCTATAAGATCACCAATGATTAATATCACAATATCAAAAGTTGTGGGTATATTATATTGTCGACCATCACTTGTCTTGTTAGATAGGAGCCATAGGCGAAACACAGATTCAGGGTGCTCTATATATGTATCCCTTGCCATTTGAAATGTTTATACCAAAATATTATGTTTGTCCAACATTTTAGATAAGTTATGTACAATTCTTTTTTATCAATGTCTCCTTGCAACAAATGATTCATTCTATTATTTGATTTGTTTTTAGTATCATATATATAAATACATAATGTCATCCAAATCCACTCCTTCACTAAGAAGAGAGTGTACACGGTCACATAATTAACCCAATAAAGAGTCAGGGTCGAATCCACATGGACTTAGTACTGTTAAAAATCTACATAAGTAAGCGAGTATGATGATTAATTGTCTAAAGATGCTATTTAAGTTAGGGTACAAGCAATTAAGAGTGTAAACTAATGTAAAATTAAAAGGATTGTAATCAATAATAGATAAAACTAAGGCTTTGTCCCCATCTAGGGTTGATCCACTTAATTACTCAATTAGATTCATCGATAATGGGCTTTTAATTATATACAAATTGTCACTAAAAAATCACTTTATATCTCTCAATGATCAAGAAATATCTATGCAGATTGATTCTCACGAATCTACAAGAATTCATCACAATCGACTATATCTTACCATTTGGAATTAACTTATTTATAAGTGAATCCATTAAATAAGGTTTATGCCTTGAATTATTATTGATTAAACCTACCAAACCCTAATCAGCTCTCACAAGTATAATTGGAATAAATTGGCATGGATCGGTGTTTGCAACCACCAGCTTTAACTAGAAAAATCAAGGATCAATCAAATATAAGCAAGCCCAATATCAGTTTATCATAGTTGAGATATCTAGGTTTCATAATCCCATTGGGTTCACAACCCTCGATAAGAATTTAGCTACTCATGATTGAAGATGAGGAAGAAAGAATTGATTAAGCATAATCAACTTACAATAAAGTAGAAAGAGAGGGAATTCAAAACCTAGGTTGTGATCTTTAAAAGTAGCTTGAAATAAAATGGATATGTCACGCACCGAGACTACACCTTGGACGTAACACGGTACTTGAAGTCACAAGTGACCCCAAGTCAACCCTTGGTCTATCATACAGTGGTATTCTAAGTAAAACATGCATAGCGGAATTTTGAAATAATAACATTAAAGTATTTTTATGAAATTTAAGATAAAACTTAAAACGTGAAATCTGAACATCTGCAGTCTGAAAGCCTTCTAACTGATGAGTTACTAAGACAAGACCCCAGCTAAATGTAAGTCTAAATAAAAACAATAATATAACTATAAGACAATTAAAAAGGCCCTCGAATGATGAGGACTCACAATTCAACTGCTGCTGAGGAGGATCTGAATTGTGGCGGCTAACGCTGCTGAGTTTGGGAACTTGCAGCTGTATCATGAAATGATACAACATAAAAGTATGTGCTAGTACTTTGAATGTACTGAGTATGTCACGACCTGAGGGTAAACCCGGATCATAAACACGGGACAAGGAGCCCCAAAAGACCCCAAGTCGACCCATGGCATGAGCATACATCTAAACTATTCACATGAAGCGGAAGACTCAACATAACATTAAATGAAATAGAAAAGACGACGATACAAGATTCATATATAAACACTGACTACTACATATAGTATGAAAAACCTCTAGTCATAATAGATGGGTTGGAGGGACAAGACCCTAAATAACCCTGACATACTGAAACTGAAAGAAGGATAAAGTCTGAAAGTCCCTCGAAACATTAGGATTCACCAACTAGAACTGAGGGATGATACCGGAAGCAAGCTAGGAGTGAGGCTGAGCCTGAGAACCGGATCCTGTATCATAAAATGATACAACATAGAAAGTATGCAGGTCAGTACTTGGAATGTACCGAGTATGCAAGGTAAGTAAAATTAACATTTAAAAATATAAGAGTCATAAGAGTAGGACATCGTGATCATAAATACTAAAATCATAAATATGCCATAAGGCTCAAGGTTTTCTAAACATTTATAAACCTTTCATAGTCATAACATGAGATAAAAGCATTTCATAAACATGTCTTGAGCCAAGAAATGTTATCATAACATGCATGAAAACAATGAGGAACAGTGGGAGATTTCTATAACCAACATACCCCATATGAGCACACATGGAGCTCGACCTGTAAACCTAGTCGGGAGGCCGTTCATACCTTACCAAGGGTAAAACCATGAAAGGAGTGATGTCACTCATGAAAACCCCATAGGGAATAGGGAACAGTCACTGAGGAGGTCCCAAACATACTTAGGGTGGCACGTAGTTCTGAGGTTCGGGGAATAACATGGGCCCCGAACCTACTCGGTGTTAAGTACTACTCCCAAAACATGCATGTGCTCATAGAAATTCATACATGACATGTATGGATAGTTCAATCGTGAAAATCATAACATGCTTGTAAATTCATAAGACTAGCCTTGAAATCGGGCCCGTTTGTCAGCCAAAATCATAATTCATGAATCGTACTCAACATGTGGGCATAGCCCAATACTCATACATGCTTGAAATACTTGAATTTATAGTAAACATAGTCATAATAACATGGGTAATTGAAAACATGCTTAAAATCTGAAAATGCATATCATACTTGAAGGATCACCATATTTATGAACTTCAATAGAAACCTCATGATTGGGCCTTATAATTTTAAACTTTAGATCGTCAAAACATTAAGTAAAACAGATAAAACAACCCAATGACTCGAAACCCATAATTTAGACATGCTACAACGTATTCATATCGATTTTGGAAGAATCATGCAATTAGGTTAAGACCCACAAGAATTTAGTAAATCATAACCATAGATTAGGGAGAAATTGGGCATGGGTGGGGACTAAACCACCTATTCAAAACCCCACATACCTGGGACTACTGATTTTTAATCTTCCCTTGAAAGCCCAAGATGAAAGTGGAAGAACTTGAAGAAGGAAATCTTGAATCACCCTAGAATCTCCTCTCTAACTCTTGCATGCATGAATGAGGCCTAACATTAACTAATACCCCTTAAAATACCCTATTTAGAGCTTAAAACGACATAGTTTAGGCCTTAGGAACCTAGAAATTATGAAAACACCCTTATTAAAACATAGGAAAAACACTGCCAGGGCCCCTAATGAGGGACGTCATGAGTCGTTGCTAAGGGGAACGACTCGTGGCCAGGACCCATGAAGTCCATTTCCCAAAACACTCAGGGGGACACTACGAGGGACCCCACGAGTTGTGGTAGCTGACCACGACTCGTGGTCACCACCCGTGACCCCTACTACCTCAAAACCTTGACCAACCCTCAAATGCAGACCACGGGTGACCTCACGAGTCGTGAGGTCTAACCACAACTCGTGGTCAGGCCCGTGGCCTCCTAAGCGTAAGCTTTCCCAGCCTGCTGACCACGAGTCACATCATGACTCGTGGTCACTCCTCACCACCCACCTCATGAGTCGACCTGCAACCTGATGCGAATTTTTAGTTTTTCTCTGTTTTGACTCCCGAGTCTGATCCTTGGATTCCCTGGGTATAATAGAGTAAGTGGGATAAAACTTAACTGAATCTAATACCTGGACTGATACGACATGAAATGACCAATAAGTAAACTGAACTGAACTACTGAAGTAAACTGAGGTGTCCAAAATGACCCTTTCTGATGGTCAAGGCATGCCCTAAGTCTGAAAGTACTGAGTCCGAGATACAGAACTGAACTGAGCTAAACTGATAGAACTGGAACTGAACTGAGCTTCTTATTCTAAAATTGGACTGGACTGACTAGTGGGAGAGTCTCTAACCGCCATATAACCACGTGAGCTAGACGTAGAGTCTTATGTATACAGCCCGCCGGTAGGACCTAATATACCTTGCTAGGTTATAAAGGCATAAACTTGGTGATCACAAAAGTCTGGGGCCAATCAGGCCAAGTAATACTGTAACCTACTCTAGCAACGTAGTTCTGGGAACTTGGGTGCGCTGGAACCCCGGCCCCCTCGGTGCTAAGTCCTACTCCCACTGGAAAACCTATACTGAACTACTAGGCTGATAGCTCAAAACTGGGGTCCAAGACTAGTCAGGGACATATGACTGAAAGTACCCTAAGAGTCTTATCGGACCAGATTCTGAAACTGGGTTCTAGACTGGTAAGAGCTTCTTATCTGGAAGCGTCGTAACCATCTAAGAACAATCTGTAAACTGCACTAGGGTCTTGGGGCTGATGAGAGCTATATATCAAAAATGTCATGACCGCCTAATGGACCAATACACTAGATTTTGAGTCTAATTCTGATATCTGGGAGGCACCACCGACACCTCGGGAAAAGACTGAAGTCAAACTGATCAGTTAACACTTTCTGTATAGTTCTGAAGAGGTTCTATGTTCTAGGTGAACTGAACTACTAAGTAGCTAATATAGAACTCAATCATTCCAACAACACTGGAAATTTCATAATATAGCGAAATTTCATGAATTAAAGGAATCTCATCCAATAGGGCTAAAATCACTCCCATCAGTGGAATAATTGCTCAATATATATATTTAATAAGAATTACTAGGAAATTCATACCAAAACATACTTCAGAAACTAGACGGAATTTAATACACAACAATCTTTACTTAAGAATTTAGGGCTGTAAATCACTTTGGCAAGAGCAACAACAATTTACTTAAGAACTGATGTAGATCATATGAATAATAAACATGGACATTAACCCTGGTGAAATTAACGAAAATTACACGAAATTCATTCTTATTCGAAAAACTCAGGGCTAAACTAATAGGGAAATTATGGGAGGATTTTGGGGGACACAAAGGAAGGACAATTCCCTTGTTGAATTCCCACATACCTAGCTAAGAATTTCCCGAAGAAGAAGGAAACCTGAACTGCTGCGATGAAGGAAAAACCCTAATCCTGCTTGAGAGTTTCTTGAGAGAACTTTCAATACGTTTTTCTGAGAGTAAACATGAGAATGAGGGGAGGAACCATCCTAACGCTCTAATAAGTCTGAATTTACGTCCAAAAAAACCTAGCTTAAATCTTAGAAAAATAGGAAGTTACTAAATAGCCCTTAGAAAAATGCTGGGAAAAATTGCCAGGTGACCGTAACGGGTGACTTAACGAGTTGTGATGACTGACCACGACTCGTGGTGACTGACTAGGACTCATGGTCACACCCGTTGAGTACACTGCCCGGATTCCCCTGTAGGCCACCATGAGGGACCTAACGAGTCGTGGTCACAGTCATGGACCTCAGTGCCTCATTTCTGAAGTTCTATACTAGGCTTGACCATGAGTCACCTAACGAGTTATTACCACCGATGACGACTCGTGGTGACACTCGTTAGGTGCACTGCCTAACAACTGACGAGGGCTAATAATGGGGGACATGACGAGTCGTTATAGGTGACCACGACTCGTGGTCACCATCCGTCAAGTACATTGCTTCCCACTTCACACTTCGAATTCCTCCTTCCCATGACTGACCTAACGAGTCGTTAGGTCTCATAACGACTCGTTAGGTGGGTCATCCTGAGACATCTTCTGTAGATTTTCTAGATTTTTTGATTTATGTCCCGGATCTAGTATTTGAGTTTCTGGGGCATTACAATATCACCCCCTTGGAAACATTCATCCTCGAATGTTAGAAATCACACAGGAAAGCACAAAATAACAATCAAAGTTCTAGATATTATTCATTTAACTCCAAAACTGACGGAACGACTACCTCCATTTCAAAATACATAACTGAACTGAATTCTCTTTTTGTACATACATTCAAAAACATAAAAGAGACTTGAACACCTGGACTGAGTCATGAAAACTAAATTGAGTTCTATGGTTAAAACTAATATCTCAAGCTGTGTGTTCGGTGCTTTTGCTATGGGTATAAAGCTACACGCAGGTGCATGTGGTCGAATAAGTAGTAAAGTGGCTTAAGTAAGCCAAGTATCGATCCCACAGGGACTGGGATGAAGTGCAATCTGCTCAAGTGTACTATATTTCGATTCTAAAAATGCAGACAATAGTGTAACCAAAAGTTTGATATTTTGTTTTATAGTATTTATGCTAAATCTAAAATAACTACCTAATGTGAGTCTGAACTATGAATGAGAGCATGCTGAGGTTAAACGAACATGTAATGAAATTAATTATCGATATAATTTGGTTAGTCTTTTCCTCCAGTTGCTAGCCAAGAACTATTGCCAAGAGATTAAAACTCTCGTATTTAACCTCACTTAAGAATCATGAACCATCCACCTACATTTCTGTGATTAAATGCAATTCATGTTCTAGCCATACAAACCAGGTTCCTAAATTGACTAATACGACTTTCAGGTATATTTCTATCCTAAAAGTAAATCAATTCCCAATTTTCCCAAACCAAGAAAAGATCATATCCTATTAATTCACAACTTTTCCAATTTCTTGCTCTCTCGAGTGAAACCGGACTTTTTAGATATACATTAACGTAGGCCACACATTAATGCAGTAAGAACACGAATTAATAGAACAACCATGGAAGAAAAGATGAAAAACCAAAGAATCAATAATCACATTTCATTACAATTGTTCATAACCTCAGCAAGAAGATGAATTAGCCACTCATATGTGGATTAAACATCGTTAAATGAGTGTTAAACATATAAGCAGTTGAATACAAGGAGAAGGAAAGAGAGAAAAACCCTGATAATTTCGTCCCCTCAACTGCCTGTAACCCACGTTCTTGCTCCACCAAGTCAGAATATCTCAAATAAAACCTAAGTGTGCTATTTATAGTAGTGGGACTTTTTCCCAGAATAACAAGCAACGTGTCACGGAGTGCATCGCGGAGCACTGCCTCCGTGACACGCCACTGACGCGAAAGCTCTCTGGAAATCACCCGAAATTGGCCTCAGAAGCACCCTGCCGCGTTGGCAGCGTGTCACGCTGCTTGGGCAGCGCGTCACGCTGCTTGGGCAGCGCGTTGACACCTCATTGTCGCGCAGCCAACCTGCCGTGGCACATTGCCAATGTGCAGGTGGGCTGTTGTGATCAGCCTGCCTACCGTGGCACGTTGCCGACACGCAGGTGGGCTATTTTGTGCCTCCTCTTTGCCGACGTTCGCGGGTTAATTCCATTTCCAAGCCTCTACTTCACCAACTCATGGATTAGTTGCTCAAAAGTCATCAAAACCTACGAAACAAAGGATAATCATGTTGGTTAGAACTTATCCTCACATTCATATAAAATTACATGAAAATGTATACAATTACTTAGATAAACAAGACTAATTTAAGTCACAAAGCATATCTCGGGCATGCTATTATTGCCTGTGATCACAACCCCACACTTAAAGCCTTGTTCGTCCTCGAACAACCTTTTACATATCATGCATATAGAGACTCCCGCATAACTAACTTAGCAAGATAATTCAAGTTACGGCTATAATGATTACGTAAGATAACAAGCTACAAATAGAGCATGCATGATTTGATCATTGAAATGAAGTACAACTATGTTAAGACTTCTTAACCTAAAGAATCGACTCTCAATCTTAGCAAACTCATGCAAATCAACTGATTAAGAAATCTCACATGAATTATATCCTTTATCCCACATGTGCTCTCACGGAAAGAGAGTTACCCATTTTCACACGCAAAAACAAATTTTCAAATCACAACATGTGTGGGTACATATATAGAATTACACTCACTCTTAAAAAGAATTCACATGCATCATGTAATGACCCATAAGCTTGCCCTTAGTGTTTTATTCCACTAATTTAAGGATGTGTGAATGTAAGATCAAGTAGGACTTTTTAGGTTGTGATATAACTCGGGTGCGGGTAGATACTATTATGGCCAGTAATAGTGACTATCTTTCCTAAGCGCTTTTAATACATCACGCCCTCATTACGAACTTCCCTTCCCTTACTTCACCTTTTTCTCCTTTCAACTTTCTTTTTCCTCTTATGTTCCCCCTTTCTTTAGGCACTTTTAGCTTATTAGTAAGGAGTTCTATAATTAATTTTTCATTAATTTGTTTTCTTGCTCCTTACTAATAATCAACCATTTTCACACAAGTGCACCTTTGTCCTTTTCTCACTTCTACAACTTGCCACTTTTCCTTTCTTTTCGTTCTTCTCACTCCTTTACTCCTTCGGATTTTTCCTTTAAGCGCTTAGGAGTTTTGGTTTAACTTCAAGGCTAATGAAAGAAAAAGGATTAAGCTTATGTTGCAGCTGTCAAAGAATAGGCTCAAAGCTCAATGGGGTTAACTAGGATTAATTTTTAAAGGTAGGTATAATGAGGGATAAAAATTGGTTCATTCAAAGAATTGCCTAAATCATCTCCTATAATTTACATCCTTCATTTCATTTTATAAACACACCAGGCAAGTTCTAGACATTCCACAATAGCACGGAATATTCGAAAAACTTACACTCACAGCACATGCTCAATTAAAGACACATTCCGCAAACTCTTAACTCAGCTAATCACAAGAATTCAAAATTAAGCTTCAATCATATCAAGTCAAATTCAAGAGCCTAGGTGTCTCAAACATAGGTATACCACTTGCATGCTTTAACACTAAACATACTTGCATCTTACAATCATTTATAGCACATAACAAGAATATCAAGCTATCAATTAGCTACGGGTTCAAAAACCAACCTACTGACTAATTTTCCTCAAGACGGTCGTCATCCATCCATCGTTGGAAACAGTCTCTAACTATGACTAAAAACATTATATAAAGACAAAGAAAATTTTTTATTCTTCGGTTCAAAGACCCCCCGTCGGAAAAGAACCGAAAAGAAAAACCAACGGGTGATGAAGTCATGCTTGACTCACAAAAAAAATTCTTTTTTTTTCAAATATTTCTCACAAGCATTACATTCACCAAAAATCGTTAAGCACAAAAATTTTAAAATTTTCCTCACCCCACACTTCAATCATGCTATGTCCCCATAGCATCAACTTAACATTTAAAAAGGGTGAGAAATACTCCCTGAGGCCTTTAGGCCTAGCTAACAGCATGCCTTTCTTCAACTTTGCACAAGTGGGTGTTCGACCCCACACTTTTTCTCTTCCATGCTTGTTAGCTTCCTCCTCCACGGGTACTCAGACTTCCCCTCCATCTGTGCTTAACTTTCCACCAAAACAACACAGGATGAAAAATAAATAAAATAAACTTAAATGAAAGAAATTAAAATGGTACCCATGGTACCCTTGGGTTGCCTCCCAAGCAGCGCCTAATTTTTCATCGCGGCACGACGTATCCAGTTTCACTGCTTTTTCCTCCACCTTGAGGATATGAATCTCACCCCTAATTTCTTCTCTAATTTCCTCTTATGCTCCAGGGGTGGTGGTGAAAAATTGTAAGGACCAAGCAGTAGATGTTGCCTTTTGAACTTATTTGGCCCTTAAGTAAGCGAAGTCATTTTGTCTCTCCGAGTTAGCAAATTTCAAAATATACGGGGCTTGGTCCTCCTCTAGACATTTCTCTATAATCTTGGAAGACTCTATTTCTATGTTTTCAACCAAACTTAATGTCAAAAAATGCTTTGAGTGTGGTCCAATAAACCTCAACTCTGAAAATGCCTTGTGCTTGACCTCCTTACTTGTATACACCTTCTCAGTATCGACATCTATCTTTCCATTAATGTCAACTGGGGGATACTCTATCTCTTCTTCCATGAATGGATTTTCCATAAGTGTGAGCCCATCACAGGGACACTCAAGAGATTCTAATTGTTGGGCTTCATTCAAAAATTCACCCTTGTCTTCCTCTTGTAGTTCCTCTTGAATATCGGCTAAAACTGTCACCTGCAATTTATCACAAGCTTCAGCCTCAGCAATCATCTCCGTGAGTTTGACGCTCATCCTTTCTAGAGCCTCTGCATTCTCTTCTTGCTGAATTCTCAATACTTCCATCGCCTCCTTCATTGCTTCTGATTGCTCCAGGAGTTGTTTCAGCATGTCTTCTATTTGAGCTTGGCGTCCCAAGTTCTCATTTTTAGCATGCCTATATTCAGCAAAAACAACAGAAGGATCCTAGTAGGGGCTTGGGGGAGGGGAATATGCATTCGGACAGCCATCCCAATGGCCATCTTGACCACCACATATATTGCACGTGTTACAGTGTTGCCACGAGTGGTGTCCTCCGCAATTCAGACAAGATTCGCTAAAATATGAGTATCCACCATTTATACCATTTGTATTCCACGATGTCATGTCAATAAGGGTATCCGAAAAAGAAAAAAAATAAAATGAAAAAGAATTAAAACAAACACCAAGACCAAGTTGTCAGCACTAAGAAAAAAATATAGTAATTTACAGTTAAGAAAAATTCACCAATTGCCAGTCCTCGGCAACGGCACCAAAAACTTGTTCGGTGCTTTTGCTATGGGTATAAAGCTACACGCAAGTGCACGTGGTCGAACAAGTAGTAAAGTGGCTTAAGTAAGTCAAGTATCAATCCCACAGGGACTGGGATGAAGTGCAATCTGCTCAAGTGTACTATATTTCGATTCTAAAAATGCAGACAACAGTGTAACCAAAAGTTTGATATTTTGTTTTATAGTTTTTATGCTAAATCTAAAATAACTATCTAATGTGAGTCTGAACTATGAATGAGAGCATGCTGAGGTTAAACGAACATGTAATGAAATTAATTATCGATATAATTTGGTTAGTCTTTTCCTCCAGTTGCTAGCCAAGAACTATTGCCAAGAGATTAAAACTCTCGTATTTAACCTCACTTAAGAATCATGAACCATCCACCTACATTTCTGTGATTAAATACAATTCATGTTCTAGCCATACAAACTAGGTTCCTAAATTGACTAATATGACTTTCAGGTATATTTCTATCCTGAAAGTAAATCAATTCCCAATTTTCCCAAACCAAGAAAAGATCATATCCTATTAATTCACAACTTTCCAATTTCTTGCTCTCTCGAGTGAAACCGGACTTTTTAGATATACATTAACGTAGGCCACACATTATGCAGTAAGAACAAGAATTAATAGAACAACCATGGAAGAAAAGATGAAAAACCAAAGAATCAATAATCACATTTCATTACAATTGTTCATAACCTCAGCAAGAAGATGAATTAGCCACTCATTTGTGGATTAAACATCGTTAAATGAGTGTTAAACATACAAGCAATTGAATACAAGGAGAAGGAAGAGAGAAAAACCCTGATAATTTCGTCCCCTCAACTGCCTGTAACCCACGTTCTTGCTCCACCAAGTCAGAATATCTCAAATAAAACCTAAGTGTGATATTTATAGTAGTGGGACTTTTTCCCGGAATAACAAGCAACGTGTCACGGAGTGCATCGCGGAGCACTGCCTCCGTGACACGCCACTGACGCGAAAGCTCTCTGGAAATCACCCGAAATTGGCCTCGGCAGCGTGTCACGCTGCTTGGGCAGCGCGTTGACACCTCATTGTCGCGCAGCCAACCTGCCGTGGCACGTTGCCAACGTGCAGGTGGGCTGTTGTGATCAGCCTGCCTTCCGTGGCACGTTGCTGACACGCAGGTGGGCTGTTTTGTGCCTCCTCTTTGCCGACGTTCGCGGGTTAATTCCGTTTCCAAGCCTCTACTTCACCAACTCATGGATTAGTTGCTCAAAAGTCATCAAAACCTACAAAACAAAGGCTAATCATGTTGGTTAGCACTTATCCTCACATTCATATAAAATTACATGAAAATGTATACAATTACTTAGATAAACAAGACTAATTTAAGTCACAAAGCATATCTCGGGCATGCTATTTTTGCCCGTGATCACTGTGCAAGAGCTAGTAGAGTATAAATGCGGGTATTTGGCCACCATATCTACTTCGGCCTCCCAGGTAGCTCCTTCAACCTGCTGATTTCTCCATAAAACCTTGACTGAAGCTATCTCCTTGTTTCTTAGCTTATGAACTTGACGGTCAAGGATCTAGACTGGTACTTCCTCATATGAGAGACTATCTTTTATTCCTACACTGTCTAATGGCACAATTGAGGTTGGATCTCCGATGCACTTCTTCAAAAGTGTCACATGAAAAACTGGGTGTACAACTGCAAGTTCTGATGGCAATTCTAGCTCATAGGCTACATTGCCAATACGCCTCAAAATTCTATAGGGTCCCACATATCTCGGACTGAGCTTCCCCTTCTTGCCAAACTTCATCACCCCTTTCATGAGAGAAATTTTTAGGTAAACCTAGTCATTAACTACAAACTCCAACTCTCTTATACGCACATCGGCATAAGATTTTTGATGGCTTTGAGCTATTTTCAATCTTTCGTAGATGAGCTGAACTTTATGCATTGCCTCGTGAACCGAGTCTGGCCCTATCAAGGTAGCTTCACCAAGCTCGAACTACCCTATAGGAGATCTACACCTTCTCCTATATAATGCTTCAAATGGGGCCATCTGAATGCTATAGTGGTAGCAATTGTTGTACGCAAACTCGATAAGAGGCAAATGGTCATCCCAATTACCCTTGAAATCGATCACGCATGCTCTTAGCATATCTTCTAGAGTCTGAATAGTCCAATTAGCTTGCGCATCTATCTGCGGGTGAAAAGTCGTACTAAGCTTGGCGTGAGTGCGTAGTCCCTTTTGAAAGTATTTCCAGAAGTGTGAGGTGAACTAAGTTCCTCTGTCTGAAATTATATATAAAGGAAACCTATGGAGTATGACTAACTCTTGGATGTAAACTCTGGCATAGTCCTCAACTGAGTCTGTGGTTTTGACTGGGAGGAAGTGAGCTGACTTAGTCATCTGGTCTACTACTACCCAGATCGAGTCATACTGCCGATGAGTCCGGGGTAGACCTGTAATGAAGTCCATATTTACTTCTTCCCACTTCCATGTGGTTATACTAATATCTTGAGTCATTCCTCCTGGTCTTTGATGCTCCACCTTGACTTGCTGGCAGTTCAGGCACTTGGCTACCAATTCAACAATGTCTCTCTTCATACCGTTCCACCAGTAAATATCCTGTAGATCGCGGTATATTTTTGTAGCACCAGGGTGAATGGAGTATCTCGAGATGTGTGCCTTGGCCATTATCTACTGTCTCAACTCACCAACATTCAGTACACACAACCTGCCCAGGTAACGGAGCACTCTATCTCCCCCTTAGGAGAAAGCTTCTATTTCTTTTCCGAGGACTGCTCCCTTAAGCTTAAGTAAGATCGGATCCTCATCCTGTCCGGACTTGACTTCAACTTCCAAGGATGAATCTGACCTTCTTTGCATTACCATACCACCTTTGGCTGAATCCACCAACTGCACCCCTAACCGGGCTAGTCTGTGAATATCTTTTGCTAACTCCCTCTTGCCTTCCTTAATGTGAGCCACACTACCCATAGACCGTTGGCTTAGGGCTTCAGCCACCACATTGGCTTTACCCGGGTGATACAACACACTCATGTCATAGTCCTTTAGTAGCTCCAACCACCGTCTTTGATGTAGGTTTAGGTCCTTCTATCTGAACACATACTGAAGGCTCTTGTGATCTGTAAATACATCCACGTGATCCCCATAAAGGTAATGTCTTCATATTTTTAGCGCGAATACCACCGCTGCCAACTCCAAGTCATGAGTTGGAAAATTCTTCTCATGAACTTTGAGCTGTCTGGAGGCATAGGCTATCACTTTGCCCCGCTGCATCAGAATGCAACCGAGTCCAACTTTGGAAGCATCACAATAAACAACCAACCCATCCGATCCTTTCGACAAGGTTAAAACTGGAGAGGTAGTGATTCGAGTATTCAACTCCTGAAAACTCTTCTCACACTTATCTGACCACTGAAATTTCACTTTCTTATGAGTTAGCTTAGTCATAGGAGATGCTATAGAGGAGAAACCTTCCACAAACCATCAGTAATATTTAGCTAAACCTAGGAAACTCCTAATTTCAGTAGGAGAGGTAGGTCTGGGCCAATCTTTCACTATTGTTATCTTGTGAGGATCTACTTGTATTCCTTCACCTGAGACCACGTGACTTAAGAAAGTCATGGACTTTAACCAGAATTCGCATTTGCTGAACTTGGGGAACAGCTGGCAGTCCCTGAGTGTCGGTAATGCTAACCTTAGGTGATTGGAATGCCCTTCCTCATTTCTAAAGTACACCAGAATGTCGTCGATAAATACAATGACAAACATATCCAAGTACTTCTTGAAGACCCTATTCATCAAATCCATGAAGGTTGTTGGGGAATTTGTTAACCTGAAGGACATCACCACAAACTAGTAGTGACCATACCGAGTTTTGAATGCTGTTTTTGGTATATCACTCTCTCTAACCCTTAAGTGATGGTACCCTGACCTGAGATCGATTTTTGAGACATAACTGGCTCCTTGAAGTTGGTAAAACAGGTCGTCAATTCTAGGTAGGGGATACTTGTTCTTGACTGTAACTTTGTTCAGTTGAGGGTAATCTATGCACATTCTGAGGGTACCATCCTTCTTACACACGAATAGCACTGGGGCACCCCAGGGAGAGATGTTGAGTCTGATAAAACCCTTGTCAAGAATATCCTTTAGTTGCTCCTTCAACTCCTTAAGTTCAACTAGAGCCATTCTGTAAGGAGGGATAGAGATGAGCTGAGTATCTGGGAGGAGGTCTATTCCGAAGTCTATTTCTCGTTCAGGGGGAACTATGGGAAGATCCTCCAGAAAAACATCTGGGAACTCGCTGACCACTGGAACTGACTGGATGTTGGGGTCTCAGAGTTGGAATCCTTGACCCGAACTAGATGATAGATACATCCCTTGGAGATGATATTCTGGGGCTTAAGGTAGGAAATAAACCTACCCTTAGGCACTGAACTGCTGCCTGCCCATTCTAACACTGGTTCGTTTGGAAACTGGAACTTGAAAACTCTAGTTCTGCAATCAACTAAGGCATAGCAGGAGTGTAACCAATCCATGCCAAGGATAAGGTCAAACTCAACCATGTCTAACTCTACGAGGTCAGCTGGGATGACTTTATTAAGGACTGAGACTGGGCAGTTTCTATATACCTGGCTGGCTCTAACTGACTCGCCAACTAGGGTGGAGATTGAGAATGATTTTGAGAGGACCTCTGGACTGATATTAAGCTGGACAACTATGTAGGGAGTCACGAATGAAAGAGTGGCTTTTGGATGTAGAAGGGCATATACGTCTAGATGAAAAAGACGTAACATACCCGTGACTATGTTGGGTGAGCTCTCCTGATCCTGACAGGAAGACAGAGCATAGAAATAATTTTGGTGTTGATCGCCATCTGTACCTGATGTGTTGGCCTGTTGAGCTGGTCGGCCTGCTGGAGGTGATGATGTAGTAGATTATGATCTCCTCGCCCTGTTGAAGGGTACTTCCTAAGCTGATGACCAAGCTGCCCACAACCAAAACAACGCTCTCGACACATGGGACAAGCTGGATACTTGTTCCCGGTACTGTGGGCCTGAGGCTGAGCGCCAAATGACCCACCCCTCCGATCTTGGCGGGATCGAAAGGTTGGGGTGCTAGTTGAACTGGGTGTTGAGGCTCTCTGCTGCTACTGCGGTGGGCGGCTACTACTGCTAGACCTCTGATGGTCGAAATCTGACTGGCCAATCCTTGCTCGTTTTTTCTTTCTCTCCATATCCTTCAGTTTTTCAGCCTCAATCTATTGGGCATAGACAATCAAGATGGAGAGGTCCATGTCTTTTATCAACATCGCTATCCTGCACTCCTTAAGGACTAGATTTGACACCATGTTCACAGATTTTAACATGCGAGCCCTTGGCTTAGCTACCATCTCTGGAGCGTACTTAGACAGCCTAGTAAACTCCAGAGCATACTCCTCCATGGTCCTGTTGCCCTGTCTCAAATTCATAAACTCCACCATCTTTGCGTCCCTCAGCTCCCGAGGGAAAAACCTATCCAAGAAAGTTGTATGGAACTCCTCCCACTCTACTGGTCTTGCTCTCGCTGGCCGCCCCTCTTTCCAATGTTCATACCAGACCTGAGCTACCCCTTTTAACTGGTAGGCAGCCAGGTCAGCACTATCAAAAGAGCTAACACCCATAATGCGGGTGATCTTCCTAATCTCATCCACGAACTCCCGGCGATCCTCCCCTACTTTGGATCCCTAAAAAGATGGAGGGTTCATACAGGTGATGTCCCGCATCTTCGCAGCTGCTGCAAACCCGTTGGTGTTCATTAGCACCACCTGCTGGTTTACCTGGTTAGTGACTATTTGGGCCAACTGTTGAATGGCTGCCCTGAATTCGATGGTGGATACCAAATCATCTTGAGGGGCTGCCAGGGCTGGTAGGGAAGGTCTATTGGCGTTATTGGCCCTTCTTTCGTTACCGCATCTAGGAGGCATGATTCACTGAAATGAAATAGAGCACGAGTTAGAAGGGTGTTTTCGGAATTAAACTTTAACACACGATAAAGAGAATGAACAAAAGAGAGTTTTCCTAATAACATCTCGTAGCCTCCTCGTCATAAGTGTGGCTCTTACACCCATGAAAAGGAGTATACTCGATGCAGCTTTCAGACATTCCAAGGATACGCTAAACCTAGGGCTCTGATATCAAGTTTTTCATGCCCCGAGACTACACCCTAGATGTTACACGGTACTTGAAGTCACAAGTGACCCCAAGTCAACCCCTGGTCTATCATACACTAGTATTCTAAGTAAAACATGCATAGCAGAACTGAACTAAGCTGCTTATTCTGAAACTAGATTGGACTGACTAGCGGGAGAGTCTCTAACCGACATATAACCACATGAGCTAGACATGGAGTCTAATGTTTACACCCCACTGGTAGGAACCAATATACCTTGCCAGGGTATAAAGGCATGAACCGGGTGATCACAAAAGTCTGGGGCCAATCAGGCCAAGTAATACTGTAACCTACGCTAGCAACGTATTTTTGGGAACTTGGTTGCGCTGGAACCCCGGCCAGCTCGGTGCTAAGTCCTATTCCCACTGGAAAATCTATACCGAACTACTAGGCTGATAGCTCGAAACTTGGGTCCAAGACTAGTCAGGGACATATAACGGAAAGTACCCTGAGAGTCTTATCGGACCAGATTCTGAAACTGGGTTCTAGACTTTTCAGAGTTACTTATCTGGAAGCGTCGTAATCATCTAATAACAATCTGTAAACTACACTAGGGTCCTGGGGTTGGTCAGAGCTATATATCTAAAATGTCATGACCACCTAATAGACCAATATACTGGATTGTGAGTCTGATCCTGATAACTGGGAGGCACCACTGATACCTCGAAGAAAGACTGAAGTCAAACTGATCAGTTTACACTTTCTATATAGTTCTGAAGAGGTCGTATGTTCTAACTGAACTGAACTTCTAAGCAGCTAATAGAGAACTCAAATCATTCCACCAACACGGGAAATTTAATAATATAGCGAAATTTCAAGAATTAAAGGAATCTCATCCAACAGGGCTAAAATCATTCTCGTCAATTGGATAATTTCTCAACATATATATTTAATAAGAATTACTAGGAAATTCAGCCCAAAACATACTTCACAAACTAGACGGAATTTAATATGCAACAATCTTTACTTAAGAATTTAGGGCTGTAAATCACTTTGGCAAGAACAACAACAATTTACTTAGGAACTGATAAATATCATATGAATAATAAACATGGACATTAGCCCAGGTGAAATTAAGGAAAATTACACGAAATTCATTCATATTCAAAAAACTCAGGGCTAAACTGATAGGGAAATTATGGGAGGATTTTGGGGGACACAAAGGAAGGAAAATTCCCTTATTGAATTCTCACATACCTGGCTTAGAATTTCCCGAAGAAGAAGAACACCCGAACTGCTGCGATGAAGGAAAAACCCTAAGCCTGCTTGAGAGTTTCTTGAGAGAACTTTCAATAAGTTTTTCAGAGAGTAAACGTGAGAATAAGGGGAGGAACCGTCCAAACCCTCTAATAAGTCCGAATTAGGAAGTTACAAAATAACCCTTAGAAAAACGTTGGGAAAAACTGCCAGGTGACCCTAACGGGTGACCTAACGAGTCGTGGTGACTGACCACGACTCGTGGTCACATCCATTGAGTACACTGCCCGGATTCCCCTGTAGGTCACCATGAGGGACCTAACGAGTCATGGTCACTGACCACGACTTGCGGTCAGTGACCACGACTCGTGGTGTGGACCTCCCTGCCTCACTTCTGAAGTTCTATACTAGGCTTGACCACGATTCACCTAACGAGTCGTTGCCACTGATAAAGACTCATGATGACACTCGTTAGGTGCACTCCCTAACAACTAACTAGGGCTAATAACGGGGGACATGATGAGTCATTACAGGTTACCACGACTCGTGGTCACCATCCGTCAAGTACACTGCTTCCCACTTCACACTTCCAATTTCTCCTTCCCATGACCGAACTAACGAGTCATTAGGTTTCACAACGACTCATTAGGTGGGTCGTTCTGAGACATCTTTTGCAGATTTTCTGAATTTTCTGATTTAAGTCCCAGATCTCGTTTTTGAGACATTACAGGATAATCTCCCAAAACTCTATTCTTAGTAATAATGTTCAGAACTCCCTAAAAAATACTAAAAATTCTATTTATATTAATGCTAACTTATGAACTGTACATTAGATTCACGGTACATAGATTGAACTGCAAGTTGGATATCTTCTGTGATCTGTCAGTGACCGTAAATCAATATGTGGACCACTCTTTGAATTCACAGTCCATATCTTCACTTCATAGGTTAAACTTCCGAATGCAAACTCTTTGAACTTTGATATGTGGCTTCATTTAAGGTCTGTATGTTGAATTTACGGACTATATTTGCTTCCATATATTGGAATTTCAAGTTGCATAGTCTCTGATTCTTATTCTACAATGGCCATTTATGGTCTATAAATAGAATCTACGGATCATAAGTTGCTTCGTATGTTTCTCTCTGACTTTCAAATTCTCTAAAGTTGATCCACAATTCATCAAACTAACTACATATTGATTTTGCAGCTCATATGTCATGGCTTTGCAAAAGATTTCTTGGATTGTTGTACCTTCTCCGAATCATTGAGATTCCTAAACTTAGCAAAGTACCATTAGTATTTACTTATAACAGAACTTAAAGGCATTGAAAACTCTATGAAAAGAAGTACCAATGTGTCATAAAATTCAGTCACATCAGCAACCCCAACTTAAAGTCTTTGCTTATCCTCAAGCAAATAAAATAAAAAAATCTACCCTAGACTCATGTTTCAGTCTCACAAAGTGCAATATCTATGGTGGTTTGGAAAGTCGTTACAAGCATTCATTCCTCAAGTCATCCACACCTCTATCATATAAAAACACAATTTCTCACATCTATCAAAACAATCATGCAATATCTAATTATGACATCATATCCAATTAAACCACTGATTTATGCAAGACACCTAATTTGGGAAGCAACTCATGTAAGCCATTTTCATCCACATTCCCTCTTAAGACAAAAGATGTTTTTCATGTTTATCAGAAGCACACAAAATCAATCATAAGGACAAAAGATTAAAAGAGAAGAGAAAGACAGTCGACTTTCACTAAGATTTTCACAAGTCAAGTCACAAATACCATGTGCTTGCCTTTATTTTCAAATGCCTCTACTTTGGAAATTTGTTTTGAGATCACATAATGACTTTTCTAAGCTTGTAATGTTGGTTCAAGGGGCAGATAGGATGAATATAAGGAATTTATTGACTTGGTAACCTCCTTGAACACTACATCATCTTCCTATTTCCTTCTTCCTTTTGTTCCATGGGTAGGATGAATATAAGGAATTTAGTGACTTGATACCTTCATTGTTCACTATGTTGTCTTCTTATTTCCTTCTTTCTTTTGTTCTATTTTTTTCTTCCCTTTTATTCTTTAGAATTTCCACAACCCAAAGAACTTTTGGTGAGCTTATTCTATTTCTCTTTTCTTTATCTTATTCTTTTTCTTTACACTATTTATTGCTCATTATGCCTTGGTAAGAGGTTCAAGTACACATTTTTACGCTCTTCTCTCTTTTTCACTTTTTTCATCCCCAAATTACACCTTTATACATCATCAAATCATTTCATAGTGTCAAGGAGGATGAGTTCAGAATGGGAGCAATTAAGAATTGACTCCGGTTTCATTGTGATTGATCAAGAAAAAGCATCATAGGCTCAAAAGGAGATACTATGGATACATTGATTATTTGGTAGACTCATTTAAGCGTATAGGGATTTTGAAAACAAAGAAGGCCTAAGTTCATCTCAATATCCAATATATGCTAAGATAAAACATGAGTAACCAGGCAAGTTTTAGAATGTAACAATAACAACTGAACACAACTACAATCCTCACCACATATTGACACATGGATATCAAACAGGCTATTCATTTTTCACTCCCAATTAGGTAATCTATGCTATAGTTATCACATGCAAATGTCACAAATAGAGGTCTACACGTTAATATAAAATAGTTGTGGCAAAATATTTTGAGGGGGGTAATTTATCACAGATAATCACATATGCATGATTCAAGCTCATTTTTCACCACCACCTAAGTCAAGAACACTTTATTCAACCAAGAACAACATGGACATAGATTGGTAATCTTAAGGAAGTCGCCTAGAAGTCTATCATTAAGACCAATCACTACAACACTTATACTATATTATTATGCCAGATTCAGTTGAAATTAAGCCTCCTGGGAAAAAATATATGGCTAAGAAAACCCAGGAGGACTCTAAGCTACAAATAAAAATAAAAATTACTACACACACTATCAATCAAAATCACACATCAAAATACAAGCCTTACCCCTAAATTGAAAATAAGCAATGTCCATAGTGCATGATAAATGAAAGAGCAAAGGGTAAGAACTCCCTGTGGTGCACTAGTCAGTCAGAGGCACAATGATGTATGCGATCACTTTAGGGGTGGTAGGAACTGTTGTAGATGAGGTGTCAGCCTATTTGTCAATGTGAGGCTAGATCCTTTTGTCATCAACGACTCCATATTTGCAACCTGAATTTGAGCGGCCTCTTGAATTGAAATGTCCAAATCATATTCTTTCTCAACTCCCCCCTATTAGTCTCCCCCTCCACCTCTTCCATGTGCATTTTTCCTAGATCACAGGGAGGATTGGGATATTTGGGCGGTGATGGAGACAAAAGACTCACAAGGGGCCCTACAACGTCGGTGGCTGGCAGTTCTATCCCAACATCCTCTACTAGAGGTCCTCTATCCCTTAACTCCTTCTCTCTCAACTTTGTCTCATTTAGTTCTTCCTAGAGGTTCACCATCTCAAAATAAGTGGAGCTCCTCTCTAACTGAGTCAACTTAGTCTTTAAAGAGTCTAGCCTAGAAGTCATGATCCACTGGGAGACTAGCAGTGAATCCTTTATTGGCTGCAAAGCCTTCTCAATGGCTCTGGCCCAAAAGTCAGTAGCTCATCCAAAAATCTAATTAGATGCTTCTCTTCCCTCTTCAATCTGGTAGCCATGTTAATAAAGTTCTCTCTAGTAAGGAGAAATGTTCCACCCGGTGCTTTAGAAATAAAAGTGGCCCTATGAGGTCCAATAAGTGCAAGGCATGGAGCAGAAGTATAAGAACTAGCTCTTTAAGGAGCAGGCTTGGCTGGAAGTTCATCTGATGTAATTGAAAGGACACATGTCAGTTCTATGCTCAACAACACTCAATTGAATCTCTGGATGGACTTCATCAATACTAGGCTCCCTACCACGGTGATAGGGAAGTTGAGGTGGCACTGGATAGGTTCCATAGCATCATTTCTCATCTTGGTAATGTCCCCTACCTTCCTGGCCTTGATGTAATGGTCCTCCCTTTGCAGTGCTGGAACCCTTGTCCTTTTTCATAAAGCAGTGATGAGACAAGGGCAGAAAGTGTGGTAGCTATCTAGAGTTCTTTTTTTCAGCTTGTTGGCTAACAAATGGCCAATAGACATTCTTCTTTTATTAATAATAGTTTCTACCACCATAGCTCGGCCAGGCATGAGAGCATTGTCGCTTTTTGTTGTGCAAATGCGACTGAGCATTACATTCAATTAGAACTTAGCCTAAAGCTTTAAATCTCTTTTGTAGATCAGGGAATTAGTAACAGTGAGCCACATCAGTGTGTCCATCTATGGCATAACACTGTCTATGCTTAGCCTTCTCACTATAGGCTGAAGTGTCAATTGGAGCATGATCTTCTCCTAGATAGTACTGGTTGATTTCTTTTAGGCTGATGTCTATTGGCACTCCCTAGATTGGTACTGTTTCAAGGACCTCAATATGATACTTTAGCCTGCTTCTTGTAGCCTCTAAAGTAGCTTTTTATGATGTATAGAACTCCCGGACAAGGGTTTGAAAAAGTTTACTAGGAGGTCTAGTTAAGAAATCCCACTACTGAAAGTGGAGCTGCTCTATAATGTCTGGGTACTACTCCAATCTAGTGGTGCTAACTATTTTTTCCTCTGTCACATCCACCAGGTTTGCTGTTGATGATGGTCCAGTCCTCTTGATACTTCTCCATAGACCCCTTTAAAGCCTATTTAGCTCGAGTTATGTCCTCTCCCAATTCCCTTCTTTATTCAGCTTTGTTCACTAGAGGGACACTATGGGTGCTTTGTGGGACATCCCTACTAACACTGTCTACTCTACTTCTGTAGTTGTTGGAGGACTCCGCCGGTGAAGAAGAAATTTATTGCCCCTAGCCTAGTCAATGTGCCTCTATGGAGACTGAGAAGCTGAAGGATTGCCTCTTTTAGAGACTTTGGACTTTGATGCATGAGAAGGAGTGGTTGTTGATCCCGCTCTAATAAATACAACAGGTGACAAATCCAGCTTGAGCTTCTTAGCTGCTCAGGTTTGTGGGATTTGGTATTCTTCAGTTGAGTCTTATGGTTCATCCACTAATTGAGATCTCTTGGTAACCTTGGCCTTGCCACATCTCTTTATAGCTTGTTTAGGTGCCATTTCCTATAAATATTCATTAAACATAAGAGACATGAGTGATAGATAAGTAAAGAAAAATCAACTACTAAAACAATACACATTTTTACTTAGGTGCCCAGTTATGGATTGTATTTGGAAGATATAGTCCATATGTTCACTAACAGAACACAACTTTGTAGTCACGGAGGGACTAAAACACTTTTTCGGTCCATAAATTCCATAAATGTAATATAAATTGAACAATACGTTAAACTTCAGGGAACCAATACATCTGAGTTCAACTTACAGCCCAACTTGTGATTCGTAGATTATATCTATGGACCATCTTTTTGGTCATAAGTAAACTTCAGAGAGTTAGTATTATTATTCACAACATAAGAAACAATTTACGACCTGTAGACTAATAGTAAAAGTCATATGTTCATTCATGGGAAAATTTCACACTTAGCCAAATGTTATCCAATTTTAATTTGTTAAGCATGCCGGGTCATCTATGGTCGTAACTTGCATTTGTGGACTGTATTCACGTGAGTATAGAAGTTCAATAGTATAGCCCCAAGAAAATCGAACAAAATACCCCTGTTCTCCCACCCAAGTTCTAGTTCAAAGCATAGAAAATCAAACATCCAATAGAATTAAGCTCACATAAAAGAATTTTGAGGGACATAATACTTAGGGTTAGTCAATTTGTCAATTGTAGAGTGTGTTGATAAAGTTGTTGAATATCAACCTCCAGAAACCCTAGCTTTGCAAGATGGCAATGAACTAGTGTGTGATTAAGTATGCGAGTGTGTGTGTGTGTGGGGGCGCGCAGAAATAGAGTGATGTGAATACAAAAAGTTTAAGGGAATATGTAGCAATGCTGGTTTATAGCGGGGAAGAAGAAGAAGAAGTGCAGCAACATGCACAAGGCACACATATATTTCGAAATTATCCATGGGTCAGGTCGGTCGAGTCTAGTACACCTTGTTACAGTCCGTAAAAGAGAAATACGAATTATAACCGGTCTCTTAAATAAACCCTAGACAACAATTGGTCCAATCTCTTTAGATTGGTGAACACATCAATATAATGTAAAAGTAAACTATGGACCTTCTGATGAGCCGCATGTAAACTTCAGAGAGCATGCACAAGTGTTCTTCCCATATGATCCAAGCTATGGCCCATTATATAAAATTGCAGACCGCATATTGTTTCGTAGGTGAAATTTTAGAGACTTTTATACCTGTACTTCAACCTGCACTACCATTCATGGATCATAAATGCCTTTCATGGTTCGTAACTGGGCTCGCATGTTAAAAGTTGATGCTCTTCTCTTTTCCATTCTTTCCCCAAATCTCCTAAGTGTCAAACCTGCACTCAAGAACACCTATTAGAATAAGACACTTGGATGCCTGATTTAACATCACAACATGACACAAGTACCTGAATAAGCCCTTGGATGAGTCATCCCTAGGGCGGAACTTTCTTACCCGCTTTGTTCCTTTGGATCCATAAGGGTAGTTATTCATTTATTTACTTTTTGCCTTTTGTTTCTTGGGTGCTACCTCCTTTTTCTTCTTCTCACCCGGACTAATGTCAATCCTTGAATCCCTAGTCACAGCTATACTTTCATAAACCCTAGGCAACAAATTCCCTTTTCCTACTTTAAAAGTGATCTCCTTATCTTTGACTCGAAATTTAATTTCATACTTTTTCAGTTCCATTATAGTTCTCCCAGTAGAAAGGAATGGACACTCAAGGATGATGGGAATCTCAATGTCAATAGCACAATCGAGAACTACAAAGTCCGCTGGAAGTGTGAACTTTCTGACTTTGACAAGAATATCCTCTATGATTTCCACCAGCTTCTTTATAGTTTTATCATCCATTTTTAGCCTTATGTTGGTGGGTTTAAGCATGTTAAGACCGGATATCTTATAAATGGAAAGAGACATCAAATTTATACTTTTCCCATTGTTACAAAGCGCTCTCACACGATCATAAGCCCAAATAGTGCATGGAATTATAAAATGCAATGGGGTCACCCTCTTTTCAACATTGGTACCCGTGATGATAGCGCTAATGTGATTCCTTGAGTCTACATCCTGGATGCGACTATGTTATTACCCGAGTCTGCACCCCGAATGCGGCACGAGACTCAGGATCACTAGTGACCCCAAGCAAACTCATAGCATGGCATAACACTAGCTATGATTTGAGTTACTGAATGAACTGAGCGGAAGCATAACTGAAATAATGGAACAACTGGTTCTAAGTACAAAGTAATCTGAGTTAAGTAAATACATATGGAATCTGTTACTAAAACATCCAACTGACATAGTAACTGACTATCTATCTGAAAGCCTCTACTAGAAATATGAGTTGTTGGGACAAGACCCCAGATAAATCTAAGGTCTGGAATTAAAACTGAAATAAGAAAGCTGAAGATGAAAGCTCTGGCCCTCAGCAGATGAGGACTCACCACTGTCAAATGCTAGAAATCGTCGGGAGAAACTAGCTATGATACTGGGGCTGGGTACCTGAGCCTATATCATAAAACAATACATCACATAGAGCATGCGATCAGTACTTGGAATGTACTGAGTATGTGAGATCTAAATAAAACATACAGATACTAAAGACTTGTAAATTGAACTGAAATAACATGCAACAACTCTATTTGAAATCAGAAATACTGCAAATAATCTGACATATATGGGAATATTGTATGAACTGATAAAATGAATTGGAGTCGTGAACATATCCTGGAATCTGATAGACTAGATTGGACTGAGAACTCTAACTATACTTGACTGTGCGAGCGTCTGTTAACCAACATGTAACCATGTGAGCTAAATATTAAGTTTTCTGTTTACTCCCCATCGATAGGGCCCATCGTACCTTGCTAGAGTAAAGTGAATGGTTGTGTGATCACTAACTGTAAAACCCATTTGGGTCAAATCCTATGGTGGAACATGTTCTGAGAGCCTGGGTGCACTAAACCCCGATCCACTCGGTGCTAAGTACTACTCTAAACTGAAGACACATAAATAAATATAGGTATCTATAAAACACTAATAGCTCGAAACTAATATCTTAAGACTAATTCAGGACTACATATTTGAAAAAGTCCAAAGATTCTACAGGACCTGATAAACTGATTATACTGATAATGTTGGCCATATTGTAAAACATGAATACTTAAATCAACGGGAAATCTCAATGTACTTGGAAGACCATGCTATATGAAAAAAATGCTAGCTCATGAAGTGAAATCTCTTAAGTCATGCTAATATCAAGATTTTGGAACTACATTTTAAAAGCTAAAAATAACCTCATGAATATCATGCAATTCTAGTCATGGAAACCTTTAAGCATTGAGAAAAGATAAGGGAAATCAATCATGGGATGAAAACCCTAAGACGTGAGTTCTAGAAAAATTACTTTCTAGGGTTATGAAATTCGTGGGACACAAGAGCAAAAGAAAACCCTTGTTGAAGTCTCACATATGTGGAGAAGAATTCTTTGAGAAGAAGTTCGAAAACTCTAAGGAGAATTGGAAGCCCTAACACTAGCTTGAGAGAGAAACTCTAGAGTTTACGAGCGTTAATATGAAAATCTAAGTGGGGAATGAGGGAGAAGAACCATTTACCCCTATAAATCCTCTGAAATTATTCCTAAAATGACGTAGTTTAGGAACTAAAATAGCGGCAGTTACAAAAATTCCCCTGGAGAAAAGTCTGGAAAACTACCATAATGACTTAACGGGTCACACAACGAGTCGTTGGTGGTGTGGGACCAGTCATTGTCCCTAGGTCTGAAAATTTCCCTTCTCTAGAATTCTCATAATGGATGATAGGAAAACTCATCGGTGGGCACAACGGGTCATTGTTTCTACTCATTGCTAGTGGAGGAAATTCTAAATTCTTGATCACGACTTGATACCTCCACTTAATGAGTCACCTAATGATTCATTAGGTGACTGGATGACTCGTTACCTCGACTCATCATCACTATTGGAAATTTTGAATAATTTATGGTCTTGACAATCGGATGGGAATAATGACTCGTTAGATGGGACAATGAGTCATTGGTCCCATTTGTTGCCACTGGAAGGGGCTTTTAACCCTTTTCTGGATTTCCTCTAACGGTTCCCTACAAAGAGTCATTACACCAACTATGACTCTTTCTCTAACTTATTGTTTGGGGGAAGATTTTTTATCACATTCTATACTTGACTGAATGGCCAACACAATGACTCGTTACCGCTGATGATGGGTCATTGTACTACTCAATGAATCTGAGGGACGAACTTGTTGGGCAACTAACGACCGACTTAACAGGTCATTGCCTCTGACATTGACTGATCTGATGAGTCATTCTAAGAAAAAAAATTTTGGTTTCTTTTGGTTTTTCATTCCAAGTCTGGGGTTTAGCCTTAGAAACCTTTGGGGTGTTATAATATCTCTCCCTTGGGAACATTTGTCCTCGAATGAAGGCTAAATAAGCAGAAAGTCTAAGGAAAGAGATGCAATCCCAAACTGAAGACTATAAACTAAACACTGAAGGAGTGACTGACTCCAAAGTGAGATAGATATACTAACTGAATTCATGAAACTAGGGGCACACTAAAAATATGAATAGAGCTGACTCTAATGGAACTGAATAGAGTACTGAGGAGGAATTTAGTACCTGATGAAGCTGAGCTGGAAGGGAATAAGTGAGTATATTTAGACATCATATCTGCATCTCCTTCTCATTAAGCTCCCTCAACTAGCTGGTTGTTCCATGAAACCTTTACTGAAGCAACCTCCTTATTCCTCAGCTTACAAATTTCATTGGAACCTATGTCCTTTACACCAACACTCCCTAGAGGCAATACTAATGTCAGATCACTAATGCATTTCTTGAACAAGGACACATGGAAGACTGGGTGCACCAATGCTAACTCTGCATGCAATTCCAGCTCATAGGTGTCATACCCCGAGAATTCAAGAATCGGTCCCGAAAGCGAATCGGAGAAAAACTGGAAAAATGTCGCAGCAGTTGCAGAATGAGTCACTGAACGACTCGTGAGAAGACCCCATGAGTCGTCAGGTGACTCGTGGGAAGGCCTAGAAGGATGAGGGACTCGAGGTCCTCATGGGTGATGTAACGACTCGTGGTCGGCCACCACGAGTCGTCATGTCAGCCGTGGGGTGGTTCTAGAGGAAGATTGGAAAATTAATCCAGTGCACTTGACAGGAGGTGGCAACGAGTCGTGGCTGCTGGGGATGAGTCGTCATGTCACTCGTTAGGAGCCCTGGTAGACCAGTTACCTAGTGAACTTAATGAGCGAACCAATGGATCGTGAGCCCTGGTGACGAGTCATCGGGTCATCCATTAGGACCCCCTGACAGTTATTTTCAATGAATTCAGTAAGGGCTTCCGTAATTTTTAATTTCTAAGGGCCTATACTATGTCGTTTTAAGCTCGTAATAGAGGGTTTTTTAGCAGAGAAAAACCTATATTAGGCCATTACTTTGATGCATGCAAGGTTGGGGGTTTGAGGAGAAGAATCAAGGTGAATTCTCAAGGTTTTCAAAGGGAAAATCTCAGCTGGGCAATTAGGAAGAGTTAGAATTCTTCAATCCTAGGTATGTAAGGCTATTAGTGGGTGCTTCCTTCCACACCCATGCCCATTCCCTATCAAATTGTAATTGGTTTGTAATAATCAAGTATGGGGTTTCATTCAATTACATGATTCTTACATCTCTATTCATGGGTATGATTAAATTGAGTTGATATTGATGATTTACTAAGCTTGGGAAGATTCTAACATAATTTCTTTTATAAAATTATTTTTCTAAAAATTGAATCTAAAACGCCCATGTGTGGATAGTTCATAAGAGAAGTGATTGTGGAAGAATGTGATGATGATGGAATAGATGATGAAAGGCATGTTTCCAATCTTACCCATGATTTTGATGATGTTTTTAAAGATGATTAAATAGACCCAATATGGTAGAGCTTTGGGTGATGCCCATATGATGGTTTCAAATAGTGATTTTCCCCGATATGAGCTTGCCACATGGTTGAGATGAAATTTTCCCTTAATTCTTATTATGAATTCTAGCTTGTGGTATGTTTCAAAGTAAAGCCTTCTCTATACGTAAATCCTTAATTGATTTGTATATTATTGTCGAGCTTTGTCAAGGACAATGTTAAGCTTCGTTTCACATGATGTTGAGTCTAAATATGATTTCATTTAAAGTTTATACCTCGGGAATTCAAGAATCGGACCCGGAAGTGAATCAGGAGAAAAACTGGAAAATGTTGCAGCAGTTGCAGAACGGGTCACTTAACTACTCGTGAAGAGGCCAAACGAGTCATCAAGTGACTCGTGGGGAAGGCCTGATATGATGCAAGACTAGAGGTCCCAACGGGCGATGTAACGACTCGTGGTCAGACATCACAAGTCGTCACGTCAGTCCTGGGGAGGTATTAGAGAAAGATGGTGAAGCTTATCCAGTGTACTTGATGGATGGCACCTAACGAGTCGTCGTCAGTCCTAACGAACCATTAGGTGGGCCGTTACCAAGACAGATACGTTTTCATGAATGATAAGGCAGTGCACTTGACGGGTGAACCAACAGATCGTGTGCTCTAGTAACGAGTCATCAGGTCGTTGGTTAGGACCCCCTGATAGTTATTTTTAGCGATTTCAGTAAGGGTTTTTCCATAATTCCTATGTTCTAAAGGCCTATACTACGTCGTTTTAAGCTCGTAATAGAGGGTTTTAAGTAGAGATAAACCCATCTTAGGCCATTTCTTTATGCATGCAATGTTGAAGGCTTGGGGGGAGGAAATTGAGGAGAATTTCAAGGTTTTCAAGGGAAATCTTAGCTGGGAAATTAGGAAGAGTTAGGATTCTTCAATCCTAGGTATGTAAGGCTATGAGTGGGTGCTTCCTTCCACACCCATGCCTATTCCCTATTAATTTGTGATTGGTTTGTGATGATCAAGTATGGGTATTCATTTAATTGAATGATTCTTACATTTATAATCATGGTTATGATTAAATTAAGTTGATATTGGTGATTTACTAAGCTTGGACAGATTCTATCTTAGTTTCTTTTATAAAAATTGTTTTCTAAAAATTGAATCTAAAATGTCCATGTGTGGGTAGTTCATAATAGAATGTGATGATGATTGGGTAGATGATGAAAAATATGTTTCCAACCTTACCCATGATTTTGATAATGTTTTCAAAGAGGATTAAATAGACCCAAGTATGATGAAGCTTTGGGTAGTGCCCAATGTTGAGTATGACTTGATGGTTTTCGTGAATTGACTTTATTACTTCGTTCTGGAGTGAAATCTCCCAAATTACAAAGCTTTTAATAAATTGTATGAGTTCAAGCATGATAAGGTTTTGGGCAAGGCCCTCATGTTGATGATGATGATGTGATATTTCTAAGTAGGCTTACCACATGATTTTGGAGTAAAGTCTCCAATTATTGATTGAGCTTGTGGTATGTATTATAGTAAAGCTTATCATATATATGAATTCATAATTGAGATGTATGTTGGCATTAAGCTTCATTTCACATGATGTTGAGTCTAAGCATGATTCCATTCTAAGCGTTGTCGAGACGACATTGTTGCGCTTCATATTTATATTATGTCTAGTGTATGCATGGTTTCATAATGAGCTTAGTCAATAGACAATGTTGAGCTTCGTTTCATACAATGTTGAGTTATGCATAATTTCATGTTGAGCTTCGTTACTAAATGATGTTGAGCTTCGTATTTATACAATGTAGAGCATTGCATGTTTTGGGAGAAGAGTCTAGCACCGAGCGGGCTAAGGGTCGACTACCCTATGCCCCAGAACTACGCGCCAACATAGGTTGATTTCTTTATATTATTGGGACCTCCCTTGTGAGCTATCCCCAGCCCGATTGGCCTTTTCAGCTTGATATCAGTATCATGGTAGCGTCACTAGCCTTGACAAGGTTTTAGACGGCTCTTCCTACTTGAGTGTAATAGTCGGGACCACGTAAGCTCTATCGTGGTATGTCGGTTAAGTGACGAGTCTCCCACTGTCTATATTATTTGAGTTTGCATATCCATTACTCATGATGATTATCTTATGCATGCATGTATAAAAAGCAAGGTTTTACTCATTGTTTCGCGTTTGATATAAATGTTATGATGTAGCTTTGAGTCATCGATTTAGTCATGATATTCTAAATCCAAGCATGACAACGCATAAAATAAGAATGATTTCATAATAAATGCTTGTGATCTTTTCTTATCCTTAACGACTATCATATATGTATGACTTGTTTTGAAAGACTATTATTGCTCTAGCAGTTTTATTTACCTTGAATACTCGGTACATTCCACCAACTGACCGCATACTTTCTATGCTGCATTGTTTCATGATGCAGGATCTGGTTCTCAAGTTCAGCCCCGTTCATAGCCGCTTATTATCGCTAGCACCTACTTGTTTTGGTGAGTCCTCATCTTCCAAGGACTAGACTTTCAGTTATCTTGAGCGTATTTTTAGTTTCAGTATTTCTGAGCTAGTTGGGGGTGTTGTTCCATCAGCTCGTCCAGATTAGAGGCTTATCAGACTTAGACATGTATTCAGCATCAGATGTTCATTCTGTTGTTATGTTAAGTTAGACTTCCGCTGAGTTTATATTTATGTTTCCTTCATGTTTATCGAATGAGTTAGTGAATGCTTATGCCATGGGTTGACTTGGGGTTTCTCGGGGTTCCTTGTACCGTGTCTATGATCCGGGTCTCCTCTCGGGTCTTGACATAAAGCTTTGTCGAGATGACGTTGTTGAGCTTCATATTTATGTGATGTCTAGTGTATGCGTGATTTCATAATGAGCCTTGTCAATAGACAATGTTGAGCTTTGTTTCATACGATGTTGAGTTTATGCATGATTTCATGTTGAGCTTCGTCACTAGACGATGTTGAGCTTCATACTTACACGATGTAGAGCATTGCATGTTTTGGGAGAAGATTCTAGCACCGAGCAGGCTAAAGGTCGATAACCCTATGCCCCAGAACTACGCGCCAACGCAGGTTGATTCTATTATATTACAGGGACTCCCTTATGAGCTATACCCGGCCCGATTGCCCCTTCATCTTGATATCAATATCATGGTAGTATCCTTAGTGTTGGTAAGGTTTTGGATGGCTCTGCCCACTTGAGTGTAATAGTTGGGACCAAGTAAGCTCTATCGTGGTATGTCGGTTAAGTGATGAGTCTCCCACTATCTATACCATTCGAATTTTCATATCCATTTCTCATGATAATTATCTTATGCATGCATGTTCAAGAAGCAAGGTTTGACTCATTGTTCATCTTTTGATATAAATGTTATCTTTTAGCTTTGAGTCATTCGAATCAATTATGAGGTTCTAAAGCCATGCACGAACACGTTATGATAAGAGTATGAATTTAGAATGAATGCATGTAGTCTTCTACTTACTCTTAAAAGATTGTTATATGTATGAATAGTTTTAAATGATTTATGTTACCAAAGCAGTTTTACTTACCTTGCATACTCCGTAAATTCAACGTACTGACTGCATACCTTCTATGCTTCATCATTTCATGATGCAAGATCTGTATCACAGGTTCAGCCCCGTTCGTAGCCGCTTATCAGAATTAGCACCTGCTTGTTTGGGGAGTCCTCATCTTTGAAGGACTAGACTTTCAGTTATCTTGGATGTATTTTCAGTTTCAGTACTTGTAAGCTAGTTGGGGGTGTTATCCCATCAGCTCGTCCAAATTAGAGGCTTATCAGACTTAGACATGTATTCAGCTTCAGATTTTCATTCTTTTGTTATGTTAAGTTAGACTTCTGCTGAGTTTTTAACTATGTTTCTTCATGTTTATTGAATAAGTTAGTGAATGCTTATGCCATGGGTCGACATGGGGTCTTTCGGGGTCCCTTGTCCCGTGTCTACGATCTGGGTCTCCTCTCTGGTCATGAAAAACTTGGTATCAGAGCCATAGGTTTGAAGTATCCTATGGAGTCTGGAAGCCACGTTAAGTAGAGTCTTTTTCATGGGTGTACAGCACGCCACACTTATGACGAAGAGGCTACGAAACGTTTTAGGAAATGTTTTCATCTTTCATGATCTATGTCGTGAGATGAAAAGCCTTTCTATCCCACTAATTCGTGCTATTTGAGATTGCATAATCATGGCTCCTCAAAGGATGAATGGAAGGAGGAATGGAGATAGTCAAGGCGCCACAAGGATGGCATGGGTCGTGGGAATCAACAGGTCCCACTGGTTCAGGAGCCTCAGGCACCGGAGTCAGCCGCCCACACACTGAGTTTCGGCCGCTATCCAGATGCTTGCATAGGCCTTGACCGCTCAGGTCAATCAGCAGACCATTGCGCATGCTCCGTAGAATGGCAGTGCAGCGACGACTCAAGTTAGGGACTTCTTGAGGATGAACCCGCCGGAGTTTCTTGGGTCCAAGGTGGATGAGGACGTGCACGAGTTCGTGGATGAGGTTATCAAGATCACCCAGGTTATGGGGGTGAGTAGTATAGAGTGCGCAGAGTTGGCCTCCTACCAGTTGAAGGGGGTTGCGCATATTTGGTTCCACCAGTGGAAAGACAACAGGATTGCTGGAGTAGGTACGGTTACTTGGGAAGAGTTCCATGTTGTATTCCCAGATCGGTTCTTCCCTCGGGAGATGAGGGAGCTAAAGGCAGCTGAGTTTGTAAATCTGAAGCAAGGGAGGATGACAGTAGTAGAGTATTCCCTTGAGTTCACCCACCTATCGAAGTATGCTCCTGAGTTAGAGGCTGACTAGAGGGCGTGAGTGAGCAGGTTTGTGCATGGGATAGCAGGTTACTTGGATAAGGAATGCAGGATTGCTATGCTCCATTAGGATATGGACTTCCTTCGGATGGTGTTGTACGCCCAGCAAATGGAGGCAACACATTCGAGAGAAAGAGAGGCCAAGAGGGCCAGGACAGATTCTCCCAGCAGAGGTCCGGCTGTGGGCATCGACAGCAGACCCATCAGAGATCGTCAGCCCCTGCATCATCAGCTTTGAGTGTTCCATCTCGGCCTAGGAACGATCAGAGAGGGCGAGCATCAGGCTTGAGGCGTCAGAGCAGCAGGCCCACAAATTCAGGTGTCCCAGCTTGTCGCAGATGTGGATAAGGGCATGTAGGCCAGTGCTTGGCAAGTTCGGGTGCAGGAAACTCGAGCACATGCTTAGAGATTGTCAAGCAGCGAGACAGGATCAGGTTGGGGGGCGAGTCCCAGCTTCTAGCTCAGCAGCCCCACCCCCTCGCTCAACACATCAGGGGGCATCTACTAGTGCAGCTGACGGTCAGCGCTAGAACAGATTCTATTCCCTAGCATCTCGTTCAGAGTCGGAGGTCTCCCCAAACGTGGTTATTGGTATGTTACAAGTATTCCATGTTGATGTTTATGCTCTATTAGATCCAGGGGCCACCTTGTCCTTTGTGACACCTTATGTAGCCAGTAGCTTCGGAGTCAGTCCCGATGTCTTATCAGAATCCTTCTCAGTTTCTACTCCAGTAGGTGACTCAGTTATAGTTTGACGAGTGTATAGAAATTTCCCGGTCTTGGTCCTCCATAAGGTCACCTCAGCAGATCTGATAGAGTTAGCCATGATCGATTATTATGTTATTCTCGGTTGGATTGGTTGTATTCTTGTTATGCTTCCATTAATTGTAGGACCTGGTCAATAGAGTTCAGATTCCCGGGTGAGCCAGTCTTATAATGGAAGTGTAGTTCAGTTGTGCCTGTAGGTCGCTTTGTTTCCTACCTTAAGGCAAGGAAGATGATTTCCAAGGGTTGCATGTATCATTTGGTTAGGGTCAAGGATGTTGAGTCTGAGACCCTAACTATCCAGCCAGTTCTAGTAGTACGTGAGTATCCATAGGTCTTTCCGGATGATTTGCTAGGTATTCCTCACGAGCGAGAGATTGACTTTGGTATTGACTTCCTTCCCGATACGCAGCCTATATATATTCCTCCCTACACGATGGCTTTAACCGAGCTAAAAGAGTTGAAGGATCAGTTAAAGGATTTACAAGATAAGGGCTTCATTAGACTGAGCCAGTCTCCATGGGGCGCACCAGTATTATTTGATTAGAAGAAAGATGGTTCCCTTTGTATGTGCATTGATTTATTGACAGTTGAACAAAGTCACTGTCAAGAACAGGTATCCCTTACCCAGGATCGATGATTTTTTCTATCTGCTTCAGGGTGCTAAGTGTTTCTCGAAGATAGATCTCAGATCTAGGTATCATCAACTCAGAGATCGGGAGAGTGATATCCCCAAGACGGCATTCAGAACACGGTATGGTCATTACGGGTTTGTAGTTATGTCTTTTGGACTAACGAATGCTCCTGAAGCTTTTATAGACCTAATGAATAGGGTGTTCAAGCCATATTTGGACATGTTCGTGATCGTGTTCATTGATAACATCTTGATATACTCTCGGAGTGAGGAGGAGCATGCCGCTCACCTGAGAGTAGTGCTCCAGGCCCTCAAGGACCTCCAATTGTATGCAAATTTTAGCAAGTGTGAGTTTTTGTTGGACTCCGTGGCTTTCTTGGGCCATGTGGTATCTACCGAAGGCATAAAAGTAGATTCGCAGAAAATTAAGGCGGTGAAGAATAGGTCCAAACCGGTGAATCCTTCGGATATTCGGAGTTTCTTGGGCTTAGTTGTCTACTACCGGAGGTTTATTGAGGGTTTCTCATCCATTACAACACCTTTGACTAAGTTGACTCAGAAGAAGGTGAAGTTTCAGTGGTCGGAGGCTTGTGAGAACAGCTTTCAAGAGTTGAATGCTCGACTTACTTCGGCAATAGTGTTGATCCTACCCGAGGGTAACGATGGTTTCGTGGTGTATTGTGATGCTTCTAGAGTTGGACTTGGGTGTGTGTTGATGTAGCGTAGGAGGGTGATAGCTTATGTCTCTCGACAACTAAAGGTGCATGAGAAGAATTACCCGACCCATGATCTTGAATTGGCCACGGTGTTGTTCGCATTGAAGATATGGCAGCATTACTTGTATTGGGTCCATGTGGATGTATTTACGGATCACAAGAGCTTGCAATATATGTTCACACAGAAGGATCTAAATCTTCGGCAAAGGAGGTGGTTGGAGTTACTTAAGGATTATGACATAAGTGTCCTTTACCAGCTGGGCAAGGCTAATGTGGTGGCGGATGCACTTAGTAGGCTCTCACTGGAGATTGTGTCCCATGTGGATGAGGGGAAGAAGGAATTAGTGAAAGATGTTCAACGGCTTGCAAGGCTAGGAGTTAGATTGATCGACGCGACCGATAGTGGTGTTGTTGTACGTAACGGGTCAGAATCGTCCTTGGTGGTTGATGTTAAATCCAGGCAAGATGAGGATCCAATATTGAGGAAGTTGAAGGAGGCGGTGCAGAGTCAGAAAATGGAGGTTTTCTCTCAAGGGGGAAATGGTGTACTACGATACTAGGGTCGACTATGTGTACCGGACGTTGATAATTTGAGAGTTGGGATATTGAATGAAACACATATTACCAGATATTCTATTCATCCAGGATCCACGAAAATTTATCGGGATTTGCGAGAAATCTATTGGTGGGATGGTATGAAGAAGGATATTATAGAGTTCGTAGCGAAATTTTCAAATTGTCAGCAAGTGGAAGTCAAGCATCAAAGACCGGGAGGCGTACTTCAGGATATTACCATTCCCACTTGGAAGTGGGAAGAAATCAATATGGACTTCATTACAGGTCTACCTCGTACGGCTGGCAATACGACTCCATTTGGGTAGTGGAGGACAGGTTGACCAAGGCTGCACACTTCCTACAGGTCAAAACCACGGATTCAGAAGATGATTATGCTAAGCTGTATATTCGGGAGTTGGTTCGGCTTCATGGAGTGCCCTTGTCTATTATGTTGGACCGAGGTACTCAGTTTACTTCTCAATTCTGGAGTTTGTTTCAAAAGGGGCTTGGGACTAAAGTTAATCTAAGCATAACTTTTCATCCCTAGACGGACGACCAAGCAGAACGAACCATTCAGACCCTTGAGGATATGTTGAGGGCATGTGCTATGGATTTTAAAGGAAGTTGGGATGATCATTTGCCTTTGATCGAGTTTGCTTAGAATAACAGTTACCACTCTAGTATCTAGATGGCACCGTTTGAGGCTCTCTACGGGTGGAGGTGTAGATCTCCAATCGGATGGTTTGAGGTTGGTGAGGCAGCTATGGTAGGACCAAATTCGGTTCATGAGGCGATGGTGAAGGTTCAGGTGATAAGGGACCGATTGAAAACCGCTCAGAGTCATCAGAAATCGTATGATGATGTGAGGAGAAGAGATTTGGAGTTTAATGTGGATGACTGGGTGTTTCTAAAGGTATCTCCCATGAAGGGAGTCATGCGGTTCAGAAAAAGGGAAAACCCAGTCCCCGCTATATTGGCCCCTACTGGGTTGTGAGAAGAGTTGGTAAGGTGGTGTATGAGTTGGACTTGCCTTCAGAATTGGCTCAGTTCATCCTGTGTTCCATGTATCGCTTTTGAAGAAGTTCTTGGGTGATCCATCCTTGGTGGTTTTGGTAGACAGTGTTGGTGTGAAAGATAGCCTCAGTTATGAAGAAGTTTCGGTTGAAATTTTGGATCGACAAGTTCGAAGGTTGAGGAACAAAGAGGTAGCTTCAGTTAAGTTTTTATGGAGGAATTAGCATGTTGAGGGAGCTACGTGGGAGGCCAAAGCGAACATGATGTGTAGATACCCACATTTGTTCTCTACCGGCTCAGTTCCGACTTGAGGTATCAGTTTTTGCCCTAATTCTCTAATCAGTTTCCATGTTTAGTTCATGTGCGCAAGTTTGAATTATGTTATGATAAATGCTTGTGATTCCTGAATTTAGTTTAGCTATGTGTTTCTTTTCGGAGGTAGTCATTCCGTGAAATTTTGGTTAAAATAATTAGTATTAGAGTATGATAATTGCTTGTTTCTGTTTCCTGCTTGTTTCTAACATTCGAGGACGAATGTTCCCAAGGGGGAGATATTGTCATACCCCGAGAATTCAAGAATCGGACCCAGAAGTGAATCGGAGAAAAATTGGAAAAATGTTGCAACAATTGCAGAACGAGTCACTAAATGACTCGTGAGGAATACCCCACGAGTCTTCAGGTGACTCGTGGGAAGGCCTGGAAGGATGAGGGACTCGGGGTCCTCACAGGTGATGTAACGACTCGTGGTCAGCCACCACGAGTCGTCATGTCAACCGTGGGGTGGTTCTAGAGGAAGATTGGAAAATTGATCCAGTGCACTTGACGGGAGGTGGCAACGAGTCGTGGCTGCTGGAGACGAGTCGTCATGTCACTCGTTAGGAGCCCCGACACACCAGTTATCCAGTGAACTTAACGAGCGAACCAATGGATCGTGAGCCCTGGTGACGAGTCGTCGAGTCATCCGTTAGGACCCCTTAACAGTTATTTTCAGCAAATTCAGTAAGGGCTTTTCCGTAATTCCTAAGTTCTAAGGGCCTATACTACGTCATTTTAAGCTCGTAATAGAGGGTTTATAGCACAGAATAACCTATCTTAAGTTATTACTTTCATGCATGCAAGTTTGGGGGTTTGAGGAGAAGAATTAAGGTGACTTCTCAAGGTTTTCAAAGGGGAATCTCAGCTGGGCAATTAGGAAGAGTTAGAATTCTTCAATCCCAGGTATATAAGTCTATGAGTGGGTGCTTCCTTCCACACCCATGCTCATTACCTATCAAATTGTGATTGATTTGTAATAATCAAGTATGGGGTTTCATTCAATTACATGATTCTTACATCTCTATTCATGGGTATGATTAAATTGAGTTGATATTGATGATTCACCAAGCTTGGGAGGATTCTAACTTAATTTCTTTTACAATTTTTTTTTCTAAAAATTGAATCTAAAACGCCCATGTGTGGATAGTTCATAATAGAAGTGATTGTGGAAGAATGTGATGATGATGGAATAGATGATGAAAGGCATGTTTCCAACCCTACCCATGATTTTGGTTATGTTTTCAAAGAAGATTAAATAGACCTAAGTATGGTAGAGCTTTGGATGATTCCCATATGATGTTTTCAAATAGTGAATTTCCCCGACATGGGCTTGCCACATGGTTGAGATGAAATTTTCTTTTAATTCTTATTATGAATTCTAGCTTGTGGTATGTTTCAAAGTAAAGCCTTCTCTATGCGTAAATCCTTAATTGATATGTATATTATTGTCGAGCTTTGTCAAGGACAATGTTAATCTTCGTTTCACATAATGTTGAGTCTAAATATGATTTCATTTAAAGCTTTGTTGAAATGACATTGTTGAGCTTCATATTTATATGATGTCTAGTGTATGCATGATTTCATAATGAGCCTTGTCAATAGACAATGTTGTCATGCCCCACCTTGGGAGGCATGACTGGCACCTAGTGCCCTATTAGGATCTGAACTGACTTACTGACTAATTCTAGGCACTCCTGGTGCAGGCTTACCCCTCAAATCAAGAAAAAAATGGGCTATATCTAGGCTGTAAACATAGCCCTCGGCTGACAAGGCCTTATAGCCATCTGTAAAAGAAAACTAGCTAGCCAGAAACAACAACAATGGGGGATCCTATGTGGGCTGACAAGACCACCATGATGTCTAGTTATGACTATAAAGTAAATACATAGCTATGCTGAACTATGGCTGACAAGGCCACTAATCAATCAGCTAAATGCCCCACACAGCCAACATGTAAGCTAAAACACATATAGGCAACACACGGCCAACAACAGCTAACCAAAGGAAACTAGAAACAATCCGCAAGCCTCTAGGAGTAATATGATGGCCGGGATAGGGCCCCGACCTACCCATAAACTGTACAAACAAAAGAGATAAACCTTTTATCTACAAGCTCCGGAAGAAGGGAGCTAACTACCTTGTAACGCTGGTTGGAAGCTACGAGGGACCTACTCCTCGTCTCTCTATACCTGCAGGCAAGTAATGAAGTGCCCTAGAAAGGGCGTCAGTACAACATATACTCAATATGTAAGGCGATAACTGTAAATGATTGAATATAAAAGGTAAAGCTGAAATGACTGAAAGAAAAGGAATAGAAGTCATACCTGAATAGCTAGGTTTTCCCTTATCTAGTCTATCAATAATTAAAGCAAACAAGAACCTTACCTAGCCCCCATAAGCCGGAAGGTACAACCAACACAAAACAACCCACCTGGGGCTCCCATAAGCCCTGGTGAGTACACATGAATCTATATACCCCTATCAAGGTCATAACGGATCATACTGGTAACTATAGCCGTCCTGTCAGTTCTCTGGGTCTGCAATTAAGCCCGCTCGGGTCCTGACTGTAGCTGTGTATGAGTCCAGTGGGCTCTTGATATTTGCACCCCAGGCACCAGGCTTGTTAGGGGTGTGGTGTCGATACGACATATGTATAATAGTCCAGCCATGGAATGGACTCTATGAGGACCTGGGACCCTATTTTTGTCCCTCGCTGATGGCATGCCGCTCGTTATGGAGCGACATCATCTCACCCTTGGCGGGCGTCGAGTCAGCTAATAACCTTAGGGTTGGTCATGGAGGGATATATAGGCAAATCAAATCCCAAACAAAGCGTAGAATACTAATCTCAGCTAATAGCAACAACTATACATGATTAATGTACTTCTAATTGTCTTACCAAGATTTAAACTGAATTATAATACTATAGGAACTAACTTGCCGAAGGAAACTGCCCTAACATACCTCAATCACCGGTTTTTTATTAGCTGGTAAGTTCCAATTCGTATTCAGCAGCTCTTCCCAATTGAAAACGTGTTAGTGGAAGAATGGGATTAGTTTTAATACTAAATTCGGTGAAAAGGAAAACTTTATATATAAATATTAACTATATTTCAACTTAACGGAACACATTCGAAAACTCGTTATTTCTTGAAAGTCTAGAAGGGAGAAATGCTTACTTGAAGCCTGTGATCGTATAGAAATTAGTTTGGCGCAATTCTGACAATTTTGGCTCGGTGAGACGACGATTTTCCGGGCGAATTTCGTGTAAATAACTCCATAGCGATGCTCTCTATGGACTTAAACTTCAATACCCAAAGTTAATCGGAGTTTGGACGACATTTGGTAGCGTAATCGGATGAAAATTAATTAATTTCCTCGTAGTCTCTTAAGTTTGGCCCTGGTTAACTTAGAAAATGATCTTAAAATTGAACTAAAGGACTATTTATATGTATTAGGGCGGTGTCCTGGGCGGCGCCCCGTGCTGGCCAAAGCGCTAAGAGGCCGGCGCCTCGGACCTCTCAAAGCGCCAAGGTTCCCGGTGCCACGCGCCTCTCAAGGCGCCAATTTCCTGGCGCCTCACGCCTCTCCAAACGCCAGTGGCCTGGCGCGCCGCGCTGGTTGGTGTCCTGCTGGCTGGCGCATTGTGCTGGCCCTGAGAGGCCTGGTCTGGCTTGACACGACTTCTGAGGCTTCTCTACACGCGTCGTACACTCTTTATCTACTTCAAATCACGTGTATGCCTACTATTAGTTAACTTTCACGGGGTGTAACATCCTCCCTCCCTTAAGAACATTTGTCCTCGAATGTCAACTCGGTTTATAGGGGTTTATCTCTTTTAGGACTATTATTCTGGAAAAATTTTGGCAGAGTACCCCCTGTAACATAGACTATTTGAAAACCTCAAAAAAGCAAAAAAGTCCAAAAAAGACATCTCACTAATACTATAACAAGTATTTCACAATAAAGCTGAAGTTAACTAAGCATTATATAACACAAATCATGAAAGAGCAACTGAGTCGACAACTTACCTTAACTGCGTAATCGGAACTAGGCCTGGAACAGATGGGGATATCTCGATTTCATATCATCCTCAGCCTCCCAAGTCATTTTTTCTCTGTTCTTATTCCTCCACAATAATGTAACAGAAGCGACATCTTTAGTCCTCAGCCTGCGCACCTGCCGATCCAATATAGTTACTGGAACCTCTTCATAAGCTAACTCTTTAGTGATTTGGACATCCTCAACTGGCACAACTCGGGAGGGATCTCCTATTCACTTTCATAGCATTGAAACATGGAAGACTGGGTGAACAAATTCTTATTCTGAAGGGAGATCTAGCTCATACGCCACCTGGCCTATCCTTCGGAGGATTTGATACTGTCCAATAAACCTTGGGCTAAGCTTGCCCTTCTTACCAAATCTCATCATGCCCTTCATTTGCGAAACCTTTAGGAATACCCAGTCACCCACATCAAACTCTAAGTTCCTCCGACACACATCAGATTAGGATTTCTGGCGGCTCTGAGCTGATCACAGGCGTTTCCTGATAAGTTTCACCTTCTCCTCTGACTGAAGAATAATATCTGGCCCAATCAATCCCGATTCTCCTACCTCGAACCAACCAACTGGGGATCTACACTTCCATCCATATAAAGCTTCATAAGGCGCCATCTGAATTGCTGAATGGTAACTGTTGTTGAACGCGAATTCAATAAATGGCAAGTGCTTATCCCAGTTGCCTCCGAAGTCTAACACGCATGCCCATATCATTTCTTCGAGCGTCTAAATTGTGCATTCTGCTTGCCCATTTGTCTGAGGATGGAAGGCAGTACTCAAATTAACCTGTGTCCCCAAACCTTTCTGGAAGGATTGCCAAAATTTAGCTGTGAACTGTGCCCCTCTGTCAGAAATGATTGATATTGGAACACCAAGTAATCGTACTATTTCTCTGATATACAATTCAACATAGTCCTCGATCGAGAAGGTAGCCTTCACCAGTAGAAAATGAGCTGACTTCATCAATCTATCAATGATGACCCAGATAGAATCAAATTTTCGCCTAGTACGGGGTAACCCTGTAACAAAGTCCATATTAATCGCCTCCCATTTCCACATAGGTACTTCTATTTCTTGTGTCAATCCACCAGGTTATTGATGTTCAACCTTCACTTGCTGGCAGTTAGGACATTGTGCCACAAATTTTGCTACCTCCTTTTTCATCCCCGGCCACCAATAAATCTCTTTTATATCATGGTACATCTTCGTTGAACCTGGATGAAGAGAATAACGGGAATAATGTACCTCGCCCATAAGCTGCTGGCGAAGCCCTGCCGCATCCGGCACATAAAGGCGGCCCCTATACCTCAAAACTCGATCTCCAGTTACCCTGAAATCTACTACTTCCCCTCGTTGAGCTCTACTCCTGAGTTGAACTAGGTTAATATCTTCATACTGCCGCTCTTTCACTTCTACAACCAATGATGACACCGCAGTATTCTAGGTCACTGCCGCACTGTCTCCTGAATCTACTATATAGACTGCCAGATTCACTAGTTAATGTAATTCTCGAGCTAGTTCCTATTGTTCTGGCATCAGGTATGCTAAACTCCCCATAGATTTGTGACTAAGCGCATCTGCTACAACATTGGCTTTTCCCGGATGATACAAGATATTCACATCATAATCTTTCAATAATTCTAACCAGCGATGTTGCCGCAGATTCAACTCTTTCTGTGTGAAGATATACTGGAGGCTCTTGTGGTCAGGGAAAATATCTACATGAACTCCATATAGATAGTGCCTCCATATTTTTAAGGCATGCATGACCGCGACTAATTCCAGGTCATAGGCGGGGTAGTTGTTTTCATGCTTCCTTAGCTATCTCGAAGCGTAAGCAATTACCTTACCATGCTGCATTAGAACACATCCTAACCCGACACCCGAAGCATCGCAGTACACTGCATAACCCTCTGATCCTTCTGGCAAGGCTAACACTGGTGCTGAGGTCAGTCTGTTTTTCAGCTCTTGGAAACTCTGTTCACATGCTTTGGTCTAGTGAAATTTAACTGCTTTCTGAGTTAACTTGGTCAAAGGCGCTGACAGAGTAGAAAACCCTTCTACAAACCTCCTGTAGTAACCGGCTAATCCCAAGAAACTGCGTGCCTTGGTTGGAGTTGTCGGCCTAGGCCATGTTTTTACCGCCTCAATCTTTTGGGAGTCTACCTGGATACCAACTTCTGACACAACATGACCCAGAAAGGCCACTGAATTCAACCTAAACTCACACTTGGAAAATTTTACATATAGCTGATGATCTCTGAGAATCTGGAGCACTGTCCTCAAATGATCCTAATGTTCTACTTCCGAATGGGAATACACCAGAATATCATCAATAAATACTATCACAAACAGATCCAGATACGGTCTGAAAATACTGTTCATCAAGTCCATAAAAACTGTTGGAGCCTTCATCAACTCGAAGGACATGACGAGAAATTCAAAGTGGCCATATTTGGTCCTAAAAGCGGTTTTTGGAATATCTCTTTCTCGGACTCGAATCTGATGATACCCAAATCTTAAATCAATCTTGGAAAAATACTTAGCCCTATGTAACTGATCGAACAAGTCATCTATTATGGGAAGCGGGTACTTTTTCTTGATAGTAACTTTATTCAACTACCGGTAGTCTATGCACATACGGAGGGATCCATCCTTCTTTCTCACAAATAGGACTGGCGCGCCCCGAGTGAAGTACTCGGCCTGATGAAGCCCTTGTCTAGCAAATCTTTCAACTGCTCCTTTAATTCCCTGAGCATAGTAGGAGCCATCTGTTACGGAGGAATAAATATAGGCTGTGTACCCGGTAATAAGTCAATTGCAAAGTCGATTTCCCGTTCTGGGGGAATACCAAGAAGTTCATCTGGGAATACATCTGGGAATTCATTAACCACTGGAATAGATTGAAGAGTCAGAGATCCTTCTTGGACATCCTAAACCCTGACAATATGATAAATACATCCCTTTGCTATCAATTTTCTCCGCCGAAGATAGGAAATAAACCTCCCTTTTGGCGTAGCCGCACTACCTTTCCACTCCCATACAACTCCCCTAGGAAGTGGAATTGGATAGTCTTGGTCCAACATTCGACATTGGCATAGCATTGCGCTAGACAATCCATACCCATAATTGCATCAAAATCAATCATCTCTAATTCTACCAAATTTGCTAAAGTCTAGCGGCCAACGACCTCTACTGTGCACCCTCGGTAGATCCTCTTAGCTATAACAGAATCAACGACGGGGGTAGACACTAAAAAAGGTCACTGAAGCAATTCTGGGGTAATACTGAACTTCCAAGCCACTAACGGTGTAACATAAGATAAAGTGTCGCCATGGTAAATCATATGTGTGATCTGGACCGGTACCTGAACTGGAGGCCCCTGATCTGCCTCGGCCTCTGCCGGCTGGAGCTAAGGGCCTGCGCCCTGCTGGGGGGGCTGGGGAACATGACACCACTGAAGATCTATCCTGTCGATCTTGATCGCGTTGACCTCGAGCCGGAGTCCCTCATTCGATGAACCTCTTGTCCACGTGCATAACATGCCGTAGAACCATACTTCATGCCCCAAAATGACATCAGATGTAAATAGGGAAAAGTGGTACAGTAAATCTTCTCTTCTCCGACCCCCTCTGCTGTTGTGATCCTGCTAACCATGAGCTCTCGTCGGGCCCCAACTGTCCCCTATGACCAAACCTGCTCCCCTGCTGCTGTGGTGGAGGTGGGGGTTTGGGTGGCTTGTCTGATAATCGTGGTCTAGGTACACTCTGGGACTCCGTATGCGTATCATTGGGTCTAGTCCTGCGGCACTGCTCCTGACTTTCCCTCTCTATACCTCGCTGCCACTGCCGAATCCACTCAATATTCTGGGAAAATGCCTGAACACAAGGAATATCCATGTCCTCTCGCAAGGTAGCTGTGATACAGGTCTCCACATATTTTGGATTCAGCCCCATAATGAACCGGTGCACCTTAGCTGGCTTAGTATCCACAAAGGCCGGTGTATATCAGGCCAAGGAATCGAATCTCATAGCATATTCTTGAATATTCATTGAACCCAGCTCCAGGTGCAAAAATTGATCTACCTTGGCCTGGCGGATCTCCCGTGGAAAATAATGATCTAAGAAAGCCTCTGAGAAGCTGGGCCAAGTCGGAGGGGGAACATCTTTGCCTCGGGACCTTTCCCAACTCTTTTACCATAGTACTGCAATGTCCCGCAACCAAAACACTACTAACTCCACTAATTCTATAGGTGTGGCATGCATTACCTTGAAAATTCACTACAACTGGTCCAGGAAATCCTGAGGGTCCTCATCCTGATCTGTCCTTGTGAATTGCAGGGAACTCAGTGCAAGGAACTCTCAGACCCTTGAGCTACCAAGCCCTCCTGAAGATTCTGCAACCACTGGTACCACGGGCTGACGTTGTGCGGCCATCATCTGAGCCAACATAACAACAACACTCCTAACCTCCTGGTCGTACTATATTGGTATAGGTACTGCTGGAGGGGGTGTCGACATATTTGCTGCTCCAAGCGGCTCTTGGCGTGGTGGAGAATGCCGGGGAGATCAAGATGAAATCTCCCTGTCGCCCTCAGATCGGGTTGACTCTTATAGGGGCACCCTACTAGTGCCCTCTCCTGCTGCCACGTCCAATCTCCTGCCAGTCATAGGGTGTCGCGAGTTTGACATTTCTCTGTAGACAAAAGGAATATGTAAGCTTAGAGATTCAACCCTATACCGTACAACTCTATAGCACGACTGAATAAGGAAGAAGAGTAACCATCCTAAAATGCCTCGCAGCCTCCTGCCTATAGTATGTGGTGCACAACACATCCATAGACAAGACTCTACTTAGGATGGCTTGCAGACTCCCTAGGATACAACCTTCTCTGATACCAAGTTTGTCATGCCCCACCTTGGGAGGCATGTCTAGCACCTAGTGCCATACTAGGATCTGAACTGACTTACTGACTAAGCCTAGGCACTCCTGGTGCAGGCTTACCCCTCAAATCAAGAAAACAACGGGCTATATCTCGATTGTAAACACATCCCCCAGCCAACAAGGCCTTATATCCATCTGTAAAAGAAAACCAGCTAGCCAGAAACAACAACAATGGGGAATCCTATGCGGGCCGACAAGACCACCATGATGTCTAGTTATGACTATAAAGTAAATCTAGAGTTATGCTAAACTATGGCTGACAAGGTCGCTAATCTATCAGCTAAAGGCCCCACACTGCCAACATGTAAGCTAAAACACATATAGGCCCCACACGGCCAACAACAGCTAACCACAGGAAAATAGAAATAATCCCCAAGCCTCTAGGAGTAATATGATGGCTAGGATAGGGACCCAACCTACCCATAAACTGTACAAACAAAAGAGATAAACCTTCTATCTATAAGCTCCGGAAGAAGGGAGCTAACTTCCCTGTAACGCTGGCTGGAAGCTACGAGGGACCTGCTCCTCATCTCTCTGTACCTGTAGGTAAGTAATGCAGCGCCCCAAAAAGGGTGTCAATACAACATGTATTGAATATGTAAGGCAATAACTGTAAATAACTGAATAAAAAAGAAAAGCTGAAATGATTGAAAGAAAAGGAATAGAAGTCATACCTGAATAGCTGGGTTTTCCCTTATCTAGTCTATCAATAACTAAAGAAAACAAGAACTTTACTTGGCCCCCATAAGCCGGAAGGTACAACCAGCACAGAACAACCCACCTGAGGCTCCCATAAGCCCTGGTGAGTACACATGAATCTATATACCCCTATCAATGTCATAACGGGTCATACTGGTAACTATAGCCGTCCTGCCAGTTCCCTGAGTCTGCAAGTAAGCCCGTTCAGCTCTTGATTGTAGCTGTGTCTGAGTCCAGTGGACTCCTGATATCTACACCTCGGGCACAAGGCTTGTTGGGGTGTGGTGCTGATACAACATACATATAATAGTCCATCCATGGAATGGACTCTATGAGGAACTGGGACCCCATTTTCATCCCTCGCTGACAACATGCCGCTTTTTCTGGAGCGACGTCATCTCACCCCTGGCGGGCCTCGACACAACTAATAACCCTGGGTTGGTCATAGAGGGCTATATAGGCAAATCAAATCCCAAGCAAAGCGTAGAATACTAATCTCAGCTAATAGCAACAACTATTCATGATTAGTGTACTTTTGATTGTCTTACCGGGATTCAAACTGAATTATAATGCTATAGCAACTAACTTGCCGAAGGAAACTGCCTTAACATACCTTAATCACCGGTTTCTGATTAGTTGGTAAGTTCCAATTTGCATTCAACAGCTCTTCCTAATTGAAAACGTGTTACTGGAAGAATGGGACTAGTTTAAATACTAAATTCGGCAAAAAGGAAAACTTTATATATAAATATTAACTATATTTCAACTTAACGGAACACAGTCAAAAACTCATTATTTCTCAAAATTCTAGAAGGGAGAAATGCTTACTTGAAGCTTGTGATTCAGAATATCACGTGTATACCTACTATTCCTTAACTTTCACAGGGTGTAACATCTTGAGCTTCGTTTCATACGATGTTGAGTTTATGCATGCATAAGATAATTATCATGTTGAGCTTCGTATTTATACGATGTAGAGAATTGCATGTTTTGGGAGAAAAGTCTAGCAACGAGCGGGCTAAGGGTCTATAACCCTATTCCCCAGAACTACGCGTCAACGTAGGTTGATTCTATTATATTATTGGGAACTCCCTTGTAAGCTATCCCTGACCCAATTGGCCCTTCAGCTTGATATCAATATCATGGTAGCGTCTTGAGCCTTGAAAAGGTTTTGGACGGCTCTGTCCACTTGAGTGTAATAGTCGGGACCTCGTAAGCTCTATCATGGTATGTTAGTTAAGTGATGAGTCTCCAACTGTCTATACCATTCGAATTTGCATACCATTACTCATGATAATTATCTTATGCATGCATGTTCAATAAGCAAGGTTTGACTCACTGTTCAGTTTTTGATATAAATGTTATGTTTTAGCTTTGAGTCATTCGAGTCAGTTATGAGGTTCTAAACCCATGCATGAACATGTTATGATAAGAGTACGATTTCAGAATGAATGCATGTAGTCTTCTACTTACTCTTAAAAGCTTATTATATGTATGAATGATTTTAAATGATTTATGTTACCAAAGCAGTTTTACTTACCTTGCATACTCGGTACATTCCACGTACTGACCGAATACCTTCTATGTTGCATCGTTTCATGATGCAGGATCTGTATCAAAGGTTCAGCCCCGTTCGTAGTCAGTTATCAAAGTTAGCACCTTCTTGTTTGGTGAGTCCTCATCTTTTGAGGACTAGACTTTCAGTTATCTTGGATGTATTTTCAGTTTCAGTACTTAAGAGCTAGTTGGGGGTGTTATCCCATCAGCTCGTCCAGATTAGAGGCTTATAAGACTTAGACATGTATTCAGCTTCAGATGTTCATTCTGTTGTTATATTAAGTTAGACTTCCACTGAGTTTTTAACTATGTTTCTTCATGTTTATTGAATGAGTTAGTGCATGCTTATGCCATGGGTTGACTTGGGGTTTTTCGGGGTCCCTTGTCCCGTGTGTACGATCCGGGTCTCATCTCGAGTCGTGATAATAGGCCACATTGCTGATGCATCTTAGGAATCCGTAAGGACCAACATATCTAGGACTAAGTTTTCTCTTTCTTTCCAAACCTCATCACACCCTTCATAGGTGAAATTTTCAGATATACCCATCATCCATAGCAAAGTCCAGCTCCCTACTCCTTACATCTGCATACGATTTCTATTGGCTTTTAGCTATTTTCAACTATCCCCTAATAAGATGGACCTTCTGCATAGCCTCATACACTGAATCGGGTCCTATTAAGGTAGATTCGGCAACCTCAAACCATCCTATAGGAGATATCACCTCCTACCATATAATTCCTCGAACGGGGCCATCTGAATACTGGAGTGATAACTATTATTGCATGCAAACTCGATGAGAGGTAGGTGATCCGCCTAATTGCCCTTGAAATTAATAATACAAGCCCTTAATATATCCTCCAGAGTCTGAATGGTCCGTGCAGCCTGGCCATCTGTCTGTGGGTGAAAAGTTGTGTTGAGTTTAACCTGAGTACCAAGTCCTTTATGAAATGACTTTCCAAAGTGAGTGGTGAACTGAGTACCCCTATCTGAAATGATAGACAAGGGAACTCCATGCAACCTGACTAACTCCCGGATGTATAGTTTAGCATAATCCTCTGTTGAGTCTGTGGTCTTAACTGGTAGAAAATGTGCTGACTTAGTCATTCGGTCTACAACCATCCAAATTTAGTCATGTTGTCGGTGTGTACGAGGTAGACCTGTAATGAAGTCCATGTTCACTTATTCCCAATTTCAAGTAGGAATGCTAATATCCTAGGTCGTACCCCCAGGTCTTTGATGTTTAACCTTGACCTGTCGGCAATTCGGACACTTAGCCACAAATTCTGCAATGTCCCTCCTCATGCCATTCCACTAGTAGAATTCCCGTAGATCAGGGTACATCTTGGTGGCACCTAAGTGGATAAAGTATTTGGTGTTGTGAGCTATCGTTAGTATCCGCTTTTTTAAATAGTCTACATAGGGAACACACAACTTGCCCTGATAACAGAGCACACCATCTCCCCTTTGGAGAAAGCTTCCACCTTTTTCCTAAGGACTGCTTCATTCAATTTGAGTAGAATTGGGTCTTCATCCTGCTTTGACTTAACCTCCACCACCAGGGAGGATTCTGACCCACTCTGGGCTACAACTCCACCTTTTGTTCAATCAACCAACTGGACCCCTAACCAAGCTAGTTTGTGAATATCCTTTGCCAGTTCCTTTTTCCCCTCCTCAACATGGGAAATACTCCCCATAGACATCCTATTAAGGGCATCAACCACTATATTAGCCTTGTCCAGGTGATACAACACACTCATGTCATTAATCCTTTAATAATTCTAGCCATCTTCTCTGGCGCAGATTCAAATCCTTCCTATTGAACACATACTATAGGCGCTTGTGGTCAGTAAAACATCCATATGAACCCCATAAACATAGTGCCTCCAAATCTTCAAGGCAAATATTACCGCTGCCAGCTCAAGATCATGAGTCGGATAGTTCTTCTCATAAACCTTGAGCCGTCTGGAAGCATAAGCTTTGACTTTACCATGCTGCATCAGAACACAACCAAGGCCTACTCTAGAGGCATCACAATAGATCATGAACTCGTCTAACTTTCTGGAAGAGTCAAAACTGGGGTTGTTGTGAGTCGAGTCTTTAACTCCTGAAATCACTTCTCATATTCATCAGACTACTAAAACTTCAACTTCTTTTGAGTTAGTTTGGTTAAAGGAGAGGCAATGGAGGAGAATCCTTGTACGAACCGTTTGTAATAACCGACTAGGCCCAAGAAACGCCTAATGTCTGATGGAGAAGTAGGTCTTGTCCAGTCCTTGACTGCTGCTATCTTTTGAGGATCCACCTGAATATCTTCACTGGAGACAATATGACCAAGAAATGCAACTGATTTTAGCCAGAATTCAAACTTGCTAAATTTATCGAGCAATTGGTGGTCTTTGAGAGTCTACAAAATTATCCTCAGATGGTTTGCATGCTCCTCCTTCTGGAGTAAACTAGAATATCATCTATAAGAATAATAACAAACATATCCAGGTACAGCTTGAATACCCTTTTATCAGATCCATAAAAGCTGCAGGAGCATTGGTTATTCCAAAATACATAACAACGAACTTGTAGTGACCATACCGAGTTTTGAAGGCTATTTTCGGAATGTCACATTCTTTGACCCTGAGCTGATGGTATCCTAATCTGAGATCTACCTTGATAAAACAACTAGCTCCCTGAAGTTGATTGAACAAGTCATCAATCCTGGGTAGAGGATACCTATTTTTGAATTTAACCTTGTTCAACTGATAGTAGCCGATGCACATTCTGAGTGTACCTTCTTTCTTTTGCACGAATAGGACTGGGGCACCCCATGGAGAGATTGGATCTGATGAAGCCCTTATCTAGAAGGTCCTTCAACTGCTCCTTTAACTTCTTAAGCTCGGATGGAACCATTCGGTAAGGAGGAATAGATATAGGATGGGTATCTGGAAGAAGGTCTATGCTGAAGTCTATTTCCCTTTCAGGAGGGACTCCGGTAAGATCTTCAGGAAATACATCGGGGAACTTATTTACAACTGGAACTGAGTGAAGTGTCAGGGTCTCAAAAATAGAATCTTTAACCCTAACCAAGTGATAGATGTACCCATTAACAATCATTTTCCTAGCCTTAAGGTATGAAATGAATCGACCCGTAGGCGCTAAAGTACTACCCTTCCATTCTAGGACTAGTTCATTCGGAAACTAGAATTTAATGACCCTGGTTCTGCAGTCAATTGAGGCATAGCAAGAATGTAACTAGTCCATTCCAAGAATGAGGTTGAATTCAACCATATCTTACTCTACTAGATCAAATGTGGTGACTTTATGAAACACTGTGATCGGACAATCATTATACAACCAACTAGCTCTAACTGACTCACCAACCAAAGTAGAGACTATAAACGGCTCTGAGAGAATTTCTGGGCTAATGTCAAACTGGATAGCAATGTAAGGAGTCACAAAAGAAAGTGTGGCTCCTGGATCTAATAAAGAATATACATCTATCTGAAAGAGACGTAATATACCAGTCACTATGCAAAGTGAATTCTCCTGGTCCTGATGGGAGGATAAAGCATAGAAGCGGTTCTAGTACTAACCGCAACCTGTACCTAAGGTAGTACCCTTCTAAGCTGAACGACCTAGCGGAGCTGTCAATGTGGTACTGGGCCTTCCCCCATCCTGTTGCCGGGCAATCTCTCAATCTATGACCTAGTTAGCCACAACCAAAACAACCATCCTTGCCCAGATGACACTTACCCAGAGGTTCTTGCCACATTAAACATATCGGAAAACTGCGACTGCTGGAGACATGACTCTGAGATTGGGAGCTTGATGCTCCACCCCTCCTATCTTTGCTGGGCTTGAAAGAAGGAGCACTGGCTAACGAGGGTGCTGGAGGTCTCTACTGCTGCTATGGGCGACTATTACCACCTGACCTCTGCTGAGAAAACTCAAACTGGCCTGTCTGTGCCTGTTTATTCTCCCTCTATATCTCCTTCAGTTTCTCCACCTCTATTTGCTGTTTGTGTGGATAATGAGTCTGGAGATATGTATCTCATTGATAAGCATCCTTGACAACCAAATCTGAGACTCCATTTAGGAACTTAGGCATGCGAGCCTTTAGCTTCGCAACCATTTCTAGAGCATACTTTGATAGTTGAGTGAACTTTAACACGTACTCCTGCACTATCATGTCATTTTGCCTCAAGTTCACAAACTTAGAGGACATAGCTTCCCTTAACTCCCAAGGAAAGAATTAATCCAGGAATTTAGTTATAAATTCGTCCCACTCCACCGGACCTGCACCTTTTAGCCTTCCCTCTTTCCACTGCTTATACCATATCTGAGCCACTCCTTTTAATTGATAAGTAGCCAGTTCTACACTTTATGTAGAAGTAACACCGATGATTTAGGTGACCTTCTGCACCTCGTCAATGAACTCCTATGGGTCCTCATCCACCTTAGACCAGTGAAATGCTAGGGGATTCATCCAAGTGAAATCCCAGACTCTGGCAGCAGCTGTAGACCTATTAGAATTGACTTGTATGATGAGTTGCTGGTTAAACTGGTTGGTCATCGCTTCATCCAGCATTTGAATAGCAGTCCAAAACTCCGCATGAGACACCTGATCATCCTAAGGAGCTGCTGGAGCTGGCTAGTTAGCATTGTTGTTCCTCCTTTTGTTTTGTCTTTTTAGAGGCATTCTTAACTGAAAAGGGTAGAGCATGAGTTAGGAGGATATTTTAGAGATCGAAACTCTATGCATGATAAGAATCATGAAGAAAAGGGAACTTTCCTAAAAACGCCTTGTAGGCTCCTCCTCATAAGTGCGGTGCACTTCACACTCATGTAAAGGACTCTACTTGATTTGGCTTTCAGACATACTAGTACATACTAAATCTGAGGCTCTGATACCAAGTTTGTCACGACCCGAGTCCGCACCCTAGGTGCGACACGGTACTCAAGATCAGATATGACCCCAAGTAAACCTATGGCATGGCATAACACGGCTATGATCTGAGTTACTGAATGAACTGAGCAGAAGCATAACTGAAATAATGGAACAACTGATTCTAAGTACAAAGTATTCTGAGTTAAGTAAATACATATGGAATCTGGTACTAAAACATACAACTAACATAGTAACTGACTAACTGTCTGAAAAACACTACTTGAAAGATGGGTTACTGGGACAAGCTCCCAGCTAACTCTAAGGTATGGAACTAAAACTGAAATAACAAAGCTGAAGATGAAAGCTCCGGCCCTCGGCAGATGAGGACTCACCACTGTTAAACGATAAAAATCACTGGGAGAAGCTAGCTTAATGCTGGGGCTGGGTACCTAAGCCTATATCATAAAATGATATAACACATAGAGCATGCAATCAGTACTTGAAATGTACTGATTATGTGAGATGTAAATAAAACATACATATACTAAAGACTCATAAACTGAACTAAAACAACATGCAATGACTCTATCTGAAATAAAAAATACTGCAAATAGTCTGACATATATGGGGATACTATAAGAACTAATAATATTAATTAGAGTCATGAGCATATCCTGAAATCTAATAGACTGGACTAGACTGAGAACTCTGACTGAACTGGACTACGAGAGCGTCTGTTAACCGAAATGTAACCATGTGATCTAGACGTGGAGTTCAATGTTTACTCCCAATAGACAGGGCCCACCGTACCTTGCTAGGGTACAGTGACTGGCTATATGATCATTGATTGTAAAACTCATTCGGGCCAAATCCTATGGTGGCACGTAGTTTTGAGAGCCTAGGTACGCTGAACCTCGATCCACTCGATGCTAAGTATTACTTCAAAGTGAAGATGCATAAATAAATATAGGTATCTATAAAACACTAATAACTCAAAACTAATGTCTTACGACTAATTTAGGACTACGTGTCTGAAAAAGTCCTTAGAGTCTAAAGGACCTGATAATTGACAATATTGATGCTGATTGTACTAATAATGTTGATCATACTGTAAAACATGAATACTTAAATCATGGGGAAATCTCATGTACTTGGAAGATCATGCAATATGAAAACAATACTAGCTCATGAAGTGAAATCTCTAAAGTAATGCTAATATCAAGATTTTAAAAATACATTTTTACAAGATGAAAATAACCTAATAAATATCATGCAATTCTAGTCATGGAAACCTTTAATCATTGAGAAAAGATAAGGGAAATCAATCATGGGATGAAAACCCTAAGACATGAGTTCTAGATGAATTGCTTGTTCTGAAATTCTTGGGACACAAGGGAGAAAGGAAATCCTTGTTGAAATCCCAGATACCTAGAGAAGAAGACTTTGAGAAGTAGTTCGAAAACTCTAAGGAGAATTGGAAGCCCTAGTTCTAGCTTAAGAGAGATACTCTGGAGTTTATAAGTGTTAATATGAAAATAGAAGTGGGGAATGAGGGAGAAGAACCATTTACCCCTTTAAAACCTCAGAAATTATTCCTAAAATGATGTAGTTTAGGAACTAAAATAGCAGGAGTTAGAAAAATGCCCCTGGAGAAAAGTCTAGAAAACTACCTGTAATGACTCAATGGGTCACACAATGAGTCGTTGGTAGTGACCACGAATCATTGGGAACAGTCATTGACCATGGATTTGAAAATTTCCCTTATCTGGAATTCTGACAATGGATGACAAGACAACTCATTATTTATGCTTGTTTCCACAGGAGGAAATTCTAAATTCTTGATCTTGAATTGATACCTCCACTTAATGAGTCACCTAACAATTTGTTAGGTGACTGGATGACTCGTTACCTCGACTCATCGTCACTAGTAGAAATTTTGTATAGTTTCTGGTCTTGACCAACAGATGGGAACAACTCGTTAGATGGGACAATGAGTCATTGGTCCCAGTTGTTGCCACTGAAAGGTTTTTTTTAACCCTTTTCTTGATTTCCTTTAACGTCTCCTTACGATGAGTTGTTATACCAACAATGACTTGTTGTTTGGCTCATTGTTGGGGAGTAGATTCTTTTATCACATTCTAAACTTGACAGAACGACCAACACAATGACTCATTACCACTAACGACAGGTCATTGTACCACTCAATAATTTTGAGGGAGGAACCTGCTGGACAACTAATGATCGACTTAACGGGCCATTGCCTTTGAGAACGGCTCATCTGATGAGTCATTCTGAGAAAGTTTTTTGGACTTTTTTTGGTTTCTTCTGGTTTTTCATTCCAAGTCTGGGGTTTAACCTTAGGAACTTTTGGGATGTTACAGATTGGAACCCAAAATCACGAGTGGCCCAAGTGAACCCTTGGCCTGGCATACTACTGAAAGACATACTAAAAGATACTGCGGAAGCTAAAGCATGAAATAAACTCTTATAAAAAATAAAATAAAATTTTATCAATATGAAACATGAAGTCATTTAAAAAGTGATACAACTAACTAACTGTCTATGAAGCCTCTACTAACATACTGATTATTCTTTATCGGGACAAGGCCTCGGTCTACCTATATTCAATAAATGGACTACTAAACTGAACTAGAAATAGCTATTTCCCTTGAATGAAATGAGGATTGACACAAGCTAAGGAGATGGTATCTTAATGGAGTGCCTGCTGATGGATCTAATTACCTAAACCTACATTATGAAATGATGCGGCGCCAAATAGTGTTAATACATAGAATGTATGGTATGTAATAAAGCTGAGTAAATAAATATTAATAACTAACAAGTTGCACAACTGAGGAATGAATATTATATAAAATCAAGATCATGAGTTAACCGAATGACTGAGACTATGAGACTGGGCTTTTGAAACTAAACAATAAAGGAGTTGTATGCAAGTTATTATAAAAACATGCTTTGAAAACTAGAGGCTTGGTGCTATGGATCATACTTTAAAACTCTTCCTGAAAACAGAATAAAACTGAATGCTCTGAGTGACGCAATAAAACACAAGTATAAATATTGTGTAAAACAATTATGAAACTAAAAACTTTACATCAAAATAAGTTTTGAATATACTTTATTTTGGTTGGGATTTTCTCTTAACCGACATACACTATGAATGAGAGCATGATGTCCAACTTCTAACATGATTGGCAGAGTTGTCCAAAGCATTCCAGGGCAGAGGACGAAATGAAATTGTGGATCCATACTAAGGCCTTACCAAGGGCTGTTTGAGGAGCTTCCCGAACCAACAACATGATCCTAACCTATGCTAACTACGTAGTTCTGGAGCTTTGGGTTATCTGAACCCTTCACTAGGGCTGGTCATTTTGTCCGGACGAGACAAACGGGATGGGACGAACCGGGACGGGACGAGGAGAAGCGGGATGGGAAGCAAGGCCGGGACGAACCAGGACGGACCTATAGTCCTGTCCCATCCCACTATATTAACAGGTCGGGACGGGACGGAAAAGGACGGGATAAATGGGACAAACGGGACAAAAATAATTTTTGTTAAATTTTTTTAAATTAAAATTTAAATATTTTTAAAAATTTTATAGTCTTAAAGTCTTATATTTAGAAATAAGAATTTCAATTTTAAGGCTAATGCCTAATAGTTAGAAGGTAGAAGTTAGAACTTAGAACTTAGAAGTTAAAATTTATATATAAGAAAGAACTTCAAAGTTCAAAGTTGAACTTGATATTTAAAATTTTAAATTTGAAAATTGAAATATAAATTTAAGGCTAAAAATTCAATTAATGTCTAAATTCCAAACTCTAAAGTCTAAAGTTTATTAAAGACTTAAAGTTTAAAACTTAAAGTCAAAAAACTTAAAGTTTAAAACTTAAAGTCAAAAAACTTAAAGTTTGAAATTTGAAATATGAAGTAGACATTTAGTTATTAATTTAAAAATTGAAAATTACAAATTGAAATTAAGAATTTAATATTTTAATGCTAAAATAATTTATAAATTTTACTAAAGACTTAAAGTCTTAAGTCTTAACTCTTAAAGACTTAAAGACTTAAAGTTTGAAATTTTAATTTTTAAAATTTAAAATTTGAATTTTAATTTTTGAAATATGAAGTAATTATTGAATATTTATTTGTATCTATAACTTATAGATTTGTTTGTAAATTATTAAGATATAATACAACAGATAATGAAATTAAAAATTAAGGCTAAAAGCCTTTAAATTTATTCATACCAAAATTAAAATAATATCATAAAAATTTGTATTACAATTTACAAATATTAGTAGAGCGTCTAATATATGCAGCCACCTTGTAGGAAGGGTTCTGTTTGGATTAAGCCAATATAATACTGATATTTGTACATCTTTATGAAATCTCTTTCTAATTCTTCTATTTGTTGAGCCGAAATATTTTCCGGCACCGACATAGATTGTTTTCGGTCTTGCGCTTCCATGTCATTATCACTATTAATTACTGAATACAAAAAATATTCTAGTTGGGAAGTTAATTTCGGTAGCCCGTGATTTCTCCGCTCCGCATTGATCCAATCTCTGAAAGTTATAGATACCTCCAAGTTGTGTTCTGCTAGTGAATATCGATGATCTCCAAGTTGAAATCTTGCCGCACTGAAAGCAGCCTCCGAAGCAACAAATGATGCTTGAATAGCTAGCACGTCCCGAACCATCTTACTAAGCCTCGGAAATATGCTGCCACGAGCTCTCCACCAACTCAGAATGTCTGGCGTGCCATCAACGGAAATTGTAACATTTTCCCTAGCTGAGGAAAGATAGTCATCAAAATCACAACTGTTAGAAAAATTAAGTACAATAGTACTTTGCACATATCCATGGGTACTATCTACTCGGACCCTAGAAGTTCCAGGAGCATTAACGGAATTACTACTATGCAATTGGCAATAAGTCTCATACATCATTTTAGCCTGCACTCTAATACTACTTTTACAACTTTCTAAAGTTGGAGTTTCATTATCTTCAATTTCCAATTTTTCATAATTTTTTTGAACGATTCCTCTTGTACCTCGTTCTTTATATTCTAGGTTAAAAAGCATAGCAGTTAAATAAATTTGAGGGATAGGAAAAAAATATTTTTTAAACTTCTGAATCATGACCTCAATATCTGGTGCAAACTTTTCATTATTTTTATATTCCTCAAATTTAGTAGTAACAACACATATATTTATTAAAACATCACAAATAGTTGAAAAATACACGCAAGAAAAAGTTTTTGTTTCTTCATAAAATAATTTTAAAAATTGATTAAGTTCATTTATTTCCTCCCAGTCATTATCATCAAGTTCCAAATCAGGTTCGGAATTATGAGCATTATACTACATAGTAATAGGCCTTCTATAAATGTATGCAACTTCTAGCATTTCATATAATGAATTCCATCTAGTTTTTACATGTTTTGGAACTTTTCTATATGGAAGTTCACATATTCTACAAAGTTCTTTAAATTCACAAATTCTGGAACTTTTATTCATTCAAAAAATCTAAAAACATGCTAATTCAACTTTAGAGCACCCAATATCAAACAATTTAATGCCATCCTGTACAGCCAAATTAAATATATGAGCAACACATCTAACATGAAAAACAACATTATTAATTGGACATAATCGAGTTCTTAACATACTAATAGCACTAGTATTAGAAGAAACATTAACTAGTGTAACACTCAATATTTTATCACAAATGCCAAAAAATTATAAAACTTCAAGTATAGTAACAGCTATATATGTAGCAGTTTTTCTCTGCTTACAAATTTTATAACCTAATATTCTTTTTTGTAAATTCCAATTATGATCAATCTAATGTGCAGTAATAGTTAAATAATCAACGACACTACGACCCATATCAGAAGTAATAGAAAATCTACCATCAAAATAACTAAATAAACAACGAAGATAATGAGCATGCTTTTCTTGAAATTCAAAAATGTCACCTTTAACCATGTTTCACTAAAAACCTTCAAAAGAAGGATTTTATGTTTGTTGAATAGACATAATAAATTTGGGATGGGAGAGAAAACTAAAAGGCAAACCACAGACCGCAACCATTTTTGCGATGTTTTCACGGTCTCTATCCCTATCATATTTTCGTTGTGTAACAGGGCCACTTGGGTTTGAAGGATTTAATTGGCCTTGAACCATATTGGAACCCCCTTCTGATCCAATAGGGACATCAGAACCGACAGCTTTAGAGGCTCCTTTAGCCGCCAAATATTCAAGCTTAGAACATTGTAATAAATGTCTATGTAACCCCCCAGATCCACCTTTGCTTCCGGCGCATTCATGCTTAAATACCTTTTTACACTTATTAAAAGTAGCTTGAGTTCACTCCTCATTTTGATGCATAAATTACCAAACAACTGAAGTTTTCGCCCGACCCTAGTCTTACCCTTAGTAGGATGCAAAGGGGGAAGTTGAGCTTCACGCTGAGGACTATCCTGAGTTGGAGCTTCAGTAACGGGACTAGTAGGTGTATCATCTAATTCTTCTTTTTATACTTCTTAATTTAATTCTTCCTCTAATAAATTACCATAAACCCTTTCCAGAACATCATTATCTAATGGAGTATTAGAATTCATATTAATAGGAGTACTATCAAATTGCGTAAAATCTTCATTCTTAATTCTAACTCTAGGGACTGAAGAAGAACCACCAATTTTTTTAGCAGTTGAACTAGAACCTGTACTTTATTTACCAGTACTAATACCAAATGCACCTGCAACCTTGGCCATAACACCATTCCCTTTTCCAGATTTTTTTTCCAGAATTCATATTATAATTTATGAATAACTAAATATAACACAACTAAAATTAAGACCAAATAAATATAACACAAGTATATTTAAATATTTAAGATAGAAAAATTAAATGCGTAAATCCATAAATAAATAAATAACAAAAGTAAGTATGAATTATGGAACGAATGTACCAAACATCTATGTAAAAAACAGAGGATTATAACCAATTTTCGGAAACTCGGAATTCGAAAATTGATGTAGAAAAACTAGCGAGTAGCAATTAGCAACTTGAGAGTTGAAACTTTAAACTTGAAGCTTGAAATTAAAATAACTAACACAATTTCAACAAAATTAGAGAATGTAGGGAAATTTGAGAGAAATTGATAATATTTGAGACTTGAGAGAATGAGTGTGTAGTAGAGATTAGAGAAGAGAAGAGTTGAATTGTTAGATGTGAATAAATTGTGAAAATGTGGGGGTATTTATAGTTTTTAAGAAAAGGACCAAAGTGTAATATTTAAAATTAAGGGGTGTAAATTTTTTTTAAAATAAAGGGGGTTGGAGGGGATGGGGGGGAGGGGGGGCTGGTGGTGGTGGTGGTGGGGGGGGGGGGGACTGGGGGAGCTAAAAGGCCCCACCCCAACGACTATACTTGGCTATTTATAAAAAAAAATTAAAATTTTCCGGCTGAAATGGGGATGGACCGATCCGGTACCGAGATGAACCGGGTTGGGACTATCGATACTTAAACCCATCTCGTCTCGTCCCTGTCCCGTATCCCCCCATCCTGTGACACGAGCTGGGCAGCCGTACTGGGACTACCGGGACTCGGAACCAGGGCGGTACTGAGACAGACCGGGATGTCCCGTCCCGCCGGCCAGCCTTACCCTTCACCCATCTCGGTGCTAAATAATCCTCCCAAAAATGGTGATCATACAAAAACTATGCTTATCTAAGGCATTTGAAACATCTCTATGGAGCCTTTCTAGCTCAAAATAATTTTAGATGTATAATAATTGGCGTGCCTCTATGCTCAAAGTTAGACTATGCTGGTCAGCCTCTATGCTCAAAACTATATTATGATGAGGAGCTTCTATGCTCATAATAGTACGATATCGGTGAGCTTCTATGCTCAAAATAGTATAATGATGGTGAGCTTCTATGCACGAAATAGTATAATGCTGGTGAGCTTCTACGCTCAAAACAATATAATGCTGATGAACTTCTACTCTCTCAACTAAGTTTAAAAAACATGCTTTCACTTTCTTTTCAGAAAATCATGCAATGAAACTAAAACTGATTAAACTAGAAGTCTTTTATGAAATACTCTCTAAAACTGAACCTGGTTTCTTTCTGAAAAATCACTTGTGTAAAGCTAAGTATGCTTACATGAACTTTCTTTCAAGATGCTTTTCATAAAACTTGAAACATCTTCTCATGAAAACAAGGCATTTAAATAGTATGAAAATATTTTAGTGTAGTTTTAGCAAAAGGAGTTCATGTGGTAGAACAAACATGCACATCAATCAACAATCGTGATAGATAAAGTTATCAATAGAGTAAATAAGGAACAACAATGTATAACCCAAATTATAGGAAAGAAAACCCAATTCACAGACTTTAGGCAAAACCTTAACTCTTAGGTTTTTCTAAAACTAAAACTAAATATGTAAGGTGTGAGGAACAATTGAGTTCCTCACTATGAATAGCCTTATATACCTCAAACACTTCAATCTTCAATGGAGAATCTGGAAAACTGACTCTGAGAGCTTATAGACTAGTTCCCTCAATAATTTCTAGGGTTTTGCACCAAGAACCATATTTAAACCTATATTTTAGTGTAGGGAATCCTTAACTTAGCCTTAGGAATGAAGGAGAAGACTTACCTTGGAGGAATTTTTGATTGGAGATGTTTGGAGGGTTTAATCTTCTTCAAAACCATGAAAACTTAGGGAGAAAATAGAGTTTAGAGGGTTGGATGCCGCATACGTGATGTTTGGAGTGATTTCTACACCGAGCGTGTCGCGCCTACTATAGCTCCACCTTGCTGAATTTTTATCCTCTAAAGTTTGTTCCTAGGCACGGAAAGCCTCTTATAGAGCCTATTTGATGAATTTTATTCGTCTAAAGTTTAGGGTTGGGGCGCAGAATGGTCGTCTGAAGTTGACCCTTGTAAGAACTTATACGAAAACTCAATTGGTAGGAAGACTCTCAACTCAACTTTGTGCTAGAGGTTCCTTATGACCTTAATTAGTAATCAATGAACTTCCTACACTTAAGAATTTATCCACCTAGTTTCCATAAAATTTTATTAGGTTCGGTCTATCTAGATACCTAGAGTGGTTTCAAACTTGACCTGAAGGTTGAGGCGTTACAATATCTCTCCTTGGGATCATTTGTCCTCGAACGAAGATCATCGACATAGATAAGATATAACCCTGAAACTTTCCAGATGTTTTGATAGAGTTCATTCATTGGCAGGACTAACTTAATCTCTAAATAGCTATTAGCAGACTAGGAACACTATCACAGTTTCACTAGATATTAGAAGGTGCATATACCTAAAAAACTGCATAGGAACATGTTTTTGTCCTCTTAAAGCATGGAGTAAGAATACGAGTTCTTTTTTCTTAAGCTACATGAATGACATCCTTTTATCATAGAAACACCTTTCTAAATATATCAACTTCTCTGAATTTCACATTTATCATTTACAACTTGCAATTCTCACTTATGCTAATATCAATAATAAATGTTATGTCTATCAATAGGCTTCACCATGTTCAAGCCTAATTCAACTCAATCTCTTGTATATAGCATTATCCCCCAAGATTTTTTCTTATTATTATTATGAAAATCACCCAACCTCGAGCTCTAATAAAGGAGTCACTAGTCACAAAATACAATGGTCCACATGTATATCATCACAACATTGAAGCCTATCACTATAATCATCTTACGACTTCTTTGTAGCTTACATTATCTAAAAATTCTCCCATCTTCCCTAGCATATCTAAGAACTACAACTTCATGAAGTTCTACAAATAGACACACCAAAAAATTTCATATAACTACTACACATGACCAATCCTTACCTCACATTTCATCCACACTTATAATCTAACATGGAACTAGTACACCGCAATTGTCATCAAAGAAGTATCTACTTTCTCCCATCCTTCCCATGCCTAGCTTCTTTTACTACTATCTATCAAGTTAAAAGCAGGTTCACTAAAAGAATAGAGTATGAGCATTAGAAACACAAGGATACAACTTAATCATGACTTATACTTAACGTGATGTTGTCACTAGAGGTGAGGTCTAAGGAATCAAGTGCAATGGGCACGAGTACTTCACATACTAGGCACATAAGGCATGAATAAAGGTTTATTCTGAGCATACACATTATAACCACCATTACCATTATAGGTGAACGTACATAGGCCTTAGAGTAAGGAAATCATAAGAACGAATCGTTCAAGAAATCTAATTTGAGTATATACATGATGTAGCATGTTTTTATTAGTCGTTAAGACGTATCTTGAGGATTGAGTTTCAAGAACTGAGCATACTGGGAGACATGATTTTATATATATAATGAGTCTTATAACATAAAACTGAGATTTCATGAAATCATATAGTAATGCTGGGATCGTTGTCTGAAGTAGTTGCTTCTCATTTTAGGAATTTGAGTATGGGCATGTGTATCCACATAGTACATGGACCTTAGATGTGGTCAAGGAATGAATACATACGACAAGAGTAGAGTGTCATGTTGATAGAATTGTGAGGAATATACCTGAATAAGAATGGATTGACGTCCCATAGTTAGTTTTCTAGGACTTTTTCACAATTCGGATCTTAAGACTTGACTTGGTTCTTCACCTTATCATCTCCTCCTTAGCTCAAAAGTCAACGTTCAAAGTCTTTAGATCTCTTCCCTAAACTAGGATAAAATCAAATAACTCTTGTGGGGTCAGGGTATCACTATACATATGGATGCTAAACTCTCCCTCAACGACTATATCTATAGGTACTAAAACTTATGCTAGGATTTCTTTCTTAGGTAACTCCCAACTTTCCTTTTACCTCTAAGGCTACCATTATAGGATTCATATTCTTTCTGTCATGTCAACTTCATATATCCAATCTTCTATCCACCCAATAAAAAGGGTTAAAGCTTATACTAAGAGGCTCAAAATCATCTACCTTATTTAAGATTCTCTAGCTTCGGCTCTTAGAAACACCATATACTACATAACTATCATTCTTCACACTTCTCAACTCAAGAATACTAAACTAGGTGCAAATAGCATTTTAGGAGCTTAGAATCTAGTTTAACTACATTCTACCTTGGTGCACATCTTTCTTTTTGATATTCTAAGATCTAATTCACCTATTGACTTAGCCTCCAATCACCTATACTTAATCTTTTTCTAACACATTGACTCTAGTTCAAATATGCTCTAAGTCATCTTTACCAACAACTCTCCCTCTAAATACTACCATGGAGTCTAGACAAAACTTATTACTCTTCAGTCAACACCAAGTGGCTTATCATCCCATTACTTACCTTATAGATACATGACTATGTCTACATAATTCCCTCAATCACTATCTCCACTTTTGGCTTCCACACTTATAACATCATATTTTTGGCTCTAGGTTCATTCTACTACTCATGGCTCACACAACCCAAATCAAACTATCTCCAGGGTGACAGTTGTCACAACCCGAACATAGGCCCGGATAGAGATACGGAACAAGGAATCCCGAGAGACTCCAAGTCAACCCATGGCATGAAAATAGAAGCTAAATTCATACAACAAGCGGAAAATGATAAAATAAAACATGCTTAAGTGAAAGATTACATTCATATCAATCTAAAACAGAGTCAACAATGAAAAGCTAATTTCTACATAATGTCTTAAAAAGCCTCTAACATAACTGATGAGCTGATGGGACAACATCCTCAACTAGCTCGATAAAGTTTGTAACTGAAAGTACGTAACAATGGATAACTAAATGTCCTCGAAATATGAGGATTCACCAACACTGGCTAGATAGGCCTGAGGGGAAGAAAGACTAGTGATGCAGCTGAGACTGTTCCCTCGGACATGTATCATGAAACGATACAACATAGAGTATGCGGTCAGTACTTGAAATGTACTAAGTATGCAAGATAAATAAAAATAGAAAGTTGAAATACATAAGAGTTCATAAGAGTAGGACAGCATGATCATAAAGTAAATATCATAATGTGAACATAAGGGCTCAAGGTTTTCAAACCATTCGTAATCCAATCATAATCATAGTCATAAGAGAAAATTTATAAAACATAACTTGAGCCAAAGTAACATAAACATAACCATGCATAAGTCTTGAGAAATAATGCGAGGACTCGAATTAACTGACACCTTCATGATAGAGCTCACATGATGCCCCATTAATTTGCCCAAGTGGTTAGGACCGGCCCCTGCTTGCCAGGCAAGGGGATGTACAGTATGGTGATATAGCAGGGATCTATTAATAAATATATATACCTACGGTGGCACGTAGTTTTGAGATCACAAAGTTTACCTGAACGCCTAGTCTACTCGGTGCTAGAAACTGCTCCCAAAAACATGCATGTGAGGTCTCGTATAGTAATCATCAAAATAATTCATGAAGTTCACGGTCAAATAAATAAAAACATAATGGATCCCACTTGAAATACATGATTAGCCATGAATAAGGGCCCATGAGTTGGCCAAGAGTCATAAATCCATAAATCATGAAAATCATGTAGACTTGTAAAAATTTATATACTTGATATTCATAAATCCATGAAGAGTACTTGAAGAGAAATCATAACATTAATAATAAATCATAATTTAGACTTTGTAAGATCAAAATCATAATAGAATCATAACCTAGGACACTTCAAAACCTAATGTTCTGATATCAAGTTTGTCATGACTCGAACATAAGCCCATATAGAGACACACGATAAGGAATCCCGAGAGACTCCAAGTCGACCCATGACATGATCATAGAAGCAACGAGAATAAAACAAGAGAAAAATGATAAAATAAAACATGCTTAAGTGGAAGACTGCATACATATCAATCTAAAACAGAGTCAACAATGACAAGCTTATTTTTACATAATGTCTAAAAAATCCTCTAACATAAATATAATCATGCATAAGTCATGAGGAACAATGGGAGGACTCGTGTTAACCGACACCATCATGATAGAGCTTACATGATTTCCCACTATTTTGCCCAAGTGGTTAGGACAGCTCCTGGCATTCCAGGCAAGGGGACGTGCAGTATGGTGATATAATAGGGATCCAATAATAAATGTATATACCTACGGTGGCATGTAGTTCTGATACCACAGGTTTAACTGAACGTTGGGTCTACTCTATGCTAAACATTGCTCCCAAAAACATGCACGTGATGGATTGTATAATAATAATGAAATTATTTATGAAATTCATGGTCAAATAAATAATAACATAATGGATCCCACTTGAAATACATGATTAGCCATGAATAAGGGTCCATGAGTTGGCCAAGAGTCATAAATCCATAAATCATGAAAACCATGCATACTTATAAAAAATAATTTACTTGATATTCATAAATCCATGAAGTGTACTTGAATAGAAATCATAACATGAATCATAAATCATAATTTAGACTTTGAAAGATCAAAATCATAATAGAATCATAACTTGACTTTTCATGAAACTTACATAATTGGGCATAATTTAGTTAAAATTTAAAATTATGAATTAATAATCATAATAGGTATAAAATCTGCCATAGATCATGAAACATGAATTGATACATTTAGGTAATTGACCCATAGATAGATCATAGAGAATTTCACAAAATTAGGGATAAGCCCCAATAGATCATGAACTTAAATCTAGAATTGAAATCCATGGAATTGAGAATAATTTATAACATGAGAGTGAAAGGAACTCTCATTTATAGCCTTACATACCTAGGTAAATCTAATTTACAGTCCCTCTTAAAAGCCCAAAGGAAATTGGAGAAATATTGGGGAATTCTTCAAGCTTGATCTCCAAGGAAGAACTCTAATTTGCATGCTTGGAATGGTAAGGCTTAGGATAGGTTTAACACTCTTAAAACCCTTCTGACTAAGCTTAAAATGACGCAGTTTAGGATCATAGAGCTTTGGAATTACAAATTACCCTTAATGAAAAGCCTAGAAATTTTTCACTGCCATTGACCACGACTGATACCACGGGTCGTCCTTCGATACCACGACTCGTGGTATCCATCTGTTACTTCCTCCATCATTCTTTAGTTCTCAAGTATTATAACAACGACTCGACAGAATGGGTCATTAGCAGACACAGCGACCCATTGCTTCCTCCCATTACTGCCTCTAATGAGACTTGCATCTGGACTTCCCACGAGTCACACCATGATTCCTACGTTCATCCAATGAATTTTGGGTTCCGTCTGTTACCTCGACTAGGAGAATTTCCTGCTCTTTCCCATAGGCACTCACCACAACTCATTTTTGGTCATAACGAGTCATACTATGACTCATTCCATCCAACTCTAGCACCCTAGTGACAACCAACAACCCCAACCTACGACTCGTTACATTGACCAATGAATCATTCATGGCTCGTTGGTCCTGGACCTGCTGACCACACTCTCACTACGACAGGGACCAATGGACCGTGGGAGCTTCCCACTCGTTCAATGGGTTGTTCTATGACATTTTTCCAAGTTTTATACTGTACACCATTAAAATCCTGAGACTAGTCTTAGGCACTTCCGGGGTATAACAATATCTCCCCCTTGGGAACATTCATCCTCGAATGTGAATGAACATATTGAAAAGCTGGAGAAAGCAACTGCCATACCATATACTGAACATCCAAAGATGAAAACTGATGGAGAGACTGACTCCGAACTGGAATACATGACTTAACTGAATTCATGAATCACACATGCATACATTAACATGAAAGAAACTGGGACACATGAATTAAACATGAACTGAATAGAGTACTAAGGAGGAAACTGATACCTCAAGATGAAACTGAGCCGGACAAGAATAAATGCGGGTATTTATCCATCATATCTACTTTAGGTTCACAAACTCAGCTGCTTTGATTTCCCTCTTCTCTCAGGCAAAGAACTGATCCAAAAACGCGGTATGAAAATAATCCCAACCAATAGGCGCTGCTCCAACTGCCCTACCATCCTTCCACTGTCTAAAGAAGATATGCGCAAACCCTTTTAACTGATACGAGGCTAGATCTGTGCACTCCTTCCCCGTCACCCCTATGATCTGGGTGATCTTCAAAATTTCATCAATAAACTCATGTGGATCGTCATCCACCTTTGATCCGAGAAACTCTAGAGCGTTCATCCTAAGAAAATCTCTGACTCTCGCTGCTTCCACATTCCCATTCTAGGGAACATGCACTATCACTTGCTGGTTGACCTGGGTGGTCATTGCCTGTGCCAACATCTGAATGGCTGCCCTAACTCTGCATGGGCAACCTGCTCGGGTACAAGATTCTCGGGGGTTGGTGGGGCCTAGTGGTGCCCATCCCTATTGCCATTGTCATGGCCATTTCCATTTTCATTTCTTCTTCCGTTAACTAAGCGAGGAGGCATGATTCTACAACGTGTATAGCACGAGTTAGAATGATAAAGAGACATTTCATCGCATGACATATATCATGAAAGAAGGCACATTTCCTAAAATGTTTCGTAGCCTCTTCGCCATAAGTGTGGAACACTTCATACCCATGAAAAAGATACTAACGTAGATTTCAGACACCCTAGGACACTTCAAAACCTAATATTCTGATATCAAGTTTGTCACGACTCGAACATAGGCCCATATAGAGACACAGGATGAGGAATCCCGAGAGACTCCAAGTCGACCCATGACATGATCATAGAAGCAACGAGAATAAAACAAGAGAAAAATGATAAAATAAAACATGCTTAAGTGGAAGACTGCATACATATCAATCTAAAACAGAGTCAACAATGACAAGCTGATTTTTACATAATGTCTAAAAAATCCTCTAACATAACTGATGAGCTGATGGGACAACATCCCCAACTAGCTCGACAAAGTATACAACTCAAAGTACATAACAATTTATAACTGAATGTCCTAGAAGGACGAGGACTCACCAACACTGGCTAGACAGGCCTGAGGAGAAAACAAGACTAGTGATGCGACTGAGACTAATCCCTCGGACCTGTATCATGAAATGATACAATATAGAGTATGCGGTCAGTACTTGGAATGTACTAAGTATGCAAGGTAAGTAAAAACAGACAGTTAAAATACATAAGAGTTCATAAGAGTAGGACAACATGATCATAAAGTAAATATCATAATGTAAACATAAGGGCTCAAGGTTTTCAAACCATTCATAATCCAATCATAATCATAGTTATAAGAGAAAACTTTATAAAACATAACTTGAGCCAAAATAACATAAATATAACCATGCATAAATCATGAGGAACAATGGGAGGACTAATGTTAACCGACACCATCATGATAGAGCTTACATGATTGCCCACTATTTTGCCCAAGTGGTTAGGACCGCTGCCGGCGTGCCAGACAGACGTACAGTATGGTGATATAATAGGGATCTAATAATAAATGTATATACCTACGGTGGCACGTAGTTCTAATACCACGGGTTTACCTGAACGCCAGGTCTACTCGATGCTAAACATTTCTCCCAAAAACATGCACGTGAGGGCTCATATAATAATCATGAAATTATTCATGAAATTCATGGTCAAATAAATAATAACATAATGGATCCCACTTGAAATACATGATTAGCCATGAATAAGGGCCCATGAGTTGGCCAAGAGTCATAAATCCATAAATCATGAAAACCATGCATACTTATAAAAAGTTATATACTTGATATTCATAAATCCATGAAGTGTACTTGAAGAGAAATTATAACATCAATCATAAATCATAATTTAGACTTTGTAAGATCAAAATCATAATAGAATCATAACTTGACTTTTCATGAAACTTACATAATTGGGCATAATTTAGTTAAAATTTAAAATTATGAATTAATATTCAAAATAGGTATAAAATCTGCCCATAGATCATAAAACATGATTTGATACATAAAGGTAATTGACCCATAGATAGATCATAGAGAATTTCACAAAATTAGGGATAAGCCCCAATAGATCATGAACTTATATCTAGAATTGAAATCCATGAAATTGAGAAGAAGTTAGAGCATGAGAGTGAAAGAAACTCTCATTCATAGCCTCACATACCTGGGTAAATCTGATTTACACTCCCTCTTGAAAGCCCAATGGAAATTGGAGAAAAATTGGGGAATTCTTCAAGTTTGATCTCCAAGGAAGAACTCTAATTTGCATGCATGGAATGGTAAGGCTTAGGATAGGTTTAATACTCTTAAAACCCTTCTGACTGAGCTTAAAATGACATAGTTTAGGATCTTAAAGCTTAGGAATTATGAAAATACCCTTAATGAAAAGTCTGAAAATTTTGTATCGCTAGTGACAACGACCGATACCATGGGTCGTCCTTCGATACCACGACTCGTGTTATCCATCCATTACTTCCTCCATCATTCTTCAGTTCTCTAGTCCTGTAACAATGAATCGACAGAACCCAAGAGTCTAACCATGACTCGTACCTTCATCCAACGAGTCGTGGGTTCCATTTGTTGCCTCGACTGAGATAATTTCCTGTTCTTCCCACGGGCACTTATCATGACTCGTGCCATCCAACTCTGGCACCCTGGTGACAACCAACAACTCGTTACATTGACCAATGAGTCATTCCATGGCTCATTGGTCTTAGACCTGCCGACCACACTCTTACCACGATAGGGACCAACGGTTCGTGGGAGCTTCGCACGACTCGCTTAACGGGTCTTCCTGTGACATTTTTCCAAGTTTTTTTTGGACACCCTTAAACTCCTGAGACTAGTCTTAGGAACTTTTAGGGTACTACAAAAGTACTACCCAAGCACTTAGAGACACACTCTCCCACTAAGGGTGTCATATGCATAGAAGTTTTAGGGGGGGGGGGCGGGTTTGAGAGCATTTCTTGATAGTGCCTATGTAAATTACTCATAACGTTTTACTCCAAACTCCGATTGATAAAAGGTCGGATGTGTTGGAAAGAAGACTAAAAGACTTAAATTTTATAGGTAATAGGACATATAACTATTCATATAATTGGAGGAATGGTCATTTGAAGTTGATCCCTGTAAGAACTTATACGAAAACTCAATCAGTAGGAAGACTCTCAACTCAACTTTGTGCTAGAGGTTCCTTATGACCTTAATTCATATTCAATGTACTTAACACACTTAAGAATTTATCTTAACACCTAGTTTTTATAAAATTTTATCGGGTTCAGGTCTATCTACATACCTAGAAAGGTTTCAAACTTAGTACAAAAGTTCGAGGCGTTACAACTAATATGATGAGTAATAGGAACCACCTTCTCTTTATTGGGTCTCTTCTTAGTAAGCAAATCTTTGAGGTACTTGGAAAAATCAGGAAATTCCTTGATAGCATAAATGAATGTCACCCTCAAGGTTGCCTCCTTTAACTACTCAATGTCTTTCAATATTGGAATCAAGAGTTTGCTTCATCAATATTTATGGAAAGGGAGGAAGTGGTTTTGGAATCGGTGGGAAGGACTTAGAAATGCCTACCGCATTTTCCTTAGAATTATATATGCTTTTTGGGCCCAGCACCACTTCTTTATTCTTAAGATCAACTTGTTGTTCCACTATAACATATCACCAACTTTACCATCATCAAATTTGACATCAAATTTGTATCAACATTCAAATTCAACATTTTGCCATTATGATTCATGATGGCCATAAAATGAGCATTAGAGCTTCCTCCATTGCCTTTGGGATTAACAATTGTATCACTAGGAAATTGCCCCTTTTGCTTCAGATTATGCTCTCTAGAGAGGTCTCTCATTTGTTTCTCCAAATTTTCGATGGACGTTGTGTGGAAGCTAGTAACTTCTATCAAACTTTTCAAAAAAGCATCCGACCTGTCTTGATTGTTGAGCACTTTCTCTAATATACCTTCAATTTTGAGCTCCCATGATCTTGAGATGGCCCTTCCCTCCAATTTTTAGAACTAGAGGATGGCCCCCTCGGTGGAACATAAAGATTTGAGCTCCTATCTTGAAGTTTCCATTATGCCAACTTTGACTCGGACCTCCATGGTCATTTCTACCATAATGATTACATTGGCCTTACAGTTCTGGTCTCCATTGGCTTTGGTAGTTTGATGGTGGATAGATTTGATTTGATTATTAATAAGTCTATCTTGAATAACCCCCCAGTGCATTGTTAATGTAGTTTACATCCTCAAATTGCATTGGATGCTGATCTTAAAATTATTGATTTTGGTACGGAGGGTGGCATCTATGCCAATACATAGAGGACAAACTTGAAAATCATTAGCCATATTCATTTTTAGCTCATTTTTTGTCACCTTCTTTGTAAGAAACACAATATTGGTGCCCATGGTAGCCATGATTTGGTTATGTTCTTTGTTATTCTTTATCAAGTGGGTCATACATGGGGCACCAACATGTATACCTCCAGTTTGGTCACTGGCATGCCAATCTTGATTATGCTTGGTAATCCTATCAAGAATAATGGCAATGCAGTTATAAGTTTTGTCCATAAAGCATCCACCGGCCACATTATTAGCAGTGACTATGTGAAAAGATCCAGTCTAGTGTAGAACTTTTCAAGAAGTATATTCTCGAAAACCCATGGGTGGGTTCCCTAAGAATATTTTTCTTGAATTATTATCAAGCTTTAAATAGTTGTTCCCAGGTAGCTATCAAAAGTGAAAAATCTTATCACATTGCTCTATTTTTTTACTTGGGGAGAACTACTTCTTGAGGAACACATTGACTAGCTCTATACAAGTATGGATAGAATTTGGGGGAAGGCGATTTAACCAATCATAGGCCTCCCCCACAAGTGAGTACTTGAACAGTTTTAGCCGGATAACATCATCAAAGACGTTGTTTTGCTTGTGCATGTTGCACACCTCCAAGAACTTTTTTAAGTGTTGGTGTTGCTCTTGGTTGGTTGAATTGTATAATTAACCCCCACCTTGAGCATTGTATAAATACTCCCATCTATTTTGAATGTGGGAGCACTCACTCTAGGTGGCACTATTGCACTTGTGTAATCAATGTCATTATTTGCCTCCGCAAATATGTTTTCCACCTCACATGGTGGAAGAATAGCCATAGTACACCTATTTTACTAGTCAAATCAAACAAAGTGTAATAGAATAGATCATGACTCAAAATCAAAATATCACTTCCTTAGTAAAAACCAATTTTCTAAGTTGCCGACAATGGTGCCAAAATTGATGTCATCCGAATCCGCTCCTTCACTCGAGAGGGAGTATACACGGTCTCATGCAATACATTTAGTCCGAAAAAGAGTTGTGGTTGAATCCACAGGACTTAGTATTGGTAAAACTCTATTTTAAGCAAGCGAATATGATGATGAATTATCTAAAGATGCTATTCAAGTTAGGGAATAAGCAATTAAGAGTGTAAACTAACGTGAAATTATAAGGATTGTAATCAATAATATTTCAAACTAAGGTTGTGTCCCCGTGTAAGGTTGATCCACCTAAATCACTCAATTAGATTCATTGATAATGTGCTTTCAATTATATGCAGATAATCACTAAATAATCTCTTGATGTCTCTCAATGATCAATCAATATTTATCTAGTTTGATTCTTTCAAATCAATAAGAATTCATTACAAATTGATTATATCCTACCAATTGAAATCAACTTATTTCTAAGTGAATCCATTAAATAAGAGTTACACGTTGAGTTATTACTGATTAATCCTACCAAACCTAATCAACTCTCTCAAGTATAATTGGCATAGATTGGTGTTTTCAACTATCAACCTTAATTAGAAAATCAAGGATCAAACAAATATAAGCAAGCCCAATATCTATTTATCATAATTGAGATCTCTAGGTTTCACAACCCTAGATAATAATTTATCTACTCATGATTGAATATAAAAAAGAAAACATTGGATTAAGAATAATCAAATTATAATAGAGTAGAAAGAGAGAGAATTCAAAACCCTAGGTTGAGATCTTCAAAAGTAGCTTGCAATTCAATGTGTAATCTCCCAAAACTCTATTCTCAGTAATAATGTTCAGAACTCCCTAAAAAATGAACAAAAATGCTATTTATACTATGACCAAAACCCCAAGCCCAAGCTAATTTCGGATTGCTCAGATACAACTTACTAACCGTATATTGGATTCAAGGTTCGTAGATTACACTGCAAGTTGGGTATCTTTTGTGATCTGTTGGCGGATGTAAATCAATCTGTGGAGCATACTTTGAATTCATAGTCGGTATCTTCTCTTCATAGATTAAACTTCAGAATGCAAACTTTCTGAACTTTGATATGTGGCTTCATTTGCAGTCAATACTTTAAATCTACAAACCGTATTTTCTTCCGTATGTTGGAGTCTCAAGTTGCATAGTCTTTAATTCTCACTTTGCAGTGGCATTTATGGTCCATAAAGAGAAACTACAGACTGAAACTTGCTTCATATGTTGCTCTCAATATTGAAAACTCTCTAAATTTGATCCATGGCTCATCAGATGAATCGCATATTGATTTTGCAGCTCATATGTCATGGTTTTGCAGCAAATTTCTTGGATTGTTTTACCTTTACTCCAAATCGTTGGGATTCCTTAAAATTAGCAATATAACATTAGTATTTACTTATAATAGCTATTAAAGGCATGCAAAACTCTATGAAAAGAAGTACAAAGTGTCATAAAATCTTGATACATCAATATATAGTTGAGCAAATTGGGGGGTCTTACCAATTTCAGGCAATAAAGATCCTATGCGATGGTAATTCTGACCGCTCAACCAAAAAATGTATGGCCCCTTTGAGATATTGATAGGTCTATCAACTTGGCCTCTCATAAATGTAAATGCAGATGTCAAGTTATAAGCCCTAATAGTTTTACGAAAGTTGATACCTAGTTGTCCAGATTGTGTTCTCAAATGATACTTGAGACAAGGTGGTGGTTCGCTAAATAACAGTAGTGTCACGCCCCACCTTGAGAGGCATGATTGGAACCTAATGTCATACTGGGATCTTGGCTGACCTGATTGGAAATATGCACCTCTAGTGCTTACTAGTGACTCAAAATCAAGAAAATGAACTGCTATATCTCGGCTATAAACACAGCCTCGGGCGACAGGGCCTAATAGCAACCTGTAAAAGAAAACAGCTAACCCAACAAGTAGGACAATAAAGGGATCTTATGCAGGCCGACAAGACTACCATGTTATCTAGTTATAACAGAAAGAAAATAGGTAGTCAGATTCATGACATAGCCGACAAGGCTGCTAACTAACTAGCTAAACTAGGCCCCACACGGCCAACACGTAAAATAAGACATATATAGACTCCAAACGCTAACAACAACCAACTAACTAAAGACTGTAGTTTGTAAGACTCTAAGAGTGAAAATATTGGTTAGGACAAGGCCCCGACCTACTCAAATGCTATACAATTAAAAGATAGATAACCCTATACAACCTGACAACTCTAAATGAAAGGAGCAAGCCAATCTGCTGACTCTGAAAAGCTGCTAGGAGATCCTGTGCTCTATCTTTCTACACCTGCAAGCAAGTATGTAGCACACCATAGTTGGGTGTCAGTACAACATGTATCGAATATGTAAGACAGTAATAAAAAATGAATAGAAACTGATAAAAGAACTGCTAATGAAAAGCAAGAAGGGGTAGAAGTTAACCTATAAGCTTTCTTACCCATAACTTGCATCTAGTAAGTCTCTACATGAAGATGAACTAAAGCTATATGACTACATATTCATAAGCTATATCTAGCAAGAAAGTACACAAACAAGAACCTAACTTCGCACCCATAAGCCTGAAAGGTGCACGCAACACATAAATAATCTACCAGGGCCCCCATAAGACCTGGAAAGTATAATTCAATCTATATACCCCTAACAAAGTCCTTATAATTCTACTACTAACTATAGCCAGCCTTCCTGGCTTTTGGGTCTACAACTAAGCCCGCTGGACTCCTGTAAATATGTTTGAGCTCGTTGGGCTTCTGTAACTGCACCCTAGGCACACAAGGCTCGATGGAGGGTCAGTAATGTCGATATGACATAAAAATAGAAGTCCATTCGTGGATGGACTGTAATATGGCCATTGGGCATGAATATGGTCCCTTGGGATATCACATAGCTCCTCTGAGCAATCCATAGCCCCGTAGGTGATGACATAGTTAGTAAACCTGAAGTTGGTCAACAGAAGTCTATCCTAGGTGGGGTCAGTCCCAACTGATACACTATATTTTAGTCTCAATCTAGCCGCTCAAAAAGTGTATATGGATTTTAAGACCTAACACAACCACTACATGCCCCTAAAATAGTTTGTTTAGCTGATAACAGGCACACCCCTTGTGCCTACACCTGATCAAAGGGCCCTGGTAGTGATTACAATCTCTATGGCCTAGACAGACTAGGGCGAGGTCTGGAGTGGTTTAAATGATACTCTAAATGTCATGCTAGCAAAATGGTAGATCATAAGAGATCAGTAAGGTCGCAGGCGACCAACCATTTAGTTCCCTCTCTTAGAACGACTGTATGGCTACTATTAATCTGACATGTTCCTGAGCAGTCTACCCTAACCTTTCACAGGCAGCTTACTATAATTCTTAGCCTGAAGGTAACACTATACTACTATGGTTCTAGTCCCTTAGACATTAACTTGGTCTGTTCATATTTCATATGACTTCCCTGGGCGATTCATAACCTCATAGACAGGCATATCTGGACCTAGCCACCCACAGCAACTTGTACATAGGTATTTATAAGAGCAGGCTGGGGTGTTGGCCCCACATCCAACTACTAATAAGGTTCCTGTCCTAGGGTGTTCATGGGTCTATCTGACTTGTGCAATTGGGATGACTTCCTGGGCTACCTGTACGACAAACACTAAGTCGATTGAAACTAACAGTCACTGATAATAACCAACTATATGACAGGCTGTCACTCAAGTCAATAGGCAACTCTGATGCCACTGACTCTAGGGTAAGACCATCCTATTTGAATTCTGGGCCTGGGGGCGTCAAGCTACACCAACGACCTCTGAGCGAGCTTCATTAACAATACAGTTATCAAACTAAAAGTTATATTGACTGGTTGCACCCTATACTGTCCAACTTACCAAATCATGCCCAACAACTAACCATAAACTTCTAAGGCCTTGGCCTGACAGCAAAACATCAGAATTCTACTGATATTGTAAACAGAAGAACAGGGAAGTCTCTACGATGCTCCTAACGTCAGTAACACCCATCGTGCCCTCTCTCGACGAGGAATACTATGGTATAATCTCAATTTGTCTCATAACAGCTAACCATAACATACATAATCATTATTACTGGCAGCAGCTAATCACAATATATAGGATCATTATCTACTTTCGAAGGCATAAGTCGTATCACTATTCGACGAGAATAACTTTCCAAAGAGATAAGCCTTAACATACCTCAAATATTGACTTTCATTCACCCAAATAATTTCCAGCCTAGAGCCAGTAATACCACTCAATTGCAGCGTTTATAATGAGAGAATAAGGCTATTTCAATAGTAGGCACTGTCAAATAATGATATTTATTAAGAAAAATGACTCCAATTCATCTTTGTTTAATTCAGCCAGAAACTCACAAATTCTCGTGAGTCTAGAAGGTAGATTTATTTACCCGTTACTTGTAGTCGCGTAGGAATCAATTAGAAGCGATTCTGATGAGTTTTACTCGGCGGGGTTCTAGTACTTCGAGCGAATTTCCAATAAATAACTCCACAGGGACATTCCTAATAGGACTGAAACCCATTATCCAAGACGAATTTGTGTTTGGATGAAGTTTAACGACATAATTCTACCAAAAACTGAAAAAAGTCGAGAGAGAATATCGTATAGATCATAGGTCTGTTTGATTAAATATTAGAATGAATTGAACTTCACTTAAACCCATATATATAAAAGAGGCGATGAGGGAGGGTCCGCGACGCACCTCCCATCGCAGCAGGGGACGGGCGCGCGCGCCTCCCAATGGGCTAAGGGAGGGGCGCTGTGCGGCTCTCCTTTCTCCATGGGGGAAGCGCGGCGTAGCACCTGGTGCGTCATGCCCTCGGTCCCAACCTCCTGCTCGCTCGACTCCATACTCGTGCGTTCATTCCCCGGGCCATTTTCCATATGCGTCATACTCTAAAACTCTCGACATACGTACGAACGCATCGATTAAACGATAGGAACTTAGGGGGTGTAACAGGTAGTGTAGACAACCTCCTTATATAAAAATATTTGAGAATATAGCCTTTTTGTTTGTACAGTTTTTCTTATTCGTTCTTCATACCAACAAAAGGGCACCACAATATTGACATGTGTACTTTAGGGGGCCAAAGTTCAAAGTCATTGTGTAATGATATGCCAGATTCAAAAATTTCAATATAAACATAAGAATTGTATACATAGACAATGATTTGTTGCAAAATTTTCATTGCCAAATAACATAGTAAAGAAATAGGGTCTTTGAAGTTTCCCTGACGTGCACATAAAATTATAATAAAAGAAATGTGTGCGGACGTGATAAAGATTAGCATACCATTTTAATAATTTTAAACATTTCTCTCCGAGAAGTTTGTTAACTTCATTAACTTTATGAATCTGTTCACGAAACATATAAATTGAATTATTTTCTTTTTTCTATTGGTTCTTGTATTGTTTATCAATTAATGTGACCTTTTTGCTTTCATCAGGAACACTTGCATCTATTGTTTTTGAGCGAACGTACTTCCTCTTTCATTCCTTTACACTAGTCTGCTGATGCATATCTGTTCAATTTTATTTTTAGCATCCGTTTTTGCCGAGCTAATTTTGGTAGAAGTTGTTATAGGAGGTTAATTTTCTATGCAATATTCGTTGAGGAACTGTATTCTTTTCTAACAGTAGAAAGTAATTCCAGATAACCTATTATGTATTTTTTTGGAAGAGTAGAATATATTAAAATTAGATATTTTGGCTATATTCAAATATAATTGATACAGTATAGCTAGTTCTATCAATAATGTCACTGTATGTAGAAACCATATTTTATCTTAAATAACATATCTGAGCTGAATAATATTTTTCAAGTAGAGTATGAATGACTATATAAACCACTCTAAACCACAACGCTCAACTTAGATGATGTCAACGAAATTAAATGGAAGCCAATATATGGTTTTGGTATTGCATTCAGTTTTGTGATTACTAAACTAGTAAATAAACTTTTCCCCTTCCTTTATTGTGCTCGTGCTCTCTGTTGAATTTGAAGAAGAAAAATGAATGAATTGTTGAATGGTTGTATAATTTGGGTATCATGAGTTTGAATATGAATAGGAGCAAGATATGAGATTTACCTAGTCATTTAATACACTCAAATAGAATCATGTATATTAATTAAGGTTTTTATTTGTTTATTTTAAGCTTAACCTTTCAAGGTTTCTCAAATTGTAAGTAACATGTACTTCACTCTAACTATATTGTATGACAAATCCACCTTAAAAGTATATCATTCACTATGATCTTAAGTTGGAGAAAGCCTTATGCCTGTGAACGATAGAACTTGTTGCAAGGACCTTAGGGTAGTTTTGAAATAAAAACATCATGGTCGCACGTGAACCAAACCTTGTCATTTTGGATCTACTCAACCCTAATGGAGACAATCGTCCACCTCCTGCTATTGTATATGGTAATGGAGAGTATGGGGTAGTGAATCAAAGAAACCCTCTCCCTCCCGCCAAAGTAGAAAATGAATTTGATCAAAATAATAGTAGGATGGAAATATTACTTGGAGACTATGATAGGTCAAACTACAATGGAATGCAATAAAGTGTAAGGGTCCACCTGTTGTGACCAATAATTTTGAGATCAAGCACAGTTTCTCCAAGTAATTCAAAATAGTTCGATGTTTAGAGGAAAGCAAAATAAAGATCCAAATAGTCACGTGACAAATTTTAACGAGATCATGAGCATTGTAATACCCCGGAAGTACCTTGGACTAGACCCGGGATCTGAAAATGAAAGTAGAAGGAATCTGGGAAAAAAAATCCCATAGTCCGGTACTTAGACTCAGCCTCAGCCCTAACCAGTTTTTCCGGAGTTAGAAGCCGGTCTCAGTTGGTGAGTCCTCATCTCCCGAGGACCATCTCTTATTAGCTATCTTGTATTTTCAGTTTTGGTTTTAGGGAGTTAGTTGAGGTCTTCTCCCATCAACTTATCAGTGTTAGAGGCTTTCTCCAACATAGTTTATATTCAGCTTTAAACTCATGTGATGTATCTCAGATTTCATACTATGTTTAGACTTGCACTATCTTATTTATGTTGATCTTCCGCTTTTGTTGATTGAGTTAGATATATGTTCATGCCATGGGCCTACTTGGAGTCCCTTGGGGTTCCTTGTCCCGTGTCTCGATCTGGGCCTATGTTTGGATCGTGACAAACTTGGTACCAAAGCAATAGGTTTGAAATGTCCTAGAGTGTCCAAAAGCCACGTTAAGTAGAGTTTTTTTCATGGGTGTGAAGCACACCACACTTATATGAAGGGGCTACGAAACGTTTAGGAAATGTTCACTTCTTTCATGATCTCATGTCATGCAATGAAATGTCTATATATCCTTCTAATTCGTGCTATATACATTTGCAAAATCATGCCTCGATGTCGAGTGAATAGAAGGAGAAATGGAAATGGCCACGAGAATGGCAAAGAAGAGGGGCACCATCAGGCCCCACCAACCTATGAGGAGCATGCACCAGAGTCGGCTACCCACGTTGAATTCAGGGCAGCCATACAGATGCTAGCATAGGCCTTGACCGCCCAGGTCAATCAACAAGCGGTGGCGCATTTCCCTCAGAATGGTAATGCGGCGGTGACTCGGGTTAGGGATTTTCTGAGGATAAACCCACTAGAGTTCCTAGGGTCAAAAGTGGATGAGGATCTACATGAGTTCATTGATGAGATTCTAAAGATCCCCTAGGCCATGGGGGTGAAAAATGGGGAGTGCATCGACTTGGCCTCTTATCAGCTGAATGGGGTTGCACATATCTGGCTCAAACACTGGAAACATAATAGGGCAATTAGAGCAGGCCCTATCAATTAGGATGAGTTCTTTGCCACCTTTCTAGATTAGTTCTATCTTCGTGAGATGAGGGAGCTAAAAGTGGCCGAGTTTGTGAATCTAAAGCAGGGTAACATGACAGTTCAGGAGTACACTTTAGAGTTCACCCATTTATCCAAGTATGCGCCAGAGTTAGTGGCAGATCAAAGAGCTTGGGTGAGCAGGTTTGTACATAGAGTGGCAGACTACCTGGATAAGGATTGTAGGATCGCCACGCTGCATTAGGACATGGATTTTCCCCACATAGTTTTACATGCCCAGTAGATGGAGTTGGTGTATTAGAGGGGGAGAGAGGCCAAGAGGGCCAGGACAGACAGTCATGGGACTTCTCAGCCTAGATCGAGGGGCGTACTTCACCAGCAGTCTCATCAGAGGTCTTTTGCTCTAGCACCATCATCAGCTAGTACACCATCTAGACCACGAGTTGACCAGAGAAGTAGGGCCTCAGTTTCGAGGGGCCAGAGTAGCATGCAGATAGAGCGCACCTTCCTAGCCTGTGCGAAGTGTGGAAAGAATCACCCAGGGAGGTGTTTAGTTGGCTCAGAAGCTTGTTTCGGGTGTGGGAAACTTGGAAACAGATTTAGGGATTGCCCTTCAGCTAGACCAGGTGGTGGTAGAGCCCGTATGCCAGCTGCTAGTTTGGCAACTCTAGCACATGTCCCTCCTAGTAGGGTTCTTCGACTAGTTCAGTTTGCGGCCAGTGTCAGAATAGGCATTATGCTCTTGCATCTCGATAGGAGCAGGAGACTTCCCCAAACGTGGTTACTGGTATGTTATGAGTTTTCCACCTTGATGTTTATACTTTGTTAGATCCATGGGCTACCTTATCTTTTGTGATGCCTTATGTTTCTAGTAGTATCAGAGTTAGTACCGTAATCCTATCAGAACCTTTCTTAGTATCTACTCCAGTCGGTGATTTAGTTATAGCCCGACGGGTATATAGAAATTGACCGGTCTCAATTCTTCAGAAAATCACCTCAGCAGACCTAGTAGAGTTAGCCATGACAGAATTCGACGTTATCTTTGGCATGGATTAGCTACATGTATGTTATGCCTCAGTTAATTGTAGACTCGTGCGTTAGAGTTCGGATTTCCAGGTGAGCCAGTCCTAGAGTGAAAGGGTAGTTCAGCTATGCCTGTAGATCATTTCATTTCCTACCTTAAGGCTAGAAAGATGATTTCAAAAGGTTGTATGTACCATTTAGTTAGGGTTAAGGATGATACATCCGAAACTCTGACTATCTAGTCAGTTCCAGTAGTATGTGAGTATCCAGAAGTCTTCCCTGATGATCTACCGGGTATTCCTTCCGAGAGGGAAATCAATTTTGGTATTGACCTTCTTCCCGACATGTATCCTATATCTATTCCTCCTTACAAAATGGCTCTATCCGAGCTAAATGAGTTGAAGTAGCAGTTGAAGGACCTTCTAGACAAGGGTTGCATCAAACCTAACAAGTCTCCATGCGGTGCGCTAATTCTATTTATCCCAAAGAAGGATGGTTCTCTTCAGATGTGCATTGATTATCGGCAATTGAACAAAGTCACCATCAAGAACAGGCATCCTCTTCTCAGGATTGATGATTTGTTTGACTAGCTTCAAGGTGCTAAGTTCATTTCAAAGATAGACCTCAGATCCAGATACCATCAGCTCAGGGTTCGAGAGAGTGACATTCCGAAGACAGCTTTCAGAACTCGGTATGGTCACTATGAGTTTGTAGTTTTGTCTTTTGGATTAACGAATACTCCATCAGCTTTTATGGATTTGATGAACACGATGTTCAAGCCATACTTGGATATGTTCTTGATCGTGTTTATTAATGAGATCCTGATATCTTTCGGGACGAGGAGGAACATTTGAGGGTGGTATTACAGACTCTCAAGGACCGCCAACTATATGCAAAATTCAACAAGTGCGAGTTTTAGTTGAACTCAATGGCATTTTTGGGTCATGTGGTGTCAGGTGAGGGTATAAAAGTGGACTCTCAGAAGATAGAAGCGGTGAAGAATTGGCCTAGACCGGTCAATCCTTCAGAGATCAGGAGCTTCTTGGGCTTAGCTGGCTACTATCGGAGATTTTTTAAGGGGTTTTCATCTATCGCAGCACCGTTGACTAAATTGACCCAGAAGAAGATGAAGTTTCAATGGTTAGGGCTTGTGTGAAGAGCTTCCAAGAATTAAAGACTAACTCACCACAACATTGTGTTGACCCTACCGGAGGGCACGAATGGGTTTGTGGTTTATTGTGACGCCTCGAGGATTGTCCTCGGTTGTGTATTGATGCAGCACGGTAAGGTTATAGCCTATGCTTCTAGACAGCTGAAGGTTCATGAAAAGAACTACCCGACTCACGATCTTGAATTGGCGTCAGTAGTATTTGCCTTGAAGACGTCACGCCCCAAAACTAGGGGAGGGCGTGACTTGCTCCCGATACCTGACTAGCCGGGAAGCCGGCTATATGACATCTAACTGTAACACTTTGGCCGTCTAGGCCACCTGTTACAACCAACTGGAGCACAAACTGGACCCATAATGCCTAAAAAATACAGGGTAAAAAACTAAAATGCAAAACAAGGCTATGAGTATGCTAAACCAAATAACAAAAAGCCGACAAGGTCACAAACTGAATAACACTATAGACACTAAGTCCCCAAAGCCTCTAAAGAGTAAACTGACTGATGGTCGGAACAGGGCTCCGACCTACACATAACTGCATCTAAAAACTCTAACTAAAACAAAACCAGTCTTAGCTCCAGAAAGAAAGGAGCATACCAAAACATCCGTTAATCTCATGAACTGCTACTGCAACTGACAATCCCGACCTCTACCTGCACCTGCGACACGAAGGCAGGTCCCTACATGAAGGGACGTTAGTATGAATGAGATGTACTGGTATGTAATGCTGAAAACTATAAACATGCAAGATAGAAATGATAACTGAGCCAGAAATAAGGAATAGTAACAACCTGGAATCCTGGAAACTAAAACCTGACAATAAGTCAATATTGAAGTGCAAATGCAACCAAGTAATGCACAAGAAAAACTATAACTGTAATGTTGGCAACCAGCTGACCATAAAAACCATATAGAAATGCCTCCAACTGGTGTACCATACCAGAGTAAAATAAAATATCTCCAGTCGGTGTGCCATACTGGGGTAAAAATAAAAATATCTCTAGCCGGTGTACCATACTAGGATAAAAATAAAAATTCTCCAACCGGTGTGCCATATCGGGGTAAAATAAAAACATCCAGCCATTGTGCCAAATCAAGGTAAAATAAAAATATCTCCAGCTGGTGTACCATATCGAGGTAAAAATAAAAATACTCTCACAATCATATTCATGAATGGAGCCGATAAATATTATACTGAGTCAATTTAACACATAGAGCATTGAAATGACAAACGCTTAATCTGTGGCCGTAATAGGTCTCTTTCGTAACATATAAATGCAAGTGAGCACATATACCATTTAAAATTAGCAAATATGCACATATATCACGTAAAGTTGTCAAATTATATACAAACATGTCAACTCAGTGACTCGACGGACCTTCAGGAGGTTTAGCCAACATAAGAATTTTAGTAGGCTTACAAGCAATGCCCTATAGATAGTCTTACCAATTTAATGTATCGCTTGAGTAGAAGCACATAGATTCTCATTTCTACACAATCCTTTGACATCTGGGACCTACATATATATACTTCCCACAGGGTGGTTCCTTTACATGTATCGACAACTATACATTGGAATTTCATTGCTAAACTTATCACGTCGATGAGCATATGTAGTTCTCAATTAATTTGCCTTATTTGCAGGAAAACATGGGACTTATAACTTGGATCTTGGAGTTATTTGTCATAATGCTTAACATATACGTAGAGCTGAGAGCTGAATTACAGACATACAATGTATGAGACTTTCGTATAACGTATAAACTCGTATTTAGTTAACTGAGTGACCTCCAGGAGACTTCCTAGTATTTAAAGTTCTCAGCTTAACTGATCATTATCATAGCCTGTGCTTATACTTACATAGACATTAAGAACATTGGTACGTGGGAGAATCTCTCCTCTGAAATTAGGAAATTCAAATGATAACTCAACAAGAGCTAAACATAGTAAATGTATGACTTGAATATAACTGAAAGAATTCAACTGTTCGTTATAACATGAAAATCATATACATTAAAACTTCTTACTGGAAAGACATATAAATACTTGAGTTCTTAGGCTGATACACAACTTCAAATACTTGACCGAGACATTAGCATGATTCTGGAATATGATCTCTTGAAAACTTCTTAGATTAGCATAATACACTTCAACATAACTTAGGGACTGGAAGACATTACTTAAGAATCTGAGATTTGGATTTTTTCAACTTGAGAATTCATAAGCAACACTCCAAGTGCAGGCAAATAAAGACTTATAACCGTAATTCGGATGATGCTGGAATGATTTTCACAACTTTGTAATTAACCGAGAGGCTTAAGAAAGCTTACATCATTATAAATGGATTAGAAGCTCCTAGGATCACCCTTTTCATTCATGGAAGCCAATTTCAGCACTTAAAATCGATAACTTAACATAAACATTTAGGGGTATAGTAGAGAGCTTCTCTTTAACTTATGTTACTATATTACAAACGTTCAACTCGAACTGATTTATGGAAGGTCGTCACATAATATTCATTATATCATTACCACATAACGTATTTATATCACTTATTTAACTTAATTCCTTGTCGACTCTCAGGAGGTTCAAATAGCACAAGAGTTACAGTATATTTATGGTGACATTCTAAAGACAATTCTTGTTGCCCTAGCGTGTAACTTGAACGTAAGCACAAGCATAAATATATACTTATTTTTGTATAACCTGCTTAAATTAAAATACTGTGTATAACCTTCCCATAAAGATGGTTTCATAGAAATACCAATAATTTACACATTCGAGTTCTATCTTTCAAGTTCAATGTATCGGTTTGTTCGTAAACTCGTTAACTAGTCGGTTAGCTAAAGGGAGAGAAATAAAGGAATCTTCTCTTGGCCTTATATACCTTAGAACATGTTCATAAGAGGGTGGATAACTATTGTAAGGCATTTTCATTTCATTATTCTCATTTGCCCTTATCTAGCTTAAAATTGTTTTCTAGCGTTAAGTTCGTTCGCTTGTCGTCATCTTGCCCTTTTTACCAATTTCACTTAGCAACCAGAATTTTAAACACATTTGATATCACATGCATGACATAATATAAAGGACCAGCTCAGGATGCCCACGCTGAGGGGACTTCAGACTCGATTTACAACTACAACAATAATCATAAACAATACCCCTTTCTCACTTCACATTCGTTCACTTCAAGCATATTTAGCTCTTCAAGATTTCTATGAAGTATTTCTAATACTTTGGGCAGAATCATGTATGCCTCAATAGGAACTCAAAACATAGGAACATTGGCCTGATCAACAACAAGATTTCGTGCTTGGAAAATAAGAATAGGGATGCCTTTACATACCTCGCTTCGTCGCGTCTTTTTAGCCAATTTCTTACGCTTGCTAGCAACTCCAACACCTTCAACTTCCTTACTTACACTTCATGCAATGAGGAATGGATTATTCCAAGTTCCCAGTCACAATTGATGTCCCAAAACGTACAACCAAACAGCCACATCACAATATAATTTTCAGTAATTCTACGTACCTTAGGCGTCTTAAACTTGAGGCAATTCATGAGAGTTCCGCCTATGTTCTTTTGGTGTTTAACTTCCAAAAAGGTGTGGTGTGTTCCTTCCATCTTTTGGATAAATTCCAGCATCTATATATCTGTAACAACCCCCCAAAACGGGCAGCAACCTCAGTCAAATATCGCATAAAACACATATCGACTTTATTTCATTTCCTTACTTTAGCTTGCCAATTTGAGCGGATAAACCAAGTAGAAACACTTACCTTTCACTTGTGTATAACCCCTACCCATATGAAGTTCCTCTTCAACCAAATACTGTTCCAAAAATGTAGCAACCATGCTGCCAAACCGCAGCAAAAACACACACCTAAGCAACACATAAGTTCCAACATAACTTGTTAATTCTTGAAAATTTAAGGAGTAAAAACACATACCTCTCTTTGTACTCAACTCTCACCAATATGAAGGTAGAAATTCACCTCCCTACTTCCCAAAAATGCAGCAGCTTGGCAGCCAAAAACGTAGCAACTCGATGATTAGAAGCTCACGACATAAGAAATACTTTCCAAGCATAGACTATAAAGAAATTTGACCCATCCATACAATTTATTACCTGGGATTCGTTTTCACCATTGGATAGAGCTCTGAATTATCTGAATTTTGAATAAAAATCAAGTAAAATGGAGTAGAAATGAGCTTTCTAGCTCAAATTTACTTCATGTAGGCGAGATGGACAAGGCCTAGGCCTGTTGCCTGTCTATCTCGGCGCCCGCGCGGATGGGCGATTTTCCAGCCGACAGTGCTATCTTCAAACGAGCATAACTTTTTACTCTGAACTCCGATTGATGAGAAATATTTTTCACTGTAAACTAAACTCAAATAAATTTTATTTGATAGGTTATAAGACTTTTGAATCATTATATATTTGGAGATATGTCCATTTAAAATTGACCCTTACAAACTTCACATACTCTTTGCTTTTCCCCTTGCACATGTTTCCCTCCTTACCTAAGGCCAACATACAACCCATAATTCCCTTAATACGACATATAAACATCAAATAGTCATAAAAAAATTAAAAAATTTGGGGTGTAACAGAAGATATGGAGACACTATTTGTACGGGGTCCATGTAGATGTGTTTACGGACCACAAAAGCATACAATATGTGTTTACTCAAAAGGATTTGAATCTTCTTCAAAGGAAGTGGTTGGAGCTACTCAAAGACTATGATATGAGTGTCCTTTACCACCGGGGCAAGGCCAATGCGGTAGCGGACACTCTTAGTGGGCTTTATATGGAGAGTGTGTCATATATAGAGGTGGAGAAGAAAGGGCTGGTGAAAGACGTACATCGACTTGCACGATTGAGAGTTCATTTCGTTGACTAAACTAATGGTGGAGCGGTTGTCAAGAGTGGGTTAGAATCATCCTAGGTGACTGATGTTAAAGCTAGGCAAAGTGAGGACCCTATCTTGGTGAAGTTGAAGGAAGCTGTGCAGAATTAGAAGGTTGAGGTCTTCTCCCAAGGGGGAGATGGGGTACTTTGATATCAGGGTCATTTGTGTGTTCCAAATTTTGGTGATTTGAGAGACTGGATGTTGCATGAGGCTCATGGTTCTAGGTATTCTATCCATCACGGTGAAACCAAGATGTACCGTGACCTACGGGAAGTCTATTGGTGGAATGGCATGAAGAACGACATAGTAGAATTTTGTGGCTAAATGCCCAAACTGTCAACAAGTGAAGGTTGAGCATCAAAGACTCGGGGGTTTGCTTCAAGATATTAGCATTCCTACTTGGATGTGGGAAGAGATCAATATGGACTTCATTATAAGTTTCTCACACTCATAGATAGTATGACTCCATTTGGGTTGTGGTAGACAGGTTGACTAAAGCGGCTCATTTCCTACCGATCAAAACTACTAATTCAGTCGAGGATTATGCTAAGTTATACATTTGGGAGTTGGTTTGGTTTCATGGAGTGCCCTTGTCATCATATCAGATAGCGATACTCAATTTACCTCTCAATTCTGGAGATCGTTTCAGAAGGGACTTGGGAGTCAGGTCAAGCTTAGCACAGCCTTTCACCCGCAAACATATGGTCAGGAGGAGCGGACCATTCAGACTCTTGAGGATATGTTGAGGGCCTGTGTTATTGATTTCAAGGGTAATTGGGACGATCATTTTCCTCTCATCGAGTTTGGATACAAAAACAGCTACCATTCCAACATTCAGATGGCTCAATTTGGGGCTCTCTATGGGCGGAGGTGTAGGTCACCTATTGGTTGGTTTGAGGTCGGTGATGCTACATTGATAGCATCAGATTCGGTTCATAAGGCTATGAAGAAAGTTCAGCTTATTAGGGAAAGGTTGAAAATAGCCCAGAGTCGTCAAAAGTCCTATACGGATGTGAGAAGGAGGGAAATTGAGTTTAAAGTTGATGATTAAGTGTTTCTGAAGGTGTCTCCCATGAAGGGAGTGATTAGGTTCAGAAAGAAAGGGAAACTCAGTCCCCAATATGTAGGTCGTACCAGATTATGAGATGCGTGGGCAAGGTAGCCTATGAGTTAGAGTCACCCTCAAAGTTAGCTTCAGTTCATCCCGTTTTCCATGTAACGCTCTTAAAAAAGTGCTTGGGTGATCCAGCTTTAGTTGTTCCGATGGAGAGTGTAGGAGTGAAAGACAGCCTTAGTTATGAGGAGATTCTGGTGGAGATATTGGATCATAAGGTTCAGAAGCTAAGGAACTAGGAAGTAGCTTCAGTCAAGGTTTTATGGAGGAATCAACATGTTGAGGGAGCTATGTGGGAAGCTGAACCAGATATGATAGCTACATACCCACATCTATTCTCTTTCGGCTCAGTATCAGCGTAAAGTATCAATTTTTTGCCCTAAAACTCTATTCAATTTAATGTTCCATTCATTTGTACTAGTTTCTTTTATGTCAGAGTATGTATGTATGAATCGTGAATTTAGTTCAGCTATGTATTTCAGTTCAGAGGTAGTCATTTTGTCGGTTTTAAGCATATATGATCAGTATTTGAATATGATGATTGCATTTCTCTGCTTTTCTGTATGTTTTCCAACATTTGAGGATGAATGTTCCCAAGGGGGAGATATTGAAATGCTCCGGAAGTGCCTTGGACTAGACCCGGGATCTAAAAATGAAAGTAGCAGGAATCTGGGAAAAAATCCCACAGAATGGGTCGTTGTACCGGTCATTGGTTGGACTAGCGACTCGTTGTATATGTCCGTGGTGAGATGCAGAAGTTTGGACTTGGGAATAACGGGTCTAGGAACAACCCGTTGTTTGATGTAACGGGTCATTGGATGTGAGTCGTGGTGAGGTGGGTCTAGTTAAGGGAGGAAGTAACGAGCCAGGTGACGACTCGTCGTTGGAAACCACGAGTCGTTGTAAGAGTCCGTGGGAAGATTTTTGGGAGATGAGCAGTTGTAAAAATGAATGGTTACCATGAGTCGTTAGAGCAGGATATGGCTCATAGAGCCTCTCGTGGTATTAGTTCTGGGGTTCAGTGTTCAGGGTGAAATAACGGACCGTCGGAGCCAGTAACGGTCCGTTGTGACACAAGTGGTCACTAACAGAACAACTTTTCAGGAAATTCATTAAGTGAATTTTCGTCATTCCAAAGCCCTAGGGTCCTAAACCATGTCATTTTAAGCTCAGAATGGGGTGTTTTTAGAGAGTTTAGCTTATTTAAACCCATCCTAATTCATGCATGCAAGCTTAGGGGTTTTGGGAGGTGATCAAGTCTAGCTTCTCTAATTTTTTCCTCAATTCTCTTTGGGCTATAAAGGATGTGGTAAAAATTAGATCCCTTCAGGTATGTAGGGTTATGAATAGGTGAAATTTTTCACACCCATGCCCAACCTCTCTCTAATGCATGAAATTCTATTGGAAATTCTATGGGGTTTAATACCAATTCTTATGAAATCCTTATGATCTATCTATGGGTTAACCTCCTTCATGTATAACTTTATACTCTATGGATCATGGGAAAATTTTACAACTATTTCAATTATAAACTTATGGGTTTAAATTTCTATAAAGTTATGCTCAATTATGTATGTTTCATGATAAATCAAGTTATGATTCTACTTTGATATTGATGTTGATTAACACATTATGATTTATGATTTATGATTTATGATATGATTTTTCTTAAATGCTCATCATGATTTATGACTATCAAGTAAAAATAATTTACAAGCATGTATAAATCTCATGATTTATGAATTTATGATTATGGTCGACTCACGGGCCTTATTTCAAGGCTAGTTCAGATATTTTCTAGCATGCTTATGATTATCATGATTTAACTAGTCCATCAAATTCATGTAAATTATCCTATGAGCACTATATATTTTTTGAGAGTAGTATTTAACACCGAGTAGGTTCGGAGCCTAGGTTTTGCCCCGAGTCTCAAAACTACGTGGCACCGTAGGTCACAATGGGACCTCCCTTGAGACTGTCCCCGTTGCTCGAATAGGCCTTTCATGAGTGATATCACACCTTTTTCATGGTTATACCCTTAACAAGGTACGATCACCATCTTGACTAGGGGTTTACAGGCCGGGCTACATGTGTGCTCATATGTGGTATGTCGGTTATAAGAATCTCACACTATTTCTAATAATTTACTCATGTTTATGATTATGCATTTTGGCTCAAGTCATGTTCAATAAAGATTTTCTTTTATGATTATGATTATGATAAATTTATGAATATTTTAAAAACCTTGAGCCTTATGTTTACATTATGGTATTTACATTACAATCATGCTATCCTACTCTTATGAACTTTTATGTATTTTAACTTATCTGTTTTACTTACTTTGCATACTCAGTACATTCCACGTACTGACCGCATACTCTATGCTGTATCGTTTCATGATACAGACTCCGGTACTTAGACTCAGCCTCGACCCTAGCCATAGTTTCTGGAGTTAGCAGCCTGTCTCAGTTGGTGAGTCCTTATTTCCCGACGACCATCTCTTATCAACTATCTTGTGTTTACAGTTTCAGTTTTAGGGAGTTAGTTGGGGTCTTGTCCTATCAACTCGTCAGTGTTAGACGCTTTCTCGAACATAGTTTATATTCAGCTTTAAACTCATGTGATGTATTTCAGATTTAATATTATGTTTAGAATTCCTGTATGTTATTTATGTTGATCTTTCGCTTTTGTTGATTGAGTTAGATGTATGTTCATGCCATGGATCGACTTGAAGTCCCTTGAGGTTCCTTGTGTCGTGTCTCAGTTTGGGCCTATGTTCGGGTCGTGACAAGCGTATTCCACTATAATAGGCCATCTGATGATACCATCTACCTAGGGGTATTCCCCTTTTCTATGAAATTCGATGCAAAGAACTGACTAAGGAGTCTACCCTCAATATCAATCCACACTTGTGATGATATGATGATAAAGTTTCTTGAAAAGTACTTCTCACCAAGAAAAACAATAAGAATAAGGAAAGAAATCAACAAATTTGGGCAACCTCAATCACAGACTGTGTTTGAAGCATGAGAAAGGTTGAAGGAATTACTAAGAAGATGCCCCAATAATGAGATAGATCCATGGATGTAATTGACAAACTTCTGAAAAGGTTTGACATCAACATTGCAGAGGATATTCAATAATATTCTGTGAGGTCCCCTTAAGAAAATATTTGAGAAAGTCGTTCATATTCTGAATAAACTTTTAGAAGATGCAAACCAATGTCAGAAGGTACTGAAAGAAAGAAGTCAGTTGGGGTGCATCAGGTGGATGCATACCCTATATTACATTCTCAAATTGCATCGATTGCCAAAGATGTAAAACAATTAACTATAGGCCAAGTAAAAGCAGAGTCGCTAGTAATGTGTGATTTTTGTAAATATGGACACCCAACTCATAAGTGTCAATAGGGCTCATGACAGAAGAGGAGGTTAATGGTATTGGTATTTTGAATAAAGTTAATTACTAAGGGAGTAGGGGCGGACTTCAACACCATGAGACATAAGAATCATAAATTTTATTAGAGTTAACCTAGTGGTAGTTTGAATGCATGGCAACAAAATAATCCTAGAACTCAAGGAAAAGCACCTCTAGACTTTCAAAATCAGCAGAAGCAAAAGCCTTAGTAGGTGACGAGCGTAAAACACAGTGTAAATTAAGTGTTTCACTAGCCAAAGAGATTTATAGTATCAAGATCGTGTCCACAAGGATTGATTCAAATAATAAATCAAATAAAACATTCTTACTATTATTCATGTAATTAAGACATGAGTTGATTGTGGTTATAAACCATAAGTTTTTACTAGAGCTTAAGTAAAATTAATTTATGACAAAGGCAGTGGTTACTATCCAGATGAGAAGTAAGGGTAATACATAAAACAAGTGCAAGATAATTACTAGAAATCTAACTCTATTTGAAATTCACTTCTAAGGTTCTATTGATTCTCAAGAATTCAATAGTTAATTAGATTATTCTTGAAACTTAGATTCCTCTTTAGATTAAATCTAAACTCTATGAAATAAACTAATAAATTTCCCATAAAAATATATGCAAGAACTCTTAAATGGTTTAGTCTCAAGAAAATCATCTTTCAAATATTTTCCTCCTTGGTTCAATCAATAAACTCGACAAGCTCTTTTGATTACTTAGAATAAATGATAAAATCAAACCAAATAAGATAGTGAAAATATATTCAATAATTTATTCCTCATTTGATTAAACAAAATAATGAACAAGAATGCAATTTAATTCAACTCTAATCTCGAGCTCAAGCATAAATAAGAATTAAAATCCACAATAAATTATCAATACCCTATGTTTGTCAAAAATCCTATGAAAGATACTCCATAATAGAAAAATAAAACATCAAAGAATAAGAATTAGAAGATATTACAATCGACTATTGATTAAAACTTTCATATTGAATCAAATCGTGATGGAAAGTAGTGAATTCCGATGTTCTACGTTCTTCCAAAATTTCCTAGGTCAAAAGTGCCTCTAAAATGTGTTTAGGATCTATTTATAACATATCCCAAATAACCCCTAATGAAAACACCCTTAAATAAACTAACTCAAAAAAACATACCGGGAAAGTCTGTTGCGATATTGCGTAGATGAACGCACAGCAATTCCAGCAACTTTCGAGTTTTCCTCCCACTTTGCATGATGGAATTCTTAGGTGCATGGTCGCACACTTGTTTCCTTCTATTTTTATACTTTTTTCTTCATTGTTTCACCCATTTAGCTCTCAATTTAGGCTTATCTTAACCTAGATACAAAGAAACATAAATTAGCAATATCCATACATAAAATCTCTGATTTCAACTAAATTCACACCAAACAAGCTCATAAAACTCACAAAATTTGAAACCATCAAACACCCGACACTTAAACCATTACCCGCCCCGAGCAATCACACACCACTCCAAGGGTGTTATGACCATTTCAAACAACTATCACTTGTTGATGAGTTTGTAATTTACCAACTCATTGGGATTTTAGGCAAGAGCTATTGCTTTATTTTTACACAATTTAGGAAAATTTTATGTCTATTCTCTTTGTTTGTGTAGGAATTTAACTTAGACAAAGAAAACAGAAAAAGTGAACAAAAAGCAGTCTGCTGGAAGCAAGAAACATGTGTGCCGCATATTGGCACCTGCAAAATGCAAGTGGCACATATTTAGCACTGGGGAAAGAGTTGAAATGAACCTGCGAAGTGTAGGTGCCACGTAGATTGGCACATGCGAAATGCAGGTGCAAGTGCAGAAGGGCTTCTAGAAACATGTCATGCCCCGAGTTTACACCCTAGACAGACACGGTACTTGAAGTCACAAGTGACCCCAAGTCAACCCCTAGTCTATCATACACTGACACTTTGAGTAAAAAAAAATACATACGATGGAATTTTGTAGCAAGAATATAAATATTTGATAGAAATATACTTAATCATAATACTGAAAATAGTAGAACAAACTGCAAGGCTGCGAGAAAACAACAAAGTCTGAAAACTGAGTCTAAGCCTGAAAGCCACTAGGTCTGATGAACTGCTGGAACAAATCCCCAGCTAACTTTAAATAAACTGAAAGAAATGAAATCATAACTCAGATAATAAATCTTCATCCTCGGAGGAAGAGGACTCACCAATTCACAAGCTGAGGTCTTCGAGAAGTAAACGGCTAACGAAGCTGGACTGTGATCCTACAACTGTATCATAAAATGATACAACATAAAAGCATGCATCAGTACTTTGAATGTACTAAGTAAGTGAGAGGAACATAACACACATAAGTAAATAATAGGAAATGCTACACTGAGAGACATGTAATGACCAACTAAAACTACTGAACCGAAAAACTATAATAACTGGGATGGTCTGAAAGACCTTGTCTGATGGTCAAAACATATTCTAAATCTGAGTCTAATCTGATCAGAACTGAATTGAACTTAGCTGAACTGTCTAGTGGGAGAACATATAACCGACATGTAACCACGTGAGCTAAACGTGGAGTCCAATGTATACACCCAACCGGTAGGACCCAATATACCTTGCAAGGGTATAAAGGAATGAATTGTGTGATCACAAAAGTCTGGGGCCAATCAGGCCAATAAATACTATAACCTATGTTGGCAACGTAGTTTTGGGAACCTGGGTGTCCTGGAACCCCGGTCCGTTCGGTGCTAAGTTCTGCTCCCAATGGAATTCCTAAACTGAATACTAAGTTGATAGCTCGAAAATGGGGTCCAAGACTAGTCAGGGGTATATAACTGAAGGTACCCAGAGATTCTTATCAGACCAGATTCTGAAACTGGGTTCTAGATTGGTCAGAGCTGCTTATCTAGAAGTGTCGTAACCGTCTAATAACAAACTGTAATCTGACCGGGGTCCTAAGGCTGGTAAGAGTTATCTGTCTAAGTTTCATGACCACCTAGTGGACCAACAAACTGAGTTCTGGATCTGATTCTGATAACTGGGAGGTGATATTGACACCTCGGGAATTTCTGTAGTCAAACTGATCAGTTGACATTATTCTAGTCATCCAGAGGTTGCTAAAAATATGACTGAGACTAGGCTGACATTTCTGACTGACACTGAGTATTCTAGCATTCTTGCTGAACTGAGCTGGAAATACTCTAATGGATTTCCAAACAAGTTTGCAATCTCAAGCTAAAATTGATATTATAACACTAGAGAAGGACTGGGATTTTTCTAAATAACTAAATAGGACTAGATCTTCATCTCACAATATTGTTCATTGTTGGATTCACAAACTAGGAGAAATACCTATAATTAACATAGAGCAATATTTCCCGTGAATTCAACGAGGTCTATCAAGGAATTTCTTAATTTTCGAAAGGTCTGCAGGGCTAGAATTCACCTTTGATGAGAATAATCTTAAATAAATCATTAACTGATGGAAACAACAACTAAAACAATTATAAATATCATTCCATGTGGATTCAAGGAAAAAATACATGGATTCTCTTTACATTCGAAAAACAAAGGGCCAAGATTTATAGAGTAAATTAGAGAGATTTAGGGGACATAAGGGAAGAACTATTCCCTTGTTGAATTCCCACTTACCTAGAAAAAATTTTCCCGGAGAAGGAAGTTTGAATCTGCTACAATGGGTGTGAAGCCCTAGTCTTGCCTGAGAGTTCTTGAGAGGAAACTACAATCATTTTCTTAAAGTTTACGTGGGGAATGATGGGAAAAACCGTTCAAACCCTCTAATATCTCTGAAATTTGTTCTAAAATGACGTAGTTTAGGGACTAAATGGTAGGAGATCACAAAAATATCCCTGGGCTAAAATCTGAAATCTGGTTGACGGGGTCCCAACGGGTCACTCAACGAGTCGTTGGTTGAGACCACAACTCATTGGGGCCTCTCGTTGGGTCTACTACTTTAAGGTCAGTGAAGTCACCACGAGGGACCTAACGACTCATCCTTCATGGCCATGACTAGTCACCTGACATGTGAAGTGCATTGGTCATCTAGTTAGCTGGGTTCACCACGGACAACCCAATGAATTATTGGTGGTGACCACGACTCGTGGTCGCCATCCTTCAGGTACGCTACCTCAAACTTAGAAAATTCTCATCCAGCTAGTAACGACTCACCCCATGACATGTGGGAACCTCCAATGGGTCACTTAATGACCCGTCTTGTGCCTGGTGACAGATTTTCCAATTTTCTGCAAATTTTCTATTTTTAAGTTTCGGGTCTAATCTTTGAGTTTCTGGGGCATTACAATATCTCCTCCTTGGTAAAATTCGTCCTCGAATGTTGGAAAACACACAGAAAAGCAGAGGATAACTATCATAATATATAAATACTTCTTATTTACATCAAAATTGACAGAATGACTACCCCCGTTTCAAAATACATAGCTGAACTAGATTAACTTTTCATACATACGTACAAAATCATAAAGGACACTTAAAACACATGAATTGCACCTAAAAACTAAATTTGTTTCTAGAGCAAGACTGATACCTCAAGCTATAACAGAGCCGGTAGAGGACAAGTGTGGGTATCTGGCCATATATCTGCTTTTGCCTCCCAAGTAGCTCCCTCAACCCGCTGATTTCTCCACAAGACCTTGACTGAAGCTACCTCCTTGTTCCTTAGCTTACGAAACTAACATTCAAAGATCTAGACTGGGACCTCCTCATATGAGAGACTATCCTTTATTTCTACACTGTCCAATGGCACAACTAAAGTTGGATCTCCGATGAACTTGTTCAAAAGTAACACATGGAATACAGGGTGTACAGATGCCAACTCTGAAGGTAACTCCAACTCATAAGCTACCTTGCCAATTTGCCTCAGAATTCTGTAGGTTCCCATATATCTCGGATTGAGCTTTCTCTTTTTCCCAAACCTCATCATCCCTTTCATGGGCAAAACTTTTAGATAGACCTAGTCGTCCACAGCAAACTCCAATTCTCTTCTCCTCACGCCAGCATAAGATTTCTGACGGCTCTGAGATATTTTCAATCTTTCTATGATGAGTTGTACCTTCTGCATAGCTTCATGGACCGAGTCTGGTCCAATTATTGCAGCTTCACCCACTTCAAATCATCCAATAGGAGATCTGCACCTCCTACCATACACTGCCTTAAACGGGGCCATCTGGATACTAGAGTGGTAGCTGTTGTTGTACGCAAACTCAATAAGAGGTAAATGGTCATCCCAACTGCCTTTAAAGTCAATCGTGCATGCCATCAACATATCTTCTAGGGTCTGAATAGTCCTCTCAGCTTGTCCATCTGTCTGCGGGTGAAAAGCGGTGCTGAGCTTAACCTGGGTACCAAGTCCCTTCTGATAGGACTTCCAAAAATGCAAGGTAAACTGAGTACTCTGTCTAAGATAATGGATAATGGCACCCCATGAAGTCTGACCAATTCCCGAAATGTAAAGCTTAGCATAGTCCTCAGGTGAATCTGTAGTTTTAATTAGGAGGAAATGTGCTGACTTAGTCATCCAATCTACTATTACCCAGATAGAATCATGTTGCCGACGAGTTCGAGGTAGACCCATAATAAAGTCCATATTCTCTTCTTCCAACTTCCACTTGGGTATTCTAATATCCTGGATCAGACCACTCGGTCTCTAGTGCTCTACCTTGACTTGCTGGCAGTTCTGGCACTTAGCTACGAATTCTGCAATGTCTCTCTTCGTGTCGTTCCACTAGTAAATATCCCGTAAGTCATGATACATTTTGGTGGCACCAGGGTGAATGGAGTACCTTGAGATGTGTGCTTCATCCATTATCTGCTATCTCAACACCCCAACATCCGGTACACACAATCTGCCCCGATAACGTAGCACACTATCTCCCCCTTTGGGGAAAGCCTCAACCTCCTTCCTGAGAACCGCCTCTTTATGTTTAAGTAGAATGGGATCTTCATCCTATATGGAATTCACCTCAACAATCAAAGAGGAATCTAACCCGCTTTTCATCACCACTCCACCCTAAGCTGAGCCAACCAACTAGACTAGTCTGTGAACATCCTTCGCCAACTTTCTTTTGCCTTTCTCAATATGAGCCACGCTTCCCATAGACACTCTGCTTAGGGCGTCAGCCACCACATTGGCTTTGTCCGGGTGATATAGCACACTCATGACATAATCCTTCAGGAGTTCCAACCACCTCCTCTGGCGAAGATTTAGGTCTTTCTAATTGAATATGTACTGGAGGCTCTTATGATTAGTGAAAACATCAATGTGAGCCCCGTATAGATAATGCCTCCATATTTTCAATGCAAACACCACCGCTACCAACTCCAAGTCATGTATTGGATAATTCTTCTCATGAACTTTGAGCTGTCTGAAGGCGTAGGCTATCACCCTGCTCCGCTGCATCAAAACGCAACCGAGTCCAACTCTGGGAGCATCGCTGTATACCATAAATCCATCTGATCCTTTTGGTAGATTCAATACTGAAGCAGTAGTGAGTCGAGTTTTTAACTCCTAGAAACTCTTCTCAGACGCACCTGACCACTGGAATTTCACCTTCTTATGAGTTAGTCTAGTCAGGGGAGATGATATAGAAGAAAAGCCTTCTACAAAGCGTCGGTAATAACTAGCTAGAGCAAAGAAACTTACCCATAGGCCAGTCTTTCATGGCTGCTATCTTCTGAGGATCAACTTGAATACCCTCACCCAAGACCACATGACCTAGGAAAGTCATGGACTTCAACTAAAATTCGCACTTACTGAAATTGGTGAACAGTTGGCGGTCTCTGAGTATCTGAAGCACTATTCTCAGGTGATTGGCATGCTCTCCCTCATTTCTAGAGTACACCAGGATGTCGTTGATGAACACAATGACGGACATATCTAGATACTGCTTCAAAACTCTATTCATCAGGTCCATAAAGGTTGTAGGGGAATTTGTAAGTCCAAAGGACATCACTACAAACTCATAGTGACCATACCGAGTTTTGAAAGTTGTTTTTGATATGTCACACTCTCTGCTCTTAGTTGATGATACCCCAACCTAAGATCTATTTTGGAGAAACAATTGGCTCCCTGAAGTTGGTCGAATACATCATCAATTCTGGGTATGGGATACTTGTTCTTGACTGTGACCTTGTTTAACTGATGGTAATCGATGCATATTCTGAGGGTACTGTCTTTCTTTTGCATGAATAGAACTGGAGCACCCTAAGGAGAGATTCTGGTTCTGATAAAACCTTTATCAAGAAGTTCTTTTAGTTGCTCTTTCAACTCTTTAAGCTCAGCCAAAGTCATTCTGTAAGGAGGGATGAAGATGGGCTGAGTATCTGGAATAAGGTCTATACTGAAGTCAATTTCCCTCTTAGGAGGGACTCCGGGGAGATCCTCAGGAAACACATCTAGAAAATCTTTGACAATTGGGACTGAATGGATAGTTGGGGTCTCAGAATCCGAATCCTTGACGCGAACTAGATGACAAATGCATCCCTTAGAAATAAGCTTCTTGGCCTTAAGGTAGGAAATAAACCTACCCTTCAGTGCTGAACTACTGCTCGACCATTCTAGAGCTGGTTCGTTAGGGAACTGAAACCTGACGACCCTAGTTTTGCAGTCAACTGAGGCATAACCGGAGTGTAACCAATCCATGCTAAGAATGAGGTCGAAGTCAACCATGTATAAATATACAAGGTCAGCTGGAATGACTTTATTGCGGACTGAGATTGGACAGTTTCTATACACTCTGCTGGCTCTAACTAACTCGCCATCTGGTGTGGAGACTAACAAGGATTTTGATAATACTTTCGGACTGATATCAAATTGGACTACTACGTAGGGAGTCACAAATGATAGTGGGGCCCATGGATCAAGTAGGTCATATATGTTATACCCCGGGGACCCAAGGATTAGACCCGAGATTCAAAACGATGAAAATCTAAAATTTCGCACCAGGTCACAGGACGAACTGTGAGGAGACTCGTGAGGAGTGACCAAGAGTCGTGAGGTAACTCGTGGTCCATCAAGGTTGGCAGGGCTTGTTGATAAGACCACGGGCATGAACACGAGTCATGGTCAGGCCTCACGACTCGTGAGGTCTCCCGTGGCCTAGACTGGTTGTTGGCAAGGGGCCATGGGGCAGTAGAAGCCACGATGGTGACCACGAGTAGTGGTCACCCACCACAAGTTATGGTGTCTTCTTTGAGCTCCCCTAGTTGTTTTGAGTAGTGTACTAGACGACTCATGACCACGACTCATGTCCTGAGAGCACAAGTCGTCCAGTCCCTCGTTGGGACTAGCAGTCAGCCAAATTTTTGCGATTTTAGTAAGGGATTTTCCGTAATTCTTAAGTCATAAGGGCCTATACTACATCATTTAAGACTCTTTTTACATGGTTTTAAGAGGGTAAAACCTATTCTAAGCTAATTCATTCCATTCATGCAAACTTAAGAGTTTGAAGAGAGGATTTAGAGCAAGTTTTGAAGGTTTCCATTGGAATCTCATCTTGGGCAATTAGAGAAGTGGTAAAATCATCCCTCCCAGGTATGTAGAGTTATGAGTGGGTTTCTCCTTCCACACCCATGCCCAATTTCTATCAACTCATGAAAATTACCTATGATCAAATATGGGGTTTTTACCCAATTGCATAATTCTTCAATCTCTATACATGGGTATGATTACATTATGTTCATATTGATGAATTGTGAAGCTTGGGCAGATTTTAAATTTGTTTTCAATTAAAAAGTATGTTTTCTAAATTATGAAATTGAATGGCCATGGATAAGATGTTCATGAAAGAAGAGAATGATGAGGAATGTATAATGATGATGAGATTTGATGATGAAAAACATGTTTATAAAGCTACCCATGATTGTGATATTATTTTCAAAATGAATTGAGTAGATCCAAGCATGATAAAGTTTTGGGCAAGGCCCTTATCTCAAGTATGATGATGTAGTATCTCTAAAATAAGCTTACCACATGATTTTGGAGTAGGTCCTCCCACTTATATTTGAGCTTGTGGTATGTTTCGAAATAAAGCCTCTCATATGCATGAATTCCTAATTTAGATGTATGTTATCATTAAGCTTCATTTCATACGATGTCGAGTTTATGCATTATTTCATTATTGAGCTTTGTCAATAGACAATGTTGAGCTTCTTTTCATACAATGTCGAGTTTATGCATGATTTCAATATTGAGCTTCGTCAATAGACGATGTTGAGATTCATTATATATGATGTAGATTATTGCATGTTTTTGGAGAAGAGTATAGTGCCTAGCAGGCTAAGGGTCGATCACCATATGCCCCAGAACTACGCGCCAACATAGGTTGATACTATTATGTTATTGGGACCTCCCTTGTGAGCTATCCCAGTCCCTAATTGCCCATGATCTTGATATCTATATCTTGGTAACATCCTTAGCCCTGGCAAGGTTTTCGACGGTTCTTCCTACTTAAGTGTAATAGTCGGGACCATGTAAGCTCTATCGTGGTATGTCGGTTAAGTGACAAGTTTCCCATTGTCTCTATGATTCAGATTTGCATATTCATTACTCAAGATTATTTCTTTAAGCAGGCATGTTCTAAAAGCAAGGTTTGACTCATTGTTCAGCTTTTATCATAAATGTTATGTTTCATCTTTGAGTCATTCAAGTTAGTCGTGACGTTATAAAGCCATGCATGGTCATGTCATGATAAGATTTCGATTTCGGGATCAATGCATGTTGCCCTTCTTCTTAGACTTGAAAACTTATGATATGTTATCAAATGTTTCAAATAATTTATTTTTCTTAAGCGGTTTTACTTACCTTGTATACTCGGTACGTTCCATGTACTGAACATATACTTTCTTTGTTGTATCGTTTCATGATACAGGACCCAGCTCGCAGCTTCAACCCCAATCTTAAACAACTTTCCAGAGTTAGTATATGCTCGGATTGGTGAATCCTCATCCTTTGAGGACTAGACTATCATTTCCCTTTATGTATTTCCAGTTTCAGTATTGTTGAGTTAGTTGGGGTCTTGTCCCATCAACTCATCCAGATTAGAGGCTTTTTAGACTTACTTATGTGTTAGCTTCGGATGTTATTCTGATGTTATGTTGAATTAGACTTCCGCTGAGTTATATTTATGAATTATTCAGTTTATTGAATGGGTTAGATGTATGGTTATTTCATGGGTTGACGACTTGGGGTCCCTTGTCCTGTGTCTACGATTCGGGCCTCTGTTTGGGTCGTGAAAATATACATCTAGGTGGAAAAGACGTCACATACCCGTGAGCACATCTGGTGAGTTCTCCTAGTCCTGACGAGATGATAATGCATAAAAATGATTTTGGCGTTGACCGCCCTCCGTACCTAATGTGTTAGCCTGTTGAGTTGGTCGGCCTGCTCGAGTTGTTGAGGTGGTGGATTGTGATCTCCCTCGTCCTGCTGACAGGCACTCCCTAAGCCGATGCCTGAGCTGTCCATAACCAAAACAACCCTCTCGACCCTGAAGACACTCTCCCAGGTGGTTCTTGCCGCACTTGGGGTAAGCTGGATATCTGTTCCCGGCACTGTAGCTCTGAAACTGAGAGCCAGATGCTCCACCCCTCCGGTCTCGGCGGGACCGAAAGGTAGGGGCGCTGACTTAGTTGGGCGTTGGAGCACTCTGCTGCGCTGCTGCTATGGGCGATTGATGCCACCTTACCTCTACTGGCCATGCTCTGACTGGCCAGTCCTAGCCCGCTTATTCTTTCTTTCCATGTCCCTTAGTTTTTTAGTCTCGATCTATTGGGAATAAACAATCAAACTGGAAAGGTCGATATCTTTGATCAGCATCGCAGTCCTGCACTCCTTGACGACCAGGTTTGACACCCCATTCACAAACCTTAGCATGCGAGCCCTTAACTCGGCCACAATCTTTGGAGCTTATCTGGACAACCTGGTAAACTCCAGAGCATACTCCTCCACTATTCTGTTCCCCTGCCTCAAGTTTATCAACTCTGCTACCTTGTCTTCCCCGAGCTCCCTCAGGAAAAATCTATCTAGAAAAGTGGGATTAAACTTCTCCCACTCCACTGGTCCTGCTCCTGCTGGCTGCCCCTCCTTCCACTACTCATACTAGACTTGGGCTACCCCTTTTAGCTGGTAGGCCGCCAAGTCAGCACTCTCGGAGGAGTTGACACCCATAATACGTAATAATCTTCTTGATCTCCTCTATGAACTCTTGGGAGTCCTCCGCCACTTTGGATCCCTGGAAAGATGGAGAGTTCATTCGGGTGAAGTCCCTCATCCTAGCAGCTGCGGCGGACCCATTGTTAGTAACTAGAACCACTTGTTGGTTCACCTGGTTAGTCACGGTTTGGGAAAGCAACTGAATGGCCACCCTAAATTCAGCGGTTGATACCAGATCATCCTATGGGGCCGACGGGGTTGGTGGTGTAGTCTGTTGGGCGTTTCTGGCCCTCCTTCTTATTCCGCGTCCTGGAGGCATATTTCACTGAAACGAAGCAGAGCACGAATTAAGAGAATGATTTTTTTTCTTGGAACTGAATTTCAATGCACGATAAGGAGAATGAAATAAAGGGAAGTTTCCTAATGACATCTCATAGCCTCCTCTTCATAAGTGTGGCGCGCTTCACACCCATGAAGAGGACTCTACCTGATGCCGCTTTCAGACATCCAAGGATATTATGAACCTAGTGCTCTGATACCAAGTTTGTCACATCCCTAGTTTACACCATGGATGGACACGGTACTTGAAGTCACAAGTGACCCAAAGTCAACCCCTGATTTATCATACACTGGAACTCTGAGTGACAAAAATACATTCAGCGGAATTTTGTAGCAAGAATATAAATATTTGATAGAAATATACTTAATCATAATATTGAAAATAGTAGAAGAAACTACAAGGCTTTTAGAAAACAACAAAGTCTGAAAACTGAGTGTAAGTCTGAAAGCCACTAGGTCTGATGAACTACTAGGATAAACCCTCACCTAGCTCTAAATCAACTGAAAGAAATGAAATCATAATTTAGATAATAAATTTTCTTCCTCGGAGGATGAGGATTCACCAATTCACAAGATGAGGTCTTCGAGGAGTAAACGACTAACGAAGCTGGGATTGTGATCCTGCAGCTGTATCATAAAACGATACAGCATAAAAGTATACGTCAGTACTTTGAATGTACTGAGAAAGTGAGAGGAACATAACACACAAAAGTAAATAATAGGAAATGTTGAACTGAGAGACATGCAATGACCAAATAAAACTACTGAACTAAATAATTGTAATAACTGGGGTGGTCTGAAAGACCCTGTATGATGGTCAAAACATATTCTAAATATGTTTCCGATCTGATTAGAATGGAACTGAATTGAGCTAAAATGTCTAGTGGGAGAGCTTATAACCGACATGTAACCACGTGAGATAAACGTGGAGTTCGATGTATACACACCACCAGTAGTACCCAATATATCTTGTCAGGGTATAAAGACATAAACTGGGTGATCACAAAAGTCTGGGGCCAATTAGGCCAATAAGTATCGTAATCTATGCTGGCAACATAGTTCTGGGAACCTGGGTGATCTGGAACCTCAGTCCGCTCGGTGTTAAGTCCTGCTCCCACTGGAATTCCTGAACTGAATACTAAGTTGATAGCTCGAAACTGGGGTCAAGACTAGTCAGGGGTATATAACTGAAGGTACCCAGAGAGTCTTATCGGACCAGATCTGAAACTGGGTTCCAAACTAGTCAGAGCTGCTTATCTAGAAGCGTCATAACCATATAAGAACAAAATGTAATCTGACTGGGGGTCCTAAGTCTAGTCAGATTTATCTGTCTAAGTGTCATGACCACCTAGTAGACCAATAAACTGAGTTCTAGATCTGATTCTAGTAAATGGGAGGTGATACTGACACCTCGGGAATTTTTGTAGTCAAACAAATCAGTTGACATTATTTTGGTCACCCCAGAGGTTGCTAAAAATATAACTCAGACTAGGCTGACATTTCTAACTCACATTGAGTATTCTAGCATTCTTTCTAAACTGAGCTGGAAATACTCTAATGAATATTCAATACTACTGGCAACGTGGGATTTCCTAACAAGTTTGCAATCTCAAGCTAAAATTGATATTATAACACTAGAGCAGGATTGGGAATTTTTTCTAAATCACTGAATAGGACTAGATCTTCATCTCACAATATTTTTCATTGTTGGATTCACAAACTTGGAGAAGTAACTATAATTAACATAGAGCAATATTTCCCGTGAATTCAACGAGGTCTATCAAGGAATTTCTTAATTTTCAAAAGGTCTGCAGGGCTAGAATTCACCTTTGATGGGAATAATAATAAATAAATTATTAACTGATGGAAACAACAACTAAAACAATTATAAATATAATTCCACATGGATTCAAGGAAAAATTACATGGATTCTCTTCACATTTGAAAAACTCAGGGCCAAGATTTATAGAGTAAATTAGAGAGATTTCGGGGACAAAAGGGAAGAACTATTCCCTTGTTAAATTCCCACTTACCTAGAAAAAATTTCCCAAAGAAGGAAGCTTGAATTTGCTGCAATGGGTGTGAAGCCCTATTCTTGCCCGAGAGTTCTCAAGGGAAACTATGATCATTTTCTAAAAGTTTACGTGGGGAATAAGGAGAAAACCATTCAATCCCTCTAATATCTCTGATATTTTTCCTAAAACAACGTAGTTTAGGGACTAAATAGGTAAGAGATTACAAAAATATCCCTGGGCTAAAATCTGAAATCTGGTCTACGGGTCCCAACGGGTCACTCAACTAGTCATTGGTTGAGACCATGACTCGTTAGGACCTCTCGTTGGGTCTATTTCTTGAAGGTTATTGAAGTCACCATGAGGTACCTAACGACTCGTCCCTCATGTCCGCGACTCATCACACGACTCGTGAAGCGCACTGGTCATCTGGTCACCTGGTCACCTGGGTTCACCACAGACAACCCAACGAATCATTGGTGGTGACCACAACTCGTGGTCATCATCTGTCAGGTACATTGCTTCAAACTTAGAAAATTCTCATCCATCTAGTAAAGACTCACCCCATGACTCCTGGGCACCTCCAACGGGTTACTTAACGACCCCTCCTGTGCCTAGCGACAGATTTTCCAGTTTTTTTGCAAATTTTCTATTTTTAAGTTCCGGGTCTAATCTTTCAATTTTTGGGGCATTACACAACACTACTTGGAATTACGAAGAACCTGTGGCTTGCGGATGGGCACCTATGAAATGTAGGTGCTGCACAAGTTACCCAGATGCTGACAAGGGAAAAATCATCTAGTTTGGCATAAAAGTACCTAAAAAGATTCTAAGGGAAATTTTGAAAAGCTATGGAAGGAGAATATGAAGATTTTACCCCAATTGTACATACCCTATGTCATAACACATTATAAAATAAAATGTAATTATAGAGAGAAGTAGAGAGATAAAAAGAGAGTACACTTTCCTCCTCCTCCTCCTTCTTCTTCTTCAATTTCTTTGGGAAATACACCATTGTTGCAAATTTTAAAAGCTTAATTTGTTATTCAATATGATTGTTTTTGATGATTTACCCATGGGTATATTCTTTTCTTCTCCATTTATGAGTAGCTAAATTGCTAGCTAGAGGTGTGTGCTTGATGTGTGTTGAAACTTAATTGGGTGTTGATGACGAGTTCTTAAATTCAATTTATAAGTATGGATCTATTGTTTTTTCTAAGTTTTAATTGAAAAATTAATGGTTACAAATATTGATTTAGCTTGCTTATCTTGCTTTTGCTTGAGAAAAAGGAGTGAGATTTGGGTGAGGAATTAATAGTGAGGATTTGGAGTATTGGTGTGCAGGCTTGAGCTAGAGATAGTCAAGACACATATCTCTACTTCATTAAAGGGTTGAGGCTAGAGATATCTTAACCCTTCCTCAAGCTTTTTTGATGATTTATGATTGTGACTTTCGTGTTTGAGAAATCCCAAAGCAAAAGCACTCTTGTAGTTGGAAAACAAGAGGGTGTAGTGTTATCCATTTCTAACTATACTATAAATTGACTTTTAAGACATTTCAATCAACCCCAATCTAGTTGAAATCCCATCAATAACACATCCCTAGTTTCCTCTCATCAATTGGAGCAATTCAATTGCCCAATTTTATTTTACTATTTGAATTCGACATTATTTCTCTTTTTCCCCCAATTTTTAATTCTCACATGTTAAACAATGATGAATAATAGTTTGAGTTAATTTACAAATTTTGGATTATTATTCTAATTCCTTGTGGATTCAACCCCAACATCTATTAGGTATTTTATTTTTTGACAACGACCGCAACCACCTCCTTTAAACAGATGTGACGTATTGAGTGTTATACCAAAAAATAGCGTCATTGTTGGTGAAAATGAGTTGTGATTGTAATTAATTGTTTAGTAATTCAAATTTATTTTCACATCTTGTATCATTTTTACTGATGAATGAAATGTAGAGAGAAGTACAAAAAAGAGATAGAAATAGTACACTTTCCTTCTTCTTCTTCTTCTTCTTCTTCTTCAATTTCATTGGGCAATACACCATTGTTGCACATTTTAAAAGCTTAATTGGTTATTCAATATGATGGTTATTGATGATTTACCCATGGATATAATTTCTTCTTCTCCATTTATGAGTACTTAAATTACTAGCTAAGAGTGTGTGCTTGATGGGTATTTAAACTTAGTTGGGTGTTGATGATTCACTCAATACATCTCTCCCGTTTAAAGAAGGTGATTGCAGTAATACTCAAAAAAATAAAATACCCAATGGATGTCAGGGTTGAATACACAAAATATTAAGAATGATACTCTAAAAGTTGCAAATTAACTCAAACTAGTATGCATCATTGTTTAACACGTGAAAAGTAAAAATTCAGAAAAAAAGTGAAACAATATTGAATTCATATAGTAAAACGAAATTGGGCAACTAAATTTTTTGCAATTGATGAGAGGGAACTAGGGATATATTATTGATGGAGTGTCACCTAGATTGGGGTTGATAGAATTGTCTTAAAATTAAGTTTTAGCATGGATAGCAATGGATAACATTACACCCTCTTGTTTCTCAACCACAAGGGTGTTTTTGCTTTCAGTTTTCTCAAACCCCATCAACAACATAAATAAGAAACAAAAATTGAGGAAGGGTTAAGCTATCTGTAGCCTTAAACCTTTAATGAAGTGGAGATATGGATCTTGACTATCTCTAGCTCAAGCCCACACACCTACACTCCAAATCCTCACTATTTATTCCTCACCCAAATCTCACTCCTCTTTCTCAAGCAAAAGCAAGATAAGAAACCTAAATCAATGTTTGCAACCATTAATTTTTAAATTAAAACTTAGAGAAAATAATAGATCAATACTTATAAATTGAATTTAAGAACTAATCATCAACACCCAACCAAGTTTAAACACCCATCTAACACACACCCTTTACTATTAATTTAGCTACTCATCAATGGAGAAGAATAAACCATAGCCATGGGTAAATCATCAATAACCATTATATTAAATAACTAATTAAGATTTTAAAATCTACCATAATAGTGTATTGACAAATGAAATTGAAGAAGAAAAATAAGAAGGAGGAAAGTGTACTCTCTCTATCTCTCTACTTCTCTCTACATGTCATTCATCAGTTGGATAGGTGTTTCACATGAAAACTCTTCAGAGTCTCTTGTTTTCCATGCTAGGTGGCTCATTCTTGCATACCTAAGTAATCAGCAACAGATCAAAACAAAGTAAAAGCAATACGAGATGCAAAAATAAATTTGAATCACTAAACAACTAATGGAAATAACAACTCAATTTTATGGCAATGATGCCATTTTTTTTATAACGCTAAATACATCTCTCTCATTTAAAGGAGGTGGCTGTGGCCGTTGTCAAAAAAATTAAATACCCAACAGATGTCGAGGCTGAATCCACAAGGAGTTGAGAACGATACTCAAAATGTTGTAAATTAACTCAAAGTAGTATGCATCATTATTTAACATGTGAAAAGTAAAAATTGGGGCAAAAAGTAAAACAATTTTGAATTAAAATAGTAAAACAAAATTGGGCAATTGAATTATTGCAATTGATGAGAGGGAACTAGGGATGTGCTATTGGTAGGGTGTCAACTAGATTGGGGTTGATTTAAATGTTTTAAACTCTACTTTTAGCATGAATTGCAATAGATAACACTACACCCTCTTATTTTTCAACCATAAGGGTGCTTTTGCTTTAGGTTTTCTCAAGCCCCAAAGTCACAATCACAAATCAGCCACAAAGCTTGAGGAAGAGTTAAGTTATCTTTTGGCGTCAACCCTTTAATGAAGTGGAGATATGGTCTTGACTATCTCTGATCAAGCCCACACACCAACACTCCAAATCCTCACTATTGATTCCTTACCCAAATATCACTCCTCTTTCTCAAGCAGAAGAAAGATAAGCAAGCTAAATCAATGTTTGAAATCATTAATTTTACTCATTGGGATTTTAAGAAAGAGCTATTGCTTTTTTTTTTCACACAAATTTGGAAATTTTTATGCCTTTTCTCTTTGCTTGTGCATGTATTTGACTTAGACAAAGAAAACTGAAGAATTGAACAAATAGCACTCTACTGGAAGTAAGGAACATGTGTGCCGACACATAGTTAGCACTAGTGGAGGAGCTTAAATGAACCTGCAAAATGCAAGTTGGCACCAATGCAGGTGCAACCGTAGAAGGGCTTCTAGCAACACTGCTTGGACCTGCAAAGAACCTACAGCTCATGGATGGGAACCTAGGCAACATAGGTGCCACGCAAGTGATCCGAATGCTGAAAAGGAAAAGTCATCCAGTTTGGCATAAAAGTACCTGAGAAGCTTTCAAGGGAAAATTTGAAAAGTAGAACAAGGAGAATGTGCAAGTATTTCCCTAATTGTACACACCCATGTCATAACACATCATAGAATTAAATTGAATTATAGAGAGAAGTAGAGATAAAAAAAGAGTGCACTTCCTTCTTCGTCTTCTTCTTCAATGTCATTGGGCAATACAACATTGTTGTAGATTTTAAAAGCTTAATTGGTTATTCAATGTGATGGTTGTTGATGATTTACCCATGGGTGTAATTTCATCCTCTCCATTTATGAGTAGATAAACTACTAGCTAGAAGTATGTGGTTGATGGGTGTTTAAACTTGGTTGGGAGTTGATGATTAGTTTTTAAATTCAATTTATAAGTATGGATTGTGTTCCCTGTAAGTTTTAATTAAAAAATTAATGGTTGCAAACATTGATTTTGCTTATTTATCTTATTGTTTCTTGAGAAAGAGGAGTGAAATTTAGGTGAGGAATCAATAATGAGGATTTGGAGTATTAGTGTATGGGATTGAGATAAAGATAGTCACGACCTATATCTCCACTTCATTAAAGTGTTGAGGCTAGAGATAGCTCAACCCTTCCTCAAGACTTGCGACTGATTCGTGTTGTGATTTTGGGGTTTGACAAAATCCAAAGCAAAAGCACCCTTGTGGTTGAGAAACAAGAGGGTGTAATGTTGTCCATTGCTATCCATTCTAAAAATTAAGTTTAAGATAATTCTATCAACCCCAATTTAGTTGAGACCTCATCAATAGCACATCCCTAGTTCTCTCCCATCAATTGCAACAAATGCAATTGCCCAATTTCTTTCTACTATTTGAAGTTAATATTGTTTTAATTTTTCCCCCAATTTTTACTTTTCACATGTTAAACAATGATGCATACTAGTTTGACTTATTTTACAACTTATAGAGTATCATTCTCAATTTTTTATGGATTCGACCCTGAAATCCATTGGGTATGTCTTGTTTCTCAACCACAAGGGTGTTTTTGCTTTGGATTTTCTCAAACACCAAAGTCACAATCACAAATCAGCCACAAAGCTTGATGAAGGGTTGAGATATCTCTAGCGTCAACCCTTTAATGAAGTGGAGATATGGGTCTTGACTATATCTAGCCCAAGCCTACACACTAACACTCTAAATCCTCACTATTGAATCCTCACCCAAATCGCACTCCTCTTTCTGAAGCAAAAGCAAGACAACCAAGCTGAATCAATATTTGCAACTATTAATTTTTCAATTAAAACTTAGAGGAAATAATAGATCCACACTTATAAATTGAATTTAAGAACTAATCATCAGCATCCAATCAAGTTGAAACAACCATCAAGCACACACCTCTAGCTAGTAATTTAGCTACTCATATATGGAGAGGAAGAAATTTTACACTTTGGGTAAATCATCAACAACATCATATTGAATAACCAATTAAGCTTTTAAAATTTGCAACAATGGTGTATTGCCCAATGAAATTGAAGAAGAAGAATGAAAATGTACTCTCTTTATCTCTCTACTTCTCTCTACAATTCATTCATCGGTTGGATAGGTGTTGCACATGAAAACACTTTGGAGGCTCTTGGTTGTCATGCTAGTGGCTCATTCTTGAACACCTAAGCAATCAGCAACACACCCAAACAATTGTAAAGCAGTACAAGTTGTGAAAATAAATTTGAATCACTAAACAACTAAAGGCAATGGCAACTCAATTCCCTGGCAATGGCGCCATTTTTGGAGAAGGGAGGAGGAAAGAGATGTGTTGTTAGTGAAAATAATGATTCAGATTGGGGTGTTAGCAATGTGCATGAGGGGTTTTCATATGGGGTACCAAGGTGCCAACCAAGGCTCTCGACATCCTCATGATGAGAATCAAGGTCGGAACTGTGATTATGCAGCTAGGTTAAGTATTCATGAGAACAAAAAGTCCTCACACTCAAAAATCAAAAGTATGTTCGAAATGGTATTTGAACGGGTCGTCTCCACTGACTTGGGGATCGGGGAGTTGAAATGTGATCTCTTGGAGCTTACTCAAACGGTGAAAGATCATGAAATCTCTATTAGACATCTAGAAAAAAAGGATGAACCAATTAGCATCTCAAATGAAATCGGAGGTGAGTGTGGAAGTGAAGGGGTTGCTTATGGAAAATATCACTTTATGTTCGAAAGGTACTGATGAAGAAGGCATAGAGAAAGATATTAAAGAGATATATGTTCTCCAAAGAGTCATTGGAAGTCATTCTCTTGAATAACGATGGCAAGGGTAGTGAAGAGTTAGAAGAAGCATGTCATGCTGTAGCTGGTCTTGGGTCATACTCTTACCAAATGAAGAAGCTTGAACTTGATATCAAGAATTGAAAAGCTCCACCATCTCAGCCATCAATTATTGAACCTCCAGTGTTGGAGCTCAAACCGCTGCCCGCTTATTTGAAGTATGCCTACCTTAGTTCAAACAAAACTTTGGCGGTGATCATCTCGGCGAAACTAGACGAGTGGAAAGTAGAGGCACTATTGATAGTCTTGAAGAAGAATATTCAAGCAATCAGTTGGACTATTACCGACATAATTGGTGTACCTCCAATCATTTGTACTCATAGATCAACCTTCAAGAAGATTGTCACTCATTCATTGAGCATCAAAGATGATTGAATCCATCCATGAAAGAGGTGGTGAAGAAAGAGTTTATCAAATGATTGGATGCCAGGTTTGTGGACTTAATAGCTGATAGTAATTGGATGAGTCAGGTTCAGTATGTGCCTAAGAAGGGGGAATCACCATGCTTCCAAATGAGACAGATGAATTGATAGCTACGTGGCCGGTCACCGGATGGAGGGTGTGCAAGGATTATAGAAAGTTTGAACTCATGGACAAAGAAGGATCATTTTCCAGTCCTATTTATTGATCAAATGCTATACATGCTATCCAAAAGAGAATATTATTGCTCTTTGGATGGGTATTCAAGGTACAATCAAATTTCGATTGCCCCGAAATAGCAAGAGAAGACAACATTTACATGCCCCTGTGGGATGTTTGTGTTTAAGAGGATGCCCTTTGGACTTTGTAATGCCCCAGCCACTTTTCAAAGATGCATGATAACAATTTTCTCAGAAATGGTTGAAGACACCATGGAAGTTTTCATGGATGATTTCTCCGTTGTGGAAGATTCGCTCAATAATTGCTTGGCCTACTTGAATGATGTATTGTAAAGGTGTGAAGAAATGAACCTGGTTCTAAATTGGGAGAAATGCCTCTTCATTGTGAAGGAAGACATCTTGTTGGGCATAAAATTTTGAAAAAGAGGATAAAGGTGGACCAAGCAAAGATTGAAGCCATCTCCCACCTACCCCCTTCGAAGACTGTGAAAGGCATAAGAAATTTCTCGGGTCATGCTGGCTTTTATCACCGGTTCGTCAAGGATTTTTCCAAAGTGGCTCACCCATTGTTTTGGTTGTTGGAGAAGGATGTCAAGTTCTATTTCGGTGATACGTGCATGAAGGCATTCCTTGATTGGAAAAAAGAAACTCATATCAGCTCCTATCATTATTGCATGTGATAGGTCTAAACCATTTGAGCTAATTTGTGATGCAAGTGGTGTTACATCAGGGGAATTTCTTGGGAAAAGGAAAGATAAGGTGTTCCATCCTATTTACTATGCTAGCAAGGCTTTGAATAAAGACCAGGCCAACTACACTATTACAGAGCAAGAGTTGTTTGCGGTGGTGTTTGCTTTTGAGAAATTTCGATCATATCTATTAGGGACAAGAGTGGTGGTACATACTAATCATGCAGCACTTCGATACCTTATTATAAATAAGGATGCTAAGCCTAGACTCATCCAATGGGTGCTTTTTCTAAAAGAGTTTGACTTCGAGGTTAAGGATAAGAGAGGGTGTGAGAATCAGGCGGCTAATCATCTTTCTCGATTAGAGGAAGATGGTAGGATTATTAGAGATAATGATATCGATGATGCCTTCCATAATGAACACATTTTGGCTACTTCTCATGATTTAGTACCTTGGTTTGCTGACTTTGCCAACTTTTTGGCTAGTGACATAATGCCTGAAGGCCTAAATTTCCAACAAAAGAAAAAGTTCATGTATGATGTCAGCAAGTTCTATTGGGATGAACCGTGCCTTTTTCTCATATGTTCTGACGGCGTGATTCACCGTTGTGTCCCAGAAGTAAAGATGATATCTATCCTCAGGGCATGCCACTCTTCACCTGTCGGAGACCATTATGGAAGTGTAAGGATAACGCCAAAAGTATTGCAATGTGGATTCTATTGGCCTACTATCTATCACAATGCTCATGATTTTGTCAAGCATTGTGATCACTGTCAGCATTCCATGGGCATCATAAGGCATCATGAGCTCCCTTTAACACCGATCTTGGAGGTTGAGTTGTTTGATATATGGGGAATAGACTTCATCTGGCCATTTCTGACCTCTTATGGGAAATACTTACATTCTTGTAGCTGTCAACTATGTGTTTAAGTGGGTTAAGGTAGTGCTTTGCCAAACAATGATGGAAGGATTGTGACCCAATTCTTAAATAAACATATTTTCTCAAGGTTTGGGACTCCTCGTGCAATCATCAGTGATGTAGGGTCACCCTTTTGCAATCGATTATTGGGGGCATTGCTTGCTAAGTATGGAATGAAGCATAAAGTCCCTACACCTTATCATCCTCATACAAGTGTCCAAGTAGAGGTATCCAATAAGAAAATCAAATCCATATTGAAAAAAATAATGAATGCTAATAGAATAGATTGGGAAAGAAAGCTAGATGATACCCTTTGGGCATACTGGACGGCTTATAAAATGCAATTGTCATGTCCCTCTATCAGCCGGTGTTTGGAAAAGCTTGCCATTTACTAATAGAGCTGGAACATAAGGGAATGTGGGCCTTGCAGAGTTTGAATCTTGATTGGGGAAAGGCCGTTCATTCATAGGTTGAGAACCTTAATGAATTGGATGAATTCAAAATGAGTGTTTATGAGAATGCAAATATATAAATCCCAAATGAATCACTTCCATGATCAGAAGATATTGAAAAGGGAATTTGCTCCGGGAGATTGGGTGCTTTTGTTTTACTCAAGATTACGATTGTTCCAAGGTAAGTTGAAATCCAAGAGGTCCAGTCCATTCAAGGTGTCTCAAGATTTTGCAAATGGAGCCATGAGCTTGAAGGAAAAGTTGGACCAATGTTTAAGGTGAATGGGCAACGAATCAAGAAGTATTTGGGTGTTCTGAAAGAAATCAACATAATTGGGGTTGCTTACCTTGATGAGCCTTAGCATAAGGGCATCATGTCGTGCTATAATGTTAAACTAAGTGCTTCTTGGGAGGCAACCCAAGTGTTTTTGATTTCATTTTTACTTCACATTTTTGTTGTATTTGTTTTGTAGAATGATTGGATTATGGACAAAGTGGAAGAAAACTGAGGATGAACACCTACGTTGGATCTGCGAAACGCAGGTACCAACATGCAAAGAGCAGGTAAGAATACCTGGGAGAAAGAGATGAGACCTGCACCTCACTGCAAAACGCATTCACAGACTTGTGGAGTGCAGGTGTAGTAGAGCTCTAAGCTAGTACACCTAGAAAAAATCTTTTAAAAAGATTGATGAGACTTGGCAGGTGCAAATCTACAAGACGCAAGTGTACTGCACCTCCAAGAAGTGCACTGGACAAAATGAGGTCGACCTGCATTTGAGTTGCGGCTTATAGATCCAAATTTGTGGTTGTAGGTCCAGCACAAGTACAAGTATGAGATAAATTTTGAAATGTTTGATCACCCATTGACTAACCCGACCCAGATTCGACACATGGCTCTTCAACTTCTTCCATCACTTCCTAAAACCCCTAACTTTTTATACCTCACCGTTTTCTTAACACCTCAACCACCATTCCTTCCCATGTTCCTTTATTAACTCTCCATTAATTCCACCTAACCATTAACCTTCTTCCCCTCCTATAAATCCCATCATCCATTTCATTTTTCTACCATCACACACCATTTCAAACACCAAACAAAAGAAGAGAAGGCCTTGGGTCAGCCATTTTTGATAAAAAAAACTTCATGTTTCAACTTACTCTCTACTCACTCAATTTGGTCTGTCTTTAAATTTCATCTTGGTTTCTTTGACCTTGATGCCATGTGTAGTACAAAAAGCATACTAGTTTTCATTTCCATGACCCTTGAGAATGTATGATTCTTCTTGTCTATATTGACATTGATTCTTGTGGGTGTTTAGCGGGGAAGCTCAAAATTGCAAATGGAATGGGTAGAAATTCTTGTTCATGAATCTATATCTATTGGGTGTACTATTGTGCTTTGAATTGTTAGTTTGGGGTGAAGTTTGGCTAATCGACTTACTTGAAATTAATGATTTTTCCCGATGATGGATTGGGTGATGTATTTCTAAAGGGAAAATCATCATTTCTTCTTATGTGCTTGATAATGTTGATGCAATCGGATAATGTTAGTGCGTGTGATTGTTGAAATAGAATTGATGCTTGTTGGTATAAATTAGTCACTTGACGTTTCCGAATGATAGATGGGGTAGCTTTCATTCTTAAAGGGATTCATTAAGTGGTCATAATGGTTAAATTGGTTGTTGATAGTGTTAGAAAATCTTTTGGGAAAGTCTGAGTACCCGTTAGATAATAATTTTGCTCATACTTGTTGAAAATTTGAAGTGAACGCATGAAAATTGAAGTTTAGGCACTGTTGAGCAACTGCGGCCCATAAATCTTTCTCTGCGGAATGCAGGTTGTAATGTAAGTCTTGGGTGTTGGGCTTCAGGTTCACTGCCCTACTCCTGCATTTTACCTACATGTTGCAGATCGCCATCTGCAAAATGCAGGTCTCACACAAGTGTTGAACCATATCGCAGGGATTCTATCCTTCACCTACGATACACTTGTGACCCGCAGGTCTGCACTTGTGAAACGCGGGTGCTGTCAGTGATGTTAATTGCTATTTCATTTTTGTTGCAATACAATTTCTTTCTTTTTCTTTCATAAGCCTAGCATAGTTGTTTTCCCTTATTTTCCTTGAAAAAAATACAAAAAGAGTGTGTTTTGTGTGTGGCACTCACATTGTCTTGTAGGAAAATGTCTTCTTCTAGGCGTCAAGACAAGGAAAAGGCCCCAGTCCCCTCCAAAAAAAAAGTCAAAGGCAAGGCCAGAGATCCTCAACTCCAGGTTAACAGTGCAGATGCCATCCAGTTCTGTGTGGAAGGGATGCAAGCATACTACATTAAAAACTAGAACCGGTCCATAACACCGGAGAAACACTTCAACTTGGCAGGGCCCGGGCAGGACTTCCCAACATCAACAAGCAATTTGCTGAACGAGATCGGCACCGCTTCTTGGATACTCTTCTGGGATACCACCCCAACCTAGTGGTAGAGTTCTATTCCTCCTATCAAGAGAGGAGAGACTAGATGAAAACACAAGGATGGGGATGAATTCCCAAATCTCCCATCAGTCAAGATCCGTGGAGTAGAGGTGGATATCAACCCGAATGTAATAAATTCTATCTATTAGGGTGAAGAAATTGAATTAGGGACCGAGTTTGCAGAAAAGATGGGTAGCAAGGATGACAACTTCCAGTAGGTGGCCCATAACATTGCAAATAGGCAACCACTATGGGCCACTGTAGGGGTGAAATTCCAAGACAAAACCTCTGGTTCAAAGCCAATCTATGGTTGGAATTAGTGTGCTGTCGGCTCATGCTATCTAAGAACTACTGTTCAGCGATTTCGGTATAACTACACGCAAGTGAACGTGGTCGAACAAGTAGTAAAGTGGCTCAAGTAAGCCAAGTATCGATCCCACAGGGACTGGACTAAGGTATTAATCTAATCAAGTGTCAATGAACGTTAACTCTAAAATGCAGACAACAGTGTGAAGAAGATTTTGATATTTTATTTTCAAATTTTATACTAAGTCTAAAACGAATATACAATTTGAGTCTGAACTATAAGTATGAGCATGCTGAGGCAAAAATGAACATGCAGAGAAATAAATTATCGATACAATTTGATTAATCTTTCCTCCGGTTGCTAGTCAAGAATTATTGCCTATGGATTAAAACTCTCGTATTTAACCCAACTTAAGAATCATGAACCTTCCACCTACATCTCTATGGTAAAAAGAAATTCATGTTCTAGCCATACAAAACTGATTCCTTAATTGACTAATACGACTTTCAGGTATATTTCTATCCTGAAGGTAAATCAATTCTCAATTTTCCCAAACTAAGAAAATATCATATCCTATCAATTCACAATTTTCCAATTTCTTGCTCTCTCGATTGAAACCTGACTTTTTAGATATACATTAACGTTGGCCACACATTAACGCAGTAAGAACAAGAATCAATAGAACAACCATGGAAGAAAAGATGAAAACCAATTTATCAATAATCACATTTCAATACAATGTTCTTAACCTCAGCAAGAAGGGAATTTAGCCACTCATTTGTGGATTAAACATCGTTAAATGAGTGTTAATCATACAAGCAATTGAAATAAAGAAGAAGGAGATAGAGAAAAACCCTGAGAATTTCGTCTACTCAACTGCCTGTAACCCACGTTCTTGCTCCACCAAGTCAGAATAATTAAAAATGAACCTAAGTGTTCTATTGATACTAGTGGGAATTTTTCCCGGAATAACAAGCAACGTGTCACGGAGTGCATCGCGGAGCACTGCCTCTATGACACGCCACCAATGCGGACCCTCACTGGAATCCGGTCGTCCAGGTATTAAGGCCCAACGTGGCACGATGTGCAACACGAGGCTAGGCCAACGTGCCATGGCCCCAACGCGCACCTTCACTGGAATTTGGCAAAATTTCCGCATCTAGGTAGAATGCATCCGCGATGGCAGCGTGACACGGCTCCATCAAGAAGCCCCTTTAATTCGTGCTTTCCTTGTGCTTTTTCCCTTGCTAGCTTCCGAGTCCAATCCCGATCTCTCCCAACATGCATCTTAGCTCCATAACTTTATATTTTTCCTGCAAAACAACGCTAATCATGTTGGTTAGTATAAATTCACATTTTATTAGAATTCACATGAGAATGTACAAACATCGATAGATAAACAAGGCAAAATGACACATTTGAGTATCACTTGGGCATATAAATTTGCCCAAGATCACTTACTCCACACTTAAATCCTTGTTCGTCCCCGAACAATAATCTTACACCTCATGCAATTGACACCCCATCTTCGCTACTTTGGCTCGACAATTCAAGCTACGGTCATACCAATTATTTAATATAGCAAATCATCAAGAAAACCTCCATAGACTTATCAATACAATGACCTCCAACACATTAAGACCTCCTAGACTCAAGAATCGACTCTCGATATCGGCAAACTCATGCAAATCAGCTGATCAAGATATCCGACACGAAATTCAATCTCTCGTCGAGCATGTGCCCTCACCACACAAGAGAATTTTTCCCCATTTTTTTATCACATGACCTCAAAACATTACATGGAGGGGCATATAAACAAGATTTCGCTTTCTCTCCTAGAAGAATTCACATGCATCATGTCATGAACCATAGGCTTGCCTTTAGTGTATTACTCCACGAATATAAGGACACGTGATGTAAGATCACGTAGGACTTAACGGGTTGTAATGTAAGCTACGGAACTAGCAAATATTGGGCTAACCAATAATAACAACTAGCCTCCTTAAGCGATTTTTCATACATCCCATCAACCTTATGGGCATTGTTTCTTCCTTCATCCTCCCATTCTTGAAGTCTGTCTTTATTTTTGACCCCATATCTTTAAGCACACTTGACTTAATAACAAAGATTATTTATACATCTTCATTATATTTAATTTATAGCGAGTGCACCTTTGACCTTTTCTTTCCTTTCATCACTTTGCTTTTTCTTTTCTTTTCACAATTCTCACTCCTTGACACTGTGGGAAAATTATTTTTTTCTTGAGCGCTTAAGAGGTTTGGATCAAATTCACGTATAATGAAAAGAAGGGGTTAAGCTCAGTTTACAACTTTTTGACCAAAGAAAGAAATAGGCTAAAGGCTCAATGGGCTAACTAGGATGTACATTCAAGGTGGGTACAGAAAAAACTTTCGGTTAAAGCAAAGAAATGCCTACATCCTTTCCTACAATACACATCCTTCATTTCGTTTCGTATACACACCAGGCAAGTACTAGACACTTCACAACAGCATGGAAGAATCGAAACCTCACCACACACTCATTGCACATGCTCAACTCAAGACATATTCACAGACTCTTCAATCAACTAATTACAAGAATTCAAACATTAAGCCTCCATCACACCAAATCGAACTCTATGGCCTAGGTATCTCAACATATTTACAAAGTTGCATGCTTTCATACGAATCACCTTTGCATTTTAAATATCATGTACAACACGCAACCAGAATTTCGCAACCATAAAGTAACGACACGTTTGGGATACAAACAAACAAAAGAAAAAAACTAAAAAAATTGAACAAAAGAAATCTACTCCTAACGACTACATTTCCCTTAAGACAGTGGTCATCCATCCATCATAGGGAACGGTCACTAATTACGACTTCGGTTCAATGGGACTATTCTCAGTAAAAGAACCGAAAACAAACGCCGAGAAACCCAAAAATAAAAATTTCACGAAAAATTTTAAAAATATCGATAATTTCGATAAAACATATTTACACAACCAGCTAACCAGCTAACAACATTCAACAGCACACAACAACTTTACATTAAATACAATACAGACATACACACAAAAATCACAGGGTCACAAGTTTATCCAAGCACAACAACAGAACATAGACTTTAAAAACAACAACAACCAGCACCTAACTACTCCCACCCCACACTTAAATCGAACACTGTCCCCAGTGTTCACAAAATTCAGCATAGCACGAAAGTGGGTGGTGAAACTCCCTGATCAATCGAAGTATTCCACTTCTTTGTCAAGTGCCGCTGCCTCGTCTCCCATGTCTGAATCGCCCCTGTCGTCATCATATGACTCAACATCGGAGTCGTCACGACGTGTCTCCTCATCTGTGGGGACATCATCATCAGTGGGCTCTACAAAAGCTGGCCCCACTCGACATAGAGCCCTGGCATTTTCGCCAAAAGGGTAGTCTAGCTCGAGCTGCCACAGCTCATCTTTTGTTGCCGGCCTCCCGCCTATGTGCAGCTGGAGCATCTGCATCCCGAACATGCGAGCCATGTACTGATCATCCCGAGCATGTCGCTCAGCTAGTGTAAGAACTGGCCCGTGAGTGGTGTCGGGTGCCTTAGTTTTGGTGACATCTAAGGCCCGCCTCTCTATCTGCGGGATGTAGTCAAGGGCCGCTTCTTCGATATTCAGGCCCCTCAGGAACGTGGTTAGTAATCCACCAAACCCGTACATGTGCTCTTGATGCAAACGAGCTCTCTTCATGGCGGAGATGATCACCGCCCCAACGTTGATCTCCAGCCCTTTCATCAGGGCGTATACCAAGCACACACGATCCCAGGTGACATCTGTCATATGCACCCCCGGGATCAGGTAGGAACAAACAATCTTAAGCCATATCCTGGCTTCCCTGTTCATCTGTGAGTAGGGCAATGTCTGATGGTAGCCCCTCTCCTTATGCCTACTCCAACGTGCTGTAGACCGGGCTCCGCACAAAGTGCGTCTGATGTCCGCGTATGGTGGAGTGATATTCAACTGCCGAAGCACATGGGCGTCTGTGTCCCGCGCCCCCAAGATGGCATTAAGGTGATGGGTCTCAAAAGTGACTATCTACCCCCTTATCTTTATTGTGTGACTTCTGAGTGTCGGGTTCCAGTTGGCGTAGAATTCCCGAATTAGGTGTAGATTGCACTCTTTGGGCTCGTAAAAGATAAAATTCAGCCCGACTGTCTCAATCCTGTGGACAATCCTGGGGAATTCCTGTGCCAATGGTTTCCTAGCAATGTGTTCCTCGGGGAAGTATTTTCTTTCCTTATGCTTTGCGTACCATTTATTCCCCTCCTCTGTCACCCATTGGGTTCCATATTGCCGACGTTGGCCGCACGGAACTGCTGGTGCTGCTGGGACTGCTGTTCCCATTCTGATTCTTTTCCTTCCGGCGCCCGATGTAGATGCGCCCTTCCCTTTATCTTGCCTGCTTGCCATTGTTTCTGTCAAACCAAACAGACATGTCCAATGTTATTCCAATTTAAATTTAGCTTCAACTAAGGTTGGGTTAAGCTAAGCCACCCCACACTTGGTCTTTAGCCACAATCACAACATTACGGCAAGATCATACTTATTTCCAATTTACATAAAAACAAAAACACAACAAATATGCCTAGTGCATTCAGAGAATTCGACGGTATAAATTCTTTTGTACTACTCAGACTTCGTACAGCTAACCACAACATTACCATCGCTCACCTTTCTATACATAGCACATAGCAAGGAGAAACAAAGAAAAAAATTTATGTACATGAACCTATACAATTCACCCATTTCTTGCATCTCACAATGTCGTTACCTCGAAAATCCGTCGGTCTTTTAGCATATTAACAGTTAGCACAACCAAGTCATCTCACCCAACATACACAACCCCACAAGAATTTCACATGTCAACTAAATTTTTCCCCTTTTCATATTCAAATTCAAGCCCTAGCTACGAATTTCGCACACATTCAAACAAACATGTATTTATCGAGTTCATATAATCACAACAACACTACGAACATCAATCGACAATAATTTAATTGAATTCATGCTCAATATACTCTCAGGGCAAGTTTTCCTCACTTTTTATGCTCAAAATTGGAAAAATAAGACAAGAAATGAGATGAAGTTAACAAACATACCTTAAATTCGATGATATCGAAGAAAAGTTGAAGAAAATTCGATCCTTGGTCCGTGTCATGTTGGGGGAGGGTGAATTTTGGGTTGTTTGTTGCAGAGGGGAGTGAAAAAATGGGAAAATTAAGGAAAAAAGGGGTTAAAAAGAAGGTTTTTCGCGCGGGTCACCCGGCGACCCGGTGTGACCCGACCCGAAATTGCCTTCAACGTGTCACGGAGGGTAACGTGGAGCATGCCCTCCGTAACACGGAGCCATCGCGCCAGTACTCTGGAATTTTTCAAAAATTCCAGATTACACTTCAATGTGTCACGGAGGGTAACGCGGAGCATGCCCTCCGTGACACGGAGCCATCGCGCAGGCTCACTATTTTGCCACTTTTTATTATTTTTCTTACCTCGATTTTTCCTTTGCGATCCTTTGCATATTTATCCTCCGTTCAACCTGAAATTAATCTCACAACAAGAAATTGGTTAGAATTTATAGGTTTCACATAAAATACAAATTTTATTTTTATTTTTATTTTTCTCATTTTTTTTATTTATTTTTTTTCTTTTCTTTTTTTTTCTTTCTATGAAATCTATTAAAATATTACAAAAATTTCACGGGTTGCCTCCCGTGCAGCGCCTGGTTTACCGTCGCGGCTCGACGTCATTAAGCTCTGTCATCCTCTAGGGTGACGGACGTTTTCTCTCGACCACCGTCCTCACCCCAGTAATGCTTACATTGCTCGGGTGGTTTCCCCAATAACTCTCGGGACTCAACGCTCTGGACAACATCTACTCGATTAATCACGTTGATCACCGAGAGTTCCTCGTACACGGACGGGAGCTTGGTGGCCTTGTATACATCAAACACCTCCACCTTGTTGCGTGCTCGCATGGTTAGCTGCCCTGCAGCTACATCAATAAGTGCTTTCCCGGTAGCCAAGAAAGGACATCCCAAAATAAATGGGACTTCTGCGTCTGGCTCAAAATCCAGCACGACGAAGTCTACCGGGAAGATAAGGGAGGCCACTGGCACCAGCACGTCTTCCACAATGCCATCAGGTCTGGCTAAGGAACGATCCGCCAGCTGCAATATCACTGTTGTTGGTGTAAGACTCCCTAGCCCCAACTTCTTGAATACCGATGTCGGCATCAAGTTAATGCTCGCTCCCAAATCACATAATCCACGCGCTCGAATACTCTACCCAATTGTAATTTGAATCGTAAAGCTCCCAGGGTCCTTGAGCTTTGTGGGCAACCTATTTTGTATCCGTGAAGTGCACTCCTCCGTAAGAGCCACCGTAGCATACTCAGTTAACCTGCTTTTGTTCGCCACGATGTCCTTAACATACTTTGCGTACTTTGGCACTCCCTGCAAAACATCAACAAGAGGTACGTTAATGTGTACCTGTTTAAGACCTCCATGAACTTTTTGAAACACGCCTCCTCCTTGTGTTTCTTTAATCTTTGAGGGAACGGGGGTGGTGGTCTTTCTGGTTCAGCCTCCTTTTTCTTCCCCCTCTCATCACTTTGCTCCCTCTCAGTTTCTGCTGCTCCCGACTGTTGAGGTGGTCTTTCTGGTTTCACCTCTTTAAGCTGTAAACCACTCCTTGTGGTCACTGTATTCACTTGCTTGGGGTTGGGATCAGTGTAACTCGGAAGTCCTCCTCTAGGCCTGGTGTTTTGGGCTCCAGCAAATTGCCCAAACTGGTACTCTAGTGCCTTGGTAGCTAACTGATTGTTCTTTACCTCGGCTGCCAATTTCACATAATCAGCCTGCAATTGAGCTTGGTTAGCTATCATTGTCTTGAACATCTCCTCAATGCTGGGTGATGGTGGTGGAGGAGGTGCATTGTTGCTTCTGTATTGTGACTGATAGTTCTGCTGCCCTCCTTGATTTCTCTGTGCCCCCTGACTCGAACGTTGCCCTTGATGGTTGTTGCTACCCCAAGAGAAATTCGGGTGATTCCTCCAGTTGGAATTGTAGCTGTTGCCATACTGTAATTGGTTGTTTCTCTGTATATTACCGACAAAGTTGACCGAATCAGGATTTTCTCCACAACACTCAGTTGAGTCTTCACTACTCCCGCACACTTCACACCAACTCTGCTGCACTACATTTACTGGGGCTTGAGTTTGGTTCATGCTCATGTTACTGAAGTGGGTATTGAGTTGATTCTGTAACGCAGCTATCTGTGCAGCAATAGCTGTAAAACCATCCACTTCTAGGACTCCTGCTGCTTTCCTTGTTCCTCCTCTTGACGAATCCGCATTCCACTCCGGATTTCCCTGCGAAATACGATTTAACAAGGTATACAGATCTTCATAAGTCTTCTCTAATGCTTGTCCCCCATTTGATGAGTCTAGCAAGATTTTTGTGTGGGGTTCCAAACCCTCTATGAAAGTATGCACCAGCACATCATTCGATTGGTGATGATGAGGACAATCCCGCAACATAGATTTGAATCTCTCCCAGGCCTGATACAGATTCTCTCCCTCTCTCTGTTTAAAACTTAGAATTGACTTCTAAGTCTTGCTGTTTTACCGGATGGAAAGAATCGTATCAAGAATTTCTTTGCAAGATCATCCCACGTGGTGATGGAATTTGGTGGCTCAGCTTTCAACCACCTCTTAGCTTCACCCAAAAGTGAAAATGGGAACAATGTAAGCCTGACATAATCTGATGACACTCCAGTGGGGATGTAAGTGTCACTTATCTCCAAAATATTTTGGAGATGTTGCTGTGGATCCTCATGAGGGAGACCTGTGAATTGCCCGCTGGTGTGCAGCAATTGCACCATGTTTTGTTTAAGCTCTAACCTCCCTCCCGGCTCAGGTTTGCGGATGCTAGATGTAACATTGTTAGCATGTGGGATTTCCACCTCGCGAACCGGCCTAGCTTCCATCTCCTCAGGCACTAACATTGCCCTTACAACTGGTGGATTCTGTTGTTGCTCCATGATTGTTTGTCTGAGCAACTGCAGCTTTTTCTCTAGAGCTTCTCTCCTTTGACGATGAAATTATCTTTCCGGCTCTAAATATGAGTCCACCAGCCCCTTGTCTCTTGCCAGTGTTCAATAGAAATTAGTATCTGCAAAATACAGGCTAAGACCAAGTTGTCAACACTAAGAAGAAATAGTAAACTAACACTTAAGAAAAATTTACCAATTGCCAGTCCCCGGCAACGGTGCCAAAAACTTGTTCGACGATTCCGGTATAACTACACGCAAGTGCACGTGGTCGAACAAGTAGTAAAGTGGCTCAAGTAAGCCAAGTATCGATCCCACAGGGACTGGACTAAGGTATTAATCTAATCAAGTGTCAATGAACGTTAACTCTAAAATGCAGACAACAGTGTGAAGAAGATTTTGATATTTTGTTTCCAAATTTTATACTAAGTCTAAAACGAATATACAATTTGAGTCTGAACTATAAGTATGAGCATGCTGAGGATAAAATGAACATGCAGAGAAACAAATTATCGATACAATTTGATTAATCTTTCCTCCGGTTGCTAGTCAAGAATTATTGCCTATGGATTAAAACTCTCGTATTTAATCCAACTTAAGAATCATGAACCTTCCACCTACATCTCTGTGGTAAAAAGAAATTCATGTTCTAGCCATACAAAACTGATTCCTTAATTGACTAATACGACTTTCAGGTATATTTCTATCCTGAAGGTAAATCAATTCTCAATTTTCCCAAACTAAGAAAATATCATATCCTATCAATTCACAATTTTCCAATTTCTTGCTCTCTCGAGTGAAACCGGACTTTTTAGATATACATTAACGTTGGCCACACATTAACGCAGTAAGAACAAGAATCAATAGAACAACCATGGAAGAAAAGATGAAAACCAATTTATCAATAATCACATTTCAATACAATGTTCTTAACCTCAGCAAGAAGGGAATTTAGCCACTCATTTGTGGATTAAACATCGTTAAATGAGTGTTAATCATACAAGCAATTGAAATAAAGAAGAAGGAGATAGAGAAAAACCCTGAGATTTTCGTCCCCTCAACTGCCTGTAACCCACGTTCTTGCTCCACCAAGTCAGAATAATTAAAAATGAACCTAAGTGTTCTATTTATACTAGTGGGAATTTTTTCCGGAATAACAAGCAACGTGTCACGGAGCGCATCGCGCAGCACTGCCTCCGTGACACGCCACCAATGCGGACCCTCACTGGAATCCAGTCGTCCAGGTATTAAGGCCCAACGTGGCACGGCGTGCAACGCGAGGCTAGGCCAACGTGCCACGGCCCCAACGCGCACCTTCACTGGAATTTGGCAAAATTTCCGCATCCAGGCAGAATGCATCCGCGATGGCAGTGTGACACGGCTCCATCGCGAAGCCCCTTTAATTCGTGCTTTCCTTGTGCTTTTTTCCCTTACTAGCTTCCGAGTCCAATCCCGATCTCTCCCAACATGCATCTTAGCTCCATAACTTTATATTTTTCCTGCGAAACAACGCTAATCATGTTGGTTAGAATAAATTCAAATATTATTACAATTCACATGAAAATGTACAAACATCGATAGATAAACAAGGCAAAATGACACATTTGAGTATCACTTGGGCATATAAATTTTCCCAAGATCAACTACCAGCAGGTACATATTGTGTAAGACCCGAGCATGGACCATGGATCGAGACATGGGACCTAGAACCACGATGGCTCCATGCTAACCCATGGTACATACATAGAAAGATTATAAGAATAATTAAGTGAAAAGAAACTGGAACACAACATAACCGAAGTCTATATATCATAAAAAAACTTAAGCGTAGCGAGTCAACAATGTTGAACCATCTATACATAGTTGTCTGAAAAGCCTCTAGACATACGATGAGCAAATGGGACAATACCCTAATTAGACCGGTAAGCCTAGAACTGAAAGACATAAGAGAAGAGACATGAACCAAAAATGCCATCCTCAGATCATGAGGACTCACCAACACTAGGATGTTATTGGACTGAAGGGGGAGCGAGCTAACATCAGGGCTGAGATTAATCACTCGAACGTATATCATAAAATAATATTTCATAGAGTATGCGGTCAGTATTTTCAACATACTGAGTATATAGAGAAAGTAAAAAATGCTAGTAAAACAGTAAATCAAGGTCACACTAAAATGAACATGAGGGTAGGGCACATGCTAAAATCATAATCGTACAATAGTCATAATCATGAGTTGTTCATCATAAGCTGAAGTGTAATGGCCTAAGGTTTAAAAATAAAGATCATATAGTGTACCATACTTGAAATCGTAAGTAAAAGTTCATAAACTAACCAATGGGTTAAATATGCTATAAAACATAGTATTATAAGTCATGAACATGAATAACTTAAAACATGAGGAATAATGGGAGACTCGTCATAAATGACATCATCATGATAGAGCTAACATTATGCCCCAACTATCTCATTCTAGTGGGAAGAGCCGTTCCAAGCTTTCCAAGGCAAGAAATGATTAAGGTGTGATATCACTCGGGTATCCCCGTAGGGCTTCAACATGACTATAAACCTACGGTGGCATGTAGTTATGAGACATAGGGTTTTCCTGAGCCCTAGCCTACTCGGTGCTAGACACTACTCCAAAAAAATATGCACATGACTCATAATCATCATCGCAAAAACATACTTGGTCTTTCATATGCTAGTTTAAATTCATGAAACTGTAATCATACTTGACATACATGAACTAGCCATGAAAATAATGCCACAAATGGCAACGATACATAAACTTGATTTTTCATGAGATCCATATATACTTGAATAAGACTTTATAACTCGAACTCATAAAATCATACGTTTGAGATTCGTAAACATTCATGCATACTTTGATAATTCATCGCAACTTGAAATTATGGGCTCATAAGCTTGAGATTCATAAGATCATGCATAATTGGATTAAAGCATCATAAACTTGAAAATATAAATCCATGAGAGATTCTAGTAGAAAATGAGTAATTCAATCATAAATTATGAATTAATCATAAGAGACTTAAATTCATAAGAGATCATAGGAGATTTCATGAGAATTTGGTTTAACCCTAGAATTTCAATAAATCATGCTTCGAGACTTGAAATCATTAGATAGGGATGAAATTGGGAATGAGGGAGGAAGGATTTTCCTCATTCATAACCCTAGATACCTGGTCTTGATGAATCCTTAGCTTGACTTGAATCCCAAGAGAGAGTTGAAGGAATTTGATGAAGAACCCTAACCTTGGCTTGAGAGGATTTGATCTTCCAATTGAGGTTTTAGGAGTAGAATGAGGGTTTAGGCTTAGCAAAACCCTTTAATACACCCCCTAAAGAACCCAAAAAGACGTCACTTAGGAGTTAAAATCATAGGAAGTTAAGAATATACCCCTGAGACTTCGCATTTAAAACTCCACCCGACCAGTACTACAACTCATCCTCCCACGACCCGTAGGTCCTCACCACGAATCGTAATGAGTCTCTTGGTTTCACGTCCTGCCTTTGATCATTCTCGGAACTTCATTCCACGGGAACCTACCACAATCTGTACCACCCCACCACGGGTAGTACCAATGCTCGTGGTTCCTCATATCATCTCAAAAAAACACTACTCTGAATCCCTTGCTACTACCCTATAGTATGACTTATACCATCTGGGTACGAACCTTAAGTCCCTGTCGTTGATTTAATCAATATCCCTGGACACCATATTATGATCAGTTGTACGATTTGTACCCATAGTAACAAGTCATACTAGGGCTCGTACTAAGGCATTTTGTAGTTTCTCGGCATAATCCATTTCCAACCCTCAGGTCTAGCCTTAGGGACTTTTGGGGTGTTACATTATCTCTCCCATGGGAACATTCATCCTCGAATAGAGACTAAATAAGCTGAAAAGATAGGGAAACAGTTGCAATCATAAAACTGAAATCTATACACTGATAACTAATGGAGTGACCTATTCTGGACTGAGATACATGACTAAACTGGGTTCGTGAAATATACATGCATACTATGAAATGAAAGGATGTGAGAGACATCGACTTAACATGAAATTGAATAGAGTACTAAGGAGGAAACTGGTACCTTATACTGGAACTAGGTCGAAAGGGAAAAGATGCGGGTATCTAGCCATTATATTTGCTTTAGCTTCCCACGAAGCTCCCTTAACACGCTGATTTCTCCACAAAACCTTCACTGAAGCCACCTTCTTGTTCCTTAAATTTTGAACCTAACGATCAAGGATTTCAATCGAAATCTCCTCATAGGAAAGTCTATCCTTCACCCTAACGCTCTCAACCGGTACAATCAAAGTCGGGTCATTAATGCAATTTTTCAACAAAGACACATGAAAAACTAGATGCACTGAAGCTAACTCTGCTGATAGCTCCAACTCATATGCCACCTTGCCAACATACCTAAAAATCCTATAAGGACCAACATATTGGGGACTAAGTTTCCCTTTCTTACCGAACCTCATAACTCCCTTCATGGGGGGCACATTTAGAAACACCCAATCATCAACCTCGAACTCAAGCTCTCTCCTCCTAACATTTGCATATGATTTATTTCGACTCTGAGCTATCTTCAGTATCTCCCATATAAGCTGAACTTTCTCCATAGTCTCATGAACTGAATATGGCCCTATTAATGTAGCCTTACCTACCTCGAACCATCCAACAGGTGATCTACACCTCCACATATAAAGAGCCTCAAATGGAGCCATCTAAATGCTAGAGTGATAACTGTTATTGTAGGACAACTCAATGAGAGGCAAGTGATCATTCTAACTACCCTTGAAATCAATCACGCAAGCTTTCAACATGTCCTTAAGAGTTTGAATGGTCCGTCGGCCTGACCATCTGTTTGCAGGTGGAAAGCTGTGTTGAATTTCACCTGAGTACCAAGGCCCCTCTAAAACAATCTCCAAAATTGAGAGGTGAACTAGAGTACCCCTATCTAAGATTATGGACAATGGAATTCCATGCAACTGAACCAACTCATGAATGTAGATCCTAGCATAATCCTTGGCTGAATCTGTATTTTTGACTGATAAGAAGTATGTTGATTTGGTCAACCTATCTACGATCACCCGTATAGAGTCGTATTATCAGTATGTATGAGGCAACGCTATAATGAATTCCATGTTGATCTCTTCCCACTTCCAAGTTGGAATGTTGATGTCCAGAAGCATAACTCCAAGTGTCTGATGCTCAACATTCACCTGTTGACAATTCAATCACCTAGACACAAATTCTGCTATGTCCTTCTTCATGTCATTCCACCAATAGACTTCTCGTAGATCATAGTACATCTTGGTGGAACCTAGACGGATAGAGTACTAAGATCTGTGAGCCTCACTCAACGTCCATTCTCTCAAGTCATCCACAGCCAGAAAACACAATCGGCCCTAATATTGAAGCACACCATCTCTCCCTTGGGAGAATACCTCTACCTTATGATTTTGGATAGCTTCCTTCAACTTCACTATGATAGGATCCTCATCTTCCCTTGCTTTAACCTTTGCCACCAATGAAGATTCTGACCCATTTTGAACAATAACACCACCATCCGTTGAATTTTTAAGGAGAACTCCTAAGAGAGCAAGCCTATGGACATTCATCACTAACTCCTTCCTCCCATCCTTGACATGGGACACACTCTCCATAGACAACATACTAAGGGCATCCACCGCTACATTGGCCTTGCTTGGATGGTAAAGGACACTCATGTTGTAGTCCTTGAGAAGCTTTAGCCATCTCTTTTGCCATAGATTAAGATCCTTCTGAGTGAACATATATTGAAGACTCTTGTGGTTCGTGAACACGTGCATATGCACTCTATACAAATAGTGCCTCTAAATCTTCAAGGCAAACACCACCACTGCCAACTCTAGGTCATGCATCAGATAATTCTTCTCATGAGTCGTAAGCTGTCTCAAGGCATACGCAATGACCTTACCATGCTGCATCAACACACAACCAAGGTCAATTCTAGAAGCATCACAATACACAATGAAGCCACATGTGCCCTTCGATAGGGTCAATACTGGGGTCGAAGTGAGTCGAGTCTTTAACTCTTGAAAACTCTTCTCACAAGCATCCGACCACTGAAACATGACCTTGTTTTGGGTCAACTTAGTCAATGGTGCTGCAATGGATGAAAATCCTTCTACAAACCTCATGTAGTAGCCAGCTAAACCCTAAAAACTCCTAATATCGATAGGACTAACAGGTCTAGGACAATTCTTTACTGCCTTTATCTTTTGAGAGTCCACCTGCACCCCCTTACTAGATACTACATAACCCAAGAATGCTACTGAGTTTAGCCAAAACTCACACGTGATGAATTTAGCATTGGTTAGACCAAAAGACATAACTACAAACTCATAGTGAACATACCGAGTCTTGGAAGCTAGTTTTGGAATGTCACTCTCCCTAACCCTGAGTTGGTGATAGCCGGATCTGAGGTCTATCTTTGAAAAGCACTTAGTACCTTGAAGCTGGTCAAACAAGTCATCAATCTTGGGGAGAGGATACTTATTGTTTATTGTGACCTTGCTCAACTGTCGATAATCAATGCACATTCTAAGAGAACCATCCTTCTTTTGAACAAAGAGAACTGGAGCACCCCATGGGGAGTTACTAAGCCTGATGAAACCTTATCTAAGAGATCCTTCAACTTCTCTTTCAACTCCTTTGGCAAGACTGGAGCCATTCTGTAAGGAGGAATGGATATGGGCTTCATATTAGGGAGATGGTCAATACCAAAGTCAATCTCTCGCTTGGGAGGGACTCCTGGTAGATCATCCGAGAACACCTTCGAATACTCACATACTATAGGAACTATCCGAAGAGTTAGGGTCTTGGACATAGAATCCTTAACCCGAACTAGATGATATACAAAACCCTTGGAGATCATCTTTCTGGCCATAAGATAGGAAACAAAGTGACCTACAGGTACATCTGAACTACCCTTCCACTCTAGGATTGGTTCACCAGGAAACTAGAATTCTACTGATCGGGTTCTACAATTAATCGAAGCATAACAAGCATACAACTAATCCATACTAAAGATAACATCAAAATCGATCATATCTTACTCTACATAGTCAGTTGAGGTGACCTTCTAAAGAATCATGACAGGGAAATTTCTGTATACCCGTTGAGCCAAAATTAACTCACTGACAAGAGTAGAGACTGCGAAGGGTTCTGAAAGGATTTCGGGACTGACACCCAAACTAATAGCACATAAGGAGTCACGAAGAATAGTATGGCCCCTAGTCTAAAAATGAATAAACATCAAGATGGAAAACTCATAACATACTAGTAACTACATCGGGTGAGTACTCCTACTCCTGACGGGATGAAAGTGCATAAAACCTGTTCTGCATTGTCTACCAGCTGCACTAGAAGAGGCTCCCTGTTGATATGGGCATGCTGCTGGAGTGGTGGCTGGGGTATGGCCTCTACCATCACCCTGTCTGGCTAAAGGACAATCCCTGCGCATGTGCTGGGGCTTCCTACACCCGAAGCAAATATCTGAGCCAGCCAAGCACTCTTTTGGGTGGTTTTTACCACACTTCCAGTAACCTGGAAAAGTGTGTTCTTTTTTCATGCTCCTCTGACCCTAGATCCTGACGCCCTGCCTCTTTGATTACCTTGAAGTATGGATAGAACACTGGATGATGGTGGAGTTAGGGCTGACAACCTTTGATGGGACTAAAGGCGATGTCCACCATCGAATCTACATTGAGAGTTCCCATAGCTCCCTATTTCGGCCCTCTTGGTCTCTCTCTCCCTTTCCTTCATCTGCTCTGCTTCTCTTTGCTGGGCATATATCATCAATCAGGAGATATCTACATCACTAATTATCGTGGCGGTCCTACACTCCTTGGCCAATGAATCTGCAACCCCATTCACAAACTTGCTCATATGAGCTCTTGGATCAACAACCATCTCTGGAGCATACTTGGACAGTTGGGTAAAATTTAGGGCATACTCCTAGATAGTCATGTCATTCTTCTTCAAGTTGAAAAACTCTGCTACTTTCACTTCCCTCAACTCTCAGGGAAAGAATCGGTCCAAGAAAGTTGTAACAAACTCATCCCATCCAATGGGGACTGCACCAACTCCCCTGCTCTCCTTCCACTGTCAGAACAATTTATGAGAAACCCCCTTCAGCTGATAGGAGGATAAGTTTGTACATTTCTCTCCTGTAACACCCATAACCTGGGTAATCTTCTAGACCTCCTCAATAAACTCCTGTGGGTCCTCATCCACCTTTGACCCATGAATCTCAGGTGGGTTCATCCTGATGAAGTCTTGCACCCTAGCCGTCGCTGCTTATCCATTTTGGTTCACATGAGCCATACCCTGATAGTTGACTTGGGTTGTCATAGCCTGTGCTAGCACCTGAAAAGCTGCCCTAAACTCAGCATGAGAAACCTGCTCCAGCAAAGGATCAGCTGGAGCTGGTGGGGCTGGTTGATGCCCATATCTATTGTCATTCTCATGTCCATTACTGTTTCCATTTCTTCTTACAATGACTCAGTGGGGAGGTATATTTATGCAAACGTGTGTAGCACGAGTTAGAGGAATAGAGAGAGATGTACTTCATCTCACTACATCGATCATGAAAGACGAAAAATGTCCTAAAATATTTCGTAGCAACTTCCCCATAATGTGGCACATTTCACACCCATGGAAAAGATTTTACTTAACACGACTTTCAGATGCCCTAAGATACCCTTAAACCTAACGCTCTGATACCAAGTTTGTCAGGACCCGATCATGGACCCGAATTGAGACATAAGACCTAGAACCACAAATGGCTCCAAGATAAAGCATGGTACAATACATAGAATTATTATAATAATAATTAAGTGGAAATAAACTAGTACACAATATAAGCGAAGTCTGTATATCATAAAGAAATAAACGTAGACACGAGTCAACAACGTTGAACCATCTATACATAATTGTCTAAAAAGCCTCTAGCCATATGATGAGCTGATGGGACAACACCCCAAACTAGCCCGCTAAGTCTGAAACTGAAAGACATAAGAAAAGAGACATGAACTAAAAATACCGTCCTTAGATCATGAGGACTCACTGTTCGCGTGATTTGTGGGTATATAAAATGACACGCAAGTGCACGTGGTCGAACAAGTAGTAAAGTGGCTTTAGTAAGCCAAGTATCGATCCCACAGAGACTTGGATGAAGTGCAATCTGCTCAAGTGTACTATATTTTACTTCTAAAAATGCAGACAACAGTGTAACCAAAAGTTTGATAGTTTTTTTTATAATTTTTATACTAAAGCTAAAACAATTATCTAATCTGAGTCTGAACTATGAATGAGAGCATGCTGAGGTTAAACGACCATGTAATTAAATTGATTATCATCATAATTTGGTTAATCTTTTCCTCTAGTTGCTAGCCAAGAACAATTGCCAAGAGATTAAAACTCTCGTATTTAACCTCACTTAAGAATCATGAACCATCCACCTACATTTTTGTGATTAAATGCAATTCATGTTCTAGCCATACAAACCCGGTTCCTAAATTGACTAATACGACTTTCAGGTATATTTCTATCCTGAAAGAAAATCAATACCCAATTTTCCCAAACCAAGTAAAGAACATATCCTATTAATTCACAACTTTCCAGTTTCTTGCTCTCTCGAGTGAAACCAGACTTTTTAGATGTACATTAACATAGGCCACACATTAATGCAGTAAGAACAAGAATTAATAGAACAACCATGGAAGAAAAGATGAAAAATAAAACAATCAATGATCACATTTCATCACAATTGTTCATAACCTCAGCAAGAAGAGGAATTAGCCACTCATTTGTGGATTAAACATCTTCAAATGAGTGTTAATCATACAAGCAATTGAATTAAAAAAGAAAGAAAGAGAGAAAAAACCCTGATATTTTCGTCCCCCAACTGCCTGTAACCCACGTTCTTGCTCCACCAAGTCAGAATATTGAAAAATGAACCTAAGTGTTCTATTTATACTGCTGGAAATTTTTCCCGGAATAACGAGCAATGTGTCACGGAGTGCATAGCGGAGCACTACCTCTGTGACACGCTAAGGACGCGGACCCTCACTAGAACTGGGGGTCCAGGAATTAAAGCTCAACGTGGCACGGCGTGCAATGCAGAGCCAAGCCACCGTGCCACGGACCGGACGCGGACCCTCTTTGGAATTTGGGCGAAATTTCCCTATCCAGGCAGAAGGCCTCCGCGATGGCAGCGTGACACGGCTCCATCGCGGAGCCCCTTTAATTCATGTTGTCCAATGCCTTGTTCCTTGCTCGCATCCAAGTCCAACCCCGATATCATCCAACATGCATTTAAGCTTCCCAAAATCATATTTTACCTGCAAAATAATGCTAATCATGTTGGTTAGTATAAATTCACATTTTATTACCATTTACATGAGAATGTATACACATTGGTAGATAAATAAGGCTAAAATGGTACTTTTGAGTATCACTTGGGCATATAAATTTGCCCAAGATCACTTACCCCACACTTAAATCCTTGTTCGTCCTCGAACAACAATCCTACACTTCATGCAATTTACATCCCAACCTCGCTACTTTGGTTCGGCAATTTATGCTACGGTCATACCGATTATTTAATACAGCAAATCATCAAGAAAACATGCATGGTCTTATCAATGCAATGACCTTCAATACATTAAGACCTCCTAGACTTTAAGAATCGACTCTCGATATTGGCAAACTCATGCAAATCAGTTGATCAAGATATCCAACACGAAAATTAATCCTTTATCAAGCATGTGCCTTCACAACAAAAGAGAATCTTCCCCTCTTTGCTCGTATGACTCACAAACATTCAAGCAGGGGCATGTAAACACAATTTTGCTCTCTCTCCCAAAAGAATTCACATGCATCATGTCATGACCCATAAGCTTGCCCTTAGTGTATTACTCCACTAATATAAAGAAGTGCGATGTAAGATCACGTAGGACTTGAACGGGTTGTAATGGAAGCTACGGAACTAGTAAATATTGGATTAGCCAATAATAGCCACTACATCCTTAAGCGCCTTTTCAACACATCCCATCAACTCATGGACATTGTTTCTTTTTCCCATCATCCCATTCTTGATGATTTTCTTTAGTATGACCCATCGTATTAAGAACACTTGACACAACAACAAAGATTATTCATGCACCTTCATTATCGTTTATTTATTGCAAGTGCACCTTCAACCTTTTTTTTTTCTATCACTCTGCTTTTCTTTTCCTTTTCACCATTCTCACTCTTTGACACTTCGGGGAAATGATTTTCTCTTCTTAAGCGCTTAAGAGTTTTGTATAGACTTTACGGATAATGAAAAGAAGGAATTAAGCTCGGTTTATACTTTATGACAAAAGAAAAATAATAGGCTAAAGGCTCAACGGGCTGACTAGGGTATACAATCAAGGTGTGTACAACAAGGAAAAATAGAAACTCTCGGTTAAAACAAAGAAATGCCTACATCCTTTCCTACAATACACCTCCTTCATTTCGTTTTGTACACACACCAGGCAAGTTCTAGACACTTCACAATAACATGGAATAACAACACCTCACTTCACACTTTTTGCACATGCTCAATTCAAGATGTATTCACAGACTCTTCAATCAGCTAATTACAGGAATTCAAACATTAAGCCTCAATCACACTGAATCGAACTCTACGGCTTAGGTATCTCAACATATTTACAAAGTTGCATGCTTTCATACGAATCACCTTTGCATTTTAAATATCATGTACAACACGCAACCAGAATTTCGCATCCATAGAGTAACTACAGGTTTTGGGATGCAACCCACCAAAGAAAAAAACTGAAAAATAATTGGAAAAAAAAACTACTCCTAACGACTACATTTCCCTTAAGACGGTCGTCATCCATCCATCACAGGGAATGGTCACTACTATGATTTCGGTTCAATGGGACTATTCTCGGTAAAAGAACCAAAAACAAACACCGAGAAACCTAAGAATTAATAAAATGAAAATATCGATCATTTCGATAGAAAAAATATGTACAAAATAGTTTTAAAATTTTTTTAAAAAAATATCGATCATTTCGATAACAAAAATATGTACAGAATCAAAATCAGCTAGCAACATTCAGCAACACACATCAATTCACATAACTTTACAAACAGAACAACAAATTCACAACTCATAGGGACAAACAAATTTTCACATACACGACAACAGAATAGAGCATACATACAAAACAGCCCAGCCCAGCACCTAACTACTCCCACCCCACACTTAGTTCGAACACTGTCCCCAGTGTTCACAAAAATTAAAATAGTACAAATCGGGTGGTGGAACTCCCTGATCAGTCAAAGTATTCCACTTCCTCGTCCGGTGCTGCTGCTTCATCTCCCATGTCCGAGTCGCCTCCGTCGTCATCATCGGACTCCACATCGGAGTCCTCCCGACGTGTCTCCTCGTTTGTGGGGACATCATCATCTGTGGGCTCTACAAATGCTGGCCCCACTCGGCATAGAGCCCTGGCATTTTCGCCGAAAGGGTAGTCTAGCTCGAGCTGCCATAGCTCCTCCTCTGTCGCCGGCCTCACACCTATCCTCAGCTGGAGCATCTGCATCCCATACATCCGAGCCATATACTGGTCGTCATGAGCATGTCGCTCGCCAAGTGTAAGCACTAGCCCGTGGGTGGTGTCGGAAGCCTTAGTTTTAGTAACATCTAAGGCCCGCCGCTCCATCTGCGGGATATAGTCAAGGGCCTCCTCCTCGACATCTAGGCCCCTGAGGAAGGTGGTGATTAGTCCACCAAAGACATACCTGTGCCCCTGGTGAAACCGGGATCTCTTCATGGCGGAGATAATTACCGCCCACACATTGATCTCTAGCCCTTTCATCAGGGCGTACACCAGGCATACACGATCCCGGGTTACATCTGTCATATGTACCCCAGGGATTAGGCATGAGCAGACTATCTTCAGCCAGATTCGGGCTTCCCTGTTCATTTGTGAATATGGCAGAGTCTGGTGGTAGCCCCTCTCGTTGTGTTTGCTCCATCTAGCTGTCGATCGGGTCCCACACAGTGTGCGTCTGATGTCCGCATACGGTGGGGTAATGTTCAGCTGTTGGAGTACGTGGGCGTCTGTGTCCCGCGCTCCGATGATGGCATTGAGGTGGTGGGGCTCCAAGGTGACTATTTTCCCTCTGATCTTGATGGTGTGACTTCTGATAGTTGGGTTCCAGTTGGCATAAAATTCTCGAACCAAGTGCAGATTGCATTCCTTGGGCTCTTCAAATATGAAATTGAGCCCAACTGCCTCGATCCAGTGGACCATCCTAGGGAACTCCTGTGCCAATGGTTCCCGTGCTATGTGCTCCTCGAGGAAATATTTGTTTTCTTTGTGCTTTGCGTACCACTTTTTCCCCTCATCAGTCACCCATCTTGTTCCATATTGGCGGCGTTGGCCGCGTGGAACTGCTGGTGCTGCTGGGACTGCTATGCCCAGTTTGATTCGCTTCCTTCCGGCGCCCGAAGTTGATGCGCCTTTCCCTTTCTCTTGCCTGCTTGCCATTTTACCTGTCAACCCAAGTAAACAAGATCAATGTTAAGCTAACGGATATTAACTTCGGCTAAGGTCGGGTTACGCTAGGTTACCCCACACTTAGTCCTTAGCTACAGTTACAACAATACGGCAAGATTATCTTTATTTACACACAATAACCAACTATACAATCATGCTCAGTGCGTTCGAAAAATTCGACGGTATTTCTTCTGTGTACTACTCAGACTTCATACAGCTAATCACAATCACTACCATCGCTCACATTTTACCTATCGCACTTAGCAGAGAAAAACAAAGAAACAAAAACAACAACAAAAATTATCTACACGAACCTATACAACCAACCAAATTCTTACAAATTTCAACATTCCCTTAACCCGAGAATCCGTCGTTCTATTAACATCCTAACAATTAGTACATCGACTCATCTCATTCAACATGTACATCCCGGCATGAAATTCACAAGTTCAATACATTTTCAACTTCAAATTCAAAAACAAGCCCTAGAATTGATATTATCAAGCAAATTCAATTAATTGATGCAATTGACGAGTTAAAGCAATCATAACGACATTCCGAACACTTATCAACAACAATTAAAATTGAATTCATGATTAATTTCTACTTAGGGAAATTTAGCTCACCTCACATGCTCAATATCGAAGAAAATCGACAAGAATTGAGAGGAAATCGAAAAACATACCTTGACTTTGAAGAATCGAAGAAAACTTGTTGAATTTCTTGCCTTACTCCGTGTCACGTTGATGGGGGATGGGTTTTGGGGGGTTTGGTCGTGGAGAGATTAAAAAATGAGGGAAAAGGGAGCGTTTTCGGGGTTTAAAAGTAGGGAAATCGCGCGGGTCACCCAGCGACCCGGTGTGACCCGTCGCGATATACACGGCAACGTGTCACGGAGTGCATCGCGGTGCACTACCTCCATGACACGGATCCGTCGCGAGACTGTTCTGGAAATTTGTAAAATTTTCGGATTATACCTCAACGTGTCACGGAGGTAACGCGGAGGTCCACCTCCGTGACACGGAGCTGTCGCCTCAGCTCACTGTTTGCCACTTTTTATTAATTATCATACCTCGACTTTTCCTTCGCGATTCCGTGCATATTTTCCTCCGTTTGACCTGAAGTTCATCTCACTATACAAAATTGGTTAGAATTATAGGTTTCACTCTAAATACAATTAAAACAAAAACTAAAACAAAAAATTTTGTAGTAAATCAAGAAAAAGAAAAAGAAAAGAAAAATCTATTTACACTTTACAAAATGAAAGAAAATTTTTTCATGGGTTGCCTCCCGTGCAGCGCCTGGTTTACCGTCGCGGCTCTACGTATCAAGTTTCACCGCTTTTTCCTCTACCTTGAGGATATGAATCTCACCCCTAATTTCTTCTCTAATTTCCTTTTATGCTCCAGGGGTGGTGGTGAAAAATTGTAAGGACCAAGCAGTAGATGTTGCCTTTTGAACTTATTGGCCCTTAAGTAAGCGAAGTCATTTTGTCTCTCCGAGTTAGCAAATTTCAAAATATACGGGGCTTGGTCCTCCTCTAGACATTTCTCTATAAGCTTGGAAGACTCTATTTCTATGTTTTCAACCAAACTTAATGTCGAAAAATGCTTCAAGTGTGGTCCAATAAACCTCAACTCTGAAAATGCATTATGCTTGACCTCCTTACTTGTATACACCTTCTTAGCATCGACATCTATCTCTCCATTAATGTCAACTGGGGGATACTCAATCTCTTCTTCCATGAATGGATTTTCCATAAGTGTGAGCCCATCACAGGGACACTCAAGAGATTCTAATTGTTGGGCTTCATCCAAAAATTCACCCTTGTCTTCCTCTTGTAGTTCCTCTTGAATATCGTCTAAAACTGTTACCTGCAATTTATCACAAGCTTCAGCCTCAGCAATCATCTCCGTGAGTTTGACGCTCATCCTTTCTAGAGCCTCTGCATTCTCTTCTTGCTGAATTCTCAATACTGCCATCGCCTCCTTCATTGCTTCTGATTGCTCCAGGAGTTGTTTCAGCATGTCTTCTATTTGAGCTTGGTGTCCCAAGTCCTGATTTTCAGCATGCCTATATTCAGCAAAAACAACAGAAGTATCATAGTAGGGGCTTGGGGGAGGGGAATATGCATTAGGACAGCCATCCCAATGGCCATCTTTACCACTACATATATTGCACGTGTTACAGTGTTGCCACGAGTGGTGTCCTCTGCAATTCAGACAAGATTCGCTAAAATATGAGTATCCACTATTTATACCATTTGTATTCCACGATGTCATGTCAATAAGGGTATCCGAAAAAGAAAAAAATAAAATGAAAAAGAATTAAAACAAACACTAAGACCAAGTTGTCAGCACTAAGAAAAAAAAATATCGTAAATTTACACTTAAGACAAATTCACCAACAGCTAAGTCCCTGGCAACGGCGCCAAAAACTTGTTCGCGTAATTTGTGGGTATATAAAACGACACGCAAGTGCACGTGGTCGAACAAGTAGTAAAGTGGCTTTAGTAAGCCAAGTATCGATCCCACAGAGACTTGGATGAAGTGCAATCTGCTCAAGTGTACTATATTTTACTTCTAAAAATGCAGACAAAAGTGTAACCAAAAGTTTGATAGTTTGTTTTATAATTTTTATACTAAAGCTAAAACAATTATCTAATTTGAGTCTGAACTATGAATGAGAGCATGCTGAGGTTAAACGAACATGTAATGAAATTGATTATCATCATAATTTGGTTAATCTTTTCCTCTAGTTGCTAGCCAAGAACAATTGCCAAGAGATTAAAAATCTCGTATTTAACCTCACTTAAGAATCATGAACCATCCACCTATATTTCTGTGATTAAATGCAATTCATGTTCTAGCCATACAAACCCGGTTCCTAAATTGACTAATACGACTTTCAGGTATATTTCTATCCTGAAAGCAAATCAATACCCAATTTTCCCAAACCAAGTAAAGAACATATCCTATTAATTCACAACTTTCCAATTTCTTGCTCTCTCAAGTGAAACCGGACTTTTTAGATGTACATTAACATAGGCCACACATTAATGCAGTAAGAACAAGAATTAATAGAACAACCATGGAAGAAAAGATGAAAAACCAAACAATCAATGATCACATTTCATCACAATTGTTCATAACCTCAGCAAGAAGAGGAATTAGCCACTCATTTGTGGATTAAACATCTTCAAATGAGTCTTAATCATACAAGCAATTGAATTAAAGAAGAAAGAAAGAGAGAAAAAACCCTGATATTTTCGTCCCCCAACTGCCTGTAACCCACGTTCTTGCTCCACCAAGTCAGAATATTGAAAAATGAACCTAAGTGTTCTATTTATACTGCTGGAAATTTTTTCCGGAATAACGAGCAACGTGTCACGGAGTGCATAGCGGAGCACTGCCTCCGTGACACGCTAAGGACGCGGACCCTCACTGGAACTGGGGGTCCAGGAATTAAAGCTCAACATGGCACGGCGTGCAACGCAGAGCCAAGCCACCGTGCCACGGACCGGACGCGGACCCTCTTTGGAATTTGGGCGAAATTTCCCTATCCAGGCAGAAGGCCTCCGCGATGGCAGCGTGACACGGCTCCATCGCGGAGTCCCTTTAATTCATGCTGTCCAATGCCTTGTTCCTTGCTCGCATCCAAGTCCAACCCCGATATCATCCAACATGCATTTAAGCTTCCCAAAATCACATTTTACCTGCAAAACAATGCTAATCATGTTGGTTAGTATAAATTCACATTTTATTACCAATTACATGAGAATGTATACACATTGGTAGATAAACAAGGCTAAAATGGTACTTTTGAGTATCACTTGGGCATATAAATTTGCCCAAGATCACTCACCAACATTGGGATGTTACTAGACTAAAGCGGGAGAGAGCTACTGTTAGGGGTGAGACTAATCACTCGAACCTATATCGTAAGAAGATATAACATAGAGCATGCAGTCATTTCTTTGAATGTATTGAGTATATAGAGAAAGTAAAACATGCTAGTAAAATAGTAAATCTAGGTCTGGAATAAAGGCCAAAATGAACATGAGAATAGGGCACATGCTGAAATCATAGTCATACAATAGTCATAAGCATGAGTTGTTCATCATAAGCTGAAGTGTAATGACCCAAGGTTTAAAAATAGAGATCATATAGTGTACCATACTTGAAATCATAAGTGAAAGTTCATAAACTAATCAACGGGCCAAATACGTGATGAAACATAGTATCATAAGTCATGAACATGATTAACTTAAAACTTGAGATACAATGGAAGACTTGTCATAACCGACACCATCATGATAGAGCTTATATGATACCCCAACTATCTCACTTAAGTGGAAAGAGTCATCCCAAGCTTGCCAAGTCAAGAAATGATTAAGGCGTGATATCATTTGTGAATCCCCGTAGGGCTTGAACATGAATATATACCTACAGTGACACATAGTTATCAGACTCAGGGTTTATCTGAACCTCTAACCTACTCGATGCTAGACATTACTCCCAAAAATATGCAAATGACTCATAATCATCATGAAAGCATAATTGGTCTTTCATGGGCTAGTTTAAGATCATAAAACCATAATCATACTTGACAGACATGAACTAGCCATGTAAATAATTCCACAATTCGCCACGATCCATAAACTTGATTTTTCATGAAACCACTATGAAAATAATGCCACAATTGGCCACGATCCATAAACTTGATTTTTTCATAAAATTTATACATACTTGAATAAGACTTCATAACTTGAAATCATAAAATCATAAGTTTGAGATTCATAAACATTCATGCTTACTTTGATAATTTATTATAACTTGAAATCATGGGCTCATAAGCTTGAGATTCATAAGATCATGCATAATTGGATAAAATCATGATAAACTTGAAAATATAGATCCATGAGAGATTCTAGTAGAAAAAGTAATCATAATCATAAATTATGAATTTAATCATAAGAGACTTGAATTCATAAGATATCATAGGAGATTTCATGAGAATTAGGTCTAACCCTAAAATTTCTATAAATCATGCTTGCAGACTTGAAATCATGAGATTGGGATAAAATTGGATATGAGGGTTGAAGGATTTCCCCATTCATAACCCTACATACTTGGACTTGACGAGTCCCTAGCCTAACTTGAAGACCCAAGAGAGAATTTAAGGAATTTGATGAAGAACCCTAACCTTGGCTTGAGAGGATTTGCTCTTCCAATTGAGGTGTTAGAAGTAGAATAAGGGTTTAGGCTTAGAAAAACTCCTTAATACACCCCTTAAAGAACCCAAAATGATGTCACTTAGTAGTTAAATACTTAAAAAGTTATGAAAATACCCCTTAGACTTCATTATTTAAACTCTGCCCGACCAGTACTAAGACTCATCCCACGACATGTAGGTCCTCACAACGACTAGTGCTGAGTCTCGTGGTTTCAGTCATGCCTTTGATCATTCTCTAAATTTCATGCCATGGGCACCTACCATGATTCATACTACCCTACCACAGGTCGTACCGATACTCGTGGTTCCTCACATCATCTCAGAACACTGCTCTAAATCCCTTCCCACAACCCTATACTATGATTCGTACCATCTAGGTACGAATCGTACGTCCTTGTCGTGGCTTCAATCAACATCCCTGGACATTATACTACGGCTAAGTGATATGATTTGTACCACGCAGTAATGAGACATACTTTGGCTCGTACTGAGGCATTTTGGGGTGTTACACATTGAGGCTTCCATTTTGATAGCGTGCATCATGTCTGGGGTACATGTTAACTTTGGTGAGGTAGTCGCTACTTAAATGAAAAGAAAAGCCAGGTAGCAAGGTCTCTCCTTGCCTTTTCCCATTCTCATCAACCAGCTATGTGCTAGAGTAGGTGTCCCATACTTTCCAGATGAACAACCTTGCGCCGCCAAAAGAGTGATTGATATTGATAAGAAGCGGGGCGCCGATGCTCCGAAGAGAAAGCGGAAGAGAATGCTAACCAGGGACTTCCCAGAAGGCTCCACCACTCATGACATTGATCATTTCCAAATTTCTCCCGACCTCAATGATCCTACTCCCAAAATATCCGAACATGCTTTGGAGGAGGCGCCACCTCAGGGGTCTTCAACATCATCTTCCTCCAGGCCGAGTGGGCTTCAAAAGTTAGCCAATATGAGCCACTCCCCTGAGAATCAACTTGTTAAATTGATCAAGAATCTTCCATCCCTCATCCAGAAATTGATGAAGATCGTAACGGAGGATGTTTTTGACAGCTTGAACAAGTTGTGCACCTGAGTTGATGTGATTGAGGGTGCAGTTTCTTCTATTAGAGCTGGTGTAAAAGAGTTGAGGGATAGGGCCCCCCTTTCTGGTCCAAATATGAGCTTACTAGATGAAGTTATGGCCACCCCGTGCACAGCTGGGGGCCTTATTGATGATTTTCTTAGGGACTTTAGGGCGAAGGATGAAGTTGAGGATGATGTTGATGGTGGCAACGCTGAGGTTGATGATGATGGGGAGGAATAGCTGGTTCAAGAAGTTCTTACCCCTTATTATTCTTCATTTGTACATTGGGGACAATGTATTATTTTTAGTTGGTGCTGGGGTGTGCTCTTTTTTTGTTTGTCATTGACTTTTGTTGCCCTTGTCGAGCTTGTTTGTTGATATTTTTAATTATTTTGGATTGTGGTCTTGATGAATGAATGCCCTCATCAGGATTACTTTGAATCAGTTACATTGTTGGACTGATTTTCTTGTTTTGATGACATGAGTTTCCATTGTCTGGTTAGTTTTACATGCAAATTAATTCTTGACCTGTATTTTGCAATCGCCTTTATAGATAGTAGATAGTAATAAACTCCAAGGGTTTACTTTATACCACAGTTCTTTCCCAAGGAGAAAATTTTATTTTTCTTATTGTGTGTCGAACTGGGTGACATTTTCTTATGATAGATTGAGAGCTGACTTTCTTAAGGGAAAATGCCAAGTTTAGTTAATATGTTTTGAGTCTTTGTTGCACTTACTTTGAGCAGTACCACCAAAAATTTTGTGAAGTTGAAAGAGGCACATGAATTTAATTATGAGCATTCTCTTGTCATGAAATTGTACATTCTTTGTTTGGTTTTTGATTCATGAAACGAGTATGCAAAACTCATCATAGCTTGTCTAAATTCGTGCCTTTGAATTGATCATGAGAATGGATGAACTCTTTGAATTGTGATGACTTGTGTGGTGACATCTTTAGCTTAATTATTCTGTATGCATATTGTCTAGAACTTTTTTCGAATGTGATTCAAGGCAAAATTCTAGATGTAGCTGCACTTGGAAAATGACCTTAGGCTTTCTTTTTGGCTAGTTACTTCACCACAAAATGACCTCCTTGAATATCAACCCTTGTTAACCACTATTTGAGCCTTAAGCTCTTTTTCTCTAGCCACATTACAAGCGTTATACCTTTTTTAATCCTCCTCTTTGGTACTCATCCTCCCTAATGGCTAATGATGAAAGAAAAAAATGGGGCTTGAAGCCCAAGATTTGAGAAGGAATAAGAAAATAACATCTGATGTAGGCAAAAGACTAAGTTTGGGGGTGTGCACTAAATAGGAAAAAGAGGAATGAGCTTCAATGTGAGGTAGTACCTATTGCTTGATGAAAATAAATTAGTCGGGTGAAAAACCCTTCATCAAAAAGAAGAAAGAGAAAACTTGAATAGTGTTATCTCTTGTTTATGTGAGACTTAATGGAGAGTTTAAGGTGTTAAAAGGGTGGCTCTTGAGAAAAATTGTGAATGATGAGAAGGGAGAGATACGGTGAAGTAGACTCGCTAAGTATAGCGAGATGTTTGAATGTTTTTACAAAAGGTATTAGGGAGGCTCTTGTTACTAGAGCTAAATGTTATCCTACCCTTACCCCTAGAATTCATTATAACCCCCAAGTACTTAGTTATTCCGAGTGTAGCAACTCTACATTAGTGGCGGATTAAATGAAGAGCAAAGCCTATGGTTCAATGTGTATGCACTTAAATATCTTTGAGAGAGTGAGTGTCTTTGAATTATTTTATAATTCCTATGTGTGAACTGCATGTATGTGACTGGAATTCTCTCTTTTTTGGTGAGTGGCATCACTTTCTTGGAGTAAGTGCTAAAATTGTGCTTTCAATTAAGAGGTATGAATACGAAAAGTTGTGCAGTGAACTTATAAACCTTGAATGTTGATTATCAATGATTTGAGATGCTTTTGGATCTTGATTTGATTAAATATGCCTCTTGTTTTTGAGTGAAAGAATGAAAATAAGATGTGCCAAATGTTTGTGGTTACCAATAGAATTTGTGCAACATGTTTTGAGTTTTTTCTCATTTTCTTGAGTCGGTGTGTTATTTTGGGGTTGTCTTAAGTTTAAGTGGTCTCCTGTGAAACTCTTATAATGTGTATGCTTAATTCAGTTCTAAATTGTGAGTGAATGCCTTGCTTGAGGACAAGCAATGGTTCAAGTTTGGGGGTTTGATGAGTTGGTAATTTATCAACTCATTGGACTTTTAAGCAAGAGCTATTGCTTTGTTTCACATAAATTAGAAAGTTTTTATTTATTTTCTCTTTGTTTGTGCAGGTATTTGACTTGGACAAAAAAATAGAACAATTGAACAAAAGCAGTTTGCTAGAAACAAGGAACACGCGTGCCGCATATTGGCACCTGCAAAATGAAGGTGCCATGCAGTTACAATAGGGAAGGAGCTGAAATGAACCTATGAAGCATAGGTTGGCACCTATGAAATGCAGATGCAAGCACAGAAAGGATTCCAGCAACACTGGTTGGACCTGTCAAGAACCCGCGGCTCGCAGATCGCAGGTGTTGTGCAAGTGACTCGGATGTTGGTAAGGGTCGTTCAGTTTGGCATAAAAGTATCTAAGAAGCTTCCAAGGACAAATTTTGAAAAGTTGTGCAAGGAGAATTTACAAATTTTACCCCAAGCATACACACCCCATGCCATAACATGTCATAGAATAGAATTTAATTGTAGAAGGGAGTAGAGAGATAAAGAGAGAGTACCCTTTCCTTTTTCTTCTTCTTCTTCTTCAATATCATTGGGCAATAAACCATTATTGATGATTTTAAAAGCTTAATTGGTTATTCAATATAATGGTTGTCGATGATTTACCCATAGGTATAATTTCTTCTTCTCTAGTTATGAGTAGCTAAATTACTAGCTAAGGGTGTGTGCTTGATGGGTGTTTAAACTTGGTTGGGTGTTGATGATTAGTTCTTAAATTCATCTTATAAGTATGGATCTATTGTTTCCTCCAAGTTTTAATTGAAAAATTAATGGTTGAAAATATTAATTTAGCTTACTTATCTTGCTTTTGCTTGAGAAGAGGAGTGAGATATGGGTGAGGAATCAATAGTGAGGATTTGGAGTATTGGTGTGTGGGCTTAAGATAGAGATAGTCAAGACCCATATCTCCGTTTTATTAAATGTTTGAGGCCAAAGATAGCTTAACCCTTCCTCAGGCTTTGTGGCTTATTTGTGATTTTGGGGTTTGAGAAAAGCCAAAGCAAAAGCACCCTTATGGTTGAAAAACAAGAGAGTGTAATGTTTTCCATTGCTATCCATGTTATAAATTGAGTTTAATACATTTTAATCAACTCCAATCTAGTTGACACCCCATTAATAGCACATCCCTAGTTCCTTCTCATCAATTGCAACAATTCAATTGCCCAATTTCATTTTACTATTTGAATTCTATCTATTTTTACGTTTTTCCCCACTTTTTAATTTTCACATGTTAAAAAATAATGCATACTAGTTTGAGTTAATTTCAAATTTTGTAGTATCATTCTCAATTCCTTGTGGATTGGACCCCGACACCCGTTGGGTATTTTATTTTTTGACAGTGACCGCAACCACCACTTTTAAATGAGAGAGATGTATTGAGCATTATTACTTTTCATACCAAGAATATTTAAAACAAACAAAGAACCTTTTCATAATCACCTAACCTCAGGAATCGACTCAAAGCATCAACCACATTATTTATTTTATTCACACATTGCTCTATTACTCCATCGAACGTGCCAAGGAATATCACTCACCCTTTGTAAATTATGTGCCCCTCACACAAATAATAGAGAATAGTACCACACACATAAATTTAGTAACACTCAGGGACTCAAGATCGAAAAAATTTAATCCCTCTCTCAAAACAAAGTTCATGTTCCATAAAAGATGTACCATAGGCTTAATCTTGGTGTACTGCTCCATTAGTTCAAGCTCATTCATTCTAAGATCAAGTAGGACTTAGTTTGATTGTGACATAAGCTAGGGAATGGGTAGGATATTTATGGATAATAGTGACAATACTTCCCTAAGCACTTTAATACATATAATTTCAACGCTCAAACCCTACACTTATGTTGATGCAACTACATGATTTAAAACACTCAAACCCAATTATCTATTCTTTCAGCATAATTATACCAAGAGTTACCACTAGCAAGGAAGTTATTTTTTTTCTCTCTACTACATGATCTTATTTCACCATATTTGTTTCCTGTTCCTTACTATTAGCACTCAACATACTTTTTTTTTAATTTTGTGCACCTTCATCCATTATCAATAGATCCACTCAAAACTCAACCAAGACCTCATTTAGTCTTCAAAAGCTCATAACATATTCAGTGCTCGTAGGAGTAGATGGTTGAAAGAGATAGGCAATTCAAATCAAAAGATTTAAGCTTGTAATGTGGTTTCCCAAAGAAATAGGATTACATGCTCAATGGAGTTGACTAGGAAACATGCAATTAGGGTGGTCACAAAGTATATATGGCTCAAGAAGGAAACACCTATATCACTTTCTAGAGTGATCAAAGCTTATCATTTTGCTTTGCAAATATTCAGGGTAAGTTTAGACATCAATCACATGCACTAAACATATCAAAACTCTCACCCATACACTGGAGCACAACTCACTCAACACACGATTCCCTGGCTCTCTCCTTGGACAAGTAGAGACAAGATAAATATTTCTAACACTTATTTGTGAGTCAAGATGTGATCGTAAGTATCACAACTAAGGCACTAGTTGTTCTCAAGGAATAGACAAAATCAAGAAGAGTGTCACTGGACTCGTAAAAATATATTAAAGAAACCCAATTCAAAAAAAACAAGGGGTTATTAAATAAAAAGAACTAGTAACTAAAATTAATGCGAAATTAAAACGAAATAGCTACATATACATTCCCCACCCCACAATTTTATTGTGTCATGTCCCCATGACCAATAAATAAAATAAGAGATAAGAAAAACTCCCTGAGGCTTGAATCCTACTAACAGGCATCATTAAGTGGTCCTGAACCACCTTGCTCCATGTCAACCTTGCAACATGAGTATGCAGTTGACTTTTCTTTAGAGTCTTTCAGCATCTTTCTCATCTGGAACACCACATTTTCATCTTCCACTCAAAGCGTTAGTCTCCTTTCATATACATCTAGTATCATTTTTCCAGTGCATCAGAAAGGTCTACCTAGCATTAGAGGGACCTTCTTATTTTCCTCCATGTCCACCACAATAAAATTTGTAGGGAATATGAATTTATTGACTTTAACCTTCACATCCTTCACAATCCACTTAGGTATGATAGTGTTCTGATCAGCTAACTATAATAAAACAAATACAGGCTTCAATATCCCAAGTTCTTTTTTCAGCTTCTTGAAAATAGCCAACGAAATAAGATTGATGGAACATCCTGCATCACATAAATCCTTATCAAAATTTTCACTTCTTACAAAACAGGCCACAGTGAAACTTCCTAGATCTTTTCACTTTTGAAGCATCTTATTTTGCAGTACGGCACTACAATGAGCATTTAGCTTGACAACAAGTACATCCTGCAACTTTCTTTTTATCGATAGGATCTCTTTCAAAAATATTTCATATACAAGAATTTGGGTGAGCACCTCGTTGAATGAATTCACATACAACTCCTTCAACATCTTTAGAAAGTGGCCAAACACATGTCTAATTTCTCTCTTTTATCATTCTGAGGGAATGGTAGTGCAAGCATATATTTGCTCTCTTTGACTTCCTATTCTACCCTTTGCACACCTTTCTCATTTTTAGAGACCTTTTTTACAACCTCTACTTTTTCATTCTCTTATTCAACAACCAGTTCAACTTGCTTCAGTATCACCCCACACTTGAGGTTTTTAGTCTAATTAGTCAACAACTTTCCACTCCTCAATGATACTGCACTCACTATTTTCTTTGTAATTTTTTCAGTAGTTCCTTGAGCCTTATCCGATAGTGTGGCAGCAATCCGTCCTACTTGTTTCTCTAAGTTTCATATAGCTACACCCTGATTAGCAAATTTCTGATCTACCCTGATGATGATAACCTTCATAAGTTGTTTCAAACTTAATTGATTTTGTTATGAAGGCTGATATGACTACCTTTGCTGATTTTGAAAACCTGAGGATGATTGTTGTTATTGCCAAGTATTTTCAATACCAATAGGTGAACTCCGTGAGAAACCAGGATGCCTCTGCTCCACAGAATTGAAATTGTTCCTGTCATGACCCAAGTCTGCACCCTGGATATGACATGGTGCTTAGAACCACCAATGGCTCTAGGCTAACCCATGGCATAGCATATCTCTAATACGACTGAACTACTATAATAAAATATTGAGCGGAAGTTGTTTGTATCTAAAAATAATGAAATACTATTAAGAGTACAAGAACATTCGATAAGATACTGAAATTTCAAAGACATTAGGAGCTATAGATGAAACTAATACACTTTGTCTGAAAGCCTTCTAGGAGATCTGGTGAGTTGTTGGGACAAGCCCCCAGCTAACTCTAAAATTTGAAAACTGAAACCATACTACTAAAATAGAAGAAATGCTCCATCCCTCAGGATATGAGGACTCACCACTGGATATACTGCTGGACCGAATCTAATGGAGACTGACCATGCTGCTGAGCTTGAGTGTCTGAGCCTATATCATAAAATGATATAGTATAGGGAGTATGCATCAGTACTTTGAATGTATTGAGTATGTGTATTATGCAATTTAAGCGTAATCATGTTGACAAGAAAGTATAAGTAAAACTACTGAAATAATATAAAATCACCCTGTCTGAAAGCATAAATTCTATAAACAAACTGAAGTTTGAAAATACTATAAATCTTGTAAAAATTGATTAAGGATCATACACATATTCTAAGATCTTGGACTGGACTGGACTGTACTATGGGAGTGCCTATTAACCGACATATAACCATGTAAGCTAGATGTGGAACTCGATGTATACACCCCATTGATAAGACTCAATATACATTGCCAGGGTATAAAGGCATGGCTGTGTGATCACCAAACTAATGCTCATTCGTGCTAAAGACCTATGGTGGCACGTAGTTTTGAGAACCTGGGTGCGCTAGAACCTCGGTCTGTTGGTGATAAGTACTACTCCCAACAGAATTTATAAATATAACTATATAAATTGATTATCTTGAAACTAATGTTCGAAGGCTAATGCAGAACTACTTATCTAGAAGTGTCCTAAGAGCCTAGAGAACCTGACAACTGAATTTACTGAAAAGTACTGATAGACTGATAACCGATAAGCTGATAAACTAAGATTTTTAGAAAATACTAAGTATATTCAAAATCTAAAAATGTTAACTTTAGTTAAAGAATACATGAAGAAAATTATGCGTAGATAATAATCAATGTAAAGATAGCAGTTTAGACCAGCCTTCAACTCATGCAAGTTTCAACCTAAGAATCATGCTAAAACTAGGGCTAGAAATGAATATATATGGTTGAAGCCAATACATGAGTTTCAAATAATATTAGTGATGGGAAACTCGAAGAATTATTAAAATGCAAGGGAAATCATAATCTGTCTTGAAATCCTAACTCATGATTTCTATAAGGCCAAAACGATGAGAGTTTCTGAGAATACTTGGGGCACAAAGGTGAAAGGAGTACCTTTACTAAATCCCCCACATACATAAAGAAGAAAATCCCGGAGAAGAAGCTTGAAATTCTAAGATGAGGTACGAGCCTAGAAGAGCCAGTCTAAGATCTTACGGTGACTTTTAGAATGTTAGGAGAGAATGAGAGGAGAATGCCTACTAACCCCATCTTAATTCCCCCTCTAAAATATCCTCACATGATGCAGTTACGAATTGGGAGCTTAGAATTTTATAAAAATATCCCTAGGTAACCATTTCAAAAATCTATCGTCCAATGGTACGACCTAACCTATGAGTCACACTAGGATCATACAATTCATACTGACACTCATAGCTAGGGACCTTTCCCTAAACCATTCTCTAAAGTTCATCCCACGGGAGCCTAGCACAATCCGTACAATTATACCACGGGTCATACCATGATTCGTGGTTTCCTAAATTTTCCTAAACACTTCTCTGAAACTCATCTCACGATTGGTTAGTATGATCCATACCATGGTGGTTGATCTTGGGCAGAATTTCATGCCCAAGTGATACTCAAATTCTTCATTTCGACTTGTTTGTATATCATTATTGTGTACATTCTCATGTGATTTTTAGTTAAATGTGAATTTATACTAACCAATATGATTAGTGTTGTTTTGCAGGTAAAATGGAATTTTGGGAAGCTAAGATACATGTTGGTAAAATTGGGAATGGACTTGGAAACAAGGAGTGAAAAAGGACATGGAAGATCAGCAAAAACAAGGGCTCCGCGATGGAGCCGTGTCACGTTGCCATCGTGGAGGCACTCTGCCTCAGAGGAAATAAATTTGGCAATTTCCAGTGGAGGTGCGCGATAGCACCATGTCACGTTGGCCAGGCTCCACGATGCAGGTCGTGGCACGTTGAGGTTAAATTGCCTGGGGGGACGACTTCCAGTGAAGGTCCGCAATACCTCCGTGGCACGGAGGGAGTGCTCCGCGATACACTCCATGCCACGTTGCTTGTTATTCCGGGAAAATTTCTCAATAGTATAAATAGCACACTTAGGTTTTATTTTAAACATTCTGACTTAGTTGAGCAAGAACATGGGTTACAGGAAGTTGAAGGGACGAAAATACTAGGGTTCTTCTCTATCTCTTTCTCTTTTATCTCAATTGTTTGTATGAATTCTACTTATTTGATGAAGTTAAATACACAAATGAGTGGCTAAATTCACTTCTTGCAGAGGTTAAGAACAATTATAGTGGAATGTAATTGTTAATCATTTCAGTTTTCATCTTTTCTTCAATGGTTGTTCTATCATTTCTTGTTCTTACTGCATTAATGTTTGGCCAATGTTAATGTATATCTAAAAATCCAATTTTTATTTTGAAACGGAAAGAAATTTGAAAGATGTGAATTGGTAGGATATGATCTCTTCTTAGTTTGGAAAATTGAGAATTGACTTACATTCAGAATAGAAATATATCTGAAAGTCTTATTAGTCAATTAAGGAATTGGGAATGTATGGCTAGAACATGAAATCCTTTTATCACAGAAATGTAGATTAAGGCTCATGATTCTTAAGTTGGATAGGAGTCGAAAGTTCCAATCCATAGGCAATAATTCTTGACTAGCAACCGAAGGAAAGATTAACTGAATTGTATTGATAAGTTAATTCCCTGCATGTTCATTTTAACCTCAGCTTGCTCATTACTATTGTTCAGACTCATTTTATAATTTTGCCTTAGATTCGTATTAATTAGTAAACTCAAACTCTCAAAATATTATTTATTTGGTTGTCTGCATTCTTAAAGATATAGTTCATTAACACTTAAGTTAATTAGTACCGTAGCTCAGTCCCTGTGGAATCGATACTTGGCTTTACTTAAGCCACTTTATACTTGTTCGACCACGTGCACTTGCGTGTAGTCACCAGGAAGTCGAACAAGTTTTTGGCGCCGTTGCCGGGGACTGGCAATTGGTAAAATTATTTTCTTAGTGTTAGTTTACTAATTCTATTTAAGTGCTGACAACTTGATCTTAGTCTTTCTCTTGCAGATATTGAATTCTTTTCAACGTTGGCAAGAGACAAGGAGTTGGTGGATTCATACATAGAGCTGGAAAGACAATTTCATCATCAAAGAAGGGAATCTCTAGAGAAAAAGCTACAGTTGCTCAGACAGGCAATTCTTGAGCAACAACAGAATCCACCACTTGTGAGGGCAGTGTTAGTGCCCGAGGAAATGGCAGCTAGGCCGGTTCGCGAAGTGGCAATCCCACATACTAACAATGTTACATGAAGTATTTGCATACCAGAGCCAGGAGGGAGGTTTGAGCTTAAACAGAACATGGTGCAATTGTTGCACACCAGTGGGCAATTCACAGGTCTCCCTCATGAAGATCCACAACAACATCTCTAAAACTTTTCGGAGATAAGTGAAACTTACATTCCCGCTGGAGTATCATCTGACTACGTGAGGCTTACATTATTCCCATTTCCATTATTGGGGGAAGCAAAGAGGTGGTTGAAAGCTGAACCACCTAACTCTATCACCACTTGGGATGATCTTGCAAGAAAGTTTTTGATAAGATTCTTTCCATCCGGGAAAACAGCAAGACTTAGAAGTCAGATTCTAAGTTTTAAACAAAGAGAGGGGGAGAATCTGTATCAAGCTTGGGAAAGGTTCAAATCATTGCTAAGGGATTGTCCTCACCATCACCAGTCCAATGATGTGCTGGTGCATACTTTCACAGAGGGTTTGGAACCCCACACAAAAATTTTGCTAGACTCAGCAGCTGGGGGACAAGCATTAGAAAAGTCTTATGAGGAGCTGTATGCTTTGTTAAATCGTATTTCACAGGGAAATCCAGAGTGGAATGCGGACTCTTCAAGAGGAGGAACAAGGAAAGCGACAGGAGTCTTTGAGGTGGATCGTTTTACAGCTATCGCTGCATAGATAGCTACATTGCAAAATTAACTCAACACCCACTTCAGCAGTTTGAGCTTGAATCAACCACAAGCCCCAAGTTAATGTAGTGCAGCAGGTTCAATGTGAAGTATGCGGTAGTAATGAACACGCAGCTGAGTGTTGTGGTGCAAATCTAGATTCAGTGAACTTTGTTGGGAACATCCAGAGAAATAATCACCAGCAGCAGTATGGCAATAATTACAGCTCAAATTGGAGGAATCATCCGAATTTCTCTTAGGGTAGTAACAGCCATCAAGGGCAGAGTTCGAATCAGGGTATGCGGAGAAATCAAGGGGGGCAGCAGAATTATCAGTCTCAGTACAGAGGAAACAATACACCTCCTCCACCAACCAACAACATTGAGGAAATATTCAAAACAATGATAGCTAACCAAGCTCAAATGCAGGCTGATTATGTGAAATTAGCGTCAGACTTAAAAAACAACCAGTTAGCTACAAAGGCGTTGGAGTACCATTTTGGACAACTAGCTGGAGCTCAAAACACCAGGCCCAGAGGAGGACTACCGAGTGACACTGACCCGAATCCTAAGCAGGTCAATGCAGTGACCACAAGGTGTGGTTTACAACTCAAGGAGGTGGAACCAGAAAGATCACCTCAACAATCAGGAGTAGTGGAAAAAGATAGGGAACGTGATGATGAGAGGGGGAAGGAGAAAGCAGCTGAAGTAGAAAGACCACCACCCCCGTTCCCTCAAAGATTAAAGAAACACAAGGAGGAAGCTTGTTTTAAAAAGTTCATAGAGGTGCTTAAACAAGTACAAATTAATTTACCTTTGGTTGATGTTTTGCAGGGAGTGCCTAAATATGCAAAGTATATCAAGGACATCGTAGCTAACAAAACCAGATTGACAGAGTATGCTACGGTGGCGCTTACTGAGGAGTGCACTTCCCGAATTGAGAACAGGTTGCCAACAAAGCTCAAAGACCCTGGGAGCTTTACAATTCAGATCACAATCAGGCAAAGTATCCAAGCTCGCGGACTATGTGATTTGGGAGCAAGCATAAACTTGATGCCAACCTCGGTGTTCAAGAAGTTGGGGCTGGGAAGTCCTAGACAAACTACAGTGATCTTGCAGTTAGCGAATCGTTCTTTGGCCAGACCAGATGGCATTTTGGAGGACGTGCTGGTGCAAGTGGGCTCTCTCATCTTCCCGGTAGATTTTATTGTCTTAGATTTTAAGCCGGATGCGGAAGTCCCATTTATTTTGGGACGTCCTTTCTTGGCAACCGGGAGAGCTTTGATTGATGTAGTTGCAGGCCAGCTAACCATGCGAGCGCATGACAAGGTGAAGGTATTTGATGTGTATAAGGCCATGAATCTTCCGGCTATCTATGAGGAGCTTTCAGCAATCAATGTGCTAAACCAAGAAGAAATTCTTCAGATTGTTGATTCTCAAGATCCATTGGAGAGAGCGTTGATGAGCTCCGATCATTTCGGAGATAGAGATACTTATGAGATGGTGCAAATATTGAATGAATCAAAATGGTATCTCAGAAAGCAAGACTTTCAGCCATTGATGAGGTCCCTGGAACCATTGCCAAAACCATCTATTGAGGAAGCACCAAAACTGGAGTTAAAGACATTGCCTCCACATCTGTAAAACGTCTTTTTGGGGGAAGATGACACCTTGCCGGTCATCATCTCCGCAGAATTGATGGAGGCACAGGTAAAGGATGCATTGGTGGTTCTCAAGAGAAGGAAGAAAGCAATGGGCTGGCAAATGTCAGACATTCGGGGTATCAATCCAGCTTTTTGCACACACAGAATTTTCATGGAGGAAGGAGCAAAGCCAACTGTACAACATCAGCAGAGGTTGAATCCGATGATGAAGGATGTGGTTAGGAAGGAAGTGATTAAATGGCTTGATGCAGGTGTGGTCTATCCTATTTCAGACAGCGAATGGGTCAGCCCCGTTTAGTGTGTTCCAAAGAAAGGAGGGATGACCGTGGTCACCAATGAGAAACATGAGATGATCCCTACACGCATAGTCACAGGCTGGCGGATTTTCATGGACTACAGAAAGCTCAATAAGGCCACAAGGAAAGATCACTATCCTATCCCATTTATTGATCAAATATTGGACAAATTGGCTGGTCAAGAATATTATTGTTTCCTTGATGGCTATTCTGGCTATAACCAAATAGCCATAGCACCGGAGGACCAGGAGAAGACTACTTTCACATGTCCTTATGGGACATATGCTTTCCGGCGGATGCCATTTGGTTTATGCAATGCACCCGCCACATTCCAGAGATGCATGATAGCGTTCTTCCACGATATGGTGGAAGATTTCGCCGAGGTATTTATGGATGATTTTTCTATTTTCGGTAATTCATTTGCTACTTGTTTGCAAAATCTTGACAGGGTGCTAGCTCGTTGTGAAGAATCCAACCTTGTACTCAACTGGGAGAAATGTCATTTCTTAGTCAAGGAGGGTATCGTCCTTGGCCATAAAGTGTCATGCAAGGGGTTGAAAGTCGATTGTGCAAAGATCGAGGTTATTGAAAAGCTACCACCACCTGTGTCAGTGAAGGGTGTTCGCAGTTTTCTCGGACATGCAGGGTTCTACAGACAGTTCATCAAGAACTTCTCTAAAATTTCTAGACCAATATGCAGGTTGCTAGAAAAAGAGGTGAAGTTCGAGTTTGATGAGGATTGTGTCAAAGCATTCGAGGAGTTGAAACAGAAGTTGATAGAAGCACCTATCCTCATTTCTTCGGATTGGGAGCAACCATTTGAATTAATATGTGATGCAAGCGATGTGGCGGTAGGAGCTGTATTGGGGCAGCGGAGAAATAGAATTTTTCATTCTATTCATTATGCAAGCAAAATAGTGGACGCAACCCAAGTCAATTATACATTCACAGAAAAGGAGATGTTAGCATTGTGTTCGCGTTTGATAAATTCAGGTCCTATTTGGTGGGTTCTAGAGTAGTGGTGTATACCGATCATGCAGCGATTCGGTATCTGTTTAACAAGAAGGATGCAAAGCCCAGGTTGATCAGATGGATCTTGTTGTTACAAGAGTTTGACCTAGAGATTTGGGACAGAAAAAGGAGCGAGAATCAAGTGGCAGATCACCTATCACGATTGGAAAACCGGTCACATGTGAAGGAAGGTTACAGCATCAAAGAAGAGTTCCCAGATGAGCAGCTCTTGGCAATCAGGGAAGCTGAAATCCCTTCGTATGCAAACATTGTGAATTGCTAGTGAGTGGAGTCTATCCACCGGAGGCTACGGCTCAGCAGAGAAAGAAGTTGAGACATGATTGCAGGTATTATATTTGGGATGAGCCGTACTTGTTTAAGCAGGGATCGGATCAGGTGATGAGAAGATGCATTCTGGAGAGCCAGATTGTAGAAGTGTTGAGGAGTTGTCACTCTTCATTGTATGGAGGGAACCACGGAGGCGAGCGGATAGTGCACAAGGTGCTACAGTCAGGTTTCTTTTGGCTTACACTGTTTAGAGACTCTATGGCGTATGTAAAAATGTGTGATAGATGTCAAAGAACAGGCACAATTGGAAAAAGGCAAGAGATTCCGCTGCAGCAGATATTAGAAGTGGAGATCTTTGATGTATGGGGTATAGATTTCATGGGCCCATTCCCACCGTTATTTGGTAATCGTTACATCTTGGTGGCCGTTGATTATTTATCAAAGTGGGTTGAACCAACAGCTTGCCCCAGGAATGAAAACAAGGTGGTAACAAAATTTGTGAAAAAGCACATTTTCACCAGGTTCGGGACACCCCGAGCCATTATCAGTGATGGAGGGGCTCATTTTGTAAATTCAAGTTTCAAGAATTTGCTAGCTAAGTATGGGGTGCGCCACAAGGTAGCAACAACATATCATCCCCAAACTAGTGGGCAAGTGGAGGTGTCGAACAGAGAAGTAAAGCAGATTCTACAGAAGACAATGAATGCACAACGTAGTGATTGGTCAAGCAAACTCGATGATGCGTTTTGGGCTTATAGAACTGCGTACAAGACACCAATTGGGACTTCTCCGTACAGATTGGTCTATGGAAAGGCGTTTCATCTGCCTTTGGAGCTAGAACACCGAGCTTTCTGGGCCATGAGGAAATTGAACATGGATCTAGAGCTAGTTGGTAAGAAGAGGCTGATGCAACTCAGCGAACTTGATGAGTTTCGTTGGCATGCTTATGAAAGTGCCAAGTGCTACAAAGAGAAAACAAAGAGGTGGCACGATAAGCATATGGTGCATCGGATCTTTGAGCCGGGGTAGAAAGTATTACTATTCAATTCAAGATTGAGGCTGTTTCTAGAAAAATTGCGGTCTAAATGGTCAGGGCCGTTTGAGGTAGTAAGAATGACCCCGCACGGGGCAGTGGAGTTGTGGCAAGAAGATAGAAGTGCCACGTTCTTGGTAAATGGGCAGCGGTATAAGCATTACTGGGGTGAGACATTATTCGAGAGAAGACGTCCATCACTCTAGAGAATGATTGAACGTGAATGACGTCGAGCCGTGACGGTAAACCAGGCGCTGCACGGGAGGCAACCCGTGAAAATGTTGTAATAGATGAGTAGAAATATTTGAAAAAAATAAAAACAACAAAAAAAAGAGAGAAAAAGAAAAAAATAATAGAAAAAAAAATTATTGTTGCGTTGAAACCTATGAATTCTAACCAATTTATTGTGGTGAAATGATTTTCAGGTGGAACGGAGGGCAAAAAATGCAAAGAAGCAAAGAAAGAAAAAAAATCGAGGTGAGTTAAATAAAAATTAGCATTACAGTGAGCCTACGTGATGGCTCCGTGTCACGGAGGAGGTGCTCCGCATTACCCTCCGTGACACGTTGCAGCCTATTTCGGATTTTTTAAAAAATTCCAGAACATGGGCGCGATGGCTCCGTGTCACGGAGGGGGTGCTCCGCGTTACCCTCCGTGATACGTTGAGTGTCTTTTCGCGTCGGGTCACACCGGGTCGCCGGTTAACCCACGCGAAAAACACTTCTAAATCCTTGATTTCCCCCATTTCTTCCTTATTTTCCATTCCCTCCGCGACCAAAACCCCAAATTCCCTTCTCCCCCAACGTGACACGGACCTAGGCACAAGTTTTCTTCGATTTTATCGGATTAAAGGTATGTTCTTGAACTTTACCTCATTTTTGCTTGAATTTTCGATTCCTGAACATGTGTAGTGATCGAAACTTGCCCTAAGTGAAAATTAAGCTTGAATTCATTTAAGTTATGATTGATTGATGTTCATAGTATTGTTGTGAGTATATGAACTCGATGAATGCATGTGTGATTGAATTTTTTGCGAAATTGTTAGTTGGGGTTGGAATTGAATATGAAGAAGACTAAAATTGTTTGAAATGTTGAACAAAATTGGGTTGTGCATGTTGGGTGAATTGAATTATGTTATGATTAATGTTGAATATGCTACGTAGATAAGGGGTTTTCGGGAGAATGAAATTGGTGAATTGCATAGGGTGTTGAGAACAAAAATTGAGCTAAGTGCTATGATGGTTGAAGTGAATCGTTGGCGATAATTTTATTCATTGTACAAAGTCTGAGTAGTACATAGTAATTGTTCCATCGATTTATATGAATGCACTAAGCCAGTTGAATGTTAAGAATGAGAAAAATCATGAATGTCTTGTCGAAATTGTTTTGATTGTGGCTAAAGACTAAGTGTGGGGTGACCTAATTAAACCCAACCTTAGTTGAAACTAATTGTGACTTGAATAACATTGGGATTGTATGTTCGATTGTACAGGAACAATGTCAGGCAGGCAAGACAAGGGAAAAGGCGCATCCACATTGGGCATCGGCAGGAAAAGAATAAGATTGGGAACAGCAGTTCCAGCAGCACCAGCAGTTCCGAGAGGCCAACGCCGACAATACGGAACCCGATGGGTGACTGACGAAGGGAAGAAATGGTATGCAAAACACAAAGAAACCAAATACTTCCCGGAAGAGCATATATTAAGGGAGCCGCTGGCACAGGAATTCCCGCGGATCGTACACAGGATTGACACCGCTGGGTTTAACTTCATTGTCAAAGAGCCCAGGGAGTGCAATCTCCATCTTATTCGAGAGTTCTATGCCAATTGGAACCCAACCCTCCGAAGTCACACTGTCAAGATCAGGGGGCAGGTTGTAACTTTTGAGCCCCATCACCTGAATGCTATCCTGGGGGGGCGGGACACAGATGCGCATGTCCTTCGGCAGCTGAACATCACTTCACCGTATGCGGACATCAGACGCACTCTATGTGGAGCCCGTTCGACAGCAAGGTGGAGCAGGCACAAGGAGAGGGGCTACCACCAGACACTGCCCTACTCGTAGATGAACAGGGAAGCCAGGATCTAGCTTAAAATTTTGTGCTCATGCTTGATCCCGGGGGTGTACATGACAGATGTCACCCGGGATCGAGTTTGCTTGGTGTATGCCCTAATGAAGGGGCTTGAAATAAATGTTGGGGCGGTGATCATCTCCGCCATGAAGAGAGCTCGACTGCATCAGGGGCACAGATACGGGTTCGGTGGTTTGGTTACCACGTTCCTGAGGGGCCATGATATCGAGGAGGAGGCCCTGGATTACATCCCACAAATTGACAGGCGTGCCTTGGATGTCACCAAAACCAAGGCACCTGACACTACTCATGGGCCGGTGCTCACACTAGCCGAGCGACATGCTCGGGGTGATCAGTATATGGCCCACATGTACGGGATGCAGAAGTTGCAGCTGCGCATTGGCGGGAGGCTTGCAATGGAGGATGAGCTATGGCAGCTCGAGCTGGATTACCCATTCGGCGAGAATGCCCGAGCTCTATGTAGAGTGGGGCCCGTATTTGTGGAGCCTGTAGATGATGACGTCCCCACCGATGAGGAGACACGACGGGAGGACTCAGATGTTGAGTCGGATGAGGACAGCGGGGGTGATTCTGATATGGGAGACGAGGCAACGACACCTGATGAAGAAGTTGAATACTTCAATTGATTAGGGAGTTTCACCACCCACCTTTGTGATATGTTGAATTTTGTGAACACTAGGGACAGTGTTCGGTTTAAGTGTGGGGTGGGAGTAGTTAGGTGCCAGTTGCTTCGTTTTTGTTTATGTTTATGTTTTTTTGTTGTGCCTGTGAAAAATGTGACCCTGTGACTTTGTGTTATGTGTTCTGTAATTAAGTGGTGTTGTAATGAATGTTAAGCTATTGTGTGCTGTGTTGAGCTGTTGGTTGTTGTGTAAATATTTTTGTTTTCTATCGAAATTATTGAAATTTTTAAAATTTTTTGTTAAATTTCTTTTATGTTGGGTTTCTCGGCCTTTTTTTTCGGTGCTTTTACCGAGAATAGTCCCATTGAACCGAAGTTGTAGATAGTGACCGTTCCCTATGATGGATGGATGACGACCGTCTTAAGGGAAATGTAGTCGATAGGAGTAGTTTTTTCTTTTGTTTGTGTCCTAAACATGTCGCTACTTCATGGTTCGGAATTCTTGTTACGTGTTGTACATGATATTAAGTTGCAAAGGTGATTCATATGAAAGCATGCAAATGTGTAAACATGTTGAGATACCTAGGCCATAGAGTTCGATTCGGTGTGATCGAGGCTTAATAGTGAATTCTTGTAATTAGTTGATTGAAGAGTCTGTGAATATGTCTTGAGTTGAGCATGTGCACTGAGTGTAAGGAGAGGTTTTGATTATTCCATGCTATTGTGAAGTGTCTAGAACTTGCCTGGTATGTGTACGAAATGAAATGAAGGATGTGCATTGTAGGAAAGAATGTAGGCGTTTCTTTGATTAAACCGAAAGTTTATCCATTATCATACCTACCTTGAATGTACATCCTAGTTAGCCCCATTGAGCCTTTAGCCTATTTTTTTTCTTTCTTTGAAGAGGTACAAACCGAGCTTAATCCCTTCTTTCCATTAGCCGTGAATTTGATCCAAAACTCTTAAGCGCTCAAGAAAAATAATTCTCCCACAGAGTAAAGGAGTGAGAATTGTGAAAAGGAAAGAAAAGCGGAAGTGGTGAAAGTTAAAGAAAAGGTCAAAGGTGCACTTGCTGACATTAAATAAACTAAAGATGTAGAACTAATCTTTTCTAGTATGTCGAGTGTGCTTAAAAAAATGGGAACAGGAACAAAGAAAAAAATTCTTCAAGAATGGGAGGATGAAGGAAGAAAAAAAATGACCATAATGATGGTGGGATGTATTGAAAAGCGCTTAAGGAAGCTAGTTGCTATTATTGGTTAGCCCAGTATTTGCTAGTTCCTTATCTTACATTACAACCCGTTAAGTCCTACGTGATCTTACATCACTCGTCCTTATATTAGTGGAGTAATACACTAGAGGCAAGCCTATGGTTCATGACATGATGCATCTGAATTCCTTAGGAGAGAGAGCGAAATTGTATTCATATACCCCGACATGTAGTGCTTTGGAAATCATATGATAGCAAAGGGGGTAGTTTTCTTGTGTTGTGAGGGCACATGCTTGATGAGAGATTAATTTCGTGGCGGATGTCTTGATTAGTTGATTTGCACGAGTTTACCAAGATCGAGAATTGATTCTTGAGCTTAGGAGGTCTTAATGTGATGTACTTCATTGTATTAATGAGACTATGCATGTTCTCTTGATGATTTGCTATATTAAATAATCGGTATAGCCGTAGCTTGAATTGTTGAGACAAAGTAGCTATGTGTGAGTGTCAATTGCATGAGATCTGAGAATATTGTTCGAGGACGAACAAGATTTTAAGTGTGGGGTAAGTGATCTTGGGCAGAATTTCATGCCCAAGTGATACTCAAGTGCTTCATTTCGACTTGTTTGTATATCATTATTGTGTACATTCTCATGTGATTTGTAGTTAAATGTGAATTTATACTAACCAACATGATTAGTTTTGTTTTGCAGGTAAAATGGAATTTTGGGAAGTTAAGATACATGTTGGTAAAATCGGGAATGGACTTGGAAACAAGGAGTGAAAAAGGACATGGAAGATCAGCAAAAACAAGGGCTCCGCGATGGAGCTGTGTCATGTTGCCATCGCGGAGGCACTCTGCCTCAGAGGAAATAAATTTGGCAATTTCCAGTGGAGGTGCGCGATAGCACCGTGTCACGTTGGCCAGGCTCCGCGATGCAGGCCGTGGCACGTTGAGGTTAAATTGCCTGAGGGGCCGACTTCCAGTGAAGGTCCGCAATACCTCCGTGGCACGGAGGGAGTGCTCCGCGATACACTCCGTGCCACATTGCTTGTTATTTCGGGAAAGATTCTCAATAGTATAAATAGCACACTTAGGTTTTATTTTAAACATTCTGACTTGGTTGAGCAAGAACGTGGGTTACAGGCAGTTGAGGAGACAAAAATTCTAGGGTTCTTCTCTATCTCTTTCTCTTTTATCTCAATTGTTTGTATGAATTCTACTTATTTGATGATGTTAAATCCACAAATGAGTGGCTAAATTCACTTCTTGCTGAGGTTAAGAACAATTGTAGTGGAATGTAATTGTTAATCATTTCAGTTTTCATCTTTTCTTCAATGGTTGTTCTATCAATTCTTGTTCTTACTACATTAATGTTTGGCTAATGTTAATGTATATCTAAAAATCCAATTTTGATTTTGAAAAGGAAAGAAATTGGAAAGATGTGAATTGGTAGGATATGATCTCTTCTTAGTTTCGAAAATTGAGAATTGATTTACATTCAGAATAGAAATATATCTGAAAGTCTTATTAGTCAATTAAGGAATCAGGAATGTATGGCTAGAACATGAAATCCTTTTATCACAGAAATGTAGATTAAGGCTCATGATTTGTAAGTTGGATAGGAGTCGAAAGTTCCAATCCATAGGCAATAATTCTTGACTAGCAACCGAAGGAAAGATTAACGGAATTGTATTGATAAGTTAATTCCCTATATGTTCATTTTAACCTCAGCTTGCTCATTACTATTGTTCAGACTCATTTTATAATTTTGCCTTAGATTCATATTAATTAGTAAACTCAAACTCTCAAAATATTATTTATTTGGTTGTCTGCATTCTTAAAGATATAGTTCATTAACACTTAAGTTAATTAATACCGTAGCTCAGTCCCTGTGGGATCGATACTTGGCTTTACTTAAGCCACTTTACTACTTGTTCGACCACGTGCACTTGCGTGTAGTCACCAGGAAGCCGAACAGTGGTATGAATCATGACATGTAGTCGTAGTTTTCTTTCTACCTCCTATCAGACTCCTTGGACCTGTATCAGGATTCATTGTACGACTCATATGAATCACTTATGGCTTACTGGACAATTTCTGTTGTTCCTCTGAAATCTCATCTCAGTCCTAGTACGACTTGTACCACCTTATCACGAGTAGTACTGGGACTCATACTGAGGAATTTTTTTAATATTCTACATGATCAAGTTTTAAGTCTGAGGTCTAGTCTCAGGGACTTCTGGGACGTCATAGTTCCCCCTTGGTAATTTTCTCTGTTGAAACTTCCAACAGCATTTACCTCATCTTCTGAGAATGTCCCTTGTTGACACTCATGAGGAGGGTGTCCCTATCCATAAAAATTGCACCTAGAGAATGGTTTTGCCTGCACCTGAGCTATAGTGAGCTATTTCACATCTTTGGCTTTAGATGCAACCTGAGTCTGCAGAGTCATGTACGTATCTACTTGGTGCACCCCAAATTCTTTCATCCTTTCAGAACCATCTGCAAGTCATTGATTTGCATCCTCTAAAAGTTCATTCAAAATCACAATTGCTTCCTCTATTATTTTTTTCATAAGTAGTCCTCCCACTACATTATTCAGAATCCTTCGAGAGGCTGGTGTTAGACCTTCCCAAAAGTTAGTCTGTTGCATCCATGTCTCTATCCTATTGTGATAAAATATTCATAATAGTTCTTCAAATCTCTCTTATGCTTCAAACACTATCTCTACCTCTAATTGCCCGAAATTGCTGATTTTCTTCCTCATTTTGGTTGTTCTTACTGGTGAGAAGTACTTGTCAAAAAATTTCATAGTTATTTCCTTCGATGTATGAATTGAACCCAAAGGTAGACTCCTCAACCAAATTTTTCCATCATCTTTCAAAGAGAAAGGAAATGCCCTTAAGAATATTGCATCATTTGATGCTCCATTATGCTAGAAGGTGTTCATGATCTCATCAAAGTCCATCAGGTGACTAGTTGGATCCTCATTCTATTTTCCTCTGAACACATAAGTATTTTGAATGGATTGCAAGACACTATGCTTGATTTTGAAATTGTTGGGCACAATGGGTGGACATCTCACACTGGACTACATTCCATTATAGTTCGGTTTAGCATAATCCCTAGATAATCTTCCCGCTTTGACTTCACTTTGATCTAATACATCTTCTAAATCAGCAAGCTGACGTGGGTTTCTCCTAGTTACAACCTCATCCACCACACCATGAGGAATTTTTTCATGATTTGGGTTGAGTTGATCTTCCAGGGTAGCATAGCAGACATTCTCAACCATAACACTTTGGTTAGATGATTGAAAATCTATCTGCAAGTTCTTTCTTCAATAAGTGTAAGGATCTCTCCAACTCTCAGTCCTAATGAACAATACCCTTGGATGAGGATCATGTTACACACCATAGCTTGAGAATTGTACTTGTAATAACCTATAGTCAACAAAGAGAATTTACAGATCAAGTGTGAACCACGAAGTAAATAAAAATTAAAAAAAAAAGGATCTCCTGAATTAATACACAATTTTTTATTTGAATACTATTTGTTGCTAAACCCCGACCCAAAATTGGATGAGCGCAAAACACAATGTAAACTAAGCGCTTCGCTAGCTAAAGATAGTATATGTCATACCCCCGAAGTGCCTAAGAATAGACTCGGGAGTTGAAATGAAGTGCATCAGGAAAGTTGGGAAATCATCTTAGGACCACCCGTTGTACAAGTCATGGGAAGCTCCTATGGACCGTAGGTCCCTGTTGTGGTGAGAATGTGGTCAGCGGGTCTAGGACCAACGAGCCATAGAATGACTTGTTGGTCAGTGTAACGGGTCATGGAAAGCAGTCATTGTAAGAGTTGTCCTTGTCAAAGTGACTGGCATGAGTCATGGTACAACTCATTGTATGGGACAATGATTCGTGGTATGTTTCCGTTGGGAGGAATTCCAGAAGGTGATTAGTTGCAGGCAGTGGTGGCAATAGGCGGAAACAACGAGTTGTTGCGACTAGTAATGACTCATTTTGTCCAGTCGTGGTAGCAGTCCAAAGTTTAGAAAATGGAGTGGAATAACGAGTGAGGTAACGACCCGTTGGAGCTTAGGACGACCCGTTGGATGAGTTGTTACTCTGGATAGTATGTAATTTCCTACGTTGTAAGGGTAAATTCATAACTTTTAAGCTCCTAAGCCCTATACTACGTCATTTTAAGCTCAGATTAAGGGAGTTTTAAGGGGGTTAAGTCTATTCTAACCTATTCCCTCCCCATGCATGCAAACTAGAGGATTCATAAGGAACAACAAGCTTAGAACTCTCCAATTCCTTCTTCAATTCCATTGGGCTTTCAAGGAAAAGTGCAAGACCAGATTACCCAGGTATGTAGGATCGTGAATGGGAGTATTCCTTCACTCCTAGGCTCAAATCCTCTCTTAAATTCATGTAACAAGGTTGATGAGTCTATGGGGTTTTAACCCAAATTTGTGAAATTCTCTAAGTATCAATCATGGGTAAATTATATTCATGTTTCTAATGATGTTTTAAGATTCATAGGCCTGTTTTATAATGATTTTAATTACAAATTTATGTTTTCAAAGTCTTGCAATTATGATGCCCAATTATGAAAGCTCATGAAGAGTCGAGATTATGATCTATGTTTCCAAGTATGATGAAATGTTTATGATGAAAGTATGATTTCGAATTACCCATGTTGATATTCATGAATTTGACTATCGAATCTATTTTTAAGAATGTTTAAGTTTTGGGCAAGCCCATATGATCAAGTATGATTCATGATTTACTTCAATTTCATGCTATTAGCTTACCACATGGTTTTGGAGTCTAGACTTCTATTTTTCATCTTGTGGTATGGTTTGAGCCAAGGCTCCTCATGATACGTTTTCAGATTATGCATGTATGATTATTATTCATCTTTGTCGCAAGACGATGGTTCAGCTTCGTTGAAAAATGATGGAGAGTATATGCATATTTTTTAGAGTAGTGTCTAGCACCGAGTAGGCTAAGGGTTCAATCAATCCTATGCCTCAAAACTATGTGTCATTGTAGATATGTTCAGATTATTTGGGACCTCCCTTGTGAGCTTTCCCTATCCCGAGGGGCCCTTATCTTGATATCGATATTATGGTAGCACCCTTAGGCTTGGCAAGGCTTTGGACGGTTCTGCCCACTTAAGTGTAATAGTCGGGACCACGTAAGCTATATCGTTGTAATGTTGGTTATATGACAAGTCTTCCATTGTTCCTCATGATTTCAGTTATGCATGTTCATCAGTCAGGATATTATGTTTTAGCAGGTTTGACCCAATATTCAGTTTTACTTATGATTATCAGTTTTAGTGTTGGGTCATTCGATTTAGTTATGATATTCAGTTATATTTAAATCATGTTTTCAGATAATAGTATGCAAGCCTTACTCTCAGAATCTTATCTTGAATATGTTTTATAATATGCATAATTTTAGTTTTACTTACTTAGCAGTTTAACTTACCTTGCATATTCGGTATATTCCAAGTATTGACCGTATACTCTATGTTGTATCATTTCATGATACAAGATCGGACGTTCAGGTTTAGTACCGCTGCTAGCCAGATTCTCAGAGTTAGCATTCCCAGCCTATTGGTGAATCCTCATCCTTCGAGGACCTTTTATTAGCTTATATTCAGCAGTTCCAATTTCAGTCTTTAGTGAGTTAGTTGGGGACTTATCCCATCAACTTGTCAGTATGTAGAGTCTTATCAGACATAGTATGTATTCAACTTCAGAACTGTGTTATGTATTTAGACGTTCAGATGTTATTATATTCTTAGACCTTCTCTATTTCACATGTTATACTTTCTGCATTTTTATGTTAAGCTTTAGATATCATGTTCACGCCATGGGTCGACTTGGAGCCTCTCGGGGTTCTTTGTCTCATGTCTCAATCGGGGCCCATGTTCAGGCCATGACAAACTTGGTATCAAAGCATTAGTTTTTGAAGTGTCCTAGGGTGTCTTAAAGTTGCGTTAAGTAGAGTCTTTTTCATGGGTGTGAAGTGCGCCACACTTATGATGAAGAGGCTACGAAACATTTTAGTAAACTTCCCTTCTTTCATGGTTTGTGTCGTGCGATGAAATATCTCTTTATCCTTCTAACTCTTTCTGTACGCATTAGCAGAATCATGCCTCCTCGCCCAGTTAATGGAAGAAGAAACTGCAGCATAAATGGCCATGAGAATAGCAATGGGATGGGCACCAGCAGGCCCCACCAGCCCCCGAGGATCATGTACCTGAGCAAGTTGCCTATGCAGAGTTTAGGGTAGCCATCCAGGTGTTGGAACAGGCATTGATTGCCTAAGTCAACCAACAGGCAGTAGCGCATGTTCCATAGAATGGGAACACTGTAGCAACAAGAGTTAGGGATTTTCTTAGGATGAAACCTCTAGAGTTTCTTGGATCAAAGGTGGATGAGGATCCACACGAGTTTATTAATGAGATTCAGAAAATCACCTAGATCATGGGGGTGACAGGGGAGGGTGCGGAGACTTAGCCTCATATTAGTTCAAAGGGGTTGCCTATATTTGGTTCAGACAGTGGAAGGATGGTACAATAGTTAGAGCTGGCCCCATTAGTTGGGATGTGTTTCATACCGCATTTTTGGATCGATTCTTTCCCCGAGAGATGAGGGAGATCAAAGCAGCTGAATTTGTGAACTTGAGGTAGAACAACATGACGGTCCAGGAGTATGCTTTAGAGTCACCTACCTGTCTAAATATGCACCAGAGATGGTGGCTGATTAGAGGACTCGAGTGAGTGGGTTCATGCATGGGATAGCAGCCTATTTGGTCAAAGATTGCCGAACCGCGATGCTTCATCAGGATATCAATTTCTCTTGGTTGGTTCTGTACACCCAGCAGATAGAGGCGGTAAATTTGAGGGAGAGAGAGGCCAAGAGGGCCAGTACTGATAGTTTTGGATTCTCCCAACAGAGGCCTGGTGGTGGGCATCATCAATAGTTCCAATAGAGATCATCAGCCTCTGCTCCACCGGCAGTGAGTGTGCCATCCAGATTTAGGCACGACCAGAGGGGATGAGCATTAGGCTCTCGAGGTCAGGGGAGCAAGCTCGCAGAGCCCAACATTCTAGGGTGTGACAGGTGTGACTGGAGACATACTGGTTAGTGCTTAGCAAGTTTAAGTGCTTGTTTCGGGATGGGGAAACTCGTGTGTATGCTCATAGATTGTCTAGCAGCTAGACAGGGTTATGATAGAGACTGAGATCAAGACACTAGCTCAACAGCCCCACCATCACCCTCAACTCAGCAGGATGCATCCACTAGTGCAGGTTGTGGTCAGCGTTAGAATAGATTCTATGCCCTCGCCACGCGTCAAGAGTAGGAGGTATCCCCAGATGTAGTCACTGAAATGTTACGAGTATTCCACATTGATGTATATGCTTTGTTAGATCCAGGGGCTACTTTATCTTTTGTTATTCCCTATGTTGTTAGTAGTTTCGATGTCATTCTCGAAATCCTATCAAAACCCTTCTCAGTTTCTACTCCAGTTGGTGATTCAGTTATAGCTTGAGAGGTATATAGAAATTGCCCTATCACAGTCCTTCAGAAAGTCACCGCAACATATTTAGTAGATCTAGCCATGACATATTTTGATGTTATCTTTGGCATGGATTGGTTGCATGCATGTTATGCGTCAGTAAATTGTAGTACTCGTGCGGTAGAGTTCGGGTTTCTGGGTGAGCCAATCCTAGAATGGAAGGGTAATTCAGTTATGTCTGTAGGTCGTTTCATTTCCTACCTTAAGGCCAGAAAGATGAATTCTAAGGGTTACGTGTACCACCTAGTTAGGGTTAAGGATGCTACACCCGAAATCTCGGCTATCCAGTCAGTTCTTGTAGTGTGTGAATATCTAAAAGTGTTTCTAGATGATTTGTCAGAAATTCCTCCCGAGCGGGAGGTCAAATTTGGTGTTGACCTTCTTCTCGATGCGCAGCCTATACCTATTCCTCCTTACAGAATGGCTCCAGCTGAGCTAAAGGAGTTGAATTAGCAATTGAAAGACCTCTTAGACAAGGGTTTCATGAAACCTAGCAAATCCCCGTGGGGTGCGCCAGTTCTCTTTGTTCGAAAGAAGGATGGATCCCTCTGGATGTGCATTGTTTATCTACAATTGAATAAGGTCACAGTCAAGAATAGGTTTCATCTCCCCAGTATTGATGACTTGTTTGACCAACTTCAGGGTGCCAAGTATTTTTCAAAGATAGACCTCAGATCCGGGTATCATAAGCTCAGATTTAGAGAGAGTGACATCCCGAAGACAGCCTCCAGGACTCTGTATGGTCACTACGAGTTTGTATTTATGTATTTTAGACTAACGAATGCTCCTATAGCTTTTATGGATTTGATGAATAGGGCATTCAAGCCGTATTCGGACATGTTCGTGATTGTGTTCATAGATGACATTCTCATATACTCTCAGAGTGAAGAGGAGCATGTCGCTCATTGAGGGTGGTGCTACAGACTCTTAAGGATCGCCAGTTATATGTTAAATTCAGCAAGTGTGAGTTTTGGTTAAACTCGATAGCATATTTGGGTCATGTGGTGTCAAGTGAGGGTGTACAGGTGAACTCTTAAAAGATAGAAGTTGTGGAGAATTGGCCTAGACCAGTTAGTCCTTCGGATATCAGGAGTTTCTTGGGCTTAGCTAGTTACTACAGGAGGTTCGTGGAAGGATTTACATCCATTGTAGCACCGTTGACTAAGTTGACCCAGAAGAAAATGAAGTTTCAATGGTCGGAGGCCTATGAGAAGAGCTTCCAAGAGTTGAAGACTCGACCCATCACAGCACCAGTGTTGACTTTACCTAAGGGTACCGATGGGTTTGGGGTATATTGTGATGCCTCAAGGATCAGCCTTGGTTATGTATTGATGCAACACGGTAAGGTTATAGCCTATGCTTCTAGGCAGCTTAAAGTTCATGAAAAGAACTATCCGACTCATGATCTCAAGTTGGCAGCGGTAGTATTTTCCTTGAATATTTGGAGACACTATCTATATGGGGTCGATGTGGATATGCTTATGGACCACAAAAGCTTACAGTACGTGTTCACTCAGAAGGGTCTAAATCTATGTCAAAGGAGGTGGTTGGAACTTCTTAAGGATTATGATATGAGTGTCCTTTATCATCCGAGCAAGGCTAATATGGGGGAAGACACTCTTAGAAGGCTTTCTATAGAAAATGTGTCCCATGTAGATGAGGAAAGGAAAGATTTGGTGAAGGATGTACATTGGCTTGCACGATTAGGAGTTCGTCTTATTTACTCGGCAGATGGTGGTGCCATCATTCAGAGTGGATCAGAATCTTCCTTGGTGACCAAAGTTAAGTCTAGACAAGATGAGGATCCTATTTTAGTAAAGTTGAAGGAAGTTGTTCAGAATCATAAGGTGGAGGTTTCTCCCAAGGGGGATATAGTGTACTACGATATCAGTTTCATTTGTGTGTACCGGGTATTGATGACTTGGGGAAGCGGATGCTACATGAGGCTTATGGTTCCAGATATTCTATACATTCAGGTGCCACCAAGACGTACCGTGACCTACGGGAAGTCTATTAGTGTAATGGCATGAAGAAGGACATAACAACGTTTGTGGAAAAGTGTCTGAATTGTCAACAGGTGAAAGTTGAGCATTAAAGACCTGGAGGTGTGCTTCAAGACATTAGTATCCCTACTTGGAAGTACGAGGAAATCAATATGGACTTCATTATAGGGTTGCCTTGTACTCGTCGACAGCATGGTTCTATTTGGGTTATAGTAGACAGGTAGACTAAAGCAGCTCATTTTCCACCGATCAAGACTACCGACTCAGCTGAGGATTATGCTAAATTTTATATTTGAGATTTAGTTCGATTGCATGGAGTACCCTTGTCTATCATATCAGATAGAGGTACTCATTTTACCTCCCAGTTTTGGAGATCATTTTAGAAAGGACTTGGAACTCAGGTCAAGCTTAGCACAACTTTTCACCCGTAAGCAGACAGTCAGGATGAACGGACCATTCAGACTCTTGAGGATGTGTTAAGAGAGTGTGTAATTAATTTCAAGGGCAGTTGGGATGATAATCTACCTATCATCGAGTTTGCATATAACAACAGTTACCATTCCAGCATTGAGATGGCTCCATTTGAGGCTCTTTATGGGTGAAGATGTAGATCGCCTATTGGTTGGTTTGAAGTCAGTGAAGCCACGGTGATAGGACCAGATTCAGTTCAAGAGGCTATGGAGAAGGTTCATCTTATAAAGGAAAAGTTGAAAGCAACTCAGAGTCGCCAAAATTCCTATGCGGATGTGAGGAGGAGAGAACTTGAGTTTAAAGTTGATGATTGGGTGTTTCTGAAGGTGTCTTGCATGAAGGGAGTGATGAGGTTCGGAAAGAAGGGTAAACTTAGTCCCCGCTATGTTGGCCCATACCAGACTGTGAGACGTGTTGACAAGGAGGCCTATGAGTTGGAGTTACCCTCAGAATTGGCTTCAATACATCCAGTTTTCCGTGTGTCACTTTTAAAGAAGTGCATCGTGATCCCACTTTGGTTATCCCGGTGGAGAGTGTAGGTGTGAAAGATAGCCTCAGCTACGAAGAGATTCCAGTTGAAATTTGATGTGCCATGATTTTATGGCACTTTAGATGCTTAAAACCATGAAAATATGCACATTTCAAGTATATTTATGTAGATATGATGTGTTTGTGTTAAGTGTTGCAGGAAGATAGGTCCGGAATGGGAAATGGACCAAGTAAGGAAAAAATGGACCAAAATGCACGCTGCTACCCAGGTCACGAGTCGTCGTCCCAATGAACGACTCATTCTTGTAGTTGTGGCAAGAGATCGAGTTTTATTGAGAAGAAACAGTGCATCTAACCAGTTGAAGGCACGACTCGTTACATCTGGTAACGAGTCGTTATGCCATTCGTGGAGACTAGAGGAAGATTTCTGAAAAATGCTCAGGGAAGACAACAAGATACATAACAAGTCACAAGTGAAGTGATGAATCATCATGAGATACTGTGAGCATCCATCAAGTGCACTGGAGGATTTGGTGATCCATGGCCACGATGGACCTAATGATTCGTGCCCAGGCCTAACGAGTCGCTAGTTGACCCATCATCAGGACTAGACAAGTTTCCGAGGACGACTCAAATTCACTGGCCACGACTCATTGGGAGACCCAATGAGTCGTTACTTGGCTCGTTACCATTGCCGACCTTGAGTCCATTTTTAGTTAGGAAAATTTTTTTTTGGAACTATAAATACATTATTTAGGTTTATTTTCCGAGGACAGTTTATTTTACCACTTTTCACGTAAATTTTAGTGTTGTTAATGATCATTCTTGGTTCAAGAAACAAAGTTTTAAATTTTGTTCTTGATTTTGAGAATCAAACAACATTGAAGTTTTGTTCATGGGTTTTGGTGTTTTATTCAATTCACTTGGTTTTCTTCTACGAATATTTGTATGTTACAATTATGATTTCTTCTTTATTTTGTGATTGTGATCATTCAAATATGAGTAGCTAAACCCATAACTTGGGTTGTGGGAATTATGATGAACTAACACACATAGGTAAAAATACTTAGTGATTCTTGAACGGGATTTATGTATGTATTGTTTTTCCCTTCATTTTAAGTATTTATTAATGGTTGCAAATGTTGGAATTTGCCTTATTCTTATTTACCAGATTAAGGGGGTGATGAATGGAAAAAAGGATTAACAACAGAGATTTGAGGTTATCAACCCTCATCTAATAGCTTGACCTTGTCCGGGAATAGCTAATCCGATATTAAGGGTAAGGGTTAATTAAGCATACACCCATATAAGGACCAAGTTGCATGGTGATAATCATCTAGATAGGGGACCAACCATTTCAGTGAATTTAACTTACAAATATTGCATGCTAAACACCGGAATAGATTACTAGCGTAAAAGCCTTGCGGTTATGAAGTCATGGGGAACACAATCCTAGTCACTTTATTGATTGAATACAACTGAAATTGATTTAAACATTTACCAATCTTTACTCTTGTTTATTATTTTGTGTTTTGAATCTTTCCCCCCTAGGAAATAAGTAAGTCAATAGTATTAGCTAAATAGATTAACTCAAGTTCTCATCATATTCCTCGTGCCATTCGACCCCAACCCTGGTTGGGTTCTATATTTGATATCTACCGCTTTATATCTCATTAACGAGGTGTAATTTGGGCGACATCAAATTTTTTGGCGCCATTGTTGGGGAATACGGCTTAGGCTTTTGTTAATTGTGTTTGCTTTACTGTTGGTCCTTATTTCTATTTTATTTTTATTTTGTTGTTTTTATTCTTAACAGGTCTTAGGTTCGTGCATGCCCTGTACTAGGAGCCAAGGAAAATCTCTATTTCAAATTAACCACGAACTTGAACAAACACTGCGAAATCTAAGAAGAATGGCCAACATACAGGAGCAAGAGACAGTGGAACCGACTACAGCCAGGATGTTGGATAAGGAACAAGCTCAGGCAAGAGATAGGGACTTAGAAAGGGTTGTTGAAGAGCAACACCTAGTTGTCGAAGCCGACTGAACTAGAAGGAGCAGAAGTCCAGACCAGCAGAGGCATAGGTACTTCGATGATGATGACGATGCTGATATTGATGAAGCTAGTACCACTGGAGCTATTATCCGTCCCCTTTGCCTGCTGGGGCAAAGTTTGATATTACCAGTGCTATGATCTAATTGGTCAACATGAGAGGATATTTGCGGGTCATGCAACTGATGATGCACACACTCACTTGACTAATTTCGTGGGCATCTGCAAAGCATATAAACAGCCAGGAGTGAGTCAGGATGCAATATGACTGAGGTTATTTCCCTTTTCATTAGGGAGTGAAGCAACGCTCTGGTTGGCGGAACTGCCCAACGTTCTATCACTAAATGAGGGAAGTCGAAAAGACCTTTTCTTAAAAGTTTCTTCCCAACTTCCAGAGCTTTACAGCTGAAAGATGAGATATACAACTTCAGGCAATTAAATTCTGAAGCACTTCATGAAACATGGTTGCGGTTCAACAAGAAGCTCAAAAAGTTGCCCAACCACAGGATCCCAGATGATACATTGTTGGAGATCTTCTATAGGTCTCTAAACGCTAACACCAAGGCGGTGTCTGGCAGAACATTCATGAGTCACACTTATGCTAAAGTTGCTGAGGTACTTAACATAATCACTAAAACCAACCGCGCATGGCACACAAGAGAGTCGGAGACTCTGGCTGGTACTTATGCGGTAGGTATGTCTGCGGAACAGAGAAGGAAGTATGAAGAGCGAGATCGGGATATTGCTGAGATAAATACCATAATGGGGCTGCTTACTAAGAATTTGGTGGGAGCCGAGGCTGAAAAGGTGAATGTTGTGGGTTCTCAGGGTAGGGCCCCGAGAAATGATGGTGGCAAATCAGAATCTGAGGAGGAAGAAAATTATGTGAATGATCAAGGGGCGGGTTACCGGACTAACACCTAAGGGTCTAACCAAGAATCTTGGCATCAAGGTCAGGGGAACCAAGGTCAGAACTTCTACAGAGACAATAATTACAATTGAGGCCAATACAGAGACAATAGAGACTGGAAAAGACGTGAGGAGTACAAAAATGATAGAAGCAATCTATATGTTCCTCCAAGGAACCGTGAGCTAGAGTCTAGTGGTTCGAGGGTGGAAACAATGTTGTCTAAGGTACTAAAGCAGATGGAGGCAACAGATGGCCATTTCAAGGAGCTCCGCGCTGATATTTATGGTATGAACCAAAAAGTGGAATAACATGCCGTGGCCATTAAGCAGATTGAGTAGCAGCTTAGTCAGATGTCTGTTGCGATGAACCAGAGGCAGAAGGGCACGCTTTCTAGCAACACAGTTCAAAATTTGAAAAATGACAGTCATTGCATGGGGTTAACTATTAGGAGTGGGAAGGCGACAGTTGATCCTCCAAGGCCGGTTGTGATTAATGAGACGGTAGAGCCCTTAATGATTGATGATGATAGGATGGCAGATTTCGAGGATCAGACTTTGGCTGATGATTCAGTAGAGAAAACCGTTCCTAGTAATGCACAGGAGCATGGATCTGGCAAAGAGAAAGAGAACGAGGTACCGCAAAAGATCACACCTATTCCTAGACATCCTCCCCCTTTTCCACAGAGGTTGAAGAAAAAGGTCGAAGAAGGGAAGTATCACAAATTCATTTCCATGTTGAAATAATTATCTGTGAACATCCCATTAGTCGAGGCACTTGGGTAGATGCCCAGCTATGCTAAATTCATGAAGGACCTTGCCACTAGAAAGAGGACCGTAAGGTTCGAACCTGCATATAATCTGCACCACTCTAGTGCAATAGCATCTCATTCTCTTGTTTAGAAAAAGGAAGACCCTGGAGCTTTCACCATACCATGCACTATTGGAGCCTTTAATTTTGCTAAGGCATTATGTGATCTAGATGCTAGTATTAACTTTATGCCATTAGTAGTGTTCAAATAGTTGGGCTTGGGAGCCCCCAAACCAACTACAATGTGTCTTTTGATGGAAGATCACACAGTGAAAAATCCGGTGGGGATTCTCAATGATGTTCTAGTGAAGGTACAGTCCTTTATATTTTCGGCCGATTTTGTCATTCTGGACTGTGAGGTTGATTTCGCGGTCCCTATTATCTTGGGGCGACCATTCCTTGCCACTAGATGTGCTCTTGTATATATGGAAACCGGACAGCTGAAATTCCAGTTGAACAATGAGGAGGTGACATTCAATGTATGTTGATCCATGAAGCAGCCAAATGACATAAGGGTGGCCTCAGTAGCTAATGTTGTTGAACCTGAGTTTAAAATTATGCCCATAGAGGAGTTAGTGACTCTTGAGGACTTAGTAATATTTTGGATGAATGTTGGTGCTGAGGAGATCCATGGGGGTGAGGAGATAGTTAATGCACTTGCCGGTATGGGGTCATACACCTATGCTCCAAAGAAGATTGATCCTGACCTGAAGAATCGGGTGAACCCACCGGTAAAGTCATCTATTGAGGAGCCTCTGTATTGGAGCTCAAAGCACTCCCGTCTCACTTGCGGTATGTATTTCTGGGAATCGGTAACACTTTACCAGTCATTGTTGCAGCTGACTTAGAGGAATGGAAAGTGGAGGCTTTGGTCTCCACTCTGAAGAGATATAGAAAAGCCATCAAGTGGACCGTTGCAGACATTATTGGAATCCCAGTCGGTATTTGCACTCATAAGATCTAGCCAGAGCAGATTGTATTCCGAGCATTGAGCATCAGCGTAGGTTGAATCCACCTACGCAAGAGGTAGTCAAGAAGGAAATCATCAAGTTGTTGGATGCGGGTGTGGTTTACCTTATTGCTGACAGCAAATGGGTGAGCCTAGTTCACTGTGTACCGAAGAGTGGATGAATCACGATGGTCCCAAATGCTAACAATGAGCCACTCTGGCCCGTCGCCTATTGGAGAGTATGCATGGACTATAGGAAGTTGAACCATGGACTCAGAAAGATCATTTTCCTATGCCATTCATGGATCAGATGCTAGACCGACTTACAAGAAGAGGATGGTACTGTTTTCTTGATGGTTATTCGGGGTACAATCAGATATCTATAGCCCCCGAAGACCAAGAGAAAACCACTTTCACCTGTCCATATGGTACATTTTCTTTCAAGAGAATGTCGTTCGGGTTATGTAATGCGCCAACCACTTTTCAGTGTTGCATGATGTCCATATTTTCTGACATGGTGGAGGACACCATTGAAGTCTTTATGGATGACTTTCAATGGTGGGTGATTCATTCGAGGATTGTTTGGCTCATTTGAGAAAGGTGCTGCAGAGATGTGAAGAGACCAACTTGGTGCTTAACTGGGAAAAGTGCCATTTCATGGTCAAAGAAGGTATAGTGCTATGGCTCAAGATATCTAGTAAGGGTATTTATGTGGACGGCGCCAAGATCGAAGTAATTGCTACCACCTCCAATTTCTGTGAAAGGTGTTCAAAGCTTTTTGGGTCATGTGGAGTTTTACAGGACATTCATCAATGACTTCTAAAGATTGCACATCCTTTCTGTAAACTGCTTTAGAAAAAGGTGAAGTTTGTTTTTGATGAGGCATGTCTGAAGGCATTTGAATGCCTAAAAAAGAGATTGACCACTGCCCAGATTATAATGGCACCTGACTGGTCTTTACTATTCGGGGTTATGTGTGATGCTAGCGGAGTAGCCCTACGAGCTGTTTTGGCCCAAAAGCATGAAAAGATTTTCCATCCTATTTATTATGCTAGAAAGGCTCTTAATGCAGCTCAAAAAATTACACCGTGACAAAATAGGAGTTGTTGGATGTAGTATTTGCATTCAAGAAGTTTCGAGCATACTTGCTTGGAACCAAAGTGATAGTCCATACAGACCATGCAGCTTTAAGATATCTGATGGAAAAGAAGGATGCCAAGCCACAGTTGATTCGATGGGTTTTGTTGCTGCAAGAGTTCGGGTTCGAGGTAAAGGATCAGAAGGAGACTGAAAACCAGGTGGCAGATCACTTATAAAGATTGGAAGAAGATGCAGCACTTTGAGATGAGCTTGACATAGATGATGAATTCTCCGACGAGCAGGTTTTAGCTGCCTCACAGGATCTCATCCCGTGGTTTGCAGACTTCGCTAATTATTTGGTGAGTGATATTGTATCAGAAAACTTATCTTTTCACCAGCGAAAGAAGTTCATGTCTAATAAGCGGAAGTTTTTCTGGGATGAACCCTACTTATTCCATATATGTGTTGATGGGGTGATTCAAAGATGTGTGCCCGTGGTGGAGATGTTGAGCATATTGGAGGCCTGGCACTCATCCCCTGCTGGGGGTCACCACAACGGGATTCGTACTGCCCACAAAATTCTGCAATATGGGTACTATTGTCCAACCATTAACCAGGATGCACATGATTTCGCAAAGGAATGTGATGCATGCCAAAGGCAAAGAGGCATATCAAGGAGGCATGAGCTCCCTCTTACTCCCATCCTTGTCATTGAGCTTTTTGATGTGTGGGAATTGATTTCATGGGCCCATTTGTGAGCTCAAATGGGATGAAGTACATACTGGTTGTTGTGGACTATGTTTTAAAGTGGGTGGAGGCAATCACGCTTCCAAACAATGAAGGGAAGAGTGTCACAACATTCTTGAAGCGGAATAGTTTTGCCAGATTTGGGACTCCCAGATCTATCATTGGTGATGGAGGTTTGCACTTCTGTAACCGGTTGTTTCGGACTTTATTGAAGAAATATGGTGTGAAACATAGGGTGGCAACACCCTATCATCCGCAATCTAGTGGGCAAGTTGAAGTCTCCAATCGGGAAATAAAGACCATCTTAGCTAAGACTGTGAATGCTAACTGGACAGATTGGTCTAGGAAGCTAGATGATGCTTTATGGGATTATCGGACCGCATTCAAGACTCCTATGGGTATGTCTTCGTATTATCTTGTATAGGGGAAAGCATGTCATCTTTCGGTCGAACTTGAGCACAAAGCTATGTGGGCACTCAAGAAGATGAATTTGAACTGGAGTGAAGCTGCGAACTTGAGGCTTGATCAGTTAAATGAGCTTGATGAATTTCATTTGAAAGCCTATGAGAGTTCTGCAATTTATAAACTAAGGATGAAAATTCAGCATGATAGGAAGATTGAGAAGAGAGATTTCAGCCCAGGTGACATGGTGTTACTATTCAATTCTAGGCTTCGGTTGTTTTCGAGCAAGTTGAAGTCCAAATGGTTGGGTCCTTTTCGGGTGATCCAAGTGTTCTCCCATGGGACAATTGAACTGGAGAACCATGAAGGAAATCGATTTAAAGTAAATGGTCAACGGGTGAAAACATATTTGGGGAAGAGTGAAGAAATTAAACTGGTGGATGTTTGGGCTCTGGGTGAAATCTGAGTAACCCGCGGACTTGCGTCGTGCCGCGACATTAAATCAGGAACTTCATGGGAGGCAACCCATGGCGGTGTTTTGGTGAAGTCTGAGTAATCAAAATACTCGCGTCGTGCTGTGACGTTAAATCAGGCACTTCTTGCGAGGCAACCCAAGTTGTAATTGTAAGATAAATATAGTGTTTACGTGTGTGATGTGTGTAGGTGATTAAGAGGGGAAATCTGAAGCTGAAACCAAAAATCTAAACTTGAGTTGCTAGTTCCAAAAAGCACAGAACGAGTCGTCATCTGACCTAATGACTCGTTAAGTGGATCATGGTCACTGCCACAAAAAACAGTGTAGGTAACGGTTGACCAAATGAGTCGATGCCAATGACATCGAATCGTGGGGTCTTCCGTTAAGTCTACTGGATTAAAGAGGGAATTAAGTTGTAAAAGTTGACAACGAATGACTTAACGAATCATTGGGAGACCCAACGATTCGTCAAGCAACCCGTCATGAAGCTACTACAGTGCTAATAGAGTTCAGGGCCTACAACTCAGGCCACGACTCGTTGGGTAGCACCACGAGTCGTTAGGTCCCAGGTAAGATCCTAAACTCATTCCACTGAAGAATAAACCAAAAGAGTTGTTGCTTCATTTAACGAATATTCACACGAGTCGTGGTTTATTTTAATTTCCACCTGACCCGACCCATGTATCAATAGGGTAATTTGATTTTTAAAACATATAAAACACCCGATTGTGCCCTCTAATTTTCTCACCGAAATCCCAACTCAAAGTTTTCCCGCTTTCCCATCTGCCTAAATCACCATCAACTAACAACATTCTACAATTGCACTCAATCTCTCACACGAGCATGATCACTCTCTCGGCACTCAGTCTGCAACATTGTTCGAAAGCCATTGTGTATTCCTCATCTTAATCCTCAAAAATTGTGAGTATCCATATTCTTAGAGTAAACATATTACTCGACCTATGCATTTTTGAAATTCACATTGCTTGATTTATGATTCATACTAGATGAAAACCCTAGGTTGTTTGGAACTTAAAATTATGATCAACAAGTAAATACAATGCTATAAAGAATTTTGTCTTTATGCTAGTTGGATTAAAAAGAATAATTGATGAGGAACATTGGATTGTTTGATTTGTGATGGAATACCCGATAAACCCTAGTTGCCATTAAGTTCCAGTTGAATTCAATCACTGTTATTTAAGGAAAAATAGGATCTGTGCTTGTGAGATTACAATTTAGTTGAGATGAACATGGGTGTTGTTATTTTTCAAAGACCAGTGATGACACCTCATATAACGACTCTGGGAAATCCTAACAAGTCGGTACATGACCCGTCACCACCACTGAAACCCAATAAGTAAACTCTTGAGCACGAGCCGCATAATGACTCCTGGTATCACATCACGACTCGTTGTGTAGCTCATCCTGAGTGGGAAATGGGAGATGTAAACAGCTTATCTCATGCCTGGTCTAATGATTCGTTGCCTCAAGTAAAGACTCATCATGACCAGTCATTAAGTCCACTAGTTCAAAAAAAAGAAAAAAGTAACCTGCAGACAATGTGTGACCTAATGAGTCGTGGCCAGTGGCAAAGACTCGTTGAGTCCCTCGTCCAGTCTGCAGGAACACAGTTAAAATTTTATTTTTTTTCATCTCATCTTGCATACTAACTATTATTCCACAGGTACAATGGCACCGAAAGGTACACCAAAGAAGGGTCAGGCCAAGAAATAGGTGACGAAAACAAGCCCTCATATCGCAGACTTAGGGACAAGCCCTCATCCTCTGAAGAGTCGAGAGGCTCGGTGGAGGAATAAGAAGTTTCAGAAGAGCAGCTTGAGAGGATATCCACCAAGGCTAGGACACAATTCCCTACAAATCCGACAGCCCTGGATGATTCTCCTACTCCACTTGCAAGAGACCCACCTAGCCGAGCAGAAGAGAATGTTGGGGCCACAGTCCCAATTGCTCCTGAGGGCACCACAGTTTAGGCAAATGCAGAGGGTGTTGATGAATCACGTGCCCAACAAGGGAGCACAAATGATGAGTTGACAGAGACTTCAAATTCATCTAATGATCAACCACGGAGAGTGAAGCGATGGTGTGCCACCTGATAAGGGCCATTTACAACAGGGGCATTGCTCTGAATGATAAGGGCCACCTGAAGAGGAGCATTTATGAGGATCCCAGAATGGTCAACATAGGGCTCAAGGACCTCCCCGAGTTGCAGGCATTATTTGATAGATATAGGTTTGGGTGGTTAACTGAGCCATCAGGGAGCTACAACCCTTGCTTGGTCAGAGAGTTTTATGCCGCCTACGCAGCCATGTTACAGCATCTGGCTTTGGGAGGCCAAGACTGGAAGAAGAGACCAGCATTGACACAAGTGTTGGTTTGGGAGACACCTATAGACATCTCTAAGAGGACCATCTCTAGGCTATTCTATGGTCCATACTATCAGGCCCCAATGAACACAGCCGAATTTGATCACAGACTGTTCGAACTCAAGAAAGTCAAAATCAAGAAGTTGAACAGTGAAGAACGTATCAGGCAGTACACTTGGCTGTCACGTATCATTTCCACACAGAGTACACTAGTTGAGTGGTTGTATGGCACCGAGTCACAGATAAAAAATGCCACACTAAACTTCCAACCTATGCATGGAACCGAGTCACAGATAAAAAAGGCCACACTAAACTTCCAACCTAAATTCTAGTGGTCATTAGTTCGAAACAGGCTGGTACCGACCAGCAACGACCATGTGCTTTCACCTAACAGAGCTGCGCTGGTAGCGAGCATCATGGAGGGGTACGTCATAAACTTCCTACGATATATTGTTAAAGAGATTTGAGAGCATGCGAAAGTAGACAGCACTACCATTCCCTTTTCATGCCTCATTGATCGACTCTGTCAGGAGTCAAAGGTGCTAGAACTGCCTTCGGTTGATCAGTGAGTGGTGGTCCATAATATCACCGACATCGGGTTGATAAGAGACGAGACAAACCCGGTATCGAGAGCGAGGAGTCAGTCTTCTACATCCACTGGAGCAACTTTATTGGTAGAGGCATTGTGCAGTGGTATGCAGACTGAGGTTGCATTGTTTACCGAGTTTGCGGCAGAGCCCACAGAGGCCAGAGAGATTGGTAGCCAGCCTGAGGCTACAGATGCAGCTGATATTCCCGCACCTACTGAGGTTCCAGAGTCCTTATCCATAGCAGTAGCACCTCGACCACCTGTTGCACCCTCACATGCTTCTCCAGTTGTCCTAGATACAATTTCTCAAGAATTTCTTTTTGACATGGCTACGCAGCTGGCAAAACCCGAAAGACAGCAAGCACACACCACTTCAAGTTAAGGTATTAATGGATAAAGTAAAGTCGTGGGTTACAAAGGAGTTGGAGGGGCTCTCTAGTTTAGTGCATGGACGGTTGGATGCCTTTGAGAGGCGTGTGGATGAATGTCTTGCACAGTTACAAGAGCCTGAGCTGGCTAGATGGTATGCGGAGGTAACAGCACTTCGAGCTAAGGTGCGGGAGTTGTCTACATGACAGGTAACTGAGATCCCTCCACCCGTGCTTCCAGTGATTGATGATGAGAGCGAGGAAGAGCTACCACCAATAGTTGACTTCATCGCTGAGGAGTCGGTGGCATAGGATAAAGGCAAGTGGCCTCGTGAGGAGGCAAGTCTTGATAAGGATGATTCTCTGCTCCACAAATAGATTCCAGAGTGGAGAGAGATGGAGGCAGCGTTGTAGTTATCTAGAGATGAGGCTCGAAAGAGGGCTGCAGTTAAGGCAACAAGAGCTCGTGGAGAAGGTACGAGTTTAGTAGGTTTTAAGAATGCACCCATTCAGGCCATTGGTACAAGAGATGACACTGGAGGTGTATCTACACCCTCCACTAACCAGGCCGTAAATGCCTAGGTTACACAGGTATGTTCCCTATTTCCATGTCTTATTCTTATAAATGTGTCGAGGACGACGGATGCTTTTCTTGATGGTGGTGGGGAGGGATACCTTTGTATTTTTGCTGAACATAACCCGAGGGTTTTTCTTGCCGGATATCTTTTTCCTTGGGTGTTCCTTATCTAGTAGAACCAGCACGTTTAGATTTTTATGTTTTTGTGTTTGTTGTGGCAGTCAAAAGAAAATTAGGTGAACTTAAGGCAGTCAATATCATGGATTTTTGAAATTGTTTAAACTGATAATGTGATACCCCTCCTAAAATTTTTATGTATGTATGTTAAAATTGAAACAAGCATGACCTTTGTGAATCTTTGCATAGCATTAAAATTGTGAATGTGTTTACCATTATATGACTGTACCTGAACTAGTAGTTAGTAGAAGTGATGATGTTGGCCTATGCATTGTGTGAGTAAAGTTTAATAGCTAAATTATGGTGTGTGTGTCAATCTAGAACTTTCCTGGTCAGTCGTACCGAGGTAGAGGATGGGAAACTAGGAAAGGATCATATGCCATTTTTGATGATAGTCCACTTTAGCCTTAAAAGACCTACTAAATAGAAATAAATATCCCTAGATCCAACTTTGAGCTTAAATGGACCCTTCTTTTTGTTAACACTTATTCACCTTTCTGTTTTGATTAAAATGAACCTTTTTTTAGCCCTGGTCCCTCCTTGGACATTGTGAACCTCAACTCAGGCAAATTACCAAAGCTGAGGGTGGCTATCATATGGGTGATTAAGAAGAGTAGGGTGGAATAAAATTGAATAATGAAAATGAAAGAGCGGGTGCGGTGTGCATAATGGAAGAAAAGAAAAAAAATTGTTAGAGAGAAAAAGAGAAAAAAGAAAAAAATATGAAAGTAATGAATACTTGAAAGAAGGAACACCGCACTCGTAGTTCCAAAAGAAAGTAAAAGAAGAAGAAAGCAAAGGAAAAAGGGAAAAAATGTGAAAAGGAGGTTAAGAGTGGAGCCAAAGTAGGTGTAGTGCTAAGGAGGGTTAAGCTACTAGTCCCATATGTACCATACCCAAACCTAAGCCTACATTACAAGCTTAAAAAGTCCAATAGTGATCCTGGTTAACCTATTTGAAAATCGAGGTATTGAAAGTAAAGGCAAGCTTATAGTATTGCATACCACACAGTTAGAATTTCTTTGTGAGAGCGAGTGTTCTTCTACCTGGTATTGATATGATCATATACACATGTGTGAGTGTGGGACTTCTTTGTGGTGATAGCATTTGGTCAATAAAATTGTCTGCAAACTGTCTGGGTCAGTATTATAGAATTATGAGCATGGTTGCAAGTGACAATATATTTCCATGTATCGATTCCTTTGTATCATGATTGAAAATTTTATGTATGCATTATGATTTGATTTTGTATGATAAAGGAGGGGTTAGAAAATTTGATTAGACAAAGAGTTGTGACTTCCGTAAGTTTCCTAAAGTTCTTTTGATTGAAGCATTGTGTTAGTTTTATTTTTTATTTTATTTTATTTTTGCCTGAGGACATGCAAAAGTTCGAGTTGAGGGTGCTGATGTGCCGTAATTTTACGGCACTTTCGACGCTTAAAACCAAGAAAATATGCACATTCAGGGAAGCCACCTACAAAAGTAAGATTCTTTAACATATAGAGATCCTGGAAGCTTTACCACACCATGTTACTTAAGAAGTATTTGAAAAGGCTCTATGTGATTTTGTTCCTTCCATAAACCTTATGCAGTCATGTATCTTCAAGAAGATAGAAGAAAAGTTTGATGTGACAAATTCTATACCAGTTTCCTTGCAGTTGGTGGATCAAACAATCATCATACCATAAGCAGTGATTGAGGATGTCCTAATTTGGGTGGACAAAATTGTATTTTTAGTTGACTTTATTGCGATTAACATGGAGGCAAATAAGGAAGTACCTTTGATTCTAAGCAGACCTTTCCTTTGTACAAGTAGAGAAATTCTTGATATTTATGAAGGCGACTCATGCTCAAATTAGGGGATGAAAAAGTGATCTTTCAAATGAAACAAATAATGAAATACCCTAAGAAATAGTCTATTGTTGACTCTTACTTGAGAGTGGATATGGTAAGTGAGCTTGCTGAGGAATACAAGTTTGATTAGATCGTGGATGAATTATTAGAGAGATATATCACTTATTCAAGCAAAATCGAGGATGAAGACCCTGAAATTGAGAAAGAAGCTAAGGATCTTGAATATGAGAACCAGGAAGTTGATGAGGAAGAAATAAAGAAAGGAGTGCACAAGCCTAGCCTGGAACTAAAAGTTAATCCACACACTTGAAATATACTTTTTTTAAACCTAATGCTTTTCTTTTGATTTTTTATTCTTATTTATCAAGTGACCTAGAGCAAAGACTGATTCCATTCTTGAGGAAATATAAGCAAGAAATCGACTAGACCATAATAGATATCTAAAGAATCAACCAAACAATTTGCATGCATAAAATTTTGCTAAAAGAAAACAAACCTATGGTGCAACCCTAGTGCAGGCTGAAAAAACATTTAGAGGAAGTGGTGCACAAGGGGATACTAAAATTATTCAATGTAGGGATAATCTTCCCCATCTATGACATATCATAGACCAATCCTGTACAAGTTGTTCTAAAGAAAAGGGGTACTACTATCGTGAAGAATGATGATAATAAGTTAAGTCTGACAAAAATAGTCACGACTAGAGAATATGCATAGATTACAGAAGGCTGAATGATTGCAACAGACAAGGATCATTTCCCGATTTCGTTCATTAATCAAATGCTGGAAAAGGTAGTAGGACAGTAATTTTAGTTTTTAGACCAATTCTATAGGTATAACTAAATATCATTTGCCATGAGGATATGGATAATACCACTGTCATATGTCCATTCAAAATATATGCATATCAAAGAATACCCTTCGGGTTGTGCAACGCACCTGCAACCCTTCAAAGATGCATGATGTCCACTTTCACTGATGTGAATTGAAAATGTCTTGAGGTGTTCAAGGATGACTTCACTCTTTTTGACATGAAATTTGAAAAACCTAGAACTAGTTTTGGAATGTTTTGAAGAAACCCACCGAGTACTCAACTAGGAGGAGTCTCACTTCATGGTCAGCAAAGAAATTGTTATAGCTCACAACATTACTACTAGGAGTGTTCGTGGATTGGTTTGGGTTAGTTTTTGGTTAAAACTACAACCAAAACGATTTAATCTATTTTTAAATATTAAAATCAAACCAAACCAAAAATAATACATATCAATCATTTTGGTCGTTGGTGGTTTGTTTCGATTTTTTGATTTTTAACAAACCTAATAATTTCTTTCTTTTAATTTTTTTCCTACAATTAGAAAAGACCTTTTCACCCCTTTTCAGTTTATGATTAGTTATTACCCTTTATTATGGGAGCTAAAATGTTTTTGGATAATCGAGAAATTAACTTAAGATCTACGAGGTTAAATCAAGTGAATAAAGTTTATAAGAAATACAATTTTCAAAAGGTAAATCTTATGGTCATTTCTTTAGATAAAGAAGTGTGGGTTCATATTGGATTTATGTTACACCCCGTGAAAGTTAACGATTAATAAGCATACGCATGGATTTGAGATGAATAAACAGAGTGCGACGCGTGGAGGAAAAATCCCCCGGAAGTCAGGTCGAGCAGGGCCAGCACGATGCGCCAGCCAGCAGCGCACTACCCAGCGCGGCCCGCTAGGCTTGCTGGCACTTTGAGAGGCGCGACACGCCAGGCCCCCTGCCTCAATGGCAGGCGCGGCGCGGGGCAATGTTGGCGCGATGGGGGGCGCACCGCACATCCCCTACCACTACCCTATTATATATAAATAGTCCCTTAGTTAAATTTTAATTCATTCTTAGATGTTAGCCACGGCCAGACTTGAGAGAGAACGAAGAAATCAAGTGAAATTCATCCGTTTACGCTACGAAACACCCCGGAATTCAAATTAACTTTGAGTATTGAAGTTTAAGGATCCAAGGAACATTGATAGGGAGTTATTTTCACGAAATTCGCCCGGCGAATCGTCGTCCCGCCGAGCCAAAGTTGTCAGGATTGCGCCATACTAATTTCTATACAATCGCAGGCTTCAAGTAAGCATTTCTCCCTTCTAGACTTTCAAGAAATAACGAGTTTTCGACCATATTCCGTTAAGTCGAAATATAGTTAATATTTATATATAAAGTTTTCCTTTTTGCCGAATTTAGTATTAAAACCAGTCCTATTCTCCCAGTAACATGCTTTCAGTTGGGAAGAGCGGTTAAATATGAATTAGAACTTGCCAGCTAATCAGAAATTGGCGATTGAGGTATGTTAAGGCAGTTTCCTTTGGCAAGTTAGTTCCTATAGTGTTATAATTCAGTTTAAATCCCGGTAAGACAACCAGAAGTACGTTAATCACAAATAGTTGTTGTTATTAGCCGAGACCAGTATTTTACGTTAGTTGAGATTTGATTTGCCTACATATCCCTCCATGACCAACCCCAGGGTTATTAGCTATGTCGACGCCCGCTAGGGGCGAGATGACGTCGCTCCAAAAAGAGTGGCATGCCATCCGCGAGGGACAAAGATGGGGTCCCAGGTCCTCATACGGTCCATTCCATGGCTGGACCATTATATATATGTCATATCGGCACCACACCCCCGAAGAGCCTGGTGCCTGGGGTGCAGATATCAGGATTCCACTAGACTCAGACACAGCTACAATCAAGGGCCTAGCGGGCTCAGTTGCAGACCCACGGGACTGGTAGGATGACTATAGTTACCAGTTGACCCATTATGACCTTGTTAGGGGTATATAGATTGAAGTGTACTCACAAGGACTTATGGGGGGCCCAGGTGGGTTGTTCTGTGCTGGTTGTACCTTTCAGCTTATGAGGGCCTGGTAAGGTTCTTGTTTGCTTTAGTTATTGGTAGACTAGATAATGGAGAATCCAGCTACTCAGGTATGACGCCTATCCCTTTTCTTTCAGTCATTTTCAGTTCTATCTTTTATGTTCAGTCATTTATAGTTATTGCCATATATACTCGGTACATGTTGTACTAACGCCCTTTTGGGGCGCTGCATTACTTTCCTGCAGGTACGGATAGACAAGGAGCAAATCCCTCTTAGCCTCTAGCCAAAATTAGCAGAATAGTCGGCTCCTTTCTTCCAAAGCTTGTATATAAAAGGTTGTTCTTTTGATTGTACAGTTTATGGGTAGGTCGGGGCCCTTTCCCGACCATCATATTACTCCTAGAGGCTTGCAGATTATTTCTATTTCCCTGTGGTTAGCTGTTGTTGGCTGTGTGGGGCCCGTATGTGTTTTATCTCGCATGTTCGCCGCGTGGGTTTCTATTTAGCTTATAGTTAGCGACCTGGTCGGCTATAGCTTAGTTTAGCACCGGATTTAAGTTTCAGTCATAACTAGACCTCATGGTAGCCTTGTTAGCCCGCATAGGACTCCCTGTTGCTATGTGTTTCTGGTTAGCTGTTTTCTAGTGATAGGTGGCTATAAGGCCTTGTCAGCCATGGGTCGTGTTTACAGCCGAGATGTAGCCCGTTATTTTCTTGATTTCAGAGTTAGTATTAGCCCTGCACTAGGAATGCTTAGGCTCAGTAAGCTCAATCAGATCCCAGTAGGGCACCAGGTGCCAATCATGCCTCCCAAGTTGGGGCATGACAAACTTGGTATCAGAGCAGGTCGTATCCCAGGGAGTCTGCACGCCGTGCTAAGTAGAGTCTTATCTATAGATATATTGTGAACCACATACCATAGGTATGAGGTTGCGAGACATGTTAGGATAGTTACTCTTTTTCCTCTTCCAGTCATGCTATAGAGATGTGCTGCGCAGAGATGGGTCACTAAGTTTATTCTGATCTGCTTCCTTTTTATAGAAAAATGTCAGACCCATGACGGATCGCGACCATCAAGGAATTAGTCGTGGCAGCAGGAGAGGGCACTAGCAGGGTGCTTGTTCGGGTTTTTCTACTTTGGGTATAAAGCTACACGCAAGTGCATGTGGTCGAACAAGTAGTAAAGTGGCTTAAGTAAGCCAAGTATCGATCCCACAGGGACTGGGATAAGGTAACAATCTACTCAAGTGTACAATATTTTAACCCTAACAATGAAGACAACAGTGCAAAGAAGAGTTTGATATTTTGATTTCTAATTTTTATGCTAAGTCTAAAATGAATATCCAACGTGAGTCTGAACTATGAATGTGAGCATGCTGAGGTTAAATGAACATGTAAAGAAATAAATTATCAGTATAATGTGGTTAATCTTTCCTCCGGTTTCTAGTCAAGAACTATTGCCAATGGATTAAAACTCTCGTATTTAACCCAACTTAAGAATCATGAACCGTCCACCTACATTTCTGTGATTAAACGAAATTCATGTTCTAGCCATACAAAACCGGTTCCTTAATTGACTAATACGACTTTCAGGTATATTTCTATCCTGAAGGTAAATCAATTCTCAATTTTCCCAAACTAAGAAAAGATCATATCCTATTGATTCACAACTTTCCAATTTCTTGCTCTCTCGAGTGAAACCGGACTTTTTAGATATACATTAACATAGGCCACACATTAATGCAGTAAGAACAAGAATCAATAGAACAACCATGGAAGAAAAGATGAAAAACCAACTTAATCAACAATCACATTTCAATACCATTGTTCTTAACCTCAGCAAGAAGAGGAATTAGCCACTCATTCGTGGATTAAACATCATTAAATGAGTGTTAAACATACAAGCAATTCAATTAAAGAAGAAGGAGATAGAGAAAAACCCTGAGATTTTCGTCCCCTCAACTGCCTGTAACCCACGTTCTTGCTCCACCAAGTCAGAATAATTAAAAATGAACCTAAGTGTTCTATTTATACTAGTGGGAATTTTTCCCGAAATAACAAGCAACGTGTCACGAAGTGCATCGCGGAGCACTGCCTCCGTGACACGCCACTGATGCGGACCCTTACTGGAAATTGAGTGTCCAGGTAATAAGGCCCAACGTGGCACGTCGTGCAACGCGGGGCTAGGCCAACGTGCCACGGCCCCAACGCGCACCTTCACTGGAATTTGGCCAAAATTCCCTATCCAGGCAGAAGGCCTCCGCGATGGCAGTGTGACACGGCTCCATCGCGGAGCCCCTTTAATTTGTGCCTTCCAATGCTTTGTCCTTTTCTACCATCCGAGTCCAACCCCGATCTCTCCCAACACGCATTTTAGCTTCCCAAAATTATATTGCACCTGCAAAACAACGCTAATCATGTTGGTTAGTATAAATTCACATTTTATTATCAATCACATGACAATGTATAAACATTGATAGATAAACAAGGCTAAAATGACACATTTAAGTATCACTTGGGCATATAAATTTGCCCAAGATCACTTACCCCACACTTAAATCCTTGTTCGTCCCCGAACAACAATCTTACACCTCATGCAATTTACACCCCAACCTGGCTACTTTGGTTCGACAATTCAAGCTACGGTCATACCGATTATTCAATACAGCAAATCATCAAGAAAACACGCATGGTCCTATCAATGCAATGACCTTCAACACATCAAGACCTCCTAGACTTAAGAATCGACTCTCGATATTGGCAAACTCATGCGAATCAGCTGATCAAGATATCCGACACGAAACTTAATCTCTCATCAAGCATGTGCCCTCATAATGCAAGAGAATTTTCCCCTTTTTAATCACATGAACTCAAATGATTACATTCAGGGGCATATAGACACAATTTCACTCTCTCTCCCAAAAGAATTCACATGCATCATGTCACGAACCATAAGCTTGCCTTTAGTGTATTACTCCACTAATATAAAGAAGTGTGATGTAAGATCACGTAGGACTTTAACGGGTTGTAAAATAAGCTACGGAACTAGTAAATATTGGGCTAGCCAATAATAGCCACTAGCATCCTTAAGCGCCTTTTCAATACATCCCATCAAACTCATGGGCATTGTTTCTTCCTTCATCCTCCCATTCTTGAAGTTTGTCTTTATTTTGACCCAACTCATTAAGCACACTTGACTCAATAACGAAGAGTATTCATACATCTTCATTATATTTTATTTATAAAAAGTGCACCTTCAACCTTTTCTTTCCTTTCATCACTTTGCTTTTCTTTTCTTTTCACCATTCTCACTCTTTGACACTTTGGGAAAATTATTTTCTCTTCTTAAGCACTTAAGAGTTTTGGATCAAATTTACGGCTAATGAAAAGAAGGGGTTAAGCTCCGGTTTACACATTTTTGACAAAAGAAAAAAAATAATAGGCTAAAGGCTCAACGGGCTGACTAGGGTGTACAATCAAGGTGGGTACGATAATGAAAAGAGAAACTTTCGGTTGAAGACAAAGAAATGCCTACATCCTTTCCTACAATACACGTCCTTCATTTCGTTTCGTACACACACCAGGCAAGTTCTAGAAACTTCACAATAGCATGGAATAACAAAACCTCACTTCACACTTATTGCACATGCTCAATTCAAGACGTATTCACAGACTCTTCAATCAGCTAATTACAAGAATTCAAACATTAAGCCTCAATCACACTGAATCGACTCCATGGCCTAGGTATCTCAACATATTTACAAAGTTGCATGCTTTCATTCGAATCACCTTTGCATTTCAAATATCATGTACAACATGCAACCAGGATTCCGTAACCATAAAGTAACTACAAGTTTTGGGATGCAACCTACAAAGAAAACAACTGAAAAATAAATGAAAAAATCTACTCCTAACGACTACATTTCCCTTAAGACGGTCGTCATCCATCCATCATAGGGAACGGTCACTAACTAAGACTTCGGTTCAATGGGACCCTTATCGATAAAAGAACCGAAAACAAACGCCGAGAAACCTAAGAATTGAAAAAAAATTTAAAAATATCGATCATTTCGATGAAACAAAAATATGTATGAAATCAGCTAGCAACATTCAGCAACACACAACAGTTTCACATTTAATTACAATACAGAACAAAAACTTCACAATCACAAATCGCAGGGTGACAAAATTTTTCCACAGGCACAACAACAGAACAGAACATACAGAACAAAACATACACAACGACACAACCAGCACCTAACTACTCCCACCCCACACTTGTCTCAAACACTGTCCCCAGTATTCACAGAAATTAAAATAGCATAAAAATTTGGGTGGCGGAACTCCCTGATCAATTAAAATACTCCACTTCTTCATCAGGTGTTGCTGCCTCGTCTCCCATGTCTGAATCACCCCCATCGTCATCATCGGACTCCACATCGGAGTCCTCACGACGTGTCTCCTCATCTGTGGGGACATCATCATCCGTGGGCTCTACAAAAGCTGGCCCCACTCGGCATAGAGCCCTGGCATTTTCTCCAAAAGGGTAGTCTAGCTCGAGCTGCCATAGCTCCTCTTCTGTTGCCAGCCTCCCACCTATCCGCAGCTGGAGCATCTGCATCCTGTACATGCGAACCATGTATTGATCATCCCGAGCATGTCGCTCGGCTAGTGTAAGAACGGGCCCGTGGGTGGTGTCGGGTGCCTTAGTTTTGGTGACATCTAAGGCCCGCCGCTCCATCTGCGGGATGTAGTCAAGGGCCTATTCCTCAATATCCAGGCCCCTCAGGAATGTGGTGAGTAATCCACCAAATCCGTATTTGTGCCCCTGATGCAACCGGGCTCTCTTCATGGAGGAGATAATCACCGCCCCCACATTGATCTCCAGCCCTTTCATCAGGGCGTACACCAAGCATACAGGATCCCGGGTTACATCCGTCATATGCACCCCCAGGATTAGGCAGGAACACACGATCTTAAGCCATATCCTGGCTTCCCTGTTCATCTGTGAGTAGGGCAAAGTCTGATGGTAGCCCCTCTCCTTATGTCTGCTCCACCTAGCCGTCGATCGGGTTCCACACAAAGTACGTCTGATGTTCGCATATGGTGGAGTGATATTCAGCTGTCGAAGCACGTGGGCGTCTGTGTCCCGCGCCCCTAGGATAGCATTGAGGTGGTGGGGCTCAAAAGTGACTATTTGCCTTCTTATTTTGATGGTGTGACTTCTGAGAGTCGGGTTCCAGTTGGCGTAGAATTCCCATATCAAGTGCAAGTTGCATTCCTTGGGCTCTTCAAAAATGAAGTTCAGCCCAGCTGCCTCGATCCTCTAGACAATCCTGGGAAACTCTTGTGCCAACGGTTCCCTTGCTATGTGTTCCTCGGGGAAGTACTTGCTCTCCTTGTGCTTCGCATACCATTTCTTCCCCTCTTCTGTCACCCACCTGGTTCCGTACTGACGGTGTTGGCCGCGTGGAACCACTGGTGCTGCTGGGACCGCTATGCCCAGTCGGATTCTTTTTCTGCCGGCGCCAGATGTTGATGCGCCTTTTCCCTTGTCTTGCCTGCTTGCCATTGTTCCTGTCAAACCAAACAGACAAGTTCAATGTTAAGCCAATGAACATTAGCTTCGACTAAGGGTGGGTTAATCTAGGCTACCCTACACTTAGTCCTTAGCTAAAATTACAACATTACGGCCAGATCGTACTTATTTACACAAACAAACAACAAAACATAACCACTATGCTTAGTGCATTTGGATAATTCGACGGTATATATTCTATGTACTACTCAGACTTCGTACAGCTAACCACAATCCTTACCATCGCTAACATTTTATCCCATAACACTTAGCAAGGAGAAACAAAAGAAAAATTTAACTACATGATCCTCTACAATTCACCCAATTCTTGCAAATTCCAAAATTTCCTTAACCCGAGAATCTGTCGGTCTTTCAGCATAGTCACAGTTAGCACCATCGACTCATCTCACCTAACATGTACAACCTAGCATGAATTTCACTAGTTCACTAAATTTTTCCATTTCACACTCAAAGGCAAGCCCTAGCTATGATTTTATCAAACATTTGATTAAACTATGTAATTAACAAGTTCAAGCAATCAAAATGATACTCCAAACATCAATCAACAATAATTCAATTGAATTTAAGCTTAATTTCTACTTAGGGCAAGTTTTGCTTATATCACATGTTCAAAATCGAAAAAAAATTCCACAAGAATTGAGATAGAGTTGAAGAACATACCTTGAATTCGAAGAATTGATGAAAACTCGATGAAATTCTTGGCCTAAGTCCGTGTCACGTTGAGGGGGGAGGGGTTTTTGGGAGGTTGGTCGTGGAGGGTATGAGAAATGAGGAAAATTGAGGGGGAATCTGGGTTAAAAAGTGGGAAATTCGCGCGGGTCACCCGGCGACCCGGTGTGACCCGTCGCGATATACACTTCAACGTGTCACGGAGGGTAACGCGGAGCATACCCTCCGTGACACGGAGCTGTCACGTGGGTGTTCTGGAATTTTAAAAATTTCAGATTTACACCTCAACGTGTCATGGAGAGTAACGCGGAGGCCCTCCTCCGTGACACGGAGCCATCGCCCTAGCTCACTGTTTTGCCACTTTTTATTATTTTTCATACCTAGAATTTTCCTTTGCGATCCCTTGCACATTTATCCTCCGTTCAACCTGAAATTCATCTTACGACAAGAAATTGGTTAGAATTATAGGTTTCACTCCAAATAAAAATAAAAACTAAAAATTTTGTTGTTAATCAAAAAAAAAAAGAAAAAAGAAATCTATTCACAATTTACAAAGAAAAATTTCACGGGTTGCCTCCCGTGCAGCGCCTTGTTTACTGTCGCGGCTTGACGTCATTCAGCTCAGTCATCTTCTAGGGTGACGGACGTTTTCTCTCGACCACCATCCTCACCCCAGTAGTGCTTACATCACTCCGGTGGTTTTCCCAATAATTCTCGTGATTCAACTAACCGCGCATCATCAGTTCGATCAATCACGTTGATCACCGAGAGTTCCTTGTACACAGTCAGGATCTTGGTGGCCTTGTATACATCAAACACTTCCACCTTGTCGTGTGCTCGCATGGTTAGCTGCCCTGCAGCTACATCAATCAGCGGTTTCCCGGTCGCCAAGAAAAGACGTCCCAAAATAAATGGGACTTCCGCATCTGGCTCAAAATCCAGCACAACGAAATCTATCGGGAAGATAAGGGAGCCCACTTGCACCAGCACATCCTCCACAATGCCATCAGGTCAGGCTAAGGACCGATCCGCTAGTTGCAAGATCACTGTTGTTGGTCTAGGACTCCCTAGACCCAACTTCTTGAATACCGATGAAGGCATCAAATTAATGCTCGCTCTCAAATCACATAATCCGCGAGCTCGGATACTCTGCCCAATTGTAATTTGTATCGTAAAGCTCCCAGGATCTTTGAGCTTTGTGGGCAGTCAATTTTGTATCCGGGAAGTGCACTCCCCCGTGAGGGCCACGGTAGCATACTCAGTCAACCGACTTTTGTTTGCCATGATGTCCTTAATGTACTTTGCATATTTCGGCACTCCCTGCAAAACATCAACAAGAGGTAAGTTAATATGTACCTGTTTCAGCACCTCCATGAATTTCTTGAAACACACCTCCTCCTTGTGTTTCTTTAATCTTTGAGGGAACAAGGGTGGTGGTCTTTCTGATTCAGCTTCTTTTTTCTTCCCCCTCTCATCACTTTGCTCCCTCTCAACTTCTGCTGCTCCCGATTGTTGAGGTGGTCTTTCTGGTTCCACCTCTTTAAGCTGCAAACCACTCCTTGTGGTCACTGCATTCACCTGCTTGGGGTTGGGATCTATGTCGCTCGGAAGTCCTCCTCTAGGCCTGGTGTTTTGGGCTCAAGCAAATTGCCCAAATTGATATTCAAGTGCCTTAGTAGCTAAGTGGTTGTTCTTCACCTCGGCTGCCAATTTCACATAGTCAGCCTGCAATTGAGCTTGGTTAGCTATCATCGTCTTGAACATCTCCTCTATGCTGGGTGATGGTGGGGGAGGAGGGGCATTGTTGTTTCTATATTGTGCTTGGTAGTTCTGCTGCCCTCCTTGATTCCTCTGTGCCCCCTGACTCGAACTTTGCCCTTGATGGTTGTTGCTACCCCAAGAGAAATTCAGATGATTCCTCCAGTTGGAATTGTAGTTGTTGCCACACTGTTGGTGGTTGTTCCTCTGTACATTTCCCACAAAGTTCACCGAGTCAGGATTTGCTCCACAACACTCAGCTGAGTGCTCACTACTCCCGCACACTTCACACCAAATCTGCTGCACTGCGTTCACTGGGGCTTGAGTCTGGTTCATTATCATGTTACTAAAGTGGGTGTTGAGTTGATTCTGTAAAGCAGCTATCTGTGCAGCAATAGCTGTAAAACCATCCACTTCTAGAACTCCTGTTGCTTTCCTTGTTCCTCCTCTTGACGAATCAGCATTCCACTCCAGATTGCCCTGCGAAATACAGTTTAACAAGGTATACAACTCCTCATAAGTTTTCTCCAATGCTTGTCCCCCAGCTGCTGAGTCTAGCAAAATTTTTGTGTGGGGTTCCAAACCCTCTATAAAGGTGTGCACCAGCACATCATTGGATTGATGATGATGAGGACAATCCCGCAACATGGACTTGAATCTCTCCCAAGCCTGATATAGATTCTCTCCCTCTCTCTGTTTAAAACTTAGAATTTGACTTCTAAGTCTTGCTGTTTTACCGGATGGAAAAAATCGTATCAAGAATTTCCTTGCAAGATCATCCCACGTAGTAATAGAATTAGGTGGCTCAGCTTTCAACCACCTCTTAGCTTCTCCCAATAGTGAAAATGGGAACAATGTAAGCCTGACATAATCTGATGACACTCCAGCGGGGATGTAAGTGTCACTTATCTCCAAAAAATTTTGGAGATGCTGCTGTGGATCCTCATGAGGGAGACCTGTGAACTGCCCGCTGGTGTGCAGCAATTGCACCATGTTTTGTTTGAGCTCGAACCTCCCTCCTGGCTCAGGTTTGTGGATGCTAGATGTGACATTGTTAGCATGTGGGATTGCCACCTCGCAAACCGGCCTAGCTGCTACTTCCTCGGGCACTAACATTGCCGGTACTACTGGTGGATTCTGTTGTTGCTCCATGATTGTTTGTCTGAGCATTTGCAGCTTTCTCTCTAGAGCTTCTCTCCGCTGATGATGAAATAGTCTTTCAGGCTCTAAATATGAGTCCACCAGCTCCTTATCTCTTGTCAGTGTTCAACAGAGATTATATCTACAAAATATAGGCTAAGACCAAGTTGTCAACACTAAGAAAAAAATATAGGAAATTAACACTTAAGAAAAATTCACCAATTGCCAGTCCCCGGCAACGGCGCCAAAAACTTGTTCGGGTTTTTCTACTTTGGGTATAAAGCTACACGCAAGTGCACGTGGTCGAACAAGTAGTAAAGTGACTTAAGTAAGCCAAGTATCGATCCCACAGGGACTGGGATAAGGTAACAATCTACTCAAGTGTACTATATTTTAACCCTAACAATGAAGACAACAGTGCAAAGAAGAGTTTGATATTTTGATTTCTAATTTTTATGCTAAGTCTAAAATGAATATCTAACGTGAGTCTGAACTATGAATGTGAGCATGCTGAGGTTAAATGAACATGTAAATAAATAAATTATCAATATAATGTGGTTAATCTTCCCTCCGGTTGCAAGTCAAGAACTATTGCCAATGGATTAAAACTCTCGTATTTAACCCAACTTAAGAATCATGAACCGTCCACCTACATTTCTGTGATTAAACGAAATTCATGTTCTAGCCATACCAAACCGATTCCTTAATTGACTAATACGACTTTCAGGTATATTTCTATCCTGAAGGTAAATCAATTCTCAATTTTCCCAAACTAAGAAAAGATCATATCCTATTGATTCACAACTTTCCAATTTCTTGCTCTCTCGAATGAAACCGGACTTTTTAGATATACATTAACATAGGCCACACATTAATGCAGTAAGAACAAGAATCAATAGAACAACCATGGAAGAAAAGATGAAAAACCAACTTAATCAACAATCACATTTCAATACCATTGTTCTTAACCTCAGCAAGAAGAGGAATTAGCCACTCATTCGTGGATTAAACATCGTTAAATGAGTGTTAAACATACAAGCAATTCAGTTAAAGAAGAAGGAGATAGAGAAAAACCCTGAGATTTTCATCCCCTCAACTGCTTGTACCCCACGTTCTTGCTCCACCAAGTCAGAATAATTAAAAATGAACCTAAGTGTTCTATTTATACTAGTGGGAATTTTTCCCGGAATAACAAGCAACATGTCACGGAGTGCATCACGGAGCACTGCCTCCGTGACACGCCACTGACGTGGAACCTTACTGGAAATTGAGTGTCCAGGTAATAAGGCCCAATGTGGCACGGCGTGCAACGCGGGGCAGGCCAATGTGCCACGGCCCCAACGCGCACCTTCACTGGAATTTGGCCAAAAATTCCCTATCCAGGAAGAAGGCCTCCGCGATGGCAGCGTGACACGGCTCCATCGCAGAGCCCCTTTAATTTGTGCCTTCCAATGCTTTGTCCTTTGCTACCATCCGAGTCCAACCCCGATCTCTCCCAACACGCATTTTAGCTTCCCAAAATTATATTGCACCTGCAAAACAACGCTAATCATGTTGGTTAGTATAAATTCACATTTTATTATCAATCACATGACAATGTATAAACATTGATAGATAAACAAGGCTAAAATGACACATTTAAGTATCACTTGGGCATATAAATTTTCCCAAGATCAGTGCCCAGTCAGAGATAGCCCGATCTGAGGGTGACAGGGAGGTTTCATCTTGATCTCCCCAGCATTCTCCACCACGCCAGGAGCCGCTTGGAGCGGCAAATATGTCGGCAACCCCTCCAACAGTACCTATATCGATACCATCCGATCAGGAGGTTAGGAGTGCTATTGTTATGTTAGCCCAGATGATGGCCGCATAGCGTCGGCCCGTGGTGCCGGTAGTTGCAGAATCCTCAAGAGGGCTTGGTAGCTCGAGGGTCCTATAATTCCTTGCATTGAGTCCCTCGCAATTCACAGGGACAGATTGGGATGAGGACCCTTAGGATTTCCTGGACCAGTTGCAGCGAATTTTCATGGTAATGCATGCCACCTCTACAGAATCAGTGGAGTTAGCAGTGTTTCGGTTGCGGGACATTATAGTACTATGGTACGAGAGTTGGAAAAAGTCCCAAGGTAGAGATGTTCCCCCTCCGACTTGGCCCAGTTTCTCAAATGCCTTCTTAGATCATTATTTGCCACAGGAGATCCGCCAGGCCAGGGTAGATCAATTTTTGCATTTGGAGCAGGGTTCGATGAATGTTCGAGAATATGCTATGAGATTTGATTCCTTGGCCCGATATGCACTGGCCTTTGTAGATACTATGCCAGCCAGGGTGCATCGGTTTACCATGGGGCTAAATCCAGAATACGTGGAGACCTGTATCACAGCTACTTTGCGAGAGGACATGGATATTTCTCGTGTTCAGGAATTTGCCAAGAGTATCGAGGGGATCAGGCAGCAACAGCGAGGGATGGAAAGGGCAAGTCAGGAGCAGCGCCGCAGGACTAGACCTAGTGATAGGTAGACAGAGTCTTGGGGTGGACCCAGGCCACGATTATCAGACAGGCCACCCAGACCCCTACCTCCACAACAGTAGTAGGGGAGAAGGTTTGGTCATCGGGAACAGCTAGGGCTCGACGAGAGCTCAGGGTCAGCAGGATCACAACAGCAGAGGGGTCGGAGCAGAGCAGATTTACTGTACCACTTTGCCCTATTTGCAGCCAACGTCATTCTGGGGCATGCAGGTATGGTTCTACGACATGTTATGCATGTGGACAAGAGGGTCATCAGATAAGGGACTTTTCAGCTCAAGGTCAGTGCGATTGGGATTGACAGGATAGATCTTTAGTGGGGTCACATGCCCCAGCCCCTCCAGCAGGGCGCAGCCCCTCAGCTCCAGCTAGTAGAGGCCGAGGAAAATCAGGGGCCTCCAGTTCAGGTACCAGTCCAGATCGCACCTATGCTTTACCGAGGCGACAGGAGTCAGAGTCATCGCCGGATGTTGTGATAGGTATGCTGGACATTTGCTCTCATTCCAAGCATGCTTTGATAGACCCAGGCTCCACTTTATCGTATGTTACACTGTTAGTGGTCCAAAAGTTTGGTATCATGCCAAAATTACTTCGGCGACCCTTTTCAGTGTCTAAACCCATCGGTGATTCCATTATAGCTAAGAGGGTCTACCGTGGGTGTACAGTAGAGGTCGTTAGTCGCCAGACTTTAGCAGATTTTGTAGAATTAGAGATGATTGATTTTGATGCAATTATGGGTATAAATTGGCTTGCTCCATTTTATGCCAATGTAGAATGCTAGACCAAGACTGTTCGATTCCACTTTTCTGGGGAGGCAATACGGGAGTTGAAAGGTAGTGCGGCTACGCCGAAAGGTAGGTTTATTTCCTATTTTTGGGGCAACAAAATTGATAGCAAAGGGATGTATTTATCATATTGTAAGGGTTCAGGATGTCCAAGAAGAATCTCTGACTCTTCATCTATTCCATTGGTCAATGAATTTCCAGATGTATTCCAAGATAAACTTCCTAGTATTCCCCCAGAACAAGATATCGACTTTGCAATAGACTTATTACTGGGTACACAACCTATATCTATTCCTCCATACCGGATAGCTCCTATTGAGCTCAGAGAATTAAAGGAAATAGTTGAAAGGTTTGCTAGATAAAGGCTTTATCAGGCCGAGTACTTCACCGTAGGGTGCACCAGTTCTGTTTGTGAGAAACAAGGATGGCTCCCTCCCTATGTGTATAGATTACCGGCAGCTGAATAAAGTCACTATCAAGAATAAGTATTCACTTCCCAGAATAGATGATATGTTCGACCAGTTACAGGGGGCGAAGTGTTTTTCTAAGATTGACTTAAGATCGGGGTACCATCCGATTTCGGGAGAGAGATATTCCAAAAACTGCTTTCATGACTAGATATGGCCACTTTGAATTTCTAGTCATGTCCTTCGGGTTGACGAATGCTCCAGCAGTGTTCATGGACTTGATGAATAGTATTTTCAGGCCATATTTGGACCTGTTTGTGATAGTATTTATTGATGATATTCTGGTGTATTCTCGCTCAGAAGCATAACATCGGGATCATTTACGAACAGTACTCCAGATTCTCAGAGATCGTCAGTTATATGCAAAATTTTCCAAGTGTGAGTTTTGGCTAAATTCAATGGCCTTTCTGGGTCATGTTGTGTTAGAAGCTGGTATCTAGGTAGATTCCCAGAATATTGAGGCGGTAAAAACATGGCCTAGGCCGACAACTCCAACTGAGGTACGCAGTTTCTTGGGATTAGCTGGTTACTATAGGAGGTTTGTATAAGGGTTTTCTACTCTGTCAGCGCCTTTGACCAAGTTAACTCAGAAAGCAGCCAAATTTCACTGGACCAAAGCATGTGAACAGAGTTTCCAGGAGCTGAAAAATAGACTGACATTAGCACCCGTATTAGCTTTACTAGATGGATCAGAAGGGTATGCAGTGTATTGGGATGCTTCGGGTTTCAGGTTAGGATGTGTTCTGATGCAGCATGGTAAGGTAATTGCTTACGCTTCGAGACAGCTAAGGAAGCATGAAAAGAACTACCCCGCCCATGACCTAGAATTAGTCGCGGTCATCCATGCCTTAAAAATATGGAGGCACTATCTGTACGACGTTCATGTAGATATTTTCACTGACCACAAGAGCCTCCAGTATATCTTCACATAGAAAGAGTTGAATCTGCGGCAGCGCCGCTGGTTAGAATTATTGAAAGACTACGATGTAAATATTTTATATCATCCAGGAAAATCCAATGTTGTAGCAGATGCCCTCAGTCGCAAATCCATGGGAAGTCTAGTATATCTGAAACCCGAACAGAGGGAACTAGCTCGAGAATTGCATCAGTTAGCCAATCTGGCCGTCCTTATAGTATATTCAGGAGACAGTGGGGCAGTGATCCAAAATACTGCAGTGTCATCATTGGTTGTAGAAGTGAAAGAGCGGCAGTATGAAGATACTAACCTAGTTCAACTCAGGAGTAAAGCTCAGCAAAGGGAGGTAGCAGAATTTGGGGCACAATGTCCTAACTGCCAACAGGTGAAGGCTCAACATCAAAAACCTGATAGATTGATACAAGAAATAGCAGTGCCTATGTGGAATGGGAGGCGATTAATATAGACTTTGTGACAGGGTTACCCCGTACTAGGTGTAAACTTGATTCTATCTGGGTCATCATTGACAGGTTAACGAAGTCAGCTCATTTTCTGCCGGTGAAGGCTACCTTCTCAGCCAAGGACTATGTTGAATTGTGTATCAGAGATAGTACGATTGCACGGTGTTCCAGTATCAATTATTTTTGACAGAGGGGCACAGTTTGTCACACCCCACCTTAGGAGGAATAACTGGCACCTGGTGCCCTACTAAGACCTGGACTGCTGGACTATTGAGCCTAAGCACTTCTGGTGCCAGGCTGGCTCTAACTCTGGGTTCATGGAACCAACGGGCTATATAACGGCTGTAAATATAGCCTCCAGCCGACTAGGCCTATAGCCACCTATAAGAAAACAATAGCTAACCAGAACAACAGTAGTATAAAGGAACCTATGCGGGCCGACAAGGCCACCATGCTAACTAGTTTCACTGAAACGCTGGATCAAATGCTAAACTACTCTGTGACCAGCAAGGTCACCAACTATTAACTGAATAAGGCCCCACAGGGCCATCATAAACAAACTAAAAAATAGACACGGCCTCACATGATCGATACAACTAACCACAGGGAATATACAATCTGCAAACCTCTAAGAATACTGATAAGATGGTCGGGACAGGGCCCCTACCTACCCATACTGCACAACAAAAGAAAAGAAATAAACCTCTAGTTGTCAAGCTTCGGATGACAGGAGCTGATGACTCTGTGTGCTGGCTGAAATTACGAGGGATCGTCTCCTCGTCTATGGGTACCTGCTGGCAAGTAATGCATCGCCCCCAAACGGGCGTCAGTACCACTGGTACCAAGTATGCAAAGCAATAACTAAACATAACTGAAAATAGATAGTAATACTGATAGTTACTGAATAACAGAAGATGGCTAAGACTGTCTGGGATGGCAGAATCTAAACTAAGATTAATTGTACTGGAGAGAAGGTGAGAATCATACCTGTCAATGCGGTGTCCTGCTATCTATCAATTTAATAAATAACACATATAGAATACAAGAACCTATACCAGCCCCCATAAGCCGGAAAGGTACCAATCAACATGGAATCTATATACCGCTACCCGGTCGCCATCCGAAAAATAATAACACTCCACCCATCTAGTAACTATGAGCATTCCGCCGGCCCCCTGGGTATGTAACTTGGGCTCTCTTGGCCCCTAACTATAGTTGTATCTAAGTCCGGAGGACTCCTGTAAACGGTAATCTGAGATCTGTGATCTGTAATCTGTAATCTGTGCCTTGGGCGAAAGCGCTCGACAGGGGTATGCTATAATGTTGATCAGCCTGCTATGGGGAATGCTGCATCCCATCTTCGTCCTCTAGCGGATGGCATGCCACTCCTTGGAGTGACGTATCCTCACCCTCTGGCGGGCGATTTGACACAGCTATTAACACTGGGGCGATAAGGAAGCTCTAAGGGTACCCAACATAGAACAATCAGGTCTCTACAAACAACAATAATCACATATAACATATATATTAGATCTGATAATACTGTCCATATTATGATATTCTATTCTGAATCCCTTGCTGAATTATACTGAATCTGATACTGAGTTATACTGAGTCTGGAATAATATCTCGTTGTCTGATACTAATTTACTGACTTTTATTCTGAATATGACATAATAATTATTCAAGCATGCTTACTGAATTCACACTGGGCATAATTCTCGGCTTTGAAATGTTCTTCTGGAATTTATTCTATTTTACTATACTAGAATTACTATCTTGCCGAAAAAACTGGCTTTACATACCTCAGTTGCCGACTTCTTGACTAACTGGCGTAACTCGGCCAATATCCAGCTATTTCTTCCAACTGCATTCATATTCATGGAAAATAAAACTAAATTCATCAATATTCTGGAAGAAATCACTACTTTGGATATATATACTGCCCAAACTTTGACTTATCAAAAAACAGCCGAAAACTCGCTATTTCTCGAAAGTCCAGAAGGGAGAAATACTCACTTTAGGGCTAGGAGTATATTGACACTAATTTGGAGCAATTCCACTTACCTTAGCTCGGCGTGACGATGATTCTCCGGCCGAATTTCGCTAAACTAACTCTGTAGGATGCTCCCGGCAGCTTTATACTTTGCTACCCAAAGTTAATTCAAGTTTAGACTGTGTTTGACGGCGTAATCGGAAGGAAATTTATGGTGAACCTTCGTTTCTCTCTATTTTCTAATTGTTTCTAGTGGAAATAACATGGAAAGTAACTTAAAAACGAAGTAGAAGGCTTTATATACTTGGGCTTGAACCCCTCCTCTTTAAGTCGCATTTTTCGAATGCGATTTATAAGTCGCATTTGTCGAATGCGATTTATAAGTCGCATTTGCCTTGCGACGCTCCGACTTGGCGCTTGTCCGGTCTCTCCCCGGGCCCTTTTCTCGCACGTATGGCATTTTAAAGCTCTTACCAACATGCGAATAGGCCAACTAAGTGTCAAGAACTTACGGGGTGTAACACAGTTCACAGCTAAATTTTGGCAATCCTTCCAGAAAGGTCTAGGGAAACAGGTTAATTTGAGTACCATCTTCCATCCTCAAACAGATAGAAAAGCCAAACATACAATTCAGACGCTCGAAGATATGCTACGGGCTTGCGTGTTAGACTTCGGAGGTAACTGGTATGAGCACTTGCCACTTATCGAATTCGCGTACAGCAACAGTTACCATTCAACAATTCAGATGGCGCCTTATGAAGCTTTATATGGAAGGAAGTGCAGATCCCCAGTTGATTGGTTCGCGGTAGGAGAATCAGGATTGATTGGGCCAGATATTATTCATCAGTCAGAAGAGAAGGTAAAACTTATCAGAGAACACCTGTTAACAACTCAGAGCCGCCAGAAGTCCTATGCTGATGTGCGTCGGAGGTACTTAGAGTTTGATGTAGGTGACTAGGTATTCCTGATGGTTTTGCCGATGAAGGGCGTGATGAGATTTGGTAAGAAGGGAAAGCTTATCCCAAGGTTTATTGGACCGTATTGAATCCTTCAGAGAGTAGGCTAGGTGGCATATGAGCTAGATCTGCCTTCAGAATTTGAATCTGTTCACCTAGTCTTCGATGTGTCTATGCTACAAAAGTGCATAGGAGATCCCTCCCGAATTGTGCCAATTGAGGATGTCCAAATCACTGAAGTGTTAGCTTATGAAGAGATTCCAGTAGCTATATTCGATCGGCAGGTTTGCAGGCTGAGGACTAAAGATGTCACTTCTGTTAAGGTATTGTGGAGAAACAAAAATAAAGAAGAAATGACTTGGGAAGCTGAGGATGATATGAGATCCAGATATCCACATTTGTTCCAGGCCTAATCCAGATTACGCAGTTAAGGTGAGTTATCAACTCAGTTACTGTTTCATGATTTGTGTTATATATATTGCTCAGTTGACTCTGGCCTTATTGTGAGATACTTGTTATAGTATTACATGAGATATCTGTGTTGGACTTTTCAGCATTTCAAGATTTTTAGATAGTCCATATTATAGGAGAGACTCTACCAAAATTTTCCAAAATCATAGCCCTAAAGGAGATAAACCCCTGTAAACCAAGTTGACATTCGAGGATGAATGTTCCTAAGAGGGGGAGGATGTCACACCCCGTGAAAGTTAATGATTAGTAAGCGTACACATGGATTTGAGATGAATAAAGAGAGTGCGAGCATGGAGAAAAAAGCCTCGGAAGTCAGGTCGAGCAGGGCCAACACGATGCTCACTGGCCAGCGCCCTGCTGGCGCCTTGAGCGGCGCGATGCGCCAGGCCCCCTGCCTCAATGGCAGGCGCAGCGCGGGGCAATGTTGGCGCGATGGGGGGCGCATCGCACACCCCTTATCACCGCCCAAATATATATAAATAGTCCCTTAGTTCAATTTTAATTCATTCTTAAATGTTAGCCACGACCAGACTTGAGAGAGAACGAATAAATCAAGTGAAATTCATCCGTTTACACTACAAAATACCGCGCGAATGCAAATTAACTTTCGGTATTGAAGTTTAAGGCTGCAGGGAGCATTGCTGCGAAGTTATTTTCACAAAATTCGCCCGGCGAATCATCGTCCCCCTGAGCCAAAGTTGTCAGGATTGCGCCAAACTAATTTATATATGATCACAGGCTTCAAGTAAGCATTTCTCCCTTCTAGACTTTCGAGAAATAATGAGTTTTCTACCGTGTTCTGTTAAGTTGAAATATAGTTAATATTTATATATAAAGTTTTCCTTTTCACCGAATTTAGTATTAAAACCAGCCCTATTCTCCCAGTAACACACTATCAGTTAGGAAGAGCGGTTAAATACAAATTGGAACTTGCCAGCTAATTAGAAATCAGTGATTGAGGTATGTTAAGGCAGTTTCCTTTGGCAAGTTAGTTCCTATAGCGTTATAATTCAGTTTAAATACCAGAAGACAACCAGAAGTACGTTAATCACAAATAGTTGTTGTTATTAGCTGAGACCAGTATTTTATGTTAGTTGGGATTTGATTTGCCTACATAACCCTCCATGACCAACCCCAGGGTTGTTAGTTGTGTCGACGCATGCCAGGGTCTAGATGACGTCGCTCTAGAAAGAGTGGCATGCCGTCCAAGGTCCTCATACGGTCCATTCCATGGCTGGACCATTATATATACTCTATATCGGCACCACACCTTCGATGAGCCTAGTGCCTAGGGTGCAGATATCAGGAGTCCACTAGACTCAGACACAACTACAGTCGGGGCTGAGCGGGCTCAGTTGCACACCCAGGGGACTGGTAGGACGGCTATAGTTACCAGTTGACCCATTATGATCTTGTTAGGGGTATATAGATTGAAGTGTACTCACCAGGGCTTATGGGGGGCCCAGGTGGGTTGTTCTATGATGGTTGTACCTTCCGGCTTATGGAGGCCAAGTAAGGTTCTTATTTGCTTTAGTTATTGATAGACTAGATAATCGAGAATCCAGCTACTCAGGTATGACTCCTATCTCTTTTCTTTCAGTCATTTTCAGTTCTATCTTTTATGTTCAGTCATTTACAGTTATTGCCTTACATACTCGGTACATGTTGTACTGATGCCCTTTTGGGGAGCTGCATTACTTGCCTGCAGGTACGGATAGACGAGTAGCAAATCCCTCTTAGCCTCTATCCAAAATTAGCAGAAGAGTCAGTTCCTTTCTTCCAAAGCTTGTAGATAAAACGTTGTTGTTTTGATTGTACAGTTTATGGGTAGCTCGGGGCCCTGTCCCATCCATCATATTACTTCTAGAGGATTGCAAATTGTTTCTATTTCCCCGTGGTTAGCTGTTGTTGGCCATGTGGGGCCCATATGTATTTTATCTCGTATGTTGGCCGCATGGGGCCCTGTTTAGATGATAGTTAGCAGCCTGGTCGGCTATAGCCTAGTTTAGCACTGGATTTAAGTTTCAGTCATAACTAGACATCATGGTGGCCTTGTCGGCCCGCAAAGGACTCCCTGTTGCTATGTGTTTCTGGTTAGCTGTTTTTTTGTGACAGGTGGCTATACGGCCTTGTCGGCCGAGGGTTATATTTACAGCCGAGATATAACCCATTATTTTTTTGATTTCAGAGTTAGTATTAGCCCTGAACCAGGAGTTCTTAGGCTCAATCAGCTCGATCAGATCCCAGTAGGGCACCAGGTGCTAGTCATACCTCCCAAGGTGGGGCGTGACAATTTATTTAATATACAGACATAATGTGTAAAGTTTATAATCCTACTAGAGATTTTTAAAAAAGAATTGATGAAAAAAATAATTAAAGTATTTAAAATTATTTATAAATATTAACATATTATATATATATATATAATTATAAAAATTGTGTATATAATTTATCTATTCAGTTTGGCTTTCTCTTTGATTTGTTGTTAGTAAGATCAAAGCAAATCAAATATTATCGGTTTTAAAAAATGTAAAACCAAACCAAATTAAACCCAAACAACTATCAATTTATTTAATCAATTTGGTTTGATTTTCGGTTTAGATCAGGTCTTAACCAAACTGTGAATACCACTAATTACTGCAATTAGACTCGAGGTAGATCGTGCAAAAGTTGATGTGATTGATAGACATCCACCGCCGATTTCAATGAAGAGTATTAGAATCTTCTTGGGGAATTTGGAATTCTCACAACTAAAAAACACTCAAAATTATTATTGGCAAAACCGATCAAAAATCGACCACAAAATGGAGGTCAATAAAATCTTGGTCAATTTTCTAGAAAAACTATCTCCTAAGGTTGTTATTCTACCATGAAGTTTCAGTTTAATAACACTAGACATAGAAAAGATTAAAAAGACTAACCTTTCGAAGTCAACATTTTTTTATTTTTTTTAGATATTGAACTCCTGAGGTTGGTTACTCATAAGGTCAATGAATCTTGATTTAATACCTAATTATCAAGATTCAAAATTCTAAGCCGTGATGGAATCTATTAAAACCCCTTAAGAAAATCATTTCATCATCCTAAGTCGATTTTATTAATCAGAATATGGAAGCAAAGACAAAATAATTGAAAATTAGTTAATAACGAAGTAATAGAATAAAAAGTTCAAAAAATACGAACTACAATCCTAAAATCTAGTGACATAAATACAAAGTCCTTAAAATATTTGTACAAGATTCGAAACACTACAAAACTATCTAAAAGATAGAGACAATTATAAAGTAAAGATAAAAAGGATTGGATATTGTGGAACAGACAAGCAGCTACCTCTAAATCTCCAAATAAGCTTCAAAATGAAAACAAAATCACCTATCACTCGTAATAGAGACAAATCTTGCACAACTAAGGTACAGAAAGCAAGGTGAGTATGAAAAATACATGTACTCGACAGCATCATCGATCGATCCTATATAAAGAGAAGGTGAGAGTTAGTCTTACCATGTCAACCTTAATGCTTACTCAAATATAAAATCATAATCAATTACAATAATCATGAATCAATAAAGTATCCGGATAAAGGAAATAACCAGTTGAACACAGAGTCTACCACAGTCTACTATAACAAGTAGGATCAATTCAATAAATAAACAGTCTCATAAAGCATACCAATTGATATTATGTAATGCAATTCATATGTTATAAAAATGATATGTTGGTCAATGATGCACCAATACACACACGCTACCTCTGTGGTTGGTCGTAATCTATGAGGGACTCGCGAGGTCCATGAATTAACCCAGAATCCTGCCCATAGGCCACCGGAGAATAAACAAATGAAAGGCAACTATATCTTATAATTTTATCTTAATATCTTTGAATCTTGCCCTTAGGCTATTAGAGAAGAACCATATGATTCACCAATGTAATAAGCACGTGAACTCATATGCAAGTGTAAGTAAATACCTTAGATACGACAAAATATAATTCATGCATGGATATAAAATTTGATTTCATCAAATCAATACATCAAGTATATTGAGAATTGAATCATAGATTCTACGCGAATTAAGTGGTTATATAATAGGTAATAAACTCATATATCATGCTCTTAATATACAGAGGTGTCATAAATCAGTCAATCTATGAATTCTACCCCTATAATGGCACCGATATCCATATAAATTCTTGTCATCTCACTTATACGGGACCCCCAACATCATTAACACATGACATAAGCAATTATCAACACAACAATTTATAAAGAGTCTAGAAAGACTCAACTTTCCTTAAGCCCAAAGCACAAAAATGTCAAATTACATACTTGCGCTTTCACAACACCTCTAAACAATTCCTATCTGGTCAAATATGAAATATACATAAGCATACGATTCCGTGGACACCTATAGTGCTACACTTCTAATCCAGGTCCAAAAGTGAACCTCGAGTCTCTAAGGTCAAAACAATAATTTTCTTTCAAATCAGTTTATCTATAGCACAAGGGTATCAAATATGAAATTTAATCAAAAATCGAGTCTAAATTGGACTTGAAATCACCAAAATATGATTTCTTAACTTTAGGAATAGAACTCCCTAATTTCTAGCACCCAATCATAGATTAAATCATGAATTAAATGTTGGAATAGAGGAGAATCTATAAATAGAAGGTTAGAATATTACCCCAAGATGAAATAGAGCAAAATCCATAGAAATCGCCCAAAACTGAGCTCCCAATTCCCCAAAATTTATTTATGAAGTCCAAGCTCGAAAATAGAATTTAGATTCTTCCCAGGTATAAACCTTCTTCACAAACACGAGGGATAATCGCAAACATGGTGAGATGACTAGGACCCCATCCTTTATGGTCGCAATTCCCTTGCCGCGAACACAATGAACTAAGTGACCTGATCCCAAACCCGACTAAAAATCCTTCTCTGTGATCATGACCTATCCCACGACGATTGCAATACTTCTATACACTCTTTCTAAACACAACAGGCTTAACGAACGCAACGAGAAACACCACTTGCACCATAAGACAGCTAAACAACAAAGCCAAACACAACCAAAAACTCCAAATAAATCCTTGAAGATTATCCAAAACCTTTGGGATACAAAAATAGTATGCATATTTACCATAAAACACTTTCTAGACCTATTGCAATCATCAAATCATTGATCTAAGGTCGTCTTGACAAAAGTTAATCACGATCAAACTTAACTTTTTTTAAACACTAGAATCAAACCAAAGATCCAAATAACTTCAAAGTGCCTCAAGGTTCATTCAAAGCATCCAAGTAATTGATAAATCACCTTTTGTACCTGACGAACCTATCAAAACTCAAATTTGACCTTGCTAACCTAAAATATTGACTTTTGTTAAACTTTTCAAATCTTAAACCTTCAAAACTGAAAATTTAATTTGGAACTCATCTGATCACCTTAAGAGTGAGTAAACCTATCCCTATAAGTTATAAAAGACATAATGAAGCTACAAGAAGGATCAAAACAAGATAAACAAGTTGAAAATGCAAAACATCCACAAGGGTACTTACACCAACCATAGGAAAACTTTCCAACTACTCCGTGTTGAATATTTCTGTTGAGAATCATCTGCTCCACTTCATCCTCCACACATAAGATCATGGGTTCCTCATGCAAATAAGTAATTGGTTTCATTAGGAAAAGACACAACGTAATAGGTTATTGGTTCGATTTTACTACTCAATGTAGTTAATAGTTTGGATTGATGTTGTTAATGGTAATTGAGGTGTCATTGAGGTCTAAACAGCCTCGAAAAAGGCTATCCAATGGCTAGAATGGTCATATCTCATTGGAAAATTCACGTGAAAAGTAGAGTTCGATCGTGGAGAATTTCTAGTAAGAGAATTTTTTCCACGATTCCAATGAGGTATTTCAAAGTTACCATCTGGGGTTATTAAGTAGCTGTATAATATTTTTGCAAAGTTCTTTTGGAGAAGCACAACTGGGGTAAAGGGGAAACATTGGGTGTCATGAGACAAAATGTGTTTGCCTAAGGATGAGGATGCTTTGGGATTTAGATCTCTTCATAACACCTCAAAGGCTTTCTTTGCCAAATTGTGGTGAAATTTTAGAATATATATGTCCCTATGGAGTTATTATATGGGTAATAAGTACTGAAAAAAGTTGCATCCCATCATTGCACAAGCTAAAGAAGTTTCTTATGTTAGGAATAAAATGGTTGCAGTTAGAGAAAAAGTGGAACATCTAATATGGTAACGGATCAAAGATGAAAATTCTAGTTTCTAGTTTTGCCACTGAACTAATCAAGGGGCCTCCATATTTTGTAGATTTTGATTAGGCTATGGAGGAGGAAATAGATGTGAAAGAGTTTATTATAGAAGGGAACTAGAATTTCCAAAAACTCTAAGAGTATCTCTCTAAAGATATGGTACATCACATTAGGGATAATGTTAGACGTAATTTAATCAAGGTTGATAATAATAAAGTATTTTGGGTAGGGAATGCAAATGGGAGATTTATAGTTAAATCTGTTTGGGTGGATATGAGGCCAAAACATGAAAAGTCACAGTTATACAATTATATATGGGAAAAAAGTCTTTCTATAAAAGTCAGTTTTTTCCTAGAAGAAAAGAATTCCTACTGATGACAATCTAAAGAAAATGAAAATCAACATAGCATGAAGGTGTTGGTATTGTAAGGATCACAAACTGGAGATCATGTCACATATTTTTCTAATATCTCTACCAGCTTTTAAGCTTTGAAAATAGTTTTCTTCCTCTGCAGGTTTTAATATTGAAGGGTTGCAACTACAAGAGGTTATAACAAAGTGGTGGAAAGATCCAACACCTCTCAAACTCCAGCCCATATATAAAATAGTTCCTATTTTCGGTATGTGGGAGTTGTGGGAAGAGGAGAAACTCAGGAAAACATGGAGGAGACACTCCATACAACATGACATTATATCAAGTACAATTGATAATCAATCAGCTTATTAGAGTCAACTATATATCCTTGTTAACAAGAATGCCCCCCAACTGGCCATCAATAGTCTTATACATTAGTAGCTATAAACCAAAAATATATCATTTTATTGTCAAATGAAATAGTCAAGGAATAAGGGCAGTCAAATGTAACATTGATGGAGCTAGTCAAGGCAATCCAGAGAGAAGTTCTTATGTATTTTGTTTAAGGAATGATAAAGGTGATCTCATCTATGCACAAGTAGGGCAAATAGGAGTTACAACTAACAAGATAGTAGAGACAACAACAATCAAGGAGAAAATGAAATACTGCACAACACATGGTATACAAAATGTTATGTTAGAAATAGATTCTTTGACACTAAATAATGTTCCGTAGGATGTGTGAGAATCTCTTGGGATTTTTTAAAAAGCGGAAGAGAATAAGCGAGTGATGGAACAACTACATATAGAGGTACCACATATATTAAGAGAATAAAATACATTGATAGATTATCTCACTAATCTAGCATTTATGGATGTGAACATGTTCAATTTCACAGTTTTTAGGAGCTTCCCTCCCTAGGAAGAAAATCCTCAATATAGATAAATTACAGATTCTATCACTCAGAATTAGAATTAGAAATATACATCAAATTTATAGCATGCAGGCAGAGGGATTGACATACAATACAACGCAAAGGGCAATCAAGTAAACAACAAATAACTCAGAAGTAGGCACACAACACCAAGAATTACAACACTAAAGCCTCATGAATACAGGTATTTTGAAACACAATAAAAAAAGGAGAAGAACAGGATTGGACAAGATACAATTTAGTGTCAAGGCCCATGACCTTGAGCATTATACTCACATGAAGATATGAATCTCGAGCTTCTACAGTAGCTCAGTCTTGATGAGTACCTGGCAAAAATTTAAAAGAAACATAGATTTAGAAAATGAAAAAGTGGAAACCAGCAGAAAAGAGGGACTATACATACAAAACGATGGATATCCATAGTGTTTACCGACAAAGTAGGTGTGCTCTGGACTTCAAGAAACATTTTTATTCAACGAGCTGATAGAAACTAGAGCTGGAATGGCACAGATCAAGAATGAGCCAAGGAAGAAAAAGTATAATTCTATAATAAATATTTATTTTTGCTTTTTCTCTCCCTTTTGTTTTTATTTCATTTTTTTGGGTGGTCCCTTTTTAGATCAAATGACCTTTTTGATGGACTTTCTATTGAATAAAAAAATTAGGCCCTTGTGGCCATATTTCATCAAATGTCAAAAAAACGCAAATAAGAGTTGTGATAACTTGTAACTGATTTTACCTATATGTTGAAAACACGAGATTGACCATCAAGTAGCCTTCTCGACTATATTACAGTCTGTGTCGAAATTAACTAACTATCTAGTTACAAATATGAAATGGACTCATTTATGTATTGTTACATATTGAGTTTTGATGATTGAAAAAGTGTTCAGGAGTGTGAAACTAATTATTAGATATTGTGGCATGTCAAGATGGACCAGGTACAATTTTTACTTCACACTGACGTGGCCAAACGGATGATGCGGCACAAATGGATATCAACTTCTATCTAGATAAGGATGTGGGCACACAGATGACACAGCATAAGTTCACTCCAGTCAAGAAAGGATACGTGCCACGAAATTATAAGGAAAACCCAATAAGAGTTCAAGAAGGAAGCAAATATCAAGGGAAGAATAAAAGGAAAGAAAAATATTGACTTTCCTTGGGCAAAACCAAAACCTAAAAGGAATACTCAAGATGGATCCAGGAAGTAGCAGTTGAAGAGTTATAAATAAGATTTTGTTGAGGAAAAGTTGGTTGAACAAGTGAGTGCATGTAATAACGAAAGGATTTTCATACAATTTTGGAACTTTGAGAGAAAGAGATTTTTGTGTTTATTGTTCTTGATTTTCATCTAATGTCAATGAGATATACTCTCTTGATGAGACCAGTCCCACCAACAAGACTATAAGGAAGCATCTAAGAGTTCTTCCTGAATCTTGGGAAATCAAAGTGGAAGCTATTTTTGAAGCAAGAGATCTCGACATTCTAACTACGGATGACTTGAAAGGAAATTAAAAAAACTTACGAACTCAAGAAGTCCCAAGAAAAGGACTCACTATCTCTCACAAGGAAAAGAACCTGGTCCTTAATTCTATGGTTGAAGATGACAACTTAGCTCTGCTCTCTCGAAGATTTCAGCGAATCATTAAGAAAGGGCTTAATACTTATTAGAAGAATGCATCAAAATCATTTGACAAAAATCTTCTAGATTTGATTTTTCACAAATATGGTGAACATGGTAACTTCATGAAGGAATGTCCTCAATGGGAGCTCGAGCACAAACGGAATCTAGCTGGAAAATCTAAAGAAGGAAAGAAGGATCAAATTCAGATTCCTAATAGAAAACTTACCATAAAAGAAGCAGACAGTGTGGTAAAGCGAGCTTTAGCTGCTATGAGAGACACCTCAAGTGATGAATCTGAAGCAGCCACTAAACAAGATGACTTCTCTCTCTTGGCTATGGATGACTCAGATGATGAAGATGTGCTAACTCTAATGGCTGATGTGGATTCAAAGAGCGAAGATGACAAAAGTGAGGTAGGCTTTCTATAACCCAGATAAAAAAATTAAAACTTATTATCAAAAGAAGCTGGCATCATTATCACTCATTCTCATAGATGAGTTGAATACTATGTCTAGTTACAGGAGCCCAAACGGCTAAAAATACAATTACAGGAGCCCAGACGACTCAGATACAGCTTCAAAAGCCCAGACGGCTCAGATACAGCTACTGGAGCCTAGATGGCTCAAATATAGCTACAGGAGCCCAGAAGGCTCAGATACAGTTACAAGAGCCCAGATGGATTAGATACAGCTACAGGAGCCCAGACAGCTCAGGCCCAGATGCATAAGCCTACTAGGCTTGGATACAGCTTCAGAGACCGAGTATACCTGAGTTACACATGCCTAGGAACCTATAGTACTTCAGATAAGAGAGGTGTGCATTGTTTGACTTGTCGGGGCTTATGGGGGCCCAGGTAGGTTATTCTATGTTAGTTGTACCTTCAAGGCTTATAGGGGCCCGGTTAAGTTCTTGTTTGTACACATACTTGCTAGTTATATTTCAAAATTTTAGGTTATTTAGGTTAAATTCTTATCCTCCTTATTAATTACTTTCAGTTCTTCTATTGACTTTATTCAGCTTTCATTACTGCCTCACATATTCGGTACATATTGTACTGACGCCCATCTTTAAGGCGCTGCATTACTTGTCTACAGGTATGAATAGACGTGGTCCAGGATCTTCCTAGCTGCCAGTCAGAGTCAACAGTTCAATCAGCTTCTTTTCTCTAGAGTTGATACTTAGAGAAGGTTTGTTCTTTTGTTGTATAGCTTTTGGGTAGGTCAAGGCCCTGTCCCAACCATTATTCCATTCTTAGAGGCTTACAGGCTACAGTTTCTCAGTTGTTAGTTGTTGTTGGCCATGTGAGGCTTAGTTTAGCTAGTTAGTTAGCAGCCTTGTCGGCTTTAGTGTAAATATGATCGCCTATTTTCCATTCTATTATAACTAGGCAGCATGGTGGTATTGTCGGCCTACATAGGATCCCCCTTATTGCCTTATTTGTTAGTTTAGCTGTTTTTCTTTACAGGTGTTACGTGGCCTTGTCAGCCCGACGTTGTGTTTATAGCAAGATGTAGCTCATTGTTTTTTTTATTTTACGTTACGGGCAAGCACCAGAGGTGCCTATGCCCAGTCAATCCAGATCCCAGTATAGCACTAGGTGCCAGCCATGCCCCCAAGGTGGGGAATGACAAACTTGGTATTAGAGCAGGTCGTATCCCCGGGAGTCTGCAGGTCGTGTCTAGTAAAGTCCTGTCTAAGAGTGTTTTGTGCACCACATTCTAGAGACAAGAGGCTACGAGGCATAATAGTGTGGTTACCCTCCTCCTCCACTCGTGCTATAGAGCTGTGTTGTATAGGGTAACTCCCTAAGCTTACATTATTCTACTTATCTACAGAGAAAAATATCTGACACGCGATAGATCATGACTACGTGGGAGTTGGACACCACAGCGGGAGAGGGAACAAGCAAGGGGGCCCATCCAGAGCCGGCTCGATCTGAGGGCGATAGGGATAATTCACCCCGGTCTCCCCAGCATTCTCCGCCACGCCAGGAACCCTCTAGGGCGGCTAATATACTAGTACCACCTCCAGCCATCCTTGTGGCAATGGATCAGGGAATTAGGTGAGAGGTTTACATGTTGGTTCAAATGATGGCTGCCCAGTGTCAGCCTCAGCCAGTAGTACTAGCTGTTGCTGAGCCCACTAAGGGGCCCAAGAGTTCGAGAGTCCGTGAGTTTCTTACTTTGAGTCCTCCGCAGTTTACAGGAACAGATTGTAGAGAGGACCCTCAAAACTTCATAGACCAGCTACAGAGGATATTCAGGGTTATGCATGCTTCCTCAACAGAATCAGTTGAATTAGTAGTGTTTCAATTCCGAGAGATAGCAGTTTAGTGGTACAAGAGTTGGGAAAGGTCCCGAGGCAGAGATGCACCCACACCTACATGGCCTAGCTTCTCTGAAGCCTTCATAGATCACTATTTTCCCTAAGAGATCCAGCAAGACAGAGTAGAACAGTTTTTACATCTGGAGCACGGCAGAATGAGTGTTAGGGAATATGCATTGAGGTTTGATTCCATGGCTAGATATGCGCCAACATTTGTTAATACTATGCTAGCCAGGGTACATCAATTTATTATAGGACTTGTGCCAGAATATGTGGAATCTTATATCACAACCACACTGCGAGAGGATATGGATATCTCACGGATTCAGGCCTTTGCTCAGAATATAGAGGAAATCAAGAAGCATCAGCACAAGATTGATAGGGCAGGTCAGGAGCAGCATCGGAGGGCTAGACCTGCTGATTTTCAGGCAGATTTTCAGGGTGGGCCTAGGCCTCATTTTTCAGGTAGGCCACCTAGGCCCCCATTTCAGCAGTAGCAGGGCAGCAAATCAGATCTTCATGGACAGTCAGGTACTGACAAAAGTTCACGAACATCAGGCTCGCAGTAGCAACGGGGTCCAGATTAGATGGGACCAGCTATACCACGTTGTAGTGCTTGTAATAGCTGATATCCGAAAAGATGCAGATACGGCTCCACCGCATGCTATTCCTGTAGGTAGGGGGGACCTATGATGAGGGATTGACTAGATACCAGGGTGATCAAGACCAGCAGAATAGGTCCTCGGTAGGTTTATATGCTCCATCACATTCTGCAGGGTGCAGGCCCTCCACTCCAAACGACAGAGGCCAGGGTAGATCAGGGGCATCTAGTTCAAGCAGCGATTAGGATCGCACTTATGCTCTACCGGGACAACAGGAGTCAGAGTCATCACCAGATGTTGTGACAGGTATGTTGAATGTTTGTTCTCACTCAGTTTATGCTCTGATAGATCCAGGATCAGCTTTGTCTTGTATTGCTCCATTAATAGCCTAAAATTTTAGGATAACACCGGTGTCTTAGTGTCTACACCCATCAGTAACTCTATTGATGCTAAGAGAATTTACCAGGGTTGTATAGTAGAGATTGTTGGTCGCCAGACCTTAGCAGATTTAGTGGAGCTGGAAATGATCGATTTTGATGTAATTATGGGTACGGATTGGTTGGCACCATGTTACGCCAATGTAAAGTATTGGACCATAAACGTTCGATTTCACTTTCGAGGAGAGGTAGTGCGAGAATGGAAAGTCAATGTAGCTACGCCAAAAGGTAGGTTCACAGCCTATCTTTGGGCAAGAAAATTGACAGCGAAGGATTGTATATACCATATTGCTAGGGTTCGGGATATGCAAGAAGAATCCCTGACTCTTCATTCCATCCCAGTGTTTAGTGAGTTACCAGATGTGTTCCCAGATGACGTTCCAGATATCCCCCCAGAGCATGAGATCGATTTCTCTATCGATTTGCTACCAGGCACCCAGCATATATCCATCCCTCTATATCAAGTGGCTCCTAAAAATTGGAAGAGCTGAAAGAAAGTTGAAAGAATTGTTATATAAGGATTTTATTAGACCTAGTACTTCGTCGTGGGGTGCGCCAGTTCTGTTGGTGAGAAAGAAAGATGGCTCCCTAGAATGTGTATAGATTATCGGCAATTGAATAAAGTTACTATTAAGAATAAATACCCTCTTTCAAGGATAGATGATTTGTTCGATCAGCTGCAAGGGGTGAAATATTTCTCCAAGATTGACATTAAGGTTCGGGTACCATCAAGTGCGAGTTCGGGAGAAAGATATCCCGAAGAGAGATTTCAGGACCAGGTATGGTCATTTTGAATTCCTAGTTATGTCCTTCGAATTGACAAATGCCCCAGTATTGTTCATGGATCTGAAGAACAGTATCTTCAGGCAATACTTAGATCTGTTCGTGATAGTGTTCATTGACAATATTCTGGTATATTCTCACTCAGAGGCTGAACACAGAAATCACTTGCGAACAGTACTTTATATCCTCAGAGGCCACTAGTTATATGCGGAGTTCTTGAAATGTGAGTTTTAGGTGAATTTTGTAGCCTTCTTGGTCCATATTGTATCAGATGCAGGCATCTAGGTTGACTCACAAAAAATCGAGGCAGTTAAGACATGGCCTAGACCTACATCTCCAATTGAGGTTCATAGCTTCCTGGGGTTAGCTGGGTATTACAGAAGGTTCGTGGAAGGATTTTCTATCCTATTAGTGCCATTGACCAGATTGACTCAGAAAGCAGCCAAATTCCACTAGATTGAGGCCTGTGAGCAGAGTATCCAGGAGCTAAAAAATAGGTTGACATCTGCACTAGTATTGGCCTTCCCAAAGGGTTCAGAGGGCTATGTTGTATACTGTGACACTTTGGGCATTGGGTTAGTGTGTGTTCGGATGCAACACGGCAAGGTGATTGATTATGCTTCGAGGCAGCTAAGGAAACACAAAAAGAACTACCCTACCCATGATTTAGAATTAGCTGCAGTGGTTCATGCCTTAAATATATGGAGGAATTATTTGTATGGCGTGAACGTGGATATTTTTACCAATCATAAAAGCTTCCAGTACATCTTCACGCCGAAAAAGTTGAATTTACGGCAGCGTCGTTGGTTAGAATTGTTGAAAGACTACGACGTAAACATTTTGTACCATCCAGGGAAGGAAAATTTTTAGCCGGATTCCCTTAGTTGCAGATCCATGGGCAGTTTAGCATATTTAAGGCCAGAATAGCAGGAAATGGCATGAGGGAGCTGCACAAGTTAGTCAGTTTAGCAGTCCGGGTAGTAGATTCAAAGGATAATGGGGTTGTGATTCAAAATGCAGCTCTATCATCCTTGGGCAGGAAATGGGCTGTTTAGCATGGGTAGGAAATGGGCAGGAAATAGCCGGATTCCCTTAGTTGCAGATCCATGGGCAGTTTAGCATATTTAAGGCCAGAATAGCAGGAAATGGCGTGAGGGAGCTGCACAAGTTAGTCAGTTTAGCAGTCCGGGTAGTAGATTCAAAGGATAATGGGGTTGTGATTCAAAATGCAGCACTATCATCCTTGTTTATAGGTGTAAAGAAGAGGCAGTATAAGGACCCTAATCTAGTATAACTCAGGGACAAGGTTCAGCAGGGTGAATTATCGACCTTTGAGTTAACGGAAGACGGGGTCTTGAGATTCAAAGGTCGACTCTGTGTTTCAGATGTAGCAAGGCTCCGCCAGTAGATCATGGAAGAGGTAGATTATTCTTGTTACTCTCTTCATCTAGGTTCGACGAAGATATATCATAATATAAAGGAGATATACTGGTGGCCTAGAATGAAGAAAGGTGTAGCCACGTTTGTAGCACAGTGTCCTAATTGTCAGCAGGTAAAAGCTGAACATCAGAAACCTGGTGGACTCACTCAGGAGATAGTTGTACCTATGTGGAAATGGGAGGCAGTTAATATGGACTTTGTGATAGGATTACCCCACACCAGATGCAAATTTGACTCTATTTCGGTTATTGTTGACAGGTTGACAAAATCAGCCCACTTTTTGCCAGTCCGGACTATATTTTCAGCCGAAGACTTTGCTGAGTTGTATATCAAGGAGATAGTCCGACTACATGGTGTTCCAGCATCCATTATTTCTGTTAGAGGGGCACAATTCACAGCTAGATTTTGGCATTCATTTCAGAAAGGTTTGGGGACACAGGTTAATTTGAGTATGGTCAAGCACAGCGCACCATTCAAACGCTCGAGGATATGCTCTGGCATGTGTGCTACACTTTGGAGGGAGTTTGGATGAGCATCTACCCCTTATCGAGTTTGCATACAATAACAATTATCATTCTGCTATTCAGATAGCCCCTTATGAAGCTCTATATGGGCGGAAATATAGGTCCCACATAGGATGGTTCAAGGTAGGGGAGGCAGGGTTGATCGGACCTGATATGATCCGTCAATCAGAAGAAAAAGTGAAACTTATCAGAGAATGCTTGCTGACAGCCCAGAGTCTTCAGAAGTCCTATCCCGATGTCTGGCGTAGAGACTTGGAATTTACTATAGATGATTGGGTGTTTCTTAAGGCTTCTCCTATGAAGGGATTGTTGAGATTTGGCAAGAATGGCAAGCTTATCCCTAGGTTCATTGGTCCATATCGAATCCTCCGAAGGATAGGCCGAGTGGCATATGAGTTAAACAGCCTGCAGGACTAAAATCTGTCCATTCGGTATTCCACATATCAATATTACAGAAATATGTGGGAGACCCATCACGGGTTGTTCCAGTCGAGAACGTTCAATTCACTGAAGAGTTGTCCTACGAAGAGACTCTAGTTGCCATACTAGATAGGCAGATTCGTAGATTGAGAACTAAAGATGCAGCCTCCATTAAAGTCTTGTGGAGGAACAGAAATATAGAAAAGATGACTTGGAAAGCTGATGATGACATGAGGTCTAGATATCCTCACTTATTCTAGATCTGATCCAGATTATATAGTAGAGGTGAGATTGTAGTTCAGATGTTACTCTGTTGCTTATATTACTAGTACTTCCCGGTTGTTCATTTCTGTGTTGTGGAGTAATTATTTATAGCATCATGTAAGGCTGTTATACCCCGAAAGCCCAAAGATCAGACCTGGGAGTTGAAATGGAGAAAACTGGAAATCTGACACTAGGTCACAGAACGAGTCATTCTGTGACCCGTGGGGTAGCCCATGAGTCGTGAAGAGACTCGTGGTGAGGTGCAGGACTTGAGTTAAGATTTTGGGTTTTGAAGTTCCCACGGACCTAACCATGAGTCGTGGTCAGTCCTCAAGACTCGTTGAGTCAGTCATGGTCAAGGGTTATGGGAAGGAGCAGAAAAACTTGGCAGTGTACCCTACGGTTGGTCATCACAAGTCGTAGAAAGACACCACGATTCATGGGATGATTCGTGGTCAGCCTGTTGTTGATGATTTGAGAATTTGGGCAGTGAGGATGACGAGTGGTGGCCATGAATCGTGGTCATCAGTAACGACTCATTGGGTCCCCCCTTGGTGAGCCCCATCTGAATTATGGACAGTGCACATGACGACTGATGCCACGGGTCATGGTCTTGGGTGACGATTCGTCCAGTCCCTCATGGGACTGGCAGTCAGTTGATTTCTGCGAATTTAGTAAAGGGCTTTTCCACAATTCCTATGATCCTAAGGCCTAAACTATGTATGTTTAAGCTATGAATGATGAGTTTTAAGAGGGGTAAGTTCATCTTAGGCCATTCTTACTCGTGAATGTAAAGGTAGAGAGCAAGAGAGGTGATCAAGATCATTTTCCTTCAAGTTTTCTTCAATTCTTCATTGGGCAATCAAGGAGTGTAAAATCAGTTCCTCCCTAGGTATGTAGGGTTATGAGTGAGTGAATCCGTTCACACCCATGCCCAATCTCTCTCTAAAACATGAACAATTAATATGTTGATTCTATAGGGTTTTAACCCAATGCATGAAATTCCTAATCCTCTACATGGGTATGATCTAAATGTGTTTTTGCTAATGAACTATGAATCATGGGTAAGTTTTACGGTGTTTTCCATTAAAATCATGTTTCAATCTTTATAAATTAAAATGCCCATCTATGAGAAATTCATGAAAGTTGAGATTTATGATGAATGTTCCAGTGTGATGAGATATTATCGATGAAAAGCATGTTTTCAAGATATCCATGTTTATAATCATTTTTTCAAGTGAATTGAGTATTCTCATGCATGTTAAAGTATCGAGCAAAGCCATATGTTCAAGTATGATTTATGACTTTACCAATTAAGCTTACCACATGGTTTTGGAGTAAAAGACTCCCAATTATTTTCAGCTTGTTGTATGGTTTGAGCTAAATTTTCTCATATATGATTTCAGATTTGAGATGCATTTGATTATTGAGCTTCGTCAATAGACGATGGTGAGATTTGTTGAAAAATGATGGAGGGCATATGCATGTTCTTGGGAGTAGTGTCTAGCACCTAGTAGGCTAAGGGTTGATCACCCTATGCCTCAGAACTACGTGCCAATATAGGTTATTGCTTCTATATATACACTACTTTTGGACCTCCCTTGTGAGCTATACCCTGCCCCGATTGGGCCTCGAGCTTGATATCGATATCATGGCGTCGTCCTTAGCCCTGGCAAGGCTTTTGACTGCTTCCCCACTTGAGTGTGATAGCTGGAACGACATAAGATTTATCATGGTATGTCAGTTATATGACAGTCTCCCATTGTTCCTCATGATTTTAGTTATGCATGTTTATCACTTATGATATATATATATATATGTTCTAAAAGAGGTTTGACCCAATGTTCAGTTTTACTTATGATTATCATATTTAAGCTTTGGGTCATTCGATTCAGTTATGATGTTATGCTATGTTCAGATCATGTTTTCAGAAAATAGCATGCAAGCCCTACTCTCAGATTCTTGTTTTGATCATGTTTTACATTATGCATGTTTAAATGATTTTACTTATTTAAGTGTTTTTACTTACCTTGCATATTCGGTACATTCCACATACTGACCGGAGACTTGGAGTTAGATGTATGTTCATGCCATCGGTTGACTTGGAGTCTCTTGGGGCTCCTTGTCCCGTGTCTCAATCCAGGACATGTTTGAGTCATGAAAAATTTGGTATTAGAGTATTAGGTTTTGAAGTGTCTTAGGGTGTCTGAAAGCCGCGTTAAGTAGAGTCTTTTTCATAGGTGTGAAGCGCGCCGCACTTATGAAGAAGAGGCTACGAGACATTTAGTTGTTTACTGATTAGAAGGATTAGTAGGTGTCTTGTTACCACCTCAAGGCCACAGAGCCCTGAGGGTGATTGTTGGTATATATTGCTAAACTAAGTAGCACAAGGCATAGTTAGCGACACAACATATAGTTCAATACTAATACATTTATAGGAGCCCAGATGGCTCAGATACAGTTACAAGAGCCCAGACGACTCAGATACAACTAAGGAGCCTATACGGCTCAGATACGGTTACAGGAGCCTAGACGGCTCAAATACAGCTACAGGAGCCCAAACAGCTCAGATGCAGCTACAGGAGCCCAGACGGCTCAGATACAGTTACAAGAGCCTAGATGACTCAGATATAGTTACAGGAGCCCAGATGGCTCAGACACATCTACAGGAGCCCAGACGGCTCAGGCCCAGATGCAGGAGCCTACCAGGCTTGGATACAACTTCAGAGACCAAGTATACCTGAGTTACAGTATGCCTACAAACCTATAGTAGTTCAGATAAGAGAGGTGTGCATTGTTTGTACTTTCCAGGGCTTATGGGCGCCTAGGTAGGTTATTCTGTGTTGGTTGTACCTTTCAAGCTTATGGGGCCCGGTTAGGTTCTTGTTTGTACACATACTTGCTAGTTATATTTCAGAATGTGAGGTTATTCAAGTTAAATTCTTATCCTCTTTATTGAATACTTTCAGTTCTTGTATTGACTTTTTCAGCTTTTATTACTGCCTTACATATTTGGTACATATTGTACTGACTCCCATCTCTGGGGTGCTGCATTACTTGCCTGCAAGTATGGATATACGTGGTCTAGGACCTTCCTAGCTACCAGTCAGAGTCAACAGTTCGGTGAACTCCTTTTCTCCAAAGTTGATAGTAAGATAAGGTTTGTTCTTTTGCTTTATATATTTTGGGTAGGTCGAGGCCTTTTCCCGACCACTATTCCATTCTTAGAGGCTTGCAGGTACAGTTTCTTAGTTTTTAGTTATTGTTGGCCATGTTGGACCTAGTTTAGCTGGTTAGTTAGCAGCTTTGTGGGCTTTAGTGTGAATATGATCGCCTGTTTTCATTATGTTATAACTAGGCAGCAATGGTGGTCTTGTCGGCCCGCATAGGATCCCCCTTATTCCTTGTTTGTTTGGTTAGCTTCTTTTCTTTACAGGTGCTGCATAGCCTTGTTGGCCCGAGGTTGTGCTTACAGCCGAAATATAGCTCATTTTTTTCTTGATATTAAGTTACTGGCAAACACCAGAGGTGCCTATTGCCAGTCAGGTTAGCCCAGGTCCCAATGTGGCACTAGGTGCCAGTCATGCCCCCAAGGTGGGGTGTGACACACATGAACACTGTTCTTGGCCTACAAAGATGAAACATTTGACGTATTCTTCATACTTGTCAAAAAGGTCCAGAAGAAACTCAATCTTGCACTGGGAAGCATTAGATCATATCATGGAACTGAGTTTGAAAACTCAAAATTTCTTGAATATTATGCAGATTCAGGTATTGACCAAAATTTTTCAGCTCCAAGATCTCCACAACAAAATGGGGTAGTGGAAAGGAAGAACAGAACCTTGGAGGATATGGACAGAACTATGTTGATAGCTAGTGGGCTACCTCAAGGATATTGGGCTAAGGTAGTGAACACAGCTTGTTATCTGATTAACAGGTGTATGATCAGACCACTGCTAGACAAAACTCCTTATGAACTGCTAAAGGGAAGAAAGCCAAATCTGGCCCATCTTAGGGCATTCAGTTGCAAATGTTTTGTTCATAACAATGGCAAGGACACATTGGGAAAGTCCGATGCCAGGAGTGTTGAAGGAATCTTCCTTAGATACTCTTCGCATAGCAAGGCTTACAAAGTCCTGACTAAGAGAATGAACTGTGTGGAGGAAAGTGTTCATGTAATTTTGATGAACAAAAGGAAGCATATACAGGAAGTGCATAGGAGGACATAGAAGAGATTGGTATGGCACTAACTATAAACCCTGAGGGGGAAACCAGGTACACAGGATGAAGGTATTCAGGGTGAGACCAACTGAACAAGGAGTTAGTCCTAATGCAACACAAAATGACACTATGGAAGCACCATAACTCATGACCATTCAAAATGCTCCGGAAGATGAACCTGATTCCTCTCAGACAACGGAACAGCAAGAGATACAAGCAAGATACTGGAAGCATAAAAGTTCTCATCCAATGCACAACATACTTTCTCTATTAGATACTGGAACACGGAACTGGTCCAGATTAAGAAACATGTGTGCTTTTTCAACCTACTTATCCATGATTGATCAAAAAAATGTCAAGGAGGCCTTGCTAGATGCAGATTGGATCATTACTTTGCAAGAAGAACAGGGACAATTTGAGCGGAGCAACGTGTGGAACCTAGTTCCTCGCCCTCACAACAAAATAGTTATAGGAACCAGATGGGTATTCAGAAACAAGCTTGACAGCCAGGGGATCATCATCAGAAATAAAGCTAGATTGGTAGTCCAAGGGTACAATCAAGAAGAGGGTATTGATTATGATGAGACTTTTTCTCCTGTAGCACGGATAGAAGCCATAGGAATACTCATTGCTTATGCCACCCATATGAGATTCAAATTATTTCAAATGGATGTTAAGAGTGCCTTCTTGAATGGCCTTCTGCAGGAAGAAGTATATGTGAAGTAACCTCCAGGATTTGAAGATCACGAATTTCCCGATCATGTGTACAAGTTAAATAAGGCCCAATATGGACTTAAAAAATCCCCAAGAGCATGGTATGAAAAACTCTCAAATTTCCTCTTAGACCATGGATACAGCAGGGGAAAGGTCGACAAAAGTCTGTTTCTCAGTAGGCGAGGCAAAGACATTCTTATTGTACAAGTTTATGTCGATGACATCATTTATAGAGCCACAGACCAGGTTCTATGTAATGAATTTGCAAAACGTATGAACAATGAGTTTGAAATAAGCATGATGGGAGAGTTGAACTACTTTTTATGACTATAGATCAAGCAAGCTAAAGAAGGAACCTCAATTCATTAGCAGAAGTATATTAAGGAACCGTTGATCAAGTATGACATGGAGAACTCTAAAATAAATGATACTCCCATTGCGACTACTACTCAACTGGATGTTGATGAACCTGGCCCAAGAGTTGAGGAAATAAAGTACAGGAAATGATTGGGTCTCTACTGTATTTGATAGCAAGCAGACCATACATTGTATTCAGTGTGGGCTTATGTGCAAAGTTTCAAACAAATTCAAAGGAATCTCATCTAAAAGAAGTAAAATGCATTCTGAGATACCTTAAAGGATCAATGGACCTGGTTCTTTGGTACCCGATTAGTGAATCTTTCAAACTCATTGGATATGCAGATGCAGACTACGTTGGATTCTTGGTAGATAGGAAAAGCACATCTGGAATGGCACACTTCTTGGGATCGTGTCTGATATCTTGGGCAACTAAGAAGCAAAATTCAGTGGCTCTATCTACAGCAGAAGTTGAGTATGTAGCAGCTGCATAATGTTGTGCCCAGGTATTATGGATCAAACAACAATTGGAAGATTATGGGATCCAGATGGATGAAATACCCATTCTATGTGACAATGTCAGTGCCACAAACATGGAAAAGAACCTGATTCACCACAAAAGAACAAAGCATATTGATGTGTGTCATCACTTCCTGAGAGATAATGTTGAAAAAGGACACATTTTGATGGAAATCTACAGAACTGAGGATCAAGTGGAAGATATATTTACCAAGGCCCTGGGACGAGAAGCTTTCAAAAAAATTTTGTCGAACTTGGCCTTATCAGACTCACATAAATCTGTGCATCTTGATTTTATTTCTCACTTTTGACTAGAAAATTATTTATTCTTATGCTCAATTGGTGTTTTGAATTTTGATTCTTAATCCAGTCTCGTTCCTTTTATCAGGATCACACCTCAAGTAAGCTATAATGTGGGTGTTGGTAGTAATGATGTGACCCTTACTTTCTATGTTGCTGCATATTGGACCATATACAAGAAAGATCGAAAGGATGACCTATTCTCTTGACGGTCAACTGGTATGTACCAATTCTCTCTCATATGTGTTGAAGTTATAGATTGAATTACAACCACTCTTCACTTGAACCTGGTCCATACCCTCTCTTCACATACTGAGTGTGATCATGTTTTGTCAATTTGTTTTTAAAAAAAAAAGAGAAAAACATGCTTCATCACTCCTCTTCCCGCCCGAAGTCTGACAACCGTCATTCTTTGAACACAGTTCATTCTTTTCATGTCCCATCCCCATTACTCCTCTGACCTTTTCACTTCCTTAGGTAGCTACTTATAGTTCCTAGGTAGCCGGTCCTTCCTCATCATTTCCTTTATATTCTTCTCCCTATTTCACTACAAATTGCCTATTCCTCTTCTTCAATCATTTTTCACCTCTCCCAAGCTCTCTCAAATGGCTTCTTCTTCCTCTACTACCCATCCTAACCCTGCTCCCACTCAAGGGGAACCTACCACTATACCAGGTACAGTGCCTTCTTCTCCTACTTCCCCAATTGCCCCTTCACATATCCCTGTTCCCTCTCTTTCTGATTTTGACACAAGAAAGGGTAAGGCTTCTCCTCCCAAGGTACCAGTGATGGATGAGGGAAGAAATGGTGCAGATGACGATGATGATTTGCCTCTGATTTCAAAGAGGGCACGAGTCAAAACTACCCCCACCTCTTCTATCCACAAGCAAATTGCAGTGAAACCCTCTCCACCTCCCAAAGGTCAAACCAGGGTTGCGTTCGTAAAAGAGGTCTAGAAGGTTGCAGCCTATGTGAAAAGGACCCAGGGCTCGACTAGGCGAGTGGATGTTCCTTCTTCTCCAGATGTCGTGCAACTTGACAGCAGTGATGATTTTAACTCAAACCCTGAGGAACCTGTTTCAAAGAAACACAGGACGAGTGCCTCCACTTCAGAACCTTCTCCTTTTGATGCTCCTCCAAGTAAAAACATGGCAAAATTCCTTATATTGGAGAAGGAAAACTATTTCGGTTCTCAAAAGGTGTTAAAGGGAAGGGTTATTGATTTCTCGATTACTTCAGAACCTGGGATGGCTAGGCTAATTGCAAAATTAGGGTTTCAAGGTGGACACATCTATTTGTTTGTTCCCTTCCACGGGTTTATAAGCTTGAAGTGGTCCAGTTCTATATAAATCTGGAGGTGCTACATGATGGGAAGGTGAAATCTACTGTGAATGGGGTTGTCTTCACATCGGATAGGAGGAGGTTAAGTGAAATTTTTGTGAGTCCTTGTGATGGAAATGCTGAATACAATATTCCCAGGCCCAAAAATGTGAGATCACTACCAGGTTCACCCAGGGTAGGGTTACTACTGGGCCAAGACGTGTGATGAAGGGGGAAACGGGTCCCGATCATAAGTTGTTGTATGAACGGCCAACAAATGTTTGCTACCATGTACTGAGCGTCTCCATGAGGCTTTCCATCGGGATTTGGGGCTTATGGGGGCTATTGATGGATAGCAGACGATCAATCTTCCTTTGCTCATGATTCGCCACATTGCTCGAGTGACTGATCCAGCCAGGCATTCTCATGGACTAGCATATTGTTTCTTCCTGACTAAGGTTTTTGATGCACATCATATTCCTCTGTCTACTAGGAAGTTGGGGTCCAAGATAGATTTGTTTGACCATAAGACGCTAGAGGAGTGTGAGCTTGTACAGCCTGTACTAGGTTCAAAAGGAAAAGGGTCGGTTGGTCAAATGCTTCTTGATCTGTAGCTGGCCAATGCTAGAGTTGCTGAATTGGAGAATGAAAATGCCCAGCTCAACTGAGATGTCTCTCTGTGGCCAATGCTAAGATTTTTTCTCTTAAGGACCGGTTAATTCTCGAGCAGACCTTGCACAACACTAGAATTGACAAACTGCTATCCTTGATGGAGAAACCCTAGTTCCTTTTTCCTCTATCCTTCCCAGTGCCTCTCCTGACTGTGTGTTTGCTACTACTTATCCTTAGTATGATAGGTTCTTTTGATTAGATCGGGTTCTTTGTTCTTTTCTGCTCTTGGTTGTATGTTGTTTCTGAATTTAATACTATATGTTTGGGACTCGTATTGGTTTAATCTTGGTCTTTTCTTGATGCATTTAGATGGCTCATATCATCTCTTGCTTGAGCACTCATGTTGTTTAAGGTTTGCTCTGATCAGTGTTGCCCCAGTGGCCATGGGTTATTATTCATGTGCACTTACTAAATTTTGTTGAGTTCTTTGCCTAAACACTTTTCAATAATGTCAAAAGGGGGAAGGGGAGAATTATGACTGTTCATATTGTTTGTCATCATCAAAAAGGGGGAATTTGTTATATATTAAGTTTTAATGATTGATAAAGTATTTCAGGATTGTGAAACTAATTATGACGTATTGTTGCATGTCGAGATGGACCAGATACAATTCCTACCTTACACTGACGTAGCCAGATGGATGATGTGGCACAGATGGATATCAACTTCTATCTAAACAGGGATGTGGGCACACATATGACACAGTATAGGTTGACTCCAGTCAAGAAAGGATATGTGTGACGAAATTAAAAGGAAAACCCAATAAAAGTTCAAGAAGGAAGCAAATATTAAGGAAAGAATAAAAGGAAAGGAAAAGATTGACTGTCCTTGTGTAAAACCAAAACCTAAAAGGAATACTCAAGCTGGAGTCCAGGCAGCGACGGTTTAAGAGTTATAAATAGGGTTTTGTTGAGGAAAAGTTGGTTGAACAATTGAATACATGTAATAACGAAAGGATTTTCATACACTTGTCGAACTTTGAGAGAGAGAGATTTTTGTATTTATTGTTCTTGAGTTAAGGTGTGAGTTTCTAACTCGGGTTGTGAGTTGAGAAACGTGTCACTAGGTAGGTAATTAGTGAGGTCTTGAGGTACTAGAGGAAATCTCTTTTATTGCAGAGTTGTAATCTAAAAACTGCTTGTGAGTTGAATAAATTTCTATTCGATAGGTCTTGTTTTTGTTACTCCCTTGAGCAAGGAGGTTTTTCACGTTATATCTTTGTGTCCGTTACTTTTATTGTTAAATTAAACCAGGTTCAATATTGTAGATAGATGGTGGTGATTTCACGCACTATTCTTCAAACATTGCTATATCTGAGGATTACTCTTTACAAACTCATAATGTTGAGATTAATAACAAACAACTTGAAATATTTTGTCTATAGTGTTAAATCGTCATCTTAAATAGAATATCATGATATTAATATTTCATTAACGTATACTATTGTATTGGTAATCATGTTCTTAAACTAAAAAGGACAATTTTTGTTTTATTTTGGGGTTTTTGTATTCAGGATTGAGAAGATTATAATCGACTATTCAGTTGGTTGGTATAATTTATAAATTCATGTGCGCGTCTAGTTTATATAACTACTATATCTATCAAAATCATTACACCTCATTCTCTAGTCTTAAAGCATCTCGTCAGCCAGTTTCAATTACTACCAATCCCCAACTCCTGAGAAAGCCAAAAGGTAATATCATAATTATTGATAGAATTTGATGGGTAAATAGCCTCTTCCGTATAAAGTCATGCAAAATAAATTTGTTATGGTAGTTTATTATAACTTCATGAAATATATTATAAGACAGGTTTGGAACCTCTCTTGAAAAGGTATCGCTTCACCTAAAGGCATCTTTTTGGAAAAAAAATAATTACGTTCTAGTAGTTTATTATTATTTTATGAAAATTTATTATAAAACATATGTTTGAAACCTCTCCTAAAAATGTATTGCTTTACCTGAAAATTGCTTCTGATGGATTTAAGACATATGCAGCGAAAGCAATAATTAAAGATCAAACTTGAATATAATATAGATAATACTTAAACACAGATTTTAATCAAACATAAAATCGATATTTATCTCTTGAAGTGTGACCGTAAATCAATCCTCTTGAAACTATTGCATAAATCGTCCAATGCGTTATCCATGTCTGCGATCTTTTGCTATAGCCTCAAAAATCTCCGAGTAGGGAATACTTGTGTGGGCAAGTACTGCTTCTCAGAAAGGTAAAAGGTTCTTCCATCCTATTTCATGGAGGAAGAGAATCCTATTTATAATCATGTTTTAAGGGTATAAAACCCTAGTCCAAAAACGTATAGGAATCTTTCTTTCCAAGTAATAGTCAAACTTTCCTTCTAGAAGACCAGTTTATTTTAACCAAAATCTTGTAGGATTTTTCTTCTTCTAGAAATTGATTTCTTTCTTTCCAAGTTCATTAATTAATCAGGCATAGCAGGGACCACAGATTTAATTAGTGAGTCTTCCAATTATGGTATTAATTCGTAAAATGAATGAATTAACCTACCATAATAAATTACATATTATTCCACTAAAAATCCGTAATTGCACTCCTCGATATAATTTTAAAATCGTTCATTAAATCTTATTTTAACTCCCCATGTTAAGATTACAGATACCAATCAATCAAATTAAATTTCTGACTATTTAATTCATTGATTAATTTAATCCTTTATTCAAACGCTTAACTTATTTCATGTGACGGATACTAAATCCAACTGCAGGGTTTTCACATGAAAACTTATAAGCAATCATAAAGGGGTATCATCAATCTCAAGGCCGAGACATGGATTTCATCAATTAATTATTATTTCACAAATGTCATTTGTCATCATCCAACCTATCGGGAACATTTTAACTCACGAAAGATCGAGTTTCATCCTTTTATAGATCAAAACAACAAATAAGTTACATTGATCATAATAATTATATCAAGATTAAGAGTATAAGTACATTTAATGATCTAGAGAATTTATTTTATTAAGTCAGATAAAATACTTATCTCTACTTGGTCTGTTCAATACATACAAAATGTACTAGCACAAGAAGTTGGAATTATACCATTCCCATAATCAAGATAAATTATATTTAATCTTGTGCTACAATCGTACCGATGAATTTGTCCAATTTTCATCTTAGATTGTGAACATATATAAACTTTATACTTATAAGAACCGATGATTTAATCTTCCGTATATAAGCTAAACTCTATACACTAAATCATCTACTATATAAGTAAAGGACACATCGACTAATATATGATCTATTTAAACCTTTATTAAAATTGAATAAACAATTGTTCTATAATAAATACTATATCTAAACACATGGTTAACAGTACATAACCCATGGTTAATAGTATATATCCAACAATCTCCCATTTAGACTTTTAACCGTTATAATTGTTAGAATATACCATATCTAAATGCATGGTTAATGGTATATACCCCAACAATCTCCCACTTAGACTCTTAACCATGCATCTGACTTTTACAGGCATTCTTTTTACACGACTTTCAAAAGTTTTAGCCAATAAGCTCTTTGCAAAAGGAACTTTCCAAGTTATTTTCTAATGCAACTTTGTCTAATAGTAATTCTTCGTAACTGACCGGTTCTATATTAATATCTTCAGGGATTCTATCACCGAATCAATCTAGGATATCATTCTCCCACTACGACTAAGTACTATTACTGTTGTTGTCACACTATAATGTTCTTGAGTCATAATATTTTCTTCATTACCTTTCAGTATTGAAATATTAACGACTTCATATAGTATTATTTGCTCAACATCACTGCCACTACTTTGAGGTAGTGAATTTCCTTGCATCTATTGACATTTCTCCCACTACATATTACTTCCCACTTTTTTATTAGTTAAAAGGATTCTAAAAGAAAAAATAAGTAAGAAAATAGTTCTTTAAAAATATTATTTTATTTAAAAAATATAAATTTTTTTAAAAAAATTATTAGCAAAAAAGACATTTTTGATAGTAAGGAAATTTTGACCAAACTATTAAAGAATGACATTTTTATTCAATTTCACATAATTTAAGAATAATTTTGACCTTTTTCTTTTTCGACCCAGAAATAAATAGGAATATTTTTAGATTAAATTATTAATGATAAACATATTTTTATTTAAAGTCATTAATTTAAAAATTAGTATTAGTACCTGTGCGATGCGCGGATAATACTTAAGAAAAGAATTATTAAAAAATAAATTTAAAAAAACTTAAATTTATAAAAATATCAAATGAATGAATGATCATTAAAAAAAATTCACTTGACTAACAGGTAAACCAACAAAGACTAATGAAATAAATGTCAACGTCTCCTTTAGCTTATATTTTCTTGAATAACCACTACAACAAGGCTATCGCTAGATTCTTCCAAATATGGCATAATTTGTTCTACAAATTCCCCAAAAGGTAGCTGGAATATTATTCATCCTACTTGAAAAAACACAACTTCACATTGAGAAAAATAATGACATTGAAATCTTATGTTAATTCTAATAATGTTTGCGAGCTTACTCGTTATCTTAAAGCTCCATATTCATGAAAATACTGGTCTTACCCGTGTCTTGCTTGTGTGATTGCACTTCTCCATGACTAACAATCTCTCTTATGATATCTAGTTCATTTAAAAAAAAATATTCATCAGTTTGCTAAAATAAATTAATGTAAATAAAAAGTGAATTTGATAATTACCAAATAAGTCATTCTCATCAACATCAAGTTGGTCAATCAACTGCTCATAAGGCTGTAGATTGAATATATGCATAACAAATTCTAGATCATTTATTTCATTCACTTTTCTATTAGTAAACATCAGCCTCAAGTTGTATTTATTGGTCTTATATTTCTCGTTATTTAGACCAACAATAAAAATTTTCATGATATGCAGTTCTAACTCATTTATTTTTTCTCTGAACATGCAGATAATATACCTACCCACAGTTGCATGGATACGATATCCATACAAAAAATTCAACATCTATATTATATCCATTGCGAGAGTAGTCAACATATGTATTCATAATGACAATAAGATGATAGAAATACCTTTTCATCCTATAGTAACATCTCTATTGAAATTGTATCTGTCTTTTTAACCATATTATATAATAAACTTAATAATATTAATATTATTTATTAAAATATTTATAATATTTATTTTTTCATATTATATTATCCTGAAATAATCTAATTATGACATGATGTATTTCATATATATCATACTACTGTCAGTCAAATAATTTTTTTCATATATATCATATTAATTCCATAATTATATAATTTAAATGATAAATATATAAAATATAAAATAAATTTAATTATGGGATAATTTTTTTACCATATCTATGTAATAAACATTATAATACTAATATTATTTATTAAAATATTTATTAGATTTATATTTTCTTCCTTATTATATTAAGATAAAAAAAATTGTTATAAAAGTGCCAAGTGGTTAGTTCTCTATTCGCTACTTTGGCTTACCTCATGCTTCACTACCTCCTTTTAATAATATATAGATTACATTATTTTCTATCAGAATGACTCTAATTATCGCGTGATTTAATTAAATAATTTAAATTATAAATATATAGAATATATCGCAGGAATATTTTCTATTAGAATGTGTCACGATCCGAACGGAGGCCCGGATCATAGACACGGGACAAGGGACCTCAAGAGACCCCAAGTCGACCCATGGCATAAGCATACAACTAACTCATTCAATAAATTGAAGAAATCGTGAATATAATCTCAGCGGAAGTCTAATTCAACATCACATCAGAATAACATCCGAAGCCACACATACATAAGTTTGAAAGCCTCTAATCTGGACGAGTTGATGGGACAAGACCCCAACTAACTCAACAATACTGAAACTGAAAATACCTAAAGAAAAATGATAATCTAGTCCTCAGAGGATAAGGAATCACCAATTCGAGCAGATACTAACTCCAGAAAGTTGTCTAAGAATGGGGCTGAAGCTGCAAGCTGGGTCCTGTATCATGAAACGATACAGCATAGAAAGTATGCGGCCAGTATGTGAAATGTACCGAGTATGCAAGGTAAGTAAAATAAATCATTTGAAGCATTTCATAACATATTATAAGCTTTCAAGTCTGAGAAGGAGGGCTACACGAATTCATCCTGAAGTCGAAATCTTATCATGACATGACCATGCGTAGCTTTATAACATCATGACTAACTCGAATGATAACATTTATGATAAAAGCTGAACAATGAGTCAAACCTTGCTTTTAGAACATGCATTCTTAAAGAAATAATAATGAGTAATGAATATGCAAATCTGTATCATATAGAAAATGGGAGACTCGTCATTTAATCGACATACCACGATAGAGCTTACGTGGTCCCGACTATTACACTCAAATAGGCAGAGCCATCCAAAATCTTGTCAGGGCTAACGACACTACCATGATATCAAAATCAATCTCATGGGCCATTTGGGTCGGGGATAGCTCACAAGGGAGGTCCCAATAATATAATAGTATCAACCTACATTGGTGCGTAGTTCTTGGGCATAGGGTGATCGACCTTTGCTCGCTCGGTGCTAGACTCTTCTCTCAAAACATGCAATGCTCCACATCGTATATAATGAAGCTCAACATCGTCTATTGATGAAGCTCAATAATGGATTCATGCATGAAACTCAACATCGTATAAAACGAAGCTCAACATTGTCATTTGACAAAGCTCTATAAGAAAATCATGCATAGACTCAACATCATATGAAAATGAAGCTCAACATTGTCATTTAACAAAGCTCAATAATGACATACATCTCAATTATGAACTTATGCATGTGAGAAGCTTTAATTTGGAACATACCACAAGCTAATAATATGGAATTTGGGAGACTTCGCTCCAAACAATGTGGTAAGCTTATTTCGGAAAAATTATCATTTTAAATCAACATGTGGGCATTTCCCAAAGCTTCACCATACTTGGATATACTCCATTCATTTTGAAAGCAATATCATAATCATAGGTAACTTTAGAAACATGCTTTTCATCATCAAATTTCATCATCATCATACATTCATCATCATTCTCTTCTTTCATGAACTTCTCATCCATGGGCATTAAATTTCATAATATGGAAAACATGTTATACCCCGTAAGATTTCCGACACCTAGATGGTCTATTCGCACGGTGATTAAGCATATTTGAAAGCCATACGTGCTAGAGAAAGGCCCAGAAAAGGATCGGACGGATAGCCTGTCGAACCATCGCGAAAGGAGCCGAGGCAGAGCCCCTCCGCGATGGCAACGTGTCACGGAGGTAGAGCCTCCGCGTTGGCTCCGTGACACGTTGGCCCTGCCCAGACTCAAGTATATAAAGCCCCACTTCAGTTTATTTCCATTTAAAACATATGAAATTTCCAGAAAATGCAGAGGAGCAAAGGAGAACGAAGAGGGTAAATATATTTTCGTCCGATTACGCTGCCGAACATAGTCCAAACCCAAATTAACCTCAGATACTGAGGTATTTAGCAGCAGAGAGCATTCCTACGGATTTAGTTTCGCGAAATGCGGCCGACGAATCATCAAGCTACCGTACTAAGGTAAGTGGAATTGCTCCAAACTAGTGTCTATGTGTTCCTAGCTGTGAAGTGAATACTTCTCCCTTCTGGACTTCTGGAAAATAGCGAGTTTTCGACCGTCTTTCGATAAGCCTAAGTTTAGGCTAATTCAGAATAAAGTTGTATTTAGTACTGATTGATATATATATATATATATGAATGCAGTTGGGAGGAATAGCTGAAATACTGACCAAGCTACGCCGGTTAGTCGGGAAATCAGAAGTGAAGGTATGTAAAGCTAGTTTCCTCGGCAAGTTAGCAGTCTCGGTATAGTAAAATAGTTTAAAGGCCAGTAGAATGTTCAAAAGTCGTGTGTTATGTTTATTATGAATATTGGTACGATATTAGAAGCATCATGTTATGTATAGCGTGAAACTTGCTAGCACGATATAAATCCTAATACAAGTGTTAGGAACTGTACAACATGCCCAGTATGTGATTTAGTAAAGAATGTTAGGATATTATCGTATTCAATTGAAACCTAGTAAAGCAATGTGAGTATATGTAAGGTATCTTAGAAGTAGAATGATAGACTAAAATGAAGTTTAGAAAGCATGTTAGAAACAGTAAATCATGTTACTATAGAAACTCAGTTATACAACATAGTTTCCAGCAGAAAAACTATATCTTGTTCAACATGAGACTCAGTACAGTATGGCAGAAGATTATATTTATATACATATACCATTATCAGTCTCAGCATGTATTAAATACATACATACCACTATCACTAGTCAGCATATAGTATGTACAGATACTTTATCATCACTAGCTTCGGCATGTGGTATATGCAGATAGTATTACTAGTTGAGACCACTGTATTGTCTTGGGGTTGGATTACCTAGAATTCATGACCGCCCTAGGGTTAATAGCTGTACCGACTCGTCCGCCAAAGGGCGAGGATACGTCGCTCTATGGAGTGGCATGCCGTCCCACAGGGGACGAAGATGGGATGCCAGTTTCCCCATATTGTGCCTTGGTCGGCCCTTATACACCCCCGTCGAGCGGGTACGCCCGGGGTGTTGATTCAGGAGTCCTGCGGACTCAGGTACAGTTATAGTCAGGGGCTCAGCGAGCCCAAGTGCATACCCAGGGGATCGGCAGGATGCTGATAGTTATTATAAGGAGATGGGACGACCAGGGTAGGGGTATAGATTGCGTGTTGGTTGTACCTCCCGGCTTATAGGGGCCGGGTAAGTTTTGTGTGTGCTATGCTATGTTATGTTGTGTTATGCCATGTTATACTAGATACGAGTAGATCGACAGTAAAGCGATACATCTCCAGGTATGACTCCTACTCCTTCCAGCACGGTTAAGAGTAGGCTTAGCCTTACGTTTTCAATCAGTTTAGTCTATTTCTTTCTATTTCAATTCCATCAGTTGTATTGTTACTTTCAGATATTCTTCAGTTGTTGTTTTACATACTCGGTACCAGTGGTACTGACGCCCAGTGGGGTGCTGCATTACTTGCCTGCAGGTACTCAGAGACGAGGGGCCGATACCTCGTGATTCCAGCCAGCTCACGGGGTCATCAGCTCCAGTCATCCGGAGCTACATAGCTAGAGGTTTATCCCTTTCTTTTGTTGTACAGCATGGGTAGGTCGGGGCCCTGTCCCGACCATCTTATCAGTATTCTTAGAGGCTTGCAGTCTGTATGTATTTCCCTGAGGTCAGTTGAGCTGGTCATGTGAGGCCGTGTAGTCTGTTATAGCTGTTTAGCATTTCAGTTTATGTTGGTCGTTTGGGGCCTCTGTTGACAATAGTGGTGACCTCGCCGGTCACGTAGCTTTCCAGTATTTCATTATTGAGTTAAAGATGACTAGACAGCATGGTAGCCTTGTCGGCCCGCATAGGCTCCCCTATATTGATGTGTTTCTGGTTAGCTGTTAGTACAGGTACAGGTGGCTATAGGCCCAGCTGGCCGGAGGCTGTGTTTACAGCTGTTATATAGCCCTTTATTTCCAGGAGTATGAGTTAGAGCCAGCCAGGCACCAGATGTGCTTAGGCTCAGCAGTCTAGTGGTTCAGATCCTAGTAGGGCACCAGGTGCCAGTCATACCCCCCAAGGCGGGGCGTGACAAACTTGGTATCAGAGCAGGTCGTATCCGAGGGAGTCTGCAAGCCGTGCTAAGTAGAGTTCTGCCTATGGATGTGTTGTGCACCACATACTATGGGTAGGGGGCTGCAAGGCATGATAGAATGGTTGCCTTTTATTCTTATTCAGTCATGCTGTAGAGCGGTACAGTATAGGGTTGAGTCCCTAGAGCTTACTGTATTCTTTGGTTACAGATAATGTCAGACCAGCGACATCCTATCACAGGCTGGAGCCTAGATATTGCAGCAGGGGAAGGCACCAGCAGAATGCCTCACCCTCGTTTAGAATCAGCCCGATCAGAGGGCACTACAAAGGAATCGTCCCAGCCTTCTCAGTAGTCTCCACCACATCATGAGCCACTTGGGGCGACACCCCCTCCAGCAGTCCCCATACTGATACCTTCCAACCAGGAGGTTAGGAGTGCAGTAGTCATGTTAGCACAGATAATGGCTGCTCAGCGTCAGTCGATGCCGTCTACAGTTGCGGAGTTGTCAGGAGGGCCCGGTAGTTCAAGGGTCCGAGAGCTTTTGTCTTTGAATCCCCCGCAGTTTACAGGTACGGACCGGACAGAGGACCCTCAGGCTTTTCTGATCAAATGCAGAGAATTTTCAGGGTTATGCATGCCACGCCTACAGAATCGGTTGAGTTGGCAGCATTTCGGTTATGGGACATCGCCGTATTGTGGTATGAAAGCTGGGAAAGGTCCCGAGGGAGAGATGTTTCCCCTCTGACCTGGTCCAGCTTCTCAGGAGCTTTTCTGGATCACTATTTACCACGGGAGATTTGATAGGCCCCGGTGGACCAATTTCTACATCTAGAGCAGGGGGCCATGAGTGTTCGAGAATACGCCTTGCGGTTTGATTCTTTGGCCCGATACGCACTGGCCTTTGTTGATACCATGGCATCCAGAGTACACCGCTTCATCATGGGGTTGAATCCAGAATATGTTAAGGCTTGTATTACGGCCACACTGTGAGAGGACATGGATATTGCCCGAGTTCAGGCATTTGCCCAGAATATTGAGGGCATCAGGCAGCGGCATCGGGAGATCAGGAGGACCAATCAGGAACAGCACCGCAGGGACAGACCAGTTGAGTTTCAGAGGGAGGTTCAGGGAGGACCTAGGCCACGATTATTAGACAGGCCGCCCAGGCCCCCGCCTCCACCACAGCCGCAGAGGGGTAGATTTAGCCGCAGGGGGCAGTCAGAGACCGGCAGAGGTTCGCAGATTGCAGATTCACCATTACAGAGGAGGGCGGAGCAGAGTAGGTATACCCTACCACTTTGCCCTATATGCAGCCGACGCCATCCTGAAGCATGCAGGTATGGCTCCACCGGATGTTATATTTGTGGCCAAGAGGGCCATTTGATGAAAGATTGCCCAACCAGAGGTCAGGAGGATTGGGAAAGGCAGGATAGGGCATCCGCAGGGTCACGAGCTACAGCATCCTCGATAGGGCGTAGGCCCTCAGTTACAGAAGGCAGGGGTCGAGGCAGATCAAGGGCCTCCAGGGTAGGTGCGGGTCCAAGCCGCACATATGCTTTACTGGGGAGGCAGGATTCAGAAGCGTCACCTGATGTTGTGACAGGTATGATAACTATCTGCTTACACCCTACTTATGTATTGATTGATCCAGGATCTACTCTGTCCTATATTACTCCATTTGTGGCACGAAAGTTCAATATTGCACCAAAATTATTGCAGCAGCCTTTTTCAGTATCCACGCCGTCAGTGACTCTATTGTAGCTAACAGAATTTACCGAGGGTGTACAGTAGAGGTTGCTGACCGTCAGACCATAGTAGATCTGGTCGAGTTAGAAATGATAGACTTCGATGCCATAATGGGTATGAATTGGTTAGTGCCGTGCTTTGCCAATGTTGAATGTTGGACCAAGATAGTCCGATTCCACTTCCCAGGAGAAGCAGTGCGGGAGTGGAAGGGCAGCACTGCTACGCCGAAATGTAGGTTTATTTCCTACCTTCAGGCGAGGAAATTGATATCTAAGGGATGTATTTACCATCTGGTCAGAGTTCAGGATGTCCGAGCAGAATCTCCGACACTCCAGTCCGTTCCAGTGGTGAACGAGTTCCCTGATGTGTTTCCTGATGAGTTACCTGGTATTCCCCCAGAAAGGGAAATAGATTTTGCTATTGACTTGTTACCAGGCACTCAGCCGATATCGATTCCTCCTTATCGTATGGCTCCTGCAGAACTCAAAGAGTTGAAGGAGCAGTTGAAAGATTTGCTAGATAAAGGTTTCATCAGGCCGAGTACTTCTCCATGGGGTGCGCCAGTCCTGTTTGTGAGAAAGAAAGATGGCTCACTCCGTATGTGCATAGATTATCGGCAATTGAACAAAGTCACAGTGAAGAACAAGTACCCGCTTCCCAGAATTGATGACTTATTTGATCAGTTATAGGGAGCCAGATACTTTTCTAAGATTGACTTGTTGTCCGAATATCACCAGGTTCGAGTACGTGAAAGAGATATTCCTAAAACGGCATTCAGGACCCGATATGGACACTTCGAATTTTTAGTTATGTCCTTTGGGTTAACGAATGCCCCAGCAATATTCATGGACTTGATGAACATTATTTTCAGACCTTTCCTGGACCTGTTTGTAATAGTATTCATAGATGACATTCTGGTGTATTCTCTCTCTGAAACAGATCACCGAACTCATTTGCGAACAGTGCTCCAGATCCTCAGGGACCGCCAGTTATATGCTAAATTTTCTAAGTGTGAATTCTGGCTTAATTCAGTAGCCTTTTTAGGGCATATTGTGTCGGATGCTGGTATACAAGTTGACAAGCAGAAAATAGAAGCAGTCAAATCATGGCCTAGGCCTACCACTCCGACCGAGGTCCGTAGTTTTCTGGGATTAGCAGGTTATTACAGGAGGTTTGTCGAGGGATATTCTACTATAGCGGCACCTCTGACTAAACTGACACAGAAGGCAGCGAAGTTTCAGTGGACAGAGGTATGCGAGCAGAGCTTCCAGGAACTGAAAAATAGATTGACCTCCGCCCCAGTGTTATCACTACCGGAAGGTACAGAGGGTTATGCGGTGTATTGCGACACATCAAGCGTTGGGTTGGGTTGTGTGTTGATGCAGCATGGTAAAGTGATTGCATATGCTTCCAGGCAGCTGAAGAAACACGAAAAGAGTTACCCTACCCACGACCTGGAGTTAGCCGCAGTGATCCACGCCTTGAAAATGTGGAGACATTACCTGTATGGTGTCCATGTTGATATTTTCATAGATCACAAGAGCCTACAGTATATCTTCACTCAGAGGGAGTTGAATCTACGGCAACGTCGCTGGTTGGAGCTGTTAAAGGATTATGACGTGAATATTTTGTACCATCCGGGGAAAGCCAATGTTGTAGCAGATGCTCTCAGTCGTAAGTCCATGGGGAGTTTGGCATATTTGCAGCCCGAGCAGCGGGAATTGGTCAGGGAAATACATCAGTTAGATAGCCTAGCCGTTCGTGTAGCAGAAGCAGAGGACGGTAGAACGGTAATTCAGAACACCGCCGTGTCCTCATTAGTTGTGGAAGTGAAAGGACGGCAATATGAGGATCCTGACCTGGTCCAGCTCAAAGGCAGAATCCAATAGGGTAAAGCGCCAGATTTTCAGGTAACTGAGGAGGAAGTGTTGTTATGTAAAGGTCGCCTATGTGTTCCAGATATTTCAGGGCTCTGCCACCAGATTATGAACGAGGTACATTACGCCCGTTATTCTCTTCACCCCAGTGCGACAAAAATGTACCACGATATCAAAGAAATCTACTGGTGGCCAGGTATGAAAAGAGAAATTGCTGAATTTGTAGCTCAGTGTCCTAACTGCCAACAGGTGAAAGCAGAACATCAGAAACCAGGCGATTTGACTCAGGACATAGTTGTGCCTCTCTGGAAATGGGAAGCAGTGAATATGGATTTTGTAGCAGGATTACCTCGTACCAGACACAGATCTGACTCTATATGGGTGATAGTTGATAGATTGACAAAGTCAGCTCATTTCCTGCCAGTAAGAGCTACTTTCTCGGCCGAAGATTATGCTGAGTTGTATATCTGAGAGATACTCAGATTGCACGGAGTGCCAGTATCCATTATTTCAGACAGAGGAGCACAGTTTACGGCTAGATTTTGGCGGTCGTTTCAGAGAGGTCTGGGAACACAGATTAATTTGAGCACAGCATTCCATCCTCAGACAGATGGACAGGCTGAACGCACAATTCAGACGCTCGAAGATATGTTGCGAGCATGTGTGCTAGATTTCGGTGGTAGTTGGGATAAGCATTTGCCGTTAATTGAATTTGCCTACAATAACAGCTATCACTCAGCCATCCAAATGGCGCCTTTTGAGGCTTTATACGGGCGAAAATGCAGATCGCCAGTTGGCTGGTTTGAAATAGGAGAATCAGCGTTAGTTGGGTCAGACACTGTTCAGCAGTCAGAGGGGAAGGTAAAGCTTATCCGAGAACGTTTACTGACTACACAGAGCCGCCAGAAATCATATGAAGATGTGCGGCGCAGAGATTTGGAGTTTGATGTGAATGACTGGGTATTTTTGAAAGTGTCTCCGATGAAAGGGGTGATGAGATTCGGCAAGAAAGGTAAGCTCAGGCCGAGGTTTGTTGGGCCTTATCAGATTCGTCGAAGGATAGGCCGAGTAGCATATGAGTTGAACTTGCCTCCAGAATTAGAATCCGTTCATCCGGTCTTCCATGTATCTATGCTGAGGAAATGCATAGGAGACCCATCCAGAGCAGTCCCAGTCCAGGATATCCAGGTTACAGAAAAGCTGGCTTATGAAGAAGTTCCAGTAGCCATCTTAGACAGACAGATTCGTAGATTAAGAACTAAAGATATTGCATCTGTCAAGGTATTGTGGCATAACAGGAACCGAGAGGAGATGACTTGGGAGGTGGAGGAAGATATGAAAGATAGATATCCTCACTTATTCCAAGCCTAGTCAGGCGACAGGTATGTCCGTATCATTACTTATGCAATACCTTATAGTTGTATATGAATAAATGAGAAAGATTGATGCTTAGCTATCTAGTGAATCCTAAAGTATTGTGTGCAGTACCTGTATTGGACTTTTCTGCGTTTCAGGTTTTTGGTATAGTCCATATTACAGGGGAGACTCTGCCAAAATTTTTCTAAACAAGTAAGTTGAAAAGTCCTCTAGATAGCAGTTTCCATTCGAGGACGAATGTTCTTAAGGGGGGAGAATGTTATACCCCGTAAGATTTCTGACACCTAGATGGCCTATTCGCACGGTGATTAAGCATGTTTGAAAGCCATACATGCTAGAGGAAGGCCCGGAAAAGGATCAGACGGATAGCCTGTCGAACCATCACGGAAGGAGCCGAGGCAGAGCCCCTCCGCGATGGCAACATGTCACGGAGGTGGAGCCTCCGCGTTGGCCCTGCCCAGGCTCAAGTATATAAAGCCCCACTTCGGTTTATTTCCATTTAAAACATATGAAATTTCCAGAAAACGCAGAGGAACAGAGGAGAACGAAGAGGGTAAATATATTTTCGTCCGATTATGCTGCCAAACGTAGTCCAAACCCAAATTAACCTCAGATACCGAGGTATTTAGCAGCAGAGAGCATTCCTACGAATTTAGTTTCGTGAAATACGGCCGACGAATTGTTGAGCTACCGGACTAAGGTAAGTGGAATTGCTCCAAACTAGTGTCTATGTGTTCCTAGCTGTGAAGTGAATACTTCTCCCTTCTGGACTTCTGGAAAATAGCGAGTTTTCGACCGTCTTTCGATAAGCCTAAGTTTAGGCTATAATTATATCGAAAGTGATGTCGTCCTTCAGAATAAAGTTGTATTTAGTACTGATTGATGTATATATGAATGCAGTTGGGAGGAATAGTTGAAATACTGACCAAGCTACGCCGGTTAGTCGGGAAATCAGAAGTGAAGGTATGTAAAGCTAGTTTCCTCGGCAAGTTAGCAGTCTCGGTATAGTAAAATAGTTTAAAGGCCAGTAGAATGTTCAAAAGTCGTGTGTTATGTTTATTATGAATATTGGTACGATATTAGAAGCATCATGTTATGTATAGCGTGAAACTTGCTAGCACGATATAAATCCTAATACAAGTGTTAGGAACTGTACAGCATGCCCAGTATGTGATTTAGTAAAGAATGTTAGGATATTATCGTATTCAGTTGAAACCTAGTAAAGCAATGTGAGTATCTGTAAGGTATCTTAGAAGTAGAATGATAGACTAAAATGAAGTTTAGAAAGCATGTTAGAAACAGTAAATCATGTTACTATAGAAACTCAGTTATACAACATAGTTTCCAGCAGAAAAACTATATCTTGTTCAACATGAGACTCAGTACAGTATGGCAGAAGATTATATTTATATATATATACCATTATCAGTCTCAGCATGTATTAAATACATACATACCACTATCACTAGTCAGCATATAGTATGTACAGATACTTTATCATCACTAGCTTCGGCATGTGGTATAAGCAGATAGTATTACTAGTTGAGACCACTGTATTGTCTTGGGGTTGGATTACCTAGCATTCATGACCGCCCCAGGGTTAATAGCTATACCGACTCGTCCTCCAGAGGGCGAGGATACGTCGCTCTATGGAGTGGCATGCCGTCCCACAGGGGATGAAGATAGGATGCCAGTTTCCCCATATTGTGCCTTGGTCGGTCCTTATACACCCCCGTCGAGCGGGTACGCCCGGGGTGTTGATTCAGGAGTCCTCCGGACTCAGGTACAATTATAGTCAGGGACTCAGCGAGCCCAAGTGCATACCCAGGGGATCGGCAGGATGCTTATAGTTATTATAAGGAGATGGGACGATCGGGGTAGGGGTATCGATTGCGTGTTGGTTGTACCTCCCGGCTTATGGGGGCCGGGTAAGGTTTGTGTGTGCTATGCTATGTTATGTTGTGTTATGCCATGTTATACTAGATACGAGTAGATCGACATTAAAGCGATACATCTCCAGGTATGACTCCTACTCCTTCCAGCACGGTTAAGAGTAGGCTTAGCCTTACGTTTTCAGTCAGTTTAGTCTATTTCTTTCTATTTCAATTCCATCAGTTGTATTGTTACTTTCAGATATTCTTCAGTTGTTGTTTTACATACTCGGTACCAGTGGTACTGACACCCAGTGGGGCACTGCATTACTTGCCTGCAGGTACTCATAGACGAGGGGCCGATACCTCGTGATTCCAGCCAGCTCACAGGGTCATCAGCTCCATTCATCCGGAGCTAGATAGCTAGAGGTTTATCCCTTTCTTTTGTTGTACAGCATGGGTAGGCCGGGGTCCTGTCCCGACCATCTTATCAGTATTCTTAGAGGCTTGCAGTCTGTATGTATTTCCCTGTGGTCAGTTGAGCCGGTCATGTGAGGCCGTGCAGTCTCTTATAGCTGTTTAGCATTTCAGTTTATGTTGGCCGTGTGGGGCCTCTATTGACAGTAGTGGTGACCTCGCCGGTCACGTAGCTTTCCAGTATTTTATTGTTGAGTTACAGATGACTAGACAGCATGGTGGCCTTGTCGGCCCGCATAGGCTCCCCTATATTGATGTGTTTCTGGTTAGCTGTTAGTACAGGTACAGGTGGCTATAGGCCCAGCTGGCTGGAGGCTATGTTTACAGCCGTTATCTAGCCCTTTGTTTCCAGGAGTCTAAGTTAGAGCCAGCTAGGCACAAGATGTGCTTAGGCTCAGCAGTCTAGTGGTTCAGGTCCTAGTAGGGCACCAGGTGCCAGTCATACCCCCCAAGGCGGGGCGTGACAAAACATAATTTTTGATTGAAAACAATTTAAAATCTACCCAAGCTTCACAATTCATTAATATGAATATAATCTAATAATACCCATTTATAGAGATTGAAGAATTATGCAATTGGGTAAAAACTCCATACTTGATTATAGGTGATTTATCATGATTTGATAGAAATTGAGCATGGGTGTGGAAGGAGACACCCACTCATAACCTTACATACCTAGGAAGGATGATTTTACCACTTCTCTCATTGCCCAAGATGAGATTCCAATGGAAACCTTGAAAACTTGCTCTAAATCCTTTCTTCAAGCTCTCAAGTTTGCATGCATGGAATAAATTAGATTAGAATAGGTTTTCCCCTATTAAAACCTTGTAACACGAGCCTTAAACGACATAGTATAGGCCCCTAGGACTTAGGAATTACGAAAGAGCCCTTACTAAAATCGCTGAAAAAAACTGCCAGGTGGTCCTAAAGGATGACCTGACGGCTCGTTACCAGGGCCAACAACTCATTGGGTTACCCGTTATACTTGACAACCTCTTGGGGATCATAACGAGGGACGTAACGACTCGTTAGGGGTGACCACGACTCGTGGTCACCAATCGTCAAGTACACTGCCTCCCTTATACCAATTTACTTGTTTATCATCCAACGAGTCATACCACGACTCGTTGCCTGACATGATGAGTCATGGCCTCCTCCATTAAGTACACTATTTAACCTCTTCTATTTTTCCTTCTCTCTCACCCCACGGCTGACCTAACAACTCGTGGTGTCTGACCATGAGTCGTTCCCTCGCCCCTGGGGACCCCTTATCCTCCAATCCTTCCCAACTCTTCCAGGCCTCCCAACGAGTCACTTGACGACTCATAGGCTCTCCTCACGAGTCGTCCAATGACTCGTTCTGCACCTGCAACCCAAATTTTCAGTTTTTCCCCATTTCAACTCCCTGGTCTGATCTTTAAGCTCCCGGGGTATAACAGAATGACTCTACTTATGGCGTCATATTTTTTCATATATATTGAATAATTACCAATCAAATAATTATATACTGTTATACATAGATTATAGAAAATAATCTAATCAATATTATTTCTATCACGCCCCACCTTGGGAGACATGACTGGCACCTAGTGTCACACTGGGCCTAGACTAATCTAACTGGCTTGGTGCACTATTGGTGCACGCTTGTCACTTAGTTCAAGAAATCAATGAGCTATATCTCGGTTGTAAACACAGCCTCTGACTGACATGGACACCTGTAAAAGAAGGCAGCTAACCACCGACCATACAATTACAGGGATCCTATGCAGGTTGACAAGACCACCATGTTGTCTAATTATAACTGAAAAATGAAATTAAATAACTAAACTACGGTATAGCCAACAAGGCTTCTATCTGATAGCTAAACAAGGCCCCAGGTGGCCATTACATGAAATAAACATACATGGGCCCCACACGGCCAATAACAAGAGCTAACTATAGAAAATCTGCAGTGTACAAGCCTATAAGAGTGAAATAATGATCGAGACAGGGCCCCGACCTACCCATAAGTTGTACAACAAAAGAACAAACCTCTACTAACTTTCAGCTTTGGAGGGAAAGAGCTGAATGAACTGCTGACTTTAGCTGAAGGCTAAGAACATCCCAAACTACGTCTATCTGCACCTGCAGGAAAGTAATACAGTACCCCGATGATGGGCGTCAGTACAATATGTACCGAATATGTAAAGCAGTAGGATAATAACTGACTGAAAGCTGGTAAAACTGAAGTAATCAATAAAGAGAGTAAGAATTTAACCTGAGTAACCTTACCGTCTGAAGTATCTAACTAACAAGTTTATATATATAAACAAGAAGCTAACTGGGCCCCCATAAGCCTGGAGGGTACAAACAACACAGAATAACCTACCTGGGCCCCCATAAGCCCCAGCAAGTACAAACAATGTACACCTCTACTATCTGGCTACTAAAGGCTGTAAGCATACTGTGACTCTAGGATATTCATTCTATAAAATTGTATTTGAGCCTAGTAGGCTCCTGCAGCTGTGTCTGTGTCTGAGCTATCTGGGATATGTAACTGAACCCCGAGCCTTGGCTCGACTATGGGTCATAATATAATTGATATAGCTGGATAAGACCCTCAAGGCCTCTATCTGGGGTAACTCAAGACGTCCCTCACGACCCCTATCTAATAGAACTCACAATGGCCCTCATGGCCTCGATCTGATAGAACTCACTGTAGACCTCACGGCCTCAATCTGATAGGACTCAATATGGCCCTCACGGTCTCAATCTTATAAGACTCAGTATGTCCCTCACAACCTTAACCTAATAGACCTCAATATGGACCTTACAGCCTCAACCTAATAGAACTCGCTATGGCCCTCGCAGCGACAAAATCTAACAACCCAAACATTGTAAAGAAACTAATTTAGCTAGGGTCAATTCAGACGGGGGTTACTATATCACTAGTGTCATCTCAATTCTATTCATAACAGCTAACCACAATAGGGTTACTCTGAAATACTGTAGCTACATAAGTCGTACTAACTTTATGATGAACATAATTTGACGAAAAGGACATTCTTACATACCTTGAGTGCCGACTTCCACATAACTGGCGAATTCAAACTTGTAATTGGCGGTTCTGTCCAACTGCATTCCTTATACTAAGAAAATAGGGCTAAAATCAATACTAAACTCGACATAAATGATAACTTTTAATAATAATAGTAACTACAATTCAACTCTGAATAATTTGGTGAAAACCCACAATTTCTCGAGAGTTTAGAAGGGAGAAATACTCACCTAAGACCCGTGGCCATTTCGGAAGCAATTTGAAACAATTCTAAAAACTTTTATACGGCGGAGCTTCGATTTGCCAAGCAAGTTTTTGAGAAATAATTCTGTAGTAATGCTCCCTGTAGGCCTAGAACTCGTTACCCTAAGTTAATTTGTGTTTGGACGGTGTTTGGTCGCGTAATAGGATGAAAACTAATTGAAAGTTGTGTTTTCCCTTATCTCTGGCCGAGGGAATATGTCAAAATGGGTTAAAATAAGCTAAGGGAGTATATTTATGTCACATGGGCGGTGGCAAGGGTGGCTCCCCGCGCCGCCCATCACGCCAGACCCACTATCGCGCTGCGCCTCTCAAGGCACCAGAAGGCCTGGTGCATCGCTCTGGCCCTGTGCGCGCTAGTCCCATCCATCCCTGCTTCCGAGGCTTTTCCTACATGCGTCAAACTCTCTTTATTCATCACAAATCCACGCATACGTCTACCAACTGATAACGTTTGACAGGGTGTAACATCCTCCAACCCTTAGGAACATTTGTCCTCGAATGTCATCTTCAGGCTTACAGGAGTTAACTCTTTTAGCTAGTACTTAGAAAAATTTTGGCAGTGTCTTCTTTGTAATATGGACTAGCCAGAAACCTGGAACACAGAAAAGTCCATCATGGGTACTTCACAGGATGCTATAAACAGCTATTTCACCACAGAGAGGTATCCAGCTAAATAGTACTAATAACTTAAGCAGCAAAAATAACAACTGAATAACTTAATTGTATAATCTGAATCAATCCTGGAACAAGTGAGGATATCTAGACCTCATGTCGTCCTCAGTTTTTCAGGTCATCTCTTCTTTATTTCTATTCCTCCACAACACTTTAACAGAGGAGAAGTCTTTAGTTCTCAGTCTACAGACCTGTTTATCTAATATTGCAACCGGAATTTCTTCGTGGGCTAATTCCTCAGTAACTTGAACATCCTCAACTGGCACAACTCGGGACGGGTCCCCTTTACATTTTCGCAACATGGACATGTGAAATACTGGGTGAATAGAATCTAATTTTGAAGGCATCTCTAATTCATATGCCACTCAGCCTATCCTTCGGATGATCCGATACGGCCCAATGAATATAGGGCTAAGCTTGCCCTTCATGCCAAATCTCATTACGCCCTTAATTGGCGACACTTTAAGGACTACTCAATCGTTATCATTAAATTCTAAGTCTATGTGCCGCACATCAGAGTAGGACTTTTGACGACTCTGGGCTTTCAGTAACTGCTCTCTGATAAGTTTTATTTTCTATTCTGACTAGTGAATCATATTTGATCCGACTAACTCTACCTCTCCTACCTCAAACCATCCAATGGGGGGCCAGCATTTCCTCCCATATAGTTCCTCATAAGGCGCCATCTGAATTGCAAAATGATAACTGTTATTATATGCAAATTCCATAAGGGGTAAATGTTCATCACAGATTCCTCCAAAGTCTAGCACACATGCTCGTAACATGTCCTCGAGCGTCTGAATGGTGCGCTTTGCCTAGTCATCTGTCTGGGGATGAAAAGCTATACTCAAATTAATTTGTGTCCCAAACCTTTCTGAAATGATTGCCAAAATCTACCTGTAAACTATGCCCTCTCTCTGAAATGATAGATGTTGGGACACCGTGCAACCAGACTATCTCTTTAATGTATAACTCGGCGTAATCTTCAGGTGAAATGTGGTCCAAACTGGCAGAAAGTGAGCTGATTTTTCCAACCTATCAAAAATCACCCAAATAGAGTCAAATTTGCATCTCGTACGGGGTAATCCTATCACGAAGTCCATATCAACTACCTCTCATTTCCACGTAGGTATAGCCAACACCTGAGTTAGGCCGCCAAGTTTCTAATGTTCAACTTTTACTTGTTGGCAATTAGGACACTATGCTACAAATTCGGCTACACCTTTCTTCATTCCAGGCCACCAGTATATCTCTTTTATGTCGTGGTACATCTTCGTTCAACCTGGATGAAGAGAGTAATGAGAGTAGTGTAACTCTACCACAATCTGTTGGCGGAGCGCTAGTACATCTGGAATGCAGAGGCGACCTCTGTACCGCAAAACCCCATCTCTGGTTACCTTGAAAGCTGATAATTCACCTTGATGAACCTTATCTCTAAGCTGTGCTAAATAAGAATCCTCATATTGCCACTCTTTTACCTCTTCCACCAGGGATGATACTGCTGTATTCTGTATTATAGCCCCATTATCCTCTGAATCGACTATCTGAACTACTAAATTGGCTAGCCGGTGCAATTCTTGGGACATTTCCCAATGTTTTGGTCTTATATGTGCCAGACTGCCCATGGATCGGTGACTGAAGGCATCCTCTACAATATTGGTCTTCCCTGGGTGATACAAGATGTTCACGTCATAATCTTTCAACAATTCTAGCCAATGGTGTTGTCGTAAATTCAGCTCTTTCTATGTGAAAATGTATTGGAGGCTTTTATGATCAATAAAAATGTCCACATGTACCCCATACAAGTAATGCCTCCATATTTTTAAGGCATGAACCACTGTAGCTAATTCCCAAGTCATGGGTGGGATAGTTTCTTTCATGTTTCCTTAATTTCCTTGAAACATATGCAATTACTTTTTCGCGTTGCATCAAAACACACCCTAACCCAATGCCTGAAAAGTCACAATATATAGCATAATCCTCTAACCCTTCCGGAAAAGCTAACACTGGTGTTGATGTCAATCTGCTGTTCAATTCCTAGAAACTCTGCTCACAAGCCTCGGTCCAATAAAATTTGGCTGCTTTCTGAATCAATTTAGTCAAAGGCGCTGACAGGGTAGAAAATCCTTCCACGAACCTTCTATAATACCTGGCTAATCCTAGGAAGCTGCGAACCTCCATTGGAGTTGTAGGCCTAGGCCATGTCTTTACTGCCTCAATTTTCTATGAATCAACCTGAATACCAGCTTCTGATACAATATGGCCCAAGAAAGCTGTAGATTTTAACTAGAACGCACATTTAAAAAACTTTTCATATAGCTGGCGGTCTCTGAGAATCTGGAGTACTATGCGCATATGATCTCTATGTTCTGCTTCTGAGCGGGAGTATACCAAAATATCGTCAATGAATATTATCACAAACAGATCTAAATATGGCCTAAATATACTATTGATTATGTCCATAAACACTGTTGGTGCATTTGTCAACCCGAAAGACATAACTAGGAACTTGAAATGACCATACCTGGTCTTGAAAGCTGTCTTTAGGATATCTTTCTCCTGAACTCAAACCTGGTGGTACCCGAATCAAAAGTGAAATTTGAAAAAGTATTTTGCCCCTTGGAGCGGATCAAACAAATCATCTATCCTGGGAAGTGGGTACTTATTCTTAATAGTAACCTTGTTCAATTGCTGATAGTCTATGCACATGCGGAGGGAGCCATCTTTCTTTCTCACAAACAAAACTGGCGCACCCCACGGTGATGTACTCATCCTGATAAAGCCCTTATCCAGCAGATCTTTTAGCTATTCTTTCAATTCTCTCAGTTCAGCAGGATCCATTCGGTATGGAGGGATAAATATAGGCCTAGTACCTGGTAGCAAGTCTATAGAAAAATATATTTCCCACTCTAAGGGAACACCAGGAAGTTCTTCTGGGAACACATTTGGGAACTCATTAACCACTGGAATAGACTATAGGGTCAGGGATTCTTCTTGCATATCCTGAACCCTAAAAATATAGTAGGTACACCCCTTTGCTATCAACTTTTCCTCCCGAAGATAGGATATGAACTTACCTTTTGGCATAGTTGTATTATCTCTCCACTCTCGCGCTACCTCTCTTGGGAAATGGAATTGGACAATTCTGGTCCAACACTCTACAGTGGCATAACATGGTGCCACCCAATCCATACCCATAATTACATTAAAATCAATCATTTCTAATTCTACTAGATCTGCTAAGGTCTGGCGACCAACGACCTCTACTGTATAACCCTGCTAAATTCTTTTTGCAATAATAGAGTCACCGACTGGTGTAGCCACTGAGAAGGGTCGCTGAAGCAATTCTGGCCCTATATTAAACTTTCGGGACACTAATGGAGTAACATATGATAAAGTAGAGCCCGGGTCTATCAAAGCATAAACTGAGTGAGAGCTGATAACGCTCAAACCATACCTCCTATCGAAGTATGAAGCGGAAGTTGTCAATAAAGCACCTAACTATAGGTTGGGGTCGATCCCACAGGGAATATGGAAGAGCTAGACTAAAGTCGATAAGTGAACTTGTTAGGTAGTTACTCCAAATAGGGGGTTCTAAAGAAAACAATAAATAAAAACACAGTTAAAACTTTAGTTGAAATCAAGAATGAAAGATAACTATGATTTTGTGTTCTCCATGGGTTCATAACTGCTTCGGGTATACATACGTGATCATCACCAATGCTTACTTGTAGAACTGATAACTTAGGTTCATTCAAACAACTGGCTCGTCCCTGTTAAATGACTATATTCAATCACCAGGTCAGGTCTCATGAGTAATTGCAAATTAACCGTTATCAATATGTCTCAAATTTAACTATCCTACGACCACAGCTCAAGTTAATACAATGATCTTCAAGATCAAGGCTTTGTTGTAGTTTTCTTTTCCTAATCTCTACCTCTCTAGGCTCGAGCAAGTAAAGAATTCAGGCATGTCCTAACGTTGTACACCATTAAGAAACGTTTAAGCATGAAGAGAATACAATACAAGTGTTTTCCATTGGTTTTGAATTTCTTTTATGTAACCTAGCTTGTTAATCCACCATGGTTCTCACAACCCTAGCTATGGAGATTTTAGCCTCTCATAGTTGTAAGATTGTGATTTGCATTCATATTTAAATACATAAATCAATACTTACAATTATGGATGAGAGAAAAACTTCTTTATATTAATCAGCTAAATCCTCAAGAAAAATATGAAGATCAAAAAAAAATCAAGAAAAGGTTTATCACAAGTTGAACAACTCAATTCTCACCTCTAAGTCTCCCTAACTTCGTTGCTAATCAATTCTAATCACTCCTAGTTACCTCTCTCTTGAAAATAAAACATAAAACATATTTATACAGACATAAAAATCCTTTTCCTAGGCTAACAGGGTCTATATCAATAACTGAATCCACCTGCCTCATGACTTGTCCTACGATCCATAGCAGGTATGTATGGGTCGTACCTGCTTCCCGTAGGTCATTGGCTGGCTGAAATTTGGCTAAGTGTTGTACCTTGGTATGATTCGCACATGCTTCCTACGAGTCGTACTGAGCTTCTGTGGCTTGACTCTAAGAAGTTGAATATTTTCTGAAGTTTGTCATGAGTGCTTTGATACGACTCATACCTTGCTACCACGACTCGTACTGTCTATCTATAGCAGGAGTCAGCCTCTTGTGCAAATCTTCTAAATCTTCCCACGACTTCTTCACTACGGCTTGTACAAGCTTTGTACGACTCGTACTGAGAGTCGTAGGATACACCTATTCATCCCTAGCCTTTTGAAACTTCTCACGACCAGCGATACGATTCGTAGAACCTTCCTACGGCTCGTACTGAGGACTGTGGTTAAGACTATTTTCTGCACTTCCTGGCTATCTTTTTGTCACGCCCGGAGCCTACACCCTGGATGTAACATGGTACTTGAAGCCACAAGTGATCCCAAGTAAACCCCTAGTCTATCATTCACTAGCATTCTGAGTAAACATGCACAGTGAAACTTTTAAATAACAGATTTATCAGTTTAAGAAAATGTAAAGACTGAAAAGTAGAGAAAGAAATAATATATCTTAAATACAATTCTGAAAGACAAGTCTGGTCTGAAAGCCAACTACTAAGGAGTTGCTGGGAAAGATCCCCAGCTAACTCTAAATCTAAACAAAACAATAGCCAAATGAAGTAAATAAACAAAGCCCTCGAATGAGGAGGACTCACACTCTGATCTGTTGAACTGGAATGCTTTGAAACTAAAGTAACTATTTGTGCTGAACCTGAGAACCTACAGCTGTATCATGAAATGATACAGTGTAAAAAGCATGCGTCAGTACTTTGAATGTAATGAGTAAGTGGGAGAAACATACTGAATATAAAGTCTGAGCTAAAATGACATACCATGACCAATAGGTAAGCTAAACTGAACTACTAATATAATCTGAAATGGTCAAGACGACCCTATCTGATGGCCAAGGACATGCCCTGAGTCTGAAACACTGAATATGAGATACTGTATTGAACTGAGTTGTTTGTTCAGATAATGGACTGGACTGACAGTGGGAGAGTCTATAACCGACATTTAACCACGTGAGCTAGACGTGGAGTCCGATGTATACAACCCATCGGCGGGACCCAATATACCTTGCCAGGATATAAAGGCATGAACTGGTGATCAAAAAAATATCCGGGGACAATCAGGCCAAGTAATACTGTAACCTACGCTGGCAACGTAGTTCTGGGAACCTGGGTGCACTGGAACCCCGGCCCGCTCGTTGCTAATTTCTACTCCCACTGGACAACCTAAATTGAACTACTAAGTTGAAGGCTCGAAACTGGGGCCCAAGACTAGTGAGGGACGAATAATGCATGTACCCTGAGAGCCATATCAGACCAGATTCTGAAACTGGATTCTCAAACTGATCAGAGCTGCTTATCTAGAAGCGTCGTAACCGTCTACAGAACAACTAATAACTGAACTAGGGTCCTGGGGATGGTCAGAGCTATAACAAAATATCATGACCACCTAATAGACCAAATAACTGAAATCTTAATCTGAGTCTGAAAGCTGGGAGGCACCACTGACACCTCAAAAATAAACTGGAGTCAAACTGATCAGTTGACATTTTCTGGACAACGCTGAGGTTGCTAAAATCTGACTGAAGCTAGACTAATATGATTCTGACTAAGACTAGACTGATAGAGTTTTGTGTTCTAACTAACTAATATACTAAGCAGCTAATAGAGAATTTCATTCAACATACTAAATTCATTCTGATTCATGGGATATTTACCCAACACATACGAATAGCAAGAAAATTCTAGGAATTCAACCCAAAGCATTCTTCATTCACTAGAGGAAATTTAATAAGTAAAAACCATTACTCAAAAATTAGGGCTCAAATTCACTTTTGTAATAATACTGACAATTTGATGAGGAACTGATGAAGATTATAGTAACAATAAGTATAAACATCGTTCTGAGGGAAATCAACGAAAATAAACATGAATGCTTCTCATACTCGAAAACTCAGGGCTTAAAACTTTAAGAAGAAATTGAGGAAGACTTTGGGGACACAAGGGAAGGACAATCCCCTTGCTAAAACCCCATATACCTGGTGAAGAATTCCCTGAAGAAGAGGACCTGGACTGCTGGGATGAATGAATAACCTTAAGTCTTGCTAGAGTGTTTCTTGGGAGAACCGTCGATGAAATTCTGAGTGTAGACGTGAGAATGGGGGGAGAAAACCGCTCAAACCCTCTAATAGTTCTGAATTTAGGTTCAAAACGATGTAGTTTAGGGACTAAGTAAATAGGAGATTACTAAAATAACCCTGGTAAACAATTCTAAAACTGGTCGATGGGGTCCCAACGGGTCACTCAACGAGTCGTTGGTTGGGACCACGACTCATTGGGACCTATCGTTAGGTTTACTGCCCGGATTCACTAATGTCACCACGAGGGACTCAACAAGTTGTGGTCACTGACCACGGCTCGTGGTCACCACTCGTGGACCACACTGCCTCATTATGAGGATTTAATGCCAAGTCCTGTAACGGATGACTTAACGAGTCATCTGCACTGATAACGACTCGTTGCACCCACTCATCAAGTACATTGGACGACTACATATAATACCAACTAGAGCCTGCCCACGAGTGACCTAGTAGTGACTACAACTCGTGAGGTTCCTCATTGGGTACACTTCCTCCTTTCTTTGAAATCTCCAGCCTCCTCCTCACGGCTCACCTAACGAATCGTGAGGTCACCTAATGAGTCGTTAGGTGGGTCGTTCTGCAACATTTATGTAGTTTCCCAGTTCTGAATTAAGTCCCGGATATTGATTTTGAGCTTCCGAGGCATTACACTATCTCCTCCAACATTCATCCTCGGATATTAAAAAACTCATAACAACTAGAAAAATAATAATCAAAGCATTCAAATACTACTCATTCAACTTCAAAACGACCGAAGTGACTACCTCCATTTTAGAGAATCTAAAAGAACTGAATTTTACTTTTCATAAACACAACCAAAGTCAGAAAGAAAATTTAGTTACATAAACTGAATTTAGCAACTAGTTCAGGTCTTAAAATAAAATTCACATATCAAACTGCAACAAAGTCGGTAGAGAACAAGTGTGGGTATTTGGCCCTCATATCTACTTCGGCCTCCCATGTAGCTCCTTCAACTTGCTGATTCCTCCATAGAACCTTGACTGAAGCTATTTTCTTATTCCTCAACCTACGAACCTGACGGTTTAGGATTTGGACTGGTACCTCCTCATAGGTGAGGCTATCCTTGACTGCCACATTGTCCAATGGCACCATAGAGGTTGGATCTCCAATACACTTTTTCAGAAGTAATACATGGAAAACTGGATGTACAGCTGCTAGTTCTGAAGGTAACTCTAACTCATAGGCTACCTTGCCGATACGCCTCAAAATCTATAAGGTCCCACATACCTTGGACTGAGCTTCCCCTTCTTTCCACACCTCATCACCCCTTTCATGGGTGAAATTTTCAGGTACACCTAATCATCAACTGCAAACTCCAACTCTCTTCTCCGTACATCGACATAAGATTTCTGGCGGCTCTAAGCTATTTTTAACCTTTCTCGAATGAACTGAACTTTCTGCATTGCCTCATGAACTGCGTCTGGCCCTATCAAAGTAGTTTCACCACTTCAAACCATCCTATAGGAGATCTACTCCTTCTACCATATAATGCCTCAAACGGGGCCATCTGAATGTTGGAATGGTAGCTATTGTTGTATGCAAATTCGATAAGAGGCAGATGGTCATCCCAATTACCCTTAAAATCGATCGCGCATGCTCTTAGCATATCCTCTAGAGTCTGAATAGTCCACTCAGCTTGCCCATCTGTCTGCGGGTGTAAAGTTGTACTGAGCTTGACCTGAGTGCCAAGTCCCTTCTGAAAATACTTTTAGAAATAGGAGGTGAACTGGGTACACCTGTCTGAAATAATAGCCAATGGAACCCCATGAAGTCTAACCAGCTCCCGAATATAAAGTTTAGCATAATCCCCAACTGAATCTGTGGTTTTGACTGGGAGGAAATGTGCTGACTTAGTCATTTAGTCTACTATTACCCAGATTGAGTCATGCTGTTGATGAGTCCGAGGTAGACCCGTAATGGAGTCCATATTTACTTCTTCCCACTTCCAGGTGGGTATGTTGATATCCTGGGTCGTACCTCCTGGTCTCTAGTGTTCTACCTTGACCTACTGGCAGTTCGGGAACTTAGCCAGGAATTCGACAATGTCTCTTTTCATGTCGTTCCACCAGTAAATGTCCCTCAAATCAAGGTACATTTTAGTAGCACTAGGGAGAATGAAATATCTTGAGTTGTGTGCCTCAGCCAAAATTTGTTGTCTTAACTCACCAATATCTGGCACGCACAATCTGCCCTAGTAACAAAGCACCCCATCTCCCCCTTGGGAGAAAGCCTCAACCTCCTTTCTGAGAACCGCTTCCTTGAGTTTAAGTAGAACTGGTTCTTCATCTTATCTAGACTTAACTTCAACCACCAAAGATGAACTCGACCCATTTTGCACAACTACTCCACCTTCGGCGGAGTCCATCAGTTGTACCCCTAACCGGGCTAATCTGTGAACATCTCTCACCAATTCCTTTTTACCTTCTTTCACCTGAGTTACGCTACCCATAGACATTCTTCTTAGAGCATCAGCCACTACGTTGGCCTTACCCGGGTGATACAGCACACTGATGTCATAATCCTTTAGCAGTTCCAACCAACGTCTCTGGCGCAGGTTCATATCCTCCTGGATGAACACGTACTAAAGGCTCTTGTGATTTGTGAACACATCCATGTGAGCCCCGTACAAGTAGTGTCTTGTTCGGGCTGTTTCGCAACTACACGCAAGTACACGTGGTCGAACAAGTAGTAAAATGGCCAAATTAAGCCAAGTATCGATCCCACAGGGACTGAACCAAGGTAATAATCGAATTAAGTATTAATGAACTCTAACTCTAAAAATGCAGACAACAATTTAAAGAAGATTTGGAGAGTTTGTTTCCTAATTTATACTAATCTAAGACAAAATGATAAAGTGAGTCTGAACTATAGTAATGAGCAAGCTGAGACCAAAACGAACATGCACTAAAGTAATTTATCGATACAATTCGGTTAATCTTTCCTTCGGTTGCTAGACAAGAATTATTGCCTATGGAGAGAAACTTCTGTATTCTACCCAACTTAAGAATCATGAACCTTCAACCTACGTTTCTGTGATAAAAGAATATCATGTTCTAGCCATACGAAACCGATTCCTTAATTGACTAATACGAATTTCAAATATATTTATATTCTAAAGGTAAATCAATTCTCAATTTTCCCAAATTAAGAAGAGATCATATCCTACCAATTCACAACTTTAAAAATTTCTTTCCTTTTTAAGATAAAACTGGATTTTTTAGATATACATTAACATTGGCCAAACATTAATGCAATAAGAACAAGAATTGATAGAAAAACCATGGAAGAAAAGATGAAAAACTAAAATGATCAACAATTACATTCCACTACAACTGTTGTTAACCTCAGCAATAAGTGAATTTAGTCACTCATTTGTGGATTAAACATCATCAAATGAGTATAAATCATACAAACAATTGAAATAAAGGAGAAGAGTTAGAGAAGAACCCTAAGATTTTCGTCTCCTCAACTGCCTGTAACCCACGTTCTTGCTCAATCAAGTCAGAATAATTAAAAATAAACCTAAGTGTGCTATTTGTACTAGTGAAAATTTTTCCCGGAATAACAAGCAACGTGTCACGGAGTGCATCACGGAGCACTGCCTCCATGACACGGCGCCGTCGCGAACCCTTACTGGAATTTGATGTTCCAGGTAAATATCCCCAACGTGCCACGGCATGTAACGTGAGGCTTGGCATCCGTGTCACGGAGGCAACGCGGACCTTCAGTGGAAATTTGCCAAAATAAATCATCCGAGGCAGACTGCCTCCGCGATGGCAGCGTGACACGGCTCCATCGCGGAGCCCCTATATTTGCTGCTTTTGCTTGACCTTTTCCACTGCTCGCTTCCGATTCCATTCCCAATTTTCACCAACATGCAACTTAGCTTCCTAAAATTACATTTTTCCTGAAAAACAACACTAATCATGTTGGTTAGTATAAATTCACATTTTAACTACAAATCACATGAGAATGTACAAATAACAATATATAAGCAAGACGAAGTAGAGCATTTGAGCATCACTTGGGCATATAATTCTTCCCAAGATCACTTACCCCACACTTAAAACCTTGTTCGTCCTCGAACAATACTCTCACATCTCATGCAATTGACACCCACGTATAGCTACTTTGGCTCGACAATTCAAGCTATGGTTATACCAATTATTTAATATAGCAAATCATCAAGAAAACATGCATAGTCCCATCAATACCATGACATTCACCACATCAAGACCTCCTACACTCAAGAATCGACTCTCGATCTCAGCAAACTCATGTAAATCAACTGATCCAGATATCTGACACGAAATTCAATCTCTCGTCAAGCATGTGCCCTCACAACACAAGAGAATTTCCCCTTTTTCAATCATATGATTTCCAACGCATTACATGTAGGGGTATATGAACACGATTTCTCTCCCTCTCCCAAAGAATTCACATGCATCATGTCATGAACCATAGGCTTGCCTCTAGTGTATTACTCCACTAATATAAGGACGCGTGATGTAAGATCACATAGGACTTAACGGGTTGTAATGTAAGCTAATGAACTAGTAAATACTGGGCTAGCCAATAATATCAACTAGCCTCCTCAAGCGCTTTTCAATACATCCCACCATCATTATGGGCATTATTTCTTCCTTCCTCCTCTCATTCTTGACTTTTTTCTTTATTTTTGTTCCCATTTCTTTAAGCACACTCAACTTAATAACAAAGATTAGTTATACATCTTTATTTTCTTTAATTTCAGCAAATGCACCCTTGACCTTTTCTTTACATTCACCACTTCTGCTTTTCCTTCCTTTTCACACTTTTCACTCCTTGACACTGTGGGAAAATTATTTTTCTTGAGCGCTTAAGAGTTTTGGATCAAGTTCACGGATAATGTAAAGAAGGGATTAAGCTTGGTTTCTACCTCTTCAACGAAAGAAAAAAAATAGGCTAAAGGCTCAATGGGGCTAACTAGGATGTACATTCAAGGTAGGTATGATAATGGAAAAACTTTCGGTTTAATCAAAGAAATGTCTACATCCTTTCCTACAATACACATCCTTCATTTCATTTCGCACACACACCAGGCAAGTTCTAGACACTTCACAATAGCACGGAATAATCGAAACCTCACCTCACACTTATTGCACATGCTCAACTCAAGACTTATTCACAGACTCTTCAATTAGCTAATTACAAGAATTCAATATTAAGCCTCAATCACACCGAATCGAACTCTATGGCCTAGGTATCTCAACATGTTTCACATCTGCATGCTTTCATACGAATCATCTTTGCATCTCAATATCATGTACAACACGCAATAAGAATTCCGAACCATGAAGTAGCAACACGTTTGGGAAACAAACAAAAGAAAGAAAATAAAAGAAAAGAAAAAAACTACTCCTATCGACTACATTTCCCTTAAGACGGTCGTCATCCATCCATCATAAGGAACGGTCACTATTTACGACTTCGGTTCAATGGGACTATTCTTGGTAAAAGCACCGAAAACAAAGGCCGAGAAACCCAATCATAAAAAATTCAACAAAAATTTTAAAAATATTGATAATTTCGATAGAAAACAAAAATATTTACACAACCAACTCACAACAAAAACTCACCACAGCACACAACAGCTTAACATTCATTACAACACCGAATTACAATGCAAAACATACGCACAAAATCACAGGGTCACAATTTTTTTCACAACAGGCACCACAACAAGACATGAACATAAACAACAACAAAACAACTGGCACCTAACTACTCCCACCCCACACTTAAATCAAACACTGTCCCCACCGAACACTGTCCCCAGTGTTCATCAAATTCAACATAGCACAGAAGTAGGTGGTGAAACTCCCTGATCAATCGTAGTATTTAACTTCTTCGTCAGGTGTCGTTGTCTTGTCCCCCATATCTGAATCACCCCCGCTATCCTCATCTGACTCAACATCTGAGTCATCGCGGCGTGTCTCCTTATCAGTGGGGACATCATCATATACAGGCTCCACAAATGCTGGCCCTACTCGGCATAAAGCCCGAGCATTCTCGCCAAAGGGGTAATCTAGCTCGAGCTGCCATATCTCATCTTATATTGCTGGCCTCCTGCCTATGCGCAACTGCAGAATCTGCATCCCGTACATGCGGGCCATATACTGATCATCCCAAGCATGGCGCTCGGCTAGTGTGAGAACTGGCCCGTGAGTGGTGTCGGGTGCCTTGGTTTTTGTGACGTCCAAGGCACGCCTATCCATTTGCGGGATGTAGTCCAGGGCCTCTTCCTCGATATCAAGGCCCCTCAGAAACGTGGTGAGCAAACCACCAAACCCGTACCTGTGCCCTTGATGCAAACGGGCCCTCTTCATGGCGGAGATGATCACCGCCCCAACATTTATCTCAAGCCCTTTCATCAGGGCATAAACCAAGCACACTCGATCCCGGGTGACATCCGTCATGTGCACCCCCGGGATCAGGCAGGAACACACAATTTTGAGCCAAATCCTGGCTTCCCTGTTCATTTGAGAGTAAGGCAGTGTCTGATGGTAGCCCCTCTCCTTGTGCCTGCTCCACCGCGCTGTCGAACGGGTTCCACACAAAGTGCGTCTGATATCCGCATAGGGTAGAGTTATGTTCAGCACCGGAGTACATGGGCATCTGTGTCCCGCGCCCCCAATATGGCATTCAGGTGATGGGTCTCAAAGGTGACAATTTGCCCCCTTATCTTGACGGTGTGACTGTGGAGTGTCGGGTTCCAGTTTGCGTAGAACTCCCGAATCAAATGGAGATTGCACTCCTTGGGCTCTTCGAAGATGAAGTTAACCCCGGCAGTGTCAATCCGATGTACGATTCCGGGGAATTCCTGTACAAGTGGCTCCTTTGCAATGTGCTCCTTAGGGAAGTATTTGGTCTCCTTGTGCTTTTCATACCATTTCTTCCCTTCGTCAGTCACCCATCGGGTTCCGTATTGACGGCGTTGGCCGCGCGGAACCGCTAGTGCTGCTGGAACTGCTGTTCCCAGTCTAATCCTCTTTCTCCCGGTGCCTGATGTAGATGCGCCCTTTCCTTTGTCTTGCCTGCTTGACATCATTCCTGTCAAATCAAAAAGACAGTCCCAATGTTATTAAAGTGAAAAATTAACTTCGACTAAGGTTGGGTTGAGTTAGGCCACCCCACACTTAGTATTTAGCCCCAATTAAAACTATTCGGCAAGACACTCATGCTTTCCCAATTTTTACAATCAACATGCCTCGTGCATTCAGATAAGTCGATGGAATAATTACTAAGTACTATTCAGACTTCGTACAATGCATAACAATATCACCATCGATTCCATTTCAACACATAGCACTTAGCCAAGAATTATTTCAACACAACAACCTATGCAATTCACCAATTTCAATTTCCCGAAAATTCCCTTGTTACTTTGCATATTCATCAATATTCACAACATCATTTACATCACCCAACATGCACAACCCAATTATTTTCACATTTTCAACCAAATTTAGTTTCTTACCATTCAAAATCTAACCCTAGCTACCAATTTTGCACAAATTCAATCAAACATGCATTCATCGAGTTCATATACTCACAACGAAACTATGAACATCAATCAATCATAATTTAAGTGAATTCAAACTTAATTTACAATTAGGGCAAGCTTTACTCACCTCACATGCTCAAAAATTGAAAATTTCGACAAAAATTGAGGTTAAGTTCAAGAACATATCTTTAATTCAATGAACTCGAAGAAAAGTTGAAGATACTTCGATCCTAGGTCCGTGTCACATTGGGGGAGGGGGGATTTTAGGGGGTTTGTCGCGGAGGGGAGTGGGAAATAGGAAAAAAGAGGGGATTTTGGGGTTAAAAAGAGGTTTTTTTACGCGGGTCACCCGGTGACCCGGTGTGACCCGACGCGAAATACACCTCAACATGTCACGGAGGGTAACGCGGAGCACCCCCTCCGTGACACGGAGCCATCGCGCCAGCTTTCTAGAATTTGTAATTCCAGAATTGGCTTCAATGTGTCACGGAGGGTAACGCGGAGGCCCTCCTCCGTGACGCGGAGCCAACGCATAGGCTCACTGTAATGCCACTTTTTTACTTTTCTTACCTCGATTTTTTTCCTTTGCGATTCTTTGCATTTTTGCCCTCCGTTCCACCTGAAAATCATCTCACAACAAGAAATTGGTTAGAATTCATAGGTTTCAAACACAACCACAACTTTTTGTTTTTATTTTTATTTTTATTTTCTTTCTTTTTTCTTTTTATTTTTAACTAATTCTACTCATCTATTACAACAATTTCACAGGTTGCCTCCCGTGCAGCGCCTGGTTTACCGTCGCGGCTCGACGTCATTAAAGCTCAATCATCCTCTAGAGTGATGGATGTTTTCTCTCTAATAACATCCTCACCCCAGTAATACTTACACCACTGCCCATTAACTAAGAACGTGGCACTTCGATTTTCTTTCCACAACTCCACTGCCCCGTGCGGGGTCATTCTCACTACCTCAAATGGCCCTGACCATTTGGACTGCAATTTCCCTGGAAACAGCTTCAATCTTGAATTGAAAAGCAACACTTTCTGCCCCGGCTCAAAAATACGATGCACTATATGCTTATCGTGCCACCTCTTTGTTTTATCTTTGTAGCCCTTGGCACTTTCATAAGCATGCCAACAAAACTCATCAAGTTCGTTGAGTTGCATCAGCCTCTTCTTGCCCGCTAGCTCTAGGTCCTTGATATATTTTGCGTACTTCGGCACTCCCTGCAAAACATCAACAAGAGGTAAATTAATGTGTACCTGCTTAAGCACCTCCATGAACTTTTTGAAACACGCTTCCTCCTTGTGTTTCTTTAATCTTTGAGGGAACGGGGCTGGTGGTCTTTCTGCTTCAGCTGCCTTCTTCTTCCCCCTCTCATCATTCTATTCCCTTTCTTTCTCCACTGCTCCTGACTGCTGAGGTGGTCTTTCTGGTTCCACCTCCTTGAGTTGTAAACCACTCCTTGTGGTCACTGCATTTACTTGCTTGGGATTCGGGTCAGTGTCACTCGGTAGTCCTCCTCTTGGCCTGGTGCTTTGAGCTCCAGCTAGTTGCCCAAACTAGTACTCAAACACCTTTGTAGCTAACTGATTGTTCTTTACATCTGCCGCCAATTCCACATAGTCAGCCTGCAATTGAGCTTGGTTAGCTATCATTGTTTTAAACATTTCCTCAATGTTGGGTGGGGGTGGTGGAGGAGGTGCAGTGTTGCTTCTGTATTGAGTCTGATAGTTCTGTTGCCCTCCTTGACTTCTCTACGTACCCTGATTCGAACTCTACCCTTGATGGTTGTTACTACCCCAGGAGAAATTCGGATGATTCCTCCAATTAGAGTTGTAGTTGTTGCCATACTGTTGGTGATTATTTCTCTATACATTACCAACAAAGTTCACTGAATCTGGATTTGCACCACAACACTCAGTTGAGTGTTCATTACTACCGCATACTTCACACCAAATTTGTTGCACTACATTAACTGGGGCTTGAGATTGATTCAAGCTCATATTGCTGAAGTGGGTGTTGAGTTGATTCTGTAACGCAGCTATCTGTGCAGCGATAGCTGTAAAACCATCCACTTCCAAGACTCCTACTGCTTTCCTTGTTCCTCCTCTAGAAGAGTCCGCATTCCACTCTGGATTTCCGTGTGAAATACGATTTAACCAAGTATACAGCTCCTCATAAGTATTTTCTAATGCTTGTCCCCCAACTGCTGAGTCTAGCAAAATTTTTGTGTGGGGTTCCAAACCCTCTATGAAAGTATGCACCATCACATCATTGGACTGGTGATGGTGAGGACAATCCCGTAACATGGATTTGAATCTTTCCCAAGCTTGATACAGATTCTCCCCCTCTCTTTGTTTAAAACTTAGAATCTGACTTCTAAGTCTTGCTGTTTTCCCGGATGGAAAGAACCGTATCAAAAATTTTCTTGCAAGATCATCCCCAAGTGGTGATGGAATTAGGTGGCTCAGCTTTCAACCACCTCTTTGCTTCTCCCAATAGTGAAAATGGGAACAATGTAAGCCTTACGTAATCAGATGATACTCCAGCGGGGATGTAAGTGTCACTTATCTCCAAAAAGTTTTGGAGATGTTGTTGTGGATCCTCGTGAGGGAGACCTGTGAATTGCCTGCTGGTGTGCAGCAATTGCACCATATTCTGTTTTAGCTCAAACCTCCCTCCTGGCTCGGGTTTGCGAATGCTTGATGTAACATTGTTAGCATGTGGGATTGCCACTTCGCGAACCGGCCTAGCTTCCATTTCCTCGGGCACTAACACTGCCCTTACAAGTGGTGGATTCTATTGTTGCTCCAGGATTGTTTGTCTGAGCAACTGCAGCTTCTTCTCTAGAGCTTCTCTTCTTTGACGATGAAATTGTCTTTCCAGCTCTAAGTATGAATCCACCAGCTCCTTGTCTCTTACCAGTGTTCAACAGAATTCAATATCTGCAAAAGACAGGCTAAGATCAAGTTGTCAGCACTAATATAGAATTCATAAACTAACACTTAAGATAACAATTTTACCAATTGCCGGTCCCCGGCAACGGTGCCAAAAACTTGTTCGGGCTGTTTTGCAACTACACGCAAGTGCACGTGGTCGAACAAGTAGTAAAATGGCCAAATTAAGCCAAGTATCGATCCCACAGGGACTGAACCAAGGTATAATCGAATTAAGTATTAATGAACTCTAACTCTAAAAATGCAGTCAACAATTTAAAGAAGATTTTAAAAAGTTTGTTTCCTAATTTATACTAATCTAAGACAAAATGATAAAGTTAGTCTGAACTATAGTAATGAGCAAGCTGAGGCCAAAACGAACATGCAGGAAAGTAATTTATTGATACAATATGGTTAATCTTTCCTTCGGTTGCTAGTCAAGAATTATTGCCTATGGAGAGAAACTTTCGTATTCTACCCAACTTAAGAATCATGAACCTTCAACCTACATTTCTGTGATAAAAGAATTTCATGTTCTAGCCATACGAAACCGATTCCTTAATTGACTAATACGACTTTCAGATATATTTCTATTCTGAAGGTAAATCAATTCTCAATTTTCCCAAACTAAGAAGAGATCATATCCTACCAATTCACAACTTCCCAATTTCTTTCCTTTTCAAGATAAAACTGGATTTTTTAGATATACATTAACATTGGCCAAACATTAATGTAGTAAGAACAAGAATTAATAGAACAACCATGGAAGAAAAGATGAAAAACCAAAATGATCAACAATTACATTCCACTACAACTGTTCTTAACCTCGGCAAGAAGTGAATTTAGCCACTCATTTGTGGATTAAACATCATCAAATGAGTATAAATCATACAAACAATTGAAATAAAGGAGAAAGAGTAGAGAAGAACCCTAAGATTTTCGTCTCCTCAATTGTCTGTAACCCACGTTCTTGCTCAACCAAGTCAGAATAATTAAAAATAAACCTAAGTGTGCTATTTATACTAGTGGAAATTTTTCCCGGAATAACAAGCAACGTGTCACGGAGTGCACCGCGGAGCACTGCCTCCGTGACACGGCGCCATCGCGAACCCTTACTGGAATTTTGATGTTCCGGGTAAATATCCCCAACGTGCCACGGCATGTAACGCAAGGCTTGGCCTCCGTGTGACGGAGGCAACGCGGACCTTCACTGGAAATTTGCCAAAATAAATCATCCGAGGCAGACTGCCTCCGCGATGGCAGCGTGACATGGCTCCATCGCGGAGCCCCTATATTTGTTGCTTTTCCTTGACCTTTTCCACTGCTCGCTTCCGAGTCCATTCCCGATTTTCACAAACATGCAACTTAGCTTCCTAAAATTACATTTTTCCTGCAAAACAACACTAATCATGTTGGTTAGTATAAATTCACATTTTAACTACAAATCACATGAGAATGTACAAATAACGATAGATAAACAAGACGAAGTAGAGCATTTGAGCATCACTTGGGCATATAATTCTGCCCAAGATCATGTCTCCATATTTTTAGCGTGAATACCACTGTTGCCAACTCCAAGTCGTGAGTTGGATAATTCTTTTCATGGGCCTTGAGTTGTCTGGAGGCATAGGCTATCACTTTGCCCCGTTGCATCAAACGCAACCAAGTCCAACTCTGGAGGCATCACAATACACAACTAACCCATCTGATCCTTCCGGTAAGGTTAACACTGGAGCGGTGGTGAGTCGAGTCTTCAACTCCTGGAAACTCTTCTCACACTCATCCGACCACTGAAATTTCAACTTCTTCTGGGTTAACTTGGTCAGAGAAGAGGCTATGGAGGAGAAACCTTCCACAAACCGGCGGTAATAGCCTGCTAAACCCAGGAAACTCCTGATTTCAGTAGGAGAGGTAGGTCTGGGTCAATCCTTTACTGCTGCTATCTTATGAGGATCTGCTTGTATCCCCTCACCTAAGACCACATGACACAATAAAGTCACAGACTTCAACCAGAATTCACACTTGCTAAACTTGGCGAATAACTGGCGATCTCTGAGGGTCTGTAATGCTAGCCTTAGGTGATTGGCATGCTTTTCCTCATTTATGGAGTATACTAGAATGTCGTCGATGAATAAAATGATGAACATATCCAGGTACTGCTTGAAGACCCTATTCATCAGATCCATGAAGGCTGTTGGGGCGTTCGTTAACCCAAAGGACATTACCACAAACTCGTAGTGACCATACTGAGTTCTGAATGCTATTTTCGGTATGTCACACTCTTTAACCCTTGATTGATGGTATCCTGACCTGAGATCGATCTTGGAGAAACAACTGGCTCCCTAAAGTTGGTCGAACAGGTCATCAATTCTAGGTAGGGGATATCTGTTCTTGACCGTGACTTTATTCAGCTAAGGATTATCTATGCATATTCTGAGGGTACGGTCTTTCTTACGCATGAATAGCACTAGAGCACCCCAGGGAGAGATATTGGGTCTGATAAAACCCTTGTCAAGAAGATCTTTTAGCTACTCCTTAAACTCCTTAAGCTCATCTGGAGCCATTTTATAAGGAGGGATGGAGATGGGATGAGTATCTGGGAGGAGATCTATTCTGAAGTCTATTTCCCATTCAGGGGGAATTCTAGGAAGATCTTCAAGAAATACATCTGGGAACTCACTGACAACTGGAACTAACTGAATGGCTGGGGCCTAAGAGTTGGAATCTTTGACCCAAACCAGATGATATAAACATCCCTTCGAAATGAGTTTTTGGGCCTTAAGGAAGGAAATAAACCTACCCTTAGGCGCTGAACTGCTGCCCGACCATTCTAACACGAGCTCATCAGGAAACTGAAACTTGACAACTCTTGTCCTGCAGTCAACTGAGGAATAGCAGGAGTGTAACCAATTTATGCCTAGAATAAGGCCGAAGTCGACAATGTCTAGATCTACAAGATCATCTGGAATGATTTTATTCAAGACTAAGACTGGGCAGCTTCTATACACCCGGCTAGCCCTAACTGACTCACCAACTTGGGTGGACTCTGAGAAGGGTTCTGATAGGACCTCTGGACTGATGCTGAACTGAACTACTACATAAGGAGTTACAAACAAAAGAGTAGCTCCTGGATCTAGGAGGGCACACACATCTAGGTGAAAGAGACGTAATACCTGTAACTACATCAGGTGAGCTTTCCTGATCCTGACAAGAAGAGAGAGCATAAAAACGATTATGGCGTTAACCGCCATCTGTACCTGATGGGTTGGCCTACTGGAGCTGACGAGGTAGTGGATTGTGATCTCCCTTGCCCTGTTGATGGGCACTCCCTAAGCCAGTGTCCAAGTTGTCCACACCCAAAGCAGCCCTCTCGTCCTTGAAGGCATTCTTCTAGGTGATTCCTACCACACTTGGGACAATATGGATACTTGTTTCCTATATTGTGGGCCTGATACTAAGTGCCAAAAGACCCACCCCTCTGATCCTGGCAGGACCGAAAGGTTGGAGCGCTGGCTGAGCTAGGTGTTGGGGCCCTCTGCTGTTGTTACTGCTGTGGGTGGCTACCACCGCCAGATCTCTGGTGGCAAAAATCTGTATGACCAGTTCTTGCCCACTTGTTCTTACATTCCATATCTTTCAGCTTCTCTGCCTCAATTTGCTGGGCATACACAATTAAACTAGAAAGGTCCATGTCCTTGATTAGCATTGTCGTCTTGCACTCTTTGAGGACCAGATTAGATACTCCATTTATGAACTTCAGCATGTGATCCCTTGGCTCGGCCACCATCTCTAGAGCATACTTTGATAGTCTAGTTAACTCCAGAGCATACTCCTCCACTGTTCGATTGCCCTGTCGTAGGTTCATAAACTCTGCCATCTTAGCCTCCTTCAACTCTCGGGGAAAGAACCTATCCAGAAAAGCTATATGAAACTCCTCCCACTCAACCGGTCCTGCTTCTACTAACCGCCCCTCCTTCCACTGCTCGTACCAAACCTGGGCTACCCCTTTTAGCTGGTAGGTAGCCAGTTTCTCTCGGAGGATCTGACACCCATGATTCGGGTGATATTTCTGATCTCATCTACAAAGCCTTGTGGGTCCTTTCCCACCTTTGTTCCGTGAAAGTCTGGAGGGTTCATCTGGGTGAAATCCCGCACTCGGGAAACAACTGCAGACCCATTTGGGGCTATTGGAACCACTTTCTAGTTCACTTGATTGGCAACGGTCTGAGCAAGCAACTGAATGGCTGCCCTGAATTCGGTGGTAGACACAGAGTCATTCTGAGGAACTGTCGGAGCTGGTGGACTGGGTTTTTTGGCATTTTCGGCTCTACGTCCATTTCCATGTTGAGGAGGCATTATTCACTGAAAGGAAATAGGACACGATTTAGAAAGACGCCTTTGGAATTGGACTTTAACTCACGATAAAGATCATGAACAAAAAGGGGAATTTTCCTAATAACATCTCGTAACCTCCTTGTCATAAGTGTGGCGCGCTTCACAACCATAAAAAGGACTCTACTTGATGCGGCTGTCAGACTTTCTGAGGATACTCCAACCTAGTGCTCTGATACCAAGTTTGTCATGCCCCGAGCCTACACCTTGGACGTAACACGGTTTTTGAAGCCACAAGTGACCCCAAGTAAACCCATGATCTGTCATTCACTAGCATTCTGAGTAAACATGCACAGCGGAACTCTTAAATAACAGATTTATCAGTTTAAGAAAATGTCAAGCCTGAAAAGTAGAGAAAGAAATAATATATCTAAAATACAATTCTGAAAAGACAAGTCTGGTCTGAAAGCCAACTACTGAGGAGTTGATGGTACAAGTCTCCAGCTAACTCTAAATCTAAAAAAAGTCATATCCAAATGAAGTAAATAAACAAAGCCCTCGAATGAGGAGGACTCACACTCTAATCTGCTGAACTGGAATGCTCTGAAACTGAAGTAACTATCTATGTTGAACCTGAGAACCTACAGCTGTATCATGAAACGATACAACATGAAAAACATGTGTCAGTACTTTGAATGTACTGAGTAAGTGGGAGAAACATTGTCACACCCCGAGCCTACACCCTAGACGTAACACGGTACTTGAAGCCATAAGTGACCTCAAGTAAACCCCTAGTCTATCATTCACTAGCATTCTGAGTAAACATGCACAGCGGAACTTTTAAATAAAAGATTTATTAGTTTAAGAAAATGTAAAAACTGAAAAGTAGAGAAAGAAATAATATATCTGAAATACAATTTTGAAAGACAAGTCTGGTCTGAAAGCCAACTACTGTGGAGTTGCTGGGAAAGATCCCCAGCTAACTCTAAATCTAAACAAAACAATATCCAAATGAAGTAAATAAACAAAGCCCTCGAATGAGGAGGACTCACACTCTGATCTCCTGAACTGGAATGCTCTGAAACTAAAGTAACTATCTGTGATGAACCTGAGAACCTGCAGCTGTACATGAAACGATACAGCATGAAAAGCATGCGTCAGTACTTTGAATGTACTAAGTAAGTGGGAGAAACATACTGAATATAAAGTCTGAGCTAAAATGACATGCCATGACCAACAGGTAAGCTGAACTGAACTACTGATATAATCTGAAATAGTCAAGACGACCCTATCTAATCGTCAAGGACATTCCCTGAGTCTGAAACACTAAATCTGAGATACTGTATTGAACTGAGTTGTTTGTTCAGATAATGGACTAGACTGACTAGTGAGAGAGTCTATAACCGACATTTAACCACGTGAGCTAGACGTGGAGTCTGATGTATACACTCCACTGGTACGACCCAATATACCTTGCCAGGATATAAAGGCATGAACTGGTGATCACAAAAATATCTGGGGCCTATTAGGCTGAGTAATACTGTAACCTACACTGACAACGTAGTTTTGGGAACCTGGGTGCGCTGGAACCCCGGCCCACTCGTTACTAATTTCTACTCCCACTAGACAACTTAAACTGAACTACTAAGCTGATAGCTCAAAACTGGGGCATAAGACAAGTCAGGGACGAATAACTGCATGTACCCTGAGAGCCTTATCAGACCATATTCTGATACTGGATTCTAAAACTGATCAGAGCTGCTTATCTAGAAGCGTCGTAACCATCTACAGAACAACTAATAACTGAACTGGGGTCCTGGGGCTAGTCAGAGCTATAACAGAATATCATGACCACCTAATGGACCAAATAACTGAAATCTTAATCTGAGTCTGAAAGCTAGGAGGCACCACTGACACCTCAAAAATAAACTGGAGTCAAACTGATCAGTTGACATTTTCTGGACAACACTGAGGTTGCTAAAATCTGACTGAAGATAGACTGATATGATTCTGATTGAGACTAGACTGGTAGAGTTCTATGTTCTAACTGACTAAAATACTAAACAGCTAATAGAGAATTTTATTCAACATACTAAAGTCATTCTGATTCATGGGATATTTACCCAACACATACGAATAGCAAGAAAATTTTAGGAATTCAACCCAACTTCTTCATTCACTAGAGGAAATTTAATAAGTAAAAACCATTACTCAAAAATTAGGGCTCAAACTTACTTTTGTAATAATACTAAAAAATTGATGAGGAACTGATGAAGATTATATTAACAATAAGTATAAACATCATTCTGAGGGAAATCAACGAAAATAAACATGAATGTTTCTCATACTCGAAAACTTAGGGCTTAAAACTTATAGAAGAAATTGAGGAGGACTTTGGGGACGCAAGGGAAGGACAATCCCCTTGATAAAATCCCACATACCTGGTGAAGAATTCCCTGAAGAAGAGGACCTAGACTGCTGCGATGAATGAATAACCCTAAGTCTTTCTAGAGAGTTTCTTGGGAGAACCGTCGATGAAATTCTGAATGTAGACCAAAGAATGAGGGGAGAAAACCGCTCAAACCCTCTGATAGTTCTGAATTTATGTTCAAAATGATGTAGTTTAGGGACCAAGTAAATAGGAGATTACTAAAATAACCGTGGTAAAAAATTCTAAAAACTGGTCGACGGGGTCCCAATGAGTCACTCAATGAGTCGTTGGTTGGGACCACGACTCATTGGGACCTCTCATTAGGTCTACTGCCCGGATTCACTGATGTCACCACGAGGGACTCAACAAGTCGTGGTCACTTACCACGTCTCGTGGTCACCATTCGTGGACCACACTGCCTCATTATAGGGATTTAATGCCAAGTCCTGTAACGGGTGACTTAACGAGTCATTTGCACTGATAACGACTCGTTGCACCCACTCGTCAAGTACACTGGATGACTACATATAATACCAACTAGAGTCTGCCCACGAGTGACCTAACGGGTCATGGTTAGTGACTATGATTCATGAGGTCCCTCTTTGGGTACACTGCCTCCTTCCTTTGAAATCTCCAGCCTCCTCCTCACGGCTCACCTAACGAATCGTGAGGTCACCTAATGAGTCATTAGGTGGGTCGTTCTGCAATATTTCTGTAGTTTGCAGATTTTCTGAATTAAGTCCCGGATATTGATTTTGAGCTTCCGAGCCATTACACTTTTGTACATTTTTGCTCCAACACCTATTTATCCTGTAACCAAAGAAAAAGTGCCTTATATCTATATAAATATACCTAAGTCCATGCTATTTTCTTACTTTTGAGCATCGAAAGTGTTGTAAACTCACAGCACATCAACACTCCCAACTTAAGACTTTTGCATGTCCTCAGGCAAAGAAAAAGAAAAACTAAATACAATGCTCAACTTGAAAATAAACCTAGGATACTACAGCCAATACTAAACAAAACTTGCACTATACTTTTAACAATTTTCTGACCCTTTTCCATGAACCAACATCAACTAATGTACCACAAGCAACCACAAAACATGATAAACATGGATCAAGACATGTCATCTAGCTATCAACAGGCAATCAAGTCATCACCAATGTTTTTCACACAGACCAATGGTAAAAGTAAACATAATTTATGTACCCTCACAATAAATGAAGTCTTCACTCACATATATAGTGTCGAATATTGCATGGGACTAAACAAGCAAGGCGCTCACTCTCACAAAGAAGTTTCAAGTATTATGTATCAGATACCATAGGCTTGCCCTTATTTTCTCTGCTTCGTTCTATCAAATGGTCGGATTAAGATCACTATAGAACTTGTTGTGACTTGTAATGTAGGCTTTAGGGCTGGAAATGATAAATATGAAAGATTTTATAAGTGACTATCCCTTCCTTGGGACTACATACATTGGTTACACCATTCACCTATTTCACCCTTTATGCTTTTCATTCCTTTTCTTCACTTTTCACCTCTTTTATGTACATTTGTATGGGTGTGGTGTATTTTCAACTTTTTCCAACATTTTTCTTTTGAATTTTCTTTTTCAAGATTTTCAACCCCTTCTTTTTTCCTCTTTATTTTGTTCTATTCACACCACACCTCATTTTTAACCTTTTCTCTTTTCTCACCCTTTTTCTCGTTCGCATCACTTATCCACCCCTACTATAGCCACCCTCAACTTAGGCATTTTACCTATGTTGAGGTTCACAATATCCAAGGAAGGACCAGGGCCAAAACAGATTTATTATAAAGAAATGGGTACGGTTAATCGGTGAATTAAAGAAAAATGGTCTATTAGAGGCTCAAAATTGGGATCAAGGGAATCATATGATTTTGGTAGGGTTATTTAGGCTAAAAGTGAGCTTAAATAAAAATGGCCTATGATCATATCCTAACCAACCATCCTTAGCCTATGCAAAGACCAACTAGGCAAGTTCTAGATTTTCAACACAATACTGAACTAAGTGTTACACCTCACTCACTCATCGTACATGACTTATATTCACCTCAGTTGTCTGGTTTATACATGGCTTAACAAGATTCCCCATGCTAATAAACTAAATGACATCAAAAGATCCACATAAATCATGCATGCAATCACAAATACATAGCTAATTCATCAAAAAATTTTAAGTAGGGTTAAATTTTTTTTTCAAAAATCAAAAATAGTGCATTTTCATTGACTGGGTACTCCTAAGTTATTTCCTAATTAAACAAAAATCACAAAATAAGAAATAAAAATTCTAAACATGCCGGTTCTACTACATAGCATGTCTGAGGAAAAAGAAACACGACAAGAAAGACCCTCGAACAAATCAAAAAAATTCCAAAAATCACAAGTATAGCCCCTCTCCTTTTTGATAAATGAAGCTTCGTCCCCAAAGCATGAACTATAAGATTATAGGGAAGGGAACATACTTGAGGCTACTCAGACTTCACTATTCATGGGTTGCCTCCCATGCAGCTTCTGATTTAACGTCGCGGTATGACATGGATTTTGTGACTCTTCAAGCATCATGAAGGTATACAACCTTTATTCCTCTTAACTCCTAGACATCTCCCAGACACAACTTTATTCTTTACCCGTTTACTTTAAACCTTTTTCCTTCTTTACAACTTCTTGCATTGGAGGGTTCAAGGGGCGCTGATGTTCTATACTTGGTTTGCAGTCTGGCTCTAGTTGGATCTTTTGAGTACATATGCCTGGTGGGATTTCGATAATATCAGCTATGGTCCAGCCAATTGCCTTTGTGTACCATTTTAGTATGTTGACCAAAGCTTCCACCTGATCGGATAACAGGTCTGCTGCAATTATGACCGGTAAAGTATTATCTTATCCTAGGAATGCATACTTGAGATGGGGAAGTAGTTCTTTCAGCTCAAGGACTGGTGGCACCTCCACAGATGGCTTGGCCGACGGTGTTGAACAATTATTTAGATCCAGGTCTAACTTCTTTGGGCTGAAGTTATATGACCCTATTCCATTTAAAGTGTTCACCATCTCTATATATTTTGGTCTCCCATCTACCTCATAATTCATCATTGCAGCTGTCAATGTATCAATAATCATCATCTCTTCCACGAGCATTGACAGCTTATCACATTCCATCTGAGTGTTTGAGCGAGGGGTTGTTCCCTTGATGTATCCTGAGAGAGTCACAAAAGAAAAACAAGGAAAAGCGTAAAAAGGGACATAACTACCAAAAAAATTCAAATACAAGCAAATAATCTAGTCTCAGCCGTATTCCGCAGCAACAGCGCCACTTTTTGATAACGCTCAAACCATACCTCCTACTGAAGTATGAAGCGGACGTTGTCAATAAAGAATCCAACTAGAGATTGGGGTCGATCCCATAGTGAGTATGGAAGAGCTATACTAAAGTCGGTAAGTGAACTTGTTCGATAGTTACTCGAAATAGAGGGGCTCTAGAGAAAACAATAATTAAAAACACAGTTAAAACTTTAGTTGAAATGAAGAATGTAAGATAAATAGGGTTTTGTGTTCCCTGGGTTCATAACTGCTTTGGGTATACATACGTAATCATCACCAATGCTTACTTATAGAACTGATAGGTTCATTCAAACGACTGGCTCATCCCTATTGGATGACTATACTTAATCATCGGATCAGGTCTTATGAGCAAGTGCAAATTAATCGTTATCAATATGTCCCAAATTTAACTATCCTACAACCACAACTCAAGTTAATACAATGATCATCAATATCAAGGCTTTATTGTAGTTCTCTTTTCCTAATCTCTACCTCTCTAGGCTCAAGCAAGTAAAGAATTCGAGCATGTCCTAACGTTGTACACCTTTAAGAAATGTTTAAGCATGAAGAGATTACAAAACAAGTGTTTTGAATTAGTTTTGAATCACTTTTATGTAACCCTATCTTGTTAATTCATCATGGTTCCCACAACCCTAGCTATGGAGGTTTTAGCCTCCCATAGTTGCAAGAATGTGATTTGCATTCATATTTAAATACATAAATCAATACTTACAATTATGGATGGGAGAAAAACTTCTTTGTATTAATCAGAAAAATCCTCAAGAACAATATGAAGATCAAATGAAAACCAAGAAAAGGTTGATCACAAGTTGAACAACTCAATTCTCATGTCTAAGTCTCCCTAACTTTGTTGCTAATCAATCCTAATCACTCCTACTTACCTCTCTCTTGAAAATAAAACATAAAACGTATTTATACAAACATAAAAATCCTTTTCCTAGGCTAACAGGGTGTATTTCCATAACTGAAGCCGCCTGCGTCAGGACTTTTCCTACGACCCGTAGCAGGTATGTATGGGTCCTACCTGCTTTCTGTAGGTCATTGGCTGGATGAAATTTGGCTAAGTGTTGGACCTTGGTACGACTCATACATGCTTCCTACGAGTCATATAGAGCTTCCATAGCTTGACTTTAAGACTTTGAAATTTTTCTAAAGTTCGTCACGCGTGCTTTGGTACGACTCGTACCTTGCTACCACGACTCGTACTATCTAGCCATAGCAGGAGTCAGCCTCTTGTGCAAATCTTCTGAATCTTCCCACGAATTCTTCACTACGGCCCGTAAAAGCTTTGTACGACTCGTAGTGAGAATCATAGGATACACCTCTTTATCCCTAGCCTTCTGAAACTTCTCACGACCAATAGTATGATTCGTAGCACTTTCCTACGGCTTGTACTGAGGACTGTGAGTTAAGCCTATTTTCTGCACTTTCAAGCTATATTTTGCACATTTTTTCTCCAACACCTATTTATCCTGTAACCAAAGAAAAAGTGTCTTATATCTATATAAATATACCTAAGTTCATGCTATTTTCTTATTTTTGAGCGTCGAAAGTGTTGTAAACTCACAGCACATCAAGAGCAAACATCTAATATACCTGTCACAACATCTGGAAATGACTCTGACTCCTGTCATCCGGGTAGTGCATATGTGTAGTTCTAACCGCTGCCTGAACTAGATTCCCCTGATTTACCCCGGCCTCTACTGGCTGGAGCTAAGAGTATGCGCCCTTCTGTAGGTGCTGGACCATATGAACCTGCAGAGGATCTATTCTGCTAGTCCTGATAGCCCTGGCGTCTAGTCAAGCAATCTCTCATTATGTATTCCTCCTATCTGCAGGAATAACAGGCAGTGGAACCATACCTGCACCTTCCCAGATGTTGCCTATGGCAAGTACTGCATCGGGGTACTACTAATTCTGTCTGATCTGGCCCCCTCTGATACCGCGAGCCTGGCGCTCGTGAACACTCGCCAGGACCTGACTGTATCTAGCGATCCAATCCGTTGTCCTGCTGCTGTTGAAATGGGAGCCTAGGTGGCCTACCTGATAAATGAGGCCTGGGCCTACCCTAAAAGTCTGCCTGAGAACCTGCGGGTCTAGCCCTACAATGCTGCTCCTGACCTGCCCTTTCTATGGCGTACTGACGCTGTCTGAGCTCCTCTATATTTTGAGCAAAGGCCTGGATTCGTGAGATATCCATATCCTCTCGCAGTGTAGCTGTAATGCAAGATTCTACATATTCTGGCGTAAGTCCCATAATAAACCGGTGCACCCTGGCTGGCATAGTGTCGACAAACGAGGGCGCATATCTAGATAAGGAATCAAATCTCAATGCATATTCTCTAACACTCATTCTTCCCTGCTCCAGGTGTAAAAACTGCTCTACTCTGGCCTGCAGGACCTATTGGGGAAAATAGTAGTCTATAAAAGCCTTAGAGAAGCTAGGCCACATAGGTGGAGGTGCATCTCTACCTCGGGATCTTTCTCAACTCTCATACCAAAAAACAGCTACATTTTGCAATCGGAAATTTCTAATTCAACTGACTCTGTGGACGAGCCATGCATAACCCTAAATATTCTCTGTAGCTAATTTATGAAATTCTGGGGATCCTCTCTACGATCTGTCCCTGTAAACTACAGAGGACTCAAAGCAAGAAACTCACGGACTCTCGAACTACCGGGCCCCTCAGCGGGCTCAACGGCAGTTGGTACTACTGGCTGAGGCTGACGCTGGGCATCCATCATCTGAACCAACATATAGAATGCACCCCTGAGCTCCTGATCTGATGGCATAGGAATGGCTAGGGGTGGTATTGGTATCTCTGCTTCCCTAGCGGGCTTTGAGTGCGGCGGGGAGTACTGGGGAGATCGAGACGATGTCTCCTTGTCGCCCTCAGATCGGGCCACTCTACTGGGGCCCCCTACTAGTGCCCTCCCCTGCTGCCACATCTAGATCTCGATCAGTCGCAGTCCGTCGTGCGTCGAACATTTTTTTCTATAAATAAATAGAATAACATAAGCTTAGGGAGTGACCCTATACAACACAGCTCTATAGCACGACTGGAGGAAAAAGAAGAGTAACCACACTATTATGCCTTATAGCCTCCTGCCTATAGAATGTGGTGCACAACACATCCATAGAAAATACTCTACTTGACACGTATTGCAGACTCCCTGTAATACAACCTGCTCTGATACCAAGTTTTTTACGCCCCACCTTGGGAGGCATGACTGGCACCTAGTGCCACACTGGGGCTGGAATGACCTGACTGGCCTGATGAAATACTGGTGCACACTTGTCACTTAGTTCAAGAAATCAATGAGCTATATCTCGGCTATAAATGCAGTCTCTGGCCGACACGGCCACCTGTAAAAGAAGGCAGCTAACCGAGGACAACACAATAACAAGGATCCTATGCGGACTGACAAGACCACCATGCTGTCTAATTATGACTGAAATGAAATCAGGAAGCTAAACCACGTTATAGCCGTCAAGGTTGCTCTCTGACAGCTAAACAAGGCCCCACGTGTCCATCACATGAAATAAACATACATAGGCCCCACACGTCCAATAACAAAAGCTAACTACTGGAAATCTGTAGTCTGCAAGCCTCTAAGAGTGAAATAATGGTTGAGACAGGGCCCGACCTACCCATAAGCTGTACAACAAAAGAATAAACCTCTAGTAACTTTCAACTCTGGAGGGAAGGAGCTGAATGAACTGCTGACTTTAACTGAATGCTAAGAACGTCCCGAACCGCGTCTATCCGCACCTGTAGGTAAGTAATGCAGCGCCCCGAGGATGGGAGTCAGTACAATATGTACCGAATATGAAAAGCAGTAGAATAATAACTGACTAAAAGCTAGTAAAACTGAAGTAATCAAGAAAGAGAGTAAGAATTTAAACCTTGGTAATCTTACCGTCTAAAGTATCTAACTAACAAGTTTTTATATATATATATATATATATATATATATAACAAGAACTTAACCGGGCCCCCATAAGCCTGGAAGGTACAAACAACATAGAATAACCTACCTGGGCCCCCATAATCCCCAGCAAGTACAAACAATGTACACCTCTGCTATCTGGCTACTAAAGGTTGTAAGCATACTGTGACTCTGGGATATTCGTTCTCTGAAACTGTATTTGAGCCTAGTAGGCTCATGCAGCTGTGTCTCTGTCTGTGTCTAAGTTGTCTAGGCTGTGTAACTGAACCCCGAGCCTTGGCTCGACTATGGGTCATAATGTAATTTTTGTAGCTGGATATGGCCCTCATGGCCTCTATCTGGGGTAACTCAAGATGGCCCTCACGGCCCCAATCTAATAGAACTCACTAAGACCCTCACGGCCTCGATCCGATAGAACTCACTATGGCCCTCACGACCTCAATCTGATAGGACTCAGTATGGCCCTCACGGCCTCAATTTGATAAGACTCAGTATGGCCCTCTCTGCCTCAACCTGACAGATCTCAGTATGGCCCTCACGACCTCAACCTAATAGAACTCGCTATGGCCCTCACAGTGACAACATCTAACAACCCAAACGTCGTAAGGAAAATCAATTTAGCTAGGGTTAATTCTGATGGGGTTTACTATATCACTAGTGTCATCTCAATTTTATTCATAACAGCTGACCACAATAGGGTTACTCTGAAATACTGTATTTACACAAGTCGTACTAACTTCATGACGAACATAACTTGTCGAAAAGGACAGTCTTACATACCTCGAGTGCCAACTTCCGGCTTACTGGAGAATTTTAACTTGTAACCGGTGGTTCTGTCCAACTGCAGCCCTTATACTAAGAAAACAGGGCTAACTTCAATACTGAACTCGGCTTAAATGATAACTTTTAATAATAATAGTAACTACAATTCAACTCTGAATAATTTGGCGAAAACCTGCAATTTCTCGAGAGTTCAGAAAGGAGAAATACTAACCTAAGGCCGGTGGTCGTTTAGGAATCAATTTGAAACAATTCTGACAACTTTTATCCGGCGGAGCTCCGGTTTGCCGAGTGAATTTTTGAGAAATAACTTCGTAGTAATGCTCCCCGTAGGCCTAGAACTCGTTACCCAAAGTTAATTTGTGTTTGGACGGCGTTTGGTAAATCGGACAAAAACTAATTGAAAGTTGTGTTTGCCCTTATCTCTGGCCGAGGGAATATGTCACAATGGGTTAAAATGAGCTAAGGAAGTATATTTATATCACATGGGCAGTGGCAGGGGTGGCACCCCGCGCCGCCCATCGCGCCAAACCCACTGCCACACCGCGCCTCTCAAGGCACCAGCAGGTCTGGCATCGCGCTAGCCCTGTGCACACTGGTCCCGTCCGATCCTGAATCCACGCGTACGCCTACCAACCGATAACGTTTTACGGGGTTTAACATCTTCCTGCAGTATTTAATTTAAATTCAAGTATATCACGCAATAATTTAAATAATTTAAATTATAAATATATTGAGGTCATAGGAAGCCATTCGTCATATTATATTAAATGGATCCTCCTAAATATATATAATAATTTATAGTAATCTTTTCTATTAGAATGACTATAATAGTGGCATGACTGCAGGAAATAATATTAGATTATTTCCTATTAGAATTACTCTAATTATGATGTGCTGCTATGTCTCTAATTGTAGAAATATTCTAATCAAAATTATTTTATGTAGTATCTGATTATAAAATTATAATTACTTAAATGTGAATGTTATGTCTGTAGGAAATAATATTGATTAGATTATTCTCTATTAGGATGACTCTAATTATGCTGTCATTTAGTTAAATAATTTAATAATCTAAATTATTTTCTGCAGTATCTGATTGTAAAATTACAATTAGTTAAATGTGAGTGTTATGTCTGCAGAAAATGATATTGATTAGATTATTTGCTATTAGAATGACTCTAATTAAATATATAGAATATGTCATAGAAATATTTTCTAATTAGACTACCTTACTTTTAATAATATATATATATATATATATATATATATATATATAGACACACACACACACACATATTATTACTGTTAATGTCATAACTATATAATTTAAATTTTAAATATATAGAATATGTCGTAGGAATATTTTCTAAAAAATAACTCTAATTAACGGTGTAATTTTTTAACCATATTTATAATAAACTTAATAATATTAATATCATTTTTTAGAATATTTATAATATTTATTTTTTCATATTATAATATCCTAAAATAATCTAATTATGACATGATGTATTTCATATATATCATATTATTGCTAGTCAAATAAATTTTTCCATGTATATCATATTAGTGTCATAATTATATAATTTAAATGATAAGTATATAGAATGTAAAACAACTTTAATTATGGCATGATTTTTTTTTACCATATTATATTATTATATAAGTGGAAAGACAAAAGTGAAAAATTGAATTACGATCTTACCCCTATTATAAATTAAAATATTATAAAATATCTAATTAATTAGTAATAGCCTCTTATTAAATATTTAATTAATAGTAAAAAGTTGAATTACAATTTTATCCATATATAAATTAAAATGTTATAACCATCTAATTAATTAATAATAATCTATTATTAAATATTTAATTATTAAAATATCATATATCTATACTAATCTAAAAGTGGGAAGCCCCGACCTACAGTTGAAAATTGAAAGACTAAGTTGCCCATTAAGCCCATTACATTTTTCTCCTTCAATCAAACACAAATGTAACTCTAATACGATTTTTCCCTACAATCTAAACTATTCTTATAACGCTAACAAAGTTGAATGACATTTTTCTCCTTCAATCAAACACAAATCTAACTCTAATTCTAATTAAATTATTAAGAAAAAATTAAATGTGAAACATTAAGATGTCAACTTTAGGGAGGCTTTTGGTTTTTCCAAGAATAATTTAAGCTCTAGAGAAATTTATTTCTTGAGTAATGAATAACGACGATTAAGTTTACCACATTCAAAATTATAACAATAAAAGTTGTAATAATTAAAGCATTTATTATTCAAACTAAACGATGATCATGCATGTAATAACGAATTATCCCTTTAGTAGAAGGGAAACCAACATATACACAATTAAAATGTTAATGAATTATGAAATTACCTCATCTATTGTAAAAAATCCTATTAGATACTCAATTTATTTTTGATCAAATATTTGCTTTTATAAATAGACTTGAATTAATTGAAATATTTTAATCGTTTTTAATAAATACATGCAATTTTTTATGAGACCAATCTACTAACCTCTTGCAAAAAGTAGGAAATTCTTGAGTTCAAATTTGAATTTACCAAAATATTCATTAAAAATTAAAGAATCATTTTACCCTTAAATACTACTCCATATTAATATTATATATTAGAAAGTTTATCTTGAAATATTAAATTTTATTTTATTAGTCTTTAATTGTAAACAATTTATTGCAATAACGTTTTAAGATGAATATCTTTAAATTCTCATGCATTCTTTTTATCTTCTAAAGATAACATTTGTAGTATTTTATTACTCCTTAACCTTTTTATCTTCTCATTTTATTTTAATTTTTCACCATTGGCCTTAAATATTCTGAGCCATATACTTTTGAAATAAATATGTAATGGAACTTCCCACTTATAAATAGAGTTTTTCTAAAGTTATTTAATATATTTCATTCATGTAAATTCCTTAAACTACATGAACTCAAGGGATGAATTGGTGGACACAGTAAGATATAAAGGTATTAGTGTTCATTTTAAAATTTGATGGCTTTTTTTAATTGTCTTTTTACTATTTATAGCTAAATTTAGGTAATATGAAACATGAATTTAATATTATTCTTCATATTTGCTTACAAAGTAATTTTATTACGAGTGAACTAACTATGACATTGTTAAATTTAATGGTTATACAATTTTTTTCTTTTTTCTTTTTACTTCTTTTTTAAAAACAAAATTAAGTTTGCTATGGATCCTTCACATGGATTATGGACTGTTTTAAATATTTTTATCGAAGATAACTATTATGTACTTCTTTGCTTATGTATGCCCTAAAATTCATAATAATTTACTAACCATCATAAGGAAGACATATGTTGATCAAATCTCTATACAACTTATATAAAATGTTACTTTCATTCTACTATAACTTTTATATGTATGTAATTATAAAAGGAGACTATAATTTCTTAAAGACAACTGTTGTATTTGTATAGAGAAACATATATTTAGTAGAATGTATTTTAGTATACAAAATTATATTTAAATCATTCTTTTCATTTTCTTTTTAGGCTGCAAAATATGATTTATATAAAAACACATTAATTAATACAAGATCAACCATATTTACAAAAATATTATGTGATAAATAATTAACAATATGAGATTAGATCTGTACAAATTTTACATAGTAATAGAGGACAAACGTGCAACGCACGTTCACAAAGATTAGTCTATGTAATAAACATAATAATATTAATATTATTTAGTTCTCAATTCACCACTTTGCTTAACCTCATGCTTCACTACCCTCCTTTTAATAATATATAGATATATAATAAACTTAATGGTATTAATATTATTCATTAAAATATTTATAATATTTATTTATTTCATATTATAATATTTTGAAATAATCAAATTATGACATGATATATTCCATACATATCATACTACTTCCAAATCAAATAGTTTTTTCATATATATATCATATTAACGTCATAATTATATAATTTAAATGATAAATATATAGAATGTAAAATAACTCTAATTATGGCATGATTATCTTAACATATCTCTGTAATGAACATAATAATATTAACATTATTTATTAGATTTATATTTTTTTCATATTATAATAAGATGAAATATTTTTTTATTATAAAAATGCCAAGTGACTAGTTTTCAATTCGTCCCTTGATTTAACCTAATGTTTCACTACCCTCCTTTTAATAATATATAAATATAAATATTTTTAATCCTTTTCCATTAACAATATTGAAATTTTTTATTTCGATTCTTTGAATCAATATTTCTTACAAAAGATACAGTATACACTACAGATCATCAATGTGTTAAATTAAAATTCTTAGAAAAAATAAAAGCAATTACACAAGATTTGTCTGAAAATATGTGTGTATATATTCTAAGTTAGGAAAGAACCTTGCTTGTGTCCTTAGCCCATATAATACTCCACATCAGTCAAAATCGTTACAACGTAGGAGCAATTGGATTCCAAGGTGGCGACTGGCAACTACACATTTCATTCGTCTTCGTCTTGTTTATAAAATCAATTTTTCGGCCGCCACCTTAATTATTTAGTCCCTTTTTTTTAAAAATAAATAATATTTTTAATTTGGACACGTCCCTTAAAAAAAATTTTTATTTTTAAAAAATAAAAATATATTTTTATTAAATCATTCTTAATAAATATCTTTATAAAGATGTAGATTTTTATTCTATTTCACATAGTTTAAGAATACTTTTTATTCTTTTCAGTAATAATATTGAAAATTTTTCTTTGATTTATTTATTTGTTCCATTCTTTAATAAGCTCAACCTAATAAATCTTGTAAGCTAGGGCAAATAAAATATGAAATAATTCTAAAAACATAAAAGAATTCTTTATTAAAAAAGTCCGAGCCTGGCGATAAAAATATTCATATTTTGGCATCAACAGCTATTTGACCCACACTTTCTTGTTTTAGCCTTTGCGAGTGTGAAAATTATCAGGGACAAAGAATGATATAATTGATGAGTGCCATTGTCGCTTTGATGTACTGTGAGCACTGTATGGTGGAGAAATAATGGAGACTTTTAAATATTTTGATCAATATATGACTCCATTTATTCACCAAAATATTCTAGTATTCGTCCTTTATACCCATTAAATTAAAATTAATAAAATAATAATTCATCTATAATAAGCTCAACCTAATAAATCTTATAAACTGGGGCTAATAAAATATGAAATAATTCTATTAAAAGAAAAGAAATATTTTATTTTAAAAAACCCAGCCTGGCTATAAAAATATTTGGCAATCCCAGCCTGTCGATAAAAATATTCATATTTTGGCATCAAAATAATTTATTTATATCATTAATTATTCATTATGCTGAGCTGAATTGTTTTGACTTTGAAGATAGTAAACAAAGTCTGCTTTAAACAAAAGTTGAATGTTTAATTTCATGCCTATAAAAGAGCATATGCAACAGAACTTTGAAGAATCACCAAACACACTAACTCTCCCTTTCCCTCCGAAAATGCAATTCTTCAGCTTGGCTTCTATCTTCCTTTTTCTATCTTTTCTATTTTTGCTAAGGAAATGGAACAACTCTAATAGCCAATCCAAAAAATTGCCTCCAGGTCCATGGAAACTTCCTTTACTAGGAAGCATGCTTCATATGGCTGGTGGACTTCCTCACCATGTCCTTAGAGATTTAGCCAAAAAATATGGACCACTTATGCACCTTCAGCTTGGTGAAGTTTCTGCTGTTGTTGTTACTTCTCCTGATATGGCAAAAGAAGTACTAAAAACTCATGACATCGCTTTTGCATCTAGGCCTAAACTTTTGGCCCCCGAGATTGTTTGTTACAACAGGTCTGACATTGCCTTTTGCCCCTATGGTGATTATTGGAGACAAATGCGTAAAATTTGTGTCTTGGAAGTGTTGAGTGCCAAGAATGTTCGGTCATTCAGCTCGATTAGGCGCGATGAAGTTCATCGCCTCGTTAATTTTATCCGGTCATCTTCCGGAGAACCGGTTAATTTTACTGAAAGGTTGTTTTTGTTTACAAGTTCTATGACATGTAGATCAGCATTTGGGCAAGTGTTCAAGGAGCAGGACAAATTTATACAACTAATCAAAGAAGTGATAGGCTTAGCAGGAGGGTTTGATGTGGCTGACATCTTCCCATCACTGAAGTTCCTACATGTGCTTAGTGGGATGAAGGGTAAAATTATGAATGCCCACCAGAAGGTAGATGCAATTGTTGAAGATGTCATCAATGAGCATAAGAAGAACCTTGCAATTGGGAAAACTAATGGTGCATTAGGAGGTGAAGATCTAATTGATGTCCTTCTAAGACTCATGAATGATGGAGGCCTTCAATTTCCTATCACCAACGACAACATCAAAGCTATTATTTTTGTAAGTATTGCATATTATGTCATTCTATTCCTTTTCATATTGATGTGCATTGTTGTTGATTTAGTACTTAGTTTTCGGATATGACTAGCAATTTTGCTTTCAAGAGTGAGCATTGGAGGGAAAAGGTTTGAAAAGTACATTAAAAAATTCATGATCAATCACCACAAATAAGTTATCTGATGTTATTTTAGAAAAACAAAAAAAATTAGGAATTGAACACTTTAAAAGTTCCTTTCCAGGAAGAGCAAAAAATTTGGCATAATTCTTATGTACACAAGCCACTTGAACGAAAAAGTTATACAAAGCAAATAGCACGTGCAGTATACCTAATTTGTTCATAAATGCAGGACATGTTTGCTGCCGGAACAGAGACTTCATCGTCAACACTTGTGTGGGCTATGGTGCAACTGATGAAAAATCCAACTATATTAGCCAAAGCTCAAGCAGAAGTAAGAGAAGCCTTTAGAGACAAAGAAACGTTCGATGAAAATGATATTGAGGATCTGAAATACTTAAAGTTAATCATTAAAGAAACTCTAAGACTTCATCCACCAGTTCCACTTTTGGTCCCAAGAGAATGTAGAGAAGACACTGACATAAACAGCTATACTATTCCCGTGAAGACCAAAGTCATGGTTAATGTTTGGGCATTGGGAAGAGATCCAAAATATTGGGATGACGCAGAAAGTTTTAAGCCAGAGAGATTTGAGCAGTGTTCTGTCGACTTTGTTGGTAACAATTTTGAGTATCTTCCCTTTGGTGGTGGGAGAAGAATTTGTCCTGGGATATCATTTGGTTTAGCTAATGTTTATTTGCCGCTGGCTCAAATACTATATCACTTCGACTGGAAACTCCCTACTGGAATGGAGCCAAAAGACTTGGACTTGACTGAACTGGTTGGAGTAACTGCCTCCAGAAAAAGTGACCTTATTTTAATTGCGACTCCTTATCAACCTCCTCGAGAATGATTTTCAATATTTCTTAAAAATTAAATTTTCCTACTGAATCTCAATATTGTTCTTTCTTTCTTTTGGTGTTTACAGTTTTATCTACCCCTAGTACATGTATCTTTTTATCATAAGGAATATAGCATGATTGTTCCTCGAATAACATGTATTGTTTATTTTAAATTTTGGAATAATGAGGTGAGAAAACAATATTACATCCCATTTATTTATTTTTATCTTTTTATTTTTTTTATTGAGAACGAAAATATGAAGTAAGTAGTCCGAAATCAAGGAAGGGAATGAAACCTTTAAAAGTTATTTTAGAAAAACAAAAAAAATTAGGAATTGAACACTTTAAAAGTTCCTTTCCAGGAAGAGCAAAAAGTTTGGCATAATTCTTATGTACACAAGCCACTTGAACGAAAAAGTTATACAAAGCAAATAGCACGTGCAGTATACCTAATTTGTTCATAAATGCAGGACATGTTTGCTGCCGGAACAGAGACTTCATCGTCAACACTTGTGTGGGCTATGGTGCAACTGATGAAAAATCCAACTATATTAGCCAAAGCTCAAGCAGAAGTAAGAGAAGCCTTTAGAGACAAAGAAACGTTCGATGAAAATGATATTGAGGATCTGAAATACTTAAAGTTAGTCATTAAAGAAACTCTAAGACTTCATCCACCAGTTCCACTTTTGGTCCCAAGAGAATGTAGAGAAGACACTGACATAAACAGCTATACTATTCCCGTGAAGACCAAAGTCATGGTTAATGTTTGGGCATTGGGAAGAGATCCAAAATATTGGGATGACGCAGAAAGTTTTAAGCCAGAGAGATTTGAGCAGTGTTCTGTCGACTTTGTTGGTAACAATTTTGAGTATCTTCCCTTTGGTGGTGGGAGAAGAATTTGTCCTGGGATATCATTTGGTTTAGCTAATGTTTATTTGCCGCTGGCTCAAATACTATATCACTTCGACTGGAAACTCCCTACTGGAATGGAGCCAAAAGACTTGGACTTGACTGAACTGGTTGGAGTAACTGCCTCCAGAAAAAGTGACCTTATTTTAATTGCGACTCCTTATCAACCTCCTCGAGAATGATTTTCAATATTTCTTAAAAATTAAATTTTCCTACTGAATCTCAATATTGTTCTTTCTTTCTTTTGGTGTTTACAGTTTTATCTACCCCTAGTACATGTATCTTTTTATCATAAGGAATATAGCATGATTGTTCCTCGAATAACATGTATTGTTTATTTTAAATTTTGAAATAATGAGGTGAGAAAACAATATTACATCCCATTTATTTATTTTTATCTTTTTATTTTTTTTATTGAGAACGAAAATATGAAGTAAGTAGTCCGAAATCAAGGAAGGGAATGAAACCTTTAAAAGTTATTTTAGAAAAACAAAAAAAATTAGGAATTGAACACTTTAAAAGTTCCTTTCCAGGAAGAGCAAAAAGTTTGGCATAATTCTTATGTACACAAGCCACTTGAACGAAAAAGTTATACAAAGCAAATAGCACGTGCAGTATACCTAATTTGTTCATAAATGCAGGACATGTTTGCTGCCGGAACAGAGACTTCATCGTCAACACTTGTGTGGGCTATGGTGCAACTGATGAAAAATCCAACTATATTAGCCAAAGCTCAAGCAGAAGTAAGAGAAGCCTTTAGAGACAAAGAAACGTTCGATGAAAATGATATTGAGGATCTGAAATACTTAAAGTTAGTCATTAAAGAAACTCTAAGACTTCATCCACCAGTTCCACTTTTGGTCCCAAGAGAATGTAGAGAAGACACTGACATAAACAGCTATACTATTCCCGTGAAGACCAAAGTCATGGTTAATGTTTGGGCATTGGGAAGAGATCCAAAATATTGGGATGACGCAGAAAGTTTTAAGCCAGAGAGATTTGAGCAGTGTTCTGTCGACTTTGTTGGTAACAATTTTGAGTATCTTCCCTTTGGTGGTGGGAGAAGAATTTGTCCTGGGATATCATTTGGTTTAGCTAATGTTTATTTGCCGCTGACTCAAATACTATATCACTTCGACTGGAAACTCCCTACTGGAATGGAGCCAAAAGACTTGGACTTGACTGAACTGGTTGGAGTAACTGCCTCCAGAAAAAGTGACCTTATTTTAATTGCGACTCCTTATCAACCTCCTCGAGAATGATTTTCAATATTTCTTAAAAATTAAATTTTCCTACTGAATCTCAATATTGTTCTTTCTTTCTTTTGGTGTTTACAGTTTTATCTACCCCTAGTACATGTATCTTTTTATCATAAGGAATATAGCATGATTGTTCCTCGAATAACATGTATTGTTTATTTTAAATTTTGGAATAATGAGGTGAGAAAATAATATTACATCCCATTTATTTATTTTTATCTTTTTATTTTTTTTATTGAGAACGAAAATATGAAGTAAGTAGTCCGAAATCAAGGAAGGGAATGAAACCCCACCAACATTTCCTGTAGCACGTGAAGAAATGCTAGAAGACACGTGTGAATGTCATTCAAAGTGAGACTCTTTGACCACAAGCTAATTTGGCTAAACCATCAGCTAGCAAATTAACCTCCCTATAAATATGGGCAATATAGACCACCCAGATTCTAACCAAGAAATGACGAATGCGGTTGATCATATCATCATTATGATTAGGCACATTTCGTCTAGTTCACACTACATGAACACCACTAGCAATATCAATTTGCAAGGCAACTCGACATCATCCTCTATCCCAGGCTTCCTGAAGACCGGTAAGAACTCCCTATAGCTTTTCTCTAAATGATGTACAAACTCCATTGAACTATGAGAATATGTTAATGGTACATTATATTTTATAATTTTACCATGACGAAACTTCTATTACTTCGTGTCAATTTAATTTGTTATGTTTGCCTTCTGTACGTCGAACCCTTAAGGAAGCATTAACTAGAAGAATAATTTGACTAAATTATCCTTATTTATCATTTTTGTCCTTCAACATTTTAAGTAATAAAAAAATGATAAAAAATATATTCAACAAAAAAAAAAAAAATCGCAAGACATATGTTTTTGATCAATTTATGTCTTAAGGCATAAATTAAGTAGCATAAACTTGTATCTTGGACATAAGTTCAGTAGCACGAACTTGTGCCTAAAGAGTAGAAATTCAGTATCATGAACTTGTATCTTGGGACAATATAATGATTCATCCGATTGTTACAAAATCTTAGCAATCACGGGCGTAGGAATTAAAAATCTTAGTGACATGGATTTTAAAATTTTGAGATAGTAAATATGAGGTAAGGAAACATTGAGAAAAATGGAGTTAAAGTAAAATAGGTCAGGCATATGAAACCGCTGCAGCATAAATGACTGCCGTAGCGAGAGACGCGAACCAAAAATTCCATATTTCAGTTTATTTTAAGACCCAATTCCTATTCTATAAAGGATTCACTATTAAAAATGCCCCGGGGTAAAATTTTTGAATTTTTAATCAAGAAAAGCAAGGAGTATAACTCTCACAGAACAAGACTCCGTCATCCTTACTATGGATTCTCCATCAAGAATTCGAGGTGGAGGTGAAGAAAGGAAAAATCATTGAATTCATGACAATAACTTGGCGCACAGATAGGCTATGATTACTCCGAGTTTAGATTTTGATTAATTAAATTGTATACACGTATATAATTGATGAGTATATAAATATATTTACAATATTAGAAGTGAAGGAGATTAATATAAGAAAAGTGAATCCTTATGTGATAAATTGACTATAAAGCATGATTAAATTATATTAGTGGTGGGAAAGAGAGTGGGGGTGATAAGCCCTATTTTGTGTGATATATTGATGTTGTATAATCTGGTAGTAAATTCACTTTTGTAATCTCAATGAAAGGATGAGTAGTAATAGGGATATAATTGTCCTAAAGGGAAACTTAAAGCGAAGAAAGAAGTAGGTATTAATATAGACTGTGGTTATTATTCATGAACTTACCACGAGTTTGGAATAGAATAATTGTCGTAGAGTTTGTGAGAATTGCTTGTGAGATAATATTAAGGTAGAGACCAATATGTGCCCGCAAGTAAATCCACTCGTAAAAATAAAATTTTGTAAACTGTGATAGATACTGTTATCAATTTGTTAAGTCCTACTATGGTCGGGTTGAAATGATTGAACTGATAAATTATTGGGTTCATCATATATATATATTTATTTTGATTTGATAATGTTATTTGAATAACTACAAAATTATTTAAGTATGTGAATATAATTTATGATTTTGATGTGCGCTTGTAATATTTAATGTATACCTATTATTGTTGTCGTGTATGATGATAGAATAGAGAGACACCAATATACGATGATAATGATTAAATAATGCACCGTTATTCTTATATGAGTGGCTCGTGACCAAGATGAGCATCTGGACGAGCGGTTATGATATGAGTGCCTTGTGTCCGAGGTGAGTATCCGACGAGTGAATACAATGTGAGTGGACCGTGTCCGAGGGGAGCATCTGGATGAGCAGATGAGTGGAAGCAAGCATCACGCCAGTATAATACATCAATTTTTAGAGTCCCCTGTAGGTCCTTACTGGAAGGGCAAATATAAGACCCTTTTGCATGTGTGTACAGATGACTGACGGATGTGTGATCAGATTTAATACAAAGAGAGACTGATTGTAACACCCCAGAAATTTCTGGGACTAGCCTTCAGACTTAAAATGCAACCATGCAAAAAATTGGGTATATGGTCTCAGTACGAGTCACAGTATGACTCGTAGGACAGTGGTACAAGTTGTACTAGGACTCGTAACAGGAGGGTCAGGGAAAATAGTGCGGGTGGTTGGAAGAAACCACGACTGCATGTCATGATTCGTACCATCATGGTACAAATCGTACTGACTAGTCGTGGAAAAGTTCAGAGGAGAGGTTAGAAACTCTGGGAAAAACCACGAGCCATCAAGGTACTATCAAGGTACCACGAGCATGTCATGATTCGTACCATCAATGTACAACTCGTGGTTTTTGGGTACGGGTCGTACCATCCAGTCGTGACTTAAATTTCAAAGAAATGTTCGAAATACTTTGAGAAAGCTACGAATCGTAGTAAGACCCATAGTAAAATCTCATATATCATGGTAGACTTTCGTGAAAAACTTCAGAGAATGTTGTTAAGTAGGTCCCCTTACCACGGACGTCCGTATGGATCGTATGATCTTGGTACGACTCGTAGGTTGAGTCGTACCACCTGACAGGAAGAATTTTAATAACATATTTCAAGGGTATTTTTGTAAAATTCTAAGATCCTAACCCCTAAACTATATCATTTTGGAATAAATTATCAGGGGTTAAAGGGAGTTAGTCGATCCTTCTCCCTCATTTCTCATTGAATCTCTCAGAACTAGAACGTAAGAATGCAGGGTGTCTCTCTCTAGCAAGAACAAGAGTTTCAATTTTCTTCACATATTTTCAAGGATTTTCTCTGGGAATTCTCCTTCATATATATGAAACTTTAACAAAGGTTTCCTCTTGCTTTTGTGTCCCAAATTCTTCAGTAACCCTAACTTGAAAGTCTAGAAATTATGACTTAGGGTTTCTATTTAGTTGTTGAAATTTCTTATCTCCCCAGTGTTTTTAAGTTTCCATGTGTAGTATCATATTATAACTGAGATGTTATTCTTCGATTTGTAAATGCTTTCAGATTCTTGATTTTTGCATGACTCTTGGGTTGATTCTAGTAGGACTTAATAGCTAGTCTGAAATGTTATATTTTTCCATGGAATGTTGTTTAAGCATGATTTTCAGCATGTGTGTGTATATATATATATATATATATATGTTCAACTTGAGGTTGATATTTAGATTATGAATATACTTAGTCTTCCCCAAGAATGTCAGCTAATCAGTTTGACTTTTATCAGTCTTTTGAGATAATCAGTAAATTCAATAATACTAGTTTATCAGCTTAATAGTCGTTCTTTAGACTTTTACGATGCTTTCAGATAAAGCATCTCTGACAAGTCTTAGAACATAGTTTCTTTCAGGTCCTTAGACTCTCAGAACACTTTCAGATAAGTAGTCCCGACCTAAGTCTTAGGACATCAATTTTGAGCTATTAGCACAGATAGACATAGTTAGTATTTTCAGTGAGAGTAGAACTTAGCACCAAGCGGGCTGGGGTTCAGCGCACCCAGGTTCCTAGAACACGTTGCCACCATAGGTTTTAGACCGAATGAGCTCCAGAAAGTGATCACTCAGTTCAACTAATATATCCTGGCAAGGTATAGTGGGCATTCGCCGATAGGAGTATACATCGGACTCCACGTTTAGCTCACGTGGTTACATTTCGGTAATAGTCTCTCCCATAGTATAGCTCAGTATAGTTTAGTTCAATTCAATTATGATTTTCAGTTCAGTTCAGTCTCTTCAGATTTCGGCTTATTCTCACAGTATTTCAATGCAGTTTGCTATTACTCAGTATAAATATGTTTTAGTTTCTTCTCGTATACTCAATACATTTCAAGTACTGAAGCATATTTTTATGCTATATTGTTTTATGATATAGACTCAGGTACCCAGTATAAGCACCACGGTTAGATCCTCTGAGCGATATTTCAGCAGCTTACTTGGTGAGTCCTTATTTGCCGAGGGTCGGGGTTTCATTTTCAGTTTATTGTATTTTATTATTTCAGTTCAGATATAGAGTTAGCTGGGGGTTTATCCTAGCAACTCATCAGTTCATGTTATAAGGCTTTCAGACAATATTTATAGACTCAACTAAATTTTTAGACTATTTCAGATTTTTGTTATTTATTCAGTAACAGTTAATTCTTTATCAGCTTCCTCTCTTTTATTATCATTTTAGTAGGTCAGTTTTAGTATAATATATTCTACCATGGTTTGCTTACAGTCACTTATGACTCTAGGTACCATGTCGCGTCCAGAGTGCAGACTCGGGTCGTGACACTAATGAGATACAAAGGGTATACAACTGTGATTTAGTATGAATATTATTCCATGATTATGATATGGTTTTATATCACCATTGATCACTTGATTGACTTTTTATGTCTGATTAGAGAATCATATATTCGGAGTTGATACACATGTTTATGTCTGAATATGGTTTCATTACCTGACTATCATTGACTGTATGGATTTCCTCGGATTGGGTGACTGTACTATACTTTTGCTTCTGGGTTTGTCCTGGTTAATGGTCATGTGTTGTTAAATAAATAATAAGCGTCAATACATTTATGTATGATAGTAAGTGAACTATCAGTAGCTGGAAATAGACATGGATAATTAAGGTGTAATTATTTAGTACTGATGTTGCATCGTGTTTGAATTTTGTTGAAAAGGGATAGGGTTCAGTAATATGGTCGAGCTACTGATTGGGGCAGCACCGTTGCATTAGTAAGATCTCCACTGCAGCAAGACCGCCATAGCGGTCAAGGGGCCACCGTAGTGGTAGTCTATAAATTTTATGTCTAGTGCTTATAGCTAGAGACTTATAAAAGTGCGATAAGGATATTATTTAACTGTTTGAACTCCTTGAGGGAACCTGATAGAATATGATTGAGTGTCATAAGTGGTTGGATGTTAATTAATCATCCGTTGATGTTGATTTTATACTTGTTGTGTAAACTAATCTTAGTCGACCGATGATGCTTACAAGTACATGTATTGTATTGATATCACTCTTGCTACACCTTTTTATGGTATGGGTTTGTGATAGGATATTGAAGTTTCATGGTTAAGGTGGCGGTACTCAGTATTAACTACTACACTTCTATTCCTAGGAGAAGCTGTGTCTTTTTATTGTCATTACTCTAATTAGAGCTCTTGTACATGTCTAAATTAGATCCTTGGGAAAAGTATTGTTTGGAACTTTTTGAATGTAATAAAACAATAGTCCAGTTAATTGATAATGTTAGTTGTATAGGTGAGTCTATTGAGAAAAATTAAATTTTAAAAAAAAGGGTTCTCCTATCGAACTAGAGTTGGGTGGGTGTCCGCACCCAACTCTATCGAAGTTCAATTGCATGAACTTCTGCCTCTAGGAACAAATTCAATAACTCAATAACATGAATTTATTTCTTGGGGAACAAGTTCAGTAGAAAACTTGTGCATAGGGGCAGAAGTTCAATAGCATGAACTTTTGTCTTCTAGGCCTAACCGATACCTTGCAAATTTTTTTGGCCTTGGTAATTTTGTTTGTTTTGCAACTTTCTAAAAGAATATTAGGGATATTGTTTTCCTCTTTTTATTACTTAGAATAATAAAGGGTAAAAATTAAAGACCACCCAATTGAGGGAAAAAAAAATACCACACTAATTTTGGGACAATCAGTGAAAAAACTTGTTTGTTTTTTAAGTCTGAATATTAATCATTCAGATTCATCCCATTAAGTACATTTTCTTATTCCATTTTAAAATAGAAAACTTAAATAATTGTCTCGTCGGTGCAAAATATTTACCAATCGCTATCCCTTTACTTTCATCCCCCCTAATTAATTACAAAAAATAGCTCATCTTGCAATCCTTCATGATAATCATAGTGTATGATATACTGTCATGGTATCATTGAGGATGAGCAGTCCTTCAGCAGTAGCGCACAATGTTGACATCCAATTTTGACCTCCCTGTGCTTGTATATGCTGCTTATATATACCTTTACGCAAAAATTTCGGCTTGCATTTATATTGATAAAATAATTTATTATCGTAATGTTGCGTAAATTATTTCAAAATTACATATATATGCATATAATTTTTATTAATTTTAATTTTTAATATTAAATAATTATTTCGTGTATAATAAATATTTTGTATTAATATACGCCCTTATTTTTTGAGATGTATATTTTATTTTCTTATCTTTATAAACTATTTACATAATTTTACTAAATTTTACAAATTTATTTGCGTAATAATATTACTCGAATTTATAAATTATTTATGTTAATAATATAATTTTTATAATATTCGATAACTCAATTTTATTTTCTAGTCATAAAAAAATTATTTAATCATGTAATTTACATAAGTCTACTAGATTTATGGTTTTTATTTATTAATAATAATATTTGTATATTTTTTTATAATTTAAACTATTTTATTATTTATTATTAAATTATCTACAAGTGTAGTATATTTATTAATTTAATAGCAGCTAAATCCAATTTCATCTAATTTATTTAAATTCTAGCCATTTTCTATTCAATTTCATTCAATTTATTTAAAGTTTAGTCACCTTCTGCTTCTATTTATGTCAATTTTAGCCACTTTTAATCAATTTTGGCTATTATTTAAATTCAATTCTAGCCTAAATTAATTTCTAACCCATGATCCTAACCGCGACCCGTGGATATACCCATAACCCGACCCAAAATTCCTAATTTAATCCTAGCCGTCCATCATCTTTAATCCTACGGTCCTGATTAAAATCCTATCCCCTCACCTTAAATAACACCATCTACCCCAAACCCTACCATTTCCCTCATTCCCTCATCTCCCCTCACCTCACAACCTGCCGCCGCAGACCACCCTCTCTTTTCTTCCCTTCGCTGGAAAGGACACCACGGCAGAACCCCCACCATAGCTCCCTCTCTACCAAACCTGCGCCGCCCTTTCCCTCTCCTCTCCTCACCACCCGCACCACTACTGCCAGCAGCCTCCTCCCTTCTTCACTCTCTCATCATCCTCAACACCAGACCTTACCCACCTAAATCGCCACCTTCCCTCTCCCTCTCCCTCTCCCATCTTTTCCGGCGACAAACCAAGTCGCCAGCCGCCTCTCTTCTTCTTCCCCATTCTCCCCATTTCTCACCCTTCACCGCCGACCAGCCCTAGCCCCTCGTTGCCATCGCCAGACCACCCTCCTCCGTCCTCACCACTTTGTCCAACCAAACCCGAAACCAGACCCACCAATCCTCAAAAACCAGTACCCCTGCGCGAACCCAGAAACCAGCCAAAACCACCCTTATTCTCCTTTTATTTTTGTCTACACCTCTTCGACCAGCAACACCGACTCTTTAGTATCATTTTGCTTTCTTGTTGGCATGTTGTTTCAACGGATCCAACGTTGTAAGTTTGGTGCCAGTAGATTCACTGTCTTCCCGTTAATTAACGACCTTTTTCTAACTGTGTATTGTACTATGAGAAAATCTCTTTAAGCTTTTATGACTTGACTTAATCTTTTCTTTTATCAAACTTGTTATACACCTTCAAAATTGATTAGCACATCTATAATTTACTTCATAAGGTAATGCAATTTCTTGACTTAATAATTTTGTTTTCTTTATCATGGCTGAAGTTTTTTTTTTAAACATAGCAATATTTGGAATTAGAATGTGCTTTAAATTTTTCCAAATTCTTGGTGTGGTGTCTGCTCTAATTTGAGTTTTTTGATTGGCATATCTTCCTTATGTACCAATGATTATATCAGATTGATTTTCTTCCTTCACCGAGTTTAATTTTGAACAGCTCTCGCATGTTGAATGGTTGTAAATCAATTATTTTTGCTTCCTGTGTATGAATGTTAAATCATGTGACCGGTCAGGTATTTATTTGCATTGAGCTTAAATTTTATTTGGTACGGTATTATCCCTTCATTCCGGACATACCTACCCTAAGAGCGATTCTAGGGTCATAATAATTTTCTAATTCATCTCCTTCTGTATATAAGCTTGACGACTCTCATATATATTAATTTTGGTAATTCCAAGTTTGTTTGGTGCATTATGATTTCTGCTTTAAATTGATTCGATTTATCCTGATAAAGAAATTTCTATAGGACTCATGTTTCCTTTTAATTTTGCCTTTAATTGATTCTGCATAATTTTGTTACTTTCATATTTGGGGAAATTTTGATGTCATTTCTCTTCTTCAGTCTTTTAAATTATGTGACAAATATATGAGGTAGAATTGGATAGCAATTTGATTTAAATATTCCGTGAAGGAAAGTTTTTCCTTGATTGATGTCCCTAAACGAGAGCACTTGTTCAATATGAAAGTGTTATGCCTTTTACTATTTTAAAACGGTTGCATTATTTGGCTATTCTTGGTAAATTTGGATTAATTTACCTAATTGATTGATTTACTCCGTTATAAGGGATTGTGTTAATCCATTTTTTTTCTTCTAATTTAAATATTGATAGTTGTTTAAATAAATTTGGTAAGGCCATCTTTCCTTACGTTTAGTTATTTTTTCTTTCTTTTCCATATATGATCAGTTTTAGTAAAGAGATTTTTTTTCTTCCCCTGATTTAATTTCATTAAATTAATTAATTTATTTGTATTTGGTAAGTGGTTATTTGAAATTAATTTTTGATATTTCCCTTCCCTTTATACTTCTGACTGATTTTCTATTTAAATGACCCTCTCGTCCCTTTAGAGTTCATTCGAACATTGGATTTTTCTAGCAATACTGTGTTCTAACAACTTTTTCCTCCAAGAAAAAAAAATTTCTTTTTTAGAAATTACTTTAAAATAAGTATCTACTTTCAAGACTTCTCTTCGAATTTTCCTCCAACCGGTTAGTACATCTTATATGTTATACTCTTGCAATGACGTACTTTAAATCTGCTACGTGTATTGTTGAGTAATTTTGGTCCTTCTGAATTTATTTATTTATTTATTTTCTCTTTCTATGTGATGCAAGATAAAAATGTGATCTGTTTTTAGGTCTAGAGTATCGATATGTGTTTGTCGTTTTGTTTCATCATTTAACAGGTCTTGTTACGAAGGCAAATATTGAAGAGTCGCTTCGGGTTTGGGATAAAATAGTCTGAAGCAGCTGTTTGGATTAGTTTAAGAACCGTTGTGTTTATTTATTTATTTGTTTTATTTGATTCATTATTATCAACTATACTTTGTAATAAACGCTCATAAATAGTGAAGAGGGGTCTATGGGGGTGAGAATTATATTTCTTTGCTATTTTCTTTCTGATTGAAAAATTCACCTACAAAGAATGTTCGTAGGGTTTTAATAATATATGCAATAGAGATCATGCTCTTAGGAATTAATACAATAATATAGGCAACATTTAGATATACTTTCATAGTTCTAGTTGAAATATTAACTATAAGATTTTATTTAAACGTATGTGTGGAAATATGTCAAAAATCTGAAAATGAGTATTTACTCACATCTAAACATTTGTCTGTTTTGAAGTTTACACATGATTGCTAAAATAAAAGAAACTATTAGATAACATGTCTATAGGAATCAACTTTCAAAATTGATTCACACAATCGTGAAAAACTCAAAATCATGTTTACTCTTCTAACCAGAAACCATGTCCACAATTTACTTGTTTTAATATGATTTTTCGCCGGTTAACGGAAAATTCTGTAAATATCGTGCCTTTAAGTCCTTAAATAATTGATTCTAAGTGTGTTTTATGTTTAAATTTCGGCAATATTGTCGGTAGTTATTAAAAGGGACCTGTTTGCTTTATTATAAATTATGCGTATAGAAGGTAAATAATATGTGCAAGCTCTTCTTATTATTCAACCTAGAAATTGTGCCAGTGTGATAGGTTTTTGACATACTAAATGCTTAGCAGATAGGTTTATAAATATTCCGTCTTAAAATATTTTGATATGGGGAATTCTATGAAGATAGACGTAGTTGAATCTGTTATGTTATGCCTAATATTTGATTATCTAGTATTAATAGTTAATTCTACAATACTGGACATCCTGCTAAGTAAGTTCTTCATAAACATGGTAAGATTTTAAAGAACTTAAAACTGGTCATAGTAGAAGTACATGTATAGAATGTAATTTAAATTGATGAAAATATGCCTGTATCACGCTTTTGCTTATAGTATATTTTTTACTGTACTTATATATTCACAATGATTAGTTTATTGATGATTCCTTGTCAAACCTAGAAATCATGCCTATAGGACCTAATACATATTTATTTAAATCACAAATCTTGTCTGGCAATGTTACATTATATGTTGCATGCTTAAATCTGACATTTTGCATTAGATACCATGTTATAGGAGTCGTCATAATATATGCCATGCCTATAGACATCGCTATCGCTTATTTTAGTAAAAGAGGCTTGCATGAAACATCATACTAAGCTGTTTTCAAATTTGTTTGTAATTGCATGACGTTTATTTACCTCAACTATCATAGGTTTTTAAACCAAAAAATCCAAAATAGTTGTCCAATGTCTCTTGGACATTAAGATTGGGGCGGGTAAGCAAATACTAGGACATTAGTTTTGTCACATAGAATGCTTTAAGTTAATAACTAATCAATTAGGTGGGTACATGGGATAAGATAGTCCGTGCTCGCTGAATAATACGAGCAATCTAAATGGTTGCAAAGTATTATTTAAGTTGCACGGGTGATCCCATTAGGTTATACCCCCCCTCCCCCCCTTTTTAAAGTAGAACTACGTTTGGCCTGATTCCCTTAAGGGATACGTAGGCGTCTCACTGAGGTTCGACCCCATAATTGAATAAATATTTATTTGTTTGTTTGTTATGTGGATTTTAATAAATTGTTCTATTTTATTATTTATATTTTTATTTACTTACTTTATTTACCACAACTTTTGTATTTATTGTTAAGAAAAATAAAATAAGATAAATTACCTTTAAAATTCATTTTGTCCAATTCTTTCTTCTCGCTTGTCTAAACAAGTTTAATTCTTCATTATTTATTTCTTTTATCAACCGTTTTAAATACAAATAATATAGATTAAAATTAGTTTTATTTGATCGCTTAGTTAATCCCCCATATTAATGAATCCGGTCGGGAACCACCTTTGTGGACCTCGAAAGGTGCCTAACACCTTCCTTTCGAGGTTATTTAAGCCCTTGCCCAACTCTGGTGACTTAGGTAATAAAATAGACCTTTAGCTTAGAACGGTGCCCTAACGTACCTTGATCCGTTAGGTGGCGACTCTTCGATTTAATAAACCCTTAAAGAGTTGTCACGTGTTGTATCCCGCTTTCCGCGAGGAAAATGGGGCGCGACAGCATGACGACTCTACTGGGAAATTTTTAGGCTTTAACCACTACGTGTTCATTAAGTGTGGTCTTATTTGAGTTTGAATTTTGCAAACTATTCGATTTAATTTCTTTTACTTTCACTTATTTTTGTCGATATTCATGATTTTTCCATGAAGTTACTAACCATTTTCTTTTCTTGTTGTTTTCGTTATCGTTTATTATTTATTTTTCAATTGTAATAATTAATTCATAAACCGTTGTATTTTATTAATTGGCATACCGCTCATATTTTCCCCCACTTGGTAATCTGTCACTATCACACACGACAACGGTTGCGTGGTTTCACGGTCGTTCACTATTAAAACACCTCGAGGATTGTCTTGTGATTTGGTCGATCAGCGGTGTGTCGACGGTCATAAGCTTCCTCACTCTCGAGTTGTTCGCTCGAGGGAACCATGTCATACCCACTCTTATTCCTAGAACTTGACCGTGTACACCTTTAGTCAGGTATACACATCATATTAAACTTAGAAAAATCGCGACGTCCATGGCACGTCAAGATTAAATAGAAAACTTGCCCAGAGTCTTAAGGGATTTTTTAAATCCCAAAAAAGGTGATCCATAAATTATGTGCATTTTTTTAGAGAAACAGTGTTTAAAGTAACGTCATTTTGCACCTGGGTGGGTAAATTAGCTTAACTTTCCTTTTGCTGCAGGTACAATGAGTCTCCCAACTTCTTACCCAAGATTTGGTATGGTGTGGTGCATGCCTGTAGGCATGAAAACGTGGTGGTGGGATTTGGGAGAATATGGACAGAATGAGGTAAGGAAAGTATTGGGACACTTGCCTTCCCTTATGCAAGTTACTCCCTGTCGAGAACTCATAGAAGCAGCCACAGCTTTCTGGGATGACAAAAGAGTGGTCTTCAGATTTGGTGAGGTTGAAATGACCCCGTTGTTGGAAGAAATTGGTGGGTATGTGGAAAACGTGAGCTTGTTATGGAGGAATAGGAAGTGGGAAAAAGCAGAAATGATTATACCCAAATGAGTCACCCTGGAAGATGCGTGTGACAAATTGGGATTGCAAGGTAGCAACATGGTATCCTTTGTAATGAAGGGAAGGATGCCGGGAAAATATTTGCTCAACCGATTCGGTCATAATTCTTCTCGGGAAGTTTACAAAGAAGAGAGTTCCGATCTAGACTTGTGGATGAGCAAGCGAATTTTTGCTTTCATGGTTTATTTTTTAGGGATGGTGGTCTTCCCACGAAGAGCTGAGGAAGACATTGATATTCGCCTCATTTCAGTCGTTCACGCCTTATGCAAAGGTATTGACAAAGGACATTGCACTATTGTCCCAATGATTGTGGCCGACATTTACCGATCTCTGGGGAAGTGCAAAAATGGGTTTAAGCACTTCGAAGGATGCAACTTATTACTTCAGCTCTGGCTTATTGAACATCTTCAAAAGGTGCGCAGCAATCCGACCATGCCTCGGCCTACAGAAACAGATCACATTGCCACTCGCCATTACAGGGTCACCATGGGAGTTAAACCAATAAAACGGCCCGAGGAGGTAGAAAAATGGGGTCAAATGTTGGGTAATTTGACCGAAGACTCTGTGCAGTGGATGTTCGACTGTCTTCTGAGATTCAACTTCGTGGTATATACCAAGTCCCGATACTATTTGGTTTTAATAGGACTCTGAGGTTCCAACCGTACTCTCCAATGCGAACAATGTGGCAGGCTGGAAGAATGCAAACAATACCCAGGGTTGCCGACATGGACGCATACCAAGTGGATTACAAGGACGACTTTGTTCCGCATGCCCTAGACATTGCAAAAGCATGGAACAAAAAGATTTACCTCGATGAAAAGAGCATAGAGGCTGACCGATATCAGGCAGACTACATAACGGGATATATCGAGTGGCTACGATGATTGGGCTGGTACCGCGATATAAGCATCAAGTGAGGCAAGCATGTAGAGGATAAGGAGGCTCAAGCACAAACCCTCTACCGCCGTTTAAAGAGAAAGGTCGAAGATTCTAAGGCTTGTCACTGACAGTTACACGACGACAATGCCAAAGAAATTGCCGAGATGGGCAAAGAATTAGAATATTGAAAAGATTGGGCCTTAGGTCTGAATTAGAGGATACAGGATTTGCGTGATGAATTCAGCAAACATGGAGAAGAATGCCTGAATGGGGGAGCTATGGGGAAAGATCTAGCATTGGCCTACCTTCTATCCAGTCGTCACCATTTCGACAAAGTTCTAGAAGATCCGAAGAAATCAGACATCGATGAAGAAATTTTCAAGATTTAATGTTTTTTAGTTTGTTTCTTGTAATTCTTGCAATTTTTATTGTAATAAAGTTTATTTGGGGTTTATTTTGGGAGTAAAATGACAATACTTAATAACAAGTTCCTCTCAAACTCGTTAGGCCTACCTCTGGCATAAAAGAGGCCCCAAAAGTAGGAAACGCGTCTTTATTTCCGATCTTTACTTTAATCAACATTTTTCTAACCTCTATTACTAACTATGATTTGTTTGTTGTTGGTTTTATTTTTCCCCTTCCCAAAGGTTGATCTGTGCAAACCTGGCCTACTACACAAGATCGAAAGGGGCTCCTCCTTCTCCTCCTCCTATCCCAAATCGCAACAGAGGAAAGAACAAGATGGACGAGCATAACAGCAGTGGTAGCGATGCACCCAGAGATGAAAGGGATAACTTCGAAGGGGTCGGCCCTCCAGGTTACAATGAGGTAATTATAAGGCTCAAGCAGAAAATTTTTGAGCTTCAAGAAGAATTAGCACAAGTCTGCAACCTAAATACACAGAAGACATTATTTGGGACCCAAGCAGATGCCTCGACTTCAAAAGCGCCCGCCAGTCTTCCTATGTCCTCACAACCTACAGCTCCACCACAAGACACTCCACCCCAACATTACCAATACCCTCCATATACTTATCCCAATCCGCCAGCTCCAGCTACCTCCCATTACCTATCAGCAGTTCAAGAAATACCTCCCCCAGTCAATATAAATGCAACCTATGCCCGCACTCATATCAACCCGATTTATATGGAGACGGTGCCGGTAACTCATCATCGGGAGGAATCCAAACCTTCAGAAAAGGATAGACTGGTTCAGACTCTAGCAGAAGAGTTGAAGCAGATAAATAGAAGGTTGCAAAATGTTGAAGGAAACAAGGGAATAACGGGTCTGGATTATGAAGACCTGTGCATACATCCAGATGTCAAATTACCGGAGGGGTACAAACCTCCCAAGTTCGAACTGTTTAATAGAACCGGTGATCCAAGGGCCCACCTGAGATTATATTGCGACAAACTGGTAGGAGTTGGACGAAATGAGAAGATAAGGATGAAGTTGTTCATGCGAAGTCTGACCGGTGAAGCTCTTAGCTGGTATGTAGAGCAGAATTCAAAAAAATGGTTTACCTGGGCAGAAATGGCAACAGCCTTTGTGGAACGTTTTGGGTTCAACAGAAAATGCACCTGACTTGCATTACATCCAAAACCTCAAGAGGAAGCCTGCCGAGACTTTTAGGGAATTCACAACTCGCTGGAGGACTGAAGCCGCTAGAGTGCGACCCCCAATGGAAGAGTCACAAATGAAGGACATCTTCATGCGATCTTTGGACCCGCAAGTTTATGACAGATTGATGCTGGTCAGCGAAAAAAGCTTTGCAGAGATTATCAAATTGGGACAGAAGATCGAGGATGGTATCAAGGATGGTGCCATTATCAACCTGAATGCCTTACAGGCAGCTAACAAAGCCTTGCAGTCTGGAACTACTTCGGAAAGCCGCAAGAAGAAGGAAGTGGGAACTGTTATGATGGACCAAGGGCCAAAAAATTATGTTTACAGACCCCAGACTCCAACCCCACACTACCAAATGCCAACCCCGCACTACCAAACTTCACCCTACCAAACTCCACCTCCACCATATCATGCTCCATCATCACCTTATCAAGATCCATCATCGTATCCCCATTCCTACCAAGCTCATATCAAACTCCCCCTCCAGCCCATTTCCAAACACCTCCATCACATTACCAAGCCCCCACTTATCCCTTTTATAACACATAGCCCTCTTATCTACGACCTTCTCACTCACGACCTTCTTCCTCACCAAACCAAAGGCCTAGGGCTCAATTTAGGCCAACAAAAACTTATACCCCTTTAGCCGAACCAATTGACCAGCTGTATGTGAGGTTGAAAGAAGCTAGTTACATTGAGCCTATTCCTCCGCTCCCGGTCAATACCCAAGCTAAGTGGTATGACCACAACAAAGTGTGTATGTATCACTCGGGAATGAGGGGGCACACTACAGAGTCCTACAGGTCATTGAAGGACAAAATACAGAAGTTGATTGACACCAAGGTTATTCACCTCAAGGATCAGGCACCGAACGTGACAAGTAATTCGCTGCCAAATCACCAGGTGAACATGATTTCTTGTAATGAGGCTGAAGACTTGCCAAATACTATTGGGATGATTGAACACAGAGCAGGTTCTTCTTCAGATTCATCTAGGAGAGTACAGGTGCGCCCTCCGTTCGAGGTTGAGGTAGCTACACCAAGGCCTGTGGTAAGAGCTGGTCCCACTTCGTACAAGACAGTACCTTGGAGTTACAAGGAAAATGCCTCACAGAAAACAAAGGTGTTGGAGGCAGATGCAGCACAAGGAGTGACACGGTCTGGAAGAGTATACACTCCTGATACTGTGGTTCAAGGAGTCGATAAAGGAAAGCAGCCAGCGGTGGAAGCAGAAAATGGGATTTGGAAAAAGGTGCAGGCAAAGGAGTACTCGGTGGTAGAACAGTTGAGCAAGACCCAGGCTCAAATTTCTATCTTATCACTTCTGCAGAGCTCTGATCAACACCAAAAGGCTTTGATGAAGGTGTTAGGAGAAGCATACGTTCCTGCAAACATATCTAGCAGTGAGGTGGCTAATATGGTGGGTCAGGTATTTGAGGCCCAGAAAATATCATTCCATGAAGATGAATTGCCCGTTGAAGGCGTGGCCCATAACAAAGCGCTGCATATCAAAGTGCAGCACTCGGACAAATTCATCACCAAGGTATTGATTGACCCAGGCTCCGGTTTAAATATTTGCCCGCAAAATACTTTGACCCAGCTGGAAGTCGACCTCGCCTGAATCAAGCAATGGAAGATGAACGTGAAAGCGTTTGATGGTTCACAAAGGGACATTGTTGGAGAAATTGACCTGGACGTGCTAGTTGGCCCTGCCACATTCACCATGACATTTCAAGTAATGGACATCCTAGCCTCTTACAATTTGCTATTGGGACGTCCATGGATTCATGCTGCGGGAGCGGTGCCTTCAACTCTGCACCAATGCCTGAAGTTTGAGTGGGACCATCAAGAGGTCGTAGTCCACGGGGATGAAAGTCGTCCAATTTACACTGATTTTGTTATCCTTGTCATTGAAGGGAAGGGAAGTCTGGACGGGGAGAGTTTCCACACCTCAGAGCTTATCGGTGTTGTCGGGGAAGGAAGGTGGTGGAGCGATAAGATCTTGAGTATGCTGCTATGGTTAGGGTTTGAACCAGGCCGGGGTCTTGGAGCCAATTTGCAAGGAATTTCAGAGCCGCTGTAGGTAGCAACACAAAAAACCACTTTTGGATTGGGATATCAACCTATCGAAGAAGAGCTAGACAACTGGAAATATCCCTTGGGAAAGAGAAATTTTTTGTTTCCAAACCCATTGCCTTCGCTTCAACAAACCTTCATTTTTGATGGTTTTCTTGATGTTAAGCGGGCCGTAGAAGACGTCGTGCTGCTCAGTCTAAGAGATTTGTTTTTGGAAGAGCCAAGTGATAACAGCTGTAACGCCATTATCAAAGGGGAGGAAGGAGGGGTCCCACAACAAGGAGGAGTTCAAAGAGGAACCGAAAATTGGACAGCCACTCCATCCAGAGCTCGCCGGGCATCTGGGTAGATTAAAGGACCAGTTTTCCATTTTGTTTGTTTTCAAAGTTGTGAATTTTCTTTTGAGTATTATGTCAAATTTTGACCAATTTTAATAATATTATTTTCCTTTCCATATATTTGATTCAATTTTATTTATTTTCAGCATTTATAATATCGAACGAGTTGAATCTAAGGCCATGGCTTGTAATGAAACTGTACGACATAACACAGGTAATTCATTAGAAGCCGAAGAAGATGAGTTACCTGCTGAAATTGTTAGGGAAATAGAAGAGTTCGAGGACAAGCCCAAAGCAAATCTGACAGAGACCGACGTGGTGACTTTGGAAGATTCAGAGACACCCAAAGAGACTCAAGTCAGCACTCACTTGCCAAAGGATGAGATTGAGGAGTACATAGAATTTCTGAAAGAGTATAAAGACATCTTCGCCTGGTCCTATGCTGATATGACAGGGCTCAGCCATTCCATAGTAGCGCATAGGTTGCCTACTAATCCAGCGTATCCCCCTGTGAAGCAAAACACGAGGAAATACAAGCCTGACATGAGTTTGAAATCAAAGAAGAGGTAGCCAAGCAGATCGACGCCGGAATCCTCAAAGAGTAGAATATCCCACTTGGTTGGCCAATATCGTGCCAGTACCGAAGAAGGAAGGAAAGGTCAGAGTCTGTGTGGATTATAGGGATCTCAACAACGCCAGTCCTAAAGATGATTTTTCGTTACCAAACATCCACATCCTTATTGACAATTGTGCCAAGCATGAGACACAATCGTTCGTGGATTGTTTCGCTGGCTATCATCAGATCAGAATGCATGAAGAGGACACTGAGAAAATCGCATTCCTTTCCCTATGGGGCGTATATTGCTACAAGGTAATGCCATTCAGGTTGAAAAATGCTGGATCCACCTACATGCGGGCCATGACTACCATCTTCCATGACATGATTCACAAGGAAATTGAGGTTTATGTAGATGATGTCATCATCAAGTCAAAGAGAAGCTCAGATCATCTGGCAGACCTCAGAAAGTTCTTTGACGGATTGAGGAAGTATAATCTGAAGCTAAATCCGGCAAAGTGTGCATTTGGTGTTCCATCAGGAAAATTATTGGGGTTTATCGTTAGCCGTCGTGGTATCGAGTTGGATCCGACCAAGATTAAGGCCATCCAAGAGCTCCCACCGCCGAAAAGTAAAAAAGAAATCATGAGCTTTTTAGGACGACTCAACTACATTAGCCATTTCATTGCTCAGTCAACGGTTATTTGTGAGGCTATCTTCAAACTATTGAAAAAAGATGCTGCTACAGAGTGGACTCCTGAGTGCCAGCAAGCTTCCGATAGAATCAAAGATTATCTCGAAGCCTCCAGTTTTAGTGACACCATAACAAGGAAGACCTTTGCTCTTGTATTTGTCCGTGCTAGAGAATGCCTTTGGCTGTGTTTTGGGACAACATGACGAGACAGGGAGAATGGAGCAAGCCATATACTATTTGAGCAAGAAGTTCACACAGTATGAGGCTCGGTATACATTGTTGGAAAGGACGTGTTGCACTTTGACTTGGGTTGCTCAAAAGTTGAGGCACTATTTGTCTGCCTACACAACTTATTTGATTTCCAGGATGGATCCGTTGAAGTATATTGATCTTGGGCAGATTTATATGCCCAAGTGATACTCAAAAGTATCATTTTCACCTTGTTTATCTAGCAATGTGTATACATTTTCATGTAATTGGTAATAAAATGTGAATTTATACTAACCAACATGATTAGCATTGTTTTGTAGGTAAAATGTGATTTCGGGAAGCTAATATGCATGTTGGATGATATCGGAGTTGGACTTGGATGCGAGCAAGGGAAAAAGCATTGGACTGCACAAATTAAAGGGGCTCCGCGATGGAGCCGTGGCACGCTGCCATCGCGGAGGCACTCTGCCTGGAGGGTGAAAAATTCCTCAATTTCCAGTGGAGGCTCGCGACAGCTCCGTGGAACGGTGGCTAGCCTCCGCGTTGCACGTCGTGCCACGTTGGTGCTTTATTCCTGGACCCCCAAATTCCAGTGAGGGTCCGCGTCCACGGCGTGTCACAGAGGCAGTGCTCCGCGATGCACTCCGTGACACGTTGCTTGTTATTCCGGGAAAAATTCCCATTAGTATAAATAGAACACTTAGGTTCATTTTTCATAATGCAGACTTGGTGGAGTAAGGACGTGGGTTACAGGCAGTTGAGGGACGAAAAGTTTAGGGTTTTTTCTCTCTTTCTTTCTTCTTTAACTCAATTGTTTGTATGATTAACACTTGTTTTAGGATGATTAATCCACAAATAAGTGGCTAATTCCCTTCCTTGCTGAGGTTATGAACACTTGTGATGAATTTTAATTATTAATTATATGGTTTTTCATCTTTTTCTTCCATGTTGTTCTATTAATTCTTGTTCTTACTGCATTGGTGTGTGGCCTACATTAATATATATCTAAAAAGTCCGATTTCACTCGAGAGAGCACGAAATTGGAAAGTTGTGAATTAATAGGATATTGTTCTTTACTTGATTTGGGAAAATTGAGTTTTGATGTGCTTTCCTGATAGAAATATACTTGAAAGCCGTATTAGTCAATTTAGGAACCGGAATTGTATTGCTAGGTCATGAATTGCATTTGATCACAGAAATGTAGACGGATGGTTTATGATTCTTAAGTGAGATTAAATACGAGAGTTTTAATCTCTTGGCTAATGTTCTTGTCTAGCAACTGGAAGAAAAGATTAATCAATTTATGATGATAATCAAGTTCATTACATGTTCTTTAACCTCGGCATGCTTTTATCCATTGTCCAAATTCAAAGTAGATAATTGTTAGAAGTTTTAGTATAGAATTAGAAAACAAATTATTCACTTTTTGGTTACGTTGTTGTCAGCATATTTAGAAGTTAATTAAAATATAGTATAGTATACTTAAGCAAACTTCACTTAATCCGAGTCTCTGAGGGATCGATACTTGGCTTACTAAAGCCACTTACTACTTGTTCGACCACGTGCACTTGCGTGTCGGTTTAGATACCTAAGGAACCAACCGAACATATATCTTCCAAAAGCCCATGCCTACAGGGAAGCTGTCCAAGTGGCAGATATTGCTAAGTGAATTTGACATTGTCTACGTTATGCAGAAAGTCGTAAAAGGACAGGCTCTCGCAGACCATTTGGCAGAAAATCCTATAGATGAGGAGTATGAACCACTGAAGACATACTTTACGAGAAAGTAGCCTTCATAGGAGAAGATATTTCCAAAGAGTACGATGGTTGGAGGTTATTCTTCGATGGAGCAACAAACTTCAAAGGAGTGGGCATTGGAGCAGTGTTGGTATCAGAAATTGGGCAACATTACCCTGTATCAGCTAAGCTTCGATTTCCTTGTACTAACAACATGGATGAGTATGAAGCCTGCATCTTGGGTATGCGACTGGCAGCTGACATGAATGTGCAGTCGTTACTAGTAATTGGAGACTCAGACTTGCTGATGCATCAAGTGAGGGGAGAATGGGCCACAAAAAACACGAAGATCTTGCCCTATCTGCATTGTGTGCAAGAATTATGCAAGAGGTTTATCAAGATTGAGTTCCAGCATATTCCCCGAATAAAGAATGAATTTGCGGATGCTCTGGCTACATTGGCTTTGATGATCCAGCACCCTGATAAGAATTACATTGATCCCATTCCTGTTCACATACATAAGCAGCTAGCTTATTGCTTTCATGTTGAGGAAGAACCGGACGGTGAACCATGGTATGCTGACGTCAAAGGGTATCTGAAAAATGGGGGTTATCCTGAGCATGCTACAAGCGTCCAAAAACGCACAGTTAAGAGGCTAGCCAATCAGTTTTTCCTAAACGGAGAAATCCTTTATAGGAGGACTCTGGACTTGGGATTGCTATGATGTGTGGATGCTAAAGAGGCAACAACTTTGATTGAGAAAGTTCACGCTGGAACTTGTGGACCCCACATGAACGGTTTCGTTTGGCGAAAAAGATCTTGAGAGCTAGCTATTTTTGGTTAACTATGGAGACGGACTGTATCAAGTACGTGCAAAGATGTCATCGCTGTCAAACCCACGCCGATGTGATTCGAGCTCCTCTTAATGAGATTCATGCCACGAGCTCGCCTTGGCTATTCGCAGCTTGGGGAATGGATGTAATTGGTCCCATCGAGCCTACAGCATCTAATGGACATAGATTCATTCTGGTTGCAATTGACTACTTCACTAAGTAGGTTGAAGCTACCTCTCACAAGTCCGTCACAAAGAAGGTGGTGACAGATTTTGTTCGCGACCATCTCATTTGCCAATTTGGGGTACCTGAATCCATTATTACTGACAATGGTGTTAATCTGAATAGTGACTTGATGAGAACGACATGTGAAAACTTCAAGATCAAGCACCGCAATTCTACTGCATATAGGCCACAAATGAATGGAGCCGTAGAGGCTGCAAACAAGAACATCAAGAGGATTTTACGCAAGATGATTGACAACTATAGACATTGGCATGAGAAGTTGCCCTTTGCTTTGTTGGGATATCGCACCACTCTCCGAATGTCTACTGGTGCTACACCTTATATGTTGGTATATGGTAATGAAGCAGTGATACCAGCTGAAGTGGAAATTTCTTCTTTGAGAATCATTCAAGAAGCAGAACTGAACGATGCAGAATGGGTGCAAAGTAGATTCGAGCAACTAGCACTCATTGATGGGAAAAGGATAAATGCAGTTTGCCATTGTCAACTTTATCAGAACGGGATGATCAAGGCCTTTAACAAGAAGGTTCGGCCAAGACTTTTCACGCTCGGGCAATTGGTTTTGAAGCGGATTTTTCCACACCAAAATGAAGCTAAAGGCAAGTTCTCGCCTAACTGGCAAGGTCCCTACATAGTTCATCGAGTGCTGACAAGAGGAGCACTTATCCTAGCAGAGATGGATGGTGAAATCTGGCCTAAACCCATCAACTCAGACGCGATTAAGAGATACTACATTTAGATTGGGATTTTTTTCTTTTTGCTCTGCCTTGTAACCTTAACTACGTTGGACCTGATTCTCATTTAAGAGGGATACGTAGGCGTCCCTGTGGGACTCGGTCTATATCTTTATAAAATTTTCTTCTCCCCTTCGTTAAAAGGTTCTCGGTGATTTTGTTATATTTTCCATGTTTTTTCGGTTAACAAGCTGTAACTGGGGCAGAATTTTTGAGAGGACCTCAAAAATTTGCAACTCTCTGTCACTTTCAAGGAAGTCTATGTCATCTTCTACACTGGGGCAGAAATTTTGAGAAGAATCCCAAAATTTCGTCAAACTAGGTCAAGACAAGGTTCTGATTTACAAAAGGACGTTGTACGATTTTAAAATATGCCATGGCCCGTGATTTAACTCAATTTTTCTACGTATTTACATTACTTTTACTAAGTTATGCACCTTTAGTCTAAACTTTGTGCCCGAGTGTATGCCTGGACGGAATGCAACAACAGGTGTCCAGCGAATAGAAGAAGGCTAAGGGATAGACACACAAATCAACCTCCCCTTTTCAAACTAATAAATTTTCTTTGAACGTAGAAATAACATAAATGCAAAATGCAGAGATGGAAAATGTCTTGTCACAAGGCGACATAGAGCTAAGTCATTCTTCCTTATGCCCCTACTTATTATCTTGCTATTCCATCATCTGAGCACTCAGTTGCATATCAAACCCGTGATATACACTTTAATATATGCATTTTTGTGCATTCGAGCCCCGTATCGCATTTTGAGCCCTTGGTATACATTTATATATGCATTTTGAGCCCGTGGTATATATTTATATAAGCATTTGAGCCCCTGGTATACGTTTATATATGCATTTTGAGCCCGTGGTATGCATTTTATATATGCATCTGAGCCCTGGTATACATTTTATATAAGCATTTGAGCCCTAGTATACATTTTATATAAGCATTTGAGCCCCTAGTATAAGTTTATATATGCATTTGACCCCTTGGTATACATTTATATATGCATTTTGAGCCCTCGGTATACATTTATATATGCATTTTGAGCCCATGGTATACATGATGTATGCATTCAAACCCGTATTTGCATATGCATCTAAGCCCGTATTTGCATATACATCTAAGCCCGTATTTGCATTTGAGCCCGTGAAAATATTATAACATGCATTTGAATCTTTATTTGCATATTGAGCTCGTGATGCACGTGATATACGCATTTGGATATATAGTTGAGCCCGCACCTGCATTTGAGCCCGTTAAGCCCGTTTATGCATTTTGAGCCCATTAAGCCTGTTTATGCATTTCGAGCCCGTTATTTGCATCTCAAGCCCGTTTATGCATTTCAAGCCCGTTATCTGCATCTTAAGCCCGTTTAGGCACTTGAGCCCGTTATTCGCATTTCGAGCCCGTTGTGAGCCTTGCGACTTATTTGCATTGAGCCCGAATAAACAAGAGCTTTCAATTGAATTATTGAGGCTCTCGAATAATTTACTTTCTTTGAATTAACATTTCTTCCACTCATCCGAAGGCATCATAGTCTAAAGGCATCGTTTCATGGCCTATGGACATCATAGCATAGACTGAGGATTTACTTTCCAGCTCATCATGCTCCTAAGGCGTCATAGTCTAAAGGCGTCATTTTTCATGGCCTGCGGATATTATTTCATGGCCTAGAAAATTTACTTTACAGCTTATCATGCTCCTAAGGCGTCATTTTTCATGGCCTGCAGACATCATTTCATGGCCTGTGGAATTTATTTTGCATATCATGGCCCAAGATATCATCTCTTATCTCAAAGAATACTTTCATCGTCTAAAGGGAACTTGCATCATGTTTAATTTTTGCATCCGTTTATTTTACGAAGTATTTGATGCACATGCTTTAGTTGTTTACGCAAACATCGAAGGAATAATAAGCTACAAATGATAACGCCTCCCTATTATCTTCTTTTGAACCGTATTCCCACCTGTTTATTTTGTAATGCATTCTAAATCGTGTCGATTCGTGCTACCCCATCCTTATCCAAGTCTCGTGTTGTCAATTTTTAGGGATCTCGTTCATCCCTAAATCCAGAACTACACGCGGCCTGATTCTCGTAAGACCCGAGATATGTAGGCGACTTGATACCAAAGTCTCGGCCACAACATCTTCACAACCCCATCTCGTTTCATCTGGCCTTACCGAAAATCTTTCTTCCGGTCGGATAAAATCGGTCACTAGGTCAACGTTCTTTGCTCAATAATTCATTCTTCATTCTCGAGCAAAGAAGGGGCAGTTGTTGACACCCAATTTTGACCTCCCTGCACTTGTATATGCTGCTTTTATATATATATATATATATATATGTATATATTTATATATATATATATATATATATACACCTTTACGCAAAAATTTCAGCTTGCATTTATATTGATCAAATAATTTATTATCGTAATGTTGCGTAAATTATTTAAAAAATACATATATATTCATATAATTTTTATTAATTTTAATTTTTAATATTAAATAATTATTTCGTGTATAATATATACTTTGTATTAATATACTCCCTTATTTTTTGAGATATATATTTTATTTTTTATCTTTATAAACTATTAACATAATTTTACTAAATTTTACAAATTTATTTGAGTAATAATATTACTCGAATTTATAAATTATTTATGTTAATAATACAATTTTTATAATATTCGATAACTCAATTTTATTTTCTAGTCATAAAATTATTTAATCATGTAATTTACATAAGTCTACTAAGATTTATGATATTTATTTATTAATAATAATATTTGTATAATTTTTTTTATAATTTAAACTATTTTTTTATTTATTATTAAATTATCTACAAGTGTAGTACATTTATTAATTTAATAGCAGCTAAATCCAATTTCATTCAATTTATTTAAATTCTAGCTATTTTCTATTCAATTTCATTCAATTTATTTAAAGTTTAGTCACTTTCTGCTTCAATTTATGTAAATTTTAGCCACTTTTAATCAATTTTGGCTATTATTTAAATTCAATTCTAGCCTAAATTAATTCCTAACCCATGATCCTACCCGCGACCCGTGGATATACCCATAACCCAACCCAAAATTTCTAATTTAATCCTAGTCGTCCATCATCTTTAATCCTATGGTCCAGATTAAAACCCTAACCCCTTACCTTAAATAACACCATCTACCACAAACCCTACCATTTCCCTCATTCCTTTATCTCCCCTCACCTCACAACCTTAGCCGCTGCAGACCACCCTCTCTTTTCTTTCCTTCGCCGGAAACGACACCACGGCAGAACCCCCACCATAGCTCCCTCTCTACCAAATCTGCGCCGCCCTTTCCCTCTCCTCTTCTCACTACCCGCACCACTATTGCCAGCATCCTCCTCCCTTCTTCACTCTCTCATCACCCTCAACACCGGACCTCACCCACCTAAATCGCCACTTTTCCTCTCCCTCTCCCTCTCCTATTTTTTCCGGAGACAAACCAAGCCGCCAGCCGCCTCTCTTCTTCTTCCCCATTCTCCCCATTTCTCACCCTTCACCGCCGACCAGCCCTAGCCCCTCGTTGCCATCGCCAGACCACCCTCCTCCGTCCTCACCACTTTGTCCAACCAAACCCGAAACCAGACCCACCAATCCTCGAAAACCAGTACCCCTGTGCGAACCCAGAAACCAGCCGAAACCACCCTTATTCTCCTTTTATTTTTGTCTACACCTCTCCTACCAGCAACACTGACTCTTTGGTATCATTTTGCTTTCTTGCTGGCATGTTGTTTCAACGGATCCAATGTTGTAAGTTTGGTGCCAGTAGATTCACTGTCTTCCCGTTAATTAACGCCCTTTTCTAACTGTGTATTGTATTATGCGAAAATCTCTTTATGCTTTTATGACTTGACTTAATCTTTTCTTTTATCAAACTTGTTATACACCTTTAAAATTGATTAGCACATCTATAATTTACTTCATAAGGTAATGCAATTTCTTGACTTAATAATTTTGTTTTCTTTATCATGGCTGAAGTATTTTGTTAAATATAGCAATATTTGGAATTAGAATGTGCTTTAAATTTTTCCAAATTCTTGGTGTAGTGTCTGCTCTAATTTGAGTTTTTTGATTGGCATATCTTCCTTATGTACCAATGATTATATCAGATTGATTTTCTTCCTTCACCGAGTTTAATTTTGAACAGCTCTCGCATGTTGAATGGTAGTAAATCAATTATTTTTGCTTCCTATGTATGAATGTTAAATCATGTGACCGGTCAGGTATTTATTTGCATTGAGCTTAAATTTTATTTGGTACAGTATTATCCCTTCATTCCGGACATACCTACCCTAAGAGCGATTCTAGGGTCATAATAATTTTCTAATTCATCTCCTTCTCTATGTAAGCTTGACGACTCTCATATATATTAATTTTGGTAATTCCAAGTTTGTTTGGTGCAATATGATTTCTGCTTTAAATTGATTCGATTTATCCTGATAAAGAAATTTCTATAGGACTCATGTTTCCTTTTAATTTTTCCTTTAATTGATTCTGCATAACTTTGTTACTTTCATATTTGGGGAAATTTTGATGTCATTTCTCTTCTTCAGTCTTTTAAATTATGTGACAAATATATGTGGTAGAATTGGATAGCAATTTGATTTGAATATTCCCTGAAGGAAAGTTTTTCCTTGATTGATGTCCCTAAACGGGAGCACTTGTTCAATATGAAAGTGTTATGCCTTTTACTATTTTAAAACGGTTGCATTATTTGACTATTCTTGGTAAATTTGGACTAATTTACCTAATTGATTGATTTATTCCGTTAGAAGGGATTGTGTTAATCCATTTTTTTTTCTTCTAATTTAAATATTGATAGTTGTTTAAATAAATTTGGTAAGGTCATCTTTCCTTACGTTTAGTTAATTTTTCTTTCTTTTCCATATATGATCAGTTTTAGTAAAGATATTTTTTTTCTTCCCCTGATTTAATTCCATTAAATTAATTAATTTATTTATATATGGTAAGTGGTTATTTGAAATTAATTTTTGATATTTCCCTTCCCTTTATACTTCTGACTGATTTTCTATTTAAACGACTCTCTCCTCCCTTTAGAATTCATTCGAACATTGGATTTTTCTAGCAATATTGTGTTCTAACAACTTTTTCCTCCAAGAATTTTTTTTTTCTTTTTTAGAAATTACTTTAAAATAAGTATCTACTTTCAAGACTTTTCTTCGAATTTTCCTTCAACCGGTTAGTACATCTTCTATGTTATACTCTTGCAATGACGTACTTTAAATCTGCTACGTGTATTGTTGAGTAATTTTGGTCCTTCTGAATTTATTTATTTATTTATTTATTTGTTTTCTCTTTCTATGTGATGCAAGATAAAAATGTGATCTGTTTTTAGGTCTAGAGTATCAATATGTGTTTGTCATTTTGTTTCATCATTTAACAGGTCTTGTTACGAAGGCAAATATTGAAGAGTCACTTCGGGTTTGGGATAAAATAGTCTGAAGCGGCTGTTTGGATTAGTTTAAGAACCTTTGTGTTTATTTATTTATTTGTTTTATTTGATTCATTATTATCAACTGTACTTTGTAATAAACACTCATAAATAGTGAAGAGGGGTCTATGGGGGTGGGAATTATATTTCTTTGCTGTTTTCTTTTTGATTGCTAAATTCACCTAGAAAGCATGTTCGTAGGGTTTTAATAATATATGCAATAGAGATCATGCTCGTAAGAATTAATACAATAATATAGGCAACATTTAGATATACTTTCATAGTTCTGTTTGAAATATTAACTATAAGATTTTATTTAAACGTATGTGTGGAAATATGTCAAAATATGAAAATGAGTATTTACTCACATCTAAAATATTTGTCTTTTTTGAAGGTTACACATGATTGCTAAAATAAAAGAAACTATTAGATAACATGTCTATAGGAATCAACTTTCCAAATTGATTCATACAATCGTGAAAAACTCAAAATCATGTTTACTTTTCTAACCAGAAACCATGTCCACAATTTACTTGTTTTAATATGATTTTTCGCCGGTTAACGGAAAATTCTGTAAATATCGTGCCTTTAGGTCCTTAAATAATTGATTCTAAGTGTGTTTTATGTTTAAATTTCGGCAACATTGTCGGTAGTTAATAAAAGGGTCCTGTTTGCTTTATTATAAATTATGCGTATAGAAGGTAAAATAATATGTGCAAGCTCTTCTTATTATTCAACCTAGAAATTGTGCCAGCGTGATAGGTTTTTGACATACTAAATGCTTAGCAGATAGGTTTATAAATATTCTTTCTTAAAATATTTTGATATGGGGAATTCTATGAAGATAGACGTAGTTGAATCCGTTATGTTATGCCTAATATTTGATTATCTGGTATTAATAGTTAATTCTACAATACTAGACATCCTGCTAAGTAAGTTCTTCATAAACGTGGTAAGATTTGAAAGCACTTAAAACTGGTCATAGTAGAAGTACATGTATAGAATGTAATTTAAATTGATGAAAGTATGCCTGTATTCACGCTTTTGCTTATTGTATATTTTTTACTGTACTTATATTTTCACAATGATTAGTTTATTGATGATTCCTTTTCAAACCTAGAAATCATGCCTATGGGACCTAATACATATTTATTTAAATCACAAATCTTGTCTGGCAATGTTACATTATATGTTGCATGTTTAAATCTGACATTTTGCATTAGATACCATGTTATAGGAGTCGTCATAATAGATGCCATGCCTATAGACATCGATATCGCTTATTTTAATGAAAGAGGCTTACATAAAACATCATACTAAGCTGTTTTCAAATTTGTTTCCAATTGCATGATGTTTATTTACCTCGACTATCATAGGTTTTTAAACCAAAATATCCAAAATAGTTGTCCAATGCCTCTTGGACATTAAGGTTGGGGCAGGTAAGCAAATACTAGGACGTTAGTTTTGTCACATAGAACGCTTTAAGTTAATAACTAATCAATTAGGTGGGTAGATGGGATATGATAGCCCGTGCTCGCTAAATAATACGAGCAATCTAAATGGTTGCGAAATATTATTTAAGTTGCACGGGGTGATCCCATTAGGTTAAAACACCCACCTCCCCCTTTTTAAAGTAGAACTACGTTTGACCTGATTTCCTTAAGGGATACGTAGGCGCCTCACTGAGGTTCGGCCTCATAATTAAATAAATGTTTATTTATTTGTTTGTTATGTGGATTTTAATAAATTGTTCTGTTTTATTATTTATGTTTTTATTTACTTACTTTATTTACCACAACTTTTGTATTTATTGTTAAGAAAAATAAAATAAGATAAATTATCTTTAAAATTCATTTTTTTCAATTCTTTCTTCTCGCTTGTCTAAACAAGTTTAATTCCTCATTATTTATTTCTTTTATCAACCGTTTTAAATACAAATAATATAGGTTAAAATTAGTTTTATTTGATCGCTTAGTTAATCCCCCATATTAATGAATCCGGCCGGGAACCACCTTTGTGGACCTCGAAAGGTGCCTAACACCTTCCTTTCAAGGTTATTTAAGCCCTTGCCGGACTCTGGTGACTTTGATAATAAAATAGACCTTTAGCTTAGAACGGTGCCCTAACGCACCTTGATCCGTTAGGTGGCGACTCTTCGATTTAATAAACCCTTAAGAGTTGTCACGTGTTGTATCCCGCTTTCCGCGAGGAAAATGGGGCGCAACACACAAGGCTCCTCAATCCTCTATGGTACCATCATAGTATATTCATATACTGTCATGGTATCACTGAGGAATGAGCAGTACTTCAGAGATACACTTCTTAATCATGCATGATGCCATTATAGTATATTCATATACTGACATGGTATACTTCATAGTATTATCATAATATATTCATATACTGTCATGGTATCTTATGCGTGAAAAACCTTCAGACTCATAGTGGGGCACGAATAGTAATTATTTTGTGTCGACTGAATATTATGAGTAATTAGTATGAAATGATCTACTTTTATGTATTTAGTTTAGTTTATGATCTATTTTATATACTTTTCCTTTTTAAAATCTCTTAATAAATCTGAATAGAATCAAATCTATAACAAAGTTGTTAGATTGCTAGTTTTGATAATGATGAAACCATATGGGACTTGTTCCCTCGTTTCAATCCTCCTGAAGGGTGTGCTTTGTCCAGAGTTGGCGGGGAAAACTTTTGCAGCTGTAAAAAGTACTTTTTGCAGAAGGTAGGTGAGCAGCAGCCTTGTCCCAGCAGGTCAAATGTACTAGACCAATGGGATTGATTTTTTGTTTAATGTGTCCAATACTTATCTTAGTATTTTGGACAATCAAAGGATGTTTTTTCAAATAGAGAAAAAGATACACACACTCCTCAAGCATATTCCCCATCCTCTGAAGCTGTGACTATCTTGAAAGATTGGAAGATTCGTGCTCGTGTATTCTTGTCCTAGTGCTATTGTTACAGTTGTGATGTGTTGAGTTTTAATAGCTATAAAAACATGAATGTTGTGCAAATTTTTTCTTCTTATTTCCTTCAAATGTATTGTTGAAGTTATCAGCTAGAGTTTGTTGATAATCGACTAGAGTTAGCCTTGTAGTTCTAGTTGGAGTTAGCTGGTAGAGATAGCAGTGGAGTCATTGCATTGAAGTCTTGTAATAGAGTTGTTTCAAGTGGGAGATTAAGAGTTTAATCTCTTAGGATTACAAGAGTCTGTAATCATTATTGCTCAGATCTAGTGGAGTTGTGTGAAATCCTACGTGGTAGGTCATGGTTTTTTCTTTTCTTGAGCAAGGAGGTTTCCACGTAAACATCGTGTGTCATTTCTCTTACTGTTTTACTATTCGTGCATTCCTATTCTGTGCTACCCAGTGAAAGGACCTGGTCTCGAGTATGTTGGTGGACTCATACAACTTATCATTTGGTATCAGAGCAGGTTCTTTCTAAAAGGTTAACACCTAGAAAAAATTCTGAAAAACATGGCAGCACCACCAAATTTGGAAGAAGGACAGTCTACTACAAGACCCCCTAGATTCAATGGACAATACTATGGATGGTGGAATGCTCGAATGCATGATTTCATCATGGTTGAAGACAGTGAGCTATGGGATATTATGTTGGATGGTCCCTATGTTCCCATGAAGATGGTAACCGAAGGGGATACCACAAAATATGTTCCCAAGACGAGAAAAGAGTACAATGACAGTGATCCAAAACAGATTGAGAAGAACTACAAGGCAAAAAAACTTCTGGTTTGTGGCATTGGTCCGGATGAATACAACCGAATCTCAGCTTGTGAGACAGCCAAGGAGATCTGAGATTGTCTTAGAACAGCTCATGAAGGAACCAGTCAGGTCAAACAATCCAAGGTAGATATGCTTACTACTCAATATGAGATGTTTTCGATGAAAGAAGGAGAATCGATTCAACAAATGCACACAAGATTCCCCTTAATCACAAATGAGCTCTATTGTTTGGGAGAGGTGATAAATCCAAGCAAGTTGGTAAGGAAGATTCTCAGCGTTCTTCCCAAGTCATGGGAAAGCAAGGTGGACGCCATTACTGAAGCTCAAAATCTTGACACTCTTACCATGGATGAACTAATAAGAAATCTTAAAACCTATGAGCTCAAGAGGCAACAAGATCAGAGTAGAAGTGAGCAGAGGAAGGACAAGGGGTTGGCTCTCAAAAGTGCTTAGGCATATTCAAGTAAGGATGATGAAGACATGGCATACTTAACAAGGAGATTTCAAAAAATGATCAAGCGAAGTGGTGGATTTCAGAAGAAGTCAAATGCAAATAGGGGGCCTGGTCCAAATGATCTTTGCCATAAATGTGAGAAACTAGGTCATTTCATCAAAGACGGTCCTATCCACAAGGTTACTACAAGGAGTACTTGAGAACTAATACTGATAAAGCACGGAAGAAGGACCAGGTCCCAGACAAATTCAAAAGAAGAGCAGCAGCTGATAAACTGGTCAAGCAAGCCTTAGCAGCCTAGGGAAATTCATCTGAAGAATCAGAAAATGATGAAGCACCTAAGGATGCTTCAATGATGGTAGTTGAAGATGATGATTCTCCATTCAACTTGATGTTTGCATTCATTGCCAACTCAGATGCAGATGAAGAAAAGGAGGTAACTTTTCTTGACATTAAGAAAAATCTAAAGGATTATAACTTGAAAGAGTTGAGATCCCTGGATAGTGTGTTAATTGATTCATTCTATGATCTCACTAAAGAAAAGGAAGCCCTGAATAAGAGTGTTGATGACCTTGAATAAGAGAAAGTAGTGTTGATCACTAACCTAGCTGAACTAGATGAAAAATGCCAGGAGTTAGTGTCTAAAAGAAATTCTGTTATTGAAAATGGTACTGGAAATAATGTTGAAAATTCTCAAAATGAGCTAGAAGCCAAATTGAAAAACTCTCAGGAGGAGCTCACCCTTATGTTAAAAAGAAATTCTAAACTTGAGAAGGAATTGGTCAAACTCAAGACTGACCTAGACAAGTCCCTTAGTGGACTGCCTCCTCTCAGGTCTTGGAAAAGTTGACAAATCAAAGATCTAACACTGGTGAAGGAACTGGATATAGAAAGACCTATCCTCCCTACAATCCTAGCAAGTATATATCTAATCCAAACAACCAATTGTGCACTCATTGTGGAAGGAATGTTCATCTCAAGTCAAATTGCATGTCTAGATAAGCTGCCCTAAGAAAGACTGTAAATTCAAGAGACCTTGATGAACAATAGGGTACCTGGTCCTAAGGTGTCTCAAATCAGGCTACCTGAATGGACAAAAAGAAATCTGATCTTTCCTCTATCCCGATTTTTGGAACTCAAGCTTAAATGGGTTCCCAAGTCTAATCCATGATTCATTCTTGCAGGAAGGAGTGATAGGAGTAGTCAAAAATGCTATATGGATAGTGGCTTCTCAAAGCACATGACTGGAGAAATTGAGAATTTTCTCTCACTCAAGGCGTGTCAAGGAGGCTCGATGTCTTTTGGAGATGGCAAAAAGGGGTACACTCTTGGTGTTGGAAAGATTGGGAAGACACTTGATCATGCTATTGAAAATGTCTTCTATGTCAATGGGTTGAAATACAGTCTTCTGAGTATGTCTCAGATTTGTGATAAAGGAAATGAGGTCAAATTTCTTTCAGCTCTATGTATGGTGACAAATCTTCAATTAGGGAAGGTGGTTCTTAATGCTGACAGGTGCAAGAGTATGTATGTTGCTAATCTCAACTCCGCTATTGGTGATGGCCTCACATGTTTGAGCATGGTGGAAGATGAAGCTACCCTGTGGTACAGAAGGTTGGGGCATGTGACCACTATACTTCTCAACAAGTTAGTATCGAAGGATCTGGTTCGAGGACTTCCCAAGGTGAAATTTTCTCAGAGTCAACTGTGTGATGCTTGTGTCAAAGGGACATATACCGGGTCATCTTTCAAGAATAAAAAGGAGGTAAGTACCTCTAGACCTTTAGAGCTACTTCAGATGGACTTGTGTGGACCTGTGAAAATTGCAAGTCGTGGAGGAAAGAAGCTCATCTTTGTTGTTGTTGATGACTATTCAAGATATAACTGGACAATGTTTCTTCGCTCAAAGGATGAAACATTCTCGGTTTTTGAATCATTTTCAAACTAAATTCAAGTGAAGCTAAACTGCAAAATTGCAAGGATCAGGTTCGACCATGGCACTGAATTTAAAAATGCAAAATTTGAGGCCTTTTGTGTTGCTAAGGGGATTAGTCACAATTTCTCTGCTCCCAGAACTCCGCAACAGAATGGAGTGGTGGAAAGGAAAAATCTAACTCTTGTGGATATTGCTAGAACACTTCTAATAGATGGAGGTGTAGCCATGTCCTTTTGGGCAGAAGCAGTCAATGCTGCTTGTTATGTGGTGAACAGGTATCTAATCCGGCCCTTACTAAGGAAAACTCCCTACGAGCTGTTGAATAAGAAGAAGCCAATGTTGAACTATCTCAGAGTCTTTGGGTGCAAATGCTTTGTGCTGAATAATGGCAAGGATAATCTAGGAAAATTTGATCTGAAAAGTGATGAGGGAATCTTCCTAGGTTATTCCTCAAACAGCAAGGCGTATCGAGTCTACAACAAGAGGAAACAATGTTTGGAAGAGAGTATTCATGTTATTTTCAATGATACCGGAAAGCTAAAAGATGTAGACATGATCAATGACGATGAGCTTGAAGAACTATGGAAAACACAAAGAGATGCAGTTGATTGTGACCTACCTGAGGAGCCGGAGCTGGTGAAAAACCCAGCGCACGATGAAAATCATGTTACTCAGATGATTCAATGGAGCATGCTAGCATAGAGTTTCACAGGAGAGAGCAAATGCAGAAAGCAGCCCAGAAGAGGGACCAGGTGCAGAAGCAGGAGAATCATCTATAATAAGATCCAAATGGAAACACAGATCATCTCATCCACTAGACAATTTGCTATCATCTCTGGACTCAGGCATGCGAACCAAATCAAAGAATCGAAGCATGTTTGCATCCTCAGCGTTTATATCTCAGATTGAACCCAAAAACATTAAGGAGACTCTGAAAGATGTTGAATGGGTTAATGCAATGTAGGAGGAACTTCATCAATTCAAAAGAAATAAAGTTTGGCATTTGGTTCCAAGACCAACCGATCGAACTGTTATTAGGACCAGGTGGATCTTCAGGAACAAGCTGAATGAACAAGGTGTCACTACTAGAAACAAGGCTAGATTGGTGGTTCAGGGATACAATCAGGAGGAGGGAATTGATTATGATGAAACCTTCACTCCTGTGGCACGAATGGAGGCTATTCCAATGCTAATTGCTTTTGCTTCCTTTATGGAATTCAAATTGTTCCAGATGGATGTTAAAAGTGCCTTTTTGAATGAAAACCTAAAGGGAGAAGTTTATGTGAAGGAGCCTCCAAGTTTTGAAGACATTGATCGACCTCATCATGTGTACAAACTGGAAAAACCGTTGTATGGACTAAAGCAATCCCCTCGAGCATGGTATGAGAGACTATCCAAGTTTCTCCTAGACAATGGGTTCAAGAGAGGAAAAATTAATAACACTCTTTTCCTCAAGTCCAGAGGAAGGAACCTGGTCATTTTTCAGGTATATGTGGATGATATTACTTTTGGAGCCACTCTCAATTCCCTATGTGAAGATTTTGCAAAGATCATGGGAAATGAGTTCGAGATGAGCATGATGGGTGAACTCAATTTCTTCTTGGGTTTACAAGTTAAGCAGGACAGAGCCGAAAACATGATTTTCCAGCAGAAATACATCAAGGAGTTTCTCACTAGATTTCACATGGATGATGTCAAGCCAATTGATACACCTATTGGAACTGCTTCAAAAATGGATAATGATGAACTTGGTCCTCCGGTGAATGAGACCATGTACAGAGAAATCATTGGATCACTTCTATACCTAACAACCAGTAGGCCGGATATTGTGTTCAGTGTGGGATGTGTGCTGCTCGATTTCAAGCTTGTCCCAAGGAATCTCATTTGAAAGCTGCCAAGAGAATTCTCAGATATCTCAAGGGAACCATTGGCTTGGTCCTCTTCTACCCATGTGGAGGCTCTTTTGATCTTGTTGGTTACTCTGATGCCGACTATGCTGGGTACCTGGTTGAAAAAAAAAGTACCTCAGGGATGGCTCATTTCTTAGGCCCTTCACTAGTCTCCCAGGGGTCAAGGAAGCAAAATTCAGTGGCACTTTCTATGGCTGAAGCAAAATATGTAGTTGCAGCTTCGCGTTGCGCTCAATTATTGTGGATCAGGCAGCAGCTGGAGGATTTTGGAGTTCTAACTGAATGTGTGCCATTAATGTGTGACAACACCAGTGCTCTTAACATGGCAAAGAATCCTGTGCAACACAAGCGAACCAAGCACATCGACATTCGACATTATTTTCTGAGAGATAATATGGAGAAAGGGAACAATCGATTGGAGTTCTGTTGGACAGAAGATCAAATTGCAGACATCTTCACTGAAGCCTTGAACATGGACCAGTTTGAGAGAAACAAACTGAAGCTGGGGTTGATCAAGATGAATTAGCTCTACTTTTTATTTTTTCCTTCTGAACTAAGCTTTTCTTTTCTTGGCTATGATCAGAATGCAGGTATCCTTGCAAGGTTGTAAATGGTGTGCTTGACTCAGTTTTAATACCCTTACAAGTATACACGCATGGTGAATGTGAGGAAGCTAGAGGTTGACAAGACAAAAGCGATGGCACATTTTACTTAAAATTCAAGATGGGTCCAGGTCCCGACCAGGTCAATATTACTTCTTCACTTATGAACTGATTGTGGAAATGGTCTGTGAACTGCCTAATTTTTCCCGCTCATTTCATCCGGTACCCGGTCACTCACACCGTTTCCCCCTCACTCCTTTAAGCCCAAACGTTTTCTTGATTAGACACATCATTCCCTCCCTTTAAAACCCATCAACTGTCACCCTCTCTTACATTTCAAATCCTCTTCTGCTAAAAGAAAACTAGCTACTCTCTCTCTTTCCTCCTACTCATCAAAACCCTTTCCCCTCTTCTGCAAAACTCCCTCTCTCTCTCCTTCACGGCAACAATGTTTCACTCACCCTCTTCTTCCAAACAAGTGGAAAACCCAGTCACATCTTCCCCCACTGCGTCTGAAACGGTGGAATTGACACCCTCATCTACTCCTTTTGAAAATCCTTTTTCAAAAACCCCATTGTCGGCCCCTCAACCACCGTTAGCAGACTTAAAAATAGACTTAACCGCATTTTCTGACCCCTCTAGCCCTTATAATGAATCGACTGAGCAAAGTTTGGAAAACCCTATATCTGCCACCCCTCTCGTCACTCTTCCTCCCCCGAAAATCGTCTCGTCCGTCATATCCGGTATATAAACCCCATCGACTGACCCTATTTCTGGTACTTTTGTGGAAAGCTCCACAAGAGAGGAGACCATCCAGGAACCTGGTTGCACAGTTCCCTCAACTTCCATAGTTGGGTCACCGGAGAAGAACCAATCTAAGGCTGATGAATCAGAACCCATCCCTAAAGTCTCCTCTCCCTCTGCTACCTCCACATATATTGGCTCGTCTCCTAAATGGGATGGAACTCCCCAAGATCTCCACATACTCACAAACTCATATGCTGGTGGGGGGTGTGAGGATAGTGAGGATGAACAGCCTCTCCTATGAAAAGTTCGGCAGATCGTCTCTCGTGCACCAAAGGACTAGTCAGGGGACCAGGTTGGATTACTTCAGACCAAAGATTCAGCAAAGCAACTTTTGGCTGAAGCCCTGAAAGAGATTCAAGTTCAAACTGCAAAGCGATGAAAGCTAAAATGAAAAATGGTCACTGATGAGGAAGATATTCAACCTGCCATTGTGGTTGATCAAGAAGATGGAGAACAACAAGGAAAGGATTCCTGTGAAAGGGGGAACGAAAAGAGAACTATTGAAAAGAACAAAGGGAAGGGCAAAGTTCCCAATTCCAACAAGGAGAAGACAATGTCAATATCAAAAGGAAAAGTGGTGGCTGCTCAGAAAAGGAGAAAGCAAGCTCAAGGAGCATCAAAAGTTGTTGTGGAGGATCATGCAGAGGAGGACTCTTCCTCTATTTCTCAAGGCAGAGTTCATCAGACGAAGGGTCCTGGTGCTCCTTCCAGAGTCAGGTCTCAACCTGAGTCCTCTCCGTGTCTGACAAGAGAGGAAATGCGGTGAATCATGCAATCACTAAAGGTGTTGCGAGGAAGAGTCTTTGATCCTGAAATTATAGAAATGGATGGTATGGCTGAATTGGTTGAGATGGTAAACTTTCAAGAATGGAGGAACTTGTTTGTTCCTCCAGTTCCTGCATTGCATGAATCAGAGGTTAGAGTTTTCTATCATGAGATAAAGTTTGCTGAAAACGGAAGGGAGCTCTATAGCAAGGTGAATGGGGTGACATTCATGTTGAATGAACAAATACTAAGTACCATTTTGAATGTGCCGATAGAGGGATCTGGTCGGTGGACAATGAATGCGCAAGAAGAAAGTTCATCTCACTCATCGTCAAGTTGGAAAACTGTACTGGCGAACATGTTTTGAAGAAGCAGATGAAGGGGGAATATCAGTTGGTTTTTGAGTTCGTAAACAAGGTTCTTCTTCCGAGAACAGAAAAGAGGACCATTGCTAGTGTACCTGACTTATTCTTTATGGAAGCCCTTAGTATCTTTCAGCCAATTAACTTGGTTGTTGTAATGATTGAGCACATGCACAAGATAATGAATGTCAAGGATGGTACGCATGGTCTTGCATATGGGTTCCTGCTGAACAAAGTTTTCAAAATTTTCAAGGTTGAATGTGGTCAAAGGATTGCTGGGTCAAAGAAGCAAATGTTTTCACTCACAACTCTTGAAGAGTGTGAGTATGTCTCTAGACGAGGAGGAGTGAAGGGCCAATCTCTTGTGTATGATTTGATTACCTCCCAAGAAAAGTCCACTGCAGAAATTGTGCGACTCACAAGTTTGCTCGCTCAAAAGGAGGCATAGATTGTGCGCCTTAAGGCCAACCCAGTGGAGGAACCCGGTCTAGTCTCTGCACTAAAACAGGAAAATGAAGCTCTCAAGGCAGAAGTCAAGGAATTGAACAGAAAATTGCTTCATGCTCATGAGACGTTTAATGACCGCATTTCATCTCTCTTGCCCAAACTATCCGGGCCATGAACACCTATGCCCTTCTTATGCCCTGATAATTGTTTCGTTACCCAATTCTCCTCTTCCTTTTTTTATGGAAGCTACAGCTCTATTTCTATTTAATTCAGTTTTAAGTGTTTTTGTAATGCTGACTTGAATGAATGAAATTATGTCTTTTGTTGCCTTGTTTCTATTGTCCATCTCCTTGCTTATCTAATATCTCACTCATGTTAGTGTTGCCCCAGTGGCCATGAGTTATCATATCTATGATTTCTTGCTTAGGTTCACTGTGGTTCTTTTTAATGATGTCAAAGGGGGAAGATTTCTCAACTGGGTGAAATATGGTAGACAGGGGGAATATATAAGGTAGGGGAAATACGGTAGGCAGGGGGAATAGGGTAAATTTTTGCAATCTTGGTCAAAGAGATGGTTGTCATCATCAAAAAGGGAGAAATTGTTAGATTACTAGTTTTGATTATGACGAAATCATATGGGACCTGTTTCCTCGTTTCGATCCTCCTAAAGGGTGTGCTTTGGTCAGTGTTGGGCGGAAAAATTTTTACAGCTGTAAAAAGTACTTTTTACAGAAGGTTGGTGAGTGGCAGCAGTGCAGCAGAGCAGCAACGTTGTCCCAGCAGGTCAAATGTACTAGACCAATAGGATTGATTTCTTGTTTGATGTGTCCACTACTTATCTTAGTATTTTGTACAATCAAAGGATGTTTTTTCAAATAGAGAAAAAGATACACACACTCCTCAAGCATATTCCCTATCCTCTGAAGTTGTGACTATCTTGGAAGATTGGAAGATTGGTGCTCGTGTATTCTTGTCCTAGGGCTATTGTTAGAGTTGTGATGTGTTGAGTTGTAATAGCTAGAAAAACATGAATGTTATGCAAACGTTTTCTTCTTATTTCCTTCAAATGTATTGTTGAAGTTGTTAGCTAGAGTTAGTTGATAATCGGCTAGAGTTAGCCTTGTAGTTCCAATTGGAGTTAGCTGGTATAGATAGCAATTGAGTCATTGCATTGAAGTCTTGTAATAGAGTTGTTTCAAGTGGGAGATTAAGAGTTTAATCTCTTGGGATTACAAGAGTCTGTAATCATTGTTGCTCAGATCTAGTGGAGTTGTGTAAAATCCTACGTGGTAGGTTGTGGTTTTTCTTCCCTTGAGCAAGGAGGTTTCCATGTAAACATCGTGTATCATTTCTGTTGCTATTTTACTGTTTGTACGTTCCTATTCTGTGCTATCCAGTGAAAGGATCTGGTCCCGAGTACGGTGGTAGACTCATACAACTTATCAAAAGTCTTAACATAATTCAGACTCTTAAAATATGTACGACTTTATTCTCCCTCTCTGACTATCAATTTGTTATACCCCGTAGAATTACCGGAACTTAGATGACCTATTCGCACGTTGGTTAAGCATATTTGAAGGCCATACGTGCTAGGGAAAGGCCCAGGAAAAAGATCGGATGAGAAACCCGTCGAACCATCGCGGGAGGAGCCGAGGCAGAGCCCCTCCGCGATGGCAGCGTGTCACGGAGGTGAGGCCTCCGCGATGGCTCCGTGACACGTTGCCCTTGTCCAGGCCCAAGTATATAAAGCCCCCACTTCGGTTGGAAATCATTTAACACTTAGTAAAATTTCCAGAAACGCTGTGAACAGAGGGAAGACGAAGAAAATTAAATATTTTCGTCCGATTACACTGCCAAACGCTGCCCAAACCCAAATTAATCCTAGATACCAAGGTATTTAGCAGCAGAGAGCATTTCTACGGAGTTAGTTTCGCGAAATACGGCCGACGAATCGGCGAGCCGCCGAACTAAAGTAAGTAGAATTGCTCTAAATTAATGTCTATGTGTTCCTAGCTGAGAAGTAAATAATTCTCCCTTCTGGGCCGCTGAAAAATAGCGAGTTTTTGACCGTCTTTCGATAAGCCTAAGTTTAGGCTATAAATTAAATCGAAAGTAACGTCGCTCTTTACAATAACGTTGTATTTAGTATTGATTGACGTATTTATGAATGCAGTTGGGAGAAAATAGTAGAAGTACCGGCCGAGCCTCGTCCGACGGACGAATATTCAAAGATAAGGTATGTAAAGTTAAGTTTCCTCGGCAAGTTAAGTAACATTGAAGCAGTATAGTAAATTACAGACCAGTAGAATGTTCAGAAATCGATTTATTGTGTTATTTTGAATATTGGTGCAATATGAGAAGTTTTGGGTTGTAACGTGTACGATACCTATCTGTATGATATAGATTCGGACGTAAGTGGTTAAAATTGCCCAGTATATTCAGTATGTGATGTAATATGCCATGTTAAGATATTGTTGTGTTTAGCTGAAACCTCGCGAAGTAGTACAGTATTCGTGAAGCATTTCAAACATAGAATAGTAACTAAATATGGGTTAGGAAGCATGTTAGAAGTAGGAAATCATGTTAATACAGAAACTCAGTAAACAGTATAGTTTTCAGTAGAAACACTTCCTCGTATAACCTTTGCCCCAGTACAGTCTGACAGGAGGCTATACTTATATTTATACTTACCTGTCTCAGCATGTATCAGACACCTACAGATTACTATTATTAGCTAAGTATGTGATTAATATGATACCTTACACCTGTTAGTCTTAGCTTATGAGATACACAGACAGCATGACTAGTTGAGACCGTTGTATTGATTGGGGTTGGATTACCTAGCATCCCTGACCGCCTAGGGTTAATAGCTATATCGACTCGTCCGCTAGAGGACGAGGATACATCACTCTACGGATTGATACGCCGTCCCGCAAGGGGACGAAGATGGGATGCCAGTTTCCCCATATTGTGCCTTGGTCGGCCCTTATACACCCCCGTCGAGCGGGTACACCCGGGGTGTTGATTTAGAGTCCTTCGGACTCAGATACAGTTATAGTCAGGGGCTCAGCGAGCCCAAGTGCATACCCAGGTACCGGCAGGATGCTTACAGCCACTATAGGAGATGGGATGACCGGGGTAGGGGCATAGATTCTGTGTTGATTGTACCTCCCGGCTTATGGGGGCCGGGTAAGGTTTGTGTGTGCTATGTTATGTTATGAATGCTATGCTATGTTGTATTAGACGCGAGTGGGTTGGTAGTAGAATGATACGCCTCCAGGTATGATTCCTACTTCCTTCGGTATCAGTAAGAACAGGTACGATCTACTTCATCAAACAGTTAAGTTATTCCTCCTACTTCTGCTTCATCGGTCATATTATTGCTTTCAGATGTTGTTTTCAGTTATATTATTTCAGTTGCTTTACATACTCAGTACCAGTGGTACTGACGCCCAGTGGGGCGCTGCATTACTTGCCTGCAGGTACTTATAGACGAGCAGGCGATTCTACGTGACTCCCTATCAGCGGTTGAGTATTCAGCTCCAGTCATCCGGAGGCTGAATTTCAGAGGTGTAGTTTAGTTTCTTTTGTTGTATATAGTACGGGTAGGTCGGGGCCCTGTCCCGGCCAGTTCTATTACTATTCCTAGAGGCTTACAGTCTGTATGTATTCCCTGTGGTCAGATGAGCCGGTCGTGTGGGGCCGTGCAGTTGTATAGTTGCCTTTACTCTTTCTTTCTTTGTAATGGCCGTGTGGGGCCATAGTTTGCCAGTAGTGGTGACCTTGCCGGTCACGTAGCTTTTTAGTATGCTATGTTTGAGTTATAGATAACTAGACAGCATGGTGGCCTTGTCGGCCCGCATAGGTTCCCCTGAATTGAGGTGTTTCTGGTCAGCTGTTAATTGCAGGTACAGGAAGCTATAGGCCAATGGGCCGGAGGCTGTGTTTACAGCCGTTATATAGCCCTTTGTTTCCAGAAATGTGAGTTAGAGCCAGCCAGGCACCAGATGTGCCCAGGATTAACAGTCCAGCAGGTCAGGTCCTAGTAGGGCACCAGGTGCCAGTCATACCCCCCAAGGCGGGATGTGACAAACTTGGTATCAGAGCAGGTCGTGTCCCAGGGAGTCTGCAAGCCGTGCTAAGTAGAGTCTTGTCTATGAATGTGTTGTGCACCACATACTATAGGCAGGAGGCTGCGAGGCATAATATGATGGTTACCCTTCTTTCTCAGTCAGTCGTGCTTTAAAGCGGTACAGTATAGGGTTGAGTCCCTGAGAACTTACCGTATTCTTTGATTACAGATACAAAGGCAGATCAGCATTACCCTATCACAGGCAGAAGATCAGAAATAGCAACGGAAGAGAGTATCAGTCAGTTGTATGATAACTACAGCAGCAGGAGGAGGTATCAGAGACCTCCCAGTGTGATACCTTTATTGGCATTATTCCTAGTATACGTTGATAACGTCAGAATAGGGAGTCAGCAGTATAATGTACATATGAGTTGATTTACTTATTAGTTATATAAGATCTGATTATGATTACAGATAAGGTCAGACCACCAGGTAGGTATAAGAAAGAGAGAAAAAAATGCAGGAATCCCAAATACATCTTTTTGGATATGGTACAGTTGAATGCTTTTATTGTTGTAATAAGAAAAGGGTTATTCCTACCTCTTAAGTTCGATATCAGTATAGAAAAGGAGCATAAGACTTGAGAGGGGGTTGCCAAATCATGCAATAAGTAAAGATGGGTTGATTGATCCTAGTAAGTAGTGGAAGATATAGAGAGCCCTTATGATTACGTAGGCTGTGCAGACCCTTATGATAACCAGCCAGTAAAGAAAGTAAGACTGTTAGCTTACCCGAAGTAGGGGTAACAGACCTGCTAGTGATGAATGCCTAATAATAGTCAAGTTTGAGCCAGAAAAAGGCCAAGCCCGCCATATATGCTAACAGATAGCAAGACATACCTGTAAGATTATAGTTATGATCTAGTTGTGACATCGAGAGATATAGAGGTTATATGAATCCGATGGGCTTGAGTATACGCCCAAAGAAGTATAGGCCGAGGCTTGATCAGTAATCTCATTAGCAATGAAAGGTAGGTACCTTGAACCCCAGAGTTCAGTTTAAGTAAGATGAGAGGAAGAAGCAGGAATGTCAGATCCTGTGGGGAAATTAGAACTACCCCGGATTGATAAAGTATCATATTAAGGATTAAGCTTCGCGCTGACAGTAAGATTGCGGTTCAGAATACCACAGTATGTCCGCTATGGAAAGGTTAAGAAGTTACCGATACAGCAATTCTAATCCAGTGTAGCCTAGAGATGAGGCCCAGCAGACAGTTATGGGCTCTCAATATATGCCTAGTAAGGCTACAGGATTCGAGCGTCGACCCCCACCTCGCAGAGCGGCGGGATTTTAAATAGCAGATAATAACTAGAATGTTTATGTTTGTTACTTTCAGAATGGGGTGACAATGCAATGAAATGATAAGTCAGGGTAGAAGATATTATTAGGCCGTAAGAAGCAATGTATCATGTACGATATGAGATTCAGCAGAGCATGTCAAAAATTATGAATTACCGCAGGAATCAGTACATATTGTACGTAGCCAGCGATATAGATATACAGATAATAGATAGGTTGTGAGTGGCTGCCTATAAGGGCTACAATCACAGATGCTGATTAGTAATAGAAAGCCTATACAAATTGCATTGGGGGACCAAAAAAAAAAGGAAAAGGAGAAGAAAGAGGGAGAAGAAAGAAAGAAAAGAAGAAGAGAGAGGGCGGATTAAGTGTGAGTTATGTATGAAGTCATAAAAACTATCTCAGTTTTCAGTTATTAGATTAACAGACTTATGTGTTGTTGTTAGATTTAGGCTCTAGGAGCTTACCAGAGTTATTGACCTAAGACAGATGGCTAGATGATAAAGGCACAAGGTGAGCAGACAGTCGTTCAGGTTATCCCAGCAACAAGTAGCCTTAGCATTCGGCCAGAAGGCCAGATAAGCTCTGTCTATACCGGTAGATTACTTGTCAGATTCTCCGGCATAATAAACCAGTATGACCATTAGTTATATGCCAATTCCTTGTAAATGTGAATTTTAGCTAAGTTTAGTAGCCTTTTCGATCACATGGTATCGGAGGCTGGTGTACAGATAGATACACAGAAAAATCGAAGTAATGAGGACCTAGCCTGGACCTACCACTCCGATCGAAGTACGCAATCCCTGCGGTTAGCCGGGTACTGCAGAGGGCCCGTGGAAGGATTTTCCACCTTAGCAGCACCTCTGACTAAGTTGGCACAGAAGGCAGCGAAGTTCCAGTAGACTGAGGCGTGTAAGCAGAACTTCTAGGTGTTAACAGCCAGGTTAACCGCAGCCCCAGTGTTAGTATGGCCAGGAGATACAGAGGGTTGATGCAGCATGGCGAAGTAATAGTTTATGCTTTAGAAAGGGAAGATTTTGTATCACCCAGGAAGGGTTAATGTGGTAGCAGATGCCCTTAGCCTGAACTGCCTGAACAGCGAGGATAGACTCGAGGATTACACCAGTTAGCTAGTTAGCCAGTCACATAGCAGAAATAAAGGATAACAGAATGATAATACAGAATGCCGCAGCGTTATTGTTAGTGGTGGAGGTAAAAGAATGACAGTATGAGGATCCCGATTTAGTCCAGCTCAGAGATAGAGTTCAGAAGGGTAAGGAGCCAGATTTTCAGACAACCGGGTGGTTTGACTCAAGAGATAATGATACCTATGTGGAAATGGAAAGTAATAAACATGGATTTTGTAACAGGGTTACCCCGTACTAGATGCAGAAATGATTCCATTTGGGTAATAGTTGACAGGCTGACAAAATCAGCTCATTTCCTGCCAGTAAGGGCTACCTTCTCTGCTGAGGATTATGCCGAATTGTATATCAGAGAAATAGTTAGATTGCATGGAGTGCCGGCATCTATCATTTCAGACAGAGGGGCACAGTTTACAGCTAGGTTCTGGCAGTCATTTCAGAAAGGTCTGGGGACGCAGATTAATCTGAGTACAGCATTCCATCCTCAGACAGACGGGCAAGCTGAACGTACAATTCAGACGCTCGAAGATATGCTACGAGCGTGTGTGTTAGATTTTGGGGGTAGCTGGGATGAACATCTTTCATTAATCGAATTTGCTTATAATAACAGCTACCATTCAGCTATTCAGATGGCGCCTTTCGAGGCATTGTACGGGCAGAAATGTAGATCGCCGGTGGGCTGGTTTGAGATAGGAGAATCAGCATTAGTTGGCCCGAACATTGTTCGGCAGTCCGAGGAAAAGATAAAGCTTATCCGAGAATGTTTACTGACCGCTCAGAGCCGTCAAAAGTCATATGCAGATAGACGGCGCAGAAATCTAGAATTTTCGGTAAACGACTGGGTATATCTGAAAGTGTCCCCGATGAAAGGGGTAATGAGGTTTGGCAAGAAAGGCAAGCTTAGCCCAAGATTCATTGGGCCGTATCAGATTCGGCGAAGAATAGGCCGCGTGGCATATGAGTTAAACTTGCCTCCAGAGTTAGCATCTGTTCACCCAGTATTCCATGTTTCTATGTTAAGAAAGTTCGTAGGGGACCCTTCTACAGTAGTTCCAATCTAGGATGTTCAGGTCACAGAGGAGTTAGCCTATGAAGAGGTTCCCGTAGCCATTTTAGACAGACAGATTCGCAGGCTGAGAACTAAAGACGTTGCGTCTGTCAAGGTATTGTGGTGTAACAGAAATCGGGAAGAAATGACGTGGGAGGCTGAAGAAGACATGAAAATCAGATATCCTCACCTATTTCAAGCCTAGTCAGACGACAGGTATGCCCGTATCAGTACTTATACAGTATCTTATGATTGTATGTTTGTAAATGATAAAGAAGGAGTGATATTTAGTTGTCCAGTGAAGTTTAGAACATTGTGTGCAGTGCCTGTGTTGGACTTTTCTGCATTTCAGGTTTTTGCGATAGTCCATGTTACAGGGGAAACTCTGCCAAAATTTTCCCAGAAAGTAAAGTAAGCAGTCCTCTAGATAGCAGTATACATTCGAGGACGAATGTTCCTAAGGGGGGGAGAATGTTATACCCCGTAGAATTCCCGGCACTTAGATGACCTATTCGCACGTTGGTTAAGCATATTTGAAGGCCATACGTGCTAGGGAAAGGCCCGGGAAAAAGATCGGACGAGAAACCCGTCGAACCATCGCGGGAGGAGCCGAGGAAGAGCCCCTCCGCGATGGCAGCGTGTCACGGAGGTGAGGCCTCCGCGATGGCTCCGTGACACGTTGCCCTTGTCCAGGCCCAAGTATATAAAGCCCCCACTTCGGTTGGAAATCATTTAACACTTAGTAAAATTTCCAGAAACGCTGTGAACAGAGGGAAGACGAAGAAAATTAAATATTTTCGTCCGATTACACTGCCAAACGCTGCCCAAACCCAAATTAATCCTAGATACCAAGGTATTTAGCAGCAGAGAGCATTTCTACGGAGTTAGTTTCGCGAAATACGGCCGACGAATCGGCGAGCCGCCGAACTAAAGTAAGTAGAATTGCTCTAAATTAATGTCTATGTGTTCCTAGCTGAGAAGTAAACAATTCTCCCTTCTGGGCCGCTGAAAAATAGCGAGTTTTTGACCGTCTTTCGATAAGCCTAAGTTTAGGCTATAAATTAAATCGAAAGTAACGTCGCTCTTTACAATAACGTTGTATTTAGTATTGATTGACGTATTTATGAATGCAGTTGGGAGAAAATAGTAGAAGTACCGGCCGAGCCTCGTCCGACGGACGAATATTCAAAGATAAGGTATGTAAAGTTAAGTTTCCTCGGCAAGTTAAGTAACATTGAAGCAGTATAGTAAATTACAGACCAGTAGAATGTTCAGAAATCGATTTATTGTGTTATTTTGAATATTGGTGCAATATGAGAAGTTTTGGGTTGTAACGTGTACGATACCTATCCGTATGATATAGATTCGGACGTAAGTGGTTAAAATTGCCCAGTATATTCAGTATGTGATGTAATATGCCATGTTAAGATATTGTTGTGTTTAGCTGAAACCTCGCGAAGTAGTACAGTATTCGTGAAGCATTTCAAACATAGAATAGTAACTAAATATGGGTTAGGAAGCATGTTAGAAGTAGGAAATCATGTTAATACAGAAACTCAGTAAACAGTATAGTTTTCAGTAGAAACACTTCCTCGTATAACCTTTGCCCCAGTACAGTCTGACAGGAGGCTATACTTATATTTATACTTACCTGTCTCAGCATGTATCAGACACTTACAGATTACTATTATTAGCTCAGTATGTGATTAATATGATACCTTACACCTGTTAGTCTTAGCTTATGAGATACACAGACAGCATGACTAGTTGAGACCGTTGTATTGATTGGGGTTGGATTACCTAGCATCCCTGACCGCCCAGGGTTAATAGCTGTATCGACTCGTCCGCCAGAGGACGAGGATACGTCACTCTACGGAGTGATATGCCGTCCCGCAAGGGGACGAAGATGGGATGCCAGTTTCCCCATATTGTGCCTTGGTCGGCCCTTATACACCCCCGTCGAGCGGGTACGCCCGGGGTGTTGATTTGGAGTCCTTCGGACTCAGATACAGTTATAGTCAGGGGCTCAGCGAGCCCAAGTGCATACCCAGGGACCGGCAGGATGCTTACAGCCACTATAGGAGATGGGATGACCGGGGTAGGGGCATAGATTCTGTGTTGATTGTACCTCCCGGCTTATGGGGGCCGGGTAAGGTTTGTGTGTGCTATGTTATGTTATGTATGCTATGCTATGTTATATTAGACGCGAGTGGGTTGGTAGTAGAATGATACGCCTCCAGGTATGATTCCTACTTCTTTCGGTATCAATAAGAACAGGTACGATCTACTTCATCAGACAGTTAAGTTATTCCTCCTACTTCTGCTTCATCGGTCATATTATTGCTTTCAGATGTTGTTTTCAGTTATATTATTTCAGTTGCTTTACATACTCAGTACCAGTGGTACTGACGCCCAGTGGAGCGCTGCATTACTTGCCTGCAGGTACTTATAGACGAGCAGGCGATTCTACGTGACTCCCTGTCAGCGGTTGAGTATTCAGCTCCAGTCATCCGGAGGCTGAATTTCAGAGGTGTAGTTCAGTTTCTTTTGTTGTATATAGTACGGGTAGGTCGGGGCCCTGTCCCGGCCAGTTCTATTACTATTCCTAGAGGCTTGCAGTCTGTATGTATTCCCTGTGGTCAGATGAGCCGGTCGTGTGGGGCCGTGCAGTTGTATAGTTAACTTTACTCTTTCTTTCTTTGTAATGGCCGTGTGGGGCCATAGTTTGCCAGTAGTGGTGACCTTGCCGGTCACGTAGCTTTTCAGTATGCTATGTTTGAGTTATAGATAACTAGACAGCATGGTGGCCTTGTCGGCCCGCATAGGTTCCCCTGAATTGAGGTGTTTCTGGTCAGCTCTTAATTGCAGGTACAGGAGGCTATAGGCCAATGGGCCGGAGGCTGTGTTTACAGCCGTTATATAGCCCTTTGTTTCCAGAAATGTGAGTTAGAGCCAGCCAGACACTAGATGTGCCCAGGCTTAACAGTCCAGCAGGTCAGGTCCTAGTAGGGCACCAGGTGCCAGTCATACCCCCCCAAGGCGGGATGTGACACAATTATCCATCAATTTTTTTTTTCTTTCAACTGTTATGATTTTAAGTATCTTTACGATGTCAGAAACATTTGTTCTGCGTAGCGGCAATATTATCAAATACTTTTATAGTAGATAGAATTACATTCCTAAAAAAGATCTTCGTTCACCTTTTTTCTCATTTGTTTTGCTTATTAATTTGTTTTTTTATTTCTTTTTTAGTTGAGAAATATGACATAATTTATATCTCTGTTCTGTAATCACTTTCATACACAATTGCAATTCTATAAAGTAATATTATATTCCAAGTTTAAGTTATGATAATCTTTTTGCTAGTAAAAATTTGGTTATTCCACAAATTTGGTAAGATTGATACTTCGTATAAAAATGCTGTTGAAATATCAGTTATTCATTATATCTTTCAACTATCAATTTTTTTATTTTGCAGAAATGAGTTTTTTAATAGTATTTTATTAATTTAATGTTTAATTCTTAATTTTATTTGAATGGTATATTGATTATGATTAAAAAAATAAATTATGCACATTCAGATATTGAAAATAAACAATCTTGATCATTCAGTGTTAAGATCCAAAAAATATCTTAATGTTCAAATGTGTATTCATATTCAAACATCTTAATATTAATGAATATCTTAATATTCAGATGGCTTACATTTAATGAAAATAAATGATGCCTTAGTATCTAATAAGACTAGGGGATTGAGGCACAAGACGTTCGAACGCTCGTGTAAAATTTTGTGTTGGATTCTTCAAAGATTTAGTTTTGAAGAAAAGATGATGTGCATTGAAAAATAATAGAACATAAAGTGGAGGGAAGTGTGTTGGGGTCTTTGAAGTTTTGATAGTTGACAACAAGTTGATGAAACAGGAGAGTAAAACTGGTCCAATGAAGTGTTGAGCAGACTACTTAAGAAGTGCAAACATCCAGAAGCAAAGGTGCGAAAATCATGGAGTTGATAAGCAATAATCAACAAACTAAGCTAAATCAACATGTGGACAAGTTAGGAGAGTTGGAGTTTGATTATGATACAACCAATGCAAGAGGTTAAGTTGTATGAAGAGTCCAACACGAGAATGAACTCTAAAGGCGGGCAAGGATGTTGTCGTAAAGAGTTTGGAAGAAATAAGAATTCTTTGGAGATGTGTGTATATCAAGAAGAGTGATATCTCAGAAGAAAATACACTCACTAAGAGAGAAAAGAGCAATTTGCATTCGGTGAGATTATTGTCGACAATTAGTCTAGTAAAGTGTCAAGCTAGAGTTAGTTGTTGTTGTACTAGGAGTTTGTCATCGAATTGTAATCATTGGTTCTTAATTTAGTAAGTTATAAACTGAATTAGAAAGAGTTGGTCTTCAAGTAAGTGTTACTAGGAAGACATTGTCGTTGGAGTTTAAACAGTTAGGAATTAGAGTTTATAATTCCTTAGATTGCAAAAGTTGTAATCAACTGTTTGGAGGCTCTTGAAGTTAGTGAATTTAGAGTAAAATCCCGTGGAGTACAGGTCGTGGTTTTTCACCTTAGAGCTGGGTGTTTTCCACGCTAAATCATTGTCTTATTTACTTATTGTTTTATTCACTCAAGTGGAACATGTCTGACGACTTATTTCTTTCGTAGGAAAACAGTTAAGACACTACTTAGGTCGTGCAGTCTATCAATTGGTATCAGAACAGTTTTATCTTAAAAGGCTAACACCTAAGATAGATCATGATGAATTCTGTACCACGCATTCGATATTGTGAAGGGCAATCAACCACCAGACCACCTCTTTTCAACGGTTCACACTTCATTTGGTGGAAGGCTCGTATGGAGAACTTTATCCAAGCTGAGAATTATGAATTATGGGATAGGATCACTATCAGACCTGTTATTCCAAAGAAGATGATGGATGGAGTCAAAGTTCTAAAAGTCAGGTCTGAATTTACTGCGGATGACTTGTTGGCTCTCAAGAAAAATGCCAAAGCTAAAAACATCCTTGTATGTGGGTTGGGTCCTGATGAGTACAATCGGATTTCTAATTCCTCAACTGCAAAACAAATATAAGATGCCTTGATCAATGCTCATGAAGGAACAAGTCAGGTCAGGAAGTTCAAAGTCGCCATGTTGTTTACTGAATATGAAACATTCAAGATGAAAGAAGGTGAGTCTCTGCAAGAAATGATAACTAGACTTACTACACTGGTAAATGAACTATCCTCGCAAGGAAAGGTGCTCACCACTGAAGAAAAAGTTGACAAAGTTTTAAGGGTGCTTCCTAAGGCAAAATGGGATGTCAAAGTCACTGCTATTAGGGAAGCCAAAGACATTTCTACCATGACTCTAGATGAATTGGTAGGAAACTTAAAGACATACGAGATGAATATGGATGATTCAAAGAAAGAAAAGTCAATCAAAGAAATATCACTGGCTCTCAACGCTTGTGACACTAACGAATCTGATGGTGATGATGAGCATATTGCTTTCCTTGCAAAGAAGTTTAAAAGATTTCTCAAAAAGGAAAGGGATATGACAAAAAGGGATCAGATAATAAAAAGAGTTCCAATGAAAAATCTTCAGCTGGATGCTACAAGTGCAACAAAACTGATCATATGATCAAGGACTGTTCACTTTGGAAAATTGAGTGGAGAAAAGAAAGAGCTGAAAAAGAGAAAGATGAAAAGGAAATGAAGGAAAAGACAAAAAAGAAGAAAAACTATACAATGATAGTTGCTTGGGGATCTGAATCTGATGAGTCAGATGCTGAAGATAATGAAACTGCTTTCATGGCAGTAGGAGATTCTGATTTTGAAGAAGATGACAAGAACTCTCAGGTATGTATCTCTGACCTAAATGAAAACATTCATACTTTGTCTAAAAAGAAACTTAGATCAATGATGAATGCTGCAATGGAAAAGCTTCAGGAAATCACCTCTGATAGGGATCAATTATTTAATGCTTTTTCTAATCTAAAATTTGAATTCATTGATCTAAAAAGGGGTAAAGAAATCACTGAGAAAGAAAATTGTGCACTAAAGAAACACATAGTTGAACTTGAGTATGTCAATGAGAGTTTGCGAAAATCCTCAAGTCAAAAAGAAGAAGCTAGTGAGAAATTGAGGAAGGTTGAGGCGGAACTCAAGCACTATAAAATTGATTAATTTTGTAAAAAAGAAAAAGTAAGGAAGTTGAGTCTGGAAGTCTCTAGGCTAAAAGGTCATCTTGAGAAATCTAATAGGTGGACTAAGTCCTCTAGGATTATAAATAATCTAAGTGGAAGGGTTCACAATGAAAGAGCTGGAATATGTTTTTTCAAAAAATCAAGTGTCACTGGAGATATATGTTACTTGTGTGGTAAACATGGTCATCCTACCACTGAATGTCCAGTAGCAGTTAGAAGCAGAAATATGAGTATCTTGTTGGCTAAAGGAATTAAATATAAGAATGCTAGTAGGAACAGGTCACTCAACCTGTTGCCACACTGGGCAAGAAGAAACCTGATTCATCACTTTTATCACAAAAAAGGACCCAAGCTTGTCTGGGTTCCTAAAACTAACCCCTAAGTTGTTTTTCAGGTGAGAGTGAAAGGGAGAAAGCATTGGTACATGGATAGTGCTTGTTCAAGACACATGACAGGAGATAAACAAAAATTCCTTTCACTCACTCCACTAAAAGGGGAGAATGTATTATTTGGTGATGGAAAAAAGAATACTGTCACAGGGGTTGGCAAGATTGGAAGCTCATAAAGAATGGCCTTGGAAGATGTGTATCAAGTTGATGGACTAAAACATAATTTACTGAGTATATCTCAGTTGTGTGACAAAGGCAATAAGGTAACCTTCAGTTCTGCAGAGTGCAAGGTCAAAAGGTTGGATATAAAAGAAATTGTGCTGAGTGCAAGCAGACAAAAATATATATACAAGGTAGACATCATGGGAAAGCTTGATACAAATCTGACTTGCCTTAGTGCAATGGACTGTGATCCCCTTATCTGGCACAAAAGACTGGGGCATGCTAGTTTAAAACAGTTGAACAAACTTGCTTCAAAGGACATGGTCATAGGGCTGCCTAAGACTAAGTTCAAAAATGACAAAGTCTGTAGTGCTTGTGTAAAGGTGAAGCAGGTGAAGTCATCATTTACAACAAAGAATCAAGTACAACCAAATGTCTGGATTTGTTGCATATGGATGTATGTAGTCCTATGAGAGTAAGAAGCAGAGGTGGAAAAAGGTACATCTTTGTTCTTATTGATGATTACTCCAGGTATACCTAGACTCTGTTTTTAACCTCTAAAGATGATGCTTTTGATGCTTTTTATATCTTTGTAAAAAGAATGAAAAAGAAATTAGGCTCCTCCGTAATTTCCATAAGATCTGACCATGGAACAGGATTCAAAAATGCTAAATTTTTAGATTTTTGTTGATTAAATGGAATAGATCATAATTTCTCTGCTCCAAGAACACCACATCAATGGAGTAGTTGAAAGGAAAAATAGGACTTTAGAGGACATGGCTATAACTATGATGATTGCAAGTAATCTTGCAAAAAATTTGTGGGCTGAAGCCATAAGCACTGCTTGTTATATTTTGAGTAGATGTATGAATAGACCTCTGTTAGAGAAGACACCCTATGAATTACTCAAAGTCAAGAGACCAAACATTGCTCATCTTAGAATCTTTAGGTATAAATGTTTTATTCATAATAATGGAAAAGATAATTTGGTAAAGTTTGATGCCCGAAGTAATGAAGGAATCTTCTTAGGTTATTCTAAACATAGTAAAGCTTATAGGGTGTTGAATAAAAGAACAAACTGTGTTGAGGAAAGTGCGCATATTATTTTTGATGAATCTTGTGTTATGCTTGAGATCAACATGCAGGATGAAAGCGAAAATGATGAACATCCTCAAGAACAGGTTGCAGTACCTGTTTTATCTGTGGAAAAAGATGGTGGCTTACTGACAGGGGGGAAAAACATAATGAAGTTGAGCCATCATCATTGCAGCAAGTCAAATCAAATGCAGGAACCTTGCAAGGATTGCAGCTGAAAAGCTACAAGTATCAGGATTCCCATCCTATCAAAAATGTTCTCACAAATCTTACCTCCAGGATTACTACCAGATCAGGATTAAAAAATTTGTGTGCCTTCATTGTCTTCCTATCTAAACTGGAACCTAAAAAGGTAAAAGAGGCTCTCCTTGATGAATATTGGATTTTGGCAATGTATGAGGAACCAAAATAGTTAGCAAGAAGCAAAGTTTGGCATTTGGTACCTCCACCTAAAGGAAGGATTGTAATTTGCACCAAATGGTATTCTAGAATAAGAAGGAACAAAGCTAGGCTAGTAATCCAAGGTTATTCAAGAAGAAGGTATTGACTATGATGAGACATTTTCTCCTGTTGCTAGACTTGAGGCAATCAGACTACTCATAGCTTTTGCAGCCTTCAAGGAAATTACTCTTTACCAAATGGATGTGAAGAGTGCATTCTTAAATGGTTATTTGAAAGAGGAAGTCTATGTGAAGCAAACCCCAGGGTTTGAAAGTTCTGAATTTCCTAATTATGTCTACAAGTTATACAAAGCTTTGTATGGGTTGAAGCAAGCTCCAAGAGCTTGGTATGAAAGAACCTCAAAATTCCTTTTACAGCATGGGCATACAAGAGGAAAGATTGACAACACACTCTTCTTAAAAACAAAAGGCAAGGATCTGCTGATTGTGCAAGTGTATGTAGATGACATTATATTTGGATCTACAAACAGTTACATGACTCAAGAGTTTTCCATGCTCATGAATGGAGAATTTGAAATGAGCATGATGGGAGAGTTAAATTTCTTCCTTGGATTACAAATCAAGCAGACTACCTCTGGAATCTTGATTCATCAAAAAAAATATGTGAAGGAGTTGCTTAAAAGATTCAATCTGGAGTCTGCCAAAGAGATTGACACTCCTATTGCCACAGCCACAAAATTGGACCTTGATGAAACAGGTTCATCCGTAGATCAGAAACTATACAGAGGTATGATTGGTTCTCTTTTATATCTCACTGCTAGTAGACCTGACATTATTTTCAGTGTTGGTTTGTGTGCTAGATTTCAAGCAAACCCCAGGGAATCACATCTCAAGGCTGTCAAGAGAATTCTAAGATATTTGAAGGGGATAACTGATCTGGGGTTATGGTATCCTAAGAGAAGTAATTTTTTCTTAGTAGGATATACAGATGTTGATTATGCAAGATATTTGGTGGATAGGAAAAGCACTACAGGGATGGCAAACTTTGTTGGACCATGTCTGATCTCGTGGTCCACAAAGAAGCAAAACTCAGCTACCTTGTCCACTGCTGAGGATGAATATGTAGCAACTGGCTCATGTTGTTCACAATTACTATGGATCAAGCAACAACTACTGGATTTTGGTGTTGATGTGGGATGTGTTCCAATCCTGTGTTGCAATACTAGTGTCATCAACATTGCAAAAAATCCAATTCAACACAAAAGAACGAAACATATTGACATAAGACACCACTTTCTTAGAAATAATGTAGAGAAGGGTCATATTTATATTATGTTTTGTTCCACTGAAGAGAAAATAACTGATATTTTTACTAAAGCATTAGGCAGGGATCTCTTTGAAAAGAGCAGGTTACAATTGGGGATGATTAAGATTGCATAGGTCACCTTCAATGATTGGTTATATTATGCAAAATTTCTTATTTTCATTGTTATCTATGTTATTAATCCTAGATTTGCACATTTACTTGTGTGTCCCAAGTCCAAGATAAAATTTTAAAATTTGACTAGTGTTGTGTATTAACTTGTGCAGTATTATCAAGATCTTAAGGGCGGTCATTCATAGTCATCAAGTATGTTCTTTTCACATAATGCCTTACTGTTGATGAGAAATGGCTATGCCTAAGAGTTCCATTCCTATAAAAATTATTATAACTGTCAATTCTTTCATCCTTCCCCATAAATCCTGAAATTGCCACCCACTAATCATCACGTCTCCCACTGACACCATTGATTAGCAGTAATATCCCACGATTCATCTTCTACCTTTTTTTTTTCTCTCTATAAAGTTGAAGCTTGGTTGTTTGTACAAGCATTCAAAATCAATTTCCTCCCCTGACTTTCCCAAAAAGTTTTTTACCAAGGCTTCATCTTCTTCCTCGAGCAGCTCTTCAGCCACCGACCCTAAAAAAGTGTCTACCTCTCAAAAACTGGTGCTTCATTCATCTGAAAGCATTTCCTCCCATATTCCATTTAAGTTGTCAGATTTTGTGGCATGGAATGCTTTTAAAGATCAATTCTCACCTTCCACAACCTTCCCACCATTCACGTCTGGGTCTACCCTAAAAATATGCGATATTTCTCCCCTTCAATCAGCACCTAATGACGACACTCCTATTGCAAATTTGATTCCCCAAAGGGTTCGCACTAGGTTAAGAAAGAAGTTCAATTCTCATGTGCTTATCCCTGACCATGAAATACCTCTACCTACCAGTTTCACTCGTATCCCTCTTACTCATACCCGTAAACGATGGGAAGATGATCATCTTGTTCAAGCTCTTCAAAAGAGCAAGAAGAAGAAGTCTTCTACCTCCTCCTCTAGTCTAAAGCACCCCTCCTCTTCCAAAGATGTCCTGCTTAAAAGTGTTCGAAAATCTACTGTGGTCAAGAAGACCATACCAAAACCCACCACATTTGGGTCGTCAAAATCACCTCCCCAAACCCCTTCTTCTGCAAAACAGACCCCTGTTGCGCCTATGTCCACATCTTCCTCACAAACCTCAATCACTCCAAAACCTCCTTCCAAATCCACCCCAAAATCCCCTTCAAAATCTACCCCTAAACCCCCTTCCAAATCTAACCCGAAACCCACTTTAAAACTCCCTTCAAAATCTACCTTAAAACCCTCTCCCAAACCGCCCTCTAAACCATCCTCTACTCCTACTTCAACGGCTCCTTCCCCTCTACAAAGACCAGAACTTCGAAATGGGTTACTCGACCTGGTCCATCACTTGACTCTGATTCTGATGACACTGATGGGGATGTGTCTGCTGGGTTTGATACTTTTGATCTTACTGATACCCAACTATCCCATTCGGTACACTTTCAAAATCGAGTTGTTCTCAGGGTTAGGGTAGTGACTGGATTTGGTGGCCCTGAAATGGAGGTGTTAATTAAAAAATTAGAGGTTCAAGGTTGGACATCCTTGTTTCTTCTGGGTGATTTTAGAGGAATTTTGGTAAATCGGAGGTGGTTGAGTTCTATGCCCATGGGATTACAAATGGCTCCTTCTTTTCTTCTACTATCAGGGGGGTTTCTCTCTATTTAGTGGCTAATGACTTGGCCTGATTTTGGAAATTCCCAGTGGTGGATGGGACCACTATGTCAAATTTGAATGACCACCACTGGAAAATTTGCCATCTGTTAGAGACATATGCAAAAAAATCTCGGGCCAACCAAGTCTTGTTCAGCATCGCCACATTCAAAAGAGAGAAATGTCCTCCCTCCATCAGCTATATTTTGATGTTGTCCACAAGATGCTCATCCCTAGGAAGGAAATAAGGACTGAGGCTAACTACCTTGATCTTACCTTGATGGAGTTGCTTGATACGGGGGTCAAAATTGATTTACCTAGTCTTATGGTGAAACATATGCAAAGGGTTCTTGCTAAAGATGATAAAGGACATGCTCTTCCCTATGCCTTCTGGTTGTCTTCTGTCCTAGGAATACTCAGTCCCTGTTTAAGTTTGGACCTTCCAAACAATGAAGGATGTCCTTGGTAAGGTGAAACATATTAACTTACCTACTTCAATGAGGAGAGCTAGTACTCCTTTTCAAAAAATGCGCAATGCCTTAGCAGAGAAAACTGCAGAACTAGAGGCTGCTCAAGTTGCTCACGCTGAAGAAAAGGCTGCTCTTGAAGCTAAGATCACTGAGTTGGAGAAAACTCTTGCATGTGAAAAGGCCGCGAATGTTGATACCGTTAGACGCCTTTCTCAATTTTTTCCTTCTGCACCTCCTTCCTAGAATCCATTTGTGTTGTTTCCGTATTTTGTTGTCCCCACTATACAGGCTTAGTTGTTTGTTATTTTTCAGTGGTGTATTTGTGTTCTAAGGAACTATGTTTGCTTAAATGAATTACTTTTGATGCTTACTTGTCACTTCCTTGTTACTGCCTTCTCTTGTCTTTTGAAATTATTATTATGATTGTCTTGGGATTGCCCCAGTGGCAATAGGATTGTCTAACAATGTGATAATAACGATTCATTGAATCAGCTTTTCGATGATGCCAAAAGGGGAAAGAAAATGTAAATATATTGTCCATGAAATATTTATAACCCAATCGACTAACTTGTTTCATTCAAGAGATTCTTTCCTTACAGGAAAAATCAGTGTACAAATGGCATTGTGTTTATCATCATTAAAAAATGAAAATTAGTTGGGGTCTTTGAAGTTTTGATTCTTGACAACAGATTGATGAAACAGGAGAGTAAAGCTGGTCCAACGAAGTGTTGAGTAGACTACTTAAGAAGCTGCAAATATCGAGAAACAAAGGTGAGAAAATCATGGAGTTGATAAGAAACAATCAACAAACTCAGCTAAATCAACACGTGGATAAGTTAGGAGAGTTGGAGTCTGATTATGATACAACCAATGCAAGAGCTTAAGTTGTATGAAGAGTCCAACACGAGAATGAACTCTAAAGGCGGGCAAGGATGTTACCCTAAAGAGTTTGGAAGAAACAAGAATTCTTTGGAGATGTGTGTATATAAAAGAGAGTGATATCATAAGAAAATACACATTCACAAAGAGAGAAAAGAGCAATTTGCATTCGGTGAGATTATTGTCGACAAATTTGTCTAGTAAAGTGTCAAGCTAGAGTTAGTTGTTCTTGTACTAGGAGTTTGTCATCGAGTTGTAATCATTGGTTCTTAATTCAGTAAGTTATAAACTGAATTAGAAAGAGTTGGTCTTCAAGTAAGTGTTACTAGGAAGACATTGTTGTTGGAGTTTAAACAGTTAGGGATTAGAGTTTATAATTCCTTAGATTACAAGAGTTGTAATCAACTGTTTGGAGAGGCCCTTGAAGTTAGTAAAGTTGGAGGAAAATCCTGTGGAGTACAGGTCTTGGTTTTTCACCTTAGAGACAGATGTTTTCCACGCTAAATCATTGTCTTATTTACTTACTATTTTATTCACTCAAGTGGAACATGTCTGACGACTTATTTCTTTCATAGGCAAACAGTTAAGACAACTACTTAGGTCGTGCAGTCTATCAAAGTGAAAATTGAAAAAGCTTGACTTTTGTAAGTAAACTTTGACCCTCATTGATAATAAAGAAGAAAAGTTTTGTGCTTATGTAAATAAGCATATCCTCTACCTCATAAAGAGTTGAGAAGAGAGACTCTCCTTTCATTATCGTTGTTGCTCGGCTCGGCCTCAGCCTCGGCTTTGGATAAAAGAATAAATTATGCATATTCAGATATTGAAAAGAAATAACTTTAGTTATTCAATATTCATTTCTAGACAACATCTTAATATTCAGCTGTATATTCAAATTCAGACATCTTAATCCTAATGCATATTTTAATATTCAGATATGTATTCAGATTCAGATGTCTTAATATTAATGAAAATAAATGAGGCCTTAGTATCTAATAAGGCTAGGGACTAATATGTAGGAAACTGGGGCGTACATTCAAACGCTCGTGTAAAATTTTCTATTGAAATTCTTTAAAGATTAAGTCTTGAAGATAAGGTGATGTGAATTGAAAAGTGGTGCGAAATAAAGTGGAGGGAAGTGAAAGTTGAAAATTTATTTTTTATAAGTGAACCTTGTCCCTCATTGGTAACAAATAGGAAATGATTTGTGTTTACATTAAGAAGCATATCCTCTAGCTCATAAAGAGTTAAGAAGAGAGACTCCTCTCGCATCGTCACTCGGCACGGCCTTGGCCTCGGCTTTGGCTTTGGATTTTGATAAAAAGATAAATTATGCGCATTTAAATATTAAAAATAAATGATCTTAATTATTCAGTATTCAGATCTAGACAACATCTTAATATTTTAGATGTATATTCAAATTCAGACGCCTTAAGTTTAATAAAAACAAATAACACCTTAGTATCTAATAAGACCCTGGGTTGATATGTTGGAAATTAGAGACCACGACATTCAAATGCTTGTGTAAAATTTTATATTGGTATTCTTCAAACATTAAGTCTTGAATACAAGATGATGTGAATTTGAAATTGGTGAAAAATAAAATGGTGGAAAATGAAAGTTGAAAAGTTGTCTTTTATAAGTGAACTTTGACCCTCATTGGTAAGAAAGAGGAAAAATTTTGTGCCTATATTAAGAAGCATATCCTCTAACTCATAAAAAATTGAGAAGGGAGACTCCTCTGGCCAACATGTACCTTTGATGGCTATAAATATTCAAAGGCTTCGCCTCATTTTTACATTAAAAAAAAAGAAGGAAAGATAGTAAATAGATTTGATTATCTTCTTCTTCCCCTCAATTCTACATTTGTTTTTACAAAACAAAGTAAGTGTTGTGTAATTTACACCGTTTGTTGAGTTCGTTGAAATTCTACAATTTTTATTGTCAATATTGTAGAATAGTATTCCATTCTATCCTGAAAGAAATTAATTCATAACCTTGGACAATTCTTAGAGGATTAAATTCCATAAGGAAACAAAGTTTTTGTTGGGCTTGAAACTTTTTTTAGTTTTTAACGTTCAACTATTTTTTTATACTAATGCTAAACACGTGTCTTGCACGTGAGTCCTGTGCAAGCTGTATATGTGGTATGAATTACATTAAAACTGCATTATAATAAATTTTAGAAACTACAAGAGGAAAATACAAATTAAAATTGATGAACAATCAACATATTGAAATGACTTCTATATTGGATAACAAATGATTAGATGTTTTTTGAATCTGTAAAATTTGATTAATAAATCAAAAGCTTGATATTTAAAAAGTATAATGAGTTACATTTTTATGTTATTAGGTGCATAAAGAGATGATATACAAAATTTTGCAAAAGAAAATTACTTTAATTGTTAAATTATTTTCATAGACATTTAACCTTGTTAATTGTAAATACATTGTGAAAGAAAGTTTACAAAAAAATAAACACAAATTTCTGAGTTCAATTTTCCTCCTACCATAAAATTCATTGAGAGCTTACTACATGCACAATATAAATAAAAAGATTCCAAAAACTAATATACAAGTCTGCATAACACCATGACATATAATTAAAGAGTAATTAATTTACTTAAAGAATAAAATGAATTCTATAGTAATCTCAACCTCAATATTAGGCTTTTTAAATATTTTAGGAGAATATTCTTGTGATATACCCTAGTGATCAATAAAGAAACTAAGAAAAGAGGAATAGATAACAAAAAAAAGTGCCAAAATATAATAATATTATGCAATGTTATCTTATTTGCCCTAGATAAGCCCTAGTATAACACTAACATGAGTTGCCTGCAGCCAAAAATGAATAAAGAAAGAAAAATCAAGCAATCGTATCAAAGGTTTATCAAAAGTGACTACTAAGAATTTGTAAATAATTAAAGTAGCTAAACTCCCCGAAAAGTCGTAACTCATCATCACTAACATAATACTATTGAATTAAAAATTCATAGCAGTATGTAAGAGATAAACTAAAAAAATACTAAAATTCATATGATATAATAGGCAAAGAAATCAACAAATATAATGGAAGAAAAGATTACATGATGAAAAATCTATTAGTTTTAAATTTAAATATATACTGATAGAATAAAAGTAAATCAATAAAAATAATAATTACAAATTAAAACACCTGAAAAAAAATATATACTTACATAAATCTAAGAGAAATTAGGTGACAAAACTCCAATAGATTTCTTATTACTCTAAGAAAGATTAAATTTTAAAGTAAGAATTCAAGAACATTTTAATGGAGGAAATGTATGAGGAAAATGATCCTTTGAATGGTTTATGCATTGAATTTGTTAACTGAATTTATTTATTCCATGCAACTCTTCAACTTCTTTAAAATTAATGTACTATTTTATAGAGATAATATATTTATTGTTCAAAGAATATTATAGTCATTCAATTTTATAGAATTATTTTAATATATATTTTAATTTTAAATTTGAATGTCCCACTTTAAATGATGATGATGATGATGATGATGATGATGATGATGATGATGATGATGATGATGATGATGATGATGATGATGATGATGATGATGATGATGATGATGATGATGATGATGATGATGACGACGACGACGACGACGACAACAACAACAACAACAACAACAACAACAACAACAACAACAACAATAATAATAATAAAAACAATAACAACAACAATAATAATAATAACAACAATAACAACAACAACAATAATAATAAAAACAACAATAATAATAATAACAACAATAATAACAACAACAATAATAACAATAACAACAACAATAATAATAACAACAATAATAATAACAACAACAATAATAATAACAATACAATAATAACATCATCATCATCATTATTATTATTATTATTATTATTATTATTATTATTATTATTATTATTATTATTATTATTATTATTATTATTATAAAAGTACCTCTAGGACTGTAAAAGCTTCGCTGGTTTCATCGAAGCGACCCTTTCAAAAATTTTGGTATCAGAGTCATGTTTCTCAGTAGTTATAGGTGGTGTTAGTCCAACACTTTTTCTATGATAAATATTATTCGGAAACACTCTACTGTTAAAAAACAGTAGAAAATAAGAATATGATATGCCCCATAATTTGGATCTTCTTAATAAATGGACTATTCCAAAAATACAGCCCAAGCTGATATACCAAATGGGTACTTTTGAAAAATTTGGTCTTAAGCTAATTGTTAAAACAACAGAAGAAACTATTATTGTTGATTCTGATAATGGAACCTTTCGTTTATTAAATGAAAGTGATTTAGCCCCTTATAGGGAAAATTATAGATTTATGTATATTGGTTTAGTACAAGTTGCATTCAAGCCACTTACTTTAAGAGGTTTACCAGAGATCTTCATAGCAGCTCTACGAGATGATAGAAACTAGAACTGGAAGAAGTCCCTTATAGGGACAGTTCAGACTAGTCTGGCCTATGGCCTTGTTTATTTTAATATTTATCCTAATATGTAAGTTTCATTAAATGATGAAAATTCTTTGAATACCTTGATATTAAGTATTAAATTGTATGGTTATGACTATATGCCTAGTACAGAGATTATATGTATCTGTTAAAGGAATTTATTATAAACCTTTATATACTTTGAATCCTATATGTAAATTAGGGAAGATCATATTGATAATATTAAAATTCAAAATCATATTGTGACTCCTGATATGGAGCCTACCCTTCCTGATATAGATTTTCCAACTGGTTTACATGGACCAACAAAATAAACTTGACTTTCCCACAGGGTCTCCTATAAGGAAAGAGATCCAAAAGAAATTTTTTTCAGTCTAAATGGGAACCTTTTTAAAATTGGTTTTTTAAGAATTTTAATAAAGACCAATGAAAGTTTTTCCAAGAAGATATTTATAATGATCTTTCACAAGTTAATAAAGCAATTACTTTTGTTCCATAGTTTATGACTAAGTATATTTATGATTATATTGTAATGCTAGAACATGATTATAAACTTTTAAATTGTACAATTACTAAATTAAATTTTACCTCCGCAACAATCTTTTCAAATTGAAAAAGAGGGCGAAACTGTTTATTTTACAGCTTTTGCGGATATGATGGATAATGATACTGCTTTAATTACTGCTAAACATGTTCAAACATTGATTAGGAAGAATAATTATACAAATATTTATGTAAGTATTTTAGGGGAACATATTCTCTCGTTGCATGATAAAATTGATAGTCTGTGTTCAGAATTAAAAAAGTCCAGGATGTCCGAAGAAAAACAGGTAATACCTAAAGCTACTCCTAGTATCCAGCCCCCTCCAGAGATAAAAGATTTTAGATTTGGAAATATGGCGGATCTAGAGACTTTATTAGAAAAGAAGTTTAAGGGATTAAATCTCCAACCTCTAAATTTAGAAGAAGGTACTTTTGTCAATGAGAGGAATGATATTCCAAAGGATGAAATTAATAGAATCTCAGAAAAACATGCTAGGAAGCCAGTACAAAGAATGTACTATTACCCTAGGTCAACTCCTGAAGACGTTTTATTGGAGGAACAGGAGACATATATCTCTAATAGTTACAGTGGAAATGAGATATATGAGGGGAATATTGATGGCTATACAGATAAATAAATTTATACATTAATGCATAAAATTCTAATGTTCAGTACGGTTTGTAAAGCAAATGGTAATACAGAAAGCAAGACTGCTAATATGATCATAGCAGGATTTACTGGACAACTTAAAGAATGGTGGGATAACTATCTCACTGAAGTCCAAAGAATGACAATTTTGAATGATGTCAAGAGTGAAGGAGATACAACAGAATCAAATATAGTGTCTTCCTTAATTCTTACTATTATAGAACATTTTTCAGGAAGATGGTCAGATAACAGTGAGACCATTAGAACCATGCTCCAAAACCTTATGTGCAAAACCTTGACATCCTTTAGATGGTATAAGGATGTATTCCTGTCAAGAGTAATGGAACTCCCTAAGTGTAATAACCCTCATTGGAAGTCTAAATTCATAGATGGACTTCCCACCCTATTTGCAGAAAGGGTTAGGAAAGCCCTCAGAAGAGATGGAGTGAGCATAAATTATGAAGCTTACACATATGGGAAACTAATAAGTGTGTACACCCAAGAAGGGTTATCTTTATGTAATGAGATAAAGTTGAATCAACAGGTGAAAAGGTATCACCTTAATGAAAAACAGCAATTGGAAGAATTTTGTGAACAATTTGCAATTGAAATACCTGGAACCTCTAGAAAGTCTCATAGACAAAAGGGAAAGGAGAAGATTAAAGAAAAATATAAAAAGGAGTCTTATAGGCCTGAGAGAAAGGAAAAACTCTTAGAAAAGCGTGAAAAAAGAAAAAATATATAAGAAATTGAATTTTTGAAAAAATAATAGATCAAATGCATGCCACAAATGTGGAAGAATAGGTCATTATGCAAAATACTGCAAGGTCAAGGATAAGATTAAGAGTCTTGACCTAGATGATAATATCAAGAACTCATTATGAAAATTTTTATTGAACTCTTCACCAGAAAATTCTGGATCAGAACATTCAAAAAATGAAGAATCCTCAACAAATGAAGATTTGAGGGTTCTTCGTGACAAAAATTATGTAAGTTCATTAGAAAAAGAATGGTTGTCATCTCAAATTGGACAGCCTTGTGAAGATAAGGACAAGGATGAGTTTTACCATTTATACTCTCAGTTTAAAGATTTAAATATAAATGTCTTGACAAGTGACAATCTGATGGAAATTCTCAAAGCAATTGATGATCCCAATTTAAGATCTCAGATTATTGATAAGGTTGGAAATATCCAAACCTCTACAAGTAATACCAGTACTTCAAAGGGAATTGTTATACCATGACTGAGGTAATAAGACAAGCTCAAAGAAAGGTCCCAAAGGAATCATATTCCTAATACAATCCATGATCTGGTAGAAGAAATTGAGAATCTCAAAAAGGAAACTTCCTCTATTAAAAGACATAATACAATCCTTAATGAAAGGATTTCTTTGATCACAGGAGCAGAGGTAGTTCATAAGCACCCTGAAAAATAAGTTTTAATTGAAAATTTTCCAATTACTTCAAATACTTTTTAAAATGATTTTCAGGATATTTCTAATATTTCTCCAGCAGAAAAAAATATTTTTGGGAACAATTGAGCTAATCACAGCTCATAAACCTATTACAAAATAACTATTTTTTATTGATTATAATTTTAAAAAAAAAATTTACTACTCTAATTGATAGCGGAGCTTATTTAAACTGTATGCAAGAAGGGCTAATACCTTCAAGATATTTTCAGAAAACTACTCACAGTCTCCGCAATGCAGGTGGGCAGAAAATGGGTATTAATTATAAATTACCGAGAGCCTATATTTGTACAAATAATATTTGTATTCCTTAATCATTTGTGTTAGTAAAAAACATCTCTAATGAGGTAATTCTAGACATGCCTTTTTTCTGACATATCTATTCAATTACCAGATGGGATGAAACCGGAATAACCGATACTTTTTAAAAAAATCAGAATTGATTTTATTTCCCAACCTTTTTCAAAATATTAACATTAAAATTATGATTTCTTCGAAATCAAAACAAATTAATTTTCTAAAAGATAAAATTTGTAGTATTAGAATAGAAGATACTCTTCAAAACCCTAAGATAAGGGAAAAATAGAAATTTTGAAAAATCAGTTCTCACTTTAAATATGTGGAGACCATCCAAATATATTTTGGGAAAGAAAGAAATATGTGGTGAGTCTTCCGTATGAAGAAGATTTTCGGAAGAAAATATTCCAACCAAAGTCAGGCCATGCCAATTGAATTCTGAATATGTAGAATTATGCAAAAATAAAATTGATTCTTTACTTCAAAAAGGATTAATAAGGCCCTCAAAGTCTCAATGGTCTTGTACAGCTTTTTATGTTAATAAACATGCTGAACAAGAGCCCCTTAATAAGGTTTTGAAATGGATTCTCTATCCAATTCCTAATAAAAAGAATTTATTGGATAGATTGTATGATGTCATAATCTTTTCAAAATTTGATTTAAAATCTGGCTATTGGCAAATTCAAATTTCTGAAAATGATAAATATAAAACTGCCTTTAATGTTCCCATGGGATAATACGAATGAAACATAATGCCTTTTAGTTTAAAAAAAGCTCCATCTAAATTTTAGAAAATTATAAATGATATTTTTATACTTTTTAGCAATTTTATAATTATTTATATAGATGATATTTTGGTGTTTTCAAAAATAATTGAAATGCATTTTAAACACCTTAATTCATTTAAAAAAATTATTATCCAAAATGGTTTAGTCATATCTAAATAAAAAATGAACCTTTTTCAAACTAATGTTCGTTTTCTTGGGCATTATATTGAAAAGGGAAAAATTATTCCAACACAGAGTATTGAATTTGCATCTAAATTTTCTGATATTATTACTGGTAAGACTCAGCTACAAAGATTTTTGGGTTGTTTGAATTACATTGCCCCTTTATAAAGGATTTGGCAAAAGACACATCCATATTATATGATAGACTAAAAAAGAATCCAAAAGCCTGGACTAATAGTCATACACATGCAGTCAGAAATATCAAAATTAAGGTTAATAATCTTCCCTGTCTCACCCTGGCTAATCCAAATTGGCAAAAGATTGTAGAGACAGATGCCTCTGATATCAGATATTGCGGAATTCTTAAACAGGTTCCTCCAGACAAAAAACAGGAATACCTGATCCAGTTTTATTCTGAAAAATGGACTAATAGTCAAAAGAATTATGCTACTATAGCCAAGGAAATCCTCGCTATAGTAAAATGTGTCCTTAAATTTCAAAGTGACCTTTATAATCAAAAGTTTTTAATAAAAATTTCAAAATTCATTGTTTACTCTTAAAAATAAGATATATTAAATTTATAGTGAGGCTAAAACAATACAAAACTGATTTTGGTCAAATAAATGAAATAAAATAATAATGAATAAAGATTTGGCCTGATGTCTTGAACTTTGGACAATATCCTTAGACGAATTGTGAAATTGCCTGACTAGCGATAACAAGAAATCAAAGCTACATGATAGAAATTGAGAGTATGTTATCTAAACTGTTATCCAATGATCCCTTCTTGATACAAGTGTTGGTCATTATATGGGTCCTAATACGTCTAATAAGGACTTAAAGCCTAAAAATCATTGCACATTAAATCGACTTTAATGAAGAATAAATTGTATTTACTGTTAGTGTAGTAATGCATGGTAACAATCTGATATGACCGTTCAACCTTTGTCTTTACATGCTCTTTCCTCCAATTCCTTTGTCTATGTCCGGATCTTTTCTCCGTTGAGATTTATGTACTCTGTAATGCTGATTGTGTCTATTCCTGAATCATCGTGGATATATGAGACATGTGTCTTCTTCTCAATTGTTCACATGTTGAGCTTATTTCTATCGTATAAATTTGTGATCTTAAACTAAAGATATGTTGAATGTACCAAAATGCCTTTTAATCTTATAATCTTAAACATGTCATGTGAAAATTAGAATTAAAGAGTTACCGAAAAAGAAAAAAGATGTTCATTTTGAAATCGATCAAAAAGAAAAGAACAAATAAGTTGAAATGGAGGGTAGAAAATAAGAATATTTATGGGTGTGTTTAGTATGGAAGAAAATATTTCTGATTTTTCTCATATTCAGTTGGTCACAATTTTCAAAAAAATAAGTTGCTTAAAAATGAGTAAAATAATTTCCTTAATGGAAGTAGAGAAAACAAGTTCTTGAAATGACATTCAATGTTAATTGTGTCTTCCTCACCCTCCAATACACTTGTCTAATCACCCTCACACTCTGCAACTTCCATCTCTCCCCACCGGCTCACCACTCCGCACCCCCACCACCCAGCCCTCATCTTTCATAATATTTATCTAAATTATCTATAAATGATTTTAGAAATAATAATTTTTACATATATACCGAACATTTAAAAAAATAAGAAACTCAATTTTTTTAGAAAATAATTTATAAAAAATATTTTACTTCATATCAAACACAAGAAAATAATATTTTTTACTTCATACTGAACGCAAGAAAATAGTTCCAAGCCTATGTGAACGACGTAAAAGTACTCATATTACCGTCTTAAAATATATAGTGTAGTTAACAAAAAACAACATTATGGTTCTTTGAGTTCACAAAGAATTGTATCGACTCTCAAGAAATTGTTGAAATGTGAATCTAGTTTTGGAAGAATCAAAATGTAAGTAAAGTTGGTAGAAAAATATGAAGAAATTATTGATTGAGAAGACAAGTAAAGTGAAATAAAGAAAATTATTTCTTCAATTTGTCTTGAAGAAAGAATTTGAATGATTGACAATGATTTTCCTCCTAATTTAATTCCTACTGAAATTTCAACAGAGAAGATATAGCAAACAAAGTCCGCAATAATTTCAACTGATCAAACAAACAAAAGTTGCTGTAAAATATCACTACTATGCTTACTTTCTTGCCTATAAAAGAGCATATGCAATAGAACTTTGAAGAATCACCCAACACTCTCAAAATGCAATTCTTCAGCTTGGCTTCTATCTTCCTTTTTCTATCTTTCCTCTTTTTGCTAAGGAAATGGAACAACTCCAATAGCCAATCCAAAAAATTGCCTCCAGGTCCATGGAAACTTCCTTTACTAGGAAGCATGCTTCATATGGCTGCTGGACTTCCTCACCATGTCCTTAGAGATTTAGCCAAAAAATATGGACCACTTATGTACCTTCAGCTTGGTAAAGTTTCTGCTGTTGTTGTTACTTCTCCTGATATGGCAAAAGAAGTACTAAAAACTCGTGACATCGCTTTCGCGTCTAGGCCTAAACTTTTGGCCCCGGAGATTGTCTGTTTTAATAGGTCTGACATTGCCTTTTGTCCCTATGGTGATTACTGGAGACAAATGCGTAAAATTTGCGTCTTGGAAGTCTTGAGTGCCAAGAATGTCCGATCATTCAGCTCGATTAGGCGCGATGAAGTTCTTCGCTTCATTAATTTTATCCGATCATCTCCCGGTGAGCCGGTTAATTTTACTGAAAGACTCTTTTTGTTTACAAGTTACATGACATGTAGATCAGCGTTTGGGCAAGTGTTCAAGGAGCAGTACAAATTTATACAACTAATCAAAGAAGTGATAGGCTTAGCAGGAGGGTTTGATGTGGCTGACATCTTTCCATCGCTGAAGTTCCTCCATGTGCTTAGTGGAATGAAGGGTAAAATTATGAATATCCACCATAAGGTAGATGCAATTGTTGAGGATGTCATCAATGAGCATAAGAAGAACCTTGCAATTGGGAAAACTAATGGTGCATTAGGAGGTGAAAATTTAATTGATGTCCTTTTAAGACTCATGAATGATGGAAGCCTTCATTTTTCCAATTACCACCGACAACATCAAAGCTGTTATCTTTGTAAGTATTGCATAATATCATTCTATCCTTATTCATATTAATATGCAATTTTTGGTTAGTTGGAGAGTTAATTTCATACTTAATTAGTTTTCGGATATACAGTGACACGAATTTAGAATTTCAAATTTATGGGTTCTAGATTCTAAAAAATGAGCTGTAAATTATTTTATATAAATTTTTTAATAGAATTCTATTGAACCAGTCCAGTAGTTGACAATGTTGTCTCCTGCTATCGATAATAATTTAAACTTATTCATCACAACTCATAAACAAAATAAAACACGCGAAAAGAAATCTCAGATCTCAAAATATGAAAGCAAAACAAAGATACCAAATTCGTTTCACTTATCAATAAATAAAGAAAAGAAAAACATTAAAAGGAACTCATCCAATAAAACTTGACTTCACATGTCTATCCTTCAATTTTTTTCTCTCTTTCCTATTTTAATTTTTTCTCTCTCTTCCAGAAAATAGGAAAACCAACTTAATATAAATATAAATTTGATATATAGTGTATAATATATGAATAATGTATTTTTACTTTTTCAATACACCTAATATATAAATACAATAATGTACACTTAAATATAAATATATATTATAAATAACAAAATAATATTTTTTATGTAATATACATAAGAATAATATTATATATAGTATATAATATTTATTTTTTTAACTAAACCTAACAAGTATCAGAATTACATAACCATAGCTACTTAAAACACACTAACTATCTCAGTAAAAAGAAACACATCAAACTAACTAAACAAGACTTCACTTTATAACAATTACAACTAGCCAAAATACTAAAGTATGCACCAAAGCTTGTGCTCCAGTTTTTGCCCTGACATTGCATATGTATGCTATCTCCCTAGCAAGGAATTCCCATCTCCTGCATTTTTACTCAAACATTCTCTGATTCATTTCTGCCCAAATAGCATACAAACATTCAGCATATGCTATCTTGAAGAATTGAGCTTTCTGGGATCCTCCTTTTGCATTATGTACCACCCGTTCTATGTGTTGTTCCCAGGATGAAGCAGTAATAGTAGGTCTTTGCAACCATAACAATAGTCTTCTCCATAGGCTTCTGGTAAAGTTACAACATAAAAGCATATGATATCTAGTTTCCAGTTGTTGGTGACATAGAACATAGTTTTGATCCACTGTAATGCCCTACTTGTCTAGTCTATTAATAGTTAGAAGCTTTCCTTGAAGTTGCAGCCATATATTAAACTTAGCTTTGGGTATGGCTGCATTCTTATATATTAGGCATTTCCATAGTACCTTACGATAGATGGGCGGTAGCCGTGAATAAATCTTGTTAAGCTTTCACTTACTGTTCCTACCTGGACCTCTTCAAGAATTCTTCTACCTTCCATGATCTTCTTAATGACCCAACATGCTTGGGGAGGAACTTGATAGTACCAACAGGTTGCCCTTTGATATAATACTCATGAATTCACGGCCAAAAAATGAGGGCCAAATCCGACGGACAGCGTCGATTTTTTGATCAAAATTGATGACCAACCGACGGACAAAGGATTCTCAAAAGTTTGCTCGTGGAAAAATAAAAACCGATGGAAAGGCATCGGTTATTATTGACGGACATCCGTTGGTTAAGTAAATATTAATTTGGTAGATTTTTTAAATGCCACCCCATCAGAACAAAATAAATTACTGAAGAACACTGTTATCTGAGACCTCATCGTCATCACTTCAAACCTCATCGTTATCTGAGAAAGGAGGAGAATGAGCGCATCATCTATGCACTCCCCTAGCAATGAGGCTATTCATTTGTGACTTGAGAGCCTCAATGGTATGACACATTATCTTATTCTCTGCAATGAGATGCCGAGACACGTGTAAGGTGTTCGATCTTCTGCGACATAACACCAATTTGAACACCACCAACCGCTTCGGCCTGGCTAAAAGAGCCAATACCTTCCAGTCCAAACTGAATAGGTCGAATTGGGTTCCTACATGTTAGACCGTAGACTCTCCCCTTTTGCCTCCTCCTGACCACTTTTTCAATTCAAATCTGGGTAGCAATATTCGACAGAGGGTGGGTCAGCCCACCTTGAGCTTCCTGCGTCTGGTTGTACTCAGAAAAGAGTCGTTGATAATCCATCTACATAATTTAAAAAAAAAAGTGAGTATAACATGGTTGTTGAAATTAAACTTAAATATTACTATCTAGGTATTAGTTGTATGAATTTACATAGGCTTGTTCAGCTCTTTGCTCGACCCATGTGTCCATCTGACCCGGTCTTCTTCTTCTTTATGTGGGTTGCCCAAAATAGCTCCTTCTGAGTTGGGTCACGATCCAATTTTTTGGCCTGCAAATAAAATGTAATCAAAGTTAGACAATATATAAAATTAATCAAATCTATATAAGTATTAAATATAATAATGACTTAACAATTCTCTAGTTATCGTCCCTTGGCTCTTTGCACCCCTAGTGTGCAACGAGCCACCTTTTCCTTCAGTCCTGGCCTTCTTCACCTGTCCACACTTTGTCTTAAATTCAGGCGTGCTTCAATATTTTATAAGCTCCTCTAAAAGATGAGGTAGCATCCAATTAGGCTTCTTGTTCTTTAATAAGGAATCTCTAAACCAATCGGACATCCTAGAATTGCCTTTCCTCTCTAAATTCATGGCTATTGTCTTATCATGCTGAGGAAGCCAAGTACATAATGTCTGCAACCAATGATCAACAGTGTTAGATGATATATAATAATCAATAGTCAAAGAAGAATTTTACCAAATAATAATTAATTTGTATACCTTAAACTAATTAAATATGCCCTGTCATGCCCGATGTGGTATTTCACTCCAACTCGGATATGATCGATCATAAAGCTTACGAATGAGCATTTCAGCTAATCTTTTTCCAGATGGAACCTGTAAAAATGACAATAAATATGTCAAGTCATAAATATAAAATTAAGATTAAATGTTATAAATCTAAAGAAAAAACAAAAGCAAACTTACTCAGATCCATCCGGCATGATCACCACTCTACCAAGACTATCTGTATCTCCTGGTTGGCTCTCTATCTGCTAGTGCTGGTGTTGGTATCGGTGATAGTGCCGGTGCTCTATACCAATGGGTCAAAGATGGAGTACTAAAAGTACCCTATGAGTCTAACTCAGAGCTGCTATATCTGAGTTACAAGTTGGACATATGAAGAGATGATACACTCGGAGAAGGAGTATCGGATGATGAATATATCGAGTTTTCTTGTGGTGGATGAATGTCAAGTATAGGCATGAAAGTGTGAGAAGTAGTAGGAAATGAAGGCACAGAAGAATGTGCCAGATGCCCAGTGCCATAAGGGACATATGACAAAGTGGAGAAGAATGTGTATGTGGAGTAGCTGAAAGACCACCAGAAGCAGCACTAGAATCTAGTGGTCTCCTACGTGTTTTCCTACTGCTCTTACTCGATTTATTACCCCTAATACTATGACATGGATCAGCATTACCTGACGATATTTGCATACAAGTTTACATTATAATATATAATTAAAAAAAATAATACAAGTATTAAATATAATAATTACTTAAAAGAAATAAACCAACTTGCTAATCATCATTCTCCCATTCTTCCTCCTCGCTTGTTTCATTTCTATCATTCTTCCATTCTTCCTCCTCACTTATTTCATAATCATCATTTGATTCTTCTCCCTCACTTGGATCATTTTCATTATCTAATTCATCCTCAACATTTGCAGTTTGAATTATTCCCTCATCATCAGAAACTTCTTCTAATATGTGTTCAGGATATTCTAAACTTTGTTCTAATTCAGCATCCACTGTTTGATGAACAATTGTCAAATCATTTTGGTATGCCACATCCGACACATTATCAATCTCAATCCGGCCCTTGGGCTTAGTCTTTATAACTACCCACCAATCAGCCTTATCTCTACGTAGTGAGATGGAACATAATATACCTATCTAGCATTTTGTGCATAATGAAAGGATCATAACGATCATACTGCCTGGTGTGCTTAACTTCAGTTATATTATGCTATTGATTCACCCTAGTTCCTCTATGCAATGGATCAAACTACTTACACTAAAATAGTACTATCTTTTTCCTTGGCCATCCAGCATACCTAGCTTCTATTATCTCTTGTATCACACCATAATAATCAGTAGTTTGACCATTACCGTCTACATCGCCTTTAACACACACTCCGCTATTATTGATTTTATTATATTTAGAAGTTTTTTTTATTTGAAACTTAAAAACCATTGACACAATATTTATTCATCGACTGAATTTGACTATCAGGCTTGTGTGCAATATCACTCACAATTTGCAAATATTTAATAGTACTATTTTCATCATGAACTTACATAGTGTTTAAAAAATAATTTTTAAGTAAATGATTGTGTTATACTTAGTCTTTCAGTCAATCAGAGAACCTCGTATATGTGGCATTATTAACCCACTGACCTACAAAGTAACTGTTCAATAAATTGAGATTGTTCATTAGTTTAACTCTTAGTATTTAAATGATATTATTCAATAACATCATTTAGAACTTACTTAAGATATGGTTGTATCTCGAGGCAATTAAGCAAAACATGTGTCGCAATAAATTACATTTCCATGCTACTCAAGCCTCGACTGGTTCATTTTTTAGAACCTCAACTTGGTTGATTAAAAATTAAAATTTGCGGGTGGATGGGATCAATATCACCGTCATCATTGTGGGTTGGCCTATTTCTCAAACTTGGCACTTGCTGCTTGAAATAGAAAGAACAAAAATGAGCAATTTCCTTTACAAGATAAGCTTCACAGATAGATCATTCAATCTTATACCTCTGTTTAACAGTTCTTTTGCACTTGCAATAGTTCTGTATATAATTTTGATATTAGTAGTTATAAGAAAAAAAGGAATTCATTATATACAAAGTTGCATTTTTAGTTTCGAATAGATACATCCATTTGTATTGAACTGGGCTTCCAAGGCGCGCCTCATGTATCAGGTGAATCAGTAAATGTTCCATCACATTAAAGAAGTCACACGAGAAGATCTTTTCCAACTTAGTAGTAATCACAGGAATATTCTGATTCATCCTTTCTAAGTTATCCTCTCACAAAATGTTACTACACAAGTCTTTGAAGAACAAACTTACCTCTGTGATTGACTTTCATATCCTATCAGGTAGCCGGTTAAATGCAATAGGAATCAAAGTTTTCATGAAAATATAACATTTTGGCTTTTCATACCCCACAACTTCCCTTCATTCATATCTCCATGCTTCCCCAAATTTGAAGCATAGCCCTCAGGCATCCTAAAATTCTTAACCCACTCATAAATCTCACATTTTTCATCCAATGTGAATGAAAAGCTCGTCTTGGGCTTTAACAATTTATTATTGTGTATTTCCTATAGTCATAGTTCCTTTCTTCTGCAGTATTTTTTAAAGTTTATTCTAGCCTTTGGATTATCTTTTGTCTTACCCTTAACATCCATCACTGTGTTGAATAAATTATCAAAATAATTTTTTTCAATGTGCATTACATCAAGATTGTGTCGTAGAAGATTGTCCTGCCAATATGGCAACTACTAAAATATGCTCTGTTTTGTCCAACTATGTCCAACACTATATCTAGGAAGTCTAGAAGGTGTAGCTTTTGTAACCTTTGACAAGTGACGAAATCTCTCCCAAATTTCATATTCTGGCAATAATGGAGATGACGGATCATTTTCAATCTTATTCTTTCGGAAAGCATGTTTCATTCTTCTAAACTCGTGATCCACTGGCAAGAACCGATGGTGACAATCAAACCATAAATTTTTACGATCATGTTTTAATGTGAATGCTTTATTATTTTTCATGCAATACGGGCAAGCTAATTTCCAGCAGTCATCCGATCAGATAGCATCCCATATGCAGGAAAATCATTTATAGTCCATATTAAACAAGTAAGCAAAAGAAAATTCTGCTTAGTTGATATGTCATAAGTCACTACACCTTCAGACCATAATTGTTTTAACTCATCTATCAAAGGTTGCAGATAAATATCAATCAAACTTTTTGGATTACGATGATCTGGGACAATACAACTTAGAAATATGTAGGTACTTGTCATACACATTTCAGGTGAAAGATTAGATGAAGTAAGGAATACAAACCAACAAGAGTAGGATGCAACAGAAATAGAGAATAGTGTGAAACCATTTGCACACAAGCCTAATATAACATTTCTTGGTTCACTAGCAAAATCAAGATAAGTTCTATCAAAATGTTTCCAAGCTTCTCCATCTGATGGATGGACACCAGGAGCCCTTCTATTCTCACGGTGCTATATTATACAAAATTTATCGACGTGTACAACCTTTGTAACCGAGGTATAATAGGTGAATAATGCATTGTCTTAACTGGAACCGTCTTCCCACCAGGAGTCCGCTTAAAACGAGCATGTCCATAAAACTTACAATTTTATAGATCACCGTCATTCTTATAGAACAACATGCAACTATTTTCACAACAATAAGTTCTATCATACAACAATCCTAACTTGGAAACCAATTTCATTGCCTAATAGAAATTCTTAGCTATGTTCAACTCAGGGTTAATTAGTTCTCCCAAAAAACCAATCATAGAGTCCATAGCAGCCTGAGGAACACTTCAATCTGATTTGATATTGATTATTCTAACTGCAATGGACAACTCAGAATACGGACTCCCTACACATAGTGGACGACTAGCCTCTTCAAGTTGTCGGTAGAAGCCCATTGCTTCTCCATTGGGAGTTTCTTCGAAATACTGTTCGGGTTCCATCCCATATTGTATCTCGAACGCATCATTGACCATTTCATGCATTCTGTCATGTTGAACACTACTTGGATCATATGCAGACCTACTATCTCCACTGATCAAATTATAAAATATACCATTCTTTCCATCAATCTCACCATGATCAGTTCACACAAAATATCTAGGCTTAAACCCATAACGATAAATATCAACTACAACTTTATTAGGTTTAAAAACTCCATGCAATTGCATCGCTTACTAGGACACCTAATCAATCCATCAGTTTAAAAAGGGTATAGTGACATTGCATGGTTGATAAATCCTCTAACGTCTTCAACAAATTCATCTCTCATGCCCCCATGATTTATATTAGTTCTATCATACATCCAAAAATTTTGATTCATCTACAAAAATATAGATATTTTAGATTACACATATAAATTTAAATTAATTAATTTATATTGATAATTAAATTTTATTATTGAATGGTTACTAATTATCCGACAAACATCCTCCAAAAGTAAGTCAACTTTTGATGTAATTATTAAATTAATATTTAATAATTAATTATTAAAATTATATGTGGTTAAGAAATTTGAGTATGTAATGATAAATTTTTGTAATTAATGAATTATAAATATGAAATTTTAATAATTATTAATTTTGAATTACTATATTATTTTTTATATGTAATTATTATTGTTAAATTCTATTATTAAATTTTAATAGTTATTGTTACTAGTTATTTTTGATAAATTTCTAACTTAACTTGTAACAAAGTTTCAAACACAATGAAATCTAACAAGATTGTTCAATGAAATCTAACAATCTAATAAAATTTCAACTAAATCTAACAATCTTAACAATAACATTAACAATGAAATCTAACAATCTAATGAAGTTTCAACTAAACCTAATTGACAATCCTAAAAATAACATTAACAATAAAATCTAACAATTCTAAAAATTTAACAATAAAATCTAACAATCTAGCAATGAAATCTAACATATCTTACAATTACATTAACATGAATATAATAATTTAACAATTACAATAACAATAAAATCTAATAATTAACTTAAAATCTAACAATTCTAACAATTTAACAATTTAGCAATGACATCTAACAATTCTAACAATAACATTAATAATATATAAATTTAACTATAATAATAACAATTAAATCTAACAATTTAACCTAAGATCTAACAATAATAATTTAATTAAAAAAATAACAAATCCTAACCTTGCTAATGGCAGTGGTCGGGTACTAGGGGGGAAATGGGTTCGCTGGTGGGGTGGGTGTGCTGGGGAGGGAGGAAACGGGCTGGATGGTGGATCGCCGGTGGGGTTTGGGAGAGTGGATCGGGTTTCTTTAGGGAGAATGAGAGAGAAGAGAGAAATGGGGAAGAAAGAGGGTGTCTGGTGCGATTATATTCAAAAAAAACGACGGACAATGTCAGTTAGTCCATCGATTTTTTTGTCAAGATTGGGTCAACTCATTTAATTGAAAAACCGACGAACACATCAACATTGTTCATCGGTATTTTTAATTAAATTAAAAAATATAATTTCAAAAATATTATCTTTATATAAATAATTATTATATAATAAAATGATGTTTTCCGTTAGCCACTTAATATATTTTTTAGTTTTTTAATATAAATCAATTGTGTCCATCGTTTATCAATTTCGCGAAAAAAAATTCGCGTAAAATACTAAGGGATAAATTGACGGATAATATGCGTTTAACAATAAAATAATTAGAAAAGAATTAAAAATGACAAAGACCGACCGACAAAATTAGTACTTTTCTGATTTTTTTTTGAACCGATGCTATCCGTCGGTACATTTTGGTTGATTTTTGACTTATTTTTTATAGTGAAGTGAGTTTTAGCAATACTAGATCTATTCCATAGGATAATATTTATAAGATTCATCCTTTTATAAAACAGTGGCAAACACATATTTTTCAAGCAACAAGAGCTTTCTTTGTGATTGAGCTAGTACTAGACCATACAAACTCCTATAATAGTTTTCTATTAATTTTAGCACTTAGGAGGGCATTTGAAATATCTGAGATTGGTATGATTGGACACTGAATAATCTGACTGAGTCAGTTGCACCATCCCAGCATAAGACAGTTTTTTTGCAATCCATGATGTGATTTTAGACACTATCTTCTGTATCAATGGGTGCCACTAGATAAAATATATTTTCTAAGTGGATAAAGGAACTCCAAGGTATTTGAAAGACAGATCACCTGCTGTAATACCAAGGTATGTTACAATTTGATCTCTTAGTTCCTGTGAAACTCCACCAAAATGTATAGCACTTTTCCCGAAGTTTCTTGTAAGCTAGAGACTGCAGAGAATTGCAAGAAAGCATTATACTGTATAGCAACTGGAGTGGAATCACCCTTAACAAATAGCAATAGGTCATCTATAAAACTTAGATAAGTAAGACCTAGTCTGGCACTTTTTGAATGGAAAGTAAAAGACTACTTCTTTAAGTGCATTTAACTTTCTACTAAGGTATTCTATTACAATGACAAATAGATAAGATGAGATAGAATCACTTTATCTTAGTCCTTCAGCAACCTGAAAAGGTTCAGTCATTTCATCATTTATTATTATAACATAATTCAATGTTTGTATACATTCCATGATCCAAGAGATGATTTTTTGGGGAATCCCAACCCCTCCATTACCTGCTAAAGGAAAAGCCATTCAACCGAATCATAAGCTTTCTAAAGATCTGTTTTAATCATGCATCTAGGAGATGCATTTTTCTGCCATAATGTTTAATCAGCTAATGATCTAGAATTACCTTCTAAGAATAAAGCCAACTTGACCTTCCCAAATAATATCTGCTATCACCTTTTGTATTCTAGCTGCTAGCATTTTGGCTATAATCTTATACACAACTAAATAACATGTTATATGTCTAGTTTGTGGATTAGAATTCTTTGGGACTAAAGTGATGATTGAATAATTAACTATTCTATCCAATTATCATTAATAAAGAACTGTTTGATTGTTCTACCCACCTCCCCCTTTATCACTTGCCAAGCATTTTTTAAAGAAAAATAAATTATATCCATCAATCTTAGGAGCTTTATCATCATCAATGAACTTCAGACCATCCCAGATGTCTTATTCAATAATTTATGTACATAATTCAACACTTTGTTGGTGAGTTAGAGTAGCACCTTTCCCCATTATAGTTCTATATACTGCACTCAAAGATTGAGTAGCTGACCCCGTAAGGGACTTATAAAAATTTATGATTTCTACTTTGATTGATGCTGGATTTTCAAGTTTATGGCTAGACAGTAAAATGATCTCTGGAATTTGCTTTCTATAAGTTCTATCTTTCACAAAAGTAGTGAAATACTTGGTGTTTGAATAACCAAGTCTAGTCCATTTAGCTCTAGCTTTCTGTCTAATGCACTCTCTTCTAGTAAAGACCGTTGTTCTAACTATAATAGAAGTTGTTTTTCTTTTCCAACAGTAAATCAGTATATTGATTATTGATAATCTCTTTAGTCAATTGGAGTTCTTCTCTAGCTAACACAATTTTCTGTTTAATATACTTGAATTCAGTGATATTAAGTTGTCTAAATTCAGGCTTCAAAACTTTGAGTTTTAGCCATATATCCTTCATACTCTGCATGGACAAAGTCTGCCTCGACACATGCTCCACTATGAAAATGAAATCTTCATGTTCAAACCAAATATTAAAGAATCTGAAAAGTACTTTAATATTCCTATCAATAGTATATAAAGTGAAAACCATAGGAGAAAAATCAAAAATAAAAAGGAATTCCACACTCAATCGTGACTTGTCCCAATTGTAACATCCATTAAAGATTTTCAAAAGCCCTGTCTAACCTACTACAGATTCTATCAGCATCAAACTATTTATTAGACCAGGTATAATATTCCCTCTTCCATTGCAATTTAGACAAGAGCAAACAAGGAATGAATTATGAGAAATCTTTAATTTCTGCATAAGAAATAGGATTACCAAATACTCTATCTTGGGGAGCAACATAGCATTAAAGTCTCCAACTACTAGCCATGTTATGTTTATTCCAGCAGCAACCTCTTGAAGCCCTTTTTATAGGGATGTTCTATGTTCTATGGCATTGTATCTATAGACAGCTGTGATCATACAATCTAAAAGACCTTGCCTTTCTTTCACATGGCAATGCAGAAACTGTGCTTCTATTTTAAGGTAGTCAACTTCAAAATTATTAGGATAAAAAAATAGCCAAATTCTTCCATTAACAGCCTTTTGATAATTACTCTCCATCCTCCTTGGGGCTATACTTTAACAAATTCTAGTAGCTTTTTGTTCTTTAGCTTTAGTTTAAACTAGTCCAACAAGTTTGATGTGATTTATTTTCAGGAAGTTCCTCATCTCCTTTTGTTTATGTCTTTTATTAACACATAGAATATTCCAAAAGAACCAATTCATTAAGGTATGATGGTTCCGCCCCTTTTATCTCGGAGTGGATGTTGAGCCCCCGGACTCCTCTTCTAATACTTTTCAACACTAGAACTCATGAGTGAAAAATTTTTCAAGTTTAAGGTTGTTGTTGTCTGCTCCTCATAATCAAACTAATTATCTAGAAGATTCTTAGTAGCAAAAGTTGAGACAACAGTACCTTGAATAGGGGTAGACATTTGTTGAGCATATCCACTATTGGCATTTATACCATCAGGTACCACAATAGAGTGTCAGTTGTATCTCTCTTAATCTGCCACTCCATTATGACTTTGTTTGGTCTTTTCATCCTTCTCTGTTAGTTTCCCTATTGATTATCAAATCTTTGTGGTGGAGGGCATTTGAGGTGTATAATTTAGCAATGTTGAAAAAACTCCGACTTTCAATCAAACACTATTGGTTGTAATAATTATCGGCCATTAGGATCCATCATAGCAATTTCCTCAGGAAGGGATTTGGCAGCATTCACCTCAACAAGTATATGAGCATAAGAAATTCTGGATTGCTTCTTTGTGCACTCATAAGCAAAGATAGGGTTACCAATTGTACTAGAAATTCTGCTTAGTGAATTGGAACTCCAACAATTCATAGGCAGATTTGACATCCTCACCCATAATGGTATTTCAGTAGGAAACTCCTTGTTAAAAATTCGAAGTCCGGGATTTAAGGATAATAGGCCTATTGTTAGTGAAATGAGGGTCTGAATAACAAATTTCATTCATATCATTCATAGATTGAAACTTAATAACGTAATAACCATCCTTATAGAAGAACAGGTCTGGTTCAGCTATTTTTGCCAAATTTTGCCTAATAAATCATTCCATAGCAGTATATCCAGGCACATCCCTAATAAAATAAGCTACTAAAGCACTCTGACACTTAAGATTCTCTTGTTCTACTTCCTTCTTGTCTAATTGAACTACCACTTAACCTTTATCTGGGTTGGAAGGGGGGAGGGGAGAGTCTAAGAAAGTGCCATACCATTTTCACCAGAGAGATTGTATTTGAACAACGTAGTCCAAGAAGGAAGTTGTTTTCCCTTATCTTCAGTAGGTATTGGCTCTGGGTTAGTTTGAGGGGCCACTACTTCATTAATAGTTGTTCCATTAAGAAATTCCGCTATAAGAACTGTTTCATTGGGTCTTCCCTCCTAGATTCCTTTTCATTAAGGATGTAGCCGGTGAGCTCAGATCTAGTGGCAACGTCTGAGATATAGTTAAATCATCCGTAATCGCACTCATAGTTGACCTCGCCATTGCCTTCCTTCCGCTAGCACCAATAAGTAGTTGAGCTACTACAAAACTACCAAAAGCTATGATGGGTTTATAGTTCCACGATCACGTCTTCTTCCTTTGCCTCATCCCCTTACCATGGAGATTAGCTATGATGCGCCAGAAACCATGGTAGAGAGGATAGAGTCAAGAAGAGGTTTTCTTCTAATAGTAATGTTTAAGCCACATCAAACTAATATATATATATATATATATATATATATATATATATATATATAAAATATAATAGTACAATATACGTAATATATAAGTGCAATAATATACATACTTGTTTAAAGAATTGTAGAAAATGCATTATATAAATAATAATATACTTATTTATGGATTAGAATAATAATTGAATATGTTGAAATTTTTTAGAAAAGTAATTAATATGTATTTAATTTTGCTTTTCAGAGCTTAACAAATGAGTGAGCATCACAGGAAAAAGGTTTAAAAAGTATATTAAAAAGTTCATGATCAATCACCACAAATTATAGGTTCTCTAATGTTATTTTAGAAAAGTAAATATTTAGGAATTGAAAATATGAAAGTTCCTTTTCAGGCGGAGCAGTCTTTTGTATACAAGTCAGTTGAAAGAAAAAATTATATAAGGCAAATAGCACATGTACATGCAATATAACTAACTTAGGTTTTTTTTAATCTTGGTCATAAATGTAGGATATGTTTGTTGCGGGAACAGAGACTTCATCATCAACACTTGTGTGGGCTATGGTGGAAATGATGAAAAATTCAAGTATATTTGCCAAAGCTCAAGCAGAAGTAAGAGAAGCCTTTAGAGACAAAGAAACATTCGATGAAAATGATGTGGAGGAGCTTAAATACTTAAAGCTAGTCAGTAAAGAAACTCTAAGACTCCATCCACCGGTTCCACTTTTGCCCCCAAGAGAATGTATGGAAGAGACAGATATAGATGGCTACACTATTCCCGTGAAGACCAAAGTCATGATTAATGTTTGGGTATTGGGAAGAGATCCAAAATATTGGGATGACGTGGAATGCTTTAAGCCAGAGAGATTTGAATAGTGCTTCGTGGATTTTGTTGGTAACAATTTTGAATTTCTTCCCTTTGGTGGTGGAAGGAGGATTTGTCCCAGGCTTTTATTTGGTTTAGCTAATGTTTATTTGCCGTTGGCTCAATTACTTTATCACTTCGATTACAAACTCCCTGCTGGAATGGAGCCAAATGACTTGGACTTAACTGAAGCGGTTGGAATAAATGGCAGCAGAAAAAGTGACCTTATCTTAATTGTCACTCCTTATTAACCTCCTCGTGAATGATTTTCAATATTTTTCTTAAAAAATAAAATTTTCTACTGAGCCCCACTATTATCCTACCTTTCTTTTGGTGTTTCTGGTTTATCTACTTCTAATACAAGTATCTTTTGTCATAAGGAATGTATCATGACAGTTTTTCAAATAGCATCTTTTGTTTATTTTAAATTTTGTCGATGATTATTTGCCTCCATATAGAATAGAATGAAACTAATTTGAAAGCATCTTTCTTGTTTTAGTGTTTTTCGGGATACATGATATTGCTATTTATTAACAATTTTGCTAGTCTCAGGCTCATTAAATTTCTCAAGGAAAGAAGACCACTTAACTTCCATCTAGAATTACTAATTATCCAAGAGAAAATGGAATGCTTAAGACCTAACCAATTCAGTATCTTATACAAGAAAAAAGTCCATTTACGAACTTATGAAAACTATGTAGGCATTGGGCTATAAACAAGTACTTTTCACTATATTAGAAATTTATAAAATAAGAATTAGAAACAAAGTTATGTTTTGTTATACTTCTTGCAAAAGAGAGAAGACAACATCTTTATTTAGAATTTATAAAGATGGGGTTGGTGTTGCTCCTAAACGCATATACAAATGTACGTGGTCGTCAAGTAATATAGTGACTAAAAAGTCGGATATCGTACCCACGGAAACTTGATTTCACGGTTTATTAAATTCAGCTATTATCAAATTACCAAGCAAGTGTTTTCACCACAAATATGTTTTGATTATTAATACCACCACAGAAAATAAACTAATTAATTAATCTAACTGTTATCTCTAGCTAAGATTGGAACATAAATATTTAAAATAATAGGAAATGATATTCCAAGGTTATGAATTTATTGGCAATCATATTGATTAATCGCTTAAATTGACTCTGATTTTTATCAAGCTATTGGTTCACAAAAATTACTGTGACTAGGTTCTCTCGAGCTGCATAGCCTTCCAATATGTTCCCTCAATTACATGCCTATCTCTCAATAATCAAGAATATGACACAAACACTTACAAATTTGTCGTGCATTAACAAAGCAAGATGATGAGGTATCTCTATCCTAATTGCAAATCAATTCCCATATAGAGAAAAGAACATGCTCTACTTATAGCTTATTTGTCCAAGCTTTTCGGAGGCTAAAAGTGCTTATTATTTTTTTTTTAATATAAAAAAAAGAGGTGTTTGGCCCAAAAAATAAGTGCTTTCAGAGAGTAACAGAAGCTATTTTTCAGAAACTAAAAAAAATAGGTTCTCCCTAAAAGCACTTTTGAGAAAAATACATTTAGCAGCACTTTCGAAGAGTTTGACCAAACACTAATTGTTATTCAATAGCACTTGTTAATTTTATTGGTTAAACACAAACTGCTTCTTATCAAAAGTACTTTTCAAAATAAGCCGATTTTAGAAATTTGACCAAATAGGCTATTAGTGTTATTACATTCCCTGGGCTTGATGGTTGTATATTCTATGACTTTTGTGAGCCTATTGGACTTGAATTTTGTGTGAATTTGAAAATATTATGTATGGATATTACTAAATTGCGTCATATCTATATATAGGTAAAGGAGAACCTGATTTGAGAGCAAAATAACGGAATCAAGGGAGAAATACGAGGGAAAATAAAGGAAAAAGGGTTGCAGGATCTCATATATAGCTTGAAGGAGTCATCGCGCCGCAAAACGCTCAGAGTAAACAGACGTGAGAAAGTTGCTGGAACTGCTGCGCGGTCATCTGTGCTACCGTACAACTTGTTGATGGGAGAATTTAACTCAAAGGTTAATGTGGAAACTTTGGTCGACATACCCCCATACTATCTAAATTTTAAATATATACTAATTAGGTTATCTGGATTTTGGAGTAGTGTGGTGACTTAAAGAATGTAAGAAATTAGTTGATTAGTAAGGAATTGACGGAACACCAATCTAGAACGGAAGCTGGATTGAGAGTTTGATTGTAATGTCTTCTTGCTTTTCATATTCCTTTATGAAATTTTCCTCCCCCATGGAATAAATTTTTTTTACAAGCAATTAACATGAAATGATATATAATCAATAACTAGATTTTATTACTTGTGATAGGGTGCCGAGAATTTGTCATTGTTCTAATATACTTGTGGAATTGTTTATCTTAACCCTCCATTTGAAACAATGATCCTTAGATGAGTGATTGCACATACTCGTTTAAATTTTCATCCTTATTTCTTTTTGAGTAATGGAAAGAGCTTGATGATTTATATGTGAAGATTGTTAAATTCTCAATTCACAAACATATAGAATGCAGAACCATGAATTTCTTATGAGGAAGAAGAAGAAATGGATGTGGTCATGATAACCGACTTACGGGGAATTGAGTTTCTTATTCACTTACTATGATTATATGTTGAATTTATATATATACAATGCTAAAGTACACTAGCTAACTATTAACCATGATTAAAGCATCTAACCAATATTAACTAACTCTAACAAACTGTTAACTAACATAATTACAGTTGTAACCAACTATAACCAACTTCAGCCACCTCATCAACTCAACTCTTTGTTATCTCTTTGTTATATTCTTTGATACTCCCCCTTCAAGCTAGATGATATGAAGATGTTCTTCATTTCTAGCTTGAATATAAGATGATCATGTTGTAATCAACCAAGACCTTTTGTTAGCACATCAGCAGGCTGCTCACATGTGGATAAGTAGTGAATGGATACAAGGCCTGCTTGAACTTTCTCCCTGATGAAATGACAGTCTATATCTATGTGTTTGGTGCGCTTATGGAACACTAGATTAGCTGCAATTTGTATAGCAGCCTTGCTATGGCAGAACAATGAAACAGGCAGAGATACATGAACATCTAGCTCATGAAGGAGTCCAGTGATCCACACAATCTCAGCAACAGTAGAGGCAAGGCTTCTATATTCTGATTCAGCAGAACTTTTGGAAACTGTGCTTTGCTTCTTAGACTTTCATGAAACCACAGAATTTTCAAGCATAATCACATACACATGTTATGGATCTCCTGGTGTTAACACAAGAACCCCAGTCAGCATCACAATAAGCTTTGATAGAGTCAGTAGGTATGGCAGATAGGTGCAGGCCAAGGCTAGGAGCCTTCTTTACATATTTTACCACCCTAAGAGTTGCATCCATATGTGACATCTTAGGAGCATGCATGAATTGACTTAAGTTTTGAACAGCAAAAGAAATATCAGGTCTAGTTATAGTTAGGTATAATAACCTCCCTACCAGCCTTTGATATTCACTGGCATCAGTCAATAAGCAATCAGTAGACTGCCCCGTGTGTAGAACAAATTCATAAGAGGTCAGCTTCAGATTTAACTCAATAGGTGTAGGACTTGGCTTTGCACCTCCTAGTCCCATATCTGAAATAAGCTCTAGAGCATATTTCCTTTGGTGCATAAGAATTTCTGTTGCATTCCTAGCAAATTCTATGCCCAAGAAATATCTAAGTGCCCCTAGATCTTTGATCTTGAACTTGTCCTGAAGTACTTCCTTAGTTTCTGTGATAAGCTTCTCATTGCTTCCAGTAACTAGGAGATCATCCACATAAATCAACACAACTATTATACCATCAGTAGACCTTTTGGTCAGTAGAGAATAATCAAAATGACTTTGTTGAAAACCTGCTACAATTAAAGCATGAGTTAACTTCATTCCATTGTCTAGATGTCTGCTTAAGCCCATACAGAGACTTAAGCAGTCTGCATACCTGAGTACCCTAAACCTAGTGGCAACTGCATATAAACCTCCTCCAAAAGATCTCCTTGCAGAAAAGCATTGTAAATATCCAGTTGTTGAATATCCCAACCTTTAGCAGCAACTATTGTCAAGACTATCCTGATAGTCACCATTTTAACCACTGGTGAAAAAGTTTCTTGATAATTCAATCCTTCCCTCTGATTATACCCTTTAGCTACTAAACGAGCCTTAAATCTTTCCACTTCCCCACTAGCCTTTTATTTGATCTTGTATACCCATTTACAACCAATGGCCCTTTTTCCAGAAGGCAAGGAAACAATCTACCAGGTTTTGTTATCTTCCAAAGCCTGTATTTCTTCTTGCATGGCTTTGACCCATCTGCTTTCTTGAACTGCTTGATGGTATGTTTGAGGTTCAACATCAATGGAAATATTGGCAAGATAGCATTGATAAGATGTCGAAAGACAGTGATAAGCAACAGTGTCTGATAGAGGATATAACAATGATTGGACTTAGTCTTTGTGGAGATAAAATTTTTCTGCCAAAGAGGAGGTCTGCTGGACCTTGCAGACCTTCTATGTGCAATAGGAAGAATATAGACCACCTTTGAATTGTGCTGAGTAGGGGCTGGAGATTGGAGAGAAAGGTCCACCTTTTCTATTGGGAGTGAAAGAACAGAAAAAGGAGCAGGAAATTGGTACTGAAACATATCTCCAGTGACAAGATCTTAAGGATCACTAGATTCCAAATGTTGAAAGGAAAAAAATAGACTCTGTGAAAGACACATCTCTACTAATAAAGAACACTCTATGCTCCAAATCATAGAGTCTATAGCCCTTTTGAGTATCACCACAACCCATTAAGACTGATCTAGTGGCTCTAGGACCAAATTTGTCTGTTTTGAGCAAGTTAGTAGCATGACATAAACAATCAATAATCCTCATGTAAGGCAAGTCAGGAACCTTGTGAAACAAGAGTTCAAAGGGGAATCTATTATCAAGAACTGTGGAGGGAATCCTGTTAATAATATGAACATCAGACAAAATGCATTCACCCTAAAATCTGATTGGTAAATGGCATTGAAATCTTATGGCTCTAGTTGTCTCCAAAATGTGTCTATGCCTTCTTTCAACCACCCCATTCTGCTGAGGTGAGTGTGGACAAGTACTTTGATGAACAATCCCATAAGATTGAAATAAATCTTTGCATTGTGAGTTAAAGAACTCACCACCATTATCTGATCTAAAAATCTTAATGAGTGATCCAAATTGAGTCTTAGCCATCACAATAAAATTCCTTAATAAAGTTGAAACATCAGATTTAAGATGCATCAAAAATACCCAAGTCCATCTAGAATGGTCATCAACAATAGTGAGAAAAAACCTCATATTATTATGTATAACTGCCTTGTAAGGTCACCATACATCCAAGTGAATCAAATCAAAACAATGTGCACTTCTGTTATGACTAACTGTAAAAGGTAATCTGATTTGTCTTGCTAAAGGACAAACATAACTAGGCAGTGCTAAACTATTTGACTTACAATCAAGTTGATGCATTTTCTTTAATACTCCCATTGGTACATGTCCAATCTCTTGTGTCATGTTTCCTCATCAATACTACTTCTTACTGCTGCAAGTGATTTCTTCTCCATGGATTTCAGATATTGTTGTACCTTGAGTATATACAAACCTTCTTCCTCTTTACCAATCTCCTTCACAGCTCCAGTGAAGAGATCCTGAAGAATAAAAAAATTAGGAAAGAATAGAGCACAACAATTCAAATCTCTTGTCAGTTTAGATACTGAAAGTAGATTGAATTTGAAAGCTGGCACACATAACACATTCTTGACTACTTCACCTCCTGTTAACTGAGAGTTTCCTGACTTTGTGATGACTGTGGACTCACCAATGGGTAGTTGCACCTTTCCTGTATTTGTGACTGTCATTCCATGATTAAGTAAATGTTCATTACCTGCCATATGATTTGTTGCTCCATTGTCTACAATCCAATCTAAACAACTATTCTTATTATCACAAAGAGATTCTCCTGCAAATATACCTGTTGCAATTGCACTTGATTCATTGATCATAGGCTTGTCCAACATATGAAGAATTTGATTGTATTGTTTTGGAGTGAAATATGGTGCTGGTCCATTGTTAGTTCCATGCTGCCCATACTGCTGTGATGAGTAAATGTGTGATCCACCATTAACATGAACACCCTCTCCAGTGTTGTTTCCAGTATGCTACATATAGTGCATAAATTGCCCATTGTTACTAATCCCTTCATGAAACTGCATCTGCTTTCCAGGAGACGTAATATTGGGATGTACTGTTGCAACATTAGCCTTTTTATTCCCTTTGTAATTCGCAGGATAACCTATCAGTCTGTAGCAAATCTCCCTTGAATGCCCTTTCACATTGCAGTGAGTGCAAAATTTGAGTTCGTTACAGTTTTCTCTAGTATGCCCCTTCATATCACAATAGTCACAATATATTCCCCTGTGTTGCCTTTGATAAGAACTGCTTCCTCCAGATCCTTGACCCTTGTATCCTTGATTCCCAAGGCCATGTCCACTTGGATTACTAGTGAATAAGGCGGTAGGATTTGTTGCTTTAATACCATAATTTCCTCCATAAAATGCACGTTGACTCTCATCCTGAATTATCATTGCATAACATTGGTTTACACTAGGGGATGGATTCATCATAAGAATTTGGCTTCTTGCTTGCCCATAATTGTCATTCAAACCCATGAGAAACTGCAGCAACTTCTGTCTAACCATGCTTTAACTATAATCCTTTAATTTTTTACAATCACAGGAAGGAGGTGGAACTATTGAATCATACTCATCCCATAAATCCTTCAATTTCGAATAATACATTGAAACTGGTGAAACTCCCTGTACATGTGTTACTATTGTCTTATGAAGATGAAAAATCCTTGACATGTTTACTTTATCAAATCGTTCCTTCAAATCACTCCACACCAAAGCTGCATTTGATCGAAATAGAATACCACTAATTAAATCTTTACTTACATTATTCATCAGCCATGAAATTACCATTGCATTACATCTATCCCATTATTTCTTCTCTGGTTCAGTTTGAAAATCTTCTCTTATGATGCTTCTATCAACAAATCTTAACTTGTTCTTCGTAAGGAGGTTCAACTCCATTGCTCGACTATAGAGTGTGTAATTTTCCATGCCTACAAGCCGAATCCCGATTTGCACAGCTCCAAGAACATCTGACGGAGCTAAGTACAGAGGATGGTTCTGATCGATCTTCGTCGCAATTGTTGTTCGTCAATTTTATAGATCTAATTAAATCAGATCAGTAATTTCTTCAATCTAGCTCTGATACCATGTTAAATTCTCAATTCACAAACATATAGAATGCACAACCATGAATTTCTTATGAGGAAGAAGAAGAAATGGATGTGGCCATGATAACCGACTTACAGGGAATTGAGTTTCTTATTCACTTACTATGATTACATGTTGCATCTATATATATATATATATATATATATATATATATATATATATATACATACATACAATGTTAAAGTACACTAGCTAACTATTAACCATGATTAAATCATCGAACCAAAACTAACTAACTCTAACAAACTATTAACTAACATAATTACAGTTGTAACCAACTTCAGTCACCTCATCAACTCAACTCTTTGCTATCTCTTTGTTATATTCTTTAATAAAGATTACTTATAGAAAACAGTTGATAAAAGTTTTCTATTCCTGGAAGACTTGTGACATCTTTCGAGCAACATTCGTAGTATTAATCTTATTATACTCGTGAAATAGAGATTATTCAAAAGAAGATCTCTGCTTTGTCAATATACAATAAGTAACAATTGAATTTTCTAAAAATCAATTATTGTTATGAAATAATAAAGAAAGAACAAGAATATTATAGAGAAAGAGAGGAGGAGAGAAGTTCTTATTTATCTTAATGGGATGAAATACAATGAAGGAGAACCCCTCTATTTATAGGGATAATTCCTCCTAACTTTTCTCGAGAAGATAGACTTTCACTATAATATAAACACATGAGTCCACTACAATACAAATACATTTATAGACATTCACTATAATACAAATATATTTATAACACTCCCCCTTGAATGTCTATTTGATAGATAATGTGCCTCGTTAAAACCTTACTAGAAAAAATCCAGTGGGAAAAAATCTAGTGAAGGAAAAAGAGTGCACATATCTAATAATACGCATTATGGCTGCCCCATTAAAAACCTTAAAAGGAAAACCCAGTGGGACAAAACCTCGTAAGGAAAAAAGAGTACAACGCGTATTAACTCCCCCTAGTTAGAACATCCTTGAATCTTTGCATCCTGATCTTCTGCACCATCTTCTTGAAAGTTGCAGTTGGTAGAGATTTGGTGAATAAATCAGCCACATTGTCATTTGAACGAATCTGTTGCATATTGATATCACCATTCTTTTGGAGCTCATGTGTGTGGAAAAACTTTGACGAGATGTGCTTCATTCTATCTCCTTTTATGAATCCTCCCTTTAGTTGTGCTATGCATGCTGCATTATCTTCATACAAAATTGTGCGTAATTTGTCACATTTCAAACCACATTTTTCTCTAATGAGATGTATCATGGACCTCAACCACACACATTCTCGATTTGCTTCATGAATAGTTATTATCTCAACATGATTTGATGAAGTAGCTATGAGAGACTGCTTTGTAGATCTCCAAGATATGGCAGTACCTCCACATATTAATACATAGCCAGTTTGAGATCGACCTTTGTGTGGGTCAGATAAATACCCAACATCAGCATAACCAACAAGATCGGGACTGCAATTGTTAGAATAATATAAGCTTATATCGGTAGTCCCTTTTAGATACCGCATTATTTGTTTGATACCATTCCAATGTCTCCTAGTATGAGCAAACTATATCTTTAGGACCAAGAATTTCCTCGTTCTTTTAAATCCTTCAAGGATTTTCATATATCCTTTAGTCTCTCTAGACATGAAAATAATTTCACTATGTGCATATCAAGTTTTTCATATATTGCCAGACTTATGAGGAACCTCAAAATAATTGCATCCATCACAAGAGGACCTCTCCATATAATAATGTCAGAATTTACGAAAAATCTTTATGCCACAAGAATTCATTTATATCCACTGGCATTATACTTGAATTGTGTATTTTTAATTGGTCAATCATTTATCTGTCCATACTTTTTGACAGATTTGAATTCAAGATCCTCGTCAATATTTATAATATTGAGCGCTACATTATATCAAAGGTATCGTCGACGATCATTTTGATATCAGTTCCAATGCGACATAACTTATTGAGATCTCTTCATTTTTCATCATTTTCAGGTACCTGAACTTTTGCCAAGGTTTTATGAAGTGTTATGTTGTGGTGCTTTCTTAAAGCACTTGCCTCATTATTATGACCATCTTAATCATTTGCTTCTCTCCTTCTTCAAGGAGTTCTATATTTGGAACCGTTTGGTCTATCACGCTTCAGGCGTCTCATAGACCCTGTTCTTCAAGGACCTTTCGTTGGAACATTTGCAACTGAATTATAAAATAGAGTTAGCAAATATATCTGGCAATTGATTTGCAATATTTTGCAAGTGAATTATCTATTGAACTTTAAGTTCACTTTTCTTTCCCGAGGATCTAGATAATTCATCCTACACTTAATTTTCAGTTGCTAATCACTTCTCCCCCTAATATTAGAAAAACTAACATTTACCCCCCAAGCTAATTTTGGGACCCATCTTTATGCGTTGTGGTGGAGCAATTGAATCATATATTGCTCATTCAAATTTTTAGATGGAATTATTTGGTTCCTGACCCTGAACCAATTGTGATAGGGGAAACCTTGTTGGCTTGATGCATTCAAGTGTTGCTATATGTTAAATAAACATATCCCATACCAAATTTTATTTGGGAGTTTTATTCTCATAACCAATGATTGCTATAATTGGAGTCATATGATTTTTGCTAAACCAACATAGATATGAATCAGCATTATCAACATGATTTTATAATTTGGAACTATGCTCTTAATTTAATAATTCGAGCAACAACCTTACAAAAATCAATTGCAAGTTGATATCAAAACACATGTGACCATACCATAGATGCATCTATTAGCAAACGGTTCACATGGTAGGTGAACGGACACATATTCACCCTTTTATAAGTTCCAAAATTTCAGGAAATATAATTCCAATCTTAGTTGATCAAGATCATTCTATCACGAGAACAAGCAACACAAGAGAATTCTTTAAGAATCTTTTATTTCTTCAACATATAGCCACGTGAATTCTCAATTATTTTTGCACCACATTTGAACCGGGATGGCCAACTAGTTATGCCAACTTATTTCAGTAAACTTCTAGTTTACTTTCATATGTGATTTCACATCATACCCATATTTATGTACTACAAATAAAAAAACGGCGGGTAATCTTTTACATAAATATTTATAACCCGCTTCAATTGTAGTAGCATGAAGATATTAGATCTTCCCATAATTTATAGTCTCAAATTTTTTTCAATGTCCTTGAAACTTATAAGTTTCCTTTTGAGACTTACTACAATAATTTCATTCTTTCAGGTATTAATACATTAGCTCTTCCAGAGCTCTCAATTAATTTTGTGTACTACCACATATTCAATCATATCAACATCATTAATAGTTTCTCCACATAGTTTCAACTTTGAAACAATTTTGAACGTTGATGAGCTATACTCATGAACAAACTTATAATCTTGATGGATCCAATCATATCGTGTCTTTAGGTGGATGACCATCTTCAGGTGGTAATACCTTTCTTTTAGGCTATTCCACAAAACAAGTGGATCCTTAATCGTGAGATATTCAATTTTAAGAATTTAGTTAAGATGATGACGCAAGAATATCATAGCCTTAGCACGATCTTAATTTGATGCTTTATTTTCACTTTAAATGGTGTCTCCAAGACCCATTGCATCTATATGGATTTCAGCATCCAACACCCATGAAAGGTAGTTCTTGCCTGAACTTTGAAGGGCAACGAAATCAAGTTTCGTAAGGTTAGCCATATTAAAAGAAAGAGAAAAATAATACCTTGGCATTCAAATTTTGAGACAGTAGAGTCGTAGAGCAACAATATCAACAAAGGAATATCACTCCTGTGGTTAAGTAATACATCTTTCGAAAAAGAAATTTTAATTTTTCTTACCTCAGATCTTTCAAAGTGAGTGTTCAAGGCAGAGACTCGTGTTGATAGCGTGTTATGAAATAATAAAGAAAGAACAAGAATATTATAGAGAAAGAGAGAAGGACAGAAATTCTTATTTCTCTTAATGGGATGAAATACGAAGAAGGAGAACCCTTCTATTTATAGGGATAATTCCTCCTAACTTTTCTCCAAAAGATAAACTTTCACTATAATATAAATACATGTATCCACTACAATACAAATACCTTTATAGACATTCACTATAATACAAATATATTTATAACAATTATATCTTAGTGTGAATGTTGATAGAGAAAGACTATGTTAATGAAAACATATTCGCCGATTGTCAGCTTCCTTTATTCTTATCTTATTGATTATAAACACCCAAAGCATATGTTCAAATTATAACTCTTATTTGTTTACTTAGTTGAATGCTTATTCACAACATTTGTGATTTTACCACAGCAATCTCAGGATTTATTTTCCCGAATAATATTGAATAAGTTTGATTGAGATATTATTTGCACCAATCCCTGTAGAGAAGATAATCTATCTTTACTATTTTTGACTAGCGAAACTCTTAGAATCATATTGTATTTTGTGTTCATCAAATTTTGACGCCATGCAACAAATAGTTTCAATACAATCTTGTGTATTAATTCAGGTTTTATTTATTTATTGTTTTAACTCAAACTTTCAGTTCTAACTGATTGCAGTAATAGGTACGAATCTCTATTTCTGGTGTATGACACGATCATCTTTAAAATAAATAATTCAATACAGGTTTATGTTCTCCCTCTGAAAAAGACTTTTTTAAGGGTTGTATTGTGAATGTTCTAAATTGAGAAGATAGGATCCTCAATTTATATTTTTCTTTCAGGAAAGTAAAACTAGTTATGAAAAATATTTGGTTCGTTGAGAGAAAAATTTAATCCAAATATAGTGAAAAAAATTAGAGCAAACGCCTAACACTCACCATAGGGGCTAAAGGCAATGTCGCGCCTATCAGAACAGATAATGTCCATAGCCAAAAATTTAGGCGTAGATGCAAAAGCGAGGTCATGAGTTTTTAGTACTTCTTTAACCATCTCAGAAGAAGTAACAACAACAACAGAAACTTCACCAAGCTGAAGGTGCATAAGTGATTCATATTTTTTGGCTAAACCTCTAAAAACGCGGTGTGAAAGTCCACCAGCCATGTGGTGCATGCTTCCTATTAAAGGAAGTTTCCACGGACCTGGAGGCAATTTTTTGGTTTGGCTATTATAGTACTTCTTCCATTTCCCTAACAGAAAGAGGAAAGATAGGAAAAGGAAATGGAAACCAATTGCATTTTGGGATGGTTATTCAGTTCGGTGATTCTTCAATGATCAATTGAGTGTGCTGTTTTATAAGCTTCTGGTTTGGCAAGAAGTGGGATTTGTTAATAAAAATCTAATAGTGATACTTTTTCAGCAACTTTTGATCGTTTTCGAAGACTTTGTTTCCTGTTTTCTTTATCTCAATTTATGTGATATAGTTTAAATTTTAAAAGTCAAACTTTTTAATTTCTTTCAAAATTCAAAAGATACTCAATTAATATTGAAACCTTTTTAAGAGTCAATAATTCAGCTCACCGCAGAATTACAATGAGAAACAAATTTTATATTCATGGACTGATTATTTTGAAGCCACCTATGTGATTATTAGAAGTGGAAAAATCAGCTCATGAGATCATAAGCCGCTCAACTTATTCAAGTTTGAGCTGATAATTGACCCGCTCATTTATTAGGTTAGTCTATTTCAGTCCAACTCATTTTAGTTCATTAAAGTTTGGGCTGATATTTGACCCAAATTGATTTATGAGAAATCTTATCAAAATACTTTCAAAAGACATTTTATTTTATTTAATATGTTATATTTAGTCATAATAAAGAAAAAAATTAATTTTATAAGTTATCAAAAGATTGTAAAGGCATAAATAAAGCAATTAAAACTTAATTAGAGTTGGGCGGGTTGGGTTATGACCCCCATTTCAGCCCAACCCGTTTCATCCCAAGTAACTTTTGAGCGGGTCAATAAATCGCTCATTTATTAACTCAGCCAATTTTGACCCGTCCAAATTCAGCCCAACCCGTCCATTTGCCACCTATAGCGAATATATTTTGTGCAATCATGGTCCTGGAAAAGTTCCCAGTAATATAATCTACCTACGAATCGTGGCGCAGATGACTCCTAACTTATTATTATACATATAACAAATTAAGAAACACAGCAACAAAATGTGTAATTAGTAATTACCACTATAAAATATTCAACCAGCCGGTCCTAATTGCCCGGCCTTTTTGTCTTACAAGGTTGACAGATAAAAGAATATCTACATGCAAAGTTACAAACTACTGGCTAACAATATATTAACGCTAGAAGACACACCTGAAATTGCAGCTAATGACATTGAAAATATGTCATTTTGAAATTCTTGTCCCCGCTTTCTTTATAGGCAAACCTTTAAGTTCAAAATTTTAAATTTAAATGTGAAGTTCTGCTCGTCGAGTAAGCTGAATGAAAAGTTTAAGACCACCCACCTACTTGTATGGGGTAAAATTGGTCTTGAGTAAGTAAACGAATGATGCAGCAACACATGGCAATTATGACCAGTTACAATGGCCCAATAAGAAGCATTGGAAAATGTTTTCGGGACATGGCCAATGAGACTTTATTTGAAAAGGTTCCAAAATCAATACTACCAGTGCGTTGCCAATAAGTCTCGTCTAGCTCCGGAGACATGGGACCAAAGGTGGAACCATAGCCGAGCAAGATAAAGGATAATAGGCCTTATAGTCCGCAAATCAAGGGAGGTGCTAAGATCCTCCTTGTCCAGTACAAAATAATAGAGTTTGTGACCTAGCCATTTGTATTAAGGATTTCACATTTTCCTAAATAGCACGAGATACTCATGTGTAATATCTCGTACAATTTAAGCAATAAATTCATACTTTTGAGGTAGGATTAAGAGTGCTTAATATTCTAAAAAGGATGTGTTATGAGGTATTCAAATCACTATATGGTCGTTTGTTAAGATTTGAAGTCAAACAAGTTATAAAATAATTTTCTAACACTCTGGTGCATTAGCAAACGTGGCGCGCCAGGTCCGAAAAGTGTAGAATTTTGACTAACACCTTGACGAGATTAGAGAAAGTGGTGCGCCAAAGGTTCAACTTAAGAGGAAATTCAAGCCATGTTTGGTGAGATGACTGGTATGGCTCACCAGGGCCTGTCCGGGATGGATTTTTCTAAGTCCAAAAGTTGAATTACTCAAGGGAAAAAGAGTCATTTATTACCTTGCTTAATTCTTTGTCTAGGGAATTTGTTAGGCATCTTTCATCAGATAGATCAATTGTACACAGTCCTTAAGGGGAGAGACAAAAAGTTCTTTTTTTTTATAGGTTTTTCTTCTTTACTTTTATCTTTGTCAATTCGAATGATGAATTCTTTAGTTTTGTACTTGAACATGTCTGGCTAAACTCCTGTTCTGAGATTTTTGCCATGGCTAGTGGTTGTAGTTTTAATATTCGTTTATGCTAGACATTCAATTCTTCTTTTTAAGATTATTTATGCTTAATTGATTTCATGTTTATTTATTAGATTGATCACCTTGCAAATTTTATCTGTTAGCTCGTTAGTTGAACTAGGGAGAGGAAACTAATGAGGGTTAAAAGGAAGCATAAGATAAGTTTCAATTATGTTTTACAAGAGTTCAAGAGATGATTTCATTGTTGAGGATAGGGATACACCCTACAACCTTATTCAGTTAAGACAAGTAGCTTCAATTGTCGTCTCATATTTCTCCTACAACCATAGAGATATAGGTATTAGGGTTCATGAGATAGTTTTGGCTGTTCGGAAGAATAGTTGAGAAGTGAGTTCATAACTTGTAACTAACAATCTTAGAAGAACATTATCTAGCGTATTCGAATCCTAAAACTCAATCTAAAAACAAAAGTGCCAAGCCCTGGATTTCTATCATCATTTGAATTACAAACACTTTACAAACGAATCTAGTTTCTTAGTTTAATTTACATTCAAGTTTAGTAGAATAATCCCAAAATTATTTTTTTCATTTTACTTGTGTTTTTCTAAGTAGTGAAATAAAGTTTCAAACTTAAGTAATTAATCTATCAAGTCTCTGTAGGTATGATGACGGAAATTCACTGTCCTATATTACTTGACGACCACGTGCACTTGTGTGCGCTTGGCGACATCAAGTTTTTGGCATTGTTGCTGGAGACTTGAATTAATTGATTGTTTGCACTTTACGTTTGTTGTTGGTTGTTGAAAGTTTTACCATTGATTTGTCATATTATATACATAACTTTTAGTAAAATTTTAATTATTAATTTTTTTATTTGCTCTTATAAATAAATATTAAACATCTTATAATAGAAAAAAATATGTTAGAAAAATAAATTATATTATGTATTGTAATGTTAAATAAACAATTGATTTTTATTATTATGAAAAAGTATGTGAGGCAATCATATAATATATCTCTTTTAAATTGAAGTAAAAGAGACTTTTTAAGTTTGGATGTTTAATTACTGAAATTCTATAAAATGTTATATTAAAATGACATGTTTAGACAAAAAATTAAGCTAGCTAAAATGTCATTTATCCTAATTAAAGAAAACTACTTATGGTATTTAATACTTTAGATGTGTTTTTCTTACAAAATAAATTAGTCTATACTTATTTTTAAAAAAAATAAAATTACATAAGTTATTTTCATTATAACTTTCTCTATTCTTATATCTTATTTTGACATATGAATAATATCTTTTGTTCATACTTATAGCATCATTATTGAATATAATTTTTAATTTATAGTATTTTTTATTAATTTTATATTCTTAATAAATGTTTGAAAATCATCTCACACATATCTAATATGCATTTTATTAGAATATTCTATGACTCTATATCATAATGCTTATTAATATATATTATATTTATTTTTATACTCACAATCGTAATCGGTCCCGATTGAAATTATTTGCATTCAATATTTACGTCAAACTAATGAATATGTGAAATCTAGTTCTCATGTATACTTTTGTCACAAAATCACGGTTAATCAATATACATTTTCTCATTAATTCTAACCATGATAAACTAATGTGATTTAGTTTAAATATCTAGTGTGATACATTTTAATTCTGACTGACACTCCATCATAATAATATTTTACCAATTTTATATCATTAAAATAATTTAAAAAATTATTTTTATTTTATTAAATATTTTATGTAAAATTCTATTTACATGAGAATTTTAATATCACATCAAAAGTGATATAACCAAATAAAAAGTAACTTTATTTACCAAAATATAATCAATAGATCAAATAAGAAAGACCCAAATACATGATAGACCTTCTAAATTTAGGTAAAAGAAATAGTCTTGGATTAAAAGAGAAGATTTTAATTTTTATGTTATTTGGCTAAAATATTTCATTTTCATTTGAAAAGTGTATAGCACAAATTAGCATGATCTTAGTGAAATATCAAAACTACCCTTGGTCGTTCCAATTTCATCTTTCTATATAAATATATATAATATAATAGAAAATTCAATTCCATCATAATTACTTATCTTATTATATTTTAAAATTATATATAATTTCAATTTAAAGTCATATCTTAATGTTTAAAACTTAATTCATCAATAACCATATTTTATATAGTGCAGTAAATTTCAAATAAGAAATTACCTTTTATCTAATATAATTTTTATATACGGTTTATAAATTAATTCCGATAAATTTTATATGTTTGTTAGTAAAAGTTCATGACAATAATTTTTGGGCTAAAATATAGTATTAAAAGCTTTGAATTTTGAACATATAAATTTAGAAGTACAATTTGATATTTAAAAGTATTGTATTTTTATTGAATGCACCATTCTATTAGTAGTAAATAATGAGTGAAATAAATTTTTTTTTAAAATGTAAAAAAAATAACATGAATGAAAGTTGATAACGGTTATATATTTTAAATTTTATGAGGTTGAATAAGTCTATAAAAAAAAGCACCAAGCTACTATAAGTTGAATAAGTCTATAAAAAAAAGCACCAAGCTACTATAATTACATGATATAAAAAGAATGAGCTCATAAAAAATACAATTAGCCTCATATATATTACATGTGTTTAGAGACTATTGGTGAAAAACTAAGATAAGGTTAAGTACATAGTACAATTTGCATTACTTCTTGTACAACACTTTATAGCCATGGTTGTTTTTTCATGGCTCTTCTATATAATAGAAAAATAGAAATAAATAAATAAATAAATAATAATAATAATAATAATAATAATAAAGTTAAAGTAAAAAATGAAGAAATAATAAATAAATTTAATAAAAAAAGAAAAGAAAAAATTAAAAGTAATAAAATATTTTAATATTTTTGTATTTTTATTATAAAAAGATATTTAACTTTTAACTTTTAATATATATATATATATATATATATATATATATATATATATATATATATATATTTTTTTTTTTTTTTTTTAAAAAATATTTATGGATTAGAGGTGAGATTCCAAAACTGTTATTGTCGTCCATTCAATGCTCTATAATACAATGCTCTTTTGTATAATAGAAATAGAAATAGAAATGTCAAAGGCCGTGTCAGACTAAGCAAATATCCCAAATTCATTCCAATACCCATTAGAGAAAAAATCAAACCCCTTATGTTTAAACCAGATGCCTAAGATGGCTCCTCTTTCCTCAAACTCGGCGTGTTCTTTGTTAAAATTGGTCGAGTCTGTCATATATTTTGCTCTCCACAGATTAAGGCTACCGAAAAATATGGAGTATTGCAGATATGGAGGAAAAATCAAATTTAGCGGTAAGATTTTGGGGCTTCCCTCCTTTTTTTTGTTCTTTTTTTGCTTCAAAGATTTTAGGGCTTCCCTCCTTTCGGTTTCTTTTTCCCTGCTGTGCTTGAGGCAAGTTTATTCCTCTAATTTTAGGTCTTACTAATTGATTATACGGAAAATCAATTTAATTACAAACATTGAGAGATTGTTACAGAATTTTGTACACTAGAACTAGATTTAGTGTTCTTAAAGTGCTTCTTAACATGTAGTTCACAAATTATGTAATTTCACACAAACCGCCTTCATACATTCTATCTATGTTGAAAGTTTGCCATTGATTTGCAGTTTGAAGAATGCAGGAAAAAGAAGGCAATGCTACTGGTAGATCATTGATATAGAGTTCAGCACTTTCTAAGGGTTTTTCGCAGGTTTGTATTTGCCTTTTATTTTGCTTAATAGTTTGGAGATCTAACTCTTTGTTGTATAAGAAACTTTAAAAGTAATTTTTGAGGTTTTGTTCTTTAGTAGCCTCTCGAATAGAGAAACCATGAACAAATAGTTGAGTGAAGCATCCAAGATACCTAGCCAAAAGTCAGAGAAGCATTACAACATTGTAGCTTTTTGAATTTAATAGTGAAGGGACCAAATAAATATTTCTTTAGGAGATTTTCTTTGCTTTTCCAATTAAGAAGTGAAGTGATCAATTTCTTTCAAATTCACATTACAAAATATTGTTCTATTGAGAGTTTAAGACAATGAGAAGGACATGATAAAACTGCTGTGAAATAAATTTGAACAGAAAATCATGACAGAACTGCCGCAAAACTTGATGATTACACATTTGGGTCATATACGATTAGGGTAAGCTAGTTTTGCTGAAGCATTTTCAGAAGTAGTTTTTTTTCTGCTAAAGACACTTTGGCTAATTAATTATGCACATTGGAAGTTCTTGGGGGCATATTTGTCACAGTTGAGCAACAAGTTGAGGAAAAGTGGAACGTTCAGATTAATTCCCAACACATTGGCTTTAATAGCAATGCCAAGGCAAACAACAACATCAAGGTCAGAAAGTCCTTGAATTAGAGAGCAACATTTAGTCTTGGCTGAGCTACTTCCAATAACAATGTGCACTAAGTCATTTAGCAAATTGGCACACACTTTTAGCTTTAGTGTGTCCTTTGGGCACTTTTCCTTTGATGACGAGGTTGATGGGGTAGAGGGGGTAAGGTAGGGTTTGGGGTGTGGCGGTGTTGGGCATGGGACATAAATGGTACTAACCATAGTAAAGAAAAGAATGTTGAATGTGAGAACAAGGGCAATGGAGGATGCCCCAAACTTAGTCATTTTCAACAATTGAATGTGGCTAATTAGTAGTGAAAATGTTGTTTGCTTGGTGTCTGAGATGATGAAGCTATTTGTTCTTTCTGAAATAGAGGGTGCTTATACGCAGCAAAATCTACATGTGTAAATATATAATAATGTAGCTACCAGTTCAACGTTGATCATATTATCTTATAGTATGTGACATTAAGATGGTAACTGTATGTTACACCCCGTATATTTTAAATGAATAAATATCCTAAGGGCATGTTGGTTAAGGGATTTAGAAGGCAAGCAAAAAAAAAATTTAATAAATAAAAGGTCGGTGTTCTTCATTCAAATCAATAGATTTCCAGCAAAAAAAACAGGGGAAATAAGTAAGAAGAAGAACCCACGACAAATATATATAATTTCCTTCTGATTATGTTATGAAATGTGGTCTAAACTCCGTTTTGGCTTAGATATAGAGGTATAAAGCTGCAGAGAGCAATCCTACGAAGTTGGTTTCGTGAAATTTGGCCGGCGAAACGTCGTGCTACCGAGGTAAAGTGAATAGAATTGCTTAAAATTAGTATCAATGTGTTCCTAGCCTTGCAGTGAGCATTTATCCCTTCTGGACTATCGAGAAATAACGAGTTTTCGACCATTTTTCGAAAGGTTAAAGTTTGGGATAAATATATATCAAAAGTGATAATTTCTCTCGGATATTAATATATTTAGTTCTAATTGATATTTATATGAATGTAGTTGGGAGAAACAGCAGAAGTACCGTCGAAAATCACATCGGTCAGTCGGGTACTCAGAAACCAGGTGTTTAAAGTAGTTTCCTCGGCAAGTTAGAGGTTTTAGTCGTATAAATCATAGTAAACTCCGTATTTGAAACTCTCGGAGTTGAATGTTGAGAATTAAGTAAGTCTAATAAATTTTGAGTTGTGTTGCCGTATCGTGTTAAGTCCGGAAGTTAGTAAAGCATGCGCCAAAGGGCGAGTTAGCATTCCAGATTCAGTATAGCTTATTGTATGATTAGCAAGCATGTTGTAGAATAAAAAGAGACAGATTTTCAGAATAAAAGCTAATAAAGTAAAATCAGATAGACAGACAGTTTTATGGCTACAGACTAGCCATTCAGACAGATGGAATATTGGCTACAGATTAGCCAACAGTTAAAGAAGGATTTCAGAACCAGTATAATCAGTAAAGAATCAGTTCAGTATAGAAATAGATCAGAATAAGAAGTTAGATTTCAGATAGTCTTTTCAGTTATACATGCTTGCTATTTCTATGTGCTATTTGTTTGTTGAGACTTGTTGTGGCATGTGGGTACCCTTTAGCATCCCCACCGCCCCTGGGTTATAGCTGTGTCGATACCAGATTCAGATACTGCCACCAGTTGGGCGATGCCGTCCGCCTAGAGGACGATGATGGCCGACCACCATGATAATACGGTCCAGATTACCCTGCTTGCAGGGGCAGTTCAGTTCGCTCTGCGCAAAGCCAGATTACCCTGTTTACAGGGGCAGATTACTCTGTGTGCGCTTGTGGCCGGGGGCAGTTTCAGATACAAATTTTTATAAAATTACCCTGTTACGTGCTTGCACCCAGGGGCAGTTTCAGTTACAGATATAGCAGCAGATTACCCCGTTGCGCACTTGCGCCCAGAGGCAGGAGTCTTCGGACTCAGACACAGTTTATTGTCAGAGGCCAAGGCCTGAGCTACATACCCAAGGGGGCCGGTAGGAGGAGCTCACAGTTATGAGATGAGTGGAGTGACTTATTTTTGGTTGGTTTAGACCTGGGTAGGGTTAAATAGACTGTTCTGTTGGTTGGCACCTTCCGGCTTATGGGGGTCGGTCAGGTATTGTGTGTATTATTATGTATATCTATATGTGCTATTAGATACTGATAGACAGTAGGACGACACATCATCAGGTACCCTCATTTTAGATTCGGAATAAATAAACTCTCCCCAGTTATCCTCAGCTAGATAGACTCAGCTACTTCCTGCTGATATACCATGTTATTGTTGCTATTCATTTCAGTTGTATATTTCAGTTTGCTTTACATGCTCAGTACCTGTGGTACTGACGCCCGTGGGGCGCTGCATTGCTTGCCTGCAGGTACTCACAGACGAGGAGCCGATCCCTCGTGATCCTAGCCAGCGCAGAGTTATCAACTCCTGTCATCCGGAGCTTGATATTCAGAGGTGTATTTCATTTTCTTTTGTTGTATAGTACAGGTAGGTCGGGGCCCTGTCCCAACCATTCTATTATTACTTCCTAGAGGCTTGCAGTCTGATGTTTTCTGTGGTGGTGGAGCCGGTCGTGTGGGGCCGTGCATTTATATATGTGTTTAGTTGTTGATGTTGGCCGTGTGGGGCCTTCTTCTGGTTATAGTTAGTGACCTTGTCGGTCACAAAGGTGAATAGTAGTTGTTTCAGAATTGTTCTGGTTAGCTGTCGTGTATTGCAGGTGGCTATAGGCCTAATCGGCCGGGGGGTTGTATTTACAGCCGCTATATAGCCGGTTCGTTTCTTGAAATAGAGCCAGAGTCTAGTAGGCACCAGGTGCCCGTCATACCCCCCAAGGTGGGGTGTGACAAACTTGGTATCAGAGCAGTTCGTGTCCCAGGGAGTCTGCAAGCCGTGCTAAGTAGAGTCTTGTCTATGGATATGTTGTGCACCACATACTATAGGCAGGAGCCTGCGAGGCGTATTAGGATAGTTACCCTTATTTCATACTCAGTCGTGCCTAACACAGTACAGTATAGGGTTGGTTCTTTTGAAACTTACCACCCTCTTTGTTTACAGATACTATGGCAGACCAGTGGCACCCAGCTACAGGCAGGTGATTGGATACAGCGGCTGGCAAAGGCACCAGTAGGATGCCTCACTTACAGCTAGATTCAGCCCGGTCTGAGAGCAATACGGAGGTGTCATCTCGACCCTCCCAGCAGTCTCCGCCTCGCCAGACACCATTTAAGGCAGCACCGCCTCCCACATCTCCTGCACCACTTCATCTGATCATGAGCTACGTAGTGCGGTGGTTATGTTAACCCAGATGCTAGCTACTCAGCGTCAACCAGTACCACCTGCTGCAGCAGAATCTCTAGGTGGGCCAGGTAGTTCCAGGGGTAGAGAATTCTTGGCATTGGGACCCCCTCAGTTTACAGGGTCAGATCAAGCGGAGGACCCTCAGGACTTTCTAGACCAGATACAGAGGATTTTTAGAGTCATGCACGTAACCCCAGCAGAATCAGTGGAATTAGCAGTGTTCCGGTTGAGGGATGTTGCTGTGTTGTGGTACGAAAGTTGGGAGAGATCTCGGGGAAGGGATGCAGCCCCTCCTACTTGGTCCAGCTTCTCAGAGGCCTTCCTGGACCACTACTTACCCCGGGAGGTCAGACAGGCCCGGATGGACCAGTTCTTACACTTAGAGCAGGGGGCCAGGAGCGTCCGTGAGTAATCTTTACAGTTCGACTCCTTAGCCCGCTATGCTCCAGCATTTGTGGACACCATGTCGTCTAGAGTCCACCGCTTTATTATGGGCCTGAATCCAGATTACATAGAGACGTGCATGACGGCTACTTTGAGAGAGGACATGGACATAGCCAGGGTACAGGCCTTCGCACAAACAATTGAGGGCCTGAGACAGCGACAGCAGGGCGACAGGCAGGCGACTTCAGAATAGCGCCGTAGAAACAGACCCGCTGAGTTTCAGGGGGAAACCCCTAGGGGGCCGAGACCACGGTTTTCAGATAGGCCACCCAGATCTTTACCTCCGGTACAGCAGCAGAGAGGCAGATTTGTTCGCTGGAGTCAGTCAGAGTCCGGTAGCAGTTTACGGACAGTAGCATCACCTCAGCAGCGGAGGGCAGAACAGAGTAGATTTGCACCTACCCCTTGTCCTATATGCCACCGACCTCATTCTGGATCCTGAAGGCAAGGCTTCTCAGGGTGCTATCACTGCGGACAGGAAGGGCATTTAATGAGAGTTTGTCCGGCCAGAGGACAGGGTAGCCGGGATAGTCTGGATAGAGCATCAGCGGGACCACGAGCTCCAGCAGCCTCAGCAGGGCGCAGACCCTCAGGTTCAGCAAATAGGGGCCGAGGTAGATCAGGAGCCTCTGGCTCAGGTGCAGGCCCCAGTCGTACCTATGCATTACCAGGGAGGCAGGATTCAGAGGCATCTCCCGACGTGGTCACAGGTATATTGATTATCTGCTCATACCCTGTTTATGTATTGATTGATCCAGGGTCTACCTTGTCATATATTACACCATTTGTGGCCCGAAAGTTGGGTATCGAACCAGAATTGCTTCAGCAGCCCTTTTCAGTGCTTACACCGGTCGGTGACTCGATTATAGCTAAAAGAGTTTATCGAGGGTGTACGGTAGAGGTTGGTGATCGCCAGACCGCAGTAGACTTAATAGAACTTGAGATGGTCGACTTCGATGCCATTATGGGTATGGACTGGTTAGTGCCATGCTATGCCAACTTAGAATGCTGGACCAAGACAGTCCGATTTCACTTTCCAGGGAAAGCAGTGCGAGAATGGAAAGGGAGCACAGCTACGCCAAAAGGTAGGTTTATTTCCTACCTTCAGGCGAGAAAATTAATAGCAAAGGGATGTATTTACCACCTAGTTAGAGTCCAAGATGTTTGGGTGGAACCTCCGACTCTTCAGTCTGTTCCAGTGGTCAATGAATTCCCTGACGTATTTCCAGATGAGTTGCCTGGTATCCCTCCCGAAAGGGAGATAGATTTTGCAATTGACTTGTTGCCAGGGACTCAACCTATATCCATTCCCCCGTATCGCATGGCACCAGCTGAGCTTAGAGAGTTGAAAGAGCAGTTAAAAGATTTGCTCAACAAAGGCTTTATCAGGCCTAGTACTTCCCCGTGGGGTGCGCCAGTACTGTTTGTAAGGAAGAAAGATGGCTCACTCCGTATGTGTATAGACTACCGACAGCTGAATAAAGGTAACGGTTAAAAACAAATACCCGCTCCATAGAATAGATGATTTGTTTGACCAGTTGCAGGGGGCCAGATGTTTCTCTAAGATAGATCTGAGGTCCGGATACCACCAGGTCCGGGTTCGTGAGAGGGACATTCCAAAGACTGCTTTCAGGACCAGGTATGGTCACTTTGAGTTTCTAGTCATGTCTTTTGGGCTGACGAATGCTCCCGCAATATTTATGGACCTGAGGAACAGCATATTCAGACCGTATTTGGATCTATTCGTGATAGTATTTATCGATGATATTCTGGTATATTCTCATTTAGAGACAGATCACCAGAACCATTTACGAACAGTACTCCAGATCCTTAGAGACCGTCAGTTGTACGCCAAGTTTTCTAAGTGTGAGTTCTGGCTGAACTCAGTTGCCTTTTTGTGGCATATCGTGTCGGATGCTAGGATACAGGTGGATACATAGAAAATAGAGGCGGTCAAGACATGGCCCAGACCTACCACTCCGACCGAGGTCCGCAGTTTCCTGGGTTTAGCAGGGTATTACCGGAGATTTGTTGAAGGATTCTCCACTATAGCAGCACCTCTGACAAAGCTGACACAGAAAGCAGCGAAATTTCAGTGGACGGAGGCATGTGAGCAGAGTTTTCAAGAATTGAAAGACAGATTGACCTCCGCCCCAGTACTAGCATTGCCAGAGGGAACAGATGGGTATGCGGTGTATTGCTACGCTTCAGGCTTTGGACTGGGTTGTGTGCTGATGCAGCATGGAAAGGTAATTGCTTATGCTTCCAGACAGCTGAGGAAGTATGAAAAGAACTATCCGGCTCATGACCTGGAATTGGCTGCAGTGATCCACGCTCTGAAAATCTGGAGGCATTATCTGTATGGCGTTCATGTTGACATTTTTACAGATCATAAAAGCCTGCAGTATCTTTTCACACAGAGGGAGTTAAATCTGCGGCAGCGTCGCTGGTTAGAATTGCTGAAAGATTATGACGTAAATATTCTCTATCACCCGGGAAAAGCTAATGTAGTAGCAGATGCCCTGAGCCGTAAGTCAATGGGGAGTTTGGCGTATTTTCGACTCGAGAAGCGGGAATTAGCCAAGGAAATTCATCAGCTAGCTGGTTTAGCCGTTCGAGTAGTAGAAACATAAAATAACAGAGTGGTGATTCAGAACTCTGCTGTGTCATCGTTAGTTACAGATGTAAAAGAACGACAGTACAAGAACCCTGACTTAGTCCAGCTCAGATATACAGTTCAGAAAGGTAAGGAGGCAGATTTCCAAGTGACTGAGGATGAAGTGCTGCGTTGTAAGGGCCGCCTATGTGTCCCAAATGTTTCAGGGCTTCGCCAGCAGATCATGCATGAGGTACATTACGCTCGTTATTCCCTTCATCCAGGAGCAACGAAAATGTACCACGACATCAGAAACATCTACTGGTGGCCAGGTATGAAAGTTGAAATAGCTGAATTTGTATCTAGATGTCCTAACTGCCAGCAGGTGAAAGCAGAACACCAGAAATCGGGCGGTCTGACGCAGGATATAGTTGTGCCTTTGTGGAAATGGGAAGCAATAAATATGGATTTTGTAACAGGGTTACCCCGTACCAGACGCAGAAACAATTCTATTTGGGTAATCATTGACAGAACAAAATCAGCCCATTTCCTGCCAGTACGAACTACATTCTCTGCTGAGGATTATGCCGAATTATATATCAGAGAAATAGTTAGATTACATGGAGTGCCAGTATCTATTATTTCAGACAGGGGAGCACAATTTACAGCTAGATTTTGGCAGTCATTCTAGAGGGGTCTGGGAACGCAGATTAATTTGAGCACAGCATTCCACCCTCAGACAGATGGACAGGCTGAGCGAACTATCCAAACACTCGAAGATATGCTACGAGCGTGTGTACTAGATTTTGGGGGTAGCTGGGATGAGCATCTGTCGTTGATTGAATTTGCCTATAATAACAGTTATCATTCAGCTATCCAGATGGTGCCCTTTGAAGCATTATATGGGCGAAAATGTAGATCGCCGGTTGGCTGGTTTGAAGTGGGAGAATCAGCGTTGATTGGGCCAGACATCATTCAACAGTCAGAGGATAAAGCTTATCAGAGAACGCCTACTGACTGCTCAGAGCCGCCAAAAGTCTTATGCAGATATGCGGCGCAGAAATCTAGAATTTGCAGTAGATGACTGGGTATATTTGAAAGTGTCTCCGATGAAAGGGGTGATGAGATTTGACAAGAAAGGCAAGCTTAGCCCGAGGTTCATTGGGCCGTATCAGATCCGGCGAAAAATAGGCCGAGTTGCATACGAATTGAACTTGCCTCCAGAGTTAGCGTCTGTTCACCCAGTATCCCATGTATCTATGTTGAGGAAGTTCGTAGGAGACCCTTCCACAGTTGTTCCAGTTCAGGATGTCCAGGTCACAGAAGAGTTAGCATATGAGGAGGTTCCAGTAGCTATCTTAGACAGACAGATCCGTACACTGAGAACTAAAGATATTGCGTCTGTCAAAGTATTGTGGCGTAAGAGGAACCGAGAAGAAATGACCTGGGAAGCCGAGGAGGACATGAAAGCCAGATATCCCCACTTATTCCAGACATAGGCAAACAGGAGGTATGTTAGAACTGTTTTTCCTTATGAATGCTTATATTTCATATATGAATGTTATTATATCGTGTGGAGTACCTGTATAGGGCTTTTCTGCTTTTCTGAAATTTTTAGATAGTCCATAATACAGGGGAAACTCTGCCAAAATTTTTCTAGAAACAAGTTGAGTAAGTTGAGAAGTCCTTTAAACAGAATGTCATTCGAGGACGAATGTTCTTAAGTGGGGGAGGATGTTACACCCCGTAAATTTTAAATGAATAAATATCCTAAGGGCATGTTGGTTTAGGGATTTAGAAGGCAAGCAAAAAAAAAATTTAATAAATAAAAGGTCGATTTTCTTCATTCAAATCAATAGATTTCCAGCAAAAAAACATGGGAAATAAGTAAGAAGAAGAACCCACGACAAATATATATAATTTCCTTCCGATTACGCTACGAAACGCGATCTAAACTCTGTTCCAGCTTAGCTACAGAGGTATAAAGCTGCAGAGAGCAATCCTACGGAATTGGTTTCGTGAAATTTGGCCGGCGAAACGTCGTGCTACCGAGGTAAAGTGAATAGAATTGCTTAAAATTAGTACCAATATGTTCCTAGCCTTGCAGTGAGCATTTATCCCTTCTGGACTATTGAGAAATAATGAGTTTTCGACCGTTTTCCGAAAGGTTAAAGTTTGGGATAAATATATATCAAAACTGATAATTTCTCCCGGATATTAATATATTTAGTTCTAATTGATATGTATATGAATGTAGTTGGGAGAAACAGCAGAAGTACCGTCGAAAATCACATCGGTCAGTCGGGTACTCAGAAACCAGGTATGTAAAGTAGTTTCCTCGGCAAGTTAGAGGTTTTAGTCGTATAAATCATAGTAAACTCCGTATTTGAAACTTTCGGAGTTGAATGTTGAGAATTAAGTAAGTCTAATAAATTCTGAGTTGTGTTGCCGTATCGTGTTAAGTCCGGAAGTTAGTAAAGCATGCGCCAAAGGGCGAGTTAGCATTCCAGATTCAGTATAGCTTATTGTATGATTAGCAAGCATGTTGTAGAATAAAAAGAGATAGATTTTCAGAATAAAAGCTAATAAAGTAAAATCAGATAGACAGACAGTTTTATTGCTACAGACTAGCCATTCAGACAGATGGAATATTGGCTACAGATTAGCCAACAGTTAAAGAAGGATTTCAGAACCAGTATAATCAGTAAAGAATCAGTTCAGTATAGAAATAGATCAGAATAAGAAGTTAGATTTCAGATAGTCTTTTCAGTTATACATGCTTGCTATTTCTATGTGCTATTTGTTTGTTGAGACTTGTTGTTGCATGTGGGTACCCTTTAGCATCCCCACCGCCCCTGGGTTATAGCTATGTCAATACCAGATTCAGATACTGCCACCAGTTGGGCGATGCCGTCTGCCTAGAGGACGATGATGGCCGACCACCATGATAATACGGTCCAGATTACCCTGCTTACAGGGGCAGTTCAGTTCGCTCTGCGCAAAGCCAGATTACCCTGTTTACAGGGGCAGATTACTCTGTGTGCGCTTGTGGCCGGGGCCCAGATACAGATTTTTATAAAATTACCCTGTTACGTGCTTGCACCCAGGGGCAGTTTCAGTTACAGATACAGTAGCAGATTACCCCGTTGCGCACTTGCGCCAGAGGCGGGAGTCTTCGGACTCAGACACAGTTTATTGTCAGAGGCCAACGCCTGAGCTACATACCCAAGGGGGCCGGTAGGAGGAGCTCACAGTTATGAGATGAGTGGAGTGGCTTATTTTTGGTTGGTTTAGACCTGGGTAGGGGTAAATAGATTGTTCTGTTGGTTGGCACCTTCCGGCTTATGGGGGTCAGTCAGGTATTGTGTGTATTATTATGTATATCTATATGTGCTATTAGATACTGATAGACAGTAGGACGACACGTCATCAGGTACGCTCAGTTTAGATTCGGAATAAATAAACTCTCCCCAGTTATCCTCAGCTAGATAGACTCAGCTACTTCCTGCTGATATGTCATGTTATTGTTGCTATTCATTTCAGTTGTATATTTCAGTTTGCTTTACATGCTCAGTACCTGTGGTACTGACGCCCGTGGGGTGCTGCATTGCTTGCCTGCAGGTACTCACAGACGAGGAGCCGATCCCTCGTGATCCTAGCCAGCGCAGAGTTATCAACTCCTGTCATCCGGAGTTTGATATTCAGAGGTGTATTTCATTTTCTTTTGTTGTATAGTGCGGGTAGGTCGGAGCCCTGTCCCGACCATTCTATTATTACTTCCTAGAGGCTTGCAGTCTGATGTTTCCTGTGGTGGTGGAGCCGGTCGTGTGGGGCCGTGCATGTATATATGTGTTTAGTTGATGATGTTGGTCGTGTGGGGCCTTCTTCTGGTTATAGTTAGTGACCTTGTTGGTCATAAAGGTGAATAGTAGTTGTTTCAGAATTGTTCTGGTTAGCTGTCGTGTATTGTAGGTGGCTATAGGCCTAATCGGTCGGGGGCTGTATTTACAGCCGCTATATAGCCGGTTCATTTCTTGAAATAGAGCCAGAGTCTAGTAGGCACCAGGTGCCCGTCATACCCCCAAGGTGGGGTGTGACACTGTGTTTTTATCAGGTGAAATACACGTCGAAGCCTATGCGTCCATAGTCCTACTAGGTGCTTTGTTAGCATTTCTTTTTTGAGAATACCACTTTATATGAGCCTAACCATTAATATAAAATTGTAAGAGATTATCAAAATGATCAACTTTTGGATAACCTCTCTGCAATTCCGAGCAAATATATGAAAAAGAAGTCACAACAAGGGAAAGAAGAAACATACTATGTATGAAGATTTCATTCACATCATGGTCATTGTACTTTTGTTGTTATAGTTGTTTTATTTTTAGTTTTGGATATCATCTAATATTAGTTCAAATGGATCAATATAACCAATGAAGATTCATATGACTGAACCCAACTTGCATATTTTCCCTAACTTTGGCTCAAATCTGTGTATAGTTTTCTCTGATGCTAACAGAGGTTACTGTTTATGTTTCATACTTTTTGACATTAATATATCTTTTTTGTATGCATGTACTACTTGATTATCATCTCTTTTTCTTGGAATGATGGGAGACAGAATCATGTGCTAATAGTAAGAGGAAAATGGTGAATTTTTTTAACGAGAAAGTTGAAGAATCCAAATTGAAAGAGGACTAACTAAAATTTTCTTAAAAAGAGATATTCTAAATTAGCCCCAAAGAAAAAGGTGCAGAAGACTATCATAATTTTTTCTTCATTAGCCTAAAAATGTTAATTAGGCTTGGTTCCTTTAATTTTCGAAATTCTTTTCCTTGATATTTATTTTGTTAAACTTTTCCCTCATGATAGTTGATGGTAGTTGTTATAGAAGCCAAAATGTGTGGTTCCAATATGATATATTTATTTTATTATATTGTTATTTGAGGGTGAATTTCTAAATTTTTAGTTGATTCTTGTTTGCTATATGTAAGGTTATACTCTTAATGGATAAGAGTTGGATAAACATATTGAATAGGCTTGATCCTTTATATGAGGATGGGGTCAAAGGTTTCTTCATTTTGCATCATTAGATAGGCCTGATGCCTCTAAAATCTTGTGTCCATGCCGAAAGTGTCGTAATATGAAATTTGCCGAAAAGATTTGATTATTGAACATGTTGTGGTTGATGGATTTCTAACTAATTACACTAGTTAGATTTTTCATGGTGAGAAATCATCTTCATCAATATTTGTTGATTGGTTAGATAGAGATGATGAAATGCACTCGGGATGAGGAAAAGATGGTGGCAAATTACATATTGAATTGAATGAACTTGGTCTAGTTATTGGGCCAGAAGCAACTAGATTGAGTTCAAAACTTGGTGTGCTAGCATGAAATGGCATCTTTATGCCGTTGAATTATAAAAGATTGGAGACTTGTGCCTACTATGTACAAGGATATAATATGGGCTCATATTAAGGTGCATAGTAAAACCTATATACTAAGATGTTCTTGTTTTTTAATATTTTTTTTTTATATAAATGAGTTGTGTGTTAAATATATGTAGGAAAATACTGATGCAACTGATGATATGAGATACATTTTGATGGTGTCATTTGGATCTAAATGGAGAGAATCAAAGCATGAAGCAAAAAAAAAGTGGCTATAACCCGTACAATACTGATATTGAGCGCTTAGTTCATCGTCCGGACAAAGTTGAAGGAGATCAATAGCATTCATTAGTTTATTATTGGAGCTTAAAAGATGCAAAGGTATATGTCAGACCTCTATTTCTATACTTGCTCAACAAATTGAGAATTTCACAGAAGTTGCCACAAATTTTGTTGGTTATCTCTTTAAAAAAAAAAGAGCAGTACCACATGTATGCCCATTGAAAAAGTTATATACCTTTAGTTTGGAACTCAATATTGGGAGACGACGAAACCACATTCATGCATGGTATTACTTTCTTGTTTACTCCAACAAAGGTTTAATAATGCATGGATTGAAGGCCTACCATATGACTCATTAGATGGGTATGATCCACCAAAAATATTATTGATAGTACGATTATTGAAGTGTGTTTCCTGTTGAAACAAGTGAAGCAAAAAATATATATAATATATATATATATATATATATATATATATGAAATTAATTGTGTGCTTTTCTTGAAACATGAACATCACTTCTTGGGCAAATAATAGTAACTGATAAAATCTACATGTATTATGAAATTATAGCAAGATGGTGGGGCTTAATTTGAAATTAAATGGTAGTATTTGAAATTTAATGTCAACGTTCGTTTGGTTCTTGTGCTCATAAGGTAAGTTGATTTAATTTGCGTTTAGTATGCACATATGTTTCTGCACAATTCTTTGATGGCTGGAGTTGCATATTGTGTCAAGGCATCAACAACCAAATTGATGTAGCTTTAATATTTTTCTTAACTATTGATGTAATACAGCAATGCGTGAATATCTCAATAACCAAATAGTGCAGGAGCAAGTTGAAGCTACTGAAAATGTTTACATTGATATAAGGAATATTTTTTGCTCCTTGACAGATTTTTTTTTGCTATTCCTTATATATATTCAAAATTGTGTCTGCCTCTTATATAACATTATATTAAATTTTTTTAGAAAAAGAGCGAGAGAAACAAAGAAAGCTGAAAAAAGTTGATTCTGCCACACACATTAGGAAGGAGAAGTCATTCTCAGATTATAAATGATGTATGACATAATCATTATCTATTCCCTGCAATTTATAATTAATTAATACTTGTCTCGAATATTTCTTGGCAATCTCTTACTATTCAAAAAGATGACAAAGAAGAATAATGGTGTAAAGCCAACTCGTATTGAGGTGTTCTAAAAGACTTACATGAGAGAGAATAAACAACCAGTAAATGAGATAGCTGGCGAAATTATGGTAAATTCTTTTCTTTATAAATATTTAGATACTTTTATTCCATTATAATGTTTTAACTTTTCATCACTTTATCTTTCTTTCAAAAAAAAAAATGGATGATCTTGTTGAGGTGTATTCTGAGTTAAATATCCTTGGAAGTGCTTCTAATGAGATTTTCCGAACTCTAGGGAAAGGAGCAGCTTCAAGTTTAGTTTATGGACCAGTATATAAACAATCCCATGCTGAGAAAAGGGATTTTGATACAAGGGTTGAGTTGGAGGTTGAAAAAGCTACCTCAGCTATGAAAATTGAGATGGTGAAAAAATTATCTGAAGAGAAAAAAGAAATGGAATTGATGGATAAAAAGTTGGTAGAAGCAAAAGAGGATATGGAAGCGATAGAGAGAAAATTATCGAAAGCAAAAATTGATATGGAAGCAAATATAGTCGGTAAAGTAAAGACAGGGAAACAAGCATATTTGCAGTCTTTTGGTATTACTATTTCTGAAAATATAAAATCATATAGTAATGAGCGGGTAAATAATTGTGCTGTTCACAAAAAATTATTTTTTAAAGATGGTAATTTATTTGTTTTCAATTATAATAATCTTCCTCTTTTGTGATAGGTTTCTGGAAACTCAATTGAAGATTGTCAAAAATCATTATCACCCGTTTCAGTTCTTCATGCGAAAAAGGTTAGATAAAGTTTTACCAAAGTTTTGATGTTTATTTCACTTTGGTTAAATCTTAAAGATCATATGACCATGGGAACAATTCTTTTTTCTTGCTTTTAGTTGTGATTAATCGACTAACTATTAATTGCTATGGCTTATACTTAATACTTTGGTATTCTTCTTGCGGGAGCAAATCCTATATATCAATAATAACCTGACACTATTTAGCTGGGTTGAAAGGCGATAGACTAAGAAGAGAGGAAAGTTTATAAAGTAAAAAAAAGGAGGGCTATTAACCATTTTCTGGTAGTGTATTTCTTTTTTCTTGTTCTTTTCTTTTCTTCTTCTTTATGCCTTTTTTTCTTTGCACGATATTTTGTGTTTTTGAAAATGTCGAAATTGAAGTTCAATTTTGGTAGTTTCATAATTTACAAATGAATAAGATGATTGAATGTTTAACTTGTGTTATAGCTGATTTATTTGTTGGGTATTTAAATATGTGATTTTTTCATAGTGACCTATTTTATCGGATATATTTCATTGCAATCCTGGTTAAATATTGATTAAAGCAATCATAGAATTCTTTTTGATTTTCCTTCTGAAAAATATGTATACTATGTATTCTACAATTTGTAAAATTTTAAATTTCGTAAACTATCAACATAATCAATTTAATTTTTCTTCTCAGGATAACATGGTCAAGAAGACTGAAACTAGCGTAGTTGGCACAAATAAAAAGAAATGGGTAAGTTTGAAAAGATTACGAGACACCCTTTTTTTCTTTTCTTTTTCATCAAAGGGAGAAAGTTTTTCTATAGTTATTGCATTTGCATCAACTCTTCGATATGTTTGTTTTAGAAGACCCAATTAATTATTTTTGATATCCCAATTTATTCTAGTTAAGGAGGCAATAATTCTTTTTTATTATATAGTTATAATTCTTTTTTCTATATGACTTTCTTGTGCAGCATTTTTCAGTAAATTGAGGTCAATTATAAATTATTGACAGCGAAATTAATGAATTGTAGATTGATAGTTTCATAAAGTTCTATTGCAGATCTATTCAAGAAATTAAGGGAATTAATTCATAAAGCTTTATTACAGATTTATTCAAGAAATTAAGGGAATTAGTTTGAATTAGGAGTTTAGTTGGTTTAATGTTGCAATTATTTAGTTAGATTTCAGTTTTACTTAGAGATAGAATAGATCATTTGATTTGACTTCGTTTAATTTTATGAAACACATATTATATTGCTACTTTGTTCTTTGATTATAATATTAAAATATTTGCTTTACACATGTTTCATGTTTGTTACAAAAAGGTGACATTTATGAACGTACAAATTAAATATAAATATGGGAAAACGCACAAGTACCCCTGAACTAAGATTATATTTTTAATTACACTTTTTTTTAAAGGAATTTTATTGCCTCTCTGAATTATTTTAAATTGGAATATATACATCCTAAGTGTTGAAGTGACAAAGAGAGTATCAGTTCAGATTATATTTTCAATTACACTTTTTTTTAAGGGATTTTATTACCTCTCTGGATTATTTTAAATTGGAATATATACACCCTAAGTGTTGAGGTGACAAAGAGAGTATTTATTCTCTTAAAGGCATGTGAGAGATCAAAAATATGAACATATGTCATCTTTTAATTGAACACTTTCTAATTAATTAGTACACATAAGTAATTCACATTAAAACTTAAAACTAATATCTTTTAAATTTTTTTCCTTTCTTTCTTTGGGAAATATAATCAAATTTTATTAATTTTTCTTTTTTAGCTTAATTGGTGCTATTAAAAAGTAACAAAAATTAAATTGAATTTAGATTGTTTTAACAAATATTAATTTATTATGAAAATTATAATTTATAGATGTAGTGGTATTCCTGTAATATTAATGTCAATGCATAGACGTACTATATTCCTATAATAACTGATTTAAATTTAATTTTTCTTATTAATTTCTATTAATATAATTATCAATGCTAATCAAATTTATTTCTTTTTAAAAGTAATTAGTGCTATTAAAAAAAAGTCAATGGTAACGTATGTTATTAGTTAAGATTTTTTAGAAAATCAAATATGTATAAATTGAAAAAATATATATATTTTTTAAAAAAATTAAAATAATAATTTAAACACGAAAAAAAGGAACCCTAACATTTTTAGATATTAAAATTTTCAAAAAATATCTTGTTAAAATTAATTCAACTACTAAATTTGACATCAGAATAAAAAATAATATGAAGAAATGACAAAATCAACAATAACGTTAATTATTAAAAAGGAAAAATTAATAAAATTTGACTTATTCACAGAAAAGGAAAGAAAAATAATTTAAAAAATATCTATTTAAATTTTAATGTTAATTAATTATGTATACTAATTAATTATAAAATATCTAATTAATTAGAAAAATATCTAATATAAAATAATATATGTCCATATTAATTAGAGTTTAAGTCATTTTGCCTCTCACATGCCTTCAAGAGAGTGAACACACTCTCTTTTTCACCTCAACCTTTAAAGGGGTATATATTTCATTTTAAATTAGTTCGGGGGGAAGGGGGAAGGGGGGAACCCCCTAAAAGAAAATATGTATAATTGAAAATATGGTTATAGTCCGGGATTTTCCCTATAAATATTTGTATCGTAAAAAAGATTATAACAAAATTTTTATCGATATTTAAAAAAAATTTGACAGCGATATCGGGAAGGATTTAGAATGGAATAATATCGATTCATACAGATGAAAATGTAGAAAATTTAAATGTAGAAAATACTAATATGACATTTTGTAAAGTTTTTAAAGAATGTCTCTAATTTTACGACACTTGATATTAATGAAAGTATTGAAAATTTTAATGTGACATTTTATAGAAGGCCACAAGTATATGTGATTAAAAAGATAATTATACCAACATTTAATTTAAATGTTAGAAATTTAAGTGATGTTTCATAAATATTATAAATTTCTTACTGATATTTACCAAAATATTAAAAATAAATGTCATATTTTTTTATTGATATTTATTAAATATTAAAAATAAATATCGTAAATTTCTTATCAGCATTTACTTAAAAGTTAAAAAAATAAATTTCATAAATTTGTTACTGATATTACCTATGTGATGCAAAATAAACATCACAAATTCTTTTCAACATTTACCTAAATGTTGGAAAAATTTTGGTACTAAAATTTATAATATTTATTCCAAATGTAAATTAAATATGAACAAATTTATGATATTTAAATAACTTAATACGATATTTATATAATGCCTATCATATCTTTGCTTTCTCATAGTGCTATCAATATTATTATCCTGGTTATTATCTATTTAGAAAGAGCTTATTCTTAAGGTCTTATACTTCTTGCTATTCTTGTTTCTATTATCTTTCTATTTATATTATTTAGAAAGATGAAGAGGTTATAGATTAAGGGTAGATAAAATAATTTTAAATCTATTAAATAAGTACATTGATCAATAATTATTGAATTTTTTTTCATGAATCCACTTTTTTATTTAATTTTTTTTTAAATGCACTACTTTCTATCTTTGTTGTGTAATTAAAAAGAAATTTCAAATAAGTTACTTCATGTAGTGTTTTTAACTATAAATTATCTTTTTGATAATTTTATAACTAAAAATGCACATGAAAGTATGATATTTATATATAACCAAAAATTATTTCTTTAACAGAAACTATTTCATTTGTATTTTTCTTTGAGTTTTCAATTATAAAAAAACATTGCTTTGGTAATTATATACTCAAGTGTTCATTTTTATTTAGTAAAATAACAAAATATGATGTTTATATATAATAATTTATTATTTCTTTAATACACATGATTTCATTTGTATTGTTTATTTTCTATATTAGGTAAAGAAGGCAAAAAACAATTCTTAAAAATAAGCTCACGATAAATATAATTTAGATAGATTTACAATTAAATATTTATTATATTATTACAAATTAATATCCTTGTACAAGTTTTGAATTTCAATTGCTGCATTGAGTTGTAATTTGTATGGTGTTAACTTTGTTTGACAATGATTTAATATACCTGATAAAATTTTAAAAAGATATAAAATTTTATTTCAAGTCCTTTTTTAATAATAAAATGTTAAAATATTCTCAAATTGTGTAGAAAAAGGCATCCCCCTTTAAAACACTATTTGAAAATAATTTAGAAAGAATCTAGTCAATACATATTTGCCAACATGAGAAGTATAATTATACAAGAGCATATTTCTCCATCTGTGGTAAAACTTAATTGGATATGCTTCTTCTAATATGGTCAAATTTAGTGGAGTACTCTCATTGTGTTCACTAAGAATTCAATATTACATAAATTTTAAAATACGCAAATATATAATTAATGATATTTTTAGAAAAAAAAGCTAATATAAAATATGAAAGAAAAAAGAAGAAAAATAATTTTTTTCTTGAATAATATATCATAAAAGAATGAAATATATTAGAACAACTAAAAATATCAAATGAGTATAACTATGTATTTTAAATTTAATAACAATTTACAAGGATAATATTTTTTAAAGAATTACTTAAATTTTTAGTTTAGTGGTGTGGAATCTCTTAAAAATAAAATATAAAAGTTAGAACCTATATAAATACTACTGCAAGTTGGGTAAAAATATTAATATACTGTAAAAATTTTATGTAAAGTATAAAATTTTGATAAATATTATAAAGTGGTGGAGAATTCTGAGATATTAATAAGATTTTTAAAAAATAAAATAAAGAAATATAATAAAAAAGAAAAATAATAATACTACCTCTATTTCAATTTGTTTGTCTTACTTTTCTTTTTAGTCCTTTTAAAAAATGACTCTTTTCTGCTTTGACAACTCTTTAATTTTAACTTTCAACTTATCATGTTTAAGATCATAAGATTAAAGAGAATTTTAGTACATTTATCATATCCTTAGTTTAATTTAAGATTACAAGATAAAAAAAATAACTCTTTTATGCTTTGGCAATTCTTTAATTTAACTTTCAACTTGTCATGTTTAAGATCATAAGATTAAAGAGAATTTTAGTACATTTATCATATCCTTAGTTTAATTTAAGATTACAAGATCAAAAAATCTTCTTTACTTTGTTAAACTTAGTGTCAAGTTAAAATTAGAAAAATAATTAAAACGGAGAAAACTAAAATTGTGGCTCTAATATATCAGCTCTCATCACACAAAAACATGTTTACATTTTATTTTTCTATTTTAAAATATTTATAAAATGTGTAATTAGCATTAATTAGCAATAAAGCATAAAATATTATATATATAAATTTATTGGGCCCATGCATCGCACGGGTTATATAATCCAGTATCATATTATTATTTCTATTATATAGAAGAGTGAAGTTTGGGATGACCAACGGTATAATTGATATTTTAATCTAACTCAAGTTTGTTGTATTGGATGAAAAAAGCTTTACTAGAGCTCAAGAAGAAACTCTAGATGTATTGACATATTTACCCCTATGCTTATATCATCAACATCACTTTATTTATGTTCTCCCAAAACATGAACCCCATAGGTAGATCCCACTCCCAATCCATTCTTATTTTGTTTATACCTTCATAAATCTATGTATCTTTCTTTGATATGAATCCTAAGTTGAATTGATTTATTTTATATTTTCTAATCACATATTTTAAGTAATTTTGTGTATAACTAAGTTTAAAAAGTAATCACTGATTATTTGCACGCTTATATTCTTAAGACCACTCAGTTTCATTAAAAAAATCCAGTTAAATTTTATATTTCTAAAGTACTTCCTTCATCCATTATTACAATATTGATTTGATATATCTTTTATTTTTTAAAAAGTAATATAATTTTATCATATTGTGTCCATCCTAAATTACTTGTCTACTTTTCCTTTCACACATTCCTTAAGAAATTATAAATAAAAATGATATTTTTACTAATTTACCTTTTATCTCTTTTTAATATATTTTATTTATGTGATTTATTTAACCGTATCGAGATTAACAATAGAGAAACTTTCTTGGAACTTTATAATATTTATACTTTCAGAAGAACTGATTTTAAAGGCAAAATAAAAAATAATTATTAATTCTATCTTGATTTTAAAAATTGTCAATTAGAGATATGTATTTTTAATAATTTGGAGAAAAAATGTGGGATGAAGGGAGTAATAAATTCAATCTCCTGAGAAATGCATCGGGAAATGACTATAGTTAATAATAAAGATAGATTAGGAATTAATTGATAAATTATCTCTTGATTATCTAAACTCGACAAGTAAAAGTGGACATCTATTTTTAGTATAGTGAACAAGTAAAATCGAATAGAATAAATATTATTTATTCAAATTATTTATAAACATCAAAAAATTCAATGATTAAAATTCAAAAGTACTAGTACAACATCACAACTACAGAGCACAATTCTTTAACATTATTATTATTATTATTATTAAGGAATCGATTGATTGAAATTAGGAGAAATAATCCCATAATAAAATTTTACATAAATAATTAATGTTTATTTGGAAAGATTAAAAAAAGAATATATCCCACTTAATCCCCTAAACTTTTTAGGTTTAAGAAATAATGTCTCCTTCGTCTTTTTCATATATAAATAATTCTCTTAATCGTAAATCAACGGTAAGAATTTAATTGGATCATTGCATGTAATTTTCATATGTTGGAAATGACCTTCAATTATGATCAATTATTATATATCTTTCTAAAAAATAAAAACAATAACTAATAGCACTAAATATATTGTATAAAAATGAGTAATTTAATTTAATTTATCTAAAAAAATATTTGAGGCAAAGAAATAATACGCGGTCCATTCATCTTTTGCATGAAATAATCACTTGAATTAAAATTTTAAGAATATTTCGGAATTCTGAAATATTATATTACCTATAAATGATATTATCATTTGAAATTATTGAATTTTATTTTTCTATTATATAGAAAGATGAAGTGGGAACGATCAAGGGTAATTTTGTCATTTCGCTAAGATCATGCTAACTTGTGCTATACACTTTTTAAATGAGAATTGAATATTTTAGTCAAATAACATAAAAATCAGAATCTTCTCTTTTAATTCAACACTATTTTTTTTACCTAATTTTAGAAGGTCCATCATGTATTTGGGTCTTTTCTATTTGATCTATTGATTATATTTGGGTAAATAAAATTATTTTTCAGCTTTATTTTGTAATATGGTTATATCACTTTTTTAAAATTAAGTTTTCTATTTCTACTTGATAAAAATAAAATATATATATATATATATTAATAAAAGAAAATACATGTTATTTGATATGATGTCAAAATTCTCATGTAAATAGAGTTTTGCAAAAAATATTTAATAAAAATAAATATAATTTTTAAAATTATTTTACTAATATAAAATTGGTAAAATGTTATTATGATGGAGTGTTGGTCGAAGTTAAAATGTATCATGCTAGCTGTTTAAACTAAATCACATTAATTTATCATGGTTAGATCATATATTAATGAGAAAATATACATTGATTAATTGTGATTTAGTGATAAAAGTATATATGAAAAATAGATTTCACATATTCATTAGTTTGACGTAAATATTTAATGCAAATAATTTCGCTCGGGACATATTACAATTCTGAGTATAAAAATGAATATATATATTAATAAACACTGTGTTACAGGTTCATACAATATTTTAATAAAATGTATATTAGATTATGTGTCAGATGATTTTTAAAATATTTATTGAGAATATAAAATTAATAAAATATACCATAAATTAAAAATAATGTTCAATAATGATGCTATAAGTATAAAAAAACATATTATTCATATGTCAAAATAAGATATAAAAATAGATAAAGTTATAATGAAAATAATTTATGTAATTTTTTTTAAATAAATAAGTATAGACTATTTTTTTTTTTAAATAAATAGGTATAGACTATTTTTTGTAAGAAAAATACATCTAAAGTATTAAACACCATAAGTAGTTCTATTTAAGAGAAATGACATTTTAGTTAGCTTAACTTTTTTTAGTCATATTATTTCAAAATAATATATTATAGAATTTCAGTAATTAAACATTCAAATTTAAAAAGTCTCCTTTATTTCAATTTAAAAGAATATATTATATAATTGCCTCACATAATTTTTCATAATAATAAAACTTAATTATTTATTCAATATTAAAATTCATAATATGATTTAATTTTCTAACATTTTTTTTCTATTATAAGATGTTGAATATTTTTATATAAGAGCATATAAAAAATGATAATCAAAGTTTTACTAAAGTTATGCAACAAGATGATGAATCAATGATAAATTTGTTTAGATTACATTTGAAATATGAAGGAAAAAAAGTAAAATTTACATCGAATTAAGTAAAAAGTAAATTAATTAATGTGAAAATGAGATTAAAAAAATTACAAGAACATACTTTTCTATCAAAGAAGAAAATCTTTTAAACTTTACTTGAGTACAGAAAATCATTTAACTTTTTTAGAATTTAATTTGAAAAGGCGCATAAGAAACTTATGACTGTCAATTTTTCTAAAAACTTTTTTAAAAATTTTAAAAATTGATTAAGAGTTAGATTTTAAAACTTTTTATGTGTTGGGCCCTTGTTATACACAGGCTATACTTATCTAGTTCTTTTAGAAGAAGGCAAATCAACCCAAACTATTAACTCGACTTAGTCCTTTCTTCTGTCGTGTATTTTTTAATTCTACCAATGTTGGTGATGATACATTAATTCCATCTGACATTGTATTATATCAAATCTTTAATGAAAAAAGAAATAGATCAAATAAAATAGTACATAATAGAGCGTAATATGCTACATAGAGCACAAACAAAATACAAGAAATATCTTCACTATGAAGAAGAATATTGGAGACAGAAAGCAGGGGAAACATGGTTTCAGGAAGGAGGCAGAAATACAAAAATTTTCCGTGATATTGTAAAATGGAAGGAGGAATAGGCTACAGTTGCAGAGAATACAACATTCACAAGAAAATTGGCTAGAAGGGAAGGAGATACTTGCAAGAGAAGCCATTTAATTTTATCAAAGCCAGTTCATACAGGAAGAGGAGGTAAAAGAGTTCAGTCTACTACAACATATACCAGAAAAGGTTTTCAGGGAAGAGAATGAAGAATTATGTAGAAGTCTAACCACGGAGGAGGTCAAAAAAGCAGTCTTTATACTGAATGGAAACATCGCAAGTGGTCCGGATGGGCTATTAGGTTGCTTTTATCAGGCTTGCTGGGAAATTATCAATATTGATGGGTTAAAGGTGATACAAGACTTCTTTAAAGGAAATACTCTAGCAGAGGCTATTAATCACACTAATTTGGTACTATTACCGAAGAAAAATGTGCTATAGACTTTCTCTGGTTTGAGGCCTATTAAAGTCATATGAAGGGTGGTCCATGACAGATTGGAGATAATTGGGGCATTATGTAAGCTCTATCATGATGGTGTCGGTTATGACTAAGCCTCCCATTCTTCCTCATATTTTCAGATAATCATGTTCATGTCTCACGATGTTATATTTTATAGCATATTGAACCATTGATCAATTTATGAGTTTTTATTTATATTTTTAAGTATGACACGCTATATGATTTCTATTTCTAAACCTTGGGTCATTATGTTCAAATTACGGTGAATAGCTTATAATTATGTATATTTCAGAAATGTGGCTTTTAGCATATTGCCCTTACTCTCATGATCTATCTTGATTTATATTTATGATTTCATATGATCTTTTTGCTAGCATGCTTTACTACCTCTACATACTTAGTACATTCAAAGTACTGACCGCATACTCTATGATATATCGTTTCATAATATAGGTTGGAGCGACCAGTCTCAGTCTCGTCATTAGCTCGCTCCCACTCAATCCAGCTCTATCCTGTTTTGGGTGAGTCCTCATGATTCGAGGACGCCAGTTTTGGTTATATCTCTTTGTCATGTCTTTTAGTTTGAGTCTTTAGCGAGCTAGTTGGGGTTGTTGTCCTATCAGCTCATCAGGTATTTAGAGGTTTTTCAGACAATATGTATAGATGTTTTCGTCAATGTTGGTTCGTGTCACTTCTATGTTGATATGCTATGCCGACTTCCGCTTACACCATGTTCATGTGTTATTTTTCGCTTAATTATGCTCTTAAGTCATGTTATGTATGTTCCATGGGTTAGCTTGGAGCCATACGTGGTTTTAGGTCCCGTTCTTGATCCGGGATTCCAGCTCGGGTCGTGACAACTGCCAACCTTGATTTCTCCATATCAGACAGGTTTTGTGAAAAGGAGGAGTATAATTAAGAATGTCCAGAAAATCACTATTGACATAAGAAAAAAGGGAAAGTGATATGGCCAAGCGCACACGCAAATACGTGGTCGTCAAGTAATATAGGACAGTGAAGTCTAGATATTGTATCCACAGAGACTTGTCAGATTAATTGTTTAGTTTGAATCCTCATTTCACTATTCAAGATAAATAGAATTATAGTTTTGCAAGAGTTTTGAGTGTACTTTCTATTAAAACTTGAAATATAACTCAAATATAATAAAAGAAATTCGCTTGCAGGTGAGTTGTGATTCAAATGATGACTAAGATCTAGGGTCTTGGCACTATCGCTGTCAGATTAAGTTTTAGGGTTCAATTACACTAAACCAAATCTTTCAAAGACTGTTAGTTTCAAGTTATGGACTAATTTCTCAACTTATTCTTCCGAATAGTCAAGAACTATCTCACTAACTCTAATACCTATATTCCTATGGTTGTAAGGGAACTGTGAGAAGATTGTTGAAGATACTTGATTCAACTTAATAGGGTTGCGGGTTATATCATTATCCACAATAACGAAATCAATTCCCTAAAATCTTGACAAGGAATCGAAACCTACTCTATGCTTCTTTATTTCTTAATCTATTTCGTGTTCCAAATATTAGAATAAATATCTGACGAAGTAGAACCATCTCTATTAAGATGACAGACCCATTCTCTGTATTATTAGTAGGTTAACCCTCATTTGTTCCCTCTTTCGAGTTCAATCAATGAGCTAAAAGAATATATTCGAAAGGTGATTAGACTAACGAACAAACATTAAATCAAGCATGCATAAACAATCTTAAGAAGAAGATTTAAATGTCTAGAATAAATGAACTTTAAACTACAACCATCAAGCTTGTGACCAAAACCCTAGATTAAATGTGTTTATCCATTTATGTTCAAGAGTAAACCTATAAGAATCATCATTCGAAAAACCAACAAAAAGTAATGAGTAATGAAGAAAAACCTAAGAAGAAAATGGAACTTCTTGTCTCTTGTTCTTCCCCCGAAAAAATGTTGTATATCCCTTTAACAAATGCCCTATAGATGTATTTATAAGCTTGGTAATAAATTCACCGTTTGCCCTTAGATAACTCAGCTTTGGACTTAGAAAAATATTTCCCAAATAGAGGCTGGCGTGCCACTTCACCCAATGCGCCTAATTTAGCTTGAATTTCTTCTGAAGTTTGGTTCCTCGTGTGCCACTTCAGCCATTTCACCAAGGTGTAAAATTCTGTAGTTTAGATGTTGGCGCGTCACTTCTCTAAATGCACTCAAGTGTGAAAGTAGTCACAATATACACCCAAAATAAAAAATTTCATTATTTTCACTAGCTTTCCAAAATAAGTTGGTATAAATTTTCAACAACCTATTATTCTCACAATTACAAAATCATACTATTCAAGAAACTTCTTCTTCCACAAAAGTACTCCAATTTTAAGAATTTCATAAAAATCTCTATCATTCATTCACCACCTCTTCACATTCACAACTCAAAACCATAAAAAATACCAAAACAACAATTCAATCAAGGATACAACATTATTGTAGAAGAACATATGATTTTAAGCCATGAAAAACCCACATTATAAAGATCAAGATTCTTTCCCAACAATGGTGACTTGGGTTTTGGTTTGGGGAGGAGAGAGTAATAGGAGCATGATTTCAAAAGCAAATACTAAAGAAAGAAGAAGTTTACTTACTTGAGTTGGAGATTCTTGCTTTATCAAGCTTTGGAGAAGACAAGAATGGTAGAGAATGGGAAAGGAGTTACTACTATAGAGAGAGAGCTCTTTTTTCTTTCTTTTAGTTTTTAGAGAGAGATGATGAATGAAAAATAAAAAAAAGGTATGGGTTAGGAATTTATGTTAATTTAGGGTCCTTTGGTCGGGTTTGACCCACGAACCAAAAAAGTTCGCCCAACACCCACCTGGCGCGGTACGCTAGCCACCACGCTCCAACACTTAGAGAATAAACTTTCAGATCAGTTAGGCTTGGCATGTCGCGCCTCCCACTACGACAACCTAAAGAAAAAATTTCTCTAAAGTTCCATACCTGGTGCGCCACGCCAGGTATTTCGCCCCAGACTTAAAAAAAATTCAGCTTTCTTTTTTAGCTTTTCTCCTCAAATTCCCTGTTTGTCTCTACAAAATAGAAATACATTAGAAAAGATGGGTTGCCTCCCACCAAGAACCTTATTTATAGTGAAGACATGATATTCACGGGTTGCCTCCCGTGCAACTCCCGATTTAACGTTACGACATGACACAAGACTTTTCAATCCTCCAATCGAGAGAGATGATTTGTTACCTAATTCTCTGTGCTTTTCCAATCTTTCATCTCAATATCAAACTCCTGGAGTAGCAGTATCCACAGAATAAGCCTTGGTTTGGCATCTTTCTTAGCAAACAAATATCTGATTGCAGCATGGTCAATATATACCACCACCTTTGTCCTGACTAGATAGACCCTGAATTTATCAAAAGCAAATACCACAGCCAACAACTCCTTTTCAGTCACAATGTAGTTTTTATGAGCTGCATCTAGTGATTTACTTGCATAGTAGATAAACTGAAATCTCTTCCCTCCGTTCTATCCCAAAAAACTCATATAGAGAAATCACCGGTATCACACATTACAATATATGGTAATTACCAGTCTGGAGTAATGATGATTGAAGTTGTTATCAACTTTTCCTTCAAAACCTTGAAGGCCTATAAATACTCTTCATTAAAAGAAAACATAACATCATTTTCAAAAGCTTGTACATCGGGCTGGCTATCTTGAAGAAGTCCTGAATGAACCTCCTACAGAAGCCAGCATGTCCCAAAAAACTCTGCACCCCTTTTACAGACACAAGAGGTGGTAGCTTCTCAATGGCTTCAATCTTAGCCCGGTCAACTTCAATACCAACTTTGAGATCTTGTGGCCCAAAACTATCCCTTCACGTATCATGAAATGACACTTTTCCCAATTTAGCACAAGATTGGTCTCCTCACACCGAGCTAGCACAACATCCAAATGGTTCAGACAATCATCAAAATCACTTTCACAAACTGAAAAATCATTCATAAATACTTCAACAAACTTTTTCACCATGTCGGTGAAAATAGACATCACATGGCTCTGGAATGTCCCTGTTGCATTACACAATCAACACGGTATCCTTTGAAATGCAAATGTGCCGAAAGGGAAAGTGAAAATAGTCTTCTCCTGATCCTCCTGGGCAATCATGATTTGATTGTACTCAGAGTACCCATCCAGAAAATAAGAGTAGTCATGCCCAGCTAACCTGTCCAACACCTGATCCGAAAAGGTAATGGGAAATGATCTTTCCTGGTGGCTGTATTAAGCTTGTGGTAATCAATGCAAATCCTCCATCCTGTGACTTTTCTCTGAGGTATCAATTTATCTTTTTCATTTTGTACCACTGTCATTCCACCCTTTTTCGGTGCATACTGAACTTGGCTCACCCAGTGACTGTCTGAAATAGGAAAGATGACTCATACATTTAGCCACTTTATTGCTTTCTTCTTTACCACTTCCTTCATGATCGGGCTCAATCTCCACTAGTGTTCTATACTGGGTTTGGCACCCTTTTCTAACAATATTTTAAGCATACAAAAGGAACTGCATATCCCTTTTATGTTGGCTATGGTCCGTCCGATCGCTGTCACATGATCCTATAGCACCTTCAACAATCTATCAACCTGTTCATCAGACAACGAAGCAGATATTATCACAGGTAATGTGTTATCATTGCTTGGATAAGTATATTTCAAATGAGCTGGTAAAGACTTTAATTTAAGAACTGACGCCTTCTCAATAGAAGATTTCGGTTTCTCCCAAGTCAAAGGCCTATCAAGTGTCTCCAGAGAAGCCCCTCTCCTGATATAAGAGCTAGTAGCATCCAAGCCTTCCAAACATTCGGCCACCTCTGAACTGTCTATCTATTCCTTCTCATATACCAAAGCTTTCCTCAACGAGGCCTCATGTGATAAATACTACTCTAATGCTTCCTTGGACATTTCAAGCTCTACCACCGTAATGGTATTTAACTCCTCATAGTGGGGTGAAAATTGTGCCACCCTGAATACATCAAATACTGCTTCCTGATCATCCACTGTCATCGACATCTTCCCTGACTTCACCCTGATAACCGCATCTGCTGTAGCTAAGAATTTTGTCCCCAAAGTAATGGGTATTGCTTCATCAGCATCATAGTCAAGGATAATAAAGTCCACCGACAAAATGAATGATCACACTTCAATAAGCATATCTTCAATAATACCTTCAGGATAAGTGATTGACCTGTAGGCTAACTGCAACGTCACTATAATGGAGCGTGGTTCTCCTAACCCCAACATTTCGAACAGCGATGCAGACATGAGATTAATGCTTGCACCCAACTCACATAGTGCTAAGCCAACTTCTCTGTTTTCAATGATGACTGGAATAGTAAAACTCCTGGATCCTTCAACTTCGGTGAAATCTTGTTTTGCATCCGGGAACTGCTTTCCTCTGTAAGAGCCACAGTCTCAAACTCTGTGAGCCTTTTTTATTAGGCACAATATCCTTAAGATATTTGGCGTACTTTAGAACCTTCCACAATAACTCTACTAATTGTAGATTTACATGCACTTGCTTCAAGATGTCTAAAAATTTCTTGCATACTACATCCTCTTTCTTCTTTCTAAATCTCTGTGAAAAAGGAGGGGTGGTCTGACTTCTATTGCTTTTGGCTGTGAATGACTCGACTCACCAACTTCTTGCTTTGATTCTGCAACTTGTTCTGACTCTGCCTTGTTGTCTCTATCATCACTTCACCCAATTCTTTTCAACTACGCAAATTAACTGCGCTTACATTCTCTTTGGGATTCTTCTTTGCATTACTTGAAAGTGCCCCCTAAGGTTTAGTTGTTTGCTGAATTACCAACCGTCCTAGTTGCCTCTCCAACTTATGAATTGACTTTTGGATCTCATTAACAATTTGAGTATGCTGACCTATCCATTGCTTCATTATCTCCTCTAATGAACTGTTAGGCTGTTGGCCCTAATTTCTCTGAAAGTTATTTGGGGGTCTCTGAAAGTCTTGGTTTCCTCCTCATGGAGGATTAGCTGCATTCATGTATCCCTGATTATAACTGTTCTCTTGAAATCCTCCACTGCGACCTTGTTGCCTCACATAATAAATAGATTCTCGGTTTAACAGACAGCCCGAATAAGCATGATCGCATGCCTCACATATGGTGGTGGAGTCTGAACTTGCTGAACCTGATTTACCGCTGGTATAGTCACTAACTTGCTGATCATATTCACCAACTGACTGATATCTGACCGAATCGCAGCCACACCATCAACCTCAAGTTTTCCTTGAACCTTTGTTACTATGAAACCTCTACCTGATTCCTGAAAAGTGATAATCTTGGCTCCCAGCCGACATGAGATTCAACAAAGCTTCTATCTCATCATAATTCTTGGACAATATTTATCCGTGTGCAGTAGCATCAAGTAGAATCTTAAACTCTGGCTTCAGTCCCTCTATAAAATTATGCCAAATAATCTCCTTTGGTTGCATATGATGAGGGAAATCTCGCTAATATCCCTTTGTATCTCTCCTAGGCTTGAGCCAAGGTTTCACCATCCAATAAACCTTAAGATCTTTCCTCTCAACTTCTTTATTCTCCTCGAAGAGAAAAATCTGTTTATGAACTTACTGGAAAGAGCTTCCCAAGTATTAATGGACCTTGCTCGTTCATTCTGAAGCCATTCTTTTGTCTCCAATCAATGAAAATGGAACAAAATGAGCTTAACATAGTCATCAGAAATATTTTGGTAATGAAAATTCTCACTCAGTTCCACAAATGTCATCAAATTCCTGTGGGGATCCTTATGCAGCTTGCCCTAATACTGACAAGTGTTTTGAACCAACCGCACGGTTTCCTCCTTTAATTTAAAGTTCCCAGTGATGGCCGAATTGATGATTGCTTTAGAAGCGTTTTCTAAGTTCGGCCTAGAAAAGTTTAGTACTGGAATACTTTCTTGGTTGTTGCACGTTCTTGCTCATTGTTTTCTATCATTACTACTAACCGATGAAACCTTTTTATTTCATGATCAAAGTGAGCCAAGGGTTGTCCTTGACTTCGAGTGGTTGGCATGCACTGAACAAATAATACCTGAAATATGCAAAAACCAACAATCAACGCAAAATACTAAACTATGAAATAAAAATTCCAACCAAAAATAGTTAATCATATTCAAGTCCCGGGCAGTGGCACCAAAAACTTGATTCGCCAAGTGCACATGCAAGTGTACTTGGTCATCAAGTAATATAGGACAGTGAAGTCTAAATATCGTACCCAGAGAGACTTGTCAGATTAACTTTTTAGTTTGAATAATTATTGCACTATTCAAGATAAATAGAATTATAGTTTTGCAATAGTTTTGAGTGTACTTTATACTAAAATTTGAAATATAACTCAAATCTAATAAAAAAATTCGTTTGCAAGAGAGTTGTGATTCGAATGATGATTAAAATCCAGACTCTTGGCACTATTACTTTTAGGTTGAGTTTTAGGGTTCAAGAAACCTTACATTTTATAAGGATAATCTTCTCAGAACATGATGAAACATGGATAAAATGTGACAAGCGAGCGTAAAAATATGCCCAAGATCAGAAAGCCAACAAATTTGATCATAAATTTAGATATTGCAAAGCTTATGATAGGGCCTCATGGATATTCCTGACAAAAGTACTTAGAAGAATGAGATTTGCATAAATATTCATTGACATGGTTTGGAGGCTATTGGCTAATAACTGGTATTCAGTTCTTCTCAATGGAAAAGCACATAGTTTTTTCCGTTCAACTAAAGGTATCAAGCAGCGTGATCCAATATCACTTGCACTATTTATTCTATCAGCTGAGGCTTTGGCTAGAGCCTTGATGGCTCTGTTTGAAAAAGGATTATACATTGGATATGGAATGCCTAAGTGGAGTGAAAATTTAAACCACCTTTCCTATGCAGATAATACTATAGTATTTGCAGCAGCCCATGAAGCCTCTCAATAGATGATAATGGAGACACTACACCAGTATGAGACTCCGTCTAAACAACTAATAAACAAAAGAAAGAGTGCCTTCGTTATGCATACTAATGCACAAAACTCTTTGGTGCAATTAGTGAGCCAATGTACTGGGATGGCCAAAGGGCAATTTCCCATTACATACTTAGGCTTCCATATTACACACACCAGGAAGAGGAAGGTTCACTACACAGAGCTAATCAAGAAATTAAAGGATAAATTGCTATCTTGGAAAGGAAAGTTGCTATGTTATGGGGGTAAGACAGTATTGATCACAAATGTCAGAGTGTTTCTATACATATATTATCAATAATTTCACCTCCTAAATGTGTGGTAATGGAGATTCATAAAATATTTGCCAAAAACTTCTAGAACAATAAAGAAAATGGTAAAGGAAAACACTATTTAGCTTGGGAGAAGGTCTGTTTCCCTAAGCAGGAGGGGAGTGGGCTTTAGGTCATTGTTTGACTTCTCAAAAGTCATGTCTGCAAAGATATGGTGGAAATTCACGACAGAGAGATCATTATGGACAGATTACATATGGAACAAGTAATGTAAAAAGAAGATTCTTACCCTAATGATGTGGAAGGGAGGATCTTAACTATGGAAGAATAGGTTAGAAAACAGACATTCTTTAGAAAATATCATATGGTGGGAACCTAGAAGTGGTACATCAATTGTGTGGTTTGATAACTGGACACAAGTAGGTCCAATATACTTACAAGCTATAGAAGGGATGACAATTAATGAATCAATTGAGGAAATTGCAGAGATTAGTCTAGAGGATCAGTGGGACTATGGCAAGTTAGAAGAAATAGTTCCATTACCTATCATCAATTAGATAAAGGAGAGGATTGGCAACTGGAGAAGAACAGACTTATATGATAGACCCTGGTGGATGGCAACAGGGAACGATAATTTTACAGTAAGAAGTACATAGAATGTATTGAGGCAGAGAAACACTTATCAAGATCATCTTGAGAAGATATGATTAAAAGGGCTGCATTTCAAGATCTTTTTTTTTTTTTGGTTTGGAGGCTATGGAAGGCTAAACTCCCTATAGATGAAGTGCTTGCTAAGATGGGGATCTCAATAGTATCTAGATGTATATGTTGTTCAACTCCACAACAAGAAACTATGGAACATGTGTTCCTCACAGGTGAAGTAGCTACAAAGGTATGAACCTATTTCATAAGGGTTGCTGGAATACAAGGACCATTCATTCAGGAAAAACAAATAGTGAAGAAATGTTGGAACATAAAAGCAAATGAAAAACTAAGACAACTATATCAGGCCACCTTGGAAATGAAGGAACGCTATGATTCATAAAGGAACTTATTCCTACAATAGGGTCATCTATGACATAACCATAACACTACACCTATACATCAAGATGAAGTACCCTTGGTTGGGAAACCTTCCTACCTACTAGGCTTTAATGATTCAGCATCTGGAAGAGTATAAACCTATCATTGGTTGTAAAAGGGTGAACTGGAACTTCCCTCCATGGGGATGGTACAAATGTAATATTGATGGGGCTTTTAGAGGGAATCCAAGTCCTAGTTCTCTAGCTTTCTGCGTTAGAGATGAAGGTGGTGATGTTGTATGTGCTAAGGAGGGTAGAAGAATTTCTAATGGCACAAACATGAGGGCAGAGGGAGCTACAATTAAGAAAGAATTGGAATATTGCATTCAGAATCATCTATTACCAGTGATACTGGAAACTGACTCCTTGACCTTGAAAATATTCTAACAGGAAATTGGGAAGTACCATGGAATGTTGCTATAGATGTTCAAGCCATAGAGGAGATGAGAAGGGATAAGAAAGTCCAGTTTTGTCATGTCCTAATGGAAGGGAACAATTTGGCTGATTATTTTACTAACTTAGCTTTTTATTTTGCAGGTGATTTCATATTTAATTCATTTCAGGAGGTTCCAAGTTCAGGAAGGAAGATCATTAACTTAGACAAGTCATAAGTACCATACATCAGAACAAAAACATTACAGAGAAGACTGTGATCCATGCGAGGTAATCTAGAAGTACATTCAAACAGCTAAAGGCTTGCTATTGCAGTAAGTAATTAGTTGTGCAGAGGTGAGAATAGATTCATTCGATGACAGATTCGACTACACAAACCTACACTTTATAAGGAAATAAAGTTAGACCGGAGGGTAAGCTGATATTGTAATATTTGAAAGAATTTTATTTTAGTTTTGATACCATTGCATCTGGTGAGAGCTTGAGGTGTTCAAAAATGGTATCAAAAAAAGGCATGCAAAAAATAGTTAGCCTAACAAAAACAATTACAGATCAATTTTGCAAATTAAAGCTAAACTTTTTAATAGTTTGTCTACTGAAATTCTATGCGATGTGTGGTATTAACTTCTACGGAGGTTCAACCTGTGGAAGAACTTCAATATACGATTTAAAAAAGAATTTTATAGCAAAGGAGAAGTAGATCTATTACCTGGAAAGTGCAAACCCCAAACCCTCAGAAATGGGGCACACGCACGAGATTTTGAAGTTAGCAGGATCTCGAATAAGGCAGGGCGAACAGAAAAAAGAACAAGAAGATAGACTTACCATATTGTAGTGCAGCATTGAGGAAATCGCGGAAGAAATGAACAAAAGACAATGAAGGAAGAAGCCTGCAATGAATGCAGTGGAGCAGAGGAAGATGAAGAGGGGGAGGTCTTGATAGTGACCTTTTCATTTTCTGAGTTATCTATTTTCTTTTTTCAATGGGCCGATTTTCTAGGGCCTTGTATATGGATCTTGTTTTGTTTTATTAAAATAAGGCCGTATGGCTATTTGATTTTAAGAAATAAATAATATGTTAAATCCCGAAATAATTTATATTTGTAAAGGTGACTAAGATTAGGGGTTGATGTTCGGGTCATCGGATTGAATATGAGAATTTGAGTTTGGACATTCGGTTTTCGGATTAAGAAAGTACAATCTAAATCCAATCCAAATAAGTTCATATTGGATTGGATTTTTGAAGTTCGGTTTCGGATTAATCGGTTTAGATTTTTCGGATTTTTAGTTTTGACTTTTGAGCTTTTTAGATAGATCATAACAAGTAATAACCTCAATCCACCCAATACTTTGCTTCTTGAAATTTATATTTTCTACAATTAACAAGAATTGAGGTACCGCACATGCCGTGTATTAAACTTTACTTGTGAAATATTCTATATTTTTATATTTGATTAATAGAAAATCTCATATTAATTTAATATTATGATGGGTCGGAGGTAATTTATTGGATCTTGAAAATTAAACTTATTAGTATTTGACACATATGATATGAATAATTGAGTAGGGTTAAATATAAGGTATAAAAATTTAAGATTTTCAGATATCCAAAAATCCACAATACTAAATCTAATATCCAATCCAAAATCTATAATTTTAAAAAATGAAATCCAAAATTCAAAAATTCAAACCCAAAATCTAAAAAATTCAAATTTCGATTTGAATTTCAAATTGACCCAAACTATAACTAAGATGCGGAAGAGGTTGGAGAGGAAAGTTTAAGAAGATACATTGAGGAAAAAACGGGAATGTTTTCATGAAAGAAGCCAAAAAAGAAAAAATATAGTGAGCAATCCTACAATGATTGAAAAAAATAATATAAAAATCCCCAAAAAAATATTTTTTAGTATGGTTGATTTATTACATTTTAATGTGAAAATTTTCAAATTTTTATACCCTTTTTGTAGTTATTAAATTTTTTATTAGTTATTAAATTTTGTAATCTATGACATATTATAAGGATTATTTTCCATTAATATTTCTTGACCATTTTAAATTCAGATTATTCTTCGAATAAGTGAATAAATTGTTTTGCTTGAAAGAAACTGGAGAAAGAAATATTCTTCTTTCTATTTTTTGAGTTGATAGGCTTTCTATTAATTTAAAATTTTTATCGGATTTTGACTCCTGATTTTATACTAAAAGAGCTTATTAAATCCTGAAGAATACGCCTACATTGAATAAGTTATCCGTAAGGATAGTGTCATAAGCACGCCTCAAGTTATAAAAATTTTTGTGATTTTAAATTTTTCAACAATCTTAAAAATACTTTTTATGAACCAAGAAAATATATAGAGATATTGTCATTTATCCATGAAAAAGAAGTATTATTTCATTCATCCATAAGGAAGCCAATATAATCTACTTTTACTACTACACTAAGTAATTTATCCGCGCTTTGCACGGTCATAAATAACCTCATTAAGATTATAAATATTCTTTTTCAATATTGTACTATTAAAAAAATATAAATTATGATTAAAATTAAATATTTTACGAATATTTCAACAAACGTTAGATGATTTGAAATTATCAAATATTTCAAGAATTGTAAATTTATAATGAATGATTGAAAAAGTCTTGATGATTGTTCAATTTTATCTTTTACATGTTTTTCGATCATAACATTTGTTTGTTGATCTAATTATCTTTTTAATATTATTTGATCTTTTTATAAAATAATTAATCATCACTTTTTCTTTGTTCTTTTTGTGTAAAATTGTCAGTTTTATGGGTACAATATACTCATCTTCAAAAGTTTCATAATGTAAAAGTTTTCTAAAATTAATGTAAGTTTAAATAGTTTGGACATTTAATTTGAAAAAAATAAAAAAAAAATTGACTATAAACTAAGTTAATGATTGTCTTGATCGAAAATTGCTGGGCACAATTTTCTTTCAATAATCTTCACCCTTTAAGTCATAATTTGAATCATAACTTTAGTTGTTTGGCTAATAAAGAAATGAAAATAAGAAAAAAGAAAAGAAAATAAAGTAAAATTAAGACAAAGTATCGAGACTAAAAATATAATTAAATCGCATTATAGTAAATAATCGTGATTTACTCTCCCAAAATTGAACTTAATCATTACTTTAGAAAATACATGCTTCAACAATATCATTATTTTGACAGAAAAAAAAGGAGACTTCGAGGACATAAGTAAGATTCACCAACTTATGAATTTAACATTTAGGAATGGAGTAATCATTTTGAACTCTTGGAGGGATAAATTTTCAATTCATAAATTTAAGAAAGAACTATATATTATTTTGAGATTGAATGAAATTATATTATTGAAACTCTCTGTTGATACATCTCTCACACAAACACTTCCACGAGACATGGATATAGTTAGCAAAAGAAACATGTGATTTGAAATAGAAACCCTTCGAAATTGTTTGAATTTAAAATAATACCAAGAAAAAAGTGAACTCCTCAACTAAAATTTAACTGTAATTATGTCAGGACCAACTATTCTTGTCAAAACTTTTTTACAATCAAATAACTTTTCTGCAATAAGGAAAAACCCAAATAAACATTTGTTCATTTGATTAGATAATCTCACTATAAGTTATTTTCTTTATTTATATTTATTCATATAAATAATTTCAGATGTTTTTCATATGACTTATGAAAACTAGTAGTTTCATTATTTAAAAGTCTGTTTGAATATATTTAATTAAAAAAATAAAATAAAGGCTCATGACAATGAGCAGTAAACTCATATTTAAAAGTTTGTTTGAGTATAAATAAACAAAAAAAAAGACATTGAAATGATATTCCATCAAATTTTACTAGAATTTATTTATATTCATTTCATTGTCTCTGTTTAGTTGGCCGAAATCACATAGAAAAAAAATATTGAATACCAGTAGACATAAACAAACTATAAAAGTGGGGTATGACTGAGAAAAATAAAATCTACTGTCAGTAATAATTCTCAGCCCATAGCGCCAGGAGCTAGGAAATATGTCCTCATGATAATTCTGAGAAATTTTTGACTTTCAATAGCGTTTTAAATAAAATTCATGATGACAGATGAATCATTTTTATTTTATATAAGAGTTCAAATATTGCATAAAAAGAAAAAATGAGAAAATTATCATAAAAAGAGAATCTCTCTGACCTTTCTTAAAAAAACATTCTTCATTATATTGTTGTTCTCAAGGCTCCTAGCAGCTTCTTGCTTTCATCTATGCAACTTTACTACTTCGAAAATACATAGGTATATTGGGTGCATTATTAAGTACAAGTAGACCTTACATTCTGAACTTGTGTAAAAAAAATATTTTATAACATGGAGAAATAGAAAATGAGTTAGACCTGAATAACCCAAATGCTTAATGACTCTAGACGGGAAGGACAATAGATACATAATAATAGACAGAGATTTTTATAGCTTGAGTTAAAACTTTCATTAGATAGAAGTTAGAGTAGGTTTTATTCCACATTTATTCTTCAAAACAAATGAAAAGGTTAATACATTTAACAAAAAAACGTAAAAAGTACCAAACAAATACTATGGATTGTGCTGAAAATAGTCCCAACTTAATTCAAAAATATTTAGAGGGCAGAATGTAAAGAAAAAATAGAAAAAGGGGTGAAAAAGATGAATGACACTCTTGCCAACCTTATCCAAGTGAGATCATATATGTTAAAGTAGTTGTGATATTTTATGAAAGTGTTTCAGAAAAAATAAGTGGTATAATTAAGTAAAAAATATACAAGGATAATCTAGAAACCAAAGAAAATGGGCTTGCAAAATCATTAACTCTTCGATGATTTTCTCAGGAGCAGAAAATTTCATCCTTGCGTGTGAAGCAATGAGGCTACCGATGAAGAAAAGAGAGATTCCAGGAAAGGGCGTCAGCTTTATTTTGGCTCTAAAAGTGATGTTTGAGCTCAAGTTAATGCATACGGTATTGAAACGACATAACATAACTTCAAGTATGGAGACATTTCTAATCTTGTCATCCATAATAGTAGCTTTCAACTTCAATTTACTAACCAAAATAAAAATCAATTAAAGAAGCTCCAAAACGGACTAAGTCTTCTGCTCCCATTTTTTTTTGAAGTTTTAGCACAATCAGATAAATCTTTTAAAAACTTTCGACCATACTACTCCTTCTTCTTCTCCCATGATTTCCTTGTTTCTTCTTCAATAACTTCATCCCTCTTCTCACATTCAATAGTTTCATTGTCCTGCTTTTTTTTTTTTTTTTTAAATCAGACCAACAATCTTTTAAATCTTTCCTCTTTACATAGTATTTCTTCAATTTTGCCAAATCCCACATATAATTTTGAGTTTTACATCTTAGATCCAATTGTTATCCTACTAAACAACTTCTTGACTTCACCAGCACGAATTCAGAATACAAATATAAATGAAACATCAATTAAACTGAGAGAGATTAAAAAATCACAAAAATCGAAAAGAGGAGATTTACTTCTGGCAAGAAGCAGTGCTAAATTTTAAGCAATGGTGAATGACTTACTAACCTCCATAAAATTAAAATTTGACAATTTTATTAGATCTAGATAGTTGAATTCAAAGAGGTAAACTAATTAAAATAAACATGTTTTATTTTATAGCCAATCTCCATCCACAATGATTACTTGTTTAACAAAGGTCTACTACTTAGGAAAGATATATATGTGTACATTGTCTAATTTATTTGTGTAGTTCCATGTAAATATAATATACTCAATCTTTCCTTGTATTTGAAGTTGTTCTCTTTGCTAGCTCTTCTTTCTTACCATTTCTTCCGTAAAGACCTTTTCCTTGGCCTCTGTTTTGGCGTTGTATAATTTTATTTAAATCTTTTTAATTTTTTTAATCGTTGATTAGGAGAGTCTTTATAAAGTAGTATAAAATGGTGAACTAATGGAGTAAAGTGTGCTCTTATAAATACAGGAGCTGAAAGTCACATTATTTAGGATGGACTACATGTTCGTTTACGATGGACCGGTTCACAAGAAATTTTTCGTGAGGCCTATTGCCAATGTACCTTATTTTCAGAGATAGTTACTGCTCATTAGGTAACACAAATTCTTTGAAATATAATTTAATTATCATTTAAACTTAATTTAATCCTACTTAGCATCATTGTTGCCCATATTACTTTGCCAAAAGATGTTATGGCTAATATTGTAGAAAGGCCAAACTTTAACAAGATTTTAGTTTACCTTAGTCAATGTAGATTTGTTATGAAATTTGATAGAATTAGGCAGGAAAATAGAGAAGGATTATTAAATCAATGACTTAGACAAGTAAGCATCATTTTAGGGTTGACAAACTCTTTATTTTTATTTAGTAATAGTGATATATATTTCGCTTATAAAATATACTTGAAGGAGGTTTTTAAGATCGGCTTTTGGTTTTAACATTGGTAATATTGCACTACATATTTATGCAAATCCTTTCACATATTTAAGATAATTTATTTTTTAGGTAAATATCTTAACTATCACTCTTTTGCTAGAATTTTTTTAACTTCCACGGTCATATTGGTTGTTGCGGTATGCTGAACATGTATCTGATGGTATCCTATGTGATTAGCTCTTTATACCTTCAAGATTGCATCTATTTTCAAAATTGTGTATGTTTATTATTTCTTAGATTTATTCAGTGATAATAGGAATGCAATTTGGTTTGAATATATTATATTTGTTATACCATTTGACGTCATATGAATTATCAAATTCAGGGTATGCAATTGATGGACCGATATGAGTGTAACTTTAATTTTAATATTAAGCGGAATAACACTGTAGCAACTTAACCAATAAAGGATCATTGGTATCACTAATATATGAATGAAACGGTGTTGATGGTACTTGTAGATCATTAAATAGCCAATTTATAAATTACTTTTCTTAAGGTAACTTGAAGAAAATTTTATAAAATGGTATAAAATGAGAAATTCGTCATAATACTATGGCCGAAAGAGCATTTTGTAATGACTAACAAATTAAATAACAAATTTAAAACCTAATGGAATAGAAAAATTGATCCACAGATAACAATGCTTACATGCTCTTTAAAAGTTGAAGTGTCATTTGAGAAATAGACTGAATTTTGTAATAACCCAACATACCTTCCTCAATAGCTCCATAAAATACTCTTATCCTATATAAAGAATCTCCCAGTTTTACTATAATCTGACATAAGCAGTAGAAAGAACCTGCTACAATGTCTATTTTTTTGAGGGAATATGAAATCTAGATGAAAAAATATAGGCGAGGAAATATGGTAATATGAATTTTATGATCTGGATCATGAATAGAAGAAAATGACATAATATTGATGGTAAAATATATAGACCTTCCATTAAAAATAGGGACGACGTAATTCTTTTACATAAAAGAGAAATCATCTCAATGTCGTAGTTGCTACAAGAGATCCCTATTGACAAATACGACTTCAAAATTAGATAAGAGAATTAGTAAGAAGTGTTATAATTGTTAGGAAGTGTCAAGGATGAGGAAGAAATTGGGGTGTAATCATGTAATTAGTAGAAGTGAATAAGTGACTGCTCAGCTTTTAATATAACAAATAAATAGAAAATAAAAGGTTAATAATCAAAATATTGAGGAAAATGAAAAATGTGTATTTCGATTGATAAGAGGTGCCACATCACATTTTTATGTCCTGACTTTATATAGATATGTAGATTACCTTTTACGTAATTCTAATTCAAACATTCTAGCTATGTTTAAATTTGTTTTGGATTAATGATGGCCTAAAAAGCCTCTCGGAGGCTATAATTGATCAAATAAATTAGAAAATTATACTTATACAACCAACTAACTGAGAAAAGCTGAAGAACAGGATCAAAAAGAACAAAATTAAAAGGGAATGATCAGTAAGTTAAATACCAAAACCATTAAAAAGAAAGCAAGAAACTATTCAAAGTGTCTGCTCCAGTTTGAGTGGCCTGCCATTAAATAGGTTGCTATAAAATTTTCAAATCATGATTTCTTCGGACTCAAGTTCTCCTTTTTTTTTTCTCAGATGGAACTTATATACTTCCATACCCCCCTCCATATTCTAATGCTACACAAACTAAAATCTCTAAACATGTTAGGTACAACTCCTTTCATACGTTATGAAATATTTAAGTTCCAAATCAGCCTTTTGACTGCTAAAATTGTCAATTATATATCAATTTAATTTCTGACCATTACCACATACCGGAAGAATATTACAACTATAAATTTGTCTTTATTGAAGTCATTTAGGAATTTTATAAAATTTTAGCATACAATTATTAATCTTTTTAACTCTAAACGCATTACCTAATTGACTTACAAAAGTTAGAAAATAAGTACAAAGTATGGTAATAAATTTTTTGATGTAGATGCATTATCAGCCCAATAGTGAGCTAACAAAGAGAAATTATGATAGACTCACTTCATCCTAAAGTTAAGTCATGGCCGCGGTTTCTTCTTTAAAATATTTACGGGTGCATATTCATGGGATTTGAATTCTATAGTGTGACAAAATTTATGTAATATCCACTGCTTCTACAATTTATACCAAAATAACATAAGCTCTTTGTCAAACTGAGTAATTTTGCCAAATGTGCAAGCTAGCAATTACTTGAAAATAAATGATATTTCATAATTTGTTCTTTTAAAGGAAAGAAACAAAGTTTATCTTTTGAAGACATCGAAATACTCACTTTAGCTCGTTATGTGAGCACAAGTTATAGAATTAAAGAGCACATACATTTCTCCATAAATGATGATTTTGTCCTATTCAGACTTACGGTCTGAGTAAGGTATCTCGTGCATTAGCTCTGTCCCTAAAGAATAGAGCACAAAGAATGGTATTTTAACTTGCTCATTTACTTCTGCGACTTCCTTTAAAAGATCATTATTTTTGTCACTTTCTATCCTAATATCTCCACTCAAACCATAAGAAAATCCTTTTTTGAAAAATTTTCAACACAGGTAAAGAACAAACCTTATTTCGAGGAGGATTTCATCACTTTCTATCCTAATATCTCTCCCCAAATACATAAGAGAATCCCTTATTAAAATATTTTCTACACAGGTAAAGAACAAATCCTAAATGTTACTAATTTCGAGGAGGATTGAAATTTGTAATCACTTTAAAAAGAGAATAAGAGTAGATGTGGGTACCATATTTTGGCCGAGGTCATTTTGTGATGATCAGAGGAAGAAATGCGACTGTATCCAGCCACTGAAAAATATTCCGTAAGAATTCACCATGACGTTCTTACAGAAATTTTCCTCTTTTATATAAATATATAGCTATATAGATATATAGATTTTTTCGTATTGTGAAAAATGGAAAAAAATCATAAACTCATGTAGCAAATAGCAATGGAGATTCACAGTGTGAAATTAATGGATTCCACAATGGAATTCAACCGCACATTCAACGCCACTTAAATTTTCCTTATTTTTCTTCTTGCTACAATAGTTACCGCTAAGAAATTCGTCGATGTTATGGAGTTGCAGATCAGCGTGAAGAAATATATGAGGTTGAATTTTGGGCTTCTAATAGAAATAATTTTTAGGATCAATATAATGGCCACTTGAAAATATAGGACGAGTTATGAAAGCACAAAAAAGAATTTTTAAATGGCGTGGTTATAAGTCCTGCAATTTGAGGTGATATAAAATCCACATTTCAATGTTAGTTGCGTTTCTATCGTCTTAAGGTATATCAATATGCTAATTTCTCTATTATTTTTTATATTTGAGAAATGTGATTGGATTAAACTCAAAATCACTTATAGAACCTTCGAGAGACAGAGTAATTATTTTGTGTGCAATAAATAAGGCCACCATGACCCTCATTTTAAAAATAAATTGGGAAGAATAAGAATCATGTCAAGCCGAGAGTAAATCTAACTAAAGTAAATTTTCACGATCCAAAAAACTAAGGTTGTAACGACACCTAACCTCACCCATCGATATGTAAGTCAATCTTTCAACCAACAAGGCTCACGACACTTACCCTCACCTACCAGTAGATAAGCCAATCTTTCAACTAACAAAGCTAAAAGCATTAAACTGCAGAAGAAAATTAAGCAATAGAGGAAATGGTCTTAAAACCCAATCTTTCATAATAAAGACTAATGTGGAAGTAAAACAAATTTCAAAACCTAGTACCACCAATACAAGAGCATCTAACTAGCTACATTCATCTCAAAACTACAAATTTGTTTGAAATAGTAAAGATAAAACATATAAAATAGAGGAAGTTTGACATCGATCTGTACTCCAACTAGGTCACCAAAACTCCCAAGAAGTGTCATCTCGGTTAAAAGATCAACCGGGTCTACTAGTGCCCATCTACATTAAAAAGGTGCAACAAGAGTAGTATGAGGACAAATTCATATGTGCTTAGTAGGAATCATACGCTAACCAAGCTAGGATAATAACTATATTGTACAAAGAATCCTATACTCCCTACACCTAGAGAATATCCCAGCAATTCGATAATAACAATCTATAAGGAGCAGTACAAGTCACGACAATAATAAAAGTGTATAATGCGATGCCCAATGATCCTACCAGTATACACCCCATCCACAAAATATGCTATGAGGTGGGATCCATGGGGGCTTGCGAGGTCCATATACCACTCGAAAAAGACCTCGAGCTTAGCCCAAAAAGACCTTGGCTCCATAACACCATATCGCTAGCAAGGACCTCAGCATCACATCGCTGGCAAAGACCTTAGCATCATATCGCTAGCAAAGACATCGGCATCATACAATATGCATGCATGATCATAGTAATAAATGAAAATTGAAATGCAACAGTTATAAATATAAAAGTATAGCACCATAACAAATCATAGGCCAGAAGCCTTTTCAACTCATAGATATAATTTCAAACAATGCCCTTAGGCCACAGTTCCTATAAGCGACAAGCCTCAATAATGATAAATTAACTCTCTAAATGTGCCCTTAGGCCACATTTCATCACTTTACGCAACTATCTTTTGATACCATGACCTTCAGGGAAGAATAATTCCTCAAATACAATGGGATATCAAAACGAAGTGAAACTTAATTAAAAAGAAATGTCATTATAAGCCGAAACCATCTATCATCTAATTATTTATCTTAGATTTCATTACCCAATCAATGATTTCAATAATGAACCCAAAATTGCGCCGAATCCATATCATGCTTTATGTAATAAACTAGTAAAAGTACCCGCGCTTCGCGCGATCATTTAATCCACTAACTTTATGAAATAATACTTTTATAAATTTAATCAAAGTAAAACAAATGAATTAAAAAATAAATATACATGCAAATAACTTTATAAATTAAATAAATGACAAATATAAATTTATTTTTTCAATTAGCACCAACACTTTCTCTTTTTATAGTATCAAGTCATAAAAATACGACATCTACAATATGAAGAAAATTTATCGGCTGTTAAAACTACAATAATATATACCTTACATATTAAACTACATTGTAACAAACGTTAATTGTGAAAAAGAAAATGGTAATAACATATTATCATTCATCCTTGAATCGATCATCTTTGATTTTATCTTATAATTTAGCCTTTTGCTTTGGGGAAGTGTTACTATTTGAAATTTTAGAAGAACCAAATAAATGTCAACGTGAATTATTATTTTTTTTAAAAATAAATAATTATTAATAAAAGGAATAATAGAAAGACGGGGAAAACGTGAATAAATATTCTAATTTTAACTTGATATTTTCTTGTAAAAAGTTCATCTCTCCCTTTTGTATTACATATATCATTTAAATGTTCTCCCATTTAAAATTCTCAAAAGAAATTGTTAAAATGAAAAATAATTGGGAGTATGTGTCATGATTGTAAAAAAAATCAACAAATTATATATATTTGAAGAGGAAAAATATTTCAATAAACTAATAAGATCCTAAGGTGTTTATAAAAAAATTATGATACCAAAGTGATAGGGTTCAATTTAAAATAATATTTTATTTCTATGTCAGTACAAAAATACACATTTATTACTTCAAGAAGCATTTACAACTTGCATTTTAACTTGAAAATCTATCCACACTTCTCTGTTGAATGTGAGCAAATAATTTATTGTATAGTAATCTATATCTTGGGATTACCGAAGCTTCATTCTAGTCATGTTCCTCAATGGGTTGTCCGACACAATATCCTTGAAGTCATGTCAAATTTTGTTACTTCTCAATTTCTTGTCATGGTTCACGAAGTACATCAAAGGTTGAAGGTTTTTAAGGTCTTTATGTTTTTACCATAGGCATACCAAATTTGAATTTCTCTTCAAGGTATGCCAGTATATATCTTTAAAGAAAATTCTGATTGTACCTTCACCAATTTCAGTAGCAAAAACACAGTGCAAATACTCAATTAGCAAACATCAATTATCAATTCAGAGGTCTAATAAATGACATTGACCTTCAATGAATATCTTACCACCCCTACATCAAAAAAATATAATACAAATTATTATAGAGAAAAATTAGATAATCCAGAAACTGTAGACTAATTCATGCAATAATGCAAGTCTACATAGAATTAGAGGAGGAACGTTCACTATTCCAAAATAAGAAGAAAAAAATCGTTCCATTGTGGTTTTTCTGATTGAAACTTAGCTATTCATGTTTTGTGTAATCCTATTTAATGAGGAATATTGGATTCTAATATTCATGTCTGCGCTAAAAAAGTTTTATAGTAATAGATACCATCTCATATTATACCATTAATAGACTTCGTATCATTCAAAAGTTGATGTAAATAATTTTGTAGCTACATTAATAGAAATGTGACTCATGCAAACTGTAGTAGCGAAGTCATATAGATGATTAAAAATATCTGACCTTTAAAAAGAATAGATCAATCTCTACCATAAATAAAATTCAACAAAATTAACAAAAGCAAGTATATAGAGAGGTCAGATCTTAAAAAAATTAGAAATTTGTAAAACTCACTAACTCAATAACTAAAGGTTCAAAAAATTAGCTCAATGAATAAAATTCATAAAATCGCCAAAATAGATGGATAAAGGACAGAGAGTTTTTACATGTCGGGTTGCAGAATCTAAAAGGGAGAGGATAATCAAACCTCGAATAAAAGTCTTTGAAAGTCATCATTGCTTACTTTCTCTTCCTTTTTTCTTGTATTTTATGAAATCTTCTGTAATCTTTTTGCCCCTCTATAGTCTAAGATTGGAGATTTTTGCTTTAACTTTTACAAACTAAATTAAACAATTCATAAGTGGTATAAAGTAAGATAAAATGAAAAGAAGAAACATTATTAATAAATTTCAATACCTATTATTAACAGATTTTAATATCTTGGTGAAATAAAGAAACAGTAAGAATTTTCTTATAATTTTAAATGTAAAATTTGCTGAATAACTCTGGGACCCTCAGAATGTTGGTTGTAACTTACTCACTGGTTTAACCTTTGTAAAATTTAATATAATACCAAAATTCAATAAAAAAATGCTTGATTTTTTGGTTAAAGAAAATTTATTTTTACTTTTCAAGTGTTAAGAATACCAACAAGTTATATAAATATAGCATCGACACAACTCAAGTAGGTCGACGTATAGAAATATAGCGGAGATCTCATCTCCATGAGCTTAATTTTACTAACAACATTTATTTTCTTATAGGGATAAAAAAAGATATAGAAAATACGCCACATGCAATTTTTAATTTGTTAGAAGATTAAAAGAACTCTATAGCTTCTCCATTTGGAAAAGCTATAGAAAATCCAAGATTCACTTAAATTTCAGCTAATGAACTGGTAAGTGCTATTAGCCATAACTCAGGGGAACAACTTCATTGCTGAAAACTAATTTTGGTTGTCCATTCAGAACCTCTTGAAATGAGAAGCAACATAACAATTCGGTGACATGTTCATTTCAAGGGTAAAGCATGTTATTGATATATAAACATTTTCCCCACACAAATGTCAGCATCAAATTATCTTGAATCCATACATCAAGAAGCAAACAAAAATTGAACTACTAGTAAAAATTTAATGCAAATGTATAAGAGGAACTTGGTGACTAATGATATAAAAAAATCAAGCGTTCACTCCAGATAATATTTTCAATAAAAATATTAGCATGTATAATTCGTGTGGCTCTGTTATTTCTCACCAAATGTAATTCATTTTCATTATAAAGTAAAGTTAGAACTTCTTTGTTGTATGTCTTTGTTAATCAACATCAAAGTTCAAGGACATGACATCTCACATTAAATAATTGGGGTGACAAAGTTCACACAAAATTGTTATTCTTTTCCTTCTTTGGTAAGTCCAATTTGAAGACTAAGTACACAAAAACATAAAGAGTTATATAGAATATTTAGTATTTTGAAATATATAAGTTTGCCAGAAATTAGAAGAAGAGACACAATTTTTAGAATTAGTAAAAGTAATTTTTTATTTTTTTAAATAGAATAGTCAGGAAAAAAATGACTTTGTTTATTCTTGTTGTTTGTCTAATAAGAGGAGGAAAAGAAATTCTCTCGTATAGTAATGAGTGATAGGTCCAATATAATACAATAAGTATTTGATTTCACAGTTCATTCCAGTTTGTGCAACTGATCAACAAAAGAAGAGATGCAAGCGTAGAGAATGTTATGCATTTTTATCATCTCATTAATGTATTAAAAGGGATAAAACTATGAAATTATCTGTTCTTAGTATTTTTTATTCATCTTGAAAATACAGGAAGCACAAAGTTATAACCAAAAACTTTACTTGCCTATATATAAATTATTGGTGCTTTTGAAATTCAAATTTCCATTTTGGTTTTCAAATTTAAGACAACAACTACAAAAGTGGTCGTCGTATGACTAGAATACAAGTTCAACTTATGAAACAACATCTTGCCATAATGCAAGGTAATATTGCATAAATAAGACCCAATTTAATCTAACCCTTCCCCCGAACACACTCATAGCGAGACAATAAAAACAATTATTATATTTATTATGAAACTGGTTGGTAAGTAGTGGTCGGTATATTATATCTGATTAATTTTTAAGGGAGAGATTCATGTTGTTATCCTTAAAAGAAAGTGTAGAACTTATCCTGAAACTGTTTTAAGCATCTAATTATTCTAATTCTAAGTACCTTGACAAAACTCAAAAAAACACTCCTTATTCTTTAATAAATAATTATTGTTAGGACTGTCCAAACTCCTAAAGGACTCCAACTCATTATATAGTTGCAGTCTAGTAGAAACAGAATGGTGGAAGAACCTGAAACTTTTATATGTGAAAATTTTGTGTCTTATTTTCCTAAAATTCCAGCAGAACAGTTGTTACGAAAATTCTTCAAGTGTAAGAATGTAAATTTTGTATATTTTATTAAAGACTAAATGAATCTCATAAATAGGAAATAAATTAACTAAACGATGTATTTTTTAAATTATGTAATAAATTTTAATCAAGCAGGAATACGAGAATATAAATTTAAAGATACGTGAAGCATCAACTAAACATAAAAGAAAAACTAAAAATCACAAAAAGAGGAAAGTGATGATTTACCTTAGTGGCGAGGAGTAAATTTGGGCAGAATTTCTAATCGAGAAGAATAATCCTTGTCCCTCTATCCTCTGCTGAGGTAGGAATTCCTAAAACAAATTCAATATTACAGCCAAGTTTCATTTCAACTTCTTTCTACTGCACTATATATTCCTCCATTGATGTAAGAGGGATTGGAAGAAGATATATAAAACATCAACTAAACATGTAATAAAACTAAAAATCGCAAAAAAAGAAAGGAGAAGATTTACCTTGTTGAAGAAGAGTAAATTAAATTTGGGAAAAATTCCTAATAGAGAAGAATAATCCTTGTCCCTTATCCTCTGTTGAGACAGTAATCCCTTAAACTAAATTCAATGTTATAGCAAATTTTTTTCAACTTCTTCCTATGGGAAAGAAAATTTCTTTTTGATCAATAATTTTAAAGAATTTGATGTATCAACTTAGCTCTAACTCTTTTTAAGATAAGATAGAGAAAGGCGCGGAAGAAGATGCAGAGAGGGAGGAAAAGAAAGAGGGGGAGGAAGGGAGCAGTTTTGGCAGAAATTATTAGAGGAAGAGACACCAATTATCAGGATGAATAAATATGACTGTTGGGTTTTCTTCTTCTTTTTTTGTTAAATAAACAGACTGGGAAAAAAGGAGAAAATATAAGAAAAAAAATAAATGAGATTCCTAGACTGTGAGATATGACATGTAAGCGAGCCTAAGTCCCTCCTTTATATAGATATATAGATTATCATCCAAGCTAAGTCTGAAAAGAGTAAGTCATAATCTACCTCGAAGGCTGAGCAAACATGCTGGAACCTTCGCAATAATGCCTTTCCCTTGTGAGCTACCTTAGAAAGCTCCCAATTTATCAAAATCACGATCTACCAGTGAATACGAGTTTATTAATTCTCATATTACAATATAAAAATTTGGTTGAAAATTAGATGCATAAAGTTAACCCCAAACTCTGAGGGCTAATCTGAAATTTTCTTTCACAATTATCTTACCTATGATGTAAAAAGTTCATGCACCAAAAATCAGCCAAATTCAAGCCTTACTGTAATGACCCGAACATCGTTATGGGATGATTAAGGAACTAGAACACTGGAAATAGGCTAAGGGAGGGATCGAATGTGCTGTGAAATACTCTAAGTGTAAAATTGACCAAATTTGGGTAACTACTAGTTCGGGGAACCGCTGTAGCGTGAAATTTCCCACTGCAGTGAGATCGTGGTAACGACTAGAGTCCCGCCATGACAAATTTGGGAAGTAACCACTGGAACCACCGTAGGGATACTCTGGCCGCTGTAGCGGGTCTGTTGTGACCGCTGCAATGGAAATGTGACAGCTGCAGCGGACGACGGGAATCAAAAGTGGGTTTTAAGTGGGATTTCTGGGGTTGTTTCCCATTATTTTTAAAATGTGAGAGAACAAGGTCTAAAGGAAGTTTCTTCTCCAAAGCAGAGAATTGATACCCTAAGATGAGTTTCTTGATTCCTTGCCCCTTTAATGGTTATTTTCAATTGTAGAAAGCTTAGGAGACCTTTTAATGGTGAAATTCTATGCTTAGAAACTCTAGGTTGATAAACTAGGGTTGGATCATGGGAAGTAATGGGATGATTAGATTAAAGGGTTATGGGTGATAATCGCTTCCCAGGGACTTTCTTGCTAACAATTATAGGTTAGATGAGGATGGAGACCTAGAACTAGATTGAATGGAAGGGTTTTACTATTAAAGTGCCTTAAATAGACCCATAATTGAAGAGTAACTAATGAATTACTCTGTATTGTGTAGATTTTGAACATTCTGAAGCTTTGAGAAAGGGAAAGGCTCCCACAGAGTAGCTGAATTGCTATCTTCGAATATCGAGAAGGGCAACGCTCCCACAGAGTAGCTGAATTGCTATATTCGAATATCGAGGTAGGTTATGGTTAGAGGATTAGACCCTATATAATGACTTGTATGCATGGGCAATAATGATATGTGATTGGTCTTCGAACATTAATTGATATGAAATTGCTTATTTGAATAAATAGTGGAGATCGTGTTATATGAGATGATTATGAACTATTGTGAAAATTTCATGGAATTGTGAAGTGAAACTCTGTTAAGAAGATATAATGTGAATCGATGAATCGTACTTGTGCAAGTGATGGAGTGGAAAGTAGACTCCTACGTGTTGAAATATATATATATATATGTGTGTGTGTGTGTGTGGGGGGGGTTGAATGGTAAAAGTATCTTGAGGTGAGTGGTTCGTGCTCGAGGGGAGCATCCGGGCGAGCGGTATTGTTGAGTGGCTCGTGTCCGAGGGGAGCATCTGGACGAGCATATGAGTGAGAGCGGGTACCACACCGGTACAGTACTTGAATTTCTAGAGTCCCCTACAGGTCATAACTGGAAGGGAAAAAATAAGGCCCTCTGACATGTGTGTACACTAATTTTATAGATTGAGTGTTTATGGGGATATGGTAGAGGCGTCTGTCCATCATGTCACCATTTTTTTTACTTTGTTTATATTACGTTTGTAATCATAGGTAAGCCTGAATGAAGTATGTGCTAAGTGGTTGTGGAAATTATGTATTTTATTTATGTATTTTGAAACGAAGGACATGAACTTGATTCTAACTATGACACGGTCACAATGCTGGTAAGTGTTGAGTGGATTTTGCTTGTGATTACTGTTGCGTTTGTAAGTGAATTAAAGATTTGTATTTTTTATTACTCAGACTTGTGCGATATGTAAATTGATCTTTAGAGTATATGAATCATTGACTCTGATGAACTAATGAAGATGCAGCTAAGTCAAGTTACTGCCTAAGGCAGTACCACTACAGCAGAACTTCTTACGCTGCAGCAAGACCAGTGACCGCTGTAGCGAAAGACCCAAGCAGGTGAGCAGGCCGACTGGTACTTGGGTGGAGCTAGTGTACTTGAAGTGGTTTCTGCACTTCTGTAAAATGCTGAAGAGTTGTTTTATATCATTGTTGCTATATTTATGCATTATTATGTAAGTTTGGTCGATGATGCATACCAGTATCTTATTATGTACTGATCCTATGCCTGCACTTCTTTTCTGAGTGTAGAGTTCGAATGAGGAAGTTCCTCCCGTCCTCACCTGTGAATCAGTAGCAATTTTACTTGAAAGGTTAGCAGACCAAGGAGGCATTATCACTCTCCTGTTGAAGATGTCTTTCCCTTCTGGATATTTATTTTATTTGTGTTTTAGACTTAATTGTTCTTCTTGTGCAATGACAATCAGGTTTTAGGATTAGTTTAGTTTTGTTTGTAAGAGGATTTTTACTGCTTCTGATGACTTCTTTTATCTTATTATAAACTCTTATCTCTTTCTTAATGTTGGGATATTTATTGGAAATTGTCAATTCGTCCACCGAGGTGGGGGGGATTAGTGTGGGTGTCAATTACGGCTATTTGGATCGTGACAAAGTTTGTATCAGAGCTCTAGGTTCGTTGATCTCAATGCACTAAGACGGGTCTAATAGAGTCTCGCGAATCGGTGTGGATACGTTCATAACTTATCTTCGAGAGGTTGCAGGACTTTAGGAAAACTCCAATCTTCTTTTCTTTACTTACACTATTGTTCTTCCTCGAACAATCTATTACTTCCCATCTAAAAATTAAGCACAAAGTTCATCCTACAAATAGGTCTACTTACACTCAGGATCATGAGACACATCAATGAAGCTCAAATAACTCACTCGCATGCATATAGGATCAACATTAAAATGTCAAAGTTCGAAATCACTTAGCTTTTGAAAACCAACTCACCAGGACATATTTTAGGTCAACATGAATCATATGTAATTTATCAATCAAGATTTACCAAAGTCTTACCATTGTGCCCCTCACAATTTGGAGAGATGCCCTTTCACACAAGATATAGAATAAAATTAACTTGGGCATAAATAAAATAATTTCCGCTCACTCTCACAAAAAAAACTCAACATACAAGCAAAAGACGACCCATAGACTTGCCCTTAATGTAATACTTCGCTAATATAGAATTTTGAATCAAGGAACAATTAGGACTTTAATTTGGTTGTAATGTAGGCTAAAGGACGGGTAGGAGATATTTGGCCAAGATAGTGACTAAGCTCCCTAAGCACTTTGATACTTCATAGCACTTTGAATTTTTTAGCACTTTCCTCAATTTCCAAATTCTCAACTTAGGTGACTAGTGGCAATTTTTCTTTTAACATTGAGCTCATTAACTCACATTTTTTCTCTTTCCTTTTCCTTTCTTCCATTTCCACCCTTTAAGCATCCCTACTCTAGCCACCTTCAACTTAAGAATTTTTTCTTATGTTGAGGTTCACAATATCCAAGGAAGAACCAGGGCCAAAACAGGTTCATTTTAAACAAATGAGTATGGGTCAATCAGTAAATCATGATTTTTTTCATCTTCAAGTTTTCGAAGCTCTTTCTTTTTTTTGTTTTCCCACTAAAAATCACCCTCCTTGTTTAGCAAAATTTCAGCTTTTTCTTTTCTTTCAATTCACCACACTTTTTAGCTTTTCCCTTCACTTCTCCAATTATGCTCCTTTCCTACAAAAGATTTTCATTAAAGTGCTCTAGGAGTCATTTAGATCAAATAGTAGTCAATAGAACAAAATGGGATTAAGCTTGTAATATGGCTATCAAAAGAATAGGCTAAGGCTCAAACATAGCTAACTAGGATAATTACAATCAAGGTAGGTAAAATAGGATAAAAATATGGTTGCCAAAGAAATGCTTATATCACTTCCTAAATTCATCATTCTTATTTCGCTTTGCAGACATACCGGGAAGTTCTAGATGTCAATTTACAAGCATGGAGTATATCAAAAATAATTCCTTACTCACACAATGGCACAAAATGGCACAAAATGGTTTAACAATGGAAATCAAGATAACATAAACACATATATTCATATTGCATGCATAACATAATTAAGCCCATTTTTTCAAGTACAAGAGTCAAGTTTCCAAAATACTAAGTGTTTCTACCTTTTTCATGCATTTTGAGTGAATTTTATAAAGTCTCAATGATACCTAAAGTGAAGCACCTATGTTACACCCCGTAAATTCCCGACATATAGATGGCCTAATCGCGTGTTGGTTAAGAGTATTTGAAAACCATACATGCTAGAAAAAGACCCGGGGAAAGATCGGACCAGCGCCAGGTCGACGCGTCGCAAGGCAAAATGCGAGTCGCATTTTGCCTTGCGACGCGTCGACCTGGCGCTGGTCCGATCTTTCCCCGGGTCTTTTTCTAGCATGTATGGTTTTCAAATACTCTTAACCAACACGCGATTAGGCCATCTATATGTTGGGAATTTATGGGGTGTAACAACCTAGTATTCGTAAGGTCCGAGTTTTTGTTCTTCCTAATGACTAATTTACCCTTAAGACGGTCGTCATCCATCCATCATCAGAAAAAATCATGAATCAATGACTAAAAAATAAAAAATATCTAGATTCTCTAATCTGTTCTAAGGGCCTATCCACCAGAAAAGTACTGAAAATAAAAACCGGAGGAACCCAAAATAAAATAAAACTAAAAATAAAAAATACTAAAAACCAACAAGCATACATGACAAATCATAAATCTAAAAAAAAACTAGGCCTACCATGTGCGAATTTAGCAATTAAGGTATGCATGGTAATATGAAGTTCCTCTGCCACCCCACACTTAATTGGTTTCACTATCCCTAGTGCTACAACAAATAAACATGAAGTAATAGAGTGCAAGAAGAACTCCCTTGGCCTCAACTCCTCGTTTTCAATGTTTAAGCTCAATTTTTGTTGATACTCATGACCTATCACCTGCACAGTTGAAAAAACATATAAAAACGAAACAAAGAAAATCATCTTGAGTTGCCTCCCAAGTAGCGCCTGATTTAACATCGCGGCACGACACAGGTATCTTGATTACTCAGACTTCATCAAGATACCTGTTGAAGCCGTGGTCACATCTTGGCCGCTTGTTTTACCACGCCGCCCTGTGACACATCATAAAATAAAAGAAAAATAAAAAATAGAAAATAAAGACTAAAAGTTAAATACAAGCAATTAATCTAATCCTAAACCGTATTCCCCGGCAACAACGCAACTTTTTGATAATGCTCAAACCACACCTCCTTACAAAGTATGAAGCCGACATTGTCAATAAAGAATCCAACTAGAGGTTGGGGTCGATACCACAAAGAATACGGAAGGATGTAGAATAACGCTAGTGCTTGCGCTTTTTAGTTAATTATTTCCTAAGAGGGGGTAATTTGTAAAAGTAATAAATAACAATGTTGAAAAATTATTTGTTGTTTCCAAATTAATGCAACTAACTAGTGTAAGTGTTCCCCATGACTTTATAACCACAAGGTGTTTTATACTAGTGATCTATTCTGGTGCTTAACATGCAATATCGGTAAGTTAATTTCACCTAGATGGTTGGTCCCCTATTTAGATGATTATCACCACGCAACTTGGTTCGTCTACAGGTGTATGCTTTACTAACCCTTACCCTTGATATCGGATTAGCTATTCCTGGGAAAGGTCAAGCTATTAGATGAGGGTTGATAGCCTCAAATCTCCGTTGTTAATCCCTTTTCCTATTCACTACCTCCTTGGTCCGGTAAGTAAGAATAAGGCAAGTTGTAACGTTTGCAATTGTTAAAAATTAAAATGAAGGAAGAAACAATACATGCATAAACTTCGTTCAAGAATCACTAAGTATTTTACCTCTGTGTTAATTTGTCATGGTTCCCACAACCCTAGTCGTGGTAGTTTTAGCCTATCATGTTTATAAGTAAATTAATAGAATTTATAAATAAAAGAAAAAATTAATACTTACAATGATGATAGGAAGAAACTCACTTGATTATTGCAACAATAAAGAAGAACAATTCAACAACCGTCTCGAAGTTCCAAATGTAAGACACCAAACTTGTATCTAAAAACTTGAGACTTACAACTCTAATCCTACTTGAAGACTTTTGAACTTGAAACTTCAACTCTTGAAGACATAAAAACAACATTCAAACTTAAAACTTGATAGCTATTATATGAAAATAAAAGGGTATTTATAGTAGTAGATTTATGTTTTCCTTGTTCCTTGATGAATTTGACTTGGGATTTAAATTTTCTTTTCCTTGTTGAAGTAGGAAAGCCAATTTTTGCCATTTTGGGAGCCTTGCACGTCGCCCATGCCAAAGCCGTGTCTCCATGCCGCATTTCCAGTTATGGCAATGGGTCACCTAACGACTCTTTGTGCATGGGCACGAGTTGTTAGGCCCCTCACGGTCTAACTCCTTCAAATTTCCAATGTACCTTACGGTTGGTTCCAGTGATCTGCCAACAAGTTGTTTAGTCAACTAACGACTCGTTATGTCTTTCATCATCTCCACTGGTTACTTTGTCAATAATTTCTTTCATAGTTTTCACGACTGACTTCACGACTCGTTACCAGATTTAACGAGTCGTTCCCTTAACCCGTCAGGTACACTGTTTCTACATCTTCCAAACTCAACCTTTGCCCACGACTTCAACTTCTTTTCATCTTCATTCCATAAGCCTAAAATACATTTATATCCATATTTTTTAAGCCTAAAAACATCTAATCACATGAGTTAGCTAATTTTCACAAATATATAACATAAACACATGCAAACACACATAATTTGTTCTCAAAACTTAGTAAAGTACAAGCAAAATATGTCTAGGAGTACAGGCAAAATATGTCTATGAAGTGCATGATTAAGCCCTTCATCAGGGATTAGTTTAGTTTTGTTTGTAAGAGGATTTTTACTACTTCTGATGACTCCTTTTATTTTATTATAAACTCTTATCTCTTTATTGATGTTGGGATATTTATTGGGTATCGTCAGTTCACCCACCGGGGGAGGGGGGGTTAGTGTGGGTGCCAATTACGGCTATTTTATATCATGACAAATTTTGTATCAGAGCTCTAGATTCGTTGATCTCATTGCACTAAGACGGGTCTAGTAGAGTCTCACGGATCGGTGTGGAGATGTTCATACTTATCTTTGAGAGGTTGCAGGACTTTAGGAGAACTCCCTTCTTCTTTCCTTTCATGTGATTACTTGATTCCAATTGGTATCTGGTGATCCAAATCGGTATCTAACAAATTTTCTTCTTTCCTTCTCAGATGGTGAGAACACGCACAAACAGTAATAGAGACGCAACACCCGAGCCAGTAGTGGCAGCCGCTGTTCGTGGTAGAGGAAGAGGCAGAGTTGTAGATGGAGGCCTACTACTGCTAGAGGAGGGGCTAATGCTCCTTCTCTAGTTAGGGAGAGGTCTATATCTACCGTGCCACTGGCAGTACATGAGTAGGTGGATGTTGAAGTGGAAGTTTCAACTCAAGGGGAAGCTCCTGCCATTCCAGCATCCTCCGAGGTTCTGGATTAGGTCCTCAATCTCCTGAGTGGCCTCATAGGTAATGGAGCAGTGCCAACAACTCCTGGGGGCAGAAGTCGGGGATACAACATGCAGCTGTTGTGGCTCCTTGGATTGATGACTTGTAAGAAGCTTTCATGTTCCTAAAATTGATAGTGGGATCGATGATGATGGGGGAGGAGCATGACCTATTTTGGAGGTTCACTAAGATGAAACCTCCCACTTTCTACGGCACTGAGGCAGAGGACGCCTATGAGTTTAGCATCAACTGTCATGAGAGGCTCCATAAAATGGGGGCGGTAGAGAAGTATGGTGTAGAGTTTGTTACTTTCAGTTGATGGGGGATGCTAAGCTCTGGTGGAGAGCTTTTGTGGAGTGTAGACCAGCCGGATCACCACCATTGACTTGGACCCAGTTCTACTCCACATTCCTGGAGTAGTATGTTCCCCACACTCTAAGGGATAGGAGACGGGATGAGTTCACCACCATTGAGCAGGGGAACTCATCTGTTGTAGTATACAAGTCGCGATTTCATTCCCTGTCCAGGTATGCCCTACCTTTATTGTCCACGGAAGAGGAGAGAATCAGGCGATTTGTTAAAGGCCTAAACGTGGGTCTCCAGGTATCAGCTCATCAGATGGTCTCCTCAAGTAATACCTTCCAAGAGGTGGTGGAGTATGTGAAGTCTGTGGAAAGGGTGGGACAGGAGGGATATACAAGGGACACCGAGAAGAAGGCTCGAAGGGTGGGTTTCTTCAGCAGTTCTTTTGCCAGGGCTCTAGCACCGTAGGGTTTCTGTGGGTGCCCTATTTAGTTTTCCATGCAGGTATCAACCAGATGTCTGCCGGGGACAGCTCCACGACTATCAGGTGCAGTTGGGGTTACTCAGGTAGTTCGGTCAGACTTTAGAGCTCGCCCTATTTTCTCTATTTCGGCTCAAAGGCCCGTGATTGAGAAGTTCTGTCATGAGTGTGGGGAGTACGACCACATACACAGATGGTGCCCCAGTTTCGGAAAGGGCGGGAAGATTTTTCCTCATCCCGCTCCTCGAGCTCCGGCTCCTACCGGGAGAGGAGGTAGTGCATTCAGTCTGGATCGTCCACAACTGGAATGAGGTAGTCAGCCAACCGTTAGAGGTAGTGCTCAACAGGGTAGAGGACGTGCTTAGGTGGGTAGGCGTGGCACCCAGTCAGGTAGAAGGGTGGCATAGCCCAACCGGAGCGGTTCTCAGGTGGGTAATCAGGCCCATTTCTATGCTTTTTCTAGTTGACCAGAGGCATAGGCTTTAGACGTCATTATTACAGGTGTGATCTTCGTGTCCGATAAAACAACCATTGCGTTGTTTGATTCGTGCTCTACATTTTCTTATGTGTCTGCTTATTTTGCATTGGGTTGGGATCTTATTTATGATATGCTTGATACTCCTATCCGTGTGTCTACTCCTGTTGGGAATTCTGTGTTGGTGGATAGGGTTGTTCGTGATTGCATTGTTGATTTCATGGGGTTTGACACTCTAGCAGACTTAGTGATCTTAGACATGGTTGATTTTGATATAATTTTGGGAATGAGTTGGTTTTCCCTTACCATGCTATTCTATATTGCCATGCTAAGACTGTCACTATATCAGGGCCAAGGGCGTCTAGGTTGGAGTTAAAAGGGAATTGTAGCCCTGCCCCTAAGAAACCCAGCTCTTATATTCGTGCCCCTAATTTGATAGAGTGGGGTTGTTCAATGTATCTAGAACATATTCGGGACACTATTTCTGACGGTCCTTCCATAGAGTCGTACCAAGTTATTCGTGAGTTTTTAGAGGTGTTCCCTGCAGATCTGCCCGGCATGCCGCCGGACAGTGACATTGACTTCTGTATAGATTTAGAGCCAGGGACTCGACCTATTTATATTCCTCCATACCTTATTGTCACGACCCAAGTCTACAGCTGGGATGCAACACAGTACTTGCTGCCACAAGTGACCCTAAGCTAACCCTGGCTTAACATCACACCGGTAAACTAAATAATCATAGCAGAAGCTGAAAACATTACTAAAATATCTGATTTATGAATTAATGAACATCTGATAAAATACTGGAAAACTTGTACTAATAGAGCAAAACAAGCTGAGCACTACTATGTCAGAAAGCCAACTACTAACTGTCGAGTTACTGGGATAAGCCCCCAGCTAACTCTAAAATCTGAAACATAAACTGAAAGAAACTAAAACCTTGTCCTCAAGCAATGAGGACTCACCAATATAGAGCTGTTGAAATCATCTGCGGGGAGCTACTGATGCTGCTGCGACTAAGAACCTACACCTGTATCATGATACGATACAACATGGAAATATACATCAGTACTTTGAATGTACTGAGTATGCGAGATGCAAGAGAAATTAAGAGTACATAATTGAGTTGAGATGACATGAAATGGCCAACTATAAACTGATAAGTAATGTAATATAACTATAATAATGTGAATACAAACACTTACTGATGATCACACACATGTCCTGAAATTGGAATATCTGAACTGAGACTGAGCTGTACTATCAAAACGTACTGTGCCAAAATGTGGGAGCGAATATAACCAATATGTAACCATGTGATCTAAACACAGAGTATGATGTATATCCCCCATCGAAGAAGGCCCACTGCACCTTGTCAGGGTATAGTAGCTGAACTGAGTGAACTTTGTCTGATGCCCATTCGGGCTGAACCTACGGTGGCAATGTAGTTCTGGGAACCTGGATGCACTGAACCCCAGCCCACTAGGTGCTTAGTCCTACTCCCATGGAAAACCCTAATTGTGACTATTAGGCTGATAGCTCGAAATTGATGGTCCTAGACTAAGTCAAGGATACCTATCAGGAAGTGCCCTGAGAGTCTAAAGGACCTGATAACTAGAAACTAGTGTTCCAAAACTGGCCAGAGCTACTTTGTCTGAAAGTGTTATAACCGTCTAAAGAACAACCTGATAACTAATTCTAAGGAGTGTTACTGAACCTCTCAAGAACTAACTATGGTCAAACTAATCAACTGACATTACTGAAAATACTGGAAAAAGATAACTTTTGACTGAGACTGAATTAACACTTAAACTAACAGATAATTCATATGACAGTTAAAGACATGGTGATTCTAAGAATTTATAGAGTTAAGCAACATTTGTAATTAGAACATGCTGACATGCTCAATTCACTATATTCAAAGAAACTAGGGCTAAAATAATATGATTTCATGTAAGGAGATAATGATTAGAAGTATAGCTAACAATAACCCTCAATACATAAGAAAACTATACCAAAAAGGAATCTATAATTTACTGAAAAACGAACCCTAACTGTGAACTTCACGGTTAGAATTGATAAGCATTTCAGAGGAGTTTTGGGGCACAAAGGAAGAACAATTCCCTTGTTGAATTCCCACATACCTGGAGTCAAATTTCCTGGGAAGAACTTGGAGGACCTGAGAAGGAAAACTTGAAAGCCTTAGCTTCTGCTCTAAGAGAACTGTCTAAGTTCTTCGTACCTCTGCTATATGAATTTTGGAAAATAATGAGGGAGAGATCTACTACTCCGCTAAAATCCCTCCCGAAAACACCATATACGACATAGTTTAGAAGTTAAATCGATAGGGTTTTATAAAATTGCCCCTGAAACACTTAATGAAATTTCTGCTTGTCTGGTGGTATGACTCGACCTACAAGTCGTACCATGACCCCACGGTCCGTACCATGAGTCGTGGTTAGGGACTCTGCTCCACCCAATCCCTCTGAAGTCTTCCACAGATGCTTTCTACAACTCGTACCTGCATCCTACAATTAGTATTACGACTTGTAACCAAAACCTGAGTCTGCATTTGATCTCTCTCACGATTCATCCTACGAGTCATACCCTCATCCCACGAGTCGTACCTTGTTCTATGGTTACTCAGGGTTTTCCCCTGACAAAATCTTTGTACTTTTCCTTGATTGCTATATACTATTCATTCCTCTATTGTACAATCCGTAACATCAAGTCGTGGTTCCTCCAACCTTATTTCCTTATCTTCACCATTTCCCCCAATCACGAGTCATGGTACGACTTGTTCCTCGATTGTACGGGTCGTACTGTGACTCGTAGTGTCACACCCCGCCTTGGGGGGTATGACTGGCACCTGGTGCCCTACTAGGACCTGAACTGCTAGACTACTGAGCCTAAGCACATCTGGTGCCTGGCTGGCTCTAACTCAGATTCAGGGAAACAATGGGCTATATAACGGCTGTAAATACAGCCTCCGGCCGACTAGGCCTATAGCCACCTGTACCTGTAATAGCAGCTAACCAGAAACACACTCGTAACAAGGAACCTATGCGGGCCGACAAGGCCACCATGCTGTCTAGTTATCTGCAACTCAACAATGGAATACTGAATAACTACGTGACCGACAAGGTCACCACTACTGACTGGATAAGGCCTCACACGGCCAACATAAACTGAAATGCTAAACAACTATAACATACTGCACGACCTCACACGACCGGCTCAACTGACCACAGGGATATATATACAGTCTGAAAGCCTCTAGGAATACTGATAAGATGGTTGGGACAGGGCCCCGACCTACCCGTACTGTACAACAAAAGGAAATGATGTAAACCTCTGAAATATCAAGCTCCGGATGACAGGAGCTGATGACTCTGCGCTGGATAGGATCACGAGGGATCGCCTCCTCGTCTATGAGTACCTGCAGGCAAGTAATGCAGGGCCCCACTGGGCGTCAGTACCACTGGTACTGAGTATGTAAAACAATAACTGAAAGAAATATCTGGAAACAACAATACAACTGATGGAACTGAAATAGGAAGGAATAGACTAAACTGACTGAAAATGTAAAGCTATGCCTACTCTCAACTATGCTGGAAGGAGTAGGAGTCATACCTGGAGATGTTTCGCTCTACTGTCGATCTACTCGTATCTAGTGTAACATGGCATAATACAACATAACATAGCATAGCACACACAAACCTTACCCGGCCCCCATAAGCCGGGAGGTACAATCAACACGCAATCTATACCCCTACCCCAGTCGTCCCATCTCCTATAATAACTATAAGCATCCTGCCGATCCCCTGGGTATGCACTTGGGCTCGCTGAGCCCCTGATTATAACTGTACCTGAGTCCGAAGGACTCCTGAATCACACCCCGGGCGTACCCGCTCGACGGGGGTGTATAAAGGCCGACCAAGGCACAATATGGGGAAACCGGCATCCCATCTTCGTTCCCTGTGGGACGGCATGCCACTCCGTAGAGTGACGTATCCTCGCCCTCTAGCGGATGAGTCGATACAACTATTAACCCTGGGGCGGTCATGAATGCTAGGTAATCCATCCCCAAGACAATACAGTGGTCTCAACTAGTAATACTAACTGCGTATACCACATGCTGAAGTTAGTGATAATAATGTATCTGTACATACTATATGCTGAACTAGTGATAGTGATATGTATGTATTTAATACATGATGGGACTGATAGTGGTATATATGTATAATCTTCTGTCATACTGCTGAGTCTAATGTTGAACAAGATATAGTTTTCTGCTGGGAATCATGCTGTATAACTGAGTTTCATAGTAACATGATTTACTATTTCTAACTTGCTTCCTAAACTTCATTTTAGGCTACCATTCTATTTCTGAAATACCTTACAGGAACTTATATTGCTTTACTAAGTTTCAACTGAACATGATAATATCCTAACATACTTTACTAAATCACATACTGGGCATGCTGTACAGTTCCTAACACTTTGTATTAAAATTTATAACGTGCTAGCAAGTTTCACGCTATACATATCATGATACTTCCAATATCGTACCAACATTCATAATAAACATAATACACGACTTCTAAACATTCTATTGGTCTTTAAACTATTTTACTATACCGAGACTACTAACTTGCTGAGGAAACTAGCTTTACATACCTTCGCTTCTGATTTCCCGATTAACTGGCATAGCTCGGTCAGTATTTCAGCTATTTCTCCCAACTGCATTCATATATATGTCAATCAGTACTAAATACAACTTTATTCTGAAGGACGACATCACTTTCGATATAATTATAGCCTAAACTTAGGCTTATCGAAAGACGGTCGAAAACTCGCCATTTTCCAGAAGTCCAGAAGGGAGAAGTATTCACTTCACAGCTAGGAACACATAGACACTAGTTTGGAGCAATTCTACTTACCTTAGTCCGGTCGCTCGATGATTCATCGGTCGTATTTCGCGAAACAAAATCCGTAGGAATGCTCCCTGCTGCTAAATACCTCGGTATCTGAAGTTAATTTAAGTTTAGACTACGTTTGGCAGCTTAATCGACGATTATAATATCAACCCTCTTCGTCTCTCTCTGTTACCTCACGAGTTCTGGAAATTATTTGGTGGAAAAGTTAGATTAAAACCGAAGTGGGGCTTTATATACTTGGGCCTGGACAGCCCCAACGTGTCACGGAGCCAACGCGGAGGCTCCACCTCCGTGACACGTTGCCATGGCGGAGGGGCTCTGCCTCGGCTCCTTTCGCGATGGTTCGACAGGTTATCTGTCCGAGCCTTTCCCGGGCCTTCCTCTAGCATGTAGGGCTTTCAAATATGCTTAATCAACGTGCGAATAGGCCATCTAAGTGTCGGGAATCTTACGGGGTATAAAACGTAGTGAGGCAATTTTGCCAGATTTTTGCAGAAACAACTCTTAAATTTCCAAGATAGTCTTAGAAAGTTGTGGGGTGTTACAATATCTTCCCCTTGGGAAGATTTGTCCTCGAATAGAGACTGACTAAGATGATAGAATAGGGAAAGAGATGCAATCCCAAGACTTGCCACTACGAACTGATTAACAGGGGGTATGAGATGGCTCTGATACCAATCGGGGGTAACCAGAGGGCTCTGACGCAAAGAAGTCGGTCACAGGGCGAGGAAACGGCGGGCAAGGCAGCGAGATTTCAGGCACAATAGTTTTCCTACGAAGGGGGACTGAGCTTTAATATCCCAAACAAAGGTTTGCCACAAAACTCGACTTCAACATCCCGGAGGACAGCTTGCCAAGTCAGTCGAATAGTAAATTTCATCATAGACATAAAAGAATTTTCCTACAAAAGGGGTTGTCTTCTATATCCACCCGGACGGTTTGCCAAGCTACACAACTCGGGAAATTTTTTACTCTACTTATAAATTTAGCTGCTTATAAACTTTGGAAAACCATTGTACTTGGAACAATCTTGTTTACCTGACATGTCGAGGCCCTATACTACTTCAAGGATCAACCATATCATGCCTTTTTAAAGGAAGAGCAAGAGAGAATTCAGCAAACACTCATATTATTGAACATAGGAAATTTTTACAGACTCTTTTCAAACTTTGCCAAACTCTACTTCTAATCTAATCTAATCTAATATGCTTTACAGTGGACAACCTAGCCTCCTTTATATAGGGGCTAGGAGACTACAAGATAAGACTCAATACAAGATAGACTAGGCACACCTTTCTAGACAACCTAACAAAACAAAAACGGCACACATATTTACATAGCTTGATAAAGATAAATTTGGCACGCTTAATGAAACAAACTCATCTACAAAGCCTAATAACAACAGATGCCTAATAATACAAATAGCCTAATAAAACGGCTAGCCTAATATGTACAAGGAAGTCCATGTGATGGCATGTGAAGTGGGGCCCGCTTTCGTCCTCATATGGTAGTAAATTTCGGCGGGTGATCTGAGGCAGTGAGCTTCCAGATTCTGCACACGTCATCAACCATTATCTGATGGGACAATGTTTGGTGGTGCCATTGGTGGGTTTGAGCATTCTCCACCTGGATTCCATGGAAGACATGTTTGCCGTTGAAGAAGCTCGTATCATGCAAGCTCCGTTTTAACGATCTTGTAAAGTAGCATTTTCTGCTTGACGTTTCTACCATGGATTTCTCCATATTTTGAGAGCTCTGTGATGGAGTATTTGATGGAACGTTCAGCCTTATCCATGTGATGGCCTGAGTGATTTCATCTCTGGTGATCTCGTAGGGTGCCTGATATTCTTTTGCTACTTTTCAGACTTCTTCCCAGTGAGGATGTTTATCAGTGTAGTTCCATGGCACCCATTCTTTTGCCCAAATCTCTTTTGGAATGCACTTATTTTGTTGGAAGATAAATCTTTGTGCTTCATAGTACTCTTCTTCCAAGGACAAAATAGAGACTGGAAATCGCCAATAGAAAGAGATTTATGGCTCGGCATGGACTTTCCCGTCGATTAACTTTATTGGTCGATGCAACATGAATACCTTTGCATCGTATGAATTCTTGAAGCATTGAACCCAGTACTTCCGCAGCCTAAACCATTGTAGAAATATTTTCAAAGTTGGTTCAATGTTGTCAAAGTCCCTGAATACGTTGCATTTGAATTCCATCAGGATGTAATACTAGTTACATAAGTACCAGAAGAACCATAAGAGTTCCTGTGGAAAATCATTGGCAAGTGGTATGAACACGTGTCAGAACGGGTATTCCAAGTTGACTCCATACATCTTTAGGATGGATCCTCCGTACTTTCTAAACACCAGTAGTTCATAGAAAGTCCATCTTTCAATCAACATGGATGGATCGAATGGGTATACATATTGACTGAACAAGTTTGGTGGATGTCTTGGTAGTCTCAATGACCTGGGACCTGGTGGGTTGGTAATCATGAATATCTAGCCGGCTGGTCCTTTTATCTTCTTGGGTTTATTTGGCAAAAACCTTTTTGCGAATTCATCTGGTCGGATGGGAAGTCTGCCAGGAAATTATCTTTCCCTTTCAGGTGCTTCACCTGGAATTTGTAGGGTGAGAACCATTGTGCCCATCTAAGAATTTGCGGATGTGGAAGTATTTTTGGATTTATCTGGATCATCTTTGGGAATGCCTTTATATCCATCTCGATCAGGAATTCAGTGTGAATTAGGAAGAAGTTGAACTTCTTGATTCCATTCTTCACTGCAAGAATCTCCTTGAAGGTGGTATGATAGTGTTGTTCTGCATCCTTGAATCTTTCGCTTGCATATCTGCATATCCTTCTATGGCCATCTTTCTCTTCTAGAAGAACTGCACTCTAGTATTCATTGCTGGCATCAGTCTGCAGTATCTTCTTTCTATTCGAAGGAATATGGAGAGTCTTCGCCTGTTGGGACACCTACTTTATTTTTCGGACAGCTTCATCCTGCTCTTTACCCCATGGTTGGGCATTCTTTTTGAGCATCTTTGAATATGGAGAAATATATGTAGAGACTTTAGGATAAAATATCTAACATAATTTATGATCCCTAAAAATTATTGAAACTGCTCTGTGGTGAAGTTGGTGTCTGGAAATCTGAGCAATTCCTGACATATGTGCCGACCTGGACTGTATGCTCCATTGCTAAAATGCATCCCTAAGAAATCAATTTTATTTTGAACAAGGACCATTTTCTTTACAGAGAGCATGATGCCATTACCTCTTACTATATCATGAAAATGACGGAGTAAGGCAAGGTGTTCCTCCAGAGTATCACTGAACAATAGGATATCGTCAATATATACTATTGAGGTTGGAGGATAGGCTGAAAGATTTTGATCATGGCTTTTTAGAATAGAGAGAGTGAAGGTTTTAGCCTAAATGGCATAATCTTCCATTGAAAGTGTTGGTCACGAATGTAAAATCCTGTTTTTGGTGTTTCCTCATGATGTATCCCCAATTGCCAAAATCCATATTTGAGATCAAACTTGGAAAAATATCTAGCTTTGGCTAAGTGTGAAAATAGGGTAAGCCTATTTGGTATAGGGAATTTATCAAATTGGAGAAAATGGTTGAGTGGCTGGTAGTTTATGACTAATCTGAGTTTACCTTTTGTCTGCTTAGCTCTCTTGTTGACATAGAAAGATTTGCATGCCCATTGAGAATCAGATGGATCGATCAGTCCAAACTCCATGAGTTCAGCGCACTCCTTCTTTGCAAGCTGAAGGTGCTCTGGATTCATGCCAGAGTGGCTTGCCTTGGTTGGGTTGATTTTTTCATTCTTCTTGAATGGGAGTTTGATGAAAAACTCTTCATTCAGCCAGAGTGGGTTTCTGCATTTCTTCATAAACTCCTTATGAGATTCAACACATGAATGTTCCATCAACTGTTGCTTGATCTCTCTGATCTGCTCGTCCTCAGTGATCTGGAATAGGCGTGAGACTTCTAAGTATGGCTTTAATTGCTTTTTGAAGGCTATTCCATAGGCTTAGATGTGGAGTCGATCCTTGAGTTGTCTGAAGATATCGAACCCAATTATGAGATCCTTTCCTGGGACATCTGATCTGAACAACTTTATTTTGAATTTTAGTCCTGGGAAGAACTCAATGGTTATCGGGTGTTTTGTGATGACCGTGGTCTTCAGGATTCCATTTGATGCAGTGTTGAAGTTCTTGAAATGGGAAATCCATTGATCATCAGGAAGGACTGTTGTATTCCTCAGCGATGATGCTGCACCAGTATGCATGAATGCAATGACCTGAATTGGCTTATCCTATTTGGATGGATAAACATTCAGCTGGACTTGAGGAGTATTGATAATGTTGTTGATTTCTTCCTCAGCCTCTGAAATCTGGTAATGGTCATGCCCATATTTTTCGTATACGTCCATGGAGAAATGAGTGTCCTCTAATGGCTCATCTTCTGCTGAAAGGACCAATTCAAGATCATTATCCTTGACATCAGCATATTCTTCTATCTTCGTAATAAGTATGATAGATTTTTTATGTTGAGGACAATTCTTTGCAAAGTGTCCGATCTTGTCACAGATAAAGCATTTGTCATTCTTCTGGTACCTGCCTGGACACTTTCTCCTAAAGTATTTTGTTCGCCTGGTGTATTTGGATCTTCCTCTAGTAGGCTTTTGCCATTTGAACTTTTTGTATTTCTTGAATCTACTTTGCCTTCTGGCATGGCAAGAGCAACTAGACCCAGTGATTTGGTTAGTTTTGCTGCAAGCTTTATCAAGGGCTGGATGTTGTGCATGATCTGCTTCAGAACAGATCTCTTTGTACAGATATCTCTAGCGCCATGAAAATTGCTTGCCTTATATAATCGACTTGAGGGATTGTGATTGAGTAGAAATTTTCCTCAACAATCGTCATGGTTCCTCCTGCTAACATCTTTGGCAAGGATGAAATGAAGTGTTGCTTCAAACTGGAATCTCCACCAAGTTCAAAGTATATTTTTTCCATCTTCTAGAAATGACGTCTTTGTCAAATGATATGCATTTCATTTTGAAGGATTGTCTTCGTAGCTTTTCTTGCCTCTGGCCTGTATCTCCACAAAAGACTTCATGCAGGATTCTGATGTTAAAAGCAAAGTCTGGGGACATGAGGAAAGTATTTTAGTCATATGTCCCCAATGCAGTCCACCAATCCCTAAGGATGCCGAAAAACCTTGATGTGAACTCGGACAGGATTAGATACTTCTCCCATTCTATCAAGTGTTTCGTCACCATCCAAGTAAAGAAATCTTGTATCCTTTGTGGCCATCTCGAAACCCTGACATCATCGAGAGTGAAAGTATGGAATCCAGTTGAAACCAATTTTGGCATTGATTGTTCTGGTCTTCTTTTGGAATCGGGTCTTCAGTCATCCCATCTTGATCGTCATCGACTTCAGAAACTTCTAGTTCTCTTGGGTGGTTCATGTATATCGGTGGATTGTCTTCCTCAGAGGTGTCTAGTGAGAGATTCTCACTTGACTCAGTCTCTGCTTCTTCAGTTTCATCAGTAGGATGCTATCTGTTGTCTCTTCAGTATTGAATCTTGTGCTATCATTTTATTCCAAGCCATAGAGTTTCGGAACAACTTGATTTGAGATCATCAAGTTTTCTGGATTTGGCTCTTTGGAAATTTCTCCAACCACTTTCCTTCTTTTGGACTGCTTTTATATTGCAAGAGCATCTTTCTTTTCCCAAACCCATTTTGCAATGTCAAACTCAGTTTCCTCTTTGGATTTTTGAGGATAGGATGTGGGTTCATGTGGAATGAAAGGAGAGGTAGTACCAGGACAGGCCAATTTAGGTCATTACATTCTTGGAGTGACTGACTCCGAACAGAGGTAACATGCTAACTGAACTTATGCGACTAGGATGCACATTAAATCATGGAGAAGGACTGAAAGATATTGAACTGAATGGAGTACCGAGCAGAATTTTAATACCTGTCATTAAAGCTGAGCTGGAAGGAAACAAATGAGGATATTTAGCCATCATGTTTAATTCTGCTTCCTATATGGCTCCTTCAACTAACTGATTCCTCCATAAAACTTTCACTAAAGCGACCTCCTTGTTTCTCAGCCTACGAACCTGCCGATCTAGAATCTGCACTGGAACTTCTTTTTAAGAGAGACTATCTCTTACATCCACACTATCTAGTGGTACAACTTATGTCGGATCACCGATGTACTACTTCAAAATTGACATGTGGAAGACTGGGTGCACAAATGCTAACTCTGATGGTAATTCTAACTCATAAGGCACATTACCAATTTGCCTTAGAATCCTGTAGGGCCCCATATATCTCAGACTGGGTTTTCATTTTTTTGCAAACCTCATCACCCCTTTCATAGGTGAAATCTTCAGATAAACCCAATCATCTACAACAAATTCTAGTTCTCTTGTCCTCACATCTGAATATGATTTCTGTCAGCTCTGTGCTATTCAATCTTCCTCTGATAAGCTGAACTTTTTGCATGGCCTTGTGAACTGAATCTTGCCCTATAAAAGTAGCTTCGCCAACCTCAAACCACCTTATTGGAGACCTACACCTTCTACCATACAATGCCTCAAACGGGGCCATCTAAATAATGGAGTGGTAGCTGTTGTAGTATGCCAACTCGATGAGAGGTAGGTGATCATCCTAACTACCTTTAAAGTCAATCACACAAGCTCTCAACATGTCTTCCAAGGTTTGAATAGTCCGCTCGACTTGTCCATCTGTCTGAGGGTAAAAAGCTGTACTGAGCTTGACATGAGTACCAAGTCCTTTCTGAAATGACTTCCAGAAATGCGAGGTAAACTGGGTACCTCTATCTGAGATGCAGTCTGACTAACTCCAAATATATAGTCTAGCATAATCTTCAGCTAAGTTTGTGGTCTTAATCGGTAAGAAATGTGCTGACTTGGTCATCCGATCTACTACCACCCAAATCAAATCATGTTGCCGATGAGTATGAGGCAGACCTGTAATAAAGTCCATGTTCACCACCTCCCACTTCCACGTGGGTATGCTGATATCTTGAGTCATACCCCCAGGTCTCTGATGTTCAACCTTAACCTGCTAGTAGTTAGGACACTTAGCTACAAATTCTGCAATGTCCCTCTTTATGCCATTCCACCAGTAGATTTCCTGTAGATCACGGTACATCTTAGTGGCACCCGGGTGAATAGAATACCTGGAGCTGTGTGCTTCTGCCAGTATTCACTGTCTCAAGTCATCTACGTCTGGAACACATAGTCTACCCTGGTAATGAATCACACCATCTCCCCTTTAAGAGAAAGCCTCCACCTCCTTCCTTAGAACTGCTTCTTTCAATTTGAGTAGTATGGGGTCTTCATCCTGCTTTGAATTAACTTCTACTACTAGTAAAGATTCTGAATCACTCTGAATTACAACTCCACTCTCAGCTGAGTCAACCAACTGCACCCCTAGCTGAGCTAACCTGTGGATATCTTTCACCAACTCTTTTCTGCTCTCTTTAACATGAGCAACACTTGACATGGACATCCTGCTCAAGGCATCCACAACCACATTAGCCTTGATAGGTAATATAACACACTCATGTCATAGTCTTTCAATAACTCTAGCCATCTCCTCTGACGAAGGTTCAGATCCTTCTGACTGAACACGTACTGAAGGCTCTTGTGGTTGGTGAAATCATCCACGTGAACCTTATAAAGGTAATGCCTCCATTTTTTCAAAGCAAACACCACTGCCGCCAATTCAAGATCATGAGTCGGGTAGTTCTTCTCATGAACCTTGAGCTGTCTGGAGGCATAAGTTATCACCTTACCCCGCTGCATCAGAATGCAACCGAGGCCAACTCGGGAAGCATCACAATGGACTATGAACCCATTTCTTCCTTATGGCAAGGTCAAGACCGGAGCTGTAGTGAGTCGAGTCTTCAACTCTTGGAAACTTTTCTCACATGAGTCTGACCACTAAAATTTCACCTTTCTCTGATTTAGTTTAGTTAGAGGGGACGCAATAGAAGAAAATCACTCTAAAAACCGTTGGTAATAATTGGCTAAACCCAAGAAACTCGTGATATCTATTGGAGAAGTGGGTCTTGGACAATCCTTTGCTGCTACAATCTTTTGAGGATCCACCTGAATACCCTCACCTAAGACCACATGATATTCACACTTATTAAATTTAGCGAACAACTGACGGTCTCTGAGAATTTGCAACACTACCCTCAGGTGATTAGCATGATCCTCCTCATTCCTAGAGTATACCAAGATGTCATCTATGAACACAATGACGAACATGTCTAGGTACAACTTGAATACCCTGTTCATCAGATCCATAAAAGCTGTAGGAGCATTGGTTAATCCAAAGGACATAATCATGAATTCATAGTGACCATACCTAGTTCTGAAGGCTATTTTCGATATGTCACCTTCTCTAACCCTAAGTGTAATACCCCAAAATCCCTAAGATCAGACCTGAGGGTTCAAACGGAGAAATCAGAAAATTTAGCACCTGGTCATAGGATGAGTCGTTCAGTGATCCGTGAAGAGACTTCATAAGATTAAGTGACTCTTGTAGTGAAGGGAGAATTGGTAGGAACTCGTGGTCAGGGGGTGACCACGATAGAAACAACGAGTTGTGGTTAGGAAAATGAGTCGTTAAGCGAGTCATGGTCAAGATGGTCTATGGTTCAAGGTTTAGTTTCTCGGAGATGCCACGAGAGGCAGCCACGAGTCGTGAACTGACTCCACGACTCGTGGAGTTGGTCGTGGTCAGGAGCAGGATTTGAAGGTTGAAATACCCATGTTTATATCCATGATTTTGACTCTCTCAAAGCATGTCTAAGTTTGGGCAAGCCCATATGATCAAGAATGTTTCCTGATTTACTTCAACTTCATATTATTAGCTTATCACATGGTTTTAGAGTCTAGACTCCTACTTTTCAGCTTGTGGTATGGTTGAGCTGAGGGTCCTCATGATATGTTTTTAGATTATGCATGTACTATTATGATTCAGCTTCGTCGCAAGATGATGGTTCAACTTCATTGAAAAACTATGGAGAGCATATGTATATTTTTTTGGGAGTAATGTCTAGCACCGAGTAGGCTAAGGGTTCAGTACCTTGTGCCTAAGAACTACATGCCAACGTAGGTATAATAAGATTATTTAGGACCTTCCGTGTGAGCTTTCCTTGCCCTCGAGGGGCCTTCAGCTTGATATCGATATCACTGTAATGCCCTTAGCCTTAACAAGGATTTGGACGGCTCTGCTCGCTTGAGTGTAATATTCGAGACCACGTAAGCTCTATCTGGGTAATGTCAGTTATATTACAAGTCTCCCATTGTTCCTCATGATTTCAGTTATGCATGTTCATCAGTTATGATATTATCTTTTCAATAGCTTTGAGCCAATTTTCAGTTTTATTTATGATTATCAGTTTTAGCTTTGGGTCATTCGAATCAGTTATGATGCTCAATCATGTTTAAATCATGTTTTCAAATAAAAGCTTGCAAGCCTATTCTCTGAAACTTACTTGAATATGTTTTATGATACGCATGATTCCAGTTTTGCTTACCTTGCATACTCAATACATTCCAAGTACTGACCGTGTACTCTATGATGTATCATTTCATGATACAGGCTCAGACGTTCAGGTTTAGTCCCGCCGCTAGCCAGATTCTCAGAGTACTAGCATACTCAGCCGGTTGGTGAGTCCTCATCCTTTGAGGACCTTTTTATCAGCTTGTATTCAGTATCTTTAGTTTTAGTCTTTAGTGAGTTAGTTGGGGTCTTGTCCCATCAATTGATTAGATTTTAGAGGCTTATCAGACATAGCATGTATTTAGCTTTGGATCAGTATTATGTTTTCCGTTGTTCAGATGTTATTGGATCTTCAAACTTCCGCGGTTTCAAATGTTAGACTTTCCGCAGTTATATATGTTGAGTTTAGTTATTATGTTCAAGCCATGGGTCAACTTGGAGCCTCTCAGGGTTCTTTGTCCCGTGTCTCGATCCGGGCCTATGTTTGGGCCATGACAAACTTGGTATCAGAGCATTAGGTTTTGAAGTATCCTAGGGTGTCTGAAAGCCACGTTAAGTAGAGTCTTTTTCATGGGTGTGAAACGTGCCACACTTTTGACAAAGAGGCTATGAAACATTTTAGGAAACTTCCCTTTTTTATGATCTATGTCATGCGATGAAATGTCTCTCTATCCTTCTAACTCATGCTATACACATTTGTAGAATCATGCCTCCTCAGTAAGATAATGAAAAAAGGAACAGAAATGGAAATAGCCATAAGAATGGCAACGGAGATGGGCACCAACATGCCCCAACAACCCCTGAGGATCATGTGCCTGAGCAGGTTGCCCATGCAAATTTTAGTGCAACCATCTAGATGTTGGAACAAGCATTGACTGCCTAGGTCAACCAGCAGGTGATAATGCATGTTCCCTAGAATGGGAATGCGGCAGCTGCAAGAGTTAGAGACTTCCTTAGGATGAACCCTTTGAAGTTTCTCGAATCGAAGGTGGATGAGAATCCACACGAGTTTATTGGTGAGATTCAGAAGATTACCCAGATCATGGGGGTGACAGGGGAAGAGTCGCAGACCTAGCCTCTTATCAGTTGAAAGGGGTTGCACATATCTGGTTCAGATAGTGGAAGAATAGTAGAGCAGTTGGAGTGGGTCCCATTGGATGGGATGAGTTCCATACCACATTTTTGAATCAATCTTTCCCTAAGAGATGAGGGAGATCAAAGAAGCCGAATTTGTGAACCTGAGGCAGAACAACATGACAGTCTAGGAGTATGCTTTAAAGTTCACCCGCTTGTCGAAATATGCACCAGAGATGGTGGCTGATCAGAGGGCTCAAGTGAGCAAATTTGTACACGGGATAGCATACCATTTGTTCAAGGATTGCAGGACCTGTATGTTTCATCAAGATATGGACTTCTTGCGATGGTTTTGTACGCCCAGTAGATAGAGGTGGTACAGGTGAGTGAGCGGGAGAGAGAGGCCAAGAGGGCCAAGACCGACAGTTTTGGGTTCTCCCAGTAGAGGCTTGGTGGTGGGAATCATCAGCAGTCCCACCGAAGATCATCAATCCCAGCGATGTCAGCAGCAAGTGTGTCATCTAGATCTAGGTGCAATCAGAGGGGACGAGCGTTAGGCTCTCAAGGTCAGGGGAGCAGATCAATAGAGCCTAGTATTCCAGGTTGTGACAGGTGTGGTAGAAGGAACATTGGTCAGTTCCTAGCGGGAATAGGTGTTTGTTTCAGGTGTGGAAATCCTCGACATATGCTTAGAGATTGTCCAACAGATAAACAAGGCCATGGTAGAGGCAGAGACCTAACCACTAGTTCAGCAGCCCCACCAGCACACTCAGCTCAGCAGGGTGCCTCCGCTAGTGCAGGTGGTGGTCAACGTCAGAACAGATTCTATGCCCTCGCTTATCGTCAAAAGCAGGAGGCCTCTCCAGATGTAATCACTGGTATGTTACGAGTATTCCACCTTGATGTATATGCATTAATTGATCCAGGGGATACTTTATCTACTCCAGTCGGTGATTCAGTTATAGCTCAACGGTTATATAGAAATTGCCCTGTCACAGTCCTTCAAAAAGTCACCTCAACAGATTTAGTAGAACTAGCCATGATAGATTTTGATGTTATCTTTGGCATGGATTGTCTACATGCATGTTATGCCTCAGAAAATTGTAGAATCCATGCGGTAGAGTTTCGATTTTCGGGTGAGCCTGTCCCAAAGCGGAAGGGTAGTTTAGTTGTGCCTGTAGGTCGTTTCATTTCCTACCTTAAGGCCAGATGATCTCTAAAGGTTGCGGGTACCATGTAGATAGGGTTAAGGAGGCTACATCTGAAACCCCGACTATCCAATCAGTTCCTGTAGTGTGCAAATAACTAGAAGTGTTTTTAGATGATCTACCTGAAATTTCTCCCAAATGGAGATTGATTTTGGTATTGACCTTCTTCCCGATACGCAATCTATATCTATTCCTCCTTACAGAATGACTCCAGCTGAGCTAAAGGAGTTGAAGGAGCAGTTGAAGGATCTTTTAGACAAGGGTTTCATAAGCAAATCCCCGTGGGGTGCACCAATATTCTTTGTTCAAAAGAAGGATGCTTCCCTTCGAATGTGCATTGACTATCGGTAGTTGAACTAGGTAACAGTCAAAAATAGGTATCCCCTCCCCAGAATTGATGAATTATTTGACCAACTTCAGGTTGCTAAGTGTTTTTCAAAGATAGATCTCAGATTCGGATATCATCAGCTCAGGGTTAGAGAAAGTGACATCCCAATGACAGCCTTCAGGACTCAGTGTGGTCACTATGAGTTTATAGTTATGTATTTTGGACTAACGAATGATCCTGTAGCTTTTATGTATTTAATGAACAGGGTGTTCAAGCTGTATTTGGACATGTTTGTGATTGTGTTCATAGAAGACATTCTCATGTACTCTTGGAGTGACGAGGAGCATGCCGCTCATTTGAGGGTGCTGCTACAGACTCTTAAGGATTGCCAGCTGTATGCTAAATTCACCAAGTGTGAGTTTTGGTTAAACTCAGTAGCATTGTTGGGTCATGTGGTGTCAAGTGAGGGTGTACAAGTGGACTCTCAAAAGATAGAAGCTATGAATAATTGGCCTAGACCAGTGAGTCCTTCAGATATTAGGAGTTTCTTAGGCTTAGTTGGTTATTACAGGAGGTTCATGGAAGGCTTTTCATCCATTGCAGTACCGTTGACTAAGTTGACCCAAAAGAAAGTGAAGTTTCAATGGTCGGAGGCCTGTGAGAAGAGCTTGTAAGAGTTGAAGACTCGACTCACCTCAGCACCAGTGTTGACTCTACCTGAGGGTTCTGATGGGTTTGTGGTAAATTATGAGCCTCGAGGATCGACCTTGGTTGTGTATTAATGCAGCACAGTAAGGTTATAGCCTATGCTTCCAGGCAGTTGAAAGACCATGAGAAGAACTATCCAACTCATGACCTTGAGTTGGCGGCGGTAGTATTTACCTTGAAGATTTGGAGAAATTATCTATACGGGGTCCATATGGATGTGTTTACGGACTACAAAAGCCTACAGTATGTGTTTACCCAGAAGGACCTAAATCTACATCAAAGGAGGTGGTTGGATCTTCTTAAGAATTATGATATGTGACCTTTATCATCCGGGAAAGGCTAATATAGTGGCAGACGCTCTTAGCAAGCTTTCTATGGAAAGTGTGTCCTATGTAGATAAAGAGAGGAAAGAGTTAGTGAAGGATGTGCATCGGCTTGCACGATTAGGAGTTCATCTTGTTGACTCGACAGATGGTGGTGTCATCGTTCAGAAGGGATCAGAATATTCCTTAGTGACGAAGTTAAAGTTAGACAAGACGAGGATCCTATTTTGGTAAGGTTTGAAGGAATCTGTTCAGAATCAGAAGGTGGAGGTTTTCTCCTAAGGGGGAGATGGTGTACTACAATACCAGGGTCATTTGTGTGTTCCGGGTGTTGATGACTTGGGGGAGTGGATATTGCATGAGGCTCATGGTTCCAGATATTCTATACATCCAGGTGTCACCAAGATATACCATGACCTATAGGAAGTCTATTGGTGGAATGGCATGAAGAAGGACATAGCAGAGTTTGTGGCAAATTGTCCGAATTATCAACAGGTGAAAGTTGAGCATCAAAGACCTGGAGGTGTTCTTCAAGATATTAGTATCCCTATTTGGAAGTGGGAGGAAATCAGTATGCATTTCATTACAGGATTGCCTTGTACTTGTCGACAGTATGACTCCATATAGGTGATTGTGGATAGGTTGACCAAAGCAACTCATTTTCTATCGGTCAAAACTACCGATTCAGCGGAGGATTATACCAAATTGTACATTTGGGAGTTAGTTCAGTTTCATGGAGTACCCTTGTCAATCATATCAGATAGAGGTACTCAGTTTACCTCTCAATTTTGGGGATCATTTCAGAAGAGACTTGGTACTCAGGTCAAGCTTAGTACAACTTTTCACCCGCAAACAGACGGTCAGGCTGAATGGACCATTCATACTCTTGAGGATATGTTGAGGGGGTTTGTGATTGATGTCAAGGGTAGTTAGGATGACCATTTAACTCTCATCGAATTTGCATATAACAACAGTTACCATTCCAGCATTTAGATGGCTCCATTTCAGGCTCCTTATAGGCGGAGGTGTAGATAGCCTATTTTGGTTTGAAGCTGGTGAAGCTACATTGATGGGACCAGATTTAGTTCATGAGTCTATGGAGAAAGTTAAGCTTATCGGGAAAAGGTCAAAGACAACTCAGAGTCACCAAAAGTCCTATGCGGATGTGAGGAGGAGAGAACTTGAGTTCGAAGTTGATATTGGGTGTTTTTGAAGGTGTCTCCTATGAAGAGAGTGATGAGGTTCATAAAGAAGGGAAAACTTAGTCCCCATTATGTTGGCCCGTATAGGATTGGGAGACATGTTGGCAAGGTGGTTTATGAGTTGGAGTTGCCCTCAGAATTGGCTTCAGTACATCCAATTTTCCATGTGTCGCTTTTAAAGAAGTACATAGGTGATCCAACTTTGGTTGTCCCGGTGGAGAGCGTAGGTGTGAAGGATAGCCTTAGCTACGAAGAGGTTTCGATTGAAATACTTGATCATCAGGTTCAGAAGCTAAGAAATAAAGAAGTAGCTTCAGTAAAGGTTTTTTGGAGGAATCAACATGTTGAGGGAGCTACATCGAAAACCAAAGTAGATATGATAGCTAAATACTCACATCTATTCCCTTCCGGTTCAGTTCCAGCTTGAGGTATCAGGTCAATCCTTAGTACTCTATTCAGTTTCATGTTCAGTTCATGTGTTCCAGTTTCTTTCATGTTAATGTATGTATGTGAGATTCATGAATTTAGTTCAGTCATGTATTTCAGTCCGGAGTCTGTCACTTCGTCAGTTTTCAGCTTTAGATGTTCAGTATTTGAGATGTCAACTCTATCCCCCAGCTTTTCAATATGTTCATCCCCATTTGAGAATGAATATTCCCAAGGGGGAGATATTGTAATACCCCAAAAGCCTTAAGATCAGACCCGAGAGTTCAAATGGTGAAAACAAAAAATTTTGCACTAGGTCACAGGATGAGTCATCCAGTGACTCATGAGGAGAGTTTATGAGTCGTTAAGTGACTCATGAAGTGAAGGGAGAATCCGCAGGAACTCGTGGCCAGGTGGTGACCATGAGAGAAGCAACGAGTCATGGTCAGGCAACGAGTCGTTAAGTGAGTCGTGGTCAAGATGGTCTATGGTTCAAGGTTTAGTTTCCCAGAGATGCCATGAGAGGCAACCACGAGTCATGAAGTGACTCCACGAGTTGTGGAGTTGATCGTGGTCAGGAGTAGGATTTGAAGGTTGAATTTGGAGCAGTGTACTTCACGAGTGAGTTGTTATACCCCGTAGAATTCCCGGCACCTAGACGACCTATTCGCACGTTGGTTAAGCACATCTGAAGGCCATACGTGCTGTAGAAAGGCCCGGGAAAAAGATCGGACGAGAAACCTGTCGAACCATCGCGGGAGGAGCCAGGCAGAGCCCCTCCGCGATGGCAGCGTGTCACGGAGGTGAGGCCTCCGCGATGGCTCCGTGACACATTGCCCTTGTCCAGGCCCAAGTATATAAAGGTCACTTCGGTTTTAAATCATTTAATCACATATAATTTTCCAGAGAACAGAGCAAAGCGGCAGAGAGAAGGTAAGAACGAAGGAAATTATATAATTTCCGTCCGATTACGCTACTAAACGCTGCCCAAACTCAAATTAATCCCAGATACCGAAGTAGTTAGCAGCAGAGAGCATTCCTACGGATTCAGTTTCGTAAAATACGGCCGACGAATCGTCGAGCCACCGAGCTAAGGTAAGTGGAATTGCTCTAAATTAGTGTCTATGTGTTCCTAGCTGAGAAGTGAATATTTCTCCCTTCTGGGCGGCTGAAAAATAGCGAGTTTCTGGCCGTCTTTCGATAAGCCTAAGTTTAGGCTATAAACTATATCGAAAGTGACGTTGCCTTTTGAAATAAAGTTGTATTTAGTATTGATTGATATGTTTATGAATGCAGTTGGGAGAAAACAGTTAAAGTACCGGCCGAGCCTCGTCCGACAGACGAATAGTTCAAGGATAAGGTATGTAAAGTTAGTTTCCTTCGGCAAGTTAAGTAATATCAGTATAGTGTAATAAATTACGGACCAGTAGAATGTTCAGAAGTCGAGTATTGCGTTATTATGAATATTGGTACGATGTGAGAAACATTGGGTTGTAATGTATATGAAACCTATCAGTATGATACAGATTCTAACGCAAGTGTTAGAGATTGCCCAGTATACTCAGTATGTAATGTAATATGCCATGTTAAGATATGGTTGTATTCAGTTGAAACCCCGTATAGTAATGCAATACTCGTAGAGCTCTTCAGAAATAGAATAGCAGACTAAAATGAAGTTCAGAAAGCATGTCAGGAATAGTAAATCATGTTACTATAGAAAGTCAGTATACAACATAGTTCAGCAGAAAGATTATATTCGTACATACATATATAGTACTTCTAGCCTCAGCATGTATTAAGCATGTACATATTTCTATCACTAGTCCAGCATATAGTGTATACAGAAACTTAGTAAACAGTAGAGTTTTTAGCAGAAACATTATCTTATGTAGCATTTGCCCAGTACAACCCGGCAGGAGACTATGTTCATATTTATACATCTTTACCTGCCTCAGCACGTATTAAATACGTACAGATTGCTATCATTAGCTTAGCATGTAATATGTATAGTACTTTACCCCTATTAGCCTCAGCATGTGAGATACACAGACAGTATTACCAGTTGAGACCGTTGTATTATTTGGGGTTGGATTACCTAGCATCCATGACCGCCCAGGGTTAATAGCTGTATCGACTCGTCCGCCAGAGGACGAGGATACGTCGCTCCACGGAGTGGCATGCCGTCCCACAGGGGACGAAGATGGGATGCCAGTTTTCCCCATATTTGTGCCTTGATCGGCCCTTACACACCCCAGTCGAGCGGATACGCCCGGGTGCAGATTCAGGAGTCCTCCGGACTCAGATGCAGTTATAGTCAGGGGCTCAGCGAGCCCAAGTGCATACCCAGGGGACCGGCAGGATGCTTACAGCCATTATAGGAGATGGGATGACCGGGGTAGGGGTATAGATTCTGTGCTGATTGTACCTCCCGGCTTATGGGGGCCGGGTAAGGTTTGTGTATGCTATGTATGTTATAACATGTTATACTGTGTCACAGTAGATACGAGTAGATCGACAGTAGAACGATCAATCCTCAGGTATGACTCCTACTCCTTCCATTATGAATAAGAGAAGGTATGACTTACATTATCAGACAGTTAAGCTATCCTTCTATTTCAGTTTCATCAGTTATGTTATTGATTTCAGATATCTCTTTCAGTTATTGCTTTACATACTCAGTACCAGCGGTACTGACGCCCGGTGGGGCACTGCATTACTTGCCTGCAGGTACTCATAGACGAGCAGGTGACACCACGTGATTCCTGTCAGCGTTGAGCATTCAGCTCCTGTCATCCGAAGGCTGAATTCCAGAGGTGTACTTCAGTTTCTGTTGTTATATAGTACGGGTAGGTCGGGGCCCTGTCCCGATCATTTCTATTGCCATTCCTAGAGGCTTGCAGTCTGTATATTCCCCTGTGGTCAGTTGAGCCGGTCGTGTGAGGCCGTGTAGTTGTTAGCTGTTAGTGCTTTTGCTTTCTTTTATGATGGCCGTGTGGGGCCATAGTTTAGTAGTAGTGGTGACCTTGCCGGTCACGTAGCTTTTCAGTACGTTGTGATTGAGTTATAGACAGCTAGACAGCATGGTGGCCTTGTCGGCCCGTATAAGTTCCCTATAGTTGCATGTTCTGGTCAGCTGTTGTTGCAGGTACAGGAGGCTATAGGCCAATGGGCCGGGGGCTGTGTTTACAGCCGTTATATAGCCCTTTGTTTCCAGAAATGTGGGTTAGAGCTAGCCAGGCACCAGATGTGCCTAGGCTTACCAGTCTAGCAGTTCAGTTCCTCGTAGGGCACCAGGTGCCAGTCATACCCCCCAAGGCGGGGTGTGACAAACTTGGTATCAGAGCAGGTCGTATCCCAGGGAGTCTGCAAGCCGTGCTAAGTAGAGTCTTGTCTATGGATGTGTTGTGCACCACATACTATAGGCAGGAGGCTGCGAGGCATGATATGATGTTACCTTTCCTTCTCAGTCAGTCGTGCTTTAGAGCGGTACAGTATAGAGTTGAGTCCCTGAAAACTTACCGTATTCTTTGATTACAGATACAAAGGTAGATTAGCATTTCCCTATCACAGGCAGAAGATCGGAGATAGCAACAGAAGAGAACCTCAGTCAGTTACATGATAACTATAGCAGCAGGAGGGGGTATCAGAGACCTCCCAGCGTAATACCTTTATTGGTATTATTCCTAGTATATGTTGATAACGTCAGAATAGGAAGTCAGAAGTATAATGTACATATGAGTTGATTTACTTATTAGTTATATAAGATCTGATTATGATTACAGATAAGATCAGACCATCAGATAAGTATGAAAAAGAGAGGAAAATGCAGGAATCCCGAATACATCTTTTTGGATATGGTACAGTTGAATGCTTTTATTTGTTGCAATAAGAAAAGGGCTATCCCTACCTCCTGATTTTGAAGACAGTATAGTAAAGGGGCATAAGACTTGAGATGGGGTTGCCAGATCAAGCAGTACGTAAAGATGGGCTGATTGATCCTAGTAAGTATTAGAAAAAAATAAAGAGCCCTTATGATTACGTAAGTTGTGCAGACCCTTATGGTAACAAGCCCGTAAAGAAAGTAAGACTGTTAGCTTACCCGAAGTAGGGGTAACAGACCTGCTAGTGATGAATGCCTAATAATAGTCAAGTTTGAGTCAGAAAAAGGCCAAGTCCGCCATATACGCCAGAAGAAGTATAGGCCGAGGCTTGATCAGTAATCTCCTTAGCAATGAAAGGCAGGTACCTTGAACCCTAGAGTTCAGTCTAAGCCAGATGAGAGGAAGAAGCAGGAATGTCAGATCTTATAGGAAAATTAGAACTACCCTGGATTGATAAAGTATCGTATTAAGGATTAAGCCTCGGGCTGACAGTAAGACTATGGTTCAGAATACCGCAGCATGTCCGCTATGGAAAAGTTAAGAAGTTACCGATACAACAATTCTAATCTAGTGTAGCCTAGAGATAGGGCCCAACAGACAGTTATGGGCTCTCAATATATGCCTAGTAAGGCTACAGGATTCGAACGTCGATCCCCACATCGCAAGAGTGGCGGAATTTCAAACAGCAGACAATAACTAGAATGTTTATGTTGTTACTTTCAGAATGGGGTGACAATGCAATGAAATGATGAGTCAGGGCCGAAGATATTATTAGGCCGTAGAAGAAATGTATCATGCATGATGTGAGACTCAGCAGAACATGTCAGAGGTTATGAATTACCGCAGGAATCAGTACATATTGTACGTAGCCAGCGATATATAGATATACAGATAATAGATAGGTTGTGAGTGGCTGCCTATAAGGGCTACAATCACGAATGCTGATTAGTAATAGAAAGCCTATACAAATTGCATTGCGGGACAAAAAAAAAGAGAAAAAAGAGGGAGAAGAAAGAAAGAAAAGAAGAAGAGAAAGGGCGGATTAAGTGTGAGTTACGTATGAAGTCATAGAAACTATCTCAGTTCTTAGTTATTAGATTAACAGACTTATGTGTTGTTGTCAGATCTAGGCTCTAGGAGCTTACCAGAGTTATTGGCCTAAGACAGATGGCCAGATGATAGGGGCGCAGTTAGACGGTCTACCGACCAGCTGGCGCCTCCATTAGCAGGGAGGCATCCCTGAAGATCGGTAACAGTAGTGCATGTGCCAGAACCAGGATTAGAGACCGAGTAGGCAAATTTCAGAGATTAGCAATACCAGAATTGTTCTAGTATGTTAAGTGGTCATAAGTCGTTTTCCCAGCCTTGTGGGCGACAGTCGGCCTTAGTCAACCTAGCAGTTGTTATGTAGAACCCCCCCCCCTCCCATAAGTCAGCCGGCCGTCCCAGTCAGAATACCCATGGGTACCCCAAGGAAGGGTCCACATCAGTAGTCAGTGACAGACTGGTACTTCAGCTGGGTTTCATAAGATATTCAAATACAGAGCCCTAGCGGAAGGCCAGTAGTTACAGAATAGCCTATAAGACCGAGAATTCCTCAGAACAGCAGTATAGATCCAAGTGGATACACACAAGGCATAAGTAATTGATAGTACCCTGCTAGCACAGTGTTTATTAAGATCGGGGGATCAGTAGACTCCCCGTGAAGATCCAGAGATTGATCGCCTGGGAGTAAGTTGAATAAGTCCAGCCTTCCAGTGGGTTAAGCAAAATAACAGAGCAATTAGATGCCCACGAGTTTGCGATTATGCACGAACTATAAGCACTCAAGTAGCACGGGTAGAGTATGGTGGGACTACTGCCACATTCGGGTCATTCAACCCGACTATTCAGTTATTTAAGGTTATGCAGCCAGATCATTAGAGGTCATGGTCGATATCAGGACCCCCTGATCAGATACGGGCACATGGTGTGCAGATAGTCGTTCAAGGTTACCTTAGCAACAAGCAGCTTTAGCATGTGGCCAGAAGGCCATATAAGCTCTAGTTATACCAGTAGACTACTTGTCGGATTCTCCGGTATAATAAACTAGTATGACCGTCAGTTATATGTCGAATTTTGTAAATGTGAATTTTGGTTGAGTTTAGTAGCCTTTTTGGTCACATTGTGTCGGAGGCTGGTGTACAGATAGATACACAAAAAAAAATCGAAGTAGTGGAAACATAGCCTAGACCTACCACTCCGATCGAAGTACGCAGTCCCTGCGGTTAGCCGGGTACTGCAGAGGGTCTGTGGAAGGATTTTCCACCTTAGCAGCACCTCTGGCTAAGTTGACACAGAAGGCAGCAAAAGTTCCAGTAGACTGAGGCGTGTGAGCAGAACTTCCAAGAGTTAACAGCCAGGTTAACCTCAGCCCCAGTGTTAGCATCGCCAGAAGGTACAGAGGGTTGGTGCAGCATGGTAAGGTAACAGTTTATGCTTTCAGGCAATTGAAGAAACGTGAAAAGAATTGTCCTACCCATGACCTGGAGGTAGTTGCAGTAGTTTATACTTGAAGAATCAAGAATTTTGTGTCACCCGGGGAGGGCTAATACGGTAGTAGATGCCCTTAGCCATAGATCTACGGGGAGTTGGCATACTTGCCGCTTGAACAGCGGGAATAGACCCGAGAATTTTACTAGTTAGCCGGTCTAGACGTTCACATAGCAGAAATAAAGGATAACAGAACGATAATACAGAATATCGAGCATTGCGGTTAGAGGTGGAAGTAAAGGAACGACAGTATAGAAACCCTAGCCAAGTTTAACTTGAACACAAGATTCAGTAAGGAGAGATGACATATTTTCAGATAACCGGGGATGAAATGTGGCGATATAAAGGCCGCATTGCGCTCCAGATATTTTGGGGCATTGTCAGCAGGTTATGAGCGAGGCGCATTACGCCGGCTATTCTCTTCATCCCGATATGACAAAGAGGTACCATGACATTAAAGAAAACTACTGGTAGCCCAGTGTCCTAACTGCCAACAGTTGAAGGCAGAATATCAGAAACCAGGCAGGTTAATTTAGAACATAGCTGTGCCTCTTTGGAAATGAGAAGCGGTGAAGATGAATTTTGTAACAAGATTACCCCGTACTAAACACAGACATGACTCTATATGAGTGATAAATGACAGATTGACAAAAATCAGCTCATTTCTTGCCAGTAAGAACTACTTTCTCGGCCAAAGATTATGCTGAGTTGCATAGCAGAAAGATAGTCAGATTACATGGAATACCAGTATCCATTATTTTAAACAGAGGAGCATAGTTTACAGCCAGATTCTGGCAGTCGTTCCAAAAAAAAAAAGTTTGGGAACGCAGAGTAATCTAAGCACAACATTTCATTCTCAGACAGATGGGCAGGCCGAGCGCACAATTCAGGCGCACGAAGACATGTTGCGAGCATATGTCCTAGATTTCGGTGGTAGCCGAAATGAGCATGTGCCATTAATTAATCTACTTATAGGAGAGTCAGCGTTGGTTAGCCCAAACATTGTTCAACAGTCAAAGGAAAGGGTAAATATTATCTGAGGACGCTTACTGACTGCACAGAGTCGCCAGAAAATCATATGCAGATGTCCGGCGCAGAAATTTAGAGTTTGATGTAAATGACTGGATATTTTGGAAGTATCCCCGATAAGAAAGGTAAGTTCAGCCCGAGATTTGTTGGGCCAGATCAGATTCGACAAAGGATAGGCCGAGTTGCATACGAATTGAACTTGCTTCCAGAGTTAGTATCCGTTCACCCAGTATTCCATATATTCATGTTGAGGAAATTCGTAGGAGACTCTTCTACGGTTGTCCCAGTCCAGAATAGGTTACGAAAAAGCAGGCCTATGAAGAGGTCCCAGTAGCTATCCTAGACAGGCAGATTCGCTGATTACGGACTAAAGATATTACGTCTATTAAGATATGAGGACCAGATATCCTCACCTATTTCAGGCCTAGCCAGGCGACAGGTATGTCCGTACTATTATTTGTGCAGTATCTTATGGTTGTATGTCAGTAAATGATAAAGAAAGATTGATATCTAGTTATCCAGTGGATCCTAGAATATTATGCACAGTGCCTGTGTTGGACTTTTCTGCATTTCAGGTTTTTGCGATAGTCCATATTACAGGGGAAACTCTGCCGAAATTTTTCTAGAAAGTAAAGTAAGTAGTCCTCTAGATAACAGTGTACATTCGAGGACGAATGTTCTTAAGGGGGGGAGAATGTTATACCCCGTAGAATTCCCGGCACCTAGACGACCTATTCGCACGTTGGTTAAGCACATCTGAAGGCCATACGTGCTGTAGAAAGGCCCGGGAAAAAGATCGGACAAGAAACCCGTCGAACCATCGCGGGAGGATCCAGGCAGAGCCCCTCCGCGATGGCAGCGTGTCACGGAGGTGAGGCCTCCGCGATGGCTCCGTGACACGTTGCCCTTGTCCAGGCCCAAGTATATAAAGGCCACTTCGGTTTTAAATCATTTAATGACATATAATTTTCCAGAGAACAGAGCAAAGCGGCAGAGAGAAGGTAAGAACGAAGGAAATTATATAATTTCCGTCCATTACGCTACTAAACGCTGCCCAAACTCAAATTAATCCCAGATATCGAAGTAGTTAGCAACAGAGAGCATTCCTATGGATTCAGTTTCGTAAAATACGGCCGACGAATCGTCGAGCCACCGAGCTAAGGTAAGTGGAATTGCTCTAAATTAGTGTCTATGTGTTCCTAGCTGAGAAGTGAATATTTCTCCCTTCTGGGCGGCTGAAAAATAGCTAGTTTCTGGCCGTCTTTCGATAAGCCTAAGTTGAGGCTATAAACTATATCGAAAGTTACGTTGCCTTTTGAAATAAAGTTGTATTTAGTATTGATTGATATGTTTATGAATGCAGTTGGGAGAAAACAGTTAAAGTACCGGCCGAGCCTCGTCCGACAGACGAATAGTTCAAGGATAAGGTATGTAAAGTTAGTTTCCTTCGGCAAGTTAAGTAATATCAGTATAGTGTAATAAATTACGGACCAGTAGAATGTTCAGAAGTCGAGTATTGCGTTATTATGAATATTGGTACGATGTGAGAAACATTGGGTTGTAATGTATATGAAACCTATCAGTATGATACAGATTCTAACGCAAGTGTTAGAGATTGCCCAGTATACTCAGTATGTAATGTAATATGCCATGTTAAGATATGGTTGTATTCAGTTGAAACCCCGTATAGTAATGCAATACTCGTAGAGCTCTTCAGAAATAGAATAGCAGACTAAAATGAAGTTCAGAAAGCATGTCAGGAATAGTAAATCATGTTACTATAGAAAGTCAGTATACAACATAGTTCAGCAGAAAGATTATATTCGTACATACATATATAGTACTTCTAGCCTCAGCATGTATTAAGCATGTACATATTTCTATCACTAGTCCAGCATATAGTGTATACAGAAACTTAGTAAACAGTAGAGTTTTTAGCAGAAACATTATCTTATGTAGCATTTGCCCAGTACAGCCCGGCAGGAGACTATGTTCATATTTATACATCTTTACCTGCCTCAGCACGTATTAAATACGTACAAATTGCTATCATTAGCTCAGCATGTAATATGTATAGTACTTTACCCCTATTAGCCTCAGCATGTGAGATACACAGACAGTATTACCAGTTGAGACCGTTGTATTATTTGGGGTTGGATTACCTAGCATCCATGACCGCCCAGGGTTAATAGCTGTATCGACTCGTCTGCCAGAGGACGAGGATACGTCGCTCCACGGAGTGGCATGCCGTCCCACAGGGGACGAAGATGGGATGCCAGTTTTCCCCATATTTGTGCCTTGATCGGCCCTTACACACCCCAGTCGAGCGGATACGCCCGGGTGCAGATTCAGGAGTCCTCCGGACTCAGATGCAGTTATAGTCAGGGGCTCAGCGAGCCCAAGTGCATACCCAGGGGACCGGCAGGATGCTTACAGCCATTATAGGAGATGGGATGACCGGGGTAGGGGTATAGATTCTGTGCTGATTGTACCTCCCGGCTTATGGGGGCCGGGTAAGGTTTGTGTATGCTATGTATGTTATAACATGTTATACTGTGTCACAGTAGATACGAGTAGATCGATAGTAGAATGATCAATCCTCAGGTATGACTCCTACTCCTTCCAGTATGAATAAGAGAAGGTATGACTTACATTATCAGACAGTTAAGCTATCCTTCTATTTCAGTTTCATCAGTTATGTTATTGATTTCAGATATCTCTTTCAGTTATTGCTTTACATACTCAGTACCAGTGGTACTGACGCCCGGTAGGGCGCTGCATTACTTGCCTGCAGGTACTCATAGACGAGCAGGTGACACCACGTGATTCCTGTCAGCGTTGAGCATTCAGCTCCTGTCATCCGGAGGCTGAATTCCATAGGTGTACTTCAGTTTCTGTTGTTATATAGTACGGGTAGGTCGGGGCCCTGTCCCGATCATTTCTATTGCCATTCCTAGAGGCTTGCAGTCTGTATATTCCCCTGTGGTCAGTTGAGCTGGTCGTGTGAGGCCGTGCAGTTGTTAGCTGTTAGTGCTTTTGCTTTCTTTTATGATGGCCGTGTGGGGCCATAGTTTAGTAGTAGTGGTGACCTTGCCGGTCATGAAGCTTTTCAGTACGTTGTGATTGAGTTATAGACAGCTAGACAGCATGGTGGCCTTGTCGGCCCGTATAAGTTCCCTATAGTTGCATGTTCTGGTCAGCTGTTGTTGCAGGTACAGGAGGCTATAGGCCAATGGGTCGGGGGCTGTGTTTACAGCCGTTATATAGCCCTTTATTTCCAGAAATGTGGGTTAGAGCTAGCCAGGCACCAGATGTGCCTAGGCTTACCAGTCTAGCAGTTCAGTTCCTTGTAGGGCACCAGGTGCCAGTCATACCCCCCAAGGCGGGGTGTGACATGAGTCACCACGAGTCGTGGTGTCCCTCGTGGTGACTGGCAGAGTATATTTTTCCTGCATTTTAGTAAGGGTGTTTTCATAATCCTTAAGCTTCTAAGTCCTTAACTACATCATTTTAAGTTCAGTTAGATGGGTTTTAAGGGTGCTTAGCCTATCCTAAACCTCCCCATTCCATGCATGCAAGATCAAGGATTTTATCGAAGAGCAAGCTAGAGGATTCTTTAGGTTCTTCCTCTGTTCACTTGGGTTCTCAAGAGAGGTTGTGAAATTCAAAGCACCCAGGTATGTAGGGTTATGAATGGGAGTATTCCTTCACTCCCATGCCCAAATCCTCTTCTAATTCATGGAATTCTAAGTTGATGAGTCTATGGAGAGTTTTAACCCAATTTGTGAAATTATCTAAGTATCTATCATGGGTAAAGTCTATTCATGTTTCTAATGTTATCTTAAGATTCATGGGTATGTTTTATAATAATTTTAATTACAAATTTATGATTTCAAAGTCTTACAATTATGATGCCCAATTACGAAAGTTCATGAAAGATTGAGATTATGATCTATGTTTTCAAGTATGATGAGAAGTCTGTGATGAAAGCATTATTTCAAATTACTCATGTTTATATCCATGATTTTGACCATCTCAAAGCATGTCTAAATTTGGGCAAACCCATATGATCAAGAATGTTTCATGATTTACTTCAACTTCATGTTATTAGCTTAGCACATAGTTTTGAAGTCTAGACTCCCACTTTTCAGCTTGTGGTACGGTTGAGCCGAGGCTCCTCATAATATGTTTTCAGATTATGCATGTACTATTATGATTCATCTTCATCGCAAGATGATGGTTCAGCTTCATTGAAAAACAATGGAGAGCATATACATGTTTTTTTGGGAGTAGTTTCTAGCTTCGAGTAGTCTAAGGGTTTAGTCAACCTTGTGCCTCAGAACTATGTGCCAATGTAGGTATGATTAGATTATTTAGGACCTCCGTTGTAAGCTTTCCCTACCCCGAGGGGCCTTCAGCTTGATATCGATATCACGATAGCACCTTTAGCCATGGCAAGGCTTTGGACGGCTCTGCCTACTTGAGTGTAATAGTTGTGACCACGTAAGCTCTATCATGGTAATGTCGGTTATATGATGAGTCTCCTATTATTTCTCATGATTTCAGTTATGCATGTTCATCAGTTATGATATTATATTTTCAGCAGGTTTGACCAAATGTTCAATTTTACTTATAATTATCAATTTCATCTTTGGGTCATTCGAATCAGTTATGATACTCAGTCATGTTTAGATCATGTTTCTAGATAAAAGCATACAAGCCTTACTCTCAGAATCTTACTTGAATATGTTTTATGATATGCATGATTCCTTTTTTACTTACTTAGCGGTTTTACTTTCCTTCCATACTCAATGCATTCCAAATACTGACCGTATACTCTATGTTGTATCATTTCATGATACAGGCTTGAACGTTAGGTTCAGTCCCGCCGCTAGCCAGATTCTCAGAGTTCTAGCATACTCAGCCGGTTGGTAAGTCCTCATCCTTCGAGGACATTTTTATCAGCTTGTATTCAGTATCTTCAGTTTCAGTCTTTTAGTGAGTTAGTTGGGGTCTTGTCCCATCAACTCGTCAGGTTTTAGAGGCTTATCAGACATAGGTTGTATTCAGCTTCAGATCAGTATTATATTTTTCATTGTTAAGATGTTATTGGATCTTCAGACTTCTGTGATTTCAAATGTTAGACTTTACGCAATTATTTATGTTGAATTTATTTATTATCTTCAAGACATGGATCAACTTGGAGCCTCTCTAGGTTCTTTGTCCTATGTCTCAATCTGGACCTATGTTCGGGTCGTGACACTATGCTGATGATATCCCGATCTGAGATCTACTTTGGAGAAACAATTAGCTCCTTGAAGCTGATCGAACAAGTCGTTAATCCTTGGTAGGGGATACTTGTTTTTGACTATGACTTTGTTCAGCTGACGGTAGTCGATGTATGTTCGGAATGTACTGTCTTTCTTTCGGATGAACAACATTAGAGAAGCCTGCGGGGAAATACTGGGTTTGATAAAGCCCTTATCTAGAAGGTCCTTCAGCTGTTCCTTCAACTACTTAAGCTCAGCTGGAGCCATTCTGTAAGGAGGAATAGAGATGGTCTGGGTGTTTGGAAGAAGGTCTATGCAGAAATCTATCTCCTGCTCGGGAGGGACTCCAGAAAGATCTTTGGGAAAGACGTCAGGGTATTTTCTAACAACTGGAACTGACTGGATAGTCGGGGTCTTGGAGCTAGAATCTCTGAACCTAACTAAGTGATATATACATCCTTTCAAAATCATCTTCTTTTCCTTAAGGTAGGAAATAAACCGGCCCCTAGGTGCTAAATCACTATCTTTCCTTTCTAAGAATGGCTCGTTGGATAACTAAAACCTGACGAATCTAGTTCTACAGTCGATTGAAGCATAACCGGAATGTAACCAGTCCATGTCAAGAATAAGGTCAAAGTCGACCATGTCTAGCTCTACTAGATCAATTGGAATGACTTTACTCAATATTGAGACTAGGTAGTTTCTATACACCTGGCTGGCTCTAACTGACTCCCCAACCAACGTAGAGACTGGGAATGGTTCTGAGAGGACTTATGGACTGATATCAAACTAAACAGCTATGTAAGGAGTCACAAATGAAAGTATGGCTCCTATATATAGTAGGGCATAAACATCTAGATGAAAAAGTCGCAATATACCCGTGACTATGTCAGGTGAGTTCTCTTGATCCTGATGAGAAGACAAGGCATAAAAATGGTTTTGGCGCTGACCGCCGTCCATACCTGAAGCAGTACCCTACTGAGTTGGGCAGCCTGCTAGGGCTACTGAGGTAGTGGATTGAGCCTTTCCCTATCTTGCTGACGGACAATCTCTTAATTTGTGACCCAGCTAGATACACCTGAAGCAACCATCTCTACCTAAACAACACTCACCTAGATGGTTCTTTCCACATCTAGGACATGTTGGAAATGAGCGGCTGCTGGAGACATGACACTGAGACTGAGATCCTGATGTTCCACTTCTTCGGTCCTTGCGGGGCCTGAAAGAAGAAACACTAACTGATGTGGGTGCTAAAGGTCTCTGCTGCTGCTGCTATGGGCGATTACTGCCACTTGACTTCTGCTAGCCATATTCAAACTGGCCTATTCTCTGTCGTTTGTTCTCCCTCTCGATCTCCTTCAACTTTTCTGCCTCAATCTGTTGTGCATGAATGATGAGACTGGAGAGGTTGATGTCTTTGATCATCATCGCAGTTTTTCATTCCTTAAGCACCAAGTATGAAACTCCATTTACAAATTTGAGCATACGATCCCTTAGCTCAACGACCATCTTTGGAGTATACCTCGACAATCGAGTGAACTCCAATGCATACTCTTCCACTTTACTATTATTCTGCCTCAAGTTCATAAGTTCAGCAACCTTGGCCTCCCATAAGTCCCGAGGAAAGAATCTGTCGAGAAATGGCATAGCGAACTCATCCCACTCTACTAATCCTGTTTCAGTCGACCTCCCCTCCTTCCATTGTTTGTACCAAATATGAGCCACCTCTTTCAACTAATAGGCAGCCAGATCAGCACTCTCTACGGAAGTAACACCTATGATCTGGGTGATCATCTGCACCTCATCCACGAAGTCCTATGGATCCTCTCCCACTTTAGATCCATGAAAATCTGTAGGGTTCATTCGGATGAAATCCCAAACCCTAGCAGTTGCTGCAGACCCATTCACATTCACCGGGACCACCTATTGGTAATATCCTGGGCCAACAACTAAATTGCCACTCGAAATTCTACAGAGGACACTTGATCGTCCTGAGGGGCTGCTGGAGCTAGTGGGGAAGGTTGGTTTGCATTCCTGTTCCTCCTTCCATTTCCTCATTTTGGAGGCATAAATCACTGAAACGAATAGAGCACGAGTTAGGAGGACATTTCTGGAATTAAGCTCAACGCATGATAAGGAGTATGAATAAAAGGGAAATTTCCTAAGAACACCTTGTAGCCTCCCCCTCATAAGTGTGGCGCGCTTCGCACCCATGAAAAGGACTCTACTCGACGCAACTTTCACACATCCTAGGATACTATAAACCTAGTGCTCTAATACTAAGTTTGTCATGACCCGAGTCACACCCTGGACGCAGTCACATCATGAAACAATACAACATAGAGTATGCAGTCAATACTTGAAATGTACCGAGTATATAAGGTAAGTAAAACCGCTAAGTAAGTAAGACTAAAATCATGCATATCATAAACATTTCATCATAATATTCTGGAGTAAGACTTGCATGTTATTATCTGAAAACATGATTTAAATATAATTGAATAGAATGACCCAAAGCTAAAACTGATAATCATTAGCAAAACTGAACATTGGGCCAAACCTGCTGAAAACAAATATTATGACTGATGAACATGCATAACTGAAATCGTGAGGAATAATGGGAGACTCTTCATAACTGAAATTACCATGATAGAGCTTACCTGGTCCCAAAAATTACAGAAAAGTGGGCAAAGCCGTCAAGACTTTCCAGGGCTAAGGGCATTACCATGATATCGATATCAAGATGAAGGCCCCTTGGGGGCAGGGAAAGCTCACAAGGGAGGTCCCAAAGAATATGAGCATACCTACCTTGGCACGTAGTTCTAAGGCACAGGGTTAACTAAACCTATAGCCTACTCGGTGCTAAACACTACTCCCAAAAATATACATATGCTCTTCATCATTTTTCAACGAAGCTGAACCATCGTCTTTCAACGAAGCTAAATCACAATATTACATGCATTATCTAAAAACATAACATGAGGATCCTTGGCTCAAACCATACCACAAGCAGAAAAGTGGGAGTCTAGACACCAAAACCATGTGGTAAGCTCCAATCATGAAATTGAAGTAAATCATGAAACATACACGATCATATGGGCTTGCACAAACTTAAACATGCTTTGAAATGAACTTTACTAGTCAAAATCATGGATATAGACATGGATAATTTGAAATTATACGTTCATCATAGACATCTCATCATAATTGAAAACATAGATCATAATCTCAACTCTTCATAAACTTTCATAATTGGCCATCATATTTGTAAAACTTTAAAATCATAATTTGTAATTGAAATCATGCTAAAACATGACCATGAATCTTAAAACAACATTAGAAATATGAATAGTATTGACCCATGATAGATACCTAGAGAATTTCATAAATTGGGTTAAAACCCCATGGATTTATCAACCTTGAATTCCATGAACTTAGAAGAGGATTTGCGCATGAGAGTGAAGGAATACTCCCATTCATAACCCTACATACCTAAGTACTTTGATTTCGCAATCTCCCTTGAAAACCATAGTGAATTGAGGAAGAACCTAAGGAATCCTCAAGCTTGATCTCCAATGAACTCTTTAATCTTGCATGCATGGAATGAGAAGGCTTAGAATAGGTTAAGCACCCTTAAAACCCTCGTAACTGATCTTAAAATGACACAGATTAGGATATAGGGGCTTTGGAATTACGAAAATACCATTACTTAAATGGAGGAAAATTACACACTACCAAACACCATGAGGGACTCCACGACTAGTGATGTACCTAATGACTCGTGGTGACCCACTCGTGAGGTACACTACCCAGGTTTAAACCTGCCAACCCTACTTCTGACCACAACCAACTCCACGAGTCGTGGAGTCACTTCATGACTCGTGGCTTCTTCTCGTGGTCACCCCCAGACCATGAATTATTGCAAATCGTCCTCTCCCTTCACGAGTCACTTAACGACTCGTGAAGTCCTCCCACGGGTCACTGGATGACTCGTCCTGTGAACCAAGAATCCTTTTTTCTATTTTCTTCACTTGAACCCTCCGGTCTGATCTAAGAGACTTTCGAGATATTACAGTATGTTCTTCATGATTTATGAGTTTATGGCTTTTGGAGGAATCACGGGCCCTAATTCATGTCTAATCATGTATTTCAAGTATGATTAAGTATGTTATGATTTATATAGCCATGAACTTCATGTATGACCTCATGATTACTATATGAGCCTTCATGTACATGTTTTTGAGAGGCGTGTCTAGTGCCATGTAGGCCCGACGTTCAGGTAAACTCTATTGTCTCAAAACTACGTACCAACATAGGTTTATGCTCAAGGACTCTACGTGGGTCTCTATTAGTGATATCACTCCATGTACATCCTTGGCCTGGCAAGCCTAGGACGGCTCTGCCCACTTGAGCGAGATAGTTGGGGCATCATGTAAGCTCTATCATGATGGTGTCGGTTAAAACGAGTTCTCCCATTGTTCCTCATGATTGATGCATTGTCATATTTACAATACTTTGGCTCAAGTTATGTTTTTACAAGGTTTCTCTTATGATTTTGATTATGACTAATTTTTGAATAGTTGTGAAATCTTGAGCCTCGTGTTTATGTTTTGACTATCATTTCATGTTTTGAACTGTCCTACTCTTATGAACCCATATGTATTTTGATTAGTCCATTTTATTTACTTTGCATGCTTAGTATATTTCAAGCACTGACAGCATACACTATGCTATATCATTTCATGATACAGGCTCAGACGTTTAGGGTTAGTCTCTCTGCTAACTGATCATAGAGTTCAGTTCAGACAGCTATTGGTGAGTCCTTATACTTCGAGGACCTCCAATTAGTTGTGTTGTTGCTATATTTAGTTTCAGATAGTTAGTGATCAAGTTGGGATCTTGTCCTATCAGCTCGTCAGTATGTAGAGGCTTTTCTGACATAGAGTGGTATTCAGTTTCGGATTCAGTGCTATATATTCGTTGTTCAAATATTTAATGTTCAGATTCTGCTATTTCAGAATTCAATATCTTTTCGGCTTGATTATGTTGAGTTAGTTATCATGTTCATTCCATGGGTCAACTTGGAGCCATTTATGGTTCTAGGTTCCGTGTCTCAATCCAAGCCTATGTTCGGGTCGTGACATGAGACAAGTCACAGAACTTTATGTATCTCTCATGGAAATCTCACTTATGCAATTAAGATGACCACTTCATTGCCTCTAGCTTAACTTCTAAGGAAATGTCAAAGATCACACAAGTGGTAATTTTGACTCCATCCTAAGAAATGAAAAAAAAATTATGACTAATTTTCCCTCAAGACGGTCGTCAACCATCAATTGTCGGGAAAAGTATTTTATTCTCCTAAAAAATTAAAACTACTCCTAAAAATAAAATATTTACCAGGTTCAAAGATCTCCCACTTTGGAAAAAAACTAAGGCCATAAGAAAAGCTGAAGGATAGTTGAGACATGCCATTTTTAAAAGTTTTCAAATAAAAAATTGATGGCATACTCACCCTTAACCTCAAAATTTTGAAAGATATCCCCTCACCCCACATTTAAAGTCATGCTCTATCCTTAGAGCATCTATAAAATAAAAAATCAGACATAGGTGAGAAATACTCCCTGAGGCCCTTTAGGGCCTCGCTAGCAGCATGTCTTTTGGATTCGTGGGTCATATGACCCCACACTTAAGATTAAGACATGCTCCTTAGCTTGACATTTGCATACTCAGACTTCTCCTTCTCTTCACATAAAATAACAAAATGACACTATATAAAAATAATAATAACTATACTATTACAAATTGGGTCGTCTCCCTACAAGTGTCTGATTTACCGTCGCGGCATGATGAAATCAAGTTTCACCACTTTTTGTTTCACTTAGAGCTTATAAATTTCACCCCTAATTTCTTTTTCAATTTTCTATTATGCTCAAGGGGCGGTGGTGTATACCTGAGGGGACCAAGTAATAAATATTGCATCTTGTACTTCTTAGGCGTTAAGTGAGGGATGTCATTATGTTTTCTTGGCATAATATATTTTAGAATATAGGAGCATAATTCCTCATCTACACATCTCTCCATAGGCTTGGAAGGCTCTATTTCTAGGTTGACAATCAAACACAATGTCGAAAAGTATTTAGAATGAGGACTAATATGTCATAACTCCAAGCTAAGATTGCATTATGCTTGATATCCTCACTTTTATCTACCTCCTCAACATCAACATCAGCCAACAAAAAATAGTCTAATGGTTGGGATTCTTCTTCTTATTCCATGCATTGGCTAGTATCGACAACACCTTGTAGTTGGGTCTCAGACGCCTCAACCTATTCATTCAAAAGAGCCTTCAGGTCATGGATACTTGAGCCAAATTGGTCTATCTCTTTTTTGAGCTCTATTCTCCCTTCCACTTGAGGTTCCTTTTGAGAATTGGCTAAGACCGTAACTTGCAAATCATTACAAGTTATAGCCTCAACCATGATCTTTGTGAGCTTGGCACTCATCCTTTTTAAGACTTTTCCTTGTTCAGTAAGATTCTCTCACATTACTTCCATATGCTCCAAGATCAGTTTTTTCATATCGCTTCTTTGAGCATGATGTTCCCCCTCTTCATTATTCTTGTAAGCATCAAAAACAACAGGAGGATCATAGTAGGGGCTTGAGGAAGGGGAATAAAAATTTGGGCAACTACTCCAATGGTCATCCACACAACCAGTATGATAGTGTTTCCACAAGTGGGGTCCTCCACAATTCAGACATGGATCACCAAAATATGAATACCCATCATTCGATCCATTTATATACAAAGATGTAATGTTAAGAAGAGTGGTAAAATACTAAAACAAAAGTCTATACAATATACTTGCAAGAATTAAATACTTGGATAGTGTAATAAAAATCCTAACAAAAAATAATTAATCAATATTCAAGTCCCCAACAATGGAGCCAAAAATTTAATGTCTCCCAAGTACACGTAGTTGTCAAGTAATAAGGACAATGAACTCTCAATTATCGATCCCTCAAAGACTTGTCAGATTAATTGTTTAAGATTAACACTTTACTTCACAAGTTTAACAAACATAGATAAAAATGGGGAATAGTTTGAATATTATACTACTGAATTTGAAATATAAATTAACTAATGAACTAAAATAGGTTCAAACATGTTTATACTTCAAATGATGATGAAAATCTAGGTAAATGGAAGTTTCGCTTAAGGTTGAGTTTCATAACTTGAAAACGCTAGATTAATTCTTCAGAAGGTTGCTAGTTGTAAGTTACTATCCCAGTTCTTGTCATTCTCCCGAACATCCAAGAACTATCCCATGAACCCTAATGCCTATATCCCTATGGTCGCAAGAGAATCACTAGATGATGGTTTTGGCTACTTGTATTCAACTAAAAGGTTGAAGGATATATTACTATCCTCATCAACGACTTCTATCTTGAGCATAGTAGAACAAGAATCTTTTACTACCTGCTCTATTCTTATTTTTAACCCTTTTAGTTCCCTCTCCCGAATGATGAAGCGCATATTTACGCACTTCATAGAAATATTTTTGCCTATACTTAACTATGTTTTGAGGACAAAGTATGTGTTTTTTCATGTGTTTATGTTATATATTTGTGAAAATAGCTAACGCATGTGATTAGATGTTTTCAGGGCTAAAAATGATGGATTTGAATGTGCTTAAGGATTTTTAATCAAGTGTGAAGAAGTTGGAGTGAATGATTCAAGGATTTAAGTTAGCACTAGGATAGCACACAGCCGCGCGAGGCAGCAGCACATTGGCGCAAGGCCAGGCGCGGCGTGGCAGCTGCAATGGCGCATGGCCAGGAGCGAGGCGCCCCTTCTCCTGCGCATTGGCATACACAATGCAGGCCTTCCCAGGCCTGATGGTAGGACCGCAGCACCCTTGTCTCAGCACGATAGCAGGTGTGCAACATCACTCTTCTCATCGCAATGGGGCAGGCAACGCGGCAAGGGCATGTTACATGGCGAAAATTTGTCTCCCACTTCAACTAGGAAAAGGAACTTTAAATTCCAAGTCAAATTCATAAAGGAACAAGGAAAACATAAATTTACTACTATAAATACCCTTTTATTTTCATTTACTGGCCAAGTTGGAAGTAAGAAAGTTTTAGAGTTTAAAAGACTCAAGTTCTTTAGATCCAAGTTTGGTGTCTTACGTTTTGAATTTTGATATGATTGTAAAGTTATTCTTTCGAAATTTTGCATTAATCAAGTGAAGGTTCTTCCAATCATTGTTGTAAGTATTAATTTGTGTTTATTTCTACGAATGCTATTAATTTAGTTATGAACATGATAGGCTAAAACTACCACAAATAGGGTTGTGGGAACCGTGGTGAATTAACAAACTAGGGTTTGCACGACGTGATTCTAAACCAATACTAAATGCTTGTATTATATTCTCTTCATGCTTAAACGTTTCTTAACGGTGCTCAACGTTAGGACATGCCCGAATTCTTTATTGATTAGGTCTAATAGGTAGAGATTAGGAAAAGTGAATTACAACGAAACCTTGATCTTGATGATCATTGTATTAACTTGAGCTGTGGTTGCAGGATAGTTAAATCTGAAACTTAGTGATAACGGATAGTTTGAAACCGCTTATGAGACTTGGTCGAGTGATTGAATATAGTCATTCAATAGGGACTGGTCGATCATTTGAATGAACCTAAGTTATTGGTTCTACAAGTAAAGTATCGGGATAGATCACTAGTGTAAAATCTGAAGTAGTTAAGGATCCATGGGGAACACTTACCCTAGTTAATTGCATTAATTTGGAAACAACCATCAATTTCTCAAACATTGTTACTTGTTACTTTCATAATTTCTCCCCTTTAGGAATTAATTGACTAAAAAGCTTAAGCACTAGCGTTCTTCTACATCCTTCCATATTCCCTGTGGGATCGACTCCAGCCTCTAGTTAGGTTCTTTATTGACAACGTCCGCTTCATACTTCAGTAAGAGGTGTGGTTTGAGTGTTATCAAAAAGTGGTGTCATTTCCAGGGAATACGATTTAGGATTAGATTAATTGTTTTTGTTTAACTTTTAGTCTTTATTTCCTTTTCTTATTTTTTGATGTGTCACAGGGCAGCGTGGTGAAACAAGGGCCAAGATGTGACCACGGTCGCAACAGGTATCTTGATGAAGTCTGAGTAATCAAGATACATGTGTTGTGCCGCGATGTTAAATCAGGTGCTACTTGGGAGGCAATCCAAGATAAATTTTTCGCTTTTATGTGTTTGCTCAAGTGTGCAGATGATAGCTCATAATTTTCAACAAAACAATTTGAACATAAAAGACATAGATGGGGGAAGTTGTTCTTACCCCCACAGACGATGAGGAGCGGAAGCCTAGGGATTTCTTCTTGCACTCTATTACTTTATGCTTATTTATTTTAGCACTAGGAATAGTGTAATCAATTAAGTGTGGGGTGGGGAAGTGAACTTCATATTACCATGCATGCCTTAATTGCTAAATTTGCACATTGTAGGCCTATTTTTTTTTGGGATTTATGATTTATCATGCATCTTGTTGGTTTTTAGTATTTTTTTTTGTTTTATTTTATTTTGGGTTCCTCCAGTTTTTGTTTTCGATACTTTTCCGGTGGATAGTCCCTTATAACCGATTAGAGAATCTAGATTTTTTTTCTTCTTTATTTTTAGTCATTGAGTCATGACTTTGCCCGATGATGGATGGGTGACGACCGTCTTAAGGGCAAATTAGTCATTAGGAAGAACAAGACTTGAGCCTTACGAATGCTAGGTGATTCACTCTAGGTATCATTGGGACTTTATTTAATTCACTCAAAAATGCATGAAAAAGGAAGAAACACCTAGTCTTTTGGAAATTGACTCTCGTGCTTAAAAAAATGGGCTTAATTATGTTATGCATGCAATATGAATATATGTGTTTATGTGATCTTGATTTCCATTGTTAAACCATCTTGTGCGAATGTGTGAGAAATTATTTTTTGATATACTCCATGCTTGTAAATTGATGCCTAGAACTTTCCCGGTGTGAGTGCAAAGCGAAATAAGAATGATGGATTTAGGAAGTGATATAGGCGTTTCTTTGATAGCCTTGTTTTTATCCTATTTTACCTACCTTGATTGTAATATCCTAGTTAGCCATGTTGAGCCTTAGCCTATTCTTTTGATAGCCATATTATAAGCTTGAATCCCTTTTTGTTGTATTGACTTGTATTTGATCCAAATGACTCCTAGAGAACTTTAATGAAAAAATTTTTGGATGAAAGGAGCATAATTGGAGAAGTGAAGGGAAAAGCTAAAAAGTGTGGTGAATTAGAGGAAAATAAAAAGGTGAAATTTTGCTAAACAAGGAGGGTGATTGTTAGTGGGAAAACAAAAGGAAGAGCTTTGAAAAAAAATTGAAGATGAAAAAAACATGTGTGTGAATAAGCTCAATGATGAAAAAGAAATCCCCACTAGTCACCTAAGTTGAAAAAGTGAAAAATAAAAGGAGGTATAAGGAGAAAATTTAGAATTGAGGAAAGTGCTAAAAAATTCAAAGTGTTGTGAAGTATTAAAGTGCTTAGGGAGATTAGTTACTATCTTGGCCAAATAGTCCCTACCTGTACCCTAGCCTACATTACAACCAAATTAAAGTCCTAATTGATCCTTGATTCATAATTCTATATTAGCGGAGTATTACACTAAGGGCAAGCCTATGGGTCATCTTTTGCATGTATGTTGAGTTCTTTTGTGAGAATGAGCGGAAATTATTTTATTTATGCCCAAGCTAATCTTATTCTATATCTTGTGTGAGAACGACCATCTCTCCAAATTCTGAGGGACGCAATAGTAAGACTTTGGTTTAATCTTGATTGCTAAATTACATATAATTCATGTTGGCCCAAAAATGTCTTGATGAGTTAGTTTTCAAAAGCTAAGTGATTTCGAACTTTGACATTTTAATGTTGATTCTATATGCATGCGAGTGAGTTGTTTGAGCTTCATTGATTTATCTCATGATCCTAAGTGTAAGTAGACTTGTTCATAGGATGAATTTTGTGCTTAATTGTTAGAAGGGAAGTAGTAGATTGTTCGAGGATGAACAATAGTTTAAGTGTGGGTGTTGATGAAGGACGTATTTACGCACTTCATAGACATATTTTTTCCTGTACTTAACTATGCTTTAAGGATAAATTATGTGTGTTTTCATGTGTTTATGTTATATATTTGTGAAAATAGCTGACACGTGTGATTAGATGTTTTCAGGGCTAAAAATGATGTATTTGAATGTGTTTAAGTCTTTTTGATCAAGTGTGAAGAAGTTGGAGTGAATGATGCAGGGATTCAAGATAGCACTAGGATAGCACACAGTCGTGCGAGGCAGCAACACACTGGCTCAAGGACAAGCGCGGCGCGGCAGCTGCAACGGCGCATGGCCAGGAGCGAGGCGCCCCTTCTCCTGTGCATTGGCACTCGCAACACAGGCCTTCCCAGACACGACGGCAGGCGCGCATCACCCTTGTCTCAGTGTGATAGCAGGCATGCAACATCACTCTTCTCGGCGCAATGGGGCAGGCGACGCAGCAAGGGCATGTCACACGTTAAAATTTTGTCTCCCACTTCAACTAGGAAAAGGAACTTTAAATCCCAAGTCAAATTCATCAAGGAACAAGGAACACATAAATCTACTACTATAAATACCCTTTTATTTTCATGTAATAGACAAGTTGGAAGTAAGAAAGATTTAGAGTTTAAAAGACTCAAGTTCTTTAGATACAAGTTTGGTGTCTTACATTTTGAATTTTGAGACGATTGTAAAGTTGTTCTTCCAGAATTTTGCATTAATCAAGTGAAGGTTCTTCCAATCATTGTAGTAAGTATTAATTTGTGTTTATTTCTATGAATGCTATTAATTTACTTATGAATATGATAGGCTAAAACTATCACAACTAGGGTTGTGGGAACCATTGTGAATTAACAAACTAGAGTTTGCACGACGTGATTCTAAACCAATACCAAACGCTTGTATTGTATTCTCTTCATGCTTAAACGTTTTTTAACGGTACGAAATGTTAGGACATGCCCGAATTCTTTACTTTCTTAGGTCTAAGAGGTAGAGATTAGGAAAAGAGAATTACAACAGAACCTTGATCTTGATGATCATTGTATTAACTTGAGTTATGGTCGCAAGATAGTTAAATCTGGAACTTAGTAATAACGGATAGTTTGAAACTGCTCATGATACTTGGTCGAGTGATTGAATATAGTCATTCAATAGGGACTAGTCGATCGTTTGAATGAATCTAAGTTATCAGTTCTACAAGTAAAGTATCAGGATAGATCACTAGTGTAAAGCCCAAAGTAGTTAAGGATCCATGGGGAACACTTACCCTAGTTAATTGCATTAATTTGCAAAGAACCATCAATTTCTCAAACATTGTTACTTGTTACTTTTATACCCCCTCCCCCCCCCCCTTTAGGAATTAATTGACTAAAAATCTTAAGCACTAGCGTTCTTTTACATCCTTCCATATTTCCTGTGGGATTGACCCCAACCTCTAGTTGGGTTATTTATTGACATCGCCCGCTTCATACTTCAGTAAGAGGTGTGGTTTGAGCGTTATAAAAAAGGAGTTCAACCAAAGGAGAACAAATTTATTCAAAAGGTGATCAATCTAACGAATAAGCAATTTAACATAAGTAAGAATAAACAACCTTTAAGAAGAATCAATACTAGCATAAACAAACTATCAAACATCAACTATTATCTATGGACAAAATCATAGAATAGGAGTTTAGCCACTCATGTTCAAGCAGAAAAACAAAGACATAATCATCATTCGAAGTACAAAAGATAAAGAAAAGAAGAAAAATCTAAGTATTTGTCTTTCCTCCCAAGAGCTGCTTACAATGATTAATATGATCCCAAAATGTGATGTACGATGGCTAACAAACGACCTAGATATTATATTTATAAGCAAGGACTCAAATGACGCTTTTGCCCTTAAATAATTAGCTTCAAAATTAGTAAAATCCATCCCGGAGGTGGTCTGGCATGCCGCGTCATCCAATGCGCCAGGTTTTGCTTAATTTTCCTCTGAAGTTTTGCTCCAAGTTCCCCACACCAGCTAATGCACAAGGTGTTTGTAATATTTCTAAGCATCTAGACCCCTCTGGCGCTCCACACCACCCAACACCAAAGTGTTGGAAAATTTTCTGAAGTCTGGGATGCTTCTGGAGCGCTATGCCACTTATCTCGCCAAGGTGTTGATCAAATTTTCTACTAGAGTTCAACATCAGGCGCAGCATGCCACCCATAGCACCAACTTTTGTGCAGATTTCTCTGAAGTTTAGAGGTAGGCGCGCCACACCAGCTATCTCACCTGGCCAACTTCGCGAACTCTTCATTCTTCACACCTTGGGTCATTTTTTAGTCCTTTTTCCTTGGTTTCCTGCTCAAACTATCTAAAAACATTTATTAGCTCACAATACACACATAAATATGAATTCATGCATTTCATAAGGATTATAAACACATAATAAGGAAAAACATGAGTAAAAACATATGGGCATAGGAATATATCCAACATCAATGTTGGTTATAGGCACTTCCACAATATAGTACAGTCCAGTCCCAAATCTCAGGATATGCTTATGACTCTTAATCAATTTTTATTGGCTTATAGTATTTTCAGATGTTAGACCGTTTACAACATTTATGTTTCCAAATAGGGTCATTCCATATAATTCAGTGGTTTTACTTATACTTTCTTATCAGCATGATTATGTTTAAAACTGCATAACTTCACATATGCAATATATTTAAAGTACTGACACATACTTCCTATGCTATATCATTTTATGATAATGGCTTAGGCACTTAGGCTCAGTAGCGTGGTTAGTCTCTATCAGATTCAGTCCAGCAGTATATCCAGTGGTGAGTCCTTATCTCCCTAGGGTCAAAGCATTTTTTCTGTTTAGTAATATGGTTTTAGTTTTCAGATTCTAGAGTTAGCTGGGGGCTTGTCCCAACAACTCACCAGATCTCTCAAAAGGCTTTCAGACAAAGTGTATTAGTTTCAGCTACAGCTCTTGAAATTTCGAAAACTTCAGTATCTTATCAGATGTTCTTTTACTTATAAAAATATTTTTTTAGTATCCAGTAGCTTCCACTAAAGATTATTGTACAGTAATTCAGTCATTTTAGAGATATGCTATGCCATGCCATGAGTTAACCTGGAGCCATTCGTAGTTTTGAATACCGTGTCTCATCCAGGGTGTAGACTCAGATCATGACAATGATAACGCTTCTTCTCTAGATATATTATCCATATTAATGCTACTGATATCCTTCTCTTTATTCTCTATACTATCTTGTTTAGCCTCTTCTCCTGGCCATTCTTCTTTCCTCTCCATGCAACTATAGGAAACCAAGTCATGCAACACTTTACTATGAGAAGTTGGTTTTTGAAGTAGTGATTGCTAGGATTCCACAAGTATAATTCCTCCTTCTGTTTGTTGTTTGCTTCCTTACCCTTTTATTATTGGCTCTGTAATTATATTCCTTTTGTGAGACATCATTAGTGTTTTGATGATTTATGCATGTTCACCTCACTTTATGATAGATTCTCTGCTACTTCTCTTAAAGGTTTTGACTAAAGTGTACCCTGAGAACACTGGCTTAAATCTACTTTATCCTCCTCTCCCTTCTTCTTTCCTGATGCACCTCCTTTTCCTCCAAATTCTTTTGCTTTTCTTCCTGGCCAATTTCCTCAAATGATTGTGTCTTCATCCCAATTTTATTCTAGTCCTCCTTCATAGCAGATTTCATACTCTCTATGGTAAGCATCTTTTTTGGATCTTCATCTGAGATTTTTATACCATCTGCAACTTGTTCTCTCTTATAGTACTTGATTTTGTATTGTTTATGTCTATCTCTTGCTCCTTAGTCTTCCTTGTATCATAATTATCATCCTTCTTGTTCTGTGTATCATGGAGTATTTCTTATCCTTATCTGTCTCCATATTCTTCTCTGCTTTTTATTTTGACTGGTATCCTTGGAAAGTTCCTCATATTGATTCTGGGTTATAATGCTGATCTGATCCTGCCCCTTTCCCTTAATCACCTTTACTTTATCCTGTGTTTGCAAGTCTTTCTTATGTTTGACCACATTCCTATTGTCTAAATTGCCTACAATTTTACCACTTGCTAATTTTCTATAAAATGAGCTTGTGGGATGATTGTTTGCATATGTTTTTGTGGCTAAATGACCTTCTCCTTTTCGCTGATTTCCACCTAAATTCTTATTCATTTTTGTATCTTAATTCTTCCTTGACTGTCTCTCACCTTTGTATTGATTCAACTCTGGGTGCATTTATCTGTATTCATATACTGCATATCCCTACAACTCACATTCCTTGTAATACTTGGAAGGTATTAATATTGAGTCTCCACTTTAATAGTACGGATTGCGCAAGATTTTTCATTTTCTATATCCATTCTGATGTGATCCGACAAATGATCCATGAGATCAACTAGGACCTTCACTTTGGACAACTAGGTTGTGTCCTATTGATGGTGGTCATATCTAAGTGAATCAATGTGCTAACTATAGATGCTAGCAAGAAAAGAGTCTCTTTCACATAAAAGGCTGGTAAGAGATTTGGAGATGAAATCTAGGCCATAGCTTTCAAAGTTTCTTCCTGAAACTTGAACTTTGAATCATAGATTAATAGTTGGATCTGATATGAATTCCATCCTTTGCTTTCATGTATAATGGACCCTTAGATGTCAGGTTAATAAAGTCCTCCTTTAAAGACAATCTAATGAAAATGTGACGACTTCTGAAAAATCAATTTGAAAATCTCCCTTAATATTACACTATGACGGGAGAATTTCCCTAATTTCATCCAGTTATGACTATCCATAAGAGAATTTTCCAACAATGATATGTGGAGATTTTCAATAATGTTCATCTTTTCTACTTCAGTTTTCGTCCATCGAATATAAGGTTCTCCATGTAATAGAGAGACAGGTCTCACAAGAATTGTTGGGGTAACTCTAGAGGGTGCATTATTAATTTTATGAGATTTAAGGTTGTTAAAATAACTCAAAGTTGTGTTTGTTGTAAACAGGTTGTTCCATCATGGCTTTGGTTTGGCGAATCGCCGTCGTGGCCATCGGTGTTGCAGGCTTTTGGTCGGCAAGCAAACTGTGGTTGTCACCATTTATATCTTATGAACATAAAACCTTTCCAAATCTTGTTATCCCTCTTGTTGTCCTTATGCTGTGATTTTTGGAATAACAAAAGTTTGATTACCAAGTTGATGGCTATAATTCCAGTATATAGGAAATGATGATCTCATATGTGCTTGTGATAAATTTGAAAATGCGCAAACATTATTTATAATTTTGGGTATTACGTCTGAGTAATATATTTATGTCTTTTTATTATATTGAAAATAAAATGTTTATATTATATAAGATGTATTTAGAATTTTTTTTTTTTTTGATAATCATCTATTTTGCACATATACGTAAAAATATCATGTTCTGCTCGTATTACTACAAGCCTTTTTGGTTAGATATAGTTACCCATTTTCGCTTTGTATAATTATTATCAGTATAATTTAAAATAACTACAAAGGGAAGAGTTTCTAACATAAATACAACTTTTAAAAGGGTATTTTTAAAAATTACAACTAGTTTAAGAAAATTACATAAATATAATTTGTTATACCTTTTAAGTTTTTAATTATGTCATGGACTACTTTTTATATTCCTAAAATATCTTTATAAAATGCATTAAAGTAAAAAAAATCATAATTAATTATGGAATCCCACTAACATAGCAGTAACAAGCACTGTTACTTTAACCTTAGTTAAGCTAAATGCTCAGAAAATGAAAGATTGATGTTGTGGGATGATATTTATAAGCTAGCATCAACAATGGATACACCTTCAATAGTTGATAGGAACTTTCTATGTTATTCTAAATGAAGAGAAAAAGCTACGGGGACTACCAGTAAAACCTCAAGAGTGAGAGGAGTTTGCTTTTTGCATCAACTCTTATGAACCAAGTGAAATTAGTTCTAAAGGAATTCCATACACATGGTGGAATGGGGGAGCAGGGGAGGACTGTAATTTTAGAAGACTTGATAGGGCTCTTATTAATAATCATATACAAGACTGGTTATCTCAGATAGAAGTAGAACATCCAGCTAGAACTGGGTCAGTCCATGCTCTATTGCTCATCATAATGGGAGGGTAGAAGCAAAGATGTTATAAATCATTCAAATTTCTAGAGTTCTAGATTGAACATGAAGTATTTATGAACCCGGTGAGAGAAAACCGAAAGACTCAGGTGGAAGGGAATTGCTTCTATAGAATCAACCAGAAGATTAAGAATGTTAAATCAGCACTAAAGGTATAGAGCAAGGCTACATTTCGAGATATCTTCAATTAGTTAATTATAAGAGAAGAGGTGGTCAGATCAAAAAAAGCTTTTTAAAGAAGAACCTGCAAAAAAAATAGGAGGATATTGACTTGGTTCTGAAAAAATACCTCCATTATGAGGAGAAATTCTGAAAATAAAAGGCCGATTTGACTTGGTTCTCAGAAAGGGACAAGAATACATCCTTTTTCCATAACCTAGTGAAGGGAAGAAGATACAGTCTTTAGGTAAAGAGAATTCAAAATGAAATAGGACTATGTCTATAGGAGGAGAAACAGATGGCTAAAGAAGTTGTTCTATTTTATTAGAACCAATTCAGATAGGGAACAAAGGCATCAAATTTTAATTTGTTAGAGCATATACCAGATATGATTACTGAGATGGAGAACCATAACTATCAAAAATCAACCAAGGAAGAGGTGAAAAGAGCAGTATTTAATCTTAAAGGAAACAGCTCATGTGGGCCAGATGGATTTTCAGGAATATTTTATCAAACTTATTGTGACATTCTAGGAGAGGATGTTTACAAGGTAGTACAAGCTTTTTTGAAGGGAAGACATTACCTAAGGCAATCACTCACCCAAACCTGGTAGTTATCCCTAAGAAACCTCGGGTTTAGACTTTGCATATTTGAGACCAATAAGCTTGAGTAACTTCATCAATAAAGTTATCTCAAGGGTGTTTCATGAAAGATTAGAAGATATTATCCCTAAAGTGATCTCTTCCAATCAGTCAGGATTTGTTAAAAGGGAGATGTATAATAGAGAATATTCTCCTAACCCAAGAGATTTTACAAACATAAGGAAGAAAGGAAAACCAACAAATGTGATAATTAAAATAGATATAGTAAAATTCTATGACACGATGTCATGGATATATCTAACCAGAGTCCTAAGGAAGATGGGGTTTGCTGAAATTTTCATTTATATCATTTGGAGGTTGGTGGCCAATAATTGGTATTCAATTATGTTTAATGGTCAAGCTCATGGCTTCTTTCATTCAACTAGAGTACTGAATCAGGGACACCCTTTATCCCCAGCTCTTTTTGTGCTCTTAGTAGAAGTTCTATCTAGAGCCTTAAATTCACTACTGGATAAATAGAACTTTTACAACTTTGGATGTCCAAAATGGAGCCCTAGGATCAATCACTTAGCCCATGCTGACGACATCATTATTTTTTCTTTAATAGAAAATCATTCTTTTAGAAAAATTATGGAGGTGCTCAGAAATTATGAGAAGACACCAGGGCAATGCATTAGCAAGGAAAAGAACTCTTTCTACCTGCACAGGAATACATCTAGAATTATAGGGCAAGAGGTGGCTGACATCACTAGATTTAGTAAAGGTACTTTTCCATTCACTACTAGAATTTTACTATTTTTAGACTATAAATGCCGACTACAATTACGTATTTGGAAGTGTGGCTATTTTTCCTACTACTGTAGCTGAAAATTTAAGATTTATATTTTTGTAGTATTTGTTTAATTATATCCGACTACAGTTTTGACTACAATAGTCATAAAATATTTAATTTTCCAACTATTGTAGTCAAAAAACTATAAATATAATTAAAATAATTTTATTATTGGCTGACTACAGTAGTCGAAAAGTTTTTAAAACTTTTTTTATTTAAAATTACTTAATTTCCTGATTGCCATAGTCGGAAAACTAAAAAAAACTTTTTTTATTTAAAATCATTTAATTTTCCAACTACTATAGTTAGTAATGTTGAAATATTACTTCAGGTCAATAGACTATTTATCTTCTCTCATTTCTTCCTCTAACTATAGGTACGTTGCACCTCTCACGTCGGTTCCTCACTCTCCATCACGCCTTCACCATCTTTTCTTCTCACTCGTTTGTTCCTCTCGCCCTCTTCCTCTTCCCCCTTTTCTTTTTCTCATCCTTTAATTTATTGTGTTATAAACTATTTTTCTCGCAGGTAGCAGCAATTTGGTGGATTTGGAGGACATTTGATCTGTATTTTGCTTTTTATCCGTCCAAGGTTGGTATATTCTTTGTGAAGAACCATAATTCTTTAATTTGAGACAATATTTCTAGGGTTTAATATGCTTGTAGATTCTATATGTTGTTTATTACTTTGATTTGCTTGTTGTGTATTTGCCTTCAGTTTAGCATGTTTGTTCACATTAGTAAACCAATCTTTTCTCCATTCTGCATTGCAAATTACTATCAGAGAAAACATTTGTATTGTGATTTCTAGGATCTTATAAGACCTTTTAGACATATCTATTTTCTTTTTTATATGTAATTTTATTCAAATTTAACAGGCAAAATTTGTTCAAATATTTGACAAAAATCAAAAGTTACTTAGTTTTGACAAACTGGAGTTGAATGCTCAAAGCTTAAGCCAATAAAAGAGGCAAAAGGTGTATACTTTTGCTACCCTGTCATTTTCTGATTTTTCTCAATAAAGAAACTTAGTAATATTGACTTTCTAAACAAAAACATGATTTATCTTTAGTAGACGAGTGAATATGTGACCAGATGCTTTGTTTGTGCAGATGCAATTTATACATCATAGATGGATGTATGATAGAACTTAATTATCCTAATCATGAGGGGATGAGGGAGAAATTTATAAAGGGGGTTAATAAATTTATTGAAATGGCGAAAACCCTAAATGATTTTCTTATAGAAGGGACAATTAGGCGCCCTTGTGTGAAATGCAAGTGTGTCAGGTTATTGAAACCAGATAAAGTTGAATTTCATCTTTATAAGGAAGAGTTCATGAAAAATTATTATGTGAGGACTATTCATGGAGAGAATAATGCCAATGTAGCTCATGCTGATTTTCAGAATGCGTTTAGTGATGTGGGTAGTCCCATAGCAGACAATAATGCTAAAAATTCTCGTTCAAATGAAATGATGAGAGATGCTTTTGGGATGTTCCCTTGGGATCAATCAGAACCAAATGATAAAGCTAAACGTTTCTATGAACAATTAGATAAAATTATGTAATACCCCGAAAGCCCTAAGATCAGACAAGGGTTGAAATGGAGAAAATAGAATTTTCTCCACCAGGTCACAGGACGAGTCGTCTAGTGACCCATGAAGTGCACCACGAGTCATTAAATGACTCATGGGGAGGAGCGAAGACTTGGTGGAATTTTTGGATTTGGGCTGACCACGGGTGAGACCACGAGTCGTGGTCATCACCACGAGTCATCAGGTAGTCCTTGGTCAGAAGTTGACTTGAGGTTGAAGAGTTTGGACAGTGCAGGCCACGACTAGTCACCACAAGTTGTGATGTCCCTCGTGGTGACCAGTGGTGATGAAATTCCAGTTCTGGCAATGAGTTCTGACCATGAGTATGGTCAGTGGCGATGATTCGTCCAGTCCCTTATTGGGACTGGCAGTGCGTTTTTTCCCTGTGAATTTATTAAGGTCTTTTCCGTAATTTCTAAATTTCTAAGGCCTATACTAGGTCATTTTAAGCTTTCATAGGTGTGTTTTAAGTGGGTTTAATTCATTCTAAGCCTATTCTCTTCCATGCATGTAAACCTAAAGTTTCTAAAGGGGTGATCAAGCTTAGATTCATAAAGTTCTTCCCTAAATTTTCATCGGAAATTCAAGAGGGTTGTATAATCAGATTTCTCCAGGTATGTAGGGTTATGAATGGGTGTAATCATCCACACCCATGCCCAATCCCTCTTTAATTTCATGAAAATTCTAGTTGATGAATCTATAGTATTTTAACCCAACATGTTAATTCTCTAAGTATCAATCATGAATATGATATATGCATGTTTGAAATGTTGAATTGTGATTAACACGCATATTTTACAATGTTTTCAAGTTTTACAAATTATGATGCCCATCCATGGAACTTCATGAAAGTTGAGATCTATGATATATATATTCAAGCATGATGAGATGTATATGATGAAAGTATGATTTTGAATTACTCATGTTCATGTTCATGTTTTCGAATGATCAAGTCTATGTCAAGCATATTTAAGTAATGGGAAAGCCCATATGATCAAGTATGCTTCATGATTTATCTAAATTTCATGTTATTAGCTTACCACATGGATTTTGGAGTCTAGACTCCCACTATTTTCAGCTTGCGGTATGGCCTGAGACCAAGGCTCCTCATGTTATGATTTCAGTTTATGCATGTATGTCATAGTTCAGCTTCGTCACTTGACGATGGTCAGCTTTGTTGAAAAATGATGGAGAGAATATGCATGTTTTTGGGAGTAGTTTGTAGTGCCAAGTAGGCTAAGGGTCAGTCAACCCTATGCCTTAGAACTATGTGCCAACGTAGGTATGTTCAGATTATCTGGGACCACTCTTGTAAGCTTCCCCTGTGCTCAAGGTACCTTCAGCTTGATATCGATATCATGGTAGTGTCCTTAGCACTGGCGAGGCTTTGGACGGCTCTATCCACTTGAGTGTAATAGTCGGGACCACGTAAGCTTTATTGTGGTAATGTCGGTTATATGATGAGTCTCCCATTGTTCCTCATGATTTCAGTTATGCTTGTTCATCAGTCAAGTCTAATGTTTTCAGCAGATTTGTCCTAATGTTCAGTTTTACTTATGATTATCAGTTTTCAGCTTTGGGTCATTCGATTCAATTATGATACTCAGTTACATGTACGAGTCAGGTTTTCAGATAATAGCATGCAATCCCTACTATCATACTTTTATGATGAAATACTTTATGATATGCATGATATCTGATTTTACTTAGCGGTTTTACTTACCTTGCATACTCGATATATTCCACGTACTGGCCGCATACTCTATGTTGTATTGTTTCATGATACAAGCTCGGATATTTAGGCTCAGTCCCGCCAGTAGCCAAAATCTCGGTATTAGCATCTTCCAGTCTCAGCTGGTAAGTCCTAATCTTCCAAGAGCCCTTTATCAGTTGTATTTAGTATTTTCAATTTCAGACTATAGTGAGTTAGTTGGGTCTTGTCCCATCAACTCGTCAATAGTAGAGGCTTATCAGACATAGCATGTAGTTCTGCTTCATACTTGTGGAATGTATTCAGTAATTCATGTTATTAGATGTTTAGACTACTTCTATGTTATATATATCATATTTCCGCATTTATATTTTTGAGCTTAGATGTCATGTTCATTCCATGGGTCAACTTGGAGCCCCTCGGGGTTCTTCGTCCCGTATATCTATCCGGACCTACGTTTGGGTCATGACAAACTTGGTATCAAAGCATTAGGTTTTAAGTGTCTTAGGTTGTCTGAAAGTTGCGTTAAGTAGAGTTTTTTTCATGAGTGTGAAGCGCGCCACACTAATGACGTAGAGGCTACGAAATGTTTTAGAAAATGTTCCCTTCTTTCACGATCTATGTTGTGCGATGAAATGTCTCTCTATAATTCTAACTCATGCTATACGCATTTGCATAATCATGCCTCCTCACTGAGTTATTGGAAGAAGAAATGGAAACGAAAATGGACATAAAAACATCAACGAGGATGGGCACCAGCAAGCCCCACCAACCCCTGAGGATCATGTACACGAGCAGGTTGTCCACGTGGAGTTTAGGGTAGTCATATAGATGCTAGCTCAGGCTTTGAATGCCTAGATCAACCAATAGGTAATAGTGCATGTCCCTCAGAATGGGAATGCGGCGGTGGCAAAATTCAAAGATTTTCTGAGGATGAACCCTCTGGAGTTCCTTGGATCTAAGCTGGACGAGGATCCACATGAGTTTATTGATGAAGTTATGAAGATCACCCAGATCATGGGGGTGACTAGGGAGGAGTGTACGGATTTAGCCTCGTATCAGTTGAAAGGGGTTGCGCATATTTGGTTCAAGCAGTGGAAAGATAACAGGACAGTTAGAGCAGGCCCCATTGGTTGGGATGAGTTCCATACAACATTTCTGGATCGGTTCTTCCCTCGTGAGATGAGAGAGATAAAAGCAGTCGAGTTTGTGAATCTAAAGAAAGGAAAGATGACAATTTAGGAATATGCCTTGGAGTTCACTCGCCTATCCAAGTATGCACCTGATATGGTGACAGATCAGAGAGCCCGAGTGAGTCGGTTCATGCATGGGACAGACTACTTGGTCAACGATTTCCAGATCGCGATGCTTTATTAGGACATTGACTTTCCCCTAATAGTTCTATATGCCCAGCAGATGGAGGCGATATAGGTGAGTGAGTGGGAGAGAGTGGCCAAGAGGGCCAGGATTGATAGCTTCAGATTCTCCCAGTAGAGACCTAGTGGGAACCGCCAGTAGTCCCACCAGAGATCTTCAGCCCCAGCACTCTCAGCTATGAGTGTGCCTTCCAGATCCAAACGCGATCAGAGGGGACGAGCATCAGGCTCTAGAGGTCAGGGTAGCAGATCCACAAAGTCCAGCATTCCAGAGTGTAGCAGGTGTGGCCGGAGACACACGGGTCAATGCTTAGCAAATTCGGATGCTTGTTTTGGGTGTGGAAAGCCCGGACATATGCTTAGAGATTACCCACCATCCAGACAGGGCCATGATAGGGGTCGAGGCCCAGCCAACAGTTCAGCAGCTCCACCAGCACGCCAGCTCAGCAGGATGCATCCACCAATGCAGGTGGTGGCCAGCACTAGAACAAGTTTTATTCCCTTGCATCTCGATAGGAGAAGGAGACTTCACCAAATGTGGTCACTAGTATGTTACGAGTACTCCACCTTGATATGTATGCGTTGTTAGATTCAGGGGCTACTTTGTCTTTTGTGACGCCCTATGTTGCTAGTAGTTTTTGGAGTCAGTCTTGAAATCCTATCAGAACCCTTCTCAGTCTCTACCCAAGTCAGTGATTCAGTTATAGCTCGATGGGTATATAGAATTACCCTATCACAGTTATTTAGAAAGTCACCTCACCATATTTAGTAGAGTTAGCCATGACCGATTTTGATGTTATCTTCGGTATGAATTGGCTACATACATGTTATTCCTCAGTCAGTTGTAGAACCCATGCACTAGAGTTCAGATTTTTGGGTAAGCTAGTCCTAGAGTGGAAGGGTAGTTCAATTTTGCCTATAGGTCGCTTCATTTCCTACTTTAAGGCCAGAAAGATGATATCTAAAGGTTGTGTGTACCATCTAGTTAAGGTTAAGGATGCTATGTCCAAAACCCCGTCTACCCAGTTAGTTCCTGTAGTATCTGAATATCTAGAAGTGTTTCCAGATGATTTACCGTGAATTCCTCCCGAGGGGGAGATTGATTTTGGTATTGACTTTCTTCCTGATATGCAGCCTATATCTATTCCTCCTAATAGAATAGCCCCAATTAAGCTAAAGAAATTGAAGGAGCAGTTGAAGGATCTCTTAGATAAAGGTTTCATCAGACCAAGCAAATCCCCATGGGGTGCACCAGTTCTCTTTTTCCGAAAGAAGGATGGTTTCATTCGTATGTGCATTGATTATTGGTAATTGAACAAAGTTACTATCAAGAACAAGTATCCTCTCCCCAGGATTGATGATTTTTTCGACCATCTTCAGGGTGCTAAGTGCTTTTAAAAGATAGACCTCAGATTTGGATACTATCAGCTCATAGTTAAAGAGAGTGACATCCCGAAGACAACCTTCAGGACTCGATATGGTCACTATGAGTTTGTAGTTATGTATTTTTGTCACACCCCACCTTGGGGGGTATGACGGGCACCTGGTGCCTACTAGACTCTGGACTGCTAAATGGTCCAGCCTGAGCACATCTGGTGCTTTGGCTGGCTCTGGCTCTACTCCAAGAAATAAACCGGCTATATAACGGCTATAAACACAGCCTCCGACCAACTGGCCTATAACCACCTGTACCTGTAGTAACAGCTAACCAGAACACACTCATAACAAGGAACCTATGCGGGCCGACAAGGCCACCATGCTGTCTAGTCATCTGTAATATCAACACAAAACTATTGTAAGACTACGTGACCGGCAAGGTCACCACTACTGTCAAATTAAGGCCTCACACGGCCAACATAAACTGAAATGTTAAACAGCTATAACTAACTGCACGGCCTCACGCGACCGGCTTAACTGACCACAGGGAAATATATACAGACTGCAACCCTCTAGGAATAACAATAGAAATGATCGGGACAGGGCCCCGACCTACCCGTACTGTACAACAAAAAGGAAATAATATAAACCTCTGAAATATCAAGCTCCGGATGACAGGAGCTGATGACTCTGCGTTGGCTACGATCATGAGGGATCGCCTCCTCGTCGATGAGTACCTGCAGGCAAGTAATGCAGCGCCCCACCGGGCGTCAGTACCACTGGTACTGAGTATGCAAAGCAACTAAAATAATATAACTGAAAACAACTGAATATAGATAACATAGCTAGCATTTCTGTACAGCAGGAGATAGCTGAATCTGAAGAAGCTGAAATGAACTGGATCAAGCTTTCTGTACTGATAAGGCAGAGGCGTGCCTGTAGACGCGTCGGCCTGGTGTCTAGTAGCTAGTATATAGCACATAAATAGATATACAAGTAGCAAGCAATAGCCAATACCAACCCCCATAAGCCGGATGGCGCCAAGCAAGCAAACAATCTATATACCCCTACCCGGGTCAAAACTAACCAAAAATAAATCACTCCACTCGTCTTACAACTGTGAGCTCCTCCTACCGGCCCCCTTGGGTATGCAACTCAGGCCATGGCCTCTGACAATAAACTGTGTCTGAGTCCAAAGACTCCTGCCTCTGGGCGCAAGTGCACACGGGGTAATCTTCTGTTGTATCTGTGACTGAAACTACCCCTGGGTGCAAGCACGCAACAGGGTAATTTTATAAAAATCTGTAATCTGAAACTGCCTCCGTCCACAAGCGCACACAGAGTAATCTGCCCCTGTAAACAGGGTAATCTGGCTCTGCGCAGAGTAAACTGAACTGCCCCTGCAAGCAGGGTGATCTGGACCGTATTATCATGGTGGTCGGCCATCATCATCCTTTAGGCGGACGGCATCGCCCAGCTGGTGGCGGTATCTGAATCTGGTATCGACACAGCTATAACCCAGGGGCTGTGGGGATGCAAAGGGACACCCACAAGCCATAGCAAGTCTCAACAAACAATAGCACATATAAATAGCAAGCATGTATAACTGAAAAGACTATCTGAAATCTAACTTCTTATTCTGATCTGTTTCTATACTGAACTGATTCTTACTAATTATACTGATTCTGTAATCTCTGTTTAACTGCACGGCTAATCTGTAGTCGAGATACTATTTGTCTGAATGGCTAATCTGTAGCCATAACTGTCTGTCTATCTGATTTCTATTCACTAACTTTTATTATGAAAATCTGTTCCTTTTTATTCTACTACATGCTTGCTAATCACGTAATAGGCTATATTGAATCTGGGATGCTAACGCGCCCTTCGGCGCATGCTTTTCTAACCTTCAGACTGAATACGATATAACAACGCAAACTAGGTTTACTGAACTTGCACAATACTTAACATTCAATTCCGGGAATTCTACTACGGAATTTATTGTACTATACAAGGCTAAAACTACTAACTTGCCGAAAGAACTAGCTTTACATACCTTAACCTCGAGTTATCCGTCTGTCGGACGAGGCTCGGTCAATACTCCAGCTATTTCTCCCAACTGCATTCATATATACGTCAATTAATACTAAATACAGCTTTATTCTAAGAACAACGTCACTTTCGATATAATTATAGCCTAAACTTAGGCTTATCGAAAGACGGTCAAAAACTCGCTATTTTTCAGAAGTCCAGAAGGGAGAAGTACTCACTTCACAGCTAGGAGCACATAGACACTAGTTTGGAGAAATTCTACTTACCTTAGCTCGGTAGCTCGACGATTCGTCGGCCGTATTTCGCGAAACTAAATCCGTAGGAATGCTCTCTGCTGCTAAATACCTCAGTATCTGAGGTTAATTTGAGTTTAGACTACGTTTGGCAGCATAATCGGACGACTATTTATAATTTTCTTCGTCTTCTCCCTTTCTCTGCGTGCTCCTGGAACTTCCAATGGAAATTATTAGTAATCAAAGGAAAACTTATCCTTAGTTAAAGGAAATTATTATTATTTAAAGGAAATTATCATTAGTTAAAGGAAATTGTTATTAATTAAAGGAAATTATCATTAATTAAAGGAAATTATTATTAATTAAAGGAAATTACATCACAAACTGAGCTCTATATACTTGGACACTATAAATCGCATTTTGCCTTGCGACGCGCCGACTTGGCGCTTCTCTGATCTTCCCCCGGGCCTTTTTCTAGCATGCATGGCTTTCAAATATTCTTAACCAACACGTAAGTAGGCCATCTATGTGCCGGGAATTTACGGGGTATAACAATTTTGGACTAACGAATGCACCTACAACTTTTACGGATTTGATGAACAGGGTGTTCAAGCCATACTTAGACATGTTCTTGATCGTCTTCATAGATGACATTCTTATATAATCTCGGAGCAAGGAGGAGCATGTCGCTCATTTGAGGATGGTGTTACAGACTTTGAAGGATCGTCAGTTGTATGCTAAGTTTAGCAAGTGTGAGTTTTGGCTAGACTCAATGGCATTTTTGGGTCATGTGGTATCAAGTGAGGCTGTGCAAGTGGACTATCAAAAGATAGAAGCAGTGAAGAATTGTCCTAGACTAGTTAGTCCTTCGAATATTAGGAGTTTCTTGGGTTTAGCTGGGTATTATCGGAGGTTTGTCAAAGGGTTTTCATCCATTGCAGCACCGTTGACTAAGTTGACCCAGGATAAAGTGAAGTTTCAATGGCCAAAGGATTATGAGAAGAGCTTTCAAGAGTTGAAGACTCGACTCACCTCAGCACTAGTGTCGACCCTACCTACCGATGGGTTTGTGGTATATTGCGACGCCTCGAGGATCGGCCTTAGTTGTGTACTTATGCAGCACTGTAAGGTTATAGCCTATGCTTCCAAGCAGCTGGAGGTCCATGAAAAGAACTATCCGACTCATGATCTCGAATTGGCTGTGGTAGTATTTGCCTTGAAGATTTGGAGACACTATCTGTACATGGTCCATGTGGATGTGTTTACGGACCACAAAATCCTACAGTATGTATGCACCCAGAAAGATCTAAACCTATGCTAGAGGAGGTGGTTGGAGCTTCTTAAGGATTATGATATAAGTGTCCTTTATCATCCGGGCAAGGCCAATATGGTGGAAGAAGCTTAGCAGCTTTCTATGGAGAGTGTATCTCATATAGATGAGGGAAGGAAAGAGTTGGTGAAGGATGTGCATCAACTTGCGTGATTAGCAGTTCGTCTTGTTGACTCGAGGAATGGTGGTGTCATTGTTCAGAATGGATCAGCATCATCTTTAGTGACCAAAGTCAAAGCTTGACAAGACGAGGATCCTATTTTAGTAAAGTTGAAAGAATCCATTCAAAATCAGAAGGTGGAGGTCTTCTCCCAAGGGGGAGATGGTGTGCTTCGATATAAGGGTCATCTGTGTGTTTCGGGTGTTGATGATTTAAGAAATTGGATGTTGCAAGAAGCCCATGGTCCCAGATATTCTATACATCCAGGTGCCACCAAGATGTACCATGACCTACGGGAAGTCTATTAGTGGAATGGCATGAAGAAGGACATAGTAGAGTTTGTGGCTAAATGTCTGAATTGTCAATAGGTAAAGGTTGAGCATCAAAGACCTGGAGGTCTGCGCCAAGATATTAGTATTTCTACTTGGAAGTGGGAAGAGATCAATATGGACTTCATTATGGGGTTTCCTCGTACACGCTGACAGTATGACTCTATTTGGGTTGTTATGGACAGGTTGACTAAGGCATCTCATTTTCTACTGGTCAAAACTACCGATTCAGCAGAGGATTATGCTAAGTTGTATATTGAGGAGTTAGTTCAGTTTCATAGAGTGCCCTTGTCCATCATATCAGATAGAGGTACTCAGTTTATATCCCAGTTCTGGAGATCATTTTAGAAGGGACTCGATACTCAAGTCAAGCTTAGCACATCATTTCACCTGCAAATAGATGGTCAGGCCAAGCGGACCATTCAAACTCTTGAGGTATGTTGAGAGCGTTTGTGATTGATTTCAAAAGTAGTTGGTATGATCATTTCTCTCATTTTGAGTTTGCATATAACAACAGCTACCATTCCAACATTTAGATGGCTTCATTTGAAGCTCTTTATGGGCAGAGGTGTAGATCACCTATTGGTTGGTTTGAGGTCGGTGAAGCTATAGTGATAGGTCCAGATTCAGTTCATGAGGCTACAGAGAAGGTTCAGCTTATAAGAAAAAGGTTGAAAATAGCTCAGAGTCATCAAAAGTCCTATGCAGATGTGAGGAGGAGAGAACTAGAGTTTGAAGTTGATGATTGGGTGTTTCTGAAGGTATCTCCCATGAAGGGAGTGATGAGGTTCGGAAAGAAAGAGAAACTCAGTCCCCGTTATGTTGGCCCGTACCGAATTGTGAAACGAGTTGGCAAGGTGTCTTATGAGTTGGAGTTGTCCTCAGAATTAGCTTCAATTCATCCAGCTTTCCATGTATCGTTCTTAAAGAAGTGTTTGGGTGATCCAGCTCTGGTTGTTATCAGTGGAGAGTGTAGGTGTGAAGGATAGCCTTAGCTATGAGGAGGTTCCGGTGAAAATACTTGACCGTCAGGTTCGAAAGCTAAGAAACAAAGAAGTAGCCTCAATAAAGGTTTTGTGGAGGAACCAGCATGTCGAGGGAGCTATGTGGGAAGCCATAGCAGATATGATGGCTAAATACCCACATCTATTCCCTTCCGGTTCAGTTTCAGCTTGAGGTATCAGTTTCCTTCTTAGTAATCTATTCAGTTTCATGTTTAGTTCATGTTCCCCACTTTCTTTCATGTTAATGTATGTATATGTGATTCATGAATTCAATCCAGTCATGTAGTTCAGCTCGGAGTTGGTCACTCTGTTAGTTTTCAGCTTAAATGTTCAGCATTTGGGTATGATGATTGCATTTCTCAGCTTTTCAATATGATTTCCCACATTCGAGGATGAATGTTCCCAAGAGAGAGATATTGTAATACCCTGAAAGCCCTAAGATTAGACTCGAGGGTTGAAATGGAGAAAATAGAATTTTTTGCACCTGGTCATAGTACGAGTTGTCTAGTGACCCGTGAGGTGCACCACGAGTCGTTAAGTGACTCGTGGAGATGAGGGAAGACTTGGTGGAATTTTTGGATTTAGGGCTGACCACGGTCACCACCACGAGTCGTCAGGTGGTCCAAGGTCAGAAGTCGACTTGAGGTTGAAGAGTTTGGACAGTGCAGGCCTTGACTAGTCACCACGAGTCGTCGGGTACACCATTAGTCATGGTGTCCCTCATGGTGATCAGTGGTGATAAAATTCCAGTTATGGCAACGAGTTCTAACCACGAGTCATGGTCAGTGGCGACGATTCGTCTAGTCCCTCATTGGGACTGGCAGTTCATCTTTTTCCTGTAATTTATTAAGGGCTTTTCCATAATTCCTAAGTTCCTAAGGCCTATAATAGGTCATTTTAAGCTATGATAGGTGTTTTTTAAGAGGGTTAATTCATTCTAAGCCTATTCTCTTCCATGCATGCAAACCTAGAGGCTCTAAAGAGGTGATCAAGCTTAGATTCATAAAGTTCTTCCCCAAATTTCCATCGGGAATTCAATAGGGTAGTATAATTAGATTTCTCTAGGTATGTATGGCTATGAATAGGTTTAATCATCCACACCCATGCCCAATCCCTCTTTAATTTCATGAAAATTCTAGTTGATGAATCTATGGGGTTTTAACCCAATATGTGAATTCTCTAAGTATCAATCATGGGTATGATCTATGCATGTTTCAAATGTTGAATTGTGATTAATGGGAATATTTTACAATGTTTTCAAGTTTTACAAATTATGATGCCCATCCATGAAAGTTCATGAAAGTTGAGATCTATGATATATGTATTCAAGCATGATAAGATGTATATGATGAAAGTATGATTTTGAATTACCCATGTCCATGTTCATGTTTTCGAATGATCAAGTCTATGTCAAGCATGTTTAAGTAATGGGCAAGCCCATATGATCAGGTATGCTTCATGATTTATCTAAATTTCATGTTATTAGCTTCCTACATGGATTTTGGAGTCTAGACTCCCACTATTTTCAACTTGCGGTATGGTTTGAGTCCAAGGATCCTCATGTTATGATTTAAGTTTATGCATGTATGTCATAATTCAGCTTCATCACTTGATGATGGTCAGCTTCATTGAAAAACGATGGAGAGCATATGCATGTTTTTGGGCATAGTGTCTAGCACCGAGTATGCTAAGGGTCAGTGAACCCTATGTCTCAGAACTACGTGCCAACGTAGGTATGTTCAGATTATTTGGGACCTCTCTTGTAAGCTTCCCCTGCCCCCAAGGGGCCTTCAGCTTGATACTGATATCATGGTAGCGTCCTTAGCCCTTGCAAGGCTTTGAACGGCTCTGCCCACTTGAGTGTAGTAGTCCGGACCACGTAAGCTTTATCGTGATAATGTCGGTTATATGACGAGTCTCCCATTATTTCTCATGATATTAGTCATGTTATTATGTTTTCAACAGGTTTGACCCAATGTTTAGTTTTACTTATGATTATCAGTTTTCAGCTTTGGGTCATTCTATTCAGTTATGATACTCAGTTACATATATGAATCATGTTTTCAGATAATAGCATGCAAGCCCTACTCTCAGACTCTTATGATGAAATATTTTATGATATGCATGATCTCTGATTTTACTTACTTAGAGGTTTTACTTACCTTGCATACTCGGTATATTTCACATACTGACTGCATACTCTATGTTGTATTGTTTCATGATACAGGCTCAGATATTTAGGCTCAGTCCCGCCAGTACCCAGACTCTCGATATTAGCATCTTCTAGTCTCAGTTGGTGAATACTCATGTTCCGAGGGCCCTTCATCAGTTGTATTTAGTATTTTCAGTTTCAGACTATAGTGAGTTAGTTGGGGTCTTGTCCCATCAACTCATCAATAGTAGAGGCTTATCAGACATAGTATGTATTTTCGCTTCAGACTTTGTGGAATGTATTCAGTAATTCATGTTATCAGATTTCCAGACTTCTGCTATGTTATATATATATATATATCAAATATTCGCATTTATGTTGTTAAGCTCAGATGTAATGTTCTTTCCATGGATCGACTTGGAGCCTCTTGGGGTTCTTCGTCCCGTGTCTCAATTTGGACCTACATTCGGGTCGTGACAAGTAAGTCATCCATTGTGTGAAGGATAAACACATTCCAAGTTTTATGTTCTTGTTAGGTAGCTTAGTATAAAATTAGATAGTTATTTCTTAAGTGGGCATGGATTCTATTATTGGACTTATGAATGAACTTAATCCGGGTAAAACTGACTTAACCAAAGATTTCTACAGGGAAAAGAAATTATTTTTTAAGTTAAAAATTTCATCGGAGAGGATTAATTGTTGTGAGAAAGGGTTTATGTTATTTTATGAGGATGATGCATCTTTAGAAAATTGCAAATTTTGTAATCAAGCTCATTATAAGGAAGTTTTCAATGCCAATAGGAAGAAGAATATTCTAGTGAATGAAATGCATTACTTACCTCTTATACCTAGGTTAAAGAGGTTGTATGCATCAATGAGCTCTGCTCCTCATATAAGATGGCATTATAAATATAGAAGGACACTTGGTGTTCTATGTTATCTGTCAGATGGAGAAGAATGACAGCATTTGATAGAGTATTCTCGGGCTTTGCTAGTGAACCTAGAAATATCATGTTGGGATCATGTACTGATGGATTCACTCTATTTGTGGTCTCTGCTGCGCCAAATTTATGTTGTCCAGTGTTTGTTACGTCGTATAATCTTCCTCTCGAGTTATATATGATAAGTCCATATCCTAAGTTGCATTGTTCCAAGTCCACGCAATCCCAAAAGTTCAAGTAATGTATACATTCAGCCTTTGATTGATGAGTTAAAGTTATTGTGTCATCAAGGTGTTGAAACATATGATATATCAACTAAACATAACTTTAGATTGCATGTTGCTTTGATGTGGACTATAAATAATTTCCCTGCTTATGGAATGTTATCTGGATGGTTAACTGTTGGTAAGTTAGCTTGTCCTTGCTGTATGGAAGACACAAAAGCATTCAGACTTAAACATGGAGGTAAGAATACATGGTTCAACTATTATCATCGATGCTTACCAATAAATCATCAATTTAGGAGAAATACTAATGCATTTATGAAGAATCAAATCGATTTTGAAGAGCCACCAACAGATTTATTGGTCGAGAAAATTTGAAATAGAGTTAGAATCTACCTAAGGTTACACAGTCTCCACGATCTAAGATACCTGGTTATGGTGTTACACATAATTAGACCAAACAGAGCATATTTTGGGTGTTACCTTATTGGAAGCATAACCTTCTTTGGGAATTTGAATGTCATGCATATTGAAAAAAATTTCTTTGACAACTTATTTAGTACTGTGATGGATGTCAATAACAAGACAAAAGATAATTTTAAGGCTAGGATGGACTTAAAAGAATATTGGAGGCGAAGTGAGTTGTACCTGGATACTTTATCAACGAGATTCAGAAGCCCAATGCCTATTACAAATTCACTTTGGATGAGAGAAGAGATATATGTGACTGGGTTAAGAATTTGAAGATGCCTGATGGATATACTTCAAACTTATCCAAATGTGTTGATATGAAAAAAGGAAAGTTGGTGTCTATGAAAACTCATGATTGTCACATTTTTATGGAATCTTTGATGTCTATTGAATTCAATGCCTTGCCTGATAGAATATGGACCATCACAGAGATAAGCTTATTTTTCATGGAATTGTGTTCTAGTACATTGAGGGTGGAGAATCTAAATTATATGGAGAGTAACATTCACTTAACTTTAAAAAAGTTGACAAAAAATTTCCTTCAGGTTTTTTTTCTATGTAATGGAACATCTCCCAATTCACCTAGCGCAGGAGGCACGACTTGGAGGGCCAATTAAATGTAGAAGGATGTATTCGTATAAAAATATATTTACTTTTGATCATTTATCCTTTATGTGTTTAAGTTGAGAAATCCTTCATCTAAAAATCATACTATTCATGACTATTGAAAAATGTAAGCGGACCGTGAAAAATAGATCAAGAATTGAGGGATCAATATGTGAAGCATAACTGGCAAAAGAAACTTCTCATTTTTGTTCATATCATTTTGAACATGATGTGCCATGTTTGAGAAATAGACCCAGCATGACGATGGAGGAAGTATCGATCCTTTAGCACCTCCCTTTTTCATTTTCAATCATCCAGGTAAAGGAGCTCCAAAACATACTCCAAAGCGAAGTTTAACTAAGATGGAGCTAAAGTCGGCTACAACATAGGTATTATTGAATTGCCCTGAGGTACAACCTTATTATAAGTACGTATATATCATATATTACCAACTTTCATACAATATCCAAATTTCTTTAACTAATCAAAATTTTAATTTTATCAAACAGTTACTTTATGGATACATATGGGAATGATGTTGTTTATCCTAGATTTTCAGAGTGGTTTAGAGAATATGTAAATGTTTAACATGATTCCTAGTATTTTCAAATTATTATATGTATTTTTAAAATTCTAATTTTTTTCTAATTCAATATAGGTTCAGAACCCGGCTAATGACGTGAATTATCAATTTTTACGTGATATAACTTGCGGACCTGATCATAAAGTCAGAAAGATGTCCAAGTACTCAATGGATGTAGGTTTCATCTACAAGAATGGTTCAAAAGCAAGAAAATCAAGAATAGTGGAGTATGAGTGAAAGGTGAGGGGAATATTAATTACTGTGGTGTGCTTCAAGAGATTATAGAATTTGAGTATAGTGTTGGTTGGACAAATAAAAAATTGGTACTCTTTCAGTGTAAGTGGTATTATCTTGACCCTAGAGGTATAAAGCTACATCCTCAGTACAAAATAGTTGAAATTAATCACACTAGGCAATATCGACTCTATGATCCATTTATCATTGCATAAAACGTTAACCAAGTGTATTGCGCTCCTTATCCTTTATGCAAGAATAAATCTTCTTGGCGGGTAGTTATATAAACAAAACCTTGGTAAGAATGAAAGTTGAGGATGCATTGGATGTAGCGCACCAGAATGACATTTCAAGGTTGAAGCAATTGTGGATGATGAATTAGCAGGTGAATTACAGCATACCGAAGGCATCTATGAAGAATTTGATGCTTCTGTTCTTAACTCAAGTCCAACATATTATGGGGAAGGATTTTTCGGGGAAAACAAGAAGGAATGCCAAAATGATGAATATGAAACAAGTTAAGAAGAATCATTTGAAGAAAATGAAACAAGTGATGAGGAAGAATTTAATAATAATTATGAATCAAGCGAAGATGATTGACTTGTTTATTTTTTAATGTATTTTCAAACATCTAATGTTAAACAGATGCATTATTTTTTTGTTTAGTTTTTCCTTTCAAAATTCAAATACTTGAGAATTTTTTTCTTAATCAAATAGGCATTTTATTTAGTTATGTATAAATACAGATTCTTTAGAAATTTTTTGATCTCTGAATATTCCATAGCCATTGTGAATTTGGGCAGACCTTGCTTGTGGAAGGTATGATGTTGTTGTAGCCATTGTGAATTTAGGCAATTTTTGATCCATAAAGTGCAGTTTGCTTCTTTTATTTTTAATGAAGGTTTGGTGAGACTATATAACTCGTGTATTACAATCTTATGTACTATTTTATTGCATATTTATATGTGTGTTATTACTTGTACCTACTAAAAACTCCATTATGCATGCTTGAATTTGTTCAGTAGTGTTCCTTTAGAATCCACTGAGGTCAAATTTTGTTTGTTAGAATAGCAAAATGGTCCTCGTGGAAGACATATTCATTTATTATGTTTTTAAAAAACCTATATTCTTATTTTAAATCATGTTTAGCCTCCTCAACCTTTTCTCAAGTTTAAGATATCATTAGAATAGTTCTCTAAAGGAAATGCAGTTTGACTGAAGAAGTAGCATTGTAGCAATGTGTTCTCCTTTGTGATATATCATTTATGGATGCTAATTTTTCTCTTCGGCTAGTTACCTATTGATACTGACCTCTGTAGTGTCATTCTTAGCTCATTATACTACTTGTAATATTTTAATGGCCTGTGTGGCATACGTATGTGATTTTTGGTTAGCTGACAGGGTTATAATATTTTGGGATAGTCCTATTTATAAATGAAACTCTACCAAAATTTTTAAAAAATTTCAGAGTAGTTCATTTTTTAAACAACAAAACAACATTTTGAAACAAGATTCCTTTTTAATATCTTTTTAGGCAATGAAGAAGGCATCTACAAACCATCAAAAGCATACAAATAAGAGAAAACAATACGATTCTCAGACAGCTTCATTTCCACCTATAAGCCATTCGAATCCTCCTCCTTAATCGACTTCATTACCACCCACCTTTCCTCCTCAATCGACTTTATTACCACCCACCTTTCCTCCTCAGGCGATTTCATTACCACCCACCTTTCCTTCTCAGTCGATTTTATTGCCACCCACTTTTTTTAGTATAACACCATCTGAGCCAATTCAAAATTATTCCACGCCTTCTCATGACACACACACAGGACCTGGCTATAATTTTATTCCCACACCTAATATAAATCTTTATTCAAGTTGTCATATCAGTCAACATGGTAGCTCTTCATCTCTGCTTCCATCATCGATTGCAGTTGCATCTCCAGCATCATCCACACCTAGCATATCTAGATCGAATATTGGAGTGTTTAGTACACCAGTATCACCATTCATTAGTACTACTACACCGGTTTCTTCACAAACTCAAAATGTCAGAGAAACTATACAATATGATATTTATCATAGGCTGATTCTCACCCCTGATAAATATGGGTAAGTTATCTTTATATTATTTTTAATTTATTGAATATTCTATTTACATATATTAATTTTAATGCAATTTTTTGCCATCATATGATGGCTCACATATAATTTCAGAATCTATTAAACCATTCTTCAATGAAGCTTGGGTAAATGGAAAAGCATCCTGTATCTATCGGGAATCAGATACGAGATCATTTTAGGTACAAATAAAATTTATTTTTATATTACTTATAAAATATCTAATTTTTTGGTATAATTCTATTAATTATTTTGCAAAAAAAAGTGTGCATGGGAGCTATGTTATGAGAATAAGATAAATTTTATTTTTTAGAAGAAAACTCATATACAAATCTCAGATATGTTGTATGAAGCTTAATTACGCAATAAGAAGCTTGATTAGTTACGGGAAGATGCATGGACTAAATTTTTGGATCAGTGGGATACTCCTGAATTAAAAAAAAAAGTGTGATCAGGCAAAGGCAGCCCGAGCCTCCATAATGGGTGGCTCATTACACACCAGGGGTTTTATGAGCTTCGCAGCCCAGCGACGAAGAATGATAACTTTTAAATTTATTTTCCTTACTTTTAAGTAAAGGTAATTGAACTTTTATCTAAAACCTTTTTTTAATTATTATTACAGATAAAATTAAAAGGTGGAGAAGTGTCTCTTGCTGAGGTCTTTGAGGAGACGCATAAGAAAAAGAAGAAGGACGGCACAAGGGGAGGATGGGTCGGACCACATGCGGAGGAGACATATGTAAGTCATAACACTTCACTACTATTTCATTTTCTTTAATATTAGTTTTTTTATGATGCTTATTATTTCATTTCAGGCTGGATTTTAAAGAGGTTTGGACAAATGGCGTCAGACACAACCTACTTCTAAGGATGGTTCATCAACCCTGTCATCTGAGGGTATTACTTAACTATGAAAAGAGGTGGCGGGTGGTGTAAATAAAGGTAGAGTTTAAGGGCTTGGAGTCCTACCTTCCTCGTGTTGTTCATCGCCATTATTGTCTAGTTCTTCTACTTCTTAATGTTCGGAAGAAATTGAAGCGATGCGAAGACAGATTGAAGAGCTGAAACAACAGTGTGAATCATCTGATGCTAACTTTGCTAAAATGCAGAAGTTCATGAAGAAGCATATGCTTTTATCCAAGGAGGAGGAAGAGACTGAGTCTTATGAGGAGTAGACTCTTATGGTTTTTTTGTTTAGAATGTTTAGACATTTTCTATGAGATTTAGGCTTGTTTTAGACTCCCGTTTTGAATAACAGTTGAATACTTAGATTTGATTTTAATGATGCTTGGATTTTTAGACTTAATTATGTCGATTGAAATTTGAATGTTAAGGAATGTTTTTTATATTTAAAAAAGCAGTTTTCCGACTACAATAGTCGAAATTAACATATAATTTTTTTGGAAAATCAAAATTTTCCAGCTATAGTAGTCAGCAAACTTAAATTTTTTTTCAGAAAAAAATTATTTTTCAACTACTATAGTCGGACAATTAATAAAATAATAAATATTAATTAATAATTAAATTTTATCTCTGACTACCATTATTATAATATATATTAATTAATTAATTAATATTTTTATATGACTACCATAGTCAGCAATATATGAATTAATAAATAATTATTTTAATACATTTTTAAATATTGTAGTTGAAATATTTGATAAATTATTGGTCGAGTCTAGATTTAATCATTCTGACTACTATAATTGGTAAATTTCTGACTACACTAGTCGGAAACTATCTTCCGACGTGCAGTGTTCCGGCTACACCAAAACTGTCGGCAGAGCGTCGAAAAATGCTTTTTTTTACTACATTCCAATTATTTTAGTAGTCAGAAAATAACAAAATTCTAGTAGTATTTTAAACACTTAGGATGTCCAATTTTTCACAATAAAAAGAAAAAGGCTTACTATAATGACTTGATCAAGAAGATTAAAAATAGATTGATGTGCTAAAAGAGCAAACGGCTATCTTTTGGGGGGAAAGCTATTTTAATCACTAATGAATTACAAAGTATGCCCCTATACCTACTCTCTGTAATTGTTCCTACAAAATACACCTTAAATGAAATCCATAGAATTTTTGCTAAGTTCTTTTGGAACAACAAAAATGAAGGCAGAAGTAGGTATTGGGCTTCATCGCTGATGATGTGTGTGCCTAAAAAAAGAGGGTGGATTGGGGTTCAAATCACTGTGTGATATTTCAAAAACTATGTTTGCTAAGCTGTGGTGGAACTTCAGGACCACAAATTCTCTATGGTCAAATTTCATGCAGAATAAATATTGCAAGAAGTAGATTCCTACCTAATAAAGTGGAATGGTGGATCTCAACTATGGAAATTGATGTTAGAAGCTAAAGATGAGATAGAACATGTTAGAGCGAAAAAGTGAAAATGCCAACTTCTGACATGATAACTGGACCATATTGGGCCCTTTAAATAATCTAGTACCTCATTACTTCCCAAAGAACATGAACATAGAAGAAGTCGGTGAAGGCTTAGAGGAAGGGCAATGAAAACTAGATTTCCTAGAAAGATACCTTCCGCAAAATCTGATGGAATATGTACTGGAAAACCTACATAAGGGGAATAGGACAACTGAATATGATAAACCTTGGTGGTTATTGAATACAAGTGGACAGTTCATAGTGAAAAATGCCTGGGAGAAAAGAAGGCAAAAACAGGAGAAGACCTGGTTCTTCAGTAGCATGTGGAGTAAGGAAAGACCTTTCAAAATGTCCTTTTGCCTTTGGAGAATCTGAAAAAGGAAGATACCTATAGATGAAATCTTAGGCAATAGTGGAATGACCATTATGTCAAGGTGTAGATACCATGTTGACCCACAATAAAAGACAGTGGAATATTTATTCCTAAAAAGTGAACTAGCAGAGTTCATTTGGAATAGATATAAATAAACAATAGGGATACAAGGACCATTTGTGCAGATTAACCAAATAATTGCCAAATGGTAAAGATCTAATTTTCGTTCACTACTAAAACCTATAATCCATGTTGTCCCAACAATGATTCTATGGCATATGTGGAGGTCGAGGAATACTTTAGTTCATAGGGAGACAATGTCAAGGTATAAAGTTATACATGACATTGATGCAAATCTTCATCTGCTAACTAAAGGTTAATAATCTATGGACTTCAAAGGTGCCTAGCTCCTGGCCCCACTAGTCCAGTTTTTGGAAGGACAACATTGTCAGAGGAGATGTAAAGTCATCCACGGGAGACTACCTCCACAAGAGTGTTATAAATGCAACATAGATAGAACTACTAAGAATAATCTAGGCCTGGGTCATGGGCATTCTGTAAGAAATGGTGGTGTATACATGCTAGCAAAAACTATCCCTATGACTATTAGTATATGTGCTGAAGCAAGAGCAATAGAGCAGGAAATTAAGTATTGTGTGAGTCAGAACCTACAGCCATACATAATAGAAACTGAGTCACAAATTATGCATCACATTTTGGAGGATGAATAGAAAATTCCATGGAGGATCGGCATGGAGATTCAAAGAATCAATATGGAGGAGGGAGATTCAGATTGCCATATCATGAGAGAAGGAGACCAGATGATTGATTTTCTTGCTAACAATATGCTCTATTTTGCATGTACAAAGCAATATAACTACTTTCAAGAGTTACCAGCAGAAGAAAGAAAGCTACTCAACATTGACAAACAACAAAAGCCAGCATTGAGATACAACCAACATAACAACGGAAGAATATAAACAGCATGAATAGAAAAGAAAGCAGGTAAAAGATAACAAAGCTATTATAGAGGATATACCAAGCAGTAGATGAAGTAAAAATTACAGAATGGGAATCTAAGGGGAAATATCTGGTGTATGGTATTAACCTTTAAAGATCCAATCTACCAGAAGATCCTCATTAGACTTCCAGGAAAGTACTTGCAAACACTTGGCATATCAATAGAGTATATAGGAAGAATAGCACAGATAGATCGTGCAGGCACATATATTTCACAGATACAGATTGAGTTTGTATATAAGAGATATGAAGAAATTGGATGATAGAACTAGATCTAAGATAATCTTCAGTGATAAATGTTCATGGAGCCTATGTGAAAGCTTGAGGCATTCAAAAATGAATAAATCACAAATCTAATCTCTAAATTCTAATCTAGCCAAATCAATACAAATGAAACTCACTTGGACATGAATGACAATAGAAAGATGCTCACTAGGGACTGCGATCTTCAATGAGGTACAGGCTGATAACGCTCAAACCATACCTCCTACAGAAGTATGAAGCGGACGTTTTCAATAAAGAACCCAACTAGATCGATCCCGCAGGGAATATGAAAGAATGTAGAAAAATACTAGTGCTTAATTGTTTTAGTCAATTATTTTGTAAAAGGGAAAAAATTATAAAAAGTAACAAGTAACAATGTTGAATAATTGAAGGTTGCTTTCAAATTAATGCAATTAACTAGGGTAAGTGTTTCCCATGGATCCTTAACTATTTTGGATTTTACACTAGTGCTCTATCCCAATGTAGAACTGATAACATATGTCTATCCAAACGACTAGTTCGTCCCTATTGGATAACAATACTCAATCACCGGATCAGGTCTCATGATCGATTTTAATTTAACTGTTATCAATTTGTTCCAAAATTTAACTATCCTGCGACCACAACTCAAGTTAATACAATGATCATCCAGATCAAAGGCTTTGCTGTAATTCTCTTTTCCTAATATCTACTTCTCTAGGATCAAGCAAGTAAAGAATTCAGGCATGTCCTAACATTGCGCACCGTTAAGAAACTTTTAAGCATGAAGAGAATACAATACAAGAATTTAGTATTGGTTTAGAATCACATCGTGCAAACCCTAGTTCGCTAATTCACCATGGTTCCCACAGCCCTAGTTGTGGAAGTTTTAGCCTATCATGTTCATAAGTAAATTAATGGCATTCATAAATAAAAGCAAAAATTAATACTTACAACGATGATAGGAAGAACCTTCACTTGATTAATGCAAAAATAAGGAAGAACAACTTTTACAATTCGTATCTCAAAGTATGTCTTCTAAAACTTATTGTAAACTTAAAAAACTTGGCTATTACATAAAAATAAAAGGGTACTTATATTAGTAGATTTATGCTTTTCTTGCTTCTTTGCAGATTTGATTTGGGATTTGAAGTTCCTTTTTCTAGTTGAAGTAGAAGATCCATTTTTGGCCGTTTGAAACCCTTGTCGCGTTGGCATGGAAGAGGGATGCTACGTGCCTGCTATAGCACCTGGGAAGGCCTGCGCCGTGCCTTCCATCGCGTGGGAATACTGACTCCTCGCGCCTGGCCATGCGCCATTCTTGATGTGCATCTCGCAGGCTATTGTGCTGGTGTGGCTTCTGCCTCGCGCGGCCTGTAGCGCCAATGGCCTGGCGCCTCGCGCATGGCAGTGTGCCATTTTTATTTTCCCGTGTTCTTGCTTAGTTCAATCCTTCTTCTTCAACTTTATTCCAAATGTCGCAAACACTCCTAAATCCATCACTTTTATCCCTGAAAACATCTAATTATATTTGTTAGCAATTTTCACAAATATATAACATAAACACATGCAAACACACATAATTTATTCTCAAAACATAGTAAAGTACGGGTAAAATATATCTATGAAATGCATAAGTACGTCCTTCATCAACACCCCACACTTATACTATTGTTCTCCCTCGAACAATCTACTACTTCCCTTCTCACATTTAAGCACAAGATTCATCCTACGAACAGGTATACTTGCACTTAGGATCATGAGACAAATCAATGAAGCTCAAACAACTTACTCGCATGCATATAGGATCAACATTAAGATGTCAAAGTTTGAAATCACTTAACTTTTGAAAACTAACTCATCAAGACATATTTTGGGCCAACATGAATCATATGTAATGTATAAATCAAGATTTACCAAAATCTTACCATTGTGCCCCTCACAATTTGGAGAGACGCCCTTTCTCACACAAGATATAAGTCAATATAAATTTGGACATAAATAAAATAATTTCTGCTCACTCTCCCAAAAAACTCAACATGCATGCAAAAGACGACCCATAGGCTTGCCCTTAGTATAATACTCCGCAAATATAGAACTATGAATCAAGGATCAATTAGGACTTGAATTTGGTTGTAATGTAGGCTAATGGACGGGTAGGAACTATTTGACCAAGATAGTGACTAAGCTCCCTAAGCAATTTAATACTTCACAACACTTTAATTTTTAGCAATTTTTTCAATTTCCAAATTTTCTCCTTATACCTCCTTTTATTTTTCAAATTTTTCAACTTAGGTGACTAGTGGCAATTTTTCTTTTAATCATTGCGCTTATTCACACATTCTTTTCATCTTCAATTTTTCAAAGCTCTTTCTTCTTTTTGTTTTTCCACTAACAATCACCCTCCTTGTTTAGCAAAACTTCACCTTTTTCTTTTCTTCTAATTCATCGCACTTTTTAGCTTTTCCCATCACTTCTCTAATTATGCTCCTTTCATACAAAAAAAAAATTAATTAAAGTACTCTAGGTGTCATTTGGATCAAATACAAGTCAATAGAACAAAACGGGATTAAGCTTGTAATATGGCTATCAAAAGAATAGGCTAAAGCTCAACATGGCTAACTAGGACAATTACAATCAAGGTAGATAAAATAGGATAAAAATAAAGTTACCAAAAAAATGCCTATATCACTTCCTAAATCCATCATTCTTATTTAGCTTTGCACACACATCAGGCAAGTTTTAAACATCAATTTACAAGTATGGAGTATATCAAAATAATTTCCACTCATTGGCACAAAAATGATTTAACAATGAAAATCAAAATCACATAAATACATATATTCATATTGCATGCATAACATAATTAAGCCCAATTTTTTTTCTTTTCAAGCACAAGAGTCAAGTTCCAAAAGACTAAGTGTTTCTTCCTTTTTCATGCATTTTTGAGTGAATTTAATAAAGTCTCAATGATACCTAAATTGAACCACCTAGTATTCGTAGGGTCCAAATTTTTGTTCTTCCCAATGATTAATTTACCCTTAAGACGGTCGTCATCCATCTATCATCGGGCAAAGTCATGACTCAATGACTAAAAATAAAGAAAAAAATCTAGACTTTCTAATCGGTTCTAAGGGACTATCCACCGAAAAAGTACCGAAAACAAAAATCGGAGGAACCCAAAATAAAATAAAACTAAAAAAACTACAAACCCATAAGCATGCATGATAAATCATAAATCCCAAAAAGAAAACTAGGCCTACCATGTGCAAATTTAGCAATTAAAGAATGCATGGTATTATGAAGTTCACTTCTTCCACCTCACACTTAATTAGTTACACTATCCTCAGTGCTAAAATAAATAAGCATAAAGTAATAGAGTGTAAGAAGAACTCCCTGAGCCTCTACTCCTCATTGTCTGTGGGGGCAAGTGCAGCTTCCCCCATCTCAGAATCTTCCTCATCATCATCACTAGACTCTATGTACGAGTCTACTCTTGCCATCTTATCCTCTGTGGCAACATCATCATCAAGAGGCTCCTCGTATCCAAGCCCAACACTACAAAGGACTCGCGAGTGCTCGCTCAGATGGTAGTCTATGTTAAGCTGCTTTAGCTGCTCCTCAGTCACACCATTCATCCTCAACTGGAGCATTTGCATACCGTACAAGTGGCTCAACATGTTGTCAATTCGTGCGTTGCGTTTATTGACAGTAAGGAGTGTACCATTTATACCCTCAAGTTCTTTTATTTTTGTCACATCAACCCCCCAGGATCATAAGAAGGTGTATAGTCCGCTTTCTCTTCCTCAATGTCGTGCCCCCGCAAAAATCGGGTCAAGAGACCCTCAAATCCGAAGTTTTGCCCTTTTTTAACCCTTTCTATTTTCAACACATTTTTAATGAGCACTCCCACATTAATTGGCATTCCAGTCATTAGTGCATATACAAGACACACTCTTTCTCTAGTCACATGGGTTAAATGTTTTTCGGGCACCAAACAAGCACATACTATTTTTAACCAAACTCGTGCCTCTCTACTTAAGTGAGCATATGGAAGCGAAACATGATACCCAAGTTATTGGTGGCGCGTCCACCGTGCAACAGAGTTAGGGACACATAGAGTATGTCTAATATTCCTATATGGAGGTTTCTTCACCATTTCAACAAAGGGTTGTGGGTCAACATTAGGTGTCCCAAGTAATCTATTCAAAGCTTTAGGTGCAAACTCAATAATTTGACCCCTTATTTTAACTTGATTCGGACTTTCCTTTGGCATCCAATTTTCAAGGAATTCTCTCACCATATTCATATTACAGTCACCCAGCGCATTAAATATAAAACCAAGACCAAGCGTGAGTATCCTATCTACCATGTGAGGAAAGACTAGTGACACACAATTTCTATCAATAAACATATCATGTGAGTATTTAGATTCCTTATGTTCCTTGAACCATTTTTTACCTTCTTTCTCCGTGACCCAACGGAGACCATATCGCCTCAATGGTGGTGGTGCCATACTCACATCTTCATGCTCCTCTTCACTAGGTCTCCTTGGTCTTTTTATCCATAGCTTGAAGAAGCCACTCTTTTCCCTTTGCTTACTTTTGGTGCCATTTGTGGAGGTTTTACAAGAAAAGGATATACTTTGTGATTTGAGTGAAAAAATTTGGAAGATTTTAATGAATAGATGAAGTTTTGAGAGTTTGGTTGGGAAATATGAGGGGTGCGGCGCGGCTTTTGTGAGAATGAACTGAAATTTTTAGGTCTAGACCTTTAAAATGCTCTTCAAAGCTGGAAATTACATTTTTCCCATGAAAATTTTTTTGCTTGCATAGGGGTCGCGTCGCGGCACTGAAAGCGCAAGATTTGCTGCACGATACGCCCCTGGATGTGCCAACATATGCGCATGTCGTGTGCCTAGATGCACCAACACTCGTGCGCATCGCGCCTCTTGATGCTGCCTGCGCGTCGCGCCAAGCTTTGCGGCACCTGTGCCTGCACCTTGTGCCATGCCTTGTGCTGCTTGGCCTGAGCAATGCTCGGTGCGCACGTTCGACTGTCTTGCTCCCCTTTTTTCAATATTTAAGCTCAATGTTGTTGAAAATCATAACCTATCACCTACACACTTGAACAAACACATCAAAACAAAAAATTTATCTTGGGTTGCCTCCCAAGTAGCACCTGATTTTTAACGTCACGACACGACATAGGTATCTTGATTACTCAGACTTCATCAAGATACCTGTTGAGACCGTAGTCACATCTTGGTCGCTATTTTACCACACTAACCTGTGACACGTCAGAAAATAAAAGAAAAATGAAAAATAGAAAATAAAGACTAAAAGTTAAACACAAACAGTTAATCTAATCCTAAGTTGTATTCCCCAGCAACGGCGCCACTTTTTGACAACGCTCAAACCATACCTCCTATCAAAGTATGAAGCGGACGTTGTCAATAAAGAACCCAACTAAAGGTTGGGGTCGATCTCACAGGAAATATGGAAGGATGTAGAAAAACACTAGTGCTTAAGCTTTTTAGTCAATTATTTTCTAAAGGGGGAAAAATTATAAAAAGTAACAAGTAACAATGTTGAATAATTGAAAGTTACTTTCAAATTAATGCGATTAACTAGGGTATGTGTTTCCCATAGATCCTTAACTATTTCAGATTTTACACTAATGATCTATCTCAATACTTTACTTGTAGAACTGATAACATATGTTTATCCAAACGACTGGTTCGTCCCTATTGGATAACTATACTCAATCATCGGGTCAGGTCTCATGAGCGATTTCAATTTAACCATTATCAATTTGTCCCAAAATTTAACTATCCTGCGACCACAGCTCAAGTTAATACAATGATCATCAAGATTAAGGCTTTGTTGTAATTCTCTTTTCCTAATCTCTACCTCTCTAGGCTCAAGAAAATAAAGAATTCAGGCATGTCCTAACGTAGTACACCGTTAAGAAACGTTTAAGCATAAAGAGAATACAATACAAGCATTTAGTATTGGTTTAGAATCACATCGTGCAAACCTAGTTCGTTAATTCACCATGGTTCCCACAACCCTAGTTGTGAAAGTTTTAGCCTATCATGTTCGTAAGTAAATTAATGGTATTCATAAATAAAAGCAAAAATTAATACTTACAATGATGATAGGAAGAACCTTCACTTGATTAATGCAAAAATGAGAAAGAACAACTTTTACAATTCGTATCTCAAAGTATGTCTTCTAAAACTTATTGTAAACTTGAAAAACTTGGCTATTACATAAAAATAAAAGGATATTTATAGTAGTAGATTTATGTTTTTCTTGCTCCTTTGCTGATTTGATTTGGGATTTGAAGTTCCTTTTCCTAGTTGAAGTAGGAGATCCATTTTTTGCCGTTTGAAACCCTTGTCGCGTCGCCAATGCCAACGCTCATGGAAGAGGGATACTGCGTGCCTGCTGTAGCACCTGGGAAGGCCTGCGTCGCGCCTGCCATCGCGTGGGAATATCGGCGCCTCGCGCTTGGCCATGCACCATTCTTGTTACGCGTCGCGCAGAATGTTGTGCTGGTGTGGTTGCTGCCTCGCGCGGCTTGTAGTGCCAATGGCCTGGCGCCTCGCGCATGGCAGTGTACCATTTTTATTTTCTCGTGTTCTTGCTTAGTTCAATCCTTCTTCTTCAACTTTATTCCGAACGTTTCAAACACTCCCAAATTCATCACTTTTAGCCCTGAAAACATCTAATCACATGCGTTAGCCATTTTCACAAATACATAACATAAACACATGTAAACACACATCATTTGTTCTCAAAATATAATAAAGTACGGGCAAAATATATCTATGAAGTGTGTAAATACGCCCTTCATCGTAGGTCTTCCATAAGAGGGATGAACTCAAAGATCTTCAAGGGCAAGCGGCAATCGAAGTTGAGGGAGCTAAAATGGCTTCAGAAAGCCTTCTTTCATTTTCTAGAATTTTTTTTGTTTTCAGAATTTTAGGCTCCTCTTTTGGGCCGGATCTTCTTTTGTTTCCATTTGTATATGTTGTTTTTATTAATAATAAGGCATGTTCGGCCATTTAATTTTAAAAAAAAAAATCCACGAAAATAGAAATATTAATTAATAATTAATACACAATTCCATAAAACTTGACTCATATATTTATTCTTCAATTTTTTTTCTCTGCCTTTCACGTGAAATAGGAAAATTAACTCAATGTAAATTTAAATTTTGATATATAATATACAATATACAAATAATATATGACTAATATATTTGATTTTTCAATATACTTAATATATAAATACGAAATGTATGCTCAAATATAATATATACAAAAAACAGGTAATACTTGTTGTGTACTATATATAAAAATAATATAATATTTAGTATATAATAGTTAGAGTATAACAAAAATTTATATATATATATAGGATATAGTAGTGCAACATACATAATTTATAAGTACAATAATATATATACTTGCTCAAAAAATACATATTATATACTATATAAATAGTAATTACCTGTCTAGGGATTAGAATGCTAGTTGAGTATGTTGAAATTTATAAAAAAAATAATTAATATATTTTAATATGTATTTAATTTTATTATCACTTTTATGAAAAGCTTCTTTTTTTCATCGTAATATTTTTTTATTAATGATATAAAATTATATCAGGTATTGTCCTGCTTCTACGTGGATATATAGCTTTCTCTAATAATGACTTAACTTCAATAAATGAGCTTAAGAGAAGATTAAGAACCCAGTATGATATAAACCTTATATGTAAAATATATATTATAGATTATATAATTTAATTAATAGTTATAGATTACAAATTATCTTACTTATTTACCAATATTTGTGCAATTTTTCTTAAAAGAAATTACATCAAACTCTGCACTGGGCCCGTACTTAGCACAGTCTTTACCCCTCTAATTTTAGATATTATGCATGATTTGAAGAAGAGAAAAAGGTTAAAATTTTACTTTTCAAAATTAATTAACATTTTAAATTACTAAACATAATAATATTTTTTCTTATTTACAAAATATAACATATATATTATAAAACATAACATATTTTTAAAAAAAAATTACTTCTCTTCTCCTCCTCCTCCTTCTTTTTTTCTTCCTTCTTCTTTATTTCTTCTTCTTTATATTTTCAATTTACTAATTTTTCTTTGTAAATTAGAATCTCGGATTCCATCATTGATGTTTAAAAAAAATAAATTATTTCTCTTCTCCTTCTCCTCCTCCTTTGCTTCTTCTTCTTTATTTCTCCAATTTATCAAATTTTTCTTTGTAAATTAAAATCTTGAATTCCACCATTGATGAATTTTTGAAGTTTCAAAGTTAAAATTTAATTTTAAAAAATTAAAATAATTTTTGATATTGGGTGTGGTTTCAAAATTTTGAAAACATCTTAGGGAGTTCATATCTCAAATTTAGGATAATTTTGTGTAGATTTGATGTGTTTGTAATAAAATTTCAGATTCAATCTCGATTTCCACCATGGATGATGCTTGAAGCTTCACAGTTGAAATTTGAGTTTGAAAAATTAAAATAATTTTAAAAGGGGTGTGGCGTCAAAGATTAAAGAACATCTTAGGGAGCTTATATCACGAATTTAGGATAATTTAATGTAGATTTGATGTGATTTTGAATAAAATTGTATGAATTTAAGTTTATATTATTATGATAATATTGAATTTACTTGAAAATTGTATATAATATTTGTTGTAGATGTATTGAATTTTCAAAAATGTAATATGAACTTTTCTACAAATTTTATATTATTATGTACCCATTTCAAACCGAATTTTGAGCGAATATTTTAAGTCTTGAGTGAGTTATACACATTTTATACTTTTTTTATACATGAAATTTTGAGCGGACTTGTTGTAAAAAAACTGATGTTATTTTTTGTAAACTAAAATTTCTTGATATATTTTATAATACTAGATATTATTTATGTATATATACTAAATTTGCCTTTTTTATATCATAGTGTAATTTAACTTTTATAATAGGTGACTGGTCATTTATTTTATATTATCAATCAATGTGTATCGAAAAGAATTAATTTGTAATTATCTTTTAATAATATGAGTATGGAATTACACTAGTAATGTAGTCCCTCCTTTCCCTTTTAGTAATTGGCAGTTTTTTCAACTCTACCCTTAGTACTTAAGTCACTCTAAAACGTGAAAGAATGACTATTATACATTTTTTGAAAAGTACCTGTCAATTTAAAGTTACGGTGCAAGCTACTTCAATTAAATACTCTTAGTATTTCATATCTTATTATACTCCATAACATCAGGTTTAAAAGAATCATTATCATGAATATATATTTCTATAAACATGAACACCAAAATTTAAGTTAAAGTTTCAACAAATGTTAAAGTTAATGACTCCTTAATTAAAGTTGAATATCCCGCGGAGGTTGTTGATGATCAAACAAAGAAAGTTGAACACTCAAATAAAAGATTTGGTGATGGTTTCGATTTGAATGTTGTGGAGTGTAAATTGGACTTGAACAAGTTTCAATACGAAGGAAAGAAACATTTAAGAAGACCGGCTGAAAATTCTCTTACACAACATGTAAATCTTACTTGGACAACTAAAATAAAATAGAAGAAATATAAAAGTTAACCGTGTCAAGAATGAAAAAAGTCCAATTTTAATTTTGAGCATCAAAAGAAATTTACCAACTTTATTGGAATTTTGGTAACGTCAGTATTAATTAAGTGTTATGTCATAGCTTAAGTGGCTCGATAATTTTTGGCTAAATACATACATCGCTCTTTAAATTTGTCATCAATTTTTATTTTAATATTCTATTTCATTTTTATCTTTCAACTTTTTTTATTTAAATAAATATAAAACTGAAAGAACATTATTGATGTTTTTATTAATTATGTAAAATATCACTTAGTTTAAAACAAAATGAAAAAATAAAACCATCACTTACTTTGAAATGAAAAAGTAAAACAATCTTTTATTTTTATTTATAAATAAAAAGAGTATTACTACTCCCTCCATTGCAAAATAAGTGATGTTTTATATAATCAAGAAAACGTTAATGATGTTCTTTCAATTTTACTCTTTGGAAAGAATTTTATATAACCAAAGAAAAATATTAAAATATTATATTTTTTTCAACATATTTATTAAGGATAAATTGATAAAAATATATTTTATTTTTTTAAAATTATAATTTTCTTAAAAGATATGCTCAAATTAAAAAATATTATTTATTTTAAAATGAAGAATATCATTAGAGAATCAAATTAATGTTTTTATAAAAATGAAGATATGAGTGCGATTTATGAATTGATTTCATGGGATTTTGCCTCTTGTTCCAAAAGCCATCAATTTATTAAGTTATGGGAACTTACAACTATGTTGGAGAAAAATTATACGCGCAGTGGAAGGGGTCTTATCCGACTCATCCCAATTCTTTCTTTCCTTAATTGTACAAGTAGGCTGATGCCGAATGATAGTAATTTTGTGGTTCACATATGATTATAATTTTATGATTTAGATATGATCATAAATATAAAAAAAAATTATATTAGTTTCTTTTTTATAAAATAAAGATAAATTTTTATTACTTTTTAAATTTTAAAAGTAAGCGTTATTAAAGTTTTTATGTTGGATGGGCCATAAATATTTTTAGTTGTTTGAGAATTGATGATATCATCTCATTTTATTTATTTTTTAATTCCCCCCAATTCAATATTTTTTCTTTATACCCTCGATCTTCTCTCTCTCTCTCTTTTTTTTTTTCATCAAATTTTAAAACTAATTTAATATATATATGCTATAATTTTTTACGATATTGTTGAATAAAATTTACCAATGATCATCTCGATTAAATTTATCACACAAAAATTTTATTTTATATTTTACTTTTATTATATAAAAATCATCTAATTTTAAAATCTATCACCCATTTTTTTTAATCCGATGAGTCATTCAATTTTAAAAATTTATCATACAAAAGTCTTTCTTTTTAAAAGAAATTTGTCACGTAAAAGTCATTCAATTTTGATCAATATTTGAGTTTTGATATTTTATCAAAAATATGACAAAAACCCTCCAAAATAAGTTAAATATATTCAGGATAATTTAGAAATATCCCTTAATATTTTGCTTCATAACACAAAACTCGATGGCGGTATACAATATTACATTGGCTTTCCTTAATTTGATTTTTTAAAAATAATTTTAACATACTATCATTAATATTAAAGAAAATATGATTTGATTTCCCTTATTAATATATTTATTTGTATTATAATTTTCATAAACACCTTGCAAAAAATAAATAAAATATTTTTTATACGGTAAACTTTAATTAAAATATTCTTCTGTGATAAAAAAATTGTAATAAATTTTTAAAATTAGATAATTTTTATGTAGCAAAAAAATAATAAATTTTTTTTTTTATATGATAAGTCCGGAACTTGATGATTAACAGTAAAATTTACCCAAATATTTTTCAATTTTAATTCAATTTTTGTCAAACTGTTCCCAAATCTACAATACAATTGTAGAGATTTCTCCACATTCTTGTATGTACATTTTTGTTATATTTCATATATATATATATATATATATATATATATGTTTTTGATATAAACAAAATCTACAGCAGATCTCATATCTATAAATATGGTTGTCGAAATTTTTCAATATCCTCATATATATACCTTTTTATTTTAATATTTTCATATATATTCTTTTTCTATATTTTTATATGAACACAAATTTATAACAGATCCCATATCTACAAACACTATTATAGAAATTTTCCAACACATCTATACATATGGTGCATCAGATTTTCATGTGTACAACTTTTTTTATATTTTCATATGTATACAAATACATATATACACACTTAAATTCCCCTTAATTTTTTTTGGGCATGTGTATTAGATTTTTATGTGAATCCTAGTTAACAACAACCCAAGAGAGACATTAATATTGTAGTCTTGTGCTTTTATGTAACATCAATTTAATAACTTGTCCATCATTATTAATATTTGTTATTAATATGATATCTAATTAATTAATTTTATTAATTATTATGTTTAAATAAATTTAAAGTACTGATTTAAATAATTTTTAAAATTTAATTTGAAAATATTCTGATGACAACAGTTCATAACTCAAAACACTTTAGATATAATAGATATTGACACAATATAAAAATAATAAAAATATTATAGTTCATATATGTCGATCCTAGTTAATATCAAGATAAGAGAATTACGTATTAATATTCTATTTAGTCATATTCACTAAACCTAAAAAAGTTATTGAGAAAGAAAATATGTATATCTATAAGATATAACTAAATTTGTCTAGCCATTAAGATTAAAGTTTGAGAACGAAAAATTATGAAAAAGAATAAATTAATTTACTGATGCACTGTGTATTATCTTCTTATACGTATTTATATAAATAAATAAACAAATAACTAATAAATAAAAAAATTATAAATTAATTGATGAGACATTTTAAATTTATTCATTCCTCATGTATTGAAAAATTTTTCATGTATAAAAGAATAATTAATAAATAAATTGATGAGAAATGTTTAAAAAAAAAAGAAGAAAAAAACCCCGTCCGTTTATAATAACACGTATAATATGATCATATTGAAGTTACCGTGGCCAAAAGGATTTATCCGTACAAAACAGTAAAAATAAAGGGAAGGGCACGAGAGTCGAAATCATTGCCCGTTTACAGACAAGGAAAACAAGCAACCAGTGCACCAAAGCCAGTTTCAAATAGAAAATTGAGGATTATTAACAAAGCTGAATAAAAGAAATAAATTAAAAAAACAATGCTTGATGATGAGCCAGCCCTTCTCACCCAAATTATCCGTACCTTTAAAATAATTATTTCAAATTATTTATCATTGTAAATTTCATTTGAACCTTAGTATAATTTTTCTAATTCTTAATTACTAATTATGCATTTAATGGAGAAATTATAACTTACATATAAATAAAGTTGAAGTAAGTCAAAAATACTCCTCTAATTAATACTTCTTTTATTTCATTTTAATTGCTAGAATAAAATTTATATATTCATAAAAAAAAATTAATAGAGATGATAAAATTTAACTAATATAACCCTATTAATTTTTAAAAATACACAATAATAATTTTTTTTCACATTTTAGGATGACTTTAAGTACTAAGGGTTGAAACTAAAAAACACATGACTAATTATTTCTTGAATTTAAGTAACAAATATTTTGAAACAACTTTTTTTAGTATACCTAGTAACTAAAATAAAATGGAGGGAATATTTTCTTTAAGAAACGTGTAAAGCAAAAACATAACAATAATTTGAAACGGAGGGAGTATGGTATATGGGGTCGGGGGAATAGAAATTTTGGTATGTGGATGCGTTGTGGGGAACAACTTGGAAACCTGTATAAAAGACAAGGTGGTGAACAAATTGTTCAATTTCCATCCTTCCAACTTATTGAACTAGTCACCATATCACATATTCACATTTAGAGTGTACAACACATAGTTCTCACATTAACAAATCTAAACCTCAAAGCAGATGCAAAACAGGAAAAGATGCACAGAAAAGCATAAATGTAAACTGGCCGCCCCCATACCAACTTTATGCCCTGATCAATCAGCATACTGGAGCAAGAGCAACTAAAAAATGAACAGGTAATGATGATGGAGTCTCAAGATGTCTGGGTTTCAGGATTGATGGGAGGAAGTGGTTTGGTAACAGCAGCTAAGATATCAGCATAGCCAACAACTCCAACTAAATGGTCCTCATTCTCGGCTTCAGTAACCCATACATGAGTAGCCCGATGTGACAACATCTGAGCCATAACGGCAGCCAGTGAGCTTGTCTCCTTACATGTCAATGGTGCGCTTCTGCCACGATACATGCTCCTAGAAACACTTAAAGATGAGTTCGTTGGATTGCTGACGAACCCAATACTCCTGCTGCTAAATTTTTTTGGCCTAGCTGTACTGCAACTATTGGCTGTATTCGCATCTGTTACCATAGGATTGACTGCAAAATCCGGTAAGGATCTTGAGGTAATATTATCCTCAACACCCATCACGAATTGTCCTGCTGAAAAATTAGCCAAGGCCCATGCTGCAGCCAAATAATCACACTTCCACAGTTTAGTGGCTGAAATCTCGCCAATGATCTTATTGTAATCATCTGCCATAGGCTCGATGACTGCAACTGCGGGGGGGTCCTTTGGCAGTTTCTGAGTGGCATCTATCGCTGGGCGTGATGCTTCTATTGAGCAGTAGTCTGGGTTAATGACTCCAAGAGAATAGATAGAGGAGAGAGGGATAGGGGCTAATGCACCAAGGCAACCAATAATAAAACGGATGATATCTTCTCTGGACAGACAACAGAATTTGTCACGAATGGTCGTAGGGGAAGAAGTTGATGGTCGGTTGGCATTGGCAGCAGGGTTAGAAGTATCAATGTTCTTTAGCCATTTGCCATTATAAAGAATTGAAAATCTCTTGCTCATGCCTCTCCATACAACAATTTTAGGAACTAGGAGTCGTTTCACACCTTGCTTCATCATCTCCAGTGCATCTATCAATCTGAAAGTACAATGGATAAGCAATACACCAGTTTAAGAAATAGTTTCTGCGAATTTCCATCATCCTTTCACTTTCCAGGAGCAAACTCATTGTATAATTCAACTGTCATGTCACTTCACATATTAGTTGACTCTTATAGGTAGTCATATGGACCCTTGCAATATTGTTTAGTATTTCTTTACTTCTGTACCTCGAGTATGAAACAAAAATGAATATATAACTACCTTGTTTGATCTACTTCACATATTAATTGACTCTTATAGGTAGTCATATGGACCAAAATGCACATCAGGAACCAAACTCCAAATGTATGTTTAATCCACGATTTCATGAACCAAGAAAAAATAGGATAGCACACAAATAAGTCGAGACTAGGATCTCTAATCATCCTTAGATTGTAGACTTATAACTGCCAACAAAAACACACAACCACCACACCTAAATCCCAAGCCAGAAACTTACAGCAAAACATGATTTTACAAATTCCATGCAAAGATGTTCACATGCTTTCACAACAATAAAACAGTACCACCACCCCTTCCAGCGTGTCCCCAAACATCCCCCTCAAAAAAAAAAAAAAAAGAAACAGATGAATGCAGCATCAAGTGCAGAGACCAGAGTAATCATGGATCAAGATCCTTCCTCTTAGTTTCTTTTCAGGAGATATCCTTTTTAATATATAAGGATGTTTCTTCACTCTTCTAGGTATTTCTTTTAAGGGGTGGATGCAGGTGGTTATGTTACTGCTAACCAGAGACAAAATCTATACACTGCAAAAGTACTAAAGAAAAGTTGCTCAACAAGACTTTTTGGTACTATACTTAAAATTTTCCCTGACCATTTACAATATAAAAGACTCCTTCTATGGGCCAGATTTATTACTAGAACCTAGTCATGTTAAGTGTAAAACTCGCAATTTTACATTCTATTATGATGAACAAGGTTCACGAAACCAAAAACTTCCACCCTACTCTTCATTCTCCAGACATGAATCCTCCAACAACTGAGAGAAACCGCGAATTGAATAATGATATCAACCAGCTTATTAAAAACAAATATTCCTCAAGCTATCCGGTCGTAGCAACCAAGAAGAATATAAATAATTAGTCTTTCCATTCAATACAGCATGAAAAAGCAAAGTTAGAAAGTTCAAATATGTATCTAACAAAAGAATGATCAATTTTATGTTAACTTAGCACCATGACAGGAGTATCAGGACAAGATGACCAATAACGGAATCATGAACATTGTGAGTGGCAATGTAGACTTGTGGAAAAAGGTGATGCAAAATCAACTGTTACTCCTTCCTCTCCTCTGATCTCTTTCTTTCTGTGTTTTTTTTTTTTGGGTTAGGGGCGGGGGTGGGGTGGGGGGGTTGTCCTTGTCTTAATCAGACAAAAAAATCCTCAGATCTACTGAAAAATTTCTGATTAAGAGGAGTCGTGAAGCTTTCAACAGGTTGAAGACATGCATGACATTTGCTATTGTTTGTTCGGGGGCGATGAGAAGAACAAGAATTTCAAACTGGCAGAGAAGAGGGAAAGAAAAAACAGCTTTAGTCGTTATTTAGCCTTGCAATATATGGTGCAGCTCGATTAAGATGAATGTCATACACACAACAAGCAATTATGGATCATAATACCTGATTCAAGAGAAGAGGTATAAGGTGCCTGAGGCTAAGAAGCTGCAGAGATTAAAGAACGGTAATTGTTATCTACATACAGCTAAGTGCATCAAGAAGAGAAAGAGGACTTGACACCAGGTACTTGATTCTCAAGTTTTTTTGTTTCTGCCTACATTTAGGGATAATTTTAGAGAGCTCCCTCAGATTTTGCTCCGCAACACTAACCTCCCTAGTGGTTTAAAACAATACACTTACCTCCCTTATTTGATTATTCTATAACAATTGTTTTAAACTATTTATCATAAAATAAAAGTAATTACATTCTTTAACAAATTGCCCTGTCTTACTGTCTTTAAATTAACTAATTTATTTACTTCGAAAATTTAAAAAAAGAACTAATATCCACGCCCGCATTCTCCTTCTCTCTTCCTCCACAAAAAAATTATCTTCATCAACTGCAATCTGTCTAATCAATGCCCTACAGACTTCTGAATAAACTAAACTTCTCATTCTCATCGTTAGAATCTGTAGTATCAGTAATGTTTCATGCATTACCAGCATACTTTGATGCAGTGTTTGAAAAACAATTGTCTTTACTCTCTCCCAAACACACCAAGACCTTATTCTAGATCTATGGGAAAGATGCTTTTGCCCCTAATATTTCCTTTACCCCCTTTTCAATTTATTGAACCCGAATCAAATAAATTATATACTTAATTTAGGTTAGAATAACAATACATCAATTCCAAAGTATTTGCTTAAACATTAGTGAAGTTTTTCATTAAAGAAGCTTCAAGCGGCCTATATGGACATTGAAGTCAACAAGAATACACACTGAAGTTAAAAAAAGAAAATTTAAGGAGAAAGAGAGGAAGGTGAAGTGGAGAACACAGGTCTGGATATTAGTTCCTTTTTTATATTCCAAAGGAATTTAATTAGTTAATTAAAAGATTGTAGGGAAGGGGAAAATTGGTAAGATTGTAATTACTTTTATTTAACAATAAATAGTTTAAAGCAATTGTTACAAAAAAACCAAAATAAGGAAGGGATGCATAACATTGTAAACCACAAAAGAGGTTAGTGTTATGGAGCGAAATGTGAGGGAAGGTCTCTGAAATTATCTCTTACATTTATTAATATCAGAAACTCCCATCAGCCAAAGAGGTGAACTTAATTTGACAGAGAATTAGTCCCCTTACTGAAAACTCACAAACCATTCACAATGACCTTAATAAGCTACAAAAGCAGTTGCTACAGATGAAATCAAGGGAACAGAATTTTAGGATAAAAGTTCCACATGTGAATTCAAAAGGTACCCAAATCATAGCGGTATCTCATTTAAGAGTCAATCATGTAACAACAAGCAACATTGTCCCCCAAAGAGACTGACAGGATGATCTCCGGCGACCATTACTATTTACTGGTGATGCTGACACTGTCTTGTGCTTAAAACAGCTGGATAAGAGGCCTCAGAATTGAAGGAAATGGCGGAGACATGTTAGAGGTTTTACACATATTATTTGCAGATGATACATTAATATTGTGTGATGCTGAGAAGAAACAACTACAACATCTAAAAGTGAACTTGTAGACATTTGAAGCTGTTTGTGGACACCACATAAACTTGTCCAAAAGAAGCATATTCTCAGCACAATGAAAACAGTCAAATTTCTGAATTAGCCAGAAATTTGAGCTGACAAATGGGTGAATTCCCTGCACCATACTTAGGTCTTCCACTAGACTGCAAAGTGTGTCAAGGAGTGATTAAGAACTGAAAAGATAAGCTACCACCCTGGCAGTGTTATCAAAAGCGAAAAATGCAAAAAAGCTCTAAGGTCCGTTGGGGCTTTAAGCGCAAATAAAGCATGGGCTTTAATGAGAAAAGATGCAAAAGGAGAAAATAAGTATGTATATGTGTGTGTATGTTTTTGTGTGTGTGTGTGTATATATATATATACACATACATACATACATATATATCTAGTCCAAGACTAATAATTATAAGCATGATAACAAATATATGGACAAAGAAATTGAATTTTTTTAAGATTAAGTGAAATATCATTGTTAGTGTCACCTCGTGAGGAAACACTCATTTGCAAGAAAAAGTTTGTCTTAGAGCCTTGATGATGACACTAAAGCGCAAGCACTCAACGTGTTTTGAGCCTCGCTTCAGGACTTAAGCGTGCCTTTCACAACACTGCACCTTGGAAGAAGACCTATCATTTAGGGGATGAATGACACCTATGAAAAGTGCTTTAGATGGAATTCCAACATATTTCTTATGGGATGACAGCCAGGAGAGAAGATTCATTTGTTAAATATTCCAAATCTCTTAAAGAAAAAGGGAAGGGGGATTTGGGAATCCGAAATTTAAGCCTAGACAACAAGAGTTGACTAAAAAACCTGCTAACGAGATTTGGGATGAGAAGGATGCTATGGGGAAGTTTTCCATCAGAGGAGACACTGTATGGAAGATGAATGGTGCTCCAAACCTGTGACAAGCTCATATGGTAAAGGCATATAGAAACAGATAAGAGGTTTATGAGCCGAGTTTCCAGCACTGACAAGAGCAGATTGGAAATGGCATCACAACCAGAATTTGGCATGACATATGGATAAACAATGCCCCACTCAAGGAGATCTTTTCCAAAATTTATGCTCTGATGTGTAAGCTGCATAAAGTCGCAGAGACAGATTCCGGGACTTGAGCAGATATATACAAAGATTCGAAGTTGGGAAAAATAACTCTTATGTTGGAAATGCTAGAGAACATGCAACTTCTGGTAACAAAGACATACAGGAGTAAGTGTAAATTCAATAAAGATAGCACATTCTTGCTCATATTAATAATGGTCAATGAAGAGTGGTACAGATGAAGCAATTCAGCTTGTTCAAAGATGATTTCAAGACAAACAATCCACCAAAAGTCATATGTTTTGGAAGGATCTTTACATAGAAAATCTGTCTAAGGAGGAAAAGTGGATTCGATCTATTTAATAGATGTTTTTTATCCAAAGATAGCCCTGAAACAGAAGAACTTCTATTTTTCAATTGCTAGGTAAAAAGGAAAACTTGGAGCATTTCCTAAATCCTTTGGCATGCAATGGGTGGTTCCAAAGGAATCTCAGAGAACCAACTCTGGCATGGCTACGTATGAAAACAAAGAAAGACCATGACACTTATGGAGGACCATAATTCTTTGAACTATGTGGTTAGATGGTAATCAATGATGTTTTGAAGAGAAAGCAACAGCCACAACTGTTGTGAAGTTTAGGTGCATTAATTGTTTGACTCTTTGGAGTAGGATGAATCTTGTGATGATGTTAATGTAACTATGGGCTTATTACGTTCCCCTAATGTCTAGCATACAGAAGTTCAGTTATTTTTGTGCATTTGATTATTTTTGTGCATTTGAAGTACCTTCTTGGTGCTCAATCATTCAATAATAGTTTTGCTTGCTCATTGAAAAAAACAGCAGACATGGGAAACCTCACATCAGAAGACAGAAGAAAAGAGAGGTGAACAAAGTTTTCTAGAACATCCTAAGCTATTATCAAACTAGAACAGCAGAACCATTGTTACAACAATTCTTTGGAACAACATTGAGGTAATGGCGGATAATGCAGCAGGTGTTCCCCTTGATGCTTTTAGATCTCCATATCTACAATCTTTTTTCAGATGATGAGTAATACGAAGTTTTCAGTTTTAAATTGCGGTGGAAATGGGCCTACCACTCTACACTTTTCCACTCAAATACCTAACTTGGGGTCTCCAATATCCATGTCATAGAGTACAACCCAACAACCAATACATCCCATTTTCCAGCCCAATGGCTACTTTGCTAAACAGAGAACCCCAAATCTTTACGGTACTCCGAACTTCTGCTCAGGTTTGAAACAAAGACAAAATTCATAATCAAGTGTGTGTGTGTGTAAGAGAGAGAGAGAGAGAGAGAGAGAGAGAGAGAGAGAGAAGTCTTTAACTTTCTCCAACCAAATTGTTGCATTGATCAGTGAAACCAGCCTGCAAATCCTTCACTCTACCTCCTCTAACTAAAGAAAGAAGGTCCCAGTTCTCTCAAAGACTCAAAGTCAAGAACAATATCTAGCATGTGGATGATTCATTTTTATAAGGACCATAATTTCAAGAAACACTTCTAGAAATGATAACCTAAATGGAAGTAAATGGACTTCTATAACATGATACAAGCGAAATGTAAATCCTTAAAATTGATTCTCTGAAGCATATTAAACCTAGTTGAAGTGTGAATAATCTTGCCATATGGTGTTTCTGTTGTAGAGGAGACATAGATAAATTCATATTACATCACATGAAACACTGCATCAGTCAACTCTCCGAAACTTGAACTAAGTTTGCCTAATTTCTAACTTACAGAACTGGCAAGGCTCCACCGGTCAATCAAATCACTGGCAGATCTTTCTGGCCAGGTAGACATCAGAAATATATACACACCCCTGTGCCACCCTCCTTTCAGTTCTATAACATTTCAATTTTTCATGTCGTATATCACTTGGCAAGAAGTAATATCCACTAACTATACAAATTGTTACTCCAGAAATGAATGATTACTTATGAGCTGAACTTATAAATCATACTTTACTTCCTTTTGCCAATAAAACATTATTTTCTCCGTCCCAATTTTATATGGAACTCAATTCGTTTCAAATGTTTCAAAATATTTGAGACCATTAAATTTTTTAATACAACTTTCAATAATTCAAATTTAAATATCATGTTTTTCTCTACCACTACCCATGGAAGATAAGATGCGGGAAATAACGCTGAGATGGTTGGGCCATGTGAAGAGAAGAGGTGCAAATATCACGGTTAGGAGGTGCGAGAGTCTGGTTATAATAGGCTTGAGAAGGGATAGAGGTAGGTCTAAGAAGTATTAGGCTAAGAGGATTAGGTAGCATATGGTGCAACTTTAGCTTACTGAGGACATGACCTTTGACAGGAGGGTATGGAGATGGATGATTAGGGAAGAAGGTTAGTCAGTAGTCAGGCGTATTTTGTTCCCTTTCCCAAAGTTTAGTGTTATACTGTTCTTTCCCTTATTTTTAGATTTCTATCATTATTTGTTGTTTCAGTATCTTATTATCTCGTTGTTGTTTCTATTTGTAGCTATTGCCTTTTTTTCATTGTTTGCTCAGCCGAGGATCTTTCAGAAATACCCTCCCTACCTTTCTCTACCTTCTAAAAAGTTGGGTAAGAAATGCGTACACTATACCCCAACCCACCCGTGGGAACACACTTGGTTTGTTGTTGTGTTTTTCTCTACCAAGCTAACTTTTCAACCATCATTTCTAACAGTTTTCTTCTACTTACATTATTAGAATTTATAAGACAATAGCATCTTAACCTTTATGTAAAGTCGAGTATATAGCACAGCAGTATTCCTAAACAAGCTCCTACAACTCCCTGATCAAACATAAAGGATTGGCATAACAATGAATACAATTCTAAGAGGAAAGGAAGGAAAGAAAAGGGCACTTTCAAAAAGTAAGGGAACTAACCTTGTGGCGGGATCAAGCTCCTTGAGCAAAGAATTATCAGGAACGACAACCTCAGAAACAGGAGTCTTCATAGCTTTCTCCTGATCGGCCAGACATTCCTCTCTGGCCAAGAATGCAACAATATCAAGGGAATTAAGAATACCCACAAACCTTTTTCGCCTCATTTCCGAATTCTCAACCAAGCTCTTTTGAGATCTCGTCTTCCACACTGGTATGCCACATTCAGTAGACTCCCCAATAGCTTTTATAGCAGCCTCCACTGTTTGTGTCTCCGTAAATTCCACTAGCTCCGGCTTTCCCACCGTTAGATCCCCCACCACATGGTACAAAAACACAGATGCCATCTCAACTCAAATTGGATTCCTTTTCTTTTCTATTGAGCTAACCAAACAGCTCAGAGTGCTTATGATCTACAAGATAGATCCAGGTATCGGTAAAGGAATGATGATTAATCTCCTACAACTCCCATAAATTGCAACAAGAAAGAGAGAAAAAAAAAGGAGGTTTAAAATTCTGTAATATTCCCAAGATTTTATCTGAATCCTTGCCAAACTTTCTAAGAAAGATTCGGATTTCCGTGATCGAGAAAGAAAAGTTCAACTATGATAAAGGGTATCCGATCCTTAAAAGTGAAAATTTTCTAACTAGGTCAGAAAGAAATTCCGAAGGGAGAGAAAATCTCTATGAGTTTTCCACGTAACAAAAACAAAGAAGAGCAAAAAGAATATCGTCGGAAGGACCTATAAGAGGGAATGGAGGAAGATAAGGAGAAGGTGGAAACGGGTAATGCGGAATCTGACAACAGAAGCAATACTAAGAGGAGTTACGAGGAGAAAATGAGATACAGCTACAATATTGGCCATGGAGAAACAGGTAAGCTCAACAAGGCAAAAGCCAGGCCCATGAAAACAAGAAAAGAAAAATCTCGGACTTTCAGTTTCCTTTGACACTGGAACTAGTGATTTGTGGTGAGTGGTGGTATCATTGGCTGAGCTCTATACTAGAAAATGGAACAAGGCAAGGAGATTCTAGAAAAGGGTATTTTAGTGGAGAGAGTGAGATGAGGCAAGGTCAAGTGGTTAACTGAGATGTCCCGAATAATGAATAATAAATAATAATAATAATAATAATAAATAATAAATAATTGAGAGTAATCATACAAAATTATTGAGATTTCCCAATTAAAATAGGAAAAGATAATTATGAATTTTGCCACGGGTTTATTGCCTAGAAATTTGATTTGATGTGAGTGATTGGAGACAACCCTAAGACATGAGATTGTTCCATACCATGAATTCTTACACGGCTTCATTCCCATCTATCAATATTTGGAGTTTCTTCAAGAATTTTTGGGGTACGCAACCAATTTTATTAGGTTCAATCCTAGGCAAACGGATAATCTAATTTATAGAAAAATGTCGTTGTTGTAAATTCTATCATTAATAGTTAATGTTTTGTTTTCATCTTATAACTAATCTCTTTTTAATAATTTAAATAGGCAGATGAGATATGATATATAAAACATTTTGAAAAGAATAAAGTTCTCTTATATTATCCCTTTTATTTTCATCATTAATATTATTATTTCGAGTTTAATTTCTTAATATATTATTCGCATGAGTTTTTAAAGACCGTTTTGACACGTAATATAAATCAGTTAGATATAAAGTTAAAATTTTATTTGGACATACAAGTTGAATTTCTTAAATTGTACTTTTTTCTCATAAACATGAAATCTCAGTTGTAAAAACTATTAAAATTTTTCTAATTATTATAAACCATAGTTCTTAAATAAGATATCAGAATAATCTAAGGCACCACATTAATAAATCACATATTTTCACATTTTTTTATAATAAATGTTTATAATTACAAACTTTTAAATACACATAATTTTATAAAAATTCACTAGTCAACTGTCACGCCCCAAATCTTGGGAGACGTGATTGGCACCTAGTGCCTCGCTTGACCGAGCTAGCTACTGAAACTCTTACAACTCAAATAGCAATTGGGGCGACTAGGCCGCCATGATAACACAACTACAACATAAGTATGAATAAACTGACAACCTTAAAACATATATGTATAAGACTGACAAGCTACAAGTACCTCAAGGACTAAACAACAAGCTAACAAGGCTATGAACGGCATACTGAAACCCATACAAATATCTACAGGTATCAAAGAGTAGTCTGACTGATATATAGGCGAGACAGGGCCCTGACCTACCCCATCTGCTATATACATACTTAAAAATAAAGCTGGACCTCTAGCTCTTCAGGTCCAGAAAGAATTGGAGCTTACCAAAAACTGTTGAACTCTATAGCTTCGATTGGAGATGTCTATCTGGATCTCGATCTAGGCTGCAGGAAAATGTAGCGTCCCCCAAGAAATTGGGATGTCGGTGTCACACCCCAAAACTGCAAGAGGGCATGACTGGCTTCCGATATCTGATTGAAAGAAAAGTCGGTTATATGACGTCTGTAACTACAACACTCGAGCCAACTAGGCCACCTGTCATAGTCAACTATAACTCAGAAATGGACCGACCAGGTCACAACATACACCAACATAATATAAGATGCCAACAAGGCCACAATAGAAACTGAAACAAACTACAGAAAGCTAGCAAGGCCACATATTAAACTGAAACTATACAACTAGTCCACAAAAGCCTCTAAAAGAGTAATAAACTGAATACACGGGACAGGACTTCGACCTACCCATATTGTACAATAAAACTCAAAAGGGAAGCTAGACCTCAGCTCCTAAAAGAAAGGGAGCATTTCGACTCTTTGCTGAAAAGAAACTCCTACTGCAGTTGACGGTCTGGATCTCTACCTACACTTGCAACACGATTACAGAGGTCCCCAGGCAAAGGGACGTCAGTACAAATAAATATACTGGATTGAGAATTATAATTAACAAAGAGCTTTCTTCTAGCGGTCTATTTGTTTAAGTCATTGATATTTTTAATATACAATGTATGATTGTTTGTGATCAAGTGGTAATAGAAATTAATTCTTATGATATACATTATTAATTACAAATGAGATAATAAATTTATGCGTTGACTTCAGGTCTTTCTCCATATTGAATAAATTTATTAGAAGCTTACTGGGTAAAATTCTAGTAATTGATAATATATATATTAACTCTCCATCTGAGTTTATATGTTTGGTCAATTTTAAAATTTTAAGATGGACATGTAAAAAGTGGTGATTGATATTAATTCATATGATAAATGAGATAATAAATTTATGCATTGATTTTAGATCTTCCTCCATGTCATATAAATTTATTATAAGCTCACTTAGGGTCCGTTTAGAAAGCCACCATGTAATTGAAATTGGTGTAATTACACAACCTAGTAATTACACAGTATAGTAATTGTGATAACCTATTTATTTGTCATGATGTAATTACAGTATAATTACAAGTGTATTGTTTGGTAGCACAAGTGTAATTACGCAATTAGATTAGTTTTTAAAAATAAAAGTTAATTATTAAAAATTAATATTTGACAAATATATGTCTTTATAAATGATATTAATTAGGTATTTAAGATACATACCAATTTTCACCAGGATCCAGAAAGGCTGGCGGTAGTCCGCACGGCTTCTCCAGAACTAGGCTAAATTAATATCCTTAAACAAGGATTAAAATAGAGAGATTTAGGCATAAAAACTCATAACCTTGTTTATATAACCTCAAGCCATATTTGGTTGAATCTTAACTGTATGGTCAAATTTTTACCCAAGCAAGAGGCCTGTCAGATATACAAATACTGTAGAATTTCGAGACCATGTGTCTAGGACATCCCGAAGGATTCAGTGGGATATAATCGCCCTTAAAACATAACAACAAATCGGGCTTCTCACCACACGCTAGACGTAGCCACTAAGGCAAATCTGAAATTCTACAGTACTTGCATCGACTGTACCACCATCTCGGAACCAAGCTAAGCATTCAAACAGCATTGGTTGAAGTCATATAGTATTGGTTAATTGTCTTTATGAATGAATCTCTGAATTTTAATTGGCCTAATTCATCATCAATATGCAATTAATAAGCTTGTATTCAATATAGAGAGAAAACTTAGCCGGATATCATCCGACTTATGCAAATAAAAGAAATAAAAGAAAGAGAAATAAAGTACCTGTCAACACCAGAGTTGTGTCCAGGAGATGGACGATTTTCTTTTTCTTCTTATTAAAACTTTACAACACTTTTATTACAAAAACTTCTTCTTCTAGGGAGAGACTAGGGAGAGGCTAGAGAAAACCTTTTTCACAAAGACTAAAAACTTCTACCTAAAAGCTAAGGCAAATGCCTTCTTATATAGAAAATGAAAATACTGTTCAAACATCAATGAACAGTGACAATCTACAGTAAAATACTGTTCATTTATCAATGAACAGTGACAAATTTACTATTTACACAGTGACAACTATCTTTGTCATGTTTATCATGGATCCCATCGAATATGAACTGTGGGGTCTTCAATTTTATTCCATCGGTTTCTTTCCTTCTTTCTTTGATAATTTTCGCAGAAATTCTTCTTCCTGATTTACAGTTATCTCTGGATCATGTGATTCTGGTTCTTGCGAATCATTGAGTTCTTGTATAAAACTCAAGTAGTCATCACTATCATTGACCTGGCTGTTATTAAATTTTTTTTATTTGATCCAAATATTGAGCTATATACTCTTCCTTATCACCTTCTTGAAAATTGATTTTTCGAGCCATATACTTGATAGAATTATCCTCCACAAATATAGTCTTGGTTCTGGACTTATAAGTCTTAATTGTTTGAGAAATTAAGTCTATAAGACTTTGACCATATAACTGCCCTGTGCTTGGATCCTTTTTCAATAATTTATCCCAGAAATTATTATAATAAACTCTGTATAAACATGGGATCTGTTCTTCGGTATATCCGAATTCTGGAGTCCATTTATGGATCCATGGGATTGAGAATTCCAAAAAGAAATAGACTTGACCAATTTTTTCTGGCCAACCGACACGATTTTCCCTGAATAGAGCATCCACTTCAGGAGATACTTGTACCCATTCGTTGTATAATTCTTTGAATGGTGATAGTAGAATATCAACTATAGGTCCATGATAGGTCCACCAATTTAGGAACCAATTTGGGACATTACCCGAAAATATTTTTGCACATACTTTTATAAACCAAGTATGTTTATGCTTATCATTGTCATAAATCAAAACTGTTTTAAAAGCTTGGATATAATCCCAGTAAGTATAATTGATTCTTACTTTATTAAGAATCACCTGTCTTTCTTTCATTGAGGAAATCCCCCATTCTTCAATGGATATAACCTTTTTTATAATCATTTTCGAGAAGTTATAAACTTCATCAGTAACATTGAATCCTTTGAAATGCTGAAATTCAGCACTTTCAGTAGAAATCAAGATATTTTCATAATATGATCGGGTTTTGTATGACTCACCCGGAAAATATAAATTATCTGTCAAATATCTTTGCAGTATACGCCATGGATCATTTTGCCATTGAATTGCCTGATTATCTACAAGAAATATAATTTTCTTTTTTGACAATTTTTCATAACTCTTTATATCATCAGAGTCATCTTGAGCCATTTTTGCATATGTATCACTATGCTTTGGCTGCTGTGCGGCTAAATATGCCTGCAAATGTTCGTATAAGGAACTGTCTTTCGGAATATCCTCTAATTTTATAGAGTTTGAGGATTCTCCTCTTTCTTGAGAAATCTTCTCATTTATCAATGTTTTTCCACCCCTTTGTATTACAGGGTTCTCATATCTTGGAGTATTAGTGGAGCTATTACTTCCACTTTGACTTGTATAACTTGTTCTTGTTCTTCCTCTATTTCCTCGTCCTCTTCCTCTATCAGGAGCATGCAACCCTGGCCATTGTGGCCTCATGCTACAACTAAAACAAATTTTATTAGCACATATAAAACAACCTTTATTAGTCATCCTAAACTTGCTGAATGATTTGATATATAAATATCTTCTACCATTCTTATCAAATTCTTCTGATTTTCTATTATATCATCAAAATCAGATATTATTCGAATAACTTGATTAATATCTATAGCATTTTTATCAACATTTTCTAGTAGTGTTTGACATCGTTCTTTATGAAATCTGGCATTTTTCAAACACCTTTGAAATTTCCAATATAAACTATAATTATCCTTTATTTCTGAAAATGATTGTACATTATTCATTGTATATATTCACGAGATAAAAAATCAGGAAGAGAATTATCAATTCCCTTTTTATACTCAATTTCGAAATCAAATGGAGCCAATTGGGCTTGCCATCTAGCAAATATCATTTTCGAAGCATCATGTTTAAAATCTTTATTAAACATAAACTTTACTGCCTGAGCGTCAATTCTTATCAAGAACTTCTGATTATACAAATCATCCTGAAATTTCAAAACACATTTAACAATAGTAAGCATTTCGTGAGCAACAGTGGCATATTTTTTCTGGGCTTCTGTCAACTTGCCTGAATAATATCTAATCAAATATTCAATTTTATCATTGGGATTTATTTGTTTAAGAATTCCCCCAAAACCAATATTAGATGCATCTGTTTCTATAATCTTTTTCCACAACGGATTAGCAAGAGTTAAACACGGAAGAGTTTTAACCTTCTCTTTAACCTTCTTTACTAATTCAGTATGACTATCAGTCCATGGCAAATTATGACCTTTCTTTAAACGATCATATAAAGGAGCTAGATCTCGAGATAAATCTTTATAAAATGGAGAAATATAATTTAAATTACCAAGAAATCTTTGTAGTTGTATTTTATCAGTTATAACATCAGGAAATTTTGATGCAAAATCAATAGATCGTTGTATAGGAGTGATCTTGCCTTGGTAAATATAATGACCAAGAAATCTAACATTTATTTGAAATAAACTCATTTTTGGTTTTGATATGACTAAACCATTTTGAATTATTATTTTTTTAAAAATATCTAAGTGTTTATAATGTAATTCTAATGTTTTAGAAAAAATAAGAATATCATCAATATAAACATAAAATCCATATAAGGATTAAATATATCATTCATAATCTTCTGAAATTCAGAAGGGGCATTTTTCAAACCAAATGGCATAACATTCCACTCGTATTGACCAAATGGAACATTAAAAGCAGTTCTATAGGTATGCTCTTTAAACAATTGTATTTGCCAGTATCCAAATTTTAAATCAAATTTAGAAAATATATTAGCATCATATAATCTAGAGAGTAAATCCTTCTAATTAGGAATTGGATATCTAATCCATTTTAAAACCTTATTTAATGGTTCATAGTTTATAACCAATCTAGGCACACCCCGTTCTTTTTCAGCAGCATTATTAACATAAAAAGCAGTGCATGACCATGGTGATTTAGAAGGTTGTATCAAACCCTTTTGTAAAAGATTATCAATCTCTTTTTTGCAAAATTCAACTAACTCAGCGTTCATTTGACAGGGCCGAGATTTTGTAGGAATATTTTCTTCAGAGAAAGAATCTTCATATGGAAGAGATACTACATGTTTTTTCCTATCCCAAAAAGCACTTGGATGATCAGCACAAATAGATACAACAAATTTCAGAAATCAATTTAATTTTTTCTTGAACTTTAGCAGATTTTAATGTATCATTTATTGTCATGCTATAAATTTCATATTGTAAATAATTTAAATGACTTTGTTTCAAATTAATCAAAGTATTAATATCACGAGAAATAGGATCAGTAATAAATGTAAAAGAAATCTTTTTGCCATTATAAACGGCATCAAAACCTTTTTCATCTATTCTAGTAAATGGGTAAATGGCTTGAATAAAAGGGGTTCCAAGTATGATTGGAGGGTTTAAATGATCTTTTACTAAAATAAAGAAATGAGGAATACAAACTTTTTGTTGACATATATAAGCATTAGGTAACTTATATTCTATTTGCATTCTATTACCTGAAGCAGACTTAACATTATGCGAAGTCTTGTGATAATATCTAGTTGGAATTCATCCTTCTTGAATACAAGAAATATCAACACCGCTGTCTATTAAGGCAGTTTCCATTATAGAAAAGTTATTATCAATTAAAATAGTACATTTTACATACCATTTATGTGCAGTAACTATTTGCATCATTCCAAGAAACATATCATTTTCTGGGTTTAAAATAATTTGTGTAGAAGATTCAGAAAAATCATTTTCTTCCTCGGGTATATAAATTCCTTTTTTCTTAATGTCAACAGGTAACTCAGAGTTAGAATTTTCTAACTGGGTTACTCTATGATCTAAAATCATCTGATTTTGTTTAAGAGATTTAATTTCATTTTTGAGTTTTTCAACCTCAATTTTTAAATCATCTATAGAAGAATCATGACTATGAACTTTTGATTGATTCTTTTGTAAAAGCCTTTTTTGCACTTCTGCAAAAGTATACGGAGTTTCATTAAAAATGTCCTTTTTAATTTGAACTGGCTTATCTGCTGATTTTGAAGAACTGGAGGCCATAGTAATAATCTTTTCTCGAAGATTATTATCATTGACTTCCTTTAATAATTCTAAAATATTATCAGAACTAATAGGTTTAATTTCAAAATTTTGAAATTGTGATTGTAATTTATAAAAATCCATATTACAAGTACAACTTCCAGGTTCACAATTATGACAAGTATCACTATCAGAATTATCAAAATCAAGTAATTGCACAGAATCGTCAGAATCATAAACATCAGAAGAACTGCTATCATATTCTTCTACCGATGTCTCATCTATAACCTTAAGGAGTTGGTCCTTATACTTATTATCTAATTCTAACGCCAAAGTTTTCAACTTCTCTTTTTTACAATTAGGAGCAATATGACCAAATTTACCACATCTATAACATTTGGTATTCTTCAAATCTGTTTTCGATCTGTTTTTAACAAATCTTTTTTCTTTCCGATGTCTTTTGCGTTCTTCACGCTTTTCTTTTGACCTTCGTTGATTTCTCTACCTTTCCTTTGGTAAGTTTTTCCTTTATCACTTCTTTTCTTTGAGGAAGGAATATCTTCCATTGCAAACTGATTGAAAAAATCTCCTAACTGATTTCTTTCAGTTAGTCTCTGCTTTTTCAACTGGTGATTTAATCTCAATTCATTACACAGATTTAATCCTTCTTGTGTACATACACCAATAAGTGTACCATACGTATAAACATTATAAGGAATTTGAGTATTATTTCCTATAGGAGTTTTCCTTACTCTTTCTGCAAACAAATAAGGTAAACCATCTATAAATTTTGCCTTCCAATGATCAGAATTGCTTTCGGGTAAATTCATAACCCTACTAAGAAATGTATCTTTGTACCATCGAAATTCACCTAAGTGTCTACACTTAAGTCCATTTAACATGGTACGAATATTTTCATATACATTGGTAAATCTACCACTAAAATGTTCTATAATGGTAAGTATTAATGTATAAACCGCATCAGGTCTATTTGCTGGTAATTCTTTTCCAAAAATATCAACTCCTGGGCTTGAAGTTGTGGCCTTATAAATGGCTTCTCTATCAGCTAAGGATAAAAAGTTTTTCCCACCAACCTCTTAATTGTCCAGTAAATCCTGCGACAATCATTCTACATATTACCGGGTCGGTATTTCCACTACTTGTGGCTCTACAAATAGTAGAGTACATCATCATTCTATGAATTAAAATGCTAATCTGTCTATCAGTCAGACCATCTAGATTCCATTCGTAAATGGCATTACCTTCATAACTAGTATTAGTCTGATTACAATCTCTTTCTTCCACTAAAACATCTTGTGGAGTGGGTCTTGAATAATAATGGGTATTCATACGAGGTTTATCAGCATACTTTCCCCCATAACGACTTCCAATTTTTCTAAGCTTATTAAGATCAGACGAAATTACTTCCTTATGATCTTTCGAAGGATCCTGAATATCATCAGAAAATTCAGAAGCTAGATTCAAGGGTTTTAAGTCTAGTTTAGCTAGTTTTTCATCTATCATTTTTCCTAATTCCTCCTGGGCTCTAAACCGAAATCCATCTACCACTATTGGTCTCTGGATGGACGGAGGTAGTCTCGTAGCACTAGATGATGGGGCAGAATCAAATTTAACTTGACCTGAATGTATAACCATGGAATTTTCCAACTTAGAAGTAACAAATTTTTTAACCAAAGCAGATAATTCATCAATTTTTGAATCAAGAGAAGTAATATGTTCTCCTAAAATTTTAGCATATAAACTCATATAATTATTTTGAGAAATTAATTTATTAATTTCTTTCATAGTGATACTAGCAACTTCATTATCAATGAATTGCTGAAATGCAGTAAATGTTATACCAGTATTATTTGGTAAAGTAAATGATGCCTGTGGAGGGTAAATACCTTTTATCAAATTTTCACTTTCCTTATCCTTATAAGTTCGTTCAAGAATTTTAACGTACAAAGGTACATATGTAGTTATAAACCAAGGAACAAAATACATTACCTTATTATGTAATGCACATATTTCATAAAATTCTTGTGAAATACTTCGTTTATCATCATCAGTATAATTTGCAAAAAACCAAGTTCTAAACTGGTTCCATTTATCACTGTAAAATTCAGATTGAATATGCTTCCTTGCCAGAGATCCTGGACTAAAATCAATTTTATACAGAATCATTTAAACAAAATTTGGATCAAAATCCATCTCGGATTGTGAAGGAATATCCTTGTCAAAAGTACTATCATCTCTTATAATATTATTAGAGTCAATTTTTATATGATCTACTCTTTTATTATCATTAGTAGAAATTGTATGTAATGACGCGACACGATTTAATCTAGCCGGACCATAAACTGGTTCTACTGGCGCAATAAAAGAATGAGTGGAAGGTAAAGTTAACCTTCTGTTACCGGAATAAGAACGCCTATAAGGCGTCAAAGATTTATTATCTTCAAACTGAATACAAATCTGTCCTTCAGGGGTCTGAGATATATGAGAATACTCAGAATTAGTAACACCATCAGCCTGTTGACTAGGGGATATAACAGAGTCTAAAATCCATGTAGAGGGGAAATTAATTTCATCCCATCTAATAGGTCTTCTAGTAGTAATCTTTGATTTAGAAAAATTAGTTTCAAATATAATAGACTGATTTGACTGATCTGTCAACTTACATCTAGGATTTAAAGTAGATAATAGTTTATAATAAATTCTATATGATAAACAAATTAATTCAGATCCAGGTGCATAATTATAACCATGCGTTTTAACATTTAATGTTAATGCATCAAGAATATTAACATCAGACAATGATAATTGTAAATTGGGTTGTGTATTGAAATATACAGGACCATAAGCCACGGTGAATTCAATCGAACCCATTAGAGATTGTCTAAAATTTAAATTTCTAGCGTCTCTAAGAGCTGTCAGAAAAGTCTCTGGTAACCCTTTAAGGGTTAATGGTTTAAATGCAATTTGAACCATACCAATATGCATAAAAGGGTATTTATGTTTATGAACATCGATATCATGTTTGTTCAATAATTTAATCGTTTCTTCTGACAAAGTCAAAGCAAGAGATTGTTCAGTTGTTTTTATTAAATATTTAGGTGAAATCTTATCAAACCACCCATATTCATAAATCTTTTTAATCGTAACATAAGGAATTGTCCATTTGTTTAATAAATCTAAATTTTGAGGTACATCCACCTCTTCTAATCTAGTATTCTTTATATTAGGTTCACTAATTTCCATTTTATAAGAGTCTCTACATTGAATACTTACTTATCAATTACATACCAAATAGTGGTAGATGATAAAAAAGAAATAGATAGATATTTTTAAATTAAAATATTTTAATTTAATTAATTATAAAAACTAAAATTCATATTTTTTAAGAACATCATATAATGCATGTTTGAAAAAAAAATATTATAAACATAATATCATAAAATTATTCAAATATTTGACAAAAAAATCTATCAATTCTAACTAAAAAATGAATGGTATGCAATGTGAAATATGTTACACCCTATACGTTTCTATCATCTAACTGATGCGTGTATGCGTATTTTGAGAGTTTTAGGGGTACGATGCATGCACGAAAAGGCCTGAGGGATGAGTCTACGAATACAGCATCGAGCGAGCAGGAGGCCAGGCGCCCTGGGCGTCGCGTCGCACTGCCAGGCCAGTGCGTCATGCCCCTGGCCTGGCGCTATGGCCGACACGTCGTGCCCCCCTAGGCCAACGCCCCACCTATATAAATATATGATCAAGTGTAAGTTATTCATTTTAAAAGTTCCCCTTGGTAGAGAAGAGAGAATAAGCGTGGGTTTCTTCCATTTTTTGCTGGTTTACGTCGTTAAACTTCGTCCAAATGCAAATTCGACTTGGATTAGCGAGTTCTAGTCCTACGAGGAACATCCCTGCGGAGTTATTTCTTAAAATTTGCTTGGAGTACTGGAACCCCGCCGAGTAAAAGTTGTCGGAATCACTTCTAATTGAGTCCTAAGCAACTACAAGTGATAGATAAGCATTTCTACCTTCTAAACTCTCAGAAATTTGTGAGTTTCCGGCCAGATCAAATGGAGTTGAGTTATAGTTAATATTATTGAAAGATATCATTGTTTGTCGAGTCTTAGTATTGAAAATAGCCTTATTCTCTCAGTGTAAAGGCTGAAATTGAGTGGAATCATTGGCTACGGGTTAGAACTAATTGGATAAACAAGAATCGGCATGCGAGGTATGTTAAGGTTAATCTCTTCAGCAAATTATTTCTGTCGTATAGTAATATGCCCTATGTCTTTGTAAGCAAGTTGTAAGCATGTGTATTATGATTAGCTGCTTCAGATAGTTTGAGATTAACGTTTACTATTTCGGTTGGGACTGACCCCACCTATTATAGCCTTTCGTCGACCAAACTCAGGGTTACTAGCTGTGCCATCATCTACGGGGCTATAGATCACTCAGAGGAGCTATATGATGTCCGACAGGATTTTATTCAGGCTTATAAGGCCATGTTATAGTCCATCTATAAATGAACTTCTTCTTTTATGTCGTATCGGCATCACTAACCCTCCGTCGAGTCCTGTGTGCCCAGGGTGTAGTTACAGGAGCCTAGAGGGCTCAGATACAGCTACAGGAGCTCAACGGAATTAGTTGCAGACCCAAATTCTAGGTAGGTTGGCTATAGTTACCCGTTGACTCATATTGACCATACTAGGAATTGTACTTGCTAGGGCTTATGGGGGCCCAGGTGGGTTATTCTGTGCTGATTGGACCTTTCAGGATTATGGGGCCCAGTAAGATTCTTGTTTGTACTACTTACTTGTTAGCTATACTTCATGTTGTGAGGCTATTTAGGTTATAACTCTTATCCTTTCTATTGATTACTTTCAGTTCTATTCAGTCATTTTCATTACAGCCCTGCATATTCGGTACATGTTATACTGGCGCCCATCTATGGGGCGCTGCATACTTACCTGCATGTGTGGATAGACGTGATTCAAGACCTTCTTAGCTTTCAGCCAGAGTTACCAGTTCAGTCAGCTTCTTTTCTCCGAAGTTGATAGTTAGAAAGGTTTTCTCTTTTTGTTGTACAGCTTTTGGGTAGGTCAGGGCCCTGTCCTGACCACTATTCCACTCTTAGAGGCTTGTGGACTACAGTTTCCAGTTGTTGGTTGTTATTGGTTGTGTAGGGCCTAGTTTAGCTAGTTAGTTAGAAGCCTTGTCATCTATAATATGAATATGACTGTCGGTTTTCATTCTATTATGACTAGACAACATGATGGTCTTGTCGACCCGCATTAGATTCCTTTATTGTTATGTTGTTAGGTTAGCTGTACTGCATGGCCTTATCATCCCGAGACTGTATTTACAACCGAGATATAGCAGTTTGTTTCTTGATTTGAGTTGCTAGCAGGCACTAGAGGTGCACATGCCCAGCCAAGTCAGTCGAAGTCTCATTATGGCATTAGATGCCAGTCATGCCTCCAAGGTGGAGTGTGACAAACTTGGTATCAGAGAAACATTGTATCCTAGGGAGTCTGCAAGATCTGTCTAGTAGAGTCTTATATATGGATGTATTGTGCACCACATTCTATAGGCAGGAGGCTACGAGGCATGATAGTATGGTTACCCTCCTTTCTTCTCAAGTTGTGCTATAAAGCCATGTTGTATAGGATTGAGTCCCTAAGCTTATATTATTCTGCTTATCTACAGAGAAAATGTCTGACGCACGACAGACCATGACTGTTCGGGAGTTAGATATTGCGGTAGGAGAGGGCATTAGCAGGGTGCCCCAGTTAGAGCCGACCCGATCTAAGGGTGATAGGGAAACTTCATCTCGGTCTCCCCAGCATTCTCTGCCACGCCAGGAGCCCTCTAGGGCAGCAGATATGTTAGCACCACCCCCAGTAATTCCAATACCTATACTGTCGGATTAGGAGGTTTGGAGCGTTGTTTATATGCTGGCGTAGATTACGGCCGCCCAGCGCCAGCCCGTGGTACCAGTTGTTGCTGAATCTACTGGAGGACCTAGAAGTTTGAGGGTCTGAGAGTTTCTTGCTCAGAGCCCCCCTCAATTCATGGGGACAGGCCGCGGGGAGGATCCTCAAGACTTTCTGGACTAGTTACAGTGAATATTTAGGGTGATGCATGCTACGCCCGCAGAGTCAGTCGAGTTGGCAGTATTTCAGCTACGAGACATAGCGGTGTTGTGGTACGAGAGTTGGGAAAGGTCCCGAGGCAGAGACTTACCCCTATGACTTGGTCCAGTTTTTTAGAGGCTTTTATAGATCACTATTTGCCGTGAGAAATCCGACAGGCCCGGGTGGATCAGTTTCTACACCTAGAACAGGGTACGATGAGCATTCGAGAGTATGCAATAAGGTTTGACTCTTTGGCCAAATATGCGCCAACATTTTTGGATACCATGCCAGCCAGTGTACATCGGTTCATCATAGGGCTGCTTATAAAATATGTGAAAACGTGTGTTATAGCTACCTTACAGGAGAATATGGACATTGCCTGCATTCAAGATTTTGCTCAAAATATCAAAGGGATTAGGCAGTGTCAGCATGAGGCAGAAAGGGCGAACCAGGAGCAGTGCTGGAGGGCCAGACCCACTGATATGCAGATAGAATTTCAGGGTGGACCCAGGCCGCGAATATCAGGTAGGCCACCCAGACCTCCACCCCAGCAACAGCAGAGTGGTAGATCAGATTATCGTGGACAGTCAGGTCCCGACAAGAGCTCACGAGCATCAGGTTCCCAGCAGCAAAGGGAATTAGATCAGAGTAGGCCTGTTGTACCACTTTGTACAATTTGCAGTCAATGGTATTTTGGGAGGTGCAGATACAGCTCTATTGCTTGTTATACTTGTGGGAAAGAGGGCCATATGATGAGGGATTGTCTGATCAGAGATCAGGGTGACCAGGACCAGCAGAACAGGTCCTCAGTAGGATCACATGTTCCAACACCTTTGGCAGGGCGCAGACCTTCAACTCCAGTTAGCAGTGATAGAGGCAGAGGTAGATCAGGGGCATCCAGTTCTTCCAGTGGCCTGTATAGCACTTACAGCTTACTAGGGCGACAGGAGTCCGAGTCGTCACCAGATGTTGTCGCAGGTATGTTGGATGTTTGCTCTCACTCGGCTTATGCTTTAATAAATCCAGGTTTTACCTTGTCATATGTTACTCCGCTAGTAACACGAAAGTTTGGTATGACACCAAAACTGCTCCAGCGACCCTTGTCGGTGTCTATGCCTGTCGGTGACTCTATTATTGCTAAGAGAATTTACCGAGTTTGTACAGTAGAAATTGTCAGTCTCCAGACCTTAGAAGATTTAGTAGAGCTAGAAATGATTGATTTTGATGTAATTATGGGTATGGATTGGCTAGCGCCATATTATGCCAATGTCGAGTGTTGGACCAGGACCGTCCAATTTCACTTTTCAGGGGAGGTAGTGCGAGAATGGAAAGGCAATGCAGTTACACCAAAAGGTAGGTTCATATCCTATCTTCGGGCGAGAAATTTGATAGCGAGGGTTGTACTTACCATATTGTTAGGGTTCGGGATATGCAAGTAGAATCCTCGACTCTTCATTCCATTCCTGTGGTCAGTGAATTTCTAGATATGTTTCGAGACGAGCTTCCTGGTATTCCCCGAAAGCGTGAGATCAATTTCTCTATCGACTTACCACCAGGTACGCAAACTATATCCATCCCTCATACTGAATGGCTCTTATCGAGCTGAAGAAATTGAAAGAACAGTTGAAATATTTGCTAGACAAGGGCTTTAGCAGGCTGAGTGCTTCGCTGTGGGGTGCGCCAGTTTTGTTTGTAAGGAAGAAAGATGGATCCCTACGAATGTGTATAGATTATCGACAGTTGAATAAAGTTACTTTAAGAATAAATATCTTCTTCCAAAGATAGATGATTTGTTTGATTAGCTGCAGGGAGCGAAATATTTTTACAAAATTGATTTAAGGTCCGGGTATCATTAAGTGCGGGTCTGGAAGAAAGATATCCCAAAGACGGACTTTAGGACCAAGTATGGTCATTTTGAATTCTTGGTCATGTCTTTCGGATTAACCAATGCCCCAACAGTGTTTATGGATTTGATGAACATCATCTTCAGGTCGTATTTAAATCTATTTGTGATAGTGTTTATTGATGACATTCTGGTATATTCCTGCTCATAAGTTGAACACAGAGATCATCTACGAACAGTACTCCAAATCCTCAAAGACCGCCAGTTACATGCAAAGTTCTCGAAATGTGAGTTCTGGTTGAATTTTGTAGCTTTCTTGGGCCATATTGTGTCAGATGCAGGTAAGTTGGACTCACAAAAAATCGAGGTCGTAAAGACATAGCCTAGACCCACGACCCCAATCGAGGTTCGTAGTTTCTTGGGGTTAGCCGGTTACCAAGAGTTCATGGAAGGATTTTCTACCCTATCAGCGCCATTGACCAGATTAACTCAGAAAGCAGACAAATTCCACTAGACCGAGGCTTGTGAGCAGAGTTACTAGGAGCTGAAAAATAGATTAACATCTGCACCAGTATTGGTCTTACCGGAAGGTGCAGAGGGCTATGTCGTATACAGTGATGCTTCAAGTGTTGGGTTAGGGTGTGTTCTGATGCAACACGACAAGGTGATTGCCTATGCTTCGAGGTAGCTAAGGAAGCACGAAAAGGACTACCCCACCCATGATTTAGAATTAGCTGCAGTGGTTCATGCTTTGAAAATATGGAGGCATTACTTGTATGGTGTACATGTGGATATTTTTACTGATCATAAAAGACTCTAGTATATCTTCACGCAGAAAGAGTTGAATTTGTGGCAGCGTCTTTAGCTAGAATTGCTGAAATACTACGACCTGAACATCTTGTATTACCCAGAGAAGGCTAATATTGTAGTCGATGCCCTTAGCCGTAGTTCCATGGGCAGCCTAGCGTATTTGAGACCGGAACAATGAGAAATGGCTCGAGAGCTGCACTTATTAACCAATTTAGCAGTCCGGATAGTGGATTCAGAAGATAATGGGGTTGTAATCCAGAATACAATAGTTTCATCCCTAGTTGTAGAAGTGAAAGAGCGACAGTACGAGGACCCTAGTTTAGTACAACTCAGACACAAGGTTCAGCAGTGCGAACTATCGTCCTTTGAGTTAACAGAAGACGGGGTCTTGAGATTCAGAGGTCAACTCTATGTTTCAGATGTAGCAGGGCTCCGCTAGCAGATCATAGTAGAGGTACATTATTCTCGTTACTCTTTTCACCCAGGCTCGACAAATATGTACCATGATATAAAGGAGATATACCGGTGGCCTGGAATGAAGAAAGGTGTAGCTGAGTTCGTCGCACAGTGTCCAACTTGCCAGCAGGTAAAGGTGGAACATCAGAAACCTGCGCGAGCAGACTCAAGAGTTAGCTGTACCTATGTGGAAATGGAAATCAATTAATATGGACTTTGTGATAGGGTTACCTCACACCAGGAGTAAATTCAACTCCAATTGTTGACGGATTGACGAAGTCATCCCATTTCTTGTCAGTCAGGACTACATTTTCAGCCGAAGACTATGCTTAGTTGTATATTAAGGAGATAGTATGACTACATGGTGTCCCAGCATTCATTATTTCTGATTGAGGGGCACAATTCACAACTAGATTTTGGCAGGCATTTCATAAAGGTTTAGGGACGTAGCTTAATTTGAGTACAACTTTCCATCCCAGACAGATGGTCAGGCAGAGCGCACTATTCAGACGCTCGAGGACATGCTACGGGCATGTATACTAGACTTTAGAGGGAGTTGGGATGAGCATCTACCCCTTATTGGATTTGCATATAATAATAGTTATCATTCAGCTATTCAGATGACGCCTTATGAAGCTCTCTATGAGCGGAAATGCAGGTCCCCCATAGGATGGTTTGAAGTAGGGGAGGCAAGGTTGATCGGACCTAATATAATACATCAATCAGAAGAAAAGGTAAGAGTTATCAGAGAACGGTTGCTAATAGCCTAGAATCATCAGAAGTCCTATTCCGATGTGGGCGTAGAGACTTGGAATTTAGTGTTGATGATTGGGTATTTCTCAAAGTTTCACCGATGAAGGGCATGATGAGATTTGGAAAGAAGGGCAAGCTTAGCCCTAGGTTCATTGGCCCGTATCGGATCCTTCGAAGGATAGGCCGAGTGGCATATGAGTTAGAACTGCCTTTAGGGCTAGAATTTGTCTACCCAGTCTTTCATGTGTCAATGCTACGAAAATGCATAGGAGACCCGTCTCAGGTTGTTCCAGTTGAGGACGTTCAAGTTAATGAGGAGTTGTCCTATAAAGAGACTCCAGTTGCTATACTAGATCGATAGGTTCGTAGACTGATAACTAAAGATGTAGCCTCCATTAAAGTTTTATGGAGGAACATAAATATAGAAGAGATGACCTGGAAAGCTGAGGACGAATGAGGTCTATATATCCTAACTTATTTCATACTTGACTCAGATTATGTAATTGAGGTGAGATGGTTGTTTAATTATTGTCATGTGCTTATATTATCAGTACTATTTAGTTATTCACTTGTATGATATGGAGCTATGTTGTATTGTTGTTTGTGGCGTCCTGTGAGGTGGCTATGTTGGACTTTTCTACATTTCAGGTTTCTGGATAGTCCATATTACAAAGAAGACTCAGCCAATAGTTAAAGGAGTTGATCTCTTAAGCTTATGATTACATTCGAGGATAAATGTTCCTAAGGGGGAGAGATGATGTTACACCCTGTAAGTTTCTATATCGTCTAACTGACGCGTGCGTGTATATGTTGAGGTTTTTGGGGGTATGACGCATGCGCGGAAGGGTCCAGGAGATGAGTATGCGAACACGGCATCGAGCGAGCAGGAGGCTGGGGTCGGAGGCTAGTCCCCGAGCCCTTGGCCTGACACTACGGCCGGCGTGCCGCGCCTCCCTAGGCCACCGCCCCACCTATATAAATATATGATCAAGTGTAAGTTATTCATTCTAAAAAGTTTCCCTCAGCAGAGAAGAGAGAGTAAGCGTGGGTTTCTTCCATTTTCTCCGGTTTACGCCGTTAAACTCCATCCAAACGCAAATTCGACTTGGATAATGAGTTCTAAGCCTATGAGAAATGTCCCTGCGGAGTTATTTCTTGAAAATTCGCTCGGAGTATCGGAACCTCGTCGAGTAAAAGTTGTCGGAATTACTTTTAATTGAGTCCTAAGCAACTACAAGTGATAGTTAAGCATTTATACCTTCTAAACTCTTGAGAATTTTTGAGTTTTCGACTGAATCAAACGGAGTTGAGTTACAGTTAATATTATTGAAAGATATCATTATTTGCTGAGTCTTAGTTTTGAAAATAGCCTTATTCTCTCAGCAAAAAGGCTGCAATTGAGTGGAATCGTAGGCTACAGGTTGGAACTAATTGGATAAATGAGAATCGACATTTGAGGTATGTTAAGGCTAATATCTTTGGCAAGTTATTTATGTCGTATAGTAATATGACCTATGTCTTTGTAAGCGAGTCGTAAGCATGTGTATTGTGATTAGTTGCTTCAGATAGTTTGAGATTAACATTTACTATTTCGTTTGGGATTGACCCTACCTATTATAGCCTTTTGTCGACCAACCTCAAAGTTACTAGTTGTGTCATCGCCTACGGGGATATAGATCTCTCAAAGGAGCTATATGATGTCTAACAGGACTATATTCAGGCCTATAAGGCCATATTACAGTCCATCTATGAATTGGCTTCTTCTTATGACTAGACAGTATGGTGGTCTTGTCGATTGGCATAGGATCCCTTTATTGTTATGTTGTTGGGTTAGCTGTTTTCCTTTACAGGTTTACTGCATGGCCTTATCGGCCGAGCTTGTACTTACAGCCGAAATATAGCAGTTTGTTTTCTTGATTTGAGTTGTTGGCAGGCACCAAAAGTGCACATGCCTAGCCAGGTCAGCGTAGGTCCCATTGTAGCCATGTCTCCCAAGGTGGGGTGTGACAAAATAACAAGTCAATACTACTAAAACAAATAAATTAGACCAAAATTATAATATAAATTCAAATTAAAAGAAATAGTAAACATAATATTCTTGTGTCAAATTTCAACATAACTTAAAATAAGTTTCAATATAACTTAAGTAGATATAATTCAAAAGAAAAGAAAAACAAGTCTACAACATCATTAAATAATGAACTTCTATGTTAATTTAAAAGTTAGAAATCATAATGTATTTTTTAAAATGAAAAATGAAATAAAAAATAAAAAATAAAAAATAAAAAATAAGAAATACGAGCAATTACATAGAATCACAAGAAGTAAAGATTGAAAAATGAGAAGAAAGAAAATAAAAGATAAATAATATAAAATAAAAAATATTTTAAAAATAAAAAAATTAAAATGAAGAAATAAAGAAAATAAATTAAAATGAAGAAATAAAAAAAATAAATTAAAATGAAAACAAAAATGAATAAATTAAAAAGTAACATTGTAATTACACCATGTAATTACCTGCAATTCTCACCTCCCCCTTAGGAATTGGAGAGTGTAATTTCACACTCCTAATTACACCAAATTCTTTACTAACCATGTAATTATCTGGCCAAACAAATATGTCAAACTGTGTAATTACACTCAAATACAATTACCTGGTGGCTTTCCAAATAGGTTCTTAGTGTAATAGCTAGTAGTTGATAACTTGAACTAACTTTTTATCTAAGTTAGACATGTTGGATCAATGAAACTAGTATTCAATAATTATATACAATTACATAAAGGGAATAGTTTACTCTCCAACGGAGTTGGTTTTATTTTTTTTGAATTATATTTATCTTGCATAATTTATATACATTGCATGAGTAGTATTTTTTTCATCAAAATTTAAGATGCATGCATGTATGTATATTGATGAATGTAGAATTTTGTTATTCAGGATTATCGAATTATTATGATCTATTTAATGTGTTATATCTCAAATTCACAATAAACTTTATCCGGTCCACTTACTATTATTCAAGAAATTCCTTTGACAGAGATAAGACATTAATTTAAAGAATGCATCGTATATATACCTACTATTTGAAAGAATTTAATTCAATTTCTAACCAAAGAAGAGATGGATATTCAGTTTATTTGTCTTGTAACTTTTGTGTTATTGAGCTAGATAAATATTTTATCACTTGTGGTGTATTGATTGTGAACTCTTTGTTATTAATATTTTTTTGAACTGAATAATATTAATATGTTTCACAAGAGAAAATATTCTTCAAAATTGAATGAAACTTATCTGTGCACTAACGTTTCAGTTATTCTAGATAATACTTCAAAGTTGGTCAAAGGATAGATTTAAAAGTTCATTGAAAGTGAAAACACTATCAACATATGAATCCCGTTTAAAAAGGAAAAATGACCAGGATACATTTTTTTCTTAAAAAAAATAGAGCTAGTGATAAGTTCGAAATTTATCCATTTTGATTTGTGTGGTCAAATGAACATCTAGGCAAGAGATGATTTTGAGTATTTTGTTTCATTCACAAAAGATTACTCAAAATATGAATATATTTATTTAATACTCTATTGGTCTAAATGTTTTGAAATACTCAAGGTATTTAAGGCGAAAATGAAAAAGTATCATGAAGAATATATTATGTTACTGTGATCTGATCATTGTCCCAAGTATTGTTACCCTTCCCCGAGTCTTTATTATTATGATTTTAATAATTCTTGTGCTTTTAATAGTATGAATCTTTGTAGAAAATTATTAGAGGAATATGAGGGTCTCCATGAGAAAATTACATATGGAATAAGACACTTTATAGAAGGATGAGTGGAGTTGAAACAAGAGATAGACCAATTTGGTGCAGATATCCATGACTTTCAGACTCACTTGAATAAAAATATTGAGGCGTTTGATGCCCAACAACCAATTATTGTAGATACTGGTCAACTTATAGACTAGAAAGAGGAATTTTAAGTATTCCATATTTTTGTTAATAATGTCGATATTGTGGAGGTGTATAAAAGTGAGGGAGCTAAAAATAATGTGATTCTAGAGATGGAGCATATTGTACATCATTTTGAGAACTTTTCAATATTTTTGTTAGTTCGGTGACATGAAAACTGAGCCTTCAAAACTTATGGAGAAGTGTATAGATGAGGAATAAGACCCCTACATCCTAAAATTTTTCATGTCGTAGATATAAAGCGATATACCTCACTTATGGGCCAATAAGTACAAAATATGACATCTGATGTTTGATTTCTTTAACTTTACACCACCTCCCTAGAGCATAGAAAATTTTTTGATGCAAATTAGAGGTAAAATTTATATCCTCAAGATGAAGAAGAAAATAGTGAAAGTGATGACATCATGCCACGATATTAGATCACGTGCTTTTTGGGACGCAACTCAATTTTAATACTTTATTTTATTATAGTTTATTTTTTTAAAAAAAGATGAGCATGAAATTAAAGTCATGAGAAGTATGCAAAAACAAAATTGGGAAAAAAGGGTGATAAAATTTTTTGGACGTCTCCATCATTCACCGAGACGTGGTGCTCATCACGACAATTTTCATAGCGATAGGTGGTGCGGTTGATGACCTAGCAACAATTGATGACACATGAAAGGAACTAAGTGTGGGCCCGCATAAAAAATCACGTCGTGCTGAGAGAATTCTGAGTGCCCCATGCGTTGCCAATATTTTGACCTTTAGTCTTCTAGGGAGTTTCTTTTATCCTATCCTTATTTTTGTATGCATTAAGGACAATGCACAATTTTAAGTGGGATGAAGAAATTATTTACATACTTTTCTGTTCTACTTTATTAGGTAGTTAATAATCTCTCTTAGTTCTTCTTGTGCATTGGTTCATTTTCGATAGATGTAATTTGAATTGGATAGTAGTTTTTCTTTTAGTCATAGGTAGAGAATTTTTCCTATAATGGATGGATGATGACCGTCTTGATGGAACTAAAGTGATTAGATTTTTTGGTAACTTATATATTTTTTTTAAGGAGTAACTTTTATTTTTTTTATTTTTTCAGGAGTAATAAAAGAGAGAAAAGAAAGACCCTTTTGACTTGGTTGATGCTAGAATATTTAGGCCTGAATTTGAGTAGTACTTTTCTGTGAGTGCTTGGTAATTAATAAAATAGCAAATTTTATGGTACCTAGTTTCATGGTAGTGACTGTGTATATAATTTTTTTTCTTATTTTTGCAGTTCGCTAGGACCTGTCTGTCTTAGAATATATAAACTTGTCTTGATTGAACTTGTATCATGTGAGGTGAGACTTTTCTTGCATATATTTCATATTTTGCATCTTAGTCTAGAACTTGCCAGCATGTTATTGAAGCGAAATAATAAGTGTTGCTCTGTTTAAAATATGATAATATACTTTTTTTGATTTATCATGTAAATTCTAGCCTTTTGAGTCTATAGTCTTTCGTTTGATAACTGTATATTTTTCTTGATCTTTTTGCTGAATTCCTAATTTTTGTACCCTACTTTCTTGGTCAATGCAGCTTAGATAGTGATATTTGCAAAATTAGAAGAAAAGGGGTAGTCGAGTGAAATGGTGAGCGATTAGCTGCAAAGTGGTGGAAAGACCCTCTTTGAAAGAATATGCAAAAAAGAGAAAGAGAAATACTTGAAAAGAATAATTGAAACGTTCTTAATATGATTAGAATGCTAGTGAAAATAGTTGATGAAGAGAGGGTTGAAAAATAAGGAGAAAAAAAACAATGAGTGAAGAAATCTAGAAATTGTAAAGTGCTTAGGGAGGTGTAAGTCATTTATAGTTTTCCTACCTGTGCCTTAGACAATATTATGATCCGTCGAAATCTTATTTAATTCTATTTGAACATGCTTAATTAGTATAGATGTACATAATAGACAAACATATGACACTTTATGCATACATGTAAATTCTATTGTGAATGTGAGAGTTGTGCTAAGTCTTTAATTTACATTCGATTCTTTGATTTGAATGTATGGACTACTTTTTATTTTGAGGACACTTATTTCATGATAGATAGATAATTTTATTAGCTTACTTCGACAGAATAAGTGAGTGAACTTAAATTTGATAAGTTAGAATCCATCTACAAAGTTAGGAGGTTAGAAGTTTATTGCTCAATTGAATTATTTTGTATGTCTTGCATGATGATTAGGAAGTTTACTTGATGTTGTGAATAAGGGTGTTCATGATTCGGTTTGGATCAGTTTTTGATTAAAATAAAAATCAAACCAATTTAGTCGGTTTTTTAATTTGTAAAATCAAATCAAACCAAATAAAATAAATAACCATTGGTTTGGTTCTTATCAGTTTGGTTCGATTTTTTGGTTTATAACTAGCTAATGATAAATTAATAATAGTAAAACAATAGAGACATGAGATAATTATTTCTGGTGATCATTAGGATTCAACAAATTTCTCTCTACTATCACGAGATGGAAGGATTTTGAATCTTCTATTATTTTTCAACACTATTCCAAAGTTTTAGCATGTTTAAGTTGCATAAATATAGAGATTTTCCACTTCACATATCTAATATCCACACAGAAATAATATACAACTTTAAATAGAATGATCAACCCTTCAAAAATCAAAGGGGCAAATGATTGAAGAGTAGATGAATATCTTAGCAAAGAAAATTAAAAAAAAATGGGCAATATGTGACATCACATATGAACAATTAGACATAGAGTGTTGTATTGGGACATATTTTTTAATTAATAGAATTAATGTTGTAGTGCATGTGAATAAAGTACGCTAAAATCAAATTAATGACTAAAAGATATAAAATATTTATAATTACTTATGAAAAACTAATAACATATATTCAAATAATTATAAAATTTATGTATAAATCGTTTCGATTTGGTTATTTCCTCGATTGTTTTAGTAAAATCAAACTCAAATCAAACATTATCAGTTTTTAAAGTTTAAAATCAAACCAAATCAAATGTCGATTTTTTTAATCGATTTGGTTTGATTTTTCATAAAACCATGAACACCCCTAGTTGTGAATTGCCATGGGGCCTAATTATTTATATCAACCAAAGTGATTACATTCCTAACTTATTTATTGAAAGTGGTTTAATGCTCGTTGTAGCGTAAGTGTGCGATTGTAATGTGAGGTTAAAATATATATATTTTTTAGCCTTTAATTTCCTGATATTTGAGTATCAATTATATTACTTTGTGCAAGAATAAAAAAATACAAAATTAAAGAGATTTGAAGTAAAATTGTATAAAAAAACGAGACAAGAATTAAAAAAAAGAAAAGAGGAGCCAAAAGAGTGGAAGCATAATGATTAGGCTCATTATGGGGAAATTATAAGCTAATGAAGACATTTTAATTCAACTATTCAAATTCGCAAAAAAAGTGAGTTAACATTTACCGGGCAATATTGCAACGGGGTTATGCACAACAACACGAGCGATTCACGATTTCGTTGTGGCGTGATACTGAACGTGCCGAATTTCGGGGCATTGCGGTGACCTATTTTTCAGACTCAATTTCTAATTTGTTTTGGGCTTATTTATTTCGCATAGAGATTTTTTGTACACTTATAAATAATTTATAAATACATTTTGAATGATAATTTTTGATTTGGGAAGAGTTAGGTGTCGCCGTGGAGTCCAAAAATTATTTTGGTTTTATATTTGCTTCTCCTAATTATTACTTTTTATTTTATTTGTGGATGACTTGTTATTTTTCTTCCATGTCTATGTGGAGCTAAATTTTCTGTTCTAGAATTTTGGTTCGTTTCATTTGAACGTTTATATTCGACTATTGATTTCAATTAATTAGTTTATCATATTGGTTTAGATTTTTATTTCTTGATTGTTATGTTTTATTGAGTTAGGAATAACAGAAGCACATCTTTACACCGAAAGATTGAATACAAGATTGAATCCTAGGATATAAATAGGGTAAGTAGAGCAAGATCTTAACTCTAACAGGACAAGGGAAAGGGGGGGGGGGGTAAATTTTCTGTTAGGATAGAGATATATTGAGTTTACCTTGTTCAGTTAACTATGGGAAAAAAATATTTTTCTTTATGTTTAAGTCATGATTCTCGAAACATAGGCATTGAAGATGACATAAAGTAAAGTGTAATGACTGGAGATGGTATTGTTCACTTTACTAACCCCACAACTAACAAGCTAGACAAATTAAATAGTTGAATCAATCGGAGAATACAACATGATTGTTAGATAACCCATAGCCCTAGATCACTTTCACTCATTGATAATATAAAATCACGATTTATCTTGGTTGAAGTTTATTATTTATATTACTTTTATTTTATCAAGTTAATAATTAAATCTTGAATAAATAATTAACATTAGTTTAATTTAGTTAACGGTTAATGTCACGATCCGAGCTGGATTTCCTGATCGAGACACGGGATTTAGAACTACGGATGACTCCAAGTCAACCCATGACATATGCATAGCAACTCAAGAACATAAACTAAAGTGGGAACTGATAACTTAAGCATGAATAAGCGGAAGTCTGAATAACATAAACGTATATCATACGATAACATCACAATGCTAAATCTTAAAGCTGAACATACTAGTCTATGTCTGAAAAACCTTTACTATCTGATGAGATGCTGGGACAAGCCCCCCAGCTATCTCCAAGACTGAAACAAAACTGACAAAACAAAACTGAATCGATAAATATCCTCGGACGATGTGGACTCAGCAAAAGCAGGGCTGAACTGGGTTGAGATGGAAGCGAGCTATCGACGAGACTGAATTGGATGACCCGAACCTATATCATGAAACGATATAGCATATAAAATATGCGGTCAGTACTTGAAATATATTGAGTATATAGGGAAAGTAAAACATGCTTAATAAAGCGTTAGCAAGAAATCATGCATGAAATTCAAGATAGATCATGAGAGTAAATAGTAAAACAAATGTAGGATATTAATCATAATTGGAACACCATAGGTCATAACATCATAAAGCATGAACATATTTATATATAGGAATTAAGGAATAATAGGAGATTCTTATAACCGACATACCTCACGTGAGCATACATGGAGCCCGACCTGTAAAATTCTAGTCGGGAGGGTGTCCGTACCTTGCCAAGGGTAGGACCATGAAAAAAGCGTGATATCACTCATGAGTGGCCCATACGGGCATGGGAGACACTCTCGAGGAGGACCCCATCATGGCTATATTGACACGTAGTTTTGAGACTTGAGTGCATTGGAATCCCAGTCTACTCGGTGTTAAATACTACTCCTAAAACATATATAGTGCTCATATCATAATCATGAAATATACTTGAAGTACATGGGCTAGTTGAAATCATGATATTCATAAACATGCTTGAGATACGTGAACTAGCCATAAAATAGGTCCGTGAGTCAACCATGATCATAAACATGATACTTATAAAAACCATGCATACTTGAGGAAATCATAATATTCTAAAGTCCATAAAATTCTTGAAGGATTCTTGTGGAAATCATACATTATAATCACAAAATATAATTTACTTCATCATACTTGAAATCGTAAATCATAGGCTTGATTTTTCTTAAAACATGCATAATAGGACATAATTTCTAATAGCTTGAGAACATGAATTTATAATCAATTTGGGTGTAAAATCTGCCCATTAGACTTAAAATATACATTTGGACATGAAGGGGTTAGACCCATAAATATATCATAGATAATTTCATAAAAATTGGGTTTAAATCCTAGAAATCCATACACTTGTAGGAACTTGAATTCATGAATTAGAGGGGAAATTAGGGCATGAGGGTGAAAAAAATCCATCATTCATGTCCCTACATACGTGGGTAATCTGATTTTCAAACTAGCCTTGAAAACCCAAGATTGGGGAATCTCAATACTTTGCATGCATGGGAGTCTAATGACTTAAGATAGGGTAAATCCTCTTAAAACACTCTTTTCAGGGCTTAAAATGACGTCATTAGGAAGTTAGGAGCATAAGAATTACGAAAACACCCTTAGTGACTCGACAGGAAATTGGACTTTACCAGTCCCAACGAGCGACCTAACGAGTCGTTAGGTTCTTTGACGACTCGTGAGCACCCGTAGCCACCACGAAAAATTTCCATTCTCTGATCTTTCTCTCCCCACAGTTAGTTTAACGAGTCATTCAGAGACTTGATGACTCGTCCCTCAATCCGTCCCGATTTACTGGAATTCAACCTCTTCTGCACCACTACACACTTGATGGGTCGTATAACAACGTGTGGTGAGTTAGACGATTCGTCACTTCATCCATTTCCACTGGCTGATGAAAATTTTATTTCAAAACTTGGTACTACTTAACGGGTCACTTAACGACCCATTAGGTCACACCATAAGTCACTGAATGACTCGTTCTGTGACCTGGTGCGGATTTTTCTACTTTCTCAATTTTAATTTTTTGGTCTGATCTTAGAGACTTTTGGGTGTTATATTATCTCCCCCCTGGGAATGTTCGTCCTCGAATGTAGATTGAGCATACTGAAAGGCTGGGGAAAGAATTGCAATCCCAAAACTAAATAACTGAAGCTGAAAACTGACGGAGTGACTGACTCCGGACTGATATACATAACTGAACTGAATTCATGAAACATACACACATGCTATGACATGAAAGGAACTTAGATACATGAACTTGACATGAAACTGAATAGAGTTTTAAGGAGGAAATTGATACCTCATGCTAAAACTGAGCCGGAAGAAAAAAGATGCGGGTACCTAGCCATCATATCTGCTTTGGCTTCCCACATACCTCCCTCAACAAGCTAATTCCTCCATAAAAACTTTACTGAAGCTACTTACTTGTTCCTCAACTTACAAACCTGACAATTAAGGATATCAACCGGAATCTCCTCATAGGTAAGACTATCCTTCACACCTATGCTTTCCACCAGAACAACTAAGGCTAGATTGATATGAAAGGAACTTAGAGAGATGAACTTGACATGAAACTGAATAGAGTACTAAGGAGGAAACTGATACCTCATGCTGAAACTAAGTTGGAAGGAAAAAGATACGGGTATTTTTCCATCATATCTGCTTTTGGTTTCCTACATAGCTCCCTCAAGAAGCTAATTCTTCCATAAAACCTTCACCGAAGCTACTTTCTTATTCCTCAACTTACCAACCTGATGATTAAGGATCTCAATAGGAACCTCCTCATAGGTAAGGCTAACCTTCACACCTATGCTCTCCACCGGAACAACTAAGGACAGATCACCAATGCACTTCTTCAATAGAGATACATGAAAAACTGGATGTACCGAAGCTAACTCCATTGGTAGCTCCAACTCATATGCCACCTTGCCAACTCGCTTCAGAATCATATTAGGATTCTTCCTAAACCTCATCACTCCATTTATGAGTGACACCTTCAGAAATACCCAATCATCAACCTCAAACTCAAGCTCTCTCTATCTAACATGCGCATAAGATTTCTGACGACTCTGAGCTGTTTTCAGCCTTGCCCTGATAAGTTGAACCTTTGTCATGGCCTCATGAACTAAATCTTGCCCTATCAACATAGCCTCACCTACCTCAAACCATTCAATAGGTGATGTACACCTCCTCCCATAAAAAAGCCTTAAATGGAGCCATCTAAATGCTGGAGTAATAAATGTTATTGTAAGCAAACTCAATGAGAGGCAAGTGATCATCCAAACTGCCCTTAAAATTAATCACACACGCTCCCAACATGTCTTCAAGCATCTGAATGGTCCGCTCAGCCTGATCATCTGTATGCGGGTGAAAAGCTGTGCTAAGCTTTACCTGAGTACCAAGACCTTTCTGAAACGATCTCCAAAACTGAGAGGTAAACTGGGTACCCCTATCTGAGATGATGAATAAGAGAATTCCATACAACCAAACTAACTCTCGAATGTCCAATCTAACCTAATCCTCAGCTGAATTGATAGTTTTGACCAGTAAGAAGTGAGCGGATTTGGTCAACCTATCCACAATCACCCATATAAAGTCATACTATCGGCGGGTATGAGGCAATCCTGTAATGAAGTCCATATTAATCTCTTCCCACTTCTAAGTAGGAATACTAATATCCTGAAGCATACCCCCAGGTCTTTGATGCTCAACCTTCACCTGTTGGCAATTCGAACACTTAGCCATAAACTCCGCTACGTCCTTCTTCATATCATTCAACCAATAGACTTTTCGTATATCAAGGTACATCTTGGTGGCACCTGGATAGATAGAACACCGAGAGCCGTAAGCCTTGCTCAACATCCGCTCTCTCACATCATCTACAACTAGCACACACAATCAACCCTGATATCGTAGTACACCATCTCCCCCTTAGGAGAAAACCTCCACATTCTGATTTCGGACCGCTTCCTTCAACTTTACCAAGATAGGATCCTCATTTTTCCTAGCCTTGACCTCGGTCACCAATGAAGATTCTGACCTATTCTGAATAATGATACTACCATCTGTCGAGTCAACAAGGCGAACCCCTAAACGAGCAAGCCTATGGATATCCTTTACTAACTCCTTTCTCCCATTCTCAACATGAGACACACTCTCCATCAACAACCTGTTAAGAGCATCCACCACTACATTATTCTTGCCTAGATGATAAAGGACACTCATGTCATAGTCCTTGAGGAGCTCTAATCATCTCCTTTATCGCAAATTCAGTTCCTTCTGAGTAAACACATAATGAAGGCTCTTGTGGTTCGTAAACATATCCACATGCACTCGATACAAGTAGTGCCTCCAAATCTTCAAGGAAAACACCACAACTGCCAACTCTAGGTCATGTGTCAGATAATTCTTCTCATGAGTCTTAAGTTGTCTAGAGGCAAACACAATGACCTTACCATGCTTCATCAACATACAACCAAGACCAACCCTAGAGGCATCAAAATATATAACAAATCTATCCGTGCTCTCCAATAGGGTCAATATTGGGGCCAAAGTGAGTCGAGTCTTTAACTCCTGAAATCTCTTCTCACAAGCATTCGACTGAAATTTAACCTTCTTTTAGGTCAACTTAGTCAACAGTGCTGCAATAGATGAAAATCCCTCAATGAATCTCCTGTAGTAGCCAGCTAAACCCAAAAAGCTCCTAATATCTAAAGGACTAACTGGTCTAGGCTAATTCTTCACCACTTTTAACTTTTGGGAGTCCATCTACATATCCTCGCTAGACACCACATGGCCTAAAAATGCTACTAAGTTCAGCCAAAACTCACACTTGCTGAATTTAGCAAACAACTAGCGGTCCTTGAGAGTCTGCTACACAATCCTCAAATGAGCAATATGCTCCTCCTTGATCCAAGAGTATATGAGAAAATCATCTATAAAGACAATGATGAACATGTCCAAATGTTGCTTGAACACCCTGTTCATCAAATCAATAAAAGTTGCATGAGCATTCGTCAGTCCAAAAGAATAACTACAAACTCATAGTGACCATATCGAGTCTTGAAGGATGTTTTTGGAATGTCACTCTCTCTGACTCTAAGCTGATGATAGTCGGATCTGAGGTCTATTTTTGACAAACACTTAGCACCCTGAAACTAGCCAAAGCGGTCATTAATCCTGGGGAGGGGATACTTATTCTTGTTTGTGACCTTGTTCATCTATCGATAATCAATGCACATTCTAAGGGAACCATTTTTCTTTCGAACAAAGAGAACGGGTGCATCCCATGGGGATTTAGTAGGCCTGATGAAACCCTTATCTAGGAGATCTTGCAACTGTCCTTTCAACTCTTTAGCTCTACTGAAGCCATTCTATAAGGAGGAATAGATATAGGATGCATATCGGGGAGAAGGTCAATACCAAAGTCAATCTTCTGCTCGGGAGGAAATCCTAGTAGATAATCTGGAAAAACCTCCGGATACTTATATACAACAGGAAATGACTGAAGAATTGGGGTCTCAGACATAGAATCTTTAAGTCGAACTAAATGATACACACAATCCTCAGAGATCATCTTCTTGGCCTTGAGATAGGAAACAAAGTGACCTATAGGCATAGCTGAGCTACCCTTCCACTCTAGGATTGGCTCACACAGAAATTGAAACTTTACCGTACGGGTTCTATAATTGACTGAGGAATAACATGCATGTAACCAATCCATGCCAAAGATAACATCAAAATCGGTCATATCTAACTCCACTAGGTTGGCTGAGGTGACTTTCTGAAGGACCGTGGTAGGGAAATTTTTGTACACCCGTCGAGCTAAAAATGACTCACCAATAAGAGTAGAGATTGAGAAGGGTTCTGATAGGATTTCAGGAGTGACTTCGAAACTAACAACAATATAAGGAGTCATGAAAGATAAAGTATCCCATGGATCTAAAAATGCATACACATCGAGATGGAATACTCGTAACATACCAGTGACCATATCGGGAGAGGCCTCCTGCTCCTGATGAAAAGATAGCCATAGAACCTATTTTGGCGCTGGCCACCACCTGACTAGAAGATGTGCCCTGCTAAGATTGGTGGGCTGTGGTAGCTGCTGAATTTGTAGAAGGGGTACGAACCCCACAGTTGCCCTATTTGGCTGAAGGGCAATTCCTAAGTGTATGCCCGGATTTGTCATACCCGAAACAAGCATCTGAGCTAACTAAACATCGCCCAGGGTGGTTCTGTCCACACTTCACGCAGGTTGGAAAAGTGCACTCTCCTGTCATGATCCCCTAGTCTTTAGAGCCAGATGCTCTACCCCTCTAGTCATGTCTGGGTATGGACGAAACATTGGCTGAAGATGGGGCTGGGGTTGATGACCTTTGGTGGGACTAAGGGCGATGTATACCACCGAACCTCTGCTGGAACTACCCATAACTCCCTATCCTGTCCTTCTTGGCCTCTTTCTCCTTCTCTTTCATTTGTTATGCCTCTATCTGCTGGGCATATATGACTAACCGAGAGAAATCTAGGTTACTATTCAGCATAGCAGTCCTGCACTCCTTGACCAACGAATTTGCTACTACATTCAAAAACTTGCTCATACGAGCCCTCTGATCTGCATCCATCTCCGGTGCATACTTAGACAACTGGGTAAACTCAAAGGCATACTCCTGAATAGTCTTATGGTGCTGCTTCAAGTTTACGAACTCCGCTGCCTTTGACTCCCTCAACTATCTAGGGAAGAACCTGCCCAAGAAGGTAGTCACGAACTCATCCCAACTCGCGGGAACTGATCCTACTGCTCTACTCTCCTTCCACTAGTGGAACCATATGTAAGCAACTCCCTTTAGCTGATAGGAGGCTAAGTCTGCAATCTCCTCTCTAGTCACCTCCATAATCTAGGTGATCTTCTACACTTCCTCAATAAACTCATGCGGATCCTCATCCAATTTCGACCCCAGAAACTCAGGTGGATTCATCTTGAGAAAGTCTCTCACTCTCCCCGCTGCTGCGTCCCTATCCCGAAAAACATGGGCCACCGCTTGCCGATTGATCGAGCGGTCATGGCCTATGCCAATATCTGAAATGCCGCTCTGAACTCGGCATGAGTGACCTGCTCGAGCAAAGGATTCACTGGTGCTGGTGGGGCTTGGTGATGCCCATCTCCATTGCCATTACCATATCCATTTCCATTGGTATTCCTTCTACCATTAACTCGGCATGGAGGCATATTTATGCAAATACATATAGCCCGAGTTATAGGAATAGAGAGGTACTTCATCACATGACATAGATTATGTAAAAAGAGAAATTTCCTAAAATGTCTTATAGCCTCTTCCCCATAAGTGTGGTGCGCTTCACACCCATGGAAAATAATCTAAAATGGCTTCAGACACCCTAGTACACTCCTAAACCTTTGCTTTAATACCAAGTTTGTCACGACCCGAGATGGGACCCTGGACCGAGACAAGGGACCTAGAACCACATATGGCTCCAAGTCAACCCATGACATGTGCATAGAAACTCAAGAGCATAAAGTAAAGTGGGAACTGATAACTTAAATATGAAGAAACGAAAGTCTAAATAACATAAATGTATATCAAACAATAACATCACAATGCCAAATCTCAAAGATGAACTTACTAATCTATGTACGAAAAGCCTCTACTATCTGATGAGATGTTGGGACAAGCCCTCCCAGCTATCTCCAAGACTGAAACAAAACTGACAAAACAAAGTTAAACTGATAAATATCCTTGGATGATGAGGAATCACCCAAAGCAGGGCTGAATTAGGTTGAGATGGGAGTGAGCTATTGGTGAGACTGAGCTAGATTACCTGAACCTATATCATGAAATAATATAGCATAGAGTATGCGGTCAGTACTTGAAATGTATTGGATATGTAGGGAAAGTAAAACATGCTTATTAAAACCTTAGCAAGAAATCATGCATGAAAGTCAAGATAGATCATGAGAGTAAAATAGTAAAAAAAACATAGGATATTAATCATAATTGGAACACCATATGTCATAACGTCAAAAAGCATGAACTTATTTATATATAGGAATTAATGAACAATAGGAGATTCTTATAACCGACATACCTTACGTGAGCATACATGGAGCCCAACCTATAAAATCCTATTCAGGAGAGTGTCTGTACCTTGTCAAGGGTAGTACCATGAAAAAAGCGTGATATCACTCATTGGTGGCCCATACGGGCATGGGAGATACTCTCGAGGAGGACCCCATCATGGCTATATTGGCACGTAATTCTGAGAGCTGGGTGCGCTGGTACCCCAGTCTACTCGGTGTTAAATACTACTTCCAAAACATATAAGTGCTCATATAATAATCATGAAACATTCTTAAAGTACATGGGCTAGTTGAAATCATGAGTTTCATAAACATGCTTGAGATACGTGAACTAGCCATAAAATAAGCCTGAGTCGGCCATGATCATAAACATGATACTTATTTAAATCATGCATACTTGAGGAAATCATAATATTCTAAAATCCATAGAATTCATGAAGAGTTCTTGTGGAAATCATAATCGCAAAACATAATTTACTTCATCATACTTGAAATCATAAATCGTAGGGTTTAATTTTCTTAAAACATGCATAATAGGGCATGATTTCTAATAGTTTGAGAATATGAATTTGTAATCAATTTGGGTGTAAAATATTCCCATTATACTTAAAATATACATTAGGACATGAGGGGGTTAGATCCATAAACATATCTTAGATAATTTCATAAAAATTGGATTTAAACACTAGAAATCCATACACTTGAATAGGAACTTGAATTCATGAATTAGAGGGGAAATTTGGGAATGAGGGTGGAAAAAATTCCTCATTCATGTCCCTACATACGTGGGCAATATGATTTTCAAACTAGCCTTGAAAGCCCTAGAGAATTGGGGAATCTCAATACATTACATGCATGGGAGTATAATGACTTAGCATAGGCTAAACCCTCTTAAAACACTCTTTTCAGGCCTTAAAATGACGTCATTAGGAAGTTAGGAGCATAAGAATTATGAAAATACCCTTAGTGATTCGATAGGAAATTGGACACTGCCAGTCCCAGTGAGCGACCTAACGAGTCGTTAGGTCCTCTAATGACTCGTGAGCACCTGTAGCCACCACTGAAAATTTCCATTCTCTGATCTTTCTCTCCCCACAGTTAGTTTAACGAGTCATTCTGAGACATGACGACTCATCCCTCTATCCGTCTTGATTAACTGCAATTCAACCTCTTTGGTACCATTACATACTTGATGGGTCGTACAACAACGCGTGGTGAGTATGAAGACTCGTCACTTCATATGTTACCGCTGGATGATGAAAATTTTATTTCAAAACTTGGCACTACTTAACATGTCACTTAATGACCCTTTAGGTCACACCACGAGTCATTGGACGACTCATTCTATGACCTGATGCAGATTTTTGTGCTTTCTCTATTTCAACCCTCGGATCTGGTCTTAAAGACTTTTGGGTGTTATATTATCTCCCCGTTGGGAATGTTTGTCCTAGAATATAGATTGAGCATATTGAAAGGCTGGGGGAAGAACTGCAATCACAAAACAAAACAACTGAAGCTGAAAACTGACGGAGTGACTGACTCCGGACTGATATACATAACTTCACTGAAGCTACTTACTTGTTCCTCAACATAAGATCTGACGATCAAGGATCTCAATCGGAACCTCCTCATAGGTAAGACTATACTTCACACCTATGCTCTCCACCAGAACAACTAAGGCCAGATTGATATGAATGGAACTTAGAGACATGAACTTGACATGAAACTGATAGAGTACTAAGGAGGAAACTGATACCTCATGCTGAAACTGAGCTGGAAGGGAAAAGATGCGGGTATTTGGCCATCATATCTGCTTTGGCTTCCCACATAGCTCCCTCAACAAGCTGATTCTTCCATAAAACCTTCACTGAAGCTACTTTCTTGTTCCTCAACTTACGAACCTGACGATTAAGGATCTCAATCAGAACCTCCTTATAGGTAAGGCTATCCTTCACACATATGCTCTCCACCGGAACAACTAAGGCCAGATCCCCAATGCACTTCTTTAATAGAGATACATGAACAACTGGAAGTACCGAAGCTAACTCCACTGGTAGCTCCAACTCATATGCCACCTTGCCAACTCGCCTCAGAATCCTATAAGAACCAACATATCGGGGGCTAAGCTTCCCTATCTTTTTGAACCTCTGATGTGTTATGATTTTACAACACTTTCGACGCTTAAAACTAAGAAGATATGCAAATTTCGAGTATGTTTATGTAGATATAATGTGTTTTTATTGAGTGTTGCAGGAAAACAAGTTTGGAATGTGAAATGGGAAAAGTAAGGCAAAAAATTGGACAAAGTGCGGAATGCTAGTCAGGTAACGAGTCGTCGTCTCATTGGATGACTCGTTCTGGGAGTCGTGGGAAGAGATCAGGTTTGAAATGTAAGAAACAAGTGCAGGCAATGAGTTGAAGGCACGACTCTTTACATCCGGTAAAGAGTCGTTATGATAGTCGTGAGGATTAGGAAGGAAAATTGCTGAAAAAATGATCAGGGTTGCAATGAAGGATTTAATGAGTCTTCGGGAGACTTGACGTCTCGTCGTGAGATGCTGTGCATACCCATCAAGTACACTAGAGGTTTTGTGATCAGATGCCACGAGGGACCTAATGACTCGTGCCCTGACCTGACGAGTCGTTAGGTGACCCTCATCTTAAAGGAGCAGTTTTTTGAGGATGACTTAGTTATGCATACCACGACTCATTAGGAAATCTAACGAGTCATTACCTGGTCTGTTGCCACTGCCGAATTGGATTTTGTTTTTAGTTAGGAAAGGTTTTTAAGACTATAAATACTTTATTTAGGTTTATTTTTATAGAACAGTTTATTCTACGACTTTGAACGTGGTTTTTGGTGTTGATTGACTACCATCAAGGTTCAAGAATGATGTTTATAATTTTGATCTTGATTTTGAGGATTAAAACAACATTGGAGTTTTTTTCTTTAATTTTGTTGATTTATTCAATACAAGTGTTTTCTTCTACAAATCTTTGTAAGTTGCAATTATGATTTCTTCTCTATTTTAAAATTGTGATTATTCAATTATGAGTAGCTAATCCCATAACTAGGGTTGTGGGAACCATGGTGAACTAATATACATAGGTAAAAATACTTAGTGAATCTTGAATGGGGTTTATGCATGTATTATTTTTCCTTTCGTTTTAATTGTTTCTTAATGGTTGCAAATGTTAGAATTTGCCTTCTTCTTACTCACCGGATCAAGGGAGTAGTGAATGGGAAAAGGGATTAACAACAGAGATTTGAGGCTATCAACCCTCATCTAATAGCTTGACCTTTTCCTGGAATAGCTAATCTGATATTAAGGATAAGGGTTAGTTAAGTATACATCCTCGTACGAACCAAGTTGCATGGTGATAATCAGCTAGGTTGGGGACCAACCATTTAGGTGAAGTTAACTTACCAATATTGCATGCTAATCACCAGAATAGATCACTCGTATAAAAAGCCTTGTGGTTATGAAGTTATGGGGAACACAATACTAGTCAACTAACTTATTGAATACTCGTGGTCCCTGATACAAAAACAGTGTAGACAACGGTTGACCAAATGAGTTATTGCCAGTGACAACGAACCGTTAGGTCTTCCGTCGTGTCTACTAGTAGACAGAGAAAGTCAAGCCTAAAAGCTGAAGATGACTGACTCAACGACTGGTGAGATAACTCAATGAGTCATCAAGTGACTTGTCCTGATAACAATGAGGGTCCATTAGAGTAAGGGCCAACGACTCATGACATGACTCGTTGGGTAACACCACGAGTCGTTACATGAACCGTTAGGTCCCAAGTAAGTATCCTGTACTTCAGCAACATAACGAAAAGCTAAACGAGTCGTTGCTTCATAAAAAGACTCTTCAAGTGGGTCATGGTGCATTTTAATTAAATCCATCACCCGACCCGACCCACGTTTAAATAGGGCAAAATTGTTTTCCAAACGTATAAAATACTTGATTTTGCCCTTTGATTTGCTCACAAGTACTAAAATCAAACTTGGAAGCTCATGTTTATCACTTCTCAGTTCCTAAACCATTGTCATCTTTCCTAATCATTTACCAAACATTCCTAATCTCACAAGCACACCCATTCGTAATCCCTACAGAAAGTTGTGAATCACTGCTCAATTTTACAATCCACTCTACTGCTCCAACTGCATCCTTTACTCTTAAAATTGTGAGTATTCATCTATTTAGGTATAAAGCTTTAATCTATTCATGTGTGTATAATTTGATGCCCTTAATGAGTTAGTATCAAATGTGAAACCCTAGGATGTCATAAATTCACAAGCGAAGGTAATCACTGTAATGTCATAAGTTAAATGGTCTTTCTGTACCTGTGGGGTTGAGAACTAGTTGAGATGGAGCATAGGTGTTTGTGTTTTTCTTATAGCTAGTGATGAAGCCTCATGTAACAACTCATGGGCATGCCTAATGAATCGTTACATGACTCGTCACCACACCTATTGATGAACTCTTAAGCACAAGCCACATAATGAGTCGTGGCATCACCTCACGATTCATGATGTACATTGTCTTGAGTGGGATTTATATATGTCATATGTTCTTTCCATGATTGATCTAACAAGTCATTGCCTCAAGAAATGACTCATCATGACCAGTCGTTAAGTACACTGGACCAACAAACCACTATTGACCTACATACAACGGGTGACCTTACGAGTCGTTGCCAGTGGCAACGAGTCATCGAGTCTCTCGTCTCGTCTGCAGGTAAGCAGTAAATTTTTGATTTCATACAATCTAATCTCGCATACTAATCATTATTCCACAAGTATAATAGCATCAAAGGAAATACCACAGAAGGGCCTAGCCAAGAAACAATGGCTGGAGAAGAGTCAGCCCTCGACTCGCAGACCGAGGGACGAGCCCATATCTTCAAAAGAGTCGAGTTGCTCCGTGGAGGAATACCAAATATCAGAAGAGCAGCTCAAGAAGAGATCGTCCAGGGCTAGGACTAAATGCCCTACAAATCCGACAACCTTGGTCACTTCTCCGACTCCACTCGCTAGGGATCCAACCAGCTGAGAGAAAGGTAATGCTGGGGTCTCAGCTCTGATTGCCCCCCAGGGCGCTGTAGCTGCGAAAAATATGAAGGGTGATGATGAATCACGTGCCCAATAGGGGAGCGCAGATGATGAGATGACTGGGACTTCACACACATCCACTAAGCAACCACGAATTGTGAGGAGATAGTGTGTTCCAGGCATGCGGGCCATCTACAATAGAGACGTAGCTCCTACTGAGAAGGGCCACCCAAAGAGAAGTATTTATGAGGAGCCCCAACTGGTCACCACAGGGCTCAAGGACCTCTCCGAGATTAAGATACTGCTTGATAGATACCGATTTAGATGGTTGAGTGAGTCGTCCGGGAGTTACAGTCTTTCCTTAGTCAGAGAGTTTTATGCCTCATATGCAGCCACATTATAGCATTAGGCCATGGGAGGCTAGAATTGCAGGAAAAGGCCTGCACTGACCTGGGAGATGGTGAGGGAGACACCCCTAAACATCTCTGAGCGGGCCATCAACCGTATACTACATGGTCCAAATTAAGAACCCCCAATGAATACTCCTAAGTTTGATAATAGGCTGAGTGAGCTTCAGAAAGTAAAGATCAAAAAGTTGAGCCACGAGGAAAGAAAGAGACAATATACTTGGCTGGTGCGCATCATGGCCACTCGGGGTAGTTAGTGGAATGGCTACATGGATCGGAATCACAAATCAAGAAGGCCACTAAATTTTTAGGAAAAATTTTGGTGGTCACTGGTTCGACACAGGATGGTACCTACCAGCAACGATGATGTGGTTTCACCGGATAGAGCGGCACTGGTCGAAAGCATCATGGAGGGGTATGCTATCAACTTCCCGAGATGTATAGTTGAGGAGATCCGGGAGCGAGCTATCATAGACAACACCAGCATTCCCTTCCCATTCCTCATAGATCGGCTCTGTAAGGAGTCATAAGTGCTGGAGTTGCCATCTGTAGATCAGAGAATGGTGGTCTATAAGATTACTGATATCAGGTTGATAAGAGATAAGACAAACCTAGTGTTGTAAACAAGGAGTCAATCAGGCATATTTGCTGGGGCTACATTATTAGCAGAAGCATTGACCGAAGGTATTCAGACTAAGGCTGCGAGATTTACAGAGTTTTAGGCAGTGTCTTCTAAGGCCCGAAAGACTGGTAGCCAACCTAATACTACCAATGTTGTCGATACTCTATCACCCGTCGAGGTCCCAGAATCTTCATCCACTGTAGCAACAACTCGCCCACTCATTGCGACCTCTCGTGCTTCACCAGCCAGCGTAGTCACAATCTCGCAAGAGTTTTTTATTGATATGGCTAGGCAGCTGGCGAAAGCTGAAAAGTAGTAGGCACACATGGCACTGCAGGTAAAGGTACTGATGGAGCAAGTTAAAGCCGTGGGTCACAAAAGAGTTGGAGGGGCTCTCCTGGTCATTACATGATAGATTGGATGCCTTTGAAAGGAGGATGGATGAGCGCGTTGCTCAATTACAGGAGCTTGAGTTATGTAGATGGTACGCAGAGGTGGTGACATAAACAGCTGAGGTGCGGGAGCTGTCCGCATGACAAATTTCTGCTATCATACCACCCGTACTTCTAGTGGTAGATGATGAGAGTGACGAGTAGCTACCTCCTATAGTAGATTTCATCACTGAGGAGCCAGTTGCGCATGATAAAGGAAAGATACCTCGGGAGGAGGTAAGCAAAGATGAGGGTCGTGATCTGCTACATGAGCAAAAGAGAGAGAGAAGAGAGATGGAGGCAAAACTGCAGTTTTCCAGAGATGAGGCTCAAGAGAGGGCCGAAATTGATGCAGCGAGAGCTCGTGGAGAGGGTATAGCTCTATGGGGTCAGAGAGTTCTCTGGTTCATCCCGATGGCACATGAGAGGAAACTGGAGGTGTATTTGCACCCACCACCGACCAGGCCATAGACGCCTAGGCCGCACAGGTATGTTCCCTATTCACATGTTTTATTTTTTATATGCGTTGAGGATGCCACATGATTTTATTCATGGGGATGGGGTGGGATACCTATGTTTTTGCTGAACATTACCCGAGGATTTTTTTTGCCGGATATCTTTTTCCTCAGGTGTTCCTTATCTAGTAGAACCAACATGTTTAGATTTTTTTGTTTTGTTTTGTGTCAATCGAAAGAAATTTAGGTAAACTTAAGACAACCAATTGCATGAATTTATTTGAAGTGATAATGTGATGCCCCTCCTAAAATTTTATTTATGTGTGTGTTACGTAGACAAGCATGACCTTTGTGAATCTTTGCATGACATTAGTACTGTGAATGTGTTTACCATTGTGTGTCTGTACCTGAACTAGCAGTTGGTAGAAGTGATGATGTTGGCTTGTGCATTGTGTGAGTAAGGTATAATAGCTAGTTCTGCTATGTGTGTCAATCTATAACTTGCCTACCGAGATATAGAACGGGAAATTAGGAATGGATCATAGGCCGTTTTTGATGAATAGCCCACTTTAGCCTTAAAAGACCTACCAAATGGAAATATATATTCCTTGATCCCAATTTTGAGCCTAAATTGACCCTTCTTTTTGCTGAAACCAATTCACCTTTCTACTTTGATTATAATGAACCTGCTTTGGCCCTGGTTCCTCCTTAGACACTGTGAACCTCAACTCAAGCAAATTGCCTAAGTTGAGGGTGACTATCATAGGGTTGATAAGAAGAATAGGGTGGAATGTAATTGACTAATGAAAATAAAAGGGTGGGCGCGGTGTGCACAATGAAGAAGAAAAAAAGATAATGATAAAAAGAAAAAAAGCAAAAAGAAAAATAAAAGCGAGAGAAGAAAAGAAATTGCTTGAAAGAAGGAAAACTGCACCCGTAGATGCAAAAGAAAGTAAAAGAAGGAGAAAGTAAGAAAAAAGGGAAAGATGTGGAAAGAAGGTTAAAAAGAGCCAAAGTGAGTGTAGTGCCAAGGAGGGTTAAGTTACTATTCCCATATTTACCATACCCAACCCGAAACCCATAACTGGATGTCTTGACTCCACAACCATGTGGTAAGCTAATTAACATAAATCATAAATCATACTTGAATATATGGACTTGCCCAATACTTTAACATACTTGAAATTAAATTGATTCACTTTGTAAACATGAACATAACATGGGTAAATTGAAAACATGCTTTTCTCATCAATAATTCATCATACATGAACATACTTGATAAATCTAATCTTTTCATAAGCTTTCATGAATGGGCATCATAATTTGGAGAATTAATAAACATGATTAGTAAATTGAAAACATGATAAAACTCGCCCATGAATCATAATTCATCTATTAAAATATACTTAGATCATACCCATGATATTGACTTAGAGAATTCATGCATTGGGTTAAAATCTCATAGAATCAACTCATAGATTTTCATGAATTAGAGAGGGATTGGGCATGGGTGTGAATGAAATCACCCATTAATAACCCTACATGCCTGACAGGATTTGATTCTACCACTTATCTTATTTCCCAAGGATGATTTGAGGAAAAACCTTGAGAATTATCCCTGATCACCCTCTCAATAGGAATGACTTAAAATGAATTTTTCCCTCTTAAAACCCACTATACATAGCTTAAAACGATGTAGTTTAGGCCTTATAATGATAGGAATTACGAAAAATCTCTTACTAAATCTGCAGAAAATAACTGACTGCCAGTCTCCATGAGGGACTAGACGACTTGTTACCAAGGACCATGACTCGTGGTATCAGTCGTCGAGTGCACTGTCCAATAATTTTCCTGGGGCTAATCACGGGAAACCTATGAGTAGTTACTGGTGACCACGACTCATCCCACGAATCATGGTCAGAGACCTATCTCAATTTTTCCAAACCAAGAAGAGATCATATCTTACCAATTCACAACTTTCCAATTTCTTTCTCTTTCGAGCGAAAACCGGATTTTTTAGATGTACATTAACATTGGCCAAACATTAATGCAATAAGAACAAGAATTGATAGAACAACCATGGATGAAGAGATGAAAAACCAAGATGATCAATAATCACATTCCACTACAAATGTTCTTTAACCTCAGCAAGAAGTGAATTTAGCCACTCATTTATGGATTAAACATCATTAAATGAGTGTAAATCATACAAATAATTGAAATAAGGAAGAAAGAGATAGAGAAGAACCCTAAGAATTTCGTCCCCCCAACTGCCTATAACCCACGTTCTTGCTCAACCAAGTCAGAATAATTAAAAATAAACCTAAGTGTGCTATTTATACTAGTGGGAATTTTTTCCGGAATAAAAAGCAACGTGTCACGGAGTGCATCGCGGAGCACTGCCTCCGTGACACGCCACAAACGCGGACCCTCACTGGAATCCGGTCCTCCAGGTAATTATGCCCAACGTGCCACGGCGTGCAACGCGGGGCTTGGCCAACGTGCCACGACCCCAACGCGGACCTTCACTGTAACTTGGCATATTTTTATCATCCGGGGCAGAATGCATCCACGATGGCAGTGTGACACGGCTCCATCGCGGAGCCCCTTAGTTTGCTGCATAACCTGAACCTTTTTCACTGCCCGCTTTCGAGTCTCTTCCCGATTTCTTCCAACATGCATCTTAGCTTCCTAAAATTATATTTTTCCTGCAAAACAACACTAATCATGTATGTTAGTATAAATTCACATTTTACTACAATCACATGAGAAGGTACAGTTATCAATGTATAAACACGATGAAATGAAGCATTTGAGTATCACTTGGGCATATAATTTTGCCCAAGATCACTAAACATGATTAGTAATTGAAAACATGATAAAACTCGCCCATAATTATAATTCATCAATTAAAACATACTTAGATCATACCCATGATATTGACTTATAGAATTCATGCATTGGGTTAAAACCCCATAAAATCAAATTATAGATTTTCATGAATTAGAGAGGGATTGAATATGTGTGTGAACGAAATCACCCATTCATAACCCTACATACTTGACAGGATTTGATTCTACCACTTCTCTTATTTCCCAAGGAAGATTTGATGAATAACCTTGAAGAATTAGCCTTGATCACTCTCTCAAACTCCTAGACTTGCATGCATGAATATGAATGACTTAGAATGAATTTTCCCCTCTTAAAACCCACTATTCATAGCTTTAAACGATGTAGTTTAGACCTTAGAATTATAAAAATTACGGAAAAGCCCTTACTAAATTTGTAGAAAATAACTGACTGCCAGTCCCCACGAGGGACTGGACGACTTGTTACCAAGGACCACGATTCCCGGTATCAGTCGTCGAGTGCACTTTCCAATAATTTACCTGGGGCTCATCATGGGGAACCCTACCAGTCATTACTGGTGACCATGAATCGTCCCACAAATCGTGGTGTCTGACCACGACTCATCCCATGAATTGTGGTGTATAACCACGCCTCATGGTGATTGTCCATAGGGTGCATTGCCAAGTTTTATTCATTTTCCCTTAATCCTTACCCACAACTAACTCAACGAGTCGTGGGGTCTGACCACGACTCATGGTCATGACCGTGGTGTCTTCAAAACAAAAATTCCAGAACTTAAGCTAGCTCCTCACCACAAGTCACCTAACAACTCGTGGACACCCCCAGGGGTCACAGAATGACTCGCTCTATGATCTTGTGCAAACTTTTCTAGTTTTCTCCGTTTAAACTCACAGGTCTGATCTTAGGGCTTTCAGGGCATTACAGTTATTTGGGCTACATCAACCTCATCACCCCATTCATGACTGACACCTTCAGAAATACCCAATCATCAACCTCAAACTCAAGCTCTCTCCGTCTAACATCTAAGATTTCTGACGACTCTGAGCTGTTTTCAGATTTCTCTGATAAGTTGAACCTTTGCCATTGCCTCATAAACTGAATCTGGCCCTATCAAAATAGCCTCACCTACCTCAGACCATCGAATAGGTGATCTACACCTCATCCTATAAAAATCCTTAAATAGAGCAATCTGAATGTTGGAATGATAACTATTATTGTAAGCAAACTCAATGAGAGGCAAGTGATCATCCAAACTGCCCTTAAAATCAATCACACATGCTCTCAATATGTCCTTAAGCATCTGAATGGTCCGCTCAGCCTGACCATCTGTCTAAAGGTGAAAAGTTGTGCTAAGCTTTACCTGAGTACCAAGACCCTTCTGAAACGATCTCCAAAGTTGAGAGGTAAACTGGGTACCCCTATTCGAGATGATGAAAAAGGGAACTCCATGCAACCGAACTAACTCTTAAATGTAAAATCTAGCATAATCCTCAGCTGAATCGGTAGTTTTGACTAGTAAGAAGTTAGCTGATTTGGTCAACCTATCCACAATCACCTATATAGAGTCATACTATCGGTGAGTATGATGCAATCTTGTGATGAAGTCCATATTAATATCTTCCCACTTCCAGGTAGGAATACTAATATCCTGAAGCATACCCCTAGGTCTTTGATGCTCAACCGTCACCTGCTGGCAATTCGAACACTTAGCCATAAACTCCGCTATGTCCTTCTTCATACCATTCCACCAATAGACTTCCTATAGATCACGGTACATCTTAGTGGAAACTGGGTAGATAGAATACCAAGAGCCATAAGCCTCGTCAACACCTGCTCTCTCATGTCACCTACAACTGGCACACACAATCGACCTTGATATCGGAGTACACCATATCCCCCTTAGGAGAAAACCTCCACTTTCTGATTTCGGACCGTTTCCTTCAAATTTACCAAGATAGGATCCTCATCTTGCCTAGCCTTGACCTCAGCTACCAATGAAGATTCTGACCTATTCTGAACAATGACACTACCATCCGTCGAGTTAAGAAGGCGAACCCCTAAACGAGCAAGCCTATGGATATCCTTTACTAACTCCTTTCTCCCATTCTCAACATGAGAAACACTTTCCATGGACAACCTACTAAGCGCATCCGCCACTACATTGGCCTTGCCCGAATAATAAAGGACATTCATGCCATAGTCCTTGAGGAGCTCTAATCACCTCCTTTGTCGCAAATTTAGTTCCTTCTGAGTAAAATCATATTAAAGGCTCTTGTGGTCCGTGAACATATCCACATGCACTCAATACAAGTAGTGCCTCTAAATCTTCAAGGAAAACACCACAACTGCCAACTCTAGGTCATGTGTTAGATAATTCTTCTCATGAGTCTTAAGCTGTATAGAGGCATTCATAATGACCTTACCATACTGCATCAACATACAACCAAGATCAACCCTAGAGGCATCAGAATTCACAACAAAGCTATCCGTGCCCTCTAGTAGGATCAATACTGGGACCAAAGTGAGTCGAGTCTTTAACTCCTGAAAACTCTTCTCACAAGTGTTCGACCACTGAAATTTGACCTTTTATGGGTCAATTTAGTCAACGGTGCTGCAATAGATGAAAATCCCTCAACGAATCTCCTTAGTAGCAAGCTAGTCCCAAAAAGCTACTAATATCTGAAGGACTAACTGGTCTAGACTAATTCTTCACCGCTTCGATCTTTTGAGAGTGCACTTTCACACCCTCAATAGAAACCACATGGCCCAAAAATGCTACTAAGTTCAGCCTAAACTCACACTTGCTGAATTCAACAAACAGCTGGTGCTCCTTGAGAGTCTGCAACACAATCCTAAAATGAGCAACATGCTCCTCCTTGATCTGAGAGTATATGAGAATATCATCTACGAAGACAATCACAAACATGTCCAATTATTGCTTGAACACCTTGTTCATCAAATCAATAAAGGCTGCAGGAGCATTCATCAGTCTAGAAGACATAACTACAAACTCATAGTGACCATATTGAGTCCCGAAAGATGTTTTCGGAATGTCACTCTCTATAACACTATGATGATGATAGCTGGATTTGAGGTCTATCTTTGAGAAGCACTTAACACCTTGAAGCTGGTCAAACAAGTCATTAATCCTGGGGAGCGAATACTTATTCTTTTTTGTGACCTTGTTCATCTGCCAATAATCAATGCATATTCTAAGGGAACCATTTTTCTTTTGAACAAAGAGAATTGGTGCACCCCATGGGGATTTAGTAGGCCTGATGAAACCCTTATCTAGGAGATCTTTCAAGAGATCTTTCAATTGTTCTTTCAACTCCTTTAGCTCTGTTAAAGCCATTCTATAAGGAGGAATTGATATAGGATGCACATTAGGGAGAAGGTTAATAACAAAATCATTCTCCCGCTTGGGAGGAACTCCTAGTAGATCATCTGGAAACACCTCCGGATACTTATATACAATAGAAACTGATTGAAGAATCGGGGTCTGGGACGTAGAATCCTTGACCCGAACTAGGTGATACACATAACCTTTAGAGATCATCTTCCTAGCTTTGAGATAGGAAAAAAAGTGACCAATAGGCATAGCTGAACTACCCTTCCACTCTAGGACTGACTCACACATAAATTGGAACTTTACCGTATGGGTTCTACAATTGACTGAGGCATATCATGCATGTAACCAATCCATGCCGAAGATAACACCAAAATTGGTCATATCTAACTCCACTAGATTGGCTGAGGTGACTTTTTGAAGGACTGTGGTAGGGAAATTTCTGTACGACTATCGAGCTAAAACCGACTCACCAATAGGAGTAGAGACTAAGAAGGGTTCTGATAGGATTTCGGGAGTGACTCTGAAACTAACAACAATATAAGGAGTCATGTAATATAAAGTATCCCCTAAATCTAACAATGTATACACATCAAGATGGAATACTCATAACATACTAGTGACCATATCGGGAGAGGCCTCCTGCTCCTAACAAGAAGATAACTCATAGAACCTGTTTTGACAATGGCCACCACCTATACTAGAAGATGTTCCCTGCTAAAATGGGCGGGATGTGGTAGCTACTGAATTGGTAGTCGGAGTACGGACCCCACCATTGCCCTGTCTGGCTGAAGGAAAATCCCTGAGTCTATGCCCAAATTTTTCACACCCGAAACACTCATCTGAGCCAACTAAATATCACCCAGGGTGGTTCTGTCCAAACTTTGCATAGGCTGGAAAAGTGCACTCTCTTGTCATGCTCCCCCGGTCTCTAGAGCCAAATGCTCTACCCCTCTGGTCATGTCTGGATATGGACGGATCATTGGCTGAAGATGGGACTGGGGCTGATGACCACTGGTAGGACTAAGGGTGATGTCTACCATCGAACCTCTACTGGAACTGTCCATAACTCCCTGTCTTGGCCCTCTTGGCCTCTTTCTCCTTCTCTTTCATCTACTCTGCCTTTATCTACTGGGCGTATATGACCAACCGGGAGAAATCTAAGTTACTGTTCAGCATAGCGGTCCTGCACTCCTTGACCAGTGAATCTGCTACTCCATTCACAAACTTGCTCATATGAGCCCTCTAATCTATAGCCATCTCCGGTGCATACTTAGACAGTTGGGTAAACTGCAAGGCATACTCCTGGACAGTCCTGTGATGCTGCTTCAAGTTGACGAACTCCGCCTCCTTTGCCTCCCTCAACTCTTTAGGGAAGAACCTGTCCAAGAAGGCATCACTAACTCATCCCAACTCACGGGAACTAATCCTACTTCTCTACTCTCCTTCCACTGGTGGAACCATATGTAAGCAACCCCCTTCAGCTGATAGGAGGCTAAGTCTACACTCTCTTCTCTAGTCACCTCCATAATCTAGGTGATCTTTTGCACTTCCTCAATGAACTCATACAATCCTCATCCACTTTCAACCCCAGAAACGTAGGTGGATTCATCTTGAGAAAGTCTCGCACTCTTGCTGCTGCTGCATCTCTATTCTTGGAAATATGGGCCACCGCCTGCTGGCTGACCTAAGCGGTCATGGCCTATGCCAACATTTGAAATGCCGTTCAGAAATTGGCATGAGTGACCTGCTCGGGCAAAGGATTCGCTGGCGCTGGTGGGGCTTGCTTATGCCCATCTCCATTGCCATTTCCCTTGCCATTCCTTCTACCATTAACTCGGTGTGGAGGTATATTTCTGCAAACACATATAGCAGGAGTTAGAGGAATAGAGAGGTACTTTATTGCACGACATAGATTATGAAAAAAGAGAAATTTCCTAAAATGTCTTGTAACCTCTTCCCCATAAGTGTGGCGCGCTTCACACCCATGAAAAGAATCTACTTAACGTGGTCTTAGACACCCTAGGTGTGCTCACACCCATGAAAAGAATCTACTTAACGTGGTCTTAGACACCCTAGGACACACCTAAACCTTTTCTCCCATATCAAGTTTGTCACGACCTGAGATGGAATCTTGGATCGATACACGAGACCTAGAACCACAGATGGCTCCAAGTCAACCCATGACATGTGCATAGAAACCCAAGAGCATAAAGTAAAGTGGGAACTGATAACTTAAATATGAATAAGCAGAAGTCTAAATAACATAAACGTATATCAAACGATAACATCACAATGCTAAATCTCAAAGCTGAACATACTAGTCTATGTCTGAAAAGCCTCTACTATCTGATGAGATGCTGGGACAAGCCCCCCAACAATCTCCAAAACTTAAACAAAATAGAAAAAACAAAAATAAACTAGTAAATATTCTTGGATGATGAGGACTCGCCTAAAGCAGGCTGAACTGGGCCGAGATGGGAGCAAGCTATTGTCGGGATTGAGCTGGATCACCTGAACCTATATCATGAAATGATATAGCATAGAGTATGCGGTCAGTACTTGAAATGTACTAGGTATGTAGGGAAAGTAAAACATGCTTAATAAAATGTTAGCAAGAAATCATGCATGAAAGTCAAGATAAATCACAAGAGTAAAATAGTAAAAAAAACATAGGATATTAATCATAATTGTAACATCTTAGGTCATAAAGTCATAAAGCATGTACATATTTATATATAGAAATTAAGGAACAATAGGAGATTCTTATAACCGACATACCTCATGTGAGCATACATGGAAGATGACATCTAAAATCCTAGTCGGGAGAGTGTCTGTACCTTGTCAAGGGTAGGACCATCAAAAAAGTGTGATATAACTCATGGGTGGCCCATACGGGCATGTGAGACACTCTCTAGGAGGACCCCACCATGGCTATGTTGGCACGTAGTTCTGAGACCTGGGTCCGCTAGAACCCCAGTCTACTCGGTGTTAAATACTACTCCCAAAATATATAAGTGCTCATATCATAATCATGAAACATACTTGAAGAACATGAGCTAGTTGAAATCATGAGATTCATAAACATGCTTGAGATATGTGAACTAACCATAAAATAGGCCTGTGAATCGGCCATGATCATAAACATGATACTTATAAAAATCATGCATACTTGAGGAAATCGTAATATTCTAAAATACATAAAATTCATGAAGGGTTCTTGTGAAGATCATACATTATAATCGCAAAACATAATTACTTCATCATACTTGAAATCGTAAATCATAGACTTGAAATCGTAAATCATAGGCTTGAATTTTCTTAAAACATGCATAATAGGGCATAATTCCTAATAGTTTGAGAACATGAATTTATAATAAATTTGGGTGTAAAATCTTCCCATAATACTTAAAATATACGTTAGGACATGATGGGGTTAAACCCCTAAACATATCATAGATAATTTCACAAAAATTGGGTTTAAACCCTATAAATCCATACACTTGAATAAGAACTTGAATTCATTAATTAGAGGGGAAATTTTGGCATGAGGGTGGAAAATATCCCTTATTCATGTCCCTACATACGTTCATAATCTGATTTCCATACTAGCCTTGAAAGCCCAAGACAATTGGGGACCAAATTGGGGAGAATTCTATCTTGATCTTGAAAGGAAATCTCAGTACTTTGCATGCATGGGAGTGTAATGACTTAGGATAGGCTAAAACCTTTTAAAACAGTCTTTTTAGGGTTTAGAACAATGTCATTAGGAAGTTAGGAGCATAGAAAGTATGAGAACACCCTTAGTGATTCAACAGGAAATCGGACACTGTCAGTCCCAACGAGCGACCTAACGAGTCGTTAGGTCCTCTGATGACTCATGGTCTTCACTCGCAGCCACCACTGGAAATTTCCATTCTCTAATCTTTCTCTACCCACGGTTAGTTTAACGATTCTTTCGGAGACACGATGACTCATCCATCGATACATCCTGAATCACTAGAATTCAACCTCTTCTATACCACTGCACACTTAACGAATCGTACAATGACTCGTGTTTAGTCTTGAAGACTCGTCACTTCATCCGTTACCACTAACTGATGAAAATTTTATTTCAAAACTTGGCACCACTTATTGGGTTACTTAACGACCCGTTAGGTCACACCACGAGTCATTGGATGACGCGTTTTGTGATCTAGTGCAAATTTTCCTGCTATTTTTGTTTCAACTCTCGGGTCTGGTCTTAGGGACTTTTGGGGTGTTTAGTTAAGAAAAGTCCATGTGAGTACAATATCTGACTTTTGAATTACTATATTACTTGTCAACCACGTACTCTCGTGTGTGTAGGAAGCAATAAAATACAGGGCATTTATATGATATCATAAATTTCAACCTCAAATAAATTATATGTACATGTGCGGGTCCATATCATTCGTTCTATAAGGTAGTCAGTTATTGCTAACTATTTAAAAATACAAAAACATTTTCTTGAAGAATAAAGTTCCATAACATTACATGAAGAAAATGTTGCATGAACATAATTCAATTGAAAGGATGATATATTGAGGTTGAAACAAAAGAAACCACATTTTGTCAGAAATTATTTCATGACCGTCAAAAGAATGGTGAAAATATATTTGAGAAATTCAAGTGCAATTTAGTTGGTTTGTTAACTAAGGTATTATTAATTTTAGTATTTGAGAAATTGATATATATAATGACCTTTCTGGTCGTTATGGGGTGGTTAGGGCCATAATACCCTTATTAGAGTTCCCATAGTAAAATTGAGCTAATAAAACTCATAGATGGAGAGGTTTAAATACTAAAACTTATGTGTAACTGATTATCACTTAAATCCACACTAATATGAAAGTGTACGTGGTTGATGCATATAATACCCAATGAAGAGTCGGGGTTGAATCCATAGGGACTTTGGTAGACCCAAACTATCTAGCAGTTTTTAATTCAGATTTGAGAGTTTAGATGCTATTCAAATTAAGGTTAGGAGAAATATAACTATAACTAATTACTATAAATTTTTGAGATTGTAATCAATAATGAGAAATACTAGCGAAGTAACCCCAACTTTAGATCGATCCCTCCTAAATTACTCAATATGGGAAAATTAAGAATGCACTTTTGATGAATACGCAAGCAACCATTTAGGCAACCAACGGATATCTTTCAATAACACTAATGGAGTTAATCTACTTTAATTTTATTAAATTGAAGAAAACTCTCTTCTACCGGATGGTATTTTTTCAATTGAATTTAATCTATGTCTAAGAGAATCCACTAAACAAGGGTTAGAGCCTTGAGTTCTTGTTGATTGATGCTAACCCAATCTAAATTGGCTCTTTCAAGAACAATAAAGGTAATTGGGCAGGATTGATTGACTTTCATCACCAATCACACGTTACAAACCCTAAATTAATCAAATATTCTTAAGCCCACAATCAATTTTACCTAATTGAGATCATTAGGGTTCACAACCTAGGTTTGGGTTTAGTTACCCATAGCAAAAAGAGAAGAAGAAAGCAAGTAATTAAACATTCTTATCCAGTGAAATCACAATTAAGAAGAGAAATCTTGAATGGATAACTTGATCTTCAATCTTCAATTACAAAGTAGATCTACTCAATCTAGAATTCTCTATGGAAAACTATCTCTAATTATCTATCTATCTATTATGAACTATATTTGAAAAAGAAAGGAAAAAAACTATCTATAGTAAACCTCAAAAATTTCAATTCATTTAAAATCAGAGGGTCCCAGTGTGCAGTGATGGACCATCTTTTGGAAAGACGGATGGTCCTTTGATTTGTCACTTGGATGTGGCTTTTACCTAGCTGCTTTTCATCCCTTGATTGATTGACCATCTTTTGTAAAGACGGTCCGTCCTTTACTTTATCCCTTGGATCTGAAGTTTTTCAGACATGTGATCCGTCTCTTGAGTGATGGGCTGTCTTCTAGGAAGACGATCACCTTTCTATTATCGGTTGCCAACCACTTGGACGTGATTTCTGGATTTCACAAGGCGTGTTGGACTTTTGGAAATATGTGACCGTCCTTTAACAGATAGTCCGTCCGTTGCTCTATTTTTGGGCAGACTGATGACTTTGATTCTTCCTTTTTATTTTTTAATTTCATTTGGGTTCCTGAAATATGGCATAACTAGTAAAAGTCATTTGAAATCACTAACTCTATGAAATAATACTTTTATAAATTTAATCAAAGTAAAACAAATAGATTAAATAATAAATATGCGTGCAAAATAACTTTATAAATTAAATAAATGACAAATATAAATTTATTTCTTTCAATTAGCACTAACACTTTCTCTTTTTATAGTATCAAGCCATAAAAATACGATATCTACAATATGAAGAAAATCTATCAGCCTTTAGGACTACAATAATATATACCTTACATATGAAATTACATAGTAACAAACGTTAATTGAGAAAAAGAAAATAATAGTAACATATTATCATTCATCCTTGAATCAATCATCTTTGATTTTATTTGATCATTTAGCCTTTTTCTTTCTGAAAATGTTAATATTTTAAATTTTAGAAGAATCAAATAAATGTAAACGTGAAATATTAAATTTTTTTAATAAATAAATAATTATTGGTAAAATGAACAATAGAAAGGTGGAAAAAAGGTGAATAGATATTCTAGTTTTAACTTAATACTTTCTTGTAGAAAGTCCATCCCTCCCTTTTGCATTATGTATATCATTTAAATTCCCCAAAAGAAATTATTAAAATAAAAATAAAAGGGAGTATATGTCATGATTGCACAAAAAATCAACTAATTATATATACTTTAAGGGAAAAAATATTTCAATAAATTAATAAGTACCTTAGGTGCTTTATAATAAATCAGGATATCAAAGTGATCTGGTTCAATTTAAAACTATACATTTATTCCAATGTTAGTCCAAAAATACACATCTATTACTTTAATAAGCATTTGCATCTTGCAGTTTAACTTGAAAATCTATCTACACTTCTCTGCTGAATGTGAGCAAATAATTTATTGTATAGTAAATCAAAATCAAATTTATGTACAAATAAAATGGGCGAACAACCGAACCCTTAATTCATATTAAGTTCCGTTTATGACATGTCAAATTTCACTTACAAGTTGAAAATTTCAAATGCATAAATATTTTAACCAACAAAAAAAGAACTACAATATGAGTATTCATCTCAACAACTTGAAATGAATGCTTTACTCTAAGATGTAATGTGGTTTACCCTTTTCTAGATTACGTGCATAGCTAGAGTTTACTATATACTATACCTGGATTCAATTATGTTGTATTTTTATGGCTTTATATGTCTTGGGACTACAGAAGTTTCACTCTAGTCATGTTCCTAAATGAGTCATCCGACACAACATCCTTGAAGCCATGTCAAAATTTTGTTACTTCTCATCTTCTTGTCATGGTTTATTAAGCATATTAAAGGCTGATAAGGTCTTTACGTTTTTACCATAGACATATCAAATTTGAATTTAACTTCTAGAGATATCAGTATAGATCTTTAAAGAAAATTCTGATTGTACCTTTAGTAATTTCAGCAGCGAAAACTCAGCACAAATGCTCAATTATCATATACTTCAAATATCAATTCATAGGTCTAATAAATGACATTGACCTTCAATGTATATCCTACCACCGTTACACCAAAAAAAATATAAATCATTATAGAAAAAAGTTAGATAACCCAGAAACTGTAGATTAGTGCATGCAACAATACAAGTATACATAGAATTAGAGGAGGAATGTTCCCTGTTCCAAAATAAGAAGGAAAAATCATTCCATTGTGATATTTTTGGATGGAACTTAGCTATCTATATTTTATGTAATCCTATTTAATAAGGAATATTTTCTTCTATATTCATGTCTGGGGTCAAACAAGTTTGAGTAATAGACACAATCTCTTATTATACCTTTAACAAGCTTCTTATCATTCAAAAGCTGATGTAAATAATTTCTAGCTACAGTCATAGAAATGTGACTCCTGCAGACTGCAGTAGCGAAGTCATATAGATGATTAAAAGTATCTAACCTTTAAATAAAATTAGATCAGTCTCTTCCAAAAGTAAAACTCAACAAAAGCAACAAAAGCAACTATATAGAGAGGTCAGATCTAAAAAAAATCAGAAATTTATACAACTCACTAACTCAACAACTGAAGGTTCAAAAAATCATCTCAATACAATTTTTTTTTCCAGAAAATCGCCAAAGTAGATTGATAAAGGACATAAAACTTTTACAAATCGGTTGTAGAAGCCAAAAGGGAGAAGAGGATTGAACCCCCATAAAAATCTTTGAAAGTCATCATAGCTTTCTTCTTCTTCCATTCTTCTTGTACTTTATAAGATCTTCTCTAATCTTTTTGCCCCTCTATAATCTTAGATTGGAGGTTTTTTGCTTTAGCTTTTACAAACCAAATTAACTCAATTTATGAGAGGTATAAAGTAAGATTAAATAAAATAAAGAAAGATTATTAACAAATTTCAATACCTGTTATTAACATATTTCAATACCTTGGTGAAACAATGAAACAATAAGAATTCTCTTATACTTTTAAATGTAAAATTTGCTGAATAGCTCTGTGACCCTCATGAATGCTGGTTCTAACTTGATCACTGGTAACCTCTATAAAATTCAATACAATATGAAAATTCAATAAAAAAAATGCTTGATTTTTTGGTTAAAAAAATTATTTTTACTCTACAAATGTTAAGAGTACCAACAACTTATACAAATATAGCATTGACACAACTCAAATACATTGAAGTATAGAAATACAACGGAGATCTGATCTCCAAGAACTTAATTATACTAACAACATATATTTTCTTATAGGGATAAAAAACAATACAAAAAGTACGCTACATGCAATTTTCAATTTGCTAGAAGATTAAAAGAAGAACTTTATAGCTTCTCCATTTGAAAAAACTATAGAAAATACAAGATTTACTCAAGTTTAAGCTAATGAATCGGTAAGTGCTATTAGCCATAACTCAAGGGAACAACTTCAATGCGGAATACTAATTTTGGTTGGTCATTCAGAACCTCTTGAAAAGAGAAACAACATAACAATTCGGTGACATGTTCATTTCAAGGGTAAAACATCTTATTGATATATGTAAATCTTTTTTTCAACAAAAATGTCAGCATCAAGTTATCTTGAATTCTCACATCAAGGAGCAAATCAAAATTGAACTGCTAGTAAGAATTTAATGCAAATGTGTAAGAGGAACTTGGTGACCAGTGATATAAGAATATATCAAGAGTTCACTCCAGTTAATATTTTAAATAAAATATTAGCACGTATAGTTCACGTGACTCCTTTATAAAGCAAGATTAGAACTTCTCTGTTGTATGTGTGTGTTGTTACATCAAAGTTTAAGGACATGATATCTCACATCAAAATAATTGCGGTGACAAAGTTCACACAAAATTATTATTCTTTTCCTTCTTTGGTAAGTGCAATTAAAGACCAAGTACACAAACACATAGAGAGTTACATAGAGTATTTAGTATTTTTAGATAAATAAGTTTTCGAGAAATTAGAGGAAGAGACGCAATTTTTAGGATTAGTAAAAGTGGATTCTATTTTTTTTCTAAAATAGAACAGTTAGGAAAAAAATGACTTAGCTTATTTTTGTTGTTTTTCTAATAAGAGGAGAAAAAGAATTCTCTCATATAATGATGAGTGATAGGTCCAATATAATGCCATAAGTATTTGATTTCACAATTCATTCCATTTTTTGTAGCTGATCAAGAAAAGAAGAGATGCAAGTGCAGAGAATATTATGAATTTTTATCATCCCATTAATGTATAAAAATGGGATAAAACCATAAAATTTTCCGTTCTTACTCTTTTTTATTCATTTTTAAAAATAAAGGCGGCTCAAAGTTGTAACCAAAAGCTTTACTTGCTTATATATAAATTATTGGTGTTCTTAAAATTTAAAATTTTATTTTGGTTTTCAAATTTAAGCCAACATTGGGCGAGTCTTGGGGTAACTATAAAAGTTGTCGTCGTATGACCAGGTTATAGGTTCAAGTTACGAAACAACCTCTTGCAATAATGTAAAGTAATATTGCATAAATAAGACCCAATTTGATTTGATCCTTCCCCCGAACACACTCATAGCGGGTTATCAATGCTCTGGCCTATTCTTTTCAAGGTTAAACCAAAGGTCACGTGTTATATAATTACCAACAAACATTATATGGAATAAGATTGATAACCAAGTCTGTCTGTCTTTTTAATGATAGACAATAAAACAATTATTATATTTATTATGAAAGTGGTTGGTAAGCATTGACCAGTATGCAATATCTCATTAGTTTCCGGGGGAGAGACTCATGTTTTTATCCTTATAAAAAAGTATAGAACTTATCATGAAGCTGTTTTAAGCATCTAATTATTCTAATTCTAAGTACCTTGACAAAACTCAAAAGAAACACTCCTTATTCTTAAATACATAATTATTATTAGGACTGTCCAAACTCCTAAACAACTCCAACTCATTGTGTGGTTGTAGTCTAGCAGAAATAGAAGGGTGGAAAAACCTGAAACTTTTGTATGTCAAAACTTCACGTCTTATTTTTCTAAAATTCCAACAGAACATGTGTTACTAAAATTCTTCAAGTGTAAGAATGTATTTCTTGTATATTTCGTGAAAGATTAAATGAATCTCATAAATAGGCAGAAAACTAACCAAAAGATGCATTTTTTTAGTTATGTAATAAACCTAAATGTAGCAGGAATTCGAGAATATAAATTTAAAGATACATGAAATATCAAATGAGCATTTAAAAAAAGTTAAAAATCACAAAAAGAGAAAAGAGAAGATTTACCTTGGTGGTGAGAAGTAAATTTGGGCAGAATCCCTAATCAAGAAGAATAATCCTTGTCCCTTAGCTTATCCCCTATTGAAGTAATAATTCCTAAATTAAATTCTATGTTGCAGCCAAGTTTCGTTTCATAGAATAAGATTGATAACCAAGCCTGACTGTCTTTCCGATGATAGACAATAAAACAATTATTATATTTATTATAAAAGTGGTTGGTAAGCATTGGATAATATGCAATATCTCTTTAATTTTCAAGTGAGAGACTCATGTTCTTATCCTTATAAAAAAGTGTAGAACTTATCATGAAACTGTTTTAAGCATCTAATTATTCATAATTCTAAGTACCTTGACAAAACTCAAAAGAAACACTCCTTATTCTTAAATACATAATTATTGTTAGGACTGTCCAAACTCCTAAAGGACTCCAACTCATTGTGTGGTTGCATTCTACCAGAAACAGAAGGGTGGAAGAACCTAAAACTTTTGTATGTCAAATCTTCACGTTTTATTTTCCTAAAATTCGAACATTAGCGGTGTTACTAAAATCCTTCAAGTATAAGAATGTAGTTTTTATATATTTTTTTAATGATTAAATCATAAATAGGCAACAAATTAACCAAAAGATGCGTTATTTTAGTATGTCATAAACCCAAATCAACTAGGAATTCTAGAATATAAATTTAAAGATTCATGGAACATCAACTAACATTTAAAAAAACTAAAAACTGTAAAAAAACAAAGTAAAAAATTTACCTTGGTGGTGAAGAGTAAATTTGGGCAGAATCCCTAATTTAGAAGAATAATCCTTATCCCTTATCCTTTGTTGAGGTAGTAATTCCTAAAATAAATTCAATATTACATCCAAGTTTTGTCTCAACTTCTTTCTACTGCACTATATATTCCTCCATTGATATAAAAAGAATTGGAAGAATATACATGAAACAACACCTAAACATGTAAGAAAAGCTAAAAATGGCAAAAAAATAAAAAAGAAGATTTACCTTGGTGGCGAGGAGTAAATTTAGACAGAATCCCTAATCGAGAAGAATAATTCTTCTCCCTTATCCTCTGTTGAGGTAGTAATCTCTAAAATAAACTCAATGTTAAACTTCTTTCTACTGCACTAATATTCCTCCATTAATGTAAAAGGGATTGGAAGAATTTTTTTTTTCTGATCAACAATCCCCAAGAATTCGATATATCAATTTATCTCTCACTCTTTTTAAGATGAGAGAGGGAAAGGCGCAAAAGAAGATGCAGAGAGGGAGAAAAAGGAAGAGGGGGAGGAAGCGAGTACTTTTGGCAGAAGTTATTACAGGAAGAGATGTCAATTATCAGGATGAATAAATGTGACTGTTGGTTTTTTTTTAAAATTTTAATGAATAGACTGGAAAAAAAAGGTGAAAATATAGAAAAAAAGATAAATGAGATTCCTAGACTGTGAGGTATGACACGTAGGCGGGCGTAAGTCCCTCTTTTATATAGATATATAGATAAGGTTAGTTTTGACTTAAATTAGTACTTAAAGATATGCAAAACTCTATGAAATGAATCAAAGATGTGTCGCAAACTCCCGACACATCAACACCCCTAGCTTAAAGCATTTGTTTGTCCTCAAGCAACTAAAATGAGAAAACCTAACCTAAACCTAAATTAATGTCCCGGCATCACATCCAAGCATCACAAAATGCAATGACTAGGGTGGTTTTAAACAAAAAGCTACAAGCACACAATTTTCAAGCCAGTTGCCCCCTCTGACCAACACAATTAGTTTTCTCACAACTGTCCGACCGAGCATGCAATCTCCACTAATGACATCATATCAACATGCACACACCTAGATTTAAGAAGTAAAACATGCCACCTAGTATATTTTTATGATTTTGTTGTGGTTGAATTATGCTCACAAAATTCTTTTGATGAATTCTTATGTCTAGTTTAGAAAATTATATGTTTTGTGTTGATTGGCATTGTTAGGCCTAAGATTTGGTGTATTTATTTAGGTTTCATTGACTACCTAATTTTTGGAACAATGAACTATGTGTTGTTAAACCTGTTTATTGCTTTTATCGATTATGTGATATATACTTGTTAGTAATCTGAGTTAGCTATAATGCCTACCAGTATATAGTGTTTGTACTAATGCTATTCCTGCACATTTTCTTGAGTGCAAACTGTATTTCAGAGATTTTTTCGGAACCTCGCATATAGTGCCGACAGTCGGCTGATCTGAGGGTGAGTTGTTCCTATCTAGGCTACCACAAACCTTCCTTTAGATAGATGTCTACACTATTCGTACATTGCTTATATTTTTTTTTTGCTTTACTACTCTTAGACATTACTAGTTAGAGTACTTGTACGATGACTTTTGGATTTTGAGATTGTAATAGCTAGACTTCCGCAAACTGTATATAATTATTTAAAACCTTAATATTTATCTCCCTAATGCTTTATTTTCCGTTAAATGAATTTGTAACTATTGAGTTAGTCGGTAAGTTATGATTCTCCCACAGGAGGGATTGTGTGGGTGCCAATCACGACAGATGGACCTTGACAATATATAAGATTATAAATGCATCATCCCAAAATATCAAATGATATTTTTATCACAGGAGAAAATAAGTGTTGTAATCTTTTTTTCTTAACTAATACCTTTTCCTATTGAGTTTTCTTGGTAAACTTTTTTATGAGGCATCTACTAATTCATATTACAAGATATGTATACTTATTGTTTTCATTAGAATTATTTCATACAAGAGTTTTTCTAGTAAAATTTTAATGAGATATATTATCTACTAATAGACATCCATGAGGAGTATTTTAAATTCTATGTTATTTTTAAATGTCCATAACTCACAAAGGTGTAACTTCTATTATTACTTTGATAACTCCTCCACCTTCATAACCACCTCTATATCATCACACCCCCATAAGCTCCTCTGCAATCACAATGGTTAATTCCATGTAATTCACTAAGAGATAATATAAATAAGGACATGAAATATGACGTCTAATACATTTTGGAAAGAATAAAAATATTCTTGTATCTTGTCTCTTTTTTTTTTTTCGTAGTTAATAATATTATTTGGAGTTTGATTTTTTAATATCAATATGTTTTTAGTCATTTATCCAAATAAGTGTTTGCTTTAACGCAATTTTTTCCTCTGATACCTAACATAAAGCATGATGTTATCCTTGCATTCAAAAATTAAAAGATATGTTGAGATCTTGAGTTCTAGATATTGGTGAAAGTTGAAGTCAATATTTGCTCTTGTTAAAATTTATTATAAAACGCTGTAAAATTTTGAATATATTTAAGTTTGATTGTGCCTTATTTCAAGTTCAAGGCATGATAATGAGGGTGGAGTGTCATATATATATATATATATAAATTGGATATATATTAAAGTGGGAATGGTTTCTGAAGGAAGACTAGTTGAATTGATTTGAAAACACATATGGCAGAACATTACACCCAATAACTTAATCATCAACTTTTACATTCATTTTTATGTCCTAAGTTATACCAATATATACATGAAATACTAAGAAGGTTTGAGATACGTAAGTCTTTTGGTTGAAAGAGATTCAAGAATATTTAATTATGAGGATAAGTAGTTTTAGGTGGACTGGAAGGAGGGGTGTGAGGTGTGGGAGTAAATGTCCCAATCGTAACTAGACTAACTTCAAAAGAGCACAAAATTTCAATCATGAGGAATTTGTTTATTATTTCTGAATAAAAATTTTAAGCTTTGAACCTACGAGAGTTGTACAATCACACAAATACAAAATTTTCAGAGTCATGAAGCGACAAAGGCACAATCGCTCACCTGCAAAGGGGTAAAAGTATCAAAATCACCACTTTTAATTTCAAAACAAGAAAGGAGACCTAGGGTGACCTGGGGAGACGTTTCATGCCATTTTATTTCATCCAAGAATAAGTGTAAGTTCATTTAAAGAGAATTTGGTGTATTTATAGTATATAAATGCTAATCTAACAACCTATATCATGAAATTGTCTAGAAAATTCATTTTTGTAAGTAATCTCCCAAGAAAGGAAATCTTGTGTTGAGCTTTATGCAGGTAATATCATTTCTTGAAATTCATATATTATGCATAAATGATAGATATTAATTGAGTTTTACTAATGATTATATAGAAGTTTTGAATCTCCCTAACTGTGGGACATTAATGTTTGTTGTTGGATATTGATGAAGAAGATAAATAGTAGTTGGATGAATTGATTTATCTTGTAAGATCGTAAGTGGCATAAATATCTTATGAGATTAATGTGAATGAACAGTTGAACTAACAATTTTCCCCGGTATATGAAATGAGAATTTAGATGGCCAAAAGTTAATACTCAAGAGTTGAATTGAACGATATAAGTACTAAATGATAAGTTAAAGTAATCAATGTAGATTGGCATTGTAGTGAAGTATTTGCTAATATAAATAGCCAGAGCGCCAAGGTTGGGGAAAGTTGATATCTAAGATATAGGATATCAATCAAAAATATTTCACAACTCAATCATAAATGAAGAAATTATAAAGAATTTGACCTTTTTGAACCCTGTTAATAACTCACAAGATACTCCAGAACCTACCAAAATGTATTTGAATGAGATATCTAACAAGAAGAAACATGAAATGATTGAATGGAGAAACTCCTGAATATTTGATGATCTCAAATGTGTTGACATCAATAGTGACTCATTATTTTCTACGAATAGTTTATTTGTATAGAAGAATATTATATAAACACTTACTGATCTTGCTTAATAGACCCTTAGTTTTACTTAGTTGGGCCAAAATGTCAGCCTGCCTTCTTTTAAATATAAAATACACTTTAGAGCTACCTAACTTGATGACATCCTAGTAAACAAAATAATTATTTTTGTGACATATTTGAATTGAGAGAGATCTTTCCTCTTATTTCTCACATTATAAGAATTGAAGTGATTGAAAGGAAGTAAGAAAATTATTTTACACGCCCCTATTCACCCATTACTAATTTAGTAGAAGGTTACACAAAAAAGAGTGAGATTACAAATTTAAACCAGACGTGCCTCTCTTATAAGAGAATATAATACCATCCCACACTTTTGGCACACTTATTTTATGAGCTAATCCTAAGTGATATGTTGAGATAAGCTGAAGTAAACTATTGAGGACTTGTTGAGCTTGAGTTGACGTCACATTTTGATGATTGACAAAAATGGAGAAGGATTGACAAACACTACTTAAGAAATAATTTCTAAGCATGTGCCAAACAAGGACCCTTAGTATTTATGACAAAAAAAATACTTAAAAACTAGTTTCTTGACATATATATGATCTTGGGGAAATTTATATGCCCAAGTGATACTCAAAGGTGTCAATTTTGCCTTGTTTATCTATCGATGTTTGTACATTCTCATGTGAATTGTAATAAAATGTGAATTTATACTAACCAACATGATTAGCGTTGTTTTGCAGGAAAAATATAAAGTTATGGAGCTAAGATGCATGTTGGGAGAGATCGGGATTGGACTCAAAAGCTAGCAAGGGAAAATGCACAAGGAAAGCAAGAATTAAAGGGGCTCCGCGATGGAGCCGTGTCACGCTGCCATCGCGGATGCCTTCTGCCTGGATGCTTAAAATATGTCAAATTCCAGTGAAGGTGCGCGTTGGGGCTGTGGCACGTTGGCCTAGCCCCGCATTGCACGCGGTGCCACGTTGGGCCTTAATACCTGGACGACCGGATTCCAGTGAGGGTCCGCGTTGGTGGCATGTCACGGAGGCAGTGCTTCGCGATGCACTCCGTGACACGTTGCTTGTTATTCCGGGAAAAATTTCCACTAGTATAGATAGAACACTTAGGTTCATTTTCAATTATTCTGACTTGGTGGAGCAAGAACGTGGGTTACAGGCAGTTGAGGGGACGAAAATCTCAGGGTTTTTCTCTATCTCCTTCTTCTTTATTTCAATTGCTTGTATGATTAACACTCATTTAATGATGTTTAATCCACAAATGAGTGGCTAAATCCCCTTCTTGCTGAGGTTAAGAACAATTGTATTGAAATGTGATTATTGATTATTTGGTTTTTCATCTTTTCTTCCATGGTTGTTCTATTGATTCTTGTTCTTACTGCATTAATGTGTGGCCAATATTAATGTATATCTAAAAAGTCCGGTTTCACTCAAGAGAGCAAGAAATTGGAAAGTTGTGAATTGATAGGATATGATCTTTTCTTAGTTTGAGAAAATTGAGAATTGATTTACCTTCAGGATAGAAATATACCTGAAAGTCGTATTAGTCAATTAAGGAATCGATTTTGTAAGGCTAGAACATGAATTTCGTTTTATCACAGAAATGTAGGTGGACGGTTCATGATTCTTAAGTTGGGTTAAATACGAGAGTTTTAATGCATCGGCAATAATTCTTGACTAGCAACCGGAGGAAAGATTAACCAAATTGAATCGATAATTTGTTTCTTTACAGGTTCATTTAACCTCAGCATGCTCATATTCATAGTTCAAACTCAAATTGTATATTCGTTTTACAATTAGCATAAAATTAGAAACCAAAGTACCAAACTCTTCTTCACACTGTTGTCTGCATTTTTAGAGTTAAAGTATAGTGACACTTGAGTAGATTGTTACCCTAGCCTAGTCCCTGTGGGATCGATACTTGGCTTACTTAAGCCACTTTACAACTTGTTCGACCACGTGCACTTGCGTGTAGCTATATACCCAAAAGCACCGAATAAGTTTTTGGCACCGTTGCCGGGGATTGGCAATTGTTAAATTTTTCTTAAGTGTTAGTTTACTATTTCTTCTTAGTGTTGAATACTTGGTCTTAGCCTGTATTTTGCAGATACTAATTTCTGTTGAACACTGACAAGAAACAATGAGCTGGTGGACTCATATTTAGAGCCTGAAAGACAATTTAATCGTCAAAGGAGAGAAGCTCTAGAGAGAAAGCTGCAGTTGCTCAGACAAACAATCATGGAGCAACAACAGAATCCACCAGTTGTAAGGGCAATGTTAGTGCCCGAGGAAATGGCAGCTAGGCCGGTTCGCGAGGTGGCAATCCCACATGCTAACAATGTCACATCTAGCATCCGCAAACCTGAGCCAGGAGGGAGGTTCGAGCTCAAACAAAACATGTTGCAATTGCTGCACACCAGCGGGCAATTCACAGGTCTCCCTCATGAGGATCCACAACAACATCTCCAAATTTTTTTGGAGATACGTGACACTTACATCCCCGCTGGAGTGTCATCAGATTATGTCAGGCTTACATTGTTCCCATTTTCACTGTTGGGAGAAGCCAAGAGGTGGTTGAAAGCTGAGCCACCCAATTCTATTACTACGTGGGATGATCTTGCAAGGAAATTCTTGATACGATTTTTTCCATTCGGTAAGACAGCAAAACTTAGAAGTCAAATTCTAAGTTTTAAACAGAGAGATGGAGAGAATCTGTATCAGGCGTGGGAGAGATTCAAGTCTATGTTGCGGGATTATCCTCATCATCACCAATCCAATGATGTGCTGGTGCACACTTTTATAGAGGGTTTGGAACCCCACACAAAAATCTTGCTAGACTCAGTAGCCGGGGGACAAGCATTGGAGAAAACTTATGAGGAGCTGTATACCTTGTTAAATCGTATTTCGCAGGGAAATCCGGAGTGGAATGCTGATTCATCAAGAGGAGGAACAAGGAAAGCAGCAGGAGTCCTAGAAGTGGATGGTTTTACAGCTATTGCTGTACAGATAGTTGCTTTACAGAATCAACTCAACACCCACTTCAGTAACTTGACCATGAACCAGACTCAAGCCCTAGTGAATGTAGTGCAGCAGATTTGGTGTGAAGTGTGCGGGAGTAGTGAGCACTCAGCTGAGTTTTGTGGAGCAAATCCTGATTCGGTGAACTTTGTGGGAAATGTACAGAGGAACAACCACCTACAATATGGCAACAGCTACAATTCCAACTGGAGGAATCACCCGAATTTCTCTTGGGGTAGCAACAACCATCAAGGGCAGAGTTCGAGTCAGAGGGTGCAGAGGAATCAAGGAGGGCAGCAGAACTATCAGGCACAATATAGAAACAACAATGCACCTCCTCCACCACCATCACCCAGCATTGAGGAGATGTTCAAGACAATGATAGCTAACCAAGCTCACTGCAGGCTGACTATGTGAAATTGACAGCCGAGGTAAAGAACAACCAGTTAGCTACTAAGGCACTGGAGTATCAATTTGGGAAATTTGCTGGAGCCCAAAACACCAGGCCTAGAGGAGGACTTCCGAGCGACACGGATGCCAACCCCAAGCAAGTGAATGCAGTGATCACAAAGAGTGGTTTGCAGCTTAAAGAGGTGGAACTAGAAAGACCACCTCAACAATCGGGAGCAGCAGAAGTTGAGAGGGAGCAAATTGATGAGAGGGGGAAGAAAAAGGAGGCTGAATCAGAAAGACCACCACCCCCATTCCCTCAAAGATTAAAGAAACACAAGGAGGAGGTGTGTTTCAAGAAATTCATGGAGGTGCTGAAACAGGTACATATTAACTTACCTCTTGTTAATGTTTTGCAGGGAGTGCCAAAGTATGCAAATTATATTAAGGACATCGTGGCGAACAAAAGTTGGTTGACTGAGTATGCTACGGTGGCCCTCACGGAGGAGTGCACTTCCCGGATACAAAACCGGTTGCCCACAAAGCTCAAAGATCCTGGGAGCTTTACTATACAAATTACAATTGGGAAAAGTATCCGAGCTCACGGATTATGTGATTTGGGAGCGAACATTAATTTGATGCCGTCATCGGTATTCAAGAAGTTGGGTCTAGGGAGTCCTAGACCAACAACAGTCATATTGCAACTAGTGGATCGTTCCTTAGCCAGACCTGATGGCATTGTGGAGGACGTGCTGGTGCAAGTGGGCTCCCTTATCTTCCCGGTAGATTTCGTCGTGCTGAATTTTGAGCCAGACGCGGAAGTCCCATTTATTTTGGGACGTCCTTTCTTGGCGACCGGGAAAGCGCTGATTGATGTAGCTGCAGGGCAGCTAACTATGCGAGCACACGACAAGGTGGAAGTGTTTGATGTATACAAGTCCACCAAGCTCCCGACTGTGTACGAGGAACTCTCGGTGATCAACGTGATTGATCGAGTTGATGATGCACAAATAGTTGAGTCACGAGAGTTATTGGAAAAACCACCGGAGGGATGTAAGCATTACTAGGGTGAGGACGGTGGTCGAGAGAAAACATCCGTCACCCTAGAAGATGACTGAGCTTAAGGACGTCGAGCCGCAATGGTAAACCAGGCGCTGCACGGGAGGCAACCCGTGAAATTTTCTGTGTAAAATGTGAATAGATTTCGTAGAAAAAGGAAAAATGAAAAAAGAAAGAGAAAAAGAGGAAAAAATAATTAAAAACAAAATTTTATATTTGTTAATTTTTTTAATTATTTTTTTAGTGAAACCAATAATTCTAACAAATTTCTTTTTGTAAGATGAATTTCAGGTTGAACAGAGGATAAATATGCAAAGAATCGCAAAGGAAAAATTGAGGTATGAAAAATAATCAAAAGTGGCAAAACAGTGAGCCCACGTGATGGCTCCATGTCACGGAGGAGGGCCTCCGCGTTACCCTCTGTGACATGTTGAAGGTATTCTGGAATTTTTACGAATTCCAGAACACCTGCGCGATGGCTCCGTGTCACGGAGGGCATGCTCCGCGTTACCCTCCGTGACACATTGAGGTGTATTTCGCGACGGGTCACACCGGGTCGCCGGGTGACCCATGCTAAAAACCCCTCTTTTAACCCCAATTTGCCTTATTTTTTCCCATTCCTCACCTCCTCCGCGACAATCAACCCGAAAATCCCCCCTTCCCCAATGTGACACGACCTAGGAGTTCAATTTTATCAACTTTTCTTCGATATTATCGAATTTAAGGTATGTTTGTTAACTTCATCTCATTTTTTACCTTATTTTTCCGAGTTTTAGCATAGGAAGTGAAGAAAACTTGCCCTAAGTAGAAATTAAGTTTAAATTCGATTGAGTTATTGTTGATTGAAGTTCGTAGAATCATCGTGATTGCATGAACTCGAAAATTACATAGCTTGATAGGATTTTTAATAAAAGCATAGCTAGGGATTGAATTTGAGTGTGAAATGGAAAAATTGAGTTGAACTTTGGAATTCTAGCTGGGTTGTTTATGTTGGATGAGATGAGTCGGTTGTGCTAACTGTAATAAGCTAAAAGACCGACGGATTTTCGAGTTAAGGAAATTGTGGAAATTGCAAGAAATGGATGAATTATATGGATTCATGTAGATAAATTTTTTTCTTGTTTCTTTGTTCTCCTTGCTAAGTGCTATGTGATGGAAGGTTATCGATGGTTATTATTGTGATTATCTGTACGAAGTCTGAGTAGTACATAGAATGTATACCGTCTAATTCTCTGAATGCACTAAGCATATGTGTTATGTTTTGTTACTTGTTTGTGAAAATAAGTACGATCTTGCCGTAATGTTATGATTTTGGCTAAAGACTAAGTGTGGGGTAGCCTAGCTTAATCTAACCTTATTCGAAGCTAATTTTACTTGGCTTAACATTGGACTTGTCTGTTTGGTATGACAGGAACAATGGCAAGCAGGCAAGACAAGGGAAAAGGCACATCAACATCAGGCGCCGGAAGAAAAAGAATTAGGCTGGGAACAGCAGTCCCAGCAGCACCAGCGGTTCCACGCGGCCAACGCCGTCAATATGGAACCAGATGGGTGACAGAGGAGGGGAAGAAATGGTATGCGAAGCATAAGGAAAGCAAATACTTCCCCGAAGAACACATTGCTAGGGAACCGTTGGCACAGGAGTTCCCCAGGATTGTCCACAGGATCGAGGCAGCCGGGCTGAATTTCATCTTTGAAGAGCCCAAGGAATGCAACTTGCACTTGATTCAGAAATTCTACGCCAACTGGAACCCGACTCTCAGAAGCCACACCATCAAGATAAGGGGGCAAATAGTCACTTTTGAGCCCCACCACCTTAATGCTATCTTAGGGGCGCGGGACACAGATGCCCATGTGCTTCGACAGCTGAATATCACTCCACCATATGCGGACATCAGACGCACTTTGTGTGGAACCCGGTCTACAACACGTTGGAGAAGGCATAAGGAGAGGGGGTATCATCAGACCCTTCCCTACTCACAGATGAACAGGGAAGCCAGGATATGGCTGAAGATTGTTTGTTCCTGCCTAATCCCGGGGGTGCATATGACAGATGTAACCCGGGATCGTGTATGCTTGGTGTACGCCCTGATGAAAGGGCTGGAGATCAACGTAGGGGCGGTGATTATCTCCGCCATGAAGAGAGCCCGTTTGCATCAAGGGCACAGGTACGGGTTTGGTGGATTACTCGCCACGTTCCTGAGGGGACTGGATATTGAGGAAGAGGCCCTTGACTATATCCCGCAGATGGAGCGGCGGGCCTTAGATGTCACCAAAACTAAGGCGCCCGACACCACTCACGGGCCAGTTCTTACACTAGCCGAGCGACACGCTCGGGATGATCAGTACATGGCTCGCATGTACGGAATACAGATGCTCTAGCTGCGAATAGGCGGGAGGCCAGCAACAGAAGAGAAGCTGTGGCAGCTCGAGCTAGACTACCCTTTTGGCGAAAATGCCAGGGCTCTATGCCGAGTGGGGCCAGCTTTTATGGACCCCACGGATGATGACGTCCCCACAGATGAGGAGACACGTCGTGATGACTCTGATGTGGAGTCAGATGATGAAGATGGGGGCGATTCAAACATGGGACACGAGGCAGAAGCACATGATGAAGAAGTGGAATACTTTGATTGATCAGGGAGTTTCACCACCCATTCTTGTACTATGCTAATTTTTGTGAACACTGGGGACAGTGTTTGATTTAAGTGTGGGGTGGGAGTAGTTAGGTGTTGGTTGCTGTTGATTTTAATGTACGTTTCTATTCTGTTGTCGTGCATGTGATAAAATTGTGACTCTATGATTGTGGTGGGTATGTTTTGTATTGTAAGTAATGTGAAGCCGTTGGTTGCTGTTGAATGTTGTTAGCTGGCTTTGTACATATTTTCGTTTTATCTAAATGATCGATATTTTTAATTTTTTTTATGAATTTTTAAATTTTTGGGTTTCTCGGCGTTTGTTTTCGGTTCTTTTACCGAGAATGATCCCATTAAACCAAAGTCTTAGTTAGTGACCGTTCCCTATGATGGATGGATGACGACCGTCTTAAGGGAAATGTAGTCGTTAGGAGTAGATTTTTTTCATTTATTTTTCAATTTTTTTCTTTTATGGGTTGCATCCCAAAATCTGTAGTTACTTTATGGTTGCGGAATACTGGTTGCGTGTTGTACATGATATTTGAAATGCAAAGGTGATTCGTATGAAAACATGCAACTCTGTAAATATGTTGAGATACCTAGGCCATAGAGTCGATTCAGTGTGATTGAGGCTTAATGTTTGAATTCTTGTAATTAGCTGATTGAAGAGTCTAGGAATATGTCTTGAGTTGAGCATGTGAAATGAGCGTATACTGAGGTTTCGTTTCTTCCATGCTATTGTGAAGTGTCTAGAACTTGCCTGGTGTGTGTACGAAATGAAATGAAGGACGTGTATTGTAGGAAAGGATGTAGGCATTTCTTTATTTTAACCGAAAGTTTCTTGTTTTCATTATTGTACCCACCTTGAATGTATACCCTAGTTAGCCCATTGAGCCTTTAGCCTATTATTTTTCTTTTGTCAAAAAGGTGTAAACCGTGCTTAACCCCTTCTTTTCATTATCCGTGAATTTGATCCAAAACTCTTAAGCGCTTAAGAAAAGAAAATAATTTTCCCATAGTGTCAAAGAGTGAGAATGGTGAAAAGAAAAGAAAAGCAGAGTGATAAAAGGAAAGAAAAGGTTGAAGGTGCACTTGTTATAAATTAAATATAACAAAGATGTATACATAATCTTTGTTATTGAGTCAAGTGTGCTTAAAGAGATGGGTCAAAATAAAGACAGACTTCAAGAATGGGAGGACGAAGGAAGAAACAATGCCCATGAAGTGATGGGATGTATTGAAAAAGCGCTTAAGGATGCTAGTGGCTATTATTGGTTAGCCCAATATTTACTAGTTCCGCAGCTTACATTACAACCCGTTAAGTCCTACGTGATCCTACATCACATTTCCTTATATTAGTGGAGTAATACACTAAAGGCAAGCCTATGGTTCATGACATGATGCATGTGAATTCTTTTGGGGAGAGAGAGCGAAATTGTGTTTATATGCCCCTGTATGTATCTTTTGAGTTCATGTGATTAAAAAGGGAAAAATTCTCTTGTGTTGTGAGGGCACATGCTTGACGAGAGATTAAATTTCGTGTTGGATATCTTGATCAGCTGATTTGCATGAGTTTGCCAATATCAAGAGTCGATTCTTGAGTCTAGGAGGTCTGAATGTGTTGAAGGTCATTGTATTGATAGGACCATGCGTGTTTTCTTGATAATTTGCTGTATTAAATAATCGGTATGACCGTAGCTTGAATTGTCGAACCAAAAGTAGCCAGGATGGGGTGTAAATTGCATGAGGAGTAAGATTGTTGTTCGGGGACGAACAAGGATTTAAGTGTGGGGTAAGTGATTTTGGGCAAATTTATATGCCCAAGTGATACTCAAAGGTGTCAATTTTGCCTTGTTTATCGATCGATGTTTATACATTCTCATGTGATTTGTAATAAAATGTGAATTTATACTAACCAACATGATTAACATTGTTTTGCAGGTGAAATATAATTTTGGGAAGCTAAAATGCATGTTGGGAGAGATCGGGGTTGGACTCGGACGCGAGCAAAGGAAAAAGCACTTGAAGGCACAAATTAAAGGGGCTCCGCGATAGAGCCGTGTCACGCTGCCATCGCGGATGCATTCTACCTGGATGGTGAAATTATGCCTATTTCCAGTGGGGGTGCGCGTTGGGGCCGTGGCACGTTGGCCTAGCCCCGCGTTGCACGCCGTGCCACGTTGGGCCTAAGTACCTGGACGACTAAATTCCAGTAAGGGTCCGCGTCGGTGGCATGTCACGGAGGCAGTGCTCCGCGATGCACTCTGTGACACGTTGCTTGTTATTCCGGGAAAAATTCCCACAAGTATAAATAGAACACTTAGGTTCATTTTCAATTATTCTGACTTGGTGGAGCAAGAACGTGGGTTACAGGCAGTTGAGGGGACGAAAATCTCAGGGTTTTTCTCTATCTCCTTCTTCTTTATTTCAATTGGTTGTATGATTAACACTCATTTAACGATGTTTAATCCATAAATGAGTGGCTAAATCCCCTTCTTGCTGAGGTTAAGAACAATTGTATTGAAATGTGATTATTGATTATTTGGTTTTTCATCTTTTCTTCCATGGTTGTTCTATTGATTCTTGTTCTTACTGCATTAATGTGTGGCCAATATTAATGTATATCTAAAAAGTCCGGTTTCGAGAGAGCAAGAAATTGGAAAGTTGTGAATTGATAGGATATGATCTTTTCTTAGTTTGGGAAAATTGAGAATTGATTTACCTTCAGGATAGAAATATACCTGAAAGTCATATTAGTCAATTAAGGAATCGGTTTTGTAAGGCTAGAACATGAATTTCGTTTTATCACAGAAATGTAGGTGGACGGTTCATGATTCTTAAGTTGGGTTAAATACGAGAGTTTTAATCCATTGGTAATAATTCTTGACTAGCAACCGGAGGAAAGATTAACCAAATTGAATCGATAATTTGTTTCTTTACAGGTTCATTTAACCTCAGCATGCTCATATTCATAGTTCAGACTCAAATTGTATATTCGTTTTATAATTAGCATAAAATTAGAAACCAAAGTACCAAACTCTTTTTCACACTGTTGTCTGCATTTTTAGAGTTAAAGTATAGTGACACTTGAGTAGATTGTTACCCTAGCCTAGTCCCTGTGGGATCGATACTTGGCTTACTTAAGCCACTTTACTACTTGTTCGACCACGTGCACTTGCGTGTAGCTATATACCCAAAAGCACCGAACAATATATTGCAAGACATGGCTATAAAAGTACACTACAAGAAGTGAAGGAATCAAGTCCTTCATAGTAGACGGCTAAAGACTGTTAATCAGACATAAAGTAGATTCCAAGTGCATGAAAGATTCCTTGAGGAATTGAGATTATGATTTATCACATGGATCAAGGAACAAGAAATCAATATGAAAATATTATCATACTTCCATACATGGAAAGAAATTTGGAAGAAAATATTATCATACTTGCATACATATAAAGAGCTTTGGAAATAGAAGACAACAAAGGAGGTCGACGTGCAAATGAAAACCATGGCAAACTTAGATTAGGTTCTTGAATGCTATTACTAATTCTTATTTGATTTGGAGAAGACTAATCGTTCATTTCTACTACTATATAAAGAATTCTATAGATATTGTTGAAGACACCACCAACGAGATACGACAAGTGCATAAAGAGAAAGATTATTTAGAGAGTCTTCAAGTGAGAGAGTCAACTGTCAATGTGAAGAAGAACCTGTTTCTATAAAATTTGTCATTATAGTTTTTTTTAAATCTTATTTTCTTTGAGCTTAAATTGTAACGTTTTACATTATAGAGAATTTGTATAAGGTGTTTTAGTTGTAAGGGCTTTGTTGAGCTACAATTAGAGAGAATTATAGAGAAAAAGGTGTTATGAGGTAGTCCCTTAATCATAAAGCTGTAAAATAAAAAGTTTCTCAAATTTGGTTAAAATTTGGGAGAAAAGCCTACACAAGTAGGTCGTGATTTTTGAATCCAGGAACTAGGAGTTTTCTATTTAAATATTTTTGAGTTGACAATTTTTCTTCATTTACTTCTTGAATAGTTATTGAAGAAACTAATTTCTTAATACATGCATGGTAGCATAAAATAACAGTTATTATTAGAGAAGGTTTTTTCAAAAGTGTACCACCTTGAAAGACTAAATATGCTTGCACCACTAGGAGTTGAAGAAGGACAATCAATCAAGAGACCACCATACTTGAATAAAAAATATTATTAGTGATAGAAGTCACGAATGTGAGTTTTTATAATTACTAATGTAACGATTCCTTCAGTCGTTATGGAATGGTTAGGGCCATAGAACCTTTTAGAGTCCCTATAGTAGAAATGAGTTAGCAAAAATTCCAATATGAGCTGGTTTAAAAACTAAAGTGTGAGTGGCATTGACTGAATCCTCATGTGTTTTGTTCCATTAGGGGGTGACCTAGTGAACTAAACCTCTGTAGGGAATTCTGAGACCATTGAGTGAATTCGTGGCATTATTTTACAGCTAGGTGCAAATTTTATGGGTGTTTTGAAGTTGGAATGAATGATTTATGTTTTGAGAGTCAAAAAGTGTTAGAATTACCAAGCTACTGGGTATTAGAACACTGCTACAGCGAGGGGTCATCTTAGCAGTCATCGACAGATCACAGAGATTTGCATAAATGAGACCCTCATTGCCATAGAGGACCCATTGCAGCAAGAAAGTGACTGTTACAGTGGACGACGCGAGGCAGAATGCCTGTTTAAGTCAAGATTTTAAGGCACGAACTTTGGGAGCTTAAGGGTGATTTTTCCATAACATAACAGTTTCTTCTTCCCAAGATAAGATTTTTTGGTTAAATCTTCCATCATTTGATCCTTTAACACCTAAAATCAATGGGTGATCTTTAAGGTAAAATTCTAGCTAAGAACCCTAAAACTATAAAAGTTAGGGTAAGCAGTTGGAATGTTGATACTTGTTGATTTCCTAGTCTTCTATGTGAATAACTAACACTTCTTGGAAGGAATTGATTGTAATAGTGGTAATTTGAGACCTATAATGTCATAAATATTGGATCTTTAACATTAAAAACTTCTTGAAAAGGATTTAAGGAGTAAAAACTCCATGAACTAGGTTGGAATGATAGTTGTGGGAGTAGAGCATGATATATTACCTTGTGAGAAAAGAGTTGAATTGTGATAATGGGTGTAATTGGGTGGGTTATTGAATGTTCTTATTTACTTAGTTTAGACTTGGAACATTATGAGGCATTGAAAAAAGGTAAATCTCTTGCAGAGTAACTTGACACTCGAATCCTTCAGTTGAGGTAGGTTACAGTTTTATATGGAGTTAGACTTCGGTTAATACCTTATATGTATGAGTTGATAAACATGTTGGTTGATTTTCAAACATTGATTATGGTGTAGATGATTGTGAAATTGAAAGATTATGTAGATAATTGTGAATGTTAAGTCTAGAATATGACTCATGGATTTTAAGTGCAATTGTGATAGCCAATGTGTACTTATGTTTGTTAAATATGTGAGTGTTGAATATGAAGCATAGATAAATGCATTTATAATGATTAAATAGTATATTTATTATTATGGGATGAGAGGTTCATGTTCGAGGAGAGCATCCAGACAAGAGGATGAGTGAGAGCGAGTACCACATCTGGTACAGTACATGGATTTCTAGAATCCCTTGCAAGTCATGACTGGAAGGGAAAACATAAGACTCTCTAGCATGCGTGTATAGATATGAGACTAACAAGTTATTGATATGATATCAAATTTGGGTAAAGAGTGGACTGACAGGATTTAGATCTATATGACTTAATGTTTGATATGGACGTGATTCCATGGTATTTACATGACTTGTTTTCATTAGGCACTGGTGAACTTTTGTTGTCTATTTGAGACTGTATAAGTTCTTGGATTCAAAATGTTAGGCCTCATTATGTTAATATAAATTATTAGTATTAGCATTTTCTTGTATATATGAGTTGGATGAGTTTATATCCAGTCATTGATGTTGCCTGGCTTATTTTTTGGTCCATAATATATACTTGTTATTATTCAAGATTGGCCTATGATGCCTACCAGTATAGAGTGTTTGTACTGATGCACCTCCTGCACTTCTTTTTACTGAGTGCAGATTATGACCCCAGAAGCTCTTTAAGGCCCCATCTTTAGTGCTATCACCTACTTGTTCTGAGGGTAAGCTGATTCTTCTCCAAGCTAGTTGTGAAGACCCAAGTCTACACCCTGGACACGACACGGTACTTAGAATCACAAATGACCCCAAGCTAACCCATGGCATAGCATACTACTGATACTCTGAATATAGTAAAATCTATAAGTAGGTCACACAACAGGTTGTTGGTCGTGACCACGACCCGTTGGGACCAGTCGTTGGTCCTGGTTCTAGAAGTTTCCCTCTTATGGACCCTCACAACAGAGGACACAACGATACGTTGGTTGAACCAATGGGTCATTCTCATCGCTAATTCTAGCCACTGGAAATTTCGAAGGGTTTTTGGACTTGACCCATGGATGGAAACAATGATTTGTTGGATGGGACCACGGGTCGTTGTTTTCACTCATTGTCACCAAGATAGATTTTTGAAAGAACATTTCTGAACTCCACCTAACGACTCACATAATGAGTCGTTACACCATAAAACAACTCGTTATCTGGATCGTTGGTTTTTGGGAAAGGTTTAGATAGGTTTCTATACTGGGGAGACAACGAGTGACAGGATGACTTGTTACTCCTCACAACGGGTCATTCTATGTCTCATTGGTTCCTGAATAACAACTTGCAGGGTGGACAATGACTCAGACAACGAGTTGTTATTGATGACAATGACTCATTGTCTGGGCGTTTTGAGACAAAATTTCTGGTTCCTTTTTGGTTTTTCCTACCATGTCTAGGTTTTGGTATAAGAAACTTTTGGGGTATTACAATATCTACCTTTAGGATCATTCATCCTCAAATGAAGGCTAAATAAGTTGAAAGACTGGGAATGGAGCTACAATCCCAAACTGAAAACTGTAAACTAATTTCTGAAGGAGTGACTGACTTCGAACTGAGATAGACATACTAACTGAACTTATACAGCTATGATGCAAATTTAATCATGAACAGGGCTGACAAGTATGGAACTAAATGGAGTACTGAGAAGGGACTTAATACCTGATGCTGAAGCTGAATTGGAAGGAAATAAATGAGGGTATTTATCCATCATGTTTGCTTCTGCTTTCCATGTAGCTCCCTCAACTAATTGGTTCCTCCATAAGATCTTTACAGAAGCGACCTCCTTGATTCTCATCTTACGAACATGACGGTCTAGGATCTAAACTGGAATTTCTTCGTAAGAGAGACTATCCTTTACACCAACACTCCCTAGAGGCACTACTGAGCTAGAGTCTCCAATGCATTTCTTCAACATGGACACATGGAAGACTAGGTGCAGTGATGCTAACTCTGTAGGCAACTCCAGCTCATAAGCCACATTGTCTATGTGTCTTAGGATTCTGTAAGGGTCGATATATCTGGGACTGAGCTTTCCTTTCTTCCGGAATATCATCACCCCTTTCATAGGTGATATTTTCAGGTACACCCAATCATCCACAGAAAACTCCAACTCCCTTCTCCTTACATATATATATGATTTCTATCGACTTTGAGCTGTTCTCATTCGTTCCCTGATAATTTGAGCCATGCAGAACCATCTGCATGGCCTCATGTATTGAATCTGGACTATCAAGGTAGCTTCACCAACCTCAAACTACCCTATAAGAGATATGCACCTCCTATCATATAATGCCTCGAACGGGGCCATCTGAATACTAGAGTGGTAGCTGTTGTTGTATGCAAACTCAATGAGAGGTAGGTGATAATCCTAAATGCCCTTGAAGTCTATCACGCATGCCCTCAACATATCTTCCAAAGTTTGAATAGTCTGCTTGGTCTGGCCAGTTGTCTGTGGGTGGAAAGCTATGCTGAGCTTAACTTGAGTACCAAGTCCTTTCTAGAATGACTTCCAAAAGTGCAAGGTGAATTGAGTACCCCTATCTGAGATGATAGATATGGGAACTCCTTGCAGTTTGACTAAATCCTATCCTAGATATATAGCCTAGCATAATACTTTGTTGAATCTGTGGTTTTAATTGGCAGGAAATGTGTTGACTTAGTCATCCGACCCATGACTACCCAAATTGAGTCATGCTGTCAGCTAGTGCGAGGTAAACGTGTGATGAAGTCCATATTCACTTTTTTCCACTTCCAATTAAGAATATTGATATCCCGAGTCATACCCCCAGGTGTTTGATGTTCAACTTTGACCTGTTGGCAGTTTGGACACTTAGCATAAATTCTGTAATGTCCTTCTTCATGCCATTCCACCAATAGACTTCCCCTAGATCATGGTACATCTTGTTGGCACCAGGATGGATTGAGTACCTGGTGCTGTGAGCTTCCACTAATACCAGTTGCCTCAAATCATCTACCTCTGGAACACACAACCTACCCTGGTAACAGAGCACACCATCTTTCCCTTTGGAGAATGCTTCCACCTCTTTTCTTAGAACCGCCTCCTTTAACTTGAGTAGAATGGGGTCTTCATCCTGCTTTTACTTAACCTCGACCACCAGTGAGTATTTAAACCCTCTTTGAATTACAACACCACCCTCTACTGAATCAACTAATTGGACCCCTAACCGAGTTAACCCGTGGATGTACTTTTCCAGTTCCTTTTTACCCTCTTCGACATGCACAATACTTCCCATAGACATCCCGTTGAGGGTATCAACCACTATATCGACCTTGCCTGGGTGGTACAACATACTCATGTCATAATCCTTTAATAATTCTAGCCATCTTCTCTGATGAAGATTCAAATCTTTTTGACTAAACAACACTGTAGACTTTTGTGATCAGTGAAGACATCCACAAGAACCCCATAGAGATAATGTCTTCAAATCTTTAAAGCAAACACTACTGCTTCCAATTCAAGATCATGAGTCGAATAGTTTTTCTCATGAACCTTCAACTGTCTGGAAGCATAAGCTATGACTTTACCATGCTGCATCACAACAAAACCAAGTCCAACTCTAGGGGCGTCACAATATATTACAAACCCATTTGTACCTTCTAGTAAGGTTAATACTGAAGCAGTAGCGAGTGGAGTCTTTAACTCCTGAAAACTCTTCTCACATTCGTTAGACCACTAAAACTTCACCTTCTTCTCGAGTTAATTTGGTCAAAGGGGAGGCAATGGAGGAGAATCCTTCAACAAATCATCTATAATAGCCAGCTAGACCCAACTGCTGCTATCTGTCAAAGAGGTAAGTCTTAGCCAGTCCTTAACTGCTGGTATCTTTTGAGGATCCACCTGAATACCCTTTCCGGAGACCACGTGACCGAGGAAGGCAACTGATTTTAGCCGGAATTCACACTTGCTGAATTTGGCGAATAACTGGCGGTCCTTGAGACTTTGTCAAACTATTCTCAAATGGTTTGCATGTTCCTCCTCTATTCTAGAATAAACCAAGATGTCATCTATAAAAATAATGATGAACATGTCTAGGTACGGCTTGAATATCCTATTCATCAAATCCATAAAAGCTGCAGGAGCATTGGTTAGTCCAAAAGACATAACTACGAATTCTTAGTGATAAAACTAAGTTCTGAAGGCTGTCTTCAAAATGTCACATTCTCTGATCCTGAGCTGGTGGTATCCTGATTTGAGATCTATCTTGGAGAAACAACTAGCTCCCTGAAGCTGATCAAACATGTCGTCAATCCAAGGTAGAGGATACCTGTTCTTGACTGTGACTTTGTTCAACTGACGGTAGTTGATGCACATTTTGAGGGTATCTTTCTCACGAATAGTATTAAGGCACCCCACGGAGAGATATTGGCCTGATTAAGCCTTTATCTAGAAGGTCTTTCTGCCATTCCTTCAACTCCTTAAGCTCAGCTAGAGCAATGCTATAAGGAGGAATAGAGATGGGCTGGGTATTTGGAAGAAGATATATGCCAAAGTCTATTTCCTGTTCGGGAGGGACTCTAGGGAGGTCCTCAGGAAACACATCAGGAAACTCATTCACTACCGAAATTGACTGGGGTATCGAGGTCTCGGAATTAGAATCTTTGACCCTAACCATGTGGTACATGTACCGTTTGGTGATCATTTTCGTACACTTAAGCTACAAAATGAAAAGACCCTTAGGCGCTGAATTACTTCCCTTCCATTCTAAGGCTGGTTCATTAGGAAATTGAAACCTGACGATTCTATTCCTACAGTCGACTAAAGCATAAAAAAAATGCAGCCAGTTCATATCGAGGATAAGGTCAAAGTCGACCATGTCTAGCTCTACTAGGTCCACTGTAGTGACTTTGCTCAAAACTAAGACTGTACAATTTCTGTACACTCGGCTAGCTCTAACTGACTCACCAACTAGAGTAGAAACTGAAAATAATTCAGAGAGCGTTTCTGGACTAATATCAAGATGGATTGCAATATCCGGAGTCATGAAGGAAAGTGTGGATCTTGGATCTAGTAAATCATATACATCAATATGGAAAAGTCACAACATACAAGCAGCCACATTAGGTGAATTCTCTTGATCCAGCTTGGAAGATAGAGAGTAGAACTAATGTGTTGTGGGTTTACAACACTTTCGACACTTAAAACTGAGGAAATAAGCATGAACTTAGGTGGTGTTTATGGATATGAGACACTTTACTTTGTTTTCTGGGAGATTAGGTGTTGGAGTTGAAATGTACCAAAGAAGAAAAAAAATGCTAAAAAGGGCTAATTACGGATCTCAGTATGAGCCACACCTTCTTGGTACGAGCCGTACTGAGAGTTGTGGAAAAGTATAGACTACGTGTTTGAGGCAAAAGGCATAGTACAACTTATTGTATGAGATGTACCACCCTGCTATGAGCCATACCATAGCAGTCATGATAAATACCAGAAGATGCTGCACAAGACAAGTCTCTAGGAACGGGTAGTAACTATGGATCGTGATATCTACCTAAGACCCATACCAAGGAGCCGTGGTAAACTCCATAATAATTGAAGAAGGGCAGATCTTAATGTACGAGTGGAAGTTATGAGTCGTAGGATGAAGGTACGAGTCGTACCAAGCCACTCGTGAAAGTAAACAAAGGATGCTAGAAGTTGCAAATTCAAACCACAACCAGATTTTACGACTCATAGGTTCATGGTATAAGTCGTACCATGTTCCAACACTTAGACCAAAATTAGAAGAAGCTAGTTAATGTACGAGTGAAGGTAAGACCCGTACAATCATATTAAGGGTCGTAGGTGAAGTCGGTGGCAATTTTAATAGTTTTCCTGTTAATTTAGGAGAAGTTTCTAAATATTTATATAAATACTTTTCTAGGTTATTTTTGTTAAAGAGATTCAGCTTTGGAGAGAGACAATTTGAGAGACGAATTGTAGTGAGTTTGGAGTATTGGAGAACAACTTTTAGAATTTTCTTGAGATGATTCTTCCATTATTCTTGACTTGTTCTTCATTAATTCTTGCAATAATCAAGTGTATCTTCTTCAAATTATCTTTGTAAGTTCTAAATTATGTGTTTATCTATGAATACTTATAATTCTCTTATAATCATGAGAGGCTAAAACCTCCACAACTAGGGTTGTGGGAACTATGGTGAGTTAACAAACTAGGGTTGTACAAAGTGATTCTAAACCAATTCTAAACACTTGTATTGTATTCTCTTCATTTTTGATGTTTCTTAATGGAGCGCAATGTTAGGGATTGCCAGAATTCATTACTTGCTTGAACCTAGAGAAGTAGAGATTAGGAAAAGAAAATTACAACAAAGCTTTGATTTTTATGGGTCATTGTATGACTTGAGCTGCGGTAGCAGGATAGTTAATTTGGGATAAATTCATAACGGTTGAAGTGAAATCTCTCATGAGACCTAACTCGGTAAATGATCATAGTTATCCAATAGGGACGAACCAGTCATTTGGATGAATCCTAGTTATCAAGTTCTACAAGTAAGCATTGGGATAGAGCACAAGTGTAAAATCCGAAATAGTTATCAACCCATGGGGAACACTTACCGAAGTTAATTGCATAATCTTGATAATCAACAATCAATTCTCAATATTTTCATATAATTGCTTTTATATAAACCCCCCTTTTGGAGATCACACACTTAAAAGCTTAAATACTAGTGTTATTCTATATCTTGACCATATTCCCTGTGGGATCGACCCCAACCTTTTGTTTGATTCTTTATTGACAATGTCCATGTCATACTTTTCCTGGAGTGTGATTTGAGCGTTATCAAAAAGTTGCATCATTGCCTGGAAATACAACTTAGGATTATAGTAATTGTTGTGTTTAACTTTTAGTTATTATTTCCATGTTTACATGTTTCTTTTTGGTATGTGATTCATTCAAGCTACAACAAGGATGCTTCATCTTAAGAACCACCTATGTGAACACCCAGATGGAAAATAAGAGGCTGCTAATGTCCACGGGAGATCTTTAGTAGATGTTGAGTCCGGCCAACTAAAATTCAAGCTGAATAAAGAGGATGTCACTTTTAATGTCTGTATGTTGATGAAGCAGCCTAATGAGTTTAGGGTTGTCTCAGCTAATAACGCTCAAACTCACTTTCTTAACAAAGTAGGAAGCAGACGTTGTCAATAAACAACCCAACTAAGGTTGGGGCCGAAACCATAGGGAATATGACAAGAACTAGACTAATGCCTGTATTTAAGCTTTTAGGTATGTTATCTCCAAATTGGGGGGTTTATAGGAAAACAATTGTAAAACAAGAATGAAAATCAGTTGTTGTTTATCAAGATATACAATTTACTAGGATAAGTGTTCCCCATGGATTCATAACTACTTTGAATTTACACTCGTAATCGATTCCAATGCTTACTTATAGAGCTGATAACTAGGATTCATCAAATGACTGGTTCGTCCCTATTGGATGAATATACTTAATCACCAGGTTAAGTATCATGAGCGATTTTAATTGAACCTTTATCAACTTGTTAACTATCCTGCGACCGCAACTCAAGTTATACAATAATCATAAAAATCAAGGCTTTGTTATAATTCACTTTTTCTAATCTCTCCTTCTCTAGGTTCAAGAAAGTAAAAAATTCAGGCAAGTCTTAACGTTGCACTTTGTTAAGAAACATTCCAGATGAAGAGAATACAATACAAATGTTTAGCATCAGTTTCAAATCACTTTGTGTAACCCCAGTTCATTAATCCACCATGGTTCCCACAACCCTAGTTGTGGAGGTTTTAGCCTCTCATGATTGTAAGATTATGATCAGTATTCATAGATAAAAACATAATTGAATACTTACAATGATGATTGAAAGAAAACTGTTTTCAATATTGCAAGAAAAGATGTCGAACAAATTCAAGAATAATTTGAGAAAATCCAAGTTATGATCTCAAGAATTGCTCTCCAATATTGTCAAAAACTAATTACAAACTTGATAATAATCAACCTTTAACTCCTCTCTAATGTCTGCCGACAAAATATGAACTAAAATAAACCTAAAAAGTATTTATATAGATAAAAATCCTTTTCATAAGTTAATAGGGAAATATCCAAATATAGCGTCGACACATCTTATGACTCCTCATACGACCCGTAACAGGATTGTATGGGTCGTTCCTTGTCTCGTACATTCATTGGCTTCTGTAGAATTTGCTAAGTGTTGGCATCTGGTACGACTCATAACAAGATCCTACGATTCATGCAATCAAGTCGTGGTTTGGCTCTGGGAACTCCGACATCTTCTGAAGATTTCTATGAGTGTCTTGGTACGCCTCGTACCTTTCCCATACAACTCATAATAGTTTTCCGTATCATGAGGTCTGCAAAGTCCAAAAAATCACAGAAGTTCTCCACAGGTCTTGGTACGGGTCGTAGGTAGATGCTATGATCCCTAGGTGCTACTGTTATCAAGAGATTAAATTGTGCAAATTTCTCTGAAATTTCCTATGACTCAAGTTATGGCTCATACCAGGATGGTACAACTTGTATTGAAAGTGGTACTTTGCCTTTGTCTTGTATCATTCTTCTGGGCTTTTTCACGAGTCTTAGTACGGCTCGTACTAAGATCAGTACTTGGCCTCTTTTCTGCACTTTTCTACATCTTTTACACATTTTCACTCCAACAACTATTTTTCCTAAAAACAAAGTAAAAGCACCTCATATCTATATAAACACACCTGAGTCCGTGCCATTTTTCCAGTTTTAAGCGTTGAAAGTGCTGTAATCTCACAGAACATCTACACCCTCAACTTAAGACTTTTGCATGTCCTCAAGAAAAGGAAACAAAAAACTATAAAATAAACATGACGATCAACTAGAAAATAAACCTAGGATACTACAACCGATACTACAGCCAATACCAATCAAAACTTGCACTATGAACACAAACAACTTTTGACCCTTCTCAATGTAAAACAAATTAGCTATGCACATCAAGTGACCACAAACCATGATAAACAAGGATTAAAATATGTCATCTGGTTATTAGCAGAGAATGAAGTTATTACCAATGCTTTTCACATAGACAACTGGTAGAATAAAACACAAATCATGTATCCTCACAACAAATGAAGTCCCCAACTCACAGATATATGAAAATGTGAAACTTGGGACTGAAACAAGTAAGACTCTCACCCTCACAAGGAAGTTCCAAGTATTATACGTCGGATACCACAAGCTTGCCCTTATTTTTTCTACTTTGGCTTTTTGGAAAGCTAAACTAGGATCACTATAGAACTTTGTTCATCTTGTAATGTAGACTTCAGGCTGGGTATGGTAAATACAGAATTTTAGTGACTAAATCCTCCTTGGCACCACATACTTGTGGCTCCACTTTACGCCTTTTTCACCCTATTTTCAACTTTTTCTGCTTTTTCTTCCCTTTCCTCCACTTTTGTGCAATGTATGAGTGTGATATGTTTTCAACGTTTTCATTCATTTTTTCTCTTGTATTTTCTTTTCAAATTTTCTTTTTCAGCTTTATTTTTCTTTTCTTGTCACACTACACCTCATTTTTAACCGTTTTTCCTTTCTTTCCCTTTTTTCACTTTCCCACGATCTATGCACTCCTACTCTAGCCACCTTTAACTTAGGCATTTTGCTTGGATTGAGGTTCACAATGTCTAAGGAGAGACCAGGGCCAAAACAGGTTCATTATAAAAATGGGTAAGGTTAATCGTTAACTAAAGAAAAATTGTCCATTTAAGGCTCAAAATCGGGATCAAGGGAATCATATCATTTTGGTAGGGCAATTTAAGCTAAAATAGGCTAAACAAAAACAACTTTCCTAACCAGCCATCCTAAAACCTATGTAAAGACCAACTGGGCAAGTTCTAGATCCTCTACGTAGTATTAAACTAAGTATTAATCCTCACTCACTCATGGTACATGTTTTGCATTAATTCTACCTATCCAGTTCATACATGGCTAACGATAACTACTCATATTAATACACTAAATAATACAAAATGATCCACAGAAATCATGCTCTGCAATCAACAAGTACAACTAACATCCAAAAAATTTTAAACAGGGTCATTTTTTTTCCAAAACTTCAAAACTAGCACATTTTATTGGCTGAGTAATCCTAAGCTACTTTCTAATTAAACAAAAACATCCTAAACATGTCTTTTCTACTAGATAGCATGCTCGAGGAAAAAGAAACACGGTAAGAAAACCCTCGGACGAATCAAAAGTCCCAAAAAAATACAAGTACACCCCCTCCCCTTTTGTAAAGCATGCTTCATCCCCAAAGCATAGAATATAAAAGCACAAGGGAAAGAGACATACCTGTGGCTACTCAGACTTCACCTTCAATGGGTTGCCTCTCATGCAACACCTAATTTAATGTCACGGTATGACCTAACTTTCATGATTCTTTAGGCGTCATCAAGGTACACTGCGTCAATTCCTCTTATCTCCTCGGTGTCTCCCAGATACAACTTTATCCTTTTACCATTCACCTTAAACCTATTACCATACTGATTTTCAAGCTCCACTGCACCATATGGGGACACATTCACCACTCTATATGGTCCCATCCGCCTAGATTTCAATTTTTTGGGATGCAGGCGGAGCCTTGAATTGAATAGTAAGACCAAATCACCAGCGTTGAAATCCCTCGTTGCAATCTTCTTATCATGTTAGATCTTCATTCTTTCTTTATAAATGGCTACACTCTTATAAGCTCGAAGATGAAATTCATCTAACTCATTGAGCTGGTCGAGTCCCAACTTGGCTTCTTCATTCCAATCTAAGTTCAGCTTTTTCAAAGCCCATAGTGCCTTATGCTCTAACTCTACTAGCAGATGACATGAATTTCCATAGACTAGCTGATATGGAGATGAACCAATAGGGGTCTTATAAGCTGTTTGATATGCCCACAACGCATCGTCGAGCTTCCTAGACCAATCTTTCCGGTTGGTATTCACCGTTTTGGCTAGAATAGTCTTTATCTACCTGTTAGACACTTCTACCTGCCCACTTGATTGAGGATGGTAAGGTGTTTCCACCTTATGCTTTAGGACATATTTTTCTAGCAGAGTCTAAAGAGACGGTTATAAAAGTGTGATCCATAGTAACTGATGATTGCTTTGGGAGTACCAAACCTAGCGAATATGTGCTTCTGTAGAAATGTTATGACACTTTTTCCTTCATTGTTAGGTAGTGCAATAGACTGTACCTATTTGGATACATAGTCCATGATCTTGGGCAAATTTATATGCCCAAGTGATACTCAAATGTGTCATTTTTCCTTGTTTATCTATCGATGTTTGTACATTCTCATGTGAATTGTAATAAAATGTGAATTTATACTAACCAACATGATTAGCATTGTTTTGCAGGAAAAATATAATGTTATGGGGCTAAGATGCATGTTGGGAGAGATCGGGATTGGACTCGGAAGCTAGCAAGGGAAAATGCACAAGGAAAGCACGAATTAAAGGGGCTCCGCGATGGAGCCGTGTCACGCTGCCATCGCGGATGCCTTCTGCCTGGATGCTTAAAATATGTCAAATTCCAGTGAAGGTGCGTGTTGGGGCTGTGGCACGTTGGCCTAGCCCCGCATTTCACGCCGTGCCACGTTGGGCCTTAATACTTGGACGACCGGATTTCAGTGAGGGTCCGCGTTGGTGGCGTGTCACGGAGGCAGTGCTCCGCGATGCACTCCGTGACACGTTGCTTGTTATTTCGGAAAAAATTCCCACTAGTATAGATAGAACACTTAGGTTCATTTTCAATTATTCTGACTTAGTGGAGCAAGAACGTGGGTTACAGACAGTTGAGGGGACGAAAATCTCAAGGTTTTTCTCTATCTCCTTCTTCTTTATTTCAATTGCTTGTATGATTAACACTCATTTAATGATGTTTAATCCACAAATGAGTGGCTAAATTCCCTTCTTGCTGAGGTTAAGAACATTGTATTGAAATGTGATTGTTGATAAATTGGTTTTTCATCTTTTCTTCCATGGTTGTTCTATTGATTCTTGTTCTTACTGCGTTAATGTGTGGCCAACGTTAATATATATCTAAAAAGTCCGGTTTCACTCTAGAGAGCACGAAATTGGAAAGTTGTGAATTGATAGGATATGATCTTTTCTTAGTTTGGGAAAATTGAGAATTGATTTACCTTCAGGATAGAAATATACCTGAAAGTTGTATTAGTCAATTAAGGAATTGATTTTGTATGGCTAGAACATGAATTTCGTTTTATCACAGAAATGTAGGTGGAAGGTTCATGATTCTTAAGTTGGGTTAGAGAGTTTTAATCCATAGGCAATAATTCTTGACTAGCAACCGGAGGAAAGATTAACCAAATTGTATCGATAATTTATTTCTCTACATGTTCATTTAACCTCAGCACGCTCATACATATAGTTCAGACTCTAATTGTATATTCGTTTTAGACTTAATATAAAATTAGGAACAAAATATAAAAATCTTTTTCACACTGTTGTCTGCAATTTAGAGTTAAAGTTTATTGACACTTGATTAGATTGATACCTTAGTCCAGTCCCTGCGGGATCGATACTTGGCTTACTTGAGCCACTTTATTACTTGTTCGACCACGTGCACTTGCGTGTAGTTATACCAAACAAGCCGAACAAGTTTTTCATGCCGTTGCCGGGGACTGGCAATTGGTAATTTTTTCTTAAGTGTTAGTTTACTATTTCTTCTTAGTGTTGACAACTTGGTCTTAGCCTGTATTTTGCAGATACTATTTTCTGTTGAACACTGGTAAGAGACAAGGAGCTGGTGGACTCATATTTAGAGCCGGAAAGATAATTTCATCGTCAAAGGAGAGAAGCTCTAGAGAAAAAGCTGCAGTTGCTCAGACAAACAATCTTGGAGCAATAACCGAATCCACCAGTTGTAAGGGCAATGTTAGTGCCCGAGGACATGGCAGCTAGGCCGGTTCGCGAGGTGGCAATCCCACATGCTAACAATGTCACATCTAGTATCCCAAACCTGAGCCAGGAGGGAGGTTCGAGCTTAAACAAAATATGGTGCAATTGCTGCACACCAGCGGGCAATTCACAGGTCTCCCTCATGAGGATCCAAAGCAAAATCTCCAAAATTTGTTGGAGATAAGTGACACTTACATCCCCTCTGGAGTGTCATCAGATTATGTCAGGGTTACATTGTTCCCATTTTCACTTTTGGGAGAAGCTAAGAGGTGGTTGAAAGCTGAGCCACCTACTTCCATCACCATGTAGGATGATCTTGCAAAGAAATTTTTAATACGGTTCTTCCCATCCGGTAAAACAGCAAGACTTAGAAGTCAAATTTTGAGTTTTAAACAGAGAGAGGGAGAGAATCTGTTTCAGGCCTGGGAGAGATTCAAATCTATGTTGCGAGATTGTCCTCATCATCACCAATCCAATGATGTGCTGGTGTATACTTTCATAGAGGGTTTGGAACCCCACACAAAAATCTTGCTAGACTCAACAGCTGGGGGACAAGCATTAGAGAAGACTTATGAGGAGCTGTATACCTTGTTGAATCGTATTTCGCAGGGAAATCCGGAGTGGAATGCGGATTCGTCAAGAGGAGGAACAAGGAAAGCAGCAGGAGTCCTAGAAGTGGATGGTTTTACAGCTATTGCTGCACAGATAGTTGCGTTATAGAATCAACTCAACACCCACTTCAGTAACATGAGCATGAACCAGACTCAAGCCCCAGTGAATGTAGTGCAGCAGATTTGGTGTGAAGTGTGCGGGAGTAGTGAACACTCAGCTGAGTGTTGTGGAGCAAATCCTGATTCGGTAAACTTTGTGGGAAATGTACAGAGGAACAACCACCTACAGTATGGCAACAGCTACAATTCCAACTGGAGGAATCACCCGAATTTCTCTTGGGGTAGCAATAACCATCAAGGGCAAAGTTAGAGTCAAGGGGCGCAGAGAAATCAAGGAGGACAGCAGAACTATCAGTCACAATACAGAAGCAACAATGCACCTCCTCCACCACCATCACCCAGCATTGAGGAGATGTTCAAGACAATGATAGCTAACCAAGCTCAATTGCAGGCTGATTATGTGAAATTGGCAGCCGAGGTAAGGAACAATCAGTTAGCTACAAAGGCGCTGGAGTACCAGTTTGGGCAATTTGCTGGAGCCCAAAACACCAGGCCTAGAGGAGGACTTCCGAGTGACACTGATCCCAACCCCAAGCAAGTGAATGCAGTGACCACAAGGAGTGGTTTACAACTTAAAGAGGTGGAACTAGAAAGACCACCTCAACAGTCGGGAGCAGCAGAAACTGAGAGGGAGCAAAGTGATGAGAGGGGGAATAAAAAGGATGCTAAACAAGAAAGACCACCACCCCCGTTCCCTCAACGATTAAAGAAACACAAGGAGGAGGCGTGTTTCAAAAAGTTCATGGAGGTGCTTAAACAGGTACACATTAACTTACCTCTTGTTGATGTTTTGCAGGGAGTGCCGAAGTACGCAAAGTATATTAAGGACATCGTGGCGAACAAAAGCAGGTTAACTGAGTATGCTACGGTGACTCTTACGGAGGAGTGCACTTCCCGGATACAAAACAGGTTGCCCACAAAGCTCAAGGACCCTGTGAGCTTTACAATACAAATTACAATTGGGCAGAGTATCCGAGCTCGTGGATTATGTGATTTGGGAGCGAACATTAACTTGATGCCGACATCGGTATTCAAGAAGTTTGGGCTAGGGAGTCCTAGACCAACAACAGTGATCTTGCAACTAGCAGATCGTTCCTTGGCAAGACCTGATGGCATTGTGGAGGACGTGCTGGTGCAAGTGGGCTCCCTCATCTTCCCGGTAGACTTTGTTGTGCTGGACTTCGAGCCAGACACGGAAGTCCCATTTATTTTGGGACGTCCTTTCTTGGCGACCAGGAAAGCGCTGATTGATGTAGCTGCAGGGCAGCTAACCATGCGAGCACACGATAAGGTGTAGGTGTTTGATGTGTACAAGGCCACCAAGCTCCCGGCCGTGTACGAGGAACTCTCAGTGATCAACGTGATTAATCGAGCTGATGTTGTCCAGAGTGTTGAGTCACGGGAGTTATTGGGGAAACCACCGGAGCGATGTAAGTATTAGTGGGGTGAGGACGGTGGTCGAGAGAAAACGTCCGTCACCCTAGAGGACGATTGAGCTTAATGACGTCGAGCTGCGACGGTAAACCAGGCGCTGCACGGGAGGCAACCCGTGAAATTTTTGTAAAATGTGAATAGATTTCGTAGAAAAAAAGAAAAAAGAAAAAAATGAGAAAAATAAAAAAATAATAAAAACAAAATTTTTATTTTATGTGAAACCTATAAATTCTAACCAATTTCTTATTGTGAGATGAATTTCAGGTTGAACGGAGGATAAATGTGCACAGGATCGCAAAGGAAAAATCGAGGTAAGAAAAATAATAAAAAGTGGCAAAACAGTGAGCCCACGCGATGGCTCCATGTCACGGAGGAGGGCCTCCGCGTTACCCTCCGTGACACGTTGAAGGTAATTCTGGAATTTTTACAAATTCCAAAACACCCGCGCGATGGCTCCGTGTCACGGAGGGCATGCTCCGCGTTACCCTCCGTGACACGTTGAGGGTAATTTCGCGTCGGGTCACACCGGGTCGCCGGGTGACCCGTGCGAAAAACCTTCTTTTTAACCCCTTTTTTCCCTCATTTTTACCATTTTTTCACTCCCCTCCGCGACAAACAATCCAAAACCCCCCTTCCCCAACGTGACACGGACTAGGAGCTCAAATTTGTCAACTTTTCTTCGATATCATCGAATTGAAGGTATGTTTGTTAACTTTATCTCATTTCTTGCCTTATTTTTCCGATTTTTAGCATAAGAAGTGAGGAAAACTTGCCCTAAGTGTAAATTGAGCATGAATTCATGTAAATTAGTGTTGATTGATGTTCATAGTATTGATGTGATGGTATGAACTCGATAAATACATGTTTGATTGAAATTCTTGCGAAATTGTAGCTAGGGTTAGAATTCAAATATGAAGAAGTTAAAATTGAGTTGAAATGTGAAATTCTTCTTGGTTTGTGCATGTTGGGTGAGGAACATTATGTTGTGCTTAACGTTAAGATGATTAAGGCGTGACGGATTGTCGGGTTAATGAAGTTGTTGAAATTGCATAGAAATTGGGAGAACTGCATCCGTTTTATTGATAGAAATGTTTGCTAAGTACTATGTGATGAAATGTGAATGATGTTAATGTTGTGGTTAGCTGTACGAAGTTTGAGTAGTACAAAAGAATTTATACCATCGAATTATCTGAATGCACAAGGCATATTTGTTGGTTTTGTTATTTTTGTAAATTAGAAATAAGTATGATCTTGCCGTAATGCAGTGATTGTGGCTAAAGACTAAGTGTGGGGTGGCCTAGCTTAACCCAACCTTAGTCAAAGAACATTTTAATTTGAATAACATTGGGACTGTCTGTTTGGTTTGATAGGAACGATGGCAAGAAGGCAAGAAAAAGGGAAGGGCGCATCAACATCAGGCGCTGGAAGGAAAAGAATTAGATTGGGAACAACAGTCCCAGCAGCACCAGCGGTTCCACGCGGCCAACACCATCAATATGGAACCCGATGGGTGACAGAGGAGGGGAAGAAATGGTACACAAAGCATAAGGAAAGCAAATACTTCCCCGAAGAACACATTGCTAGGGAACCGTTGGCACAGGAGTTTCCCAGGATTGTCCATAGGATTGAGGCAGCCGGGCTGAACTTCATCTTTGAAGAGCCCAAGGAGTGCAACCTGCACCTGATTCGGGAATTCTACGCCAACTGGAACCCTACACTCAGAAGTCACACCATAAAGATAAGGAGGCAGATAGTCACTTTTGAGCCCCATCACCTTAATGCCATTTTGGGGGAGCGGGACACAGACGCCCATGTGCTTCGGCAGCTGAAAATCACTCCACCATATGCGGACATCAGACGCAACTTGTGTGGAGCCCGATCTACAGCACGGTGGAGCAGGCATAAGGAGAGTGGCTACCATCAGACTTTGCCCTACTCACAGATGAACAGGGAAGCCATGATATGGCTTAAGATTGTTTGTTCCTTCCTGATCCCGGGGGTGCATATGATGAATGTCACCCGGGATCGTGTGTGCTTGGTTTACGCCCTGATAAAAGGGCTGGAGATCAATGTCGGGGCGGTGATCATCTCCGCCATGAAGAGAGCCCGTTTGCATCAAGGGCACAGGTACGGGTTTGGTGGCTTACTGACCACATTCCTGAGGGGCCTGGATATTGAGGAGGAGGCCCTTGACTACATCCTGCAGATGGAGAGGCGGGCCTTAGATGTCACCAAAACTAAGGCACCCGACACCACTCGCAGGCCAGTTCTCACACTAGCCGAGCAACATGCTCGGGATGATCAGTACATGGCTCGCATGTTCGGGATGCAAATACTCCAGCTGCGCATAGGAGGGAGGCCGGCAATAGAAGATGAGCTGTGGCAGCTCGAGCTAGACTACCCTTTTGGTGAAAATGCCAAGGCTCTATGCCGAGTGGGGCCAGTTTTTGTAGAGCCCACTGATGATGATGTCCCCACAGATGAGGAGACACGTCGTGATGACTCCGATGTGGAGTCGGATGATGACGACAGGGGCGATTCAGACATGGGAGACGAGGCAGCGGCACCTGACGAAGAAGTGGAATACTTTGATTGATCAGGGAGTTTCACCACCTACTTTCGTACTATGCTGAAATTTGTGAACACTGGGGACAGTGTTTGATTTAAGTGTGGGGTGGGAGTAGTTGATGTTGTTATTAATGTATGTCTCTGTTCTGTTGTTGTGCTTGGATAAACTTGTGACCCTGTGATTTTTGTGTGTATGTCTGTATTGTAATTAAGGTGAAGCTATTGTGTGGCTGTTGTGTGCTGTTGGCTGGTTTTGTACATATTTTTTTTATCGAAATGATCGATATTTTTAAAAATTTTCATGAATTTTTTTATTTTTGGGTTTCTCGGCGTTTGTTTTCGGTTCTTTTACCGAGAATAGTCCCATTGAACCGAAGTCGTAATTAGTGATCGTTCCCTATGATGGATGGATGACGACCGTCTTAAGGGAAATGTAGTCGTTAGGAGTAGATTTCTTTTGTTCATTTTTTCTTTTAGTTTTTTTCTTTTATTGGTTTGCATCCCAAAACCTGTCGTTACTTTATGATTGCGAAATTCTGGTTGCGTGTTGTACATGATATTTGAAATGCAAAGGTGATTCGTATGAAAGCATGCAACTTTGTAAATATGTTGAGATACCTAGGCCATAGAGTTCGATTCAGTGTGATTGAGGCTTAATGCTTGAATTCTTGTAATTAGCTGATTGAAGAGTCTGTGAATATGTCTTGAGTTGAGCATGTGGAATGAGTGTATGGTGAGGTTTCGTTTCTTCCATGCTATTGTGAAGTGTCTAGAACTTTCCTGGTGTGTGTAAAACGAAATGAAGGATGTGTATTGTAGGAAAGGATGTAGGCATTTCTTTGCTTTAACCGAAAGTTTTTTTCATTATCGTACCTACCTTGAATGTACACCCTAGTTAGCCCATTGAGCCTTTAGCCTATTTCTTTATTTTGTAAAAAAGGTGTAAACCGAGCTTAACCCCTTCTTTTCATTATCCGTGAATTTGATCCAAAACTCTTAAGCGCTCAAGAAAAAAAATAATTAAATAATTTTCCCACAGCGCCAGGGAGTGAGAAATTTGGAAAGAAAAGAAAAAGCAGAGTGATGAAAGGAAAGAAAAGGTCGAAGGTGCACTTGGTATAAATCAAATATAATGAAGATGTATAAATAATCTTTGTTATTAAGTCAAGTTTTCTTAAAGATATGGGGTCGAAAATAAAGACAAACTTCAAGAATGGGATGATGAAGGAAGAAACAATGTCCATAAGGTTGATGGGATGGATTGAAAAAGCGCTTAAGGAGGCTAGTTGTTATTATTGGTTAGCCCAGTATTTGCTAGTTCCGTAGCTTACATTACAACCCGTTAAGTCCTACGTGATCTTACATCATGTGTCCTTATATTAGTGGAGTAATACACTAAAGGCAAGCCTATGGTTCATGACATGATGCGTGTGAATTCTTTTGAGAGAGAGAGCGAAATCTTGTTTATATGCCCCTTCATGTAATGTTTGGAGTTCATGTGATTAAAAAGGGGAAAATTCTCTTGTGTGGTGAGGGCACATGCTCGACGAGAGATTAAAAATTCGTGTCGGATATCTTGATCAGCTGATTTGCATGAGTTTGCCGATATCGAGAGTCGATTCTTGAGTCTAGGAGGTCTTAATGTGTTGAAGGTCAGTGTATTGATAAGACTATGCATGTTTTCTTGATGATTTGCTGTATTAAATAATCGATATAACCGTAGCTTGAATTGTCGAGCCAAAGTAGCCAGGGTTGGGTGTCAAGTGCATGAGGTGTAAGATTATTGTTCGGGGACGAACACGGATTTAAGTGTGGGGTAAGTGATCTTGGGCAAATTTATATTCCCAAGTGATATTCAATTGTGTCATTTTGCCTTGTTTATCTATCGATGTTTGTACATTCTCATGTGAATTTTAATAAAATGTGAATTTATACTTACCAACATGATTAGCGTTGTTTTGCAGGAAAAATATAAAGTTATGGAGCTAAGATGCATGTTGGGAGAGATCAGGATTGGACTCGGAAGCTAGAAAGGGAAAATGCACAAGGAAAGCACGAATTAAAGGGGCTCCGCGATGGAGCCGTGTCACGCTACCATCGCGGATGCCTTCTTCCTGGATGCTTAAAATATGTCAAATTCTAGTGAAGGTGCGCGTTGGGGCCGTGGCACGTTGGCCTAGCCCCGCGTTGCACGCCGTGCCACGTTGGGCCTTAATACTTGGACGACCGGATTCCAGTGAGGGTCCGCGTTGGTGGCGTGTCACGGAGGTAGTGCTCCGCGATGCACTCCGTGACACGTTGCTTGTTATTCCGGGAAAAATTCCCACTAGTATAGATAGAACACTTAGGTTCATTTTCAATTATTCTGACTTGGTGGAGCAAGAACGTGGGTTACAGGCAGTTGATGGGACGAAAATCTCAGGGTTTTTCTCTATCTCCTTCTTCTTTATTTCAATTGCTTGTATGATTAACACTCATTTAACGATGTTTAATCCACAAATGAGTGGCTAAATTCCCTTCTTGCTGAGGTTAAGAACATTGTATTGAAATGTGATTATTGATAAATTGGTTTTTCATCTTTTCTTCCATGTTTGTTCTATTGATTCTTGTTCTTACTGCGTTAATGTGTGGCCAACATTAATGTATATCTAAAAAGTCTGGTTTCACTCGAGAGAGCACGAAATTGGAAAGTTGTGAATTGATAGGATATGATCTTTTCTTAGTTTGGGAAAATTGAGAATTGATTTACCTTCAGGATAGAAATATACCTGAAAGTCGTATTAGTCAATTAAGGAATCGGTTTTGTATGGCTAGAACATGAATTTCGTTTTATCACAGAAATGTAGGTGGAAGGTTCATGATTCTTAAGTTGGGTTAAATACGAGAGTTTTAATTCATAGGCAATAATTCTTGACTAGCAACCGGAGGAAAGATTAACCAAATTTTATCGATAATTTATTTCTCTACATGTTCATTTAACCTCAGCACGCTCATACTTATAGTTCAGACTCAAATTGTATATTCGTTTTAGACTTAGTATAAAATTAGGAACAAAATATAAAAATCTTTTTCACACTGTTGTCTGCAATTTAGAGTTAAAGTTTATTGACACTTGATTAGATTGATACCTTAGTCCAGTCCCGGTGGGATCGATACTTGGCTTACTTGAGCCACTTTACTACTTATTCGACCACGTGCACTTGAGTGTAGTTATACCAAACAAGCCGAATAGTCCACCGCCACCAAGATGTATTTCATCATATATGAGCTAACAAATGGGCCCATGAAGTCAATATCCCATACATCAAATAACTCAACTTCCAGGATAGGGGTCAATGGTAACTCATGCTTACGAGTAATTCCAGCTTGTATTTGGCACTGATCACATGCCTTGGCATAATCATAAGCATCTTGGTGAATAACGGACCAGTAATACCCGCACTGCAGAAATTTATGTGCAATTCAGATACCACTGATAATGTCCAAAATATATTCTTAAATCAAAGAATATACACGGTTGTTATATCAAAACAAGTAACCTGATAAGTGCCCGGGGTCGAATCCCACGAGGACTAGGGATTGATGAATTAAAGTGTCGACTGAGAGTTGATTTTATCTTGCACCAGATAAATTTAACATAAAACAAGAAAATGGGGGAAATAAACTTTGCAGAGAATTACACAAATTTATTTAGTGAATTATAACTAGAAGGATCAGCTAAGTTGTTGACAATATTTGTAAAATACTAGAGGTGCGGTGTAGATGAAGTACTAATTATATTGGGATGGACCAGGTTAACTTCGTAAGTTCAATAAATGTAAATAATCTTAAGAAATAGGTAGCCTCAGCTTCCCAGCCTATTGACTACCCCTAACTAGAATTTTCTCAAACTCTAGCTGCAATTTAACACACCCGAATTGATTTGGATCAACAACTTCATTATTCCTAGCTATTAGTTGCTAATTAGGAAGGAGGAAGTAATTTCAGCTATTACCAGCTTAATTTTACAACCTTACATCCATACACTACTAGATTCCCTTCCAATACTTAATTATTCTCTCCCGAGAAACAATTAAGCAAGTATAGATAGACCCATATCATCATCAATGGATCTTCTTTAATAGATTAAAAGGAATTTAATAGATTTACACTTAATTGAACATTATGAAGTTAACTCTAGCAATACCCAATCTAATTAAGTATTCATCATCACACACCTCTACTTAATAATTTTAGCTACTCATAGTTAAGAAATTCAAAACACAATCATCAAAAGCATCATTGAATTTAATAAGAAGTGTAGATAAATCAAAAGAACAATTATCCTTCAACTACAACTAAAACTAAATAATACCAAAGAAGAAAAGAGAGCAGAGTATCTTTTACAATTTGCAACCAAAATCCCCCTTTCTCAGCTAAAAAATGGTCTTCATCTAAAAAGAAAAGATGATGTGATATGTACTTGGCTTATCTCTCAATCTCTCTATCTTCTCCCTCTTTTTCTGCTTCCTTTTCTGCAATGTACTTCTCTTTCAATTTATATCCTAAAAGTAGGGTACGTTTCCTTCCTTTTTCATCAATGGACAATTTTACCCTTAATAGCATCGCTCTGGAACCGGCGAAGGCACCTATGGTTCGCCGATGAAATTCGTGAACCGCCTGCTACTTGCTCTTCTTCTTCAGTCATTATTATTCAATTTCGATCCGTGACCCGCCGGACCTTAAATACCTATTCCAGACTTTTCTAAGTGGCATTCGACGACTGAACCCGCATCCTGCCACAGTTGACTCGTGAACCGCCGATGACATTCCTCTGACAAGGAAGTTACTTTCGTCCTTTTAACCAACATTTTTCCGGTTTACCAAATTTCAACAAATAAAGGAAGTAAAATAATACTCCTACAGAATCATGTAACCATATTCAAATTAAAACAGGGGCCAAAGAAATGTTACCGAATTGGAAGACTATTTGCACACTCTTCTAGCCTTAAAAAGGAAAATAACTCAAGATCGCAGGAGCACCTTCAAGTGAGTATGGAGTAGATAGTAGGATTAGAGTGATTTTGATGGTGAAATATGGATAGGTATTTATCGGTGAAAAGTGGGAATGTTATAGGTTGAGGGGAAGGTAAGGAGTTTAATGTAGGTGAGTTGGTGGGGAGTTGGAAGGTGAAAAGGTGGGAAAATGGAGAGAGTGAAAATGAGAAATTTTAGGAATAGGGAATGTTGGGTAATGGAGAGAAAAAAATGAAAAGAAAAATACTAGGAAAAGGAGGCTATGAGAATATTTGCAGAATTAGGATAGCTGGAAAAGTATTTGGGATTTTGTGGCCAGTCTTTTTAAATTTCTCATTTTAATTCAGGACGAGCCCGACTGTCGATCCAATTTTGCGGTTTGCTACTACTTTGCATTTCAACATGTTTTGTAGCCAGTGATCTGGTTCCATCCGGCATGAGACTGTAGCCCGCCGGTCATACACCTAATCTAAGCCTCGCTTCAGGTGTTCTGCTTCAGACTAGCGACCCACGAATTAAATTCGACAGTTCACCGGTGTCCCGCCGATGCTTTAGTTCAACACTTAGCTTTCTGCTTTAGGCTCCCTTATCTTCGGCGATCCACATTTCTGGACCGGCGGCTCGCCGCTCTTTCTCCGATGCTCCCATCATGATTTGCCTCTCACTTTGCTTCTCATTTCTCAATTCTTACACAAACAAAAACATCAAATAATTCAATAAAAACTTGGGTTGCCTCCCAAGAAGCGCCTTATTTATTGTCGTGGCGTGACGTAGTCCTTTATGCAATTTTTCATTTCTGACAGATCATCATCTGCTTTCATCTTTCTCAGCTTCACTCCCTTACCCTTATCATCATTTTGCAATACTCCAACTACTGTGCATTCGGGTGGAGTTCGGGCTGATGGACATACCTTGGAGTGACTTCCTCACCACCAACCCAAAATTTTAACTCTCCAAGCTCCACATCTACCACTGCTCTCCCAGTAGCCAACGAAGGCCTTCCCAAAATAATGGGAACTTCCACATCCATGTCATAATCCAGAATAACAAAATCAGTCGGGAGAATGAACTTGTCAACTCGCACCTGTACATCTTCTAGCACCCCCACAGGTCTTTTTATTGACCTATCCGCCATTAGTGACCGCATCGAGTTGGTTTCGTACTTCCGAGGCCTAATTTCTTGAAAATGAGCAGGGGCATCAGATTTATACTTGCACCGAGATCACATAGAGCCTTCTTAAACACACAAATTCCAATCGTGCATGAAATTGTAAAAGCTCCCGGGTCTTCCCTTTTTGGGGCAAGGTTGCCCATCATTACCGCACTACAATGGTGCATTTTCTTCTCAGCATCAACCACCTTCTTCTTTTTCAACATGTCTTTCATAATCTTGGCATAACCAGGCATTTGGATCAAAGCGTTCACTAACGGTATGTTTATGGACAACTTGCTAAACATGTCAACAAACTTCTTAAATTGATCTTCCTTATTTTTCTTGGTAAGCCATTGTGGTTATGGTGGTGGGAGTCTTGCTTCAGCTCTATCATCAACCAGAGCCTTCATGCCTGCTTCTTCATCATCCACTTGAATGTGGTTCTCATCATCCTTTTCCTTTGTTTCTTCTTCATCCTTTTCTTCATTCTTCGGAATCATTGGCATTTTATCACCCTCATCTTCGTCAACTACTTTTGAGTTCTCCACCTCACTAGGCTTTCCTAGTACATCTCCAATCCTCTTATCACTTCTAGTGACAATACCCATACATTGACTATCTTTTTTCGGATTAGGCATTGTCTCACTAGGTAATGTTCCTTTCATTCTTGGGTTCATTTGGATTGATAGGTGATTCATTTGAGATTCCAAATGCTTGATGGATGCCGAGTGTGAACTCACTGTTTGAGCGAGGTTAGACACCTCCCTTCTTAACTCTTTCACTCCACTTTCGGTCGTCTCCACTTTCTTCAAAACTCTTGAGAGCATGTCTTCAATTTTGGAGCTACCTGCATCACTTAATCCTGGCTGGTTTTGAGGATTTCCAACCTTAGGAGGTGGAATATATGGATTTTCACTTTGATGGTAACAATCACCTTCTTGGTTTGGCTCTCTATTGTTCCACCTCTCATTCCTTTCGGGCCATCCTTGTTGTTCCCGATTTCTCCACCCTTGGTTAGCATCCCTTGGGTGCCACGGGCCTTGGTATGCTTCTTGAAAGCCAGTTCGAGGCCCTCCCATTTGGTTACCCATATATTGGCATTCTTCATCATATCTTGGTGGTGAAGGCTCTCTTTCATATTGTAGGGGACCTTGCATTTCCACAACATTTTCCACCTTCGAATCTGCTCCCATCACATGCTTGGTCATCAATTCTAATTGTGTCATCATCTTGGCCAGAGTCTCATCCCACTCATCATCTCTTTTCCACAACTCTTCCACCAATGCACTTGAGCTGATCTCATGAGTGGAAACACTCGTCTCCCTTGTGTGCCAGGCCCTGTTGGTTTTTGTCATTCGGTCAAGGAGAGCTTTGACTAACCCATAAGTTTGGTCCATGATTGATCCTCCAACTAAGTTGTTAGCAACAGATTTGTTGATTGAATCAAGGGCCCTATAGAAGCTTTAGAGAAGTACTCCATCCGGTAATCCATGATTTCGGCAAAGAGCAACCTTCTTTTTAAACCTTAACCATGCCTCATACAAAGGCTCTCCTTATTCTTGGAGGAAGTTTGTGATATCATCCCTCAGTTGTAACATCTTTGAGAGAGGGAAAAACTGATCTAAGAAAGCCTCGGTTAACTCTTGCCATGAAGTAATACACCCTGGAGGAAGTTCCTCCAGCCACATTGTTGCTTCTCCCGTCAATGAGAAAGGGAAAAGTATCAACCTGATTGACTCTTGGCTGATGTTGTGATGTTGAAGGTCTGGCAAATTTATAAGAAATTCCTCAAATGCCGATTTGCATCTTTTCTTGGTTTTCTGCCAAAAATCCCTTTCATCTGCAATAAGTGCAACATGGTGCTAGTAACACGGAACACCGCATTCCCTACTGTCCGTGGTAGGCGAATGACACCTGCAACTTTTGGCATCACCGGATTATCTTCGTCAAGTTACATGTTCCCCTCCACTGAGCTATCTCCTACTTGGGAGTGATGGCTAATGAGGTGGTTAGCTCCTAACAACAAGGCAGAAAATCAAATCAAGTAACTATGATGTGCACTAATTTAATTTAATAATCAATCACAAGATCATCAAACACCAATCCCCAACTACGGCGCCATTTTTGATAACGCCCAAAATATATTCTTAAATCAAAGAATATACACGGTCATTGTATCAAAACAAGTAACCTGACTAGTGACGGGGTCGAATCCCACGAGGACTAAGGATTGATGAATTCAAGTGTCGATTGAGAAGTTGATTTTAGCTTGCACCATATAAATTTAACATAAAACAAGGAAATGGGGGAAATAAACTTTGCAGAGAATTACACAAATTTATTTAGTGAATTCAAACTAGAAGGATCAGCTAAGTTGTAGACAATATTTATAAAATACTAGAGGTGCGGTGTAGATGAAATACTAATTAGATTGGGATGGACCAAGTTAACTTCATAAGTTCAATAAATGTAAATAATCTTAGGAAAAAGGTAGCCTCAGCTTCCCAGCCTATTGACTACCCCTAACTAGAATTTTCTCAAACTCTAGCTGCAATTTAACACACCCGAATGGATTTGGATTAGCAACTTTACTATTCCTAGCTATTAGTTTCTAATTAGGAAAGAGGAAGTAATTTCATCTATTACTAGCTTAATTTTACAACCTTACATCCATACCCACTACTAGATTCCCTTTCAATACTTAATTATTCTCTCTCGAGCAATAATTAAGCAAGTACAGATATCTTTTCGACCCCGATTTCGTAGGAGCAAGTCAGAATGATTGAGAAATAGAACCAACCCATATCATCATCAATGGATCTTCATTAATAGATTGAAAGGAATCTAATAGATTTACACTTAATTGAACATTATGAAGTTAACTCTAGCAATACCCAATCCAATTAAGTATTCATCATCACACACCTCTAGTTAATGACTTTAGCTACTCATAGTTAAGAAATTCAAAAACACAATCATCAAAAGCATCATTGAATTTAATAAGAAGTATAGATAAATCAAAAGAAAAATTATCCTTCAACTACAACTAAAACTAAATAATACCAAAGAAGAAAAGAGAGCAGAGTATCTTTTACAATTTGCAACCAAAATCCCCCTTTCTCAGCTAAAAAATGGTCTTCAGCTAAAAAGGAAAGATGATGTGATGTGTACTTGGCTTATCTCTAAGTCTCTCTATCTTCTCCCTTTTCTGCAATGTACTTCTCTTTCTATTTATACCCTGAAAAGTAGGGTACTTTTCCTTCCTTTTTTAGCAATGGACAATTTTACCCATAATAGCATCGCTTTGGAATCGGCGAAGGCACCGACAGTTCGCTGATGAAATCCATGAACCTCCAACTACTTGCTCTTCTTTTTCAGTCATTATTAGTGAACTTCGACGGTTCACCCAGCGATTTACTGATGCCGATCCATGACTCGCCGGACCTCAAATACCAATTCCAGACTTTTCTGAGTGTCATTCGGTGACTGAATCGGTGTCCCGCCATAGGTGACTCGTGAACCACCGGTGATATTCCTCTGACAAGGCAGTGACCTTTATCTTTAACTGGCATTTCATCGGTTAACACCTGCGTTTTGCCACTTCTGCTCATTTCCTCCATTTACCCCCATTTTAGCTCTTTTCTTCAAACTTAAGCACCTGGACACAATAAAAGAAGAAAGGGCATAAAATCCAAATAATCAACTTGAGAACTAAGCAAAAACTCAAACTTTAGAGTCTAATGAGTTGGTAAATTACCAACTCATCAACCACTATGATGAACCCCAACCGGGAAGGAGTGACAAGCCTCTAGAATGGTCAACATCTCTACCTCTGGAACACACCTCTAAATCAATCCATCTACACAAATGCGGAAGAAGTATGGTTCATCCCAATAATACCTCCGAGAATCAAACAAAAACTTCTTCTTTTGTTGCGGTATCATATCTGTTGGGATCATATTGCTAACCAAATAATTTGCATAGTTAGCAAACCTAGAGATTAGGTCTTGAGATGCAGCTATACCTATTCACTTGAGAAAGCATCATCGATATCAATCTCCTCCTTTACTCTAACCTCAGATTCCAGTCTAGACATGTGATCGGCTACCTGATTTTCTGTTCCTTTCTGGTCTTTTACCCCAAACTCAAATTCTTGGAGCAACAACACCCATCTGATCAACTTGGATTTAACATCCTTTTTAGACATTAGGTACCTCAAAGAATCATGGTCTGTATGGACAACTACCTTAGTTCCAAGCAAGTATGCGCGAAACTATTCAAATGTAAAGACCACTGCTAGCAGCTCTTTGTTCATTGACTGTTTTAGTTCTTTTGGGTTATATTGAGTGTTTTACTATCATAATAGATGGGGTGAAAAATCTTCACTCTACATTGTCCTAGAACAGCACCAAGGGCCACCCCACTAGCATCACATATTACCTTAAATGGAAGAGACCAATCTGGAACTATAATAATGGGAGTAGTGGTAAGTTTCTCCTTCAGGCACATAAAGGCTTTCAGACATGTCTCATTAAATACGAACTTCACCTCCTTCTCAAGCAGCTTGCATAATAGTTGTGCAATCTTTGAAAATTCCATGATAAACCTCCTATTGAATCTACAAGCCCTGAAAAGCTTTTGACTCTTTTTAGGAGGTGGCAATCCTGCTATTACTTTAATTTTTGTCTTGTCCACCTCTATCCCCTTTTTTGATATTTTGTGACCCACTATTCCTTCTTTGACCATAAAGTGATCCTAATTCAGTACTAGATTAGTTTCTTCACATCTGTTCAACACTTTGCCTAAATGCTTGAGGCAGGATTTGAATGATTCACAAACAACTGAGAAGTCATCCATAAATACGTTGATGGTATCCTCTACCATATCTGAGAATATCGACATCATACAACATTGGAATGTGGCTGGTGCATTGCACAACCCAAAGGGCATTCTCCTGAAAGAAAATGTTCCATATAGGCAAGTGAAGGTGGTTTTCTCTTGGTCTTCCGAGGCTATAAAGATCTGATTGTACCCCGAATAACCATCAAGAAAATAGTACCAGCCTTTACCTATCCTGTCAAGCATATGATCCATGAATAACATTAGAAAATTGTCCTTCTTTGTCCAGTGGTTGAGCTTTTAGTAATCCATACATACAAGCAACCCTGTGAATGGTCTTGTCGGTATCAGCTCATTTTTCTCATTAGGCACCACTGTGATCCTACCTTTCTTTGGAACACATTGTACCGGACTTACCCACTTGCTATTCATAATGGAGAAATCTACACCAACGTCTAACCACTTGATAATATCCTTCTTCACTACTTCTTCCATTGGTGGATTCAGTCATTGCTGATGCTCTATCCTTGATACATAATTCGGCTCGAGCTGGATTTTATGAGTGCACATCCTGGAGGGATCCCGATTATGTCAACTATGGTACATCCGATTGCCTTTTTGTTCCTTTTAAATACAGTGATCAAAGCTTCTACTTTCCAGTCTATCAAGTTGGCTGCAATAATTATTGGCAAAGCATTGTTTCCCCCCAAAATGCATATTTTAGGTGGGAAGGTAGTGCTTAAGTTCCAGAACTAGTGGTACCTCCACTAATGGCTTTGTTGGCGGAGTTACACGGTTCTTCAAGTCAAGGTCTAACTTCTTTGGTGTGAAGTTATACGACCCTATTCCTACTAGGGTATTTACCAGTTCCGTGTACCCCGATACTCCATCTCCCTCATAATTCATCAAGATGGCTGCTAATGTATCAATATTCATCATCTCTCCTATGGGCACTAGAAGCCTCTTGTCTTCCATCTGAGTGCTCACAGAGGTAGCTTCCTTGGTGTAACCTGAATGAATCACAGAAGAAAAAAAGAAAACGTAAACGGGGAAATAACAACCAAAAGTTAAACACAAGCAATTAATCTAATTTTAGCTGTATTCCCCGACAACAGTGCCACTTTTTGATAATGCTCAAACTCACACTCCTGAAAAAGTATGAAGCGGACATTGTCAATAAAGAATCCAACAAAGATTCGGGTCGAACCCACAGGGAATATGGTAAGAACTAGACTGATGCCAGTATTTAAGCTTTTAAGTATGTTATCTCCAAATTGGGGGGTTTATAGGAAAACAATTATAAAACAAGAGTGAAAATTAGTTGTTGTTTTTCAAGATTTGAAATTAACTAGGGTAAGTGTTCCCCATGAGTTCATATCTACTTCGGGTGTACATTGCGTGATCTATTCCAATGCTTACTTGTAGAACTGATAACTAGGGTTTATCCAAATGACTGGTTCATCCCTATTAGATGACTATACTCAATCATCGGGTTAAGTCTTATGAGCAATTTCAATTGAATTATTATTAACTTATTCCAAATTAACCATCCTGCGACCGCCGCTCAAGTTATACAATGATCATAAAAATCAAGCCTTTGTTGTAATTATCTTTTTCTAATCTCTCCTTCTCTAGGTTCAAGCAAGTAAAGAATTCGGGAAAATTCTAACATTGCGCTTCATTAAGAAACATTCAAGATGAAGAGAATACAATACAAAAGTTTAGCGTTGGTTTCGAATCACTTTGTGTAACCCCAGTTCATTAATCCACCATGGTTCCCACAATTCTAGTTACGGAGGTTTTAGCCTTTCATGATTTTAAGATTATGATTAATATTAATAGAAAAAAATATATGTCACACCCCATCTTGGAAGGCATGAACTGGTACCTAGTGCCATATTAGGTCTGGACTAACCTGGCTGGCCTGGTGCACTACTGATGCACGCTTGTCACTTAGTTCAAGAAATCAACGAGCTATATTTCGGCTGTAAACACAACCTTTGGCCGACAAGGCCACCTGTAAAAGAAGACAGCTAACCACCAACAAAACTATAACAGGGATCCTATGTGAGCGGATAAGCCCACCATGTTGTCTAATTATAGCTGAAATGAAATCAGGAAGCTAAACTATGCTATAGCTGACAATGCTGCTAACTGATAGTTAAACAAGGCCCCACGCGTCCATCACATGAAATAAACATACATAGGCTCCACACAGCCAATAACAAAAGCTAACTACTAGAAATCCTAGCCTGCAAGCTCTAAAAGTGAAATAATAGTCGAGATAGGGCCTTGACCTACCCATAAGCTGTACAACAAAAGAACAAACCTCTAATAACTTTCAACTCCTGAGGGAAGGAGCTGAATGAACTATTGGCTTTAGCTGAAGGCTAAGAGCGTCCTGAACTACATCTATCCGCACCTGCAAGAACATAATGCAGCACCCCGAGGATGGGCATCAGTATAATATGTACCGAATATGTAAGGCAGTAGGATAATAAATGACAGGAAGTTGGTAAAACTAAAGTAATCAAGAAAGAGAGTAAGAATTTAACTTGAGTAACCTTACCGTCTGAAGTGTCTAACTAACAAGTTTATATACACAAACAAGAACCTAACCAGGAACCCATAAGCCTGGAAGGTACAAAAAACACAGAATAACCTACCTAGGCCTCATAAGCCTCAGTAAGTACAAACAATGTCCACTTCTGCTGTTTGACTACTAATGGCTGTAAGCATATTGTATCTCTGGAATACTCGTTCTTTGAAACTAAACCTGCACCTAATAAGCTCTTGTAGTTGTGTCTGTGTCTGGATTGTCTGGGCTATACAAATGGACTCCGAGCCTTGGCTCGATGGTGGGTCATAATGTAAATGCTGTAGCTAGATACAGCCCTCACGACCTCTATCTGGGGTAACTCAAGATAGCCCTCACAACCTGAATCTGATAGAACTTACTATGGCCCTCACGACCTCAATCTGATAGGACTCAATATGGCTCTCGCAGCCTCAATATGATAGATCTCAATATAGACCATGTGGCCTCAATCTGATAGAACTCAATATGGCCCTCACGGACTCAACACGATAGAACTTAATATGGCCCTCAGGCAATAACTTCTAACAACCCAAACATCATAAGGAAAACTAATTTAGCTAGGGTTAATTCTGATGAGGGTTACAATATCATTAGTGTCATCTCAATTCTATTCATAACAGCTGATCATAGTAGGTTTACTCAAAAAAACTATAGTTACACAAGTCTTACTAACTTTATGACGAACATAACTTGCCGAAAAGGACAACCTTACATACCTCAAGTGCTGACTTTCATTTAACTGGCGAGTCTCAACTGGCGACCGGTGGTTCTATCCAATTGTAGCCCTTATACTAAGAAAATAGAGCTAATTTCAATAATAAAACTTAGAAAAACTATAACTTTCGATAATAATATCAATTGCAATTCAACTGTAAATAACTTCGCGAAAACCTGCAATTTCTCGAGAGTTTAGAAGGGAGAAACGCTTACCTAATGCGTGTGACCATTTAGGAATCAATTTAAAATAATTCTGATAGCTTTTACCCGGCAGAGCTCTAGTTTGCCGAGCAAATTTTCAAGAAATAACACTGTATTAATGCTCCCCGTAGGCCTAGAACTCGTTACCCGAAGTTAATTTATGTTTGGACGGCATTTGGTAGTGTAATCGGGCGAAATTTGGTTGAAAGTTACGTTCTCTCTTTACCTTAGCTGTGGGATTAATTTGTGTATGAAGTGAAATAAGCCAAGAAATACATATATACATATGGGTGGTGGCAGGAGTGCCGCCCCGTGCCTCCCATCGCGCCAAAATCCCGCAGCGCTGGCCCTGTACACGCTGGTCCCATCCGACCTTGCTTCTGAGGCTTTTCCTACACGCGTTAAGCTCTATTTATTTGTCATAAACCCATGTGTATGCCTATTAATCGATAACGTTTTATAGGGTATAACTTCCTCCCCCCTTAGGAAGATTCATCCTCGAATGTCATCTTCAGGCTTAAAAGAGTCAACTCTTTTAACTAGTTCTTAGGAAAATTTTGGCAGAGTCTCCTCTACAATATGAACTATTCGAAAACCTGAAATGCAGAAGAGTCCAACATAGGCGCCTCACAGGATGCTATAACCAGCTATTTCACCACAAAGAGGTAGCCAGCTAAATAGTACTGATAACATAAGCAGTAAAAATAAAAACTGAATAACAATATCACCTTAACTGTATAATCTGAGTCAATCCTGGAACAAGTGATGATATCTAGACCTCATGTCATCCTCAGCTTCCCAAGTCATCTCTTCTTTATTTTTGTTCCTCCACAACACTTTAACAAAGGCAACGTCTTTAGTTCTAAGTCTACGAACCTATCTATCTAATATTGCAACTAGAATTTCTTCTTAGGCTAATTTATTAATAACTTGAACGTCCTCAACTGACACAACTCGCGATGGGTCCCCTGTATATTTTCGCAACATAGACACGTGAAATGCTGGGTGAACAGACTCTAACTCAGAAGGCAACTCTAATTCATATGCCACTAGGCCTATCCTTCGAATAATCCGATACGACCCAATGAACCTCGAGCTAAGCTTTCCTTTCTTGCCAAATCTCATCACGCCCTTCATCGGCAACACTTTAAGAAATACCCAATCGTCTACATTAAACTCCATGTCTGTACGCCGCACATCAGAGTAGGACTTCTGACAACTCTGGGCTGTCAGTAACCACTCTCTGATAAGTTTTACTTTCTCTTCTAATTGGTGAATCATATCTGGTCCGACTAACTCTACCTCTCCTACCTCAAACCATCCGATGGGGGACCTACATTTCTACCCATATAATGCCTCATAATATGCCATCTGAATTGCAGAATGATAACTGTTATTATATGAAAACTCAATAAGGGGTAAATGCTCATCCCATCTTCCTCTAAAGTCTAGCATACATGCCCGTAACATGTCCTCGAATGTCTGAATGGTGCACTCTGCCTGGCCATCTGTCTGGGGATGAAAAGCTGTACTCAAATTAACTTGTGTCCCCAAAACTTTCTGAAATGATTCCCAAAATCTAGCTGTAAACTATGACCCTCTATCTAAAATGATAGATGCTAGGACAACGTGCAACCGTACTATCTCTTTAATATATAGCTCAGCGAAATCTTCAGCTAAGAATGTGGTCTGAACTGGCAGAAAGTGAGTTGATTTTGTCAACCTATCAACAATCACCCAAATAGAATCAAATTTGCATCTCGTACGAGGTAATTAGTAATCCTGTCACAAAGTCCATATTAACTGCCTCCCATTTCCACGTAGGTATAGCCATCTCCCGAGTTAGGCCGCCAGGTTTATGATGCTCAACTTTTACTTATTGGCGATCAGGACACTTTGCTACAAATTTGGTTACACCTTTCTTCATTCCAGACCACCAGTATATCTCTTTTATGTTGTGGTACATCTTCGTTGAACCAGGATGAAGAGAGTAACGAGAGTAGTGTACCTCTTCCATAATGTACAAACGGAGCCCCACTACATCTGGAACTGTTACACCCCGTAAATTCTTGACATTTAGATGGCCTATTCGCATGTTGGTTAAGTGTTTTAGAATGCCATAGGTGCTAGAAAAAGGACCCGGGGAGAGACCAGACAAGCGTCAAGTCGGAGTGTCGCAAGGCAAATGCGACTTATAAATCGCATTCGAGAAATATAAATCGCATTCGATAAATACGACTTATAAATCGCATTCGACAAATGCGACTTAAAGGCCCCAAGTATATAAGGCCTTCCCACTTCGTTTTAAATCATTTCCCATCTTTTAATTTCCAGTAAGCGACCAAAAATAGAGGAAGACGAGGATTCCATACAAATATTCGTCCGATTACGCCGTCAAACGCAGTCCAAACTCAAATTAACTTCAGGTAGCGAAGTATAAAGCTGCAGAGAGCATTCCTATGGAGTTAGTTTTGTGAAATTCGGTCATCGAATCGTCTTTCTACCAAGCTAAGGTAAGTGGAATTTCTCCAAATTAGTGTCAATATACTCCTAGCCCTAAAATGAGTATTTCTCCCTTCTGGACTGCCGAGAAATACCGAGTTTTCGGATATTTTTTGATAATTCAAAGTTTGGGCAGTATATATATTCAAAGTAGTGTTTTCTTACAGAATATTGATGAATTTAGTTTTATTTTCTATGAATATGAATGCAGTAAGAAGAAATAGCTGGATATTGGCTGAGTTACGCCAGTTAGTCAAGAAGTCGGCAACTGAGGTATGTAAAGCCAGTTTCTTCAGCAAGATAGTAATTCTAGTATAGTAAAATAGAATAAATTCCTGAAGAACGTTTCAAAGTCGAGTATTATGCCAGTGTGAATTCAGTAAACATGCTTGAATAATTATTATTTCATATTCAGAATAAAAGTCAGTAAATTAGTATCAGACAGCGAGATATTATTCCAGACTCAATATAACTCATTATCAGATTTAGTATAATTTAGTAAGGCATTCAGAATAGAATATCAAAACATGGACAGTATTATCAGATTTAATATATATGTTATATGTGATTATTGTTGTTTGTAGAGACCTGATTGTTCTATGTTGGGCACCCTTAGAGCTTCCTTGCTTCCCCAGGGTTAATAGCTGTGTCGATTTGCCCGCCAGAGGGTAAGGATACGTTACTCCAAGGAGTGGCATGCCGTCCGCCAGAGGACGAAGATGGGAGGAAACATTCCCCATAGTAGTCTGATCAGCATTATAGCACACCCCCATCGAGCACTTGCGTCTGGGGTACAGATTACAGATTACAGATACAGATCTCATATCACAGTTTACAGGAGTCCTCCGGACTCAGATACAACTATATTTAGGGGCCTAGAGAGCCGAAGTTGCATACCCAGGGGGCCGACGGGATGCTCGTAGTTACTAGGTGAGTGGTGTGAATAGTTACTAGGTGGATGGTGACCGGGGTAGGGGTATATAGATTGCATGTTGATTGGTACCTTCCGACTCATGGGGGTTGGTATAGTTCTTGTATGCTATATGTGTTATTTATTAAATTGATAGACAGAAGGACGCCGCACTAACAGGAATGATTCTCACCTTCTCTCCAGTACAGTTTAGCTCATTTCAGATTCTGCTATCCTAGGCAGTCTTAGCCATCTCCTATACTTCAGTAACTATTCAGTATTACTGTTTATCTTCAGTTATGTTCTAGTTATTGCTTTGCATACTCAGTACCTATGGTACTGACGCTCGTTTGGGGGCGCTACATTACTTGCCTGCAGGTACTCATAGACAAGGAGCCGATCCCTCGTAATTCTAACCAGCACACAGAGTCATCAGCTTCTGTCATCCGGAGCTTGATAGCTAGAGGTTTATTTCTCTTTTTGTTGTACAATACGGGTAGGCCGGGGCCCTGTCCCGACCATCTTATTATCATTCTTAGAGGCTTGCAGATTGTATATTCCCTGTGGTTATTCGTACCGGTCATGTGAGGCTGTGTGTATGTTTTAGTTTGTTTATGATGGCCGTGTGGGGCCTTGTATAGTTGATAGTTGGTGACCTTGTCGGTTACAGAGCAGTTAAGCATTTAGTTCAGCTTTTCAGTGAAACTAGTCAGCATGGTGGCCTAGTCGGCCCGCGTAGGTTCCTTTATACTCCAGTGGTTCTAGTCAGCTATTGTTTTCTTACAGGAGGCTATAGGCCTAGTCGGCCAGAGGCTATATTTACAACCGTTATATAGCCCGTTGGTTCCATGAATCCAGGGTTAGAGCCAGCCTGGCACCAGAAGTGCTTAGGCTCAGTAGTCCAGCAGTCCAGGTCTTAGTAGGGCACCAGGTGCTAGTCATGCCTCCCAAGGTGGGGCGTGACAAACTTGGTATCAGAGCAGGTCGTATCCTAGGGAGTCTGCAAACCGTGCTAAGTAGAGTCTTTTCTGTGGATATGTTGTGCACCACATACCATATGCAGGGGGCTGCAAGGCATGATAGGATGGTTATTTTTTCTTCATATTCAGTCGTTCTATAGAGCAGTACAGTATAGGGTTGAGTCCCTAAAGCTTATCATACTCTTTGTTTACAGATAAAATGGCAGACCAGTGACATCCTATCACACGTAGAATATTGGATACCACAGCAGGAGAAGGCACCAGCAGGATGCCTCAGCCTCATTTAGAATCAGCCCGATCTGGGGCGATACAGAGGCATCATCTCGACCTTCACAATAGTCCCTATCCCACCAGGAGCCACTCGAGACGACATTACCTTCGACAGTTCCTGTACCTACACCATCCGACCAGGAAATTCAAAGTGCAGTAGTTATGTTGGCACAAATAATGGCTACTCAACGCCAGTCAGTTCCACCCATAACATCAGAATCATCAGGTGGGCCTGGAAGTTTGAGGGTCCGAGAATTTTTGGCACTAGGTCCCCCGCAGTTCACAGGGTCGGATCAGGCAGAGGACCCCCAGGACTTCCTGGATCAGATGCAGAGAATCTTCCGAGTCATGCATGTGACATCTACAAAGTCGGTTGAGTTAGGGGTATTTCGGCTGCGGGATATTACTGTGTTGTGGTACGAGAGTTGGGAAAGGTCTCGTGGGAGAGATGTTGCCCCTCCTACCTGGTCAAGCTTTTCAGAGGCTTTCCTGGACCGGTTTCTGCCACGAGAAATTCGACAGGCCCGGATGGACCAGTTTTTGCACTTGGAGCAGGGGGCGAGAAGTGTACGGGAGTACGCCCTGCATTTTGATTCCTTGGCCCGCTATGCTCTAGCCTATGTGGACACCATGCTATCTAGAGTCCATCAGTTTATTATGGTTCTAAACCCAAAATATATTGAGGCATGCATGACAGCTACGCTGCGGGAAGATATGGATATTGCTCGGGTGCAGGCCTTTGCCCAGACTATTGAGGGCCTTAGACAGCGGCAACAGGATAGCATACAAATAAATCAGGAACAGCGCTGCAGGGATAGATCAGATGAGATACAGGGGGAGATTTGGAGAGGGCCTAGGCCACGGTTGTCAGATAGGCCACCTAGACCCCCGCCTCCATCACAACAGCAGAGGGGTAGATTTGGTCGCTGGGGACAAACAGAGTTCTGCCAGAGTTCTCGAACGGTAGATTCACCCTGGCAGAGGAGGGCAGAGCAGAGCAGGTATACACCTCCACCTTTCCCTATTTGGAGTCGACCCCATAGTGGAGTTTGCAGATATGGCTCCACAGGGTGTTATATATGTGGGCAGGAGGGTTATGTGATGAGAGACTATCCAGCTAGGGGTCAGGGTAATTGAGATAGACAGGACAGGGCATCAGCAGGGTTGCGAGCTCCAGCAGTCTCGGCAGGGAGTAGGCCCTCAGTCCCAGCAGGCAGGGGCCGAGGCAAATCAGGGGCCTCGAGTTCAGGTACGGGCCCAAGCCATACCTATGCATTACCGGGGAGGCAGGACTCAGAGGCGTCTCCAGATGTGGTAACAGGTATGATGACTATTTTCTCTCACCCTGCTTATGTATTGATTGATCCAAGATCTACCTTGTCATACGTTACCCCATTTGTGGCTTGAAAGTTCAGTGTTGTACCAGAGTTGCTTCAGAAACCCTTTTCAGTATCTACACCCGTCGGTGACTCCATCATAGCCAGAAGGGTTTATCGAGGGTGTACAGTAGAGGTTGCTGATTGTCAACCATAGTAGATCTGGTAGAATTAGAGATGATTGATTTCGATACCTTTATGGGTATAGATTGGTTAGTGTTGTGCTATGCCAATGTAGAATGCTGGACCAAGACGGTCCGATTCCACTTTCCAGGGAAGGAAGTACGAGAGTGGAAGGGCAGTACAGCTACGCCAAAAGGTAGGTTTATTTCCTACCTTCAGGCAAGGAAGTTGATAGCTAAGGGATGCATTTTCCACATAGTCAGAGTCCAAGATGTACGTGTAGAGCCTCCAACTCTCCAGTCTGTTCCAGTGGTTAATGAATTCCCCAACGTATTCCCAGATGAGCTACCTGGTATTCCCCCATAAAGAGAAATAGATTTTGCAATTGATTCGCTACTAGGAACTCAGCCCATATCGATCCCTCCGTATCGTATGGCTCCTGCTGAACTCAAAGAACTAAAGGAGCAGCTGAAGGATCTGTTAGATAAGGGCTTTATTAGGCTGAGTACTTCACCTTGGGGTGCATCGGTTCTGTTGGTGAGAAAGAAGGACGGCTCCCTCCGTATGTGTATAGACTACCGGCAGTTGAACAAGGTTACAGTCAAGAATAAGTATCCGCTTCCCAGAATAGATGATTTGTTTGATCAGTTACAGGGGGCCAAATATTTCTCCAAGATTGACTTATGGTCCAGATATCATCAGGTTCGATTTCGTGAAAGGGACATTCCGAAGACTGCCTTCAGGACCAGATACAGCCATTTTGAATTCCTAGTCATGTCCTTTGGGCTGAAGAATGCTCCCATAATATTCATGGACCTGATGAACAGCATCTTCAGACCATACCTAGACCTGTTCGTGATAGTGTTTATTGACGATATTCTGGTATATTCTCGCTCAGAGGCAGACCACCAGGATCATTTGCGGATAGTGCTCTAGATTCTCAGGGACCGTCAGTTGTATGCCAAGTTCTCTAAATGTGAATTTTGGCTGAACTCAGTAGCCTTCTTGGGGCATATCATGTCGGATGCTGGTATATAAGTAGACACGCAGAAATAGAAGCAGTAAAAACATGGCCCAGACCTACCACTCCGACCGAAGTACGCAGTTTTCTAGGATTAGCGGGGTACTATAGAAGATTTGTTGAGGGATTCTCCACCATAGCGGCACCTCTGACTAAGTTGATGCAAAAAGCAGTAAAGTTTCAGTGGACGGAGGCATGTAAGAAGAGTTTCCAGGAATTGAAAGACAGGTTGACCTCCACCCAAGTGTTAGCATTGCCAGAAGGTACAGAGGGTTATGCAGTTTATTGTGACGCTTCGGGTATTGGGTTAGGATGTGTGTTGATGCAGCATGGTAAAGTAATTGCTTATGCTTCCAGACAGCTGAGGAAACACGAAAAGAATTATCCTACCCATGACCTAGAACTAGCCGCAGTGATCCACGCCCTAAAGATATGGAGACATTACTTGTATGGCGTCCATGTAGATATTTTCACTGATCATAAAAATCTACAGTATATCTTCACCCAGAGAGAGTTGAATTTGCGGCAGCGTCGCTGGTTGGAGTTGTTGAAAGATTATGATAAATATTCTGTATCACCCAGGAAGAGCCAACGTAGTAGCAGATGCCCTTAGCAGTTAGTCTATGGGGAGTTTGGCGTACTTGCAGCCTGAGCAGCGGGAATTGGCCCGAGAAATATACCAGTTAGCCAGTTTAGCCATTCGTGTAGCAGAAACAGAGGACAACAGAGCGGTAATTCAGAACACCGCAGTATCGTCATTAGTTGTAGAGGTAAAGGAACGGCGGTATGAATATCCTGACCTGGTTCAACTTAAAGACAGAGTTCAGCAAGGAAAAGCGTCGGATTTACAGGTAACTGAGGATGAAGTGTTGCGATGTAAGGGCCGCCTTTGTGTTCCAGACATTGCAGGGCTTCGCTAGTAGATTATGGGTGAGGTACATTACGCCCGCTATTCTCTCCATCCAGGTGCGACGAAAATGTACCACGATATCAGAGAAATCTACTGATTGCCAGGTATGAAGAGGGAAATAGCAGAATTCGTAGCCCAGTGTCCTAACTGCCAGCAAGTAAAAGCGGAACACCAGAAACCAGGCGAATTGACTCAAGACATAGCTATGCCTCTTTGGAAGTGGGAAGCAGTAAATATGGATTTTGTAGCAGGATTACCCCGTACCAGGCATAGAAATGACTCGATTTGGGTAATTGTTGACAGACTGACAAAATCAGCCCATTTTCTGCCAGTAAGGGCTACTTTCTCTGCCGAAGATTATGCTGAGTTGTATATCAGAGAAATAGTCAGACTGCATGGTGTTCCAGTGTCCATTATCTCTGACAGAGGGGTACAATTTATAGCCAAAGTTTGGCAATCATTTCAGAGAGGCCTGGGAACATAGATTAATCTGAGCACAGCTTTTCATCCTCAGACAGATGGGCAGGCAGCACGCACTATTCAAACGCTCGAGGATATGTTGCGAGTGTGTGTGTTGGACTTTGGAGGTAGCTGGGATGAGCACTTACCATTTATTGAGTTTGCTTATAATAACAGTTACCATTCAGCTATCCAGATGGCGCCTTATGAGGCATTGTATTGGCGAAAGTGTAGATCGCCAGTTGGCTGGTTTGAAGTAGGAGAGTCACTGCTGATTGGGCCGGATATTATTCATCAGTCAGAGGAAAAAGTAAAGCTTATCAGAGAACGCCTACTGACTGCTCAGAGCCACCAGATATCGTATGCTGATGTGCGGTGCAGAAACTTGGAATTTAATGTGAATGACTGGGTATTCTTGAAAGTTTCTCCAATGAAAGGGGTGATGAGATTTGATCTTGGGCAAATTTATATGCCCAAGTGATACTCAAAAGTGTCATTTTAGCCTTGTTTATCTATCAATGCGTATACATTCTCATGTAATTGGTAATAAAATGTGAATTTATACTAACCAACATGATTAGCATTGTTTTGCAGGTAAAATCTAATTTTGGGAAGCTTAAATGCATGTTGGAAGGGATCGGGGTTGAACTTGGAAGTGAGCACGGGACAAGGCAGTGGAAAGCACAAAATAAAGGTGCTCCGCGATGGAGCCATGTCACGCTGCCATCGCGGAGACCTTCTGCCTGGATGGGAATTTTCAGCCAAATTCCAGTGCGGGTTCGCGATGGGTCCGTGGCACGGTGGCTTGGCTCCGCGTTGCACGCCGTGCCACGTTGGGCTTTATTTCCTGGACCCCCAGTTCCAGTGAAGGTCCGCGTCCGTAGCGTGTCACGGAGGCAGTGCTCCGCGATGCACTCCGTGACACGTTGCTTGTTATTCCGGGAAAAATTCCCACAAGTATAAATAGAACACTTAGGTTCATTTTTCAATATTCTGACTTGGTGGAGCAAGAACGTGGGTTACAGGCAGTTGAGGGGACGAAATTATCAGGGTTTTTCTCTCTTTCCTTCTCCTTGTATTCAATTGCTTGTATGTTTAACACTCATTTAACGATGTTTAATCCACAAATGAGTGGCTAATTCATCTTCTTGCTGAGGTTATGAACAATTGTTGTGAAATGTAATTGTTGATCATATTGGTTTTTCATCTTTTCTTCCATGGTTGTTCTATTAATTCTTGTTCTTACTGCATTAATGTGTGACCTACGTTAATGTATATCTAAAAAGTCCGGTTTCACTCGAGAGAGAAAGAAATTGGAAAGTTGTGAATTAATAGGATATGATCTTTACTTGGTTTGGGAAAATTGAGAATTGATGTACTTTCAGGATAGAAATATACCTGAAAGTTGTATTAGTCAATTTAGGAACCGGGTTTGTACGGCTAGAACATGAATTGCATTTAATCACAGAAATGTAGGTGGATGGTTCATGATTCTTAAGTGGGGTTAAATACGAGAGTTTTAATTCCTTGGCAATAGTTCTTGGCTAGCAACCGGAGGAAAAGATTAACCAAATTATGTGGATAATTAATTTCATTACATGTTCGTTTAGCCTCAGCATGCTCTCATTCATAGTTCAGACTCACATTAGATAATTGTTTTAGCTTTAGCATAAAAATTATAAAACAAAATATCAAACTCTTGGTTACACTGTTGTCTGCATTTTTAGAATTGAAATATAGCACACTTGAGCAGATTGCACTTCATCCAAGTCCCTGTGGGATCGATACTTGGCTTACTTAAGCCACTTTACTACTTGTTCGACCACGTGCACTTGCGTGTAGTTTTATACCCATATAACAAACAAGTCGAACAAGATTCGGCTAAAAAGGCAAGCTCAGCCCGAGATTTGTTGGGCCTTATCAGATTCGCCAAAGAATAGGCCAAGTGGCATACGAGTTGAACTTACCTCCAAAGTTAGAGTCTGTTCATCTATTTTTCCACGTGTCCATGCTGAGGAAGTATATAGGAGATCCCTCCAGAGTTTTCCCAGTTCAGGATGTCTAGGTTACGGAGGAGCTGGCTTATGAAGAGGTTCCAGTAGCCATACTAGACTGGCAGATTCGCAGATTAAGAACTAAAGATGTTGCTTCTGTCAAGGTATTATGACGTAACAGGAACCGAGAGGAAATGACTTGGGAAGCAGAGGAAGATATGAAAGTCAGATATCCTCAGTTATTTCAGACTTAATCAGCCAGAGGTACGTAGTATTGTTGTTTTATGAGTTGCCTTATATTTATGTGTATAAATGAAATAGTTGACTCTAGTCTATTGCGTGATGAATACTATAGTATTGTGTGGAATACCTGTATTGGACTTTTCTGCATTTCAGGATTTTTGAGGTAGTCCAAATTACAGGGGAAACTCTGCCAAAATTTTTCGAGAATAAGTCGAGTAAGTTGAGATTCCTGTGAGCAGGAGTTTACATTTGAGGACAAATGTTCTTAAGGGGGAGAGGATGTTACACCCCGTAAATTCTTGACATTTAGATGGCCTATTCGCATGTTGGTTAAGAGTTTTACAATGCCATACGTGCTAGAAAAAGGGCCTGGGGAGAGACCGGACAAGCGCCAAGTCAGAGTGTTGCAAGGCAAATGCAAATTATAAATCATATTTGACAAATGCGACTTATAAATCGCATTCGACAAATGCGACTTAAAGGCCCCAAGTATATAAAGCCTTCCCACTTTGTTTTAAATCATTTCCCATCTTTTAATTTCCAGTAAGTGACCAAAAACAGAGGAAGATGAGGATTCCATACAAATAATTCGTCCGACTACGCCGTCAAACGCAGTCCAAACTCAAATTAACTTCGGGTAGCGAAGTATAAAGCTGTAGGGAGCATTCCTACGGAGTTAGTTTCGTGAAATTCGGCCAGCGAATCATCGTTCTATTGAGATAAGGTAAGTGGAATTGGTCCAAATTAGTGTCAATATACTCCTAGCCCTAAAGTGAGTATTTCTCTCTTCTGGACTACCGAGAAATAGCAAGTGTTTAGCTGTTTTTCGATAAGTCAACGTTTGGGCAGTATATATATTCAAAGTAGTGTTTTCTTACAGAATATTGATGAATTTAGTTTTATTTGCTATAAATATGAATGCAGTTGGAAGAAATAGCTGGATATTGGCCGAGTTACCCCAGTTAGTCAAGAAGTCGACAACTGAGGTATGTAAAGTCAGTTTCTTCGGCAAGATAGTAATTCTAGTACATTAAAATAGAATAAATTCCAGAAGAACGTTTCAAAGTCGAGTATTATGCCCATTGTGAATTCATTAAGCATGCTTGAATAATTATTTTGTCATATTCAGAATAAAAGTCAGTAAATTAGTATCAGACAGCAGATATTATTCCAGACTCAGTATAACTTAGTATCAATTTTAGTATAATTCAGTAAGGGATTCAGAATAGAATATCAGAACATGGATAGTATTATCAGATTTAATATATATGTTATATGTGATTATTGTTGTTTGTAGAGACCTGATTGTTCTATGTTGGGCACCCTTAGAGCTTCCTTGCCGCCCCAGGGTTAATGGCTGTGTTAACTCGCCCACCAGAGGGTGAGGATACTTTACTCCAAGGAGTGGCATGCCGCCCGCCAAAGGACGAAGATGGGAGGCAGCAATCCCCATAGCAGGCTGATCAGCATTATAGCACACCCCCATCGAGCTCTTGCGCCCGGGGTACAGATTATAAATTATAGATACAGATCTCAGATCACAGTTTATAGGAGTCCTCCGGACTCAGATACAGCTATAGTTAGGGGCCTAGAGAGCCCAAGTTGCATACCTAGGGGGCCAGCGGGATGCTCGTAGTTACTAGGTGAGTGGTGTGAATAGTTACTAGGTGGATGGTGATCTTGGGCAGATTTATATGCCCAAGTGATACTCAAACATACCATTTTTACCTTGTTTGTTGTGCAATGTGTATATAATATCATGTATTTGGTAATAAAATGCGAATTTATACTAACCAACATGATTAGCATTTGTTTTGCAGGATAATGTGATTTTTAGGAGCAAAAATGCGTGTTGGAACTATGTCGGAGTTGGACTTGGATGCGAGCGTGGAAAAGACCTCGAATGGCACATTTTACACTGGCTCCGCGATGGCACCGTGCCACGCTGCCATCGCGGTAGTACACTGCCTGGAGAGGAAATTAATTGGCAGATTCCAGTGAGGCATCGCGACAGCTCCGTGGCACGGAGACAGGCCTCCGCGATGGCCTCCGTGCCACGTTGAAGCCAATTATCCGGACCCTGAAATTTCCAGAGAAGGTCCGCGTCCACGCCGTGTCACGGAGGCCGTGCTCCGCATTGGCCTCCGTGACACGTTGCTTGTTATTCCGGGAAAAATTTCCCACTAGTATAAATAGCACACTTAGGTTATTTTTAAAGGGGTCTTCTTTTAGTTCTAGTTTTGAGCAGAGTTCAGGAGTGGAGAGAGGAACGTGGTTTTGTGGCAGTTGAAGAATAGAAAAGATAAGAGTTTTCTTCTCTTCCCTTCTTTTTTTTCCTTCAATTGTATGCATGATTTACACTCATTCTAGGACGATTAATCCAAGAATGAGTGGCTAATTCCTTTCTTGCTGAGGTTTTGAACTTGTGTAATGATTATTGGTAATAATTGATATGGCTTCTTCTTATTCTTGCATATTGTTCTATTAATTCTTGTGCTTAGTACATTCTTGATTGGCCACCATTAATGTATATCTAAAAAGTCCAATTTCACTCGAGAGAGCATGAAATTGGAAAGTTGTGAATTAATAGGGTATTGTTCTTAACTTGATTTGGGAAAATTGGGTTTTGATGTGCTTTCTTTATAGAAATATACTTGAAAGCCGTATTAGTCAATTTAGGAACCAGAATTGTAGTGTTAGGTCATAAATTTCATTTGATCACAGAAATGTAGACGAATGGTTTATGATTCAAAAGTGAAATTAAATACGGAAGTTTTAATTTCTAGGCAAACGTTCTTGACTAGCAATATGAAGAAGAGGATGACCAAATTATCATAATTATCAACTCCATTACTCGTTCTTAACCTTGGCATGAGCATATCCATTGTCTGAATTCAACATAAATAATAGTTGTTAAGTTTAGTATATAATTAGTTTAGAAACAAAACTCCCTAAATTCTTGATTGGATAGTTGTTAGCATAGTTAGAAATAGAATAGAAATATAGCGAACTAGGAAATTTTGCATATCCAGAGCAGCCTCCTTGGATCGATACTTGGCTACTTAGCCACTTTATTACTTGTTTGACCACGTACACTTGCGTGTCGGTTTTTAACACATACCGAACCAGCCGGACAAGTTTTTGGCGCCGTTGCCGGGGAGGCTAGGCGATTTGTAAAATTTTGTTTAGTGTAAATTTACTGTATTTGTATTTTATTTTTTTAAGTGTTAACAACTTGGTCTTAGCCTGTATTTTGCAGATTTTTATTTCTGTGAACACTGGCAAGGGACAAGGAGTTGGTGGAATCTTACTTAGAGCCAGAACGTGAATTGCATAGTCAACGTAGAGAAGCTCTTCGGAAGAAGCTGCAGTTGCTCAAACAGTCTACGATGGAGCAACCCAATCCACCAGTTGTACGGGCAGTGTTAGTGCCCGAGGAAGTAGCAGTCAGGCCGGTTCGCGAGGTGGCAATCCCACACGCTAATAATGTACATTCCAGCATCCGCAAACCAGAGCCTGGGGGGAGATTTGAGTTAAAGCAAAATATGGTGCAACTTTTGCACACGAGCGGGCAGTTTACCGGTCTCCCTCACGAAGATCCGCAACAACATCTCCAGAACTTTTTGGAGATAAGTGACACGTACATACCCGCTGGAGTGTCACCTGATTATGTTCGGCTCACCTTATTTCCATTTTCCTTATTGGGTGAAGCCAAGAGGTGGTTAAAAGCTGAACCACCCAACTCTATATCAACGTGGGATGATCTCGCAAAGAAGTTCTTGATCAGATTTTTCCCTTCAGGTAAAACAGCTAAACTTAGAAGTCAGATTCTAAGTTTTAAACAGAGGGAAGGAGAAAATCTTTATTAAGCCTAGGAAAGATTCAAGTCCATGTTGCGGGACTGTCCTCATCATCATCAGTCAAATGAGGTGTTGGTACACACTTTTATTGAGGGTTTGGAACCCCACACAAAAATTTTGTTAGACTCAGCAGCTGGAGGGCAAGCGCTGGAGAAGACTTATGAAGAGTTGTACACTTTGCTCAACCGAATCTCACAAGGCAATCCGGAATGGAATGCAGATTCTTCAAGGGGTGGAGCAAGGAAAGCAGCGGGAGTGTTCGAAGTGGATGGATTCACAGCTATCGCTGCACAGATAGCTGCTTTGCAAAATCAGTTAAACACTCACTTCAGCACTATGAATTTGAACCAGTCTTCAGCCTTAGTTAATGCAGTCCAACAGATGTGGTGTGAAGTGTGTGGTAGTAGTGAGCATTCAGCTGAGTGCTGTGGTGCAAATCTTGATTCTGTCAACTTTGTGGGCAATGCACAGAGGAATCAACAGCAGTTTGGTGGTAGCTACAACTCGAATTGGAGGAATCATCCGAATTTTTCGTGGGGTAGCAACAATCAACAAGGCCAAGGTTCAGGGCAGGGTATGCACAGAAACCAAGGAGGGCAACAAGGCTATCAGAATCAGTTCAGAAATCACAATGCCCCTCCTCCACCACCATCACCGACTATTGAGGAAATGTTCAAGACCATGATTGCCAACCAGGCACAATTGCAGGCTGACTACGTCAAACTAGCAGCCGAAGTAAAGAACAATCAATTGGCAACCAAGGCTCTTGAATATCAGTTTGGGAAATTTGCTAGTGCCCAAAATACTAGACCCAGGGGAGGACTACCTAGCGACACGGATCCAAATCCTAAGCAGGTAAATGCAGTGACCACGAGGAGTGGTTTACAATTAAAGGAGGTGGAACCTGAAAGACCGCCTCAGAAGTCAGGAGCAGTAGATGTTGAGGGAGAACAAACCTCAGATACGGGGAAGACCAAAGAAGCTGAACCAGCAAGGCCTCCACCCCCGTTCCCTCAACGACTTAAGAAACACAAGGAGGAGGCGTGTTTCCAGAAATTCATGGAGGTACTCAAACAGGTACATGTTAACTTACCTCTTGTTGATGTCTTGCAGGGTGTGCCGAAATATGCAAAGTATATCAAATACATCGTGGCCAACAAAAGTCGCTTGACTGAGTATGCCACGGTGGCTTTAACAGAGGAATGCACATCCCGTATTCAGAACAGGTTGCCCACTAAACTAAAGGATCCTGGAAGTTTTACTATCCAGCTGACGATTGGGCAAAGTATCCGAGCTCGTGGGTTATGCGACTTGGGGGCAAGTATAAATTTGATGCCATCTTCGGTATTCAGAAAGTTAGGGCTAGGGAGTCCTAGACCCACAACAGTGATCTTGCAGCTAGCAGACAGGTCCTTAGCTAAGCCGGATGGCATTGTTGAGGATGTGCTAGTGCAGGTAGGCTCCCTCATTTTTCCGGTAGATTTCATTATTCTGGATTTTGAACCAGATGCAGAAGTCCCATTTATTTTGGGACGACCATTTTTGGCAACCGGAAAGGCATTGATCGATGTAGCTGTGGGTCAACTCACAATGCGAGCACACGACAAGGTTGAGGTGTTCGACGTGTACAAGGCACCTAAGCTCCCGACTGTCTATAAGGAATTCTCGGTGATCAACGTGATTGATCATGGGAATGCAAATGGAGTGAGTGATTCCCGAGAGTTACGAGGTAGGCCACCAGACGAGGTTGAGAACTACTGGGGAGATGACCATGATCGGGACAAATCGTCCATCTCCCTAGTAGACACGTGAGCATAAAGGCTGTCGAGCCGCGACGTTAAACCAGGCGCTGCACGGGAGGCAACCCGTGAAAAATATTTTTTTCTTTCCTTAGTGTAAAGTTTTTCTTTTATTCTATTTTCTTTCCTTTTTCTTGACTAGGCTTAGATTTGCATTTTAATTAGTAATTTTTATTTTATTTTTTTTTAGTAGGGAATCTATGAATTTAACCAATTTTTGTTTAGTGAGGTGATTTTCAGGTATACCGGAGGAAAAATACTTGGAATCGAGGAAACGAGGCGAGGTATGAAAAATAAAATTTGATGGTGAAACAGAGCACTGGCGCGTTGGCGCCGTGTCACGGAGGCAATACTCCGCGTTGACCTCCGTGACACGGTGAAGGCGAATCTGGAATTTTTTTAAAATTCCAGTAAGCCAACGCGTTGGCTCCGTGTCACGGAGGAGGGGCTCCGCGTTACCCTCCGTGACACGTTGCCCTTATTCCAGTGCCGGGTCACACCGGGTTTCCGGGTGACCCGCGTGTTTCTTTTAAATAAACCCCCGAATTTTTGCCCAAATTTCCCCATTCCTTCTACCCTCCGCGACCAAACACCCATTCCCCTACCCCCAAGCTCCGTGCCACGTTGATAGGCAAGGAAAACGTCAAGTTTTTTTCGGTTTTTCAAATCCAAGGTATGTTTTCATCTTCTATCTCAAATTTCTGGCGAGTTTTGTCACTTTTGAGCATGTGAGGTGAGATATATCACCCTAGGTAAAAAAAATTAAACATGATGTGAATTATTTTGTGATTGATTATGTTCGGATTATTGTAGTTGACGTTTGAACTTATCGATTGATTGAATAATTCAATATTGATTGTCGAATTGAGTTCTAGGGCTTGGGTTGTTCGATTTTAACGTGGGTAACTTGATAGTTTGATGAAATTGGTGCCTGGGTGTGTTTAGTAGTTGAGATAAGTCGTGGTAACTATCGTTTAATTGTGGAAAGACGACTAATTCTCAAATTTTTGTGGGGAAGTGCATAATATGTGAATTGGTTGAATTGCTTAGATTAGTTGTATATAATAGGTTTGTATTGTTGTTCTTATTTGTGTTGTGGTTGTTGTTGCTAAGTGCTATGGGTGAATAGCTGTCGATAGTAGGATTGGGTTAGCTGTATGAAGTCTGAGTAGTTCGCTAGCCGTTATGCTGTCGAAATTTTGTGAACGCACTAAGCAACATGTTTATAGATGATTGTGTTTGGGGGTGTAAATAGAGTTATCCTTGCTAAAATGTTGTAGATATTGTTAAAGACTAAGTGTGGGGTAAATTTTATTTAACCCGACCTTAGCCGAAGCTAACAAGTTTTTATCTTAATATTGTGCTTGTCTGTATAAATTGACAGGTACAATGGCTAGCCGACAAGATAAAGGCAAGGGTGCCTCAACCTCAGGCACCGGCAGAAAGAGAATGAGACTGGGCACTGCTGTCCCAGCTGCACCTGCTGTTCCACGCGGTCAACACCGCCGATACGGAACACGATGGGTCACCGACGAAGGGAAGAAATGGTATAATAAGCACAAGGAAAGCAAATACTTCCCGGAGGAATATATTGCAAGGGAACCACTTGCACAGGAGTTCCCTCGCATGGTGCAGAGGATTGAGGCAGCTGGGCTCAGTTTTATTTTTTTCAGGAGCCCAAGGAGTGCAACCTTCACTTGGTCTGGGAATTCTACGCCAACTGGAACCCGGCCATCAGGAGCCATACTATTAAAATCAGAGGGCAGATTGTCACTCTGGAACCCCAGCAGCTGAATGCCATCGTTGGAGCGCGGGACACAGACGCCCACGTTCTCCGCCAGCTCAATATCACCCCACCGTACGCCGACATCAGACGTACGTTGTGTGGGGATCGATCCACAGCCCGATGGAGGAGACACAAAGAGAGGGGTTACCACCAGACTCTGCCTTATTCGCAGATGAACAGGGAGGCCAGAATCTGGCTAAAAATGGTATGTTCGTGTTTGATCCCGGGAGTGCATATGACAGACGTGACCCGGGACCGTGTCTGCCTGGTGTATGCCCTTATGAAAGGGCTTGAGATTAATGTGGGGGCGGTTATAATATCCGCCATGAAGAGAGCCAGACTACACCAGGGCCACAGATACGGGTTTGGCGGACTCATCACCACCTTCCTCCGAGGCCTTGACATCGAGGAAGAAGCTTTGGATTACATTCCGCAGTTGGAGCGGAGGGCCCTTGATGTGACAAAAACCAAGGCCCCCGACACTACACACGGACCTGTGCTGACTCTGGGCGAGCGACATGCTCGTGACGACCAGTATATGGCCCGTATGTTCGGCATGCAGATGCTGCAGCTACGGATAGGTGGGAGACCAGCCACCGAGGATGAATTATGGCAGCTGGAGCTGGACTACCCCTTCGGCGAGAACGCCAGAGCTTTATGCAAGGTGGGGCCAGCCTTTGTGGAGCCGACTGACGACGACGTCCCTACTGATGAGGAGACACGTCGTGAGGACTATGATGTAGAGTCCGATGATGGCGATGGAGCTGATTCAGATATGGGCGACGAGGCCGCAGCACCGGATGAGGAAGTCGAATATTTCGACTAAGCAGGGAGTTCCACCACCCAAAATTTTGTGCTTTGTATTTTTGTGAACACTGGGGACAGTGTTCGATTTAAGTGTGGGGTGGGGAGTAGTTAGGTGCTGGGTCATAGGCTCTAAACTTGCTGTATAATTCTTCGTTGACGTTATGTATGCCTGTGTTTTCCCTGTTGTTGTGAACTGATTTGTGATGTATGTGTATATATTTGTGTTGTGGCTAATGATGTGTGTTTTGAAAGTTATGGTTGCACTTGTAAATATTTTGTAAATTTTATAAATATATTTTTTTCTCTCTATCGATATGATCGATATTTTTCAAAATTTTTGCGAAAAGATTTTGCATTTATCAACATAGTTTGCAAATATTTTCTATCGAAATGATCGATGTGTTGCAAAAATTTTGAAGTTTTATTTTTGGGTTTCTCGGAGTTTGTTTTCGGTTCTTTTACCGAGAATAGTCCCATTGAACCGATGTCATAGTTAGTGACCATTCCCTATGATGGACGGATGACGACCGTTTTAAGGGAAATGTAGTCGATAGAAGTAGATTTTTTTTTAGTTTCTTTGGTGGATTGCATCAATAAACTGTAGTGCTTATGGTTGCTAAAATTTCGTTGCGTGTTGTAATTGATGTTCGAAATGTGAAAATGATTCGTTGGAAAGCATGCAATTGTGTAAATATGTTGAGTTACCTAGGCTAGAGAATTTGGTTCATTATGATTGAGGCTTAATCTTGAATTCATGTAGTTGACTAATTAAAGAGTCTGTGAATGCGTCTTGATTCGAGCATGTGCATAAAGTGTGAGTGAGGTTTTGCTATTCCATGTCATTGTGAAATGTCTAGAACTTGCCTGGTGTGTATACAAAACGAAATGAAGGAGGTGTAGTGTTGGAAAGGATGTAGGCATTTCTTTGTTTTAACCGTTAGTTTCCATTTTTTTCTTGTCAAATTCTACCTTTTTATATGTTGTATATCCTAGTCAGCCTGTTGAGCCTTTAGCCGATTTCTTTCTTTTGTCCAGAATTGTATGGACTAAGCTTTATTCCTTCTTTTCATTAGCCTTAAAGTCTATAAGAAACTCTTAAGCGCTTATAAAGAACGGAAAATTTTTTCCCAAAGTGTTAAAGAGTGAAAAGAGTGAAAAGAAAAAAAAAAAAAAAGAAGCAGAGTGAAGAAAGAAAAGATGATGTGGATGAGGCACTTGTTGTAATTAAATGATAGTGAGGGTACATGAAAAACCCTTTGTTTTGTGTCAAGTGTGCCTGATGAAATGGGCTGTATGAAAGTAAACCAGCATGAATGGGAGAAAAAGAGAAAAGAGAGGAACAATGTCCATGAGTCGATGGGGATGAGTTGAAAAGGCGCTTAAGGATGCTAGCGACTGTTATTGGCTAAACCAATATATATACTAGATCCATAGCCCAGTTACAACCCATTTAAAAGACCTATTTGATCCTACATTGCATTTCTTTATATTAGTGGAGTAATATACTAAGGGCAAGCCTATGGGTCATGACATGATGCATGTGAATTCTTTTGGGAGAGAGAGTGAAATTAATTGTTATATGCCCCTACTTGCATGTTTGTGTGCTGCACGAACAGAAAAGGGAAAGTTCTCTCGAGTTGTGAGGGTACATGCTTGATGAAAGATTGCTTTTCGTGTCGGATTTCTTTATTAGTTGATTTGCATGAGGTTGCTGATATCAAGAATCAATTCTTAAAAGTCTAGGAAGCCTCAATGTATTAAGGTCATTGTCTTGTACGACCAAACATGTTTTCTTGATGATTTGCAAAAATCGAATAATCGGTATGACCGTAACGTAAATGGTTGCACCATAGTGACAAAGGTTGAGATGTGATGTGCATGATTTGTGTATGTGTTGTTCGAGGACGAACAAGGATTTAAGTGTGGGGTAAGTGATCTTGGGCAGATTTATATGCCCAAGTGATACTCAAACGTACCATTTTTACCTTGTTTGTTGTGCAATGTGTATATAATATCATGTATTTGGTAATAAAATGCGAATTTATACTAACCAACATGATTAGCATTTGTTTTGCAGGATAATGTGATTTTTAGGAGCAAAAATGCGTGTTGGAACTATGTCAGAGTTGGACTTGGATGCGAGCGTGGAAAAGACCTCGGATGGCACATTTTACACTGGCTCCGCGATGGCGCCGTGCCACGCTGCCATCGCGGTAGTACACTGCCTGGAGAGGAAATTAATTGGCAGATTCCAGTGAGGCATCGCGACAGCTCCGTGGCACGGAGACAGGCCTCCGCGATGGCCTCCGTGCCACGTTGAAGCCAATTATCCGGACCCTGAAATTTCCAGAGAAGGTCCGCGTCCACGCCGTGTCACGGAGGCCGTGCTCCGCGTTGGCCTCCGTGACACGTTGCTTGTTATTTCGGGAAAAATTTCCCACTAGTATAAATAGCACACTTAGGTTATTTTTAAAGGGGTCTTCTTTTAGTTCTAGTTTTGAGCAGAGTTCAGGAGTGGAGAGAGGAACGTGGTTTTGTGGCAGTTGAAGAATAGAAAAGATAAGAGTTTTCTTCTCTTCCCTTCTTTTTTTTCCTTCAATTGTATGCATGATTTACACTCATTCTAGGACGATTAATCCAAGAATGAGTGGCTAATTCCTTTCTTGCTGAGGTTTTGAACTTGTGTAATGATTATTGGTAATAATTGATATGGTTTCTTCTTCTTCTTGCATATTGTTCTATTAATTCTTGTGCTTAGTACATTCTTGATTGGCCACCATTAATGTATATCTAAAAAGTCCAATTTCACTCGAGAGAGCATGAAATTGGAAAGTTGTGAATTAATAGGGTATTATTCTTAACTTGATTTGGGAAAATTGGGTTTTGATGTGCTTTCTTGATAGAAATATACTTGAAAGCCGTATTAGTCAATTTAGGAACCGGAATTGTAGTGTTAGGTCATAAATTTCATTTGATCACAGAAATGTAGACGAATGGTTTATGATTCTAAAGTGAAATTAAATACGGAAGTTTTAATTTCTAGGCAAACGTTCTTGACTAGCAATATGAAGAAGAGGATGACCAAATTATCATAATTATCAACTCCATTACTCGTTCTTAACCTTGGCATGAGCATATCCATTGTCTGAATTCAACGTAAATAATAGTTGTTAAGTTTAGTATATAATTAGTTTAGAAACAAAACTCCCTAAATTCTTGATTGGATAGTTGTTAGCATAGTTAGAAATAGAATAGAAATATAGCGAACTAGGAAATTTTGCATATCCAGAGCAGCCTCCTTGGATCGATACTTGGCTACTTAGCCACTTTATTACTTGTTTGACCACGTACACTTGCGTGTCGGTTTTTAACACATACCGAACTAGCCGGACAGATGGCGACCCGGGTAGGGGTATATAGATTGCATGTTGATTGGTACCTTTCGGATTATGGGGCTGGTATAGGTTCTTGTATGCTATATGTGTTATTAAATTGATATATAGCAGGACGCCACACTGACAGGTATGATTCTCACCTTCTCTCCAGTACAGTTAAGCTTATTTCAGATTCTGCTATCCCAGGCAGTCTTAGCCATCTCCTATACTTCAGTAACTATCAGTATTACTGTTTATCTTCAGTTATGTTCTAGTTATTGCTTTGCATACTAGGTACCTGTGGTACTGACGCCCGTTTGGGGGCGCTGCATTACTTGCCTGCAGGTACTCATAGACGAGGAGCCGATCCCTCGTAATTCCAGCCAGCACACAGAGTCATCAGCTCCTATCATCTAGAGCTTGATAGCTAGAGGTTTATTTCTCTTTTTGTTGTACAGTACGGGTAGGCCGGGGCCCTGTCCCGACCATCTTATTATCATTCTTAGAAGCTTGCAGATTGAATATTCCCTGTGGTTAGTCGTACCGGTCATGTGAGGCCGTGTGTATGTTTTAGTTTGTTTATGATGGCTGTGTGGGGCCTTGTATTGTTCATAGTTGGTGACCTTTTTGGTCACAGAGCAGTTTAGCATTTAGTTCAGCTTTTCAGTGAAACTAGTCAGCATGGTGGCCTTGTCGGCCCGCATAGGTTCCTTTATACTCCTATTGTTCTGGTCAGCTGTTGTTTTCTTACAGGAGGCTATAGACCTAGTCGGCCGGAGGTTGTATTTACAGCCGTTATATAGCCCGTTGGTTCCATGAATCCAGGGTTAGAGCCAGCCTGGCACCAGAAGTGGCTAGGCTTAGTAGTCCAACAGTCCAGGTCTTAGTAGGGTACCAGGTGCCAGTCATGCCTCCCAAGGCGGGGCGTGATAGGAACACAGAGGTAATCTCTATACCTCAAAACCCCATCTCTGGTTACCTCAAAAGCTGATAATTCACCTTTACAAACTTTATCTCTAAGGTGTGCTAAATGAGGATCCTCATACTACCGCTCTTTTACCTCTACCACTAGGGATGTTACTGTTGTATTCTGAATTATAGCCCCATTATCCTCTATATCAACTACCCGAACTGCTAACTGGCTAGCCGGTGCAATTCTCGGGCCATTTCTCACTTTTTTGGTCTCAGATGTGCCAAAATGCCCATGGATCGGCGGCTGAGGCATCTTCTACAATATTGGCCTTCCCTGGGTGATATAAGATATTCACGTCATAGTCTTTCAACAATTCTAACCAGAGGCGCTACCGCATATTCAGCTCCTTCTGTGTGAAAATTTACTAGAGGCTTTTATGATTAGTAAAAATATCAACATGCACGCCGTACAAGTAATGCCTCCATATCTTTAAGGCGTGATTACTGCAGCTAACTCCAGGTCGTGGGTGGGATAATTCTTTTCATGTTTCATCAATTGCCTTGAAGCATACACAATTACCTTCTCATGTTGCATCAAAACACACCCCAACCCAACGTCTAAAGCGTCGCAATACACAGTGTAACCCTCTGAGCCTTCTGGCAAAGCTAGCATTGGCGCCAATGTCAATCTATTTTTCAATTCCTAGAAACTCTACTCACAGGCCTCGGTCCAATGAAATTTGGCTGCTTTCTGAGTCAATTTAGTCAAGGGAGATGACAGGGTAGAAAATCCTTCCACAAACCTTCTGTAATACCAGGCTAATCCCAGGAAACTATGAACCTCCGTTGGAGTTGTAGGCCTAGGACATGTCTTTACTGCCTCAATTTTCTGTGAATCAACCTGAATACCATCTTCTGATATAATGTGGCCCAAGAAAGCTACAGATTTTAACTAGAACTCACATTTAGAAAACTTTGCATATAGCTAGCGGTCTTTGAGAATCTGGAGTACTGTGCGCAAATGATCTTTGTGTTCCGCTTCTGAGCGGGAGTATACCAGAATATCGTCAATGAATACTATAACAAATAGATCTAAATATGGCCTAAAGATACTATTCATTATGTCCATGAACACTGTTGGTGCATTTGTCAACCCGAAGGACATAACTAGGAACTCAAAATGACCATACCTAGTCCTGAAAGCTCTCTTTAGGATATCTTTCTCCTGAACCCAAACTTGGTGGTACCCGAATCTCAAGTCAATTTTAGAAAAATACTTCGCTCCCTGCAGCTGGTCAAATAAGTCATCTATCCTGGGAAGTGGGTATTTATTCTTAATAGTAACTTTATTCAACTGCCGATAATTTATGCACATGCGGAGGGAGCCATCTTTCTTCCTCACAAACAAAATTGGCGCACCCCACGGTGACGTACTTGGCCTGATAAAGCCCTTATCGAACAGATCTTTCAGCTATTCTTTCAATTCTCTCAATTCAGCAGGAGCCATTCGGTATGGGGGGGATAGATATAGGCTGAGTACTTTGTAGCAAGTCTATAGAGAAATCTATTTCCCGCTCTGGGGGAATACTAGGAAGTTCGTCTGGGAACACATTAACCACTAGAATAGACTGGAGGGTCGGGGATTATACCTGCATATCCCAAACCCTAACAATATGGTAGATGCACCCCTTTTCTATCAACTTTTTTGCTCGAAAATAGGATATAAACTTACCTTTTGGTGTAGCTGCATTACTCCTCCACTCACGTACTACTTCCCCTGGAAAGTGAAATCGGAGAATTCTGCAGTGGCGTAACATGGTGCCAACCAATCCATACCCATAATCACATCAAAATCGATCATTTCTAACTTTACTAGATCTGCTAAGGTCTAGCGACCAACAACCTCTACTATATAGTCCCGGTAAATTCTTTTTACAATGATAGAGTCACTGATGGGTTTAGACACTGAGAAGGGTCACTGAAGAAATTCTGGCACTATATCAAACTTTCAGGCCACTAACGGAGTAACATACGATAAAGTGGAGCTCGGGTCTATTAAGCATAAACTGAATGAGAGCAAACATCTAATATACCTATCACAACATCTAGCGATGATTCTGACTCCTGTCGTCCCCATAGTGCATATGTGTGGTCTAATCGCTGCCTGAACTAGATGCCCCTAATCTACCTCATCCTCTACCGGCTAGAGCTGAGGGCCTACGTGCCGCAGAAGGTGCTGGGGCATATGAACCTGCTGAGGATCTATTTTGTTGGTCCTAACCGTCCTGGCATCTAGTCTGGCAATCTCTCATCATGTGTCCCTCCTATTCGCAGGAATAACAGGCGGTGGAACCATACCTGCACCTTCCCAGATGCTGCTTATGGCAAGTACTGCATCGGGGTATTGCTAATTCTGTCTGATCTGGCCCCATCTGATACCACGAACCTAGCGCTTGTGAACTCTCACCGGGACCTGACTATCTCTAACAATCTAATCCACTGTCCTACTGCTACTGAAATGGGGGCCTAGGTGGCCTACTTGATAAACGAGGCCTGGGCCCACCCTGAAGACTGCCTGAGAACCTGCGGGTCTAGCCCTCCGATGCTGCTCTCGACCTTCCCTTTCCATGGCATACTGATGTTGTCTGAGCTCCTCTATATTCTAAGCAAAGGCCTAGATTTGTGAGATATCCATATCCTCTCGCAATGTAGCTGTAATGCAAGACTCCATATATTCTAGCGCAAGTCCCATAATAAACCGGTGCACCCTGGCTGACATAGTGTCAACAAACGAGGGCGCATACCTGGCTAAGGAATAAAATCTCAATGCATATTCTCTGACACTCATTTCGCCCCGCTCCAGATGTAAAAACTGCTCTACTCTAGCCTGTTGGACCTCTCAGGGCAAATAGTGGTCTATGAAAGTCTCAAAGAAGCTAGGCCATGTAGGTGGAGGTGCATCTCTGCCTTGGGATCTTTCTTAACTCTCATACTACAAAACAACTACATCTTGCAATCCTACTAATTCAACTGACTCTGTGAACGAGGCATGCATAACCCTAAATATTCTCTGTAGCTGATCTATGAAATTCTGGGAGTCCTCTCTACGATCTATCCCTATAAACTGTGGGGAACTCAAGGCAAGGATCTAACGGACCCTCAAACTAACGGGCCCCTCAGTGGGCTCAGCGGCAGCTGGTACTGTTGGCTGAGGTTGATGTTGGGCATCCATCATCTGCATCAAATATAGAATGCACCCCAGAGCTTTTGATCTGATGGCACAGGAATGGCTGGGGGTGGTACTAGTATCTCTGCTGCCCTAGCGGGCTCTGAGTGCGATGGTGAGTGCTGGGGAGATTGAGACGATGTCTCCCTGTCGCCCTCAAATCGGGCCGACTCTGAATGGGGCCCCCTACTAGTGCCCTCTCCTGCTTCCACATCTACATATCGACTAGTCGCGGTCAGTCATGCGTCAGATATTTTTCTCTGTAAATAAATAGAATAACATAAGCTTAGGGAGTCACCCTATACAACACAGCTCTATAGCACGACTGGTGGAGAAAGAAGAGTAACCATACAATTATGACTTGTAGCCTCCTCCTACCTATAGAATGTGGCGCACAACACATCCACAGACAAGATTCTACTTGACACAACTTGCAGACTCCCTGTGATACAATCTACTATGATACCAAGTTTTTCACGCCCCACCTTGGGAAGCATGATTGGCACCTAGTGCCATACTAGGTCTGGGCTAACCTGAATGGCCTGGTGCATACTGGTGCACGCTTGTCACTTAGTTCAAGAAATCAACGAACTATATCTTGGCTGTAAACACAGCCTTTTGCCGACAAGGTCACCTGTAAAAGAAGACAACTAACCACCAACAAAACTATAACAGGGATCCTATGCCAGCTGATAAGACCACCATGCTGTCTAATTATATCTGAAGTGAAATCAGGAAGCTAAACTACGCTATAGCCAAAAGGCTGCGAACTGACAGCTAAACAAGGCCCCACACGTCCATCACATGAAATAAACATACATAGGCCCCACACGACCAATAACAAAAGCTAACTACTAGAAATCTATAGCCTGCAAGCCTCTAAGAGTGAAATAATAGTCGAGACAGGGTCCCGACCTACCTAAAAGTTGTACAACAAAAGAACAAACCCCTACTAACTTCAAACTCTAAAAGGAAGGAGCTGAATGAACTGCTGACTTTAGCTGAAGGCTAAGAACATCTTGAACTGCCTCTATCCGCACCTACAGGCAAGTAATATAGTTCATCGAGGATAGTAGTTAGTACAATATGTACCAAATATGTAAGGCAGTAGGATAATAACTAACCGAAAGCTGGTAACACTGAAATAATCAAGAAAGAGAGTAAGAATTTAACCTGAGTAACCTTACCATCTGAAGTATCTAACTAACAAGTTTATATATACAAACAAGAACCTAACCGGGCACCCATAAGCCTGGAAGGTTCAAACAACACAGAATAATCTACCTGGGCCCCCATAAGCCCCGACAAGTACAAACAATGTCCACTTTTGCTATCTGACTACTAATGGTTGTAAGCATACTGTAACTCTGGAATATTCATTCTTTGAAACTGAACCTACGCCTGATAGACTCTTGTAGTTGTGTCCGTGTCTTGATTGTCTAGGCTATACAGCTGGACCTCGAGCCTTGGCTCGAGGGTAGGTCATAATGTATTGCTGTAGCTAGATACGACCCTCATGGCCTCCATCTGGGGTAACTCAAGATGACCCTCATGGCCTCAATTTGATAGAACTCACTATGCCCCTCATGGCCTCAATCTGATAGGACTCAATATGGCCCTTGCTGTCTCAATCTAATAGAACTCAATATGTCCCTCATGACCTCAGTATGATAGAACTCAATATGTACCTCACGGCCTCAACACGATAGAACTCAATATGTCCCTTAGGTGATAACATTTAACAAAACCCAAACGTCGTAAGGAAAACCAATTTAGCTAGGGTTAGTTCTGACGAGGGTTACCATATCATTAGTGTCATCTCAATTCTATTCATAACAACTGACCATAATAGGGTTACTCTGAAATACTGTAGTTACACAAGTCGTACTGACTTTATCAAGAACATAACTTGCCAAAAAGGACAGCCTTACATACCTCAAGTACTGACTTTCGTTTAACTGGCGAGTCTCAACTGGCGATCGGTGGTTCTATCCAACTGTAGCCCTTATACTAAGAAAACAGAGCTAATTTCAATACTAAAACTCGGCAAAACTATAACATTCAATAATAATATCAATTGCAATTCAACTCTAAATAACTCAACAAAAACCCACAAAATCTCAGGAGTTCACAAGGGAGAAACGCTTACTTAATGCCTGTGACCGTTTAGGAATCAATTTGAAACAATTCTGACAGCTTTTACCCGATGGAGATCCGGTTTTCTGAGCGAATTTTCAAGAAATAACTCCGTAGTAATATTTTGAATAGGCCTAGAACTCATTACCCAAAGTTAATTTATGTTTGGACGACGTTTGGTAGAGTAATCGGGTGAAATTTGGTAGAAAGTTGCGTGTTCTTTTTACCTTAGTTGTGGGATTAATTTGTGTATGAAGTGAAATAAGCCAAGAAATATATATACACACACACACACACACACATGGGCGGTGGACGCCACCTATGGCGCCAAAACCCTGTCGCACTAGCCAGTGCACTGCTGGCTAGTGCGTCGTGCTGGCCCTGTGCGCATTGGTCCCGTCCGACCTTGCTTCTGAGGCTTTTCCTATATGCGTTAAGCTCTCTTTATTCGTCACAAACCCACATGTACACCTACTAATCGATAATGTTTTATGGGGTATAACAGTGTAATTCAATATTTACAATGATGATTGAAAGAAAACCTGCTTTGAATATTGCAAGAAAAGATGTTGAATAAATTCAAGAACAATTTGAGAAAATTCAAGTGATGATCTCAAGAATTGCTCTCCAGTATTGTCAAAAACTAATTACAAACTTGATAATAATGAACCTCTAACTCCTCTCTAATGTCTGCTGATCAAATCTGAACTAAAATAAACGTAAAAAGTATTTATACAAATAATAAAATTCTTTTCCTAAGTTAATAGGGAAATATCCAAATCTAGCGCCGACACATCTTATGACTCCTCATACGACCCATAACAGGATTGTACAGGTCGTGCCTTGTCTGATACATTCATTGGCTTTTGCAAAATTTTCTAAGTATTGGCATCTGATACGACTTGTAACAATATCGTACGAGTCGTGCAATCAAGTCGTGGTTTGGCTCTGAGAACTCTAGCATCTTCTGAAGATTAGTACGAGTGTCTTGGTACACCTCGTACCTTGATCCTACGACTCATAAACGACTTTCCTATCATGAAATATGCCAAGTACTAAAAATTACTGAAGTTCTCCACGACTCGTAGTATGGGTCGTAGGTAGATGATACGATTCGTAGGTGCTACCCGTAATAGGAGAGTTCAATTGTGCAAATTTCTCTGAAGTTTTCAGTGACTCAAGTTATGGCTCATACCTGGACGGTACAACTTGTACTAAAAGTCATACTTTGCCGTTTCCTTGTACCACTCTTCTGGGCTTTTCCATGAGTCTCAGTACAGCTCGTACTAAGATTAGTACTTGGCCTCTTTTCTGCATCTTTTGCACATTTTCACTCCAACACCTATTTTCCTGAAAATAAAGTAAAAGCAACTCATATCCATATAAATACACCTAAGTCCACGCTATTTTTCAAGTTTTAAGCATCGAAAGTGTAGTAATCTTACAAGACATCATCAGCAATGGAGGATGATAGTGAGTTTCTTGATGAATTCTGAGTAGTCAAGAGACTTGTGTTGTGCCGCGATGTTAAATTAGACATTTCTTGGGAGGCAACCCATGAAGTGGTTTGGTGAAGTCTGAGTAACTAGACCAGCTATGTCGTGCCACGAAGTTAAATCAGGCGCTTCTTGAGAGGCAGCCCAAGTATCTTAACTTATGTGTGTTCAGTGTACAGGTAAAATAGAACTGGATGGTAAAACATTTTGCTGAGAAGACCTGTACTATGAGCCTCAATACAACTCATAAGAGGATTGTACGACTCGTAGTACTATCTGTAGTTAAAAACAGAGACTGGTTTGATGCATGAGTTCATGTTACGGTTGGTCATTATGAATCATACCTCTTTTTCACGAGTCGTAGTACCCACTATAAGGATGAACTATTGCAAAGATGGAAGTGTAGAAAATAATGACTTATGAGACATAGTACGGGTCATACCACCATGGTATGACTTGTACCGTGCACTTATAGGTCCCCAGGTAAGTTCCTAAAGTCTTCTGCCACAGGTCAAAGGGATGAGCCATAGGTCCAACCTACGACTCGTGGTATGAGTTGTGATGGGAGAAATAAATGAACTTGACACGATTCGACCCGAATCTTGGAACATCCGCCTTAACCTATTTAATTCAAAATTCTTTGTACTTCATCTCCAATGCAAACACAAGCTTTAAACCCACAATTCTTTCCCACAATATCCTCACTCCTATAACTCAAGAAAAAAGTACTCGAGCTTAGATTTGTGCAAGATTACATCTGCACATTTGAAATTCCTAGCCTAATCATTGAAACAAGCAAGAAGTTGAGAAAAACTTGAAAAATCAAGTAAACATGTTCAATTTTCAAAAAGCTTCCTCTATGCCAACTGATAGAACTTTGTGATTCCTCAAGCTCACAAAAAATGGGTTGAGGAAGATGAGCAGTAGGTAGTGCAATTCTATTGAATGTGTAGGGATTAAAATTCTCAAAAACTAAACTTGATTGTTAAAATGAGTTATGGGGTGTGATGTATGTTGGGGGTGAACTGTGTAGGTGTAAATGATGAATATTTATAACCTAAAATGGGGAATTCTGAGTACCCAGTTCAAAAAAAATTGTTTGCTTGCACAGCTGAACTAATTAAGGTAAGGACAGGCTTCAAAAGGCTTCTTATGACTTGTGGTTTCGTACTATGACTCGTAGGATTGCTCGTTGGGACTGTCCCATGCCATTTATGACTAAAATTGATGGTATGAAACCTGGCATGACCCATAGTATCCTACTACGAGTCGTACCATGTGATTGTGCCAAAAATCTGAAGGGGTCAAAGTCCAAAAGTATTTGTATGATCCTTACTACGACTCATGAAAACAAATCACGATTCATAACATGAGTCATAGAAAAAATAGAAGAACATAGTTTAGGCAATTCCCTTAGTACAACTCTTAGTACAATCGTACCGCCATGGTATGAGTCATACCTAGGAGCCATAACAGGACATCATAAACTAAGAGTCTTAGTACGTGTCATACTACCAAGGTGCGACCCGTGTTGTAGACTCGTGGAGAACTTCAGAGGGTATTGTTTTCTTGCTTTCTTTTTCAAAAACTATACATACAACCTTTTTCTCCAAGGTACATTGACAATGAAGAGAAGAGCAACCAAAATCACCTAAGATAAGTAGACCAGAGCTAAGATAGCTGCTAGGAGTGCATTGAGAGATGATCCCTTCAACTCTAATCAAGCAGACAGCTCCCCTAGTGGTTCAGTGGAAAAGTACTTAGTTGAGACTTCTGACACTAATGAGCCACAGACCACTAGGGATCAGGCCAAGGTTCAAGCTGCAGCTGCAGCCGTTGCTCATCAATTTGAGGAGGGAGCTGAAGAGCTGTCCCAAGAGTCTGGGAGTGGCTCTAATAAGGAAGAAGGGCCTGAGGAGTCCTAGTATAGAGATGGTAATGATGGGGACGGGTTTGAGGAAGAAATTGCTGAGGAAGAGGGTGACCAAACTCCACCTTAGGAGAGTCGTACTATTAGGTAGAGAGTGCCTAGTGCTCAGGAGATATATGAGAAAGGTCTTGCTCTCACCTCAAAGTACCATCTGAGGTGGAGCCTACAGGAAGAACCGCGGATCCTCACAAGTGCCTTGACTGAGGTAGAGAAAATGAATCAAATTTTTAGTTTCTATGGATTTGACTGGATGGCTAGACCTCTAGAGAAGTATAGTCCTGTAATGGTCTGGGAGTCTACACTAATTATTTAGCCACAATGGAGCAGAAAGCAAAAGGTGGGTAGAAATTGAAAGACCAACCCAAGATTGAGAACGTGATAGTGCGAGGTCGCACGGTTGATATCTTTGAGCATACTATCGATTGGGTACTCTATGGCTTCAACACAGAGCTCTTGACATGACAGCCGAGTTTGATTACTAACTAGACACCCCGAAAAGGGTAAAACAGTTAGGTTATGATGTGACTCAGATTCGGAGAGAGACAATTAGAGAGATTGATTGTAGTGAGTTTTTGGAGTATTGGAGAACAACTTTTGGGGTTTTCTTGAGTTGATTCTTCCATTATTCTTGACTTGTTCTTCATTAATTCTTGCAATAATCAAGTGGGTTTTCTTCTAATCATCTTTGCAAGTTCTAAATTATGTGTTTGTCTATGAATATTTATAATTCTCTTACAATTATGAGAGGCTAAAACATCCACAACTAGGGTTGTGGGAACCATGTCGAACTAATAAACTAGGTTTATACCAAGTGGTTCTAAACCAATGCTAAACACTTGTATTGTATTCTCTTCATTTTTAATGTTTTTTAACGGAGCACAATATTAGGACTCGCTTGAATTTAGAGAAGTAGAGATTAGAAAAAGAGAATTACAACAAAGCCTTGATCTTTATGGGTCATTTATGACTTGAGCTGCGCTCACAAGATAGTTAATTTGGGACATAACAGTTGAAGTGAAATAGCTCATGAGACCTAACCTGGTAATTGAGTATAGTCATCAATAGGAACAAACCAGTCATTTGGATGAACCCTAGTTATCAAGTTCTACAAGTAAGAATTAGGATAGATCACAAGTGTAAAACCCAAAGTAGTTATGAACCCATGGGGAATAATTACCCTAGTTAATTGTGTAATCGTGATAATAAATAATCTATTCTCAATATTGTCATATAATTGCTTTTATAAAAATCCCTTTTGGAGATGACACACCAAAAAGCTTTACTAGCGTTATTCTATATCTTGATGATATTCCCTGTGAGATCAACCCTAACCTTTGTTGGGGTTCTTTATTTACAATTTCCATGTCATACTTTTCCAAGGGTGTGATTTGAGCATTATCAAGAATCAATTCTGGCGCTGACCACCACCTGTACTTGAAGCAGTGCCCTATTGAGTTAGGCGACCTATCGGGGCTGATGATGTAGCAGACTGGGCTTTTCCTTGTCCTGTCGATGGGCACTCTCTTAACCTGTGACCTAGATGGCCACAACCAAAACAACCCTCTTTGGACAGACAACACTCCCTAGGGTGATTCTTATCACACTTAGGACATGCTGGAAAAGTGTGGCTGCTGGAGACATGACTCTGGGACTAGGAGCCTGATGTCCTACCCCTCCTATCTTTGCAAGGCTTGAAGGATGGAGCGCTATATGGGAAGGTGTTGGAGGCCCCTGTTGCTGCTGGGGGCTATTACCACCACCTAACTTTCGCCGGGGGTACTCGAATTGACTGGTTTTATCCCGTTTACTCTCCCTCTCTATGTCCTTCAACTTTTCTGTCTCTATTTGTTGGGCATGAATGATGAAATTGGAGAGGTCTATATATTTTATGAGCATGGCGTTCCTACATTCCTTGAATACAAAATTTGAGACTTCATTAACAAACTTGAGCATGCAAACCCTCGGCTAAGCAACCATTTTTGGAGCATATCTCAACAGCTGAGTGAACTTCATTGCATACTCCTCTACTATCATATTGTTTTGTCTCAATTTCATGAACTCAGTAGCCTTAGCTTCCCTTAATTCCCGAGGAAAGAACCTATCTAGAAATGCTGTAACAAATTTGTCCCATTCTACCAGACTTGCTCCATTCTATCTTCCTTTCTCCCACTACTTGTACTAAATCTGAGCCACCCTTTCAACTGGTAGGAAGCTAAATTAGCACTCTCTATGGAGGTAACACCCATGATTTGGGTGATCTTCTGAATCTCGTCCACGAACTCCTGTGGGTCCTCCTCTACCTTAGACCCGTGGAAAGCTGGGGGATTCATCTGCATGAAATCCCAGAGCCTGGAACAGCAGCAGGCCCATTTGTGTTCACTATCACCATGACTTGTTGGTTGACCTAATTGGTCATCGCCTATGCTAGCATCTGAATGGCGGCCTGGAATTCTGTGGGGACTCACCACTAAACTGTGATGATTTTCACCAGAGAAGGACTACTGAGGATGCTGAGACTGAGAACATGCGCTTGTATCATAATATGATATGACATAGAGAGTATGCATCAGTACCTTGAATGTACTGAATAAGTGAGATATGAAGTAAATATAAAGACACTAAAAGTTCGTAAGCTGAAATGACAGAACATGCAATGACCATAACTAGAATCATAAATACTGAAAGCATTTGAAAAGCTGATAATGCTGTAAGTACTAATAACTATTTGAAGTTCATATGCAAATGTTGAAAGCTGAAAGACTGGACTGACCTGAAGACCATGATTGTACTAGACTAAGTTGTTCTTCCTATATTGTGGGAGAGACTATAATCGACATGTAACCATGTAAGCTAGATGTGGAGTCCGATGTATACCCCTCATCGGAGAAGGCCTACTATACCTTGCTAGAGTATAGTAGCTGAGCTTGGTGATCACTGTCTGATGCCCATTAGGGCTAATAACCTATCGTGGCAACGTAGTTCTAGGAACCTGGGTGCACTGAACCCTGGCTCTAGTTGGTGTTAAGTCCTACTCCTATTGGAAATTCTAATTATGTCTAACTAGGCTAATAGCTCAAAACTGATGTCCTAAGATTAAGTCAGAACTACTTGTCTGGAAGTGTCCTGAGAGTCTAAGGACCTGAAAGCAACTATGTTCCAACACTTGTCAGAGCTACTTTATCTGAAAGTGTCGTAACAGTCTAAAGAACAACTGAGTTTCTTAAGACTAAAAGTAGTCAAACTGATCAACTGACATTTTCGTAGAACACTGAGTATTTTGAGTGTTGACTGAGACTCTAAGACTGGGTAAATCAGAGACTAACTTCTAATCATGTATATGTACTACCATTGGTAATTTAAAAGGAACTACTCTAACAAATAATATTCATGTCTGAATTCTCAATTATGCAAGTCCCATTCAAATAACATCTAAAGATTAGGGATAAAATTCATACTATATGAAATGAGATACCAAGCATGAATGACAATTGATAATAATCTTGGAAAACATCAGGAGTTATAACAAAGAGGAAAATCATAATTTGTCTGAAGAACAACCCTAGTTTCGACTGTCTATAGGGCTGGAATTAACAGAATTTCTATAAGAATTTTGGGACATAAGGGTGAAATAAATTCCCTTGTTGGAAATCTTGAGAAAGATTGCAGCCCTAGCCCTTGCCTTGAGAAAGCTGTCTGGAACTTCTACATACTAAGTTTCAGGATTGAGAGAAAATGAGAGGGAAAAGTCGATAAACCCTTTAATTCCCCTCTAAATGTACTCAAAACAATGTAGTTTAGGGATCAAAATAGCTGGAAGTTACAAAAATACCCTTGGAAGAAAGTCTAGAAACTGCTCGTCGGGATCCAATGGGTCATACAACGAGTCATTGGTCGTGATCACAACCCGTTAGAACTAGTCATTGGTCTTGGGTCTGGAAGTTTTCCTCTTCTGGACCCTCACAATGGAGGACTCAATGACTCATTGGTTGAACCAACGAGTCATTGTCACCACTTGTTCTAGCCGCTGGAAATTCTGAAGGGTTTTTGGACTTGACCCACGGATGGAAACAAGTAATCACTGGATGGGACAAGGGATCGTTCTTTTCACTCGTTGTCATTGGAAGAGATTTTTTGAAGAACATTTCTGAACTTCACCTAACGATTCACACAACCAGTCGTTACACCAGACAACGACTCATCGTCTAGCTCGTTAGTTTCTAGGAAAGGTTTAGGCAGGTTTTTGTATTGGGGAGACAATAAGTGATAAGAAGACTCGTTAATCCTCACAACAAATCATTCCATGTCTCATTGGTTCCTAAATGACAACTTGTAGGGCTAAAAAAGACTTAGATAATGGGTGGTTATTGTTGACAATGACTGGTTGTCTAGGTCATTCTGAGACAAATTTCTGGTTCCTTTTGGTTTTTCCAACTAAGTCTTGGTTTTGGTCTAAGAAACTTTTGGGGTATTACACTAGTTTCAAATGTCTATTCACATCCAAACAGTGAATCTTATTTTCCTTGTGTCTTATTATTCGTAGATATTATTAGTTAGAGTCCTTGTATGATGAATTTTGAATTTTAGGGATTTGTAACAGTTAGACTTTCACTGAATGATTTTGCACTCAATTAATCTGTTCTTGAATTCTTTACTTGATTTACTGAATGCTTTATGGTTGGGTAGTTGGTGAGCTCTAGTTCTATCATTGAAAGGTTAGTGTGGCTGTCAATCACGACCACTCTGGTTATGACAATGTTGGTATCAAAGCCCTAGGTTTGTCAATCTCATTATACAAGAACCTGTCTAGTAGAGTATTACAGAATGGTATGGTGACGTCTGTACTGCTCTTTTAGAGGCTACTATATTTTAGGAAAACACCATTCTTTCTTTCCTTCATGCTATTACTTGATTCCAATCGGTATGAAGTGATCCAAATTGATATATAACATTCTTTATTTTTTCTCTCACAGATGGTGAGGACACAATCAGGAGGGGCCAGAGAAGAGGTACCCGACTAAGCTACTGTTGCCGTAGCTCACGATAGAGAAAGGGCCTGGGGAAGAGGATGAGGTCGCGAATGGAGACTTGCAACAGCCAAAGGTAGGGCCTAGGTTACTAGTCTAGCCTGAGAGAGGTTCAAGTCTCCAATACTTCCAAAGGTTCAGGAAAGGGTAGCATAGGAGGCAGTGGTACCAGTTTGAGAGGGTGTTGCACCTGCACCATCTTCCTTATATGTGTTGTTGCAGATTTTAAACTTGTTGAGTGGATTGGTGGATAATGGAGAAGACCTACAACTCCGATGGGTCAATATTTGGGGGTGTAACATGCTGCCATTATGGCTCCCTGAATGGATGAGATTTCTAACACATGGATGTTTCCGAGTCTAATCACTAGGTTGGTAATGATTAGGGAGGAATATGATCTATTCTAGAGGTTCATAAAAATGAAGCCTCCCATGTTTTATGGTACTGAGGCTGAGGATGCCTATGAATTTATAATTGATTATCATGAGAGAAGTATGGGGGCTATGGAGAAGTATGGGATGGAGTTTGTCACTTTTCAACTGAAGAGGGATGTCAAGAACATAGAAAGGGTGAAACAGGATGGTTAAGCAGGATGGCTACGCTAAGAATGCAGAGAACAAGGGCCATAGAGTAGGTAGTTAGGTTGGTTCTTTCTCCAAGGGGACAGTTCCTCAGGGGTAATCTAGATGCCCCATTCAATCAGTGATATAGGTATTGGCTAGAGGTCCGTTAAGAACCAGCTAATACTCTTCTAGTCACGTAGTGAGTGCGCCGCCTGTTCGTTTAGATTTTGGAGCTCAATCTATATCTTTAGTTCTGACTCAGAGGCCTATTGCAGCCAATGTCTATAATGAGTGTGGCGAGTATGGTCACATTCAGAGATGGTGTCACAAATTGATGTAGAGTGGTCAGATTGTTCCATATCAAGCTTTCCAAGACCCAATTTTAGTAGGTTTGGGAGGTAGTGCTTTTAGAAAGGACCGTCCTCATCTTGAGTGAGGTGGCCACTCAAAATGTAGAGGTGGGACCCAGCCTAGCAGAGGGGGTGTTTACACTGATATAAGGTGGTACTCAGAATTTAGAGGTGGTACATAACCTGGTAGGGTCGGATCATAGACAGGCATATAAGCACATGCATTTCCTGAAAGATCTGAGGCAGAGGCTTCAAAAGCATTTATCACAGGTACTATTTTTGTCTATGGCCACATGATTATTGTATTATTTAATACTAGTTCTACTTTCTCGTATGTATCTACTTATTTTGCTGAGGGTCTGGACTTGATATGTGAAATGCTTGATACTCTAATACTTATTTCTATACCTATTGGTGATCATGTGATTGTCGATTGAGTCCACCATTCTTGCTTGGTCACTTTTATGGGGTATAAAACCTGGGTGGATTTGGTAATCTTAGACATGGTAGATTTTTATATCATCCTGGGTATGAGTTGGTTTTTTCTCTATGATGGACTATCATTCTAATACAACTATCATAGCGATGTCAGGAGTGTCTAGGCTCGAATGGAAGGGCAATTATATCCCTACTCCTAAGAAAATTATACCCTTCATTCGTGCTTGAAAGTTAGTTGAAAGAGGGTCTTCAATGTATCTAGCCTACATTCGAGATACTAGTGTTGAGATCCCACTTATAGAGTCATTCGGTTGTTTGGGAGTTCATAGAGGTGTTCCCTGAGAATTTCCCTGGCATGCCACCAGACCACAACATTGACTTCTATATCAATTTAGAGCCAGGAACCAATCCTATTTCTATTCCTCCATATCAGATGGCAGCACCTGCACTGAGGGAATTGAAAGTACAGTTGTAGGACTTTTTTAGAAAGGGGTTTATCCCTCTGAGTGTCTCCCCATGGGGTGCTCCGGTGTCATTTATTAAGAAGGACCAGAGTATGCGAATGTGCATTGACTACTGTCAGTTGAACAAAGTTACTATCTGAATTAAGTACCCCCTTCGCAGGATGGATGACCTATTTGATTAGCTTTTGGGGGCATCTATGTTTTAAAAAAATGATTTGAGGCCGGGTTACCACTAGTTAAATATTCGTGCTAAGGAAATTTTGAAAAAGGCTTTTTAGAGCAGGTATCGACACTATGAGTTTTTAGGTATGTCATTTGGCTTTACTGATTCTCCACCTGCATTTGTAAGTCTGATGAATGGAATATTGAAGTCATACTTAGAATCATTCATGATTGTCTTTATTCATGACATACTGGTATACTCGAGGAGTAAATAAGAGCATGAGAATCATCTGATAGTTGTTTTGGGTTTGTTGAAGGGGAAGCAACTATATGCAAAATTTTCAAAATGTGAATTCTGGTTGACGTATGTATCCTTTTTGGGGTATGTGGTCTCAAAAGAAGGAGTAATTTTTGACCATAGAAGGTGGAGAGGGTCAGGAATTAGGCTAGGACAACATAGATAGAGGAGATTGGTAGTATCGTGGGTTTAGCAAGCTACTACCATCAATTTTTGAAGGGTTTTTTTTACTATTGCATATTAGTTAACTAGGTTGACTCAGAAAGATATACCCTTTTAATGGTCTGATGAATGTGAGGAGATCTTCCAAAAGCTCGAGATCCTATTGAATACAACCCCAATCCTAGCATTGCCGGTGTAAAGTAAGGATTTTGTGGTTTATTGTGATGCCTCACGATATGGTTTGGGTGCTTTTTTAATGAAGGTTAAACAGGTCATTGCATATGCTTCTAGGTATCTAAAGGTGCATAAGAAGAACTACCCTACGCATGACTTGGAGTTGGCAATAGTGGTGTTTGCTTTAAAAATATAGAGGCGTTACCTCTATGGGACCTGGTGTGAGGTGTTCACAGACCATTTTAGCTTGAAACATGTGTTCACCTAGAGGAACTTTAATTTGAGACATCAAACATGGATGGAATTTCTTAAGAATTATGATGTCACCCATCTTATATCCTCCAGATAAAGCCAATGTGGTGGCTGATGCATTGAGCAAAAAGGCTATACTTATGGGTAGCTTGGCTTATTTGGAGGGCTTCAAGTGTCCATTATCTAGGGAGGTTCGAACTCTGGAAAACAGTTTCATGAGACTTAGATTATCTGAATCTAGCGGAGTGTTGGCTAATATGGAGGCGAGGTCTTCTTTACTGGACTAGATAAATGCTATAATGTTTGAAGATGCCAAACTAAACAACATTCGTGATAAATTCTTGGGGGAAGAGGCAAAAGAGGTAGTGATCGATGATGAGGGTGTTTTGAGGATAAAAGGGCATGTATATATAACCCATATTAGTGACTTGATTAAGACCATCATGTTAGAGGCTCACAGTTCGAGGTATTCCATGCACCCCGGTGCCATCAAAATGTACCATGACCTAAAAGAACACTGTTGGTGGGGAAAAATAAAGAGGGACTTAGTTGAGTATGTCGCCCAATGTTTAAATTGTCAGCAGGTGAAGTATGAGCACTAGAGGCTTAGGGGAGTGATTAAGAGGATGCCCATGGCTGAATAGAAGTGGGAGAAAATAGCTATGGACTTTGTGGTTGGCCTTTCAAAGACTATGGGGAAGTTTGACCCAATCTGGGTCATTGTTGACAGGCTGAGTAATCAATTTAAGCTAGTTCGGGTTACCGATATTGCGGACAAGTTAGCCGAGCTGTACATTTGGGAAGTGATTCTATTGCATGGGGTACTGGTTTCAATCATCTCAGATAGAGGTACACACTTTACTTCAAACTTTTAAAGAAGCTTACAGGCTATGTTGGGCACTAGGTTGGACTTGAGCACAACATTTCACTTGTAGACCAATGTTCAATCTGAGCGGATTATTCCGGTGTTGGAGGGTATGCTCTGAGCTTGTGTGATAGACTTTGGGGTTCATCGGGATATGTTCTTACCATTGGCAGATTTTTCTTATAATAATAGTTATCACTCGAGCATGATATGACGCCATTTAAGGCATTGTAGGGAAGAGATGCAGGTCTCTTGTTGGTTGGTTTGATGCATTTGAGGTGAGGCCTGGGGTACTTACCTTTCAAGAGAGTCCTAGGAAAAGGTGAAGGTGTTTCAGGAGAAGCTTATGGCGGCTCAGATCAGATAGAAGCAATATGTTGATAGAAAGATTAGAGACACAGAGTTCAAGGTAGGAGATCAAGTCTTGACAAAGGTTTCATCCATGAAGGGGGTGATGCGGTTTGGGAAGTGGGGCAAGCTTAGCCTGAGGTACATTGGCCCATTTAAGATTCCGACGTGTGGGAGAGGTGGCCTATGAACTGGATTTACCTCCAAGTCTGCCCGGAGTCCATCCCTCCATGTTTCTATGTTGAAGAAGTATCATGAGGATGACACCTATATTATCTATTGGGATTCAGTGTTGTTTGATGAGAACCTGTCCTATGAGGAGGAGCCTGTGGCTATTTTAGATAGGGAGGTCCACAAGTTGAGATCAAAATTGATTAAATCTGTGAATGTCCAGGGAAAGAATCATCTTGTGCAGAAGGCTACTTGGGAGACCGAATCAAACCTGTGTAACAAGTATCACTAGCTTTTCTTTGACTCAGGTATATTCTTTTCCTATTTCCTTTCTTAACTTTTCGAGAATGAATGGTGGTTTAATTGGTTTCTGATGTAACAATCCCTCTAGTCATTATAGGATGGTTAGGGCCTTAGCACCCTTTAGAGTCCCCATAGTAGAGGTGAGTTAGCAAAAACTCTAAAGTGAGATGGTTTAACAATTGAAATGTGAGTGGCATTGATTGAAATCCTTATGTGTTGTGTTCAATTAGGGGGTGACATAGTAAATTAGACCCTCGTAGGAAATTCTGGGACCAAGAGTGAATTTGTGGCATCATTTTACAACTAGGTGCAAATTTTGAGGGTGTTGTGAAGTCAAAATTAAATACTTGTGTTTTGAGAAATGAAAAGTGTCAGAATTACCGATCTACTGGTTAGCATAGCCCAGTTGCATCGAGATCACCGTAGCAGTTGAAGGGCTCATCATAGCAGTGATTGTGAGATCAAATAGGTCCGCAGAAATGAGACCCTCATCGCCATACCGGACCCACTACAGTGAGAATGTTACCACTGTAGCGGACGACGCGAGGCAGAATGCCTGTTTAAGTCAAGATTTTGTGATTTTCATCATTATTTTAAGGCACAAACTTTGAGAGCTTAAGGGCAATTTTTCTAGGGAAGAGAGGTTTCTTCTTCCCAAGGTAAGATTTCTTGGTTAAACCTTCCATCATTTAATCCTTTAACACCCTAGAATCAATAGGTGATCTTTAATGGTGAAATTCTAGCTAAGAACCCTAGAACTATAAAAATTAGGGTAACCAGTTGGAATGTTGATAGTTGTTGATTCCCTAGGCTTCTAAATGAACAACTAACACTTCTAGGAAGAAATAAATTCTTATAGTTCTTAATGGTGGTAATTTGAGGCCTAGAATGTCATAAATTTTAGACCTTTAGTTTCAATTGCTTGAAAAGGATTTAAGGAGTAGAAACTCCATGAACCAGGTTAGAATGATTGTTGTGGGAGTAGAGCATGATAAATTACCTTTTGGGAAATGAGTTGAACAGTGATAACGGGTATAATGGGGTAGGTTAGAATTCCCAGGACCTTTATCTAAGAAGTAGACTATTGAATATTAGTTATTTGCTTGTTTTATACTTGGAATGTTTCAAGGCATTGAGAAAGGCCAAAGCTCCTGCAAGTAGCTTGACACTCAAATACTTCATTTGAGGTAAGTTACAATTTTATGTGGAGTTAGACTTTGGTTAATTCCTTGTATGGGTGTGAAGTGATAAACATGTTGGTTGTTCTTAGACATTGATTGTGGTGTAGATGATTGGTGATTTTGAAAGATTATGTGGATAATTGTGAATGTTAAGTCTTGAATATGACTCATGGGTTTTAAGTGCAATTATGATAGCCGACGTGTACTTATGTTTGTTAAATATGTGATGATTGAATATGAAGCATAGATAAATGCATTTCTAATGGTTGGATAATATATTTATTATTATGGGATGAGAGAGTCGTGTCTGAGATGAGCATCTGGATTAGAGATTATAATGGAGTGGCTCGTGTTCGTGGGAAGTATCTGAATCAACAGAGTAGTAGGAGTGGATACCATGCCCGGTATAGTACATGGATTTCTAGAGTCCCCTGCAAGTCTTGACTGGAAGGTCAAACATAAGACCCTCTGATATATGTGGATAGATATGAGACTGATGAGTGACTGATATGAGATAAGGTTCGGGTAAAGAGTGAACTGATAGGATTTAGAACTATATGACTTAATGTTTAATATGAACATGATTCCATGGTTACATGACTTGTTTTCATTATGCACTGGTGACCTTTTGTTGTCTAATTGAGTCTATATAAGTTCTATTGATTCAAAATGTTAGGCCCTATTATGTTAATATAACTGATTAGTATTTATGATTTTATGTTTATATGAGTTAGACGATTTTATATCTGGTAATTGATGTTGCCTGGCTTGTTTCTTGATTCATAATATATACTTCTTACTATTAAAGGTTTGCCTATGATGCCTTCCAATACATACTGTTTTCTTATAGGTGAAGCTTACTTCCTGCTTACTGAGTGCAGATTGTGACCCCAAAAGCTCTTTGAGACCCCATCTTTAGTGCTATTACCCACTTGATCTGAGGGTGAGCAGATTCTTCTCCTAACTGCCATGGATCCTCTTGGTTTTAGATGTTTTCACATCCAGACATTAAATCTTATTTTGTTTTTGTCTTATCATTCTTAGATATTATTTATTAGAGTCCTTGTACGGTGACTTTCGGATTCTAGGGATTTGTAACTATTAGACTTATACTGAATGATTTTACACTTAATTTGTTCTTCACTATTTAATTCTTGAATGCTTTATTCGATTTACTGAATGCTCTATGATTAGGTAGTTGGTGAGTTATGGTTCTCCCGCTGGAGGGTTAGTGGGGGTTCTAATCACGGTCACTCAGGTGCTAATCACAGTATTTAGGATCATAAGTTACCCCAAGCAAACCCATGGCATGGACTAATTCTACAATGACTGATATACTGTAAAAGATATTAAGTGGAAGCTGGTTAAAACAATAACCAAATACTAAATAAATAAAGAGCATATGATAATTGACTGATATTCTCTCAAACACTGAAACTCAAGCTGAAACTAAATATTTTGTCTGAAAGCCTTCTAAAAGAACCAATGGGTTGCTGGGACAAACGCCCAACTAACTCTAATGTTTGAAACTAAAAATGAAAAAGGACAAAGCTGAAGATGAAAACTCCGGTCCTCTATAGAAGAAACCTCACCCCTTAAACTGTTTGAAATCATGGGGAAAAACTAGTAGTGATGCTGAGGCTAGGTACCTGAGCATATATTATAAAATAATATAGCACATAGAAATATGCGATCAGTACTTTAAATGTACTGAGTATGCGAGGTCATGAAATTTTTTGAATATAATCATGTTTAAAGAATATTATAAATAAAACATGCTAAATATATGAAACGAACCTAAATTAAATTATACACGTTGCAGATAAACTGAAATCTGAGAGTACTGAAAACTAATAAAAATGATATAAGGGTCATAGACATATTCTATTATTTGAGACTGAACTGTACTATGGGAGTGTCTGTTAACTGACATGTACCCACGTGAGCTAGACGTGGAGTTCGACGTTTACTCCCCATTAATAGGGCCCACTGTACCTTGCCAAGGTATAGTGACTATTTGTGTGATCACCAATTGTCAATCCTATTCAGGTCAAATCCTATGGTGGCACATAACTCTAGGAGCCTGGGTGTGCTGAACCTCGGTCCACTCGGTGAAAAGTACTATTCCCAACTGAAGACACAAAATAAATATAGGTATCTGTAAAACACTGATAGCTCAAAACTAATGTCCTAAGACTAGGTCAAGACTACTTGTCTGGAAGTGTCCAGGAAGTCTAAAAGGACCTGATAGACTGGATGATATTGAAAAATCTTGCAATATTGATAACTAATAAGTGATATTTTTGAAAATACTGAGCATACTCACAAGTTGAAAGTATTGACTTTTGTTTAAAACACTTATACTAGAATTCATGCTCAAGTGATAATAGCCTGATAGAACAACCTTCCAAATTAGCTTTTAAATCATGCGGTATTCAACCAAAGTCATGCTAACATTAGGGATAAAATGAATATGTAAAAATGAATTCAAATCATGAATTTCACATAATATTAATCAGGGAAACTGAGAGAACTAATAAAATACAAGGAAAAATCATGATCTGTCTGGAACCCTAACTCATGGTTTCTATAGGGCGAAAATTAATGAAAGACTTTGAAAATACTTGGTCACAAGGGTGAAAGGAAAGCCTTATTAAAACCCCATATGCCTGTAGAAGAATTCTCTAAGAAGAGCTCTTGAAATCTACTGCACTTTGAATGGAACCCTAGCTTAGACCTGAGAAGGTTTTCTGTCTTCTATGCACTGATTTGGGAGAGAATGAGAGGAAAAATGTCGAAAAATTCTCTTAATTCCCCTCTAAATGCACCCTAATACGATGTAGTTAGGAGTTAGGAACTTAGTATTTTACAAAAATACCCCTGAGTAATCGTTTAAAAATTTGACTGTCCAAATCCAATGGGCCTCAAAATGAGTCATTGGTTGTGACCACGTGTCATGACCCGAACATAGGACTGTATCGAGAGATGGGACTAGGAACCCCGAGAGGCCCCAAATCGACCCATGGCATGAAAACAATATCTAACTCAATCATAGATAAGCGGAAGATCAGCATAATAAATGTAGAGGAAGTTTGATAATCTCATAACATTGAAATACATAACTCAAAACTGAAGTTGATTACATGCTACGTCTGAAAAGCCTCTACTACTGACGAGTTGATGGGACAAGACCCCAACTAACTCACTAAAGTATGACATGGAAAGTACTAGAAATAACTGAGAATAAGGGCCCTCGAATGATGAGGACTCGCCACTCTAGCTGATAAGTGCTAATGCTGCAGATCCGGCTAATGATGACACTGATCCTGGATATCCGAGCCTGTATCATAAAATGATACAACATAGAGTATGCGGTCAGAACATGGAATGTACCGAGTATGCAAGGTAAGTAAAACTGCTAAGTAAGTAAAATCATAAATCATGCACATCATAAAACATAATCAAGATAAGATTCTGAGAGTAGGGCTTGCATGCTATTTTCTGAAATCATGATCTGAACATAGTTGAATATCATAACTGAATCGAATGACCCAAAGCTAACAACTGATAATTATATAGTAAAACTGAACATTGGGTCAAACCTGCTGAAAACATAATATCATGACTGATGACATGCATAACTGAAATCATGAGGAACAATGCAAAATTAATCATATGACTGACATTACTATGATAGAGTGTACGTGGTCCCGACTATCACTCTCAAGTGGGTAGAGCCATTCAAAGCTTTGTCAGGGTTAAGGATGCTACCATGATATCAATATCAAGATGAAGGCCTCCTGGGGGTAGGGGATGCTCACAAGGGAGGTCCTAAATAATCTAAATATACATACGTTGGCGCGTAGTTCTGAGGCTAGGGTTGACTGACCCTTAGCCTACTCGGTGCTAGACACTACTCCCAAAAACATGCATATGCTCTCCATCATTTTTCAATGAAGTTGAACCATCATCTAGTAATGAAGCTGACTCATAACATACATACATAAATCTGAAATCATAACATGAGGAGCCTTGACTCAAACCATACCACAAGCTGAAAATAGTGGGAGTCTAGACTCAAAAATCCATGTGGTGAGTTGATAACATGAAATTTAGGTAAATAATGAAACATACTTGATTATATGGTCTTGGCCAATACTTAAACATTCTTGACATAGACTCGATCATTCAAAAATATGAATATAAACATGAGTAATTTGAAATCATACTTTCTTCATAAACATCTCATCAAGCTTGAACTCATACTTCATAGATCTCAACTTTCATGAACTTTCATGGATAGGCATCATAGTTTATAAAACTTGAAGGAATAATTTATAATTAAAAACAATGTAAAATATGCCCATTAATGATAATTCAACATTAGAAACATGCTTGGCTCATACCCATGATTGATACAGGAAATTCACATGTTGGGTAAAACCCCCATAGATTCTTTAACTAGAATTTTCATGAATTGAGAGGGAATTGGGCCTGGGTGTGGACAATTGCATCAATTCATTACCCTACATACCTAAAGAAATCTAATTTCACAACTTCCTTGATTTCCCAATGGGAACTTGGGGAAGAACTTGAGGAATTTAGGCTTGATCACCCTTAGGAACTTCTAGACTTGCATGCATGGAAGGGAATAAGCCTATAATGAACTTACCCCTCTTAAAACACTCTATTATGAGCTTAAAATGATGTAGTTTAGGCCTTAGAAACTTAGGAATTATGGAAAAGACCTTAATAAATTCGCAGGGGAAAACACACTGCCAGTCCCCACGAGGGACTGGACGACCCGTCATCCCTGACCATGACTCATGGTCACCTCCCATCGCCTACACTGGAATTCCACCTTCACTGGTCACCACGAGGGACACCATCACTCGTGGTGTGCCCAACGACTCGTGGTGATTGGTCGTTAAGTACACTACCCAAATCCTTCATCCTTCGTTCACTACTTGACCAAGGGCCGCCTGATGACTCGTGGTGGTGACCATGACTCCAGGTCAGCCTCAAACACCAAAATCTCATCCATGTCCAACACCCTCCCCACGAGTGACTCAACGACTCATGGTGCACCCCACAGATCACTAGATGACTCGTCCTGTGACCTAGTGCAAAAAATTCTATTTTCTCCGTTTCAACTCCCGGGTCTGATCTTAGGTTTTTTGGGGTATTACAATATCTCTCCATTGGGAACATTCATCCTCGAATGTGGAAAAACATACTGAAAGTAGAGAAATGCAATCATCATACTCAAATACTGATATACATGCTGAAAACTGATGGAGTGACTGACTCCGAATTGTCCTTCATGACTGAACTGAATTTCTAAATCACACGTACATTCATTTACATGAAAGAAACTGGGGCACATGAACTGAATATGAAACTGAAAAGGCTACTAAGGTGGAAATCGATACCTCAAGCTGAAATTGAGTCGGAAGGGAATAGATGTAGGTATTTAGCCATTATATCTACTTTGGCTTTCCATGTAGCTCCCTTAACATGATGGTTCCTCCACAAAACCTTGACTGAGGCTACTTCTTTGTTTCTTATCTTACGAACCAGACGATCAAGTATTTCTACCGAAATCTCCTCATAACTAAGGTTATGTTTCACACCGACATTGTCCACCGGAACAACCAGAGCTGGATCACCCAAACACTTCTTCAAACGGGGATTGAGTTTCCTTTTCTTTACAAATCTCATAACTCCCTCCATGGGGGATACCTTCAGAAACACCCAATCATCAACTTCAAACTAAAGCTCCCTCCTCCTCACATCCGCATAGGACTTTATGTGAATCTGAGCTATTTTCAACCTATTCCTTAGAAACTAAACTTTTTCCATAGCCTTATGAACTAAATCTGGACCTATTAATGTAGCTTCACTGATCTCAAACCAACCAATAGGTGATCTACATCTCCACCAATAGAGAGTCTCAAATGAAGCCAGCTGAATGCTGGAATGGTAGTTGTTGTTATATACAAACTCAATGAGAGGAAAATGGTCATTCCAATTGCCCTTGAAATCAATCACACACAATCTCAATATATCCTCAAGAGTCTGAATAGTCCGCTCAGCCTGACCATTCGTTTACGGGTGAAATGCTATGCTAAGCTTAACCCGGGTACCAAGGCCCTTTAGAAATGATCTCCAAAACTGGGAGGTAATATGAGTAGCTCCATCTGATATGATGGACAATGGCACTCCATGTGTAACACCCCAAAAGTTCCTTAGATCAGACCCCAGACTTACAGTAGAAAACAGAAGGAAAACAATACCAGAACCAAATAGTGAACCTCATTATGGTTCATTTTACGGTCCAACGGGTCGTTGGAGGTGATCATTGTTTGGTATCTAGAGAACTGTAAGAAATTTGCCCAAAACCCACGAGGGGATTGTACGGACCATTTCTTGATTGAATGGGTCACTCATTATGGTCGTTGGAATAGATTAAGAGAATTTTGACTGAAGAATGGGGAAAACCAATGGTCCATTGTGTGGTACAATGACCCATTAGATTGGGTTGTTGGTTCCACCAGTGTGTTGAAAATTTCTGGCTAAGTTTAGAGCCATTCTGATATATGGGTAGACCAGAGCCTAGTGAAATTATGGATACAAGGTGTTAAAATCAATTCCCAATTATGACAAGTGCAATGGATGCAAATTAAGATCATAAGGAACCTCTAGTACAATGTTGAGTTGAGAGCTTTCTTACCGATTGAGTTTTCATATAAGTTCTTACAAGGGTCAACTTCAAATGAACATAGATCCCATCTTACAAAGTGTTTTTGGGTGATTCAATATACCAAATTGAAGACCTTTTATTTTTATTTCCAAGACAACTGACCTTATATCAATCGGAGTTTGGAGTAAAACGTTATGACTAGTTTAGTGAAACAACACCAGACTTTGGACCGACCACAGTATGGGTCGTTGGTTGAAAGGTTATGCTCATGGAATCCAACTTTTGAGAAATGGTCCAAAATTAGTCCAGGACCAATGAGGGGATTCAACGGTCCGTTGGTTGATTTGATTGGTCATTGTTTGGGTCGTTGAATGAGTTTCGGAGTGGTTTGAAGGCAAAGGGAGCATCAACGACTGGACCAACGGCCCGTTGTTTCTAACAGCGACCCGCTGGATTGGTCGTTTGTTCTCTTAGGAAATTTTCTAGATCGACAGTGCAGGGTATTTGGTAAAACCCTATGATTTTAACTCTTAAATGACGTCATTTTGGGGATCCTAAGGGACGAATTAAAGGAGTTTTCCTAGTCTAACCTCTCAGTCTTTCCTAATCAACTCAGAAACAGATCGTAAGAAGACTTAGGAACTCCAGACTCTTTTCTCTCAAGGCTCAGGAACTAGGGTTTCTCTCCAAGGTGCAACAACTTCAAGATCTTTAGAGAGATCTTTCAACCAGGTATGTGGGACTTCAATAAGGGTATCCTTTCACCTTTGTGTCCCAAAGTTTCCAGCAAACCCTAGCTTTACAGTACTTCTAGAGATCATGATTTAGGAACTTTCTTTGACTGTGAAATTTCTCCACTTCCTCAATAGTGTTAAACTACCATGACTAGAATTCTTACATGTGTATGATGGAATTCTCAGTTATTAAAGAATTCCTTAAATTCTATTATTTTCTTTAGTTTACAGGAGTATTTTCTAACTGAATTTCATGCTCTAATTATATTGATTCAGTTTGCTTTCTTAGTCTTGATCTTGATCATAAATTCAGGTAACACTACAATAAAAAACATCATTTAGCGACGAAAAATATCCCTTGCTATATTCGATTGGCGACAGATTGAGTACCGTTACTATATTGGCCATTGCTAACAACTTAACGATGGAATAACAGATTCCGTAACTAAATTAGCAACGATGTAGCGATGTTTATGATATTTGTAGAAACATACTAGCGAAGGACAAGCCGTCGCCAAGTTTAATAATTTCGTCACTAATTCCATAATTTATTTCATTATTTTACTAATTCGGATGAAATTATTTTATCGCTAATCGATCGCTACATATTTAGCAACAATATAACATCCCAAAATTGGTCACAAGAAATTGTTGAAATGTAGTTCAGGTTTATATTTAGCAACGGTATATTTTCGTAGCAAAATTTATTGCAAGAATTTTTATTTCGTGTCTATTTATTTATAAAATATACCCTGATGAAATATATTAAATCTAAATTACTAAATATATTGAATATAAATAAAATTCATTTAAAAAAATATTTACGAAAGATTCAAAATATATAGCAAAACCCAAATCACATAATTAAGTTCAAAACATCCACACAAAGCATCTAGTAACTACCGAAAAGAACCCATATCCATCAAGTGTTTTTACTACATAATTTTGTCCTTCCAACCAAAAACAGACAATATCAAAAATTAATGAATGGATGGACTATTACGGTCATCATCTGAAACTAAAGGATCATCAACATTGTCAACATTAGTAGGGGGAGGAGGCACTATAGGTGTCACTTCACGTACGCGCTCAATAAATATAGGAAGCATGTGATCAGTCAGTGCAGGAACCAATCGCTTCACAAGATCATCCAAATTTCCTATTAATGAGAAATTGAAGGTGGTACTAATGATGAAGCACCCGATTGAGAATTGATACAAAGATTTGACCCGTAGTAACTTTTTTCCTGAGATTCAAGACCATATACTCTTCTCTTCTTTTCTCCACCCGCGACTTGATAAAATGCCTCATATTGAACAATGTCAGACTGAGACTCCATTTTTTCTCATAATATTTTTTCTGCAATAAGTAATGAAATTAAAACAATCAAGAATATCAACTATGCAATTTTACTAAATAAAAAGAGACATGAATGGCAATAGTCAATAAAATTATAAATTTTAGGCTTACATGGACAACTCGTGCATGTTCATCAATAAAAGATCGTCCATTATGACCATGTATATAGACGTGCAAATGTATCTCACTTGATGTTGGATCTCGACAATTTTCAATAGCCTATCAAAAAATATTATTCCAATTATGCTATTTACAATAGAGAACCGGTTCAATTGAACTAAATATCAACACCAAAACAACAAACCAAAATAGCCAACATATCTCGTACTACAATGACACAAAATAAGAAAGGAACAAAAGAAAACAAAGATCTAACAAAAATATTGTTTGAGTAATAAAATAGGGAGATGGAAAGTATTTATTTGATTATGAACCATTAGCACAAAAGGACCGCAGGAACATCAAACTTCAGTCACAGTCATGAAAAGCCATCTCTTTTGGATTGTCTTCCACTTGCTTTACTACTTCAACATTCTTTTAAATTTTCACAGAGCTAACATACGTTCGTTCATCTAGAGATATATGAATTTCTTTCACCTAAGATATTGAACAAACATAAGATCCACAGAGAGAGATAAAGGCCTTCTCATTGAACTCAAAATCGATATACTTTGGTACTCCGGCACTCCGACTAAGTCTAATTTTGAAAAACTAAGATAATAAAAGGGGCTCTGTCTGCTCATCAGAAAACTAACATCTCCCTCAAAGGTCATGATACAATTATAACTTCGCAGGATTATATAGGAAGCTGGAAGGAGAGTACTTGGTAGTTATGTTAGTTAAGTCTTTACTTATTCTACTCTGGTTATTTATAGTTTAGTCATGATAGTTCCTTTTGTCACTTGGTTATTTGCAATAGGGCACAATAGAAGCCTTAGCTTTCTAAACAATTTTAGGATATGCAATAAGGCATGCACATTGCCTAACTACACAGTTCCACTTCAATAAAAAATAGCGTATAATAATGCCTTGAAAAAGTCACCTTCATATTGTGTAGTGCTTTAGAAAAATTCCTCCCACTTTCTAATTAGAAAAATGAAATTAAAACATTGATCAAGTCAATGCAGACTTGCTTGAAAAATGTTAATTTCCTCTGAAATTAATAATAAACAGCAGTAGAATTTAACTAAATTTAACGAAGAACACTAACTGATTGAAGAACAGAGTACACTTGATACATGTAGGCCCAAAATTCTCCATCTCGGCCTTCGATTTCCTTGATGAAAAATTCCTTTATTTCACTTTGATTTCAACCTTGATATTTACCACATCACAATTACTACATGTGAAGCATTTTTTTGACAACACAAACAACAAACCATATGGTTCATAACTCAGAGCCAATGATTTACTGTAACTTCCCCTTCAGGTTCAAGGAGCCGAAGCTAACTTTGTGTTCGTCAAAGATTATTGTGTACAAGAAATCAGATATTTCAATGCTTCCATTTCCAATTTACTTTGCCCCAGAAATTGAAGATCAAGCAGATTTGGAGCCATTAGCGGCTGATCTTGGTGATACCGACCCTTTTATGGCTGCTGATTAGTTGTAGGCGATCTAGCTGTGGACAATGACATTTTCTTTGTCTTTTAACCCTTTTTATTTTCTTTAACAAGAAGTAGTGAAGTGGTTTTGCATGAGCAGGGTTTCATTTAGAAGGAATTTATTTGTAGTATTGTTTTGACATTTCTCTGGCTGATAATATTCAAGTAGTAATTTTGAGTTGTACTACAAAAATATAGGTTCTTCTACCTGAATAGGGTTAGATGTTGTTATAGCATGATTTTAGACCTCATCCAGGGAAGTTGTACAGGCACAATTTGATAATGTTGTTGCTGGATGACTAGAGCTAATAAAAGTAATGTGAATGGAAAATTATAGTTTGTCATTTGGCTTGTAGTCATATTGAAGTTTATAGTTGTTTTGGTCTCAAAGAATGTGTTTTTGACATGACATGGTGCTCACCAAGGTATTGTGAGCGCTTTAACCTTATCCATGTCTCCAATATTGAATTTAGCAGTAGCAGAAAACCCAAATACTTCAAACAAGCTTGTAGAAAGGTTAATTGATTGATAATGTGCAATTTGGGGTGTTAATAGTGCGAGTTTCACTGAATTTTAATGGGTTAAAATTAATAAATGAATTAGTTAATGTTACATGAGTAGGGATGGATTGGTTCAAGATGCACTAAATAATGAGTCATAGTCCAAAACAAGTATACAAATTCAAAATATGTGCATTAAATATAGATAGAATTCTTGTTCAAAAGCAAGTACACAAATTCAAAATATGTGCATTAAATATATACTTACAAGTCTCTTGCGATACTCCCCAATGGAGATAGAGCCACTCGTATGAGTCCCACCAGCGACTTCTCTCCCACCACAACGATTCTTTGCATTTATATTTGACTTATTAACATAGTCAAAATGTTGCCAAAGTCGTAGCCAACTTTTCCACACATCATCAATTGAAAATCCTGGCTGAATTTTTTTTTAATTTTGGAAATGAAATCCCTACACTTTTTGCTGCCTTAACCTCCCATTGTTTCCTCACTACATTATCATCAATGGAAGAGTCCCAATAGAATGACTTCAAAAATAAGTTTGTAGAAGTAATAACGTTTATATTCTGTTTGTAAAGTAATAACATTTATATTCTATTTGTAAAGGTTAATATACACTTAAACTCAATTATGATGAAAATTTACACCTTGAATTCTCCAAAATAAAAATCTCTTACAGGTTGTGAGACGCCTTTCCAATTGATTCCATTGGGATCAAGTTCGTTTCTGAAAGAGTCATATATAAAAACAGAATATTCTCGAGAAGGCTCCAACCTATATAGTTTTGAAGACATTATTTGAAGGTCTATCTTAAATTAAAAATAATATATAATAACGATAGCATATGCAGTGACTAACCCTGTAGGAATAAGAGTAACAAGTGTTTTCTGCTGCCCTCGATCATTGGAGTCAACTTTGCCAGTTGTGTTGGCCCAAGTAGATATACCCTCTTCCATTGGATTGCTCTAATTAGGTGTAATAGGAGATGATTCACCAATAGTTGAGCTTCTGTTGTGACCTGACGTTTGAATGGGTGGCGAACTGTTGGGACCTAATGTTTGAACTTGGTTTATATGATCTATCCCATCTATGGAACTTGTACCACCTTGTTGAGTGTTACTTGCAGTGGGAATTGGAATAGTAGGCATGTACGTGCGAACAACAGAATGAGACTTTCTTACAGGGCATTTACTACCTCGACTGCGACCTCTACCTCGAGTCATATCTACAAAAAAATACATGTATTCTTAAAATCATCATTCCTACAAAACCAAATTACAAAGTATAAACACAACATTATAAACCAAATATTTGGAACCATACATAAACTAAGAACTTACTTGTGATATTTGATGGTTTCGACATCCATGTATTTAATGTTGTGAAATTTTTTACATGGAAATTTAATGTTGTCAACATTCATGTGATTTCGTTGAGAACATGTATACTAGATGAAGTTATTTACACATGTTATAAAACTAGAGTTTAAACTTCCTCGGCCATCCAACCTCTCGTACATCCAATTACGATTCACATTATTCATGTTCCTATTAATGTTGAAATGAACAAAACAATCAGATTTTTCTTCTTTTTTTTATATATAAATTATACAACTTGGACTATCTCTAAAGGGAAGAACAAGTTGAAATACCTAAATTCCATATTAATTTTCTTGATAATTGTAAGATCATTTTTCTTCATTTAATAAAACAAAAAGGATTCCTTATTTATTATCATGTATAGTGTTCGCATTAATTGAATAAATATGTACTATTGAATTTATTAATTTAATTTTGATTTTAATAAAAAATTCACCCAAATCGATAAAAACCAAACTCATGAAATATGTACTATATTTGGATTGATTTTAATAACTAAACAACCAATTATATTAATTTTCTCTTTATTTTAATTAAAACTTATCCAAATCGAACTACAGACACCTTAACTGATACTATAACCAAAAGAAATATTGTATTGTATGAGTTATTGAGTCATTACCCAAATTTATATCACAGAGAAACTTTTAATGAATCACTGATGCTTTAACTAAGAACAGTCCCTTATATTATAAAAAGGAAAGATAATATAAGTACTGTAGACTATCTTTATTAATAAACGAAGATAAACTATATGTCCAACTAGCATAAACAAATGAATCAAATCTATATTTTTAATAAGTACATGCTAAAGCACATCCAAAATTCCATATCAACAACATAAATTAAAACAAAATGCATTACGTAAACACATACTTAGTACTATTTATTAGTTAAAAAATTTAACCATGAGTGTTAACAGCTTCCCAAAGCAGACCCCTGGCTTGCATTGCTGTTATCTTTAGAGTCCTTATTGTCCAAACATTAGTCTATATATGCATTTCTCCAACTTTCAGTTTATAAAATGAGGATTCTTAATTTGTAGCTTGAGAAAAATATAATATTTATCTTAACAGATGTTGTATCAGACTTGAACAACTATTAAAGTACTTGTATTCTAAAAAAGGAAAGCAGCTTAACATTTGATATTTCGAATAATTTCAATACTTATCAAAGACAACTAACACTGAGAATAATAAAAGACAAGGAGAAAATTGGATTGAAGATTATATGTTTTATGCTTACTCTCTGATTAGCAACAAGGAGAATTATTATATGTAAAAGGATGAGTACTTAAACTCTTAAAAGGAGGAAAGACAATGTATTTAACAATTTATTTGATATTTGACCAGGGAAATCAATTATAAAGTTCAACTCATGCCTCAACCAAAATGAGACAAGACCAAACATGACTTTGAGTCTACTACATTATCTTAAATCATATAAACGTGAAAATGACTAGGGAAAGAAAAATTTTCCCAAAAACAGAGATAAAACTCGACTGAGCAGACTAACAGAAAATTTACATAAAAAGAAATTACAATAGAAGTCAAGAATCCGACAAGAACAAAAATCAAAAAAGAGAAAAAGAAATGAAACTTCAGATAAAATTACTTGCAAAAAATATGAACAAAACAGAAAGTAATAATATTTCTTGGGACCTCTGTTTTTGTTCTTACTCCCTGCGAAAAATATGAACAAAAGTCATCAATTGGAAGAAAATATTAAGAAGATGCACAGACCACAAATTTCTTCATAGATCTATATTGATTTTCAAAGAATATATTATCTTTTTATTTTCAAAGAAAGAGGAAAAGATAAAGAGATCTATAATCCCTAGATTTAGTTTCACAAACCAAAACATTCTCTCCTGATTTTTGCTGAGAATCGGCTGCTCCGCTCTGGTTTTCTCTCCATTGGAACGAGGAAGAGACCATAGTGAAAAATACTAAAATGAATATTTTCTGCCCTAGGGATTTCACTTAATATAAATTTATCTACGGATTTAGCTACGGACAATGATATCCATCGCTAAAGAGTATATCTTAGAAATAAATAAATTCTACAAAGATGCTAGTGACGTATATTCTTTGCTAACTCCGTCGCTGCATATTAACTTAATTTATCTCATTTTTTTGTTGCTAAATCCGTCGTTTAATTAAGGCGCCAATATTTCCTGCTATTTTTTAGCAATGAAGTTCACTTTTCGCCGCTAATCCATCACTACATAATAAAATAAAGTTTTATTTATTTGTCTCGCACCAAAGTCAATATTCCATAGCTAATCTATTGTTAAATAGCAATGAAATTTTATTTGTCGCTAAATTCCATCGCTAAACGCTATTTTTTTAGTAGTGTAAAACTTGCATGATTTAGACTTAAAAAGAAAAGTTATGTTGATATGGTAGATGTTACTCGAGTTACAAATGATTAGCATAGATACTTGAATAGATATTAATATCTTGGTATATTCAGTTTTAGAGTCTCAGTCAACACTCAAAACACGTAGAGTTTTACAGAAAGGTCAGTTATCAGTGTTGGGATTTCCCATGTTGTTAATATCAGTTGATTATCATAGTTAGTTCATGCTAGTCCATTTTCAGTCAGATTACTAGCCTACTCAGTGTCAGTCAAGAAATGTCAGATGATCACCTTGACTATAGTTACTTTTTGAGGTGTTAGTGATGCCTCCCAGCTATCAGAATTTAGAATCAGATTCAGTTATCAGATTTTTTTTGTGGTTCTGTAGATAGTTACGACACTTCTAGATAAGCAGCTCTGACCGGTTTTAGAACCACCAGCTTCATCTTCAGTCTGTTCTTTAGACGGCTACGATGCTCCTTGTTGAGTAGCTCTGACCAGTCTTGGAACACCAGTTTCAAAATATGATCCTATAAGATGCTCAGGGTGCTCTCAGATAGTATCCCTGAATCAGTTATAGACTTGGGCCCCAGTATCGAGCTATCCGCTTTGTAGTAGTAGTCATGGTAAAATTATCCAATGGGAGTAGGACTTAGCACTGAGAGGGTGAGGGTTCCAGCGCACCCAGGTTCAGAACTACGTTGTCACCATTGGTTATATTTATTAGCCTCATGTCCCAGGATAGTGATCTCACAGTTCATGCCTTTATACCCTAGCAAGGTATATTGAGTCCTACCGGTGGGGTGTATACATCGGACACCATGTATAGCTCACGTGGTTATATGTCGATTATAACCTCTCCTACTAGTCAGCTCAGTTCAGTCTCAGATTAGTCAGTTCAGATCAACTCAACATAGTATTCAGATTCAGAGCATGTCCTTGACCATCAGACAAGGTCTTTTGGATACAAGGTTTTAAGATCAATTCCCAATTATGACAAGTGCAATGGATGCAAATTAAGATCATAAGGAACCTTTAGTACAAAGTTTAGTTGAGAGCTTCTTACCAATTGAGTTTTCGTAATAAGTTCTTACAAGGGTCAACTTCAAATAAACATAGATCCCATCTTTAAAAGTGTTTTTGGGTGATTCAATATACCAAATTTAATCCCTTTGAGTTTTCTTTCCAACACATTTGACCTTCCATCAATTGGAGTTCGGAGTAACAAGTTATGACCAGTTTAGTGAAACAGCACCAGACTTTGGACCGACCACAGTACGGGTCGTTGGTTGAAAGGATGAGCCATTGTTTCTGCCTGAGGAATCAAACTTTTTAGAAATGGTCCAAAATCAGTCCAGAACCAATAAGGGGATTCAATAGTCTGTTGGTTGATTTAAGTGGCCGTTGTTTGGTTCGTTGAATGAGTTCCAAAGAGTGGTTCGAAGGCAAAAGGAGCAGCAATGAATAGAGCAACGGCCCGTTGTTTCTAACAACGACCCATTGGATTGGTCGTTGATTCTCTCAAAAAATTTTCTAGATCGACAGTGTAGGGGTATTTTGGTAAAAACCTGTGCTTTTATTTCTTAAATGACGTCATTTTGGGCTCCTAAGGGATGAATTAAAGGAATTTTCCTAGTCTAACCTCTCAGTCTTTCCTAATCAACTCAAAAACAGATTGTAAGCAGACTTAGGAACTTCAGACTCTTTTCTCTCAATCAGGAACTAGGGTTCCTCTCCATGGTGCAGCAACTTCAAGATCTTTAGAAAGATCCTTCAACCAGGTATCTGGGACTTCAACAAGGGTATCCTTTCACCCTTGTCTCCCAAAGTTTCCACCAAACTCTAGCCTTACAGTACTTCGAGAGATCATGATTTAGGAACTTCTTTTGACTATGAAATTTCTCCACTTCCTCAATAGTGTTAAGCTACAATGACTAGAATTCTTACATGCATATGATGGTATTCTCAGTCAGTGTCAGTCAAGAAATGTCAGCTGATCAATTTTACTACAGTTACTTTTTGAGGTGTCAGTGATGCCTCCCAGTTATCAGAATTTAGACTCAAATTCAGTTATCAGATTTTTTTGTGGTTCTGTAGATACTTACGACACTTCCAGATAAGCAGCTCTGACCGGTCTTAGAACCACCAGCTTTAGCTTCAGTCTTTTTCTTTAATGGCTACGACGCTCCTTGTTTAGCAGCTCTGACCAGTCTTGGAACTCCAGTTTCCAAATCCGATCCTATAAGATGCTCAGAGTTCTCTCAGACAGTATCCCTGAGTCAGTTATAGTATTGGACCCTAGTATCGAGCTATCCGCTTGGCAGTAGTAGTCATGGTAGGATTATCCAGTGGAAGTATGACTTAGCACTGAGAGGGCCGGGGTTCCAGCGCACCCAGGTTCCAGAACTATGTTGCCACTGTAGGTTATATTTATTGGCCTCATGGCCCCATACAGTGATCTCACAGTCCATGCCTTTATAACCTGGAAAGATATATTGGGTCCTACTGGTGGGGTGTATACATCAGACTCCACATCTAGCTCACGTGGTTATATGTCGGTTATAACCTCTTCCACTAGTCAGCTCAGTTCAGTCTCAGATTGGTCAGTTTAGAACAGCTCAACATAGTTTTCAAATTAGTATCGTAGATTTAGAGCATGTCCTTGACCATCAAACAAGGTCTTTTAGACCATTACATTTTATTACAGTTATTTGATTTTAGCAATTTCAGTTCTCATTGCATGTCTATTCAGTTCAACATATTTATTCCTTGTGCATGGTGTCTCTCACTTACTCAGTACATTTAAAGTACTGACGCATTCTTTTATGTTGTATCATTTTATGATACAGCTGCAGGATCTTAGTCTCAGCCTCGCTAGCCGATCACTCTCCAAAGACTTTAGCAGTTCTAGTCTGTGAGTCCTCATCTTTCGAGGATGGAGATTATTTTATTTAGTTACATTTTGTTTTCTTCTATTTAGTTTTGGAGTTAGCTGAGGGCTTCTCCCAACAACTCATCAGTTTTAGTGGCTTTCAAACGCAAATTGGGTTTTTCGATTTGTAGTTTTGTTCTAATATTTTCAAATATTATGAACCAGTTTTATTTCTTTCCAGTATTTTTACTTTTGCTTTAAACTTCCGCTGTATGTATTTTTATGTCACTCAAAATGCCAGTGTATGATAGACCAGGGGTTGACTTGGGGTCACTTGTGGCTCCAGGTACCGTGTTTTGTCCAGGGTGTAGACTCTGGCCGTGACACCATGAAATTGAACTAACTCTCGAATGTATAACTTAGCATAATCCTCCGCTGAATTGGTAGTTTTGACCGATAAAAAATGAGCTGCCTTAGTCAACCTGTCCAAAACCACCCAAATAGAGTCATACTGTCAACGAGTGCGAGGCAACCCTGTGATGAAGTTCATATTGATCTCCTCCCACATCCATGTAGGGATACTAATGTCTTGAAGCACACCTCTAGGTCTTTGATATTCCACTTTCACCTGTTGACAATTCGAACGCTTAGCCACAAATTCTGCTATGTCCTTCTTCATGCCACTCCACCAATAGACTACCTGTAGGTCACCGTACACCTTCGTGGAACCTGGATGCATAGAGTATCTAGAACCATGAGCTTCGTGCAACATCCAATCTCTCAAATCATCAACATTCGAAACACATAAGCGGCCCTAATATCGAAGCACCCCATCTTTCCCTTTGAAGAAGACTTCTACCTTCTTATTCTGAACGACTTTCATCAACTTTACCACAATAGGATCCTCGTCTTGTCTAGCTTTATTTTCAGTCACTAAGGATGATTCTGACCTATTTTGAATAATGACACCACCATCGGTCGAGTCGTTAATACGGACTCTTAGCCATGCAAGGCGATGCACATCCTTCACTAATTCTTTCCTTTTCTCATCTACGTGGGACACACTCTCTATAGAAAGCCTGCTAAGAGCATCTACCAACATATTAGCATTACCCGAATTAGGGGTGGGCATTCGGTTTTTCGGTTCGGTTTTTTCTGTTTTCGGTTTTTCTTGTAGTGTACCAAACACCGAACCAAACTAATTCGGTTCGGTTCGGGCTTTTTCAAATTCGGTTCGGTTTTTTCGGTTTTTCTAATTCGGTTTTTTCGGTTATGGGCCTAATTAATGGGCTATTTTTTAACTTACAAAATGAGCTACTTTTTAAATTAAAAATGAGTTGTTTTATCTTTTTAAATTCAAAATAAATTATTTTAAGTTTGAATTCTAACGTTTAATTCAACTAAGCTTAATTTTAACTTTTTAAATAAAGAAAATAGTGGGATCAATTGATTTACATTTAGTAGTACATACATAACATTTGAATTTTTGATAATAAATTTTCTCATATGCTTAATATCCTTATAACAAAACCAATAAAAAGTTAAGGGTCTTTTAAGATTTTAATAATCTATGGTCCCTAATTTCTTATTAAATAAATATTATATATTTCATTTTTCTTTCAAAGCATATTAATAATAGTAAGAATTTTCTTAACATGTTAAAACTATTATAAAACTTGTTATTTGTAAAAAAAACTTAAGCAATTGTATCAATTATATAAATAATTCTCTAAATGTAAATGTGCTTTGAGATTTGGGTTGGGTGTAGTATTTTTATTTTTTTGAAATTAAGTTATAATTTTTTTTTAAAAAAAAAAATGTAAAATTTCGGTTAAACCGAAAAACCGAAAAACCAAAATATGAAAACCGAAAACCGAACCGAAAAACTGAAATTTTAAAAAAAAAATCGAAACCAAACCGAAAAACCGAAAAAACCGAAATCGAAAAACCGAATTAATTCGGTTCGGTTCGGTTTTTCGGTTTTCCGGTTTTTTTGCCCACCCCTAACCCGGATGGTAAAGGACACTCACATCATAATCCTTCAAAAAGCTCCAACTACCTTCTCTGATGTAGATTCAAATCCTTTTACATAAACACGTACTATAGGCTTTTGTGGTCCATAAACACATCTACATGGAACTTGTACAAATAGTGTCTCCAAATATTCAAGGCAAATACCACCGCCGCCAACTTGAAATCTTGAGTCAGATAATTCTTTTCATGAACCTTTAGCTATCTGGAAGAATAGGATATAACTTTACCGTGTTGCACGAGTACACAACCAAGGATGATTCTCGAGGCGTCACAATATACCATAAACCCCTCGGTACCCTCAGGTAGGGTCAACATCGATGCTGAGGTGAGTCGAGTCTTCAACTCTTGGAAGCTCTTCTCACAAGCCTCTAAAAATTGAAACTTCACTTTCTTCTGGGTCAACTTAGTCAATGGGTATACAATGGATGAAAACCCCTCAAAATATCTCCGATAATAACTAACTAAACCCACGAAATTCCTGATATCCGAAGGATTCACCGGTCTAGGTCGATTCTTCACCGCTTCTATCTTTTGAGAGTCCACCTGTACACCCTCACTTGACACCACATGACCCAAAAATGCCACTAAGTTCAACCAAAACTCGCATTTACTGAATTTAGCATACAACTGGCGATCCTTAAGAGTCTGTAGCACCACCCACTAATGAGCGGCATGCTCCTCATCGCTCCAAGATTATATAAGGATGTCACCTATGAACAGAATCACGAAAATATCCAAGTATGGCTTGAACACCTTGTTCATCAAATCCATAAAAGCTATAGGAGCATTCATTAGTCCAAAAGACATAGCTACAAACTCATAGTGACCATACTGAGTCCTGAAGGCTATCTTCGGGATGTCACTCTCCCGAACCTTGAGTTGATGGTATCCGGACCTGAGGTCTATCTTTGAAAATCACTTGGAACCTTGAATTTGGTCATACAAATTATCAATCCTGGGGAGAGGATACCTGTACTTTATGGTGACCTTGTTCAATTGTCTATAATCAATGCATATCCGAAGGGAACCATCGTTCTTGCGGACAAAGAGAACTGGTGCATCTCATAGGGATTTGCTACGTTTAATGAATCCCTTGTCTATGAGGTATTTTTATTTCTCCTTCAACTCCTTTTGCTTAGCTGGAGCCATTCTGTAAGGAGGAATAGGTACAGGTTGCGCATAGAGAAGAAGGTCAATACCAAAGTCGATCTCCCACTCAGGAGGGATTCCCAGTAATTCATCAGAAAACACCTCTGGATACTCACACACTATAGGAACTGACTGGATAGTCGGGGTTTTGGATAGAATCCTTAACCCTAACTAGATGGTTCACGCAACATCTAAAAATCATCTTTCTGACCTTAAGGTAGGAAATAAAGTGACCTACAGGCACGACTGAACTATCCTTCCACTCTAAGACTGGTTCACCCAGAAATGTGAACTCTACTGCACGGGTTCTACAATTGACTGATGTGACACATGCATATAAGCAATCCATGCTGAGGATAACATCAAAATCGGTCATGGCTAACTCTACTAGATCTGTTGAGGTGACTATCTAAAGGACTGTGATAGGGCAATTTCAATATACCGGTCAAGCTATAACTAAATCACCGACTGGAGTAGAGACTGAGAATGGTTCTGATAAGATTTCGGGACTGACTCTGAAACTACTAGCAACATAGGGTGTCACAAAAGATTTATCTCGATTTTATGTTATAAGCTTACCACATAGGTTTTGGAGTCTACACTCCCAATCTTTTAAGCTTGTGGTATGGTTTTAGCCAAGTCTCCTCATGTTATGATTTCATATTATGCATGTATGGTTATGATTAAGCTTCTTCACTAGAAGATGGTTCAGTTTCATTTAAAAATGATGGAGAGCATATGAATTTTTTTGGGAGTAGTGTCTAGCACCGAGTAGGCTAAGGGTTAGTCAACCCTATTCCTTAGAACTACGCACCAATATAGGTATGATCAGATTATTTGGGGCCTCCCTTGTGAGCATCCCCTGTCCCCTATGGGCCTTCAGCTTGATATCGATATCATGGTAGTGTCGTTAGCCCTTGCAAGGCTTTGGACAGCTCTGCTGACTTGAATGTAATAGTCAGGACCATGTATTCTTTGTCGTGGTAATGTCGATTACATGATGAGTCTCCCATTGTTCCTCATGATTTCAGTTATGCATGTTCATTAGTTATGATATTATGTTTTTAGCAGGTTTGACTCAATGTTCATTTTTACTTATGAATAATCTGTTTCAGCTTTGGGTCATTTGATTTAGTTATGAAATTTAGTTATGTTTATATGATTTTTTTAGATTATAGCATGCAAGCCCTACTCTCAAACTCTTATCATGAAATGTGTTATGATATGCATGAGCTCTAATTTTACTTACTTAGTGGTTTTACTTACCTTGCATACTCGGTACTTTCTACGCACTGACCACATACTCTATGTTATATCGTTTCATGATACAGGGTCAGATATTCAAGTTCAGTCCCACCGTTAGCTAGATCCTCAGAGTAGCATCTCCTCAACCAGAGTTGGTAAATCCTCATTCTTCGATGACCCTTCTATTAGTTTATGTACAGTATTTTCAGTTTCAGTCGTAGTGAGTTAGTTGGGGTCTTGTCCCATCAACTCATCAGTATGTAGAGGCTTATCAGACATAGAATGTTTCAGTTCCAGATTTTTGTTATGTATTCAGATATTTGATGTTATCAGATTCCCATACTTCCGCTATTTTATATATGTTATACTTCTGCATTATTATGTTGAGTTTATATGTCATGTTCATACTATGAGTCGATTTCGAGTCTCTCGGGGTTCTTTTTCCCATGTCTCGATCTTGGCCTATGTTTGGGTCGTGACAAACTTGATATCAGAGCGATAGGTTTTGAAGTGTTCTAGGGTGTCTGAAAGTCACATTAAGTAGTCTTTTTCATGGGTGTGTAGTGTGCCATACTTATGACGAAGAGGCTATGAAATGTTTAGGAAATTTTCCCTGCTTTCGTGATCTATGTCGTGTGATGAAATGTCTTTCCATCCTTGTAACTCATACTACACGCGTTTGCAGAATCATGCCTCCTTACCAATTTAACGGAAGAAGAAATGGAAATAGAAATGGCTATGAAGATGGCAATGGAGACGGGCACCAGCAGACCCTATTAGCCATCGAGGATCATGTGCCCGAGCAGGTGGCCCATGTAGAGATTAGGGCTTCCATTCAGATGCTAGCTCAGGCTTTGATCGCCCAAGTCAAACAATAGGTGGTAGTGCATGTCCCTTAGAACAGGAATGCAGCAGTGGCGAGAGTCAATGATTTTCCGAGGATGAACCTTCCAAAGTTCCTTGGGTCGAAGGTGGACGAGGATCCCCATGAGTTTATTGATGAGATTCAGAAAATCACCCAAATCATGAGGGTGACTGGGGAGGAGTGCGTAGATTTAGCCTCTTATCAGCTGAAGGGGGTAGAACATATCTGGTTTAGATAGTGAAAGGATGGTAGGGCAGTTGGAGCAGGCCCTATTAGTTGGGATGAGTTCCATACCACATTTTTGGATCGTTTCTTCCCTTGTGAAATGAGGGAGATCAAAGCAGCAGAATTTGTGAACTTGAGACAGAACAACATGATGGTTCAGGAGTATGCTCTAGAGTGTACCCGCCTTTCCAAATATGCACCTGAGATGGTGGAAGACCAGAGGGCTCGAGTGAGTCGGTTCGTGCATGGGATAGCAAGCTATTTGGTCAATGATTGTCGGACCACAATGCTTCATTAGGACATTGATTTCTCACGAATAGTTCTGTACGACCAGCAGATAGAGGCGGTGCAGGTAAGTGAGTGGGAGAGAGAGGCGAAGAGGAACAGGACTGATAGCTTGGTATTCTCCCAACAAAGACCTGGTGGTGGGCACTGTCAGCAGTCCCACCCAAGATCATCAGCCCCAGCACCATTAGCAACAAGTGTGCCATCCAGACCTAGGCGCGTCCAGAGGGGATGAGCATCAGGTTCTCGAGATCACGGGAGCAGATTTGTGGAGCCTAGTATTCCAGCTTATGACAGGTATGGCTGGAGGCACATGGGTCAATGCTTACCAGGTTCAAGTGCTTATTTTGGGTGTGGGAAGCCCAGACATATGCTTAGAGATTGCCCAGCATCTAGACAGGGTCATGGAAGAGGTCGAGACCCATCCACTAGCATAGAAGCCCCACCAGCACGCTCAGTTCAGCCGGGAGCCTCCACTGGTGCGGGTGGTGGTCAATGTTAGAACAAATTCTATGCCCTCGCGTCTCATCAAGAGCAGGAGGCCTCCCCAGATGTAGTCACTGGTATGTTATGAGTATTCCAGCTTTATGTATATGCATTGTTAGATCTAGGGGATACCTTACCTTTTTTGACGCCCTATGTTGCTAGTAGTTTCGAAGTCAGTCCCGAAATCCTATCAGAACACTTCTCAGTCTCTATTCCAGTCGGTTATTCTGTTATAGCTCGACAAGTATATATGAATTTCCCTATCACAGTTCTTTAGAAAGTCACCTCAGCAGATTTAGTAGAGCTAGCCATGACAGATTTTGATATTATCTTTGGCATGGATTTGCTACATGCATGTTATGCCTCAGTAAATTATAGAACCTGTGCGGTAGAGTTCCGATTTTCGGTTAAACATGTTATACCCCAAAAGCCCAAAGATAAGACCGGGGAATTGAAATGGAGAAAAGTTGAAGTTTGACATTAGGCAAAAAACGAGTTGTGGTGAAACTAGTGAGATAAATGCACGAGTCATGATGTGACTCGTGTGGAAGGCCAGGGAATAAAATTGAACTTGAGAAGATGAGACCCCAAGGGCATGACCACGACTCATGGTTAGGCCCCACGAGTCTTTAGGTTAGTCGAGGGGTGGGTGAGAAGGAAAAGAGAAGAAAGAAGGGTAGTGTACTTGACGGAAGGACCCCACAAGTCGTGGTCAGTCCCCACGATTCGTGGGGAGGGTTGTGGTCGGCTAATAGAAGAATTAATTGGCATGGAGGCAGTGTACTTAACGGGTGGTGACCACGAGTCTTGGTCACCAGTAACGAGTCGTGAGGTTACCCATGATGAGCCCAGGTGATCAGATGAGCAGTGTACTTTAAGACGACTCCACGAGTCGTGGCCCAGGGTAACGACTCGTTAGGTCCCTCGTTGAAATCACTTGACAGTTATTTTCAGCGAATTTAGTAAGGGCTTCTCTGTAATTCCTATGCTTCTAAGGCCTAAACTACGACATTTTGAGTTTTGAATAGTGGCTTTTAAATGGGTTAAGTTTATTTTAGGCCTCATTCATTCATGCATGCAAGGTAGAATACTAAAGAGGGTGATCAAGCCTAGCATTCATCAATTTCTCTTCAATTTCCTATTGGGTATCTAAAGAAGTGTAAGAATAAGCTACCAACAAGTATGTAGGGTAATGAATGGGTGATTCCTTTCACACCCATGCCCAATCCCTCTCCATATCATGAATGATCTATGACTAATCTATGGGGTTTTAACCCAATGCATGAATTTCCTAATTCTTTGCATGGGTATGATTTAAATACGTTTCTACTATTGAATTGTGAAGCATGGGAGAGTTTTATAATGTTTTAAATTAAAAAATCATGTTTCTTGCTTTATGAATTAAAAAGCCCATTGTTGTAAAGTTCATGAAAGATGAGACTTGTGATGAATTCATGATTATGATGAGATATTATGATGAAAAGTATGTTTACAAGCTACTTATTTTTATAATCATGTTTTTGATATGAATTGAGTATTTTCAAGTATGACAAAGCTTTGGGCAATGCCCCATGTTCAAAGTATGATTGATGATTTCTCAATTAAGCTTACCACATGGTTTTGGAGCGAATGCTCCCACTTATACTTTCATCTTGTGGTATGTTTGAGTTAAAGCTTTTTATCTACATAGCTTACAACATGGTTTTGGAGCAAAGATTCCCAATTATCTTTGAGCTTGTGGTATGGTTTGAGTTAAAGCTTCTCTTAGTCATGATTTCTGCTTTGAGATGTATTTGATTTATGAGCTTTGTTGAATAATTATGTAGAGCATATGCATATTTTTGGGAGTAGTGTCTAGCACCGAGCAGGCTAAGGGTCGATCACCCTATGCCTCAGAACTACACGCCAACGTAGTTTTATACATTATGACTTTGGGACTTCCCTTGTGAGCTTCCCTTGCCCAAATGGGCCTTCAGCTTGATATCGATATCATGGTATCGTCCCTAAACCTGGAAAGGCTTTGGATGGATCTACCCACTTGAGTGTGATAGTTAGGACCACGTAAGCTCTATCGTGGTATGTCGGTTAAAAGATGAGTCTCCCATTGTTTCTCATGATTTTAATTATACATGTTCATTACTCATGAGATTTACATATGTAAGCATGTTCTAAAGCAGGTTTGACTTAATGTTCTGTTTTACTTATAGATACCAAATTTAAGTTTTGAGTCAATCAATTATGTCATGATATGTTATGATAAGACATATTATATTATAATGAGATCATGATTTCAGAACTAATGCATGCAAGCCCTATTCTCAGATTCTTGATGTTTACATTTACATTATGCGTTATCTTTAAATGATTTTACTTACTTAAGCGGTTTTACTTACCCTGCATACTCGGTACATTCCACGTATTGACCGCATACTCTATGTTGCATTATTTTATGATACAGGATCCGGCTCTCAGATTCAACCCCGTTCGTAGACAGCTTATCAAAGTTAGTATCTTACGTTTGTTGGTGAGTCCTCATCTCCCGAGGACTAGACTTATCCAGATTTCCTCTATGTATTTTCAGTTTCAATTTTATTGAGTTAGTTAGGGTCTTGTCCCATCAACTCGTCATGTTTAGAGGCTTTTCAGACAAAGGATGTATTTAGCTTCAGATTGTGTATTATGATGTTATATTTACATTTAGACTTCCGCTATGATTATATTGTTGATTATTCAATTTCATTGATCGATTTAGATGTATGCGTATGACATAGGTAGACTTGGGGTCTCTCGGGGCTCCTTGTCCTGTGTTGCGATTCGGGCCTCCGTTCAAGTCGTGACAAACTTGGTATTAGAACAATCAGTTTGAAGTGTCCTAGGGTGCCTGAAATCCGCGTTAAGTAGAGTCTTTTTCATGGGTGTGAAGTGTGCCAAACTTATGACGAAGAGGCTATGAGACATTTAGGAAATATTTCCTTCTTTCGTGATCTATGTCGTGCGATGGAAATGCCTTCCGATCGTTCTAATTTATGTTATTCGCAGTTCCAGAATCATGGATCTACGAAGAATGAATGGAAATGGAGAAGGCCACGAGGATGGAAATGGAAATGGGCACCAGCAGGCCCCACCAGTTTAGGAGCACCAGGCACCGGAGCCAGTTTCCCATGTTGAGTTTTGGGTAGCTATTCAGATGCTTGCGCAGTCCTTGAATGCTCAAGTCAATCAGTAGGTGGTTGCGCATGTTCTGTAAAATGGCAATGTAGCGGCGGCTCGAGTTCGAGACTTCTTGAGAATGAACCCGCCAGAGTTCCTTAGGTCAAAGTAGATGAGGACCTGCATGAGTTCCTAGATGAGATTGTGAAGATCACCCAAATCATGGGGGTGAATGGAGTTGAGTGTGCGGAGTTGTCCTCGTACCAGTTGAAAGGGGTCGCGCATATCTTCTTTTGCCAATGGAAGGATAGCAGGGTCGCCGGAGCAGGCCCTATCACATGGGATGAGCTTCATATTGCATTCTTGGATTAGTTCTTCCCTCATGAGATGAGGGAGCTGAAGGCAGCTGAGTTCATAAATTTGAAGCAAGGGAGGATGAAGATACAAGAGTATTCCCTTGAGTTCACTCGCCTATCAAAGTACGCCCCAGAGTTAGTGTCTAATCAGAGGGCGCGAGTGAGTAGATTCATTCATGGAGTATCGGACTATTTGGACAAGGATTGCAGGACCTCTATGCTCTATCAGGATATGGATTTCCCTCGGATAGTCTTGTACGCCCAGTAGATGGAGGTGACACATTTGAGAGAGAGGGAGTCCAAGAGGGCCAGGACCTTTGACCACGAATTCTCACAGCTGAGGTCAGTAGGTAGGCACCGACAGAAGACACACTAGAGATCATCAACCCCAACATCTTCAGCATTGAGTGTGCCATCCATACCGAGGCATAATCAGAGGGGAGAGAGCATCAGGCTCCAGGGGCCAGAGCAGCAGACCCGCAGATTCTAGTGTTCTAGTTTGCCGCAGGTGTGGCCAGGGTCACATGGGCCAGTGTCTAGTAGGTATAGGTGCGTGTTTCGGGTGTGGAAAGCCCATACATACGCTCAGAAATTACCCAGCAGTGAGGCAGGATCATGATGGGGGCTGAGGCCTAGCTTCTAGTTTAGTAACCCCTCCCGCATGCTTATCACATAAGGGAGCATCTACTAGCACAGGTGGCGGTTAGCTCCAGAACAGATTCTATGATTTAGTATCCCACCAGGAGCAGCATGTCTCCTCGGATGTAGTCACTGGTATGTTGCGAGTTTTCCATCTTGATGTTTATGCTCTGTTAGGTCTGTGGGCTACCTTGTCTTTTGTGACACCTTATGTGGCCAGTACCTTCAGAGTCAGCCCCAAAGTACCCTTCTCAGTTTCTACTCTAGTAGGTGACTCAATCATAGCTAGATGGTTGTATAGATGTTGCCTAGTCTCAGTCCTTCAGAAAATCACCTCAATAGATTTGATAGAGTTAGCGATGATCGATTTTGAGGTTATCCTCGGCATGCATTAGCTATTTGCATGTTATGCTTCAGTTTATTGTAGAACCTGGGCAGTAGTGTTCAGATTTCCGGGTGAGCCGGTCTTAGAATGGAAGGGTAGTTCAACTGTGCTTGTAGGTCATTTCATTTCCTACCTTAAGGCTAGAAAGATGATTTCTAAGGGTTGTGTGTACCATCTAGTTAGGGTTAAGGATGTTGAATCTGAGACCTCGGCTATTTAGTCAGTTCCAGTAGTGTGTGAGTATCCAGAGGTCTTTCCAGATGATTTACCGGGAATCCCTCCCGAGAGGGAGATCGATTTAGGCATCAACCTTCTTCCCGACACGCAACCTATATCTATTCCTCCCTATAGAATGGCTCTAGTCGAGCTAAAGTAGTTGAAAGAATAGTTAAAGGACCTGTTAGATAAGGGTTTCATTAGACCGAGCAAGTCCCCATGGGGTGCACCAGTGCTCTTTGTCCGAAAGAAAGATGGTTCTCTTCGAATGTGTATCGATTATCGGCAATTGAACAAAGTCTACGTCAAGAACAGGTATCCTTTACCCAGGATTGATGATTTATTTGACCAGCTTCAGGGTGCTAAGTGTTTCTCAAAGATAGATCTCCAGTCCGGGTACCATCAGCTCAGAGTTCGAGAGTGTGACATCCCAAAGACATCCTTCAGGACGCGGTATGGACATTATGAGTTTGTAGTTATGTCTTTTGGACTAACAAATGCTCCTGCAACTTTTAAGGACTTGATGAACAGGGTGTTCAAGCCATACTTGGATATGTTCGTTATTGTGTTTATTAATGACATCCTGATATACTCTCAAAGTGAGGAGGAATATGCCTTTCCTTTGAGAATAGTGCTTCAAACTCTCAAAGATCGTCACTTATATGCCAAATTCAGAAAGTGTGAGTTTTGGTTGAACTCTGTAGCATTTTTGGGCCATGTGATATAAAGCAAAGCCATAATAGTGTACTCTCAGAAAATAGAAGCGGTGAAGAACTGGCTTAGACCGGTGAATCCTTTAGATACTTAGAGCTTCTTGGGTTTAGCTGGCTACTATCGAAGGTTCGTTGAAGGTTTCTCATCGATTGCAACACTATTTACCAAATTGACCTAGAAGAAGGTGAAATTCCAATGGTCGGAGGCTTGTGAGAAGAGCTTCCAAGAGTTGAAGACTCGACTTACCTCAACACCGGTGTTAACTCTACCAGAGGGTACTGATGGGTTCGTGTATTGTGATGCTTCAAGGATCGGACTTGGGTGTGTATTGATGCAGCACGGGAAGGTTATAGCATATGCCTCGAGATAGTTGAAAGTTCATGAGAAGAATTACCCCACCCATGATCTTGAATTGGCTACGGTGGTATTCGCATTGAAGATATGGCGACATTACTTGTATGGGGTCCACATGGATATATTTACGGACCATAAGAGCTTCCAATATGTGTTTACTTAGAAGGATCTCAATCTTCGGCAAAAGAGGTGGTTGGAGCTACTCAAGCACTAAGATATGAGTGTGCTTTACCATCCAGGTAAGGCCAATGTGGTAGCGAACGCACTTAGTAGGCTCTTTATGGAGAGTGTGTCCCATGTAGATGAAGGGAACAAGGAGTTGGTGAATGATGTGTATCAACTCGCAAGGTTGGGAGTTAGGTTGGTTGACTCGACCGATGGCAGTGTTGTGGTTCAGAATGGATCGGAATCATCCTTGGCGACTAATGTAAAATCTAGACAATATGAGCACCCAATTTTGGTAAAGTTAAAGGAAGTCATTCAAAATAAGAAGGTAGAGGTATTCTCCAAAGGGGGACATGGTGTGCTTCGGTACCAGGGTTGCCTATGTGTTCTGGATGTTGATGATTTGAGGAGCCGGATGTTGCATGAGGCTCTTGGATCTAGGTATTCTATCCATCCAGGTGCCACCAAGATGTACTGTGACCTATGGGAAATCTATTGGTAGAATGGTATGAAGAAAGATATCGCGGAATTCGTGTCCAAGTGTCTAAACTGTCAGCAAGTAAAGGTCGAGCACCAATCGGGAGGTGTACTTCAGGATATCAGCATTCCAACTTGGAAGTGGGAGGAAATTAACATGGACTTCATCATAGGTTTACCTCGTACTTGTCGACAATATGACTCCATTTAGGTTGTGGTAGACAGATACACCAAGGCCGCTCATTTTCTACCATTCAAGACCACGGATTCGGAGGAGGATTATGCAAAATTATATATTTGGGAGCTAGTCCGATTGCATGGAGTGCCCTTATCCATCATTTCAGATAGAGGTACTCAATTTACCTCTCAGTTTTGAAAGTCATTTAAAAAAGTATTGGGTACACAGATTATGCTCAACATAGCATTTTACCCGCAAATGGATGGTCAAGCAGAGCGGACAAACCAGACCCTCAAAGACATGTTGAGAGAATGTGTGATCGAATTTAGAGGTAGCTGGGATGAGCATTTTCCACTTATCGAGTTTCCATATAATAACAACTATCATTCCAGTATCCAGATGGCACCGTTCGAGGCTCTCTATGAGCAAAGGTGTAGGTCGCTTATTGGATGTTTTGAGGTTGGCAAAGCGGCGATGATAGGATCAGATTCAGTTCACGAGGCTATGGAGAAGGTTCAATTGATAAGGGACTAGTTGAAAACTTCCCAGAGTTGCCAAAAGTCTTATGCTGACGTGAGAAGAAGAGAATTAGAATTTGAAGTCGATGACTGGGTATTTCGGAGGGTGTCTCCTATGAAGGGAGTGATGAGGCTCGGAAAGAAAGGGAAACTTAGTCCCCACTATGTCGGCCCATACAGGACCATGACACATGTGGGCAAGGTGGCTTATGAGTTGGAGTTACCTTCAGAATTAGCTTATGTGCATCCCATATTCCATGTGTCGCTCTTGAAGAAGTGTTTGGGTGATCCAGCTCTAGTTGTCCCAGTGGACAGTGTTGGTGTAAAAGACAGCCTCAGTTATGAGGAGGTTCTAGTAGAAATACTAGATTGTCAGGTTCGAAGGCTAAGGAACAAAGAATTAGCTTCATTTAAAGTGTTATAGAGGAATCAGTAGGTTGACGGAGCTATGTGGGAAGCCGAAGCAAATATGATGTCTAGATACCCACATTTATTCTCTACCGGCTTAGTTCCAGCTTAAGGTATCAGTTTTGACCTAAAACACTATTTAGTTTTCATGTTCAGTTTATCTTTCCAAGTTTCTTATATGTATATGGATGTGTATATGATTCATGAATTCAGTTCAGCTATGTAGTTTGAATCAGAGGTAGTCATTTCGTTAGTTTTTCGGTTTAAATGCTCAATATGTGAATATAATAATTGCATTTCTCTGCTTTTTTATATGTTTTCCAACATTCGGGGATGAATGTTCCCAAGAGGGAGATATTGTTATACCCCAAAAGCCCAAAGATCAGACCAAGGAGTTGAAACGGAGAAAAGTTAAAATTTGAGATCATGCACAAAACGAGTCGTGGGGAGACTCGTGAGATCAACCCATGAGTTGTGATATGACTCGTGGAGAAGGCCAGGGACTGAAATTGAACTTGAGAAGATGAGAACCTACAGGCATGACCACGACTCGTGGTTATGCCCCACAAGTCGTTAGGTCAGTCGTGGGGTGGGTGAGAATGAAAAGAGAAGGAAGAAAGGCAGTGTACTCGATGGAAGGACCCCATGAGTCGTGGTCAGTCCCAATGATTCATGGGGAGGGTCGTGGTCAGCTAACTGAAGAATTAATTGGCATGGAGGCAGTGTACTTAACGGGTGGTGACCACGAGTCGTGGTGACAAGTAACGAGTCATGAGGTTGCCGTGACGAGCCTAGGTGATCAGATGAGCAGTGTACTTAATGGAAGACTCCACGAGTCGTGGCCCAGAGTAACGAGTCATTAGGTCCCTTGTTGGGACCACCTGGTAGTTATTTTCTGCGAATTTAGTAAGGGCTTTTCTGTAATTCCTAAGCTTCTAAAGGCCTAAACTACGTAATTTTGAGTTATGAACATTGACTTTTAAAGGGGTTAAGTTCATTTTAGGCCTCATTCATTCATGCATGCAAGGTGGAATACTAGAGAGGGTGATCAAGCCTAGCATTCATCAATTTCTCTTTAATTTCCTATTGGGAATCTAAAGAAGTGTAAGAATAGCTACCAACAGGTATGTAGGGTTATGATTGGGTGATTCCTTTCACACCCATGCCCAAACCCTCTCTAAATCATGAATGATCTATGACTATTCTATGGGGTTTTAACCTAATGCATGAATTTCCTAATTCTTTACACGGGTATGATTTAAATACGTTTCTACTATTGAATTGTGAAGCATGGGAAAGTTTTATAATGTTTTCAAATAAAAATCATGTTTCTAGCTTTATGGATTAAAAATCCCATTGTTGAAAAGTTCATGAAAGATGAGATTTGTGATGAATGCATGATGATGAAGAGTGTGTTTTCAAGATACCTATGTTTATAATCATATTTTCGATATGAATTGAGTATTTTCAAGTATGACAAAGCTTTGGGAAATGCCCTATGTTCAAAGTATGATTGATGATTTCTCGAATTAAGCTTACCACATGATTTTGTAGCGAAGACTCCCACTTATACTTTCAATTTGTGGTATGTTTGAGTAAAGATTTTCATATGCATAGATTACCACATGGTTTTGGAGCGAAGACTCCCAATTATCTTACAGCTTGTGGTATGGTTTGAGTTAAAGCTTCTCTTATGCATGATTTTCGCTTTGAGATGTATTTGATTTATGAGCTTCATCAATAGACGATGTTGAGATTCGTTTAATAACGATGTAGAGCATATGCATGTTTTTAGGAGTAGTGTCTAGCACCGAGAAGGCTAAGGGTTGATCAACCTATACCTTAGAACTACACGACCAATGTAGTTTTATACATTATGACTTTGGGACTTCCCTTGTGAGCTTCCCTTGCCCAAATGGGCCTTTAGCTTGATATTGATATCATGGTATCGTCCCTAGCCCTGGCAAGGCTATGGACGGCTCTACCCACTTGAATGGGATAGGTGGGACCACGTAAGCTCTATCGTGGTATGTTAGTTAAAAGACGAGTCTCCCATTGTTCCTCATGATTTAAGTTATGCATGTTCATTACTCATGAGATTTACATATGTAAGCATGTTCTAAAGCATGTTTGACTCAATGTTCAACTTTACTTATAAATACTAGATTTCAGCTTTGATTCAATCGATTATGTCATGATATGTTATGATAAGACATGTTATATTATGATGAGATCATGATTTCAGAAAGAATGCATGCAAGCCCTACTCTCAGATTCTTGATGTTTACATTTACATTATGCATTGTCTTTAAATGATTTTACTTAAGCAGTTTTACTTTCCCTGCATACTTGGTACATTCCACATACTGACTGCATACTCTATGCTGTATCGTTTTGTGATATAGGATCCAACTCTCAGGTTCATCCCCGTTCATAGTCAGCTTATCAGAGTTAGCATCTTACGTTTGTTGGTGAGTCCTCATCTCTCGAGGAATAGACTTATTCAAATTTCCTCTATGTATTTTCAGTTTCAATTTTATTGATTAGTTGGTGTCTTGTCCCATCAACTTGTCATGTTTAGAGGCTTTTCAGACAAAGGATGTATTTAGCTTCAGATTGTGTATTGTGATGTTATTTTTAAGTTTAAACTTTCTCTATGATTATATAGTTGATTATTCAATTTCGTTGACCGACTTAGATGTATGCTTATGCCATGGGTTGACTTGGAGTCTCTCGGGGCTCCTTGTCCCATTTTGCGATCCGGGACTTCGTTCGGGTCGTGACAAAACCATTCCTAGAGTGAAAGGGTAGTTTAGCTATGCCAGTAGGTCGTTTCATTTCCTACCTTGGCCAAAAAGATGATTTCTAAGGGTTGCGTATACCATCTAGCTAGGGTTAAGGATGCTACATCCTAAACCCCGACTATCCAGTCCATTCTTGTAGTGTGCGAATATTTAGAAGTGTTTCTAGATGATTTACCGGGAATTCCTCCTGAGCGGGAGATTTATTTTGATATTGACCTTCTTCCCGATACACAACCTATATCTATTCCTCCTTATAGAATGGGTCTAGTTGAGCTAAAGGAGTTGAAGGAGCAGTTGAAAGATCTCTTAGACAAGGCTTTCATCATATCAAACAAATACCTGTGGGGTGCACCATTCTCTTTATCCAGAAGAAGGATGGTTCCCTTCGAATGTGCATTGACTACCAGCAATTGAAAAAGGTCACTATCAAGAACAGGTATCCCCTCCCCAAGATTGATAATTTGTTTGACCAGCTTTAGGGTTCTAGGTGTTTCTCAAAGATAGACCTCAAATCCGAGTATCATCAATTTAGGGTTCAGGAGAGTGACATTCCGAAGACAGCCTTCAGGACTCGGTATGGTAACTATAAGTTTGTAGTTATGTCTTTTTGACTAACAAATGCTCCTGCAACTTTTATGGATTTGATGAATAGGGTTTTCAAGCCATATTTGAACATGTTCATGTTTGTGTTCATAGATGAAATTCTCATATACTCTCAAAGCAAGGAGAAGCATGCCGCTCATTTGAGGGTGGTGCTACAGACTCTGAAGGATCACCAGTTATATTCTAAGTTCAGCAAGTGCGAGTTTTGTCTAGACTCAGTAACATTTTGGGGTTATGTGGTGTACAGTGAGGGTGTGCATATGGACTCTCAAAGGATAGAAGCTATGAAGAATTGGCCTAGACTAGTTAGACCTTTGGATATTAGGAGTTTCTTGGGCTTAGTTGGTTACTACTGGAGGTTAGTTGAAGGGTTTTCGTCCATTGCAACACCTTTGACTAAGTTGACCCAAAAGAAAGCAAAGTTTCAATGGTCAGAGGCCTGTGACAAGAGCTTCCAGGAGTTGAAGACTCGACTCACCTCAGCACAAGTGTTGACCCTACTTGAGGGTACCGATGGGTTTGTGGTATATAGTGATGCCTCGAGGATCATCCTTGGTTGTGTATTAATGCAACATGGTAAGGTTATAACCTATACTTCCAAGAAGCTGAAAGTCCATGAAAAGAACTATCTGACTCATGACCTCGAGTTGACGGTGGTAGTATTTTCCTTAAAGATTTGGAAGAACTATCTATATGGGGTCCATGTGGATGTGTTTACGGACCACAAAATCCTACACTACGTGTTTACCCAAACGGATCTGAATATATGTTAGAGGAGGTGGTTGGAGCTTTTGAAAGATTATGATATGAGTGTCCTTTATCATCTAGGCAAGGCTAATGTGGTGGATGATGCTCTTAGTAAGCTTTTTATGGAGAGTGGGTCCCATGAAGATGAGGAGAGGAAAGAGTTACTGAAGGATGTGCATCGGCTTTCATGGCTAGGATTTCGTCTGGTCGGCTTGACGGATGGTGGTGTCATTGTTAAAAATGGATCAGAATTTTCCTTGGTGACCAACGTCAAATCTAGACAAGACGAGGATCCTATTTTAGTAAAGTTAAAGGAAGCCGTTCAAAATCAGAAGGTGCAGGTCTTCTCCCAAGGGGGAGATGGGGTACTGCGATTCCAGGGTCATTTGTGTGTACCGGGTGTTGATGACTTGAGGGAGAGGATGTTGCATGAGGCTCATGGTTCCAGATATTCTATATATCCAGGTGGTACCAAGATGTACCGCGACCTACGGGAAGTCTATTGTGGAATGGGATGAAGAAGGACATAGCAGAATTTTTGGCCTAAGTGTCCAAATTGTCAAGCGGTGAAGGTTGAGCATCAAAGACCTAGAGGTGTGCTTCAAGACATTAGCATTCCTACTTGGACGTGGGAGGAAAACAATATGAACTTCTTTATGGGGTTGCCTCATACTCATCGATATTATGACTCTATTTGGGTGGTTGTAGACAGGTTGACTAAAGCAACTCATTTTCTACAGGTCAAAACTACTGATTCACGAAGGATTATGCTAAGTTATACATTCGAGATTTAATTCGGTTACATGGAGTGCCCGTGTCCATCATATCGATAGAGGTACTCAGTTTACCTCCCAATTTTGGAGATCATTTCAGAAGGGACTAGGTATTCAAGTCAAGCTTAGCACAACATTCCACCCGCAAACAGATGGTCAGGCCGAGCGGACCACTCAGACTCTTGAAAATATGTTGAGACCATGTGTGATTTATTTCAAAGGTAGTTGGGATGTTCATTTGCCTCTCATTGAGTTTGCATATAATTATAGCTACCATTCCAGCATTCAGATGGCTCCATTTGAGGCTCTCTATGGGCGGAGATGTAGATTGCCTATTGGTTGGTTCGAAGTCAGTGAAGCTGCGTTGATAGGACCAGATTCAGTCCATTAGGCTTTGGAGAAGGTTCAGCTTATAAGGGAAAGGTTGAAAATAGCTCAGAGTCGCCAAAAGTCCTATGCAGACATGAGAAGGAGAGAGCTTGAGTATGAAACTGATGATTGGGTACTTTTGAAGGTATCTCCCATGAAAGGAGTGATGAGATTCGGAAAGAAAGGGAAACTCAGTCCCTGTTATGTTGGTCCGTACCAGATTGTGGGATGAGTTGGCAAGGCATCATATGAGTTAGAGTTGCCCTCATAATTGTCTTCAGTGCATCCGTTATTTCATGTGTCACTTTTAAAGAAGTGCATGGGTAATCCGACATTGGTTGTCCTAGTGGAGAGCGTAGGCGTGAAGGATAGTCTTAGCTATGAGGAGGTTCTGGTGGAAATACCTAATCGTCAGGTTCGGAAGCTAAGAAACAAGAAGTAGCTTCAGTAAAGGTTTTGTGGAGGAATAAATGTTTTGAGAGAGCTACGTGGGAAGCCGAAGCAGATATGATGGCTAGATACCTACACCTATTCCCTCCCGGCTCTGTTCCAGCTTGAGGTATCAGTTTCCTCCCTAGTACTACTTTATGCAGTTTCATGATCAGTTTATGTGCTCCAGATTCTTTCATGTCAATGCATGTATATATTATTCATGAATTCAGTTAAGTCACTCTGTAAGTTTTCAGCTCTAAATGCTCAGTATTTTGTATGACAGTTGCATTTCCCATCTTTTCAGTATTTTCATCCACATTCGAGGATGAATGTTCCCAAAGGGGAGATATTGTAATACCCCAAAATCCCTAAGATTAGAACTGAGGGTTGAAATGGAGAAAATAGGATTTCCTTCACTAGGTCACAGGACGAGTCATCCAGTGACCCGTGCAATACCTCACGAGTCGTTAAGTGACTCGTGAGGTAGGAAGGAGTTGGCTAAGATTTTGATATTTAGGGCTGACCACGAGACAAGCCACGATTTGTGGCCAGAGCAACGAGTCGCTGGGTCACTCATGGTCAGATGTTGGTATGAATGTGAAAATTTTAGGCAGTGCCCATAAGGACTCTGTCACCACGAGTCGTTGGGTACACCACGAGTCATGCTTTCCCTCATGGTGACCCTCAAAGGCGTGAATTCTAGTGTTGGCAACAACAGGCAGGCCATGAGTTGTCCCCTCAGGCAACAACCCATCCAGTCCATCGTTGGGACTAGTAGTGTGTATTTTTTTGCGAATTTATTAAGGGCTTTTCTGTAATTCCTAAGCTACTAAGCCCTAAACTACATCGTTTTAAGCTCAGATAAGTGTGTTCTAAGAGGGTTTAGCTCATTCTAAGCCTATCCCTCTCCATGCATGCAATCCTAGAAGTTTCTAAGGGTGATCAAGCCTAGAAGTTCATCAATTCTTCTTCAATTTCCTTTGGGCATTCAAGAGGGTTATGAAATCAGATATACCCAGGTATGTAGAGTTATGATGGGTGTATCCATCCACTCTCATTCTCAATCCTTTCTCAACTCATGAAAATTATAAGTTGATAATCTATTGGGTTTTAACCCAACTTGTGAATTCTCTAAGTATCTATCATGGGTATAATCTATTTGTGTTTCTAATATTGAATTATGATTCATGGGCATGTTTTACAATGTTTTCAATTACAAATCATGTTTTCAAGTTTTGCAAATTATGATGCCCAATTATGAAAGTTCATAAAAAGGTGAGATGTTTATGATGCAAGTATGATTTTGAATTACCCATGTCTATATTCATGTTTTGACTATCAAAGTCTATTTCGAGTATGTTATGTTTGGAAAATCCCATACGATCAAGTATGTTTCATGATATATCTCGATTTTACGTTTATTAGCTTACCACATGGGTTTTGTAGTCTAGACTCCCACTCTTTTCAACTTGTAGTATGTCTTGAGCTAAGGCTCCTCATGTTATGATTTTATATTATGCATGTATGTTTATGATTCAGCTTCGTCACTAGACGATAGTTCAACTTCGATGAAAAATGATGGAGAGCATATGCATGTTTTTCGGAGTAGTGTCTAGCACCGAATAGGCTAAGTCTCAGTCAACCCTGTGCATCAAAACTACTCGCCAATGTAGGTATGATCAAATAATTTGGGGCCTCCTTTGTGAGCTTCCCCTGCCCCTAGGGGCCTTCAGCTTGATATCAATATCATGATAGCATCCTTAGCCCTGACAAGGCTTTGGACAGCTCTCCCCTTTTCAGTGTAATAGTTGGTACAACATAAGCTCTATTGTGGTAATGTCGATTACATGACGAGTCTCCCATTATTCCTCATAATTTCTGTTATGTATGTTCATTTGTTATGATATTATGTTTTCAGTAGGTTTGACTCAATGTTCATTTTTACTTATGAATAATCAGTTTCATCTTTGGGTCATTAGATTCAGTTATGAAATTTAGTTATGTTTAAATCATGATTTTAGATAATAGCATGCAAGCCCTACTCTCATACTCTTATGATGAAATGTGTTATGATATGCATGATCTCTAATTTTACTTACTTAGTAGTTTTACTTACCTTGCATATTCGGTACATTCCACGTACTGACTGCATACTCTCTACTGTAACGTTTCATGATACAGGCTTGAATATTCAGGTTCAGTTCCGTCGTTAGCCAGATCCCAGAGTAGCATCTCCTCAACTAGAGTTGGTGAGTCCTCATCCTTCGAGGACCCTTCTATCAATTTATGTACAATATTTTCAGTTTCAATCTTAGTGAGTTAGTTAGGGTCTTATCCCATCAACTCATCAATTTGTAGAGGCTTATCATATATAGAATATTTCAGTTCCAGAATTCTGTTATTTATTTAGATATTTGATGTTATCAGATTCCCAGACTTCTGCTATTTTATATATGTTAGACTTCCACATTATTATGTTGAGTTTAGATGTCATGTTCATGCTATGGGTCGACTTGGAGCCTCTCGAGATTCTTTGTCCGTGTCTCGATTCGGACCTATGTTCTAGTTGTGACAGCCTGAAATAGAAGCTAACCCCGTTGCTGAGCCTATATCATGAAATGATATAACATGGAAAGCATGCGTCGGTACTTTGAATATACTATGTATGTAAGGTGAAGAAGTTTTAGAACATAATCATACTAAAAGAATATATTAAATAAACATGATGAAATATATAAAATGACCCTAACTGAAATTATACATGCTACGGATAAACTAAAATCTAGGAGTACTGAAAACTAGTAAAACTGATATAAGGGTCGTAATCATATCCTAAGATATGAGACTGAACTATATTGTGGGAGAGACTCTAAGTTTGATCCTTGTGTGTTGGTCCAGAAACCCATCCTTTGATCATTCAAATTATTGGTTTCCTCCTTAGACTCTGACTTGCCTCCTTTATTTCTCGAGGCCTTGCCCTGGGAACCAACTATATTCACCTTTTCTGTCGCGACTCCTATAATATGTTTAGAGAGAAGGCCCGTTGTGGTTTGGATCTCAACAATATCATGATCTCACTCTTCATCCTTTCTTCACTGCTCCGCAGACATACCTACCGCATAAGTACTAGCTGGGATTTCTGATTCTCTTGTGTGCCATATGCAATTGGTTTTGGTGATCCTATCAAGGACCTCAGTAGCCTCAGCATATGTATGACTCATGAATGTCTCGCTAGAAACAGTATCTACCACTGCCTTGGTATTAGAATTCAGAGACCTATAGAATATTTCCAAGAGTTTATCATCTGGGATCCTATGGTTCGGCACCTTTTTCAGCTTCTTGTTGAACTGCAACCACATCTCATGAAGTGATTTAGAATTCAATTTTTTTGAAGTTATAAATTTCATCTTTTAGCTGCAATGCTCGGGAAGGTGGAAAGAATCTCTCAAGAAAAGATCTTTTAAGCTTCATCTAAGTAGTAGGTGGAAAGAATCTCTCAAGAAAAGATCTTTTAAGCTTCATCTAAGTAGTAGTAGAATCATTTGGCAGTTTAGCCAACCACAGCGTTGCGTCACTCCCTAGAGAAAAGGGAAATAACCTCAGTCTTATTGCATCCTGACTCACTCCCAGTTGTTTGCATGCTTTTCAAATACCCACAAAATTTATCAAGTGAATATGTGCATCATCAATAGCATGACCCGCAAATATCCCCTTCATGTTGAGCAATTAGATCATCTCACTGGTAATATCAGACTTTTCCTTGGCACACAAAGGGGGAGGGACAATAGCTCCAGTGGCATCGACCTCATTAATATCAGCATCATCGTCATCATCAAAGTACTTGTGCCTTTGCTGGTCTGGATCTCTGTTCCTTCTAGCTCGCTTAGCTTCAGCAACTTGGCATTGCTCTTCAGCAAGCCTCATTGCCTCTCTATCTCTTGCTCGAGTTTGTTCCTCAGCCAACATTATAGTTGTTGCTTCTTCCACTTTTTTTGAACCATGTGCATTGGCCATATTCCTTAAATTCTACTGTGTTTGCTCAAGTTCATGATCAATTAGAACCAAGGATTTTCCTCGGCTCCTAGTCTTGGGCATACACAAACCTAAGACCTATAAAGAAGCAAAAATAAAAAGGAAAAATAAAAAGGAAATAAGGACCAACAACAAAGCAAATACAATTAACAAAAGCCTAAGCCGTATTCCTTGGCAGTGGCACCAAAATTTGATTATGCTAAAATTACACCTCATAATGAGATATAAATGGTCGATGTTCAAATATAGAACCCAACCAAGGTTAGGGTCGAATCCCATGAGGAATATGGCGACGATCTTAGTTAATATGTTTAGGTACTACTATTGGCTTACTTATTTCCTATGGGGGGAATTGTAGCAAGAAATAATAGAAAACAGTAGAGAGTAATGAGTAGATCCTTGATATAAAATTGATTGAATTCAAAGAGTGAGTTTACTAGGATTGTGTTCCCCATGACTTCATAACCACAAGGCATTTTATACTGGTAATCTATTTCGGTATCTAGTATGCAATATCGGTAATTTAACTTCACCTAAATGGTTGGTCCCCTTCTTAGATGATTATCACCATGCAACTTGATCTGTATGTGGATATATACTTGATTAACCCATACCCTTGATATAAAATTAGCTATTCCTGGACAAGGTCAAGCTATTAGATGAGGGTTGATAGCCTCAAATCTCCATTGTTAATTCCTTTTTCCCATTCATTACTCCCCTTGATTCGGTGAGTAAGAAGAAGGCAAATTCTAACATTTGCAACCATTAAGAAACAATTAAAATGAAGGAAAAAACCATACATGCATAAACCCTATTCAAGATTCACTAAGTATTTTTGTCGATGTGTGTTAATTCATCATGGTTCCCACAACCCTAGTAATGGGTTTAGCTACTCATGCTTGAAAGATTACAATTAGAAATTAGAGAAGAAATCATAATTGCAACTTACAATAACTCGTTGAACAAACCACGTGTCATGGATAAATCGACAAGAATCTAAGATTAATACTCCAAAGTCGTTTGAATCACCGAATTCATGAATAAAATTATGAAACTTGTTTCTTTAACCTTAATGTTAATCAACAATTACGAGAAATATGGTAAAAAGTCGATATATAATGTATTCCTTGTAAAATGAACCCAAACAAATATTTATAGACATAAAATAAATCCTTTCCTAAATCAACTTGGATTCTAGTGTTGGCAGGTACCACGGTCCGTTGGAAGCTTCAACGGTCCATTGGAGTGTTTGTTGGTCCAGTTGTTGTTCCCCTCAGAATTATCTTTTTTCTTGACATCTGGATTTAGACAATGGCTTGTTGTGAGATTCTATGAGTCATTGTTTATATCATTTGCTTCTTGGCCTCCTGAACATGGTCTCTGATCCTCGAAATACGGGTGCTTAGGACGACCCGTCCTTTAATGACAGGGCCGTTCTGTCGGTCCGTGGAATGAGATCTTCTCTAATCACTCACCTCTGATCCTTCCCACGACAAGACATGACGGTCCGTTATAAGTTCATATGATCCATAGGATCCATCTGTTGAATGAGACTCATTTTGACATCCTCTATATATCAATTCGGATGGTTCGTTGTACGCTCCTATGGTCCATGGGTTTCATCCTTTTCTTGGAACTCTACTTAACCACTTCTCTAAATTAGATGCAACGACTGTCTAAGATGGCCCATGGTAAGGACCAACGGTCCATAGTAAGGATCGTCTAAGGAATTTTTCCCTTTTTATTGTTCTTTTCTCAGTTTTAACTCCCACAGCCTGTTTTACCTGCAAAACTACCTAAGCGCATCATATCCATATAAATGTACCTAAAGTCATGCACATTCACAGGGTTTTAAGCGTCGCTAGTGCCGTAAAATCATGACACATCAATGCATCAACTTGTCCTCAGTGCTCAACTTCTTGATCCCTTTACAATATTTCCATCTAGTAGTCATACTCCTTAGTCTGGGTTAGCACTGTATAATCACCACCAATCAAGACTCGAGTGATGGTCCTCTCAGATATGTCTACTGGGATAGCTCTTATCTAAATTGAGTCTAGCACAGGCTCCTTCTTTATTGCTTGTCTCGAGGGAGGATTATTTTCTAGAGTGCAACAGTAGTTATCGTAGAACTCATGTTCTATCTCCATATTGTATTTTCCAAAGTCTCATTCATCCAGTGTATATTGTACGCATCAAATAACCATCTGAGCTCTGGGATGTTATTTAGTGCATTGGTCTGAATTCAGGGCTCCTCCTGAATACTGTGACGGGGGTTCCCTTTGTCATTGAGTGCTAACTCTACATAATAAACATCTCGAGAGCCCTGTATGATCCATCTTTTGGACCTTGCATCTGGTGTGGTGGGAGGTTTCCTCCTTTTGTTCACTAGACTCCTCTTTGGCACTCTCCTTTCCACCTGACTCCTCAGTTTCACTACCATCATCCCCGGATTCCTCAGCATTATTATCTCCCGCTCTGCATCATCCGTGGGAGGGTCTTCACTCTCAAAATCGGTCCCTTCTCCTCTCTCTTCAGACTGGGGAAGTGGAGAAGTGGCCACTACTGATTCCTTTTCCTTGGATTTCACTCTAGTGGTCATGACTAGAGAATCATCAGAGGAGTCAATGTCATAGTTCTTCTCTGATCCACTAGAGCTGTCTGAATTTGACTCATCCCGAAGCTACTACTTCTTAGAAATTTCTTTCCTTGCGGAAGCTTCTTGTTGCTTCTTATTTCCTTTTGAAGACATTGTATCTGTGGAAGAGTTGTTAGATTCAAAAAAGAACAAAAACTTACCCATAACAACTTTATTCTGCCAGATCAGACGATCATTAGTACAGGTCGTTGTAAGAACAGACGAGCCATTGTTGTGGTCGTTGAATGTGATTCTGAAAATTTTCCAATAGGGACTTGATTCTACGAGCCCACTCAATGGCCCATTGTGAGATACAATGATCTATTGAATAGTCTATTCAATGAGATTTCTAGGTTTCAGTTTTCAAAACCTCTCACAATGACTATTCAATGATCCGTTATTTGATACAACTGTCAGCTGAATTAGTCATTGTGAGAAGGACTAAATCTAGGTCACTGGGTAGTCTCAACGACCCAATCAATAAGTTTTTGTAAGGTACAACAGGTCGTTATTTGGTTTGTGAAGCTTGCCCTTACCTTATGAAATTTGTTTAGTTCAAATGTTCACTCACCCAAATTTAGGGTGTGAATTTTAGGCATGTTTCAGGGGTTACTCAGGCTCCACCGCATCAAAATTCTATGGCACCCATTAGATTAGGTATAAATTTAGTTTAGGTTCTTTATGTTATCAAAATTAAACCATGGCCATACTCCCTCCTATGATCAGTGGAAATAATTTAGTAAGGGTGAAAGTATGAATAGTTCATTTCAGCCCTAACCATGATGACCTACGCAAGTTCATGAAAAAAATAGTGGAATTTGGCCCAGAATTACTCACTTGCTTAGTAGTAAAGTCAAAATTGCAATTTAGGGCTGTGAGGATCCTTGATACTTGATTGCGGAAAATGTAATGGTGTACTTGGGTAGTGTTTGTGTGAAATGCGACTTGGAATGGAGGGAGTACTAGCCAATTAAAATGTGAAGTAACAGACATTAGAATTTTTGTGAGCGGCTTTAAAGGAACTAGGTCTGGAAGTCCGATCAGGTGGATTTGAGATTTAAAATTTTAAGGGCCAACCATGACTCGTCCTACGGGTCATATGTCCAAATAATGACCCATCCTATGTTTCTGTGGTTTTAGAATTTGAAGACTCACCAAGGAACCTACGGGCATAGTCAACGGGCCGTATTTTGTCTCAATGGCTCGTACTATGCATCCATATGTTTTAATGTATGCTTCTGGATTCTGTAGGAAGTGATCAGAATTGGTGATCCAACGGCCCCTCCTATTGAAGGACCGTCCGTTGTGACTAACCATTGGATCACTTTTAAAACTGGCATTCTTTGGGTGAGAAACAACGACAAAAATTATGAGCCGTGCTAAGATAGTACGGTTTATTTTGTGACTCGTAGTTTAGGTCTGTGCTGAATTTCCTGAATTTTCCTATGTTAAACCTACATATATCAGCACACGTGAATAGTATCTTTAATTTACAATTACAACTTGGGTTGCCTCCCAAGTAGCGCATAATTTAACATTGTGGAACTACGCGGGCATTTTGAATACTTAGACTTCGTCTAGATAAACCCCATGGGTTACCTCTCATGAAGTGCTTAATTTAACATCGCGACATGATGCAAGTCCTCGAGTTACTCAGACTTCTCCCAGGGCCTAGAGGTCGACTAATTTTATTTGTTCGCTTGTTCCCAGATATGCTTACCTACTGACCGTTCACCTTGAATCTTTTCCCTTCATGTTCTTTAGCTCAATTGCACCGTATGGAAATACTTGCAGCACTCGGAATGGCCCCAACCACTTAGACTTCAACTTGCCAGGAAACAAGGGAAGCCTTTAATTGAACAACAAACCCAGATCCCTAGGGCTGAAGTCTCTCTGCTTAATTTTTTGGTTATGCTGTATCTTCATCCTTCTTTTTGTAAATTGTTGAACTTTCATAGGCTTTCATAAGAAATTCATCTAACTCATTCAACTGATTAATCCTTAAGGTCATCACATCACCCCAATTCAGATTTAGCTTCTTCAGCACCCACATGGCTTTATGCTTGAGCTCGACCCCAAGATGACATGCTTTCCCATACACAAGTTGATAAGGAGACATATCTATAGGGGTCTTGAAGGAAGTCCGGTATGCCCACTAGGCATCATCTAACTTCCTGGACCAGTCCATCATATTAGCATTCACAGTCTTTGCTAGGATGGTATTTATCTCTCGGTTGGAGACCTCAACTTGCCCACTAAATTGATGCCCTAGGAGTCCCAAACCTGGAGAAAATGTTCCGCTTCAAGAACGTTGTGTCACTCTTGCCATCATTATTAGGATGCACAACTGCCTCCACCCATTTTGATACATAGTCCACAGCTACAAGTATGTACCTCATCTCATTCGAGCTCATAAACAGGCATATAAAGTCAATGCGTCCATACATCGAATAGCTCAGTAACAAGAGTGGGGAGTGAAAGGGAGCTCATGCCTTTGTCATATGCTTCCTTGCCTTTTACATGCATCACATGGTAAATGTGATGCATTAGAAAAATTAAAGGCTCCAATAGTGCACGATATGGTAAATATTCGAGGGTCTTTCTTTTTCTGCGTAAGTGACCTAGATGCTATTGCAGTACAACGGTGCAAATTGTCAACAGGCTCAAAGCTCACGGTCCTCTTCGTAGTGACAAGATCCTTCATAAACTTCATATAGCCAGACATCTGCTCAAGTGCTTCGACTAAAGGGATGTTCACAGAAAATTATTTCAGCATCAAACTAAATTTTTGATACTTCCCTTCTTCGGCCTTCTTCTTCAACCTCTAAGGGAATGGTAGAGGAGATCTAAGAATAGGAGTCAACTTTTGAGGGACCTCCTTCTCCTTCCATTTTCAGACACACTCTTCTTTCAATACTAGGAGTTGTCTTTTTAGCCGCATCATCAACCACAACCTAATCCTGGGAATCTAACACCTGATAATCATTAATCAATTCAGGCTCAACTAACTCATCAACAATAATCGGCATAGGAGGATAAACTATCTCCTTTCCACTTCTAGTAGTAACAGCCATACTATGACTGTCATTTTTTGGGTTCTTCACTATGTTACTAAAAAGTGTGACCTTCTGCCTATGGTTCATAGCAAAAAACATCTGGCCAAGCTGCTGCTCAATCTGCTTGATAGAAATGGCATGTGACTCTACCTTTTGGTTCATCCCGGAAATATTTGTGTGAAGCTCTTTAAAATGGCCATAATTAGCCTCCATCCATTTCAAGACTTTGGATAATATATATTCCACCCTACAACCACTAGATTCTGCTTCTCAATTTCTTAGAGGAACATATAACCCACTTCTGTCATTTTTGTAACCCTCGCGCTTCTTCTAGTTACCATTGTCTCTGCCTCTACCCCTAACCCCATATTGGCCCTGATTATAGTTATTTTTCTTTGTAATTCTCTGACCTTCATTCCCTTGACCTTGGCATCACGAGTCTTGGTTAAACCCTTGTGTGTTGGTCTGGAAATCTTCCGCTTGATCATTCAAATAATTAGCTTCTTTCTCAGACTCTAACTCCCCACCATCATTTCTTTGGGCTTTTCCTTGAGAACCGACTGCATTTACCTTTTCTATCCCAACTCTCATAATATACTAGCCAAGAAGCCCTATTGTGGTTTTAATCTCAGTAATATCATGATCTCTCTCTTTATCTTTCCTTCTCTGCTCGCAGACATACCTATTGCATAAGTACCGATAAGAACCTCTGCCATTGGTGTGTGCCATGCGTGGTTGGTTTTAGTGATCCGGTAAAGTACCTTAGCAACCTAAGCATAAGTGTGACTCATGAATGTCCCTCCAGAAACATTATCCGCTACCGCCTTTGTATTAGCATTCAAAGACCTATAGAAGATCTCCAACAATGAATCCTTTAGTATCCTATGGTTGGGCACTTGTTTCAGCTTTTTGTTGAACCGCAACCAAGTCTCACGGAGTGCCTCAGAATTTAACTCTCTAAAGTTTTATATCTTATCCTTTAGTTTCAATGCTCTGGAAGGTGGGAAGAATCTCTCTAGGAAAGCCCTTTTAAGTTCCTGATGAGTTGGAAATTTACCAACTCATTAAGCTCCTAAGCATGAGTTTTTGCCTAGTTTTCATGCCATTTATGTGGATTTTATGCTCTTTCTCTTAAATTCTGTGTAGGTACTTCACGTGAATAGAGAAAGCATGAAGTTGAGAAAAACACATGAAGTTTGAGATGGAATTTTATGAGTTGGCATATGAAGGAGAGCAGAAAAATATAATGGAAGATTTGAGCTCAAGAAGAGGTGCAAAGACATGCTTTAAATAGGCTAAATGCAGATCCAGAAGGGAGAAATGCAGGAAAAACACTAAAGCTACTGCCCAGACCATCTATTCAACCGGATGTCATGGAATGGCATCGGGTAAAAGCCCATTGAACAGTCGGTTCCCCCTTCCAGGACACTATTTTCAACCGGCTACAGTTTGGTGCTCCGCGGATTGGCACCGGATAAATGCCAATTCTTCACAGGAGAGGCTGTCCAAGGAAGGGGTAAAAAGGTCTAGAAAGGTCTCTGAAGCATCTAAAAGCCTCAAGGGCATTTGGGAAAAGTTCTACACAAGAAAGTATAAATATCTACATAACTTTCATGGTACCCCATTGATTGAATGATCTAGACTTCATCTTCTTCATAGAATTTTTAGTAGAATCCTTTCACCATAGAATTGTAGAGTTAGATAGAACTTTTCTTCTTTTTTTTTATTTAACCCATTTCGGGAAATTCCACCATTATTGTAAGAGAGAAAATTTGTGAAGCTAACGTAATGAATGTGAGGGGAATCCTCTTAGTATCTTCTCTTTATCTTTAAATATGCTTGACTAATTTTCTAGCTAGAGGTATATTCGTGGTGGGTTTGTTAATTTGATTGGGTTTTGATAAATTGCTCTTGCATTCTTATTGAAATTGTAGATCTATTATCTTCTCCCAAGTTATAATTGCCAAAATTGATGGTTTGCAAACATGAATTGTACTTTACTTTTCTTGCTTTTGCTTGAGAGAGAAAGGTGAGAATTGGGTGAGAAGATAATAATGAGGAATTGGAGTGTTTGTGTGTGAGATTAAGCTAGAGATAGTTAAATCCCACATTTTCACTCCATTAAAGGTCAAGGCTAGAAATAGCTAGTCCCTTCCTCAAGCTTATGTGGTTGATTACTTAAATTGGCTTTGGGGTTTGAAAGAATCCAAGGCATAAACATTCTTATGGTTGAAAAACAAGAGAATTTGAATTATCCACTGCTATTTATGATAAGTTTGAGTCTAAGCCACTAGAGAAATTCCCGATTTAGTTGTGATCTCATCTATAGAATGCCCCTAGCCTCTTACTTATGATTTCTTCAAATGGAATTCCCCCCGATTAGTCTTAGTTTAGAATGAGATAGTTATTTCCCTTTAATTTCCCCACAATTTTACTTTTAAAATATTGAACAATTATCCGTTCTAGTTTGAATTAGTTTATAACTCTTGAATTATCGACTCAATTCTATGTGGGATTCAACCCCGACATCCGTCGGGATATTTGTTTTGATACAATGATCATTTACACTCTTTCGTAAAAGAGGAGAGTAGTTTGGATGTTATCAGTTTCCTCCATGTAGTAATTGAATCATTTGGAAACTTAGCCAACCAGAGTGTTGCCTCATTTCCCAGTGAAGGGAAATAACTTCAGCTAGATTGCATTCTAATCCACCTCAATTGCTTGTATTCCTTGCAAATACCCACAAAATTCATCAAGTGAGTATGTGCATCATCGTAGCATGAACAACAAATATCCCCTTCATATTGAGAAATTGGATCATTATTCTATTAATATAAAACATCGCTCCAGCAGGCAAAGTGGGAGGAACACTAGCAGAGGTTACACCGGTGTCATCAATATCAGCATCATCATCGTCATCAAAGTACCAGTGTCTCTGCTGGTCTGGACCTCTGTTCGTGTAGCTCGCTCAGCTTCTGCAACTTGGTGTTTATTTTTAGCAAGTCTAGCTACCTTACGTTCCCATGCATGATCCTTTTCTTCAGCCAGCATCCAGGTTGTTGCTTCTTCTACTATCTCTTGCCCACAGACGTTGGCCATTTTGTTTCTATTTCTCAGAGTTCGCTCAAGTTTGTGATCAATTAGAACTAGGGGTTTTCCTTGGCTGCGGGTCTAGGCATATACGAACCTGAGACCTAGAAACAAAAAAAAAATAACAAAGAAAAATAAAACAAAAATAAGGACCAACAGCAAAGCAAATACAATTAACTAAAGCACAAGCTGTATTCCCCGGCTACGGTGCCACAATTTTATGTCGCCCAAATTACACCTCTAGATGAGATATAAAATGATCGGTGTTTAAATATAGAACCCAACAAGGGTTGGGGTCGAATCCCATGAGGAATATAGAGAGGACCTTGATTAACACATTTACTACTACTATTAGTCTACTTATTTCCTATGGAAGAGGTTTTGTAAAAAGAAATAATGTAAAAATAGTATGTAGCAGTGAGTAGATTCTTGGCTAAAATTGATTGTATTCAATGAGTTAGTTGACTAGAATTGTATTCCCTATGATTTCATAACAACACAGACTTAATTATACTAGTGATCTATTTTGGTTTTTAGCATGCAATATCGGTAAGTTAATTTGACCTAAATGGTTGGTGCCCTAAATAGATGAACATCACCATGCAACTTGATCCGTATGTGGATGTGTACTTGATTACCCCTTACCTTATATATTGGATTAGCTATTCTAGACAAGGTCATTCTATTAGATGAGGGTTGATAGCCTCAAATATCTATTGTTAATCCCTTTTTCCATTCATTGCCTCCTTGGTCGAATGAGTAAGAATAAGGCAAATTCTAACGTTCGTGACCGTTAAAAAGAAATTAAAATGAAGGGAAGAGCAATACATACATAGATCCCATTCAAGAATTACTAAGTTTTTTTCTACATTTGTTAATTCATCATTGTTCCCACAACCATAGCTATGGGATTTAGCTACTCATGCTTGAAGAATTATAATTGATAATTGGAGGAGAAATCATAATTATAACTTACAAGAATTTGTAGAAGAAATCACACTTCTTGAATTAATCAACAATGACTCAAAATCAATAATCAAAGATTGTTTGATTCTTCAAAATCCAAGAATAAAATTAGGAATAATGTTTCTTGAACTTCAATATTGAACAACATGTCAAAAATATGATATAAAATTGGAATTGGTAAAAGAAACCTACAAAATCTATTTATAGATAAAAATAAAAACCTTTCCAAAACAAAATTGGATTCTGGTGTTGGCGGGTACAATAACTTGTTGGATGATTCAACAGTCTGTTGGATGCTTCATTGTTTCATTCTTTGTTTCATTTAGACTTTTATTGTTTTTAAGTTCTAGCATATACAATGGTTTGTTGTAAGAACATATGAGTCGTTGATTTCCTCCGTTGGTTTCAGGATTTTAAGGCATATTTTCAGAATCACTTTGTACGGGTAATCAGGATGTCTTGTCCTTTGAATACACAGCCCGCCCTTCCAATCCATTGGATGCAACTTCATTTAGCACTTTTTCTTAATTCATTACATGATCGGACAGTACAGTCCATTGCATGATCATACAGGCCATGGATTTTATCCATTGTTTGGGCCTGAATTTTGTAAATCTTCTAAATCTTTTCTGATGACTGCTTGGTACGACTCATGATATGAACCCACAATCTGTCCTATGGCCCGTCTGTTGTCCCTTAAACCTTTTTCTTAACTCTTTTCTCATATCCAACTTCAATGGCCTATTCTATCTGCAAAACTACCAAAATGTGTCATATCCAAATAAATGTACCTAAGTGCATACATATTTTCTTAGTTTTAAGTGTCGCAAATATCATAAAACCACGACACATCAGTCATCCAACCATCCCACCACTCTATGATGAGTCGTTTTAAGAAAAATGTAGATTTTTCTTCCAGATCCTACTCCAAGTATACAGTCTGATCTTAGAAACTTTTGGGATGTTATGGGCAGAGATTTCTCTCTTTGTAAGGAGATTTAATTCCATAAAAACTAACAACGCTAACTTTCAGGTCCATAAAAATTGAAAAAAGAAGCTCCATTATCCCTCCTCTACATGCCTTAAATATTTTTGTAACCTAATCATGGTTGCAGCCGATGGCCAGTCACCCGTTGTGGCTGGTCATGAACTGTCACCTCTACTTATACCTATACCTCGCGCTTCCCACCTTTTAACTCTACAATTTTGCCTAAGCTTCCCTTGAACACTACAAATGGACAATGGAAAGGATATGTTGATTTGGTGAAACCATCAATATCAAACACATTGCTACAATCCAATAATGTTGTTGAGCCCATCCCTATCAAATGGTTACATTCATAGAAGGAGAACTAGTAAGATTGATAGAAAATGAAGTATGTTGAATGATTAAAATAGAGAATCTTCAATATATTGTGGTTGGAAATTTTTATAATGTATGGACAGAAATGGATGACCTGAGGATTCAAATATCTAAACAGTAGTACCAAAAGAGACTATAAAATTTGGTTTCCTAAGTAATAAGCACATTCTGGTGATATTTGACCTACTGGAAGACTTTATTAAGATGATGGAAAGTAGTGCCTACTAAATAAAGGCAAAGAATGGAATATAATATCATATGAGACCTCTAATCTATGATTCTAAGTTCAAAATGAAAAAAAAAGACTACTTAAGTGGTGGAATGGATCTCTTTCCCTAATCTGTTATCAACCTTTTTCATCAAGGAGTCCCTATTTACCTTAGCTTCTGCAGTAGGTAAACTCATTCACTTGGATATGGCCACTATAAACATGATGAGACTGAGTTATGCTAGGGTTAAGATATAAATAGATTTGATGGCATAGCTTCTACAGTTTGTGATAATGGAAATTAAGAATGAGATAACAAAGGCTATCAAAACTGAAAAGATGAAAATTCATTATGATGTGCTGCCAAAATACTGCAAGGAGTGCAAACTACAAGGTCGCAATGAAGTTGACTACAGAATCTTACATCCAGAGCTCAAAAAGGTGATGGATAGTAAGGAGGAAAACATGGAGACGGAAAGAGCGTAGAAGAACCATAATCAAAGCACATATCCTATTAGGAGGGGAAAGGTGGTAAAAGCAGTGGGACAGTGGCTCCCTACAGAAGATAAGAGGGTCTTCACAAAGGAAAATAACTTTGACAAGGTGTGCAAAGATAGCAAGAACTGAGATAATAGATGGAGAGAATATCCTAACATCAAATTCATTTGAAATTCCATCAGAAGAGGAGAAAACAAAAGATTCATCATAGGTAGAGTGCAATAAACAAGAGCTAACCAACTGCAGAGAAAGTACAATTCACTCAAGTAGTTAAGGTTTCGACTAAGGAAGGGGTTAGTGAAACATATATTAAGAGTTCATCAGACAAGTATATTACCAATGGGAAGGTCATGACTTATAGTGAAGAAGGGAAGAATACGATGCTAGATGATCAATCCATGAAGAAATTTTCACAAGAGTTTCTACAAAAATAACCTCTATGTTAATGTGGGGGGATAAAGTTGAGGCAAGGAAGAGACAAAGAAGGAGGAAAGGAAAATCTCATAAGCTGACATTGATATAACTAGCAGAAGTCTAGAGGAGAAGAAGGCATAATAGAGCCTTTGGCTTTTGATGAGAGGTTCAGAGAAGAAATTCAGAATGAGGATTCACAAAAAAATATGCAACAAACAGGGATATGATGGAGAGATCTCAGCAAGATTTGATCTCAAATTATTCATAGAAGAGTGATTTTAATACAGAGAATGCCATAGTTAATGCAACACACCCTCTCAATGCACAACCGAATTCAGAGGAGGACAGGGATCAAAAAGGAGATAAGATCTTATAATGGAGGTAAAAGAGAACAGTTCTACAAAGATTCTACATTACCTAATCTCACTTAATTTAGAACACCTGAAAAGGAATCCTATTTTGAAGAGTGAAAAGGACATAGAGAAAGTAGAGGAGGATACAGAAGAAGTCAAAACTAAGAGTTGGAAACAAAGAGCAACCACAATAAAATTATCTCTAAGATTATGAAGCAAGGGAATGAAAAATGGACAAACCCAGGTACTGGGGAAAGTCAACAGCTACAAGGGTGGTGCCAAAAAGAGTTTCTTCTAATAATATTGCTATATGATAAAGAAAGGCATGATATGGAATATTAGATCACTAGATTTACAACAAGCATTACATAGACTACAAAGGCTAAACAGATGCCATAGTTTTTTTAATTTCTCTAATGGACCCATTTCAACATTAAAGACACGTATAAAAATATCGAAGGAAATTGAGAATGAAAGAAACAAGTGCCAATTATAATGAAAAATAAGGTACTTTGTAGATGAGCACACGGATATATAGATTGTTAATGACATAGAAAAATGAATTACAATAAAAATTTTCTTGCGGGAGACATAGAAACACATAATTATTATCCTAGTTAATGCTAAATGTGATAAATTAGAGAGCTTGTCACTTTGGAACAACGTATATCATATGTATGGGATAAAAATTTACCATGGCTAGTGGGAGAATACTTTAATGTTATTATGAATAGGGAGGAAAATATAGGAGGGCTTCAAGTTTCTCCACAAGAATATGAAGATTTTTCCTTATGTAAGAACTCTTGTGAATTAGAGGAAGTAAATTTCAAGGGTAGTCCTTTAGCTTGGTGGAACGGAAGGGCAGAGGAAGATTGCAGTTTCAAAATTAAAGGTTGAATAGACTCACAATGAACGATAAAATTCAAGACTACTTTTCAAAATTAGAGATAGAACGTATGTCCAGAACATGATCAGATCATGCCTTATTATTCATCACATTTGGGGCTAGGAGATACACATTAAGAAGCCCTTTCAGATTTTTGACTTTCTAGGGGGATCATAAATCTTTAATAGACATAGTAAGACAAAATTGGTATTCTTCAGATGAAGGTAACTTATTTTTAAAATTCAATCAAAGGATAAAAAAGGCCAAGAAGGCTCTGACTAAATAGAGCAATGACATTTATGGAGACATCTTAATGTGTCGGGGATTAGCAATACATCTTTTCTTCTTTTCACAGCATTTTACATGTGTTTGAAATCAAATTAAGTAGAAACTAACCTTACTGTGCTATATTTCAAGAACCCAAGTAGTTTGAAAAAGAAAAGAGTTCAGGCCAGAAAACTGCTCAATAGACAAGGCAACAAACGGATTGTCTGTTTGAAGGACGGTCTTCCCCTCAATCCGTACCATCCCATCTTTATTTCTAGAAACCTAGTAAAATGGTCCTTAAGTAAGGTTGAAAGGATAGGCCATCTTCCAAAAGGAAGGTTTGTCCATTGATGGTTTGACCAAAGCTTGGCGGAATGAGATTTATGTAATATGGAGTGAAGTAGAAGCCACCTTTCCAGAGGACGATCCATTTCTCAAAGTACAACAGGTCAAGGGATAGAAGCATAAAAGTAAAAGACAGTCGAAAGGATGATCCGTCCTTCCAAAGGACGGTTCGTCCCTACACACTTGGCACTCCGATGTTCAAATTAAATGAGCTTTTTGTGGCATAGTATAAATATATTTTTCTTTTATATTTTTAGAAGTTTTTACATTTCTTAGTTCATACCTACTGTGGAGAGTACAACTTAGTTAATTTTAGCCCTAGTTTCAAGTAGATTGTAGATCTAGTTTTTGTAATTGAAGATTCTCATCAATCAAGTGAAGATTTCAATTACTTTTGGTATGAATGTCTTATTACTTTTCTTTTATGGTAATTAAATCCAGATATAACGTTGTGAACCCGATGGGTTGTGAATCTTAATGATCCCAATTTGTTAAAACTTAGTTTGGGCTTATGAACTTTTAATTGATTTTTGCTTTGTAATTTGTGATTGGTGATGAGAATCATCCAATCCTGCCTAATTACACTCATGATGCTTGAAAGATAAAATTTAGGTTGGATTAGCATTAATCAACAATGACTCAAGATATAACCCTTGTTTAATAGGTTCTCCTAGCCATAGGTTGAATTTAAAATTAGCAAACAAGCAATTTGGTAGAAGGGAATTCTCTTCAATTTGATAAAATTGGAGTAGATTGACACCTATGGTGCTATTGAAAGATACCCATGGTTGCCTAAGTAAATTACTTAAATGTCAAGCCTTAGCCCTCTCTCAATTCTTTCATATTGGATGATTTAGGGGGATCAACCCAATATTGGGGTCACCTTCCTAGAATTATCTCTAATTGCTTATAAACCTAGTTTAGTACAATTTGCAGTTATAGTTAAATTCTATTACTCTCAATCTGAATAGGTTCTAATTTTGCAATATTTTTTTGTTTAGCACTAGATAGTCTCAGCTTTGAGCAGTCTCTGTGGGACTTGATCCCAACTCCTTGTTGATTTCTATAGTTGCATCAATCGTTTACACTATCCGATATTGAGAGTGAATTTGAACGACATCAAACATTATGGCGCCGTTGCCAAGGAATTGGCTTAGATCCTATCAAGTATTTTTGATTTGGTTTGTTTGTTAAGTTCTATTCCATCACTTTTGCTTTGCTTTTTTGTGTGAAGGGGGAGTATCATGGCATCATGGTATGAGAAGGGGTTTGGTGGTTGCAACCCATATATTGATGATGCATGCCCATATTGTGGAGGATTCTATTTTTGGAAAGATTGTCAACATGTACCTAGGAGAGAAGATGTGTGCATCCTATCACTCCTATGATGGGTATAATTGCAATTTTTGTGGTGGTCAAGGTGGAAATTGGGTTGATGGTCCAAACTATTTATGACTTCTCCCTAAGATGTTCTAATTAAAATGTTAGTTGTCGTTTTGAGTTTGATATTACTAATGACAAGGAGTGTGAAGGACAAGGTTCCCTATTTGAGAGAATCCAAACAATGTTCCAAACTTTGTTGGATTGATGTTCTAACTTGTAAGAGATCAACAAATCCATCATGGAAAATGTCATGGAACGGAAAAGTGTAAAAGATCCATTTGATGATACACTTTTTATTCTCATAGAATCGTCTACTTCTTAAGAGGTAATGATTGAGGAAGAGATTTCCATATCAATGGATGAGCCACAAAGCCTTCATGAACACAATTACTATTTTGGAAATAAAGTAAAAGAGCTAACAATTGAAGAATAATTCTCTAAGTCTCAAAGTGGAGACTTTGAAGAGATGCGAAGGAGAAAAATGGGGAGAAGTGCACATAATGGGTAAGTCTTGACTGAATGGTGGGAAGAAGATCAACTTGAAAAATAAGGAAACTATTCAAGACATGAATTTTTCCATAGATGGGCTTTTGAAAGACTTGGACAACTCCTATCATGTAGAAATGGTCATGGGTAGTAAATTTGAAATGGTTTTCAATGAAGAAGAGGTCAAGATGGATTTTAAAGAGCCAAAAGTGATTTGCAAACCAACCAATCCAAAAATACTACAAGATGCCAAAATTGAAGAAATGACACTGAGTTGCAATGAAAAGTCCATCAAATCATTTTTGAGGACTCTAGTGCATTTGAAGGCAAGGATGTCAAGAAAGAAGCAAATTTGAAAATGGATCAACTTAGACAACATTCAAACCATTTCTCAACGTTATGCTTGGTTGAGAATAAGGAAAATGAGGCAACCAAGTCTATAGAGGATCTTGGAGTGAAGGATCAAAGTGATTTTAATTTCAACATTTTCCATGCCGAAAAAAATGACATTTCTCATTTAAAAGACAAAAGGTGCAAAATGAATTACCGGGAGATGGCCTCTCTGTGTTCAGACCACCATCCCCTAAGCATCATCGAAGTCTAGATGTAAAGATGGGGTGAAAGTTTATATCCTCAAAGTGCAAAGAAAAGTGGAACAACACTCAGCCTGTTGTAGTATCCATATCGTGTCGTGACATTAAATTAGACGCTTCTTGGGAGGCAACCCAAGCATGTTGGACTAATGAATGTTGTTTGATGTAGGTATACTTAACATGGTGAAAGAAATCAATCAAAGCATAAGGCTAAAAATTTTCACCCTAAGGGACAGTTTGATGGACGGACCGCTCTTTGCAAAGACGGTTCCGCTATCCAATAGTCCATTGACATCACTACTACAACACTACGGGGAGTTGATATAATCTTGTTTCTTGCACTCGGTGATTGTATTTTCACTGAGGGAACTTCACCAACTGAGGTTGGGGGTAGATATCATTTGGCATATATGTGTTATGATTGAGCCTTTGAATGTGTGTGATGGGAACACACTTTAGTCCACATGTTTTTGCAACTTTTCTAATATAGATTCTTATTTTCCTTTCTTAGATTAACTTTTTTTTGCTTTTATAGTGTAGAGCCCTCCATGACTTTCTTAGCTATGGGTAACTAAACCTAGATCTAGGATTGTGAACTCAATAGTTTATGAACCCTAATGATATCTATTTGTTAAAGTTGAATTTGGAATGATGAAAATTTGATTGATTTTTGCTTCGTAATTTGTGATTGGTTATGAAAATCAACCAATCCTACTCAATTACCCTTTTGATGCTTGAAAGAGAAAATTTGAGTTGATTTAGCATCAATCAACAATGACTCAAGGCATAACCCTTGTTTAATGGGTTCTCCTAGACATAGGTTGAATTTCCACTACAAAAAATAGTGTTTAGAGATGACCTAAATCCGTAGCTAAATAACATTAATCCGTCGCTAAACTGGAATGGCGACGGAATGGAGTCTCTAGGTAAAATGCTTGTAGCTAACCGTATAGCGACACAAAAAATAATCAGTCGCAGACTTAGCGACAGAATAGCGATGATTATTTTATTTGTTGCCAATAATAGCAACAAATATAAATCGTCATTATGTTAGTCATTTCCGTTGCTATTTAAAAAAGTTAGTTCATCGTCTGAATCTAATTGATGACCAATATTTTTGTCGCTATTCAATTTCCGACTTAGCGACAGAATAGCTACGGATCATATCCATTACTATTATTAGCGACAAATAAGAATTATCATAATATTAGTCATTTCCGTCGCTATTTCAATAAGGTATTTCATCATTTGAATCTAGTTGAATACCAATTTTTCTGTCTCTAATTTCGTCATCGACTTAGCGATAGAATAGTTATGGATCTGATCTGTTGTCAAGACTAGTGACGACCAATATTTCTGTCGCTAATTCCGTTGCTAAACCATTTGAATACTTTATATTAAATATTATAAATACACCCGTCCAAAAATATTTTAACATAATAAACATAATTCATAGAAATTAATATTCAGATATCTAAAATATGTAGCTAGCAAAATGCAAATTGTCTAATGCAAGTTTAAAGAATCCACATCGATATATCCAACCAAAACATCTGAAATTATTTGCAAAAATAGTAATGTCTAGATAGCAAAACTATTTAATGAGAGTTTGGAGAACATCGATTATCATCAGAAATCGATGCATCAACCTCATCAATGTTAGCAGTAGCTGGAGCAGGAACTACTGGAGGTGCCATAGATGATGGATTGGCTGATTGAGATGAGGATGAAGAAATAAATCCACGCACAGGCTCAACAATTACAAAAATTATTTGTTTAATTAGTGAAGGAATCAATCGCCTCACTAAATCATCTAAATTTTCCAACAATCCTGGTTGAGCATTTTGCTGTGGTATCATGGATGAAGCATCAAATTCAGAAGAGGCATGAAGATTCGGCCTGTAAAATGATTTTTCTTAAGATTCAAGACCATATATTCTTCTCTTCTTCTCCTCACCTGTAGCTTGGTAATATGCTCCAAATTGATCAACAACAAATTGAGTCTCTATTTGATTCTGTAATATTTCTTCGTATTTTTCCTGTACAAGAGTGGTAATTAGTGAAATTTATCATAAAAGTAACTTTTGAGGACTTTGAACAAGAACAAATAGAAGGAGAACAACATAACAAAAAGGTTATCTCAAATATGCAAGAGAATAAGAGTCTGGACAATTAGATAGATCAAACTCTAGTTAGTGATATTTTTATGAAAAAGAGAAGATTCAAGAACAAGTTAATTATCCAAGAGACAAATGGAAATATTGATAATGAAATAGAGGAGGGAGAAATTCTATCTCCAAGACTACCATAAGAAATTAAAAATGTTGACGTTATCAATTTATTTGTTGAGATAAACTGTGATCCTCAAGAAGATTTGGAGTAGAGAGGTAACAAAATGCAGTTGTAATTTGTGATTCTCAAGAAAATTTGGAACAGAGAGTTAACAAAATACAGATGATAGGAGAAACTTCTATGGAATCTAAAATTATGAATAACAAAAATAGGAAGGGTACAAGAGACAACAAGAAACAACAAGAGAATGGAAATAGAATACATGTATGACATGAGTTTAATATATAAAGTAAATAGGATTATAGAATGTTGGACTTACATGCACGACTCGAGCTCGCTCATCAATAAAAGATTTTTCATCATGACCATGTGTATGAACGTGCAAATGTAGCTTGCTTGGTGTTGGATCTCAACCCTTTTCAATAGCCTACAAAAGATTTTAGTAGTCACACGCATAAGTACTGATCAACTGTAACGCTGAAATTTCAATTCTTTTTCTTTCCTCCTTTGTTAACTTTCATGAACTGAAATGCTGAAATTTGTTCCCCCTTTCTTGTCATTGCCACAAGTTGACAATGCATGCAGACAATCCTATAATCATCTTGCAATAAATCATTAATGTTGTACCCTATGACTAAGCTCTTACCTTCAAACACCTCATAAACAAGTGAAAAGTTTTATATTAAAGCCTATCCTCCATTCAAGATAAGAAACAACTACAACAAAAGCAGTGACAGAGTGAAGTATGGGATATATAGCTTCTTCTTTTTTATTTTCTTGCCGTGTGAGAGAGAGAGAGAGAGAAAGCACCATGATACCAAGAATCAAACTTACAAGTCTCTTGCGATGTTCACCGAAGGAAATAGAGCCTCCCGTGTGAGTCCCAGTTGCAACTGCATTCTCATTACCGCCACGATGATTCTTTGAATTTATTTTTGATTTCTCAATAATCTTAGGATCTCTCCGAATTTCCATCCAACTATCCCATATTTCTTTTGGAACAAAATTTTCAGAACTGCATTGGTTTTTAAGCCGAAAATGAGATCATTGTACCTTCTCACTGCCTTCCTACACCATTGGATCTTGACTTTAGAATCAATCGAAGGATCACAATAGCATGTCTTCTACATAATTTTATAAATCAACAATATTAGTATCCAATCTATAAAAGTGACTAAATTTTCTTAATTAAAATGGTGGTATATTATACCTCGAATTCATCATAATAAAAATCTTTTAGTTCTTGTGAGACACTTCTCCAATTAACTCCCTTAGGATCAAGTTCATTCTTGAAAGACTCATATATAATGTTAGAGAAAATGCTCGAAGGTTTCAACCTAGATGAAAATTTTCTCAGTATATGAAGTCTATCATAAATCAATTACAATATATAAATAATAATAATGCAAACATGAACTAACCCGGAAGGAGAAAGAAAAATAAGTATCCGCTGTCCACGGCTACTATTGTTCTCCCCTTCACTTATTGTTTTGTCTTATCTAAATGCACCCTTGCCTATTGCATTGCTCTGATTAGGTAGTACAGGAGCTGGTTCAGAACAGACAGATAAGGTACTAGCATGACCTGATGTTTGAACTGATAGAGAACTAGTAGGAGCTAATGTTTGAAATTGGTTGATATGAGCTGGCCCACGAGAGGAACTGATACTTCCGTCTTATTGAGAACTAATTGTGGGAATGGGAACAGTAGACATGTTAACTCGACTTGTGCTACCTCGACCTCTAACTGACATCTTGCTTACACGATCTGTGCTACCTCGACCTCTACCTCTGCCTCGTGTCATAGCTACAAGAAAAAAATGTTGGTAAATAGTAACTGCAAAAGAAACCTGCAATTAGGTGCATCACCCACCAAGTATAAGAGTATAATTGAGGAACAAATAAAAGTCATATTAGGGTATAAAAAAATTAAAAAAATTACACTAACAGTACACCTTTAAAAAGGACTCCAAAACTAACCCATTAAGCAAACATTCAATAGTAAGCTCAAGAATTATTTATTATATGGCTAAGAAGAATCACCTTAAACAAATAGTAAAACAACAAAACAATATGGAAAGTGAAGGTTTTCCAAGAAAACTTCATTATGATATTATTATGTCAAAAAGAACAAGAAAAACACCATCGAATATCAAAGAAGAAGCTGTCAAAAGTACAGCTAAAACTTGGCAGAAGTCAAAGAACAAAGAACTAAGTAAATCAATTTTTCCTCCCATTATTCATAGCATTCTGTGGAAATTATTCAATATTTTGCTCATTTGAAGGAATTATATGACTCCTCTAACTAGAAACAACTGAAATAGATCGGTCTTGCAGGGACCATAAATGGAAAATATGAAACGAAATGCTATTCTGGCATTAATCTCCATCAATAGATAGATAGAAGACAAAGCACAAAGACGCTTAGACCTTAGTTGAAGTGACATCTGGCTAAATTTTTAGGGTCTGGAGAGGAGTCCAATACTATAAATAGGCTCAACACTTATACTCTAAATCCAAATCTATCTAAAGAGTTGCCTAGAATTGGATTCTTAGTATTTTGTGGTTTCTTTTTAATTTGGACGGTGAAGCAAATGGTTATTGCTGGAAAAATGGAGAAGAAGACTACTCAAGGTTGGAGAAGGAATATGCTGAGGAGGAAGACAAAAGCTAGAAAGGAGAAGGAGAAGCCTTGGCTTGATAAGCAAGAAATTATGAGCAGCATAATGGAGGAGAATAAAGAGATTATCCATCCTCAACCAAACTCTCCAATGAAAAGATAGTTGCTGAACAGGATTTGTTTGAGGATATTAATGAGAAACATGATCTTAATGCATATGCAGGGAATGTTGGAGATCTCAGTGGATTTGTTGGGCCAACAGCTTCCTCTGACAATAATGGAGTCCATACCAGTTCATCTTCACTGGTGAATCATGAAGTGCATACCTCCAACAAAAATTTAGAACCTCCAGATGATATCAAACGCCCTATGGAAAATTCACATGAATCAAAGCATGACGTAATCTCAACTTATGGAACTGAGATAACTGAAAAATCTATTATAACATCTGGACAATCAAGAAAGCCAAGTGAAATTAGCCCCTGATGTCACTTCAACTATGAAAAAGAAGAATTATGTTGATTTATATCTTCCATGTTCTATACTACAGTAAAGATAAAATTCCAGATCAATGCCAAATGGGCCAGCCAGAAAAATGCAAATTAATTGGTAATTTTAGAGTAATTAGCAAACTAGAGTAGTAGAGGAACTCAAGGACATCTAAATCATGAGGTAGCAACAAAAATTCCAAGCAAGGATTTCACTTGCATACATGATTTAAAGATGCATGAATCTCAAAATAGCCTCAGAAATATTCATAAGAAATTCTCAAACTCATGCTGAATAAGTTCTGGATATGTAAGCTTTGTTCCTTGTTTAGTATATATTGTAGATATTCTATTCCTAATTTACCTAGATTTCAGATGAGCAAAGAAGTATTTTGAATTTCTACCCCCATGTTTAATCCATGTTGTTCTAGTAATTCTTCTATGTAATTCTTAAAATTAACCCTGGATCACCATTAACCCTGTCCTTATATGAAAGAATAACATTGAAGTCTCCTAGTAGAAGCCATGGCTCAGAGCAATTGGTGAAAAATAACCACAGCTGATACCACAAACCCATCCTAGCAACAATAGTGTTAAACCATATATGAAAGTCATCACACAAACAAATTAAATATTTTCTCTAGAGTAGTGTACTTCCAAAATAGTCATATCCTATCATTAAGGATGGTAGGATAATCAACATAAGTATGTCAGTCATGTCCAAATACCCTTCTTACTTTATCAACAATATTATGCGCCTGTATCTTTGTCTCTAAACACACAATCAAATTGTGAGCTCAGAATTTTTTTTCCTACTCCATCTATTTTCTGTTTACTGTTTCTAATATAGGAAGATAACATAAAAAAAGGGTAATCAATCCCTGAATTATTGATATATGATTTTAAATTAATCTGCTATAACTATTATTTAAACTGCTATTTTAAAAATATTTCAAAATATATATATTTATTTTAGTAACTCTATATGACGGAGATACATAATAAAAATCTCACTAATTAAAATATGATTTAATGAAGAAACCAACCAGTCAATCAAGTAGAAATTCACGTTGGAACAGAGATGGTCAATAACATAGGCCAAACATTGGACCAAATAAAATAACTGCAAACTCCAAGATGTTTAACTTAATGTCACTAGTCAACCAACAATATAAGATGGATCCCTAATGTGCTCTATGGTCAAGATAACATAATTTTACACAGCTAAGTTTCAGCTAATAGAATTTTCTAAAGCAAGATTGCACAAGTATTTGTAGTTTCTTCAAATTCTTAAAGACTAATAATTTTTTTTCCCTGAGTTGATTATTTATAACAAAACATCTCCAATAATCAAGATAATTTGACATATCCATACAAGTGAATAGACAAATGTTTCATGTCTAGTAGCATAACATCATGAACTTACGTCCATAGATAACTGTCAATCAGAAATGAGCTTCAGTCTACATAAAAGTCAATGCGCTAGGGGCGTGACACAACTAATGTTCCAACAGAAGGTCAAGTGTTTGAGCTAAGAAAATTTCCAATTCAATGAAACATTAGACATTAGGCTAAAATTCTTGGGGCTAGTACAACATTGTTTATTCAAAATTAAGATCCCTGCCTCTGAAAATAACAGATATCCAATTACTATTTTACCAAAGAAAAGAGTTAAGGGCATGCTTACCGGAATCAAAAAGCTCCTCTTTATGCTTTCCTTAGACAAATACATTCTGCCAGCAAGTTCACAATCAAAATTTAAAAAAATTCATCTATAAGAATATACAGTAACTAAGTAATAAATAATATTAAGATAAAAGTCTTTAAATTGTGCATACATTACGAAAATGAATAAGAAGATTAGACATCAAAAGACAACCAACAAATGTAGACATATCATGTAACTTGTAGCATCCATAACATATTACTATGAACAAAAGTCGATGAAGATAAAGTAGCACATTTCTATCAACACACTAGTCAGTATCTATTTCTTCTTCTAACTCCTCACCATCATACTCTTCAATATCATTCTCAGTTTTATACTCGTCTTCTTCTTCTTCTAATTCATGATGCTCTGGCAACAATCCATCATCAATTGGATCATTCATTTCAATTGTCTCCCCATTTGGATCATGCAAGAGTATAATTTCATCAACAATTATATTCATATCTATACTTATTTTAAAATAAAATTAAAAGGTAAAAAAATTATTTATTTTAAAATAAATAAGTATTACTTATTACTCATGAACTTCAACTTCTTCAACTTGGAATGGAAGATCCGATTCTGGTGTTGTGATCATTCCCTCATCAGGTAATTCAATGACATCCCGAGGTTTTACTTTCAATACTGGTAATCAATCATCCTTATCTTAGGATATGGCACATAACACACTTGAGATTCTTGCATTTCAAGAATGAAAGGTTCATATTTTTTAAATCGACGGCGGTGGTTAACATCAACAAATTTGTATTGATTATGCTCCTTAACACTAATATTCATTGTTGGATCAAACTAGTCACACTTGAATAATACAGTTTTCTTCAAAGGTGCTTTATGGTATTCCACTTATATAATCTCTTGTATCCTTTCATAGTAATCACCAATATTTGGATCCGAGATAAAACTCCACTGTTCATTGTTGACCTTGCACTATCGCGTTGTACTGTGTGAAATTTATATCCATTCACAAAGTACACCGGATAAGCATACACGCTTATTAATGGTCCATGAGCAAGACTATGCAATTATTCATTCTCGATATGGTTGGATCAAACCTATTTAAAAAAAATTATAAGACTTAGTCTAATTTCACAAGCCAATTTAAACAAGCGTAGTTTAAAAGATAATGATTGTTGGAGGCTTACATATTCCTTTAACCATATTGAAAAATATGTATTGAGACTCTCATCTATTTGATCTTGAGATAGATTCGGGAACTCTTCTTGCAAACATTCCACATATATGCTTCATTACAACAAAATAAGTTAAATAGAAACTCATTTGATATATTTATTATATTAAGCAAGTATAAATTCAAAATGATACCTCACAAACAGCTCGACCTCTTTACAATTTAGTAGAATATAAGTTTGGCCAACCTTGACTTCTTGAAGGGATAAATTCCTCTTTTTTGCTTCTCTAGATAGCCTTCCTGGATGAGTGAATATTGATAAATTTCCTTCTATATCTTCCATAACACCTCCATCATTGTTACAGGTCATATTTTGATGATGTGACATAATCTGAGGTTCAAAATAATGAGAAAATAACTGCGTTGACTTTGCCATCAAGTATGCTTCACAAATAGAACCCTCAACACTAGCTTTGTTCGCAATCATTTTTTTAAGAGCTCGAAGGTACCTATATAGTTAAATCATTAAATTATAATGTCATGTATAGCATACTTGTCACCATAAAAGCATATTTATTTTATATTTACCTCTCAAAATGATACATCCATCTATATTATATAGGTCCAGCAACTCGTGGTTCATATGTCAAGTGCATTGTTAAATGTTGCATTGAGTTAAAAAATCCAAGGGGGAATATGCATTCTAACTTACACAATATCTATGGGATGTGTACCTCTAATATTTCCAAGTCTACCACTCGAAGAACATTTGAAGTAAGATCTTTAAAAAAATAAACGTAACTCTGTCAGTGCCTTCCACACATTACTAGGAAGTAGCTCACGAAATGCACTTGGCAACAGTCTTTGCATAAACACATGACAATCGTGACTTTTAATGCCAAATAACTTAAATTTGTCCATGTCTAGGCATTGACTCATATTTGAAACATAGCCATCTGGAAACTTCACACTTTCCAACCAATTGAACAACACATGTTTTTTGTTCTTGTCAATTGTATATGCAACTTTGGGATAGCTTCCATCAAGATTCCTTGCCAACTGCGGTCGATCGCGGTATTTTGCAATATCTAGATGTGCTTTCGGATTGTCTTTGGTTTTTCCTTCAACATCAAGAAATTTGTTAAATACATTATCAAAGACATTCTTCTCAATATGCATGACGTCAAGATTATGTCGTATCATGTTAGAACTCCAATAAGGCAAATCCCCAAAAAGATGCTTTCTTTTTTCCATCAACAAGACTTACATAATCTAATATTAACTTCTTCTGCATCTAACTTAGTTACTTTCCTTATTCCCAACTCACAAATTTAATTCAAAATTTCTTCTCGAGTTCAAACTGGTGATGGCGGTCTTATGACAGTATGACCTTTAAGAAAGTTTTTACGATCGCTTCTATATGGATGATTTTTGTTAAAAAACATTTTGTGACTATCAAACCAAGTTGTTTTCCCACCATGTTGCGATCTGAAGGATTGTGCCTCCTCCATACAATAAGGGCATGCTAAGTTGCCACCGGTACTCCATCCCGATAACATAGATATGCTGGAAAGTTATTGATTGTCCACATCAGAGCTGCCTTTAATTGAAAATTTTGCTTTTTTGACATGTCAAATGCTTCTACACCTGTCTCCCACAAGGTCAATTCCTTTATTAAAGGTTGTAGATAAACATCAATTTTATGTTTAGGATTATGTGGCCCTTGAGCAATGATAGTTAAGAATATATACGCCTCTTTCAAACACATCCTCGAAGGCAAATTATATGGAGTGACAATCACTACCCATGAAGATTACTTTCTCCCCGAATGAGAAAATGGCCGAAAACCATTAGTACACAACCCCAACCTCACATTTCTTGGTTCAGCAGCAAAAAAAGAAATGAGTTTCATTGAAGTGCTTCCAAGCCTTAGAGTCTGATGGATGACACATTACCCCCTCTTCTTATATATGCTCATGATGCCATCTCATGTCGGCAGTTGTAGTATGGGATACATATAATCTCCACAATCTAGGAATATGAGGAAAATAATACATTTTCTAGTAAGGAACCAATTTCCTCTTACGAGAACCAACACGACGTTTATACCTCTCATAGCCACAAAACTTGCAAGATGTTAGGTCCTTATCGTCACTCCAATACAACATACATCCTAAATTACAACAATCAATTTTTTCAATGGGCAAACCCAAGCTGCGCACTAACTTATTGGTCTGATAATAACTATCAAGAACTTTATTATCTTCAAGTAAAACCTCTTTCAATAATTGCATCACTTGCTTATAACTCCTCTGTGACAAAGTGTTCTCCTTTTTTATATTTAATATCCGAGAAACTATAGCAAGTTGAGAGAGGGAAGACCATTATACAATTTTGTATCAGCTGCTTGTAGTAAATCATAGAACCTCTGGGACTCAAGATTAGGTTCCTCCTCCATTGAAGGATTAGGATCCTTGTCCATTGAAGGATTAGGATCTTGAAACAGCTCAGGTTCAATAGTATTACTATAAGATTGCCAACTCAAACCTTGTGAAAAGTTTGGTCCAGCTACATCCAAAACCATTTGACAATATGGATTATTATATCCCCATCCAGGTTGAGTACGATGATGTAGATCACTAGACATCTCACTGATCACTTTCTTTTCCCCTTGATACTTCCAAACAAAATAGTTCTCCACAAATTCAAACCGATAAAGGTGCAGTTTAACAATTTCAACATCCATATATTTAATGTTATGACATTTTTTACATGGACATCTACCATCATCACCACTCATTCGGTTTCTCTGAGAATATGCAAAGTTGACAAAGTTATTCACACCCGGTAATGAAATTAATCCCCTCTCAACCATCAAACCTCTCGTACATCCAACTACGATTTGAATTATTCATACTCCTATTAAATATCCAATATATATAAGAAAATTAGATTTACAATATGTGATGTACTATTGTACAGGAAAATCAATACATGGTTCAAATTCTCACTGCATATGTTAATCCCAAGTCTTGTTAAGTATGTCTTTGGATAATTAATGAACTTGGTACGAGTTAAAGTAAAAAATAAAAATATGTTCAAATTATGCAAGTATATTAATATAAGGAAGGAGATTGTATAATAATGAATCTACGTAATTCTTTGATCCTTTTTTCCTTTTAAATTATATTGAAAGAGCACTACTTCTCTACTACCATAATAGAATGGAAGATTCCTCTCAATCAAGCATGACTCATCATGTTGTGTGAAGTTATAACTATTTTAAACAAAAGCAAATAGATTAAAGCAAATCTTTAATTGAATGGGACAACAAAAAATGAAAAAAAGCCAGCAACCTAGTTTCAATGAAAATAGAAATAATATTATCACAAGGGAAATTGAACCTCAAATGAATAATTATTTTGAGGAAGGAGTTTGTATAATAATGAACCTATGTACTTAAGACTGTTAGGTTCAATGCAAAAGACTCACACGAAGTTGGAAACTGATCATTTATCCTTCAACGTACCCGTTAAATTCACCGTTATTATTCATCATCATCAATAAGTTGCTATATCTGGTAAATGTAATAACTGCATATATCAAATTAAGCCTGAATCCAACATAAACAAGGGGCAGACAATCAGAACATGTTCAACAAGTTTCCTGTATTGTCTTTACTAATAGAACAGAAATGAAACCTCTTGACTTATCTATCAAAAGACCCAAATAAACAAAGTAAAAGAAGTTATATTTTAGAATAACTATTAGGAAGTATTATTTAATACTTCCCACTAATAGCTAACTACAGAAAATGTAAGATAACATTGTGCGAATCTGCAGATTTAATTATTTGCACCTTACAGCGCTATGGAATTCTCAATGGCTCAACAATTTGAAAACTTCAATACATATGTCTAATCCCCATCAAATTTCATCAAGTATTAGTTAATACTTCCTATTAATAGCCAACTGAGGACAATCTACTATTGTACACACAAAAGAAAATGTTAGATAACATTGTCCGGTTCTACAGCAATATGGAATTCTCTACAAGGATTTGCAGCTCATCACTCAGATATGTAGAAAAAATTAAAAATGTGTAGATTGTCGAGTTAGGAAGTGTCCCACTATAACACCCCAAAACTTTTCTAGACCAGACTTAGTTATTTCAAGAAGATTCAGAAGAAAAACCAGAAATCTTATTGTAGAACGACCTAGACAACGGGCCGTGGTAAGCTCCAATGGACCGTTGTCTGAGTCATTTTCAGCATAGCAGTATTCCTTTGGGGAAAACAAAGAGGCATAGGATGATCCTTTGATTGAACCAACGAGCCGTCTTGTCATCCGTTGATCCCAAGTTCAGATTCCTACCGGACCCTTCCCTAAGGCAATGAGAGGAACCAACGGCTCGTGGCTCCTACCAACGAGCCATTGCTACCACCCGTCGCTCAGTCCCAGTTCCTAGCAGTGTGGACCACGAGTCGATGCAATAACCCCTTGGTCCTAACAATGAGTCATTGTGTTGATCGTTGCCTCAAGGCCTAGTTTTCCTACCAGTACTAACGAGATGTACCAATGACCCATCCATTCTTCCAACGGATCGTGGTATCCTTCCGTGGTTCATTTCTAGAGGACATAGTTTTTGGACCCAGAACCAACGGTGGGTTCCAACGGATCATGGGTCCAACTAACGACCCGTTATGAGGCCTGTCATTCAGTGTAGGCCAGTTTTTAGTTCCTTCTTCTATGGGTATGTTGGTAATTTTCCACCTTTTTAATACTAAAACCCCATTGCTCAGGGCTCGTTTAGGAGGGATTTAAAGGGGTAGAATGGAATTTTCCCCTTTATTTCACTCTCTTTTCCTCAAGCCTAAGCATAGAACAAACAATAAGTTCAGAGCAGAAGCTAGGGAAGACGTTGTCTTCTCAGAATTTTCTTAGGAATTTTCTCCAGAAATTCTTAGCCAGGTATGTGGGAATTCAACAAGAGAATAGTTCTTCCCTCGTGTCCCCAAAATCCTTCTCTAATTTCTCTATCAGTTCTAGCCCTGAGCCGTTTGAATGTGATGAAATTATCTGTCGGACCTCATTTAAATCATGAGGAAATAATTTATGTTAAACGTGGATGTCTTTCCAATAGTTTGTGACTATGTTGTTGCTTGTTCCTGTAACGCAAAATCTAGCCCTAGTCTTGGATAGACAAAAACTAAAATCTTGCAGTAGTGTCTAAATATCAAAATTTTGCTTGATTCTATCAGTGTTGAGGACTCCCATGTTGTTAGTTATATTGAAACTCAGTTAGACTATTGTCAGTTCAGTTTTCGTGTAAATGCTAGAATATCCAGTGTTAGTCAGAGATGTCAGCTGATCAGTTTGATTACCGAAATTTCTGAGGTGTTAGTAGTGCCTCCCAATTATCAGAAATACTCTTAGTATTAGTTTTAGTGGTTCTTTAGGTGGTCACGACACTTTCAGAGAAGAAGATCTAACCAGCCTTAGGACCCCAGCTTCATATTACAGTTTGTTCTTTAGACGGTTATGACGCTTCCAGAGAAGCAGCTCTGATCAGTCTCAATACCCAGTTATAGAATCCAGTCCGATAAGACTCTCAAGGTGCTTCCCGATAGGTATTCCTGACTAGTCTTGGGCCCCAATTTTAAGCTATCAGCTTAGTATTAAGTCTAGGACTATCTATTGGGAGTAGGACTTAGCACCGAGCGGATCGGGGTTCCAGCGCACCCAAGTTCCAAAACTACGTTGCCACCGTAGGTTACAGCTTATTGGCCTCATGGGCCCAGACTTGTGATCACCCAGTTCATGTCTTTATACCATGAAAAGTTTTATTGGGTCCTACCGATAGGGTGTATATATCGAACTCCACGTCTAGATCACTTGGTTATATGTCGATTATAGACTCTCCCACTAGTCAGCTCAGTTCAGTCAGATTAGTCAGTTCAGCACAATATTTTAGATTAGTATCTCAGATTTAGGTCATGTCCTTGACCATCAGTTAGGGTCTTTTAAACCATCTCAGTTTATTATAGTTATTCAGTTTCAGCAGTTTCGTTGGTCATTGCAAGTCTTTTCAGTTTAGTTATTCCATTTCTGCTGTATAGCTTCTCTCACTTACTCTTTACATTAAAATTACTGACACATACCTTTTAGGTTGTATCATTTTATGATATAGCTGCAAGATCTCAGTCTCAGCCTCGCTAGCCAATCACTCTCAGAAGATTCCAGCTGCACTATTGGTGAGTCCTTATCTTTCGAGGAGGAGGATGATTTATTTCAGTTCTAGTTTCTTCTATTTAGACTTGGAGTTAGCTGGGAGCTTGTCTTAGCAACTCATCAGTTGTAGTGGCTTTCATACACAAACTTGGTTTTTCAGACTTGTAGTTTGGTTTAGATGTTTTCAAACATTATGAATTAGCTTCATTGTCATGAATGTTTTACATTTTATTTAAAAGCTTCTGCTATTTTTATATGGTTACTCAGAATTCCAGTGTATGATAGACCAGAGGTTGACTTGTAACTCCAAGTACCGCATTCCGCCCAAGGTGTAGACTCGGTGCGTGAAAAACTTTGTATCAAAGCACTAGGTTTAGAGTATCCTCAGATGTCTGAAAGCCGCATCGAGTAGAGTCCTTTTTATGGGTGTGAAGCACGCCACACTTATGATGGGGAGGCTACGAGATGTTATTAGGAAAATTCCCTTTTATTCATACTCTTTATTGTGCATTTAAATTCAGTTCCAGAATCGTTCCCTAACCCGTGCTCTATTTCGTTTTAGTGAATTATGCCTCCGCGACGTGGTAATGGAAGAAGGGTAGGTAACGCACACCGACCTGCTCGACCAACTCCAACAGCCCCTCAGGACAGCTCAGTGTCCACTGCAGAGTTCAGGGTGGCTATTCAGCTGCTCGCTCAAACAGTTACCCACTAGGTGAACCAGCAGGTGGTTTCGATCAACAACAATGGATCTGCAGCAGCTGCCTGAGTGCAGGATTTCACTCGGATGAACCCTCAAGATTTCCACGGATCTGGGGTGGGAGGACCTACAGGAGATCGTGGATGAGATTAGAAAGATCACCCAGTTTATGGGTGTCAGTTCCTCGGAGAGTGCCGACTTGGCTGCCTACCAACTGAAAGTGGTAGACCAGATCTGGTATGAGTAATAGAAGGAGGGGAGACTAGTGGGAGTAGGAATGATGGAATGGGAGGAGTTTCACTATAACCTTCCTAGACAGATTCTTCCCCTGGGAGCACAGGGAGGCTAAAGTGGCGGAGTTCATGAATCTAAAACAAGGAAACAGAACAGTAGAAGAACATGCTCTGGAGTTCACCAGGCTGTCTAAGTATGCTCCAGAGATGGTAGTTGAGCCAAGGGCTCGCATGTTGAAATTTGTGAATGGAGTTTCGAATTTTGTCCTTAAGGAGAGCAGGACATCAATGCTTATCAAAGACATCGATCTTTAGCCTCATAGTCCATGCCCAGCAAATTGAGGCAGAAAAATTGAAAGATTTGGAGCGAGAGAACAAATGGGCAAGGACCGACCAGTCAAATTATGGCCCTCAAAGATCTGGAGGTAGTAGCCGCCCATAGTAGCAGCAACAGAGGGCTCCAGTGCCCCTACTTTTCGGTCCCGCAAGGATCAGACAGGTGGAGCATCTTTGTCTCAGTCCCAAGGCTTTAGTGCTGGCAATCTCTATCCAGCTTTCCCTAAGTGTGGCAAGAACCACCCAGGAGAGTGTCTTCTAGGTCGAGAGGGTTGTTTTAGTTATGGACGGCTTGGTCATCGACTTAAGGAATGCCCGTCAGCAGGATGGGGAAGGTCACAATCCACTACTTCAGCAGCTCCAATAAGCCGACCAGCTCACCAGGACAACACTTCAAGTACGGATGGCGGTCAGTGCCAACACCATTTTTATGCATTGTCTTCTCGTAAGGATCAAGAGAGCTCACCTGACGTGGTCACGGGTATGTTACGCCTTTTTCATCTAGACGAGTATGCCCTACTAGATCCAGGAGCCACACTTTCATTCATGACTCCCTATGTAGCAGTCCAATTCGATATTAGTCCAGAGGTCCTCTCAGAACCATTCTCACTCTCCATCCCAATTGGCGAGTCAGTTAGAGCCAGCTAGGTGTATAGAAACTGCCCAGTTTCAATCTTGAATAAAGTCATTCTAGCTAATCTGGAAGAGTTAGACATGGTTGACTTTGACCTCATTCTTGGCATGGATTTGTAACACTCCGGTTATGCCTCAGTTGACTGCAGAACTAGAGTTTTCAAATTTTAGTCTCCAAATGAGCCAGTGTTAGAGTGGACGGGCAGTAGTTCAGCGCCTAAGGGTCGGTTTATTTCCAACCTTAAGGCCCAGAAGCTTATTTCTAAGGGTTGTATCTATCATCTAGTTCGAGTCAAAGATTCCAGCTCTGAGACCCCAACTATCCAGTCAGTCCCAGTTGTCAGTGAGTTCCCTGATGTGTTTTCCGAAGATCTTCCTAGAGTCCCTCCTGAGCGGGAAATAGACTTTGGTGTAGACCTTCTCCAAGATACTCATTCCATCTCCATCCATCCTTACAGAATGGCTCCACCTGAGCTTAAGGAGTTGAAGGAAAAGCTAAAGGACCTTCTTGATAAAGGTTTTATCAGACCCAACAACTCTTCCTAGGGTGCTCCAGTACTATTCATGCAAAAGAAATATGGTACCCTCAAAATGTGCATCGATTACCGTCAATTGAACAAGGTCACAGTCAAGAACAGGTATCCCCTACCCAGAATTGACAATTTGTTCGACCAACTTCAGGTAGCCAACTGTTTTTCCAAAATAGATATTTGGTCGGGGTATCATCAGCTAAGAGTCAGACATTGTGACATACCGAAAATAGCTTTCATGACTCGATATGGTCACTACTAGTTCGTGGTTATGTACTTTGGACATACAAATGCCCCTATAGCTTTTATGGACCTGATGAACAGAGTCTTCAAGAAGTATCAGGATATGTTCGTCATTGTATTTATCGACTATATTATGGTATACTCTAGAAATGAGGAAGAGAATGTAATCACCTGAGGATAGTGCTTCAAACACTCAGGGACCGCTAGTTGTTCGCCAAGTTCAGCAAATGTGAATTCTGGTTGAAGACCGTAGCTTTCCTAGGTCACATGGTAATAGGTGAAGGTATTCAGATTGATCCTCAAAAGATAGCAGCGGTGAAAGACTGGCTCAGGCCTACCTCCCCAACCAAAATTAGATGTTTCTTAGGTCTACCCTGGTATTACCGATGCCTTGTGGAAGGCTTTTCTTCTATAACATCCCCTCTGACAAGGTTGACTCAGAAGAAGGTGAAATTTCAGTGATCAGATGCGTGTGAGAAGAGTTGTAAAGAGTTAAAAACTCGACTCACTACCTCTCTGGTGTTGACCTTGCCAAAAGGATCAGATGGGTTTGTAGTGTATTATGACGCTTCTATTGGATTCGATTGCATCCTGATGCAGCGGGAAAGGTGATTGTAATGCCCCAGAAACTCAGGGACTAGACCCAGGACCTAAATAAGAAAAAACTGGGAAATCTACTTCAGGTCACAGAACGAGTTGTTCTGTGACCCGTGGGGAGTGTCCACGAGTCGCTAAGTGACTCGTGGTGAGACCTGCGGCTTATTTTGAAATTTTGGTGGTTGGGGTGACCAAAGGTGTGACCACAAGTTGTGAGATGATCTGTGGTCAAGGATATTGTGAAGACCAGTAGAATTTGGGCAGTAAACTTCACGATTAGTCACCATGAGTCGTGGTCCAAGCCATTAGGTGACCCGTGGTTCAAAATAGAAGGGAGAGTATGGGTGTTGGCAGTGTAGTTGATGAGTGGGTCACCACGAGTCATGGTGTCCCTCGTGGTGACCAATAGGGGATTCTGGGTACTGGATTTTGGGCACGAGTCGTAGGGTCCCCCGTGGAGGACTAGCAATCAGTTTTTCCTGCGAATCTCCTAGGGTCTTTTAGTAATTTCCTGCCTTTCTAAACTTGAAAATACATCCTTTTAGTCATAATTTCAAACCTATTAGTGTGGTAAAACGATTTTTCCCCACATTCCCACCAATCTTCAGAAAGATACCGTAACTTTTCATCTTCAAAAGATCTCAAGAAAGACTAGGGTTTACTCCATTGCAGCAGTACAAGCTTCCTTCTTAGGGGAAATTTTTATTAGGTATGTGGGAATTCAACATAGGAATGATTCTTCCCTTGTGTCCCCCAAAACCCTTCTCTAATCTCTCTGTAAATCCTAGCCTTGAATTTTCGAGTGCGAAGGGATTGTATGTAAATTTTCTTTGAATTTGCGTAGAATGATATCCATGATTATTTTTAGACATGATTTCCATCAGTTCATGAGTAAATTGTTATTATTTCCACAAAAGTGAATTTTAGCCCTGCAGATCTTCGAATGTTGAGAAATCTTTATAGTGTCTTGTTTAATACATGTGGAACCGTCATGTATATTGATTATGGGTATTTTCCCACCAACTAATGGTAGTATTGTGCTTATCTTTGTGCATTGACTTCAGCCCTAGTTCTTGAGGGTAGAACAAAATACATGATTGTTTATCCTTAGTCAAAATATGAAATTTCTCAGTGTCAGTTAGAAACATCAGCTGATCAGTTTGACTACAAAACTACTTGAGGTGTCAACATCACCTCCAGTTATCAGAATCAAATTCAGAATCCAGATTTTTGGTCCTTCAGGTAGTTATGAAACTTTAGACATATAACTCTGACTAGCCTTAGGACCCCAGTTCATTTCAGTTTGTTCTCAGACGGTTACGACGCTTCTAGATAAGCAGCTCTGATGTCACGACCCAAGTGTAGACCTAGATCATAGACACGGGACAAGAGACCCCCAGAGACCCCAAGTCGACCCATTACATAAGCATTCAACTAACTCATTTAATAATCATGAAGAAACCATAATTATAACTCAGCGGAAGTCTCATACAATAGCACATCAGAATAATATCCGAAGCTATATATACATAAGTCTGAAAGCCTCTAATCTGGACGAGTTGATGAGACAAGACCCCAACTAACTCTACAATACTAAAACTGAAAATACATAAAGGAAAATGATAGTCTAGTCCTCGAAAGATGAGGACTCACCAACCAAATAGGTGTTAACTCTGATAAGCGACTACGAGCAGGCGCTGAACCTGAGAATCGAGTCCTGCATCATGAAATGATGTAACATAGAAAGTATGCGGTCAAAATATGGAATGTACCGAGTATGAAAGGTAAGTAAACCGCTCAAGTAAAGTAAATCACTTAAAACATTTCATAACATATCATAGGCTTTCAAGCATAAATAGATGGGCTACATGCTTTAATTCTAAAATCGCAATCTTATCATAACATGACCATGCATAGCTTAATAACATCATGACCGACTCGAATGACTCAAAGCTGAAACATAACATTTATATAAAAAGCTGAACAATGAGTCAAACCTTACTTATAGAACATGTATGCATAAGTTAATCATCGTGAGAAATGAATATGCAAATCTGACGATATAGACAATGGAGACTCTTCACTTAACTGACATACCACGATAGAGCTTATGTGGTCCCAACTATCACACTCAACTAGGTAGAGCTGTCCATAACCTTGCTAGGGCGATGGACGATACCATGATATCGATATCAAGCTTAAGGGCCAATCGGGCTGGGGATAGCTCCCAAGAGAGGTCCCAATAATATAATAGTATCAACCTACGTTGGCACGTAATTTTGGGGAATAGGGTGATCGACCCTTAACCCGTTCGGTGCTAGACTCTTCTCCCAAAAACATGCAATGCTCTCTATAGTGTATAACGAAGCTCAACATCATCTAATGACGAAGCTCAACATCGTCTAATGACAAAGCTCAACATCGTATGAAATGAAGCTCAACATTGTCTATTCACAAAGCTAAATGACGAATCATGCATAGACTCGACATCATATGAAAATGAAGCTCAACATTGTCCTTTGATAAAGCTCGATAATGACATACATCTCAATTATAAATTCATACTCACGAAAAGCTTTATTTCGAAAGATACCACAAGCTCAATCATTGGTGGGAGCATCTACTCCAAATCATGTGGTAATCTACATGTAGAAATATTTAACTTAACATACCACAAGCTAGAATTTATGAAAAATTGGGAAAAACATCACTTCAAAAAATGTGGTAAACTTATGTCAGGAAAATCATCACTTTAAATCATCATGTGGGCATTGCCCGAAGCTTTATCATACTAGTATCTACACATTTTATTTTGAAAACAACATCATAATCATGGGTAGCTTTAGAAACATACTTTTCATCATTAAATCTCAACATCACCATGCATTCGTCATCGTTCACTACTTTTATGAACTTCTCATCCATGGGCATTTTAGATTCAAGATTTGGAAAGCAATTTGTGTATTGAAAACAATTTAGAATCCGGCCAAGCTTTGCAATTCATCAATATAAATGCAATCTAATCATAACCATATAGAAACTATACAATTATACAATTTGGGTAAAACCCCATACTTGATCATAGACCTTTCATCATATGTTGATAGAGATTGGGCATGGGCGTGGATGGAAGACACCCATTTAAAACCCTACATACTTGGAAGGGATGATTCTACCACCTCAATGATTGCCCAAATAGAAATTGGAAGAAAACCCTTTAGAAAAGCTCTTGATCACCTCCTAAATTTTATAAACTTGCATGCATGGAAGGAATACTCTTAAAATAAGTTTTCCCCTACTAAAATCCTCCAAAACGAGCCTTAAATGACGTAGTATAGGGCCTTAGGAGGAAGGAATGATGGAAACACCCTTACTGATTACGCAGAAAAATTGCTCACTGGACGAAACAACGGACGACTCTACGGGTCGTTGGAGGATACCACGACCCGTGGTGTCTACTCGTGCTTTGCACTATCCAGGCTAGACCTCGGCTCACACAATGACCTGAACAACGGGTCGTTCAATCCTACAATGGGTCGTCCAATCACCCGTTGTTTCCTTCATCAACCTAGGCACTTTCTCCAACCACGAACCTTACAATGACTCGTTACTAGAACCCATGAGTCGTGGTCTCATTCCGTCACATACATTGACCACCTCACTAAGCTAACAATGGCTGCTCACCACGATCTGTGGTACCTCACAATGGGTCGTTGGGTGGCCCGTGGCATCCCTTAACCTCAAGTCCAACTCTCACCACAGCCACTATCAACGACTTATTGTTTCTGACAATGAGTCGTTACATCAACCGTTACTTCCAATGCCCCCTGAACACCTGAAACCACGACTGCTAACAACGGCACGTGGTTACCTACCATGAGTCATAACTCTCATCCTGCAACTTTTTCCTAACTTTCAGCAGTTCTGCATTTTAGCTTCCCGGGCATACTCCTAGGCACTTTTGGGGTATTACATCTGACCAGTCTAGAACCTAGTTTTAGAACCTAGTCCAATAAGACTCTCAGGATACTTTTAGTTATATATCCCTGACTAGTCTTCTGTCACGCTCCACCTTGGGAGGCATGACTGGCACCTGGTGCCCTACTAGGGTCTGAACTAGCCTGACTGAGCTTACGCACCTCTGGTGTATGACTAACATTAAATCTCAAATCAAGAAAACAACAGACTATATCTTCGCTGTAAACACAACCCCCATCCAACAAGGCCTTATACCCACCTGTAAAATAACACAGCTATCCAAAACAGATAATGATAAGGAATCCTGTACGGGCCGACAAGACCCCCAGGATATCTAGTTATAACTATAAAGTAAATTCAGTGCTAAACTAGTCTATGGCCGAGAAGGTCTCTAACCAATAGCTAAACAAGGCCCCATACAACCAACATGCAAGATAAAATATATTTAGGCCCTGCACGACCAACAACAACTAACCACAGGGAATCTGAGACAATCTGCAAGCCTCTAGGAGTGATATAATGGTCGAGACAGGGCTCCGACCTACCCATAAACTGTACAAACAAATATAGGGTAAACCTTCTAACTTATTAGCTTCGTAGGAAAGGAGTCAACTGCAGTGCTAGCTCTGGCTGGATACTAGAAAGGTTCTGACCCGTGTCTATCCGTACATGCAGGCAAGTAATGTAGCGTCCCAAGGAGGGCGTCAATACAATATGCCGAATATGTACGGTAGTAACTATAAATAATTGAATGGATTGAAATGAAACTGAAAATAATTGAAAAGAAAGGATAGAAATACCACCTGAATAGCTGAACTTCCTACCTTCTAATCTATTAGTAAGTAATGCAAACAAGAACCTTACCTCACTCCCATAAGCCGGAAGGTACAACCAGTACAGAATAACCCACAGGGGGCCCCCATAAGCCCTGGTGAGTACACTCTAATCTATATACCCTAGAAAGGTCATACTGAGTTATCTAATAACCATAGCCATCCTACCAGTCCCTGGGTCTACAATTGAGCCTGCTCGGCCCCTGAATTGTAGTTGTGTCTGAGTCCGGTGGACTCTTGATATCTGATATCTACACCCCGGGCACCAGTCTCGACAGGGAGTATGGTGTAGTGCCGATTGGTATAAAAATAGTCCAGCCATGGAATGGAGTGTATGAGGACCTGGGACCCAATCTTTATCCCTTGCGGGACAGCATACCGCTCCAGGGAGCGACGTCATCTTGCCCTTGGCGGGCGTCAACAGCTATTAACCCGGGGGTTAGTTATGGAGGGCTATATTGGGCAAAGTCAATCCCCAACTAAACCTGGAATACTGGTCTCAGCTAATAACAACTGCTACTCACAATAGATATACTTCTAGATTTCTTACTGGGATTCAAACTGAATTATAATACTGAAGAAACTAACTTGCCGAATGAATTTGCCTTAACATACCTGGATCGCCAATTTCTGAGACTGGCCAGTTTCAAATCGTACTCAACAACTCCTTTCCAACTATAATCATATTACTGGGAGAATGAGACTAGTTTCAGTACTAAATTCGGCAAAAATGATAACTTTCTATATAAATATTAACTATATTTCAACTTAATGGAACACGATCGAAGATGTATAATTTCCTGAAATTTCAGAAGGGAGAAATGCTTACTTGAAGCCTGTGATAGTATAGAGATTATTTTGGATCAATTCCGACAACTTCTACTCGGAGGGGCTACAATTTGCCGGGCGAATTTCAAGAAACTAACTCCATAGTAATGCTCCCTGAAGGCATATAATTCGATACCTGAAGTTAATTTGAGTTTGGGCAGCGTTTGACAGCATAAATGGATGAAAATTACCTGAATTCTTTGTATCTCCCTTTCTTTGGCTGGAATTACAACAAAGGAATACATTGAAATGAACTAAGGGACTACTTATATACTTAGGGCAGTGGACAGGGGTCCGTGGCACGGACCTTGTTGCGCCAAAAGTCAAGTGTGCCATGGCGCCCAACGTGGAGGGAGGGGGGTCTGTGACACGTCGCCCCTGTCACAGCCTACTCCGGCCTTCTCCCATGTAATCCCGATTCCTCGCTCGCTCGACCTTTTATCGAGCCCTTTTTCATACGTGTTGTACTCTAAAGCTCTTAATTAATGTACGAATAGGCCGAATAAATGTTAGGAACTCACAGGGTGTAACATCCTCCCCTCCTTTAGGAACATTCGTCCTCGAATGTCACTTTAGCTTACGGGGATTTAACTCGCCTAACTATTATTCTGGAAAATTTTTGGAAATCCTGAAATGCAGAAGCGTCCAACACAAGCACTTCAAATAACACTACAAAAACTATTTCACAACACGATTGTAGTCAACTGAGCAATATATATAACACATATCATAAAACAGCAACTGATGTCAAGAATTTACCTCAACCGCATAGTTTGGACTAAGCCTGGAACAAATGAGGATATCTAGATCTCATATCATCCTCAGCTTCCCATGTCATCTCTTCTCTATTCCTATTCCTGCACAATACCTTAACAGAGGCGACATCTTTAGTCCTCAAGCTATGAACTTGCCGGTCTAATATGGCCACTGGAACCTCTTCATAGGCTAACTCCTCAGATATCTAGAAATCCTCAACTGGCACAATTCAGGACGGATCTCCTATGCACTTTCATTGCATTGACACATGAAAGAGTGGGTGGGCCGATTCCAACTCTGAAGGCAGATCTAGCTTAGATGCAACATGACCTATTCTCTGGAGGATTCGATACAGCCCAATAAATCTCAGGCTAATCTTTCCCTTTTTACCAAATCTCATCACGCCCTTCATCGGTGAGACTTTTAGAAACACTCAATCACCTACATTGAATTCCAGGTTTCTACGTTGTACGTCAGCGTAAGATTTCTAGCGACTCTGAGCTGTCAGCAGACGTTCTTTGATAAGCTCGTTTTTCCTTCTGACTAGTGGATTATATCTGGTCCAATTAACTCGAATTCTCCAATCTCGAACCAACTAACTGGGGACCTGCATTTCCGCCCATATAAGGCCTCATAAGGCGCCATCTGAATTGTCGAATGATAACTGTTATTGTAAGAGAATTCAATAAGGGCTAAATGCTCATCCCAACAGCCTCCAAAGTCCAACACAGACGCCCATAACATATCCTCGAGCGTCTAGATGGTACGTTCTGCTTGTCCTTCTATTTGGGATGGAAAGTTGTACTCAGGTTAACCTGTGTCCCCAGGCCCTTCTGGAAGGACTGCCAAAATTTAGCTGTAGATTGTGCTCCTCTGTCAGAAATGATTGATACTGGAACACCATGCAATCAAACTATCTCTCTGATATATAATTCAGCATAGTCCTCAGCTGAGAAGGTAGCCCTGACTAGCAGAAAATGAGCTGACTTTGTCAATCTGTTGATAATCACCTAGATGGAATCAAATCTATGTCTAGTACGAGGTAATCCGGTCACAAAATCCATATTGATTTCTTCCAATTTCCACATAGACATTGCTATTTCTTGCATCAATCCATTGGGCTTTTGATGCTCAGCCTTTACCTATTGGCAGTTAGGGCATTGTGCTACAAACTCTGGTACATCTTTCTTCATTCCCGGCCACCAGTAAATATCTTTTATGTTGTGATACATCTTTGTTGACCCTAGGTGAAGAGAATATCAGGAATAATGTATCACTACCATGATTTGCTGGCGAAGCCCTGCCACATATGGAACACAGAGGCGACCCCTACATCTCAAGACTCCGTCTTCAGTTACCTCGAAAACTAATACTCCCCCTCGCTGAAATTTATCTCTAAGCTACACCAGGTTAGGATCTTCATATTACCGTTCTTTCACTTCTACAACCAGATATGAACTGCAGTATTCTGGATCATTGCTCCACTATCTCTCGAGTCTACTTTCTAGACAGCCAAATTGGCTAACTGGTGCAACTCTCGGGCCAACACTCGCTGTTCGGGATTTAAGTATGCCAAGCTTCCCATGGATTTGTGGCTAAGGGCATCTTCTACAATGTTGTCCCTTCCTGGGTGGTATAAAATATTCACATCGTAGTCCTTCAATAATTCTAACCAGCGGCACTGCTGCAGATTCAACTCTTTCTATGTAAAGATGTACTAGAGGCTCTTATGATCAGTAAAAATATCTACATGCACTCCATATAGGTAGTGTCTCCAGATCTTTAAGGTGTGAACCACTGCAGCTAATTCCAGATCATGGGTAGGGTAGTTCTTTTCATGCTTCCTCAGCTTCCTTGAAGAATAAGCAATTACCTTACAATGTTGCATCAAAACACATCCTAACCCCATGCCTGAAGCATCACAGTACACTACATAACCCTCTGACCCTTCCGACAAAGCTAGTACTGGAGCTGAAGTTAATCTGTTCTTCAACTCCTGAAAACTCTTTCCAAACGCTTCGGTCTAGTGAAATTTAGCTACTTTCTTAGTTAACTTGGTCAAAGGCGCAAATAATGTAGAAAATCCCTCTAAAAATCTTCTGTAATACCTGGCTAACCCCAGGAAACTACATACCTCAATCGGAGTTGTGGGTCTAGGCCATGTATTTACTGCCTCAATCTTCTTTGAATTTACCTATACTAGCTTCTGGCACAAATGTGACCCAAAAAGGCTACTAAATTTAGCCAAAATTCACATTTAGAGAATTTCACATACAACTAATGGTCTCTGAGAATCTGGAGCACTGTTCATAGGTGATTCCGATGCTCTGCTTCCAAACAGGAATACACCAAAATTTCATCAATAAACACTATCACAAAAAAGTCCAGATACGGCCTAAAGATGCTTTTCATCAGATCCATGGACACTATAGGAGCATTTATCTGTCCAAAAGACATGACTAGAAATTCAAAGTGACCATACCTAGTTGTGATAGCGGTTTTTGGAATATCCCTCTCTCGAACCCAAACCTGATGGTATCCAGACCTTAAATCGATCTTTGAGAAATACTTCTCTCCTTGTAACTGGTCAAAAAAATCATCTATTTTGGGAAGTGGGTATTTGTTCTTGATGGTGACTTTATTCAGCCGCCAGTAGTCTATACACATGCGGAGGGAGCCATTTTTCTTTCTCACAAATAGAACTAGCGCACCCCACGGTGCAGTACGCGGCCTAATGAAGCCCTTATCTAATAGATCTTTCAGCTGCTCCTTCAATTATCTAAGCTCAACAGGATCCATTCAGTATGGAGGGATAGATATAGGCCGAGTACCTGATAATAAGACGATCGAAAAATCGATCTCCCTTTCTGGAGGAATACCAGAAAGTTCATCAGGGAATACATCTGAAAATTCATTGACTACTAGAATGGACTAGAGAGCCGGATATTCTTCTTAAACATCCTGAACCCTGACAATATGATAAATGCACCCCTTCGCTATCAACTTTCTTGCCCGAAGATAGGATATAAAACTACCTGTTGGCGTGGATGCATTACCTTTCCACTCCCGTACTACCTCCCTTGGAAAGTGGAATCGAACAGTCTTGGTCCAACATTCTATATTGGCATAACATAGTGCTAGCCAATCCATACCCATAATTGCATCAAAGTCAGTCATTTCTAATTCTACCACATCTGCCAAAGTCTGGCGACCAACAACCTCTACTATGCACCCTCGTTAGACTCTTTTAGCTATGATGGAATCATCGATGGGTGTGGACACTAAAAAAGGTTACTGAAGCAATTATGGTATAATACCGAACTTACCGGCCACTAATGGTGTATAAGACAAAGTGGAGTCTGGGTCTATCAAGACATACACAGAATAAGAGCAGATGTCCAGCATACCTGTCACCACATCCAGCGACGACTTTGACTCCTGTCGTCCTGGTAAAGCATAAGTGCAATTTGGACTGGGGCCTGAGCTAGATGCCCCTAATCTGCCTCAGCCTCTACCAGCTAGAGCTGAGGGCCTACGCCCTACTGAAGATACTGGGGAACCTGGCCCTATTGAAGATCTGTCCTATCGGTCCCAATCACTCTAACCTCTAGCTGGACAGTCTCTCATCAGATGACCCTTCTGCCCGCAGATGTCACATGCAAAAGAACCATATGTACATGCCCAGGTTGACGGCGACTACAAATAGGGCAAAGTGGCACAGTAAATTTACTCTACTCTAACCCCCTCTACTGTTGTGAGCCTCATGGTCGTGAACTCTCGTTGGGTCCTGACTGCTACCGTCGACCTGGTCTACCCCCTTGCTGCTGCGTGGAGGTAGGGGTCTAGGTGGTCTACCTGAAAATCATGGCCTAGGTCCACCTTGAAATTCTGCCTGCACATCACTCAGCCTAGCCCTACGACGTTTCTCCTGATTTATTCATTCTATCTCTTATTGCCGTTGTCTGATCCCCTTAATATTTTGAGCAAATGCCTAAACATGAGCAATATCCATATCCTCTCGTAGAGTAAATGTAATACAAGTCTCTACATATTCTGGATTCAATCCCATGACAAACCGGTGCACCCTAGCTTGCATGGTATCTATAAAAGCTGGTGCATATCGAGCTAAAGAGTCCAACATCGTAGCATATTTCCAGACATTCATCAAACCCTACCCCAGATACCGAAACTGATCTACTTGGGCCTGTCGGATCTCCCGCGGCAAATAGTGGTCCGGGATGGCCTCTGAAAAGCTAGACCAAGTCAGAGGCGGAGCATCTCTACCTCAGGACCTTTCCAAACTCTCGTACCATAATATTTCTATGTCCGGTAGTCGAAATACCGCTACCTCAACTGATTCTATAGGTGTAGCATGCATTACTCTAAATATCCATTGTAGCTGGTCCAAAAAGTCCTGAGGGTCCTCGTCTCGATTCGTCCCTGTAAACTGCGGGGGACATAGAGCAAGGAACTCTTGAACCCTCATACTTCCTGGTCCTCCTGAAGACTCAACAACTACGGGTGCCACTAGCTGACTGATCTTGGGCAGAATTATATGCCCAAGTGATACTCAAATGCGTCATTTCGTCTTGCTTATCTATCGTTATGTGTGCATTCTCATGTGATTTGTAGTTAAAATGCGAATTTATACTAACCAACATGATTAGTGTTGTTTTGCAGGTAAAATGGAATTTTGGGAAGCTAAGATACATGTTGGTAAAAATAGGGAATGGACTAGGAAGCAAGGAGTGGAAAACATCAAGGAAGAGCAGCAAAAACAAGGGCTCCGCGATGGAGCCAGGTCACGCTGCCATCGCGGAGGTATTCTGCCTTGGGTGATTTATTTTGGCCAATTCCAGTGAAGGTTCGCGTTGCCTCCGTTACACAGAGGCCATGCCACGCGATGCAAGTCGTGGCACGTTGAGTAAATTTACGTGGAACATCAATTTCCAGTGTAGGTGCGCGATTGCACCGTGACACGTTAGCCTGGCTCCGCATTGCAGGCCGTGGCACGCCAAGGTGAAATTTTTGAGGATCCAAATTACAGAGAGGGTCCGCGATACCCCCGTGGCACGGAGGGAGTGCTCCGCAATACACTCCGTGCCATATAGCTTGTTATTCCGGAAAAAATTCCCACTAGTATAAATAGCACACTTAGGTTTTATTTTAAACATTCTGACTTGGTTGAGCAAGAACGTGGGTTACAGGCAGTTGAGGGGATGAACATTCTAGGGTTATTCTCTATCTCTTTCTCTTTTATCTCAATTGTTTGTATGATTTATACTCATTTGATGATGTTTAATTCACAAATGAGTGGCTAAATTCACTTCTTGCTGAGGTTAAGAACAATTGTAGTGGAATGTAATTGTTGATCATTTTAGTTTTCATCTTTTCTTCAATGGTTGTTCTATCAATTCTTGTTTTTACTGCATTAATGTTTGGCCAATGTTAATGTATATCTAAAAAATTCAATTTTGATTTTGAGAAGGAAAGAAATTGGAAAGTTGTGAATTGGTAGGATATGATCTCTTCTTAGTTTGGTAAATTGAGAATTGATTTACATTCAGAATAGAAATATATCTGAAAGTCTTATTAGTCAATTAAGGAATCGGTTTTGTATGGCTAGAACATGAAATTCTTTTATCACAGAAATGTAGATTGAAGGTTCATGATTCTTAAGTTGGGTAGGAGACGAAAGTTCCAATCCATAGGCCATAATTCTTGACTAGCAACCGAAGGAAAGATTAACTGAATTGTATCGATAAATTAATTCCCTGCATGTTCGTTTAACCTCAGCTTGGTCATTACTATAGTTCAGACTCACTTTATAATTTAGCTTTAGATTCGTATAAATTAGGAAACTATACTCTCAAAATCTTATTTAAATTGTTTTCTTCACTCTTAAAGTTATAGTTCATTAACACTTAAGTTAATTATTACTTAGTTCAGTCCCTGTGGGCTCGATACTTGGCTTTACTTAAGCCACTTTACTACTTGTTCGACCACGTGCACTTGCGTGTAGTTACCAAACGCCCGAACAAGTTTTTGGTGCCGTTGCCGGGGACTGGCAATTGGTAAAATTGTTTTCTTAGTGTTAGTTTACAATTTCTATATAAGTGCTGACAACTTGATCTTAGCCAGTCTTTTGCAGATATTGAATTCTGTTGAACACTGGCAAGAGACAAGGAGTTGGTGGATTCATACATAGAGCCAGAAAGACAATTTCATCGTCAAAGAAGGGAAGCTCTAGAGAAAAAGCTACAGGTGCTCAGACAGTCAATCTTGGAGCAACAACAGAATCCACCACTTGTGAGGGCAGTGTTAGTGCCTGAGGAAATGGCAGCGAGGCCGGTTCACGAAGTGGAAATCCCACATGCTAACAATGTTACATCAAGTATTCGTAGACCAGAGCCAAGAGGGAGGTTTGAGCTTAAATAGAACATGGTGCAATTGCTGCACACCAGCGGGCAATTCACAGGTCTCCCTCACGATGATCCACAACAACATCTCCAAAACTTTTTGGAGATAAGTGACACTTACATCCCCGCTGGAGGATCATCCGATTACGTAAGGCTTACATTATTCCCATTTTCATTATTGGGGGAAGCAAAGAGGTGGTTGAAAGCTGAACCACCTAACTCGATCACCACTTGGGATGATCTTGCAAGAAAGTTTTTGATAAGATTCTTTCCATCCGGGAAAACAGCAAGACTTAGAAGTCAGATTCTAAGTTTTAAACAAAGAGACACGGAGAATCTGTATCAAGCTTGGGAAAGGTTCAAATCATTGCTAAGGGATTGTCCTCACAATCACCAGTCCAATGATGTGCTTGTGCATACTTTCATAGAGGGTTTGGAATCCCACACAAAAATTTTGCTAGATTCAGCAGCTGGGGTACAAGCATTAAAAAAGACTTATGAGGAGCTGTATGCTTTGCTAAATCGTATTTCGCAGGGAAATCCAGAGTGGAATGCGGACTCTGTTAGAGGAGGAACAAGGAAAGCGGCAGGAGTCTTTGAAGTTGATGGTTTTACAGCAATCGCTGCACAGATAGCTGCATTGCAAAATCAACTTAACACCCACTTAAACAATATGAGCTTGAATCAACCTCAACACCCAGTCAATTTAGTGCAGCAGATCTGGTGTGAAGTATGCGGTAGTAATGAACACTCAGCTGAGTGTTGTGGTGCAATCCAGATTCAGTGAACTTTGTTGGGAATGTACAAAGAAATAATCACCAGCAGTATGGAAACAACTACAACTCGAATTGGAGGTATCATCTGAATTTCTCTTGGGATAGTAACAGCCATCAAGGGTAGAGTTCGAATTAGAGTGCGCAGAGAAATCAAGGAGGGCAGCAGAATTATCAGTCTCAATACAGAGGAAACAATGCACCTCCTCCACCACCCACCAGCATTGAGGAAATGTTTAAAACAATGTTAGCTAACCAAGCTCAATTGCAGGTTGATTATGTGAAATTGGCAGCAGATATAAAAAACAACCAGTTAGCTACAAAGGCATTGGAGTACCAGTTCGGACAACTAGCTGGAGCTCAAAACACCAGGCCAAGAGGAGGACTACCGAGTGACACTGACCCGAATCCCAAACAGGTCAATGCAGTGACCACAAGGAGTGGTTTACAACTCAAAGAGGTGGAACCAGAAAGACCACCTCAACAGTCAGGAGCAGTGGAGAAAGATAGGGAACATGATGATGAGAGGGGGAAGGAGAAGGCAGCTGAAGCAGAAAGACCCCCCCCCCATTCCCTCAAAGATTAAAGAAACACAAGGAGGAATCTTGTTTCAAAAAGTTCATGGAGGTGCTTAAACAGGTACACATTAATTTACCTTTGGTTGATGTTTTGCAGGGAGTGCCGAAATATGCAAAGTATATTAAGGACATCGTAGCTAACAAAAGCAGATTGACGGAGTATGCTACGGTGGCACTTATTGAGGAGTGCACTTCCCGGATACAGAACAGGTTTCCAACAAAGCTCAAGGACCCTGGGAGCTTTACAATTCAGATAACAATTGGGCAAAGTATCCGAACTCCCGGATTATGCGATTTGGGAGCGAGTATTAACTTGATGCCGACATCGGTGTTCAAGAAGTTGGGGCTGGGCAATCCTAGACCAACTACAGTAATCTTGCAGTTAGCGGATCGTTCCTTGGCCAGACTAGATGGCATTGTGGAGGACGTGCTGGTGCAAGTGGGCTCCCTTATCTTCCCGGTAGATTTCATTGTCTTAGATTTTGAGCCGGATGCGGAAGTCCCATTTATTTTGGGATGTCCTTTCATGGCGACCAGGAGAGCTTTGATTGATGTAGTTGCAGGGCAGCTAACCATACGAGCGCATGACAAAGTGGAGGTATTTGATGTATATAAGGCCATGAAGCTTCCGGCCTTATATGAGGAGCTTTCAGCAATCAATGTGCTAGACCAAGCAGAAATTATTCAGATTGTTGATTCTCGAGATTCATTAGAAAGAGCATTGATGAGCTCCGATCATTTCAGAGATAGAGATACTTTTGAGATGGTGCAAATGTTAAATGAACTGAAGTGGTATCTCAGGAAGCATGACTTTCAGCCGTTAATGAGGTCCCTGGAACCATTGCCGAAACCATCTATTGAGGAAGCACCAAAACTGGAGTTGAAAACATTTCCTCCACATTTGAAATATGTCTTTTTGGGGGAAGATGACACTTTGCCAGTCATCATCTCTGCAGAATTGACAGAGGCACAGGTAAAGGAAGCATTGGTGGTTCTCAAAAGAAGGAAGAAAGCGATGGGCTGGCAAATGTCAGATATTCGGGGTATAAATCCAGCCTTTTGCACACACAGAATTTTTATGGAGGAAGGAGCAAAGCCAACTGTACGACCTCAGCGGAGGTTGAATCCGATGATAAAGGATGTGGTTAGGAAAGAAGTAATTAAGTGGCTTGATGCAGGTGTGGTCTATCCAATTTCGGATAGCGAATGGGTCAGCCCCGTTCAGTGTGTCCCAAAGAAGGGAGGGATGACCGTGGTCACCAATGAGAACAATGAGCTGATCCCTACACGCACCGTCACAGGCTGGCGGATTTGCATGGACTACAGAAAGCTCAATGAAGCCACAAGGAAAGATCACTATCCTATCCCGTTCATTGATAAAATATTGGATAGATTGGCTGGACAAGAGTATTATTGTTTCCTTGATGGGTACTCTGGCTATAACCAAATAGCCATAGCACCGGAGGACTAGGAGAAGACTACTTTCACATGTCCTTATGGGACATATGATTTTAGGCGGATGCCATTTGGGTTATGCAATGCACCCGCCACATTCCAGAGATGCATGATAGCGATCTTTCACGACATGCTGGAAGATTTCGTCGAGGTATTTATGGATGATTTTTCTGTTTTCGGTAATTCGTTTGCTACTTGTTTGCAGAATCTTGACAGGGTGCTAGCTCGCTGTGAAGAATCCAAACTTGTACTCAACTGGGAGAAATGTCATTTCTTAGTCAAGGAGGGTATCGTCCTTAGCCATAAAGTGTCTTGCAAGGGGTTGGAGGTTGATCGTGCTAAGATCGAAGTTATTGAAAAGCTACCACCACCTGTGTCAGTGAAGGGTGTTCGCAGTTTTCTCGAGCATGCACGGTTCTACAGACGGTTCATTAAGAACTTCTCCAAGATTTCTAGACCAATATGCAAGTTGCTAGAAAAAGAGGTGAAGTTTGAGTTTGATGATGAGTGTGTCAAAGCATTCGAGGAGTTGAAGAAGAAATTGATAGAAGCACCTATCCTTATCTCTCCGGATTGGGAACAACCGTTTGAACTGATGTGTGATGCAAGTGATGTGGCTGGGGGAGCTGTATTGGGGCAGCGGAGGAATAGAATCTTTCATTCTATTCATTATGAAAGCAAAACACTGGATGCTGCCCAAGTTAATTATACAGTCACAGAAAAGGAGATGCTAGCATTGGTGTTTGCATTTGACAAATTCAGGTCCTATTTGGTGGGTTCTAGAGTAGTGGTGTATACCGATCATGCAGCAATTCGGTATCTGTTTAACAAGAAGGATGCAAAGCCCAAGCTGATCAGATGGATCTTGTTGTTGCAAGAGTTTGACCTAGAAATTAAGGATAGAAAGGCGAGCGATAATCAAGTGGCAGATCACCTATCACGATTGGAAAGCTGGTCGCATGTGAAGGAAGGTGACAGCATCAAAGAGGAGTTCCCAAATGAGCAGCTCTTGGCAATAAGGGAAGCTCAGACCCCTTGGTATGCAGACATAGTGAATTTTCTAGTGAGTGGAGTCTATCCACCGGAGGCTACGACTCAGCAGAGAAAAAAGTTGAGGCATGATTGCCGGTATTTTATTTGGGATGAGCCGTACTTGTTTAAGCAGGGACCGAATTAGGTTATGAGAAGATGCGTCCCGGAGAGCCAGATTGCAGAAGTTTTGAAGAGTTGTCACTCTTCATTGTATGGAGGGCACCACAGAGACGAGCAGACAATGCACAAGGTGCTACAGTCAGGTTTCTTTTGGCCTACACTGTTTAGAGACTCTATGGCATACGTAAAAATGTGTGATAGATGTCAAAGGACAGGTACAATTGGTAGGAGGTAAGAGATGCCGCTGCAGCATATACTAGAAGTGGAGATCTTTGATGTATGGGGTATTGATTTCATGGGCCCGTTCCCACCGTCATTTGGTAATCGTTACATCTTGGTGGCCGTTGATTATGTAATCAAAGTGGGTTGAAGCAACAACTTGCCCCAGGAATGACAACAAGGTGGTAACGAGTTTGTGAAAAAGCACATTTTCACCAGGTTCGGGACACCCGAGCCATTATTAGTGATGGAGGGGCTCATTTTGTCAATGCAAGTTTCAAGAAGTTGCTAGCTAAGTATGGGGTGTTCCACGAGGTGGCAACAACATATCATCCTCAAACTAGTGGGCAAGTGGAGGTGTCGAACAGAGAAGTGAAGCAGATTCTCCAGAAAACAGTGAATTCACAACGTAGTGATTGGTCAAGCAAACTCGACGATGCATTATGGGCTTATAGAACTGCTTACAAGACACCAATTGGGACTTCTCCATACAGATTGGTCTATGAAAAGGCATGTCATCTGCCGGTGGAGCTAGAACACCGAGCTTTCTAGGCTGTGAGGAAATTGAACATGGAACTAGAGCTAGCGGGCAAGAAGAGGCTGATGCAACTCAGCGAACTTGATGAGTTTCGTTGGCATGCTTATGAAAGTGCCAAGTGCTACAAAGAGAAAGCAAAGAGGTGGCACGATAAGCATATGGTGCATCGTATTTTCGAGTCGGGGCAGAAAGTGTTGTTTTTCAATTCAAGATTGAAGCTGTTTCTAGGGAAATTGCGGTCCAAATGGTCAGGGCCATTTGAGGTAGTAAGAATGACCCCACACGGGGCAGTGGAGTTGTGGAAAGAAGATAGAAGTGCCACGTTCTTAGTTAATGGGCAGCGTTGTAAGCATTACTGGGGTTAGGACGTTATTCGTGAGAAGACGTCCATCACTCTAGAGGATGATTAAGCGTAAATGACGTCGAGCCGCGATGGTAAACCAGGTGCTGCACCGGAGGCAACCCGTGAAATTGTTGTAATAGATGAGTAAAATTAGTTGAAAAAAGAAAAAAAAGAAAAAAAAAGAGATAAAGAAAAACAATAAATAGAAAAAAATTATTTTTGGGTTGAAACCTATGAATTCTAACCAATTTCTTGTTGTGAAATGATTTTCAGGTGGAACGGAGGGAAAAAATGCAAAAAAGCGCAAAGGAAAAAATTGAGGTGAGAAAAAATAAAAAGTGACATGACAGTGAGCCTACGCGTTGGCTCCGTGTCACGGAGGAGGGCCTCCACGTTACCCTCCGTGACACGTTGAAGGTATTCCGGATTTTTTTTAAAAATTCCAGAACACCTACGCGATGGCTCCGTGTCACGGAGCGGGTGCTCCGCGTTACCCTCCGTGACACGTTGAGGTGTAATTCGCGTCGGGTCACACTGGGTCGCTGAGTAACCCACGCGAAAAACCTCCTTTTTAACCCCAAATTCCTTCATTTTTTCCTATTCTTTCAATTCCTCCACGACCCACTCCCTAAATTCCCTCCTCCCTCAACGTGACACGGACCTAGGCACAAGATTTCTTCAAGTTTTCTTAAATTTCATCGGATTAAAGGTATGTTCTTGAACTTTACCTCATTTTTGCTTGAAATTTCGATTTTTGAGCATGGGTAGTGATTGAAACTTGCCGTAAGTGAAAATTAAGCTTGAATTCATTTAAGTTATGATGATTGATGTTCATAATATCGTTGCGAGTATATGAACTCGATGAATGCATGTTTTAATGAATTTTTGCGAAATTGGTAGCTAGGGTTGGAATTTGAATAGGAAAAAAACTAAACTTGTTTGAAATGTGAAACAAGTTGGGTTGTGCATGTTGGGTGATGTGAATTATGTCGTGATTAATGTTGAATAGTGCTAAGTGGACAAGGGAATTTTGGAAAAATAAAACTGGTGAATTGCATAGGTTGTTAAGAACAAACATTTAGCTAAGTGCTATGATGATATAATGGAATTGAGGGCGATATTGTTATTCGTTCTACAAAGTCTGAGTAGTACATAATAATTATCCATCGAATTATATGAAGGCACTAAGAATGTTGAATGTAAAGATTGTGAAATCATGAATGTCTTGCCGAATTGTTTTAATTGTGGCTAAAGACTAAGTGTGGGGTGATTAAATTAAACCCAACCTTAGTCGTAGCTAGTTATGATTTGAATAACATTGGGATTGTATGGTTATATGTGCAGGAACAATGTCAGGCAGAAAAGATAAAGGAAAGGGAGCGTCCATATCGGGCACCGACAGAAAAAGGATAAGGTTGGGAAAAGTAGTTCCAGCAGCACCAGCGGTTCCGCGAGGCCAACGCTGACAATACGGAACCCGATGGATGACTGATGAAGGGAAGAAATGGTATGCAAAACACAAAGAAACCAAATACTTCTCGGAAGAGCATATAGCAAGGGAGCCGCTGGCACAAGAATTCCCGAGGATCATACACCGGATTGACAATGCCGGGCTGAACTTCATCTTCGAAGAGCCCAAGGAGTGCAATCTCCATATGATTCGGGAGTTCTATGCCAACTGGAACCCGACCCTCCATAGTCACACCGTCAAGATAAGAGGGCAGGTTGTCACCTTTGAGCCCCACCACTTGAACGCTATATTAGGGGCGCGGGACACAGATGCCCATGTACTTCGGCAGCTGAACATAACTCCACCTTATGCGGACATCAGACGCACTCTATGTGGAGCCCGTTCGACAGCACGGTGGAGCAGGCACAAAGACAGGGGCTACCATCAGACACTGCCTTACTCTCAAATGAACACGGAAGCCAGGATCTGGCTAAAAATTATGTGTTCCTTCCTGATCCCGGGGGTGCACATGACAGATGTCACCCGGGATCAAGTATGCTTGGTGTATGCCCTGATGAAAGGGCTTGAGATAAATGTTGGGGCGGTAATCATTTCCGCCATGAAGAGAGCCCGCTTGCATCAAGGGCTCAGGTACGGGTTCGGTGGTTTGCTTACCACATTCCTGAGGGGCCACGACATCGAGGAGGAGGCCCTAGACTACATCCCACAGATTGACAGGCGTGCCTTGGATGTCACCAAAACCAAGGCACCCGACACTACTCATAGGCTTGTTCTCACACTAGCCGAGCGACATGCTCGGGATGATCAATATATGGCCCGCATGTACGGGATGCAGATGCTGCAGTTACGCATTGGCGGGAGGCCAGCAACAGAAGATGAGCTGTGGCAGCTCAAATTAGATTACCCCTTTGGCGAGAATGCCCGGGCTCTATGCCGAGTGGGGCCATCTTTTGTGGAGCCTGTAGATGATGATGTCCCCACTGATGAGGAGACCCACCATGAGGACTCAAATGTTGAGTCAGATGAGGATAGCAGGGGTGATTCGGATATGGGAGACGAGGCAAGGACACCTGATGAAGAAGTGGAATACTTCGATTGATTAGGGAGTTTTACCACCCACCTTTGTGATATGTTGAATTTTGTGAACACTAGGGACAGTGTTCGATTTAAGTGTGGGGTGGGAGTAGTTAGGTGCTAGCTGTTCGTTGTTGTTTTTGTTTATGTGGATGTGTTGTGTTGTTGTGCCTGTGAAAAATGTGACCCTTTGACTCTTTGTGATGTGTTTTGTAATTAAGTGGTGTTGTAATGAATGTTAAGATGTTGTTTGTTGTGTGAGTTGTTGTTGAATGGTTGTTGTGTAAATATTTTACTTTTCTATTATTTTTGTTTTCTATCGAAATTATCGAAGTTTTTAAAATTTTTCATTAAATTTCTTTTAGTTTGGGTTTCTCGGCCTTTGTTTTCGGTGCTTTTACCGAGAATAGTCCTATTGAACCGAAGTCATAAATAGTGACTGTTCCCTATGATGGATGGATGACGACCATCTTAAGGGAAATGTAGTCGATAGGAGTAGTTCTTTCTTTCTTTTATTTTTTTCTTTTGTTTGTTTTCCAAACGTGTCATTACTTCATGGTTCGGAATTCTTGTTATGTGTTGTACCAGATATTAAGATGCAAAGGTGATTCTTATGAAAGCATGAAAATGTGTAGACATGTTGAGATACCTAGGCCATAGAGTTCGATTCGATATGATTGAGGCTTAATATTGAATTCTTGTAATTAGCTTATTGAAGAGTCTGTGAATATGTCTTGAGTTGAGCATGTGCAATGAGTGTGAGGTGAGATTTCGATTATTCCATGCTATTGTGAAGTGTCTAGAACTTTTCTGGTGTGTGTATGAAACGAAATGAAGGAGTGAGAATTGTGAAAAGAAAGGAAAAACGGAAGTGGTGAAAGTTAAAGAAAAGGTGAAAGGTGCACTTGCTGAAATGAAATAAAATAAAGATGTATAACTAATCTTTGTTATTAAGTCGAGTGTGCTTAAAGAAATGGGAACAAAAATAAAGAAAAACTTCAAGAATGAGAGGATGAAGGAAGAAACAATGCCCATAATGACGGTGGGATGTATTGAAAAGCGCTTAAGGAAGCTAGTTGCTATTATTGGTTAGCCCAGTATTTACTAGTTCCTTAGCTTACATTACAACCCGTTAAGTCCTACGTGATCTTACATCACACGCCCTTATATAAGTGGAGTAATGCACTAGAGGCAAGCCTATGGTTCATGACATGATGCATGTGAATTCTTTGGGAGAGAGAGACCGAAATCGTGTTCATATACCCCTACATGTAATGCTGTGGAAATCATATGATTGAAAAAGGGGGAGATTCTCTTATATTGTGAGGGCACATGCTTGACGAGAGATTAAATTTCATTTCGGATGTCTTGATCAGTTGATTTGCATGCGTTTGCCAAAATCGAGAGTCGATTCTTGAGTTTAGGAGGTCTTAATGTGGTGTATGTCATTGTATTGATGATACTATGCATGTTTTCTTGATGATTTGCTACATTCAATAATCGGTATAGCCGTAGCTTGAGTTGTCGAGCCAAAGTGGCTACGCGTGGGTGTCAATTGCATGAGATGTAAAAGTATTGTTCGAGGACGAACAAGGTTTTAAGTGTGGGGAGTGATCTTGGGCAGAATATATGCCCAAGTGATACTCAAATGCGTCATTTCGTCTTGTTTATCTATCGTTATGTGTGCATTCTTATGTGATTTGTAGTTAAAATGCGAATTTATACTAACCAACATGATTAGTGTTGTTTTGTAGGTAAAATGGAATTTTGGGAAGCTAAGATACATGTTGGTAAAAATCGGGAATGGACTAGGAAGCAAGGAGTGGAAAAGGTCAAGGAAGAGCAACAAAAACAAGGGCCCGCGATGGAGCCATGTTACGCTGCCATCGCGGAGGCATTCTACCTCGGGTGATTTATTTTGGCCAATTCCAGTGAAGGTTCGCATTGCCTCCGTGACACGGAGGCCATGCCACGCGATGCAAGCCGTGGCACGTTGAGTACATTTACTTGGGACATCAATTTCCAATGTAGGTGCACGATTGCACAGTGGCACGTTAGCCTGGCTCCGCGTTGCAGGCCGTGGCACGCCAAGGTGAAATTTCTGAGGAGCCAAATTCAAGAGAGGGTCTGCGATACCCCCGTGGCACGGAGGGAGTGCTCCACGATACACTCCGTGCCACGTTGCTTGTTATTCCGGGAAACATTTCCACTAGTATAAATAGCACACTTAGGTTTTGTTTTAAACATTCTAACTTGGTTGAGCAAGAACGTGGGTTACAGGCAGTTGAGGGGATGAAAATTCTAGGGTTCTTCTCTATTTCTTTCTCTTTTATCTCAATTGTTTGTATGATTTATACTCATTTGATGATGTTGATTTATACTCATTTGATGATGTTTAATTCACAAATGAGTGGCTAAATTCACTTCTTGCTGAGGTTAAGAACAATTGTAGTGGAATGTAATTGTTGATCATTTTAGTTCTCATCTTTTCTTCAATGGTTGTTCTATCAACTCTTGTTCTTACTGCATTAATGTTTGGCCAATGTTAATGTATATCTAAAAAATCCAATTTTGATTTTGAGAAGGAAAGAAATTGGAAAGTTGTGAATTGGTAGGATATGATCTCTTCTTAGTTTGGTAAATTGAGAATTGATTTACATTCAGAATAGAAATATATCTGAAAGTCTTATTAGTCAATTAAGGAATCGGTTTTGTATGGCTAGAACATGAAATTCTTTTATCACAGAAATGTAGATTGAAGGTTCATGATTCTTAAGTTGGGTAGGAGACGAAAGTTCCAATCCATAGGCCATAATTCTTGACTAGCAACCGAAGGAAAGATTAACTGAATTGTATCGATAAATTAATTCCCTGCATGTTCGTTTAACCTCAGCTTGGTCATTACTATAGTTCAGACTCACTTTATAATTTAGCTTTAGATTCGTATAAATTAGGAAACTATACTCTCAAAATCTTATTTAAATTGTTGTTTGCATTCTTAAAGTTATAGTTCATTAACACTTAAGTTAATTATTACCTTAATTCAGTCCCTGTGGGATCGATACTTGGCTTTACTTAAGCCACTTTACTACTTGTTCGACCACATGCACTTGCGTGTCGTTACCAAAACGCCCGAACACTGACGCTGTGTGGCCATTATCTGAGCTATCATAAAAATAGCATTCCTAACCTCCTGATCTAATGGCATCGGTATAGAGACTGCAGGAGGCGGTGCCGACACATCTGCCACTCTGGATAGCTCCTAGTGTGGCAGAGAGTGCCGGGGAGACCGAGATGTAGTCTCCCTATTGTCCTCAGATCAGGCCGACTCTGACTAAGGCACTGATAACGCTCAAACCACACTTCCAACTGAAGTATGAATGAACACTGTCAATAAAGAACCCAACTAGAGGTTGAGGTCAATCTCACAGGGAGTATGGTAAGAACATGGGTTAATGCGAATAACTATTACTATTGATTGACTTATTTCCAAAGGGGGAAAATATAGAATAATAAACCAAAGTAAAATCAATGAATGCTTGTATCAAATTGAGTTTATATTCAATTTACGACTAGACTAGGATTCTGTTCCCCAAGATTTCAATACCACAAGGATTATACACTAGTGATCTTTTTCAGTGTTTAACATGCAATATTGTTAAGTTAGGTTCACCTAAATGGTTGGTCCCCTATCTAGATGATTTTCACCATGCAACTTGGTCTGTATATGGATGTACGTTAGTTGACCCTTACCCTTAATATCGAATTAGCTATCCCTCGGACAAGTTCAAGCTATTAGATGAGGGTTGGTAGCCTCAAATCTCCGTTGTTAATCCCTTTTTTCCCATTCTTTACCTCCTTAATCCGGTAAGTAAGAATAAGGCAAGTCCTAACGTTTTCAACCGTCAAGAATCAATTAAAACGAAGGGAAAAACAATATATGCATAAAACTCTGTTCAAGAATCACTAAGTAATTTTACCTATGTGTGTTAATTTATCTTGGTTCTCACAAACCTAGTTTATGGGTTTAGCTACTCATGTTTATGTTAATGCAATCACAAAATAAAGAAGAAATCATAATTTCAACTTACAAAGTATTGTAGAATAAAAATCAAGTAGATTGAATAAAATTCTAATGTAGCTTTCATATCTTGAATAAAAAACAATTGTATGAAAAGTTTCTCAAGAATATTGCTCAAGATTCTCCGAAAAATCATCCTCCGAACATTCTGCTAAAATAAACCTAAAACTGAGTATGTATAATACAAAAAAATTCTTTTCCTAAATAAATCTGGAAACCAGGTTGGCAGTGGCAACGAGCCATGTGATGAATCGTTCGGCCTTCTGACGAGTCGTTCCTTTCTTTAAAATAATCGTGCCTCAGCAACTTACCCAGGAATAACAATGGGTCACCTAATGACTCGTCATGCCTTAGCATGAGTTGTTAGGTCCCTCGTGGTCTACTTCCTCAGAAATTCCAGTGCACCTCACGGATAGCTCTAGTGGCCTGCCAACGAGTCTTTCCTTCAGGTGACAATTCGTGATGTCTCTCATCATCTTCACTGGACACTTGGTTAAATTTTTCTCTTCAAAACCTAATGGTTGACCCCACGACTCGTTACCAAGTGTAACGAGATGTTCCTCCAACTCGTCAGTGCACTATTTTAATTCTTGAAAACTTCACCTTTTTGCTAATGCCTCAAGTAACGGGTTGTGCCTAGCAGTCCTCTTTCAATTGTTTTCAGCATTAATTCGACCAAAATCACTTCCATACCTGTTTTCCTGCACATTACACACAAAATACCTTATACCCATATAAACATACCTGGAATGTGCATAATTTCTTGGTTTTAAGCATCAAAAGTGCCATAAAATCACGGAACATCAGGCACCCTGCTAGTGCCTTCTCTTGCAGCAACATCTCATTTCCTACCAGTCGTGGTCTGTTGCGCGTCTGTCATTTCTCTGTAGAAAAGAAAATTACGGTAAGCTTAGGTACTAATCCCTATACAACACAACTCTATATCACGACTAGAAGAGAAGGAAGAGTAACAATCCTAACATGCCTCGCAGCCTCTTGTCTATAGTATGGCGGTGCACAACATATCCACAGGCAAGACTCTACTTAGCACGGCTTGCAGACTCCTTGGGATACGACTTGCCCTGACACCAAGTTTGTCACGCCCCACCTTGGGAGGCATGATTGGCACCTGGTGCCCTTCTAGGGTCTGAATTGTCCTGACTGAGCTTATGCATCTCTGGTGCTTGACTAACATTAAACCTCAAATCAAGAAAACAACAGGATATATTTGGTTGTAAACACAGCCCCGAACGACAAGGACTTATAAACACCTGTAAAAGAAAATAGCTACCCAGAATAGATAATAATAAGAAATCATATGCGGGCCGACAAGACCACTAGGATATCTAGTTATGACTGTAAAGTAATTTCAGTGCTAAACTAGTCTATTGCCGACAAGGCTGCTAGCCAACAGCCAAACAAGTCCCCACATGACCAACACGCAAGATAAACATATCTGGGCCCTGCACGGCCAACAACAACTAACCATAAGGAATCTGAGACAATCTGCAAACCTCTAGGAGTGATATAATGGTCGAGATAGAGCCCCAACCTACCTATAAACTGTACAAACAAAAAGAGGGTAGACCTTCTAACTTATTAGCTCCAGAGGAAATGAGCCGACTGCACTGCTAGTTCTGGCTGGATACTAGGAAGGTCCTGATTCGTGTCTATCCGTACTTGCAGGCAAGTAATGCAGCACCCTAAGGAGGGCGTTAGTACAATATGTACAGAATAAGTAAGGTAGTAACTGTAAATAACTTAATGGACTGAAATGAAATTGAAAGCAACTGAAAAGAAAGGATAGAAATACCACCTGAATAGCTGAACTTCCTACCGCCTAATGTAATACTAACTAATTAAAATAAGAACCTTACCTGGTCCCATAAGCTGGAAGGTACAACTAGCACAGAATAACCCACCCGAGGCCCCCATAAGCCCTGGTGAGTACACTCCAATCTATATACTCTAGCAAGGTCATACTGAGTCATCTAATAACCATAGCAATCCTACCAGTCCCATGGGTCTACAACTGAGCCCTCTTGGTCCCTGAATTGTGTTGTGTCTGAGTCCGGTGGACTCCTGATATCTAATATCTACACCCTAGGCACCAGGCGGGACAGGGGGTGTGGTGCAGTGCCGATCGATATAAAAATAGTCCAGCCATGGAATTGACTGTATGGGGACCTGGGACCCCATCTTCGTCTCTTGAGGACGGCATACTGCTCTTGGGAGTGATGTCATCTCGCCCCTGGCGGGCGTCGACACAGCTATTAACCATGGGGTTTGTTATGGAGGGCTATACAGGGCAAAGTCAATCCCCAACTAAACCTCGAATACTGGTCTCAACTAATAACAACTTCTAATCACAATAGATATACATCTGGCTTTCTTACTTGTATTCAAACTGAATTATAATACTGAAGAAACTAACTTACCGAATGAATTTTCCTTAACATACCTGGATCACCGATTTCTTATTAACTGGCGAGTTTCAAATCGTACTCAACCACTCCTTTCCATCTGTAATCGTATTACTGGGAGAATGAGACTAGTTTCAGTACTAAATTCGGCAAAAACGATAGCTTTTTATATAAATATTAACTATATTTCATCTTAACGGAACACGGTCGAAGACGTATAATTTCTCAAAAGTTCAGAAGGGAGAAATTCTTTCTTGAATTCTGTGATAGTATAGAGATTAATTTTGGAGCAATTTTGACAACTTCTACAGGGGGAGCTATGATTTGCCGGGCGAATTTCAAGAAACTAACTCCTTGTAGTAATGCTCCATGCAGGCTTATAATTCGATACCTGAAGTTAATTTGAATTTGGGCAGTGTTTGACAGCGTAAATGGAAGAAAACTACCTGTATTCTTCGCATCTCCTTTTCTCTGGCCGAAATTATAACAAAGGAATACATTGAAATGAACTAAGGGACTACTTATATACTTAGGGGGGTGGACAAGTGTCCTTGGCATGGACGCTGTCGCACCAAAAGTTTGGCGTGCCACGGCACCCAACACGGAGGGAGGCGGGTCAGTGACATGTCGCCCTTGTTGCTGCCTGCTCTGGCCTTCTCCTGTGCGATCCCGATTCCATGCTCGTTCGACCTTTTCCCGGGACATTTCTTGTGCGTGTCGTAGTCTAAAGCTCTTCACTAAAGTATGAATAGGCCGACTAAACATTAGGAACTCACGGGGTGTAAAATCTTGAGCCCCAGTTTGGAGTTATCAGCCTTGTATTCAATTTAGGATTATCTAGTGGGAGTAGGACTTAGCACTAAGCGGATCGGGGTTCCAGTGCACCCAGGTTCCCAAAACTACATTGCCAGCATAGGTTTTAGTATTTATTAGCCTAATTGGCCTCAGAATCTTGTGATCACCCAGTTCATGCCTTTATACCCTGGCAAGGTATATTGGGTCCTATGGGTGGGGTGTATACATCGGACTCCACGTCTAGATCACATGGTTACATGTCGGTTATAGACTCTCCCACTAGTCAGTCCAGTCTAGTCTTAGTCCAGTTAAGTTCAAATCAGTATTCTAGACTTAGAACATGCTTTGACCATCAGACAGGATCTTCTAGACCACCTCAGTATTGCAGTTATTCAGTTCAGTAGCTTTAGTTGGGCATTGCATGTCATTCAGTTCAGTATTTCTTTTTTTTATTAATTCTAATATATTATGTTTCCTCTCACTTACTGGATACATTCAAAGTAATGATGCATACTTTTATGTTGTATCGTTTCATGATACAGCTGCAGGATCACAGTCTCAGCCCTGTTAGCCTACCATTTACCGAAGAACTCAGCTATCCAGTCAGCGAGTCCTCATCCTTTGAGGATGAAGCTTATTTACTTTAGTTATGCTTTCATTTTTTTCATTTAGATTTGGAGTTAGTTGGGGGTTTGTCCCAGCAGCTCTCCAGACCTAGTGGCTTTCAAACGTAAAGTTGTTTTCAGACTCATATTGATTTCATTAAATGTGTAACCTTGTCTAAGTGTTATTATTTTTCTTAAAATTTTTGTTGCATGTATTTTTATGTTACTAAGAATGCAATGTAGATAAATCAGGGGTTGACTTGGTGTAGCTTGTGGCTTCAAGTACCCTGTTCCATCGAGGGTTTAAACTCGGAGCGTGACAAACTTGGTGTCAGAGCCAGGTTGAGATTATTCTCGAATGTCTGAAAGCCACATAAAGTAGAGTCCTCATCATAGGTGTGAAGCACGCCACACTTATGACGGGGAGGCTATGAGATGTAATTAGGGAACTTCCCTTCATTTCATACTCCTTATTGTGTGTTGAAATTCAGTTCCAAAAATCATTCTCCTAACTCGTGCTCTTCTTCGTTTCAGTGAACTATGCCTCCACGATGTAGTAATGGAAGGAGGGACAGAAATGCCTAGCAAACTGCTCCACTAGCCTCGGCAGCCCCACATGACGATTCGGTATCAACCGTAGAATTTAGGGTGGCCATTCAACTGCTTGCCCAAACTGTGACCAACCAGGTGAACTTACAGGTGGTTCTAGTTAATAACAATGGGTCCGCAACAGCTTCTAGGGGGCGGGACTTCACCTGAATGAACCCTTCATCATTTCAGGGATCCAAGGTGGGGGAGGACCCCAAAAGTTCATAGATGAGATCAGAAAGATTACCCGTATAATGGGTGTCAGCTCTTTCGAGAGTGCTGACCTGACTGTCTACCATCTAAAAGGGGTAGCCCAGGTTTGGTATGAACAGTTGAAGGAGGGGCGACTAGCGGGAGCAGGACTGGTGGAGTGGGAGGAGTTCAACACCGCCTTTCTAGACAAATTTTTCCCTAGAGAGCTCAGGGAGGTGAAGGTAGCAGAGTTCATGAACCTGAGACAGGGAAACAGAACAGTGGAAGAGTATGCTCTGGGGTTTACCAGGTTGTCCAAATATGCTCCAGAGATGGTGGCCGAGCTAAGCTCTCACATGCTGAAATTCATGAATGGGGTGTCAAACTTGGTCCTCAAAGAGTGCAGGACCGCGATGCTAATCAAGGATATCGACCTCTCCAGTCTGATTGCCTATGCCCAGCAGATCGAGTCTGAAAAATGAGGGACATGGAAAGAAAGAATAAGCAGGAAAGGTCTGGCCAGTCAGATCACGGCCACTAGAGGTCAGGCGATAGCAACTGCCCACAGCAGCAGCAGTAGAGCGCTCCAACACCCAGCTCTGCCAGCGCCCCTAACTTACGGTCCCGCTATGATTGGAGGGGTGGAGCATATGGCTCTCAGTCTCAGAGCTACAGTATCGGGAACAAATATCCAACTTGCCCCAGGTGCGGTAAGAACCACCCGGGAGATTGTCTTCAGGGTTGAGAGGGTTGTTTTGGTTGTGGACAGCTAGGGCATCGGCTTAAGGAATGCCCATCAGTAGGATGAGGGAATCCACCCTCTCAGCAGCTCTAGTAGGCTAACCAGCTCAACAGGCTATCACATCAAGTACGGATGGCGGTCAACTCTAAAATAGTATTTATGCCTTATAATCTCGTCAGGATCAGGAGTATTCACCAGATGTAGTCACGAGTATGTTACGTATTTTCCACTTAGATGTATATGCCCTGCTTGATCCTGGAGCCAAACTATCATTTGTGACTCCCTACATAGCAGTTCAGTTCGATATCAGTCCAGAAGTAATATCAAAACCCTTCTCAGTCTCCACCCCAGTTGGCGAGTCAGTTAGAGCCAACCGAGTGTATAGAAACTGTCCAATCTCAATCTGCAAGAAAGTCATTCCAGCTGACCTTCTGGAGTTAGACATAGTCGACTTCAACCTAATTCTTGGCATGGATTGGTTACAATATTGGATATGCCTTAGTCAACTATAGAACTAGGGTCGTCAGGTTTCGGTTCCCTAATGAACCGGCTCTAGAATGGTCGGGTAGTAGTTCAGTGCCGTAGGGTAGATTTATTTCCTACCTTAAGGCCAAAAAGCTTATTTCTAAGGGGTGTATTTATCATCTAGTTCGGGTCAAGGATTTCGATTCTAAGACCTCAACTATATAGTCATTCCCTATTATTAGAAAGTTTTGAATGTGTTCCCCGAAGATCTTCCCGGAGTCCCTCCTGAATAGGAAATTGACTTTGGCATAGACCTTATCCCAGACACATAGCACATCTCCATCCCTCCTTATAGAATGGATCCGACTGAACTTAAGAAGTTGAAGGAGAAACTAAAAGATCTTCTTGATAAGGGTTTTAGTAGACCAACATCTCACCCTGGGATGCTCCAATGCTATTCATGTGAAAGAAAGATGGTACTCTCAGAATGTGCATTGACTACTGTCAGTTGAACAAGGTCACGGTCAAAAATAGATATCCCCTACCCAGGATTAATGACCTGTTCGACCAACTCTAGGGAGCCAGCTGTTTCTCCAAAATAGATCTCATGTCAGGGTATCACCAACTAAGAATCAGAGAGTGTAACATACCGAAAACAACTTTTAGGCTCGGTATGGTCACTACGAATTTGTGGTTATGTACTTCGGGCTAACTAATGCTCTTGCAGCCTTTATGGACCTGATGAATAGAGTTTTCAAGCAGTACCTGGATATGTTCATCATTGTATTTATCGACGACATTCTGGTATACTTTAGAAATGAGGAAGAGCATGTTAATCACCTGAGGATAGTTCTTTAGACACTCAGAGACCGCCAGCTGTTCACCAAGTTTAGCAAGTTTGGATTCTGGTTTAAGTCCGTGACTTTCCTGGGTCACGTGGCCTCGGGTAAAGGTATTCAGGTTGATCCTCAAAAGATTGCAGCAGTGAAAGACTGGCTCAGACCAACCTCCCCAACCAAAATTAGAAGATTCTTGGGTTTGGTTGGTTAATACCGATGCTTTGTAGAGGGCTTTTCTTCTATAGCATCTCCACTGACTAGGTTGACTCAAAAGAAGGAGAAGTTCCAGTGGTCAGATGCATATGAGAAGAGTTTCCAGGAGTTAAAAACTCGACTCACTACTGCTCAAATATTGACTCTAGTAGAAAGATCAGATGGATTTGTAGTTCGACGTTTCAAGAATGGGGCTCGGTTGCGTTCTAATTCAGCGAGGCAAAGTGATAGACTACGCCTCCAGACAACTCAAGTTTCATGAGTAGAATTACCAAACTCATGATTTGGAGTTGGCAACGGTAGTGTTTACATTGATAATATGGAGACATTGCCTATACGGGGCTCACGTTGGTGTTTCACTGATCACAAGAGCCTTCCGCAGGTATTGAGTCAGAAGGACCTGAATCTTCGCCAGAGAAGGTGGTTGGAACTCCTGAAGGATTATAACATGAGCGTGCTATATCACCCAAGCAAAGCCAATGTGGTGGCGGATGCCCTAAGCAGAGTGTCTATGTGTAGCGTGGCTCATATTGAGGAAGGCAAAAAGGAGTTGGCGAAGGATATTCATAGGCTAGATCGGTTAGCGGTGCTGTTGGTTGACTCAACGGAGGGTGGAGTGGTGATGCAAAGCGAGTCAGACTCCTCTTTGTTTGTTGAAGTTAAGTCCAAACAAAATGAAAATCCCATCCTTCTTAAACTCAAGGAAGCGGTTCTCAAAAAGGAGGTTGAGGCTTTCTCCAAAGCGGGAGATGGTGTGCTTCGTTATTAGGGCAAATTGTGTGTACCAAATGTTGGTGACTTGAGAGAGCAGATATTGGCTGAAGCACACAACTCGAGATATTTCATCCACCCCGGTTCTACTAAAATGTACCGCGATTTACAGGATATTTACTTGTGGAACGACATGAAGAGAGACATTGCTGAATTCATAGTTAAGTGCTCGAACTGCCAGCAAGTCAAGGTAGAGCATCAAAGACTGAGAGGTATGACCCAAGATATTAGCATACCCACGTGCAAGTGGGAAGAAATAAATATGGATTTTATTACGGTTCTACCTCAAACTCGTCAGCAACATGATTCTATCTAGGTAATAGTAGACTAAATCACTAAGTCAGCACACTACCTCCTAGTTAAAACTGTATATTCAGCTGAGGACTATGCTAGGCTCTATATTTGGGAGTTGGTCAGACATTATGGGGTGCCATTATCCATTATCTCAGACAGAGGTACCCAGTTCACCTCACATTTCTGGAAGTCTTTTCAGAAGGGACTTGGCACCCAGGTCAAGCTCAGCACAACTTTTCACCAGCAGACAGATTGGCAAGATGAGCAAACTATTCAGGACCTAGAAGATATGTTGAGTGTGTGCGCGATCGATTTCAAGGGTAGTAGGGATGACCACTTTCCTCTTATCAAGTTTGCGTACAACAATAGTTATCACTCCAGCATCCAGATGGCCCTGTTTGAGGCATTGCATGGTAGACGAAGCAGGTCTCCTATTGGATGGTTTGAGGTTGGTGAAGCTGCAATAATCGGGTGAGACTCTATTCATGAATCTATGTAGAAGGTTCAAATCATCAGAGAAGGATTGAAAGCAGCTCAGAGCCATCAAAAATCTTATGCTAATGTGAGGAGAAGAGAATTGGATTTTGCTGTAAATAACTGGGTCTATCTGAAAACTTCACCGATGAAAGGGGTGATGAGATTTGAAAAGAAGGGAAATCTTAGTTCGAGATATGTAGGACCCTATAGAGTTCTGAGGAAAATTGGCAAGGTAGCCTATGAGCTGGAATTACCTTCAGAGTTGGCTTCTGTGCACCCGTATTCCATGTGTCATTATTGAAGAAATGCATTGGTGATCCAACCTCTATTGTGCCATTGGATAGTGTAGAAATAAAGGATAGTGTCTCATACAAGGAGGTCCCAGTCCAGATCCTTAACCGTCTGGTTCATAAGCTGAGAAACAAGGAGGTAGCTTCAGTCAAAGTCTTATAGAGAAATCAACAGGTGGAGGGAGCTACGTGGGAGGCTGATGCAGATATGATGTCCAGATACCCACACTTATTCTCTACTAGCTTTGTCACAGCTTTAGATATCAGTCCTGCCCTAGAACTCAACTTAGTTTTCATGTTCAATTCATGTGTTTAATTTTCGTCTGTGTTTATGGATGTATGTAAAAAAGCTGAATTAATTTCAGCAATGTAGTTTGAATTTGGAGGTATTCATTCTGTCAGTTTTTGATTAATGATCAGTATTTGAATATTATTATTGCATCTCTCTACTTTTCTATGTGTTTTCTAACATTCATGGACGAATGTTCCCAAGGGGGAGATATTGTAATTCCCCGAAAACTCAAGGACTAGACCCGGGACTTAAATCTGAGAAAACTAGGAAATCTGCTTCAGGTCACAAAATGAGTCATTCTGTGACCTGTGGGGAGTGAGCACGAGTTGCTAAGTGAGTCATGGTGAGTCCTGGGCCTTATTTTGAAACATTGGTGGTTCGGATGACCACGGGTATGAGCACGAGTCGAGGTCCAAGCCACGAGTCATGAGATGAACGTGGTCATGGATATTGTGAATACCAGGAGAATTTGGGTAGAGAACTTCACAATTAGTCACCACGAGTTATGGTGCAAGCCACGATTCATTAGGTGACCCGTGGTTTAAAATAGATGGGAGAGTATGGGTGTTGGCAGTGTAGTTGATGAGTGGGTCACCATGAGTCGTAGCGTACACCACGAGTCCTAGTGTCCCTCGTGGTGACCAATAGGGGATTATGGGAAGTGGACCCAATGACCATGACCACAAGTCATGGTCACTTGGCACGAGTCATAGGGTCCCCCGTGGGGGACTAGTAGTCAATTTCCCTGCAAATCTCCTAGGGTCTTTCAGTAATTTTCTACCTTCCTAAACTTGAAAATACGTCTTTTTAGTCATAATTTCAGACCTATGAGTGGGGTTAAATGATTTCCCCCCTCATTCCCACCCATCTTCAATAAGATACCGTAACCTTTTATCTTCAGCAGCTCTCAAGAAAGACTAGGATTCCCTCCATTGCAGCAGTAAGCTTCCTCTTTTCAAAAATTTTTATCAAGTATGTGGGAATTCAACAAGAGAATGATTCTTCTCTTGTGACCCCCAAAACTCTTCTCTAATCTCTCTATGAATCCTAGCCTTGAGTTTTCAAGTACGAAGGGATTATATGTAAATTTTCTTCGAATCCGCGTCGAATGATATCCATGATTATTTTTAGACATGATTTTCATCATTTCATGAGTAAATTGATATTATTACCACAAAAGTGAATTTTAGCCCTGCAGATCTTCGAATGTTGAGAAATTCTTGATAATGTCTTGTTTAATCCATGTGGAACCATCATGTATATTGATAATGGGTGTTTTCCCACCAGCTAATGGTAGTATTGATTCTTATCTCTGTGCATTGACTTCTGCCCTAGTTCTTGAGGGTAGAACAAACTAGAAATTCATGTTGAAATGATAAATCTTGAAATTTTCTTGATTATACCAGTGAAGTGAATTTCCTTACTACTTTACATGCTAAATTCCCAGTCAAATACATGATTGTCTAGCCTTAGTCAAAATATGAAATTTCTCAGTGTCAGTCATAAACGTCAGCTGATCAGTTTGACTATAGAACTACTTGAGGTGTCAGCATCACCTCCTAGTTATCAGAATCAGATTCAGAATCCAGATTATTGGTCCTCTAGGTGGCTATGACACTGTAGACATATATCTCTGACTAGCCTTAGGATCCCAGTTCAGATTTCAGTTTGTTCTCAGACGATTACGATGCTTCAAGATAAGTAGCTCTGACTAGTCTAGAACCCAGTTTCAGAACTTGGTCCGATAAGACTCTCAGGATACTTTACGTTATATATCCCTGACTAGTCTTGGGCCCCATTTTGGAGCTATCAACCTAGTATTCAGTTTAGGTTTATCGAGTGGGAGTAGGACTTAGCACCGAGCCTACCAGGGTCCCAGCGTACCCAAGCTCCCAGAACTACGCTGCCAGCATAGATTTTAGTATTCATTGACCTGATTGGCCCCAAATTTTTGTGATCACCCAATTCATGCGTTTATACCCTTGCAAAGTATATTGGGTCCTACCGGTGGGGTGTATACATCGGACTCCACGTCTAGCTCATGTGGTTACATGTCAGTTATAGACTCTCCCACTAGTTAGTCCAGTCTAGTCTCAGTCCAGTTCAGTTCAAATCAATATTCCAGACTTAGAACGTGCATTGACCACTAGATAGGGTCTTCTAGACCACCTTAGTATTGTAGTTATTCAGTTCAGTAGCTTTAGTTGGTCATTTCATGTCTTTCAGTTCATTATTTTTTTTGTTATTAATTCTATTGTATAATGTTTCCTCTCACGTACTCAGTACATTCAAATTACTGATACATACTTTAATGCTGTATCGTTTCATGATACAACTGCAAGATCACAGTCTCAGCCCCGTCAGCTGACCGTTTACCGAAGAACTCAACTATCCAGTCGGTGAGTGCTCATCCTTCGAGCATGGAGTTTATTTACTTTTGTTATTCTTTCATTTTGTTATTTAGATTTGGAGTTAGCTGGGGGTTTGTCCCAGTAGCTCCATCCTCGAGGATGGAGTTTATTTACTTTTGTTATGCTTTCATTTACTCGGGTAAAGCAAATGTGGTGGCTGATGCCCTGAGCAGAGTGTCTATGGGGAGCGCGACTCATGTTGAGGAAGGAAAAAAGGAGCTGCCAAAGGATATCCACAAATTAGCTCGATTGGGAGTATAGTTGGTTGATACAACTGAGGTGGAGTAGTTGTGCAAAGTGGATCAGATTCCTCTTTGGTTTTTGAAGTTAAGTCCAAACAGGATGAAGATCCCATACTACTTAATCTAAAGGAAGCAGTTCTCAGAAAAGAAGTTGAGGCTTTCACCCGAGGGGGAGATGGTGTACTCTGTTACCAAGGTAGATTGTGCGTACCAGATGTGGATGATTTGAGACAACAGATACTGGCTGAAGCACATAGTTCGAGATATTCCATCCACCATGGTGCTACTAAGATGTACCATGATTTACGGGATATTTACTGGTGGAACAGCATGAAGAGAGACATTGCTGAATTTGTAGCTATGTGGTGCCCAAACTGCCAGCAAGTCAAAGTAGAGCACCAGAGAACGAGAGGTATTACTCAAGATATCAGCATACACACATGGAAGTGGGAAGAAGTAAATATGAATTTTATTGCGAGTCTACCTCGGACACATCGGCAGCATGATTCAATCTGGGTGGTAGTAGACCAGATGACTAAGTTAGTACACTTCCTCCTAGTTAAAATTACAGATTCAGCTGAGGACTATGCTAGGTTTTATATTCGAGAGTTAGTCAGTCTTCATGGGGTGCACTCATCCATTATCTCAGATAAAAGTACCCAATTCACCTCTCACTTCTGGAAGTCCTTTTAGAAGGGACTTCGTACATAGGTCAACCTAAACATAGCTTTTCACCCGCAGACAAATGGGTAAGCTGAGCAAACTGTTCAGACCCTAGAAGATATGTTGAGAGCATGTGTGATCGATTTTAAGGGCAGTTGGTATGACCACTGTCCTCTCATCGAGTTTGCGTATAACAACAGCTACCACTCTAGTATCCAGATGGCCCCGTTTGAGGCATTATATGGTAAGAGGTGCAGATTTCCTAAGGGTGGTTTGAGGTTTGTAAAGCTACCTTAATCAGGCCAGACTTAATCCATGAAGTTATGCAGAAAGTACAGCTTATCAGAGAAAGATTGAAAATAGCTCTGAGCCGTCAGAAATCTTATGCTGATGTAAGGAGGAGAGAACTAGAGTTTATAGTGGATGATTGGGTTTATTTGAAAATTTCACCCATGAAAGTAGTGATGAGATTTGGGAAGAAAGGAAAGCTCAATCCGAGATATGTGGGTCCCTACAAAATTCTAAAGCAAATTGGCAAGGTAGCTTATAAGCTGGAATTACCTTCAGAGTTAGCATATGTGCACCTAGTGTTCCATGTGTCACTATTGAAGAAGTGCATCAGTGATCTAACTTAAGTTGTGCTGTTGGATAGTGTGGGAGTGACAGATAGTCTTTCATACGAAGAGGTCCCAGTTCATATCCTTAACTGCTAGGTTCGAAAGCTGAGGAACAAAGAGGTAGCTTCAGTTAAGGTCTTATGGAGAAATCAACATGTAGAAGGAGTTGTGGGAAGTCGAAGTAGATATGATGGCTAGATACCCACACTTGTTCCCTTCCAGTTTAGTTCTGGCATCAGTTGCTAAATTCCCCCCTAGTACTCTATTTAGTTCCATGCGCATCAACTTTATTCAGACTTTCTTTGTGCATTCTAGTTGCATTAGCTCTATTAGTATGGTTACGTCAGTTTAGAGTCAATTACTCCTTCAGAAATCAGCTCATAGTCTCGGTCTAGACATCTCAGTTCTTTTTCTAGTTTTACTGTAGTTTTAGTCTTCATTCGAGGATGAATGATCCCAAAGGGGAGATATTGTAACACCCTAAATCTTTCCTAGACCAAACTCAGACATTTCAAGAAGATGCAAAAGAAAAATTAGAAATCTTATTGTAGAATGACCCAGACATCGGGTCGTGGTAAGCTCCAATAGACTGTTGTTTGAGTCGTTGTTGACGTAGCCATTTTCCTTCGGGAAAAACAACGAGCCATAGGATAATCTGTTGGTTAAACTAATGAACCGTCCTGTTGTTAGTTAAATCCTGTGTTCAGAATCCTACCGGACCCATCCCTGAGGAAACGAGAGGAACCAACGGCTCGTAGTTCCTAATAATGAGCCATTGCTACCACCTCTCGCCTAGTCCCAGGCCCTAGCAGTGTGGACCATGAGTCGATGCAATGACCCGTTGGTCCTACCAATGAGTCGTTGCCTCAAGGCCCACCTTTCCTACCAGTAGTAACAAGATCTTCCAATGGATCATGGTACCCTCCCGTGGTTCATTTCCAGTGGGCATAGTTTCTGGACCCAAAACCAACGGTGGGTTCCAATAGGTCGTTAGTTGGCCAGTTTTCAGTTCCTTCTTCCAGGGGTATGTTGGTAACTTCCCACCTTTTTATTATTGAAACCCATTATTTTGGGCTTGTTTAGGAAGGAATTAAAGGGGTAGAATGACCTTTTCCCCTTCATTTCACTCTCCTTCCCTTAAGCCTAAGCGTAGAACAGACAAGAAGTTTAGAGCAGAAGTTAGGGAAGACGTTCTCTTCTCAGAATTTTCTCAAGGATTTTCTCCATAAATTCTTATCCAGGTATGTGGAAATTCAACAAGGGAATAGTTCTTCCCATGTTTCGCCAAAATCCTTCTCTAATTTTTCTATCAGTTCTAGCCCTGAGACTTTCGAATGTGATGAAATTATCTGTCAGACCTCGTTTAGATCATGTGGAGTATCATTTATGTTAAATTTTTATGTCTTTCCAATAGTTTGTGACTATGTTGTTTCTTGTTCCTGTAACGCGAAATCTAGCCCTAGTCTTGGATATAGAAAAACTAGAGTCTTGCAATAGTGTCTAAATATCGAAACTTTGCTTTATTCTATCAGTGTTGGGGACTCCCATGTTGTTAGTTGTATTGAAAATTAGTTAGACTATTGTCAGTTCAGTTTCCTTATAAATGTTAGAATATCTAGTGTTAGTCAGAAATGTCAGCTGATCAATTTGACTATAGAAATTGCTGAGGTGTCAGTAGTGCCTCCTAGTTATCAGAAATAGTCTCAGTATCAATTCTAGTGGTTCTTTAGGTAGTCATGATACTTTATGATAAGAAGCTCTGACCAGCCTTAGAACCCCTACTTCAGATTATAGTTTGTTCTTTATACGTTTACGACGCTTTTAGAGAAGCAGTCCTGACCAGTCTTAGAACCCAGTTACAGAATCCGATTCGATAAGACACTCAGGGTGCTTCCAAATAGGTATTCCTGACTAATCTTAGGCCCCAATTTTGAGCTATAAGCTTAGTATTCATTCTAGGACTATCCAGCGGGAGTAGAACTTAGCACCGAGCGGACCGGGGTTCTAGCGCACCCAGGTTCCTAGAACAACATTGCCATGGTAGGTTACAGTTTATTGGCCTCATGGCCCCAGACCTATGATCACCTAGTTCATGCCTTCTTTATCCTGGCATGGTATATTGGGTCCTACCAATGGGTGTATACATCGGACTCCAACTCTAGATCATGTGGTTATATGTCGGTTATAAACTCTCTTAATAGTTAGCTCAGTTTAGTCTCAGATTAGTCAGTTCAGATTAGTTCATCACAGTATTTCAAATTAGTATCTCAGATTTATGGCATGTCCTTGACCATCAGACAAGGTCTTTTAGACCATCTCAGTTTATTACAGTTATTAAGTTTCAGCAGGTTAAGTTATTTCATTTCTTTTGTATGGTTTCTCTCACTTACTCAGTACATTTAAAGTACTAACGCATACCTTTTATGTTGTATCATTTTATGATACAGCTGCAGGATCTCAGTCTCAGCCTCGCTAGTCGATCACTCTCAGAAGACTCCAATTTCACTATTGGTGAGTCCTCGTCTTTCAAGGACGAAAATCATTTATTTCAGTTCTATTTTCTTCTATTTAGACTTGGATTTAGCTAGGGGCTTGTCTCGGCAACTCATCAGTTGTAGTGGCTTTCGGACACATACTTGATTTTTCAGACTTGTAGTTTTGTTCAGATGTTTTCAAAGATTATGAATCAGCTTAATTCTCATAAATGTTTTATATTTTACTTAAAAGCTTCCACTATTTTTATATGGTTACTCAAAATTTCAGTGTATGATAGACTAGGGGTTGATTTGGGGTTACTTGTAACTCCAAGTACCGTGTTCGCCCAGGGTATACTCGAGGCGTGACATCCACATTGGATATAAAATGACATTCAAAGATCTTTTAAGGGCACTTTACGTTTTTAGGCAGTGTCTTGGCATTTTGGGTTGAATATACGGATGTCTTGTTTTCGAGAAAAAATCTTAACATGTTCTATGTATTAATCAACGAAAACAACCAAATTAGACAATCACAACATGTTCAACCACAAGCTTTTTAGTTTTATTTCAGCAAAAAAATAAAGGGGAAGAAAAGAAATTTTCATGGAACAAAAAATATCTATATATGAAGAAGATGAAGCTAAATGCCGACATTCTTTTGATTGTTGCAAGAAAGCTGCCATACTTCAGATTAAAGGGTCTGTGCATTATGCATTGTGATGTAGATGAAGCTACATACCGTCGTTCTTTTGATTGTTATCATTTCTCTCTATGTGTTGTGCTGCAGCTGTAAGAAAGAGGTGATTAAAGGGTCTGTGCCCTAGTGAGAGTTTTAATTGACCCCGGCGATGGATGTAGCGATGAAAAAAAATAATCCGTCGCTATATATATTTCAGTGGTAAGATAACGATGGAATTTTTTTCGTAGCATTGAATTTTAACATGTATATTAAAAATTAAAATAATTCTAGCGACAAAATAACGTCGCTAGATCCGTCGCCCCCTCTTAAATGATTTTGTCGCCTATTATTGTAGCTAAATTCGTAGGGAAAAAAGGTGCCAAATTTTAGTGCCGAAATTTAGTGACAAATTTAGTTTTTTGTCGCTAATACGTTGCTATTTTATATACTAACATTTTTCTCAATATTTTTAGTAACCAAATTAATATTTCAAAGATAATCTGTCGTTAACTAGCGACGGATTAATGTGTGACGCTATAATCCGTTGCTAAACACAGGTTTTTTTTGTAGTGTTCAAATTGGAATACAAGCAATTGGGTTGATGGGAGTTCCCTTTAATTTTAAAAAATTGGGTAGATTGATACCTATGGTGCTATTGAAAGATACTCATGGGTTGCCTAAGTAAATTGCTTGCATATTCAGCCTTAGCACTCTCTCAGTTCTTTCATATTGGGTGATTTAGGGGGGGGGGGGTCAACCCAGTACAATATGAAGTCACATTGAAATTCTATTACTCTCAATCCAAATAGATTCTAACTTTGGAATACTTTTCTTGTTAGCACTAGATAGTCTCGGCTTTGGGTAGTCTTTGTAGGATTCGACTCCAACTCTTTGTTGGGTTCTATATTTGCATCGATTATTTACTCTATCTGATATTGGGAGTGGATTTGAAAGGTATAACATCTTCAAGCAATTAATTATCATAGAGGAGATTGTAAAAATCAAAGAAAGATTATTTGAGGAAGAACCTACCCCTCTTAATAGGTTGGTACTACAATAGGCTCAGGAAAAAATAAAGAAGTACTTACACTTTGAAGAGGAGTTCTAGAGGGAAAAAGTAGGGAAAAAAGGGTTTGAAAAGGGAGACAGAAATACAAGGTTCTCTTATAACCTTATGGAAGGAAGATGAAAGAGACTTCAGATAAATAGATTGCTAAACTCTCTTTCGGATTAGATAAAAGATAAGAATGCTCTGGCAGAAGAGGCATTACTTTACATAGAAATAATTTATTCATAAAGAAGAAAGGGTAAATTATGATCTTTTAAATCACACTCTAGAAATGATAACGGTGGAAGAGAATAAGAGGCTATGTGAGTTACCTACATTAGATGAGGTTCATAAAGCTGTTTTTAATATTGAAGGAGCCAGTGCTTGGGGCCGTAATGGCTTATTTGGTCTGTTATACAAATACTATTGGGAGATAATAGGAGGCGATGTTTATAACATGATAGAGGATTTCTTTAGGGAGAACACTTTTCCTATAATAGTTACTCACATAAATCTAGTATTAATTCCTAAGAAAGAAGTGGTGGGGACTTTTTTAGATTTAAGGTCCTTAGTCTCAGTAAGTTTATTAGCAAAATCATATCCATGATTCTCCATTACAGATTAGAAAAGATATTACAAAAACTAATATCTCCTAATCAGGAAGGTTTTTTAAAGACAGAGACATCACAGAAAGTGTTCTATTCACTCAGTAGGTTACTGCACATATCAAATTAAGGGAAAAATCAGCCGATATTATCATAAAGCTTGATATAACAAAAGCTTATGACAATGTATTTTGATTATATCTTATAAGAGTGATGAGAAAAATGGGCTTTTCAGAGATATATATAGATATGATTTGGAGATTGGTGGCAAATAATTGGTGTTTTATACTATTTAATGGCCAATCTCATAGTTTGTTTCATTCTACTAGAGGGGTAAAGTAGGGTGATCCTCGATCACCTGCTCTATTCATCATAGCAGTTGAGGTATTATCTAGAGCTCTAAACACTCTATTTGAAGATGGGTTATACAAAGGGTATGGACTTCATAAATGTAGTAGGAATCTAAACCATTTAGCATATATAGATAACACAATTATTTTCATCTCTGCTTATAGAAGATCAATTGAAACGGTGGTGGAAGTCTTGACGAAGTATGAGAAGGTATCATGTTACTTGATTAATGAGAAAAAAGTAGTTCCTATATGTATAAGAAAGTGGCTACTAGATTAATGTAGGAAGTTAGGGAATGTACAAACTTTTCTCAAGGTCAGTTCCCATTTTAATACTTAGGAGGTCCTATTACTCGTGCTAGAAAGAATAAGGCCTATTATAATGATTTGATTAAGAAGATAAAGGATAGGTTACAAAATTGGAAAGGAAAATTATTATCCTTTGGAGGAAAGGTTGTGCTTATTAATAGTGTACTTCTGAGTGTGCAATTAAATCTTCTATCTGTAGTAGTCCCTCCTAAATTCATCATCTATTGATCTTCATAGAACTTTTAATAAATTCCTATGGAGTACAAAAGAAGAAGGAAAAAACAAGCACTAGTCAACATGGGAGAAAATATATTTTTCCAAGGAAGGAGAAGTAGGATTCAAATCCCTTTTTGATGTGTCCAATGCTCTATTTATAAGACTATGCTGGAAATTTAGAATAATATGATCCCTATGGGTAGAATTCTTATGGAATAAGTATTATACAAAACTTATTCCAATAGTGGTGCGATGGAAGGGGGGTTCTCATGTTTGGAAGAAGATGTTGGAAGCGAGAGATTCTATTGAGCAGGAAATTTGGTGGGAACCTATTGTCAGCTCTCCTAATATTTGGTTTGATAATCGGACCAAATAAGGACCACTAAATTTTGTGGTGGATGCAGACTTTGTCATTGATGAAAACATAGTTAATTTAAGTTCCATGATGATTTCAGATCAATGAAATATCAGTAGATTACATCATATTTTACTAGAAGACATTGTAGAGCATGTCACTTGACATAATTATCATTTGTAATAATGAAGGGAAATGGGATCTTCCTTGGTGGATGTCTACTGATAGTGGAAAATTCACAGTTAGTAGCTCTTTGAAACTACTAACACAAAGGAAGAAATACTCAGAATTATGGAAAAAGATGTGGAAAAAGAGGTTCCTTTTAAAATTTCCTCTTTACTATGGAGAGTGAGGAATTTAAAAGTTCCTACTGATGATATGCTACAAAGATGTGGATAATCATGATGTCCAGATGTAGGGGTTGTACAATACCACAATAAGAGATTGTATATCATCTTTTGTTACAGGAGAGTTTGCTAAAACTATATGGAGGTTTTTCTCACAAGCTGGAGGAGTAACAGGACTTTTTTCCAAAAACAAGAAGTAGTAGTTCAACGATGGAATACTGATTGTAAGGCTAATCTTAAACCTATACATCTAGCTATACCTACCATGACCTGCAGGCAACTGTGGGAGAGAAGGAACTCAATTTCATGAAGGAAATAAATCATGGAGTAGAGTCTTACATGAAATTAGTCAGAATCTATACAAATTAACTAACTTGTTGTACCTATGGATGAAGAAGATTCCCTCAACATGGACATTATTGGTGGAATGTATGGAAAACTAAAAACCATTAATAAAAATATCCTAATTTATTGGAAATTAAAAAGTCTCCTGAAGGATGGTACAAACGGAATACATATGGGAACTCTAGATGAAATCTAGGCCCTAGTTCTATAGCTTCTTGCATTAAAGATCATAAAATGGACTTGATTTATGCTAGTGCTTCTAGGTCCCAGATGAGACAAGTTTATATACAAAGACAGAAGCACTAGATAAAGGTATTGAGCTTTGCGTAGAGATTCAATTGTTACCTCTAATCTTGGAAACAAAATCTGTGGATCTAAAGAAGATAATGGAAGGAGAATGGGAATTCCCAAGGAGCATAATCATGATGATGAGAACAATCAAGGAATGTAGGAAACAAGGGACTACACAAATCAACCATACTCATAGAGAAGGAATATGATTTTTGATTCTGCAAGTACACTAAACTTTCATACACTCTAGAAGGTACCTAGTAAAGCTGAAAGTATCATAAATCTGGAAAAATAGGAAATTCCACATCCACGGTTCAAAACAATATAGAAGAAGACACAAGAAGCATAATGTATCATAGGCAAATAGCAGTATGCACTAACATAATAGCCAAAGTAGAGTTGTTGTTACAACAGTACAAGTAATTACAACAAAGATTGTATGTATAACTTATCTACTAAACTTTCTTGGAGATGGTATTAGTCTCCTTTGAGATTCACCCCTTCAAAGAGAAATAGTAGATAAAACTACTTACATACTCGAAGAATTAAAGGCTGAAGTTGAAATAAACATGGAAAATACTATTATTTCTTTATTTCCTAGCTTGAAGCAGTCATTATATGACCCGACTACACAACACCTGATGAGAGATTCAAGTGAACTAAAGTGAAATCGATCCAAGAACATTAATGTGAAGCTTTATCAGTTAATATATCTAGAAAATAAAAGCAACAGTTGAGTTCCATATACAAAATTGAAGTTTGTTTCTTACCTCCTTAGCAACCGCAACATAACTACACCCTATAGAAGACAAAGTCAAAGATCAACAAATATCGTAAGATTGAGCTGAGAACACTTACAGGTTCTAACTGAGGAAGGTATATCTACTAGGTTCCGATTCTGACTATGTCTGAAGGAATAGGTAAGAGATAGGTCTTTGGAGGTTGATTCTATGATAATTTTACTCTGGGATGCTAATCGCCTCTACCAGTGATTGGTGCTAGAAGGTGAAAGGAGGTGGTTGGTTCAAGAGCGGTAATATAATCCTCTAGAAGATAGGTCTAGTAGAGTTGTCTTTTGGTTTCATTCATCGGTGTATATTTTTTTTTGAGTTTGGGATTGCATTATTAGATGAGACCTTGTATTTATTTTGAGACTTTTGATTTATTTATTATATAGCCTCTTTGGCAAATTTTAATTAAAAAAATATTTTTGATATATCATCTTCGAGGTACAACAATTTGAAAATATCATATGACTCAAAGAAACTCTAAACAGATTGTTGAGTCTAAAGTTTCACCAATAAGAACATCTTTCCTTCAACAAAATAATAATCTCTTTTATAGCAAATAAGTTGGAGACTTTTCATGCACACTATATTTTTTCACACTTTTCATACTCTGACACAAGGAAGAAACATCATTGTTTATAGGTGTAAAAATTTTTTCTAGATTATATCATAAGTTAGTAGTATAATAATTTTTAGAGCATTGGCTTGTGTGGTTATATAATTTAAAGTTCTCTGGATAATTAATGTTAGATCATGGCATTAGTGGTTACATGAATTATACAGGAAATAATAATCACTTTTTTATTAATTTATACCCACTAAAATAATATATTCTAATATTTATAATTTTAATATTAAAATGAACATACTTCAATATTTTTGCACTCATTGAAATATTAAAATGAGAGAGTTACCTATTGAAGAAGACTACTATGTCCAATGCACGAGGATACATTTTCTCTTTGTTATCTTTCCTCATTCCATGCAACAAAAACCTACCATAATATAACCTATCCATAGTTGTAGCCGGCTAGTCATCCATGATGGTTGGTTTTGCACCACCATTGCCTCTGCAATCCAATTTACCAACAACCCCTATAATCCCTCCCTTAACCCCTTCAGAAACTCCCTCGAATATGATAAAATATGTTGGTCTATTGAAACCAACAATAATGAATCCACCAATTCAATCCAATATGTAGAATCCTTTACTATCAAAGTATTATATACATTGAACGAGAAACCATAGTGAGATGGATGGAGAAGGAAGCATGTCAAATGAATAAAAATAGAAAACCTTCAATATGCTATAATTGAAAAGTTATCTTATGGATCAGCAGAATTAGAAGATCTCAAACTACAAATACTGAAGCAATATGTTATTAAAGGAGAGTGCAAATTCAGTTTTTAAGAAATGGACATATACTCATGTGATTTGATTTACTTGAGAATTTTTTCAATGTGATGTATAGGAGTGTATATTATGTCAAGGCCTAAGATAGCATGTTATATCAAATGAGACCATTGACATATGATTCAAATTTAAAGATGGAGGAAGAGAGTACACAGGCCATAGCGTGGATCTCATTATCCAATTTTTTGCCTACGTTTTTGTCAAAGAAATTCCTCTTTATTTTAGTCTTAGGTACACCACTTCACTTGGATATGACTACTATTAACAAGATGAGACATAGTTGTGTTCCAATAAAGGTAAAGGCAAAGCTACCACAATTTGTGAATATGGAGATAGAGAATGAAGCAACAAAGGATGTTAGAGTGGAAAAGATCAAAATACAATATGACATGTATCAAAGTTTGTACCAAGTGCAAGATATAATGTCACAGTGAACTCGAGTGTAGAATCTTACATACAGAACTCAGGAAGGTAGTGAAGAACGAGGAGCACATATTGAACAATAAAAAACTTAAGAAGCAAAATAATCCAATTGTGTATCCATCTAGAACCCACTAGTGGAAAGGTGATTAGAACAGTGGAGAAATGGTATCCTAGAAAGGAAAATAGGGTGTTCACAAATAAGAATAATTCAAATAAGTTTATCAATGATATAGTTATCAATGATATAGTTATTAATGTGTTGAAGGATAGGGACATCATTGGCATTTAGACCAATAAATATTCTAAAAGAAAATGACACTAAGAAGCCTATTGAAATACCCTAATTGATTGAACAAAGTGATAATAAGCTAGCAAAGATGACAGAAGAAGTTTCACTCTCCATATTTATTAACCGAACAAAGCGGTGGGTCAAATATGGTTCACAGTGATACAAACCCTGACATAGTGAGTGACAAGAGGCATACAGAAGATAAGGAGAATTTGAAGATGGGTGAACAAGTTACGTTAAAGAATGACTTAGAGAAGATTCCTAGACATGAGGAACAAGGCCAAAAGGTAATATAGGGTGATGAAATTGAAATAGATAAAAACAAGAACCTGGAGAAGGGTAAGATAGCACAAGGTGCAAATCAAAAGGAGACTTATAACATTATGCTTGAGCAACATAAGATAGATGAGGGCACTACAACGATAATTGCTTCATTTCCTTTAGCAATAGATCATATGAGTACAAGTGAAGATCAATAGAATAATAGTATAAATGGAAATATACAATATAAAGAAGAGTCAGTGGAATGGTCTCAATGAACTTTGACAACAGTTGAGACTCAGGAATAGGAGAGTAGTTCAAAGAATGATATTGTTAGAGAAACTTACTGATGTCGTCCAAATTCACTCCCAATGTAAGATAGTGTAAACGATCGATACAAATATAGAACCCAATAAGGAGTTGGGATCGAATTCCATAGAGACTACATGAAGTCTAGACTGTCTGGTGCTAAAAAATAAAGTATTGCAAGATTAGAATCTATTCAGATTGAGAGAAGTAGAATTTAACTACATCAAAATCTTGCTAAGCTAGGTTTGTAAGAAATTAGAGATAATTCTTGGGAAGTGACATCAATATTGGGTTGATCCAATAAATCACAAAATATGAAAGAACTGAGAGAGGGCTAAGGCTGAACATGTAAGGAATTTACTTAGGCAACCGATGGGCATCTTTTAATAGCATCATAGGTGTCAATCTACTTTAATTTTGTCAAATTGAAAAGAACTCCCTTCTACCTAATTGCTTGTTTGCCAATTTGGAATTCAATTTATATCCAGGAGAATCCATTAACAAAGGAATATGCCTTGAGTCATTATTGATTGATCCTAACCCAACCCAAATTTGCTCTTTCAGCCTCGTAAGGGTAACTACGAAAGCAAAAAGTAATCAAATATTCAACAACCCAAACTCAATTTTAACAAAATGAAATCATTAGGGTTCACAACATTAGATCTGAGTTTATTTACTCATGGCTAGAAGAAGAAGAAAAGCAAAGTAATAAGATGTTCTTACCAAAAGAAATTGAAATCTTCACTTGATATATGATAATCTTCAATTAAAAAAACTAGATCCAAAATCTACTTGAAATAGGGATAAAATTAACTAAGTTCTACTATCAATACTAGTTATGAACTAGGAATGTAAAACTGCTGAAAAATTATAAGAAAAATGTATTTATACTATGACCCAAAAGGCCCATCAAGTATGAACATCAGAGTGCTAGGTGTGCAGGGAAAGACCTTCCTAGAAGGATGAACCATCTTTTGGACCGTCACTTACAATTTTTGCTACTGTCTCTTGACGTGTCATCCTCTGACTGACAGACCGTCTTTTAGAAATATGATCTATACTTCACTCAATACTGGAGAAATCCCATTATGCCAAGCTCTAATCTGACCATCAATTGAAATATTGTCCTTTTTGAAGATGGTCCATTATTTTAACCATACTTTAAGGACCCAATTATCTAGGTTTCTGGAATTTACAACTGGGATGGGATAGACTGAGGGATGGACTGTTCTTTGGATTGACTGTCTGTCTGCTGCCTCATCTATTGAGAAATTTTCTGGCCTTAACTCTTTTCTTTTTCCAATGTCTTGGGATCCTGAAACATAGCACAATAAGGTTATTTTCTGCTTAATTTCACTCCAAATAACTTGTAAAATGCTGTAAAAAGAATTAGAGATATGTCGCTAATCTCCGACACATCAACACCCCCCCAACTTAAAGCATCAGGCAAACCAAGAAGAGAACTACCCTATACCTAACTAATGTCCCAGACTTACAAATTTTCATGACTAGGGTGGTCATCAAAAACATCTACCAACACATCAAATTCACTCTAGCCACCCCCTCCATCAATCAAAACATAGTTTTCTCGCAACTGTTTAAACTAAGTATGCATCCTCGACTCATAACATCAATCGGTATGCATATATCCAAACTAGTGAAATAAAACATGCTAGCCATTTAAATTCACATGCCCTCACAATTAGATTAAGGAAAGTGTCTTTTTCCTAAAGTAATGACAATACATACCACAATGTCACCTAAGACAAAAGAGAAGACAAATGCACTTAACTCTCATAAAGAATTTCACAAGATAGCTCACAACTACCATATGCTTTCCAACTTACTCAAATGCCTTTCATTTTGGGTATCTGAGTTGAGATCACATAAGGACTTCTCTAAGCTTTCAATGAAGGTTAGAGGGCTGGTAGGGTATAATTTAGGCTTTTAGTGACTCACTTACTATCCTGAACTACTTCATCACGTTTCCACAACCTTTTCACCTTTTTGATCTCTTATTTTCACTCCTTCTTTTGTTTTTGGCATTTTCACATCCCAAGGTGATTTTGTGAGATCAAACTTAATTTTTCTTTTTTTTATTTTCTTTCGCTTTCTTTATCTTCTTATCAGCTCATTGCTCACACCTTGGGATGTTCTTATTCAACATATTTTTGGCCTATTTCTTTCTTCCCCTCCTTATCACCCCAAGTTATAACTTTTTGCTCATTTTTCATTACTTTTCAAGTGCTAAGGAGGATTGGTTGAAAAGAGGATTAACTTTAAAATTAACTTTTGCTTTCATTACAGTTGATCAAGAAAAAGGTCAATAGGTTCAAAGAGGAAGACTAGGGATTCATGCATCATTCGGTAGGTATATTAAGGAATATGTGACTTGTGAATCACAAAGAAGGCATAAGTTCATCTCTAGAACTCATAGTCAATCCTAAATTCAGGCACAAGTAGCAAGGACAGTTCTAGAGTGTGATCAAATCAAGTGAACAAGCATTTTCTTTTTCCGCACATTGGCATATAGATATAGAAATAACTTGACGCATCACTCTTACTTAGAAATACATTACCAACAATTTTATGCCACAAATGGAGATATACAATTCAATGTCAAACAACTACGATAATTTTTTTGTAGGGGGGGGGACATTGTTTATAAAGATCAGCTCAAGTATGCAAATAGCTCAATTGACACCACCACCTATGTCAAAAAAAATCTATTTATCCTCAGACAACTCAATAAAGTAGGCTGGTACCCTTAAGAAAGTCGCCTAAACAATCCATCATCGGGTCCATGCACTACGATACTTAACTACGTTTATTTTTCTAGATTCAATAAAAAGTAGCCCTCTAGGGAAAAAACCATGGCTAAGAAAACCAAGATAGGCTCTACTTTATAAAAGCAAAAAGAAGCTAACCTAACAAAGAAAAAAAGAAGCTATACTAATAAAGCTGTAAAAATTTGGACTATGTAGATCACAACCACGCAACAATATCTCAAAAATTTCATAAAGCCATACAAATTAGAGTTTTGAGATAATCAAATATAATACACATATCCAAAATATCCACCCCCACCTAAAAAGACCATAGTTCCTCAATGCATATACAATACAAAGTACAAAGGGTAAGAAGGTAGCAAAAACTTCCTGTAGCGCTCAGATTGCGCTACTAACATCATCTTGTGGTGGTGTTGAGGAGCTAGATTCTACATCATAAGCTAGGCCTTAGGTGTTCAACCGTGAAGTCACTATCGCTCGCTTGAGGGCCTCTACTGCAACAGTGGATAGATGTATATCTACTGGTGTGTCTCTTAAGCTATGCCCTTGCCCTTATCTACTAGTAGGGCTAGAACCTCTATTTGGGCCAGGACCTCTGTCTGGGTCAGAGTCTGAGTAGGCACCTACTCCAGTGTAGTATTAGCCCTAGTGATTGAAACTGTTGGTGGTGGCATGGGGCCGAGTCTAAGTTGGTGATATAGGCACTGCTCATGGAATAAAATATAAAATTATGGAGATCAATGGTTCCTATACACCAAAGGTATCTGCACCCCAACTAGCTACAGCTCACGCATCAGCATCTCAAGCATGGCACCTCTAGTCTCCTCTAGGTTTGCTCTGAGGCTAGCAATGTCAAATGCACTGGTGCCTTCTCTGAGCTGGTGAAACTACGCATCCATGGCTGCTAACCATGAGGTCAAGGTGTCATGTTGGGTCCTCATTGTGATTCAGAGTAGCTGAAGAGCTCACTCAATTATAGTAGCCATAAAGGCTAGCAGGTCCTTGACTAGTCTGGTCAGCTATCTCTTCTCTCTAATTACTCTCAAGGCCAACCTAGTGAATCCCTAGATATAAGTGGTGGCCTTGATGAAGCAGCTAGCATAGATGTGCAGTGGTTGAAGTTGCTTCTATTGTTGTGTCTGCCTCACCAGTAGGCTGTGATGTGGGCACCTCAGTCTGAATGTCCTGACCTATAGTAGTGGTCTTGCCTAGTAAGGTGGAGCTAGGTTGGCTTGCCCCGGTGACCGTGGTGTCGTCCCACATTTTGGTGATATCAGTCACTGGGCGAGCATCAGTAAATATATCCTCCCTCAGCTAAATAGGAACCCCTGTGCTCCAACATAGGGCTGTGATAAGGAGTGGGAATGAGGAGGAGGTGGCTGTCTAAACTGCACAATCTTTCAGCTCTATCCTGATTATCTGGCCAATAACAATGATCCTTTTATCAATAATAGGACAAGAGCCTATCCAAGTGGTAATTTGTTGTCGTTCCCCTACTATAGACTACATTCCACAAGAACTTGGCAGAAAGGTGGAGGTCCCTCTTGAAGATGTCGGCAGTATCATAGATAACCCAAACTAAGGTACCCTTGGCTATCACAGCGGCTATCCACACTCTAGCCTGTCTGCCTCTGTCAACAATCTCATCATAAGATGAGGTGTCCACCACCTCTTAGTCCTCACGTAATTAGTATCGGTTGACCTCCTTCGGGTTGATATCAACTAAAACCCCACAGATCACCATCTCAGTGGCTCTATTTGCATCTTCAGCATTGGGTTTGACATCATGAGGGTTGCCCCTTGGACTGCATAGAACTCCTGGACCAATGTCTGAATGTACTGACCCACTAGCTGGAACAGGAACTCCAAATGCTGAAATATCAACTGCTCTATGATATCAGGGTATGCCTCAAACCCCGCAGAGCTAATATTCCTTTCTATTGTGATCACCCAATGGACTCTGTCATTAACTGTGCTAAGTCCCTGAAATAGCCTCCTAGCACCCTATACTGCCCATCTAATCCTATATAGCTCCTCCCTCTGTTATTGTCTCCACTTTTCTTCAGGAGGAGATGAGGTCTAGTTAAATGACTCCTCCTCAACGGCCTCACTAGAGGAGATCTCTATTTGGTTCCCCTGAGAATGGGCCTGTTCATGGCCATCACCATACTGGGATGAAGATCCCAAAGCCAGTATCTGAGCTGATGCCACCCTAGCTGATGGAATAGGTGATACCTCAACTCTCCTACTACCTAGAGGCAAGTATTCCTCCTCATCCTAATCCACTAAGAAGGACCTCTTGTATGTGCTTGAGTTTCCTCGGCATCCCATTTACCTGTGATAATGCATGAATTTGTTAGAACATAGACTTGGGTATCCTAGAAATAACTTAAAGTAGGTGTAGGATGGTTGAAGGGATGGTCCATCTTGGGTATCCTAGAAACAACATAAAGTAGGTGTAGGATGGTTGAAGGCACGATCCGTACCTTCAAAGGACAAACTGTACCCTGTACTATCAATTGAGCTCAAAAATCTTAATGTGTTGCTTCAATTTCCAATTTTTGGTATGAGCCGTCCTTCAAAAGGATGAACTATCCCTTGAATCATACTCTAACTCAGTGAATTGATATCTATGGATTCAATTGGCGGAACGACAGATGATTCATCTTTGTAAATATCAGTTCGTATATTCTTTTGTCTATTGGGGTAAACAAATATTTTTCAATTGAGTATTTTTAATTTTTTTAGTATTCTCAGACAATGGATAGGGCTATTCCAAATTGAAGTTCAAGAAGCAATTAACAGGCATGAAAACGTAAACATACATATACCTAAGCCTTGTCCAGTCAAACTAACTTTATAAACCCAAGTTCTCCCTCCTCCCTAAATTTATTTTCATGTCAACGTATATCATAACCCCATTATAATACTAGGTGCACCATCATATTAGGCATGAAATTGAAAATGCAAGGTGAAGAATATTATCTAAGTAAGTGTGTGTTAGTGCAGTGATGTGATGCAACTAGTGCAATGCGAGAAACCCTAGAAACACATCACTCTGTATGTCTAGGTTAAAGGTGAGTGAAACAATGCAAGTTCTTGAAGCTCAAATGATCAACAATGGAAGAATTTTGAGTAGGGAAGAAGTATGAAAGGAAAAAGAAGAAAATGATGGGTGTGAATATGCTGAGTTGACTGTACGCCTATCGCACACCTAATTCCCCTTTAAATCCAATTGGGTCGGCCCGGTCAAGCCCATGGGTGGCTAATTAAAGTCCAACCTAGCCCAATTTAAATAATACCCGACCCAAATTTCATCCTTCATATGGGCCCATTGGGTTTTCCTCATTAATGATCAGAGACAGGCCAATAGACAGTTTGTACATTGGACTGTCGCTTGTCAATTCCCTTCCAGTGCCAACTGTAGAAGATAGAGGGACATGTGGTCTATCCTTTGAAAGGATGGTTAGTATGTTCTACCATCATTTGCGCACCAAAATTTTTTCCTTTGGTCTTACACCATTTTTCTCAAATTTTCTAAGTGTACCTGCATCCACCAACAACCATTAGTCCAAAAACGCTTGGGTTGCCTCCCAAGTAGCACTTGAGTTAACATCATGACATGACGTGAATAATATACAAGGTGTAGCATCCCTTGGGTTGCCTCTCATGACCACTTGATTTAACATTGTGGCACCATGCAAGATATAAGATATATAGATTTGGTGAGCCGTCCTTGAGATGGGACTTCCTCACCCACTTCCTTCCTTTGGTTCCACGTGTATTACTTCACCCATGTTGATTTAGCCTTCTTTCTATTGGGTGATTCAGCCATAGTATGATCAACTACCCTTCAAACATTATGCTCAACATTGATTGCACAAATGACCCCAACTCCTATGGGCAATAAGTGATATCTCCCGACTTTGAAGATGATACTCTCATTCTTGATATGAAACATGATCTCTTGCATTATAGAATCTATCAGTGCTCTCTCAGTAGCCAAGAATGGTCTCCCAAGGATGATGGGTATGTCTCTATCAACATAGCAGTCAAGAACTACAAAGTCTGTCGGTAATACAAACTTGCCAACTTTGACAAGCAGATCTTCCACCACACCCACCAGAGTCTTAATAGATTTATCAACCATCTGAAGCTGAATGGAAGTGGGCTTCAACATAGAAAACCTAAAGTGCTTGTAAATAGCTCGAGGCGTAAAGTTAATTCCTTCCCCATTAATATAAAGGGCATGTAAGCAATAATATCTATCCATTCGGCAAGGCACGATAAACTCTCTTGCGTCGTCTTTCTTCTCAACACATGTGCCTGCTATGATGGCACTCACTCTATGGGTCATAGGAATTTTCTCCTCTTTGTCACAAGGAAGCTTTTTATTCAAGAGAATCTTCTAGTACTTAGCAAACCTTGATATCTCATTGATGACATCAATGAACAAGACCTAGAGTGTTGCCTCTTTAAGTCTCTCAATATGCTTTTTCACTATTACATCAAGGGCTTGTTGAGAAATTCTTTGTGGAAAGTGAGGCATAGATGGAGGAAAGTATTTTGCAAAGTCTTCCACTCCTCCCTTAGCCTTCCTCTTTTCTTTCGGATTAACTAACACATCTTTTTGAATTTCTTCACATGGTGGCTTTTAGGATCAACCCTCAACTACCTCATCTACACAAGGCTTCTTAGGCCTCTCTTCTAGATCATCCAATTCAATCACAATTTCGAACTCCACCAAACCATCTTCAACCTCCACATTAACAAGATGCACAATCTTCCCACTCCTAGTGGCTATGGCCATATATTGAGCATTTGGAGATCCCACATGTCCTTTTGGATTTACCGCTGTGTCACTTGGGAGATGTACTTTTTCCTTGGATTTTGGTCACGGGAAAGGATCTGCACCTATTGCTCTAATTTCTGAATGAATGTTGTGTGAGAGCCTACAATCTTTGTGAAACTCTTGAGAGAAGCTTCCATTCTTTCTTGGTTGGCAAGCACCTTTTCGAGCATCCCTTCAAGCTTTGAGCCCCATGATCATGAGAAGGACATTCCCTCCAGCTTGGGGAGTTAAAGGGGGGACCTATAGGTGGAGCATAAGAAGATGAGCCTCTACTTTGGTAGTTCCCATTGTTTAGCCAACCCTGATTTTGACCACCATAATCGTTCCTAGGGTAGTATTAACCTCGGCCTTGCTGCGGAGGTCTCTATTGCCATTGATACAAAGAGGAGGTGTGACCCTATTGATACTGCGATCTATAGCCACCGGATGAATTGCATACATAGTTGGTATCTTCTACTTGAAAAGGTAGTGGCTTTAGCAATAATTAATATTGCTAAGGAGGAGGAGGGAATCCATGCCCCTATGGAACTCTGGTCATGGTCTCATTAATAGCATGCACTTTCTTAACCTCAAACTCAATCAACTTCTTTGTGAGGAGATCAATGTTGGTTGCCATAGTGGCTATCATCTAATCACGCTCCTAATTCTCCTTCACCAAATGAGATAAAGAAGGAGTCCCAAAATTGATTTGTTCACTTTGGTCCCTACCATGCCAAGCATGGCTATACTTTGCTATTTTCTCTAAGATTATGAAAATTCTATTAAATGTCTTATCCATGAAGCATCCACCTGCGACATTGTTGGCAACGGACTGTGTCAAGGCATCTAGATCTATATAAAACTTCTCCAACAAGATATAATCTGGGAATCCATGGTTGGGTTCACAAAGAATGTACTGCTAGAATCTCTCTCATGCTTGGAACAACTATTTACCTGGTAACTACTTCAAGTAAAATATCTTATCTCATTGCTCCACCGTTTTGCTAGGCAGAAACCATCTCTTTAGGAAGACACTTACCAACTCTTGCCAAGTATGAATTTAGATTAGAGGGAGTATATGTAACCAATCCCTTGTCTCACCGCCTAATGAGTATTTGAACACTCATAACTGAATAGGATCATTCGAAATTATTTTGCTTATGAAGGTTGCACACCTCCAAAAATTTTTTTAACTGTTGATGGGGGTAGTCATCCGTGGAGTTGAAGACCTTTCCCTCCACTTTTAGCATAGTGTAGATATTGCCGTCAATTTTGAATGAGGCGGCATTTACCCTTGTTAGGATGATTGCGCTCGCATAGTCAAATTCTACAGTAACATCCATGAACATGGCTTCCAAATCTCCGGCCAAAAGAGCAACCATGATCCTATATCAAAAGTCAAAAAGAAAAAGAAAAGGTAAAGAATAGATCTATGTAAGCAAACTTGACTATTAAAACTAGATAGGGTTTATACTGTAGTCCCCGGCAATGACGCCATAATATTTGATGTCATTCAAATCTACTCCCAGTGTAAGGTAGTGTAAATGTTCGATGCAAATATAGAAACAAACAAGGAGTTGGGGTTGAAGCCCATCTAGTGCTAAACAGTAAAGTATTGCAAGATCAAAATCCATTTAGAATGAGAGTAGTAGAATTTAACTATGACAAAAATTTATAATGAGATAGGGTTATAAGAAATTAAAGATAATTCTAGGGAAGTGATCCCAATATTAGGTCGATCCTTCTAAATTACCCAATATGAAAGAATTGAGAGAGGGCTAAGGCTCAATATGCAAGCAATTTACTTAGGCAACCAATGTGTATCTTTCAATAGAACCATAGGTGTAAATCCATTCCAATTTTGTCAAACTGAAGAGAGCTCCCTTCTACCCAATTACTTGTTGCCAATTTGGAATTCAACCTATGTCTAGGAGAATCCAGTAAACAAGGGTTATGCCTTAAGTCATTGTTGATTGATGCTAAGGATAACGTCCAAAAAACACTCTTCATTATGAAAGAGCATAAATGATCATTGTATCAAAACAACTATCCCAAATGATGTCGGGGTCGAATCCCGCAGACACTAAAAAGTGATATACGCAATTGTTGTTTGGAAAATTGAAATTAGTTTGCACCAATCAAAAAAAACAAGAAGTAAATATTTTGGGGGAGACTTGATGTTAATAATATGGTATAGATTTTAACTCAACTAATTAGAATAGAAAAATAACCAAAGTTGTAGACGATAATGAGAGGGACTAGAGATGTAGTGTAGATGATGTGCTAATTATACAAGGCTCTGCTAGATCATCTAATCATTTCAAATTGTGTAAATAACTTTATACAGGTGGGCATTCTACATTTTTCAACCTCCCAAATGCCTCTTTCTATAGTTCTTTTGAACCACTAGACATAATTAAATCAACACAATCAAGTTTGGATTAATAGCTGCACTAATTTCTAGCTATTATCTACTAATTAGGAATGAGAATATGGGTTTTGGCTATGTCTAGCCCAAATCCACAATATCACATCCATTTCCCCTATTAAATTCTCTCCCAATACTCAATTCTTCTCTTTCAAGTAGAAATCAAGTAAGAAAAGTAGACTAATATCTGCAACTATGGTCCTTCAATTGTAAATTGGAGAGAACTTAACAGATTTACACTAATTAAGCAATATTGAGATGAATCTAGCAATACCTAATCTAATTAGGCACTCATCACCACACACCTCTAGTTAATGATTTAGCTACTCATGATTAAGAAACTAAAGAGCATATTCAACAATAAACTCATTGATTTTAATATAAAGAGTAGCAAAATCAAATTCAACAATATGTCTTCACCAATGGTGGTACCTTGCTACAGAGGTAGAAGAAGAAAAGAAAAACAATATTTAACAAATTCCACCAATAGAATTCTACTTTCTTCCTTTACAAAGAGAAAGTTCCCAAAAAAGCTAAAAGTTAAGATATGATAGGTATAGAGTACTTCTTTCTGGAATATATCTAAAAGTAGGGCAATGAATCCCCTCTTTTTTAGTGTTGGATGCATTTGTCACTGCTCAGGTGTTTTTGCCATTGTGAAAGTACCGGCGGTTCACCGATTACATTTCAGGAACTGCTGGTTATCATTGATTGCTCCTTTAGTAAATTACACCCAAAAAATAAGAAAAATGGAAAAGTTTCAAGAGGACACAACCATTCAAAAACATGATTCACAATAGCTTTCGTTTTGCAAAACGAGGGCATAGCTTATCCATGAAGTATACATAGCTTCTCAATTCATAACCATTGAACATTCAAAGCTTTCCTTTAAGCTTATACTTCTCATGTCGTATAAAAACATTTACCCTTAATACAATTGTTTCCTTAAAAGGGATGATGCCATTGACAGAAGAGAAAATCCCTATTCTTTATCATGAAATCAATGAATACACACAAGGGATTGTCAAAAATGATGATCATGCTCACTCTCCCAAAAGAAATCGTCATGCACACAACTCGACCCATAGGCTTACCCTTCATGTAATTTGCCACTAATGTAGAGCAAGTGCACTCAAAATCACTTAGGACCTGTGGCTCATAATGAAGGCTAGGGCTTAGGGTAAGATGCATGTTTAAATTTAGTGACTAATGCATAGCTAATGCCTTTACAAATTCCTTTAATATCCCAACATCTTGTTTAGCTCACCCCACCTCATTTCTCCTTGTTCATCATCTTCATCTTTTGTGTAACATGAGGCACCCTTGTAATATCTATTAGTTTAACATTTAGCCTTACTATACAAGAGATAACACCTATTAGCTATTCTTCCTCTTTTGATGATTTGAGGTTTTTCACCCCATTGATTTATTCATCTCATCACAATTTTGGTGCTACCTCAATTTTAGACTTCTTATTTTTCCCCTACTCTTGCTAACCCCCAAACTTAGGCTTTTGCCTCATTTCATATTCATTCCTTCTTGCTCTCCATTTCTTTGTCTTCAAGCCCCATTTTTCTTTGTTTCATCACTAGCGGTTAGTGAGGAAGGGTACCAAAGAGAAGGATTGAAAATGGTCTTCAGGCTTGTAATGTGTTACCAAAGAAAAGGCTCAAGGCTCAAATGTTGGCTATCAATGGTTAATGTTCAAGGTGGTAGTTTAAAGTGACTTAACAAAAGAGAGCCTAAGATCATGTTTTTCGCCTTGAGTCACACTTAAGGTGAGTTCTAGAAAAGAAGCTATGCATGAGATTCAAAAAAATCCTTACCACACAAGGCATCACACCTAAAGAGTCCACAAAAGTCATTATCCACACAAGATCTTGATTCAAGACATAAGAACATGCAAATTCATAAGTCAAACGATAAGTATACATGGTGTGAAAAAGAGTACTACATTCTCATTTCAAACTCCCATTCATCCTTTCTCATTTTCATGCCACATTTTAAAAAATTTTCTAGTGGTACCTCTCAAAACAGCACCACACAGGACTAAAAAATGACATGACATTTTTGATTAAGAGAGTCACCTCACAATCTATCATTGGGTAGTGCCAACCCGGTTCGACAACAAAGAGAAGAAAAAGATAAATGCTTCTCAGGAAAGAACCATGGTACGAATAAAACCCTTGGAGTTTGATTACTATTCTACTAGTTACACATGCGAACAAAAGACTTGGGTCATAAAATGGTATTTAACAATTCAAAACAAGGACCCAATTCTCATCACTAGCACACTAACATCTAAAAACTCATCTATTTCATTCATTCAAATTCTATCCACACAACTAGCCCGGCAAGGGCAATCATCAACATTATTAAAAATGAGCCCGACAAAGGCTCACAATTCTTCATCAAAAATAAAAACAAAAGCCTGACAAGGGCTACATCATACCATCACAAAAAGAAACACAAATGACCCCCCATAAAACACTCATCGCACCCCCAAACTTAAAGAGTACATTGCCCCCAATGTATGCATGCAAAATAAAGGGGCTAGAGACTCCTTGAGTGGGTCACTCCTCATCATTATCATCAGTGACTGCACTCTCCTGTTGTGCTATCAAATACTGCCTTTTCTAGATCTTTAGTGTCATCCCCCGAGCCCTCAAACAAATCATCAGTAGGGCCTCAAACTATGGAACGGGCAGCCATTGCTGCATCAAGAGCACTCATGCCAGGCACCTCCACGGATGTCCAACTTTTCCACTCCCTCACATCAGTCCGGAGAGAGGTGATAGCTCCCTCCACTGCATCCACCCATTTTCACAAAGTTGTAAGGCTCTCATACATAGATTTCAGCTCCCTTTTTACTATTTGTGCGATGAGTGTAGGGAGGCTACTAGCCAAATTTTGAAGTTGGCTATCATGAGAGTTGGTCATTTTCACGAGTTTGTGGAGACCACTCAGTTGGGAGAATGTTGGAGGGGGTCATGCTCCCCGAAGAGGTATGTCACCGGAGCTTCTTGGTGAGACATGTTCAAATATGGGACTTATGTCGACTGCTCTGACCCATGGGATAGTGAACCCTCTGCTAACCCAAAAGCTTTCATCCACTTTCACTTAATTGTGGGTACCTCGGCATCTCTTTTCCTCTCTAAGGTGATCACTCCTGAGATAGGGATAGAGGTCTCATCAGGGAACAATGACACTCCCACTTGCAAACATAGCTGAGAAATGAGGAAAACATGTGGCATAGAGGTGCTGGCTTCTCTTGCCTTTCGCTTCATTTGCTGGGCCACGATATCCCAAGCTGACCCGCTGTTCATTTTTAGAGGGAATAAGGCATCCACAGATGAAATCTAGCCGTAATTTGGCCTCAAACTTTAGATCATAGAGAGAAACTTCTCCACCCATGGAAGCCCATAGAGGAGTTTTAGCTGCAATGATAGGGTCTATCCAACAGAATTGGTTCTTCATGAACAATCCTAGCCATGTACACTGAGCTAGTGTCAATTTCATCTTCCCAGAATAGATAGTTAATAGTTGCTGGAGTTATGTCCACCTCCACCCCTCGTACCATGACTAATAGTAGGCAGGGGAAATCATCGACTTTGCCTCTATGGTTTATGCTATCCTGCCTTGTCTGTAGGAAGCATAGAACTCCAACATCAAGCTAGGATAGTATTTTGGTAGAGGGTTGGTGAAAGTATGCCATTGCCTATCTGTGAATTGAGCGATGATGTTAGGAAGGTCACCACGCAATCCCACTAAGTCAAACCTTTTTTTAGCCGTGATTGACCGAGCCTTGCATATGGCGTAGTGACCCTTAATGTCAAGAACAGAGCAAGCGGAAGAAAACATAAGGTCGCGTGTTAGCACTCCTGCAAGAAAAGGGATGCGCTAAGGCGCAACGACTTTAGCGCAGCTGCTATGCCCTTGCAAAACATAATGGCCTCCCTAGAATTTGTGGGTGCCTATCCCCAATACATTCTCATGAATTTCAATCTCACCATTTCACATAAATGTACTCTCATCACATCAAAGCACTACCTTTACCCATAAAATGGACCAAAACAATGATTTACCCGTAAGAATGGTGTCACCCAATCTATCATAGGGCAAAGCATGTCTTTTTAATCCCTTTGGGGTTACTCAGAATTCACCCCATTGAACTCTATATAAGATTAGTAACTTCCCCCACACCCATTTCAGTAATAAGCTTATATCATCCCACAAATTTTATATAACCACAAGAAGAGCAACAATCATGAAAATATTGGGGGGAGTGGTAGTGACAAGGAAGGGTATGTATGTCATAACCAAATGCATATGCAACTAAAGTGCCATTGTAGACAAAATCAGAAAGTTAGAGCTACATTACCGCTCTTGAGAGCATATTTAATAGAGACTAGCCAGAGTTTTGGGAGCTTTGTTGTAATACCCCGGGAAGGCCTAAGAATAGACCCGGGAGTTTGGAAGTTAAAACTACAGAAAACTGGAAGAAACACCACAGAACAAATGACCCAAGGGATTGTGGATTCAACCAATGGTCCATTGGAGCCAGTCATGGTTTCAAGGGCTTGGGAGGCAGTGGATGTAACGAGCGAAGTGATGAGTCATTTCTTGAAACAAAGAGTCATTGTTTTTACCCGTGGGAAGCATTAACCTGAACAAGTTTGGGAGACCCATCGTTAGTTACAACGACCCATTGCTTGAGTCATGGTAGGGGAAATGAATTTCCATTGCATCTAACGGATGGAGACTTTGACTCGTTGGAGGAAACCATGAGTTGTGGTGAGGTTCGTGGTAAGGAAAGTTTAGAATTTTCAAGGAGCTGACAATGGTCGATCCAACGACGCATCGATTGATACAACGACTCATCCTGTCGAGTCGTTGGAAGAACCTGAAGGATGAAGTGAATCAGTGGACTCAATGACTCGGTACCACGAGTCGTGGTATCATGCAATGACCTGTGGGATCAGTCGTTGGTCTGTCAGACTAGTTTTTAAGCGAAATCTTATTAAGGGCATTTTTGGCTTTTCCATTCTTTGAGGCCCTAAACTATGGCGTTTTGTGTATTTTTCGAAGTATGATAAGATGGGCTAAGTCCCTAATGCATACCCATTCCCATGCAATAGTTTTTAGAGAGGTTTTAGGGATATTCAAGCCTTCTTCTCCAAGGTTTCCATCAATTCCTTTGTGGGAATTCAAGGGAGATTAAAATCATTCTATACCAGGTATGTAGAGTTTTAGAATGGATGAATTTTTTCACACCCATGCCCAAATTTCGAATTTAATTCTCCTATTCAATTCCATGGGGTTTTACCCAAATGCATGAAAATATGATTTCTCTTTATGGGGTTGATTTCATTGAGTTTTAATTGTTGAATTATGAATGATGGGTAGGTTTTATATTATTTTCTTTAAAATTATGTTTCAAGCTTGTTAAATATAAAATGCCCATTGATAAGAGTTCATGAAAGTTATGATTTATGATGAATATTCAATATTTTGAGTTTATTGATGATGGAAAAGCATGATTTCAAGTTACCTATGTTTATGAGCATAGTTTTGAAAGGATTGAGTATGTCAAAGTATTGGACAATGCCCATATATTGAAGAATGATTTACGATTTATGAAAGAATTACATGATTTATCGATTTATGATGTTGGCCGATGAAAAGGGCCTTTGATTCTTGGATAAACATGTTTTAAAGGTGATCAATGATGATAAATTTTATATTATAGCCAATGAATTTTTAATGCATGACGTTATTGTTTTACGTGTGAGTCTATATACAGGTTTTTGGGATCCGTGTCTAGCACCGAGCAGCCCGACGTTCAAAGGACTACACCGGTGTCTCATAACCACATGCCACCATGGGTTCTAATGATATATATATTGTATTGATACCGATCCCCTCAAATGTGATATCACACCTAATGCACGACCCTCGCCTGGCAAGCCTGGGTCGGCTCTGCCTACTTGAGTGAGATAGTTGGGGCATCATGAAGGCTCTACCAAGATGGTGTCGGTTATGATGAGTCCTCCCATTGTTTCGTATGTTTTATGCATTATTATATTTATGCTAACTCAAATTATGTTTTGATAAAGTTTACCTACGCTTATGATAATGAATGATTTATGTATGATTTGAAAGTCTTGAGCCATATGTTTTCTTATGGAATTTATGACATAAGTATGATGCCCTTATCCTATGATTATTTATGAGTTTTATTTCCATTTAGATGTTTATTTTACTTACCTTGCATACTCGGTACATTTCACGTACTCACCGCATACTTTCTATGTTGTATCATTTCATGATATAGGCTCCAGATTTCAGGCTCATCCTCATCCTTAGTTCATCTCAGTTCTCGTTCTCAGCTATTGGTGAGCCCTCATGTTCTGAGGGCCGTTTTACATACTTTTATGTTATTTATGTTTCAGTATTGGTCAGGTTAGTTGGGGATGTTGTCCTATCAACCCATCGTATGTTGTAGAGGCTTTCAGACAGGATGTAGAACCCAGCTTATGTATATGCCTAGTACATCCGGTTGTTATGCTATGTTTATGTTTCCTCTATGTTTTATGATAAGTATTCCGCTTTATTAAATGAGATTAGATATATGCATGTGCCATGGGTCGACTTGGGGTCTCTCAGGGTCCCTTGTCCCGTGACTACAATTCGGATGTATGTTCGGTTCTTGAAAAACTTGGTATCAGAGAAATAGGTTTGAAGCATCCTAGGGTGTTTGAAAGCCACATCAAGTAGAGTCTTTTTCATGGGTGTGAAGCGTCCACACTTATGACGAAGAGGATACTAGACGTTTAGAAAATGTTCCCTTCTTTCAGGATTCTACATCATGCCATGAGTTTAACTCTCTCCATTCCTCTAACTTGTGCTATACACGTGTGTAGAGACATGTCTTCTCACAACAACGATGGAAGTCAGCCAGCACCACCAACTCCGATGGATTCCATGCAAATTACTTATGCGGAGCTCAGAGCCGCTCTTAGAGTGTTGTGCGAGCTATGATCACCCAGCCTGACCAGTGGTCTATTGCACCGATGAACCCTATTGGGGAAGTAATAGCTATTGGGACTGAAGGAGTGATGAAGGAGAGCCCACTAGAGGTTGGTAACTCGAGTGTGGTTGGGAAGTATAGAGGGGGAAGGAGGGAGAACAAGAGGCCCAGGGCCGGTGACTTTGAGGGCTCCCAACAAGGGTCGAGTAGGGGAAGTCACTCTCAAATCCGTCAGAAGTCTCAAGCCCAAGCTTGGGGATACATGCAGAGAGATTAATTACCTAACTTGCGGGTGTTGCGGTAAGCACCACCGAGGGGAATGCTTGGCAGGTTCATATATTTGCTTCTATTATGGCCAACTCGGTCAAAAACACAAATATTGCGCTGCAGCCATGCGAGATGGTCAGAAAGGCCGTGCTTTGAATCCCTCTCATCAGTTCCAGCGAGTTGCCCAGCTCCACAGCATAGGGTGCCAAGAGCGAGAGGTGGTCGACCTCAGATGTACGTTTCAGGTATGTTATAAGCTTTTCCATCGACCCTACCATGATCTCTAGTTCCAAGAGCCTACTGTGCAAGGTAAGGGACTCCTGTATGCACCTTAGTATGAGATCTATATTGTGGGAGGTAGGCAATGGCTAAGAGTATGAAATATTCAGCGATAGCTTTGGAGGTGAATGAGCAGTTTGGAGCTAGTGATATTAGTGCAACTTTAACAAAGGGTCCTAGAGACCTAGAATGATAGCTCTAATCTAAAAGAGAGACAGTAAGTGAAGGGTTATATTGGGTCTTAAGTTTTAGCAAAGAAGTTCTAGAGATGGTACTTAGGGATAGTCAACCTATTCTCATCTAGATGTTTCTCTCGTATGTCGCTTGATGTTACGCTCAACCCATGCTTACGTGCAGAACTCCATGATGATGGGAAACCCCATCAGCTAGTGATTCCAACATTACTCCATGACTCTATAAATTTCGCTTCATGTTATGAACTTCGTTGCGTATGTGAGCTCATATCCCATAGTACGCTCAACTTTATAAACTCAGTCCTTAAGATCTGCTTTATTGGCTCATGAGAATCGTGTTATATCAGGTACATGCCCAACTTGGATTCCTTGAATAATTTGTGCTCATGATTTCCTTACTCTAGGCTCTATGGGTGTTCCCCATGATGTAAATGATAGTTAAGATGTGTACATATAGAATAACTCCCTACCCCTGTTATAGGTGCCAGGCATGTAGAAGTTCAGAAGGTGCAACGATTAGCCAAAACCTAGAAGTTCAACAACCCACATGGTCATTTTGCGATTTTGACCCATTTCCCTAGCTTGAACCCTTCCGTATCTTTATTTTGCTACTCATGACTTACGGAGATGGATGACACAATTTCTAAGATGATCCAATGGAGACTAGATAAGATTTTCGATTTTAGGAAGGTTTGAGGTTCGAGAGGTTTGACAAAAGTCAGCATTTCAGGTTAACGAGCTCTAGTTTGGGTTCTGAAAGTTTTTTAGTCCCGGATAGAGATGCATGACTTAGTCGGATGGTTTACGTGGGTCCCTAGGTGATTTGGAAGTAAATTTGACTTTTGGTTAAGTCGGGAACTTTGAGGAAGTTGAGTTTGACCACGGTCAACTTTCGATAGAAACAACCTAATATCAGTGGTTTGATGATCCCAACAGGTTTGAAGTATGTGTTTGTGGTTGAATTGCATATTTGGGTTGAGTCCGGAGGATTCTGGGTGAGCTTCGGGTTGATTTGAATGTTTTGTGTTTTTAGCATTATTCTAAGTATAAGGTGTGGTGTCATGGTTCAGGTTGGGTCTGAATTTTTCTTGATGACTGAGGGAAAAGATATGTAAGGTGAGGATCCTATCTTAGTAAAGTCGAAGGTGGTCGTTCAAATCAAAAGGTAAAGGTTGTTCCAAAGAGGGAGATGTCATACTTCAATAATAGGGTAGTTGGGATTATCATTGCCTCTTATTGATTTCGCTGACAGTAACATTTACCATGCCGACATTGGGATGGCTCCATTCGAGGCTCTTTACGGGAAGAGATGAAGATCGCCCATTGGATGGTTCGAGGTGGGTGAGGCAGCAAAGATAGGGCTAAATTTAGTTCATGAAGCTACGGAGGGGGTTCAGATAATAAGGGAAGGACTGAAAACAACTCCTAGTCGCCAAAAATCTTATGTGGATGTGAGAAGGAGGGATGTTAAGTTGAGGTTGATGATTAGGTGTTTTGAAAGTATTCCCTATGAAGGGAGTGATGCTGTCTGGAAAGAAGGGGAAACTCAGCCCTTGTTATGTTGGCCCCTACCGGGTAGTGAAACGGGTTGGTAAGGTGGCATATGAGTTTGAGTTGTCCTCAGAGTTATCTTCCGTACATCCTGTTCTTCATTTGTCACTTTTGAAGAAGTGTTTGGGAGATCCAACTTTAGTTGTTCTGGTGGACAGCATCAATGTAAAGGACAGTCTTAGCTATGAGGATGTTCCGGTGGAAATATTGGACCGAATGTTCCGGAGGCTAAAGATCGAGGAAGTGGCTTGAATTAAAGTATTATGGAGGAATTAGCATGTTGAAGGAGCTACGTGGGGAGCCGAAGCAGATATGATGGCTAGATACTCACGTTTGTTCTCTACCAGCTCAGTTCCAGCTTGGGGTATTAGTTTTCCCCTATGAGTCTATTTATCTTTCATGATTCTGTGCATGTGCGCAAGTTTGATTTATGTTATGATGAATGTATGTGAGGTCTGAATTCGGTGTAGCTATGTGGATATTTTCGGAGGTAGTCATTCCATCAATTTTCGAGTTTAAATGATTAGTATTGAATATGGTGAATAGTATGTCTCTGTTGCTGCTTGTTTCCTACATTCGAGGACGAATGTTCCCAAGGGGAGATATTGTAATACCCTGGGAAGGCCTAAGAATAGACCCGAGAGTTTGGAAGTTAAAACTGCAGAAAACTAGAAGAAACACCACAGAATGATGACCCAACGGATCGTGGGTTCAACCAACGGTCCATTGGAGCCAGTCGTTGTTTCAAGGGCTCGGGAGGCAGTGGATGTAAAAAGCGAGTGACGACTCATTTCCTGAAACAACAAGTCATTGTTTGTACCTGTGAGAAGCATTGGCCTGAACAAGTTTGGGAAGTAACAGGTCATCCAATGACTATTCGTTTGTTACAACGACCCGTTGCTTGAAGTCATGGTAGGGGGCAATGAATTTCTAGTGCATATAACGGAAGGAGACCACGACTCGTTGGAGGAAACCATGAGTCGTGGTGAGTATCGTGGTAAGGGAAGTTCAGAATTTTCAAGGAGCTGACAACGGTCGTTCCAACGACCCATCGATTGATACAAAGACTCGTCCTGTCGAGTCGTGGGAAGAACCTGAAGCATGAAGTGAAGCAGTGGACTCAACAACTCGGTACCATGAGTCGTGGTATTATGCAATGACCCGTGCGATCGGTCTTTGGTCCGTCCAGACCAGTTTTTCAGGGAAATTTTAATAAGGTCATTTTTCGAATTTTCCATGCTTTGAAGCCCTAAACTACGATGTTTTATGTATTTTTTCGAGTATGATAAGATGGGTTAAGTCCCTAATGCATACCCATTCCCATGTAAGAGTTTTTAGAGAGGTTTTAGGGAGTTTCAAGGTCTTCTTCTCTAAGGTTTCCATCAATTTCTTTGTGGGCATTCAATGGAGAGTAAAATTAGTCTATACCAGGTATGTAAGGTTTCAAAATGGGTGAATCCTTTAACACCCATGTCCAAATTTCAAATTTAATCATGAATTCTCCTATTCAATTCCATGGGGTTTTACCTAAATGCATGAAAATGTGATTTCTCTTTATGAGTTTGATTTAATTGAGTTTTAATTGTTGAATTATGAATGATGGGAAGGTTTTATATTATTTTCTTGAAAATTATGTTTCAAGCTTTTTAAATCTAAAATGCCCATTGATGAGAGTTCATGAAAGTTATGATTTATGATGAATATTCAATATTTTGAGTTTATGGATGATGGAAAAGCATGATTTCAAGTTACCCATGTATGTGAGCATATTTTTGAAAGGATTGAGTATGTCAAAGTATTGGCGATGCCCACATATTGAAGAATGATTTACGATTTATGAACGAATACATGATTTATCGATTTATGATGTAGGCCGATGAAAAGGGCCTTTGATTCTAGTCTAAGCATGTTTTAAAGGCGATCAATGATGATAAATGTTATATTTTAGCCAATGAATTTTTAATGCATGATGTTATTATTTTACGTATGAGCCTATATGCATGTTTTTGGGAGCTGTGTCTAGCACCGAGCAGCATGACGTTCAAAGGACTACGCCGGTGTCTCAACCACTTGCCACTGTGGGTTCTAATGATATAAGTTATATTTATACGGATCCCCTCAAGTGTGATATCACGCCTAATGCATGGTCCTCGCCTAGCAAGTCAGGGTCGGCTCTGCCCACTTGAGTGAGATAGTTGGGGCATCATGAAAGGCTCTACCATGATGGTGTCGGTTATGAAGAGTCCTCCCATTTTTCCGTATGTTTTATGCATTATTATGTTTATGCTATTGGCTCAAGTTATGTTTTGATAAAGTTTACCTACGCTTATGATAGTGAATGATTTATGAATGATTTGAAAGTCTTGAGCCATATGTTTTCTTATGAAATTTATGATATAAGTATGATGCCCTTCTCCTATGATTATTTATGAGTTTTATTTCCGTTTAAATGTCCATTTTACTTATCTTGCATACTCGGTACATTTCACATACTGACCGCATACTTTCTGTGCTGTATCATTTAATGATACAGGGTCCGGAACTCAGGCTCATCCTCATCCTCATCCTTAGTTCATCTCAGTTCTCGCTCTCAGCTATTAGTGAACCCTCATGTTCTAAGGGCCATTTGACAGACTTTCATGTAATTTATGTTTCAGTATTGATCGGGTTAGTTGGGGATTTTGTCCCATTAATCCATCGTATGTAGTAGAGGCTTTCAGACAGGATTTAGAACCCAACTTATGTATATGCCCAGTACTTCAGGTGATTACGCTATGTTTACATTTTTTCTATGTTTTATGCTAAGTATTCTGCTTTATTAAATGAGATTAGATGTATGCATCTGCCATGGATCAACTTGGGGTATCTTGGGGTCCCTTTTCCAGTGTCTACGATCCGGGTGTACATTCGGGTCGTGACATTGGTGATGCTCAACAATGGCAAACTCTTGAGAATTTGTTAGTAGAGTGGAAGATTGTAAGTGAGTGGAAATTTTGTGGAAAGGGTGAGGGATCTTATAGGTGAGAGGGTGAGAGTGTGGTTGGTTGAGGAGAAGGTGGAGTGTTAATGGTGAGTTAATTGTATGGGAAGTGGAAAAGAGGGAGTTGTGGGAATGTAGAAAGGTAGGGTGTTGGGAATATAAAAAGGTGTGTAGGAAAGTGGTAAAAAGAAGAAGAAGGGAAGTCTAAGGGGTAGTATTTTTAGATTAGTGTGGCTCAAGAAGATTTTGGGTTAGGTGGGTCCACATTTGGTTAAGATTTTTAAAATACAACCCATTTCATTAACGGCGCTACACCGGCGATCACCGTTTTGATTCGGCAATTCACCGCCTTACCATTTCGTGCTTGAATTCATGCCCAGTTTACTATCTGGCTACTAGCGATTGACTCTGGAGGTTCACAAACTAAGTATAGCATTCAACCGGTGGATCGCCATGTGGGCACCCATTTCTCAGGTATTCTGGTTGCACCAGTGATTAAACGGCGGTACACGCTTTGGCATCGGTGGTTCTCTGGCTCATCCACTAGTCTAACAGTCATGCTCCCAGGTTACTTGCATACATAAGGGCACGGTGATTCACGCATCTAGATCAGCGATTCGCCGGTCCAGTGCATTGCCTTTCTTGTTTTTGTGCTTTCTCTTCTTGATTCTCACCTCACTAGTCCTACAAAATAAAAAAAACAATGACATGAAAATATTCAAAATAAGACACTTGGGTTGCCTCCCAAGAAGCGCCTCAGTTAATGTCGTGGAACGAAATATTACTCATTTAACATTCATTCTTCGAAGGCTAATCCTTTGACTTAGCCTCCTTCATCTCCACTCTGCTATACTCTCTCTCTTCATGCAATACTCTAATCACTTTACATTCATCTGGAGGTTCAGCGAATTGACACACCTTAAAGTTGACTTCTTCACTTCCAACCCGGAACCTGAGCTAACCTAGCTCCATATTTACCAAAGCTCAACTTGTGGCGAGCAATAGTCTCCCCAAAATGATGGGCACTTCTAATTCCATTTCACAATCAAGAACCATGAAATCAACTGGTAGAATAAATTCATCCACCCTCACCAATACATCCTCTAGCACACCTATGGGATTCTTTATGGAGCGGTCAGCCATTAACAACCTCATTGATGTGGGTTGTTGTTCCCAAGTCACAATTTCTTGAAAATGATAAGGGGCATTAGATTTATACTTCCGCTAAGATTGCAAAGGTGTTTCTTAAACACACATAACCCAATAGTGCAAGGAATCATGAAGGCTCCTGGATTTTCTCGCTTTGGAGTAAGATTTCTCATCATCATTGCACTACAGTGATGCGTTGTCTCTCTGGTGCCTGCGTCTACCACCTTCTACTTTTTCAACAGCTCCTTCATGAACTTGGCATATTCGGGCATTTGAAGTAGGGCATCCACCAACAGTATATAAATGGACAATTTACAGAACATGTCTACAAATTTACTAAACTAATCATCCTTCTTTTTCTTGGCTAACTATTGTGGATAATGGGGTGGAACTCTTGGTTCTTGCTCCTTATCATTTGAAGCCTTCATGCCTTCTTCTTCTTTATCAACATTTGAGGGAACTTCATCAGCCTCTCTCTCACGTTCTTCTTCAACATTTTCAACACCGCTTGGTTCTTTTGGCACCACTTCAAATTCATTTTCATCCATTGTTTTAGTAGAAACAACGTCCTTAGGATTCACACCTTCATCTCCAACCATCTTACCACTCCTCGTGATAATAGCCATGCATTGACTCTCTTTCTTTGGGTTTTGTTTTGCAACACTTGGGAGTGATACTTTCATTCAGGGGGTCATTTGAGAGGATAACTGATTCATTTGAGCTTCCGAATGCTTAATTGAGGCTGAATAGGAACTCACAGTTTGGGCAAGGTTAGACAACCCTCTTTTAATTCTTTGACCCCACTATTGGTTGATTCCACTTTCTTGAGGACTATCACTAACATCTATTCAATTTCTGAGTTACCTGCATCGCTCACACCTAGCTAATTTTGGGCGTTTTTAGTTTTAGGAGGGGAAATATGTGGACTTGAAGTTTGATGATAATGGTCTCCCTCTCAATTTTACTCTCTAGTGCCTCATCTTTCACTTCTATCAGGTCATCCTTATGCATCGCAGTTTCTCCAACCTTGATTCTCTTCTCGTGGGTGCCAAGGGCCTTGATTAGTCCCTTGAAACCTAGGTTGGGAACCACCCTATCTGATTTTCCATGTATTGGTACTCCTTATCGCATCTCAGTGGCGGCGATTCTCCTTCAAAGTGCAATGGACCCTGCATACCTACATCATTTACAACTTTGGGCCCTGCCCCTATCACATGTTTTGTCATTAGTTCCAGCCGCATCATCATTTAAGCAAAATTTCATCTCGTTCTTCATCTCTTTTTCGCAACTCGGCTGCCAACACACTAGAACCTATATCATGCATCGATACATTGGTCTCTCTCCTATTCAATGCTTGATTTATCTTTGTCATTCTGTCCAAAAAGGCCTTAGCTAATCCATATGTCTAATCCATGTCTCCAGCTAAATTATTGGCAATGAATTTGTTAATGGAGTCTAGAGCTCGGTAAAAACTTTGAAAGAGCACTCCATAAGGGAGACCATGATTGGGCAAAGGGAAACCTTCTTCTTGAATCTTAACCATGTTTCATGCAATGGTTCTCTTGGCTGTTGCCTAAATTTCGTGATATCATCCCTCAACTACAATATTTTTGATAGAGGGAAGAAATGATCCAAAAATGCTTCAGTCAATCCATGCCACGGTGTAATGCAACAAGGATGGAGTTCCTCCAATCACTTAGTCGCCTCTCCCGTTAGGGACAATGGAAAGAGCCTTAACTTGATACACTTTTGCCTTATATTAGTTATGTTGAAGGGCTGACAGATCTCCATGAAATTCCTCAAGTGGCAATTTGCCTCACTCGGTTTATCGTAGAAGAGCACTTCCATCTGTAGCAAATGTCGCATTGTAGTTGTGATATGGAACACGACATTCCCTACCGTGGGCATTATCGAATGACTCCTGCAATTTCGGTCATCACCGGATTATCTTCTTCGTGCTCCATATTACCCTCAACTGAGCTATGCCTTGCTTTTGAGTGATGACTCATATGACCTTACCCTAACAATCACAACAAGATTAATGTCAACACTTAGGATGCAAGACTAATTAAAATTAACAATCAACACAAGAATATCAAGCGCTAGTCCCAGGCAACAACTCCATTTTTTATAACATCCAAAATAAACTCTTTATTACGAAAGAGTGTAAATGGTCATTGTATCAAAATAAATATCCCAACGGATGTCGAGATCGAATTCCATAGAGACTAACAAGTGATATACGCAAGTGTTGTTTTTAAAATTTAAATTAGTTAGCACCACTCAAAAGAAACAAGCAGTAAATATTGTGGGGGACACTTGATATTAACAATATGGTATAGATTCTAACTCAGATAATTAGAATAGCAAAATAACCAAAGTTGTAGACGATAATGAGAGGGACTAGAGCTGTGGTGTAGATGATGTGCTAATTAAAGAAGGCTATGCTAGGTCATCTCATTATTTCAAATTGTGTAAATAACTTTGGGTAGCTGGGCATTCTATGTTTCTCAACCTCATAAATGCCTCTTTCTAAAGTTCTTTCACACCACTAGACACAATTGAATCAGCCCAGTCAAGTTTGGATCAATAGTTGTACTTATTTCTAGCTATTAGCTATTAATTAGGAATAATAATATGGGTTTTGGCTATGTCTAGCCAAACTCCACAACATCACATCCATTTCCCCATTAAATTCTCTCTGAATACTCAATTCTTCTCTTTCAAGTATAAATCAAGTAAGAAAAGTAGACCCACATCGGCAACTATGATTCTTCAATTGTAAATTGGAGAGAGCTTAACAGATTCACACTAATTAAGCAATATTGAGATGAATCTAGCAATACCCAATCTAATTAGGCACTCATTGCCACACACCTCTAGTTAATGATTTCGCTACTCATAATCAAGAAACTAAAGAGCAGATTTAACAATAAAATCATTGATTTAACAATAAGAGTAGCAAAATCAAATTCAACAATATGTCTTCAACAATGGTGGTACCTTGATACAGAGGTAGAAGAAGAAAAGAAAATTAATATTTAATAATTTCCACCAATAGAATTCTACTTTCTTCCTCTACAAAGAGAATTTTCCCCAAAAAGCTATAGTTAAGACCTGATAGGTATAGAGTACTTCTTTTTATAATTATCTAAAAATAGGGCAACGAATCCCCTCTTTTTTAGTGTTGGACGCATTTTCCACTGCTCAGGTTTTCTGGCCCTTGCGAAAGTACTAGCGGTTCACCGATTACATTTCATGAACCGCCGGTTATCATTGATTGCTCCTTTAGTGATTTCCGGTGTCCGTTGGCGCGTTCTTTAGCAATTCGCCGGCCTCCAATCATGCTATACCAATTTCTTTCTCTTTGATCCAGAAAGTTTAGGTTCCAGTAGGCGAGTTAATCGGCGAGTCTCCAGTTGATGTCCGCGGCCGCTGATTGCTTTTGTTCCTCAAGGCAGTGATCATCTGCATTTGGCCAATGTTTTGCCGGTCTTCTCCAGTGAAGCGCCTTTTTTCACCTGATTTCCTTCTTTTTACTCCACTTCTTTCTCTTTTCTTCAAATTAGATATATGCACATAAAAAGGCAAAAGGGAATAAGATTCATCTAAATGACTTGAAAATTAATCTAATGCTCATGTTTAAGAGCCTAATGAGTTGGTAATTACCAACTCATCAGACCCTCAAACTTGAACCATTGCTTGTCCTCAAGTAATGCAGTTCTTATCAGTTGAAAACATGCCACTTTACATGAGTTTATGCTTCAATGACCACTTGATTCATGACAACACAAAAATGCTCACCAAGTCACCAAAAAAGAGAAGCAAATTCCCCCCAAAACAAGAAAAATGGAAAAGTTTCAAGAGGCCACCACCATTCAAAAACATGATTCACAAGAGCTTTCATTTTGCAAAATGAGGGCATATCTTATCCACGAAGTATATATAGCCTCTCAATTCATAATCATTGCACATTCAAAGCTTTCTTTTAAGCTTGCACTTCTCATGTCTTTGCATACATTTACCCTTAATGAAATTGTGTCCTCAAAAGGGATGATGCCACTCATAAAAGAGAAAATCCCTATTCTTTATCGTGAAATCAAGGCATACACATAAGGGATTGTAGAAAAAGATGATCGCGCTCACTCTCCCAAAAGAAATATTCATGCACACAACTCGACCCATAGGCTTGCCCTTCATGTAATTCACCACTAATATAGAGCAACTGCACTCAAAATCACTTAGGACTTGTGGCTTGTAATGAAGGCTAGGACTAAGGGTAAGACACATGGTTAGCTTTAGTGACTAATTCCACCCTAATGCCTTTACAAATGCCTGTGATCTCCCAACATCTTGTTTAGCTCACTCCACCTTATTTCTCCGTGTTCATCATCTTCATCTTTTTGTGTAACATGAGCCACCCTTATAATATCTAGCAGTTTCACATTTAGCCTTACTATGCAAGAGATAGCACCTATTAACGATTCTTCCTCTTTTGATGATTCGAGGTTTTTCACCCCCATTGATTTACTCATCTCATCACAATTTTGGTGCTACCTCAATTTTAGACTTCTCATTTTTTCCCATATTCTTGCTAACCCCAAAACTTAGGCTTTTGCCTTATTTCACAATCATTCCCTTCTTGCTCCCCATTTCTTGGGCATCAAGCCCCATTTTTCTTTGTTTCATCACTAGCAATTAGGAAGGATGGGTACCAAAGAGAAGGATTAAAAATGGTCTTCAGGCTTGTAATGTGTTTTCAAAAAACGGGTTCAAGGCTCAAACATTGGCCATCAATGGCTAATATTCAAGGTGGTCATTTTGGGTGAAGTGACTTAGCAAAAGAGAGCCTAAGATCATGTTTTTGCCTTGAGTCACACTTAAGGCAAGTTCTAGAAAAGAATCTATGCATGAGATTCACAAAAATCCTTACCATACAAGACATCAGACCTAAAGATTCCACTAAAGTCTTTATCCACACAAGATCTTGATGCAAGACATAAGAACATGTAAATTCATAAGTCACATGAGGAATATACAAGGTATCACAAAGTGTGCTACATTCTCATTCAAAACGCCCATTCATCCTTTCTCATTTTCATGCCACATTTCAAAATTTCATTTCAAAAGTGTTTCTAGTGGTACCTCTCAAAATAGCTCCATGAAAGACTCAAAAACGACATGATATTTTCCCTTAAGAGAGTAGCCTTACAATATATCATCAGGAAGTGCCAACTCGGTTCGACAACAAAGAGAAAAGAAAAAGATAAATGCTCCTTGGGAAAGAACCAGTGTATGAAAAAAACCCTTGGAGTTTGATTAATATTCTACTATTTACACAAGTAACTAAAAGACTTGGGTCATAAAGTGGTATTTAACAATTCAAAAGGATCCAATTTTCATCACAAGCACACTAACGTCTAAAAGCTCATCTATTTCATCTATCCAAATTCTATCCACACAACTAGCCCGGCAAGGGCAATCATCAACAATACTAAAAATGAGCCTGAGAAAGACTCACAATTCTTCATCAAAAATAAAAACAAAAGCTCGACAAGGGCTACATCACACTATCACAAAAGGAAACACAAATGACCCCTCAGAAAACACTCATCCCACCCCCAAACTTAAAAAGTACATTGCACTCAATGTATGCATGCAAATTAACGGGGCTAGAGACTCCCTAAATGGGTCACTCCTCATCATTATCATCAGTGGCTGGACTTGCTCCTGGTGTGCCATTAAATCTTGCCTCTCCTGGATCTTCTATGTCATCCCCTAAGCCCCAAATAAATCATCAATAGGGCCTCTACCTATGGAAGGGGTAGCCATTGCTGCATCAAGAGCACTCATGTTAGGCACCTCCATGGATGTCCGACTTTTCCACTCCCTTACCTTAGTCCAGAGAGAGGTGACATTCCCCACTGCATCCACCAATTTGAACAAAGTTGTAAGGCTCTCATACATAGATTTCAGCTCCCTTTTTACCATTTGAGTGATGAGTGTAGGGAGGCTCCTAGCTAAATTTTGAAGTTGGCTCTCATGAGAGTTGGCCATTTCCATGAGTTTGTGGAGAGCACTCGGTTGGTTGGATGTTGGAAGGGGTGATGCTCCCCGTAGAGGTATTCACCGGAGGTTTGACCCAAAGCTTCTTTATGAGACACGTTCAAATATGGGGCTTGTGGCGACTACTCTAACCCATGGGATAGTGAACCCTCTACCAACCCAAAAGCTTGCATTTTCTTCGCTTAACTGTGGGTACCCGACATCTCTTTTCATGTCTAAGGTGATCACTCCTGAGGCAGGGACATGGATTACATTAGGAAATAATGGCACTCCCGCTTGCAAACACAGTTGAGAAATGAGGACATCATATGGCATGGAGGTGCTGGCCTGTCTTGCCTTTTGCTTCATTTGCTGGGCCACAATCTCCCCAAAGTTAATGGGGACTCTAGACGTGATACAGGCTATGAGAATAGCCATCTCTAAGCTGACCCACTACTCCTTTTTAGAGGGAATGATGCGGCCACAAATGAAATCCAACCATAATTTTGCCTCAAACTTCATATCATGACTGTTATACCATGTAAGTTTCTATCGTTTAACCAATGTGCTCGTACTTTTGTCGAGAGTTTTAAATTATGATGCATATCAAAAATGGATCAGGGAATGAATGAATGAGCACACAATCAAGCAAGCAATGGATGGGGCTGGAGGCTAGGCGCACTGGGTGCCGCGCCGTGCCGGCCAGCCCGACGCATTGTGCCCGACTCTTGACGCTACGAGCAGTGCACCGCGCCCCTATCTCACTGCCTCAATAATATATAAAGCGACTCCATGACTTGAGTTGTCCATTTGTAACATATTTCCCTCGGCTGAAAAGAGAGAATAACATAGGTTTCCTCCATTTTTCATCAAATTACGCCATCAAACTCTGTCCAAATGCAAATTAACTTTGGGTAACAAGTACTAGGCCTATGGGAAGCATCTCTGCAGAGTTGTTTCTTGAAAATTCGCTTAGTATATTTGAACCCCACTGAGTAAAGTTTGTCAGAATTGCTTCAAATTGGATTCTAAATGGCCACAGATAATAGGTAAGCATTGCTCCCTTCTAAACTCTCGAGAAATTGTAGGTTTTTGGTCGAATAAAACGGAGTTGAAGTTATAGTTACCCCTATTGAATGATATTGTATTCACCAATCTCTACTATTGAAATAGTCTTATTTTTTAAGTATAAAGGCCGCAATTAAATGGAATCGCCAGCTATAGGTTGAAACTAATCAAATAAATGAGAATCGACATCCGAGGTATGTTAAGGCTTATTCCTTCGGCAAGTTATTCTTGTCATATAATGACACGACCTATGTTTTTAAGTGTAGATAACGATCCCATGTGTTGTATTAGATTCAGCTTGTAGATAATGCTTATAGATGTTATGGTCAGCTTTTAGTAAATGTATTGAGAATAGATTACAATATCCCTCGTCGGGAAATAGTATGTTAGGTGTGACCCACACTAGAAGCGTTATAGTAAGCCCTCTGTTCTTTTGTTAACTATGTTAGTAGGATTTTGATGTTTTGCTATTGTGCCAAGGCCTTAGAAGCTTAGGGTTAGCTGTTGGGCCTAATTTGGTAAGTTGGACAGCATCAGGCATAGACGGGGGATATAACATTTAGTTTGACGCCCATATAGAAGTAAATCTCTCCTAGAGGTTGTTGGCATACCTTTACACCTCCAGGGCCAGAATTTGAATAGGATGGTCCTACCCTAGAGTCAGTGGGACCAGGGTTGCCCCGGTGGAATGAGTGACAGCCTGCCATCTAGTTAGCTACTTCCAGTGACGATTAGTTTCAGTGGACTTATTGCTTGTCATGCAGGTTCCCCAGGAAGTTATCCTAGTTGTACAAGTCAGATAGACCTCTGGGTACCCTACGGAGGGAAACTTATCAGTAGTTGAATGCAGGGCCAATGCCCTAGATTTTTCTTATAAGATACTCAGGTACAGGTTGTCGTGAGTGGCTAAGTCCAGATAGACTTACCTACGAAGTTAATAATCGTCCAGCAAAGACATAGGGAATCTGAACAGACCAAGTTAAGGTCTAAGGGACTAGAACCATGTTAGTGCAGTATTACCTTCAGGCTAAGAGTTATAGTAAGTTATTTGTGAACGATTAGAGGCTGACTACTCAGGAGCATGTCCAATTAGTAGTATCCCTATAGTTGTTCTAAGCAAAAGGAACTAAGTAATTGGTCATCTACAACCTCACAATTCGCTTATGAGCTATCATTGTCCTAGCATGACCTTCAGAGTATCGTTTAGGCCACTCCAGATTTCTCCCTATCTGGGCCAGACTATTAGAGATTATGATCACTGTCAGGACCCTCTGATCATGTGTAGGCACACAGGTGTGCCTGTTGGCAGTCATACAGACTATCCTAGGGGCAAGTAGCGGTTGTGTTAGGCCTTAAGAGCCATATTCCTTTGGAGTGGTTAGTTGAGATCTGAGTGCAGTATATCGGTTGTTATTAACCCCACATAGGATAGCCTTCCATTGACCAACTTCAGGGTTGCTAACTGTGTCATCGCCTACGGGGCTATTGACCTCTCAAAGGAGCTATATGGTAGTGTTATCGCCTATAGGGTTAAGTATCGCTCTAAGGAGCTATATAATGTCTAATAGGACCATTTACAAGCCTACTACATAGTTAAGTCAATCCACGTATGGAGCTCTTTTATGTCGTATCAGCATCACTGACCCTTGTCGAACCTTGTGTGAACAGGGTACAGTTACAGGAGCCCACTAGTCTCAGACACAATTATAGGAGTCCAGCGGGCTCAGATGCGGACCTAGAAGCTAGGTAGGTTGGCTATAGTACCAATAGGGTCAGAAGAACCTAGGTAGGGGTTTATAGATTGAATTGTACTTTCCAGGGCTTATGGGGGCCCCGCTAGGTTATTGCTATGTAGCTTTTACCTTCCACGCTTATAGGGGCTAGGTTAGGTTCTTGTTTGTATATTGCTTGCTAGGTATAGCCTATGAATGTATAGTTGTACAGTCTCAACTCATATATGTTTAGTGATTTACTGGATGCAAGTTATGAAAAAGAAAGTTTACAGGTTATCTTCTGCTCCTTCTTGCTATTCACTTTCAGTTCTTTATCAGCGTTTATTTAGCTTTTCATTACTACCTTACATATTCGATATATATTGTGCTAACGCCCAACCATGGGGCGCTGCATGCTTGCTTGTAGGTTTATAAAGACAGATTGTGAGACCTCCTAGCAGTTATTCAGGGTCAGCAGTTTGGACAACTCCTTTCATTCAGAGTTGCCAGGTTGTAGATATTTATCTATCTTTTCTTTGTACAACATTTGGGTAGGTCGGGGCCCGGTCCTGATTAATATCTTCACTCGTAGAGGCTTGCGGACAATAGTATTCAATTAGTTGGTTATTGTTGGCCGTGTGGGGTCCATGTATGTTGATCTTGGGCAGAATTATATGCCCAAGTGATACTCAAATACTTCATTTCGTCTTGTTTATCTATTGATAGTTGTACATTTTCATGTGATTTGTAGTTAAAATGTGAATTTATACTAACCAACATGATTAGTGTTGTTTTGCAGGAAAAACGTAATTTTAGGAAGCTAAGATGCATGTTGGGAGAAATCGAAAATAGATTCGGAAGTGAGCAGTGGAAAAGGCCAAAGTCATGCAACAAATTAAGGGGCTCCGCGATGGAGCCGTGTCATGCTGCCATCGCGGATGCATTGTACTCCGGATGACAAAAATAGGCCAAGATTCAGTGAAGGTCCGCGTTGGGGCCGTGGCACGTTGGCCAAGCCCCACTTTGCACGCCATGGCACGTTGGGAATAATTACCTAGAGGACCGGATTCCAGTGAGGGTTCGCGTTTGTGGCGTGTCACTGAGGCAGTGCTCCGCGATGCACTCCGTGACACATTTCTTGTTATTCTAGGAAAAATTCCCACTTGTATAAAAAGCACACTTAGGTTTATTTTTAATTATTCTGACTTGGTTGAGCAAGAATGTGGGTTACAGACAGTTGAGGGGACGAAATTCTTAGGGTTCTTCTCTATCTCTTTCTTCCTTATTTCAATTATTTGTATGATTTACACTCATTTAACGATGTTTAATCCACAAATGAGTGGCTAAATTCACTTTTTGCTGAGGTTAAGAACATTTCTAGTGGAATGTAATTATTGATCATTTTGGTTTTTCATCTTTTCTTCTATGGTTGTTCTATTAATTCTTGTTCTTACTGCATTGATTTTTGGCCAATATTAATGTATATCTAAAAAATCCGGTTTGCGCTTGAAAGAGAAAGAAATTGGAAAGTTGTGAATTAATAGGATATGATCTCTTCTTGGTTTGGGAAAATTGATAATTGATTTACCTTCAGAATAGAAATATATCTGAAAGTCGTATTAGTCAATTAAGGAATCGGTTTCGTATGGCTAGAACATGAATTTCTTCTTATCACAGAAATGTAGGTGGAAGGTTCATGATTCTTAAGTTGGGTTAAATACGAGAGTTTTAATCCATAGGCAGTAATTCTTGACTAGCAACCGAAGGAAAGATTAACCAATTTGTATCAATAAATTGCTTCCCTGCATGTTCGTTTTAGCCTCAGCATGCTCATTACTATAGTTCAGACTCAAATTGTACATTTACTTTAGAGTAGTATAAATTAGGAAACAAACTCCCAAAAATATTCTTGAAACTATTGTCCGCATTATTAGAGTTAGAGTGTATTAACACTTAATTAGATTATTACCTTGGTCCAGTTCTTATGGGATCGATACTTGGCTACTCTAGCCATTTTACTACTTGTTCGACCACGTGCACTTGTGTGCAGGCATTCCAAACCACCGAACATATGTCTTATTTTATGCATTGGCCGTGTGGGGCCTAGTTTAAGTGCTTATTTTCCTTTCCGTTATAACTAGATAGCACAGTGGTCTTGTCGGCCCGTGTAGGATCCCTATTAATGTTATGTTGGCTGGATTAGTTGTTTTCTCTTATAGGTGCTTCTTGGTGTTGTCAGCCTGAGGATGTGTTTACAGCTGATATATAGCAGTTTGTCTTCTTGATTTTTAGTCGCTAGCAGGCACCAGAAGTGCCTATGCCCAACTAGGTCAGCCCAGCTTCCAGTCTGCATTAGGTGCCAGTCATGCCTCCCATGGCGGGGCGTGACAATGGAGAGAAATTTTTCCACTCATGGAAGCCCATAGAAGAGTGTTAGCCGCAATGATAGGGGATATCCAAGTGAACTGGTTCTTCATGTCAACAATGGTAGGGTCAATTTCATCTCCTAGAACAGATAGTTGATAGCTACCAGAGTTATGTCCACCTCCACCCCTCGTACCATGACTGACAATAGGAAGGGGAAATCGTAGAATTTGCCTCTGTGGTTCATGCTATCCTGTCATACCTGGTAGGAAGCACAGAACTCTGGCACCAAGTTAGGATATTAGCTTGGTAGAGGGTTGGTGAAAGTATGCCATTTCTTGTCCGTTAATCGAGCGGTGATATTGGGAAGGTCACCATGTAATCTTACCAAGTCAAATCTCTTTTTGACCGTGATTGATCGGCCCTTGCATATGGCATAGTGCCCCTTCATGTCGGGCACACAAAATGTAATGGCCTTCGTAGCATTTGGGGGTGTTACGAAGGCCTTGTCTTTTCCCTTGCGTTTAGTGGTTGATGAGACTGGGGCCTAGCCCTTATCGGTGTTCTTGTATAAAGACATTATCTGCAAATATGATGTTAGTGGCAGCCTCAATGCATTGAAATGAAATAACTAACACTATTCTAAAATTGAAATGAGAAGCAAAGATGAAAAATTATCATTCCAAGAAGTGGCAGCACCAGTGATGCATTGGCGAGCCACTGGATTGTATCCGCGAACAGCTAATGAACCGCTTGTGAAAATAGTAAATTGGGGTAGTAAATATTCCACCGCCAATAGAGCGGCGAGTCGCCTGTCCCGAACCGCCGATGTAGCACGTGATCAAAGCAGTGGCTAGAGGCCAACTTTAGCTCGAACTGGTGTTCCATAGGCGTATCGCTGGACCCGACCGGTGAATAGCCAATAGTCGTCATCCCAATACATTCCCATGAATTTCAATGTCACCATTTCACATACATGCACTCTTATCACATCAAAGCACTACCTTTACCCATAAAAAGGACCAAAATGACGATTGAATGGCCTAACCTAATCTATCATAGGGAAAAGCATGTCTCTTTAATCCCTTTAGGGTTACTTAGACTTCACCCCATTGAACTCTATATAAGATTAGCAACTTCCCCCACACCCATTCAGCAATAAGCTTCTATCATCCCACAAATTTTATATAACCACAAATAGAGTAGCAATCATGAATATATTGGGGGGAATGGAAGTGACAAGGAGGGAAATGTATTTTATAACCAAATGCATATGCAACTAAAGTTCCATTGAATACAAAAAATCAGAAAGTTAGAGGTACATTATCGCTCTTGAGAGAATATTTAATAGAGACTAGCCGCAGTTGTGGGACCTTGGTGATGCTCAACAATGGAAAACTCTTGAGGATTTGTTAGTAGAAAAGAAGATTGTGAGTGTAGTGGAAATTTTGTGGAAAGGGTGAGAGTTTTTATAGGTGAGAGTGTGGTTGGTTGAGGAGAAGGTGGAGTGTTAATGGTGAGTTAATTGTAGGGGAAGTGGAAGAGAGGGAGTTATGAGAATGTAGAAAGGTGGGGTGTTGGAAAAATAAAAAGGTGTGTGGGAAAGTGGTAAAAAGAAGAAAAAGAGAAGTCTAAGGGTCATTATTTTTTTATTAGGGAATCTCAAGAAGATTTTGGGTCAGGTGGCTCCACATTTAGTTCAGATTTTTAAAATACAACCCGTACCTTTACCGGTGCTACACCGACGATCGCTGTTTTGATCTGGCAATTCACCGCCTTACTATTTCGTGCTTGAATTAATGCTCAGTTTATTGTATCGCAACCAGCGATTGACTGGCGGTTCGCAAACTAAATACGGCATTCCGCCGGTGGATCGTTGCTTGGGTACCCACTGCTTAGGTATTCTGGGTTGCACTGGCGATTAAACAGCAGTACGTGCTTTTGCATTGGTGGTTCTCCAGCTTGTCCACCGGTGTAATAGTCGTGTTCCCATGTTTATTCTTGCATGCTTAAGGGCGCAGCGGTTCATGCATCTGGATCGACGATTCGCCGGTCCAGTGCGTTGCCTTTCTTGTTTTTGTGCGTCCTCTCCTTGCTTCTCACCTCACTAGTCCTACAAAATAAAAAAAATAATGAAACATGAAAATATTCAAAAATAAGACACTCAGTTTGCATCCTAAGAAGCGCCTTAATTAACGTCGTGGCATGACGTTTTACTCATTTAACATTCACTCTTCGAAGGCTCATCCTCCGACACAGCCTCCTTCATCTCCACTCCGCTATACTCAATCTCTTCATGCAATACTCCATTCACTTTACATTCATCTGGAGGTTCAGTGGAAAGACACACCTTAAAGTTGACCGCTTCACTTCCAACTCAGAACTTGTGCTCATCTAGCTCCACATCTACCAAAGCTTGACCTGTGGCGAGCAATGGTCTCCCCAGAATGATTTACACTTCTAAATCCATTTCACAATCAAGAACCACGAAATCATCTAGTAGAATAAATTTATCCACCATCAGTAATACATCCTCTAGCACACCCACGGGTTTCTTTATGGAGTGGTCAGCCATTAACAACCTCATTAATGCGGGTTTGGTGTTCCCAAGCCCTAATTTCTTCAAAATGATAATGGGCATTAGATTTAAACTTGCACCAAAATTGCAAAGGGCTTTCTTAAACACTCATAACCTAATAGTGCAAGGAATTGTGAAGGCTCCTGGATCTTCTCTCTTTGGGGTAAGATTGCTAATCATAATCACACTATAGTGATGTGTTGTCTCTTTGATGCCTACGTCTACCACCTTTTTCTTTTTCAATATCTCCGTCATGAACTTGGCATATTTGGGCAATTGAAGTAAGGAATCCAGCAACGGTATATTAATGCACAATTTACTAAACATGTCTATGAATTTACTAAACTGATCATCCTTCTTTTTCTGGGATAAACATTGTGGATTAGGGGGTGGAACTCTTAGTTCTTGCTCCTTATCATTTGAGGCCTTCATGCCTTCTTCTTCTTCATCAACATTTGTGGGAACTTCATCAGCCTCTTTCTTACCTTCTTCTTCAACATTTTCTACAACGCTTGGTACTTTTAGCACCACTTCAAATTCATTTTAATCCATTGTTTTAGGAGCAATAGCCTCCTCAGGCTTCACACCTGCATCTCCAACCATCTTATCACTCCTCTTAATGATACCCATGCATTGACTGTCTTTCTTCAGGTTTGGCATTGTATCACTTAGGAGTGTTCCTTTCATTTGGGGGTTCATTCAAGAGGATAAATGATTTATTTGAGCTTGCAAATGCTTAATTTAGGCTGAATGGGAACTCACAGTTTGGGCAAGGTTAGACACCCCCTTTCAATTCTTTGATCTGCTGTCAGTTGATTCCACTTTCATGAGGACTCTCTCTAACATTTCTTCAATTTTTGATCTACCCGCATTGCTCTAACCTGGCTGATTTTGGGCGTTTTCAACTTTAGGAGGGGAAACATATGGGTTTGAACTTCAATGATAGCGATCTCCCTCTCAATTTTGCTCTCTAGTGCCCCATCTTTCATATCTATTAGGCCATCCTTGTGCGTCGTAGTTTCTCCAACCTTGATTCTCCTCCCATGGGCACCAAGGGCCTTGATTAGTCCCTTGAAACCCGATTCGAGAACCCCCCATCTGAGTTGCCATGTATTGGCACTCCGTATCGTATCTCGGTGGCGACGATTCTCCTTCAAAGTGCAAAGGATCCAGCATACCAACAACATGTACAACTTTGGGCCCTGCGCCTATCACATGTTTAGACATTAGTTCCAGATGCATTATTATGTTAGCAAAATTTACATCTCGCTCTTCATATCTTTTTCGCAACTCAGCTACCAACATACTAGAACCGATATCATGCATCGATACATTGGTCTCTCTCATATGCCATGCTCGATTTGTCTTTGTCATTGTGTCCAAAAGGGCCTTAGCTAATCCATATTTCTGATCCAAGATTGATCCTCTGGATAAATTATTGGCAATGAATTTTTTAATAGACTCTAGAGCTCGATAGAAACTTTGAAGGAGCACTCCATCAGGGAGACCATGGTTGGGGCAAAGGGAAACCTCCTTCTTGAATCTTAGCCATGCTTCATACAACGATTTTCCTGGCTCTTTCCTAAAGTTCGTGATATCATCCCTCAGCTACAATATTTTTGATAGAGGGAAGAAATGATCCAAAAATGCATAAGTTAATTCTTGCTACGGTGTAATGCGACAAGGAGGGAGTTCCTCCAATCACATAGTCTTCTCTCCAGTTAGGGAGAATGGGAAGAGCTTTAACCTGATAAACTCTTGACTTATATTAGTTATGGTGAAGGGCTGGCAGATCTCTATGAAATTCCTCAAGTGGCAATTTGCATCCTCACTCGGTTTGCCCCCGAATAGCCCTTTCATCTGTAGCAAATGTAGAATTGTACTTGTGACATGGAACACGACATTCCCTACCATGGGTGGTGTCGAATGACTCCTATAATTTCGGGCATCACTGGATTATCTTCTTCATGCTCAATATTACCCTCAACTGAGCTATCCCCTGCTCTTGAGTGATGACTCATATGACCTTACCCTAACAAACACAGCAAGATTAATGTGAACACTTAAGATGCAAGAATAAATAAAATTAACAATCAACAGAAAAATAACAAGTGCTAGTCCCCGGTAATGGCTCCTTTTTTGATAACGTCCAAATAAAGTCTTAATTACGAAAGAGCGTAAATGGTCATTGTATCAAAGCAAATATCCCGACAGATGTTGGGGTCGAATCCCATAGAAACTAACAAGTGATATACGCAATTGTTGTTTGAAAAATTGAAATTAGTTCGCACCACTCAAAAGAAATAAGCAGTAAATAATTTGGGGGAGACTTGATGTTAATAATATGGTATACATTCTAACTTAGCTAATTAGAATAGCAAAATAACCAAAGTTGTAGAAAATAATGAGAAGGATTAGAGGTGTGGTGTAGATGCTGTGCTAATTAAACAAGGCTACACTACATCATCTCATCATTCCAAATTTGTAAATAACTTTGGGCAGGTGGGCATTCTATGTTTTTCAACCTCATACATCCCCTGTCTAGAGTTCTTTCGAACCACTAGACTTAATTAAGTCAACCCAATCAAGTTTGAATTAATAGCTGCACTAATTTCTAGACATTGGCTATTAATTAGGATCGAGAATATGGGTTTTGGCTATGTCTATCCCAACTCCACAACATCACATACATTTCCCTATTGAATTTTCTCCCAATACTCAATTCTTCTCTTTCAAGCAGAAATCAAGTGAGAGAAGTGGTCCCACATCTTCAACTATGGTTCTTTAATTATAAATTAGAGAGAACTTAACAGATATACATTAATCAAGCAATATTAAGATGAATCTAGCAATACCAAACTTAATTAGGCTCTCATCACTGCACACCTCTAGCTAATGATTTAGCTATTCATAATAAAGAAACTAAAGAGCATATTTAATAATAAATTCATTGATTTCAACAATAAGAGTAGAAAAATCAAATTCATCAATATGTCTTCAACAATGGTGGTACCTTGCTACAGAGGTAGAACAAGAAAAATAATATTTAACAATTTCCACCAATAGAATTCTACTTTCTTCCTCTACAAAGAGAATGGTCCCCCAAAAGCTAAAAGTTAAGACCTGATAGGGCCTCCTCCTACCTAAAAACTATAGAACAAAAGATAGGCAAACCTCTACTATCTGGCAACTTCGAATAAAAGGAGCTGACCAATCTGCTGACTCTGAATAACTGCTAGTAGGTTCCAAAACCTGTCTTTCTAAACCTGCAGGCAAGTATACAGGGCCGCATATATGGGAGTTAGTACAATATGTACCGAGTATGTAAGGCAAATAAAAATAACTGAATAGAAGCTGATAAAGAACTGAAAGTAATCAACAAAAATTAGCAGAAGCCATGGCCGACATCTAGTAGACATTTATACAAATGGGAACTTAAACTGCACGGTTATACACTCATAATTTACATCTAGAAGCAAGTACGGAAAAAAAAGAACCTAACCTGGTTGCCATAAGCTTGGAAGGTACAACAAACACAGAGATAACCTATCTAGGCACCCATAAGCCTTAGCAAGTACAAATCAATCTATATACCCCTAACTAGGTCAGTATGGTTTCACAAGTAACTATAACCAAACCTATCCAGCTTCTAGGACTACAACTGAGCCCATGGGCTCCTGTAAATGTATCTGAGCCCTCTAGGTTTCTGTTTTGTACCCTGGCTCCCAAGGCTCCACTGAAAGTCAGTAATGTCGTTTTGGCATAACGGAAAGCCATACGCAAATGGATTTCGATACGACCTTGTAGGACTGAATATAGTCCTTTTAGACGTCATATAACTCTTCTAAAAAATCTGTAGCCTCGTAGGAAATGATACAATTAGCAATCCTGAGGTCGTTTGATGGGAGACCAACTAAGGTGGGTCAATCCCTATAGGTTTACGGTTTTATAACCTCACTATAGTCACTCAATAGGCATACCTAGTTCTTTAGGCCTAACACAACCGCTACTCGCCTCTAAAACAGTCTATAAATCTACCAACAGGCGCACCCCATGTGCCTATATCTGACCAATGGGCCTGGCAGCGTTCTCCTACAACCTCTATCTGTTTATACCATCTAAGGTGAGGTCTAGGGTGAACTAAGCGATACTCTAAAGGTCATCATAGGAAAATGATAGTTCATAAGGGAACATCAAGGTCATAGGTGACCAACTATTTAGTTCCTTCACCTAGAACAACTACAAGGCTGCTACTAATCGGATATGCTCCTAAGCAGTCAACCCTAACTTCCCATAGGCATATTCCTATAATTATTAGCCTGAAGGTAATGCTGTGATACTACGGTTTCTAGTCCCATAAACGTCTATCTGGTCTGTCCATAAAACATAAAGCTCCCCTGAATAATTCATAGCCCCGTAGGAAGATATATCTGGATTTAGCCCTTCACGGCAACATGTACGTTGGCGTTTGCAAGAGTAGCCCGGGGCATTGACCCCAACTCTAATCCCTAACAATTTCCCCCCCTTAAGACGTTACTTAGTCTATCAGATTTCTAACAACTGGGTTGGTTTCCTGGGTGATCTATACAATAAGCACTAAGGCGAATAAAGCTAACGGTCACTAACAGTAGCCAATCATATGGAAGGCTATTGGTCAGTTCATTAAGCAATCCTGGTGCCATCGACTCGAAGGTAAGACCATCCTATCAAGATTCGGTCCTTGGAGTCATCAAGGTATGCCAACAACCTATGGGCGAGCTTTACTGTCTATATAGGCGTTAAACAGAAAGTTATATCGCTCAGCTGTGCACTATGCTATCCAACATTACCAAGTTAGCCCTAACAACTACCCATAAGCTTTTAAGGCCTTTGTACGACAGCAGGATGTCAGAATCCCTCCAAATTGTGAACAAATGAACGTGGAAATCTCTATGATGCTCCCAACATTTGTCACACTGTGCATACTTTACCCCGACGGGGAATACTATAATCTAACCTCAAATCATTTTGTAGTAGCTAACCACAACATATATCATCATTATCTATTTGTAGAAGCTAATAACAAGATACATACATTCAAGTTACTTACAAAGGTATAGGTCGTATCACTATACGACGAGAATATTCGCTGAAGAGCTTACCCTTAACATACCGTAATTGCTGATTTCTGCTAGCCCAATTTTACTCCAGCCTAGAACCAATAATTCCTTCAACTTATAACCTCTTTGTTGATGTAATAAATCTGCTCTTAATCCATGAGAATATCTAGCAACATTCAATAATATTCACAACATCCCCAAAAACTCACAAAATTTCTGAGAGTTTAGAATGTAGAAATAGTTACTTATCACTTGTAAACGCATAGGAATTGATTAGAAGTGAATTCTACAACTTCTACTCAGTGAGACTCCATCAAACCGGGCTAATTTTCAAAGAAATAACTCCATAGAGATGTTCTTCATAGGCCTAGGAATCATTACCTGAGAAGAATTGATGTTTGGTGGTGATTTAACGGCGTAATTCGGCTTCACTTTGATGAAACCCTAATGAACTTTGTCTCTAGAGCTGAGCTACTTATATAGGAAAGGTTTAATGAACTTCACATAACACTGAAACATATATATAAGGAGGTAGTGGAGGGGGCTGCAGCACGTCGCTGGGGAAGGGGGCGCAACGTGGCGCTCCTTGCGCCCTGCCTTTGGCTTTGACCTCCTACTCTCTCGAAGATGTACACATGTGCTCCCCTCTTCAGGCCTTTTCCTGCACGTGCCATGCTCCCGAAAATATCACAAGAACACATACACGTCCGCTAATCAATGGCAACTTATAGGGTCTAACATCACCCCCCCCCCCAGGAACATTCATCCTTGAATGTAATTTAATCTTAAGAGGTTCTGTCCTTATGCTTTTGCCTGAAAGTTTGGACAGAGTCTCCTCTAAAATATGGATTATTTGGAAACTTGAATGTAGAAAAATCCAACATATGCATCTCACAAGATGCTACTTGCAACTGAATAACATAGTTCCTCGACATATATTCAAGCAACTAATAACAATACCAACAATGGCAACTTATACAACACCTGAAACTATCTTGCCTTAACTGAAATTTTCTGAGTTGTATACTCTCATCGTGGAGCGTGGAACAACTAAGGAATCTAGACTTTGTGTCATCCTTAACTTCCCAAGTCATCTCTTCTACCTTTCAACTTCTCCAAAAGACTCTGACCGAGGCTACATCCTTGGTTCGTAATCTATGGACCTGTTGATACATGAGGATATTTAAACCTCCTCGTAGAACCACTCTTCTGTGAGATGAACATCCTCGAGTGGGACAACCCAAGAAGGGTTTCCTACGCACTTGCGTAGCATTTATTCTGAAAAACTGGATGAGTTGATTCTAATCCCGAAGGAAACTCCAACTCATAGGACACTTGGTTGATCTTTTAGAGGATCCGATAAGGCCCGATGAATCAACGGTTGGGCTTGCCCTTCTTGTCGAATCTCATCACACCATTCTTTGGAATTTTTTTTAATGATAATAAGTTATCACATCAACCTCTAAGTCCCTACGACATACATTGGAATAGCAGTATTCACAACTCTGGGTTGTCAATAAAATGCTCTTTGATGAGCTTAATCTCCTCTTCTGGTTGGTGCATCTTGCCAAGTCCCATTAACTCTGATTCACTCATTTCAAACCATCCTATGGGAGATCTGCATTTTTGCCTATAAATAGCATCATAAGATGTCACCTTGATGGTAAAATGGTGACTGTTATTATATACAACTCCATAAGAGGTAGGTGGTTATCTCAACTTTCTTGAAGTCTAGTATACATTCCCGTACATATCTTTGAGCATTTGAAATGTGCACTTAACTTGGCCATCATTCTGGGGATGAGGAGTTGTACTCAAGTTAATCCACGCCCCAATCCGATCTGACCCAACTTCCAAAGCCTAGATGTGACTCGTGCCACTCTATAGGGATTAATAGACACTGGGACATCATGTAGCCAGACTATTTCTTTGATATACAACTAAGCATAATCTTTAGATGAAACATAATTCTGTTCGGCAAGAAATGAGTAGATCCCATTAGTCGTTCAACAATGACTCAAGTAGGGTCTAATTTACACCACGTACGAAGTAATTCTATAATTAAATTCATATTGACTACCTCCCATTTTTCACACAGGCACGTCTATCTCCTGAGTTAGACCGCTAAGTTTTCGATGTTCGGCCTCTCCCCGTTGGCCATTGGATCTGCTACATCTCAATCATAACTTTTTTTTTCTATATCATCAGTAGATTTCTTTTATAACCTGATGCGTTTTCGTCAAATCTAGGTAGATAGAGTAACAGATGTGGCATACCTTTGCTATAGTATACCAACGAAGCCCTACCATATTTGGAATGCAGAGTCGACTTTTGGGTCTCAAGACTCTGCCCCTTGCTATCTCGAAGGCCGATGACTCCATCTATTGGGCCTTATCTCTTGAATGTACTAGGCTAGGGTCTTCGTCCCATTAATTCTTTGCCTCACCAACTAGAGATGATATTGCAGTATTCGAGGTGAAAAACTGATGCTTATTTCTCGTCATTTAGTAGTGATTTCAAACTCTATCAGCCTGCTACAGCCTAGAGGTGGTTCTGTTCTCTTCCAGAGCTAGATGCTCATGTCATGCCCTTACTTTATAGCCTGAAATCTGGTATTGGTTCCCCATGCACCGTACTGGCAAGGATATTACTAGCTAAGTCTACTAACCTATATCGTCCTGTCACACGCTCTGTCCTGTTCCCATCATATAGTCTCGCTGACCCTCAACATAATAAGATGGGGCCCACAACCATTATTCTGTGGATATTCACTACCGCCATCAACATACTACAATAGGATTAATCAATTTCTGACCTAAGCTTTGCTATTGCTGGGTCTACTGCTTATGGACTCTCACATATACTAGATTGCTCCTAGCAATCTTACCTTTCATCCTGATTTTTACTGTAGTGAAGGTTTAGGTGGCATACTTAAGTACTAGGTGTCTTGACCACTTTGCTAACACCCCCAGGAGTCAACAGGTCTAGCCCTCCTTTACTATTTACTCTTGGCAACATAGCGTCAATACTTACGCTCTCTTTTATATTAAGAAAGGGATTGGGAGGCGGGAATAACCATATCTTACTATGGTGGGGCTAAGGTATGAAACCTAATAGACTTTAAAGGCTGGAGGAAAAATCTCACAATTTCACAACCTCTCGCACCTTTCAGATAATCCAACAATAACTATTGTCCCTGTCTAATACTGAGTATCTACTAAGTAAGCCAAGATATATATACTACACTCCTAACCTCCTATCCCTCGGGTGTAAAGAACTGGGAACAGTGCTGGCATGTCAGTTATCTTATAAAGTTCCTGGTGCCCTAGGGGGATGCTGGGGATATTGAAAGAATATCTCTTCTTCTCCCTCAGGCTGGGCAGTCCCCCAACTGTTGCACCTCGCTGGTACCCTCTCCTACTATTGTATCTAACTTGTAGCTGGCTGTAGTCTGTCTCATATCAAACATTATTCTTGACATACATAACAAACTAAGCTTAGGGACTTAACCCTATACAACTCTACTCCATAGCACGATCTGAGAAGAAGAAGGGGTAACCATACTATCATGCCTCGTAGCTCCCTCTTGATATAATGTGGTGCACAACACATTTATAAACAAGACTCTACTAGAAATGACTTGCAAACTCCCTAGGATATGACATTGCTCAGATATCAAGTTTGTCACGCCCACCTTAGGAGGTGTAACTGGCACCTATTGCCATACTGTACTTTGAGCTGACCTGGCTAGACACATACACTTCTGGTGCATGCCAGTAGCATATAGCAAGAAAACAAATAACTCTATCTAGGTTGTAAATACAACCGCAGGCTGACTAGGCCACAACATATTACCTGCATAAGAAAACTAACCAAGCAGTTGATAACACTCAAACTCACACTTCCTATAAAAGTATGAAGCGTTCATTGCCAATAAAGAACCCAACTAAGAGGTTGGGGTTGAACCCACAGGGAATAGGGAAAGATCTAAACTAATGCTGATAATTGAACTTGTTGGTGGATTAACTCCAAACTGGGGGTTTAAAAAGACAATATTAAAACAAAGATTAAAATTTTGAATCAGATTTGCAAACAACAAGGGTAAGTGTTCCCATGGATTCATAACTACTTCGGGTATACACATGTTTTCAATCCCAATTCTTACTTATAGAACTAATAAGTAGGGTTTATCCAAATGCCTGGTTCGTCCCTATTGGATGATTGTACTCAATAACCGGGTCAGGTCTCATGAGCGATTTCAAACTAATCGTTATCAATATGTTCCAAATTTAACTATCCCGTGACCACAACTCAAGTTAATACAATGATCATAAAGACCAAGGCTTTGTTGTAATTTTCTTTTCCTAATCTCTACTTCTCTATGTTCAAGCAAGTAAAGAAATCGGGCAAGTCCTAACATTGTACACCATTAAGAAACGTTTAGACATGAAGACAATACAATACAAGCTTTTTACATTAGTTTTGAATCACTTTTTTGTAACCCTAATTTGTTAATCCACCATGGTTCTCACAACTCGTAGTTGTGGAGGTTTTAGACTCTCATGGTTGTAAGATTATAATTTGTATTCATAGACAAACACATAATTAAATATTTACAACAATAATTGGAAGAAAATCAGATTTGATTATCAAAGAACAATCTCAAGAACAATGCAGCAAATCAAGAATTTGATCCCAAGAATTGCTCCTCACAACTTGATAAAAATTCACAAAAATAGTTCTTCACACGTCTACTAACTCAATTCTATCCTTCTCTCTATCTAATTTGCTACTCTATTACATAGAAATAAAGGGTATTTATAATAGTAGAGTAAGCCTTCCTTATTCCTTCATGTAGTGGAATAATTAGCAGTCTTGAATTTGGTTAACTATTGGAAGTTGGTACGACTGGACAATGCTCTTACGAGTCGTACAATGCCTATCATAGTCTGATCTTGTGAAATTGGGCATCCTCTGAATATTTTCACATGTGCTGTGGTACAACTCGTACCTTGATATCACGACTTGTGACTGCCTCGTTCTGTAGGATTTTCCAATCACATTTTCTCTGAATTTCACCATGGCTCTTTGGTGCGAGTTGTATGTGGTCATCATGACTCATATCTTCCATTCATACCATGAGCTTTGACTAGTGTAATATTTCTATAATTTTCCACGACTGCTATGGTACGGCTCATTCCAAGATGGCACGACTCGTACCAAGAGTCGCACATGGCCAGTGCCTTATGCAGTTCCTCTGAATTATATCATGGATGCTATGTACAACTTGTACTTCCAAGGTACGATGCATACCGAGGTCTGGAATTTCACCATTTTCAGCACTCTTTTCCCTTCTTTTGCACATTTAAACTCCAACACATAATTTCCCTAAAAAAAGTAAAAATGCATCATATATGTATAAACACAACTAAGACCATGCATATTTTCTATGTTTTAAGCGTCGAAAGTTCTGTAAATTCACAGCGCATCAACACCTTCAACTTAAGACTTTTACATGTCCTCAGGGGAAGAAAATAAAAACTAAACTCTTTGCTTAACTAGAAAATAAACCTAGGATACTACAGCCAACATCAAACAAAATTTTCACTATTTACTCAAAGAGCTTTTGACCCTTTTCCCGTGAACCAAATCAGCCCATGCACTAGAAGCAACTACAAAACATCATAAACAGGGATCAAGACATGTCATCTAGCTATTAAAAGATAGTCAAGTCATCACTGGTACTTTAAACGCAAACCATGTACCTTCACACAAATGAAGTCCCCCACTCACAGATATAGTAAAATGTATAACATGGGACTGAACAAGCGAGACTCACATTCTCACAAAGAAGTTCCAAATACTACATATCAGATACCATAGGCTTTCTCTTATTTTCTCTACTTCAATTTACCAGATGGTCAGGTTAGGATCACTATAGGACTTACTTTAGCTTGGTTTGTTGGCTTTCAGGCTGGGTATGATAGACATGGAATCTTTTGAATGACTAAACCCCTCCTTGGCACTACATACATGTGACTCCATTTTTTCACTTTTTTCACCCTTTTTTCTTCTTTCATTTTTTCCTCCCTTTTCACCCTTTTTTTCACTTGTATGAGTGTGCTGTGTTTTCAAAATTTTATGCATCTTTCTCTTTTTTTATTTTGTTTTCCAAATGTTTCTTTCTTTTTCTTTTGTCACACTACACCTCATTTTTCACCTTTTTTCTTTTCTCTTCCTTTTTCACCTCCCCAATCTTTATGTACCCCTACCCTTGCCATCATCAACTTAGGCATTTTGACTATGTTGAGGTTCACTGTTACACCCCACAAATTCATGACATTTAGATGGTCTATTTGCATGTTGGTTAAGAGTTTTAGAATGTCATACATGCTAGGACAAGGCCCGGGGGAAGACCGGACAAGCGCCAAGTCAGAGCTTCGCAAGGCAAATGCGACTTATAAATTGCATTCGACAAATGCAACTTAAAGAGGAAGTCGGGCAAAGCCCCTCCGCGATGGCCAACGTGTCACGGAGGGCTCACCTCCGCATTGACCGGCGTGTCACGGAGGTGAGGTCCAGCCCCAACTATATAAAGCCCCCACTTCGTTTTAATTTCATTTCTTATCATCTCATTTCAAGAAAACGTCCAGCAACAGTTAGGGATGAGGGTTTGAAGTAAAATTCCTTTCGATTACGCCATCAAACACGGTCCAAACTCAAATTAACTTTGGATACCGAAGTATAAAGCTGTAGAGAACATTCCTGCGGAGTTAGTTTCGCAAGAATCGTCTGGCGAAGCGACAACCCGCCGAGTCAAGGTAAGTGGAATTACTCCAAACTAGTGTTAATATACTCTTAGCCCTAAAATGAGTATTTCTCCCTTCTAGACTTCCGAGAAATAGAGAGTTTTCGGCTGTTTTCTGATAAGTCAAAGTTTGGGCTATATATATATATATATATATTCAAAGTAGCATTTTCTTCCAGAATATTGATGAATTTAGTTCTAATTGCTATAAATATGAATGTAGTTGGAAGAAATAGCTGGATATTGGCCAAGTTATGCCAGTTGGTCAAGAAGTCAGTAACTAAGGTATGTAAAGCTAGTTTCTTCGGCAAGTTAGTAATTTTAGTATAGTGAAATAGGATAAATTTCAGAAGGAAGTTCCAGAAAGCCGAGTATTAAGTATGTTTGTATTGTTATGCCATATTCATAATAAAAGTCAATAAATCAGTATTAAACCGCGGGATATTATTTAAGACTCAGTACCAGATTTAGTTTAATTCAGCCAGAGAATCAGAATAGAATATCAACACATTAACAGTAATATTAGATTTATTATACATGTTACATGTGATTATGTTGTTTGTTGAGACCTGGTTGTGTTATGTGGGAACCCTTAGAACTTCCTTGCCACCCCAGGTTTAATAGTTGTATCGACTTGCCCGCCAGAGGGTGAGGATACGTCACTCCAAGGAGTGGCATGCCGTCCGCAGTGGGACGAAGATGGGATGCAGCATTCCCCATAGCTGGTTGATCAGCAATATAGCATACCCTATCCAGTGCTTGCGCCCAGGGAACGGATTACAGATTACAGATACAGATCTCAGATTACAATTACAAGAGTCCTTCAGACTCAGATACTGTTATAGTCAGGGGCCCAAAGAGCCTAAGCTGCATACCCAGGGGGCCAACGGGGTGCTCGTAGTTGTTAGGTGAGTGGAGTGAATTTATTTTTGGGTGGTTTGACCCGGGTAGAGGTATATAGACAGCGTGTTGATTGGCACCTTCCGGCTTATGGGGGCTGGTATAGGTTCTTGTATGCTATATATATATATATATGTTACTCATTAAGTTGATAAATAGCAGGACGCCGCATCGACATGTATGATTCTTATCTTCTTCCCAGTACAGTTAAGCTCGGTACAGATTCCGCTATTCCAGAAAGTTTTAGCTATCCTCTGTAATTTCAATAACTACTCGTTTAATGTTTATCTTCAGTTATGTTCAGTTTTGCTTTGCATACTGGTTACCAGTGGTACTGACGCCCGTTTGGGGGCGCTGCATTACTTTCCTACAGGTACTCATAGACGAGGAGTCAATCCCTCGTAATTCCTGCCTGCCCACAGAGTCATCAACTCCTGTCATCCGGAGCTAGACAGCTAGAGGTTTATTTCTTTTCGTTTGTTGTACAGTATGGGTAGGCCGGGGCCTTGTCCCGACCATCTTATTAGTATTCTTAGAGGCTTGCAGATTGTATATTCCCTGTGGTTAGTCGTACCGGTCGTGTGAGGCCGTGTGTATGTTTTAGTTTTTTTAGGATGGTCGTGTGGGGCCTTGTATAGTTGATAGTTGGTGACCTTGTCGGTCACAGAGCAGTTTAGCATTTAGTTCAGCTTTTCAGTGAAACTAGTAAGCATGGTGGCCTTGTCGGCCCGCATAGGCTCCTTTATACTCCTGTGGTTCTGGTCAGCTGTTGTTTCTTATAGGTGGCTATAGGCCTAGTTGGCCGGAGTCTATATGTACAGCCGTTATATAGCCCGTTGGTCCCATGAATCTGGAGTTAGAGCCAACCTGGCACCAGAAGTGCTTAGTCTCAGTAGTCCAGCAGTCCAGGTCTTAGTAGGGCACCAGGTGCCAGTCATGCCTCCCAAGGCAGGGCGTGACAAACTTGGTATCAGAGCAGGTCGTATCCCAGGGAGTCTGCAAGCCGTGCTAAGTGGAGTCTTGTCTATGGATGTGTTGTGCACCACATACTATAGACAGGAGGCTACAAGGCATGATAGGATGGTTACTCTTTCTTCTTATTAGTCGTGCTATAGAGAGGTGGCAGTATAGGGTTGAGTCGCTAAAACTTATCATACTCCTTGATTACAGAGATACAAAGTTAGATCAGTAACACCCTATCACAGGCAGAAGATTGGAAATAGCAGAAGGAGAGGGAACCAGCCCGTTGCAGGGTAACTACAATAGCAGGAGGAGGTATCAGGGACCTCCCGATGTGATACCTCTATTCGTATCATCCCCAATATATTTCTATAACTTCAGAGTAGGAAGTCAGAAGCATAGCATATATACGAGTTGATTTATTTGTTGGATATATAAGATCTGACTAAGATGACAGATAGTACTAGTTTATTAGATGCATGTGAGTAAGAGAGGGAAATGTAGGATTCCCACCTCCATTCTTTCAGATGTGGTACAGTTCCATGTCTTCGTTTCGTTGCAGTAAGAAAAGGCCATACCTACCTCTTAAGTTTTAATTCCAGTACAGTAAAGGGCATAAGGATTGAGGCGATGTTGCCCAAAGTAAGCAGTAAGTGAAGGCGGATCGATAGATTCCAGAAAGTGTTAGAAAGAGTAAGGAACCCCTATTATTATGTAAGTCGTGTAGACCCTCATGGTAACAAGTCAGAAGAGCGAGTATGACCACTAGATTACTCAAAGTGGGTGTAGGAGATCCGTCAGTGATGAACTTCCAGTAATAGTCAAGTTCAAGTAAGAGAAAGGCTGAATCCGCCGTAGCATGCCAACGACGGCAGGATAGGTCTGTAAGATAATAGTTATAATTTTAGCTGTGATATCAAAAGACAAGGAGGTTATATGAATAAGATGGGTCCGACTGCAAGCCAGGAGAAGTATAGGTTAAAACTTGACTGGCAACCTTATTGACAATGTAAGGCAGGTACCTTGAACCCCAGAGCTTAGTTTAAGGAAGATAAGGGTGAAGAGCATGAATACTAGATTTTGAGGGGGAATCAGAATCATCTCCAGATTGATAGAACATCGTGTATTAAGGACTAAGCCTCGGACTGACAGTTAAGAGACAGTAAGATTGTAGTTTAGAATGTTGCGGTACGTCCGCCTACGGAAAAGGTAAGAGGGTGCCGACCCAGAGACTCTAATCTAATGTGGACCAGAGACAAGGTCCAACAGACAGTCACAGGCCCTTAATATAATGCCATGTAAGGCCGCAAGGTTCGGATGTTGACCCCATGTTGTAAGAGTGGCGAAATTTCAAACAGCAGATCATAGCTAAAGTGCATGTGGTTGTTGCTTCCAGAATGGGACTAAAATCCAATGAAATGGTATGAGAGGACAGGAGATATCATTAGACTGTAGAAGCAGTATATCATGTGCAGTATGAAATTCAGTAAAGCATGTTCGGGATTACGTATTACTACAAAATTCAGTATGTATTGTACTTAGTTGTTGATATATATATATATATATATATATACAGATATAAGATATGCTGTGAGTAGCTGCAAATAGGGGTTACAGTCACACAGATTCTGGTTAGCTGCTAGGAAGTATATACAAATCGTACTACAGGACCCTCGCCAAAAAGGGGGTAGGGGAGTGTGATTCACGTAGAAGCCATGAAAACTTTCTCAGTTCTCAGTTTATTGAGTTAAAGGACTTATATTCTTGTTGCCAGATCTAGATTTCAGAAGCTCACAAGAATTAGTAGCCTGAATCAGGTGGTTTGATGACATGGGCGCAGTTAGACGGTCTAACGACCAGCTGGCGCCTGTATTAGCAGGGAAGCATCCCTAAAGACCAGTAACGTTATCGCATGTGCCAGAACTAGAAATGGAGACCGTATAAGCATACTCCAGAGGTTAGAAACACCAGAATTTTCCAATATGTTAGGTGGTCGTACATCGTTTTTGCAACCTTGTAGGTGAGAGTCAGCCTTAGTCAACTTAGCAATTATCATATAGAACACCCCGCAAGTCAGCTAGCCGTCCCAGCTAGACAAACCCATGGGTACCCCAAGAAAGGGTCCACATCAATAGTCAGTGACAGACTAGTACCCCAGCCGGTTCCCATAAGATATTCAGATACAGAGTCCTAGGAGAAGATCAGTATTTACAAAATTTCTCATAAGATCAAGAATTTCTCAGAACAGTAGTATAGATCCGAGTGGATACGAGCAAGGCATAAGGATGTGGTAGTACTCTGCTAGCACAGTGTTTACTAAGACAAGGAAATCGGTAGATTCCCTATGAAGATCCAGGGGCTGATCGCTTTAGAGTAAGTCCAACTAAGCTCAGCTCTACAGTTGTTAAAGTAGAATAACAAAGCAATTAGCTGTCCACAACTCCGTAGTTATGCATGAGCTACAGATGCCCGAGTAGGACATTTAGAGAATTGTTAGACTACTTCAACATTCGGGTCATTCAGCCCAGTTATTCAGTTATTCATAGTTATTCAGCCAGATTATTAGAGATCATGATCACTATTATGATCCTCTGATCAGATACGTGCACATGGTGTGCAGACACTCATATAGATTATTCCAGCAGCGAGTAGCATTAGCATGCGGCCCAGAAGGCCAGATAAGCTCTAACTATACAGATAGACTACTTGTCAGTATCTCCGGTATAATAAACCAGTGTGATCGTCAGTAACATGCCAATTTCTCTAAATGTGAATTTTGGCTGAATTTAGTAACCTTTTTGGGTCACATCATGTCGGAGCCTAGTACGCAGGTAGATACACAAAAAATAAAAGCAGTGAAAACATGACTAGAACCACCACTCCGACCGAGGTACACAGTTTCCTGGGGTTAGCCGGGTACTACAGAAGATTTGTGGAAGAATTTTCCACCTTAAAAGCACCTTGACTAAACTGACACATAAGGCAGCAAAAAAAATTTCAGTGGACTGAGGCATGAAAGCGGAGTTCCAGGAGTTGAATTTGCGGAAGTGTCGCTGGGTAGAGCTGTTGAAAGGCTATGATGTGAATATTCTGTATCACCCAGGAAGGGCCAACATAGTAGTAGATGCCCTCAACCGCAAATCTATGGGAGTCTGGCGTACTTGCAGCCCGAGCAGTGGGAGTTGGCCAGAGAAATACACCGGTTAGCCAGTTTAGCCGTTCGCGTAGTAGAAACAGAGGAAAACAGAGCGGTAATTCAGAACACCGCAGTATCGTTATTAGTTGTGGAGGTAAAAGAACGACAGTATGAACATCAAGACCTGGTTCAGCTTAAAGACAGAGTTCAGCAAGGAAAAGCGCCGGATTTTCAGGTAACTGAGGATGAAGTGTTGCGATGTAAGGGCCGCCTTTGTGTTCCAGATATTTTAGGGCTTCGCTAGTAGATTATGAGCGAGGTACATTACGCCCGCTATTCTCTCCACCCAGGCGCTACGAAAATGTACCACGATATTAAAGATATCTACTGGTGGCCAGATATGAAGAGGAAATAGCAGAATTCGTAGCCTAGTGTCCTAACTGCCAGCAAGTAAAAGCGGAACACCAGAAACCAGGCAGATTGACTCAAGACATAGTTGTGCCTCTTTGGAAGTGGGAAGCAGTAAATATGGATTTTGTAGCAGGATTACCCCATACCAGATATAGGAATGACTCGATTTGGGTAATTGTTGACAGACTGACAAAATCAGCCCATTTTCTATCAGTAAGGGCTACTTTTTCTGCCGAAGATTATGCTGAGTTGTATATCAAAGAAATAGTCAGACTGCACGGGGTTCCAGTGTCCATTATCTCTGACAGAGGAGCGCAATTCACAGCTAAATTTTGGCAGTCATTTCAGAGAGGCCTGGGAGCACAGATTAATCTGAGCACAGCATTCCACCCTCAGAAAGATGGACAGGCAGAACGCGCTATTCAGACGCTCGAGGATATGTTACGAGCGTTTGTGTTGGACTTTGGAGGATAAGTTCATATGATCCATAGGATCCATCTGTTGAATGAGACTCATTTTGACATCCTCTATATATCAATCCGGATGGTTCGTTGTACGCTCCTATGGTCCATGGGTTTCATCCTTTTCTTGGAACTCTACTTAACCACTTCTCTAAATTAGATGCAACGACTGTCTAAGATGGCCCATGGTAAGGACCAACGGTCCATAGTAAGGATCGTCTAAGGAATTTTTCCCTTTTTATTGTTCTTTTCTCAGTTTTAACTCCCACAGCCTGTTTTACCTGCAAAACTACCTAAGCGCATCATATCCATATAAATGTACCTAAAGTCATGCACATTCACAGGGTTTTAAGCGTCGCTAGTGCCGTAAAATCATGACACATCAATGCATCAACTTGTCCTCAGTGCTCAACTTCTTGATCCCTTTACAATATTTCCATCTAGTAGTCATACTCCTTAGTCTGGGTTAGCACTGTATAATCACCACCCATCAAGACTCGAGTGATGGTCCTCTCAGATATGTCTACTGGGATAGCTCTTATCTAAATTGATTCTAGCACAGGCTCCTTCTTTATTGCTTGTCTCGAGGGAGGATTATTTTCTAGAGTGCAACAGTAGTTATCGTAGAACTCATGTTCTATCTCCATATTGTATTTTCCAAAGTCTCATTCATCCAGTGTATATTGTACGCATCAAATAACCATCTGAGCTCTGGGATGTTATTTAGTGCATTGGTCTGAATTCAGGGCTCCTCCTGAATACTGTGACGGGGGTTCCCTTTGTCATTGAGTGCTAACTCTACATAATAAACATCTCGAGAGCCCTGTATGATCCATCTTTTGGACCTTGCATCTGGTGTGGTGGGAGGTTTCCTCCTTTTGTTCACTAGACTCCTCTTTGGCACTCTCCTTTCCACCTGACTCCTCAGTTTCACTACCATCATCCCCGGATTCCTCAGCATTATTATCTCCCGCTCTGCATCATCCGTGGGAGGGTCTTCACTCTCAAAATCGGTCCCTTCTCCTCTCTCTTCAGACTGGGGAAGTGGAGAAGTGGCCACTACTGATTCCTTTTCCTTGGATTTCACTCTAGTGGTCATGACTAGAGAATCATCAGAGGAGTCAATGTCATAGTTCTTCTCTGATCCACTAGAGCTGTCTGAATTTGACTCATCCCGAAGCTACTACTTCTTAGAAATTTCTTTCCTTGCGGAAGCTTCTTGTTGCTTCTTATTTCCTTTTGAAGACATTGTATCTGTGGAAGAGTTGTTAGATTCAAAAAAGAACAAAAACTTACCCATAACAACTTTATTCTGCCAGATCAGACGATCATTAGTACAGGTCGTTGTAAGAACAGACGAGCCATTGTTGTGGTCGTTGAATGTGATTCTGAAAATTTTCCAATAGGGACTTGATTCTACGAGCCCACTCAATGGCCCATTGTGAGATACAATGATCTATTGAATAGTCTATTCAATGAGATTTCTAGGTTTCAGTTTTCAAAACCTCTCACAATGACTATTCAATGATCCGTTATTTGATACAACTGTCAGCTGAATTAGTCATTGTGAGAAGGACTAAATCTAGGTCACTGGGTAGTCTCAACGACCCAATCAATAAGTTTTTGTAAGGTACAACAGGTCGTTATTTGGTTTGTGAAGCTTGCCCTTACCTTATGAAATTTGTTTAGTTCAAATGTTCACTCACCCAAATTTAGGGTGTGAATTTTAGGCATGTTTCAGGGGTTACTCAGGCTCCACCCCATCAAAATTCTATGGCACCCATTAGATTAGGTATAAATTTAGTTTAGGTTCTTTATGTTATCAAAATTAAACCATGGCCATACTCCCTCCTATGATCAATGGAAATAATTTAGTAAGGGTGAAAGTATGAATAGTTCATTTCAGCCCTAACCATGATGACCTACGCAAGTTCATGAAAAAAATAGTGGAATTTGGCCTAGAATTACTCACTTGCTTAGTAGTAAAGTCAAAATTGCAATTTAGGGCTGTGAGGATCCTTGATACTTGATTGCGGAAAATGTAATGGTGTACTTGGGTAGTGTTTGTGTGAAATGCGACTTGGAATGGAGGGAGTACTAGCCAATTAAAATGTGAAGTAACAGACATTAGAATTTTTGTGAGGGGCTTTAAAGGAACTAGGTCTGGAAGTCCGATCAGGTGGATTTGAGATTTAAAATTTTAAGGGCCAAGCATGACTCGTCCTACGGGTCATATGTCCAAATAATGACCCATCCTATGTTTCTGTGGTTTTAGAATTTGAAGACTCACCAAGGAACCTACGGGCATAGTCAACAGGCCGTATTTTGTCTCAATGGCTCGTACTATGCATCCATATGTTTTAATGTATGCTTCTGGATTCTGTAGGAAGTGATCAGAATTGGTGATCCAACGGCCCCTCCTATTGAAGGACCGTCCGTTGTGACTAACCATTGGATCACTTTTAAAACTGGCATTCTTTGGGTGAGAAACAACGACAAAAATTATGAGCCGTGCTAAGATAGTACGGTTTATTTTGTGACTCGTAGTTTAGGTCTGTGCTGAATTTCCTGAATTTTCCTATGTTAAACCTACATATATCAGCACACGTGAATAGTATCTTTAATTTACAATTACAACTTGGGTTGCCTCCCAAGTAGCGCATAATTTAACATTGTGGAACTACGCGGGCATTTTGAATACTTAGACTTCGTCTAGATAAACCCCATGGGTTACCTCTCATGAAGTGCTTAATTTAACATCGCGACATGATGCAAGTCCTCGAGTTACTCAGACTTCTCCCAGGGCCTAGAGGTCGACTAATTTTATTTGTTCGCTTGTTCCCAGATATGCTTACCTACTGACCGTTCACCTTGAATCTTTTCCCTTCATGTTCTTTAGCTCAATTGCACCGTATGGAAATACTTGCAGCACTCGGAATGGCCCCAACCACTTAGACTTCAACTTGCCAGGAAACAAGGGAAGCCTTTAATTGAACAACAAACCCAGATCCCTAGGGCTGAAGTCTCTCTGCTTAATTTTTTGGTTATGCTGTATCTTCATCCTTCTTTTTGTAAATTGTTGAACTTTCATAGGCTTTCATAAGAAATTCATCTAACTCATTCAACTGATTAATCCTTAAGGTCATCACATCACCCCAATTCAGATTTAGCTTCTTCAGCACCCACATGGCTTTATGCTTGAGCTCGACCCCAAGATGACATGCTTTCCCATACACAAGTTGATAAGGAGACATATCTATAGGGGTCTTGAAGGAAGTCCGGTATGCCCACTAGGCATCATCTAACTTCCTGGACCAGTCCATCATATTAGCATTCACAGTCTTTGCTAGGATGGTATTTATCTCTCGGTTGGAGACCTCAACTTGCCCACTAAATTGATGCCCTAGGAGTCCCAAACCTGGAGAAAATGTTCCGCTTCAAGAACGTTGTGTCACTCTTGCCATCATTATTAGGATGCACAACTGCCTCCACCCATTTTGATACATAGTCCACAGCTACAAGTATGTACTTCATCTCATTCGAGCTCATAAACAGGCATATAAAGTCAATGCGTCCATACATCGAATAGCTCAGTAACAAGAGTGGGGAGTGAAAGGGAGCTCATGCCTTTGTCATATGCTTCCTTGCCTTTTACATGCATCACATGGTAAATGTGATGCATTAGAAAAATTAAAGGCTCCAATAGTGCACGATATGGTAAATATTCGAGGGTCTTTCTTTTTCTGCGTAAGTGACCTAGATGCTATTGCAGTACAACGGTGCAAATTGTCAACAGGCTCAAAGCTCACGGTCTTCTTCGTAGTGACAAGATCCTTCATAAACTTCATATAGCCAGACATCTGCTCAAGTGCTTCGACTAAAGGGATGTTCACAGAAAATTATTTCAGCATCAAACTAAATTTTTGATACTTCCCTTCTTCGGCCTTCTTCTTCAACCTCTAAGGGAATGGTAGAGGAGATCTAAGAATAGGAGTCAACTTTTGAGGGACCTCCTTCTCCTTCCATTTTCAGACACACTCTTCTTTCAATACTAGGAGTTGTCTTTTTAGCCGCATCATCAACCACAACCTAATCCTGGGAATCTAACACCTGATAATCATTAATCAATTCAGGCTCAACTAACTCATCAACAATAATCGGCATAGGAGGATAAACTATCTCCTTTCCACTTCTAGTAGTAACAGCCATACTATGACTGTCATTTTTTGGGTTCTTCACTATGTTACTAAAAAGTGTGACCTTCTGCCTATGGTTCATAGCAAAAAACATCTGGCTAAGCTGCTGCTCAATCTGCTTGATAGAAATGGCATGTGACTCTACCTTTTGGTTCATCCCGGAAATATTTGTGTGAAGCTCTTTAAAATGGCCATAATTAGCCTCCATCCATTTCAAGACTTTGGATAATATATATTCCACCCTACAACCACTAGATTCTGCTTCTCAATTTCTTAGAGGAACATATAACCCACTTCTGTCATTTTTGTAACCCTCGCGCTTCTTCTAGTTACCATTGTCTCTGCCTCTACCCCTAACCCCATATTGGCCCTGATTATAGTTATTTGTCTTTGTAATTCTCTGACCTTCATTCCCTTGACCTTGGCATCACGAGTCTTGGTTAAACCCTTGTGTGTTGGTCTGGAAATCTTCCGCTTGATCATTCAAATAATTAGCTTCTTTCTCAGACTCTAACTCCCCACCATCATTTCTTTGGGCTTTTCCTTGAGAACCGACTGCATTTACCTTTTCTATCCCAACTCTCATAATATATTAGCCAAGAAGCCCTATTGTGGTTTTAATCTCAGTAATATCATGATCTCTCTCTTTATCTTTCCTTCTCTGCTCGCAGACATACCTATTGCATAAGTACCGATAAGAACCTCTGCCATTGGTGTGTGCCATGCGTGGTTGGTTTTAGTGATCTGGTAAAGTACCTTAGCAACCTGAGCATAAGTGTGACTCATGAATGTCCCTCCAGAAACATTATCCGCTACCGCCTTTGTATTAGCATTCAAAGACCTATAGAAGATCTCCAACAATGAATCCTTTAGTATCCTATGGTTGGGCACTTGTTTCAGCTTTTTGTTGAACCGCAACCAAGTCTCACGGAGTGCCTCAGAATTTAACTCTCTAAAGTTTTATATCTTATCCTTTAGTTTCAATGCTCTGGAAGGTGGGAAGAATCTCTCTAGGAAAGCCCTTTTAAGTTCCTGATGAGTTGGAAATTTACCAACTCATTAAGCTCCTAAGCATGAGTTTTTGCCTAGTTTTCATGCCATTTATGTGGATTTTATGCTCTTTCTCTTAAATTCTGTGTAGGTACTTCACGTGAATAGAGAAAGCATGAAGTTGAGAAAAACACATGAAGTTTGAGATGGAATTTTATGAGTTGGCATATGAAGGAGAGCAGAAAAATATAATGGAAGATTTGAGCTCAAGAAGAGGTGCAAAGACATGCTTTAAATAGGCTAAATGCAAATCCAGAAGGGAGAAATGCAGGAAAAACACTAAAGCTACTGCCCAGACCATCTATTCAACCGGATGTCATGGAATGGCATCGGGTAAAAGCCCATTGAACAGTCGGTTCCCCCTTCCAGGACACTATTTTCAACCGGCTACAGTTTGGTGCTCCGCGGATTGGCACCGGATAAATGCCAATTCTTCACAGGAGAGGTTGTCCAAGGAAGGGGTAAAAAGGTCTAGAAAGGTCTCTGAAGCATCTAAAAGCCTCAAGGGCATTTGGGAAAAGTTCTACACAAGAAAGTATAAATATCTACATAACTTTCATGGTACCCCATTGATTGAATGATCTAGACTTCATCTTCTTCGTAGAATTTTTAGTAGAATCCTTTCACCATAGAATTGTAGAGTTAGATAGAACTTTTCTTCTTTTTTTTTATTTAACCCATTTCGGGAAATTCCACCATTATTGTAAGAGAGAAAATTTGTGAAGCTAACGTAACGAATGTGAGGGGAATCCTCTTAGTATCTTCTCTTTATCTTTAAATATGCTTGACTAATTTTCTAGCTAGAGGTATATTCGTGGTGGGTTTGTTAATTTGATTGGGTTTTGATAAATTGCTCTTGGATTCTTATTGAAATTGTAGATCTATTATCTTCTCCCAAGTTATAATTGCCAAAATTGATGGTTTGCAAACATGAATTGTACTTTACTTTTCTTGCTTTTGCTTGAGAGAGAAAGGTGAGAATTGGGTGAGAAGATAATAATGAGGAATTGGAGTGTTTGTGTGTGAGATTAAGCTAGAGATAGTTAAATCCCACATTTTCACTCCATTAAAGGTCAAGGCTAGAAATAGCTAGTCCCTTCCTCAAGCTTATGTGGTTGATTACTTAAATTGGCTTTGGGGTTTGAAAGAATCCAAGGCATAAACATTCTTATGGTTGAAAAACAAGAGAATTTGAATTATCCACTGCTATTTATGATAAGTTTGAGTCTAAGCCACTAGAGAAATTCCTGATTTAGTTGTGATCTCATCTATAGAATGCCCCTAGCCTCTTACTTATGATTTCTTCAAATGGAATTCCCCCCGATTAGTCTTAGTTTAGAATGAGATAGTTATTTCCCTTTAATTTCCCCACAATTTTACTTTTAAAATATTGAACAATTATCCGTTCTAGTTTGAATTAGTTTATAACTCTTGAATTATCGACTCAATTCTATGTGGGATTCAACCCCGACATCCGTCGGGATATTTGTTTTGATACAATGATCATTTACACTCTTTCGTAAAAGAGGAGAGTAGTTTGGATGTTATCAGTTTCCTCCATGTAGTAATTGAATCATTTGGAAACTTAGCCAACCAGAGTGTTGCCTCATTTCCCAGTGAAGGGAAATAACTTCAGCTAGATTGCATTCTAATCCACCCCAATTGCTTGTATTCCTTGCAAATACCCACAAAATTCATCAAGTGAGTATGTGCATCATCGTAGCATGAACAAAAAATATCCCCTTCATATTGAGAAATTGGATCATTATTCTATTAATATAAAACATCGCTCCAGCAGGCAAAGTGGGAGGAACACTAGCAGAGGTTACACCGGTGTCATCAATATCAGCATCATCATCGTCATCAAAGTACCAGTGTCTCTGCTGGTCTGGACCTCTGTTCGTGTAGCTCGCTCAGCTTCTGCAACTTGGTGTTTATTTTTAGCAAGTCTAGCTACCTTACGTTCCCATGCATGATCCTTTTCTTCAGCCAGCATCCAGGTTGTTGCTTCTTCTACTGTCTCTTGCCCACAGACATTGGCCATTTTGTTTCTATTTCTCAGAGTTCGCTCAAGTTTGTGATCAATTAGAACTAGGGGTTTTCCTTGGCTGCGGGTCTAGGCATATACGAACCTGAGACCTAGAAACAAAAAAAAAATAACAAAGAAAAATAAAACAAAAATAAGGACCAACAGCAAAGCAAATACAATTAACTAAAGCACAAGCTGTATTCCCCGGCTACGGTGCCACAATTTTATGTCGCCCAAATTACACCTCTAGATGAGATATAAAATGATCGGTGTTTAAATATAGACCCAACAAGGGTTGGGGTCGAATCCCATGAGGAATATAGAGAGGACCTTGATTAACACATTTACTACTACTATTAGTCTACTTATTTCCTATGGAAGAGGTTTTGTAAAAAGAAATAATGTAAAAATAGTATGTAGCAGTGAGTAGATTCTTGGCTAAAATTGATTGTATTAAATGAGTTAGTTGACTAGAATTGTATTCCCTATGATTTCATAACAACACAGACTTAATTATACTAGTGATCTATTTTGGTTTTTAGCATGCAATATCGGTAAGTTAATTTGACCTAAATGGTTGGTCCCCTAAATAGATGAACATCACCATGCAACTTGATCCGTATGTGGATGTGTACTTGATTACCCCTTACCTTATATATTGGATTAGCTATTCTAGACAAGGTCATTCTATTAGATGAGGGTTGATAGCCTCAAATATCTATTGTTAATCCCTTTTTCCATTCATTGCCTCCTTGGTCGAATGAGTAAGAATAAGGCAAATTCTAACGTTCGTGACCGTTAAAAAGAAATTAAAATGAAGGGAAGAGCAATACATACATAGATCCCATTCAAGAATTACTAAGTTTTTTTCTACATTTGTTAATTCATCATTGTTCCCACAACCATAGCTATGGGATTTAGCTACTCATGCTTGAAGAATTATAATTGATAATTGGAGGAGAAATCATAATTATAACTTACAAGAATTTGTAGAAGAAATCACACTTCTTGAATTAATCAACAATGACTCAAAATCAATAATCAAAGATTGTTTGATTCTTCAAAATCCAAGAATAAAATTAGGAATAATGTTTCTTGAACTTCAATATTGAACAACATGTCAAAAATATGATATAAAATTGGAATTGGTAAAAGAAACCTACAAAATCTATTTATAGATAAAAATAAAAACCTTTCCAAAACAAAATTGGATTCTGGTGTTGGCGGGTACAATAACTTGTTGGATGATTCAACAGTCTGTTGGATGCTTCATTGTTTCATTCTTTGTTTCATTTAGACTTTTATTGTTTTTAAGTTCTAGCATATACAATGGTTTGTTGTAAGAACATATGAGTCGTTGATTTCCTCCGTTGGTTTCAGGATTTTAAGGCATATTTTCAGAATCACTTTGTACGGGTAATCAGGATGTCTTGTCCTTTGAATACACAGCCCGCCCTTCCAATCCATTGGATGCAACTTCATTTAGCACTTTTTCTTAATTCATTACATGATCGGACAGTACAGTCCATTGCATGATCATACAGGCCATGGATTTTATCCATTGTTTGGGCCTGAATTTTGTAAATCTTCTAAATCTTTTCTGATGACTGCTTGGTACGACTCATGATATGAACCCACAATCTGTCCTATGGCCCGTCTGTTGTCCCTTAAACCTTTTTCTTAACTCTTTTCTCATATCCAACTTCAATGGCCTATTCTATCTGCAAAACTACCAAAATGTGTCATATCCAAATAAATGTACCTAAGTGCATACATATTTTCTTAGTTTTAAGTGTCGAAAATATCATAAAACCACGACACATCAGTCATCCAACCATCCCACCACTCTATGATGAGTCGTTTTAAGAAAAATGTAGATTTTTCTTCCAGATCCTACTCCAAGTATACAGTCTGATCTTAGAAACTTTTGGGATGTTATGGGCAAAGATTTCTCTCTTTGTAAGGAGATTTAATTCCATAAAAACTAACAACGCTAACTTTCAGGTCCATAAAAATTGAAAAAAGAAGCTCCATTATCCCTCCTCTACATGCCTTAAATATTTTTGTAACCTAATCATGGTTGCAGCCGATGGCCAGTCACCCGTTGTGGCTGGTCATGAACTGTCACCTCTACTTATACCTATACCTCGCGCTTCCCACCTTTTAACTCTACAATTTTGCCTAAGCTTCCCTTGAACACTACAAATGGACAATGGAAAGGATATGTTTATTTGGTGAAACCATCAATATCAAACACATTGCTACAATCCAATAATGTTGTTGAGCCCATCCCTATCAAATGGTTACATTCATAGAAGCAGAACTAGTAAGATTGATAGAAAATGAAGTATGTTGAATGATTAAAATAGAGAATCTTCAATATATTGTGGTTGGAAATTTTTATAATGTATGGACAGAAATGGATGACCTGAGGATTCAAATATCTAAACAGTAGTACCAAAAGAGACTATAAAATTTGGTTTCCTAAGTAATAAGCACATTCTGGTGATATTTGACCTACTGGAAGACTTTATTAAGATGATGGAAAGTAGTGCCTACTAAATAAAGGCAAAGAATGGAATATAATATCATATGAGACCTCTAATCTATGATTCTAAGTTCAAAATGAAAAAAAAAGACTACTTAAGTGGTGGAATGGATCTCTTTCCCTAATCTGTTATCAACCTTTTTCATCAAGGAGTCCCTATTTACCTTAGCTTCTGCATTAGGTAAACTCATTCACTTGGATATGGCCACTATAAACATGATGAGACTGAGTTATGCTAGGGTTAAGATATAAATAGATTTGATGGCATAGCTTCTACAGTTTGTGATAATGGAAATTAAGAATGAGATAACAAAGGCTATCAAAACTGAAAAGATGAAAATTCATTATGATGTGCTGCCAAAATACTGCAAGGAGTGCAAACTACAAGGTCGCAATGAAGTTGACTACAGAATCTTACATCCAGAGCTCAAAAAGGTGATGGATAGTAAGGAGGAAAACATGGAGACGGAAAGAGCGTAGAAGAACCATAATCAAAGCACATATCCTATTAGGAGGGGAAAGGTGGTAAAAGCAGTGGGACAGTGGCTCCCTACAGAAGATAAGAGGGTCTTCACAAAGGAAAATAACTTTGACAAGGTGTGCAAAGATAGCAAGAACTGAGATAATAGATGGAGAGAATATCCTAACATCAAATTCATTTGAAATTCCATCAGAAGAGGAGAAAACAAAAGATTCATCATAGGTAGAGTGCAATAAACAAGAGCTAACCAACTGCAGAGAAAGTACAATTCACTCAAGTAGTTAAGGTTTCGACTAAGGAAGGGGTTAGTGAAACATATATTAAGAGTTCATCAGACAAGTATATTACCAATGGGAAGGTCATGACTTATAGTGAAGAAGGGAAGAATACTATGCTAGATGATCAATCCATGAAGAAATTTTCACAAGAGTTTCTACAAAAATAACCTCTATGTTAATGTGGGGGGATAAAGTTGAGGCAAGGAAGAGACAAAGAAGGAGGAAAGGAAAATCTCATAAGCTGACATTGATATAACTAGCAGAAGTCTAGAGGAGAAGAAGGCATAATAGAGCCTTTGGCTTTTGATGAGAGGTTCAGAGAAGAAATTCAGAATGAGGATTCACAAAAAAATATGCAACAAACAGGGATATGATGGAGAGATCTCAACAAGATTTGATCTCAAATTATTCATAGAAGAGTGATTTTAATACAGAGAATGCCATAGTTAATGCAACACACCCTCTCAATGCACAACCGAATTCAGAGGAGGACAGGGATCAAAAAGGAGATAAGATCTTATAATGGAGGTAAAAGAGAACAGTTCTACAAAGATTCTACATTACCTAGTCTCACTTAATTTAGAACACCTGAAAAGGAATCCTATTTTGAAGAGTGAGAAGGACATAGAGAAAGTAGAGGAGGATACAGAAGAAGTCAAAACTAAGAGTTGGAAACAAAGAGCAACCACAATAAAATTATCTCTAAGATTATGAAGCAAGGGAATGAAAAATGGACAAACCCAGGTACTGGGGAAAGTCAACAGCTACAAGGGTGGTGCCAAAAAGAGTTTCTTCTAATAATATTGCTATATGATAAAGAAAGGCATGATATGGAATATTAGATCACTAGATTTACAACAAGCATTACATAGACTACAAAGGCTAAACAGATGCCATAGTTTTTTTAATTTCTCTAATGGACCCATTTCAACATTAAAGACACGTATAAAAATATCGAAGGAAATTGAGAATGAAAGAAACAAGTGCCAATTATAATGAAAAATAAGGTACTTTGTAGATGAGCACACGGATATATAGATTGTTAATGACATAGAAAAATGAATTACAATAAAAATTTTCTTGCGGGAGACATAGAAACACATAATTATTATCCTAGTTAATGCTAAATGTGATAAATTAGAGAGCTTGTCACTTTGGAACAACGTATATCATATGTATGGGATAAAAATTTACCATGGCTAGTGGGAGAATACTTTAATGTTATTATGAATAGGGAGGAAAATATAGGAGGGCTTCAAGTTTCTCCACAAGAATATGAAGATTTTTCCTTATGTAAGAACTCTTGTGAATTAGAGGAAGTAAATTTCAAGGGTAGTCCTTTAGCTTGGTGGAACGGAAGGGCAGAGGAAGATTGCAGTTTCAAAATTAAAGGTTGAATAGACTCACAATGAACGATAAAATTCAAGACTACTTTTCAAAATTAGAGATAGAACGTATGTCCAGAACATGATCAGATCATGCCTTATTATTCATCACATTTGGGGCTAGGAGATACACATTAAGAAGCCCTTTCAGATTTTTAACTTTCTAGGGGGATCATAAATCTTTAATAGACATAGTAAGACAAAATTGGTATTCTTCAGATGAAGGTAACTTATTTTTAAAATTCAATCAAAGGATAAAAAAGGCCAAGAAGGCTCTGACTAAATAGAGCAATGACATTTATGGAGACATCTTAATGTGTCGGGGATTAGCAATACATCTTTTCTTCATTTCACAGCATTTTACATGTGTTTGAAATCAAATTAAGTAGAAACTAACCTTACTGTGCTATATTTCAAGAACCCAAGTAGTTTGAAAAAGAAAAGAGTTCAGGCCAGAAAACTGCTCAATAGACAAGGCAACAAACGGATTGTCTGTTTGAAGGAAGGTCTTCCCCTCAATCCGTCCCATCCCATCTTTATTTCTAGAAACCTAGTAAAATGGTCCTTAAGTAAGGTTGAAAGGATAGGCCATCTTCCAAAAGGAAGGTTTGTCCATTGATGGTTTGACCAAAGCTTGGCGGAATGAGATTTATGTAATATGGAGTGAAGTAGAAGCCACCTTTCCAGAGTACGATCCATTTCTCAAAGTACAACAGGTCAGGGGATAGAAGCATAAAAGTAAAAGACAGTCGAAAGGATGATCCGTCCTTCCAAAGGACGGTTCGTCCCTACACACTTGGCACTCCGATGTTCAAATTAAATGAGCTTTTTGTGGCATAGTATAAATATATTTTTCTTTTATATTTTTAGAAGTTTTTACATTTCTTAGTTCATACCTACTGTGGAGAGTACAACTTAGTTAATTTTAGCCCTAGTTTCAAGTAGATTGTAGATCTAGTTTTTGTAATTGAAGATTCTCATCAATCAAGTGAAGATTTCAATTACTTTTGGTATTAATGTCTTATTACTTTTCTTTTATGGTAATTAAATCCAGATATAACGTTGTGAACCCGATGGGTTGTGAATCTTAATGATCCCAATTTGTTAAAACTTAGTTTGGGCTTATGAACTTTTAATTGATTTTTGCTTTGTAATTTGTGATTGGTGATGAGAATCATCCAATCCTGCCTAATTACACTCATGATGCTTGAAAGATAAAATTTAGGTTGGATTAGCATTAATCAACAATGACTCAAGATATAACCCTTGTTTAATAGGTTCTCCTAGCCATAGGTTGAATTTAAAATTAGCAAACAAGCAATTTGGTAGAAGGGAATTCTCTTCAATTTGATAAAATTGGAGTAGATTGACACCTATGGTGCTATTGAAAGATACCCATGGTTGCCTAAGTAAATTACTTAAATGTCAAGCCTTAGCCCTCTCTCAATTCTTTCATATTGGATGATTTAGGGGGATCAACCCAATATTGGGGTCACCTTCCTAGAATTATCTCTAATTGCTTATAAACCTAGTTTAGTACAATTTGCAGTTATAGTTAAATTCTATTACTCTCAATCTGAATAGGTTCTAATTTTGCAATATTTTTTTGTTTAGCACTAGATAGTCTCAGCTTTGAGCAGTCTCTGTGGGACTTGATCCCAACTCCTTGTTGATTTCTATAGTTGCATCAATCGTTTACACTATCCGATATTGAGAGTGAATTTGAACGACATCAAACATTATGGCGCCGTTGCCAAGGAATTGGCTTAGATCCTATCAAGTATTTCTGATTTGGTTTGTTTGTTAAGTTCTATTCCATCACTTTTGCTTTGCTTTTTTATGTGAAGGGGGAGTATCATGGCATCATGGTATGAGAAGGGGTTTGGTGGTTGCAATCCATATATTGATGATGCATGCCCATATTGTGGAGGATTCTATTTTTGGAAAGATTGTCAACATGTACCTAGGAGAGAAGATGTGTGCATCCTATCACTCCTATGATGAGTATAATTGCAATTTTTGTGGTGGTCAAGGTGGAAATTGGGTTGATGGTCCAAACTATTTATGACTTCTCCCTAAGATGTTCTAATTAAAATGTTAGTTGTCGTTTTGAGTTTGATATTACTAATGACAAGGAGTGTGAAGGACAAGGTTCCCTATTTGAGAGAATCCAAACAATGTTCCAAACTTTGTTGGATTGATGTTCTAACTTGTAAGAGATCAACAAATCCATCATGGAAAATGTCATGGAATGGAAAAGTGTAAAAGATCCATTTGATGATACACTTTTTATTCTCATAGAATCGTCTACTTCTTAAGAGGTAATGATTGAGGAAGAGATTTCCATATCAATGGATGAGCCACAAAGCCTTCATGAACACAATTACTATTTTGGAAATAAAGTAAAAGAGCTAACAATTGAAGAATAATTCTCTAAGTCTCAAAGTGGAGACTTTGAAGAGATGCGAAGGAGAAAAATGGGGAGAAGTGCACATAATGGGTAAGTCTTGACTGAATGGTGGGAAGAAGATCAACTTGAAAAATAAGGAAACTATTCAAGACATGAATTTTTCCATAGATGGGCTTTTGAAAGACTTGGACAACTCCTATCATGTAGAAATGGTCATGGGTAGTAAATTTGAAATGGTTTTCAATGAAGAAGAGGTCAAGATGGATTTTAAAGAGCCAAAAGTGATTTGCAAACCAACCAATCCAAAAATACTACAAGATGCCAAAATTGAAGAAATGACACTGAGTTGCAATGAAAAGTCCATCAAATCATTTTTGAGGACTCTAGTGCATTTGAAGGCAAGGATGTCAAGAAAGAAGCAAATTTGAAAATGGATCAACTTAGACAACATTCAAACCATTTCTCAACGTTATGCTTGGTTGAGAATAAGGAAAATGAGGCAACCAAGTCTATAGAGGATCTTAGAGTGAAGGATCAAAGTGATTTTAATTTCAACATTTTCCATGCCGAAAAAAATGACATTTCTCATTTAAAAGACAAAACGTGCAAAATGAATTACCGAGAGATGGCCTCTCTGTGTTCAGACCACCATGCCCTAAGCATCATCGAAGTCTAGATGTAAAGATGGGGTGAAAGTTTATATCCTCAAAGTGCAAAGAAAAGTGGAACAACACTCAGCCTGTTGTAGTATCCATATCGTGTCGTGACATTAAATTAGACGCTTCTTGGGAGGCAACCCAAGCATGTTGGACTAATGAATGTTGTTTGTTGTAGGTATACTTAACATGGTGAAAGAAATCAATCAAAGCATAAGGCTAAAAATTTTCACCCTAAGGGACAGTTTGATGGACGGACCGCTCTTTGCAAAGACGGTTCCGCTATCCAATAGTCCATTGACATCACTACTAAAACACTACGGGGAGTTGATATAATCTTGTTTCTTGCACTCGGTGATTGTATTTTCACTGAGGGAACTTCACCAACTGAGGTTGGGGGTAGATATCATTTGGCATATATGTGTTATGATTGAGCCTTTGAATGTGTGTGATGGGAACACACTTTAGTCCACATGTTTTTGCAACTTTTCTAATATAGATTCTTATTTTCCTTTCTTAGATTAACTTTTTTTTGCTTTTATAGTGTAGAGCCCTCCATGACTTTCTTAGCTATGGGTAACTAAACCTAGATCTAGGATTGTGAACTCAATAGTTTATGAACCCTAATGATATCTATTTGTTAAAGTTGAATTTGGAATGATGAAAATTTGATTGATTTTTGCTTCGTAATTTGTGATTGGTTATGAAAATCAACCAATCCTACTCAATTACCCTTTTGATGCTTGAAAGAGAAAATTTGAGTTGATTTAGCATCAATCAACAATGACTCAAGGCATAACCCTTGTTTAATGGGTTCTCCTAGACATAGGTTGAATTTCCACTACAAAAAATAGTGTTTAGAGATGACCTAAATCCGTAGCTAAATAACATTAATCCGTCGCTAAACTGGAATGGCGACGGAATGGAGTCTCTAGGTAAAATGCTTGTAGCTAACCGTATAGCGACACAAAAAATAATCAGTCGCAGACTTAGCGACAGAATAGCGATGATTATTTTATTTGTTGCCAATAATAGCAACAAATATAAATCGTCATTATGTTAGTCATTTTCGTTGCTATTTAAAAAAGTTAGTTCATCGTCTGAATCTAATTGATGACCAATATTTTTGTCGCTATTCAATTTCCGACTTAGCGACAGAATAGCTACGGATCATATCCATTACTATTATTAGCGACAAATAAGAATTATCATAATATTAGTCATTTCCGTCGCTATTTCAATAAGGTATTTCATCATTTGAATCTAGTTGAATACCAATTTTTCTGTCTCTAATTTCGTCATCGACTTAGCGATAGAATAGTTATGGATCTGATCTGTTGTCAAGACTAGTGACGACCAATATTTCTGTCGCTAATTCCGTTGCTAAACCATTTGAATACTTTATATTAAATATTATAAATACACCCGTCCAAAAATATTTTAACATAATAAACATAATTCATAGAAATTAATATTCAGATATCTAAAATATGTAGCTAGCAAAATGCAAATTGTCTAATGCAAGTTTAAAGAATCCACATCGATATATCCAACCAAAACATCTGAAATTATTTGCAAAAATAGTAATGTCTAGATAGCAAAACTATTTAATGAGAGTTTGGAGAACATCGATTATCATCAGAAATCGATGCATCAACCTCATCAATGTTAGCAGTAGCTAGAGCAGGAACTACTGGAGGTGCCATAGATGATGGATTGACTGATTGAGATGAGGATGAAGAAATAAATCCACGCACAGGCTCAACAATTACAAAAATTATTTGTTTAATTAGTGAAGGAATCAATCGCCTCACTAAATCATCTAAATTTTCCAACAATCCTGGTTGAGCATTTTGCTGTGGTATCATGGATGAAGCATCAAATTCAGAAGAGGCATGAAGATTCGGCCTGTAAAATGATTTTTCTTAAGATTCAAGACCATATATTCTTCTCTTCTTCTCCTCACCTGTAGCTTGGTAATATGCTCCAAATTGATCAACAACAAATTGAGTCTCTATTTGATTCTGTAATATTTCTTCGTATTTTTCATGTACAAGAGTGGTAATTAGTGAAATTTATCATAAAAGTAACTTTTGAGGACTTTGAACAAGAACAAATAGAAGGAGAACAACATAACAAAAAGGTTATCTCAAATATGCAAGAGAATAAGAGTCTGGACAATTAGATAGATCAAACTCTAGTTAGTGATATTTTTATGAAAAAGAGAAGATTCAAGAACAAGTTAATTATCCAAGAGACAAATGGAAATATTGATAATGAAATAGAGGAGGGAGAAATTCTATCTCCAAGACTACCATAAGAAATTAAAAATGTTGACGTTATCAATTTATTTGTTGAGATAAACTGTGATCCTCAAGAAGATTTGGAGTAGAGAGGTAACAAAATGCAGTTGTAATTTGTGATTCTCAAGAAAATTTGGAACAGAGAGTTAACAAAATACAGATGATAGGAGAAACTTCTATGGAATCTAAAATTATGAATAACAAAAATAGGAAGGGTACAAGAGACAACAAGAAACAACAAGAGAATGGAAATAGAATACATGTATGACATGAGTTTAATATATAAAGTAAATAGGATTATAGAATGTTGGACTTACATGCACGACTCGAGCTCGCTCATCAATAAAAGATTTTTCATCATGACCATGTGTATGAACGTGCAAATGTAGCTTGCTTGGTGTTGGATCTCAACCCTTTTCAATAGCCTACAAAAGATTTTAGTAGTCACACGCATAAGTACTGATCAACTGTAACGCTGAAATTTCAATTCTTTTTCTTTCCTCCTTTGTTAACTTTCATGAACTGAAATGCTGAAATTTGTTCCCCCTTTCTTGTCATTGCCACAAGTTGACAATGCATGCAGACAATCCTATAATCATCTTGCAATAAATCATTAATGTTGTACCCTCTGACTAAGCTCTTACCTTCAAACACCTCATAAACAAGTGAAAAGTTTTATATTAAAGCCTATCCTCCATTCAAGATAAGAAACAACTACAACAAAAGCAGTGACAGAGTGAAGTATGGGATATATAGCTTCTTCTTTTTTATTTTCTTGCCGTGTGAGAGAGAGAGAGAGAGAAAGCACCATGATACCAAGAATCAAACTTACAAGTCTCTTGCGATGTTCACCGAAGGAAATAGAGCCTCCCGTGTGAGTCCCAGTTGCAACTGCATTCTCATTACCGCCACGATGATTCTTTGAATTTATTTTTGATTTCTCAATAATCTTAGGATCTCTCCGAATTTCCATCCAACTATCCCATATTTCTTTTGGAACAAAATTTTCAGAACTGCATTGGTTTTTAAGCCGAAAATGAGATCATTGTACCTTCTCACTGCCTTCCTACACCATTGGATCTTGACTTTAGAATCAATCGAAGGATCACAATAGCATGTCTTCTACATAATTTTATAAATCAACAATATTAGTATCCAATCTATAAAAGTGACTAAATTTTCTTAATTAAAATGGTGGTATATTATACCTCGAATTCATCATAATAAAAATCTTTTAGTTCTTGTGAGACACTTCTCCAATTAACTCCCTTAGGATCAAGTTCATTCTTGAAAGACTCATATATAATGTTAGAGAAAATGCTCGAAGGTTTCAACCTAGATGAAAATTTTCTCAGTATATGAAGTCTATCATAAATCAATTACAATATATAAATAATAATAATGCAAACATGAACTAACCCGGAAGGAGAAAGAAAAATAAGTATCCGCTGTCCACGGCTACTATTGTTCTCCCCTTCACTTATTGTTTTGTCTTATCTAAATGCACCCTTGCCTATTGCATTGCTCTGATTAGGTAGTACAGGAGCTGGTTCAGAACAGACAGATAAGGTACTAGCATGACCTGATGTTTGAACTGATAGAGAACTAGTAGGAGCTAATGTTTGAAATTGGTTGATATGAGCTGGCCCACGAGAGGAACTGATACTTCCGTCTTATTCAGAACTAATTGTGGGAATGGGAACAGTAGACATGTTAACTCGACTTGTGCTACCTCGACCTCTAACTGACATCTTGCTTACACGATCTGTGCTACCTCGACCTCTACCTCTGCCTCGTGTCATAGCTACAAGAAAAAAATGTTGGTAAATAGTAACTACAAAAGAAACCTGCAATTAGGTGCATCACCCACCAAGTATAAGAGTATAATTGAGGAACAAATAAAAGTCATATTAGGGTATAAAAAAATTAAAAAAATTACACTAACAGTACACCTTTAAAAAGGACTCCAAAACTAACCCATTAAGCAAACATTCAATAGTAAGCTCAAGAATTATTTATTATATGGCTAAGAAGAATCACCTTAAACAAATAGTAAAACAACAAAACAATATGGAAAGTGAAGGTTTTCCAAGAAAACTTCATTATGATATTATTATGTCAAAAAGAACAAGAAAAACACCATCGAATATCAAAGAAGAAGCTGTCAAAAGTACAGCTAAAACTTGGCAGAAGTCAAAGAACAAAGAACTAAGTAAATCAATTTTTCCTCCCATTATTCATAGCATTCTGTGGAAATTATTCAATATTTTGCTCATTTGAAGGAATTATATTACTCCTCTAACTAGAAACAACTGAAATAGATCGGTCTTGCAGGGACCATAAATGGAAAATATGAAACGAAATGCTATTCTGGCATTAATCTCCATCAATAGATAGATAGAAGACAAAGCACAAAGACGCTTAGACCTTAGTTGAAGTGACATCTGGCTAAATTTTTAGGGTATGGAGAGGAGTCCAATACTATAAATAGGCTCAACACTTATACTCTAAATCCAAATCTATCTAAAGAGTTGCCTAGAATTGGATTCTTAGTATTTTGTGGTTTCTTTTTAATTTGGACGGTGAAGCAAATGGTTATTGCTGGAAAAATGGAGAAGAAGACTACTCAAGGTTGGAGAAGGAATATGCTGAGGAGGAAGACAAAAGCTAGAAAGGAGAAGGAGAAGCCTTGGCTTGATAAGCAAGAAATTATGAGCAGCATAATGGAGGAGAATAAAGAGATTATCCATCCTCAACCAAACTCTCCAATGAAAAGATAGTTGCTGAACAGGATTTGTTTGAGGATATTAATGAGAAACATGATCTTAATGCATATGCAGGGAATGTTGGAGATCTCAGTGGATTTGTTGGGCCAACAGCTTCCTCTGACAATAATGGAGTCCATACCAGTTCATCTTCACTGGTGAATCATGAAGTGCAGACCTCCAACAAAAATTTAGAACCTCCAGATGATATCAAACGCCCTATGGAAAATTCACATGAATCAAAGCATGACGTAATCTCAACTTATGGAACTGAGATAACTGAAAAATCTATTATAACATCTGGACAATCAAGAAAGCCAAGTGAAATTAGCCCCTGATGTCACTTCAACTATGAAAAAGAAGAATTATGTTGATTTATATCTTCCATGTTCTATACTACAGTAAAGATAAAATTCCAGATCAATGCCAAATGGGCCAGCCAGAAAAATGCAAATTAATTGGTAATTTTAGAGTAATTAGCAAACTAGAGTAGTAGAGGAACTCAACGACATCTAAATCATGAGGTAGCAACAAAAATTCCAAGCAAGGATTTCACTTGCATACATGATTTAAAGATGCATGAATCTCAAAATAGCCTCAGAAACATTCATAAGAAATTCTCAAACTCATGCTGAATAAGTTCTGGATATGTAAGCTTTGTTCCTTGTTTAGTATATATTGTAGATATTCTATTCCTAATTTACCTAGATTTCAGATGAGCAAAGAAGTATTTTGAATTTCTACCCCCATGTTTAATCCATGTTGTTCTAGTAATTCTTCTATGTAATTCTTAAAATTAACCCTGGATCACCATTAACCCTGTCCTTATATGAAAGAATAACATTGAAGTCTCCTAGTAGAAGCCATGGCTCAGAGCAATTGGTGAAAAATAACCACAGCTGATACCACAAACCCATCCTAGCAACAATAGTGTTAAACCATATATGAAAGTCATCACACAAACAAATTAAATATTTTCTCTAGAGTAGTGTACTTCCAAAATAGTCATATCCTATCATTAAGGATGGTAGGATAATCAACATAAGTATGTCAGTCATGTCCAAATACCCTTCTTACTTTATCAACAATATTATGCGCCTGTATCTTTGTCTCTAAACACACAATCAAATTGTGAGCTCAGAATTTTTTTTCCTACTCCATCTATTTTCTGTTTACTGTTTCTAATATAGGAAGATAACATAAAAAAAGGGTAATCAATCCCTGAATTATTGATATATGATTTTAAATTAATCTGCTATAACTATTATTTAAACTGCTATTTTAAAAATATTTCAAAATATATATATTTATTTTAGTAACTCTATATGACGGAGATACATAATAAAAATCTCACTAATTAAAATATGATTTAATGAAGAAACCAACCAGTCAATCAAGTAGAAATTCACGTTGGAACAGAGATGGTCAATAACATAGGCCAAACATTGGACCAAATAAAATAACTGCAAACTCCAAGATGTTTAACTTAATGTCACTAGTCAACCAACAATATAAGATGGATCCCTAATGTGCTCTATGGTCAAGATAACATAATTTTACACAGCTAAGTTTCAGCTAATAGAATTTTCTAAAGCAAGATTGCACAAGTATTTGTAGTTTCTTCAAATTCTTAAAGACTAATAATTTTTTTTCCCTGAGTTGATTATTTATAACAAAACATCTCCAATAATCAAGATAATTTGACATATCCATACAAGTGAATAGACAAATGTTTCATGTCTAGTAGCATAACATCATGAACTTACGTCCATAGATAACTGTCAATCAGAAATGAGCTTCAGTCTACATAAAAGTCAATGCGCTAGGGGCGTGACACAACTAATGTTCCAACAGAAGGTCAAGTGTTTGAGCTAAGAAAATTTCCAATTCAATGAAACATTAGACATTAGGCTAAAATTCTTGGGGCTAGTACAACATTGTTTATTCAAAATTAAGATCCCTGCCTCTGAAAATAACAGATATCCAATTACTATTTTACCAAAGAAAAGAGTTAAGGGCATGCTTACCGGAATCAAAAAGCTCCTCTTTATGCTTTCCTTAGACAAATACATTCTGCCAGCAAGTTCACAATCAAAATTTAAAAAAATTCATCTATAAGAATATACAGTAACTAAGTAATAAATAATATTAAGATAAAAGTCTTTAAATTGTGCATACATTACGAAAATGAATAAGAAGATTAGACATCAAAAGACAACCAACAAATGTAGACATATCATGTAACTTGTAGCATCCATAACATATTACTATGAACAAAAGTCGATATGACATTGCTCAGATATCAAGTTTGTCACGCCCACCTTAGGAGGTGTAACTGGCACCTATTGCCATACTGTACTTTGAGCTGACCTGGCTAGACACATACACTTCTGGTGCATGCCAGTAGCATATAGCAAGAAAACAAATAACTCTATCTAGGTTGTAAATACAACCGCAGGCTGACTAGGCCACAACATATTACCTGCATAAGAAAACTAACCAAGCAGTTGATAACACTCAAACTCACACTTCCTATAAAAGTATGAAGCGTTCATTGCCAATAAAGAACCCAACTAAGAGGTTGGGGTTGAACCCACAGGGAATAGGGAAAGATCTAAACTAATGCTGATAATTGAACTTGTTGGTGGATTAACTCCAAACTGGGGGTTTAAAAAGACAATATTAAAACAAAGATTAAAATTTTGAATCAGATTTGCAAACAACAAGGGTAAGTGTTCCCATGGATTCATAACTACTTCGGGTATACACATGTTTTCAATCCCAATTCTTACTTATAGAACTAATAAGTAGGGTTTATCCAAATGCCTGGTTCGTCCCTATTGGATGATTGTACTCAATAACCGGGTCAGGTCTCATGAGCGATTTCAAACTAATCGTTATCAATATGTTCCAAATTTAACTATCCTGTGACCACAACTCAAGTTAATACAATGATCATAAAGACCAAGGCTTTGTTGTAATTTTCTTTTCCTAATCTCTACTTCTCTATGTTCAAGCAAGTAAAGAAATCGGGCAAGTCCTAACATTGTACACCATTAAGAAACGTTTAGACATGAAGACAATACAATACAAGCTTTTTACATTAGTTTTGAATCACTTTTTTGTAACCCTAATTTGTTAATCCACCATGGTTCTCACAACTCGTAGTTGTGGAGGTTTTAGACTCTCATGGTTGTAAGATTATAATTTGTATTCATAGACAAACACATAATTAAATATTTACAACAATAATTGGAAGAAAATCAGATTTGATTATCAAAGAACAATCTCAAGAACAATGCAGCAAATCAAGAATTTGATCCCAAGAATTGCTCCTCACAACTTGATAAAAATTCACAAAAATAGTTCTTCACACGTCTACTAACTCAATTCTATCCTTCTCTCTATCTAATTTGCTACTCTATTACATAGAAATAAAGGGTATTTATAATAGTAGAGTAAGCCTTCCTTATTCCTTCATGGAGTGGAATTGGAATTTGTAACTCCTTTTCCTAGTTGAAGTAGGATTTGACTTTCTAAAAATAACCTAGAAAAGTGTTTATACAAATAATTAGAACTTTTTCCTAAATTAACAGGGAATCTAATTTAATTGCCACCGCTTGATGCTACGATTCATACCATTAACCTATTAGTCGTAGCTTCCTCTCGTACAATGCTTAGCAGTCTTGAATTTGGTTAACTATTGGAAGTTGGTACGACTGGACAATGCTCTTACGAGTCGTACAATGCCTATCATAGTCTGATCTTGTGAAATTGGGCATCCTCTGAATATTTTCACATGTGCTGTGGTACAACTCGTACCTTGATATCACGACTTGTGACTGCCTCGTTCTGTAGGATTTTCCAATCACATTTTCTCTGAATTTCACCATGGCTCTTTGGTGCGAGTTGTATGTGGTCATCATGACTCATATCTTCCATTCATACCATGAGCTTTGACTAGTGTAATATTTCTATAATTTTCCACGAGTGCTATGGTACGGCTCATTCCAAGATGGCACGACTCGTACCAAGAGTCGCATGTGGCCAGTGCCTTATGCAGTTCCTCTGAATTATATCATGGATGCTATGTACAACTTGTACTTCCAAGGTACGATGCATACCGAGGTCTGGAATTTCACCATTTTCAGCACTCTTTTCCCTTCTTTTGCACATTTAAACTCCAACACATAATTTCCCTAAAAAAAGTAAAAATGCATCATATATGTATAAACACAACTAAGACCATGCATATTTTCTATGTTTTAAGCGTCTAAAGTTCTGTAAATTCACAGCACATCAACACCTTCAACTTAATACTTTTACATGTCCTCAGGGGAAGAAAATAAAAACTAAACTCTTTGCTTAACTAGAAAATAAACCTAGGATACTACAGCCAACATCAAACAAAATTTTCACTATTTACTCAAAGAGCTTTTGACCCTTTTCCCGTGAACCAAATCAGCCCATGCACTAGAAGCAACTACAAAACATCATAAACAGGGATCAAGACATGTCATCTAGCTATTAAAAGATAGTCAAGTCATCACTGGTACTTTAAACGCAAACCATGTACCTTCACACAAATGAAGTCCCCCACTCACAGATATAGTAAAATGTATAACATGGGACTGAACAAGCGAGACTCACATTCTCACAAAGAAGTTCCAAATACTACATATCAGATACCATAGGCTTTCTCTTATTTTCTCTACTTCAATTTACCAGATGGTCAGGTTAGGACCACTATAGGACTTACTTTAGCTTGGTTTGTTGGCTTTCAGGATGGGTATGATAGACATGGAATCTTTTGAATGACTAAACCCCTCCTTGGCACTACATACATGTGACTCCATTTTTTCACTTTTTTCACCCTTTTTTCTTCTTTCATTTTTTCCTCCCTTTTCACCCTTTTTTTCACTTGTATGAGTGTGCTGTGTTTTCAAAATTTTATGCATCTTTCTCTTTTTTTATTTTGTTTTCCAAATGTTTCTTTCTTTTTCTTTTGTCACACTACACCTCATTTTTCACCTTTTTTCTTTTCTCTTCCTTTTTCACCTCCCCAATCTTTATGTACCCCTACCCTTGCCATCATCAACTTAGGCATTTTGACTATGTTGAGGTTCACTGTTACACCCCACAAATTCATGACATTTAGATGGTCTATTTGCATGTTGGTTAAGAGTTTTAGAATGTCATACATGCTAGGACAAGGCCCGGGGGAAGACCGGACAAGCGCCAAGTCAGAGCTTCGCAAGGCAAATGCGACTTATAAATTGCATTCGACAAATGCAACTTAAAGAGGAAGTCGGGCAAAGCCCCTCCGCGATGGCCAACGTGTCACGGAGGGCTGACCTCCGCATTGACCGGCGTGTCACGGAGGTGAGGTCCAGCCCCAACTATATAAAGCCCCCACTTCGTTTTAATTTCATTTCTTATCATCTCATTTCAAGAAAACGTCCAACAACAGTTAGGGACGAGGGTTTGAAGTAAAATTCCTTTCGATTACGCCATCAAACACGGTCCAAACTCAAATTAACTTTGGATACCGAAGTATAAAGCTGTAGAGAACATTCCTGCGGAGTTAGTTTCGCAAGAATCGTCTGGCGAAGCGACAACCCGCCGAGTCAAGGTAAGTGGAATTACTCCAAACTAGTGTTAATATACTCTTAGCCCTAAAATGATTATTTCTCCCTTCTAGACTTCCGAGAAATAGAGAGTTTTCGGCTGTTTTCTGATAAGTCAAAGTTTGGGCTATATATATATATATATATATTCAAAGTAGCGTTTTCTTCCGGAATATTGATGAATTTAGTTCTAATTGCTATAAATATGAATGTAGTTGGAAGAAATAGCTGGATATTGGCCAAGTTATGCCAGTTGGTCAAGAAGTCAGTAACTAAGGTATGTAAAGCTAGTTTCTTCGGCAAGTTAGTAATTTTAGTATAGTGAAATAGGATAAATTTCAGAAGGAAGTTCCAGAAAGCCGAGTATTAAGTATGTTTGTATTGTTATGCCATATTCATAATAAAAGTCAATAAATCAGTATTAAACCGCGGGATATTATTTAAGACTCAGTACCAGATTTAGTTTAATTCAGCCAGAGAATCAGAATAGAATATCAACACATTAACAGTAATATTAGATTTATTATACATGTTACTTGTGATTATGTTGTTTGTTGAGACCTGGTTGTGTTATGTGGGAACCCTTAGAACTTCCTTGCCACCCCAGGTTTAATAGTTGTATCGACTTGCCCGCCAGAGGGTGAGGATACGTCACTCCAAGGAGTGGCATGCCGTCCGCAGTGGGACGAAGATGGGATGCAGCATTCCCCATAGCTGGTTGATCAGCAATATAGCATACCCTATCCAGCGCTTGCGCCCAGGGAACGGATTACAGATTACAGATACAGATCTCAGATTACAATTACAAGAGTCCTTCAGACTCAGATACTGTTATAGTCAGGGGCCCAAAGAGCCTAAGTTGCATACCCAGGGGGCCAACGGGGTGCTCGTAGTTGTTAGGTGAGTGGAGTGAATTTATTTTTGGGTGGTTTGACCTGGGTAGAGGTATATAGACAACGTGTTGATTGGCACCTTCCGGCTTATGGGGGCTGGTATAGGTTCTTGTATGCTATATATATATATATATATGTTACTCATTAAGTTGATAAATAGCAGGACGCCGCATCGACATGTATGATTCTTATCTTCTTCCCAGTACAGTTAAGCTCGGTACAGATTCCGCTATTCCAGAAAGTTTTAGCTATCCTCTGTAATTTCAATAACTACTCGTTTAATGTTTATCTTCAGTTATGTTCAGTTTTGCTTTGCATACTGGTTACCAGTGGTACTGACGCCCGTTTGGGGGCGCTGCATTACTTTCCTACAGGTACTCATAGACGAGGAGTCAATCCCTCGTAATTCCTGCCTGCCCACAGAGTCATCAACTCCTGTCATCCGGAGCTAGACAGCTAGAGGTTTATTTCTTTTCGTTTGTTGTACAGTATGGGTAGGCCGGGGCCTTGTCCCGACCATCTTATTAGTATTCTTAGAGGCTTGCAGATTGTATATTCCCTGTGGTTAGTCGTACCGGTCGTGTGAGGCCGTGTGTATGTTTTAGTTTTTTTAGGATGGTCGTGTGGGGCCTTGTATAGTTGATAGTTGGTGACCTTGTCGGTCACAGAGCAGTTTAGCATTTAGTTCAGCTTTTCAGTGAAACTAGTAAGCATGGTGGCCTTGTCGGCCCGCATAGGCTCCTTTATACTCCTGTGGTTCTGGTCAGCTGTTGTTTCTTATAGGTGGCTATAGGCCTAGTTGGCCGGAGTCTATATGTACAGCCGTTATATAGCCCGTTGGTCCCATGAATCTGGAGTTAGAGCCAACCTGGCACCAGAAGTGCTTAGTCTCAGTAGTCCAGCAGTCCAGGTCTTAGTAGGGCACCAGGTGCCAGTCATGCCTCCCAAGGCAGGGCGTGACAAACTTGGTATCAGAGCAGGTCGTATCCCAGGGAGTCTGCAAGCCGTGCTAAGTGGAGTCTTGTCTATGGATGTGTTGTGCACCACATACTATAGACAGGAGGCTGCAAGGCAAGATAGGATGGTTACTCTTTCTTCTTATTAGTCGTGCTATAGAGAGGTGGCAGTATAGGGTTGAGTCGCTAAAACTTATCATACTCCTTGATTACAGAGATACAAAGTTAGATCAGTAACACCCTATCACAGGCAGAAGATTGGAAATAGCAGAAGGAGAGGGAACCAGCCCGTTGCAGGGTAACTACAATAGCAGGAGGAGGTATCAGGGACCTCCCGATGTGATACCTCTATTCGTATCATCCCCAATATATTTCTATAACTTCAGAGTAGGAAGTCAGAAGCATAGCATATATACGAGTTGATTTATTTGTTGGATATATAAGATCTGACTAAGATGACAGATAGTACTAGTTTATTAGATGCATGTGAGTAAGAGAGGGAAATGTAGGATTCCCACCTCCATTCTTTCAGATGTGGTACAGTTCCATGTCTTCGTTTCGTTGCAGTAAGAAAAGGCCATACCTACCTCTTAAGTTTTAATTCCAGTACAGTAAAGGGCATAAGGATTGAGGCGATGTTGCCCAAAGTAAGCAGTAAGTGAAGGCGGATCGATAGATTCCAGAAAGTGTTAGAAAGAGTAAGGAACCCCTATTATTATGTAAGTCGTGTAGACCCTCATGGTAACAAGTCAGAAGAGCGAGTATGACCACTAGATTACTCAAAGTGGGTGTAGGAGATCCGTCAGTGATGAACTTCCAGTAATAGTCAAGTTCAAGTAAGAGAAAGGCTGAATCCGCCGTAGCATGCCAACGACGGCAGGATAGGTCTGTAAGATAATAGTTATAATCTTAGCTGTGATATCAAAAGACAAGGAGGTTATATGAATAAGATGGGTCCGACTGCAAGCCAGGAGAAGTATAGGTTAAAACTTGACTGGCAACCTTATTGACAATGTAAGGCAGGTACCTTGAACCCCAGAGCTTAGTTTAAGGAAGATAAGGGTGAAGAGCATGAATACTAGATTTTGAGGGGGAATCAGAATCATCTCCAGATTGATAGAACATCGTGTATTAAGGACCTAGCCTCGGACTGACAGTTAAGAGACAGTAAGATTGTAGTTTAGAATGTTGCGGTACGTCCGCCTACGGAAAAGGTAAGAGGGTGCCGACCCAGAGACTCTAATCTAATGTGGACCAGAGACAAGGTCCAACAGACAGTCACAGGCCCTTAATATAATGCCATGTAAGGCCGCAAGGTTCGGATGTTGACCCCATGTTGTAAGAGTGGCGAAATTTCAAACAGCAGATCATAGCTAAAGTGCATGTGGTTGTTGCTTCCAGAATGGGACTAAAATCCAATGAAATGGTATGAGAGGACAGGAGATATCATTAGACTGTAGAAGCAGTATATCATGTGCAGTATGAAATTCAGTAAAGCATGTTCGGGATTACGTATTACTACAAAATTCAGTATGTATTGTACTTAGTTGTTGATATATATATATATATATATATATATATATATATATATATATATACAGATATAAGATATGCTGTGAGTAGCTGCAAATAGGGGTTACAATCACACAGATTCTGGTTAGCTGCTAGGAAGTATATACAAATCGTACTACAGGACCCTCGCCAAAAAGGGGGTAGGGGAGTGTGATTCACGTAGAAGCCATGAAAACTTTCTCAGTTCTCAGTTTATTGAGTTAAAGGACTTATATTCTTGTTGCTAGATCTAGATTTCAGAAGCTCACAAGAATTAGTAGCCTGAATCAGGTGGTTTGATGACATGGGCGCAGTTAGACGGTCTAACGACCAGCTGGCGCCTGTATTAGCAGGGAAGCATCCCTAAAGACCAGTAACGTTATCGCATGTGCCAGAACTAGAAATGGAGACCGTATAAGCATACTCCAGAGGTTAGAAACACCAGAATTTTCCAATATGTTAGGTGGTCGTACATCGTTTTTGCAACCTTGTAGGTAAGAGTCAGCCTTAGTCAACTTAGCAATTATCATATAGAACACCCCGCAAGTCAGCTAGCCGTCCCAGCTAGACAAACCCATGGGTACCCCAAGAAAGGGTCCACATCAATAGTCAGTGACAGACTAGTACCCCAGCCGGTTCCCATAAGATATTCAGATACAGAGTCCTAGGAGAAGATCAGTATTTACAAAATTTCTCATAAGATCAAGAATTTCTCAGAACAGTAGTATAGATCCGAGTGGATACGAGCAAGGCATAAGGATGTGGTAGTACTCTGCTAGCACAGTGTTTACTAAGACAAGGAAATCGGTAGATTCCCTATGAAGATCCAGGGGCTGATCGCTTTAGAGTAAGTCCAACTAAGCTCAGCTCTACAGTTGTTAAAGTAGAATAACAAAGCAATTAGCTGTCCACAACTCCGTAGTTATGCATGAGCTACAGATGCCCGAGTAGGACATTTAGAGAATTGTTAGACTACTTCAACATTCGGGTCATTCAGCCCAGTTATTCAGTTATTCATAGTTATTCAGCCAGATTATTAGAGATCATGATCACTATTATGATCCTCTGATCAGATACGTGCACATGGTGTGCAGACACTCATATAGATTATTCCAGCAGCGAGTAGCATTAGCATGCGGCCCAGAAGGCCAGATAAGCTCTAACTATACAGATAGACTACTTGTCAGTATCTCCGGTATAATAAACCAGTGTGATCGTCAGTAACATGCCAATTTCTCTAAATGTGAATTTTGGCTGAATTTAGTAACCTTTTTGGGTCACATCATGTCGGAGCCTAGTACGCAGGTAGATACACAAAAAATAAAAGCAGTGAAAACATGACTAGAACCACCACTCCGACCGAGGTACACAGTTTCCTGGGGTTAGCCGGGTACTACAGAAGATTTGTGGAAGAATTTTCCACCTTAAAAGCACCTTGACTAAACTGACACATAAGGCAGCAAAAAAAATTTCAGTGGACTGAGGCATGAAAGCGGAGTTCCAGGAGTTGAATTTGTGGAAGTGTCGCTGGGTAGAGCTGTTGAAAGGCTATGATGTGAATATTCTGTATCACCCAGGAAGGGCCAACATAGTAGTAGATGCCCTCAACCGCAAATCTATGGGAGTCTGGCGTACTTGCAGCCCGAGCAGTGGGAGTTGGCCAGAGAAATACACCGGTTAGCCAGTTTAGCCGTTCGCGTAGTAGAAACAGAGGAAAACAGAGCGGTAATTCAGAACACCGCAGTATCGTTATTAGTTGTGGAGGTAAAAGAACGACAGTATGAACATCAAGACCTGGTTCAGCTTAAAGACAGAGTTCAGCAAGGAAAAGCGCCGGATTTTCAGGTAACTGAGGATGAAGTGTTGCGATGTAAGGGCCGCCTTTGTGTTCCAGATATTTTAGGGCTTCGCTAGTAGATTATGAGCGAGGTACATTACGCCCGCTATTCTCTCCACCCAGGCGCTACGAAAATGTACCACGATATTAAAGATATCTACTGGTGGCCAGATATGAAGAGGAAATAGCAGAATTCGTAGCCTAGTGTCCTAACTGCCAGCAAGTAAAAGCGGAACACCAGAAACCAGGCAGATTGACTCAAGACATAGTTGTGCCTCTTTGGAAGTGGGAAGCAGTAAATATGGATTTTGTAGCAGGATTACCCCATACCAGATATAGGAATGACTCGATTTGGGTAATTGTTGACAGACTGACAAAATCAGCCCATTTTCTATCAGTAAGGGCTACTTTTTCTGCCGAAGATTATGCTGAGTTGTATATCAAAGAAATAGTCAGACTGCACGGGGTTCCAGTGTCCATTATCTCTGACAGAGGAGCGCAATTCACAGCTAAATTTTGGCAGTCATTTCAGAGAGGCCTGGGAGCACAGATTAATCTGAGCACAGCATTCCACCCTCAGAAAGATGGACAGGCAGAACGCGCTATTCAGACGCTCGAGGATATGTTACGAGCGTTTGTGTTGGACTTTGGATGTAGCTGGGATGAGCATTTATGACTAATTGAGTTTGCCTATAACAATAGTTACCACACAGCCATCCAGATGACGCCCTATGAGGCTTTGTATGGGCGAAAGTGCAGATCGCCTGTTGGCTGGTTTGAAGTAGGAGAGTCAGCGTTGATTGGGTCGGATATTATTCATCAGTTAGAAGAAAAGGTAAAGCTTATCAGAGAACGCCTACTGACTGCTCAGAGCCGCTAGAAATCATATGTTGATGTGCGGCGTAGAAACCTAGAATTTAATGTGAATGACTTGGTGTTTTTGAAAGTTTCTCCAATGAAAGGGGTGATGAGATTCGGCAAGAAAGGTAAACTCAGCCTGAGATTTGTTGGGCCCTATCAGATTCGCCGAAATAGGCCAAGTAGCATACGAGTTGAACTTGCCTCCAGAATTAGAGTCTGTTCATCCAGTTTTCCACGTGTCTATGCTGAGGAAGTATATAGGAGACCCCTCCAAATTTGTTCCAGTTCAGGATGTCCAGGTTACGGAAGAGCTGCCTTATGAAGAGGCTCCAGTAGCCATACTAGACAGGAAGATTCGCAGGTTGAGTGATCTCGGGCAAAATAGCATGCCCGAGTGACGCTTGAGAACTTAATTTAGTCTTGTTTAGCTAAGTGATTGTATACATTTTCATGTGATTTTATATAAATGTGAATATATGTGCTAAACAACATGATTAGTCCTTGTTTTGTAGGTTTCAATGATTTTTAGAAACTAATTTATAAGTTGGTGAAGTAGCGGAATGGATTCGGGAGCAGATGCGGCAGGCAGGCAGCACCAGTGCGCCAGCAACGTGCCATGCCGTGCCAGCTGCGCGACAGAGCAAGGCCAACGCGCTGCCCAAGCAGCGTGACATGCTGCCAACGCGATGGCACTCAGCAGTTTCGGCTTCCGGAGGTAATTTCCAGAGAGCTTTCGCGTTACCTCCGTGTCACGGAGGCAGTGCTCAATGATACACTCCGTGACACGGAGCCATTCCGCGACAGGCTAAATTGTGCACGTTTCTCATTTATTATAAATAGGTCCCTTAGCTCCTAAAACCATTTTGTCACGATTTTACTCTGGAAAACTACCTAGGAGTGAAGGGAGAAGTGGGAGAACTCATCTAGGGTTTGGGTAATTCCCTTCTCATCTACCAAATTCATGTAAGTATGTTAGTTTAGTAGTAGTTAGTTGTAGTTTTATGAACATGAATGGCAAGAACCCTTCCTCTAGGGTTGAAGCCATGAATTATGATTGTGATTTTATGAAATTGTTTTGGAATTAAGTTATTGATTGTTGATTTGTCTTGCATTCTGGATTGTTGGTTGTTTGTACGATTGATCACCATGAAAACATATATGTTAGCTTGGGCAATTACTTGAGAAAGAATTACCTAGGTCAGGACATGAGAATGTAAGGAGCATGTTTGTATCTCACGATATAATTTTGTGTTAGGATAGAAATATACCTAACACCTTGCTTGGTTGATAAAACGGGGGTTATTAAGAGACCAACTTAGGATTATCACATCACCACTCGAAGAAGTTGTTGTGAAGGTAAGTTGAGTTAAATGGTTAGACACACGAAAGTCCCTAATCATTTCCCCGTAAACCACAACATAATTAATTGCCAGCGAACTAGAAATTAGCATCCTCACTCACAATGATGCAGTGAGGCTAGTTTGCCGTGTTTAGAGGCTCGAAAGACCATGAAAATGCAATTCTAATTATGTGAAACAACAATTGATAGTTTCATGCTTAACCCACCGCAAATCATAGTATCACATGATTATCTGGTTTTAACTCTATGTTGCTCCTAGAGTAAATTCAGGATATTTCGTTGACCAAAACTAAACTTAATTAAATCTCCCTCGAAAACTTCTATAACCAACACTTGAGAAAGTTAAGATCACACTTGAAATGGATAGTTAGAGGAATGGGTCCAATCCCTGTGGGTTCGACATTTCGGTTCTTAAAAAGAGCCACTATATTAGTTGCACAACCCGTACACTTGCGGACGTGCAAATCGGGCACGTCAAGTTTTTGGCGCCGTTGCCGGGGACTCAGCGAAGTTTTGATAATTTATGTAGTTTTTGTGTGATTTTTGAAATTTCCTTAAGTGTTGAGAAACTTGGTCTTAGTCTGTTTATTTGCAGGTAACAGGTTGTCCTGCCAAGATGGCTAGAAATAGAGAGCTTGTGGAACCGTTGCTGGAACCTGAAAGTCAAATCCATTTGCGAAGGAGAGTAGCTCTAGAGCAAAAGCTGAAGAGACTTCAAGAAAAGGTACAACAACAACCACCCGCGGGATACGCACAATTGTCATCAGAAGCAATGGCAGCAAGACCAGTTCGCGAAGTGGCAATCCCACTAGCGATGAATGTGACCTCTAGCATCCGTAAACCGGAGCCTGCAGGGAACTTTGAGCTTAAACAGAACATGGTGCAGCTGTTACATTCTAGTGGTCAATTCACCGGGATGGCACATGAGGACCCACAGCAGCACCTATAGAGCTTTTTAGAGATTAGTGACACGTTTGTCCCCACCGGCGTGTCCATAGATTATGTCCGACTGACCCTCTTCCCATTTTCACTGTTGGGAGGGGCCAAAAAGTGGTTGAAGGCTAAGTTACCGAACTCCATAACTTCATGGAATGACTTGGCTAAGAAGTTCCTTATCAGATTCTTCTCTTCAGGCAAAACTGCAAAGTTGAGAAGTGAAATACTCAGTTTCAAGCAGAGGCTTGATGAGAACTTATATATGGCTTGGGAAAGATTCAAGTCATTGCGGAGAGACTGCCCCCATCACTAGCAATCAAATGAAGTGTTGGCTCATACCTTTGTAGAAAGTCTAGACCCACACACAAAAATATTACTAGACTCTGCATCGGGTGGGCAAGCCTTGGAGAAGACGTATGATGAGTTGTACACTTTGTTGAATAGAATTGCTCAAGGAAATCCGGAGTGGCACAGTGAGTCATCGAGGGGGGCAGGAAAGTGATCGGGGTTGATAGAAGTAGATGGTTTGAATGCCTTGGCAGCGCAGTTAGCTTCGTTCCAACATCAGATGATGACTCAGTTCAATAAACTGAGTATGAACCAACACCAGGGCCAAGTTAATGTAGTTCAGCAAGCTCCGAGTTGGTGTGAAATTTGTGGTAATAATGGGCACAATGCAGAATCTTGTGGAGCCAATCCAGAATCAGTAAATTATGTTGGTAATGTGCATAGGAATAAGAATTTTGGGAACAACTCCAATAGAAATTGGCAGGGCCACCCGAATTTTTCTTGGGGTGGAAACCAAAAGCAAAATTATATGCTACCTCAACAATAGCAGTATCAGCATAATAGGCAGAACGATGGGCAATTGAGTAGCAGCATTGAGGAAACACTGCAGAAAATTATGGAGACCCAGAATCAGTTAGCGGAAAATCAGGCGAGGATGGCAAGAGACTTAAAGAATCAGCAAATGGCCACCCGCAATCTTGAAAAACAAGTGGGTCAGATAGCATCTGCTCAAAACATGAGATCACAAGGGGGATTACCAAGAGACACAGATCCTAACCCCTGACAGATCAATGCCATCAGTCTGCGAAGTGGTAAACAATTAGCTGATGCAGTGTCAAAAGAGTTGAGAAAGGGGGTGCAGCCGGAGTTGGTTAGACCAGGACCATCCATCAACATGGGAGATAATCAGAGTGCTGGGAAACAAAATGTGCAACTTTCATTGTAGCCAGCACAAAGACCACCACCACCATTCCCTCAGAAAGTCAGAAAGAGCAAGGAGGAGGAATGCTTCAAAAAGTTCTTTGAAAGTTTCAAAGAACTTCACATAAATTTGCCTCTTATTGATGCCTTGCAGGGAATGCAAAAGTATGCTAAATACTTGAAGGACGTGATGGCGAAAAAAGTTAGATTGGTGGACGTCCAGACTGTAGCACTGACTGAGGAGTGCAGTCACAGGGTATTGAGCAAAATGCCAAAGAAGCTCAAAGACCCAGGGAGTTTTACCCTCCCCATACAAATTGGTAAAGCTGAGGTGCTACGAGCTTTGTGTGACTTAGGGGCAGCAGTTAATCTAATGCCCCTATCCTTATTCAACACCCTGGGGTTGGGAAAACCGAGGCCGACAAGGTTGATGCTGCAGTTGGCTGACAAGTCGCGAGTGACACCTGATGGAATAATAGAGGACCTTCTCATCAAAGTAGGTAAGTTTATTATACCTGCTGATTTTATTGTCTTAGATTTTCATGTTGATGACCAGGTACCCCTGATCTTGGGATAGCCATTCTTGGCCACCGGAGGAGCGGTGATTGACTTGAAAGCAGGGACCCTGAAAATGAGGGTTGAGGATGAAGAAGAAATCTTTCGCGTTTACCAAGAAATGAACCCATCTGCACACTACAGAAACCTTTGTCAGGTTAGTGTGTTGGCAGAGGATGAGTGTGGGGTCGAGGATTCCACAGGTGCACGGCTAAAGGGAATGTCAAGTCTTCAGCCCAAGTCTGATAGAGGGCTTCAAATTGAGAAGAAGTTGGAGAAAGAGAGGAACAGAGTGGAGGTTGTTTCCTCTAAACAACAAAAGAAAAGGAGATGGTTCTCGAAAGAGAACCCAGGTATGAGGATGTCCTAAAAAGGACAGTCCACGTTGTGCCACGACGTAAAATAAGGCACTGCTTGGGAGGAAACCCAAGGGTGCCTCAGGTACAAATTGTTTAATTTTGATTTTGTGTTGATTTGGTGATTTTCATTTTGTTTGTGTTTTTGGTGGAAAGTTAAGCACAGATGGAGGGAAGTCTGAGTACCGAGAAGGTGGAAGCTAAAGAGCATGTAAGAGAAGAAGTGTGGGGTCAAACAGCCACCTCTTAAAACTTTAAAGGAATGCATGCTTTTAGCTTGGCATAGAGGCTCAGGGAGTATTTCTCATCCTTTAAATGTTAATTTGATGCTATGAGGACATAGCATGATTTAAGTGTGGGGTGAGAAAAATTTCAAATTTTTGTGCTTAACAAGTTTGTGGTGAATGTAATGCTTGTGAGGAATTTGTGAGAAATTTGAAAAATTTGAAAAATATTTGTGAATTAAGCATGACTTCATCACCCGTTGGTTTTTCTTTCCGGTTCTTTTCCGACGGGGGGTCTTTGAACCGAAGAATAAAAATTTTTCTTTGTCTGCATATAATGTTTTTAGTCATAGTTAGGGACTGTTTCCGACGATGGATGGATGACAACCGTCTTGAGGAAAAATTAGTCGATAGGTTGTGGGTTTGTGAACCCGTAGCTAATTGATGCTTGATGTTCTTGTTATGTGCTATACGTGATTGTAAGATGCAATAATCTTTAGTGTGAAGCATGCAAGTGTATAACTTTGTTTGAGACACTTAGGCTCTTGAATTTGACTCAATATGATGGAAGCTTAATCTGAATTCTTGTGATTAACTGAGTTAAGGGTCTGCTGAATGTGTCTTGATTTGAGCATGTGCCATGAGTGTAAGGTTTTTGAGTATTCTGTGCTATTGTGGATTGTCTAGAACTTGCCTGGTGTGTTTATAAAATGAAATGAAGGACGTGAATTGTAGGAGATGATTTAGGCATTTCTTTGAACCAAATTTTTATCCCTCATTTTACCTACCTTGAAAAATTAATCCTAGTTAACCCCATTGAGCCTTGAGCCTATTCTTTGACAGCTGCAACATAAGCTTAATCCTTTTTCTTTCATTAGCCTTGAATTTGAACCAAAACTCCTAAGCGCTTAAAGGAAAAATACGAAAGAGTAAAGGAGTGAGAAGAATGAAAAAAGAAGGGAAAGTAGCAATTGTAAAAGTTGAGAAAGGTCGAGGGTGCACTTGTTTGAATACGGGTGAGTATTAGTAGGGAGTAAGAAAATAAATAAATGAAAAGTTACTTATAGAACTCCTTACTGATAAGCTAAAAGTGCCTAAAGAAATAGGGGAACAAAAGAGGAAAAAGAAAGCTGAAAGGAGAAAAAGGTGAAGTAAGGGAAGGGAAGTTCGTAATGAAGGCGTGATGTATTAAAAGCGCTTAGGAAAGATAGTCACTATTACTGGCCATAATAGTACCTACCCGCACCTGAGTTACATTACAACCTAAAAAGTCCTACTTGATCTTACATTCATACATCCTTAAATGAGTGGAATAAAACACCAAGGGCAAGCTTATGGGTCATTACATGATGCATGTGAATTCTTTGTGAGAGTGAGCGTAATTCTATTCATGTACCCACACATCTTGTGATATAAAAATTATTTTTGCGTGTGAAATTGGGTAACTCTCTTTCCGTGAGGGCACATGTTGAATGAAGGATATAATTCATGTGGGATTTCTTAATCAGTTGATTTGCATGAGTTTGCTAAGATTGAGAGTCGATTCTTGAGGTTAAGAAGTCTTAACATAGTTGTACTTCATTTCGATAATCAAGTCGTGCATGCTCTATTTTTAGCTTGTTATCTTACGTAATAATTATAGTCGTAGCTTGAATAATCTTGCTAAATGAGTTATGGGTAAGTCTCCATATGCATGAGATGTAAAAGGTTGTTCGAGGACGAACAAGACTTTAAGTGTGGGGTTGTGATCTCGGGCAAAATAGCATGCCCGAGTGACGCTTGAGAACTTAATTTAGTCTTGTTTAGCTAAGTGATTGTATACATTTTCATGTGATTTTATATAAATGTGAATATATGTGCTAACCAACATGATTAGTCCTTGTTTTGTAGGTTTCAATGATTTTGAGGAACTAATTTATAAGTTGGTGAAGTAGCGGAATGGATTGGGGAGAAGATGCGGCAGGCAGGCAGCACCAGCGCGCCAGCAACGTGCCACGCCGTGCCAGCTGCGCGACAGAGCAAGGCCAACGCACTGCCCAAGCAGCGTGAAACACTGCCAATGTGGTGGCACTCGACAGTTTCGGCTTCCGGAGGCAATTTCCAGAGAGCTTTCGCGTTACCTCCGTGTCACGGAGGCAGTGCTCTGCGATACACTACGTGACATGGAGCCATTCCACGACAGGCTAAATTGTGCACGTTTCTCATTTATTATAAATAGGTCCCTTAGCTCCTAAAACCATTTTGTCACGATTTTATTCTGGAAAACTACCTAGGAGTGAAGGGAGAAGTGGGAGAACTCATCTAGGGTTTGGGTAATTCCCTTCTCATCTACCAAATTCATGTAAGTATGTTAGTTTAGTAGTAGTTAGTTGTAGTTTTACGAACATGAATGGCAAGAACCCTTCCTCTAGGGTTGAAGCCATGAATTATGATTGTGATTTTATGAAATTGTTTTGGAATTAAGTTATTGATTGTTGTTTTGTCTTGCATTCTGGATTGTTGGTTGTTTTTATGATTGATCACCATGAAAACATATATGTTAGCTTGGGCAATTGCTTGAGAAAGAATTACCTAGTGTCAGGACATGAGAATGTAAGGAGCATGTTTGTATCTCACGATATAATTTTGTGTTAGGATAGAAATATACCTAACACCTTGCTTGGTTGATAAAACGCGGGTTATTAAGAGACCAACTTAGGATTATCACATCACCACTCAAAGAAGTTGTTGTGAAGGTAAGTTGAGTTAAATGGTTAGACGCATGAAAGTCCCTAATCGTTTCCTCGTAAACCACAACATAATTAATTGCCCGCGAACTAGAAATTAGCATCCTCACTCACAATGATGCAGTGAGGCTAGTTTGCCGTGTTTAGAGGCTCAAAAGACCATGAACATGCAATTCTAATTATGTGAAACAACAATCGATAGTTTCATGCTTAACCCATCGCAAATCGTAGTATCGCATGATTATCTGGTTTTAACTCTATGTTGCTCCTAGAGTAAATTCAGGATATTTCGTTGACCAAAACTAAACTTAATTAAATCTCCCTCGAAAACTTCTATAACCAACACTTGAGAAAGTTAAGATCATACTTGAAATGGACAGTTAGTGGAATGGGTCCAGTCCCTGTGGGTTCGACATTCCGATTCTTAAAAAGAGCCACTATATTACTTGCACGACCCGTACACTTGCGGATGCGCGAATCGAGCACGTCATTCAGAACTAAAGATATTGCTTCTGTCAAAGTATTATGGCGTAATAGTAACCGAGAGGAGATGACTTGGGAAGCAGAGGAAGATATGAAAGTCAGATATCCTCAACTGTTCCAGTCTTAATCAGCCAGAGGTACATTAGTATTGTTGTTTTATGAATTGCCTTATATTATGTGAATAAATGAAATAGTTGGCTTTTGTGACGAATACTAGTGTTGTGTGGAGTATCTGTATTGGACTTTTTTGCGTTTCAGGATTTTTGATAGTCCATATTACAGGGGAGACTCTGCCGAAATTGTTCTTGAATAAGTCAAGTAAGTTGAAATTCTTGCGGGTAGAAGTTTACATTCGAGGATGAATGTTCTTAAGGGGGGGAGGATGTTACACCCCGTAAATTCATGACATTTAGATGGCCTATTTGTATGTTGGTTAAGAGTTTTAGAATGCCATACATGCTAGGAAAAGGCCCGGGGGAAGACCGGACAAGTGCCAAGTCGGAGCATCGCAAGGCAAATGCGACTTATAAATCGCATTCGACAAATGCGACTTATAAATCGCATTCGACAAATGCAAATTAAAGAGGATGTCGAGCAAAGCCCCTCCACGATGGCCAACGTGTCACAGAGGGCTCACCTCCGTGTTGGCCGGCATGTCATGAAGGTGAGGTCCAGCCCCAACTATGTAAAGCCCCCACTTTGTTTTAATTTCATTTCTTATCATTTCATTTCCAGAAAATGGCCAGCAAAAGTTAGGGACGAGGGTTTGAAGTAAAATTCCTTCTAATTACGCCGTCAAACGCGGTCCAAACTCAAATTAACTTCGAATGCCGAAGTATAAAGTTGTAGAGAACATTCTTGCGGAGTTAGTTTCGCAAGAATCGTCCAGCGAAGCGACAATCCGCCGAGTCAAGGTAAGTGGAATTACTCCAAACTAGTGTTAATATACTCTTAGCCCTAAAGTGAGTATTTCTCCCTTCTGGACTTCCGAGAAATAGAGAGTTTTTGGCTGTTTTCCATTAAGTCAAAATTTGGGCTATATATATATATTCAAAGTAGCATTTTTTTCCGGAATATTGATGAATTTAGTTTTAATTGCTATAAATATGAACGCAGTTAGAAGAAATAGTTGGATATTGGCCGAGTTATGCCAGTTGGTCAAGAAGTCAGTAACTAAGGTATGTAAAGCTAGTTTCTTCGGCAAGTTAGTAATTCTAGTATAGGGAAATAGGATAAATTTCAGAAGGAAGTTCCAAAAAGTCGTGTATTAAGTATGTTTGTATTGTTATTCCATATTCATAATAAAAGTCAGTAAATCAGTATTAAACCACGAGATATTATTTCAGACTCAGTACCAGATTCAGTTTAATTCAGCCAGAGAATCAGAATAGAATATCAAAACATAACAATAATATCAGATTTATTATACATGTTATATGTGATTATTGTTGTTTGTTGAGACCTGGTTGTGTTATGTGGGCACCCTTAAAGCTTCCTTGCCGCCCCAAGGTTAATAGCTGTGTCGACTCACCCGTCATAGGGCGAGGATACGTCACTCCAAGGAGTGGCATGCCATCCGCAATAGGACGAAGATGGGATGCAACATTTCCCATAGCAGTCTAATCATCATTATAGCATACCCTGTCGAGCGCTTGCGCCAAGGGAACAAATTACAGATTACAGATACAGATCTCAGATTACAGTTACAGGAGTCCTCCAGACTCAAATGCAGTTATAGTTAGGGGCCCAGAGAGCCCAAGCTGTATACCCAGGGGGCCGGCGGGGTGCTCGTAGTTTTTAGGTGAGTGGAGTGAATTTATTTTTGGATGGTTTGACCTAGTAGGGGTATATAGACTGCGTGTTAATTGGCATCTTCCGGCTTATGGGGGCTGGTATAGGTTTTTGTATGCTAATATACATATATATATATATATATATATATATATATATGTTACTCATTAAGTTGATAAATAGCAGGACACTGCATCGACAAGTATGATTTTTATCTTCTTCCCAGTACAGTTAAGCTCGGTACAGATTCCGCTATTCCAGATAGTTTTATCTATCCTCTGTCATTTCAGTAACTACCCATTTACTGTTTATCTTCAGTTATGTTCAATTTTGCTATGCATACTCGGTACCAGTGGTACTTACGCCCGTTTGGTGGTGCTACATTACTTGCCTGCAGGTACTCATAGACGATGAGCCGATCCCTCGTAATTCCTGCCAGCCCATAGAGTCATCAGCTCCTGTCATCCGGAGCTAGATAGCTAGAGGTTTATTTCTTTTTGTTTGTTGTACAGTATGGGTAGGCCGGGGCCCTATCCCGACCAACTTATCACTATTCTTAGAGGCTTGCAGATTGTATATTCCCTGTGGTTAGTCGTACCAGTCGTGTGAGGCCTTGTTTATGTTTTAGTTTGTTTATGATGGCCGTGTGGGGCCTTGTATAGTTGATAGTTGGTGACCTTGTCGGTCACAGAGCAGTTTAACATTTAGTTCAGTTTTTCAGTGAAACTAGTCAGCATAGTGGCCTTTTCGACCCGCATAGGCTCCTATATACTCTTGTGGTTCTGTTCAGCTGTTGTTTCTTATAGCTGGCTATAGGCCTAGTCGGCAAGAGGCTTTATGTACAACCGTTATATAGCCCGTTGGTCCCATGAATCTGAAGTTAGAGCCAGCCTTGCACTAGAAGTGCTTAGGCTCAGCAGTCAAGTCCAGGTCTTAGTAGAGCACAAGGTGCCAGTCATGCCTCCCAAGGCAGGGCGTGACTTTCACAATGTCCAAGGAGGGACCAAGACCGAAACAGGTTCATTATAAGAAAATGGATATTGTTAATTAGTTAATCAAAGAAAAATGGTCTATATAAGGATCAAAATATTGGATCAAGGGAATTATATCATTTTGGTATGGTTATTTAAGCAAAAAATGGGCTAAACAAGAACGACCTATGATCCTTTCCTAACTAACCATCCTAAAACCTATGCAATGACCAATCGGGCAAGTTCTAGATCCTCTACGCAGTATTGAACTAGGTTTTAGACCTCACTCACTCATGGTACATCACTTGCATTCATTCTACCAGTCTAATTTATTCATGGCTTAACAAAAACTATACATGCTAATATACTAAATGACATAAAATGATCCACAAAAATTATACATGCTATCACAAGTACACAACTAATTCATCAAAAAAGTTCTAAACTGGGTCAATTTTTCAAAATAAAAAAAACTAGTGAACTTTATTGGCTAAGTATTCCTAAACTACTTTTTAGTTAAAAAAATCACAAAAGTAAAATCTTAAACATGCCGATTCTACTAGCAGGCCCAAGGAAACAGAAATATGGCAAAAAATCCCTCGGACGAATCAAAAATCCAAAAATACAAGTACACCCTCTCCTCTTTTTGAAATTGTGCTTCATCCCCGAAGCATAGAATGTAAGAACTAAGGGAACGAAATATACCTGCGGCTACTCAGACTTCACCTTCCATGGATTGCCACCCATACAACACCTAATTTAATATCACAGCATGACACAAATCTCTTAATTACACAGAATTCATCAAGAAATTTCGACTCGTCCTCCATTGTCTTAAATGCTTGGCTTTTCCAAGAGGTGCCCTGGATGAGTCAAAACAAACTAAAAAAAACATAAAAGAGGAAATAACAACCAACAGTTAAATACAATAAATAATCTAATCTTAAGCCGTATTTTCCAGCAAGGATGCCACTTTTTTATAACGGTCAAACTCATACTTCCTAACAAAGTATAAAGTGGTCATTGTCAATAAAGAACTCAACTAAGAGGTTGGGGTCGAACCCACATGGAATAGGGTAAGATATAGACTAATGCCGGTAATTGTACTTAATGATGGGTTATCACAATATTGGGGGTTTTAAAGAAGACAATATTAAAACAAAGATTATAATTATGATTTAAATCAAGATTTGCAAACAACTAGGGTAACTATTCCCCATGGGTTCATAATTACTTTGGGTATACACACATTATCAATCGTAATGCTTACTTGTAGAATTGATAACTAGGGTTCATCCAGACGACTGGTTCGTCCCTATTGGATTACTATACACAATCATCGGGTCAGGTCTCATGTGCGATTTCAAACTAACCGTTATCAATATGTTTCAAATTTAATTATCTCGTGACCACAACTCAAGTTAATAAAATGATCATAAAGACCAAGGCTTTGTAGTAATTCTCTTTTCTTAATCTCTACTTCTCTAGGTTGAAGCCAGTAAAGATTTCGGACAAGTCCTAATGTTGTACACCGTGATGAAACGTTTAAACATGAAGGGAATACAATACAAGCCTTTTGCATCGGTTTTGAATCACTTTTGTGTAACCCTAATTTGTTAAACCACCATGGTTCCCACAGCCTATAGTTGTGGAGGTTTTAGCCTTTCATGGTTGTAAGATTATAATTTGTATTCTAGACAAACACATAATTAAATACTTACAACAACAATTGGAAGAAAATCAGATTTGATTATCAAAGAACAATCTCAATAACAATGTAGCAAATCAAGAATTTGATCCCAAGAATTGCTCCTCACAACTACATAAAAATTCAGAAAAATAGTTCTTCACATGTCTACTAACTCAATTCTGTTCTTTTCTTTCTCTAATTTTCTACTCTATTGCATAGAAATAAAGGGTATTTATAATAGTAGATTAAGCCTTCCTTGTTCCTTCATGGTGTGGAATTGGGATTTGTGTCTCCTATTCCTAGTTAAAGTAGGGTTTGACTTTCTAAAAATAAACTAGAATTTATACAAATAATTAGAACTTTTTCCTAAATTCATAGGGAAACTAATTTAATTACCGCCACTTGATCCTATGACTCGTACCATGAACCTATGAGTCGTAGCTTCCTCTCGTACAATGCTCAGCAGTCTTGAATTTGGTTAAGTCTTGGAAGTTGGTACGACTGGTACAATGCTCTTATGAGTCGTCCAATGCCTGTCATGGTCTGATCTTATGAAGTTGGGCATCCTCTGAATATTTTCACGAATGTTGTGGTATAACTCGTACCTTGATATCACAACTTGTGACTTCCTCATGCCCTAGGATCTTCCAATCACATTTTCTCTAAAGTTTACCATGGCTCTTTGGTGCGAGTTGCATGTGGTCATCATGACTCATATCTTCCATTCATACCATGAGCTTAGACTAGTGTAATATTTCTGTAATTTCCATGACTGCTATTGTACGACTCACGCCAGGATGGCATGACTCGTACCAAGAGCCACCAATGGCCAGTGCCTTATGCAATTCCTTTGAATTTTATCATGGACGCTATGTACAACTCGTACTTCCAAGGTATGACGCGTATTGAGGTCTGGGATTTCACCATTTTCAACACTCGTTTCTCTTCTTTTGCACATTTCAACTCCAATAAATAATTTCCCTAAAATAAAGTAAAAGTGTATCATATCTGTATAAACACAACTAAGACCATGCATATTTTCTATGTTTTAAGCGTCAAAGGTTCTTTAAATTCACAGCACTTCAGCAGTCATGATAATAAAAGGATCCTATGGAGGCCGACAAGACCACCATGTTGTCTAATACATAGCAAAAGAAAGATACGCAGTTCGATATAAACTACAGCCGACAAGGCTTCTAACAGATAGCTAAACTAGGCCCCACACAGTTAACACACAAAACATAACATAAATAGGCCCCACACAGCCAACAACACACAACTAACTAGGAACTGAAGACTACGGTCTGCAAGCGTCTAAGAGTGAAATATGGTCGGTATAGGGCCCTGGCCTACCTAATAAACTATAGAAAAAAAGAAAGACAAACCTCTACTATTTGGCAACTCCGAAAGAAAAGAGCTAATCTGACCCTAAATAGCTACTAGGAGGTTTGAAATCTTGTCTGCCTAAACCTGCAGGCAAGTATGCAGTGCCCTATATATGGACGTCAGTATAATATGTATCGAGTATCTATGTCAAATAAATATAACTAGATAGAAGCTAATACGCAACTGAAAGTAATCAACGAATAGTGGCAGAAGTTAACCTGTATGCATTCACAACCATAGCCTGCATCTCTTAGACAATTCTTTAAATGTAAACTTAAATAAAGGGTTATACACTCATAAGTTATATCTAGCAGAAAATATACAAAAAAGAACCAAACCTGGCCCCCATGAGCCTGGAAGGTACAATCAAGATAAAGATAACCTATCTGGGCCCCCATAAGTCGTGGAAAGTATAGATCAATCTATATACCCCTAACCTAGTCACTATGGTTTCACAAGTAACTATAACCAAACCTATCCGGCCTCTAGGACTACAATTGAGCCAATGGGCTCCTATATCTATATTTAAGCCCTCTAGGTTTTTGTAACTGTACCGTGGTCTTGCAAGGCTCCACTGAGGGTGATAGTGTCCAAACTATACTCTTCGTTACCAAAGAGCATAAACGGTCGTTGTATCAAAACAAATATCCCAACGGATGTCGGGGGTGAATCCCACAGAGACTAGTGGATGATATGCATGAGTGTTGTTTGGAAAATTGAATTTAGTTTGCACCAATTGAAAATAACAAGAAAATAAACATTTTGGGGGATATTGAGATTAACAATGGACTGGGAATTCTAATTCAGCTGATTAAGATTGCAAAATGACTAAGGTTGTTTACAATGATGTGAAAGAATAGAGGTGCGGTGTAGATAATATGCTAACTAAATAGGGTAATGCTAAGTCATCTCATAAGTTCAAATTGTGTAAATAAGCTCGAGAAAGTGGGCATTTGAAGTTTTTTAACCTCATAAATACCTCTTGCTAGAGTTCTTTCAAACCACTAGACACAATTAAATCAACCCGATCTGATTTGAGCTAATAGCTGCACTAATTTCTAGATATTCACTATTAATTAAGAGTGAGAGTGTGATTTTGGCTATTTCCAGCCCAATTTCATAACCTCACATCCATGTGCACCATTAAATTATGTCCCAATACTCAATTCTTCTCTTCCAAGCAATAATCAAGTAAGAAAAATTAGACCCACATCAGCAACCATGGATCTTCAATTATAGATTGGAGAGAATTTAACAGATTTACACTAATTAAATAATATTGAGATGACTCTAGTAATACCCAAACTAATTAAGCATTTATCACCATAAACCTCTAGCTAATGATTTGGCTACTCATAGTTACAAAATTCAAAAGCACATTTAACAATAAACACATTGAATTTTATAATAGGAGTACCAAAATCAAATTCAGCAATAAGTCTTCAATAATAGTAGCACCTGGCTATGGAGGAAGAAGAAGAAGAAAAAAAAACAATCCTTTATAATTTTCACCAATAAAATTCTTACTTTCTTCTTCTACAGAGAGAATCTTCTAAAAAGCTAATAGTTAAGATTTGATGGGTGTAGAGTACTCCTTTCTAGAATATATCCCAAAGTGCAGTATCCAATTCTCTCTTTTTTCTATGCTGGACATTTTTATCCCTGATCAGCATTATGGAACTTGTGAAAGTACCAGCGGTTCACCGATTACATTCCATGTACTGTCGTCTATAATTAACTACGCCTTCTGTGAGTTCCAGTAGCATTAGGAGATTTCTTCATCATTTCGCTGGTATCTACCCATGCGCTACCAATTCTTTTGCCTTCAATCCAGCAAGTTCAGGTGTCATTATGTGGATGGACCGGCAAGTCACCGGTTGAAGTTCGCGTTCACTGGTTGCTATAATTCCAAGAGGCAGTGTTCATCAGCTTTTGACCGGCGTTTCGCCGGTCTTCTTCAGTGGAGCGCTAATTTTCATTCGACTTCCTTCTTATTACTCCATTTCTTGTTCTTTTCTTCACATTAGACATCTGTACACAAGAAAGGCAAAAAGGGCATAAAATCCACATAAACAACTCGAAAACTAGGCAAGAACTTAAGCTTAAGAGCCTAAGGTGTTTGTAAATTTCCAACTTATCAAACCTCCAAACTTGAACTATTGCTTATACCTAAGTAATGCAGTTCTTGTCAGTTTAAAAACATGCTACTCTATACAAGTTTAAACATCAATAACCACCTGGTTGCTCACCAACTCACCGATAAAGAGAAGAAAATTCCCCTAAAAAAGAGAACAATGTGGAGATTTCAAGAGGCCACCACCCTTCAAAAACATGATTACAAGAGCATTCATTTTGCAAAAAAAAGGGCATAGCTTATTCATGAAGTAAACATAGTAGCTCAATTCATAATCATTGCATATTCAAAACTCACCTTAGAGCTTTCACTTCTCCTGCCTTATCCACACATTAACTCTAAATGCACTTGTGTCCTCAAAAGGGAAGACGCCACTCACAGAAAGGAGAATCCTTATTCCTTATCCTGAAATCAATGCTACACATAGGGGATTATAGAAAAAGGTAATCATGCTCACTCTCCCAAAAGAAATCTTCATGCACACAACATGACCCATATGCTTTCCCTTCATGTAATTCGCTACTAATGTAGAGAAACTGCACTTAAAATCACTTAGGACTTGTAGGTCATAATTAACGATAGGGCTAAGGGTAGGATGAATATTTAGCTTTAATGACTAAAGCCTCCATAATGCCTTTACAAATTCTTTCAACATCCCATCATCTTATTGAGATCACTCCACCTTATTCCTCCTTGTTCATTATCTTCAATTTTTGTGTAGCATAAGCCACCCTTATAACACCTATGAACTTTACATTTAGCCTTATCTTATGCAAGGGATAACACTTTTTAACTATTCTTTCTCTTTTGATGATCCGAGGGCTTTCAACCCATCATTTCATTCATCTCATCACAACCTTGGTGCCATCTCCCTTTGAAGCTCTCATCCCCCCACTCTTTTAAACCACCAAACTTAGGCTTTTGCCTCATTTCACATTTATTCCCTTATCACTCCCTTTTTCTTGGGCTTGAAGCCCCCATTTTCATTGTTTTGTCACTAGAGATTAAGGAGGATGAGTGTCAAAGAGAAGGATTAAAAATTGTCGTTAGGCTTGTAATATGGTTTCCAAGAAAGGGTCCATGGCTCAAACATTGGCTATGAAAGATTGGTGTTCAAGGAGGTCATTTTCCGTGAAGTGACTAATAAAAGGGAGCCTAAGATCATGTTTTAATTGTAGATACCTCTAGGATTTCGCCTTGAGTCACACTTGGAGCAAGTTCTAGACAAGAAGTTATGCATGTGATTTGCAAAAATCCTTACCACACAAGGCATCACCCCTAAAGAGTCCACAAGTCATTTTTATCACAAGATTTCAATTCAGGACATTAGAGCATGTAAATTCATAAGCCAAGAAAAGAAGCTACAATGTATAAAAAAGAGTGATATCTTCTCATTTCAAATGCCCATTTCTAAATTTCATTAATTTTTGGTGGTAGCTCTCAAAACAGCTCCATAAATGACTTAAAATGACATGGAATTTTCCCTTAAGAAAGTCGCGACTCAATTTATCATCGGGAAGTGCAAACCCAGTTAGACAACAAAAAGAAAGAAAAACCAAAGAAATGCTCCTTGAGAAAGAACTATGGTATGAAGAAAACTCTTGGAGTTTGATTACTGTTCTACTATTTACAAGGCAAACAACAAAGGACTTGGGTCCTGAAGGAATAAACAATTCAAGACAAGGACCCCTTTCTCATCATTAGAATACTAACATACATCCAAGAACTCAACCAAGTCATTCATTTTTTTGAAACATCACAGGCCCGACGAGGGAAATCATGAACAAGATTAAAAATCAAGCCCGACAAAGGCTCACAATTCGTCATTAGATAATAAAAAGAAAAACAAAATCCCAACAAAGGCTCTCTTCAACTCATATCAACATAAAAATATTAGTAACCCCCCAACAAACTCTCACCCCCCCCCCCAGCCAAGAGAATACATTGTCCCCAATCTATGCATACAAACTAAAGGGGTAAGAGACTCCCTGAGAAGGTCACTCCTCATCCTCATCATTAGAAGCTTCCCCTGCTCCTGTGGCACCAACAAATCCAACCTCTCCTAGATCCTCAGTGTAATCTCCCAAACCCTTAAACAGGCCTCGAACAATGGAAGAAACAACCATTGTGGCTTCAAGAGCGCTCATGTCAAGCATTTCTATAGGTGTTTGACTTTTCAACTCCCACACCTAAGTGACAATCCCCTCCACTGCATCCACTCATTTGCATAATGTTGTAAGGCTCTCATACATTAATTTCAGCTCCTATTTGACTGTTTGAGCAATGAGTGTAGGGAGACTCCTAGACAACTTTTGGAGTTAGCCCTCATAAGAATTGGTCATTTCCATGAGTTTGTGGAGACCACTCGGCTGGGAGGATATTGGAGGGGGAGATTCTCCCTAAGAGGTGTGTCACCGAAGGTTTGGCCTGTAGCTTCTTAGTGGGACACATTCAACTCTGGGGCATGCGGTGAATGCTCCTACCCATGGGATAGTAATCCCTCAACTAGCCCAAAAGCTTACGTTCTCTTCTTCTTAATTGCAGGTGCCTCGACATCTCTTTTCCTATCTAAAGCGATCACTCCTGAGGCAGGGATAGGGGTCTCATCACGGAACAATGACACTCCTACTTGTAAACACAACTGGAAAATAAGGACAACATATGGTATGGAGGTGCTGTCCTGTCTTGCCTTCCGTTTCATTTGTTGGACCACATTCTCCCAAAGTTAATGGGGACTCCATGCATGATGCAGGCTATGAGAATTGTTCTCTCCAAGCTGACCCACTGCTCATTTTTGGAAGGAATGATGCGGCCACAGATAAAATTTAACCATAATTTGGCCTCGAACTTCAAATTGTGGTAAGAAATTTTTCCACCCATGGAGGCCCATAACAAAGTGTCAACTATGATGATGGGAGCTATCCAGGTTAACTGATTTTTCATGTCCGCAATCCTAGCTATGTATCTATGCTCGAGTCAATTTCGTCTTCCCAAAACCAATAATTGATTGCAACCATAGTTACGTCTACCTCCACCCCACGTACCATGACTTCTGGTAGGTAGGGAACTTCATCAATTTTACCTTTATGCTTCATGATGTCCTTTCTAGCCTGGTAGGAGTCATAGAATTCAAGCACCAAGCTGGGGTAGTATTCTGTGAGAGGATTGACAAAAGCATGCCACTACCTGTCTATGAACTGAATAGTGATATTAGGAAAGTCCTCACGCAGTCCCGCCAAATCGAACCTCTTTTCCATCGTTGTCGACTGGCCTTGTATATAGTGTAGTGCCTTTTCATGTCGGGTACGCAGAAGATGACGACATCCCTAGAGTCGCTGGGTGTTGCAGAGGCTTTGGCCTTGCCTTTACCTTTGGTGGTTGAGGAGGATGGTGCCTTGCCTTTGCCTGTGTTCCTAGATGAAGACATGGTTTTTCTGTAAAATAGTGTTAGTGATAGCCACAATGTAGTTGAAATGAAATAACTAAAGCTATTCTAAAATTGAAATGATAAGCCAAGATGAAAAATCATCATTTAAAGAACCGACATCACCGGTGAAGCACCGGCGAGCCGAAAGATGGTATGCGCGAACTGCCCCTTGCCCGCCTATGCGAAGCAGGAAACTAAGCAGACAAAGATTCCATCTGTGACAAAGTGGCAAGTCATCGGTCCCGATCTGTGAACTGCCGATGTAATGTAGGATTCAAACAGTGGCCTGAAGCTAACTGTAGATTGGACCGGCATTCCATCGCGTTTCGCCGGACCCTACCAGCGAATAGCTGAATGTCTCTATTCACAAAGCAATTCCAAGAATTTCAATGGCACCAAATTACAAACACCCACTCACATTATATTAAATTATCAATTCTACACAGTGAAAGGACTCAAATGACGATTTACCCTTAAGAATGGCGTCACCCAATCTATCATAGGGAAAAACATGACTTTTTAGTCTATTTGGGTTACTCAAACTTCACCCCATTTAAGCCCACACAAATATCACAAATATCCCATACCCCTTTTAGCCAGAAACTTCTATCCCACAACTACTTTCAACAAACAGAGCATAAACCGTGAAACAAATGGGAGAAAAGGGCATTAACGAGGGGAATGTATATTAAAGCCATATGGGTATGCAATCAAGGTCCATTGATTAAAATATACAAAGATTCAAAGATACATTACCACACTTAGAAGAGAGTTTTGCAAAGACTAACTTGTGATATCTTGATAATGCTCAACCATGGCACTTTTGAGACTTGTGTAGTGGAGAGGGACAATGTAAATGTAGTGAGAATTTGCTGAAGAGAGTGACGGATTTTATAGGTGAGCAGGTGAGAATGTTGTTGGTTGAGAAGAAGGTGGGGTATTAATGGTGAGTTAATTCGTTTATGGAAAGTGGGAGAGAGGGAGTTGTGGGAATGTGGAAAGGTGGGGTATTGGGAAGACAAAAAGGTTTGTGGGAAAATAGTCAAAGAGAAAAAGAGAACCTAAGGGCATATTTCTCAGATTAGGAAGGCTCAAGTAGATTTTTGGGGTCAAGTAGGTCCATATTTGATTTAGATTCTCAAACAAAACCCATACCTCGGCCAGCATTACACCGATGATAGCCGATATAAGCCGACACTTAGCTGCCTTACCGTTTTGTGCTTGAATTCATGCCCAGTTCACTATTTTACAACAAACGATAGACTAGCGATTTGCAAATTGGGTCGACATTCCACCGATAGATCGCTGCTTGGGCACCCAATGCTCAAGTAATTATGTTGCACCAGTGATTGTTCAACGATACACGTTTCTGCATCGGTGGTTCGCCGGTTCATCTGCCGGTCGAATGCTCATGTTCCCATCTTTCTACTTTTTTGTATCAAGGCGTGGCGGTTCGCGTCTCTGCATCAATGATTCGCCGATCCATAGCATTACCTGTCTTGTTTTTGTGATTTCTCTCCTTGCTTCTCACTTCATTGATCCTACAAAATTTAAAAACAACAATGGAATAGAAATAATCAAATAAAACACTTGGGTTGCCTCTCAAGAAGTGCCTTAGTTAACGTCGTTGCACAATGTAGCTCTCATTTAGCAATCTTTCTTCGAAGGATCATCCTCCGATTCAGAATCCTCCATCTCAACTCTGATCTCCCTATTCTCTGCATGCACCACTCCAATCACCTTGTTTCTTCAGGAGTTTTCGCTGATGGACACACCTTGAAGGTGACTTCTTCACTTCCGACTAGGAACTTGTGCTCTCCTAGCTCCACATCAACCAAAGCTCTATATGTGGCGTGCAATGGTCTCCCCAAAATAATTGGCACTTCAACATCCATTTCACAATCAAGAACTACGAAATCAGCTAGTAGAATGAATTTATCCACCCTCACCAATACATCTTCTAACACCTCCATAGGCTTCTTTATGGAAAGATCTGCCATTAGCAACCTCATTGATGTGGGTTTGGTGCTTCCAAGTCCCAACTTCTTGAAAATAATGAGGGGCATTAGATTTATACTAGCACCAAGAGTGCATAGAGATTTGTTAAACACACATATCCCAATTGTACAAGGGATTGTGAAAGCTCTTGGGTCTTCCCACTTGGGGGCAAGATTTCTCATCATCATAACACTACAATGATGCGTCATCTCCCTCTACCTACATCAACTACCTTGTTCTTTTTCAACAACACCTTCATGAATTTGGCATATTCGGGAATTTGAAGATGGGCATCCACCAACAGTATATTGATAGACAATTTACTGAACATGTCAATTAATTTGCTGAATTGATCGTCCTAGTTTTTCTTAGCCAACTGTTTTGGATAAGGGGGTGGAGCTCTTGCTTCAACTTTGTCATCCTTTGAGGCCTTCATGCCTACCTCATCTTCATTAACATGTGAGGGAACTTCATCATCCTTCTCCTCACTTTCATCTTCACTCTTTTCACCACTACTTGGTGTTTTTGGTACCTCATCAATTTCATTTTCCTCATTTGATTTAGGAGAAACAACCTCCTTAGACAATTAATGAATCTGCCTCCGTCTCTCATCAAAACCAAGCTACTTGATTTATTTCAAAGCCTCCACTCGATAGTCATATTCTGGTGTAACATGTGGTGGTATGAACTAGGGCCTATATAATACCCAAACAATAGTATGCTCGGATATATCTACTTCTCGGCCTCTAACCATGACGGTCTCTAGCTTGGGCTGATCTTTCAACTTCTTCCCCTCTTTTGCTTTCTGCTCCATGGCTTCTGAATGATTGGCATAGAAGTCTTGGACGATTTTTGAAGTGTATCGGTTCGGGGCCCTAGCCATCCAATTAAATCTGTAGAATCTAAATATCCATTTCATCTCCTCCACCTCATTTAATGAATTCGTGAGGATCCGTGGCTCTTCATGAATGCTCCGCCTAGGTTTATTCTTGGTGGTGAGAGTAATACCAAGTTCATATATTTCCTTGTCTCCTGGTACTCTCCACTGAATGGTGTGATTCTCCCCAGGCAGAGTATGCTCTTGCTCGGCATCGGGTGTCTCCTCCTCTGATCTAGAATCTCTTCTTGCATCTCCGTATTAGGCCTTCTTGGACCCCTCGTCTTCATTAGAGCCGCTTCCAGACTCTTGGGCTCTCTCCTCCACTCCCTGCTCAGACTTGGGAGCACCAGCCGATGTGGTAGTGGTCACCACGGCCTAGTCTTTAGCCTTCGCCCTAGTGGTTTGGGTCTTGCCAATATCAAATGTATCAACCAGATATTCCTCTAATGAACCACTAGGGGAGTTACCTGTTTGATCGGATTTGGACTTCTCATCAAGCAATATCCTTTGAGCAGTTGCCTTGGATGCTTTTTGTTTCTGCGTCATTGTACCTGTAGATAAAAAGGGTTAGAATTCCAAATATGAGAAAAAGAAAGCAAGAAAAAAATACTTTGTAATTTATCACGGGTCTATAGTACAAGTCGTACCTTGGAAGTACATTTCGTACTAAGACTTGTAATATCTCAAGTCAATGTTACACCTTTGAGGTACGACTCATACCATGAAGGTATGATCCATACCACAAGTCGTATGAGGATGCTCCTTTAAAACAAATATTCTGTTTTTTTCCACGACTAATGGTACGACCCGTGAGTCGATTCCACGAGTCAGAGGAAGGATCGTACTGCCACTTGTGGATTTTACCTTTTTTAGATTCCTAGTACGATTTCCAGGTACGACTCATAGAAGGATACCACGAGCGGTACTAGGATTAGTACCTCATGATTATTAAAAAATTTTCTAGGGACAATCCGAACGAGCCATCTTACGAGTCATAGTATGAAACCATGAGTCTTAGGAAGGCTTTTGAAGGCTGTACCTACCTTATTCTTTATTCAGTTTATAGGAGATTTTAATTTAGAGTTGGGTACTCAAAATTCCCCATGTCCAGGCATGCATTTACAATGTTTTACAGTTACCCATTCCTCCCATTTTCAATCAGAACCCATAACTCAAGTTTAACAGTTCAATGTGAAATTTTTACAAGTTAAATCTCCTACCCAATTGCACACAACTTCTCCACATCCCTGGTCATTGTCCCTTTTTAATTTTTCAAACACTGAGAGGACTCTTAGGGATTAAGTAGGTTTGCATCAAGCACACAGGTCATAGTTATCAAATTCATCAAATACACCAACTTGAAATTGCTTACTTCGACTGAAAATTAGAAACTATGGTTTGAAGTTAGGATTCTCAGTACTTGAGCAAGAACTTGCTCAAGCGATCTTTGATTTGGAGTTATTAGTGTGAGGGAGTCATGCATTATGAGTGTGAGGGAGTTATGCGTGATGATCGTGATTGTGATTTTGAGTGCATGGGAGGAGGGTACGATTTTTTTGAGTTTAAAAAGGTTATAGGGCAGATTTGAAAAATCTGGGCCGAGTCAGGTTTGACTTGTCATGACTCATCCCTTAGACCCGTAATAGAGATATTGAGAAACTTACCTATGGACCTATGAGCACATCTTATGACTCGTACTATAGGGTAATGATTTGAACTATGACTCATAGGTCTTTCTAACATTGAGGTCCATGCCTTGCATAGTTCATAACCACAGTGAGTACTACGACCTGTACAATGAGGTTACAAGTCATAAGACCAACCGTATCTTGAACTCATGCACTAAAATACATTTCTGCTTCTCACCACGACTGGTAGTACAGCCAGCATAATCCTCTAACAAGTCGTACTGAGAACTTTAGCACTTTCCTGTTCAGCAATTCTTCTGCCACCTATTTATGTTCCCCCCCCCCCCCCACTGAACACATTGATCAACTTGGGTTGCCTCCTAAGAAGTGCTTGATTTAACATCATGAAACAACACAGGTAGTTCAGTTACTCAGAATTCACCAAACCACTACTTGGGTTGCCTCCCAAGAAGCACCTGACTTAACGTCGTGACACGACCCAAGTTCCTTAACTACTCAGACTTCATCAAGGAACTTGGATTCATCCTCTATTGCTGAAACAACTCTATACTCCTTCAGTTGCTTCATTGATCAATAGACATTGAAGGAGTCCTCTTCTTTATTAAGTCTGAACTTCAGCTAGCCAGCCCCCACATCTACTAAGGCTCTCCTAGTGACAAAGAATGGTCATTCCAAAATGATGGGGACCTCAAAATCAACCTCGCAATCATGGATCACAAAGTCTGCTGGGAATATGAATTTATAAACAAGAACATCAAAAAGGATCCCCACAGGCTTCTTCACAGTTCTGTCGGCCATCAGTAGCCGCATGTTAGTTGGTGTTGGGGCTCCCAAGCCCAGCTTCTTAAACACACCCAATGGCATCAGATTGATGCTTGCTCCCAAATTGCAGAGTGCCCTCATGAACTGAATATCGCCAATTGTGCAAGGAATAGTGAAGGCACCTGGATCTTCTTTTTTCTAGGAAAGGACCCACAAGGCTATAGCACTACAATGATGCACATTATCCACATGCTCATAGCTCACGGACCTTTTCTTCGTCACAAGGTCCTTCATAAACTTGGCATAGCCTGGCATTTATTCCAATGACTCGACCAATGATATGTTTACAAGTAACTGTTTGAGCATTGATAAGAATTTCTTAAACTTACCATTCTCCGCCTTCTTCTTCATACTTTGAGGGAACAATGGCGGTGATAGTGGAATAGCCTTGTAATTGTGTAGCTCCCTTCTTTTCTCCTTGTTTAGCTTCAGGGCCGTTTCAAACATTTAGAGCCTCCATCAACTTAGCATCCTTATTATGCTCCTTCTCAGCAACATCTTCTTCATCGTCAATCATGCTTTCTTTCTTCCTTTCAACTACAACCGGAAGAGGGGGATCAATCGTGGTATTTTCACTCCTAGTTATCCAAACCATGAAGTGACCATCATTATTTGGATTTTGGACTGTGTTGCTAGGTAGTGTACCCTTTATCCAAAGGTTCATGGATGCTAACAGTTGCCCTAGCTACTGTTTGATCTGCTTGATAGCTGTAGCATATGACTCCACTCTTTGACCCATGCACGATATATCAATATGGATGTCTTTCAGCTGACCATCTGTGGATCTCTTGGTCAACTTTTTCTTAGACCTCCACCAGGTTTCATGAACTGCCTCAGTCTTCAGTTGTTAGAAATTATAGATTTCGTTCTTAAGCTGCAGCATCCTAGAGGGTGAAAAGAATCTCTTTAGAAAAGCTTTCTTGAGCTCGCTCCAGTTGGTAATGGAGTCCTTGGGAAACTTTGATAACCATAAAGTGGCCTCACTAGACAGAGAGAGGGGGAAGAGTCTTAGCCTTATAGAATCCTGGGCGACTCCGGGAAACCTGTACGCCTTTCATATTCAAAAAAAAAGTTCATCAAGTGCAAGTTGGCATCATCAGCTGCGTGACCACTAAGCACCCTTTTCATATTCAACAATTAGATTATGGTGCTAGTGATGTCAAATTTTTCCCCAACAGGCAATGGTGGTGGTACAATAGCTCCGGTTGACCCGACTTCATTGATGTCCGGGTTATCCTTATAGAAGAATTGAGGGGCATATATTTGACCTCTATATCCCATTCCATGGAGACCAGCATTAACAACCTCATCTCGAGCATCCTTCGCATCTTTAAGTGCAACTTGCCTAGCTAGCTCAACTTGCCTAGCTTCTTCCACAATACAGGCATCTCTCTGCTCTTAGTTTTCCATTTTTTGCAGTGTTCTTTCGAGTTCAAGAACCAAAGGAATCAGGGGGTTTCCACTTAGATGAGTACTTGACATTCACCAAGCGACAACCTATGGATATCCAAAAACAAAAAGAAAACGTAATTCAGGAAATAACAACCAAAAGATAAATACAGGCAATTAATCTAATCTTAGCCATATTCCCTGGCAACGGCGCCACTTTTTGACAATGCTCAAAATCACACTTCCTGAAAAAGTATGAAGAGCACTTGTCAATAAAGAACCCAACAAAGAGGTTGGGATCGAACCCACAGGGAATAGGGAAAATTTTTACTAATGCCGATAATTAAACTTGTTGGTGAGTTATCTCTAAATTGGGGGGTTTCAAGAAAACAATATTAAAGCAAAGATTATAATTGTGATTTAAATCAAGATTTGCAAACAACTATGGGAGGTGTTCCCCATGGGTTCATAACTACTTCGGGTATATACACATGAACAATCCCAATGCTTACTTGTAGAACTGATAACTAGGATTCATCCAAATGACTGATTCATCCCTATTGGATGACTATACTCAATCACCAAGTCAGGTCTTATGATCAATTTCAAACTAACCGTTATCAATATATTCCAAATTTAACTATCCTGCGACCACATCTCGAGTTAATATAATGATCATAAGGACCATGGCTTTGTTGCAATTCTCTTTTCCTAATATCTACTTCTCTAGGTTAAAGAAAGTAAAGAATTCGGGCAATTCCTACCGTTCTACACTGTTATGAAACATCTAAAGATGATGAGAATACAATACAAGTGTTTAGGTTTTGATTCACTTTTGTGTACCCCTATTTTGTTATTCCACCATGGTTCCCACAACCCCTAGTAGCCTCTCATGGTTGTAAGATTATAATTTGGATTCATAGAAAACACATAATTTAATACTTACAACAATAATTGGAAGAAAACCAGATTTGAATATCAAAGAACAATCTCAAGAACAATGTAGGAAATCAAGAGTTTGATCATAAGAATTGCTCTTCAAAACATGATAAAAATTCACAAATAATATTCTGCACATGCCTCTCCTACTTCATTTCTATGTTCTATGACTAAAACAAAACATAAAAGCTATTTATACAGACATTAGAAACCTTTTCCTAAGCTAACAGGGAATTTTCCATATCTGGCGCCGACTGTATCACGACTAGACCTACGACCTGTAGCAGGTTGTACGGGTCGTACCTACTTCTCATACATCCTTGGCTACTGCAGATTTGTCTAAGTGTTGGTAGGCTGGTACGATTCGTACCATAGTCTTGCGAGTCATACAACTCATCCGTGGTTTGGCCCTGAGAACTTAGACATCTTCTGAAATTTTTCACGAGTGTTATGGTACACCTCGTACCTTCCTCCTACGACTCATACTACTTGTTGTGTCTAAAGTTCTGCCAAGTCTTGAAGAATTACTAGAATCTCACCACGACTCATGGTATGGGTCGTATATGCATGCTATGATCTGTGAGTCCATCCGTACCAAGAGACTACCTTTGCGCAAATTTCTTTGAACAATTCCATTACTCCAGTTATGGCTCGTACCATCCTGGTACGGCTCGTACTAAGAGTCATATGTTATCTTCCTCTTATTCCAGCCTTCTGACTTTCACCACGATTTTCAGTACGGTTCGTATAGAGACTTGTACATGGCTGATTTTCTGCATTTTTAGGCTTTTTTGCACATTTTTTCTCCAACACTTATTTTCCCTAAAATCAAAGTAAAAGTTCCTCATATCCATATAAACATACCTAGGTCTATTCTACTTTCTCTGTTTTAAGCGTCGAAAGTATTGTAAACTCACAGTACAGTCGGGACCATTCTCCAACTAACTCTGATATCTAACTCAAAAGGAAATTGAACTGATAAGATGCTCTCTTCCTCAAAATATGAGGACTTACCAACTGTACTACTTTTGAAGTCATCGGAAAGTAACTATTGTCGATGCTGAGACTGAGAACCTGCCCCCTTATCATAATTCAATACAGTATGAAAAAATATGCATCAGTACTTTGAATGTACTGATTATGTATGATGTAAATAAAATACTAGAAATACACAAATGAATCGATAAACACTGAATATAACTATAATAGTGTAACACAGGTACTAACTAAGGACCATAACTATATACTATAATCTGAATAAAGTGAGTTGAATTGAAACTGAGACTATACTGAACTTAACTGATAAGTGGGAGAGTCTATAATCGATATATAACCAGGTGAGCTAAACGTGGAGATCGATGTATACACCGCATTGATGAAAGCTTATTGTACCTTGCCAAGGTATAGTGGCTGAGCTGAGTGATCACTGTTTGATGGCCCTTCGGGCTAATAACCTACGGTGGCAACGTAGTTTAGGGAACCTGGCTGCGCTGAACCCCAGCCCGCTTAGTGCTAATTCCTACTCCAACTGAAGTATGACTACTAGGTTGATAGCTCGAACTGATATTTTAAGTCAGGAGTACTTATCTTGAAGTACCCTGCGAGTTTGAAGGTCCTGATAACTGAAACTAAGGTTTCTAAGACTGGCTAGAGATACTTTATCTGAAAGTGTTGTAACCATCTAAAATATTACCTGATAACTGATAACTGAGACTATGGAGTTTTTACTAAACACCTCAAGAGACTGAATATAGTCAAACTGATCAGATGACATTTCTTTAAGACATTGAAAATCCTAAGTACTTTTTGAGACTGAACAATCAATAAATTAACTTTTGATGATATCACTGCACTACCGTTGTGATGTAAAGAACTACCAGAATCAAGCAACATTCATATCTGGACAATCACACAAGACTCTTTCAAATCACATTTACATATTTGGGCTAAATCACATACTTCTAGGAAAGAGATATCAACATGAATTATAACTAGAAATAACCTTTAAGAATCACGAGAATTATAGCAAGAAGGAAATTCATGATCTAACTAAAAGAAAACCCTAACTTTGATCTTTAAAGGGCTAGAACTGAATAAGTTTTTATAAGGGTTTTAAGGCACAAGGGAAGAGCAATTCCCTTGTTGAAATCCCACATACCTGGAGTAGTGTTTTCCTTTAGAAATTGTTTGAGAAATTTGAGAAGAAACTGAAACCCTTGTTCTTGCTCTTGGAGAACTGCTTGAGTTTTCTATGTACTGAACTTAAGAGAATGAGTGGAATGAGGAGAGAACATCGACTAACTCCCTAAATCCCTTGACTATAACCCTAAAACAACGTGGTGTAGGCATTAAAATAATGGGAAGTTACCAAAATGCCCCTAGAATTTGGACTGTTAAAACCTCACTACCAGTGACCACGAGTGACCTAATGAGTCCTTTGGTCACTAGACAACTAGTGGTAGTAAAACTTGATGTCATAAAAACATAATTTCATCAATAAGTATCAAATTGCTATTGAAAGTCTATATATAGAGCGAGAGAGAGGGAATTGTTAAATATAATAAAATGGTTAACAACCTATGATGTTAGTTTCAATATTTTCTCAACATCTTGATAAAAGGTCTCTTAGCTAACATCTCGCGCTAGACTATGATATCAAGTCTAGCATTACATTCCTAGAAAAATAATAATGAGCTTGTGCATCTTCTAAACTTGCATCTTGAGTTGTAACTTCAATCTTCAAAATTTGTAAGGCCAAAATTTAGAAAAAACAATAAATACTATTTGTATAATAATATCTGTAACTTTTATACTAGCAATAGTTAAACCGCTCACCCAAAAAATAGTCTAAATTTTGTCAGGTGTTATCCAACAACATCAACAAATTTGCAAGAATATTGGAAAAATTAATTAGAAAAGCTTTGAGAAATATTAATGGATAAGAAGATAAGTGAAAAACCCCTGTTGCCAAACAAACTAAGCAGCAAAAACTTAAAAACTAAACCCCTGTTGCCAAACAAACTAAGCAGCAGAAATAAACTAAACCCTTGTCTTACAGCCTCATAGGGAAAAGAATCGTGCTTGAACCCTTATGAACTGTGTGGATCTTCTTCGTATACAAAAATGTAAACATTATCAACTGATCAAAAAGATGTTGTGCTGGAAAATGCAGCAGTGTTGTGAGTTACAGAAATTTTCAATGTTTGTAGACTTATTTTGCTGACATTTTTTCACAAAATATAAAATTAAATCCAAGCCCCTATAAAAGATCTAAACACAAAAGACTTGTAACTGTCACTCTCACTTAAGCAAAAAGTTCACACTCCACTGATGAAATATAAAGTAAAAGCAGTTTAAACAAACGAAGGAAATACATCATTATCATGCAAATTTTCCAGCTGATGCTAATTGCTAGTCAAACAAAATACAAGTTACAAGAATAATTTCGGCTAACAAGCGAAGGAAATACATCATTATTATGCAAATTGCCTAGCTGATGCTTATTGCTAGTCAAAGAGAATACAAGTCACAAGAATAATTGTAGCTAATGACCATGGGAGAAGAAAGGAGTACGAAAAGTCAACACTCCTGTCAGATTGAACACCTATAAACTATTACAAAGATACACCCAGAATCCTACACAGATTATCAAAGAAAGGAGCTCTATGTCAAATTGCCATGCTCAACCAACACACTCTTGGAATTCAATTCATTGCAGGTAATAAGATATGCCAAACAAGAAAACAGATTATAATATTAAATGGAGAATTTGAGTAGCTCAGTTAATTGGCTACATAAACTTTCACCTTGTTGGTGAGGTTTCGATTCCCACCTAGTAATCCCCTTCCCCTGCCCCAAATTCAAAAATATATATGAAAAAAAATTATGATGTTAGACCGGCTAGCATAATTCTGAGTTCCCCATCAATAAAGGTAGAATAGGCTCGTTGAAGAGTTAAAAGGAAACATAAATGAGAAAAAATCAAATTAAATAGCATGCCCAAAAGATCAATCCAAACACACAGTAATAAGTTATGCCAAACAAGAAACTGGATTATGATGTTAAACTGGACAACAGTTTTCAGAGTTCCAGTCTATAAAGATAGAATAGGCTTGGTAAGAATTGAGAGGAATACAAATGAGAAAGATTAAAATTAAATAGCATGTCCAGGAAATCAAACCAAGCACACAGTCCAGCCAAAACTTGATTGCAAGGTATACTTGGATAGAAGAGAAATAACAACCTAATGACACCAAGTTAAAAATTTTCCTACAGACACTAATATTTCCTTTCCTACACAGTTCTATGCCAAACTGAGGGTCCATAGGCATCCTATCAGGTTAAAATGGCTAAATGTAAGTAACACCTTCTCTTAGGACAAATGCAAGTAACACTTGACACAAAAAAAGATATGTTGATCAACCACAAGTTTAAGTCACATGATATACAACCATTAAACTGATATGAATGCAATTACATTATTTAAATGAGAATTTCAAATCTTACTACTTTTTTCTTGTTAATACCTTTAATATTATTTCTTTTTAATCATTCTCGAGTCTTTTTAATTTTTTTCAAATCTTACTAGACGCTTGGTTTCATATGGGAAACAGTTGTCCTTCTTGGTGGCTTTGTTATATCACTTTGGACACAACTGATTTTTGGGCATAACCACTATTCTGTTAATTGAAGGAACAATAATCTTTAGCAGGAGTCATGAGCTTGAGTCACCTTTGTGAATAAAGATGGGCCCTTTTTATTGGATCAAAAATAAATTTTTGATTATGCAGCACTAGATTTGCTAAGAAGGGTCTGCACCAATAGATGTTATAGCTCAGTCACCGTGATCGAGACAATATGAAATAACTCTCCATACTCGAGAGTTACAAAATAACTCTCCAACTTCATCCTCAAGATACAAAAAGTTTAAAATTGTAAAAAGTTTTGTTTTGGGGGGGTTAAAAGCTTACACATTATTTAGAAAAGACACATTATTTCAGCTACAAGACAAAGAAGAGCCATTACCCATCAACACATTATTGATCAATAATACTATGACCGACCTTTGTTCAAACGGGATCTCAACATAGTAGCTAAAAAGAAAATTATAGCAACATAGCAGCCAAAAAGAAAATTATAGCATTGCATCGCAGGCTCATAACAGAGAAAGAGGAGATGAAACGTACCAATGGTCATTCAGTTGAAACAAGTGATGTCGTAGGTGGGACATGTGATTGTTGAGCAGCAAATAATCCCTATATTTTCTTTATTTCTTTCATATCATCTTCTAAGGCAGACAAATGATCATTGAAGGATTTATTTTCCTCATTCAAGGATTTGTTTTCCTCTCTAGTTAAACGCAGTGTGGAAAATAATTTCGTCTTTAAAGCAGTACCAGCTTTCAAGTCTTTCTCCTTTACTCCACCCCAAAGACAAATACATTACTATGATTTTGAGGTCCACAACATTTTTCTACAATCTCTAGGATTGAACCATTTCTTCAAGTTGAGCCTACAAACATATAGAGGAATATTTTCTATCAGAACCCATAAAAAATTTAAGTAATTTACATATTCAATTTATCAAATGCACATGTATTTCAATTGCTTCAGGTTCAACAAGCATGTTATTTTTCTTACGAGTCTCAAAGAAAATAGTCGCCAAATCTGGTAGATTTTCATCTTTTCCATCCTTTACAACAAAGTAAAACATGTAAAATAACACCTAATGAATATTTACTTTAGAAAAATAGAGGTTTTATGATAATACCTTTTCATAAATAATTTCTCGAATAGGCTTGCTCCCAATATGATGAAGCATCTTCAACTTAGCTCGGTTTGCTCATTCCTATTGCTTCTCGCCTATATTTGTGAAATAGTAATAAACTTAAATAATATACTTAGGGTTTTTTCAAAGTATAGGGGAAAAAATGTATCTCCTGCTAGGGAAGGGAATTAGGTTTCAGATGCTTTGGCGAAATAGACTATTAAATCACTAGGCATACTTGAAAACTTTCTGAAGAAAAATGTTCTTTTACTAACCACTCCATTCTTTCTTGTCTACTCCCTTTGGAATATTCTTAATAGCTTGTTGAATTGGCTTATCCTTAAAATATTCTGCATGCAAGTATCCTCTCCATTTGTTCCATAACTCTTTCATCCATTCGAATATATGATCAGGATGATCATTCATGTCAACGCCCTCAAATTTATCCTACAATAATTGAAATTTGGATTGACTTAACTACTATAAAACTATTGTAGCTAGTTGATGTAACTAAAAATTTCTATGTTCAATATATAATAGGAGCGGGAGCGGTTTAAAGTTCTACATGAATGTCATAAATCTAATCATTTTAAATGGGAACTAGTTATATAGGTAAATCAAACCAATATACTCCAGGAGTGTTTTAAGTAAATCACAGTGAAGAGTCAAAGCAGTTCAACACATCAACAAGGAATACCAGATGGATTTCTTTTTGTAAATCATTTCAGTAAATCATACTCTTGACTATATTTGTTACCTCAACAACTGCCCACATGTGATCCAACTTTTCTTGCTTAATATCATTCCAAGATGATACTGCCAACGAACACATACTACGGTCACTAACTATTTTTCCCAAGTGCCTTGAAAATACTTTGCTATTCGTTCCAACTGTCGATTATTGTAAAAGGTTAATTTCAGCTTTTGTCCAACTTCAAGTGATGCAACTTCTTTGCACTTTTCGTCCCTCGAACTCTTTTTGCCTTTCTAGGATTAGATGAACCTATAGTTGTTTAATTTGGTAAAACTATAGCAATAAAATTCAGTTCTACAAATCAATAACACAGGGATTTAAAACATCATACCATTTCAGTTGTTTGAGAGTGTTTCATAACTTGATCAATAGATGGAGGGAATGAAATATTGGTTTGCATATTCTCTTTTTCAAGCACCAATGGATTTTTCTGCATTGTTTGTATTCCTTGACTAGAAGGCATAATAGAATCCGATCTCGTGCTTTTTGAAGGAGTTTGCATATGTTGATTAGCATAAAGAGTACTCTTGTGGAAAGATCCCACCTCATTTTCAGGAACCCCTAAAGAAGAGTATAAAGATCAAGGTGTTTGTTCTTGTCCCTTTTTTGTAGAATCTAGACCCAAAAATTATATTAGTAAAAATTTTGACATTTAATTTAGTTATATATGGAATTAAAAGCACAATAGATATGAAAAAACTTACTTCTTTCAACTTTTTTGGTGTATTGCTTCCCCTTATCAGTAGATGGCGATAATGGAATATTAGTTTGCATATACTCTTTCTCGAGAACCATGGAGTTCTTATGTATTATTCACATTCCTTAACTAGCAGAAATGATAGAGTTTTTAATCCCTTCTCCTAGTCCTTTCCTTGTAGCACCTTGAGAAAAGAAATCATATTACTATAACTCTAACATTTAAATAAAGTTATGCAATTTAAAACCAGTAGATTTTAGTAATCTTACTTGTTTCACTTGTTTGGATGTACTGCTTAACTAGATCGCTAGATTCAGAAAATAAACTATTATTTAGAATATTCTGTTTTCCAACCAAAGATCTAAGTCCTCGTCCTCGTCTTTTTCCTAAAGCACCTGGCGCGACAAATGCTTATCTAGCAGTAGTCTTCATAGTTGATCCCACCTCATTTTCAATCTTTAATGGTTTGATATTGTACCTGCAAAGAACCAAAAGTCAAAAAAAAACAAGAAGAGAAAATATATGACAATGTAGTAATAAAAGAAATCATGTCTTCAGTATTTCATAAAAAGATACTTCACCTCATCTGTTCTTTTTTGTTTCTTTCGTGAAGTCTATAATATCATTATCCATTTGTTCCACAATCTCATAGGAATCACGAGGTTTAGTCTTCCTCACTACATGCGAGCCTTTGTTGGAATTATCATTAGCATAAAACACTTGAGATGCTTGATCTGCTAAAACAAAAGGCTCATTTAATTTCAAAAATCTCACGGATTAACACTCACGAAGTCATACTCATCTTTTTTAACTCCTTTTATTTTATCATGCACATCAAACCAATGACATATAAATAAAACCACTCTTCTATCCATGACAAATTGCAATTCAATCACATCTGTTAAAACTCCATAGTAATCAAGGTTCTCACTATCTTTATCATTCTCACCAACTACAACAAAACCACAATTTTGAGTCCTTAGTTTTTTAATCATAATCTTCCATATGAAATCTATATCCATTAACAACATAACAATTCGAATGTGTCAAATATTTGGTAGGACCGCGTGAAAGTGAGAGCAGATCTTTCATGATCCGACTATGATCTCCATTATATAATTGTGCGATCAATCAAGAAGATTACGTTGAATACTTTAGAATGAGTAATTCAACACAAAATTTTCAAATTTGATGTTTATGTATTACTCACCCTAACTTTAAACCATTCAATAAATTGTCGATTCCATTCTACATCAGGTAAATGTTGAGCAGAATCCACATGAATTTGTACAAACTTTCTAGAAAATTTAAGTAAACCATAATGTCATATAGAAAATAAATTATCCTAAAAATAAGAAAAATAAGACAACATGAAATAACTCTCCATACTCGAGATATGGTATGACTTCATTACAATTCTACAGTATGTATATATGTGCTTTTTCCAATTCATTTGCTTTGAGCTCACATAGAACTTTATCTCCCAAAGTTTTTCTAGGTTGACAAAACAAAGATAAACCTCCATTATATTCTTTTAAACCTCCATCATAATTGCGTTCAGTCTGATTGAATTTTGTGTCAATCCTATGCAGATACCTTGAACATAAATTCATACATTCATTTGCAATGTATCCCTCTGCAATACAACCTTCTGGACATGCCCTATTACCAATGAGAGATTTCAAAAAGTATAACCATTGTTCCACAGGATACATCCACCAATAATGAATTGGTCCAACAATCTCAGCTTCACTAGCTAAATGAATAGGCAAGTGCACCATGATATAAAAAAATGAAGGAGGGAAGACCTTTTCTAACTTGCAAAGTGTTAAGGGAATTTGTGCTTCAATATTTCTCAAGTCATCAATCCTCAACTCCTTGGATACAAGCACACTAAAAAATAAAGATAATTTAATAAGAGGTTCACACACTTCTTTGGACAACATACCACGAAGTGCAAGAGGGAGTATATGTTGCAAAATAACATGACAATCATGACTTTTCAACCTAGATATCTTGTGATCTTTTAGGTTCACGCATTGAGAAATATTAGATGAAAATCCATCAGGGACCTTTAAATTCTTTAAGAAAAGGCATAATTTGTCAGTCCCCGAGTCTACACCCTGGACGTAACACGGTACTTGAAGCCACAAGTGACCCCAAGTCAACCCCTGGTCTATCATTCACTAGCATTCTGAGTAACATGCACAACGGAATTTAAAATAATAGAAAAAAATATTTAAGAAAATGAATCTGAAAGCAAGAGTTAAAATCTTTAAATACCACTGAATAAACTGAAAGTCATATTTATCTGAACGCCATCTAACCGAGGAGTTGCTGGGACAGGCCCCCAGCTAACTCTAAGTCTATATAAAACCATGACCAACTGAAATAAAAAAACAAGGCCCTCGAATGATGAGGACTCACACTCTGGTCTGCTGAAATGGAATTTGAAACTGAACTGACTATCTGTGCTGAACCTGAGAACCTGCAGCTATATCATGAGACGATACAACATGAAAAGCATACGTCAGTACTTTGAATGTACTGAGTAAGTGGAAGAAACATACCAAATTGTCATGCCTCACCTTGGGAGGCATGACTGGCACCTAGTGCCTTACTAAGACATGGACTGCTGGACTACTGAGTCTAAGCACTTCTGGTGTCAGGCTGGCTCTAACTCTGGATTCATGGAACCAACGGGCTATATAACGACTATAAATACAGCCTCCGGTCGACTAGGCCTACAGCCTCCTGTAAGAAAACAACAGGTGACCAGAACCACGGTAGTATAAAGGAACCTATGCGGGCCGACAAGGCCGCTATGCTGACTAATTTCACTGAAACGCTGAATCAAATGCTAAACTACTCTGTGATTGGAAAGGTCACCAACTATTAACTAAATAAGGCCCCACACGGCCATCATAAACAAACTAAAACATAGACACGGCCTCACATGACCGGTATAACTAACCACAGGGAATATACAATCTGCAAGCCTCTAAGAATACTGAAAGATGGTCGGGACAGGGCCCCGACCTACCCGTACTGTACAACAAACGAAAAGGAATGAGCCTCTAGCAGTCAAGCTCCGGATGACAGAAGCTAATGACCCTTTGTGCTGGCTGGAATTACAAGGGATCGGCTCCTCGTCTATGAGTACCCGCAAGCAAGTAATAGCGCCCCCAAATAGGCATCGGTACCACTGGTACCGAGTATGCAAAGCAATAACTAAACATAACTGAAAATAGACAGTAATACTGATAGTTACTGAATAACAGAAGATGGGTAAGACTGTCTGGGATGGCAGAATCTAAACTAAGCTTAACTGCACTGGAGAGAGGTGAGAATCATACCTGTCAATGCGGCGTCCTGCTATCTGTCAATTTAATAAATAACACATATAGCATACAAGAACCTATACCAGCCCCTATAAGCCAGAATGTACTAATCAACATGCAGTCTATATACCCCTACCCGGGTCGCCATCCAAAAATAACAATTCACTCCACTCATCTAGTAATTATGAGCATCCCGCCGGCCCCCTGGGTATGCAACTTGGGCACTCTGGGCCCCTGACTATAGCTGTATCTGAGTCCGGAGGACTCATGTAAACTGTAATCTGAGATCTGTGATCTGTAATCTATAATCTATGCCCTAGGCGCAAACGCTCGATAGGGGTATGCTATAATGCTGATCAGCCTGCTATGGGGAATGCTGCATCCCATCTTCGTCCTCTGGCGGACAACATGCCACTCCTTGGAGTGACGTATCCTCACCCTCTAGCGGGTGAGTCGACACAACTATTAACCCTGGGGCGGTAAGGAAACTCTAAGGGTGCCCACATAAAACAATCAGGTCTCTACAAGCAACAACAATCACATATAACATGTATAATAAATCTGATAATACTGTCCATGATCTTATATTCTATTATGAATCTCTTGCTGAATTAAACTGAATCTAATACTGAGTTATACTAAGTCTGGAATAATATCTTGCTGTCTGATACTAATTTACTGACTTTTATTCTACATATGGTATAATAAGTCAGACATGCTTACTGAATTCACACTAGGCATAATACTCGGCTTCTGAAACTTTCTTCTAGAATTTACTCTATTTTACTATGCTAGACTTACTAACTTGCCGAGGAAACTGGCTTTACATACCTCAGTTACTGACTTCTTGGCTAACTGGTGTAGCTCAGCCAATATCCAGCTATTTCTTCCAACTGCGTTAATATTTATAGCAATTAGAACTAAATTCATCAATATTATGGAAGAAAACACTACTTTGAATATCTATATAGCCCAAATTTGACTTATCGTAAAACAGCCAAAAACTCGCTATTTCTCGAAAGTTCAGAAGGAAGAAATACTCACTTTAGGGCTAGGAGTATATTGACACTAATTTGGAGCAATTCCACTTACCTTAGCTCGGTGAGACAGCGATTCACCAGCTGAATTTCACGAAACTAACTCCGTAGGAATGCTCCCTGTAGCTCAATACCTCGCTACCCGAGGTTATTTCGAGTTTGGACCGCGTTTAACAGCGTAAACGGAAGGAATTTTAATGGAAACCTTTGTCCTCTATGTTTCTCTACTGTTCTCTTGTTTACTCACTAGAAATATTGATAATTATCACTTAAAAACCAAAGTGGGGGCTTATATACTTGGGGCTGGACCTCACCTCCATGACACGCCGGCCAACGCGGAGGTGAGCCCTCCGTGACATGTTGGCCATCACGGAGGGGGTCTGCCCAGCCTCCTCTTGTGATGGTTTGATGTGGCACTTGTCCGATCTTTCCCCGGGACTTTTTCTAGCATGTATGACATTCTAAAGCTCTTAACCAACATGTGAATAGGCCATCTAAATGTCAAGAATTTACGGGGTGTAACATCCTCCCCACCTTAAGAACATTCGTCCTCGAATGTAAACTTTTGCTTGCAGGAATCTAAACTTACTCGACTTATTCAAAAAAAAAATTGGCAGAGTTTCTCCTGTAACATGGACTATCTCAAAATTCCTGAAATGCAGAAAAGTCCAATACAGGTATTCCACACAATACTTTAGCATTCATCACGCAGTAGACTAGAGTCAACTATCTCATTTATACACATAACATAAGGCAATTCATAAAACAACCATACTAACGTACCTATGGCTGATTAAGATTAGAATAACTGAGGATATCTGACTTTCATATCTTCCTCAGCTTCCCAAGTCATTTCCTCTCGATTCTTGTTACGCTATAACACCTTGACATAAGCAACATCTTTAGTTCTCGACCTGCGAATCTGCCTGTCCAGTATGGCTACTAGAACCTCTTCATAAGCCAGCTCCTCCATAAACTGGACATCCTGAACTAGGACAACTCTGGAGGGGTCTCCTATATACTACCTCAGCATGGACACGTGGAAAATTGGGTGAACAGACTCTAATTCTGGAGATAAGTTCAATTCGTATGCCACTTGGCCTATTCTTCGGCGAATCTGATAAGGCCTAACAAATCTCAGACTGAGCTTGCCTTTCTTGCTGAATCTCGTCACCCCTTTCATTGGAGAGACTTTCATGAATACCCAGTCATTCACATTAAATTCAAAGTTTCTGCGTCGCACGTCAGCATACGATTTCTGGTAGCTCTGAGCAGTCAGTAGGCCTTCTCTGATAAGCTTTACCTTTTCCTCTGCCTGGTGAATAATATCCGGCCCAATAAGCGCTGACTGTCCTACTTCAAACTAGCCAACTGGCGATCTGCATTTTAACCCATAGAATGCCTCATAAGGCGCCATCTGGATAGCTGAATGGTAACTGTTATTATAGGAAAACTCAATAAGTGGTAAGTGCTCATCCCAGCTACCTCCAAAGTCTAACACACATGCTCACAACATATCCTCGAGCGTCTGAATAGTGCGTTCTGCCTGCCCATCTATCTGAGGATGAAAAGCTGTGCTCAGGTTAATCTGTGTCCCCAGGCCTCTCTGAAATGATTGCCAAAATTTAGCTCTGAATTGCGCCCCTCTGTCAGAGATAATGGACACTAAAACACCGTGCAGTCTGACTATTTCTCTGATATACAACTCAGCATAATCTTCGGCAGAGAAAGTAGCCCTTACTGGCAGAAAATGGGATAATTTTTTCAGTCTGTCAACAATTACCCAAATCGAGTCATTTCTATGCCTGGCGCGGGGTAATCCTGCTACAAAATCCATATTTACTGCTTCCCACTTTGAAAGAGGCACAACTATTTCTTGAGTCAATCCGCCTGGTTTATGGTGTTCAGCTTTTACTTGCTGGCAATTAGGACACTGAGCTACGAATTCTGCTATTTCCCTCTTCATACCTGACCACCAGTAGATTTCTTTGATATCATGGTACATTTTCGTCGCACCTGGATGGAGAGAATAGCGGGCGTAATGTACCTCGCCTATAATCTACTGGCGAAGCCCTGCAACATCTAGAACACAAAGGCAGCCTTTACATCGCAACACTTCATCCTTAGTTACCTGAAAATCCGGTGCGTTTCCTCGCTGAACTTTGTCTTTAAGCTGAACCAGGTCAGGATCTTCATACTTTCGTTCCTTTACCTCCACAACTAATGAAGAAACTGCGGTGTTCTGAATTACCGCTCTGTTGTCCTCTGTTTCTGCTACACGAATGGCTAAACTGGCTAACTGATGTATTTCTCAGGCTAATTCCCGCTGCTCGGGTTGCAAGTACGCCAAACTCCCCATAGACTTACGGCTAAGGGCATCTGCTACTACGTTGGCTCTTCCTGGGTGATATAGAATATTTACATCATAATCTTTCCACAACTCCAACCAGCGACGCTGCCGCAAATTCAACTCTCTCTGGATGAAGATATACTATAGGCTTTTATGATCAGTGAAAATATCCACACGGATGCCATACAAGTAATGTCTCCATATCTTTAGGGCGTGGATCACTGCGGCTAGTTCCAGGTCATGGGTAGGATAATTCTTTTCGTGTTTCCTCAGCTGACTGGAAGCATAAGCAATTACTTTACCATGCTGCATCAGCACACATGCTAACCCAATACCCGAAGCGTCACAATAAACTGCATAACCCTCTATACCTTTTGGCAATGCTAACACTGGGGCAGAGGTCAACCTGTCTTTCAATTCCTGGAAACTCTGCTCACATGCCTCCGACCACTGAAACTTTACTACCTTTTGCGTCAGCTTAGTCAGAGGTGCCTCTATGGTGGAGAATCTCTCAACAAATCTTCTGTAGTACGCTGCTAATCCCAGAAAACTGCGTACTTCGGTTAGAGTGGTAGGTCTGGGCCATGTTTTTAACTCTTCTATTTTCTGTGTGTCCACTTGTATACCAGCATCCGACACGATATGCCTCAAGAAGGCTATTGAGTTTAGCCAAAATTCACATTTAGAGAACTTGGCATACAGCTAACGGTCCCTGAGAATCTAGAGCATTGTCCGCAAATGATCCTGGCGGTCTGCCTCTGAGCGAGAATATACAAGAATATCGTCAATAAACACTATCACGAACAGGTCCAGGTATGGTCTGAAGATGTTGTTCATCAGTCCATGAATACTGCGGGAGCATTTGTCAGGCCAAAGGACATGACTAGGAATTCAAAATGGCTGTATCTGGTCCTGAAGACAGTCTTTGGAATGTCCCTTTCACGAACTCAAACCTGATGATATCCGGACGTAAGTCAATCTTAGAGAAATATCTGGCCCCCTGTAACTAATCAAAGAAATCATCTATTCTAGGAAGTGGATACTTATTCTTGATTGTAACCTTGTTCAAATGTCGGTAGTCTATACACATGCGAAGGGAGCCGTCCTTCTCACAAACAGAACCGGCGCACCCCAAGGTGAAGTACTTGGCCTGATAAAGCCCTTATCTAACAGATCCTTCAGCTGCTCCATTAGTTCTCTGAGTTCAGCAGGAGCCATACGATATGGAGGAATTGATATGGACTGAGTTCCTGGTAGCAAATCAATTGCAAAATCTATCTCTTTCTGGGGGAATACCAGGTAGCTCATCTGGGAATACGTCGGGGAATTTATTAACCACTAGAACAGACTGGAGAGTCGGAGGCTCTACCCGAACATCCTGGACTCTGACTATGTGGTAAATGCATCCCTTAGCTATCAACTTCCTTGCCTGAAGGTAGGAAATAAACCTACCTTTTGGCGTAGCTATACTGCCCTTCCACTCTCGTACTGCCTCCCCTGGGAAGTGGAATCGGACCGCCTTGGTCCAGCATTCTACATTGGCATAGCACGACGCCAACCAATCCATACCCATAATGGCGTCGAAATCAATCATCTCTAATTCCACCAGATCTACTGTGGTTTGACGATCAGCAACCTCTACTGTACACCCTCGATAAACCCTTATGGCTATGATGGAGTCACCGACGGGTGTAGATACTGAAAAGGGCTGCTGAAACAACTCTGGTACAATATTGAACTTTCGAGCCACAAATGAGGTAATGTAGGACAAGGTAGATCCTGGATCAATCAATACATAAGCAGGGTGAGAGCAAATACTCATCATACCTGTTACCATATCTGGAGACGCCTCCGAGTCCTGCCTCCCTGGTAATGCATAGGTACGGCTTGGGCCCGTACCTGAATTAGAGGCCCCTGATCTACCTCGGCCTCTGCCTGTTGGGACTAAGGGCCTACGCCCTGCCGAGGCTGCTGGAGCTCGTGGCCCTGCTGACGCTCTGTCCTATCAGCCTCGGTTACCCTAACCCCTGGTTGGACAGTCTCTCATCACATGACCCTCCTGCCCGCATATATAACACCCTGTGGAGCCATATCTGCAAGCTCCAGTGTGGGGTCGGTTGCAAATAAGGCAAGGTGGGGGTGTATACCTGCTCTGCTCTGCCCTCCTTTGTTAGGGTGAATCTACCTTTCGTGAGCTGCCACCGGACTCTGACTGCCCTCGGCGGCTGAATCTACCCCTGTACTGCTGTGATGGAGGTGGGGGTCAAGGTGGCCTATTTGACAACTGTGGCCTAGGCCCTCTCCATATCTCCCCCTGTATCTCATCTGATCTATCCCTACGGTGCTGTTCCTGATTTATTCATCTACTATCCTATTGCCGCTGTCTAAGGCCCTCAATAGTCTAGGCAAAGGCCTGCACCCGAGCGATATCCATATCTTCCCGCAACGTAGCTGTCATGCATGCCTTAATATACTCTGGGTTCAGACCAATAATAAACCGGTGGACCCTAGATGGCATGCTGTCCACAAAGGCTGGAGCATAGCGGTCCAAGGAATCGAACTGCAGGGCGTATTCCCGTACACTCCTCGCCCCCTGCTCCAAGTGTAAAAACTGGTCCATCCGGACCTGCCGAATTTCCCGTGGCAGATAACGGTCCAAGAAGACCTCTGAAAAGCTGGACCAGGTCGGAGGGGCAACATCTCTCCCTCGAGACCTTTCCCAACTTTCGTACCACAACACAGCAATATCCCGCAGCTGGAATATCGCTAACTCAATCAACTCTGTAGATGTCATATGCATGACCCGGAAGATTCTCTACATCTGATCCATGAAGTCCTGGGGGTCATCTGCCTAATCCAACCCTATAAACTGTGGGGGACCTAGTGCCAAGAATTCTCGGACCCTCGAACTGCAAGGCCCACCTGGTGACTCTGCTGTTACAGGTGGCACTGACTGGCGCTGAGTAGCCATCATTCGTGCCAACATAACTACTGCACTTCGAATTTCCTGGTCGGATGGGGTGGCTACAGGAACTGTCGGAGGCGGTGTCGTCCCGAGTGGCTCCTGGTGGGGTGGGGACTATTAAGAAGGTTGAGATGATGCCTCTGTATTGCCCTCAGATCGGGCTGATTCTAAATGAGGCTAAGGCATCCTGCTGGTGCCTTCTCCTGCTGCAGTATCCAGTCTTCTACCTGTGACAGGATGTCACTGGTCTGCCATTTTAATTTATAAACAAGGAGTATGATAGTTTTAGGTACTCAACCCTGTACTGTACTGCTCTATGGCACGACTGAATATGAAGAAAGAGTAATCATCCTGTTATGCCTCGCAGCCAACTGCCTATGGTATGTGGTGCACAACACATCCATAGACAAGACTCTACTTAGCATGGCTTGCAGACTCCCTGGGATACGACCTACTCTGATACCAAGTTTGTCACGCCTTTCCTTGGGAGGCATGACTGGCACCTAGTGCCCTACTAAGACTTGGACTGTTGGACTACTGAGCCTAAGCACTTCTGGTGTCAGGCTGGCTCTAACTCTGGATTCATGGAATTAACAGGCTATATAACGACTATAAATATAGCCTCTGGCTGACTAGGCCTATAGCCTCCTGTATGAAAACAACAGGTGACCAGAACCACGGTAGTATAAAGGAACCTATGCGGGCCAACAAGGCCGCTATGCTGACTAGCTTCACTCTAACGCTGAATCGAATGCTAAACTACTCTGTGACCGGCAAGGTCACCAACTATTAACTGAATAAGGCCCCACACGACCATCATAAACAAACTAAAACATAGACATGGCCTCACAAGACCGGTACAACTAACCATAGGGAATATACAATCTGCAAGTTTTTAAGAATACTGATAAGCTGGTCGAGACAGGGCCCCGACCTACCCGTACTGTAAAAAAAAACAAAAAGAATAAACCTCTAGCTGTCAAGCTCCGGATGACAGGAGCTGATGACCCTGTGTGCTGGCTAGAATTATGAGGGATTGGCTCCTCGTCTATGAGTACCTGCAGGCAAGTAATGCAGCGCCCCCAAACGGGCGTCAATAACACTGGTACCGAGTATGCAAATCAATACAAAACAAACTGAAAATAGACAGTAATACTGATAGTTACTGAATAACAGAAGATGGCTAAGACTGTCTGGGATGGTAGAATCTAAACTAAGCTTAACTGTACTGGAGAGAAGGTGAGAATCCTACCTGTCAATGCGGCATCCTGCTATCTATCAATTTAATAAATAACACATATAGCATACAAGAACCTATACCAACCCCCATAAGCCGGAAGGTACCAATCAACATGCAATCTATATACCCCTACCCGGGTCACCATCAAAAAATAACAATTCACTCTACTCATCTAGTAACTATGAGCATCCCGTCGTCCCCCTAGGTATGCAACTTCGGCTCTCTGGGCCCCTGACTATAGTTGTATCTAAGTTCGGAGGACTCCTGTAAACTGTAATCTGAGATCCGTGATCTGTAATCTGTAATCTTTCCCTAGGCGGAAACGCTCGATAGGGGTATGCTATAATGTTGATTAGCCTGCTATGGGGAATGCTGCATCCCATCTTCGTCCTCTGGCAGATGGCATGCCACTCCTTGGAGTGACGTATCCTCACCCTCTGGTGGGCGAATCGACACAACTATTAACCCTTGGGCGACAAGGAAGCTCTAAGGGTGCCCACATAAAACAATCAGGTCTCTACAAGCAACAACAATCACATATAACATGTATAATAAATCTGATAATACTGTCCATGATCTTATATTCTATTCTGAATCTCTTGCTGAATTAAACTAAATCTGATACAGAGTTATACTAATTCTGGAATAATATCTCGTTGTCTGATACTAATTTACTGACTTTTATTGTGCATATGGTATAATAACTCAGACATGCTTACTAAATTCACACTGGGCATAATACTCGGCTTCTAAAACTTTCTTATAGAATTTACTCTATTTTATTATGCTAGAATTACTAACTTGCCGAAGAAACTAGCTTTACATACCTCAGTTACTGACTTCTTGGCTAACTGGTGTAGCTCAGCCAATATCCAGCTATTTCTTCCAACTGCGTTCTATTTATAGGAATTATAACAAAATTCATCAATATTCTGGAATAAAACACTACTTTGAATATCTATATAGCCCAAACTTTGACTTATCGAAAAACAGCCGAAAACTCGCTATTTCTCGGAAGTCCAGAAAGGAGAAATACTCACTTTAGGGCTAGGAGTATATTGACACTAAATTGGAGAAATTCCACTTACCTTAGCTCAGTGAGACGGCGGTTCGCCGACCGAATTTCACGAAACTAACTCCGTAGGAATGCTCCCTGCAGCTCAATACCTCGCTACCCGAGGTTATATTGTGTTTGGACCGCGTTTAACAGCGTAAACGGAATGAATTTTAATGGAAACCTTCATCCTCTCTTTTTCTCTACTGTTCTCTGGTTTACTCACTGGAAATATTGATAATTATCACTTAAAAACCGAAGTGGGGGCTTATATACTTGGGGCTGGACCTCACCTCCGTGACACACCAGCCAACGCGGAGGTGAGCCCTCCGTGACACGTTGGCCATCGCAGAGGGGGTCTGCCCATCCACCTCTTGCGATGGTTTGATGTGTCGCTTGTCTGATCTTTCCCTGAGCCTTTTTCTAGCATATATGACATTCTAAAACTCTTAACCAACATGTAAATAGGCCATCTAAAAGTCAAGAATTTACGGGGTGTAACATGAATATAAAGTCTGAACTGAAATGACATGCCATGACCAATAGGTAAGTTGAACTAAACTACTGATATAATTTGAAATGGTCAAGACGACCCTTTTTGATGGTCAAGTACATGACCTAAGTCTGAAACACTTAATCTAAGATATTGTACTTAACGGAGATGCTTATTCTTATACTGTACATGATTGAGTAGTGCGAGAGTCTATAATCGATATTTAACCACGTGAGCTAGATGTGGAGTCCCATGTATACACCCCACCGATAGGACCCAATATACCTTACCAGGGTATAAAGGCATGAACTGAGTGATTATAAAATATATTTCGGGACAATTCGTCCAAGTAATAGTGAAACCTACATGAGCAACGTAATTTTGGGAACCTAGGTGCGCTGGAACCGGACCCGCTCGGTGCTAAGTTCTACTTCCACTGGAACACCTAAATTGAACTACTAAGCTGATAGCTCAAAACTGGGGCCTAAGACTAGTCAGGGACGAATAACTGCATGTAACCTGAGAGCCTTATCGAACCAGATTCTGAAACTGGGTTCTCAGATTGGTCAGAGTGATTTATCTAGAAGCGTCGTAATCCGTCTACAAAACAACTAATAACTGAACTGGAGTCTTGGGGCTGGTCAGAGCTATAACTAAATTTCATGATCGCCTAATGGACCAATTAACTGAAATCTGAATCTGGGTCTGAAAACTGGGAGGTACCACTGACACCTCAAAAATAAACTGGAGTCAAACTGATCAGTTGACAATTTTCTGAAAGATTCTGAAGAGACTCTATGTTATAACTGGTCTGAACTACTAGAAGCTAATAGTGAACTCAACTTATCCCAACAATATGGGAATTTCATAATATAGAGCAATTTCAAAAATTCAAAATTTCATTCAACAGGACTAACGTCATTCTCATTAATGGAATATCTACTCCACATATATAAATATATAGGAAATTCTAGGAAATTCAGCCCATAGCATTCCTCATTCACTAGAGGAAATTTAATAAACAAAATTCATAACTCAAAAGTCAGGGCTTAGATTCACTTATGTATAAACACTGACAATTTGATAGGAGTTTATGGGGATCACATTAACATTATACAAGAACATCGTTCTTAGTGAAATCAACGAAAATAACCATGAAACCTTTTCATACTCGAAAAACTCAGGGCTCAATAATGATAGAAGGAATTGAGGAGGATCTTGGGGGCACAAGGGAAGAACAATCCCCTTGCTAAAACCCCATATACATGATGAAGAACCCATGAAAATCTTGAGAAATTGAGGAGAAGAAAGCTGCCCTACTTCTTGCTTTGAGAATTCTTGAGAGAACTTATGGTCTACTTTGCTGAGTGCTTGAGGGCAGAATGAGGAAAAGAACCCATTATCCCCACTAAAAAACCTAAAACCAAAGTCAAAACAATGTGGTTTAGTGCTTGGGAGGATAGGAAATTACTAAATAGCCCTTAGAAATTTGCAGGGAAAAACTATTAGGTGTCCCTAACGGGTGACCTAACGACTGTCACCAGGTCCAACGAGTCGTTAGGTCCTTCCGTCAAGTTCACTAGAAGAATCTACTAACTCACATGACGAGTCATCATGACTGGGAACAACTCGTCGTGTCATCTGTCAGGCTCACTGGTAGGAAAGCTGGAAAGGACTAGAAACGAAGGACCTGACGAGTCGTTACTGCTGATGACGACTTGTGATGACCTTCTGTCAAGTACACTGTCTACTTCTCAAATTCTGAAACTCTGGCTTGGCAACGGGCGACTTAACGAGTCGTGCGAACTGATAACGACTTGTACGGTCATCCATTGGGAAACACTAACCCATCATCTTGGCATCTTTCTCACGGTTAACCTGATGAGTCGTTGGGTCCCTTAACAACCCATCAGGGTGGTGGTTCTGCAACTTTTCTGCAGTTTTCCATATTTTCTGATTAATGTCTCGGATATTGATTTTGAGATTCCCGAGAGTTACAATATCTCCCCTTTGGAAACATTTGTCCTCGAATGTTAGAAACTCATAGCAACCATAAAAATAATAATCAAAGAATTCAAATACTGCTCATTAAACTTCAAAATGACCGTAGTGACTACCTCCATTTTAGAGAATATAACTGAACTAAAATTTTCTTTTCATAAACACAACCAAAATTTAGAAAGAAAATCTAGTTACATGAATTGAATTCAACAACTAATTCAGGTTTTAAAACAAAATTCACTTCTCAAATTGCAACAGAGTCGGTAGAGAACAAGTGTGGGTATTTGGCCCTCATATCTGCTTCGGCCTCCCACATAGCTCCTTCAACTTGCTGATTCCTCCATAAAACCTCGACTGAAGCTACTTCCTTATACCTCAATTTAGGAACCTGGCAGTCTAGGATTTGGACTTGTACCTCATTATAGGTGAGGCTATCTTTGACTGCCATACTATCAAATGGCACCATAGAGGTCGGATCTCCGATACACTTTTTCAAAAGTTATACATGCAATACTTGATGTACAACTGCTTGTTCTGAAGGAAACTCTAGCTCATAGGCCACCTTGCTGATACGCTGCAAAATTCTATAGGGTCCCGGATACCTAGGAATGAGTTTCCCCTTCTTTCCAAACCTCATCACCCCTTTCATGGGAGAAATTTTTAGGTATACCCAGTCATCAACTGAAAACTCCAGCTCTCTCTATCGCACATCGGCATAGGATTTATGATGCCTCTGGGTTGTTTTCAATCTTTCTCGGATGAGCTGAATTTTCTGTATTGCCTCATGAACCGAGTCTGGCCCTATCAAAGTAGCTTCTCCAACTTCAAACCATCCTATAGGAGATCTACACCTTCTACCACACAATGCCTCAAACAGGGCCATCTAAATGCTTGAATGGTACTTGTTGTTGTACACAAATTCGATAAGAGGCAGATGGTCATCCCAATTACGTTTAAAATCGATCGCGCACACTCTTAGTATATCCTGTAGAGTCTGAATAGTCCGCTCAACTTGCCCATCTGTCTGTGGGTGAAAAGCTGTACTGAGCTTGACCTGAGTACCAAGTCCCTTCTAACAAGACTTCTAGAAATGGGAGGTGAACTGGGTACCCCTTTTGAAATAATAGCCAATGGCACCCCATGAAGTCTAACCATCTCCCAAATATAAAAGCATAATCCTCAACTGACTCTGTTGTTTTGACTGGCAGAAAGTGAGCTGACTTGGTCATCCAATCTACTACCACCCAGATTGAGTCATGCTACCGGAGAGTCCGCGGCAGACCTGTAATAAAATCTATATTTACCTCTTCCCACTTCCACGTGGGTATACTGATATCTTGAGTCATGCCCCTTATCCTTTGATGTTCCACCTTGACTTGCTGGCAGTTCAGGCACTTAGCTACGAATTCGGTAATGTCTCTTTTCATGCTGTTCCACAAGTAAATATCCCTCAAGTCGTGGTACATTTTAGTAGCACCAGGGTGAATAGAAAAACTTGAGCTATGTGCCTCAACCAAAATATGTTGTTTCAACTCTCCGATATCTGGCACACACAACCTTCCCTAGAAATAAAGCACTCCATCTCCCCCTTGGGAGAAAGCTTCAACTTCTTTTCTGAGAACTGCTTCCTTGATCTTAAGTAGAACTAGATCTTCATCTTGTTTGGACTTAACTTCAACTACCAAAGATGAATCCAACCCGCTTTGTACTACTGATCCACCTTTGGTTGAGTCTACTAGCTGCACCCCTAACCGGGCTAGTCTGTGAACATCCTTTGCTAACTCCCTTTTTCCTCCCTCAAAGTGAGCTACACTTCCCATAGATCGTCTGCTTAGGGTGTCAGCCACCATATTGGCCTATCTCGGGTGATACAACACACTCATGTCATAATACTTCAGGAGCTCCAACCACCTTCTCTGTCGGAGGTTCAGATCCTTTTGGCTGAGCACGTACTGAAGACTCTTGTGATCTATGAACACATCCATGTGAGCTCCATATAAGTAGTGTCTCCATATATTCAACGCGAACACCACTGCAGCCAACTCCAAGTCATGAGTTGGATAATTCTTTTCATGAACTTTGAGCTGTCTAGAGGTAAAGGCTATCACTTTGTCTTGCTGCATCAAAACGCAACCAAGTCCAACTCTGGAGGCATCACAATACACTACGAACCCATCTGTTCCGTTTGGTAAGGTTAACACTGGAGCGGTAGTGAGTCGAGTCTTCAACTCATGGAAATTCTTCTCACACTCATTCGACCCCTGAAATTTCACCTTCTGCTGGGTCAACTTCATCAGAGGAGATGCTATGGAGGAGAAACCTTCCACAAACCGTCGGTAATAGCCTGCTAAGCCTAGAAAACTCCTGATTTCCGTCTGAGAGGTAGGTCTGGGCCAATCCTTCACTGCTGCTATTTTATGAGGATCTACTTGCATCCCATAACCTGAGACCACATGACCTAAGAAAGTCACAAACTTCATACATAATTCACACTTGCTAAACTTGGCGAATAGTTAGGGATCTCTGAGAGTTTGTAATGCTATCCTTAGGTGATTGGCATGTTCTTCTTCATTTCTTGAGTATCTAGAATGTCGTCAATAAATACAATGATGAACATATCGAGGTACTGCTTGAAAACCCTATTCATCAAATCTATGAAGGCTGCAGAGGCATTCGTTAACCCAAAGGACATCACAAGAAACTCGTAGTGATCATATCGAGTTCTGAATGCTATTTTCGATATGTCACTCTCTCTAACCGTTAACTGATGGTACCCTAATCTGAGGTCAATCTTGGAAAAGCAACTGCTCCCTTAAGTTGGTCAAATAGATCGTCAATTCTAGGAAAAGGGTACTTGTTCTTAACTGTGACCTTGTTCAGTTGACGGTAATCTATGCACATTCTGAGGGTACCATCCTTTATACGCATGAATAGCACTGGAGCACCCTAAGGAGAGATGCTGGGTCTGATAAAACCCTTGTCAAGAAGATCTTTCAGCTATTCCTTCAACTCCTTAAGCTCAGCCGGAGCCATTCTGTAAGGAGGAATGGAGATGGGCTGAGTGTCTGGAAGGAGATCTATTTCGATGTCTATTTCCTGTTCAGGGGGAACTCCGAGAAGATCTTAAGGAAAGACATCTAGAAACTCGTTGACAACTGGAACTGACTAAATGGTTGGGGTCCCAGAGTTGGAATCTTTGACTCGAACCAGATGGTAAAAGCATCCTTTGGAAATGAGTTTCTGGGCCTTAAGGAAGGAAATAAACCTACCCTTAGGCGCTGAACTACTGCCCAACCATTCTAACACGGGCTCATCTCGAAACTAAAACTTGACAACACTAGTCCAATGGTCAACTGAAGCATAGCAGGAGTGTAACCAATCCATGCCGAGAATAAGGTCGAAGTTGACCATGTCTAACTCTACAAGATCAGCTGATATGACTTTACCCAAGACTGAGACTGGGTAGCTTCTATACACCCGACTGGCTCTAACTGACTCGCCAACTGGGGTGGAGACTGAGAAGCGTTCTGATAGGACATCTGGACTGATGCCAAACTGGACTGTTACATAAAGAGTTACAAATAAAAGAGTAGCTCCTAGATCTAGGAGGTCATACACGTCTAGGTGAAAGAGACGTAACATACCAGTAACTACGTCAGGTGAACTTTCCTGATCTTGACGAGAAGAGAGACCATAAAAATGATTCTGGCATTGACCGCCATCTGTACCTGATGGGTTGACCTGCTGAGCTCGTCGGCCTACTAGAGCTAATGAGGAAGTGGATTATGATCCTCGCCCTACTGATAGGCACTCCCTAAGCCTATGTCCAAGCTGTCCACACCCAAAGTAGCCCTCTCGTCCCTGAAGGCACTCTCCTGGGTGATTCCTACCACACTTGGGACAAGCTAAATACTTGTTTCCTATATTGTGGGCCTGAGATTGAGTGCTAGAAGACCCACTCCTCCGATCCTGGCGGGATCCAAAGGTTGTTGCGCTGGTTGAGCTAGGTGTTGGGGCCCTCTACTGCTTCTGTTATGGGCGTCTACTACCGCTAGATCTCTGGTGGCCAAAATTTGACTTGCTTGATCTTGCCCGCTTGTTCTTTTGCTCCATATCTTTCAGCTTCTCGGCCTCAATCTGTTGAGCGTAAATAATTAGGCTGGACAAATCCATGTCTTTGATTAGCATCGTGGTCCTGCACTCCTTGAGGACCAGATTAGACACTCCATTATCGAACTTCAGCATGCGAGCCCTTGGCTCGGCCACCATCTCTGGAGCATACTGTGATTGTCTAGTAAACTCCAGAGCATACTCCTCCACTCTCTGGCTGCCCTGCCGTAGGTTCATAAACTCTGCCATCTTAGCCTCCCTAAACTCCCGGGGAAAGAACCAGTCTAGAAAATCTGTATGAAACTCCTCCCACTCAACCGGACCTGCTTCTGCTGACGCCCCTCCTTCCAATACTCGTACCAAACCTAGGATACCCCTTTAGCTGGTAGGAAGCCAGGTCAGCACTCTCGAAGGAGCTGACACCCATGATGTGGGTGATCTTTCTTATCTCATCTAAAAATCATTCTTGGTCCTCTCCCACCTTTATTTCGTGAAAGTCTGGAGGGTTCATCCGGGTCAAATATTGCATCCGGGCAACAGCTGCAGACCCACTTGTGGCTACTGGAACCACCTGCTGGTTCACTTGATTGGTGACGGTCTGAGCAAGCAACTGAATGGCCCCCTTGAATTCAGTGGTAGACAAGGAGCCGTCCTGAGGAACTGTTGGAGTTGGTGGAGCAGGACTTTTGGCATTTTTGGCTCTTCCTCCATTTCCACGTCGAGGAGGCATTGTTCACTGAAAGGAAATAGAGCACAAATCAGAAGGGCATTTCTAGAATTTGTACTTTAACGCACGATAAAGAATATGAACAAAAGGGAAATTTTCCTAATAACATCTCATAGCCTCCTTGTCATAAATGTGGCGCGCTTCACACCCATGAAAAGGACTCTACTCAGTGCGACTTTTAGACTTGCCGAGGATACTCTAAACCTAGTGCTCTTGTACCAATTTTGTCATACCCCGATCTACGCCCTGGACGTAACACGGAACTTGAAGCCACAAGTGACCCCAAGTCAACCCCTGGTCTATCATTCACTAGCATTCTTAGTAACATGCACAACGAAAATTAAAATAATAGCATAAAATTTATAAGAAAATGAATTTGAAACTAAGAGTTCAAATCTTTAAATAACACTGAATAAACTGAAAGTCATATTTGTCTAAACGCCATCTAACCGAGGAGTTACTGGGACAGGCCCCTCAGCTAACTCTATGTCTATGTGAAACAATGAACAACTAAAATAAATAAACAAGTCCCTCGAATGATGAGGACTCACACTTTGGTTTGCTGAAATGGAATGCTCTGAAACTGAAGTGACTAACTGTGCTGAACATGAGAACCTGCAGCTGTATCATGAGATGATACAACATGAAAAGCATGCGTCAGCACTTTGAGTGTACTGAGTAAGTGGGAGAAACATACTAAATATAAAGTCAGAACTGAAATGATAAGCCATGACCAACAGGTAACTTGAACAAAACTACTAATATACTCTGAAATGGTCAAGACGACCCTGTTTGATGGTTATGGACATGCCCTAAGTCTGAAACACTGAATCTGAGATACCTCACTAAACTGAGCTTCTTATTCTGATACTGGACTAGATTGACTAGTAGGAGAGTCTATAAGCGACATTTAACCACGTGAGCTAGACGTGGAGTCCGATGTATACATCACACTGGTAGGACCCAATATACCTTGTTAGGGTATAAAGGCATGAACTGAGTGATCACAAAATATATCTGGGGCAAATCCGACCAAGTAATACTGAAACCTACGCTGGCAACGTAGTTCTGGGAACCTGGGTGCGCTAGAACCTCGGCCCGCTTGGAGCAAAGTTCTACTCCTACTGGAACACCTAAACTAAACTACTAAGCCTATAACTCAAAACTTGGGCCTAAGACTAGTCAGGGATGAATAACTGCATGTACCCTGAAAGCCTTATAGAACCAGATTATGAAACTCAGTTCTGAGACTGTTCAAAGCGATTTATCTAGAAGCGTCATAATCCTTCCATAGAACACTAATAACTGAACTGGGGTCCTAGGGCTGGTCAAAGCTATAACTGAATTTCATGACCGCCTAATGGACCAATTAACTAAAATCTGAATCTGGATCTGAAAACTGGTAGGCACCACTGATACCTCAAAAATAAACTGGAGTCAAACTGATCAGTTGACAATTTTTCTGAAAGATTCTGAAGAGACTCTACGTTCTAACTGATATGAACTACTAGAAGCTAATAGAGAACTCAACTTATCCCAACAATATGAGAATTTCATAATATAGAGCAATTTAAAAAATTCTAGGAATTTCATTCAACAGGACTAACGTCATTCTCATTAATGGAATATCTACTCCTCTTATATAAATATATAGGAAATTCTAGGAAATTCGGCCCATAACATTCTTCATTCACTATAGGAAATTTAATAAGCAAAATTTGTAACTCAAAAGTCAGGGCTTAGAATCACTTCTATATAAACACTGACAATTTGATAGGAATTTGTGGGGATCATATCAACATTATACAAGAACATCATTCTAAGTGAAATCAATGAAAATAACCATGAAACCTTTTCATACTCAAAAAACTCAAGGCTCAACACTGATAGAAGGAATTGAGGAGGATCTGGGGGCACAAGGCTAGAACAATACCCTTGCTAAAACCGCACATACCTGATGAAGAACCCACAAAAATCTTGAGAAATTGAGGAGAAGAAAGCTGCCCTAGTTCTTGCTCTGAGAATTCTTAAGAGAACTTAACGTCTACTTTTCATAGAGCTTGAGTGGGGAATGAGGAATGAACCCATTACCCCCACTAAAACATCTATAACCAAAGTCAAAACAACGTGGTTTAATGCTTGGGAGGATAGGAAATTACTAAATAGCTCTTAAAAATTCGCAGGGAAAAACTGTCAGGTGTCCCTAATGGGTGACCTAACGACTTTTTACCAAGTCCAATGAGTCGTTGGGTCCTTCCGTCAAGTTCACTAGAAGAATCTACTGACTCACATGACAAGTCATTATGCCTGGAAATGACTCGTCGTGTCATCTATCAGGTTCACTGGTAGGAAAGGTGGAAAGGACTAGAAACGAAGGACCTGATGAGTCGTTACTGCTGATGATGACTCGTGATGACCTTTCATTAAGTACACTGTCTACTTCTGAAATTCTGAAACACCGGATTGGCAACGGGCGACTTAACTAGTCATTCAGCCTACTAACGACTCGTGGGATCATCCGTTGGGAAACACTAACTCATCATCATGGCATCCTTCTCATGGTTGACCTGACGAGTCGTTGGGTCCCTTAACGACTCGTCAGGTTGGTCGTTCTTTAACTTTTCTACAGTTTTTTAGATTTGCTGATTTATGTCCCGGCTATTGATTTTGAGCTACCGGGGCATTACATAATTTGTGCTTATCTTCGGGAGGCAGTGTGTAGCATGCAGTTGGAACTTCAACTTTATCCCCTCTTTGTATGGGGTGCAATTCCGTCCTAATGTTCATTTCTTGCAAGTCTAATCGAGTTTTAATTGTATCCTTGGTCTTTCCTTTGGCATTCATGATTGTCCCCATAATATTATCACATATATTTTTTTCAATATGCATAACATCCAGATTATGTCGCAACAGGAGAGATTTCCGATATGAAAGTTCAAAAAAAATACTTTTCTTGTTCCAATTATCCTTTCGATTTTCATATGATATCTTCTTCCTTTTCTTTGGATCCTTTGTTAACTGTATGCCTTCAACATCTTGCATTTCATTAAGTATGTTAAAGCCAGAATACATATTTGGTGGGAGCCTTTTCTCTTTTGTACCATCAAATGACTCCTTTTCTTTCCTCCATTTGTAATTAAAAGGAATATAATGTCAATGACCCATAAGGCACTGCTTCTTACTATTAGCCAATCGAATTGAAGAAGTATCTTTATTGCAACATGGGCATGCCAAATTTTCCTTTGTACTCCATATAGATAAATTTCCATATGCTGGAAAGTCATTGATTGTCCATAACAAAGAAGCATGCAACTTAAAATTCAGTTTAGTTGATGCATCATATGTCTCCATACCAACTTCCCACATCTCCTTTAGTTCCTCTATTAAAGGTTGAAGATACTATCAATTGCATCTTCTCGACCATTTGGACCAGGAATAAGCATTGACAAAATAAAATTTTCTTGTTTCATACACAACCAACGAGGTAAATTATAAGGAATAAGAATCACAGGCCAAATGCTATGTGAGGTTTTTGAATTGTGAAATGGCTGAAATCTGTCACTGGCAAGTCCAATTCTAACATTATGAGGATTGGCTGCAAATGAAGGATGAAGTTCATCAAATGACTTCCATGCCATTGAATCAGATGAGTGCCTCATTATTCCATCATCAACTCTTTTATCCTTATGCCATGTCATTAGAATAGATGTCTTTGTAGACATAAAAAACCTCTGAAGCCTAGGCTTTAAGGGAAAATAACGTAAAGTCTTTGATGCTATCTTTTTACCTTACTCATTATTCCTTGTTTCCCCACTATGTGTATCTATTTTCCACCGAGAAGCACCACAAACATTACAACAATCGAGTAAGCTACCCTCCTTCAAGTATATTACATAATCATTAGTACAAGCATTAATCTTGTTGTAAGAAGCCCAAGGTCTTGAATTATCTTCTTTGCCTCATAATATGAGTTTGGCAAATTGGCACCATCAGGAAACAACTCCTCTTTTAACATTTTCAATAACATTATAAATGACTCATTACTCCAACGACCCATACTTTTGATGTGGAACAATTTAATAAAAGAGGAAAGCTTTGAAGCTTTTGAATTTTGGTATAGTGGCTGCTCAAAATCCTTCAAAGGCTGTAAAACTTTTTCGGTTCAATATTTGGTTCCTCCTCAAGTAAATCGTCACAGTGTGTAGCTCCTCTATCAAGATTAGGATATAAATCTCTCAACATTTCTTGTATTTCATCTTCATTCTCACATTCTTCTACTTCATTACCATCTTCATCTTTAGATTCTGATAGTGGCTCACCTAAGTGTTCCCCGTGGTGATAACCAAAAAGTATAATTTTGAATTATTCCATATACTTGCAAATGTGACTCAAAAACCTTACGAGTTCCTAAATTTGTATTACAACATTTGACACACAGACATCGTATTTCATATTCTTCTCCTATTTTTTGAAAAAGCATAGTCCAAAAATTTTTGCACCCCGATTAAATAGGTTTCATCAAGTTGATTATCAACAAGTTGCATCCATTGCTTATTAGGTGCCATAACCTCAGAGAGTACATAAAAATTAGATTAGGAAAAAATAAAGGATAAGAAAGACACTGAGATACACATAACTTCTTACAGTCCGATGCACACAACAGGATTGAACTCTAAGATAAGACTTTCTAGTGGACCTAGGCTCCTTGTTCAGTTAATGCATTACATATAAAATAAGATGACGCTAAGGTATATAAAATACTCTAAATTAACTTGTAATTAAGGTGTTGGTTCCTGAAACATGTATACATGGTTGCTTCTAGCCTTCCCTGAGGTCGAAATAAGTAATTGCACCAACTACTAGTAATTGCACCAACTTCTCAAATTACAGTTTACAGGAGTTATCCAGACTCAGATACAGCTATAGTCAGGGGACCAGAGAGCCCAAGTTGCATACCCAGGGGGCCGACAGGATGCTCATAGTTACTACATCAGTGGAGTGAATTGTTATTTTTGGATGGCGACCCGGGTAGGGGTATATAGATTTTGTGTTGATTGGTACCTTCTGGCTTATGGGGGCTAGTATAGGTTCTTGTATGCTATATGGGTTATTTATTAAATTGATAGATAGCAGGACGCCGCATTGACTAGTATGCTTCTCACCTTCTCTCCAGTACAGTTAGGCTTAGTTTAGATTTTGCCATCCCAAACAGTCTTATCCATTTTCTATTATCAGTAACTATCAGTATTACTATCTATTTTCAGTTATGTTTAGTTATTGCTTTGCATACTCGGTACCAGTGGTACTGATGCCCATTTGGGGACGCTGCATTACTTGCCTGCAGGTACTCATGTTTGAGGAGCTGATCCCTCGTAATTCCAGCCAGCACACAGAGTCATCAACTCCTATCATCCAGAGCTTGACAGATAGAGGTTTATTCCTTTTCTTTTATTGTACAGTACGGGTAGGCCGGGGCCCTGTCCCTTCATCTTATTATCATTATTAGAGGCTTGCAGATTGTATATTCCCTGTGGTTAGTTGTACCGGTCGTGTGAGGCCGTGTCTATGTTTTAGTTTGCTTATGATGGTCGTGTGGGGCCTTATTCAGTTAATAGTTGGTGACCATGCCGGTCACAGAGTAGTTTAGCATTTGATTCAGCGTTTCAATGAAATTAGTCAGCATGGTGGCCTTGTCGGCCCGCATAGGTTCCTTTATACTACTGTGGTTCTGGTTAGCTGTTGTTGTCTTACAGGTGGCTATAGGCCTAGTCTGTCGGAGGCTGTATTTACAACCGTTATATAGCCCGTAGGTTCCATGAACCCAGAGTTAGAGCCAGCCTTGCACCAGTAGTGCTTAGGCTCACTAGTCCAGCAGTCCAGGTCTTAGTAGGGCACCAGGTGCCAGTCATGCCTTCCAAGGTAGGGCGTGACAGATACAGTATAGCGACCACCATGTTTTAAGAAGACATAGGGTTATTATTATTATTTTTAGGAAGAGTAAATTATAATTAGTTTTCTTTAATTTTATTTAAAAGTAAACTATAATAATTAGTTTATGGACGTGGATGATGGGTCTTCAATTTGTGATAATAATAGTTTTATAATATTGTTTTAGTATAAACATAGGGTTTTTTCAATTTTTAGAAAAGAGAATTATAAGCAAAAAACTGAAAATAAAATCTCTTATAAAATTATTTTAGTATTAGGAGATTTAAATTTACTGTACTTTTTCCCACGCTTAAGGCCCTAAATTATAATTTGGGACCAATTGCTAATTTCTTTAGGGACCATATTTAATATCTTCCCGATAAAATACAGAATTAAGGAATGGAATATAATCTCGTCACAATATATATACTTTTAGAGACGGGATTATTAACTTGTCCCTAATTGTTGGTCATAAATAAGGCTTTTTCTTGTAGTGCATCTCACCCCATGGGACACCTAATGACTCGTTCAGTGTCACGACGATCCATTGCCTCAACTTGTAATCGCCACTAGAAATTTCCACTTTCAACTCAACAGTCTGACCACGACTCACTTTATGATTTGTGACGTGACTCCACGACTCGTGGCTCCATCCATGGTCACATCCCAACCACGGCTAGCTACAGGCCTGCCACCCACTTCACGAGTCACTCCACAAATCATTGAGTGACTTCACGAGTCATTAGATGAGTAGTCCTGTGACCTGGTGCAATATTTTCCTGCTTTCTCCGCTTAAACTCTCGGGTTTGATATTGGGAACTTTTGGGGTGTTACAAGGTTATCCTCTTAATCCCGAGTCTGTATATTTTGTGGGACAACAAGGTCATGGTGGAGGTTTTGCAGGTAATGGCTATAATTAGGGTTACCAAAATGAAGAAAATCCCATATGCGGAGGGAATCATAACTTCCAAAGGCCCCAAAACAATTATCAAAGGCCACAAGACCAACAATTGAGTTGTTCCCTTGAGGAGACAATGAAGTAATAGATGGCTCAGCAGATGCAAGTGGTTAATGAAATGCAAAAATTCATCCATGATCTTGAGAGGAATATGGGAAAATTTGCCCTACACTAGAACAATAAACAACAGGGGGCACTCCCCGGTAACACCGAGAAGAACCCCAAGGAAAATGTGAATGCAATCTTCTTGTGTAGTGGTAAGAAGTTGGGTGAGGCTATCCCCAGAAAGAAAAAGTTGACAAGAAATAGATTGTCAGTTCTAAGATTGAGGTGGGGGAGTATTGTTACACCCCGCAAATTCTTGACATTTAGATGGACTCACATGTTGGTTAATAGTTTTTAAATGCCATACATGTTGGTGAAGGGCCAAGGGAAAGACCAGATAAGCGACACGTCAAACCATCACAAGAGGAGGCTAGTATACCTCCTCCGCGAAGGCCAGAGTGTCACGGAGGCTCACCTCCGCGATGGCCAACGTGCCACGGAGGTGAGGTGCAGCCCTAAGTATAAAAGCACCAACTTTGGTTTTAATCATTTTAATTTCATAATTTCCAGAGAATACACAGAGAACACAGTTAAGAACAGAGGGAACGAAGGTTTCTTTAAAATTTCCTTCCGATTACGCCATATATGCGGTCCAAACTCAAATTAATCCTAGGTACCGGAGTATTAAGCAGCAAGAAGCCTTCCTACGGGTTTAGTTTCATGAAATTCGGCCGGCGAATCGTCGTGCTACTGAGCTAACGTAAGTGGAATTGATCCAAATTAGTGTCAATATACTCCTAGCCCTAAAGTGAGTATTTCTCCCTTCTGTTTCCGATAAATAGCGAGTTTTCAGCCATTTTTTGATAAGTCAAACTTTCGGCTATATATATATTAAAAGTGATATTTTCTTTCAGAATATTAATGTATTTAGTCCTAATTGATATATATATGGATGCAGTTGGGAGAAATAGCGGAATATTGATCGAATTACGCCAATTAGCTGGGAAATTAGAAACGGAGGTATGTAAAGCCAGTTTCTTTGGCAAGCTAGTAGTTCCGGTATAGTAACATAGCTCCAGTGCCAGTAGAATATTTTAGAAGTCGCATATTATGCTTAGTATATATTTTAGTACGATGTTGGAAGCATCATGTCATGTATCGCGTGAAACTTACTAGCACGATATAATTTCTAGTAGAAAGTATCAAAAACAGTACAGCATGCCCAGTATGTGATTTAGTAAAGTATGTTGGGATATTATCGTGTTCAGTCAAACCTTAGTAAAGCAATATAAGTTCCTATAAAGTATTTCAGAAATAGAATGGTAGCCTAAAATGAAGTTTAGAAAGCATGTTAGAAGTAGTAAATCATCTTACTATTAAACTCAGTTATACAACATGATTCTCAGTAGAAAAATTATATCTTGTTCAGTATTAGACTCAGCAAAGTATGAAAAAAGATTGTATATATACCATTATCAGTCTCAGCATGTATTAAATACATACATATCACTATCATTAGTTTCAGCATGTAGTATATACATACACATTATTGTCACTAGTTTCAGCATGTGGTATACGCAGTTAGTATTACTAGTTGAGACCTGACTGTATTGTTTTGGGGTTGGATTACCTAGCATTCATGATCGCCCCAGGGTTAATAGCTGTATCAACTCGTCCGCCATAGGGTGAGGATACGTCGCTCTACGGAGTGGCATGCCGTCCCCCAGTGGACGAAGATGGAATGCCGGTTTCCCCATATTTTGCCTTGGTCGGCTTTTATACACCCCCGTCGAGCGGGTACGCCCGGGGTGTTGATTCAGGAGTCCTCCAGACTTAGGTACAGTTATAGTCAGGGGCTCAGCAAGCCTAAGTGCATACCTAGGGGACCGGCAGGATGCTTATAGTTGCTATGGGAGATGGGATCACCGGGGTAGGGGTATAGATTGCATGTTGGTTGTACCTCCCGACTTATGGTGGCTGGGTAAGGTTTATGTGTGCTATGCTATGTTATGTTATATTATGCCATGTTATGCTAGATATGAACAGATCAACAGTAGAATGCTACATTTCAAAGTATGACTCCTACTCCTTTCAGTATAGTTGCGGATAGTCTTGAACTCATACTTTCGGTCAGTTACAGTCTATTTCCTTCTACTTCATCTCTATTAGTTATATTGCTTGTCTTCAGTTATTTTCCAATTGTTGCTTTACATACTCAGTACCAATGGTACGGACGCCCGTTTCGGGCGCTGCATTACTTGCCTGCAGGTACTCATAGATGAGGAGCCGATACCTCGTGATTCCAGCCAACACATAGAGTCATCAACTCCTGTCATCCGGAGCTAGACAGCTAGAGGTGAATTTCTTTTCTTTTGCTGTACAGTATGGGTAGGCTGGGGCCCTGTCCCAACCATCTTATCAATATTCTTAGAGGCTTGCAGATTGTGTATTCCCTGTGGTTAGTTATACCAGTCGTGTGAGGCCGTGTGTACGTTTTAGCTTGTTTATGTTGGCCGTGTGGGGCCTTATTCAGTTTGTAGTGGTGACCTTGTCAGTCACGTAGCGGTTTAGCACCTGTTTTCTTGATTTAGAGATAACTAGACAGCATGGTGGCCTTGTCGGCCCGCATAGGTTCCCTTATATTGATGTGCTTCTGGTTAACTGTTGTCGTTGTACAAGTGGCTATAGGCCTAGCCGGCCGGGGGCTGTATTTACAGCCGTTATATAGCCCGTTGATTCCATGAATCAGAGTTAGAGCCAGTCAGGCATCAGAAGTGCTTAGGCTCAACAGTCTAGTAGTTCAGGTCCTAGTAGGGCACCAGGTGCCAGTCATGCCCCCAAGGCGGGGCGTGACAAGTCTAGCAACCCACAACAAAAAATTATGGTAGCTAGACCACCTCCTCTATTCCCTCAAAGGCTGAAGAAGAAGACAGAGGACACAACATGAAGTAAGTTTCTTGAGTTGTTAAAGCAAGTTCATGTGAATATTCCATTAGTGGAGCTTTTTGTTGTGCCGTAATTTTACGGAACTTTCAATGCTTAAAACAAAGAAAATATGCACATTTCGGATATATTTACATAGATATGATATGTTTTTGATAAGTGGTGCAGGAAAGCAGGTCCAGAACGTGTAATGGGTAAAGTAAGAAGGCGAAATTGGAACATACTTTAGGCTTCTTGCCAGGTAATGAGTCGTCGTCCCAATGGACAAATGATTCTTGGAAGAGCCGGAGTTTTATGAAGAAGAACTAGTGCACCTAATGAGTTGAAGGCACGACTCATTACATCAGGTAGCGAGTCGTTATGCCAGTCATGGAGACAGGGAGGAAGATTTCTGAAAAATTGCTCTGGGAAGAAAACGATAGACATAATGAGTCGTCAAGTGAAGTGACGACTCGTCATCAAATACTGTGAGCATCCATCAAGTGCACTAGAAAATTTGGTGATCCATGGCCATGAGAAACCTAACGATTTGTGCCCAGGCTTAATGAGTCATTAGGTAACCCATCACCAGGACTGGACAAGTTACCGCGAACGACTCAAACGCAAACGACTAAGACCCAATGAGTTGTTACTTGGCCCATTACCACTGCCAACTTGGAGTTCGTTTTTAGTTAGGAAAATTTTTATTTGTAACTATAAATACATTATTTAGGTTTATTGTTAATGTACAATTTATTTTACCACTTTTCACATAAAATATAGTGTTGTGAATGATCATTCTTAGTTCAAGAAAGAAAGTTTGTAAATTTTGTTCTTGATTTTGGGAATCAAACAACATCGAAGTTTTGATGATCGGTTTTGGTGTTTTATTCAATTCACGGGGTTTTCTTCTACGAATCCTTGTAAGTTACAATTATGATTTCTTCTGTATTTTGTGATCGTGATCATTTGAATATGAGTAGCTAAACCCATAACTAGGGTTGTGGGAACCATGATGAATTAACACACTTTGGTAAAAACACTTAGTGATTCTTGAACGGGATTTATGCATGTATTGTTTTTCCCTTCATTTTAATTATTCTTAATGGTTGCAAACGGTAGAATTTGCCTTATTGGATAAAAAAGGGAGACTTGAGGTTATCAACCCTCATTTAATAGCTTGACCTTTTCCGGGAATAGCTAATCCGATATTAAGGGTAAGGGTTAATTAAGCATACTCTCATATATGGACCAAGTTGCACGGTGATAATCATCTAGATAGGGGACCAACCATTTAGGTGAATTTAACTTATCAATATTGCATGCTGAACGCCGGAATAGATCATGATCGGGTGTTCCGGTATAGGTTAAAAACCAACACGCAAGTCCACGTGGTCAAACAAGTAATAAAGTGGCTAAGTAGCCAAGTATCGATCCAAGGAGGCTCAAGATATGTAAAGTTGCCTAGTTTACTATATTCCTATTTCACTTCTAGTTATGCTAACAACAATGTAGCCAACAGTTACTTGAGTTTTTGTTTCTAAACTATATATACTAAAATTAAAAACAACTATTTACTGTGAATTTAGACAATGGATATGAACATGCCAAGGTTAAGAACAAGTAATGAACTTGATAATCATGATAATTTGGTTAATCTCTTCTTCATGTTGCTAGCCAAGAACATTCGCCTAGAAATTAAAACTTTCGTATTTAATTTCACTTTAGATTCATAAACCATCCGTCTACATTTCTATTATCAAATGCAATTTATGACCTAGCACTACAATTCCGGTTCCTAAATTGACTAATACGGCTTTCAAGTATATTTCTATCAGGAAAGCACATCAAAACCCAATTTTCCCAAATCAAGTTAAGAACAATACCCTATTAATTCACAACTTTCCAATTTCTTGCTCTCTCAAGTGAAATTGGACTTTTTAGATGTACATTAATGTTGGCCAAGCACTAATGCAGTAAGAACAAGAATTAATAGAACAACATGAAAGAATAAGAAGAAAACCATATCAATTATAATCAAAATTCATTACACATGTTCAAAACCTCAGCAAGGAAGAGAATTAGCCACTCATTTGTGGATTGATCATCCTAAAATGAGTGTAAATCATACGTACAATTGATAGAACGAAGAAAAGAAGAGAAGAAATCCCTTAGATTTTTCGTTCCTCAACTGCTCCTAACCCACGTCCTTGCGCTCCACTTCTGAACTCAGTCTAAAAACTAAAAACTGCTTAAAATAAACCTAAGTGTGCTATTTATACTAGTGGGAAATTTTTCCCGGAATAACAAGCAACGTGTCACGGAGGCCAACGCGGAGCACTGCCTCCGTGACACGGCGTGGACGCGGACCTTCACTGGAATTTCAGGGTCCGGTAAATTAGCCTCAACGTGCCACGGAGGCCAACGCGGAGGCCTCTCTCCGTGCCACGGAGCTGACGCGATGGCACACTGGAAATTGCCATTTTAATTCCCGTTCAGGCAGTGTGCTACCGCGATGGTAGCGTGGCACGGCTCCATCGCGGAGCCCCTATAAAATGTGAATTCCAAGGTCTTTTCCACGCTCGCATCCAAGTCCAACTCCGACATAGTTCCAACATGCATTTTAGCTCCTAAAAATCACATTTACCTGCAAAACAAATGCTAATCATGTTGGTTAGTATAAATTCGCATTTTATTACCAATTACATGATATTATATACACATTGCAAAACAAACAAGGTAAAATTGATACGTTTGAGTATCACTTGGGCATATAAATCTGCCCAAGATCACTTACCCCACACTTAAATCCTTGTTCGTCCTCGAACAACACATACGCAAATCATGCAAATTACATCCCAACCTTCGTCACTATGGTGCAACAATTTACGCTACGGTCATACCGAGTATTCAATTTTTGCAAATCATCACGAAAACATGCTTGATCTTACAATACAACGACCTTTAATACATCAAGGCTTCCTAGACTTTAAGAATTGATTCTTGATATCGGCAAACTCATGTAAATCAGCTAATCAAGAAATCCGACACGAAAATCAATCTTTCCTCAAGCATGTGCCCTCACAACTCGAGAGAATCTTCCCCTTTTTGTTTATGCAACACACAAACATGCAAGTAGGGGCATATAAAAATTAATTTCACTCTCTCTCCCAAAAGAATTCACATGTCTCATGTCATGACCCATACGCTTGCCCTTAGTGTATTACTCCACTAATATAAAGAAATGTAATATAGGATCCCATAGGACTTTAATGGGTTGTAACGGGGCTATGGATCTAGTATATATATATATTGGATTAGCCAATAATAGTCGCTAGCATCCTTAAGCGCCTTTCCAACTCATTCCCATCGACTTATGGACATTGTTCCTCTCTTTTCTCTTTTTCTCCCACTCATGCTGGTTTACTTTCGTACAGCCCATTTCATCAAACACACTTGACACAAAACAAAGGGTTTTCATGTACCCTCACTATCATTTAATTACAACAAGTGCCTCTTCAACATCATCTTTTCTTTCTTCACTCTGCTTTTCTTTTTCTTTTCACTCTTTTCACTCTTTAACACTTTGGGAAACATTGTTTTTTTCTTTGTAAGCGCTTAAGAGTTTCATATAGCTTTTAAGGCTAATGAAAAGAAGGAATAAAGCTTAGTTTATACAATTTTGGACAAAAAAAAGAAAAAAATCGGCTAAAGGCTCAACGGGCTAACTAGGGTATACAACACATAGAAAGGTAGAATTTGACAAGAAAAAAAATGGAAACTATCGGTTAAAACAAAGAAATGCCTACATCCTTTCCAACACTACACCTCCTTCATTTCGCTTTGTACACACACCAGGCAAGTTCTAGACAATTCACAATGGCATGGAATAGCAATACCTCACTTCACACTTCATGCACATGCTCGACTCAAGATGCATTCACAGACTCTTTAATTAGTCAATTACATGAATTCAAGATTAAGCCTCAATCATACTGAATCAAATTCTATAGCCTAGGTAACTCAACATATTTACAGAATTGCATGCTTTCAAACGAATCATTTTCACATTTTGAACATCAGTTACAACACGCAACGAAATTTTAGCAACCATAAGCAACTACAGTTCATTGATGCAATCCACCAAAGAAAAATTAAAAACAAATAAAATTCCTACTCCTACAGACTACATTTCCCTTAAGACGGTCGTCATCCATCCATCATAGGGAACGGTCACTAACTATGACATCGGTTCAATGGGACTATTCTCGGTAAAACAACCGAAAACAAACTCCGAGAAACCCAAAAAAAATAAAAATCAAAAAATTTTGCAACACATCGATCATTTCGATAGAAAGAAGGTATTTACAAAAGATTTTGATAATTGCAAAATATCTTCGCAAATATTTTGAAAAATACCGATCATCTCGATAGAAAAAAAATATATATTTACAACTATTTACACTAGCAACCATAACTTTTCATACCACACATCATTAACCACAAAAACAAATATATACACATACACCACAAATCAGTTCATAACAAGGAAAGCACAAACATTCATCCAAACCAAGGAAAAAACATACAGCAAATTAGAGCCTATGTCCCAGCACCTAGCTACTCCCCACCCCACACTTAAATAGAACACTGTCCCCAGTGTTCACAACAATACAAAGCACAAAATTTTAGGTGGTGGAACTCCCTGCTCAGTCGAAATATTCGACTTCTTCATCCGGTGCTGCGGCCTCGTCACCCATGTCTGAATCAGCTCCATCGTCGTCATCGAACGCCACATCAGAGTCCTCACGACGTGTCTCCTCATCAGTAGGGACATCATCATCAGTAGGCTCCACGAAGGCTGGTCCCACCCGACATAAGGCTCTGGCGTTCTCGCCAAAGGGGTAGTCCCGCTCCAGCTGCCATAATTCTTCCTCGGTGGCTGGTCTCCCACCAATCCGTAGCTGCAGCATCTGCATGCCGAACATACGGGCCATGTACTGATCGTCCCGAGCATGTCGCTCTCCCAAAGTCAGTACTGGTCCGTGTGTAGTGTCGGGGGCCTTAGTCTTTGTCACATCGAGGGCCCTCCGCTCCAACTGCGGAATATAGTCCAAAGCCTCTTCCTCAATGTCGAGGCCTCGGAGGAAGGTGGTGATGAGTCTGCCAAACCCGTATCTGTGGCCCTGGTGCAGTCTGGTTCTCTTCATGGTGGATATTATTACCGCCCCAACATTAATCTCAAGCCCTTTCATAAGGGTATACACCAAGCAGACACGGTCCCGGGTCACGTCCGTCATATGAACTCCCGGGATCAAACACGAACACACAATCTTCAGCCATATTCTGGCCTCCCTGTTCATCTGCGAATAAGGCGGAGTCTGGTGGTAACCCCTCTCCTTATGTCTACTCCATCGGGCTGTGGATCGAGCCCCACACAACGTACGTCTGATGTCGGCGTATGGTGGGGTGATGTTTAGCTGGCGGAGAACGTGGGCGTCTGTGTCCCGCGCTCCAACGATGGCATTCAGCTGCTGGGGTTCCAGAGTGACAATCTGCCCTCTAATTTTCACTGTGTAGCTTCTGATGGCCGGGTTCCAGTTTGCATAAAATTCCCGGACCAAGTGAAGGTTGCACTCCTTGGGCTCCTGAAAAATAAAGCTGAGCCCAGCTGCTTCAATTCTCTGTACAATACGAGGGAACTCCTGTGCGAGTGGTTCCCATGCAATATGTTCTTCCGGGAAGTACTTGCTCTCCTTATGCTTAGCATACCATTTCTTTCCTTCCTCGGTTACCCATCTTGTTCCATATTGGCGGCGTTGGCCGCACGGAACAGCGGGTGCAGCTGGGACTGCGGTTCCCAGTCTCATCCTTTTCCTACCGGTGCCTGAGGTAGAAGCACCCTTGCCTTTATCTTGTCTGCTCGCCATTGTACCTGTCAATTTACACAAACAAGCACAAAGTTAAGCTAAACACTTGTTAACTTCGGCTAAGGTCGGGTTACACAACATTTACCCCACACTTAGGCCTTAGCTACTTCTACAAAATTACGGCAAGGATAACTCTAATTACACCACAGACAACACTATACACTCCATGCTTAGTGCGTTCACAAAAATTTTCGACAGCATAACGGTTAGCGTACTACTCAGACTTCATACAGCTAATCCAAATCCTACTATCGCTAACAATTCACACATCGCACTTCGCAACAAAAACAACAACAAAATAAAAACAACGATAAAAACATTCTATATACAATCTAATCCAAACAATCTAACCAATTTACACACTTTTTGCCTTTTCCCAAAAAAAAAAGAAATTCGAGAATTTGTCGTCTTTTAACATTTACACAATATTTACCACGACTTCTCTCAATTTACAAACACACCCAAGCATCTAATTTGCCGACTTATCAAGTCGCTCAAGTTAAATTCAACAATTCATGCCCTAGAATACAATTCTATAATCAAATTCGAATTATTTACGCAATCGATAAGTTCAAACGCTAAATAAAACAATCCAAACATGTATCAATCACAAATAACTCAACAGTCATGTTTAATTTCTACCTAGGGTGATATATCTCACCTCACATGCCCAAATTTGACAAAAATCGCCAAAAAATTGAGATAGACGATGAAAACATACCTTTGAATTGAGAAACCGAAGAAACTTGACGTATTCCTTGCCTAGGAACGTGGCACGGTACTTGGGGAGGGGGAAATAGGTGTTTTGGTCGCGGAGGGAAGAGGGAATGGGAAGAAATGGGGCGAAATCGGGGGTTTTAATTTAAGAAAACACGCGGGTCACCCGGCAACCCGGTATGACCCGGCACCAAATACACGGCAACGTGTCACGGAGGGTAACGCGGAGACCCTCCTCCATGACACGGAGCCAACGCGTTGGCTTATTGGATTTTTTGAAAAATCCGGATTTTGCCTTCAACGTGTCACGGAGGGTAACGCGGAGCCCTACCTCCGTGACACGGCGCCAACGCGCCAGTGCACTGTTTCTTCAATTGATTTAATTTTTCATACCTTGCCTCATTTTCTCGATTCCATGTATATTTCCTCCGTTATACCTGAAAATCACCTCACTAAACAAAAATTGGTTAGATTAATAGATTTCCCTAACTAAAAATAAAAATACTAACTAAAATGAAAATCTAAACCTAATCAAGAAAAGAAAAAGAAAAATAAAAATTGGAAATAAATAAATAAAAACAAAAATAAAGATAAAAACTAACTACACTGTGCAAAAAGAAAAAAAATAAAATATTTTTCTCACGGGTTGCCTCCCGTGCAGCGCCTGGTTTACCGTCGCGGCTCGACGTCCTTTATGCTCACTTGTCTACTAGGGTGATGGATGATTTGTCCCAATCATGGTCATCCCCCCAGTAGTTCTCAACCTTATCCGGTGGCCTACCTAGTAACTCTCGGGAATCACTCATTCCATTAGCCTTCCCATGATCAATCACGTTGATCACCGAGAGTTCCTTATAAACAGTCGGGAGCTTAGGTACCTTGTACACATCGAACACTTCGACCTTGTCATGTGCTCGCATAGTGAGTTGACCCGCAACTACATCAATTAATGCTTTTCCGGTTGCCAAAAAGGGTCGTCCCAAAATAAATGGGACTTCAGCATCTGGTTCAAAATCCAGAACAATAAAATTGACCGGAAAAATGAGGGAGCCTACTTGCACTAACACATCCTCAACAATGCCATCCGGCTTAGCTAAAGACCTGTCTGCTAGCTGCAAGATTACCGTTGTAGGTCTAGGACTCCCTATACCTAGCTTTCTGAATACCGAAGATGGCATCAGATTTATGCTTGCCCCCAAGTCGCATAATCCACGAGCTCGGATACTTTGCCCAATTGTAAGCTGGATAGTAAAACTTCCAGGGTCTTTCAGTTTTGTGGGCAACCTATTCTAAATACGGGAAGTGCATTCCTCCATTAAAGCTACCGTGGCATACTCAGTCAAACGACTTTTGTTAGCCACGATGTCTTTAATATATTTCGCATATTTTGGCACTCCCTGCAAGACATCAACAAGAGGTAACTTAACATGTACCTGTTTAAGTACCTCCATGAATTTCTGGAAACACGCCTCCTCCTTGTGTTTCTTCAGTCGTTGAGGGAACGGGGGTGGAGGCCTTTCTGATTCAGCTTCTTTAGTCTTCCCCCTATCAGAACTTTGTTCCTCCTCAACATCTGCTGCTCCTGAGTTTTGAGGCGGTCTTTCCGGTTCCACCTCCTTTAACTGCAAACCACTCCTCGTGGTCACTGCATTTACCTGCTTCGGATTAGGATCCGTGTCGCTAGGTAATCCTCCTCTGGGTCTAGTATTTTGGGTACTAGCAAACTGCCCAAACTGATATTCAAGAGCCTTAGTCGCCAGTTGATTATTCTTCACTTCGGCTGCCAATTTAACATAGTAAGCCTGCAATTGTGCCTGATTAGCGATCATGGTTTTGAACATCTCCTCAATGGTAGGTGATGGTGGTGGAGGAGGGGCATTGTGATTTCTGAATTGAGATTGATAATTTTTTTGCCCTCCTTGATTTCTGTGCATACCCTGCCCTGAACTTTGGCCTTGTTGATTGTTGCTACCCCACGAAAAATTCGGATGGTTTCTCCAATTTGAGTTGTAGCCACTACCAAACTGCTGCTGATTTCTCTGTGCATTGCCCACAAAGTTAACAGAATCAGGATTTGCACCACAGCATTCAGCTGAATGCTCACTACTACCACACACTTCACACCACATCTGTTGAACTGCATTGACTGAAGCTGAAGGCTGGTTCAAATTCATATTGCTGAAGTGGTTGTTTAACTGATTTTGCAAAGCGGCTATCTGTGCAGCGATAGCTGTAAATCCATCCACTTCAAGCACTCCCGCTGCTTTCCTTGCTCCACCTCTTGAAGAATCTGCATTCCATTCTGGATTGCCTTGTGAAATTCGGTTGAGCAAAGTGTACAACTCCTCGTAAGTCTTTTCCAGCGCTTGCCCTCCAGCTGCTGAATCTAACAGAATTTTAGTGTGGGGATCCAAACCCTCAATAAATGTGTGTACCAACACCTCATTGGACTGATGATGATGAGGACAGTCCCGCAACATGGATTTAAATCTTTCCCAGGCTTGATATAGATTTTCTCCCTCCCTCTGTTTAAAACTTAGAATTTGACTTCTAAGTCTGGCTGTTTTACCAGAAGGGAAAAATCTGATCAAAAACTTCCGTGCAAGATCATCCCACGTTGATATAGAATTGGGTGGTTCAGCTTTTAACCACCTCTTGGCTTCACCAAGTAAGGAAAATGGAAATAAGGTGAGCCGAACATAATCAGGTGACACTCCAGCGGGTATATAAGTGTCACTTATCTCCAAAAAGTTTTGGAGATGTTGTTGTGGATCTTCATGAGGGAGACCGGTAAATTGCCCGCTTGTGTGCAAAAGTTGCACCATATTCTGTTTTAATTCAAACCTCCCTCCAGGCTCTGGTTTGCGGATGCTAGAATGTACATTGTTGGCGTGTGGGATTGCCACCTCGCGAACCGGCCTTGCTGCTGCTTCATCGGGCACTAACACTGCCCTCACAACTGGTGGATTTTGTTGCTCCATAATAGACTGTTTATGCAACTGCAGCTTCTTTCGTAGAGCTTCTCTACGTTGACTATGAAATTCACGTTCAGGCTCTAAGTAAGATTCCACCAACTCCTTGTCCCTTGCCAGTGTTCACAGAAACAAAATCTGCAAAATACAGGCTAAGACCAAGTTGTTAACACTTAAGAAAATAAAAATAAAAATACAGTAAATTTACACTAAACACAATTTCACAAATCGCCTAGCCTCTCCGGCAACGGCGCCAAAAACTTGTTCGGGTGTTCCGGTATAGGTTAAAAACTGACACGCAAGTGCACGTGGTCAAACAAGTAATAAAGTGGCTAAGTAGCCAAGTATCGATCCAAGGAGGCTCAAGATATGTAAAGTTGCCTAGTTTACTATATTCCTATTTCACTTCTAGTTATGCTAACAACAATGTAACCAACAGTTACTTGAGTTTTTGTTTCTAAACTATATATACTAAAATTAATAACAACTATTTACTATGAATTTAGACAATGGATATGAACATGCCAAGGTTAAGAACAAGTAATGAACTTGATAATCATGATAATTTGGTCAATCTCTTCTTCATGTTGCTAGCCAAGAACATTCGCCTATAAATTAAAACTTTCGTATTTAATTTCGCTTTAGAATCATAAACCATCCGTCTACATTTCTGTGATCAAATGCAATTTATGACCTAGCACTACAATTCCGGTTCCTAAATAGACTAATACGGCTTTCAAGTATCTTTCTATCAGGAAAGCACATCAAAACCCAATTTTCCCAAATCAAGTTAAGAACAATACCCTATTAATTCACAACTTTCCAATTTCTTGCTCTCTCGAGTGAAATTGGACTTTTTAGATGTACATTAATGTTGGCCAAGCACTAATGCAGTAAGAACAAGAATTAATAGAACAACATGAAAGAATAAGAAGAAAACCATATCAATTATAATCAAAATTCATTACACATGTTCAAAACCTCAGCAAGGAAGAGAATTAGCCACTCATTTGTGGATTGATCATCCTAAAATGAGTGTAAATCATACGTACAATTGATAGAAAGAAGAAAAGAAGAGAAGAAATCCCTTAGCTTTTTCGTTCCTCAACTGCTCCTAACCCACGTCCTTGCTCTCCACTTCTAAACTCAGTCTAAAAATTAAAAACTGCTTAAAATAAACCTAAGTGTGCTATTTATACTAGTGGGAAATTTTTCCCGGAATAACAAACAACGTGTCACGGAGGCCAATGCGGAGCACTGCCTCCGTGACACGGCGTGGATGCGAACCTTCACTGGAATTTTAGGGTCCGGTAAATTAGCCTCAACGTGCCATGGAGGCCAACGCGGAGGCCTCTCTCCGTGCCACGGAGCTGACGCGATGGCACACTGGAAATTGCATTTTAATTCCTGTTCAGGCAGTGTGCTACCGCGATGGTAGTGTGGCACGGCTCCATCGCGGAGCCCCTATAAAATGTGCATTCCAAGGTCTTTTCCACACTCGCATCCATGTCCAACTCCGACATAGTTCCAACATGCATTTTAGCTCCTAAAAATCACATTTACCTGCAAAACAAATGCTAATAATGTTGGTTAGTATAAATTCGCATTTTATTACCAATTACATGATCAGATCACTAGTGTAAAAGCATTGTGGGTATAAAGTCATGGGGAAAACAATCCTAGCCACTTTATTGATTGAATAAAACCGAAATTGATTTAAACATTTACTAGCCTTTACTTTTGTTTATTATTTTGTGTTTTGAATCATTCCCCCCAGGAAATAAGTAAGCCAATAATATTAGCCAAATGCATTAACTCAAGTTCTCGTCATATTCCTCATGGGATTCGACCCCAACCCTAGTTGGATTCTATATTTGACATTGACTGCTTTGTATCTCATTCACTAGGTGTAATTTGGGAGACATCAAATTTTGACGTCGTTGCTGGGGAATACGACTTAGGCTTTTGTTAATTGTGTTTGCTTTATTGTTTGTCCTTATTTCCTTTTTATTTTTATTTTGTTGTTTTTGTTCTTAAGAGGTCTTAGGTTCGTGCATACCTAGTACTTGGAGCCAAGGAAAATCCCTGGTTCAAATTGATCACGAACTTGAACAAACACTGTGAAATCTAATAAGAATGGCCAACATACAGGAGCAAGAGACAGTGGACTAGGCTACAGCCAGGATGTTGGCTGACAAACAAGCTCAAGCAAGAGATAGAGTGTTAGCAAGAGTTACTGAAGAACAATACCTAGCTGCTGAAGCCGAGCGATCTTGAAGAAATAGAGGTCCAGACCAGCAAAGACACTAGTACTTCGATGATGATAACGATGCTGATATTGATGAAGCCGGTGCCACTGGATCTATTGTGCCTCCCCTTTTGCCTTCTTGGTCAAAGTTTGACATTACGAGTTCTATGATCCAACTGCTCAACATGAAGGGGACATTTGCAGGTCATGCAACTAATGATACACATACTCACTCGACTAATTTCGTGGGTATCTTCAAAGCATACAAATAACCCGGAGTGAGTCAGGATACGATAAGACTGAGTTTATTTCCCTATTCATTAGGGAGTGAGGCAATGCTCTGGTTGGCAGAACTGCCCAACGATTCTATCTCTACATGGAGGGAGTTGAAAAAAGCTTTTCTTGAAAGGTTCTTCTAACCTTCCAGAGCTTTGCAGCTGAAAGATGAGATATACAAATTCAGGAAATTGAATTTTGAGGCACTTTATGAGACATGGTTACGGTTCAACAAAAAGCTCAAAAAGGTGCCCAACCACAGGATCCCAGATGATACATTGTTGGAGATCTTCTATAGGTCTCTAAATGCTAACACCAAGGCAGTGGCTGATACCGTGTCTGGCGGAATATTCATGAGTCACCGTGTTTGGGAAAACATTCATGAGTCACACCTATGCTGAAGCTGCTGAGGTACTTGATAGAATCACTAAAACCAACCGCTCATGGCACACAAGAGAGTCAGCGAGTCCGGCTGGTACTTATGCGGTAGGTAAGTCTGCAGAACAGAGAAGGAAGGATGAAGAGCATGATTAGGATATTGCAGAGATAAAGACCAAAATGGGGCTGCTTGCTAAGAATTTGATGGGAGCCAGGGCTAAAAAAGTGAGTGTTGTGGGTTCTCAGGGCAAGGCCTCGAGAAATAATGGAGGTGAATCTGAATCTGATGAGGAAGTAAATTATCTAAATGATTAAGGGGCGGGTTTCAGTTCTAACACCCAAGGTTCTAACCAAGACTCTTGGCGTCAAGGTCAGCGGAACCAATGTCGGAACTACTATAGGGATAACAATTACAACTGAGGACAATATAGAGACAATGGGGACTGGAAAAAGCGTGAGGAGTACAAGAATGACAAAAGTGATCTATATGTTCCTCCAAGGAACCATGAGCCAGAGTCTAGTGGTTCAAGGGTGGAAGAGATGTTTTCTAAGGTACTTAAGCAAATGGAGGCGACATATGGCCATTTCAAGCAGCTCCGTGCTGATATTTATGGTACGAACCAAAAGGTTGAATCACATGTAGTGACCATTAAGCAGATCGAGTAGCAGCTTAGTTAGATATCTGTTGCTATGAACCAGAGGCAGAAGCACACACTTCCCAGCAATACAGTTCAAAATCTAAAAAATGACAGTCATTGCATCAAGGTAACTACTAGGTGTGGGAAGGCCACAGTTGATCATCTAAGGTCGGTTGTGACTAATGAGATAGTAGAGCCCTTAGTAATTGATGATGATCGGATAGAAGATTCTGAGGATCAGACTTTGGTTGATGATTCAGTAGAGAAGACCGCTCCTAATAATGCACAGGAGCATGGATCTGGCAAAGAGAAGGAGAAGGAGGTACCGCAAAATATCACACCTATTCCTAGACCTCGTCCCCCTTTTCCACAGAGGTTAAAGAAAAAGGTCAAAGATGGGATGTATCACAAATCATTTCCATGTTAAAATAAGTATCTATGAACATCTCATTAGTCGAGGCACTTGAGCAGATGCCTGGCTATGATAAATTCATGAAGGAGCTTGTCACTAGAAAGAGGACTGTAAGAGTCAAACCTACAGATAATTTGCACCACTGTAGTGCAATAGCATCCCGTTCTCTTGTTCAGCAAAAGGAAGACCTTGGAGCTTTCACCATACCATGCACTATTTTAGCCTTTAATTTTTCTAAGGCACTATGTGATCTAGGTGCAAGTATTAATTTGATGTCACTAGTAGTGTTCAGACAGTTGGGCTTGGGATCCCCCAAATCGACTACAATGCATCTTTTGATGGCAAATCGTACGGTGAAAAATCCAGCGGGAATTCTCTATGATGTTCTAGTGAAGGAGGAGTCCTTTATATTTCCGATCGATTTGGTCGTTCTGGACTGCGAGGTTGGTTTTGAGGTCCCTATTATCTTGGGGCGACCATTCTTTGCCACCGGACGTGCTCTTATAGATATGGAAATTGAACAACTGAAATTTTGGTTGAATAATGAGGAGGTGACATTCAATGTATGCCAGTCCATGAAGCAGCCAAATGACATGAGGGTGGTCTCAGTAATTGACATTGTGGAAACTATGTTTCTAATTATGCCTTTTGTGGAGTTAGTAACACTATATGAATTAGCAGCAATATTGATGAATATTGGTGCTTAGGAGATCCATGGGTGTGAGGAGATTGTGAATGCACTTCCTGGTATGGGGTCATATAGCTATGCTCCAAAGAAGATTGATCTTAACCTAAAAAATCGGGGGACCTCACCATCCAAGACATATATTGAGGAGCCTCTGATATTGGAGCTCAAAGCACTCCCGTCTCACTTGCAGTATGTATTTCTGGAAATCGGTAACACTTTACTGGTCATTGTTGTAGCTGAATTGGAGGAATGGCAAGTGGAGGCTTTGGTCTCCATTCTTAAGAGATATAAAAAAGCCATCAGGTGGACCATTGCAGACATTATTGGAAACCCAATCGATATTTGCACTCGTATGATCCAGGTAGAGCCACATTGTATTTTGCCCATTGAGCGTTAGTGTAGGCTGTATCCACCTATGAAAGAGGTTTTCAAGAAGGAAATCATCAAGTGTTTAGATGCGTGTGTGGTTTACCTATTGCTAACAGCAAATGGGTGAGCCCAGTTTACTGTGTACTGAAGAAGGGAGGAATCACAGTGGTCCCAAATGCTAAAAATGAGCTCATTCTGCTAAGGCAAGTCATCGGTTGGAGAGTATGCATGGACTATAGGAAGTTGAACCATTGGACTAAGAAAGATCAATTTCTTATGCCATTCATGGATCAGATGGTAGACCAACTTGCAGGCAGCGAATGGTACTATTTTCTTAATGGATATTTGGGGTACAATTAGATACCTATAGCTCTCGAAGACCAAGAGAAGACCACTTTCACACGTCCATATAGTACTTTTTCTTACAAGAGGATGTCGTTTGGGTTATGTAATGCACCCGCCACTTTTCAGCACTGCATGATGTCCATATTTTCTAACATGGTGAAGGATACCATTGGAGTCTTTGTGGATGACTTTTCGATGGTGGGTGATTCATTCGAGGATTGTTTGGTTCATTTGAGCAAGGTGTTGCAGATATGTGAAGAGACCAACTTGGTATTTAACTGGGAAAAGTGCCATTTCATGGTCAAAGAAAGTATAGTGCTAGGGCACAAGATTTCTGGTAAAGGTATTGAGGTGGACAGGGCCAAGATCGAAGTAATTGCTAGTCTACCACCACCAATTTCAGTGAAAGGTGTTTGAAGCTTTTTGGGTCATGCAGGCTTTTATAGGAGATTCATCAGCGATTTCTCAAAGATCGCATATCCTCTATGTAAACAACTTGAGATAGAGGTGAAGTTTGTTTTTGATGAGGCATGTCTAAAGGCATTTGAATGCCTAAAAGAGAGACTGACCACTTCCACGATTATAGTGGCACCTGACTGGTCTTTACCATTCAAGGTTATGTGTGATACTAGTGGAGTGGCCCTGGGAGCTATTTTGGGCCAAAGGAGTGAAAAGATCTTCCATCCTATTTATTATGCTAGAAAGGATCTTAATGCAGCTCAGAAAAATTACACCGTGATAGAATAGGGGTTGCTGGCTGTAGTATTTGCATTCGAGAAGTTTTGGGCGTACTTTCTTGGAACCAAGGTGATAGTCCATACAGACCATTTAGCCCTGAGATATTTGATGACAAAGAAGGATTCCAAGCCATGGCTGATTCAATGGATTCTGTTGCTACAAGAGTTCGAGTTTGAGGTAAAGGATTGGAAGGGGACAGAAAGCCAGGTGGCGGATGCAGCACTTCGTGATGAGCTTGACATAGATGATGCATTCCCCGACAAGCAGGTTTTAGCTACCTTACAGGATCTCATCCTATGGTTTTCAGACATTTCTAGTTATCTGGCGAGCGATGTTGTACCAGAGAACTTATCTTTTCACCAGTGGAAGAAATTCATGTCTGATGTGTGGAAGATTTTCTAGTATAAGCCATTTTTACTCTGCATATGTGTTGATGGGGTGATACAGAGATGTGTGGACTAGGTATAGATGTTGAGCATATTGTAGGCCTGCCACTCATCCCCTATTGGGGGTCACCACAGCGGGATTCGCACAGCCCACAAGATTCTTCAATATGGGTACTATTGGCCAACCATTCACCATGATGCGCATGATTTTGCAAAGGCATGTGAAGCATTCCAAAGGAAAGGAGGCATATCAAAGAGGGATGAGCTTCCTCTTACTCCCATCCTTTTCATTAAGCTATTTGAGATGTGGGGTATTGATTTCATGGGCCCATTTATAAGCTCAAACGGGATGAAGTACATACTGGTTGTTGTGGACTATGTTTCGAAATGGGTGGAGGCAGTTGCGCTTCCAAATAATGAAGGGAAGAGTTTGACAACATTCTTGAAGAGGAATAATTTTTCCAGATTTGGGAATCCCAGAGCCATCATAGTGATGGGGTTTCTCACTTCTGTAACCAGTTATTTCGTACTTTATTGGAAAAATATGGGATGAAACATAGGGTGGAAACACCTTATCATCCACAGTCTAGTGGGCAAGTTGAAGTCTCCAACCGGGAGATAAACACCATCATAGCGAAGACTATAAATGCTAATTGGATAGATTGGTCTAGGCAGCTAGATGATGCTTTATGGGCTTATCGGACCGCATTCAAGACTCCTATAGGTATGTCTCCGTATCAGCTTGTATATGGGAAAGCATGTCATCTTCCGGTTGAACATGAGCACAAAGCTATCTGGGCGCTCAAGAAGCTAAATTTGAACTGGAGCAAAGCTGCGAACTTGAGGCTTGATCAGTTGAATGAGCTAGATGAATTTTGTTCGAAAGCCTATGACAGTTTTGAAATTTATAAACTAAGGATGAAAATTCAGCATGACTGGAAGATTGAGAAAAGAGAGTTCAACCAGGGTGATATGGTGTTACTATTTAATTCTAGGCTTCGCTTGTTTCCTGGAAAGTTAAAGTACAAATGGTTCGGGCCATTTTGAGTGGTTCAAGTATTTTCCAATGGGCCAATTGAAAACCATGAAGGAAAGCAATTTAAAGTCAATGGTCAACAGGTGAAAGCATTTCTGGGGAAAAGTGAAGAAATAAAGATGGTGGATCTCTAGGCTCTGGGTGAAATCTGAGTAACCTTGGGACTTGCATCTTGCCGCGACGTAATATTAGGTGCTTCATGGGAGGCAACCCATGGAGGTGTTTTGGTGAAGTGTTAGTAGTAAAAATACCCATTTTGTGCTACGACGTTAAATCAGACGCTTCTCGGGAGGCATACCAAGTTGTAATTGTAAGATAAATATAATGTTCACGTGTGTTGATGTGTGCAAGTGATTAAGATGGGAAATTTGAAGCTGAAACCAAAAGTCTGAACTTCAGTTGCTGGTGCCAAAAATCACAGAATGAGTCGTCATTAGACATAATGACTTGTCAATCCACTAGTGGTCATTGATGCAGAAAATAGTGTAGACAATGGTTGACCTAACGAGTCGTTGCCTGTGACAATGAATTGTAGGGTCTTCCATTAAGTCTACTGGAGTTAAAGAGTGATTAGTTGTAAAAAGCTACAACTAGTGACTTAACGAATCGTGGGGACACCCAACGATTCGTCGAGTGACTCATCATGAAGCTACTACAGTTCAGGGCCTACGACCCATGCCATGACTCATTGGGTAGCACCACGCGTCATTGCACGAGTCGTTAGGTCCCAGGTAAGATCCTAAACCCAGTCAATTGAACGAACAACTTACGTGGATCGTGGTGTGTTTTTGAGTAAACCTTCCACCCGACCCGACCCATGTACCAATTAGGGTAATTTAATTTTTAAAGCATATAATACACCCAATTGTGCCCTCTAATTTTTCACCTGAACTTAAACTGATAATCCAACTCAAAATTTCCCACTTTTTTTCATCCTCCCATTATCACTTCTAAATCGCAAAGCGCACACACACCTCGATCGTACTCGAACCTACCCAGGTGACGAGATCAAATTGTGATTGTGTGTTGAATCCACCTACTACTAAAAACTCTTCCTCTAATTTTGATCACAGTGAGTACTAATTTCCTCCTTTTTCAAATGTTTTAACCGACTCATCCCTGTAGCATTGTAATGCCTTGATGATTTATGTTTGATATCAGACGAAAACCCTAGGATTCCTTTTTAAAATTGTGATCAACAAGTAAATACAATGCTATAAAGAATCTTGTCTTTCTTCTGGTTAGATTGAAAAGAATAATTGATAATGAACATGGGATTGTTTGATTTGTGATGAAATACCCGATAAACCCTAGTTGCCATTATTTCCAGTTGAATCAATCACTGTCATTTTAATTTCTAGTTGAAATGAGATATGTTCTTGTGAGATTGTAATTTAGTTGATATGAACATGGGTGTTGTTATTTTTCATAGAATAGTGATGACACCTCATATAACGACTCTTGGGAAAGCACAACGAGTTGTTACATGTCCCATCACCACCATTGTAACCCAGTAATTAAACTCTTTAGCACAAGCCACATAACGGGTTATGGTATCACCCCACGAATCATTGTGTAGCTTCATAAGTGGTAAATGGGAGATGGAGACTAGTGTACCTCACGACTGGCTAACGAGTCATTTCTAGAAGTAACGATTCATTGTGACCAGTTGTTAAGTCCACTCGTTCAACAAAAGAAAAACACCAACCTGCAGACAAAGAGTGACCTCACGAGTCGTGGCTAGTGGAAATGACTCGTTGAGTCCCTCGTCCTGTCTGTAGGGACACAAATAAAAGATAATTTTTGTTTCATCTCATCTTTCATACTAATCGTAATACCACAGTTACAATGTCACCAAAAGGTACACCAAAGAAGGATCCGGGAAAGAAATAGGTGTCGAAGAGGAGTCAGCCCTCATATCGTAGACATAGGGACAAACCCTTATCCTCCGAAGAGTCGAGTGGCTCGATGGAGGACTAAGAAGTTTCAGAAGAGTAGCTTGAGAGGAGATCCACCAGGGCCAGGACACAATGCCCTGCAAATCCGAGACAACCTTGGTTGATTCTCCTATTCAACTTGCAGGGGACCCACCGAGCCGAGCAGAAGAGAATATTGGGGACACAGTCTCGATTACTCCCGAGGGCACCATAGCTGCGGAAAATGCAGAGGGTGCCGATAAGTCATGTGCCCAACAGGGGAGCACAAATGACGAGTTGACGGAGACTTCAAATACTTCCAATGATCAACCATGGTAGGTGAGGTGATGGTTTGTTCGCGGTATGCAGGCCATTTACAACAGGGACACTGCTCCGAATGAAAAAGGCCATCCTAAGAGGAGCATCTATGAAGAGCCCAGACTGGTCGCCATAGGGCTCAAGGACCTCCCAAGCTGCTGGCATTATTTGATAGATACATGTTTGGGTGGTTAATAGAGCCATCGGGGAGCTATAGCCCTTGCTTGGTTAGAGAGTTTTATGCCACCTACGCAACCACGTTACAACGCCTGTCTTTGGGAGGCCAAGACTGAAAGAAGAGGCCCGCATTGACGTAGGTGTTTGTTTGGGAGACACCTATAGACATCTATGAGAGGACCATCTCTATACTGCTCTACAGTCAAACTATCATGCCCCGATAAATACAGTCGAGCTTGATCACAGACTATTCGAGCTCAAAAAAGTCATAACTAAGAAGCTGAACAATGAAGAATGAATCAGGCAGTATACTTGGTTGTCATGCGTCATTGCCACACTAGGTCCTCTAGTTTAGTGGTTGCATGGCACCAAGTCACAGATAAAAAAGGCCACACTGAACATCCAAGCTAAATTCTGGTGGTCATCGGTTCGACACAGGATGGTACCGACCAGCAATGACAATGTGCTTTCACCTGACAGAGCTACACTGGTAGAGAGCATCATGGAGGAGTAGGCCATAAACTTCCCGTGATATATTGCTGAAGAGATTAGAGAGCGGGCGATAGTAGAAAGCACTACTATTCCCTTTCCATGCCTCATTGATCGACTCTGTCAGGAGTTAAAGGTTCCAAAATTGCAATCGGTTGATCAGCGGGTGGTGGTCCATAAGATCATCGATATCAGGTTGATAAGATACGAGACAAACCCAGTATTGAGAGCGTGGATTTAGTCTTCCACATCTGCTGGAGCGACCTTATTGGCAGAGGCATTGAGCAGCGGTATGCAAACTAAGGCTGCATTATTTACTGAGCTTGCGACAGAGCCCATAAAGGCCAGAGAGATTGGTAGCCAGCATGAGGCTACAGATCAGCCGACATTCCCGCACCTGCTGAGGGTCCAGAGTCCTTATCTGCTGTAGTAGCACCTCTACCACCTATTGCTGCCTCTCATTCTTTTTCAGCCGGTATAGTTACTATTTCCCAAGAATTCTTGACCAACATGGCTAGGCGGCTGGTGAAAGTCAAAAAACAGCAGACACACACGGCTCTTCAAGTTAAGGTATTAATGGAGCAAGTAAATTTGGGGGTTACAAAGGAGTTGGAGGCACTCTCTAGTTCAGTGCATAGTCGGTTGGGTGCCTTTGAGAGGCGTATGGATGAGTGCCTTGCATAGTTACAGGCGGTTGAGCTATCTAGATGGTATGCGGAGGTAGCAGCACTCTAAGCTGAGGTGCGGGAGTTGTCCGCACAACAAGTATCTATGATCCCTCCACCCATTCTTCCAGTGATCAATGAAGATATCGAGGAAGAGCTACCACCAATAGTTGACTTCATCACTAAGGAGCCGGTGGCACAGGATAAGGGCAAGCGACCTCGTGAGGAGACAAGTCTTGATGAGGATTATTCTCTGTTCCGAAAGCATAAGCGAGAGCAGAGAGATATGGATGCAGTGTTGCAGTTATCCCGAGATGAGGCTCGACAGAGGGCCGCAATTGAGGCAGCGAGAGCTTGTAGAGAAGATACGAGCTTAGTAGGTTTTGAAAATGCATGGGGATAAGCCGGTGGTATAGGAGATTCCACGGGAGGAGTATCTGTACCCTCCACTGACCAAGCCGCAGACAACTAGGTTGCACAGGTATGTTCCCTATTTCCTTGTTTTATTTTTATAAATGCATCGAGGAGGATCCATGCCTTCCTTGATGGGTTTAGGGAGGGATAGCTATGTACTTTTTTTGAACATAACCCGAGAGTTTTTATTGCTGGATATCTTTTCCCTCAAGTGTTACTTATCTAGTAGACCCGAAACATTTAAGTGTTTATATGTTTGTGTTTGTTTGTGTCAGTTGAAAGAAAATTAGGTGAACTTAAGATAGTCAATATCATAGATTTTTGAAATTGTTTGAACTGATAATGTGATACCCCTCCTAAAATTTTTATGTGTGTGTATTAAAATCGACAAGCATGACCACTGTGAATCTTTTCATGGCATTAATACTGTGAACATGTTTACCATTGTATGACTGTACCTGAACTAGCAGTTAGTAAAAGTGATGATGTTGGCCTGTGCATTGTGTGAGTAATGTTTAATAGCTAAATTCTGTTGTGTGTGTCAATCTAGAACTTGCCTGGTTAGTCGTGCCGAGGTGGAGGATGGGAAACTAGTAAAGGATCATACACCATTTTTGATGTATGAGTCCACTTTAGCCTTAAAAGACCTACCAAATGGAAATAAATATCCCTTGATCCAAATTTTGAGCATAAATTGACCTTTCTTTTTGTTAACACCAATTCACCTTCCTGCTTTGATTAAAATGAACCTGTTTTGGCCCTGGTCCCTCCTTGGACACTGTAAACCTCAGCTCAGGCAAATCTCCTAAGTTGAGGGTGGTTATCATAGGGATAATTAAGAAGAGTAGGGTGGAATGAAATTGAGTAATGAAAATGAAAGAGTGGGTGTGGTACGCACAATGACAGAAAAGAAGAAAATTTTAAAAAGAAAAAGAGAAAAAAGAAAAAAAATGAAAGTAATGAATACTTGAAAGAAGGAACAGTGCACTTGTAGTTGCAAAAGAAAGTAAACAAAGAAGAAAGCAAAGGAAAAAATGGAGAAAACATGAAAAGAAGGTTAAGAGTAGAGCCAAAGTGTGTGTAGTGCCAAGGAGGGTTAAGCTACTCGTCCTATATGTATCATACCCAAACATGAGCCTACATTACAAGATTAAAAAGTCCTATAGTGATATTGGTTAACCCGTTTGAAAATTGAGGTATTGAAAGTAAAGGAAAGCTTATGGTATTGCATGCACACAGTTAGAATTTCTTTCTGAGAGGGAGTGTGCTTTTACCTAGTCCCAAGAGAAATATTTTGATATGATCATATACACATGTGTGATTGTGGGACCTCTTTATGATAAGAGCATTTGGTCAACAAAATCATCTACAAACTATTTGGGTAAGTGTTATAGAATTATGTGCATAGTTGCAAGTGATAGTGTATTTCCATGTTTCGATTCCTCTGTGTCATGATTGAAAATTTTACATATGCATTATGATTTGATTTTGTATGATAAAGGAGGGGCTAGAAAATTTGATTAGATGAAGAGTTGTGACTGTCGTAGTTTCCTAAAGTTCTTTTGACTGAAGCATCATGGTAGTGTTATTTTATTTTATTTTTTCCTGAGGACATGCAATTGTTCTAAGTTGAGGGTGTTCATGTTTTGTGATTTTATGGCATTTTCGATGCTTAAAACCAAGAAATATGGAAATTGTTACTATTTTTATGTAGATATGATGTTTTTGTGTTAAGTTTTGCAGGAAAATAGGTCCGGAACGTGGAATGGGCAAAGTAAGGAAAAACTGGAACAAACTATAGGATGCTATCCAAGTAACGATTCATCGTCCCAATGGACAACTCATTCCTGGGGCTGTGGAGAAGAGTCGGAGTTTTATGAAGAAGAACTAGTGCACCTAACAAGTTTAAGGCACGACTCATTACATATGGTAACGAGTCGTTATGCAAGTCATGGAGACTAGGAGGAGGATTTCTAAAAAACTACTTAGGGAAGACAACGAGAGACATAACGAGTCATCAGGTGAAGTGACGACCTATCATCATATACTGTGAGCATCTGTCAATTGATTTAGTGATCCACGACCACGAGGGACCTAAGGATTCATGCTCAGGCCTAAGGAGTCGTTAGTTAACCCGTCACTAGGGTTAGAAAAATTGTTGAGGATGACTTAAATTCACTGGCCACAACTTGTTGGGAGACCCAATGAGTCGTTTCTTGGCCCGTTACCACTGTCGACATCGAGTCCGTTTTTAGTTAGGAAAAGTTTTGTTTGTAACTATAAATACATTATTTAGGTTTATTTTGCGTGTACAGTTTATTTTACCACTTTTCACATAAATTTTAGTGTTGTGAATGATCATTCTTGGTTTAAGAAACAAAGTTTCTAAATTTTGTTCTTGATTTTGGGAATCAAACAACATTGAAGTTTTTTTCATCAGTTTTGGTGTTTTATTCAATTCACGTGGTTTTCTTCTACGAATCATTGTAAGTTACAATTATTATTTCTTCAGTATTTTGTGATTGTGATCATTAGAACATGAGTACCTAAATCCATAACTAGGGTTGTGGGAACCATGATGAATTACCACACTTAGGTAAAAACACTTAGTGATTCTTGAATGGGGTTTATGCATGTATTATTTTTTCCTTCGTTTTAATTATTTCTTAACGGTTGCGAACGTTAGAATTTTCCTTATTCTTACTTACCGGATCAAGGCAGTGATGAATGGGAAAAGGGATAAATAATGGAGATTTGAGGCTATCAACCCTCATCTAATAGCTTGACCTTGTCCAGGAATAGGTAATCTGATATTAAGGGCAAGGGTTAATTAAGCATACATCCATATACGGACCAAGTTTCATGGTGATAATCATCTAGATAGGGGACCGACCATTTAGGTGAATTTAACTTATCGATATTGCATGCTAATCACTGAAATAGATCACTAGTGTAAAAGCCTTGTGGTTATGAAGTCATGGGGAACACAATCCTAGCCACTTTATTGATTGAATACAACCGAAATTCATTTAAACATTTACTAGTCTTTACTTTTGTTTATTATTATGTGTTTCGAATCTCCCCCCAGGAAATAAGTAAGCCAATAATATTATCCAAATGCATTAACTCAAGTTCTCGTTATATTCCTCGTGGGATTCGACCCTAACCCTAGTTGGATTCTATATTTGGCATCAACCGCTTTATATCTCATTCACGAGGTGCAATTTGAGTAACATCACTTTTGTAGTACGCCATGTATCTCAGGGATATCATGGTCAATAAGAGGAGGCATACAGAGTTTGAAACAATGGCTCTTACTGAAAAGGCCAGTTCATGAATCAAGAACAAAATTCCTAAAAAGCTAAAGAATCCCGGAACTTCACTATCCCTGTCACTATTTGTTGCAAGGAAGTTGGTTTAACCTTATGTGATTTGGGTGATAGCATCAGTTTGATGCTTGCATCCCTGTTTACAACTCTAGGATTAGGTGAACCACATCCTACCACAGTAATGTTGCAACTTGCGGTCCAGTCTCTAGCCTATCTTGAAGGAATCATTGAAGATGTCTTGATTAATGTAAGACCTTTCATCTTGTCGGTGGACTTTATAATCCTGGACTATGAGGAAGATGCAGCAGTTCCCCTCATTTTTGGGAGAGGATTTTTATCCACCGCCGACGTTGTCATATATGTTAAGTCGAGCAAGATGTCTATGAGAGTAGATGGTCAGGAGGCAGTGTTTGAAATGTCCAAAGCAGGACAAATTCCACCTCATTATGAAATGATTTAGATAGGATGAGGAGGATGATGCTGCTACGAGCGCCATGCAGGTTGATGGTGAAGAAGATGATGATGATGAGGAGTACAATCCTGAGGATGATGCTTAACGACCTAGGAAGTTCTTTTTCTCTCCCTTTATGATATGATTGTGTACGCATTGAGGACAGTGCACCTTTTTAAGTGTGGGGTGGAGGAAAAATAGATTTCGATTGTTCTTTGATTGGTATATTTATAGTAGGTCGTAGCATTATTAAGTCATTCCCTATTGTAGTATCTTGATGATTTGTAGGTCATGGGTTGTAATAGCTAATATGGTGATGTTGACTTGGATGCCTGGGATATTTTGACTTGTTTTCATTTTGACTATGTGATGTTTAGTTGCATTATTTTGGGGTAATTTTTTTTGTTTTTTTTGAGTTGTTATAGTCATAAAGTAATGGCGTTTCCCAATTATAGATGGATGACGACCGCCTTAAGGGAAGTTTCGTCACTTTTTTTTAGCATTGAGTCATAAGTCATCCACTTGTATGCTTATTGATATTCTGCTTAGCTGCTATGCTGGAGTAAATAGAGTGTTCATCTTGATTGCATGAGTGAGGATCCATGAGAATCAAACATATCTAATTAATTTGACTCAATATATCCTTAGGGATTAAGTATGAATTAAACTTGTCTTTCAATATGATTGTGTGATGTGTAGTTGTAGAAACTAATTAGATTCTTGTTGCCACGAGAGGCGAGCCGAATTGCTTTCTATGTATATATTGTAGCATCTAGAACTTGCCATAGTGTATGTAGGATAACTATTTAGTAGGGAGTTGACAGATGATCAAGGCATTTCATTGAAGAAACCATTTTTTTCCTACAATTGTCTTACCTTCCTAGTCTTTCTCCCTAGTTACCCCCATTGAGCCAAAAAACCTTATTCTTTCTTAGCCTCAATAGTAGCTTAATTCCTTTTTTTGTGAGACCTCAAACTTACTAATATAAAGTAGTCTTCGACACTTTGGGACTTGAAAGTTAAGGTATACCAAGATATATTTCAAGGGAAAAAGAAAAAGTTGTGGTAAGAAAAGAAAAGTGAGAAGAAGGGGTGCCTATAAAAATTACGTTGTATACTTGCTGCTAGGAAATTGAAAGTGAGAACTTTAATTGCAAAATTCTTAGTGATTCTATGATTAGAAAACTAGCAGTTATGTAGTGAAAATGGGACATGAAAAGAAAAGAAAAAGGATGAGTTAGGTGAAAGGTGAACAATCAAGGAAAGAGGTGGTGGAAAAGAAAAGTAAAATATGTCTTAGAAGTACTTAGGGCAGTAGTCACTATAAAAAGAAATATCAATACTACCCGTTCCATAGCCAATATTACAACCAAGAATAGTCCTTGTGATATTAATCTCATGAAGCAATTAGGTAGTCTATACGTACATGAAGGGCAAGCCTATGGTATGATTACGTATGTGCATTACATCATTTATGAGTGTGAGTGTGCCTTACATATTGTTTTACATGTATTTACATAGATGCATTTGAGAGAGGAACATCACTAAAAGTGAGGAGCACAAGAGGTCTAATTCGATGTACTACTTGTTGCATGTCTCACACTTAATCATGTTGTTTCTTTGTGTTGAAAAGATCAGTCATTTATAGAGGTTGTGTGTTCTTGATTGTGAAATCTTTCTATGAGCTTTGTGAGAATTGTTGTATGATGATATACCACTCTATAAATGAGCCATGCTAGTTGGTTAAGTATGAGTTGATAGAGGTGTCAAGTATGATGCTAAAACATGAGTTTAGGTATATTTTCAGGATTGTTCGAGGATGAACAATGTTTTATGTGTGGGGTGGCGATGTTGGACATATTTTTATGTCTATTTGCCATGTTTTTACCCATATTTGATCATTTTTTGAGTTCATAATTCTTAATTTATACTTAGATTCATGTATGTGTGTGTTTTATGCGCTAATAAATGATTTGAGTTGATTTCAAAAAGAAATTAAGAAAAATGGGCGCAAAATGATGCAAGGAATGAAGATTTGAGGAGTTGAAGGGCCTGGTGCTATGGTTGGTGCCCCGCACCAAATCCCAAGCTTCAGAGAACAAAACTTTAGGTTGGGGCTATGACTGGTGTGCCGCACCAGCCCTTGAACTTCAGAGAATTGCACATCACAATCATGGCGAGACGTGTGGCGCCCTGCGCCAGAGGTGTCCAGACTTGGAGAAATTTAATCAATACCTTGGCGAGATAGAGGGGGTGGAATGCCATACCTTTTCTGGAGATGAAATTGATAGAAATTTGACTAAGTCTATGGTGAGATACATGGGGTGGCGCGCCAAGGTCATTTTAGGTCAGAAAATGCTTATTTTAAAGCCATGTTTTGAAGGGAAGAAACATCATTTGAAGGCTCATCTATAAACAGAGGCCTTAGGTTGTTTGTTAAGAAACTTTCGACATCTTGGTGCAGTCACTAATCATTTTTACATTCCGTAGTTCGTTTATGATAGCTTGTAAGTTGTTTGGACGGAACACATAGTTCTACAACTAGGTTTTCTCTTCTTTTCTTCGTATCTTCATATGGTGATGACTAAATATTTTTTTTTTTGCTTATCTATGAGTGGCTAAACTTATATTCAAGAGTTTTAGCCATGGTGAATGGTTGATTTTTTGACAGATTAATTAGATTTGGTTTTGATTCTTTAATATTGTTGTTTGTATTTATTTGTGTTAATATATTATTTATGAGATTAATCACCTTTTAAGTAATCTGTTGGTTTTCGACAAAACTTCAAAAAGGGAATCAAAAGGGTTAAAAATAAATACAGAATGGGAATTCAAAGACCCTTGAACCCATTGGTGATAGGATAGAACTTGTTGCAGAGGATATGGATATACCCTTCAACCCTGTTTAGTTTAAATGCAAGTAGGCATAATTGTTATTTCATTGTTTTGTTGCGACCATAGGGATATAGGCGTTAGGTTTCAAAAATAGTTCTTGGATGCTAAGGATAGTGGAAAGAAATGTGACAATAACTTGCTACTATCAACCATAGGAAGAGTCATAGTAGTTTAATTACGTCTTGAAAACTCAACTTGAAACCAACCAAGTGTGATTGCCCTAGTCTTTCACCATTATCAAAATACAATCAATCTTACAATTACTTTTAGTTAATTTTATATTTGAAGTTTTAGTAGTTTAATTTTCCAAATCAATCTTCATTTTAACTATCTTATGGATTTGTGAAATTAAAGTGACAACCTTATAACGATTAAATTGACAACTCTCTTGCGTACGATATCTAGACTTCAAAATCCTATATTACTTGATCACCACGTGCACTTACATGCTCTTGGGAGACATCCTCAGGTCCCCTTTGAAACCTATACTCTTAACTGGACAATTATATATGGGTCTCTATTATACCCCGGAAACCCAAGGATCAGACTTGGTAGTTGAAACGGAGAAAAACTGGAATCTGCACCAGATCACAGAATAGGTTATTAGGTGACCCGTGAGGAGGGACCATGAGTCGTTAAGTGGCTCGTGGTCAAGCAAAAAAGTGGATTGGTCTGGGGAGTCACCAAGGGCATGACCACGAGTTGTGGTCTGGCCACACGACTAGTGAAGTCACCCGTGGCCTGGAATGGAAATTTGGCTAGGAAAGTGTGGACAATAGAGGTCACAGGTGGTGACCACAAGTCATGGTCAGCCACCACGATTTGTTGGATCCCTCATGGGGTTCCCTAAAGGAATTAAGGCAGTGGACTCAATGACTCAAGGCCACGAGTCGTGGCACCAGGGGACGAGTTGCCCAGTCCCTCGTGGGGACTGGCAGTCACCAAAATCCTACGATTTAAGTAAGGAATTTTCCGTAATTCCTAAGCTCTAAGGTCCTAAACTATGTTGATTTAACCTGTGAAAGGTGGGTTTAAGAGGGGAAAACTATCCTAAAGTGTTCATTCATGCATGCAAAGGAATAGGAGGTGGTAGAGAGGTGATCTAGGGTGATTCAAGGCTTCTTCTTTAGTTTCCTCTTGGGCTATGAAGGTGGTGTAGAGATTTACTCCAAATCAGGTATGTAGGGGTTTTAATGGGTGGTTTAATCCACACCCATGCACAATTTCTCCCTATTTCATGAATTTATACAACTCAATTCTTATGGGGTTTTAACCCAATGCATAAATCATCAAGTAATTGATATGGGTATGTTACTATGTTTAAATTAATGGGTTTTGATTAATGTGAATATTATATATATTGTTTTCAATCACTATCTTGTTTACTAAGTGTTTTAAATTCATGATGCCCATCTATGAGCAACCCATGATGGTTGTGTTTTGATGATAGTCCAAGCATGAAGTGAATTATCGATTTTAAAGCATGTTTCTAAGTTATTTATGTTTTATGATCATGGTTTCAACTAAATTGAATATTTCAACTATTTTTAAGTATTGGGCGATGCCCATATGTCAAGCATGATTTTACAACTTATGATTATGGCCGACTCACGGTCCAGATTTCATGTAAGTTCATGAAAATTCAAGCATGTCTATGATTATCATGATTTAACTAGCCCATGCATGTCATGTATGTTATCCTATGAGCACATTGCATGTTTTGGGAGTAGTATTTAACACAGAGTAGGTTTGGGGCCCAGGTTACGCCTCGAATATCAGAACTACGTGCAACCGTAGGTCATGTTTGGGACCTCCCATGTGACTGTCCCCTTTTTCTCTAATGGACCTTTCATGAGTGATATCACGCCTTTCATGTTTCTACCCTTGGCAAGGTATGAACGACCTCCCGATTAGGTTTACAGGTCGGGCTCCATGTGTGCTCCATATGGGGTATGTCGGTTATAACAATCTCCCACTGTTCCTTATTGTTTATGCATTCTTATGATTTTGATTCTTTGCTCAAGTAATGTTTTATAATGCTTTCTCTCATTTGAAAATTTTGAGCCTTACGTTTCATTTTTGATTTCAGTGTTATGATCATGACATCCTACTCTCATGAACTTTATGCATTTAAATGTATGTTTACTTACCTTGCATACTTGATACATTCCACGTACTGACCCGTATATTTTTGATGTTGTATCGTTTCATGATACAGGACCCGACTCTCAGGCTCATCCTCGCGAGTAATGCATTTAGAGCTTGCTATCAACCTTTTTTGGTGACTCCTCATGTTCTTAGGGCCATACGTTCAGACTTAGATGTTTCTTTTAGTTTTCAGTACTATAGGGTTAGTTAGGGTGTTGTCCCATCAACCCGTCTGTTATGATTAGAGGCTTTTAGACTAATTGTAGTAATCAGCTCTCACGTATGGATTTTGTGCCACTTTATCTATCTTATGCTATGGTTTCATTTCCGCCATGATTTTATGTTAAGTCTTCCATTTTCCCTAAATGAATTAGATGTATGCTCATTCCATGGGTCAACTTGGGGCCTCTCGGGCTTGCTTGTCCCGTGTCGTGATTCGGGCCTCCGTTTAGGTCGTGAAAAACTTGGTATCAGAGACATAGGTTTGAAGTTTCCTAGGGTGTCTGAAAGTCACATTAGGTAGAGTCTTTTTTATGGGAATGAAGCACACCACACTTATGAAGAAGAGCCTACTAGAAATTTAGGAAAAGTTCCCTTCATGATCCATGTCGTGCGAGAAAAAGTCTTTCTATCCTTCTAATCGTGCTATTCGCATTTGCAGAATCATGCCTCCAAGCCGAGTGAACCTTAGAAGAAATTGCAATGGCAATGATCATGAGGGTGCCAATGGTGACGAACAACAACCAGCCCCACCTGTTCACACGGAGCATGCACCAGAGCCAATTGGGCACACTGAGTTTAGGGCAGCAATTCAGATGCTGACATAGGCCATGGCTGCCAGGTTCATAACCAGATAGTGGTGCATTACCGTCAGATTGGGAATGCGGTGGCAGCTAGGGTGAGCGATTTCTTGACGATGAACCCTCCTATGTTCACAGGGTCGAAGGTGGACAAGGATCCACATGAGTTCATTGAGGAGATCTTGAAGGTCACCCAGGTTATGGGGATGACAAGTGGTGAGTGTGTTGACTTGGCCTCCTATTAGCTAAAGGGGGTATCTCATATCTAGGACAAACAAAGGAAATATAACAGGGCAGCGAGAGCGGACTCTATCAATTTGAATGAGTTCCACATGGCCTTCCTTGATCGATTTTTCCCGACGGAGATGAGAGAGTTGAAGGCAGCCGAGTTCTAAATCTTAAGCAGGGAAAGATGACAGTGCTGGAGTTTTCCCTTGAGTTCACTCGCTCGTCAAAATACGCCCCAGAGTTAGTGGTTGACTAGAGGGCGGGAATAAGCAGGTTCCTGCACGGGGTGGCCGAGTATCTAGACAAGGATTGCAAGAATTCTATGCTTCACAGGACATGGATTACCTCCGGATAGTCTAAAATGCCCAGCAGATGGAGGTAGATCACATGAGGGAGAGAGAGGCCAAGATGTCCAAGACTAACAACTATAGGTTCTCTCAACCGAGGCCAGGCAGTAGGCATCACCAGCAGTCTCAGTATAGGTCTATTGCAACAGCACCATCATCAGCTAGTACCCCATCTAGACCACGAGATGATTAGAGGAGCAGAGCTTCAGGTTTGAGGGGTCAGGGTAGCATGCGGATAGAGCGTACCTTTCCACCTTGTGCAAGTTGTGGCAAGAACCACCCAGGGAGGTTTTTAGTGGGCTCAGATGCCTATTTCAGGTGCGGCAAACCTGGAGATAGACTTAGGGATTGCCTTTCAACCAAGTCAGGGGGTGGTAGAGCCCGTACCCCAGTCGCTAGCTCAGCAGCTCCAATTGCATGTCTTTCCCAGGAGTGTGCTTCGGCTAGTTCAGATGGCGGCCAGTGCCAGAACAAGTTTTATGTACTTGCGTCTCGACAGGAGCAAGAGACTTCCCCCAATGTGGCTTCGGGTATGTAGCGAGTCTTCCGTATTGATGCTTATTCCTTGTTAGATCTAGGAGCTACCTTGTCTTTTGTGACACCTTATATTGCTAGTAGCTTTGGAGTTAGCCGTGAAATTCTATCAGAACCATTCTCAGTTTCTACTCCTATTGGTAATTTAGTTGTAGCTAGGCAGGTGTATAGAGGTTTCCCCATTATAGTATTGCATATGGTCACCTCCGCAGACTTAGTAGAGTTAGCTATGACTGACTTTGACATCATTCTGGGCATAGATTGGTTGTTTGCATGTTATACTTCTGTCACGCCCCGCCTTGGGGGGGGGGGGTGTTACTAGCACCTGGTGCCCTAGTAGGACCTGGACTGCTGATTGGTGAGCCTAAGCACAGCTGGCGCCTGGATAGCTCTAACTCAGATTGTTTTGGAAACAAAGGGCTATATAACGGTTGTAAACACAGCCTCCGGCCAACTGGCCTATAGCCACCTGCACCTGTAATAACAGCTAACCAAAAACATACTCGTAACAAGGAACCTATGCGGGCCGACAAGGCCACCATGCTGACTAGTCATCTGAAACTTCAACATAAGACTACTGTAAGACTACGTGACCGGCAAGGTCACCACTACTGTCAAACTAAGGCATCACACGACCGGCTCAACTGACCACAGGGAAATATATACAGACTGCAAGCCTCTAGGAATACTGATAAGATGGTCGGGACAGGGCCCCGACCTACCCGTACTGTACAACAAAAAGGGAAATGATATAAACCTCTGAAATATCAAGCTCCGGATGACAGGAGCTGATGACTCTGCGCTGGCTAGGATCACGAGGGATCGCCTCCTCGTCTATGAGTACCTGCAGGCAAGTAATGCAGTGCCCCACCGGGCGTCAGTACCACTGGTATCGAGTATGCAAAGCAACTGAAATAATACAATTGAATACAGATAACATAACTAACAAGTCCTTGAGCAGAAGATAACTGAATCTGAAGAGCTGATAGGAACTAGATCAAACCTTTCTGCACTGATAGGCAGGAGCATGTCTGTAGTCACGGCGGCCTGCTGTCTATTAACTAATATATATAAAGCACATAATTGCCTATACATTTAGCAAGCAAGAGCCAATACCAACCCCCATAAGCCGGATGGCGCCAAACACGCAAACAATCTATATACCCCTACCCGGGTCAAAACTAGCCAAAAATAAGTCACTCCACTCATCTGCTCACTCGGAGCTCCTCTACCGGCCCCCTGGGTCTTCGATTTGGGCCTTGGCCTCCGATATAAGTAACCGTGTCTGAGTCCGGGGGACTCCTGTACTGCATCTGTAATAGATAGGGTCTGTTTCCCTGGACACAACTCAACAGGGCTATCTGAAACAAGAACTGTATCTATTCCCTGGACACAACTCAACAGAATATCTGTACTGGACAGTACCCTGGACACTGCTCAATAGGGCTGTCTGTGCTGTAGTACTGATCAGACTGATATGGGGAAAGCTTCATCCCATCTTCGTCCAAACTGGGGACGGCATGCCACTCCTTGGAGTGACATAAACCCACCCTCTCAGTGGGCGACACAATTACCAATCCAGGGGCGGCGAGGACGCTCAATAAGGTGCCCTCACGCCACATCAAGTCTCAACAAATAAATGGCACATATAAGTGGCAAACATGTATAACTGAAAAAGACTATCTGAAATATGATTCCTTATTCTGATCTCTTTCTGTATCATACTGATTCTTTACTGATTATACTGATTCTGAAATCTTTATTTAACTGTTTGGCTAATCTATAACCGGGATACTATCTATCTGAATGGCTAATCTATAGCCATAAAACTGTCTGTCTATCTGATTTTACCTTGTTAGCATTTATTCTGAAAATCTATATCTTTTATTCTACAACATGCTTGCTAATCATACAATAAGCTATACTGAATCTGGAATGCTAACTCGCCCTTTGGTGCACGCTTTACTATCTTTTGAACTGAATATGATAGGGCAACACAACTCAGAATCCATTAGATTTACTTAATTCTAAACATTCAACTCCGAGAGTTTCAAATACGGAGTTTACTATGATTTACCAAGCTAAGGCTTACTAACTTGCTGAAGAACAACTTCACATACCTTAACCTCGAGTTATCCGACTGTCGGACGAGGCTCGGTCAGTACTCCAGCTATTTCTCCCAACTTCATTCATATATACGTAAATTAGTACTAAATACAACACTATTCTGAAAGAAAACATCACTTTTGATATAATTATAGCCTAAACTTAGGCTTATCGAAAGACAGTCGAAAACTTGCTATTTTCTAGAAGTCCAGAAGGAAGAAGTATTCACTTCACAGCTAGGAGCACATAGACACTAGTTTGGAGCAATTCTACTTACCTTAGTCCGATAGCTTGACGATTCGTCGGCCGTATTTCGCGAAACAAAATCCGTAGGAATGCTCCCTGCTGCTAAATACCTCGGTATCTAGAGTTAATTTAAGTTTGGACTACGTTTGGCAGCGTAATCGAACGATAATATCTTCACCTTCTTCGTCTCTCTCTGTTTGCTGCTAATTTTCTAGAAATTATATTGAATGAATTGATTTAAAACCAAAGTGGGGCTTTATATACTTGGGACTGGACAGGCCCAACGTGTCACGGAGCCAACGCGGAGGCTCCACCTCCGTGACACGTTGCCATCGCGGAGGGGCTTTGCCCCGGCTCCTTCCGCGATGGTTCGACCGGTTACTCGTCTGATCCTTTCCTGGGCCTTTCTCTAGCACGTATGACTTTCAAATATGCTTAACCAACGCGCGAATAGGCCATCTAGGTGCCGGGAATCTTACGGGGTATAACATTCTCCCCCCTTAAGAACATTCGTCCTCGAATGTAAACTTCTATAGAGGACTTCTCAACTTGTTTCTAGGAAAATTTCGGCAGAGTTTCCCCCGTAATAAGGACTATCCTGAAAACCTGAAACACGGAAAAGTCCAATACAGGTACTACACACAATACTTTAAGATTCACTTGATAGCTAAACATCAATCTTTCTCATTTATACATACACAACCACAAGCTGTTGGATAAGTAATAATACGGACATACCTGTCGCCTGACTAGGCCTGGAATAAGTACGAATATCTAATCTTCATATCTTCCTCATCCTCCCATGTCATCTCCTCTCGGTTCCCGTTACGCCACAATACCTTGACAGATGCAATATCTTTAGTTCTCAATCTACGAATTTGTCTATCTAAGATGGCTATTGGAACCTCTTCATAGGCCAGCTCCTCCGTAACCTGGATATCCTGGACTGGGACTGCTCTGGATGGGTCTCCTATGCATTTCCTCAGCATAGATACATGGAAGACCGGATGAACAGATTCCAATTCTGGAGGCAAGTTTAACTCATATGCCACTTGGCCTATTCTTCGACGAATCTGATAAGGCCCAACAAACCTCGGACTGAGCTTACCTTTCTTGCCGAATCTCATCACCCCTTTCATTGGGGATACTTTCAAAAATACCCAGTCATTTACATCAAACTCCAGGTCTCTGTGCCGCACATCAGCATATGATTTCTGGCGGCTCTATGCAGTCAGTAGGCGTTCTCTGATAAGCTTTAGCTTCTCCTCTAACTGTTGAATCATGTCTGGCCCAATCAACGCCGATTCCCCTATTTAAAACCAGCCAACCGGTGATCTGTACTTCCGCCCATATAATGCCTCGAAGGGCGCCATCTGAATAGCTGAGTGATAGCTATTATTATAAGCAAACTCGATTAACGGCAAATGCTCTTCCCAGCTACCTCCAAAATCTAGCACACACGCTCGTAGCATGTCCTCGAGCGTCTGAATAGTGCGCTCAGCCTGTCCATCTATCTGAGGGTGGAATGCAGTGCTCAATTTAAACTGCGTACCCAGACCTCTCTAAATCGATTGCCAAAATCTAGCCGTAAACTGTGCTCCTCTGTCCGAAATAATGGATACTGGTACTCTATGCAATCTGACTATTTCTCAGATATACAACTCGACATAATCTTCAGCCGAGAAAGTAGTTCTCACTGGCAGGAAATGTGCTGATTTTGTCAATCTGTCAACTATCACCCATATAGAGTCTTGTCTGTGTCTGGTACGGGGTAATCCTGCTACAAAATCCATATTCACGGCTTCCCATTTCCAGAGAGGCACAGCTATGTCCTGAGTCAAACCGCCTGGTTTCTGGTGTTCCGCCTTTACCTGTTGGCAGTTAGGACACTGGGCTACAAATTCAGCAATTTCTCTTTTCATACTTGGCCACCAGTAGTTTTCTTTGATATCGTGGTACATTTTTGTCGTGCCAGGGAGGAGAGAATAGCGGGCGCAATGTACCTCGTTCATAATCTGCTGGCGGAGGCTTGAAACATCTGGAACACATAGACGGCCTTTACAGCATAGCACTCCATCCTTAGTTATCTAAAAATCTGGCGCTTTGCCCTGCTGGATTCTGTCTTTGAGCTGGATCAGGTCAGGATCCTCATATTGCCGTTCTTTCACTTCCACAACCGATGATGACACGGCGGTGTTCTGAATTACCGCGCTACCATCCTCTGCTTCTGCTACACGAACGGCTAGGCTAGCTAACTGATGTATCTCCCAGACCAATTCCCGCTGCTCGGGCTGCAAATACGCAAAACTCCCCATGGACTTACGACTGAGAGCATCTGCTGCAACATTGGCTTTTCCCGTGTGGTACAGAATATTCATGTCATAATCCTTTAACAGCTCCAACCAGCGACGTTGTCGCAGATTCAACTCCCTCTGAGTGAAGATATACTGTAGGCTCTTGTGATCTGTAAAAATATCAAAATGGACGCCATACAGGTAATGTCTCCACATTTTCAAGGCGTGGATCACTGCGGCTAACTCCAGATCGTGGGTAGGGTAATTCTTTTAATGTTTCCTCAGATGTCTAGAAGCATATGCAATCACCTTACCATGCTGCATCAATACACAACCCAACCCAACGCCTGATGCGTCGCAATACACTGAATAACCCTCTGTACCTTTCGGCAATGCTAGCACTGGGGCGGAGGTTAATCTATCTTTCAGTTCCTGGAAGCTCTGCTTGCATGCCTCTGTCCACTGAAACTTTGCTGCTTTCTGCGTCAGTTTAGTCAGAGGTGCTGCTATAGTAGAGAACCATTCAACAAACCTCCTGTAATATCCCGCTAATCCCAGAAAGCTACGGACTTCAGTCGGAGTGGTAGGCCTAGGCCATGATTTGACTGCCTTTATTTTCTGCTTGTCAACCTGTATACCAGCATCCGACACAATGTGCCCTAGGAAGGCTACTGAGTTAAGCCCGAATTCACACTTGGAAAACTTAGCATATAATTGGTGGTCCCTAAGGATCTGGAGTACTGTCCGTAAATGAGTCCGGTGATCTGCTTCAGAGCGAGAATACACCAGAATATCATCAATAAACACTATCACGAACAGGTCCAGGTATGGTCTGAAAATACTATTCATCAGGTCCATGAATACTGCTGGGGAATTCGTCAACCAAAAGGACATAACTAGAAATTCAAAGTGTACATATCGGGTCCCGAACGCAGTTTTAGGAATATCTCTTTCACGTACCCGAACCTGATGGTATCCGAACCACAAGTCAATCTTAGAGAAGTATCTGGCTCCCTGTAACAGATCAAATAAATCATCTATTCTGGGGAGCGGGTACTTGTTCTTCACTGTAACTTTATTCAACTACCGATAATCTATACACATACAGAGTGAGCTGATCTTGGGCAAATTTATATGCCCAAGTGATACTCAAATGTGTCATGTTATCCTTGTTTATCTATCAATGTTTATAAATTCTCATGTGATTGGTAATAAAATGTGAATTTATACTAACCAACATGATTAGCATTGCTTTGCAGGTAAAATGTGATTTTGGGAAGATAAAATGCATGTTGGAATAGATCGGGGTTGGACTCGGATGTGAGCAAAGGACAAGGCATTGGAAGGCACAAAATAAAGAGGCTCCGCGATGGAGCCGTGTCACGCTGCCATCGCGGAGGCCTTCTGCATGGATAGGGAATTTTCGCCCAATTTCCAGAGAGGGTTCGCGTTGGGTCCGTGGCACGGTGGGCTGGCTCCGTGTTGCACGTCGTGCCACGTTGAGCCTGATTACCAGGACCCCCAACTTCTAGTGAGGGTCCGCGTCGGTGGCGTGTCACGGAGGCAGTACTCCGTGATGCACTCCGTGACACGTTGCTTGTTATTTCGGGAAAGATTCCCACTAGTATAAATAGAACACTTAGGTTCATTTTTCAATATTCTGACTTGGTGGAGTAAGAACGTGTGTTACAGGCAGTTGCGGGGACAAAATTATCAAGGTTTTTCTCTCTTTCCTTCTCCTTGAATTCAATTGCTTTTATGTTTAACACTCATTTAACGATGTTTAATCCACAAATGATTGGCTAATTCCTCTTCTTGCTGAGGTTAAGAACACTTGTAATGAAATGTGATTATTGATTGTTTGGTTTTTCATCTATTCTTCCATGGTTGTTCTATTGATTCTTGTTCTTACTGCATTAATGTGTGGCCTACATTAATGTATATCTAAAAAGTCCGGTTTCACTCGAGAGAGCAAGAAATTGGAAAGTTGTGAATTAATAGGATATGATCCTTTCTTAGTTTGGGAAAATTGAGAATTGATTTACCTTCAGGATAGAAATATACCTGAAAGTCGTATTAGTCAATTTAGGAACCGAGTTTGTATGGCTAGAACATGAATTTTCGTTTAATCACAGAAATGTAGGTGGACGGTTCATGATTCTTAAGTTGGGTTAAATACGAGGGTTTTAATCCATTGGCATTAGTTCTTGACTAGAAACCGGAGGAAAGGTTAACCAAATTATATCGATAATTAATTTCTTTACATGTTCAATTAACCTCAGCATGCTCACATTCATAGTTCAGACTCACATTAGATAATTGTTTTAGGCTTAGCATAAAATTTAGAATCCAAAAATATCAAACTCTTGGTTACACTGTTGTCTTCATTGTTAAACTGAAAATATAGTAACACTTGATTAATTGTTACCTTATCCCAGTCCCTGTGGGATCGATACTTGGCTTACTTGAGCCACTTTACTACTTGTTCGACCACGTGCACTTGCGTGTAGTTATATACCCATATAACAAACGACCGAACAAGTTTTTGGCGCCGTTGCCGGGGACTGACAATTGGTGAAATTTTCTTAAGTGTTAATTTACTATATTTTTATTTTCTTAGTGTTGACAACTTGGTCTTAGCCTGTATTTTGCAGATTTAATCTCTGTTGAACACTGGCGAGAGACAAGGAGCTGGTGGACTCGTATTTAGAGCCAGAAAGATTATTTCATCATCAGCGGAGAGAAGCTCTAGAAAGAAAGCTTCAGTTGCTCAGACAAACATTCATGGAGCAACAACAGAATCCACCAGTAGTACGGGCAATGTTAGTGCCCGAGGAAGTAGCAGCTCGGCCGATTCGCGAGGTGGCAATCCCGCATGCTAATAATGTTACATCTAGCATCCGCAAACCTGAGACAAGAGGGAGGTTCGAGCTAAAACAAAACATGGTGCAATTACTGCACACTAGCGGGTAGTTTACAGGTCTCCCTCATGAAGATCCACAGCAGCATCTCCAAAATCTTTTGGAGATAAGTGACACTTATATCCTCGCTGCAGTGTCATCAGATTATGTCCAGCTTACATTGTTCCCATTTTCACTATTGGGAGAAGCCAAGAGGTGGTTGAAAGCTGAGCCACCTAACTCTATTTCTACGTGGGATGATCTGGCAAGGAAATTCTTGATACGATTTTTTCCCTCCAGTAAAACAGCAAGACTTAGAAGTCAAATTCTAAGTTTCAAACAAAGAGAGGGAGAGAATGTATATCAGGCTTGGGAGAGATTCAAGTCCATGTTGTGGGATTGTCCTCATCATCATCAATCCAATGATGTGCTGGTGCACACTTTTGTAGAGGGTTTGGAACCCCATACAAAAATATTGCTAGACTCAGCAGCTGGGGGACAAGCGCTGGAGAAAACTTATGAGGAGTTGTATACCTTGTTGAATCGTATTTCGCAGGGCAATCCGGAGTGGAATGCTGATTCATCGAGAGGAGGGACAAGGAAAGCAACAGGAGTTCTAGAAGTGGATGGTTTTATAGTTATTGCTGCACAGATAACTGCCTTACAGAATCAACTCAACACCTACTTCAGTAACATGACAATGAACCAGCCTCAAGCCCCAGTGAATGCAGTGCAGCAGATTTGGTGTGAAGTGTGCGGGAGCAGTGAGCACTCAGCTGAGTGTTGTGGAGCAAATCCTGATTCGGTGAACTTTGTGGGAAATATACAAAGAAACAACCACCAACAGTATGGCAACAACTACAATTCCAATTGGAGGAATCATCCGAATTTCTCCTGGGGTAGCAACAACCATCAGGGGCAAAGTTCGAGTCAGGGTGTGCAAAGGAACCAAGGAGGGAAGCAGAATTATCAAGCACAATTTAGAAACAATAATGCACCTCCTCCCCCACCATCACCCAGCATTGAGGAGATGTTCAAGATGATGATAGCTAACCAAGCTCAATTGCAGGCTGACTATGTGAAATTGGCAGCCGAGGTGAAAAACAACCAGTTAGCTACCAAGGCACTTGAATATCAATTTGGACAATTTGCTGGAGCCCAAAATACCAGGCCTAGAGGAGGACTTTCGAGTGACACAGATCCCAACCCCAAGCAGGTGAATGCGGTGACCACAAGGAGTGGTTTGCAGCTGAAAGAGGTGGAACCAGAAAGACCACCTCAACAATCGGGAGCAGCAGAAGTCAAGAGGGAGCAAGGTGATGAAAGGGGGAAGACTAAGGAAGCTGAATCAGAAAGACCACCACCCCCATTCCCTCAACGATTAAAGAAACACAAGGAGGAGGCATGTTTCAAGAAATTCATGGAGGTGCTGAAATAGGTACATATTATCTTACCTCTTGTTGATGTTTTGCAGGGAGTGCCGAAGTATGCCAAGTATATAGAGGACATCGTGGCAAACAAAAGTCGGTTGACTGAGTATGCTATGGTGGCTCTTACGGAGGAGTGCACTTCCTGGATACAAAACCGACTGCCCACAAAGCTCAAAGATCCTGGGAGATTTACTATATAGATTACTATTGGGCAGAGTATTCGAGCTCATGGGTTATGTGATTTGGGAGCGAGCATTAATTTGATGCCGTCATCGGTATTCAAAAAGCTAGGTCTAGGAAGTCCTAGACCCACAACAGTGATCTTGCAATTGGCGGATCGGTCCTTAGCCAGACCTGATGGCATTGTGGAGGACGTTCTGGTGCAAGTTGGCTCCCTGATCTTCCCGGTAGATTTCGTCCTGCTGGATTTTGAACCAGACGCGGAAGTCCCATTTATTTTGGGACATCCTTTCTTGGCAACCGGGAAAGCGCTGATTGATGTAGCTGTGGGGCAGCTAACAATGCGGGCACATGACAAGGTGAAAGTGTTCGATGTGTACAAGGCACCCAAGCTCCCGATTGTGAACGAGGAACTATCGGTGATCAATGTGATTGATCGAGTTGATGATGAGCAGATAAAGGATTCACGAGAGTTATTGGGAAAACCACCTGAATGATGTAAGAACTACTGGGGGGAGGACGGTTTTTGAGAGAAAACGTCCATCACCCTAGAGGACAACTGAGCTGAATGACATCGAGCCGCGACGGTAAACCAGGCGCTGCACGGGAGGCAACCCGTGAAATTTTTCTTTGTAAATTGTGAATAGATTTTTAATTTATTTTTATTCATTTTCTTTTCTTTTCTTGATTAACAACAAAATTTTTAGTCTTTATTTTTATTTTTATTTTTATTTTTATTTTGAGTGAAACCTATAATTCTAACCAATTTCTTGTAGTAGAATGAATTTCAGGTCGAACGGAGGGAAAATATACAAGGAATCACAAAGGAAAATTTGAGGTATGAAAATCAAGAAAAACTGGCAAAACAGTGATTCTAGGGCGATAGCTCCGTGTCACAGAGGAGGGCCTCCGCGTTACCCTCCGTGACACGTTGAGGTATAAATCTGAAATTTTAAAAAAATTCCAGAACACCCTCGCGACAGCTCCGTGTCACGGAGGCAGTGCTCCATGATGCACTCCGTGACATGTTGCTGTTTATATCGCGACGGGTCACACCAGGTCGCCGGGTAACCCGCGCGATTTTTCCACTTTTAAACCCCGAATCCCCCTCAAATTTTCTTTATTTCTCACACACTCCGCGACCAAACTCCCTAAAACCTCTCCCCCTTCAACGTGACATGGAATAGGCCAAGGATTTCATTGAGTTTTCTTCAATTCTTCAAAGTTAAGGTATGTTCCTTAATTCCATCTCAATTCTTGTCGATTTTCTTCGATATTGAGCATGTGATGTGAGATAAACTTTCCCTAAGTAGAAATTAAGCATAAATTCAATTGAATTGGTGTTGATGGATGTTTGGAGTATCATTCTGATTGCTTGAACTCGTTAATTGCATAATCTAATCATTTTTTTTGTTGATAGAATCATAGCTAGGGCTCGTTTTTGAATTTGAAGTGGAAAAATGTAGTGAACTAGTGAAATACATGATGGGTTGTACACGTTGAGTGAGATGAGTCGATGTGCTAGTTGTTATAATGCTAAAAGACCGACAGATTCTCGGGTTAGGGGAATATTGAAATTTGCAAGAATTGGGTGAGTTGTATGGGTTCGTGTAGATAAATTCTTGTTGTTTTTGTTTCTTTGTTTTTCCTTGCTAAGTGCGATGGGATAAAATGTTATCGATGGTAATGATTGTGGTTAGCTGTACGAAGTCTGAGTAGTACATAGAATATATACCGTCGAATTCTTCGAATGCACTGAGCATATTTGTATATTTGGCTGTTTGTTGTGTAATTAGGTATGATATTGCCATAATGTTGTAGTTTTAGCTAAGGACTAAGTGTGGGGTGGCCTAGCTTAACCCGACCTTAGTTGAGGCTAATACTCATGGGCTTAACATTGATCTAGTCTATTTGGGTTGACAGGAAAAAAAATGGCAAGCAGGTAGGAAAAAGGGAAAGGCACATCAACGTCTGGCGCTGGAAGAAAGAGAATCAGACTAGGCACATCAATCCCAGCAGCACCAGCGGTTCCACGCGGCCAACGCCGCCAATACGGAACCAGGTGGGTGATAGAAGAGGGGAAGAAGTGGTATGCCAAGCACAAGGAAAGCAAGTACTTCCTCGAGGAACACATAGCTCGGGAACCATTGGCACAGGAGTTCCCTAGGATTGTCCACAGGATCAAGGCAGCTGGGCTCAATTTCATCTTTGAAGAGCCCAAGGAATGCAACTTACAGCTGATTCGGGAATTCTATGCCAACTGGAACCTAACTCTCAGAAGTCACACAATCAAAATCAGAGGGCAAATAGTCACCTTTGAGCCCCACCACCTCAATGCTATCATAGGGGCGCGGGACACAGACGCCCACGTGCTTCGACAGCTGAACATCACTCCACCATATGCGGACATCAGACACACTTTGTGTGGAACCCGATCGACAACTAGATGGAGCAGACACAAGGAGAGGGGCTACCATCAGACTTTGCCCTATTCACAGATGAACAGGGAAGCCAGGATATGGCTTAAGATCATCTATTCCTACCAAATCCCGGGGGTACATATGACGGATGTAACCCGGGATCGTGTATGCCTGGTGTACGCCCTGATGAAAGGGCTGGAGATCAACGTAGGGGCGGTGATTATCTCCGCCATGAAGAGAGCCCGGTTGCATCAGGGGCACAAATACGGATTTGGTGGGCTACTCACCACATTCCTGAGAGGCCTAGATGTTGAGGAAGAGGCCCTTGATTATATCTCGCAGATGGAGCGGCGGGCCTTAGATGTCAGTAAAACTAAGGCACCCGACACCACCCACGGGCCAGTGCTTACACTAGGCGAGCGACATGTTTGTGATGATCAGTATATGGCTCGCATGTATGGGATGCAGATGCTCCAGCTGAGGATAGGAGGGTGGCCGACAACAAAGGAGGAGCTATGGCAGCTCGAGCTAGACTACCCTTTTGGCAAAAACGCCAGGGCTCTATGCCGAGTGGGGCCAGCATTTGTACAGCCCACGGATGATGATGTCCCCACAAATGAGGAGACTCGTTGGGAGGACTCCGATGTGGAGTCCGATGATGATGATGGGGGTGATTCAGACATGGGAGACGAAGAAGCAGCACCTGATGAAGAAGTGGAGTACTTTGATTGATCAGGGAGTTCCACCACCCAATTTTTTGTGCTATTTTAATTTCTGTGAACACTGGGGATAGTGTTCGAGATAAGTGTGGGGTGGAAGTATTTAGGTGCTGGTTGTGCTATTATGTATGTCCTAATCTGTTGTTGTGCCTGTGAACAAAATTTTCTGACCCTGTGATTTGTGATTTTAAGTTGTTGTTCTGTATTGTAAATATATGTGGAACTATTGTGTGTTGCTGAATGTTGCTAGCTGAGTTTGTACATATGTTTGTTTATCGAATTGATCGATATTTTTAAAATCGAAATGATCGATATTTTTAATTTTTTTTTTCAATTCTTGGGTTTCTCGGCATTTGTTTTCGGTTCTTTTACCGAGAATGGTCCCATTGAACCGAAGTCCTAGTTAGTGACCGTTCCCTATGATGGATGGATGACGACCGTCTTAAGGGAAATGTAGTCGTTAGGAGTAGATTTTTCATTTATTTTTTAGTTGTTTTTCTTTTGTGGGTTGCATCCCAAAACTTGTAGTTACTTTATGGTTGCGGAATTTTGGTTGCGTGTTGTACATGATATTTAAAATGCAAATGTGATTCGTATGGAAGCATGCAACTTTGTAAATATGTTGAGATACCTAGGCCATAGAGTCAATTTAGTGTGATTGAGGCTTAATGTTTGAATTCCTGTAATTAGCTGATTGGAAAGTCTGTGAATACGTCTTGAATTGAGCATGTGCAATAAGTGTGAAGTGAGGTTTTTTTATTCCATGCCATTGTGAAGTGTCTAGAACTTGCCTGGTGTGTGTACAAAACGAAATGAAGGAGGTGTATTGTAGGAAAGGATGTAGGCATTTCTTTGTTTTAATCGAAAGTTTCTATTTTTCATTATCGTACCCACCTTGACTGTGTACCCAAGTCAGCCCGTTGAGCCTTTAGCCTATTAATTTTTTTCTTTTGTCAAAAAGTGTAAACCGAGCTTAATCCCTTCTTTTCATTAGCCGCAAATTTGATCCAAAACTCTTAAGCGCTTAAGAAGAGAAAATCATTTTCCCAAAGTGTCAAAGAGTGAGAATGGTGAAAAGAAAAGAAAAGCAGAGTGATGGAAGAAAAGAAAAGGTTGAAGGTGCACTTGTTATAAACAAACTATAATGAAGGTGCATGAATAATCTTTGTTGTTGTGTCAAGTGTGCTTGATAAGACGGGCCAAACTAAATAAATACTTCAAGAATGGGAGGATGAAGAAATAAACAATGCCCATGAGTTTGATGGGATGTATTGAAAAGGCGCTTAAGGATGCTAGTGGCTATTATTCGCTAGCCCAATATTTACTAGTTCCGTAGCTTACATTATAACTCGTTAAAGTCCTACGTGATCCTACATCACACTTCATTATATTAGTGGAGTAATACACTAAAGGCAAGCTTATGGGTCATGACATGATGCATGTGAATTCTTTTCGGAGAGAGAGCGAAATTGTGTTTTTATGCCCCTGCTTGAAATTTTGTGAGTTCATATGATCAAAAAGGGGAAAATTCTCTTGTGTTGTGAGGGCACATGCTTGATGAAAGATTAATTTTCGTGTGGGATGTCTTGATCAGCTGATTTGCATGAGTTTGCCAATATCAAGAGTCGATTCTTAAGTCTAGGAGGTCTTGATGTATTGAAGGTCATTGCATTGATAGGACCATGCATGTTTTCTTGATGATTTGCTGTATTGAATAATCGGTATGACCATAACCTAAATTGTCGAACCAAAGTAGCAAGGTTTGGGTGTAAATTGCATGAGGTGTAAGATTGTTGTTCGAGGACGAACAAGGATTTAAGTGTGGGGTAATTGATCTTGGGCAAATTTATATGCCCAAGTGATACTCAAATGTGTCATGTTAGCCTTATTTATCTATCAATGTTTATACATTCTCATGTGATTGGTAATAAAATGTGAATTTATACTAACCAACATGATTAGCATTGCTTTGCAGGTAAAATGTGATTTTGGGAAGCTAAAATGCATGTTGGAATAGATCGGGGTTGGACTCGGATGTGAGCAAAGGACAAGGCATTGGAAGGCACAAAGTAAAGAGGCTCCGCGATGGAGCCGTATCACGCTTCCATCGCGGAGGCCTTCTGCCTGGATAGGGTATTTTCGCCCAATTTCCAGAGAGGGTTCGCGTTGGGTCCGTGGCACGGTGGGCTGGCTCAGCGTTGCACGCCGTGCCACGTTGAGCCTGATTACCTGGACCCCCAACTTCTAGTGATGGTCCGCGTCGGTGGCGTGTCACGGAGGCAGTGCTCCGCGATGCACTCCATGACACGTTGCTTGTTATTCCGGGAAAAATGTCCACTAGTATAAATAGAACACTTAGGTTCATTTTTCAATATTCTGACTTGGTGGAGCAAGAACGTGGGTTACAGGTAGTTGCGGGGACGAAATTATCAGGGTTTTTCTCTCTTTCCTTCTCCTTGAATTCTATTGCTTGTATGTTTAACACTCATTTAACGATGTTTAATCCACAAATGAGTGGCTAATTCCTCTTCTTGCTGAGGTTAAGAACACTTGTAATGAAATGTGATTATTGATTCTTTGGTTTTTCATCTATTCTTCCATGGTTGTCCTATTGGTTCTTGTTCTTACTGCATTAATATGTGGCCTATGTTAATGTATATCTAAAAAGTCCGGTTTCACTCGAGAGAGCAAGAAATTGGAAAGTTGTGAATTAATAGGATATGATCCTTTCTTAGTTTGGGAAAATTGAGAATTGATTTACCTTCAGGATAGAAATATACCTAAAAGTCGTATTAGTCAATTTAGGAACCGGGTTTGTATGGCTAGAACATGAATTTTCGTTTAATCACAGAAATGTAGGTGGACGGTTCATGATTCTTAAGTTGGGTTAAATTCGAGAGTTTTAATCCATTGGCATTAGTTCTTGACTAGCAACCGGAGGAAAGGTTAACCAAATTATATCGATAATTAATTTCTTTACATGTTCAATTAACCTCAGCATGCTCACATTCATAGTTCAGACTCACATTAGATACTTGTTTTAGACTTAGCATAAAATTTAGAATCCAAAAATATCAAACTCTTGGTTACACTGTTGTCTTCATTGTTAAATTGAAAATATAGCAACACTTGATTAATTGTTACCTTATCCCAGTCCCTGTGGGATCGATACTTGGCTTACTTGAGCCACTTTACTACTTGTTCGACCACGTGCACTTGCGTGTAGTTATATACCCATATAACAAACGACCGAACATGAGCCATCTTTCTTTTTCACAAATAACACTGGCGCACCCCATGGTGAAGTACTCGGCCTGATGAAACCTTTATCTAACAAATCTTTCAACTACTCCTTCATCTCTCTGAGTTCTGCAGGAGCCATACGGTAAGGAGGAATTGATATAGGTTGAGTGCCTGGTAATAAATCAATAGTGAAATCTATTTCCCTCTCTGGGGGAATACCAGGTAACTCATCTGGAAACACATCAGGGAACTCGTTCACCACCAGAACAGACTGGAGTGTCGGAGATTCTGCCTGAACATCCTGAACTCTGACGAGGTGGTAGATACATCCCTTAGTTATCAATTTCCTCGCCTGAAGGTAGGAAATAAACCTACCTTTTGGAGTAGCTGTGCTGCCTTTCAACTCTCGCACTACCTCTCCTGGAAAGTAGAATCGGACCGTCTTGGTCAAACATTCTACATTGGCATAGCACGGCACTAGCCAATCCATACCCATTATGGCATCGAAGTCTATCATCTCTAGCTCTACCAGATCTACTATAGTCTGGCGGTTAGCAACCTCCACTGTACACCCTCGGTAAATTCTGCTAGTTATAATAGAGTCACCGACGGGCGCAGATACTGAAAAGGGCTGCTGCAATAATTCTGGTGCAATATTGAACTTTCGTGCCACAAATGGGGTAATATATGATAAGGTGGATCCTGGATCAATCAGTACATAAGCAGGGCATGAACAGATAGTCATCGTACCTGTCACTACATCTGGCAACGCCTCTGAGTCGTGTCTCCCTGGTAGTGCATAAGTATGGTTTGAACCCGTACCTGAACTGGAAGCTCCTGATCTACCTCGACCTCTACCTACTGAAACTGAAGGCCCACGCCCCGCTGAGGCTGCTGGGGCTCGTGGCCCTGCGGATCCTCTATCCTGGCTGTCTCTACTCCCCTGACCTCTTGTCGGACAATCTCTCATCCGATGCCCCTCCTGTCCGCAGATATAACACCCAGTGGAGCCATATCTACAAGCTCCGGAGTGTGGTCGATTACAATAGGGGCAGGGTAAGGGTGCAAATCCTATCTGTTCCCCCTTCTCTGCTGCGGGAACTCTACTGTTCTGGAACTTCCACTGGGCTCTGACTGTCCTCGACGAGCAGATCAACTTCGCTGTTGCTGCTGTGGTGGAGGTGGGGGTCTAGGGGGCCTCCCTAATAGTCGTGGCCTGGGTCCTCTCTGAACTTCCCTTTGCACCTCGTCTGATCTGTCTCTGCAGCGCTGTTCCTGACTGGTCTGTCTACTATTTTGTTGCCGCTGTCTAAGACCCTCAATGGTCTGAGAAAAGGCCTGTACTCGGGCGATGTCCATATCCTCTCGTAATGTAGCCGTCATACATGCCTCAGTATATTCCGGGTTCAGACCCATAATAAATCTGTGAACTCTAGCTGGCATAGTATCAACAAATGCTGGAGCATAACGGGCTAAGGAGTCAAACTGTAAAGCATACTCGCGTACGCTCCTCGCCTCCTGCTCTAGATGCAAAAACTGATCCATCCGGGCCTGCCGGATCTCTCGTGGCAAGTAACGGTCCAGGAAGGCCTTCGAGAAGCTGGTCCAGGTCAGAGGGGTAACATCTCTCCCTCGGGACCTTTCCCAACTCTCGTACCATAGTACTGCTATGTCCCGCAACCGGAACACTGCCAACTCAACAGACTCTGAAGGGGTCACATGCATAACTTGGAAAATTCTCTGCATCTGATCTAGAAAATATTGAGGGTCCTTAGCCTGATCCGACCCAGTGAACTGTGGAGGACCTAGAGCCAAAAATTCCCTGACCCTGGAACTACCTGACCCACCTGAAGACTCTACTGCTACAGGTGGCACCGACTGGCGCTGTGTGGCCATCATTCGTTCCAACATAACTATAACGCTACGAACCTCCTGATCTGATGGCGAAGGCACAGGAGCTACCGGGGGCGGTGTAGTGCCCAACGACTCCTGATATGAGGGGGACTGCTGAGAGGGCTGTGATGAAGCCTCTATATCGCCCTCAGATCGGGCTGACTCTGACTAAAGCTGAGGCATCCTGCTAGTGCCTTCTCCTGCTGCTGTGTCTAATCTCCTGCCTGTGGCAGGGTGTCGCTGATTTTCCATTCTTATCTGTAGACAAAGGATACGATAAGTTTTAGGAACTCGACCCTATACTATACTGTGCTATGGCACGACTGAGTATAAGAGAAGAGTAACCATCCTATCATGCCTCGCAGTCTCCTGCCTATAGTATGTGGTGCACAACACATCCATAGTCAATAATCTACTTAGCACGGCTTGCAGACTCCCTGGGACACGACCTGCTCTGATACCAAGTTTGTCACGCCCCACCTTGGGGGGGGTGTGACTGGCACCTGATGCCTTAGTAGGACCTGGACTGCTGACTGGTGAGCCTAAGCACAGCTGGCGCCTGGCTAGCTCTAACTCAGATTGTTCTGGAAACAAAGGGCTATATAACGGCTGTAAACACAGCCTCCGGCCAACTAGCCTATAGCCACCTGCACCTGAAATAACAGCTAACCAGAAACATACTCGTAACAAGGAACCTATGCAGGCCGACAAGGCCACCATGCTTACTAGTCATCTGAAACTTCAACACAAGATTACTGTAAGACTACGTGACCGACAAGGTCACCACTACTGTCAAACTAAGGCCTCACACGACTGGCTCAACTGACCACAGGGAAATATATACAGACTGCAAGCCTCTAGGAATACTGATAAGATTGTTGGGACAGGGCCCCGACCTACCCGTACTGTACAACAAAAAGGGAAATGATATAAACCTCTAAAATATCAAGCTCTGAATGACAGGAGCTGATGACTCTGCGCTGGCTAGGATCACGAGGGATCGCCTCCTCGTCTATGAGTACCTGCCGGCAAGTAATGCAGCACCCCACCGGGCGTCAGTACCACTAGTACCGAGTATGCAAAGCAACTGAAATAATACAACTGAATACAGATAACATAACTAACAACTCCTTGAGCAAAAGATAACTGAATCTGAAGAGCTGATAGGAACTATATCAAACCTTTCTGCACTGATAGGCAGGAGCGTGTCTGTTGTCACGGAGGCCTGCTATCTATTAACTAATATATATAAAGCACATAAATACCTATACATTTAGTAAGCAAGAGCCAATACCAAACCCCATAAGCCGGATGGCGCCAAACACACAAACAATCTATATACCCCTACCCGGGTCAAAACCAGCCAAAAATAAGTCACTCCACTCATCTGCTCACTCGGAGCTCCTCTACCGGCCCCCTGGGTCTTCGGCTTGGGCCTTGGCCTCCGATATAAGTAGCCGTGTCTGAGTCCGGGGGACTCCTGTACTGCATCTGTAACAGATAGGGTCTGTTTCCATGGACACAACTCAACAAGGCTATCTGAAACAGGAACTGTATATATTCCCTGGACACAACTCAACAGGGAATATCTGTACTGGACAGTACCCTGGACACAACTCAACAGGGTTGTCTGTGCTGTAGTGCTGATCAGACTGATATGGGGAAAGCTTCATTCCATCTTCGTCCAAACTGGGGACGGCATGCCACTCCTTGGAGTGACGTAAACCCACCCGCTCAGTGGGCGACACAATTACCAACCCAGGGGCGGCGAGGAAGCTCAATAAGGTGCCCTCACGCCACATCAAGTCTCAACAAATAAATGGCACATAAAAATAGCAAGCATGTAATACTGAAAAAGACTATCTGAAATCTGATTCCTTATTTTGATCTCTTTCTATATCATACTGATTCTTTACTGATTATACTGATTCTGAAATCTTTATTTAACTGTTTTGCTAATCTGTAGCCGGGATACTATCTGTCTGAATGGCTAATCTATAGCCATAAAACTGTCTGTCTATCTGATTTTACCTTGTTAGCCTTTATTCTGAAAATCTGTATCTTTTATTCTACAACATGCTTGCTAATCATACAATAAGCTATACTGAATCTGGAATGCTAACTCGCCCTTTGGCGCACGCTTTACTATCTTTCGGACTGAATACGATACGGCAACACAACTCAGAATCTATTAGATTTACTTAATTCTCAACATTTAACTCCGAGAGTTTCAAATACAGAGTTTACTATGATTTACCAAGCTAAGGCTTACTAACTTGCCGAAGAACAACTTCACATACCTTAACCTCGAGTTATCCGACTGTCGGACGAGGCTCGGTCAGTACTCCAGTTATTTCTCCCAACTGCATTCATATATACGTCAATTAGTACTAAATACAACACTATTCTGAAAGGAAACATCACTTTCGATCTAATTATAGCCTAAACTTAGGCTTATCGAAAGACGGTCGAAAACTTGCTATTTTCCAGAAGTCTAGAAGGAAGAAGTATTCACTTCACAGCTAGGAGCACATAAACACTAGTTTGGAGCAATTCTTCTTACCTTAGTCCGGTAGCTCGACGATCCGTCGGCCGTATTTCGCGAAACAAAATCCGTAGGAATGCTCCCTGCTGCTAAATACCTCGGTATCTGGAGTTAATTTAAGTTTAGACTATGTTTGGCAGCGTAATTGAATGATAATATCTTCACCTTCTTCGTCTCTCTCTGTTTGTTGTGAATTTTATGGGAATTATATTGAATGAATTGATTTAAAACTGAAGTGGGGCTTTATATACTTGGGCCATGACAGGCCCAACGTGTCACAGAGCCAACGCGGAGGCTCCACCTCCGTGACACGTTGCCATCGCGGAGGGGCTCTGCCCCGGCTCCTTCCGCGATGGTTCCACCAGTTACTCGTCATATCCTTTCCCGGGCCTTTCTCTAGCACGTATGGCTTTCAAATATGCTTAACCAACACGCGAATAGGCCATCTAGGTGCTGGGAATCTTACGGGGTATGACAACTTCTATTTATTGTAGAACCCGAGCGGTAGAGTTCAAATTTCCGGGTGAGCCAGTCTTAGAATGGAGAGGTAGTTTAGCTGTGCCTGTTGGTCACTTTATCTCCTATCTCAAAAATGATTTCTAAAGGTTGTATTTACCACCTAGTTAGGGTTAAGGATGCTATGTCTGAGACCCCGACTATTCAGTCAGTCCCCGTGGTATGTGAGTATCCTGAGGTATTTCTAGATGATCTACCGAGTGTTCCTTCCGAGAGAGAGATTGATTTTGGGATCGACCTCGTACCCGACACTCAGCCCGTATTTATCCCTCCCTACATGATGGCTCCAACTGAGCTAAAGCAATTGAAGGAACAGTTGATAGACTAGTTAGATAAGGGTTTCATCAAATATAACAAGTCTCCATGGGGTGCACCAGTTCTATTTGTCTAGAAGAAGGATGGTTCTCTTCGGATATGTATTGACTATAGACAGTTGAACAAGGTCACTGTAAAGAATAGGTATCCTTTACCTAGGATTTATGACTTATTTGACCAGCTTCAGGGTTCCAAGTGTTTCTCCAAGATAGATCTAGGGTCTGGGTACCACCAACTCAGGGTTTGGGAGAGTGACACCCCAAAAACTGCTTTCAAGACTCGGTATGGTCATCACGAATTTGTTTTTATGTCTCTTGGACTAACCAATGCCCCTGCAACTTTTATGGATCTAATGAATAGGGTGTTCAAGGCATATTTGGACATGTTCGTGATCGTGTTCATTGATGACATTTTGATATACTCTCGGAGCGAGGAGGAGCATGTCGCTCATCTAAGAGTAGTACTTTAGACTCTCAAAGATTGCCAGCTATATGCCAAATTCATAAAGTGCGAGTTTTGGTTGAATTCAGTAGCAATCTTGGGTCACGTGGGGTTGGGGTAAGGTATAAAGGTGGATGCTCAGAAAATAGAGGTGGTGAAGAATTGGCCCAGACTGGTTTACCCTTTAGATATTAGGAGATTTTTGGGCTTAGCGGGCTACTACTGGAGATTTGCAGAGGGATTTTCATCAATTGCAGCACTTTTGACCAAATTGACCCAGAAGAAGGTGAAATTCCGATGGTCAGAGGATTGTGAAAGAAGCTTTCAAGAGCTGAAGGCTCAACTCACTTCAGCACTGATATTGACCCTACACAAGGGTACTACTGAATTCATAGTGTATTGTGATGCTTCGAGTTTTAGACTTTGATGTGTGTTGATGCAGCATGGGAAGGTTATAGAATACGCCTCCAGACAGCGGAAAGTTCATAAGAGCAATTGCCCGACCCATGATCTTGAATTGGCTACGGTGGTGTTTTCCTTGAAGATATAGCGACATTATTTGTATGGGATCCACGTGGATGTGTTTACGGACCACAAGAGCTTGCAATATCTATTCACTCAGAAGGATCTCAATCTTCAGCAAAGAAGGTGGTTGGAGCTACTAAAGGACTATGACATGAGTTTTCTTTACTACCCGGGTATGGCTAATGTAGTAGCAGATGCACTTAGTAGACTCTCTATGGAGAGTGTGTCTCATGTGGATGAAGGGAAGAGAGAAATAGTGAAAGAGGTGCATCGACTCGCAAGGTTGGGAGTTAGGCTAGTTAACTCGACCAAACACAGGATAGTTATTCAGAATGGATCAGAATCGTCCTTGGTGGCTAATGTGAAAGCTAGGCAAGACGAGGACTCGATATTAGTAATGTTGAGAGAATCCATTATAAATCAAAAAGTAGAGGTCTTCTCCAAAGGGGGAGATGGTGTGCTTCAGTACTAGGGTCGCCTATGTGTTCTAGATGTTAATGACTTGAGGAGCTGGATATTGCATGAGGCCTATGGATCCAGATATTCTATGCATCCTGGAGCCACCAAGATGTATAATGATTTTTGGGAATTATATTGGTGGAACGGCATGAAGAAGGATATTTCAGAATTCATAGCCGAGTGCCCGAACTGTCAGCAAGTAAAGGTGAGCATCAAAGGCCGGGAGGCATACTTAAGGATATTAACATTCCCACTTTGAAGTGAGAAGAGATTAATATGGATTTCATTACAATCCTACCTCGTAGTTGACGATAGTATGATTCTATATGGGTGGTGGTAGACAGGCTGACTAAAGATGCTCTTTTTCTACCATTCAAAACTACCGACTTAACGGAGGATTACGCTAAGTTATACATTCGGGAGTTGGTTCGGTTGCATGGAGTGCCCTTGTCCATCATATTAGATAGACGTACACAGTTTACCTCTCAGTTTTGGAGGTCTTTTCAGAAAGGGCTTGGTACTGAGGTTAAACACACACAACATTTCATCCGCAAACGGATGGTCAAGTGGAGCAGACAATTCAACCTCTCGAATACATGTTGAGAGCTTGCGTGATAGACATTAAAGGTAGTTGGGATGATCAGTTACCCCTGATCGAGTTTTCTTACAATAACAACTATCATTCCAATATCCAGATAGCACCGTTCGAGGCTCTCTACGAGTTGAGATGTAGGTCGCCCATTGGATGGTTTGAGGTTCGTGAGGCAGCAATGATATGGCCAGACTTAGTTCATGAGGCAATGGAGAAGGTTTAATTGATAAAAGACAGGTTGAAAATTGCCCAGAGTCATCAAAAATCCTATGCAAATGCGAAAAGAAGAGAATTAGAATTTGAGGTTGATGGCTGGGTGTTTTTGAAGGTATCTCCCATAAAAGGAGTAATGCGGTTTGGAAAGAAAGGAAAACTCAGCCCTTGTTATGTTGGCCCCTACCGAATTGTTAAACGGGTTTGTAAGGTGGCATACGAGTTGGAGTTGACCTTAGAGTTATCTTCCGTGCATCCGGTGTTTCATGTATCGCTTTTGACGAAGTGTTTGGGTGATACAACTTTAGTTAACCCAGTGGATAGTATTTATGTAAGAGACAATCTTAGCTATGAGGAAATTCCAGTTGAAATATTGGATCGTTAGGTTCGGAGGCTAAGGAACAAAGGAGTAGCTTCAGTGAAGGTGTTATGGAGAAATTAGCATGTTGAGGGAGCTAAGAGGGAAGCCGAAGTAGATATGATGGCTAAATTCTCTCACCTGTTCCCTACCGGATCAGTTTCAGTTTGAGGTGTCAGTTTTTTCCCTAATACTCTAACCAGTTTCCATGTTCAGTTCAGCTATGTAGTTCTTTTCGGAGGTAGTCATCGTGTCAGTTTTCAGCTTAAATGATCAGTATTTGCATATAACGATTGTATGATTCTGCTTTTTGTGTGTGTTTCTAACATTCGAGGATGAATGTTCCCAAGGGGGAGATATTGTTATACCCCAAAAACTCAAGGATCAGACCCGGGAGTTGAAATGGAGAAAAACTAGAATTCTGAACCAGATCAAAGAATGGGTTGTTAGGTGACCCGTGAGTAGGGACCACGACTCGTAAAGTGACTCGTGGTCAAGAAGAAAAGTGGATTGGTCTGGGGAGTCACCATGGGCATGACCACGAGTCGCTGTAAGGCCACACGACTCGGGAAGTCACCCATGGCCTGAACTTGAAGTTTGGCTAGGAAAGTGTGCACAGTGGAGGTCACGGGTGGTGACCACGAGTCGTGGTCAGCCACCATGATTTGTGGGGTCCCCTAAAGGAATTAAGGCAGTGGACTCAACAACTCAAGGCCACGAATTGTGGCACCAAGGGACGAGTTGTCCAGTCCCTCGTGGGGACTGGCAGTCAGCAAAATTGTCACGCCCCACCTTGGGGGCATGACTGGCACCTGGTGCCCTACTAGGACTTGAACTGCTTAGCTGACTGAGCCTAAGCACCTCTGGTTCCGGGCTGACTTTAACTCTAGAATCAAGAAAACAACGGGCTATATAGCGGCTGTAAGTACAACCCTCGACCGACAAGGCCTATAGCCATCTGTGAAAATAAATAGCTAACCAGAGACAAACAATCATAGGGAGTCCTATACGGGCCGACAAGGCCACCATGATATCTAGTTATAACTGGAAAGTAAAATCAGATGCAAACTGAACTTTGACTGACAAGGTCACCAATCAAAAGCTAAAAAGGGCCCCACACAGCCAACACACATAATATAAAACACATATGGGCCCCACACGGCCGATATCATCTAACCACAGGGATGTAACATAATCTGCAAGCCTCTAGTTGTAATAAAATGGTCAGGATAGGGCCTCGACCTACCCATATTGTATAAACAAAAGGAATAAACCTCTATCACACAAGCTCCGGAATAAGGGAGGTGACGGCTCTATACGACTGAATGGAACTACGAGGGACCTGCTCCTCGTCTATCTGTACCTGTAGGAAAGTAATGAAGCGCCCTAGAAGAGGGTGTCACCACCACAGGTACTGAGTATGTAAAGCAGTAACTTTAAAAAACTGAAAGTAAGGAAATAGAACTGACAATAACTGAAGTAAAGAAAACGGACTATAGATGACTGAAGTAGTGAAATCAGGGCTAAACATAACTGTAATAAAGAGGGTAGGGTTCATACCTGACAAATGAGGCGTCTTACTTTCTAACTATCAGTAACTAAAGGAGGCATAAACCTCGCCTGGCCCCCATAGTTCGGAAGGTACAATTAGCGCAGAATAACCCACCTAGGCCCCCATTAGCCCTAGTGGGTACACCTCAATCTATATATCCCTATCCAGGTCCTACTGAGTCAACTACAAGCTATAAGCGTTGATCTTCGGCAAATTTATATGCCCAAGTGATACTCAAATGTGTCATTCTGCCTTGTTTATCCATCGATGTTTATACATTATCATGTGAATTGTTATAAAATGGGAATTTATACTAACTAACATGATTAGCGTTGTTTTGCAGGAAAAATATAAAGTTATGGAGAAAAGATGCATGTTGGGAGAGATGGGGAGTAAACTCGGAAGCGAGCAAGGGAAAAAGCACAAGGAGAGCAAAAATTAAAGGGGCTCCGCGATGGAGCCGTGTCACGCTGCCATCGCGGATGCGTTCCGCCTGGATACAAAATTTTTGCCAAATTCCAGTGAAGGTGCGCGTTGGGGCCGTGGCACGTTGGCCCAGCCCCGCGTTGCACGCCATGCCACGTTGGGCCTTAATACCTGGACATCCGAATTCCAGTAAGGGTCCACGTTGGTGGCATATCACGGAGGCAGTGCTCCGCGATGCACTCTGTGACACGTTGTTCGTTATTCTGGGAAAAATTCCCACTAGTATAAATAGAACTCTTAGGTTCATTTTTAATAATTTTGACTTGGTGGAGCAAGAACGTGGGTTACAGGCAGTTGAGGGGACAAAAATCTCAGTCTCCTTCTTCTTTATTTCAATTGCTTGTATGATTAACACTCATTTAACGATGTTTAATCCACAAATGAGTGGCTAAATTCCCTTCTTGTTGAGGTTAAGAACAGTTGTATTGAAATGTGATTATTGAGAAATTGGTTTTTCATCTTTTATTCCATGGTTGTTCTATTGATTCTTGTTCTTACTGCATTAATGTGTGGCTAAGTTAATGTACATCTAAAAAGTCCGATTTCACTCGAGAGAGCAATAAATTGGAAAGTTGTGAATTGATAGGATATGATCTTTTCTTAGTTTGGAAAAATTGAGAATTGATTTACGTTCAGGATAGAAATATACCTGAAAGTCGTATTAGTCAATTAAGGAATCGGTTTTGTATGGCTAGAACGTGAATTTCGTTTTATCACAGAAATGTAGGTGGAAGGTTTATGATTCTTAAGTTGGGTTAAATACGAGAGTTTTATTCCATAGGCAATAATTCTTGACTAGCAACCGGAAGAAAGATTAAACAAATTGTATCGATAATTTATTTCTCTGCATGTTCATTTAACCTCAGTATGCTCATACTTATAGTTCAGACTCAAATTATATATTCGTTTTAGACATTGTATAAAATTAGGAAACAAAATATCAACCTTTTCTTCACATTGTTGTCTGCAATCTAGAATTAAAGTTTATTGACACTTGAGTAGATTGTTACTTTAGTCCAGTCTCTGTGGGATCGATACTTGGCTTACTTGAGCCACTTTACTACTTGTTCGACCACGTGCACTTGCGTGTCGTTATACCTAAATAGCCCAAACAAGCGTCCTGCCGATCCCCTAGGTCTGCAACTGGGCCCGCTAGGCCCCTGACTGTAGCTGTGTTTGAGTCTGGAGGACTCCTGATATTTACACCCCGAGCGTAAGCGCTCGGCGGGGGTGTGTATAAGGACAACCACGGCATATGAGGATCTGGATCCTCATCTTCATCCCTTGAGAACGACATGCCGCTCAGTAGAGCAACGTATCCTCGCCCCTGGCGGGCGGCGACACAACTATTAACCCTAGGGTGGTCACGGAAGCTATAAAGGTATAATCCAGCCCAAAGCAATACAATTTATGAGTCTTAACTGACAACAATAACTAGACATGATAACATACTCATGACATGCTTTACTGGGATTCATACTGGACTACTATGCTGAAGAAACTAACCTGCCAATAGAAAATTCCTTAAATACCTTGTTCACTGTTTACCCATTAACTGGAGAGTTTCAGCTCATTTTCAACTGCCCTTCTCAATTGTGATCATATTTAATGGAAGAATAGGGATGCTTTATTACTATGTTCGAAGAAAACAATAGCTTATATATACATATACTGACTATGCTTCAACTTATTGAAAGACGATCAAAAACTCGTAATTTCTCGGGAATCTTGAAGGGAGAAATACTTACTTTAGACACGTGATCGTATTTACACTAATTTGGAACAATTCCATCACCTTAAGCTCGGCGGGACGATGATTTTTTGGGTGTATTTTATGAAAATAACTCTGCAGCGATGCTCCCTACAGCTTTATACTTCAATACTCGGAGTAAATTTGTGTTTGGACGGCGTTTAGCTGCATAATCGGATGATTATTAAATGTTTTCCTCGGTTTCCCTCTGTTCTGTCCGTGATTATTTGGATAATGATCTAACTTCTAAGTGTGAGACCTTTATATACTTGAGGGAGCAGACAAGGCAACCCCAGGAAACTACGTACCTCAATCGGAGTGGTAGGTCTATGCCATGTTTTCACTACCTCTATCTTCAGTGTATCTACCTGTATACCAGCATCTGATACAATATGGCCCAAGAAGGCTACTGAATTCAACCAAAATTTACATTTAGAAAATTTTGCATATAGCTGGCGATCTTTGAGAATCTGGAGCACTGTCCGTAGATGATCCTGGTGATCTGCCTCTGAACGGGAATACAAAAGAATATCACCGATAACTACTATCACGAACAAGTCCATGTATTGTATGAAAACGTTGTTTATCAGGTCCATGAACACTGTTGGGGCATTTGTCAGTCCAAAGGACATGACTAGAAATTCAAAGTGGCCATATCTGGTCCTGAAGGTAGTCTTTGGAATATCTCTTTCACGAACCCGGACCTGATGATATCCTGACCTTAAGTCAATCATTGAAACATACCTCGCTCCTTGTAGCTTATCAAACAAGTCGTCTATTCTGGGTAGCGGATACTTATTCTTGATAGTGACTTTATTCAACTGCCGATAATCTATACACATACGGAGGGAGTTGTCCTTCTTTCTCACGAATAGTACTGGCGCACCCCATGGGTGAGGTACTCGGCCGAATAAAGGCCTTGTCTAGAAAATCCTTCAATTGTTCCTTTAGTTCTCTAAGTTCAGCAGGAGCCAACCGGTATGGAGGATTAGATATAGGCTGAGTGCCTGGTAATAGATCAATTGCAAAATCAATTTCCCTTTCTGGGGGAATACCAGGAAGCTAATCTGGAAATACGTCGGGAAATTCATTAACCACTAGAATAGACTGAAGGGTAGGAGGCTCTGCCCGAACATCCTGTACTCTGACAATATGATAAATACACCCTTTCGCTATCAGTTTTCTCGCCCGGAGATAGGAAATAAACCTTCCTTTTGGCGTGGCTGTACTACCTCTCCACTCCCATACTGCCTTCCCTGGAGAGTGGAATCGGACAATCTTGGTCCAACATTCGACATTGGCATAGCATGGAGCTAGCCAATCCATACCCATAATGGCATCAAAATCAACCATTTCTAAGTCTATCAAGTCTGTCGTAGTCTGATGACTGGCAACCTCTACTGTACACCCCCAATAGACCCTTCTGGCTATAATAGAGTCACCAATGGGTGTATACACTGAAAAAGGTCATTGAAGCAATTCTGGCATAATACTAAACTTCCAAGCCACTAATAGTGTAACGTAGGACAAGGTTGATGCAAGATCTATCAACACATAAGCAGGATGAGAGAAAATGTTCAGCATACCTGTCACAACATTTCATGACGACTCTGACTCCTGTCGCCCTGGTAGCACATAAGTACGGCCTGGGCCGGTACCTAAACTGGAGGCCCCTGATCTGCCTCGGCCTCTGCCTGCTGAAACAGAGGGCCTACGCCCTGCCGAGGATACTGGAGCTCGTGATCCTGCAGAGGACCTATCCTGTCGATCCCGGTCACCCTGACCCCTAGCTGGACAATTCCTCATCTGGTGACCCTCCTGTCCACAAATGTAGCATGCTGTGGAACCATAACTGCATGCTGTAGAGTGGCGTCGACTGCAAATAGGGCAAAGTGGTATTGTCAACCCACTCTGCTCCAGTCCCCTTGGCTGCTGTGAACCTACTACTCACGAACCTTCGCCGGGCTCTGGCTGCCCTCGACAACTAGACCTGCTCCTCTGCCGCTACGGTGGAGGCGGGGGTCAAGGCGTCCTATCTAATAACTGTGGCCTAGGTCCTCCCCGGGACTCCTCCTGTAATTCACCCAGTCTGTCCCTTCGGCACTGCTCTTGACTTGTCCTCTTAATCTCTCATTGCCGCTGTCTGATACCCTCAATATTCTGAGTTAAAGCCAACACACGAGCGATATCTATATCATCTCGCGATGTTGCTGTGATGCAGGTCTCAACATATTCCGGGTTCAGCCCCATAATAAAGCGGTGTACCCTGGATAGCATTGTGTCCACAAAAGCTGGTGCATATCAAGCCAAGGTATCAAACCGCATGGCATATTCCCCGACACTCATCGACCCCTGCTCCAAGTGTAGGAACTGATCAACTCGGGCCTGTCGAATCTCCCGCGGTAGGTAATGATCCAAGAAAGCCTCTGGGAAGCTGGGCCAGGTCGGAGGGGAAACATTCCTCCCTCGAGACCTTTTCCAACTCTCATACAACAGCACGGAGATGTCCCATAGCCGGAATACCGCCAACTCAACCGAATCTGTGGGTGTAGCATGCATCACCCTGAAAATTCTTTGCATATGGTCTAAGATGTCTTGAGGGTCCTTGGTCCGATCTGTCCCTGTAAATTGCGGGGGACTTAGTGCTAGGAACTCTCGGACCCTCGAGGTACTAGGCCCTCCTAAGGATTCTGCAAATGTAGGTGGAACTGGCTGGCGCTGAGCAACCATCATCTGGGCTAGCATAACCACTGCGCTCCTGACCTCCTGGTTGGATGGTACGGTTATAGAAACTGCTGGAGGCGGTGCCGTCACACCAGCCATCCCAAGCGGCTCCTGACGTTGTGGAGACTGCTGGGGAGGTCGAGATGATACCTCTGTATCGTCCTCAAATCAGGTTGATTCCGACTGAGGCTGAGGCAGCCTGCTGGTGCCCTCTCCTACTACTACATCTAGCCTCCTGCCTGTCGTAGGGTGTCGCTGGTCCGACAATTCTCTATAAGCAGAAGAATATAATGATCTTAGGGACTCAACCCTATACTGTACCGCTCTATAGCACAACTGAATAAGAAGAAATTGTAACCATCCTATCATGCCTTGTAGCCTCCTGCCTATAGTATGTGGTGCAAAACACATCCATAGGCAAGACTCTACTTAGCACGACTTGCAGACTCCCTAGGATATGACCTGCTCTAATACCAAGTTTGTCGCGCCCCACCTTGGGAGGCAGGACTGGCACTTGGTGCCCTACTAGGACATGAACTGCTGAGCTGACTGATCCTAAACACCTCTGGTGTCGGGCTGACTCTAACTCTAGAATCAAGAAAACAACGAGCTGTATAGCGGCTCTAAATACAACCCCCGGCTGACAAGGCCTATAGCCACCTGTGAAAATAAACAGCTAACCAGAGACAAAAAATCATAGAGAGTCCTATACGGGCTGACAAGGCCACCATGATATCTAGTTATAACTAAAAAGTAAAATCAGATGCTAAATTGGACTATGACCGATAAGTCCACCAATCAACAGCTAAGAAGGGCCCCACACGACCAACACACATAATCTAAAACAAATATGGGCCCCACACAACCAATTTCATCTAACCACAGGGAAGTAACATAATATGCAAGCCTCTAGGAGTAATAGATGGTCGGAATAGGGCCCCGACCAACCCATACTGTATAAACAAAAGGAATAAACCTCTATCACACAAGCTCGGGAATAAGAGAGATGATGGTTTCGTACGGCTGACTGGAACTAAGAGGGACCTTCTCCTCATTTATTTGTACCTGCAGGCAAGTAATGCAGCCCCCAGAAGAGGGCTTCAGTACCACAAGTACTGAGTATGTAAAGCAGTAACTTTAAATAACTGAAAGTAAGGGAATAGAACTGACAATAACTGAAGTAAAGAAAACAAATTGAAGATGACTGAAGTAGTGAAATCAGGGCAAAACATAACTATAATAAGGAGGGTAGGGTTCATACCTGACAAATGAGGCGTCTTACTATCTAACTATCAGTAACTAAAGCAAGCATAAACCTCGCCTGGCCACCATAGGCCGAAAGGTACAATAGCACAGAATAACCCACCTGGGGCCCCATTACCCTAGTGAGTACACCTCAATCTATATACCCATATCCAGGTCATACTAAGTCAACTACAAGCTATAAGTGTCCTGCCGATTCTCTGGGTCTGCAACTGGGCCCGCTCGGCCCCTGACTGTAGCTGTGTCTAAGTTTGGAGGACTCCTGATATCTACACCCCGAGCGTAAGCACTCGGCGGGGGTGTGTATAAGGCCAAACACGGAATATGATGATCTGGATCCCCATCTTCATCCCTTTTGGATGGCATGCCGCTCCGTAGAGCGACATATCCTCGCCTCTGGCGGGCGGCGACACCACTATTAACCCTAGGGTGGTCACGGAAGCTATACAGGTATAATCCAGTCCAAAACAATACAATTTACGAGTCTCAACTGGAAACAACAACTAGATATGATAACATACTCCTGACATACTTTACTGGGATTCGTACTGGACTACTATGCTGAAGAAACTAACTTGCCAAAAAAAAATGGCTTAACATACCTTATTCACTGTTTACCGATTAACTAGAGAGTTTCGGCTCGTGTTCAACTGCCCTTCTCAACTGTAATCATATTTAACGGAAGAATAGTGTTGCTTTATTACTATATTCGAAGAAAACGATAGCTTTTATATACATATACTGACTATGCTTCAACTTATCGAAAGACGATCAAAAATTTGTAATTTCTTGGGAACCTAGAAAGGAGAAATACTTACTTTAGGCACGTGATCATATTGACACTAGTTTGGAATAATTTCATCAACTTAAGCTCGGTGGGATGATTATTTTTCCGGCATATTTTACTAAAATAACTCTGCAGCGATGCTCCCTACAGCTTTATACTTCAATACCCAGAGTTAATATGGATTTGGATGGCATTTAGCGGCGTAATCGAATGATTATTAAATGTTTTATTCGGTTTCCCTCTATTCTGGCCGTGATTATTTGGATAACGATCTAACTTTTTATTGTGAGACCTTTATATACTTGAGGCAGCAGACAAGGAAATGTGGCACTCTGCCCATCGCGCTGATTTTGCTCCGTGCCACGTTGGCTAACACGGAGGAGCTGCTCCGTGAAACTTTGCCCCTCTAGGTAGCTTGGTTCAGCCTCCTCTTATGAAATCCTGACTTGGCACTCATTCGGCCTTTCCCTGGGCCCTTTCCTCATACATATGGCACTCGAACGCACTCAACCAATATATGAATAGGCCGACTAAACATTATAAACTTACGGGGTGTGACAAAAATCCTGTGATTTATGTAAAGGCTTTTCATTAATTCCTAAGCTCTAGGGTCCTAAACTACGTCGTTTTAACCTATTAAAGGTGGTTTTAAGAGGGGAAAACTATCCTAAATTGTTCATTCATCCATGCAAAGGAATAGGAGGTGGTAAAGTGGTGATCTAGGGTAATTCAAGGCTTCTTCTTCAATTTCCTCTTGGGCTATCAAGGGAGTGTAGAGATTTACTCAAAATTAGGTATCTAGGGTTTTTAATGGGTGGTTTAATCCACACCCATTCCCAAGTTCTCCCTATTTCATGAATTCCTACAACTCAATTCTTATGGGGTTTTAACCCAACACATGAATCTTCAAGTAATCGATATAAGTATGTTACTAGCATGTTGAAATTTATGGGTTTTGATTAATGGGCAGATTTTATATTGTTTTCAATCACTATCTTGTTTACTAAGTGTTTTAAGTTCATGATGCCTATCTATGAGGAGACCATGAAGGTTGTATTTTTATGATAGTCCAAGCATGAAGTCAATTATCGATTTTAAAGCATGTCTCTAAGTTATATATGTTTTATGATCATGGTTTCAATTAAATTGAGAATTTCAACTATGTTTAAGTATTGGGCAATGCCCACATGTCAATCATGACTTTACGACTTATGATTATGGCAGACACACTGGCCCGATTGCATGGCTAGTTCATGAACATTCAAGCATGTCTATGATTATCACGATTTAACTAGCCCATGCATGTCATGTATGTTATCATATGAGAACTTTAAATGCTTTGGGAGTAGTATTTAACACTAAGTAGGTTCAGGGCCTAGGTTACGTCCCGAATATCATAACTACGTGCCACAATAAGTCATGTTTGGGACCTCCCTTAAGACTGTCCCCTTTTGCCCTAATGGACCTTTCATGAGTGATATCACGCCTTTCATGGTTCTATTCTTGGCAAGGTATGAACAGCCTCCCGACTAGGTTTATAGGTCGGGCCCCATGTATGCTTATATGGGGTATGTCAGTTATAAGATCTCCCACTGTTCCTCATTGTTTGTGCATGCTTATCATTTCGATTCTTGGCTCAAGTCATGTTTTATAATGTTTTCTCTCATATCTATGTTTACGATGAGTTTACGAATATTTTAAAAACCTTGAGCCTTACGTTTCATTTATGATTTCAGTGTTATGATCATGTCGTCCTACTCTCTTGAACTTTATGCATTTAAATGTACGTTTTACTTACATTGCATACTTGGTACATTCCACGTACTGACCCGCATACTTACTATGCTGTATCATTTCATGATACAAGACCCGACTCTCAGGCTCATCCTCGTCAGTAGTCCATTTAGAGCTTGCTATCAGCCATTTTTGGTGAGTCCTTATGTTCCAAGGGCCATATGTTCAGACTTTGATGTTTCTTTCAATTTTCAGTATTGTAGGGTTAGTTGGGATGTTGTCCCATCAATTGGTTTCTTATGATTAGTGGCTTTCAGACTAATTGTAGTACTTAGCTGTCAAGTATGGATTTTGTGTCACTTTTCTATCTTATGCTATGATTTCGTTTCTGCCATGATTTTATGTTAAGTCTTCCGCTTTCCCTGAATGAATTAGATGTATGCTCATGCCATGGGTCGACTTGGGGCCTCTCGGGGTTCCTTTTCCCATGTCGCGATTCGGGCCTCCGTTCGGGTCGTCACAGTCTCCCATACACTTCCTCAAAATGGACACGTGAAAGACTGGATGCTCTAAAATCAATTATGTAGGTAACTCTAACTCGTATGCCACAAATCCAACTCTCTACATATTCCTGTAAGGGCCAATATACCTCAGGTCGAGTTTCCCTTTTCTCTCGAATAACACGATTGCTTTCATCTGCGAAACCTTCAAGAACACCAATCATTAATACTGGACTCCATGTATCTACTCCGCACATTTGCATAAGATTTTAGGCAGCTTTAAGCAGTTCTCAACTTAATCGGACCAAGGCTAGTTCAAGTAATTCTGCCTCTCCAACTTCAAGACTGACAATAGGTAATCTATATCTTCTCCCATATAAATCCTCATAGGGAGCAATCAGAATACTGGCATGGTAGATATTATTGTACGCAAACTCAATAAGCGGTAAATGATCATCCTAATTGGGCTTGAAATCAAGAATGCATGCTCTCAACATGTGCTCGAGCATTTTATTGGTGCGTTCGGCCTAACCATCCGTCTGCAGGTGGAAAGTTGTACTCAGGGTAATGCTAGTACCCAAACCTCTCTAAAAAGAATTTCAAAAGTGAGCTTTGAATTGAGCACCTCTATCTGAAATGATAGACACTAGGGCTCATACAGTCAAACAATCTCTCGGATGTATAACTTGGCACAAGCTTCTTCTGAATCTATAGTCTTGACAGGTAGGAAATATGCTGACTTGATGAGTCGGTCCACTATAACCTAAATTGAATCATGCTTATGGAATGAGTGAGGTAGACCTGTCACAAAATCTATATTCATTATCTCATATTTTCGCACTGGCAATTCTACACTCTAGGCTAGGCCTCCTGACCTCTGATGTTCTACCTTCACTTGCTAACAATTTGAACACTTGTCGATGCATTCTACTATGTTCTTCTTCATAATAGCCTACCGATATATCTCCTTCAAGTCATGATACATTTGGTGGAACCTACACGGATAGAGTATCAAAAAATATGCACCTCCTTCATGATTCTCTACCAAAGCCCATCCGTATTCGGGACACACAACCTGCCTTAGTACCTTAGAGTACCATCTCCCCTTTACTCGAAAGCTCTAGTCCTGTGCTTGTGAAACCCCCTTCTATTGGAACAATGTGGGATCATTATACTGCTTTCCCTTCATTTATGCCACTAAGGATGATTATACTCTATTTAGTTCCACAACACCGCCATCCTCAAAGTCTAATAAGTGGACCCTTAGGCTTGAAAAGTTGTGAACATATCTAGTTAACTCTTCATTGCTTCTTTCAATATGATCCAAGCTCCCAATGGAGTGTTGTCTAAGAGCATCAGCTACTGTGTTAGCCTTTTATGGGTGATACAAGATGTAAACGTTATAGTCCTTAAGCAACTCGAGCCATCTCCGTTTCCTGATATTCAATTCTTTTTGCTTAAAGATATATCGAAGACTCTTAGAATCTATGAAATGACCACATGGACTCCATACAAACAATGGTTTCACATCTTAAGCACAAAGATCACTACAAGCAATTATAGATCATGTTCCGAGTAGTCATTCTCTTGAACCTTTAGCAACCTGGAACCTTACTTTTCCATTCTGCATCAACACATACCCGAGTTCTATCCCTGTTGTATTCAATTCGATCTTCAACTCTTGAAAGCTCTTTTCATAAGCCTCTAACCACTAAAACTTAGTCTTCTTCTGAGTCAACTTGATCAGTTGAGCAGGTATAGAGGAGAATCCCACCACAAAACTTTGATAGTAGCTTGCTAAACCCAGGAAACTCTTGATATTTGTGGGGGTTGTGGGTCTCGCCTAATCCTTCACTACCTTAATCTTCTAAAAATCTACCTTGATACCTTCACCAGACACCACGTGGCCTAAGAAGGCTACTGAATATAGGCAAAACTCACATTTAGAGAACTTAGCCTACAGTTGGCAGTCTCTAAGTGTTTGCAACATAATTTTGAGTTGTTTGGCATGTTCACCCTTATATCTCAAATACACCAATATGTCATCAATGAATACTATCACACACAAGTTAATATATAGTTTAAACACTCTATTCATAAAAACCATATAAGCTAGTGGTTCATTACTCAAACCCAAGGACATGTAAAGGAATTCATAGTGTCTGTATTGAGTCCTGAAAGCTGTCTTCACGATATCCTCTACTTTGACCCTCAACTGGTGTTACCTTGGTCTAAGGTCAACCTTGGAGAAACACTTGGCTCCCTGAAATCGATCAAACAAGTCATCAATCCTCGGTAATAGGTACTTGTTCTTTATGGTACAATTATTCAATTGGCATTAACAGATGCTTATCTATAAGGTTCCGTCCTTCTTTCAGGAAAATAAAACTAGTGTGCCCTATGGTGAAATTCTCGGTTGAATAAATCCGTTATCAAGTAGATCCTTCAATTGCTCCTTCAACTTAGCTGGAGTCATTCTATATAGGGGAATAGAAATAGGCTTTGTCTCGGGAATAACATCAATCCTGAAGTCAATCGCTTTCTCTCGAGGAATCCTCAATAATTCATCTGGGAATACCTCTGGAAATTAACTAACAATCAGTACTAACTGAAAATTCACCACTCTGACATTAGTGTCCCTCACCTGACAAGGTGGTAGACACCTTTTGAAATCAACTTACTTTTCTTAAGATAATAAATAAACCTACCCTTTTGCACTACAACTTTTTCCTTCCATTTTAACATAAGCTTATTTAGAAACTGGCAGGAAATTACCTTTGTGTGACAATTTAGGCTAGCAGAACATGAGGAAAACTAGTCCATACCCATGATAATGTCGAAGTACCTTTTTTAATTCAACAAGATTGGCTTTAGTATCATTGTAGCGCACTATGACTATGCATTTTTTGTATACTTGCTCAAAAAATACTGACTCACTGATTAGAGTGGATCCTGAAAAATGTTAAGGGAGTTGTTCGGTATGTAACCCAAACCTCTGAGCAATATACAGGGTCACATATTATAAAGTTGATTGAGGATCCATACGAGCATATACATTAAGGGCAGAAACTATATGTATAATCAGTAGCAACATCTGGAGATGCCTTTAGGTCCTTGTAGCCTACTAAAGCATATAAGTAGTTATGTCCACTACTTTTGCTCACACCATGCCCCTACTGGGCCTGAGTACCATGAGATGAAACTAGAGCAGTACTATGGCATCTAGTTGCACTACTCCTAGCCCTCTAGCCTTAGTGGGATAGTCCCTATGGAAATGACCCTATGGCCCACATCTAAAGCATCTACTTGCCCCTAATTAACACTCTCCCGAGTGTCTTCTTCCACACCTTCTACATAGGGGAATTTGCGGGACAATCTGAGACATACTAGTATGGTAAAAAGATCTTAAAGTTCTGTAACCATAGCCCCAACTATTGTGGCCTGCTGATCATTTCTGGACCTCTAGGACAGTGCACTAGCTGTGGATAGAGTAGGCCCAGATGAATATTAATATAATATAGGTCTGTTGTTGCCCTTTCTATAACTGTTATCATGGCCAACTGATCTAGCCTTTTTGCTCCAATGTTGCTTTTTGTCCGGTTAGCTCGCTTGTTTGCGGTCTTCAATCAGTTGGGCATAAACCATCAACATAGTTATATCCTTATCCTTTTAAAGTAAATCTACCGCATGCTCACCTTCTATTGCCTTCCTAGGACATATATAAATTGAAGCGCCTTGGCTCGGTGACCATCGTTGTAACAAATTGGGCCAATTATGTGACCTTGAGGCTATACTCCCTCATTCTCATACTGCTCTGCATGAGAATCACAAACTCTTTGGTCTAGTCTTCCCTCAATTCAGGGGTAAGAAGTGATCAATGAAAGCTTCCATAAGGTCATTCCACACCACTGGGGTTGAATCATCCTCTCTGGACATCTCTCACTATTCATACCATGTGTTAGCAACACTCTTCAACTAATAGGAGGCGAGCTCAACTCCCTATGTTTCTCTAACATGCATAACTAAGAGAATCTTCTAAATTTCATCAAGGAATCCTTGAAAATCGTCTTCAATAATGGAACCCACGAAGATTGGAGGCTCATACTGAGAAATCACTTGATCCGAGAAATACATTCCTGATTCTGTGAGCTAACATAAATAGGAGCATATTTCTGTTGTTGGGACAAGGCTTCCATGAGTCAGGTTAGCATCTAAATCACTCCCCTAAAAACTAAATATGAAGTACTGAGCTTTTAAGGAGGAAAGGCCTCTGAGTTCCCTGCTGGGTCTACTATCGAGGGACAAGATGATGGCCTAACTGGTTGGCCAGCTAAATAACCCATGGGATCCCATTTGCATTCCCTAGGTTTAAGGTAACTATAACACCGCAAAAGTTCCTAATACCAAACCTCAGACTTAGAATGAAAAACTAAAAGGAAATCAGAAAACTTTCCTCAGAACGACTCGTTAGACAAGTCATTGTTAGAAACAATGACCCGTTAAGACAGTCGTTGGTTGTTAGTAGATTATTTCCTCAGAATCAATGAATGGTAGAATTATCCATCATTAGAATTAATCAGCAATCGTATTGGCCGTTATGACAGAGCCCAGAAACTTGACAAAAATCCACCCTGGGCCAACGAGCCAACGACGAGTCATTGGAGGATGTAACGACTCATCCTATTGAGTGATAAGATGGAATCCAAAAAGTGTTCAAGATCATTCCAGTGAACATGGGTGGAAAAAAAGACCTGTTGTATCATATAACAGGTTGTTTTGTCTATCCGTTAGGAGAGGTTCAAAATTGTCACAATCTGAGCGAATGCTCGAATCGTGACACGGGACAAGGAGCTCCGAGAGACCCAAAGTTAACCCATGGAATAAGCATACATCTAATTCATCAAGAAACTGAATAATCAACAACCCAATTATAGCGGAAGTCTAACTTGAAAATAACATAAAAATGTGAAATCTGAAGCTGAATACATACATATGTCCGAATAGCCTCCAAACAGGATGAGTTCATGGGACAAGACCCATACTAACTCTACAAGCTAAAATCGAAATACATAAAGAAAAGCTGAATAGTCTAGTCCTCGAAAGTTGAAGACTCACCAAAAAAGCAACGCTAACTCTGACAGGTTAACTAAGAGCAGGGCTGAAGCTGAGAGTCGGATCCTATATCATGAAATGATACAACATAGAAAGTATGTGGTCAGTACGTGGAATGTATCGAGTATGAAAGGTATGTGAAACCTCTAAAGTAAGAATCATTTAAGGGCAATGCATTAATTAAATATAAACAACAATAAACTGAGAGTAGGGCTTGCATGTATTCTTTCTAATATCATGGATCTCTTCATAATATGCCATAGCATAATTTTATAACATCATAACTGAATCAATTTACTCAAAGATGAACATTGAATCAAACCTGATTTAGAAAATTCATTTACATAAATATCATAAATAATGAATATGCATATCTGAAACCATGAGGAACAATGGGAGACTCGTCTTTTAACTGACATACCACGATAGATCTTACATGGTCCCAACTATCACACTCAAGTGGGTAGAGCCATCCAAAGCCTTGCCAGGGCTAGGGACGATACCATGATATCGATATCAAGATGAAGGCCCATTTGGGCAAGGGGAAGCTCACAAGAGAGGTCCCAATTCATATATATAGCATAAACCTATGTTGGCGCGTAGTTCTGAGGCATAGGGTGATCGACCCATAGCCTACTCGGTGCTAGATAATAATCCTAAAAAAATGAATATGCTCTACACTGTTCTATAATGATGCTCAACATCGTCAATTAACAAAGCTCAATAGTCAATACATCTCAAATATAAAATCATGCATATGAGAAGTGACGCACCCTCATTCGCGCATCCGCAAGTGTACGGGTCGTGAAAGTAATATAGTGGTTCTTTTTAAGAATCGGAATGTTGAACCCACAGGGACTGGACCCATTCCTCTAACTATCCATTTCAAGTGTGATCTTAACTTTCGCAAGTGTCGGTTATAGATGTTTTCGAGGGAGATTTAATTAAGTCTAGTTTTGGTCAACGAAATATCATGAATTTACTCTAGGAGCAACATAGAGTTAAAACCAGATAATCATGCGATGCTACGATTTGCATTGGTTTAAGCATGGAACTATCAATTATTATTTCACATAATTAGAATTGCATGTTCATGGTCTTTCGAGCCTCTAAACACGGCAAACTAGCCTCACTGCATCATTGTGAGCGAGGATGTTGATTTCTAGTTCGCGGGCAATTAATTATGTTGTGGTTTACGAGGAAACGATTAGGGACTTTCGCGCGTCTAACCATTTAAATCAACTTACCTTTACAACTACTTCTTCGAGTGGTGTTGTGATAATCCTAAGTTGGTCTCTTAATAACCTCCGTTTATCAACCAAACAAGGTGTTAGGTATATTTCTATCCTAACACGAAATTATATCGTGAGATACAAACATGCTCCCTACATTCTCATGTACTGACCTAGGTAATGCTTTCTCAAGCCAATGCCCAAGCTAACATATATGCTTTCATGGTGATCAATCAAAAAAACAACCAACAATCCAGAATGCACGACGAAAACAATAATCAATAACTTAATTCCAAAACAATTTCATAAAATCACAATCATAATTCATGGCTTCAATCCTAGAGGAAGGGTTCTTGCCATTCATGTTCGTAAAACTACTACTAACTACTATTAAACTAATATACTTACAAGAATTTGGTAGATGAGAAGGGAATTTGCCAAACCCTAAACGAGTTCTCCCACTTCTCCCTTCACTCCTAGGTAGTTTTCCAGAATAAAATCGTGACCCATTGGAATTAGGAGCTAAGGGACCTATTTATAGTAAATGGAAAACGTGCATAATTCAGCCTGTCGTGGAACGGCTCCGTGTCACGGAGTGTATCGCGGAGCACTGCCTCCGTGACACGGAGGTAACGCGAAAGCTCTTTGGAAATTGCCTCTGGAAGCCGAAATTGCCGAGTGCCACCACGTTGGCAGCGTGTCACGCTGCTTGGGAAGCGCATTGGCCTTGCTCTGTCACGCAGCTGGCACGGCGTGGCACATTGCTGGCGCGCTGGTGCTGCCTGCCTGCCGCGTCTGCTCCCGACTCCATTCTGCTACTTCACCAACTTATTAATTAGTTCCTCAAAATCATTGAAACCTAAAAAACAAGGACTAATCATGTTGGTTAGCACATATATTCACATTTATATAAAAACACATGAAAATGTATACAATTACTTAGCTAAACAAGACTAAATTAAGTTCTCAAACATCACTCGGGCATGCTATTTTGCCCGAGATCAAGAAGCTTTAATTCAAAACATACCACAAGTTGATTAGTATAATTGGGAGCCTTCACTCCAAAACCATGTGGTAAGCTATGCATAGGGAATCATTGACACAAACATACCACAAGCAAAAAATATAATTGGTAGATTTCTCTCCAAAATAATGTGGTAAGCCTTATTCGGTAAAATCATCATTTATACTCAACATGTGGCTATTGCCCAAAGCTTTATCATACTAGATGACGCTAAATTCATATAAAAAATATCAATTATAACATGGGTAGCTTTAAAACATGCTTTTATTAATATCACCTCATCATCATCACTTAATCATTATAAATCTCACTTTTCATGAGCATCTCATCAATAGGCTTTTAAATTATAAAACTAGAAACATGAACTTAAATTGGAAACATTACAAAAATTTCCCATGCTTTATAATTCGATAATAGAATCATAATCAATTCATACCCATGTGTAGAAATAGATAATTCATGCATTTGGGTAAAAAACATCCATAGATATATCATAGATTTTTCATACTTCTAGAGAGGAATTGGGCATGGGTGTGGAAGAAACCACCCGTTCACGACCCTACATACTTGATGGAGGCTGAATCTTACTCTCCCTTGAATGCCCAAAGGAAGATTGAAGGAGAAAACCTTGAATCACCCTTTATCACCTCTCTATGACTCTTCTATTGTTTTGCATGCATGAATGAAGACTTTAGGATAGTTTCCCGCTCTTAAACCCACCGTTCATAGCTTAAACGACCTAGTTATGGATCCTAGAGTTTAGGAATTACGAAAACACCCCTACTTAAATCGCAGCTTTTTGCTGATTTCTAGTCCCCACGAGGGACTGGACCACTCATCCTCTAATGCCATGACTCGTGGCCACAAACCATCAAGTACACTGCTAAATTTCCATCAAGGGACCCCACGAATCGTGTTGGCGGACCACGACTCATGGTCTCCACCCGTTATCCTTACAGCTCATAATTTCCTTGCCAAATCCCCAGTCCAGACCACGGGTTACTCCACGAGTTGTGTGCCCTGCCCACAACTCATGGTTATTCTCGTTGTGACCCCTCAAGACCAAACTCCTCTTTCCTTGACCACGAGTCACCCCACAACTCGTGGTCCCTCCTCACGGGTCACCTAACGACCTGTTCTGTGATCTAGTGTAGAATTTTAGTTTTTCTTTATTTCAACTCCCGGGTTTGATATTTGGGCTAATGGGGTATAACAATATCTCCCCCTTGGGAACGTTCGTCCTTGAATGTTGGAAAACATATAGAAAAGCAGAGATATGCAATTATCGCATTTAAATACTGATTATTTAAACCGAAATCAGTCGGAATGACTACCACCAATTCAAACTATATAGCTGAACTAAATTCATGAATCATACACACACTCGTACACATAAAAGAGACTTCTGCACATGAACTAAACATGAATTAAATAGATTCATAGGGAAAAATTGATACCTCAAGCTAACACTAAATTGGTAGAGAATAATTTTGGGTATCAAGACATCATATCTACTTCGGCCTCCCACGTAGCTCCTTCAACACTTTGATTCCTCCATAACACTTTAACTGAAGCTACTTCTTTGTTCCTTAGGCTTCCAATCTGTTGATCTAGTATTTCCTCTAGAATCTCCTCATGGATAAGGATGTCTCTTACACCAACACTGTCCACCGAGAAAACTAAAGCTGGATCACCCAAACACTTCTTCAAAAGCGATACGTCAAACACAAGATGCACGGAAGATAACTCTTAGGGCAACTCCAACTTGTTTGCCACCTTACCAACCCGTGTAACAATCCAATAGGGGCCAACACAATGAGGGATAAGTTTCCCTTTCTTTCCAAAGGGAATTATTCCCTTCATGGGAGATACCTTAAAAAACACCCAATTATCAACCTAGAACTCAAGTTCCCTCCTCCTTACATCGGCATAGGACTTTTAACGACTCTGGGTAGTTTTCAACCTGTCTCTTATCAATTGAACCTTCTCCAATTCTTCATGAACCAAGTCCCGCCCTATCATTGCCGCCTCATTAACCTCAAAAAATCTGATGGGCGACCTACATCTCCGCCTGCAGAGAGACTCAAATGGCACCAACTGAATACTAGCGTGATAGCTGTTATTGTAGGAAAACTCGATCTGTGGCAATTGATCATCCCAACCACCTTTGAAGCCAATCACGCATTCCCTCAACATGTCCTCGAGGGTCTGAATTGTCTGCTCCACTTGACCATTGCTCACAGTTTGGACACTTGGCTACAAATTCTGCAATATCCTTTTTCATGCAATTCCACCAATAGATTTCCCATAGGTCATGATTGTTATACCCTGGGAGCTCAAATATCGAACCCGGGAGTTAAAATGGGAAAGTTGGAAAAGAATTGATGTTGCAGGCACAGGACTACTGATGAAACGACTTTGTGAGGAGATCCTACGAGTCATCAGGTGACTCGTGGGAAGGCCTAGAGTGATCAAAGGATCGAGATCCCCACGAGTGAAGTAATGACTCGTGGTCAGCCACCACGAGCCTTCATGTCAATCCTGAGGTGCGGTTTGAAGGTTAAAAGAGGATTTGTACAGTGTACTTAACGGATGGGACCCCACGAGTCATGGTCTATCCCAATGACTTGTGAGGTGAGTCGTGATCAAGCAAGATTGTTTTTCATGAATGTTAAGACAGTGTACATGATGGAAGGTGACCATGAGTCACGGTCTCGAGGCACGAGTCATTATGTCCCCCATTACGAGCCCCAGTAGATCAGTTGACCAGTGTATTTGACGGGCGACTTGACGAGTCGTAAGGGTCACCTAGCAGTTATTTCCTGCGAAATAGTAAGGGCTTTCTCATAATTTACTAAGTTCCTAAGACCTATACTACATCATTTAAGGCTCATTTTAGTGGGTTTTAAGCAGGGTAAAACCTATTCTAGGCCATTACTCTCATGCATGCAAGTTTGAATGTTTGAAGGGAAGGTTCAATATGAAATCTTAAGGTTTCAAATTTGAATATCAGCTGGGAAATTAGAGGGTGTTAGAATTCACTATTTCTAGGTATGTAAGGCTATGAGTGGGTGTTTTTTTCCACACCCATGCCTATTCCCTATAAAATAAGCTGAAATTGTCTATGATCAAGTATGGGGTCTTGCCCAATTACATGATTCTTAAATCTCTACACATGGGTATGATTAGATTATATTTATATTGATGATTTATGAAGCTTGGGCTGATTCTAAAATGTTTTTCCCTATAAACATTGTTTTCCAAAATTTGAATCTAAAACGCTCATGGGTGAAGAGCTCATAAAGGAAGAGATTTTTTATAAATGTGTTATGATGACGAAGTTGATGATGAAAAACATGTTTCTAGATCTACCCCTGATTATGTAGTTGTTTTTTAAGTGAATTGATTAGATCCAAGTATGGAAGAGCCTTGGGAGATGCCCACATGTCGATTCAAAGTTATGATTTTCTCGACATAAGGTTATCACATGGTTTGAAGTGTAATTTTCCAATTTTTATTATAATTCTGGCTTGTGGTTTGTTGAATAAATATTTCTATACATAGCTTACCACATGATTCGAAGTAGATTCTCCCACCTATGATTGAGCTTGTGGTATGTTTCAAAATAAAGCTTCTCATAAGCATGAATTTATAATTGAAATGTATGGTATTATTGAGCTTTATCGACGGACAATGTTGAGCTTTATTTTATTATGATGTCAAGTTTATGCATGATTTCCCTGTTGAGCTTTGTCAATAGACAACATTGAGCTTCGTCTCATATGATGTGGACTCATGCATGATTTCATGTCGAGCTTCATCAATAGACGATGTTGAGCTTCATTATATACAATGTAGAGCATTGCATGTTTTTGGGAGAAGAGTCTAGAACCGAGCGGGTTAAGGATCTATTACCCTATGCCCCAGAACTACGCACCAATGTAGGTTGATATTATTATATTATCGAAACCTCCCTTATGAGCTATCCCCGGCCCAATTGGCCCTTCTGCTTGATATCAGTATCATGGTATCGTCCATCGCCCTGATAAGGTTATGGATGGCTCTACCCACTTGAGTGCGATAGTTGGGACCACATAAGCTCTATCATGGTATGTCGGTTAAGTGACGAGTCTCCCACTGTCTATATCTTTCATATTTGCATATTCATTACTTATGATGATTACTTATGCATGCATGTTCATACAGCAAGGTTTGACTCATTGTTCAACTTTTGATATAAATGTTATGTTTTAGCTTTGAGTCATTCGAGTCAGTCACGATTTTATAAAGCTATGCATGGTCATGTTATGATGATAAGATTATGAATTCAGAAAGAATGCATGTATGCTTTCCCTCTGATGTTGAAAGCTTATGGTATATTATGAAATGTCTTAAATGATTTACTTTGCTTGAGCGGTTTCATTTATCTTGCATACTCAGTACAATCCATGTACTGACTGCATACTTTTTATGTTGCATCGTTTCATGATGCTGGATCTGGTTCTCAGTTTTAGCCCCGTTCGTAGTCGCTGATCAGAGTTAGCGCCTGCTTATTTGGTGAGTCCTCATCTTTTTTGGACTAGATCTTCAGTTGTTTAGATGTCCTTTTAGTTTCAGTATTGTTGAGCTAGTTGGGGGTGGTTCCCCATCAGGTCATCTAGATTAGAGGCTTATCAGACTTAGACGTATATTTAGCTTCAGTTATTTATTCTGTTGTTTGACTTCCACTGAGTTTATAATTATGTTTTCTTCATGTTTATCGGATGAGTTTGTTCAATGCTTATGCCATGGGTCGACTTGGGGTCTCTCGGGGTCCCTTTTCCTGTGTCTACGATCCAGGTCTATGCTCGAGTCATGACAACGATACATCTTGGTGGCACCTGAATGGATAGATACCGGGATCCATGAGCCTTGTGCAATATCTAACTCCTCATATCATCGACATTCGAAACACATAGGCGACCTTGGTACCGAAGCACACCATATCTCCCTTGGGAGAAAACCTCCACCTTCTAACTTCAAACAACTTCTTTCAACTTTACCAAAATCGGGTCCTCATCTTGTCTAGCTTTTATATCAGTCAGCAAGGACGATTCTGATCCGTTCTGCACAACAACGCCGCCATCGGTTGAGTCGATCAACCTAACTCCCAACCTTTCAAGTCGATGTACATCCTTCACCAGCTCCTTTTTCTCCTCATCCACATGGGACACACTCCCCATAGAGAGCCTACTAAGTGCATCCGCTACCACATTAGCCTTACCCGGATGGTAAAAGACACTCATATCGCAATCCTTTAGTAGCTCCAACCACCTCCTTTGTTTAAGAGTAAGATCTTTCTACATGAACACATATTTTAGGCTCTTGTGGTCAATAAATACATCCACGTGGACCCCATATGAGTAATGCCGCCATATCTTCAAGGCAAATACCACCATCGGCCAATTCAAGATCATGGGTCGGGTAATTCTTCTCATGGACTTTCAACTGTCTAGAGGAATATGCTATCACTTTCCTATGCTTCATGAACACACACCCAAGTTTGATCCTTGAAGTATCATAGTACACTACAAACCCATCGGTACCCTCGGGTAGGGTTAACACCGATGCAGAAGTAAGGCGAGTCTTCAACTCTTGGAAGCTCTTCTCACAAGAACCCGACCATTGTAACATCACCTTCTTCTGAGTCAACTTGGTGAAAGGTTCATAAATAGATGAAAAACCCTCAACAAACCTCTGATAGTATCTAGCTAAACCCAAGAAACTCCGAATATCTGAAGGATTCACCATTTTGGGCTAATTCTACACCGCCTCGATTTTCTGAGAATCTACCTTTTTTCCCTCACCTGATACCACATGGCCCAAAAATGCTATGGAGTCCAATCAAAACTCACAATTGAACTTGGAATACAATTGGCGATCCTTAAGAGTCCGAAGCAGTACTCTCAAATGAGCGGCATGCTCCCCCTCGCTCCGAGAGTATATATAAGGATGTCATCAATAAACATGATCACGAACATGTCCAGGTATGGCTTGAACACCATTTTCATCAGGTCCGTAAAAGCTGCAGGAGCATTCGTTAGTCCAAAATACATAACTACAAATTCATAATGACCATACCGCGTCCTAAAGGCTGTCTTCAGAATATCACATTCCCGAACTTTAAGTTGATGATACCCAGACCTGAGGCCTATCTTTGAGAAACACTTGGCACCCTGAAGCTAGTAAAACAAATTATCAATCCTGGGTAGAGGATACCTGTTCTTAACGGTGACTTTGTTTAATCGCCTATAGCCAATACACATCCGAAGGGAACCATCATTCTTTCGAACAAAGAGAATTGGTGCACCACATGTGGACTTGCTTGGTCTAATAAAAACCTTCTCTAACAAGTCCTTCAACTGCTCTTTCAACTCTTTTAGCTCAGCTGGAGCCATTCTATGGGGAGGAATAGATATAGGATGTGAGAAGGGAAGAAGGTCAATACTAAAATCAATCTCCCGCTCGGGAGGAACAACTGGCAAATCGTCAGACCTCTGGATACTCACATACTACTTGAACAAACTAGATAGTCGGGGTTTCGGACTCAATATCCTTAACCCTAACTAGATGATACATGCGACCCTTAGAAATCATCTTTCCATCCTTAAGGTCGGAAATGAAACTACCTACAGGCACGGCTAAATTACCCTTCCATTCTAAGACTGGCTCACCTTGAAATCTGAACTCAACTGCCTGGGTTCTACAATTAACTAAAGCATAGCATGCAAATAGCCAATCCATGCTGAGAATAACATCAAAATCGATCATGGATAACTCTATCAAATCTGCTGAGGTAACCTTATGAAGGACTGAGACTAGGCAACCTCTATACCCCCGTCTAGCTATAACCGAGTCACCTACTAGAGTAGAGACTGAGAAGGGTTTTGACAAGACTTCGGGACTGACTCCAAAGCTACTGGCCTCATAAGGCGTCACAAAATACAAGGCAGCCCCCGAGTATAGTAAAGCATAAACATCAATATAAAAACTCGCAACAGACCAGTGACCATATTCAGGGAGACCTCCTGCTCCTAACGGGATGCTAAAGCATAGAATTTGTTCTGGCGTTGGCCGCTAGTTGTGCTAGTAGATGCCCCTTGATGTGTTGTGCGCACGAGAGGGGCTTTTGAACTAGAAACTAGGCCTCGAACCCAAACCAGATCCTATCTCGCAGCTGGACAATCTCAAAGAATGTGACCAGGCTTCCCACACTAGAAAAAAGCACCAGAACCTGCCAAGCACTAGCTTGTGTGCCCTCGACCATATCTGCGACAAGATGGGATGCTAGAATCTGCGGGTCTACTACTCTGACCTTCGAGCCTGATGGTCGCCCTCTTAGATCATGTCTAGGCCTGGATACACACTCAATGTTGAAGATGCTGGGGCTGCTTTCAGTGCCCACCACCGGATCTCGTCTGAGAGAATCTGTGGTCATCATTCATGGCCCTCTTGGCCTCACTCTCTCTTGAATGTGTCACCTCAATCTGTTGGGCATACAACACTATCCATTCGAAATCCATATCCTGATGGAGCATAGTGGTCCTACAATCCTTATCCAAATAGCCCGCTACTTTGTGGACGAACCTACTCACCCGCGTCCTCTGATCGGCTACCAACTCTGGGGCATATTTCGTTAGGTGACTGAACTCAAGGACATACTCCTGTGCAGTCATTCCCCTTGATTCAAATTCATAACTCAGCTTCCTTCAACTCCCTCATCTCTCGAGGGAAGAATCGGTCTAGAAATACAACATGGAACTCTTCCCAAGTGATCGGGCCTACTCCTACGAACCTGCTATCCTTCCATTGGCAAAACCAGATATGCGCGAGCCTTTTTAACTGATAGAGGCTAACTAGGCATACTCAACCCCATTCATCCCCATGACTTAGGTGATCTTGATAATCTCGTCTATGAACTTGTGTGGGTCCTCATCTACCTTTGACCCAAAGAACTCTAGCGGGTTCATCCTCAAGAAGTGTCTAACTCGAGCTACCGCTGCATTTCCATTTTGCGGGACATGCGCAATGGCCTGCTGTTTGACTTGACTGGTCAAGGCCTATGCAAGCATCTGAATAGCAGCCCGAAACTCAGCATGAGCAACTGGCTCTGGTGCCTGGGGCTCCTAAACTGGTGGGGCTTGCTGATGCCCATGACCATTACCATCCTCATGGCCTCCACCATCTCAATTCCTCCTTCTGTTCATTCTTCGAGGAGCCATGATTTTCCAATCGCAAATAGCACGAATTAGAAGGATAGAAAGACTTTTCATCGCACGACATAGATCATGAAAGAAGGGAACATTTCCTAAACGTCTCGTAGCCTCTTCATCATAAGTGTGGCATGCTTCACACCCATGAAGAAGACTCTTCTCAACGCGGCTTTCAGACACCCTAAGACACTTCCAAACCTATTGCTCTGATACAAAGTTTGTCACGACCCAAATGGAGGCCCTGATCGTGACACGTGAAAAGTAGCCCCAAGAGACCCCAAGTCGAACCGTGGCATTAGCATACATCTAATTCAATCAAGAAACTGAATAATCACAACAAAATTATAGTGGAAGTAAAACTTGAGCATAACATCAAAATATGAAATACGAAGCTGAATACATACAGATGTCTGAATAGCCTCTAAACAGGATGAGTTGATGGGACAAGACCCCAACTAACTCAAAAAGTTGAAATTGAAATTCATATAGAAAAGCTGAATAGTCTAGTCCTCGAAGATGAGGACTCACCAACAAATCAATGCTAACTTTGACAGGCTGCCTAAGAGCGAGGCTGAAGCTGAGAGAAGGGTCCTATATCATGAAATCATATTAGCATAGAAAGTATGCGGTCAGTACGTGAAATGTACCGAGTAACAAGATAAGTAAAATTGCTAAAGTAAGTAAAAATCATTTAAAGGCAATGCATTAATTTAACATAAACATCAGTAAAATGAGAGTAGGGCTTGCATGCATTCTTTTTGGAATTATGATCTTTTCATAATATGACATGACATAACTTTATAACATCATAACTGAATCAATTGACTTAAAGCTAAATTCTGAAATTTATAAGTAAAAGTTGATCATTGAGTCAAACCTTCTTTAGAACATGGATTTACATAAATCTCATAAGTAATTAATATGAATATCTGAAATCATGAGAAACAATGGGAGAGTCATCTTTTAACTGACATATCACGATAGAGATTACGTGGTCCCAACTATCACTCTCAAGTGGGTAGAGTGATTCAAAGCCTTTCCAGGGCTAGGGAAAATACCATGATATCAATATCAAGTTGAAGGCCCATTCAGGCAAGGGGAAGCTCACAAGGGAGGTCCCAAGTCATATATATAGCATAAACCTACGTTGGCGCGTAGTTTTGAGACATAGGGTAATCAACCCATAGCCTACTTAGTACTAGACACTATTCCGAAAAAAATGCATATGGTAACAAAGATCAACATCATCAATTAACGAAGCTCAATAGTCAATACATCTCAAATATGAAATCATGCACATGAGAAGCTTTAATTCAAACATACCACAAGCTGACAAAAATAATTGGAAGCCTTCACTCCAAAACCATGTGGTAAGCTATGCATAGGGCTTTGACTCAAACATACCATAAGCTAAAAATATAATTGGGAGATTTCTCTCCAAACCAATGTGGTAAGCTTTATTCGATAAAATCATCATTCATACTCAATATGTGAGCATTTCCCAAAGCTTTACTATACTAGATGATGCTAAATTCATATAAAAAATATCAATTATAACATGGGTAGTGTTAAAACATGCTTTTCTTCATAACAAATCTCACTTTTCATGAGCATCACATTAATGGGCTTTTAAATTATAAAACTAGAAACATGAAATTTGAGTTGGAAACATTACAAAAATTGCCCATGCTTCATAATTCGATAATAGAATCATAATCAATTCATACCAATGTGTAGGAATAGATAATTCATGCATTTGGATAAAAAAAAACCATAGATATATCATAGAATTTTCATACTTCTAGAGAGGAATTAGGCACGGGTGTGGAAGAAACCACCCATTCATAACCCTACATACCTGATGGAGGATGAATCTTATTCTCCCTTGAATGCCCAAAAGAAGATTGAAGGAGAAAACCTTGAATCACCCTTGATCACCTCTCTATCACTCTTCTATTCGTTTGCATGCATGAATGAAGACTTTAGGATAGTTTCCCCCTCTTAAACCCACATTTCATAGCTTAAAACGTTGAAGTTTATGACCCTAGAGCATAGGAATTATGAAAATACCCTTACTTAAATTGCAGGGTTTTTGTGACTGCCAGTCTCCATAGGGGTCTGGACGATTCATCCTCTGATGCCATGACTCGATGGCACAAACCCTCAAGTCCACTGCCAAATTTCCATCAAGGGACCCCACCAATTGTGGTGGCTTACCACGACTCGTGCTCTCCACCCGTGATCCACACTACCCATAATTTCCTTGCCAAATCCCCAGTCTAGATCACAGGTGACTCCCCGAGTCGTGTGGCCTAACCACAACTCTTGGTCATGCTCCTGGTGACCCCTCGAGACCACACTCCTCTTTCCTTGACCACAAGTCACCCCATGACTCATGGTCCCTCCTCACGGGTCACCTAACAGCCCGTTTTGTGATCTGGTGCAGAATTTCAGTTTTTCTCCATTTCAGCTCCTAGGTCTGATCTATGGGCTTCTGGGGTATAACAAGAACTGTTCAAAATTATTTCAGTGGCAATGAATTGATTTGATGACCCATCATGTCCTCTAATGGGTTGTCATTTTTGATCATTGGTTGATGACAACAAACAGGATTTTCTGACCCAAGACCAATGACTAGTCCCAACAAGTTTCGGTCACAACCAATGACTCGTTGTGAGACCCATTGTATTCGAACAATAGTTTTTCAGATATTTCTCCACGGTATTTTTGTAAATTCCCACTATTTTAAATATTAAACTATGTCATATTGGTATCTATTAGAGGAAAGGCTAATCGGCTCTCTATTCTCATTCTGTCCTTGCATTCTTAGATCTTTACCGTAAGAACTCAGATAGGCATTTCAAGGCAAGAACAAGGTGCTTCAACTTTCTTCTAAGGATTTCAAGTGTTTTCTCTGATAATTCTTCTATAGGTATGTGGGTAATTAGCGAGGGTATTCCTTCCACTCTTGTGCCCCAAAAATAATTACGAACCCTAGTTTTCAATCTGCCTAGAAACCATGGGTAAGGGTTTTCTTATAATTGTTGAAATTCCCTACTTTTTCTATGATGTTAGACTCTTATGTTTAGTAATATCATATAATCATGTTAGTATTTTTAGTTCTGTAGTATGTTTCACATAATATTGAATTTGCCCTAATTTTCTCCTGGAGTTGTGAAATGTTGATTCATAGTGTTTCTATCATTTTTAATATACTCAGTAAAGGTACAATTATCAGTTTACCAGTATAATTAGTACTCTCAATTATCAGGTCCTTTAGGCTCTCATGACATTTCCAGATAAATAGTTTTGACTTAGTCTTAGGACACCATTTCGAGCTATCAGTACAGTTTAGTTATTTGTATACATACATGTACTTTCAATGTGTCTTCAATTGGTAGTAGTACTTAGCATCGGGTTGGCCGAGGTTTAGCACACCTAGATTTCCATAATTACGTGCCACCATATGATTTAAACCAGTTTATATAGTCATGGTTCACAATGCAGTTCAATCTTATAGATTTCAGAGTATGATTATAACTTTTAATTTTAGATTATTGGTTCTTACAGTATTTTCTCATATTTACAGACTCTTTCAATACTTATGATTTAGGCTTAGTTATTATATGTCATAGTAGTCCAATTCATTAATTATCAGTATTCTTGTATTTTTATTTGATATCTCACATACTAAGAACATTTCAAGTATTGATGCATACTTTCTATGTTATATCATTTTATGATATAGGCTCACCCAGTTCCAGCACCGCAATTAGCTTCACCGGCGTTATCGAGCGATTGCCTTTGGTGAGTCCTCATATTTCAAGGATTGGAGTCTTTATTTTAAGTTATCATAATTTCCAGTTTACAGACTTTAGAGTTAGCTGGGGACTTATCCCTGCAACTCATCAGATGTCAATTTTAGCGTATTAATTTTAGTGTAGTTTAGAACATTGTACCTACCATATGTTATTTTTTCCTCATAAAAGATTGTTTTTACACTTCAATAGTTTTTTTCTATTTAATTCTAATACATCAGTAATATGTTAAGGCATAGGTTAGCTTAAGTTCACATGTGACTCTAAGTACCATGTCGTGTCTAGGGTGTAGACTTGGATCGTGTCAGAAACTCACTAGTCTCTCTCTCTACTATTGCATTGACACGAGCACTGGCACTCGGGCCTACTGTAGTCTTTTCGTTTTTACGCATTCTCAATATTGAAAGTTGAAATTTGTAACCACACATGAGTTAGATTTAATTCTTACAGCTCACATTGTAGCACGATCTAGAGAGTGAAAGAAGAGTAGTACTTCCTAAATGTCATGCAGCCTCCCAATTATAAGTGTGGCATGCTATACACCCATAAGTAGGACTCTACTAGATATGACTTCATAGACTCCCTAGGACACATCAACCCAGTTCTTTGACAACAAGTTTGTCCCACTCTAGCCTAGAGCTTAGGCAAGACTTGAACCTGATGGCATTTGTGGCCTGAGCTTATGGCTGAACTGGAATGGAATTGTGCGCATAAATCTAAGAAAGCTATGCATGCACAATAAATATTCGAAAGCTAAAGTTAATCGAACCACTGAGAAGGAACATTTTCATAAAATCATTGTTTTATACAAAAGGGTGACCCAATGATTAAAATCAGAGTAGAAGCAACAGATCACACTATTGAAATCTAGTGTATGAAGTCTCTACTGAACTGAAATATCTAAATTACGGGTACAAGGTGCTCGATATAAAATCTAGCAAAAAATAGACAACTGCTGAAGTATAATCCACTCCAAAAGAGAGGGGGGCTCACCAAAAGCTAAGCCGGGATAAGCCTACTAAGCTGCTCATTTGGGAATGTTTGTACTGGAGGTTGTATTATTAAATAATGCAGCTCCTCCAAAAAGGAGAGGCGTTACGGCATGAAATCATTTTGTATGTAAGATGGAAAAAATATGTGAAATGTAGGAGACTAAGTAGAGAAACTAAGCGTATAAATCATAATAATTCACGTATAAAACCATTATAAGGGTTCTGAAAGAAAAACATGCAATTTACCCTTTTAAAAATCTATAACTCATTCTGCAATTGAAAAGACTGACTGAACGCTCTTGTCTGAAAATGTTGTTTTAAAGTACTGACTAAAAAAATATGGAGGTCGTGGCATAACTGACATAGTACACCATGTGAACATGGAGTCCAACCCGTATAGCCTGACTGGCTAAACCACCACCCTACCTTGCTAGATAAGGAGCTTGAACTGACTTGCTAGCAAAATTTTCTAAATCATCCTCCACTTTCAGGGTAATAAATCTGGGGAGGTACCCTGTCGAATGGTAACCTCCACTCCTACATAAGAAAATATAGTTTATGATACTTGCTTGGAAAGGCTTATTCCATCTCAGTTAACCACTTATTATGTTTTGGAAAATATTATACTATAATGGCCCTTGGGCATATAATTTGACTAATAACTGTTCTGAAAGCTTGGCCTTTTCTGAAGGCTCTATCTGTGAAAGTATGTCTTTTCTGAAGACCTGAGCTTAGCCATTAGTCTCAAACTAATATATATACACACACTTTAAATAAAAAAGTATAAAACTATTTTTAACATCACGCCTTTAAATCTTGAAAGCTCATAGTCATGCTTAAGACGATAAATGTTCAGCTCAAGTAAATCATATGTATTGCCATAGCCAAAATCCCTGACGACAATAATCACAAGATATATAAGTATGACCTTGGCCAAATCCGTAACAATAATCTCCAAACATTTCATCATTTCTATAATTTTTACTCATAAGGTCTAAATGATCATTTTCAACATTTTCATCCATATTCATAAAACTTCATAAATTCACTCATAAGATTGATTCAAGCAATATCATTCTATATATACAAGGTTCTCAAAACTTAGACATCGAATCATCAACGCATGGAACAGTTTCTCAAAATCATCTAATAGAAGTTTGCATGAGTTTAGAGGTAGAAAATTATGGGAAGAATAAGATGTCCCACGTTTTTTTTTGGGTTTCCATACATACCTTAATGATCTATAAGCAAGAGAAGATCACTAATGTTAGCTTGAGAGAGGGGTATCCAAGTCTCTTGATCTAGAAAGAGGGTTTTCCTTTGAATCCCTAGGAAGATAGAAGCCAAGAAATCAAAAATATAAACTTGCATACAACAATAATTCATTGGAAGAGTTTGGAGGAACTTGCCTTGCTACTAGGAGAGCTTGGAGAAAAAAAGGTATGTTGTATTAGGCTAGAGGTGAAAAAAATAAGTAAAGAGTTGGGCTGGGGTTAGTTATAGATGTGGGGGAAAAAGTCACTACTTATAATACCTGAGTCACTGTTACAGACTCTGAATTGAATTTGCAGCCCATAAAGCAAATCATAGACTAAACTTGGGAAATTTCACTTCCATAAACTATCATTTACGGAGCCAGGTACGAATTGTATGCCCAAAATATGGTCTATAGAACATTTTGTATCCCTTATATAGTAGCTCAAAATATCTTGATCTCCACTTATGAAAGCCAGATACAATTTGTAAAAAAAATCTGCAATTCATATATTGTCTTAGTAAACCTTAAACAATAGTTTAGGAAAATAGGACTTCGATTCATGGTTCAGTATACACTTCAGATCCCATCTACGTTTCATCTGTTGCTTGGTAAGACAATCCAATAACTTAGAATATCCGGTCTTCATACATGGTGGGATTCACGAATCCTAGGTCTTATCTACGGCTCATAAGTCATTCACAACACCTGAACAGTGAAATTTCTATAACTTTTCACTCTTGGTATTTCATTTCCCTAACATTTCCATACTTGGTTAAGAACTTCACATCAAATATACTCCTTATAACATAAGTAAGATTGCGTACTAAGGTTAAGAATTCTTTCCAAGGGTACGAGGTGCTATAAAGAATCCATTTAACAACTGCACAATAGACTCATTAACATCACTAATGAATTGATATAGAAGAAGATAATACTTTAAAATAAAGGATTAATATATTTCTTAATATCTTTTTTGACCGCTGAGAGAGTAAGGTGACTGAAATTATACAGGTAAAAGACCTGGAGCTAACGACAGTGAAAAACGTTATGAGAAACTTCAAAAACTATGAGATGAGGAAGCTTTAGAGTTAGAAAAGTGCTCCCCAAAGAAAAGAAGGAAACCTGGTCCTTAAAGATAAACAGGATGAAGACTTGGTAAGGAGGATTTGACATTTTTTACATGAAAGTTTCAAAGTTTCATAAAGAAGTGGCTTCCTAAATAAAAATGGAACTCTTTTTGGAACTCAATACCAAAATTATCCGATCAAATCAATTTAGAGGTGTGACATGTGTATGGAAGTCCTCATTATTTCATAAGAGAATTCCCAAAAGGTGATGATGAATGGAGAAAGAATGATCATTATAAATGAATAAGGGAACATGCCTCTAGTAATAGGATGTCTACTAGGAAGGAAAATGTAATACTTAGGAAAGCATTGGAATATTAATTCTTCAAGTGTTGATGAGAATGATGAAAATAAAGACAACAACCAATACTTGTTGGCCAAAGATGATGAATCAAGGAATATCCTTGTCACACCCTAAAAATGTTTTTGATAATTATTTTATGGTTATATATCATATTAAAGGAATTATGGGTTGTATGTTGTCCGTAGGTGAGGAGGGAAACATGTGCAAAGGAAAAAGCAAAGAGTATGTGAAATTTGTAAATAAGGGTCAAATTTAAATGGACATATCTCCAAAAATATATTGCTTCATAAGTCCCATAACCTATCAAATTAAAGGTATTTTAGTCTAGTTTACATTGAAAAAACCCGGTCATCAATTGGAGTTCGAAGTAAAAAGTTATGCTCATTTAAAGACATCACTGTCGGCTGGGAAAGTGCACTGGTGCGCAGCGCCGAGACAGGCAGGCAGACAGGCGCCGCCCAAGCCTTGGCCAACCCTCCTATATGAAGTAAAATTGAGCTAGAAAGCTCATTTCTACTCCGTTTTAGTTGATGTTTTTTCAAAATTCAGAGAATTCAAAGCCCTATCACATGGGTAAAGGATATCCCAGGTAAGAAACTTCACTCTTGTCTCTTTTGGGCTTTGGGGAAGAGAACCTTGGAAGAAAGTCATGGTTTGTTATTTTCTTCTTGTTGATTGTGGTGTTGCTGCGTTTTTAGCTGGTTCTAAGTAGGAGAAAGAGTAGAAGTATACACCTACTTTAGCTAATAACATCTCCATGAAAGGGTAAGTAATTCCCTTTTTGATTTCTTTGAGTTTACGAGGTTATAACTTGTAGTATTGTGTTGTTGTTTCTTTGTGTGTTCTTGTGGCATGTTGCTTCCCAATTTCTCCAGAACTTTGGTGAAGTGAAGTTGCTGCTTGTTGTGTTCATAAATTGGGTTTGGAAGGAACCTTAAGGAGTAAGCTTGAAAGGAAGATTTTCAGCAAAATTAGAGTCGACGTGCCAAGGTATGTAAATGCGTCTCTTTCCTTGTTTTTCAAGCACAAAACTAAGTCATTGAAAGGATCAATATTCCTATGTTTTAAAAATCATATTGAGGCATGTATGATCCTATCCGAAGGGTTGGAAATACTTGGCATAAAGACTTGAGTGTAGAGTGAATAATGTTTGTCAAAGAAATTAAGATGAATAAGGAAAGTAGAGCTAAATGTTGTTAAATTAGATGATACGGGTTATGATTGTGAACAAGTTAGGCAAACAGCTAGGAAGATTAACACTATTTTAAAGACATTTAGTAAAAGAGTTAAAATTAAGTTGTTTATATTCAGTATGTGTTACATTGATGAATAGCAAGTAAAGTGTTAGCCTTCTAAGAAATAATTAGTGTTGAACGTCTATAAAATAGTAACTTAAGTTGAGAAGCTCTTTGCAATACCCCTAAACGATTATGTTAAGTTAGCTATTCTAGGTGTTGAAATTATCTACCATGTTTGAAAAGGGTAATCCTAAGATCTTCTAAGTCACTTATAATGATGTAAGCTTTCTTAAGCTCCTAAGATAATTGCAAAAGTTATGTAATTCAATCTAGCATTGTCCGAATTACGACTATATATTTTTATTCACCTATAAGGAATCACTTAGAGAGTTGCTCATGAGTTCTGAAGTTACAGAGCTCCAAGTCTCAGATCCTTAAGTTATGTCTTCATGTCCCTAATTTTTGTTGAAATGTCCTAGCTAATCTAAGATGTTTTCAAGAGATCATATTTCAAGAATCATGCTAATGTCTAGGTCAAGTATTTGAAGTTTCGTACAAGTCTAAGAACTCAAGTCTTTATATGTCTTTCCAGTAAGAAGTGTTAATATATATATATATATATATATATATATATATATATGAATTTCATGTTATAACATACAGTTGAATTCTTTCAGTTATATTGAAGTCATGCATCTATATGTTTAGCTCTTGTTGGAGTTATCATTTGAATTCCCCAAATTCAGAGGAGAGATTCTTCCATGTGCCAATATTCCTAATTTCTAAGTAAGTATAAGCGCAGGCTATGATAATGACTTATGCTCAGATCTTTTAATACCAGGAAGTCTCCTAGAGGTCACCCAATTAACTAAATATGAGTTTTACGTTATATAGAAGTCTCATATGTTGTATGTCTATAGTTCAGCTCTCAGATCTATGTATATGTTAAGCGTTATGACAAATAACTCCAATGTCCTAGTTATAATTTCCATGTTTTCCTGCAAATAAGTCAAATGAATTAAGAAGTATATGAGTTCATCTATTTGATAAGTTTGGCAATGAAATTCCAATGTACAGTTGTCGAAACAGGTAAAGAAACCACCTGGTGGGCAGTACGTATTTGTAGTTCCCAGATATTAAAGAATTGTATAGAAATGAGCTCTATGTGTTTATACCCAAGAAATATATCAAATTTGAAGGATTATTTGTAGGACATTGTTTGTAAGCCTACAAAAGTTCTTATGTTGTCTAAACCTCCTGAAAGTCCATTGGGTAACTGAGTAGACATGTATATATATAATTTGACAGCTTTACGTGAAATATATGCATATTTTTTAGCGTTACATGATATGTTTGCTCACTTGAATTTATGCGTTATGAAAGACGCCTATTCCGGCCACAGATTTAACATTTGTCATTTATATGTCATACGTATTAAATTGACTCAATACATGCCACATTGGCTCCATTTATGATTATGATTGGCAATTATTTTTTATTTTACCCCAGTGTGGTACATCGGCTGGAGATATTTTTATTTTACCATGGCATGGCACACCGGCTGGAGATATTTTTATTTTTCCCCAGTATGGTACACCGGCTAGACGAATTTTATATATGGATTTATGATTGGCTGGTAGCTGGCATTAAAGTTATAGTTTATTTCTTGTGCATTTGTTAATTGCATTTTCATCTCATTATAGAGTTATTATCAGGTTTCGGATTCCAAGTTTTTCCTATTCCTTATTACTGGTTTAGTTATCTTGAGCTCACTTATGTTATAGTAAGTTGTCATCAATTACAGGTTGCAGAGTTCCAGGTTACATCTATCCTTTATATGTTTATGTGCTGAGTCAGTTATTAAAAGATTGTTATCTTATTTTTACAGTTTCAGCCTTACATACCAGTACACTTCATTCGTACTGACGTCCCTTTTCTTGGGTACCTGCTCTCGTGCCACAGGAGCAGGTAGAGGTCGGGATTGCCAGTTGAGTAGCAGTCCGTGAGATCAACGAATGGTTGGTAGGCTCCTTTCTTCCTGGAGCTAGGGCTTTGTTATTTATGCTTGAGTTTTGAGATGTAGTTACGGGTAGGTTGGAGCCCTGTTCTGACCATCTGTCAGTGTACTCTTTTGAGGCTTTGTGGACTTAGTGTGTACAGTGTTATTCAGTTTGTGGCCTCATCGGCTTATTGTTACTTGGTTTAGCACACTAATTGCCTTGGTTGTATTTCGATTGCTCACCCCGTATTGTTGAGACCTTATGGGTCCAGTTTATACTTTAGTTGATTGTGACAGGTGGCCTAGATGTCCTAAGTGTTATAGTTACAAATGTCATATAGCTAGCTTCTCAATCAATCATGAATCGAGTTCCAGTTGCGCTCTACCACAGTTTTGGGGCGTGACAGACTTGGTATCAAAGCGAAGTCGTATCCTAGGGAGTCCACAAGCCGTGTCTAGTAGAGTCTTTCTTATGGGTATGTTGTACACCATACCTATAATCAGGAGTCTACAGGGCATTTAGGGGTTGTTTCACTTTGTTCATTAATAGATCGTGCTATAGAGCAAAGATGTAAGGGTTGTTTGAAGTCTTAATCATGTTGATGTTTTAGAATTCACCTGGATTAAGGAAGATGGCTACGAGATTTATCAACACTGATGTTTGAAAGGGTCCTAGTTGCCGTCCTATCGATTCGAGAAATAGATTATATGCTCGAAGTGAGTTTTGTTTTACTCCCCGTGTTACAGTCCCTCTGGTTCTAGTCAGAGCTACCGTGGGAAGGGATTAAGCTCCTCATGTTGTCCCAGTTTGAGTAGAGCTAGGAGAAGGTAGAGTTGTTTATCCTCCAGCACCTTCAGCTATATCAAAGGGACGAGATTTTGAGAAAGCATTTCAAATTGTAACCTGAATAGTGACGTTTCAAAAATTAGCTATTGAAATTAATGGCAGGGTCTAGGGGAATACTTATGAGAGCTTTAGTGCTCGTGGATTTTGAGTCTAAATCCCCTAGCCTTCACGAATCAGTACTTACCACGGGAACTTTGTCAGGTTCGATCTAATAAGTTTTTGTACCGAGAGCAAGGAAGCATGAGTATTCGCGAATATAGTATCAGGTTAAATTCTTTGGCCCAATATGCTTCAAATAGGATGCAGAATATGAGGGATAGAGTATATTAGGTTTGGGACCCCATGTGGTCCGAGAGTGTTTGGGAATGTCTACCCAGACAGATAAGACTATTTCTCGGATACCAGCATTTGCTCACACGATATAGGATATGATTTACCGTCTTCAAGTACCAACATAAAAGTAGAATACAGTGGGGGAGACCAAGTCAACAAGATTATTTAAGGTCCCTTGTAGTGTTTAAAGGTACTGGGTGGCCAGACATTTAGTTTGTCTTGAAGATTTAGTCCTTTTTTTTCCCTAGATCAGGCATTAGTTTCAATCATCAAGACCGTCAATAATGGGCCGTGGTAAAAGTAGGGGTAAAAGCGCAGCTTTAGATTTAACATTGATCCTATATCTTAAGTAGTGAATGGAAAGTGGTATTGGAGTTAATCATCCACCATGGTAGTGTATAAATTTGCTTACAGTTAGAAAAATGCATCAATTATGTGGTGTTAAGGCACGTTTGTCTTATGTTAGATAAATAGATTGAATTGAATAAGTATAAGTTTGATAGGGACAGTGAAAGGAAAGGATTTTTACGAATATATGGAATGTATGTTTATGGCACAAGTCAAGGAAAAGTTAAAGATGTTGTGGCTAAAGCTACAACTACCGAGGTAAACCCTCATTCGAGGACAAATGATTTTAAGGGGGGGGAGGATGTCACAGCCCCGAAAATTTTTTTGGTGATTATTTTATGGTTATATGTCATATTAAGGGAATTATGGGTTGTATGTTGTCCTTAGGTGAGGAGGGCAACATGTGCGAAGGTACAAGCGAAGAGTATGTGAAATTTGTAAATAAGGGTCAACTTTAAATGGACATATTCCAAAAATATAATGATTCAGAAGTCCCCTAACCTATCAAATGAAAGGTATTTGAGTCAAGTTTACACTGAAAAAACCGCTCGTCAATTAGAGTTCGGAGTAAAGAGTTATGCTCATTTAAAGACAGCACTATCGGCTAGAAAAGCGCCCAGGCGCGCGGGCTCCGAGACAGGCAGGCAGCAGGCACACGCGCACGAGGGCATGTCACACGGGCGCCGTACGCGGGCGCTGCCCAGCCCGCCTATATAAAGTAAAATAGTGCTAGAAAGCTCATTTCTACTCCGTTTTAGTTGATTTTTTTTTAGAATTTAGAGAATTCAAAGCCTATCACATGGTGAAAAAATATGCCAGGTAAGAAACTTCACTCTTGTCTCTTTTGGGCTTTGGGGAAGTGGACCTTGGAAGAAAGTCATGGTTTGTTATTGTCTTGTTGTTGATTGTGTTGTTGCTGCATATTTAGCTTTTTCTAGGCAGGAGAAAGAGTATAAGTATACACCTACTTTAGTTAATAACATCTCCAAGCAAGGGTAAGTAATTCCCTTTTTGATTGAGTTTATGAGGTTATAACTTGGAGAATTTTGTAGTATTGTGTTGTTGTTTCTTTGTGTATTCTTGTGGCATGTTGCTGCCCAATTTTTCCAGAACTTTGGTGAAGTGAAGTTGCTGCTTGTTGTGTTTGTAAATTGGACTTGAAAGGATCCTTAAGGAGTAAGCTTGAAAGGAAGATTTTCGGCAAAAGTCGACGTGCCAAGGTATGTAAAGGCGTCCCTTTCCTTGTTTTTCAAGCACGAAACTAAGTCATTGAAAGGATCAATATTCCTATGTTTTTAAAATCATACTGAGGCATGAATGATCCTGTCCAAAGGGTTGGAAATACTTGTCATAAAACTTGAATCATTGAGAATGGTTGAAGCGAGCAAATGTGAAGCGAAAGGCGTAATTTTTATACGATTGTTGTCATAGTTGTAAATTGAGTCTGAAGTCCCCTTAACGTGGGCAACGTGAGCTAGTCCTTTGCAGTATACTGTATATGTGTTGTTATATATATGTTAAGATCTGGTAACTTAGTGAAATTTGTAGGAAATGCTAAGACGACGACATGTAATCGAACTTAAGCTAAGAAGATGACTCTAAGCCGATTGAGGGTAAACGAGCTTATTGAAATGATGTTTTAATAATATGGTTACTCCCTAATGTATTCTTATGTTTTAAAGTGCTTAAGTTAAAAAGGATATTTTATGTTTTCCATCCTTAAAGCTAAGCAAGCAGCACATAGCGAATGAGCTAAGTTGATAGATGTTAACGGGGAAAGCGTGGCTAAGTTATTAATCATTTTGTGACATTATAAAAAGGGAAGATAAGAGTAAATTTTAGCCGTTTTAAGTTAATATGTGATTAATATGCACTATTCCCATGATTGCTTTCAAGAACCTTTAAATGACGTTAAAATATAAGAAAGATGAGGTTTAACAGATAAAGTTGTCAATTAGGTAAAGAGGTAAGTGTGTATAAGAATTGATAGAGTAGTGAACACGAGGGTGAAGACTTGAGTGTAGAGTGAATAATGTTTGGAAAATATGAATAAGAAAAGTGGAGCTAAATGTTGTAAAATTAGACGATACGGGTTACGATTGTGAATGAGTTAGGCAAACACCTAGGAAGATTAACCTTATTCTAAAGATGTTTAGTAAAATAGTTATAAATTAAGTTGTTTATGTTTAGTATGTGTTATGTTGATGAATATCCAGTAAAGTATTAACCTTCTACGAAATAATTAAAGTTGAACGTCTGTAAAATAGTAACTTAAGTTGACAAGCTCTTTGCTATACCCCTAAACGATTATGTTAAGTTATCTATTCTAAGTGTTGAAATTATCTACCATGTCTGAAAAGGGTAATCCTAACATCTTCTAAGTCTCTTATAATGATGTAAGCTTTCTTAAGCTCCTCGGGTAATTGCATAAGTTATGTAAGTCAATCCTGCATCGTTTGAATTACAGCTATATATCTTTATTATCCTATAAGGCATCACCTAGAGATTTTCTCATGAGTTCCAATGTTATAGAGCTCCAAGTGTCAGATCCTTAAGTTATGTCTTCACATCCCTAATTTATGTTGAAATGTTCTAGCTAATCTAAGAAGTTTTCAAGAGATCATATTTCGAGAATCATGCTAATGTCTTGGTCAAGTATTTGAAGTTTCGTACAAGTCTAAGAACTCAAGTATTTATATGTATTTGAAGTAAGAAGTATTAATATATATGATTTTCATGTTATAACATATATTTGAATTTTTTCAGTTATATTGAAGTCATGCATCTATATGTTTAGCTCTTGTTGGAGTTATCATTTGAATTTCCTAAATTCAGAGGAGAGATTCTCCTATGTACCAATGTTCCTAATGTCTAAGTAAGTATAAGTGCAGACTATGATAATGAGTTAATCTTAGAACTTTGAATGCCAGGAAGTCTCCTGGAAGTCACCCAATTAACTAAATATGAGTTATACGCTATATAGAAGTCTCATACGTTATATGTCTATAGTTTAGCTCTCACCTCTATGTATATTTTAAGCGTTATGACAAATAACTCCAAGTTCCTAGTTATAATTTCCATATTTTCCTACAAATAAGTCAAATGAATTAAGTAGTATATGATCTCATCTACGTGATAGGTTTGGCAATGAAATTCCAATGTATAGTTGTAGATATAGGTAAAGGAACCACCTGGTGGGCAGTACGTATTTGCAGCTCCCAGATGTTAAAGAATTTTATAGAAATGAGCTCTATGTGTTTATATCCAAGAAATATGTTAAATTGGTAGGATTATTTTTAGGACATTGTTTGTGAGCCTACGAAAGTTATTATGTTGTCTAAACCTCTTGAAGGTCCATTGGGTAACTGAGTCGACATGTATATATATAATTTTACAACTTTACGTGATATATATGCATATTTTTTAGCTTTACATGAAATGTTTGCTCACTTGAATTTATGTGTTATGAAAGAGGTATATTCAGACCACAAATTTAACATTTTTCATTTATATGTCATACGTGTTAAATTGACTCAATACAAGCCATATCGGCTCCATTTATGATTATGATTGAGAATTAATTTTTTATTTTACCCCGGTGTGGTACATCAGCTGGAGATATTTTTATCTACCCTGGTATGGCACACCGGCTAGAGATGTTTTTATTTTACCCCGGTGTGGTACATCGGCTGGAGATATTTTTATTTTACCCCAGTGTGGTACATCAGCTGGAGATGTTTTTATTTTTCCCTGGTATGATACACCGGCTGTATAAATTTTATATATGGATTGATGGTTGGATGGTCGTTGGCATTACAGTTATAGTTTCTTTCTTATGCATTTGTTAAATGCATTTTCATTCATTATAGAGTTATTATAAGGTTTCGGATTCCAGGTCATTCCTATTCCTTATTCCTGGTTCAATTATCTTGAACTCACTTATGTTATAGTAAGTTGTTATCAATTACAGGTTGCAGAGTTCCAGGTTATATCTATCCTTTATATGTTTATGTGTTGAGTCAGTTATTAAAAGATTGTTATCTGCTCTTTACAATTTCAGCCTTACATACCAGTATAATTTATTCGTACGAACGTCCCTTTGCTTGGGGACCTGCATTCGTGCCACAGGTGCAGGTAGAAGTCAGGATTGCCAGTTGAGTTGCAGTTCGTGAGATCAACGGATGGTTGGTATGCTCCATTCTTCCTTGAGCTAGGGCTTGGTTATTTATGCTTGAGTTTTGAGATGTATTTATGGGTAGGTCGGAGCCCTATTCCGACCATCAGTCAGTTTACTCTTTAGAGGCTTTGTGGACTTACTTTGTACAGTGTTATTCAGTTTGTGGCCTGGTCGGCTTATTGTTTCTTGGTTTAGCATACTAATTTCCTTGGTTGCATTTCGATTGTTTACCCCGTATTGTTGAGACCTTATGGGTCTAATTTATACTTTAGTTGATTGTGACAGGTGTCTTGGATGGCTTAAGTGTTATAGTTACAGATGTCATATAGCCGGCTTCTCAATCAATCATGAATTAAGTGCCAGTTGCACCCTACCACAGTTTTTGGGCGTGACAATCCTACCATTGATGGCTAACTCTAATTCATACACTGATGAGGACATTATTGAGGTAAATTTTTCTAAGATAGAAAAGGAGGATTTTTATTTTACCCCGGTGTGGTACATCGGCTGGAGATATTTTTATTTTACCCCAGTGTGGTACATCGGCTGGAGATGTTTTTATTTTTCCCTGGTATGATACACCGGCTGTACAAATTTTATATATGGATTGATGGTTGGATGGTCGTTGGCATTACAGTTATAGTTTCTTTCTTATGCATTTGTTAAATGCATTTTCATCTCATTATAGAGTTATTATAAGGTTTCGGATTCAAGGTCATTCCTTTTCCTTATTCCTGGTTCAATTATCTTGAACTCAATTATGTTATAGTAAGTTGTTATCAATTACAGGTTGCAGAGTTCCAGGTTATATCTATCCTTTATATGTTTATGTTTTGAGTCAGTTATTAAAAGATTGTTATCTGCTCTTTACAATTTCAGCCTTACATACCAGTATAATTTATTCGTACTAATGTCCCTTTGCTTGGGGACCTGCATTCGTGCCACAGGTGCAGGTAAAGGTCAGGATTGCTAGTTGAGTTGCAGTTCGTGAGATCAACGGATGGTTGGTATGCTCCATTCTTCCTTGAGCTAGGGCTTGGTTATTTATGCTTGAGTTTTGAGATGTATTTATGGGTAGGTCGGAGCCCTATTCCGACCATCAGTCAGTTTACTCTTTAGAGGCTTTGTGGACTTACTTTGTACAGTGTTATTCAGTTTGTGGCCTGGTCGGCTTATTGTTTCTTGGTTTAGCATACTAATTTCCTTGGTTGCATTTCGATTGTTTACCCCGTATTGTTGAGACCTTATGGGTCTAATTTATACTTTAGTTGATTGTGACAGGTGTCTTGGATGGCTTAAGTGTTATAGTTACAGATGTCATATAGTCGGCTTCTCAATCAATCATGAATTAAGTGCCAGTTGCACCCTACCATAGTTTTTGGGCTTGACAATCCTACCATTGATGGCTAACTCTAATTCATACACTGATGAGGACATTATTGAGGTAAATTTTTCTAAGATAGAAAAGGAGGATTTTTATTTTACCCCGGTGTGGTACATCGGCTGGAGATATTTTTATTTTACCCCAGTGTGGTACATCGGCTGGAGATGTTTTTATTTTTCCCTGGTATGATACACCGGCTGTACAAATTTTATATATGGATTGATGGTTGGATGGTCGTTGGCATTACAGTTATAGTTTCTTTCTTATGCATTTGTTAAATGCATTTTCATCTCATTATAGAGTTATTATAAGGTTTCGGATTCCAGGTCATTCCTATTCCTTATTCCTGGTTCAATTATCTTGAACTCACTTATGTTATAGTAAGTTGTTATCAATTACAGGTTGCAGAGTTCCAGGTTATATCTATCCTTTATATGTTTATGTGTTGAGTCAGATATTAAAAGATTGTTATCTGCTCTTTACAATTTCAGCCTTACATACCAGTATAATTTATTCGTACTAATGTCCCTTTGCTTGGGGACCTGCATTCGTGCCACAGGTGCAGGTAGAGGTCAGGATTGCCAGTTGAGTTGCAGTTCGTGATATCAATGGATGGTTGGTATGCTCCATTCTTCCTTGAGCTAGGGCTTGGTTATTTATGCTTGAGTTTTGAGATGTATTTATGGGTAGGTCGGAGCCCTATTCCGACCATCAGTCAGTTTACTCTTTAGAGGCTTTGTGGACTTACTTTGTACAGTGTTATTCAGTTTGTGGCCTGGTCGGCTTATTGTTTCTTGGTTTAGCATACTAATTTCCTTGGTTGCATTTCGATTGTTTACCCCGTATTGTTGAGACCTTATGGGTCTAATTTATACTTTAGTTGCTTGTGACAGGTGGCTTGGATGGCTTAAGTGTTATAGTTACAGATGTCATATAGCCGGCTTCTCAATCAATCATGAATTAAGTGCCAGTTGCACCCTACCACAGTTTTTGGGCGTGACAATCCTACCATTGATGGCTAACTCTAATTCATACACTGATGAGGACATTATTGAGGTAAATTTTTCTAAGATAGAAAAGGAGGACATTATTGAGGTAAATTTTTCTAAGATAGAAAAGGAGATACACACATCCTTTAGAGAATAGAATTATCGTGTGAATTATCGTGTGAATAGATACACACATGCTTTGTATGGAGTCTTAGTGAATAGAATTATCGTGTTGCATTCCTGAACCTGGATCATGAAATGAAGAGCCACTTATAAAAGTGACATAAGTACATTTGAAATAATAGTCATGTGGAAAATGGTTGGAATAAACATAAGAACAATACATGAACTTAAAGGACAACCAAAATACATAAATAAGACATGGAAAGGAATCCAAAAGATTTAATCTATAGGCTAACCTTAGTGTTTTAATCTTCCGTAATAAGTTAGCTAATTTTAGGAGGTTCTTAGTTTAATCACCATAACCACCACGTGAGCATATGGAGTTCGATCTCTACTTAATCGGCTAAGCCATCCCATACCTTGTTAGGACAAAGAAATACATATCATAAAGTAGCATCGTATCCATAATATATCCACAAGAAAAAAGATAAAGGACTCACTGCAGAGTTTGAAATAACACTTGTCTTGTGTTGGAATATGTTGTTTCAGGTGATCTTCATAGGACTCATACCTTCTCGATTGATAATGATAATCCTAGTTCATTATGTGGTAATCATTTGTCTCAAGGGTTCATTATCATAGATTCCTTCATTATTAAGTTCATCATGTTTTAAATCATAAGCAAAAATCATATTATTTCATCATGTTAGCCATATCATAAATCATAAAGCTCAAATTTTAAGGAGAATTATGGTGTTGGGATATCACAACCCGAGCGGAGACCCCAGATCGAGATAGGGGACCTAGAACCATAAATGACTCCATGCTAACCCATGGTACATAAATAGCATGACTTAAAAGCATAATTAAGTGGGAAACAAAATGAACGTAAGTAAGAGGAACACTAAATATCATAAAGCACATATCAAATGATAACATCGCAACACTGAATCTCAAAGCTTAACATGCTAGTATACGTCTAAAAAACCTTTACTATTTGATGAGATGCTAGGACAAGCCCCCAGCTAACTCCAAGTCTGAAACTAAACTGGCATACAAAGTCTAAACTGATAGATGTCCTCAGATAATAAGGACTCACCCAAAGTAGGGGCTAAACTGGACTGATATGGGAGAAATCTATCGGCGAGACTAAGCTGGATCACTGAACCTATATCATGAGACGATATAACATAGAGTATGTGATCAATACTTTAATTGTACTGAGTATTTAAGGTAAGTAAAACATGCTTAGTAAAACATTCTTGAAATAATGCATATAAATCAAATAGATCAAGAGAGAAAGAACTGCATATTAAAATCCATATCTGAGATATGCATAATTATAAGCTAGTTGTCATAACGGAACATAGTGACCCAAGATTTAAAAATAAAAATCATATGACTTATCATATTTGATGCCGTAAGTAAATGCTCATAAACTGATTATTGGATCAAATATGCTATAAAACATAATAAGTCATGAACACGAGTAGCTAAAATCATTAGGAACAATGGGAGACTCGTCATAACTGACAACCACTATGTATGAGTGCATGATGATCCCACGTCTTACCCACGTGGAGGAGAGCCATCCTAAGCCTTGCCAGGTTAAAGTATGAATAAGGTGTGATAGCACAGTGTGCCCTTAGATAGGAGAAGCACTCTCTTAAGAGGTCCCAAATATATACCTACGTTGGTAGGAACCTCGAAACCCCAAGCCTACTCGATGCTAGACACTACTCCCAAAACATGCATAGTGCTCATAAAATCATATTCTCAAAACATAGCTTGAATATGAACATTGGGAGTCTTTACTTCGAATCATATCAGAAGTTGTATTAGGAGTCTTGACTCCAAATTTTATCTAAAACTGATCTTGTTAGCCTTGGCTAAAGTCATAATAAGAATACTTAACTTTTGCATGGTCTTGCCCAAGTCATAAAATCATACATACTTGAAATTAATTTTATACTTCAAAATCATGAAATTATAATTTGGGAGTTCATAAAAGTTCATGCATACTAGATAACTCATCATGCTTGAAACCATGGATCATAGGCTTGAATTTTCATAAAACTTACATAACAGGGTATAATTTCTAATAACTTCAATCATAAATTTCTAATCGAATTGAGTGCAAAATCTGCTCATTAGGCTTAAATAATACATAAGAACATGATGGGACTGGACCCATAAACATCGTATAGATTATTTCATAGAATTGGCTTAGAACCCTAGAAATCAATCCACTCGAATAAGAACTTGAATTCATGAATTAGAGGGGAAATTTAGGCATGAGGGTGGAAGAAATACCCCATTCATGGTCCTACATATCTGGAAAATCTGATTTCTAAGCTGGTCTTGAAAGCCCAAAAGATTTGAGAAAGAAAATGAGGAGGAATTCTAGTTTGATCTTGGAAGAGAACTTCAAAAAAAATGCATGCATGGGAGCCTAATGACTTAGATTGGGCTAAACCCTCTTAAGACACTCCTTACCAGGTTCAAAATGAAAATACAAAAGAGTTAGGGGATCGGGAAATTACAAAAAACTCTTAAAAAACTGACTAGAAAATGGCACTACCAGAGCTAACGAGTGACCTAACAGCTTGTTAGGTCACTTAAAGGATCATCCCGACCTTCCATCATCACTAGATAGAATTTCCAACTTTTTGATCAGAACTTGACACCTCCACCTAACGACTCATCGTCACACCCAACGGGTCACTTCACCACTTGTCCTAACCCTCTGAATGCCAAGGTTTTCAAGCATTCTTCCCAACCAACAGGACACCTAACGAGTTGTTAGGAGATACCATGACTCATTCCTCCACTCGTTAGGTCTCCCAGATTTCAACACTTTTACAACTCTCACAACCCATAATGGGTCACTTAACGACTCGTTGGGTCACACAACTAGTCACTCAATAACTCGTTCTGTGACCTAGTGCAATTTTTCTAATTTGTCTGATTCAACCCTCGGGTCAGATCTTAGGGACTTTTGGGGTGTTACATGAGATTTTGAAAATAACTCATAAATCATACTTTGTTATAAATTTCATCTGAGAACAATAAGAATCTAAGAATAAGAATATCATGAGAGTTTTGAAATAGCATAGGGAATTCATTGGGTTCAAAATGAATTAACATAAGCTCGATGTAAACCTTGCATCATAAAACCTTACTCATCGAATAGGAAAGATAAATTCATAACATTACACAAATGTAGAATGGTTGAGAATCAATAACATTTCCTGTATAGAGATTTTCCCTTACATACCTCATTTTCTTTCTGATTAATTGAACAAACTCGAGAAACTCAATTTTTGAACCTTAGAGGAGTATTTTCTTAAATATCCTATGTTTTTTGGGTAGAATTTCGTTAAGAATTCGTATATAATCGTTAAAATCATTTAGAATTTCATAGGAGAACCTTACCTTGGTCTGGAAGGATGTGGAAAAGAAAGAACACTCATTCTAGGAGTATTTTCTTAAATATCTAATGTTTGTTCGGTATAATTTCCTTAAGAATTCATATATAATCATTAGAATCATTTAGAATTTCATAGGAGAACCTTACCTTGGTTTAGGAGGAATTGGAAAAGATAGAATACTCATTCTAGGGCTTGGCTCAATTGTCAACTAGTGTTCCATCTAGGACTCGAGGTGATTAGAGGGGTAGAGCATCTGACTCTAAGACTCAGGGGAGCATGTTAGTAGGATTCACATTACCATCTTGCGATAAGTATGGTAGGAGCCACCCTGGAGAGTGCTTAATTTGCTCAGATGCTTGCTTCAGGAATGGTAAGCTCAGACACAAACTCAAGGAATATCCTTCAGCTAGACAAGATAACGGTATAGGCCGTGCCCAAACTATTTCTTTAGTAGCTCCAAAAGCTCTCCCTTCCTAGTAGGACGCATCATCTACTGGTGGTGGTGGACAGTGCCAGAACCGTTTCTAGCCTTACATCCTATCAGAATTAGGAGAGCTCACCAAATGTGGTTACGGCCATGTTATGAGTTTTCCATCTTGATATTTAAGTATTTCTAGATTCAGGAGCCACATTATCCTCCGTGACTCCCTATTTTTCTATTAGTTTCTATGTTATTCCCCAGACCCACTCAGAATCCTTCTTAATCTCTACTCCTATCGGTTAGTCAGTCTTAGCACGAAGGATATACCGCGATAGCCCTATTACAGTTCTTCAGAAAGTCACCTCAGCTGACTTATTAGAGGTAGACATGACTAATTTTGATGTTATTTTTGGAGTTAGTCCTAATTGTATGTAATTGTATGTAATTGTATGTAAATATCAAGAGGTGTCAACTTGGACAAAGGTGAGGCAATGGATGAAAATCCCTCTACAAACCTTTTGCAGTTAGTCCTAATTGTATGTAAATATCAAGAGGTATTCCTAGATAATCTACCAGAAGTCCCTCCCGAGAAGGAGATTGACTTTGGTATTGACCTTCTCCCTGATACGCACCATATATTTATTCCTCCTTATAGAATGGCTCCATCCGAACTTAAGGAGTTGAAGGAACAATTAAAGGATCTCTTAGATAAGGGTTTCATTAGGCCTAATAAGTCCCCATGGGGTGCTCCACACCTCTTCATGCAGAAGAAAGATGGTTCTCTCAGGATGTGTATCGACTATATTCTGTTGAACAAAGTCACAATCAAGAATAAGTATCCTCTCCCTAGGATTGATGACTTTTTTGATAAGCTTCACGGTGCCAAATGCTTTTCAAAGATAGACCATAGATCTGGCTATCATCAGCTCAGAGTTAGGAAGTGCGACATTCTGAAGATAGCCTTTAGGATTGGGTATGGTCATTATGAGTTTGTAGTTATGTATTTTGGACTAACGAATACTCCTGCAACTTATGTGAATTTCATAAATAGAGTATTCAAGTAGTATTTAGATATTGTCGTCATTATGTTCATAGTTGATATCCTCATATGTTCTCAGAGTGAGGAGGAGCATGCTGTCTATTTGAGGATTGTGTTGTAGACCCTTAAGGATTGTCAACTGTTTTCCAAGTTTAGCATGTGCAAGTTCTAGTTGCAGTCGGTTGTATTTCTAATCCACGTGGTGTATAGTGAGGGTGTGCAGGTAGACTCTCACAAGATTGAGGTGGTGAAGAACTGTCCTAGACCTATCAACCCTGTAGAGATTAGGAGCCTTTTGGGTTTAGGCTGCTACTGCAGAAGGTTTGTAGAGGGATTTTCATCCATTGCCTCACCTTTGTCCAAGTTGACACATAAGAAGATCAAATATCAGCGGTTAGATGCCTGTGAGAAGAGTTTTCAGGAGTTAAAGACTTTACTCATTTCAGCTCCAGTTTTGACCCTACTAGAAGGCATAGATGGCTTTGCAGTATATTATCATGCCTTTAGGATTATCCTTGGATGTGTGTTGATGCAACAGGGGAAGGTCATTACTTATGCCTCAAGATAGCTGAAGATTCATGAGAAGAATTTGAGTTAGCAGTGGTGGGTTTTCCTTGATGATTTTGAGGCACTATTTGTATGGGGTGCATGTGGATGTGTTCACGAACCACAAGAGTCATCTATATCTGCTTACTTAGATGGACTTGAATATGCAAGATAGACAGCTTAAACTTATCAAATAGTATGACATGAGTGTGCTTTACCATTCGGGAAAAGCCAATGTAATAGTGGATGCTCTTAGTAGGTTGTCTATGTAGAGTGTGTCCCATGTTGAGGATGGGAGGAAAGAGTTGGTGAAGGATGTCCATAGGCTTGCATGCGTGGGGGTTCACCTTACTAATTTAGCAGATGGTGGTTTTATCGTGAAGAATAATGCAGAGTCTTTAGTATTGGCAGAGGACGAGGCAAAGAAAGATAAGGATCCTATTTTTGTCAAGTTAAAGGAATTAGTCTGATATTAGAATGTTGAGGTTTTCTCCTAAGGGGGAGATGGTGTTCCATATGTGGATTACTTGAGAGAGAAAATGTTGAGAGAGGCTCATAGCTCTGAATATTTCATCCATCCAGGTGCCACCAAGATGTACTGTGATCTACGGGAAGTCTATTGGGGGAATGACATGAAGAGGGACATTGCAGAGTTTTTGGTTAACTGTTTGAATTGCTAGCAGGTGAAGATTGAGCATCAGAGATTGTGGGGGGGGGGGGGGTATGCTACAGGACATCAGTATCCCTACTTGAATGTGGGAAAATAAAAATACGGACTTCATTACAGGTTACCTCGTACATGTTGAATGATGATAGGCGTAATAATACGTCCTTTTGTCCTATTTTTACTCATCTTTTATCATGTCTTTAGAAGATTATCCTTATAAAATTCAAGTGATAATGCTCAAACTACACTATTCATTTAGAGATAATGTAAGTGATGGTTTTATCAAAACAAACAACCCGATGAGTGTTGGGGTTGACTCCCACAGAGAATAGAGAATAATTTGCACAAGATTTGTTTAGTTACTTGAATTGATTCACATTCAATCAATGATGACGTAAGTGTAAATTTTTTGGGAAGTGAATGAAATAATATTGTGGACACTAAAATCAGTTAATTCGTCGCGACCTGACTGGAGGCCCGGATTGTAGACACGAGACAAGGGACTTTGAGAGGCCCCAAGTCAACCAAGGGCATAAGCATACAACTAACTCATTCGATAAACTGAAGAAACCATCAGTATAACTTAGCCTTAGTCTAATTCAACATAACATCAGAATAACATTCGAAGCTAACACATACATAAGTCTGAAAGCCTCTAATCTGGGCGAGGTGATGGGACAAGATCCCCAACTAACTCAACAATACAAAAACTGAAATACGTAAAAGAAACTGAAAGTCTAGTCCTCGAAAGATGAGGACTCACCAATCCTAGAAGATATGAACTCTGGAAAGCTAACTAAGATCGGGGATGAAGCTTCAAGCTGGGTCCTGTATCATGAAATGATACAACATGGAAAGTATGTGGTTAGTATATGAAATTTACCGAGTATGCAAGGTAAGCAAAACCGCTTAAGTAAAATAATTCATTTGAAACATTTCGTAACATATCATAAGCATTCAAGATTGAGAAGAACGCTACATGCACTCATCCTGAAATCGAAATCTCATCATGACATGATCATGCATATCTTTATAACATCATGACTAACTCGAATGACTCAAAGACAAAACATAACATTTATGATAAAATTTTAACAATTAGTCAAACCTTGCTTTTTAGAACATGCATGCTAAAAGAAATAATCATGAGTAATGAATATCCAACTCTGAATCATATGGAAAATGGGAGACTCGTCAAGTAACCGACATACCACAATAGATCTTACGTGGTCCCGACTAGTAAACTCAAGTGGGTAGAGCCATCCAAAACCTTTCAAGGGAAAAGTACCTACCATAATACCGATATCAAGCTGAAGGCCCATTCGTGCAGGGGAAAGCTCACTACAGAGGTCCCAAGTCATATAGTGTTCAACCTATGTTGGTGCGTAGTTCTGGGCCATAGGGTGATCGACCCTAAGTCCGTTCGGTGCTAAACTCTTCTCCCAAAACATGGAAGGCTCTACATCGTATACAACAAAGCTCAACATCGTCTACTGACAAAGCTCAAGATAAAATCATACATAACTCAACATCGTATGAAACGAAGTTCAACATTGTCCTTTGACAAAGCTCAATCATGAAATCAGGCATAGACTCGAACTCATATGAAATGAAGCTCAATGATAACATACATCTCAATTATGAATTCATACATATGAGAAGCTCCTCGAACATACCCCAAGCTCAAATATAAGTGGGAGCATCTACTCCAAATCATGTTGTATGCTATATGTAGGAATATTTAACTCAACATACCACAAGCTAATAATATGAAATTTGGGAGACTTCGCTCCCAACAATGTGGTTAGCTTAATTCGGAAGAACTCATGATTTTAAATCAACATGTGGGCATTGCCCAAATCTCTATCATACTTTGATATACTCAATTCATTTTGAAAACAATATTATAATCATAGTTAGCTTTAGAAACATGCTTTTCATCATCAAATCTCATCAACATCATACATTCATAACCATTCACTTCTTTCATGAAATTATCATCCATGGGCATTAAATTTCATTATTTAGAAAACACAATTTTTGATTGAAAACAATTTAAAATCTGCCAAAGCTCCACAATTAATCAGTATAAATATAATCTAATCATACCCATGTATAGAGATTGAAGAATTATGCAATTGGGCAAAACCCCCATACTTGATCATAGGTAATTTTCATGTATTGATAGAAATTGGGCATGGGTGTGGAAGGAGACACCCACTCATAACCCTACATACCTGAAAGGGATGATTTAAGCAGTTCTCTGATTGACCAAGATGAGATTCCAATGGAAACCTTCAACACTTGCTCTAAATCCGCTCTTCAAACTCTCAAGATTGCATGCATGGAATGCCTTAGCTTAGAATAGGTTTTCCCCTCTTAAGACTCTGTAAAACGAGCCTTAAATGAGGTAGTATAGGTCTTAGGAACTTAGTGATTATGAAAAGACCCTTATTGAATTCACTGGAAAACACTGCCAGGTGGTCCTAACGGATGACCTGACGGATCGACACTGGGGGGAATGACTCGTCATGTTGCTCGTTGAGTCCACTGCCTGCCTGGAACCCTGGGCTCGTGACGTCTGACCAAACTACTTGTTACCTAACCCAAAATGTTATGGTTAGCTTCCATCAAGAATGCTGGTGAACTCTTCGATTTTTCACACACCCTTACCCCACGGCTGACCTAACGACTCGTCGGGTCAGACCATGAGTCGTTGCCACGCCCGTGGGGACCCTATCCTCCAGACTTCTCAACTCTCCACTGGCCTTCCCCACGAGTCACCTGATGACTCGTGGGGTGTCCTCACGAGTCATCCCATGACTCTTCATGTGCATGCAACATCAATTTCACAATTTTTCCATTTCAACTCCCTAGTCCGATCTTTGAGCTCCCGAGGTATAACAATATCTCACCTTTGGGAAAAATCGTCCTCAAATGTTGGAAACAAGCAGAGAACAGAAACACACAATCATCATATACAAACACTAATCATTTAAACTAAAAACTGCCAGAATGACTACCTCCGAAAGGAACTACATAGTTGAACCGAATTCATACATCACATACATCTATCATATCATAAACCAAACTCGTGTACATGAACTCAACATGCAAACTAAATTGAGAATTAGGGCAAGGACTAATACCTCAAACTGAAACTGAGCTGGTAGGGAACTGGTGGGGGTATTTAGCCATCATAGCCACTTTGGCTTTCCACATAGCTCCCTCAACATGTTGATTTCTCCACAACACTTTCACCGAAGCTACTTCTGTGTTCCTCAGCCTCCGAACCTAATGGTCCAAGATTGCAATTGGAATTTCCTTATAACTGAGGCTATCTCCCACACCAATGCTTTCCACCGAGACAACTAAAAATGGATCACCTAAACACTTCTTCAAAAGCGACACATGAAACACAGGATGCACTGAAGATAACTCTGAGGGCAAGTCCAACTCATACGCCACCTTACCAACTCTTCTCAAAACCCGGTAGGGACCAACATAGCAGGGACTAAGTTTCTCTTTCTTTCCGAATCGTGTGAATCCCTTCATGGGAGATACCTTTAGAAATATCCAATCATCCACCTCGAACTCCAACTCTCTCCTTCTCACATCCGCATATGACTTTTGACGACACTGAGCGGTCTTCAGCTTATCCCTTATCAACTGAACTTTTTCCATGGCCTCATGAACCGAATCAGGCCCTATCATAGCTGCCTCACCAACTTCAAACCATCCGATGGGCGATCTACACCTCCTCCCATAAAGAGACTCGAATGGTACAATCTGGATACTGGAGTGATAGCTGTTATTGTAAGAAAACTCGATCAAAGGCAACTGATCATCCCAACTACCTTTAAAGTCCATCACAAAAGCTCTCAACATGTCCTCAAGAGTTTGAATCGTTTGCTCTGCTTGACCATCCATTTGAGGATGAAAGGCTGTGCTGAGTTTAACTTGAGTCCCACACCCTTTTTAGAAAGACCTCCAAAACTGAGAGGTAAACTGAGTACCTCGATCAGAGAAATAGACAAGGGAACTCCATGAAGTCGAACCAACTCCCAAATATACAATTTGGCATAATCATCCACTGAATCTGTAGTTTTGAGCTGCAGGAAGTGTTCAGCCTTGGTCAACCTGTCTACCACCACCCAAATAGAATCATAGTGTCGGCGAGTACGAAGTAGGCCTATAATGAAATACATATTAATCTCTTTCCACTTCCATGTGGGAATGCTACTATCCTGAAGTAAGCCTCTCGGCCTTTGATGCTCAACTTTCACTTGCTGACAATTCGAGCACTTGGCCATTTATTCTTCTATATCCTTCTTCATACCGTTCCACCAATATATTTCTCGAAAATCATGATATATCTTGGTGGCATCCGGATGAATAGTGTACCTAGATCTGTGTGCCTCATTCAATATCTAGTACCTCAAATTATCAATATCTGGAACACATAGACAGCCCTGGTACCGCAACACCCCATCTCCCCCTTAGGAGAAGACCTCCACCTTCTGACTTCGAATGGCTTCCTTTAGCTTTACCAACAATGGATCCTCATCTTGCCTAGCTTTCACATCTAATACCAATGACGATTCCGATCCATTTTGCAAAACAACGCCGCCTTCGCTCGAGTCGACCAATCTAACTCCCAACCTTGCAAGCCGATGGACATCTTTCACCAACTCCTTCTTTCCTTCATCCACATAGGACACACTCTCCATAGAGAGCCTACTAAGTGCATCCTCTACCACATTAGCCTTACCCGGGTGGTAAAGGACACTCATATCGTAGTCCTTAAGTAGCTCCAACCACATCCTTTGTCGAAGATTGAGATCTCTCTACATTAACATATACTGCAAGCTCTTGTGACCCGTGAATACATCTATGTCGACCCCATACAAGTAGTGCCGCCATATCTTTAATGCAAACACCACCACGACCAAGTCAAGATCATGGGTCGGGTAATTTTTCTCATGGACTTTCAACTATCTCGAGGCGTATGCTATCACTTTCCGGTGCTGCATTAACACACACCCAAGTGCGATTCTCGAAGCTTCACAATACACCACAAATCCAACGGTACCCTTGGGTAGGGTCAAGACTGGTGCTGAAGTGAGTCGAGTGTTCAATTCTTGGAAGCTTTTCTCACAAGTCTCTGACCATTGAAACTTTACCTTCTTCTGAGTCAACTTGGTCAAAGGTGTTGCAGTTGATGAAAATCCCTCAACAAATCTCCAGTAGTAACCCGCTAAGCCCAAAAAGCTCCTGGTATCTAATGGGTTCATCGGTCTTGGCTAGTACTTCACCACCTCGATTTTCTGAGAATCTACCATTATGCCTTCACTTGATACTTCATGGCCCAAAAATGCCACTGAGTCCAACCAAAACTCGCACTTACTGAACTTTGCATACAATTGACGATCCTTGAGGGTCTACAGCACAACTCTCAAATGAGCGGCATGCTCCTCCTCGCTCTGAGAGTATATGAGGATGTCATTGATTAACACGATCATGAGCCTATCAAGATATTGCTTGAACACCCTGTTCATAAGACTATAAAAGTTGCAGCGGCATTGGTTAGTCAAAAAGACATAACAACGAATTTGTAATGACCATATCGAGTCCTGAAAGTGATTTTCGGGATGTCACTCTCCCGAACCCTGAGCTGGTGACACCTCGATCTGAGATCAATCTTAGAGAAACACTTGGCACCCTGAAGCTGGTCAAGAAAATCATCAATCCTAGGTAATGGATACCTATTCCTAATGGTGACCTTGTTCAACTGCCTATAATCAATACACATTCGAAGAGAACCATCTTTCTTCTGAACGAATAGGACTAGTGCACCCCAAGGAGGCTTACTCGGCCTAATGAAGCCCTTATCCAACAGGTCCTTCAACTGATCCTTCTCCTCTTTTAGCTCAGCTGGAGCCATTTTGTAGGGAAGAATTGATATAGGCTATGCGTGGGGAAGAAGGTCTATACCGAAATCAATCTCCCCCTCGGGAGGGACACCTGCCAAATCATCTGGAAAGACCTCTGGATACTCACGTACTACCGGTACGAACTGGATGGTCGGGGTCTCAGACTCCTGTCCTTAGCCCTAACTAGATGGTATATGCACCCCTTAGAAATCATCTTTATAGCCTTAAGGTAGGAAATAAATCGACCTACAGGCACAACTGAAGTACCCTCCCATTCAAAGACTTCCTCACCCGAAAATCTGAACTCTACGGCCCAGGTTCTACAATTAAATAAAACATAGCATGCAAATAGCCAATCCATTCTAAGAATAACATCGAAATAGGTCATGGATAACTCAATCAAGTTTGCTGAGGTGACCTTGTGAAGGACTGAGATTGGGAAACCTCTATATACCCGTCTAGCTATAACTGAGTCACCTACTGGAGTGGAAACTAAGAAGGGTTCTGACAAAACATCAAGACTAACTCTGAAGCTACTGGCCACATATGGTGTCACAAAAGATAAGTAGCACTCGGATCTAACAAAGCATATACATCAATATGGAAGACTCACAACATACCAGTGACCACATCCGAGGAGACCTTCTGCTCCTGATAGGAAGCTAAAGCATAGAATCTGTTCTGGCGCGGACGGCCAGCTGTGCTAGTAGATGCCCCCTGATGTGCTGAGCGTGGGGGAGGGGCTGCTGAACTAGAAGCTGGGCCTCTGCACCCAACATGATCCAGCGTCGTTGTTGGACAATCTCTAAGCATGTGTCCGAGATGCCCACACCCAAAACAAGCACCTGAACCTGCCAAGCACTAGCCTGTGTGCCCCCGACCACATCTGAGACAAGATGGAATGCTGGAATCTGTGGGTCTGTAACTCTAACCCCTCGAGCCTATCGCTCGCCCTTGCTTATCATGTCTAAGCCTGGATGGCACACTCAATGCCGAAGATGTCGGGGCTGATGATCTCTGGTGAGTCTTCTGTCGGTGTCCACCACCGAACCTCTGTTGAGAGAATCTGTGATCCTCGATCCTGGTCCTCTTGGTGTCCCTCTCTCTCGAAAGTGCCACCTCCATCTGCTAGGTATACAACACCATATGAGGGAAGTCCATATCCTGGTGAATCATAGCAATCAGGCACTCATTGTCCAAATACCCTTCTATACCATGAAGAAACCTACTCATCCACGCCCTCTGGTATGCCACTAACTCCGGGGCATATTTCGATAGGTGAGTGAACTCAAGAGAATACTTTTGCACTGTCATCCTTCCTTGTTTCATGTTTACAAACTCAACTACTTTTAGCTTCCTCATCTTCCGAGGGAAGAACCAGTCTAGAAATGTAACCTGGAACTTCTCCCAAGTAACCGGACCTGCTCTTGCTACACTGCTTTCCTTCCCTTGATGAAACTAGATATGTGCTACCCCCTTCAACTGGTAGTAGGCCAACTCCACGCACTCAACACTACTCACCCCCATGACTTGGGTGATCTTGACAATCTCATTAATGGAACCATGTGGGTCCTCATCTACCTTGGACCCCAAGAACTCCAGCGAGTTCATCCTCAAGAAGTCCCTGACTCGAGCAGCCGCTGCATTGCCATTTTGTGTAACATGTGTAACGGCCTATTGATTGACCTAAGCGGTCAAGGCCAGCGCAAGCATCTGAATAGTGGCCCGGAACGCAGCATGAGCGGATGGCTCCGATGCCTGAGGCTCTTGAACTAGTGGGGCTAGCTGATGCCTATAACCATTTCCATTCTCGTAGCCCTCACCACCTCCATTCCTCCTCCCCTTCATTCTTCGAGGAGCCATGATTCTGCAATCACAATTAGCATAAATTAGAAGAATAGAAAGACATTTCATCACACGATATAGATCATGAAAGAAGTGAACATTTCCAAAACGTCTCATATCCTCTTAGTCACAAGTGTGGCATTCTTCACACTATGAAAAAGACTCTACTTAACACGGCTTTCAGACTCCCTAGGACACTTCAAAACCTATGGCTCTGATACAAAGGTTTTCACGACTGAACGGAGGCCCGGATCGTAGACACAGGACAAGGGATTCCATGAGGCCCCAAGTTGACCCAGGGCATAAGCATATAACTAACTCATTCGATAAACTGAAGAAACCATTAATATAACTCAGCGGAAGTCTAATTCAACATAACATAAGAATAACATCCGAAGCTAACACACACATAAGTGTGAAAGCCTCTAATATGGGCGAGTTGATGGGACAAGACCCCCAACTAACTCAACAATATAGAAACTGAAATACGTAAAATAAACTGAAACTCTAATCCTCGAAAGATGAGGACTGACAAATCCTAAGAAAATATGAACTCCGAAAAGCTGACTAAGATTGGGGTTAAAGCTGCGAGCTGGGTCCTGTATCATGAAACAAAACAACATAGAAAGTATGCGGTCAGTACGTGGAATGTACCGATTATTCAAGGTAAGTAAAATCGCTTAAGCAAAATAATTCATTTGAAACATTTCATAACATATCATAAGCTTTTAAGATTGAGAAGAAGGCTACATGCATTCATCCTGAAATTGAAATGTCATCATGACATGACCATGCATATCTTTATAACATCATGACTAACTCGAATGAATCAAAGATGAAACATAACATTTATGAAAAAAGTTGAACAATGAGTCAAACCTTGCTTTTTAGAACATGTATGCTTAAAGAAATAATCATGAGTAATAAATATGCAACTCTAAATCATATGGACAATGGGAGACTCGTCACTTAACTGACATACCACGATAGAGCTTATGTGGTCCCTACTATTACACTCAAGTGGGCAGAGCCGTCCAAAACCTTGCTAGGGCTAAGGACGCTACTATGATATTGATATCAAGCAGAAGGCCTATTCGGGCAGGGGGAAGCTCACTAGGGAGGTCCCCCAAGTCATATAGTATTCAACCTATGTTGGTGCGTAGTTTTGGGGAATAGGGTGATCGACCCTTAACCCCCTCGGTGCTAGACTCTTCTCCAAAAACATGCAATGGTCTACATCATATACAACGAATCTCAACATCGTCTATTGTCGAAGCTCAAGATAAAATCATGGATAACTCAACATCGTATGAAACAAAGCTCAACATTGTCCTTTGACAAGGCTCAATAATGAAATCATGCATAGACTCGACATCGTATGAAATGAAGCTCAATGATAACATACATCTCAATTATGAATTCATACATATGAGAAGCTCTACTTCGAACATACCACATGCTCAAATATAAGTGGGAGCATCTACTCCAAATCATGTGGTATGCTATATGTAGGAATATTTAACTTAACATACCACAAGCTAACAATATGAAATTTGGGAGACTTCGCTCCCAACAATGTGGTAAGCTTAATTTGGAAGAACTCATATTTTAAATCAACATGTGGGGATTGCCCAAAGCTCTATCATACTTTGATATACTCAATTCATTTTGAAAACAATATCATAATCATGGGTAGCTTTAGAAACATGCTTTTCATCATCAAATCTTATGAACATCATACATTCATAACCATTCACTTCTTTCATGAAATTATCATCCATGGGCATTAAATTTCATTATTTAGAAAACACAATTTTTGATTGAAAACAATTTAAAATCTGCCCAAGCTCCATAATTAATCAATATAAATATAATCTAATCATACCCATGTATAGAGATTGAAGAATTATTCAATTGGACAAAAACCCCATACTTGATCATAGGTAATTTTCATGGATTGATAGAAATTGGGCATGGGTGTGGAAGGAGACACCCACTCATAACCCTACAAATCTGGAAGGGATGATTTAACCACTTCTATGATTGCCCAAGATGAGATTCCAATGGAAACCTTCAAAACTTGCTCTAAATTCTCTCTTCAAACTATCAAGTTTGTATGCATGGAATGCCTTAGCTTAGAATAGGTTTTCCCCTCTTAAAACCCTGTAAAATGAGCCTTAAATGATGCAGTATAGGTCTTTGAAACTTAACAATTATGAAAATACCCTTACTGAATTCGCAGGAAAACACTGTCAAGTGGTCCTAATGGATGACCTGACGGATCATCAATGGGGAGAACGAGTTGTCATGTTGCTCGTTGAGTCCATTGCCTGTCTGGACCCCTGGGGTCATAACGACTGACCAAACAACTCGTTACCTAACCCAACAATTGGTGGTCAACTTCCGTCAAGTACACTGGTGACCTCTTTGATTTTTCACACACCCTTACCCCACGGCTGACCTAACGACTTGTGGGGTTAGACCACAAGTCGTTGCCAAACCCGTGGGGACCCTATTCTCCAGACTTCTGAACTCTCCTCTGGCCTTCCCCACGAGTCACCTGACAACTCGTGGGCTGTCCTAATGAGTTGTCCCATGACTGTTCTGTGCCTGCAACATCAATTTCACAATTTTCCTGTTTCAACTACCCGGTCTGATCTTTGAGCTCCCGGGGTATAACATAATCAAGAGAGCAAGGTAACAAAATTGAGAAATAATAATGAGCAAAGGTTAGAGGTGTGGTGTAGATTGAATTTCAATCAAATCCGAAGTTACTAGACAATCAAGTTATAAGTAATATGTGTAAATAACCTTGGGAAACGATTGAGCCCGATGTTTTCCAACCACTTGAGCTCCTTATCCTCAAGTTCTTTCCAACCTCAAGGTACAATTCAACTATTCCAATATGGTTTGGGTTAGGGGCTGAGCTATTTTTAGCCATCAACCTCTAAATGGATTATGGTCATTGGTTTTGGATATTTCTAGCCCAACCCCAACAATCAAATCCCAATCCACTATTAAATTCTTCCCCATTACTTAATTCTTCTTTTTCGAGCCAAAATCAAGTAAGACAATAATACTCATAGTTTCAACTATGAGAAATCAACTATAATTTGAGGAGAATTCAATAGATTTACACTAATTAAATAATATCAAGACAAATCTTGCAATTCCCAATCAAATTAAACATCCATTATCAAATACCTCTAGCTATAGATTTAACTAGTCAAAATTGAGAAACACAAGAGCATATTTTTAAATAAATTCAACAACTCTATCATTAAAAATAAGCAATATTAAGATCAAAATAAAGACGACAAAGTAATATTCAAAATAATTCTTCTCTTCTCCAATCGATTTCTCTCTCTCACAAAAGTAATGGGGATATTCAATGATATATTCAGAGTACTATTTCTAGAAAATATACAAAAGTAGGCCATAACGTTCTCCTCTTTTTCAGGGTTGGACGTTTTTGCCCCTTCTCTGGCGTTTTTCACTTGCGATGGAACCTGTGGTTTGCTAGTTTCTATCCGCAAGTCGCCAGTTCCTTTCCCATATGATCCAATAAAGTCCATAGCATTTCAGCTATATTTTCTAGTGATTCGCTGGTTGCTATCCTCGAGTCACCGGCTGATCTCATCAGTTTCCAGTAAAGTACATCACATGTCAATGATGGAACCGATAGATCATCAGTTGCTGTCTGTGAGCCGCTGGTTGCAGTTGTTCATTAAAACAATGAGTGGCTACAATTGACCGGAGTTTCGCCGATGTCCTCCGATAAAGCGCTGATTTTCACCTGAATCTCATCCTTTTCACTCCACTTCATGCTCCTTATCTTCAAATCAGATACCTGCATATTTAAAGGCAAAAAGCCATAAAATCTATCTAAAAGAATTGAAAACTAAGCTAAAGTTCATGCTTAAGAGCCTAATGAGTTGGTAAATAACCAACTCATCAAACCCCTAAAATTGAACAATAGCTTGTCCTCAAGTAATGCAATTCTTATTAGTTAAGCAAAAGGAATGACATGTCACTCCACAAGAATCTATGCATCAATAACTGCTTAATCTATCATGCCCCAAAATCGAGGTAGGACGTAACTGGCACTCGATTCATGATTGATCAAGAAGCCGGCTATATGACATCTATAATTATAACACTTAGTCCATCCAGGCCACCTGTCACAATCAACTGGAGTAAAAACTAGACCTATAAGGTTTCACCAATACAGGGTAAGCAGTTGAAATTCAACCAAGGCAATGAGTATGCTAAACAAGCAACAATAAGCCGATGAGACCAACCATATAGGCCACCCATCACAATCAACTAGAGTAAAAATTGGACCTATGAGGTCTCAAAAATACAGGGTAAGCAACTGAAATGCAACCAAGGCAAAGAGTATCCTAAACCAAGCACCAATAAGCCGATGAGACCACCAACTGAATAACACTGTACACACTAATTCCACAAAGCCTCTAAAGAGTAAACTGACTGATGGTCAAAGCAGGCTTCCGACCTATCCATAACTGCATCTCAAAACACAAGCATAAATAACTAAGCCCTACCACTAGGAAAAAAGGAGCATACAAACACATCAGTTGATCTCATGAACTGTTACTACAACTGGCAATCCCGACCTCTACGCAGATCTACGGCATGAATGTAGGTCCCTAAGCGAAGGGACATCAATATGAATGAAATGTACTGGTATGTAAGGATGAAACAGTAAACATGAGATAACAATCCTGTAATAACTGAATCAACACATAACATATAAAAGATAGATATAACCTGTTACTCTGCAAGCTGTAATTGATAACAACTCACTAAAACATAAGTGAACTCAAGATAACTGATCCAGGAATAAGGAATAGTAAGAACCTGGAATCCTGGTAATCGAACCCTGATAATAACTCTATAATAAGGTGAAAATGCAATTAAGAAATTCACAAGAAAGAATATAATTGTAATGTCAGTGACCAGCAAACCATAAATCCATACATAAAATCCGCCTGATTGTAATGCCAGTGACCAGGCAACCATAAATCCATACATAAAATTCGTCTAGACGGTGTAACACACCGGGGTAAAATAAAATATCTCCAGCCGGTATACCACATCGGGGTAAAATAAAAATATCTCCATCAAGTTTACAACATCGGGTAAAATAAAAATATCTCCAGCTGGTGTACCACACAATGGTAAAATAAAAATATCTCCAGTCGGTGTACCACACTGGGGTAAAATAAAAATATCTTCAGCCGGTGTACCATACCAGAGTAAAATAAGGATATCTCCAGTCGGTGTATCATACCGGGGTAAAATAAAAATAAATCGCAATTGCAATTATAAATGGAGCTAATGGGTCTTATACAGACTATCTGTATATTGACAACCATGAAATATGCCGACTTAGTAACTATAACATGCGTAGGATCTTACCACGACCCTGAATACTACAATTATGCCATACACATATAGGTCTTTCATTTAGTATTTAAATACATACATATGCTGTGAATTAATTCTAGGGAAGTTCTAGGACTGGAATATCATAAAGATTGTGTAGACACACGTTCATGATTTTAAACATCTCCTAGCAATACTAACGCGAGGAGCAGAGAGGAATAGCTTAACTTAATATTTTCCAATAACAATGTTATCATTCATTTCGTGCTTATACACGTTTGACTTTCATGCTTTCATATCAATAATTGTGAGTATACCTCATTCGTTGTACATCATATCACATCTCAACGTAACTTATGAATAGGAAGACATAACTCGCGTATCTCAAACTTGGAGATAGTTAATATAAAAATACTAGGCAACTGTCTAGGGGCTGCCTTTAGATAAATAAAGACTAATAGTCGCTCTTTGGACAACATAGGAAAGGCTCGTGTGAAACTTTGCAATATATGAGGAGCTTTGAAAGCTTAGCGGCACTATAAACAGGTTAGAATCTTCCAAGAAAAGAAAATCCTTTAAAACATGAAAATGTTAATCCAACTCTTAGAAAAAATAGTCAAAGATAATTGTTTAAAAAGTACGATGAAGAACTTCTCTTTAACTTGAGTTACTATCTCAAAAATATTCGATTCTAATCATTTCATAAGAAGTTAACACTTTACTGGCCTTTCCTCAACATAACACAAACTGAACATAAAAAACTTTATTTATAACTCTTTTGCTAAACGTCTTTAGAACAACGTAAATCTTGCTATCCATTTGCGTAAATCATTCACACTTGTAACCCTTATCATCTAAGTTAACAACCTTTAGCTCTACTTTTCGTATTAAACTTAACTTCTTTTTCAAACATGATTCTTCATTCCCTACTTAATTATTTACTCTTATGTTCACCATTCAAACAATTCTTATACGCACTTATCTTTTTACCTAATTGCCAACCTTATATTTTAAACCTTGTCTTTCATATTTTAACATCTTTCAAAGGTTTTCTGAAATCAACTGCAGGTAGAGAGCATATAACTCACATATTACCTTAAAAAGCCTAACATTTGCTCTTATCTTTCCTTTTCTACTAGCGCCTCAACTTTTACACTTGGATTAACCTCCTTGCACATATACAACTTTCAAAGGATGTGAAACTTTTCTACATAAAGCCTTAAACAATTCTCAAGAGGTCTAGATAACTCATGAGCTCTAAGAAACATATAACGACTTTCTAATGGAAATCTTTGCCGCCTTAGCATGTAACTTGAACATAAGCATAAGCGTATACATATATTATGGTTTTCGTATAACCCGCTAACATCAAGATACTGTGCATAACCTGCCCATAAAGATGGTTCTATAGAAATATCAATAGTTTAAATATTTGAGTTCTATTTTCCAGGTTTAACGTATTGGTTAATGAAGAAACGTGTTAATTAGTCGCTTAACTTAAGGGAGATGGATCGGGGGAACCTCTCATGGAACTAGGCACCTTAAAAAATACATATAAGAGGCTAGGTAACTATTGTAAGACAATTCCATTTCTTCACCCTCTTTAGCCCTTATTGAGTTAAAACCAATTTCATATGTTAGGGTTGTCCGTGCGTTGTCGTCTTGCCATGCTTACTAATTTCCTTAGCAACCCTGATGTGAACATCTTTGAAACCACAAATACATAACATAATGCAAAGGACCAGCTCACAGTGCCAACCCTGAGGGGACTTCAGATTCAATTTACAACTATGACCATAATCGAAGGCAATTGCCCTCTTCATTTTACACTCATGTGTTCCAACTCTTTAGCAAATACATAATGTAATACCAAGTAATTCTAAGAACAGGGAAGAACCATAATATTCTACTACATAAATTAAATACAGGGGAATACCGGATTCATCCTCGGCACGAGTTCGTGCTTGAAATCAAGACACAAAGAGCGCCTTATATACCTTGTTCTGATGAGTTTTCCTTAATCACTTCTTTCCTCCAACAACCATGTTTAGTATTCTTCAATTCATTGAAGTTATACTCATGTAGCAAGTCTTGTTTGAGCCTATTTCATAGACAAAATGTCATCCCAACAAAAGCCATAACAACAATACAAAACAACATTTCATTACTTTGTCTTAACTTGTTTCCACAGCCTTTAAGGGGAAAAATGAAAGGGTGAACTTACCTAGATTTTCTTGTGATTAACCCCCAGCATAAAAGGAGTATATTCCCAACAAAACAAAGTTGTATGAACATTTAGAAAAGGACGAAATTTCACCCAGAAATACACCAAAAATGAGCTACAAAACCAATTTCCACTTCTAGCTTTAGCCAAGGAAATTCTTGCAAGTTTAATAGCTAGAAATGGTTACCCTTTTCTTGTCTTCCACTCCTATTAAGATGTAGTATCTAGGAAGATTAAAAAGTTTGGAAAAATATCAGCTGCACTGCCCAAATAATGGCAGAAACGGCAGCTAAACACACATGAAAAAACAACCTAGCTGAGCTTCAAATTTTGAAGCTTTTAGCTAAGATTTTTGGTAAGTTTAAAGGATAAAATCCTTACCTCCTCCATTGTATCCAACCATTAACAAAAGCGAGTATATATGCAGCTTAGTACTGCTCCAAAAACGACGAAAAAAACATCATAAACATGCTTCCAAAACGCAGCAACAAGACTCACTGATGCCTCTCTTCAACTTTGCAATGATCTTCTTCACTTGGCTTGAATTTTTGTTTGATGATTTGACTTGATTTATCTTGGTTTTCACTGTAAAATACCGATAGAAGCATCCTCTAATCAGGCAGCTCAAACTTGGATAGGAATAATATGATTTGAGTAGCAAACAACTTAAATAAATAGGGGTAGTGCGGTGGAGGCGGTGCTTACATCACTGCTTAATGGGGCTTCAGTAAAATGCCCATAACTTTTTACTCCGAACTCCGATTGATGAGCAGTTTGATGTTCTGAAAATTAGACTCAAATACCATTAATTTAATAAGTTTTAGGGCTTTTAGTTCATTATATATTTGGATATATGGCCATTTAAATTTGACCCTAACTTATAAACTTCACACACTCTTTACTTTTTCATTCGTACGCATTTTCCTTGTCATCTACGATCAATATACAACTCGTACTTCCCTTAACATAGCATACAAACATCAAATAATCACCAAAAAGTTTTTGGGGTGTAACATCCTCCCCCCCCACCCCCATAAACATTCATCCTCGGATGTCATAACACCTTTAACTTATCGTTGTCTTCCGTCATAAACATACATTCCATATATTCGCAAACATATCCTTTCTAGTCGTTGCTTCATATCAAACTATACTTACTTAACTCTATATATTTGTCTAACATAAGACACACGTGCCTTAACACCACATAATCGATGAACTTTTCTAACCATAAGCAAATTTATTCACCACCACAATAGATGATTAACTCCGATACTACTTTCCATTCACTACTTAAGATACTAGATCAATGTTAAATCTGAAGTTGTGGTTTTCCATTCACTAGTTAAGATACAAGATAAATGTTAAATCTGAAGTTGTGCTTTTACGTTGCTTTTACCACGGCCCGTTATTGAAGATCCTGATAATAGAAACTAAAGCCTGATTTAGGGACAAAGAACAAACTAAATCTCTAGGAGAAACTAAATGTCTGGCCACCCGGGGCCTTGAAACAGTACATAGGGCCTTAAATAATCCTATTGTACTGGTCTCCCAACATTATTCTATTGTCACGACCCGAACGAATGCCCAGATCGTAGACACGGGACAAGGGACCCCAAGAGACTCCAAATCGATCCATGGCATAAACATTCAACTAACTTATTAAATAAACATAATTATGAACTCAGTCAACAACTTAATATAACAACAGGATAAATATCTGAAGTTTAATGCACGTCTAAATCTGTTAAACCTCTAATCTAGATGAGCTGAAGGGACAACACCCCCAACTAGCTCTACAATGCTGAAACTGAAAGAACATCCAAAACAACTGAAGGTCTAGTCCTCGAAAGATGAGGACTCACCAAAAGAGCAGGTACTAACTCTAAACAGTAACTACGAACGGGGATGAACCTGAAAACCGAGTCCTTCATCATGAAACACTACAACATAGAAAGTGTGTGGTCAGTAGGTGGAATGTACCGAGTATGCAAGGTAAGTAAAACCATTGTAAGAAAGTAAATCATTTAAAGCACTTTATAATATATCATAAACTTTTAAGTTAAAGTAGAAGGATATATGCATTCATTCTGAAATCGTACTCTTATCATAACGTGACCATGCATAGCTCTAGAACATCATGATTGAATCGAATGACTTAAAGTTGAAGCATAACATTTATATCAAAAGCTGAACAATGAGTCAAACCTTTCTTTATGAACATGCATGCATAAGTAATCATCATGAGTTATGAATATGCAAATTTTAATGATATAGACAGTGGGAGACTCATCAAATAACCAACATACCATGATAGAGCTTATGTGGTTCCAATTATCACACTCAAGTGGATTGAGCCATCCATAACCTTGCTAGGGAGATGGACGATACTATGATATCAATATCAAGCTGAAGGACCAATCGAGCTGGGGATAGCTCAAAAGGGAGGTCCCAATAATATAGTAATATCAACCTATGTTGGCGCGTAGTTCTGGGCATAGGGTAATCGACCCATATCAAGCTCGGTGCTAGACTCTTCTCCCAAAAACATGCAATGCTCTACATGGTATATAATGAAGCTAAACATCGTCTATTGACGAAGCTCATTAATGAAATCATGCATAGACTTGAGATCATATGAAAATGAAGCTCAACATTGTCCTTCAACAAAGCTCAATAATGCCATACATCTCAATTATAAATTTATGCATATGAGAAGCTTTATTTCGAAACATACCACAAGCTTAATCATAGGTGAAAGCATCTACTCCAAATTATGTCGTAAGCTACGTATAGAAATATTTAATCAACATACCACCAGATAGAATTTATAATAAAAAAATTGGGAAATTACACTTCAAACAATGTGATAAGCTTATATCGGGAGAATCATAACTTTAAATCGACATATGGGCATCACCCAAGGCTCTTCCACACTAGGATAAAATCAATTCACTTTGAAAACAACTACGTAATCATGGGTAGATTTAGAAACATGCTTTTCATCATCACACATTTACCAAAACTCTCCTCCTTTATGAACTCTTCACCCATGGGCGACTTAGATTTAAATTCTAGAAAACAATTTTTTTAACGAAAAAAAAATTAGAATCCGCCCAAGCTTCATGAATCATCAATATAAACTCAATTTAATCATACCCATGCATAGAGATTGAAGAATCATGCAATTGGGCAAAACCCCATACTTGATCATAAACAATTTCAACTCATTTTGATAGGGAATGGGCATGGGTGTGGAAGAAAACACCCACTTATAGCCTTAAATACCTGGAAATGGTGAATTCTAACACCCTCTAATTGCCCAGCTGAGATTCCAATTAGAAACCTTGAGATTTCACCTTGAACCTTCCCTTCAAACCTTCAAACTTCCACACATGAGAGTAATAACTTAGAATGGGTTTTCCCCTTCTAAAAACCCGCTAAAATGAGACTTAAACGACGTAGTATAGGTCTTAGGAACTTAAGTATTATGGAAAGAACCTGACTAATTTGCAAGAAAACACTGCCAGGTGAACTTAACGGGTGAGCTGATGAATCGTCAGGATGGGCAATGACTTGTCGAATCGCCCGTCAATTGCACTGGCCAATTGAACGGTTGGGGCTCATAACGAGGAACTTAACGTCTTGTCCCTGGTGACCACGACTCTTGGTCACCTCCCGTCAAGTACACTGCCTTAACATCTATGAAAATCATCCTTCTTGCTCACAACTCACCTCACGAGTCGTTTGGAAAGACCACGACTTGTGGGATCCCATCCGTTAGATACACTGGTCATCCTCTTGAAGAAAGTCTAACTCCACCCCACAATTGACATAATGACTCATGGTGGCTGACCATGAGTCATTCCCTCGCTCGTGGGTACCTCACTCATTCACTTTCCTTGGCCTCCCCACGAGTCACCTAATGACTTGTGGGGTCTCCTCACGAGTTGTCTTACGACTCTCCTATGCCGCAACATCAATTTTCCAACTTTCCCATTTTATCTCCTGGGTCCGATCTTTGAGCTTACGGGTTATAACAATATCTCCCCCTTGGGAACATTCGTCCTCGAATGTTAGCTACCTCAAAAACAAGCAATTATCATACTCTAATACTGATTATTTTAACCGAAATTTTCAAGGAATGACTACCGCCAAAAAGAACCACATAGCTGAACTGAATTTAGGCATCACATACATTTATCATAACATAATTCAAACTTGCGCACATGAACTGAACATGAAAACGAATTAGATAATTAGGGCAAAAACTGATACCTCAGATTGAATCTAAACCGGTAGGGAACAGGTGGGGGTATTTAGCCATTATAGCCGCTTCGGATTCCCACGTAGCTCACTCAACATGCTGGATTCTCCACAACACCTTCACCGAAGCTACTTCTTTTTTCCTCAGCCTCCAAACCTGATGATCCAAGAATGCAACCGGAATTTCTTCGTCACTGAGGCTATCTCCCACATCAACACTTTCCACCGGGACTACTAAAGCTGGATCACCCAAGCACTTTTTCAAGAGCGATACATGGAAGAAGGGATGAATGAAAGATAACTCTGATGGCATGTCCAACTCATATGCTACCTTACTAACTCTTCTCATAACCAGGTAGGGACCGATACATCGGGGATTGAGTTTTCCTTTCTTTCCGAACCGCATGACTCCCTTCATGGGAGATATCTTAAGAAATACCCAATCTTCAACCTCAAACTCCAAATCTCTCCTCCTCACATCAGCATATGACTTCTGATAACTCTTATCAACTGAACCTTCACCATAGCCTCGTGAACTGAGTCTAACCCTATCATAGCTGCCTCACCAACCTCAAACCATCCGATGGGTGATCTACACCTCTGCCCGTAAAGAGGTTGAACGGTGCCATTTGGATACTGGAGTGATAATTGTTATTGTAAGAAAAATCGAGCAGGGCAAGTGGTCGTCCCAACTACCCTTAAAATCCATCACACATGATCTCAACATATCCTCTAGAGTTTGAATTGTCTGTTCCTCTTGGCTATCTGTTTGCGGATGAAATGTTGTGCTGAGCTTAATCTGAGTCCTGAGCCCTTTTTGGAAAGATCGCCAAAACTGAGTACCTCGGTCTAAGATAATAGACAATGGCACTCCATGAAGTCAAACCAACTCTTGAATGTACAATTTGGCATAATCATCCGCCGAATCTATGGTTTTGACCGGTAGAAAGTGTGCAGCCTTCGTCAACTTGTCGACCACCACCCAAATGGAGTCATACTGTTGGAGAGCACGAGGTAGGCCAGTAATGAAGTCCATTTTAATCTCTTCCAACTTCCAAGTAGGAATGTTAATATTCTACAATACGCCTCCCGACCTTTGGTGCTCAATTTTCACTTGCTGACAGTTCGGGCAATTGGCTGCGAATTCTGCAATATCATTCTTCATGCCATTCCACTAATATATTTCCCGCAAATCATGATACATCCTGGTGCTACCCGGATGGATAGAATACCTGGGTCCATGTGCCTCATACAATATCTGGTCCCTCAATTTATGAATATCTGGAACACATAGACGACCCTAGTGCCGCAGTACACCATCTCCCCCTTGGGAGAAGACCTCTACCTTTTGAATTCGAATGGCTTCCTTCAACTTTACTAAAATCGAATCCTCATCTTTCCTAGATTTGACATCAACCACCAAGGACGATTCTGATCCATTTTGCACAACAACGTTGCCTCCGTCAAGTCGACCAATCTAACTCCCAACCTCGCAAATCGATGGACATCCTTTACCAACTCTTTCTTTCCCTCATCCACGTGGGACACACTCTCCATAGAGAGTCTACTAAGTGCGTCCGCTACTACATTAGTCTTACCCGAGTGGTAAAGGACGCTCATATCATAGTCCTTAAGTAATTCCAACCACCTCCTTTGCCGAAGATTGAGGTCTTTCTGTGTGAACTCATATTGCTAGCTCTTGTGATCCGTGAATACATCCATGTGGACCCCATACAAGTAATGCCACAACATCTTTAATGCAAACACCACCGCAGCCAATTCCAGATCATGTGTCGGGTAATTCTTTCCATGAACTTTCAGCTATCTCGAGGAATATGCTATCACTTTCCCATGTTGCATGAACACAAACCCAAGTCCGACTTGCGAAGCATCACAATACACCGCAAAGCCATCGTACCCTCAGGTAGGGTCAACACTGGTGCTGAAGTGAGTCGAGTCTTCAACTCTTGGAAAATTTTCCCACAAGCCTCTGACCATTGAAACTTCACCTTCTTCTGAGTCAACTTAGTCAATGGTGCGGAAATAGATGAAAAACCCTCCACGAATATCTGATTGTAACCCGCTAAGCCCAAAAAGCTCCTAATATTTGATGGGTTCACCGGTCTGGGCCAATTGTTTACCGCCTCAATCTTCTGGGAATCTACTTTTATGCCCTCACCTGCTACCACATGGCCTAGAAATGACACCAAGTCTACCAAAACTCACATTTGCTGAACTTCGCATATAACTGGCGTCCTTAAGGGTTTGAAGCACTATTCTCAAGTGAGCGACATGCTCCTTCTTCTCGCTCCGAGAGTATATAAGGATGTCATCGATGAACACAATCACGAACATGTCCAAATATGCCTTGAACACCCTATTCATTAGATCCATAAAAGCTGCAGGGGCATTGGTTAGTGCAAAATACATAACAACAAATTCGTAGTGACCACATCGAGTCCTGAAAGTAGTTTTCGGGATGTCACTCTCTCGAACCCTGAGCTGGTGATACCCAGATCTAAGATCAATCTTGGAGAAACACTTGGCACCCTGAAGCTAGTCAAACAAATCATTGATCATGGGTAATGGATTTTTATTCTTGACGGTAACCTTGTTCAACTGCCTATAGTCACTGCACATTCGAAGCGAACCATCCTTTTTCCGAACAAACAACAACCAGTGCACCCTATGGAGACTTACTTGTCCTAATAAGACCCTTATCTAACAGGTCTTTCAACTGATCCTTCAACTTTTTTAGCTCAGCTGGATCCATTCTGTAGGGTGAAATAGATACAAGCTGCGTATTGGGAAGAAGATCTATACCGAAATCAATCTCTCACTAGGGAGGGACACCTGGCAAATCATCAAGGAAGACCTATGGATACTCACGTATTACTGGTTCTGGATAGTCGGGGTTTCAAACTCCATGTCCTTAACCCTAAATAGATGGTACAAAAAACCCTTAGAAATCATCTTTCTGGCCTAAAGGTAGGAAATAAATGTACCTACAGGCATAGCTGAACTACCCTCCCATTCTAAGACAGGCTCACTCGGAAATTTGAACTCTACTAATCGGGTCCTACAATTAACTGAAGCATAGCATGCAAATAACCAGTCTATGTCAAGAATAACATCAAAATTGATCATGGCTAACTCTATCAAGTCTGCTGAGTTGACCTTATGAAGAACTGATACCGGGCAATCTCTATACACCCCATCTAGCTATAATTGAGTCACCTATTGGCGTAGAAACTAAGAAGGGCTCTGATAAGACATTGGGATTCACTCTGAAGCTACTGGCCATATATTGTGTCACAAAAGATAGCGTAGCCCTCGAATCTAGCAATGCATAAACATCAACATGAAAGACTCTCAACATACCAGTGACTACATCTGGTGAGGCCTCCTGCTCGTGACGAGTGGCTAAGGCATAGAACCTGTTATGTCCTTGCCCACCATCTATGCTAGTAGATGGCCCCTGATGTGCTCTACGTGGGGTAGGGGCTACTGAACTAGAAGCTGGGCCTCCGCCCCCAACCTGATCCTGTCTCGCAGTGGGACAATCTCTGAGCATATGTCAAGGATGCCCCCATCCAAAACACGCTCCTGACCCTACCAAACACTGGCCAGTTGCCCTTGACCGCACCAGCGACAAGCTAGGATGCTAGAATCTGCGGGTCTGCTACTATGACCCCTCGAGCCTGACGCTCGCCCTCTCTGTTCATGTCTGGGCCTAGATGGCACACTCAACGCTGAAGATGCTGGGGCTGATGATATTTGGTGGGTTTGTTGTTGGTGCCCACCACTGGACCTCTACTGAGAGAATCTGTGGTCCTCAATCCTAGCCCTCTTGGTCTCCCTCTCCCTCGAATGTGCTTCCATTATCTACTGAGCGTACAACAAATGTGAGGGAAGTCCATGTCCTAATGGAGCATAGCTGTCCTGCAGTCCTTGTCCAAATGTCCTGCTATACCATGCACAAATCTGCTCACCCGCTCCCATTCGTCGGTCACTAACTCCGGGGCGTACTTAGATAGGCGGGTGAACTCAAGGGCGTACTCCTAAACAGTCATCCTCCCTTGCTTTATATTCACGAACTCGACTACTTTCAACTCTCTCATCTATCGAGGGAAAAACCGATCTAGGAATGCAACCTGAAATTCCTCCCATATGATCGGACCTACTCCTGCTACCCTGTTGTCCTTCCACTAACGGAACCAAATATGCACAACCCCCTTCAATTGGTAGGAGGCAAACTTTGCACACTCAACACTACTCACTCCCAAAACTAGGGTGACTTTTAACAATCTCATCAATGAAATCATGCGGGTCCTCATCCACCTTGGACCCTAGAAACTCTGACGGGTTCATCCTGAAGAAGTCCCTAACTCAAGCCGCCGCTGCATTGCCATTTTTCAGAACATGCGCAATGGCCTGCTGATTGACATAAGTGGTCAAGGTCTGCGCAAGCATCTGAATGGCAGCTCGGAACTCAGCATGAGCGGCTACCTCCAGTACCTGGGGCTCCTGAACTGGTAGGGCTGGCTGATGCTCATGACCGTTTCCATCCTCGTGTCCTTCATCACCTCCATTCCTCCTTCCATTCATCCTTCGAGGAGCCATGATTCTGCAATCGCGAATAGTGTGAATTAGAAGGATAGAAAGACTTTTCATCGCAGGACATAGATCATGAAGGAAGGGACCATTTCCTAAAATGTCTGGTAGCCTCTTCTTCATAAGTGTGGCACGCTTCACACCATAAAAAAGACTCTACCTAACATGGATTTTAGACTCCCTAGGACACATCAAACCTATGGCTCTGATACAAAGTTTGTCATGACCCGAACGGAAGCCCTGATCATAGTAACGGGACAAGGGACCCTGAGAGACCCCAAGTCGACCCATGGCATAAACATTCAACTAACTCATTATATAAACATGAAGAAAACATAATTATGAACTTAGTGGAAGTTAACTTAATATAACAACATAATAAATATCTGAAGTTGAATGCACGTCTGAGTCTGATAAACCTCTAATCTAGACGAGCTTAAGGAATAACACCCCTAACTAGCTCTATAATACTGAAACTAAAAGGAAATCCAAAACAACTGAAAGTCTAGACCTTAAATGATGAGGACTCACCAAATGAGCAGGTACTAACTCTGAACAACGACTACGAACAGGGCTAAACCTGAAAATCAGGTCCTGCATCATGAAATGATGCAACATAGAAAGTATGCGGTCAGTATGTGGAATGCATCGAGTATACAAGATAAGTAAAAATGCTCTAAAAAAGTAAATCATTTAAAGCATTTCATAATATATCACAAACATTTAAGTGAAAATAGAAGGATATATGCATTCATTCTGAAATTGTACTCTTATCATAATGTCACCATGCATAGCTTTAGAACATCATGATTGACTCGAATGACTAAAAGCTAAAATATAACATTTATATCAAAAGTTGAACAATGAGTCAAACCTTGCTTTATGAACATGCATACAAAAGTAATCATCATGAGTAATTAATATGCAAATTTGAATGATATTGATAGTGGGAGACCCGTCAATTAACCAAAATACCATGATAGAGCTTATGTTGTCCCAACTATCACACTCAAGTGGGTAGAGCCATCCATAACCTTGCCAGGGAGATGGACGATACCATGATGTCGATATCAAGTTGAAGGGCCAATCAGGACGGGGATAGCTCAAAAGGGAGTTCCAAATAATATAGTAATATCAACCTATGTTTGTGCGTAGTTCTGGGGCATAGGGTAATCGACCCTTCCCGCTCGGTGCTAGACTCTTCTCCCAAAAACATGCAATGCTCTACATCGTGTATAACGAAGCTCAACATCGTCTATTGACGAAGCTCATTAATGAAATCATGCATAGACTTCACATCATATGAAAATGAAGCTCAACATTGTCCTTCGACGAAGCTCAATAATGCCATATATCTCAATTATAAATTCATGCATATGAGAAGCTTTATTTCGAAACATACCGCAAGCTCAATCATAGGTGGGAGCATCTACTCCAAATCATGTGGCAAGCTACGTATAGAAATATTTATTTAACATACCACAAGTTAGAATTTATAATTAAAAAATTGGAAAATTACACTTCAAACAATGTGGTATGCTTATGTCGGGAAAATCATAACTTTAAATTGACATATGGGCATCACCCAAGGCTCTTCCATACATGGATCTAATCAATTCACATTAAAAACAACTACGTAATCATGGGTAGTTTTAGAAACATGCTTTTCATCATCAACTTCATCATCATCACACATTTACTAAAAATCTCTTCCTTTATGAACTCTTCACCCATGGGCGTTTTAGATTCAAATTTTGGAAAACAATTTTTATAAGGGAAAACAAATTAGAATCCACCAAAGACTCATGAATCATCAATATAAACTCAATTTAATTATACCCATGCATAGAGATTTAAGAATCATGCAATTGGGCAAAACCCCATACTTGATCATAGACAATTTTAACTCATTTTGATAGGGAATGGGCATAGGTGTTGAATAAAACACCCAATCATAGTGTTACATACCTGTGGTGAATTCTAATATCCTCTAATTGCCCAGCTGAGATTCCAATTGGAAACCTTGAGATTTCACCTTGAACCTTCCCTTTAAGCCTTCAAACTTGCATGCATGAGAGTAGTAGCTTAGAATAGGTTTTCCCCAGCTAAAAACCCACTAAAACGTGCTTTAAACGACGTAGTATAGGTCTTAGGAACTTAAGAATTATTGAAAGACCCTTACTAATTTTGCAGGAAAACATTGTCAGGTGACCCTAATGGGTGACCTGATGAATCGTCAGGACGGGCAACGACTCGTCGAGTCGCCCATCAACTATACTGGCTAACTGAACTTTTGGGGCTCGTAACAGGGAACTTAACAACTCATCCCCAGTGACAACAACTTGTGGTCACCTCCCGTCAAGTACACTGCCTTAACATCTATGAAAATCATCCTACTTGCTCATGACTCATCTCACAAGTCGTTGGGACAGACCATGACTCGTGGAGTCCAATCCGTTAGATACACTGGTCATCCACCTGATGAAAGTCCAACTCCACCCACTATTTCATGACGACTCGTAGTGGCTGACTACAACTTGTTTCTTCGCTCATGGGGACCTCACTCATTCACTTTCCCAGGCCTCCCATGAGTCACCTGGCGACTCGTGGGGTCTCCTCACGAGTCTTCCTATGACTCGTCCTATGCTTGTAACATCAATTTTCCAACTTTCCCATTTTAACTCCTCGGTCCGATCTTTGAGCTTCCGGGATATAACATCTACTTTTTGTCGGTACTTGGAGTTAGTGAATCAGATTCCTCTATCTTTTGATAAAATGCTTGTATCAGAGCAATAGTCATATCTGTCTAGGTAGACATTCCCAAACACTCTCAAACCAGATGGGGTCCCAAAAATAAAACAATTGATATACTCTATCCCTCGTATTTCGCATCCTATCTGAAGCATATCAGGCCAAAGAATTAAACCTAAGACTATATTCGCAAATACAGATGATTCCCTACTTTAAGTACAAAAATTGATTAGGTCAAACCCGTTGAAGTTCCCATGGTAAGTACTGATTCGTGAAGGCTAGGGGATTTAGGCTCAAAACTCCTAGGCACTAAAACTCTCAAAAGTATTTCCCCTGGACCCTGCCATTAATTTCAACTGTTGATTTTGTAACTTCACTACTCGGGTTAACATCTAAAATGCTTTCTCAAAATCTCATCCCTTTGATATACCGAAGGTGTAGGAGGATCAACAACTCTACCTCCTCCTGGTTCTACTGAAGCTGGACAACATGAGGGGCTAAATCTCTTCTTACGGTATCTCTAGCTGGAACTAGAGAAATTGTAACACGGGGAGTAAAACAAAACTCACTTCGAGCATATAATCTATTTCTCAAATCGATAGGAGCACGACTAGAACCATTTCAAGCATCAATGCCAATAAAACTCCTAGCCATCTACCTTACTCCAAGAGAATTCTAAAATGTAAGCATGATTTAGATTTCAAACACCCCATATATCTTTGCTCTATAGCACGATCTATTAATGAACAAAGTGAAACAACTCCTAAATGCCCTGTAGACTCCTAATTATAAGTATGGTGCACAACATAACTATAAGAAAGACTCTACTGGGCACGTCTTGTGGACTCCCTTGGATACGACTTCGCTCTGATACCAAGTCTTTCACGCCCCAAAACCAGGGTAGGGCAAAACTGGAACTCAATTCATGATTGATCGAGAAGCCACCTATATGACATTTGTAACTATAACACTCAGGCCATCCAAGCCACCTGACATAATCAACTGTAGTAAAAACTGGACCCATAAGGTCTCAAGAATACAAGGTAAGCAACTGAAATTCAACCAAGGAAATGAGTATGTTAAACTAAGAAACAATAAGCCGATGAGGCCAGCCATCCAGGCCACCTGTCACAATCAACTGGAGTAAAAACTGGACCCATAAGGTCCCAACAATAAGGGGTAAGCAACTGAAATTCAACCAAGGAAATGAGTATGCAAAAACAAGCAACAATAAGTCGACAAGGCCACAAACTGAATAACACTGTAAACACTAAGTCCACAAAGCCTCTAAAGAGTAAACTGCCTAATGGTCGGAACAGGGCACCGACCTACCCATAATTGCATATCAAAACTCAAGGATAAATAACTAAGCCCTAGCTCCAAGAAAAAAGAAGCATACCAACACATCCGCTGATCTCTTGAACTGCTACTGCAACTGACAATCCCAACCTCTACCTACATCTGCGGCATGACGCAAGTGCCCAAGCAAAAGGACGTTAGTACAAATGAAATGTACTGGTATGTAAGGATAAAACTGTAAATATGAGATAACAATCCTGTAATAACTGACTCAGCACATAACATATAAAGGATATATATTACCTGGTACTCTGCAACCTGTAATTGAAAACAACTTACTATAACATAAGTGAACTCAAGACAACTGAACTAGGAATATGGAATAGTAACAACCTGGAATCCTGGTAATCGAACCCTGATAATAACGCTATAATTGTCACACCCCGCCTTGGGGGGTATGACTGGCACCTGGTGCCCTACTAGGACCTGAACCGCTAGACTGTTAAGCCTGGGCATATCTGGTGCCTGGCTGGCTCTACTCACATTTCTGGAAACAAAGGGCTATATAACGGCTGTAAACACAACCCCCGGCCCATTGGCCTATAGCCTCCTATACCTGTAATAACAGCTGACCAGCAATATGCAACTATAGGGAAACCTATGCGGGCCGACAAAGCCACCATGCTGTCTAGTTATCTGTAACTCAACAATGAAGTACTAGAAAGTTACGTGATCGACAAGGTCACCACTATTGTCGAACTATGGCCCCACACGGCCAACATAAGGAAACAGAAGTACTAACAGCTAAACAACTGCACGGCCTCACACGACCGGCTCATCTGACCACAGGAAAATATATACAGGCTGCAAGCCTCTAGGAATAGAAATAGAAATGATCGGGACAGGGCACCGACCTACCCGTACTGTACAACAAAAGAAAACAGAATACACCTCTGGGATTCAGTCTCCGGATGACGGGAGCTGAATGCTCGATCGCTGACAGGAATCACGTGGTAGCGCCCGCTCATCTATGAGTACCTGCAGGCAAGTAATGCAGCGCCCAACCGGGCGTCAGTACCGCTGGTACTGAGTATGTAAAGAAATAACTGAAAGAAATATCTGAAAAATATAATACAATTGATGAAACTGAAGTAGAAAGGAATGGATTAACTGTCTGATAATGTAAATCATACCTTCTTTTAATTATACTGGAAGGAGTAGGAGCCATACCTTGAGATTTATTGTCCTACTGTCGATCTACTTGTATCTACTGTACATGGCATAACATATCATAACATCACATAGCACACACAAACCTTACCCGGCCCCCATAAGCCGGGAGGTACAACCAGCACAGAATCTATACCCCTACCCCGGTCATCCCATCTCCTAAAATAGCTATAAGCATCCCGCCGGTCCCCTGGGTACGCACTTGGGCTCGCTGAGCCCCTGACTATAACTGCATCTGAGTCCGGAGGACTCCTAAATCAACACCCGGGTGTATCCGCTCGACAGGGGTGTGTAAGGGCCGATCAAGGCACAATATGGGGAAAACTGGCATCCCTTCTTCGTCCCCTGTGGGACGGCATGCCACTCCGTAGAGCGATGTATCCTCGTCCTCTGGCGGACGAGTCGATACAGCTATCAACCCTAGGGCGGTCATGGATGCTAGGTAGTCCAACCCCAAACAATACAATGGTCTCAACTAGTAATACTAACTGCATGCCCCACATACTGAAGCTAATAGTAGTAAAGTATTTATATATACTATATACTGAACTAGTGATAGTAATATGTACGTACTAAATACATGCTGAAGCTGATAACAGTATATATATATAAATATAGTCTTCTACCAGACTGTACTGAGTCTAATGCTGAACAAAATATAGTCTTTCTGTTGAAAACTATGTTGTATGCTGAGTTACTATAATAACATGATTTACTATTTCTAACACGCTTTTTAACTTCATTTTAACTTATCATTCTATTTCTGAGATGTCTTACAAATGTTACATTGCTTTACTGGGTTTCAACTGAATACAATGATATCCTAACATTCTGTGTCACATCACGTACTGAGCATGCTGTGCAGTTTCTAACACTTGTATTAGAATCTATATCATGCTATCAAGTTTCACGCAAGTTATAACTCAATGCTTCTAATATCGTACCAACATTAGTAATAAACATAACACATGACTTCTGAACATTCTACTAGCCTTTAAATTACTGTACTGTACCGAGATTACTTAACTTGCCGAGGAAACTAGCTTTACATACCTTATCCTCGAACTATCCATCTGTCGGACGAGGCTCGGCCGGTACTTCAACTATTTTCTCCCAACTGCATTCATAAATATGTCAATTAATACTAAATATAGCTTTATTTTAAAGAGCAATGTCACTTTCGATATAGTTTATAGCCTAAACTTAGGCTTATCGAAAGACAGTCGAAAACTCGCTATTTTTCAGAGGTCCAGAAGGGAGAAATACTCACTTCACAACTAGGAACACATAGACATTAGTTTAGAGCAATTGCACTTACCTTAGCTCGGTAGCTCGACGATTCGTCAGCCGTATTTCACAAAACTAAATCCGTAGGAATGCTCTCTGCTGCTAAATACCTCGGTATCTAAGGTTAATTTGAGTTTGGACAACGTTTAGCAGCATAATCGGACGAAAATTATCTTACCTCCTTCGTTCTTATCTCTCCTCTGCTGATCCCTCTCTGTTTCACTGGAAATTATAAGTGTTTAATGATTTAAAACCGAAGTGGGGCTTTATATACTTGGGCCTGGACAAGGCCAACGTGTCACGGAGCCAACGCGGAGGCCTCACCTCCGTGACACGCTGCCATCGCGGAGGGGCTCTGCCTCGGCTCCTTCCGCGATGGTTCGACAGGTTTCTCGTCCGATCTTTTCCCGGGCCTTTCTCTAGCACGTATGGCCTTCAAATATGCTTAAACAACGTGCGAATAGGTCATCTACGTGCCGGTAATCCTATGGGGTATAACATTCTCCCCCCCTTAAGAACATTCGTCCTCGAATGTATACTGCTATCTAGAGGACTACTTAACTTCTTGTTTAGAAAAATTTCGCCAGAGTCTCCCCTGTAATATGGACTATACCAAAAACCTGAAATGCAGAAAAGTCCACTACAGGTACTGTACACAATACTTTAGGATTCACTGGATGGCCAAGTATCAATCTTTCTCACTTGTACATATACAACCATAAGATACTACATAAGCAATAATACGGACATACCTGTCGCCTGACTAGGCCTGGAATAGGTGAGGGTATCTAGCTTTCATATCTTCTTCAGCTTCCCACGACATTTCCTCACGGTTCCTGTTACGCCACAATACTTTGACAGATGCAATATCCTTAGTTCTCAATCTACGAATCTGTCTATCTAGAATAGTTACTGGAATCTCTTCATAGGCCAGCTCTTCGGTAACCTAGATATCCTGGATAGGAACTGCTCCGGATGGGTATCCCATGCATTTCCTCAGCATGGACACATGAAAGACCGGATGAACGGATTCTAATTCTGGAGGTAAATTCAACTCATATGCTACTCGGCCTGTCCTTCGACGAATCTGATAAGGCCCAACAAACCTTGGGCTGAGCTTACCTTTCTTGCCGAACCTCATTACCTCTTTCAGCGGGGATACTTCAGAAATACCCAATCATACACATCAAACTCCAAATTTCTGCGCCGCACATCTGCATATGATTTTTGGCGGCTCTGTGCAGTCAGTAAGCGTTCTCGGATAAGCTTTACCTTTTCCTTTGACTGCTGAACAAGGTCTGGGCCAACCAACGCTGACTCTCCGATTTCAAACCAACCATTCGGCAATCTGCATTTTCGCCCGTATAATGCCTCAAAAGGCGCCATCTGGATGGCCGAGTGATAGCTATTACTATAAGCAAATTCTATCAGCGGCAAATGCTCGCCCCAGCTACCACCATAATCTAGCACACACGCTCGCAGCATATCCTCGAGCGTCTGGATAGTGCGCTCAGCCTGTCCATCTGTCTGAGGGTGGGAAGCTGTGCTTAGATTAATCTGCATCCCCAGCCCTTTCTGGAAGGATTTCCAAGACCTAGTCGTGAATTGCACTCCTCTGTCTGAAATAACGAATATTGGCACTCCATGCAATCTGACTATCTCTCAGATATACAACTCCGCATAATCTTCAGCCGAGAAAGTAGTTCTAACTGGTAGGAAATGAGCTGATTTAGTCCACATAGAGTCATGTCTGTGTCTGGTAAGGGGTAATCCTGCCACAAAATCCATATTCATTGCTTCCCATTTACAGAGGGGCACAGCTATGTCCTGAGTTAATCCGCCTGGTTTCTGATGTTCTGCTTTCACCTGTTGGCAGTTAGGACACTGGGCTACAAATTCAGCAATTTCTCTTTTCATACTTGGCCACCAGTAGTTCTCTTTGATGTCACGGTACATTTTTGTGGTACCGGGTTGAAGAGAATAACGGGCGTAATGTACCTCGTTCAGAATCTACTGGTGGAGCCTTGAAACATCTGGAACATATAGACGACCTTTACAACGCGGCACTCCATCCTCTGTTACCTGAAAATCTGGCGTTTTCCCCTGCTAACCAGGTCAGGATTCTTATACTACCGTTCTTTTTATTTTCACAACTGATGGTGACACGGCGGTGTTTTCGTTTACCGCTCTGTTGTCCTTCATTTCTATTACACGAACGGCTAAATTGACCATTTGATGTATCTCTCTAACCAACCCCCGTTGCTCGGGTTGCACATACACAACACTCCTAATAAATCTATAGCTAAGAGCGGTTGTTGCTCCATTACCTCTTCTTGACTGATATAACGTTTCTCATACTTAGAGAGCTCGGCATATAATTGACGGTCATACTAACTTGTCTTGCCAAAGAGATCGACAGGTAGTTTACAGTCATTGCTAGAGCTTATCTGGCCCTCCGACCACATGCTAAGGCTACTTGTTGCTGGGATAACCTGAACGACCGTCTGTGCACCTTATGCCTTTATCTAATCAGAGGATCCTGATATTGACTATGACCTCTAATGATCTGGCTGCATAACCTTAAATAACTGAATAGTCGGGTTGAATGACCCCAATATGGCAGTAATATAACAATGCTCTAACTGTTCTACTTGAGTACTTATAGTTCATGCATAACTGCAGACTTGTGGGTATCTAATTGCTTTGTTATTTGCTTGAACCACTGTAAGGCTGGGCTTAATCAAACTTACTCCCAGGCGATGAATCTCTGGATCTTCACGGGGAGTCTACTGATCCCCTGGTCTTAATAAACACTGTGCTAGCAGGGTACTATCAATTTCTTATGCCTTGTGTGTATCCACTTGGATTTATACTGGTATTCAGGGGAATTCTCAGTCTTATGAGCTATTCTGTAAATACTAGCCTTCTGCTAGGGCTCTATACCGGAATATCTTACGAGAACCAGCTGAAGTACTAGTCTATCGCTGACTACTGATGTGGACCCTTCTGTGGGGTACCCACGGGTATTTTGACTAGGACGGCCGGCTAACTTATGGGATGTTCCACATCATAACTACTAGGTTAACTAAGGCGGACTCTCACCTACAAGGCTGGGAAAATGACGTTCGACCACTTAACATACTAGAACAATTCTGGTATTGCTAATCTCTTAAATTTGCCTACTTGGCCTCTAATCCTGGTTCTAGCACATGCACTAATGTTACCAATCTTCAGGGATGCTTCCCTGCTAATGCAGGCGCCAACTGGTCGGTAGACCGTCTAACTGCGCCCTTATCATCTAGCCATCTGGTTTAGGCCATTAACTCTAGTAAGCTTCTAGAGCCTAGATCTGGCAACAACACATAAGTCTATTAACTTAATAACTAAGAACTGAGATAGTTTATATGACTTCATACGTAATTCACACTTAATATTCCCTTTCTCTTCTCCTTTCCCTTTCTCCTTTCTTCTCTCCTTTTCTTTCTTTCTTCTCCCCCTTTTTTTGGCAAGGGGGAGGTCCTGCAATGCAATTTATACATGCTTTCTATTACTAATCAGCATCTGTGATTGTACCCCTTATAGGCAGCTACTCACAGCATATCTATTATCCTGTATATATATATATATATATATATATATATATATATATATATATATATATATATATATATATCAATAGCTACATACAATATGTACTGAATTCTGCGGTAATACATTATCTCTAGCATGCTCTGCTAAGTCTCACACAGTACATGATACCCCGCTTCTACGGCCTAATAATATCTCCTGCCCTGACTTATCATGTCATTGTTTTGTAACCCCATTCTGAAAGTAACAAACATAAACACTTTAGTTATTATCTGCTGTTTGAAATTCCGCCACTCTTGCGATGTGGGGTCAACGTTCAAATCTTGTGGCCTTACTAGGCATATATTGAGAGCCCATGACTATCTGTTGGGCCTTATCTCTAGGTCACACTAGATTAGAATTGCTGTATCGGTAATTTCTCAACTTCCCCATAAGCGAACATGCTGCAGCATTCTGGATCGCAATCTTACTGTCAGCCCAAAGCTTAATTCTTAATACGATATTCTACCAATCTGGGGGTAATCCTAATTTCCCCACAACATCCGACACTCCTGCTTCTTCCCCTCATCTTGCTTAAGCTGAACTCTGGGGTTCAAGGTACCCGCCTTTCGTTGTTAATGAGATTACTGATCAAGCCTCGGCCTATACTTCTTCTGGCTTGCAGTCGGACCCATCTTATTCATATAATCTCCCTGTCTTTTGATATCACAACTGGATCATAACTACAATCTTACAGGTATGTCTTGCTATCTATTAGCATATGTGGCGGACTTGGCCTTTTTTTCTGACTCAAACTTGACTATTACCCGGCATTCATCACTAACAGGTCTTTTACCCCTGCTTCGGGTAAGCTAACGGTCTTACTTTCTCTACTGGCTTATTATCATAAGGGTCTGCACAACTTACGTAATCGTAGGGGCTCTTTATACTTTCTAATACTTACTAGGATCAATCAGCCCATCTTTACTTACTGCTTGATTGACAACCCCATCTCAAGTCTTATGCCCCTTTACTATACTGGCATCAAAATCAAGAGGTAGGAATAACCCTTTTCTTATTGCAACAAATAAAAGCATTTAACTGTACCATATCCCAAAAGATGTATTTGGGATTCCTGCATTTCCCACTATTTCTTATACTTACCTGGTGGTCTGACCTTGTCTGTAATCTTAATCAGATCTTATATAGCTAATAAATAATTCAAATCATATGTACATTACACTCCTGACTTCCTATCCTGACGTTATCAACATATACTGGGGATAGTACCGATAAAGGTATCATGCTGGGAGGTCTCGGGTACCTCCTCCTGCTGCTGTAGTTATCATGTAACTGGCTGATGCCTTCTTCTGTTGCTATATCTGATCTTTTGCCGGTAATAGGGTAATGCTGATCTGCCTTTGTATCTGTAATCAAAGAATACGGTAAGTTTTTAGAGACTCCACCCGATACTGTACCGCTCTAAAGCACGACTGACTGAGAAGGAAGGGTAACGATCCTATCATGCCTCACAGCCTCCTGCCTATAGTATGTGGTGCACAACACATCCATAGACAAGACTCTACTTAGCACGGCTTGCAAACTCCCTGGGAGACGACCTGCTCTGATACCAAGTTTGTCACACCTCGCTTTGGGGGGTATGACTGGCACCTGGTGCCCTAATAGGACCTGAACCGCTAGACTATTAAGCCTGGGCACATCTGGTGCCTGGCTGGCTCTACTCACATTTCTGGAAACAAAGGGCTATATAACGGCTGTAAACACAGCCCCCGGCCCATTGGAATATAGCCTCCTGTACCTGTAATAACAGCTGACCAGCAATATGCAACTATAGGGAAACCTATGCGGGCCGACAAGGCCACCATGCTGTCTAGTTATCTGTAACTCAACAATGAAGTACTGGAAAGTTACGTGACCGGCAAGGTCACCACTACTGTCGAACTATGGCCCCACACGGCCAACATAAGGAAACAGAAGTACTAACAGCTAAACAACTGCACGACCTCACACGACCGGCTCATCTGACCACAGGAAAATATATACAGACTTCAAGCCTCTAGGAATAGCAATAGAAATGATCGGGACAGGGCCCCGACCTACCCGTATTGTTCAACAAAAGAAAACGGAATACACCTCTGGGATTCAGTCTCCGGATGACGGGAGCTGAATGCTCGATCGCTGACAGGAATCATGTGGTATCGCCTGCTCGTCTATGAGTACCTGCAGGTAAGTAATGCAGCGCCCCACCGGGCGTCAGTACCGCTGGTACTGAGTATGTAAAGCAATAACTGAAAGAAATATCTGAAAAATATAATACAACTGATGAAACTGAAGTAGAAAGGAATGGATTAACTGTCTGATAATGTAAATCATACCTTCTTTTAATTATACTAGAAGGAGTAGGAGCCATACCTGGAGATTTATTGTCCTACTGTCGATCTACTTGTATCTACTGTACATGGCATAACATATCATAACATCACATAGCACACACAAACCTTACCCGGCCCCCATAAGCCGGGAGGTACAACCAGCACAGAATCTATACCCCTACCTCGGTCATCCCATCTCCTAAAAGAGCTATAAGCATCCCGCCAGTCCCCTGGGTAAGCGCTTGGGATCGCTGAGCCCCTGACTATAACTGCATCTGAGTCTGGAGGACTCCTGAATCAACACCCGGGCGTATCCGCTCGACAGGGATGTGTAAGGGCCGATCAAGGCACAATATAGGGAAAACTGGCATCCCATCTTCGTCCCCTGTGGGACGGCATGCCACTCCGTAGAGCAACGTATCCTCATCCTCTGGCGGATGAGTCGATACAGCTATCAACCCTGGGGCGGTCATGGATGCTAGGTAGTCCAACCCCAAACAATACAACGATCTCAACTAGTAATACTATTTGCATGCCCCACATACTGAAGCTAATAGTAGTAAAGTATTTATATATATTATATGCTGAACTAGTGATAGTAATATGTACGTACTAAATACATGCTGAAGCTAATAACAGTATATATATATAAATATAGTCTTCTACCAGACTGTACTGAGTCTAATGCTGAACAAAATATAGTCTTTCTGCTGAAAACTATGATGTATGCTGAGTTTCTATAGTAACATGATTTACTATTTCTAACATGCTTTCTAACTTCATTTTAACTTATCATTCTATTTCTGAGATGTCTTACAAATGTTACATTGCTTTATTGGGTTTCAACTGAATACAATGATATCCTAACATTCTGTGTCACATCACGTACTGAGCATGCTGTGCAGTTTCTAACACTTGTATTAGAATCTATATCGTGCTAGCAAGTTTCACGCAAGTTATAACTCGATGCTTCTAATATCGTACCAACATTCGTAATAAACATAACACATGACTTCTGAACATTCTACTGGCCTTTAAATTACTATACTGTACCGATATTACTTAACTTGCCGAGGAAACTAGCTTTACATACCTTATCCTCGAACTATCCGTGTGTCGGACGAGGCTCGGCCGGTACTTCAACTATTTTCTCCCAACTGCATTCATAAATATGTCAATTAATACTAAATACAGCTTTATTTTAAAGAGCAACATCACTTTCGATATAGTTTATAGCCTAAACTTAGGCTTATCGAAAGACGGTCGAAAACTCGCTATTTTTCAGAGGTCCAGAAGGGAGAAATACACACTTCACAGCTAGGAACACATAGACATTAGTTTAGAGCAATTCCACTTACCTTAGCTCGGTAGCTCGACAATTCGTCGGCCGTATTTCACGAAACTAAATCCGTAGGAATGCTTTCTGCTGCTAAATACCTCGGTATCTAAGGTTAATTTGAGTTTGGACAATGTTTAGCAGTGTAATCGGATGAAAATTATCTTACCTCCTTCGTTCTTATTTCTCCTCTGCTGATCCCTCTCTGTTTCACTGGAAATAATAAGTGTTTAATGATTTAAAACCGAAGTGGGGCTTTATATACATGGGCCTGGACAAGGCCAACGTGTCACAGAGCCAACGCGGAGGCCTCACCTCCGTGACACGCTGCCATCGCGGAGGGGCTCTGCCTCGGCTCCTTCAGCGATGGTTCGACAGGTTTCTCGTCCGATCTTTTCCCGGGCCTTTCTCTAGCACATATGGCCTTCAACTATGCTTAACCAACGTGCGAATAGGTCATCTAGGTGCCAGGAATCCTACGGGGTATAACAATAATGAGGTGAAAATGCAATTAAGAAATGCACAAGAAAGAAACTATTATTGTAATGCCAATGTCCAGGCAACCATAAATTCATATATAAAATTCATCCAGCCTGTGTAACACATCGGGAAAAATAAAAACAAATCTCAATCGCAATTATAAATGGAGCTAATGGGGCTCATACAGACTATCCGTATACTGACAACCATGAAATATATCGACTCAGTAACTATAACATGTGTTGGATCTTACCACGACCCCAAATACTACAATTATGCCACACACATATAATTGTTTCATTTAACATTTAAATACATAAATATGTTGTGAATGAATTCTCGGGAGGAATAGCTTAACTTAACATTTTCCAATAACAATGTTATCATTCATTTCGTGCTTTATACACGTTTGACTTTCATACTTTCATATCAAGAATTGTGAGCATACCTCATTCGTTGTCCATCATATCATATCTCAATGTAACTTATGAATAGGAAGACATAACTCGCGTATCTCAAACTTGGAGCTCTTTAATATAAAAATTCTAGGAAACTGTCTAGGGGCTGCCTTAAGATAAATAAAGACTTATAGTCGTGCTTTAGACAACATAGGAAAGGCTCGTGTGAAACTTTGCAATATGTGAGGAGCTTAGAAATCTTAGCGGCATTATAAACAGGCCAGAAACTTCCAAGAAAAAAAGTCCTTAAAAACTTGAAAAAGTTAATCCAACTCTTAGAACAAATAATCAAAGATGATTGTTTAAATAGCACGATGAAGAACTTCTCTTTAACTTGAGATACAATCTCAAAAATATTCGATTCTAATCATTTCATAAGAAGTTAACACTTTACCGGCCTTTCATCAACTTAATACAAACTGAACATAAAAAACTTTATTTATAACAATTTCGCTAAACATCTTTAGTACAAAGTAAATCTTGCTGGTCATTTGCGTAACTCATTCACAATTGTAACCCTTATCATCTAAGTTAACAACATTTAGCTCTACTTTTCGTATTAATCTTAACTTCTTTTTCAAGCAGGATTCGACTTTCCCTACTTAATTATTTACTTTCGTGTTCACCATTCCAACAATTCTTATACGCACTTATCTTCACTTGGCTTGAATTTTTGGTTCATGATTTTCCTTGATTTATCTTGGTTTTTGGCTGTAAAATACAGAGAGAAGTGTCCCCTGAGAAGGCAGCTCGAATTTGGATAGGAATGATTAGATTTGGGCAGCAAACAACTTAAATAAATAGGGGTAGGGCCGTGGAGGCGGTGCTTATGTTATTGCTTAACAGGGTTTCAATAAAATGCCCATAACTTCTTACTCTGAACTCTGATTGATGAGCGGTTCGATGTTCTGAAAACTAGACTCAAATACCTTTAATTTAATAAGTTGTGGTGCTTCTAGTTCATTATATATTGAGAGATATGATCGTTTAAAATTGACCCTAACTTATAAACTTCACATACTCATTTCTTTTTCATTCGTACACATTTCCCTTGTCATCTACGATCAATATACAATCCGTACATACCTTAACATAGCATAAAAAAATAAAATAATCACCAAAAAATTTTGGGGTGTAACATCTACGACTACCAAAAAATGCTCAACAACTCACAGAAAAAGAGAAGCAATTTCCCCCCTAAAAATGTGAAAAAGTTTCAAGAGGCAATCACAATTCATAGGCCTAATTCACAACTGCTTTCATTTTGAAAAAAAGGGCATAGTTTATTCAATCAAATATAAATAGCATCTCAAATCATAATCACTGCATATTCAAAGTTTGCCTTGGGTCTCACATTGTTCATGCCTCAATCACACCTTTACTTTTATGCAAGTATGCCCGAAAAGGGAGTGATTCCACTCATTACTAGAGAGAATCACTTTTCTTTATCATAAATCAATGAACACATAAGGGATTATAGAAGAAGATGATCACACTCACTCTAAAAAAAAAAATCTCCATGCACAGAACTTGACCAATAGACTTGCCTTTTGTGTAATTCGCCACTAATGTAGAGCAACTACACTCAAAATCAATTAGGACTTCCGGATCATAATGATGGCTAGGGGTAATGGTAGGAGAAACATTTAGCTCTAGTGACTAGAACATCCCTAATGATTTTATGTGAATACTTTTATCCTCCCCATCCAACTCCTTAAATCACTCCACCTTATTCCTCCTTTTGCAATCACTTTCATCTTTAATTTCTCAAAGGCCTTCCTTGTATCTCATTTGGCTATCACATTAAGCCTTGTCTAAGTAAGAAGAAACACTATTTCACTATTATTTTCTTTTTTGGTACCTCAAGGTTTCTTAACCCATCATTTAATTCCTTTGGATCATAATTTAGTGCTACCTCAAATTTAGGCTCCTCATATTTCCCCCATTCTTGTAATCCCCAAAATTTAGGTTTATTGCCTCTTTCCCACTGATTTCCTTATCTCTCCCTATGTCTTAGGCTTCAAGCTCTCATTATTATCATTCATTCATCACTAGCAATTAGGAAGGATGGGTTCCAAGATGAGGATTACAAAAAGGTACATTGGCTTGTAACGTGGTTCCCAAGAATAAATAGTCCATATGTTCAATATTGGCAAGCAAGGAAAGACATTTTCGGAGGTCATTTTGGGTGAAGTGACTAGTCAAATAAAAGCCTAAAATCATGTTCTAAGTGCAACTACATCTAGGATTTCACCTTGAGTCATACTGAGGTCAAATTCTAGACAAGAAGAGATGCATGAGATTCATTCAAAAAATCCTTAGCGCACAAGGCATCACACCCAAAGAGTTCACACAAGTCATTATTATCACAAGATTCCGATTCAAGACATGAGATAATGCAAATTCACAAGCCAAACAGGGAATATGTAATGTATGACAAGAGTCTACTACATTTTTCATTTCAAATGCCCATTTTAATTCTTTTCATGCCACACAAAAATTTTTGGTGGTACCTCTCAAAAACAGTTTCATAAAAGTCTCAAAGAAAGAAATGGCATTTTCCTTATAAGAGTTGCCTCACAATCTATCATTGGAAAATGTCAACCCGGTTCGACAACAAAAAGAAATGAAAAAGAAAATGCTCCTTGGAAAAAAATCGTGATATTAAGAAGACCGTTGGAGTTAGATTACTATCTACTATTTACATAGGCGGCAATAAAAATTTGGATCTCAATGCAACATTTGGAAATTAAAGCAAGGACCCATTCATTAGCACTTACATTCAATGGAAATTCCTTTATCCATCCATTTACAATTTTAACCAATCAAATTGCCCGGCTAGGGAAATCATCAAACATTGTTAAAATGAGCCCGACAAAGGCTCACGACTGCTTACAAGTTATAAAACAAAATCCCGACAAGGGCTACATGAAGTTATAAATAGAATAAACCATAAATGACCACCTAGAATAAAGCTCATCCCACCCCCAAATTAAACATTACATTGTCCCCAATGTAAGAATGCAAAACAAAGAGGGAAAGAACTCCCTGTGTTGGTCACTCCTTATCATCCTCCTGATCATCCACTCCATCTCTAGCCTTGTAACACCCCGAAACTTTCCGAGACCAGAATCAGACACTTTATGAAAATTCAGAAGGACAAACTAGAAAAGTTCTCAGACGACCCACACAACGGGCCGTAGTTAGTCCTAAATGACCGTTCTTTGAGCCATTAATGCTCAGCCGATCCTTCCCTTCGGGAAACAACAGGCAGAATAGATGACCCATGGAAGCTTCAAATGATCCGCTGTTCACGCTCATCGCCAGAAGTAGTGGCCAAGACGGGAGGATAGAATGGGTCGTTGGATCAACCAATGGGCCATTGTATCTTTCGTTGTCTGGAGGCCCAGTTTCCCTACCAATTTCAATAAGAGGTATCAACGAGTCATTGTAACCTCCCGTGGTTTCAGTCCAGTAGGTCCAATTTTGGAGACCAGAACCAATGATGGCTTCCAACGGACAGTTGTTTGGATCAACAGCCCGTTTTGAGGCCCGTTGTTCAGCATCGGGCAGTTTTCATTTCTTTCTGCTAGGGGTATTTTATCACTTTCCCGGCTCTTTAGTCTTGAAACCTCGTAATTTTAGATTTGTTCAAGAGGGAGTTAAAAGGTTAGTACAACCCTTTTCTTTCATTCTTCCTCAATTCCCTCAAGAACAGTACGTAGAATTGTCAGCGGAGAGCATAGAGCAGGAGTAATGGTTCAAAATTTTTCTCAGAATTTCCTAGGGATTTTCATCAGAATTTGTTCTACATGTATGTAGGACTTCAACAAGGAGATTGTTCTCCCCTTGTGTACCCTAAAATTCTTTCCCAATTCACTATCAGTTCTAGCCCTGAGTTTTCGAAAGTGAAGATATTGTTGTCCTACCTTGATTAATTCATGTGGAATCTTAATCTATGTTTAATTTAAACTAGTTTGTGACCAAAATGATGCCTGTGCAAGTGAAGGAGAATTATAGCCCTAACTCCTGAATCAGAAACTAAAATCCTGCATAAGTGTTGAATTCTTAAAATTTCATGAATCTTTCGGAGTTAGGGGTATCTATAATGGTCGTATGGGTTAGAAACTCAGCTAAATATATGTTAGACGAATCTCAGAAAGCTATTATACTCAAGAATGTTAGTCTAGTCTCAGTTAGGTATTTAGAAACCTTCGGGTTGACCAGAATAATGTCAGCTGATCAGTTTGACTACAGAAATTACCGAGCTGTCAGCACCATCTCCCAGTTATCAGAATCAGATTCAGAACTCAGATATTAGTCCTATAGGCTGTCATGATATTCTTGATATATATAAATAGCTCTGACTAGCCTTAGGACCCCAGTTCATATTACAATTTATTCTTCGAAGATTACGTCACTTCCAAATAAGAAGCTTTGACCGATCTTAAAACACAATTTCAGAATCTGGTCCGATAAGACTCTCAAGGTACTTTCAATTATATATATATATATATATATCCCTAACTAGTCTTGGACCCCATTTTCGAGGTATCAGCTTGGTATACAGTGTCGATATTCTAGTGGGAGTAGGAATTAGCACCGAGCGGACCGGGGTTCCAGCTCACCCAGGTTCCCAGAATTTCATCACCAACATAGGTTACAATATTTATTGTCCTGATTTGGCCCCAGACCTTTTTTGATCACCTATTTCATGCCTTTATACCCTAGCAAGGAATATTGGGTCCTACCGGTGGGGTGTATACATCAGACTCCACGTCTAGCTCACGTGGTTATAGACTCTCCCACTATTCAGTCTAGTCCAGTTTAAGAATAAAGAGCTCAATTCAGTTCTAGATCTATCAATTTAGCTCAATTCAGTACAGTATCTCAAATTCAGAACTTTTAGACTTAGGGCATGTCTTTGACCACCAGACAGGGTCATCTTGACCATCTCAGTTTGCTTTAGTGGTTCATTTTAGTAATTTAGTTGGTCATTGCATGTCATTTTAGTTTAGTCATTTATATTCAGCTATGTTTTCTCTCACTTACTCAGTACATTCAATGTACTGACACATACTTTTATGTTGTATTGTTTCATGATACAGTTGCAGGTTCTCAGACCCAGCACCGTTAGTCGCCACGATTTAGATCCTCCTCCTCAACAATTGAATTATGAGTCCTCATCATTCGAGAGCGTTATTTCCTTTCTTTCAGTTTGTTCCTTATTTTCAGCTAGACTTAGAGTTAGCTGGGGGCTTGTCCCAGCAACTCATCAGATAGAGGGCTTTCAGACACAGAATTAATCTCAGACTTCAAATGTTTTAAACTTTATGTTTTCAGTTTTATTTTCATAAATTTCTTTTATGATATTATTTCAAATCTTCCGCTATACATGTTTTACTCAAAATACCAGTGTATGATGGACCAGGGGTTGACCTGGGGTCACTTGTGACTTCAAGTACCATGTCCTGTCCAGGGTGTAGACTCGGGGCGTAACAAACTTGCTATCAGAGTCGAATCTCGACTACGGTGGTGGGGAAAACCTCAGTGAGGACACTGAGTCCCTACGGGGGGTGAGTGAAGGGACAATGCTAGTAGAGAAACCTGGCTCTCATAGGCGAATCCCACATCGAAAAAGAGCGGGAGAGTCCGGGCTATTTAGTAAAGGAATTGGACCTAATACTTTTAGGTGCCTTTTTGGTTGAAAACCCAAAGGGACAAATTCGTGATGGGCTTCATCCCAAGAGCGGACAATACTTCACAGTGTTGGGCCAGTTCATTACAGTGGTATCAAAGCACTAGGTTTTGAGTATCCTCGGAATGTCTAAAGTTACATCTAGTAGAGTCCCTTTCAAGGGTGTGAACCATGCCACACCTATGATGAGGAGGCTACGACATGTTATTAGGGAAACTCTATTTTGTTCATACTCTTTATCGTGCATTAAAGTTAAACTCCCGAAACATCCTTCTAACTTGTGATCATCATGCCTCCCAGATGTGGAAAGGGAAGAAGGACCAGTAACGACAATAGACCTGTCCCACTAGCCCCGGCAGCCCCTTAAGATGATTCGGTATCTACCGCCGAATTCAGTGTGGTCATTCAACTGCTAGCTCAAACAGGCACCAACCAGGTGCACCAATAGGTGGTTTCGGTAGCCACGAGCAGGTCTGCAACAACAGCGAGGGTGCGAGACTTCACCGGTATGAACCATCTTTTCAGGGATCCAAAGTAAGGGAGGATCCCGAAGAGTTCATGGATGAGATCAAGAAGATTACCTACATTATGAGTGTTAGCTCCTCTTAGAGTGTTGACCTGGCTACGTACCAGCTAAAAGGGTTAGCTCAGGTCTGGTATGAACAATGGAAATAGGGGCGGCCAGCGGGAGCAGGACCGGTAGAGTGGGAGGAGTTCCACCCAGCTTCCCTAGACAGATTTTTTCACTCAGGAGCTAAGGGAGGCAAAGATGGGGGAGTTTATAAGCTTGAGATAGGGAAATAGAACCATGGAGGAGTATGCTATAGAGTTTACCAGGCTGTCTAACTACGCTCCAGAGATGGTAGCCAAGCCATGGGCTCGCATGTTGAATTTTGTGAATGGAGTGTCGAATCTTGTCCTCAAGGAGTGTAGGATGGCGATGTTGATTAAAGATATGGACCTCTCCCTCTTGATTGTCTATGCCTAGAAGATTGAGGCCGAAAAGATGAAGGATATGGAGCAAAAGAACAAATGGGCAAGGACTGGCTAGTCAGATTATGGCCATCAGAGGTCTTGAGGAAGTAGCCGCCCACAGTAGCAACAACAACAACAATAACAACTACAACAGCAGAGAACCCCATCACCCAGCTCAGTCAGCGGCCCAACCTTTCGGTCTCATCAGGATCAGAGAGGTGGAGTATCTAGCACTCAGTCTCAGAGCCACAGTGCTAGGAATAGATATCCAGCTTGCCCCAAGTGTGGCAAGAATCACTCAGGAGAGCGCCTTCAGGGTCGAGAGGGTTGTTTTGCTTGTGTAGAGAGTTCCCATCATCCGGGCGAGGGAGACCATAATGCACCACCTTATTAGCTCCCGCAAGCCGACCAGCCCGGTAGGCCAACACATCAGGTATAGTGTCACACCCCGAGCCTACACCCTAGACATAACACGGTACTTGAAGTTAAGAATGTCCCAAAGTCAACCCCTGGTCTATCATACACTGATATTCTGAGTGAACATGCACAAAGGAAATTTTAAATGTTACATAATAGAATTTATAAAAAAAATTAAAGACTGAACATAGAGATTTAAAATATTTGAAAATCTGAAATCAAATCTGGTCTGAGAGCCATCTAACTAAGGAGTGCCTGGGACAAGCCCTCATGTAACTCTAAGTTTAGCTGAAAACAATAAAGAAACTGAAATGAATAAAATGTGTCCTCAGAATATGAGGACTCCCACTGCTGCTGCTGATAGAGAGAGCCGAACATAATCGACTAAGGGTGCTGGGTTTGAGAATCTGCGGCTGTATCATGAAACGATACAACATAAAAGCATGTGCTAGTACTTTGAATGTACTGAGTAAGTGAGAGAAACATAAATAACATGAAAGAACTAGTAACTGAAATGAAATTACATGAAATGACCAATTGAAAATACTAAAAACTGATACAACTGGAATATAACTAATATGGTCACAAATGAGCCTGGCTGATGGTTATAAACATGCCCTAATTCCTAAATAATGAGTCTAAGATAGTGCACTGAACCGATCTGAACTGAACTAGACTGAGAAATATGAGAATGAGCTAAATTGACTAGTCGGAGAGGCTATAACCAACATATAACCACGTGAGCTAAATATGGAGTCTAATGTATACACCCTATCGGTAGGACCCAATATACCTAGTCGAGGTATAAAGGCATGGACTATGAGAATCACTGTCAGAGGGGGCCAAGAGGCCAAGTAAATATAACCTATGGTGGCAACTTAGTTCTGGAACCTAGCTGCACTAGAACCCCGGCCCTTTCGGTGCTAAGTCCTACTCCCACTGGATAATTCTATTACGACTACTACTGAAAAGCGAATATCTCGATACTGGGGCCCAAGACTATAACTGACCCAGGGATTCTGTCTGAGAGTTCCTTGAGCATCTTATAGGACAGGATTTTGAAATTGAGTTCAAATACTGGTCAGAGCTGCTTATCTGGAAGAGTCATAACCGTCTAAAGAACAAACTTATAACTGACCTGGGGTCCTGGGCTGGTCAGAGCTATATAAGTAGAATTTCATAACCGCCTAATGGACCAAATAAACTATATTCTGAGTCTAATTCTGATAACTGACAGGCACCACTGGCACCTCAAGAAAATACTAGAGTCAAACTGATCAGCAGACATTTCTGACTAACACTTAATATTCAAGTACTTTGATTGAAACTGAACTGAAAATTCAAAGAAATACAAAGTATATGGACTTTTTGACTGAATCTGACTAACATACATGTAACTGAGTTTTTTACACATACAATCATTATAAAGGCCCCTAACTCTGAAAGATGCAAACAATTCTGAAGAATTCAAAGTTTAAACAGGATTCTAATTTCCGACTTTTCAAAAGTTAGGCATAAATTTCTAATTTGATGAAACCAGCATTATTTTAGGTACAAACTGGTGGAAAATATTTACAATTCACATAGGATAGGATTCCACATGAAATGATCCAAGAACGATAGTAATAATTTCAAATTTGCAAACTCCGGGCTAGGACTGAAAGTGAATAGAGAGAGAGTTTTGGGGGTCGCAAGGGGAGAACAATGTCCTTGCTGAATTCCCACATACCTACAGAAGAAACCCTGGTGAAAAACCCTGAGAAAACTAAGAAGAAAATCAACCCTAGCTCTTTCTCTGTGCTTCCAAAGTAGTTCTACGCTCTGTTCTTGAGGGAGTTGAGAAACAATGAATTGAAAGGGTAGTTCTAACCCTTTAATTCCCACCTATATGAAACCAAAACGACATGGTTTCAAGTTAAAAAGGCTGGGAAAATACCAAAATACCCCTTGCAGAAAGAACTGAAAACTGCCCGACCTTTAACAACGGATCTAAGGACGGGTCGTTGGTTCAAACAATGGCCCATTGAAAGTTGTCGTAGGTTCTGGTTCCTGAAGCAGACATCACTAGAAAGACCCACGGGAGGATACAACGGTCTGTTGGAACAAAGGATGGGCCATTAACACCTTCTTTTAGAACACATAAGAAAACTAGCATGGAGAAAATGAGTCCTCAGAACGACTTGTTGGAAGAACCAACGGGTCGTTGTATCCACTCGTGGTCCACACTGCTGAGGTCTAGAACTGGATGATGGGTGGTAACAATGGCTCGTTGGTAGTAACCACAGGCCGTTATTCCCTCTTCTTATCTAAGGGAAAGGTCTAGTAATCCTCTGAACTCGGGATTTAACGGACGATAAGACGACTTGTTGTTAGGTTCAACGGGTCATCCTATGTCCCATTGTTTCCCACTTGAAGAAGCCTGCTACAACCCACGACCCTATACAACGGTTCATTGGTTCCACCAACAGTCCGTTGTGTCGATCGTCAGAGAAAGAAAAAATTTCTCATTTTTTTATGGTTTTTCATGCAACGTATGAATTTGGTCTAGGAAAGTTTCGGGGTGCTACAATATCTCCCCCTTGGGATCATTCTTCCTCGAATGAAGACCAAAACTAGGAAAAGAGTTGTGATTTCAATAATTGAGACTACGAATTATTTTCTGAAGGAGTAACTGACTCCAAAGTGAATTAACCGTACTAATAAAACTGATGCAACTAGGATGCTCATAAGAAATTTGAATAGAGCTGATGAGTATAGAAATGAGTAGAGTACAAAGAAAGGATTTAGTACCTAATTCTGGAACTGAACTGGGAGAGAAAAAGTGAGGGTATCTGTCCATCATGTCTGCTTATGCCTCCCATTTGGCTTCCTCGACTGGTTGATTTCTCCATAAAACTTTCACCGAAGTGATTTCTTTGTTTCTCAACTTACGAACCTGACGGTCAAGGATCTGAACTGGAACTTATTCATAAGAGAGACTATCCTTTATCTCCACACTGTCCAATGGCACTACTAAAGTTGGATCACCAATGCACTTTTTCAGTAGTGACATATGGAAGACTGGGTGCACGGCTGCTAACTCTAAAGGTAACTCCAACTCTTAGGCAACCTTACCAATCTGCCTTAGAATCCTATAGGGTCCTACGTATCTTGGACTGAGCTTTCCCTTTTTCCCAAATCTCATCACCCCTTTCATGGGAGAAATTTTCAGGTATACCCAGTCATCAACTGCAAACTCCAACTCTCTTTTCCGCACATTGTCATAAGGTTTTTGATGGCTCTAAGCTATTTTTAACCTCTCTCGGATGAGCTGAACTTTCTGCATTGTGTCATGAACTGAAATCTATCCCTATTAAAGTAGCTTCACCAACCTCAAACCACCCTATGGGAGATCTGCACCTCATATCATATAATGCCTTAAACGGGGCCATCTGAATGCTAGAGTGGTAGTTGTTGTTGTATGCGAACTCAATGAAAGGCAAGTGGTCATCCCAACTGCCCTTGAAATCGATCACGCAAGCCTCAACATATCTTCTAGGGTCTGAATGGTTCGCTCAACTTGTCCATCGGTCTGCGAGTGAAAGGTTATGCTGAGCTTGACCTGGGTACTAGCCCTCTCTGAAAAGATTTCCAGAAGTGAGAGGTGAATTGGGTACCTCTTTCTGAGATAATGGATAATGGCACCCCATGAAGTCTAACCATTTCCCAGATATAAAGCCTAACATAGTCCTTAGCTGAATCTGTGGTGTTGACTATGAGGAAATGTGTTGACTTAGTCATTCGGTCTATTATCACCCAGATTGAATCATGTTGTTGACGAGTCTGAGGTAGACCCATAATGGAGTCAATGTTTACTTCTTCACACTTCCATATGGGTATATTCATATCCTGAGTCATACCTCCTGGACTTTGATGTTTCCACCTTAACTGCTGGTAGTTCGGGCACTTGGATATAAATTCAGCGATGTCTCTTTTCATGTCGTTCCACCAGTAAATATCCCTCAAGTCGTGGTACTTTTTATTTGCACCAAGGTGAATTAAGTATCTTGAGTTGTGGGCCTCAACCAATATCTACTGTCTGAACTCATCAACATCCTGTACAAACAATCTTCCCTAGTAATGGAGCACACCATCTCCACCATGGCAGAAAGCCTCAACCTCCTTTCGGAGAACCGCTTCTTTAAGTTTAAGTAGAACTGGATCTTCATCTTATCTGGACTTAACTTCAACTACCAAGGATGAATCCGATCCACTTTGCACTATCACCCTACCTTCGGTTGAATCTGATCCACTTTGCACTATCACCCCACCTTCGGTTGAATCCACTAGTTGCACCCTTAACTGGGCGAGTCTGTGAACTTCCTTTGCTAACTCCTTCTTGCCTTCCTCAATGTGAGCTACGCTCCCCATCGACTGTCTGCTTAGGGCGTCAGCCACCACGTTGGCTTTGCCTGGGTGATACACTATACTCATTTCATAGTCTTTTAGCAACTCCTACCACCTTCTCTGACGCAGATTTAGATCCTTCTGACTCAGCACGTACTAAAAACTCTTATGATCTGTAAATACATCTACCTGAGCTCAATATAAGTAATGCCGCCATATTTTTAGCGGAAGCACCACCGCTGCGAACTCCATGAAATGAGTTGGATAGTTCTTCTCATGAACTTTGAGTTGTCTGGAGGCGTAGCCTATCACTTTGCCCCACTGCATCAGAATGCAACCGAGTCCAACTCTGGAAGCATTACAAAAAACCACCAATTCGTCTGTTCCTTCTAGTAAGGTCAAAACTAGAGTAGTAGTGAGTCGACTCTTCAACTCTTCTAACACTCGTCCGACTACTAAAATTATACTTTCTTTTATGTTAACTCAGTCAGAGGAGATGTTATGAAGTAGAAACCCTCCACAAACCATCGGTAATACCCCTCTAGGCCCAAAAATCTTATGATTTCAGTAGGTGAGGTAGGTGATCTTGGGCAGATTTATATGCCCAAGTGATACTCAAATGTATCAATTTTACCTTGTTTGTTTTGCAATGTGTATATAATATCATGTAATTGGTAATAAAATGCGAATTTATACTAACCAACATGATTAGCATTTGTTTTGCAGGTAAATGTGATTTTTAGGAGCTAAAATGCATGTTGGAACTATATCGGAGTTGGACTTGGATGCGAGCGTGGAAAACACATTGGAATGCACATTTTATAGGGGCTCCGCGATGGAGCCGTGCCACGCTACCATCGCGGTAGCACACTGCCTGAACAGGAATTAAAATGGCAATTTCCAGTGTGCCTTCGCGTCAGCTCCGTGGCACGGAGAGAGGCCTCCGCGTTGGCCTCCGTGCCACGTTGAGGCTAATTTACCGAACCCTGAAATTCCAGTGAAGGTCCGCGTCCACGCCGTGTCACGGAGGCAGTGCTCCGCGTTGGCCTCCGTGACACATTGCTTGTTATTCCGGGAAAAATTTCCCACTAGTATAAATAGCACACTTAGGTTTATTTTAAGCATTTTTTAGTTTTTTAGACTGAGTTCAGAAGTTGTGGAGCAAGGACGTGGGTTAGCAGTAGTTGAGGGACGAAAAAGCTAAGAGATTTCTTCTCTTCTTTTCTTCTTTCTATCAATTGTACGTATGCTTTACACTCATTTTAGGATGATCAATCCACAAATGAGTTGCTAATTCTCTTCCTTGCTGAGGTTTTGAACATGTGTAATGAATTTTGATTATAATTGATATGGTTTTCTTCTTCTTCTTTCATGTTGTTCTATTAATTCTTGTTCTTACTGCATTAGTGATTGGCCAACATTAATGTACATCTAAAAAGTCCAATTTCACTCGAGAGAGCAAGAAATTGGAAAGTTGTGAATTAATACGGTATTGTTCTTAACTTGATTTGGGAAAATTGGGTTTTGATGTGCTTTCCTGATAGAAATATACTTGAAAGCCGTATTAGTCAATTTAGGAACCGGAATTGTAGTGCTAGGTCATAAATTGCATTTGATCACAGAAATGTAGACGGATGGTTTATGATTCTAAAGTGAAATTAAATACGAAAGTTTTAATTTCTAGGCGAATGTTCTTGGCTAGCAATATGAAGAAGAGATTAACCAAATTATCATGATTATCAAGTTCATTACTTGTTCTTAACCTTGGCATGTTCATATCCATTGTCTGAATTCCCAGTAAATAGTTGTTATTAATTTTAGTATATATAGTTTAGAAACAAAAACTCAAGTAACTGTTGGTTACATTGTTGTTAGCATAATTAGAAGTGAAATAGGAATATAGTAAACTAGGCAACTTTACATATCTTGAGCCTCCTTGGATCGATACTTGGCTACATAGCCACTTTATTACTTGTTTGACCACGTGCACTTGGGTGTTGGTTTATAATATATAATACCAATCGGAATAGCACCGAACAAGTTTTTGGCGCCGTTGCCGGGGAGGCTAGGCAAATTTGTGAAATTGTGATAAGTGTAAATTTACTGTATTTTTGTTTTATTTTCTTAAGTGTTGACATCTTGGTTTTAGTATTTGTTTTAATTCTTTGTTCATTTTAATTTTTCTCTCTTTTGGATACCCTCATTGACATGACATCTTGGAATATAAATGGTGGATACGCATATTTCGGCGAATCTTGCATGAATTGCGAAGGACCCCACTTGTGGCAAAACTGTAACACGTGCAATATATGTGGGTGTCAATATGGCCATTGGGGTGATTGTCCAAAGGCATATTCCCCTCCCCCAAGCCCCCGCTATGATCATTCTGTTGTTTTTGCTGAATATAGGCATGTTGAAAATGAGGACTTAGGATGCCAAGTTCAAATAGAGGACATGATGAAGCAACTCCTGGAGCAATCAGAAGCAATGAAGGAGTCGGTGGCAAAATTGATAATTCAGCAAAAGGAGAATGCAGAGGCTGTAAGCAGGGTGAGCGTCAAACTCACGGAGATGTGTGCTGAGGCTGAAGCTTGTGATTATTTGCAGGTGACAGTTTTAGCCGATATTCAAGAGGAACTACAAGAGGAATACAAGGGTGAATTCTTGGATGAAGCCCAGCAATTAGAATCTCTTGAGTGTCCCCGTGATCGGCTCATACCTATAGGAAATCCATTCATGGAAGAAGAGAAAAAATATCCCCCATTTGACATCAACGAAGAGATAGATGTCGATGCTGAGAAGGTGTATCCAAGTAAGGAAGTCAAGCATAATGCAATTTCAGAGTTGAGGTGTATTGGACCACACTCGAAGCATTTTTCGACATTAAGTTTGGTCGACAACATGGAAATAGAGTCTTCCAAGTTTGTAGAGAAATGTCTAGAGGAGGACCAAGCCCCGTATATTCTGAAATTTGTTAACTCGAAGCAACGAAATGACTTCACTTACTCAAGGGCCAATAAGTTCAAAAGAAAACATCTACTGCTTGGTCCTTACAATTTTTCACCACCACCCCAGGAGCATAAGAGGAAATTAGAAAAGAAATTAGGGGTGAGATTCATATCCTCAAGGTGGAGGAAAAAGTGGTGAAACTTGGTACGTCGAGCCGCGACGGTAAACCAGGCGCTGCACGGGAGGCAACCCGTGAAAAATATTTTCTTTCTTTCTTTCTTTTTTTTTTCTTAGTGTAACTAATTTTTATTTTTATTTTTCTTTTCTTGATTAGGTTTACATTCTTGTTTTAGTTAGTATTCTTTTTTCATTTTAGTTAGGGAAATCTATTAATCTAACCAATTTCGTTGAGTGAAGTGATTTTCAGGTCAAACGGAGAAACATATGCATGGAAGCGGGAAAAATAAGGCAAGGTATGAAAAAATAATTTTATTGAAGAAATAGTGCACTGGGGCGTTGGCTCCGTGTCACGGAGGGAGGGCTCCGCGTTACCCTCCGTGACACGTTGAAGGCAAAATCCGGATTTTTAAAATTTCCAGAGAGCCATCGCGTTGGCTCCGTGTCACGGAGGAGGGGCTCCGCGTTACCCTCCGTGACACGTTGCCTTATATTTGGTGCCGGGTCACACCGGGTTGCCGGGTGACCCGCGTGTTTTTCTTTAAATTAACCCCGATTTTGCCCAATTTTTCCCCATTTCTTCTACTCTCCGTGACCTAAACACCCAAATCCCCCTCCCCAACCAACGTGCCACGCTATTAGGCAAGGAATACGTCAAGTTTCTTCGGTTCTTCAATTCAAAGGTATGTTTTCCTCGTTTCTCTCAATTTTTTGGCGATTTTAGTTGACTTTGGGCATGCGAGGTGAGATATATCACCCTAAGTAGCAATTTAACATGATGTTGATGTATTTGTGATGGATATATGTTCGGATTGTTCTAATTAGCGTTTGAACTTATCGATTACGTAAATAATTCGAATTTGATTGTAGAATTGTATTTTAGGGCATGGGTTGTTGAATTTGACTTGGGTGACTTGATAATTCGGTAAATTAGATGCCGGGGTGTGTTTGTAAATAGAGATAAGTCATTGTAAATATTGTATGAAGGTTAAGACGATGAATTCTCGAATTGTTGGGGAAAATGCGAAAATTGTGCAAATTGGTTTGATTATTTGGATTCGTTTGTATATAGAATGTTTTGTCTGTGTTTTTTTATTTGTTGTTTTTGTTGCTAAGTGCGATGGTTGAATTGTTAGCGATAGTAGGATTGGGATTAGCTGTATGATGTCTGAGTAGTACGCTAAGCGTTATGCTGTCGAAATTTTTGTGAACGCACTAAGCATAAATTGTATAGTTGTTGTCTTTGGTGTAAGTAGAGTTATCCTTGCCGTAGTTGTGTAAAAGTAGCTAAGGCCTAAGTGTGGGGTAAACGTTGTTAACCCAACCTTAGCCGAAGTTAACCTTTTTTATAGCTTAACTTTGTGCTTGTTAATTTATATTGACAGGTACAATGGCTAGCAGACAGGATAAGGGCAAGGGTGCTTCTACCTCAGGCACCGGCAGAAAAAGAATGAGATTGAGCACCGCAGTCCCAGCTGCACCAGCTGTTCCGCGCGGCCAACGCCGCCAATATGGAACAAGGTGGGTAACCGAGGAAGGAAAGAAATGGTATGCTAAGCATAAGTAGAGCAAGTACTTCCCGGAGGAACATATTGCACGGGAACCACTAGCACAGGAGTTCCCCCGTATTGTGCAAAGGATTGAAGCAGTTGGGCTCAGCTTTATCTTTCAGGAGCCCAAGGAGTGCAAACTTCATTTGGTCCGAGAGTTCTACGCAAATTGGAACCCGGCCATCAGAAGCCACACAATAAAAATCAGAGGGCAGATTGTCACTCTGGAACCCCAGCAATTTAATGTCATCGTTGGAGCGCGGGACACAGATGCCCACGTTCTCCGCCAGCTAAATATCACCCCACCGTACGCCGACATCAGACGTACGTTGTATGGGGCTCGATCCACAGCTCGATGGAGTAGACATAAGGAGAGGGGTTACCACCAGACTCTGCCTTATTCGCAGATGAACAGGGAGGCCAGAATATGGCTGAAGATTGTGTGTTCGTGCTTGATCCCGGGAGTCCATATGACGGACGTGACCCAGGACCGTGTCTGCTTGGTGTATGCCCTTATGAAAGTGCTTGAGATTAATGTGGGGGCGGTAATAATATTCGCCATGAAGAGAGCCAGACTGCACCAGGGCCACAAATACGGATTTGGAGGACTCATCACCACCTTCCTCCGAGGCCTCGACATTGAGGAAGAAGCCTTGGACTATATTCCGCAGTTGGAGCGGAGGGCCCTCGACGTGACAAAGACTAAGGCCCCCGACACTACACACGGACCTGTACTGACTTTGGGCGAGCGACATGCTCGGGACGATCAGTACATGGCCCATATGTTTGGCATGCAGATGCTTCAGCTACGGATTGGTGGGAGACCAGCCACCGAGGAAGAATTATGGCAGCTGGAGCTGGACTACCCCTTTGGCGAGAACGCCAGAGCCTTATGTCGGGTGGGGCAAGCCTTCGTGGAGCCGACAGATGACGATGTCCCTACTGATGAGGAGACACGTCGTGAGGACTCCGATGTGGAGTCCGATGACGATGGTGGAGCTGATTCAGACATGGGCGACGAGGCCGCAGCACCGGATGAAGAAGTCGAATATTTCGACTGAGCAGGGAGTTCCACCACCCAAAATTTTGTGCTTTGTATTTTTGTGAACACTGGGGACAGTGTTCGATATAAGTGTGGGGTGGGGAGTAGCTAGGTGCTGGGACAACGCTCTAATTTGCTGTATGTTTTTTTTTCCTTGGTTTGTATGGATGTTTGTGCTTTCCCTGTGGTGAACTGATTTGTGATGTATCTGTATATATTTGTTTTGTGGCTGATGATGTGTGTTTTTGAAAGTTATGGTTGCTAGTGTAAATATTTTGTAAATTTTGTAAATATTTTTTTCTATCGACATGATCGATATTTTTCAAAATTTTTGCGAAGATATTTTGAAATTATCAAAATCTTTTGTAAATATGTTTCTATCGAAATGATCGATGTGTTGCAAAATATTTTCGATTTTTATTTTTTTGGGTTTCTCGGAGTTTGTTTTCGGTTCTTTTACCGAGAATAGTCCCATTGAACCGATGTCATAGTTAGTGACCATTCCCTATGATGGATGGATGATGACCGTCTTAAGGGAAACATAGTCGGTTGGAGTAGGATTTTTATTTGTTTTTAATTTTTTTCTTTGGTGGATTGCATCAATGAACTGTAGTTGCTTATGGTTGCTAAAATTTTGTTGCGTGTTGTAACTGATGTTCAAAATATGAAAGTGATTCGTTTGAAAGCATGCAATTCGGTAAATATGCTGAGTTACCTAGGCTATAGAATTTGGTTCAGTATGATTGAGGCTTAATCTTGAATTCATGTGATTGGCTAATTAGAGAGTCTGTGAATGCATCTTGATTCGAGCATGTGCATGAAGTGTGAAGTGAGGTATTATTATTTCATGTCATTGTGAATTGTCTAGAACTTGCCTGGTGTGTATACAAAACGAAATGAAGGAGGTGTAGTGTTGGAAAGGATGTAGGCATTTCTTTGTTTTAACCGATAGTTTCCATTTTTTTTCTTGTCAAATTCTACCTTTTTATATGTTGTATACCCTAGTCAGCCCGTTGAGCCTTTAGCCGATTTCTTTCTTTCTTTTGTCCAAAAGTGTATAAACTAAGCTTTATTCCTTCTTTTCATTAGCCTTAAAGTCTATAAGAAGCTCTTAAGCGCTTACAAAGAAAAGAAAATGTTTCCCAAAGAGTGAAAAGAGTGAAAACAAAAAGAAAAGCAAAGTGAGGAAAGAAAAGATGAGGGTGAAGAGGCACTTGTTGTAACTAATTGATAGTGAGGGTACATGAAAACCCTTTGTTTTGTGTCAAGTGTGTTTGATGAAATGGGCTGTATGAAAGGAAACCAGCATGAATGGGAGAAAAAGAGGAAAGAGAGGAACAATGTCCATAAGTCGATGGGATTGAGTTGAAAAGGCGCTTAAGGATGCTAGCGACTATTATTGGCTAATCCAATATATATATATACTAGATCCATAGCCCCGTTACAACCCATTAAAGTCCTACATGATCCTATATTGCATTTCTTTATATTAGTGGAGTAATACACTAAGGGCAAGCCTATGGGTCATGACATGATGCATGTGAATTCTTTTGGGAGAGAGAGTGAAATTAATTTTTATATGCCCCTACTTGCATGTTTGTGTGTTGCATGAACAAAAAGGGGAAGATTCTCTCGAGTTGTGAGGGCACATGCTTGAGGAAAGATTGATTTTCGTGTCGGATTTCTTGATTAGCTGATTTGCATGAGTTTGCCGATATCAAGAATCAATTCTTAAAGTCTAGGAAGTCTTGATGTATTAAAGGTCATTGTATTGTAAGACCAAGCATGTTTTCGTGATGATTTGCAAAAATTGAATAATCGGTATGACCGTAGCGTAAATTGTTGCACCATAGTGATGAAGGTTGGGAAGTAATTTGCATGATTTGTGTATGTGTTGTTCGAGGATGAACAAGGATTTAAGTGTGGGGTAAGTGATCTTGGGCAGATTTATATGCCCAAGTGATACTCAAACGTATCAATTTTACCTTGTTTGTTTTGCAATGTGTATATAATATCATGTAATTGGTAATAAAATGCGAATTTATACTAACCAACATGATTAGCATTTGTTTTGCAGGTAAATGTGATTTTTAGGAGCTAAAATGCATGTTGGAACTATATCGGAGTTGGACTTGGATGCGAGCGTGGAAAAGACATTGAAATGCACATTTTATAGGGGCTCCGCGATGGAGCCGTGCCACGCTACCATCGCGGTAGCACACTGCCTGAACAGGAATTAAAATGGCAATTTCCAGTGTGCCTTCGCGTCAGCTCCGTGGCACGGAGAGAGGCCTCCGCGTTGGCCTCCGTGCCACGTTGAGGCTAATTTACTGGACCCTGAAATTCCAGTGAAGGTCCGTGTCCACGCCGTGTCACGGAGGCAGTGCTCCGCGTTGGCCTCCGTGACACGTTGCTTGTTATTCCGGGAAAAATTTTCCACTAGTATAAATAGCACACTTAGGTTTATTTTAAGCAGTTTTTAGTTTTTTAGACTGAGTTCAGAAGTGGTGGAGCAAGGACGTGGGTTAGCAGTAGTTGAGGGACGAAAAAGCTAAGAGATTTCTTCTCTTCTTTTCTTCTTTCTATCAATTGTACGTATGATTTACACTCATTTTAGGATGATCAATCCACAAATGAGTGGCTAATTCTCTTCCTTGCTGAGGTTTTGAACATGTGTAATGAATTTTGATTATAATTGATATGGTTTTCTTCTTCTTCTTTCATGTTGTTCTATTAATTCTTGTTCTTACTGCATTAGTGATTGGCCAACATTAATGTACATCTAAAAAGTCCAATTTCACTCGAGAGAGCAAGAAATTGGAAAGTTGTGAATTAATAGGGTATTGTTCTTAACTTGATTTGGGAAAATTGGGTTTTGATGTGCTTTCCTGATAGAAATATACTTGAAAGCCGTATTAGTCAATTTAGGAACCGGAATTGTAGTGCTAGGTCATAAATTGCATTTGATCACAGAAATGTAGACGGATGGTTTATGATTCTAAAGTGAAATTAAACATGAAAGTTTTAATTTCTAGGCGAATGTTCTTGGCTAGCAATTTGAAGAAGAGATTAACCAAATTATCATGATTATCAAGTTCATTACTTGTTCTTAACCTTGGCATGTTCATATCCATTGTCTGAATTCATAGTAAATAGTTGTTATTAATTTTCGTATATATAGTTTAGAAACAAAAACTCAAGTAACTGTTGGTTACATTGTTGTTAGCATAATTAGAAGTGAAATAGGAATATAGTAAACTAGGCAACTTTACATATCTTGAGCCTCCTTGGATCGATACTTGGCTACTTAGCCACTTTATTACTTGTTTGACCACGTGCACTTGCGTGTCGGTTTATAATATATAATACCAATCAGAATAGCACCGAACAGTAGGTCTGGGCCAATCCTCCACTGCTGCTATCTTATGAGGGTCTACTTGTATCCCTTCACCGAAGACCACATGATCTAAGAAAGTTATGGACTTTAACCAAAATTTTCACTTGCTGAACTTGGCGAATAACTTCGGTCACCGAGTGTCTGTAATGCTAATCTTAGGTGATTGGCATGCTCTTCCTCATTTCTGGAGTATACTAGAATGTCGTGGATAAGTGCAACGATGAACACATCCAAATACTACTTGAAGACTCTGTTCATTAATTCCATAAAAGCTACTGGGGCGTTTGTTAACCCAAATGACATCACCAAAAACTTGTAGTGACCATACCGAGGTCAGAATGCGATCTTCGGTATGTCACACTCCCTAACCCTTAGCTGGTGGTACCCTAACCTAAGATTAATCTTGGAGAAACAACTAGCTCCCTGAAGTTGGTCAAATAGATCGTCAATTCTGAGTAGGGGATACTTGTTTTTTACTGTGACCTTGTTTAGCTGACGGTAATCTATGCACATTCTGAGGGTACCGCCTTTCTTACGCACGAATAGCACTAGAGCACCCAAGGGAGAGATGTTGGGTTTGATAAAACCCTTATCAAGAAGATCCTTTAACTGCTCCTTCACCTCCTTAAGCTCAGCTAGAGCCATTCCGTAAGGAGGGTTGGAGATGGACTGAGTATCTAGGAGAAGATCTATTCTGAAGCCTATTTCCCATTTAGGGAGAACTCTAAGATGATCCTTAGGAAAAACATCTGGGGACTTACTGACCACTGGAACTGACTGAATAGTCGGGGTCTCAGAGTCTGAATCCTTCACCCAAACTAGGTGATATATACATCCCTTGAAAATGAGTTTCTAGGCCTTAAGGTAGGAAATAAACCTACCCTTGGGCGTTGAGCTATTGCCCGTCCATTCTATTACTGGTTCATTTGGAAACTGGAACTTGATAACTCTAGTTCTACAATTAACTGTGGCATAACAGGAGTGTAACCAATCCATGCCGAGAATGAGGTCAAAGTCGACCATGTCTAACTCTACAAGATTAGCTGGAATAACTTTATTCAAGAATGAGACTGGGCAGTTCCTATACACCCGGCTGGTTCAAACTATTCACCAACTGGGGTGGAGACTAAGAAGGGTTCTGATAGGACCTCTAGACTGATGTTAAACTGAACTTCTATATATGAATTCACGAATGAAAGAGTAGCTCCTGTATCTAGGAGGGCATATATGTCTAGATCGAAAAGACGTAACATACCAGAAACTACGTCACAGTGAGCTTTCCTAATCCTTATGGGAATATAGAGCATAGAAGCGATTTTGGCGTTGACCGCCATCTGTACCTGATGTGCTGGCCTGCTGAGTTGGTCGGCCTATTGGAGTTGATGATGTGGTAGATTGTGATCTTTCTTGCCCTGCTGATGGGCACTCCCTGAGCCTGTGTCCAAGCTATCCGCATCCAAAACAGCCCTCTCGTCCCTGAAGGCATTCCCCTGGGTGATTCCTACCACACTTGGGTCAAGCTGGATACCTATTACTGGTATCGTGAGCCTGAGACTGAGTGGCAGATGATCCACCCCTCCGATCTGGGTGAGACCGAAAGGTTGGGGTGCTAGTTGAACTAGGTGCTGGCCTCTCTTATGTTGTTGTTGTTGTTGTTGCTGTGGGCAGCTACTACTGCCAGACCTCTAATGGTTGAAATTTGATTGGCCAATTCTTACCCATTTGTTCTGATGCTCCATATCTTTTAGCTTTTTGGCCTCAATTTGCTGGGCATACACAATTAAGCTAGAGATGTCCATATCCTTGATTAGCATCGCCGTCATGCATTCCTTGAGGACCAGGTTTACACTCCATTAACAAACATCAGCATGCGAGCCCTTGGCTCGGCTACCATCTTTGGAGCATACTTAGACAGCCTAGTAAACTCCAGAGCATACTGCTCCATAGTTTTGTTTCCCTATCGTAAGTTTATAAACTCCACTATCTTAGCCTCCCTCAACTCTTGAGGGAAAAACCTATCCAGGAAAGCTGTGTGGAATTCTTCCCACTCAACTGGGCCTACTCCCGCTGGCCGTCCTTCCTTTGACTGTTCATGCCGACTTGGGCTACTCCTTTCAGCTGGTAGGCAGCCAAATCAGCACTTTCAGAGGAACTGACACCCATAATTTGAGTGATCTTCCTTATTTAGTCCATGAACTCTTGGGGGTCCTCCCTACTTTGGATCCTTAGAATTATGGAGGGTTCATTCGGGTGAAATCCCTTACCCTCGCAGCGGCTACAGACTCGTTAGTGTTCATCGGTACCACCTGTTGGTTCACTTGGCTGGTGAATGTTTGGGCGAGCAGTTGGATAGCCGTTGTAAACTCTGCAGTGGACACTGTGTTGTCCTGAGGGGCTGCTGGAGCTGGTGAGGAGGGTCTGTTGGTGTTGCCGGCCCTTCTTCCATTACCGCGTTTAGGAGGCATGATTCACTGAAATGAAATAGAGCATGACTTAGAACGGCGTTTCTGAAATTTAACTTTAACGCACGATAAGGAATGTGAACAAAAGAGAGTTTTCCTAATAACATCTTGTAGCCTCCTCATATTATGTCTGGTGCGCTTCACACTTATGAAAAGGACTCTACTCAATGCAGCTTTCAGACTTCCCGAGGATACTCTAAACCTAGTGCTCTGATACAAAGTTTGTCACGCCCCGAGCCTACACCCTAGATGTAACATGGTACTTGAAGTCATGAATGACCTGAAGTCAACCCGTGGTCTATCATACACTGATATTCTGAGTAACCATACACAATGGAAATTTTAAATGATACATAATAGCATTTATAAAAAAAATTAAAGGCTTCACATAGAGATTTAAAATATCAAAAAATCTGAAATCAAATATGGTCTAAAAGCCATCCAACTGAGGAGTTGCTGGGAAAAGCCCCCAACTGACTCTAAGTCTAGTTGAAAACAATAATGAAACTGAAATGAATAAAATGTGCCCTCAGAATATGAGGATTCACATTGTTGTTGCTGATAGAGAGACCCAAACGTAATCAGCTAACGATGTTGGATTTGAGAACCTGCTGTTGTATCATGAAATGATACAGCATAAAATTATGCGTCAGTACTTTGAATGTACTGAATAAGTGAGAGAAACATAAATATAATGAAAAACTAGTAACTGAACTGAAATGACATGAAATGACCACCTGAAAATACTAAAAACTAATACAACTGGAATATAACTAATATGGTCAAAAATGACCCTAGCTGATGGTCATAAACATGCCCTAGTCTAAAATACTATTTCTGAGATACTGCACTAAACCGACCTGAACTGAACTGGATGGAGAAATCTAAGAATGAGCTAAACTGACTAGTGGGAGAGGCTATAACCGACATATAACCATGTGAGCTAAACATGGAGTCTGATGTATACACCCCACCGGTAGGACCCAATATACCTTGCTAGGGTATAAAGGCATGGACTGTGAGAATCGCTATCAGAGGGGGCGAAGAGGCAAAGTAAATATAACCTACGGTGGCAACGTAGTTCTGGAACCTGGGTGCACTGGAACCCCGACCCTTTCGGTGCTAAGTCCTACTTCCACTGGATAATTCTATCATGACTACTACTGACAAGGGGATAGCTCGATACTAGGGCCCAAACTATAACTGACCCAAGGATTATATCTGAGAGTTCCTTGAGCGTCTTATAGGACCAAATTTGGAAATTAAGTTCTAAGACTGGTCAGAGCTGCTTATCTGGAAGCGTCGTAACCGTCTACAGAACAAACTGATTACTGAACTGGGGTCCTAGGCTGGTCAGAGCTATATAACTAGAATGTCATGACCGCCTAATAGACTAAATAAACTATATTCTGAGTCTGATTTTTATATCTGAGAGGCACCACTGACACCTCGGGAAAATACTGGAGTCAAACTGATCAACTAACATTTCTGACTCACACTGAATATTCTAGTACTTTGACTGAAACTGAACTGACAATTCTAAGAAATACAAAGTATATAGACTTTCTGACTGAGTCTTACTAACATACATGTAATTGAGCTTTTAACACATAGAATCATTATAGAAGCCCCTAACTTTAAAAGATGCAAACAATTCTCAAGAATTAAAAGCTTAAATAGGATTCTAATTTTTGACTTTTCAAAAGTTAGTGCTGAATTTCTAATTTGATGGAACAAGCATCATTTTAGTTACAAACTAGTGGAAAATAGCTACAATTAACATAGGATAGGATTCCACATGAAATAATCCAAGAACGATAGTAATAATTTAAAATTCGCAAACTCAGGGCTAGGACTGAAAGTGAACAGAGAGAGAGTTTTGGGGGACGCAAGGGGAGAACAATCTCCTTGCTAAATTCCCACATACCCGCAGAAGAAATCCCTAGTGAAAATCCCTGAGAAATAGTTCCTGCTCTGTGCTTCCAGAGAAGTTTTATGCTCTGTTCTTGAGGGAGTTGAGAAATAATGAATGGAAAGGGTCATTCTAACCCTTTAATTCCCTGTTATATGAACCTAAAATGACATGGTTTCAAGTTAAAAAGGCTGGAAAAATACCAAAATACCCCAGGTAGAAAGAACTAAAAGTGCTCGACCCTGAACAATGGATCTTAGGATGGGTCATTGGTTCAAACAACGGCCTATTGAAAGTTGTCATTGGTTCTGGTTCCTGAAGTAGACTTCACTGGGAAGACCAACGGGAGGATACAACAGTCTATTTGAACAAAGGACGGGCCGTGGACACCTTCCGTTAGAACGCATAGGAAAACTAGCATGGAGACGATGAGTCCTCACAACGACTCATTGGTAAAACCAACGGGTCATTGTATCCTCTCATGGTCCACACTATTGAGGTCTAGAACTTGATGATGGGTGGTAACAATGACTCGTTGGTAGTAACCACGGGCCATTGTTCCTTCTCGTTGTCTCAGGGAAAGTTCCGGTAAACCTCTGACTCGGGATTCAATGGACAACAAGACGGCTCATTGTTAGGTTTAATGGTTCATCCTATATCCCGTTGTTTCCCACTTGAAGAAGCCTTCTACAACCCATGACCCTATACAACGGTCCATTGTATGGGTCGTTTGAGACAGAATTCTTTTTTGTTTTTTCTATTATTTTTCATGCACATTTGAATTTGGTCTAGGAATGTATCGGGGTGTTACATAGGGAAGGAGGTCAGCGCAAAAACCATTTTATGCTTTACCTTCCCTCAGGATCAGAAGAGCACACCTAACATTATCGTGGGTATGTTACGTCTCTTTCATCTAGACGTGTATGCTGTTCTAGATCCAAGAGCCACTTTTTTATTCGTGACTCCCTACATAGTAGTCCAGTTCAATATCAGTCTAGAGGTCCTCTCAGAATCTTTCTCAATCTCCACCCCAGTTGGCGTGTCAGCTAGAGCTAGTCGTGTGTATAGAAACGGCGTAGTCTCAGTTCTATATAACATCATCCCAACTGACCTCATAGAGTTAGACATGGTCGACTTTGACCTTATCCTCGGCATGGATTGGTTACACTCCTGCTATGCCTCAGTTGATTGTAAAACTAGAATTGTCAAGTTTCAATTTCCAAATGAACCAGTATTAGAATGGACAAGAATTAGGCTAGTGCCTAAGGGTAGATTTATTTCCTACCTTAAGGCCCAGAAACTCATTCCAAGGGATGTGTTTATCATCTAGTTCGAGTCAAGGATTCCAACTCTAAGACCCTAACTATCTAGTTGGTTCCTATGGTCAGCAAGTTCCCAGATGTATTTCCAAAGGATCTTCCCGGAGTCCCCCCTGAATGGGAAATAGACTTCGCGATAGACCTTCTCCCTGATACTCAGCCCATCTCCATCCCTCCTTATAGAATGGCTCCAACTAAGCTTAAAGAGTTGAAGGAATAGTTAAAGGATCTCCTTGACAAGGGTTTTATTAGACCCATCATCTCTCTATGGGGTGCCCCAGTATTATTCATGCGTAAGATATACGGTATCGTCAGAATATGCATAGATTACCATCAATTGAACAAAGTCATAGTTAAGAACTGGTATCCCCTACCCAGAATTGACGACCTATTTGAACAAATTCAGGGAGCCAGTTGTTTCTCCAAAAATTGATCTCAGGTTAGGGTACCATTAGCTAAGAGTAAGAGAGTGTGACATACCGAAAACAACATTCAGAACTCGGCATGGTCACTACGAGTTTCTGGTGATGACTTTCGGGATAACAAATACCCCTGCAGCCTTCATGGATTTGATGAACAGAGTCTTACGGCTGTATCTAGATATGTTCGTCATTGTATTTATCAATGACATTCTGGTATACTTCAAAAATAAGGAAGAGCATTCCAATCACCTAAGATTAGCATTACAAACATTTAGAGACCGCCACTTGTTCGCCAAATTAAGCAAATGCGAATTCTAGTTAAAGTCTGTGACTTTCTTAGGTCATGTGGTCTCAAGTGAAGAAATTCAGGTTGATCCTCACAAGATAGTACCAGTGAAAGATTAGACCATACCTACCTCTCCTACTTAAATCAGGAGTTTCCTAGGCTTAGCTTGTTATTACCGATGATTTGTGGAAGGCTTCTCCTCTATAGCATCTCTTCTGACTAAGTTAACACAAAAGTAGGTGAAATTTCAGTGGTCGGATGAGTGTGAGAAGAGTTTCCAGGAGTTGAAGACTCAACTAAATACCGCTGTAGTTTTGACCTTGCCAGATGGAGCAGATGGGCTGGTTGTTTATTATGACACTTCCCGAGTTGGACTTGGTTGTGTTCTGATGCAACGGGGCAAGGTGATAGCCTACGCATCCAAATAGCTCAAATTTCATGAGAAGAACTACCCAACTCATGACTTGGAATTGGCAGCGGTGGTATTCACACTAAAATAATGGAGACACTACTTATATGGAGCTCATGTGGATGTGTTTACATATCATAAGAGTCTTCAATACGTGCTGAGTCCGAATGACCTAAATCTACGTCAGAAAAGGTGGTTGAAGTTGCTAAAGGACTATGATTTGAGCGTGTTGTATCACCCAAGCAAAGCCCATGTGGTCGCTGATGCCCTAAGAAAATCGTCTATGGGGAGTGTGACTCATATTGAGAAAGGTAAAAATGAGTTAACGAAAGATGTTCACAGACTAGCCCGGTTAGGGGTGCAGTTGGTGGATTCAGGCGAAGGTGGTGTAGTAATGCGAAGAGGGTCGGATTCAGCCTTGGTAGTTGAAGTTAAGTCCAGATAGGATGAAGATCCCATTTTACTTTTACTTGAAGAAGCGGTTCTCAGCAAGGAGGTTAAGGCTTTCTCTAAAAGGGGAGATGGTATGCTCCGTTACCAGAGAAGATTGTGTGTACCGAATGTCGATGAGTTAAGACAACAGATATTGGCTAAAGCACACAGTTCTAGATACTCCATTCACCCTGGTGCTACTAAAATGTACCACAATCTATGGGATATTTACAAGTGGAATGACATGAAGAGATACATTGCTGAATTCGTAGCCAAGTGCCCAAACGGCCAGCAAGTCAAGGTACTCAAGATATCAGTATACCCATAAGGAAGTGGGAAGAAGTAATTATGGATTTCATTATGGGTCTGCCTCAGACTCGTCGGTAGCATGACTCAACCTGGTAGTAGTAGATTGAATGACTAAGTTAGCTCACTTCCTCCCAGTTAAAACCATAGACTCAACTGAGGACTATGCAAAACTTTACATCTGAGAGTTGGTCAAACTTCATGGGGTGCCATTATCCATTATTTCAGACAGAGGAACTCAGTTCACCTCTCACTTCTGGAAGTCTTTTCAAAAGTGACTAGGCACTCAAGTCAAGCTCAACACAACTTTCAACCCATAGACAGATGGGCAAGCTAAGTGAACTATTTAGACCCTGGAAGATACATTGATAGCATGCGCGTTCGATTTTAAAGGCATTTGGGATGACCATTTGTCTTTTATCGAGTTTGCGTACAACAATAGTTACCATTCTAGTATCTAGATGGCCCCGTTTGAGGCATTGGATGGTAGAAGGTGTAGGTCTCCTATCAGGTGGTTTAAAGTCGATGAAGCCTCTATAATCGGGCTAGACTTGGTTCATGAAGCTATGCAGAAGGTACAGCTTATCAGCGAAAGATTGAAAATAGCATAGAGGTGTTAGAAATCTTATACAGATATGAGGAGAAGAGAATTGGTGTTTGATGTGGATGACTGGGTCTATCTAAAAGGTTCACCCATGAAAGGGGTGATTAGATTCGGGAAGAAAGGCAAACTCAGTCCCAAGTATGTAGGACCCTATAGAATTTCGATGCGTATCGGCAATGTAGCCGCGCACCCAGTCTTCCATGTGTCACTACTGAAGAAGTGCATTGGTGATCAAACTTCAGTGGTGCAACTGGATAGTGTGGAGATAAAAGACTATCTCTCTTAGAAGAGGTTCCAATTCAAATCCTTGACCGTCTGGTTCGTAAGTTGAGAAACAAAGAAATCGCTTCGGTAAAAGTTTTGTGGAGGAATCAGCTTGTTGAGGGAGCCACATAGGAAGTAGAAGCAGACATGATGGCCAGATACCCTCACTTATTCCTTCCTAGTTTAGATCTAGTACCAGGTATTAAATCCTTTCTCAGTATTTTGTTCAGTTTCGTACTGATAAGCTCTATCTAGATTCTCGGTGTACGTTCTAGTTGCATCAACTCTATTAGTGCGGTTGAATAAGTTTGGGGTCAGTTACTCCTCTAGAAAATCATTTTGCAGTCTCAATTTGGGAATTTCAACTCCTTTCATAGCTTCAACCTTCATTCGAGGAGGAATGATCTCAAGGGGAGATATTGTAACACCCCGAAACATTCCTAGACCAGACTCAAACACTTTAAGAAAATTTAGAATGAAAAACTAGAAAAGTTCACCTCAGACGACCCACACAATGGGTCGCGGTTAGCACCAATGGACCGTTGTAAGAGCCGTTAATGCTCTGCCAGTCCTTCCCTTCGGGAAACAACGGGCGGAAAAGACGGCCCGTGGAAGCTTCCAATGAGCCATTGTTCACACTCGTTGCCAGAAGTAGTGGCCAAGACGGGAGGACAGAACGGGTCGTTGGATCTTCCAACGGGCCGTTGTGTCTTCCACAGTTTCCCTACCCATTTCAACGAGAGGTACCAATGACCTGTTGGTACTTCTAACAATTCATTGTAACCTCCCATGGTTTCAGTCTAGTAGGTCCAGTTCCGTAGACCAGAACCAATGATGGCTTCCAACTGACCGTTGTTTGGGTCAACGGCCCGTTCTGAGGTCCGTTGTTCAACATCGGGTAGTTTTCAGTTCTTTCTGCTAGGGGTATTTAGTACTTTCCCAACTCCTTAGTCTTGAAACCCCATCATTTTGGGTTCATTCAGGAGGTAGTTAAAAGGTTAGTACGACCCTTTTCTTTCATTATTCCTCGATTCCCTCAAGAACAGTGCGTAGAATTGGCAGCAGAGAGATAGAGCAGGAGGAAGGGTTCAAAATTCTTCTTAGAATTTCCCAGGAATTTTCACCAAAATTTCTTCTACAGGTATGTGGGAATTCAACAAGGAGATTGTTCTCCACTTGTGTCCCATAAAACTCTTTCCCTGTTCACTATCAGTTCTAGCCCTGAGTTTTAGAAAGTGAAGATATTGTCATCCTACCATGATTAATTCATGTGGAATCTTAATCTATGTTTATTGTAGCTAATTTCCACCAGTTTGTGACCAAAATGATGCCTGTGCCAGTGAAGTAGAATTTATCCCTAACTCCTGAAATCAGAAACTAAAATCCTGCATAAGTATTGAATTCTTAAAATTTCTTGAATCTTTCGAAGTTAGGGGTATCTATAATAGTCATATGGGTTGAATCATAAGGACTTACTTCAATTTTGACTCTATCTCCTGGCAGTATCCATAGAAAACTATGTCGGTACACGCAGGAATGTCAGTCTAATCTTGGTTAGGTATTTAGAAACCTCCGGGTTGACCAGAATAATGTCAGCTGATCAGTTTTACTACAGAAATTACCGAGGTGTCAACACCACTTCCCAGTTATCAAAATCAGATTCAGAACTCAGATATTGGTCCTCCAAGTTATCATGATATTCTCGATATATTTAAATAGCTCTGACTAGCCTTATGACCCCAGTTCAAATTATAGTTTGTTCTTAGACGGTTACAACACTTCCAAATAAGCAGCTTTGACCGGTCTTAGTACCCAGTTTCAGAATCTGCTCCGATAAGACAGTTATATGTATATATATAGATATATATATCCCTGACTAGTCTTGGACCCTAGTTTCAAGCTATCATCTTGGTATATAGTGTAGATATTCTAATGGGAGTAGGACTTAGCACCGAGCAGGCTGGGGTTCCAGTGCACCCAAGTTCCCAAAACTATGTTTCTAGTGTAGGTTACATCATTTATTGGCCTGATTTAGCCCCAAACTTTTGTGATCACCCAGTTCATGCCTTTATAGCCTGATAAGGTATATTGGGTCCTACCGGTACACATCAGACTCTACGTCTATCTCACGTGGTTATATGTCGGTTATAGACTCTTCCACTAGTCAGTCCAATCCAGTTTCAAAATAAATAGCTCAGTTCAGTTCCAACTCTATTAGTTTAGCTTAGTTCAATACAGTATCTCAGAATCAGAACTTTCAAACTTAGGGCATGTCTTTGACCACCAGACAGGGTCATCTTGACCATCTCAGTTTACTTCAGTTGTTCAGTTTAGTATATTAGTTGGTCATTGCATGTCATTTTAGTTTAGTTATTTATATTAAGCTGTGTTTTCTCTCACTTACTCAGTACATTCAAAGTACTAACGCATACTTTTATGTTGTATCGTTTCATGATACAGTTACAGGTTCTCAGACTCAGCACCGTTAGTCACCACGGTTCAGATTCTACTCCTCAGCAGTTGAAGTGTGAGTCCTCATCATTCGAGGGAATTATTTCATTTCTTTCAGTTAGTTCCTTATTTTTAGCTAGACTTAGAGTTAGCTGGGGGCTTGTCCCAGCAACTGATCAGTTAGAGGGCTTTCAAACACAGAATTAATCTCAGACATCAGATGTTTTAAACTTTATGTGTTCAGTTTTGTTTTCATAAATGATTTTATGTTACAATTTCAAAGCTTCCTCTATACAAGTTTTACTCAGAATACCAGTGTATGATAGATCAGGGGTTGACTTGGGGTCACTTGGGACTTAAAGTACCGTATCCCGTCCAGGGTGTACACTCGGGGTGTGAAAAGCCTCTCCATCAAGGTCTTCATCACCTAGATGCTCTGCCTTATCTCCTAATCCCTCAACCAAATCATCAATGGGTCCTCGTACTATAGAAGGGGCAGTCATCGTTGCATCAAGGGAGCTCAAGTCAGGCACCTCCATGGATGTCCGACTCTTCCACTCCCTTACTTCAGTATGGAGAGAGGTAACAACCCCCTCCACAACATCCACCTTTTTCCACCGCTTGGTCAGAATCTCATACATGGGCTTCATCTTCCTTTTTATCGTTTGGGCGATAAGATTAGGGAGGCTCTTAGCCTACTTTTGAAGTTGGATCTCATGAGAGTTAGTCATCTCCACAAGCCTGTGGAGACTGCTTGATTGGGAGGATACTGAGGGAGGTGATGCTCCCTGAATAGGTATTTCACCTGTGGCTTGTCTCGATGCCTCTAGGTGTGGCATGTTCAAATTGGGAGCCCGTGGATACTTCTTAGAACCATGGGAGAAAGAACCTTCTATAAAGTTAGTGGCCTGCATCCACTTCAGCTTAATCTTGGACGCATTTGCGTCCTTTGTTCGATCTACTGTAATGACACCAATAGCGAAGCTAGGGGCTTAGTTTGGGAATAGTTGAACTTGGGCTTGCAGGAAAAGTTAATAGATGAGGACAACATATGTCATGGAGGTGTTGGTTTGCCTTGCTTTCCTCTTTATTTGTACAGCCATAATTTCTCAAAATTTTATGAGGACCCCTCTTATAATGCAGGTGATAAGGATAGTTGCTTCCAAGATGACCCACTGCTAGTTCTTAGAAGGTATAGTCTGACCACAAATGAAATCTAACCACAGCTTGCCTAAAACTTGAGATCATGGAGAGAAATTTTGCCACCTATTTTGGCCTAGAAAGGTGTGTCTATGGAAATGACCGGAGTTATCCATGAGAACTAATTCCCCTTGTAAGTAATACTAGCAATATATTTCGAGTCGGTTTCAAGCTCGTCATCCCAAAACATATAAGTAATGGTTGCTAGAGTGATGTCAACCTCTATACCTTGCACCTTAACTAAAGGAAGGCAGGGAAATTCTTCCACCTTGCCCTTATGGTGCATTCTCTCTTGCCTAGCCTAGTAGGAATCGTAAAATTCTAGGATGAGGTTGGGATAGTAATCCAGAGTGGATTGGAAAAAACATGCCATTGCCTATTAGTGAACTGAGCTGTGATGTTGGGAGGTCACCTAGCAAACCCACCAAATCAAATCATTTCCCCACAGTGATTGAACAACCCTTGCAAATGATGTAGTGCCCCTTCATGTGGGGCACAAATAAAATTATGGCTGTGGGTGCTACAGATGCCTTTTCTTTCCTCTTTCCGTTTGTAGAAGAGGAGGCTGGGCCATGCATTTTTTGGGTTCCTGGAAGAAGCCATATTATGCAAAAACCATGTTAGTTCCAAACAGCCATATTTTCTTTTAGTGGTTTTTATAAGATAAAATAAAATAAAACAAGAGTAGAAAGAACTATTATCTATCCTAAACTATAAAAAGGAATTGTAACAATTGGATGACAAACAATGAGGATTTTTGAAATGTGAAGCACTACTAGTACCGGCGAGACACCGGCAAAACACATAAGAGGATTTGCAAAATGCCAATGAACCGTTGACACATGGCAGAACATAGGTCAATTTCAATGGTAACTGGTGACTCATTGGCATGTCATCAATCATGATCCTTGAAGCGCTGATAGAACACAGGTTCAAGGAAGTGGCCTGAATCCATTTCGCCTAAATCGGCATTCCAGTTGATGCTTTGCCGGTCCTGATTGGTGATTCACCGGTGGTCATCATCCCCAATGCCTCAAAATAGCAGGTATACATCTTACTCTCAAAATAACTTACACCATTTTAGCATTAACCACAGACGTTTTGCCCTTAAGAATGATGTCACCCGATCTATCATCGGGAAAATCGGTTATTATAAGCACACATAAGGTTACTCAGACTTCACTCCCAATTCAAAATCTACACATTAAGGGACAAGCATTTTAATAAAGGACAAACTCATAATGGTATTCACATGATATCACTACCCTCACAAACTCAAGAAAAAATAATAGCAAAGTATCATCTAGCACATCAAGAGTATAATGGGGATACATGATTTTGGGGTATTTCGATGGTCCCAATATGAAAAAGCCATAAAGTTCAATTTGATAGTTAAAACAGAGTGAAAATGCCATACCAGATGAGTCAGAAAGCACAAAGATGACGAGAGTCAAGGTTTGCAGAAGGAAGATTCACACCCTTTGTTCTTGCTTGATTGAATGTGAGAGTAGAGAAAATAATGAAGAAGATATGGGATGAAATGTGGGATTTATATAAGATAAGGAGGAAGGGTGATTGGTAGGTGAAAAGGTGATTTCAATGGTGGAAAGGTGGTGTATGGGGAAAGTGAAAAGGTTTAATGGGGAAATGTGAAGGTGGAAGAAGAGGGTTTATGGGAATCTGTAGGGGTTTAACCGGTATTTTTAAATTTTTTGTTCGGGTCGATCCATGGATCAGTTAAAAATCTTGAAATAATTTAACTTACCTACACCAGAGCTTAACCGGCAGTCATCGGTAGGGACTGGCAGTTTGTCGGTTCTATGGTCTGTGCCTCATACCTTTTCAGTTCACTAGTTAACAACCGGCTGTTGACTGGTGATTTGTGGATTAGAACCGGTGAGACGCCAGTTGGATCGCCGAGCACCCCCAAACTTGCAAGTGCACTAGTTTGAGCTGATGACTTACCGGTGTTCTAACGGTCTCCTTTCCTTTCTCCCCTTCTTCTGCTAATGACCTGTGACAGATCAGCGTTTTGCATGTTGTTACTAATGTTTTGCCGATCTAACGTTGTTCCTGCCCTGTTTTTGTTTTCCATTGTTTGTGTATCAAAGGTACCTACAAAGTCAAAAACAGCAAAATATCAAAATGCTCAAAATAAAACACTTGGGTTGCCTCCCAAGGAGCATTTTAGTTAATGTCGAGGCACAACATATTTCTCATTGATATTCCATTTTTGGACGATCATCCTCCAACTCGTCCTCTTCCATATCAATTCCTCCATTTTCACTTTCATCATTCAACACTCCAATCACCTTTCATTCATCTGGAGGTTCAGTGGTTTGGCATACTTTGAAGGTAACCACTTCACCTCCCACACGGTACTTGAGCTCACGTAGGTCTACATCTACAAAGGTTCTTCCATTGGCGAGCAATGGTATCCCTAAGATGATTGGGACTTCCACATCAATCTCACAATCTAGAACAACAAAGTCGGCTGGTAGAATAAACTTTTCTACCCTCACCAATAAATCATCCAAAAGACCCACCGATTTCTTAATAGAGCAATCAACCGTAACAATCTCATTGAGGTAGGTTTGGTGTTGCCAAGCCCCAACTTCTTGAAGATAATGAGGGGCATCAAATTTATACTTTCCCCTAGATCACAAAGGGCTCTCTTCAACACACACAACCTTATGGTGCAAGGAATTATGAAGGCTCCCGCGTCCTCCCATTTCGGGAAAAGGTTGCTCATCACCACGAAACTACAATGATGTGTTGTCTCTCCAGTGCCCACATCCACTACCTTCTTCTTCTTCAACAGCTCTTTCCTAAACTTTGCATATCTAGGAATTTGGAGTAAAGAATCCACCAATGGTATACTTACGGACAATCTGCTGAACATATGTATAAACTTGCTGAATTAATTATCCTTTTTCTTTTTGGCTAACCGCTGTGAATAAGGAGGTGGAACTCTTTGTTCTTGCTCTTTCTCATTCGATGTTGTCATGCTCTCATCTCCTTCCTCATCATTTGGGGGAGTATCATAAACATCTCCTTCACCATGATCTGCAACGTCGTCACAGCCATGTGGTGCTTGTGGTATCTCATCTGATTCATTCGCATCACTTTCCGTTGAGGCAACATTCTTGGACTTAACACCGGCATCTCCCAACATCTTGCCACTCCTAGTGACAACAACGATTCGTTGATTATCCTTTTTTTGATTTGGCATTGTATCAGTAGGGAGAGTTCCCTTCATTAGGGGGTTCATTTGAGATGATAAGTGGTTCATTTGGGCCTCTAAATGCTTGATAGAGGCCTAGTGTGAACTTACTATTTGGGCAAGTTCAGACACCTCCTCTTTAAGTTCTTTGACCCCGCTATCCGTTGACTCAACTTTCTTGAGAACTCTTGCCAGAATTTCTTCAATTTATGAGTTGCCTGCATCACTCACACCTAGTTGGAATTGGGCATTCTCAACTTTAGGAGGAGGGACATACAGATTTGTGCTTCTATGATAGTGGTCTCCCTCATGGTTTTTCTCCCTATTGCCCCATGTCTAATTCTGTTTAGGGAACCGTTGTGCATAACAATTCCTCCAACCTTTTTTCTCTTCCCTTGGGTGCCAAGGGCCTTGATTAATCTCTTAGTACCTAGGTCGAGAACCCCCTATTTTATTTGCCATAAATTAGCAGTCCTCCTCGTACCTTGGTGGCGAAGACTATCTCTCGAAATGCATTGGACCTTGCATTCCCACAAAATTTACACCTTTAGGTGTGACTCCCATCACATGTTTAGTCATTAACTCTAGTGAGGTCATTATTTTGGCAAGATTTTGTTAGGACCCGAATATAGGCCCGGATTGAGACACGAGACAATGAAACAACGAGAGGCTCCGAGTCGATCCATGGCATGAACATACATCTAACTTATACTAGATAAGTGGAAGATCATCGTAAATAACATAGCGGATGTCTGAACATAATGTAATATCTAAATACATACATGGGTCCAACGTTGAATACATAATATGTTTGAAAAGCCTCTAGTACTGATGAGTTGATGGGACAAGACCCCAACTAACTTATTGAAATCTGGAAATTGAAAATACGATATACGGCTGATAAGAAGGGCCCTCTCAAGATGTGGAATCACCAATTGAGGCGTAGGAAAGCTACCTTCGGTAACCTGACTATCGGTCGGATTGAGCCTGGATGTCGGAGCCAGTATCATTAAACGATATAGCATAGAGTATGCGGTCAATATTTGAAATGTACCGAGTATGAAAGGTAGGTAAAAAGGGACAGTTAAAATACATAAAAGTTCAAAAGAATATGACGACATGCCCATAACATAGATATCATAATGTAAACATAAGGCTCAAGGTTTTCAAAACATTCACAAATCATTCACAATCATAATCTTAAGTGAAAAACTTTACTAAACATGACTTGAGCCAAAGTGAATAAACATAACCATGCATAAATCATGAGGAACAATGAGAGGACTCATCATAATCGACACCATCATGGTAGAGCCTTACATAATGCCCCAACTATCTCACTTAACCGGGCAGAGTCGTCCCAGGCTTGCCAAGCAAGGGATGTGCAGTATGTGATATCACGAAGAGGGGATCCATTAATATTGAAATATATATATATATATATAAACCTATGGTGGCGTGTAGTTCTGAGACACTAGCATAGTCCTTTGAACAGGGGCTACTCGGTGCTAGACACCGCTCCCAAAAACATGCACATTAGGCTCGTATAGTAACCGTAACATCATTCATGAAGTTCATGACCAAATAAATAACAACATCATTGATCCCCATTTAAAATACTGTTTAGCTGTGAACAAGGACCCATGAATTGGCCAAGAGTCATAAATCCATAAATCCTGAAATCTATGCATACTTGTAAACATATATAAACTTGATATTTCATAAATCCATGATAAGTACTTCAGAGAGATTGAATCATAAAGCATGAATCATAAAGCATAAATCATAATTGGGCTAGTTAAGATCAAGATCATAATGAAATCATTGCTTGACTTTTCATAAACATTCATAATTGGGCATAATTGGATTTAAAAATCAAAGCTATAAACTTATATTTAAAATAGACACAAAATCTGCTCATAGATCATAAACCAACTTTAGAAACATGCTTGGATCATACCCATAATTGATACTTAGAGAATTTAGATATTGGGTAAAAACTCCATAGGTTCAACAATTAGAATTTTCATGAATTGAGAGGAAATTTGGCATGGGTGTGGACTATTGCACCCATTCACAACCTTACATACTTGAATAGACTTGATATCACCAATTCTTTGATTTCCAAAGGCAGAATTGATGAAGAACTTTGAAGAACTAGCATTGATCACCTCTCAAACTTCTAAACTTGCATGCATGAATTAGGATGGGCTTAGAATGACTTAACCCTTCTTAAAACACTGCTTTCTGACCTTAAAACAACGTAGTTTAGACCTTAGGAACATAGGAATTACGAAAAAGCCCTTCACAAACTCGCAAGGAAAAACAACTTGCCAGTCCTAATGAGGGACTAAATGGGTCGTTACTAGTGACCATGAATTGTGGTCACCAGTCGTCATGAACACTACCTATTCTTCCTCTGAGGGTCAGCAAGGGGTACACCACGACTCGTGGTGCACACAATGAGTCGTGGTGACCAGTCATTACCTTCACTGCCTATTCATCGAGTCTCCATTCAAACCCTTGACCACAGGACACTTGATGACTCATGGTGTTGACCACGACTCGTGGTCACACCAAATCCCAAATTTCAATCCAATTCCCAGCCTCTCCACACGAGTCACTTAACGACTCGTGGGGTTCCTAACGGGTCACTAGACGACTCATCCTGTGACTTGGCACAGAAATTCCTATTTTCTCCGTTTAAACTCCCGAGTCAGATCTTAGGGCTTTCGGGGTATAATAGATTTTCATCTCACTCTTACTTTTTGTTTCTCATTTCATGTGTTAGCAAACTTGAACCAACATCATGTGAAGATACAGTTGTCTCCCTTGTATGTCATGCCCTGTTTATCTTTGTCATCCTATCCAAAAGGGCTTTTGCAAGACCATATGTCTAGTCTATGATTGAGCGTCCTACTAGGTTATTGGCAACTGACTTGTTGATGGATCCTAAAGCTCGATAAAAGCATTGAAGTAATACTTCATTGGGAAGACCATGGTTAGGACAAAGAGACACCTTCTTGTTAAACATCAGCCATGCTTCATACCAAGGTTCACTCGACTCTCGCCTAAAGTTTGTAATGTCATCCCTCAGCGACAACATCATTGAAGGAGGGAAAAGTCAATCCAAAAATGCTTCCGTCAACTCTTTCCACGAGGTGATGCATCTCGGAGGCAATTCTTCGACCGACATAGTTGCTTCTCCTGTTAAGGAGAATGGGAAGAGCCTAAACCTCGTAGACTCTTTTCTTATGTTAGTTACATTAAAAGGTTGGCAAATCTCAAAGAAGTTTCTCATGGGGGTTTGCTCCTCATTCGATTTACCCCCAAAGAGTCCTTTCATCTATAGCGTGTGCAACATCGTACTAGTGACATGAAATATCACATTATCTACCATAGATGGTAGGCAAATGGTACCTGCAACCTCAGGCATGACAGGTTTATCCTCTTCATGTTCCATGTTTCCTTCCACTGAACTATCACTCGCTTTCCAATGATGGCTCATATGAATACACCCTAAATGACAAACAATGACTAAACGTCAAAACAAATAAGATGCTTAATCAATTCTAATAAACAAACAACTTAAGAATATCAAGAGCTATTCCCCCGCAATGGCGCTATTTTTGATAACGCTCAAACTACACTCCTCATTTAGAGAGATTGTAATCGATTGTTGTATCAAAAGAAATAACCCGACGGGTGTCGTGGTCGAATGCCAAAGAGAATAGAGAATGATTTGCACAAGAGTTGTCCAGTGACTTCAATTGATTTGCATCCAAGCAATGAAGACGTACATGTAAATTTTGGGGGACGTAAACGCAATAATATTATGGACTCTAAATTCAGCTAATCAAGAGAGTGAGATAGCAAAAATTGAGAAACAATTAGATCAAAGGCTAGAGATGTGGTGTAGATGGGATATCAATCAAGTTAGGAGTTACTAGACAGTCAAGTTATTACTAGTATGTGTAAATAACCTTGGAAAATGATGGAGCCTAATTTTTTTCAACCACTTGAGCTCCTTATCCTCTAGTCCTTTCAAACATCAAGGTACAATTCAACTATTCAATATGGTTTGGGTTAGGGGTTGAGCTATTTGTAGCCATCAACCTCTAAAGATATTATTATCATCGGTTTTGGCTATTTCTAGCCCAATTCCATATAATCAAATCCCAATCCACTATTGAATTATCCCCCATTACTTAATTCTTGTTTTTCAAGACAAAATCAAGTAAGAAAACAATACCCATATTTGCAACTATGAGCAATCAACTATAATTTGAGGAGAATTTAATAGATTTACACTAATTAAGTAATAATGTAATGTACCAAAAATGTTAAGATCAGACCCGGTAGTTGAAATAGAGAAAATAAGATTTCCTACACCAGGTCATAGGATGAGTCATCTAGTGACTCGTCAGGACGACCACGAGTCGTTAAGTGACTCGTGGTGAGGAGTTTGACTTTAGTAGGAAATTTCAAGTTCTGAGTAACCACGGGCCTAACTATGAGTCGTGGTAAACCACATGATGCATTAGGTTACCAGTGGTTAAGGATGGGCGAAGGAAGATGAGAAGTTGGATAGTGCACTTAACAGTTCCTCACCACGACTCGTCTAGGACACAACGAGTCGTGGTGTCATCCGTGGTTACCCTCAGGTGGTTTTCGGTAGTGAGGATGATGAGAGGTGACTATGAGTCGTGGTCACTGTTAAGGAGTTTTTGAGTAGCTCATGGTGACCAATGATCAGGAATCTCTAGTGTAGGCAACGGGGCAGACCACGAGTCGTGGTCAGTAACCATGAATTGTCTAGTCCCTCATTGGGACAAGTAGGGTGATTTTTTTATGAGATTATTAGGGGATTTTCCATAATTTTCTACACTCCTAGACTCTAAAATACGTCTTTTGGGCACGTCCAGGAGAGAGTTAAAAGGGTGATCGACGTATTCCTTTCACTCTTTCTCTCAACACCTAGACTCAGTACGTAGAAACTCTTAGGGCTAGAACTACAACAATCAGCTTCTTCCCAAATTCTCAAGGGATCTTCTAAGAATTTCTTCACCGGGTATGTGGAAATTCAACAAGAAAATAGTTCTTCCCTTGTGTCCCCAAAATCTTTGCTATTTTCCGCTATTAGTTTAGCCCTATGGATTCAAAATGTAGAATATTGTCAGACTTATATCTTTAAAATTTCACGTAGTATATCTCTCAAGATTTTAACTACTTATTATTCCCTATTTCTAGACATTTATGAGAATTGTATCTGGTGAAAATAGTTTATCTCTAATTCTCAATTCGGTAGAATTTAGGATTTTATTTGTCGGACTAGTTACCCTGTAGCTTGAGTCTAAAAGATTTGAAATCCCCATGTTACTAGTGTATGTGGAAAATTGATTCAGATATTTACATGTCTAGTCTCAGTCAGATTATTAGACTCAGTGTTGTCCAGAAATGTCAGCTAAACAGTTTGACTATAGTTAATTCCTGAGGTGTTAGTGATGCCTCCTAATTTTCAGTACTGGACTTAGTAACAGATTTTACTAGCTCTTTAGGCGGTCATGAGACTTACAGATAAGCAGCTCTGACTAGCCTTAGGACCCCAATTTCATATTATAGTTTGTTTTTTAGATGATTATGATGCTTCCAGATAAGCAACTCTAACCAGTCTTAGAACACCAGTTACAGAATTTGATCCGATAAGACTCTCAGGGTACTTCCAGATAGGTATCTCTAACTTAGTCATTAGCCCCAGTTTCAAGTTATTAGCTTACTAGTTATTCTAGGACTATTCAGTGGGAGTAGGACTTAGCACCGATGGAACCAGGGTTCCAACGCAGCCATGTTTCCAAAACTACATTGCCATCGTAGGTTATATTTTATTGGCCTTATGGCCCAGACCTATGATCACTCATATCATGCCTTTATTCCTTGGAAAGATATATTGGGTCCCACCGATGGGGTGTATACATCGGACTCCACATCTAACTCATGTGGTTATAGGTCAGTTATAGACTCTCTCACTAGTCAATTTAGTTCAGTCTCAGATTATCTTAGTTAGAATGGTTTCAGACTACTCAATTCTAATCAGTTTAGTACAGTATTTCATACTGGTATCATATATTTAGGGCATGACTTTGACCATCAAATAAGGTAACTTTGACCATCTTAGTATATCGCAGTTTATTGAGTTTCGACATTTCAGTCGGTCATTGCATGTATTTACAGTTCATTATTTTATCCTTCATGTTATGGTTTCTCCTACTTAGTCAGTACATTCAAAGTATTGACACATACCTTTTATACTGTATCATTTTATGATAGAGCTACAGGTTCTCACTCTTAGCACCGTTAGCAGATCGCATTCAAGAATTTTCAGTTGTACCAGGGGTGAGTCCTCATCTTTCGAGGACGATGATTCTTTTCTTCAGTTGTTTTTTTTTTAGTTAGATTTAGAATTAGTTGAGGGCTTTTCCCATCAACTCGTTATATAGATGGCTTTCAGACACACACAAAACTAGATTTTCATTTTTGCTTCAGTTGTTTCAGCTTTGTGATTTAGTTATTCTTGATGAATGGTTTTGTTATTTTAAAGCTTCTACTATGTTTTACTCAGAATGCCAGTGTTATGATATACCATGGGTTGACTTGGGGTTGCTTGTGACTCCAAGTATCATGTCTCGTCCAGGGTATAGAACGGGGTTTGACAAAATTAGTACTAGAGCACTTGCTTTAGAGTATCCTAGGATGCTTGAAAGTCGCGTCAAGTAGAGTCCTTTTCATGGGTGTGAAGCATGCCACACTTATGACGGGGAGGCTACTAGACGTTATTAGGAAAACTCCCTTTTGTTCATACTCCTTATTGTGTGATGAAGTTCAATTCCAGAAACGTTCCCCTAACTCGTGCTCTATTTCACTTCAGTTAAATCATGCCTCCACGATGTGCTAATGGAACAAGGGCTAAAAATTCTTACCAACTTGCCCCACCAGCTCCAGCAGCCCCTCAAGATGACCCTGTGTCCTTCGTAGAGTTCATAATGGATATCCAGCTGCTCGCATAGACAGTCACAAATTAAGTGAACCAGCAGGTGGTTCTAGTCAATACTAATGGGTCCGCAGTAGCTGCCCGAGTTCGGGAATTAACCCAGATGAACCCTCCAGTTTTCCATGGATCGAAGGTGGGAGAAGACCCACAGGAGTTCGTGGATGAGATTAGAACGATCACCAAATTATGGGTGTTAGTTCCTCTTAGAGTGTCGACTTGGCTGCCTACCAGCAGAAAGGGTTAGCCTAGATCTGGTACGAATAGTGGAAGGAGGGGAGACCAGTGGGAGCAGAACTGGTGGAATAGGAGGCATTCACTGCAGCCTTCCTAGATAGATTCTTCCCGCGGCAGCTCGGGGAGGTTAAAGTGGGTGAATTTATGAATATGAAATGGGAAAATCAGATGGTGGAAGAGTGTGCACTGGAGTTTACAAAGTTGTCTAAATATGCTCCAGACATGGTAGCCGAGCCAAGGGCTCATATGCTGAAGTTTGTTAATAGAGTGTCGAACTTGGTCCTTAAGGAGTGCAGGACTGCAATGATTATTAAGGATATCGATCTCTCCACCCTCATAGTTCACGCCTAGCAGATTGAGGTAGAAAAACTAAAAGACTTGGAGCGGGAAAACAAACAGGCAAGAACTGGCTAGTCAGATTATGACCACCAGAGATATGGCGGTAGTAGTCGCCAACAGCAGCAGTAGAAGGCTCCAATACCCACTTCAGCCAGTTCCCCTACTTTCCGGTCACACAAGAATCGAAGGGGTGGAGCATCTGGTTCACAGTCCTAGAGTCACAATGCCAACAACCGTTATAGCCCAGCTTGCCCTACGTGTGGAAAGAACCATCAAGGAGAATGCATTTAGGGCCGAGAGGGTTGTTTTGAGTGTGAACTGCTTGGTCATTGGCTCAAGGAATGCCCATCAACAGGACGGGGGAGATCACAATCCACCGTTTGAGCTGCTCCAACAAGACGACCAGCTCAGCAGGACAACACTTTAGGTACGGATGGCGGCGAGTGCCAAAACCGTTTTTATGCTTTATCTTCTCGTCAGGATTAGGAGAGCTCACCTGATGTGGTCACGGGTATGTTACGCCTTTTGCATCTAAACGTGTATGCCTTACTAGATCCAGGATCCATACTTTTGTTCGTGACTCCCTATGTAGCGGTCCAATTTGATATTAGTCCAAAAGTCCTCGAAAAACCATTCTCAGTCTCCACCCCAGTTGGTGAGTCAGTTAGAGCCACCCAAGTGTATAGAAACTTCCATGTCTCAGTCATGAATAAGGTCATTACAGCTGATCTCGTAGAGTTAGACATGGTTGACTTTGACCTCATTCTTAGCATGGATTGGTGACACTCTACATATGCCTTAGTCGACTGCAGAACTAGAGTCATCGGGTTTCAGTTCCTTAATGAGCCACCTTTAAAGTGGACGAGCAGTAGTTCAGGTCCTAAGGGTCGGTTTATTTCCTACCTTAAGGCCAGAAATCTTATGTCCAAATGGTGTATTTATCATCTAGTTCGGGTCAAATATTCCATCTTTGAGACCCCAACTATCCATTCAGTTCCAATTGTCAGCGAGTTCCCTGACGTGTTTCCTGAAGATCTTCCTAGAGTTCCTTTTGAGCGGAAAATAGACTTCGGCATAGACCTTCTTTCAAACACTAAGCCCATCTCCATCCCTCCTTAAAGAATGGCTCTAGTTAAGCTTAAGGAGTTGAAGGAGCAGCTAAAGGACCTTATTGATAAAGGCCTTATCAACTCAGCATCTCTCCCGGGGGTGATCCAGTACTATTCATGAGAAAGAAAGACGGTACCCTAAGAATGTGCATCGATTACCGTCAGTTGAACAAGGTCACAGTCAAGAATAGTTATCCCCTACCCAGGATTGACGACTTGTTCGATCGGCTTCAAGGAGCCAGTTGTTTCTCCAAGATAGATCTCAGGTCGGGGTATCATCAGCTGAGAGTCAGATAATGTGACATATCAAAAACAGCTTTCAAAACTCGGTGTGGCCATTACGAGTTGGTGGTTGTGTTCTTTGTACTCACTAATTCCCCTGCAGCTTTCATGGACCTGATGAACAGAGTCTTCAAGAAGTATCTAGACATGTACTTCATTGTTTTCATTCATGACATTTTGGTATACTCCATAAATGAGGAAGAACATGCTAATCACCTGGGGATAGTGCTTCCGATGCTCAGAGACCGCCAATTGTTCACAAAATTCAGGAAATGCAAATTCTAATCATGTGGTGTCGGATGAGGGTATTCAGGTAGATCCTCAAAAGATAGCAGCAGTGAAAGACTGACTAAGACCTACTTCCCCAATCGAAATTAGAAGTTTCTTGGATCTAGCTAGTTATTATCGATGTCTTGTGGAAGATTTTTCCTCTATTTCATCTCTTCTGACTAGGTTGACTTAGAAAAAGGTGAAATTTCAATGTTCAGATGCATGTAAGAAGAGTTTCCAGGAGTTAAAAACTTGACTCACTCCCGCTCCAATGTTAACCTTGCTGGAAGGTACAGATTGGTACGTGGTGTATTGTGACGCTTCCATAGTTGGACTTGGTTGCGTGCTGATGCAGCGGGGTACGGTGATAGCATATGCATCTAGATAGCTCAAGGTTCATGATTAGAACTATTTGACTTATGACCTGGGGTTGGTAGCAGTGTTGTGCGTTGAAAACACGGAGGCACTATTTTTACGGGGCTCACATGGATGTACTCACCAATCACAAGAGCCTTTAGTATGTGTTTAGTCAGAAAGATCTAAATCTTCGTCAGAGAAGATGGTTGGAGCTACTAAAAGACAATGACATGAGCGTGCTATATCACCCAGGCAAAGCCAATGTGGTGGCTGATGCTGTAAGTAGGATGTCTCTAGGGAGCGCGGCTCATGTTGAAGACAGCAAAAAAGGAATTGACAAAGGATATTCACAGGTTAGCTCGATTGGGAGTGTAGTTGGTCGATACAACTGAGGGCGGAGTAGGGGTACAGAGTGGGTCAGATTCCTCATTGGTAGTTGAAGTTAAGTCAAGGCAGGATAAAGATCCCATATTGCTTAAGCTGAAGGAAGCGGTTCTTAGAAAAGAAGTGGAGGCTTTCTCCCAAGGGGGAGATGGTGTACTCCATTACTAGGGTAGGCTATGTGTATTGGATGTAGGTGATTTGACACAACAAATACTAGCTAAAGCACATAGTTCGAGATATTCCTTCCACCTAGGTTCTAAAAAAATGTACCGTGATTTAGGGGATATTTACTGGCGAAACAACCTGAAGAGAGACATCGTAGAATTTGTAGCTAAGTGCCTGAACTGCCAGCAAGTTAAGGTGGAACATCAAAGATTGGGAGGTATGACTCAGGATATTAGCATACCCACATGGAAGTGGGAAGAAGTAAATATGGATTTTATTACGGTCTACCTCAGATTCGTTGGCAGCACGACTCAATATGGGTGATAGTAGATCGAATGACTAAGTTGGCACACTTCCTCCTAATTAAAACTACAGACTCAGCTGAGCACTATGCTAGGCTTTATATTTGGGATTTGGTCCGACTTCATGGGGTGCCCTTGTCCATTATTTTAGATAGAGGTACCCAGTTCACCTCATATTTCGGGAAGTCATTTTAAAAGGGACTGGGTACCCAGGTGAAACTCAACACATCTTTTCACTCACAAATAGATGGACAGGTTGAACGAAATATACAGTCTTTAGAAGATATGCTAAGAGCAAGTGTGATCAATTTCAAGAGTAGTTGGGATGATCACCTACCTCTCATCAGTTTTCATACAACAACAGCTACCACTCCAGTATCCAGATGGCCCCGTTTGAGGCATGGTATGGTAGGAGGTGTAGATCTCCTATCGGGTGGTTTGAGATTGGTGAAGCTACTCTAGTCGGGCCATACTCAGTTCATGAGGCTATGCTGAAGGTACAGCTTATCAGAGAGAGGTAAATAACAACGCAAAGTCGTCAGAAATCTTATGCTGATATGAGGAGAAGATAACTAGAGTTTCCAGTGAATGAGTGGGTTTTTCTAAAAATTTCACCCATGAAAGGGGTGATGAGATTTGGGAAGAAAGGAAAACTCAGTCCAGGATATGTCGGACTGATGTGCTATGAGTTTACAATACTTTTGATGCTCAAAACTAAGAAAATAGCATGGACTTAGGTGTGTTTATATGGATATATGGTACTTTTTCTTTGATTACAGGAGAAATAGGTGTTGGAGCATGAATGTGCAAAATATTGCCTGAAAGTGAAGAAAGTAGGCTAAAGTCACAAATCTCAGTATGATCTGTACATTGGTTCTATGAATCGTACTGAAGACCGTGAAAAGTTTCAGACGGCTGAGTTGTGAAGAGGGAAACCCATGACTCTCAATAAGAGTCATACAACACTGGTCCAAGCCATAGCATTGAGTCGTGGAAATATTCAGAAAAATTGCACAAGAAGTTGACTCGTGACATGGATAGATAGTACGAGTCGTGGCAGCAAGGTACAAGTCGTACCATCACACTCATGAAAAACTTTAGAAAAATTGAGATTTCTAAGAGTCAAGCGATGGAAGAACAGTACGGCTCATAGGAACCATGTATGAGTCATACCAAATCCCAATACTAGGCCAAATTTCAGCAAGCCAAGGACATACAGATAGTAGGTACGACCCATACATTCCTGCTATGGGTCATAGGATCTGTCGTGGCTCAGGCGGCACCAGTTATGGAAATTTACCATGTTAGCTTAGGAAAAGGATTCTTATGTCAGTATAAATACTTTTTATGTTTTATTTTCAAAAGAAGATGTTAGAGAACTTTAGAAAACATCAAGACAATATAGAACTGAGTTGATTGGCTTGTGATCAACCTTTTCTTGATATCTTCTTGGTTTTTGTGAATTATTCTTGACTTATTTCAGATATAATCAAGGAAGTTTTTCTCTCATCTACAATTATAAGTATTGATTTATGTGTTTAATTATGAATGTATATCAAAAACCTGCAACTATGAGAGGCTAAAATCTCTATAGCTAGGGTTGTGGGAACCCTGGTGGATTAATGAGTTCGGGTTGCACAAAAGTGATTCGAAACCAATGCAAAATAGTTGTATTTTATTCTGTTCATACTTAAACATTTCTTAATGGTGTACAACGTTAGGAATTGCCCAAATTCTTTGCTTGCTTGAGGCCTACAGGTAGATATTAGGAAAAGAGAATTAGAACAAAGCCTTGATCTTGATGACCATTGTATTAACTTGAGCTTTGGTTGCAGGATAGTTAAATTTGGAACAAATTGGTAATGGATAGTTTGAAACCGCTCATGAGACCTGATCCAGTGATTAAGTATAGTCATCCAATAGGGACGAACCAGTCGTTTGGATGAATCGTAGTTATCAATTCTACAAGTAAGAATTCATTTTGATCACGTGTGTATACCCGAAGCAGTTATGAACCCATGGGGAACACAAACCCTACATAGTCTTAAATCTTGATTCTAAATCACAATTTCAATCATTGTTTTTAATTTTTATTTCTCTTAAAACCCCAAATTGGAGTAACTAACCAACAAGTTCACTTACCGGCATTAGTCTAGAGCTTCCATATTTCCTGTGGGTTTGACCCCAACCTCTTTGTTGGGTTCTTTATTGACAATGTGTGCTTCATACTTCAGTAGGAGGTGTGGTTTGAGCGTTATCAAAAGTGGCATCCTTGCTGGGGAATACGACTAAGAGTAGATTAATTGCTTGTATTTGAATTTCTGTAGTTATTTACTTAATTACATTTTCTTTTTGTTTGTGATACCCATAGGTTATTTTTCGGTGGATTCCATGCACTCGAAGTAGTGGAAATCCCCTAATTCCATTGAACACCGAAATTGAATGAACACTACACAGAATGGAAAACCAAGAACAAAGAGATGCCCATCTAGATGAAGAAGCTAGGCAAGCCGAGTTAGCTCGGCAAGTTGTACTTCAAGATGCGGAAGATGCTAGAGAAGAGGTTGTTAATGCTAGACAACATGGGCAGGGAAACAGAGGTCAGAGATTTTCCCCGCAGTTCTTCGATGATGAGGACCTAGACATAGATGATGTTGGGTCAACTGGAGCAATTGTACCACCACCACTGCCCATTGGGGAAAAATTTGACATCACGAGCACCATGATTCAACTGTTAAACATGAAAAGGGTGTTCAGTGGTCATGCAGCAGATGACGCCAACCTGCACCTAATGAACTTCATTGGAATATGCAAGGATTATAGGTTGCCTAGAGTTAGCCAAAATGCCATCAGGCTCAGACTATTCCCCTTTTCTCTGTCAGGGGTAGCCAATTTATTGTTATCAGAGTTGCCCAACGACTCCATAACCAACTGGAGGGAACTCAAGAAAGTCTTCTTGGAGAGATTCTTTTCCCTCTCAAGAATGTTGCATCTTAAGGATGAGATTTACAATTTTCGATAGCTCAAAATCGAGGAACTTCATGAAACCTGGCTGATGTTCAAGAAGAATTTGACAAAGTTCCCAAACCATAAGATTCCAAATGTTAGTTTGTCGGAAATATTTTACAGGTCTTTAAAAAATAACACAAAAGTTGGGGCTGACATGGTGGCAGGAAGAGCATTGATGAGTCACATCTGGGAGCAAGCTGCTACTATCCTTGACAGGGTGACATAAACAAATAGGGCATGGCATACTAGGGAGGCAGATGCAGCGGTAGGTACATATGTTGTTGGTTTGATGGTAGACCAACAAAGGAAAGAAGAAAAACGCGACCGGGAGTTGACACATATGCGCACATCATTGGATTTACTTACAAAGCACATTATAGGGGCTAGGGACACAAAGGTAAATGAGGTGGGAACACAAGGACTGGAGCCAGGGGCAGATCACTCTGATTTTGAGGAGGCTAATTTCCTGGACAGTGAGGTGGTGGGTTGTTGCGCCAACGCCTAAATGTCTGGACAAGACAATTAGTGCCAAGGTTCTGGAAACCAAGGTCGAAACCAATACACAGATAAATACAACTGAAATGGGTACAGAGACAGGAGTTGAGGTCATGACTGCGAAGGAGAATGGAGAAGGAATGACGGCTATAGCAACGACTGAGATGGAATATATGTGCCTCCCAACGCAAGAGAGGGGGAGGCTAGACAGTCAAAGTAGAAAGCATGATGGCTGAGATGCTGAAAAAGGTGAGGTCCATTGATGAATAGTTGAAGGAAATCCGAGGCGATATATCGAGCATGGGTGAGAGTAGAATCTCATGTGAAAGCCATGAAGTAAATTAAACAGTAGCTGGGACAACTATCGATATCAATGAACCCTAGACAGAAGGGTACACTACCTAGCAACACCTTCCAGAACCCAAAGAATGATGGACATTGCATGGCGGTGATGACTACGAGTGGTAAGACTACAATTGATCCCCCTCATCTTGTTGTAGTTGAATTGAAGAAAGAAAGCGTAATTAAAGAACATGAAAATGATGCTGAGATGGAAGCTGCTGAAAATGCTGAGTTGCTTGAGGCTACAATTGGTAAAAAGGGGCCAGAAGAGGAACAAGGTGCAACACAGATTTATAAAGCTATCCTGAGACCACCACCACCGTTCCCCCAAAGCATGAAGAAGAAAGCGGAAAATGGTAAGTTCCAAAAATTCTTATCAATGATCAAACAATTATCTGTGAACATACCATTGGCTTAGGCATTGGAACATATGTTGGGATATGCTAAGTTCATGAAGGACCTGGTGACAAAGAAGAGGCCCGTGAGTTATGAGCCTATTGATAATGTACACCACTATAGTGCCATAGCTACACGATTCCTGGCCAAGAAGAAGGAAGATCCGGATGCTTTCATGATCCCTTGCACCATTGGCAATGTAGAGTTCGCAAGGGCACTTTGTAATCTGGGAGCAAGCATCAACCTGATGCCATTGGCTATGTTCAACAAGTTGGGCTTGGGAACCCCCACACCAACTACCATGCGGCTACTGATGGCCGACAAAACTGTGAAGAAGCCAGTAGGGATCCTGTTTGATGTGCTTGTAAAAGTTGACTGATTCATATTCCTAGTAGACTTTGTGATCCTAGATTACGAGGTCAATTATGAGGTCCCCATCATTTGGGGGCAACCATTCATTGCTACTGGGAGGGCCTTAGTGTATGTGGAATCTGGTCAACTAAAGTTCAGACTGAATAAAGAAGAGGTTACTTTCAACATCTGTCGAGCAATGCAGCAAAAGAAAGAGTACAACATAGTCTCAACAATTGAGAATGAACCAGAGTTTCATGACGAAGTTTGAGTAGTCAAGAGACTTGCGTCATACCGCGATATTAAATCAGGCGCTTCTTGGGAGGCAACCTAAGTGGTGGTTTGGTGAATTTCGAGTAACCGGGCCACTTGCATCGTGTTTCTATGTTAAATCAAGAGCTTCTTGTGAGGGAACCCAAATGATTTAACTAATGTGTGTTCAATGTGCAGGGAAAAACAAACACTGGTGGTAGAAAAATTGCTGAAAAATAGGTGCTATGACTCTCAGTATGACTACTGAGAGGGTTGTACGAGTCATATCATGAGTTGTGGTGAGAATCATAGAGGTGGTTTAGTGAAGGAGTTCAGGCTACGATTGGTCTTTTGACTCGTAACTCAAGTATACGGGTCGTAGTACTTACTGTGCCTGTGAACCATGCAAGATATGCAAGGTAAAGACCTACGAGTCATCATACGAATCATACCCACATGGTACGAGTTGTATGAGGCTCTCCTAGGTCCCCAAGTAAGTTTTCAACTCTTTGAACGACGAGTCCGAGGAATGGGTCGTGGGGCCTTCCTACTACTCGTGGTACGAGTCATGATAGGTCAAAATCCTTGAAATAACCCGACTCAGCCCAGGTTTTCAAATTTTCCCCCTCACTTATTTAAACTTAAAACCTAAGCATACCCCTTTCCCACGCGATCAAAACCAAACCCATAAATCATACTCACGACTCCCTCACACCCGTAACTCAAAAACAAAGGACAATCGAGCAAAATCTTGCTCAAGCAAGTTCATCTCAACCCTAATTTCGGACTACCAGTCGAAGTAAGCATCAACAAGTTAGTGTATTGCTTTCAATATTTAAAAAACTTATGTTCTTGATGTAATGATGCTAAAACCCCTATGAGTCTTCATTTTTGATCAAAAATTTTGAAGGAGACAATGACCAGCGGTGTTATAGGACTATGTGTGACTGGGAAAAATTTTAAAGTTGATGAACTAGTGCATTGAAGAATTTAAAATTGAGTTACAGAAAGTGACGAAAAAGGGGAGGGATGAGTAGTATGAAATGGACTGAACTACCTGCCGAGACTTGGGGAATTCTAAGTACCAAAAGCATGAAAAACACTCCCTATAAACTGGACAAAAATCGAGACAGGGACGGGCTTCACAAGCCTTCCTATGACTCATGGTTTGATTTATGACTTGTAGGATGGCTTGTTGGGATTGTCCCAAGCTAAAATTAGCAATGACCTAAGGTGTAAACTATGGTACTTCTAGTGGTTTGTGATCTTGGGCAAATTTATATGCCCAAGTGATACTCAAATGTGTCATTTTAGCCTTGTTTATCTATCGATGTTTATACATTCTCTTGTGATTTGTAATAAAATGTGAATTTATACTAACCAACATGATTAGCGTTGTTTTGCAGGTGAAATATAATTTTGGGAAGCTAAAAGGCATGTTGGGAGAAATCGGGGTTGGACTCGGACGCGAGCAAGGGAAAAAGCACTTGAAGGCACAAATTAAAGGGGCTCCGCGATGGAGCCATGTCACGCTGCCATCGCGGATGCCTTCTGCCTGGATATGGAATTTTTGCCAAATTCCAGTGAAGGTGCGCGTTCGGGCCGTGGCACGTTGGCCTAGCCCCGCGTTGCACGTCGTGCCACGTTGGGCCTTAATACCTGGACAACCAAATTCCAGTAAGGGTCCGCGTCAGTGGCGTGTCACGGAGGCAGTGCTCCGCGATACACTCCGTGACACGTTGCTTGTTATTCCGGGAAAAATTCCCACTAGTATAAATAGAACACTTAGGTTCATTTTTAATTATTCTAACTTGGTGGAGCAAGAACGTGGGTTACAGGCAATTGAGGTGACGAAAATCTTAGGGTTTTTCTCTATCTCCTTATTCTCTAATTCAATTGTTTGTATGATTAACACTCATTTAACGATGTTTAATCCACAAATGAGTGGCTAAATCCTCTTCTTCCTGAGGTTATGAACAATTGTATTGAAATGTAGTTATTGATCAATTGGTTTTTCATCTTTTCTTCCATGGTTGTTCTATTGATTCTTGTTCTTACTGCATTAATGTGTGGCCAATGTTAATGTATATCTAAAAAGTCCGGTTTCACTCGAGAGAGCAAGAAATTGGAAAGTTGTGAGTTGATAGGATATGATCTTTTCTTAGTTTGGGAAAATTGAGAAATGATTTACCTTTAGGATAGAAATATACCTGAAAGTCGTGTTAGTCAATTAAGGAATCGGTTTTGTATGGCTAGAACATGAATTTCGTTTTATCACAGAAATGTAGGTGGACGGTTCATGATTCTTCAGTTGGGTTAAATACGAGATTTTTAATCCATTGGCAATAATTCTTGACTAGCAACCGGAGGAAAGAATAACCAAAGTGTATCGATAATTTGTTTCTATACATGTTCATTTAACCTCAGCATGCTCATATTCATATTTCAGACTCAAATTGTATATTCGTTTTAGAATTAGTATAAAATTAGAACCCAAAATATCAAACTCTTCTTCACACTATTGTCTGCATTTTTAGAGTTAAAGTATAGTGACACTTGAGTAAATTGTTACCCTAGCCCAGTCCTTGTGGGATCGATACTTGGCTTACTAAAACCACTTTACTACTTGTTCGACCATGTGCACTTGCGTGTAGGTATATACCCAAAAGTAGCCGAGTAAGTTTTTGGCGCCGTTGCCGGGGACTGGCAATTGGTAAAATTGTTTTCTTAGTGTTACTTTACAAATTCTGTATAAGTGCTGACAACTTGGTCTTAGTGTTTGTTTTAATTCTTTTTTTCTATTTTTCTTTGGATACCCTTCTTGACATGACATCGTGGAATACAAATGGTTTAAGTGGTGGATACTCATATTTTGGAGAATCTTGTCTGAATTGCGGAGGACACCACTCGTGGCAACACTATAACACGTGCAATATATGTGGTGGTCAAGATGGCCATTGGGATGGCTGTCCGAATGCATATTCCCCTCCTCCAAGCCCCTACTATGATCCTTCTATTGTTTTTGCTGAATATAGGCATGCTGAAAATGAGGACTTGGGACACCAAGCTCAAATAGAAGACATGCTGAAACAACTCCTGGAGCAATCAGAAGCAATGAAGGAGGCGATGGCAGTATTGAGAATTCAGCAACAAGAGAATGCAGAGGCTCTAGAAAGGATGAGCGTCAACGTCACGGAGATGATTGCTGAGGCTGAAGCTCGTGATAAATTACGGGTAACAATTTTAACTAATATTCAAGAGGAACTACAAGAGGAAGACAAGGGTGCATTTTTGGATGAAGCCCAACAATTAGAATCTCTTGAGTGTCCCCGTGATGGGCTCACACTTATGGAAAATCCATTCATGGAAGAAGAGATAGAGTATCCCCCAGTTGACATTAATGGAGAGATAGATATCGATGCTGAGAAGGTGTATACAAGTAAGGAGGTCATGCACAATGTAGTTTCAGAGTTGAGGTTTATTGGACCACACTCGAAGCATTTTTCGACATTAAGTTTGGTTGACAACATAGAAATAGAGTCTTCCAAGCTTATAGAGAAATGTCTAGAGGAGGACCAAGCCCCGTATATTTTGAAATTTGCTAACTCGGAGAGACAAAGTTACTTCTCTTACTTAAGGGCCAATAAGTTCAAAAGGCAACATCTACTGCTTGGTCCTTACGATTTTTCACCACCACCCCTGGAGCATAAGAGGAAATTAGAGAAGAAATTAGGGGTGGAGGAAAAAGCGGTTAAACTTGATACGTCGTGCCGAGACGGTAAACTAGGTGCAGCACGGGCGGCAACCCGTGAAATTTTCTTTGTAAAATGTGAATAGATTTCGTAGAAAAAGAAAAATGAAAAAAAAAAAAAAAAAAGAGGAAAAAATAATTAAAAACAAAATTTTTATATTTGTTATATATATATATTTTTTTTTTTTAAGTGAAACCTATAATTCTAACAAATTTCTTATGTGATATGGATTTCAAGTTGAACGGAGGATAAATATGCAAAGAATCGCAAAGGAAGAATTGAGATATGAAAAATAATCAAAAGTGGCAAAACAGTGAGCCCACGCGATGGCTCCGTGTCACGGAGGGCATGCTCCGCGTTACCCTCCGTGACACGTTGAGGTGTATATCGCAACGGGTCACACCGGGTCGCCGGGTGACCCGCGCGAAAAACCCCCCTTTTAACCTCGATTTTCCCTCATTTATTCCCATTCCTCACCTCCTCCGCGACAAACAACCCGAAATTCCCCCCTTCCCCAACGTGACACCTAGGAGTTCAATTTTATCAACTTTTCTTCGATATCATCGAATTTAAGGAATGTTTGTTAACTTCATCTCATTTCTTACCTTATTTTTCCGATATTTAGCATAGGAAGTGAAGAAAACTTGCCCTAAGTAGAAATTAAAGCTTAAATTTGATTGAGTTATTGTTGATTGACGTTCGTAGAATCATTGTGATTGCATGAACTCGAAAATTACATAGCTTAATAGGATTTTTAATAAAAGCATAGCTAGGGCTTGAATTTGAGTGTGAAACGGAAAAATTGAGTTGAACTTTGGAATTCTAGCTGGGTTGTTTATGTTGGGTGAGATGAGTCGGTTGTGCTAACTGTAATATGCTAAAAGACCGATGGATTTCCGGGTTCAGGAAATTGTGGAAATTGCAAGAAATGGATGAATTATATGGATTCATGTAGATAAATTCTTTTCTTGTTTCTTTGTTCTCCTTGCTAAGTGCTATGTGATGAAATGTTATCGATGGTTATTATTGTGACTAGCTGTACGAAGTCTGAGTAGTACATAGAATGTATACCGTCGAATTCTCTGAATGCACTAAGCATATTTGTTATGTTTTGTTGTTTGTTTGTGGAAATAAGTACGATCTTGCCGTAATGTGTGATTTTAGCCAAAGACTAAGTGTGGGTTATCCTAGCTTAACCCAACCTTAGTCGAAGCTAATTTTAATTGGCTTAACATTGAACTTGTCTGTTTGGTTTGACAGGAACAATGGCAAGCAGGCAAGACAAGGGAAAAGGCGCATCAACATCAGGCGCCGGAAGAAAAAGAATTAGGCTGGGAACTGCAGTCCCAGCAGCACCAGCGGTTCCACGCGGCCAACGCCGTCAATACGGAACCATATGGGTGACACAGGAGGGAAAGAAATGGTACACGAAGCACAAGGAAAGCAAATACTTCCCTGAAGAACACATTGACAGGGAACCGTTGGCACAGGAGTTCCCCAGGATTGTCCACAGGATCGAGGCAGCCGGGATGAATTTCATCTTTGAAGAGCCCAAGGAATGCAACTTGCACTTGATTCGGGAATTCTACGCCAACTGGAACCCGACTCTCAGAAGTCACACCGTCAAGATAAGGGGGCAAATAGTCACTTTTGAGCCCTACCAACTTAATGCTATCTTAGGGGCGCGGGACACAGACGCCCATGTGCTTCGACAGCAGAATATCACTCCACCATATGCGGACATCAGACTAACTTTGTGTGGAACCCGGTCGACAGCTCGGTGGAGCAGGCATAAGGAGAGGGGCTACCATCAGACCTTGCCCTACTCACAGATGAACAGGGAAGCCAGGATATGGCTGAAGATTGTTTATTCCTGCCTAATCCCAGGGGTGCATATGATAGATGTAACTCGGGATCGTGTATGCTTGGTATACGCCCTGATGAAAGGGCTGGAGATCAACGTTGGGGCGGTGATTATCTCCACCATTAAGAGAGCCCGTTTGCATCAAGGGCACCGGTACGGGTTTGGTGGATTACTCACCAAATTCCTGAGGGGCCTGGACATTGAGGAGGAGGCCCTTGACTACATCCCACAGATGGAGCGACGGGCCTTAGATGTCACCAAAACTAAGGCACCCGACACCACTCACGGGCCAGTTCTGACACTAGCCGAGCGACATGCTCGGGATGATCAGTACATGGCTCACATGTACGGGATGCAGATGCTCCAGCTGCGAATAGGCGGGAGGCCGGCAACAGAAGAGGAGTTGTGGCAGCTCGAGCTAGACTACCCTTTTGGCCAAATGCCAGGGCTCTATGCCGAGTGGGGCCAGCTTTTGTGGAGCCCACGGATGATGATGTCCCCACAGATGAGGAGACACGTCGTGACAACTCCGATGTGGAGTCAGCTGATGATGATGGGGGTGATTCAGACATGGGAGACGAGGCAGCAGCACCTGATGAAGAAGTGGAATACTTTGATTGATCAGGGAGTTTCACCACCCACTCTTGTTCTATGCTAATTTTTGTGAACACTGGGGACAGTGTTCGATTTAAGTGTGGGGTGGGAGTAGTTAGGTGTTGGTTGCTGTTGTTTTTAATGTATGTTTCTGTTCTGTTGTCGTGCATGTGATAAAATTGTGACCCTGTGATTGTGATGGGTATGTTTTGTATTGTAATTAATGTGAAGCTGCTGTGTGCTGTTGAATGTTGTTAGCTGGCTTTGTACATATTTTTGTTTTATCGAAATGATCGATATTTTTAAAAAAAATTTCATGACTTTTTAAATTTTTGGGTTTCTCGGCGTTTGTTTCAGTTCTTTTACCGAGAATAGTCCCATTGAACCGAAGTCTTAGTTAGTGACCGTTCCCTATGATGGATGGATGACGACTGTCTTAAGGGAAATGTAGTCGTAAGGAGTAGATTTTTTCTCATTTATTTTTCAGTTTTTTTCTTTTGTGGGTTGCATCCCAAAACCTGTAGTTACTTTATGGTTGCGGAATTCGGGTTGCGTGTTGTACATGATATTTGAAATGCAAAGGTGATTCGTATGAAAGCATGCAACTGTGTTAATATGTTTAGATCCCTAGGCCATAGAGTCGATTCAGTGTGATTGAGGCTTAATGTTTGAATTCTTGTAATTAGCTGGTTGAAGAGTCTGTGAATACGTCTTGAATTGAGCATGTGCAATAAGTGTATGGTGAGGTTTTGTTTATTCCATGCTATTGTGAAGTGTCTAGAACTTGCCTGGTGTGTGTACGAAACGAAATGAAGGACGTGTATTGCAGGAAAGGATATAGGCATTTCTTTGTCTTAACCGAAAGTTTCTCTTTTTCATTATTGTACCCACCTTGAATGTACACCCTAGTTAGCCCATTGAGCCTTTAGCCTATTATTTTTCTTTTGTCAAAAAGGTGTAAACCAAGCTTAACCCCTTCTTTTCATTATCCGTGAATTTGATCCAAAACTCTTAAGCGCTTAAGAAAAGAAAATAATTTTCCCAAAGTGTCAAAGAGTAAGAATGGTTAAAAGAAAAGAAAACCAAAGTGATGAAAGGAAAGAAAAGGTTGAAGGTGCACTCGTTATAAGTTAAATATTATGAAGATGTACAAATAATCTTTGTTATTGAGTCAAGTGTGCTCAAAGATATGGGTCAAAATAAAGACAGACTTCAAGAATGGGAGGATGAAGGAAGAAACAATGTTCATGAGGTTGATGGGATGTATTGAAAAAGCGCTTAAGGATGCTAGTGGCTATTATTGGTTAGCCCAATATTTACTAGTTCCGTAGCTTACATCACAACCCGTTATGTCCTACGTCATCCTACATCACATTTCCTTATATTAGTGGAGTAATACACTAAAGGCAAGCCTATGGTTCATGACATGATGCATGTGAATTCTTTTGGGAGAGAGAGCGAAATTGTGTTTATATGCCCCTGCATGTAATCTTTTGAGTTCATGTGATTAAAAAGGGGAAAATTCTCTTATGTTGTGAGGGCACATGCTTGATGAGAGATTAAATTTCGTGTCGGATATCTTGATCAGCTGATATGCATGAGTTTGCCAATATCGAGAGTCGATTCTTGAGTCTAGGAGGTCTTAATGTGTTGAAGGTCATTGTATTGATAGGACCATGTGTGTTTTCTTGATGATTTGCTGTATTAAATAATCGGTATAACCGTAGCTTGAATTGTCGAACCAAAGTAGCCAGGTTGGGGTGTCAATTGCATGAGGTGTAAGATTGTTGTTCGGGGATGAACAAGGATTTAAGTGTGGGGTAAGTGATCTTGGGCAAATTTATATTGCCAAGTGATACTCAAATGTGTCATTTTAGCCTTGTTTATCTATCGATGTTTATACATTCTCATGTGATTTGTAATAAAATGTGAATTTATACTAACCAACATGATTAGCGTTGTTTTAAAGGTGAAATATATTTTGGGAAGCTAAAAGGCATGTTGGGAGAAATCGGGGTTGGACTCGGACGCGAGCAAGGGAAAAAGCACTTGAAGGCACAAATTAAAGGGGCTCCGCGATGGAGCCGTGTCACGCTGCCATCGCGGATGCCTTCTGCCTGGATATGGAATCTTTGCCAAATTCCAGTGAAGGTGCGCGTTGGGGCCGTGGCGCGTTGGCCTAGCCCCGCATTGCACGCCGTGCCACGTTGGGCCTTAATACCTGGACAACCAAATTCCAGTAAGGGTCCGCGTCAGTGGCGTGTCATGGAGGCAGTGCTCCGCGATACACTCCGTGACACGTTGCTTGTTATTCCGGGAAAAATTCCCACTAGTATAAATAGAACACTTAGGTTCATTTTTAATTATTCTGACTTGGTGGAGCAAGAACGTGGGTTACAGGCAGTTGAGGTGATGAAAATCTTAGGGTTTTTCTCTATCTCCTTCTTCTCTAATTCAATTGTTTGTATGATTAACACTCATTTAACGATGTTTAATCCACAAATGAGTGGCTAAATCCTCTTCTTCCTGAGGTTATGAACAATTGTATTGAAATGTAGTTATTGATCAATTGGTTTTTCATCTTTTCTTCCATGGTTGTTCTATTGATTCTTGTTCTTACTGCATTAATGTGTGGCCAATGTTAATGTATATCAAAAAATCCAGTTTCACCCGAGAGAGCAAGAAATTGGAAAATTATGAATTGATAGGATATGATCTTTTCTTAGTTTGGGAAAATTGAGAATTGATTTACCTTTAGGATAGAAATATACCTGAAAGTCATATTAGTCAATTAAGGAATCGGTTTTGTATGGCTAGAACATGAATTTCATTTTATCACAGAAATGTAGGTGGATGGTTCATGATTCTTAAGTTGGGTTAAATACGAGAGTTTTAATCCATTGGCAATAATTCTTGACTAGCAACCGGAGGAAAGATTAACCAAAGTGTATCGATAATTTGTTTCTATACATGTTCATTTAACCTCAGGATGCTCATATTCATAGTTCAGACTCAAATTGTATATTCATTTTAGAATCAGTATAAAATTAGAACCCAAAATATGAAACTCTTCTTCACACTGTTGTCTGCATTTTTAGAGTTAATGTATAGTGACACTTGAGTAAATTGTTACCCTAGCCCAGTCCCTGTGGGATCGATACTTGGCTTACTATAGCCACTTTACTACTTGTTCGACCACGTGCACTTGCATGTAGCTATATATCCAAAAGCAGCCGAACAGTTTGACACGACGGGTTGTACCAAAGATCATGAAAGGGTCAAGTTCATAAGAGGCAGTACGATCCTTCCTACCACTCGTGGAATCGACCTATGGTCGTACCATGAGTCATTGAAAAATACAGAGAAATTGTCAGTAAAGGAGAATCCTCATACGACTCAAGGTACGAATCATACCTTCATGGTACGATTCATACCTAGGATTCATAATGGGCAACAAGGATTTCATGGGACTTCATACGAGTTGTACCTCCAACATACGACCTATACTGTTGACCCGTGGTTAGATACAGAGGATTTTACTTTTTGCTTTTCTTTCACAAATATGGAATTCTAACTCTCATTTCTATAGGTACAATGATGATCAAGCGTAAAGCATCCAAAGCAACTGCCCGAAGGATATTACATGATGAGACCTTTGAATTCGAGCAAGCAGGCAGTTCCCCTAGTGTTCAGTTTAGCAATACAGGGTCGATACATCAGACACCGATGGGACCCGAACTACTAGGGCAATGGATAAAGCCCAAGCCGTCACAACTACTGCCACATCTGTTGAAGCTCCCTAGTCTGAGGAGGGAGCTAAAGAAGTTAATTAGGAGTTGGGAAGCAGCTCAAATACAGAAGAAGGGTCTGAGGAGATCTAATACAGAGAGGCAAGTAGCAGTTCTGAGTCAAAGGAGGAGGCTCCTAATGCTGAGCAGCAGTAGATCCCGCCAACGGAAAGTCGTACCATCCGGTGGAGAGTGCCAGGAGCACAACAAATCTATGAAAACGGCATTTCTCTCACCACCAAAAACAAACCTAGGTAGAGCATCCAAGAAGGACCGTAAATCCTTACCAACAAATGGAATTAAGTAGAGGAGATGAAGCAGATATTCAGCTTTTATGGGCTCGAATGGATGGCTAGGACTCTGGACTAGTACACCTCGGAGATAGTCCATGAGTTCTACGCCAACTATTTGGCGACCATGGAGGAATAGGAAAAAAAGGGAAGAAAGTGAAAGAAAAGCCCAGATTGGAGAGTGTCATGGTCAAAGGTCGAGGTATAGACATCTCTGAGCGCACTATCTCTCAAATCCTGTATGGGTCCCAGTTCATACCTCCACATGCCATGCAAGAATATGAGTACCGAGTGTAGGAACTGAAGAAAATTGGGCAGCTGAGATTTTAGGAGAGATAGAAGTAGCTATAATGGTTGGTGGGTGTTATACATGAGGATAAAGAGGAAGCAGAATGGGTATCAGGTGGAAAGTAGGGTACAAAATACTCGCTCAACTTCATACCTAAAGCCTGTTGGACACTAGTGAGCCACAAATTTGCACCAATGGTCAATGACAACACTTCGAGTGCAAACAGAGAAGCTCTGGTGGCATGCCTCATATCCAGATACCCCATCAACATCTTGAGGACCATCCCAGAGGAAATACGAGATCGGGCTGTGGGATTGAGCACTACTAACCCATTCCTGAGCCTTGTTTAGGTGGATTCCCTCCGCTAGTCATTTCTTAGAGTTTGCATATCCATCTTTTTGGTGAGTCTTCATCCTTCAAGGACCTCTTTAGCCATTTTTTATTTGTATCTTTCAGTGTCAGTTTGTTAGTGAGCTAGTTGGGGTCTTGTCCCATCAACTCGTCAAGATGTTAGAGGCTTATCATACATACTATGTATTCTGCTTTGGATTAGTGTTGTGTTCCATTGTATTGGATGTTTTAAATATTTTGAACTTCTGCTACATTAGATGTTAGACTTTTGCAATTATTTATGTAGAGATTTAGTTGTCATGCTCATTCCATGGGTCAACTTATAGCCATTTATAATTCTAGGTTTCATGTCTTGATCCGAGCTATGTTCGGGTAGTGACAAATTTGGTATTAAAGCGTTATGTTTTGAAGTGTCCTAGGGTGTCTGGAATCCGCATTAGGTAGAGTCTTTTTCATGGGCGTGAAGGGCACCACAGTCATGATGAAGAGGCTACAAAGCGTTTTAGAAAATTTTAATTCTTTCATGATCTATGTCGTGCGATAAAATGTCTCTCTATCCTTCTAACTAGTGCTATATGTGTTTGCAGAATCATGCCTCCTCACCGAGTTAACGGAAGAAGAAATGGAAATATAAATGGCCATGAGAATGGCAATGGAGATGCGCACCAGCATACTTCACCAGCCCCCGAAGATCATGTGCCCAAGCAGGTTGCCCACACAGAGTTTAGGGCAGGCATCCAAATGTTTGCACTGGATTTAACCACTTAGGTTAACCAGCAGGCGGCGGGCCATATTCCCCAGAATGGGAACACGGTAGCGGCAAGAGTCATGGATTTCCTTAGGATGAACCCCCCTGAGTTCTTTGGACGGACGATGGATGAGGATCTAAACAAGTTTATTGATGAGATTCAAAAGATCACCCTAATTATGGGGGTGATAGGGGAAGAGTGTGTGGATTTAACCTCTTATTAGTTGAAAGGGGTTGCTCAAATCTAGTTCAGGCAGTGGAAGGATGGCGGGAAGTCGACGCGGGCCCCATTGGATGTGATGAATTCCTTACCGCATTCTTGGATTGGTTTGTTCCCGGAAAGATGAGGGAGATCAAGGCAACTGAGTTTGTGAACCCGAGGCAAAAAAGTATGACAATCCAGGAGTACGCCTTAAAGTTCACCCGCTTATCCAAATATGCACCCGAGATGGTGGATGACCAGAGGACTCGAGTGAGTAGGTTTGTGCATGGGATAGCAGACTATTTGGTCAAAGATTGCCAGATCGTGATGCTTCATCAAGATATTGACTTTTCTCGGTTGGTCTTGTATGCCCAGAAGATAGAGGCGGTGCAGGTGAGTGAGAGAGAGAGAGAGGCCAAAAAGGCTAGGACCAACAATTTTGGGTTTTCCCAATAGAGGCCTGGTGGTGGGCATCATCAGCAGTTCCACCAGAGATCATCAGTACCAACGCTGTCAGCAGCGAGTGTGCCATCTAGATCTAGGCACGATTAGAGGGGACGAGCATCAAGCTCTCAAGGTCAGGGGAGCAAGTCGGTAAAGCCCAACATTCTAGGTTGTGACAGGTGTGGTAGCAGGTACACTGGTTAGTGCTTAGCAGGTATAGGTGCGTGTTTCAGGTGTGGAAAGCTTGGGCAGATGCTCAGGGATTGTCCAGCAGCTAGATGGGACCATGGTAGAGGGCGAGACCCTGCCACTAGCTCAGCATCTCCACCAACATGCTTAGCTCAATAGGGTGCCTCCACTAGTGCAGATAGTGGTCAGCGTCAGAATAGGTTTTATGCCCTCGCATCTCGCCAGGAGCAGGAGACTTCAACAGATGTGGTGACTGGTATGTTACGAGTATTTAACCTCGATGGTGATGCATTCTCAGATCCAGGGGTTACTTTATATTTTTTGATGCCCTATGTTGCTAGTTGTTTCAGAGTTAGTCCCGATATCCCATCAGAACCGTTCTCAGTTTCTACTCCAGTTGATGATTTATTTATAGCTCGACGGGTATATAAAAATTGTCCTGTCACAATCCTTCAGAAAATCACCTCAGCAGATTTAGTAGAGTTATCCATGAAAGATTTTGATTTTATCGTTCACATGAATTGACTACATTCATTTTACGCCTCAGTAAATTATAGAATTTGTGCATGAGAGTTCTAATTTTCGAGTAAAGGGTAGTTCAGTTGGGCCTGTATCGCTTCATTTCTTATCTTAAGGCTAGAAGATGATCTCTAAGGGTTGCGTCTACCATCTAGTTAGGGTTAAGGATGCTATGTCTGAGATCCCAATTATCCAGTCAGTTCCTATAGTGTGCGAATATCCATAAGTGTTTTCAGATGACCTACCGGGAATCCCTCCCGGGAGGGAGATCGATTTTGGTATTGACCTTCTTCCTGATACACAGCCTATATCTATTCCTCCTTACAGAATGGCTCCAGCTTAGTTAAAGGAGTTGAACGAGAAATTGAAGGATCACTTAGACGAGGGTTTCATCAGACCTAGAAAATCCCCATGGGGTGCACCAATTCTCTTTGTCCGAAAGAAGAATGGTTCTCTTCAGATGTGCATTGATTATCAGCGGTTGAACAAGGTTAAAATCAAGAATAGGTATCTTCTCCCCAGGATTGACGACTTGTTTGACCAACTTTAGGGTGCTAAGTATTTTTCAAAGATAGACCTCGGATATGCATATCATTCGCTCAGGATTAGAGAGAGTGACATCCTGAAGACACCTTTCAGGACTTGGTATGGTCACTATGAGTTTGTAGTTATGTCTTTTGAACTAACGAATGCTCCTGCAGCTTTTATGAATTTGATGAACAAAGTATTCAATCCATATTTAGACATGTTCATGATTGTATTCATAGATGACATTCTCATATATTCTCAAAGAGAGGAGGAGCATGCTGCTCATTTGAGGGTGGTTCTACAGACTCTGAAGGATCACCAGTTGTATGCTAAATTCAGCAAGTGTAAGTTTTAGCTGAACTCAGTAGCATTTTTGGGTCATGTGGTGTCACACCCCGCCTTGGGGGGTATGACTGGCACCTGGTGCCCTACTAGGACCTGACCTACTGGACTGTTAAGCCTGGGCGCATCTGGCGCCTGGCTGGCTCTAACTCACATTTCTGGAAACAAAGGGCTATATGACGGCTGTAAATACAGCCCCCGGCCCATTGGCCTATAGCCTTCTGTACCTTCACTAGCAGCTGACCAGAAACATAGTAATTCAGGGAAACCTATGCGGGCCGACAAGGCCACCATGCTGTCTAGTTATCTATAACTCAAACATAGCATACTAAGAAACTACGTGACCGGCAAGGTCACCACTACTGGCGAACTATGGCCCTACACGACCATTACAAAAGAAAGAAAGAGTAAAGGCAACTAGACAACTGCACGGCCCCACACGACTGGCTCATCTGACCACAGGGAATAAATACAGACTGCAAGCCTCTAGGAATAGTAATAGAATTGGCCGGGACTGGGCCCCGACCTACCCGTACTATATACAACAAAAGAAACTGAACTACACCTCTGAAATTCAGCCTCCGGATGACTGGAGCTGAATACTCAACCGCTGACAAAGAGTCACGTAGAATCGCCTGCTCGTCTATGAGTACCTGCAGGCAAGTAATGCAGCCCCCCACCGGGCGTCAGTACCGCTGGTACTGAGTATGTAAAGCAATGACTGAAAAAGATATCTGAAATCAATAATATAACTATCAAAACTGAAATAGGAAGAACTAGATTATTTATCTGATGATGTAAGTCGTACCTGTTCTCAATCATACTGAGAGGAGTAGATGTCATATCTGGAGGCGTATCATTCTACTACTAATCTACTCACGTCTAATATAACATAGCATAACATACATAACATAACATAGCATACACAAACCTTACCCGGCCCCCATAAGCCGGGAGGTACAATCAACACAGAGTCTATGCCCCTACCCCGGTCATCCCATCTCCTATAGTGGCTATAAGCATCCTGCCGGTCCCTGGGTATGCACTTGGGCTCGCTGAGCCCCTGACTATAACTGTACCTGAGTCCGAAGGACTCTAAAATCAACACCCCGGGCGTACCCGCTCGACGGGGGTGTATAAGGGCCGACCAAGGCATAATATGGGGAAACTGGCATCCCATCTTCGTCCCCTTGCGGGACGGCATATCACTCCATAGAGTGACGTATCCTCTTCCTCTGGTGGATGAGTCGATACAGCTATTAACCCTGGGCGGTCAGGGATGCTAGGTAATCCAACCCCAATCAATACAACGGTCTCAACTAGTCATGCTGTCTGTGTCTCTCATAAGCTAAGGCTAACAGGTGTAAGGTATCATATAATTCACATACTGAGCTAATAATAGTAATCTGTAAGTGTCTAATAGATGCTGAGACAGGTAAGTATAAATATAAGTATAGCCTCCTGTCAAACTGTCTGGGGCAAAGGTTATACAAGAAGGTATTTCTGCTGAAAACTATACTGTTTACTCACTTTCTGTATTAACATGATTTCCTACTTCTAACATGCTTTCTAAACCATATTTAGTTACTATTCTATGTCTGGAATGCTTCACGGATACTGTACTACTTCGTGAGGTTTCAGCTAAACACAATAATATCTTAACATGGCATATTACATCACATACTGAATATACTGAGCAATCTTAATTACTTACATCCGAATCTATATCATACGGATAGGTCTCGTACACGTTACAACCCAAAACTTCTCATATTGCACCAATATTTATAATAACACAATAATCGACTTCTGAACATTCTACTGGTCTGTAGATTACTATACTGCTTCAATGTTACTCAACTTACCGAGGAAACTTAACTTTACATACCTTATCTTTGAATTATTCATCCGTCGGACGAGGCTCGGCCGGTACTTCAACTATTTTCTCCCAACTGCATTCATAAATACATCAATCAATACTAAATACAACTTTATTTCAAAAGGCAACGCCACTTTCGATATAGTTTATAGCCTAAACTTAGGCTTATCGAAAGACGGTCGAAAACTCGCTATTTTTCAGCGGCCCAGAAGGGAGAAGTATTCACTTCTCAGCTAGGAACACTAGACATTAATTTAGAGCAATTCTACTTACTTTAGTTCGGTGGCTCGCCGATTCGTTGGCCGTATTTCGCGAAACTAATTCCGTAGAAATGCTCTCTGCTGCTAAATACTCGGGTATCTGGGGTTAATTTGAGTTTGGACAGCGTTTGGCAGCGTAATCGGACGATAATTTATAATTTTCCTTCATTTTCCCTCTGTTCACTGCGTTTTCTGGAATTTTCTAAGTGATAAATGATTTCAAACCGAAGTGGGGGCTTTATATACTTGGGCCTTGACTTGGGCAACGTGTCATAGAGCCATCGCGGAGGCCTCACCTCTGTGACACGCTGCCATCGCGGAGGGGCTCTGCCTCGGCTCCTCCCGTGATGGTTTCGATGGGTTTCTCGTCCGATCTTTTCCCGGGCCTTTCCCTAGCACGTATGGCCTTCAAATATACTTAACCAACGTGCGAATAGGTCATCTAAGTTCCGGGAATTCTACGGGGTATAACATTCTCCCCCCCTTCGGAACATTCGTCCCCGAATGTATACTGTTATCTAGAGAACTGCTTACTTTACTTCCTGGGACAAGTTCGGCAGGGTTTCCCCTGTAATATGAACTATCGCAAAAACCTGAAAATGCAGAAAAGTCCAACACAGGCACCGCATACAATATTCTAAGATCCACTGGACAACTAAATATCACTTCTTTCTTTACCATATACAAACATACAATCATAAGATACTGTATAAGTAATGATACGGACATACCTGTCGTCTGACTAGGCCTGAAATAGGTGAGGGTATCTGATTTTCATATCTTCTTCAGCCTCCCACGTCATTTCCTCCCGATTTTTGTTACGCCATAATACTTTGACAGACGCAACATCTTTAGTTCTCAGCCTGCGAATCTGTATGTCTAAGATGGCTACGGGAACCTCTTCATAGGCTAATTCCTCTGTGACCTGAACATCCTGAACTGGAACTACTATAGAAGGGTCCCCTATGAACTTCCTTAACATAGAAACATGGAATACTGGGTGAACCGATGCTAACTCTGGAGGCAAGTTCAGCTCATATGCCACGCGGCCTATTCTTCGCCGAATCTGATACGGCCCAATGAATCTTGGGCTAAGCTTGCCTTTCTTGCCAAACCTCATTACCCCTTTCATCGGGGACACTTTCAGATATACCCAGTCGTTTACCGAAAATTCTAGATTTCTGCGCCGCCTATCTGCGTAAGATTTCTGGCGGCTCTGAGCGGTCAGTAAACGTTCTCGGATAAGCTTTATCTTTTCCTCGGACTGCCGAACAATGTCTGGGCCAACTAATGCTGATTCTCCTATTTCAAACCAGCCCACTGGCGATCTACATTTCCGCCCGTACAATGCCTCGAAAGGCGCCATCTGAATAACTGAATGGTAGCTGTTATTATAAGCAAATTCGATTAACGAAAGATGTTCATCCCAGCTACCCCCAAAATCTAACACACACGCTCGTAGCATATCTTCGAGCGTCTGAATTGTACGTTCAGCCTGCCCGTCTGTCTGAGGATGGAATGTTGTGCTCAAATTAATCTGCGTCCCCAAACCTTTAGGAAATGACTGCCAGAACCTAGCTGTAAACTGTGCCCCTCTGTCTGAAATGATAGATATCGGTACCCCATGCAATCTAACTATTTCTTTGATATACAATTCGGCATAATCCTCGGCTGAGAAGGTAGCCCTCACTGGCAGGAAATGAGCTGATTTTGTCAGCCTATCAACTATTACCCAAATGGAATCATATCTGCATCTAGTACGGGGTAGCCCTGTTACAAAATCCATGTTTATCACTTTCCATTTCCACATAGGTATCATTATCTCTTGGGTCAAACCACCTGGTTTCTGGTGCTCTGCTTTCACCTGCTGACAATTAGCACACCTAGATACAAATTTGGCTATCTCAGTTTTCATACCTGGCCACCAGTAGATGTCTCTGATGTCGTGGTACATTTTCGTCGCCCCTGGATGAAGGGAATAGCGAGCGTAATGTACCTCGTGCATAATCTGCCCACGAAGGCCTGAGACGTTCGGGACACAAAGGCGGCCCTTACAGCGTAGCACACCATCCTCTGTTATCTGAAAATCTGGCTCCTTACCCTTCTGAACTCTATCTCTGAGCTAGACTAAATCGGGATCCTCATACTGTCGTTCTTTTACCTCTACAACTAATGACGACACTGCAGAATTCTGAATTACGGCCCCATTATTTTCTGTTTCCATTACTCGAACGGCTAGTCCAGCTAACTGATGATTTTCTTTAGCTAATTTCTGTTTCTCGGGTCGCAAATATGCCAAACTCCCCATTGACTTACGGCTCAGGGCGTCTGCCACAACATTGGCTTTTCCCGGATGGTACAGGATGTTCACATCATAATCCTTCAACAATTCTAACCAGCGACGTTGCCGCAGATTCAACTCCCTCTGAGTAAAAATGTACTATAAGCTCTTATGATCTGTGTACATATCAACATGGACGCCGTACAGGTAATGCCTCCACATCTTCAAGGCATGAATTACTGCGGCCAATTCTAGGTTATGGGTGGGGTAATTCTTTTCGTGCTTCTTCAGCTGTCTGGAAGCATATGCAATTACTCTACCATGCTGCATCAACACACAACCCAACCCGATACCTGACGCGTCACAATAAACTGAATACCCTTCTGTGCCTTCCAGCAGTGCTAGTACTGGGGCGGAGGTTAATCTGTCTTTCAGTTCCTGGAAACTCTGCTCGCATGCCTCCGTCCACTGAAACTTTGTTGCTTTCTGTGTTAATTTAGTTAAAGGTGTTGCAATAGTTGAGAATCCCTCAACAAACCTCCTATAATATCCTGCCAACCCCAGAAAGCTACGAACTTCAGTCGGGGTGGTAGGCCTAGGCCATGATTTAACTGCTTCTATCTTCTGCTTATCTACCTGTATACCAGCGTCTGAAACAATATGCCCTAAAAAGGCCACTGAGTTAAGCCAGCATTCACACTTCGAAAATTTAGCATACAACTGGCGGTCCCAGAGAATCTGGAGTACTGTCCGCAAATGAGTCCGGTGATCTGCCTCAGAGCGAGAATACACCAGAATATCATCAATAAATACTATCACGAACAAGTCCAGGAAAGGTCTGAAAATACTGTTCATCAGGTCCATAAAGACTGCTGGGGCATTCGTTAGCCCGAAGGACATAACCAGAAATTCAAAATGCCCGTATCGGGTCCTGAATGCTGTCTTAGGAATATCCCTTTCACGTACTCGGACCTGGTGATAGCCGGACCGCAAGTCAATCTTAGAAAAGTATCTGGCTCCCTGTAGCTGATCAAATAAGTCATCGATTTTGGGAAGCGGATACTTGTTCTTTACTGTAACTTTGTTTAGCTGCCGATAATCTATACACATCCGGAGCGAGCCATCTTTCTTTCTCACGAACAAGACTGGCGCACCCCACGGGGAAGTACTCAGCCTGATAAAACCTTTATCTAACAAGTCTTTCAACTGCTCCTTTAATTCTCTGAGTTCTGCAGGAGCCATACGATAAGGAGGTATTGATATTGGCTGAGTGCCTAGTAGCAAGTCAATAGCAAAGTCTATTTCCCTTTCTGGGGGAATACCAGGTAACTCATCAGGAAATACATCTGGGAATTCATTTACCACTGGGACAGACTGGAGTGTCGGAGATTCTGCTTGGACATCCTGAACTCTGACAAGATGGTAAATACACCCCTTAGATATCAACTTTCTCGCCTGAAGGTAGGAAATAAACCACCCCTTTGGCGTCGCGGTGCTGCCCTTCCACTCCCGTACTGCCTCCCCCGGGAAGTGGAATCGGACCGTTTTGGTCCAACATTCAACATTAGTAAAACATGGTACTAACCAATCCATACCCATTATGGCATCGAAGTCTACCATTTCTAACTCGACCAGATCTACTGTGGTCTGACGATCAGCAACCTCTACTGTACACCCGCGGTAAATTCGGCTAGCTGTGATAGAATCACCGACGGGCGTAGATACTAAGAAGGGCTGCTGTAATGATTCTAGTACAATACTAAACTTCCGTGCCACAAATGGAGTAATATAGGACAAGGTAGACCCTGGATCAATTAGCACATAAGCAGGGTGTGAGCAGATAGTTAGCATACCTGTCACAACATCAGGCGATGCCTCTGAATCTTGCCTCCCTGGTAAGGCATATGTGCGGCTCGGACCCGCACCTGTACTGGAGGCCCCTGATCTGCCCCGACCCCTGCCTGCTGAAACTGAGGGCCTACGCTCAATCGGGGATGCTATAACTCGCGATCCTGCTGATGCCCTATCCTGTCTGTCCCGGTCCTCACGACCTCTGGCTGGGCAATTTCTCATCAAATGGCCTTCTTGGCCAAAAATATAGCATGCGGTGGAACCATACCTGCATGCTCCAGAATGGCGTCGATTGCATATAGGGCAAAGTGGTAGGGTATACCTACTCTGCTCCGCCCTCCTCTGTGACGGTGAGTCTGCCGTCTGTGAACCTCTACCAGCCTCTGACTGCCCCCTGCGGCTGAATCTACCTCCCTGTGACTGTGGCGGAGGCGGGGGCCTGGGCGGCCTGTCTAACAATCGTGGTCTGGGTCCTCCCCGGGCCTCCCTCTATAACTCAGCTGGCCTATCCCGGCGACGCTGCTCCTGATTGACCCTTCTGATCTCCCGATGTCGCTGTCTGATGCCCTCAATATTCTGGGCAAATGCCTGGATTCGGGAAATATCCATGTCCTCTCGCAGTGTGGCCGTGATACAAGTCTCAACATATTCTGGGTTCAACCCCATAATAAAACGGTGCACTCTGGATGCCATGGTATCCACGAAGGCTGGTGCATATCGAGCCAAAGAGTCAAACCGCAAGGAATATTCCCGAACACTCATGGCCCCCTGTTCTAGATGTAGGAACTGGTCTACCCGGGCCTGTCGGATCTCCCACGGCAAATAGTGATCTAGAAAGGCTCCTGAAAAGCTGGACCAGGTGGGAGGGGAAACATCTCTCCCTCGGGACCTCTCCCAGCTTTCATACCATAACACCGCAATATCTCGTAACCGGAATGCGGCCAATTCAACTGACTCAGTAGGCGTAGCATGCATAACCCTGAAGATTCGCTGCATCTGGTCCAAAAAATCCTGGGGGTCCTCTGTTCGGTCCGTGCCTGTGAATTATGGGGGATTCAGGGCTAAGAACTCTCGGACCCTCAAACTACCGGGCCCTCCTGAAGATTCTACAACTGTAGATGGCATTTGCTGACGCTGAGCAGCCATCATCTGTGCTAACATAACTACAGCACTCCTAACCTCCTGGTCGGAGGGTGTCAGTATAGGGACTGCTGAAGATACTGTCGCCCCAAATGGCTCCTGACGTGGTGGAGACTGCTGAGGAGGCTGGGATGAAGCCTCTGTAGGGCCCTCTGATCGGGCTGTCTCCAAATAAGGGGGAGGCATCCTGCTGGTGCCCTCCCCTGCCGCAATGTCTAAACTCCGACCTGTGGTAGGATGTTGCTGGTCTGACATTATCTGTAACCAAAGAATATGGTAAGCTCTTAGGGACTCAACCCTATATTGTACCGCTCTATAGCACGACTGAATCAGAATAAAAGACAACCATCCTATCATGCCTTGCAGCCTCCTACCCATAGAATGTGGTGCACAACACATCCATGGACAGGACTCTACTTAGCACGGCTTGCAGACTCCCTGAGATACGACCTGCTCTGATACCAAGTTTGTCACACCCCGCCTTGGGGGGTATGAGTGGCACCTGGTGCCCTACTAGGACCTGACCTGCTGGACTGTTAAGCCTGGGCGCATCTGGCGCCTGGCTGGCTCTAACTCACATTTCTAGAAACAAAGGGCTATATGACGGCTGTAAATACAGCCCCCGGCCCATTGGCCTATAGCCTTCTGTACCTGCACTAGCAGCTGACTAGAAACATAGTAATTCAGGGAAACCTATGCGGGCCGACAAGGCCACCATGCTGTCTAGTTATCTATAACTCAAACATAGCATACTAAGAAACTACGTGACCGGCAAGGTCACCACTACTGGCAAACTATGGCCCCACACGACCATTACAAAAGAAAGAAAGAGTAAAGGCAACTATACAACTGCACGGCCCCACATGACCGGCTCATCTGACCACAGGGAATACATACAGACTGCAAGCCTCTAGGAATAGTAGTAGAACTGGCCGGGACAGGGCCCCGACCTACCCGTACTATATACAACAAAAGAAACTGAACTACACCTCTGAAATTCAGCCTCCGGATGACTGGAGCTGAATACTCAACCGCTGATAGGGAGTCACGTAGAATCGCCTGCTCGTCTATGAGTACCTGCAGGCAAGTAATGCAGCGCCCCACCGGGCGTCAGTACCGCTGGTACTGAGTATGTAAAGCAATGACTGAAAAAGATATCTGAAATCAATAATATAACTGTCAAAACTGAAATAGGAAGAACTAGATTATCTGTCTGATGATGTAAGTCGTACCTGTTCTCAATCATACTGAGAGGAGTAGATGTCATATCTGGAGGCGTATCATTCTACTACTAATCTACTCACGTCTAATATAACATAGCATAACATACATAACATAACATAGCATACACAAACCTTACCCGGCCCCCATAAGCCGGGAGGCACAATCAACACAGAGTCTATGCCCCTACCCCGGTCATCTCATCTCCTATAGTGGCTATAAGCATCCTGCCGGTCCCTGGGTATGCACTTGGGCTCGCTGAGCCCCTGACTATAACTGTACCTGAGTCCGAAGGACTCTAAAATCAACACCCCGGGCGTACCCGCTCGACGGGGGTGTATAAGGGCCGACCAAGGCACAATATGGGGAAACTGGCATCCCATCTTCGTCCCCTTGCGGGACGGCATATCACTCCGTAGAGTGACGTATCCTCGTCCTCTGGCGGACGAGTCGATACAGCTATTAACCCTGGGCGGTCAGGGATGCTAGGTAATCCAACCCCAATCAATACAAAGGTCTCAACTAGTCATGCTGTCTGTGTGTCTCATAAGCTAAGGCTAACAGGTGTACGGTATCATATAATTCACATACTAAGCTAATAATAGTAATCTGTAAGTGTCTGATACATGCTGAGACAGGTAAGTATAAATATAAGTATAGCCTCCTGTCAAACTGTACTGGGGCAAAGGTTATACAAGAAGGTATTTCTGCTGAAAACTATACTGTTTACTGAGTTTCTGTATTAACATGATTTCCTACTTCTAACATGCTTTCTAAACCATATTTAGTTACTATTCTATGTCTGGAATGCTTCACGGATACTGTACTACTTCGCGAGGTTTCAGCTAAACACAACAATATCTTAACATGGCATATTACATCACATACTGAATATACTGAGCAATCTTAATTACTTACATCCGAATCTATATCATACGGATAGGTCTCGTACACGTTACAACCCAAAACTTCTCATATTGCACCAATATTCATAATAACACAATAATCGACTTCTGAACATTCTACTGGTCTGTAGATTACTATACTGCTTCAATGTTACTCAACTTGCCGAGGAAACTTAACTTTTCATACCTTATCTTTGAATTATTCATCCGTCGGACGAGGCTCGGCTAGTACTTCAACTATTTTCTCCCAACTGCATTCATAAATACGTCAATCAATACTAAATACAACTTTATTTCAAAAGGCAACGCCACTTTCGATATAGTTTATAGCCTAAACTTAGGCTTATCGAAAGACGGTCGAAAACTCGCTATTTTTCAGCGGCCCAGAAGGGAGAAGTATTCACTTCTCAGCTAGGAACACATATACATTAATTTAGAGCAATTCTACTTACTTTAGTTCGGTGGCTCGCCGATTCGTCGGCCGTATTTCGCGAAACTAATTCCGTAGAAATGCTCTCTGCTGCTAAATACTCGGGTGTCTGGGGTTAATTTGAGTTTGGGCAGCGTTTGGCAGCGTAATCGGACGATAATTTATAATTTTCCTTCGTTTTCCCTCAGTTCACTGCGTTTTCTGGAATTTTCTAAGTGATAAATGATTTCAAACCGAAGTGGGGGCTTTATATACTTGGGCCTGGGCTTGGGCAACGTGTCACGGAGCCATCGCGGAGGCCTCACCTCCGTGACACGCTGCCATCGCGGAGGGGCTCTGCCTCGGCTCCTCCCGCGATGGTTTCATTGGTTTTCTCGTCCGATCTTTTCCCGGGCCTTTCCTTATCACGTATGGCCTTCAAATATACTTAACCAACGTGCGAATAGGTCATCTAAGTGCCGGGAATTCTACGGGGTATAACATGTGGTGTCAAGTGAGGGTGTACAAGTGGACTCTCAAAAGATAGATGCTGTGAAGAACATGCCCAAATAAGTTAGTTCTTCAGATATCAGGAGTTTCTTGGGGTTAGCAGGCTACAAAAGGAGGTTTGTTGAAGGGTTTTCATCCATTGCAACACTATTGACTAAGTTGACCTAGAAGAAACTGAAGTGTCAATGGTTGGAGGCTTATGAGAAGAGCTTCCAGGAGTTGAAGACTCGACTCACCTCAACACCGATGTTGACTCTGCTAGAGGGTACCGATGGATTTATGGTATATTATGATACCTCGAGGATCGGCTTTGGTATTGTATTGATGCAGCACGGTAAGGTTATAGCCTATGGTTCTAGGTAGATTAAGGTCCATGAAAACAACTATCCGACTCATGGCCTCGGTTAGCAGCGATAGTATTTTCCTTGATGATTTGGAGATGCTACCTATATCGGGTCTATGTGGATGTGTTTTCAGACAAAAAGAGCCTACAATGCGTGTTTACCTAGAAGGATCTAAATCTATGTCGAAGAAGTTGGTGGATCTTCTTAAAGATTATGAAATGAGTTCCGTTATCATCCAGGCAAGGATAATGTGGTGGCAAACTCTCTTAGCAGACTTTCTATGGAGAGTGTGTCTCATGTAGATGAGGGGAGGAAAGAGTTGGTGAAGGATGTGCATCAGTTTGCACGACTAGGGGTTTGCCTTATTGATTTAACAAATGGTGGTGTCATTGTTAAGGATGGATCAGAATCATCTTTGGTGACTGAATTCAAGGCTAGGCACTACGACGATCCTATTTTGGTAAAGTTGAAGGAAGCGGTTCAGAACCAAAAGGTTGAGGTCTTCTCCTAAGAGGGAGATGGTGTACTTAGATATCAGGGTCGTTTGTATGTTCCAGGTGTTGATGATTTGAGTGGTCAGATGTTGCATGAGGCTCATGTCTCCCGATATTCTATACATCCAGGTGCCACCAAGATGTACCGTGACCTATGGGAAGTCTATTCATGAAGTGGCATGAAGAAGGACATAGAAGAGTTTGTGGCTGCGTGTCTGCATTGTCAATAGGTGAAAAGGGATCATCAAAGACCTGGAGGGGTGCTTCAAGACATTAGTATCCCTTTATAGAAGTGGGAGGAAATCAATATGGACTTCATTACAGGGTTTCCTCATACTCATCGACAGTATGACTTTATTTGGGTGGTTGTAGACAGGTTGACTAAGGCAGCTCATTTCTACCGGCCAAAACTACCAGTTCAGTGGAGGATTATGCCAAATTGTATATTCAGGAGTTAGTTTGGTTGCATGGAGTACCTTTTTCCATCATATCAGATAGAGGTACTTAGTTTACCTCCCAGTTCTGGAGGTCAGTTTAGAAGGGACTCGATACTCAGGTCAAGCTTAGCACAATTTTTCACCCATTGATAGATGTCAGGCGGAGTGCACCATTCAGACTCTTGAGGACATGTTGGGAGCATGTGTGATTGATTTTAAAGGTAGTCGGGATGACCATTTACCTCTCATCGAGTTTGCATATAATAACAACTACAATTCCAACATTCAGATGGCTCCGTTTGAGGCTCTTTATGGGTGGAGGTGTAGATAACCAATTGGTTGGTTTGATGTCAGTGAAGCTACATTGATAGGACCAGATTCAGTTCACGAGGCTATGGAGAAAGTCCAGCTTATAAGGAAAGGTTTAAAATAGCTAATAGTTGTCAAAAGTCCTATACGGATTTAAGGAGAAGAGAACTTCAGTTTAAAGTTGATGATGGGATGTTTTTCAAGGTATCTCCCGTGAAGGGAGTGATGAAATTCGGCAAGAATAGGAAACTTAGTCCCGATATGTTGGCCTGTACAGAATTGTGATGCATGTTGGCAAGGTGGCCTATGATTTGGAGTTGCCATCGGCACTAGCTTCAGTACATCCAGTTTTTCGTATATCACTCTTGAAGAAGTGCATTGGTGATCCGGCTGTGGTTGTTCCGGTGGAGAGGTAGGTGTAAAGGATAGCCTTAGTTATGAGGATATTTCGGTCGAGATTCTTGATCTTATGGTTTAGAAGTTGAGGAACAAAGAGGTAGCTTCAGTAATGGTTTTGTGGAGAAATCAGCATGTTGAGGAGCTACTTGGGAAGCAGAAGTAGATATGATAACTAAATACCCGCATCTTTTCCCTTCCTGCCTAGTTCCAGCTTGAGGTATTAGTTTCCTCCCTAGTACTCTATTTTGTTTCATCTTCAGTATGTGTGTTCTAGTTTCCTTCATGTTAGTGCATGCAATTCATGAATTTAGTTCAGTTATGTATTTCAGTTCGGAGTCAGTCACTCCATTAGTTTCTAGCTTCAGATGTTTAGTATTTGGGATGACAGTTTTATTCCATAGCTTTTCAGTATGTTCATTCACATTCGAGGATGAATGGTCCCAAAGGGGAGATATTGTAATATACCAAAAGTCCCTTAGATCAGACTGAGGGTTCAAGTGAGAAAACAATAAAAAGGTTGCTTGGGCCATAGGATGAGTTGTCCAGTGAACCATGGGAGGACTTCACGAGTCGTTAAGTGAGAGGATGATTGGCAACGATTTGTGGTCTAAGGGTGACCACGAGAGGAAGCCACAAGTTGTGAAGTGACTCCATGGCTCATGGTGTTGGTCGTGGTCAGGAGCAAGGTTGGCAGTTTTAAATCCTGGTAGTGTAGCTCACGAGTGGGTCACCATGAGTTGTTAGGTACACCACGAGTTGTGGTGTCCCCCATGGTGACTAGCAGTGCGTAATTTTCCTGCATTTTAGTAATGTTGTTTTCGTAATTTCAAAGCCCTCAGGGCCTAAACTGCATCGTTTTAAGCTTAGTTAAGAGGGTTTTAAGGGTTCTTAACCTATTCTAAGCCTTTGCATTCCATGCATGCAAGATTAAAGAGTTCATTGGAGATCAAGCTTGAGGATTCCTTAGGTTCTTCCTCAATTCACATGGGTTTTCAAGGGAGATTGTGAAATCAAAGTACTCAGGTATGTAGGGTTGTGAATGGGAGTATTCCTTCTCTCATGCCCAAATCCTCTTTTATGTTCATGGAATTCAAGGTTTATAAATCCATGGGGTTTTAACACAATTTGTGAAATTCTCTAAGTATCTATCATGGGTCAATACTATTGATATTTCATGTCGTTTCACCGAGCCTCTCTCCGAGATAGTGCCCAGATTGTTACGCCTTTCGTGCAGGTCGGAACTTATCCGACAAGGAATTTCGCTACCTTAGGACTAAGCTTATTTATTTCAAACATTAAAACCAGTTCGAATATGGAATTCAAAGGGATCAAATAGGAAAGGATACTCTGAATCATAGAACTATAATGAAATATACGATCAACCAATATTTATCGAATTTGAAAACGAGTCCGAAGAAATGGTTCGAGAAATAAGTTGTTTTAAGATTCATGGGCATGTTTTAGCATGATTTCAATTACAAATTATAATTTTAAAGTTTTACAAATGTGATGGCCAATTATGAGTGTTTATGAAGAGTTGAGATTATGCTCTATGTTTTAGAGTATGATAAGATGACTATGATGAACATATGATTACAAATTACCCATTTCAATATCCATAATTTTGACTAGCAAGTCCATTTCGAAGCATGTTTAAGTTTGGGTAAAGCCCATATGATTGAGTATGTTTTATGATTTACTTCAATTTCATGATTGTAGCTTACCACATGGTTTTGGAGTCTAGACTCCCACCTTTTAGCTTGTGGTATGGTTTGAGCCAAGACTCCTCATGTTATGTTTTAAGATAATGCATGTACTACTATGATTCAGCATCTTCTAAAGACGATTGTTAAGCTTCATTGAAAATTTATGGAGAGCATAAGCATGTTTTTGGGAGTAGTGTCTAACACCGAGTAGGCTATGGGTTCAGTTAACCCTATGCCTTAGAACTACGTGCCAACAGAGATATATTCAGCTTCTTTAAGATCTCCCTTGTGAGGTTTCCCTGCCCCTAAGGGTCCTTCTGCTTGATATCGATATCATGGTAGTGCCTTAGTCCTGGCAAGGCTTTGGACGGCTCTATCTAATTCAGTGTAATAGTGTCACGACTCGAATATGGGCTCGGATCAAGACTGTCACGCCCCGAGCTTACACCTTGGACCGAACATGATACTTGGAGCTACAAGTAACGCCATGTCAACCCCTGGTCCATCATGCAATGGCATTCTAAATAACATAAAATATATACAACGGAAGTTTAAAGCAACAATATAAGCATTTAAGAGAATGAAGTTGATTCATAATGTTTGAAAATATTTGAACAAAACTGCAAGTCTGAAAAACCAAATTTGTGTCTGAAAGCCATTACAACTGATGAGTTGCTGGGATAAGCCCCTAGCTAACTCCAAATATAAAAAGAAGGAAGGAAAATGTAACTGAATTAAATAATCTTCATTCTCGAAGAATGAGGACTCACCAACTAGAATAACTAAAGTCTTCGCAGTGTGATCAGCTAGCGAGGCGAGATTGGGATCCTGTAGCTGTATCATAAAACGATACAACACAAAAGTATGTGTCAGTACTTTGAATGTACTGAGCAAGTGAGATAAACCATACACAAGAAATGAAATGATTGAACTGGAAAGACATGAAAAGACCAACTGAAGCTATTGAACTAAATAACTGAAATAACAAAAATGGTATAAAAGACCCTATATGATGGTCACAAACATGTTCTAAATCTGAAATACTGATCTGAACTGATCTGAAACTGGACTGAGCTGACTAGTGGGAGAGTCTATACCTGACATATAACCCTGTGAGCTAGACGTGGAGTCCGATTTATACACCCCACGGTAGGACCCAATATACGTTGCTAGGGTATAAAGGAATGAACTAGGTGATCACAAAAGTCTGGGGCCATGAGGCCAAATAGAACTCTAACCTACGGTGGTAATGTAGTTCTAGGAACCTGAGTGCGATGGAACCCCGGTCCGCTCTGTGCTAAGTCCTACTCCCACTGGATAGTCCTAGACTGAATACTAAGCTGATAGCTCAAAAATGGGGCCCAAGACTAGTCAAGGATACATATCTAAGAACACCCTGAGAGTCTTATCAGACTGGATTTTGGAACTGGGTTCTAAGACTGGTCAGAGCTACTTATCTGGAAGCATTGTAACGGTCTAAGGAAAAAACTGTAATTTGAAGCTGGGGTCCTAAGGCTAGTCAGAGCTGCTTATCTAAAGTGTCATGAATGCCTAGTGAACCACAAAAATTGAGTTCTGAATTTGATTCTGATAACTGGGAGGTACTACTAACACCTCGGGAATTTCTGTAGTCAATCTGATCAGCTGACATTTCTGACTGACCTTGAGTATTCTAACATTTTGACTGAAACTAGGCTAACATGCATCTGACTGAGAATTCAACATATACAAATATATGGGAATCCACAACACTGATAAAATAAGGAAAATTTCAAGGTTTAATCACTATAGCAAGATTTTAGATTTTTCTATGTTGAAGGACTAGGGCTAAATTTCACTTCACGAGAACAAACATCATTTTAGTCATAAGATGGTGGAAAATATATATAATTAACATGAAATAATGTTCCACATGAATTAGACGAAGCATGACTAAGAATTTCTTAACATTTGATAATCTGCAGGGCTAGAACGGATAAAGAAAATAGGGAGAATTTTGGGGACACAAGGGAAGAACTATTCCCTTGTTGAATTCCCACATACCTGGTGAAGAAGCCGGAAGAATTTCTTTGAGAAATCGAGGAGGAAAGGATTCCCCTAGTTCTTTCTCTAAAATGCCATAAGAGAAATCCTATATCGTTTTTTGAGAGTCTGAATGTGGAGAATGAGGAAAGAAACTGTTTAACCCCTCTAATAACCTAAAAACATGCTTAAAATGACGTAGTTTAAGGTCTAGGAGGTTGGAACTTATAGAAAGAATCTTGAAAAAACTCCCAGGGAAAACTGCTCAACAGTCCCCACGGGGGACCTAACTGAATTCACTAATCATGCACATATTCATTTACATGAGAGAAACTGAAACACAGAACTAAAACCAGTTTTGGGGAGGAAATTGATACCATAAACTAAAAATGAGCAGAAAGGGAACAATTGGGGGTTTCTAGCCATCATATCCGCTTTGGCCTCCCACATAGCTCCCTCAACCTGTTGATTCCTCCACAGGACTTTGACTGAAGCTACCTCCTTAATCCTCAGCTTACGAACCTGACAGTCAAGGATATGGACTGGGACATCCTCATATGAGAGACTTTCTTTCACTCCCACACTATCTAATACCACAATTGAAGTTGGATCACCGATGCACTTCTTTAGTAGTGACACAAGGAATACTGGGTGCACAGATGCCAACTCTGAAGGTAACTCCAGCTCATAAGCTATCTTTCCAAATCGCCTTAGAATTCTGTAGGTTCCCACATATCTCAAGCTGAGCTTTCCCTTCTTCCCAAATCTAATCACCCCTTTCATGTGTAAATTTTCAGATAGACCCATTTATCCACAACAAACTCCAAATCTCTTCTCCTCACATTAGCATAAGATTTCTGACAGCTCTGAGCTATTTTCAATCTTTCTCTAATGAGTTGTACCTTCTATATAGCAACTTCACCAACCTCAAATAACCTAATAGGAGATCTGCACCTCCTACCATACAATGCCTTAAATGGGGCCATCTGGATATTGGAGTGGTAGTTGTTTTCGTACGCAAACTCGATAAGAGGCAAGTGGTCATCCAAACTGCCCTTGAAATAGATGACGCATGTTCTCAACATATCTTCTAGGTTCTAAATAGTCCGCTCATCTTGGTCATCTGTCTGCGGGTGAAAAACTGTGTTGAGCTAGACCTGGGTACAAAGTCCCTTCTAAAAGGACTTCCAGAAATGTGAGGTAAATTGAGTACCTCTATCTGAGATAATGGATAATGGCACCCCATGAAGCTAACCAACTCCTGAAAATAATGTCTAGCATAGTCCTTAGCTGAATCTATAGTTTTGACTGGGAGGAAATATGCTGACTTAGTCATCCAGTCTACTACTACCCAGATAGAATCATGTTGCCGACGAGTTCGAGGTAGACCGGTAATAACATCCATATTTACTTCTTCCCACTTCCACGTGGATATGCTGATATCTTGAGTCATACCTCTTGGTCTTTGGTGCTCTACCTTGACTTGTTGGCAGTTCAGGCATTTAGCTATGAATTCGACGATGTCTTTCTACATGCCATTCTTCACTAGTAAATATCCCGCAAATCAGGGTACATTTTTGTAGCACCAGGGTGAATAGAGTATCTCGAGTTGTGTGCTTCAGCCAGTATCTACTGTCTCAACTCACCGATGTCCAGTACACACAATCTGCCTTGGTAACAGAGCACACCGTCTCCCCCATGGGAATAAGCCTCAACCTCTTTTCTATGAACCACAACCTTAAGTTTAAGTAAGATGGGATCTTCATCTTGTTTGGACTTAATTTCAACAACCAAAGAGGAATCTGACCTGCTTTGCATTACCACTCCACCCTCAACTGAGTCAACCAACTGCACCCCTAACTGAGCTAGTCGATGAATATCTTTTGCCAGTTCCTTTTTGCCTTCCTCAATATGAGTCATACTCCCCATAGACACACTGCTCAAGGCATCAGCCATCACATTGGCTTTGCTAAGGTGATATAGCATGCTTATGTCATAGTCCTTCAGGAGCTCTAACCACCTTCTCTGATGAAGATTTAGGTCCTTCTGATTGAATACATACTTGAGGCTCTTGTGATCGGTGAAAACATCCACGTGAGCCCCGTATAGATAGTGCCTCCCTATCTTCACCACAAACACTACCACTACCAACTCCAAATCATGAGTTGGATAATTCTTCTTGTGAACTTTGAGTTGTCTGGAGGCGTAGCCTATCACCTTGCCCTGCTGCATCAGAATGCAACCGAGTCCAACTCTAGAAGCTTCATAATATACTATAAACCATCTAATCCTTCCGGTAGAGTCAACATTGGAGCGGTAGTGAGTCAAATTTTTAGCTCTTGGAAACTCTTCTCACATGCATTTGACCACTAAAATTTCACCTTCTTCTGAGTCAATTTAGTCATAAGGGATGCAATAGAAGAGAAGCCTTCCACAAAGCATCGGTAATACCCGGCTAGACCCAAGAAACTTATGATTTCAGTTGGAGAGGTAGGTCTGGGACAGTCTTTCACTGCGACTATCTTTTGATGATCAACCTAATTACCCTCACCCGAGACCACATGACCTAAGAAAGTCACGGACTTCAACCAAAATTTGCATTTGTTGAACTTGGAGAACAGCTGGCAGTCCCTCAGTGTTTGAAGCACTATCCTTAGGTGATTAGCATGCTCTTCCTCATTTCTGGAGTATACCAGAATGTCATCAATAAACACAATGACGAACATATCTAGATACTGCTTGAAGACTCTGTTCATCAGGTCCATATAGGCTGCAGGGGCATTTTTTAGTCCAAAGGACATAACCACAAACTCGTAGTGAACATACCGAGTCCTGAAAGCTATTTTCGGTATGTCACACTCTCTGACTCTTAGTTGATGATACCCCGACTTGAGATCTATTTTGGAGAAACAACTTGCTCCATGAAGTTGGTCAAACAAGTCATCAATTCTGGGTAAGGATACCTATTCTTGATTGTGACCTTGTTCAACTGATGGTAATCGATGCACATTCTGGGGGTATTGTCTTTCTTTAGCACGAAGAGTACTGGTGCACCCCAAGGAGAGATGTTGGGTCTGATAAAACCTTTGTCAAGAAGGTCTTTTAGCTGCTCCTTCAACTCCTTAAGCTCAGCTAGGGCCATTCTATAAGGAGGGATGGAGATGTACTGAGTATCTGGGAGAAGGTCAATACAAAAGTCGATTTCCTGCTCAAAAGGAACTCTGGGAAGATCATCAGGAAACACATCAGGAATTCACTGACAACAGGGATTGACTGGATAGTTAGGATCTCAGAGTTGGAATCTTTGACCGGAACTATATTGTAGATACATCCCTTAGAAATAAGCTTCTTGGCCTTAAGGTAGGAAATAAATCGACCCTTAAGTGCTGAACTACTACCCTTCTACTCTAACACTAGCTCATTTGGAAAGTGAAATTTGACAATTCTAGTTCTGCAATCGACTGAGGCATAACTGGAGTGTAACCAATCCATGGGATGAGTTCAGAATTGACCATGTCTAATTCTATGAGATTAGCTGGAATGACCTTATTGAAAACTAAGAATGGGCAGTTTCTATAAACCCGACTTGCTCTAACTGATTTGCCAACTGGGGTGGAGACTGAAAATGGTTGTGAGAGGATCTCTGTACTGATATTAAACTGAACAACTATGTATGGAGTCAAGAACAATAGTGTGGCCCCTAGATCTAGTAGGGAATATACATCTAGGTGGAAAAGACGTAACATACCCGTGACCACATCAGGTGATCTCTCCAAATCCTGCAAAGATGATAATGCATAAAAATGGTTTTGGCGCTGACTGCCATTTGTACTTGAAGTATTGTCCTGTTAAGCTGGTCGGCCTGTTGGAGTTGCTAAGGTGGTGGATTGTAACCTTCCCCGTCCTGCTAATGAGCACTCTTTAAGCCGATGACCAAGCTTTCCATAGACAAAAAAGCCCCCTCGACCCTGAAGACACTCTCCTGGGTGGTTTTTGCCACACTTGAGGCAAGCTGGATACCTGTTGCCGGCACTATAGCTCTGTGACTGAGAGCCAGATGCTCCACGCCTCCGATCCTGGCAGGACTAAAAGGTAGGGGCGCTGGTTGAGATTGGTGTTGGAGCCCTCTGCTACTGCTGCTGCTGTTGTTGCTACGGGCGGCTACTACCGCCAGACCTCTGGTGTCCATAATCTGATTGACCAGTCCTTGCCCGCTTGTTCTTTTGCTCCATGTCCCTTAGTTTTTCTGCCTTAATCTGCTAGGCATAGAGAATAAGGCTGGAGAGGTCAATATCCTTAATCAGCATTGCTGTCCTGCACTCTTTGAGGACCAGGTTCGACACCCCATTAACAAACTTTATCATGTGAGCCCTGGGCTCCACCACCATCTCTATAGCGTATTTGGACAACCTGGTGAACTCAAGAGCATATTCTTCTACTATTCGGTTTCCCTGTCTTAGATTCATGAACTCCGCTACTTTTGCCTCCTTGAGCTCCCGAGGGAAGAATCTGTCCAAGAAGGTTGTAGTGAACTCCTCCCATTCCACTGGTCCTTCTTCCGCTGGCCTCTCCTCCTTCCACTATTCGTACCAGACCTGGGCTACCCCTTTCAGCTGGTAGGCATCCAAGGCAGCACTCTCTGAGGGACTGATACCCATAATTCAAGTGATCTTTTTAATCTCATCCACGAACCCTTGTGGGTCCTCCCCCACCTTAGATTCGTGAAAATTTGGAGGGTTCATCCAAGTAAAGTCCCGTACTCGGGCACCTGCTACTGACCTATTATTGTTAATTGGAACCACCTGCTGATTCCTGGTTGGTAACAGTTTGAGTGAGCAGCTAAATGGCCACCCTAAACACTACGGTAGACACTGAGTCATCCTGAGCGGCTGCAAGGGATGGTGGGATAGGTCGGTGGGCTTTTCTGGCCCTTCTTCTGTTACCACGTCGCGGAGGCATAATTCACTGAAACGAAATAGAGCACGAGTTAGGAGAACAATCCTGGAATTGAATTTCAATGGATGATAAAGTGTATGAATAAAAGGGGGTTTACCTAATAACATCTCGTAGTCTCCCCGTCATAAGTGTGGCGCACTTCACACCCATGAAAAGGACTCTACTCAATGCAGCTTTAAGACATCCGAGGATACTCTAAACCTAGTGCTCCGATGCCAAGTTTTTCATGCCCCGAGCTTACACCTTGGATGGTACATGGTAGTTGGAGCCACAAGTAATACCAATTCAACCCCTGGTCTATCATACACTGGCATTTTGAATAACATAAAAATATATACAGCGGAAGTTTAAAGAAAAAATATAAGCATTTAAGAGAATGAAGCTGATTCAAAATGTTTGAAAACATTTGAACAAAACAACAAGTCTGAAAAAAATAAATCTGCATCTGAAAGCCACTACAATAGATGAGTTGTTGGGACAAGCCCCTAGCTAACTGCAAATCTAAATAGAAGGAAGGAAAATGTAACTGAATTAAATAATCTCTGTCCTCAAAGAATGAAGATTCACCAACTAGAACAGCTGAAGTCTTCGGAGGGCGATCGACTAGCGAGGCTAAGACTGGGATCCTGCAGCTGTATCATAAAATGATACAACATAAAAGTATGTGTCAATACTTTGAGTGTACTGAGCGAGTGAGAGAAACTATACACAAGAAATTAAATAACTGAACTGGAAAGACATGCGAAGACCAACTGATGCCACTGAACTAAATAGCTAAAATAACTAAAACGGTCTAAAAGACCCTTTCTAATGGTCACAAACATATTCTAAATCTCAAATACTGATCTGAACTGATCTGAAATTGGACTGAGTTGACTAGTGGGAGAGTCTATAACCTCCATATAACAACGTGATCTAGACGTGAAGTCCAATGTGTACAAACCATTGGTAGGACCCAATATACCTTGATAGGGTATAAAGGCATGAACTGGGTGTTCAAAAAAGTCTAGGGCCATGAGGCCAAATAAAACTGTAACCTACGGTGGCGACGTACTTCTGGGAACCAGGATGTGCTGGAACCCCGATGTGCTCGGTGCTAAGTCCTACTCTCACTAGATAGTCCTAGATTGAATACTAAGTTGATAGCTCAAAACTGAGGCCCAAGACTAGTCAGGGATACATATCTAAGAACACCCTAAGAGTCTTATCGGACCAGATTCTGGAACTAGGTTCTAAGACTGGTCAGAGCTACTAATCTGGCAGCGTCGTTACTGTCTAAAGAACAAACTATAATATGAAACTGGGGTCCAAAGTCTAGTCAGAGATGCTTATCTAAAGTGTCATGACTGCCTAGTGTACCACTTAAATTGAGTTCTGAATCTGATTCTGATAACTGGGAGATACTACTGACTCCTTAGGAATTTCTGTAGTCAAACTGATCAGCTGACATTTCTGACTGACATAGAGTATTCTAACATTTTGACTAAAACTAGGCTAACATGTATCTAGCTGAGAATTCAACATATACAAATAATATGGGAATCCATAACCCTGATAGAATCATAAAAATTTCAAGGTTTAATCACTATAGCAAGATCTTAGATTTTTCTATGTTCAAGGACTAGGGCTAAATTTCACTTCACGAGAACAAAGATCATTTCAGTCATAATATATAATTAGCATGAAATAATTTTCCACATGAATTAGACGAAGCATGACTAAGAATTTCTTAACATTCGATAATCTGCAAGGCTAGAACTAATAAAGAAAATAGGTAGAATTTTGGGGAAACAAGGGAAGAACTATTTCCTCGTTGAATTCCCACATACCTGGTGAAAAAGCCCAAAGAATTTCTTTGAGAAATCAAGGAGGAAAGGATTGCCCTATTTCTTGCTCTGAAATGCTATAAGAGAACTCCTACGTTGTTTTCTAAGAGTCTGAATGGGTAGAATTAATAAAGAAACCAGTTAACCCCTCTAATAATCTAAAAACATGCTTAAAATGACGTAGTTTAGAATTTAGGACGTAGGAAATTCGGAAAGACCCCTGAAAAACTCATAAGAAAAAACTAATCGACAGTCCCCATAGGGGACCTAACGAGTCATGGCTAGAGACCACAACTTGTTGTCCCAGTTGTGAGGTACACTTCCTTAAAGACCCTACTAGTCACCACGGGTCACCTAATGGGTCATTTCATGGACCACGACTCATGGTGACTCGTTGTTAGGCGCACTGCCCCACTACTCCGCGGCCTCAAATTTGCTCTTAACCACGACTCGTAGTCACACCCGTGGGTACCTAAATTTCCAAAATTTTCAACTAAGTCCAGAGTTCACATTTTGTGACCTGGTGCAGATTTTTCGAGTTTTCTCTGATTTAAGTCCCGGGTCTAGTCTTTGAGTTTTAGGGGAATTACAGAGACACGGTACAAGGAACCCAAGGGACTCCAAGTTGACCCATGGAATGAACATACAATAACTCAATCAATAGAAGAGGAAGATTCAACATACATATCATAGCCGAAGTCTAAACATGGCATAAAGTTTGAAATACATCACATGCATTCAAAGCTGAATAAGAACTATCTCTGAGAAAGCCTCTATCATGGACGAGTTGATGGGACAAGACCCCAACTAACTCTCTAAAACTGAAACTGAAAATACACCTATATAACCGAATAAAAGAGGGGCCCTCAACAGATGAGGACCACCAACAGAGACTGATGCTACTCCGAAAGTTGGATAAGGTCGAGGCTGAATCTAAGTACCGAAGCATGTATCATAAAATGATACAACATAGAGTATGAGGTTAGTACGTGGAATATACCGAGTATGGAAGGTAAGTAAATAGACATTTAAAAGTATAAAAGTTCATAGGAGTAGGACAACATGATCATAACATAAATATCATAATGCAACACAGGGTTTAAGGTTTCAAAACATTCGTAAATCATTCATAATCATGTTCATGATAGAAAATCTTTATTAAAATGACTTCATCCAAAGTATATAATCATAATCATACATAAATCATGAGGAACAGAGGGAGATTCTTATAACCGACATACCCTATATGAGCATACATGGAGCCTGACCTGTAAACCCCTAGTCGGGAGGGTGTTCGTATCTTGCCAAGGGTAGAACCATGAAAGGTGTGATATCACTCATGAAAGGCCCATTTTGGCAAAGGGCAAAATATCAAGGGAGGTCCCATCATGACCTATGGTGGTACGTAGTTCTAAGACTCGGGGAAAAACCTACACCCCGAACCTACTCGGTATTAAATACTCCTCCCAAAACATATATAGTGCTCATATAATAATATACATGAGATTCATGGACTATTTAAATCATGATAATCATAAACATGCTTGAAAATACGTGAATTAGCCATGCAATAAGGCCCGTGAGTCGGCAATAATCATAAATTCATGAATCATGATATTCATACAAAACTTTAAATAATTGACACTTGATGTTCATAAATCATGATAAGCATTTGAGATAAATATTATCATAAGTCATAAATCATAAAGGGCTGAAAGACAACAAGATCATAATGAAATCATAACTTGATTTTTCATAAAAACAGACATAATTGGGCATAATTTGATTTAAATCTGAATCTATAATTTATATTCAAAATAGTTGTAAAATCTACCTATAAATCATAAAACATGATTTAATTCATGAGAGGAATTGACCCATAGATAGATCATAGAGAAAATCAAAAGAATTAGATTAAACCCCATAGATCATGAAACTTGAATTTTAGAAGTAGAATCTCATGGAATTGATAGAAGTTTGGGCATGAGAGTGGGAGGAACTCTCTTTTGTAGCCTCACATACCTGGTAGATTGATTTTTCCATTTTCCTTGAACATCCAAAAGAAATTGGAGAAAAATTCATGGGTTTAAGCCCTGATCACCTCTAAGAGCCTCCTAGTCTTGCATACATGGGATGGTAAGGCTTAGAATAGGCTTTACTCTTTAAAAATCCTCATAACTGAGCTTAAAATGATGTATTTTAGGACTTAGAACCATGGGAATTATGGAAAAGTCCTTAATAAATTCGTAGAAAATAAATGACTGCCAGTCCAACAAGGGAATGGACGAGTCGTCACCTTGGACCACGACCGGTGGCCTTCAGTCTTCAACTGCACTGCCCATCTTTCCTCAATGGGTCCCCATGAGGGACCTAATGGATCTTCCTTGGTGACCATGACTCGTTGTCACCTCTCGTAGTCTCAACTTTCTAAAACCATTGACCCTTGACCAATCTTGACCACGGCTGACTCAACTAGACGTGGAATCTGACCACGACTCGTGGTCATGCCCATGGTGTCTTCAAATCACAAATTCCAGAACTTAAAGACAGCTCCTCACCATGAGTCACCTCACAACTCGTGGTCACCCCCACGGTCATAGAATGCCTCATTCTGTGACCTGGTGCAGATTTTTCAATTTTCTCTATTTCAACTCTTGCATCTGATCTTAGGGCTTTCGGGGTATTACAAATAGTCGGGACCACATAAGCTCTATCATGGTAATGTCGGTTATATGAAGAGTCTCCCATTGGTCCTCATGATTTCAATTATGCATGTTCATCAGTCATGATATTACGGTTTCAGTAGGTTTGGCCCAATGTTCAGTTTTGCTTATGATTATCAGTTTTAGCTTTGAGTCATTCAATTGAATTATGGTATTCAATTATATTTAAATCATGTTTTCAAATAATACCAAGCAGGTCTTACTCTTAGAAAGTTATGATGAAATGTTTATGATATGCATGATTTCAGTCTGTCTTACTTAACGGTTTTACTTACCTTGTATAATCAATACATTTCAAATACTGACTGCATACTATATGCTGTATTGTTTCATGATACAAGCTCGGACGTTCAAGTTTAGTCCCGCCGCTAGTCAGTTCTCAAAGTTCGGATATCCAGCTTGTTGGTGAGTCCTCATCCTCTGAGAACCTCTTTATCAGTTTGTTATCTATATCTTTCCATTTCAGTTTATTAGTGAGCTAGTTGGGGTCTTGTTTCATCAGCTCGTCAGGATGTTAGAGGCTTATCAGACATAGTATGTATTCTGCATCGAATCAGTGTTGTGTTCCATTGTATTAGATGCTTTAAATATTTAGACATCCACTATATCAGATGTTATATTTCCGCAATTATTTATGTTGAGCTTTAGTTGTCATGTTCATTCCATGGATCGACTTGGAGCCATTTATAGTTCTAGGTTTCGTGTCATGATCTGGGCCTATCTTCGGATCGTGACACATACATTTCTTGAGAAAATCACTAGAAATTCATGAAGAGTAGTTGAAGGAAATCATACCATAAGTCATAAACCATAATTTAGGGCTTAGGAGAATCATAAACTTGACTTTTCATGAAACTAGCATAATTGGGTATAAATTGGTTAAAATTTGAAACAATGAATAGATTATCAAAATTGGTATAAAATCTACCCATAGATCTTAAAATATAATTTGACTCATGAGGGGAATTGACCCATAGATAAATCATAGAGAATTTCATTAAAAAAAAATAGGCGTAAGCCCCATAAGATCATAAACTTGGTCTAGAACTTAAATTTATGGAATTGAGGAGAATTTTGAGCATGAGAGTGAAAGGAACTCTCATTCATAGCCCTACATACTTGGGAAATCTGATTTCACACTCTTCCTTCAAAGCCCAAGAGAATTGGAGGGGTTTCAAGCTTGATCTTCAAAGAGAAACTTCTAATCTTGCATGCATGGGAGTAGAATGAATTAGGATAGGTTAACCCCTCTTAAAATCCTCCTAATAGAGCTTAAAACGACATAGTTTAGGAATTAGGAATTATGAAAATTCCCTTAATGAAAATTTTGGAAAATGGGGACTACTAGATATCACAACTCTCACCATGAGTCGTACAATGAAGTAATGACTCGTGGTCACCATTGCTCCTCCCTACAACGTTTTCGAATCTCACCATGGTTGCATATCACGACTCTTAATGTCCTTCCACAAGTCGTACTGTTAGTCATGACATCACCCTCTTCACCTGCAAATTCCTAACCACGACTTCCATCAGAACTTGTTGCTACTTACTACGAGTCGTACCATGATCCGTTCCATCATACCCCAGCATTACAAGAAACTCATCACGACTCCTAACCATGAGTCGTACCCACACATCACGACTCATGGTGTTACTCATGGTCTGGAGACAAATTTCAGAATTCTACCACAACTGAGACCATGACCCATTACTTCTCATCACGACTCATACCACAAGTCATTCTGGTGCAAAACCCAAATTTTTCTGCAGAACTCATTTCTAATTCTCCTATCTATTTCTTTGGAACTTTGGAGGTATTACAATTTCTCCCCCTTGGGAACATTCATCCTCGAATATGGGTAAACACACTGAATTACTAGGGAAAGGATCTGCTATCCCAAATGTTGAACACCTGAAGCTAAAAACTGACGGAGCGACTGACTTCGGACTGAAACACTTGATTGAACTGAATTCATGAATCACATATATATGCATTGACATATAGGAAACTGAGATACATAAACTAGACATGAAACTAAATAAAGTACCAATGAGGAAACTGGTACATTAAGTTGGAATTGAGCTGGAAGGGAAAAGAAGCTAGTATTTAGCCATCATATCCGCTTCTCCTCAACTTCCGAACCTGACGATCAAGAATCTCAACTGGTACCTCCTCATAGCTAAGGCTATCCTTCACACCTACGCTCTACACCAAAACCACCAAAGTTGAGTCACCAATGTACTTCTTCAAGAGCGAAACATGAAAAACTGGATGTACTAAAGCAAAATCTAAGGGCAATTCCAATTCATAGGCCACCTTGCCAACGCGTCTCATAATCTTGTACAGGTCAACATAGCAAGGACTAAGCTTCTCTTTATTACCGAGTCTCATCACTCCCTTCATGGTAGACACCTTTAGAAACACCTAGTCCTCAACTTCAAACTCAAGTTCTCCCCTCCTCACATCCGCATAGGTCTTTTGACGACTCTGAGCTGTTTTAGCCTCTTCCTTATAAGCTGAACTTTTTCCATGGCCTTATGAACTGAATGTGGCCCTATCAATGTAGCTTCACCTACTTCAAACCAACCAATAGGAGATCTACACCTCCACCTAGAAAGAGCCTCAAATGGAGCCATCTGAATGTTGGAGTGATAACTGTTGTTGTAAGCAAACTTGATAAGAGGTAAATGGTCATCCCAACAACCTTTGAAGTCAATCACACATGCCCTCAACATATCCTCAAGAGTCTGAATGGTCCGCTTGGCCTGACCATCTTTCAATGGGTGAAAAGTTGTTCTAAGCTTGACCTGAGTACCAAGTCCCTTATGAAACTACTTCCAAAATTTCAAGGTAAATTGAGTAGCTCTATCTGATATGATGGAAAACCGACCTCCATGTAACCAAATGTTATACCCCGGGAACCCAAGGATCAAACCAGGAGTCAAACAGGAAAAATTTGGAAAATATTGCAGCAGTGTAGGATGAGTCGTTGGACGACTAGTCAGGGAGCCCCACGAGTCGTTAAGTGACTTGTGGGAAGGCCTGTGTTTCTGGAGGGACTCGAGGTCCCCATAGGTGATGTAAGAACTCGTGGTCAGCCACCACGAGTTGTCCTGTCAGTCGTGGGTAGGTCCTAGAGAAGAATTTTAAGGGTTATCCAGTGTATTTAACGAGAATTGGTAACGAGTTGTGTCACCGGGGGACAAGTCATCATGTCCTCCATTAAGAGCTAAGGGAAAATTTCCAGTGGACTTGATGAAAGGACCCACCAACTCATTGCTCCTGGCAACGAATCGTCAGGTCGCCCGTTAGGGTCACCTGACAGTAACTTCTTGCGAATTAGTAAGGGCCTTCTCATGATTTCCTACACTCCTAAGACCTAAACTACATCGTTTAGAGGTCATGGAAGGGTATTTTCGAAGGAAATCAACCATGATAAACCTCCTTTGGTACTTGTAAGTGTAGAGAGGAAGGAGGAACGGAATTCAAGTGCTCACCTTCAAGTTCTTCAAGATTCTACCTAGGGTTTTCAAGGGAGTTAGGGGTCTCAAAACTTCCAGCTATGTGGGGTTTGAAAATGGGTAGTTTAGTCCCTACGCATGCCTATGTTTTCCCATTTCCTTGTTTAATTTGCTAAATTCTTATGGGTCTTAACCCCGTTTGCATGATTACTCAAAAGTTTACATGAACTTGTGGTATTATGTTTAATTTGAGGGTTTTAAAGTGTTTGGGATGATTTTACTTGTATATATTTTATATTTCATGATTTAATATTCTAAAGGTATGGATCCCCAATTATGAAGGATTTGTAGTAAAACTTATGTTCATGATGATTCCGCATGTATGATATGAACTTTTTTGAATTTAAAGCATGTCTTCGAGTTTTTTATTTCTCATTTTACCATGATCATGTTTCGTATAAATTTAAGAATTTCAAGCATGATTAAAATAACGAGAAAAAGTCCACATGTTGCTTAAGTCTTATGAACTATAATTTTGGCCGACTCAAGGGCCCAATCCCATGGCTAGTATTACGAATTCTCAAGCATGTTATGATTCTCACGATTTAACTAGACACGCATGTCATGTATGAATTTCTATGAGCACGTTGCATGTTTTGGGAGTAGTACTTAACACCGAGTAGGTTTGCGGCCCAAGTTACACCCTGAATGTCAGAACTACCTACCACCGTAGGTTATGTCAGGACCTCCTCAGCGACTGTCCCCTATGCACTACGGGGCCTTCATGAGTGATATCACTCCTTTCATGGTTCATATTCTTGGCAAGATACGGACGACCTCCCAACTAGGTTTACAGGTCGAGCTCCATATATGCTCATGTGGAGTATGTCGGTTACAGAAATCTCCCATTGTTCCTCATGATTTGATGAATGCATGATTTTGTTCTTTTGGCTCAAGTTATGTTTTATGAACTATTTTCCCTCATGTTATGACTATGAAAGGTTTACGAATGTACTAGGAAAATCTTTATCCTAATGATATATTTATGATTTTGATTTTATGATCATGACGTACCCACTCCTAAAACTTTTATGTTTTAAAGCATTGTCTTGCATACCTTACATACTCAGTACCTTCCAAGTACTGACCCACAAATTTTCAGGATCCGGCTCGCAGGTTCAGCATCATCCCCAGCGTGAGCTCAGTCCTCAGTAGTGAGTCCTCATGATTCGAGGGCTTCATGTTCAGACATGTTTACTTATCTTATGTTTTTCTTTAAGAATGTTTGGGTTAGTTGGGGTCTTGTCACTCCATCCCATCTATCTGGTGTAGAGGCTTTCAGACCTATGTATAGTATTTTGCCCCTACTGTTCGTATTTTGTTTTGTTGTTCCTTATCTCTCATGTTGTGATTTTCAGTTAGCTCTTGATTATCAAGTTAAGTTTCCCGTCTTTTGTGAATGAATCAGTTATATGCTCATGCCATGGGTTGACTTGGAGTCTTTTAGGGCTCCTTTTCCCGTGTCTATAGTTCGGATGTACTCTCGGGTCGTGAAAAACTTGATATCAAAGCAATAGGTTCAGATGTGTCCTAGGGAATCTGAAAGTTGTGCTAGGTAGAGTAGTTTTTAAGGTTGTGAAGCGTGCCACACTTATTATGAAGAGGCTACTAAACATTGTAGGAAATATCCCCTTCTTTCATGATCTATGTCGTGTGGTGAAAACCTCTCTATCCTTCTAATTTGTGTGTTTTGCGATTGCATAAAATTATGGCTCCCAGGAGGATGATCGAAAGGAGGAACATAAATGATGAAGGCCACGAGGGTGGCCATGATAATGGGTGTTAGCAAGCCCCACCGATTCAAAAGCCCCAGGCACCAGAACCAGCTGCCCATGCCGAGTTTCACGTGGCGATTCAAATGTTGGCGCAGGCCTTGACCACTCAGGTCAACCAGCAGGCTGTCGTACATGTTCCCCAGAATGGCAATGCAGCAGCGGCCCGAATCAGGGACTTTCTAAGGATGAACACTCCCGAGTTCTCTAGGGCAAAGGTGGATGAGGATCCACCTGAGTTCATTGAGGAGATCTTGAAGGTTACTCAAGTGATGGGGGTAACAAGTGAGGAGTGTGTGGACTTGGCCATATATCAGCTAAAGGAGGTCGCTTACATTTGGTTCAAGCAATGGATGGACAATAGGGCAGCGGGAGCAGGCCCTATCAGCTGGGATGAATTCCACATTGCCTTTATCGATAGGTTCTTCCCTCGGGAGATGAGGGAATTGAAAGCAATCAGTTTGTTAACCTCAAGCAAGGGAAGATGTCGGTGCTAGAATATTCACTTGAGTTCACTCACCTGTCAAATTATGCCCCGGAGTTAGTGATGGACCATAGGGCGCGGGTGAGCAGATTTGTGCAAGGAGTAGTTGAGTATCCGAATAGGGATTACAGAATAGCCATGCTTTATCAGGAAATGGAATACCCACAGATAGTCCTTTATGCCCAATAGATGGAAGCAACTCATATGAGGCAGAGGGAGGCCAAGAGGGCCAGAATTGACAGCCACAGGTTGTCCCAGCCGAGGCTAGGGGGTGGGCCTCACCAGTAGTCCCAGCATAGGTCCATTACACCATCACCATCTTCATCCAGTAGTCCATCCAGACCACAAGACGGTCAGAGGAGCAGGGCCTCAAGTTTGAGGCATCAAAATAGCATGCGCACAGAGCGCATATTCCCATCTTGTGCTAATTGTGACAAGGATCACCCAGGAAAGTGTTTGGTGGGCTCTGATACTTGTTTCAGGTGTGGCAAACCCAGAAACAGACTCATGGATTGCCCGTAGCTAGGTCAGGGTATAGTGGAGCCCGCACTTCAGCATCTAGCTCAGCGGTTCCAGTGGCACGTCAAACTCAATAAGCTGCTTCGACTGGTTCAGTTGGTGGCCAGCGCTAGAACCGGTTTTATGCACTTGGCTCTCGACAGGAGCGGGAGGCTTCTCCTAATGTGGTTACGGGTATGTTAGAAGTCTTTCATATTGATGCTTATGCTTTGTTAGATCCGGGCACTACACTGTCTTTTGTGACACCTTACATTGCTAGTCACTTTGGAATCAGTCCCAAAATCTTGTCCGAACCATTCTCTGTATCTACTCTGGTTGGTGACTCAATCGTAGCAAGGCGGGTATATAGAGTTTTCCCTATTACCGTATTGGATAAGGTCACCTCCGCAAACTTAGTAGAATTGCTTATGACCGATTTTGACATTATTTTGGGTATGGACTGGTTGTTTGCATGTTATGCTTCTGTTAACTGTAGGACTAGAGCGGTGAAGTTTCGATTTTCGAATGAACCAGTGTTAGAATGGAGTGGTGGTTCAGCGGTACCTGTAGGTCGCTTTATCTCCTATCTCAAGGCCCGAAAAATGATTGTTAAAGGTTGTATATATCATTTGGTTAGGGTTAAGGATGCCACATCTTAGACCCCGACCATTCAGTCAGAACCCGTGGTAAGTGAGTATCTCGGGTGTTTCTCGATGACCTACCAGGTATTCCTCCTAGGAGGAAGATTGATTTTGAAATTGACCTCTTTCCCGACACGCAGCCCATATCAATTCCTCCTTACCGAATGGCTGCTGCCGAGCTAAAAGAGTTAAAGGAAAAGTTGAAGGATTTGATAGATAAGGGTTTCATCAGGCCGATAAAATCTCCATGGGGTGCCCCAATGTTGTTTGTCCGGAAGAAAGATGGTTCCTTTTGGATGTGTATTGACTATAGATAGTTGAAAAAGGTCACCATCAAGAATAGATACCCTTTACCCAGAATATATGACCTATTCAATCAGCTACATGGTGCTAAATATTTCTCGAAGATAGATCTCAGGTCCGGGTATCATCAGCTCAGGGTTCGGGAGAACGACATCCCAAAGATTGCTTTCAGGTGCCGATATAACCATTTTGAATTTGTTGTTATTTTGGACAGACCAATGCCCCTGCAGCTTTTATGGACCTGATAAATAGGGTATTCAAGGCTTATTTGGATATGTTCGTGATCATGTTCATTGATGACATATTAATATACTCCCGGAGCGAGGAGGAACATGTCGTACACCTGAGGGTAGCACTCTAGACCCTCAAGGATGACCAATTATATGCCAAGTTCAGCAAATGTGAATTTTGGCTGAAATCAGTTGCATTCTTGGGACATGTGGTGTCAAGCGAAGGTATAAGGGTGGACCCTCAGAAAATAGAGGCAGTAAAGAACTGGCCCAGACCGGTAAACCTTTCGGAGATTAGAAGTTTTTGGGGCTTAGCAGGTTACTATCGGAGGTTCGTGGAAGGTTTCTCATCCATTGCATCCCCACTGACTAGATTAACTCAGAAAAAGGTAAAGTTCCAATGGTCGGAGGCTTGTGAGAGGAGCTTCTAGGAATTGAAGGCTAGGCTCACTTCAGCACTAGTGTTGACTTTACCGGAGGGTACCGATGGCTTCGTTGTATATCGTGATGCTTCGAGGGTCAGACTGGGATGTGTATTGATGAAACAAGGGAAAGTCATAACATATGCTTCTCGACAGCTGAAAACTCACAAGAAGAATTACCCGACCCACAATCTTGAGTTTGTCGCGATGGTATTTACTTTAAAGATATGGTAACACTACTTGTATGGGGTTCATGTAGATGTATTCATAGACCACAAGAGCTTACAATATGTGTTCACACAGAAGGAACTGAACCTTCGATAACGGAGGTGGTTGGAGCTACTTAAGGACTACGACATGAGTGTCCTTTATCAACCAAGTAAGGCCAACATGGTAGAAGACGCTCGTAGTATACTTTCTATGGAGGGTGTGTCACATGTGAGTGTAGACAAGAAGTAGCTGGTAAAGGAGGTACATCGACTTGCACGGTTGGGAGTTAGGTTAGTTGGTTCAACCGATAGTGGAGTGGTAGTTCAGAACGAGTCAGAGTCATCCTTGGTAGAAGAGGTGAAGGCTAAACAAGATGAAGATCCAACATTGGTAAAGTTGAAAGAAGTTGTTCAAAGTCAGAAAGTAGAAGTCTTCTCCAAAGGGGGAGATGGTGTGCTTCGGTACTAGGGTTGCTTATGTTTTCCGAATGTGGGGGATTTGAGGAGTCGGATCTTGCATGAGGCTCATAGATCCAGATATTTTATCCATCCAGGTGCCACCAAAATGTATCATGCCTTGGAGGAAATGTACTGGTGGAATAACATGCAGAGGGATATTGTGGAATTTGTAGCCAAGTGCCTGAATTGCCAATAAGTGAGAGTCGACCACCAGAGACTGAGGGGGTATACTTCAAAGATATCAGCATTCCTACTTGGAAGTGGGAAGAGATCAACATGGACTTTGTAATAGGTTTTCCCTGCACACGTAGACAGTATGACTCCATTTGGGTTGTGGTGGACAAGTTCACCAAGGCTGCTCATTTCCTACCGGTCAAAGACACCGATTCAGTAGAAGATTATGCTAGGTTGTACATCCGAGAGTTGGTCATATTTCATGGAGTTCCCTTGTCCATTATATTATATAGAGGTAGTCAGTTCACCTCTAAGCTCTAGAGGTCTTTTCAAAAGGGACTTGGCACCCAGGTCAAGCATAGCATGACATTTCATCCGCAAACCGATGGTCAGGCGGAGCGGACTATCCAGACTCTCGAGGACATGTTGAGAGCTTGTACTATTGACTTCAAGGGTGGTTGGGATGAGCATTTTCCTCTTGTTGAGTTCTCCTGCAACAACAACTATCACTCCAGCATATAAATGGAACCATTTGAGGCTCTTTACAGGCGATGGGGTAGATCGCCCATTGGGTGGTTTGAGGTCAGCGAGGCTTCATTAGTGGGTCCAGATTCTGTCCATGAGGCCATGGAGAAAGTTCAGATGATAAGGGAAAGGCTAAAAATGGCTCTAAGTCATCAAAAGTCTTATGCGGATGTAAGGAGGAGAGAGCTTGAGTTCAAGATCGATGGTTGAGTGTTTCTGAAGGTATCACCCATGAAGGGAGTAATGAGATTCGGAAAGAAAGGGAAACTCAGCCCCTGCTATATTGGCCCATACCGGATTGTGAGATGAGTGGGTAAAGTAGCCTATGAATTAGAGCTACCTTCAGAGTTGGCTTCAGTTCATCCCGTATTTAACATATCGCTCTTGAAAAAGTGCTTGGGAGACCCAGCCTTAGTGGTCCCGGTGGAAAGTGTTGGTGTGAAGGATGGTCTTAGTTATGAGGAAATTCCTGTTGAGATCTTGGATTGTCAGGTTCAGAGACTGAGGAACAAGGAAGTAGTCTCAATAAAGGTGTTATGGAGAAATCAGCATGTCGAGGGAGCCACATGGGAGGCCGAACGGGATATGATGGCTAAAAACCCCTATTTGTTCACTACCGACTCAGTTTCAGTTTGAGGTATCAATTTTTGCCCTAAACCTCTATTCAGTTTTTCATGTTATGTTCATGCGTGCAAGTTTGTTTTATGATATGATATATATACGTGATGTCAAAATACAGTCCAGCTATGTAATTCCTTTCGGGGTAGTCGTTCTGCTAGTTTTAGCATAAATGATCAGTATTTGCATATGGTGATTGTTTGATTCTGATTTTTCTGCATGATTCTAACATTTGAGGATGAATGTTCCCAAGGGGGAGAAGTTGTCATACCTCAGAAACCCAAGGATTAGACCCGGGAGTCAAATGGGAAAAATTTGGAAAATGATGCAGTAGTCCAGGACGAGTCGTTGGACGACTCGTCAGGGAGCCCCACGAGTTGTTAAGTGACTCGTGGGAAGGCCTGTATTGGTGAAGGGACTCGAGGTCCCCACAGGTGATGTAACGACTCATGGTTATCCACCACGAGTCGTCATGTCAGTTGTGGGGAGGTCCTAGAGGAGAATTTTGAGGGTGATCCAATGTACTTAAAGAAAGTCGGTAACGGTTCGTGCCACCGGGGGACGAGTCGTCATGTCCTTCATTAAGAGCCAAGGGAAAATTTCTAGTGGATTTGATGAAAGGACCCAATGACTCATTTCTCCTGGCAATGAATCGTCAAGTCGCCCATTAGGGTCATCTGACAGTAATTTCCTGCGAATTATTAAGGGCCTTCTTGTAATTTCCTACACTCCTAAGATTTAAACTACGTTGTTTTGATGTCGGGGCAGGGTCTTTTAAATGGAAATTAGCCATTATAAACCTCATTTGATACTTGTAAGTGTAGAGAGGAAGGAGGAAAGGGAATTCAAGCGCTCACCTTCAAGTTCTTCAAGATTCTACCTAGGGTTTTCAAGGGAGTTAGGGGTATCGAAACTTCCAAGTATGTGGGGTTTAAATGGGTATTTTAGTCCCTACCCATGACCATTTCTTCCCATTTCCTATGTTTAATTTGCTAAATTCTTATGGGTCTTTAACCCCGTTTGCATGATTCCTAAAAAGTTTACATCAGCTTGTGGTATTATGTTTAAATTGCGGGTTTTTTAGTGTTTGGGCTGATTTTACTTGTATGCATATTTTATATTTCATGATTTAAGACTCTAAAATTATGGATGCCTAATTATGAAGGTTTTCTAGTAAGACATATGTTCATGATGATTCTGCAAGTATGATATGAATTTTTTTGAATTTAAAGCATGTCTTCGAGTTTTCTATTTCTCTTGTTACCATGATCATGTTTCTTATAAATTTAAGCATTTCAAGCATGATTAAAATTATGGGAAAAAGCTCAAATGTTGCTTAAGTCATATGAACTATGACTTTGGCCGACTCACGGGCCCAACTCCATGGCTAGGACTATAAATTTTCAAGCATGTATGATTGTTATAATTCGACTAGTCACGCATGTCATATATGAATTTCTATGAGCACGTTGCATGTTTTGGGAGTAGTACTTAACACCGAGTGGGTTCGGGGCTCAGGTTACGCCTCGAATCTCAGAACTACGTGCCACTGTAGGTTATGTCGGGACCTCCTCAGTGACTGTCCCCTATGCCCTATGGGGCCTTCATGAGTGATATCACGCCTTTCATGGTTCATATCTTTGGCAGGATATGGACAACCTCCCGACTAGGTTTACAGGTCGGGCTCCATGTGTGCTCATATGGAGTATGTCGGTTACAGAAATCTCCCATTGTTCCTCATGATTTGATACATGCATGATTTTGTTCTTTTGCCTCAAGTTATGTTTTATGAACTATTTTCCCTCATGTTATGACTATGACAGGTTTAGGAATTTACTTGGCAAATCTTGATCCTTACGATATATTTATGATTTTGGTTTTATGATCATGACGTCCCCACTCCTAAAACTTTTATGTTTTAAAGAATTGTCTTGCATACCTTACATTACTCAGTACCTTCCAAGTACTGACCCACAAATTTTCAGGATTCGGCTCACAGGTTCAGCATCGTCCCTAGCATGCGCTCAGTTCCGCTCAGTCTTCAGTGGTGAGTCCTCATGATTCGAGGGCTTCATGTTCAGCACTATTTACTTATCTTATGTTTTTCTTATAGAATGTTTGGGTTAGTTGGGGTCTTCTCCCTCCAACCCGTCTATCTGGTGTAGAGGCTTTCCGACCTATGTGTAGTATTTTTCCCTTACTATTCGTATTTTGTTTTGTTGTTCCCTACCTCTCATGTTGTGATTTTCAGTTAGTTCATGATTATTAAGTTAAATTTCCCGCCTTTTATGAATGAATTAGTGATATGCTCATGCCATGGGTTGACTTGGAGTCTTTCGGGGCTCCTTGTCCTGTGTCTACGATTCGGGTGTACTCTCGGGTCGTGACACCAAACTAATTCCTGAATGTACAATCTGGCATATCCTCTACTGAATAAGTAGTTTTGACCGGTAGAAAATGAGTTACTTTAGTCAACCTGTCCACAATCACCCAAATTGAGTAATACTGTCGATGTGTATGAGGCAATCCTGTGATGATGTCATATTGATCTCTTCCCACTAACAAGTAGGAATACTGATGTCTTGAAGCACACCTCCTCGTCTTTGGTGCTCCACTTTCACTTGTTGACAGTTCGTACACTTAGCCACAAACTCTGCTCTGTCCTTTTTCAGATCATTCCACCAATAGACTTTTCGTAGGTCACAATACATCTAGGTGGCACCTGGATGTATGGAGTATTGGAAACCATGAGCCTCACGTAATATTCAATTTCTCAAGTCATCAACATCTGGAACACACAAATGACCCTGATATCGAAGTACTCCATCTCCCCCTTGGGAGAAGACCTCTACCTTCTGAATTTGAACCGTTTCCTTCAACTTTACCAAGATTGGATCCTCATCTTTTCTAGACATGACCTCGGTCACCAATGAAGATTCTGAACCATTTCGAACAATTACGCCACCACCTGTCGAGTTAATAAGGTGAACTTCTAAATGAAAAATCCTATGGGCATCCTTTACTAACTCCTTTCTCCCACCCTCGACATGAGACACACTCTCGATGGATAGCCTTCTAAGAGCATCTGCCACTACATTGGCCTTTCCGGATGATAAAGGATACTCATGTCATAGTCCTTGAAAAGCTCTAACCACCTCCTTTGTCGCAAATTCAGATCCTTATTGAAAAACACATACTGAAGACTCTTATGGTCCATGAACACATCTACATATATCCCATATAAGTAGTGTCTCCAAATCTTCAATGCAAACACCACTGCTGCCAATTCTAGGTCATGCGTCAGATAATTCTTCTTGTGAGTCTTGAGCTATCAAGAGGCATATCCAATGACTTTTCTATGTTGCATGAAAACACAACCAAGTCCAACCCTAGAGGCATCACAATACACCACAAATCCATCTGTGTCCTCAGGTAGGGTCAATACTGGGGCTGAGATAAGTTGAGTCTTTAATTCTTGAAAACTCTTCTCACATGCATCTGACCACTGAAATTTGACTCTCTTCTGGGTCAACTTAGTCAGTAGTGCTGCAATGGGTGAAAATCCCTCAACAAACCTTCAGTAGTAACCAACTAAGCCTAAGAAACTCCTGATATCCGAAGGATTAACTGGTCTAGGCCAACTATTCACAACTTCTATGTTTGGAGAGTCCATATGTACACCTTCACTTGACACCACATGACATAAAAATGCTATTGAGTTCAACCAAAACTCACACTTGATGAATTTAGCAAACTTCTAGTGATCCTTGAGAATTTGTAACATAATCCTCAATTGAGCGACATGCTCCTTCTTGCTCCTAGAGTATATGAGAATGTCATCTATGAACATAAGCATGAATATGTCCAAGTATGGAAAGTCTGTAGCACAATCCTCAATTGAGCGACATCCTCCTCCTTGATCCTAGAGTATATGAGAATTTCATCTATGAACATAATCACGAATATGTCCAAGTATGGCTTGAACACCCTGTTCATCAAATCCATAAAATCTGAAGGATCATTCGTTAGTGCAAAAGACATAACTACATACTTGTAGTGACCATATCGAGTCTTAAAGGCTGTCTTCGGGATGTCACTCTTTCTAACCCTAAGATGGTGATAACTGGACCTAAGATCTATCTTTGAGAAGCACTTAGCACCCTGCATTGGTCAAATAATCATCAATTCTAGGAAGAGGATACCTTTTTCTAGATGGTAACCTTGTTTAACTTTCGGTAGTCAATGCATATATGAAGAGAACCATCCTTCTTTCAAACAAAGAGAACTGGTGCAGTCCACGAGGATTTTCTAGGTCTGATGAAACCCTTGTCCAAGTGAACCTTCAACTGCTCTTTCAACTTCTTTAGCTCAGCTGGAGCCATTCTGTAAGGTGGAATAGATATGGGTTTTTTATTGGGAAAGAGGTCAATACCAAAGTCAATCTCCCACTCAGTAGGGACTCTAGGTAAATCATCTTGGAACATCGCCAAGTACCCACACACTACAGGAACTAACTAGAGAGTCGGGGTCTCAGACGTAGCATCCTTAACCCGAACTAGATCGTAACATAAACCATAGAATCATCTTTCTGGTCGACCTACAGGCACAAGTGAACTACCCTTCCACTCTAGGACTGGCTCACCCGAAAATTGGAAATCTACCCAATGAGTTCTACAATTCAGGGAGGCATAACATGTATGAAACCAATCCATGCCAAAGATAGCATCAAATTTTGTCATGCCTAACTCTACCAAATCTGCTGAGGTTATTTTCTGAAGGACTGTGACAAGGCAATTTCTGTATACCCGTCAAGCTATAACTAAATCACCGACTGGGGTAGAGACTGAGAAAGGTTCTAATAGATTTCGGGACTCACTCTAAAACTACTAGAAACATAGGGCATCACAAAAGATAAAGTAGCCCCTAGATCTAACAATGCATAAATATCAAGATGGAATACTCGTAACATACCAGTGACTCTGTCTAGGGAGACCTCTTGCTCCTTACGAGAGGCTAGGGGATAAAACCTATTCTGGTGCTGACCACCACCTGCAATAGTAGAAGCACCCTATCGAGGCCCCTATTGAACTTGTAGCCTGAGTACGACCCATGCCATTGCCTTGCCTAGCCAAAGAACACTCTCGACGTAGGTGCCCAGGTTTTCCACACCCAAAGTAAATATCTGATCCGACTAAGCACTCTCCTATGAGGTTCTTACCATATTTTCTATAGACTGGGGTGGACTATACCGACGTGTTCCTCTTTCCCATCCAACTTGATGCCTGCTCCTCTAATCACGCCGAGATTTAGGCAGACATTAGCTGATGACGGCACTGGGGCCGATGACCTATGGTGGGACTGCTGAAAATGTCCACCACCCGTCCTCTGCTGGGACAACCCAAAATTATCGGTCCTAGCCCACTTGGCCTCTATCCCGCTCTCCCTCATATGAACTACCTCCATCTACTGGACATACAAATCAAATGGGAAGAAGTCGATGTCCTGATTTAGCATAGCAGTCCTGTAATTCTTGACCAAGTAGTCCACTATCCCATTCACAAATTTGCTTACCCGAGCCCTTTGATAGGCCACCATCTCTGGTGCATACCTGAACAAATGGGTGAACTCTAGAGCAAACTCTTGAACAATAATGTTGTTCTATCTCAGATTCACCAACTCAGCTGCCTTGATTTCCCTCATCCCTTAGGGAAAGATTCGGTCCAAGAACGCGGTGAGAAACTCATCCAACCAATGGGACTCGCTCTGACTCCTCAGCCATCCTTCCACTATTTGTACCATATATAAGCAACCCCTTTCAGCTGATAATAGGCTAGGTCTACTCACTCCTCCCCTATCACTCCCATAACCTGAGTGATCCTCTAAATCTTCTCAATGAACTCATATGGGTCCATTTCCACTCTCGACCCATGAAACTCAGTGGGATTCATCTTGAGGAAGTCACTAACCCTATGACATGTCCCGAGCCTACACCCTAGGAGTAACACGGTACTTGAAGCCACAAGTGACCCCAAGTCAACCCTTGGTCTATCAGTTACTAGCATTCTGAGTGAACATGCACAAAGGAACTTTGAAATACTATCATAAAATACTCATGAGATACAAGTCAAAAAGCATAAAGTTCAAACAATAGAATAATATTGATAAATCTGAAAATCATGTATGTCTGAAAGGCATCTTGTAGAGGAGTTGCTGGGACAAGCCCCCAGCTAACTCTAAGTCTAATTGAAACTAATACATGACTAAAAGAAGGAAAATAGTGGCCTCAAATGATGAGGAGTCACACTTCAACTGCTGCAATGGAGAATCTGAACTGAGGCAACTAACGGTGCTGGGTTTGAGAACCTGCAACTGTATCATGAAATGATACAGCATAAAAGTATGCGTCAGTACTTTGAATGTACTGCGTAAGTGGGAGAAACATAATTGAATATAAAGTATGAGCTGAAATGACACGCGATGACCAACAGGTAAGCTAAATTGAACTACTAATATAATCTGAAATGATCAAGATGACCCTGTCTGATGGTCAAGGACATGCCCTGTGTCTGAAACACTCAGTCTGAGATACTGTACTGACTGACTTAAACTGAGGATTAGAACTGAAGTGAGCTGCTCATTTTGAAATTGGACTACGCTTACTAGTGGGATAGTCTATAACTGGCATATAACCACGTAAGCTAGACGTGGAGTCCTATGTATACACCCCACCGGTAGGACCCAATATACCATGCCAGGGTATAAAAGCATGAACTGAGTGATCACATAAGTCTGGGGCCAATCAGGCCAAGTAATACTGTAACCTACGCTGGCAACATAGTTCTGGGAACCTGGGTGCACTGGAACCTCGACCTGCTCAGTGTTATGTTCTACTCCCACTGGAAACCTAATATGAACTACTAAGCTGATAGCTCGATACTGGGGTCCAAGACTAGTCAGGGACATATAACTGCATGTACCCTGAGAGTCTTATCGAACCAAATTCTGAAATTGGGTTCTAGACTGGTCAGAGGTGCTTATCTGGAAGTGTCGTTACCGTTTAAGAACAAGTTGTAACTGAACTGGGGTCCAAGGGCTAGTCAGAGCTATATACTAGAATCTCATGACCTCATAATGGACCAAAAACTATATTTTTGAGTCTGGTTATGATAACTGAGAGGCACCACTGACACCTCAAAATTAGACTGAAGTCAAACTGATTAGTTGACAATTTTCTGAATATCACTAAGGATTTTAGTGTTCTGACTGATTCTAAATTGATATGATTCTGGAGAGATTCTAGTTCTAACTGGTCTGGACTACTAGCAGCTAATAGAGAATTCAACTTATCCCAAGAGTATGGGAATTTCATAATATAGAGAAATTCAAGAATTATAGGAAGTCCATTCAACGAACAAAAGTCATTCTGATTCATGGGGTATTTACCCAACATATAAGTATAGCAAGAAATTCTAGGAATTCAGCCCAAAGCATTCTTCGTTCACTAGAGGGAATTTAACAAGCAAAATCATTACTCAAAAAATTTGGGCTTAAACTCACTTTTTGTACGAACACTAACAATTTGATAAGGAATTTATGGGGATCATATCAACAATATACATGAACATCATTCTAAGTGAAATAAACATGAATACTCTTCATATTCGAAAGCTCAGGGCTTAAAACTTATAGAAGAAATTGAGGAGGATTTTGGGGGACATAAGGGAACAACAATCCCCTTGCTAAAACCCCACATACCTGGTGAAGAAACCTGGAGAATTTGCTTGAGAATCAAAGAGAAAAGTTCAGCCCTGGCCCTTGCTCTGAAATACTCTGAGAGAGAATATGTTTCTTTGAGGGTTAACATGAGAATGAGGGGAGGAACCGTCCAAAACCTCTAATAAGTCTGAAATTAGATCCAAAACGATGTAGTTTAAAGCTTAGGTGAATAGGAAATTATAATAGTCCTTCGAAGTTCGCTGGGAAAAACTGTCAGGTGCCCCTAACGGGTGACCTAACAAGCCATGGTGACTGACCACGGCTCGTGGTCACTCCCGTTAGGTACACTGCCTAGGATTCTCATTAGATCACCACGAGGGACCCAACGAGTCGTTATCTATAACCATGACTCGTGGTCACTAGTCATGGACCACACTGTCTCATTCTGGAGATTTTACGCTAAGTCCCATAATGAGTCACTTAACAGTCATTGCCAGAGGTGAGGACTCGTTTCACCCACTCATCGAGTACACTGGTCAACTAAACATTCCTAGCTCAGGCCTTACCATGAGTGACTTAACGGGTCGTGGTCAGTGGCCACGACTCATAATGTCCCTTGTTAGGTAGACTGCCTCCCTCTTTTACATTAATCATCCTTCTCCTCATGGCTCACCTAACGAGTCGTAAGATTACTTTACAACTCGTCAGGCGGGCCGTCCTTCAATATTTCTATAGTTTTTAGATTTCCTGCTTTATGCCCCAGATTCGGATTTTATATTTTTGGGGTGTTACAATATCTCCCCCTTTTAGATATTCATCCTCGAATGTTAGAAAACACACAGGAAGAAGAAAATAACAATCAAAACCTTCAAAAACTGCTCATTTAACTCCGAAATTGCTGGAATGACTATCTCTGCTTCAAAATACGTTTTCTAAACTGAGTTTATTTATCATACATACATTTAAAAGCATAAAAGAGACTTGAACATCTGAACTAAGTCATGAAAACTAAACTGAGTCCTAGGGTCATAGCTAATATCTCAACTTGTACTGGAGCTGGCAGGGAATAAGTGCGGGTATTTGGCCATCATATCTGCTTTGGCCTCCCATGTTGCTCCCTCAACCTGATAATTTCTCGACTTTGACTGAAACTATTTCATTGTTCCTCAGATTACGCACGTGAAGGTCAAGGATCTGGACAAGTACTTCCTCATATGAGAGACTATCTTTTATTCTTACGCTGTCCAAAGGCACAATTGAGGTTAGATATCCGATGCACTTCTTCAAAAGTGACATATGAAAAACTGGATGCACAACTGCTACTTCTAAAGGTAACTCTAGCTCATCGGCTACCTTGCTGATACGCCTCAAAATTCTATAAGGTCCCACATATCTCGGACTGAGCTTCCCATTCTTTCCAAACCTCATCACCCCTTTCATGGGTGAAATTTTCAGGTACACCCAGTCATTAACTGCAAACTCCAACTCTCTTCTCCGCACATCGGCATAAGATTTCTCGTGGCTCTGAGCTATTTTCAACCTCTCTCGGATGAGCTGAACTTTCTGCATTTCCTCATGAACCGAGTCTGGCCCTATCAAGGTGGCTTCACCAACTTCAAACCACACTATAGGAGATCTACATATTTTACCATACAATGCTTCAAATGGGGCCATCTGGATGCTAGAATGGTTGCTGTTATTGTACGCAAACTCGATAAGAGGATGATGGCCATCCCAATTACCCTTAAAATTGATCGCGTACGCTCTTAGCATATCTTCTAGAGCCTGAATATTCCACTCAGCTTGCCCATTTGTCTATGGGTGGAAAGTTGTACTAAGCTTGAATATATGGGCATTTTCCAATACTTTAACATGCTTGAAAGTACTTAATTCACTTGGAAAAATGATTATAAACATGGGTAACTTGAAACCATGCTTTTCATCAATAATATCTCATCACACATGAACGTTCATCATAAATGAGCATTTTTGTCTATAAAGCTTGAAACATGATTATAATTGAAAACAATGTAAAACTTTCCCATGAATCATAATTCATCAATTAAAACATACTTGGATCATACCTATGACATAGATTTAGGAATTTCATGCATTGGGTTAAAACCCCATAGAATCAACATAGGAATTTTGATGATTTAGAGAGGGATTGGGCATGGGTGGTAACAAATTCACCCATTCATAACCCTACATACCTTATCATCGCTAATTCTTACACTTCTATGGTTGCCCAAGGAAGATTTGAAGTAGAACCTTCAAGGATTGCCTTGATCACCTCTCTAGACTTTTACTATTGCATATATAAATAGGAATGACTTAGAATAGGTTTTCCCCTCTTAAAATCCACTATTCATGGCTTAAAATGATGTAGTTTAGGCCTTAGGATCATAGGAATTACGGAAAAGCCCTTACTAAATTAACAAGAAATAACTTACTGCCAGTCCCAATGAGGGACTAGACGAGTCGTCGCCAAGGGGAACGAATCGTGACATCAATCATTAGGTACACTGTCCAAAAAATCATTCGGGTTTCGTCATGAGGGACCTCACGAATCGTTACAGGTGACCACGACTCATGGTCACCACTCGGCACATGCACTACCTTAAGTTCAAATAATTCCCATCCTGTTGACCATGACCCATTCCACGAATCGTGGTGACTGACCACGACTCGTGGGGATCTTCTGTAGGGTACACTGCCATATTTCTTCACCTTCTTCAATCCCTTGCCCACGGCTGACTCAACGAGTTGTGGGGACTGATCACGACTCGTGGTCAGGTCCATGGGGATTTCAAATTTCAAAAAACATCCAACCCAAGCCTGGAACCTCACCACGAGTCACCTCACAACTCGTGTTCTTCCCCACGGGTCACAAAATGACTTGTTCTATGACTTGCTGCAAAATTTTTTGTTTTCTCTATTTCAACTCCCGGGTCTGATCTCTAGGATTCCAGGGTATTACATTATCTCCACCTTGGGAACATTCATCCTCGAATGTTTGGAAAACATACAGAGAAGCAGAGAGATGCAATTATCATATTCAAATACTGATCATTTAAGCTAAAAACTAACAGAATGACTAACTCCAATTCAATCTACATGGAGGAACTGAATTCATGAATCATACATTCATTCTTTGACATAATAGAAACTTGGGTACATGAACTAAACATGAAAACTAAATAGAGTACTAGAGAAAAACGGATACCTCCAGTTGAGACTGAGTCGTAGAGAATAAATGTGTGTATCTAGCCATCATGTCTACTTCGGCTTCCCACGTAGCTCCTCAACATGTTGATTTATCCATAAAACTTTCACTGAAGCCACTTCCTTGTTTCTTAGCCTTCGAACTTGACGATCCAGTATTTCCACCCGAACCTCTTCATAACTAAGACTGTCTTTCACACCAACATTTTCCACAAGAACAACTAGAGCGGGATCACCCAAACACTTCTTCAAGACTGATACATGAAAAAAAAGATGCAGGGAAGCTAATTCTAAGGGCAACTCCAATTCATATGCCGCCCTGCCAACCCAGTTCACCATTCGGTAGAGGCTAACATAATGAGGGCTAAGTTTTCCTTTTTTTCTAAAATGCATCACTCCCTTCATGGGAGACACTTTTAGAAATACCCAATCATCCACTTCGTACTCGAGTTCCCTTCTTCTCACGTCGGCGTAGGACTTTTGGCGACTTTGAGCAATTTTCAACCTGTCCCATATGAGCTGGGCCTTCTTCATAGCCTCATGGACTGAATCTGTTCCTATCATCCTATCTTCACAAACTTCAAACCAACCAATAGGCGATCTACATCTACACCCAGAGAGAGCCTCAAACAGAGCCATCTGAATGCTGGAATAGTAGCTATTGTTGTATGCGAACTCTATAAGAGACAAATGATCAACCCAACTACCTTTGAAGTCAATCACGCATGCTCTCAACATGTCTTCGAGAGTCTGAATTGTCCTCTCCGCTTGACCATCCGTTTCCGGGTGAAATGTTATGTTGACCTTAACTTGAGTACCAAGGCCTTTTTGAAACGACCTCCAAGACTTAGAGGTAAATTGGATACCTTTGTCTGATATGATGGAAAAAGGTACTCCATGCAACCGAACTAGCTCTTGGATGTATAGTTTTGTGTAATACTTCGCCAAATCTGTGGGTTTTGACCGGAAGGAAATGAGCGGCTTTGGTCAACCTGTCTACAACTACCCTAATGGAGTCATATTGTCGTCGAGTGCGAGGCAACCCCGTGATGAAGTCCATATTGATTTCTTCCCACTTCCAAGTAGGAATACTGATATCCTGAAGCACACCTCTCAGTCTCTGATGCTCGACCTTCACTTGCTGACAGTATGGCCAGTTAGCTACAAATTTTGCGATGTCCTTCGTCATGCCATAACACCAATAGACTTCCTATAAGTCACGGTATATCTAGGTGGCACCTGGATGGATTGAATATCTGGAACCGTGAGTATCATGAAACATACGATTTCGCAAATCATCGACATCCAGAACACATAAGCGGCCCTGGTATTGAAGCACACCATCTTTCCCTTTAGAAAAGACCTCTACCTTCTAATTCTGAACGGCTTTCTTTAACTTTACAAAAATAGGGTCTTCGTCTTGCTTAGCTTTTACATCAATCACCAAGGATGATTTTGATCCATTCTGAATAATCACCCCGCCATCGGTCGAATCAACCAACTGAACTCCCAACCTTGCAAGTCGATGCACTTCCTTCACCAGCTCCTTTCTTCCCTCATCCATATGGGACACACTCTCCATAGAGAGTCTACTAAGTTCGTCTTCTACTACATTTTCCTTGCTCGGATGGTAAAGAACACTCATGTCATAATCTTTAAGTAGCTCGAACCAACTTCTTTGCCGAAGATTGAGATCCTTCTGCGTGAATACATATTGCAAGCTCCTATGGTCCGTAAACACATCCACGTGGACCCCGTACAAATAGAGTCTCCATATTTTCAAGGAGAATACCACCATCGCAAAATCGAGATCATAGATCGGGTAATTCCTCTCATGAACTTTCAGCTGTCTAGAAGCATATGCTATAACTTTGTCATTCTGCATCAATACACACCCAAGTCCGATCCTTGAAGCATCATAATACACCACGAACCCATCGGTACCCTCAGGTAGGGTTAACACCGGTGCTGAGGTATGTTGAACCTTCAACTCTTAGAAGCTCCACTCACAAGTCTCCGACCATTGGAATTTCACCTTCTTTTTAGTCAATTTGGTCAATGGTGCTGCAATAGATGAAAACCCCTCAAAAAATCTTCGATAGTAGCCCGCTAAGCCTAAGAAACTCCTGATATCTGAAGGATTCACCGGTCTAGGCCTATTTTTCACCGCTTCTATTTTCTGAGAGTTCACCTGTATGCCCTCACTTGATACCACATGGCCCAAAAATGCTACCAAGTTCAACCAAAACTCGCACTTGCTGAATTTAGTGTATAATTGGCAATCCTTGAGAGTCTGTAGCACCACTCTCAAATGAGCGGCATGCTCCTCCTCTTTTCGAGAGTATATCAGGATGTCATCAATGAACACAATCACGAACATGTCCAAATATGGCTTGGACACCCTATTCATCAAATCCATAAAAGCTGTAGGAGCATTCGTTAGTCCAAAAGACATAATCACAAACTCATAATGACCATATCGCATCCTAAAGGCTTTCTTCGGTATGTCTCTCTCTCGAACTCTGAGCTGATGCTACCCGAATCTGAGATCTACTTTCAAAATTAAACTTGGCACCCTGAAGCTGGTCAAATAAATAATCAAACTTGGGTAGAGGATATTTGTTCTTGATGGTGACCTTATTCAATTGTCGATAGTTAATACACTTATGAAGAGAACCATCTTTCTTTCGGACAAAGAGAACCGGTGCACCCCATGAAGACATGCTCGGTCTAGTGAAACCCTTATCCAAAAGGTTCTTCAACTACTCCTTTAACTCTTTTAGCTCGGTTGGAGCCATTGTGTAAGGAGGAATAGATATAGGCTAGGTGTCAGGAAGAAGGTCAATACCAAAATCAATTTCCCCCTCGGGAGGTACACCTGGTAAATCATCAGGGAATACTTCTGGATACTCGCATACTACTGGAACTGACTGGATAGTCAGAGTCTCGGACTTCGCATCCTTAACCCTAACTAGATGGCACATACAACCTTTGGAAATCATCTTTTTTTCCTTAAGGTAGGAAATGAAACGACCTACAGGCACAGCTGAACTACCCTTCCACTCAAAGATTGGCTCACCCGGAAATTTGAACTCTACTACCCGGGTTCTATAGTTAACTGAGGCATAACATGCAAATAGCCAATCCATGCTGAGGATAATATCAAAATCAGTCATGGCTAACTCTACTAGATCTGCTGAGGTGATTTTCTGAAGGTCTATGACTGGGCAATCTCTATACACCCGTCTAGCTATGACTAAATCACCCACTAGAGTAGATACTAAGAAGGGTTCTGACAAGGTTTCGGGATTGACTCCGAAACTACTAGCCACATAAGGTGTCACAAAATAAAAGGTAGCCCCCGAATCTAACAAAGCATAAACATCAAGATGGAGAACTCGTAACATACCAGCAACCACATAGGGAGAAGTCTCCTGCTCCTGATGGGACGCGAGGGCATAGAATCTTTTCTAGCACTGACTGCCAACTGAACTAGTCGAAGCACCCTGGTGTGAGGGGTGTGCTGCTGGAGCTGCTGAACTAGAAGCTGGGCCTTGACCCCCATCATGGCCCTGTCTCGCTGTTGGGAATCTCTGGGAATATGTCTGGGCTTCCCACACCCGAAGCAAGCACCTGTACATACCAAGCACTGGATCGTGTGCCCCTGACCACACCCACTGCAAACTAGGATGCTAGAATCTACGGGCCTGCTCCTATAACCCCTAAAGCCTAATGCTCACCCTATCTGTTCGTGCCTAGGTCTGGATGGCACACTCAACGCTGAAGATGTTAGGGCTGAAGATCTCAGGTGGGTCTACTGTCGGTGCCCACCTCTCAACCTCAGCTGAGAGAACTTGTAGCTGTCGGTCTTGGCCCTCTTGGCCTCTCTCTCCCTCATATGTGCCGCCTCCATCTTCTGGGTGTACAAGACTATCCGAGGGAAATCCATATATTGGTGGAGCATAGAGGTCCTGCAATCCTTGTCCAAATAGCCCACCATTCCATGAATGAACCTGCTCACCTACGCCCTTTGATCAACCACTAACTCTGGGGCATACTTTGATAAGTGAGTGAACTCAAAGGAATACTCTTGCACCATCATTTTCCCTTGCTTAAGAATCACAAACTCGGTTGCCTTCAACTCCCTCATTTCACGAGGGAAGAACCGATCTGGGAACGCAACCTGAAACTACTCCCCATTGACAGGGCCTACTCAGGCGGCCCTACTACCTTTCCATTGTTGAAAACCAGATATGTGCGACCCCTTTCAATTGATATGAGGCCAACTCCATACACTCAAGTCCATTTACCCCCATAACCTGGGTGATCTTCGCAATCTCATCAATAAACTCATGCAGGTCCTCATCTACTTTTGACCCAAGAAACTCTGGCGGGTTCATTCTTAAGAAATCCCTGACTCGAGCTTCCACCGCATTTCCATTTTGCGGGACATATGCCACTACCTGTTGGTTGACCTGAGTGGTCAAGGCATACACTAGCATCTGAATAGCTGCCCTAAATTCAACATGGGCAACCGACTCTGGTGCATGGTGCTCCTGGACTGGTGGGGCTTGTTGGTTCCCGTGTTCAACACCATCCTCTTGGCCACTTCCATTACCATTCCTCCTACCGTTAACTCTGCGGAGAGCCATGATTCTGCAATCGTGAATAGCACGAATTATAAGGATAGGGAGACATTTCATCGCATGACATAGATCATGAATGAACGGAACATTTCCTAAATGTATCATAGCCTCTTTGTCATAAGTATGGTGCGCTTCACACCCATGAAAAAGACTCTACTTAATGCGGCTTTCAGACACCCTAGGACACTTCAAACCTATTGCAATGATACCAAGTTTTTCATGACCCAAGCATTGGCTCAGATATGACACAGGACAAGGAGCCTCGATAGACCCTAAGTCGACCCATGGCATGAACATTCATCTAAATAAATCAATAGAGCAGAAGAAATAACATGATAATTGTTCGCTCCCAACTACACGCAAGTGCACGTGGTCTTACAAGTAGTAAAGTGGCTTTATTTCAAGCCAAGTATCGATCCCATAGGGAGTGTAATATGGAAGTAATTTTCCTAATTGTTAGCAAACCATTTTGTTATGCAGGTAGACAACCAAAATAAATAATGCTTTTGAGTCAAGATTAATAGTTAATGTGAACCTAACAGAATATTGTAAGTTAAAGTCTGAACAATAGCAACGAACAAGCTGAGGTTAAGGAAAACATGCAGGGATGTAATTTATTAATTAAAGTTCAGTCAATCTTCTCTTCGGTTGTTAGTCAGGAATTAATAACTCATGGATTGGATCTTTGGACTCCTCACCAATTAAAGAATCACGAGACTTACATTACAAATTTTTGTGATGCAAAAACCCCATGTTCTAGCTATACATAACAAATTCCATAAATGACCAAATATGACATTACAAATATATTTCTATTCTGAACGCAAATCTTCCCTTAATTTCTCAACCAAGACAAGAACATATTCCACCAATTCACATTTATCCAATTAGTCTCCCTTTCAGAATCGAAATTGGAATTGTAGAATATACATTAACATTGGCCAAACATTAACGTAGTAAAAGCAAGAATTGGTAGAATAACCATTATAGAGAAGATAAAAACTGAAATAATCATTAATTACATTCTTCTGCAATTATCCTCAACCTCAGCAAGAGGTGAATTAGCCACTCATTTGCAGATTAAACATCTTCAAACAAGTAGAAATCATACGAGCAATTTAAATTAAAGAGGACAAGGAAGAGAATTAACCCTAGGAATTCTTCTTCTAAATTGCCTGCTATCCACGTTCTTGCTCAAAATGTTAGATACTTTAAAATAAAACCTAAGTGTGCTATTTATACAAGTGAGAATTTTTTCCCGGAATAACTGGCAACGTGGCACGGAGTGTATCGCTGAGCATCATCTCCATGCCACGGCCCTGTCGCGGTGCCTCACTGGAACTCAACTTCCAGGTAATTTTCTTCAGCGTGGCACAGAGGTAAACGCGGAGCTTAGGCTCCGTGACACGGTTCCTTCGCGCACCTCCACTGGAAATCAAGTTAAAATTCCTTCTAGGCAGAATGCTTCCATGATGGCAGCGTGACACGGCCTCCATCGCGGAGCACCAAACTTGGCCAATTTCCTTGTCGACTTCCGTTTCTTGCTTCCGAGTCCATTTCTACACTTCACCAACTTGTAGATTATCTTCCAAAAATTCCTTCTCGACTGTAAAACAATACTAATCATGTTGGTTAGTATAAATCCACATTTACATACAAATCATATGAGAATGTACACATAAAAGTGGATAAACAAGTAGAAATGAAGCATGAAAGTATCACTTGGGCATGCAATTATGCCCAAGATCACCTACCCCACACTTAAAACCTTGTTCGTCCTCGAACAATCCTTTCACATCTCATGCAATTGAAACTCACACATAGCTAATTTGGCGAGACCATTCAAGCTATGGCTATAAGGATTATTTAAGATAGCAAATCATCAAGAGAGCATGCATGGTTTCATAAATTTAAATGAAATAAACCACATTAAGGCCTCCTAACCTCAAGAATCGACTCTCGATCTTGGCAAACTCATGCAAATCGACCAATCAAGACATCTGACATGAATGTTATCTCTCATTAAGCATGTGCCCTCACAACACAGGAGAGTTACCCCATGTTCACTCACAAATTTTCCAAAGCACTACATGTAGGGGTATGTGAATAAGATTACGCTAGCTCTCCCAAAGAATGCACATGCATCATGTCATGCCAAAAGCTTGCCCTTAGTGTTTTACTCGACTAATTTTAGGTTGCATGACGTAAGATCACGTAGGACTTAATGGGTTGTAATGTAAGCTAAGGAACTAGTAAATACTGGGCTAACCAATAATAGTAACTACCTTCCCCAAGCGCTTTTAATACATCCCACATTCATTACGGACATTGCTTCTTCCTCAATCCTCTCACTCTTGAATTGTCTCCTTGTTTTTGTTCCCATTTCTTTAGGCACACTCGACTTACTAGCAAAGAGTATTTAAGCAACTTTTTTCATTCATTGATTTTCTTACTCTCTAATAATAATTAATCAATTCCAAACAAGTTCACCTTTGTCCTTTTCTTTAACTTCCACTTTCCCTTCCGTTTCAAGCTTCTCACTCCTTCACTCTTTCAGAAAATTATTTTTTTTACTTAAGCGCTTAGGAGTTTTTGATCAAATTCATGGCTAATGAGAAAAAAGGATTAAGCTTGGGTTGCATCTAGCAAAGAATAGGCTAAAGGCTCAATGGGGCTAACTAGGATTTAACATTCAAGGTGGGTACGATAAGGGAGAAAACTTTGGTTCATTCAAAGAAATGCCTACATCCTTTCCTACAATCCATATCCTTTATTTGGTTTAATATACACACCAGGAAAGTTCTAGACACTTCACAATAGCATGGAATATTCAGAAACTCACACTCACTGCACATGCTCAACTTAAGACATATTCACAGACTCTTCATTCAGTTAATTACAAGAATTCAATAATTAAGCCTTGATCACACCGAGTCGAATTCTAGGGCCTAGGTATCTCAACATGTTTAACACATTTGCATGCTTCCTTACAAATCACACTTGCATCTTCCAATCATGTGTAGCACATAACAAGAATGTCGAACCATTAATTAGCTACACGTTTGGAAAACAAATGAAAGAAAAAAATCTAAACCTATCGACTAAATTTCCCTTAAGACGGTCGTCATCTATCTGTCATAGGCAACAATCGCTATATAAGACGTCGGTTCAAGGGGACTATTCTCGGGAAAAGCACCAAAAACAAAAATCGAGAAACCCAAACAAAAAATCGATAGAAAAAAGGAAAAAAATAAATATAATCAAAAAATTTACACATAACTTCCATAAGCAGCTTACTATTTATTACATCACCAGCTACCACAGATTCATCAGCCACATAAGATGAAACATAGAGTCACAGAGTAACAAATAGCACATCCACAAAAGCACAAATATAAACAGCCTTTCTATACTAGCACCTAACTACTCCCACCCCACACTTAATCGGAACATTGTCCCCAGTGTTCACATATCTGCAATTAAAAACAAAGTTTGGGTGGTGTAACTCCCTGATCAATCAAAATAGTCAATCTTGTCATCAGGTGCCAGTGCCTCATCGCCAAGATCAAAATCGCCCCCGCCGTCTTCTTCCGACTCAATGTTTGAGTCCTCCCGGCGTATTTCCTCATCAGTAGGGGTGTCGTCATCAACTAGTTCTACAAATCCAGGCCCAACTCTGCATAAAGCTCGGGCATGCTCATTGAATGGATAATCCATGTCGAGCTGCAACATTTCATCCTCCGTAGCAGGCCTTCCACCAATGCGTAGTTGCAACATCTGCATCCCATACATTCGGGCCATGTATTGATCATCCTGAGCATATCGCTTGGATAGTGTAAGCACAGACCCGTATGTATTATCAGGTGCTTTGGTTTTAGTGACATCCAAAGCACGCCGGTCAATTTGAGGAATATAGTCTAGGGCCTCTTCTTCAATACCATGGCCCCTGAGGAAAGCAGTGAGAAAACCACCGAAACCATACCTATGCCCTTGATGAAGTCTGGGTTTCTTCATGGCGGAAACAATTACCACTCCAACATTAATCTCTAGTCCTTTCATCAACACATACACCAAACAAACTCTGTCCCTAGTGACATCAGTCATGTGCACCCCCAGGATCAGGCAAGTACATACTATCTTCAACCAGATCCTCGCTTCTCTGTTCATTTGGGAGTATGGAAATGTCAGGTGATACCCTCTTTCCTTGTGACAACTCCACCTAGCTACCGATCGAGCTCCACATAAAGTGCGTCTGATATCTGTGTATGGTGGATTGATGTTCAGCTAGCGGAGGACATGAGCGTCTATGTCCCGCGCCCCCAGGATTGCATTTAGATGTTGTGGTTCAAAAGTAACCACCTGGCCTCTGATCTTGATGGTGTGGCTGCGCAAAGTCAGGTTCCAGTTAGTGTAGAATTCCTGGATAAGATGGAGATTGAACTCTTTGGGTTCTTCAAAAATGAAGTTTAACCCAGCAGTATCAATCTTATGTAGGATCCTTGGGAATTCCTGTGCTAGTGGTTCCCGTGCTATTTGTTCCTCCGGGAAATACTTGGTTTCCTTGTGTTTGGAATACCATTTCTTTCCCTCATCTGTCACCCATCTTGTTCCATATTGTCTGTGTTGCCCTCAAGGAACAGATGGTGCTGCTGGTACTGCTACACCAATTCTTACTCTTTTTCTGCTGGCGCCAGATGTGGATGCACCTTCGCCTTTATCCTGCCTTCCAGACATTTGTCCTGTGCATTCAAAAACATATAGTTCAAATGTTATTCAAGGCATAGTTGGCTACGACTAAGGTTGGGCTTAACTCGATCACCCCACACTTAGTCGTTAGTCGTAACCAATACAAATTGACACGAACAACCACCTATCTTCAGCTCGTATTTACCAAATGCTTTAGTGCATTCATACAAATAGATGGAATGGTTTCATTGTACTACTCAGACTTCATACAATGCATTATGAAAATTCATCCATCTTTTCATTTACAACATCATGATCAATTCTTACTTTATGCACCCACCTATGGGATTTTCCTACTTTCATTCCCCCCGCTTTAATCTGCACGCTCACACATTCACAATTCAAGCACAAAAAAAATTCTTTTTTTAAACTCCAACACAATCCACACAATTTTCTAACTTAAGTTTTCAACATATACTCAATTATCCAACTCAAGTTATCAACAAATGCTCAATTTTTCAAGTCAATCTTTCAACCCATACTCAATTTCCCAAGCCTAGGTATCAACAATGGAAGAATTTCAGCACACGTCATGTAATTATTGAGTTCTAAGCACAAAGTAGTACAAAATAAACATTCATCAATGGCTCAAACAATCACATACCTCCTCAATACCTTAGGGCGGATTTTCCTCGCAAAATATGCACAAGGTTTGAATTTTTCTTCTAAAATTGAAAGAAAATGGAAGAACATACCTTACCTAACACGATTGAAATGAAATTTGTGGAATATGTTGAGTACTTCCGTGCCACGCTTGAGGGAGAAGGGGGATTGGCGTTTTTGTCATGGAGATGTGAAGAAAAGTGGGAAAAATTGGGGTTTGGGGTGTTAGAAATGGGTAATTCGCGCGGGTCAACCCGATGACCCGAGGTGACCCGACGTGCACTTTGCCTCAACGTGTCACGGAGGCCATCGTGGAGGCTAGGCTCCGTGACACGGAGCCAACGCGGAGGCTTTCTGGAATTTTTTATAAATTCAAGATTGAAGCCTCAACGTGTCACGGAGGGTAATGCGGAGGTCCACCTCCGTGACACGGAGCCAACGCGGAGGCTCTCTGGAGTTGTCCCTAAGTTTTATTTTCTTACCTTGATTTTTCACTTGCACTTTTGTATTTTGGCCCTCCAGTTCACCTGAAAATCATCCAACGACAATAATTTGTTAGAAATCAGGGGTTGCCTCCCAATTGTTGCTAGCCCTTTTCTTTTTTTTCCTCTATTTTTTTTGAATATTCCTAACTAATCTATTACATTACACTCACGGGTTGCCTCCCGTACAACACCTGGTTTACCGTCGCGGCTCGACGCTTTTCATCCTTACTCATCGACTAAAGTGATAGATGTCTTCTCTCGAATGACGTCTTCACCCCAGTAGTGCTTACATCTTTGTCCGTTCACCAAAAATGTGGCAATTTTATCCTCTTGCCACAATTCAACTGCCCCCTGTGGGGTCATTCTCACAACTTCAAACGGCCCTGACCACTTGGACTACAACTTCCCTGGAAAGAGTTTCAACCTCAAGTTGAACAGCAAAACTTTTTGCCCTGGCTCAAAGTTCCAATGGACCATGTGCCTGCCGTGCCACCTTTTAGTTTTCTCCTTGTAGCATTTAGCACTTTCATAGGCGTGCCAACGAAACTCGTCTAACTCACTCAGCTGCATCAATCTCTTCTTTCCTGCTAGCTCAGGATCCATGTTTAGCTTTCTTACGGCCCAATAAGCTTGATGTTCCAGCTCCACAGGTAGATGACATGCCTTCCCATAAACCAATCTATATGGAGAAGTCCCTATGGGTGTCTTGTATGCAGTTCTGTAAGCCCACAATGCATCGTTAAGTTTGCTTGCCTAATCAATTCGTTGTGCGTTCACTGTTTTCTGTAGAATTTGCTTAATCTCCCTGTTTGACACCTCTACTTCCGGCTAGTTTGGGGATGATACGCTGTTGCCACTTTGTGCCGCACCCCATACTTAGCTAGCAAGTTTCTGGACCCTGCATTCACAAAATGTGCCCCTCCATCACTGATAATAGCTCGGGGCGTACTTAACCTGGTGAAAATCTGCTTCTTTACAAATTTTGTCACCACCTTGTTGTCTTTCTTGGGACAGGCTACTGCCTCAACCCACTTAGACACGTAGTCCACTGCTATCAAGATGTAATGATTACCAAATGACGGTGGAAATGGGCCCATAAAGTCTATCCCCCATACATCGAAAACCTCAACTTCTAATATCTTATGCAATGGCATCTCCTGTCTCCTGCTGATTGTTCCTATTCTTTGACATCTATCACACATTTTGACATAAGCTGTAGCGTCTCTGAACAGTGTGAGCCAAAAGAAATTGGACTGCAGCACCTTGTGAGCTGTTCGCTCTCCTCCATGATGACCTCCATACAGCGATGAATGACAACTCCTCAGCACTTCTGCAATCTGACTTTCTGGAATGCATCGCCTATTCACTTGGTCTGGTCCTTGCTTGAACAGGTACGACTCATCCCACATATAGTATTGGGACTCATGCCTCAGCTTCTTTCTTTGTTAAGTGGTCGCCTCCGATGGGTATACTCCACTTACCAATAAGTTCACAATATATGCATACCAAGGGAGTTCTGCTTCCTTTATTGCCAAGAGTTGTTCATCCGGGAACTCTTCTTGGATGCGCTCACCTTCCTGCACATGTGAATGGCTCTCCAATCGCGATAGGTGGTTTGCAACCTGATTCTCACTCCCCTTTCTGTCTGGGATCTCCAGATCAAACTCTTGCAGCAATAAGATCCACCTGATTAGCCTGGGCTTCACATCCTTCTTGCCAAAAAAGTACCGAATTGCTACATGATCAGTATATACCACCAGTTTCGACCCCACCAGATAGGATCTGAACTTGTCAAATGCAAACACTAAAGTCAGCATCTCCTTCTCCGTGACTGTATAATTGACTTAGGCAGCGTCAAGTGTTTTGCTTGCATAACAAATGGAATGAAAAATCTTACTCCTACGCTGCCCCAATACAGCTCCTACAGCCACGTCACTTGCATCACACGTCAACTCAAAAGGATGTTCCCAATCAAGAGAAATGAGAATAGGCGCTTCCACCAGCTTCTTTTTTAGCTCCTCGAATGCTTCTACACATTCCTTGTTAAATTCGAACTTCACCTCTTTTTCTAGCAACCGGCATATCGGTCTAGAAATTTTTGAGAAGTTCTGGATGAACCGTCTGTAAAACCTAGCATGTCCTAGAAAGCTGCAAACACCCTTCACTGACACTGGTGGCAGTAGCTTTTCAATCACCTCAATCTTTGCACGATCGACTTCTAACCCTCTGCAGGACACCTTATGGCCAAGAATGATACCCTCCTTGACTAAAAAGTGGCACTTTTCCCAGTTGAGCACCAGGTTTGAGTCTTCACATCGAGCTAACACCCAGTCAAGATTCTGCATACACACAGCAAACGAATTACCGAAAACAGAAAAGTCATCCATAAATACCTCGACAAAATCTTCCACCATATCATGAAAGATCGCCATCATGCATCATTGGAATGTGGCTGGTGCATTTCATAGACCAAATGGCATTTTCCTGAAAGCATATGTCCCATAAGGACATGTAAAAGTGGTCTTCTCCTGATCCTCCGGTGCTATGGCTATTTGATTATAGCCGGAATAACCATCCAGAAAAAAATAATATTCCTGACCTGCCAACCTATCCAAAATCTAATCAATGAATGCAATAGGATAATGATCTTTCCTCGTGGCCTCATTGAGCTTCCTGTAATCCATGAAAATTCACCATCCCGTGACTGTGCGTGTGGAATTCAGCTCATTCTTTTCATTGGTGACCACGGTCATCCCTCATTTCTTCGGAATGCACTGAACTGGGCTAACCCATTCACTGTCTGAGATAGGATATACCACACCTGCATCAAGCCACTTGATCACTTCCTTTCTGACTACGTCTTTCATCACCGGATTCAACCTCCGCTGATGTTGCACGGTTGGCTTGGTTCCTTCTTGCATAAATATCTTGTGCATGCAAAAAGCTGGACTAATCCCCTTGATGTCCGACATCTACCAACCCATTGCTCTCTTCCGCCTCTTAAGGACCACCAATACATCTTTCACTTGTGCATATGTCAGTTTTGTTGAAATGATGACTGGCAAGGTGTCATCTTCACCCAAAAATACATACTGCAGATGTGGAGGCAATGTCTTTAACTCTAATTTCAGTGCCTCCTCAATTGACGGCCTTGGCGAAGGTTCCAAGGACCTCTTCAACGGTTCAAAGTCCTGCTTCCTGAAGAACCATTTTGGCTCATTCAAAGTCTGCACCATCTCATATGTAGCACTGTCCCCAAAATGATCATAGCCCACCAAGGCTCTCTCCAATGGGTCCTGTGAGTCAACAATCTGAAGGGTCGATTCCTGATTTAAAACACTGATTGCTGATAGCTGCTCATAAATGGCCGGTAGCTTCATGGACTTGTACACATCAAAAACCTCTACTTTGTCATGCGCTCGCATGGTCAGCTGCCCAGCAGCCACATCGACTAAGGCTCGCCCAGTTGCCAAGAAGTGACGTCCCAAAATAAATAGGACTTCCGCATCTGCTCAAAATCCAGAATTATAAAATCCATCGGGAAAATGAGGGAGCCAACTTGCGCTAGAACATCCTCCACAATACCATCAGGTCTGGCCAACGAACGGTCAGCTAGCTGCAAGATCACAGTAGTGGGTCTAGGGCTGCCCAGCCCCAGCTTCTTAAACACTGATGTTGGCATCAAATTTATGCTTGCTCCCGAATCACAGAATCCGCGAGCTTGAATAGACTGCCCAATTGTAATCTGAATAGTGAAGCTCCCAGGATCCTTGAGCTTTGTCGGTAATCTATTCTGTATTCGGGAGGTGCACTCCTCTGAAAGCGCCACTGTAGCATACTCCGTCAATCTGCTTTTGTTTGCTACAATGTCCTTGATTTACTTGGCATATTTCAGCACTTCCTGCAAAACATCAACTAAAGGAAAATTAATATGTACCTGTTTCAAAACTTCCATGAATTTCTCAAAGAAAGCTTCCTCCTTGTGCTTTTTCAATCTCTAAGGAAAAGGGGGCGGTGGTCTTTCTATCTCGGCTGCCTTTTCCTTCCCCCTCACATCATCATGTCCTTCATCCTTTTCTGTCGCTCCAGATTGCTGAGGTGGCCTTTTCGGTTCCACCTCCTTGAGTTGAGTTCCACTCCTGGTAGTAACTGCATTGACCTGCTTAGGATTTGGGTCTGTATCACTAGGTAATCCTCCCCTTGGCCTAGTATTTTGGGCTCCAGCTAACTGTCCCAACTGATACTCCAATGCCTTTGTAGCTAACTACTGATTTTTCATATCAGCTGTCAATTTTACCTAATCAGCCTGCATCTGTGCCTAGTTAGCTATTATGGTTTTGAGCATAGCCTCGATATTGCTGGACTGAGGAGGTGCATTATTTCCTCTGAACTGTGACTGAAATTGTGTTGACCACCTTGATTTATGTGCACGCCCTGATTTGAACTCTGACCCTAATGACTATTACTCCACCATGAAAAATTCGGATGATTCCTCCAATTTGGGTTGTAACTGTTGCCATACTGCTGATTACTGCTCCTCTGGGCGTTTCCAAAAAAATTTGCCGAATCTGGATTGGCACCACAACACTCAGCTGAGTGTTCACTACTTCCACAGACTTCACACCATACCTGATGAACTGCATTGACTGTTGCTTGTGTCTGGATCAAGCTCATACTGCTGAAATGGGTATTAAGTTGATTTTGCAAAGTAGCTATCTGTGCAGCGATAGTTGTGAAACCATCCACCTTAAAGACCTCTGCGGCTTTCTTTGCTCCTCCTCGAGTTGAATCCGCCTTCCATTCTGGATTTCCCTGTGAAATACAGTTTAATAAAGTGTAAAGCTCTTCGTAGGTCTTCTCCAATGCCTGCCCACTAGCTGCTGAATCCAACAATATCTTAGTATGCGGTTCCAAACCCTCAATGAACGTATGCACCAACACCTCATTAGCCTGGTGATGATGGGGGCAATCTATAAGCATAGACTTGAATCTTTCCCAAGCTTGATACAAATTCTCACCCTCTTTTTGTTTGAAGCTTAGAATCTGACTCCTAAGCTTTGCAGTCTTCCCTGATGGAAAGAATCGTATCAAAACCTTCCTTGCGAGGTCATCCCAAGTAGTGATAGAATTTGGTGGTTCAGCTTCAACCACCTCTTTGCATCCCCCAACAGTGAAAACGGGAATAATGTAAGCCTCACATAGTGGGATGATACTCCAGCGGGGATATTGGTGTCACTTATCTCCAAAAAATTTTGGAGATGTTGCGGATCTTCATGAGGGAGACATGTAAATTGCTCGCTGGTGTGCAATAACTGCACCATATTATGCTTGAGTTCGAATCTCCCTCCTGGCTCCGGTCTGTGAATGTTAGATGTTACATTATTTGCATGTGGGATTGCCACTTCGCAGACCGGTCTTCCTGCCATCTCTTCGGGCACTAAAACTGCCCTTACTATTGCTGGTTGTTGTTGTTGCTCCAGAGTTGCTCTCCTTATAACTGCAATTTCATTTCTACAGCTTCCTTTTCTGTAGATGAAATTATCTCTCTGGTTCTAACAACGGATCCACCAACTCCTTATCCCTTTCCAGCGTTCAGAAACAATTTAGTACCTGCAAGAGAAAGGCTAAGATCAAGTCGTCAACACTTGTATCAAACTTGTAAACTAACACTAAGAAAATTAAATAACCAATTGCCAGTCCCCGGCGATGGCGCCAAAAACTTGTTCGGTCCCAACTACATGCAAGTGCACGTGGTCGTACAAGTAGTAAAGTGGCTTTATTTCAAGCCAAGTATGGATCTCACAGGGACTATAATATGGTAGTAATTTTCCTAATTGTTAGTAAACGATTTCGTTATGCAGGTAGACAACCAAAACAAATAATGCTTTTAAGTCAAGATTAATAGTTAATGTGAACCTAAGTGAATATTGTAAGTTAAAGTCTGAACAATAGCAACGAACAAGCTGAGGTTAAGGAAAACATGCAGGGATGTAATTTATTAATTAAAGTTCAGTCAATCTTCTCTTCGGTTGTTAGTCAGAAATTAATAACCCATGGATTGGATCTTTTGACTCCTCACCAATTAAAGAATCATGAGACTTACATTACACATTTCTGTGATGCAAAAACCCCATGTTCTAGCTATTCATAACAAATTCCATAAATGACCAAATATGACATTACACATATATTTCTATTCTGAACACAAATCTTCCCTTAATTTCACAACCAAGACAAGAACATATTCCACCAATTCACATCTATCCAATTAGTCTCCCTTTCAAAATCGAAATTGGAATTCTATAATATACATTAACATTGGCAAAACATTAACGTAGTAAAAGCAAGAATTGGTAGAACAACCATTATAGAGAAGATAAAAACTGAAATAATCATTAATTACATTCTTCTTCAATTATCCTCAACCTCAGCAAGAGTTGAATTAGCCACTCATTTGCGGATTAAACATCTTCAAACAAGTAGAAATCATACAAGCAATTGAAATTAAAGAGGAAAAGGAAGAGAATTAACCCTAGGAATTCTTCTTCTGAACTGCCTGCTATCCACGTTCTTGCTCAAAATGTCAGATACTTTAAAATAAAACCTAAGTGTGCTATTTATACAAGTGAGAAATTTTTCCCAGAATAACTGGCAACGTGGCACGGAGTGTACCGCGGAGCATCATCTCCGTGCCACGGCCCTATCGTGGAGCCTCACTGGAAATCAGCTTCCAGGTAATTGTCTTCAGCATGGCACGAAGGTAAACGCGGAGCTTAGGCTCCATGACACGGTACCATTCGCACCTCCACTGGAAATCAAGTTAAAATTCCTTCTAGGCAGAATGCTTCCGCGATGGTAGCGTGACACGGCCTCCATCGCGGAGCACCAAACTTGGCCAATTTCCTTGTCGACTTCCGCTTCTTGCTTCTGAGTCCATTTCTACACTTCACCAACTTGTAGATTATCTTCCAAAAATTCCTTCTAGACTGCAAAACAATACTAATCATGTTGGTTAGTATAAATCCACATTTACATACAAATCACATGAGAATGTACACATAAAAGTGGATAAACAAGTAGAAATGAAGTATTAAAGTATCACTTGGGCATGCAATTATGCCCAAGATTAATAATCTTACTGGAAGTCTGAAATAAGCATAACATAATAAATACACGAATTTGAAGCTGAATATATTCTAATTTCTGAAAAGCTTCTAAGTTTGATGATTTGATGGGAAAAGACCCCAACTAACTCTCTAATACTAAATCTGAAAGTACATAAATATCTGAAAGTGAAAGGTCCTCGGGAGATGAGGACTCACCGTTAAGCTAGGTGCTAACTCTGGAACTTGCTACTGATGGGGTTGAGACTGAGTGTCGAGGCCTGTATCATGAAATGATATAGCATAGAGTATGCGGTTAGTACGTGGAATGTACCGAGTATGCAAGGTAAGTAAAATTGCTTAAATAAGTAAAATCATTTAAAACATGCATAATGTGAAACATAAACAAAATAAGAAGCTGTGAATAGGGTTGGCATGCTATCTTTCTGAAAACACGATCTCAATATAACATAACATCATAACTGAATCAATTGACCTAGAGCTAAAATTTGATAGTTATAAATGAAGCTGAACATTGGGTCAAACCTGCTATAAAAAATATATATAGCTATATATATATATATATATATATATATATAACATGAGTGATAAACATGCATAATTCAAATTGTGTGTCGTGATTTTACGGGACTTTCAACGCTTAAAACCAAGAAATTATGCACATTCTAGGTATGTTTATATAGGTATGATGTGTTTTGTGTTTAATGATGCAGGAAAACAGGTTCGGAAGTGAACTAGGAAAATTTATGTTGAAAATAACTTAAAGGGTGACTGCCAGGCACTTCACGAGTCGTTGGCAGGAGGCATGACTCGTTGTTGAAGCCGTGGGAAAAAGATGAAGTTTATAGATGCGGAGACAGTGTACTTGAAGGGTTGAGGGCATGACTCGTTACATCTGGTAACGAGTCGTGAAGTCAGTCGTGAGGACTGAAGAATTAATATTTCCAATGTAGCCAGTGGAGTTGACGACAGACTTAATGATTCGTTACTTGACTAAATGACTCGTTGGCAAATCACTGGAACCACTAGAAGGTGCACTGGAATTTTGAAGGAGTTAGACCACGAGGGACCTAACAACTCGTGCCCAGGCACGATGAGTTGTTAGGTGACCCGTTGCCACAATTGGGTACGATGTTGAGGACGACTATTTTAAGCAAGGCACAACTAGTCAGAGGAACCAATGAATCATCACCAAGCCCATTGCCACTACCGACCTGATTTTCAATTTTAGTTAGGAAAAGGTTTTCTTGGAACTATAAAACACAGTTTAGGTTTATTTTCGAGGAGAAGCTGATTATTATTAATTTTCAAGTAGGATTTTGATGTTGTACGATTATTCTTGAGTCAATAAACAAGGTTTACAATATTGTTCTTGAATTTGAGGATCTAAAGCAACATTGGAATTTATTCATCAACTTTGGAGTTTTATTCAATCTACTCGATTTTTCTTCTACAATAATTTGTAAGTTGCAATTATGATTTATTCAATATTTTGTGATTGTTGTCATACAAACATGAGTAGCTAAACCCATAACTAGGGTTGTGGGAACCAAGATGAATTAACACACATAGGTTAAATACTTAGTGATTCTTGAACGGGGTTTAACGCATATATTGTTTTTCCCTTCATTTTGATTGATTCTTGACAGTTGCAAATGTTAGGACTTGCATTATTCTTACTTACTGGACCAAGGAGGTAATGAATGGGAAAAGGGATTAACAATGGAGATTTGAGGCTATCAACCCTCATCTAATAGCTTGAACTTTTCTGGGGATAGCTAATCTGATATTAATGGTAAGGGTCAATTAAAGTACACCCATATATGGACCAACTTGTGTGGTGATAGTAATCTAAATAGGGGACCAACCATTTAGGTGAACTTAACTTATTGATATTGCATGTTAAACACCAAAATAGATCACTAATGTATAAGCCTTGTGGTTATGAAATCTTGGGGATCACAATCCTAGTCAAGTCGTTAATTGAATACAAACCGAATTTGATCTAACTTTTCACTAGTTTTACTTTTGTTTATTATTCCTTTTCTTTCCCCTTCGAAAATAAGTAAATCAATAGTAACAGTTGTTCGCATTAACTTAAGTTCTTATCATATTCCCTGTGGGATCGCCTCAACCTTTTTTAGGTTCTATATTTTACAATCGACCGCTTATATCTCAATTGCGAGGTGTAATTTAGGCCACATCAAATTTTGGCGCCATTGCCGAGGAATACGACTAAGGCTTTTGTTAATTGTGTTTGCTTTACTATTGGTTCTTATTTCTTTTTTATTTTTCTTTTGTTGTTGTTTTTGTTGCTTAACAGGTCTTAGGTTTGTGCATGCCCGATACTAGGAGCCAAGGAAATCCCCTAGTTCCAATTGATCACGAACTTGAGCAGACATTAAGAAACCTGAGAAGAATGGCCAACATCCAAGAGCAAGAAACTGTGGACCAAGCCATAGAGAGAATGTTGGCTGAAGAGCAAGCTCGGTCTAGAGATCGTGAGTTAGCTAGAGTTGCTGAAGAGCAACATCTAGCTGTAGAAGCAGAGCAAGCTAGATGACCAAGAGGTCCAAAACACCAGAGACACTGGTATTTTGATGAGGAGGATGATGCTGATATAGACGAAGTCGGTGCCACTGGAGTTATAGTCCCTCCTCCTTTGCCTGCTGGGGCAAAGTTTGACATTACCAGTGCAATAATCCAACTTCTTAATATGAAGGGAATATTTGCGAGTCATGCATCCGAGATGCCAACGGTCACTTGACAAATTTTGTGGGTATATGTAAGGCATACAAATAATCGGGGGTGAGCCAGGACGCAACCAAACTGAGATTATTTCCATTCTCACTAGGGAGTGAGGCAACGATGTGGTTGGCTGAGCTGCCGAATGATTCCATCACAACTTGGAGAGAGCTTAAGAGAGCTTTTCTTGAAAGGTTCTTCCCACCATCCAAAGCGTTGCAGTTGAAAGATGAAATATATAACTTCAGACAACTAAATTCTGCGGCACTCCATAAAACCTGGCTACGTTTAAACAAAAAGCTCAAAAGGGTGCCAAATCACAGGATTTCAGATGATACATTATTGGAGATATTTTGTAGGTCTCTGGATGCCAACACCTAGGCAGTGGCTGATACCGTCTTCAGAGGAACCTTTATGAGTCACACTTATGCAGAGGCTGCGGAGCTGCTAGACAGGATCACCAAAACCAACCGAGCTTGGCACACTAGAGAGTCAGAGATTCCAGTTGGTTCTATGTGGTTGGCACGTCTGCAAAATAGAGGAGAAAAGATGAGGAGCGTGATCAAGATATTGCAGAGATAAAGACCACCATGGGGTTTCTTGCCAAGCACTTGATGGGAGTAGGAGCAGAAAAGGTAAATATTGTGGGTTCTAAGGGAAAGGCCCCCGAGAAATGATGGATGTGAATCTGAGTTTGAAGAGGAAGCTAATTATTTAAATAATCAGATGGTGGGTTTCTGGACCAACATCCAAGGGTCTAACCAAGACTCTTGGTGTCAAGGTCAAGGTAACCAAGGTCGTAAATTTTACAAGGATAATAATTACAATCGGGGCCAATACCTAGATAATGGAGGCTGGAAGAAGCAATAGGAGTTCAAAAATGATAGAAGCAGTCTGTATGTTCCCCCAAGAAACTGTGATCCAGAGTCCAGTGGTTCAAGGGTTGAGGACATGCTCTCCAAAGTACTCAAGAATATGGAGACAACCGATGGCCACTTTAAGGAGCTCCGCGCTTATATTTTTGGTTTAAATCAAAAGGTGGAGTCACATACCGTGGCGATCACGCAGATTGAGCAGCAAATGAACCAGATGTCTATTGCAATGAATCAGAGGCAGAAAGGCACACTTCCCAGCAAAACAGTGCAAAATCTGAAAAATGACAGTCATTGCATGGCTGTTACTACTAGGAGCGGGAAGGCCATAGTTGATCCTCCGAGGCTAGTTGTAATTAAGGAATTAGAAACCACCATATTGATGAAAGATGATGGTGTAGTCGATTTCGAAAACCAAACTTTGGTTGGGGATTCAGATGTGCAAACTGCTCTAAGTAATGCAAAGGAGCAAGGAGCTGCCCATGGGAAGGATAAGGAGGCACAACAAAAACTTACATCAATCCCTAGACCTCCTCCTCCTTATCCACAGCGTTTGAAGAAGAAAGCCAAATATGGGAAGTATCAAAAGTTTATGACTATTCTTAAGCAGCTGTCTCTGAACATCCCATTAGTTGAGGCACTTGAGCAGATGCCCGATATGCCAAATTCTTGAAGGACCTTGTCAATAGGAAAAGTACTGTAAGTTTAAAACCTGTCGATAATTTGCACCACTATGGTTCCATAACAACACGGGTTCTAGCTCAGAAGAAGGAAGATCTAGGTGCTTTTACTATACCTTGCACCATTGGGGATGTGGAGTTTGCAAGGCGTTTTGTGACTTGGGAGCTAGCATAAATTTGATGCCGCTAGCAGTGTTCAAAAAGATAGGATTGGTAACCCCCACAACGACTACTATGTGGCTACTGATGGCTGACAGAACCATTAAAAATCCGGTGGAGATTTTATTTTATATACTTGTCAAGGTGGAAAAATTTATATTTCCAGCAGACTTCATGATTCTGGACTGCGAAATCGATTATGAGGTCCCCATCATTTTGGGGCGACCATTCCTTGCAATAAGTAGGGCCCTAGTAGATGTGGAGGCAGGCCAGTTAAATTCTGGTTGAACAAAGAGGTCACCTTCAACATTAGACGGACTATGAAACAGCCAAGGGAATTCAGCATAGTCTCAGCACTGGAGGATGGAGACGAATTACTTGAAAAATTCTAAGTAGTCAAGAGACTTGTGTCGTGCCGCGATGTTAAATCAGGCACTGCATGGGAGGCAACCCATGGAGGTATTTTGGTGAAGTCTGAGTAGCCAAAACACCCATATCGTGCCGCGACATTAAATCAAGCGCTTCTTGGGAGGCAGCCCAAGGTGTAAATGTAAGAAAAATCTAGTGTTTACATTTGTTGATGGGTGCAGGTGATTAAGATGGAAAATTTGAAGTTGGAACCAAAATCTAGGACTTAAGTTCTAGTGCAAAAAGTCACTAAATGAGTCGTCGTTTGACCTGACGACTCGTTCATACAAATCGTGAAGAGAACTGCAGAAAACAGGGGAACAATGGGCGACTTAATGATTAGTGTCTTCAAAAACGAATTGTGAGGTCCTCCATCATGTACACAGGATCAAAGGCAGAATTAAAAGGAAAAGGGTGATAACAGCTCAATCAATGAATCGTTGGGAGACCAAACGATTCATTAGGTGACCCGTATAGAAGCTACACTAGTCCAAGGACCACGACTCAGGTCATGACTCGTTGGGTGACACCACGAGTCATTGCTTGATTCATCAGGTCCTAGGTAAGTTTGTTGATCTCCAGTCATGACAAAAAAGGGTACAATGGTTCGTTTAAGCACTTAATGAATCGTCACACTGGGCGTTATAATTTTTAATGAACATATCCGACGATCAAAGATTGGAATTGGGGTAATTTTTAATTTAAAACATCTAAGACCCGATTCTTTTCCTTTTCCAAATTCTCACCATTAAATCCAATACCCCAACAAATTTGAATTTCCCTCGTCCTCTTTTTCTCTCAAATCCCATCAAAAAATCTTTGACATTGCACTTACAATCATTCAAATGCACACACGATTGCACTCCATCTTTGATCAAGTATCTTATGAGTAATCTTCCCATTATATTTGAATATCTTTGCATTTAAACAAGAATTTTTAGGACCCATGTTTTGAATGAAATTGAATTTATTTCGAGTGATATTGTGCTTATGTCAATTTGTGCCTCTTGATGTCAATGAACCCTAGGAAGGTTTTAAAAAATGGATTTCGATTGTATATACACTTGGGTTGGTTTTAGAATGTTAAGTTCTGTGTTTTTGAAGTTGAATAATAGGAAGAAGATGAAGGTGAATGTATGGGTGAACTGAAACTCTTGAGCACGAGCTACATCACGAGTCATTGGATCACCAAACGACTCATTGTGTAGCTCGTCCTGAGTGGGAAAATTAAACCACTAAGGTAGTGTACATAATTACTGAACTAATGACTCATTGCCTTTGGCAATGATTCGTTGGGACCAGTCATCAAGTACACTGGTCCAACATAAAGGAAGTCAAGTTTGTGACAACGAGCGACCTCACGAGTCATTGCCAGTGGCAATGACTCGTTTAGTCACACGTCTGGACCACTGGGAACCAGCCCAAAAATGTTTTTTGTTTCATCTCATATTACATACTAACAATGTTCCACAGGTACAATGGCTCCAAGAGGTACACTGAAGAAGGGTCCAACAAAGAAACAAGCACCTGAGCGCAGTCAACCTTCATACCATAGACTGCATGATGATCTGTCCTCCTCTAAAAAATCAAGTGGCTCTGAGGAAGAATATGACATATCAGAGGAGCAGTTAGTGAGGAGATCAATCAGGGCTAGCGCTCAACAAACTTCAAATCCGACAGCTCTAGTCGATGCTCCCAGTCCACTGGCGAGGGATCCGCCCAGCCGCACTGATGATAATGCCAGGGCTACAGCTACACTTGTTCCCGAGGCTCCCACAGCTAGGCAAAACATAGAGAGAGTTGAAAAATCACATGCTCAGAAAGGGGACTCTGATAATGAACTGACTGAGACCTCGGAGACATCAAACAAGCAACCAAGGAACGTGCGGAGATGGTACATTCATGGTATGCAGGCAATATATAACAGAGATATTTTTCCTAATGAGAAAGCCAATCTGAAGAGGAGCATATACGAGGAGCCAAGGCTTGTCACTACAGGGCTGAAACACCTTCTAGAGCTACAAGCGATATTCGATTAATGTAGGTTCGGTTGGTTGACCGAGCCATCAGGTAGCTACAGCCCGTGCTTAGTCCGAGAGTTTTATGCTACCTAAGAGGCCACTTTGTAGTGTTTGGCATTAGGGGGTCAGGACTGGAAAAAGAGGCCTGCCTTAAATTAGGTGATGGTGCGAGAGACTCTGGTAGATATATCTGAGCGAATAATTTCCAGAATGCTGTATGGGCCAGAGTATCATGCTCCGGTGAACACGATCGAGTTCGACCATAGGCTAATGAGTTGAAGAAAGTCAGGACCAAAAAGTTTAATAGCCAGGAGCTCATCCAGCAGTATACTTGGCTATCTCAAATCATTGCTACAAGAGGTCCACTGGTTAAATGGCTGCACGACACAGAGTCTCAGATAAAGAAGGCCATACTAAACTTTCAGGCAAAATTTTGGTGGTCACTGGTGCGACACAGGCTGGTAACAACTAGTAATGATAATATCCTCTCACCTGGAAGGGAATCTTTGGTAGCAAGTATAATGGAGGGATATTCCATCAATTTCCCGCGGTACATTTCTGAGGAGATTAGAGAGCGGGTGATCAATGACAGTACTACAATCCTCTTTCCCTGCCTGATTGATAGACTCTATCGGGAGTCAAAGGTGCCGGAGTTTCCATCATTTGACCAGAGAGTAGTGGTCAAGAAGATAACTGATATCAGGTTTATTCAAAATAACACAAACCCGGTATCGAGGGCTAGGACTCAAGCAGCTGTATCTGCTGGAGTGACCACATTAGCAGAAGCATTTGGTAGTAGGATGCAGACTGATGCAGCACTGAGTTAGCGGCTGAGCCTTTGGAGGGAAGACAGACAAGTAGCTAGCCTGAGGCTACAGATGCAGCGGACACCTCCACAACTGCTGATGTTCCCGAGTCATCATCTACAGCAGCAACTCCCAGACCACTAGTTGTGTCTCCACAAGCCACTACGGCCGGCCTAGTTACGGTTTCACAGGAGTTTTTGGTAGATATGGCTAGGCGGCTAGCTAAGGCAGAAAAGCAGTAGGCACACATAGCTCTACATGTTAAAGTTCTGATGGAGCAGGTAAACCCGTGGGTGTCGAAAGAGTTGTAGACATTGTCCAGTACTGTGCATGGCCAATTGGATGCATTCGAGAAGAGAATAGATGAGTTCTTTGCACAGTTACAAGCGCCTGAGTTGTCAAGATGGTACTTAGAGCTAGGAGCGCTCGGAGCTGAGGTGCGGAACTTGTTTGCACGATAGGTAGTTGCAGTACCTCTGCTGGTACATCCCGTAATAGATGACGAGTTTGTAGAATAATTACCATCGATTTTCGATTTTATCATGGAGGAGCCGGTGGCACATGATAAGGGAAAGAGGCCTCATGAGGAGGCAACTTTTGATGAGGATGCCTCTCTACTCCGTTAGCAAAACGAGAGCGGAGTGAGGTGGAAAGGGCGCTGCAAGTATCGAGAGGGGAGGCTCGACAGAGAGCCGAGAATGAGGCAGCGAGAGTTCGTGGAGAAGGAACGAGCTCTATTGGATCTGAAAATGCACCGGGTCAAGTCGGTAATGTCGGAGATAACATTGGAGGCATATCTACACCCTCCACCAATCAGGAATCTGACACCTAGGTCGCACAAGTATGTTCCCTATTTCCCTATTTTTGTCGTGTATATATGCATCAAGGACGATGGATTCTTTCTTGATGGGGGTGCGGAGGGATACCTATGCATTCTTTTGTTGAACGTAACCCGAGGGTTTTTCTTGGAGGATATCTTTTCCCTCGAGTGTTCCATATCTAGTAGAACCGACACATTTAGGATTTTATTTTATGTTTTTTTGTGTCAATCGGAAGAAAATTTGGAGAATTGAAGGCAGTAAAGAGCTTAAATAGTTGATTTTTTTGTTGATTGGTAATTTGATACCCCTCGGAAAATTTTTTATATGTATAGGTGAAAGTTGACAAGTATGACCTTTGTGAATCTTTGCATGGCATTGAAACTATGAACATGTTTACTATTGTATGCCTGTACCTGAACTAGCAATTAGTAGAAGTGATGATGTTGACCTGTGCTATGTGTGATTGAGGTTTAATAGCTAAATTTAGTTGTGTGTGTTAGTCTAGAACTTGTCTAGTCAGTCGTACCGAGATAGAGGATAGGAAACTAGGAAAGGATCATAGGTCGTTTTTGATTTATGAGCCCACTTTAGCCTTAAAAGACCTACCAAAAGAGAATAAAAATCCCTTGATCCAAATGTTTGAGCTTAAATTTACCTTTCTCTTTGTTTACACCAATTTACCTTCCTGCTTTTATTAAGAATGAACCTATTTTGGCCCTGGTACCTCCTTGGACATTGTGAACCTCAACTCAGGCAAATCACCTAAGTTGAGGGTGGCTACTATAGGTGTGATTAAGAAGAGTTGGGAGGAACGAAAAATGGGTAATGAAAAAGGAAAAGAATGGGTGAGGTATGCATAGTGAAAAGAAAAGAAAGAAATAAAAAATTATTGTCAAAAAGCAAGAAAAGAAAAGAAAAGAAAAATGTGACATCAATGAGTGCTTGAATAAAGAGAAACCGCATCCGTAGTTGCAAATGCAAAAAGAAAAAAGAAGCAGTTCAAAGAAAAAGGGGAGAAAATTGGAAAAAAAGGTGAAAAGTGGATCCAAGAGGTGTGTAGTGCTAAGGAGGGTTGAGCTACTAATTCCATATGTACCATACCCGAGCCTGAGCCTACGTTACAATCCTAGAAAGTCCTATAGTGATCCTGGTTACTTGTCTGAAAATCGAGGTATTGAAAGTAAAGGCAAACCTATGGTATTGTATGCACACATTTTGAATTTATTTGTGAGAGTGAGTGAATATTACCTAGTATTAAGAGAAAGATATCGAATTGATCATATACACATGTGTGAGTATGGGACTTCTTTGAGGTGAGAGAATTTGGTCAATAAAATCGTCTGCAAACTGTCTGAGTCAGTGTTATAGATTTATGTGCGTGGTTGCAAGTGACAGTGTTTTGCCATGTTTTGATTCCTCTATGTCATGGTTGGAAATTTTACATATGCATAGTGATTTGAGTTGATCCGATGAGGGAGGGGTTAGAAAATTTTTGATGTGTTGAATGAATGTGACTGCCGTAAGTTTCCTAGAGTTCTTTCGATTGAAGCGTCGAAGTAGTTTAGTTTATTTTATTTCATTTTGTTTTTGCCTAAGGACATGTAAAATTTCTAAGTTGAGGATGTCGATGTGCCGTAATTTTACGGCACTTTCAACGCTTAAAACCAAGAAATTATGCACATTCCGGGTATGTTAATATAGGTATGATGTGTTTTGTGTTTAAAGTTGTAGGAAAACAAGTTCAGAAGTGAACTGGGCAAATTTATACTGAAAATAACTGAAAGGGTGACTGCCAGGCACTTCACGAGTCGTTGGCAGGAGGCACGACTCATTGTTGAAGCCGTGGGCAAATGATGAAGTTTGAAGATGCTGAGACAGTGTACCTAGCAGGTTGAGGGAATGACACGTTACATCTGGTAATGAGTCGTTAAGTCAGTCGTGAGGACTAAAGAAGAAATATTTCCAGAGTAGCTAGTGGAGTTGACGACAAATTTAACGAGTCGTTAGTTGACTAAACGACTCATTGGCATATCATTGGAACCAACCATAAGGTGCACTGGAATTTTGAAGGAGTTAGACCACGAGGGACCTAACGACTCGTGCCTAGGCACGATGAGTCGTGAGGTGACCTGTTGCCATAACTAGGTACGATGCTGAGGAGGACTATTTTAAGCAGTGCACGACTCGTCAGAGGACCCAACGAATCATCACAAAGCCCGTTTCCATTGCCGACCTGGTTTCCAGTTTTAGTTAGAAAAAGGTTTTCTTGGAACTATAAAAACACAGTTTAGGTTTATTTTCGAGGAGAAGCCGGTTATTATTAATTTTCAAGTAGGATTTTGGTGTTCTACGATTATTCTTGAGTCAAGAAATAAGGTTTACAATTTTGTTCTTGAATTTGAGGATCAAAAGCAACATTGGAATTTATTCATCAACTTTGGAGTTTTATTCAATCTACTTGGTTTTTCTTCTACGATAATTTGTAAGTTACAATTATGATTTATTCAATATTTTGTGATTGTGATCATACAAACATGTGTAGCTAAACACATAACTAGGGTTGTGGGAACAAAGATAAATTAACACACATAGGTTAAATACTTAGTGATTCTTTGACAGGGTTTAATGCATGTATAGTTTTTCCCTTCGTTTTGATTGATTCTTGATGGTTGCACACGTTAGGACTTGCCTTATTCTTACTTACCGGACTAAGGAGGTAATGAATTGGAAAAGGGATTAACAATAGAGATTTGAGGCTATCAACCCTCATCTAATAGCTTGAACTTGTTCGGGGATAGCAAATCCAATATTAAGGGTAAGGGTCAATTAAAGTACACTCGTATACAGACCAAGTTGCGTGGTGATAATCATCTTAATAGGGAACCAACCATTTAGGTAAACTTAATTTATCGATATTGTATGTTAAACACCGGAATAGATCACTAGTGTATAAGCCTTATGGTTATGAAATCTTGGGGAACACAATCCTAGTCAAGTCGTTAATTGAATACAAACTGAATTTGATCAAAGCATTCAGTAGTTTTACTTTTGTTTATTATTCTATTTCTTTCCCCTTTCGGAAATAATTAACTCAATAGTAATAGCTATTCACATTAAGTTAAGTTATTACCATATTCCCTGTGGGATCAACCTCAACCTTTGTTGGGTTCTATATTTGACAATCGACCGCTTATATCTCAATTGCGAGGTGTAATTTGGGCGACATCATAAATCATGAGGAACAATGGGAGACTCGTCTTTTAACCGACATACCACGATAGAGCTTACGTGGTCCCAACTATCACACTCAAGTGGGTAGAGTCGTCTAAAGACTTGCTCGGGCTAAGGACGATACCATGATTCGATATCAAGCTTGAGTCCCATTCCGGGCAGGGGATAGCTCACAAGGGAGGTCCCAAAGTATATATGATATGTATAAACCTATGTTGGCACGTATTCTTGAGGCATAGGGACGTCTGACCCTTAGCCTGCTCGGTGCTAGACACTACTCCCAAAAAAAACATGCATATGGTCTCCATCATTTTTCAACAAATCTTACCATCGTCTATTGATGAAGCTTAATAATCAAATACATATCAAATTTGAAATCATATATGAGGAGCTTTTTCTCAAACCATACTAAAAACTGAACATAAATGGGAGTCTTAACTCCAAAACCATGCGGTAAGCTTAATTCGGGAAATCATAAATTATACTTGAACATATGGGCATTGCCCAATACTTTAACATGCTTGAAAGTACATAATTCACTTGGAAACATGATTATAAACAGGGGTAACTTGAAAACATGCTTTTCATCAATAATATCTCATCATACTTGAACATTCATCATAAATGGGCATTTTAGTTTATAAAGCTTGAAACATGATTATAATTGAAAATAATGTAAAACTTGCCCATGAATCATAATTCATCAATTAAAACCTACTTGGATCATACCCATGACATAGATTTAGGAATTCCATGCGTCGCGTTAAAACCCCATAGAATCAGCATAGGAATTTTCATGATTTAGAGAGGGATTGGTCATGGGTGTGAACAAATTCACCCATTCGTAACCTTACATACCTGATTACTGTTGATTCTTACACTTCTTTGATTGCCTAAGGAAGATTTGAAGTAGAACCTTGAAGGATTTCCTTGATCACCTCTCTAGACTATTACTCTTACATGCATGAATAGGAATGACTTATAATAGGTTTTTCCCTCTTAAAACCCACTATTCATAGCTTAAAATGAGGTAGTTTATGCCTTAGGATCATAGGAATTACGAAAAAGCCCTTACTAAATTCGCAGGAAATAACTGACTGCCAGTCCAAACGAGGGACTAGACCAGTCGTCTCCAAGGGAAAAAATCGTGGCATCAATCATCAGGTACACGGTCCAACTAATCATTCAGGGTTCATCATGAGGGACCTCACAAATCATTACAGGTGACCATGATTCTTGGTCACCACTCATCACATGCACTGCCTTAACTTCAAATAATTTCCATCCTGTTGACCACAATCCATCCCAGGAATAGTGGTGATTGACCACGACTCGTGGGGACCTTCCGTAGGGTACACTTCCATATTTCTTCACCTTCTTCAGTTCCTTGCCCACGGCTAAGTCAACGAGTCATGGGGAATGATCACGACTCATGGTTAGACCCGTGGGGATTTCAGATTTCAAAAATAATCCAACCCAAGCCTTGAACTTTACCATGAGTCACCTCATGACTCGTGGTCTTCCCCACGGGTCACAGAATGACTCGTTCTATGACCTGGTGAAAAATTTTCAGTTTTCTCCATTTCAACTACCGGGTCTGATCTCTAGGATTCCGGGGTATTACATCCACGCTAAGGAAAACATCACTTGCTCAAAGCGCAGCAGCGCATTCACATCATGTCACGGAGGCAAATTTCCATGATAGCTAGTGTGTCACGGAGGCAAATCTCTGTGATAGCCTGCGTGACAAGGAGGCAGTCCACCGTAGGTCAAATTTCAACAATTATAAAAGGAACACTTAGCAGTTTAATTGGATATCACATAATATTTTTTGAAAAACGTGGGAGAGCAGAGGGGAGCAGAAAAGACTCTACCTAGGGTTACCTTTCTTATCCTTTTCACTTTTTTTTCTACATGGATTGTAAGTATACTATGATTTCTTTTAAAAGCATGAGTGGCCAAGACCCTACTTTTAGGGTTAAAGCCACATGACATGAATGTATTAATTTGATTATTATTTGGTTCAAGTTTCTTCATTGTTGTTTGTGTTGTATTCTTGTTTTATCATTTTGATGCTTGACCACCATTGAAATGCAACTATTAATCTTAAGTAACTTGAAAGAGTGAACCCTAGGCTAGAATGAGGAATACAAGAAGTGAGTTCAAATCTTTAAGACTTGATTCACGGTTAGGATAGAAATATACCTAATTCGCCTCGCTTGGTTATTAAACGGGAAGATAGACAAACACTTGAATTTGAATTGTCACATCACCACTTTTAGATGTAGTTATTGTCACACCCCTCCTTGGGGGGTATGACTGGCACCTGGTGCCCTACTAGGACCTAAACTGCTAGACTGGTAAGCCTGGGCACATCTGGTGCCTGGCTGGCTCTAACTCACATTTCTGGAAACAAAGGGCTATATAACGGCTGTAAACACAGCCCCCGGCCCATTGGCCTATAGCCTCCTGTACCTGTAATAACAGCTAACCAGAAACAAGCAACTATAGGGAAACCTATGCGGGCCAACAAGGCCACCATGCTGTCTAGTTATCCATAACCTAACCATGAAGTACTGGATAGCTACGTGACTGGCAAGGTCACCACTACTGTCGAAATATGGCCCCACACGGACAACATAAAGGAAACAAAAGTACTAATAGCTATACAACTGCACGGCCTCACACGACCGGCTCAACTGACAACAGGGAAGTATATATACAGACTACAAGCCTCTAGGAATAGCAATTGAAATGATCATAACAGGGCCCCGACCTACCCGTACTGTACAACAAAAGAAAACGAAATACACCTCTGGGATTCAGTCTCCAGATGACAGGAGCTGAATACTCGATCGCTGACAGGAATCACGAGGGATCGCCTGCTCGTCTATGAGTACCTGCAGGCAAGTAATGCAGCGCCCCACCGGGTGTCAGTACCGCTGGTACTGAGTATGTAAAGCAATAACTAAAAGAAATATCTAAAAATAACAATACAACTGATGAAATTGAAGTAGAAAGGAATGGATTAATTGTCTGATGATGTAAATCATACTTTCTTTTAATTATACTAGAAGGAGTAGGAGTCATACCTGAGAATTTATCGTTCTACTGTCGATCTACTCGTATCTACTGTAACACGGCATAACATATCATAACATAACATAGCACACACAAACCTTACCCGGCCCCCATAAGCCGGGGGGTACAACCAGCACAGAATCTATACCCCTACCTCGGTCATCCCATCTCCTATAATAGCTATAAGCATCCTGTCAGTCCCCTGGGTATGCACTTGGGCTCGCTGAGCCCCTGACTATAACTACATCTGAGTCCGGAGGACTCCTGAATCAACACCCGGGCGTATCCGCTCGACAGGGGTGTGTAAGGGCCGATCAAGGCACAATATGGGGAAAACTAGCATCCCATCTTCGTCCCCTGTGGGACGGCATGCCACTCCGTAGAGCGACGTATCCTCGTCCTCTGGCGGATGAGTCGATACAGTTATCAACCCTGGGGCGGTCATGGATGCTAGGTAATCCAACCCCAAAACAATACAACGGTCTCAACTAGTACACTATCTGCATATCTCATATGCTGAAGCTAATAGTGGTGAAGTATTTATACATACCATATACTAAACTAGTAATAATAATATGTACATACTTAATACATGCTAAGACTGACAATAGTATACGTATATAATATATAGTGTTCTACCATGCTGTACCGAGTGTAATGTTGAACGGGATATAGTCTTTCTGCTGAAAACCATGTTGTATGTTGAGTTTCTATAGTGACATGATTTACTATTCCTAACATGCTTTCTAAACTTCATTTTAACTTATCATTCTCCTTCTGAGATGCCTTACAGATATTACATTGCTTTACTGGGTTTCAACTGAATACGATAATATCCTAACATTCTATACTATATCACATACTGAGCATGTTGTGCAGTTCCTAACACTTGTATTAGAATCTATATCATGCTAGCAAGTTCCGCGCAAGATATAACATGATGCTTCTAATATCGTACCAACATTCATAATAAACATAACACATGACTTCTGAACATTCTACTGGCCTTTAAATTTCTATATTATACCGAGATTACTAACTTGCCGAGGAAACTAGCTTTACATACCTTATCCTCGAACTATCCGTCTGTTGGACGAGGCTCGGCCAGTACTTCAACTATTTTCTCCCAACTGCATTCATAAATATGTCAATTAATACTAAATACAGCTTTATTTTAAAGAGCAACGTCACTTTCGATATAGTTTATAGCCTAAACTTAGGCTTATCGAAAGACGGTCGAAAACTCGCTATTTTTCAGAGGTCCAGAAGGGAGAACTATTCACTTCTCAACTAGGAACACATAGACACTAGTTTGGAGCAATTCTACTTACCTTAGCTCGGTAGCTCGACGATTCGTCGGCCGTATTTCATGAAACTAAATCTGTAGGAATGCTCTCTGCTGCTAAATACCTCGGTATCAGAGGTTAATTTGAGTTTGGACAACATTTACCAGCGTAATCGGATGAAAATTATATTACCCCCTTCGTTCTTATCTCTTCTCTGCTGATCCCTCTCTGTTTCACTAGAAATTATAAGTGTTTAATGATTTAAAACCGAAGTGGGGCTTTATATACTTGGGCCTGGACAAGGCCAACGTGTCACGGAGCCAACGCGGAGGCTTCACCTCCGTGACACGCTGCCATCGCGGAGGGGTTCTGCCTCGGCTCCTTTCGCGATGGTTCGACAGGTTTCTCGTCCGATCTTTTTCCCGGGCCTTTCTCTAGCACGTATGGCCTTCAAATATGCTTAACCAACGTGCGAATAGGTCATTTAGGTGTCGGGAATCCTACGGGGTATAACATTCTCCCCCCTTAAGAACATTCGTCCTCGAATGTATACTGCTATCTTAGAGGACTACTTAACTTAGTTGTTTAGAAAAATTTCGCCAGAGTCTCCCCTATAATATGGACTATACCAAAAACCTGAAATGCAGAAAAGTCCAATACAGGTACTGTACACAATACTTTAGGATTCACTGGATGGCTAAGTATCAATCTTTCTCACTTATACATATACAACCATAAGATACTACATAAGCAAAAATACGGACATACCTGTCGCCTGACTAGGCCTGGAATAGGTGAGGGTATCTAGCTTTCATATCTTCTTCAGCTTCCCACATCATTTCCTCTCGGTTCCTGTTACGCCACAATACTTTGACAGACGCAACATCTTTAGTCCTCAACTTGCGAATCTGTCTGTCTAAAATAGTTACTGGAACCTCTTCATAAGCTAACTCTTCTATGACCTGGACATCCTGAACGGGAACTACTGTCGAAGGGTCTCCTACGAACTTTCTCAACATAGAGACATGGAATACTGGGTGAACAGATGCTAACTCCGGAGGCAAGTTCAATTCGTATGTAACTCGGCCTATTCTTCGCCGAATCTGATATGGCCCAATGAATCTCGGGCTAAGCTGCCTTTCTTGCCGAATCTCATCACCCCTTTCATCGGAGACACTTTTAGATATACCCAGTCATTTACCGCAAATTCTAGATTTCTGCGCCGCATATCTGCATAAGACTTATGGCGGCTCTGAGCAGTCAGTAAACGTTCTAGGATAAGCTTTATCTTTTCCTCTGACTGCCGAACAATGTCTGGGCCAACCAACGCTGATTCCCCTACTTCAAACCAGCCCACCAGCGATCTACATTTTCGCCCATATAATGCTTCAAAGGGCGCCATCTGGATAGCTGAATGATAACTGTTATTATAAGCAAATTCAACCAATGAAAGATGCTCATCCCAGCTACCCCCAAAATCTAGTACACACGCTCGCAGCATATCTTCGAGCGTTTGGATAGTCCGCTCAGCCTGCCCATCTGTCTGAGGGTGGAATGTTGTGCTCAAATTGATCTGCGTTCCCAAACCCCTCTGGAACGACTGCTAGAATCTACCTGTAAACTGTGCTCCCCTATCTGAAATGATGGATACCGGCACTCCATGCAATCTAACTATTTCTCTGATATATAATTCGGCATAATCCTCAGCCGAGAAGGTAGCCTTCACTAGCAGGAAATGAGCTGATTTTGTCAGCCTATCAACTATTACCCAAATGGAATCATTTCTGCGTTTGGTACGGGGTAACCCATTTACAAAATCCATGTTTATCATTTCCCATTTCCATGTAGGCACCGTTATATCTTGCGTCAAACCGCCCGATTTCTGGTGCTCCGCTTTCACCTGCTGACAGTTAGAACATCTAGATACAAATTCAGCTATTTCAGCTTTCATACCTGGCCACCAGTAGATGTCTCTGATGCCGTGGTACATTTTCGTCGCTCCTGGATGGAGGGAATAGCGAGCGTAATGTACCTCATGCATGATCCGCCCACGAAGCCCTGAAACATTCGGGACACAGAGGCAACCCTTACAGCGTAGCACATCATCCTTAGTCATTTGGAAATCTGTCTCCTTAACTTCCTGAACTCTGTCTCTAAGTTGGACTAAATCAGGATCCTCGTACTGTCGTTCTTTTACCTCTGTAACTAATGATGACACAGCAGAATTCTGAATTACTGCTCTATTATTTTCTATTTCCATTACTCGAACGGCTAAACCTGCTAACTGATGAATTTCTTCGGCTAACTCCCGCTTCTCAGGTCGCAAATATTCCAAACTCCCCATTGACTTACGGCTCAGGGCATCTGCCACTACATTAGCTTTTCCGGGGTGGTATAGAATATTCACATCATAATCTTTTAACAGCTCCAACCAGCGGCGTTGCCGTAGATTCAACTCCTTCTGAGTGAAGATGTACTGTAGGCTCTTGTGATCTGTGTAAATATCAACATGGACGCCGTACAGGTAATGCCTCCACATCTTCAAGGCGTGGATCACTACGGCTAGTTCCAGGTCGTGGGTAGGGTAATTCTTTTCGTGTTTCCTCAGCTGTCTGGAAGCATATGCAATCACTCTACCATGCTGCATCAACACACAACCTAACCCGACACCTGACGCGTTGCAATAGATCGAATAACCTTTTGTCCCTTCCGGCAATGCTAATACTGGGGCGGAGGTTAATCTGTCTTTCAGTTCCTGGAAGCTCTACTCGCATGCCTCTGTCCACTGAAACTTTGCTGCTTTCTGTGTCAATTTGGTTAGAGGTGCCGCAATGGTCGAAAACCCTTCAACGAACCTCCTATAATATCCTACCAACCCCAGAAAACTACGAACTTCAGTCGGAGTGGTAGGCCTAGGCCATGACTTAACTGCCTCTATTTTCTGCTTGTCTACCTGTATACCAGCATCCGACACGGTATGCCCTAAAAAGGCCACTGAGTTAAGCCAGAATTCACACTTAGAAAATTTAGCATACAGCTGGCGGTCCCTGAGGATCTGGAGCACTGTCCCCAAATGAGTCCGGTGATCTGCTTCAGAGCGAGAATACACCAGAATGGCATCAATGAATACTATCACGAACAAGTCCAGGAAAGGTCTGAAAATACTGTTCATCAGGTCCATGAAGACTTCCGGGGCATTCGTTAACCCGAAGGACATGACTAGAAATTCAAAATGTCCATATCGGGTCCTGAACGCTGTCTTAGGAATATCTCTCTCACGTACTCGGACCTGGTGATATCCGGACCGCAAGTCAATCTTAGAAAAGTATCTGGCTCCCTGCAACTGATCAAATAAGTCATCAATTCTGGGAAGCGGGTACTTGTTCTTTACTGTAACTTTGTTTAATTACTGATAATCTATGCACATTCGGAGTGAGCCATCTTTCTTCCTCACAAATTGTCACACCCCGCCTTGGGGGGGGGTACGACTGGCACCTGGTGCCCTAATAAGATCTGACCTGCTAGACTGTTAAGCCTGGGCGCGTCTGGCGCCTGGCTGGCTCTAACTCAGATTTCTGGAAACAAAGGGCTATATAACGGCTGTAAATATAGCCCCCGGCCCATTGGCCTATCGCCTGCTGTACCTGTCTTGGCAGCTAACCAGAAATATAGTAACTCAGGGAAACCTATACGGGCCAACGAGGCCACCATGCTGTCTAGTTATCTGCTGCTTAATCAAAAAGCACAAAAAGAAGCTACGTGACCGGCAAGGTCACCACTACTGACAGCTATGGCCTCACACGACCATCACAGAAGTAAGAAAAAGTAAAGACAACTATACAACTGCACGGCCCCACACGACCGGCTCATCTGACCACAGGGATTTCATACAGAATGCAAGCCTCTAGGAATAGTAATAGAACTGATCGGGACAGGGCCCCGACCTACCCATTCTATATATACAACAAAAGGAACTGAACTACACCTCTGAAATTCAGCCTCCGGATGACTGGAGCTGAATACTCAACCGCTGACAGGGAGTCACGTAGAATCACCTGCTCGTCTAGGAGTACCTGCAGGCAAGTAATGCAGCGCCCCACTGGGCTTCAGTACCACTGGTACTAAGTATGTAAAGCAACTGAAATAATATAACTGAAAACAACATCTGAAAGCAATAATATGACTGATGAAGCTGAAGTAGGAGGAATAACTTAACTGTCTGATGATGTAGATCGCACCTGTTCTTACTGATACCGAAGAAAGTAGGAATCGTACCTGGAAGCGTATCATTCTACTACCAACCCACTCGCGTCTAATATAACATGGCATAGCATACATAACATAACACAGCACATACAAACCTTACCCGGCCCCCATAAGCCAGGAGGTACAATCAACACAGAATCTATGCCCCTACCCGGTCATCCCATCTCCTATAGTGGCTGTAAGCATCCTGTCGGTCCCTGGGTATGCACTTGGGCTCGCTGAGCCCCTGACTATAACTGTACCTGAGTCCGAAGGACTCTAAATCAACACCCCGGGCATACCCGCTCGACGGGGGTGTACAAGGGCCGACCAAGGCACAATATGGGGAAACTGGCATCCCATCTTCATCCCCTTGCGGGACGGCATATCACTCCGTAGAGTGACGTATCCTCGTCCTCTGGTGGACGAGTCGATACAGCTATTAACCCTGGGCGGTCAGGGATGCTAGGTAATCCAACCCCAATCAATACAACGGTCTCAACTAGTCATGCTGTCTGTGTATCTCATAAGCCAAAACTAATAGGCGTAAGGTATTATATAAATCATGTACTGGGCTAATAATAGCAATCTGTAAGTGTCTGATACATGCTGAGACAGGTAAGTATAAATATGAATATAATTCCCTGTCTAATTGTACTGGGGCAAAGGCTATACAAGCGGGTGTTTCTGCTGTAGGCTATGCTGTTCACTAGGTTTCTGTATTAACATGATTTCCTATTTCTAACATGCTTTCTAAACCATATACAGTTACTATTCTATATCTGGAATGCTTTACTGATGTTGTACTACCTTGCGAGGTCTCAGCTAAACACAACAATATCTTGGCAAGGCATATTATATCACATACTGAATATACGGCCAATCTTAATCATTTATATTCGAATCTATATCATACGGATAGGTATCATACATGTTACGGCCCAAAACTGCTCATATTGCACCAATGTTCAAAATAATACAATAATCAATTTCTGAACCTTCTACTGGTCTGTAAATTACTACACTGCTTCAATGTTACTCAACTTGCCGAGGAAACTTAACTTTACATACCTTATCTTTGAATATTCGTCCATCGGACGAGGCTCGGCTGGTGCTCCAACTATTTTCTCCCAACTGCATTCATAAATACGTCAATCAATACTAAATACAACGTTATTGTAAAGAGTGACGCTACTTTCGATTTAATTTATAGCCTAAACTTAGGCTTATCGAAAGATGGTCGGAAACTCGCTATTTTTCAGCGGCCCAGAAGGGAGAAATATTTACTTCTCAACTAGGAACACATAGACATTAATTTAGAGCAATTCTACTTACTTTAGTTCGGCGCCTCGCCGATTCGTCGGCCGTATTTCGTGAAACTAATTCCGTAGAAATGCTCTCTGCTGCTAAATACCTTGGTATCTAGGTAATTTGGGTTTGGGCAGCGTTTGGCAGCGTAATCGGACGAAAATATTTAATTTTCCTCCTCTTTCTCGGCTTCACTACGTTTTCTGGAATTCTGTTAAGTGTGAAATGATTTTTAACCCGAAGTGGGGGCTCTATATACTTGGGCCTGGAAAAGGGCAACGTGTCACGGAGCCATCGCGGAGGCCTCACCTCCGTGACACGCTGCCATCGCGGAGGGGCTCTGCCTCGGCTCCTCCCGCGATAGTTCGACGGGTTTATCGTCCGATCTTTTCCCGGGCCTTTCCCTAGCACGTATGGCTTTCAAATATGCTTAACCAACGTGCGAATAGGTCATCTGAGTGCCGGGAATTCTACGGGGTATAACACAAATAAAACTGGCGCACCCCACGGTGAAGTACTCAGCCTGATAAAACCTTTATCCAATAAATCTTTCAACTGCTCTTTTAATTCTCTGAGTTCCCCAGGAGCCATACGATAGGGAGGAATTGATATCGGCTGAGTGCCTGGTAACAAGTCAATAGCAAAATCTATCTCCCTTTCTGGGGGAATACCAGGTAACTCATCAGGAAATACATCAGGGAATTCATTCACTACCGGAACAGACTGGAGTGTCGGAGATCCTGCTTGGACATCCTGAACTCTGACCAGATGGTAAATACATCCCTTAGATATCAACTTTCTCGCCTGAAGGTAGGAAATAAACCTACCTTTTGGCGTAGCGGTGCTGCCCTTCCACTCTCGCACTGCTTCTCCTGGGAAGTGGAATCGGACCGTCTTGGTCCAACATTCAACGTTGGCAAAGCACGGTACTAACCAATCCATACCCATTATGGCATCGAAGTCTATCATTTCTAACTCGACCAGATCTACTGTGGTCTGATGGTCAGCAACCTCTACTGTACACCCTCGGTAAATTTTGCTAGCCACAATAGAGTCATCGACGGGCGTGGATACTAAAAAGGGCTGCTGCAATAATTCTGGTGCAATACTAAACTTCCGTGCCACAAATGGTGTAATGTAGGACAAAGTAGACCCTGGATCAATCAACACATAAGCAGGGTGTGAGCAGATAGTTAGCATACCTGTCACAACATCAGGTGACGCTTCTGAATCTTGCCTCCCTGGTAAGGCATATGTGCGGCTTGGACCCGCACCTGTACTGGAGGCCTCTGATCTGCCCCGACCCCTGCCTGCTGAAACTGAGGGCCTGCGCCCTGCCGAGGATACTGTGGCTCGTGACCCTGTAGATTCCCTGTCCTGTCTATCCCGGTCCTCTCGACCTCTGGCTGGGCAATCTTTCATCAAATGGCCTTCTTTGTCACAAATATAACGTGCGGTGGAACCATACCTGCATGCTCCAGGATGGCGTCGACTGCATATAGGGCAAAGTGGTAGGGTATACCTACTCTGCTCCACCCTCCTCTGTAATGGTGAATCTGCCATCTGCGAGCCTCTACTAGTCTCTGACTGCCCCCTACGACTGAATCTACCCCCTGCGGCTGTGGCGGAGGCGGGGGCCTGGGCGGCCTGTCTAACAATCGTGGCCTGGGTCCTCCCCGGCCTTCCCTCTGTAACTCAACTGGCCTGTCCCGGCGACGCTGCTCCTGATTAACCCTTCTTATCTCCCAATGCCGCTGTCTGATGCCCTCAATATTCTGGGAAAATGCCTGAACTCGAGCAATGTCCATGTCCTCTCGCAGTGTGGCCGCAATGCAAGTCTCAACATATTCTGGATTCAACCCCATGATGAAGCGGTGTACTCTGGATGCCATGGTATCAACAAAGGCCGGTGCATATCGAGCCAAAGAATCAAACCACAAGGAATATTCCCGAACACTCATGGCCCCCTGCTCCAGATGTAGAAACTGGTCTACCCGGGCCTGTCGAATCTCTCGCGGCAAATAGTGATCCAGAAAAGCTCCTGAAAAGCTGGACCAGGTTGGAGGGGAAACATCTCTCCCTCGGGACCTTTCCCGCTTTCATACCATAACACGGCGATGTCCCGTAACCGGAATGCTGCCAACTCAACTGATTCTGTAGGCGTGGCATGCATAACCCTGAAGATTCTCTGCATTTGATCCAAAAAATCCTGAGGGTCCTCTGTCCGGTCCGTACCGTTAAACTTTGGGGGATTCAGAGCTAAGAACTCTCGGACCCTCGAACTACCGGGCCCTCCTGATGACTCCGCAACTGTAGACGGCATTGGCTGACGCTGACCAGCCATCATCTATGCTAACATAACTACAACACTCCTAACCTCCTGGTCGGAAGGTGTCGGTATAGGGACTGCTGGCGGTAGTGTCGCCCCTAATGGCTCCTGATGTGGTGGAGACTGCTGAGAAGGCTGGGACGATGCCTCCGTAGTACCCTCTAATCGGGCTATCTCTAAACGAGGGTGAGGCATCCTGTTGGTGCCTTCCCCAGCTGCAATATCTAAGCTCCTACCTGTGATAGGATGTCGCTGGTCTGACATTATCTGTAACCAAAGAATACAGTAAGCTTTTAGGGACTCAACCCTATATTGTACCGCTCTACAGCACGACTGAATAAGAATAAAAGACAACCATCCTATCATGCCTTGCAGCCTCCTACCCATAGTATGTGGTGCACAACACATCCATGGACAGGACTCTACTTAGCACGGCTTGCAGACTCCCTGGGATACGACCTGCTCTGATACCAAGTTTGTCACACCCCTCCTTGGGGGGTATGACTGGCACCTGGTGCCCTACTAGGACCTGAACTGCTAGACTGCTAAGCCTGGGCACATCTGGTGCCTGGCTGGCTGTAACTCACATTTCTGGAAACAAAGGGCTATATAACAGCTGCAAACACAGCCCCCGGCCCATTGGCCTATAGCCTCCTGTACCTGTAATAACAGCTAACCAGAAACAAGCAACCATAGGGAAACCTATGCGGGCCGACAAGGCCACCATGCTGTCTAGTTATCCATAACTCAACCATGATGTACTGGATAGCTACGTGACCGGCAAGGTCACCACTACTGTCGAACTATGGCCCCACACGGCCAACATAAAGGAAACAAAAGTACTAACAGCTATACAACTGCACGACCTCACACGACCGGCTCAACTGACAACAGGGAAGTATATATACAGACTGCAAGCCTCTAGGATTAGCAATAGAAATGATCGGGACAGGGCCCTGACCTACCCGTACTGTACAACAAAAGAAAACGAAATACACCTCTGGGATTCAGTCTCCAGATGACAGGAGCTGAATACTCGATCGCTGACAGGAATCACGAGGGATCGCCTGCTCGTCTATGAGTACCTGCAGGCAAGTAATGCAGCGCCCCACCGGGTGTCAGTACCGCTGGTACTGAGTATGTAAAGCAATAACTGAAAGAAATATCTGAAAATAACAATACAACTGATGAAATTGAAGTAGAAAGGAATGGATTAACTGTCTGATGATGCAAATCATACTTTCTTTTAATTATACTGGAAGGAGTAGGAGTCATACCTGAGAATTTTATCGTTCTACTATCGATCTACTCGTATCTACTGTAACACGGCATAACATATCATAACATAACATAGCACACACAAACCTTACCCGGCACCCATAAGCCGGGGGGTACAACCAGCACAGAATCTATACCCCTACCCCGGTCATCCCATCTCCTATAATAGCTATAAGCATCCTGCCGGTCCCCTGGGTATGCACTTGGGCTCGCTGAGCCCCTGACTATAACTGCGTCTGAGTCCGGAGGACTCCTGAATCAACACCCGAGTGTATCCGCTCGACAGGGGTGTGTAAGGGCCGATCAAGGCACAATATGGGGAAAACTGGCATTCCATATTCGTCCCCTGTGGGATGGCATGCCACTCCGTAGAGCGACGTATCCTCGTCCTCTAGCGGACGAGTCGATACAGGTATCAACCCTGGGGAGATCATGGATGCTAGGTAATCCAACCCCAAAACAATACAACGGTCTCAACTAGTACACTATCTGCATATCTCATATGCTGAAGCTAATAGTGGTGAAGTATTTATACATACCATATACTGAACTAGTAATAATAATATGTACATACTTAATACATGCTAAGACTGACAATAGTATACGTATATAATATATAGTCTTCTGCCATGCTGTACCCAGTGTAATGCTGAACGGGATATAGTCTTTCTACTGAAAACCATGTTGTATGCTGAGTTTCTATAGTGACAAGAATTACTATTCCTAACATGCTTTCTAAACTTCATTTTAACTTATCATTCTCCTTCTGAGATGCCTTACAGATATTACATTGCTTTACTGGGCTTCAACTGAATACGATAATATCCTAACATTCTGTACTATATCACATACTGAGCATGCTGTGCAGTTCCTAACACTTGTATTAGAATCTATATCGTGCTAGCAAGTTCCGCGCAAGATATAACATGATGCTTCTAATATCGTACCAACATTCATAATAAACATAACACATGACTTCTGAACATTCTACTGGCCTTTAAATTACTGTACTATACCGAGATTACTAACTTGCCGAGGAAACTAGCTTTACATACCTTATCCTCGAACTATCCATCTGTCGGACCAGGCTCGGCCAGTACTTCAACTATTTTCTCCCTACTGCATTCATAAATATGTCAATTAATACTAAATACAGCTTTATTTTAAAGAGCAACGTCACTTTCGATATAGTTTATAGCCTAAACTTAGGCTTATCGAAAGACGGTCGAAAACTCGCTATTTTTCAGAGGTCCAGAAGGGAGAACTATTCACTTCTCAGCTAGGAACACATAGACACTAGTTTGGAGCAATTCTACTTACCTTAGCTAGGTAGCTCGACGATTCGTCGGCCGTATTTCATGAAACTAAATTTGTAGGAATGCTCTCTGCTACTAAATACCTCGGTATCGGAGGTTAATTTGAGTTTGGACAACGTTTAGCAGCGTAATCGGATGAAAATTATATTACCCCCTTCGTTCTTATCTCTTCTCTGCTGATCCCTCTCTGTTTCACTAGAAATTATAAGTGTTTAATGATTTAAAACCGAAGTGGGGCTTTATATACTTGGGCCTGGACAAGACCAACGTGTCACGGAGCCAACGCGGAGGCTTCACCTCCATGACACGCTGCCATCACGGAGGGGTTCTGCCTCGGCTCCTTCCGCTATGGTTCGACAGGTTTCTCGTCCAATCTTTTTCCCGGGCCTTTCTCTAGCACGTATGGCCTTCAAATATGCTTAACCAACGTGCGAATAGGTCATTTAGGTGCCGAGAATCCTACGGGGTATAACAGTTATGGAGTCAAGTTTAGGTTAAACGATTAGAGTTCCGAAAGTCCATAACTAAGGGCATTAAACTCGTAAACCACTCCATTAGATGAATTTGTAAGAATTAGATTGTCATATCCCCGCTCAACGATGTAGTAGTGAGGCTAATTCGAATATATATTAATAGGCTTGAAAGACCATGAACATGGCATTTATCTTGTGAGACAACAACGTAGATGAATACTTAAAACAATGTGAATATTAGTTGTATGTGATTGTTTAGCCTTTACCCTGGATTCTTCTCATTATTGTTTTCAACTTACTTTGTGATCAACCTTACATTTAGTAACAAATTACAGAATCTAGAAACTCACTTGTGAAATTTGAGATTAATACTTGAACTTGATAATTTACTAATAGTCTAGTCCCTATGCGTTCATCATCTGGCTTGCAAAGAGTCACTTTACTACTTGTACAACCGCGTGCGTAGGAGACGTAGCAAGTTTTTGGCGCTGTTGCCAAGGGTTGGAAATACTTGGTGAATTTCTATTTTTTTTGTTATTTTTGTATTTTATTAAGTGCTAACAACTTGGTCTTAGTCACCAAATTTGCAGGTAATAGGTTGGTCCTTGCAGCAAGCTGACCAGGGATAGAGAGTTGGTTGAGCCAAACCTCAGACCTGAGAAAAGGTTAAGATAGTTTAAAAGGGAGGGTGTCACTCTCTATCCCATCTAGAAGGTTCAACAGGATGAGGTTGCAATAGAAGAGATGGCAGCAAGATTCATTCATGAAGTGGTAGTCCCACTTGCGACAAATGTTACCTCTAGCATTCGTAGATCGAAACCTGGAGGTAAGTTTGAGTTGAAGTAGAACATGGTGCAATTGTTGCACTCAAGTGGACAATTCATAGGGATGACTCATGAGGATCCATAGAAACATTTGAAGAATTTTTTGGAAATCAGTTACACATTCATCCCTATAAAAGTGTCGACTGATTATGTTCGGTTGGTGCTTTTCCCATTCTTACTTTAGAGAGAAGCAAAGAAGTGGTTGAAGGCATAACCACCAAATTTTATCACAACTTGGGATGACCTAGCAAGGAAGTTCCTCATCAGATTCTTTCCATCGAGCAAGACTGCAAAGTTGAGAGGTGAGATACTAAGCTTCAAGCAGCGGCCGGATAAAATTTTTAACTTGGCGTGGGAAAGATTTATATCTTTTCTTAGATATTTCCCCTATAACAAGCAAAGAAATGAAGTGTTGGCCCATACTTTTATGGAGAGTGTTAACCCCCACACAAGAATCTTGTTAGACTCTACACCAAGTGGTCAAGCATTGGAGAAAACCTATGATGAGTTGTACACTCTGCTAAACAGAATTGCACAAGGAAACCCAGAGTGTAATAGTGATGCATCAAGGAGAGCAGCAAGAAAGACAGCCGGGTTGATAGAGATTGACAGTGTGAATGATTTGGTAGCCCAATTGGCTTCATTTCAGCATCAGATGATGACTCAGTTCAGTAAGTGGCTTCTTTCAACATCAGATGATGACTCATTTCAACAAGCTGAACTTAGCACATGTGAATGCGGTGCAACCAACCCCAAGCTGGTGTGAAATTCTTGGCAACAGTGGGCATGGTGTAGACTCTTGCAGAGCGAATGCAGAGTCAGTAAATTTTGTGGTTAATGTGTAGAGAGGCAATCAGAACTTTGGGAACACCTACAATAGGAACTGACGGAATCACCCTAACTTTTCTTGGGGTGGAAATTAGGGGTAAAGTCAGAACTTTCAGCAGCCGCGGAATTAGTACCGGCGGCAGGGTAGGCATGCTAGTGATCAATCAAGTAACATAGAGAAGATGTTGCAGAAAATCATGGCCAACCAGACTCAAATGATTGCTGGCCAAGAAAAATTGGCAGCTGAGTTAAAAAATCAGTAGCTGGCTACTGGCAATTTGGAGAAGCAGCTGGGACAGATAGCAGCAGCACAGAACACTAGACCGCTGTGGGGGTTTTCCAAGAGACACAAATCCAAACATAAGACACGTCATCTCCATCAGTCTAAGGAGTGGCAGACAATTAGTTGATGCACCAATCAAAGAAAAGAAAAATTAGGTGCAACCGGAGTTGGTCAAACCAGGTCCATCAGCAGATAGATTAATGAATAAAAGGCTATAGAAAATAAGGCAAAATTAGCAGTGCTGCCCATACAAAGAAGAACACCACCATTCCAACAAAGGCTCTGAGAAAGCAAGGAGGATGCTTGATTCCAAAAGTTCTTTGACATTTTCAAAGAACTTCACATAGACTTGCCTTCAATTGATATCTTGCAGGGAATGCCCAAGTACGCTAAGTAATTGAAAGATGTGGCGGCCAACAAGATGAGTCTGGTGGATGTGCAGACTATAACACTTACTGAGGAGTGCAACTTTAGGGTGACGAGCAAGATGTCAAAGAAGCTCAAAGACCCAGGGAATTTCACCCTCTCCGTACAAATAGGTGGAAGTGAGCTGATGTAGGCCTTGTGTGATTTAGAGGTTGCTGCAAACTTGATGCCCTATCTTTGTTTAATACACTTGATTTAGGAAAACCAAGGCCAACCTGAGTGATGCTGCAGCTTGCTGACAAGTCCAAGGTGGCTTTGGAGGGGATTATTGATAATGTTGAAATTACACCCCTAAAGAAATATAACGCAGATGTTGTCAATAAGAACACAACTAAGGTTGGGGTTGATCCCATAGAGAATATGGTCAAGATACAGACTAATGCTAGTATTCAAACTTTTAGTTCAATTATTTCCTAAAGGGTAAATTTTAAATCAAGTAACAGTATTTTGAACTAGAGTAGTGATCAATAGTTATACAATTAACTAGGAAAGTGTTTCCCATGGCTTCCTAATTAGGTTAGATTACTATATTCGTGATTTATCACAATACATAGCCTGTAGAACTGATAAATTATTCCCATCTAAATGACTAATTCGTCCCTATTAGATGACTCTACTCAATCACCCAATTACATCTCATGAGAAATTTAACTTTAACCTTTATTAATAGTTTCAAACTAACTCTCCTGCGATCGCAGTTCAACCTGCTCGATAAAATTCAATTTCAACGCTTTGTTCTTTTCTTTTCCTAGTCTCTACTTCTTTAGGTTCAAGCAAGAAGAGAATTTGGGCTAGTCATAACATTGCACACCATTAAGAAATATTAAACATGAAGAAAAGAACAATACAGGCATTCGTATTGGTTTAAAATCACTCTGTGTTAACCCTAGTTTTTTATTCTGCCATGGTTCCCACAACCTTAGTTGTGGAGGGTTTAGCTTTTCATGATTGCAAGAATAAAATCAGATTTTATGGAAGAAAACATAATTGAACACTTACAATATTAATGAAAGAAAAATCCAAGAATTAATTGCACAATTACTTGTAAAAAATCCAAGAATAATATTGAACTCTGTCAAAGTAGTCGAGTATTTGCTCTCCAAGAAGTTAGGAAACCCAAAAACTACAATTACAAGTCAAAAATATTAGATTCTCTAAAGGAAAATAACCTAAATGTATTTATATAATTAATGAAATTCTTTCCTAATTTAACAAGGATTCTGCTGCCGAGTCATCCTATGAGTTGCAGCATGATGCTACGAGTCGTAGGAAGCTTCCGCAACATAAGTCTGCAGCTTCTGTTTTCTCAGGTACTAGAGGTTGGTACGACTTTGACAATGATGCTACCAGTCATAGGAGCTTGTCATGATACAAACTTCTGAAACTTTTCATCTCTACAGTTCCTCCTACAGGTCCTTATCACGGTTTGTACCATGCTGGTACAACTCGTATGATTCTTCCGTGCCCTGAATCTTCCAAGTATGCAATCCTTTGAATCACACCACGAGTCTATCAATACAACTCGTATGATGTTGTTTCCACTCGTGGCTTGCACTCGTACAATAGATGCTGCAAATGCACATCTTCTAGATCTCAGGTTACGGGCATTCAGTACGGCTCATACCAAGATGGTATGGCTCGCGCTGTCAGTCATATGTTACCTCTGCACTTGTGCATTTTCTTTGAAGTTCAGTCGCGGGTGCCAGGTATGACTCGTAACAGGATGGTATGGCTCATACTGATACTCATAACAAGTTAATTTCTTCTCTGTTTCAGCTCCTTTTCCACAATCCAACTCCCGGACCTGATTTCCCTAAAAACAAGGTGAAAACACCTCCTATATGTATAAACCCACCTAAGTACAAGCATTTTTCCTATGTCTTAAGTGTCATAAGTACCGTAAATCCGCAACATATCAACACCCTCAACTTAGAAGTTTTGTGCAAACAAAACGACTACTATAAACACGACGCTTAACTAGAAAGTAAAATAGAAGAGCTACTGCCAACAACACAAAAATTTGGACACATGACCATTATTAAGTATTGATCCCTTTTCTTCAAAAATTCAAAACTAGGACTGCTATGTACACATGCAACTATAACTCACGACACACAGGGATCTAGAAATGGCATCAAACTATTAACAAACAATTGAGCTATCACAAAGGTTAATCACACAAATAATTGGCAGATGCAACACAACCCAGTACCCTCACAACAAACGACATCTCAAACACTCACAATGATATTGATATATATATATATATATATATATATAGGTATATATATGTATGTATAGAACTGGGACTATCAAGCAATTACTCACTCTCACAAAGAAGTTTCAAATACTGCACAAGTGATACCATAGGCTTGCCCTTATTTTCTGAACTCTAGCTTTTCGGGTAGTTAGATTAGGATCCCTTTAGGACTTTTATTGACTTGTAATGTAGGCTTGGGTATAGGTACGAAAAATATGAAAATAGTGACTAACCCTCCTTGGCACTACACAACCTTGGCTTCACTTTTAAATATTTCCCCTTTTTCACTTTTTTCCTCTTTTTTCTCCCTTTCTACATTTTATTTAGCCTTCAACTGGTGGGTACATTGTATTTCTCTTTTTTTTTTCAAATTTCTTTCTTTTTTTTTTGTTTACACCACACCCCACCTTTTGCTGACAAGCTTTTTCTTTTCTCCCTCACCTCCTCTATGCACCCCTACAATAGCTACCCTCAACATAGGCATTTTCCTGAGTTGAGGTTCATAATGGCCAAGGAGGGAATAGGGCTAAAACATGTTCATTATAAACAAAACAGAGAAGGTGAATGGGATAATCAACAAAAAGGTCAACTTTAGGCTCAAACATGGGAACAAGGGATTCATTTCATTTGGTAGGGCAATTTAAGCTAAAGTGGGATAAATAAAAAACAATGTATAGTTCTTTCCTAACCAACTTCCCTACAACCTAAGCAAAGACTAATTGGGCAAGTTATAGATCACCTATATAGTACGGAACTAAGTAAGAATCCTCAGTCAGACATGATACAGGTTTGCATCATACTACCTATCTGGTTCATGCACAACTATGCTAAAGTTACTCAGGCTAATCTATCAAATGCCATAAAAAGATCCACAATATTCATGTTTTGCAGTCAACACACAACTAATTATACAAAATTATATTTTAAAAAGGGTCATTTTTTTAGAAATCTCAAAACATCAAACATATGTGCATTTTTATTGGCTATTAAGTACTCCTAAGCTATTCTAGTTAAACTAAAAAACATCCTAAACATGATGGTTCTACTAGATAGCATGTCTGAGGGAAAAGAAACATGACAACAAAAACCCTCAAACAAACAAAACACACAGATACAACCCTCCCCCTCAAAATGCATGTCTTGGCCCCAAAGCAAAGAAATGAAAACTAGGAGAGGGGACATATCTGTGGCACCCTAAGCAATCCTATCATGTTTTAGAGGAAGGTGTGAAGGAACACTCTCCTCCTCCGCAATCGTGGCATCAGTGGTGGTCGGCGCACTCAATGGTGTGATAGTAGGGGTTGTGGTCACCCCCTCAGCAATGTTGGCCATGTCAACGACCTCTGTATCTCTATGGGCTGAATGTGACTCAACCGAGGGGTCTTTGCCACATGCAAGTTCACTAGGCACAACAGATGAGCTCCCAGCTCATCTAGCTCTCTCCTACAACTCTAACATGTGCTAGTCATGAGTTTGTAGGCTAGTTGTTGTCACCCAATTGCGCTCCTTCCTCTCACTCTTTCTTCTCTTCTTGGAGGCCTCCTCATTAACCACCTCCATTGATTTTCTCTTTCCTCTCTCTCCATCGGTCAGCTCATGAGTCCAAAATGCCCCTAAATTAAGATCATCATCGGGCTCATCCTCAAACAATGGAATGGTGGGGGATTGTAATATGGTCGATTGTCGAGATGACAGCTGGGCTACTCGACTCCTAATCAACCCCAACTTATCCCGCAGACTCCCCACATGCAACAACTCAACTAGTCTCTCATTGATCCATAGCTCAAAGCTCTGAAGTCTACTATGCAATCCTCTAGTTGCCTCCTCAATCTTAGTCTTAACCTAAGGCTTGACCTATTTCATCATTACATTAACCTTCTTCTTAGTCAAGGAAGCCTCTTGGCCAGCTTTAGCAAGAAATCCTGTCACAAAAAGACGTATCTAGCTGGGACCTAGCCTGGTGTGGCTAGTGGAGGAGCAGATGATGTACTAGGGGTAGTTTCTGTGTGGTCGGCCTTAGTAGCCGGCATCTCACTCTAATCAACTAAGATGGGGGCATCTACCTGCTCACCCCCTGCTACCTATTGTGTCTATACTGCTACCGGTGCTCTAACCCAGCTCACTGGGTTCATCTCATCCAATATCAATTTAATATCAGTAGTTCATGTGCCTCTGACTCTGGCATCTATCTCTTCTATCACCCAAACACCTAACTCCCTATAGAGCTTGTATATGAGACTCGGGAATAGGATCATAGTGCTAAAAGCTAGAGCTCGATCCGAAATCTCTTCTGCTATAACCCTCAAGATGTTGATAGCATACCCCAACATGATGCTCGTCACTAAACCTGCTCTGTCAGTGCTCAAAATATTATTATTCACCATCGATGCCATCCTGTGATGAGCTAATGTCTAGTAGGCCTTCGCTATCCTCTGCATTCAACTGATTTACCCTTTCTAGGGCCTCAATGCAGTGATCAAAATCTATTATGGAGGTTGGGGCTTAATAATTTGGCCCATATAACATTCGAGCAATGGCCCGCACTAAGGCATCTACAGTTCGCCCCTAAACTATCACGCTCTCCAGTCTAGGATGCACCTTAACTTTCTGCACAGCCGGAGTCTGATGCTCCATGGTTGCCAAGTAGTTGGCATAGAACTCCCTGACCATGTAAAGCACCAAAGTTGTTAGGGGTTCTTTCCATCCAACTAAACCCATATAGATCAAATAGCCACTTCATCTCCTCGACCTCATTCAGTGCACTAGTCAAAATTCGCGTGTCCTTCTGTATGCTTCGCCTCAAGTTCTACTTTGGTGTATGGGTGAGTCCCTGCTCATAAATCTCCCAAGAACTTGGCACACCCCACATGATGGTATCACTCTCTAGGGGCGGGGTTTGATCATCATCATCTTCTTGTGCCTCCTCTTCAGATTTGGCCTCACCTGACCCCTCCTCTGCATTTGAATCATTACAAAATTCATGGGACTAAGCATCATCTCCCTCCTCAGACTGGGGAGCATTTGCCAGAGCGGTAGAGGTAGCTATGGCCTAAGCCTTGTCCTGTGCCCTAGTAGTTGTTCGCTCACTAGTTCATCAGTATCCACTTCATATTACTCCACAAAACCACTAGGGGAGTCTGCCTCCTGCTCAGATGTAGAAGCTTCATCCCTCAAAGCCCTCCAGGCTGCAATCTCTTCTTTGGCCCTCTTGTACTGGGCATCCTTGGTTGCTTGTCTTTTGTGTGTCGTTATACTTGTGGAGAAGAGGTTAGTACATATGATATTAGAGAATGAAAGCAGAAAGAGCATATTTTGTATCATACTACGATCATCAGTACGAGTCATACTAAGGTGGTACCATTCGTACTGATATTATAGTATCCTATATCACAGTCACGACTCATTAGTACGACTCATACCAAAATGGTATGATTCATATTGATGGTTGTATGATGAACTTCAGAGAATGTGACTTTCTGTAGTTTTGGTATGGCTCGATGTCACGATTTATAGTGGGATTCTACGAGTCGTACCATGGGTCGTAATGTTGATTTTCAATTTGACCCTTTTTGTTTCTTTGGTACGACTCATGGTGTGATACCATGATCTGTACCAAGTTTTGTACCTTGAATTTCAACTTAAATGATCCTGGGACAGTCCCAATAAATCCTCCTATGAGTCGTAGGATGGCTCGTGAAGCCTGCCCTCAGCCTGTGTATTGCCAAATATGCAAGAAAACATGTTTTGGGTTGGATACTGTCACGACCCGAGTTCACACCCTAGACGTAACACAGGACAAGGAACTCTGAAAGGCTCCCATGGCATAATCATAGCATAACACTTAACATTAGAAATGACCAACAACATGAATAAGCGAAAGCTAATAAAAAGAGTCTAATAGAAACCATAAGAGCAATTTAATAACACTTAAATACAATGTTGAATACATCTAGAAAAGTCTGAAAGCCTTCTACTAAACTGATGAGTTGCTGGGACAAGCCCCTTGCTAACTCCTAATGTCTGAAAACTAAGACATATGAAAATATGAACATAAATCATGTCCTCGAAAAATGAGGACTCACCACTAGCAACTGAGAGAGAGCGGAGTGTATCAAACCACGAGGCTGATCCTGATGGCCTGAATCTATATCATGAAACGATATAGCACAAGAGGTGTGTAGTACGTACTTGGAATGTACTAAGTATGCAGGAACCGCAATTAAACTAAAATATTCAAATATACAAGAAGGAAGTAAATTGAACACACAGTACTAGTAATATAATTGAAAGGAAATACAACAACAATATATGAGGTTTACATGTACATATTATCATAACCACTTCATAAGGACATGCATTATTATAAGATCAACTGATGGGCAAAGGTAATAAATGGGAACAATACAGAGGTACGATGTCGTGACTAATATCAAAGAGGGTCCCTGACTATCCAAGGGGGAGTTCCTGACTATCAAAGGGAGTGTCCCTGACTATCAAAGGGAAACCTTCTCAACTAGAGAGAATCCCTAACTATCAAAGGGAGAGTATGCTCTGATATAGAGGGTCACTGACTAACTAGGGATGTGAGTCCTAACCAACTAAGGGAAACATAGTCAACTAGTGACTAGGGATGTAAGTCCCGATCGACTAAGGGAAAACATACTCAACTGGCGACTAGGGATGTGAGTCTCGTCCGAATAAGGGAATGCATACTCAACTGGCGACTAGGGATGTGAGTCCCGACCGACTAGAGCTATCTTCTAATAGACATAGGCTCCACAGGTTGATATATTAGTCACATGCTTTATCATCATGATTCACATTATCACAGAACCAATTCAATATTTGCTTTGGACATCATACACTAACGAGCATGTTATAGATTCACATTATGCACTATACTATCAGAACATCCCAATTCCGACTTCATCTCATCCAACATGTGGCATAAGGTCATGCATGATTTATATATTTAATTCATACTTTATCAAAGATGCATGGCTTCATCTAATTAGATTTATGAACCACTTGTACATTCAAATCATACCTCTTCATTACAACAACATCATGGGAGAAGCATTTACTTTCATTTCATAGGGCCGATTTCATAATTTACTCTAAATCATGAGAAGGATGCAATAATTAGGTCATTATCATAAATTCACCTCATACCCAATCAATTTAATAAAAAACATAGTGATATTACAAAATTTTCTTTCAATTGTTCAAGCTCGTAACTCCAAACTCGTCTCAACATAATTATCAATGGCATAATTGGGTTATTAGGGATAATCATACCATATTCGCACAGTTTAATCATGTTCATGAATTACTATGATAATTAAGTGAACAATAAACAAGTCCCATTCAATACTCAAGCCAATTTATGAAGAACATTCCACACTCATGCATTTCCATCATATAATCCACAATTCAAGGAAACCCATCAATTATATCCCAAACAAATTCATAATCGCAGTAGATTTTAGCATTTAAGAAGAATTTACCCATCACACAAACCCTAGTTCATGCTTTTCTAGATTAATTGAAAATGGATTTTTAATAAAATATTTTGGGGCACAAGTATGGAAGAATATCCTTGTTGAAAACTCGCATACCTGGTAGAAGAAATCCCACTAGAAATTGAACCTTGAAGCTTGGAGGAAAACCTTGGGGAAACCTTGATATTGAGAGGATGAGAAGGAGAGTTGAGAAAAAATAAGGATTTAGGCATGAAAACCCCTTAAAAACGTTCCAAATAATACTCAAAACGACGTCACTTCAAAGTTGGAAGCATGGGATTTTACCAAACTGCCCTGGGAAAAAATTAAAATTTCCCGAACTGGAACTAATGACCCTCAGGATGAGTCGTTGTCTCATACAACGACCCGTCGTCTCCATCCGTTAGATGCACTAGAACTCCTCGAACTTTCAGCTTCTCCAAATAATGACTGACAGGACAGGTCGTTGTTACCTCCAATGACCCGTCATAATTTTTCATTGGTTTCATTGGTTCTTTACTGGTCGCCCAACAACGATTGACACAACGAGTCATTTCTAGAAATAACGACTCATTATTCCTTCCATTGCCACAATTGGTCCCTCCTTCACCTTCCTTCCAACAATCTATACAACAGAACGTTACAACTTTCAAAGGCCCGTTGCCTCCGTCCGTTGCCACCACTTGGGAACCCTAAGATCCAACCCATGACTACTTACAAAGACTCATCGATAACACCAATGAGTCGTTACATGACTTGTTCCTTCCCAGTAGCCCAACCTGAAATCTCACCACGACTACTTCTAACGAGTCGTTGTTCACCAAAATGACTCGTTCCCTCCTCCGGTGGTATCAACGCTCAACCTTATCCCTGAATCCCATCCAACGACTGCCTCCCACAACTTGTTATAGCAACCAATGACTCGTGGTATGAGTCATTCTGAGGCACTGCTGAAATTTTCTACTGGGAACATTTTTAAACACTGGTTTCTAACTCTTGGGAACTTCTAGGGTGTTATAATATCTCCCCCTTGGGAACATTCATCCTCGACTGTTGGCCGAACACATTGAAAAGATAGAGAAAAAACTAAAATCCCAAAATCAATCAATTCCAGCTAACACCAATGGAGTATCTGACTCCGGACCAACCTTATACACCAAAACTGAATATTCACATCGAAAATGCATACCATGGCGCAAAAGAAACCGAAGGACATGAAACAAACATAGAACTAGACAAAATACTGAAAAGAATTCTTCCCCCCTTTTATTCGGCACTGAACTGATATAGACTAAACCTTCATTCTCAAATCGCTTCCTGATACTAAGATAGCATTCACGGTATCTAAAACTAAGCACATACATGAGATAATCTGACTCTACTGAGTTAATAGTCAACTTCTAAAGACTGAGTTCGATCTGACCACATAGGAAAACATGGATTAACACACATAACTAGTTCATAACATGAAATTGAGAATAAAGGACTCATAGAGCAAAACTGGCATCACTATCTGAAGCGATTACCTCTAAACCTCGGGAATCTGCACATAGGAATAGATACCATTTTAACTTCAACTAAAACACAAGGGAAATTATCTGATCCTTGAAGAGATCAACATGCTGCAACTGCTAAGGCTAAAACATATTTAGGAGCATTCTCAAGGTCCGAATTACTTCACATACTACTATCTCCCCCTTAGCTTAAAGTCATCATTCTAAGGCTCCTAAATCTTTCTTCGGGTTAGGAAAATTACTAACTATTAACTCCTATTTCACTTCTAACCTTCACTACAAGTTACACACTCACCTACATACATCACTCTTTTTTTCAACCCCACCCGCACGCATACACTCACCTACATACCCACTCACGCACACAAAAACTCTTACACATACGAACATTGGGGGGAAAGGGGACCATCTTTTCTCTCTTTCTCACCACTCCACACAAGCACACACACATACTCACAATACACTCACCTGTACATACATATATATAGGGGGAGTGAGAATATGGAGAAGTAGGAGAATTCACTCCACACACATAGGGAATTCACGTTACAGACGACCACAAAATAGAGGGGGCATGAGAACTTCATGGAAAAGGCTTTAATTTTTCTCCATAAAAGAGACACATTCAAGACGGAATCTTTTTGCTTTACATAAGACCATTAGATAGACAGCGAGGAAAATCTTAAAAAATAGAGGAAAAAATAGATTTGATCCTTAGCCTTCATCTCCACCCACTAATCTCCATCACACCACCCCAAAAACCCCGTTCAGAACCATCTCATCCACTACTGTCCCTCACCTAAGAACACCATGACACTTGTCTTCACCCCCGATCTGATAGAAAACAGAGGGCCACTCACCTTGCCATTCTCTGCAGCCCAAAACAACTGTGAAACCACCGCTTCTATCACATAATATCCATTATCAGCCAGTTATATTTTGTTTTTACTCAAGAGGTTAGTCGAAGTCATTGGAATCTAGCGGCTTCGATCGTAGTTGCTAAAACAGAATCCAATAGATTTGGTGAAAATTCAGTTTGAGGTGCATTTCTTTATCTTATCTTTAATTAATGTTGGTATTGGTTAAATTACAATTACAATTGAAAAAAAAACAAAAATGAAGAAAATAAATATCTTCAGGATGAGGCGCGAATATCTCGCTCTCTTTAAGGAGATTCAAGCCCACTGCAGTAAAATTTCACCGGTCCAGCAGTAATCTTCTCGACTTGTCCCCTCTAGCATACAACAGCTCAGCAACACTGTATGACTCAACAAGCTCTGGACAAGAGTTGAGTCTAAAGATCCACCAAAAGAACATCTTCCTTTAGCTAAATAAAAATCTCTTTTCCACTCACTTTTTTTCACTCTATATTTTTTCTTCTACTTCAACACAAGATAAGACCACCACTATTTATAGGTGAAGAATTCTTCGTTGTAATAAATTGGAAGAATATGAATAATAAAGTGGGTGAGTAATGGAAGAATTATGTTTTAGAGGTTACATAGGCTACAAGGCATAATGAGGTTGAATAATGAAAATAGAGGTTATGGAATAGTAATGGTCACGTTCATCATCATGAATATGAAAAATAAATATTTTTTTAATAATATTAAAATTCCCTAAACAAAATTACAACAATCGCCCACTCATTTTAACATTAAAGAAAGAGAGTTTATCAGCTGAAGGGATACTATTATGCATAATGAAGGTGTGCTCTGAATTGAACCTTCACTTAGTAAAACAGTAATCTTTACTCCAGAGTCGTAGTGGTCTTAGACTTGAACTATAACTACTTAAGGTAAATAACATATCACTGCTTACACACAATAATCAAGGTGTTGACATGAGCTTTAATAGCCAGCACATTATGGCCTTGTGCTATCCCAGTTTTCATGAGTGTCATTGAGAACAAGTCTTATTCTCATAGGAAGAGGCCTACTCCCACACTCACATAGGTGAAATCTGTCAAGAGTGCTCCTATAAGTTTAGCACCCCACCCATATGAGCTATAAATTTTCATTAAGATTTTTTTTAAACTCAAACTCCACAAATCATTACAGGAAAAATGCACTCACATCATAGGGAGGGAATTAAAAAAAATAATAGTGCATGTCAGAACAAGTCATCATATGATTCATTTTTCCCATTGAACCTGGTTATAGGATCTCTAGTCCCCAGGTTGGGTTTCCTCATATATGAATCATGAATTTATGGGCTTCAATTCTATCCCCCTCGATGTTCTCCAGACCTTTTATCTTGGTAAGTCCTTAGTCAGTGGATCTACAAGATTATCACAGGATTTGACATAATTAACATTGAAGGTACCACTTGTTAAATATGATCTCACAGTACTGTGTTTTCTCCTTATGGGTCTGGATTTACCATTGTAGTAAAGGCGTTAAACTCTACCAATTGCAGCAATGCTATCACAATGAATTAAAATCGGAGGAATTGATTTTCAAAATAAGGTATTTGAAATAATAAATCTCTCAACCAATTTGCTTCCTCACTAGTTGAAGCTAAAGCAATTAGTTCAGCCTCCATGGTAGAGTTAGCAATAATTGTTTGCTTTTTCGTTTTCCAACAAATGGCACCACCTCCCAAAGTAAAAATATAACCAGTAGTAGAAGGGGAATCACTAGACAAAGTGTTCCAATCTGCATCAGAAAAGCCTTCAAGTACAACAGGGTATTTTTTTATAAACAAGCCATCAGTTTTTGTCCCAGTTAAATATCTTATAACTCTCGTTATGGCATGCCAATGTTCATTACCTGCCTTTCTTGTAAATCTGGTAAGTACTCCTACTGCATATGCAATATCAGACCGAGTGCAATCAGTCACATATCTCAGACTTCCAATTAAGCTAGCATACTTCTTTTGATTTATCACATCATTTTAACTTTGTACAGGAAACAAGTGAACACTTGAATCAAAAGGAGTTACAACATACTTGCAGTTAAGAAAATTATAATTTTTTAAAATTTTCTCAACATAATGTGGCTAGTCAAGGAAAATTTCATCGCATGTTCTAGTAATCTTTATTCCAAGAATAAAACTTGCCTCACCAAGATCTTTCATATCAAAGTGGCTTCTAAGAATATTCTTAGTTTCTCCAATAACATTCATGTTAGAGCCAAAGATCAATAAATCATCAACATAGAGGCAAACAATAACATGTGAATTATCTCAAGACTTATGATAGATGCACTTATTACACTCATTTATTTTAAAATCATTTTCAATCATGCAGGAATCAAACTTCTCATGCTATTTCTTTGGTTCCTATCTCAAGCCATATAGGGATTTAGTAAGTTTACATACTTTGCTTTCTTGGCTTGCTTCAACAAAACCTTCGGGTTGTTCCATATAAATCTCTTTATTTAGGTCCCCATTTAAAAAAGTAGTTTTTACATTCATTTGATGAATATACAAATCAAGAATTGCAGCAATAGAAATTAAAAGTCTAATGGATGTAATTCTCGTTACCGGAGAAAAAGTATCAAAACGTTCTAGGCCTTCTAGATACTTGAAACCTTTAGCAACTAGTCTAGCCTTATATTTATCAACGGATCCATCCGGTTTTAACTTTTTTTTAGGACCCATTTACACCCAATTGTTTTACAACTCGGTGGTAAATCAACTAACTTCCATGTTTTATTAGAATTTGGTGATTCCATTTCATCATTTACAGGCTACCTTTTTCTGAAAGTTCCGTAGGACCACCTACCACTAGTCTTCGGTCGGAGGAGTTTATTACACAAAAAGGCTGGGGTGCAGGATCCCGAAGAGAGAAGCCCAACGAATGTCAGATGCAAAGCCCTGCACCTCATTAAGATCATATTGGTATACTCTCCCAAAAAAGAAAGAGCAGACTTCATTGAAGACAAGAATGAGGTACAACAAGGACATTTCTGTCCACCAGCCTCTTTCCAAAAAATAGCATCATGTGAAGATAAAGTTTCCTTTAAACTATGAGAGTCATCTCCAACATTAAAAACATAAAAATCAAGACCAAAATTTTTTTTCTACTCTAGCTCTTTTACTTCTTCTTAACTCAAAATCATCATTATCTTTATTTTTCAAGATAGAAGTAGAAGAACTAGGTAGTGAAAAAATATTTTCTTCAGTCCTTTGACTCCCACTATTTTTATAATCAAATGAAAATTTATTTTCAAGAAAAATAGCATCACCTGATTCTATTATTATATTATCTTCAAGATTAAAAAATCTATAAGTTATACTATTTGAAGCATAACAAGGAAAAACACAAGTAGTAACTTTTTTTTACCCAATTTAGTAATTTTGGGATCCATTAGCCTCACATACGCTAGACAACCCCAAACTCTTAGTATTCCAAATTTTACTTGTGAAATTTTCACAATTCAAATGGTGTTAATTTTTCCTTTTATGAGTCACCCAATTTAATACATAACAAGCAGTCAAAATAGCTTCGCCCCACAAATTTAGAGGTGCACTTGACTCAATAAGCATGGGATTAGTAAACTCAACTAAAATTCTATTTTTCCTTTCTGCAACACCATTAGATGCAGGAGAATAAGGTTGGGTAGTTTCATGAATTATTCCCAATAATATAATAAAAAAATTAAAATCATTAGACTCATATTCACGGCCTCTATCACTTCTAATTCTTTTTATTTTTATGCCAACCTGATTTTCAACCTCATGGAGATAAATTTTAAAATTTTTAAAAGCATCACTTTTATTTTTCATCAAGTAAATATATGTATACTTAGCAAAGTCATCAATAAAAGTGATAAAATATTTATTTCCTCCACTAGTTGAAATTCCTCCAAGTTCACAAATATCAACGTGAACTAATTCTAATAAATCAGTTTTTCTTTCAACTTGAAAGTGAGGCCTTTTAGTGATTTTATCTTTACTACAAGCTTCACATTTTAAAATTCTTTTTAACCATTGGGATTAATCCTAAACTACTCATGATTCCTGCATAATGATCATTGATATGACACAGACGAGCATGCCAAAAATTATTAGAAGAGAGCATGTACACAGAAATAGAAACTTTATTCATTTCAACATTCAACTTGAACATACCATTACAAGCATAACCCTTTCCCACAAAAATATCCTTTTTCACTATTACATATTGATTAGACTCAATAATTTGTTTGAAGCCTGCTTTATTAAGAAGAAAACTAGACATCAAATTTTTTCTCATAGAATGAGCAAAAAGTACATATTTTAATGTTAATATCCTTCCAGAGGTGAAGCTCAACTCGACATCTCCATTTCCAAGCAGTTGAGTGGTGTGAGAATCACCAAGCATGATGGTTTTGGGCTCCTCAAAAGGAGTATATATTTTGAACCATTCTTTGTCATAGAAGATATGAAGGTTTTCACCAGAATTAGCCCACAATCCATCAACATTTTCAACAATGTTTATGTTTGTTATCACCGCCACAAAAGGCTCTTCGGTAACGTTTGCCTGAGGTGTAGGACCACGTTTTCACAATTTGCAAAATTGAGCAATATGCCCACTCTTGCCACAGACAAAGCATGGTCTTCTATCTTGACCTTGTTGATTTTGTGCTTGATTATTACCACCATTATTTTTCTTGGGAGTTCTACCATTATTTTTTTTTGAAGTTTTTCTTCTTAGTCTTCATAAAAGTATTTTTGTGAGAATCAGAAGCAGCATTATCTGAAGTAATTAAATTTACCTTTGTTGTGAGGTTGTTCTCTTCTGATTGTAAAAGTACATCTTGGACCCTTGCCTCCTTTTTCATGTGGATTCACATTATCAATGTCTCAAGTGACGTTTCCTTTTATTTATGGCGCATAGTTTTTTGAAACTCCTTCCAAGAAGGTGGAAGTTTATCTATTAAGCCATAAATAATAAGTTTATCTCCAATTTTTATGTCCTTGGACCTGAGCTCTCCAACAACCATTATAAAGTCTTGAGCTTGGTCTACTACTGATTTATTGTCCACCATTTGGAGAAAAAATCTGCTAGCAGCATATTTTTTTGCTCCAGCCTCCTCGGTATCATACTTACTCTGCAATGCTTTCTAAATTTCTTTACACTAGAGTTAGTTCTATCATAATGATCATAAAATTATCATATAGATAATTAAGAAGATAATACCAACATTTTTAAGAATCATCATCGTACTTTTCAACTTTCTCTTGAAGAGAAATTAGTTCATCATCATTCATGGAAGAGTTGTCTACTTTATTTGGATTCTTCTCAGTTAACATATAAGAGACATTGAGAAGACTTAAGTAGAAAAGAACTTTACCCTTCCGTCTCTTGAAATGAGTACCATTGAACCGAAATGGCTTGTTAAGATCTCCCATCTTGATATCCGCAGATTTTTCAATTGTAGACATTGAATCTCCTTAAAATTATTGGTTAAATTACAATTACAATTGAAAAAAAATGAAGAAAATAAATATCTTCAGGCTGAGGCGCGAATATCTCACTCTCTTTAAGGAGATTCAAGCCCACTATAGTAAAACTTTACCGGTCCAGCAGTAATCTTCTCGACTTGTCCCCTCTTGGATACAACAGCCCAACAACACTGTATGACTCAACAAGCTATGGACAAGATTTGAGTCCAAAGCTCCACCATAAGAACACCTTCCTTTAGCTAAATAAAACTCTCTTTTCCACTCACTTTTTTCACTCGATATTTTTTCTTCTACTTCAACACAAGACAAGACCACCACTATTTATAGGTGAAAAATTCTTTCTTGTAATGAATTGGAAGAGTATGGGTAGTAAAGTGGGTAAGTAATGGAAGAATTATGCCTTAGAGGTTACATTGATTACAAGGAATGATGAGGTAGAATAATAAAATGGAGGTTATGGAACAGTAATGGTCACAATCATCATCATGAGTGTGAAAAATAAATAATTTTTTATAATATTAAAATGCTCTAAATAAAATTTTAACAATTGAATTTTGGTATTCCATGATATGAGTTTTGTTCTTGATGAAAATTTATTCTTGATTCTCATGATTAATCTTTCCTAGTTGTGTGCTTTCTCATTGTATATCTTAAATTAGAATGTTGAAGACAGTGCTTTTAAAATCTGGAGTATGAACTAAGAGGTTTGTTGTTTTGGTTAAATTTGAAAAGTAAAAAAAGGTTAAATGAGTTATTTTAATTAGTTGGATCGTGGGTATTTCCTATTGATAAGATATTCGTTTGGGAGCTAATACGCAAATTTTAGGCTTGCTTGATTGACTTGTGTGCCTTTACATGCTTTTGAATCTCATGTATTCATGTCTCGGATGCAATGTCCCAGAAGAAATTCGATGTAAATTAGAAGGAAATAAAGTTAGTTTAAATCCCATTATCAAAAGAGTAGATTATTTTATTTAAAAGGAACGAGTTTGTATATTTAACCCAAATATTTTAATTTATTTAAGCGATAATTAACAATGAGGTCAAAAAGAACTGCTATTAATAAATCATTTTAATAAAATTTCTTTACCATATTTGAAGCCGATTAATAGGGTGGATAGACTTGTAAATACGCTAGATTCTCATTTAGGCACGGAAAAGTGGGGCGACACATAAATGCTTCAAAAGCATGAAGCACCTAAAAATAATTTGTGGTAAGGCTAGAAATCATTGTTATCAGTACGCCACACATTGATAATTTAAAACAATTTCGAACAAGTTTAAAAATGAACCAAGAAGACGAACCAACAACCTTAAGCTCATAGCATAATTTATTTGAAATTAACTTAAACCGAATATAAGTCGATAAAGTGGTCGTGCTAGAATCAGGGGACTCAAGGACTTAATGCCTTCCTCTCAATCAATAAATTTCTTACCTAGTCTTTTATTTTTGTACACCAAAAATAAGAGTCATTCCTTGTAATGCCTCGGAAACTCGAAGGTTAGATTGGTGACTTAATAGAAAATTTGCAGAAAACTGGAAAAACTGGCACCAGTCACAGAACGAGTCACTAAGTGACCCATTGAAGGTGCCCATGAGTCGTGAGTTGACTCGTGGGGAGGCCATGTGAGGATGTTATAAGTTCTGGGAAAAGGACATCCCACGGATGACCTAACAAGTCGTGATCAGTCCCCACAATTCGTTAAGTCAGCATGGGGAGGGGAAAATGGAAGTATAGAGAGGTGGAGGCAGTGTACTTGATGAAAGGACCCCATGATTCGTGGTCAGTCACCACGAGTTGTGAGGTGAGTCGTGATCAACTAGGGGAGAATTTTCTGAGAGCAAGGCAGTGTACCTAACGAATCGTGGTCACCAGCAACGAGTCATGAAGTCATTCGTTACCAGCCCCAGACGACCGATAGATAGTGTAATTAACGGATGATGCCACAAGTCGTGGCCTAGGGTAACAAGTCATTAGGTCCCTCATTAGGACCATCAGACGGTTTTTTCCTGCGAAATTTCAAGGGTCTTCCAGTAATTTCCAACCCCCTTAAACTCGAAACTACGTCATTTTAGACATAATTTCAGACCTATTAGTGGGAATGGACAGTCTTTTCCCTTATTCCCCACATAGGTTCTCAGAAAGCATCGAAGAGTTTCTCTCAAGATCTTTCAGAGTAAGGTTCAGGCTTCTTCATCCATTGAACAAATTCAAGTTCCTCCCCAAGAGAATTCTTAGCCAGGTATGTGGGAATTCAACAAGGGGATTGTTCTTTCCTTGTGTCCCCTAAAACTCTTCCTTAGTTCACTATTAGTTCTAGCCCTGAATTTTCGATTGTGAAGATATTGCTATCAGACCATGTTTAACTCTTGAGGAATATTATTCTACGCTAATGTTGATGTTTTCCAACCATTTGTAATTAGAATGATGTTTGTTCCGTTGAATGTGAATTTTAGCCCTAACTCTTGAAAATAGAAACTAGAATCCTGCATAAGTATTGAATTCTCGAAATTTCTTGAATCTTTCAGAGTTAGGGTTTCTATAACAGTTGTATGTGCTAAAAACTCTGTCAAATATATATTAGGCAAATTTCAGTTAGAAAGTTTATATACTCAGAAATGGCAGCCTAGTCTTAGTCAGATATTTTTTGCAACCTCCGGGTTGACCAAAATAATGTCAGCTGATTAGTTTGACTACAGAAATTCCCTAGGTGTCCGTATCACCTCCCAATTATCAGAATCAGATCCAGAACTTAGTGTATAGGTTCACAAGGCGGTCATGACACTTAGACCGATATCTCTGACTAGCCCTAAGACCCCATTCAGATTACAGTTTGTTCTTAGACGATTACAAAGCTTTTAGATAAGCAGCTCTAACCAGTCTAGAACCCAGTTTCAGAATCTAGTCTGATAGGACTCTCAGGGTACCTTCAGTTATATATCTCTGACTAGTCTTGACTCCTAGTTTCAAGCTATCATCTTGGTATTCAGTTTAGGTATTCTAGTGGGAGCAGGGCTTAGCACTAGCGGACCAGAGTTCCAGCGCACCCAGGTTTCCAGAACTATTTTGCCAACGTAGGTTAAAGTATTTATTGGCCTAATTGGCCCTAGACTTTTGTGACCACCCAGTTCATGCCTCTATACCTTGGCAAGGCATATTGGGTCCTATCGGTAGGGCCTATACATCGGATTCTATGTTTAGCTCACGTGGTTACATGTCGGTTATAGACTCTCCCACTAGTCAGCTCAGTCTAGTCTCAGAATAAGAAGTTCAGTTTAGTTTCAGCTCTATCAATTTAGATTAGTTCAGTACAGTATTTTATACTCAAAACTTTCAGGCTTAGGGCATGTCTTTGACTATTAGACAGGGTCATCTTAACCATTTCAGTTTATTACAGTTATTCAATTCAGTATATATGTTGGTCATTGCTTGTCATTTTCAGTTCATTCTTTATATTCAGTTATGTTTTCTCCTGCTTACTCAGTACATTCAAAGTGCTGACGCATACTTTTATGTTGTATCATTTCATGATAAAGTCGCAGGTTCTCAGAATCAACACTGTTAGTCACCGTTGTTTAGACCTTCCTAGCAGAAGAAGTGTGAGTCCTCATCTTTCAAGGACGTTATTTTATTATTTAAGTTTTCCTTTATTACTTTTAGTTAGATGGCTTTCAGACACATACGTGGTTTTCAGACTATCAGTATTATTCAAATGTCTTACACATTATGATTTGGAATTACGTTTATAAATGTTTATGTTATTATTTCAAAGCTTCCGCTATGTAAGTTTTACTAAGAATACCAGTGTATGATAGGTCAGGGGTTAACTTGGGGTTACTTGTGACTCCAAGTACCGTGTTCCGTCTAGGGTGTAGAATCAGGGCGTGACACACTTGATATCAAAGCACTAGGTTTAGAGTATCCTCAGAATTTCTGAAAGCCGCATCGAATAGAGTCCTTTTCATGGGTGTGATGTGCGCCACACTTATGACGAGGAGGCTACGAGATGTTATTAGGAAAACTCTCTTTTGTTCATACTCTTTATCGTGCATTAAAGTTCGATTCTAGAAGCGTCCCTCTAACTCGTGCTCTACTTCATTTAAGTGAAATATGCTCTACGACGGGAAAATGGAAGGAAGGCTGGAAATGCCCAGCGGACTACTCCACCAACCCCGGTGGCCCCACAGGATGATTCGGTGTCAACCGCTAAATTCAGGGTGTCCATTCAGTTGCTCGCCGAAACCGTCACTAATAAGGTAAAGCAACAAGTAGTACCAGTTAAGAACAACGGATCCACAGCTTCTACTAGGTTTTGGGACTTTACTTGTATGAACCCTCCATCTTTTCAGGGATCCAAAGTGGAGGAGGACCCCCAAGAGTTTGTAGACAAGATTCGGAAGATTACCCGCATAATGAGTGTCAGCTCTTCTGAGAGTGCTGACCTGGCTGCCTACCAGCTAAAAGGGGTAGCCCGGGTCTGGTATGAACAGTGGAAAGAGGGGCAACCCACAGGAGCAGGACCGGTGGAGTGGGAGAAGTTCAACACAGCATTCCTAGACAGATTTTTCCTGAGGGAGCTCAAAGATGCCAAGCCAACGGAGTTTATGAACTTGAGGAAGGGGAATAGAATAGTGAAGGAATATGCTATGGAGTTCACCAGGTTGTCGAAATACGCTCCAGAGATGGTGGTCAAGCCAAGGGATTGTATTTTCAAGTTTGTGAATGGAGTGTCGAACCTGGTCCTCAAGGAATGCAGGACAATGATGCTGATTAGGGGTATGGATCTCTCTAGCCTGATTGTCTATACCCAGCAGATTGAGGTCAAAAACTAAAGGACATGGAGTGAAAGAATAAGCGGGCAAGGACTGGTCAGTCAGATCATGGTCATCAAAGGTCAGGCGGTAACAACTGCCCACAGCAGCAACAGCAGCAGAGAGCCCCAGCACCCAGCTCAACAGCACCCCAACCTTTCGGTCCCTCCAAGATCGAAGGGGTGGAGCATCTGTCTCTCAATCTCATAGCTACAATGTGGGGAGCAGATATCCATCTTACCCTAAGTGTGGCAAGAACCACCCGAGAGAGTGTCTTCAGGGTCGAGAGGGTTGTTTTGAGTGGGGCAACTTGATCATCAGCTAAAAGATTTCCCATCAACAGGACGGTGGAGAACACAATCCACCACATCATCAGCTCCAGCGGGCCAACCAGCTCAGCAGGCCAACACGTCAGGTATGGATGTCGGTTAACGCCAAAATAATTTTTATGCATTATCTTCCCGTCAGGATCAGGAGAGCTCACCTGACGTAGTCACGTGTATGTTACGCCTTTTTCATCTAGACGTGTATTCCCTCCTAGATCCAAGAGCCACCCTTTTATTTATGACCCCCTACATAGCAGTCCAGTTCAATATCAATCCAGAGGTCCTATTAGAACCATTCTCAGTCTCCACCCCTGTTGGCGAGTCAGTTAGAGCCAGCCAGGTGTATAGAAACTGCCCAATCTCAATCCTGAATAAAGTCATTCCAGCTGATCTCGTAAAGTTAGACATAGGCGATTTTCACCTTATCCTTGGTATGGATTGGTTACACTCCAGTTATGCCTCAATTGACTATAGAACTAGAGTTGTCAAGTTTCAGTTTCCAAATGAACCAATGTTAGAATGGACGGGTAGTAGTTCAGCGCCTAAGGGTCGGTTTATTTCCTAACTTAAGGCCCAGAAGCTCATTTCAAAGGGATGTATTTATCATCTAGTTTGGGTCAAAGATTCCAACTTTGATACCCCAACTATCCAGTCAGTTCCAGTGTTCAGCGAGTCCCTAGATGTATTTCCCGAGGATCTTCTTAGAGTTCCCTCTAAGCGAGAAATAGACTTCGGAATAGACCTTCTCCCAGATACTCAGCCCCTCTCCATCCCTCCTTACAAAATGGCTCCAGCTGAGCTTAAAGAATTGAAGGAGCAACTAAAAGATCTTTTTGACAAGGGTTTTCAGACCCATGATCTCTCCCTGGGGTGCTCCAGTACTATTAGTGCGTAAGAAAGACGGTACCCTCAGAATGTACATAGATTATCGTCAGCTGAACAAAGTCACAATCAAGAACATGTATCCCATACCCAGAATTGACGACCTGTTTGACCAACTTCAAGGAGCCTGTTGTTTCTCAAAAATCAATATCAGGTCGGGGTATCATCAGTTAAGGGTCAGAGAGTGTGACATACTGAAAATGGCATTTAGATCTCGGTATGGTCACTACGAGTTTGTGGTTATGTTCTTTGGGCTAACAAACACCCCCGAGCCTTTGTGGACTTGATAAATAGAGTCTTTAAGCAGTATCTAGATATGTTCGTCATTGTATTTATCGACGACATTCTGGTATACTCCATTAATGAGGAAGAGCATGCTAATCACCTGAGAAGAGTGCTTCAGACACTCAGAGACTGCAAGTTATTCGCCAAGTTTAGCAAGTGCAAATTTTGGTTGAAGTCCATGACTTTTCTGGGTTATGTGGTCTCAGGTGAGGGAATTCATGTTGATCCTCAAAATATAGCAGCAATGAAAGATTGGCCCAGACCAACCTATCTGATGGAAATCAAGAGTTTTCTGGGCCTAGCTGGTTATTACCGATGGTTTGTGGAAGGCTTCTCCTCTATAGCATCTCCTCTAACTAAGTTAACGCAGAAGAAAGTGAAATTCCAGTGGTCAGATGCGTGTGAGAAGTGTTTCTAGGAGTTGAAGACTCAACTCACTACTGCTCTAGTTTTGACCTTGCCATAAAAGGAATAAATATAGTGATAATTTGATTCTTCGTCGCCGTAGTAAATAGGAGAGAAAATCGATGTCTATTGCAACGCTTCCAGATTTGGACTCGGTTGTGTTCTGATGCAGCCGGGCAAGGTGATAGCCTACGCCTCCAGAAAGCTCAAAGTTCATAAGAAGAACTATCCAACTCATGATTTGGAGTTGGTAGCGGTGGTGTTTGCGCTGAAAATATGGAGACATTACCTATATGGGGCTCACATATATGTGTTCACAGATCACAAAATCCTTCAGTAAAGGTTCAGTTAGAAGACCTAAATCTTCGATAGAGAAGATGGTTGGAGCTACTGAAAGACTATGACATGAGTGTGTTGTATCACCCGAGCAAAGCCAATATGGTTTTAGATTTACTAAGTAGCTTGTCTATGGGGAGCATAGCTCATATTGAAGAAGGCAAGAAAGAAATGGCAAAGGATAGTCACAGGCTAGCTCAGTTGGGAATACAGTTGGTGGATTCAGCGGAAGGTGGAGTAGTGATGCAAAGCGGGTCAGACTCTTCCTTAGTTGTGGAAGTTAAGTCCAAACAGGATGAAGATCCCATTCTTCTTAAACTCAACGAAGCGGTTCTCAAAAATAAGGTTGAGGCTTTATCTAAAGGGGGAGATGGTGTGCTCCGTTACCAGGGAAGATTGTGTGTACCAGACGTCAGTGAGTTAAGACAGTAGATATTGGATGAAGCGCACAGTTCTAGATATTCCATCCACCTTGGTGCTACCAAAATGTACCATGATTTACGGGATATTTACTGGTGGAATGGCATGAAAAGAGATATTGCTGAATTTGTAGCCAAGTGCCGGAACTGCCAGCAAGTTAAAGTAGAACACGAGATACTAGGAGGCAGGACTCAGGATATCATCATACCCACATGGAAGTGGGAAGAAGTGAACATGGACTTCATTACGGGTCTACCTCAGACTCGTCGGAAACATGATTCAATTTGGGTGATAGTAGACCAGATGACTAAGTTAGCACACTTTCTCCCAGTCAAAACCACAAATTCAGCTGAGGACTATGCTAGACTTTATATCTGGGAGTTAGTTAGACTTCATGGGTTGCCCTCATCCATCATTTCAGACAGAGGTACCCAATTCACCTCTCATTTCTAGAAGTCTTTCCAAAAGGGACTGAGCGCCTAAGTCAAGCTCAGCACAGCTTTTCACCCATAGACAGATGGGAAAGCTGAATGGACCATTCATACCCTAGAAGATATGTTTAGAGTGTGCGTGATCGATTTTAAGGGCAGTTGGGATGACCACTTGCCTCTTATCGAGTTTGCGTACAACAACAGCTACCACTCTAGCATTCAGATGGCCTCGTTTGAGGCATTATATGGTAGAAGGTGTAGATCTCCTATAGGGTGGTTTAAGGTTGGTAAAGCTACCTTGATAGAGCCAGACTCAGTTCACGAGGCAATGCAGAAAGTTCAACGCATCTAAGAAAGATTGAAAACAGCTCAGAGCCGTCAGAGATCTTATGCCGATGTGAGGAGAAGAGAGTTGGAGTTTTGTCACTACCCAAACATACACCCAGATCATAGACACGGGACAAGGAGCCCCAAGATACCCCAAGTTAACCCATGGCATGAGCATACATCTAATTCAATCACATGAGCGGAAGACTTAGCATAAAAAACGTAATCATAACATAGCATAAGGGAAAATCAGTACAAGACTTAAACAATACGACGGATTACAACTTGTAGTATGATAAGCCTCTAAACATGAAAGGAGAATTGATGGGACAACTCCCCAACTAATCCAACATCCAAAAACTGAAGGAATAACATAGAGTGTGAACATGTAGCCCTCAGAACATGAGGATTCACCAAGAGCGCTGAGAACAAGTCTGAATCTATCTACGGGTGAGGATGAGCCTGAGAACTGGGACATGTATCATGAGATGATAAAACATAGAAAGTATGCGGTCAGTACGTGGAATGTACTAAGTATACAAGGTAAGAAAAACGGATATTTAAAACATATATAAAGTTCATAAAAGATCATAAGAGTTGGACAGCATGCCTGTATCATAAATCATTATAACATATCATACGGCTCAAGGTTTTTAAAATATTCATAACATAAACATAGTCATAATCATAATAGAAGAGCTTTTCTTTACATAACTTGAGCCAACATACATAATCATAACATGCACGAATCATGAGGAACAGTGGGAGATTCTCTTAACTGACATACCCCATATGAGAACACATGAAGCTGGACTTGTATCCCTAGTCGGGAGGGTGTTCGTACCTTGCCAAGGGTAGGAACCATGAAGGGCATGATCACACATGAAAAGGGCCATTTGGGCCAGGGACAAACATGAAAGGGGTCCCAACATGCCTATGGTGGCACGAAGTTCATGAGATCCGGGACTTAACCTGAGTCCCGAACCTACTCGATTTTTGATAATACTCCTAAAATATATATAGTGCTCATAATAATACATACATGAGTTCATGTTTAGTTAAATCATGATAATCATAAACATGCTTGAACATACGTGAACTAGCCATGAATTGAGGCCCATGAGTCAGTCAAAAACATAATTCATAAATCATAGGTTTCATGCATACTTGTAGATCATACATATAGCTTGAAAATTATCAAATCATAGTGGGTATTTAAGTAAATTCATATTTTGAATCATAAATCATGTTGGGCTTTTAAATATCAACAATGAAAATAGGAGATCATAAATCGATTCATCATGGGGCATGCATAATTACGCTTAATTTCTTAGAAATAAAAATCAACAACATTATAATCAATGTAAATCTTAAAAGATTATCAAAATCCACAGATTATGATAATTTCAAAATCACAAAACCCATAATTAAATCATTAGTTTTTATATAAATCAAATACAAAACCCCTCGAGTTTTTAATAAATTTTAAGTAAAATCATAGAGTAGGAGCATGGTTGTGGAAGAATTCACCCATTGATGACCTTACATATCTGGAAACACTTGATTCTTAATCTCCCTTGAAAGACCAAGATTGGATTTAGAGAAATTGGGGAAGAATACCTTGAATCACCTTCTAAACTCCTCTCTATACTCTTTCATACATGAATGAGGCTTAACATGGACTAATCCCCCTAAAAAGACCCTATTCAGACCTTAAAACAACATAGTTTAAGCCTTCGAAATTTAGGAATTACGAAAACACCCTTACTAAAAACACAAAAAATTGTGGTTGCCAGTCCCCGGAGGGACCTCACGAGTCATTGCTAGGGGCACAAATCGTGGCCTGAATCTGTGATGTATACTATCCAAACAAGCTCAGGGGACCCCATGAGGGACCCACGAATCGTGGTGGCTGACCACGACTCGTGGTCACCACCCTTGGTTCCTACTGCCCCAAGTCCCTGGCCAAGCATTCCATTCTCGCCACGGGTGACCTCACGAGTCGTGAGGTCTGACCATGACTCATGGTCACCTCCGTGGCCTCCCAAAAACACTGCCAAGCGTAGCCTGACCACGAGTCACTTCACGACTTGTGGTCCCACCTCATGAACCGTCCTATGACCTAGTGTGAATTTCTAGTTTTTCTCCGTTTTGACTCCCGGGTTTGATCCTTGGGTTCCCAGGGTATAACAATATCTCCCTCTTGGGAACATTCATCCTCTAATGTTAGAAACTTGCAGAAAACTCAGAAATAAGCAATCATCATATGCAATTACTAATCATTTAAACCAAAACCTTACGGAATGACTATCTCCAATTCATTACACATAGTTGAACTGATCTCATTCTTTACATACACACTCATACACATAATAGAAACTTGAACACATGAACTGAACACAAAAACTAAATGAAATCATAGAGTAGAACTGATACCAATAGTCGAAACTAAGCCAGTAGAGAATACATGTGGGTATTTAGCCATCATATCTGCTTTGGCTTCCTTCGCAGCTCCCTCAACATGCTGATTTCTCCATAAAACCTTAACTAGGTTATTTCCTTGTTCCTTATCTTATGTACTTGACTATCTAATATTTCCACGGGTACTTCTTCATAACTGAGGCTGTCTTTTACACCAACGCTGTCCAGTAGGACTACTAAGGCTAAATCACCCAAACACTTTTTCAAAAGTGACACATGAAACACAAGATGAACTGAAGATAACTCTAAGGGCAAGTCCAACTCATACGCCACCTTGCCAACTCTCCTAACCACTTGGTACGGACCAACATAATAGGGAATGAGTTTCCCTTTCTTTTCAAACCGCATGACTCCCTTCATGAGAGATACCTTTAGAAATACCCAATCATCCTCCTCAAACTCCAAATCTCTCCTCCTCACATCGCAATATGAGTTTTGATGACTCTGAGTGGTTTTCAACCGATCCCTTATCAACTGAACCTTCACCATCGCCTCATGAACCGAATCGGCCCTATCTAGCTGCCTCACCAACTTAACCACCTGATGGGAGATCTACACCTCCACCCGTAAAAAGCCTCGAACGGTGCCATCTAGATACTAGAGTGACAGCTGTTATTATAAGAAAAATCTATTAAGGGAAGATGATCATCCCAACTACCTTTAAAATCCATAACACATGGCCTCGACATGTCCTCAAGATTTTGGATTGTTCGTTCAGCTTGGCCATCCGTTTGCGGATGAAATGTTGTGCTTAGCTTAACTTGAGTCGCAAGCCCTTTCTGAAAAGACTACCAAAACTGGGAGGTAAACTGAGTACCTCGATCTGAAATAATAGAAAAGGGCACTCCATGAAGTCAAACCAACTCCCAAGTATACAACTTGGCATAATCATCTGCTGAATCTATGGTCTTGACCGGTAAAAAGTGTGCAACTTTTGTTAAACTGTCTACCACCACCCAAATGGAATCATAATGTCATCGAGTACGAGGTAGGCCTGTAATGAAATCCATGTTAATCTCTTCCTACTTCCATGTGGGAATGCTAATACCCTGAAGTACGCCTCCCAGCCATTAATGATCGACTTTCACTTGTTGACAGTTTGGACATTTTGCTATGAACTCTGCAATATCCTTCTTCTTACCATCCCACTGATAGATTTCTCGCAAGTCCCAATACATCTTCGTGGATCCCGGGTGGATAGAGTATCTGGTACCGTGTGCCTCATGCAATATTTGAACTCTCAAATTATCAATGTTCGGAACACATATCCGACCCTGGTATTGTAGGACACCATCCCCCACTTGGGAGAAAACCTCCACCTTTTGGTTTCGCACTACTTCCTTCATCTTTTTCGAAATCGGATCCTCATCTTGGTTAATTTGACATCAACCACCAAGGATGATTCTAACCCATTCTGCACAACAACGTTGCCATCGGTCGAGTTGATCAATCTAACTCCTAACCTTGCAAGTCGGTGGACATCTTTCACCAACTCCTTCATTCCCTCATCCACGTGGGTCAAACTCTCCATAGAGAGCCTACTAAGTGCATCCGCAACCATATTAGCCTTGCCCGGGTGGTAAAGAACAATCATATCGTAGTCCTTTAGCAACTCCAACCACCTGCTTTGCCGAAGATTAAGATCTTTCTATGTGAACACATATTGCAAGCTCCTATGATCTATGAACACGTCCACGTGGACCCCATACAAGTAATGTCGCTATATCTTCAATGCAAACACCACCGCAACCAAATCAAGATCATGTGTCGGGTAATTTTGTTTGTGAACCTTTAGTTGTCAAGAGGCATATGCTATCACTTTCCCACGCTGCATCAACACACATCTCAGTCCGACTCTAGAAGCATCACAATATACAACAAAGCCATCAGTACCCTTGGGTAAAGTCAACACTGGTGCTAAAGTGAGTCAGATCTTCAATTCCTGGAAGCTTTTCTCACAAGCCTCTGCCCACTGGAACTTTATCTTTTTCCGAGTCAACCTGGTCAATAGGGCTGCAATTGATGAAAAGCCCTCAACAAATCTTTGGTAGTAGCCTATTAGGCCCAAGAAACTCCGAATTTCTAAAGGATTCACCGATCTAGGATAATTTTTCATCACTCCATTTTCTGAGAATCCACCCTTATGCCCTCACTCGGCACCACATCGCCTAGAAATGCCACCAGTCTAGCCAAAATTCACACTTGCTAAACTTTGCATACAAATGGCGATCCTTGAGGGTCTAAAGAAATACTCTCAAATGAGCAGCATGCTCCTCCTCGCTCTGGGAGTACAAGGATTTCATCAATGAACACAATCACAAACATGTCCAAATATGCCTTGAACACCCTGTTTATTAAATCCATAAAAGTTGCAGGAGTATTGGTTAGTCCAAACGACATCACTACAAACTCATAATGGTCATACTAGATTCCAAAGGCTGTCTTTGGAATATCACTCTCCCAGACTCTGAGCTGGTGATACCTAGACCTGAGATCTATTTTCGAGAAATACTTGGCACCCTGGAGCTGGTCAAATAAATCATCAATCTTGGGAAAGGGGTACCTGTTCTTGACGATGACCTTATTAAGCTGCCGATAATCAATACACATCCGAAGTGATCCATCCTTCTTTCAAACAAAGAGAACCGGTGCACCCCATGGAGACTTGCTCGGTCTAATGAAACCTTTATCCAACAAGTCCTTCAACTGTTCTTTTAACTCCTTTAGCTCGACTGGAGCCTTCCTGTAGGGAGGAATAGATATAGGTTGCATGTCAGAAAGAAGGTCTATACCGAAATCAATCTCCCGCTCGGGAGGGACACTTGGAAAATTATCGGGGAATACCTCCGGGTACTCACACACTACTGGGACTGACTGAACAGTCAGGGTCTCAAACTCTACGTCCTTAACCTTAACTAGGTGGTACATGCAACCCTTAGGATCATTTTCCTATCCTTAAGGTATGAAATAAACCGACCGGTTGGTACAGCGGAATTACCCTTCCATTCCAAAATTGACTCACCTAGAAACTAGAATTCCACCACACAGGTCCTATAATTAATCGAAGCGTAACATGCAAACAACCAATCCATACCCAAAATGATGTCAAAGTCAGTCATGGACAATTCTACTAAGTCCGCAGAGGTAACCTTATGCAACACCGTAATGCAAAAACCTCTATATACCAGCCTAGCTACAACTGATTCACCGACTAGAGTAGATACAGAGAACGATTCAGATAGAATTTCAGGACTAACTCCAAAACTATTAGCAATGTAAGGGGTCACAAAAGACAATGTAGCTCCTGGATCTAACAAAACATAAGCATCAATATGGAAGACTAGCAACATACCCGTGACCACACCTGGCGAAGCCTCCTGCTCCTGGCGAGGCACCAGGGCATAAAACCTATTTTGGCGCTGACCGTCTGCTGAACTAGTGGAAGAAACCCTGTTGTGGGGGTCGTGCTGCTGGAGTGGTAGAATTGGCTACAGGGCAATCTTTGATCCTATGTCCAGGTTTTCCACACCCGAAACAAGTATCCGCACCGACCAGGCACCTCACGAGAAAATTTTTGCCGCATCTCGCATAAGTTGGGAAAGTGCGCTCCACCTACATGCTACCATGATCGCTCAAGCCTGTAGCCCTGCTCCTCTAGTCTCCCCTAAACCTGGATGGCGTGCTGGCCGATGATGGAGCTGGAGCAATGGACCTGTGCTGGGACTCTAATGTGGTCCACCCCCGACCTAGCCTGAAAAACCCCGTAGCTATCGGTTATGTCCCTCTTGGCCTCTGTCCTCCTATATACTGACTTCATCTGCTGTGTGTGCAATACAATATGGGGAAAGTCAATGTCCCGGTGAAGCATGGCGATTCGGTAATCTTTGTCCAAGTAATCTGCTACTCCATGCACAAAGTGGCTCACCGAGCCCGCTAATCCTCCACCAACTCCGAATCACATTTAGACAACCGGGTGAACTCCAATGCATACTCCTAGACAGACATGCTTCCTTGCCTCAGATTCACAAACTCGACCGCCTTGAGCTCCCTCATCTCCCGAGGGAAGAATCGATCTATGAATGCAATGTGAAACTCATCCCAACCTATCGGGCTTGCACCCGCCGCCTTGGCATCTCTCCATTGCTTAAACCATATATGTGCTACCCCCTTTAGATGGTTAGGAGGTCAAGTCAATGCATTCCCCATTGTTCACCCCCATGACCTGAGTGATTTTCGAAATCTCCTCTATAGAATCGTGTGGATTCTCGTCTACCTTTGACCCTGTGAACTCCAGAGGGCTCATCCTCAAGAAATATCTCACCCTAGCTGCTGCTGCATTCCCATTTTGAGGGAAATGCGCCACCTTCTAATTCTGGACCTGGGCAGTCATAGCCTGTGCCAACATCTGAATCGCCACCCTAAACTCAGCATGGGCAGCTAGCTTGTGTATGTGCTCCTCATGAATGGGTGGAGCTGGCTGATGCCCACCACCATGGGCACCCTCAAGATCATCACCATTTCTGTTTCTCCTAGCATTTACCCAACGTGGACGTATGATTCTGCAAATGCGAATAGCACGAATTAGAAGAGTAAAGGACGTTCATCGCACAACATAGATCATGAAAGAAGGGAACATTTCCTAAACGTCTAGTAGCCTCTTCTTCATAACTGTGGCACGCTTCACACCCATGAAAAAGACTCTACTTATCGCAGCTTTCATACTCACTAGGACACTTCAAAACCTATAGCTCTAATACCAAGTTTGTCATGACTCAAACGTACACCCGGATCATAGACACAGGATAAGGAGCCCCAAGAGACCCCAAGTTGACCCATGGTATGAGCATACATCTAATTCAATCACATGAGCGAAAGCCAGCATAAAGAACATAATCATAACATAGAATAAGGAAAAATCAGTACAAGACTTAAAAATACGATGGATTACAACTTGGTAAATCTGATAAGCCTCTAAACATGAAAGGCAGATTGATGGGACAACTCCACAACTAATCCAACATCCAGAAACTAAAGGAATAACATAGAGTGTGAACATGTAGCCCTCGGAACATGAGGACTCACCAAGAGCGCTGAGAGTAAGTCTAAATCTATCTACGGGTAAGGATTAGCCTGAGAATTAGGACCTGTATCATGAGACAATATAGCATAGAAAGTATATGGTCAGTACGTGGAATGTACTAAGTATGCAAGGTAAGTAAAACGGACATTTAAAACATATATAAAGTTCATAAAAAATCATTAGAGTAGGACAACATGCTCGTATTATAAATCGTTATAACATATCATACGGCTCAAGGTTTTCAAAATATTCATAATCATAATAGAAGAGCTTTGCTTAACATAAGTTGAGCCAACATACATAATCATAACATGCATGAATCTTGAGGAACAATGGGAGATTCTCTTATTGGACATACCTCATATGAGCACACACGAAGCTCGACTTGTAACCCTAGTCGGGAGGGTGTTCGTACCTTGCCAAGGGTAGGAACCATGAAGGGCGTGATCACACGTGAAAAGGGCCATTTGGTCCAGGGACAAACATGAAAAGGGTCCCAACATACCTACAATGGCACGTAGTTCATGAGATCCAGCACTTAACCTGAGCCCCAAACCTACTCGGTGTTCGATACTACTCCTAGAACATATATACTGCTCATAATAATACATACATGAGTTCATGGCTAGTTATATTATGATAATCGTAAACATGCTTGAACACACATGAACTAGCCATGACTTGAGGCCCGTGAGTCAGCCAAAAACATAATTCATAAATCATAGGTTTCATGCATACTTGTAGATCATACATATAGCTTGAAAATTATCAAATCATAGTGGGTATTTAAATAAATTCATATTTAGAATCATAAATCATACATGCCTTTTAAATATCAATAATGGAAATAGTAGATCATAAATCCATTCATCACGGGGCATGCATAATTACGCTTAATTTCTTAGAAATCAAAATCAACAACATTATAATCAATTTAAATCTCAAAAGATGATCAAAATCTATAGATTATGATAAAATTCCAAAATCACAAAACCCATAATTAAATCATTAGTTTTTATATAAATCAAATACAAAACCCCATGAGTTTTTAATAAATTTTAAGTAAAATCATATAGTAGGAGCATGGGTGTGGAAAAATTCACCCATTGATGACCTTACATACCTGGAAACACTTGATTCTTAATCTCCCTTGAAAGCCCAAGATGAAATTTAGAGAAATTGGGGAAGAACACCTTGAATCACCTTCTAAACTCCTCTTTATACTCTTGCATGCATGAATGAGGCTTAACATGGACTAATCCCCCTTAAAAGACCCTATTCAGACCTTAAAATGACATAGTTTAGGCCTTAGGAATTTAGGAATTATGAAAATGCCCTTACTAAAAACGCAGAAATTTCTGGTTGCCAGTCCCCACGAGGGACCTCATGAGTTGTTGCCAGGGGGCATGACTCGTGGCCTGAATCTGTGGTGTCTACCGTAAAAACAAGCTCAGGGGACCCCACGAATCGTGGTGGCTGACCACAACTCATGGTCACCACTCATGGCCCCTACTGCCCCAAGTTCCTAGTCAAGCATTCCATTCTCGCCACGGGTGACCTCACAAGTCGTGAGGTCTGACCACAATTCGTGGTCACCCCCGTGGCCTCCCAAAAGTATTGCCAAGCCCAGCCTGACCACGAGTCATGAAGTGACTCGTGGTCCCACCTAACAAGCCATCTCACGAACCATCCTTTCACCTAGTGCGAATTTCCAGTTTTTATTTATTTTGACTCCTGGGTCTGATCCTTGGGTTCCTGGGGTATAACAAGTTTGTAGTTGATGACTGGGTCTATCTGAAAATTTCGCCCATGAAAGGTGTGATGAGGTTTGGGAAGAAGGGAAAGCTCATCCCTAGATATGTAGGACCTTATAGAATTTTGAGACCGAATTGGCAAGCTATCTTATGAGTTGTAGTTACGTTCAAAGTTAGGATTAGTGCATCCTGTATTCCATGTGTCACTTTTGAAGAAATGCACCAGAGATCCAACTTCAGTTGTGCCATTAGACAGTGTGGAAATGAAGGATACTCTCTCATATGAGGAGGTCCTAGTCAAAATCCTTGACCGTCAAATTCGTAAACTGAGGAACAAGGAAATAGCTTCAGTCAAGGTCTTATGGAGAAATCAGTAGGTGGAGGGAGCTACGTGGGAGGCCGAAGAAGATATGATGGTTAAATGCCCACACTTATTTTCTACCGACTCTGTTATAACTTGAGATATTGATTCTGTCCTAGAACTCAATTTATTTTCATGTTCAAATCATGTATTCAAGATTCTTTGACATTTATGGATATATGTATGAAAGGTAAATGCAGTTCAGTTATGTATTTTGAAATGGAGGCTGTCGTTTTGTCAGTTTTGGATTTAAATGAGCAGTATTTGAAAGCTTTAATTGTATTCACTGCCTTCCTGTGTGTTTCCCAACATTCGAGGATGAATGTTCTCAAGGGGGGATATTGTAATGCCCTAGAAACTCGAAGGGTAGATCCTGGAACCAGTCACAGAACGGGTCGTTATGTGACCCGTTGGAGGTGCCCACGAGTCGTGAGGTGACTCGTGGGGAGGACAGGTGAGAAAGTTATAAGTTTTGGGAAAAGGACATCCCACGGATGACCTAACGAGTCATGATCATCCTCCACGATTCATTAGGTCAGCGTGGGGAGGGGAAAATGGAAATATAGAGAGGTGGAGGCAGTGTACTTGACGAAAGGACCCCATGATTCATGATCAGTCACCACGAGTCATGAGGTGAGTCGTGATCAGCTAGGGGAGAATTTTCTGAGAGCGAGGCACTGTACCTAAAATATGGTGACCACGACTCATGGTCACCAGCAATGAGTCGTGAAGTCATTCGTTTCCAACCCCAGATGACTGATAGATAGTGTACTTAACGACGATGCCACGAGTCGTGGCATAGGGTAACGAGTCATCAGGTCCCTCATTAGGACCATCTGACAGCTTTTCCCTACAAATTTTGAAGGGTCTTCCAGTAATTTCCAACTTCCCTAAAATCAAAACTACGTCATTTTAGACATAATTTCAGACCTATTAGTGGGAATGAATGGCATTTTCCCTCATTCCCCACGTAGGTTCTCAGAAAGTATTGAAGAGTCTTTCAAGAACTTTCAGAGTAAGGTTCAGGATTCTTCATCCATTGCATAAATTCAAGTTCCTCCTCAAGGGAATTCTTAGTCAGGTATGTGGAAATTTAACAACGGGATTGTTCTTCCCTTGTGTCCCCTAAAACTCTTCCTCAGTTCACTATCTGTTCTAGTCCTAAAGTTTCAATTGTGAAGATATTACTATCAGACCTTGTTTAATTCTTGAGGAATATTATTCTACACTAATTTTGATGTTTTCCAACCATTTGTAATTAGAATGATGTTTGTTCCGTTGAATGTGAGTTTTATCCCTAACTCTTGAAAATAGAAACTAGAATCCTGCATAAGTAATGAATTCTCAAAATTTCTTGAATCTTTCAAAGTTAGGGGTTTCTATAATAGTTGTATGTGTTAGAAACTCAGTCAAATATATGTTAGGAAAAAGTTTAGTTGGAAAGTTTATATTCTCATAAATGTCAGCCTACTCTCAGTCAGATTTTTTTTTGCAACCTCCGGGTTGACCAGAATAATGTCAGCTTATCAGTTTGACTATAGAAATTTTTGAGGTGTCCGTATCACCTCCCAGTTATCAGAAATCAGATCTAGAACTCAGTGTATAGGTTCATAAGTTGGTCATGAAACTTAGACAGATATCTTTGACTATCCCTAGGACCCCAGTCAGATTACAGTTTGTTCTTAGACGGTTACGATGCTTCTAGATAAGCAGCTTTGACCAGTCTAGAACCCAGTTTCAGAATCTGGTTCGATAAGACTCTTAGGGTACCTTCAGTTATATATCCCTGACTAGTCTTGGACCCCAATTTCGAGCTATTAGATTGGTATTCAATTTATGTATTCTAGTGGGAGCAGGACTTAGCATCGAGTGGACCGGGGTTCCAGCACACCCAGGTTCAAAGAACTATATTGCTAGCGTAGGTTACAGTATTTATTGGCCTGATTGGCCCCGGACTTTTATGATCACCCAGTTCATGCCTTTACACCCTATCAAGGTATAATGGGTCCTATGGGTGGGGCGTAAACACCAGACTCCACATTTAGCTCACGTGGTTACATGTCGGTTATAGACTCTCCCACTAGTCAACTCACCAGTCTCTGAATAAGAAATTCAGTTCAGTTTCAGCTCTATCTGTGTAGATCAGTTTCGTACAGTATTTTAGACTCAGAACTTTCAGGCTTAGGGTATGTCTTTAACCATCAGATAGGGTCATCTTGGCCATTTTAGTTTATTACAGTTATTCAATTCAGTATATTGGTTGGTCATTGCTTGTCATTTGTAGTTCAATCTTTATATTCAATTATGTTTTGTCCTTCTTACTCAGTACTTTGCATACTTTTATGTTGTATCATGGTTCTCAGACTCAGTGCCCTTAGTCGCCGCTGTTCAAACCCTCCTCAGCAGCAGAAGTGTGAGTCCTCATCTTTCAAGGACGTTATTTCATTATTTCAGTTTTCCTTTATTACTTTCAGTTAGACTTAGAGTTAGCTGGGGGCTTGTCCCAGAAACTCCTTAATTAGATCTCTTTCAGACATAGACATGGTTTTTAGACTATCAGTGTTGTTCAGATGTCATACACTTTCTGATTTGGACTTACATTTATAAATATTTGTGCTATTATTTCAAAGCTTCCGCTATGTACGTTTTACTCAGAATACCAGTGTATAATAGGCCAGGGGTTGACTTGGGGTTACTTATGACTCCAAGTACCGTGTTCCGTCCATGGTGTTGACTCGGGGCGTGACATTCCTTTTGATTAGGGATTCAAAAAAGTGACTTGGAATACCAAAATTCAATTATAGGTGGTGACTCTGAATAAATAAATTAATCCTTTCTCAATACGTAAATTTAGTTGAAAAACCCTTTCTAAATAATGAAACTCATTTTTGTCAGTTCGGATGGAAGATTGTTAAAAAGACGTGTGACAAATATTCTAAACATTCATAAGGAAAGGAGGGTTCTTAAATAGATCTGGCATCTCATGATCAAGGCTACCTAATTGAAGCAACTCTGAGGTATGCGACAGGAGTGAAAATGTTAATCATTTCATAAGAGAATACCCAGAAAGAGATGATAAATGGAGAAGGAATGATCTTTAATAAGAAAGAAGGGACCAAATACCTAAGAATAAGATGTCTACTGGGAAGGTAGATCTAGTAGTAAGAAATGTATTAGCATGTATGGGATACTCCTATAGTGATGATGAGGATGAAGATTAAAAGGAGAACAAATCCCTAATGCACAAAGAAGAAGAATCATAGAAGATGTTAATATTGATAGCTAACTCTGATTCAAAGTCAAAATAGGACATTGGTGAGGTAAATTTTTTTGAAATCAAAGATGAAATACACCTTTACTCTAGAAATATATGGAGTGAGTGACTCACATTGCCCTCAATACCTTTCAAGAGATACATATTGAAAGGGATAAATTGATGGAAGAGTACACCACCCTTCAATAGAATCATAGAACCTGGATAGTTAAGTTGACACTATAAAGAACTAGGCTCTCACGCTAAGAAAACAGAAGGTTGTGTTAGAGATTGAGAAGCTTCTTGTTTTACCTACTAAATAGAAGGATTATTCCAATGATTCCCTATAAGAACTGAAGAATATGATAGAGGGTTTCAAGGATGATCTTTGTGATGAATATAATAAAAATAAGATGTTTCAAGAAGAATTAAAGAGTGTCGGGAATGAGTTGAGAAGAACATATTAATGGTGGTCCTTGAGTAATAGTTTAACTCAATATTATACATAAGTAGTATGCACAAATGGAATGATCAAGGAGGCTAGATAAGGTCCAGTGATGTAATCATATTCTTGAGAATACTCAGCCATAAAAAAATAAAGTCAAAGAACCTGATTTTTATGACAAATTAAGTATGCATCTCTTTTTTTAATAGTTAGTTGGATAATCTTGTTTACACTGTTACCCCATTAATCCATGTTCCTAAGCCTTATCTTGATATTATACTCTTATCAAAATCACATCATCATCAACCTTGAATCCAACACTAAGATACTTACACATATTTTCCTTACGGATATTTAATTCAAGTAAAACCAGAGAATATCCTAGTTTATATTTTCAAAATGTCCACTAGTCAAAAGCCAAAAAACTAAAATATTAACAAATACGGAGGTAATGATTCATGAAAAAAATAAAAGGAGGTGAACTATGAAGAAGAAGATAGTTGAAGATTACAAGAAAAGGATATAGATGAAAATTTAGAAAGTTTATCATTTCAAGGATTGTGTGCAAAAAATTAATAGGGAATGGTTGGCATTCACAAAATTCAATCTTGAATATTGATGAAAGCTAAAAACATAAAGTGATTTGATGAAAAATCCGGTTCCTTAGGTATCAGTCCATCAAATTGATGTGAACAGATGAAGCAAGAAATGTGATAATAAAAACTTTACTATTAGTGTTCTTTGTGAAAAAGAAATCAAGTTCAAGGAGCAAAAATCTTATTATCCAAATGATAAGAATTTGGAGAAGGCAAGGAGAAGAATTTGAAGAATGTCATTATTTCTCTCGACAAATTACTCGTAAACTTATCTGTAAACCTTCCTTTTCTAGCAATAGAACTTAATTTCTAGTCACTCTTTTAAAACTAAAATAAATACTATCCAATTTCATGGCAGTGTTATAAGTTGTTTGGTTTGGTCCTTATGAATAAAAATAATACATCAAAAAATATTCTATTTGTCATTGATAAAATCTTGAAATGGGCAATGTTATTACTCCAATATTGTGTTCATATTGGTGTAGCCTAAGTGGACATGGGTTTGATATTGATATGCTCACTTTTACTAAATATTGTTTCTTTTTTCATGATAACTAAAGGGGTGAGATTGAGTTGTATTTGATTTAAGAATTGAAATACTACATAACTCTGATGATCATTAATGAAGAAAGAACCTGGTTCCTAAATTATTTACACTAGAACAGTGGCTGAAAGAACTAGATCCCTGAAGCAAGAGTTATGAATGAATCTGATCTTTCAATAGAGATAAAATAAATCTAATTAGGTTCATATAACCTAACCACCTACTGGGTTGTGATGAGTATAAGGTTAGTCTCATGTAAAACTTAGCTAAGAGCTCAGATCTTACTAAGTCATGATGATTAACATGAAACCGATTTATAGGAGAAATATTTTCACCTCAGTGCACATGCGCCTATAATGAAGTGTTATGTTTTTGTTAGTTTATCATCATCAAAAAGGGAGAAATTGTTGAGCTAAGGGCAATGAGATAGAAAGCTACATGTACCAGGGAGAGCAACGTGAGCTAGAGAGTTATGTTTTAGGGATAACAATATGAAATTTTGATGATTAACAAATAAGTAGAAAACTATAGCAAAAATATGCAAGAATTAGGTCTTTCACAGGTCTCAACAAAAGACTAGTAGTGTTTATAAAAATATTAGGAACCAGTTCCTTTCCATGTCTACAAAAAGAGTTTCTATCAATAAGTGTACTACAAGAGAACCAGTTCCTAAGCATGTCCACAATAAAAAACTTTTATCAAGAAGTGCATCACAAGTAATAAAGAAACTATGAAGGAACCAAATCCTTCATAGTGGATTGGAAGAGACTGTTGATCAGGCCAAAGTAGATTTCAAGTGCGTAGAAGGATTCCTTAAGAAATAAAGATTGCGAAAAATCCAATGAAATAAGGAAAAAGAAAAGTATGAAAGTATTACCATATGTACAAATGAGGAAGAAGTTTTGGAAAATAAGAGAAAACAATGACCAAACGCGTGAAGGAAAATCAAGTTGTTAGAATTTGGGATTGTTTTTGTGATTTGTGTTGAATTGGAAAGACAAGAAACGACTACTTACTCCCATATAATGCATCTCTTTGATGTTGCTGAAGAGATTCATACAAGGAGAGAAGAAATAACACGACAAAAAGAATTATCAGTGTTTCTTGTATGAGAGAAAGTCAACTGACGACATTATAAAGAATATGTTCAAGAATTATTAATAATGGTTCTTGTTGTCTAGTTAATTCATTGAGTGTTTATTACCTTTTACTTTTATTAGTTGATTGTATTACGAGTTTTTTTGAGTGGTAGGGGAATCAACAATTGGGTAGAGTTGTTGAGGCAGAGTCTAGCTACAATCAAAACGTATTGTAGAGAAGAAGGGAGAAAGTACTATAGTGGTTGACTCCTTAAACTTGTAAAACTCAAATTGAATGGTAGTTTCAGAGAGAGAGAGAGCATGATTTTTTAATTCATCAAGGAGAAGTTTTTTCACGTCAAATCCTTATATTGATTACTTTTAATTCCACATTTCTTATTAAATTACCGAAGAACCTGATTCTTTAGGATATAAGGGAAACATAAAATATGGGTTAGGATAAATTGTATAGGAAAGTAGGAGTTGACAAACTCCTATAAATATATTTAACTTGTAGAGTTTGTAACCCAAATAAATTAAAAGGTCGAGTAATGAAATGGTTAACAAGACTATTAGATAAAATCATAGCTCTCTCTGAGATCACGTTCTCCAGCTCTAATCTCAAAATGTGCTCATGTGTGGTTTCTTCTTGTTATATCACATTTGCTGGAATTAGTTTTAATTATTTTAATGATGACTTAAAGAAAATATGCTTGACACATTTTTGGGTATATAATTAGCATTAAATTAATTTGGATGAAGGGACATATCTATTTGGGAGTTAACTGTTAACTGTGAGTTCTAATCTTTTTGGGAGTTTGTTGTATATTTGGCAAACTGCAAGAATAGAGTCCAATTGGGAAACAACAAGCATAAGTTGGTTCGGCTAAGGATTTGCTAGAAATCTTGAAGGAGAGATCAACTAGGAGTATTCAATCAATTTGGATAAAGCTAGGACTCCTAAGATAACTCTAAGACTCCTTTCTTCAATAAACAAAGGAGTCTCATCGGTTGCCTATAAAAAGGAAGGTTGGCACTACCTGAAGATCATTCACTCACGAATACTCTTCAGCAAATTCATAGCTTCTTTACAAATCATTGTCATTCAAGTTGAAGAGAGTTGACTAGTGCTAGAGACAGTTCCCTAGTTCTGTTCCATGTCTGTTGTAGTCTAGGATTTTGAGTCAACATGTAGGGAAGCAGTGACCTTGAAAAGAGTTTGTTGTAATTTTATTTTTCATTCACTTGTAATTATGTTGAAGTTCTTCTTGTTAAAATAAGGGTAGTTTATATAGGTTAGAAACTTTATAAGGGCTTAGGGGTAGATTCTGGATTGTGGGGGTTGCAATCCAAATTTGGCTTGGTATTCTAGTGGAGTTAAGTTGAAATCCTACTAGGGAGTATGTTGTGGTTTTTACACCCATTCGAGCCTAGATGGTTCATGTAAAAAGCCTTGTTTCTCATTTTACTTTTCGCACGTTATTGTTTCTGCTTGAATTAAGTCACTATTCGAAGGAACAAGGTTCAAGTTTGTTCTTGTTGTAAAAAGGATATTCAAGTTATGTTTTTAATTAGGCAGAAAAAGTATTATACAAAATTCACCCCTACTCTTAGATCTAACTTAGGAGTCTTAGTAATAAAATTTTTTATCAGTGTAGGTTGTTCAATTCTAAGTTAAACCCCTTGAGAAAGATCCATCAAAATGACTTATGAAATAACTCTGCCTGACGGACAATCTAGCACTCGCCTCTTTTCTTTAATGACCAACATTACAGCCTCTATAAAAACTGTATGGAAATTTACATGAAGGCTGAGGACTATCAGTTATGGCTAATCACTTTGAAGGGACCTCTGGTTCCTACTAAAGTAAAACCTGATCGAACAAAGGTGCCTAAAGTGAAGATGAGTTTGATGCTGACGATTTCAGGATGATGGAAAAAATGCTAAGGCTATAAAAATACTCTACTTTGGACTGGGCATTGATGAATACAATTGTATTTCTGGATTCACCAGTGTAAAGGATATTTGGGACTCTCTTACTCTTGCACACAAAGGTATGAATCAGGTAAAACAATCTAGGATTGACATGCTTATAAGAAAGTAAGAACTTTTCGTCATGGGCAAAAAAGAGTCTATCAAGGACATGTTTACCCGATTCACGCACATCTCAAATGAACTCAAATCTCTTAGAAAGGAATTTTCAACTAAAGAAAATGTTAGAAAGATTTTGATGATTATGCCTGCTTCTTGGGAACCTAAAGTTACTACCATCGAAGAAGAAAAATAAATTAGCGCAATGCAAATGGATGAGCTAATTGGAAATTTGCAAACTTAGGAACTCAAGAATATAGGCAAAGTGGTTGAGGAACTCAAGAAGGAACGCAGTCTCATCCTAAAAGATAAATCAGAATTTGATGACGAGGAAACGACAATTTCGAAGGTTCAAAAAATTCTTCAGAAAAGAGGGAGTCTCGCAATAAAGGTAAATCCTTTGAGAAGGGATAGTTTTGGGGTTGTTTCAAGTGCGGCAAGATGGATCACTTGATAAAGTACTATCTCCTCTTGAAGGAAGAGCAAAGAAAAATTCAAAAAGACAGTAAAAACTGGCCTCAAAAGCTTTCAAAAAAGCCATGAAAGCTACATGGGGTGAAACTTCTGATAAGAAATCAGAAGGAAAAGATGGTGAAAATGATAATCTGGCCCTCATGGCTAAAAGAGACACAGACACAGATAGTGATTCCACCGATTTAAGTTTATCTGAACTAACACAATTTATCAAAAAGAAAAGTGGTCAAATTGTTACTTTCCTTAATGGATGAATATCAACAAATGAGTGTTGAAAAAATTGAAATGTCAAAAAGCGTGTCAAATTTGAAATCTGATTACAAAGTTTTAAAAAGGGAGAAATTGAGTCTGAAAAAAAAATAAAACACTCAGTGCTGAGATTAGCAAATTAGAGGAAATTGTCTCTGTTCAGAAAACTGAAAACAATAAGTTGATGGAAACAGTCTCGTCTCTAAAAGCTTAACTAATCACCATTAAGGAAGGAGAAACATCGAGCAGTGAAATAATTAACAGGAACCGAGGCTTTCTTGAAGCTAAAATTACTTCACTGAAAAGGGAACTATGCAAAGAGAAAAAGAAAAGTTCTAACAAAAGTACTAACAGATAACAACTGCACGGCCTCACACGACCGGCTCAACTGACCACAGGGAAATTTATACAGACTGCAAGCCTCTAGGAATAGCAATAGAAATGATCAGGACAGGGCCCCGACCTACCCGTACTGTACAACAAAGGAAAATGAAATACACCTCTGGAATTCAGTCTCCGGATGACAGGAGCTGAATACTCGATCGCTAACAGGAATCACGTGGTATCGCCTGCTCGTCTATGAGTACCTGCAGGCAAGTAATGCAGCGCCCCACCAGGCGTCAGTACTGCTGGTACTGAGTATGCAAAGCAATAACTGAAAGAAATATCTGAAAATAACAATACGACTGATGAAACTGAAGTAGAAAGGAATGGATTAACTGTCTGATAATGTAAATCATACCTTCTCTTAATTATACTGGAAGGAGTAGGAGTCATACCTGGAGACGTATTGTTCTACTGTCGATCTACTCGTATCTACTATAACATGGCATAACATATCATAACATACATAGCACACACAAACCTTACCCGGCCCCCATAAGCCGGGAGGTACAACCAGCACAGAATCTATACCCCTACCCTGGTCATCCCATCTCCTATAATAGCTATAAGCATCCTAACGTCCCCTGGGTATGCACTTGGGCTCGCTGAGCCCCTGACTATAACTGCATTTGAGTCCGGAGGACTCCTGAATCAACACCCGGGCGTATCCTCTCGACAGGGGTGTGTAAGGGCCGATCAAGGCACAATATGGGGAAAACTGGCATCCCATCTTCGTCCCCTGTGGGACGGCATGCCACTCCGTAGAGCGACGTATCCTCGTCCTCTGGCGGACGAGTCGATACAGCTATCAACCCTGGGGCGGTCATGGATGCTAGGTAGTCCAACCCCAAACAATACAACGGTCTCAACTAGTAATACTATCTGCATGTCCCACATACTGAAGCTAATAGTGGTAAAGTATTTGTATATACTATATGCTGAGCTAGTGATAATAATATGTGCGTACTTAATACATGCTGAGGCTGGTAATAGTATATAATGTATAACATATAATCTTCTGTCATACTGTATTGAGTCTAATGCTGAACAAAATATAGTCTTTCTGCTGAAAACCATGCTGTATACTGAGTTTCTATAGTAACATGATTTGCTGGTTCTAACATGCATTCTAATCTTCATTTTAACCTACCATTCTACTTCTAAGATGCCTTACAGATATTACATTGCTTTACTGGGTTTCAACTGAATACGATAATATCCTAACATTCTGTACTACATCACATACTGAGCATGTTGTGAAATTCCTAATACTTGTATTAGAATCTATATCGTGCTAGCAAGTTTGGCACTAAATATAACACGATGCTTCTAATATCGTACCAATATTCGTAATAAACACAACACATAACTTCTGATTATTCTACTGGACTTTAATTTACTTTACTATGTCGAGCTTACTAACTTGCCGAGGAAACTAACTTTACATACCTTATCCTCGAACTATCCGTCTGTCGGACGAGGCTCGGCCGGTACTTCAACTATTTTCTCCCAACTGCATTCATAAATATGTCAATTAATACTAAATACAGCTTTATTTTAAAGAGCAACGTCACTTTCGATATAGTTTATAGCCTAAACTTAGGCTTATCGAAAGACGGTCGAAAACTCGCTATTTTTCAGAGGTCCAGAAGGGAGAAATACTCACTTGACAGCTAGGAACACATAGACATTAGTTTAGAGCAATTCCACTTACCTTAGCTCGGTAGCTCGACGATTCGTCGGCCGTATTTCACGAAACTAAATCCGTAGGAATGCTCTCTGCCGCTAAATACCTCGGTATCTGAGGTTAATTTGAGTTTGGACAACATTTAGCAGCGTAATCGGATGAAAATTATATTACTTCTTCGTTCCTTTTTCCTTCTCTGCTGTTTCCTCTCTGTTTTCTGGAGTTTTTATGGTTTAATTCCAAAATAAACCGAAGTGGGGCTTTATATACTTGGGCCTGGACAAGGCCAACGTGTCACGGAGCCAACGCGGAGGCTCCACCTCCGTGACACATTGCCATCGCGGAGGGGCTCTGCCTCGGCTCCTTCCGCGATGGTTCGACAGGTTTCTCATCCGATCTTTTCCCGGGCCTTTCTCTAGCATGTATGGCCTTCAAATATGCTTAACCAACGTGCGAATAGGTCATCTAGGTGCCAGGAATCCTACGGGGTATAACAAATATAAATTTTATAGCCACTGTGGACATATCTAACTTGTTAGATATGAATGTTTATCTAAGGTAAAAGCTCTTGAGAGAAATGGAAACATTATTAGATGGATTAGAAAAGATTTGACTCTCAAGTTATCAAAAAGAAGAGAGCAAAACTGGTGTGGGTTCCCAAATCTTACCCTTCATTATTTTTGCAAGCTGAAGTGAGAGGAAGAAACAAAAAATGGTATCTTGATAGTGGTTGCTCCAGGCACATGACAGGTAAGAAAAAACTTTTCCTCTCACTAACAGCCTTCAATGGAGGAACTGTGTCCTTTGGAGGTGGAAAGAAAGGCACAGTTTTGGGTATAGGTAATATTGGTAAGTCTCTTACTCATTCTATTGATAATGTTTATTTGGTAAAAGGTCTGAAACCTAACTTTTTGAGCATTTCTTAACTTTGTGATCAAGGGAACACAGTGTTCTTCACCTCCTTTGATTGCAAAGTTGTTAATAACAAGTCTGGTGAAGTTGTCTTGACTGGAAAGTGACACAGTAATGTCTATAAAACTTGTATCATGTCGCATTCTGATAATGAATTAACTTGTTTGAGTGTTCTTTATGATGATGTTCTCCTTTGGTACAACCGATTGGGTCATGTTAGTCTTTCATTACTTAATAAACTTGTTTAAAAAAATCTTTTTCTTGGTCTTCCTGAAATAAAATTTAAAGATGACAAGGTGTGTGATGCATGTTCTAAAGAAAAACAAACTAGATTATCTTTTAAGTCCAAAAAGGTAATAAGTACTTTCAAGCCACTTGAACTACTACACATGAATCTCTGTGGGCCCATGCGAGTAGTAAGTCGTGGAGGTAAGAAATTTATTCTTGTAATTGTTGATGATTTCTCTCGCTTTACATGGATACTATTTCTATCTTTTAAGGATGAAGAATCTGACATGTTTAAAGTGTTTCCAAAAGGATTCAACAAACTCTTGGGTTGAATGCAATATGTATTTGATCTGATCATAGCACTGAATTATAAAATGTCAAATTTACTACTTTTTGTTACAAATATGGAATTGATCATAACTTTTCAACTTCAAGAACTCCCCAACAAAATAGGGTTGTGGGAAAAAAATAGAAAACTAGAAGATATGGCACGAACAATGCTTATTGCTAGTGGACTTCCTAAGAGTTTTTGGGCTGAAGCAGTAAATACGTCTTATTATATAATTAACAGATGCATGATCAGATCACTCCTTGATAAAACTCCTTACGAACTTCTTAAAGGAAGAAAACCTTGTATCAAATACTTGCGAACCTTTGGGAGAAAATGTTTTATTCACAATAATGAAAAAACTGCCTTAGAAAAGTTTGATGCAAGGAGTGATGAAGGAGTGTTTCTTAGATACTCCTCAAATACCAAAGCCTATAAAGTGTACAACAAAAAAACAAAATGTGTAGAACAAAGCATTCATGTGATTTTTGATGAGTCTAACATTTTTGTTGAAACAACTTTGCAGGAAAATAAGGATGAACATGAAATCGGCCTCGTTCAATCTTCAACCGAACAGGTAAGTGCTCCAACCTTAAATGAAGGAATAGTCTTGGAAACAGAATCCTTGAACGTTCTCTCGGAACCTGGGCAGGAGCTAGAAAATTCAAGGGGAACAATCCCTAAGATAGTGGTAACTTCAGCAGAAGGAACAGAGGAAAGAACATCACTTGACTCTGTTTTAGAAAAACAAAATGAAAGTCCATGAGAATTGAATTTGAGGCCCTGAAGACACCAAAGTTCACATCCCCTTGATCTAATAATAACTTATCTTAATAAGGGAATTCAAGCCAGGGCCTCCATGAAAATTTTTTGTGCTTATTCAGCCTTCTTATCTTACATTGAGCCTATGAATTATCGTGAAGCCTTACAGGATCCAGATAGGGTAATGACTATGCAAGAGGAGCTCAACCAGTTCGAAAGAAGCAAGGTTTGACACCTCAAACCACCTCTAATGGGGCGTACTATAATTGGAACAAAGTGAATGTTCCAAAATAAACTTAATAAACAAGGAACAGTCACCAGGAATAAAGGCCGTCTAGTGGTCCAGGGCTATAACTAAGAGGAAGGCATCTATTATGAAGAAACCTTTGCACCAGTTGCAAGGATGGAAGCAATAAGGATGCTAATTACCTTTGCTGCTCACATGGAATTCACCCTTTACCAAATGGATGTCAAAAGTGCATTCCTAAATGGGGAACTGAAGGAAGAGGTATATGTCTGTCAATCTCCTGGCTTTGAAAATCCTGAATTTCCTGATTATGTATTTAAATTGGATAATGCCTTGTATGTATTAGAATAAGCTCCTAGAGCTTGGTATGAGCACCTTCTAAATTTTTTGATGGAAAATGGTTTTTCTAAGGGAAAATTGACAACACTCTGTTTCTAAAAAGCAATGAAAAAGATTATTGTTGGATGTACAAGTGTATGTAGATGATATTATCTTTGGTTGCAACAAATGAAATCTTGTGTAATGAGTTTTCTTTGTTGATGAGTAGTGAATTCAAAATGAGTATGATAGGTGAACTTTAATTCTTCTTAGGCTTACAAATCAAACAATTTTGGAATAGAACAATGATCCATCAACAAAAATACATTAAGGAATTTCTTAAGAAATATGACATGGACTCTTCTAAACCAATTGATACACCTATTGCCACTGTGACTAAGCTAGATAAAGATGAATATGGAAATATAGTAACTGACAAAAGCTATAGGGGTATGATTGGATCCCTTATTTATTTAACTGCCAGCAAACCAGATATTGTGTTTAGTGTTGGATTATATGCAAGATTTCAATCTTCTCCTAGATAATCCCGCATGACTACAATTAAGTGTATCCTAAGATACTTGAAGGGAACAGATAACCTATGTTTGTGGTACCCAAAGGGTGGTAATCTTGATCTAGTAGGTTATGTAGATGTTGACTATGCAGGTTCCCTTACAGACAGGAAAAGCACATCAGGTATGGCTCACTTCATTGGTTCTTGCTTAACTTCTTGGGCTACAAAAAAGCAGAATTCCATAGACTTGTCCACAGTGAAGCTGAATATGTAGTTGTTGCTTCATGTTATGGCCAGCTGCTATGGATAAAACTGTAATTAAGGAACTATGGGTTAGATATGGGCATTGTGCCTATCTTTTGTGATAACACAAGTTCTATAAATATTGCAAAAAATTCCTATCAGAATAAAAGAACAAAGCACATAGATATTAGACATCACTTCATAAGGGATAATGTTTAAAAAGGTCTTATATATATGCAATTCTGTAAAACTGAGAATCAAATTGCTGACATTTTCACTAAGCCTCTTGGTAGAGAGCAATTTGAAAAGATTAGGATGGAGCTTGGGTTAATCAAGATTAACTCAACATCATGTTCATAATTTTCCTTCTTTTGGCATTATAAAAAATCGGGCTTTTTCTGATGATGGATGAATGACGACAGTCTTAAGGGATATTATCATCAATTTTTTCAGCATTTACTGATTCTGAATATCTTTGCATGCACAGGAAAAAGGCACACACATGGAATCAAGGGAACACGGTGAGGTAGAGTCCCATTTCCATTTTAATTGGCTTCAATATTCACATGTCACCCTTCATCTCACCTACCCGGTCATATCCACGTCCCATCAATCCCATTTTTTTTATTGATTTTTGCTTAAAACCCTTGATATTCTCCAAAACCCTTTCAAGTTCCCTCCACTAATATATCTCTTCCACTACCTTCTTCTCCCTCATCGGTTTCAAGACCCTCTTGTCAAACATGGTGTCTGATCCCTCTTCCACCCGCCCTGATGTTTCCAAATCTCCCTTTTCCCAATAACAATCACTTCCCACTTCTAATCTTGCAAGTTCTTCACCTTCCCAAACCAACCCATATTCCACTGTTAGACCGGCAAGTCCTTTGCCCAGTTAAGAAACCACTATTTCGATCCGTCCTCTTGCAAGTCTACCACCTCGGATTGAAGGAAATTTAAGTCCAATAATGGTATCATAGTCTAATACCTCCCCAAGTTCATCTATGGAAACTTCTCCCTATTCACTTTCACCTGAAGAGGAGTCAACGGGCAATCCGAGTCCTACCTCATTAGCTCCGATTGATCTGGCCACTCTCATCTCTGATATCCAGAATAGGTATTCCCCTCATGAATCAATCCCAAAATCTCCCTCTCCGAAAAGATCTACTTTGACTAACTCTGCCTCTATCTATGCTGCGAGTGATGACCCTCCTGATAATGTATCTCTCTCCGATTCTGAAAGCGAGAATGATCTTATTCCCATAGTGGCACTAAAGAAAGGTGCCTGAAGAGGATTTTGGCTTCTGGTCAGGCAATGAGGTCTGGGTCTAAAACCTCCTGTGTTTTGGCCCTGCTTCTCACACACTGGCTTGTCGAAACACTCAAGGTGGGACAACTGCCATTCCCAAGACCATTGTTCCTCAATCTAAGGTTAAACCCTTCTTTGAGAGGAAGTTGCTGAAAGGTAAAATGGTGTTTCCTTGCTCTGATCCATGTTTGGCTGAATTGTGGTTGAAAATTGAGGCTCAGGGCTAGAATCCTTTATTTTTGGACAGGAATGCCTTTGTTGCTAAGGCAGAGGTGGTTGATTTCTTTAAGCATTTTTCCATTTCGAGGGGGTGTTTTACTACTATGGTAGGGAAAGTTCTTGTAGTCTTTAATTCTACTACAATGGGTTCTTTGTTGGGTATATCTTGCACTAGGTTTGATACATGCCAAAAGAACAAATGGTCAGATCTCCCCCCCCCCCTCTTTGAACCCTCTGGAGATTGTTCGTAAGTTTTCTGGCGATCCTTCTAGGGCATCTGTGTATAAAGTTCTCAAAAGGTCCATGTCTCCCTGTTATAGGTTCCTGTTTGTTTTTGTGATAAGGAATTTGATCCCTCGCCAAGAACGTAGGGATGCTGCCTCATATTTGTACTTAACTTTAATGGAATTTCTTTATCGAGGAATGCCTATAAATTTTCCTGCACTGATCATTGCTCATCTCACCAAGGTTGTCACTAATGTTAGCCAAAATCACGCACTTCCTTATGGATGTTTGCTGACCACAGTGTTTGCTAAATTGGGTGTCTAGTTTTCTTCATTGGAGCACTGTTCTACTTACAATGCCCTTGATTATTTTGAAACTAGAGGTTCCCGCCAAGAAGGTGGAATGTGTGGTTCCTCTAGTGCTGTTGGTTTATCCCCATCCAAGGAACCTTCTGATACTGTGCATTTAGAGATGGAGAATAGGAACTTATATATGAAAATTGAGCAGTTGAAGGCTCAGTTGGCTCGAAATGAGGACAGTGTCATGGCTCGACATAAGGACTTGATATCCCTGATTCGGAGTTTGTCCCCCTAAATCGCTCCCTCCTCATCTCTGTCACCACCTTCTGACCCTATACATTAAACCTTGTCTGTGTCTTGAAAATTATTAGTTTTCATATGTTTTGGGTTGTACTTGTCTAGGTTTACTTGTTTTGTGTCCTTTATTGTTCATAACTTGGCTTGTTCTTAATCAGTTAGTGGATTTTTTGTACTCTTATTTCAGTTTATGTTATGCTTACTTCCTTTTTACTGATGCCAAAAGGGGGAAGTTATGCTTGATTGTTGTTTATACTTAACCATTGATTAACTAATGGAGCTCACGGAAACCTATCTAATGGCTCAAGCATTTTTTTTATTTGTCATCATTAAAAAGGGAGAATATGTTGGATTTAGTTTTAATTATTTTAATGATGACTTAACGAAAATATGTTTGATACATTTTTGGTATATAATTAGCAGTAAATTAATATGGACAGAAAGACATATCTATTTGGGAGTTAACTGTTAACCGTGAGTTCTAACCTATTTGGGAGTTTGTGAATATATTTGGCAAACTGCAGGAATAGAGTCCAACTGGAAAACAACAAATATAAGTTGGTTAGGCTGAGGATTTGCTGGAAATCTAGAAGGAGAGATCAACTAGGAGTATGCAATAAATTTGGATAAAGTTAGGACTCCTTGGAGATAACTCTAAGACTTCTTTCTTCAATCAACAAAGGAGTCTCACCGGTTTCTTATACAAAGGAAGGCTGGCACGACCTAAATATCATTCACTCACAAATACTCTTCAGCAAACTCATAGCTTCTGTGCAAATGATTGGCATTCAAATTGAAGACAGTTGACTGGTGCTAGAGACAGTTCTCTAGTTCTGTTCCGTGTCTGTTGCAGTCTAGGACATTGAGTCAACTTGTAGTGAAACAGTGAACATGAAAAGAATTTATTGTAATTTCATTTTTCATTCACTTGTAATTTTGTTGAAGTTCTTGTTAAACTAAGGAAAGTTTATACAGGTTAGGAACTTTGTAAGGGATTAGGGGTAGATCCTGGATTATGGGGGTTGCAATCCAAATTTAGCTCGGTGTTTTAGTGGAGTTAAGTTGAAATCCCACTAGGGAGTAGGTCGTGGTTTTTACACTCATTCGAGCCTGAGTGGTTTTTCACGTAAAAATTATTCTTTCTCATTTTACTTTCCGCATTTTATTATTTCTGCTTGAATTAAGTCACTGTCCGAAGGAATAAGGTTCAAATATGTTCCTGTCGTAAAAAGGAAATTCAAGTTAAGTTTTTAATTAGGCAAAAAAAGCATTAGACCCAATTCAAACCCCCCTCCCCCTCTTAGGTCGAAGGAATTAGGAGTCTTAGTAACAACAACATTGCAGTAGTCATAACAACACAAATCAAAACGTTGGAAAATTTCTTCAACAAAATCTGTAAAGATGGTTAGTTCTTGTTGGAACGATACTTCATTCACACTATATTACATGATTAATTAACCGCATATATTTACGTGTGCGATTCAACAAATTATTTAGGGCAGTTTCTTTAAAATACAAGTTAAAGATTCCTTGAATAACAATACTCATGTAACTTCTAAGCTTACTTAGAAAGTTTTTGATTCACTCACATGATGTACTTCAAGCAACGTATAATGTTTTTAGATCTATTTAATTATGTTAGTCCATGTCAAAGTCGATTAAAAATGTCAACGATACTTTTTTTAATCCCGTCGACGTGAAGACTGTATGATCTGAGAATTTTCTCAAGTCAATTAATTAGCACATGTCATACTTTCTTAATGAGTATAACACATTAATTGTCATTATATTCTGGATTTGTGGCTTACTAGCTAGTCAATGCTCCCTCTGTTTAGAAATAAGTGATGCTTTTAGTTCAGGCACACTCATTAAAAAACTACTCAAACCTAGAAAATAAAAAGCGTTTTTGCTAACTTATCCCTAATTAAAATTTTCTCTTTTCTAAGTTGACATTAACAGGTGGTTTAATTCAGCAGGACCAATTAACGAACATTATCTATTAATGTGCTCTTTTGGAGTTCCCTACTCATCTTGCTGAATTTCTTAAACAAAAGTCACAAGATTCAAACTAAAATTTTCAATTGTAAATCATGAATGAAAATTTTTACTGAACCAATTTTAAAAATATTTCAAACCAAGATTATCTTATAAAAAAATTCAATTTTTAGAATAATTCTAACTATCCCCTAAAGTTCTTCAATCAATTCATCGTTCAGTGAGTCGTCAATCTCGTCTTCAACTTCGATATTCATAGAGCCTTGGACAATTTCAACTGATTCTTCAACTTCCATCTCTGTGGAGTCTTGAACATTTTCAAGTGATTCTTCAACTTTCATATCCATGGACTCTTGAACAATTTCAAGTGATTTTTTAACTTTCATGTCCATGGAGTGTTGAGCTACTCCATTCAAATGACTCTTCAGTACGTTTACTGGCATGAAGTGAGTATTTCTCCCATTTCACAATAAGTGGTGCTTTTAGCTTGGCGCACCCCTTAAAAGAACTACTCATTCTTAGATAGAAAAATATACTTTTATCCACTTACCCCCAATAAATATTTTGAAAAGATGTAACTCTTTAATATTTTTCTTGATTATGAAAAACTCTTTTCATTTAATTAAGGGTAAAATTGGAAGAACATCATTAATGTCTTCTTGATTATGTAAAACATCACTTATTTTCAAATAAAATCAAAAGGCTAAAATACCACTTATTTTGAAACATAGGGAGTATAAAATTAACTACTGTAGTGTTTATTATGATTAAATGTCTTAAAAAAGAAAAACTAATTAATAATTCTTAATTACGTTAACAAGGACAATTTTAAAAGAATAAAATTAATTCCTTCTTGAAATCTTTAAATACCACTTATTTTAAAATAAAATAAAATAACTAAAACACTATTTGAAATGAGGGGAGTAGTAGCCAACCAAATCTTACTAAAAAGCAACAGAAGACTTTCATTACTTCCAATGTGAGAATTTTCTCAAGTCAGCCGTGCATGAGCATTTATTGGGTTAAAAAGAAAGTACCCAAATTAGCCCTCCTTGTAATATTAGCAAATTTGACTACTCATTAAAACTTGGTTTACTATTGCAAATTGTTCTTTAATTATTAATGCTTTTGTGTTTCAGCCAACCAAATCTTACTAAAAAGGAACAGAAGACTTTCATCACTTCCAATGTGAGAATTTTCTCAAGTCAGCCGTGCATGAGCATTTATTGGGTTAAAAAGAAAGTACCCAAATTAGCCCTCCTTGTAATATTAGCAAATTTGACTACTCATTAAAACTTGGTTTACTATTGCAAATTGTTCTTTAATTATTAATGCTTTTGTGTTTCACTAGGTCTTCCCTTCATAGCTCACTTGTTTGACCAGATGGGGACCTTACATTTAAATATTATGAGTTCCAGTTGGATTGAAATACTATCACAATTTATTTAATTTACTGAATTTTAAATCTATTATTTATAATTATTTTATTAATTTTTTAACACATAAATGCGTCTTGAGTTAAATTTACTGAATTCAAATGAATCGATAACTAAAGCACTACATCCATCTATGTTTGACTAGATACGTTGTTCAATAGACTCAAATTTAAATTAACATGTGCTTCCAGCACGAAAGGAATCGGTCTCATTGGACAAGCCTCTAACAGGGGCAGATTTAGTAAGGCCCCAGGGGTGTCACGTGATACTGTTTCATTAATTTTTTTTACTAAATATGTATGAATAATAAAAAGACAAAAATAAATATGAAGAATATATTGTGTAAAGTGACATTTCTAAACACAAATGGTTGTGCAGCTAAGTTTGTTAGGTGCTTTAAAATCTTTGTTAAGGTTGGTAGTTCTAATGTATTTGCTTTTATTATTTTCTTTTTAAGAGGTGATACTACTGATTAAAAATTTTGCATACGCCACTGACCTCTAAGTAATTAGTATATATATAAGTAGTTGATTTTAATAAAGAATTCACTTACCTTATTAATTTCTTTCCAAACAACAACAGCAACAAAAATGATAGGGTGGGGAGATATTTACAAGGTTGTTGAAGCCATGATGCCACTTTATGTGGCATTAGGTCTAGGTTATGGTTCTATAAAATGGTGGCACAAACTTAATGCTGAGCATTGTGATGCCATTAATAGATTGAACTACTTCTTTGTTCTTCCTTTCTTCACCTTTGACTTCATTTCCCAAGTGAATCCCTATAAGATGAACTATCTCTTCATTTTTGGTGATCTTATTGCTAAAGCCATCATTGGGTTTGTTCTCATTTTGTGGGCTAATTTCTTTAGAAAAGGGGACTTTTCTTGGTCCATAACAAGCTTCTCTTTTTGTAGCTTAACTAATGCACTTGTTATGGGAATTCCTGTATTGCACGCCATGAGTCCTCAAGTAGGAGTTGATTTAGTGATTCAATCATTGGCAATTCAATTTCTCATTTGGTCCATAATCCTACAATTTATGATGGAATTGAGAAATGCCAGAAATGAGATTATGGCTTGTGAGGATTCTAATAAAGATTTAGAAGGACATGGTAATAATGCAACATCATCTTCAGCCACAAAAATACCATCTTTGGGGTCAGTAATGAAGGTTGTATGGACTAAGCTTTCTAAGAACCCTAACTTTTATGCTTGTTTTTTAGGCATAATGTGGTGTCTTATAGCTGACAGGTATGCTCAAAATAAACTATTTCATTTGAAATTTCTCTTTTTGTGTTACTACCTTTTTTAAAAAAAAATTTAAAAGCAAATTTAGAGTCAGTTTTATATGTGTTCAACTGAAGCTACTATTTTTTCTCAAATCAATTATATATTCATTCTGAACTTATTGATTTTAATTATAGATTCCTCTCTTAAGATCGAACTTATATGATTATTGTTAGGTGGCATTTCGGACTGCCAAATATTGTGAAGGAATGCATATCAATAATGTCAAAGGCAGGAAGTGGCATTGGAATGTTTACTATTGGTGAGCTTTTCAAGAACCTCACCTAATTAATACTTTTCTAGTTTGATGTTAAAATAATCACATGAAAAAAAAATGTAACTATGATATTAATTAGCTATGTCTTGCAAATGAAATTAAAATTATTACATTTACATCCAATGGAAAAGGAATAACATAATATGTAATAATAGAACCTCTATGATAGATGCATTTTTTTTAAAAAAATATAGTTAGTCGTCATTTCATATTAGTCTCGAAAATTATACAATCTAAAAAGAAAATTATATACTTCTTTGAGCCTCGATATATTTTTTATTTCAATATATCAAACTTGTTATTCAACCAATCAAAATATTTTAAAAAATTATATAATCTGAAAAAAATAAATTAGCATACTTCTTCAAACCTTGATATATTTTTTACTCAATATATCAAACTTGTTATTAAATCAATCATAATATTTTAAAAAATTATACAATCTGAAAAAAAAATATTAGCATACTTCTTCAGGTCTCAATATATTTTTTATTCAATATATCGAACTTATTATTCAATCAACCAAAATATTTTAAAGATAAGACGGTATACAATTAAGACACGCTAAAAATTTGATATTTTTGGGGGAAAAAAGTAATCTAACATTCACTATATTCAGAATCATGTATATCTTTTTAATTTAAGAGTTAGGAAATAAATGAAACTTGTAATTAATTTGATGGTGCATGAATGCAGGGGTATTTGTGGCAATGCAACAGAAAATATTGGCTGGTGGGACAGGCGTGATAATATTTGGCCTGTTTTTGAGGTTTTTTGTGGGACCAGCTACGATGACCATAGGATCCTTCATCGTAGGTTTACACGGCAATGTTTTACGAGCTGCCATACTCCAGGTTATTTTTATCACTAACTATTTAAACTATTTTCATTTTTAGATAAATTAGGTGAAATGTTACTGCAATAAATTATATTAAATTATATTTCCATTGGTCTATGGAATATGTTTAAATAATTAAAAGAAAGTTGATTTTCTGAAAAGAAAATTAATTAATATTTGGAAATAAATTTAGATTCCTATTTTAGAGAAGTACTTCTGATTCATATATTCAGCGTTTGAAATTAGACTTATTTATTATAAAATAAGAATTATATTTCTACCCAACTGCTCAAAATACCACATATTTTAATTATATTTTATTTATTATTGAAGGCAGCATTACCCCCCGGCATCGCTTCCTTTGTTTTGGCAAAAGAATATGGAGTTCACCCTGAGCTTGTTAGCGCTGTGTTAGTTATTTTATTCATCATTAATTTCAACAGTTCATTACAAGCTAATAGTTCCAAAATCATTTTACCAAATGGATTATTTAACGTGAATTTCAGGGTAATCATCGGCATTCTGGTGTCACTTCCCATTATGATCGCGTATTATGCAATTTCAGAGCTTACACACTGAGTCAATTAATGACCTAGACTTGGTTGTAATTTTCTTACTCTTTTTATTAGATGTCCACCTTTCCAACATCTGCCCTTGTATTGTTTCTTCTTCTTCTTTTTTTTTTCTTCCACAAAGTTGACCAGGATTTGATTTATGATGATGAGTTCCTTATTTTGACACTATAATTATATCTCGTGTCAATATATTAAATTTAATATATATAAAAAGAATAAAATTATTTAAAAAATAATAATTGACATAAAAATAAATATGATATTTTTTAAAAATAATATAAGTAAATATTATATCTCAAATATGTTATTGTTGTTGTATCTAACCTAACAATTCTTTACAAGATGTTGATAGTTTATGTTCTTTTTTGTCGTTTTGACTATTTTATCATGATAAAAAATTTTGTTGATGTCACACCCCAAAACCAAAACCTAGCGCAACAGACATCTAATGCTATAAAATCCCATTGAAAGTACCTTAACACAGTTGCTCCATCATTATTACTTAATCCAATTATGCATATATAAACTAAGACAATTTAATTTACTGAAATAAAGAGTAATATCAATAATGTGAATATTTATCTAGTAGCTTCACATAGTAGTATGCCCTCAACTGGTCAAGTAATGCCTTTATTAACTTCCACAACACAATATCTATCTATATATAGAGTTTCTATGAAAAGAATAACTAATTCGAGACGCAGTTCGAAAATCTAATAAGAAAGTAAAAATAGACAATGACACCCACAAGTAAAAATGTGGGATCACCAAAAATCTGATTCATAGTAGGTCGGTTTTTTAAAGTTCGGACTTGCTCCTCCTCGTTACTTAATACACCATAAAAAAAAACAACGATGCTATGCTAGAGGACTATGTACTCAATGAATGTCTTTGGAACAAGAATTCATACAAATAAAATATTCATAACAGTAATAATTAGAAAAAAAATTATAATAAAACAATTCAAATCTAGTAATAGAAAAAATCATGAAACTTAGCACAATTTTCAATGATGAAGAATTAATAAACTTCAAGCTATTTTTTTGCTTCAACAATCATGTCAGATTATTCAACGCGAAAATTCATAAAATCTTATTATTTTTCCAACAAAGAGCAAATAAGAAAATAAATACATGCCAGGGAAAACCAAAAAGAAGAAAATGGGAGAGCCATAAGTAAGTTAACATTATGTGTTTCACCAAAAAATATTGTCCTTCTAAGGTCAATTATCCTCTAGAATGACACAACATTTCACAGAGATATCGTCCCTCAGAGGTCAATTGTCCTTAGATTGACATAGAATTTTGATGAATCCATGACAACTATTCTTCCTCTTGAATAGCAGAACTTATTCATACACGGCCAAACACAAATAATAGCAATCATGCCATATTAATCAAAAATATTTTAAAGAAAATTATTGTTACACCCCTAAGTTTCTATTGTATAACGGACGCACACGTATATATGTTGAGAATTTTGGAGTATGATGCATGCGGGAAAAGGCTCGGGGGTTCAGTATACGAGCACGGTATCGAGCGAGCAGGAGGTTGGGGCCGGAGGTCAGGCTCCCTAGGCGTCGCGCCGCTCCCCCCGGCCACCGAGTCCCCCCCACCCCCCCTCCATATATATATATATATATGAGTTAAGTTCAAGTTTAAATCATGAAAAAAATTTCCCCCAAATCAGAACTCGAGCTCACTAAGGGTTTTCTCTATTTTTCTTCTGTTTTTCATCGAATTACACCACAAAACTCCGTCCAAACGCAAATTTATCTTGGATAACAAGTTATAGGCCTACGAGAATCATCCCTGCGGAGTTATTTCTTGAAAATTCGCTCGGAGCACCGGAACCCCGTCGAGTGAAAGTTGTTGGAATCACTTCTGATTGACTTCTACGCGACTACAAGAGATAGGTAAGCATTTCTACCTTCTGAACTCTCGGGATATTTTGAGTTTTTGGATGAATTAAACGAAGTTGAATTATAGTTAATATTATTGAAAGATATCGTTGTTTGGCGAGTCCTACTATTGAAATAGCCTTATTCTCTCAGCATAAAGGCTATATGTTATACCCTAGAAGCCCAAAGGTCGGACTTGGGAGTTGAAACGGGGAAAAAGTGAAAATTGTTGCTGTAGACTCAGGACGAGTTGTGAGACGACTCGTCAAGGCAGCCCATGAGTCATCAAGTGATTTGTGGGGAATGCCTGGGTTTTTGAGTGGAGTCCTGGAGGAGTTGAGACCCCACGGGCCAGACCACGACTCGTGGTTAGGACCCACGAGTCGTTGGGTCAGCCTTGGGAAGGAAAAATAATTGGTGTGAAAAGAAAAAATGGGCAGTGTACCAGACTTGAGGCCCCAAGAGTCGTTGTCAGCCCTAACGATTCGTGAGGTGAGTCATTGACATGCTTGAAGTCAAAAGCTGAGAAGTGAGGCAATGTACTTAATGAGTGGTGACCACGAGTCGTGGTCACCCCTAACGAATCTTGAAGTGACCTGTTACGAGCCCAAGAGAATAGATGATAAAGTGTACTTGACAAACGAAGTAACGAGTCATGCCCTCCAGCAACGAGTCATCAGGTCGTCTGTTAGGACCACCTAGAGTTACTTTTATGTGAATTAATAAGGGCCTTTTCATAATTTCTAAGTTTCTAAAGCCTAAACTACAACATTTTGGGGTATGAATAATAACCTTTTATGGGGTTAAGTTCAAATTACAAATTTTCCCATCCATGCATGCAAAGTAGGAGAGATTGAGAGGGTGATCAAGCTAGAAATCTTCAATTTTTTTCAAACTTCTTTTTGGGCATTTAAGGAAAAGTAAGATTCAGCCTCCATCATGTATATAGGGTTATGAATGGGTGTTTCCGTTCTCACCCATGCCCATTCTCTATTAAATTATGAAAATCTATCAAAAATCTCATGGGATTTTGATTCAATATTTATGAAAATCTAATGATTTGCTAATGGGCTTTTATGATTTATGAATTACATCATATTTTACAGAATTTTATCAGATTTCACGATTTATTTTACTTATAAAACTATTGATTTCGACTTCTACTCGATTAAGCCTAATTATGCATAATTTATGATAGATCGACTTATGATCTTCTCTTCAATTGTTGATATTTACAAACCCAACATGATATATGATTTGAAATGTGGGTTTATTCAAATACCCAACATCATCTGATGATTTACAAGTTATGTGCATGATTTCAAGTATGTATGGGCTTTATGATTTATGAACTACTGATAATGAAAGGCATGTTTTCAATTTACCCATGTTTATAGGAATGTTTTTGAATGAATTGAGTATTGTAAAGCATGGTGAAGTATTGGGAAATGCCCACATGATGAAGAATGATTATGGTTTATGAAACGAATTTCATGATTTATCGATTTATGATGTTAGCCGACTAAAGGACCTTTGATTCTTGGCTAATCATGTTTTAATGGAGATCAATGAATTATGAATGTTTATTTTAGCCATAAATCTTAATGAATGATGTTATTGATTTACGCATGAGCCTATTATGCATGTTTTTGGGAGCTGTGTCTAGCACCTAGCAGCCCGACATTCAAAGTACTACGCCGGTATCTCATAACCACGTGCCACTGTGGGTTTATAATGATACATTACAATGATAATGATCTCCTCTTTCGTGATATCACATAATGCACATCCCTTGCCTGGCAAACCAGGGGTGACTTCACCCACTTGAGTGAGATAGTTGGGGCATCATGAAGGGCTCTACCATGATGGTGTCGGTTATGATGAGTCCTTCCATTGTTCCGCATGTTTTATGCATTTTTATGTTATGATGTTATTTGATCAAGTTTCTCTTATGATTATGATAATGAACAATTTATGAATAATTTGAAAACCTTGAGCCTTATGTTATGATTATGATGTTTATGATATAAGCATGATGTCCCACTCTTATGATGTTTTATGAGCTTTCATGTATTTTAAATGTCTGTTTTACTTACCTTGCATACTCGGTACATTCCACGTACTTACCGCATACTTTCTATGTTGTATCGTTTCATTATATAGGCTTTCAAGTTCACCCTCATATATAGATCATCTCAGAGTTCACTTTCAGCTTATTGGTGAGTCCTCATGTTCCGACGGCTATTTGACAGACATTTATGCTATTTTAAGTTTCAGTATTTGTCTGGGTTAGTTGGGGGTGTTGTCCCATTAACCCGTCTTACATGTTAGAGGTTTTTAGACAGTATGCAGTACTCAGCATATGTATACGTTAAGTATTTTCCTATGTTACAATATGTTACGATATGCTCACGATTCCAGCTATGCCTTATATTTAGTCTTCTGCTTATAAAGAATTAAATTAGATGTATGCTTATGCCATGGGTCGACCTAGGGTCTCTCAGGGTTTCTTGTCCCGTGTTATGATCCGGATCTACGTTTGGGTCATGACACTGCAATTGAGTGGAATTGCTAGCTACAGGTTGGAACTACTTGGATAAACGAGAATCGGCTTTCGAGGTATGTTAAGGCTAATTTCTATAGCAAGTTATTCCTGTTGTATAGTAATACGACCTATGTCCTTGTAAAAAAATCCATAAGCATGTATGTTGTGATTAACTGCTACCGTTAATCTGAGATTAATGTTTACTATATCGGTTGGGACTGACCCCACCCTATAGCCTTCCATCGACCAACCTTAGGGTTACTAGCTGTGTAATCACCTACGGGGTTATAGATCGCTCAAAGGAGCTATATGTTGTCTGATAGGACTATATTTAGGCCTATAAGGCTATATTACAGTCCATCCATGAATGGTCTTCTACTTTTATGCCTTATCGGCATCACTGACCCTATGTCGAGCCTTGTGTGTCTAGGGTGTAGTTACAGGAGCCCAACGAGCTCAGACACAGCTGTAGGAGCCCAGCAAGCTCAGTTGCAGACCTAGAGGCTAGGTAGGTTGGCTATAGCTACCCGTTGACTCATATTGACCATGTTAGGGTATATAGATTGAAGTGTATTCGGCAGGGCTTATGGAGGCCCAGGTGGATTATTTTGTGTTGATTGTACCTTCCAGGTTTATAGGGGCTAGGTAAGGTTCTTGTCTATATTACTTTCTTATTAGCTATACTTCAGGTTGTGAGGTTATTTAGGTTATAACTCTTATCATTTCTATTGTTTACTTTCAGTTCTTTCATCAATTCTATTTAGTCATTTTCATTACTGTCTTACATATTCGGTACATATTATACTGACACCCATCTTTGGGGTGTTGCATACTTGCCTACAGGAGCAGATAGACGTGGTTCAGGACCTTCTTAACTATCAGCTAGAGTTAGTAGTGCAGTTAGCTCCTTTTCTCTAGAGTTGATAGTTAGAAAGGTTTGCTCTTTTGATGTAGAACTTTTGGGTAGGTCGGCGCCCTGTCCCGCCATTATTCCACTCTTAAAGGCTTGTAGACTATAGTTTTTCAGTTGTTGGTTGTTGTTGATCGTGTGGGGCCTATGTATGTTATATTTTGCGTGTTGGATGTGTGGAGCCTAGTTCAGCTAGTTAGTTAGCAGCCTTGTCAGCTATTGTATGAATATGACTGCTTGTTTTCAATGTATTTTGACTAGATAGCATGGTGGTCTTGTCAGCCCGCGTAGGATCCCTTTGTTATTACTTTGCTGGGTTAGCTATTTTCTTTTACAGGTTTACTATGTGGCCTTGTCGGCCCGAGGTTGTATTTGCAGCTGAGATATAGCAGTTTGTTTTCTTGATTTGAGTTGCTGGTAGGCACCAAAGGTGCATTGGCCTAGCCAGGTCAGCCCAGGTCCCAGTATAACATTAGGTACCAGTCATGCCTCTGAAGGTGGAGCGTGAACTTGGTATCATAGCAACGTTGTATCCTAGGGAGTCTACAAATTATGTCTAGTAGAGCCTTGTCTATGGATGTGTTGTGCACCATATTCTATAGGAAAAAGGCTACGAGGAATGATAGTGTGGTTACCCTTCTTTCTTCTCTAGTCGTGCTATAGAGCTATGTTGTATAGGGTGAATCCCTAAACTTATGTCATTTTGCTTATTTACAGAGGAAATACCGGCGCACGACAAACCACGACTGGTCGAGAGCTAGATATTGCGGCAGGAGAGGGCACTAGAGCGCTTTTTCTATGTTGGCTCAGATGATGGCCGCCTAGAACCAGCCCGTGGTACCAGTTTTCGCTGAATCTACTGGAGGCCCGGGAAGTTCGAGGGACCAAGAGTTTCTTGCCCTGAGTCCCTCGTAATTCACGGGGATAGACCACGGAGCGGACCCTCAGGACTTTCTAGACCAGTTACAACGAATATTTAGGGTGATGTATTCTATGCTCGCAGAGACAGTCGAGTTGGCAGTATTTCGACTATGAGACATAGCGGTGTTATGGTACGAGAGTTGGAAAAGGTCTCGAGGCAGAGACATACTCCCTCCGACTTGGTCCAGTTTTTCAGAGGCCTTCATAGATCACTACTTGCTACAAGAAATCCAATAGGCCCGGGTGGATCAATTCCTACACCTGGAACAGGGCACAATGAGCGTTTGAGAGTGTGCAATGAGGTTTGACTCTTTGGCCAGATATGCGCCAACATTTGTGGATACCGTGCCAGCTAGGGTACATCAGTTTATCATGGAGATGCTTCCAAAATATGTTGAAATGTGTGTTACATCTACCTTATGAGAGGATATGTACATTGCCCGCTTTCAAGCTTTCGCTTAAAATATTGAAGGGATTAGGCGGCGTCAGCATGAGGTGGAAAGGGAGAATCAGGAGCAGCGCTGAAGGTCCAGGTCCACTGACATGCAGACAAAATTTCAGGGAGGACCCAGGCCGCGACTATCAGGTAGGCCACCCAGACCTCTACCCCAGAAGCAACAGAGTGGTAGATTAGATCGTCGTGGATAGTTAGGTCCCGACGAGAGCTCTCGATCATCAAGTTCCCAACAGCAGAGGGGATCAAATCAGAGCAGACCCACTATACCACATTGTACCATTTGCAGCTGACGACATTTTAAGAGGTGCAGATACGACTCCATTGCTTGTTATACTTGTGGGCAAGAAGGCCATATTATGAGGGATTTTCCTAGCACAGATCAGGGTGACCGGGACCAGCAGAACAAGTCCACAGCAGGATCACATGCTCCAACACCTTTGGCAGGGTGCAGACCCTCAACTCCAGCTGACAGAGGCCGAGGTAGATCAAGGGCATCTAGTTCTTCAGTGGTCAGGATCGCACTTATGTTTTACCAGGATGACAGGATTTAGAGTCGTCACCAGATATTTTGACAGGTATGTTGGATGTTTTCTCTCACTACGTTTATGCTTTAATAGACCCAAGCTCCACTTTGTCCTATGTTACTCAATTAGTGGCCTTTGGAAGTTTGGTATAGCACCAGAATTGCTTCAGTGACCGTTCTTAGTGTAATAGCCTGGAAGTGCGTAAGAATAGACCAGGGAGGTTAAAAGTTGAAAACTGAAGAAATTGGGAAAACTTTGCTCAGGATGGGCCAAGGAACGACTTGTGGTACCAAATCACGAGTCGTTGTATGCATCGTTGGTTAAGGGAGTGTTGGTGGTAGTGGAGGCAACGAGTGGTATGACGACCCGTTGTGAGATACAACGGGCTGTCCTTTGCAGTCGTGGTGAAACATGGATTTCAACAGGTGGGATACAACAGGTCTACCAACGACTCGTTGTGAGATATAACGACCCATTGTCACCAGTTGTCATTAGGTGGCAAGGAATTCCAGTGTAGATGACAGATCAAGATTATGCGGTTTTGTAATTTGATTTATAGAAAATCTAATGATTTGATTATGGGTTTTGTGATTTTAAAATCTTATCATAATCTATGGATTTTTATCATCTTTTGAGATTTAAACTGATTATAATATTGTTGATTTTGATTTCTAAGCAAATAAGCTCAATTATGCATTCCCCATGATGAATCGATCTATGATCTATTTTTCAATTGATGTTCTTGACAAGCCCAACATGAATTATGATTTAAATTATGAATTTATTATATTATCCATTATGATTTTATAAAATTCAAGCTATATGCATGATCTACAAGTATGTATGAATCTTATTAATCATGACTTATGTTTTTGGCCGACTCACGGGCCTCATGTCATGGCTAGTTCACATATGTTCAAGCATGTTTATGATTATCATGATTTAACTAGCCCATAAACTCATGTATGTATTATTATGAGCACTATATATATGTTTTGTAGTAGTATCGGACACCGAGTAGGTTCGAGGCTTAGGTTAAGCCCCGGATCTCATGAATTACGTGCCACCGTAGGTATGTCGGGACCCTTTATGTTATTACCTGGACCAAATGGCCTTTTTCATGGTGATATCACACATTTATGGTTCTACCCTTGGCAAGGTACGAACACCCTCTCGACTAGGTTACAAGTAGGGCTTCATGTGTGCTCATATGAGGTATGTCGGAGAGAGTTTCCCACTGTTCCTCACCATTTATGCATGTTATAATTAGGTATGTTGGATCAAGTCATGTTAAGTAAAGCTATTCAATTATAATTATGATTATGTTATGTTACGAAAGTTTTGAAAACCTTGAGCCATATGATATGTTATTATGATTTACGATACGAGCATGACGTCCTACTCTTATGATCATTTATGAATTTCATACATGTTTTAAATGTCCATTTTACTTACCTTGAATACTTAGTACATTCCACGTAATGATCGCATACTTCCTATGTTGCATCATTTCATAATACAGGTCCTAGTTCTCAGGACATGAATTCTTGGTCAATCCGAAGAATTCTTGGTCGTTTCATGGTGGCAGGTCGATAGAGAAGTCGATCTCATGCTCTGGGGGAATACCAGGAAGCTCATCTGGAAACACATTTGAAAACTCACTAATCACTAGGATGGACTGAAGAGTTAGGGATTCCTCTTGCGTATCCTGAACCCTAACAATATGGTAAATACAACCCTTCGCTATAAACTTTCTCTATTGACATGAATTCTTGGTCGTCTCATGATTGTTTCATGATACAGGACATGAATTCTTGGTCATGTCCTTCGGATTGACAAATGCCCCAGCAGTTTTTATGGATCTGATGAACAACATATTCAGACCGTATTTAGATTTGTTTGTGATAGTTTTTATTGAAGATATTTTGGTATATTTACTCTCAAAATCCGAACAAAGAGATCATTTTCGAACAGTACTCCAGATCCTTAGAGATCGCCAGTTATATGTGAAGTTCTCGAAATGTGAGTTCTGGTTGAACTCCATAGCTTTCTTGGGCTATATCGTGTCAGATGCAGGCATCCTGGTGGACTCACAAAAAATTGAAGCCGTAAAGATGTGTCCTAGACGTACAACTCCAATCGAGGTTCATAGTTTTCTAGGGTTAGCCGGGTATTACCGAAGGTTCGTGGAAGGATTTTTTTCCTTATCAGCAACCATAGACAGTGTTAACTCAGAAGGCAGCTAAATTTCACTGGACCGAGGCTTGTGAGTAGAGTTCTCAGGAGTTGAAAAATATATTGACATTTGCACCAGTACTAGCCTTACTGGAAGATTCAAAGGGTTATATGGTATACTGTGATGCTTCAAGCATGGGGTTAGGGTGTGTTCTGATGCAACACGACAAGGTGATTGCCTATGCTTCGAGGAAGCTATGTAAGCATGAAAAAAACTACTCCACCCTTTGATTTAGAGCTGGCTGCGGTGGTTCATGCCTTGAAATATGGAGGCATTATTTATATGATGTGCATGTGGACATCTTTACTGATCTTAAAAGCCTCCAGTATATCTTCACGCAGAAAGAGTTGAATTAGCGGCAGTGTCGTTGGCCAGAATTGCTAAAAGACTACGACATGAACATCTTGTATCACCTAGGTTAGGCTAATATTGTAGCCAATGCCCTTAGCAATAGATCCATGGGCATCCTAGCATATTTAAGGCTAGAACAACGAGAAATGGCTCGAGAGTTGCACCAGCTAGCCAATTTAGCAGTCCGGGTAGTGGATTCAGAAGATAATGGGGTTGTGATCCAAAATACAGTAGTGTCATCCCTTGTTGTAGAGGTAAAGGAGCGACAGTTTGAGGACCTTAGTATAGTACAGTTCAGAGACAAGGTTTTGTAGGGCGAACTATTGGCCTTTGAGTTAACCGAAGATGGGGTCTTAAGATTCAGAGGTCGACTATGCGTTCCAGATATAGCAGGGCTCCGCCAGTAGATCATGGCAGAGGTACATTATTCTCGTTACTCTCTTCATCCAGGTCAGTAGCATCTACAAATTTCTCCAGATCCCCCTATCTTTTTGTTTTGAGATTATCTTTTCTATGATTAGGTCTGAATTATGTTGTACTTGAACAGGCTCCCTAAGATCCAGTATAAGTGAACTAGATAAAATGAAATTACACGAAGATGTATCATGATATAAAGGAGATATACTGGTGGCCTGGAATGAAGAAAGGTATAGCTGAGTTTGTAGCACAGTGTCCTAATTGCCAGCAGGTAAAAGATTAACATCAGAAGCCTAGCGGACTGACACAGGAGATCGGTACCTATGTGGAAATGGGAAGTAATTAATATGGACTTTTTGATAGGGTTACCTTGCACTAGGCTTAAATTCGACTCCATTTGGGTCATTATCAACAAATTAACGAATTCAGCCCATTTCTTGCTAGTCAGGACTACGTTTTCAGCTAAAGACTATGCTGAGTTGTATATTAAGGAGATAGTCTAACTGCATGATATCCCAACGTCTATTATTTCTGATAGAGGGACACAATTCATAGCTAGATTCTGACAGTTATTTTAGAAAGGTTTGGGGATGTAGGTTAATTTGAGTACAACTTTCCATCCCCAGATAGATGGTCAGGTAGAGCGCACCATTCAGACACTCGAGGATATGCTATGGGCATGTGTGATAGACTTTGGAGGGAGTAGGGACGAGCATTTACCCCTTATTGAGTTTGCATACAATAACAGTTATCATTCGTCTATTCAAATGGCTCCTTATGAGGCTCTATATGGACGAAAATGCAGGTCCCCCATAAGATGGTTTGAAGTAGGGGAAGCAAGGTTAATCGAACCTGAAATAATACATCAATTAGAAAAAAGGTAAAACTTATCAGAGAACGATTACTAATAGCCCAAATTCATCAGAAGTCCTATTTCGATGTGTAGCATAGAGACTTGGAGTTTAATGTCGATGATTGGGTGTTTCTCAAAGTTTCGCCGATGAAGGGCGTTATGAGATTTGGCAGAAGGGCAAACTTAGCTCTGGGTTCATTAGCCCGTATCGGATCCTTCTAATTATAGGCCAAACGGCATATGAGTTAGAACTGCCTTCAGGGTAAGAATCCGTTCATCCAGTCTTTCACGTGTCAATGCTACAGAAATGCATAAGAGACCCATCTCGGGTAGTTCCAGTGGAGGATGTTCAAGTTACTGAAGCGTTGTCCTATGAAGAGACTCTAGTTTCTATACTATATAGACAGGTTCATAGACTAGAACTAAAGATGTAGCCTCCGTTAAAGTATTATAGAGGAACAAAAATGTAGAAGAGATGACCTGGGAAGCTGAGGATGACATGAAGTCTAGATACCCTCACTTATTTTAGACTTGACCTCAGATTACGCAGTTGAGGTGAGATGGTTTGGTTGTTTAAATTATTGTAATGTGCTTATATTATCAGTATTGTGTAGTTATTCATTCTTTTTATATGGAGCTATATTGTATTGTCGCTTGTAACATTATGTGAGACGCCTATGTTGGACTTTTCTGCGTTTCAGGTTTCCGGATAGTCCATATTACAGAGGAGACTTTGACAAAATTTTTCCAGCAACAGTTAAAGGAATTGAGTCTCTTAAGATTAAGATTACATTCGAGGACAGATGTTCCTACGGGGGGGGGGGGGATGATGTCACAACCCATAAGTTTCGATCTTTAACGGATGCGCGCGTACGTATGTTGAGAGTTTTGGAGTACAACGCATGCGGGAAAAGACTCAGGAGATGAGTATACGAGCATGACATCGAGCGAACAGGGCTAGAGGACAGGTGCCCTGGTTGCCACGCCGCACCGCCTGGCTGGCGCATTGCGCCCGTGGCCTGGCGTATCGCGTCCCTAGCCTGGCGCTGTAGCCGGCGCCCCATGCCCCCCGGGTCACCGACTCCCACCTATATATATGAGTTAATTTCAAATTTAAATCATAAGGAAATATCCCCCCAAATCAGAACTTGAGCTCACAGAGGGTTTTCTATATTTTTCTTCCGTTTTTCATTGAATTACGTTGCTAAACTCCGTCCAAACGCAAATTTATCTTGGATAACGAGTTCTAGGCCTACGAGGAGCATTCTTGCAGAGTTATTTCTTGAAAATTCACTCAAAATACCGGAACCCTGCCGAGTGAAATTTGTCGGAATCACTTCTAATTGACTTCAATGCGACTACAAGTGATAGGTAAGCATTTCTAACTTTTGAACTCTTGGAAAATTGTGAGTTTTTTGCCGAATTAAATGGAGTTGAATTATAGTTAATATTATTGAAAGATATTGTTGTTTGCCAAGTCCTAGTATTGAAATAGCCTTATTCTCCCAGCATAGAGACTGTAATTGAGTGGAATTGCCAGCTACAGGTTGGAACTACTTGGATAAATAAGAATTGGCATTCGAGGTATGTTAAGGCTAATCTCTTCGGCAAGTTATTCCTGTCGTATAGTAATGCGACCTATGTCTTTGTAAGAAAGCCACAAGCATGTATGTTGTGATTAGCTGCTACCGTTAGTTTGATATTAATGTTTACTATTTTTGTTGGGACTGACCCCACCCTATATAGCCTTCCGTTGACCAACCTCAGGGTTACTAGATGTGTCATCGCCTATGGGGCTATAGATTGCTCAGAGGAGCTATATGTTTTCTGACAGGACTATATTCAGGCCTATAAGGCCATATTATATTCCATCCATGGATGGGCTTCTACTTTTATGTTGTATCAGTATCACTGACCCTTTGTCGAGCCTTGTATGCCCAGGGTGTAGTTACAGGAGTCCAACGGGCTCAAACACAGCTACAGGAGCCCAGCAAGCTCAGTTGCAGAGCCAGAGGCCAAGTAGGTTGGTTGTAGTTACCCATTGACTCATATTGACCATACTAGGGGTATATAGATTAAAGTGTACTCACCAGGGCTTATTGGGGCCCAAGTGGGTTATTTTGTACTGATTGTACCTTACGGGCTTATGAGGGACAGGTAAGGTTCTTTTCTGTATTACTTACTTGTTAACTATACTTCATATTGTGAGGCTAATCAGGTTATAACTCTTATCCTTTCTATTGTTTACTTTCAATTTTTTAGCAGTTCTATTCAGTCATTTTTATTACCGCCTTACATATTTAGTATATATTATACTGACGCCCATCTTTGGGGCACTGCATAATTGCCTGCAGGGGAGGATAGACGTGGTTCAGGACCTTCTTAGCTATTAGCCAGAGTTAGCAGTGCAGTCACCTCCTTTTCTCCAGAGTTGATTGTTAGAAAGGTTTTCTCTTTTGATGTACAACTTTTGGGTAGGTCGGTGCCATGTCCCGCCATTATTCCACTCTTAAAGGCTTTTAGACTGCAGTTTTTCAGTTGTTGGTTGTTGTTGGCCGTGTGGGGCCTATGTATGTTATATTTTGCGTGTTGGGCGTGTGGGGCCTAGTTTAGCTAGTTGGTTAGCACCTTTGTCATCTATAGTATGAATATGACTGCCTGTTTTTAATCTGTTATGACTAGACAATAGGGTGGTCTTGTTGGCCTGCATAGGATCCTTTTGTTATTACTTTGCTGGGTTAGTTGTTTCCTTTTTCAAGTTTACTGTGTGGCCTTGTTGGCCCGAGGCTTCATTTACAGTCGAGATATAACAGTTTGTTTTCTTGAGTTGAGTTTCTAGTAGGCACCAAAGGTGCATAGGCCTAGCCAGATCAGCCCAAGTCCCAGTATGCATTAGGTGCCAATCTTGCCTCCCAAGGTGGGGCATGACAATCATCATCACAATAATAGAGATATATCAAAATCTTTATTAAAGTTTAAGAATCTTGTTTAAGCCATTAAACCATATTTCAAATCAATAGCTCATTCATAGAGAAAAAGCATACCGAAATTATTACTTTAAATACCATTCAACAAATTCTGCTCATAGAGCAAAACATGTTTTTATAAATATATTATAATATAAATCAAATATGAAGACTCGATGTGAGTTTGTCCTGCATGCGCTTAAAATCCTATTCAAAGTCTCTTTATAGTTAAAAGTATGTTAAAAAAGAGACATACCTTAAATTCTACTAAATATGCTCTATATGTGTTCAACAATGTCCCCCAATGTCTCTACAATCAATTTTGGTGATATAATTCAGAATTTTGATCAAATCTCATAAATATCTATTCTTTTTGAAAAATTAGGGTTTTAGGGCAAAATTCATGTTTATGACAAATTCAAGAATCACCTGTTATACCCCGTAGGATTCCCGGCACCTAGATGACCTATTCGCACGTTGGTTAAGCATATTTGAAGGCCATATGTGCTAGAGAAAGGCCCAGGAAAAGATCGGACGAGAAACCTGTCGAACCATCGCGGAAGGAGCCGAGGCAGAGCCCCTCCACGATGGCAGCGTGTCACGGAGGTGAAGCCTCCGCGTTGGCCCCGTGACACGTTGGCCTTGTCCAGGCCCAAGTATATAAAGCCCCACTTCGGTTTATTTTGGAATTAAATCATAAAAACTCCAGAAAACAGAGAGGGAAAAAGGAACGAAGAGGTAATATAATTTTCGTCAGATTACGCTGCTAAACGTTGTCTAAACTCAAATTAACCTCAGATACCGAGGTATTTAGCAGCATAGAGCATTTCTACGGATTTAGTTTCGTGAAATATGGCCGACGAATCGTCGAGCTACCGAGCTGAGGTAAGTGGAATTGCTCTAAACTAGTGTCTATGTGTTCCTAGCTGTGAAGTGAATATTTCTCCCTTCTGGACCTCTGAAAAATAGCGAGTTTTCGACCGTCTTTTGATAAGCCTAAGTTAGGCTATAAACTATATCGAAAGTGACGTTGCTCTTTAAAATAAAGCTATATTTAGTATTAATTGACATATTTATGAATGCAGTTGGGAGAAAATAGTTGAAGTACCGGCCGAGCCTCGTCCGACAGATGGATAGTTCGAGGATAAGGTATGTAAAGCTAGTTTCCTCGGCAAGTTAAGTAATCTCGATACAGTACAGTAATTTAAAGGCCAGTAGAATGTTCAGAAGTCATGTGTTATGTTTATTACGAATGTTGGTACGATATTAGAAGCATCGAGTTATAACTTGCGTGAAACTTGCTAGCACGATATATATTCTAATACAAGTGTTAGAAACTGCACAACATGCTCAGTACGTGATGTGACACAGAATGTTAGGATATCATTGTATTCAGTTGGAACCCAGTAAAGCAATGTAATATCTGTAAGACATCTCAGAAACAGAATGATAAGTTAAAATGAAGTTAGAAAGCATGTTAGGAATAGTAAATCATGTTACTATAGAAACTCAGTATACAACATAGTTTTCAGCAGAAACACTATATCTTGTTCAGCATTAGCCCCAGTACAGTCTGGCAGAAGACTATGTTTATACATATATACTATTACCAGCCTCAGCATGTATTAAGTATGTACATATTACTATCACTAGCTCAGCATATAGTATATACAAATACTTTACCACTATTAGCTTCAGTATGCGGGACATGCAGATAGTATTACTAGTTGAGATCGTTGTATTGTTTTGGGTTGGACTACCTAGCATCCATGACGGCCCCAGGGTTGATAGCTATATCGACTCGTCCGCCAAAGGACGAGGATACGTCGCTCTACGGAGTGGCATGCCGTCCCACAGGGGATGAAGATGGGATGCCAGTTTTTCCCCATATTGTGCCTTGATCGGCCCTTACACACCCCTGTCTAGTGGATATGCCCGGGTGTTGATTTAGGAGTCCTCCGGACTCAGATGCAGTTATAGTTAGGGGCTCAGCGAGCCCAAGTGCATACCCAGGGGACCGGCGGGATGCTTATAGCTATTATAGGAGATGGGATGACCGGGGTAGGGGTATAGATTCTGTGCTGGTTGTACTCCCCGGCTTATGGGGGCCGGGTAAGGTTTGTGTGTGCTATGTATGTTATGATATGTTGTGCCGTGTTATAGTGGATACGAGTAGATCGACAGTAGAACGATAAATCCTCAGGTATGACTCCTGCTCCTTCCAGTATAATTAAGAGAAGGTATGGCTTACATTATCAGACAGTTAATCTATTCCTTCTTATTTCAGCATCATCAGTTACATTGTTGCTTTCAGATATTTCTTTCAGTTATTGCTTTACATACTCAGTACCAGCGGTACTGACGCCCGGTGGTGCGCTGCATTACTTGCCTGCAGGTACTCATAGACGAGCAGGCGATACCACATGATTCCTGTCAGCGATCGAGTATTCAGCTCCTGTCATCCGGAGACTGAATCCCAGAGGTGTATTTGTTTTTCTGTGTTGTACAGTACGGGTAGGTCGGGGCCCTGTCCCGATCATTTCTATTGTTATTCCTAGAGGCTTGCAGTCTGTATATATTTTCCTGTGGTCAGATGAGCCGGTCGTGTGAGGCGGTGCAGTTGTATAGCTGTTAGTACTTGTGTTTCCTTTATGTTGGCCGTGTGGGGCCATAGTTTGACAGTAGTGGTGACCTTGCCGGTCACGTAGCTATCCAGTACTTCATGGTTAAGTTATAGATAACTAGACAACATGGTGGCCTTGTCGGCCCTCATAGGTTTCCCTATATTGATATGTTTCTGGTCAGCTGTTACTATAGGTACAGGAGGCTATAGGCCAATGGGCCGGGGGCTGTGTTTACAACCGTTATATAGCCCTTTGTTTCCAGAAATGTGAGTTAGAGCCAGCCAGGCACCAGATGTGCCCAGGCTTAGCAGTTCAGCAGTTCATGTCCTAGTAGGGCACCAGGTGCCAGTCGTACCCCCCAAGGTGGGGTGTGACATCACCATTGCTAATAACGCCTTTCAATATACTCCATGAACCCAATTAACCCTCTAATCATAATGATTAATGAATGAAATTACCTCGTGAAGATTCTTCAAAAATTTCCTTCAATCGCTCTTGAATTCAATTCTTAAAATCGAAGGATTAGGATGATGATTCTAACGTTAATCCTTGTTAATTTGATATAATAATCATGAAAAATGAGTATAAACTCGTCTTAGATGATTAAAGAAAGTTTTAGGGTATTTTCACTCTAAAAAATCAACAAAAAATGAAGTGGAATGAAAAAATTCGTCTAAAATAGGTATATATAGATTTTTTTGTAAAACTTCAACCTGCGGCCACCACACAGAGGAAGTAATGACTACAGTCCTATGTCAACTCTGGAGGTGTAAATACTTCTAAAATATATAGGTATACACTTAATATATGTTTGATGTGTGGTCTGTATGTTTGATATATAGTCCATATGTCATGTACACCATCACATACACATTGTACATTTGACATACGGTCCATATGTTGACTCCACAAGTTGATTCCAATGGAAAGAAGATTTTATATTCCCACTTATGATCTAATATATGGCCTTATATTTTGTATACGATCCATATATCAGATTTACAACCACCAAGATAGCCTTTAGTAAATCGTCCATAACTTTTTTCTTACAACTCAAATTGACTTGATCTTTATATGGTTAAAATGTTATTTCAAAGGAATAAAACTTTATACATAGACTTCTCCAAGATTCTAACCAATTAGGGATTATAGGCACTCGAATGGAAACTTTGTGCAAATTCATTTGAAATTTCTGATTTTTCTTGCACTTTTCAACTTTCCTTATCCTTATAGCAACCTTTACACCTCAAATTTATTTCAAAGAATCATTTATGGTTAATATAACACAATTACTATACCTTTATGGACTAACCATAATCATTTAATAAGTTCAAAACTAACCCAAAAATACGATGTGTTATATTATCTTCCCCTTAGGAATAGTCTCCCTCAAACATGGATCATAGCCTAAGATTTGACTAGCTCCCCAAATTTGCAAAACTTTTTCCAGATTTTCTTTTGTAAATAGAGAAAATTCATATATATAAAACTCAGCTAACAACACAATAGTCAATAACATGGTCCTTACAGGGACTCCCACAATCAAAATCACCCACTAATATATTGTGATCCAAGTAGTTGTGATTGACATCCACACTAATCCTCCCGGTGGATGAACCAACACATTCCAATTATTCCATCCAATGACAACATTTCTACTATTAATTAAACATTCTCAAAGAAAATAAGGAAGTCTTATAAAACACAAAAGAAAAAAGAATCTATAATCTCTAACTATTACAATCGTAGAAATCAAAAGTCATTGTACTGAGGACATCTATGTAATCATTGTCTATGAGTGATAAACAAATTAAACAAAAGTTCATGTATAAGTAAAATAAATCTTCTTCTCATAGGATAAAAAATAGTTTGGAAGTGGAAGCAGCTCACTCTCAAATAACTCGTTGCGGCTTCTTCAATCCCATCCCCCTCGATGTTCTCCAGACCTTTTCTCTTGGTAAGTCCTTAGTCAGTGGATCTGCAAGATTATCACAGGAGTTGACATAATCAACATTGAAGGTACCACTTGTTGAATATGATCTCACAGTACTGTGTTTTCTCCTTATGGGTCTGGATTTACCATTGTAGTAAAGGCTTTGAACTCTACCAATTGCAGCAATCCTATCACAATGAATTAAAATTGGAGGAATTGATTTTTCAAAATAAGGTATTTGAAATAATAAATCTGTCAACCAATTTGCTTCTTCACTAGTTGAAGCTAAAGCAATTAGTTTAGCCTCCATGGTAGAGTTAGCAATAATTGTTTTCTTTTTTGATTTCCAACAAATAGCACCACCTCCCAAAGTAAAAATATAACCAGTAGTAGAAGGGGAATCACCAGACAAAGTGTTCCAATCTGCATCAGAAAAACCTTCAAGTACAACAGGGTATCTTTTTATAAAACTAGACATCAATTTTTGTCCCAGTTAAATATCTCATAACTCTCGTTATGGCATGCCAATGTTCATTACCTGGCTTGCTTGTAAACCTGCTAAGTACTCCTACTGCATATGCAATATCAGACCGAGTGTAATCAGTCACATATCTCAGACTTCCAATTAAGCTAGAATACTCCTTTTGATTTATCACATCATTTTCACTTTGTACAGGAAACAAGTGAACACTTGAATCAAAAGGAGTTACAACATGCTTGCAGTTAAGAAAATTATAATTTTTTAAAATTTTCTCAACATAATGTGACTGGTCAAGGAAAATTTCATCGCATGTTCTAGTAATCTTTATTCCAAGAATAAAACTTTCCTCACCAAGATCTTTCATATCAAAGTGGCTTCTAAGAATATTTATAGTTTCTCCAATATCATTCATGTTAGAGCCAAAGATCAATAAATCATCAACATAGAGGCAAACAATAACATGTGAATTATTTCAAGACTTATGATAGATGCACTTATTACACTCATTTATTTTAAAATCATTTTCAATTATGCAGGAATCAAACTTCTCATGCTATTTCTTTGGTTCCTATTTCAAGCCATATAGGGATTTTGTAAATTTACATACTTTGCTTTCTTGGCTTGCTTCAACAAAACCTTCGGGTTGTTCCATATAAATCTCTTTATTTAGGTCCCATTTAAAAAGACAGTTTTTACATCCATTTGATGAATATGCAAATCAAGAATTGCAGCAATAGCAATTAAAAGTCTAATGGATGTAATTCTTATTACTGGAGAAAAAGTATCAAAAATTCTAGGCCTTCTAGATACTTGAAACCTTTAGCAACTAGTCTAGCCTTATATTTATCAACGGATCCATCTGGTTTTAACTTTTTTTTAGGACCCATTTACACCCAATTCTTTTACAACTCGGTGGTAAATCAACTAACTTCCAAGTTTTATTAGAATTTAGTAATTCAATTTCATCTTTTACAGGCTACCCTTTTCCGAAAGTTCCGTAGGACCACCTACCACTAGTCTTCGGCCGGAGGGGTTTATTACACAAAAAGGCTGGGGTGCAGGCTCCCAAAGAGAGAATCCCAACAAATGTCAGATGCAAAGCCCCGCACCTCATTAAGATCATATTGGTATACTCTCCCAAAAAAGAAAGAGCAGACTTCATTGAAGACAAGAATGAGGTACAACAAGGACATTTCTGTCCACCAGCCTCTTCCCAAAAAATAGCATCATGTGAAGATAAAGTTTCCTTTAAACTATGAGAGTCATCTCCAACATTAAAAACATAAAAATCAGGACCAAATTTTTTTTTCTACTCTAGCTCTTTTACTTCTTCTTAACTCAAAATCATCATTATCTTTATTTCTCAAGATAGAAGTAGAAGAACTAGGTAGTGAAAAAATATTTTCTTCAGTCCTTTGACTCCCACTATTTTTATAATCAAATGAAAATTTATTTTCATGAAAAATAGCATCACCTGATTCTATTATTATATTATCTTCAAGATTAAAAAATCTAAAAGTGATACTATTTAAAGCATAACAAGGAAAAACACAAGTTGTAACTTTTTTTTTACCCAATTTAGTAATTTTGGGATCCATTAGCCTCACATAGGATAGACAACCCCAAACTCTTAGTATTCCAAATTTGACTTGTGAAATTTTCACAATTCAAATGGTGTTAATTTTTCCTTTTATGAGTCACCCAATTTAATACATAACAAGCAGTCAAAATAGCTTCGCCCCACAAATTTAGAGGTGCACTTGACTCAATAAGCATGGGATTAGTCAACTCAACTAAAATTTTATTTTTTCTTTCTGCTACACCATTAGATGCGGGAGAATAAGGTGGGGTAGTTTCATGAATTATTCCCAATAATATAACAAAAAGATTAAAATCATTAGACTCATATTCACGGCCTCTATCACTTCTAATTCTTTTTATTTTTCTGCCAACCTGATTTTCAACCTCATGGAGATAAATTTTAAAATTTTTAAAAGCATCACTTTTATTTTTCATCAAGTAAATATATGTATACTTAGAAAAGTCATCAATAAAAGTGATAAAATATTTATTTCCTCCACCAGTTGAAATTCCTCCAAGTTCACAAATATCAACGTGAACTAATTCTAATAAATCAGTTTTTATTTCAACTTGAAAGTGAGGCCTTTTAGTGATTTTATCTTTACTACAAGCTTCACATTTTAGAATTCTTTTTAACCATTGGGATTAATCCTAAACTACTCATGATTCCTGCATAATGATCATTGATATGACATAGACGAGCATACCAAAAATTATTAGAAGAGAGCATGTACACAGAAGTAGAAACTTTATTCATTTCAACATTCAACTTGAACATACCATTACAAGCATAACCCTTTCCCACAAAAATATCCTTTTTCACTATTAAAAATTGATTAGACTCAATAATTTGTTTGAAGCCTGCTTCATTAAGAAGAAAACTAGACATCAAATTTTTTCTCATAGAATGAGCAAAAAGTACATATTTTAATGTTAATATCCTTCCAGAGGTGAAGCTCAACTCGATATCTCCATTTTCAAGCACTTGAGTGGTGTGAGAATCACCAAGCATGATGGTTTTGGGCTCCTCAAAAGGAGTATATATTTTGAACCATTCTTTGTCATAGAAGATATGAAGGTTTGCACCAGAATTATCCCACAATCCATCAACATTTTCAACAATGTTTATGTTTGTTATCACCTCCACAAAAGGCTCTTCGGTAACGTTTGCCTGAGGTGTAGGACCACGTTTTCACAATTTACAAAATTGAGCAATATGCCCACTCTTGCCACAGACAAAGCATGATCTTCTATCTTGACCTTGTTGATTTTGTGCTTGGTTATTACCACCATTATTTTTCTTGGGAGTTCTACCATTATTGTTTTTGAAGTTTTTCTTCTTAGTCTTCATAAAAGTATTTTTGTGAGTATCAGAAGCAGCATTATCTGAAGTAATTAAATTTACCTTTGTTGTGAGGTTGTTCTCTTCTGATTGTAAAAGTGCATCTTGGCCCCTTGCCTCCTTTTTCATGTGGATTCACATTATCAATGTCTCAAGTGACGTTTCCTTTTATTTGTGGCGCATAGTTTTTTGAAACTCCTTCCAAGAAGGTGGAAGTTTATCTATTAAGCCACAAATAATAAGTTTATCTCCAATTTTTATGTCCTTGGACCTGAGCTCTCCAATAACCATTATAAAGTCTTGAGCTAGGTCTACTACTGACTTATTGTCCACCATTTGGAGAAAAAATCTGCTAGCAGCATATTTTTTTGCTCCAGCCTCCTCGGTATCATACTTACTCTACAATGCTTTCTAAATTTCTTTGCACTAGAGTTAGTTCTATCATAATGATCATAAAAATTATCATATAGATAATTAAGAAGATAATACCAACATTTTTAAGAATCATCATCGTACTTTTCAACTTTCTCTTGAAGAGAAATTAGTTCATCATCATTCATGGAAGAGTTGTCTACTTTATTTGGATTCTTCTCAGTTAACAAATAAGAGACATTGAGAAGACTTAAATAGAAAAGAACTTTACCCTTCCGTCTCTTGAAATGAGTACCATTGAATTGAAATGGCTTGTTAAGATCTCCCATCTTGACATCCGCAAAATTTTCAATTGTAGCCATTGAATCTCCTTAAAATTATTGGTTAAATTACAATTACAATTGAAAAAAATGAAAAAAAATAAATATCTTCAGGCTGAGGCGCGAATATCTCACTCTCTTTAAGGAGATTCAAGCCCACTGCAGTAAAACTTTACCGGTCCAGCAGTAATCTTCTCGACTTGTCCCCTCTAGAATACAACAACCCAGCAACACTGTATGACTCAACAAGCTATGGACAAGAGTTGAGTCCAAAGCTCCACCAAAAGAACACCTTCCTTTAGCTAAATAAAACTCACTTTTCCACTCACTTTTTTCACTCTATATTTTTTCTTCTACTTCAACACAAGAGAAGACCACCACTATTTATAGGTGAAAAATTCTTTCTTGTAATGAATTGGAAGAATATGGGTAATAAAGTGGGTAAGTAATGGAAGAATTATGCCTTAGAGGTTACATTGATTACAAGGAATGATGAGGTAGAATAATGAAATGGAGGTTATGGAACAGTAAAGGTCACAATCATCATCATGAGTGTGAAAAATAAATAATTTTTTATAATATTAAAATGCTCTAAACAAAATTTCAACAATTGAATTTTGGTATTCCATGATATTAGTTTTGTTCTTGATGAAAATTTATTCTTGATTCTCATGATTAATCTTTCCTAGTTGTGTGCTTTCTCACTGTATATCTTAAATTAGAATGTTGAAGACAGTGCTTTTAAAATCTGCAGTATGAACTAAGAGGTTTGTTGATTTGGTTAAATTTGAAAAGTAAAAAAAGGTTAAATGAGTTATTTTAATTAGTTGGATCGTGGGTATTGCCTATTGATAAGATATTCGTTTGGGAGCTAATACGCAAATTTTAGGCTTGCTTGATTGACTTGTGTGCCATTACATGCTTTTGAATCTCATGTATTCATGTCTCGGATGCAATGTCCCAGAAGAAATTCGATGTAAATTAGAAGGAAATAAAGTTAGTTTGAATCCCATTATCAAAAGAGTAGATTATTTTATTTAAAAGGAATGAGTTTGTATATTTAACCCAAATATTTTAATTTATTTAAGTGATAATTAACAATGAGGTCAAAAAGAACTACTATTAATAAATCATTTTAATAAAATTTCTTTACCATATTTGAAGCCGATTAATAGGGTGGATAGACTTGTAAATACGCTAGATGCTCATTTAGGCACGGAAAAGTGGGGCGACACATAAATGCTTCAAAAGCATGAAACACCTATAAATAATTTGTGGTAAGGCTAGAAATCATTGTTATCAGTACGCTACACATTGATAATTTAAAATAATTTCGAACAAGTTTAAAAATGAACCAAGAAGGCGAACCCACAACCTTAAGCTCATAGCATAATTTATTTGAAATTCAGTTAAACCGAATATAAGTTGATAAAGCGACCGTGCTAGAATCAGGGGACTCAAGGGATTCTTAATGCCTTCGTCTCAATCAATAAATTTCTTACCTAGTCTTTTATTTTTGTACACCAAAAATAAGAGTCATTCCTTGTAATGCCTCGGAAACTCGAAGGTTAGATTGGTGACTTAATAGAAAATTTGCAGAAAACTGAAAAATCTGGCACCAGTCACAGAACGGGTCATTAAGTGACCCATTGGAGGTGCCCATGAGTCGTGAGTTGACTCCTGGGGAGGCCATGTGAGGAAGTTATAAGTTATGGGAAAAGGACATCCCACGGATGACCAAATGAGTCGTGATCAGTCCCCACGATACATTAGGTCAGCATGGGGAGGGGAAATGGAAGTATAGAGAGGTGGAGACAGTGTACTTGATGAAAGGACCCCACGATTCGTGGTCAGTCACCATGAGCCGTGAGGTGAGTCGTGATCAACTAGGGGAGAATTTTCTGAGAGCAAGGCAGTGTACCTAACGAATCGTGGTCACCAACAACAAGTCATGAAGTCATTCGTTACCAGCCCCAGACAACTGATAGACAGTGTAATTAACGGATGATGCCACAAGTCGTGGCCTAGGGTAATAAGTCATTAGGTCCCTCATTAGGACCATCAGATGGTTTTTTCCTGCGAATTTTCAAGGGTCTTCCAGTAATTTCCAACCCCCTTAAACTCGAAACTATGTCATTTTAGACATAATTTCAGACCTATTAGTGGGAATGGACAGTCTTTTCCCTTATTCCCCACATAGGTTCTCAGAAAGCATCGAAGAGTTTCTCTCAAGATCTTTCAGAGTAAGGTTTAGGCTTCTTCATCCATTGAACAAATTCAAGTTCCTCCCCAAGGGAATTCTTAGCCAGGTATGTGGGAATTCAACAAGGGGATTGTTCTTTCCTTGTGTCCCCTAAAACTCTTCCTTAGTTCACTATCAGTTCTAGTCTTGAATTTTCGATTGTGAAGATATTGCTATCAGACCTTGTTTAACTCTTGAGGAATATTATTCTACGCTAATTTTGATGTTTTCCAACAATTTGTAATTAGAATGATGTTTGTTCTGTTGAATGTGAATTTTATCCCTAACTCTTGAAAATAGAAACTAGAATCCTGCATAAGTATTGAATTCTCGAAATTTCTTGAATCTTTCAGAGTTAGGGTTTCTATAACAGTTGTATGTGTTAAAAAATTTGTCAAATATATGTTAGGCAAATTTCAGTTAGAAATTTTATATACTCAGAAATGTCAGCCTAGTCTCAGTCAGATATTTTTTGCAACCTCCGGGTTGACCAAAATAATGTCAGCTAATTAGTTTGACTACAGAAATTCCCTAGGTGTCCGTTTCACCTCCCAATTATCAGAATCAGATCAAGAACTCAGTGTATAGGTTCACAAGGAGGTCATGACACTTAGACAGATATCTCTGACTAGCCCTAAGACCCCATTCAGATTACAGTTTGTTCTTAGACGATTACAAAGCTTCTAGATAAGCAGCTCTGACCAGTCTAGAACCCAGTTTCAGAATCTAGTCTGATAAGACTCTCAGGGTACCTTCAGTTATATATCCCTGACTAGTATTGAATCCCAGTTTCAAGATATCAGCTTGGTATTCAGTTTAGGTATTCTAGTGGGAGCAGGACTTAGCACTGAACGGACCAGGGTTCCAGCGCACCCAGGTTTCCAGAACTATATTGCCAATGTAGGTTATAGTATTTATTGGCCTAATTGTCCCTAGACTTTTGTGACCACCCATTTCATGCTTCTATACCTTGGCAAGGCATATTAGGTCCTACCGGTAGGGTCTATACATCGGACTCCATGTTTAGCTCACGTGGTTACATGTCGGTTATAGACTCTCCCACTAGTCAGCTCAGTCTAGTCTCAGAATAAGAAGTTTAGTTCAGTTTCAGCTCTATCAATTTAGAGTAGTTCAGTACAGTATTTTAGACTCAAAACTTTCAGGCTTAGGGCATGTCTTTGACTATTAGACAGGGTCATTGATCTTGGGCAGAATTATATGCCCAAGTTATACTCAAATGCTTCATTTCGTCTTGTTTATCCATTGATATTTGTACATTTTCATGTGATTTGTAGTTAAAAGGTGAATTTATACTAACCAACATGATTAGTGTGGTTTTGCAAGAAAAATGTAACTTTAGGAAGCTAAGATGCATGTTGGGAGAAAGCGGGAATGGACTCGGAAGAGAACAGTGGAAAAGGCCAAGGAAATGCAGAAAATTAAGGGGATCCACGATGGATCCGTGTCACCCTGCCATAGCGGAGGCATTCTGCGCCGGATGATTAAAATAGGCCAAGTTCCAGTGAAGGTGTGCGTTGGTGCCGTGGCACGTTGGCTAAGTCACGCGTTGCACGCCGTGGCACATTAGGCGTAATTAACTAGACGACCAGATTCCAGTAAGGGTCCGCGTTTGTGGCGTGTCACGGAGGCAGTGCTCCGCGATGCACTCCGTGACACGTTGCTTGTTATTCCGAAAAAAATTCCCACTAGTATAAATAGCACACTTAGGTTTATTTTTAATTATTCTGAATTGGTTGAGCAAGAACGTGGGTTACAGGCAGTTGAGGGGACGAAATTCTTAGGGTTCTTCTCTAACTCTTTCTTCTTTATTTCAATTGTTTGTATGATTTACCCTCATTTAACGATGTTTAATCCACAAATGGGTGGCTAAATTCACTTCTTGCTGAGGTTAAGAACATTTGTAGTGGAATGTAATTATTGATCATTTTGGTTTTTCATCTTTTCTTCTATGGTTATTCTATTAATTCTTGTTCTTACTGCATTAATGTTTGGCCAATATTAATGTATATCTAAAAAATCCGGTTTGCGCTCGAAAGAGAAAGAAATTGGAAAGTTGTGAATTGATAGGATATGATCTCTTCTTGGTTTGGGAAAATTGAGAATTGATTTACCTTCAAAATAGAAATATATCTGAAAGTAGTATTAGTCAATTAAGGAATCGATTTCGTATGGCTAGAACATGAATTTCTTCTTATCATAGAAATGTAGGTGGAAGGTTCATGATTCTTAAGTTGGGTTAAATACGAGAGTTTTAATTCATAGGAAATAATTCTTGACTAGCAACCGAAGGAAAGATGAACCAATTTGTATCAATAAATGGCTTCCCTGCATGTTCGTTTTAGCCTCAGCATGCTCATTACTATACTTCAGACTCAATTTGTACACTTGTTTTAGATTAGTATAAATTAGGAAACAAACTCCCAAAATCTTCTTGAAACTGTTGTCTGCATTATTAGAGTTAGAGTTTATTAACACTTGGTTCGATTATTACCTTGGTCCAGTCCCTGTGGAATTGATACATGGCTACTCTAGCCATTTTACTACTTGTTCGACCACATGCACTTGCGTGTAGGCATTCCAAACCACCAAACAAGTTTTTTGGCGCCGTTGCCGGGGACTGGCAATTGGTAAAATTGTTGTCTTAAGTGTTAGTTTACGATTTCTTATTAGTGCTGACAACTTGGTCTTAGCTTGTCTTTTGCAGATATTGAATTCTGTTGAACACTGGCAAGGGACAAGGAGCTGGTGGATTCACACTTAGAGCCAGAAAGACAATTTCATCGTCAAAGGAGAGAAGCTCTAGAGAGAAAGTTGCAGTTGCTCAGACAAACAATCCTAGAGCAACAACAGAATCCACCAATTGTAAGGGCAGTGTTAGTGCTCGAGGAAATGGCAGCTCGGCTGGTTCGCGAAGTGGCAATCCCACATGCCAACAACATTACATCTAGCATCCGCAAACCTAAGCCAGGAGGGAGGTTCGAGCTTAAACAGAATATGGTGCAATTGATGCACACCAGCGGACAATTCACAGGTCTCCCTCACGAGGATCCACAACAACATCTCCAAAACTTTTTGGAGATAAGTTACACTTACATCCCCGCTGGAGTGTCATCTGATTACGTCAGGCTTACATTGTTCCCATTTTCACATTTGGGAGAAGCAAAGAGGTGGCTAAAAGCTGAACCACCTAATTCCATCACTACTTGGATGATCTTGCACGGAAATTTTTGATACAGTTCTTTCCATCCGATAAAACAGCAAGACTTAGAAGTCAAATTCTAAGTTTTAAACAAAGAGAGGGGGAGAATCTGTATCAAGCTTGGGAACGATTCAAATCTATGTTGCGGGATTTTCCTCATCATCACCAATCTAATGATGTGCTGGTGCATACTTTCATAGAGGGTTTGGAACCCCACACAAAAATCTTGCTAGACTCAGCAGCAGGGGGACAAGCTTTAGAAAAAACTTATGAGGAGCTGTATACTTTGTTGAACTATATTTCGCAGGGAAATCCAGAGTGGAATGCGGACTCTTCTAGAGGAGGAACAAGGAAAGCGGCAGGAGTCTTTGAAGTGGATGATTTTACAGCTATCGCTGCACAGATAGCTACGTTACAGAATCAACTCAATACCCACTTCAGCAATATGAGCATGAATCAGTCTCAATCCCCAGTGAATGTAGTGTAGCAGATTTGGTGTGAAGTGTGCGGCAGTAATGAACACTCAACTGAGTGTTGTGGTGCGAATCCTGATTCAGTGAACTTTGCTGGTAATGTACAGAGAAATAATCACCAACAGTATGGCAACAACTACAACTCTAATTGGAGGAGTCACCCGAATTTCTCTTGGGGTAGTAACAACCATCAAGGGAAGAGTTCGAGTCAGGGAGTGCAGAGAAATCAAGGAGGGCAGCAGAACTATCAGTTGCAATATAGAAGCAACAATGCACCTCCTCTACCACCATCACCCAGCATCGAGGAAATGTTCAAAATGATGATAGCTAACCAAGCTCAATTGCAGGCTGAATATGTGGAATTGGCAGCCGATGTAAAGAACAATCAGTTAGCTACAAAGGCATTAGAGTACCAGTTTGGGCAATTAGCTGGAGCACAGAACACCAGGCCGAGAGGAGGACTTCCGAGTGACACTGACCCCAACCCCAAGCAAGTAAATGTAGTGACCACAAGGAGTGGTTTACAACTCAAGGAGGTGGAACCAGAAAGACCACACAGCAGTCGGGAGCAGTGGAGAATGAGAGGGAACACAATGATGATAGGGGGAAGGAGAAGGAAGCTGAACCAGAAAGACCACCACCCCTGTTCCCTCAAAGATTAAAGAAACACAAGGAGGAAACATGTTTCAAAAAGTTCATGGAGGTGCTTAAACAGGTACACATTAATTTACCTCTTGTCGATGTTTTGCAGGGAGTGCCGAAGTACGCAAAATATATCAAGGACATCGTGGCGAACAAAAGCAGGTTGACGGAGTACGCTACGGTGGCGCTTACGGAGGAATGCACTTCCCGGATACAAAATAGGTTGCCCACAAAGCTCAAAGACCCTGGGAGCTTTACAATTCAACTTACAATCGGGCAGAGTATCCGAGCTCGTGGATTATGTGATTTGGGAGCGAGCATTAACTTGATGCCGATGTCGGTATTCAAGAAATTGGGCCTAGGCAGTCCTAGACCAATGGCAGTGATCTTGCAACTAGCGGATCGTTCTTTGGCCAGAACAGATGGCATTGTGGAGGACGTGCTGGTGCAAGTGGGCTCCCTTATCTTCCCGGTAGACTTCGTTGTGCTAGATTTTGAGCCGGATGCGGAAGTCCCATTTATTTTGGGACGTCATTTCTTGGCGACTGGGAAAGCACTGATTGATGTAGCTGTAGGGCAGCTAACCATGCGGGCATATGACAAGGTGGAGGTATTTGATGTGTACAAGGCCACGAAGCTTCTGGCCGTGTATGAGGAACTCTCAGTGATCAACGTGCTTGATCGAGCGAATATTGCTCAAAGTGTTGATTCGCGAGAGCCAGTGGGAAAACCACTGGTGAAGGAACCCCCAAAATTGGAATCGTGGCAAGAAGATCGAAGTGCCACATTCTTAGTCAATGGGAAGCGATGTAAGCATTACTGAGGTGAGGACAGTAGTCGAGAGAAGACGTCCGTCACCCTAGAGGATGACTAAGCTTCAATGACGTCGAGTCGCGATGGTAAACCAGGTGCTGCACGGGAGGCAACCCGTGAAATTGTTGTGATAATTGAGTAGAATTAGTAGAAAAGAAAGAAAAAAAATAGAAAAATAAAAATAAAAACAAAAATTGTGTTTTGTGTTGAAATCTATGAATTCTAACCAATTTCTTGTTGTGAGATGAATTTCAGGTTGAACGGAGGGCAAAAATGCAAAGGATCGCAAAGGAAAAATCGAGGTGAGAAAAATAATAAAAAGTGGCAAAACAGTGAGCCTGCGCGATGGCTCCGTGTCACGGAGGAGGACCTCCGCGTTGGCCTCCGTGACACACTGAGGTGTAATTCTAGAATTTTTAAAATTTCAGAATACCTCAGTGTTGGTTCCGTGTCACGGAGGGGATGCTCCGCGTTACCCTCCATGACACGTTGAGGCTTTAATCGCGACGGGTCACACCGGGTCGCCGGGTGACCCGCGCGAAAATCCCCCTTTTTAACTCCGAATTCCCTCAATTTTCCCTCATTTCTAACCCTCTCCGCGACAAACACCCAAAAAGTCCCCCTTCCCCAACGTGACACGGAACTAGGCACAAGTTTTCTTCAACTTTTTGTCAATTTCATCTAACTAAAGGTATGTTCTTTAACTTCATCTCAATTCTTGTCGAATTTTTCGATTTTGAGCATGTGAAGTGAGTAAACCTTGCCCTAATTGTAAATTGAGCTTGAATTCATTTAAGTTATTGTTGATTGATGTTCTTAGTATCATTTTGATTGTATGAACTCGATAAATACATGCTTGATCGAATTTTGGTGAAATATGTAGCTAGGGTTAGAATTTGATTGCGAAGAAACTAAATGTGATTGAAAATGTGGAAATTATGGGTTGGGCATGTTGGGTAAGGTGAATTGTGTTGTGCTTAATGTGAATATGCTAAATAAATGATGGATTTTTGGGAGAATGAAATTGTTGAATTGCATAGAAATTGGTGAATTGCATAGGTTGTGTTGAGAGAAGTTTTTGCTAAGTGCTATGTGATGAAATGATATCGATGGTGACATTTTGATTAGCTGTACGAAGTCTGAGTAGTACGTAGAATTTATTCTATCGAATTTTCTGAATGCACGAGGCATGTTGTTGTTTCTTTTTTGTAAATTGGAAAGTGAGAATTGTTTTGTCGTAATGTCATAATTATGGGTAAAGACTAAGTGTGGGGTGACCTAGCTTAAACCAACCTTAGTCGAAGCTAATTTTGATTTAAATAACATTGGGACTGTCTGTTTGATTTGACAGGAACAATGGCAAGCAGGCAAGACAAAGGAAAGGGCGCATCTACATCAGACGCCGGAAGGAAAAGAATTAGACTGGGAATAGTAGTCCCAGCAGCACCAGCGGTACCGCGCCACCAACGTCGTCAATACGGAACCCGATGGATGACAGAAGAAGGGAAGAAATGGTACACAAAGCATAAGGAGAACAAATACTTCCCCGAGGAGCACATTGCAAGGGAGCTGTTGGCACAGGAATTCCCCAGAATTGTACACCAGATTGACGCTGCCGGGCTAAACTTCATCTTTGAAGAGCCCAAGGAGTGCAATCTTCACCTAATTCGGGAGTTCTACGCGAACTAGAACCCGACACTCCGCAGTCACACCGTCAAGATAAGGGGGCAGGTAGTCACCTTTGAGCCCCATCACCTTAATGCCATTTTGGGGGCGCGGGACACAGACGCCCATGTACTCCGGCAGCTGAATATCACTCCACCATATGCGGTATCAGACGCACTTTGTGTGGAGCCCGTTCTACAGCACAATGGAGTAGACATAAGGAGAGGGGCTACCATCAGACGCTGCCCTACTCTCAAATGAATAGGGAAGCCAGAATTTGGATTAAGATCGTGTGTTCCTGCCTGATCCTGGGGGTGCACATGACAGATATCACCCGGGATCGTGTGTGCTTGGTCTACACCCTGATGAAAGGGCTGGAGATTAATGTTGGGGCGATGATTATCTCCGCCATGAAGAGAGCCCGTTTGCATCAAGGGCACAGGTATGGGTTTGGTGGCTTGCTGGCCACGTTCCTGAGGGGCCTGGATATTGAGGAAGAGGCCCTGGACTACATCCCGCAGATGGAGAGGCGTGCGTTGGACGTCACCAAAACTAAGGCACCCGACACCACTCACGGGCCAGTTCTCACATTAGTCGAGCGACATGCTCGAGATGATCAGTATATGGCCCGCATGTTCGGGATGCAGATGCTACAGTTACGCATAGGCGGGAGGCCAACAATAGAAGATGAGCTGTGGCAGCTCGAGTTGGACTACCCCTTCGGTGAAAATGCCAGGGCTCTATGCCGAGTGGGGCCAGCTTTTGTGGAGCCCGTTGATGATAATGTCCCCACATACGAGGAGACACGCCACGATGACTCAGATGTTGAGTCAGATGAGGATAGCGGGGGTGATTCGGATATGGGGGATGAGGCAACCGCACCTGATGAAGAAGTGGAATACTTCGATTGATCAGGGAGTTTCACCACCTACTCTTATGCTATGCTAAATTTTGTGAACACTGGGGACAGTGTTCAATTTAAGTATGGGGTGGGAGTAGTTAGGTGTTGGTTGTTTTGTTGATGTTTATGTTTTGTTGTGATACCTGAAAAAAATTGTGACCCTATGATTTTGGTGTTTATGTTTTGTATTGTAATTCGGTGTTGTAATTAATGTGAATATGTTGTGTGTTGTATAGAGTTGTTGTTAGCTGGTTGTGTAAATATTTTTATTTTATCGAAATTATCGATATTTTTAAAATTTTTCATTGAAATATTTTTATGATTGGGTTTCTTGGCATTTGTTTTTGGTGCTTTTACCGAGAATAGTCCCATTGAACCGACGTCGTAAATAGTGGCCGTTCCCTATGATGGATGAATGACGACCGTCTTAAGGGAAATGTAGTCGATAGGAGTAGATTTCTTTTGTTCTTTTTAATTTTTTTCTTTTGGTTGTTTGTATCCCAAACGTGTCATTACTTTATGGTTCGGAATTCTGGTTGCGTGTTGTACATGGTATTTAGAATGCAAAGGTGATTCATATGAAAGTATGCAACTTTGTAAACATGTTGAGATACCTAGACCATAGAGTTCGATTCGGTGTGATTGAGGCTTAATGTTTGAATTACTTTGTAAACATGTTGAGATACCTAGACCATAGAGTTCGATTCGGTGTGATTGAGGCATAATGTTTGAATTCTTGTAATTAGCTGATTGAAGAGTCTGTGAATATGTCTTTAGTTGAGCATGTGCAATGAGTGTGTGGTGAGGTTTCGATTCTTCCATGCTATTGTGAAGTGTCTAGAACTTGCCTGGTGTGTGTAAGAAACGAAATGAAGGATGTGTATTGTAGGAAAGGATGTAGGCATCTCTTTGATTTAACCGAAAGTTTTTTTTCATTATCGTACCTACCTTGAATGTACATCCTAGTTAGCCCGTTGAGCCTTCAGCCTATTTTTTTTCTTTTGTCGAAAAGGTACAAGCCGAGCTCAACCCCTTCTTTTCATTATCCATGAATTTGATCCAAAACTCTTAAGCGCTCAAGAAAAGAAATTTTCCCACAGTGTCAAGGAGTGGTAATTGTGAAAAGAAAGGAAAAGCGGAAGTGGTAAAAGTAAAGAAAAGGTCAAAGGTGCACTTGCCGAATTTAATAAAATGAAGATGTATAACTAATCTTTGTTATTAAGTCGAGTGTGCTTAGAGAAATGGGAACAAAAATAAAGAAAGGCTTCAATAAAGGGGAGGATGCAGGAAGAAACAATGCCCATAATGTGGTGGGATGTATTGAAAAGCGCTTAAGAGTGCTAGTTGCTATTATTGGTTAGCCTAGTATGTACTAGTTCCTTAGCTTACATTACAACCCATTAAGTCCTACGTGATCTTACATCACTCGTCCTTATATCAGTGGAGTAATACACTAGAGGCAAGCTTATGGGTCTTGACATGATGCATGTGAATTCTTTGGGAGAGAGTGAAATCGTGTTCATATGCCCCTGCATATAATGTTTTTGAGATCATATGATTGAAAAGGGGGAAATTCTCTTGTGTTGTGAGGGAACATGCTTGACGAGAGATTTAATTTCGTGTCGGATGTCTTGATCAGCTGATTTGCATGAGTTTGCTGAGATCGAGGTTTGACTCTTGAGTCTAGGAGGTCTTAATGTGTTTAATGGCATTGTATTGATGAGACTATGCATGTTTTCTTGATGATTTGCTATGTAAATAATTGGTATAATCGTAGCTTGAATTGTCGAGCCAAAGTAGCTATGATTGGGTGTCAATTGCATGAGATGTTAGATTTTTGTTCAAGGACGAACAAGGTTTTAAGTGTGGGGTAAGGGGAGTAGTTAGGTGCTGGTTGTTTTGTTAATGTTTATGTTTTGTTGTGATGCCTGAAAAAAATTGTGACCCTGTGATTTTGGTATTTATGTTTTGTATTGTAATTCGGTGTTGTAATTAATGTGAATCTGTTGTGTGCTGTATGGAGTTGTTGTTAGCTGGTTGTGTAAATATTTTTGTTTTATCGAAATTATCGATATTTTTAAAATTTTTCGTTGAAATATTTTTATGATTGGGTTTCTCGGCGTTTGTTTTCGGTGCTTTTACCGAGAATAGTCCCATTGAACCGAAGTTGTAAATAGTGACCGTTCCCTATGATGGATGGATGACGACCGTCTTAAGGGAAATGTAGTCTATAGGAGTAGATTTCTTTTGTTCTTTTTAATTTTTTTTCTTTCGTTTGTTTGTATCCCAAACCTATCGTTACTTTATGGTTCGGAATTCTGGTTGCGTGTTGTACATGATATTTAGAATGCAAAGGTGATTCGTATGAAAGCATGCAACTTTGTAAACATGTAGAGATACCTAGACCATAGAGTTCGATTCAGTGTGATTGAGGCTTAATGTTTTAATTTTTGTAATTAGCTGATTGAAGAGTCTGTGAATATGTCTTGAGTTGAGCATGTGCAATGAGTGTGTGGTGAGGTTTCGATTCTTCCATGCTATTGTGAAGTGTCTAGAACTTGCCTAGTGTGTGTACGAAACGAAATGAAGGATGTGTATTGTAGGAAAGGATGTAGGCATTTCTTTGATTTAACCGAAAGTTTGTTTTCATTATCGTACCTACCTTGAATGTACATCCTAGTTAGCCCATTGAGCCTTTAGCCTATTTTTTTTCTTTTGTCGAAAAGGTAGAAACCGAGCTTAACCCCTTCTTTTCATTATCCGTGAATTTGATCCAAAACTCTTAAGCGCTCAAGAAAAGAAATTTTCCCATAGTGTCAAGGAGTGGTAATTGTGAAAAGAAAGGAAAAGCAGAAGTGGTGAAAGTAAAGAAAAGGTCAAAGGTGCACTGGCCAAATTTAATAAAATGAAGATGTATAACTAATCTTTGTTATTAAGTCGAGTGTGCTTAGAGAAATGGGAACAAAAATAAAGAAAGGCTTCAAGAAAGGGGAGGATGAAGGAAGAAACAATGCCCATAATGTGGCGGGATGTATTGAAAAGCGCTTAAGGGTGCTAGTTGCTATTATTTGTTAGCCTAGTATGTACTAGTTCTTTAGCTAACATTACAACCCATTAAGTCCTACGTGATCTTACATCACTCATCCTTATATCAGTGGAGTAATACACTAGAGGCAAGCTTATGGGTCTTGACATGATGCATGTGAATTCTTTGGGAGAGAGAGAGAAATCGTGTTCATATACCCCTACATGTAATGCTTTGGAAATCGTATGATTGCAAATGGGGAGATACTCTTGTGTTGTGAGGGCACATGCTTGACGGGAGATTAAATTTTGTGTTGGATGTCTTGATCTGTTGATTTCCATGAGTTTGCCGAGATCAAGAGTCGATTCTTGAGTCTAGGAGGTCTTAATGTGGGGTATGTCATTGTATTGATGAGACCATGCATGTTTTCTTGATGAGTGGCTAGATTAAATAATCGGTATAGCCGTAGCTTGAATTTCTTGATGGGAATGTGTTGCAAAGGCGCTTAAGGATGCTAGTGGATATTATTGGCTAATCCAATATATACTAGTTCCATAGCTTCCATTACAACCCATTAAAGTCCTACGTGATCTTACATCACTCGTCCTTATATTAGTGGAGTAATACACTAGAGGCAAGCTTATGGGTCATGACATGATGAATGTGAATTCTTTGGGAGAGAGAGCGAAATCGTGTTCATATGCCCCTGCATATAATGTTTTTGAGATCATATGATTGAAAAGGGGGAAATTCTCTTGTGTTGTGAGGGCACATGTTTGACGAGAGATTTAATTTCGTGTCGGATGTCTTGATCAGCTGATTTGCATGAGTTTGTCGAGATCGAGAGTCGACTCTTGAGTCTAGGAGGTCTTAATGTGTTGAATGGCATTGTATTGATGAGACTATGCATGTTTTCTTGATGATTTGCTATGTAAATAATCGGTATAATCGTAGCTTGAATTGTCGAGCCAAAGTAGCTATGATTGGGTGTCAATTGCATGAGATGTGAGATTTTTGTTCGAGGACGAACAAGGTTTTAAGTGTGGGGTAAGTGATCTTGGGCAGAATTATATGCCCAAGTGATACTCAAATTCTTCATTTCATCTTGTTTATCCATTGATATTTGTACATTTTCATGTGATTTGTAGTTAAAAGGTGAATTTATACTAACCAGCATGATTAGTGTGGTTTTGCAGGAACAATGTAATTTTAGAAAGCTAAGATGCATGTTGGGAGAAATCGGAATGGACTCAGAAGCGAACAGTGGAAAAGGCCAAGGAAATGCAGCAAATTAAGGGGCTCCGCGATGGAGTCATGTCACGCTGCCATCGCGGAGGCATTCTGCCCCGGATAATTAAAATAGGCCAAGTTCCAGTGAAGGTGCGCGTTGGTGTCGTGGAATGTTGGCTAAGCCACGCGTTGCACGCCGTGGCACGTTGGGCGTAATTAACTGGACGACCGGATTCCAGTAAGGGTCCGCGTTTGTGGCGTGTCACGGAGGCAGTGCTCCGCGATGCACTCCGTGTTGCCTCCGTGACAGTTTGCTTGTTATTCCGGGAAAAATTTCCACTAGTATAAATAACACACTTAGGTTTATTTTTAATTATTTTGAATTGGTTGAGCAAGAACGTGGGTTACAGGCAGTTGAGGGGACGAAATTCTTAGGGTTCTTCTCTAACTATTTCTTCTTTATTTCAATTGTTTGTATGATTTACACTCATTTAACGATGTTTAATCCACAAATGGGTGGCTAAATTCACTTCTTGCTGAGGTTAAGAACATTTGTAGTGGAATGTAATTATTGATCATTTTGGTTTTTCATCTTTTCTTCTATGGTTGTTCTATTAATTCTTGTTCTTACTGCATTAATGTTTGGCCAATATTAATGTATATCTAAAAAATCTGGTTTGCACTCGAAAGAGAAATAAATTGAAAAGTTGTGAATTGATAGGATATGATCTCTTCTTGGTTTGGGAAAATTGAGAATTGATTTACCTTCAGAATAGAAGTATATCTGAAAGTCATATTAGTCAATTAAGGAATCGGTTTCGTATGGCTAGAACATGAATTTCTTCTTATCATAGAAATGTAGGTGGAAGGTTCATGATTCTTAAGTTGGGTTAAATATGAGAGTTTTAATTCATAGGCAATAATTCTTGACTAGCAACCGAAGGAAAGATGAACCAATTTGTGTCAATAAATTGCTTCCCAACATGTTCATTTTAGCCTCAGCATGCTCATTACTATAATTCAGACTCAATTTGTACATTTGTTTTAGATTTGTATTGATTAGGAAACAAACTCCCAAAATCTTCTTGAAACTGTTGTCTGCATTATTAGAGTTAGAGTTTATTAACACTTGGTTCGATTATTACCTTGGTCCAGTCCCTATGGGATCGATACTTGGCTACTCTAGCCATTTTACTACTTGTTCGACCACGTGCACTTGCGTGTAGGCATTCCAAACCACTGAACAGTCATCTCAACCATTTCAGTTTATTACAGTTATTCAATTCAGTATATATGTTGGTCATTGCTTGTCATTTTCAGTTCAGTCTTTATATTCAGTTATGTTTTCTCTTGCTTACTCAGTACATTCAAAGTGCTGACGCATACTTTTATGTTGTATCATTTCATGATACAGTCGCAGGTTCTCAGAATCAGCACCGTTAGTCACCGTTGTTCAGACCCTCCTAGCAGTAGAAGTGTGAGTCCTCATCTTTCAAGGACGTTATTTTATTATTTAAGTTTTCCTTTATTACTTTTAGTTAGATGGCTTTTAGACACATACGTGGTTTTCAGACTATCAATATTGTTCAAATGTCTTACACATTATGTTTTGGAATTACATTTATAAATGTTTATGTTATTATTTCAAAGCTTCCGCTATGTAAGTTTTACTAAGAATACTAGTGTATGATAGGTTAGGGGTTAACTTGGGGTTACTTGTGACTCCAAGTACCGTGTTCCGTCTAGGGTGTAGAATCGGGGAGTGACACACTTGATATCAGAGCACTAGGTTTAGAGTATCCTCAGAATTTCTGAAAGCCGCATCGGATAGAGTCCTTTTCAAGGGTGTGATGCGCGTCACACTTATGATGAGGAGGCTACGAGATGTTATTAGGAAAACTCTCTTTTGTTCATACTTTTTATCGTTCATTAAAGTTCGATTCTATAAGCATCCTTCTAACTCGTGCTCTGCTTCGTTTCAGTGAAATATGCCTCCACGACGCGAAAATGGAAGGAGGGCTGGAAATGCCCAGTGGACTACTCCACCAGCCCCGGTGGCCCCACAGGATGATTCGGTGTCAACCGCTGAATTCAGGGTGGCCATTCAGTTGCTCGCCAAAACCGTCACTATTCAGGTGAAGCAAAAAGTAGTACCAGTTAAGAACAAAGGATCCGCAGCTGCTACTAGGTTGAGAGACTTCACTTGTATGAGCCCTCCATCTTTTCAGGGATCCAAAGTGGGGGAGGACCCCCAAGAGTTCATAGACGAGATTCGGAAGATTACCTGCATAATGAGTGTTAGCTCTTCTGAGAGTGCTGACCTGGATGCCTACCAGCTAAAAGGGGTAGCCCAGGTCTGGTATGAATAGTGGAGAGAGGGAAGGCCCGCAGGAGTAGGACCGGTGGAGTGGGAGAAGTTCAACACAGCCTTCCTAGACAGATTTTTCCTGAGGGAGCTCAAAGAAGCCAAGGTAACGGAGTTTATAAACTTGAGGCAGGGGAATAGAATAATGAAGGAATATGCTCTAGAGTTCACCAGGTTGTCGAAATACGCTCCAGAGATGGTGGTCGAGCCAAGGGATTGCATTATGAAGTTTGTGAATGGAGAGTCGAACCTGGTCCTCAAGGAATGCAAGACAGCGATGCTGATTAGGGATATGGACCTCTCCATCCTGATTGTCTATACCCAGCAGATTGAGGTCAAAAAAATGAAGGATATTATTACACCCCATAAATTCTCGACATGTAGATGGCCTATTTGCATGTTGGTTAAGAGTTTTTGAATGCCATACATGCTAGGAAAAGGCCCGGGGTCAGACCGGATAAGAAATCCGTCGAACCATCGCGGAAGGAGCCGGGGCAGAGCCCCTCCACGATGGCAACGTGCCACGAAGGGAGGGCCTCCGCGTTGGCTCTGTGTCACGGAGGCCCTGTCCAGGCCCAAGTATATAAGCCTCCAAACTTCGGTTTTTTAATTAAAATTCCTTATAATTTCCAGTGAAAAATAGAGAGTAATCAGAGAGAAGGGGGAATGAAGATCTCCTACTAATATTCGTCCGATTATGCCGCCAAACGCAGTCCAAACTCAAATTAACTCCAGATACCGAGGTATTAAGAAACAAGGAGCACTCCTACAGATTTAGTTTCGTGAAATTCGGTCGGCGAATCATCGTGCTACCGAACTAAGGTAAGTGGAATTGCTCCAAATTAGTGTCAATATACTCCTAGCCCTAAAGTGAGTATTTCTCCCTTCTGGACTTCCGAGAAATAGCGAGTTTTCGACCGTTTTCCGATAAGCCAAAGTTTTGGCTATATATATATATATTAAAAATGTTATCTTCTTCCAAAATATTAGTGTATTTAGTCCTAATTGAAATATATATGGATGCAGTTGGGAGAAATAGCGAAAATACTAACCGAGCTACACCAGTTAGTCGGGAAATCAGAAGCGAAGGTATGTAAAGCTAGTTTCCTCGGCAAGTTAGTAGTCTCGGTATAGTAAAATAGTTCAAAGGCCAGTAGAGTGTTTCAAAAGTCGTGTGTTATGTTTATTATGAATATTAGTACGATATTGGAAGCATCATGTTATGTATAGCGTGAAACTTGCTAGCACGATATAAATTCTAATACAAAGTGTCAGGAACTGTACAGCATGCCCAGTATGTGATTTAGTAAAGTATGTTAGGATATTATCGTGTTCAGTTGAAACTTAGTAAAGCAATATAAGTATCTGTAAGGTATCTCAGAAGTAGATTGGTAGATTAAAATGTAGTTTAGAAAGCATGTTAGAAATAGTAAATCATGCTACTATGAAACTCAGTTATACAACATGATTCCCCAGCAGAAAAACTATATCTCGTTAACATTAGACTCAGCATAGTATGACAGAAAATAATATACATATACCATTATCAGTCTCAGCATGTATTAAATACATACATATCACTATCACTAGTTCAACATATAGTATGTACAGATACATTATCATCATTAGCTTCAGCATGTGGTATACGCAGTTAGTATTACTAATTGAGACCACTGTATTGTTTTGGGGTTGGATTACCTAGCATTCATGACCGCCCCAGGGTTAATAGATATATCGACTCATCCGCCAGAGGGCGAGGATACATCACTCTATGGAGTGGCATGCCATCCCATAGGGGACGAAGATGGGATGCCGGTTTTCCCCATATTGTGCCTTGGTCGGCCCTTATACACCCCCGTCGAGCGAGTACGCCCGGGGTGTTGATTCAGGAGTCCTCCAGACACAGGTACAGTTATAGTCAGGGGCTCAGCGAGCCCAAGTGCATACCTAGGGGATCGGAAGAATGCTTATAGTTATTATAGGAGATGGGATGACCGGGGTAGGGGTATAGATTGCGTGTTGATTGTACCTCCTGGCATATGGGGGCCGGGTAAGGTTTTTGTGTGCTATGCTATGTTATGTTATGTTATGCCATGTTATGCTAGATACGAGTATATCGGCAATAGAGCGATACATTTCCAGGTATGATTCCTACTTCTTCCAGCATAGTTGAGAGTAGGCTTAGCTTTACATTTTCAGTCAGTTTAGTCTATTCCTTTCTATTTCAGTTCCATTAGTTGAATTGTTGTTTTAAGATATCTTTCAGTTGTTGTTTTACATACTCAGTACCAGCGGTACTGACGCCCGTTGGGAGCGTTGCATTACTTTCCTGCAGGTACTCATAGACGAGGAGCCGATACCTTGTGGTTCAAGCCAACCCACAGAGTCATCAGCTCCAGTCATCCGGAGCTAAATAGCTAGAGGTTTATCCCTTTTCTTTTGTTGTACAGTATGGGTAGGCTGGGGCCCTGTCCCGACCATCTTATCAGTATTCTTAGAGGCTTGCAGTCTGTATATATTTCCTTATGGTTAGTTGTGCCGGTCGTGTGGGGCCGTGCGTATGTTTAGTTGTTTATGTTGGCCGTGTGAGGCCTTATCCAGTCAGTAGTGGTGACCTTGCCGGTCACGTCGCTGTTCAACATTTGTTATACTGATTTAGACTCAACTAGACAGCATGGTGGCCTTGTCGGCCTGCATAGGCTCCCCTATATTGACATGATTTTGGTTACCTGTTGTTATAGTACAGGTGGCTATAGGCCTAGTCAGCCGGAGGCTATATTTACAGTCGTTATATAGCCCGTCGTTTCCTTGAATCCAGAGTTAGAGCCAGCCAGGCACCAGAAGTGCTTAGGCTCAGCAGTCTAGCAGTTCAGGTCCCAGTAGGGCACCAGGTGCCAGTCATACCCCCAAGGCGGGGCGTGACATACATGGAGTGAAAGAATAAGTGGGAAAGGACTGGTCAGTCAGATCATGGTCAACAGAGGTCAGGAGGTAACAACCGCTCACAGCAGCAACAGTAGCAGAGAGCCCCAGCACCCAGCTCAGTCAGCGCCCCAACCTTTCGGTCTCTCCAAGATCGGAGGGGTGGAGCATCTGTCTCTCAATCTCATAGCTACAATGTGGGGAGCAGATATCCAGCTTACCCCAAGTGTGGCAAGATACACCCGAGAGAGTGTCTTCAGGGTCGAGAGGGTTCTTTTGGTTGTGGGCAACTTGATCATTGGCTTAAAGATTTCCTGTCAGCAGGACGGAGGAGAACACAATCCACTACATCATCATCTCTAGCAGGCCGACCAGCTCAGCAGGACAACACGTCAGGTACCAATGGCGGTTAACGCCAAAACAATTTTTATGCATTATCTTTCTGTCAGGATCAGGAGAGCTCACCTAACATAGTCATGAGTATGTTATGCCTCTTTTATTTAGACGTGTATACCCTCCTAGATCCAAGAGCCACCCTTTCACTTATGACTCCCAACGTAGCAGTCTAGTTCAATATCAGTCCAGAGGTCCTCTTAGAACCATTCTCAGTCTCCACCCCTGTTTGCGAGTTAGTTAGAGCCAGCTAGGTGTATAGAAAATGCCCAATCTCAATCCTGAATAAAGTCATTCCAGCTGATCTCGTAAAGTTAGACATAGGCGATTTTGACCTTATACTCGGTACGGATTGGTTACACTCCAGTTATGCCTCAGTTGACTGCAGAACTAGAGTTGTCAAGTTTCAGTTTCCAAATGAACCAGTGTTAGAATGGACAGGTAGTAGTTCAGCGCCTAAGGGTCGGTTTATTTCCTAACTTAAGGCCCAGAAGCTCATTTCAAAGGGATGTATTTATCATCTAGTTTGGGTCAAAGATTCCAACTTTGATACCCCAATTATCCAGTCAGTTCCAGTGTTCAGCAAGTTCCTATATGTATTTCCCGAGGATCTTCTCAGAGTTCCTTCTAAGCGAGAAATAGACTTCGGAATAGACCTTCTCCCAGATACTAAGCCCATCTCGATCCCTCCTTACAAAATGGCTCCAGCTGAGCTTAAAGAGTTGAAGGAGCAACTAAAAGATCTTTTTGACAAGGGTTTTTAGACCCAGGATCTCTCCCTCGGGTGCTCCAGTACTATTAGTGCGTAAGAAAGATAGTACCCTTAGAATGTGCATAGATTATCGTCGGTTGAACAAAGTCACAGTCAAGAACAGGTATCCAATACCCAGAATTGACGGCCTGTTTGACCAACTTCAGGGAGCCAGTTGTTTCTCAAAAATCAATCTCAGGTCGGGGTATCATCAGTTAAGGGTCAGAGAGTGTGACATACCGAAAACAGCATTTAGAACTCAGTATGGTCACTACGAATTTGTGGTTATGTCCTTCGGGCTAACAAACACCCCCGAGCCTTCATGGACTTGATGAATAGAGTCTTCAAGCAGTATCTAGATATGTTCATCATTGTATTTATCGATGACATTCTGGTATACTCCAGAAATGAGGAAGAGCATGCTAATCACATGAGAAGAGTGCTTCAGACACTCAGAGACCGCCAACTGTTCGCCAAGTTCAGCAAGTGCAAATTTTGGTTGAAGTCTGTGACTTTTCTGGGTTATGTGGTCTCAGGTGAGGGAATTCAGGTTGATCCTCAAAAGATAGTAGCAATGAAAGATTGGCCCAGACCAACCTCTCTGATGGAAATCAGGAGTTTTCTGGGCCTAGCTGGTTATTACCGATGGTTTGTGGAAGGCTTCTCCTCTATAGCATCTCCTCTGACTAAGTTAACGCAGAAGAAAGTGAAATTCCAGTGGTCAGATGCGTGTGAGAAGAGTTTCGAGGAGTTGAAGACTCAACTCACTACCGCTCTAGTTTTGACCTTGCCAGAAGGAATAGATGGGTTGGTTGTCTATTGTGACGCTTCCAGAGTTGGACTCAGTTGCGTTCTGATGCAGCGGGGCAAGATGATAGCCTACTCCTCCAGAAAGCTCAAAGTTCATAAGAAGAACTATCCAACTCATGATTTGGAGTTGGCAGCGGCGGTGTTTGCGCTGAAAATATGGAGACATTACCTATATGGGGCTCACATAGATGTGTTCACAGATCACAAAAGCCTTCAGTACGTGTTCAGTTAGAAGGACCTAAATCTTTGACAGAGAAGGTGGTTGGAGCTACTGAAAGACTACGACATGAGTGTGTTGTATCACCCAAGCAAAGACAATATGGTTGCTAATCTACTAAGTAGGTTGTCTATGTGGAGCATAGTTCATATTGAAGAGGGAAAGAAGAAAATGGCAAAGGCTATTCACGGGCTAGCTCAGCTGGGAATACAATTGGTGGATTCAGCCGAAGGTGGAGTAGTGATGCAAAGCGGGTCAGACTCTTCCTTAGTTATGGAAGTTAAGTCCAAATAGGATGAAGATCCCATTCTTCTTAAACTCAACAAATTGGTTCTCAAAAAGGAGGTTGAGGCTTTCTCCAAAGGGTGAGATGGTGTGCTCCGTTACCAGGGTAGATTGTGTGTACCAGATGTCGGTGAGTTAAGACAATAGATATTGGCTGAAGCGCCCAGTTCTAGATATTCCATCCACCTTGGTGCTACCAAAATGTACCACGATTTACAGGATATTTACTGGTGGAATGGCATGAAAAGAGATATTGCTTATTTGTAGCCAAGTGCCCGAACTGCCAGCAAGTTAAAGTAGAACACCAGAGACTAGGAGGTAGGACTCAGGATATCATCATACCCACATGGAAGTGGGAAGAAGTGAACATGGACTTCATTATGGGTCTACCTCAGACTCGTTGACAACATGATTCAATTTGGGTGATAGTAGACCGGATGACTAAGTCAGCACACTTTCTCCCAGTCAAAACCACAGATTCAGCTGAGGACTATGCTAGACTTTATATCTGGGAGTTAGTTAGACTTCATGGGGTGCCCTTATCCATCATTTCAGATAGAGGTACCCAATTCACCTCTCATTTCTGGAAGTCTTTCCAAAAGGGACTAGGCACCCAGGTCAAGCTCAGCACAACTTTTCACCCATAGACAGATGGGCAAGCGGACTGGATCATTCAGACCCGAGAAGATATGTTGAGAGTGTGTGTGATCGATTTTAAGGGCAGTTGGGATGACCATTTGCCTCTTATCGAGTTTGCGTACAACAACAACTACCACTCTAGCATTCAGATGGCCCTGTTTGAGGCATTATATGGTAGAAGGTGTAGATCTCCTATAGGGTGGTTTGAGGTTGGTAAAGCTACCTTGATAGGGCCAGAATCAGTTCACGAGGCAATGCAAAAAGTTTAACTCATCTAAGAAAGATTGAAAACAGCTCAGAGCCATCAGAAATCTTATGTCGATGTGAGGAGAAGAGAGTTGGAGTTTTGTCACGACCCAAACATACACCCAGATTGTAGACACAGGACAAGGAGCCCCAAGAGACCCCAAGTTAACCCATGGCATGAGCATACATCTAATTCAATCACATGAGTGGAAGACTTAGCATAAAGAACGTAATCATAACACAGCATAAGGGAAAATCAACACAAGACTTAAACAATACGGCGGATTACAACTTGTTGTCTAATAAGCCTCTAAACATGAAAGGAGAATTGATGGGACAACTCCCCAACTAATCCAACATCCAAAAACTGAAGGAATACCATAGAGTGTGAACATGTAGCCCTCGGAACATGAGGATTCACCAAGAGCACTAAGAACCAGTCCGAATCTTTCTACGGGTGAGGATGAGCCTGAGAACTGGGACCTGTATCATGAGATGATAAAACATAGAAAGTATGCGGTCAGTACGTGGAATATACTAAGCATACAAGGTAATAAAAACGGACATTTAAAACATATATAAAGTTCATAAAAGATCATAAGAGTAGGACAACATGCCCGTATCATAAATCATTATAACATATCATACGGCTCAAGGTTTTCTAAACATTCATAACATAAACATAGTCATAATCATAATTGAAGATCTTTTCTTAAAATAACTTGAGCAAACATACATAATCATAACATGCATGAATCATGAGGAACAGTGGGAGATTCTCTTAACTGACATACCCCATGAGAACACATGAAGCCCAACTTGTATCCCTAGTCGGGAGGGTGTTCGTACCTTGACAAGGGTAGGAACTATGAAGGGCATGATCACACATGAAAAGGGCCATTTGGGCCAGGGACAAACATGAAAGGGGTCCCAACATACCTACGGTGGCACGTAGTTCATGAGATCCGGGACTTAACCTGAGCCCCGAACCTACTCGATTTTCGATAATACTCCCAAAACATATATAGTGCTCATAATAATACATACATGAGTTCATGTTTAGTTAAATCATGATAATCATAAACATGCTTGAACATACATGAACTAGCCATGACTTGAGGCCCGTGAGTCAGCCAAAAACATAATTCATAAATCATAGGTTTCACGCATACTTGTAGATCATGCATATAGCTTGAAAATTATCAAATCATAGTGGGTATTTAAGTAAATTCATATTTCGAATCATAAATCATGTTGGGCTTTTAAATATCAACAATGAAAATAGTAGATCATAAATCGATTCATCATGGGGCATGCATAATTACGCTTAATTTCTTAGAAATAAAAATCAACAACATTATAATCAATTTAAATCTTAAAAGATGATCAAAATCCATAGATTATGATAATTTCAAAATCACAAAACCCATAATTAAATCATTAGTTTTTATATAAATCAAATACAAAACCCCACGAGTTTTTAATAAATTTTAAGTAAAATCATAGAGTAGGAGCATGGTTGTGGAAGAATTCACCCATTGATGACCTTATATAACTGGAAACACTTGATTCTTAATCTCCCTTGAAAGACCAAGATGGAATTTAGAGAAATTGGGGAAGAACACCTTGAATCACCTTTTAAACTCCTCTCTATACTCTTGCATACATGAATGAGGCTTAACATGGACTAATCCCCCTAAAAAGACCCTATTCAGACCTTAAAATGACATAGTTTAGGCCTTAGAAATTTAGGAATTACGAAACACCCTTACTAAAAACTCAAAAATTTCTGGTTGCCAGTCCCCCAGGATGGACCTCACGAGTCGTTGCTAGGGGCACAAATCGTGGCCTGAATCTGCGATGTATACTGTCCAAACAAGCTTAGGGGACCCCATGAGGGACCCACGAATCATGGTGGCTGACCACGACTCGTGGTCACCACCCCTGGCCCCTACTACCCCAAGTCCCTGGCCAAGCATTCCATTCTCGCAACGGGTGACCTCACGAGTTGTGAGGTCTGACCATGACACGTGGTCACCTCCGTGGCCTCCCAAAAACACTACCAAGCGCAGCCTGACCACGAGTCACTTCATGAATTGTGGTCCCACCTCACGAACTGTCCTGTGACCTAGTGCGAATTTCTAGTTTTTCTCCGTTTTGACTCCTGGGTCTGATCCTTGGGTTTCCGAGGTATAACAATATCTCCCCCTTGGGAACATTCGTCCTCTAATGTTAGAAACTTGCAGAAAACTTAGAAATAAGAAATCATCATATGCAATTACTAATCATTTAAACCAAAACCTTACGGAATGACTATCTCCAATTCATAACACATAGCTGAACTGATCTCATGCTTCACATACACACTCATACACATAATAGAAACTTGAACACATGAACTGAACACAAATACTAAATGAAATCATAGATTAGAACTGATACCTCAAGTCGAAACTAAGCCAGTAGAGAATAGATGTGGGTATTTAGCCATCATATCAGCTTCGGCTTCCTACGTAGCTCCCTCAACATGTTGATTTCTCCATAAAACCTTAACTAGTCTATTTCGTTGTTCCTTATCTTACGTACTTGACTATCTAATATATCTACTGGTACTTCTTCATAACTGAGGCTGTCTTTTAGACCAACGTTGTCCACCAAGACTACTAAGGCTGAATCAACCAAACACTTTTTCAAAAGTGACACATGAAACACAGGATTAACTGAAGATAACTCCAAGGGCATGTCCAACTCATACGCCACCTTGCCAACTCTCCTCACCACTCGGTAGGGACCAACATAACGGGGAATGAGTTTCCCTTTCTTTCCGAACCGCATGACTCCCTTCATGAGAGATACCTTTAGAAATACCCAATCGTCCTCCTCAAACTCCAAATCTCTCCTCCTCACATCGGCATATGATTTCTGATGACTCTGAGCGGTTTTCAACCGGTCCCTTATCAACTGAACTTTCACCATCGCCTCATGAACAGAATCGGCCCTATCATAGCTGCCTCACCAACCTCAACCACCCGATGGGAGATCTACACCTCCACCTGTAAAGAGCCTCAAACGGTGCCATCTAGATACTAGAGTGATAGCTGTTATTATAAGAAAAATCTATTAAGGGAAGATGATCATCCCAACTACCTTTAAAGTCCATAACACATGCCCTCGACATGTCCTCAAGATTCTGGATTGTTCGTTCAGCTTGTCCATCTGTTTGCGGATGAAATGTTGTGCTGAGCTTAACCTGAGTCCCAAGCCCTTTCTGAAAAGACTGCCAAAACTAGGAGGTAAACTGAGTACCTCGGTCTGAAATAATAGACAAGGGTACTCCATGAAGTCGAACCAACTCCCGAGTATACAACTTGGCATAATCATCCGCTGAATCCGTGGTCTTTTGACCGGTAAAAAGTGTGCAACTTTTGTTAAACTGTCTACCACCACCCAAATGGCATCATAGTGTCGTCGAGTACGAGGTAGGCCTGTAATGAAATCCATGTTAATCTCTTCCTACTTCCATGTGGGAATGCTAATACCCTGAAGTACACCTCCTGGCCTTTAATGCTCGACTTTCACTTGCTGATAGTTTGGACATTTGGCTATAAACTCTGCAATATCCTTCTTCATACCATCCCACTGATAGATTTCTCGGAAGTCCCAATACATCTTCATGGATCCCGGGTGGATAGAATATCTGGTATCGTGTGCCTCATGCAATATTCAAACTCTCAAATTATCAATGTTCGGAGCACATATCCGACCCTGGTATCATAGGACACAATCCCTCCCTTGGGAGAAAACCTCCACCTTTTGGTTCCGCACTGCTTCCTTCATCTTTTTCAAAATTGGATCCTCATCTTGGTTAGATTTGACATCAACCACCAAGGACCATTCTGATCCATTCTGCACAACAACGTAGCAATCGGTCGAGTTGATCAATCTAACTCCTAACCTTGCAAGTCGATGGACATCTTTCACCAACTCCTTCTTTCCCTCATCCACGTGGGACACACACTCCATAGAGAGCCTACTAAGTGCATCTGCAATCATATTAGCCTTGCCCGGGTAGTAAAGAACACTCATTTCGTAGTCCTTTAGAAACTCCAACCACCTGCTTTGCCGAAGATTAAGATCTTTCTACGTGAACACATATTGCAAGCTCCTATGATCCGTGAACACGTCCACGTGGACCCCATACAAGTAATGTCGCCATATCTTCAATGCAAATACCACCGCAACCAATTCAAGATCATGTGTCGGGTAATTTTTTTCGTGAACCTTTAGCTGTCAAGAGGCATATGCTATCACTTTCCCACACTACATCAACACACATCTCAGTCCGACTCTCGAAGCATCACAATATACAACAAAGCCATCAGTACCCTTGGGTAAAGTCAACACTGGTGCTGAAGTGAGTCAGATCTTCAATTCCTGGAAGCTTTTCTCACAAGCCTCTGCCCACTGGAACTTTATCTTTTTCCGAGTAAACCTGGTAAATAGGGCTGCAATTGATGAAAAGCCTTCAACAAATCTTCGGTAGTAGCCTATTAGGCCCAAGAAACTCCAAATTTCTAAAGGATTCACCGGTCTAGGACAATTTTTCATAACTCCAATTTTATGAGAATCCACCCTTATGCCCTCACTCGGCACCACATGGACTAGAAATGCCACCGAGTCTAGGCAAAATTCACACTTGCTAAACTTTTCATACAAATGATCATCCTTGAGGGTATAAAGCAATACTTTCAAATGAGCAGCATGCTCCTCCTCGCTCCGGGAGTATAAGGATGTCATCAATGAACACAATCACAAACATGTCCAAATATGCCTTGAACATCCTGTTTATTAAATCCATAAAAGTTGCAGGAGTATTGGTTAGTCGAAACGACATCACTACAAACTCATCATGGTCATACCAGATTCTAAAGGCTGTCTTTGGAATGTCACTCTCCCGGACTCTAAGCTGGTGATTCCTAGACCTGAGATCTATTTTCGAGAAACACCTGGCACCCTAGAGCTGGTCAAATAAATCATCAATCCTGGGAAGGGGGTACCTGTTGTTGACGGTGACCTTATTAAGCTGCCAATAATCAATACACATTCGAAGTGATCCATCCTTTTTTCAAACAAAGAGAACCGGTGCACCCTATGGAGACTTGCTCGGTCTAATGAAACCTTTATCTAACAAGTTCTTCAATTGTTTTTTTAACTCCTTTAGCTCGGCTGGAGCCTTCCTATAGGGAGGAATAGATATAGGTTGCATGTCGGAAAGAAGGTCTATACCAAAATCAATCTCCCGCTCGGGAGGGACACTTGGAAAATTATCGGGGAATACCTCCGGGTACTCACACACCACTGGGACTGACTGAACAGTCGGGGTCTCGAACTCTACATCCTTAACCTTAACTAGGTGGTACATGCAACCCTTAGGATCCTTTTTCTGGCCTTAGGGTATGAAATAAACCAACCAGTTGGTATAGCGGAATTACCCTTCCATTCCAAAACTAACTCACCTAGAAACTAGAATTCCACCACACAGGTCCTACAATTAATCAAAGCATAACATGAAAACAACCAATCCATACCCAAAATGATGTCAAATTCAGTCATGGACAATTCTACTAAGTCCGTGGAGGTAACCTTATGCAACACCGTAATGGAAAAACCTCTATATACCAGCCTAGCTACAACTGATTCACCGACTGGAGTAGATAGAAAGAATGATTCAGACAGAATTTCAGGACTAACTCCAAAACTATTAGCAATGTGAGGGGTCACAAAAGACAATGTAGCTCCTGGATCTAACAAAAAATAAGCATCAATATGGAAGAATAGCAACATACCCGTGACCACACCTGGCGAAGCCTCCTGCTCCTAGCGAGGCACCAGGGCATAAAACCTGTTTTGGCGCTGACCGTCTACTGAACTAGTGGAAGCACCCTGTTGGTGGGGTCGTGCTGCTGGAGTGGTAGAATTGGCTACAGGGCAATCTCTAATCCTGGTCCAGGTTTTCCACACCCGAAATAAGTATCCGCACCGACCAGGCACCTCACGAGAAGATTTTTGCTGCATCTCGCATAAATTGGGAAAGTGCGCTCCACCTGCATGCTACCATGATTGCTCGAGCCTGTATCCCTGCTCCTCTGGTCTCCCCTAAACCTGGATGGCATGCTGGCCGATGATGGAGCTGGAGCAATGGACCTGTGCTGGGACTCTAACGTGGTTCACCTCCGTCCTAGCTTGAGAAACCCCGTAGTTATCGGTTATGGCCCTATTAGTCTCTCTCTTCCTCCTGTAGACCGCTCCATCTGCTGTGCGTGCAATACAATATGGGGAAAGTCAATGTCCTGGGAGTTCTAATCTTTTTGGGAGTTTGTTGTATATTTGGCAAACTGCAAGAATAGAGTCCAATTGGGAAACAACAAGCATAAGTTGGTTCGGCTAGGGATTTGCTGGAAATCTAGAAGGAGAGATCAACTAGGAGTATTCAATCAATTTGGATAAATCTATGACTCCTAATATAACTCTAAGACTCATTTCTTCAATCAACAAAGGAGTCTCATCGGTTACCTATAAAAAGGAAGGTTGGCACTACCTGAAGATCATTCACTCACGAATACTCTTCAGCAAACTCATAGCTTCTGTACAAATCATTGTCATTCAAGTTGAAGAGAGTTGACTAGTGCTAGAGACAGTTCCCTAGTTTTGTTCTGTGTCTGTTGTAGTCTAGGATTTTGAGTCAACATGTAGTGAAACAGTGACCTTGAAAAGAGTTTGTTGTAATTTTGTTTTTCATTCACTTGTAATTATTTTGAAGTTCTTCTTGTTAAAATAAGGGTAGTTTATATAGGTTAGAAACTTTATAAGGGCTTAGGGGTTGATCCTGGATTGTGGGGGTTGCAATCCAAATTTGGCTTGGTATTCTAGTGGAGTTAAGTTTAAATCCTCCTAGGGAGTAGGTTGTGGCTTTTACACCTATTCGAGCCTAAATGGTTCATGTAAAAATCCTTGTTTCTCATTTTACTTTTCGCACGTTATTTTTTCTGCTTGAATTAAGTCACTATTCGAAGGAACAAGGTTCAAGTTTGTTCTTGTTGTTAAAAGGAAATTCAATTTGTGGTTTTAATTAGGCAGAAAAAGTATTAGACCAAATTCACCCCTCCTCTTAGATCTAACTTAGGAGTCTTAGTAATAAAAATTTTTATCAGAGTAGGTTGTTCAATTCTATGTTAAACCCCTTGAGAAAGATCCATCAAAATGACTTATGAAATAACTATTCCTGACGGACAATCTAGCAATCGACCTCCTTTCTTTAACGACCAACATTACAGCCTCTGTAAAAACTGTATGAAAATTTACATGAAGGCTGAGTACTATCAGTTATGGATAATCACTTTGAAGGGACCTTTGGTTCCTACTAAAGTAAAACCTGACGGAACAAAGGTGCCTAAAGTGAAGATGAGTTTGATGCTGACGATTTCAGGATGATGGAAAAAATGCTAAGGCTATAAAAATACTCTACTTTGGACATGGCATTGATAAATACAATTGTATTTCTGGATTCACCAGTGTAAAGGATATTTGGGACTCTCTTACTCTTGCACACAAAGGTATGAATCATGTAAAACAATACAGGATTGACATGCTTATAAGAAAGTAAGAACTTTTCGTCATGGGCAAAAAATAGTTTGTCAAGGATATGTTTACCCGATTCACGCACATCTCAAATGAACTCAAATCTCTTAGAAAGGAATTTTCAACTAAAGAAAATGTTAGAAAGATTTTGAGGATTATGCCTGCTTCTTGGGAACCTAAAGTTACTGCCATCGAAGAAGCAAAATAAATGAGCGCAATGCAAATAGATGAGCTAATTGGAAATTTGCAAACTTAGGAACTCAAGAATATAGACAAAGTGGCTGAGGAACTCAAGAAGGAACCCAGTCTCAGCCTAAAAGCTAAATCAGAATCTGATGACGAGGAAACGACAATATTTGTTCGAAGGTTCAAAAAATTCTTCAGAAAAGAGGGAGTCTCGCAATAAAGGTAAATCCTTTGAGAAGGGATAGTTCCGGGGTTGTTTCAAGTGCGGCAAGATGGATCACTTGACAAAGGACTATCTCCTCTTGAAGGAAGAGCAAAGAAAAATTCAAAAAGACAGCAAAAACTGGCCTCAAAAGCTTTCAAAAAAGCCATGAAAGCTACATGAGGTGAAACTTCAGATAAGAAATCAGAAGGAGAAGATGGTGAAAATGATAATCTGGCCCTCATGGCTAAAAGCGACACAGACACAGATAGTGATTCCACCGAGGTAAGTTTATCTGATCTAAAAACTTAAGTTCACAATTTATCAAAAATAAAAGTGGTCAAATTGTTACTTTCCTTAATGGATGAATATCAACAAATGAGTGTTGAAAAAATTGAAATGTCAAAAATCGTGTAAAATTTGAAATCTGATTACAAAGTTTTAAAAAGGGAGAAATTGAGTCTGAAAATACAAATAAAACACTCAGTGCTGAGATTAGCAAATTAGAGGAAATTGTCTCTGTTCAGAAAACTGAAAATAGTAAGTTAATGGAAACAGTCTCGTCTCTAAAAGCTTAACTAATCACCATCAAGGAAGGAAAAACATCGAGCAGTGAAATAATTAACAATGACCAAGGCTTTCTTGAAGCTAAAATTACTTCCCTGAAAAGGGAACTGTGAAAAGAGAAAAAGAAAAGTTCTAAGATTTAAGAAACCTTAAATCAAGCAAATTATGACATTGTTTTGATGAAAAAGTTGAACAAATCATCCGAAGCTTTAACCTGGCTAAATAAACATTACAACAAAGATCGAATCGACGTTGTCTATAAAAACAAACCTTAGATGGATTATAAAAGATTTGACTCTCAAGTTATCAAAAAGAAGAGAGAAAAACTGGTGTGGGTTCTCAAATCTTACCCTTCATTATTTTTGCAAGCTGAAGTGAGAGGATGAAACAAAAAAAGTGTGTCTTGATAGTGGTTGCTCCAGGCACATGACAGGTAAGAAAAAACTTTTCCTCTCACTAACAACCTTCAGTGGAGGAACTGTGTCCTTTGGAGGTGGAAAGAAAGGCACAATTTTGGGTATAGGTAATATTGGTAAGTCTCTTACTCATTCTATTGATAATGTTTATTTGGTAAAAGGTCTGGAACCTAACTTTTTGAGCATTTCTTAACTTTGTGATTGAGGGAACACAGTGTTCTTCACCATCTTCGATTGCAAAGTTGTTAATAACAAGTCTGGTGAAGTTGTCTTGACTGGAAAGTGACACAGTAATGTCTATAAAGCTTGTATCATGTCGCTTTCTGATAATGAATTAATTTTTTTGAGTGTTCTTGATGATGTTGTTCTCCTTTGGCACAAGCGATTGGGTCATGTTAGTCTTTCATTACTCAATAAACTTGTTTAAAAAAATCTTTTTCTTGGTCTTCCTGAAATAAAATTTAAAGATGATAAGGTGTGTGATGCATGTTCTAAAGAAAAACAAATTAGATTATCTTTTAAGTCCAAAAAGGTAATAAGTACTTTCAAGCCACTTGAACTACTACACATGAATCTCTGTGGGCCCATGCGAGTAGTAAGTCGTGGAGGTTAGAAATTTATTCTTGTAATTGTTGATGATTTCTCTCGCTTTACATGGACACTATTTCTATCTTTTAAGGGCGAAGAATTTGACATGTTTAAAGTGTTTCCAAAAAGGATTCAACAAACTCTTGGGTTGAATGCAATATGTATTCGATCTGATCATAGCACTGAATTATAAAATGTCAAATTTACTACTTTTGGTTACAAATATGGAATTGATCATAAATTTTCAGCTTCAAGAACTCCCCAACAAAATAGGGTTGTGGGAAAAAAATAGAAAACTAGAAGATATGGCACGAACAATGCTTTTTGCTAGTGGACTTCCTAAGAGTTTTTGGGCTGAAGCAGTAAATATGTCTTATTATATAATTAACAGATGCATGATCAGATCACTCCTTGATAAAAGTCCTTACGAACTTCTTAAAGGAAGAAAACCTAGTATCAAATACTTGCGAACCTTTGGTAGAAAATGTTTTGTTCACAATAATGAAAAACTGCCTTAGAAAAGTTTGATGCAAGGAGTGATGAAGGAGTGTTTCTTAGATACTCCTCAAATAGCAAAGCCTATAAAGTGTACAACAAAAAAATAAAATGTGTAGAACAAAGCATTCATGTGATTTTTGATGAGTCTAACATTTTTGTTGAGACAACTTTGCAGGAAAATGAGGATGAACATGAAATCGGCCTCGTTCAATCTTCAACCGAACAGGTAAGTGCTCCAACCCTAAATGAAGGAATAGTCTTGGAAACAGAATCCTTGAACGTTCTCTCAGAACCTGGGCAGGAGCTAGAAAATTCAAGGGGAACAATCCCTGAGATAGTGGTAACTTCAGCAGAAGGAACAGAGGAAAGAACATCACTTGACTCTATTTTAGAAAAACAAAATGACAGTTCACAAGAATTGAATTTGTGGCCCTGAAAACACCAAATTTCTCATCCCCTTTATCTAATAATAACTTATCTTAATAAGGGAATTCAAACCAGGGCCTCCATGAAAAATTTTTGTGCTTATTCAGCCTTCTTATCTTACATTGAGCCTAAGAATTATCGTGAAGCCTTGCAGGATCCAGATTCTGTAATGACTATGCAAGAGGAGCTCAACCAGTTCGAAAGAAGCAAGGTTTGACACCTAAAACCACCTCCAATGGGGCGTACTATAATTGAAACACAGTGGATGTTCAAAAATAAACTTGATGAACAGGGAACAATCACCAAGAATAAAGCCCGTCTGGTGGTCCAGGGCTATAACTAAGAGGAAGGAATCTATTTTGAAGAAACCTTTGCACCAGTTGCAAGGATAGAAGCAATAAGGATGCTAATTACCTTTGCTGCTCACATAGAATTCACCTTTTACCAAATGAATGTCAAAAGTGCGTTCCTAAATGGGGAACTGAAGGAAGAGGTATATGTTTGTCAACCTCCTGGCTTTGAAAATCCTGAATTTCCTGATTATGTATTTAAATTTGATAATGCCTTGTATGTATTAGAATAAGCTCCTAGAGCTTGGTATGAGCACCTTCTAAAATTTTTGATGGAAAATGGTTTTTCTAGGGGAAAATTGACAACACTCTGTTTCTAAAAAGCAATGAAAAGGATTCATTGTTGGATGTACAAGTGTATGTAGATGATATTATCTTTGGTGCAATAAATGAAATCTTGTGTAATGAGTTTGCTTTGTTGATGAGTAGTGAATTTAAAATGAGTATGATAGGTGAACTTTATTTCTTCTTAGGCCTACAAATCAAATAATTTTCGAATGGAACAATGATCCATCAACAAAAATATATTAAGGAATTTCTTAAGAAATATGACATGGACTCTTCTAAACCAATTGATACACCTATTTCCACTATGACTAAGCTAGATAAAGATGAATATAGAAATATAGTAACTGACAAAAGCTATAGGGGTATGATTGGATCCCTTCTTTATTTAACCGCTAGCAAACCAGATATTGTGTTTAGTGTTGGATTATGTGCAAGATTTCAATCTTCTCCTAGATAATCCCATAAGACTACAATTAAGTGTATCCTAAGATACTTGAAGGGAACAGATAACCTATGTTTGTGGTATCCAAAGGGCGGTAATCTTGATCTAGTAGGTTATGCAGATGTTGACTATGCAGGTTCTCTTACAGACAGGAAAAGCACATCAGGTATGGCTCACTTCCTTGGTTCTTGCTTAACTTCTTGGGCTACAAAAAAACAGAACTCTATAGACTTGTCCACAGTGAAGCTGAATATGTAGTTGTTGCTTCATGTTGTGGCCAACTGCTATGGATAAAACTGTAATTAGAGAATTATGGGTTAGATATGGGCACCGTGCCTATATTTTGTGATAACACAAGTTCTTTAAATATTGCAAAAAATTCCTATCAGGATAAAAGAACAAAGCATATAGATATTAGACACACTTCATAAGGGATAATGTTTAAAAAGGTCTTATATATATGCAATTCTGTAAAACTGAGAATCAAATTGCTGACATTTTCACTAAGGCTCTTGGTAGAGAGCAATTTGAAAAGATTAGGATGGAGCTTGGGTTAATCAAGATTAACTCAACATCATTGTTATACCCCGTAGAATTCCCGGCACTTAGATGACCTATTCCCACGGTGGTTAAGCATATTTGAAGGCCATACGTGTGGGAGAAAGGCCCGGGAAAAGATCGGACGAGAAGCCTGTCGAACTATCGCGGAAGGAGCCGAGGCAGAGCCCCTCCGCGATGGCAGCGTGTCACGGAGGAGGAGCCTCCGCGTTGGCTCCGTGACACGTTGCCCTGGTCTAGGCCCAAGTATATAAAGCCCCCACTTCGGTTTTAACTCATTCAATACCTTATGAAAATTCCAGAATATGCAGTGAACAGAGGAAGACGAAGGGAAATTTAATATTTTCGTCCGATTACGCTACCAAACGCTGCCCAAACTCAGATTAATCCCAGATACCCAAGTATTTAGCAGCAGAGAGCATTTCTACGGAATTAGTTTCGTGAAATACGGCCGACGAATCGTCGAGCCACCGAGTCAAGGTAAGTGGAATTGCTCTAAATTAGTGTCTATGTGTTCCTAGTTGTGAAGTGAATATTTCTCCCTTCTGGGCCGCTGAAAAATAGCGAGTTTCTGGTTGTCTTTCGATAAGCCTAAGTTTAGGCTATAAACTATATCGAAAGTGACGTTGCCTTTTGAAATAAAGTTGTATTTAGTGTTAATTGATATGTTTATGAATGCAGTTGGGAGAAAACAATTGAAGTACCGGCCGAGCCTCGTCCGACAGACGAATAATTCAAGGATAAGATATGTAAAGTTAAGTTTCCTCGGCAAGTTGAGTAACATTGAAGCAGTATAGTAATTTACAGACCAGTAGAATGTTCAGAAATCGATTATTGTGTTATTGTGAAGATTGGTGCAATATGAGAAGTTTTGGGTTGTAACGTGTACGAAACCTATCAGTATGATACAGATTCTAACGCAGGTATTAGAGATTGCCCAGTATACTCAGTATGTAATGTGATATGCCATGTCAGGATATGGTTGTATTCAGTTGAAACCCCGTATAGTAATGCAATACCCGTAAAGCACTTCAGAAATAGAATAGCAGACTAAAATGAAGTTCAGAAAGCATGTCAGGATTAGTAAATCATGTTACTATAGAAAGTCAGTATACAGCGTAGTTTAGCAGAAAGATTATATTCGTACATACATATATAGTACTTCCAGCCTCAGCATGTGTTAAGTATGTACCTATTTCTATCACTAGTTCAGCATATAGTGTATACAAAAACTTAGTAAACAGCAGAGTTTTCAGTAGAAACATTATCTTATATAGCATTTGCCCAGTACAGTCCAGCAGGAGACTACATTCATATTTATACATCTTTACCTGCCTCAGCACGTATTAAATACGTACAGATCACTATCATTAGCTCAGCATGTAATATATATATATGATACTTTAACCCTATTAGCCTCAGCATGTGAGATACACAGACAGCATTACTAGTTGAGACCGTTGTATTGTTTGGGGTTGGATTACCCAGCATCCCTGACCGCCCCAGGGTTAATAGCTGTATCGACTCATCCGCCAGAGGATGAGGATACGTCACTCTACGGAGTGATATGCCATCCCGCAAGGGGACGAAGATGGGATGCCAGTTTCCCCATATTGTGCCTTGGTCGGCCCTTATACACCCCCGTCGAGCGGGTACGCCCGGGGTGTTGATTCAGGAGTCCTTCGGACTCAAGTACAGTTATAGTCATGGGCTCAGCGAGCCCAAGTGCATATCTAGGGGACCGACAGGATGCTTACAGCCAGTGTAGGAGATGGGATGACCGGGGTAGGGGTATAGATTCTGTGCTGGTTGTACCTCCCGGCTTATGGGGGCCGGGTAAGGTTTGTGTGTGCTATGTTAATTTCATGTTATGCCATGTTATGTTAGATACAAGTAGATCAGCAGTAGCACGATACGTTTCCAGGTATGACTCTTATCCTTCCCAGTAAAGATTGAGAGAAGGTATGATTTGCATTATCAGACAGTTAGTCTATTCTCTCTACTTCAGTTTCTTCAGTTATATTATTGTATTCAGATTTTGCTTCAGTTATTGCTTTACATACACAGTACCAGCGGTACTGACGCCCGACGGGGTGCTGCATTACTTGCCTGCAGGTACTTATAGATGAGCAGGTGACACCACGTGATTCCTGTCAGCGATCGAGTATTCAGCTCCTGTCATCCGGAGGCTGAATTCCAGAGGTGTATTTCAGTTCTTTTGTTTTATAGTACGGGTAGGTCAGGGCCTTGTCCCGACCAGTTCTATTGCTATTCTTAGAGGCTTGCAGTCTATATATTCCCTGTGGTCAGATGAGCCGGTCGTGTGAGGCCGTGCAGTTGTTTGGTTGTCAGTATTCTTGCTTTCTTTTACTTTGGCCGTGTGGGGCCATAGCTTGCCAGTAGTGGTGACCTTGCCGGTCACGTAGTTCTTTTTATGCTTTATGATTGAGTTGCAGATAACTAGACAGCATGGTGGCCTTGTCGGCCCGCATAGGTTCCCCTGAATTAGTATGTTTCTGGTCAGCTGCTAGTACAGGTACGGAAGGCTATAGGCCAATGGGCCGGGGGCTGTATTTACAGCCGTTATATAGCCCTTTGTTTCCAGAAATATGGGTTAGAGCCAGCCAGGCACTAGATGTGCCCAGGCTTAGCAGTCCAGCAGGTCAGGTCCTAGTAGGGCACCAGGTGCCAGTCATACCCCCCAAGGCGGGGTGTGACAAACTTGGTATCAGAGCAGGTCGTATCCCAGGGAGTCTGCAAGCCGTGCTAAGCAGAGTCTTGTCTATGGATGTGTTGTGCACCACATACTATAGGCAGGAGGCTGCGAGGCATGATATGATGGTTACCTTTCCTTCTCAGTCAGTCGTGCTTTAGAGTGGTACAGTATAGGGTTGAGTCCCTGAAAACTTACCGTATTCTTTGATTACAGATACAAAGGCAGATCAGCATTTCCCTATCACAGGCAGAAGATCAGAGATAGCAACTGAAAAGAACTTCAGTCAGTTACATGATAATTACAGCAGCAGGAGGGGGTATCAGAGACCTCCCCGCGTGATACCTTATTAGCATTATTCCTAGTATACGTTGATAACGTCAGAATAGGGAGTCAGAAGTATAATGTACATATGAGTTGATTTACTTATTAGTATATAAGAATCTGATTAAGATTACAGATAAGGTCAGACCACCAGGTAAGTACGAAAATGAGCGGGAAATGCAGGAATCCCAAATACATTTCTTTTTGGGTATGGTACAGTTAAATGCTTTTACTTGTTGCAATAAGAAAAGGGCTATTCCCACCTCCTGATTTTGATGCCAGTATAGTAAAGGGGCTAAGACTTGAGATGGGGTTACCAAAGCATGCAGTAAGTAAAGATGGGTTGATTGATCCCAGTAAGTAGTAGAAAATATAGAGAGCCCTTATGATTACGTAAGTTGTGCAGACCTTTATGATAACAAGCCAGTAAAGACAGTAAGACTGATGCTTACCCGAAGTAGGGGTAACAGACCTCCTAGTGATTAATGCCTAATAATAGTCAAGTTGAGTTAGAAAAAGGCCAAGCCCGCCATATATGCTAACAGATAGCAAGACATACCTGTAAGATTATAGTTATGATCTAGTTGTGACCTCGAAAGATATAGAGGTCATGTGAATCAGATGGGCTTGAATATACGCTAGAAGAAGTATAGGCCGAGGCTTGATCAGTAATCTCATTAGCAATGAAAGGCAGGTACCTTGAACCCCAGAGTTCAGTTAAGCAAGATGAGAGGAAGAAGCAGGAATGTTAGATCTTGTGGGGAAATTAGAACTACCCCGGATAGATAAAGTATTGTATTAAGGATTAAGCTTCGCGCTGACAGTAAGATCGCGGTTCAGAATACCGCAGTATGTCCGCTATAGAAAAGTTAAGAAGTTACCGATACAGCAATTCTAATCTAGTGTGGCCTAGAGATAAGGCCCAGCAGATAGACATGAGCTCTCAGTATATGCCTAGTAAGGCTACAGGATTCGAACGTCGACCCCCACATCGCAAGAGTGGCGGGATTTTAAACAGCAGATAATAACTAGAATGTTTATGTTTGTTACTTTCAGAATGGGTGACAATACAATGAAATGATAAGTCAGGGCAGGAGATATTATTAGGCCGTAGAAGAAATGTATCATGTACGATGTGAGACTCAACAGAACATGTCGGAGGTTATGAATTACCGCAGGAATTAGTACATATTGTACGTAGCCAGCGATATATAGATATACAGATAATAGATAGGTTGTGAGCGGCTGCCTATAAGGGCTACAATCACAGATGTTGATTAGTAATAGAAAGCCTATACAAATTGTATTGGGGGACCAAAAAGAGAAGAAAGAGGGGGAAGAAAGAAAGAAAAGAAGGAGGGAAAGGGCGGATTAAGTGTGACTTACGTATGAAGTCATAGAAACTTAAACTATCTCAGTTCTCAGTTATTAGATTAAAAGACTTATGTGTTGTTGTCAGATCCAGGCTCTAGGAGTTTACCAGAGTTAATGGCCTAAAGCAGATGGCTAGATAATAAGGGCGCAGTTAGACGGTCTATCGACCAGCTGGCACCTGTATTAGCAGGGAGGCATCCCTGAAGATCGGTAACAGTAGCGCATGTGCTAGAACCAGGATTGGAAGCCGGATAGGCAAATTTCAGAGATTAGCAATACCAAAATTGTTCTAGTATATTAAGTGGCCGTACGTCATTTTTCCAGTCTTGTAGGTGAGAGTTGGCCTTAGTCAACCTAGCAGTTATTATGTGAAACACCCCATAAGTCAGCCGGCCACCCCAGTCAGAATACCCGTGGGTACCCCAAGGAAGGGTCCACATCAGTAGCCAGCGACAGACTAGTACTTCAGCTGGTTCTTGTAAGATGTTTAGATACAGAGCCCTAGCAGAAGGCCAGTATTTACAGAATAGCCCATAAGACCGAGAATTCTCCAGAATAGCAGTATAAATCCAAGTGGATACACACAAGGCATAAGAAATTGATAGTACCCTGCTAGCACAGTGTTTATTAAGACCAGGGGATCAGTAGACTCCCCGTGATGATCTAGGGATTGATCGCCTGGGAGTAAGTTGATTAAGTCCAGCCTTACAGTGGTTCAAGTAAAATAACAGAGCAATTAGATGCCCACGAGGTTGCGGTTATGCACGAACTATAAGCACTCAAGTAGTACAGTTAGAGCATTATTAGACTACTGCCACGTTCGGGTCATTCAACCCGACTATTCAATTATGTAAGGTTATGCAGCCAGATCGTTAGAGGTCATGATCAATATCAGGACCCCCTGATCAGATGCGGGCACACGGTGTGCAGATAGTTGTTCAAGATTACCTTAGCAACCAGTAGCCTTAGCATGCGGTCAGAAGGCCAGATAAAGCTTTAGTTATACCGGTAGATTACTTGTCAGATTCTCCAGTATAATAAACCAGTATGATTGTCAGTTATATGTTAATTTTTGAAAATGTGAATCTTAGTTGAGTTTAGTAGCCTTTTTGGTCACATTATGTCGGAGGCTGGTGTACAGATAAATACCCATAAAAATCAAAACAGTGAAGACATAGCCTAAATCTACCACCCTGATCAAAGTACGCAGTCCCTGCGGTTAGCTGGACACTGCAGAGGGTCTGTGGAAGGATTTTCCACCTTAGCAGCACCTTTGACTAAATTGACACAGAAGGCAGCAAAGTTTCAGTAGACTGAGGTGTGTGAGCATAACTTCCAAGAGTTAAAAGCCAGGTTAACATCAGCTCCAGTGTTAGTATCGCCAGGAGATACAGAGGGTTGAGGCAGCATGGTAAAGTAATAGCTTTTGCTTTCAGGCAGTTGAAGAAACGTGAAAAGAATTACCTTACCCTCTGATTTGGAGTTAGCGGCAGTAGTTTATGCTTTAAAAAAAAAGGAAAGAGGAAGATTTTGTATCACCCAGGAAGGGTTTACGTGGCGGCAGATGCCCTTAGCCTGAACTGCCTGAACAGCGAGGATAGACTCGAGGGTTACACCAGTTAGCTAGATAACCAGTCATATAGCAGAAATAAAAGATAACAGAGCGATAATACAGAATGTTTCAATGTTGTCGTTAGCAGTGGAAGTAAAGGAACGACAATATGGAAACCCTAGCCAGGATCAACTTGAACACAAGGTTCAGTAAGGAGAGATGACATATTTTCAGATAACCGGGGATGAAGGGTGGCGATATAAAGGCCGCATTTGTGCTCCAGATATTTTGGGGCATCGCCAGCGGTTTATGAGCGAGGCGCATTACGCCCGCTATTCTCTTCATCCCGATACGACAAAGAGGTACCATGACATTAAGGAGAACTACTGGTAGCCCAGTATCCTAACTCCCAACAGGCGAAAGCAGAACATCAGAAACCAGGTGGGTTTGACCCAGGACACAGCTGTGCCTCTCCGGAAATGAGAAGCGGTGAATATGAATTTTTGTAGCAAGATTATCCCGTATTAAACACAGACATGACTCTATATGGGTAATAAATGACAGATTGGCAAAATCAGTTCATTCTTGCCAGTAAGTTGTATATCAGAAAGGTAGTCAGATTATATGGAATACCAGTATCCATTATTTCAGACAGAGGAGCACAATTTACAGTTAGATTCTTGCAATCATTTCAGAAAGGTTTGGGCACGCAGACTAATTTAAGCACAGCGTTCTACCCTCAGACAGATGAGTAGGCTCAGCGCACAATTCAGACGCTCGAAGACATGTTGCGAGCGTGTGTGCTAGATTTCAGTAATAGTCAAAATGAGCAGTTACCATTAGTTGAATTTGCCTCCGGAATTAGAATTCATGTATCCGGTCTGTTATGTAGCTATCCTGAGGAAACGCATAGGGGACCCGTCCAGAGTAGTCCCAGTCCAGAATATCCAGGTTACGAAGAAGCTGGCCTATGAAGAGGTCCCAGTAGCTATCCTAGACAGATAGATTCGCAGACTACACACTAAAGATATTACGTCTATCAAGATATGAGGATCAGACATCCTCGCTTATTACAGGCCTAGTCAGGTGATAGGTATGTCCGAATTATTACCTATGCAGTATCTTGTGGTTGTATGTCGGTAAATGATAAAGAAGAAGTGATATTTAGTTGTTCAGTGAATCTTAGAATATTGTGTGCAGTGCCTGTATTGGACTTTTCTGCATTTCAGGTTTTTGCTATAGTCCATGTTAAAGGGGAAACTCTGCCGAAGTTTTTCCAGAAAGTAAATTTTTCCATATTCCAGAGGATCCGGAAAGTTCTTTAGATAACAGCGTACATTCGAGGACGAATGTTCATAAGGGGGGAGAATGTTATACCCCGTAGAATTCCCGGCACTTAGATGACCTATTCCCACAGTGGTTAAGCATATTTGAAGGCCATACGTGTGGGAGAAAGGCTCGGGAAAAGATCGGACGAGAAGCCTGTCGAACCATCGCGGAAGGAGCCGAGGCAGAGCCCCTCCGCGATGGCAGCGTGTCACGGAGGAGGAGCCTCCGCGTTGGCTCTGTGACATGTTACCCTGGTCCAGGCCCAAGTATATAAAGCCCCCACTTCGGTTTTAACTCATTCAATACCTTATGAAAATTCCAGAATATGCAGTGAATAGAGGAAGACGAAGGGAAATTTAATATTTTCGTCCGATTACGCTACCAAACACTGCCCAAACTCAGATTAATCCCAGATACCCAAGTATTTAGCAGCAGAGAGCATTTCTACGGAATTAGTTTCGTGAAATACAGCCGACGAATCGTCGAGCCACCGAGTCAAGGTAAGTGGAATTGCTCTAAATTAGTGTCTGTGTTCCTAATTGTGAAGTGAATATTTCTCCCTTCTGGGCCGCTGAAAAATAGCGAGTTTCTGGCTGTCTTTCGATAAGCCTAAGTTTAGGCTATAAACTATATCGAAAGTGACGTTGCCTTTTGAAATAAAGTTGTATTTAGTGTTAATTGATATGTTTATGAATGAAGTTGGGAGAAAACAATTGAAGTACCGGCCGAGCCTCGTCCGACAGATGAATAATTCAAGGATAAGGTATTTAAAGTTAAGTTTTATCGGCAAGTTGAGTAACATTGAAGCAATATAGTAATTTACAGACCAGTAGAATGTTCAGAAATCGATTATTGTGTTATTGTGAAGATTGGTGCAATATGAGAAGTTTTGGGTTGTAACGTGTACGAAACCTATCAGTATGATACAGATTCTAACGCAGGTATTAGAGATTGCCCAGTATACTCAGTATGTAATGTGATATGCCATGTCAAGATATGGTTGTATTCAGTTGAAACCCCGTATAGTAATGCAATACCCGTAAAGCACTTCAGAAATAGAATAGCAGACTAAAATGAAGTTCAGAAAGCATGTCAGGATTAGTAAATCATGTTACTATAGAAAGTCAGTATACAGCGTAGTTTAGCAAAAAGATTATATTCGTACATACATATATAGTACTTCCAGCCTCAGCATGTGTTAAGTATGTACCTATTTCTATCACTAGTTCAGCATATAGTGTATACAAAAACTTAGTAAACAGCAGAGTTTTCAGTAGAAACATTATCTTATATAGCATTTGCCCAGTACAGTCCGGCAGGAGACTACATTCATATTTATACATCTTTACCTGCCTCAGCACGTATTAAATACGTACAGATCACTATCATTAGCTCAGCATGTAATATATATATATGATACTTTACCCCTATTAGCCTCAGCATGTGAGATACACAGACAGCATTACTAGTTGAGACCGTTGTATTGTTTGGGGTTGGATTACCCAGCATCCCTGACCGCCCCAGGGTTAATAGCTGTATCGACTCGTCCGCCAGAGGATGAGGATACGTCACTCTACGGAGTGATATGCCGTCCCGCAAGGGGACGAAGATGGGATGCTAGTTTCCCCATATTGTGCCTTGGTCGGCCCTTATACACCCCCGTCGAGCGGGTACGCCCGGGGTGTTGATTCAGGAGTCCTTCGGACTCAGGTACAGTTAGAGTCAGGGGCTCAGCGAGCCCAAGTGCATACCCAGGGGACCGGCAGGATGCTTACAGCCAGTGTAGGAGATGGGATGACCGGGGTAGGGGTATAGATTCTGTGCTGGTTGTACCTCCCGGCTTATGGGGGCCGGGTAAGGTTTGTGTGTGCTATGTTATGTTATTTCATGTTATGCCATGTTATGTTAGATACAAGTAGATCAGCAGTAGCACGATACGTTTCCAGGTATGACTCTTATCCTTCCCAGTAAAGATTGAGAGAAGGTATGATTTGCATTATCAGACAGTTAGTCTATTCTCTCTACTTCAGTTTCTTCAGTTATATTATTGTATTCAGATTTTGCTTCAGTTATTGCTTTACATACTCAGTACCAGCGGTACTGACGCCCGGCGGGGCGCTGCATTACTTGCCTGCAGGTACTTATAGACGAGCAGGTGACACCACGTGATTCCTGTCAGTGATCGAGTATTCAGCTCCTGTCATCCGGAGACTGAATTCCAGAGGTGTATTTCAGTTCATTTGTTTTATAGTACGGGTAGGTCGGGGCCCTGTCCCGACCAGTTCTATTGCTATTCTTAGAGGCTTGCAGTCTATATATTCCCTGTGGTCAGATGAGCCGGTCGTGTGAGGCCGTGAAGTTGTTTGGTTGTCAGTATTCTTGCTTTCTTTTACTTTGGTCGTGTGGGGCCATAGCTTGCCAGTAGTGGTGACCTTGCCGGTCATGTAGTTCTTTTTATGCTTTATGATTGAGTTGCAGATAACTAGACAGCATGGTGGCCTTGTCGGCCCGCATAGGTTCCCCTGAATTAGTATGTTTCTGGTCAGCTGCTAGTACAGGTACGGAAGGCTATAGGCCAATGGGCCGGGGGCTGTATTTACAGCCGTTATATAGCCCTTTGTTTCCAGAAATATGGGTTAGAGCCAGCTAGGCACTAGATGTGCCCAGCCTTAGTAGTCCAGCAGGTCAGGTCCTAGTAGGGCACCAGGTGCCAGTCATACCCCCCAAGGCGGGGTGTGACAATCATGTTCATAATTTTCCTTCTTTTGGCATTATAAAAAAAATCAGGCTTTTTCTGATGATGGATGAATGACGACAGTCTTAAGGGATATTTTCATCAATTTTTTCAGCATTTACTGAGCGTGAATATCTTTGCATGCACAGGAAAAAGGCACACACATGGAATCAAGGGAACACTGTAAAGTAGAGTCCCATTTCAATATTAATTGGCTTCAATATTTACACGTCACCCTTCATCTCAGCTACCCGGTCATATCCACATCCCATCAATCCCATTTTTTTATTGATTTTTGCTTAAAACCCTTGATATTCTCCAAAACCCTTTCAAGTTCCCTCCACTAATATATCTCTTCCACTAACTTCTTCTCCCTCATCGGTTTCAAGACCCTCTTGTCAAACATGGTGTCTGATCCCTCTTCCACCCGCCCTGATGTTTCCAAATCTCACTCTTCCAAAGAACAATCATTTCCCACTACTAATCTTGCAAGTTCTTCACCTTCCCAACCAACCCATATTCCACTGTTAGACCGGCAAGTCCTTTGCCCAGTCAAGAAACCACCATTTTGATCTGTTTTCTTGCAAGTCTACCACCTCGGATTGAAGGAAATTTAAGTCCAATTATGGTATCATAGTATAATACCTCCCCGAGTTCATCTATGGAAAATTCTCCCTATTAACTTTCACTTGAAGAGGAGTCAACGGGCAATCCCAGTCCTAAAATCTCCCTCTCCGAAAAGATCTACTTTGACTCACTCTGCCTCTATCTATGCTGCGAGTGATGACCCTCCTGATAATGTATCTCTCTCTGATTCTGAAAGCGAGGAGGATCTTGTTCCCATAGTGGCACTAAAGAAAGGTGCCCGGAAGAGGATTTTGGCTTCTGGTCAGGAAATGAGGTCTGGGTCTAAAACCTCCTGTGTTTTGGCCCTGCTTCTCACACGCTGGCTCGTTGGAACACTAAAGGTGGGACAATTGCCATTCCCAAGCCCATTTCTCCTCAATCTAAGGTTAAACCCATCTTTGAGAGGAATTTGCTGAAAGGTAAAATGGTGTTTCCTTACTCTGATCCATGTTTGGCTGAATTATGGTTGAAAATTGAGGCTCAGGGCTAGAATCCATTATTTTTGGATAGGAATGCCTTTGTTGCTAAGGAAGAGGTGGTTGATTTCTTTAAGCATTTTTCCATTTCGAGGGGATGTTTTACTGCTATGGTGGGGAAAGTTCTTGTAGTCTTTAATTCAACTTCATTGGGTCTTTGTTGGGTATATCTTGCACTAGGTTTGATACATGCCAAAAGAACAAATAGCCAGATCCCCCCCCCCTTTTGAACCCTCTGGAGATTGTTCGTAAGTTTTCTGGCAATCCCTCTAGGGCATCTGTGTCTAAAGTTCTCAAAAGGTCCATGTCTCCCTATCATAGGTTCCTGTTTGTTTTTGTGATAAGGAATTTGATCCCTTGCCAAGAACGTAGGGATGCTACCTCATATTTGTACTTAACTTTAATGGAATTTCTTGATCGAGGAATACCTATAAATTTTCCTGCACTGATCATTGCTCATTTCACCAAGGTTGTCACTGATATTAGCCAAAATCACGCACTTCTTTATGGATTTTTGCTGACCACAGTGTTTGCTAAATTGGGTGTCCATTTTTCTTCTTTGGAGCAATGTTCTACTTACAATGCCCTTGATTATTTTGAAACTAGAGGTTCCCGCCAAGAAGGTGGAATGTGTGGTTCCTCTAGTGCTGTTGGTTTATCCCCATCCAAGGAACCTTCTGATACTGTGCATTTTGAGATGGAGAATAGGAACTTACATATGAAAATTGAGCAGCTGAAGGTTCAGTTGGCTCGAAATGAGGACAGTGTCGTGGCTCAACATAAGGACTTGATATCCCTGATTCGGAGTTTGTCCCCCTAAATTGCTCCCTTCTCATCTGTGTCACCACCTTCTGACCCTATACCTTAAACCTTGTCTGTGTCTTGAAAATTATTAGTTTTAATATGTTTTGGGTTGTACTTGTCCAGGTTTACTTGTTTTGTGTCCTTTCTTGTTCATAACTTGGCTTGTTCTTAATCAGTTAGTGGATTTTTTGTACTCTTATTTCAGTTTATGTTATGCTTACTTCCTTTTTACTGATGCCAAAAGGGGGAAGTTATGCTTGATTGTTGTTTATACTTAACCATTGATTAACTAATTGAGCTCACGGAAACCTATCTAATGGCTCAAGCATTTTTTTTATTTGTCATCATTAAAAAGGGAGAATATGTTGGATTTAGTTTTAATTATTTTAATGATGACTTAACGAAAATATGCTTGATACATTTTTGGTATATAATTAGCAGTAAATTAATATGGACAGAAAGACATATCTATTTGGGAGTTAACTGTTAACCGTAAGTTCTAACCTATTTGGGAGTTTGTGAATATATTTGGCAAACTGCAGGAATAGAGTCCAACTGGAAAACAACAAATATAAGTTGGTTAGGCTGAGGATTTGCTGGAAATCTAGAAGGAGAGATCAACTAGGAGTATGCAATAAATTTGGATAAAGTTAGGACTCCTTGGAGATAACTCTAAGACTTCTTTCTTCAATCAACAAAGGAGTCTCACCGGTTTCTTATACAAAGGAAGGCTGGCACGACCTAAATATCATTCACTCACAAATACTCTTCAGCAAACTCATAGCTTCTGTGCAAATGATTGGCATTCAAATTGAAGACAGTTGACTGGTGCTAGAGACAGTTCTCTAGTTCTGTTCCGTGTCTGTTGCAGTCTAGGACATTGAGTCAACTTGTAGTGAAGCAGTGAACTTGAAAAGAATTTATTGTAATTTCATTTTTCATTCACTTGTAATTTTGTTGAAGTTCTTGTTAAACTAAGGAAAGTTTATACAGGTTAGGAACTTTGTAAGGGATTAGGGGTAGATCTTGGATTATGGGGGTTGCAATCCAAATTTAGCTCGGTGTTTTAGTGGAGTTAAGTTGAAATCCCACTAGGGAGTAGGTCGTGGTTTTTACACTCATTCGAGCCTGGGTGGTTTTTCACGTAAAAATTATTCTTTCTCATTTTACTTTCCGCATTTTATTATTTCTGCTTGAATTAAGTCACTGTCCGAAGGAATAAGGTTCAAATATGTTCCTGTCGTAAAAAGGAAATTCAAGTTAAGTTTTTAATTAGGCAAAAAAAAGCATTAGACCCAATTCAAACCCCCCTCCCCCTCTTAGGTCGAAGGAATTAGGAGTCTTAGTAACAACAACATTGCAGTAGTCATAACAACACAAATCAAAACGTTGGAAAATTTCTTCAACAAAATCTGTAAAGATGGTTAGTTCTTGTTGGAACGATACTTCATTCACACTATATTACATGATTAATTAACCGCATATATTTACGTGTGCGATTCAACAAATTATTTAGGGCAGTTTCTTTAAAATACAAGTTAAAGATTCCTTGAATAACAATACTCATGTAACTTCTAAGCTTACTTAGAAAGTTTTTGATTCACTCACATGATGTACTTTAAGCAACGTATAATGTTTTTAGATCTATTTAATTATGTTAGTCCATGTCAAAGTCGATTAAAAATGTCAACGATACTTTTTTTAATCCCGTCGACGTGAAGACTGTATGATCTGAGAATTTTCTCAAGTCAATTAATTAGCACATGTCATACTTTCTTAATGAGTATAACACATTAATTGTCATTATATTCTGGATTTGTGGCTTACTAGCTAGTCAATGCTCCCTCTGTTTAGAAATAAGTGATGCTTTTAGTTCAGGCACACTCATTAAAAAACTACTCAAACCTAGAAAATAAAATGTGTTTTCGCTAACTTATCCCTAATTAAAATTTTCTCCTTTCTAAGTTGACATTAACAGGTGATTTAATTCAGCAGGACCAATTAACGAACATTATCTATTAATGTGCTCTTTTGGAGTTCCCTATTCATCTTGCTGATTTTTTTGAACAAAAGTCACAAGATTCAAACTAAAATTTTCAATTGTAAATCATGAATGAAAATTTTTACTGAACCAATGTTAACAATATTTCAAACCAAGGTTATCTTATAAAAAAAACATTCAATTTTTAGCATAATTCTATCTGTCCCCTAAAGTTCTTCAAGCAAATCTTCAATCAAAATATCGTTCAGTGAGTCGTCAATCTCGTCTTCAACTTCGATATTCATAGAGCCTTGGACAATTTCAACTGATTCTTCAACTTCCATCTCTGTGGAGTCTTGAACATTTTCAAGTGATTCTTCAACTTTCATATCCATGGACTCTTGAACAATTTCAAGTGATTTTTTAACTTTCATGTCCATGGAGTGTTGAGCTACTCCATTCAAATGACTCTTCAGTACGTTTACTGGCATGAAGTGAGTATTTCTCCCATTTCACAATAAGTGGTGCTTTTAGCTTGGCGCACCCCTTAAAAGAACTACTCATTCTTAGATAGAAAAATATACTTTTATCCACTTACCCCCAATAAATATTTTGAAAAGATGTAACTCTTTAATATTTTTCTTGATTATGAAAAACTCTTTTCATTTAATTAAGGGTAAAATTGGAAGAACATCATTAATGTCTTCTTGATTATGTAAAACATCACTTATTTTCAAATAAAATCAAAAGGCTAAAATACCACTTATTTTGAAACATAGGGAGTATAAAATTAACTACTCTAGTGTTTATTATGATTAAATGTCTTGAAAAAGAGAAACTAGTTAATAATTCCTGGTTACGTTAACAAGAACAATTTTGAAAAAATAAAATTAATTCCTTCTTAAAATATCACTTATTTTAAAATAAAATAAAATAAAATAATTAAAACACTATTTGAAATGAGGGGAGTAGTAGCCAACCAAATCTTACTAAAAAGGAACAGAAGACTTTCATTACTTCCAATGTGAGAATTTTCTCAAGTCAGCCGTGCATGAGCATTTATTGGGTTAAAAAGAAAGTACCCAAATTAGCCCTCCTTGTAATATTAGCAAATTTGACTACTCATTAAAACTTGGTTTACTATTGCAAATTGTTCTTTAATTATTAATGCTTTTGTGTTTCACTAGGTCTTCCCTTCATAGCTCACTTGTTTGACCAGATGGGGACCTTACATTTAAATATTACGAGTTCCAGTTGGATTGAAATACTATCACAATTTATTTAATTTACTGAATTTTAAATCTATTATTTATAATTTTTTTATTAATTTTTTAACACATAAATGCGTCTTGAGCTAAGATTACTGAATTCAAATGAATCGATAACTAAAGCACTACATTCATCTATGTTTGACTAGGTACATTGTTCAATAGACTCAAATTTAAATTAACATGTGCTTCCGGCACGAAAGGAATCCGTCTCATTCGACAAGCCTCTAACAGGGGCAGATTTAGTAAGGCCCCAGAGGTGTCACGTGACACTGCTTCGTTAATTTTTTTTACTAAATATGTATGAATAATAAAAAGACAAATAAATATAGAGAATATATTGTGTAAAGTGACATTTCTAAACACAAATGGTTGTGCAACTAAATTGGTTAGGTGCTTTAAAATCTTTGTTAAGGTTGTGAGTTCTAATCTTTGTAGTTGCTTTTATTATCTTTTTTTGAAGAGGTGATACTACTGATTAAAAATTTTGCGTACGCCATTGACCTATAAGTAATTAGTATATATATAAGTAGTTGATTTTAATAAAGAATTCACTTACCTTATTTAATTTCTTTCCAAACAACAACAGCAACAAAAATGATAGGGTGGGGAGATATTTACAAGGTTGTTGAAGCCATGATGCCACTTTATGTGGCATTAGGTCTAGGTTATGGTTCTGTAAAATGGTGGCACAAACTTAGTGCTGAGCATTGTGATGCCATTAATAGATTGAACTACTTCTTTGTTCTTCCTTTCTTCACCTTTGACTTCATTTCCCAAGTGAATCCCTATAAGATGAACTATCTCTTCATTTTTGGTGATCTTTTTGCTAAAGCCATCATTGGTTTTGTTCTCACTTTGTGGGCTAATTTCTTTAGCAAAGGGGACTTTTCTTGGTCCATAACAAGCTTCTCTTTTTGTAGCTTAACTAATGCACTTGTTATGGGAATTCCTGTATTGCATGCCATGAATCCTCAAGTAGGAGTTGATTTAGTGATTCAATCATTTGCAATTCAATTTCTCATTTGGTCCATAATCCTACAATTTATGATGGAATTGAGAAATGCCAAAAATGAGATTATGGCTTGTGAGGATTCTAATCAAGATTTAGAAGGACGTGATAATAATGCAACATCATCTTCAGCCACAAAAATACCATCTTTGGGGTCAGTAATGAAGGTTGTATGGACTAAGCTTTCTAAGAACCCTAACTTTTATGCTTGTTTTCTAGGCATAATGTGGTCTATTATAGCTGACAGGTATGCTCAAAATGAACTATTTTATTTGAAATTTCTCTTTTTGTGTTACTACCTTTTTTAAAAAAGAAAAATTTAAAACAAATTTAGAGCCAGTTTTATATGCGTTCAACTGAAGCTACTATTTTTTCTCAAATCAATTATATATTCATTCTGAACTTATTGATTTTAAATTTTAGATTCTTCTCTCAGTATCGAACTTATATGATAATTGTTAGGTGGCATTTCGGACTGCCAAATATTGTGAAGGAATGCATATCAATAATGTCAAAGGCAGGAAGTGGCATTGGAATGTTTACTATTGGTGAGCTTTTCAAGAACCTCACCTAATTAATACTTTGCTAGTTTGATGTTAAAATAATCACATGAAAAAAAAAATGTAACTGTGATATTAATTAGCTATGTCTTGCAAATGAAATTAAATTAATTACATTTACATCCAATGGAAAAGGAATAACATAATATGTAATAATAGAGCCTGTGTGATAGATGCATTTTTAATTAGCTATGTCTTGCAAATGAAATTAAATTAATTACATTTACATCCAATGGAAAAGGAATAACATAATATGTAATAATAGAGCCTCTGTGATAGATGCATTTTTTTAAAAAAAAATATAATTAGTCGTCATTTCATATTAGTCTCAAAAATTATACAATCTAAAAAAAATATTATATACTTCTTCGAGCCTCGATATATTTTTTATTTCAATATATCGAACTTGTTATTCAACCAATCAAAATATTTTAAAAAAATTATATAATCTGAAAAAAATAAATTAGCATACTTCTTCAAACCTTGATATATTTTTTACTCAATATATCAAACTTGTTATTCAATCAATCAAAATATTTTAAAAAATTATACAATCTGAAAAAAAAATATTAGCATACTTCTTCAAGTCTTAATATATATTTTATTCAATATATCAAACTTATAATTCAATCAACCAAAATATTTTAAAGATAAGACGGTATACAATTAACACACGCTAAAAATTTGATATTTTGGGGGGAAAAAAGTAATCTAACATTCACTATATTCAAAATCATGTATATCTTTTTAATTTAAGAGTTAGGAAATAACTGAAACTTGTAATTAATTTGATGGTGCATGAATGCAGGGGTATTTGTGGCAATGCAACAGAAAATATTGGCTGGTGGGACAGGCGTGATAATATTTGCCCTGTTTTTGAGGTTTTTTGTGGGATCAGCTATGATGACCATAGGATCCTTCATCGTAGGTTTACATGGCAATGTTTTACGAGCTGCCATACTCCAGGTTATTTTTATCACTAACTATTTAAACTATTTTCATTTTTAGATAAATTAGGTGAAATGTTACTGGAATGAATTATATTAAATTATATTTCCATTGGTCTATGGAATATGTTTAAATAATTAAAAGAAAGTTGATTTCCTGAAAAGAAAATTAATTCATATTTGGAAATAAATTTAGATTCCTATTTTAAAGAAGTACTTCTGATTCATATATTCAACCTTTGAAATTAGACTTATTTATTATAAAATAAGAATTATATTTCTACCTAACTGCTCAAAATAACACATATTTTAATTATATTTTATTTATTACTGAAGGCAGCACTACCCCCAAGCATCGCTTCCTTTGTTTTGGCAAAAGAATATGGAGTTCACCCTGAGCTTGTTAGTGTTGTGTTAGTTATTTTATTCATTGTTCGGTGCTATTCCGACTGATATTATATATTATAAACCGACACGCAAGTGCACGTGGTCAAACAAGTAATAAAGTGGCTAAGTAGCCAAGTATCGATCCAAGGAGGCTCAAGATATGTAAAGTTGCCTAGTTTACTATATTCCTATTTCACTTCTAATTATGCTAACAACAATGTAACCAACAGTTACTTGAGTTTTTGTTTCTAAACTATATATACTAAAATTAATAACAACTATTTACTGTGAATTCAGACAATGGATATGAACATGCCAAGGTTAAGAGCAAGTAATGAACTTGATAATCATGATAATTTGGTTAATCTCTTCTTCATATTGCTAGCCAAGAACATTCGCCTAGAAATTAAAACTTTCGTATTTAATTTCACTTTAGAATCATAAACCATCCGTCTACATTTCTGTGATCAAATGCAATTTATGACCTAGCACTACAATTCCGGTTCCTAAATTGACTAATACGGCTTTCAAGTATATTTCTATCAGGAAAGCACATCAAAACCCAATTTTCCCAAATCAAGTTAAGAACAATACCCTATTAATTCACAACTTTCCAATTTCTTGCTCTCTCGAGTGAAATTGGACTTTTTAGATGTACATTAATGTTGGCCAATCACTAATGCAGTAAGAACAAGAATTAATAGAACAACATGAAAGAAGAAGAAGAAAACCATATCAATTATAATCAAAATTCATTACACATGTTCAAAACCTCAGCAAGGAAGAGAATTAGGCACTCATTTGTGGATTGATCATCCTAAAATGAGCGTAAATCATACATACAATTGATAGAAAGAAGAAAAGAAGAGAAGAAATCCCTTAGCTTTTTCGTTCCTCAACTGCTCCTAACCCACGTCCTTGCTCTCCACTTCTGAACTCAGTCTAAAAACTAAAAACTGCTTAAAATAAACCTAAGTGTGCTATTTATACTAGTGGGAAATTTTTCCCGGAATAACAAGCAACGTGTCACGGAGGCCAACGCGGAGCACTGCCTCCGTGACACGGCGTGGACGCGGACCTTCACTGAAATTTCAGGGTCTGGTAAATTAGCCTCAACGTGGCACGGAGGCCAACGCGGAGGCCTCTCTCCGTGCCACGGAGCTGACGCGAAGGCACACTGGAAATTGCCATTTTAATTCCTGTTCAGGCAGTGTGCTACCGCGATGGTAGCGTGGCACGGCTCTATCGCGGAGCCCCTATAAAATGTGCATTCCAAGGTCTTTTCCACGCTCGCATCCAAGTCCAACTCCGACATAGTTCCAATATGCATTTTAGCTCCTAAAAATCACATTTACCTGCAAAACAAATGCTAATCATGTTGGTTAGTATAAATTCACATTTTATTACCAATTACATGATATTATATACACATTGCAAAACAAACAAGGTAAAATTGATACGTTTGAGTATCACTTGGGCATATAAATCTGCCCAAGATCACTTACCCCACACTTAAATCCTTGTTCGTCCTCGAACAACATATACACAAATCATGCAAATTACATCCCAACCTTCGTCACTATGGTGCAACAATTTACGCTACGGTCATACCGATTATTCAATTTTTGCAAATCATCACGAAAACATGCTTGGTCTTACAATACAATGACCTTTAATACATCAAGGCTTCCTAGACTTTAAGAATTGATTCTTGATATCGGCAAACTCATGCAAATCAGCTAATCAAGAAATCCGACACGAAAATCAATCTTTCATCAAGCATGTGCCCTCACAACTCGAGAGAATCTTCCCCTTTTTGTTCATGCAACACACAAACATGCAAGTAGGGGCATATAAAAATTAATTTCACTCTCTCTCCCAAAAGAATTCACATGCATCATGTCATGACCCATAGGCTTGTCGTTAGTGTATTACTCCACTAATATAAAGAAATGCAATATAGGATCACGTAGGACTTTAATGGGTTGTAACGGGGCTATGGATCTAGTATATATATATTGGATTAGCCAATAATAGTCGCTAGCATCCTTAAGCGCCTTTTCAACTCATTCCCATCGACTCATGGACATTGTTCCTCTCTTTTCTCTTTTTCCCTCATTCATGCTGGTTTCCTTTCATACAACCCATTTCATCAAACACACTTGACATAAAACAAAGGGTTTTCATGTACCCTCACTATCAATTAATTACAACAAGTGCCTCTTCAACCTCATCTTTTCTTTCCTCACTTTGCTTTTCTTTTTCTTTTCACTCTTTTCACTCTTTGGGAAACATTTTCTTTTCTTTGTAAGCGCTTAAGAGCTTCTTATAGAATTTAAGGCTAATGAAAAGAAGGAATAAAGCTTAGTTTATACACTTTTGGACAAAAGAAAGAAAGAAATCGGCTAAAGGCTCAACGGGCTAACTAGGGTATACAACACATAGAAAGGTAGAATTTGACAAGAAAAAAAATGGAATATATCGGTTAAAACAAAGAAATGCCTACATCATTTCCAACACTACACCTCCTTCATTTCGTTTTGTATACACACCAGGCAAGTTCTAGACAATTCACAATGACATGGAATAACAATACCTCACTTCACACTTCATGCACATGCTCGAATCAAGATGCATTCACAGACTCTCTAATTAGCCAATCACATGAATTCAAGATTAAGCCTCAATCATACTGAACCAAATTCTATAGCCTAGGTAACTCAACATATTTACCGAATTGCATGCTTTCAAACGAATCACTTTCATATTTTGAACATCAGTTACAACACGCAACGAAATTTTAGCAACCATAAGCAACTACAGTTCATTGATGCAATCCACCAAAGAAAAAAATTAAAAACAAATAAAAATCCTACTCCAACCGACTACATTTCCTTTAAGACGGTCGTCATCCATCCATCATAGGAAACGGTCACTAACTATGACATCGGTTCAATGGGACTATTCTCGGTAAAAGAACCGAAAACAAACTCCGAGAAACCCAAAAAAATAAAAATCAAAAAATTTTTGCAACACATCGATCATTTCAATAGAAACATATTTACAAAAGATTTTGATAATTTCAAAATATCTTCGCAAAAATTTTGAAAAATATCGATCATGTCGATAGAAAAAAATATTTACAAAATTTACAAAATATTTACACTAGCAACCATAACTTTCAAAAACACACATCATCAGCCACAAAACAAATATATACAGATACATCACAAATTAGTTCACCACAGGGAAAGCACAAACATCCATACAAACCAAGGAAAAAAAAAACATACAGCAAATTAGAGCCTTGTCCCAGCACCTAGCTACTCCCCACCCCACACTTAAATCGAACACTGTCCCCAGTGTTCACAAAAATATAAAGCACAAAATTTTGGGTGGTGGAACTCCCTGCTCAGTCGAAATATTCGACTTCTTCATCCGGTGCTGCGGCCTCGTCGCCCATGTCTGAATCAGCTCCATCGTCGTCATCGGAGTCCTCACGACGTGTCTCCTCATCAGTAGGGACATCGTCATCTGTCGGCTCCACGAAGGCTGGCCCCACCTGACATAAGGCTCTGGCGTTCTCGCCAAAGGGGTAGTCCAGCTCCAGCTGCCATAATTCTTCCTCAGTGGCTGGTCTCCCACCAATCCGTAGCTGAAGCATCTGCATGCCAAACATACGGGCCATGTACTGATCGTCACGAGCATGTCGCTCGCCCAAAGTCAATACAGGTCCGTGTGTAGTGTCGGGGGCCTTAGTCTTTGTCACATCGAGGGCCCTCCGCTCCAATTGCGGAATATAGTCCAAGGCTTCTTCCTCAATGTCGAGGCCTCGGAGGAAGGTGGTGATGAGTCCTCCAAATCCGTATCTGTGGCCCTGGTGCAGTCTGGCTCTCTTCATGGCGGATATTATTACCGCCCCCACATTAATCTCAAGCCCTTTCATAACGGCATACACCAAGCAGACACGGTCCCGGGTCACGTCCGTCATATGGACTCCCGGGATCAAGCACGAACACACAATCTTCAGCCATATTCTAGCCTCCCTGTTCATCTGCGAATAAGGCAGAGTCTGGTGGTAACCCCTCTCCTTATGTCTACTCCATCGGGCTGTGGGATCGAGCCCCACACAACGTACGTCTGATGTCGGCGTACGGTGGGGTGATGTTTAGCTGGCGGAGAACGTGGGCGTCTGTGTCCCGCGCTCCAACGATGGCATTCAGCTGCTGGGGTTCCAGAGTGACAATCTGCCCTCTGATTTTCACTGTGTGGCTTCTGATGGCCGGGTTCCAATTTGCATAAAATTCCCGGACCAAATGAAGGTTGCACTCCTTAGGCTCCTGAAAAATAAAGCTGAGCCCAGCTGCCTCGATTCTCTGTACGATGCGAGGGAACTCCTGTGCGAGTGGTTCCCGTGCAATATGTTCTTCAGGGAAGTACTTGTTCTCTTTATGCTTAGCATACCATTTCTTCCCTTCATCGGTTACCCATCTTGTTCCGTATTGGCGGCGTTGGCCGCGCGGAACAGCGGGTGCAGCTGGGACTGCGGTGCCCAGTCTCATCCTTTTCCTACCGGTACCTGAGGTAGAAGCACCCTTGCCTTTATCTTGTCTGCTAGCCATTGTACCTGTCAATTTACACAAACAAGCACAAAGTTAAGCTAAAAACTTGTTAACTTCGGCTAAGGTCGGGTTACACAACATTTACCCCACACTTAGGCCTTAGCTACTTCTACAAAATTACGGCAAGGATAACTCTAATTACACTACAGACAACACTATACACTTCATGCTTAGTGCATTCACAAAAACATTTCGACAGCATAACGGTTAGCGTACTACTCAGACTTCATACAGCTAATCCCAATCCTACTATCGCTAACAATTCACACATCGCACTTCGCAACAAAAACAACAACAAAATAAAAACAATGATAAAAACATTCTATATACAAACGAATCCAATTAATCAAACCAATTTACACAATTTTCGCATTTTCCCCAACAATTCGAGAATTCGTCTTCCCACAACATTCACACAATATTTACCTCGACTTATCTCAATTTACAACCACACCCCGGCATCGAATTCATCAAATTATCAAGTTGCCCAAGTTAAATTCAACAACCCAAGCCCTAGAATACAATTCTACAATCAAATTTGAATTATTCACATAATCGACGAGTTCAAACGCTAATTACAACAATCCGAACATAATCAATCACAAAATAATTCAACATCATGTTTAATTGCTACTTGGGGTGATATATTTCACCTCCCATGCTCACATTCGACTAAAATCGCCAAAAACTTGAGAGAAACGGTGAAAACATACCTTTTAGTTGAAGAACCGAAGAAATTTGATGTTTTCCTTGCCTATTAGCATGGCACGTTGGTTGGGGAGGGGAAATTGGGTGTTTTGGTCGCGGAGGAGGAGAGAAATGGGGAAAAATTGGGCAAAATCGGGGGTTTATTTAAAGAAAACACGCGGGTCACCCGGCAACCCGGTGTGACCAGGCACTGAATAAGGGGCAACGTGTCACGGAGGTTAAAGCGGAGCCCCTCCTCCGTGACACGGAGCTAACGCGTTGGCTTACTGGATTTTTGAAAAATCCGGATTTTGCCTTCAACGTGTCACGGAGGGTAACGCGGAGCCCTACCTCCGTGACACGGCGCTAACGCGACAGTGCACTATTTCTTCAATTAATTTGATTTTTCATACCTTGCCTCATTTTCTCGATTCCATGTATATTTCCTCCGTTATACATGAAAATCACCTCACTAAACAAAAATTGGTTAGATTAATAGATTTTCCTAACTAAAATAAAAAATACTAACTAAAATGAAAATCTAAACCTAATCAAGAAAAGAAAAAGAAAAATAACAATTGGACATAAAAATAAAAACGAGAATAAAAATAAAAACTAACTACACTGTGCAAAAAGGAAAAAAATAAAATAGTTTTCTCATGGATTGCCTCCCGTGCAGCGCCTGGTTTACCGTCGCGGCTCGACGTCCTTTATGCTCATTTGTCTACTAGGGTGATGGACGATTTGTCCCGATCATGGTCATCCCCCCAGTAGTGCTTGCATCTCTGCCCATTTACCAAGAATGTAGCACTCCTATCTTCTTGCCACAGTTCTACCACCCCGTGAGGAGTCATTCTCACCACTTCAAACGGTCCGGACCATTTAGACCTCAGCTTACCAGGAAACAATTTCAATCTTGAATTAAAAAGCAAACCTTTCTGTCCTGGTTCGAAAATGCGATGCACCACATGCTTGTCATGCCATCTTTTGGTTCTTTCCTTGTAGTACTTCGCACTCTCATAGGCATGCCAGCGAAATTCATCAAGTTCGCTGAGCTGCGTCAGTCTCTTTTTACCCGCTAGCTCTGAGTCCATATTTAGCTTTCTGACAGCCCAGAAAGCTCGATGCTCAAGTTCAACCGGGAGATGACATGCTTTGCCATAGACCAATCGGTATGGTGACGTTCCAATAGGTGTCTTATAAGCAGTTCGGTAGGCCCACAACGCATCATCAAGTTTACCAAACCAATCGTTCCGTTGTGTGTTCACCATTTTCTGAAGAATCTGTTTCACCTCCCTATTTGACACCTCTACTTGCCCACTAGTTTGTGGGTGATATGCTGTGGCCACTTTATGGCGCACCCCATACTTAGCCAGTAATTTCTTAAAACTTGCATTGACAAAATGAGCCCCTCCGTCACTGATAATTGCTCGGGGTGTCCCAAACCTTGTGAGAATGTGTTTTTTCACAAACTTTGTTACTACCTTGTTATCATTCCTGGGGCAAGCTATTGCTTCCACCCATTTTGATACATAATCTACAGCTACCAAGATGTAACGATTACCAAATGACGGTGGGAATGGGCCCATGAAATCAATGCCCCATACATCGAAGGGCTCAACTTCCAGTATGTTCTGCAAAGGCATCTCTTGTCTTCTGCCAATTGATCCTGTCCGCTGACATCTATCACATATTTTGACATACGCCATAGAATCTCTGAAAAGTGTTGGCCAAAAGAAACCTGACTGAAGAACCTTGTGTGCTGTTCTCTCACCTCCGTGATGCCCTCCATACAACGAATAATGGCAGCCCCTTAACACTTCTGCTATCTGACTCTCTGGGATGCATCTTCTCATCACCTGGTCTGGTCCCTGCTTGAACAAATATGGCTCGTCCCATGCATAATGTCGGCTGTCATGCCTCAATTTCCTTCTTTGCTGGTCTGTTGTTTCAGGTGGGTAAACTCCGCTCACTAGCAAGTTGACTATGTCAGCATACCAGGGAACTTCAGCTTCTCCCACTGCCAAGAGTTGCTCATCTGGGAAGTCCTCATTAATGTCATCACTTTCCATCATATGCGACCGACTTTCCAGTCGTGATAGGTGATCTGCTACTTGATTTTCACTCCCTTTTCTGTCTCTAATCTCAAGGTCAAACTCCTGTAGCAATAAGATCCATCTGATCAATTTGGGCTTAGCATCTTTCTTGTTGAATAGGTACCGAATAGCTGCATGATCAGTGTACACCACCACTTTCGAACCCACCAAATAAGACCGGAACTTGTCAAATGCAAACACCAGAGCTAGCATTTCCTTTTCTGTGACTGTGTAATTGCTCTGGGCCGTATTTAGTGTCTTGCTTGCATAATAAATAGAATGAAAAATTCTATTCTTCCTTTGTCCCAATACAGCTCCCACAACCACATCACTGGCATCACACATCAGCTCAAATGGTTGTTCCCAATCAGGAGAGGTAAGTATGGGTGCTTCTATCAATTTCTGCTTCAACTTTTCAAATGCTACAACACACTCATCGTTCAACTCAAACTTGACCTCCTTTTCTAGCAGTCTGCATAGCGGTCTAGAAATGTTGGAAAAGTTTTTAATTAATCGTCTGTAGAATCCTGCATGTCCCAGAAAACTGCGTACACCTTTCACTGATACTGGTGGTGGCAATTTCTCAATAACCTCAATTTTAGCACGATCGACTTCCAACCCCTTTTTAGAAACTTTGTGGCCCAGGACAATCCCCTCCTTCACTAAGAAGTGGCATTTCTCCCAGTTTAACACAAGGTTGGATTCTTCACATCGAGCCAGCACCTTGTCAAGATTCTACAAACAAGTAGCAAACGAATTACCGAAAACAGAAAAATCATCCATAAATACCTCAACAAAATCCTCAACCATGTCATGGAAAATAGCCATCATGCATCTCTGGAATGTGGCGGGTGCATTGCATAACCCAAACGGCATCCGCCTGAAAGCATATGTCCCATAAGGACAGGTGAAAGTCGTCATCTCTTGATCCTCAGGAGCGATGGCTATTTGGTTATAGCCAGAGTACCCATCAAGGAACCAATAATACTCCTGCCCTGCCAATCTATCAAGTATTTGGTCAATAAAAGGAATAGGGTAATGGTCTTTCCTCGTGGCTTCATTTAGTTTTCTGTAGTCCATACAAATTCGCCAGCCTGTGACGGTTCGTGTAGGGATCAACTCATTTTTCTCATTAGTGATTACAGTCATCCCCCCTTTCTTAGGAACACATTGAACGGGACTGACCCACTCATTGTCTGAAATTGGGTAGACTACACCTGCATCAAGCCACTTGATTATTTCCTTCCTTACCGCATCTTTCATTGCTGGATTAAGCCTCCTCTGCGGCTGAACAGTTGGCTTGGCTCCTGTCTCCATAAATATCCTGTGTGTGCAGAAAGCTGGATTTATACCCTGAATGTCAGACATTTGCCAACCCATTGCTTTCTTCCTCTTCCTTAAGACCCCCAAAGCTGCCTTTTCCTGTTCCTCTGTCAAGTCTGCAGAGATGATAACTGGTAACGTCTCTCCCTCCCCCAAAAAGATATATTTTAGATGGGGAGGCAATTCTTTCAGCTCCAGTTTCGGTGCCTCCTCAACAGACAGTTTCGGCAACGGCTCTAGTGATCTCATCAATGACTGAAATTCCTGTCTCCTCGGATGATTAGGTGCTCCATCCAACAATTGAACCATTCCACAAGCTTCTCTATCCCCAAAATGATCAGAATGCATCAACGCTCTTTCCAATGGGTCTTGCGATTCAACAACCTGCCTACTTTCTCCGTGTTCAACCACACTGATTTTCGAAAGCTCCTCATGTATAGTCGGCAGCTTCATGGCCTTTAGCACATCAAACACCTCTACCTTGTCATGTGCTCGCATAGTGAGTTGACCCGCAGCTACATCAATTAATGCCTTTCCGGTTGCCAAAAAGGGTCGTCCCAAAATAAATGGGACTTCAGCATCTGGTTCAAAATCCAGAACAATGAAATCGACCGGAAAAATGAGGGAGCCTACTTGCACTAATACATCCTCAACAATGCCATCCGGCTTAGCTAAAGACCTGTCTGCTAGCTACAAGATTACCGTTGTAGGTCTAGGACTCCCTAGACCTAACTTTCTGAATACCGAAGATGGCATCAGATTTATGCTTGCCCCCAAGTCGCATAATCCATGAGCTCGGATACTTTGCCCAATCGTAAGCTGGATAGTAAAACTTCCAGGGTCTTTCAATTTTGTGGGCAACCTATTCTGAATACGGGAAGTGCATTCCTCCGTTAAAGCTATCGTGGCATACTCAGTCAAATGACTTTTGTTAGCCACGATGTCTTTAATATATTTCGCATATTTTGGCACTCCCTGCAAGACATCAACAAGAGGTAAGTTAACATGTACCTGTTTAAGTACCTCCATGAATTTCTGGAAACACGCCTCCTCCTTGTGTTTCTTAAGTCGTTGAGGGAACGGGGGTGGAGGCCTTTCTGGTTCAGCTTCTTTAGTCTTCCCCTTATCTGAGATTTGCTCTCCCTCAACATCTGCTGCTCCTGACTTTTGAGGCGGTCTTTCCGGTTCCACCTCCTTCAACTGTAGACCACTCCTCGTGGTCACTGCATTTACCTGCTTCGGATTAGGATCCGTGTCTCTTGGTAGTCCTCCTCTGGGTCTAGTATTTTGGGCACTAGTAAATTGCCCAAACTGATATTCAAGAGCCTTGGTCGCCAACTGATTGTTCTTCACCTCGGCTGCCAATTTAACATAGTCAGCCTGCAATTGTGCCTGATTAGCGATCATGGTTTTGAACATCTCCTCAATGGTAGGTGATGGTGGTGGAGGAGGGGCATTGTGATTTCTGAATTGAGCTTGATAATTTTGTTGCCCTCCTTGGTTTCTGTGCATACCCTGCCCTGAGCTTTGGCCTTGTTGGTTGTTGCTACCCCACGAAAAATTCGGATGGTTCCTCCAATTTGAGTTGTAGCCACTACCAAACTGCTGCTGATTTCTCTGTGCATTGCCCACAAAGTTAACAGAATCAGGATTTGCACCACAGCATTTAGCTGAATGCTCACTACTACTACACACTTCACACCACATCTGTTGAACTGCATTGACTGAAGCTGAAGGTTGATTCAAATTCATATTGCTGAAGTGGTTGTTTAACTTATTTTGCAAAGAAGCTATCTGTGCAGCGATAGCTGTAAACCCATCCACTTCAAGCACTCCCGCTACTTTCCTTGCTCCACCTCTTGAAGAATCTGCATTCCATTCTGGATTGCCTTGTGAAATTCGGTTGAGCAAAGTGTACAGCTCCTCGTAAGTCTTTTCCAGCGCTTGCCCTCCAGCTGCTGAATCTAACAGAATTTTAGTGTGGGGTTCCAAACCCTCAATAAATGTGTGTACCAACACCTCATTGGACTGATGATGATGAGGACAGTCCCGCAACATGGATTTAAATCTTTCCCAGGCTTGATATAGATTTTCTCCTTCCCTTTGTTTAAAACTTAGAATTTGACATCTAAGTATGGCTGTTTTACCAGAAGGGAAAAATCTGATAAAAAACTTCCGTGCAAGATCATCCCACGTTGATATAGAATTGGGTGGTTCAGCTTTTAACCACCTCTTGGCTTCACCAAGTAAGGAAAATTGAAATAAGGTGAGCCGAACATAATCAGGTGACACTCCAGCGGGTATATAAGTGTCACTTATCTCCAAGAAGTTTTGGAGATGTTGTTGTGGATCTTCATGAGGGAGACCGGTAAATTGCCCGCTTGTGTGCAAGAGTTGCACCATATTCTGCTTTAATTCAAACCTCCCTCCAGGCTCTGGTTTGCAGATGCTAGCATGTACATTGTTGGCGTGTGGGATTGCCACCTCGTGAACCGGCCTTGCTGCTGCTTCATCGGGCACTAACACTGCCCACACAACTGGTGGATTTTGTTGCTCCATCATAGACTGTTTAAGTAACTGCAGCTTCTTTCGTAGAGCTTCTCTACGTTGACTATGAAATTCACGTTCAGGCTCTAAGTAAGATTCCACCAGCTCTTTGTCCCTTGCCAGTGTTCACAGAAACAAACTTTGCAAAATACAGGCTAAGACCAAGTTGTTAACACTTAAGAAAATAAAAATAAAAATACAGTAAATTTACACTAAACACAATTTCACAAATCGCCTAGCCTCCCCGACAACGGCGCCAAAAACTTGTTCGGTGCTATTCCGATTGGTATTATATATTATAAACTGACACGCAAGTGCACGTGGTCAAACAAGTAATAAAGTGGCTAAGTAGCCAAGTATCGATCCAAGGAGGCTCAAGATATGTAAAGTTGCCTAGTTTACTATATTCCTATTTCACTTCTAATTATGCTAACAACAATGTAACCAACAGTTACTTGAGTTTTTGTTTCTAAACTATATATACTAAAATTAATAACAACTATTTACTGTGAATTCAGACAATGGATATGAACATGCCAAGGTTAAGAGCAAGTAATGAACTTGATAATCATGATAATTTGGTTAATCTCTTCTTCATATTGCTAGCCAAGAACATTCGCCTAGAAATTAAAACTTTCGTATTTAATTTCACTTTAGAATCATAAACCATCCGTCTACATTTCTGTGATCAAATGCAATTTATGACCTAGCACTACAATTCCGGTTCCTAAATTGACTAATACGGCTTTCAAGTATATTTCTATCAGGAAAGCACATCAAAACCCAATTTTCCCAAATCAAGTTAAGAACAATACCCTATTAATTCACAACTTTCCAATTTCTTGCTCTCTCGAGTGAAATTGGACTTTTTAGATGTACATTAATGTTGGCCAATCACTAATGCAGTAAGAACAAGAATTAATAGAACAACATGAAAGAAGAAGAAGAAAACCATATCAATTATAATCAAAATTCATTACACATGTTCAAAACCTCAGCAAGGAAGAGAATTAGCCACTCATTTGTGGATTGATCATCCTAAAATGAGTGTAAATCATACGTACAATTGATAGAAAGAAGAAAAGAAGAGAAGAAATCCCTTAGCTTTTTCATTCCTCAACTGCTCCTAACCCACGTCCTTGCTCTCCACTTCTTAACTCAGTCTAAAAACTAAAAACTGCTTAAAATAAACCTAAGTGTGCTATTTATACTAGTGGGAAATTTTTCCCGGAATAACAAGCAACGTGTCACGGAGGCCAACGCGGAGCACTGCCTCCGTGACACGGCGTGGACGCGGACCTTCACTGGAATTTCAGGGTCTGGTAAATTAGCCTCCATGTGGCACGGAGGCCAACGCGGAGGCCTCTCTCCGTGCCACGGAGCTGACGCGAAGGCACACTGGAAATTGCCATTTTAATTCCTATTCAGGCAGTGTGCTACCGCGATGGTAGCGTGGCACGGCTCCATCGCGGAGCCCATATAAAATGTGCATTCCAAGGTCTTTTCCACGCTCGCATCCAAGTCCAACTCCGACATAGTTCCAACATGCATTTTAGCTCCTAAAAATCACATTTACCTGCAAAACAAATGCTAATCATGTTGGTTAGTATAAATTCACATTTTATTACCAATTACATGATATTATATACACATTGCAAAACAAACAAGGTAAAATTGATACGTTTGAGTATTACTTGGGCATATAAATCTGCCCAAGATCATTCATCATTAATTTCAACAGTTTATTAAAAGCTAATAGTTTCAAAATAATTTTACCAAATGGATTATTTAATGTGAATTTCAGGGTAATCATCGGCATTCTGGTGTCACTTCCCGTTATGATCGCGTATTATGCAATTTCAGAGCTTACACACTGAGTCAATTAATGACCTAGACTTGGTTGTAATTTTCTTACTCTTTTTATCAGTTGTCCACCTTTCCAACATCTACCCTTGTGTTGTTTCTTATTCTTCTTCTTCTTCTTCTTTTTTTTTCTTCCACAGAGTTGACCAGGATTTGGTTTATGATGATGAGTTCCTTATTTTGCCACTAGTTTAGTGCTAGTGCGCATAATTATATCTCATGTCAATACATTAAATTTAATATATATAAAAAGAATAAAATTATTTAAAAAATAATAATTGACATCAAAATAAATATGATATTTTTTAAAAATAATATAAGTAAATATTATATCTCAAATATGTTATTGTCGTTGTATCTAACCTAACAATTCTTTACAAGATGTTGATAGTTTATGTTCTTTTTTGTCGTTTTGACTATTTTATCATAATAAAATTTTTTGTTGATGTCACACCCCAAAACCAAAACCTAGCGCAACAGACATCTAATGCTACAAAATCCCATTGAAAGTACCTTAACACAGTTGCTCCATCATTATTACTTAATCCAATTATGCATATTTAAACTAAGACAATTTAATTAACTGAAATAAAGAGTAATATCAATAATGTGAATATTTATCTAGTAGCTTCACATAGTAGTATGCCCCCAACGGGGTCAAGCAATGACTTTAGTAACTTCCACAACACAATATCTATCTATGTATGGAGTTTCTATGAAAAGAATAAATAATTCGAGACGCAGTTTGAAAATCTAATAAGAAAGTAAAAATAGACAATGACACCCACAAGAAAAAAATGTGGGATCACCAAAAATCTGATTCATAGTAGGTCGGTTTTCTAAAGTTCGGACTTGCTCCTCCTCGTTACTTAATACACCATAAAAAAAACAATGATGCTATGCTAGAGGATTATGTACTCAATGAAGTCTGAGATTAATGTTTACTATATCGGTTTGGACTGAGCCTACCCTATAGCCTTCCATCGACCAACCTTAGGGTTACTAGCTGTGTAATCACCTACGGGGTTATAGATCGCTCAAAGGAGCTATATGTTGTCTAACAGGACTATATTCAGGCCTATAAGGCCATATTATAGTCCATCCATGAATGGTCTTCTACTTTTATGCCTTATCGGCATCACTGACCCTCTGTCGAGCCTTGTGTGTCTAGGGTGTAGTTACACGAGCCCAACGAGCTCAGACACAGCTGTAGGAGCCTAGAAAGCTCAGTTGCAGACCTAGAGGCTAGGTAGGTTGGTTATAGCTACCCGTTGACTCATATTGACCATGTTAGGGTACATAGATTGAAGTGTATTCGGCATGGCTTATGGAGGCCCAGGTGGGTTATTTTGTGCTGATTGTACCTTCCAGGTTTATAGGGGCTAGGTAAGGTTCTTGTCTATATTACTTTCTTATTAGCTATACTTCAAGTTGTGAGGTTATTAAAGTTATAACTCTTATCCTTTCTATTGTTTACTTTCAGTTGTTTTATCAATTCTATTTAGTCATTTTCATTATTGCCTTACATATTCGGTACATATTATACTGACACCCATCTTTGGGACATTGCATACTTGCCTACAGGGGCAGATAGACATGGTTTAGGACCTTCTTAACTATTAGCTAGAGTTAGTAGTGCAGATAGCTCCTTTTCTCTAGAGTTGATAGTTTGAAAGGTTTGCTCTTTTGATGTACAACTTTTGGGTAGGTCGGCGCCCTGTCCCACCATTATTCCACTCTTAGAGGCTTGTAGACTATAGTTTTTCAGTTGTTGGTTGTTGTTGATTGTGTGGGGCCTATTTATGTTATATTTTGCTTGTTGGATGTGTGGGGCCTAGTTCAACTAGTTAGTTAGAAGCCTTGTCGGCTATTGTATGAATATGACTGCTTGTTTTCAATGTATTATGACTAGATAGCATGGTGGTCTTGTCAGCCCGTGTAGGATCCCTTTGTTATTACTTTGCTGGGTTAGCTATTTTCTTTTACAGGTTTACTACGTGGCCTTGTTGGCCCGAGGTTGTATTTGCAGCCGAGATATAGCAGTTTGTTTTCTTGATTTGAGTTGCTGGTAGGCACCAAAGGTGCATTGGCCTAGCCAGGTCAACCCAGGTCCCAGTATGGCATTAGGTGCTAGTCGTGCCTCCTAAGGTGGAGCGTGAGCTTGGTATCAGAGCAACGTTGTATCCTAGGGAGTCTACAAGTTGTGTCTATTAGAGTCTTGTCTATGGATGTGTTGTGCACCATATTCTATAGGCAAAAAGCTACGAGGAATGATAGTGTGGTTACCCTTCTTTCTTCTCTAGTCATGCTATAGAGCTATGTTGTATAGGGTGAATCCCTAAACTTACGTCATTTTTCTTATCTACAGAGGAAATACCGGCGCACGACAAACCACGACTGGTCGAGAGCTAGATATTGCGGCAGGAGAGAGCACTAGAGCGCTGTTTATATGTTGGCTCAGATGATGGCCGCCCAGCCCAGCCCGTGGTACCAGTTGTCGCTGAATCTACTGAAGGGCCGGGAAGTTTGAGGGACCAAGAGTTTCTTGCCCTGAGTCCCTCGCAATTCACGGGGATAGACCGCGGAGCGGACCCTCAAGGCTTTCTGGACCAGTTACAGCGAATATTTAGGGTGATGTATTCTATGCTCGTAGAGACAGTCGAGTTGGCAGTATTTCGACTACGAGACATAGCGGTGTTATGGTACGAGAGTTGGAAAAGGTCCCAAGGCAAAGACATACTCCCTCTGACTTGGTCCAGTTTTTCAGAGGCCTTCATAGATCACTACTTGCTGCAAGAAATCCAACAGGCCCAGGTGGATCAATTCCTACACCTGGAACAGGGCACGATAAGCGTTCGAGAGTGTGCAATGAGGTTTGACTCTTTGGCCAGATATACGCCAACATCTGTGGATACCGTGCAAGCCAGGGTACATCAGTTTATCATGGAGATGCTTCCAAAATATGTTGAAATGTGTGTTACAACTACCTTATGAGAGGATATGTACATTGACCGCATTCAGGCTTTGCTTAAAATATTGAAGCGATTAGGCGGCGTCAGCATGAGGTGGAAAGGGAGAATTAGGAGTAGCGCTGAAGGGCCAGGTCCACTGACATACAGACAAAATTTAAGGGAGGACCCAGGCCGCGACTATCAGGTAGGCCACCCAAACCTCTACCCCAAAAGTAGCAGAGTGGTAGATTAGATCGTCGTGTACAGTCAGGTCCCGAAGAGAGCTCTCGAGCATCAAGTTCCCAACAGCAGAGGGGATCAAATCAGAGAAGGCCCACTATACCACGTTGTACCATTTGCAACTGACGGCATTTTAAGAGGTGCAGATACGACTCCATTGCTTGTTATACTTGTGGGAAAGAGGGCCATATTATGAGGGATTTTCCGACCACAAATTAGGGTGATCGGGACCGCAGAACAGGTCCACAGCAGGATCACATGCTCCAACACCTTTGGCAGGGTGCAGACCCTCAACTCCAGCCGACAGAGGCCGAGGTTGATCAAGGGCATCTAGTTCTTCAGTGGTCAGGATCGCACTTATGTTTTACCAGGATGACAGGATTCAGAGTCATCACCAGATGTTTTGACAGGTATGCTGGATGTTTTCTCTCACTCCGTTTATGCTTTAATAGACCCAGGCTCCACTTTGTCCTATGTTACTCCATTAGTGTACTTTGGAAGTTTGGTATAGCACCAGAATTGGTTCAGTGACCCTTCTTAGTGTAATAGCCTGGAAGTGCGTAAGAATAGACCAGGGAGGTTAAAAGTTGAAAACTGAAGAAATTGGGAAAACTTTGCTCAGGATGGGCCAAGGAACGACTAGTGCTACCAAATCACGAGTCGTTGTATGCAGTCGTTGGTTAAAGGAGTGTTGGTGGTAGTGGAGGCAACGAGTGGTATGACGACCCGTTATGAGATACAACGGCCTGTCCTTTGCAGTCGTAGTGAAACATGGATTTCAGCAGGTGGGATACAACGGGTCTACCAACTACTCGTTGTGAGATATAACGACCCGTTGTCACCAGTTGTCATTGGGTGGCAAGGAATTCCATTGTAGACGACGGATCAAGATTATGGGGTTTTGTAATTTGATTTATAGAAAATCTAATGATTTGATTATGGGTTTTGTGATTTTAAATCTTATCATAATCTATGAATTTTGATCATCTTTTGAGATTTAAACTGATTATAATATTGTTGATTTTGATTTTTAAGCAAATAAGCTTAATTATGCATGCCCCATGATGAATCAATTTATGATCTATTTTTCAATTAATGTTCTTGACAAGCCCAGCATGAATTATGATTTAAATTATGAATTTATTATATTATCCATCATGATTTTATAAAATTCAAGCTATATGCATGATCTACTAGTATGTATGAATCTTATTAATCATGAATTATGTTTTTGGCCGACTCACGGGCCTCATGTCATGGCTAGTTCACATATGTTCAAGCATGTTTATGATTATCATGATTTAACTAGCCCATAAACGCATGTATGTATTATTATGAGCACTATATATATTTTGGGAGTAGTATCAGACACCGAGTAGGTTCTGGGCTTAGGTTAAGCCCCTGGATCTCATGAATTACGTGCCACCATAGGTATGTCAGGACCCTTTCATGTTATTACCTGTACCAAATGGCCTTTTTCATGGTGATATCACACTTTTATGATTCTACCCTTGGCAAGGTACGAACACCCTTCCGACTAGGTTACAAGTAGAGCTTTATGTGTGCTCATATGAGGTATGTCGGTTAAGAGAGTTTCCCACTGTTTCCTCATGATTTATGCATGTTATAATTATGTATGTTGGCTCAAGTCATGTTAAGTAAATCTCTTTAATTATAATTATGATTATGTTATGTTATGAAAGTTTTGAAAACCTTGAGCCATATGATATGTTATTATGATTTGCGATACGAGCATGACGTCCTACTCTTATGATCATTTATGAATTTCATACATGTTTTAAATGTCCATTTTAATTACCTTGAATACTTAGTACATTCCACGTAATGATCACATACTTCCTATGCTGTATAATTTCATGATACAGGTCCTAATTCTCAGGACATGAATTCTTGGTCATTTCATGGTGGCAGGTTGATAGAGAAGTCAATCTCACGCTCTGGGGGAATACCAGGAAGCTCATCTGGAAACACATTTGAAAACTCACTAACCACTAGGATGGACTGAAGAGTCAGGGATTCTTCTTGCGTATCCTGAACCCTAACAATATGGTAAATACAACCCTTCGCTATCAACTTTCTCTATCGACATCAATTCTTTGTCGTCTCATGATTGTTTCATGATACAGGACATGAATTCTTGGTCATGTACTTCGGATTGACAAATGCCCCAACAGTTTTTATGGATCTGATGAACAACATATTCAGACCGTATTTAGATCTATTTGTGATAGTTTTTATTGAAGATATTCTGGTATATTTCCTCTCAAAATCCGAACACAGAGATCATTTGCAAACAGTACTCCAGATCCTCAAAGACAGCCAGTTATATGCGAAGTTCTCGAAATGTGAGTTCTGGTTGAACTCCATAGCTTTCTTGGGCCATATTGTGTCAGATGCAGGTATCCTGGTGGACTCACAAAAAATTGAGGCCGTAAAGATGTGGCCTAGACCTAAACCTCCAATCAAGGTTTGTAGTTTTCTAGGGTTAGCCGGGTATTACCGAAGGTTAGTGGAAGGATTTTTTGCCTTATCAGCAACCATAGACAATGTTAACTTAGAAGATAGCTAAATTTCACTGGACCGAGGCTTGTGAGCAGAGTTTTCAGGAGTTGAAAAAATATATTGACATCTGCGCCAATACTATCCTTACTGGAAGGTTCAGAGGGCTACATGGTATACTGTGATGCTTCAAGCATGGGGTTAGGGTGTGTTCTGATGCAACACAACAAGGTGATTGCCTATGCTTTGAGGAAGCTATGGAAGCATGAAAAGAACTACTCCACCCTTGATTTAGAGCTAGCTGTAGTGGTTCATGCCTTAAAATATGGAGGCATTATTTATATGGTGTGCATGTGGACATCTTTACTTATCTTAAAAGCCTCCATCATATCTTCACGCAGAAAGAGTTGAATTAGCGGCAATGTCGTTGGCTAGAATTGCTAAAAGACTACGACATGAACATCTTGTATCACCCAGGTTAGGCTAATATTGTAGCCAATTCCCTTAGCAATAGATCCATGGGAAGCCTAGCATATTTAAGGCCAGAACAATGAGAAATGGCTCGAGAGTTCCACCACCTAGCCAATTTAGCAATCCGGGTAGTGGATTCAGAAGATAATGGGGTTGTGATCCAGAATATAGTAGTGTCATCCCTTGTTGTAGAGGTAAAAGAGCGACAGTATGAGGACCTTAGTATAGTACAGTTCAAAGACAAGGTTTAGTAGGGCGAACTATTGGCCTTTGAGTTAACCAAAGATGGGGTCTTAAGACTCAGAGGTCGTCTCTGCGTTCCAGATATAGCAGGGCTCCGTTAGCAGATCATGGCAGAGGTACATTATTCTCGTTACTCTCTTCATCCAGGTTAGTAGCATCTACCAATTTCTCCATATCCCCCTATCTTTTTGTTTTGAGATTATCTTTTCTATGATCAGGTCTGAATTATGTTGTACTTGAGCAGGCTCCGTAAGATCAAGTAAAAGTAACTAGATAAAATGAAATTAGATGAAGATGTATCATGATATAAAGGAGATATACTGGTGGCTGGAATGAAGAAAGGTATAGCTGAGTTTGTAGCACAGTGTCCTAATTGCCAGCAGGTAAAAGCTGAACATCAGAAGCCTAGCGGACTGACATAGGAGATAGCGGTACCTATATGAAAATGGGAAGTAATTAACATGGACTTTTTGATAGGGTTACGTTTCACCAGGTGTAAATTCGACTCCATTTGGGTCATTATCGACAAATTAACGAAGTCAGCCCATTTCTTGCTTGTCAGGACTACGTTTTCAGCTGAAGACTATGCTGAGTTGTATATTAAGGAGATAGTATGATTGCATGATATCCCAACGTCTATTATTTCTGATAGAGGGAAATAATTCATAGGTAGATTCTGACAGTTATTTCAGAAAGGTTTGGGGATGCAGGTTAATTTGAGTACAACTTTCCATCCCCAGACAGATGGTCAGGTAGAGTGCACCATTCAGACGCTCGAGGATATGCTACGCGCATGTGTGTTAGACTTTGGAGGGAGTAGGGATGAGCATTTACCCCTTATTGAGTTCGCATACAATAACAGTTATCATTCGGCTATTCAAATGGCTCCTTATGAGGCTCTATATGGATGGAAATGCAGGTCGCCCATAAGATGGTTCGAAGTAGGGGAAGCAAGGTTAATCGAACCTGATATAATACATCAATTAGAAAAAAAGGTAAAACTTATCAGAGAACGATTACTAATAGCCCAGATTCATCAGAAATCCTATTTCGCTGTGCAACATAGAGACTTGGAGTTCAATGTCGATGATTGGGTGTTTCTCAAAGTTTTGCCGATGAAGGGCGTTATGAGATTTGGCAGAAGGGCAAGCTTAGCTCTTGGATCATTAGCCCGTATCAGATCCTTCTAAGGATAGGCCAAGTGGCATATGAGTTAGAATTGCCTTCAGGGTTAGAATCCGTTCATCCAGTCTTTCACGTGTCAATGCTACAGAAATGCATAAGAGACCCATCTTGGGTAGTTCCAGTGGAGGATGTTCAAGTTACTGAAGAGTTGTCCTATGAAAAGATTCCAGTTGCTATACTATATAGACAGGTTCTTAGACTAGAACTAAAGAAGTAGCCTCCGTTAAAGTATTATGGAGGTACAGAAATGTAGAAGAGATGATCTGGGAAGTTGAGGATGACATAAAGTCTAGATACCCTCACTTATTTTAGACTTGACCTCAGATTACGCAGTTGAGGTGAGATGGTTTGGTTGTTTAAATTATTTTAATGTGTTTATATTATCAGTATTGTGTCGTTATTCATTCTTTTTATATGGAGCTATATTGAATTGTTGCTTGTAACATCATGTGAGACGCCTATGTTGGACTTTTCTACGTTTCGGGTTTCCGGATAGCCCATATTATAGAGGAGACTTTGACAAAAATTTTCCAGTAATAGTTAAAGGAATTGAGTCTCTTAATCTTAAGATTATATTCGAGGACGAATGTTCCTGGGGGGGGGTGGGTGATGTTACAACCCATAAGTTTCGATCTTTAACGGATGCGCGCATACGTATGTTGAGAGTTTTGGAGTACGACGCATATGGGAAAAGACTCAGGAGATGAGTATACGAGCACGTCATCGAGCGAGCCGGGCCAGAGGACAGGCGCCCTGGGCGCCACGGCCCGCCACCTGGCTGGCGCATGGCGCCCCTGGCCTGGCGCTATGGCCGGCGCCCCGTGCCCCTCGGGTCACCGACTCCCACCTATATATATGAGTTAATTTCAAATTTAAATCATAAGGAAATACCCCCCAAATCAGAACTTGAGCTCATAGAGGGTTTTCTATATTTTTCTTTCGTTTTTCATTAAATGACACCGCTAAACTCCGTCCAAAAGAAAATTTATCTTGGATAATGAGTTCTAGGCCTACGAGGAGCATTCTTGTAGAGTTATTTCTTAAAAATTCACTCAGAGTACCGGAACCCTATCGAGTGAAATTTGTCAGAATCACTTGTAATTGACTTCAATGCAACTACAAGTGATAGGTAAGCATTTCTACCTTCTGAACTCTTGGGAAATTGTGAGTTTTTTGCCGAATTAAATGGAGTTGAATTATAGTTAATATTATTGAAAGATATTGTTGTTTGCCGAGTCCTAGTATTGAAATAGCCTTATTCTCTCAACATAGAGACTGTAATTGAGAGGAATTGCCAGCTACAGTTTTGGAACTACTTGGATAAATGAGAATTGGCATTCGAGGTATGTTAAGGCTAATCTCTTCGGAAAGTTATTCCTGTCATATAATAATCCTACCTATGTCTTTGTGTGAAAGCCATAAGCATGTATGTTGTGATTAGCTGCTACCGTTAGCTTGAGATTAATGTTTACTATTTCGGTTGGGACTAACCCCACCCTATATAGCCTTCCGTTGACCAACCTCAGGGTTAGTAGCTGTGTCATCGCCTACGGGGCTATAGATCGCTCAAAGGAGCTATATGTTTTCTGATAGGACTATATTCAGGCCTATAAGGTCATATTATAGTCCATCCATGGATGGGATTCTACTTTTATGCTATATCGGTATCACTGACCCTCCGTCGAGCCTTATAGGCCCAGGGTGCAGTTATAGGAGTCCAACGGGCTCAAACACAGCTATAGGAGCCCAGCAAGCTCAGTTGCAGACCCAGAGGCTAGGTAGGTTATAGTTACCCATTGACTCATATTGACCATACTAGGGGTATATAGATTAAAGTGTACTCGCTAGGTCTTATTGGGGCCCAAGTGGGTTATTTTGTGCTGATTGTACCTTATGGGCTTATGGGGGCCAGGTAAGCTTCTTGTCTGTATTACTTACTTGTTAACTATACTTCATATTGTGGGGCTATTCAGGTTATAACTCTTATCCTTTCTATTGTTTACTTTCAATTTTTTAGCAGTTCTATTCAGTCATTTTCATTACCGCCTTACATATTTAGTATATATTATACTAATGCTCATCTTTGGGGTACTGCATAATTTCCTGCAGGGGAGGATAGACGTGGTTCAAGACCTTCTTAGCTATTAACCAGAGTTCGCAGTGCAGTCACCTCCTTTTCTCCAGAGTTGATTGCTAGAAAGGTTTGCTCTTTTGATGTACAACTTTTGGGTAGGTCGGTGCCATGTCCCGCCATTATTCCACTCTTAAAGGCTTTTAGACTTCAGTTTTTCAGTTGTTGGTTGTTGTTGGCCGTGTGGGGCCTATGTATGTTATATATTGCGTGTTGTCCGTGTGGGGCCTAGTTTAGCTAGTTATTTAGCAGCTTTTTCATCTATAGTATGAATATGACTGCCTGTTTTTAATCTGTTATGACTAGACAATAGGGTGGTCTTGTTGGCCTGCATAGGATCCTTTTGTTGTTACTTTGTTGGGTTAGTTGTTTCCTTTTTCAGGTTTACTGTGTGGCCTTGTTGGCCTGAGGCTTCATTTACAGCCTAGATATAGCAGTTTGTTTCTTGATTTGAGTTGCTAGTAGGCACCAAAGGTGCATGGGCCTAGCCAGATCAGCCCAGGTCCCAGTATGGCATTAGGTGCCAGTCTTGCCTCCCAAGGTGGGGCATAACAATCATCATCACAATAATAGATGTATATTGAAATCTTTATTAAAGTTTAGTAATATTGTTTAAGCCATTAAACCATATTTCAAATCAATAGCTCATTCATAGAGAAAAAGCATGTCGAAAATTATTACTTTAAATACCATTCAACAAATTCTGTTCACAGAGCAAAACTTGTTTTTATACATATATTATAATATAAATCAAATATGAAGACTCGATGTGAGTTTATCCTGCATGTGCTTAAAGTCCTATTCAAAGTCTCTTTATAGTTAAAAGTATGTTAAAAAAGAGACATACCTCAAATTCTACTAAAAATGCTCTATATGTGTTCAACAATGTCCCCTAATGTCTCTACAATCAATTTTGGTGATATAATTCAGAATTTTGATCAAATCTCATAAATATCTATTCTTTTCAAAAAATTAGGGGTTTAGGGCAAAATTCATGTTTATGACAAATTCAAGAATAACCATTGTTAATAACGCCTTTCAATATACTCCATGAACCCAATTAACCCTCTAATCATAATAATTAATGAAATGAATTATCTCGTGAAGATTCTTCAAAAATTTCCTTCAATCGCTCTTGAATTCAATTCTTAAAGTCGAAGGATTAGGATGATGATTCTAATGTTAATCCTTGTTAATTTGATATAATAATCATGAAAATTGAGTAGAAACTCATCTTAGATGATTAAAGGAAGTTTTAGGGTATTTTCACTCTCAAAAATAAACAAAAAATGAAGTGGAATGAACAAATTCATCTAAAATAGGTATATATAGAGTGTTTTGTAAAACATCAACCTGTGGCCACCACACACAGGAAGTAATGACTACAATCCTATGTCAACTCTGGAGGCGTAAATACTTCTAAAATATATAGGTATACACTTAATATATGTTTGATGTATGGTTTGTATGTTTGATATATAGTCCATATGTCATGTACACCATCACATACACATCGTACATTTGACATACGGTCCATATGTTGACTCCACAAGTTGATTCCAATAGAAATAAGATTTTATCTTCCCACTTGTGATCTAATATATGGCCTTATATTTGGTATACGATCCATATATTAGATTTACAGCCACCAAGATAGCCTTTAGTAAATCGTCCATAACTTTTTTCTTACAACTCAAATTGAATTGATCATTATATGGTTGAAATGTTATTTCAAAGGAATAAAACTTTATACATAGACTTCTCTAAGATTCTAACCAATTAGGGATTATAGGCACTCGAATGGAAACCTTGTGCAAATTCAATTGAAATTTCTGATTTTTCTTGAACTTTTCAACTTTCCTTATCCTTATAGAAACCTTTACATGCCAAATTTATTTCAAAGAATCATTTATGGTTAATATAAAACAATTACTATACCTTTAGGGACTAACCATAATCATTTAATAAGTTTAAAACTTACCCGAAAATACGGTGTGTTATATTATCTTCCCCTTGGGAATAGTCGCCCTCAAACATGGATCATAGCCTAAGATTTGACTAGCTCCCCAAATTTGCAAAACTTTTTCCATATTTTCTTTTGTAAATAGAGCAAATTCCTATATTTAAAACTCAACTAATAACACAATAGTCAATAACATGGTCCTTACAGGGACTCCCACAATCAAAATCACCCACTAATATGTTGCGAGCCAAGTAGCTGTGATTGACACCCACATTAATCCTCCCGGTGGGTGAACCAACACATTCCAATTATTCCATCCAATGAGTATTAATTAAACATTCTCAAAGAAAATAAGGAAGTCTTATAAAACACAAAATAAAAAAGAATCTATAATCTCTAACTATTACAATCCTAGAAATCAAAAGTCATTGTACTGAGGACATCTTTGTAATCATTGTCTATGAGTGATAAAAAAATTAAACAAAAGTTCATGTATACATAAAATAAATCTTCTTCTCAGAGGATAAACAACATTTTGGAAGTGGAAGCAGCTCACTCTCAGATAACTCGCTGCGGCTTCTACAAATAGGATCGAGTGGAACTTCCTGAGTTGCAGTCAGCACTCAAAAAATATATGCAGGAGTAGCATCAGTATGAGAAAATATACTGGTAGGCATCATCAGAACGACCTTGAATAATAACGTATACATAGGTAGAATAAACAACAATAATCACTGAAATAAAAAATAATCAGGCAACATGAATTCTAGTATATCTTAGAGTAAGGTTTAAAACTGGCCTACTCACTGGGTTAGGCCTTGCTACCGCAGTCTTACCACCACTGCAGTGGTTTCACCAATGTGGTAAGGGTACCGCTGCAATGGTACTGCATAGGTAGTAACTCGACCAACCTGACAACCTTAAATTTCTCACATAGAAATTTCTCAACAATCAGTTCATCAACTCCGTACAGGTTTATACATAGCTAACATTCAATGATCAACTCATCAACTTATCATATGGGATATATAATTGAATCCTCAACAATCAATTCATCAACTCTTCACAGATTCACACACAACTTTGCAAAGATAAATCAAGTCATAAACAAACACATCAACATTAAATCCAAAAATAACTAAGCAATAAAGGATCTCAGTTTCACACAGTTCTCATATCTTTGAAACAAACCTTACTCTTCGGCCCTCCATCAGTAATATGCCTGGCACACCCTCTGTCACATCATCGTACACACTCAAACTGAATATCATTGTATACACATTCCATAGGGTCTTATTTCTGCCCTTTCAGTCATCACCTGCAGGAGACTCTAGAAATCATGTACTGTATCAGTGTGGTACCCACTACCATTCATCTACTCATCCATATTCTCCCCTCGAACACGAGCTAATAATACCATAATCACTCGCCCAGATGCTCACCTCGAGCACGAGCCTCTAATTTGGGATAAAATATGTTATCCACTCTTATCTTCTTATTCCACGTACTTCCAATCGGTCCATTCACATTACCATTCAGGGGATCAATCTACCCTTAACTTCTTGGTTTCTCTCCGTACCAATTAACCATTCATGGAATAATTAAGGGAGAAACACATTGAACATTGCAAAGTATCATACATTCATACAAATAGTTCCAAACAATCAACAACTTAAGTTTTTAAGCTATCAATATAATAATTACATCATAATCTAGCATCAATTAGTGTTTGAGGACCAATTAAGCATATTGAAAATACCACATGTAATTCTGTAACACCCCGGATGCTTCTAAGATCAGATTCCAGGCTTAAGGAAAGAAATCAGATAGAAGGTGGGATTTATTTAGCAGAATGAGTCGGGGGACGACTCGTTAGGAGACCCCACTAGTCGTGATCAGACTAGTGGGGGAGCAGTTCAGAGGTGTGGCAAAGTCCAGTGATAATGGACAACCTAATGAGTCGTCCTGACTGGAAATGACTCATTAAGTCGGTCATTGGGTGGAGGCTAGAGTTCCTAGATGGGGTCTCAAGTAGTGGGGATGACGGATATAGGTCACGAGTTGTCATGGCAGACCACGACTTGTGAAGTGAGTCGTCAGTCAAGTTGGGAGATTTTTGAGAATTTGGGCAGTGCACTCCACGACTTGATCCCCACGAGTCGTTGCCTGACCCCACGAGTCATGGTGTGCCTCGTGGGGACTGGTAGGAGAATTTTCTCTGCATTTTTTCAGGGGTATTTTTGTAAAGTCCTATGCTTTTAATTTCTAAAGTACATCATTTTGAGTGCTATTTGGGATGTTATTAAGGGTTTCTTCTAGTCTAAACTCTCATTCTCTCAAGATACCTCTCAAACTCTTCTTCCTCCTCTCCTCTCAAGATTCAAGGATTTCACCAAGGTGTTCATCAAAGCTTTAAGGTGTGATTTCGAGCAGGGATTCATCTACCAGGTATGCGGGTCTTTCAGCAAGGATAATCTTCCATCCTTATGCCCTAAAATGTTTTATCAAAATGCCCAATTTCAACTATTTTAGAAAAGCATGACCTAGGGTTTGTGTGATGGGTGATTTCATTTATATTTCTATAAATTCCAAGGTCCATTATGATTACGAGATTAATTATGATGTAGAATAATTGGGTTACCTTGAATTATGTTTTAGGTGATGAAAAATGTGAGATTATAGAATGTCTTCATAAAATGACTTGAACTTTGAATGAGCCTTTATTATTGTTCACTCGATTATCATAATTACTTGCATCCATGTTTAAATATGTGAAGATTGTGTGAATATCCGTAAGAACTCAAATGTGCCATTGATAGACATGTTGAGAAGAAATTAGAGTTTATGGGCTTGAATAATGAAATGAAAATGTATGCTTATCCCATGATCTTGTTGTGAATGTGTAAGTTATGAGTTAAGTATATGGCTTCCTGTAAATCTAGAATATATGAATTAATGTATGCATATTAAGGTATGAGTTGGATCTATGGATCAGGAATAACTCTATGATACATGTTGAATGATATGAAGCCGGAACTAAATGTGGTGGAGGTATAATGCATGATGTGAATGTATAGTCACTCACTAATGTAAGATGTTTGAAGAAATATTAATGTGGCTCTATGATGATATGAATTACGATGATAAAGCATGAGAATGATATTTCAGAATATTGAGCTTGTTGTTAGTAGAAAGTATCCCCAATCCCTTTGAAATGAATGTTGTATGATGAAAGCAGTGTATGTGCATGTTTTTGACTAGATGCTATAACATAGACTAGATATATAATGTCAGATCAGCACTTTTCAGGTTCTAATTAGGTAGGGACTCTCCATAGTCGAGAATGTTTCCCTAGCTCAGTCGGGATCCTCCATAGCAGAGAGAGACTCCCTAGCTCAGTCGGGATCCTCCATAGTAGAGAGAGAATCCTAGCTTAGTCGGGATTCTCCATAGAAGAGAGAGGCTCCCTAGTTCAGTTGGGATCTTCCATAGCAGAGAGTGATTCCCTAGCTCAATCGGGATCCTCCATAGAAGAGAGAGATTTCCTAGTTCAGTCAGATTCCTCCATAGTAGAGAATGACTCCTTAGTTCAACTGGGACTCTCCATAGTAGAAAATGACTCCCTTAGCTATGTTATTAGTATTTTTCATATTTCATATTATAACAGATTTAAAATAATGAGAATCAAGCTCACTTACCAGCAGTGATCCAGTACAGTGTGATTCTAGTGTTATATTTAACTCTTATTAAATGTTCAGAACTTGACCCTTATGCATGAGCTCGATGATGTTTCGTAATATGAGACCCAAAGAAAAGTTTCTTGTATATATATGTATGTGTGACTCATAAGAGGATTGTTTCATGCTAAATCAGTTATGTCGTTGTACCTTGTTACTTCCTTATCGTATATTTTGTATATTTAATTATTTATGTTATCCCGCATGCTGAGTATATTCCAAGTACTAACCGCACACCTTCTGTGCTATACCATTTCATGATATGGATTCAAGTCTCCAGACTCAGCCTCGTGGTTAGATACACTTACTTTCCTCTCAGCTGCTAGTGGTGAGTCGTCATCTCCCGAGGACGTGATTTATATTCATACTTTCTTCAGGTTTCAATTTTCAGATTTTAGGAGATAGCTGGGGGCTTGTTCCAGTAACTCATTAGTTTAGTAGAAGGCTTTCAAACTTGTCTAGATAGATTCAACGTTGTATCAAGTGTTGTTACATTTGTAATTATGATTTATTTAGTAGACTCTTGCAGTTAGTTTCCGCTTATTCATGTTATTGGTTGTTTTTATCGATAAGCGATATGCTAGACTATGCCATGAGTCAACTTGGGGCCTTTTGGGATTCCTTGTCTTGTGTTACGGCTAGGGTGTAAACTCGGGTTGTGACAAACTTGGTATCAGAGAAAAGGTTTAGAGTGTGCTAGGGTGTTTGAAGCCGCGTTAGTAGAGTCTTCTTCGTGGGTATGAAGCGCGCCACACTTATGAAGAGGAGGCTACAAGATGTTTTAGGAATGTTTCCTTTTATTCATGATTTCTATCGTGCGTAGAGTATGAAGCTCTAAATAGTTCCTTCCTTGACTTGTGCTTTATGCACTCGCAGATAATGCCTCCTAGGCGAGCAAATGGAAGGAGAAATGGTAATGATCCCCAGCAGGTACCACCAACCCCGGCGAACCCGATGGACGACCATGTTACCCATGACGGGTTCTGGGAAACTCTTAATATATTGGCACAGGATGTGATTGCCCAGATTAACAATAAGCAATGGCTCGTATTCCTCATAATGGGAATGTAGCGGCGACAAGTGTAAGGGATTTTCTCCGAATGAACCCAGCCGAGTTCTTGGGGTCAAAGATAGACGAGGACTCATATGAGTTCTTAGAAGAGATTAAGAAGATTACTTACATCATGGGTGTGAAGGGAATTGAGAGTGCAGGCTTAGTGTCCTACCAGCTAAAAAGAGTTGCTTATATATGGTTTTGTCAGTGGAGGGACAGTCGAGGGATTGGAGTGGGTCCCGTAGGTTGGGATAAATTTAAGACTACGTTCCTGGAAAGGTTTTTCCCTAGAGAGTTGAGAAATGCTTAGGCGTCATAGTTCATCAACCTGAAATAGAATGACAAGACAGTTCAATAGTAAATATTGGAATTTATCCGGTTATCCAAGTATGCCCCGGAGATGGTAGCAGACTAGAGGGACCGAGTGAGCAGGTTTGTGAATGGAGTGTTAGGTTCCTTGATTAAAGAGTGCAAGATTGCTATGTTGCACAAGGATATAGACTTTTCATGTTTGGTGATATTCGTGAAGCAAAAGGAGGCGGAGCAGGTGAAGGAAAAGGAGAGAGAGGCCAAGAGGGCCAGGATAGGAGATTCAGAGTCTTTTTCGCCAAGGTCGAGTGGTGGACACCCCTCAATTTCCCAGCAGAAATTGATAGTCCTAACATTTTCGACAGTCAGTGCTCCGTACAAACCTAGAGTAAGGGAGATTACGTATTCAATGTGTACCAGCTACGGGAAGCACCACTTGGGAGAATGTATGGTTGGATTGGATGTCTGTTTCTAGTACGAGCAGTCGGGCCATAAGCACCGAGATTGTACAAAGGCAAAGAGAGGTGAGAGTAGATCCTTGGCTATCTCTTCAGTAGCTCCGATAGCCCACCCATTTCAGCAGGATGCATCATCTAGCCAGGGTGGCGGACGTCATCAAAACCGCTCCTATACCATAACAGCAGACCAGGATAAGGGCAAGTCGCTAGTAGTGGCCACAGGTATGTTGTGAATCTTTCATAAATCTTCGTATGTTGCTAGCCCAGAACCACAACATTAAATACAGAGCTTGTGGTTGTCGTTGAGAAGAGGTTGTCGATATGTTATGTGAATAGCTGTTAATTTAAGACTGGCTGTGGTAGTTAGAAGTGAAAGGGGCAGTTACGAGTTACCAAATTAGTCCCGACTTTGAGAAATACTCAAGAACCTTAGAATGATGGCTTAAAGCTAAGGGGGAGATGGTAAGTATGTGAGCCTAGTCAGATCTTGGATTTGATAGTGAGGGAGTTTTAACCCTAACAATCATGATATGTCAATCCCTTCAGGTTCAGATAATTTCTCTGGTAGTCCGATTGAAGCTAAGTTATGCCCATCCCTATGTGCGGACTCCTAGAAGTTCTAGATAACCGCTTCAGACAGTGATGCTAATCTTACTCTACGAATCCTTTAGGTTCATTTTTGTGTTATGAATCAGTTATGTGTGTTAATTCATGTTTCTCAGTATTATCAACTTGAACTCAGTCTCTAGAATATGCGTAGTAGCTCAACAGACTCAAGTTATCTCATGTATGTGCTCAATTTTAGATTTCATGAATGATTCGTGCTCATGAGACCTTTAGTTAAAGTCAGACCAGATATTATGAATTCTAACCGGTAACAGAAAGTGACTTGAGAGCAAAGGCTCAGTCCGTAGTAGTTTAGTGCCAGTTAAAGGGTAAGAATCCTTCTCAGTGTTCTATCTTGTTCCATGTTAGTTTCTTGTCCTTCAGTATCTCTTGTGCCATAGCATGCGTGATCATGTTAGATATTCAGTCCGGATGTGTAAGATCAGCCCGAAGCCTGATGTTCTATTGGTTATAGCTGTGATCGATTGATTGTGGGATTTTAGTTTCATCCCTATCCTTTCAGTATGTTTCGTCAACATTCGAGGATGAATGTCTCCAAGGGGGAGATATTGTAACACCTCGGATGCTTCTAGATCAGATTCGAGGCTTAAAGAAAAAAATCAAATAAAAGGTGGAATTTATTTAGCAGAATGAGTTGGTGGATGACTCGTTAGGAGACCCCATGAGTCATGGTCAGACCCGTGGGGGAGTAGTTCAAAGGTGTGGCAAATTCCAGTGATAATGGACGACCTGACGAGCCGGCCTGACTGGCAACGACTTGTTAAGTCAGCCGTGGGGTGGAGGCTAGAGTTCCTGGATGGGGTCTCAGATAGTGGGGATGACGAATGCAGGCAACGAGTCGTCGTGGCAAACCACGACTCGTGAAGTGAGTCATTAGTCGAGTTGGGAGATTTTTGAGAATTTGGGCAGTGCACTCCACGACTCGATCCCCACGAGTCGTTTCCTGACCCCACGAGTCATGGTGTGCCTCGTGGGGACTGGCAGGAGGATTTTCTCTTCATTTTTCCAGCGGTGTTCTGTAAAGTCCTATGCTTTTAACTTCTAAACTACGTCATTTTGAGTGCTATTTGGGATGTTATTAAGGGTTTCTTCTAGTCTAAACTCTCATTCTCTCAAGATACCTCTCAAACCCTTCTTCCTCCTCTCCTCTCAAGATTCAAGGATTTCACCAAGGTGTTAATCAAAGCTTGAAGGTGTGTTTCGAGCGGGGATTCATCTACCAGGTATGCAGGTCTTTCAACAAGGATAATCTTCCATCATTGTGCCCCAAAATGTTTTATCAAAATGCCCAATTTCAACTATTCTGGAAAAGCATGACCTAGGGTTTGTGTGATGGGTGATTTCATATATATCTCTCTAAATTCCAAGATCCATTATGATTATGAGATTAATTATGATGTAGAATAATTGGGTTACCTTTGAATTATGTGTTGGGTGATGAAAAATGTGAGATTATAGAATGTCTTCATAAATGACTTGAACTTTGAGTGAGGCTTTATTGTTGTTCACTCGATTATTATAATAACTTGCATCTATGTTTAAATATGTGAAGATTGTATGAATATCCCTAAGAACTCGAATGTGCCATTTAAAGACATGTTGAAAAGAAATTAGAGTTTATGGGCTTTAATAAATGAAATTAAAATATGTATGTTCCTTATGCTTTCGTTGGAATTGATCGGGTATGAGGTAAATCTATGATAACGGCCTAATTAATGCATCCTTCTCATGAATTGGAGTAAATCTCGAAATGGGTCTTATGAAATGAAAATGTATGCTTCTCCCATGATCTTGTTGTGAATGTGTAAGTTATGAGTTAAGTATTTGGCTTCCCGTAAATCTAGAATATATGAATTAATATATGCATGTTAAGGTACGGGTTGGATCTATGGATCAGGAATAACTCTATGATACATGTTGAATGATATGAAGTCGAAACTAAGTATTGTGGAGTTATAATGCTTGATGTGAATCTATAGACACTCACTAATGTAAGATGTTTGAAGAAATATTGATGTGGCTCTATGATGATACGAATCATGATAATAAAGAATGAGAATAATATTTTAAAATATTGGGCTTGTTGGTAGTAGAAAGTAGCCCCAATCACTTCGAAATGAATGTTTTATGATAAAAGCAGTGTATGTGCATGTTTCTGACTAGCAGCTATAGCATAGACCAAATATATAATGTCAGATCAGTACTTCTCAGGTTCTAATCAGCTAGGGACTCTCCATAGTCGAGAATGTTTTCCTAGCTCTGTCGGGATCCTCCGTAGCAAAGAAAAATTTCCTAGTTCAGTCAGGTTCCTCCATAGTAGAGAATGACTCCTTTGTTCAACTGGGACTCTCCATAGTAGAGAATGACTCCCTTAGTTATGTTATTAGTATGATTCAGTTCCATATGATATAGATTTCAGATTATAACAGATTTGAAATAATGAGAATCAGGCTCAATTACCAGTAGTGATCCAATACAGTGTGATGCTAGTTTCAGATTCAGATCTTATTAAATGTTCAGAACATGACCCTTATGCATGAGCTCAATGATGTTTCGTAATATGAGATCCAAAGAAAAGTCTTGTATATATATGTGTATGTGACTCATAAGAGGATTGTTGCATGTTAAATCAGTTATGTCGATGTACCTTGTTACTTCCTTATCGTATATTTATATATTTAATTATTTATGTTATCATGCATGATCAGTACATTACAAGTACTGACCACACACCTTTTGTGCTATATCATTTCATGATATAGATTCAGGTCTCTAGACTCAGCCTTGTGGTTAAATACGCTTCATTTCCTCTCAGCTGCTAGTGGTGAGTCCTCATCTCCCGAGGACGTGATTTATATTCATACTTTCTTCAGGTTTCAATTTTCAAATTTTAGGAGTTAGTTGGGGGTTTGTCCCAGCAACTCATCAGTTTAGTAGATGGATTACAGACTTGTCTAGATAGATTCAACATTGTATTAAGTGTTGTTACATTTGTAATTATGGTTATTAAGTAGACTCTTGCAATTAAATTTCACTTATTCATAGTGTTGGTTGTTTCTATCGATAAGTGATATGCTATGACTATACCATGGGTCGACTTGGGGCCTTTCGGGGTTCCTTGTCCTGTGCTACGACTAGGGTGTAAACTCGGGTCATGAAAAACTCCTTATAAAATCATAACCTACCTCGATTGTTGTCAAAGAGAACACAGCTACTCCGTAGGAGCTTTGCCTTTTCGTAGTGCCTTCAAACGTTCAAAATCTATATATAAGTAAAAAAGTCACATTCAATCATCTAACACTTCATTCAGGCATAGAATTTTGATTCTTCCCTATTCTCCCAAAATTATGGTCAAAACAATATCTCATGAGTCAATTCATCACGTTCTATCCCCTACATAGGCAATATATACCTATTCCAAGGAGTTTCTACTCCTTAAACTCTTTATAGGCAACAAAAATGATAGAAATCTGAATTTTGCCAACACCCGATCTCAAACTACCCCAAAATCAATATTCTTACTTTCACATTCCCCCAAGAAATTATCATTCCCCACTATTTAAGTCTAGAGATCATTACCTAGTCATTCCCATAACCCTGGTCCTAGTTTTACAACCTTAAGGTTCTTGGCTAGGATTCTACCATTATAGACTACCTTTTTGATTCTAGGCTGTAAGGAAATCGAATGGGAAGAGAACTAGGTAGGAATCTTACCTTTGAAAGGAGAAATTGGTTTGCCTTTTCAAAACTGCACTTCTGCTCTTAGAGTTTGTGCCTTAGAATAATGAGGTAAAAGACCCCAAATTTCTAATTTAAACCATCACACTGCCTCCTGTCATCCACTGCAGCTGACCCGCTGTTGCAGTTAGGACCATGTCAAAGTGGTCTGGATAACTCTCCCTCCTTGCTATGGCGAACCTCTGACCGTTATGACGATCTCACTGCAGCAGAACCCCCACCGCTGCAGCGGTCCCTGTTAACTAGTAGCTCGGAATTTCCTATACATTTTCCATCCCTTAACACAAGTCTTAAATCCAACTTTTCCCATACTCCCCACATCTACCTAGGCGAAGATTTTCTTTAGATTTAATTCCCCTGAAACAACGGATTGATCATTACATTAGATATCAATTAAAACACAGTTCGCCACCGAACGATTAAAAGAAAGCAAGAGAAAGGAAAATACCTGACTCAACAAACACCTGGGGGTATTTTTCTCGCAAGTCCATCACAGTCTCACAAATGGATTCCTTCATCGAACGATTTTTCCCCTGGACCTTTATATTTGCAATCTTCTTCGATCTCAACTTGCAAATCTCTCTATGTAATATAGCTACCGGCTCCTCTTCATGAGACAGATTCTTATCAAGCAGCACCGAGTCCCATCGAATGATGTAAGTGCCATCCCCATGGTATTTCTTTAACATGGATATATGAAATACTGGATGAACTCTAGACAAACATGGAGGCAAGGCCAGTTCATAAGCTACCTCCCCCATACGCCGAAGGAACTCAAATGGTCCAATGTACCTCATACTGAGCTTTCCCCCTTTTCCAAACCGCATCACCCCTTTCATTGGGGAAACCTTGAGAAAAACCTACTCTTTCTTCATGAACTCCATGTCTCTCACCTTGCAGTCACCGTACTGCTTTTGCTTGTTTTAGGTTGCCACAAGCCTTTTTTTGATTATTCTGACCTTCTCTAAGGATTCCGTCAACAAATCAATTCCCCATGGGCTCACCTCAAATGCATCAAAATAACCAATAGGGGATCTACAGTTTCTGCTATATAAGGCCTCAAATTGTTCCATGCCAATGCTTTAGTGATAACTGTTGTTGTATGCAAATTCTGCCAAGGGTAAGAACTTATCCCTATAGCCCTCAAAGTCTATTACACAAGCCTGAAGCATATCCTTCAACACCTGGATAGTCCTCTCTGATTGTCCATCCATCTGTGAGTGGAATGTTGTACTCAAGTCAAACCTACTGCTCGACTCAGTCTGCAAGGTTTTCCAAAAGAATAATTAGAAGTAAACTACGTACCTCTGTCAAAGGTAATTGGCAATGGCACCCTGTGCAACTGAACCACCTCCTTGACATACAGTTTAACCAACCTCTCTACATTGTAAGTTACCTGAATTGACAAGAAGTGGGCAGACTTAGTTAGTTTGTCGATAATGACCTAGATTGAGTCAATCTTCCCCAATTTCTACAGAAGATCAACTACAAAATCCATTTCTATCCGCTCCCACTTCCATTTTGGGATGGGAATTCTCTGGAGCACTCTTCATGCTTCTGATATTCATACTTCACTTGCTGGCAAATTCAAGCATTGGGCAACGTGTTCTACAATGTCTCTCTTTATCCTTCTCCACCAATAGTGTTGCTTCGATCATGATACATCTTGGTAACTCCAAGGTGTATAGAATACCATGAGTTGTGAGATTCTAATAATATGGTTTTGATGATATCACCAACCCGAGGAACACATACACGCCCCCTTAACCTCAACACCCCTTCATCATCTATGACCTCATCCTTGGCCTCCCTTCGCAAGACTTGGTCACGAATCTTACTTAGCTTTGTATCCTAAAACTTCTTGGATTTTACTTCATCTAGCAGCGATGATCTAACCTCCACTCTAGAAGATAGACCACCCAACTCCAACAACATAAGTCTCACAATGCTGTTAGCCAATGTCTGAACTTCTCTAGCCATTGGGCACCGGGTACCTTCTAAGCAAGCCAAACTACCCATACTTACAACTTTCCTGCTCAAAACATCTGCCACCACATTAGCCTTCCAGGGATGATACAACATCATGAAATCATAGTTCTTAAGCAGTTCCATCTAGCTTCACTGTCTTAGGTAAATCCTTCTCACTGAATACATATTGTAGGCTGCGATGGTTTGTGAACGCCACACAATGGGTTCAAAGCGAAAACCACCCTTCCAATTCCAAGTCATGCATGGGGTAGTTCTTATGCACTTTCAACTGTCTTGGAGCATACACAATGACCTGTCTTTCCTGCATTAACACAACATCCAAATCAGACCGTGAGGCATCACATAAACCACAAAGTCTTTACTTCCATCAGTAGAGCCAGGATAGGAGCCGTGGTCAACAAGGTCTTGAGCTTTTGAAAGCTCTCTTCACACTCCTCTGACAACTAGAATGGCACATCTTTCAAGGTCAACCTTGTCAACCGAGAGACAGTAGCGATGAAACCTTTCACAAACCGGTGCTAATAACTAGCTAGCTCTATAAAGCTATGAACTTCTATCACCATGGTGGACCTAGCCCAATTCTGAACTACTTCCACCTTCTGTGGGTCCATCATGATCCCTTCCTTGGGGACTACGTGCCCCAAAAAGAACACTGATTCCAACCAAAATTCATATTTAGTGAACTCTGCATACAATTGTTTCTCCTTTAGCATCCCCAACACAATTTTTAGATGATTCTCATATTCCTGCTTAGTCTTGGAATATACCAAAATATCATCAATGAAAATGATTACAAGGAGTCCAGATAGGATTTGAAAATACCGTTCATCAGGATCGTGAAGGCAGTTGGAGCATTAGTGAGTCCGAATGACATGACCAAGAACTTATAATGCCTATACCTGGTCCGAAAAGCTATCTACGGAATATTCTCAACATGGATTTTTAGTTGATGGTGACCCGACCTCAAATCAATGTTTGAGAACACGATTTCACCCTGAAGCTGATCAAACAGGCCATCTATTTAGGGAGGGGGGGGGGGTACTTGTTTCGAATGGTAACCTTATTCAATTGACAGTAGTCAATACACATTTGCATGCTACCATCTTTCTTCAGCACAAATAACACAGGGGCACCCCATGAAGAGACACTCATACGAATGAACCCCTTTCTAAGAAACTCTTGCAACTGTTCCTTGAGTTCTCTCAACTCAGTTGGTTCTATTCTCTATGGCAGTATGGAAATAGGTTAGGTCCCTGGCTCTAAGTCTATGCAAAAATCAATGTTGCGGTCTGGTGGCATACCAAGCAAATTCACAGGAAACACCTCTTGGAACTCATGAACTACCGAAATAGACTCTATGGAGGGAACCTCTGTACTTATATCCCGAATAAGGGCTAGGTAAGACGAACACCCTTGCTTTATCAGTTTCCAAGAATGAAAATATGAGATAAAATTCTTAGGATCAGGGCTACAATTCCCCTCCCACTCCAATCTAGACAAGCCTAGCATCGCTATGGTGACTGTCTTAGCATGGAATCAAAATGGCATGATAGGGAGACAACCAACTCCTTCCTAGGATAACATTAAAATCTACCATGTCTAGGATCACAAAATCTACCCGAGTATCATAACCCATAAATCCCACTGAACAGACATGACAAATTCTATCCACAACTACAGAATCCCTAAGGGGAGTAGACACATGAATCAGGGCATCAAGAATATCACAAAGAAGATTCAACCCTACAGTAAAGTAAGAAGACACATATGAAAAAGTAAATCCAGGATCAAATAAAGTAGTAGCCATTCAATCAGATACGAGAATAATACATGTAATGACTACATCTTAAGCCTCTACATCAGGTCGACCGGGGGAATGCATAAAAATCAGCCCAATCACCTGTTTGTAACTCGCCCCTGTGGGGCTATGTACCCCCTCTATTGGACTAAGTGCCATCCTTTCCTATTTGAACACCCCCTACCAGGCTGGGCTCCACCTCTACCCGCTGAGTGACCGCCCCACCTAAGCTGAGGGCGATCCTTGCTAAAGGCACTACCTTCCCTTCCTACTATAGCTGGAGCTCGGGGAATTAGATGTGGAATGATTTGTCCACTCTGTCCAAACAAGGGACACCATCTTTGAATATGGATATACTCTCCACGCTCGTGACACACCTTATTTAACACAAGCCTCAGAGAGGAACTAAAGAGATAAGGTGAGCCTCGAAATTTGAGCGAACCATCTGTGTACTCCCCACTATACCTGAAGGGCGCTACCTGGTCTTTTACGGACCTCCACCGACTAAGCCGGGTGCCCAGAGTACCCCTATGGAATCAGAGCCCTAGAGAAAGAACCACCAAAGCTACCTCCTTTCTAAGCCTTCTTCTCAGTGTTCTTTGCATTACTATCCTACTTAAACCCTTCCACATTCTTCACTATTCCACCACTTCCTTAAATGTCTTACCTGACCATTTGTAGATATGACAACTGGAGCCCCACATTCAAGCCTTTCACAAATCGCCTGATCCTCTCCTCCTCTGTGGATAGTAATGGTAAGGCATACCTGGATAATAAGTGGAATCTAGTCTCATAGGTTGTAACTAAGGAGGTGTCTTACTCGATCCCGGTGAACTCATTGCACCTCCAGTCCTGCAAGGTGTAAGGCACATACTTCTCCAGAAAAATGGAGTAAAACTAAGTCCATGTCAATGGTGGTGACCCCGCCGGCCTGCACTTTACAAAAGCCCTCCACCAGAGCATAACATTTCCCATCAGTTGAAAAGTAAAAAGTTCCACCCTATACTTCTTTAGTACCCCCATCTTATGGAGTCTCTCCTGGAAGTCTATGATGAACTCATAGGTGTCCTTTGCCTCGGTGCCATAGAAGGGGGAAGCCTCATCTTCGTGAATCTCCAAAATAGATCATGCTCCTCTCTAGTTAACACCGTTCCAGTCACCGGCCTTGAAAACATGTCTGCCTCGAAAATGTCATTCATGTGGGGAGATACAACTGCTGCATGTTTTACACCCAAGTGTTTTCCTACTAGAGTCACTGGAGCCACTCCATTACCCACTAGGCCATTCAGAAGATTCAGTACCTTATCTAGGACCTCGGAGGAAGTCAAAGCGACTGCAGCACCTCCCTATATACGTATTTCTATCTCGACTGTTAACCCATCTTGAACTTTGGAGGTATTTGGGATGCCGACCTCTCCCAGGTGAGACCAGCAGTTTGGCCCCTACCTCTGGTAACAGCAGGTCTCCATTCGCAGCCTCGGACTCATTCTTTGCTATGAGCTACGGCTACCACCACTAGTTTTGAGGCATCTTCTTGGACTCCTCCTGCATGTGTCCTCACCATCTGTGAGAGAAAGAAAGAAGTTTTTAGATGCCAATTTGGATCACCAGATACCAATTGGAATTAAGTAATAGAACGAAAGAGAGAGAAAGAAGGGAGTTTTCCTAAAATCCTGTAGCCTCCCGAAGATAACTAATGAATCTCTACACACCGATCCACAAGACTCTACTAGACGTCCTTGCACAATGAGATTGATGAACCTAGGGCTTTGATACCACCTTTGTTATGACCCGAGTGGCCGTGATTGTCACCTACACTAATTCCCCTGATAGGAGAACCAACATATCCTAATCATTTCATCCAAAAGAAATATTTCTACTATCACCGTACACAATCAAATAGAATATCACTGTACACACATTCCATAGGGTCTTATTTCTGTCCTTCTAGTCATGACATATAGGAGACTCTAGAAATTCATGTGTTGTGTATACGCAGTACTCCTCTCACTCATCTTCTCATCCAGATGCTTCCACGAACACGAGCCAATAGTTCCATAATCGCTTGTCCAAATGCTCATCTCGGGCACGAGCCTCTAATTTTGGATAAAACATGTTATCCACTCTTATCTTCTTGTTCTCTGTACTTCTATTTAGTCCATTCAGATTACCATTCGGGCCATCAATGTCCCTTAACCTTCTTGGTTTTGCTCCTGTCACGCCCCAAGCCTACACCCTGGACGTAACACGGTAGTTGAAGCCACAAGTGACACCAAGTCAACCCCTAGTCTATTGTTCACTAGTATTCTGAGTAAACATGCACAGTGGAACTTTAAAATAATATCATAAAAAATTTATGAAAGACAAGTCTGAAAACATAAAGTTCAAAACATTTGAATAATAAAGATAAATCTGAAAACCATGTTTGTCTGAAAGTCATCTAACTGTGGAGTTGCTGGAACAAGCACCCAACTAACTCTAAGTCTAACTAAAATAATAATTCAACTGAAAGAAAGTAAAACAAGGCCTTCGAATGATGAGGACTCACGCTTCTACTGTAGTAGAGGAGTATCCGAATCGCAACGGCTAACGATGCTAAGTCTAGGAACCTGCAGCTATATCATGAAATGATACATCATAAAAGTATGTGTCAGTACTTTGAATGTACTGAGTATGCAAGAGAAAGATGAATTACATGAAAGAACTAGTAATTGAACTGGTATGACATGAAATGACCAACTGAAATGCTAAAAACTAAATCAACTGATATAAAAGTAATAAGGTCAAAAATGACCTTGGATTATGGCCATAAACATGCCCTATATCTGAAATACTGAGAATGAGATACTGCACTGAACTGATCCAGACTGAAGAATCTGAGAGTAAACTGTACTAACTAGTGGGAGAGGCTATAATCGACATATAACCATGTGAGCTAGACGTGGAGTCCAATGTATACACCTCACCAGTAGGACCCAATATACCTTGCCAGGGTATAAGGGCATGGACTGTGAGAATCACTGTCAAAGGAGGCCATGAGGCCAAGTAAATATATAACCTACGGTGGCAACGTAGTTTTGGAACCTGGGTGCCCTGGAACCCCGGCCCTTATGGTGCTAAGTCCTACTCCCACTGGATAATCCTATTACTACTACTGTTGACAAGTGGATAGCTCGATACTGGGACCCAAGACTATACTGACCCAGGGATACTGTTAGAGAGTTCCCTGAGCGTAATATAGGATTAGATTTGGAAATTGAATTCTAAGACTGGTTAGAGCTGCTTATCTAGAAGCGTCGTAATCATCTAAAGAACAAACTGATAACTGAACTGGGGTCCGGGGTTTCGTCAGAGAATGTCATGACCATCTAATGGACCAAATAAAAATAAATCCTGAGTCTGATTCTATTAACTGGGAGGCACCATTGACATCTCGGGAACAGACTGGAGTCAAACTGATCAGCTGACATTTCTGACTAACACTAGATGTTGTTGTGCTTTAACTAAAACTGAACTGACAATCCTAAATAATATAGAGTATATAGACTTTCTGACTGAATATGAATAACATACATGTAACTGTGTTTTTAACACATACAATCATTATAGAAGCCCCTAACTATGAAGGGTGCAAACAATTCTCAAGAATTCAAAGCTTAAGCCGAATTCTAATTTCTGACTTTTCAAAAACTAGGGCTAAATTTATAAATTTATGGAACAAGCATCATTTTAGTTACAAACCGGTGAAAAATAGTTACAATTAACATAGGATAAGATTCCACATGAAATAATCAAAGAACGATAGCAATATTCTAAAATTCGAAAACTCTGGGCTAGGGCTGAAAGTGAACAGAGGGAGAGTTTTGGGGGACTCGAGGGGAGAACCATCTCCTCGCTGAATTCCCACATACCTGGTGAAAAAATTTGAAGAATTTCCTTGAGGAACTGAGAAGAAAAGGCTTCCCTAGCTTTTGCTCTAAGAGGAACTCTGCGCATTTTTCTCTTGGAAGTCTGAGTGGGAAATGAGGGAAAGAACCCACTACCCCCACTAAAACGTCTGAAACTGATGCTAAAACGACGTGGTTTAGGGTCCAAAAGTGTAGAAAAGTCGAACTTTCCTTTAATGAAATTTCCCTAAAAAATAGTTCTGGCCCTGACCAGGACTCATACCACGAGTCGTACCATGAAGTCACGACTCGTGGTCACCTCACCAATTTTCAATCTTCTAAATCTGGCCACGACTCAAATACCATGACTCGTAGTACCATCCTATGAGTCATACTGTCAGTCACGGTACCATGCACCTATACCAAATACGACTTAACCACGATTCCTCATCACGACTCGTTGCTACATCCTACAAGTCGTACCATGACCCGTGACGACTCACTCTAGCACCACTGAGAATATCACTATGAAACCTAACCACGAGTCGTACCTACGCGTCACGATTCGTAGGACCACCTTTGATATGACCTCAGGCTCCCGAAATTCATCACGGTTTGAGTCACGAGTTGTAGGTCCTTACCATGATTCATATCTCAAGTCGTCCTGGCCCAAAATTCCAGGTTTTTCTGAAGTTTCCAACTTTAACTCTCGGGTCTATTCTTAGGCCCTTCTAGGGTATTACAATATATCCCACTTGGAAACATTCCTCCGCGAATGTAGGAAACAAGAAGCAACCATAAACATACAATTACCATATGCAAATACTGATCATTTAAGCAGAAAACTGACAGAATAACTGCCCCCGAAAAAAACTACATAGCTGAACTGAATTTAGACATCACATACATATATCATATCATAAAACAAACTTGCATGCATGAATGGAACATGAAAAACTGAGTAGAGGTCTGGGGCAAAAACTGAAACCTCAAACTTAAACTAGGCTGGTAGGGAACAAGTGGGGGTATTTAGCCATCATATCCGCTTCAGCTTCCCACGTAGCTCCCTCAACATGCTGATTTCTCCATAACACCTTTACTAAAGCTACTTCCTTGTTTCTCAATTTACAAACCTGACGGTCAAGGATCTGGACTGGTACCTCCTCATAGGTGAGACTATCCTTGTCTGTCACACTATCCAATGGCACCATAGAGGTTGGATCTCCAATACACTTTTTCTAAAGTGATACATGGAAAACTGGGTGTACCTGGACTGGTACCTCCTCATAGGTGAGACTATCCTTGGCTGTCACACTATCCAATGGCACCATAGAGGTTGGATCTCCAATACACTTTTTCAAAAGTGATACATGGAAAATTGGGTGTACAACTGCTAGTTCTGAAGGCAACTCTAGCTCATAGGTCACCGTGCCGATACACAGCCAAATTCTATAAGGTCCCACATACCTAGGACTAAATTTCCCCTTCTTTCCGAACCTCATTACCCCTTTCATGGGTGATATCTTCAGGTATACCCAGTCTTCAACTGCAAACTCCAATTTGCTTCTCCGCACATCGGCATAAGATTTCTGATGGCTCTGGGCTGTTTTTAGCCTATCTCGGATGAGCTGAACTTTCTACATTGCCTCATGAACCGAGTCTGGCCCTTTCAAAGTAGCTTCACCGACTTCAAACCACCCTATAGGAGATCTACACCTTCTACCATACAATGCTTCAAACGGGGCCATCTGAATGCTGGAATGGTAGCTATTGTTGTACGCAAACTTGATCAGAGGCAAATGGTCATCCCAATTACCCTTAAAATCAATTGCACACACTCTTAACATATCCTCCAGGGTCTGAATGGTTCACTCAGCTTTCCCATCGGTCTGCGGATGAAGAGCCGTGCTTAGCTTGACCTGAGTACCAATTCCTTTCTGAAAAGACTTCTAGAAGTGCGAGGTGAACTGTGCTCCCCTGTATGAAATGATGGACAAGGGAACGCCATGAAGTATGAATAACTCAGGGATATAAAGTTTGTCATAGTCCTCCGCTGAGTTTGTGGTTTTGACAGGGAGGAAGTGAGCTGACTTTGTCATCCGATCTACTACCACCCAAATTGAGTCATGTTGCTGGGAGTCCGAGGTAAACTTGTAATGAAGTCCATATTTACTTCTTCCCATTTTCACGTGGGTATACTGATGTCTTGGGTCATGCATCCTAGCCTTTGATTCTCTACCTTGACTTGACGGAAATTTGGGCACTTAGCTACGAATTCGGCAATGTCCCTTTTCATGTCGTTCCACTAGTAAATGTCCCTCAAGACGCAGTACATTTTAGTAGCACCCGGGTGAATGGAGTACGTCGAGCTATGTGCTTTAGACAATATTTTCTGTCTCAACTCACCAATATCTGGCACACACAACCTTCCCTAGTAACGACCACTCCATCTCCCCCTTAGGAGAAAGCCTCAACCTCCTTTCCGAGAATCGCTTCCTTGAGTTTAAATAGATCTGGATCTTCATCTTGTTTGGATTTAACTTCAACCACCATGGACTAATCTGACCCGCTTTTCATAACTACCCCACCTTCGGCTGAGTCTACTAGCTGCACCCCTAACCAGGCTTGTCTGTGAACTTCTTTCACTAGTTCCCTCTTGTCTTCCTCAATGTGAGCTACATTCCCATAGACCGTCTGCGTATGGAGTTAGCCACTACTTTGGCCTTACCTAGGTGATACAACAGACTCATGTCATAATCTTTCAACAGTTCCAACTACCGTCTCTGACGCATGTTTACGTCCTTATAGCTAAACACGTACTGAAGGATCTTATGATTTGTGAACACATTCACGTGAGCTCCATACAAGTAATGTCTCCATATTTTTAACACGAATACCACCACTGCCATCTCCAAGTCATGAGTTGGATAATTCTTCTCCTGAACTTTGAGTTGTCTGGAGGCATAGGCTATCACTTTACCCCGCTGCATCAAAATGCAACCAAGTCAACTCTGGAGGCATCACAATATAGCACAAACGCATCTGTTCCTTCTGGCAGGGCCAAAACTAGAGTGGTTGTGAGTCGAGTTTTTAACTCCTGAAAACTCTTCTCACACTCATCCGACCACTGAAATTTCACCTTCTTCTAGGCTAACTTGGTCAGAGGGGATGCTATGGAGGAGAAACCTTCCACAAATCATCGGTAATAACCTGCTAAGCCCAGGAAACTCTTGATTTCGGTAGGGGAGGTAGGTCTGGGCCAATCTTTCACTGCTGCAATCTTATAAGGATCCACTTGTATCCCCTCACATGAGAACATATGACCCAAAAATGTCACAGACTTCAACCAGAATTCACACTTGCTAACTTGGCAAATAATTGGTGATCCCTGAGGGTCTGTAATGCTATATTTAGGTGATTGGCATGCTCTTCCTCATTTCTGGAGGAAACCAGAATGTCGTCGATAAATACAATGACGAACATATCTAGGTACGACTTGAAAATCCTGTTCATTAAATCCATGAAGGCTGCTGGGGCGTTCGTCAACCCAAAAGACATCACCACAAATTTGTAGTGACCATACCGAGTTTTGAATGTTGTTTTTGGTATGTCACTCTCTCTAACCCTTAATTGATGGTACCCTAACCTGAGGTCAATCTTCAAGAAACAACTGGCTCCTTGAAGTTGGTGGAACAGATCGTCAATTTTGGGCAGAGGGTACTTGTTCTTAACTGTTACCTTGTTCAACTGACGGTAATCTATGCACATTCTGAAGGTACCATCCTTTTTATGCACGAATAGCACTGGAGCACCCAAGAGAGAGATGCTAGGTCTGAAAAAACCCTTATCAAGAAGGTCCTTCAACTTCAACTGCTTAAGCTTAGCTGGAGCCATTCTATAAGGAGGGATGGAGATGGGCTGAGTGTCTGGGAGGAGATCTATTTAGAAGTATATTTCCCGTTCAGGGGGAACTTTGGGAAGATCCTTACGAAACACATCTGGGAACTCGCTGACAACTAGAACTGACTAAACGATTGGGGTCTCAGAGTTGGAATCCTTGACCCGAACCAGGTGGTAAACGAATCCTTTGGAAATGAGTTTTTGAGCCTTAAGGTAGGAAAAATAAACCTACCCTTAGGCGCTGAGCTGCTGCCGGACCATTCTAATACGGGCTCATTTGGAAACTGAAACTTGACGACTCTAGTTCTACAGTTAACTAAGGCATAGCAGGAGTGTAACCAATCCATGCTGAGAATAAGATTGAAGCCGACCATGTCTAGCTATACGAGATCAACTAGAATTACTTTATTCAAGACTGAGACTGGACAATTTTTATACACCCGGCTGGCTCTAACTGACTCGCCAACTGGGGTGGAGACTGAGAATGGTTCTTAGAGGACCTCTGGACTGGTGTTGGATTGAACTACAATGTATGGAGTCACGAACGAAAGAGTAGCTCCTGGATATAAGAGGGAATATACGTCTAGGTGGAAGATACGTAACATACCAGTAACCATGTCAGGTGAGCTTTCCTGATCCTAACGAGAAGAGAGAGCATAAAAATGATTATGGTGCTGACCGCCATCTGTACCTGATGAGTTGGCCCGCTGAGTTGGTTGTCCTGTTGGAGCTACTAAGGTAGTGGATTGTGATATCCTTCTCCCTGCTAACGGACATTCTTTAATTCGATGCTCGAGCTATCCAAAACCGAAACAGCCTTCTCTACCCTATAGACACTCTCTAGGATGATTTTTGCCGCACTTGGGGCACACTTGATACCTGTTCCGTGAACTGTGGGCCTGAGACTGAGTTCGAGATGACCCACCCCTCCAATCCTGGCGGGACCGAAAGGTTGGGGCATTGGCTGAGCTAGGTGCTGGGGCCCTGTGCTGCTGCTGCTGTTGCTGCTATGGGCGGCTACCACCGCCAGATCTCTTGTGGCCAAAGTTTGAATGACCGGTTCTTGCCCGTTTGTTCTTTGACTCCATATCTTTAAGCTTCTCAGCCACAATCTGTTGAGCATAAACAATTAGGCTAAAAAGATCCACGTCCTTGATCAGCGTTGCAGTCCTACACTTTTTGAGGACCAGATTAGATACTCCGTAGAGGAACTTCAGCATGCGAGCCCTTGGCTCAGCTACTACCTCTAGAGTATACTTTGACAACCTGGTAAACTCCAGAGCATGCTCCTCCACTATTCTGTTGCCCTGTGCAGGTTCATCAATTCTCCCATCTTCGCCTCTCTCAGCTCCCGAGGGGAAAATCTATCTAGAAAAGATGTGTGGAACTCCTCCCACTCCACCGGTCCTGCTTCCGCTGGTCGCCCCTCCTTCCACTACTCATACTAAACCTGAGCTACCCCTTTAAGCTTGTAGGCAGACAGGTCAGCACTCTCGGAGGAGTTGACACCCATGATACGGGTAATCTTCCTGACTTCATCAACAAACTCTTGTGGGTCCTCTCCCACCTTTGTTCCATGGAAATCCATAGGATTCATCCAGGTAAAATCTCGCACCCGAGCAGCTGTAGACCCATTTGTGGCTACTGGAACCACTTGCTGGTTTACTTGGTTGGTGATGGTCTGAGCAAGCAATTGAATGGCCACCTTGAATTCAGCGATAGATACATAATCATCCTAAGGAGCTACAGGAGCTGGTGGGGCGGGCTTGTTGGCGTTTCCAGCCCTGTGTCCATTTCCACGCCGAGGAGGCATTATTCACTAAAATGAAATAGAGCATGATTTAGAAGGAAATTTTTGGAATTGAACTTTAACACACGATAAAGAATATGAACAAAAGAGGATTTTTCCTAATAACATCTCGTAGCCTCCTAATCATAAGTGTGACACGCTTCATACCCATGAAAAGGACTCTATTTAATGCGGCTTTCAGAAAATCCAAGGATACTCTAAACCTAGTGCTTTGATACCAAGTTTGTCATGCCCCGAGCCTACTCCCTAGATATAACACAATACTTGAAGCCACAAGTGACCCCAAGTCAACCCCTGGTCTATCATTCACTAGTACTTTGAGTAAACATGCACACCGGAACATTAAAATAATATCATAAAACATTAGTATTCTTAGTAAACATGCACAATGGAACTTTAAAATAATATCATAAAACATTTATGAAAGACAAGTCTGAAAACATAAAGTTCAAAACATTTGAATAACACATATAAATCTGAAAACCATGTCTGTCTGAAAGCCATCTAATTGAGGAATTGTTGGGACAAGCCCCCGGCTAACTCTAAGTCTAACTGAAATAATAATTCAACTGAAAGAAAGTACAACAAGGCCCTCGAATGATGAGGACTCACACTTTGGCTTCAACAGAGGAGTATCTGAATCGCAACGATTAACGATGTTGAGTCTAGGAACCTGAAGCTGTATCATGAAACAATACAGCATAAAAGTATGCATCATTACTTTGAATGTACTGAGTATGCGAGAGAAACATGAATGGCATGAAAGAACTAGTAACTAAACTGGTATGACATGAAATGACCAACTGAAATGGTGAAAATTGAATCAACCGATATAAAACTAATATGGTCAAAAATGACCCTGGCTGATGGTCATAAACATGCCCTATATATGAAATACTGAGTCTGAGATACTGCACGGAACTGATCTGGACAGAAGGATGTAAGAGTAAACTGTGTTGACTAGTGGGAGAGGCTATAACCGACATATAACCACATGAGCTAGACGTGGAGTTTGATGTATACACTCCACCGGTAGGACCCAATATACCTTGCTAGGGTATAAAGGCATGGACTGTGAGAATCACCGTCAAAGGGGTCCATGAGGCCAAGTAAATATATAACCTACGGTGGCGACGTAGTTCTGGAACCTGGGTGTGTTGGAACCCCGACCCTTTCGGTGCTAACTCCTACTCCCATTGGATAATACTATTACTACTACTATTGATAAACTGATAGCTCGATACTGGGGCCCAAGACTATACTGACCTAGGGATACTGTTAGAGAGTTCCCTAAGCGTTTTATAGGATCAGATTTGGAAACTGAGTTTTAATACTGGTCAGAGCTGCTTATCTGGAAGCGTCGTAACTGTCTGAAGAACAAACTGATAACTGAATTGGGGTTTGCGGGCTGGTCAGAGCTATAATTGGAATGTCATGACCGCCTAATGGACCAAATAAAAATAAATCCTGAGTCTATTTATGTTAACTGGGAGGCACCACCAACACCTTGGGAACAGACTGGAGTCAAATTGATCAACTGACATTTCTGACTAACACTAGATGTTGTAGTGCTTTAACTGAAACCGAACTGAAAATCTTGAATGATACAGAGTATATAGACTTTCTGACTGAATCTGAATAACATATATGTAATTGAGTTTTTAACACATACAATCATTATATAAGCCCCTAACTATATAGGATGCAAACAATTCTCAAGAATTCAAAGCTTAAGCCGGATTCTAATTTCTGACTTTTCAAAAACTAGGGCTAAATTTCTAAATTAAGGAACAAGCATCATTTTAGTTACAAACTGGAGAAAAATAGTTACAATTAACATAGGATAAGATTCCACATTGAATAATCAAAGAATAATAGCAATATTCTCAAATTCGCAAACTTTGGGCTAGGGTTGAAAGTGAACAGAGGGAGAGTTTTTGGGGACTCAAGGGGAGAACCATCTCCTTGCTAAATTCGCACATACCTGGTGAAAAAACTCGAAGAATTTCCTTGAGGAACTGAGAAGAAAAGGCTTCCCTAGCTGTTACTCTGAAATTCTCTGAGAGGAACTCTGCATACTTTTTTCTTGGAAGTCTGAGTGGGAAATCAGGGAAAGAACCCATTACCCCCACTAAAACGTCTGAAACTGATGTTAAAACGACGTGGTTTACAGTCCAAAAGCGTAGAAAAGTCAAATTTTCCCTTAATGATATTTTCCTGAAAAACAGTTCTGGCCCCGACCATGACTCGTACCACGAATTCACGACTCATGGTCACCTCTCGTGGTCACCTCACCACTTTTCAATCTTCTGAATCTGGCCATGACTCAAATACCACGAATCATAGTACCATCCTATGAGTCGTACTGTCAGTCATGGTACCATGCACCTATACAAAATATGACATAACCACGACTACTTATCACGACTCGTTGCTTCATCCTATGAGTCATACCATGACCCATGATGACTTACTTTGGCACCATTGAGAATTTTACCACAACTCCTAACCACGAGTCATACCTACACGTTACAATTTGTAGGACCACCCGTGATATGACCTCAGGCTCCCGAAATTCATCACGACTCGAGTCACGAGTCGTAGGTCCTTACCATGATTCATACCTCGAGTCATCCTGGTGCAAAATTCCAGTTTTTTCTGCAGTTTCCAACTTCAACTCCTGAGTCTATTCTTAGGCCCTTCCGGGGTATTACAGCTCTTCACCAATTAACCATTAATGGGATAATTAAGCGAGAAATACATTGAACATTTCAAAGTATCATACGTTCATACAAACAGTTCCAAATAATAAACACCTTATGTTTTTGAGCTATCAATAAAATAATTACATCATAATCTAGCATCAATTAGTGTCCAAAGACCAACTAAGCATGTTGCAAATTCCAGATGCATACAAGTCATTATATAAAGTATAACTATAAAATCATAACCTATCTCGATTGTTGGATGTGGGAATTCAGCTACTCAATAGGAGCTTTGCCTTTTCATAGAACCTCTGAACGTTTAAATTCTAAATATAAGAAAAGAAGTCACATTCAATCATCTAACATTTCACTCAAGCTTAGAATCTCGATTATACATCATTCTCCCCAAAATCATCGTCAAAACAATAACTCAAGAGACAATTCATCACATTCTATCCCCTACATATGAAATTTCTACATGTTCCATGGTGTTTCTACTCCTTAAACCCTTTATAGGAAGTAACAATGGTTGAATCTAAATTTTGCAACACTTGGGTATCAAAATACCCCAAAATCAACATAGTTACTTTCACATTCCCCCAAGAAGTGATCATTTCCCACTTTTTAAGTTTAAGGATCATTACCTAATCATTCCCATAACTCTTGCGTAGTTTCATAGCCCTAGGATTATTGGCGGGGATTCTACCATTAGATACTACCCCTTAGATTCTAGGGTGTTAGGAAATCAATTGAGTAGAGAACTAGGTAGGAATCTTACCTTGGGAAGAGAAACTAGTTTGCCTTCTAAAAATCGTCATTCTGCTCTCAGAGTTCGTGCCTTAGAGTAATGGGGTGAAAGACCCTAAATTTCTAACTTAAATAATCACACTACCTCCCATTGTTTGTTGCTGCAATCAGATTTCTGCTGCAGTGGACCCACTGTGGCAGTCAGGACCTCACCACGACACTCTAGAAGATTAACTCTCCCTCCCCGCTATGGCAGACCTTCCACTACTAGAAATTGGGCCTATGGAAACAAAGTAAAAACCATTGTCATAGATAGGAAAACCATTGTGATAGATCTATGGCAACGGTTGACCGTGCGTCTCATCTGCTCGCATGGCCATTGATTTATAGCAATGGTTAGGAAAAACTATTGCCATAGATGTTTCTATAGAAATGGTTATTCTAGTTTCTAGTGGGACGAAAATTTCTTCAAATTGGAAGGGTCCCAAACCGTACCCATAGAACATTATTGTGAAGCTTTTTGTATCTATTGTAATGGTTCGTTAAGGCTATTACAATAGTTTTTTTTCTTTACTGCAACGGGTATATCTGATGCAACTGTTATTTTGGATTAGAAACTATTGGCAAACCCCTATTGCAATGGTTTGTGTGACCTACTGCAGCGGTTTGTACGACCTACTGCAATGGTTCCAATGACCTATAGCAACGGTTCCAAATACTTATTAGACATTTTACAATTATTTAGATGAAATTGCAACCCTGGTTACATATATATATATATATATATAATTATATATATATAATAAACTATACAAACCAGAAGTTATATAAATCACAAAACAAACTTTTCCATAAACATTCATTATCCAAAATATTGAATATATTCAAACTCCAATTGATCAATATTTAAGTTTTACATGATCTCAAGAGTTAGGAGATATATTCAAAATATTCCACAACTTAAAGAATATTATCATCTGTCCACCATCAAAAGATCTTAAGCAAGGTCAAGGTCTTCATTTCTATCTTCTTCCCTTTCTGAATTTTTGATGCCTACAAAAGAAGATAAATAATATCATTACCCTTCAGGCGCATGTACACAATACAAAGCAATAGCATATAATATGAAACCAGACAGACAAGAAGAGTTGATCTTCTTGTAATAAGTTTAGCTGTTATAGTAGTGGAGAAAACATGTATTCTCATCAACCAATTTATTTTTACGTACCTGCCAACATAAAAAAGGGCAAAGGTTCTTTCATGATGCTATGGGAACAGTATGTAGTGATTGCAAAAGTTCCCTTGTTATTCCTCAAGGTCTGTAGTTCAAAGTTTATGGATATAGGCCCAAAGATCTATTCTTACAGGATAAGTTTGACTAAAACTGATTCATGTCTTCAAATTTATAATGCCTAGGATAAGTAGGATGAACTTCTTTCTTAAATGTGCTTTATATTTTCTGAAGAGGCTATTACATACGTTGGGTTAATCTTAGTTCATATGCCAAAATCTTTATATGCGTATATTTTATTTACTAAACGTATCCCATCTAAGGCTGATTAATGGACAATTTTTCTTTTTGTTGGTACAATTTATAACAAGAAAATTTCAAATTGGAATACTCAAAATACAAAAGCAGAGAAAAGCACAAAAATTAGTATTGGCTCTTGTCTGCAATGAACAGACAAAGGTACTACATAGTTAAATAAGCTCAAGCAACTAAGCAAGTGTTTAACCAGGGCGCATTAATGGTATTAAGAAGCATAATTACCAACAAAGTAGTACTATGATAAATAAAGAGGGAAATTTAAACAAGAATCACTCGAAAGTACTCCTGATTTCATTTCTAGAGGTTATTACAAATGATAGATTCAATTTGCAATAAGGAAAAAAAATGTAAGATTTCCATCAGCCAAACTTTCCAAGCTCTTCAATCACAAAAGGTGGTCTAAGAGAGCCCTGGCATGACATTCATTGCATGCTAGAAGGGTATGTTGACTGGGATGCCCTATATAATTTTGAGTAGAGGTGGAGGAAGCAGATAGGAAATAGATTTATCTATTCAATGAATGTACTTGATAAATTTATCGTTCGCCCATCAGAAAATATTGCAAAGAGACAACAGATGCAACAACAAAATAGGACCATTTAAACCAACTGCAAAGAAGAAAGTCATGCTTTCAAGAAGAAGAAAGTTAGTTAGGCTTTGGGTACTTCATCCAATTTTTCTTAAGACATATTGTATTACAATTCTTAAACATTCGAAACACGTATTAATTTTATTCTTCACTATAAAATATTTGGTGGCAGAATTGGAAAGAATCAGGTCGATCCTTGAAAAAGAAACTGGTCGAGTAGCTACATTCAGTAGTTGGGAAGAAGTTGTAGGGCTTGAATAGAAGAAGTTGCAGTAGCGCTTGCATTTTGGTTGGTATTGCAGGGATGAGCTTCTGAAAAGTACACGGACCTTAGTATTATATCTGGAAAGAAACTACAGGGGGCTTGGAGTGGCATTTGAAGACTTAATTTAAGTAGTGAACCCTATCTTAGTGGAATGCCTTTATTAACTCTATAATCCCACTTTAGACATAGAGGTAGTAGCACAATTACACCCTACCGCTTGAAATCTAATATTTTTTTTCAAATCATTTTAACGTTCTTTTTTTTGTCCTTCTCTGGTGATTTTTGAATAGTCTTTTCAAAGGATGATTTGATCCAAGATTTAAAAGAATTATTTTGTACTGCCTTAGGATCCTTTTCCACCTATTCCCCTTCTTTGTTTGCTATTGGGTTCTCCGTTAGCTTCCATGAATGAGGTCTTTTCCTTTAGTTTGGAGTAAAAACTCTTATATCCTGTCACGATCCGAATGTACACCCGGATCATGGTGTTATACCCCATAGAATTCTGAACTTAGATGACCTATTCTCACGTTGGTTAAGCATATTTGAAGGCCATACGTGCTAGGGAAAGGCCCGGGAAAAAGATCGGACGAGAAACCCGTCGAACCATCGCGGGAGGAGACGAGGCAGAGCCCCTCCGTGATGGCAGCATGTCACGGAGGTGAGGCCTCCGCGATGGCTCCGTGACACGTTGCCCTTGTCCAGGCCCAAGTATATAAAGCCCCCACTTCGGTTGGAAATCATTTAATCCTTAAACATTTTCCAGAAAACAGAGCTGAACGTTGAGAGAAAGGAAAGGGACGAAGAAATTAATTAATTTTCATCCGATTACGCTGCCAAACGCTGCCCAAACTCAAATTAATCCCAGATACCCGAGTATTTAGCAGCAAAGAGCATTTCTACGGAGTTAGTTTCGCGAAATACGGCCGACGAATCGGCGAGCCGCCGAACTAAAGTAAGTAGAATTGCTCTAAATTAATGTCTATGTGTTCCTAGCTGAGAAGTAAATAATTCTCCCTTCTGGGCCGCTGAAAAATAGCAAGTGTTTGACCGTCTTTCGATAAGCCTAAGTTTAGGCTATAAATTAAATCGAAAGTAACGTCGCTCTTTACAACAACATTGTATTTAGTATTGATTGACGTATTTATGAATGCAGTTGGGAGAAAATAGCTGAAGTACCGGCCGAGCCTCGTCCGACGGACGAATATTCAAAGATAAGGTATGTAAAGTTAAGTTTCCTCGGCAAGTTGAGTAACCCCAAAGTAGTACAGTAATTTACAGACCAGTTGCATGTTTAGAAATCGATTATCGCGTTATTTTGAATATTTGGTGCAATATGAGAAGTTTTGGGTTGTAATGTGTACGATACCTATCCGTACGATATAGATTCGGGCGTAAGTGGTTAAGGTTGCCCAGTATATTCAGTATGTAAGGTAATATGCCATGTTAAGATATTGTTGTGTTTAGCTGAAACCTCGCAAGGTAGTACAGTATCAGTAAAGCATTCCAGATATAGAATAGTAACTATATATGGTTTAGAAAGCATGTTAGAAATAGAAAATTATGTTAACACAGAAACTTAGTAAACAGTATAGCTTTCAGCAGAAACACCTCTTCGTATAACTTTTACCCCAGTACAGTTTGACAGGAGGCTATATTTACATTTATACTTACATGTCTCAGCATGTATCAGACACTTACAGATTACTATTATTAGCTCAGTATGTGATTTATACGATACCCTGCACCTGTTAATCTTAGCTTATGAGATACACAGACAGCATGATTAGTTGAGACCATTGTATTGATTGGGGTTGTATTACCTAGCATCCCTGACCGCCCAGGGTTAATAGCTGTATCGACTCGTCCGCCAGAGGATGAGGATACGTCGCTCTACGGAGTGATATGCCGTCCCGCAAGGGGACGAAGATGGGATGCCAGTTTCCCCATATTGTGCCTTGGTCGGCCCTGATACACCCCCATCGAGCGGGTACGCCCGGGGTGTTGATTTAGAGTCCTTCGGACTCAGATACAGTTATAGTCAGGGGCTCAGCGAGCCCAAGTGCATACCCAGGGACCGGCAGGATGCTTACAGCCACTGTAGGATATGGGATGACCGGGGTAGGGGCATAGATTCTGTGTTGATTGTACCTCCCGGCTTATGGGGGCCGGGTAAGGTTTGTGTGTGCTATGTTATGTTATGTATGCTATGCTATGTTATATTAGACGCGAGTGGGTTGGTAGTAGAATGATATGCCTACAGGTATGATTCCTACTTCCTTCGGTATCAGTAAGAACAGGTACGATCTACTTCATCAGACAGTTAAGTTATTCCCCCTACTTCTGCTTCATCAGTCATATTATTGCTTTCAGATGTTGTTTTCAGTTATATTATTTCAGTTGCTTTACATACTCAGTACCAGTGGTACTGACGCCCAGTGGGGCGCTGCATTACTTGCCCGCAGGTACTCCTAGATGAGCAGGCGATTCTACGTGACTCCCCGTCAGCGGTTGAGTATTCAGCTCCAGTCATCCGGAGGCTGAATTTCAGAGGTGTAGTTCAGTTCCTTTTGTTGTGTATTGCATGGGTAGGTCGGGGCCCTGTCCCGATCAGTTCTATTACTATTCCTAGAGGCTTGCATTCTGTATGAAATCCCTGTGGTCAGATGAGCCGGTCGTGTGGGGCCGTGCAGTTGTATAGTTGTCTTTACTCTTTTTTACTTCTGTGATGGTCGTGTGAGGCCATAGTTGTCAGTAGTGGTGACCTTGCCGGTCACGTAGCTTCTTTTTGTGCTTTTTGATTAAGCAGCAAATAACTAGACAGCATGGTGGTCTTGTTGGCCTGTATAGGTTTCCCTGAGTTACTATATTTCTGGTTAGCTGCCAAGACAGGTAGAGCAGGCGATAGGCCAATGGGTCGGGGGCTATATTTACAGCCGTTATATAGCCCTTTGTTTCCAGAAATCTGAGTTAGAGCCAGCCAGGCGCCAGACGCGCCCAGGCTTAACAGTCTAGCAGGTCAGGTCTTAGTAGGGCACCAGGTGCCAGTCGTACCCCCTCCAAGGCGGGGTGTGACAAACTTGGTATCAGAGCAGGTCGTATCCCAGGGAGTCTGCAAGCCGTGCTAAGTAGAGTCCTGTCCATGGATTTGTTGTGCACCACATACTATGGGTAGGAGGCTGCAAGGCATGATAGGATGGTTGTCTTTTATTCTGATTCAGTCGTGCTATAGAGCTGTACAGTATAGGGTTGAATTCCTAAAATCTTACTATGTCCTTTGGCTACAGATAATGTCAGATCAGCAACATCCCGTCACAGGTCAAAGCTTAGACATTGCTGCAGGGGAGGGCACCAGCAGGATGCCTCCCCCTCATTTGGAGACAGCCCGATCAGAGGGCCCTACAGAGGCTTCATCCCAACCTCCTCAGCAGTCTCCACCACGTCAGGAGCCGTTTGGAGCGATAGTATCTTCAGCAGTCCCTATACCGATGCCTTCCGATCAGGAAGTTAGGAGTGCTGTAGTTATGATAGCACAGGTGATGGCTGCTCAGCGGCAGCAAATGCCATCCACAGTTGCAGAAGCATCAGGAGGGCCCGGTAGTTCGAGGGTCCGAGAGTTCTTAGCCTTGAATCCCCCACAGTTTACAGGCACGGACCGCACAGAGGACCCCCAGGATTTTCTGGATCAGATGCAGAGAATCTTCAGGGTTATGCATGCTACACCTACTGAGTCAGTTGAATTGGCCGCATTTCGGTTGCGAGATATTGCGGTGTTATGGTATGAAAGCTGGGAGAGGTCCCGAGGGAGAGATGTTCCCCCTCCCACCTGGTCCAGCTTTTCAGGAGCCTTTCTGGATCACAATTTGCCGCGGGAGATTCCACACGCCCGAGTAGACCAGTTCCTACATCTGGAACAGGGGGCCATGAGTGTTCGGGAATATTCCTTGCAGTTTGATTCTTTGGCTCGATATGCACCAGCTTTTGTTGATACCATGGCATCCAGAGTACACCGTTTTATTATGGGGTTGAACCCAGAGTATGTTGAGACTTGTATCATGGCCACACTGCGAGAGGACATGGATATTTCCCGAATCCAGGCATTTGCCCAGAATATTGAGGGCATCAGACAGCGACATCGGGAGATCAGAAGGGTCAATCAAGAGCAGCGTCGCCGGGATAGGCCAGCTGAGTTACAAAGAGAGGCCCGGGGAGGACCTAGGCCACGATTGTCAGACAGGACGCCCAGGCCTCCATCTCCACCGCAGTCTCAGGGAGGTAGATTCAGTCGTAGAGGGCAGTCAGAGGCTGGTAGAGGTTCGCAGACGGCAGACTCACCGTCACAGAGGAGGGCGAAGCAGAGTAGGTATACCCTACCACTTTGCCCTATATGCAGCCGACGCCATTCTGGAGCATGCAGGTATGGTTCCATCGCATGCTATAGTTGTGGCCAAGAAGGCCATTTGATGAGAGATTGCCCAGCCAGAGGTCGTGAGGACCGGGACAGACAGGATAGGGCATCAATAGGATCACGAGCTACAGCATCCTCGACTGGGCGCAGGCCCCCAGTTTCAGCAGGCAGGGGTCGAGGCAGATCAGGGGCCTCCAGTACAGGTGCGGGTCCAAGCCGCACATATGCCTTACCAGGTAGGCAAGATTCAGAGGCATCGACTGATGTTGTGACAGGTATGCTAACTATCTGCTCACACCCTGCTTATGTGCTAATTGACCCAGGGTGTACTTTGTCCTATATTACTCCATTTATGGCACGGAAGTTTAGTATTGTACCAGAATCATTACAGCAGCCCTTCTTAGTATCTACGCCCGTCGGTGACTCCATCACAGCTAGCCGAATTTACCGCGGGTGTACAGTAGAGGTTGCTGATCGTCAGACCACAGTAGATCTGGTTGAGTTAGAAATGATAGATTTCGATGCCATAATGGGTATGGACTGGTTAGTACCATGTTTTGCTAATGTTGAATGTTGGACCAAAACGGTCCGATTCCACTTCCCGGGGGAGGCAGTACGGGAATGGAAGGGCAGCACGGCGACGCCAAAAGGTAGGTTTATTTCTTACCTTCGGGCGAGAAAGTTGATATCTAAGGGGTGCATTTACCATCTTGTCAGAGTTCAGGATGTCCAAGCGGAATCTTCGACATTCCAGTCTGTTCCAGTGGTAAATGAATTTCCAGATGTATTTCTCGATGAGTTACCTGGTCTTCCCCCAGAAAGGGAAATAGACTTTGCTATTGACTTGCTACCAGGCACTCAACCAATATCAATACCTCCTTATCGTATGGCTCCTGCAGAACTCAGAGAATTAAAGGAGCAGTTGAAAGACTTGTTAGATAAAGGTTTTATCAGGCCGAGTACTTCCCCGTGGGGTGCGCCAGTCTTGTTCGTGAGAAAGAAAGATGGCTCGCTCCGGATGTGTATAGATTATCGGCAGCTCAATAAAGTTACAGTAAAGAACAAGTACCCGCTTCCTAGGATTGATGACCTATTTGATCAGTTACAGGGAGCCAGATACTTTTCTAAGATTGACTTGCGGTCCGGATATCACCAGGTCCGAGTATGTGAGAGGGACATCCCTAAGACAGCATTCAGGACCCGATATGGACATTTTGAATTTCTGGTTATGTCCTTCGGACTAACAAATGCCCCAGCAGTTTTTATGGACCTGATGAACAGTATTTTCAGACCTTTCCTGGACTTGTTCGTGATAGTATTCATTGATGATATTCTGGTGTATTCTCGCTCTGAAGCAGATCACCGGACTCATTTGCGGACAGTGCTCCAAATTCTTAGGGACCGCCAGTTGTATGCTAAATTTTCGAAGTGTGAATTCTGGCTTAACTCAGTAGCCTTTTTAGGGCATATTGTCTCAGATGCTGGTATACAAGTAGACAAGCAGAAGATAGAAGCAGTTAAGTCATGGCCTAGGCCTACCACCCCGACTGAAGTTCGTAGCTTTCTGGGGTTGGCAGGATCCTATCGGAGGTTCGTTGAAGGGTTCTCAACCATTGCAGCACCTTTAACGTAATTGACATAGAAAACAGCAAAGTTTCAGTGGACGGAGGCATGCGAGCAGAGTTTCCAGGAACTGAAAGACAGATTAACCTCCGCCCCAGTACTAGCACTGCCGGAAGGCACAGAAGGTTATTCAGTCTATTGCGACGCGTCAGGTGTCAGATTGGGTTATGTGTTGATGCAGCATGGTAGAGTAATTGCATATGCTTCCAGGCAGCTGAGGAAACACGAGAAGAATTACCCCACCCATGATCTAGAGTTGGCCGCAGTAATTCATGCCTTGAAGATGTGGAGGCATTACCTGTACGACGTTCATGTTGACATTTATACAGATCATAAGAGCTTGCAGTACATTTTCACTCAGAGGGAGTTGAACTTGCAACAGCGCCGCTGGTTAGAGCTGTTAAAGGACTATGATGTGAATATTCTATACCACCCTGGGAAAGCTAATCTTGTAGCAGATGCTCTGAGTCGAAAGTCAATGGGGAGCTTGGCGTATTTGCGACCCGAGAGACAGAAATTAGCTAAAGAAATTCATCAGTTAGCTGGGCTAGCCGTTCGGGTAATGGAAACAGGAGATAATGGGGCCGTAATTTAGAATTCTGCAGTATCATCGTTAGTTGCAGAGGTAAAAGAACGACAGTATGAGGATCCCGATTTAGTCCAGCTCAGAGATAGAGTTCAGAAGGGTAAGGAGCCAGATTTTCAGACAACCGAGGATGGGGTGCTACGCTGTAAGGGCCGCCTTTGTGTCCCGAACGTCTCAGCCCTTCGTGGGCAGATTATGCACGAGGTACATTACGCTCGCTATTCCCTCCACCCAGGGGCGACGAAAATGTACCACGACATCAGAGACATCTACTGGTGGCCAGGTATGAAAACTGAAATAGCCGAATTTGTATCTAGATGTGCTAATTGTCAGCAGGTGAAAGCCGAGCACCAGAAACCGGGTGGTTTTACTCAAGAGATATCGATACCTATGTGGAAATGGGAAGCAATAAATATGGATTTTGTAACAGGGTTACCCCGTACCAGACGCAGAAATGATTCCATTTGGGTAATAGTTGATAGGCTGACAAAATCAGTTCATTTCCTGCCAGTAAGGGCTACCTTCTCAGCTGAGGATTATGCCGAATTGTATATCAGAGAAATAGTTAGATTACATGGAGTGCCGGCATCTATCATTTCAGACAGAGGGGCACAGTTTACAGCTAGGTTCTGGCAGTCATTTCAGAAAGGTCTGGGGACGCAGATTAATCTGAGCACAGCATTCCATCCTCAGACAGACGGGCAAGCTGAACATACAATTCAGACGCTCGAAGATATGCTACGAGCGTGTGTGTTAGATTTTGGGGGTAGCTGGGATGAACATCTTTCGTTAATCGACACTGCTTATAATAACAGCTACCATTCAGCTATTCAGATGGCGCCTTTCGAGGCATTATACGGGCGGAAATGTAGATCGCCGGTGGGCTGGTTCGAGATAGGAGAATCAGCATTAGTTGGCCCAGATATTGTTCGGCAGTCCGAGGAAAAGATGAAGTTTATCCGAGAACATTTACTGACCGCTCAGAGCCGTCAGAAGTCATATGCAGATAAACGGCGCAGAAATCTAGAATTTTCGGTAAACGACTGGGTATATCTGAAAGTGTCCCCGATGAAAGGGATAATGAGGTTTGGCAAGAAAGGCAAGCTTAGCCCAAGATTCATTGGGCCGTATCAAATTCGGCGAAGAATAGGCCGCGTGGCATATGAGTTAAACTTTCCTCCAGAATTAGCATCTGTTCACCCAGTATTCCACATTTCCATGTTAAGAAAGTTCGTAGGGGACCCTTCTACAGTAGTTCCAGTCCAGGATGTTTAGGTCACAGAGGAGTTAGCCTATGAAGAGGTTCCCGTAGCCATTTTAGACAGACAGATTCGCAGGCTGAGAACTAAAGACGTTGCATCTATCAAGGTATTGTGGCGTAACAGAAATCGGGAAGAAATGACGTGGGAGGCTGAAGAAGATATGAAAACCAGATACCCTCACTTATTTCAGGCCTAGTCAGACGACAGGTATGTCCGTATCATTACTTATACAGTACTTTATGATATGTATGTTGTAAATGATAAAGATAGAAGTAATACTTAGTTGTCCAGTGGATTGTAGAACATTGTGTGCAGTGCCTGTGTTGGATTTTTTTTCATTTCAGGTTTTTGCGATAGTCCATGTTACAGGGGAAACTCTGCCAAAATTTTCCCAGAAAGTAAAGTAAGCAGTCCTCTAGATAGCAGTACACATTCGAGGACGAATGTTCCTAAGCGGGGGAGAATGTTATACCCCGTAGAATTCCCGGCACTTAGATGACCTATTCGCACGTTGGTTAAGCATATTTGAAGGCCATACGTTCTAGGGAAAGGCCCGGGAAAAAGATCGGACGAGAAACCCGTCGAACCATCGCGGGAGGAGCCGAGGCAGAGCCCCTCCGCGATGGCAGCGTGTCACGGAGGTGAGGCCTCCGCGATGGCTCGGTGACACGTTGCCCTTGTCCAGGCCCAAGTATATAAAGCCCCCACTTCGGTTGGAAATCATTTAATCCTTAAACATTTTCCAGAAAACAGAGCTGAACGTTGAGAGAAAGGAAAGGGACGAAGAAATTAATTAATTTTCATCCGATTACGCTGCCAAATGCTGCCCAAACTCAAATTAATCCCAGATACCCGAGTATTTAGTAGCAGAGAGCATTTCTACGGAGTTAGTTTCGCAAAATACGGCCGACGAATCGGCGAGCCGCCGAACTAAAGTAAGTAGAATTGCTCTAAATTAATGTCTATGTGTTCCTAGCTGAGAAGTAAATAATTCTCCCTTCTGGGCCGCTGAAAAATAGCGAGTTTTTGACCATCTTTCGATAAGCCTAAGTTTAGGCTATAAATTAAATCGAAAGTAACGTCGCTCTTTACAACAACGTTGTATTTAGTATTGATTGACGTATTTATGAATGCAGTTGGGAGAAAATAGCTGAAGTACCGGCCGAGCCTCGTCCGACGGACGAATATTCAAAGATAAGGTATGTAAAGTTAAGTTTCCTCGGCAAGTTGAGTAACCCCAAAGCAGTATAGTAATTTACAGACCAGTTGCATGTTTAGAAATCGATTATCGCGTTATTTTGAATATTGGTGCAATATGAGAAGTTTTGGGTTGTAATGTGTACGATACCTATCCGTACGATATAGATTCGGGCGTAAGTGGTTAAGGTTGCCCAGTATATTCAGTATGTGAGGTAATATGCCATGTTAAGATATTGTTGTGTTTAGCTGAAATCTCGCAAGGTAGTACAGTATCAGTAAAGCATTCCAGATATAGAATAGTAACTGTATATGGTTTAGAAAGCATGTTAGAAATAGAAAATTATGTTAACACAGAAACTTAGTAAACAGTATAGCTTTCAGCAGAAACACCTCCTCGTATAACTTTTACCCCAGTACAGTTTGACAGGAGGCTATATTTACATTTATACTTACCTGTCTCAGCATGTATCAGACACTTACAGATTACTATTATTAGCTCAGTATGTGATTTATACGATACCCTGCACCTGTTAATCTTAGCTTATGAGATACACAGACAGCATGATTAGTTGAGACCATTGTATTGATTGGGGTTGGATTACCTAGCATCCCTGACCGCCCAGGGTTAATAGCTGTATCGACTCGTCCGCCAGAGGACGAGGATACGTCGCTCTACGAAGTGATATGCCGTCCCGCAAGGGGACGAAGATGGGATGCCAGTTTCCCCATATTGTGCCTTGGTCGGCCCTTATACACCCCCGTCGAGCGGGTACGCCCGGGGTGTTGATTTAGAGTCCTTCGGACTCAGATACAGTTATAGTCAGGGGCTCAGCGAGCCCAAGTGCATACCCAGGGACCGGCAGGATGCTTACAGCCACTATAGGAGATTGGATGACCGGGGTAGGGGCATAGATTCTGTGTTGATTGTACCTCCCGGCTTATGGGGGCCGGGTAAGGTTTGTGTGTGCTATGTTATGTTATGTATGTTATGCTATGTTATATTAGACGCGAGTGGATTGGTAGTAGAATGATACGCCTCCAGGTATGATTCCTACTTCCTTCGGTATCAGTAAGAACAGGTACGATCTACTTCATCAGACAGTTAAGTTATTCCCCCTACTTCTGCTTCATCAGTCATATTATTGCTTTCAGATGTTGTTTTCAGTTATATTATTTCAGTTGCTTTACATACTCAGTACCAGTGGTACTGACACCCAGTGGGGCGCTGCATTACTTGCCTGCAGGTACTCCTAGACGAGCAGGCGATTCTACGTGACTCCCCGTCAGCGGTTGAGTATTCAGCTCCAGTCATCCGGAGGCTGAATTTCAAAGGTGTAGTTCAGTTCCTTTTGTTGTGTATAGCATGGGTAGGTCGGGGCCCTGTCCCGATCAGTTCTATTACTATTCCTAGAGTCTTGCATTCTGTATGAAATCCCTGTGGTCAGATGAGCCGGTCGTGTGGGGCCGTGCAGTTGTATAGTTGTCTTTACTCTTTCTTACTTCTGTGATGGTCGTCTGAGGCCATAGTTGTCAGTAGTGGTGACCTTTCCGGTCACGTAGCTTCTTTTTGTGCTTTTTGATTAAGCAGCAGATAACTAGACAGCATGGTGGCCTTGTCGGCCCGTATAGGTTTCCCTGAGTTACTATATTTCTGGTTAGCTGCCTAGACAGGTACAACAGGCGATAGGCCAATGGGCCGGGGGCTATATTTACAGCCGTTATATAGCCCTTTGTTTCCAGAAATCTGAGTTAGAGCCAGCCAGGCGCCAGATGCGCCCAGGCTTAACAGTCTAGCAGGTCAGGTCTTAGTAGGGCACCAGGTGCCAGTCGTACCCCCCCAAGGCGGGGTGTGACACGTGGACACGGGACAAGGGACCCCGAGAGACCCCAAGTCGATCCATGGCGCATGTGTACAACTAATCTCATTTAAATAAGTGGAATGATAATCATAAAAATATAGCGTAAACGTAATTATTGCATAACATCAGGAAATACTGGACATATACATAGCTGAGCACTACATAATTGTCTGAAAGCCTCTAATACATAAGATGGGTTGATGGGCAAATCCCCAACTAACCCGACCAATACTGAAATATAAATAACATGAAAATCTGCCAAACAGCCCTCGGAACATGAGGACTCACCAATAAGCTGAAAGCGTAAGCTGAGATGGACTAGAGGTGAGGATGAGCCTGAGATCCGGACCTAGTATCATGAAACTATACAACATAGAAAGTATGCGTTACATATGTGAAATGTACTGAGTATGCAAGGTAAATAAAACGGACGTTAAAAGTAAAATAAAATCATAAATAATCATGAGAGAAGGACATCATGCTTGTATCATAAACTTCGTAAGGAAACATAAGGCTCAAGACTTTCAAATCATTCATAAAGCGTTCATAATCATAATCGTAAGTAAACTTGATCAAAACATAATTTGAGCCAATAACATAAATATAACAATGCATAAAACATGCGGAACAATGGGAGGACTCGTCATAACCAACACCATCATGGTAACGCCTTTCATGATGCCCCACTATCTCTCTCAAGTGGGCAGAGCCGACCTTGGCTTGCCAAGCGAGGGTCGTGCATTATGCGTGATATCATATTTGAGGGGATCATTATCAATACATCATATCATTTAGAAACCCATAGTGGCACATGGTTATGAGACACTGGCATAGTTCTTTTAACGTCGGGATTCTTGGTGCTAGACACGACTCCCAAAAATAGGAATATAGGCTCATACGCAAATAAATAACATCATGAATTAAGATTCATTGGCTCAAATATAACATTTATAATCATTAGTCCCATTTAAAACATGCTTAGCCAAGAATCATAGGCCCTTTTCATCGGCCAACATCATAAATCACTAAATCATGTAATTTGCTTCATAAATCATAAATCATTCTTCAATATGTGGGCATTGCCTAATACTTCATCATATTCAATTTTTTCAAAATATGCACATAATCATGGGTAACTTGAATTCATGCTTTTCCATCATCAATAAATTAAAATATTGCATATTCATCATAAATCATAACTTTCATGAACCTTCATCAAATGGCCATTTTAGATTTAAAAAGATTGAAACATGATTTGAATAAAATAAATAAAACCTACCCATCATTCATAATTCAATAATGAAAACTCAATTAAATCATACCCATAAAGAGAAATCACGTTTTCATTCATTTGGGTAAAACCCCATAGAACATGAATAGGAGGATTCATGATTTAAATCGAAATTTGGGAATGGCTGAGGAAGAATTTTACCCATCCTAAAACCCTACATACCAGGGAATAGGCTGATTTTGAAGTTCCTTGAATACGCATGAAGAAGTTGATGGGAACTTGGAGAAGAAGGCCTTGAATCTCCCTAAAACCTCTCTAAAGTTCTTGCATGGGAATGGGTATGTATTAGGGACTTAACCCACCTTAACCCACTCTGAAAAATACACGAAATGACGTAGTTTAGGGTTTCAAAGCATGGAAAAGTAAAAAATGCCCTTAAAATTATTTCCCTGAAAACTGCTCCGGACGAACCAACGACCGACCCAACGGGTCGTTGCAACATACCATGACTCGTGGTATTGAGTCGTTGGGTCCACTACAATATGGCATCCTCAGATTCTTTCCCACGACTTGTCAGGATCAGTCATTGCTTCAATCAACAGATCGTTGGATCGATTGTTTTTCAACCCCTTGACCATTCTGACTTTCCTTTGCAAGAGCCTTACCACGACTCATGGTGGCATCCAACAAGTCGTGGTCTCCATATATTGTATGCACTGGACTTCTCAACCCTCAAACAACAACTAGAAACAATGGGCCATTGCTTCTCACCACGAATCATGGGATGCCCAGTTGTTTCCCCCTCAGCCTAAGCTCAGTCCATCCAACGACTCGTTGTTCCTGACAACGAGTCATTACACCGGCCGTTGTCACCACTGCTTCCTTGAACCCCCAATTCCACAACTGCTTTCGATGACTCGTGGTATCCATCCAGGAGTCATTGAGTTGCCCGTCCTGTGATGTTTTTTTCCAGTTTTCTGCACTTTTCAAATTCAACTCCCGGGTCTATTCTTAGGCCTTTTCGGGGTATTACAATATCTCCCACTTGGAAACATTCGTCCTCGAATGTAGGAAACAAGAAGCAAACAAAAATATACAATTTATAGCCATATATTGATCATTTTAACTGAAATTTTCACGGAATGACTACCTCTGAATAAAACTATATAGTTAAACTGATCTCATACTTCACATACACATTCATACATATAAAATAAACTTGCACACATGAACTGAATATGAAAACTAGATAGATTCATAAGGCAAAACTGATACCTCAAGTCGGAAACAAGCCGATAGAGAACAAATGTGGATATCTAGCCATCATATCCACTTCGGCTTCCCGCATAGCTCCCACAACATGCTGATTTCTCCATAAAACTTTAACCGAAGCTACTTCTTTGTTTCTCAACTTTCGAACTTGAAGATCCAAAATTTCAATGGGAATTTCTTCATAACTGAGGCTATCTTTTACCCCAATGCTGTCTACCGGGACTACCAAGGATGGGTCACCCAAACACTACTTGAAAAGTGACACATGAAAGACGGGATGAACTGAAGATAACTCCATTGCCAAGTCCAACTCATATGCCACCTTACCAACTCTTCTCACAACCTGGTAGGGACTAACATACCGGTGACTGAGTTTCCCTTTATTTTCGAACCGTATGACTCCCTTCATGGGAGATACCTTTAGAAATACCCAATCATCCACATTGAACTCCAGATCCCTTCTCCTCACATCAGCATACGATTTCTGATGACTTTGAGCGATTTTTAACCAGTCTTTTATCAACTAAACCTTTACCATTGCCTCGTAAACCAAATCTGATCGTATCATAGCTGCCTCACCAACCTCAAACCATCCGATGGGAGATATACACCTTCACTCGTAAAGAGCCTCGAATGGTGCCATCTGAATACTAGAGTGATAACTATTATTATAGGCAAACTTGATTAAGGGAAAGTGATCATCCCAACTATCTTTAAAATCCACCACATACCCTCAACATGTCTTCAAGAGTCTGGATTGTTTGCTCGTCTTGGCCATCCTTTTGCAAATGAAAGGTCGTGCTGAGCTTGACTTGAGTCCTGAGTCCCTTTTGAAAAGACCTACAAAATTGAGAGGTAAACTGAGTACCTTGGTCTGAAATAATAGAAACGGGCACTCCATGAAGTCAAACCAACTCCTGAATGTACAACTTGGCATAATCATCTGCTGAATCCGTGGTCTTGACCGGTAGAAAGTGTGCAACCTTAGTTAACCTATCTACCGCCACCCAAATGGAGTCATAGTGTCAGTGAGTATGAGGTAGGTTTGTAACAAAATCCATATTTATTTCCTCCCACTTCCAAGTGGGGTTGTTGATTTCCTGAAGTACACCTCCCAGCCTTTGATTCTCAATTTTCACTTGCTGACAGTTTGGACACTTTGATACAAACTCCGCAATATCCTTCTTCATACCATCCCATCAAAAGATTTTCCGCAAGTCTCGATACATCTTGGTGGATCCTGGGTGAATGAAATATCTAGTACTATGTGCCTCATGCAATACCCGAAATCTCAAATTATCAACGTCGGAACACATAGTTGATCCTAGTATCATAGCATACCATCTCCCCCTGGGGAGAAAGCCTCCACCTTTTGACTCTGCACTGCTTCCTTCAGCTTTCTCAAGGTCGGATTGTAACACCTCGGAAGGGCCTAGAAATAAACTCGGGAGTTGAAATTGAAAAATGTAGAAAAACATGGAATTTGCACTAGTACGACTCGAGGTACGATTTGTGGTGAGGACCTACGACTCGTGACTCAAGTCGTGATGAAATCAGGAACCTGAGGTTGTGTCACAGGTAGTCCTACGAACCATGGTGAGAAGGTATGACTTGTGGTTAGGAGTCGTGATAAATATCTCAGTGGTGCCAAGAGTGAGTCGTCACAGGTCATGGTACGACTCGTAGGATGTAGCAATGAGTCGTGGTGAGGAGTTGTGGTTAAGTTGTATTGGTTTGAATGGATGGTACCATGGTTGACAGTATGACCCATAGGATGGTGGTACGAGTCATGGTATACCAGTCGTGGCCGAATTCAGAAAGTTGGGAAGAAGGGGTGAAGTGACCACGAGAGGTAACCACGAGTCGTGACTTGATGGTAACACGTGTGGCACGACTCATGGTCGGGGCCAGAACTGCTTTTCAGGGAAATTTCAGTAAGGTAATTTTGACTTTTCTACGCTTTTAGGCCCTAAACCACATCGTTTTGAGGTCAAAACAGGGTCTTTAAGGGATGAAAAATCCTGTTAAGTTCATTTTAGCAATTATAAGTATTAGAGAAGAGGAGTAGAAAGGGTTTCAAGTCATTTTCTTCAAGTTCTTCAAGCTCTCACTTAGAGTTCTTCAAGGAAGTAGGAAATCACGAAATTCCAGGTATATGGGATTTTGAACGTGTAGATTAGATCCTACCCATGCCTATTTCTTCCCATTTCCTATGTTAATTTGCTAAATTCTTCTGGGTCTTAAACCCGTTTGGATGATTCCTCAAAAGCTTACATGAACTTGTGATGTTATGTTTAATTTGCGGGTTTGAAGTGTTTGGACTGATTTTACATGTATATATTTTATATTTCATGATTTAAATCTCTGAAAGTATGGATGCCCAATTATGGGGAAATTTTGTTAGTAAATTTCATGGTCAAGATAATTCCGAAAGCATGAATGAATTTTTCTTAAACTTTTAAGCATGTCTTCAAGTTTCGATTTCTCATGTTATCATGATCTTTTTCTTATGTATTTAAGCATGTCAAGTATGTTTGAAATTGTGGGCAATGCCCACATGTTGCTTATGAAATATAACTATGATTTTGGCCAACTCACGGGCCCAATTCCATGGCTAGAAATACAAGCTCTCATGTAAGTTATGATTTCCATGTTTTCACTAGCCATGCATGTCATGATATGAATGTTATGAGAACATTGCATGTTTTGGGAGTAGTACTTAACTCTGAGTAGGTTCAGGGCCTAGGTTACGCCCCGAACCACAGAACTACGTGCACCTTAGGATTATGTTTGGGACCTCCTCAACGACTGTCCCCTATGCCCTACGGGGCCTTCATGAGTGATATCACGCCTTTCATGGTTCATACCCTTGGAAAGGTATGAATGAACTCCCGACTAGGGGTACAAGTCGGACTTCATGTGTGCTCGTGTGAAGTACGTCGGTTATAGAAATCTCCCATTGTTCCTCATGGTTTTGAAATATGCACGATTTGTTCCTTTGGCTCAACTTATGATTTATGAAATGTTTTCCCCGCACGTTATTACTTTGATGAGTATTTTTGGAAATATTGAGTCTTACGATATACTTACGATTTCAATTTTATGATCATGATGTTCCATTCTTATAACTTTCATATTTTTAAGCATTATTTTGCATACCTTACATACTCAGTACTTTCCTAGTACTGACCCACATATTTTCAGGATCTGGTTTGTAGGTTTAGCATCGTCCCTAGCTTGTGCCCAGTTCCTCTTAGTCTTTAGTGATGAGTCCTCATGATTCGAGGGCTTCATGTTCAGATTTTTTATATTATATGTTTTTCTTACTATTTGGGTTAGTTGGGGTCTAGTCCCTTCAACCCGTCTTTTATGAATAGAGACTTTCAGACTTGTGTAGTATTCAGCCATTCATGATTGGATCTTGTATTGTTGTTTCCTTTATCTCTCATGATATGATTTTCAGTTAGTTTACGATTTATGAGTTAAGTTTTCCACTGTATATGAATGAATTAGTGTTATGCTCATGCCATTGGTTGACTTGGGGTCTCTCAGGACTCCTTGTCCCGTGTCTATGATCCGGGTGTATTCTCGGGTCGTGACACGGATCCTCATCTTTCTTAGATTTGACATCGACCACTAAGGACGATTCTGACCCATTCTACACAATAACACCACATCAGTCGAGTCGATCAATCTAACTCCCAGTCTTGCAAGTCGGTGGACATCCTTCACCAACTCCTTCTTTCCCTCATCCACGTGGGACACACTCTCCATAGAGAGCCTATTAAGTGCATCCGCAACCACATTAGCCTTGCCCGGGTGGTAAAGGACACTCATGTCATAGTCCTTAAGTAACTCCAACCACCTCCTTTGCCGAAGATTTAGATCTTTTTTTGAGAACACATATTGCAAGCTCTTGTGATCCGCAAATACATCCACGTGGAACCCATACAAGTAACGCTGCCATATCACCAACTCCTTCTTTCCCTCATCCACGTGGTACACACTGTCCATAGAGAGCCTACTAAGTGCATCTGTAACCACATTGGCCTTGCCCGGGTGGTAAAGGACACTCATGTCATAGTCCTTAAGTAACTCCAACCACCTCCTTTGCCGAAGATTTAGATCTTTTTATGAGAAAAAATATTGCAAGCTCTTGTGATCCGCAAATACATCAGCATGGACCCCATACAAGTAATGTTGCCATATCATCAATGCAAACACCACCGCGGCCAACTCAAGATCATGGGTCGGGTAATTCTTTTCATGAACTTTCAGCTGTCTCGAGGCATATGCTATTAACTTCCCACGCTGCATCAACACACATCCTAGTCCGACTCCAGAAGCATCACAATATAGAACAAAGCCTTCAGTACCCTCGGGCAAAGTCAACACTGGTGCTAAAGTGAGTCGGGTCTTCAACTCTTGGAAGCTTTTCTCACAAGCTTCTGATCATTGGAACTTCACCTTTTTCCGAGTCAACTTAGTCAAAGGTGACACAATAGATGAGAAACCCTCAACAAACCTCCGATAGTAGCCATCTAGACCCAAGAAACTCCAAATTTTTGAAGGATTCACTGGTCTAGGCCAATTCTTCATCGCCTCAATTTTCTGGGAATCTACCCTTATGCCTTCGCTTGATACCACATGACCCAGAAATGCCACCATGTCTAGCCAAAATTCACACTTACTGAACTTTGCATATAGATGACGATCCTTGAAGGTCTGAAGTACTACCCTCAGGTGAGGGCATGCTCCTCCTCGCTCCGTGAGTATATCAAGATGTCGTCTACGAACACAATCACGAATATATCCAAATATGCCTTGAACACCCTGTTCATTAGATCCATAAAAGATGTAAGGGCATTGGTTAGTCTGAAGGACATAACAACAAATTCGTAGTGACCATACTGAGTCCTCAAAGCGGTCTTTGGGATGTCAGTCTCCCGAACCCTGAGCTGGTGATACCCAGACCTAAGATCAATCTTGGAGAAGCACTTGGCTCCCTGAATCTGGTCAAATAAATCATCGATCCTGGGTAAGGGGTACCTGTTCTTGACAGTAACTTTGTTCAACTGATGATAGTCAATACACATGTGAAGGGAACCGTCCTTTCAAAAAAATAGAAATGGTTCACCCCATGGATACTGGCTCGGTCTAATGAAGCCCTTATCTAATAGATCCTTTAACTGATCCTTCAATTCCTTTAGCTCGGCTGGAGCCATCCTGTAGGGAGGAATAGAGATAGGTTGTGTATCGGGTAATAGATCAATACCAAAATCAATTTCCCTCTCCAGAGGAACACCTAGCAAATCAGCAGGAAACACCTCTGGATATTCGCACACCACTGGAACTGACTGAATAGCCGGGGTCTCAGACTCCACATCCTTAACCCTAACTAGGTGGTACATGCAACCTTTAGAAATTATCTTCGTGGCCTTAAGGTAGGAAATAAACTGACCTGCTGGAACCTCCAAACTACCCTTCCACTCCAACACTGACTCACTCGGAAAACAAAATTCCACCATACGGGTCCTACAATTAATCGAAGCATAACATAAAAACAACCAATCCATGCTAATAATAATGTCAAAGTCAGTCATGGCTAACTCTACAAGGTTTGTGAGGTAAACTTATGCAACTCAGTGACCGGGCATTCTCTATATTCTCATCTAGCTATGGTCGAATTACCAATAGGGGTCAAAACTGAAAACGGTTCTGACAAGGTCTCGGGACTAACTCCAAGGCTACTAGCAATGTAAGGATTCACAAAAGACAAGGTAACTCCCAGATATAGCAAGGAATAAACATCAATATGAAAGACATGCAACATACCAGTGACCACGTCTAGCGAAGTCTCCTGCTCCTGGCATGAGGCAAGGGCCTAGATTCGGTTTTGGCGCTGTCTGCCACCTCCACTAGTCGATGCTCCCTATAGAAAAGAATGGGGTGGAGCTGCTGCTGTCCTGGTGGCCTGTGCACGACCCCTATCATCACCCTGTCTAGCATATGGGCATGCTCGGTTCATGTGCCTAGATCTACCACACCCATAGCAAAAATCTGAACCAAGAAAGCACTCCCCAGCATGACTCTTGTCGCACATGCCACAGGCGGGAGAGCTATACTCTAATTGGGTGCCCCTCTGATCCCTCAACCCTGAAGCCCTGCTCTTGTGATCACCCCTGGGCCTGGATGGAACACTAGCTCCTGACAGTGCTGGGGCTAGTGATCTCTGCTGAAACTATGGATGGTAGCCACTACTAGACCTCTGATGTGAAAACCCACGGCTGTCCGTCCGAGCCCTCTTTGCCTCCCTCTCCCTCGCATGAGCCGCCTCCATCTACTGGGCGTACAACACTATGCGAGGAAAGTCCATATCCTAGTGGAGCATAGCAGTCCTGCAATCTTTGTCTAAATAAATAGCCACACCATGAACGAATCGGCTCACCCGCACCCTCTGATCTATCACTAACTCTGGGGCGTACTTTGACAAATGAGTGAACTCAAGCGAATACTCCGACACTGTCATCTTTCCCTGCTTGAGGTTCACAAACTCATCTACTTTCAACTCCCTCATCTCCCTAGGGAAGAACCCGTCGAGGAAGGCCATGTGGAACTCATCCCAGCTAATAGGGCCCGCTCCTGCTGTCCTGCTGTCCTTCCATTGCTTGTACCAAATATGAGAGACCTCTTTTAGTTGATAAGAGGGCAAGTCCACACACTCCCCATTTGTCACCACCATAACCTTGGTAACGTTCAAGATCCCTTCAATGAACTCGTGTGGATCCTCGTCCACCGTTGATCCCGTAAACTCAGGAGGGTTCATCCTCAATAAGTTTCTAATTTGAGCCGTCACTGCATTGCCATTTTGTGGGACTTATGAAGTAACCTACTAGTTGACCTGAGCGGTCAAGGCCTGCACCAACAACTGAATGGCTGCTCGAAACTCCGCGTGGGGGCTAGCTTTGGTGCCTGGGGCTTCTGAACAGGCGGGGCTTGCTGATGCCCATGGTCATTGCCACCTCTGTGGTCTTTATCATTTCCATTCCTCCTTCCGTTCATTCTCATAGAAGCCATAATTTTGCAATCGCGAATCGCATGAATTAGAAGGATAGAGAGACTTTTCATCACACAACATAGAACATGAAAGAAGGGGAACATTTTCTAAATGTCTAGAAGCCTCATCGTCATAGGTGTGGCGTGCATCACACCCATGAAAATGACTCTACTTAACGCGTCTTTCAGATACCCTAGGACACTTCAATCCTATTTCTTTGATACCAAGTTTGTCACAACCCGAACGTACACACGGATCTTGGACACTGGACAAGAGATCCCAAGAGACCCAAAGTCGACTCATGGCACATGCATACATCTAATCTCATTCAAAAGTCGACTCATGACACATGCATACATCTAATCTCATTCAAATAACCAGAATGATAATCATAAAAACATAGAGGAAACGTAATTATAGCATAACATCAGGAAATACTGGACATATACATAGCTGAGCACTACATACTTGTCTGAAAGCCTCTAATACATAAGATGGGTTGATGGGACAACATCCCAATTAACCCGACCAATACTGAAACATAAATAAAATGAAAGTCTATTAAACGGCCCTCGAAACATAAGGACTCACCAATAAGCTGAAAACATAAGATATGGACTAGGGGTAAGGATGAGCCTGAGATCCATACCCTGTATCATGAAACGATACAATATAGAAAGTATGCGGTCCGTACGTGGAATGTACTGAGTATGCAAGGTAAGTAAAACGGACGTTAAAATTAAAATAAACTCATAAATAATCATGGGATAAGGACATCATGCTTGTATCATAAACTTCATAAGGAAACATAAGGCTCAAGACTTTCAAATCATTCATAAAGCTTTCATAATCATAATCGTAAGTAACTTTATCAAAACATAACTTGAGCCAATAACATAAATATAACAATGCATAAAACATGCAGAACAATGGGAGGACTCGTCATAACCGACACCATCATGGTAGAGCCTTTTATGATGCCCCACTATATTGCTCAAATGGGCAGAGCCGACCCTGGCTTGCTAGGAGAGCGTCGTGCATTAGGCGTGATTTCACATTTGAGGGGATCATTATCAATACATCATATAATTTAGAAACTCACGGTGGCACGTGGTTATGAGACACCAGCGTAATACTTCGAACGCCGGGTTGCTCGGTGCTAGACACGACTCCAAAAAACTTGCATATAGGCTCATACGTAATCAATAACATCATGCATTAAGATTCATTTTCTAAAATAAAACATTTATCATCGTTGATCCCCTTTAAAACATGCATAGCCAAGAATCATAGGCGCTTCTCACCTGCCAACATTATAAATCGATAAATCATGTAATTCGCTTCATAAATCATAAACCATTCTTCAACATGTGGAGATTTGCCAATACTTCATCATATTCAATTTTTTCAAAATATGCACATAATAATGGGTAACTTGAATTCATGCTTTTCCGTCATCAATGAATTCAAAATATTGCATATTCATCGTAAATTATAACTTTCATGAACATTCATCAAATGGGCATTTTTGATTTAAAAATCTTGAAATATGATTTGAAGAAAATAATATAGAACCTGCCCAATTCATAATTCAATAATGAAAACTCAATTAAATAATACCCATAAAGAGAAATCATATTTCCATGCATTTGGGTAAAAGCCCATAGAACTTGAATAGGAGGATTCATGATTTAAATCGAAATTTGGGCATGGGTGAGGAAGAATATTACCCATCCTAAAACCCTACATACCTAGGGATGGGCTGATTTTGAAGTTCATTGAATACCCACAAAGAAATTGATGGGAACTTGGAGAAGAAGGCCTTGAATCTCCCTAAAACCTCTCTAAAGCTCTTGCATGGGAATGGGTATGCATTAGGGACTTTACCCACCTTAACTCACTCATAAAAATACACAAAACGACGTAGTGTAGGGTTTCAAAGCAAGGAAAAGTCGAAAATTCCCTTAAAATTATTTTCCTGAAAACTACTCTGGACGGACCAACAACTGACCTAACGGGTGGTTGCAACATACCACTATTCATGGTATAGAGTTATTGGGTCCACTACATTATGACATCCTCAGATTCTTTCCCACGACTCGTCAGGATGAGTCGTTGCTTTAATAACGGATCATTGGATCAACTGTTTTTCGACCCTTTGACCATTCTGACTTTCCTTTCCATGAGCCTCACCATGACCCGTGGTGGCATCCAACTAGTCGTGGTCTCCATCCGTTGTATGCACTGGAATTCTCAACCCTCAAAACAACGACTAGAAAAAACGGGCCGTTGCTTCTCACCACAAATTGTGGGATGCCCAGTTGTTTCCCCCGCATCCTAAGCTCAGTCCTTCCAACGACTCGTTGTTCCTGACAATGAGTCATTACACCGGCCATTGTCACCACTGCTTCCTTGAACCCCCCATTCCATGACTGCTTTCGACGACTTGTGTTATCCACCCATGAGTCGTTGAGTCGACCATCCGGTGATATTTTTTGCCAGTTTTCTGCACTTTTCAAATTCAACTCCCGGGTATATTCTTAGGCCTTTTCGGGGTATTACATATCCTTTGTTGCATTTCAAGTTTGTTGTTTAGAATTTTTCTGTTGTTTCCTTTTCTTCTGTTTTGAAACTTTGTCTTCTTTGTTTCAACATTAATATTAACTTCTTGATTCTATGTTTGAGGCTCTACAACCTTATATACTTCTTGCTAAAATTTTTGATCCCCCATCCCATTGATGACTTTCACTCCATTCCTCCCATTTTGTATTCTCAGCTCCGGATGAAGAACAAAACATTTTGTCTCCTTATGCCTTTATAGTTTTCAATTATATACAACTGCTAGCATATTTCAAAGAAACTTAAATACCTACTGCCAGCTATGAATATATGACTAACTAGTGAGACTAGGTTAAAGAGGAATACTACTATATGCAGGAAGCTATTTTTTCATTTTTGATGGCATATTAGCTGAAATATTTACTTTTTCCTTCCAATCATGTTGCTGCAGGCTGGAAACATAGGTGCTCTCCAAGGTGCTATAAGATTTGACCATACTAGGGGATACAAATTCTCAATTTACATTCAGTATTGGATATGAAAATCATTATCAAAATTGGTGGCAGAACAGGCTAGAGGGGTTCGAATTCCCGTATGTAATTTTTTTCTCTGGGATATTTTACTCATCCTCTTTCAGTTTCATCTAGGTATAACAAAGCTTTATCTCTCCTTCTTTTCAATGTATTTATGTAGTTCACTATATGCAAAGTAATAAATCAAATACATAAAGCTCGAAAAACTCTCATTAGGAGCCATGAAAAATTTCCAGCTGATAATCAACCTTAACACCTGTAACCTAAACACCTCTTGACATTTTGGGTTTACAACCAATCTAACAACTTGCAGATCCCTGGTGCCCCTTCAGCAGATATTATCACTTAAACAACAACTAACACACAAAGAAGAGATTAAATATCACAATGAGAAATTAAATGCTTAAGAGAAACCAGGAAACCAAAGAAACCAGAAAATCCAACATACTACCAGAGAAATTAAATGCTTAAGAAAAAGCACTTCTCAGATTCTTAAAATGTACTAACCTCTAGCTAAAATTGAATAAGGAGTACCCCCATATTCTTCTAATTTCGCAGATTTTGAGAAACTCAGAGAAAGCCCAAGTACTTTAATTCACAATCAGCACTTCAAAGGTCCAGATTCTAAGAAACCCCAACTTCGCAGTCCAAGTCATTCGTAGACCACTTCTAGTGCGAGAGATTGTGGAACACTGAAACAAAGTAATTTTGTGGGTTTTGTTGATGAGAATGGAGACTTCTGGGTTCTTGTGGGTTGAATTCGTAGTCTATCGAGAGTGGGTTTTGTCGATGAGAATGGAGTCTTTCATAGAAGTGGCAGGTATATGAAATATTAGCACTTATGAGAAAATTGAAGTGGCAGGAATATGAAAATAAGAGGGAAAATTAGGGAAGGATTTAATTAATACCCACTCTAATAGATAATTTATTATTATAAGGTGTTGCACTATTTCCATAGATACTATAACGCAATGGTTACATCACGGTAGTAATGGTTGTACCGCTAAAATAGTGTCATAGCTTCCAAAATTATAGCAACGGTTGTAATTGTTGCAATAGATGGTCTATTGCAATGGTTTCTGAACCGTTACAAAAAACTCTGTTGCCATAGGTCCAATTTCTGGTAGTGTCCGACTGTCACGACAATCTTGTTGTAGCAGAACCCTTACTGTTGCAGCGGCCCCTATTAACCACTAGCTAAGAAATTTTTTGCACATTTCCCATCCCTCAACACGTCTTAAATCTAACATTGCCAACACTCCCAACTATGTACCTAGGCAAAGATAGGTTGTTGTGGCCTTAATTTCCCCAAAATGATGGACGGTTCAGTACATCATAACACACAATAAGGAATTTCATACCTTTAATTGATATTTATAAAAATGTTATAACTAAGGGGTTTGATGAGTTGGTAATTTACAAACTCATTAGGCTTTTAAACATGAGCTTTTACTTGGTTTTCAAGTCATCTAAGAGGATTTTATGCTCTTTCTCTTTGATTTTTGTAGGCATTCAATTTAAAGAGAGAAAGCAAGGAATTGAATAAAAGCATGGAGCTTAAAGAAGGGGACCTATGTTCCACTAGATGACACCAGCGAAACGCCAGCCAAATGCAGGAGAACACTATGTTGAAGTGGGAGGTACACTAGCGGAATGCGGGTCAGTACCTGCGAATTGCCAGTGCCAATGTCGGACTGCTACAGAAGTCACTATCCCCCAGTTTTGATAGAGTGGCGCCCCGTGGATGGCCGTCAGTGACTAACAAGTGAGGCCATTATCAGAAGGATAAAATCGTCCAGCACAAGAAAATAGTAGCAACTTTACCCTACTTTTGTACATTCCTTATGTACTGAATGCTCGTTCTATTAGAGTATTGAATTGTAGTGTATTGAATAGTTTTAATTTTCTAGAGAGAGAAAAATAGAGTTAGCTTTTCTTCATCTTCTTCTTCTTCCTTAAGGTAAAACCTCCATTGAAGGCAAAATTGAGCTTGAGATTTAATCTTGATGATGGATTCTGTGAGTTTATTTATCAATATAATCTTGTATTTTTCATCTATGAGTGGCTAAATATTTTGCTAGAGGTGTGTACATGATCGGGGCTAAACTGGGTTGGATGTTGCTAGATTGATCTTATAAATAATCATTTAGTATAAATATGTTGTTTTATCCAAATTATAATTGAATTATCCATAGTTGCAAATATGGGTGTATTCACTATTCTATTGTTGCTTGAAAAAGGGAATAGAATATGGGTGAGAAAATAATGGTGGGTATTTGGGTTTTGATTATGTAGGATTGGGCTAGAGATATCCAAAACCCATTTTCATGCACCCATTAAAGAGTTGATGTTAGAGATAGTTCAATTCTTAACCAAGTCATAGTGGATGAATTATTTTGGACCTTGTGGTTTGACAAAACCAGAGGAAAAAGGTACCCAAATGGTTGAAAAATATCAGATACCACCTCGTCCATGGTTATTTATGCTTTTGTGTAATAATTTGATTTCCTAGTTAATCCCCTTCCAATTGGTGCCCCATTAATAGCGCACCCCTAGCCCTTGGTCATCATTGTTCATTTAAGTTGGTTGCTTGTTTTTAGTTGGTAGTTGATTTAAATTCATATTGTGATCCTACTTTCCCCCAACATTTACTTTTCCATTTTTAATGAAATGATGCAATTTAGTTTAATTCGATAGACAACTTTTGTGCCATCAAATCTCTATTCCCTATGGATTCGACCCCCGCTCACGAGTTGGGTAATTATATTGCGACTACCGTTTACACTCTTTCCTTGTGAGGAGTGGATTTAGACATCATTAGGGTTTAATACATACCTAAAATGAGGAACAAGTAAGGATATTTGTTTTTCATATCCTCCTCAGCTTTCCAAATTGCTTCCTCGGTGTCAAGATTTTTCCACAACACCTTCACCGAAGCTACATCGTTGATTCTCAACCTTCTAACTTGACGATCTAAGATCAACACAGGTTCCTCTTCATAAGACAACCCGTCATTTATTTCATTTATTTCATAGGACAAGTATGAGATGAGTCAGGTCTATATAGATTTAACATAGAAACATGAAAGATAGGATGCACCATGGATATCTCCGATGGTAATTACAACTCATATGCCACATTCCCAACTCTCTTTACAATTTCATTAGGACCAAAAAATCGAGGAATAAGCTTGCCTTTCCTACTGAAACACATGACATCCTTCATAGGTGAAACCTTCAAAAACACTTGGTCACCTACAATAAATTCTAGTTCGTGATGCCTCATGTTAGTATAAGATTTTTGTCAACTTTGAGCTATTAGGTTGACTCACAATAAGGTTTACTTTATCGATAGATTCATGAACTAAGTTAGGACCCAATAATTCTACCTATTCAAGTTTGAACAAACCAATTGAAAATCTTCAATGTCGCCCATAAAGAGCTTCATAAGGAGTTATCTACATGCTCTCCTGATAACTACTATTGTATGCAAGTTCGACAAGAGGCGGGTGTTTATACCAATTACCTCCAAAATGAATCACATACACTCTCAGAAGGTCCTTGAGAGTCTGGATAGTTTATTCAACTTGCCCGTCTATTTGAGAGTGGAAAGCAATGCTAAAATTGACCCGAGTTTCCAACCCTTCTTGGAACAACTTCCAAAATGAGAAGTAAATTGTGTTCCTCTCTATGAAATAATGGATGTAGAAATACCATGTAGCCTCACTATCACTTTTAAATATAGCCTACCATAGTGAGTCACAGTATTAATCATCTTCACAGGAAGGAAATATGCAGATTTCGTATAAGCCTGTGTATAATCACCCAAATCAAATCGTACTTGGTCCTTCTGCAGAGTAAACCCACAAGAAAGTCCATATTTATCATCTACCATTTTCGTTGCGAGATTTCAATATTCTCATCCAGACCACTAGATCGTTGATGCTAGGCTTTGACTTGTTGACTATTCAAACAATTAGCCACAAAATTGAATATATCAATTTTCATGCTCTTCCATCAATAGTGTTGTTTCAAATCTTTATACATCTTGGAGGATCCCGGATGCACATAATATTTGAATATGAGCCTCCACCCTCAATTCTTATTGAAGACCATCGACATTTTGAACATATAATTGTCCTGGTAATAATAAAGCATTATCAACTCTATCAATTGCAAATGGAGTGTATTCACTATTTTGCTCTCTATTTCTTAGCTTTACTAGGAGTTCATCTTCATATTATTTGCTTGAATATTTCCATGATATCGAATCATGATTGAGTGATCCCAACTAACTCACCACCAATAATCTTATCTAACCTAACTCCAAGACTAGCAAGTCTTCAAATATCTTTGCTTATCGACATTTTATGGGGTTGTAGATATACTAAGGTACTTATGAACTTAGTACTCAAGCCATCAACAACAGCATCGGCCTCATTAAGATGTTAATAAATATTCAAGTCATAATCTTTCAACAACTCTAGCTACCTTCTTTGTATGAAATTCAAGTCTAGCTTCTTAAAAATATATTACAAGCTCTTGTGATTAGTGAACGCATCACAATGCTCACAATACAAATAATGACGCCAAATCTTTAGTGCAAATACTATAACGACTAACTCTAAATCATTAGTTGGATAATTCTTCTCATGCTTCTTCACTTAGCGCGAAGCATGGACAATTAATTTACCCTCTTGAATCAACACACAACTAAAATTTTCAAATCTAGATGCATTGCAATACAACACATAGACACCATATTCCGAAGGCAAAGTCAAAATAGGAGCTGAAGTTAATTTTACCTTTAGCTCTTGAAAATTCTTTTTACATACCTCCGACTATTGGAATTTAAGGGTCTTCTGATCCAATTTAGTGAGTGGTGCAGCTATGGATTAAAATCCTTCTTTGAACTTCTAATAATAACCAGCCAAACCCAAGAAGCTACAAATACTTATTGCACTCGTAGGACTCGACCAGTCCTTTTAACTGCTTCAATCTTCTGAGGATCAACCTTGATAGCATTAGTGGATACCATATGTCCCAAAAATAGCACATAGTTAAGCCAAAATTCACATTTAGAGAATTTTGCATAAAACTCATTCTCCTTAAGTGTTCGTAAAGCTATTCTCAAGTGATTCACATTCTCTTTGCGATTTCTCAAGTAAACCAAACTAGAATCAATGAACATAATAATGAACCAATCAAGAAAAGGCTTGAAAGTGCGATTCATCAAGTCCGTAAATGAAACTGCTGCATTCAAGCAAAAAGATATCACAAAAAATTTAAAATATACACAACTAGTATGAAAAGTTATTTTTGAAATGTCTTACTCTTTTGTCTTCAGCTAATGATACCCTAAGCGCAGGTCAATCTTAGGAAAAAAATTTGCTCCTTGAAGTTGATAAAATAAATCATTAATTCTTGGGAAGGAATATTAATTTTTTATGGTCTCTTTATTAAGTTGGCAGTAGTCAATACACATTCTGAGAGACCCATCCTTCTTTTGGATAAATAAGATCGGAGCACCCTAAGGTGAAGTACTCAGTTGAATAAAATCTTTATCTAGCAAAATCTTTAGTTTCTCTTTCAATTTGCTCAACTTAGTAGGAGACATATGATAGGGTGAAATAAAGATTGGCTGAGTATCAAGAATAACATCGATCCCAATATTAATAACTCTGTCCAGTGGAATACTAGGGAGTTTCTTGGAAAAGACTTCAGGAAACTCATTAACTATGGGAATTGAATCAAATTCGCATACATTGTTTTGAGTGTCATTCACCACAACCAAATGATTTACGCATCCTACATAGATCATCTTGGTAGCCTTAGGATAGAAAATAAACCTATCTCGAGGAGCGATATCGCCCTTCCATTTTAGAATAGGTTCATTAGGAAATTCAAATTGTACAATTTTGGATTAGCAATCAACAATTGCATAACAAGAAGAAAACCAGTCCATTTCCATGATCATACCAAAGTCCATTATCTTCAATTCAAATACGTCGGGGGTGGTTTTGCACCTTTTTACACGACTATGTGAGTTCTATAAATTTTAAAAGAAATAACGAAACACCAATAAGGGTGTTAATAGAAATAAGGTTCTATCAAAAGTTTAGGCACCACCTAAAAATCAAGAGCAAAATACGAAGTCACATATAATATATTTGATCTAGGATCAATCAATAAATATGCATTATAAGTGCAAACGATAAGAATACCTATAACTACAGCATCATAAGCCTCCGCTGTGTTTCTATGAGCCAGACCATAGAGTCGAGTTTTCTCATTATGCTTTGTTTCTTCTCAAACCTCCATCAACCATAACTTTATAAGAAGAGTAACCTATTTTTTATTAGCTGAGGGTGTTTCTACAAATTGGAAACCTCATTCATCTTAACAAGTCTCTTGTGTCTAACAAAATTTCAGCAGAGTTTTCCCTATAAAAGGACTAATGCCTCCTTCAAATTTGTATCAAAACATAAATAACACCCCAAAATCACCACGTATACACCAATAATAACAATAAAATTTCAAGTGACTCATACCATTCATTACACCACATATTACAACTAATGTTTACTTTTGTCACGACCCGAGCATAGGCCCTAACTGAGACACAGTACCTAGAACCAGAATGGCTCTAAGCTAATCCATGGCACATGCATAGCAATTCAAGAGCATAACTAAACCAGAAATTAAAGGCAACATGAATAAGTGGAATTCTATAATATAACAAAGGCCATAAATGGAGTCAACACTTAACAAACTGAATCATTTACATAATATCTTAGAAGCCTCTAAAACACCTGATGAGCTGATGGGATAGCACCCTTAACTAACTTGTTAGAGTCTAAAAATTACTAACTGTCCTCAGAAAAATGAGGGCTCACCCAAAGCAGGGGTTGTACTGGATTGAGATGGGAACAAGCTATCAATGAGACTGAGCTGGATTGATGTTGCTCAAAGTACACATCGAAATTGAGATATAAAGAGGTTGATGTCAAATATAGAACCCAACTAGTTGTTGAGGTCGATCCCACAGGGAATATGGAAAGAACTTAGTTAATGCAAATAGCTGCTACTATCGAGTTACTTATTTCCTAAGGGGGAAAGAAATAAGATAATAAATAAAAGTAAAACTACTAAATGCTTAGATCAAATTCGGTTTGTATTCAATTAACGACTTGACTAGGATTGTGTTCCCCAAGGCTTCATAACCATAAGGCTTCTGCACTAGTGATTTATTCCGGTGTTTAACATGCAATATCGGTAAGTTATATTCACCTAAATGGTTGGTCCCCTATCTAGATGATTATCACCATGCAAGTTGGTCAGTATAAGGGTGTACTTTTAATTGATCCTTACCTTTATTATCGGATTAGCTATCCCCGGACAAGTTCAAGCTATTAGATGACAGTTGATAGCCTCAAATCTCCATTGTTAATCCCTTTTCCCATTCACTACCTCCTTCGTTCATTAAATAAGAATAAGGCAAGTCCTAACATTTTCAACCATCAAGAATCAATCAAAACGAAGGGAAAAACAATACATGCATTAAACCCCATTCAAGAATCACTAAGTGTTTCACCTATGTGCATTAATTCATTTTGGTTCCCACAACCCTAGTTATGGTTTTAGCTACTCATGATTGTATGCTCACAATCACAAAATATTGAATAAATCGTAATTGCAACTTACAAATTATCATAGAAGAAAACCAAGTAAATTGATTAAAACTCCAAAGTTGATGAATAAATTCCAATGTTGCTTTTGATCCTCAAATTCAAGAACAAAATTGTAAACCTTGTTTCTTGACTCAAGAATAATCGTACAACACCAAAATCCTACGTGAAAAATGGTAATAATCAGCTTCTCCGTGAAAATAAACCTAAATAGTATAGTTCCAATAAAACCTTTTCCTAACTAATAATGAAAACCAGGTCGTCAGCGACCACAAGTTTATCGTAGGAAACTAGGTCGTCAGTGACCACAAGCTTTGTGAAGATTCATTGGGACCTTTGACAAGTCATGCCTTGCTAAAAATAGTCGTCCTCAGCATCATACCCGTTTGTGGCAATGGGTCACCTAACGACTAGTTGTGCCTGGGCACGAGTCGTTAGGCCCCTCGTGGTCTAACTCCTTCAAAATTCCAGTGCACCTTACGATTGATCCAATGAACTGCCAATGAGTCATTTAGTCAACTAATGACTCGTTAAGTCTATCATCATCTCCACTAGTCACATTGTCAATAATTTCTCTCCTAGTCTTCACGACTCGTTACCAGATGTAACAGGTCGTTCCCTCAACCCGTCAAGTACACAGGTCTTGCATCTTCAACACTCAATAGTTGCCCACTCCTTCAGCAATGAGTCATGCTTCTTGCCAACGACTCGTGAAGTGCCTGACAGTCACCCTTTCAGTTGTTTTTAGCATATTTTTGCCCAGTTCACTTCTGAACCTATTTTCCTACAACATTAAACACAAAACACATCATACCTATATAAACATACCCGGAATATGCATAATTTCTTAGTTTAAGCATCGAAAGTGCCGTAAAATCATGACACATCAACACCCTCAACTTAGAACTTTTGCATGTCCTTAGGTAAAAATAAAATAAAATAAAATAAACTACTTCGACGCTTCAATCGAAAGAACTCTAGGAAACTTACAGCAGTCATATTTAAACATCAAATCAAATTTTCTAACCATTCCCTCATCATATCAACTCAAATCACAATGCATATTCAAAATTTACAACCATGACACAGAGGAATCAAAACATGGCAAAACGTTGTCACTTGCAACCATGCACATAAATCAATAAGGCCGACCCAAAAAATTAGCAGATAATTTTGTTGATCAAATGCTCTCACCTCAAAGAAGTCCCATACTCACAAATGTGTATATGATTAATTCGATAAATTCCTCTTGGGACTAGGTAAGATTCACTCGCTCTTACAAAGAAATTTCTTACTCTTTGACAAATAAAAAATATTTTTTCTTTTCTTTTCATTATGCATACCGCATCTGCTCTTCCCTTTGTCATTGCCCAATTTTTGTTCTACTCGACTCTTCTTAATCACCCTTATAATAGCCACTCTCAACTTAGGCAATTTTTTTGAGTTGAGGTTCACAATGCCCAAGGATGGACTAGGGTAAAAACAAGTTCATTCTTAATAAAAGCAGGAAGGTGAATTAGTGTAAACAAAAAGAAAGGTCAATTTAAGCTCAAACATTTGGATCAAGGGATTTTATTGTCTTTTGGTAGGTACTTTAAGGCCAAAGTGAACTCATAAATCAAAAACGGCCTATGATCCTTTCCTAGTTTCCTATCCTCTATCTCAGTATGACTTACCAGGCAAGTTATAGATTTACACACACAATCGAATTTAGCTATTAAATCTCACTCACACATAGCGCAGGTCAACATCATCACTTCTACTAGCTGCCAGTTCAGGTACAACCATACAATGGTAAACATGTTCATAGTTTCAATGCCATGAAAAGATTCACAAAGGTCATTCTTGTCGACTTTAACATACACATAAAAATTTCGGAGGGGTATCAAATTATCAATCAACAAAAAAATCAACAATTTAAGCTCTTGACTGCCTTCAGTTTACCTAACTTTCTTCCGACTGACACAAAATTAAAAACACAAAAACATAAAACCCTAAACATGCCAGTTCTACTAGATATGGAACACCTGAATGAAAAGATATAAGGCAAGAAAAACCCTCAGGTTACGTTCAGTAAAAGCATGCATAGATATCCCACAGGTATCCCTCCCCACCCCCATCAAGAAAAGCATGCCTCGTCCTCGACGCATATATATATCCGACAAAACTAGGGAAATAGGGAACATACCTGTGCGACCTAGGTGCCAGCTACCTGGTCGGTGGAGGATGTAGATACACCTCTAATGTTATCTCCAACATTACTAGCTTAACCCGGTGCATTTTCAGATCCAACAGAGCTCGTTCCTTCTCCACAAGCTCTCGCTACCTTAATCTCGGCTCTTTATCAAGCCTCCCCTCTCAATACAAGCAGAACTCTCTCCATCTCACTCCGCTCTCATTTTTGCTGACGGAGTAGAAAAGCATCATCTTCAAAACTTACCTCCTCATGAGGCCACTTTCCCTTATCATGTGCCACCGACTCCTCCATGATAAAATCAAAAATTGGTGGTAACTCTTATTCAAACTCATCATCTATCACAGGAAGTACCAGTGGAGGTACTGCAACTACCAGTCGTGCGGCCAAGTCCCGCACCTCGGCTCTGAGCGCTCTTAGCTCTGAGAACCATTTTGACAACTCAAGCGCCTGTAACTGTGCAAGGCTCATCCATTCTCTTCTCAAAAGCGTTAAATTGGCCATGCACTAATCTAGAAAATGCCTCCAACTCTTTCAACACCCACGACTTTACCTGCTCCATCAGAACTTTAACCTTTAGAGTCGTGTGTGCCTACTGCTTTTCAGCCTTAGCTAGCTGCCTAGCCATATCAACTAAAAAATCCTGCAAAATTATAACCAAGCCAGCTGTGGTGGCTCATGGAGGCGCAACTGGTGGTCTAGGAATTACTGCTGTAGATGATGACTTGGGAACATCAGCAGGTGTGGAGGTATCCCCTGCATCCGTAGCCTCAAGCTGGCTACCTGTCTCTCTGCCCTCAATAGGGTCAGTTGCCAACTCAACGAACTGTGTGGCATCGGGTTGCATACCACTGCCAAATGCCTCTACTAATATGGTCGCTCCAGCGGATGTAGCTGCCTGAGTACTTTCTCTCGATATCGGGTTTGTGTCATCTCAAATCAACCCGATATCTGTTATTTCTTGGACCACTATTCTCTGGTCAAATGATGGAAACTCCGACACCTTTGACTCTTGACAGAGTCTATCAATCAGATAGGGAAAGGGGATTGTAGTACCGTCATTAATCGCCCACTCTCTAATCTCCTCAGCGATGTGCCGTGGGAAATTGATGGCATATCCCTCCATTATACTTGCTACCGGTGCAACTCTGTCAAATGAGAGGATGTTATCATTGTTGGTTGGTACCATCCTGTGCCGCACTAGTGACCACAAAAATTTTGCCTAAAAGTTCAGTGTGGCCTTCTTTATCTGAGACTCTGTGCCGTGCAACCATTCAACCAGCGGACCTCTTGTATTAATGATCCGAGATAGCCAAGTATATTGCCTGATGCTCTCCTGGATATTCAACTTTTTGGTCTTGACTTTCTTTAACTCATATAGCCTGTGGTCGAACTCGGCCGTGTTCATCGGAGCATGATAATCTGGCCCATAAAACATCCTGGAGATTGTCCTCTCAGATATGTCTACGGGAGTCTCTTGAACTAACACCTGCATCAAGGTAGGCCTCTTTTTCTAGTCCTGGCGCCCTAATGCCAAACATTGCAATGTGGTCGCATAGGCTGCATAGAACTCTCTGACAAGGCACGGGCTGTAGCTACCTGATGGCTCGGTCAACTACCCGAACCTGTACTTGTCGAACACAACTTGTAGCTCTGGAAGGTCTTTCAGCCCTGTAGTGATCAGCCTCGGCTCCTTGTATATGCTCCTCTTTGGATTTCCTTTCTCATTTGGAGCAATATCTCTGTTGTATATGGCCCTCATACCATGAACACACCATCTTCGCATGTTCCTTGGTTTCTCATTTGATGTGTTTGAGATCTCATTCAGTTCATCATCAGAGTCCCCTTGTTGAGCATGTGACTCATCAGCGGCTATGGGGGCCTTGGGAGCAAGTGCAGCTGCAGCCCTGGCATTATCATCAATGCAGCTAGGCAGATCCCTTACTAGTGGATTGGGAGCATCGACCAGTGTTGTCGGATTTTAAGTTTGTTGAGCCTTATCCCTGGTTGACCTCCTCACTAACTGCTCCTCTGATACGTCATATTCTTTCTCAAATCCACTTTACTCTTCGAAGGAGGATGGCTCATCCCGAAGTCTGCAGTATGATGGTTGACTGTGCTCAAGTGTTGGTTTGTTTGCCTGACCTTTCCTTGGTGTACCTCTTGGAGCCACTGTACCTGTGGAAACATTGTTAGTATATGAGATGAGATGAAACAAAATCATTTTTTTAGCTGCTGCCCAGTGGACCTGACGAGTGACTAAATGAGTCATTTCCATTGGCAACGACTCATGAGGTCGCTCGTTATCCCAAACTAGACTTCCTTCATGTTGGACCAGTGTACTTGACGACTGGTCCCAACGAGTCATTACCAAAGGCAACGAGTCGTTACGTCAGTAATTAGGTACACTGCCTTAGTGATTAAACTTTCCACTCAGAGCGAGCTACACAATGAGTCATTTGGTGATCCAATGACTCATGATGTAGCTCGTACTCAAGAGTTTCAGTTCACCCATTCATTCATCTTCATCTACAACTTACAATTTTAATTCCACAAACACAAAATCATCACATTCTCAAACCAACCCCAGTGTATTCAATCGCAATTTCTTTGTTTAAACCTTCCTAGGGTTCATTATCATCACGAGGCAGCGATTGAAACAAGTGCACATTACTTGAAATATCATCGATTTCATTCAAAACATGGGTCGGAAAAAATTCCTGTTTAAATGCAAAAATATTCACAATTTAGTGGGAAGAAGTACTCACATGATGCTTGATCAAAGATGGAAGTGCAATTGTGTGCGCGTGTGAATGTTGGGAGTGCAAGGTCGAAGATTTTTCAATGGATTTGAGAGAATAATAAGAAGAGGGAAGTTTGAAGTTGTTAGGTCTAAGTTTAGTAGTGAGAATTTGGAAAAGTAAAAGAATCGAGTTCATATTATTAAGTTTAAATTATACCCTAATTCTAGCCTGGGTCGGGTCGAATGTCAGTTAATTGAAATACTTGACGACTGACTAAACGAGTCGTTACATGATGAAATGACTCATTTTGATCCTTCGTTCTTTGACTTGAGTTCAACAAACTTACCTGGGGCCTAACAAGTCAAGCAACGACTCGTGGTGTCACCTAACGAGTCGTGGTCCTTGGACTAGTATAGCTTCAAGACGGGTCACTTAATGAATTGTTTGGTCTCCCAATGATTCATTGAGTAAGCCGTTATCACCCTTTTCCTTTTGATTATGACTTTTATCTAGTGTACATGACGAAGGACCTCATGATCCATTTCTTAATGAAACGAATCGTTGAGTCACCCGTTGCTCCCCCGTTTTTCTACAGTTCTCTTCATGATTTGATTGAATGACTCATCAGGTTAAACAACGACTCGTTCTGTGATATTTTGCACCAGAACTGAAGTTCCAGATTTTGGTTCCAACTTCAAATTTTCCATCTTAATCACCTGCACCCATCAACAAACGTAAACACTCATATTTCTTATATTTACAACTTGGGTTGCCTCCTAAGAAGAACTTGATTTAACGTCGCGGCACGACGTGGATGTTTTGGATACTTAGACTTCACCAAAACACCTCCATGGGTTGCCTCCCATGCATCGCCTGATTTAACGTCGTGGAACAATGCAATTCCCTAAATTTACTCAGACTTCACTCAAGGTCCAAAGGTCTACTAGTTGTAGTTCTTCACTTCTCCCTAAATAAGCTTTCACCCGCTGACCAATCACTTTGAACCGTTTTCCTTCATGGTTTTCTAGTTCGATTGCCCCATGGGAGAATACTTGAACCACTCAAAAAGGTCCCAACCACTTAGACTTCAACTTTCTAGGAAATAAAAGCAGTCTAGAATTAAATACTAACACCATATCACCCAGACTAAATTCTGTTTTCTCAATCTTCCGGTCATGTTGAATTTTCATCCTTAATTTGTAAATCTCAGAACTCTCATATGCTTTCAACCGAAACTCCTCAAGCTTATTTAACTGATCAAGCCTCAAGTTTGCCTCTTCATTCTAGTTTAAATTCAGCTTCTTGAGTGCCCACATTGCTTTGTGCTCAAGTTCGATCGGAAGATGACATGCTTTACCATAAAAAAGATGATACAGAGACTTACCTATAGGAGTCTTGAAGGCGGTCCGATAGGCCCATAAAGCATAATCTAGCTTTCTTGCCCAATCTGTCCGATTTGCATTCATAATTTTCGCCAGAATAGTCTTTATTTCCCGGTTGGTGACTTCAACCTACCCACTCGACTGCGGATGATAGGGTGTGGCCACCCTGTGTTTGACCCCATATTTTTCCAATAAAGAGAGAAACAACCGGTTACAGAAGTGCGAACCCCCATCACTAATGATGGCTCTGGGAATCCCAAATCTAGCAAATATATTCCGCTTCAAGAATGTTGTGACACTCTTCCCTTCATTATTTGGAAGCGCAACTGCTTCCACTCATTTTGAAACATAGTCAACAGCAACAAGTATGTACTTCATCCCGTTTGAGCTCACAAAGGACCCATGAAATCAATGGCTTGCGTGGTAGCCAAAGGCTACAACCATTAATAGGGTATAGACTATGATGATACATTTAGTCCAGTTATCAAGATGGCTTCAAGGATGATTAGGTGTGACTTGCTTGATAAGGGAAAGAGAAGACGTCCCTCAAAGCCCCATTAACACAAAACAAGACGATTCCTACGTTTTTACATTCAAAAAAGCTCTTAGCTACTCAGCTATACTATAGGTTCTAAAAGCATTACTTGACTGAAAGATTGCATATATTATGGGGGCTTCCCTTTCCAACATCTAACTTATATACAGGTCAACATAATAGAAACATCTCTTTTCCATTTCTATTTACCCAGTTCATATCTTTCTCTCGTGTGTTCCTAGGAGGAATTTGATCTCGGAGTACCACCTAAATAACTACGGCCAGCCGCTTCTCTAGGAGATAGGAGATGTGCCGCTGACTGGGTTCAGGACATAACCATCATCTGAACCATCTTCTACCAGGTTGGAACCATGACGAGGATGGTAGTAAGAGGAAGCTCATGCCTCCATGGTATGCCTCCTTGTCTTTGACATGCATGACATGCCTTTGTGAAGTCATGTGCATCCTGGTGAATGGTTGGCCAATAGTACCCACATCATAGAATTTTGTGGGCTGTGCGAATCCCGTTGTGGTGGCCTCCAACAGGGGATGAGTGGCAGGCCTCCAATATACTCAACATCTCCACCTTGGGTACGCATCTCTGAATAACCCATCAGTACATATGAGAAATAAGTAGGGTTCAACCCAGAAAAATTTCTGCATATCAGACATAAACATCTTCCGCTGGTGAAAAGATAAGTGCTCTGGTACAACATCATTCACAAGATAATTAGCAAAGTCTGCAAACCATGGGATAAGATCTTGTGATGCTGCTAGAACCTGCTCGTATGGGAATGCATCATCTATGTCATGATTATTTCTAAGTGCTGCATCAGGTTTTAATCTGGATATGTGATCCACAACCTAATTTTCTGTCCCTTTCTGGTCTTTACCTCAAACTCGAACTCTTGTAGCAGCAAAACCCATCGAATCAGCCATGGCTTGGCATCCTTCTTTGCCCTTAGATATCTTAAAGCTGCATGGTCTATCTGGACTATCACCTTAGTTCCGAGCAAGTATGCCTGAAACTTCTCAAATGCAAAAACTATAGCCAACAACTCCTGTTCTGTCACGATATAATTTTTTGAGCTGCATTAAGAGTCTTACTAGCATAATAAATTGGATGAAAAATCTTTTCACGACTTTGTCCCAACACAGCTCCTAGGGCCACACCACTAGCATCACACATAACCTTAAAAGGCAAACACCAGTCAAGTGCCACTATATTGGGGGAAGTGGTCAATCTCTCTTTAAGACATTCAAACACCTTAAGACATGCCTCGTCAAAAACAAACTTCACCTCCTTCTCGAGTTGTTTACACAATGGATGTGCAATTTTGGAGAAGTCCTTGATGAATCTTCTATAAAAACCTACATGACCCAAAAAGCTTCGAACACCTTTCATAGAAATTGGAGGTGGAAGACTAGCAATTACCTCAATCTTGGCCCGGTCTACCTCCGTACCCTTACCAGAAATCTTGTGAAGCACCTTGCTGGAATGAGCCAAACACTCCTCGAATGAATCACCCACCATTGAAAAATTATCCATAAAGACTTCAATGATGTCCTTCACCATGTCAGAAAATATGGACATCATGCAACGCTAAAAAGTGGTGGGTGCATTAAATAACCCGAACGACATCCTTTAAAAGAAAATGTACCATATGAACAAGTGAATGTGGTCTTCTCTTGGTCTTCAGGGGCTATAAAAATCTGCTTGTACCCCGAATAACCATCAAGGAAATAATACCATCCTCTGCCTGCAAGTCTGTCTTACATTTGGTCCATGAATGGCATCGGAAAGTGATCTTTTTGTGTCCAACGGTTCAGCTTTCTGTAATCCATGCATACTCTCCAACCGGTGACTGGTCTTAGAGGAATGAGCTTATTATTAGCATTTGGGACCATCATGATTCCTCCCATTTTCGGTACATACTGGACTGGGCCCACCCATTTGTTGTGTGCAATAGGATAAACCACACCTGCATCCAACCACTTTATGATTTCCTTCTTGACCACCTCTTGCATAGGTGGATTCAACCTATGCTAATGTTCAATATTCGGAATATAATCTGGTTCTAGCTGGATCTTGTGAGTGCAAATACCAGCTGGGATTCCAATAATATCTGCAATGGTCCACCCAATGGCTTTTTTGTATCTCTTCAAGACGGAGACCAAAGCGTCCACTTGCCATTCCTCTAAGTCAGTTGCAACAATGACCGGTAAAGTGTTACCGGCTCCCAAGAATACACACTGTAAATGGGATGGGAGTGCTTTAAGCTCCAACACCAGAGGCTCCTCAATAGATGGCTTGGCTGCTGGGGTCACCCAAATTTTCAAATCAAGATCAATCTTCTTTGGAGCTTAAGTGTATAACCCCATGTTAGCAAGTGCATTTACAATCTCCTCACCCCTATGAATTTCCTTAGCACCTATCTCCATCAACACGACTTCTAGGTCATCATGAATCAATAATTCCTCCATGGGAAAGACCTGTTAAATACAAAAGCCAAAACAGAAAAATAAAAAGGAAACAAGAACCTATAGTAAGGAAAACACAATTAACAAAAGCCTTAGCCATATTCCCCGGCAACGGCGCCAAAATTTGATGTCGCCTAAATTACACCTCGCAATTGAGATATAAAGCGGTCGATGTCAAATATAGAACCCAACTAGAGGTTGAGGTCGATCCAACAGGGAATATGGAAAGAACTTAAGTTAATGCAAATAGCTGTTACTATCAAGTTACTTATTTCTTAAGGGGGAAAGAAATAAAATAATAAACAAAAGTAAAACTACTGAATGCTTAGATCAAATTCAGTTTGTATTCAATTAACTATTTGACTAGGATTGTGTTCCCCAAGACTTCATAAGCACAAGGCTTCTACACTAGTGATCTATTCCGATATTTAACATGCAATATCGGTAAATTAGATTCTCCTAAATGGTTGGTCCCCTATCTAGATAATTATCACCATGCAACTTGGTCCTTATATGGGTGTACTTTTAATTGACCCTTACCCTTAATATCGGATTAGCTATCCCTGAACAAGTTCAAGCTATTAGATGAGGGTTGATTTCCTCAAATCTCTGTTGTTAATCCCTTTTCTCATTCACTACCTCCTTGGTCCGGTAAGTAAGAATAAGATAAGTCCTAACATTTGCAACCGTCAAGAATCAATTAAAATGAAGGGAAAAAACAATACATGCATTAAACCCCGTTCAAGAATCACTAAGTGTTTCACCTATGAGTGTTAATTCTTCTTGGTTCCCACAACCCTAGTTATGGGTTTAGCTATTCATGCTTGTATGATCACAATCACAAAATATTGAATAAATCATAATTGCAACTTACAAATTATCGTAGAAGAAAACCAAGTAAATTGAATAAAACTCCAAAGTTGATGAATAAAATCCAATGTTGCTTTTGATCCTCAAATTCAAGAACAAAATCGTAAGCCTTGTTTCTTGACTCAAGAATAATCGTACAACACCAAAATCCTACGTGAAAAATAGTAATAATCAACTTCTTTGCGAAAATAAACCTAAATAGTGTATTTATAGTTCCAAGAAAACCTCTTCCTAACTAAAATTGGAAACCAAGTCGTTAGTGACCACGGGCTTGGTGACGATTCGTTGGGACCTCTCACGAGTCGTTCCTTGCTAAAAACAGTCATGCTCAGCATCGTACCTAGTTGTGGCAATGGGTCAACTAACGATGCGTTGTGCCTAGGCAGGAGTCGTTAAGCCCCTCGTAGGCTAACTCATTCCAAATTCCAGTGCACCTTACCGTTGGTCCAGTGATCTACCAACGAGTCGTTTAGTCGACTAATGACTCGTTAAGTCTGTCGTCATCTCCACTAGTCACTTTATCAATAATTTCTCTCCTAGTCTTCATGACTGACTTCACGACTTGTTACCAGATGTAACGAGTCGTTCCCTCAACTCGTCAAGTACACTGGTCTTGCATCTTCAACACTCAATAGTTGCCCACGCCTTCAGCAATAAGTCGTGCTTCTTGCCAACAACTCGTGAAGTGCCTGGTAGTCACCCTTTCAGTTGTTTTTAGCATAAATTTGCCCAGTTCACTTTCGAACCTGTTTTCCTGCAACATTAAACACAAAACACATCATAGCTATATAAACATACCCAGAATGTACATAATTTCTTGTTTTTAAGTGTTGAAAGCTCCATAAAATAACGGCACATCATGGATCACCCAAACCTATATCATGAGACGATATAGCATAGAGTATGCGATTAGTACTTGGAATGTACTGAGTATGTAAGGTAAGTAAAACATGTTTAATAAAACGTTAGTTAAAATCATGCTTATAAATCAAAAAATCATGAGAGTAAGGATTGAATGTTGAAAACTATATATGAGATATCCATAATCATAAGCTGGTTATCATAACTGAACATAGCGACCCAAGATTTAGAAATACAAATCATATGACTAGTCATAATTGAAATCTTAAGTAAAAGCTCATAAACTGATCATTGGGTCAAATCTACTATAAAACATGATGTCAAAAGTCATGAATATGAATAACTAAAATCATGAGGAACAATGAGGGACTCGTCATAACCGACACCATCACGATAGAGCTTACATGATGCCCCAACTATCACACTCAAGTGGGAAGAACCGTACAAAATCTTTCAAGGGCTAAGAATGCTAAACCATGATATTGATATCAAGATGAGCCCCTTGGGGTGGGGGAAAACTCTCTTGAGAGTTCTCAAAGATATATACATACGTTGGCGCGTAGTTATGAGACTGAGGAACCTCAAAACCCCGAGTCTACTCGGTGCTAGACATTACTCCCAAATCATGCATATAGGTCACATTGTTTTTCAACAAAGCTGATAATCATAGTCTCAAAAAATAGCTTGAATCTGTTCGGGAATCTTGACTCCATATCATATCAGAAACTGCATTAGGAGTCTTGACTCCAAATCATATAGTAAAACTGATCTTTTTAGCCATGGATAAATCATGTAAACATACTTAACTTGTATGGGCTTGCCCAAATCATAAAATCATGTACACTTGAAATAGACCATAAGTAGAAAATCATGACATAATAGGCTGAGAGTTCATAAGCATTTATGCATACTAGATAACTCAATCATACTTGAAATCATGGATCATAAGATCGATTTTCATAAAACTTGCATAATAGGCATAATTTCTAATAATTTGAAATCATGAATTTATTATCAAATTGAGGATAAAATCTGCCCATTACACTTAAAACATACTTTAGAACATGAGGGGATTAGATCCATAAACATAGCATAGGTAGTTTCATAAAATTGGGTTAAAACCCTAGGATACACTTGACTAAGAAATTGAATTCATGAATTTGAGAAGAATCTTCGGAATGAGGGTGGAAGAAATCCCCCATTCACAGACTTATATACCTCGATAAACTAATTTCCAAACTAGCCTTGAAAGCCCAAGAGAATTGGGGAAGAAATTGAGGAGAATTCTAGTTTGACCTTGGAAGAGAATCCCAATTCAATGCATGCATGGGAGACTAATAACTTAGGATAGGTTAAACACTCTTACAATACTCATTTTAGGGATTAAAACCGACGTCATTAGGGAGTTAGGAGCTTAGGAATTGCAAAATTCCCTGAATGATTTGACAGAGAAAAACACGCTGCCAGTCACCACGAGTCGTACCACGACTCGTACAACCAAACCATGACTCATGGTTTCCTTCCATTGTTAGCTGGTCTAGATTTCCAACTTTCTGATTCTCACCACGGTCACCTACCATGACTCGTTGTTTCCAACAATGAGTCGTAACTTGACTCGTGACATCATTCCTCCCTCACCAGTTTCAAACCATGAATGTATTCCATGACTCGTTGTTTCCTACAATGAGTGGTACCTTGACCTGTTACAACCTCCTACGACTCATACCATGGTTCATTGTCACTAGGCCAGAAGACTCTGCTGTTAACCACGACTCCTTACCCTGACTCATTACACCAAGCAATGAGTCTTACCTTAACTCGTTGGTCAATGATCTGATAACCAGTATCTCATCATGACTCTATCTACGACCTGTACCATGGTACAATAGCTCGTACCACAAGTTATCCTGAGAGAAAAATGCATATTTTCTACTGAATCTTCTTACATGTCTAGGGCTTGATTATAGGGATTTTTGGGGTCTTACATTATCTCCCCATTGGGAATATTTGTCCTTGAATGTAGAATTAGCATACTGAAAGGCTGGGTAAAGAAATGTAATCCCAAAACAGAACAACTGAAGCTGAAAACTGATAGAATGACTAACTCCAAACTAATACACATGACTGAACTGAATTCATGAAACAAACATACATGCTATGACATGAAGGAAACTTAGAGACATGAACTTGACATGAAATTGAATATAGTACTAAGGATAAAGTTGATACCTCATGCTGGAACTGAGCCGGAAGGGAAAAGATGCAGATATCTAGCCATCATATCTTCTTTAGCTTCCCATGTAACTCCCTTAACAAGCTGATTTCTCTACAACACCTTTACTGAAGCTACTTCCTTGTTTCTCAACTTTTGAACCTGACGATCGAGGATCTCAACTGGAACCTCCTTATATGTAAGGCTATCCTTCATACCTATGTTCTCCACCAGAACAACTAAGACTTGGTCACCGATGCATTTCTTTAATAGAGATACATGGAAAACTGGATAAACTGAAGCTAACTCTGCTGGTAGCTCCAACTCATATGACACATTGCCAACTCACCTCAAAATCTTTTAGGGACCAACTATCAGGGACTAGGCTTCCCTTTCTTTCTGAACGTCATCATTTCCTTCATGGGAGACACCTTCAGAAATACCCAATCACCAACCTCAAACTCAAGCTCTCTCCACTATCATCCGCATAAGATTTCTGATGACTCTGAGTTGCTCAGCCTTTCTCTAATAAGCTGAACCTTCTCCATGGAATCACGAATTGAATTTGGCCCTATCAATGAATACTTATCTCCTCAAACCATCTAATTGGTGATCTAAACCTTTGCCCCTAAAGAGCCACAAATGGAGCCATCTAAATACTGGAGTGATAACTATTATTGTAAACAAACTCAATGAGAGGAAAGTGATCATCCCAACTACCATTGAAATTAATCACACACACTCTCAACATGTACTGAAGAGTTTGAGTGGTCCGCTTGGCCTGACCATCTGTCTATGGGTGAAAAGCTTCTAAGCTTTACCTGAGTACCAAGTCCTTTCTTACACGATCACCAAAACTGAGTACCCCTATCTGAGATAAAGAACAAAGGAACTTCATGAAAGTTAGATAACTCTTGAATGTACAATCTAGCATAATCCTTAGCTGAATCGGTCGTTTTTACCAGTAAGAAGTGAGTTGATTTGGTGAACCTGTCCACAATCACCCATATAGACTCATACTATCAGCATGGACGAGGCAAACCTATAATGAAGTCCATATTTATCTCTTCCCACTTCCAAGTGGGGATGCTGATATCCTGAAGCATACCTCTAGGTCTTAATGCTCAACCTTCACCTGCTGGTAATTCGGACACTTAGCCACAAACTCCGCTATGTCCTTCTTCATGCCATTCCACCAATATACTTTCTGTAGATCATGGTACATCTTAGTTGCACCTGGATGGATAGAGTATCAAGAGCCATGATCCTCACTCAACATTCGCTCTCTCAAGTCATCAATAGCCAACACGTGCAATGGGCCCTGATATAAGAGTGCACCATCTCCCCCTTGGGAGAAGATCTCCACCTTCTGACTTTGGACAACTTACTTTAGCTTCACTAGAATAGTATTCTCATCTTTCCTAGCTTTGACTTCCATAACAAGATTCCGACCCATTCTAAAAAATTACACCACCATCTGCCGAATTTGTAAGGCGAACCCCCAAACAAGCAAGCCTATGGACATCCTTTACCAACTCCTTCATCCCATCCTCCACATGAGACACACTCTCCATGGATAGCCTATTAAGAGCATTCAACACTATATTTTCCTTTCCCGAAATATAAAGGACACTCATGTCATAGTCCTTGAGAAGCTCTATCCATCTTTTTTACTACAAATTCAGGTCATCTTGTGGTCTGTGTACACATCCACATGTACCCACAAGTAGTATCTCCAAATCCTCAAAGAAAACACCATGCCTGCCAACTCTAAGTCATGCGTCGGGTAATTCTTCTCAGGAGTCTTAAGCTGTCTAGAGGTATACATAATGAAATTACCATGTTGCATCAATATACAACTAAGACCAACCCTAGAGGCATCACAATACAAAACAAAACCATATGTGCCCTCTAGTAGGGTCAAAACTGGGTGAGGTGAGTTGAGTCTTTAACTCCTGAAAACTCTTCTCACAAGCATCAAACCACTAAAACATGACCTTCTTTTGGGTCAACTTAGTCAATGATTCCACAATGGATGAAAATCCCTCAATGGACCTCCTGTAGTAGCCAGCTAAACCTAAGAAGCTCCTAATATCCGTAGGACTAACTGGTCTAGGCCAATTTTTCATTGCCTCGATCTTTTGAGGGTCCACCTACACATCCTTGCTAGAAACTACATGGCCCAAAAGATACCACCGATTTTAGCCAAAACTCACACTTGCTGAATTGGGAAAATAGTTGGAGATCCTTGAGAGTCTGCAACACAATCCTTAAATGATCGACATGCTCCTCGCTCAGAGAGTATATGAGAATATCATTTATGAAGACAAATCATGAACATATCCGGATACTGCTTGAATATGTTGTTCATCAAATACATAAAAGCTATAGGAGCATTTGTTAGTCCAAATGACATAACTACGAACTCATTGTGACTGCATTAAGTCCTGAAGGCTGTCTTTGAAATGTCACTCTCCCTAAATCTGAGTTGATGGTATTCGGATCTGAGGTCTATCTTTGAGAAGCACTTAGCACCTTGATGTTGGTTAAACTGGTCATCAATCCTCGAGAGGGGATACTAATTCTTGATTGTTACCTTTTTCAACTGTCGATAATCAATGCACATTCTAACTGGAGCACCCCATGGAGATTTGCTAGTTTTGATGAAACCCTTATCTAGGAAATCTTTCAATTGTTCTTTCAACTCCTTTAGCTAAACTAGAGCCATTCTGTAGGGAGGAATGGATATGGGTTTGGTATCAGGGGGAAGGTCAATACCAAAATCAATCTCCTTCTTGGGAGGGACTCCTAGAAGATCATTGGGGAAAACCTCTGGATACTCAAATACAATAGGAACTAACTAAAGAGTAGGGTTCTCGGACATAAAATCCTTGACCCGAACTAGATGGTACACATAGCCCTTAGAGATTATTTTTTGGCCTTAAGATAGGAGATGAAGTGACCTATAGGAACAACCGAACTATCCTTCCACTCTAGAATTGGTTCACCGGAAAATCGAAACTCTATCGTATGGGTTCTATAATTTATCGAAGAAAAGCAAGTACACAACCAATCCATACCAAGATAACATCAAAATGGTCATGTATAACTCTACTAGGTCGGTTGAGGTGACTTTCTAAAGGACTGTGATAGAAAAATTTTTGTATTCCCTTCGAGCTATAACTGACTCACCGATTTGAGTAGAGATTGAGAAGGGTTCTGATATGTTTTTGGGTTTGACTCTAAAACTACTAGAAATATAAGGAGTCACAAGAGATAAGGTAGCCCCTCGATCTAATAATGCATACAAATCAAGATGGAATACTTGTAACATACTAGTGACCACATCAGGAGAGACCTCCTGCTCCGGATAAGATAGTGCATAGAACATGTTCTAGCACTGGTCGCCACCAGTACTAGTGGTTGCACCCTACTGAGCTAAACATGATGGTGGAGCTGCTGAATTAGTGGCCCTGTCAAAACCTCTACCATGGCCCTGTTTGGCTAAAGGGCAATCTCTGAGCATGTGTCGGGGCTTCTCACACCTGAAGCACGTGCCTGAACATGTTATGCACTCACCATTGTGTCTCCTATCATATCTCCAACAAACTAGAATACGGGGTTCTTCTTACATGCTCTCCTAACCTCTAAAGCATGACGCTCTACCCCTCTGATCACGTCTAGGTCTGGATAGAACATTGGTTGATGACTGCGCTAGGGCTAATGACCTATGGTGAAACTGGAGATGATGTTCGCCGCTGGACCTCTACTGGGAATGGCCCTCTTGGCCTTTGTTTACCTCTCCTTCATCTGCTTCGCCTCAATCTCCTTGGCATATATGACCAACCGGGAGAAATCAATGTCATTGATCAACATGGTAGTCCTGCACTCCATGACTAAAAAATCTGCCACTCCATTCACAGACCTGCTCACACAAGCCCTAGGATCAGGAACCATCTCTGGTGCATACTTGGACAACCAGGTAAACTACAAAGAATACTCCTAGATAGTTTTGTTGTTCTACTTCAATTTGAGGAACTTCGCCGATTTTGCCTCTGTCAACTCCTTAGGGAAGAACCTATACAAGAAAGTAATCACAAACTCATCCCAACCCATGGGAACTGCTCCAACTTCTTTACTATCCTTCCACTAACGGAACCATATTTAAGTTGGTAGGAGGCTAAATCTGCACTTTCCTCTCCATCACCCCCATAATTTGGGTGATCTTATACACCTCCTCAAGAAACTCATGCAGGTCATCATCCACCTTTAACCAAAGAAACTCAGGTGGATTTATCCTGAGAAAGTCTCGCACTCTCGCCGCTGCTACGTTCCCATTTTGGGGAAGATGGGCCACTGCCAACTGGTTGACGTGGGCAGTCATGGCTTGTGGCAACATCTGAAATGTCGCTTTGAACTCGGCATGAGTGACCTGCTTGGGAAAAGGGAAAAGGGTCTGCTGGTGCTAATGGGGCTTGTTGATGCCTATCTCCATTACCATTGCGATGGCCATTTCCATTGCAATTTCTTCTACCATTAACTCAGTGTGGAAATATATTTTTGTAAATGCATATAGCACGAGTTAGAGAAATAGAAAGGTACTTCATCGCACGACATAGACCATGAAAAAAGGGAAATTTTTTAAAATGTCTTGTAGCCTCTCCCCCATAAGTGTGGCACGTTTCAAACCCATGAAAAAGACTCTACTTAACGCGGCTTTCAGAAACCCTAGGACATAACTAACCTTTAATCTGATACCAAGTTTGTCGTGACTCGAGCATTGGCCTAGACCGAGACATGATACCTACAACCACGAATGGCCCTAAGTTAACCCATGACACATACATAAAAATTCAAGAGCATAACTAAAATAGAAATTAAAGACAACATGAATAAGCAGAAGTCCAAAATATAACAAAGGCCATAAATGGAGTTAACACTCGAGAAGCTGAATCATCTACATATTGTTTGAGAAGCCTCTAAAACACTTGATGAGTTGATGGGACAACACCCCAAACCATCTCGCTAGAGTCTGAAAAATTGAAATAACACTCAAAACATAACTACTAATGTTCGGTGCGTAGTATGGGTATTATAAAACCGACACGCAAGTGCACGTGGTCGAACAAGTAGTAAGTGGCTTTAGTAAGCCAAGTATCGATCCCACAGAGACTTGGGATAAGTGCAATCTGCTCAAGTATACTATATTTTTACTTCTAAATATGATGACAACTAAACAACCAAAAATTGAATAATTTGATTTATAAATTTTATACTAAACTACAAACAATTATCTACTTTGAATATGGACTATGGATAAAAGCATGCCGAGGATAAAGAACATGCAATGAAACTGATTATCATCATAAATTGGTTCATCTTTTCTTCCAGTTGCTAGCCAAGAACAATTGCCAAGAGATTAAAACTCTCGTATTTAATCTCACTTAAGAATCATGAACCATCCGTCTACATTTCTGTGATCAAATGCAATTCATGTTCTAGACATACAATTCCGGTTCCTAAATTGACTAATACGGCTTTCAAGTATATTTCTATCAGGAAAGCACATCAAAACTCAATTTTCCCAAATCAAGTAAAGAACAATATCCTATTAATTCACAACTTTCCAATTCCGTGCTCTCTCGAGTGAAATCGGACTTTTTAGATGTACATTAATATAGGTCACACACCAATGCAGTAAGAACAAGAATTAATAGAACAACATGGAAGAAAAAGATGAAAAACCATATAATCAATAATCAAAATTCATCACAAGTGTTCATAACCTCAGCAAGGAAGGGAATTAGCCACTCATTTGTGGATTAATCATCCTAAAACAAGTGTTAATCATACAAACAATTGAATTAGAGAAGAAAGAAAGAGAGAAAAAACCCTGAACTTTTCGTCCCTCAACTGCCTGTAACCCACGTCCTTGCTCCACCAAGTCTGAATTATGAAAAATACACTTAAGTGTTCTATTTATACTAGTGGGAATTTTTCCCGGAATAATGAGCAACGTGTCACGGAGTGCATCGCGAAGCACTGCCTCCGTGACACGCCATGAACGGGGACCCTCACTGGAATTGGGGGTTCGGGAAATCAAACACCAATGTGGCACGGCATGCAACGCGGAGGCTAGCCACCATGCCACGGAGCAGTCGCGACCCTCCACTAGAAATTGATGAATTTTCACCCTCCAGGCAGAATGCCTCCGCGATGGCAGCGTGACACGGCTCCATCGCGGAGCCCCTTTAATTTGTGCAGTCCAATACCTTTTTCCTTGCTCGATTCCAAGTCCAACTCCGATATCATCCAACATGCAGTTTAGCTCCTCGAAATCACATTTTACCTACAAAACAATGCTAATCATGTTGGTTAGTATAAATTCACATTTTATTACCAATTACATGAAAACGTATACACATTGCTAGATAAACAAGGCGAAAATGGTACTTTTGAGTATCACTTGGGCATATAAATCTTCCCAAGATCACTTACCCCACACTTAAATCCTTGTTCGTCCTCGAACAACAAACATACAATTCATGCAATTTACATCCCAACCTTAGCTACTATGGTGCGACAATTTAAGCTATGGTCATACCGATCATTTAATATTGCAAATCATCAAGAAAACATGCATGGTCTTAACAATGCAATGACCTTCAATACATTAAGACTTCCTAGACTTTAAGAATCGACTCTCGATATCGGAAAACTCATGCAAATCAGCTAATCGAGATATCCGACACGAAAATCAGTCTTTCCTCAAGCGTGTGCCCTCACAACTCAAGAGAATCTTCCCCTTTTTGCTCATGTGACACACACATTCAAGTAGGGGCATGTAAAAACAATTTCACTCTCTCTCCCAAAAGAATTCACATGCATCATGTCATGACCCATAAGCTTGCCCTTAGTGTATTACTCCACTAATATAAAGAAATGCAATGTAAGATCACGTAGGACTTTAATGGGTTGTAATGGAAGCTATGGAACTAATATATATTGAATTAGCCAATAATAGCCACTAGTATCCTTAATCGCCTTTTCAACACATTCCCATCAACTCATGGACATTGTTTCTCTTATTTTTCTTTTTTCATCATCCCATTCTTGATGATTTACTTTAGTATGGCCCATTTCATTAAGCACACTTGACACAATAACAAAGATTATTCATGCACCTTCATTATCGTCAATTTATAGCAGTGCACCTTCAACCTTTTCTTTTCTTTCCTCACTCTGCTTTTCTTTTTCTTTTCACCATTCTCACTCTTTGACACTTTGGGAAAATTATTTTCTCTTCTTAAGTGCTTAAGAGTTTTGTATAGACTTTACGGCTAATGAAAAGAAAGAATTAAGCTCGGTTTATACTTTTTGGACAAAAGAAAGAAATAATCGGCTAAAGGCTCAAAGGGCTGACTAGGGTATACAATCACAGAAAGGGGGAGTATGACAAGAAAAAAATAGAAACTCTCGGTTAAAACAAAGAAATGCCTACGTCCTTTCCTACAATACACCTCCTTCATTTCGTTTCGTACACACACCAGGCAAGTTCTAGACACTTCACAATAGCATGGAATCATAATACCTCACTTCACACTTTATGCACATGCTCGATTCAAGATGTATTCACAGACTCCTCAATCAACTAATTACATGAATTCAAACATTAAGCCTCAATCACACCGAATCGAACTCTACAGCCTAGGTATCTCAACATATTTACAAGATTGCATGCTTTCATACGAATCACCTTTGCATTTTGAATATCAGCACAACACACAACCACAAATTCACAACCATATAATAACTACAGGTTCCGGGATGCAATCCACCAAAGAAAACAAAAAATAATTGGAGAAAAAAAACTACTCCTACCGACTACATTTCCCTTAAGACGGTCATCATCCATCCATCATAGGGAACGGTCACTAACTAAGACGTCGGTTCAATGGGACCCTTCACGGTAAAAGAACCAAAAACAAACGCCGAGAAACCCAAAATTAAAAAAAAATTGAAAAATTTTGCAAAACATGATCATTTCGATAAGCCAAAAAATATTTACAAAATTTTTTTACCGAATCAGCTGGCAACATTCAACAACACACATCAATTCCACAAATATTTATAAATACAGAACAAATTGAAAATTCACAAACACAGGGACACACAACATACAAAAATACAGAGGAGAACATACAAGCAAACCAACCCAGCCCAGGACCTAACTACTCCCACCCCACACTTAAATCGAACACTGTTCCCAGTGTTCACAAAAATTAAATAGCACAAAATCAGGTGGTGGAACTCCCTGATCGGTCAAAGTATTCCACTTCTTCATCAGGTGTTGCTGCCTCATCTCCCATGTCCGAGTCGCCTCCGTCGTCGTCATCAGACTCCACATCGGAGTCCTCCCGACGTGTCTCCTCGTCCGTAGGGACATCATCGTCTGTGGGCTCTACAAAGGCTGGCCCCACTCGGCATAGAGCCCTAGCGTTTTTGCCAAACGGGTAATCTAGCTCGAGCTGCCATAGCTCCTCCTCCGTGGCTGGTCTCCCACCTATCCTGAGCTGGAGCATTTGCATCCCATACATCCGCGGCATGTGCTGGTCATCACGAGCATGTCGCTCGCCAAGTGTCAGCACTGGCCCGTGGGTGGTGTCGGGAGCCTTAGTTTTGGTCACATCCAAGGCCCGCCGCTCCAACTGCGGGATATAATCGAGGGCCTCCTCCTCAACATCGAGGCCCCGGAGAAAGGTGGTGACTAGTCCACCGAAACCATACCTGTGGCCCTGGTGCAATCGAGCTCTCTTCATGGCGTATATAATAACCGCCCCGACATTAATCTCCAGCCCTTTCATCAGGGCGTATACCAGGCAAACACGGTCCCGGGTCACATCAGTCATGTGTATCCCCGGGATTAGGCACGAGCAGACTATCTTCAGCCAGATTCGGGCTTCCCTATTCATCTGAGAATATGGCAGAGTCTGGTGGTAGCCCCTTTCCTTGTGCCTACTCCATTTAGCTATAGATCGATCCCCACACAGTGTGCGTATTATGTCAGCATACGGTGGGGTAATGTTCAGCTGTCTAAGAACGTGGGCATCTGTGTCCCGTGCTCCGATGATGGCATTGAGTTGGTGGGGTTCCAGAGTGACTATCTGCCCTCGGATCTTGATGGTGTGGCTTCTGATTGACGGGTTCTAATTAGCATAGAACTCTCGGAACATGTGCAGGTTGCATTCTTTAGGCTCCTGAAATATGAAACCGAGCCCAGCTGCCTCGATCCGGTGAACCATTCTGGGGAACTCTTGTGCTAATGGCTCCCGTGCTATATGCTCCTCGGGGAAATATTTGTTCTCCTTGTGCTTGGCATACCACTTTTTCCCCTCGTCAGTCACCCATCTCATTCCGTATTGGCGGCGCTGGCCACGTGGAACTGCTGGTGCAGCTGGGACTGCTGTGCCCAGTCTGAGTCTTTTCCTTCCGGTGCCTGAAGTTGATGCACCCTTCCCTTTATCTTGCCTGCTTGCCATTTTGCCTGTCAATACAAGTAAACAAGCTCAATGTCAAGCTAAATGAATATTAACTTCGGCTAAGGTCGGGTTACGCTAAATTTACCCCACACTTAGTCCTTAGCTACAGTTACGATACTACGGCAAGAATAACTTTATTTACACCAAACAACCAACTATACAATCATGCTTAGAGCGTTCAAATGAAAATTCAACGGTATAACTTCTGCGTACTACTCAGACTTCATACAGCTAATACCAATCACTACCATCACTAGCATTTTGACCATCGCACTTAGCAAAGAAAAACAACGAAACAAAAACAACAACAAAAGTTCTATATAAATGAACCTATACAACCAACCAAGTTTGAACACATTTCAACATTTTCTCCAAACCCGAGAATTCGTCGTCTATTAATCATTCAAACAATTTTTACAATGATTCAACCCATTCAACACGTATAACCCGGCATACAATTCATGATTTCAACACATTACCCACTTCACATTCAACAACGAGCCCTAGAATTGATTTCTTCCATCAAATTCGAATAATTCATGCAATCGACAAGTTCAAACAATCAAAACGATATTCTGAACATTTATCAATCAACAAATAACTCGAATTCATGCTTAATTTCGAATAAAATCGACAAAAACTTGAGAGAGAATCGGAAACCATACCTTGTAGTTGAATAAGCGAAGAAAACTTGGTAATTTGTTGCCTTAAGCCGTGGCACGTTGATGGGAGAGGGGTTTTGGGACGTTTGGTCGCGGAGGAAAATGAAAATGAGGGGAAAAGGGGAGTTTTCGGGGTTTAAAAAGTAGAAAAACACGCGGGTCACCCGGCAACCCGGTGTGACCCGTCACAATTTACACAGCAACGTGTCACGGAGTGCATCGCGGTGTACTGCCTCTGTGACACGGAGCCATCGCGATAGCTTTCTGGAAATTTTTAAAATTTCCGGGTTATACCTCAACGTGTCATGGAGGGTAACGCGGAGGTCCTCCTCCGTGACACGGAGCTATCACCCCAGCTCACTGTCTTCTACATTTTATTAATTTTTCATACCTTGCCTTTTCCTTCACGATTCTGTGCACATTTTTCTCCGTTTGACCTGAAAATCATCTCACTAAACAAAATTGGTTAGCATAATAGGTTTCACCTAACTAACAAAAAAAAATACTAACTAAAATGAAAATTTTTTTAATAAATCAAGAAAAAGAAAAAGTAAAATCTATTTATACTTTACAAGATGAAAGAAAAAAAGAAATTTTTTTTTCACGGGTTGCCTCCCGTGCAGTGCCTGGTTTACCGTCTCGGCTCGACGTCATTTAAGCTCAATTGTCTGCTAGGGTGATAGACGATTTCTCTTGATCATTGTCCTCCCCCCAGTAGTGCTTACACCTATCCGGTGGTCTTCCCATTAACTCTCGGGAATGCTTCATCTGCTTAGCATTACCATGATCAATAACATTGATCACCGAGAGTTCTTCATGCACCATCGGGAGATTGGGTGCTTTGTACACATCGAACACCTCTACCTTGTCGTGTGCTCGCATTGTCAGTTGCCCCGCAGCTACGTCGATTAATGCTTTCCCGGTTGCCAAGAAGGGTCGTCCCAAAATAAATGGGACTTTCGCGTCTGGTTCAAAATCCAGAACAATAAAATCTACCGGGAAAATTAGGGAGCCCACTTGCAGTAGAACATCCTCAACAATGCCATCCGGCCTAGCTAAGGATCGATCCACCCACTGCAAGATTACGGTTGTAGGTCTAGGACTCCCTAGACCCACCTTTCTGAATACCAAAGATGGCATCAGATTTATGCTTGCTCCCAGGTCACACAATCCACGAGCTCAGATGCTCTGCCCAATAGTAAGCTGGATAGTAAAACTTCCAGGGTCTTTTGGCTTTGTGGGCAGTCTATTTTGGATCCGGGAAGTGCACTCCTATATTAAAGCCACCGTGGCATACTCAGTCAAACGACTTTTGTTTGCCACGATGTCCTTTATGTATTTGGCATATTTAGGCACTCCCTGCAAGACATCAACAAGAGGTAAGTTAACATGTACCTGTTTAAGAACCTCCATGAATTTCTTGAAACACGCCTCCTCTTTGTGTTTCTTGAGTCGTTGAGGGAACGGGGGTGGAGGTCTTTCTGATTCAGCTTCTTTGGTCTTCCCCCTTTCCGAACTTTGCTCCCCCTCAACTTCTGCTGCTCCCGAATTTTGAGGTGGTCTTTCTGGTTCCACCTCTTTCAGCTGCAAACCACTCCTTGTGGTCACTGCATTTACCTGCTTCGGATTCGGATCCGTGTCGCTCGGCAGTCCTCCTCTGGGCCTTGTATTTTGGGCACTAGCAAATTGCCCAAATTGATACTCAAGAGCCTTGGTCACTAACTGATTGTTTTTCACTTCGGCTGCCAATTTAACATAGTCAGCCTGCAATTGCGCTTGGTTAGCGATCATGGTCTTGAACATCTCCTCAATGCTGGGTGATGGTGGTGGAGGAGGTGCATTGTTATTTCTGAATTGAGATTGGTAGTTCTGTTGCCCTCCTTGGTTCCTTTGCACACCCTGACCCGAACTTTGGCCTTGATTGTTGTTGCTACCCCATGAAAAATTTGGATGGTTCCTCCAATTTTAATTGTAGCTACTCCCATACTGCTGATGATTTCTTTGTGCATTCCCCACAAAGTTTACTGAATCAGGATTGGCTCCATAGCACTCAGCTGAGTGCTCACTGCTTCCACACACTTCACACCACAATTGCTGGACTGCATTAACTGGAGCTGAAGGCTGGTTCAATGCCATGTTGCTGAAGTGGTTGTTCAATTGATTTTGCAAGGTGACTATTTGTGCAGCGATAGCCGTAAACCCATCCACTTCAAGCACCCCTGCTGCTTTCCTTGTTCCACCTCATGATGAATCAGCATTCCTTTCTGGATTGCCTTGTGAAATCTGGTTTAGCAAGGTGTACAGCACCTCATAAGTCTTTTCCAGCGCTTGCCCTCCAGTTGCTGAATCTAGCAATATTTTGGTATGGGGTTCCAAATCCTCAATAAATGTGTGCACCAACACGTCATTGTACTGATGATGATGAGGACAGTCCCGCAACATGGATTTAAATCTCTCCCAGGCTTGATATAAATTTTCTCCCTCCCTCTGTTTGAAACTTAGAATTTGACTTCTAAGTCTTGTTGTTTTGCCAGAGGGAAAAAACCTTATCAAGAACTTTCGTGCAAGATCATCCCACGTTGAAATAGAATTTGGTGGCTCAGCTTTCAACCACCTCTTGGCTTCTCCAAGTAATGAGAAAGGAAATAATGTAAGTCGAACATAATCAGGTGACACTCCAGCGGGTATATAAGTGTCACTTATCTCCAAAAAGTTTTGGAGATGCTGTTGTGGGTCTTCATGAGGGAGACCGGAAATTGCCCGCTTGTGTGCAACAATTGCACTATATTTTGCTTGAGTTCAAATCTCCCTCCAGGCTCTGGTTTGCGGATATTGGATGTAACATTGTTGGCATGTGGGATTGCCACCTCGCGAACCGGCCTTGCTGCTGCTTCTTCGGGCACTAACACTGCCCTTACTACCGGTGGATTTTGTTGCTCCATAATGGTCTGTCTGAGCAACTGCAGCTTTCTTTGTAGAGCTTCTCTCCGTTTACTGTGAAATATACGTTTAGGCTCTATATAAGATTCCACCAGCTCTTTGTCTCTTGCCAGTGTTCACAGCAATTAAGTCTGCAAAATACAGGCTAAGACCATGTTGTCAACACTTAAGAGAAGAAAATAAAAATACAGTAAAATTAACACTTGATACAAATTCACCAATTACCAAGTCCCCGGCAACGGCGCCAAAAACTTGTTCGGTGCGTAGTATGGGTATTATAAAACCGACACGCAAGTGCACGTGGTCCAACAAGTAGTAAGTGGCTTTAGTAAGCCAAGTATCGATCCCATAGAGACTTGGGATAAGTGCAATCTGCTCAAGTATACTATATTTTTACTTCTAAATATGCTGACAACTAAACAACCAAAAATTGAATAATTTGATTTATAAATTTTATACTAAACTACAAACAATTATCTACTCTGAATTTGGACTATGGATAAAAGCATGTCGAGGTTAAAGAACATGCAATGAAACTGATTATCATCATAAATTGGTTAATCTTTTCTTCCAGTTGCTAGCCAAGAACAATTGCCAAGAGATTAAAACTCTCGTATTTAATCTCACTTAAGAATCATGAACCATCTGTCTACATTTCTGTGATCAAATGCAATTCATGTTCTAGCCATACAATTCTGGTTCCTAAATTGACTAATACATCTTTCAAGTATATTTCTATCAGGAAAGCACATCAAAGCTCGATTTTCCCAAATCAAGTAAAGAACAATATCCTATTAATTCACAACTTTCCAATTTCGTGCTATCTCGAGTGAAATCGGACTTTTTAGATGTACATTAATGTAGGCCACACACCAATGCAGTAAGAACAAGAATTAATAGAACAACATGGAAGAAAAAGATGAAAAACCGTATAATCAATAATGAAAATTCATCACAAGTGTTCATAACCTCAGCAAGGAAGGGAATTAGCCACTCATTTGTGGATTAATCATCCTAAAACAAGTGTTAATCATACAAACAATTGAATTAGAGAAGAAAGAAAGAGAGCAAAAACCCTGAACTTTTTGTCCTTCAACTGCCTGTAACCCACATCCTTGCTCCACCAAGTCTGAATTATGAAAAATACACTTAAGTGTTCTATTTATACTAGTGGGAATTTTTCCCGGAATAATGAGAAACGTGTCACGGAGTGCATCGCGGAGCACTGCCTCCGTGACACGCCGTGAACGCGGACCCTCACTGGAATTGGGGGTCCGGGAAATCAAACACCAACGTGGCACGGCGTGCAACGCGGAGGCTAGCCACCGTGCCACGGAGCAGTTGCGACCCTCCACTGGAAATTGATGAATTTTCACCCTCCAGGCAGAATGCCTCCGCGATGGCAGCATGACACGGCTCCATCGCGGAGCCCCTTTAATTTGTGCAGTCCAATGCCTTTTTCCTTGCTCGATTCCAAGTCCAACTCCGATATCATCCAACATGCATTTTAGCTCCTCGAAATCACATTTTACCTACAAAACAATGCTAAACATGTTGGTTAGTATAAATTCACATTTTATTACCAATTACATGAAAACGTATACACATTGCTAGATAAACAAGGCGAAAATGGTACTTTTGAGTATCAGTTGGGCATATAAATCTGCCCAAGATCAACTAACTGTCCTCTAAAAAAAGTAAGGGTTGGACTGGACTGAAATGGGAGCAAGTTATCGGCGAGACTGAGATGGATCACCTGAACTTATATTATGAGATGATATACCATAGAGTATGCGGTCAGTACTCGGATTGTACTAAGTATGTAAGTATGTAGAACATGCCTATTAAAACGTTAGTTGAAATCATGCATATAAATCAAACGATCATGAAAGTAAGGACTGCATGCTGAAAACATTATTTGAGATATACATAATCATAAGCTGGTCATCATAACTGAACATAGTGACCCAAGATTTAGAAATAGAAATCATATGATTTGTCATAACTGAAATCATAAGTAAAAGCTCATAAATTGATCATTGGGTCAAATCTGCTATAAAACATAATATCATAAGTCATGAACTTGAGTAACTGAAATCATGAGGAACAATGGGATACATTTCATAACCGACACCATCATGATAAAGCTTACGTGACGGTCCAACTGTGACACTCAAGTAGGAAGAGCCATCCAAAATCTTGCCAGGGCAACGACACTAAACCATGATATAGATATCAAAATGAGGCCCTTGGGGCGGGGGAAAACACTCTTGAGAGGTCAAAAGGATATAAATGTACGTTGTGGCGTAGTTATGAAATCATGGAACCTCAGAAACCCAAGCCTAATCGGTGCTAGACACCACTCCAAAAACATGCATATAGCTCACATTGTTTTTCAACAAAGCTGATATCATATTATCAAAACATAGCTTGAGTATGAACATTGGGAGTGTTGATGTTACACCATGTAAGTTTCTAGTGTTTAGTCGGCCTATTCGCATGTTGGTTGAGAGTTTTAGAGTGCCATACGTGCGAGGAAAGGGCCCGGGGAAAGGTTGAATGAGTGCCAAGTTGGGATTTCGCGAGAGGAGGCCGAACCAAGCTGCCCAGAGGGGAAAAGTGGCGCGGAGCAGAATTAGCGCATTAGCCACGTGGCGCGGAGCAGAATCAGTGCATTGAGAAACATGCCACATTTCCTTGTATTATTCTTCAAGTATATATAGGCCTCACCCTTAGATTTCATGATATTTTTCATGCATAACTCGACCAACAGAGAATAGAGACGAAGGAGAATTAAAATTTTCATCCGATTACGCCGCTAAACGCCGTCCAAATACAAATTAACCTCGGGTATCGAAGTATAAGGCTACAGGGAGCATTTCTATGGAGTTAGTTTCGTGAAATTCGCCTGGCGAATCGTCATCCCGCCGAGCCAAAGTTATTGGAATTGGTCCAAACTAGTGCCAATACAATCCCATGCTTAAAGTAAGTATATCTTCCTTCTAGATTCTGGAGAAATTACAAGTTTTTTATCGTCTTTCGATAAGTTGAAGTATAGACAGTATATATATATATAAGTTATTGTTTTCTTCAAATATAGTAATGAAGTTAGCCCTATTCTTCCGTTAATATGATTACAGTTGGGAAGAACAAATGAATACCAGTCGAACCTTGCTAATTAATAGGTAAATAGCGAACGAGGTATGTTAAGGCATTTTCTTTTGGTAAGTTAGTTTCTTCAGCATAGTAATCTAGTATAAATTCCAATACAGCATGTCAAGAGTATGTTATGATGTCTAGTTGTTATTGTCAGTCGAGACTCATAATTTGTATTATTTTGGGCAGGATTATACTTGTATAGCTTCTGTGACCACCCCGGGGTTAATAGCTGTGTCGACTCGCCCGCTAGGGGTGAGGATACGTCGCTCTACAGAGTGGCATGCCATCCGCAAGGGACGAAGATGGGAATCTAGATCCTCATATTTGTCATGGTTGGCCTTATACACACCCCCGCTGAGCTCTTACTCCCGGGATGTAGAAATTAGGAGTCCTACGGACTCAGGCAGAGCTATAGTCAAGGGCCGAGCGGGAGCAGTTGCAGACCCAAGGGATCGGCAGGATGCTTATAGCTAATAGTTGACTCAGTATGGCCTGGATAGGGTTATATATATTGAGGTGTACTCACTAGGGCTAATGGAGGCCCAGGTGGGTTGTTCTATGTTGATTGTACCTTGCGGCTTATGGGGGCCAGGTAAGGTTTATGTTGCTTTAGTTACTGATAGTTAGACAGTAGGAAGCCTCATTTGTCAGCTATGAACCCTTACCCTCCTTATCACAATTATGTTTAGTCCTGATTTCACTACTTCAGTCATTTTCAGTCCGTTTTCTTTACTTCAGTTATTATCAGTTCTACTTCTTACTTTCAGTCATTTAAAGTTATTGCTTTACATACTCAGTACCTGTGGTACTGACGCCCTCTTCTGGGGCACTGATTTTCTTACCTGCAGGTGTAGATAGACGAGGAGAAGGTCCCTCGTAGTTCTAGTCAGTCGTATAGAGCCATCAGTTCCTTTCATCCAGAGCTTGTCTGATAGAGGTTTACTTCTTTTGGTTGTACAGTATGGGTAGGTCGGGCCCTGTCTTGACCATATTATTACTCCTAGAGGCTTGTAGATTGCATTACTTCCCTGTGGTTAGATGATATCAATTGTGTGGGGCCCATATGCATTTTAGATTATGTGTGTTGGTCGTGTGGGGCCCTATCTTGATGTTGATTGGTGGCCTTGTAAGTCTTAGCTCTGCTTAGCATCTGATCTTACCTTTTAGTTATAACTAGATATCATGGTGGCCTTGTCCGCCCCCGTAGGACTCCCTATAATTTTTTGTTTCTGGTTAGCTGTTTATTTTCACATGTTCCTATAGGCCTTGTCGGCCGGGGGTTGTATTTACAGCCGCTATATAGCTCGTTGTTTTCTTGATTCTAGAGTTAGAGTCAGCCCTGCACTAGAAGTGCTTAGGCTCAGTCAGCTCAGTAGTTCAGGTCCTAGTAGGGAAATAGGTGCCAGTGATGCCTCCCATGGTGGGGTGTGACAATCTTGGTATCAGAGAAGGTTGTATCCCAGGGAGTCCGCAAGTCGTACTAAGTAGAGTCTTGTCTATGGATGTGTTGTGCACCACATACTATAGGCAGGAGGCTGCTAGGCATGATAGGATGGTTACTCTTCCTTCTTATTCAGTCGTGTTATACAACGGTACAGTATAGGGTTGAGTCCCTGAGCTCATTATACTCTTTTGATTAGAGAGAAATGTCGGATCAGTGACACCCTACGACAAGCAGGAGGTTAGATATAGCAGTAGGAGAGGGCACCAGCAGGGTGCCTCAGCCTCGCTCATAATCGACTCGATCTGAAGATGATAGGGAGGTATCATCTCGACCTCCCTAGCATTCTCCACCACGTCCGGAGCCGCTTGGGACGGCCGATGTGACGACATTGCCTCTGGTAGTTTCTTTACCCGTACCATCCGACCAGGAGGTCAGGAGCGTGGTGGTTATGCTAGCCTACATGATGGCTGCTCAGTGCCAGCCAGTGCCACCTACAGTTGTAGAGTCTTTAGGAGGGCCTGGTAGTTCAAGGGTCTGAGAGTTCCTAGCACTAAGTCCCCCGCAATTCACAGGGATAGATCGGACCGAGGACCCTCAGGACTTCTTAGACTAGATGAAGAGGATTTTCAGGGTGATGCATGCTACCCCCATAGAGTCAGTTGAGTTGGCGGTACTCCAGCTACGGGACATCGTTGTACTGTGGTATGAGAGTTGGGAAAGGTCTCGAGGGAGAGATGTTTTCCCTCCAACATGGCCCAGCTTCTCAGAGGCATTCTTGGATCATTACCTACCGGGGGAGATTCGACAGGCCTAGGTTGATCAGTTCTTACACTTGGAGCAGGGGTCGATGAGTTTTCAGGAATATGCCATGTGGTTTGATTCCTTGGCTCGATATGCGCTAGCTTTTGTGGACACAATGCCAGCCAGGGTACACCGCTTTATTATGGGGCTGAACCTAGAATATGTTGAGACCTGCATCACAGCTACACGACGAGAGGATATGTGTCACACCCCACCTTGGGGGGTATGACGGGCACCTGGTGCCTGCTAGACTCTGGGCTGCTAAACGGTCCAGCCTGAGCACATCTGGTGCTTTCGCTGACTCTGGCACTATTTCAAGAAAAGAACCGGCTATATAGCGGCTGTAAATACAGGCCCCGGCCGATTAGGCCTATAGCCACCTGTATAAAACTTCAGCTAACTAGAAACATACTTACAAAGGTGAAACCTATGCGGGCCGACAAGGCCACCATGCGGTCTAGTTATATGTAACTTAACAATAGAATACTGAATAGCTACGTGACCGACAAGGTCACCACTATTATCATACTATGGCCCCACACGGCCAACATAATCAACCAAACACATATATACATGCACGACCCCACACGACCGACTCCACTACCACAGGGAAACATCAGACTGCAAGCCTCTAGGAAGTAATAATAGAATGATCGGGACAGGGCCCCAACCTACCCAAACTGTAATAAAAAAGGAAATAGGAGCAACCTTCGACTGTCTAGCTCCGGAGGATAGGAGCTGACAACTCTGCTGACTGGATCACAAGGGATCGACTCCTCGTCTATGTGTACCTACAGGCAAGCAATGCAGCGCCCCCACTGGCGTCAGTACCACAGGTACTAAGCATGTAAAGCAAACTGAAATATACAACTGAAATGGGTAACAACAACAACATGACATATAAGCAGGAAGTAGCTGAGTCTATATGACTGAGGATAACTTGGGAGAGTTTACCTATTTTGTAACTAAACTGGGCGTACCTGAGGACGTGTCGTCCTACTGTCTATCAGCATCTAATAGCACATATAGATATACATATAAATACACACAATACCTGACCGACCCCCATAAGCCGGAAGGTGCCAACCAACAGAACAATCTATTTACCCCTACTCGGGTCTAAACCAACCAAAAATAAGTCACTCCACTCATCTGATAACTGTGAGCTCCTCCAACCGGCCCCCTTGGGTACGTAGCTCAGGCCTTGGCCTCTGACAATAAACTGTGAGTCCGAAGACTCCTGCCTCTGGGCGCAAGCGCTCAACGGGGTAATCTTCTACTATATCTGTGACTAAAACTGCCCCTGGGTGTAAACACGCAACAGGGTAATTTTATAAAAAATCTGTATCTGAAACTGCCCCCGGCCACAAGCGCACACAGAGTAATCTGCCCCTGTAAATAGGGTAATCTGGCTATGCGCAGAGCAAACTAAACTTCCCCTGTAAGCAGGGTAATCTGGACCGTATTATTATGGTGGTCGTCCATCATCGTCCTCTAGGCGGACGACATCGCCCAGCTAGTGGCAGTATCTGAATCTGGTATCGACACAGCTATAACCCAGGGGCCGCGGGGATGCTAAAGGGTGCCCACATGCCATAACAAGTCTCAACATGCAAAACACATACACAACAAGCATGCTCAAATGAAAAATACTAATCATATTCTCTTCTTTTATTTCAAGGCCAGTCCTTATTAAACAACTGATGCTATATTCTATTTTGCACTGTTTCTGATTGTTGGGCTAACTGCTACCTGGCCTTTATCTATTTCTGGGGCTATAACTGTATCTGGATCTATCTCGGTGTCTGGAGCTATTTCTATATCTGATTACTGATCTGGTTATATCTGGATATAACTCTATAACATAGAATATGCCATCTATAACTGGATATAGCTCAATGATATAAAATGTGCCATCTATTATCGGATACAGTCTTAATAAATGTAATGCATACTATCTGTAATCTTGCTAATTCATTATACTGCTTTTACAACTTTCATTCAGGATATTACGTAAGACATGCTGAGCTACTAGCGGATACCACATTACTATCTAAAATCATCTAACTATTTGTTATTCTGATTATCGCATGATACGTAATGATATACTAGCATGCTTGCTGAAAATTGTACTAAAATCGTTCCTATACGCTGGGTATCTGTTAATAGCCTTTATTCTATTTATTTTCTAGACTGTACTTCCTGGCTTGCCGAAAGAATAGCTTTACATACCTGGTTTCTGAGCACCCGACTGACCGATGTGATTTCCGTCAGTACTTCTGCTGTTTCTCCCAACTAAATTCATATACATGTCAATTAGAACTAAATACACCAATATTCTGAAAGAAAACACCACTTTTGATATATTTATAGCCTAAACATTGGCTTATCAAAAAACAGTCAAAAACTCGCTATTTCTCGAAAGTCCAGAAGGGAGAAATACTCACTTTAGGGATAGAAATATATTGACACTAGTTTGGAGCAATTCCACTTACCTTAGTTCGGTAGCACGATGATTTGCCGGCCGAATTTCGCGAAACTAAATCCGTAGGAATGCTCCTTACTGCTTAATACCTCGGTATCTAGATTTAATTTGAGTTTGGACCGCGTTTGACGGCGTAATCGGAAGGAAATTTCAATGGAATCTTCGTCCTCTCTGTTTTTCCCTCGACTTCTCTGGAAATTATATGAAATATAATATTTAAACCGAAGTGGAGGGCTTATATAGTTGGGCCTGGACAGGGCCAACGTGTCACGGAGCCAACGTGGAGGCTCCACCTCCGTTATACGTTGCCATCGCGGAAGGGCTCTGCCCCAGCTCCTTCCGCGATGGTTCGACAGGTTTCTCGTCTGGTCTTTTCCTGGGCCTTTTCCTAGCTTGTATGGCTTTCAAATACTCTTAACCAACACGCGAATAGGCCATCTATGTGTTGGGAATTTTACGGGGTATAACATTCTCCCCCCCTTAAGAAATTCGTCCTCGAATGTAAACTTTTATTTAGAGGACTTCTCAACTTACTCAACTTGTTTCTAGAAAAATTTTGGCAGAGTTTCCCCTGTAATATGGACTATCGCAAAAACCTGAAATGCAGAAAAGTCCCATACAGGTACTCCACATAATACTATAGTATTTAAATAACAGATTAAAATAGACCTTCTCATTTATATATACTATAAGGCACTGCATAAGATAATAGTACTAACATACCTGTCGCCTGACTAGGCTTGAAATAAATGAGGGTATCTGGTCTTCATATCTTCCTCCGCCTCCCAGGTCATCTCCTCTCAGTTCCTGTTACGCCACAATACCTTAACAAACGCAATATCTTTAGTTCTCAATTACAAATCTGTCTGTCTAAGATGGCTACTGGAACTTCTTCATATGCTAACTCTTCTGTGACCTGGACATCCTGAACTAGAACAACTGTGGAAGGGTCTCCTACGAACTTTCTTAACATAGATACATGGAATACTGGGTGAACAGATGCTAACTCTAGAGGCAAGTTCAATTCGTATGCAACTCGGCCTATTCTCCGCCGAATCTGATATGGCCCAATGAACCTCGGGCTAAGCTTGCCTCTCTTGCCAAATCTCATCACCTCTTTCATCGGAGACACTTTCAAATACACCCAGTCATCCACTGCAAATTCTATATTTCTGTGCCGCATATCTGCATAAGACTTCTGGCGGCTCTGAGCAGTCAGTAGGCGTTCCCTGATAAGCTTTATCTTCTCCTCTGACTGTTGAATGATGTCTGGCCTAATCAACGCTGATTCTCCCACTTCAAACCAGCCAACCGACGATCTGCATTTTCACCCATACAAGGCTTCAAAGGGCGCCATCTGGATGGCTGAGTGATAGCTATTATTATAAGCAAATTCAATTAACGGTAGACGTTCATCCCAGCTACCCCCAAAATCTAGTACACATTCTCGTAGCATATCTTCAAGCGTTTGGATAGTTCGTTCTGCTTGACCGTCTGTCTGAGGATGAAAGGCTATACTTAAGTTAATCTGTGTCCCCAGGCCTCTCTGAAACGACTGTCAGAATCTCGCTGTAAATTGTGCACCTCTATTTGAGATAATAGACACCGGAACACCGTGCAATCTGACTATCTCTCTGATATACAGTTCAGCATAATCCTCAGCAGAGAATGTAGTTCGTACTGGCAGGAAATGGGCTGATTTTGTTAGTCTGTCAACTATTACCCAAATAGAATCGTGTTTATGTCTGGTACGGGGTAACCCTGTTACAAAATCCATATTTATCGCTTCCCATTTCCACAAAGGCACGGATATATCCTGCGTCAGACCGCCCGATTTCTGGTGTTCTACTTTCACCTGCTGGCAGTTAGGACATCTAGATACAAATTCAGCTATTTCAGCTTTCATACCTGGCCACCAGTAGATGTCTCTGATGTCGTGGTACATTTTTGTCGCATCGGGGTGAAGAGAATAACGGGCGTAATATACCTCGTTCATAATCTGCTAGCGAAGCCCTAAAACATTTGGGACACATAGGCGGCCCTTACAACGCAGCACTCCATCCTCAGTCACTTGGAAATCTGTGACACATAGGCGGCCCTTACAACGCAGCACTCCATCCTCAGTCACTTGGAAATCTGTCTCCTTAACTTTTTGAACTCTATCTCTGAGTTGGACTAAGTCGGGGTCCTCATACTGTCGTTCTTTTACCTCTGTAACTAACGATGACACAGCAGAGTTCTGAATTACCGCTCTGTTATTTTCTATTTCTGCTACTCGAATGGCTAAACCATCTAGCTGATGAATTTCCTTGGCTAACTCCCGCTTCTCGGGTCGCAAATACGCTAGACTCCCCATTGACTTACGGCTCAGGGCATCTGCTACTACATTAGCTCTCCCTGTGTGGTAGAAAATATTTACACCATAATCTTTCAGCAATTCTAACCAACAACGCTACCGCAGATTTAACTTCCTCTGTGTGAAAGTGTACTGTAGGCTTTTATGATCTGTAAAAATGTCTACATGAACGCCATACAGATAATGCCTCCAGATTTTTAAAGCGTGGATCACTGCGGCCAGTTCCAGGTCATGGGTCGGATAGTTCTTTTCGTGCTTCCTTAGCTGTCTGGAAGCATAAGCAATTACCTTTCCATGCTGCATCAGCACACAACCCAGTCCAATGCCTGAAGCGTCGCAATACACCGCATACCCATCTGTTCCCTCTGGCAATGCTAGTATTGGGGCGGAGGTCAATCTGTCTTTCAATTCTTGAAAACTCCGCTCACATGCCTCCGTCCACTGAAATTTCGCTGCTTTCTGTGTCAGCTTTGTTAGAGGTGCTGCTATAGTGGAGAATCCTTCAACAAATCTCCGGTAATACCCTGCTAAACCCAGGAAACTGCGAACCTCGGTCAGAGTGGTAGGTCTGGGCCATGTCTTGACCGCCTCTATTTTCTGTGTGTCCACCTGTATACCAGCATCCGACATGATATGCCCTAAAAAGGCAACTGAGTTCAGCCAGAACTCACACTTGGGAAACTTGGCGTATAGCTGACGGTCTCTAAGGATCTGGAGTACTATTCGCAAATGGTCTTGGTCATCTGTCTTTGAATGAGAATATACCAGAATATCATCGATAAATACTATCATGAAAAGATCCAAATACGGTCTGAATATGTTGTTCATTAGGTCCATAAACACTGCGGGAGCATTCGTCAGCGCAAAAGACATGACTAGAAATTCAAAGTGACCATATCTGGTCCTGAAAGCAGTCTTTTGAATGTCCCTCTCACGAACTCGAACCTGGTGGTATCCGGACCTCAAATCTATCTTAGAGAAACATCTGGCCCCCTGAAACTGGTCAAACAAATCATCTATTCTAGGGAGTGGGTATTTGTTTTTAACCGTTACCTTATTCAGTTGTCGGTAGTCTATACACATACGGAGTGAGCCATCTTTCTTTCTTACAAACAAAACTGGTGCACCCCACGGGGAAGTACTAGGCCTGATAAAGCCTTTGTCGAGCAAATCTTTTAACTGCTCTTTCAACTCTCTAAGCTCAGCTGGTGCCATGCGATACGGGGGAATGGATATAGGTTGAGTCCCTGACAACAAGTCAATTGCAAAATCTATCTCCCTTTCGGGAGGGATACCAGGTAACTCATCTGGAAATACGTCAGGGAATTCATTGACCACTAGAACAGACTAAAGAGTCGGAGGTTCCACCCGAATGTCCTGGACTCTAACTAGGTGGTAAATACATCCTTTTGCTATTAATTTTCTCGCCTGAAGGTAGGAAATAAACCTACCTTTTGGCGTAGCTGTGCTCCCTTTCCACTCTCGCACTGCTTCCCCCAGAAAGTGAAATCGGACCATCTTGGTCCAGCATTCTAAGTTGGCATAGCATGGCACTAACTAGTCCATACCCATAATGGCATCGAAGTCGACCATCTCAAGTTCTATCAAGTCTACTATGGTCTGGCGATCAGCAACCTCTACCGTACATCCCCGGTAAACTCTTTTAGCTGTAATCAAGTCACTGACCGGTGTAAGCACTGAAAAGGGTTGCTAAAGCAATTTTGGTTCGATACCCAACTTCCTGGCCATAAATGGTGTAATATATGACAAGGTAGACCCTGGATCAATCAATACATAAACAGGGGATGAGCAGATAATCAATATACCTGTGACCATATCGGGAGATGCCTCTAAATCCTGCCTCCCTGATAATGCATAGGTACGGCTGGGGCCTGCACCTGAGCCAGAGGCTCCTGATCTACCTCGGCCCCTATTTGCTGAACCTGAGGGTCTGCGCCCTACTGGGGCTGCTGGAGCTCGTGGCCCTGCTGATGTTCTATCCAAACTATCCTGGCTGCCCTGTCCTCTGGCCGGACAATCTCTCATTAAATGCCCTTCCTGTCTACAGTAATAGCACCCTGAGAAGCCTTGCCTGCAGGCTCCAGGATGGGGTCGGTGGCATATAGGACAAGGGGTAGGAGCCAATCTACTCTGTTCTGCCCTCCGCTGCTGAGGTGATGCTACTGTCCGTAAACTGCTACCGGACTCTGACTGACTCCGGCGAACAAATCTGCCTCTCTGCTGCTGTACCGGAGGTAAAAATCTGGGTGGCCTATCTGAAAACCGTGGTCTCGGTCCCCTAGGGGTTTCCCCCTGAATCTCAGCGGGTCTACTTCTACGGTGCTTCTCTGAAGTCGCCTGCCTATCGCCTCGCTGCCGCTGTCTCAGGCCCTCAATTGTCTGTGCGAAGGCCTGTACCCTGGCTATCTCCATGTCCTCTCTCAAAGTAGTCGTCATGCACGTCTCTATGTAATCTGAATTCAGGCCCATAATAAAGCGATGGACTCTAGACGACATGGTATCCACAAATGCTTGAGCATAGTAGGCTAAGGAGTCGAACTGTAAAGAATACTCACGGACGCTCCTGGCCCCCTGCTCCAAGTGTATGAACTGGTCCATCCGGGCCTGTTTGACCTCCCAGGGTAAGTAGTGGTCCAGGAAGGCCTCTGAGAAGCTGGACCAAGTTGGAGGGGCAACACCTCTCCTTCGAGACCTTTACCAACTCTCGTACCATAATACAGCTATGTCCTGCAACCGAAACACTGCCAGCTCAACTGATTCTGTAGGGGTCACATGCATAGCCCGAAAAATTCTCTGCATCTGATCTAAGAAATCTTGGGGGTCCTCTGCTTGATCTGACCCATTGAACTGCGGGGGTCCTAATGTCAAGAATTCTCTAACCCTGGAACTACCTGGCCCATCTAGAGATTCTGCTGCTGCAGGTGGTACTAGCTAACGCTGAGTAGCTAGTATCTGGGTTAACATAACCACCGCACTACGTAGCTCCTGATCAGATGAAGTGGGTGCAGGAGCTGTGGGAGGCGGTGCTGCCTCAAATGGTGTCTGGCGAGGCGGAGACTGCTGGGAGGGTCGAGATGAAACCTCGCATCGCTCTTAGACCGGGCTGAACCTGGCTGTACGTGAGGCATCATGTTGGTGCCTTCGCCTGCCGCTGTATCTAATCTCCTACCTGTAGCAAGGTGTCGCTGGTCTGCCATTTTTATCTGTAGACAAAGAATATTATAAGTTTTAAGAACTCGACCCTATATTATACTGTGCTATGGCACGACTGAGTATGAAAGAAGGATAACCATCCTATTATGCCTCGCAGCCTCCTGCCTATAGTGTGTGGTGCACAACACATCCATAGACAAGACTCTACTTAGCACGGCTTGCAGACTCCCTAGGACACGAGCTGCTCTGATACCAAGTTTGTCACACCCCACCTTAGGGGTATGATGGGCACCTGGTGCCTGCTAGACTCTAGGCTGCTAAACGGTCCAGCCTGAGCACATCTGGTTCTTTGGCTGACTCTAGCTCTATTTCAAGAAATGAACCGACTATATAGCGGTTGTAAATACAGCCCCCGGCCGATTAGGCCTATAGCCACCTGTATAAAACTTCAGCTAACCAGAAACATACTTACAAAGGGGAAACCTATGTGGGCCGACAAGGCCACCATGCGGTCTAGTTATCTGTAACTTAACAATAGAATACTGAATAACTACATGACCGGCAAGGTCACCACTATTATCAGACTATGGCCCCACACGGCCAACATAATCAACCAAACACATATATACATGCACGGCCCCACACAACTGGCTCCACTACCACAGGGAAACATCAGACTGCAATCCTCTAGGAAGTAATAATAGAATGATGGGGACAGGGCCCCGACCTACCCAAACTGTAATCAAAAAGGAAATAGGAGCAACCTTCGACTGTCTAGCTCTGGAGGATAGGAGCTGACAACTTTGTTGACTGGATCACAAAGGATCGTCTCCTCGTCTATTTGTACCTGCAGGCAAGCAATGCAGCGCCCCCACGGGCGTCAGTACCACAGGTGCTGAGCATGTAAAGCAAACTAAAATATACAACTGAAATGGGTAACAACAACAACATGACATATAATCAGGAAGTAGCTGAGTCTATCTGACTTAGGATAACTGGGGAGAGTTTACCTATTTTGTAACTAAACTCGGTGTACCTGAGGACGTGTCGTCCTACTGTCTATCAGCATCTCAACATGCAAAACACATACACAGCAAGCATGCTCAAATGAAAAATACTAATCATATTCTCTTCTTTTATTTCAAGGCTAGTCCTTATTAAACAACTGATGCTATATTCTATTTTGCACTGTTTCTGATTGTTGGGCTAACTGCTACCTGGCCTTTATCTGTTTCTGGAGCTATATCTGTATCTGGAGCTATCTCGGTGTCTGGAGCTATTTCTATATCTGATTACTGATCTGGTTATATCTGGATATAACTCTATAACATAGAACATGCCATCTATAACTGGATATAGCTCAATGATATAAAATGTGCCATCTATTATCGGATACAGTCTCAATAAATGTAATACATACTATCTGTAATCTTGCTAATTCATTATACTGCTTTTACAACTTCCATTCAGGATATTACGTAAGACATGCTGAGCTACTAGCGGATACCACATTACTATCTAAAATCATCTGACTATCCGTTATTCTGATTATCGCATGATACGTAATGATATACTAGCATGCTTGCTGGAAATTGTACTAAAATCGTTCCTATATGCTGGGTATCTATTAGTAGCCTTTATTCTATTTATTTTCTAGACTGTACTTCCTGGCTTGCCGACAGAATAGCTTTACATACCTGGTTTCTGAGCACTCGACTGACCGATGTGATTTCCATCAGTACTTCTGCTGTTTCTCCCAACTAAATTCATATACATGTCAATTAGAACTAAATACACCAATATTTTGAAAGAAAATGCCACTTTCGATATATTTATAGCCTAAAATTTGGCTTATCGAAAGACAGTCAAAAACTCGCTATTTCTCAAAAGTCCAAAAGGAAGAAATAATCACTTTAGGGATAGAAATATATTGACACTAGTTTGGAGAAATTCCACTTACCTTAGTTCGGTAGCACGACGATTCGTCGGCCGAATTTTGCGAAACTAAATCCGTAGGAATGCTCCTTACTGCTTAATACCTCGGTATCTGGAGTTAATTTGAGTTTGGATCACGTTTGACGGCGTAATCGGAAGGAAATTTCAATGGAATCTTTGTCCTCTCTATTTTTCCCTCGATTTCTCTAGAAATTATATGAAATATAATATTTAAACTGAAGTGGAGGGCTTATATAGTTGGGCCTGGACAGGGCCAACGTGTCACGGAGCCAACGCGGAGGCTCCACCTCCATGACACGTTGCCATCACAGAGGGGCTCTGCCCCGGCTCCTTCCGCAATGGTTCGACAGGTTTCTCGTCCGGTCTTTTCCCGGGCCTTTTCTAGATTGTATGGCTTTCAAATACTCTTAACCAACACGCAAATAGGCCATCTATGTGTTGGGAATTTTACGGGGTATAACAATATGGATATCGCCCATGTGCAGGCTTTTGCTCAGAATATTGAGGGTATCAGACAGCGGCAATGGGAGATTAGGAGGACATGTCAGGAGAAGCGCCACAGGGACAGACGAGATAAATTACAGGAAGAGTCCTGGGGAGAACCTAGGCCACGGTTATCGGATATGCCGCCTAGACCCCCGCCTCCACCGCAGCGGCAGAGAAGCAAGTCTAGTCGCCGAGGGTAGCCAGAGCCCGGCGAAGGTTCGCAAGCAGTAGGTTCACATCGGTAGAGGAGGGTGGAGCAGAGTGGGTTTACAATACCACTTTTTCGTATTTGCAGTCGACGCCACTCCGGAGCATGCATGTATGGTTCCACAGCATGCTACATTTGTGGACAGGAGGGTCATCAAATGAGGAATTGTCCAGCTAGGGGTCAGGGTGACTGGGATCGATAGGATAGGTCTTCGGCAGGATCACGAGCTCCAGCATCCCCAGCATGGCGTAGGCCCTCAGTTTCAGCTGGCAGAGGTCGCGGCAGATCAGGGGCCTACAGTTCAGGTGCCAATCGAGACCGTACTTTTGCACTACCGGGGCGACAGGAGTCAGAGTTGTCACCAGATGTTATGACAGGTATGCTGAACATTTGCTGCCATCCTGCTTATGTGTTGATAGATCCAGGATCCACCTTGTCCTATGTTACACCGTCAGCGGCTCGGAAGTTTAGTATTATACCGTAATTGCTTCGACGACCTTTCTTAGTGTCTACACCCGTTGGTGACTCTATTATAGCCAGAAGAGTCTATCGAGGGTGTACTGTAGAGGTTGCCAGTCATCAGACTACGGCAGACTTGATAGAACTAGAAATGGTTTATTTTGATGCTATTATGGGTATGAATCGGCTAGCTCCATGCTATGCCAATGTTGAATGTTGGACCAAGATTGTCCAATTCCACATTTCATGGGAGGCATTACGGGAGTGGAAAGGTAGTATAGCCACGCTAAAAGGTAGGTTTATTTCCTATCTTCGGGCGAGAAAAATGATAGCAAAAGGGTGCATTTATCATATTGTCAGAGTTCAGGATGTTCGGGCAGAGCCTCCGATCCTTAAGACTATCCTAGTGGTTAATGAATTTCCTGACGTATTTCCAGATGAGCTTCCTGGTATTCCCCCAGAAAGGGAAATTGATTTTGTAGTCGATCTATTACCAGGCACTCAGCCTATATCTATTCCTCCATATCGAATGGCTCTTGTTGAACTCAAAGAACTAAAGGAACAATTGAAGGATTTGCTAGACAAGGGATTTATTAGGCCGAGTACCTCACCATGGGGTGCGTCAGTTCTGTTCATGAGGAAGAAGGACAACTTCCTCCGTATGTGTATAGATTATTGGCAGCTGAATAAAGTCACTATCAAGAATAAGTACCCGCTTCCCAGAATAGACGACCTATTTGATCAGCTACAGGGAGCGAGGTATTTTTCTAAGATTGATTTAAGGTCAGGATATCATCAGGTCCGGGTTCGTGAAAGAGATATTCCAAAGACTGCCTTCAGGACCAGATATGGCCACTTTGAATTTCTAGTCTAGTCCTTCGGACTGACAATTGCCCCAGCAGTGTTCACGGACCTAATGAACAATATTTTCAGACCATACCTGGACTTGTTCATGATAGTATTTATCGATGATATTCTGGTGTACTCCTGTTCAGAGGCATATCACCGGGATCATGTATCTATAGTGCTCCAGATTCTCAGAGATCGCTAGCTATATCCAAAATTTTCTAAATGTGAATTTTGGTGAAATTCAGTAGCCTTCTTGGGCCATATTGTGTCAGATGCTAGTATACAAGTAGATACGCAGAAGATAGAGGCAGTGAAAACATGGCCTAGACCTACCACTCCCACCAAGGTACGTAGTTTCCTAGGGTTAGCCGGGTATTACAGAAGGTTCATGGAAGGATTTTCCACTTTAGCAGCACCTTTAACCAAATTGGCGCAGAAGGTAGCAAAATTCCATTGGACTGAGGCATGTGAGCAGAGCTTTCAGGAATTGAAAGACAGATTGACATCGGCACCGATGTTAGCGTTTATAGAAGGAACAAAGGGTTATGCAGTCTATTGTGACTTTTTGGGTGTTGGGTTAGGATGTGTTTTGATGCAGCATGGTAAGGTGATTGCCTATGCTTCCAAGCAGCTGAGGAAGCATGAGAAGAACTACCCTACCCATGACCTGGAGTTAGCCGCAGTGATTCATGCCTTGAAAATATGGAGACACTACCTGTATGGCGTCCATGTAGATATTTTCACTAATCACAAAAGCCTGCAGTATATTTTCACTCAGAAAGAGTTGAATCTACGATCGCGTCGCTGGTTGGAGTTGTTAAAGAATTATGATGTGAACATTTTATATCACCCAGGAAATGCAAATGTTGTAGCAGATTCCCTTAGCCGCAAATCCATGGGAAGCCTGGTATATTTACAGCTCGGGCAGCAGGAATTGGCGCGAGAATTGCATCAGCTAGCCAGTTTAGACGTTCATATAGTAGAATCAGGAGACAATGGAGCTGTAATCTAGAATACCGCAGTGTCATCATTGGTTGTGGAAGTGAAAGAACGGAAGTATGAAGATCCTAGCTTGGTTCAGCTCAGAAATAGGGTCCAGCGAGGGGAAGTGACAGATTTCCAAGTAACTGAGGACGGAGTTTTGAGATATAGGGATCGCCTCTGCGTTCCAGATGTGGCAGGGCTTCGCTAGAAAATTATGGTCGAGGTACACTATGCCTATTACTCTCTCCATCCAGGTTAGACAAAGATGTACCATGATGTAAAAGAGACTTACTGGTGGCCGGGAATGAAAAAGGGGATAGCAGAATTCGTAGCTCAATGTCCGAATTGCCAACAGGTGAAAGCCGAAAATCAGAAACCAAGCGGACTGATATAGGATATAGCTGTGCCTTTATGGAAATGGGAGGCAGTTAATATGGATTTCATAGTAGGGCTCCCCGTACCAGGCGTAAATTTGATTCTATCTAGGTAATTGTTGACAGATTGACAAAATCAGCTCACTTTCTGCCAGTAAGGTCTACCTTTTCAGCCGAAGATTATGCTGCGCTGTATGTTTGAGAAATAGTCCGACTGCATGGTGTTCCGCTATCAATTATCTATGACAGAGGAGCGAAGTTTATAGATAGGTTTTGGAAATCTTTTCAGAGAAGCCTGGGGATGCAGGTTAACTTGAGCAAAGCCTTCCATCCTCAGACAAACGGGTAGGCAGAACGTACAATCCAGACGCTCAAGGATATGTTACGGGCATGTGTGCTAGATTTTGGAGGCAGCTGGGATGAACATCTACCGCTTATTGAATTTGCCTATAATAACAGTTATCATTCAACTATTCAGATGGCACCTTATGAAGCGTTATATGGGCGGAAGTGTAGGTTGTTGGTTTGAGATAGGAGAATCAACATTGATTGGCCCAGATATTATCCATTAGTTAGAAGAGAAAGTAAATCTTATCAGGGAAAGTCTGCTGACAGCTCAGAGCCACCAAAAATCTTATGCCGATGTGCGGTGAAGAAATCTAGAGTTTAATATGGGTGACTGGGTATTCCTGAAGGTTTCACCGATGAAGGGTATGAAAAGATTTGGTAAGAAAGGTAAGCTCAGCCCGAGGTTTATTGGGTCTTATTAGATTTGTCGAAGGATAGGCCAGGTGGCTTATGAATTGGACTTACCCCCAGAATTAGAATCCGTTCACCAGTTTTTCAGGTATCAATGCTGAGAAAGTGTATAGGAGATCCCTCCCGGATTGTCCCAGTCAAAGACGTCCATATCACCTAGGAGTTAGCCTATGAAGAAGCTCCAGTAGTCATATTAGATCGGCAGGTCCGCAGACTGAGAACTAAAGATATTGCTTCCATTAAAGTGTTATGCAAAATAAGAATCGAGAGGAGATGACCTAGGAGGCAGAAGACGATATGAAAACCAGATATCCTCAGTTATTTCAGAATTAGTCAGATACCTAGGTATATTATTGTTGTTGTTTCATAAGTTGCATTATATACATGTATATGTGAAGTAGTTGACTTCAGTCTATTGTGAAATGAATGTCATAGTCTTGTGTGGAGTACCTGTATTGAACTTTTCTGCGTTTCAGGGTTTTTGGATAGTTCATATTACAGGGGAGACTCTGCCGAAATTTTTCCAGAATAAGTAATTACAAGGTTAAGGTTCTTGCAAGTAGAAGTTAACATTTGAGGACAACTGTGCTTAAGGGGGGAAGGAAGTTACACCCCATAAGTTTCTAGCGTTTAGTCGGCCTATTCACATGTTGGTTGAGAGTTTAAGAGTGCCATATATACGAGGAAAGGGATCGGGGAAAGGACGAACGAGTGCCAAGTTGGGATTTCGCGATAGGAGGCCGAACCAAGCTGCCTAGAGGGGCAAAGTGGCACGGAGCAGAATCAGCGCATTAGCCAACATGGCACGGAGCAGAATCAATGCATTGAGAAACGTGCCACGTTGCCTTGTATTATGCTTCAAGTATATATAGGCCTCACCCTTAGATTTCATGATATTTTTCATACATAACTCGACTAGCAAAGAATAGAGACGAAGGAGAATTATAATTTTCATCCAATTATGCCGCTAAACACCGTCCAAATCAAAATTAACTTCGGGTATCAAAGTATAAGGCTACAGGGAGAATTTCTACGGAGTTAGTTTCGTGAAATTCGCCCAGCAAATCGTCATCCCGTCGAGCCAAAGTTATTGGAATTGCTCCAAACTAGTGCCAATACGATCCCAGGCTTAAAGTAAGTATTTCTTCCTTCTAGATTCTTGAGAAATTACGAGTTTTTGATCGTCTTTCGATAAGTTGAAGTATAGTTAGTATATATATATATATATATAAAAGTTATTGTTTTCTTCAAATATGGTAATGAAGTTAGCCGTATTCTTCCGTTAATATGATTACAGTTGGGAAGAACAACTGAATACTAGCCGAACCTCGCCAATTAATCTGTAAATAGTGAACGAAGGCATTTTCTTTCGGCAAGTTAGTTCAGCATAGTAATCCAGTATGAATTCCAGTAAAGCATGTCAGGAGTATGTTATGATGTCTAGTTGTTATTGTCAGTCGAGACTCGTAATTTGTATTGTTTTGGTCTAGATTATTCTTGTATAACTTTTGTGACCACCCCAGGGTTAATAGCTGTGTCGACTCGCACGTCAGGGGCGAGGATACATCGCTCTACGGAGTAGCATGCCATCCGCAAGGGACAAAGATGGGGATCCAGATCCTCATATTTGTCGTGGTTGGCCTTATACACACCCTCGCCGAACGCTTATGCCCGGGATGTAGAAATCAGGAGTCTTCCGGACTCAGGCACAACTATAATCAGGGGCCGAGCGGGCCCAGTTGCAGACCTAGGGGATCGACAGGACGCTTATAGCTGATAGTTGACTCAGTATGACCTGGATATGGGTATATAGATTGAGGTGTACTCACTAGGGCTAATGGGGGCCCAGGTGGGTTGTTCTGTGTTGATTTTTCCTTCCGGCTTATGGGGGCCAGGTAAGGTTTATGTTGCTTTAGTTACTGATAGTTAGACAGTAGGACGCCTCGTTTGTCATGTATGACCCCTTATCCTCCTTGTCACAGTTATGTTTAGTCTTGATTTCACTACTTTAGTCATTTTTACTTTGTTTTCTTTAGTTCAGTTATTATCAGTTCTACTTCTTACTTTCAGTCATTTAAAGTTATTTCTTTACATACTCAGTACCTGTGGTATTGATGCCCTCTTCTGGGGCGCTGCATTACTTGCCTACAGGTGCAGATAGATGAGGAGCAGGTCCCTCGTAGTTCCAGTTAGCCGTGCAGAGCCATCAGCTCCTTTCTTCCGGAGCTTGTGTGATAGAGGTTTACTTATTTTGGTTGTATAGTATGGGTAGGTCGGGGCCCTATCCCGACCATCTTATTACTCCTAGAGGCTTGCAGATTGCATTACTTCTCTGTGGTTTGATGATATTGATCGTGTGGGGGCCCATATGCATTTTAGATTATGTGTGTTGGTCGTGTGGGGCCCTATCTTGCTTTTTATTTGTGGCCTTGTAGGTCATAGCTCTTCTTAGCATCTGATCTTACCTTTTAGTTATAACTAGATATCATGGTGGCCTTGTCAACCCGCATAGAACTCCTTATAATTGTTTGTTTCTGGTTAGCTGTTTATTTTCACAGGTGGCAATAGGCCTTGTCGGCCGGGGGTTGTATTTACAGCCGCTATATAGCCCGTTGTTTTCTTGATTCTAGAGTTAGAGTCAGACCTGCACCAGAAGTGCTTAGGCTCAATCAGCTCAGCAGTTCAGGTCCTAGTAGGGCACCAGGTGCCAGTCATGCCTCCCAAGGTGGGGTGTGACAGTTGACTCCATATCATATCATAAACTACAATGGGAGTCTTGACTCCAAATTATATCATAAACTGATCTTTTTAGTCTTGTATAAGTCATAGTAAACATACTTAACTTGTATAGGCTTGTCCAAATCATAAAATCATGAATACATGATATAGACTTCGTTAGTCAAAATCATGGAATCATAAGTTGAAGGTTCATAAGCATTCATGCATACTAGATAACTCATCATACTTGAAATCATGGATCATAAGCTTAAATTTTCATGAAACTTCCATAATAAGACATAATTTATAATAACTTAAAATCATGAATTTATTATCAAATTAAATATAAAATCTTCCTATTCGACTTAAAGCATACTTTAGAACATGAGGGGATTAGACCCGTAAACATAACATAAGTAGTTTCATATAATTGGATTAAAATCCTAGGAATCAATACACTTGACTAAGAACTTGAAAATTCATGAATTTGAGAAAAAGCTTGTGCATGAGGGTGAAAGAAATCCCCCCATTCATAGCCCTACATACCTAGATAAACTGATTCGCAAACTAGCCCTGAAAGCCCAAGAGAATTGGGGAAGAAACTGAGGAGAATTCTAGTTTGATCTTGGAAGGGAATCTCAATTCAGTGCATGCATGGGATCCTAATTACTTAGGATAGGTTAAACCCACTTAAATCACTTATTTTAGGGTTTAAGTTAGGAGCTCTGGAATTGCAAAAATACCCTTAATGATTCGCCCGGAAAAGACACATTGCTAGTCTCCATAAGTCGTACCACTACTCGTACAACCAAATCATGGCTCGTGGTTTCCTTCCGTTGTCAACCGGTTCAAATTTCCAACTTTCTGATTCTCACCACGGATGCCTACCATGACTCATTGTTTCTTACGATGAGTCGTAACTTAACTCATGACATCATTCCTCTTCTCAGTAGTTCCAAACCACGACTGCGTTCCATGACTTGTTGTTTCCTACAAGGAGTCGTACCTTGACCCATTACAGCTTCCTACTACTCATACCATGAGCCATCATCACTAGGCTAGAAGACTGTGCTGTTAACTATGACTCCTGACCACGACTCATCACACCAAACAATGAGTCATACCTTGACTCGTTGGTCCAAGATATGATAATCAGTAGCTCATCACGACTCAACCTATGACCCGTTCCATAGTACAAGGACTCATACCACGAGTCCTCCTGAGAGAAAAATGCAGATTTTCTACTGAATCTACTTACATGTCTAGGGCTTGATCGTAGGAAATTTTGGGCTGTTACAACTTTAAAGAACCATTGTTCACTTAATTAGCATCTGCAACACAAGTTTAAATCATCTCTAAGAGGCACAAATAACGAATGTATAAGGATGATCCTAAGAGAAGGTCAATATCTACAACATAATATAGAATCAATAAGAATGAGAAACACCTAAAAAAAGCCCTAGGAGTCCTTTGGTCATGCAGGATGTTCGGGTGTTTTGTTGTGGTAGGGGTTAAAAACCGACACGCAAGTGCACGTGGTCAAACAAGTAATAAAGTGGCTAAGTAAGCCAAGTATCGAACCAAGTATACTATATTCTATCTTACTTCTAATTATGTTGACAACAACGTAACCAAAAGTTAAATAATTTTTTATTTATAAATTATATACTAAAACTATTAACAAATATTTACTGTGAATTGAAACTATGGATATGAGCATGCCAAGGTTAAGAACAAGTAATGAACTTGATTATCATCATAATTCGGTTATTCTTCTCTTCTAGTTGCTAGCCAAGAACATTAGCCAAGAGATTAAAACTCTCGTATTTAATCTCACTTAAGAATCATAAACCATCCGTCTACATTTCTGTGATCAAATGCAATTTATGACCTAGCAATACAATTCCGGTTCCTAAATTGACTAATACGGCTTTCAAGTATATTTCTATCAGGAAAGCACATCAAAACCCAATTTTCCCAAATCAAGTTAAGAACAATACCCTATTAATTCACAACTTTCCAATTTCGTGCTCTCTCGAGTGAAATTAGACTTTTTAGATGTACATTAATGTCGGCCACACACTAATGCAGTAGAAACAAGAATTAATAGAACAACATAGAAGAAGAAGATGAAAAACCATACAATTCAATAATCAGAATTCATCACCATTGTTCACAACCTCAGCAAGGAAGAGAATTAGCCACTCATTTGTGGATTAATCATCCTAAAACAAGTGTTAATCATACAAACAATTGATTGAAAGAAGAAAGAAAGAGAGAAAAACCCTTAGCTTTTTCGTCCTTCAACTGCCTGTAACCCACGTCCTTGCTCCACCAAGTCTGAATTAATTAAAAATAAGCCTAAGTGTTCTATTTATACTGTTGGGAATTTTTCCCGGAATAACAAGCAACGTGTCACGGAGGCCAACGCGGAGCACTGCCTCCGTGACACGGCGTGGACGCGGACCCTCACTGGAAATCCAGGGTCCGGGAATATAGCCTCAACGTGGCACGGCATGCAACGCGGAGGCTTGCCTCCGTGCCACGGAGCTGTCGCGAGGCTTCACTGGAAATTGCCAAATTAATTCATCCTCCATGCAGTGTGCCTCCGCGATGGTAGCGTGGCACGGCTCCATCGCGGAGCCCCTTTACATTGTGCATTCCAATGTCTTTTCCGTGCTCGCATCCAAGTCCAACTCCGATATTGTTCCAACATGCATTTTTGCTCCTCTAAATCATATTTTACCTACAAAACAATGCTAATCATGTTGGTTAGTATAAATTCACATTTTATTCCCAATTACATGAAAATGTATACACATTGCACAATAAACAAGGCGAAAATGATAAGTTTGAGTATCACTTGGGCATATAAACACCAAAAACAAACAACTATACAATTTATGCTTAGTGCGTTCAAAAAAAAAACATTCGACAGTATAACTTTAGCGTACTACTCAGACTTCATACAGCTAATCCCAATCCTACCATCGCTAGCAATTCAACCATCGCACTTAGCAACGAAAACAACAAACAAAAACAACGACAAAAATTCTATATACATACGAATCCAAATAACCAAACCAATTTGAACCATTTTTACATTTTCCCAAAAACAGAGAATTCGTCGTCTATTACCTTCAAACAATATTTACAACGACTTATCTCAATTCACAAACACACCACGACATATAATTCACCAATCTACCAAGTTACCCGATTCAATTTTAACAACCCCAGCCCTAGAAATCAATTTTACAATCAAATTCGAATCATTCACGCAATCGACAAGTTCAAACGCTAATTACAACATTCCGAACATTTATCAATCAAAGAATAATTCAATTTCATGCTAAATTGCTAATTAGGGTGATTTATCTCACCTCCCATGCTCAAATTCGACTAAAATCGCCAAAAACTTGAGAGAAACGAGGAAAACATACCTTTACGTCGAATAACCGAAGAAACTTGACAAATTGTTTGCTTAGTAGCGTGGCACGTTGGTTAGGAGAGGGAACTTAGGTGTTTGGTCGCGGAGAAGAGAGGAAATGGGGAAAAAGGGCAAAAATTCGGGGTTTAAAATGAAAGAAATACGCGGGTCACCCGGCAACCCGGTGTGACCCGTCACAAAATATAGGGCAACGTGTCACAGAGGGTAACGCGGAGCCCCTCCTCCGTGACACGGAGCTAACGCGATGGTCCTCTGGAATTTTTACAAAATCCAGATTTAACCTCAACGTGTCACGGAGGGTAACGCGGAGCCCTTCCTCCGTGACACGGAGCCATCGCCCCAGTGCACTGTCTCTTCATTTTATTCATTTTTTCATACCTTGCCTTTTCCGTCCCGATTCCATGCACATTTTTCTCCGGTTGACCTGAAAATCACCTTACTAAACAAAATTGGTTAGATTAATAGATTTCCCTAACTAAAATGAAAAATACTAACTAAAACGAAAAATTTGTACTAACTCAAGAAAAGAAAAATTAAAATAAAAACTATTTACACTTTACTTAAACAAAAGAAAAAAAATATTTTTCACGGGTTGCCTCCCGTGCAGCGCCAGGTTTACTGTCGCGGCTCGACGTCCTTTATGCTCAATTATCCACTAGGGTGATGGACGATTTTTCACGATCATTTTCCTCCCCCCAGTAGTGCTCACCTTTATCTGGTGGTCGTCCCATCAACTCTCGGGAATCACTCATGTTCTTAGCATTCCCATGATCAATTACATTGATCACCGAGAGTTCTTCATTTACCATCGGGAGCTTGGGTGCTTTGTACACATCGAACACCTCTACCTTGTCATGTGCTTGCATTGTAAGTTGACCCGCAGCCACGTCAATTAATGCTTTTCCAGTTGCCAAAAAGGGTCGTCCCAAAATAAATGGGACTTCAGCGTCTGGTTCAAAATCCAGAACAATAAAATCGACCGGAAAAATGAGGGATCCCACTTGCACAAGCACATCCTCAACAATGCCATCCGGCCTAGCTAAGGATCTGTCTGCTAGCTGCAAGATTACGGTTGTAGGTCTAGGACTCCCTAGACCCAACTTTCTGAATACCGAAGATGGCATCAGATTTATGCTCACCCCCAAGTCGCACAATCCACGAGCTCGGATACTCTGCCCAATTGTAAGCTGGATAGTAAAACTTCCAGGGTCTTTTAGCTTCGTAGGCAGTCTATTTTGGATCCGGGAAGTGCATTCCTCCGTCAAAGCTACCGTGGCATACTCAGTCAGATGACTTTTGTTGGCCAAGATGTCTTTAATATATTTCGCATATTTTGGCACTCCCTGCAAGACATCAACAAGAGGTAAATTAACATGTACCTGTTTAAGCACCTCCATAAATTTCTTGAAACACGGCTCCTTCTTGTGTTTCTTGAGTCGTTGAGGGAACGGGGGTGGAGGCCTTTCTGATTCAGCTTCTTTGGTCTTCCCCTTATCCGCAAGTTGCTCTCCCTCAACATCTGCTGCTCCTGACTTTTGAGGCGGTCTTTCCGGTTCCACCTCCTTCAACTGCAAACCACTCCTCGTGGTCACCGCATTTACCTGCTTCGGATTAGGATCCGTGTCGCTAGGCAGTCCTCCTCTGGGTCTTGTGTTTTGGGCACTAGCAAATTGCCCAAATTGATACTCAAGAGCCTTGGTTGCTAATTGATTGTTCTTCACTTCGGCTGCCAATTTAACATAGTCAGCCTGCAATTGCGCCTGATTAGCGATCATGGTCTTGAACATTTCCTCAATGGTAGGTGATGGTGGTGGAGGAGGGGCATTGTGATTTCTGAATTGAGATTGGTAGTTCTGTTGCCCTCCTTGATTCCTGTGCATACCCTGACCCGAACTTTGGCCTTGTTGGTTGTTGCTACCCCATGAAAAATTTGGATGGTTCCTCCAATTTGAGTTGTAGCCGCTACCAAACTGCTGCTGATTCCTTTGTGCATTGCCCATAAAGTTAACCGAATCTGGGTTTGCTCCACAGCACTCAGCTGAATGCCCACTGCTGCCACACACTTCACACCACATTTGCTGGACCGCATTGACTGAAGCTGAAGGCTGGTTCAAGTTCATGTTGCAGAAGTGGTTGTTCAACTGATTCTGCAAGGCAGCTATCTGTGCAGCGATAGCTGTAAATCCATCCACTTCAAGCACTCCTGCTGCTTTCCTTGCTCCACCTCGAGATGAATCTGCATTCCATTCTGGATTGCCCTGTGAAATTTAGTTGAGCAAAGTGTACAGCTCCTCATAAGTCTTTTCCAGCGCTTGCCCTCCAGCTGCTGAGTCTAACAAAATTTTAGTATGGGGTTCCAAACCCTCAATAAATGTGTGTACCAACACCTCATTGGACTGATGATGATGAGGACAGTCCCGCAACATGGATTTAAATCTTTCCCAGGCTTGATATAAATTTTCTCCCTCCCTCTGTTTGAAACTTAGAATTTGACTTCTAAGTCTGGCTGTTTTACCAGAGGGAAAAAATCTTATCAAGAACTTTTGTGCTAGATCATCCCACGTTGATATAGAATTTGGTGGTTCAGCTTTTAACCACCTTTTGGCTTCACCCAGTAAGGAAAACGGAAATAGGGTGAGCCGAACATAATCAAGTGACACTCCAACGGGTATATAAGTGTCACTTATCTTCAAAAAATTCTGGAGATGTTGTTGTGGGTCTTCATGAGGGAGACCGGTAAATTGCCCGCTTGTGTGCAAAAGTTGCACCATATTCTGCTTTAATTCAAATCTCCCTCCAGGCTCTGGTTTGCGGATACTTGAATGTACATTGTTGGCATGTGGGATTGCCACCTCGCGAACCGGCCTTGCTGCTGCTTCGTCGGGCACCAACACTGCCCTCACAACCGGTGGATTTTGTTGCTCCATTATAGTCTGTCTGAGCAACTGCAGCTTCTTTTGTAGAGCTTCTCTGCGTTTACTATGAAATTCACGTTCAGGCTCTATATAAGATTCCACCAGCTCCTTGTCCTTTGCCAGTGTTCACAGCAATCAAGTCTGCAAAATACAGGCTAAGACCAAGTTGTCAACACTTAAGAAAATAAAACAAAAATATAGTAAATTTACACTTAACACAATTTCACCAATTGCCTAGTCTCCCCGGCAACGGCGCCAAAAACTTGTTTGGGTGTTTTGCTGTGGTAGGGGTTAAAAACAGACACGCAAGTGCACGTGGTCAAACAAGTAATAAAGTGGCTAAGTAACCCAAGTATCGAACCAAGGAGACTCTGGATAAGTAAAATTGCTTAAGTATACTATATTCTATCTTACTTCTAATTATGTTGACAACAACGTAACCAAAAGTTAAATAATTTTTTGTTTATAAATTATATACTAAAACTATTAACAAATATTTACTATGAATTCAAACTATGGATATGAGCATGCCGAGGTTAAGAACAAGTAATGAACTTGATTATCATCATAATTCGGTTATTCTTCTCTTCTAGTTGCTAGCCAAGAACATTAGCCAAGAGATTAAAACTCTCGTATTTAATCTCACTTAAGAATCATAAACCATCCGTCTATATTTCTGTGATCAAATGCAATTTATGACCTAGCAATACAATTCCGGTTCCTAAATTGACTAATACGGCTTTCAAGTATATTTCTATCAGGAAAGCACATCAAAACCCAATTTTCCCAAATCCAGTTAAGAACAATACCCTATTAATTCACAACTTTCCAATTTCGTGCTCTCTCGAGTGAGATCGGACTTTTTAGATGTACATTAATGTCGGCCACACACTAATGAAGTAGAAACAAGAATTAATATAACAACATAGAAGAAGAAGATGAAAAACCATACAATTCAATAATCAGAATTCATCACCATTGTTCACAACCTCAGCAAGGAAGAGAATTAGCCACTCATTTGTGGATTAATCATCCTAAAACAAGTGTTAATCATACAAACAATTGATTGAAAGAAGAAAGAAGAGAGAAAAACCCTTAGCTTTTTTGTCCCTCAACTGCCTGTAACCCACGTCCTTTCTCCACCAAGTCTGAAATAATTAAAAATAAGCCTAAGTGTTCTATTTATACTGTTGGGAATTTTTCCCGGAATAACAAGCAACGTGTCACGGAGGCCAACGCGGAGCACTGCCTCCGTGACACGGCGTGGACGCGGACCCTCACTGGAAATCCAGGGTCCGGGAATATAGCCTCAACGTGGCACGGCATGCAACGCGGAGGCTTGCCTCCGTGCCACGGAGATGTCGCGAGGCTTCACTGGAAATTGCCAAATTAATTCATCCTCGATGCAGTGTGCCTCCGCGATGGTAGCGTGGCACGGCTCCATCGCGGAGCCCCTTTACATTGTGCATTCCAATGTCTTTTCCGTGCTCGCATCCAAGTCCAACTCCGATATTGTTCCAACATGCATTTTTGCTCCTCTAAATCATATCTTACCTACAAAACAATGCTAATCATGTTGGTTAGTATAAATTCACATTTTATTAACAATTACATGAAAATGTATACACATTGCACAATAAACAAGGCGAAAATGATAAGTTTGAGTATCACTTGGGCATATAAATCTGCCCAAGATCACAGGAGATCAGGTAGCAGGAGGAAGACTCCACTAGGCACATCTCCTAGACAAATCCTAGGAGACATTTAAACATAGGGCTCTTATACCATGCTTGTCATGCCCCACATCCGACCCTGGAGTAACAGAAATTTAATGCTACGGAACCACATCGAAAGCACCTTATGAATATGATAGTTCACATAATTACCCCATCACTATTACTTAATTTAATTGTGCACATATAAATTAAGATAATTTAATTAAGTGAAATAAAGATTAATATCAGTAATGTGAATATTTATCTAGAAGCTAAACATAGCAGTGTGATACAACGAGTCAAGCAATGACACATGTAACTCTCACGATACAATATCCATCTGTGGATCTTCTGTGAAAAGAATAACTAATTTGAGACACGGCTCAAAAATTTAATAAGTAAGTAAAATAGTCAATGTCACCCACAAGAAAGAATGTGGGCTCACCAAAATTTTGATGAATAGTAAGCCCCTCCTAAGCGTTTTTTAAAGATGGAACCTGCTCCTCTTTGTTATCTAATATACCACCATGAATTCAATGATGGTATGACTAAGTACAGGGTAATTGATAATACTCAAATTACACCTCAGAAGAATTATAATGCGTTCATTCTCAATAAAGAACCCAACTAAGGTTAGGGTCAATTCCACAGGGATAATGCTAGTATTTGTGCTTTTAGTTCAATTATTTCCTAAGGGGGTTTTTAAGAGAAATAATAAGTCACTGTATTGTGGAATGGTGTTGTTATCAAAGATATGCAATAAACTTGGGAAGTGTTCCCCATGGCTTCTTTACTAGGTTGGGTTATTACACTTTTGATCTATTCCAATACTTAGCCTGTAGAATTGATAAACTACATTCATCCAATCGGCTGATTCGCCCCTATTAGATCACAATACTCAATCACCAGGTTAGGTCTCATCAGCGCTTTCAACTAACCTTTATCCAGAATTCCAAATTAACTTTCCTGTAATCGCAGCTCAAGTTATTCAATGAAAATTAATTTCAAGGCTTGATTGTCTTTCTCTTTTCATAATATATACTTCTCTAGGTGCAGGAAAGAAGAGAATATAGGCTAGTTCTAATGTTGCACGCCATTAAGAAATAGCTAACATGAATAGAAGAACAATACAAGCATCAGTAGCGGTTTAGAATCACTTTGTGTTATCCCTAATTCATTATTTCACCATGGTTCCTACAACTGTAGTTGTGGAGGTTTTAGCTACTCATAATTGCAAGCAAGAAATCAAAAATCATCAGAGAAATCATAATTAACAACTTACAATATTGAAGGAATAAAAACCCAATGATCAATTGCACTATAAACTTTGAAAATCAAGAATACAGTGATGAACTTTCTCAAGTTTTCATTTTCTATTAATCTCCAAGTAGTGTTGGGAAACTCCAAAAACACGATTAAAATCAAAAGTATTGAGTCTCCCTAAGGAAAAATAAAAGGAATATATATATATATAATTAATGAAATCCTTTCCTAAATTAATAGGGATTGTTGCGTCGACATGACCTACAAATCATAACATGCTGCTATAAGTTGTGGTTTGCACTCGTGGTATGATTTCCAGCTTCTGGATCTCTCAGTTAAGGTGGAAAGGTACAACTCCTACCCAGTCACTACAGATCATAGGTGTAATTGTGGTTTGAATTTCAGCCATGCTATATCTCTGATGATCCTTCTATAGGTCCTTCCTATGAATCGTACCATATTGATATGACCCATGCAATCAAATCGTGTGTTATACCCCGAAGGTTCTTAAGACTAGACCCAAGATTTGGTATGTGTTTAGCAAGAAAAGTTGGAAAATTTTCTTTAGTATGACTCAACCTACGAGTCGTAGGTTAGTAGTATGAGTCATAAGAAGACCCATGGATCAGGTCAGAGATTTTATTCCCCAGACCATGAGTCCCCACTATGAGTCATAGTATGTGGGTACGGCCCATGATTAGGAGTCATAGCAAGTCTTTGGAGTTATCCAGTGATTGATTGTACGAGTGATGGTACGACTTGTAGGATGGTATTACGGATCGTAGTAGGATTCATGGAAATATTTAAAGGCTTGGAGGTTTTGGGACTTTGTCAGTACGGGAGGATATCACGAGTCTTAAGAGGATTGTACGACTCGTGGTACAATTTGTGACAGCTAGCAGAATAGTTTTCCTGCAAATTCATTTAGGGTATTTTCATAAATTCTAAGCTCCTAAGCCCTAAAATACATCATTTTAAGCCTTTAAAGAAGTGTATTAAGGGATTTTAACCTATTCTAATTCATTCAACTTCCATGCATGCATGTTTAGAGGTTTCCCATTGAAGATCAAGCTTAGGATCCTCTAATTCTCCTCCAAACCTCTTGGGCTTTCAAAGTCAAGTTGAGAATCAGTTTACCTACGTATATAGGGCCATGAATGAGAGTTTTCTTTCACTCTCATGCCCAATTTTATCCTAAAGTTCATGATTCAAGTGTTAATCCAAGTGTATGATCCTAAGGGGTTTTAACTCAAATTTATGAAATTCTCTATGATTTATTTATGAGTCAATTCCCTTAATGTTTCAAGGCATGTTTTAAGATTCAGGGGCAAATGTTATGCACTAATTGATTACAAAATCATGTTTTTTCAAATTTTAGAATATTTTTCCCAATTTCGCTAGTTCGTGAAAAACTTAGTCTATGATTGATGATTTCAAGTATGATGAAGTATCTAGAATGTATATATGTTTACGGATTACCCATATATGAATCTATGATTTTGACTGGTGAAGTCTATTTCAAATATGCATGATCAGATTTTGGGTAATCCTACTCAGATTTAACATGTTTTCATGATTCAATTTAGTTCAGTAAATCAATTTACCGTATAGTTTTAGAGTCTAGTCCTATTTTCAGCTTATGTTTTCAGATTTCAAACTATGCATGTAATTATATTATCAGCTTCATTGAAAAATGATGATTTTAGCTTCATTGAAAAATGATGAAGAGCACGTTGCATGTTTTTGGGAGCAGTTTCTAGCACCAAGTAGGCTAGGGGTTCATGAAAACCCCAGATCTCAAAACTACGTGCCAACGTAGGATTTCACATTTTACTTTGGGACCTCTCTTGTGAGCTTCCCTACCCCGAATGGGCCTTCATCTTGATATCGATATCATGGTAGTGCCTTTAGCCCTGGCAAGGCTTCGGACGACTCTAGCCACTTGGGTGTAATAAGTGGGATCACATAAGCTCTATCATGATAGTGTGGTTATATGACGAGTCTCACATTGTTCCTCGTGATCTCAGTTATGCATGTTTATTAGTTATGATATTATGGTTTCAGTGGGTTTGACCCAATGATCAGGCTATTAGTTTTTATATATGAATCTCAATTTCAGTTTTGGATCATTCGATTCAGTTAAGAGATCTAGTTTATGTCTATTCATGTTTTTAGATATCAGCATGCAGGCCTTATGTCACGACCCGAACACAGGCCTGAATAGAGATACGGGACAAGGAACCCCGAGAGGCTCCAAGTCGACCCATGGCATGAACGTAGAGGCTAAGAGCATACAACAAGCAAAAACAGATAAAAATAAAACATGTTTAAGCGGAATTCTGAATTCATATCAATCTAAAATAGAATCAACACTGATAAGCTAATTTTCTACATATAATCTGAAAAGCGTCTAACATAACTGATGAGCTTATGGGACAACATCCCCAACTAGCTCGATGAAAGTCTAAAATTGAAATAACATATCAATAGATAACTAAAAGTCCTCGAAGGATGAGGACTCACCAACACTAGTTAAATAGGCCTGAATGAAAAGAAGAACTAATGATGCGGTCGAGCCTGATCCCTCGGCCATGTATCATGAAATGATACAGCATAGAGTATGCGGTTAGTACTTGAAATGTATTTAGTATGAAATGTAAGTAAAAATGAATAGTTAAAATACATGAATTCATAAGAGTAGGACAACATGAACGTAAAGTAAATATTTGTAATATAAACATGAGGGCTCAAGATTTTCAAACAAATCATAATCTATCCATAATCATAGTCATATGAGATACCTTATAAAAAATAACTTGATCCAAAGTAACATAAACATAAAAATGCATAAATCATGAGGAACAATGGGAGAGCTCATGTTAATCGACACCATCATGATAGAGCTTACATGATACCCCAACTATCTCGCTCAAGTGAGCAGAGCTGTCCCAGGCTTACTAGGCAAGGGACATGCATGATGTGATATCAGGGGCAATTCATGAATACATATACCTACAGTGTCACGTAGTTTTGAGTCCATGGGGGTTTACCTGAATACCGGCTCTACTCGATGCTAGACACTACTCCCAAAAATATATACATGAGGCTCATGTCATAATCGTGAAATCATTCATGAAGTTCATGGCCAATTAAATCATAACATACTTGATCATATTTGAAATACATGATTAGCCATGAATAAGGCCTGTGAGTCGGCCAAAATACATAAATTCATAAATCATGAAGAACGTGTATATTTGTGAGAAATTTATATACTTGACATTAGCAAATCCGTGAAGAGTACTTGAAGAGAAATCATATAATAAATCATAATTTAGGCATAGGAATATTGAAACCATAATAGAATCATAACTTGACTTTTCATTAAACATTGCATAATTGGGCATAGATTAACTTGGATTTGAAATCATAAAATTTATAATCAATTTAAATATAAAATCTGCCCATAAATATTAAAATAATATTTAGAACATAAAGGGAACTGACCCATAATCAAATCAAAGAGTATTCCATGAATTTGGGTTTAAAACCCTATAAGATCATCAAATTACTTTAATACTTGAATTCACAAACATAGTGGGGAATTGGAGGAGGAGAGTAAAGAGGAACTCTCATTCACAACCCCACATACCTGGATAATTTGATCTTACACTCTCCCTTGAAAGCCTAAAGGAATTTGAGAAGGAATTGGGAAATTCTTAAGATTGATCTCCAATTAATACTCTAAACTTGCACACATGGAATGGAAAGGCTTATGATAGGTTAAGTACTCTTAAAACCCTTCTAATTGAGCTTATAATTATGTAGTTTAGGACCTTAGAGCTTAGGATTTAAAAAATACCCTTAATGAAATTTTTGGAAATTGAATACTGCCAATCATCACGGGCCTCATCACGAGTCGTACTATGAAGTAACGACTCATGGTCGCCACTCGTGATCACCACTGGCCACCTGACAACTTATTGGATTCTCACCACCACTTTATCCTACCACAAGTCGTAACATCACCCATGACTTCATCTCCCCCCACAACACTGACCACGAGTCGTACCCACATACCATGACTCATGGCGTGACTTGTGATCTGGACCCTAGACTCCAAGTCTTCTTCATATATCCTCCTACAACTCTTCCTTCCTTCCAACAACTCGTACCACGTGTTTTTTTGAGTCAAAATCTCATATTTTTCTGTTGTTCCCATTTCAAATCCCGAGTCTAGTCTTAGACACTTCTGGGGTGTTACACCTTACTCTCAGAATCTTATGATGTTATGATTTATGATGTACATGATTTTTGTTTATACTTAGCATGTTTTACTTATCTTGCATACCCAGTACATTCCTAGTACTGACCACATACTCTATACTATATCATTTCATGATACAAGTCCTAGCGATCAGACTCAGACACACCTTTAGTTCTGCTCTCGTTCAAGTTCAGACCCTGCCTTGGGTTAGTCCTCATCCCCTGAGGAAATCTATCTTTCAGTATCATTATGTTAGTTTGTTTCAAACTTATAGATAGCTGGGGGCTTTTCCCAGCATCTCATCAGTTAGTAGAGGCTTTCCAAACATAGGTTTGTACATTCAGCTTCATACATAGAGTTATGATATAACCTTTAGCTAGACATTTTGTTATTTACATTTTTGCTATTTCAAAATTTAGTTATCAGTTCTTCTTTACTTGATCTTTAGTTATCACGTTCATGCCATGGGTCGACTTGGAGCCATTCATGGTTCTAGGTTCCGTGTCTAGATCCAGGCCTATGTTCGTGTCGTGACAAACTTAACTATCAGAGCATTAGGTTTTGAAGTGTCCTGGGATGTTTGAAAGCCACGTTAAGTACAGTCTTTTTCCATGAGTGTGAAGAGTTCCACACTTATGATAAAGAGGCTATGAAACATTTCAGGAAACTTCCCTTCTTTCATGATTCTATCTCGTGCTGTGAGTTTAACTCTCTCTGTTCCTCTAACTCCCGCTTCACGCATTTGAAAAATCATGGCTCCACATTATATGAATGGTAAAAGGAACATAAATGGAAACGGCCATGAGGATGGCAATGGAGATGGGCACCAACAAGCCCCACTAACCCCAGCAGATCCCATGCCCGAGTAGGTTGCCCATGCTGAGTTTAGGGAAGCCATTCAGATATTGGCAGAAGTTTTGACTGCTCAAAACAATCAGTAGGCAGTGGCTTATGTTTCCCAGAATGGGAACGCAGAGGCGGCTAGAGTCAGGGATTTCCTAAGGATGAATCCCCTTGAGTTCCTTGGGTCGAAAGTGGATGAGGACCCACATGAGTTCATTAAGGAGATCTGAAAGATCACCTAAATTATGGGGGTGATAGGAGAGGAGTGTGCAGACTTAGCCTCCTTTTAGTCGAAAGGGGTCACTCATATATTGTATAGACAGTGGAAGGATAGCCAGGGAGTCGGAGTGGGTCCCATTGATTGGGATGAGTTCCTCATCGCATTCTTGGATGAATTCTTTCCTCGGGGGATGAGGGAGATCAAGGTGGATGAGTTTGTAAATTTGAGATAGAACAACATAATGATCCAGGAGTATGCTCTAAAGTTCACCCAGTAGTCCAAATATGCATCGGAGATGGTGGCCGATTAGAGGGCTCAGGTTTGTAGATTTATAAATGGAGTAGCGAATTCCTTGGTCAGGGATGCAGGACCACCATGCTACATCAGGACATTGACTTCTCCTAATTGATCTTATATGCCCAGTAGATAGAGGCAGTGTAGATGAGGGAGAGGGAGAAAGAGGCCATGAGGGCCAGGACAAACAACTTTGGGTTTTCCTAGTAGAGGTCTGGTGGCAGACATTATCAGCAGTCCCACTAGAGATCCTCAGCTCCAGTGCCGCCATCAACTAGTTTTCTATCCAGGTCTATGCGTGATCAGAGGGGAAAGACATCGGACTCTCGAGGTCAAGGGAGCAGGTTAATAGAGCCCAGTATTCCAGTTTATGGCAGGTGTGGTAGGAGGCACACTGGTCAATTCTTAGCAGGTTCAGGGACATGTTTTGGTTGTAGGAAGCCCGACCATATGCTCAGATATTATCTAGCAGCCAGATAGGGCCATGGTAGAGACCGTCTAGCTACCAGTTCAAAAGCTCCACCAACACGCTCAGCTCAGTAGGGTGCATCCACTAGTGCAGGTGGTGGTTAGCATTAGAATAGGTTTTATTCCGTCTCATCACATTAGGAGTAGGAGGTCTATACAGATGTGATCACTAATATGTTACAAGTATTCCATCTTGATGTTTATGCATTGTTAGATACAAGGGCTACTTTATCTTTTGTGATGCGCTATGTTGCTATTCATTTTGAAGTCAGTCCCGAAATCCTATCAGAACCTTCTCAGTCTCTATTCCAGTCGATGACTCAGTTATAGCTCGATGGGTATACAGAAGTTTCCCTATCACAGTCCTTTAGAAAGTCACCTTAGCCGATCTAGTAGAGTTAGACATGACTGATTTTGATGTTATCTTTGGTATGGATTGGTTAAATGCATGTTATGCCTTAGTCAATTGTAGAACATGTATGGTAGAGTTCTACTTTATGAGTGAGCCAGTCCTAAAATGGAAGGGTAGTTCAGTTGTGCCTATAGGTCGCTTCAATTCCTACCTTAAGGCCAGAAAGATGATTTTCAAGGGTTGCGTGTACCATCTATTTCAGGTAAAGGATGCTACATACGAGACCCCAACTCTCTAGTCAGTTCCTATAGTGTGTGAGTATCCAGGGGTTTTCCTAGATGATCTACCAAGACTCCCTCCCAAGCGGGAGATTGACTTTGGTATTAACCTTCTTCCCGATATGCTGCCTATATCTATTCCTCCATATAAAATGGCTCCAACTGAGCTAAAGTTATTGATAGAATAGTTGAAAGATCTCTTAGATAAGGTCTTCATCAAGCCCAGCTAGTCCCTTGGGGTGCACTAGTTCTTTTTCTTCGAAAAAAGGATGGGTGTCTTCGTATCTGTATTGACTATCGACATTTGAACAAGGTTACCATTAAGAAAAAGTATTCCCTCCCTAGAATTGATGACTTGATTGATCAACTTCAGGGTGTTAAGTGCTTCTCAAAGATAGACCTTGGATTCAGGTATCATCAGCTCAGAGTTAGGGAGAGTGACATTTTAAAGACTGCTTTAAAACTCGATATGGGCACTATGAGTTTGTGGTTATGTCTTTTTGAATAGCGAATGCTCCTGTAGCTTTTATGGATTTGATGAACAGGGATTTCAATCCATATTTGTACATGGTCATAGTTGTCTTCATAGACGACATTCTCATATACTCTTGGAGCGAGGAGGAGCATGCTGCTCATTTAAGGATTGTGCTATAGACCCTCAAGGATCGCCAGCTAAATTCAGCAAGTGTAAGTTTTGGTTAGATTGAGTATCATTTTGGGCCATGTGGTTTCAAGTAAGGGTATGCAGGTGGACTCTCAAAAGATAGAAGCTATAAAGAATTAGGCTAGACCAGTTAGTCCTTTAGATATCAGGAGTTTCTTAGGTTTAGCTAGCTATTAAAGGAAGTTTGTTGAAGGATTTTCATCCATTTCAGCACCGCTGGCTAAGTTGACCCAAAAGAAAGTCAAATTTCAATGATCGGATGCCTGTGAGAGCAGTTTTCAAGAGTTAAATACTCGACTCACTTTAACCCCACTATTGACCCTACCTAAGGGTATAAATGGATTTGTGGTGTATTTTGATGCCTCTAAGGTCGGTCTTAGTTGTGTGTTGATGCAGCTGGTAAGATCATCGCGTATGCCTCTAGACAGCTTAAGACTCATGAGAAGAATTACCTAACGCATAACCTAGAATTGGCAGCGATGGTATTCGTATTGAAGATTGGAGGAACTACTTGTATGGGGTCCATGTGGATGTGTTTATGGACCACAAGAGCCTACATTATGTGTTCACCAGAAGGATTTGAATTTGCACTAAAGGAGATGGTTAGAGCTGCTTAAGGACTATGAAATGATTGCCCTTTATCATTTGGGCAAGTCCAATATAATGGCGGATGCCCTTAGCAGACTGTCTATGGAGAGTGTTTCTCATGTGGAATATGGAAGGAAAGAGTTGGTGAAGGATGTGCATTGGCTTGCAGGATTAGGAGTTTGCCTCGTGGATTCAATAGATTGTGGTGTCATTGTTTAGAATAGTTCAAAATCTTCATTGGTAACTGAGGTCAATGCTAGGCAAGATAAGGATCCTATTTTGGTAAAGTTGAAGGAAACGGTTTAGAATTAGAAGGTAGAGGTCTTCTCCCAAGGGGGAGATGGTGTACTTCGATATTAGGGTGATTTATGTGTTCCGAATGTCGATGATTTGAGAGAGCGGATGTTTCATGAGGCTCATGGTTTGTGGTATTCTATCCATCCAGGTTCCCTCAAGATGTACCGTGATCTACGAAAAGTATACTGGTGGAATAACATGAAGAAAGACACGATGGAGGTTGTGGCTAAGTGTCCAAATTGTTAGTAAGTGAAAATGGAGCATCAAAGGCCAGGAGGTGTTCTACAAGACATCAGTGTCCCTACATGGAAGTGGAAGGAAATCAATATAGACTTCATCACAGGGTTTCCTTGCACACGTCGACAGTATGACTCTATTTGAGTGGTTGTAGACAGGTTGACTAAAGCATCTCATTTTCTACCAATCAAAACTACTGACTCAGCAGAGGATTATGCTAAATTGGGCATTCCAGTGTTAGTTCAGTTATATGGAGTTCCCTTTTCCATCATTTTGGATAGAGGTACTCAATTCATCTTGCAGTTTTGGAGATCATTTTGGAAGGTACTTGGTAGTCAAGTAAAGCTTAGCACAGCTTTTCACCCATAGACATATGGCCAAGCTGAGATGACCATTAAGACTCTCGAGGATATGTTGAGAGCATGTGTGATTGACTTTAAATCTAGTTGGGATGACCATTTACCTCTTATAGAGTTTTCTTACAACAGTTACCATTTCAGTATTCAGATGACTCAGTTTGAGGCTCTTTATGGGTGGAGATGTAGATCACCTATTGGTTGGTTTGAGGTAGGTGAGGATACATAGATAGGGCCAGATTCAGTTCATGAGGCTGTGGAGAAAGTTCAACTTATAAGGGAAAGGCTGAAAATAGCTCAGAGTTGTCAAAAGTCCTATGTTGATGTGAGGAAGAGAGAACTGGAGTTTGAAGTTAATGATTGGGTGTTTTTGAAGTTGTCTCTCATGAACGAAGTGATGAGGTTTGAAAAGAAAGGGAAGCTTAGTCCCCTATATGTTGTCCCATATAGGTTTATGAAACATGTTGGCAAGGTGGCCTATGAGTTGGAGCTACTAGTGGAGTTGGCTTCGATAGATCCAGTTTTCCATGTATCATTGTTAAAGAAGTGCATTGGTGACCCAAAATTGGTGGTCCCGGTGGAGAGCATAGGTGTGAAGGATAACCTTAGGTATGAGGAAGTTCCAGTTGAGATCCTTGATTGTCAGGTTCAGAAGTTGAGGAACAAAGAAGTAGCTTCAGTAAAGGTTTTGTGGAGAAATCAGCTTGTTGAGGGAGCTATGTGGTAGCCAAAGCTGATATAATGGCGAGACACCCACACCTTTTCCCTACCCACTCAGTTCTAGCATGAGGTATCAGTTTCCTCCTTAGTACTCTATTCAATTTCATGTTTAGTTCAGGTCTCTCAGTTCCTTTCATATCAGTACATGTATGTGTGATGCATGAATTCAGTTCAGTCATGTCCATCAGTTTTCAGCTCAGATATTCAGTATTTGAGATTCCAGCCCCTTTCCCTAGCTTTTTAGTATGTTTACCCATATTCGAGGATGAATGTCCCCAACAGGGAGATATTCTTATACCTCGAATGTTCCTAAGACTAGACCTGAGATTTGGTATGTGTTCAGCAGGAAAAGTTGAAAATTTTGCCTCAGTATGACTCAACCTACGAGTCGTAGGTTGGTTGCATGGTCGTAGTAAGACTTATGGATCGGTTCACAGATTTTATTCCCCATACCAAGTCTCCACTACGAGTCGTAGTATGTGGGTGCAACTCGTGAACAGGAGTCGTAGCAAGTCTTTGGAGTTATCTAGTGATTGATTGTACAAGTGACGGTACGACGTGTAGGATGGTGTTACAGATCATAGTACGATTTGTGGAAATATTCAGAGGATTGGAGGTTTTGGATTTGGTCAGTACGGGAGGATACCACGAGTCTTAAGAGGATTGTATGACTCGTCACAGCTGAAAGAAAAGTTTTCCTGAAAATTCATTAAGGGTATTTTCATAAATCCTAAACTTCTAGCCCTAAACTACATCTTTTTAAGCCCTGAAAGAAGTGTATCAAGGGAGTTTAACCTATTCTAATTCATTCAACTTCCATGCATGCAAGTTTAAATGTTTTCCATTGAAAATCAAGCCTAGGATACTCCAATTCTCCTCCAAATCTCTTGGGTTTTCAAAGTCAGGTTGAGAATCAGTTTACCCAGGTATGTAGGGCCATCAATGAGAGTTTCCTTTCATTCTCATGCCCGAATTTCTTCTCAAGTTCATGAATTCAAGTGTTAATCCAAGTGTATGATCCTATGAGATTTTAACCCAAATTTATAAAATTCTCTATGATTTATTTGTGGGTCAATTCCCTTTATATTTCAAGGCATGTTTTAAGATTCATGGGCAGATTTTATGTACTAATTGATTACCAGTCCATATTTTCAAATTTTAGAAGATTTTTCCCAATTATGCAAGTTCATGAAAAAGTTAGTCTATGATTGATGATTTAAAGTATGATGAAGTATCTTGCATGTGTATAGTTTATGAATTACCCATATATGAATCTATGACTTTGACTAGTGAAGTCTATTTCAAGTATGCATGATCTTCAGATTTTGGGTAATCCCACTCAGATTTAGCTTGTTTTCCTAATTCAGTTTAGTTCTATAAATCATCTTACCATATGGTTTAAGAGTGTTTACTCCAATATACAGCTTATGGTATGTTTGGAGCCAGGACTCCCCGTATTCAGATTTTATATTATGCATGTATTAGCTTCATTGAAAAATGATGATTTCAACTTCGTTGAAAAACGGAGAGCACCTTGCATGTTTTTAGGAGCAGTTTCTAGCATCGAGTAGGATAGGGGTTCATAAAAACCCGGGTCTCATAACTACGTGCCAACGTAGGATTTCATATATTACTTTGGGACCTCCTTTGTGATCTTCCCCTGACCCAAATAGGCCTTCAGATTGATATCGATATCATGGTAGCACCCTTATCCCTAGTAAGGCTTGAGACAACTTTGCCCACTTGAGTATAATAGTTTGGATCATGTAAGCTCTATTGTGATAGTGTTAGTTATATGACAAATCTCCCATTGTTCCTCATGATCTCAGTTATGCATGTTTATCAGTTATGATATTATGTTTTCAACAGGTTTGACCCAATGATCAGGTTATCAGTTTTTACATATGAATCTCAGTTTCAGCTTCGGGCCATTCAATTTAGTTATGACATCCAGTTTATGTCTATTCATGTTTTTTAGATATCAACATGCAGACCTTACTCTCAGAATTTTATGATGTTATGATTTATGATGTACATGATTTCAGTTTATACTTACTCAACGTGTTTTACTTATCTTGCATATTCAGTACATTCCAATTGATAGCATACTCTATGCTGTATCATTTCATGATACAGGTCCTAGCTATGCTTTTGTTCCAGTTCAAACCCTACCTTAGGTGAGTCCTCATCCCTCGAGGACATCTATCCTTCAATATCATTATGTTAGTTTGTTTCAGACTTAGAGATAGCTAGGGGCTTGTCCCAGTATCTCATCAGTTAGTAGAGGCTTTTCAGACATAGATTTGTATATTCAGCTTCGGACTTAGTGTTATGATATTACCATTTGAAAGACATTTTGTTAGTCAGATTTTCACTATTTTAGAATTTAGTTATGAGTTCTGCTTATGTGGATCTTCAGTTATCATGTTCATGCCATGGGTCGATTTGGAGCCATTCATGGTTTTAGGTTCCGTGTCTAGATCCGAGCCTACTTTTGGGTCATGACATCATGCCCTAAGGGTGTCCTATGGATATTCCTCTGAATCTCACCACGAGTCTTTGGTACTTCTACAATAGTTTCATGACCATGGCATCATGTCGTACCATGAACTCTAAACTTGGCCAATTTCTGAATCTCTGCTATGGGCACCAGGTACAACTTGTACCCAAATGGTATGGCTCCTACTGTGACATGTAGCAGACCATGTTCTACACTTTTTCACTTCTTTTCTATAATACTACTGGTCCGAACCTAGTTTCCCTGGAAACACAGTAAAAGAACCTTATATCCATGTAAACATACCCAAGTTCTAGCATCTTTTCTATGTTTTAAGAGTCGAAAGTGTCGTAATTCCGTGACATATCAACACCTTCAACTTAGAACTTTTGCATGTCCTCAGGCAAACAAAATACCACTACATATATGATGCTTAACTAGAAAGCAAAATAGAAGACTCACAACCAATAATGTCAAAATTTGCACATGTGATCACTATCAATTATCGACCCCCTTTTCTTTCAAAGACTCAAAACTAAGACTGCTGTGTACACATGCATCTACAACTCATGACACATAGGGATCTAGAAATGGCATCAAATTATTAGCAGACAACTGAGCAATCACTAATGCTATTTACACAGACAACTGGCAGTGTGTAATACAACCCATGTACCCTCAAAAAAAATAAAGTCCCAAGTACTCACAATGATATACATATAAGAAACTAGGACTAGCAGCAAAGCTCCCACTCTCACAAAGAAGTTCAAACATTGTACATTTGACACTATAGACCTACCTTTATTTTCTCTACTCTGGTTCTTCAGATAGTCAGGTTAGGATAGCTATAGGATGTTTATTCGGCTTGTAATGTAGGTTTGGGGGCGAGTATGGTAAATATGGACAAAGTGACTTACCCTCCTTAGTACTACATAGATTCTGGCTCCACTTCTACCTTTCCTCCCTTTTTTCTCTTTTTCTATTTTATTCAGCTTTCAACTTGTGGGTGTGGTTTAGTTTTCATATTTTCTCTTTTTCTCTGCTTTTATTGACTTTCAAATTTTTCTTTTTCTTTTTTTTCTCTTTTTCACACCACAGCCAACTTTTTCACCGACTAGCTTTCTCTGTTATTTGCCCACATAATCTACGCACTGCTAAATTAATCACCCTCAATTTAGGCTTTTTGCTTGAGTTGAGGTTCAAAATGTCCAACGAGGGACCAGGGGCAAAACAGATTCATTATAAACAAGTGGAAAGGTGAATGGGCTAATTAAGGAAAACGTCAATTTAGGCTCAAGCATTGGATCAAAGGATACTTGTTTCATTTGGTCAGGAACTTTAGGCTTAAAAGTGGGCTAAATTCAAAAATGACCTATGATTCTTTCCTAACCAACTATTCTCTAACTTAAGTAAAGACTAACCATGTAGTTCTAGATCACTTACACAGTGTTGAACTAAATAAGAATCTCACTCTAACATAGTACAGGGTTATATCACACTACCTATCTAGTTCATGCACAACTACTCTACAGTTAATCATGCTCATACATCTAATGCCATAAAAAGATCTACATTGGTAATGCTTTGCAGTAAACGCACACACTAATCACAAAAAATTTTAAAAAGGGGTCATTTAAAAAAACTACAAAAATCAAATATATATGCATTTTATTGACAATTAAGTACTCCTAGATTATTTCAAATTAAACAAAATAAAAATTCTAAACATACCGGTTCTACTAGATAACATGCCTAAAGAAAAAAGAAACATGACAAGAAAACCCTTGGGCAAACCAAAAAAGATACACCCCTTTGTAATGCCCCGGAAGCATAAAATCAACATCCGGGACTTAATTCAGAAAATCTTGAAAACTATAGAAAAGTTGTAGAACAACCAACCTGACGGGTCGTTAAGGGACCCAAAGACTCGTCAGGTCAACCGTGAGAAGGATGCCGAGAATATGTTTCAGTGTTCTTAACGGATGACCCCACGAGTCGTTATCAGGCCCCATGACACATTAAGTCGCCTGTTGTCATGCCAAAGTTTTAGAATTTGAGAAGTAGGCGGTGTACTTGATGGAAGTTACCACGAGTCGTCATCAGTAGTAATGACTCATCAGGTCCATCGTTTCCATTCCTTTACAGCCTTCTTTCCAATGTACCTGATGGACGACACGATGAGTCGTTTCCAGTCATGAGGACTCGTCATGTGCCCGTCAGGAGTCAATAGAAATTTTTCTAGTGAACTTAACGGAAGGACCCAATGACTCATTGGATCAACTAACGAGTCGTTAAGTCACCCGTTAGGAACACCTGACAGTTTTTCGTAGCGAATCTCTAAGGGCTATTTAGTAATATTCTATTCTCCCAAGAATTAAACCACGTCGTTTTGACTTGAATTTTGGACGTTTTAGTGGGGGTAATGGGTCCTTTTCCTCATTTCCACACAAGCATTCAGAAAAAGAGACTGTAAGTTCTCTCAAGAATTCTCAGAGCAAGAAAACTAGGGCAGCTTTCTTCTCCTCAAATTCTCAAGATTTTCCTGGGTTCTTCATCAGGTATGTGGGGTTTTAGCAAGGGAAATGTTCTTCCCTTGTGTCCCCAAGATCCTCCTCTAATTCCTCTATCATTTCTAAACCCTAAATTTTTTGAGTATGAAAAGGTTTCATGGTTATTATCGTTGATTTCACTTAGAATGATGTTCATGTATATTGTTGATATGATCCGCATAAACTCCCATCGAATTATCAGTGTTTATATATAAGGGAATCTAAGCCCTAACTTTTGAGTTATAAATTTTGTTTATTAAATTTCCTCTAGTGAATGAAGAATTCTATGGGTTGAATTTTCTAAAATTTCCTATATATTTTTATATGTGGCGTAGATATTCCATTATTGAGAATGACGTTAGCACTGTTGAATGAAATTCCTAGAATCCTTGAAATTGCTCTATATGATGAAATTCCCTTATTGTTGGGATAAGTTGAGCTCTCTATTAGCTGCTTAGAAATTCAATTAGTTTTACAAAACTCTATCAATCTAGTATCAGTCAGAATCATATCAGTCTAGTTTCAGGCAGATTCTTAGCAACCTCAGTGTTGTTCAGAAAAAAATGTCAACTGATCAGTTTGACTCTAGTTTACTTTCGAGGAGTCAGTGGTGCCTCCCAGTTTTCAAACTCAAATTCAGATTATATATATTTTTTTCATTAGGCGTTCATGACACTCAGTTATAGCTTTGACCAGCCCCAGGACCCCAGTTCAGTTATTAGTTGTTCTGAAGACGGTTACGACGCTTCTAGATAAGTAGTTCTGACCGATCTTAGAACCCAGTTTCAGAATCTGGTCCGATAAGGCTCTCATGGTACATGCAACTATTTGTCCCTAACTAGTCTTTGGCCCCAGTTTCGAGCTATTAGCTTAGTGGTCAGTTTAAGTTTTCCAGTGGGAGTAGAACTTTGCACCGAGCGGGCCGGGGTTCCAGCGCACCTAGGTTCCCAGAACTACATTGCCAGTGTAGGTTTCAGTATTACTTGGCCTGATTGGCCCCAAATATATTTTTGTGATCACTCAGTTCATGCTTTTATACCCTTACAAGGTATATTGGGTCCTACCGGTGGGGTGTATATATCGAACTCCACGTCTAGCTCACGTGGTTAAATGTCGGTTATGGACTCTCCCACTAGTCAGTACAGTACAGTATCAGAATAAGCAGCTTCATTCAGTACAGTATCTCAGATTCAGTGATTCAGACTTAGCGATTGTCCATGAGATCAGACAAGGTCATCTTGACCATTTCAGATTATATCAGTAGTTCATCTCAATACTAGTTGGTCATGGCGTGTCATTTCAGTTCAGTCTTTATATTCAGTATGTCTCTCCCACTTACTTAGTACATTCAAAGTACTGATGCATGCTTTTCATGTTGTATCGTTTCATGATACAGCTGCAGGTTCTCAGGTTCAGCACAGATAGTTACCCTAGTTTCAGAGCGTTCCGCTTCAGCAGATCAGAGTGTGAGTCCTCCTTATTCGAGGGCCTTGTTTATTTATTTCATTTAGTTATAGTTTTGTTAAAACTTAGAGTTAGTTGGGGACGTGTCCCAGCAACTCCTCAGTAGTTGGCTTTCAGACCAGACTTGTCTTTCAGAATTGTATTTCAGATTTAGTATTTCTTTCTCTACTTCCAGTGTTTATATTTTCTTGATATTTAAAACTTCCGCTATGCATGTTTACTCATAATGTTAGTATGATATACCAGGGGTTTACTTGGGGTCACTTGTGGCTTCAAGTACCGTGTTACTTCTAGGGTGTAGGCTTAGGGCATGACACCCTCCCCCATAAAAAAAACATGCTTTGTCCCCAAAGATAAAACATAAAAACCAGTGAAGGGACATACCTATGGCGCTCTAAGTGCTCCTGTCATCCTTAGTAGGCAACTTAGACTTCACCAACTTCCTCATAGGCTGCCTCCTATGCAATGCCTGATTTAACGTCGTGGCACATGTTCACTCCCAATCGCACGCAAGTCCACGTGGTTGTACAAGTAATAAAGTGGCTTTATTTCAAGCCAGGTATCGAACCCACAGGGACTGTAATGAAGGAGTAATTTTTCTCCAAGTGTTTAGTACACACACTTCTTTATACAAGTAGACAAGAAAAACAAATGGTGATTTTTCAAGAATATTAGTTAATGTAACCTTAAGTGAAAATTATGAATTATAATCTGAACAATAGCACGAACAAGCTGAGATTAAGGCAAAACATGCAGATATGTAATTTATTGATTAAATTTCAGTCAACACTTCTCTTCGATTGTTAGTCAGGAATTATTAACAATGGATTGGGTCTTTCGAACTCCTCACCAATTAAAGAATTATGAGATTTTCATTACACATTTCTGTGATGCAACAACTCATATTCTCATAAACCAAACTAAATTCCATAGATGACCAAATATGACATTCCAAATATATTTCTATTCTGAACGTTAATCTTCTCTTAATTTCTCAACCAAGACAAGAACATATTCTACCAATTCACATCCATCCAAATAATCTTCCTTTCGGAAATAAAATTGCAATTTTAATATATACGTTAACAATGGCCAATCATTAATGTAGTAAAAATAAGAATCAGTAGTATTTTCTTGCCGACTTCTGCGTTTTGCTTCCGAGTCCATTCCTCCACTTCACCAACTTGTAGATTAGTTTCCAAAATTCATTCTAAACTGCAAAAACAATAACTAATCATGTTGGTTCGTAAAAATCCACATTTACATAAAAACCACATGAGAATGTACACATAAAAGTAGACAAACAAGTCCTAATTAAGTAATAAAGTATCATTTGGGCATGTAATTATGCCCAAGATCAGCACGACGGAAGTCTCTCGACTACTTAGAATTCATCAAGAAACTCCGATTCAACATCGATAGCTGAGACCACTCTAAATTCACTCGGTTGCTTCATTGACCTCCAAACATCTAAAGTGACATCTTCTTTATTTAGCTGGAACTTCAAATGTCTGGCTCCAACGTCCATTAGGGCTTGCCCAGTTGAAAGGAATGGTCACCACAGAATAATGGGGACTTTAAAATTCACTTCGTTATCTAAAATCACAAAGTCAGCCAGAAAGATAAACTTGTCCACCTTCACTAGAACATCATGAAGGATACTCACTGGCTTCTTTACTATGCGGTTTGCCATCAGTAGCCGCATTGTAGTTGGTGGTGGGGATCCCAAGCCAACTGCTTAAGCATAACTAGCAGCATCAAACTGATACTATCTCCCAGATCGCATAATGCCTTTGAAAACTCAAAATCCCCAATTGTACATAGGATAACGAAGGCTCCTATGTCTTCCTTCTTCTATGCAAGGACCCGTGAGGATATTACACTATAGTGGTGCAAATGTCCAACTGGTTCATAGCTCATGGATCATTTCCTGGTTACTAGGTCCTTTATGAACTTCGCATAGCCAGGCATCTGCTCTGTTGCCTCGACTAGGGGAATATTCACTGATAGTTTCTTCAACATGGATAAGAATTTCTAAAATTTCCCATCATCCACCTTCTTCTTCATGCTTTGAGGAAAAGGTGGAGGCATTCGAGGGATAGGCCTAAAAATTCGTGGGGCCTCCTTCTCCTTACCCTTTTTAGATGCAAGCTCGTTTACATCAACTGGAGGCTTCATCAAATCTACACTATCATTATCTACCTATTCTGTAGCCTCAACCTCTAAATCAACCGCCTTCGGTTCTCCCATCTCAACTACAATCGGCATGGGTGGATCTACTGTGGCTTTTCCACTCTTAGTAGTTATAGCCATGTAGTGACTGTCATTCTTTGGATTTTGAATTATGTTACTAGGGAATGTACCCTTCTACCTCTAGTTCAGTTGCTACTTAATCTGTTTGATCGCTGTGGCGTGCGACTAAACTTCCTAGTTCATGCCAGGTATGTCTCTGTGAATATCCTTCAGGTGATCATTAGTTGACTTTACCTTTTTTAGTATCTCAGCCATCAAACTCTCCAATTTTGAGGTTCCATCATCACCCTCACGAGCCTTTTGGAGGAACGTATAGGCCAGTGCGATCATTTCGGTATCCACCATTTTTCCTCCAATCACCTTCTCGGTCTCGTCCTTTGCTTCTATCCTGTACCCAGCTCTCTTGTAGTTATCCCTGTATTGGTTCTGATCTTGATTCTCAAAGCCTTGGTGCCAAGAGTCTTGATCAGACCCTTGAGCATCAGCCCAAAAGCCCTCCACTTGGTAATCTAAGAAGTTTGCTTCCTCCTCGAAATTAGAGTGCTCAAACCCCAGCTCCCGACTCTGAGCTCCCATTGTATTCACCTTCTGAGCTCAAGATCCCATAATATACTTCATGAGCAAGTCAATGGATGTTCTCATAAGAGCTAGCTCCTGGTCACATTCCTATTCTCTTCTATGCTGCTCCGCAGTCATACCAATAACATATGTACCTGCAGCTATCTCAGCTTCTCTAGTATGCTAGTCCCTGTTGGTTTTCGTCACCCAGAGCCTTTGTAATACCCCAAAAATCCCTAAGATTAGACCCAAGGGTTGAATTAGAGAAAGCAGGAAAATTGCATCAGAGCCTCAAAATGACTCAAGGGACAACAACGGTTTGTTGTATGACTTGTTGTAAACATCCAGTCAAGGCTTTCACCCAAAGCAACGAGTCTGGAAAGGAGTCGTTAGAAGATACAATGGGTATTCCTGGGTGGTCATTGAATGGAGTCATAAAAGGGGTCAGATCTATTTTAGTGGCAACTGAAGGGTGCAACGACCCATTGGGGCGAGTAACGACCCATTGTGTGAAACCATTATCTTGAGTTAGGATCAAGTAAGATGGGGAGCAGTGGTGACAATGGATGTAGTGAAGAGTCGTTATTTCGTATAATGACTCATCTTGATCGGTTATTGGTCAGAACATCAGCAGAGTACCGAAAGTGCTTTAAATACAACAGATGGTCCAACAACCCATTATATCCTACAACGACCCATTGGATTGGTCATTGTAGCTAGCAGTCAGGTTTTTCATGCGAATTTTCGGGGTAATTTTGTATTTCCCAAGCTTCTAACTCTTTGATGACATCATTTTAAGCCTTTAAAGGAGTGTTTTAAGAGGGTTTAGCCTATACTAAGTCATTAGACTCCTATGCATGCATGGAATTGAACTTCCCCTCCAAGATCAAACTATAATTCTTCTCAATTTCTTCCCCAGTTCTCTTGGGCTTTCAAGGCTAGTTGAAATCAGTTTACCCAGATATGTAGGGCTATGAATGGGAGATTTCTTCCACCCTCATGCATATGCTTCTTCTCAAATTCATGGAGCTTCTTAATCTAGTGTATTGATTTTTAGGGTTTTAGCCCAAATTTTATGAAAATGCTCTGTTTATGGGTCTAATCCCCTCATGTTCTAAAGTATATTTTAAGTTTAATGGGAAGATTTTACACTCAATTTAATTATAAATTCATGATTCAAAGTTATTAGAAATTATGCCCCATTATGCAAGTTCCTATGAAAATTCAAGCTTATGATCCATGATTTCAAGTATGCTAAGATATATAGTGTCATAATTGGGGCATCACGTAATATGATGAGTCTCCCATTATTCCTCAATATTTCAGTGACTTATGATATCATGTTTTACTATATATTTGACCCAATGATCAGTTTATGAGTTTTTACTTATGATTTCAGCTATGACAAGTCATATGATTTCTATTTCTAAATCTTGGGTCACTATGTTTAGTTATGATAACCAGCTTATGATTATGTATATCTCAGATACAATTTTTAGAATGCAGTCCTTACTCTCATGATCTTTTGATTTATATGCATGTTCTCAACTAATGTTTTACTAAGCATGTATTACTTACCTTACATGCTCAGTACATTCCAAGTACCGAACATATACTCTATGCTATATCATCTCATGATATAGGTTCGGGTGATCTAGCTCAGTCTTGCCGATAGCTTGCTTCCTCTTTAGTTTAGTTCAACCTCTCTTTGGGTGAGTCCTCATCATCCGAGGACATCTATCAATCTAGATTTTTTATGTCATTTTAGTTGTAGAGTTGGAGATATATGGGGGTTTGTCCCAACATCTCGTCAGTTAGTAGAGGCTTTTTCACACATAAGCTAGTAGGATCAGCTTTGAGATTTAGCGTTGTGGTGTATTTGCTTGATTTATATTTTATGATACTCAGTCTTCTGCTTATTCATGTCCATGTCATTTTCCTCTTGATTGTGTTATTAAGTCATGCTATGAATGTATCATAGGTTAGCTTGGAACCATTTGTGGTGCTAGACTCCATGTCATGATTCGGAGTCTCAACTCGGGTCATGACAGGCTTAGTCTGATTGCATCCTGGCTCATGTTGACGACTGCGCAGCAGTGCACACGCAAGTGTACGTGGTCTTACAAGTAATATAGTGGCCCTTTTTAAGAGCCGGATGTCGAACCCACAGGGACTGGACCAATTCAGCTAATTATCAAATTCAAGTGTGATATTAACTTTCACAAGTGTTGATTTAGACTTTTTCGATTAAGTTTAATTAAGTCTAGGGGTGGTCACAGAAATACTCTGAAATAACTCAAGGAGAAACTACAGATAAAGCCGGATAATCATGCGATACTACGCTTTGTAATGGTTTAAGTATGGAATTATCAATTGTCGTCTCACATAATTAAAACTGCATTTTCATGGTCTTTCGAGCCTCTAAACACGACAAAATAGCCTCACAACTACATCTTTGAGCGGGGATGTGACATTCTAGTTCGTGGGCAATTCAATTACGTGGATGTGGTTTGCGGGGTTTATGCTCTTGATTAGGGACTTTTGTACCTCTAATCATTTAACCGAACTTAGCTTCATAGCTACTTCTACGAGTGGTGATGTGATTATTCTAAGTTGGTGTCTAGCTCATCCTATTTTAACAACCAAGCAAGGCAAATTAGGTATAATTTCTTATCCTAACTGTGAATTATATCGTAAGATACAAACTTGCTCCCTACATTCTTTGTTCTTGCCTAGGTTTACTTTCTCGAGCTTTTTCGTAGGTGTAACGTGTGTGTTTTCATGGTGACCAATCATAAAAACAACCATAATTAAGAATGTAAGACAAAACAACAATTAATAACTTAAAACCAAAACAAGTTCACATAGTCACAATCATATCTTGTGGCTTCAACCCTAGAGGAAGGGTTCTAGCCACTCAAGTTCGTATAATTAAAGGAAAACATGATTAAAGTAACATACTTACAGGAATTGGTAGAAGAGAAGATGAAATTGATGAACCCTGGGTGAGTTCTCCCACTTCTCCCTTTACTCCTTGGCTGTTTTTTAGAAACAAATCGTGACCGAATGTTTTTAGGAGCTAAGGGACCTATTTATAGTAAATGAGAGATGTACAATATTATGCCTGGCATGAAATAGCTCCGTGTCACGTAGGCAATCTGGAATTCGCATAAAATACATGCCAGGCAGCCCCTTGCCGCGTTGGCAGTGTGGCACGCTGCTTGTGCCGCGCGTTAGGGGCCGTGACATGCCCTTGGTCGCATAACCTGCCTGCCGTGGCACGTTGCCAACGCGCAGGTGGGCTGTTTCGCGCATCCTCCTTGCCAACATTCGCGTTTTACTTCCGATTCCATGCCTCCAACTCATGGATTAGTTCCTAAAATTCATTTTAATCCGACAAAAACAAGACTAATCATGTTGGTTAGTATATATATTCACATTTACATAAAATTACATGAGAATGTATATAAATAAGTAGCTAAACAAGAAGAAAACTAAGTTATAAAGTATCCCTTGGGCATGCTATTTTGCCCAAGATCACCTACACCACACTTAATGCCTTGTTCGTCCTCGAACAACCCTTTTACATCTCATGTAAATGAAGACTCACACATAACTAATTTAACAAGATAATTCAAGCTACGGCTATAATGATTATTTAAGATAGCAAGTTAAAAATAGAGCATGCACGATTTAATCATTGAAATGAAATACAACTATGTTAAGACTTCCTAACCTCAAGAACTGACTCTCAGTCTTAGCAAACTCATGCACATCAACCAATTAAGAAATCCGACATGAATGTTATCTCTCATTAAACATGTGCCATCACAACAAGAGACTTACCCATTTTTACTCAAAAATTTTCAAATCACAACATGTATGGGTATATTAATAGAATTACGCTAGCTCTCTATAAGAATTCACATGCATCATGTAGTGACCCATAAGCTTGCCCGTGTTTTACTCCACTAATTTAAGGATGTATGAACGTAAGATCAAGTAGGACTTAATGGGTTGTAATGTAAGCTAAGGGACGGGTATGTACTATTCTGGCCAGTAATAGTGGCTATCTTCCCCAAGCGCTTTTAATAACTTCAACCTTCATTAAGGACATCTCTTCTCTTACTTCACCCTCATTCTTTTCACTCTTGAATTTTCTCTTCTTGTTCCCATTTCTTTAAGCACACTCAACTTATTAGTAAGGGGTACTTAAGCAACTTTTTCATTCATTTATTTCTTACTCCCTACCAATACTCAGGCATTTTCACACAAGTGCACCCTTGACCTTTCTCAACTTTTACAACTGCTACTTTTCCTTCTTTTTCTCGATTCTCACTCCTTCACTCTTTCGGATTTTTCCCTTAAGTGCTGAGGAGTTTTGGATCAAATTCAAGGCTAATGAAAGAAAAAGGATTAAGCTTATGTTGTAGCTATCATAGAATAGGCTTAAGGCTCAATGGGGCTCACTAGGATTCAACATTCAAGGTAGGTAAAGTGAGGGATAAAAATTAGGTTCATTCAATGAAATGACTAAATCATCTCCTACAATCCACATCCTTCATTTCGTTTTATATACACACCAGGCACGTTCTAGACATTCCATAATAGCATGGAATATTCAAAAAAAACCTTACACTATCAGCACATGCTCAATTCAAGACACATTCAGCAGACTCTTACTTAGCTAATCACAAGAATTCAGTATTAAGCTTCAATCACATCGAGTCAAATTCAAGAGCCTAAGTGTCTCAAACTAAGTTATACACTTCTTATATGCTTCAACACTAACCACACTTGTATATTACAATCATGCATAGCACATAACAAGAACATCAAGCCATCAATTAGCTACGGGTTCAAAAACCAACCTACTGACTAATTTTCCTCAAGACGGTCATCATCCATCCATCGTTGGAAACAATCTCTAACTATGACTAAAAACATTATATACAGACAAAGAAAATTTTTATTCTTCTTCGATTCAAAGACCCCCCGTCTGAAAAGAACCGAAAAGAAAAATCAATGGGTGATGAATTCATGCTTAATTCAAAAAAGTTTGTTCCCATATTTCTCCCAAGCACTAATTCACCAAAAATCATTAAGCACCAAAATTTTTTAAATTTTTATCACCCCACACTTGAATCATGCTATGTCCCCAAAGCATCTAATTAAAATTAAAAAGGATAAGAAATACTCCCTGAGGCCTCTAAGCCTCGCTAACAGCATGTTTTTCTTCATATTTGCACAAGTGGGTATTTTGACCCCACACTTTTTCTCTTCCATGCTTGTTAGCTTCCTCCTCCACGGGTACTCAGACTTCCCCTCTTTCTGTGCTTAAATTTCCACCAAAAACAACACAAGTTGAAAATAAACAAAAACAACACAAACAAAAATCACAAACTATACCTATGGTACCCTTGGGTTGCCTCCCAAGCAGCGCCTTATTTTACGTCGCGTCACGACGTGTCACGTTTCACCACTTTTTCCTCCACTTTAAGGATATGAATCTCACCCCTAATTTCTTCTCCAGTTTCCTCTTATGGTCCCGGGGCGGTGGTGAAAAAATGAAAGGACCAAGCAGTAAATGTCACCTTTTGCACTTATTGGCCCTTAAGTAAGCGAAGTCATTTTGTCTCTTAGAATTAGCAAATTTCAGAATATATAGGGCTTGTTCCTCCTCTAGACCTTTCTCTACAAGCTTGGAAGACTCTATTTCTAGGTTGTCAACCAAACTTAATGTCGATAAATGCTTCAAGTGGGGTACAATACACCTCAATTCTGAAACTGCATTTTGCTTGACCTCCTTACTTGTATACACCTTCTCCACATCAACATCTATCTCTCCATTAATGTCAAATGGGGGATACTCTATCTCTTCTTCCATGAATGGATTTTCCATATGTGTGAGACCATCACGGGGACTCTTAAGAGCTTCTAATTTTTGAGCTTCTTCCAAGAACTCACCATTTTCTTCTTCTGGTAGTTCCTCAGTATCGCATAAGACTGTTACTTGCAAATCATCGCAAGTTTAAGCCTCAACCATCATTTCCGTGATCTTGGCGCTTATCATTTCTAAGGCCTCTCCATTTTCCTCTGTCTGAATTCCTAATACTTCCATCTACTCCGTCATTGCTTCTGTCTGCTCAAGGACCTGTTTCAACATGTTTTCTATCTGAGCTTGGTGTTCCAAGTCCTCATTTACATTGTTCCTTTACTCATCAAAAACAACAGAAGGATCAGAGTAGGGGCTTGGAGGAGGGGTGTATGCATTCAGACAGCCATCCCAATGGCCATCTTGACCACCACATATATTGAAAGTGTTACAGTTTTTCCATAAGTGGGGTCCTCCATAATTCAGACAGGACTCACCAAAATATGAGTATCCACTATTCAACCCATTTGTGTTCCATGATATCTTATCAAGAAGGGTATCAGACTAAAAACTAAAAATAAAATAAATTTAAAACTAATTAAAAAAAAATTTCAACACTTAAGGAAATTTAAAGTCACACAAAAACAGAAAAATTTACTAAACTTTGCTGAGTCCCCGGCAATGGCGCCAAAAACTTGTTGAGTCCCCGGGCGCCAAAAACTTGTTGACGACTGCGCAGCAGCACACACGCAAGTGTACGTGGTCTTACAAGTAATATGGTGGCCCTTTTTAAGAGCCGGATGTCGAACCCACAGGGACTAGACCAATTCAGCTAATTATCAAATTCAAGTGTGATATTAACTTTCACAAATGTTGATTTAGACTTTTTCGATTAAGTTTAATTAAGTCTAGGGGTGGTCACAGAAATACTTTGAAATAACTCAAGGAGCAACTAGAGCTAAAGCCGGATAATCATGCGATACTACGCTTTGTAATGGTTTAAGTATGGAATTATCAATTGTTGTCTCACATAATTAAAACTGCATGTTCATGGTTTTTCGAGCCTCTAAACACGACAAACTAGCCTCACAACTACATCATTGAGCGAGGATGTGACATTCTAGTTCATGGGCAATGCAATTACGTGGATGTGGTTTGCGGGGTTTATGCTCTTGATTAGGGACTTTAGTACCTCTAATCATTTAACCAAACTTAGCTTCACAACTACTTCTACGAGTGGTGATGTGATAATTCTAAGTTGGTGTCTATCTCATCCCGTTTTAACAACCAAGCAAGGCAAATTAGGTATAATTTCTTATCCTAACCGCGAATTATATCGTAAGATACAAACTCGCTCCCTACATCCTTTGTTCTTGCCTAGGTTTACTTTCTCAAGCTTGTTCCTAGGTGTAACGTGTGTGTTTTCATGGTGATCAATCATAAAAACAACCATAATTAAGAATGTAAGACAAAACAACAATTAATAACTTAAAACCAAAACAAATTCACATAGTCACAATCATATCTTGTGGCTTCAACCCTAGAGGAAGGGTTCTAGAAACTCAAGTTCTTATAATTACAAGAAAACATGATTAAAGTAACATACTTACAAGAATTGGTAGAAGAGAAGATGAAATTGATGAACCCTGAGTGAGTTCTCCCACTTCTCCCTTCACTCCTTGGCAGTTTTTAAGAAATAAATCATGACCGAATGTTTTTAGGAGCTAAGGGACCTATTTATAGTAAATGAGAGATGTACAAAATTATACCCGGCATGAAATAGCTTCGTGTCACGGAGGTTATCGCTCAAATTTGCCTCCGTGACACGGAGGCATCGCGTAGGCAATCTGGAATTCGCATAAAATACATGCCAGGCAGCCCCTTGTCGCGTTGGCAGTGTGGCACGCTGCTTGTGCAGCGCATTACGGGCCGTGACACGCCCTTGGTCACACAGCTTGCCTATCGTGGCATGTTGCCAATGCGCAGGTGTGCTATTTCGCGCATCTTCCTTGCCGACGTTCGCGTTTTACTTTCGATTCCACGCCTCCACTTCACCAACTCATGGATTAGTTCCTCAAATTCGTTTCAAACCTACAAAAACAAGAACTAATCATGTTGGTTAGTATATATATTCACATTTACATAAAATTACATGAGAATGCATATAAATAAGTAGCCTAAACAAGACGAAAACTATGTTATAAAGTATCCCTTGGGCATGCTATTTTGCCCAAGATCAGCTCACTCTGAGAAACCTATATGCTTTGCAAATTCCCACAAAGTTCATCAGGTAGAGATTTGCATCATCAGCAACATTACCACTAAACACTCCCTTCATGTTCAACAATTGAATCATTGTGCTAGTAATATCAAATTTTTCCCCAGCAGGCAGAGGTAGGGACACAATGACTCCAATTGAACCGGCTTTATCAATATTTGTATCATCATCATCATCAAAGGGAGGTGCATTTATGTGGAATTGAGGTAAATCCCAACCTTTGTTTCCCCTTCTATTTCGATTGGCATTATCAACCTCTTCCTAGGCATCCTCTACCTCTTGTAGAGCAGCTTGTTGAGCTAACTCCGCCTAGTGGGCCTTATTAGCTCGGCAAGCTTCAGTAGCTAATCTATCTTTCATCTGTTCCGGAGTCTCAATACTAGCCATTTTTCTTAGTGTCCTTTTAAGATCTTGGTCAATTGGAACTAGGGGGTTTCCACTACTCTGAGTACTTGGCATTCACCAAATGGTAACCTATGTGAAACAAAGGCAAAAGAAAACACAAATGAGGAAATAAAGGCTAAAAGTTAAATAAAAGAAATTAATCTAATCCTAAGCCATATTCCCCGACAATAGCGCCATTTTTTGAAAACACTCAAATTACACCTTAGAAGAAGTGTAATGTGGTTGTTGTCAATAAAGATTCCAACTAAGGTTAGTGTCGATCCCATAGGGAATATGGTCAAGATATCGACTAATGCTAGTATTCACGCTTTTAGTTCAATTATTTCCTAAGGAGGGGGGGAGGTTTATGAGGAATAATTAAGTGACAATACTGTGGAATGGTGTTGTTTTCACAGATATGAAATTAACTAAGGATGTTTTCCCCATGGCTTCTTAACTATGTCGGGTTATTACCTTTGTGATCTATTCCAATACTTAGCTTGTAGAATTGATAAACTATATTCATCCAAACGGCTGATTCGCCCCTATTAGATGACTATACTCAATCACTGGGTTAGGTCTCATGAGCACTTTCAACTAACCTTTATCAATAATTCCAAATTAACTTTCCTGCGACGGCAACTCAAGTTATTCAATGAAAATTAATTTCAAGGTTTTGTCGTCTTTCTCTTTTCCTAATCTCTACTTCTCTAGGTTCAAGCAAGAAGAGAATATGGGCTAGCCATAACATTTCACACTATTAAGAAATAATTAGCATGAAGAGAAGAACAATACAAGAATCAATAGTGGTTTAGAATCACTTCATGTTAACTCTAATTCATTATTTCACCATGGTTCCCACAACCCTAGTTGTGGAGGTTTTAGCTACTCATAATTTCAAGAAATAAATTAGAAATCATAAGAGAAATCATAATTAACAACTAACGATATTGAAGGAATAAAAACCAATGATCAATTGCACTATAAACTTTGAAATTCAAGAAAACAATGATGAACTTCGCTCAAGGTTTTCGTGTTTATTGTTCTCCAAGTGGTGTTGGGAAAATCCAAAAACACGATTAAAATTAAAAGTATCGGGTCTCCCTAAGGAAAAATAAAAGGAAAGTATTTATACAATTAATGAAATTCTTTACTAAATTAACAGGAACTTCTATGCTAGGATCACCTACAAATCATAGCATGCTGCTACGAGTCGTGGTTTTCCCTCGCGGTATGATTTGCATCTTTTGGATCTTTCAGGTATGGGGGGAAGGTATGAATCGTACCCACTCTCTATGTATTGTAGGTGTAAGTCGTGGTCTGAACTTCAACCATGTAACTTCTCTGATGATCCTCCTACGGTTGCTTCCTATGGCTCGTACCATATTGGTATGACCTATGCGATCAAATCGTGCCCCGAGGGTGTCATATGGCTATTCCTCTTAATCTTACCACGAGTCTATGGTACGACTCATACAATGATGTCAAGACTTATGGCATCTGGTCATACCATGAACTATGCACTTGGCCAATTTTTGAATCTCTACTATGGACACAGGTATGGCTCGTACCCAGATGGTATGGCTTGTACTGTTACCTGTAATAGACCATTTTCTGCACTTTTCACTTCTTTTGTATAATCCACTCACGGACCTGATTTCCATGAAAATACAGTAAAAGAACCTCATATCTGTATAAACATAGTCAAATTTTAGCATCATTTCTATATTTTAAGTGTCGAAAGTACCGTAAAACCACGACACATTAGTACTTAATGAATATTTTGGGACAAGAGTACATATAAATAAAATAATCATAATAATAATAATTAGGAAAATAATAATTATAATAAAACTATTCAAATCCAGTGATAGAGTAAATCATGAAACTTAATACTGTTTCTAATGATGAAGAATTAATAAACTTAAAGCCTTTTTTTTCAAAAATTAAGTCAGACCATTCAAGGCCGAAATTCGTAAAATCTCATTATTTCTCCAATAAGAGCAAATCAGAAAGTAAAGATACTCAGGGGAAGACCAAAAAGAAGAAGATGGGAGAGCCCTAAGTAGGGTACTATTTCTCAAAAATGTTTCTCCAGGGAATATCGTCCGCTGGAGGTCAATCGTCCTCTATACTGGCACAATCATTAATTGGAGGTATCATCCATCTTAGATTAATTGTCCTCTAGATTGACACATCATTTTTTTTAGGATTCATAATGGCTAGTGTCCTATGGAATAGCAAAATTTTCTTATATAGGCCCAAACACAGATACTCACTCTTCTTTGACTTTTTTTGTCTTTCTTCTCCACTCTCACATAGTTTACGCAACCCTACTATAGTCACCCTCAACTTACGCATTTTGCCTGAGTTGAGGTTCACAATGTCCAAGGAGGGACCAGTGCTAAACAGGTTTATTATAAACTTGGTCAAGGTGAAATCAAATAAAATAGGTCAACTTTTAGGCTTAAATACGAGATTAAGGGAATCATTTCATTTGGTAGGGCAATTTAAGCTATAATTGGATATGACAAAAATGGCTGATGATCCTTTCCTAACCAACTATCCTAAAACCTATGTAAAGACCGACCAGACAAGTTTTAGATCCTTAATGAAATATTGAACTGAGTATGAATCCTCACTCACTCATGGTATAGGTTTGCATTGATTCTACCTATTCGGTGTCATACAAAGATCCATAGAAGTCATACTTCGCAGTCAACATACATAGCTAACATAAAAAAAATTCAGGTAGGTCATTTTCAAAAACATGAAAACTACTGCATTTATTGGTTGTAAAGTAATTCTAGGCTACTTCTAATTACACAAATAACAAAAACAATCTAAACATTCCAGTTCTACTAGATAGCATGTCTGAGGGAAAAGAAACATGGCAATAAAAACCCTCGACCAAACTAAACACCCAAAAACAACAAGAATACCCTCTCCTTTTAAAAGAATGCTTCATCCCGAAGCATAAAATGTAAGAACAAGGGAAAGGGACATGCTTGTTGCTACTAAGACTTCACCCTTCATGGGTTGCCTCCCATGTAGCTCCTAATTTAATATCGCAGCAAGATGTAACTTTCTTGACCATTCAGGCATCATCAAGTTACATCGACTCAATTCCTCTTATCTCTTCGATGGCTTGCATATACAGATTTATCCTTTGCCCATTCACCTTGAACTTCTTACCATCTTTATTCTCAAGTTCTTCCGCACCATATGGGGACATGTTCACCACTCGATACGGTCCCATCCATCTAGATTTCAATTTATATGGATGCAAGCGGAACCTCGAATTAAACAGTAGGACCAAATCACCAGCATTGAACTCCCTTTTTGCAATCTTTTGGTCATAGTATATTTTCATTCTTTCTTTATAAATTGTTGCACTCTCATAAGCTCGAAGACTAAACTCATCTAACTTATTTAGCTGATCTAGCCTTAACTTGGTTGCTTCATTCAAATCCAAGATCAAATTTTTCAGTGCCCATAGTACCTTATGCTCTAACTCTACCAGCGGACGACACGCCTTGCCATTGACAAGATGATATGGAGATGAGCCAATGGGGGTCTTATAAGACGTTTGATATGCCTAAAGTGCATCCTCTAGCTTCCTAGACCAGTTTATCCAGTTGGTGTTCACTGTTTTGGCCAGAATAGTCTTGATCTCCCTATTGGACACTTCAACTTGCCCACTTGATTAAGGATAGTAAGGTTCTTCCACCTTATGTTTCACATCATATTTCCCAAGAAGCATTGTGAAAAGGTGATTGCAAAAGTGTGAGCCACCGTAATTGATGATGTCTCTAGGAGTATCAAATCTAGAAAATATGTGTTTCCGCAGAAATACTGTGAAACTTTTCCTTCATTGTTAGGGAGTGCAATGGCTTCCACCCACTTTCGAATATAGTCAACACCCACCAATATGTATTTCATCCTATATGAGCTCACGAATGGGCCCATGAAGTCGATATACCATACATCGAATAATTCTAGTTCAAGAATTAGGGTAAATGGTAGCTTATGCTTATGAGTAATGCCACCTTGCCTTTGGCATTGATAATAGGACTTAGCAAAATCGTAAGGATATTTGTGGATTGAGGGCCAATAATACCTGCACTGTAAAATTTCCTGTGCACTTCAGATATCACTATGATGACCTCCAACCAGGGACGAGTGGTAAGCCTCCAAAATACTCAACATCTCTAGTTTTGGCACACATCTCCGTATCAGCCCATTTTCACAAATGTGGAATAGATATGGTTCATTCCAATAGTTACTTCGAGTATCAAACAGGAATTTCTTCCTTTGCCGTGAAGTCATATTTGCTGGAATCATGTCACTCACCAAATAATTTGCATAGTCAGTTAACTAATGATCAAATCTTGAGATGCAGCCAATACCTATTCATCTGAGAAGGCATCATCGATATCAATCTCATCCTTCACTCTTGCCTCTACTTTCAATCTGGAAAAGTGATCGGTCACTTGATTTTCTATTCTCTTTTGGTCTTTTACCTTGAATTCAAATTATTAGAGCAACAACACCCATCTAATCAGCTTGGGTTTAGCATCCTTTTTCGACATCAAGTACCTCAGTGTAGCAGGGTCTTTGTGGACAATTACCTTAGTTCCAAATAAGTATGCCCGAAACTTTTCAAATACAAAGACCTCTGCTGGTAGATCCTGTTCAATTATCATGTGGTTCTTTTGAGATGCATTGAGTGTCTATAGAGTGAAAAATCTTCACTCTCTATTGGCCTAAGACAGCACCAAGGACCACCCCACTAGCATTACACATTACCTCGAATGAGAGAGACCAATCTAGGGCTATAATAATGGGAGTTGTGTGAGTATCTCCTTTAGGCATTCAAAAGCCTTCAGACATGCCTCATCAAACACGAATTTTGCCTCCTTCTCAAGTAGTTTGCACAATGGTTGTTCAATCTTTGAGAAATCCTCGATGACCCTCCCATAGAATCTTGTATTCCCTAAAAGCTTCCGATCCCCTTAATAGAAATAGGCGGTGATAATCCTGCTATTACTTCAATTTTTTCCTTGTCCACCTCCATCCCATTTTCTGAGATTCTGTGGCCCAACACTATCCCTTCTTTGACCATAAAGTGACATTTCTTCCAATTTAGGACCAAAGTAGTTTCTTCACATCTGTTCAACACTTTGCTCAAATGCTTGAGGCAGGATTCAAATGACTCACCCACAACTGAGAAATCATCCATAAATACTTTGGTGGTGTTCTCCACCATATCTAAAAAGAATGACATCATGCAGCACTGGAATGTGGCTGGTGAATTAGACAATCCGAAGGGCATTCTCCTCAAAGCAAATGTTCCATACGGGCAAGTGAAGGTTGTCTTCTCTTGGTCTTTTAGGGTTACAGAGATCTGATTATACCCTAAATAACCATCATAACAGCAGTACGAGCCTCTACCTACCAGCTTGTCGAGCAACTGATCCATGGACGATATTGGAAAATGGTCCTTCTGGGTCTAGTGATTGAGTTTCCTGTAATCCATGCACACACGCCAACCAATGACTGATCTCATTGGTATCAGCTCATTTTTCTCGTTTGGTACCATTGTGATCCCACCTTTCTTTGGCACACACTATACTGGACTCACCCACTTGCTATCTTCAATGGAGTAAACTAAACCAACGTCTAGCCACTTGATAATCTCTTTCTTCACTACCTCTTGCATATGTGGGTTCAGTCATCGCTGATGCTCTATACTTGATACACAATTTGGCTCAAGTTCAATTTTGTGGGTGCATAATGATGTCCGCAATGGTCCAACCGATTGCCTTTTTATACTTTAATAATACTGAAACCAGGGCCTTCACTAGCCAGTCTGCCAGGTCTGTTGCAATAATTATTAGAAAGGTGATGTTCTCTCCCAAGAATGCATATCTTAGATATGGAGGTAATGCCTTAAGTTCCAAGACTGGTGGTACCTCAATTGATGGTTTTGCTAGAGGAGTTGCACGGTTCTTTAAGTTAAGGTCTAACTTCTTTGACTTGAAGTTATACGACCCCATTCCCTCTAGGGAATTTACCAACTCCGTGTACCCCGGCACTTCATCTCCCTCATAATTCATTAAGATGGTTGCTAGTGTATCAATACTCATCATCTCTCTCAGGAACACTAGCAACCTCTTATCTTCCATCTGGGTGTTCTCACAAGCGGTTATTGAGATGAGTCTTCCCTACTGTAGTCTGAATGAATCACAAATCAAAAGAAAATATAAACAAGGAAATAACAACTAAAAGTTAAACACAACAATTACTCTAATCCTAAGCCGTATTCCCCAGCAATGACACTATTTTTGATAATGCTCAAATCACAATCCTGTAAAATGTATGATGCATACGTTGTGAATATATAGCCCAACAAAGGTTTCAGTCGATCCCACAGAAAACATGGTCAAGATATAGAATAACTCTAGTATTTAAGCTTTTAAGTTTGTTATCTCCTAGAGGGGGTTTTGTAAAAGCAAATATGTAACAGTGCTGAGAATTGATTGTTGTTTATCAAGTTTATGAGAATAACTAAGATAAGTATTCCCCTTGGATCCATAACTACTTCGAGTTTTACACTTGTGATTAATCCAAATGCTTACTTGTAGAACTGATAACTAGGGTTCATCCAAACAACCGGTTCTTCCCTATTATATGACTATAGTCAATCACCAGATTAGGTCTCATGAGTGATTTCAATTCAATCATTATCAATTTGTTCCAAATTAACTATCCTATGACCATAGCTCAAGTCATACAATGGCCCGTAAGAATCAAGGCTTTGTTCTGATTCTCTTTTCCTAATCTCTACTTCTCTAGATTCAAGAAAGTAAAGAATTCGTGTAAGTTCTAACGTTGCACTCCATGAAGAAATGTTAAAGATGAAAGAATACAATACAAACATTTAGCATTAGTTTAGAATCACATTATGCAACCCTAGTTTGTTAATTCACCATTGTTCCCAACAACCCTAGTTGTGGAGGTTTTAGCCTCTCATGGTTGTAAGAGAATTATAAGTCTTCATAGACAAACACATAATTTAGAACTTACAAAGATGATTGAAAGAACACCCACTTGGTTATTGCAAGAATTAAGGAAGAACACTTCAAGAACAATGAGAAAATCAATTCAAGAAAGTCTTCCCAAAACTTTAATAGAAAATCAACAACAATTATTTTTCTCCAAATCTGACTCTCTCCTATCGAAAATAACCTAAAAAGTATGTAAACAAATATTTAGAATTCTTTCCTAAGTAAACAGGAAAAACTACTAAACTGTCGTCGGCTTCACTTACGACCCGTAACTAGATTGTACAGGTCGTACCTTTACTCGTACAGTGCTTGGCAACTTATGATGTTGGCTAAGTGTTCGAAGATGGTAGGACTCGTACCATGAACCTACGAGTCATACTGTCTTTTTATGGTTTGATCCTGAATGTTTTGGCATCCTCTGAATATTTTCACGGGTGGCTTGGTACGACTCATACCTGCATCCTACGACTCATGAATTCCAGTTGTACATTGAGATCTACCATTCTTCAATTATTCTTAAGTTTACCACGACTCTTTGGTACAGATCTTAGGTAGATATCATGATCTGTGGTTACTACCCTGTCACGCCCCGCCTTGGGAGGCATGATTGGCACCTGGTGCCCTACTAGGACCTAGACTGCTGGACTACTGAGCCTAAGCACTTCTAGTGTCAGGCTGGCTCTAATTCTGGAATTATGAAAACAACGGGCTATATAACGACTGTAAATACAGCCTCTGGCCGACAAGGCCGATAGCCACCTGTAGGAATATAACCGCTACCCAGAACAACTGAACATAAGGGAACCTATGCGGGCCGACAAGGCCACCATGCTGACTAGTTATCACTGAAAAGCAGAATCAAGTGCTAAACTGATCTGTGACCGACAAGGTCACCAACTGACAACTGAACAAGGCCCCACATGGCCATCACATGCAAACTAAAAACATACACACGGTCCCACACGATCGGTACAACTAACCACAGGGAATATACAATCCGCAAGCCTCTAAGAATAATAAGATGGTCGGGACAGGGCCCCGGCCTACCCATACTGTACAACAAAAAGGGAAGTAAACCTTTAGCTGTCAAGCTCCGGATGATAGAAGCTGAAGACTCTGTACGCTGGCCAGAACTACGAGGGATCTGCTCCTCGTCTATGAGTACCTACAGGCAAGTAATGCAGCGCCCCAAAACGGGCGTCAGTACCACTGGTACTGAGTATGCAAAGCAATAACTGAAAATAACTGAAAGCAAACAATAATACTGATAGATACTAAAGTACTAGGAGACGGGCTGAGACTGACTGAAAAAAGCATAACTTTACTGAAGAGAGTAAGAGTCATACCTGATAACATAGTGGCCTACTTTCTATATATTAATAACTAACACAACATAGCATACAAGAACCTTACCAACCCCCATAAGTCGTAAGGTACCAACCAGCACACAATCTATACACCCCTACCCAGGTCATACCATCCACCTAGTAACTATGAGAATCCCCCCTGGGTATGCAACTTGGGCTCGCTGGGCTCCTGACTATAGTTGTATCTGAGTCCGGAGGACTCCTGAAATCTGAAATCTAAAATCTAAAATCTGAAATCTGCACCCCGGGCGCAAGCGCTTGACAAGGGGTGTGGTATAGTGGTGATCAGCCTGCTACAGGGAATCTGCATCCCATCTTCGTCCACTGGCAGACGACATGCCACTCTGTAGAGCGACGTATCCTCACCCTCTGGCGGGCGAGTTGACATAGCTATTAACCCTGGGGCGGTAAAGGAAGCTCTAAGGGTGCCCAACACAGAACAATCATGTCTCCACAGATAGCAATAGGCACATGTAATATATATACTGGATCTGATAATAATATTTATGTTCTGGTATTATGTTCTAAATCGCATATTAAAATGTACTAAATCTGATACTGAAATATACTGAATCTGTAATAATATTTCTGGAATATTCTGTTGGGACTTATACCGTTTTACTGAATTTCATGTTGAACACTGTATTATATTTCTAACATGCTTACTAAATTTCATACTGAACATAATATACGACTTCTGAAACATTCTGCTGAAATTCATACTATTTCTCTATACTACAACTACTAGCTTGCTAAAAGAAACTGGCTTTACATACCTCAACTGTCGACTTTCTAATTAACTAGCGTAGCTCGGCTTGTATTCAGCTATTTCTCCCAACTGTATTCATATTCATGAAAGAATAGAATTAATTATACTATTATTTTGGAAAGAAACCATATTATGGCTATACCTACTGCCTATTCTTTGTCTTATCGAAGAACGGCCAAAAACTCGTTATTTCTCAGGGGTCTAGAAGGGAGAAATACTCACTTTAATGCTGGGAGTATATTAACACTAGTTTGGAGCAATTCCACTTACCTTATCTCGGGGTGACGATGATTCGCCAGCCAAATTTTGCGAAACTAACTCTGCAGGAATGCTCCCAGCAGCTTTATACTTTGCTACCCGAAGTTAATTCGAGTTTGGACTACGTTTGATGGCTTAATCAGATGAAAATTTATGTTGAACCCTCGTTCTCCTCTGTTTTTTGGTTGTTTCTACTGGAAATGAAATGAAAAGTGACTTAAAAATGAAGCAGGAGTCCTTTATATACTTAGGGCCTTTAAGTCGCATTTGTCGAATGCGATTTATAAGTCGCATTTGCCTTACGACGCTCCGACTTGGCGCTTGTCTGGTCTCTCCCTGGGCCCTTTTCTCGCACGTATGGCATTCTAAAACTCTTAACCAACATGTGAATAGGCCAACTAAGTGTCAAAAACTTACAGGGTGTAACATACACTTACCTGAAGACTTGTCCTATGCAGCATCTTCTAAACTTTTCTACGACTGTTTTGGTACGGCTCATACTAGGATGGTGCAGCTCGTACCATAAGACGTACTTTTCTTTTGCCTCAAATAAATATTCTGGACTTCTCCATGAGTCTCAGTATGGCTGGTACAAGGATGGTATGACTCGTACTAAGGTCCGTATTTAGCCCTTTTTCTGCATTTTGTCCTTCTTTTGCACATTTCTACTCCAACTTCTATCTTTCCTATAAACAAAGTAAAAGCGCATCATATCCATATAAACACACCTAAGTCAATGCTTATTTCTTTAGTTTTAAGTGTCGAAAGTGTTGTAAATTCATAATATATCATTTGTTAACACGAACTTTCAGCAGTTTACATCAAGTTCGTTGGCACGAACCTCTTTAATTCTTTTCTTATTCTTGCTTTAGCTCCCAATCTTCAATTCCACTCTGATGTTTTCAATTCACTCTTTTTCATCAAATGATCATCCTTGAATGCTTCTTTACTTGAATCCACCAAAACTAGTTATCTTAAACTATTAAATCATCCTTAAGGAAGTGTAAAGCATAAGAGAAAGCAAAACCAAATACTTCAAAACCCTAAAATTGAAATTTTGCTTGTCCTCAAGAAGAACCAAATACTCCAAAACCCTAAAATTGAGCACTAAAATCTCGTGATTTCAGTTGGTACCATCAATTGATCCAAAACGCACACAACTACTATAAAAATTCCATTAATTAAATTCAACACAAAACAATACAAATATGACTTCAAAGCTTTCACTCTTATCTATACGTCACATGAATATTCTTTTCTCACTCGTGCATTCTTATTGAAAAATAAGATACACAACGTTAACTTTAGACGTCATGTACCCTCACAATCTAGAGAGAATTACTACACTTCACATAAATAATCATATCAAGAAAAAATGGGATTATGAAAATATTAAGTATTATACTTTCTCACACACACAAAAGATGTTCAAATCCACAATATGATACCATAAGCTTGCCTTTGGTGTAATCTCCACTAATGTAGGCACACATAGCTTAAAATTAATTAGGACTTATGGGTAGTGATGTAGGCTTTTGGTCATGGATAGGATACACATCTAGATAAAGTGACTTACACCTCCCTAAGCACTACAATGCAATAATTCAAGTACATTTTCTTGCAATGTTCTTCACTATTTGATTCATTTATTACTTCAACACCTAATCTTTCCTTTATTCAAAACTCATTTTTTTTATTATTTCATTTTCTTCTTGTTTTTATTTTTTTTCGAATCAAAGAGGAACTTCCCTTTTATTTTCACATTGTTTTCTTTCTTTTTGTTCCTCACCTTTTCACCTTTTGCATTTTCAAAATTTGTAGGGAGGTAGGATACCAAAAGAAGGATCATTTAAGGAAAAAAGAATGATGTTTGTAATATAGTTGTCAATAAAAGGATCAAGGTTCAAAAAGGATTGACTAGGACATCATGCAAGGGTAGGAAATTTAAGGGACACTGGAGATCAAGTAAAGCTTAATATCATCTTTCAAATTAAGTGAGACCTAGGATTTTTCCTCAAGCCATACTCAAAGAAAGTTCTAGATCACTATCAATACAAAAGAACCAACAAACACCTTACCACACATGGTACGTGAATATCCTGGCTTAAATGCATACTTGTATCTCAATAAAAACACATGAACTTGAAAAGAATCACTATGGCACATACGACTACTTAGTGAAAATCATATAGTCAAAATTGGAGTTTAAGAGTCATGCTTTATCATTAACCACTTTATTCAAAAACAAATTATCTCATTTGTTTGGATTAAATGCGATAGTACCCAATAAGCCATAATTGTTAAAAAAATTGCTAGGTCCAAACTCGTGTTCTCGGGAAAGAACCATAGAAAGAAAATCCAAGAAGGTGGTTATTAAACCACCAAAAGCAAAAAAAAGCATAAAAACTAAAATCAAAAGAAGTAAATAGGTACAAACACATAATTTATCAATCCAATATAAATAATAAGCTCAAATACCCCTCCCACACTTAAACAAGACATTGTCCTCAATGTGTACGCACCTACATGATTTTAGTACCTAAGAGAATCAATCAAGCTCATATTAGTACCTAAAATCAACATAAAAAGAATAAACATTAAGCAACAAAAACTAAAAAAAAGAATGAAAAATAAAGCTGAAAAAGTGTGCACAGGGGACTGGAGTTCGTGTCCATGAACTTGTTGCAATAGAGTCTTCTTTGTTGAGTTCGTGCCAGTGAACTTAGTTCGTGGACATAAACTAGCCAAGATCTAAGACTCATGTCATGACCTGAGTCTACACCCTGGATGAGACACGGTACTTGATGCCACAAGTGACCCCAAGCCAACCTATGGTCTATCATAACACTGGTAACTGAGTAAACATAAGCCGAAGCTTTAAATAAATAAAATCATTTAAGATAACTGATTTGATAAGAGTTAATACATCTAAAAACAATAATATTGAATATCTATGTCTATGTCTGAAAGCTACTAATAAATGATGAGTTGCTGGGATAAGCCTCTAGCTAACTCTAAATTCTAACTATAAAGAACTAACTGAAAGTAAATATCATCCTCAAAAGATGAGGACTCATCAAATATTACTATTGATATCATTTGAGGGAACAATTGACGATGTTGGAATTGAGAACCTGCACCTGTATCATGATATGATACAACATGAAAGGTATCAGTACTTTGAAAGTACTTGAGTAAGTGAGATATAATAAGCATGAAAGAACAAGTAACTGAACTAAAATGACCAACAAAAACACTAGAAACTAATACAACTGAAATATAACTGATATGGTCAATAATAACCTGGCTGATGGTCATAGACATGTCTTGGATCTCAGATACTGAACTGAGCGAAATTGAATTGAACTGAAGTGAACTAAACTAAGACTATACTGACTAGTGGAAGAGTCTATAATCGACATATAACCACGTGAGCTAAATGTGGAGTTCGATGTATACGCCCCATCGATAAGGCCCAATATACCTCACAAGAGTATAAAGGCATGAACTAGGTGATCACAAATTTGGGGCTCGATGGGCCAAGTAACCTACAGTGGCAAGTATTTCTGAGAATCTGGGTTCGCTGAAACCTTGGCCTTCTCAGTGGTAAGTCCTACTCCCACTGGATAGTCCTAATATGACTACTAAGCTGATAGCTCAAAGCTGGGGCCCAAGACTAAGTCAGGAATACTTATCTGGAAGTTCCTTGAGAGTCTTATCAGACCAGATAACGATAACTGGTGTCCTAAGACTAGCTAGAGCTTCTTATCTGGAAGCGTTATAACCATCTATAGAACTAACTAATAATTTATAACGGAGAACTGATAACTGCGAGGCATTACTGACACCTCGAGAACTGACTATAGCCAAATTCATCAGCTAACATTAGTAAAAGATACTGAAGATATTAACATCATAACTGAAACTAAGCTAGCATTCAATGATCGAGCATTTAACTGATAATAATAACATGGAATTTCCAACACTGATAGAGTCAAGCAACATTATGTATACACAATTATGTAGGACCCTAGTTACTATACTTATCGAATTAGCGCTAAAGTCATTTTTCAAGAAAACAAGTATCTACATGATTACTAGATATTGAAAATATAGTAACAAACAGTATGAATAGCATTTCACATGATTTAATCGGAACATGACTGAAAAATTCCTCTAATTCAAAAGTCTCAAGGCTTAGAATTGATAAGAAAATTTAGATGGATTTTGAGGTACAAGGGAAGGGCAATTCCCTTGCTAAATTCTCACATACCTAGTGTAGAAATCCTAGAAAAAACCCTTAGGAAATTGAGAAGAAATGTCCAATGCCCCAGCTTTGCCTTGAGGAGTCTGCTTGAGAGTTCTTCGTACTGAGTTTAAGTGCTGAGAGAGGAATGAGAGGAATACGTCCATCACTCCTTTAATTCACTCCTACACGCGCCCAAAATGACATAGTTTAGGGATTATAAAGATGGGAAGTTACTAAAATACCCTTGAAAGAAAATCTAGAAAACTGCCCAACACGAACCAACGAGTCATACAACGAGTCATTGGTTGACACCACGACTCATTGGGACCAATCGTTGTTCCTAGGCCTTGAAATTGGCTCACTAGAAATTGGAAACGAGAGGGACCATGATAGGTTGGATGAACCAACGGGTCGTTAGTACCTCCCGTGGCCACTAGTAGGGACTTGAACAAAAACACTGGACCACCTTCTCTAACAGGTGATACCACGACTCGTTATCTGCTCTCGTCCTGGCTATTGGAATCCATGAATGATTTTGGGATTTTTCACCATGGTGGACACAATGACTCGTTGTATGATACAACGGGTCGTTGTTGCCAGTCGTTATCACTAAAGGAGTTGGTTGAAAATACCTAGGAGCCCCAACTAATGAGTCACACCTGAGTCGTTATATCAAGCAATGACTCATCATTTGACTCGTGGGTTCCTTGAAAAGGATTAACTGGGTTCTGAGCTGGGAATGCAATGAGTGACAAGACGACTCGTTGCTCCTCACGATGGGTCATTCCATGTACCGTTGGTTCCCGAAGAACATCTAACATGGCTGACCGTGACTTAGACAATGAGTCGTTACTGTTGACAACAACTCTTTGTCTCAGTCATTCTGAGAAAAAATTTCTAGTTTTCCCCTGGTTTTTTATGCAATGTCTGAGTTTGGTCTAGGAATGTCTCAGGGTGTTACAATATCTCCCCCTTGGGATCATTCTTCCTCGAATGAAGGCTAAAATTGCTGGAAAACTAGGAAAAGAGCTGTAATTCCCAGACTGAGACTATGAACCAATTTATGAAGGAATGACTGACTCCAAACTAATTTAACCATGCTAACTGAGTTGATGCAGCTAAGATGCATATTGAAAATTTGAATAGAGCTGATGAGTAGGAACTGAATAGAGTATTGACTAGAAATTTAATACTTGATGCTGGAACTAAACTTGAAGGGAATAAATGAGGGTATTTGTCCATCATGTCTGCTTCTGCCTCCCATGTGGCTCCCTCAACTAGCTAGTTCCTCCACAAGACTTTCACTAAAGCGACTCCCTTGTTTCACAACTTACGAACTTGATGGTCGAGGATCTGAACTGGAACCTCTTTGTAAGAGAGACTATCCTTCACTCCCACACTGTCTAGTGGAACAACTAAGGTTGGATCACCGATGCACTTCTTCAATAGTGACACATGGAAGACTGGGTGCACGGATGCTAACTATGAAGGTAATTCTTACTCATAGGCCACACTGCCAATTTGCCTCAGAATCTTGTAGGGTCCTACATACCTCAGCTGAGCTTCCCTTTCTTTCCAACCTCATCACCCCCTTTCATGTGTGAAAGTTTTAGGTAAACCCAATCATATACAAAAAATTCTAATTCTCTCCTCCTCACATCCACATATGATTTATGTCGGCTTTGAGCTATTTTCAACCTTTCTTTGATCAGTTGCACTTTCTTCATAGCTTCATGAATCAAGTCTAGTCCTATTAAGGTAGCTTCACAAATATCAAACCACACTATAGGAGACCTACACCTCCTACAATTTAATGCCTCAAATGGGGCCATCTGAATACTGGAGTACTAGCTGCTGTTGTATGAAAACACGATGAGAAGTAGGTGCCCATCCCAACTTCCCTTGAAATCATTCACACAAGCTCTCAGTATATCTTCTAAAGTCTGAATAGTCTGCTCAGCTTATCCATCGGTCTGAGGGTGAAAAGTTGTGTTGAGCTTGGCCTGAGTAAAGAGTCCTTTCTGAAACGACTTCCAGATTTGTGAGGTGAACTGAGTATCTCTATTTGAGATGATGGACAAGGGCACCCCATGTAGTCTAACTAACTCCCGGATGTATAGCCTAGCATAATCCTTTGTTGAGTCTATAGTTTTAACTGGGGGGAAATGTGTTGACTTGGTCATCCGATCTACTATCACCCAAATTGAGTCATGTTGCATGTTAGTACAAGGTAGACCGGTAATAAAGTCTATATTTACTTCTTCCAACTTCCATATGGGTATGCTGATATCCTGAGTCATACCCGCAGGTATCTGATGTTCCACCTTAACCTGCTGGTAGTTTGGGCACTTAGCCACAAATTCTGTAATGTCTCTTTTCATGTTGTTCCACCAGTAGATATACCGTAGGTCACGGTACATCTTAGTGGCACCTGTGGTGGATAGAATATCTGGAGCTGTGGGCTTCTGCTAGTATCTTTTGTCTCAAGTCACCTATATTTGATTGACATAGTCTGCCCTGGTAACGAAGTACTCCATCTCCCCCTTTGGAGAAAGCCTGTACTTCTCTTCGTAGAACTGCTTCTTTCAGCTTAAGCAGCATGGGATCTTGACCCTGATTTGACTTAACCTCAATAACTAATGAGGAATCTAACCCAGTTTGCATTAATACTCCACCCTCAGTTGAATCCACCAACTGCACTCCCAACAGAGCTAACTGTAAATATCCTTTGCTAGTTCCTTTCTGCCCTCTTCAACATGGGCAAAACTCATCATCAACATCCTACTTAGGGAATCAACCACCACATTGGCCTTGCCCGGGTGGTATAGCATGCTCATGTCATATTTCTTCAGTAACTCCAACCACCTTCTCTAACGAAAGTTTAAATCTTTCTAACTAAACATGTACTAAAGGCTCTTGTGATCGGTGAAAACATCCACGTGAACCCCATAAAGGTAATTCCTCCATATCTTAAGAGCAAACACCACTGCCGCCAATTCAAGATCATGAATTGGATAGTTCTTCTCATGAACTTTGAGTTGTCTGGAGGCATAAGCTATCACCTCACCCTGCTACATTAGAACACAACCGAGGCCAACTCTAGAAGTATCACAGTAGACTACAAATTCATTTGTTCCTTCCAGTAAGGTCAAAACTAGAGTTATGGTAAGTCGACTCTTCAGCTCTTTCAAACTCTTCTCACATTCATCTGACCACTGAAACATCACCTTTTTATGAATTAGCTTAGTTAGAGGAGACACAATAGAGAAAAATCCTTATACAAACTATCGGTAGTAACCGGATAGACCCAAAAAACTTCTGATATCTATTGGGGAAGTAGGTGTCCAGTCTTTCAAAACTTCTATCTTTTGAGGATCTACCTGAATACCCTCACCTGAGACCACATAACCAAGGAAAGCCACAGACATCACCCAGAATTCCCATTTACTGAATTTATTGAACAGCTGGCAGTCTTTGAGAGTCTGCAACACTATCCTTAGATGGTTAGCATGCTCCTCCTCATTTTTGGAGTACACCAGAATGTCATCAATGAATACAATGACGAACATGTCTAGATACTATTTGAAAACCATGTTCATTAGGTCCATAAAAGTTGCAGGAGCATTAGCTATTCCAAAGGGTATAACCACAAATTCATAGTGACCATATTGAGTTCTAAAGGTTGTTTTCGATAGGTCACAATCCCTGACTCTAAGCTGATGATATCCCGACCTGAGGTCTACCTTGGAGAAACAACTGGCTCCTTGAAGTTGATTGAACAAGCCGTCAATCCTAGGTAGGGAATGCTTGTTCTTAACTGTAACCTTATTTAGTTGACGGTAGTCGATACACATCCTAAGAGTACCTTTTTTCTTATGCACGAACAACACTGGAAAACCCCATGGAGAGATACTGGGTCGGATGAAACTCTTGTCTAGAAGGTATTTTAGTTGTTCCTTCAACTCCTTAAGCTCGGCTGAAGCCATTCTATAAGGAGGAATAGTGATGGGCTGAGTGTCTGGAAGAAGATCTATACTAAAGTCTATTTCCCACTTAGGAGAAACTCCGGGAAGATATTCAGAAAAGACGTCAGGGAACTCGCTAACAACTAGAACTTACTGAATAGTTGGGGTCCTGGAGCTAGAATCTTTGACCTAAACTAGGTGATAGATGCACCATTTCAAAATGAGCTTCCTTTCTTTGAGGTAGAAAATAAACTGACTCTTAGGCGCGGAACTACTACCCATCCATTTTAGAACTGGCTTATTTGGAAACTGAAATCTAACGACTCTAGTTCTGTAGTTGACTGAGGCATAATTGGAGTGTAACCAATCCATGCCAAGAATGAGGTCAACATCGAACATTTCTAGTTTTACTAGATCAACTGGAATGAATTTATTCACCACTGAGACTGGCCAGTTTCTATATACCTGACTAGCTCTAACTGACTCGCCAACTAGGGTAGAAACTGAGAATGGTTCTGAGAGGACTTCTAGATTGATTTCAAACTGGATGCTACATAGGGAGTCATGGATGATAGTGGTGCTCCTAGATCTAGTAGCGCATACACATATAGATGAAAGAGGCGTAACATAGCTGTAACCACGTCAGGTGAGATCTCCTGATCCTGATGAGAGGACAAAGCACAAAAGCGGTTTTGGCGCTGACCGCCATCCGTACCTTAAGTGTTACCCTGTTGAGCTAGATGGCCTGTTATGGCTGCTAAAGTGGAAGCCCTGTAATCTCTCCCGTCCTGCTGACGGACATCCCTTTATCCTATGACCTAGTTGTCTACATCCAAAGCAACCCTATTTTCCCATAAGGCATTCACTTGGATGGTTCTTACCACACTTAGGAAAAGATGGTAGCAATTGTTGGTGCTATGACTCTGAGATTGAGAACCAAATGCTCCACCCTTCCAATCCTTGCAGGACCAGAAATAAGGGGCACTAGCTAAGGTGAGTGCTGGAGCCCTCTGTTGTTGCTGCTTGGGCGGCCACTACCACCGGACCTTTGGTGGCCATAATCAGAGACCTGCTCTAGCCCACTTGTTCTCCTGTTCCATATCCTTCAAATTTTTTCCTCAATCTGCTGGGCATGAACGATGAGGTTGGAGAGGTCAATGTCCAAAATGAGCATCGCGGTCTTGCACTCCTTAAGTACCAGGTTTGATACCAAGTTCATGAACTTAAGCATACGAGCCCTTGGCTTAGTTACCATCTCTGGAGCATACCTTGAAAATCGAGTGAACTCCAATGCATATTCCTCCACTTCCCTGTTACCCTACTTTAAGTTCATGAACTCTGTGACCTTAGCCTCCCTCAACTCCCGGGGGAAGAATCTGTCTAGAAATGCTATGGTGAACTCTACTGATTCAGCTTCTGCTGGTCTACCTTCCTTCCACTGGTCGTACCAAATCTGAGCCAACCCTTTCAACTCGTAGGCGGCTAGATTAGCACTCTCCGCAGATTAACACCCATAATTCGAATGATCTCCTGCACCTCATCTACAAATTCCTGTGGGTCCTCTCCCACCTTGAATCCATGAAATGCTGGAGGGTTTATTCAGATGAAATCCCAAACCCTAGCAGCTGCTGCAGACCCATTTTTGTTCACCAGAACCACCTGCTAGTTCACTTGGTTAGTCACCGTCTGAGCCAGCAGCTGGATTACCACTTTAAATTCTACTAAGGGGCTGCTGGAGCTGGTGGGGTAGGTCAGTTGAAATTGCCAACCCTCCTTCTGTTTCCTTATTTTGGAGGCATAGTTTCACTGAAATGAATAGAGCATGAGTTAGGAGGACATTTATGGAATTAGGCTTCAATGCACGATAAAGAGTATGAACAAAAGGGAGTTTTCCTAATAACATCTTGTAGCCTCCCCGTCATAAGTGTGGCGTACTTCACACTCATGAAAGAGACTCTACATGACGCGACTTTAAGATATCCAATGATACTCTAAACCTAGTGCTCTGATACTAAGTCTGTCATTTCCCGAGTCTATACCCTGGACGAGACACGGTACTTGGTGCCACAAGTGACCCGAAGCCAACCCATGGTCTATCATTACACTGATAACTGAGTAAACACAAGCGGAAACTTTAAATAAATAAAACCATTTAAGAAAACTAATCTGATAAGAGTCAATACATCTAAAAAACAATACTTAATATTTATGTCTATGTCTAAAAGCCACTAATAAATTATGAGTTGCTGGGACAAGCCCCCAGCTAACTCTAAAATCTGACTGTAAAGAAATAACTGAAATTAAATATCATCCTCGGAAGATGAGGACTCACCAAATGCTACTGTTGATATCCTCTGAGGGAACTATTGACGATGCTGGGACTGAGAACCTGCACCTGTATCAAGATATGATATAACATGGAAGGTATGCATCAATACTTTGAATGTACAAAGTAAGTGAGATATAATAAGAATGAAAGAACAAGTAAATGAACTAAAATGACATGAAATGACCAAACAAAATGCTGAAAATTGATACAACTGAAATATAACTGATATGGTCAATAATGACCTTGACTTATAGTCATAGACATATCCTTGATCTGAGATACTGAATTAAGCTAAACTGAATTGAACTTAATTGAACTGAACTGAGACTGTATTGACTAGTGAAAGAGTCTATAACTGGCATATAACCACGTGAGCTAAGCGTGAAGTTCGATTTATACGCTCCATCAATAGATCCCAATATACCTTGCAAGGGTATAAAGGCATGAACTGGTTGATCACAAATTTGGGTCCCGATGGGCCAAGAGACCTATGGTGGCACGTAGTTCTGGGAACCTGGGTGCGCTGGAACCCCAACCTTCTCGTTGCTAAGTCCTACTCCCACTGGATAGTCCTAATATTACTATTATGTTGAAGCGGCGCCCAAGACTAAGTCAGAAATACTTATCTGGAAGTTTTTGGAGAGTCTTATCAGACCAGATAACTATAATTGGTATTCTAAACTGGCCAGAGCTGCTTATCTGCTAGCATTGTAACCGTTTATAAAACTTACTTATAACTGATAACTGAGAGGCATCATTGACACCTCGAGAACTAACTATAGTCAAACTGAATAATTGACATTATTGAAAGATACTGAAGATATTAACATCATGACTAAAACTGAGCTAGCATGCAACTGACTGAGCATTTAACTTACAATAATAACATGGAATTTCCAACACTGATAGAGTCAATCAATATTATTTCTATATAATTATGTAGGACCCTAGTTATTACACTTATTGAATTAGGGCTAAAGTCACTTTTCAGGAAAACAAGTAGCAACATGATTACTAGATAGTTGAAATATAGTAACAAACAATATCAACAACTCAAAAAATTCCTCTAATTCGAAAGTTTTAGGGCTTAGATCTGATAAGAAAATTTAGATGGATTTTGGGGAATAAGGGAAGGGCAATTACCTTGCTAAATTCTTACATACCTGGTGTAGAAATACTAGAGAAAACCTTTGGGAAATTGAGAAGAAAAGTCGAATGCCCTAGCTTTGCCCTGAGGAGTCTGTCTGAGAGTTCTTCATACTGAGTCTGAGTGTTGAGAGAGGAATGAGAGGAATACGTCGATGACTCCCTTAATTCTCTCATAAACGTGCCCAAAATGATGTAGTTTAGGGATTAAAAAGATGAGAAGTTACTAAAATACCCCAGAAAGAAAATCTGAAAAACTGCCCGACAGGAACCAACGAGTCACACAATGAGTCATTGGTTGACACAACAACTCGTTAGGACCAGTCATTTGTTCGTGGCCTGGAATTTAGCTCACTGGAAATTGGCGACGAGGGGTACCACGACTCGTTGGATGAACCAATGTGTGGCCACTGGCAGGGACTTGAACAAAACACTGGACGCCCTTCTCTTAACGGGTGACACCATGTTTTTTTGGTTGATCCAATGAGTCGCTATCTGCTCTCGGCCTGGCTACTGGAATCCATGAAGGATTTTTGGAATTTTCACCATGGGTGGACACAAAAACTCATTGTGTGATACAATGGGTCGTTATTGCCACTAAAGGAGTTGGTTGAAAATACCTGGGAGCCCCCAACAAACTAATCACACCATAAGTCGTTATATCAAGTGATGACTCGTCGTTTCACTCATGGGTTCCGGAAAAGGAATTAACTGGGTTTTGAGCTAGGAATGCAATGAGGGAAGGGATGAGTTTTTTCTCCTCATGATGGGTCATTCCATATCCCATTGATTCTAGAAGAATATCTGACAAGGCTGACCATGACCTAGACAATGGGTCGTTACTGCTAACAACGACTTGTTATCTCGGTCGTTCTGAGAATTTTTTTTTGATTTTTCCCTAGTTTTTCATGCAATGTCTGAGTTTGGTCTAGAAAAATTTCGGGGTTTCACACCTTGATACTTTTTTTTGCTTACTTCCCAAGTCAAAAAAAATTGTGGCTTCAACAAATTGCTTTAGCTTTAAGATTTTATCCCTTTCGTGCCAACGAACTGAGTTTGTAGCCATGAATTGAGAAATTCTCTAGATCTAAAATATTTTTTCTCTTGAAATTTTCTCATCTTAATGGAATGCCCTTTACATACTTTAACAAAAAGAAAAAATCATAACACAAAAATTAAATAAAGGGTATGAGCTTGGCTTGCCTCCCAAGTAGCACCTTGTTAACATCGTGGCATGATGCATCATTACATCAAGGAGTATCAAATATAGAACCACCACCAATTAGTTCTCATCAACGCTTCCAAGTAGTGCTTGACGCGGTGACCATTGACTCTAAGACATTCACTATTTTTGTTCTTCAAATTTAATGCACCATAGCGAGTAACTTCAACTACCTCAAACAGACCAGTACATTTATATTTAAGCTATGTAAGGAACAAAATCAACCTTGAGTTTAATAACAATATCAAATCACCACTTTTATCTGCTTGATCCAAATATAATTATTGTGAAGATATTGCATCTTGTACAAAGAAGAGCTGTCATAAGCATGGAATAAGAAAGGTTTATTTTCGAAAATGGTGTTGACGTTTGATACACCCAAATTACACTCTAACTATGATGCAAAGCAGTCATGGTCAAATATACAACCCAACAAGGTTGGGATCAAATCCTATGAGAAATCTTTGGTGTCTCGTGAAAATTATAGTCATTGTCTTTAATCAACTAACTTAACCTTTACCCAAATTAAAAATTATATTTGTATTGTTAACTAATAATTGAAAATAACAATTAACTAAGTAAGTATGAAATGAATATAATTAATTAAGAGTTGTAACTAATGTGAATTAAGGTCTAGCACTATTTCCCTCATCTAGGTGTAATTTCAATTTGTTAAACTAGATTACGCTCGATAAATTGTTGATCTAGTTATGATCATCAATATATAAATCACCCACTCAATATTTCTTAACGTTGAGTGGTCTAACTTAAAATCACTTTATCCAGATGAAATAGTTGAAATAAGGGCAACTACTCGTGACCCAAGTTAGGTAATTGTTATCCTATCTCAAACTAGTTAATTAAGCAATATCAATCTCTTGATTTACTTAATTTATATTAGTTAATTAACCAAACTTAGCTCCTTTTCCTCAAGTAAGAACTTAGGCAATTAGGGCATGAATCTATATTTGCAATCACAAATTCATCAATAAAGCATGTAATCAGCTAAATAACTATCATTTTAATCATATTCAAGCATTTTATTAGTTACCCATTAGAAATCACATACTAGAGTTAGTTTGCAACCCTAGAATCTAAGTTTAGCTATTTATCATAAGAAGAAAAGTAAGAGAAATCAAAGAGAAAATAAACATAATTATATTAAAATAACAAAATAATTCAAAATCTATTGTATTCCACTTGTTCCTTGCCAAAATGACGAAAGAGAGCTTTCTACACTTGAACAAAAGTTGAAATGAATGAGAAAAATCCTAAACTTCTATTTAAAATCTAGGAAAAAAATGCCTCAGTTCGTGGTCACGAACTGAGTTCGTTGGCACAAACATTTAATCTTCATATTTGAGCATTGATAGTTCATTGGAATGAATTGGGTTCATTGGCATCACGTTTGTTGGCATGAACTAGTGCTTTCGTTTTTAAGTTCGTGGGAAATGAACTAGTTGGAGTGAGGAAAAAATTCATCTTCTTGATCCATTTTATTTTTATCATGTTTGTGGCAACAAACTTATTTCGTTGGAACGAACATTCAGCAGTTGACATCAAGTTCTTGGCCACGAAAATAGTTCGTTTCCATGAACTCTCTTTAATTCTTTTCTTGTTCTTGCTCTTCCTCCAACTCTTAATTTTTTATTCAACTCTGATCTTTCTCAATTCACCCCTTTTCATCATATAATCATCTTCAAATTCTGCTTTACCTAGAATGCACCAAAATGAGTTATCTTAGGTTATTAAGTCATTCTTAAGGAAGCATAAAGTACAAAAAGAGCATTGAATAAATTGGTGATTTACCAGCTTATCAATTGGTTGATTGGGACATTTTAAATATTTAAGGAAATAGTTAAATGATAATTTTTCTAGTAAGAAATTTATTTTTAAGGTGTAAAAAAACTGAATAACATTTGCTAAGGACCTTCGAACTTTTAAAATAACTAGTTTCTCGATGTGTGCAACACACGAGTATGTCCGGTCAAATATACATAGTTTTGTAAAATATTGTGAATATTAATTTAGAAAAATCATTTGACTAAATATTTATATTTAGAAGAATAAAATATAAGTTTACAAAAAACTAATTTGGATCATTATATGATTTTTTGTTCATCGAGATTAAGATAATGGAATATCATCTAAACATGTGATGATGAATGATCAAAATTTAATTATTTGTCCATATGATCTTATTACTTATTTTTTTAAGTATAAATGAAGAAAAATAAAAATACACAATGGATAATATAGGTATAAGTGAAAGATCCAATAATGATTATATAGAAAAAAAATTGATCAAATTAGAGAGGAAGGTAGGAGGCTTTACTCAACAACTCATAACTCTTGAATCTCACTACAAGAAAATACATGACAGAGTATCCCTATTTATAATACTAGAAAATCAAATTAGACTAGGACTAGAAAATCTATTTTAATACGACTTTGACAGATAAATTCTTGTCACACCCCGCCTTGAGGGGGGGTACGACTGGCACCTGGTGCCCTACTAAGATCTGACCTGCTAGACTGTTAAGCCTGGGCGCGTCTGGCGCCTGGCTGGCTCTAACTCAGATTTCTGGAAACAAAGGGCTATATGACGGCTGTAAATATAGCCCCCGGCCCATTGGCCTATCGCCTGCTGTACCTGTCTTGGCAGCTAACCAGAAATATAGTAACTCAGGGAAACCTATACGGGCCGACAAGGCCACCATGCTGTCTAGTTATCTGCTGCTTAATCAAAAAGCACAAAAAGAAGCTACGTGACCGGCAAGGTCACCACTACTGACAACTATGGCCCCACACGACCATCACAGAAGTAAGAAAGAGTAAAGGCAACTATACAACTGCACGACCCCATACGACCGGCTCATCTGACCACAGGGACTACATACAGAATGCAAGCCTCTAGGAATAGTAATAGAACTGATCGGGACAGGGCCCCGACCTACCCATTCTATATACAACAAAAGGAACTGAACTACACCTCTGAAATTCAACCTCCGGATGACTGGAGCTGAATACTCAACCGCTGACAGGGAGTCACGTAGAATCACCTGCTCGTCTAGGAGTACCTGCAGGCAAGTAATGCAGCGCCCCACTGGGCGTCAGTACCACTGGTACTGAGTATGTAAAGCAACTGAAATACTATAACTGAAAATAACATCTGAAAGCAATAATATGACTGATGAAGCTGAAGTAGGAGGAATAACTTAACTGTCTGATGATGTAGATCGCACCTGTTCTTACTGATACCGAAGGAAGTAGGAATCATACCTGGAAGCATATCATTCTACTACCAACCCACTCGCGTCTAATATAACATGGCATAGTATACATAACATAACACAGCACATACAAACCTTACCCGGCCCCCATAAGCCGGGAGGTACAATCAACACAGAATCTATGCCCCTACCCCGATCATCCCATCTCCTATAGTGGCTGTAAGCATCCTGCCGGTCCCTGGGTATGCACTTGGGCTCGCTGAGCCCCTGACTATAACTGTACCTGAGTCCGAAGGACTCTAAATCAACACCCCGGGCGTACCCGCTCGACGGGGGTGTATAGGGGCCGACCAAGGCACAATATGGGGAAACTGGCATCCCATCTTCGTGCCCTTGCGGGACGGCATATCACTCCGTAGAGTGACGTATCCTCATCCTCTGGCAGACGAGTCGATACAGCTATTAACCCTGGGCGGTCAGGGATGCTAGGTAATCCAACCCCAATCAATACAACGGTCTCAACTAGTCATGTTGTCTGTGTATCTCATAAGCCAAAACTAATAGGCGTAAGGTATTATATAAATCATGTACTGGGCTAATAATAGCAATCTGTAGGTGTCTGATACATGCTGAGACAGGTAAGTATAAATATGAATATAGTTCCCTGTCTAACTGTACTGGGGCAAAGGCTATACAAGCGGGTGTTTCTGCTGAAGGCTATGCTGTTCACTAGGTTTCTGTATTAACATGATTTCCTATTTCTAACATGCTTTCTAAACTATATACAGTTACTATTCTATCTCTGGAATGCTTTACTGATGCTGTACTACCTTGCGAGGTTTCAGCCAAATACAACAATATCTTGACAGGGCACATTATATCACATACTGAATATACGGCCAATCTTAATCATTTATATTCGAATCTATATCATACGGATAGGTATCGTACACGTTACGGCCCAAAACTACTCATATTGCACCAATGTTCAAAATAATATAGTAATCAATTTCTGAACCTTCTACTGGTCTGTAAATTACTACACTGCTTCAATGTCACTCAACTTGCCGAGGAAACTTAACTTTACATACCTTATCTTTGAATATTCGTCCGTCGGACGAGGCTCGGCCGGTACTTCTACTGCTTTCTCCCAACTGCATTCATAAATACGTCAATCAATACTAAATACAACGTTATTTCAAAAGGCAACGTCACTTTCGATATAGTTTATAGCCTAAACTTAGGCTTATCGAAAGACGGTCAAAAACTCGCTATTTTTCAGCGGCCCAGAAGGGAGAAATATTTACTTCTCAACTAGGAACAGATAGACATTAATTTGGAGCAATTCTACTTACTTTAGTTCGGCGGCTCGCCGATTCGTCAGCCGTATTTCGTGAAACTAATTCCGTAGAAATGCTCTCTGCTGCTAAATACCTTGGTATCTAGGATTAATTTGGGTTTGGGCAGCGTTTGGCAGCGTAATCGGATGAATTTATTTAATCTCCCTTCGATTTCCCTCTGTTCAGTACGCTATTCTGGAAATTATTTTAAGGGTTAATGAGTTTCAACCGAAGTGGGGGCTTTATATACTTGGGCCTGGACAAGGGCAACGTGGCACGGAGCCATCGCGGAGGCCTCCCCTCCGTGACATGCTGCCATCGCGGAGGGGCTCTGCCTCGGCTCCTCCCGCGATGGTTTGACAGGTTTCTCGTCCGATCTTTTCCTGGGCCTTTCCCTAGCACGTATGGCTTTCAAATATGCTTAACCAACGTGCGAATAGGTCATCTAAGTGCCGGGAATTCTACGGGGTATAACATTCTCCCCCCCCCCCCTTAGGAACATTCGTCCCCGAATGTATACTGCTGTCTAGAGAGCTGTTCACTCTTGTTTCGGGGAAAATTTTGGCAGAGTTTCCCCTGTAATATGGACTATCGCAACGCCCTGAAATGCAGAAAAGTCCAACACAGGCACTGCACACAATATTCTACAATCCACTGGACAACTGAATACCACTTCTTTCTTTATCATTTACAACATACAACCATAAAGTACTGTATAAATAATGATACGGACATACCTGTCATCTGACTAGACCTGAAATAGGTGAGGGTATCTGATTTTCATATCTTCTTCAGCCTCCCACGTCATTTCTTCCCGACTTTTGTTACGCCACAAAACTTTGACAGATGCAACATCTTTAGTTCTCAGCCTGCGAATCTGTCTGTCTAAGATAGCTACGGGAACCTCTTCATAGGCTAACTCCTCTGTAACCTGAACATCCTGGACTGGAACTACTGTAGAAGGGTCCCCTATGAATTTTCTTAACATAGAAACGTGGAATACTGGGTGAACAGATGCTAATTCTGGAGGCAAGTTTAACTCATATGCCACGCGGCCTATTCTTCGCCGAATTTGGTACGGCCCAATGAATCTTGGGCTAAGCTTCCCTTTCTTGCCAAACCTCATTACCCCTTTCGTCGGGGACACTTTCAGATATACCCAGTCGTTTACCGAAAATTCTAGATTTCTGCGCCGTCTATCTGCGTATGACTTCTGACGACTCTGAGCGGTCAGTAAACGTTCCCGGATAAGCTTTATCTTTTCTTCGGACTGCCGAACGATATCTGAGCCAACTAATGCTGATTCTCCTACCTCAAACCAGCCCACCGGCGATCTACACTTTTGCCCGTATAATGCCTCGAAAGGCGCCATCTGGATAGCTGAATGGTAGCTGTTATTATAAGAAAATTCGATTAACGAAAGATGTTCATCCCAGCTACCCCCAAAATCTAATACACACGCTCGTAGCATATCTTCGAGCGTCTGAATTGTACGTTCAGCTTGCCCGTCTGTCTGAGGATGGAATGCTGTACTCAGATTAATCTGCGTCCCCAGACCTTTCTGAAATGACTGCCAGAACCTAGCTGTAAACTGTGCCCCTCTGTCTGAAATGATAGATGCCGGCACTCCATGCAACCTAACTATTTCTCTAATATATAATTCGGCATAATCCTCAGCTGAGAAGGTAGCCCTCACTGGCAGGAAATGAGCTGATTTTGTCAGCCTATCAACTATTACCCAAATGGAATCATTTCTGCGTCTAGTACGGGGTAACCCTGTTACAAAATCCATGTTTATTACTTCCCATTTCCACATAGGTACCGTTATCTCTTGCGTCAAACCGCCCGGTTTCTGGTGCTCGGCTTTTACCTGCTGACAATTAGAACATCTAGACACAAATTCAGCTATCTCAGCTTTCATACCTAGCCACCAATAGATGTCTCTGATATCGTGGTACATTTTCGTCGCCCTTGGATGAAGGGAATAGCGAGCGTAGTGTACCTCGTGCATGATCTGCCCACGAAGTCCTGAGACATTCGGGACACAAAGGTGGCCCTTACAATATAGCACATCACCCCCGGTTGTCTGAAAATCTAGCTCTTTACCCTTCTGAACTCTATTTCTGAGCTGGACTAAATCGGGATCCTCATACTGTTGTTCTTTTACCTCTGCAACTAACGATGATACTGCAGAATTCTGAATTACGACCCTATTATCTCCTGTTTCCATTACCCGAATGGCTAGCCCAGCTAACTGATGAATTTCTTTAGCTAACTTCTGCTTCTCAGGTCGCAAATACGCTAAACTCCCCATTGACTTACGGCTCAGGGCATCTGCTACAACATTAGCTTTTCCGGGGTGGTATAGAATATTCACATCATAGTCTTTTAACAACTCCAACCAGCGGCGTTGCCGCAGATTCAGCTCTCTCTGAGTGAAAATGTACTGCAAACTCTTATGATCTGTATAAATATCAACATGAACGCCGTACAGATAATGCCTCCACATCTTCAAGGCATGAATTATTGCGGCCAACTCTAGATCATGGGTGGGGTAATTCTTCTCATGTTTCCTCAGCTGCCTGGAAGCATATGCAATTACTCTACCATGCTGCATCAACACACATCCCAATCCGACACCTGACGCGTTGCAATAGATTGAATAACCTTCTGTGCCTTTCGGCAGTGCTAATACGGGAGCGGAGGTCAATCTATCTTTCAGTTCCTGGAAACTCTGCTCACATGCCTCCGTCCACTGAAACTTGGCTGCTTTCTGTGTCAATTTAGTTAAAGGTGCTGCAATGGTTGAGAATCCCTCAACGAATCTCCGATAATATCCTGCCAACCCCAGAAAGCTACAAACTTCAGTCGGGGTGGTAGGCCTAGGCCATGACTTAACTGCTTCTATCTTCTGTTTGTCTACCTGTATACCAGTATCTAAGATAATATGCCCTAAAAAGGCTACTGAGTTAAGCCAGAATTCACACTTAGAAAATTTTGCGTACAACTGACAGTCCCTGAGAATCTGGAGCACTGTCCGCAAATGAGTTCGGTGATCTGCTTCGGAGCGAGAATACACCAGAATATCATCAATGAATACTATCACGAACAAGTCCAGGAAGGGTCTGAAAATACTGTTCATCAGGTCCATAAAAACTGCTGGGGCATTTGTTAGTCCGAAGGACATAACCAGAAATTCGAAATGTCCATATCGGGTCCTGAATGCTGTCTTAGGGATATCCCTCTCACGTACTCGGACCTGGTGATATCCGGATCGCAAGTCAATCTTAGAAAAGTATCTGGCTCCCTGTAACTGATCAAATAAGTCATCAATCCTGGGAAGCGGATACTTGTTCTTTACTGTAACTTTGTTTAACTGCCGATAATCTATGCACATTCGGAGCGAGCCATCTTTCTTTCTCACGAACAAGACTGGCGCACCCCACGGGGAAGTACTCGGCCTGATAAAACCTTTATCTAACAAATCTTTCAACTGCTCCTTTAATTCTCTGAGTTCTGCAGGAGCCATACGATAAGGAGGTATTGATATTGGCTGAGTGCCTGGTAGCAAGTCAATAGCAAAGTCTATTTCCCTTTCTGGGGGAATACCAGGTAACTCATCAGGCAATACATCTGGGAATTCATTTACCACTGGAACAGACTGGAGTGTCGAAAATTCTGCTTGGACATCCTGAACTCTGACAAGATGGTAAATAAATCCCTTAGATATCAACTTTCTTGCCCGAAGGTAGGAAATAAACCTACCCTTTGGCGTCGCAGTGCTGCCCTTCCACTCCCGTACTGCCTCCCCCGGGAAGTGGAATCGGACCGTTTTGGTCCAACATTCAACATTAGCAAAACATGGCACTAACCAATCCATACCCATTATGGCATCGAAATCTATCATCTCTAACTCGACCAGATCTACTGTGGTCTGACGATCAGCAACCTCTACTGTACACCCGCGGTACATTCGGCTAGCTGTGATAGAGTCACCGACGGGCGTAGATACTAAGAAGGGCTGCTGTAATGATTCTGGTACAATACTAAACTTCCGTGCCACAAATGGAGTAATATAGGACAAAGTAGACCCTGGATCAATTAGCACATAAGCAGGGTGTGAGCAGATAGTTAGCATACCTGTCACAACATCAGGCGATGCCTCTGAATCTTGCCTCCCTGGTAAGGCATATGTGCGGCTTGGACCCGCACCTGTACTAGAGGCCCCTGATCTGCCTCGACCCCTACCTGCTGAAACTGGGGGCCTGCGCCCAGTCGAGGATGCTGTAGCTCGTGATCCTGTTGATGCCCTATCCTGTCTGTCCCGGTCCTCACGACCTCTGGCTGGGCAATCTCTCATCAAATGGCCTTCTTGGCCACAAATATAGCATGCGGTGGAACCATACGTGCATGCTCCAGAATGGCGTCGACTGCATATAGGACAAAGTGGCAGGGTATACCTACTCTGCTCCGCCCTCCTCTGTGACGGTGAGTCTGCCGTCTGCGAACCTCTACCAGCCTCTGAATGCCCCCTGCGGCTGAATCTACCTCCCTGTGACTGTGGTGGAGTCGGGGGCCTGGGCGGCCTGTCTGACAATCGTGGCCTGGGTCCTCCCTGGGCCTCTCTTTGTAACTCAGCTGGCCTATCCCGGCGACGCTGCTCCTGATTAACCCTTTTGATTTCCCGATGTCGCTGTCTGATGCCCTCAATATTCTGGGCAAATGCCTGGATTCGGGAAATATCCATATCTTCTCATAGTGTGGCCGTGATACAAGTCTCGACATACTCTGGGTTCAACCCCATAATAAAACGGTGCACTCTGGATGCCATGGTATCCACGAAAGCCGGTGCATATCGAGCCAAGGAGTCAAACCGCAAGGAATATTCCCGAACACTCATGACCCCCTGTTCCAGATGTAGGAACTGGTCTACCCGGGCCTGTCGAATCTCCCGCAGCAAATAATGATCCAGAAATGCTCCTGAAAAGCTGGACCAGGTAGGAGGGGGAACATCTCTCCCTCGGGACCTCTCCCAGCTTTCATACCATAACACCGCAATATCTCGCAACCGAAATGCGGCCAATTCAACTGACTCAGTAGGTGTAGCATGCATAACCCTGAAGATTCTCTGCATCTGATCCAGAAAATCCTGGGGGTCCTCGGTGCGGTCTATGCCTGTAAACTGTGGGGGATTCAAGGCTAAGAACTCTCGGACCCTCGAACTACCGGGCCCTCCTGATGCTTCTGCAACTGTGGATGGCATTTGCTGCCGCTGAGCAGCCATCACCTGTGCTATCATAACTACAGCACTCCTAACTTCCTGATTGGAAGGCATCGGTATAGGGACTGCTGAAGACACTGTCGCTCCAAACGGCTCCTGACGTGGTGGAGACTGCTGAGGAGGCTGAGATGAAGCCTCTGTAGGGCCCTCTGGTCGGGCTGTCTCCAAATGAGGGGGAGGCATCCTGCTGGTGCCTTCCCCTACTGCAATGTCTAAGCTCCGACCTGTGACGGGATGGCGCTGGTCTGACATTATCTGTAGCCAAAGAATATGATAAGATTTTTTTAGGAATTCAACCCTATACTGTACCGCTCTATAGCACGACTGAATCAGAATAAAAGACAACCATCCTATCATGCCTTGCAGCCTCCTACCCATAGTATGTGGTGCACAACACATCCATGGACAGGACTCTACTTAGCACGGCTTGCAGACTCCCTGGGATACGACCTGCTCTGATACCAAGTTTGTCACACCCCGCCTTGAGGGGGGGTACGACTGGCACCTGGTGCCCTACTAAGATCTGACCTGCTAGACTGTTAAGCCTGGGCGCGTCTGGCGCCTGGCTGGCTCTAACTCAGATTTCTGGAAACAAAGGGCTATATGACGGCTGTAAATATAGCCCCCGGCCCATTGGCCTATCGCCTGTTGTACCTGTCTTGGCAGCTAACCAGAAATATAGTAACTCAGGGAAACCTATACGGGCCGACAAGGCCACCATGCTGTCTAGTTATCTGCTGCTTAATCAAAAAGCACAAAAAGAAGCTACGTGACCGGCAAGGTCACCACTACTGACAACTATGGCCCCACACGACCATCACAGAAGTAAGAAAGAGTAAAGGCAACTATACAACTGCATGGCCCCACACGACCGGCTCATCTGACCACAGGGACTACATACAGAATGCAAGCCTCTAGGAATAGTAATAGAACTGATTGGGACAGGGACCCGACCTACCCATTCTATATACAACAAAAGGAACTGAACTACACCTCTGAAATTCAGCCTCCGGATGACTGGAGCTGAATACTCAACCGCTGACAGGGAGTCACGTAGAATCACCTGCTCGTCTAGGAGTACCTGCAGGGAAGTAATGCAGCGCCCCACTGGGCGTCAGTACCACTGGTACTGAGTATGTAAAGCAACTGAAATACTATAACTGAAAATAACATCTGAAAGAAATAATATGACTGATGAAGCTGAAGTAGGAGGAATAACTTAACTGTCTGATGATGTAGATCGCACCTGTTCTTACTGATACTGAAGGAAGTAGGAATCATACCTGGAAGCATATCATTCTACTACCAACCCACTCGCGTCTAATATAACATGGCATAGTATACATAACATAACACAACACATACAAACCTTACCCGGCCCCCATAAGCCGGGAGGTACAATCAACACAGAATCTATGCCCCTACCCCGGTCATCCCATCTCCTATAGTGGCTGTAAGCATCCTGCCGGTCCCTGGGTATGCACTTGGGCTCGCTGAGCCCCTGACTATAACTGTACCTGAGTCCGAAGGACTCTAAATCAACACCCTGGGCGTACCCGCTCGACAGGGGTGTATAGGGGCCGACCAAGGCACAATATGGGGAAACTGGCATCCCATCTTCGTCCCCTTGCGGGACGGCATATCACTCCGTAGAGTGACGTATCCTCGTCCTCTGGCAGACGAGTCGATACAGCTATTAACCCTGGGCGGTCAGGGATGCTAGGTAATCCAACCCCAATCAATACAACGGTCTCAACTAGTCATGTTGTCTGTGTATCTCATAAGCCAAAACTAATAGGCGTAAGGTATTATATAAATCATGTACTGGGCTAATAATAGAAATCTGTAGGTGTCTGATACATGCTGAGACAGGTAAGTATAAATATGAATATAGTTCCCTGTCTAACTGTACTGGGGCAAAGGCTATACAAGCGGGTGTTTCTGCTGAAGGCTATGTTGTTCACTAGGTTTCTGTATTAACATGATTTCCTATTTCTAACATGCTTTCTAAACTATATACAGTTACTATTTTATCTCTGGAATGCTTTACAGATGTTGTACTACCTTGTGAGGTTTCAGCCAAATACAACAATATCTTGACAGGGCACATTATATCACATACTGAATATACGGCCAATCTTAATCATTTATATTCGAATCTATATCATACGGATAGGTACCGTACACGTTATGGCTCAAAACTGCTCATATTGCACCAATGTTCAAAATAATACAGTAATCAATTTCTGAACCTTCTACTGGTCTGTAAATTACTACACTGCTTCAATGTCACTCAACTTGCCAAGGAAACTTAACTTTACATACCTTATCTTTGAATATTCGTCCGTCGGACGAGGCTCAGCCGGTACTTCTACTGCTTTCTCCCAACTGCATTCATAAATACGTCAATCAATACTAAATACAACGTTATTTCAAAAGGCAACGTCACTTTCGATATAGTTTATAGCCTAAACTTAGGCTTATCGAAAGACGGTCAAAAACTCGCTATTTTTCAGCGGCCCAGAAGGGAGAAATATTTACTTCTCAACTAGGAACACATAGACATTAATTTGGAGCAATTCTACTTACTTTAGTTCGGCGGCTCGCCGATTCGTCGGCCGTATTTCGTGAAACTAATTCCGTAGAAATGCTCTCTGCTGCTAAATACCTTGGTATCTAGGATTAATTTGGGTTTGGGCAGCGTTTAGCAGCGTAATCGGATGAATTTATTTAATCTCCCTTCGATTTCCCTCTGTTCAGTACGCTATTCTGGAAATTATTTTAAGGGTTAATGAGTTTCAACCGAAGTGGGGGCTTTATATACTTGGGCCTGGACAAGGGCAACGTGGCACGGAGCCATCGCGGAGGCCTCCCCTCCGTGACACGCTACCATCCGGAGGGGCTCTGCCTCGGCTCCTCCCGCGATGGTTTGACAGGTTTCTCGTCCGATCTTTTCCCGGGCCTTTCCCTAGCACGTATGGCTTTCAAATATGCTTAACCAACGTGCGAATAGGTCATCTAAGTGCCGGAAATTCTACGGGGTATAACAATTCTAACTAGACATTAATTAAAATAAACTATCAAATATCAAATCCCTAAATGATTTTGAATTGCTAATCTTGATTTAGTTCTAAAATAGTCTTCCTTAAACCAAGATATTGAAACTTGAGCATTTTTTGAATAGTATTACGCCTCGTAGAAGTCAAGTACCTTAAACTCTTCATCAATTTCCTAAATATATAGCATTAATAAAATCACGAGTGTCATCTTTAGTCAACTTAAATTTCTCTTCAACGGATCCAAAGTCAATTTGGCCTTTTTCATATTAAAAATTTTCAAAATATCATTATCATATTTTTTTCTTCTTTTTCTTGTATCCTTGAATAACTATTCTAACTTTAAAATCATCGGCTTCTTCAATTGATTTGCATTTGGTCTTTCATGCACATTCAACTTCAATTTTCCTTGTTGTATGTGGTATAGTATCATCAGCAAATAATTTTTCATGCTCTTCAAAACTTACAATTTTGAATAATGACTCAAAGTGGATTGTATCTTCAATTTCAATAGTCATGCACTTCAATTGCAGATCTAGGCCCTTAATTATTTTAGTTTTAATTTTGGATAGATCATTAAAAACTTGTTCTTGGTGAAAACTTTTGCTTCTTGCATTACTAGCTTCATCTTCAATAATCTCAAACATTTTTTCTTGTACGACAATAGCGGTTATTTCTATTGAGTTTTTAACTGCCTCAATTTGTACACATCAATCATGTCTATTGCATGTCCCATGATTTAAAATATTAGTCTCTATTAAAATAATATCAATTTCAATCAAATTATTCTTTTTAACCATTCCATGAAGTTTTGACAAATCAATTTTGATATCGTTGGAGTTTACTTTGCAATCAAAACATTTATGCCACAATAAAAATTACCTCAACCTTCACTTCTTTTCTCCATTGTTTCCGAATTCTAGTCTTCTTCATTTATTTCTGTCATATTTGATGATTCTTCTTCTTTCTTTTAGTTGATACTTTGTTTGCAATATCTCCTCCACTATCTCAACTACCTTTTGATTTTGGGACATCTCATATGTCATCAGTTCATCTACTAGATCATCAATTCATAATGTATTAAGATCTTGGGTAGCCTCAAGAACTATCTTCTTGGTATAAACTTTAAATTAAGAGATTTCAATATCTTTTCAATAACTTTAACTTCTTTTATTTCTTCTCCACTAATCTTCATATCATCAACAATTTATAAAATTTTTGTAAAAATTTCTTTGACAGATTCTGTTGGCTTCATCTGAACCAACTCATATTGTCTCTTAAACTCTTAAAGTTTCTTTCTTTTCATATTTGCAACACGTCGATGTAATTTGATCAAAATTGTCCAAGTCTTCTTTTCTGATTTTGCATGCAAATATTCTTTATATACATTTAATGAGATTTTGCTATTGAGGTAGTATAATGCTTTTATAATTCTACGATTTTATTTTCCTTCAATTGTATATCCTCTTCAACCATCAATAATGTGCCTTCTAGGGGTTTCATGAATCTTTTATTGATCATGGATAATACTCCAACAATATTGAAAAAATTCTTCATCCGGTGATACCAGCTCCCAAAGTAATTTTTTTCATCAAACACAAAATAGGACAATCAGATAAATATAGAATATCCATATTTATTTTTATTTGTATTGAATCTCACACAAGACCTAGTGGGATCTCACACAGGCTCTGATATCAATTAGAAGAAAAATAAAATATACAATGAAATAATATAAGTACAAGTGAAAGACCCAACAATGGCTATATAGAAGAAATTGATCAAACCAGAGAAAAATGTAAGGGGCTTTATTCAATAACTCATAAATTCTAGAATTTCATTACAATAAAATATATGATAGAGCACCCCTATATATAATAATAGAAAATTAAATTAGACCAGGACTAAAAAACTTATTTCAATATGACTTTGACAAATAAATTCTAACTAGACATGAATTAAATAAACTACCAAATATTAAATCCTAAATAATTTTGAATTATTAATCTTGTTTCTTTTCTCTAAGATTTTTAACTTACCAGAAAACAAATAAAAAGGGAAAATGAATGTGGAATTCAATATTTTTCTGCACTTCTCTAGCTATGACAGCAACAACCAGGTTAATTACTTGAACTCCTAGATTTGTGTAATTCACTATAAATAATTATTGTAAAAAAAAACTACCAAAGTAGAGAATAAATCAATACTGTTGGGATATATATTATAAACCATGAGTTATATATTGTTTATCATGTGTTTAGATATACTATGTATTATAGAATAATTGTTTATTTAATTTTAATAAATGTTTAAATAGATCATATATTAGTCGATGTGTCCTTTACTTATATTATAGTTGATTTAGTGTATAGAGTTTAGCTTATACACGGAAGATTAAATCATCGGTTCTTATAAGTATAAAGTTTATATATGTTCCCAATCTAAGAAGAAAATTGGACAAATTCATCGGTATGATTGTAGCACAAGATTAAATTTAATTTATTTTAATTATGGGAATAGTATAATTCTAACTTCTTGTGCTAGTACATTTAGTATGTATTGAACGGACCAAGTAGAGATAAGTATTTTATCTGACTTAATAAAATAAATTCTCTAGATCATTAAATGTACTTATACTCTTAATCTTGATGTAATTATTTTGATCAATGTAATTTATTTGTTATTTTGATATATCAAAGGGTGAAACTCAATCTTTCGTGAGTTAAAATGTTCCAGATAGGTTGGATGATGACAAATGACATTTGTGAAATAATAATTAGTTGATGGAATCAATTTCTCGGCCTTGAGATTGATGATACCCCTTTATAATTGCTTATAAGTTTTCATGTGAAAACCCTACAGGTGGATTTAGTATCTTTCACATGAAATAAGTCAAGCGTCTGAATAAAGGATTAAATTAATCAATGAATTAAAAAGTCAGAAATTTAATTCGACTGATTGGTATCTGTAATCTTAACATGGGGTGTTAAATAAGATTTAATGAATGATTTTTAAATTATACCGAGGAGTGCAATTACGGATTTTAGTGGATAATCTGTTATTTATTATGGTAGGTTAATTCATTCATTTTGCGCATTAATACCATATTTGTAAGCCTCCCCAATTAAATTTGTGGTCCCTGCTATGCCTGATTAATTAATGAACTTGGAAAGGAAGAAATCAGTTTTCCAGAAGAAGAAAAATCCTACAAGATTTTGGTTAAAATAAACTGGTCTTCTAGAAGGAAAGTTTGATTATTACTTGGAAAGAAATATTCCTATACGTTTTGGGACTAGGGTTTTATACCCTTAAAATGTGGTTATAAATAAGATTCTCTTCCTCCATGAAATAGATGAAAAAACTTTGATATTTTTGAAAAGCAGTACTTGCCTACACAAGTATTTTCTACTCGGAGATTTTTGAGGTTATAGTAGAAGATCGCGGACCTGAAGAACGCATTGGACAATTTGTACAAAGCTTCAAGAGGATTGATTCGCGGTCACGCTTCAAGAGATACTTATCAATTTTATGTTTGATTAAAATCTGTTTTTATTTGTTGTCTATATTACATGCAAGTATGATCCTGAGTTGTTGCTTTCGTTGCGTATGCCTGTATTTCATCAATTGGCATCAAGAGCCTTCTTGCATCTAAATAGATAATATCTAATATACGTATGTGCAATTATGTCTGATCATATTATTCTTCTAATTTCCGAAGTGACGAGCTGACGGCTGCATCTGAATGCCGTGAAGTAATTTTAGTTGTACTCTTTGAGTGTTCCTGCAAACATGATTGTGAACTAAAAAAAAATATTGGGTTTTGATTTACGACAGTTGAAACATATTTGCTGCAAAGTCCTTTGTTTTTTCTTTCACTTAATTTGTGATTAAGCTAGAAAGAATTTTTTAAGATGAAAAATAAAAAGGAAAAGGGTTGATGATTGTTGTTTAGGCCGGATATGACAGCGAACTGTGTCAATTCCTTATTACCTTATTTTTTCTTAAGGTAAATTTATTGAAGGTTGCAGATTTCCTTTTTGATAGGCAATAAAAGTGAGGCACGACCCTTGAGTACAAAACTTTTATTACATGGGCAATATTTTTCTCCTTTTTTCTCATATGTATATGATATTATAAATTACTAATTCTGTGATTAATAAATAGTAATCACCAAAAGTAATTTATTTATGTGAAATCATTAAAAAGTTCTTAATGCTTTATACATATGAGAAGATATTGATACATGGATTGAGAGTTATGAATTGTGATTGATAAATAGGATTTATTTATTTGAGTCATTGAGTATTCTCAATGTAGCATGTGTAAATTGTCGTGGATAAGTATATGCTAGTAATAGAGTTTTATCTACCAAAAGGAGATTTATCTTGGATACTAGTAACACTTAATTAATTCATGAGAAGAGATATTGGGGTTTTCACTCAAAAGGGAGAAACATAATATCATAGATTCTCATGTGTACTAATCGAGAGGATAAATTATTGTAAGGTGATGTTGTGTATCTTTCCAGAAAAAAACACACATTGTATATCTTTTGCTCATGGATAACTAGGAGCCTGAAATTTAAATCAGGCTATTTTAATCCTTAACTTTTCTTAAAAACGATTATTTCATATTCGGTCATAGGTTGGCGGTCATGAATTTTATGATCTCCGATTGACCTAAAATTTGATGAGACCATTGAAAACGACCTGGTGAATGATTCTCACGACTTTATGGTATCAATGTCTTATTCATCATTCTGAGGTCGTATGTTTGGATGAGTTTTAGATAGTTTGTTCTTTTAAAGTTTGATGAAGTCTGAAAACACTATTCTTTATATCGATTTTATTTATGTTAAATCCAGAACATGCTTAAACATGATGATTTAACATGAATTGATATATGATAAGAATATAGACCAGATTATTTTTTTCTTAAATCGGCTGAATTGGCTGTTTTCCGAATTTGGTCATAGATTTGGAAATCGGAAATTTTGCGAACTCTGATTAGCCTAAAATTTGGTAGGTTCATCGAAAATGACCCACTGAAAAATATCACTTCTTTGCAGTGACTAACGTCGTCTTTTGGCCATTCGGAGTTGTTTTGATGGGTTTTTGGATATTTTTCTATTTTCTAAGAAATTCAAAAAATTAATAAAAATTATTTTCTTTCAACTAATGGTTGTAGGGTTCAATCTCTATGGTCTCCATTGACATATAATAGTAATGTAATGAGTTTACATGTTGACATTGGTCTTTTTTCCCCATCGAATAGAGTTATTACGGTTAATTACTATGTTTTTCGTCACTAGGTATTGATAACTTGTATTAACTTTCCAACTGAGTTACATGTTGGATCAATGGAACTAAAGATGATAATAGTGATATTCACTTGGCTTAAATTAGTAATATACTTTCCATCTGAGTTAACCTTAATTTTAATTTATTAGAGTGAATAATCTAACATCACATATGTGTGTTGCATGAGTAGTTCTTTTCCCATCGAAATTTACTATTCAAGATGCATGGATATATATGTGGTGTGTTATAAATTTTAATATTTGATGATACATTATTTTGATTTATTTCACATGCATGTTATATTACTTAAATAAGAATTCATGATTAATAAATAGTTCCTGCTAAAGTGGTCTATTTATTAGGGGTCATTGGAGATTCTTATTTTATTTTTCATGTGAAATTATATTATGCATGTATTGAGAATTATGATTAACAAAGAGCTTCCATCAAGCGGTTTATTTGATTAAGTCATTGATATTCTCAATGTACCATGTATAAATTATTCGTGTTCAAGTGATGATATGAATCAGTTTCTATGGTCTCCACTATTAATGACAAGTGAGATAATAGATTTATGTGTTGACTTTAAGTCTTCCTCTGTAACGGATAAATTTATTATAAGTTCACTAGGTAAAATTTCTAGTAATTGATAACATGTATTAACTCTCCATTTGAGTTTATATGTTGAATAAGTTTTGAAATTTTAAGACGGACATGTAAAGTAGTAGTCAATATTAATTCATGTGGAAAGTTAGATAATAAATTCGCATGTTGACTTTAGGTCCTTCCCTATATCGGATAAATTTATTATGGATTGTCATTAGGTAAAATCACTAGTTACTGATGACAGTAATGAGTTTACATATTAACATTGGTCTTCTTTCCCCATCGAATAGACTTATTATGCTCAATTACTGTGGTTTCGTCACTAGTTTTTAATAACGTGTCTTAACTCTCCAACTGAGTTACATGTTGGATCAATGGAACTAGTGTTCAATAATTATATACAATGGACTAAAAGTAATAATTTACTCTCCAACTGAGTTGGTTTTATTTCTTTTTGAATTGTATTAATCTTGCATAATATATATACATTGCATGAATAGTATTTTTCCCATCGAAATTTATTATTCAGATGCACGTATGTACATATATTGATGAATGCGGTCCGAATTTAATGATTCAGTTTATCGGCTTATTATGATCTATTTAATATGTTATATCGCATATTCCCAACAGACTTTATCCGGTTCACTATTACTATTCAATAATATATTCTTTTTCTCAAAGATATGGCATTAATTTAAGAATGCATTGTATATGTACCTTTTGTTGGAAAGAATTTAATTTCAGGTTCCAAATAGTTAAGAGATGAATATTAAGTTTATTCTTCTTATAACTTTTGTGTTATTGAACTTGATAAACTTTTTATCTCTTGTGGTACATAAATGCGTGAACACTTTATTATTAATATCTTTCTTGAACTGAGTAATATTAATATATCTCATAAGAGAAAATATTCTTTAAATTGAAATAAACTTATCTGGTCTACCAGCTTTTAAGTCATTTATTTTGTATAGGGCATCGAGGTTGGTTAATTGATGGACTTACAGGTTCATTGAAAGTGAAGACACTACCAACTTTTGAGTCCTGTTTAGAAGGAAAAAATAAACGAAAATATACTCCCTTTAAATGAAAATAAATCTAGTGATAGTTTGAACTAATCCATTCAGATTTGTGTGGTAAAATGAGCATCTAGGCAAGAGGTAATTCTGAGTATTCTGTGTCACTCACAGAAGATTACTCAGGATATGAATATATTTATTTGATGCTCCATAAGTTTGAGTGCTTTGACATAATCAAAGTATTTACGGCAGATGAAAAAGCGTCATGAAAAATATATTAAGTCACTGTGTTCTGATCATAGTGGCAAGTACCTCTTTGGAGAGTTTATTAATCACTTATCAGATAGAGGGATTGCAATCAATTGTCTACATCATATACTCCACAATAGATTGATGTAGAAGAGGACAGAAATAAGACTCTTGTGGTGATGATAAGATTAATGATTGACTTATTTATTTTCATTTTTTAAATCTTGGGATATTCATTTAAAAAACTATAAGTTACATTCTTAATTAAGTTCCTTCTAAGTCGGTACCTTTGACACTTATGAACTGTTGATTTAACATAAGTCTAGTTTGTGACATGTTCATATATGAAGTTGTCCAGCACATGTGTTGAAAGGGAAAACAGATAATTTGGAATTAAAAAAATGAATGTGTGAGTGTTTATTGGATAGCCAAAGAAAACGAAAGGAGGTTTATTTATTATACTAAATAAAATAAGGTAATTGTTAATACAAATATCAAACTTTTAGAAAAATGATCATTTAATAAACCATGTTCCTAAAAGTAAACTAGTTTTACAGGAACCAAGCAAAGAAATAACAAATGAGTCATCTGGAAATTTGGAAGTTCAAGACATGTAACCGAGAAGTCCGAATTGAAGTTGCATTGCATTTATGTAGTGGGAGAAACGTTAATAGACATAAGGAAATTTACTACCTCAAAATAGTGGGAGTGATGTTGAGCAAATAGCACTATATGAAGTTGTTAATATTTCAATACTGAAAGGTAATGAAGAAAATATTAAGACTCAAGAACATTATAGTATGATAATAGTAGTGATAGTACTTAGTCGTAGTGAGAGAATGATAACCTAGATCGATTCGGTGTATATTCTTGGGAGAGTTTTATGATAGAATCCTTGAAAATATTAATACAGAATTGGTCAGTTACGACAAATTACTATTAGATAAAGTTGCATTAGAAAATAACTTGGCAAGTTCGTTTTGCGAAGAGTTCATTGACTAAAACTTTTGAAAGTCGTGTAAAGAGAATGCCTATAAAAGATAGATGCATGGTTAAGAGTTTAAGTGGGAGATTGTTGGGGTATATACCATTAACCATGCAATTAGATATGGTATATTCTAACAATTATAATGGTCAAAGTCTAAGTGGGAGATTGTTGGGATATATACTATTAACCATGGGTTATACACGGAAGATTAAATCATCAGTTCTTATAAGTATAAAGTTTATATATGTTCCCAATCTAAGATGAAAATCGGAAAAATTCATCGGTATGATTGTAGCACAAGATTAAATTTAATTTATCTTGATTATGGGAATGGTATAATTTCAACTTCTTGTGCTAGTACATTTTATATGTATTGAACGGACCAAGTAGAGATAAGTATTTTATTTGACTTAATAAAATAAATTCTCTAGATCATTAAATATACTTATACTCTTAATCTTGATGTAATTATTATGATCAATATAATTTGTTTGTTGTTTTGATCTATCAAAGGATGAAACTCGATCTTTCGTAAATTAAAATATTCCCGATAGGCTGGATGATGACAAATGACATTTGTGAAATAATAATTAGTTGATGGAATCCATTTCTCGACCTTGAGATTGATGATACCCCTTTATGATTACTTATAAGTTTTCATGTGAAAACCCTGCAGGTGGAGTTAGTATCTTTCACATGAAATAAGTTAAGCATTTGAATAAAGGATTAAATTAATCATTGAATTAAATAGTCATAAATTTAATTCGATTGATTGGTATCTGTAATATTAACATGGGGAGTTAAATAAGATTTAATGAACGATTTAAAAATTATATCGAGGAGTGCAATTACGGATTTTTAGTGGAATAATCTGTAATTTATTATGGTAGGTTAATTCATTCATTTTGCGAATTAGTACCATAATTGGAAGCTTCACTAATTAAATATGTGGTCCTTGCTATGCCTGATTAATTAATGAACTTAGAAAGGAAGAACAATTTTCTAGAAGAAGAAAAATCCTACAAGATTTTGGTTAAAATATACTGGTCTTCTAGAAGGAAAGTTTGATTATTACTTGGGAAGAAAGATTCCTATACGTTTTTGGACTAGAGTTTTATACCCTTAAAACGTAGTTATAAATAAGATTCTCTTCCTCCATGAAATAGATGGAAAAACTTTGACCTTTCTGAAAAGCAATACTTGCCCACACAAGTATTCCCTACTCGGAGATTTTTGAGGCTATAGTAGAAGATTGCAGATCTGAAGAATGCATTGGACTATTTGTACAAAGCTTCAAGAGGATTGATTTGTGGTCACGCTTCAAGAGATAAGTATCAATTTTATGTTTGATTAAAATTTGTTTTTATGTGTTGTCTATATTACATGCAAGTATGATCCTGAATTGTTGTTTTCGCTGCGTATGCCTGTATTCCATCAAATACAACTGCTAAGAAGATTCCGAAAAGTTACATCAATTTTGTGTCATCCTTTCTTTGGAGGTTGGAGCATAGTCAGAAAATAAGAACATGAGCAATGGGTGTTTAATGTTGATGTTAAGAATTAATAACAATTTATTTTAATATGATATTCAAGAAGTGTAGTTTTAATAGAATATTGTATATAATCAGTACTGATGATATGCATCACTTTCAAGCAACTTCTCAGAACATTCAAAAATATTTAGTCGCTATTCCTCTCATACAAAATTAATTTATAATTCATATTGTATTCTTTGTAATAGCCACTGTGATACTAAGCAAAAATTTTGTAGGAGTAAGCTCATTTTGTCATCAACTTCTTCAAAATCTATGTAACCTTATCTATTTTTCATCCCGCATAAATCTTCCAAATAAACATTATTGTATATACTTATTCATGTTCGTCTTTCTTAACTACTTTACTAAATGAGGAGTTATTGTTATCACATTTATAAATGTTTGTAAAAAGTTATACTATAAGCAAATCCTTCAAGTAAAAATCTTTAACTCGTCATTTCCTCCGTAATATAATTAGCTTCCTTAAACTTGCCCAACTTACAAAGTCAACTAAGCAATATATCAAGATCAAAGCATTAGGCTTCACGTTTTTAATCTTAATATTTTCTATCGATTTAAAAGTCTCATTCAAATTTTTTATTTTATAATACTCATTCATGATAATATCATAAGTTGCTTTACTCGACACTACTCTTCTTTCAAGTATATCACGAATACTTTTCGTGCTTTCTCAACCCTCCTATTACAACATTCTATAATGACTGATTTGGACTCAATTTCTTTATATGTGATGTTGCCCAAGTGCACATAAACACACATGATCGTCAAGTAATATAGGACTGAAAACCTCGATTATCATATCTATAGAGATTTATCGGTTTAATCAATCAAGGTTATTTCTTATTTCACTATTCTATCAAACAATTGAAAAGGAAAATGGTTTAGAGAATCAAACTACTAAAACATTAAATGTAAAATTAACTAAAGCGGTTGCAAACTTAGTTTTACTTCAGATGATGATGAAAATCTAAGGAAATGACACTTTGTGCTGAGTGGGTAATTTACCAATTCATTAGGCTCTTAAGCATGAGCTTTAGTTTAGTTTTCAAGTTATTTAGATGAATTTTATGTCCTTTTTGCCTTTTTATGTATAGACATCTGAGTTGAAAAAAAAAGAGCAAGAAGTGGAGTAAAAAGAAGGAAATCAAGTAAAAACCGGCGCTCCACCGGAGGACACCGGCAAAACGCCGAGTCAAATGCAGAGGACCACTTATTTGAAGAACAAATGCAACCGACAGTCGTAGTCATCAACCGGCAACTCGCCGGTCAAATCGCCTATAGGCACCTGAACTTGCTGAACCAAAGAGCAAAGTAATTGGCGGAGCATGGTTAAAGGCTAGTGAATAGCCGAAGGTACCACTGAATGGTACTGGAAATCACTAGAGGAGTAGAAGATGATGGACGACAGTTCGTGCAATGTAATCAGCGAACCGCCAGTGCCTTCGCAAGCGACAAAACGCCTTAACAAGAGCAATTGCATCTAACACTAAAAAAGAGGAGATTAGTTGCCCTATTTTTGTATATAGTCTAGAAGAAAGTATTCTGTACATATTCGATTTTAACTTTATCTTTTTGGACATTCTTTTTACCTTGAAAAGAGAAGAACTCCATTGGAGGAGAGTGTCGAATATTGCTTTTGTTATTTTCTTCTTTCATTAGCAAGATATAATTATTGTTGCAGACATATTTTGAGTTTGATTATGCTTGCTCTTACTAATGAAATTGTTGAGTTTATTGATGAATATACTCTTTAGTTTCTTAACCATGATGTCTAAATCATCAATTAGAGGTGTGTGATGATGGGTGCTTAATTAGATTGAGTATTTTTAATATTTCTTAATTAGTGTAAATCTATTGAATTTTCTTCAATTTATAATTGATGATCCATAGTTGCAAATATGAGTTTACTTTTCTTACTTGATTTAGCTTGAAAAAGAAGAATTCAAGTATTGGGAGAGAATTTGATGGTGGAAATGGATGTGATTGTGTGGAGTTGAGCTAGAAGTAGCCAAAATCCATGTTCATCATCCTAATTAGTAGTTGATGGCTAGAAATAGCTCAGCTATTAACCCAAACTCTATTGGGATAATTGAATTATGTCTTAAGGTTTGAAAGGACTCGAGAAAAAGGCATCTATGAGGTTGAAAACCATAGGATGCCATCTTGCCCAAAGTTATTTACATGTATTCGCAATGATTTGATGAGCTAGCATATCCTTATTTGATTAGCACCCCATCTACACCACACCTCTAGTCTTCTCTCATTATTTTCTATCAATTTTGGTTATTTTGCTATTTTAGAAAGCTGGTTTGAAATCCACAATATGGCTAACTCTATTTTTCCCCAAAAATATCCTGTCTATTTTCCTTCGTTTGTGCGAATTAATTCAAATTTTTTAAAACAACGGTTGCACACATCATTCACTAATCTCTATGGGATTCGACCCCAACATCTGTTGGGAATATTTGTTTTGATACAACAATCACTTACGCTTTTTCTAAACGGGGAGTGTATTTGAGCGTTATAAAAGATGGTGCTATTGTTGGGGACTAGCGCTTGATATTCTTGTGTTATTTGTTAATTTGAATTGGTCTTGCATCTTAGTTGTTGACGTTGATCTTTTTGTGGTTATTAGGGTAAAGCCATATGAGTTATCACTCACAAGCATGGGATAGCTCAGTTGAGGGTAACATGGAGCACAAAGAGCATAAGCTAGTGATGCCTGAAATTGCAGTAGCCATTTTCCTACCGACCAGGTAGGGAATGCATTGTTCCATGTCACGAGTACAATGCTACATTTTCTACAGATGAAAGGGATCTTTCGGGACAACCCGAGTGAGGATGAAAATCTCCACTTGAGGAATTTCTTAGAGATTTGTCAACCCTTCAGCATAACAAATATAAGTCAAGAGTCTATCAGGTTAAGGCTCTTTCCATTCTCCCTAAGGGGAGAGGTGACTATGTGGTTGGAGGAACTCCCTCCTGGTTGTATTACCTCGTGGCAATTGACTGAAGCCTTTTTGGATGTTTCTTCCCTCCCTAAAAAATGTTGCAGCTGAGGGATGATATCACGAATTTTAGGCAAGAGCCAAGGGAACCATTCCATGAAGCATGGATAAGGTTCAAGAAGAAAGTTTCCCTTTGCCCCAACCATGGTCTCCCTGATGGAGTGCTTATTCAAAGTTTTTACCAGGCTCTAGACTCCATTAAAAAATCCATTGCCAATAATTTAGTCGAAGGATCAATCATGGATCAGACATATGGGTTAGCTAAGGCCCTCTTGGACATAATGACAAAGACAAATTGAGCATGGCATACGAGAGAGATCAATGTATCGACACATGATATTGGTTCTAGTATGTTGGTAGCAGAGCTGAAAAAAAGAGATGAAGAGAGAGATGAAAATCTTGCTAAAATGATGACACAACTAGAGCTAATGATAAAAAATGTGATGGGGGCAGGGCCAAAAGTTGTGAAGGCTGTAGGTATGCAAGGTCCATTGCACTTTGAAGGAGAATTGTCGCCACCGAGATACAATGAGGAGTGCCAATACATGGAAAATCATATGGGGAGTTCTCGACCTAGGTATAAAGGGACCAATTAAGGCCCTTGTCACCCACGGGAAGAGAACCAAGATTGGAGAAACCGCGACACACAAGGATGGCCCGATGAAATGAAAGATGGGGCACTAGTGAGAAAAATCGAGAGGGAGAACGCTATCATCGAAGTTCAAACCCATATGTTCCCCCTCCTAAAGCCGAGAACTCCCAAAATCAATCAGGTGTGAGCAAATGCAGGTAGCTCAAAAATTGAAGATATGTTAGCTTGAGTCCACAAGAGAGTGGAGTCAATCGACGGCGGGGTCAAAGAATTGAAAGGGGAGGTGTCGAACCTCGCCTAAATTGTGAGTTCACATTCAGCTTCCATCAAGCATTTGGAAGCTCAAATGATCCACTTGTCTTCTCAAATGAACCCCCGAATGAAGGAAACACGTCCGAGTGATACAATGCCAAACTCAAAGAAAAGATAGTGAATGTATGACCATTGTCACGAGAAGTGGTAAAATGGTTGGAGATGCAGATGTGAAGCCTAAGGAGGTTGTTGCTCCTACAAATGAAAATGAATCTAATGTGGTGCCAAAAGCACCAAGTGGTTGTGAAAATTTTGAAGATGAAGGTGAGGGAGAGGCTGATGAAGTTCCCTCAAATGTTGATAAAGAAGAGGCAGGCATGAAGGCCTCAAATGATGAAGAACAAGAGCAAAGAGTTCCACCCCCTTATCCACAATGGTTAGATAAGAAAAAAAGGATGATTAGTTCAGTAAATTTATCGACATGTTAAGTAAATTGTCCATTAATATACCATTGGTGGATGCCTTACTTCAAATGCCCGGATATTCCAAGTTCATGAAGGAGCTGCTGAAAAGGAAAAAGGTTGTAGATGTGGGAACCAGGGAGACAATGCATCATTGTAGTGCTACGATGATGAGAAATCTGGCCCTAAAGTAGGAGGATTTGGGAGCGTTCACAATCCTGTGTACTCTTGGGATGTGTGTGTTTAAGAAATCCCTCTATGATCTTGGAACAAGTATAAATTTGATGCCCCTCATCTTCAAGAAATTGGGGCTTGGGAACACCAAATCCACATCAATGAGATTGTTAATGTCTGATCGCTCCATAAAGAAACCTGTGGGTGTGTTAGAGAATGTATTGGTGAGGGTAGATAAATTTATTCTACCAGCTGATTTCATGGTTCTTGATTGTGAAATGGATATAGAAGTTCCAAATCATTCTAGGGAGATCATTGCTCGCCATGGGTAGAGCTTTGGTGGATGTGGAGCTAGGAGAGCTCAAGTTTCGGGTTCGAGATGAAGAGATTACGTTCAATGTGTGCCAATTCTGTGGAACATCTAGATAAATGCGAAGTGATTGGAGTACTACATGAGGAGAATCAGTATAGTGGAGTTGATATAGAGGAGGCTGAGTCGGAGGATGATCTTTCAAAGAATGAATGCTGAATGAGAAATACATCGTGGCACGATGTTAACTAAGGCACTTCTTGAGAGGCAACTAAGGGTCTTATTTTAAATGTTTTTAATGTCATTGTTGTTTTTGGTTTTATAGGACTAATTAGGTGAGAAGCAAGGAGAGGAAGCAGAAAACAAGGCAGGTAATGCATTGGAACGGCGAATCGCCGAGCTAGACACGCGAACCGCTGCGCCCTTGAGCATGTAAGATGAAACCTAGGAACATAATAGTCAGACTGGCGAATGACCCAACGGAACGCCAATGAAAAGTTGCTTACCACCGCTCGAACGTCGGTGCAAGCCAGAATACCTAAGTAGTGGGTGCACAAGCGGCGATCCACCAGTGGAATGCAGAACTAGTTCGTAAACCGCCGATCAATCGCCGGTTTCAAGACAGTAAACTGGACACAAAATCAAGCAGGAGATGAAAAGGCGGCGAACCGCCGGATCCAACCAGCGATTGCTGGTGTAACGCCGGTGAAGGTATGGGTTTTATTTTAAAATGTTAACCAAATTATGGACCTACTCGACCCTAAAGCTGTAGGTAGCCACCCTAACTTGCCAAAATTCCCTTTTTCACTCCCTTAGCCTTCCCTTTTTCCCTTTTAACACTTTCCCATACTCCTTTTTGTTTTCCCAACATCCCACCTTTTCATATTCCTACAACTCCCTCTCTTCCACTTCCTATACAATTAAAACACCACTAACCATCCACCTCCTCCTCAACTAACCACATTCTCATCCTCTGACCTATAAAATACCCCCAACCTTTCTACCTAATTTTCACTACACTCATAGTCATCCTCTCTACTAGACTAGTCTTGAAAGGTTGCCATTGTTGAGCATTATCGAAGCTTCCAAAGCTAGTCTCTACAGAGCATTCTCTTAAGAGTTGTAATTTACCCTCAAATTTCTTATTTTCTCATCAATGGTACTTTGGTTTCTTATAGATATTGCTATGACATACATTCCCCTCCTATTTACTACCATTCTCCCTAACATTTTCATGATTGATACAATCCTTGTTGTTATATGAAATTAGTGGGATGGTAGAGTTTTTGATGCTGCAATGGGTGTGGGGGGAATTCGTTATTCTTGTGTAGAGTTAAATGGGGTGAAGTCTGAGTAACCCAAAAAGGATTAAAAAGACATACTTTTCCCTATGATAGATTGGGTGACGCCATTCTTAAGTGTAAAACACCGTTTTAGCCCTTCTCATGTGTAGAGATACTATTTTGGTATGTTGTGTATGGGTGTTTGAGATATTGTGATATTGGAGTTCAGGGTGATGAATTTGGGACGACGACTATCGGCTATTCACCGGTTGGGTCCGGTGAAATGCCGATGGAATGCTGGTTTGGGCTAATATTTGTTTCTGGCCACTGCCTTCATCCGGCGTTACATTGGCAGTTCGCAGATCAAGATTGATGATTCAATGCTCTATCGCCGATTGAATATCTGCTATCCTAGTTTTCCGTTTCTCATCGGCAATTCAGTGGCGGTCCGCGGATACCCTCATGTGATTCGCTGGTATTTCACCGATGCTGCCAGTGCTTTAAATGTTAACTCTTCATCTTTGTTCTCCTTTAATATTTTAGCACAGTTGTTTGTTGTTACCTTTTATTATAAAAAAGTGCCACTAACATCGTGTTTTCATAAAATGACTTTATCCAGGAACACCGGTAAGGGCAAAGCTCCGGCTTCTTCTTCCACAAAGTGAAAGGGAAAGGAAAAGGCCTCTACAGCGCCTGACAACTATAGGGAGGCTATCATGTTCTGTGTGCCCAATATGAAGGGGAACTACGCCATCTGCAAAGGCCACTCAATCACCATAGAAAAACGATTTAAATTGGTGGGGCTGCGCAATGACCTCCCAAACATCACCGCTTAGTTCCCGGACAGGCAATGCCACACTTTTGCCAATTCTCTCCCAGACTATTATCCAATCTTGGTGCTAGAGTTCTACGCTTTCTGCCAGGCTAGGTAAGAAAACATGAATCATAGATGCAAGGTCGATGATTTCCCCTGCCTGCCTTCAGTCATGGTGTAAGGGGTGGAGGTGAACATCACTCCAGCAGCCATCAACTATGAAGAATCAATTCACTTGGATAACTCATATCATTGCGGTTGACACACCTTTCTAGGCTACTATGGGCGGCGAAATTTCTCGCCATGACCTAAAATTTGAGGCCAAGTTGTGGCTAGATTTCACCTATGGCCACATCATGCCTTCCAAAAATAAGCAGTAGATTAGCTTGGAAGCGACTATTCTTATAGCTTGCATCATGACAAGAGTGCCCTTAAATTTTGGAGTGATTGTGGCTCAGCAAATAAAGAGTTTGGCAAGACAGGCTAGCACTTCCATGCCATATGCCATGCTGATTTCTCAATTGTGCTTGCAAGCTAGAGTGCCACTGTTCCCAGATGAGACCCTTGTCCCTGCTTCGGGTGTAATCACATTAGACGGGAAGAGAGATGTTGAGGCACCCATATTCAAGCGGAAGAGGATGTAGGCTTTTGATTTGCCAAAGGGTTCTCATGGTTCTGAGCAATCTCCCCAATCCCCAAATCTGAATATGCTTACCAAGAAGCTTTAGGCCATACCTCTAGTGACGTACCTATCCCAGGAGCATCACCCCCTCCAACATCTTCTCAATCAAGTGGTCTCCAAAAGCTAGTAGAAATGACCAACTTTCATGAGAGTTAGCTTCAAAAGTTGGCTAGAGGCCTTTCTACTCTCATCACCTGAATGATTAAAAAGGAGATGAAATTTATGTATGAGAGTCTGACCACACTATGCAAGAGGGTAGACGTTGTGAAGGGATTTGTCACCTCTCTCCGAATTGAAGTAAGGGAGTGGAAGCATCGGACATCCGTGGAGGTTCTTGATTTGAGTGCTCTTGACGCTATAATGGTTGCCCCTTCTACAGTTTGAGGCCCTCTAGATGATTTGTTCGAGGGCTTGGAAGATGGCGCTGAGGATCCAGGTAATGCAATCTTTGAGGGTGAGGTAGGAGCTGGTGCATATTATGACGTGGATGAGGAGTGACCCACTCAGGGAGTCTCTCGCCCCTTTTATTTTGCATGCATACATTGGGAACAATGTATCTTTAAGTTGGGGGTGGGATGACTGCTTTCTGGGGGGTCTGTTGTGTTTTATTTCGTGATGATTTGATGTAGCCCTTGTCAGGCTTTTTTTTTTATTTGATGGAGAGTTGTGAGCCTTTGTTGGGATCATTTTTAGTATTTTGATGATTGCCCTTGTCGAGCTAGTTGTGTTGATAAAATCTGAATAAATGAAATGGATGAGTTTTTGGATGTTAGTGTTTTAGTGATGAAAATTGGGTCCTTGCTTTGAATTTTTAAATATTGCATTTTGACCCAAATCTTTTGTTCGCCTGTGTAAATAGTAGAATAGTAATCAAACTCCAAAGATTTTCTTCACACCATAGTTCTTTCCCAAAGAGCATTTGTCTTTTTCTTTTCTCTTTCTTTTCTTCACACCATAATTCAATAGCAATGTACTTTCTCTCTCTACAATCAATGTATCTAACCACCAAATTCATGAATTCAATTCACCATCCCCATTCATCCCCAGAATTTTAAATCATTATATTCAATCAAAAATAAGTTACCCAACAAAGATAACACATTATCATGGATGAATTTAAAAATTTAAAGCTCATGAAACCCACAATATAAAGCTTAAGCTTTTAACCAACCATGGTGATTTGGGTCTTTAATCTTAGAGAAGAAGGATATGGGAGCATGATTCAACATTACCTAAGTAAGAGAGAAGAAATATACTTACTTGAGTTGAGAAGAAGAGCTTCACCAAACCTTGGAGAAGACAGCAATGAAAGAGAAAGGAGAAGAGGGGGAGAAGAGAGAGCATTTTTGCTTTTCATTTTTCAAATTTTTGAAGGAAAAGGCAGAGTGGAAATGTAAATAAGGTTGTGGGGCCTGGGTTTTTTGTAATTTCAAGGTATTTGGGTCAACATTGACCCATTTGACCAAAATATTTTTGGCCATAATGCACCTGGCGACCCGCGCCCTCTATTGCCCCACAGACTTAGAATAAGTTTTTCTTCGGGGACTGGGGTTGGCACGACGCGCCACCCATACCACAAACCTATTAATTTTTTTCTTCTATATTTAACACTTTCCACCCCATGCCAGGTATCTCACCCCAGACATAAACTTTTTCAGCATTTTTCCAACTCTTTTTGCCTCCAAAGTGTTGTTCATCTATACAAAATAAAGAAAAATGTAAATTTTTTGGAAATATGGTTTTCCCCAACAAAGAGCCTTTGTAATACCCTAAAAGTTCCTAAAACTAGCCTCGGGATTGGTAAAGTGATCAACAGAAAAACTTGGAAAAATTGTCTCAGGACGACTCGTGGTACGAATTATGTGAAGGATTAATGGGTCGTAGGATGAGCCGTTGTTTAATATTGAGTGGCCATGGATAAATTTTATTGTAAGCCATGACAGAAAACCATGAGCCATAGGTTGGTGTTATGACTTGTGGTCAGTGGTCATAGCAAGTTTTTGGTGTACCGGGTTTGGAAGGAACGAGCCATGGTATGACTCATTGTGCGGGAAAAATAAGTCGTTTCTTGCACTCGTGGGAAGGGGCAAAGGAATTGGAGGCAATGGCCACAGATGGGTCCAACAACTCGTCGTTGGAAGTTGCGAGTCATTGTTTGATCCATGGGAAACATTAGAAGTCAAGGAAAACTAGTAGCAACAATGAGTGGTAAGCAAGAGTCGTGGTTTTGAGGTACGACTTGTGGTGAGAGTCGTTACTTGTAGCAATGTGTTTTTATGTGTGAAATTAGTAAGGACATTTCCGTAATTCCTAAGCTCCTAAGCCCTAAACTACGTCGTTTTAAGACTTGAAGGAAGTGTATTAGGGGAGTTTAACCTATTCTAATTTATTCAACTCCCATGCATACACGTTTAGAGGTTATGTTGAAGATCAAGCTTAAATCCTTCAATTTTTTTTTCAAATCTCTTAGGCTTTCAAAGACAAGTATAGATTTAGCTCACCCAGGTATGTAGGGCTATGAATAAGAGTTCATTCCACTCTCATGCTCATAATTCTTCTCAATTCCATGAATTTAAGTTCTAGATTAAGTTCATGATCTCATGGGGTTTTAACCCAATTTTATGAAATTCTCTATGATTTATCTATGAGTCAATTTCCTTCATGTTTCAAAGCATGTTTTAAGATTCTTGGAAGGATTTTGTATACAAATTGATTATAAATTTATGATTTCAAGTTTTAAAAAATTTTGCCCAATTATGAAAATCCATGTTTATGATTCATGATTTAAACTATGATGAGATATCTAGCATGAATGAAAGTTTATGAATTACCCAAGTATGAATCTATTATTTTGGCTAAGGAAGTCTATTTCAAGTGTGGTGACTTTCTCAAGCATGTATGTTCTTCATGATTTATGAGTTTATGATTTTAGCCGACTCACAGGAGCTCATTTCATGGCTAGTCAGGTATTTCAAGTATGATTACGTATGTTATAACTTTACTAGACCATGAACATCACGTATGATTTTAAGATAATTATATGAGCCCTCATGTGCATGTTTTTGGGAGTAGTGTCTAGCACTAATTAGGCCCATCGTTCAGGTAAACTTCGAGGTCTCAGAATTATGTGCCACCGTAGGTATATATTCATGGTTAACCCTACAGGGTCCTTACCAGTGATATCACACCTTATATTGTTCCTTGCTTTATCAAGCTTGGGATGACTCTGCCCACTTGAGCGAGATAGTTGGAGCATCATGTAAGCTCTATCATGATGGTGTCAGTTAAGACGAGTCCTCCCATTATTCCTTATGTTTCATGCATGACCATGTTTATGATACTTTGGCTCAAGTTATGATTTACAAAGTTTCTCTTATGATTATGATTGTGACTAGTTTATGAACAGTTTTAAAAACCTTGAGCCCTCATGTTTATGTTATGATTATCACTTCATGTTTTGAACTATCCTATGCTTATGTACTCTTATGTATTTTATTAGTCCATTTTACTTATGTTGTGATGTTGGGCATATTTTTATGCCCATTTTCCATGATTCTACCCATATTTGATCATATTTTGAGTTCATAATCCTTAATTTAAGCTTAAATTCATGTATTTGTGTGTTTTATGCGCTAACAAATGATTTGAGTTGATTTGAGTAGAACTAAGAAAAATTGGCTCAAATGATGCAAGAAATAAAGATTTGAGGAGCTGATGGGTTTGGTGCTATGGCTGGCGCCCCGTACCATGTCCCAAAACATGAAAGAACAAAAACTTCAATCTGGTGCTATGCGATCCAGCCCTCAAACATTAGAGAAGTTTCACTTCACAAACTTGGCGAAATGAGTGGTGCCCCATGCTAGAGGTGTCCGGACTTAGAGAAATTTGATGAACACCTTGGCGAGATAGAGGAGCCGCCACGCCAAGCCTTTTCCAGAGCTGAAATTATTAGAAATTTGTCTAAGTTTGTGGTGAGATACACGGAGCGACGCACTAAGGTCATTTCGAGGCAGAAAATGCTGATTTTAAAGTTCAAGTCTTCAAGGGCATAAGCGTCATTTGAAGGCTCATCTATAAATAGGAGCTTAGGTCATTTGTTAAGTAGTTTTGGACTTCTTAAGAAGCCTTTACTCTTTTTTACATTCTGTAATTCATTTATGAAAGCTTGTAAGCCGTTTGGAAGGAAGACACAATTATACAACTAGGTTTTCTCTTCTTTACTTCATTTTCTTGTATGATGATTACTAAATATTTGTTTTTGCGCTTGTCTATGAGTGCCTAAACTCGTATCCTAGCGTTTTGGCCATGGTGAATAATTGATTGTTTGAAAGGCTAATTAAAGTTGGTTTTGATTCTTCAATTACAGTTATTTGTATTTATTTGTGTTAATTTATTATTTATAAGATTAATCACCCTGTAAGTAATCTATTGGCTTTCGATTGAACTTGGAAAGGGAGTCGAAAGGGTTAAAAATAAATATAGAACAAAAATTCAAAGACCCTTGAACCCATTGGTGATAGGATAGAAGTTGTTGTTGATGATAGGATATACCATTCTACCCTGTTTAGTTAAAATAAAAGTTGGCATAACCATTGTTTCATGATTCTCTTGTGACCATAGGGATATAAGCATTAGGGTTCATGAAATAGTTCTTGGATACTAGGGATAATGGCAAGAAATGGGATAGTAACTTGCAACTAACAACCATAGAAAGAATCATGTCCATTTAATTATGTCTGGAAAACTCAACTTGAAACCAACCAAATGCCATTGCCCTAGTCTTTCACCATCATCGAAATACAATCAAGGTTGTATTTGTTTTAGTTAATTTTATATTTGAAGTTTTAATGGTTTAATTTTCCAAACCAATCTTTGTTTGACTTGTTTTGTAGATTATAGAAATTAAAATGACAACCTTATAACGATTAAATTGACAAGTCCTGTAGGTATGATATCTGGACTTCAAAATCCTATATTACTTGATGACCATGTGCGCTTGTGTGTGTTTGGGTGACATCAAATTTTTGGCGCTGTTGCCTGGGACTTGAATATTGTCTAATCGTTTGTAGGTTAGAATTTTCTTTTGCTATTTTGTGTTCTACATTCATTTCTTATTTTTTTTGAAGTTCATAGGGTTGTATGCCTCAATGTATGTCAAGCACAAGAAGTCAAGGACCACCTTTGGCTTCTCTTGATCCTGAAATAGAGAGAACCTTTCGAAGGTTAGCTATGGAAAGAATCAAGCAAGAAGTAGCTGAAGAGAATGAGAGAATCCTAATGATGCATTTTGCTAGGACTAATATGGAGAACACTTCTAAAGTGATTGTCAAACCGGCCATCACTGGGAACTTTGAGCTGAAAGAAGGGACTGTGCAGTTGGTCCAAAACACTTGTCGATTTTAGGGCAAGCCGCACGAGCTTCCCTAAAGGAATCTGATGACGTTTGTAGAGCTAAGTGAAAACTTCCACTACCAAAACGTGTCAGATGAATATGTCAAGTTAACTTTGTTTTTGTTCTCACTGATCGGAGAAGCCAAGGAGTGGCTTCAGAATGAGCCTGCAGTATCCATCACCACTTGGGAGATCCTCTCCAATAAGTTCATCAACCAGTTTTTCTCTTTGAGAAGAACTAAATAATTGAGGGGAAAGATCTCGAGATTCATATATAAAGATGGAGAAATGCTAGCTCAAGCATGGGAATGTTACAAGGGTTACTTGAGGGATTATCCACACCATATGCAACCTAAGGAGATAATTGGGCACAACTTCATTGAGGGTTTAAAGCCTGAGTCTAAGATACTCCTTGATGCTACCGCACAGGGATAGATTCTGTCCAAAAGTTATAATGAAATTGAGGCTCTCTTGAACCTCATGTCTATGGGGGGTCAGGATTATCAAGACTAAGGCAGAGGATTTGCAGCAACAAGGGTGCCAGGAAAGCTTGAGATGGATGGTGAAGCAACAATCAGGGCAGACATTAGCCAATTGGTGAATGCGATCAGTAAGTTGATGACCACACCAGCAGGAGGCCAAGTGCAACAAGTACAGAGGTACAAATACCACCACCATTATGTGAAGCGTGTGGAGAAAGCCACACCTATTTAGGTTATCCTCTTAATCTTGAGTCTCTATATTTTGTAGGACAACAAGGTCGTAGTGGAGATTTTACAGGTAATGGCTACAATCAAGGGTACCATAATTGAGCAAATCCCTCATGGGGAGGGAATCAAAACTTCCCAAGGTCCCAGAACACTTATCAAAGGCCATAGGGTCAGCAACAAAATAGTTCTCTTGAGGAGACAATAAAGCAATGGATGGTGCAGCAATGCAAGTGGTCAATGAAATGCAAAAGTCCATCTATGAACTTGAAAGTCAAATGGGGTAATTGGCCCTACAACAGAACAACAAACCACAAGGGGTCTCCCGGATAACACCGAGAAGAACCCCACGGAAAATGTGAATGCTATCTTCTTATACAGTGGTAAGGAGTTGGGTGAGGCTATCCCTAGAAAAGAAAAAGTTAATGAGGAATAGGCTGTGAGAACCAAGACTGAGGTGTACTTGAAAAACCCAAAAGAACCAGAAAAGGTTTCTTAGAATGACCCAGGCAACGAGTCGTGGTTAGCTGTAATGACTCGTCGTCTGAGTCGTTGTTAGGTCTATAGGAAGTCCTTTTAGAACCAACGAGCCTAGTAACGGGTTATGGAAGATACCAACAACCAATCCTGTTGATCCATTGGGAGAAGTATGAGAATGTAAGAAATCCATCCCTGTGGCAACGAGGGGAAGTAACGACCTATTGTTCCACACAATGAGTTGTTGCTTCCATTAGTGAACCAAGTCCAGGAAACCCCATTGGCCGAGACAAGTGGTGACAACGACCCTTGGGTTGGACCAATGAGTCATTGTGTTGCTCGTTGGTAGGGGTCCAAGCTCAATTTCAAAAAACCCTTCAGTAACCACGAGAGGAACCAACAACTCATTAATTCATCCAATGAGTCATTTTCCCCTCTCGTTGTCTAGTTCTAGTAAGCCCAGAATTCCAGGCCCATGACCAACGACTGGTCCCAACGAGTCGTGGTATCAACCAATGACTCATTGTGTAACCCATTGGTCCCTGTCGGGCATTTGTCTAGATTTTCTTTCAGGGGCATTTTTGTAACTTTCCACCTTTTTAATTCCTAAACTATGTCATTTCAGGTTATATTCAAGGGATTTAGGAAGATAATCGACATTCCCTCTTCATTCCTCTCATTCTCCCAAAGTCAGAACGTAGAAAGTCAGTCAAGACGCATAGAGCAGGAGTAAGGGTTTCGACTTTTCTTCTCAAATTTCTCAAGGGTTTTCCCCGGGATTTCTACACCAGGGTGTGAATTCAACAAGGTAATTGTTCTTCCATTGTGTCCCAAAACTCTTCTGAAATACTTATCAGTTCTAGCCCTGAAGTTCATAGTTAGGGTTCATTTGTTAGTAAAATTTTGGATTTCTTCCTGTTATAATTTTCACGAGTATTAAGGGCAGTTGTTAGCTATACTTCTGGTCATTATCTCTTTTCATGAAATTTTATGAATTTAGCCCTAGTTTCTTTGAATACAGTGAATTAAGTATTTCAGCATGTTGTAAATATAAGTGTTGCTTGATTCTGATTGTTCTTGAAATCACTAGGATAGTACTGTTGTATGATCAAGAATAGAATTATTGATTGTTTAGTCTCAGTCACTACTTAGTAAATTTCAGTATCTTACAGAAATGTCAACTGATCAGTTTGACTATGGTCAGTCTCTTGAGGTGTTAGTAATACCTCCCAGTCCCAGTTTTCAATTATCAGTTATGAGTTTGTCTTTAGACGGTTACGACGCTTCCATATAAGCAACTCTGACCAGTCTTAGAACTAGCACTTTTACTTATCAATTTATTCTTCAAACATTTATGACACTTCCAGATAAGAAGCTCTGGCTAATCTTAGAACGTCAATTTATAGTTATCCGATTTGATAGACTCTTATCGTATTTCCAGATAAGTACTCCTGACTTAGTGTAGGACCCCATATTTGAGCTATTAGCTCAGTAGTCAAGTTAGGACTATCCAGTGGGAGTAGTACTTAGCACCGAGCGGACCATGAAGAGAAGGTCACGGTGAGATGAGCTGTTTATCATTACGATAGGTGTCAAGTGGAAGTGCAGTGATGTATGCAGCTGAGGCATCCTAACAGACCGGTAGACTTTCCAGAACTACATTGTCATCATAGTTATTGGCCCAACGGGCCCCATATTTGTGATCACCCACTAAGCCACTATACCTAGCAAGGTACATTGGGCTTTCTCCCATGGGGTGTATACATTGGACCACACATTTAGCTCACGTGGATATATGTCGGTTATGGGCTCTCCCATTTATCAGTTCAGTTCAGTCCTAGTTCAACTCAATATCAATTCCGCTTAGTATCAGTTCAGTTTATTTCAGTTTAGCTCAGTTGAGTCACTTAGATCAAAGACATGTTTATGACCATCAGTCAGGGTCATTTTGACCATATCAGTTATAGCTCAGTTTTATCAGTATTCAGTATCAATTGGTCATTTCATGTTATTTCAGTTCAGTTGTTTATTTTCCATGCTTATTGTATATCTAACTTACTTAGTACATTTAAAGTACTGACGCATACTTTCTATGCTATATCGTATTATGATACAGGCGCAGGTTGTCAAACTCAACGCCGTTAGTAGTCTCCTCTGATGATTCCTGCAACAGTCCTTTTGGGTGAGTCCTCATCTTCCGAGGATGATATTTTTTTTCAGTTAGTTCTTATTTTTGACAGCTTTTAAAGTTAGCTGGGGGCTTGTCCCAATAACTCATCAGTGAGTAGTTGGCTTTCATACACAGTTATTTAGTATTGTTTCTAGTTATGTTTACACTTTTAGTAGTATTGATTACATAATTATTTTTACGAAGCTTCAGCTTATTTTTTTCTTAGTTACCAATGCAATGTTAGACTATGGGTTAGCTTGGGGTCACTTGTGGCACTAAGTACCGTATCTCGGCTAGGGTGCAGACTAAGGTCTTGACAAACTTGGTATTAGAGAACTAGGTTTATAGTATCCTAGGATGTCTAAAAGCTGAGTCAAGTAGAGTCCTTTTCATAGGTGTGTAGCATTCCACACTTACGATGGGGAGGCTACGAGACATTATTAGGAAAACCCCCTTTTTGTTCAACTCCTTATCATGTATTGAATTTGAATTCTAGAAATGTCCTCCTAACTCGTGCTCTATTCATTTTAGTGAAAATATGCCTCTAAATAAGGAAATGGAAGAAACGCTAGAAATGCTAACCGACTTGCCCCACCAGCTCCAGCAGCCCCTCAGGATGCCAAGTGTCCTCAGCAGAATTCTGAGCGGCAATCCAGCTACTGGCTCAAAAAGTGACCAACCAAGTGAACCAGTAGGTGGTTCCAGTGAATATGAACAGGTCTGCACCAGCTGCTACAGTTCGGGACTTCACCCGAATAAACCCTCTCGCTTTCCATGGATCCAAGGTGGGAGAGGACCCGCAAGAGTTGGTAGATGAGGCGCGGAAGATCACTCAGATTATGGGTGTTAATTCCGTGGAGAGTGCCAATTAAGCTACCTACTTGTTGAAAGGGGGTGGCTCAGATTCGGTACAACCAATGGAAGGAAGGGAGTCCAGCAGCACCAGGGCTAGTAGAGTGGGAAGAGTTCACAACTACATTTCTAGACAGATTCTTTGCTCGAAAATTTATGGAGGCCAAGGTCGCGGAGTTCATGAACTTAAAGCAGGGTAATAGAACCGTGGAGGAGTATGCATTGGAGTTCACTTGGTTGTCGAGTTATGCTCCAGAGATGGTAGCCGAGCCAAGGGCTCGCATTCTCAAATTCGTTAATGGAGTGTCAGACTTGGTACTGAAGAAGTGCAGAACTGCGATTCTCATCAAGGAAATTGACCTTTCCAGCCTCATCATTCATGCCCAATAGATTGAGGTAGAAAAGTTGAAGGATATGGAGTGGGAGAACAAGCGGGCCAGAATAGGTCAGTCGAATTATAGCTACCAGAGGTCCGGAAATAGTAGCCGCCCACAGCAGCAGCAACAGAAGACTCCAGCACCCACCAGCCAAGGCTCCTACTTTTCGGTCCCGTAAGTATCGGAAGGGTGGAGCATCTGGTCTCAGTTCCATAGTTACAGTGCCAGCAACTGTTACCCAACTTGTCCTAAGTGTGGCAAGAACCATCCAGGGGAATGTCGCATGGGCAAGGAGGGTTGCTTCGGATGTGGGCAGTTGGGTCACAGGTTAAAAGAGTGTCCTTTAGTAGGACGGGGGAGAGCTCAGTCTACTTCAGCAACCCCAGTAGGCTGTCTAGCTCAGCAGGGTAATACTTAAGGTATGGATGGCGGTCAGTGCCAAAACTGCTTTAATACTTTGTCCTCTCGTCAGGATCTGGAGAGCTCACCTAATGTGTTCACGAGTATTTTACGTATTTTTCACCTAGATGTATATTTCCTACTAGATCCATGCGCCACACTATCACTCGTGACTCCTTATGTAGCTGTTCAGTTTGAAACCAATCCAGAAGTTCTCTCAGACCCATTCTCAGTCTCTATCCTAGTTGGTGAGTCAATTATAGCGAGCCGTGTATATAGAAACTACCTAATCTTAGTGTTGAATAAAGTCATTCCAGTTGATCTAGTAGAGCTAGACATGGTTGATTTCAACCTCATTCTTGGCATAGATTGGTTAAATTTCGGTTATGCCTCTATCAACTGCAGAACTAGATTCGTCAGGTTTCAATTCCCCATGAGCCAGTCTTAGAATAGATGGGTAGTGTTTCAACACCTAAGGGTCGGCTTATTTCCTACCTTAAGGCAAGGAAGCTTATTTCAAAAGGGTGCATCTATCACCTAGTTCGGGTTAAAGATTCTAGCTTTGAGACCCCAACTATTTACTCAGTTCTAGTTGTCGGTGAATTCCCTGACGTGTTTCCTGAAGATCTTCCCATAGTCCCTCCTGAGCGGGAAATAGACTTCGGCATACAACTTCTTCCAGACACTTAGCCTATCTTTATTCCTCCTTACAGAATGGCTCTAGCTAAGTTTAAGAAGTTGAAGGAACAACTGAAAGACCTTTTAGATAACGGTTTCATCAAGCCCAACATCTCTCCACGGGGTGCTCCCATGTTGTTAGTGTGAAAAAAATGGTATCCTCAAAATGTGTATCGACTACCATCAACTGAACAAGGTTACAATTAAGAATAGGTATCCCCTACCCAGGATTGATGAATTATTCATTCAGCTTCAGGGAGCCAGTAATTTTTCCAAAGTAGATATTAGGTTGGGATATCATTTTCTTAGAGTCAGGGAGTGTTGATATACTGAAAACAGCCTTCACAACCCAGTATGGTCACTATGGATTTATGGTTATGTCCTTCGGTCTAACTAATGTCCCGGCAGCTTTCGTGGACCTGATGAACAGGGTATTCAAATAGTATCTGGACATGCTCGTCATTGTGTTCAGAGATGATATTTTGGTATACTCCAAAAATGAGGAGGAGCAAACCACCTAGGATAGTGTTGCAGACTCTCAGAGACTGCCAGTTGTTCTCTATATTCAGCAAATGTGAATTTTGGCTAAAGTATGTGGCTTTCCTTGGTCATGTGGTTTCATGTAAGGGTATTCAGGTAGATCCTCAAAAGATAGCAGCGGTGAAAAGACTGGGCAAGACCCACTTCCCCAACAGATATCAGGAGTTTCCTAGGGTTCGTAGAAGGATTTCATTCTATCATGTCTCCTCTCACTAAGCTAACTCATAAAAAGGTGAAGTTTTAGTGGTCAGATGCATGTGAGAAGAGTTTTCAAGAGCTGAAGAATCGACTCATTACAACTCCAATTTTGACCTCATCAGAAGGAACAGATGGGTTCGTAGTCTATTGTGATGCTTCCAGTGTCACCCAAATTACACCTCGCAATAGAGATATAAAGCGGTCAATATCAAATATAGAACCAAACAAAGGTTGAGGTCGATCCCATAGGGAATATGGAAAGAACTTAAGTTAATGTGAATAGCTGCTACTATTGAGTTACTTACTTCCTGCAGGGGAAAAGAAATAGAAGAATAAACAAAAGTAAGACTACTGAATGCTTAGATCAAATTCGGTTTGTATTCAATTAATGACTTGACTAGTATGTTTTCAAGACTTCATAACCACAAGGCTTATACACTAGTGATCTATTCCGGTGTTCAACATGCAATATTGGTAAGTTAGGTTAACCTAAATGGTTGGTCCCCTATTTAGATGATTATCACCACGCAACTTGGTCCGTATACTGGTGTACTTTTAATTGACCCTTACCTTTAATATTGGATTAGCTATCTCTGGACAAGTTCAAGCTATTAGATGCGGGTTGATAGCCTCAAATCTCCGTTGTTAATCCCTTTTCCCATTCACTACCTCCTTGGTCTGGTAAGTAAGAATAAGGCAATTCCTAATGTTTGGAACCGTCAAGAATCAATCAAAACGAAGGGAAAAACAATACATGCATTAAACCCCATTCAAGAATCACCAAGTGTTTCACCTATGTGCGTTAATTCATCTTAGTTCCCACAACCCTAATTATGGGTTTAACTACTCATGCTTGTATGCTCACAATCACAAAATATTGAATAAATCATAATTGCAACTTACAAATTATCATAGAAGAAAACCAAGTAAATTGAATAAAACTCGAAAGTTGATGAATAAATTCCAATGTTGCTTTTGATCCTCAAATTCAAGAATAAAATTGTAAACCTTGTTTCTTTACTCAAGAATAATCATACAACACCAAAATCCTGTGTGAAAAATAGTAATAATCGTCTTCTCCAAGAAAATAAACCTAACCAGTGTATTAATAGTTCCAAGAAAACCTTTTCCTAACTAAAAATGGAAACTAGGTCGTCAGCGACCACGGGCTTGGTGACGATTCATTGGGACCTTTGACGAGTCGTGCCTTGCTAAAAATTGTCGTCCTCAGCATCATACCTAGTTGTGGAAATGGGTCACCTAATGACTCATTGTGCCTAGGCACGAGTCGTTAGACCCCTCGTGGTCTAACTTTTTCAAAATCCAGTGCACCTTACAGTTGGGTCTAGTGATCTGCCAATGAGTCGTTTAGTAAACTAACAACTTGTTACGTCTGTCGTCATCTCCACTGGTCACTTTGGAAATAATTTCTCTCCCAGTCTTCACGCCTCGTTACCAGATGTAATGGGTCATTCCCTCAACTCATTAGGTACACTGTTTCTACTTCTTCAAACTTCAATGATTGCGCACGCTTTCAGCAACGAGTCATGCTTCTTGCCAATGATTTGTGAAGTGCCTGGCAGTCACCCTTTTAGTTGTTTTTAGCATAAATTTGCCTAGTTCACTTCCAAACCTATTTTCCTACAACATTAAGTACAAAACACATCATACCTATATAAACATACCCAGAGTGTGCATAATTTCTTGGTTTTAAGCGTCAAAAGTTCCGTAAAATCATGGCACATCAACACCTCAACTTAGAACTTTTGTATGTCCTCAGGAAAAAATAAAATAAACTAAACTACTTAAATGCTTGAATTGAAAGAACTCTAGGAACTTACGGCAGTCACATTCATTCATCAAATAAAAATTTTCTAACCCCTCCCTCATCGTATCAACTCAAATCACAATGCATATGCAAAATTTCCGACCATGACACAGAGGAATCAAAACATGGCAAAACACTGTCACTTGCAACCACGCATATAAATCTATAACACTGACCCAGACAATTTACAAACGATTTTGTTGACCAAATGCTCTTACCTCAAAGAAGTCCCATACTCACACATGTGTAAATGATTATTTCAATAAATTTCTCTTGGGACTAAGTAAGATTCACTCGCTCTCACAAAGAAATTCAAATCGTCTGCATGCAATACCATAGGCTTGCCTTTACTTTCAATACCTCAATTTTCAGAAAAGTAACTAGGATCACTATAGGACTTTCTAGGCTTGTAACGTAGGCTCGGGCTCGAGTATGGTACATATGGAATTAGTAGCTCACTCTCCTTAGCACTACACACCTCTTGACTCCACTTTTCACCTTTTTTCCTACTTTGTCCCCTTTTTCCTTTAATCGCTTCTTCTTTTCTTTACATTTGCAATTACAGATGCGGTTTCTCTTTAATCAAGCTTTCATTGATGTCACATTTTCTTTTCTTTTCTTTTCTTGCTCTTTAACAAAATTTTTTATTTCTTTCTTTTAATTATGCATACCGCACCCGCTCTTTCCTTTTCTCCGTTACCCGATTTTCATTCCACCCGACTCTTCTTAATCATCCCTTTAATTTCCACCCTAAACTTAGGAGATTTTCGTAAGTTTAGGTTCACAATGTCCAAGGAGGGACCAGGGCCAAAACAGGTTCATTCTTAATAAAAACAGGAAAGTGAATTGGTGTAAACAAAAAGAAAGGTCAATTTAAGTTCAAACATTTGGATCAAGGGATTTTTAGGTCTTTTAGGGCTAAAGTGGCTCATAAATCAAAAACGGCCTATGATCCTTTCCTAGTTTCCTATCCTCTATCTCAGTATGACTGACCAGGAAAGTTCTAGATGGACACATACAACCGAATTTAGCTATTAAACCTCACTCACACATAGCCCAGGTCAACATCATCACTTCTACTAACTACTAGTTCAGGTACAACCATAGAATGGTAAATATGTTCATAGTTTCAATGCCATGCAAAGATTCACAAAGGTCATACTTATCAACTTTCACATACACATAGAAATTTTTTTTTGCAGGGGTATCAAACTATCAATCAACAAAAACCAAATTAAGCTCTTGACTACCTTCAGTTCTCCTAACTTTCTTCCGACTGGCACAAAAAAAACAAAAAAAAAACCTAAACATGTCGGTTCTACTAGAAATGGAACACCTGAGGGAAAAGATATCCAGCAAGAAAAGCTCTCGGGTTACGTGACTGGGTGCATTTTCAGATCCAAAAGAGCTCAGCTTCTCCATGAGCTCTCGCTGCCTCAGTCTCGGCTCTCTATCGAGCCTTCTCTCTCGATACATACAACGCTCTCTCAATCCCACTTCGCTCTCGTTTTTGCTGACGGAGCAGAGAAGCATCATCATTGAAACTTGCCTCCTCACGAGGCCTCTTTCCCTTATCATGTGCCACCGGCTCTTCTCTGATAAAGTCAAAAATTGGTGGTAACTCTTCTTCGAACTCATCATCTATCACAGGAAGTACCGGTGGAGGTACTGCAGCTACCTGTCATGCGACCAAGTCCCGCACCTTGGCTCTGAGTGCTCCTAGCTCTGAGTACCATTTTGACAACTCAGGCGCCTGTAACTGTGCAAGGCGCTCATCCATTCTGTTCTCAAAAGCGTCCAATTGGCCATGCACAGAACTGGACAATGCCTCCAACTCTTTCGACACACACGACTTTACCTGCTCCATTAGAACTTTAACCTATAGAGTCGTGTGTGCCTACTGCTTTTCAGTCTTAGCTAGCCGCCTAGCCATATCAACTAAAAACTCCTATGAAATTGTAAGCAGGCCAACTGTGGTGGCTCGTGGAGGCGCAACTAGTGGTCTAGGAGCTGCTGCTGTAGATGATGACTCGGGAACATTAGCAGGTGTGGAGGTGTCCGTTGCATCTGTAGCCTCAGGTTGGCTACCTGTCTCTCTACCCTCAATGGGCTCAGCCTCCAACTCAGTTAATTGTGTGGCATTGGCCTGCATACCGCTGCCAAAAGCGTACCTGGTCTTACAAGAATACAGTGGCCCTTTTTAAGAGCCGGATGTCGAACCCACAGGGAATGGGCCAATTCAGCTAATTATCAAGTTCAAGTGTGATAATAACCCTCACAAGTGTTGATTATAGAAGTTTTCATTAAATTATAATTAAATCTAGGGATGGTCACAGAAATAATCTGAAATAATGTAAGAAGCAACTAGAGCTAATGACTGATAATCATGCAATTCTATACTTTCTAATGGTTCATGTATGAAATTATCAATTGTTGTCTCACACAGTTGAAAATGCGATGTTCATGGTCTCTTGAGCTTCTAAACACGACAAACTAGCCTCACAACTACATCATTGAGCGGGGATGTGACATCCTAGTTCGTGGAAAATTCAACTACATGGATGTGGTTTACAGGGTTTATGCTCTTCATTATGGACTTTCGTATCTCTAATCATTTAACTAAACTTAGTTTCACAACTACTTATATGAGTGGTGATGTGACAATTCTAAGACGGTGTCTTGCTCTCATCCCGTTTTATCAACCAAGCAACGCAAATTAGGTATACGTTCTATCCTAGCAGCGAATCATATCTTAAGATGAGAACTTGCTCCCTACATTCTCTTGTTCTTGCTTAGAGTTGCTCTTTAAAGGTTTTACCTAAGCTTAACATATTTTTTTTTATGGTGATCAAGCATAAAAACAACCATAATGTAGAATGTAAGACAAAACAACAATTAACAACTCAAACCAAAACAAATTCATGCAATTACAATCATATTGTGTAGCCTCAACCCTAGAGGAAGGGTTTTAGCCACTCATGTTCGTACAAATACTCAAAAACATAATTAAAGTGATGTACTTACAAGAATAGATAAAAGAGAAGGTAAATTTGGTGAACCCTAGGTGAGTTCTTCACTTCTCCCTTCGCTCCTTTACGGTTTTCAGAAAATATTTTGTGACAATTTGATTTTTGAAGCTAAGGGTCCTATTTATAGTAAATAGGGAATGCACAATTTTTGCCCGTCATGGACGGAGGTGGTCGTGCTAATTTACCTCCGTTACACGGAGATATCACGACAACACACTGGAATTTGCATAAAAATTGAGCTTCGGCAGCCTCTTGCGCGATGGCAGCGTGGCACGCTGCTTGTGTAGCGCGTTTGCACTCGTGACACGGCCCCTGTCACGCAGCCGTGCCTGGCGTGGCACGGCGCTGGCGCACAGGTGTCCTTCTTTCTTCCTTCTTCTCGCACCTGACATTGGCGTGGCACGACACTGGGCGTGGCACACGCACAGCGTGGCACGCTGCCTCGCGCGGCCAGCCTTGCCAAGGCATGGTTCCTTGCCGACTTTTGCAATTTGCTTCCTATTCCATTCCTCAACTTCACCGATTATTATTTAGTCCCTCAAATGCATTTTTCACCTACAAAAACAAGAACTAATTGCTCAGCTGGTTCGGTAGGGGTTAAAAACCGACACGCAAGTGCACGTGGTCAAACAAGTAATAAAGTGGCTAAGTAAGCCAAGTATCGATCCAAGGAGACTCTGGATAAGTAAAATTGCTTAAGTATACTATATTCTAGTTTACTTCTAATTATGTTGACAACAATGTAACCAAAAGTTAAATAATTTTGTTTATAAACTATATACTAAAACTATTAACAAATATTTACCTGAATTGAAACTATGCAAAAGAGCATGCCAAGGTTAAGAACAAGTAATGAATTCGATAGTAATCATAATTCGGTTATTCTTCTCTTCATGTTGCTAGCCAAGAACATTAGCCTAGAGATTAAAACTCTCGTATTTAATCTCACTTTAGAATCATAAACCATTCGTCTACATTTCTGTGATCAAATGCGATTTATGACCTAGTAATACAATTCCGGTTCCTAAATTGACTAATACGGCTTTCAAGTATATTTCTATCAGGAAAGCACATCAAAACTCAATTTTCCCAAATCAAGTTAAGAACAATACCCTATTAATTCACAACTTTCCAATTTCAAGCTCTCTCGAGTGAAATTGGACTTTTTAGATGTACATTAATGTTGGCCACACACTAATGCAGTAAGAACAAGAATTAATAGAACAACATGAAAGAAGAAGATGAAAAACCATATAATTCACAATCAAAATTCAATACACATGTTCAAAACCTTAGCAAGGAAGAGAATTAACCACTCATTTGTGGATTGATCATCCTCAAATGAGTGTAAATCATACGTACAATTGATTGAAAGAAGAAAGAAAGAGAGAAAAACCCTTAGCTTTTTCGTCCCTCCACTGCTGCTAACCCACGTCCTAGCTCCACCAAGTCTTAATTATGAAAAATAAACCTAAGTGTGATATTTATATTAGTAGGAATCTTTCCCGGATTAACAAGAAACGTGTCACGGAGTGCATCGCGGAGCACGGCCTCCGTGACACGCTACGGACGCGGAGGCTCTCTGGAAAATCACCCGAAATCGGCCCAGGCAGCACCTTGCCGCGTTGGCAACGTGTCACGCTGCCTGGGCAGCGCGTTGCAGCCCCATGGTCGCGGAGTCCACCTGCCGTGGCACGATGCCAACGCGCAGGTGGGCTGTTTTGAGCGGCCTGCCTGCCGTGGCACCTTGTTGACGCGCCGGTGGGCTGTTTTGTGCCTCTTCCTTGCCGACGTTCGCGTGTTAATTCCGTTTCCAAGTTTCTACTTCACCAACTCATGGATTAGTTACTCAAACATCATCAAAACCTACAAAACAAAGGCTAATCATGTTGGTTAGCACATTTCTTTATTTTATCTAAAATTACATGAAAATGTATACGATAACTTAGATAAACAAGACTAATTTAAGTAATAAAGAGTATCTCGGGCATATATTTTTGCCCGTGATCACAACCCCACACTTAAATCATTGTTCGTCCTCGAACAACCTTTTACATATCATGCAAATGGAGACTCCTACATAACTAATTTAGCAAGAGAATTCAAGTTACGACTATAATGATTACGTAGGATACAAGCTAAAAATAGAGCATGCCTGATTTGATCGTTGAAATGAAACACAACCATGTTAAGACTTCTTAACCTCAAGAATCGACTCTCAATTTTTTAGCAAACTCATGCAAATCAACTGATCAAGAAATCCCACATGAATTATATCCTTCATTCAACATGTGCCCCTCACGGAAAGAGAGTTACCCAATTTCACACGCAAAAACAATTTTTATATCACAACATGTGTGGGTATATGAATAGAATTACGCTCACTCTCACAACGAATTCACATGCATCATGTAATGACCCATAAGCTTGCCCTTAGTGTTTTATTCCACTAATATAAGGATGTATGAATGTAAGATCAAGTAGGACTTTTTAGGTTGTAATGTAACTCAGGTGCGGGTAGGTACTATTATGATCAGTAATAGTGACTATCTTTCCTAAGCGCTGTTAATACATCACGCCTTCATTACCAACTTCCCTTCCCTCACTTCACCTTTTTCTCTTTTCATCTTTCTTTTTCCTCTTTTGTTCCCCCATTTCTTTCGGCATTTTTAGCTTATTAGTAAGGAGTACTTAAGCAATATGTTTCATTCATTCCTTTTCTTACTCCCTACTAATAACCAACCATTTTCACACAAATGCACCTTTTTCCTTTTCTCAACTATTACAATTGCTACTTTCCCTTCTTTTTCATTCTTCTCACTCCTTTACTCTTTCGGATTTTTTTTCTTTAAGCGCTTCGGAGTTTTGGATCAAATTCAAGGCTAATGAAAGAAAAAGGATTAAGCTTATGTTGCAGCTGTCAAAGAATAGGCTCAAGGCTCAATGGGGTTAACTAGGATTAATTTTTCAAGGTAGGTATAATGAGGGATAAAAGTTTGGTTCATTCAAAGAAATGCCTAAATCATCTCCTACAATTCACATCCTTCATTTCGTTTTATATACACACCAGGCAAGTTCTAGACATTCCACAATAGCATAGAATACTCAAAAACCTTACACTCATGGCACATGCTCAAATCAAGACACAATCAGTAGACTCTTACTCAGCTAATCACAAGAATTCGGAATTAAGCTTCAAACATATTGAGTCAAATTCAAGAGCCTAAGTGTCTCAAACAAAGTTATACAGTTGCATGCTTCATGCTGAACATACTTGCATCTTACAAACATTTATAGCACATAACAAGAACATCCAACACCAATTAGTTATGGTTTCAAAACCCAAAACCTATCGACTAATTTTCCTCAAGACGGTCGTCATCCATCCATCGTCGGAAACAGTCCCTAACTATGACTAAAAACACTATATACAGACAAAGAATTTTTTTTTATTCTTCGGTTCAAATACCCCCCATCGAAAAAGAACCAAAAAGAAAAACCAACGGGTGATGAAGTCATGCTTAATTCACAAAAATTTTTCAAATTTTTCAAATTTCTCACCAACTTTTGCACAAGCATTACATTCACCAAAATCGTTAAGCACAGAAAATTTTGAAATTTCCCTTGAAATTTCTCTCACCCCACACTTAAATCATGCTATGTCCTCATAGCATCAAATTAAAATTTACAAAGGGTGAGAAATACTCCCTGAGGCCTTTAGGTTTAGCTAACAGCATGCGTTTCTTCGACTTTGCACAAGTGGGTGGTCAACCCCACACTTTTTCTCTTCCATGCTTGTTAGCTTCCTCCTCCACGGGTACTCAGACTTCCCCTCCATCTGCGCTTAACTTTCCACCAAAAAGACACAAGATGAAAATAAACAAAAATTAACTCAATTGCAAGAAATTAAAATGGTACCTGTGGTACCCTTGGGTTGCCTCCCAAGTAGCGCCTAATTTTACGTCGCGGCACGACGTACCAAGTTTCACCACTTTTTCCTCCACCTTGAGGATATGAATCTCACCCCTAATTTCTTTTCTAATTTCCTCTTATGCTCTAGGGGTGGTGGTGAAGAATTGTAAGGACCAAGCAGTAGATGTTTTCTTTTGAACCTATTGGCCCCTATGTAAGCGAAGTCATTTTGTCTCTCTGAGTTAGCAAATTTCAGAATATATGGGGCTTGGTCCTCCTCTAGACATTTCTCTATAAACTTGGAAGACTCTATTTCTATGTTGTCAACCAAACTTAACGTCGAAAAATGCGTAGAGTGTGGTCCAATACACCTCAACTCTGAAATTGCTTTGTGCTTGACTTCCTTACTTGTGTACACCTTTTCAACATCGACATCTATTTCTCCATTAAGGTCAAATGGGAGATATTCTTTTTCTTCTTCCATGAATGGAATTTCTATAGGTATGAGCCAATCACGGGGACACTCAAGAGATTCTAATTGTTGGGCTTCATCCAAGAATTCACCCTTGTATTCCTCTTGTAGTTCCTCTTGAATATCGGCTAAAACTGTCACCTGCGAATTATCATAAGCTTCAGCCTCAGCACACATCTCCGTGAGTTTGACGCTCATCCTGCTTACAGCCTCGGCATTCTCCTTTTGCTGAATTATCAATTCTGCCACCGACTCCTTCATTGCTTCTGATTGCTCCAGGAGTTGTTTCATCATGTCCTCTATTTGAACTTGGCGTCCCAAGTCCTCATTTTCAACATGCCTATATTCAGCAAAAACAACAAAAGGATCATAGTAGGGGCTTGGGGGAGGGAAATATGCCTTTGGACAATCACCCCAATGGCCATATTGACACCCACATATATTGCACGTGTTACAGTTTTGCCACAAGTGGGGTCCTCCACAATTCATGCAAGATTCGCCGAAATATGCGTATCCACCATTTATATTCCAAGATGTCATGTCAATGAGGGTATCCGAAAGAGAGAAAAATTAAAATGAACAAAGAATTAAAACAAATACTAAGATCAAGTTGTCAACACTTAAGAAAATAAAACAAAAATACAGTAAATTTACACTTAACACAATTTCACAAATCGCCTAGCCTCCCCGGCAACGGCGCCAAAAACTTCCTCGGCTGGTTCGGTAGGGGTTAAAAACTGACACGCAAGTGCACGTGGTCAAACAAGTAATAAAGTGGCTAAGTAAGCCAAGTATCGATCCAAGGAGACTTTGGATAAGTAAAATTGCTTAAGTATACTATATTCTAGTTTACTTCTAATTATGTTGACAACAATGTAACCAAAAGTTAAATAATTTTGTTTATAAACTATATACTAAAACTATTAACAAATATTTACTTGAATTGAAACTATGGATAAGAGCATGCCAAGGTTAAGAACAAGTAATGAATTCGATAGTAATCATAATTCGGTTATTCTTCTCTCCATGTTGCTAGCCAAGAACATTAGCCTAGAGATTAAAACTCTCGTATTTAATCTCACTTTAGAATCATAAACCATTCGTCTACATTTCTGTGATCAAATGCGATTTATGACCTAGTAATACAATTCCGGTTCCTAAATTGACTAATACGGCTTTCAAGTATATTTCTATCAGGAAAGCACATCAAAACTCAATTTTCCCAAATCAAGTTAAGAACAATACCCTATTAATTCACAACTTTCCAATTTCAAGCTCTCTCGAGTGAAATTGGACTTTTTAGATGTACATTAATGTTGGCCACACACTAATGCAGTAAGAACAAGAATTAATAGAACAACATGAAAGAAGAAGATGAAAAACCATATAATTCACAATCAAAATTCAATACACATGTTCAAAACCTTAGCAAGGAAGAGAATTAACCACTCATTTGTGGATTGATCATCCTTAAATGAGTGTAAATCATACGTACAATTGATTGAAAGAAGAAAGAAAGAGAGAAAAACCCTTAGCTTTTTCGTCCCTCCACTGCTGCTAACCCACGTCCTAGCTCCACCAAGTCTTAATTATGAAAAATAAACCTAAGTGTGCTATTTATATTAGTAGGAATCTTTCCCGGATTAACAAGCAACGTGTCACGGAGTGCATCGCGGAGCACGGCCTCCGTGACACGCTACGGACGCGGAGGCTCTCTGGAAAATCACCCGAAATTGGCCCAGGCAGCACCTTGCCGCGTTGGCAACGTGTCACGCTGCCTGGGCAGCGCGTTGCAGCCCCATGGTCGCGGAGTCCACCTGCCGTGGCACGTTGCCAATGCGCAGGTGGGCTATTTTGAGCGGCCTGCCTGCCGTGGCACCTTGTTGACGCGCCGGTGGGCTGTTTTGTGCCTCTTCCTTGCCGACGTTCGTGTGTTAATTCCGTTTCCAAGCTTCTACTTCACCAACTCATGGATTAGTTACTCAAACATCATCAAAACCTACAAAACAAAGGCTAATCATGTTGGTTAGCACATATCTTTATTTTATCTAAAATTACATGAAAATGTATACGATAACTTAGATAAACAAGACTAATTTAAGTAATAAAGAGTATCTCGGGCATATATTTTTGCCCGTGATCACTAATCATGTTGGTTAGTATATATAAAAATTTATATAAAATCACATGAGAAATTAAATGCATGAATAGACAAACACTACTAAACTAAGTTATAAAATAGCACTTGGGCACGCGATTATGCCCAGGATCACTACCCCACACTTAAAGCTTTGTTCATCCTTGAACAACCCTTTTACATCTCATGCATATGAAGACTCCCACATAGCTAATTTAGCAAGACAATTCAAGCTACGACTAGAATGACTATTTAAGATAGCAAGTTAAAAATAGAACATGCAAGATTTAACCATTAAACTTAATTTTAACTATGTTAAGACTTCCTAACCTCAAGAATCGACTCTCAATCTTAGCAAACTCATGCAAATCAACCGATCAAGAAATTTGACATGAATGTTTATCTTTCATTAAACATGTGCCCTCACAACACAAGAGAGTTACCCATTTTCAATCACAAAGTTTGAAATTACACCATGTATGGGTATATAAATGGAAATTAAGCTCGATCACACAAACAATTCACATGCATCATGTAGTGACCCATAAGCTTGCCTTTAGTGTATTACTCCACTAATTTAAGGATGTGTGAACGTAAGATCAAATAGGACTTATTGGATTGTAATGTAAGCTAAGGGACGGGTAGGTACTATTATGGATAATAACATTGGCTATCTTTCCCAAGCGCTTTTAATATATCACACTTTCATTATGGACATCTCTTTTCTTACTTCACCCTCCTACTTTTCACTCTTAAATTTCATCTTCTTGTTCCCATTTCTTTAAGCACATTTAGCTTATTAGTGAGGAGTACTTAAACAACTTTTTCATTGATTTATTTTCTTACTCCCTACCAATACTCAAGCATTTTCAAACAAGTGCACCTTTGACCTTTCTCAACTTCCACAACTGTTATTTTTCCTTCTTTTTCCCTACTCTTACTCCTTTACTCTTTTGGATTTTTCACTTAAGCGCATAGGAGTTTAGGATCAAATTCAGGGCGAATGAAAGAAAAATGATTAAGCTTATGTTGTAGCTATCAAAGAATAGGCTTAAGGCTCAATGGGGCTAACAAGGATTCAATATTAAAGGTAGGTAAGGCAAGGGTTAGAAATTTGTCTCATTCAAAGAAATGCCTAAATCATCTCCTACTCTCTATCTCCTTCATTTTGTTTTGTATAAACACCAGGCAAGTTCTAGACACTCCACAATAGCATAGAATATTCAGATACCTTACACTCTCAACATATGCTCAATTTAAGACATATTCAGTAGACTCTTATCTCAGCTAATCACATAAATTCAGAATTAATCTTAAAATCACATCGAGTCACATTCACGAGCTTAGGTGTCTAACATAAAGTTATACACTTATTACATGCTTCAACACTAACCACACTTGCATCTTACAATCATGTATAGCACACAGCAAGAACATCAAACAATCAATTGACTACGAGTTCAAAACAAAAACCTATTGACTACTTTTCCCTCAAGACGGTCGTCATCCATCCATCGTCGGAAATAGTCTCTAACTATTACTAAAAAGACTATATACAGAAAAAGAAAATTTTTATTCTTCGGTTCAAAGACTCCCCGTCGGAAAAGAACCGAAAAGAAAAATCAACGGGTGGTGAAGTGATGCTCAACTCCAAAATTTTTCCACTATGTATCAAGAACTACATTCACCAAAATCGTTGAGCACAATAGTTTTGAAATTTCCCTCAGCCCACACTTGAATCATGCTATGTCCCCAAAGCATCTAATTAAAATTCAAAAGGGTGAGAAGTACTGCCTGAGGCCTCTAAGCCTAGCTAACAACATGTTTTTCTTCAAATTTGCACAGGTGGGTGTTTGACCCCACACTCTCCCTCTTCCACTCTTCTTAGCTTCCTCCTCCAAGGGTACTCAGATTTCCCCTCCATCTATGCTTAAATTTACACCAAAAACACAAAAACGATGAAAATAAACAAAATCAACACAAACAACAATTAAAAATTTTACCTGTGGTTCCCTTGGGTTACCTCCCAACAAGCGCCTAATTTTACGTCGCGGAATGATGTGAACTATCCTTTTCAGGACATCCTCATACCTGAGTTCCCTTTCGAGATCTTCTTCTCTTTTGATATTTAGAGGGAACAACCTCCACTATGTCCCTCTCTTCCTTCAACTTCTTCTCACACTGAAGCCCTTCATCAGACTCGGGCTGACAACTAATTAGTTCCTTTGACCGTGGACCTATAGAATCTGCCACCCCACACTTATCCTCTGACAACACACTGACCTTACACAGGTTTCTGTAGTGTGTGGGTGGGTTAATCTCTTGGTAGACTCGGAAAAGTTCTTCTTCATCCTCGACCCTCATTTTCAGGGTCCCTGCTCTCACATCGATAATGGCTCCTCCAGTGGCCAAGAATGGCTGTCCCAAAATTAAGGGTACCTGATCATCAACATGAAAATACAATATGATAAAATTAGTGGGTATAGTGAACATACCCACTTTGATGAGAAGGTCCTCTATAATTCCATCCGGTGCCACTCGCGACTTATCTGCCAGCTGCAACATCAATCTTGTTGGTCTCGGTTGACCCAAACCCAAGGTGTTAAATAAAGATAGGGGCATTAGATTAACTGTTGCCCCTAGATCACAAAAAGCTCTTATCACCTCAGCTTTACCAATTTGTATGGGGAGGGTAAAACTCCCTAGATCTTTGAGCTTTTTAGGTATCTTGCTCATCACCCTACCGTCTGGAAATCCACCAATCTGAATTTGTTGGCGATCACATCTTTCAAGTATTTAGCATACTTGGGCATTCCCTACAAAACATCAAGCAAAGGCAAATTTATGTGATGTTCTTTGAAAATCTCGAAGAACTTTTTGAAGCATTCCTCCTCCTTGCTCTTTTTGAATCTCTGGGGGAATGGTGGTGGTGGTCTCTGTGCTGGTTGCAATGATGATTGTGCATTTTGTTGCGTAGCAGTCTGATTCTCTCCCTTGTCAGTGGATGGTCCTTTTCTAACCAACTCCGGCTGCACTTCATTTCTCTTCTCTTTCGGTGTCGCATCAGCTACTTGCTTGCCACTCCTCAGAGTGATGGCATTGACCTGGTGGGGGTTAGTATTTGTGTCACTGGGTAATCCTCCCTGCAGTCTCATGTGGTGAGCAGCTGCTATTTGACCCAGCTGCTTCTCTAGATTGCGGGTGGCCAACTGGTGATTTTTCAAATCCGATGCCACCCTTGCTTGATTCTCTGCTAATTGAGTCTGTATCTCCATGATTTTCTTCAACATCTCCTCAATGTTGCTGCTCAACTGGCCATCAATCTGCCTGTTCTACTGATACAGCTGCTGCTGAGGTTGCTGGTAACTTTGCCTTTGATTTCTACCCCAAGAAAAATTTGGGTGGCTTTTCCAATTCTTGTTGTAATTGTTCCCAAAATTCTCATTGTTCCTTTGAACATTCCCAACAAAATTGACTGATTCTGGATTTTCCCCGCATGATTCTGCATTATGCCCATTATTGTCGGAGACTTCACACCAACTCGGAGCTTGCTGAACTGCATTTACCTGACCCTGTTGTTGGTTCATACTCAGTTTACTGAACTGAGTCATCATCTGATGCTGAAACGATGCTAGCTGTGCCGCCAAGGCATTTACACCATCTGTCTCTATCAGCCCTACTGTTCTCTTTCCTGCCCCTCTCGATGATTCGCTGTGCCACTCTGGATTTCCCTGAGCAATTCTATTCGACAAGGTGTACAGCTCATCATAAGTCTTCTCTAATGCTTGCCCACTCGATGCAGAGTCCAGTAAAATTTTTGTGTGTGGGTCTAGACTTTCTACAAAGGTATGGGCCAGCACTTCATTGGATTGCTGATGATGGGGACAGTCTCTCAGTAATGACTTGAATCTCTCCCATGCAAAATAAAAGTTCTCATCCAGCCTCTGCTTGAAACTCAATATCTCACTTCTATGTTTGGCAGTCTTTCCTGACGGGAAGAATCTGATAAGGAACTTCTTTTCCAAATTGTCCCAAGAAGTTATGGAATTCGGTGGCTTAGATTTCAACCACCTCTTTGCCTCCCCCAACAATGAAAATGAGAAGAGGGTAAGTCGGACATAATCTGTGGACACGACGGTGGGGACGAACGTGTCACTAATCTCAAGAAAGTTCTATAAGTGCTGTTGCGGGTCCTCATGTGCCATCCTAGTGAATTGACCACTAGAATGTAACAGCTGCACCATATTCTGCTTTAATTCAAAGTTTCCTCCAGGTTCCGATTTACGGATACTAGAGTTCACATTTGTCGCTAGTGGGATTGCCACTTCGCGAACTGGTCTGGCTGCCATGATCTCAGGTGACAACTTTGCTTTTCCTGCTGGTGGTTGTTGTTGTACCCTCTCTTGAAGTCTCTTTAGCTTTTTCTCTAGAGCTTCCCTCCTGCGTAAATGAATTTGACACTCTGGTTCAAGCAACGGTTCCACTAGCTCTCTATTCCTTGCCAGCTTTGCAAGGACAACCTGTCACTTGCAATATGTCAGACTAAGACCAAGTTTCTCAACACTTAAGTAATTTAAAAATCACTCAAAAACAGAAAAATTTACTAAACTTCGCCAGTCCCTGTCAACGACGCCAAAAACATGTTGTTGTGACTACGTCCAAGCGCCCACGCAAGTGTACGTGGTCTTACAAGTAATACAGTGGCCCTTTTTAAGAGCCGGATGTCGAACCCACAGGGATTGGGCCAATTCAGCTAATTATCAAGTTCAAGTGTGATAAATAACCCTCACAAGTGTTGATTATAGAAGTTTTCATTAAATTATAATTAAATCTATGGATGGTCACATAAATAATCTGAAACAATGTAAGAAGCAACTAGAGCTAATGACTGATAATCATGCAATTCTATACTTTCTAATGGTTCATGTATGAAATTATCAATTGTTGTCTCACACAGTTGAAAATGCGATGTTCATGGTCTCTTGAGCTTCTAAACACGACAAACTAGCCTCACAACTACATCATTGAGCGGGGATGTGACATCCTAGTTCGTGGAAAATTCAACTACATGGATGTGGTTTACAGGGTTTATGCTCTTCATTATGGACTTTCGTATCTCTAATCATTTAACTAAACTTAGTTTCACAACTACTTATATGAGTGGTGATGTGACAATTCTAAGACGGTGTCTTGCTCTCATCCCGTTTTATCAACCAAGCAACACAAATTAGGTATACGTTCTATCCTAGCAGCGAATCATATCTTAAGATGAGAACTTGCTCCCTACATTCTCTTGTTCTTGCTTAGAGTTGCTCTTTAAAGGTTTTACCTAAGCTTAACATATTTTTTTATGGTGATCAAGCATAAAAACAACCATAATGTAGAATGTAAGACAAAACAACAATTAACAACTCAAACCAAAACAAATTCATGCAATTACAATCATATCGTGTAGCCTCAACCCTAGAGGAAGGGTTTTAGCCACTCATGTTCGTACAAATACTCAAAAACATAATTAAAGTGATGTACTTACAAGAATAGATAAAAGAGAAGGTAAATTTGGTGAACCCTAGGTGAGTTCTTCACTTCTCCCTTCTCTCCTTTACGGTTTTCAGAAAATATATCGTGACAATTTGATTTTTGAAGCTAAGGGTCCTATTTATAGTAAATAGGGAATGCACAATTTTTGCCCGTCATGGAATGGCTCCGTGGCATGGAGGTGGTCGGCTCATTTACCTCCGTGACATGGAGATATCGCGACAACACACTGGAATTTGCATAAAAATTGAGCTTCGACAGCCTCTTGCCGCGATGGCAGCGTGGCACGCTGCTTGTGCAGCGCGTTTGCACCCGTGACACAACCCCTGTCGCGCAGTTGTGCCTGGCGTGGTATGGCACTGGCGCGTAGGTGTCCTGCTTGCTGCCTTCTTCTCGTGCCTGACATTGGCGTGGAACGGCACTGGGCGCGGCACACGCACAGCGTGGCACGCTACCTGGCGCGGCCAGCCTTGCCAAGGCATGGTTCCTTTTCGACTTTTGCAATTTGCTTACTATTCCATTCCTCCACTTCACCCATCATTATTTAGTCCCTCAAACGCATTTTTCACCTACAAAAACAAGGACTAATCATGTTGTTTAGTATATATCCAAATTTACATAAAATCACATGCGAAATTAAATGCATAAATAGACAAACACGACTAAACTAAGTTATAAAATAGCACTTGGGCATGCGATTATGCCCAAGATCATGCCTATGATTATATGGTTGCTCCAGGGATGCAGCTGCCTGAGTCCTTGCTCTCGATACCGGGTTTGTGTCATCTCAAATCAACCCGATATCTATTATATTCTGGACCACTATTCTCTGGTCAACTAATGGCAACTCCGGTACCTTTGAATCCTGATAGAGTCTATCAATCAGATAGGGAAAGGGGATTGTAGTACCATCATTGATTTTTGGCTCTCTAATCTCCTTAGCAATGTACCGGGGGGAATTAATGGCATATCCCTCCATAATACTTACTAGCAATGTTGCTCTATCGGGTGAGAGGATGTTATCATTGCTGGTTGGTACCATCCTGTGCTGCACCAGTGACCACCAAAAATTTTCCTGAATGTTCAGTGTGGCCTTCTTTATCTGGGACTCGGTGTCGTGCAATCATTCGACCAGCAGACCTCTTGTAGCAATGATCCGAGACAGCCAAGTATATTTCCTGATGTGTTCCTAGCTATTCAGCTTTTTGGTCTTGACTTTATTCAACTCATATAGCCTGTGGCCAAACTCGGTCGTGTTCATCAGAGCATATTAATCTGGCCCATACAACATTTTGGACATTTTCCTCTCAGATATATCTACAGGAGTCTCTCACACCTACACCTGATTTAAGGCGGGCCTCTTTTTCTAGTCTTGGCCCCCTAATACCAAACGCTGCAATGTGGCCGCATAGAACTCTCTGACTAAGCGCGGGTTGTAGCTACCTGATGGCCTGGTCAACCACCCGACCTGTACTTGTCAAACACCGCTTGTAGCTCTGGAGGATCTTTCAGCCCTGTAGTGATCAGCCTCGGCTCCTCGTATATGCTTCTCTTCGGATTTCCTTTCTCATTTGGAGCAATATCTCTGTTGTATATGGCCCTCATACCATGAACACACCATTTCCGCACGTTCCTTGGTTTCTCTTTTGATGTGTCCGAGGTCTCAATCAGTTCATCATCAGAGTCCCCTCGCTGCGCATGTGACTCTTCAGCTATCTCTGTGTTTTGCCCAGTTGTGGGGGCGTCGGGAGCAAGTGCAGCTGCATCCCTGGCATTACCATCAGTGCAACTGGGTAGATCCCTCGCCAATGGAGTGGGAGCATCCACCAGAGTTGTCGGATTTGAAGTTTGTTGAGCCCTAGCCCTAGTTGACCTCCTCACTAACTGCTCCTCTAATACATTATATTCCTCCTCAGAACCACTTGACTCTTCGGAGGAGGATGGCTCATCCCGAAATCTGTGGTATGATGGTTTATTGCACTCAATTGTTTGTTTCTTTGCTGGACCTTTCTTCGGTGTACCTCTTGGAGCCATTGTACCTGTGGAAACATTGTTAGTACATGAGATGAGATGAAACAAAATCATTTTTTTAGCTGCTGCCCAGTGGACCTGACGAGTGACTAAATGAGTTGTTGCCACTAGCAACGACTCATGAGGTCGCTCGTTATCCCAAACTAGACTTCCTTTATGTTGGGCTAGAGTACTTGACGACTGGTCCCAACAGGTCGTTACCAAAGGCAACGAGTCCTTAGGTCAGTCGTTATATACACTGCCTTAGTGATTTACTTTTTCCACTCAGGACGAGCTACACAACGAGTCGTTTGGTGATCCAATGAATCGTGATGTAGCTCTTGCTCAAGAGTTTTAGTTCACCCATTCATTCATCTTCATCTACTTCCTATTATTCAATCTTCACAAACACATAACTTAATTTCTCACACCAACCCATGTACATACAATTGAAATTTATTCGTTTAAATCTTCCTAGGGTTCATTATCATTATGGGGCAAGAATTGAAACACATACAACATTTTATCAGACCCTTGAAATTTCATCAAAACATGGGTCACCAACAAAAATTCTTATTCAAATGCAATCGATACTCCAAATTAATTGAGAAAAAGGTACTCACGAAATGCTTGAACGGAGATGGAGTGAAATCGTGTGTGCGTGTGAATGTTGGGATGCAACTTAAGGGTTGTTCAATGGGCTTGAGAGAAGAAGAGGACGAGGGAAATTTGAAGTTGTTGGTTTTAAGTTTAATAGTGAGAATTTGGAAAAGTAAATGAAATTAGGTTTTATGTGTGTTAAATTAAAATTTACCCTAATTCCAGCCTAGGTCGGGTCGAATGTTAGTTAATTGAAATACCTGATACTGACTAAACGAATTGTTAAGTGATGAAATGACTTGTTTTGACCCTTCATTTTTTGAATTGAGTTCAACAAACTTACTCTAGGACCTAACGAGTCAAGAAATGACTCGTGGTGTCACCTCATGGCCTGAGTTGTGGTCCTTTGACTAGTATAGCTTCAAGAAGGATCACTTAATGAATCATTTGGTATCCCAACAATTTGTTGAGTGAGCCGTTATCACCCTTTTCCTTCTGATTCTGGCTTTTACCTAGTGTACATGAAAAAGGACCTCACGATTTGTTTCTTAGAGAAAAGAATCATTGAGTCACCCGTTACTCCCTTGTTTTTCTGTAGTTCTCTTCATGATTTGATTGAACGAGTCGTCAGGTCAAATGAAGACTCGTTCTGTGACATTTTGCACCAGAACTGAAGTTCAAGATTTTGGTTCCAACTTTAAATTTTCCATCAGAATTGAATTCGCAGTCCAGAATCACGAAGTCTGCTGGGAATATAAATTTGTCCACCTTAAAAAGCACATTAAATAAAATCCCCACCGGCTTTTTAACGGTTCTGTCAGCCATCAGTAGTCGCATAGTAGTCGGTGTGGGGGGTTCCAAGCCTAACTTTTTGAAGACTGCTAGCGACACCAAATTTGTGCTAGCTCCTATGTCACAAAGCGCCATTGCAAACTCGACATCCCTAATGGTGCAAGGTATAGTAAACGCACCTGGGTCTTCCTTCTTCTGAGCTAGGACCTATATAGTTATGGAACCACAGTGGTGCAAATTATCGGTAGGTTTTAAACTTACAGTCCTTTTCCTGGTGACGACGTCCTTCATGAATTTAGCATATCCGGACATCTTCTCAAGTGCCTCAACTAATGGGATGTTCACCGACAACTGCTTAAGCATAGAGATAAAGTTTTGATACTTCCCATCTTCGGCTTTCTTCTTCAAACACTGTGGATAAGGAGGAGGAGGTCTAGGGATAGGTGTAAATTTTTGTTGTGCATCCTTCTCCTTCTCATGGGAAGCTCCTTGCTCCATTGCATTACATGGAGTAGTTTCACATCTGAAACTCTAACAAAAGATGGGTCTTCGAAATCCGCTACACTATTATCATTCATCAAGACGGGCTTTTCTGACTCCTTAATTACAACCGGCCTCGGAGGATCAACTGTGGCCTTCCCGCTCCTAGTAGTGACCCCCATGCAATAACTATCATTTTTTCGAATTTTACATTGTGTTGCTGGGAAGTGTGCCTTTCTACCTCTGATTCATTGTAATAGATATTTGACTCATCTGCTGCTCAATCTGCCTGATTGCCACGATATGTGACTCCACCTTTTGATTTAAACCAGAAATATCAGCGTGGAGCTCCTTAAAGTTTCCATTTATTGTCTCCATCTTCTTGAGTACTTTGGATAGCATGTCCTCAACCCTTGAACAACTGTACTCCGGCTCACGGTTTCTTGGCGGAACATAAAGACCGCTTCTATCATTTTTGAACTCCTCGCGCTTCTTACAGTCTCCATTATCTTAATATTGGTGCCCATTGTAATCATTATCCTTGTAAAAGTTCTGACCTTTGTTCCCTTGACCTTGACGCCAAGAGTCTTTGTTAGACCCTTGGGTGTTGGTTTGGAAACCCGCCCTCTGATCATTTAAATAATTAGCTTCTTCTTCAGACTCAGATTCACATCCATCATTTCTCGGGGCCTTGCCTAGAGAACCCACAACATTCACTTTCTCTGCTCCGACTCCCATCAAGTGTTTGGTGAGCAACCCCATAGTGGTCTTTATTTCTACAATATCTTGATCACTCTCCTCATCTTTTCTCCTCTATTCCGCAGACATACCAACCGCATAAGAACCAGTTGAAATCTTTGACTCTCTCATGTGCCAAGCTCGATTGGTTTTGGTGATCCCGTCTAGCAGCTCCGCAGCCACTGCATAAGTGTTGCTCATAAATATTCCTCCGGAGACGGTATCAGCCACCACCTTGGTGTTGGCATTCAGAGACCTATAAAAGATCTCCAATAATGTATCATCTGGAATTCTATGATTTGGCACCCTTTTGAGCTTTTTGTTGAAACGCAGCCAGGTCTTGTGAAGCGCGTCCGTATTTAGTTATCCGAAGTTATATATTTCATATTTCTACTAAAACACTTTGGAAGGTGGGAAGAACCTTTCAAGAAAAGCTCTCTCAAGTTCTCCCCAAGAAGTGATGGAATCATTCGGCAGCTCAGCCAACCACATCGTTGCTTCACTCCCTAGTGAGAAGGGAAATAACCTCAGTCTGATTGCGTCCTGGCTCACTCTCGGCTGCTTGTATGCCATAAATATACCCATGAAAATTTTCAAGTGAGCATGGGCATCATCAGATGCATGACCCGCAAATATTCCCCTCATATTGAGTAGTTGGATCATTACAGTGGTAATATCAAACTTTGCCCCAGCAGGCAAAGAGGAGGGACTATAGCTCCAGTGGCACCAGCTTCATCTATATCGGCATCATCCTTCTCATCAAAATATGGATGTCTCTGGTGTTCTGGACCTCTGTGTCATCTAGCCCGCTCTACTTCTGCAGCTAGACGTTGCTCTTCAACAACTCTAGCAAACTCACGATCTCTAGCCTGAGCTTGTTCTTCAGCCAACATTCTCGTTGTGGCTTGGTCCATGGTCTCCTGCTCTTTGCTATTGGCCATTCTTCTCAGGTTTCTTAACGTCTGCTCAAGTTCGTGATCAATTAGAACTAGGGGATTTCCTTAGCTCCTAGTATCGGGCATGCAAAAACCTAAGACCTGTTAAGCAACCAAAACAAAAAAATAAAAATAAAAAAAGAAATAAGAACCAATAGTAAAGCAAACACAATTAACAAAAGCCTTAGGCGTATTCCCCGGCAACGATGCCAAAATTTGATGTCGCTCAAATTACACCTCATAATTGAGATATAAAGCGGTTGATGTCAAATATACAACCCACCAAAGGTTGAGGTCGATACCACAGGGAATATCGGAAGAACTTAAGTTAGTGCGAGTAGCTGCTACTATTAAGTTACGTATTTCCTGCAGGGGGAAAGAAATAGAATAATAAACAAATGTAAAACTACTGAATGCTTAGATCAAATTCGATTTATATGCAATTAATGACTTGACTTGGACTGTGTTCCCCAAGACATCATAACCACAAGGCTTACACACTGGTGATCTATTCCGTTGTTCAACATGCCATATCGTTAAGTTAGGTTAACCTAAATGGTTGGTCCCCTATTTAGATGATTATCACCACGCAACTTGGTCCGTACGCGGGTGTACTTTTAATTTATCTTATTCTTAATATCAGATTAGCTATCCCCAAACAAGTTCAAGTTATTAGATGAGGGTTGATAGCCTCAAATCTCCGTTGTTAATCCCTTTTCCCATTCACTACCTCCTTGGTCTAGTAAGTAAGAATAAGGCAAGTCCTAACATTTGTAACCGTCAAAATCAATCAAAACGAAGGGAAACACAATACATGCATTAGACCCCATTCAAGAATAACTAAGTGTTTCACCTATGTGCGTTACTTCATCTATGTTCCCATAACCCTAGTTGTGGGTTCACCTACTCATGCTTGTATGCTCACAATCACAAAATATAGAATAAATCATAATCGCAACTTACAAATTATCGTACAAGAAAACCAAGTAAATTGAATAAAACTCCAAAGTTGATGAATAAATTCCAATGTTGCTTTTGATCCTCAAATTCAAGAACAAAATTGTAAACTTGTTTCTTGAATCAAGAATAATTGTACAACACCAAAATCTTGTGTGAAAAATAGTAATAATCAGCTTCTCCATGAAAATAAACCTAAACAGTGTATTTATAGTTCCAAGAAAACCTTTTCCTAACTAAAATTTAAAAGGAGGTTGTCAGAGACCACGAGCTCGGTGACGATTCATTGGGATCTCTGACGAGTCATGTCTTGCTAAAAATAGTCGTCCTCAGCAACGTACCCAGTTATGGAAATGGGTCACCTAACGACTCGTTGTGCTTGGGCACGAATCGTTAGGCCCCTCGTGGTCTAACTCCTTCAAAATCTAGTGCACCTTACGGTTGGGTCCAGTGATCTGCCAACGAGTCATTTAGTCAACTAACGACTCGTTACATCTGTTGTCATCTCCACTGGTCACTTTGGAAATAATTTCTCTCCCATTTTTTATGTCTGTCTTCACAACTCGTTACCAGATGTAATGAGTCATTCCCTCAACCCGTCAGGTACACTGTTTTTACTTTTTAAAACTTCAATAATTGTCCACACCTTCAACAACAAGTTGTGCTTCTTGCCAATGACGCGTGAAGTGCCTGGCAGTCACCCTTTCAGTTGCTTTTAGCATAAATTTGCCCAGTTCACTTCCAAACATGTTTTCCTGCAACATTAAGCACAAAACACATCATACCTATATAAACATACTCGGAGTGTGCATAATTTCTTAGTTTTAAGCATCGAAAGTGCCGTAAAATCACGACACATCAGTAGGTGATAACTTATGTCTCTAGATAGCTCAAGGTTCATGAGAACTATTATCTGACTCATGATTTGGAACTAGCGATAGTGGTATTTGTGTCGAAAATATGGAGGAAATACCTTTATGGGGTTCACGTGGATGTTTTCACCCACCATAAAAGCCTTCAATACATGTTCATTCATAAAGATTTGAACCTTCATTGGAGAAGGTGGTTGGATTTATTGAAGGATTACGACATGAGTGATATCACCCGGGAAAGGCAAATGTGATGGTGGATGCCTTGATTAGAATGTCTATGGAGAGTGTTGCTCATGTTGAAGAGGGCAGAAAAGAGTTAGAAAAAGATATTCACAAGTTAGCCAGATTGGGAGTGTAGTTAGTGGATTCAGCTGAGGGCGAAGCAGTACTATAGAGTGGTTAGAATCCTCATTAGTTGTCGAGGTTAAGTCAAAGCAGGATGAAGGTCCCATACTACTTAAGCTGAAAGAAGCAATTCTAAGAAAAGAAGTGGAGGTTTTCTCCAAAGGGGGAGATGGTGTGCTTCGTTACCAGGGCAGACTATGTGTTCCAGACATTGATGACTTAAGACAGTGGATACTGGCAGAAGCACACAAATCCAGATATTCTATCTATGCAGGCGCTACTAAGATGTACCATGACCTACGGGAAATCTACTGGTGGAACGATATGAAGAGAGATATTGCAGAATTTGTGGCTAGTTGTCAAAACTGCCAGCAGGTTAAGTTTGAACATTAGGGACCTAGGGGTATGACTTAAAATATCAGTATACCCATGTGGAAGTGGGAAGAAGTGAATATGGACTTTATTACAGGTCTACCTCATACTCGCCATCAGCATGACTTAATATGGGTGATAGTAGATCGGATGACCAAGTCAGCACATTTTCTTCCAGTTGAAACTACAGACTCAACTGAGAATTATGCTAGGCTGTATATTGGGGAGTTAGTCAGACTGCATGGAGTTCCTTTATCCATCATTTTAGATAGAGGTACCCAGTTCACCATGCATTGCTGTAAGTTATTTCAAAAGTGACTTGGTACTCAGGTCAAGCTCAACACAGCTTTTCACCCTCAGACAGATGGAAAAGTTAAGCCGACAATTCAAACCTTAGAAGATATGCTGAGAGATTGTGGTTGGAATGATCACCTACCTGTCATCGAGTTTTTATACAACAACAACTACCACTCCAGTATTTAGATGATCCCATTTGAAGCCTTATATGGTGTAAGGTGTAGGTCTCCTATAGGGTGGTTTGAAGTTGGCAAATCCACTTTGATAGGAGCAAACTCAGTTCAGAAAACTATGTAGAAAGTGCAACTTATCAGGGAAAAGTTGAAAACAGCTCAGAGCCGATAGAAATCATATGTGGATTGTGAGGAGGAGAGAGTTAGAATTTACTGTAGATAATTGTGTTTATTTGAAAATTTCACACATGAAAAGGGTGATAACGTTTGGAAAGTAAGGAAAACTCAGTTTGAGGTATATAGGACCCTACAGGATTCTGAGGCGAAATTATAATGTGGCCTATGAGTTAGAATTACCTTTGGAATAAGCATCTGTGCACCTAGTCTTCTATGTGTCACTGTTGAAGAAGTGCATCGGTGATCCAGGCTCAGTTGTGCCACTATACAGTGTGGGAGTGAAGGATAGTCCCTCTTACAAAGAAGTTCCAGTTTAAATCCTAGACCATCAGGTTCGTAAGCTGAGAAACAAGGAGATTGCTTCAGTAAAAGTCTTGTGGAGGAACCAGCTAGTTGACGGGGCCACATGGGAAGCAAAGTGGATATGATGGCTAAATATCCCTATTTATTCCCTTTTAGTTTAGTTTCAACATCAGGTATTAAATTCCTCCTCAATACTCTACTCAATTCCGTACTCATCAACTCTATTCAGATTCCCAAGGTGCACTCTAGTTGTGTTAACTCAGCTAGTATGATTAAAACAATTTGGAGTCGGTCATTCCTTCAGAAATTAGTTTGTAGTTTCAGTTTGGGAATTGTAGCTCTTTTCCCAACTTTTCATCAATTTTAGCCTTCATTCGAGGAAGAATGATCCCAAGGGGGAGATATTGTAACACCCCAAAAATGTCCTGGACCAAACTCAAACTTTACATGAAAAACCCAGAAGAACCAGAAATTTTTTCTCAAAATGACCCAGACAATGAGTCGTGGTTAGCTATAACGACCCATTGTCTGAGTCATCATCAGACCTGCAGGAAGTCCTTTCTAAACCAATGATCCCTATAACAGTTCGTGGAAGAGACCAATGACCCATCCTATTGAGCCATTGCAAGAAGTCCGAGAAGGAAAGAAATCTATCCCAGTGGCAACGAGGGGAAACAATGACCCGTTGTTCCATACAATGAGTCGTCGCTTATGATGTGTTGTGGATTTGCAGCACATTCGACGCTCAAAACTAAGAAAACATCATGGACTTAGGTGTATTTATGTGGATATGAGGTACTTTTCATTTTTTTAGAGGATAAAAGGGTGTTAGAATTGAAAATTTCAAAAGATAGCTTAAAAAGTGCAAAATGGGCAAAAAGTGCAGACCATAGTACGGATTGTAGGAAGGACCTACGAGTCATACTGATGGCCGTGAGAAGTTGCTAAAAGATAAAGCTGAGTAGATGTGACCCACGAGTCCCAGTACAATTTGTAGCAGGCCTGTACGAGTCTTGATGAGGAAGTCATGATGAAATCCATAAGAATTGCAATTGAGTTTGACTCCTGCTACAAGAACAAAGTACGACCCATAAGACGAAGGTACGAGTCATACCATTTTTGTTGTGATGAACTTCAAAAAAAACATCAAAATCTCTAATTCAAAGTACGAGAGCTCAGTATGAGCTGTGAGTTAATGGTACGAGTTGTACCCAGATCCAACACTTAGCCATAGTATAGCCAGTTGAGATTGTATGAGAGGAAACTATGGGTCGTAGGAGCATGCTACGAATCGTAGGTCGAGTCGTGGCACTGGCGGCAACAGATATGGAAATTCACCCTGTTGGCTTAGGAAAAGGATTCTTGTGTCTGTATGAATATGTTATAGCTTTTATTTTTATAGAAGGACATCTGTTTGATAGTTTTAGAGTAGAAACCTTAAGAGAGAGAGAATTGAGTTGGTCTTAACTTGTGATCAACCTGTTCTTGAATTCATCTTGTTCTTGCTAATTTTTTTTCAAGATTTTTTTGGTGTAATTGAAGGAATCGTTTTTCTCAATCATTATTGTAAGTATTGATTTTTATTCTTAATCATAAATGTGAATCACAACCTTGCAACTATGAGAGGCTAAAACCTCCATAGCTAGGGTTGTGAAAACCCTGGTGAATTAACAAGCTAGTGTTACACAAAGTAATTTTAAAACCAATACAAACTCTTATATTTTATTCTCTTCATGCTTAAACGTTTCTTAACGATACGCAATGTTAGGAAGTGCCCGAATTCTTTACATGCTTTGATTGAAGAGGTAGAGATTAGGAAAACAGAATTACAATGGAGCCTTGATCTTGATGATCATTGTATTAACTTGAGTTGTGGTTGCTGGATAGTTAAATCTGGAACATAGTGATAATGGATAGTTTGAAACTACTCATGAGACTTGGTCGAGTAACTGAGTATAGCCATTCAATAGGGACTGATCGGTCATTTGAATGAACTTAAGTTATTTGTTCTATAAGTAAGTATTGGTGATAATCATGAGTGTATACCCAAAGCAGTTATGAACCCATGGGGAACACAAACCCCAGTTATCCTTTGATATTGACTTAACATCAGAACTTTGATATCTTCTTTTATTATTGATTTTGTTTATAATCCCCCTATTTTTAAGTAACTACCTTACAAGTTTAGTTACTGGCTATAATTCAGTCTCCCTATTCCCTGTGGGTTTGACCCCAACCTCTAGTTGGGTTCTTTATTTACAACGTCCACTTCTCACTTCAATAAGAGGTTTGGTTTGAGCGTTATCAAAAAGTGAAATCGTTGCCGGGGATACGGCTGAAACTAGGTTATTAGCTTGTAATTAACTTTTTGGTAGTTATTTCTTTATTTATATTTATTTTTGTGTTTTTGATACCCACAGGTTATTCTCTGGTGAATGCCAAGCACTCAGAGTAGAGGAGATACCCTTATTCCATTAAATCCAGAAATTAAAAGAGCACTGCGTAACATGGAAAACCACGAGCAAAGAGAGGCCCGCATAGCTGAAGAAGCTAGGCAAGCCGAGCTAGCTCGGCAAGCTGCACTACAACATGTGGAAGATGAAAGAGATGAAGTGGTAAATGCTGGTCGACAAGGGAGGGGCAACAGAGCTCATAGATTTTCCCCTCAATACTTTGACGATGATGATGACCCAGATATTGATGATGTCTGGTCAATTGGAGAAATTGTGCCACCACCATTGCCCGCTGGGTCCAAATTCGACATCACTAGCATCATGATTCAACTGCTAAACATGAAAGGGGTGTTTACTAGTCACGCAGCGGATGATGTCAACCTGCACCTAATGAACTTTATAGAAATATGCAAGGCGTACAGGTTGCCCGGAGTAAGCTAGGATGCAATACGGCTCAGACACATCCCTTTTTCTCTATCAGGGAAAGCTACTTTGTGGTTATCAGAGTTGCCAAACTACTTCATGACCAACTAGAGGGAGCTTAAACAAGCCTTTTTGGAGAGATTCTTTCCCCCGTCAAGAATGAGGCACTTCATGAAACTTGGTTGAGATTAAAAAAAAATTGACTAAGTGCCCCAACCACAAAATTCTAGATGATAGTTTATTGGAAATTTCTTACAGGTCTCTAAACAGTAGCACCAAGGCTGTAGCAGACACGGTAGCTGGAGGAGCATTGATGAGTCACACCTGGGAGCAAGCTGCCACCATTCTTGACAGGGTGACTAAGACAAACAGGGCCTGGCATATGAGGGAAGCTAATGCAATGGCAGGCACATATGTTGTTGGTTTGACTGCAGACTAACGAAGAAAAGAAAAAGAGCGCAACCAATGGCTCACATGCGCACATCATTGGAATTGATGACAAAGCATATTATGGGAGATGGAGATAAATAGGTTAATGCAGTGGGTACTCAAGGAAGGGAGCAAGGAGCTGATCACTCTGATTCTGAGGAGGAGGAAAACTTTTTGGATAGCCAGGTGGCCGGTTTCCAAACAACGCCCAAGCATCTGGACAAGACATTTGGCGCCAAGGTTTTGGAAATCAAGGTCAGAACTAGTGTAGAGACAACTACAATAGAAACGGGTTTAGAGATAGGAGCTGAGGTCGTGAGCGCGAAGGTGATTGGAGGCGTAATGATGGTATCGCAATGACCGTCCTGGATTCTATGTGCCTCCCAATGCACGAGAAGGGGAGGCTGGGCAATAAAAGTTGGAGAGCATGATGGCCTAGATGTTGAAGAAGGTGAGGTCCACCGATGATCAACTGAAGGAGATCCGAGGTGATTTGTCAAGTATGGGTCAAAAGGTGGAATCACATGCTACTGCTATCAAGCAAATTGAACACCAACTTGGGCAACTGTCTGCATCAATCAACCCTAGACAAAAGGGTACACTGCCTAGCAACACTATCCAAAATCCAAAGAACGATGCACATTGTATGGCGGTAATGACTAGGAGTGGAAAAACCGCAGTTGATCCCCCGTTTCCAGTTGAAGTTGAATGGAAGAAAGAGAGCATAATGGAGGATGATGATACTAGTGTTGAGAAAGAGACTGCTGAGTTGCAAGAGGCCTCGAGAGGTGAGAAGGAACCTGTCATGTATCATGGGGCAAAGCAAGTGCAAAAAGTTATCCCACGACCACCACCACCATTCCCTCAAAGGATGAAGAAAAAGGTGGAGAATGGTAAGTTCCAGAAATTCCTTTCAATGCTTAAGCAGCTGTCTGTGAACATGCCATTGGTTGAAGCATTAGAGCAGATGCTAGGATATGCAATGTTTATGAAGGACCTAGTGACAAATGTTTATCACTACAGTGCCATAGCTACAAGGGTCTTAGAATAGAAAAAGGAGGACTTAGGTGCCTTCACTATACCATGTATGATTGGCAATTTTGAGTTCATAAGGGCGCTCTGTGATCTAGGAGCTAGCATTAATTTAATGCCCTTGGCTGTATTCAAGAAGTTAGGATTGGGAACTCCTACACCGACCAACATGCAGCTACTGATGACCAATAGAATAGTTAAGAAGCTGGTGGGGATCTTGATCAATGTTCCTGTCAAGGTAGAAAAATTTATATTCCCAGCAGATTTCATGATTTTGGATTGCGAGGTTGATTATGAGATCCCCATCATTTTGGAGCGACCATTCCTTGCAACCGGGAGAGCTCTAGTAGATGTAGAAGCTGGGCTGTTGAAGTTTAGGATGAATCAAGAGGAGGTCACATTCAACATATGCAAGATAATGAAGCAACCCAAGGAATTTAGTGTGATCTCAACACTAGAGGATGAGTATGAATCCCTTGACGAATTATGAGTAGTCAATAGAATTGCGTCGTGCTGCGATGTTAAATCAGGTGCTTCTTGGGAGGCAACCCAAGTGGTGAACTGGTGAAGTCGAAGTAGCCCAGGTATGTTCTCATCCCTATGTTCTTCTAGATGATGCTTCAGGGACGAAACTAACTTTTCAAAAGGGGAGGGGGTGTACTTGTGAGTCTTGAGATTTTTGGTCCGTCTGAGGGTTTTTCTTGCCATGTTTCTTTTCCCTCAGACATGTTATCTAGTAGAACCGATATGTGTAGGAATTCTATTTTTAGTTTGTGGTTTTTTTTAAAATTATAAAGTATCTTAGGAGTACTCAACCAAGAACATTGCACTAGTTTTGGTTTTTGTAAAAAAATTGACCCTGTTTAAAAATTTTCTGATACATTAGCTATGTATTTGTGACAACATGCATGAATATTGTGGATCTTTGGATGTCATTTATTTTGTCAGGATGAGTAGTTTTGTTAAGACATTTATAAACCAGATAGGTGAGGTGAAAATAGTTCATGTACCATGTGTGAGTGAGGTATATTAGTCAGTTCGGTATTGTGTTGTAGATCTAGAACTTGCCTGGTTGGTCTCTGCATAGGCTAAGGATGGTTGGTTAGGATATAATCATAGGCCATTATTTGTTTAACTCACTTTTATCCTATATTTCCTTACCAAAAGTTGCATGAATCCCTTGATCCCAAGTTTGAGCCTTAATAGACCATGCTTCTTTGATTTACCGATTAACCATACAAATTTTTTATAATGAACTTCTTTTGGCCCTTACCCTTCCTTGGATATTGTGAACCTTAACATAATTAAAATGCTTAAATTGAGGGTGGCTAGAGTAGGGGTGCATAAAAATGGTAATGGAAGAAAGGAAAAGAAAAGAAAGAAATTGTGGAAAATGAGGTGTGGTGAGATGAAAAGAAAAGGATGAAAAATGCTGTAAATGTTGAAAAATAAAGCACAAAGAAATTTTGAAAATGATGAAAAAAGTAAAAACTCACCACACCCATGCAAATGTGAATAAAAAGGAGAAAAAAAGGGAAAAGGGGGAATGAAAGAATAAAAGGGTGAATTAGGTGAATGGTGTAGCCAATGTATGTAGTGCCAAGGAAGGAATAGTCACTTATAAAATCTTTCATCTTTATCATGTCCAGCCTTGAGCCTATATTACAAGTCATACCAAGTCCTATAGTGATCTTGAAAAACCAAAGTAGACAAAATAAGGGCAAACTGATGGTATCTGACACATAATACTTGTAACTTCTTTGAGAGAGTGAGCGCCTTACTTGCTTAGTCCCATATCATGTTTGACAATTCACATCTGAGTGGGGACTTCATTTGTGTGAGGGTACATGGATTATGTTTACTTTTACTGTTGGTCTGTGTGAAAAACATTGGTGATGACTTGGCTGCCTGTTGATAGCTAGATGACATGTATTTATCCCCGTTTATGATGTTTTGAGGTTTCTTGTAATGCATTAGCTAATGTGGTTCCATGAGAAAGGTTCAATAGAGTTTGTATAGAAAATGTAGGTTTGTTTGAGTATTGGCTGTAGTATCTTAAGTCTATTTTCTACTTGAGCGTCGTGTTTTAGTTTTCCTTTTCTTTGCCCGAGGACATGCAAAAGTCTTAAGTTGAGGTTGTTAATGTGTTGTGGATTTGCAACACATTCGACGCTCAAAACTAAGAAAACAACATGGACTTAGGTGTATTTATGTGGATATGAGCTATTTTTCCTTTGGTTACAGGATAAACGGGGTGTTGGAATTGAAAATTTCAAAATATAGATTAAAAAATGCAAAATGGGAAAAAAGTGCATACCATAGTATGGATCGTAGGAAGGACCTACGAGTCGTACTAGTGGCCGTGAGAAGTTGCTGAAAGATAAGGTTGAGTAGATGTGACCCACGAGTCCCAATACGATTTGTAGCAGGCTTGTATGAGTCGTGATGAGAAAGTCATGATGAAATCCAAAAGAATTGCAACTAAGTCTGACTCCTGCTACGAGAAGAAAGTACGACCCAAAAGACGAAGGTATGAGTCGTACCATTTTGGTCGTGATGTACTTCAGAAAAACTTCAAACTCTTTAATTCAAAGTACGGGAGCTCAGTACGAGTCGTGAGTTGATGGTATGAATCGTACCCAGATCCAACACTTAGCCATAATTTAGCCAACTGAGATTGTATGAGAGGAAACTATGGGTCGTAGGAGCATGCTACGGATCATAGGTCGAGTCGTGGCACTAGCGACGACAGATATGGAAATTCACCCTGTTGGCTTAGGAAAAGGATTCTTGTGTTTGCATTAATATGTTTTAGCTTTTATTTTTATAGAAGGACATCAGTTTGATAGTTTTAGAGAGTAGAAACCTTGAGAGAGAAAGAGAATTGAGTTGGTCTTAACTTGTGATCAACCTGTTCTTGAATTCATCTTGTTCTTGCTACTTGTTTTTCAAGATTTTTGTGTAGTAATTGAAGGAAGCATTTTTCTCAATCATTATTGTAAGTATTGATTTTTATTCTTAATCATGAATGTGAATCACAACCTTGCAACTATGAGAGGCTAAAACCTTCATAGTTAGGGTTGTGGGAAACATGGTGAATTAACAAGCTAGGGTTACACAAAGTGATCTTAAAACCAATACAAACACTTATATTGTATTCTCTTCATGCTTAAACATTTCTTAACGGTGCGCAACGTTAGGAAGTGCTTGAATTCTTTACTTGCTTTGGTTGAATGGAGTGAGATTAGGAAAAGAGAATTACAACGGAGCCTTGATCTTGATGATCATTGTATTAACTTGAGCTGTGTTCGCAGGATAATTAAATCTGGAACTTAGTGATAAATGATAGTTTGAAACTGCTCATGATACTTGGTCGAGTGATTGAGTATAGTCATTCAATAGGGACTAGTTGGTCGTTTGAATGAACTTAAGTTATCAGTTCTATAAGTAAGTATTGGTGATAGTCACGAGGGTATACCCAAAGCAGTTATGAACCCATGGGGAACACAAACCCTATTTATCCTTTGATATTGACTTAACATCAGAATTTAGATATCTGCTTTTATTGTTGATTTTCTTTAGAATCCCCCTATTTTGTACAAGTTCAGTTACTGGATATAATCTAGTTTCCCCATTCCTTGTGGGTTTGACCCAACCTCTAGTTGGGTTCTCTATTGACAACGTCTTCTTCTCACTTTAGTAAGAGGTGTGGTTTGAGCGTTATCATCTTCCATCCGTGAGACAAGTTTGGGAAACCCCAGTGTCCAGGATGAGTGGTGACAATGACCTGTGGGTTGGACCAACGAGTAGTTGTGTCGCTCGTTGGTAGGGGTCTAAGCACAGGTTCAAAAATCCCTCTAGTAACCATGGGAGGAACCAACAGCCCCTTGGTTCATCCAATGAGTCATTGTCCCCTCTCATTCTCCAGTTCTGGTAAACCTAGAATTCCAGGCCCAAGACCAACAACTGGTCCCAACAAGTCATGGTATCAACGAACGACTCGTTGTGTGACCCGTTAGTCCTCGTCGGGCAATTTTTTAGATTTTCTTTCAGGGGCATTTTTTTAACTTCCTACCTTTTTAATCCCTAAACTATGTCGTTTAGGGTTATATTCAGGGGATTTAGGGAGGTAATTAACACTCCCTCTTCATTCTTCTCATTCTCCCAAAGTCAGAATGTAGAAACTCAGTGAGGAAGCACAAAGCATGAGCAAGTATTTTGATTTTTCCTCCCAGATTTCTCTATGATTTTCCCCGGGATTTCTACACCAGGTATGTGGGAATTCAACAGGGGAATTGTTCTTCCCTTGTTCCCTAAAACACTTCTGAAATGCTTATCAGTTCTAGCCTTGAAGTTCACAGTTAGAGTTCATTTGTCAATAAATTATGGATTTCTTCTTGTTATAATTTTCATGAGTATTGAGGGCAGTTAATAGCTATACTTCTATTCATTATCTCTTTTCATTAAATTTTATGATTTTCGCCCTAGTTTCTTTGAGTATAGTGAATTGAGTATTTGATTATGTTCTAAATACAAGTGTTGCTTGATTTTGATTGTTCTTGAAATCACCATGACAGTATAGTTGTATGATCAAGAGTAGAATTATTGATTGTTTAGTCTCAGTCAGTACTTAGTAAATTTCAATATTTTACATAAATGTCAGCTGATCAATTTGACTATAATCAGTCTCTTGAGGTGTCAGTAATACTTCCCAGCCCTAGTTTTCAGTTATCAGTTATCAGTTTGTCTTTAGATGGTTATGACGCTTCCAGATAAGCATCTTTGACTAGTCTCAAAACCAATACTTTAAGTTATCAGTTTGTTCATCAGACAGTTATGACACTTCCAGATAGGCAGCTCTAACCAGTATTAGAACACCAGTTTATAGTTATCCGGTCGATAAACTCTCAGGGTACTTCTAGATAAGTACTCCTGACTTAGTCCAGGACCCCAGCTTCGGGCTATCAGCTTAGTAGTCAAGTTAGGACTATCCAGTGGGAGTAGTACTTAGCACCGAGAGGACCGGGGTTCCAGCGCACCCAGGTTTCAAGAACTACATTGCCACCGTAGGTTATTGGCCCAACGGACCCTAGAGTTTTGATCACCCAGCTCAGCCATTATACCCTGGAAAGCTACAGTGGGCTTTCTCCGATAGGGTGTATACATCGGACCCCACGTTTAGCTAAGATGATTATATGTCGGTTATAAACTCTCCCACTTCTCAATTCAGTTTAGTCTCAGTTTAGCTCAATATCAGTTCAGCTCATTATTAGTTCAGTTTAACTCAGTTCAGTCACTCAGATCCAGGACATGTTTATGTCCATCAGTCAAGGTCATTTTGACCATATTAGTTATAACTCAGTTTTATCAGTATTTAGTATCAGTTGGTCATTTCATGTTATTTCAATTCAGTTTCTTATTTTCCATGCTTATTGTATGTCTTACTTACTCAATACATTCAAAGTACTGACGCATATTTTTTATGTTGTATCGTATTATGATACAGGCAAAGGTTCTCAGACTCAGCACCTTCAGTAGTCCCCTCCAACGATTCCCGCAGCTGTCCTTTTGGGTGAGATCTCATCTTCTGAGGACAATATTTGTTTTTAGTTAGTTCTTATTTTAGACAGATTTTAGAGTTAGCTGGGGGCTTCTCCCAACAACTCATCAGTGAGTAATTGTCTTTCAGACATAGTTATTTAGTATTGTTTCCAATTACGTTTACACTTTCAGCAGTATTGATTACTTAATTATTTTTACGAAGCTTCCGCTTATGTTTGCTTAGTTACCAGTGCAATGTTAGACCATGGGTTAGCTTGGGTTCACTTGTGGCACCAAGTATCGTGTCTCGGCCAGGGTGCAGCTCGGGTCTTGAGAACAATTGAAAATTGTAGTAGCTTGACCACCTCCCCCATTTCCTCAAAGGTTGAAGAAGAATACCGAGGACACATCTTGTAGTAAGTTTCTTGAGTTGTTAAAGCAGGTTCATGTGAATATTCCATTGGTGTAGCTTTTGCAGGAAGTTCCAAAGTACGCCAAGTATCTCAAGGATATCATGGCCAATAAGAGGAGGCATATAGAGTTTGAAACTGTGGCTCTTATGGAAGAGTGAAGTTCCTAAATCAAGACCAAAATTCCTAAAAAGCTAAAGGATCCCGAGAGTTTCACTATTCTTGTCACTATTGGGAGAAAGGAAGTTGGTTCAGCCTAATGTGATTTGGGTGCGAGCATCAATTTAATGCCCGCATCCCTTTTCAAAACTATGGAATTTGGTGAACCACGTCCTACCACAGTAATGTTGCAGCTTGCAGATTGATCTCTGGCCTTCCCTGGGGGAATCATTGAAGATGTCTTCATTAATGTAGGACCTTTCATCTTCCCCGATAGACTTTATAATCTTGGACTATGAGGCAGATGCAGCAGTTCCCCTCATTTTGGGGAGAGGATTTTTAGCCACCGCCGACACTGTCATACATGTTCAGTTGGTCAAGATGTCTATGAGAGTAAATGGTCACGAGGCAGTGTTTGAAGTGTTCAGAGCAACACGAATTCCACCTCACTATAGGACTTCAAAGTGAAGTCGGCGGGAGAACCTGGAGGTTGTAATCAGTTAGTGGAGCAACAAGTGATGCATAAAAGTTTAGCAGATCCTTGGTAGGTGACAAGTCTACTCAGATGAAGGAGTGATGGGGACCACAATTTTGTCGTGACCTTAAATCAGGCGATTCATGGGAGGCAACCCATGAATATCATTCCATGACTATAATTAGGCACTTGGTGGGAGGCAACCCATCCTTCAAACATTTTGTACATTTTTCTTTGTTTGTAGAGACGAACAGGGCATAAGAGGCAAGAACAAGCTAGGATATTGAGCTAAAAAGTGTAAGTCTGGGGTGAGATACCTTGAATTAGGCGCTAGGAGTTAAATCCTAGAAGAAAAAAAATTTGTCAGGTGAGGCTATGGGTGGCACACTGCGCCCGCCCCTTATCTCCAGAGAATTTTTTTTTCTAAGTTTATGGTGAGATACAGGGGGCGGCGTGCCAAGGGCTTGCTGGATGAAACTTTTTGGTCAATATTGACACCAAAGACCTTAAAATTACATAAAAGCCCGTGCCCACTTATTTATTAAAAGTCCCATTCATCCTTTTCCCTCAAAAGGTTGAAAAAGAAAAAAGAAGAAATTCCTTTCTCTCTCTCCTCTTAGGTCGTAGCTCCCACTCCCCTTTTTCCTCCACTGTTGTCTTCTCCAACAAGTTGATGAAGCTCTCATCTTTAATTCAAGTAAGTATCTTTCTTCTCTCTTGTTTGATTAATGATTAAAGCATGCCCCCACACCCCTTTTCCCCAAGATTTAGAATTCAAAATCACCATTTTTGGTAAAAAGATTGAATTTCATGTTTTGGATTTTATGAGCTTAATGTTTTAAATTCTTCATGATTGTATGTCATCTTTGTTTGGTAGCTTGATTTTTGGTTGAAATGGTGATTTAAACTTGTGGGGATGATGGGGATTAGTGAATTGAATTTTTGAATGTTGGTGGGTAGATGTATTAATTGTAGAGAGAGAAAGTACATGATTCTTGAATGTGATAAATGCTTGAGTTGGTGAGATTCTTGGTTAATTCATGTTGCATGGTAGTAAATTTTTTATTGCATGTTGATTGAATTGAATGTTGTTACTTCATTACATGAATTATGAATTGGAGGAGAAAAGTGAGATAGATGACCTAGTTGAGGTATTCCTGAAAAATGTTGAAGTTAGAGGAGAATGAAAAAGAAAGAAAAAATTCATGAATTTGGTGTAGTATGGAGTTAGTGAATTAAATTGAATTGTTGAGATTGGATGATGGTGGGGGAAGTCTTGAGTACTCCATTTGACAAATTCTCACAAGTATGCTAGCAAATTAACTGTGGGGTGAATTTTGCACCTTCAACACTTAATTAGTTAGCCATTTTATTCATAAGCTAATTTTGTGAAGTTCTTGATTTTTTCTTGTTAGGTACCATGGCATCAAAAGGAAAAGAGGTGGTTGTTGCGGATCCAAGTGTCAAGAGGGCTAGGAAAGGAAAAATAGGGGCTAGTTCTTCGGCTTCTAAAGCCGGCGTGCAAGGAGATTTGGAGCAAAAGCGGTAGAACCTTATGGGCTTACTTGGTTCAACACTAAAAAAGACCAAAGTATGCACCTAAGAATTCGATAGATGGGGGCCGCTTGACACATGAGTTTCCAATCATTCTGGAGAAGATACATGAGTTGGGAGCTGGTTATATCAGCTTGAGAGGTGCAACCTCACTTTGGTGACGGAGTTCTACGAAAATTGGGATACTTCATTCGAAGAGAGCACTAAGGTAAACATCAGCGGTCAGGTAGTGCGATTCACAGCTAAAATGTACAATGCCTTCCTAGAGATACCTGCTAGTAGACCCTTCGGAGTATTTCATCTTGCTGGAGAAGCCTCCATACAGAGACATCCATCACACTTTATATGGTGAGCACTCATCCGGCTGTTGGGAAAGGGATCATAATGACACTCATTCCACATTGGCGTTTGCTTATTTGAATATGGAGGCAAAGGTATGGTGAAGTTGGTGTGTGTTGTCTTTCTCTATGAGACACATATAACAGAGGTGACTTGAGAGAGGATTGTCTTGGTATACATGCTGATGAAGGGAATACTGATAAACAGTCCATAGGATAAATATTGGCTAGCAAGGGAAGACATTTTCGGAGGTCATTTTGGGTAAAGTGACTAGTCAAATGAAAGCCTAAATCATGTTCTAAGTGCAGCTACATCTAGGAGTTCGCCTTGAGTGACACTTAGGGCAAGTTCTAAATAAGAAGATATGCATGAAATTCATTAAAAAATCCTTACCACACAAGGCATTACATCCAAAGAGTTCAAACAAGTCATCATTGTCACAAGATTTAGATTCAAGAAATGAAAACAAGCAAATTCACAAGCCAAATAGGGAATATGTAATGCATGAAAAGAGATTGCTACACATATCTTTTCAAATGCCCATTTTCATGTTTTTCATGCCACACAAAAAATATTTGGTGGTACCTCTCACAAATCATTCCCCAAAATACTTAATGAAAGATATGGCATTTTCCTTTAAGAGATTCGCATCACAATCTATCACTGGGAAATGTTAACCCGGTTTGACAATCAAAAGAAAGAAAAGAAAAAGAAGATGCTACTTGGGAAAGAATAGTGGTATGAAGAAAACCCTTGGGTCACAAATTTAGGCAATAAGAACAAATACCCATTCCAATAACACTGATGACATTTGCTTTATAGCTCAACGTCCACCAAAATAAGATACACATTTCCCTCCCCCCAATTTAAATAACACATTTCCCCTAATGTATAAAGAGAAGAACAACCAGTTGAAGGGGACTCCTTGAAAGATTTACCTGTTGGGACGAGGGACCCATGAGTACATGGCTTCATCAATGTGCCAAGAGGCAGTTTTCGATGCAGACGACACCAATGGATCAGGTGGGAGTTCCAGTGGTTTCCCTAGTTTGGGAGCCACCTATTTATCCGGTAGGGTTCTGAGCTCATGATATGAAGTGGTATCTACCCCACCGGGTTTCCATGATGGATCCACTTCTCTCATAGTGACCATCCGATGGGGTGGTGGCCGGCTATTATATATCTCTTCATTAGAAATAATTTTCGGTGAACTGTCAAACTCCACCCACCAATCATCTGGCGGGCTTTTGGGTGTCTCAAACTGGGTCGCCATGGCTGCTAGTGTAGAGAGGTCCATATTGTTGGAGGTTAGAAGATCTGTGTGTCCTGCCACATCCTCCCTCAAGGAAATCACATCATTTTCTAAGACCTCAAACTTGTCTCTAGCAAGTTGCATGTCTTTCCTAATGGCTTGCTGGATCATGAAAGGTATTGCCTTGGCCAACTTTACGATTGGACTCTCATGAGCTTGGGCTATTTGTGCTATTGTCAACAGGTCTTTTGGCTGAGAGGTGGTGACTGTGGTTTCTTGGGAAGATCCTGTAGTTGTGTTAAAGAACATAGAAAGTGGTGGGTAATCCTGGCCCCCATTCCTTTAGGCCGCTTTGAGGATGGAGCATCATTATCAGTTTTTGTGTCTAATGTAATCACTCCCTCAGCCTTCACAGTTTTATGCAATGGCCTAAAGAGAGGCCATGAAGCACACAGGCATAACATACACACAAGGCTGGGATAAGGCAATGATGTTTCCTGCTGCTTGACCTTCCTTTTGAATTGATCCACAATGATTTCTCCAACATTGATGTGTGTGTGATCCATGATGCAAGCGAAAAGAAATTCAACCTCAATGGGGAGTTGTATTTTGTGAAGGGATAATCCGAGCACATACCAAATCTAGCCACATACAGACCTCTAATTTTAGATCACGACGGTAAATCAGTCCTTTTGAGGGGGCCCACTAAGGTTGATCTCTTGCAATTATGCTAGCTACCCATTGAAACTGATTTTCTTTATCTTCTACATTCCTGATGAAGATTGAATTTGGTTGGATTGGTTCATCCCAATAGAGGCAATTGATTGCTTCCGGGGTGATGTTCACTTCTTGGTCATGCACCCGCACAGACGGAAAGCATGGCATTATGTCCACTCGGCCTTTGTATATCAAGATGTTTTGCTGCACCTTGAAGGATATGTAGAACTCCCACACTAACTCAGGGAAGTAGGGGTCTACGGGTATAGTGAATGGACCCCAATCCCGCATGTCGATCTGATAGTAAATATTAGAGAAATTATTTCTAAAGGACTCTACCTCAAATTAAGTTTCTACATGGATGGACCTCTTCTCCTTGAAAGACACATAATAATCTTCCATACTAGCCAACCCAAAGCGAATATGTCCGATACACTGGGCTTCATTAGAAGGTAAGTTTTGTGTGGCGATGTGTCACGCCCCAAGTCTACACCTTGGATGTAACAGGGTACTCGAAGCCACAAGTGACCCCAAGTGAACCCCTGGTCTATCATTCACTAGCATTTTGAGTAAACATGCAAAGCGGAACTTTTAAATAATATCATGAAACATTTATGAAAGACAAGTCTGAAAACATACAGTTCAAAACATTTGAATAGTACTGATAAAACTGAAAGAAAATCATGTCTGTCTGAAAGCCATCTAACTGAGGAGTTGCTGGGACAAACCCTCAGCTAACTCTAACTCTAGATGAAACTACTAAATGACTGAAGGAAAAGGTTAATTCCGTCGGATGATGAGGACTCACACTTCAACTATTGGGGTGGAGAATCTAAACTGCGGCGGCTAGCGGTGCTGAGTCTGAGTGCCTGCAGCTGTATCATTAAAGGATACAACATAAAAGTATGCATCAACACTTTGAATGTACTGAGTAAGTGAGAGAAACATGAATAATATGATAGAACTAGTAACTGAACTGATACAACATGAAATGACCAACTGAAATGCTGAAAACTGATACAACTGATGTAAAACTGATATAGTCAAAAATGACCCTAGATGATAGTCATAAACATTTCCTATGTCTGGGATACTAAGTTTGAAATACTGCACTGAACTAATTCGGACTTAATAATCTGAGAGTAAACTGTACTGACTAGTGGATAGCTCAATACTGGGGCCCAAGACTATGTTGACCCAGGGATACTGTCAGAGAGTTCCCTGAGCATCTTATAGGATCAGATTTGGAAACTGAGTTCTAAGATTGGTCAGAGCTGCTTATCTGGAAGCGTCATAACCATCTAGAGAACAACTAATAACTGAACTGGGGTCTGGGGCTGGTCAGAGCTATAATTGGAATGTCATGACCGCCTAATGGACCAAATAACTGTAATCTGAGTCTGAGTCTGATAACTGAGAGGCACCACTGACACCTCGGTAAAAGACTATAGTCAAACTTATCAGCTGACATTTCTAACTAATACTGAAATATCCTAGTACTGTGATTGAAACTGAACTGACAATTTTGAGGAAATACAAAGTATATAGACTTTCTTGCTGAATTTGAATAACATGCATGTAACTTAGTTTTTAACACATACAATCATTATAGAAGCCCCTAACTTTGAGAGATGCAAACAATTCTCTAGAATTCAAAGCTTACAAAGGAATCTAATTTATGACTTTTCGAAAGTTAGGGATGGAATTTATAGTTTGATGGATCAAGCATCATTTTAATTACAAACTGGTGGAAAATAACTACAATTAACATAGGATAGGATTCCACAAGAATTAATCAAGAACAATAACAATATCTTTAATTTTATAATTCAGGACTAGGATTGAAAGTTAACAGAGAGAGTTTTTTAGGGACGCAAGGGGAGAACAATCTCCTTGCTGAATTTCAAAATATCTGTAGAAGAAAATATAGTGAATATCTATGGGGAAAACTTAGAAGATTGATGTTGCCCTAGCTTCTGCTCTGAACTCCCTGACTATTTCTACGCTCTGTTCTTGAGAATGAAAGAAGAAATATGGGGAGAAACCGTTGGTTACCCCTTGTAAAACCACTGAATAAACCCCAAATGACATATTTTAGGGACAGGTAGGTGGAATTTTACAAAAATAACCCTGGGATTTAAATCTGAAATCTGACCGATAGGAACCAATGGGCCTCAAAACGGGTCATTGGTAGAAATGACGACCCATTGAATCTGGTTGTGGTTTCTAGGTTTAGAAACTAGCTTCACACTGGTGACCACGGTTAGGTACAACGGTCCATTGAAAGCAACAACGGGCCATTGGTACCTTCCGTTGGACCTGGAAAGAAAACTGGGCACTGGGACAACGAGTGATAACAATGACTTGTTGGTAGGAAAAACGGCCGTTGTATTCCCTCATGGTTCACATGGTTGGGTTCTGGAACTAAATGATGGGTGGTCACAATGCCTCATTGGAGGCTACCACGGGCCGTTGTTCCCTCCCGTTGTCTCGGGAAAAGGGTCCGATAGACCTTTGAATTGGGATTCAACGGACGACAGGGCGGCCCGTAGTTAGGATCAACGGGTCACCCTATGACTCGTTGTTTTACCCTAGAACAATGCTGCTGCAATCCATGAATCATTACAACGGTCCATTTTAGGGGTCGTCTGAGACAAAAAAAAAATTTGGTTTCTGTGGTTTTTCATGCAACGTCTGAATTTGGTCTAGAAAAGTTTCGGGGTGTTACAATATCTCCTTCTTGGGATCATTCATCCCCGAATGAAGACCAAAACTAGGAAAAGAGCTGAGATTTATAAAAATTGCGGCTATGACTGATTTCTGAAGGAGTAACTGACTTCGAACTGACTTAACCGTACTAACATAGCTGATGCAACTAGAATACACGTAGGAAATCTAAATAAGGCTGATGAGTATGGGATTGAGTAGAGTATTGAGAAGGGATTTAATACATGATTCTGGGACTGAACTGGAAGAGAATAAGTGAGGGTATCTGGCCATCATGTCTTCTTCTGCTGCCCATGTGGCTCCCTCAACTTGCTGATTTCTCCATAAGACCTTGACTGAAGCTATCTCCTTTTTCCTCAGCTTACGAATCTGACGGTCAAGGATCTGGACTGGTACCTCCTCATAAGTGAGACTATCCTCACTGTCTAATGGCACTACTGAAGTTGGATCACCAATGCATTTCTTCAGAAGTGACACATGGAAAACTAGGTGTACAACTGCTAGTTCTGAAGGTAATTCTAGCTCATTGACCACCTTACCAATCTGCCTCAGAATCTTATAGGGTCCTACATATCGTGTATTGAGCTTTCCCTTTTTCCCAAATCTCATCACCCCTTTCATGGGTGAAATTTTCAAGTATACCCAATCATCAACTGCAAATTCCAACTCTCTTCTCCGCACGTTGACATAAGATTTTTGACAGCTCTGAGCTGTTTTCAACCTTTCTCGAATGAGTTGAACTTTATGAATTGCCTCATGTACTGAGTATGGCCCTATCAAGGTAGCTTCACCAACTTCAAAGCACCCTATAAGGGATCTACACCTCCTACCATATAATGCCTCAAATTGGGCCATCTGAATGATAGAGTGATAGATATTGTTGTATGCAAACTCGATAAGAGGCAAATGGTCATCCCAATTACCTTTAAAATCAATCGCGCACGCTCTTAGTATATCTTCCAGGGTCTGAATGGTCCGCTCAGCTTGTCCGTTGGTCTGTGGATGAAAAGTAGTGCTGAGTTTGACCTGAGTGTAGTCCCTTCTGAAAGGATTCCAAAAGTGTGAGGTGAACTGTGTTCCCCTGTTTGAAATGATTGCCAAGGGCACCCCATGGAGTCTGACTAGCTCTCGGATGTAAAGTTTGGCATAGTCCTCCGCTGAGTCTATGGTTTTGACTGGGAGGAAGTGAGCTGACTTGCTCATCCGATCTACTACTACCCAGATTGAGTCATGCTGCCGGAGAGTCCGAGGTAAACCTGTAATGAAGTCCATATTTACTTTTTCCCATTTCCACATGGGTATACTAATGTCTTGGGTCATGCCTTTGGTGTTCTACCTTGACTTTCTGGCGATTCGGGCACTGTGCTACAAATTCAGTGATTCCTTTTTATGTCGTTCCACCAGTAAACATCCAACAAGTCGCGGTACATTTTAGTTGCACCAGGGTGAATAGAGTATCTCAAGCTGTGTGTCTCGGTCAATATTTGTTGTCTCAACTTACCAATATCCAGTACACACAACCTGCCCTAGTAACGGAGCACCCCATCTTCCCCTTAGGAGAAAGCTTCTATCTCTTTTCTAATGACTGCTTCTTTAAGTTTAAGTAAGATGGGATCCTCATCCTGTTTGGATCTGACTTCAACTACCAAGGATGAATCTAACCCACTTTGCATTACCACGCCACCTTCAGCTAAATCCACCAACTGCACCCCTAACTGGGCTAGCCTGTGAACTTCTTTCGCTAGCTCCCTCTTGTCTTCCTCAATGTGAGCTACACTTCCCATAGACCGTCTTCTTAGGGCATCAGCAACCATATTGGCCTTACCCGGGTGATACAACACACTCATGTCATAATTTTTTAGCAGCTCCAACCACTGTCTCTGACGCAGGTTTAGGTCCTTCTGGCTGAACACATACTGAAGGCTCTTGTGATCTATGAACATATCTACATGAGTTCCGTACAAGTAGTGTCTCCATATTTTTAACATGAATACCACCGCTGCCAACTCAAAGTCATGGGGTGGATAATTCTTTTCATGAACTTTGAGCTGTCTGGAGACATAGGCTATCACTTTTCCCTGCTGCATCAGAATTCAACCGAGTCCGACTCTTGAGGCATCACAATAAACAATCAACCCATCTGATTCTTCTGGCAAGGTTAACACTGGGGCGGTAGTGAGTTGAGCCTTCAACTCTTGGAAACTTTTCTTACACTCGTCCGACCACTGGAATTTCACCTTCTTCTGGGTTAACTTGGTCACAGGAGATGCTATGGAGGAGAAACCTTCCACAAACCGTCAGTAATAACCCGCTAAGCCCAGGAAGCTCCTGATACCAGTTGGAGAGGTAGGTCTGGGCCAATCTTTCATTGCTGCTATCTTATGAGGATCTACTTGTATCCCCTCACCTGAGACCACATGACCTAAGAGAGTCACAGACTTCAACCAAAATTCACACTTGATGAACTTGGCGAATAACTAGCGATCTCTGAGGGTCTGTAATGCTAACTTTAGGTGATTGGTGTGCTCTTCCTCATTTCTGGAGTACACCAGAATGTCGTCGATAAATACAATGATGGACATATCCAGGTACTTCTTGAAGACCCTATTCATCAAATCCATGAAGGCTGCTGGGGAGTTTGTTAACTCAAAGGACATCACCACAAACTCATAGTGACCATACCGAGTTCTGAATGCTGTTTTCGGTATGTCACTCTCTCTAACTCTTAACTGATGGTACCCTGACCTAAGATTGATTTTTGAGAAACAACTGGCTCCTTGAAGTTGGTCAAACAAATCGTCAATTTTTAGTAGAGGGTACTTGTTCTTAACTGTGACCTTGTTCAGCTGATAGTAATCTGTGCACATTCTGAGGGTACCGTCTTTCTTACGCACGAATAGCACTGGAGCACCCCAGGGAGAGATGTTGGGTCTGATAAAAAAATTATCAAGAAGATCCTTTAACTGCTCCTTCATCTCCTTAAGCTTGGCTGGAGCCATTCTGTAAGGAGAGATGGAGATGGGCTGAGTGTCTGGGAGGAGATCTATTCCGAAGTCTATTTCTCGTTCAGGGGGAACTCCAGGAAGATCCTCAGGAAACACATATGGGGACTCGCTGACAACTGGAACTGACTGAGTGGTTGGGGTCTCAGAGTTGGAATCCTTGACCCGAACCAGATGATATAGACATCCTTTGGAAATGAGTTTCTAGGCCTTAAGGTAGGAAATAAACCTACCCTTAGGCGCTGAACTGCTACCTGACCATTCTAACACTGGTTCATTCGGAAACTGAAACTTGACAACTCTAGTTCTACAATCAACTGAGACATAGCAGGAGTGTAACCAATATGTGCCGAGAATAAGGTCGAAGTCAATCATATCCAGCTCTACGAGATCGTCGGAATGACTTTATTCAGGACTCAGACTGGGCAGTTTCTATACACCCGGCTGGCTCTAACTGACTCGCCAACTGGGGTGGAGACTAAGATCGTTTATGAGAGGATTTCTCGACTGACATCGAATTGAACTGGTATGTAGGGAGTTACGAATGAAAGGGTGGCTCCTGGATCTAGGAGGGAGTACACTTCTAGATGAAAGATACATAACGTACCCGTAACTACGACAGGTGAGCTCTCTTGATCCTGATGGGAAGATAGAGCGTACAAATGGTTTTGGAGCTGACTGACATCTATACCTGATGGGTTGGCCTGCTGAGCTGGTCGGTCTACTGGAGCTGCCGAGGTAGTGTATTGTGATCTTCCTCGCCCTTTTGACGGGCACTCTTTGAGTCGGTGCCCAAGCTGTCCACATCCAAAACAACCCTTCTGCCCTGTAGACACTCTCCAAGATGATTCTTTCCACACTTGGGGCAAACTGGATACCTGTTTCCTGTACTGTGAGCCTGAGAATGAGTGCTAGATGACTCACCCCTCCGATCTTGGAGGGATCGAAAGGTTGGGGCACTGGCTGAACTAGGTTCTGGGGCCCTCTGTTGTTGCTGCTATGGGCGGCTACCACTGCTAGATATTTGATGGGCGAAATCTGAATGGCAGTTCTGGCCCGCTTATTCTTTCTCTCCATATCCTTCAACTTTTCAGCCTCAATTTGCGAGGCACAAACAATCTGGCTAGAAAGGTCCATGTACTTGATCAGTATTGCGGTCCTGCACTCCATGAGAACCAGAGTAGATACTCCATTAACAAACTTCTGCATGCGATCCCTTGGCTCGGCTACCATCTCTAGAGCATACTTTGATAACCTGGTAAACTTCAGAGCATACTCCTCCATTGTCCTATTGCCCTGTCGCAAGTTCATAAACTCTGCCATCTTTGCCTCCCTCAGCTCTCGGAGGAAAAACCTATCCAGGAAAGCTATGTGGAACTCCTCCCACTCCACCGGTCCTACTTCCACTAGCTGCCCCTCCTTCCACTGCTCATACCAAACCTGCGATACCCCTTTAAGATGGTAGGCATCCAGGTCAACACTCTCAGAGGAGCTGACACCCATAATACGGGTTAATCTTCCTGACCTCAACTACAAACTCTTGGGGGTCCTCCCCCACTTTAGATCCCTGAAAAGATTGAGGGTTCATACAGGTGAAGTCCCGCATCTTTGCAGCTACTGCAAACCCGTTCATGTTCACTGGCACAATCTGTTGATTCACCTGGTTAGTCACGGTTTGATCCAGTAACTGAATGACCGCTCTAAACTCTACGGTAAATACTGAATCATCTTGAGGAGCTGACGGGCTGGTGGGGTAGGTCTGTTGGCATTACCGACCCTTTATCTGTTACCGCATCTGGGAGGCATGGTTCACTGAAATAAAATAGAGCACGAATTAGAAGGGCGTTTCTGGAATTGAACATTAATGCATGATAAGGAATATGAACAAAAGGGAATTTTCCTAATAACATCTTGTAGCCTCCTCTTCATAAGTGTGTCGCGGCTCACACCCATGAAAAGGACTCTATTCGATGCGGCTTTTAGACATTCCATGGATAATATAAACCTAATGCTTTGATACCAAGTATGTCATGCATCGATTCTACACCCTGGACGTAACACGATACTCGAAGCCACAAGTGACCCCAAGTCAACACCTGGTCTATCATTCACTAGCATTATGAGTAAACATGCACAACGGACTTTTTAAATAATATCAAAAAACATTTATGAAGGACAAGTATGAAAAAATACAATTTAAAACATATTAATAGTACTGATAAAACTGAAAGAAAATCATGTCTGTTTGAAAGCCATCTAACTTAGGAGTTGCTGGGAAAAGCCCCCAGCTAACTCTAACTCTAACTGAAACTACTAAATGAATGAAGGAAAAGACTAATGCCCTCAGATGATCAGGACTCACACTTTAACTGCTGGGGTGGAGAATTTGAACTGCAGCGACTAGCGGTGCTGATTCTGAGTGCCTGCAGTTGTATCATGAAACGATACGACATAAAAGTATGCATTAGTATTTTGAATGTACTGATTAAGTGAGATAAACATGAATAATATGATTGAACTAGAAACTAAACTAATAAGACATGAAATGACCAACTGAAATGCTAAAAACTAATACAACTGGTGTAAAACTGATATGGTCAAAAATGACCTTGGCTGATGGTCATAAACATGTCCTAAGTCTTGGATACTGAGTCTGAATTACTGCACTGAACTGATCTGGACTAAAGAATCTGAGAGTAAACATTATTGACTAGTGGAAAGCTAGATACTGGGGCCTAATACCATACTGACCCAGGGATAATGTCAAAGAGTTCCCTGAGCGTCTTTTAGGACCAGATTTGGAAACTGAGTTCTAAGATTGGTCAGAGCTGCTTATTTGGAAGCGTCGTAACCGTCTAGAAAACAATTGATAACTGAAGTGGGGTCCGGGGGCTAGTCAGAGCTATAACTGGAATGTCATGACCACCTAATGGACTAGATAACTGTAATCTGAGTCTGAGTCTGATAACTGAAAGGAACCACTGACACCTCGAGAAAAGACTATAGTCAAACTGATTAGCTGACATTTCTAACTAATACTGAAATATTCTAGTACTGTGACTAAAACTGAACTGACAATTCTGAGGAAATACAAAGTATACAGACTTTCTGGATGAATTTGTATAACATGCATGTAACTGAGTTTTTAACACATACAATCATTATAGAAGCCCCTAACTCTGAGAGATGCAAACAATTGTCAAGAATTCAAAGCTTACACGGGAATCTAATTTCCGACTTACGAAAGTTAGGGCTGAATTTCTAGTTTGATGGATCAAGCATCATTTTAATTACAAACTGGTGGAAAATAACTATAATTAACATAGGATAGGATTCCACAAGAATTAATCTAGAACAATAACTATATCTTTAATTTTGTAAGTTCAGGGCTAGGACTGAAAGTTAACAGAGAAAGAGTTTTTGGGGGACGCAAGGGGAGAACAATCTACTTGCTGAATTCCCACATACATGTATAAGAAAGTCTAGTGAAAATCTCTGGGAAAAGCTGAGAAGATTGATGTTTCCCTAGCTTCTGCTCTGAACTCCCTGACTATTTCTACTCTGTTCTTGAGAATGAAAGATGCAATTTGGGGAGAAACCGTTGGTTACCCCTTGTAAAACCACTGAATAAACCCCAAATGACATAGTTTAGGGACTAGGTAGGTGGAATTTTACAAAAATAACCCTGGGATTTAAATCTTAAATCTGGCCGATAGGAACCAACGGCCTCAAAACGGGTTGTTGGTAGAAGCAATGGCCCATTGAATATGGTTGTGGTTTCTAGGTTTTGAAACTAGATTCACACTGGTGAACCACGTTTAGGTTCAACGGTATGTTGAAAGCATCAACGGGCCATTGATACCTCCCGTTGGATCTAGAAAGAAAACTAGGCACGGGGATAACGGGTGATAACAACGACTCGTTGGTAGGACCAACGGGCCATTGTATTCCCTCATGGTTCCCACGGCTGGGTTCTGGAACCTAACGACGGGTGGTCATAGTGGCTCGTTGGAGGCTACCACGGACCATTGTTCCCTCCCGTTGTCTCGGGGAAAGGGTCCAGTAGACCTTTGAATTTGGATTCAATGGACGATAGGACGACCCATAGTTAGGATCAATGGGTCATCTATGACTCGTTATTTTCCCATGGAACAATGCTGCTGCAACCCACAACTCGTTACAACGGTCCGTTGGTTCCACCAATGGTCCATTGTAGGGTTCGTCTGAGACAGAATTTTTATTTTGGTTTCTATGGTTTTTCATGCAACATCTAAATTTGGTCTAGGAGTGTTTCGGGGTGTTACACGATGTTGGTCATTGGTTCTTTCCTTTTGCTATTTTTCTTGGAGGTGGATATGATGTTGCATAAAGTTAGTATTATACAAAGATTTAAAAGGAGAACAATCATAAAATTGGAATAGCTGAATGATATCCAACTAGAAGTAGAGAAATGTTGACCCAGGTGACACCGGCGAGACATCGGCGAACAATAGGTATTAATCTGCGGAGCGCCGATGAACGTTGTCATGAAACAATAAGCTAGGCATAGAAATCAATCACTGGTGAATTGCATCTCTTAAATCGTGAAGCGCTGAAGAAACGTGGGTTCGTGGAAGAAGCCTGTAACCCCACATCGAACCCATGATTTAACCAACTATTCACCCGACATGACTGGTGTGTCATCGATGGGCTGTCCCTCAGTCAGTTGAACCAAATTTCTATCAATAATCAATGGTTTTCTTCTCATCACACCTCATAAACCTTTACACCAATAGTTACCATCCAAAAGGACAACGATAATTTGCCCTTAAGAAAGTCGTCACACTATCTATCATTGGGCAAATCATGAATGCGAAGCACCCGGGTTAACTCATACTTCACCCCTAAATAAAAAGCATACCACACATCACTAAACACACATAGCAACTAAGATACCCATAGTAACATGAGAAACCCAGCACAACACCACCAACATACCTACTATATTAAAATTAGGCAATAAAGTAAAAATAAATAATATGAACACGAGTCACACCAATATCTATCCTCATCATGCAAGATGTCAGATTTACATTCTTAATTAAAGCATAAACTAGAAAGGACATACCGAATTGAGAAGTGAGAATGAGTAGAGAGAGAAGCTTTGTGCTTTGCTCACTGATAGTACCTCCAAATATATGGGAATTCAAATGAGGTTAGATGGGTAATGGGGAGATGTATATAAATAGTAAGAGAGGGGAGAGTGATTGAGCAAGAGGAAGGTGGATATTAATGGAGTTTAGGTGGGAAAGCTGGTTTGTTGGGAATTTAAGAGATGGTGGGAAAAAGGGAAAGGGTGGGAAATTGGAAAAGTAGGAAGGGTTTAATAAAATAAGGGTCGTTTTGGGGGAGTTAGAGAAGTTTGAAGGTGTTTGGGTTGGTTGATCAATGGCTGGTCAATATTTTAATAAGAATGAATACCTGGATCTATGCTTACCTGCGATAGCCGATGAGGACCAGCGATCTACCGGTTTGAGCACCAGTGATCATCACCTGTTCAGTTCTCTGGTCCATAACTGGCGTCTCACGTGTTGGTACTGGTGATCCATCGGATGATGCATCGATGGTATTTTAACTCCCAGATATACTGGCCAAAATCAGCGTCTTGCTAGTGATTCACGCATTAGTAGTGGCGATTCACCAGTTGGATCACTGAACCTGCTCTACATTTCCAGGTGCACTGGCTAGAGCCAACAGTTTGCGGATTGATATCGGCATTCCACCGGTAATTCACCGGTCACTTCTCTACTTTCCCCTTATTCTACTCACACCCCGCGGTAGACCAACACCTTGCACTTTTGCACCGTTGTTCTGTAGGCTTGGCGCTGATCGTGCCTTGAACTTCTTCTCCTTGCATCCGATCTACCTACAAAAATAAAAAACAATAAAGCATCAAAATTTTCAAAATAAAAAAATTCTTGGGTTGCCTCCCAAGAAGTTTCTTTGTTAACATCGTGGCACGACAGAGACTCCTTATGTGCTATAGCTCATCCAGGTACATAACATCTATTAGACCAACCTCCTCCAACACTCCCAAATATTTTTTTACCCTTTGGCCATTCACCTTGAACTTTGACCCATCTTCTCCTTGAAGTTCTATGGCACCATTTCCAAAAACATGATACACCTTAAACAGTCCTGACCATTTAGATTTGAGCTTCCCTAGGAATAGCCTTAGTCTTGAATTGAACAACAATACCAATTCTCCCGTTATAAAATTCAGATGCAAGATTTTTTTATCATGGTAATGCTTCATGTAGGCTTTATAAATAGCTACGTTCTCATATGCTTGCATTTTAAATTCATCCAACTCATGAAGAATGTCTACTCGCCCTTGGACGGCTCTTCCCCAATCAAGGTTCAAGCTCTTTAGTGCCCACAAGTCCTTACGTTCTAACTCAACAGGGAGGTGGCAAGATTTACCAAAAACAAGTTGGGAGGGAGACGTACAAATTGGTTCTTGTATGCAGTCTGATATGCCCACAAGGCATCATCTAACTTCCGAGCCTAATCTATTCTGTTCACGTTGACTGTCTTAGTCAAGATAGATTTGATTTTCTGATTGAAAACTTCTACATGGATACTAGTTTGTGGGTTAGAAGGGGTGGACACTTTGTTCTTCACACCATACTTGGCTAGCAAAGTGCTGAATATTCAATTGAAAAAGTGTGATCCCCCATCACTGATGTTAGCTCTCGGAGTGCCAAACCATGAGAAAATATGCTTATTCAAAAAGGCTGTTACACTCTTCCCCTGATTGTTGGGTAACGCTACAGCTTCAACCCACTTAGAGACACAATCAACTGCCACCAGAATGTACGTGTTTCCATAAAAAGCTCATGACAGGGCTCATAAAATCGATCCCCCACACATTAAACAATACCACCTTAAAGATTGGTGTCAACGAAAGTTCATGCCTCCTTGAAATACTCCTTGTTCGTTGACATCTATCACATTGTTTCACAAAGTCATGGGCATCCTGATGCAAGGTAGGCCAATAAAATCCACAATGTACCACTTTTGTTGCTGTCTGAATGCTCTCGTAATGACCCCAACAAGTGATGAATGACAAGCCTCTAGAATTGGTACCATTTCCACTTAGGGGATGCACCTACACATTATACCATCAGCAAAACTACGTAAAAGGTAGGGCTCATCCCAAGAAAACTTCTAATACTTTTTACCGTGCCTGACAGAGGTAACTGGGCAATTACGTCAATCTTGGCTTGGTCCATCTCAATCCCTTTCTCAAAAATTTTGTGTCCCAAAACAATTTCTTTTTTCACCATGAAATGACACTTTTCCCAATTAAGTACCAAGTTTATCTCTTCACATCTCTTCAATACCTCTTCTAGATGTACCAAGAAATCTTCAAATGAATCTCCCACTACTGAGAAGTCATACATGAAGACATCCATAGTGTCCTCCATCATATCTGAAAAAATGGACATCATACACCTCTGAAAAGTTACGGGAGCATTGCAAAGTCAAAAAGAGGCATCCACTTGAATGCAAAATTACCATAGGGACATGTAAATGTTTTTTTCTCTATATCCTCAAGCGTAATAGAAATTTGATTGTATCCTGAATATCCATCCAAGAAACAATAATATTCTTTCCTAGCCAAGTGATCTAGAATTTAGTCAAAGAAGGGGACTGGAAAGTGATCTTTTTTGGTCCAAGAGTTCAACCTACGGTAATCCATACATACCCGCCATCCGGTAACTGGGGGTGGTGGATACAATTAACTCATTCCTTTTATTTGGTATAACCATAACTCTCTCTTTCTTTGGCACACACTGAATAGGACTTACCCAACTGGTGTTAGCGATAAGATACACAACTCCTACGTCTAACAATTTAATAATTTCCTTCTTGAGCACCTCTTGTATAGGTGGATTTAGGCACCTCTGGTGCTCGACTGAAGGGTTGCAATCCTCTTGACGGTTGATTTTGTGAGTACAAATACCTATAGGAATACCTATGATATCAGCTATAGACCACCCTATTGCTTGAGTATGCCTTTTCAATACTACTATGAGTTCTTCTACCTATTTAGGAGTAATCTTTGATGAGATAATCACTGGGAGTGTCTCATTTGCCCCCAAATATGCATATCTCAATTAGTCAGGTAATGGTTTGAGTTCCAAGACCGGAGGTACAATGATGGATGGCTGTGATAGTGGGACTGTCCAATTTTTGAGGTCAGATCATGTTTTCTTGGTTGAAAGGTATAAGTTCCTATCCCTTTTCTCACTTGACACACCTCCTCCAATCCTTCATTGTTCAAGAAAAGGCTAGCAAATGTTTCTTTCAAAATTTGTTCTTCGATCTGCTAACCCAATACTTCTTCATCCCTGATGGCTTGGGGTGGTGGATCCTTTGTTTCCTTTGTTACTTTTTGAGCTGCCATTTGAGATGCTAATAGGTTCATTCTATCCTCTAACTATTTTATGGACACATCATGATTCTTCACTATTTTGGTGAGGTCCAATAATTCACTCTGCAATTACTGAATTCCTAAATCAATTGAAATAACTTTTTCTAACACCACCTCAAGAGTATTTTCCAGGCGAGATGGGAGGGATCTATCACTTCCTTGACTACTCGCCTCAGCTAAACAAACATCGTTCGATCTTGATTTTCATTATAAGAATATCCATAGCCTTGATTGGCTTGTTGGCACCTTATATGGAAACCCCTTATATAATTCATTAGTAACTGTATTTGCTTCATCATGACCATCAACACTGTGTCTTTTCTTCCTTATCTCCTCCATATCTTATCCATCAATTGGAGGGTCTCAACATAAGGTTCTCTCTCGGGGTCTCTCAACATCCTTTCAAAGGGACTCATTAGAATATCATCAATAACCCAACAATGGAAAAATGATGCACCACTACAATAGTAGAGTCAAACTAGTTAAAATGCAAGATCAATTCAAATTAACAAACAACTCAAGGATATCAAGCGCTAGTCCCCGACAACGTCTTCATTTTTTATAACGCTCAAACTATACTCCTCATTTCGAGAGAATGTAAGCGATCATTGTATCAAAATAAATAATCCGACGAGTGTCGGGCTCGAATCTCACAAGGACTAGAGAATGATTTGCATAAGAGTTGTTTAATGAATTGAATTGAATTGATTCACATATAAGTAATGAAAATGTAAATGTAAATTTTGGGGGAAGTGAAGGCAAAAATATTGTGGATTCTAAAATCGGCTAATCAAGAGAGCAAGATAACCAAAATTGAGAAACATTAATGAGAAAAGGCTAGAGGTGCGGTGTAGATGGGATGTCAATCAAATCCGGATTAACAAGATAATCTGATTATTATTAATATATGTAAATAACCTTGGAAAAAGATGGAGCCCGATGTTTTTCAACCAATTGGGCTCCTTATCCTCGAGTCCTCTCGAATGTTAAGGCATAATTCAAATATTCCAATATGGTTTGGATTAGGGCCTTAGCTATTTCTAGCCATCAACCTCTAAATGGATTATGATTATGGGTTTAGCTATTTCTATCCCATCTAAACATAATCAAATCCCAATCCACTATTAAATTCTCTCTCATTACTTAATTCTTCTTTCTCAAGCTAAAATCAAGAAAACAATACCCATATTTGTGACTATGAGCAATCAACTATAATTTGAGGAGAACTCAATATATTTATACTAATCAAGTAATAACAAGACAAATCTAGCAAGACCCAATCAAACTAGACACCCATCATCACACACCTATAGCTATAGATTTAGCTACTATAATTAAGAAACACAAGAGAATATTCATTAATAAACTCGATAATTTCATCATTAGGAGTAAGAAAAATAAAGGTGACAATATTTCTATAATAATAGTTATACCTTGCTAAAGATTAAGATGAAGATAAAAAAGTAATATTCAAATATTTCTTTCTTCTCCAATGGAGTTCTTTCTCTCTCAAAAAGTAAAGGGAATATTCAAAGATCTATTCATAGTACTTTCTTTCTAGAATATATACAAAAATAGGGAAAATATTATCCTCTTTCTTCGGGATAGAAAATTTTTCCCTTTTCAGGTGTCTCCTCATTTGCAATGGAGTCGACGGTTTGCTAGTTGCTATACACGAATTGCCGATTACTTTCCTCTGTGGTCTAGTGACGTTCCAGGGCCTTCCGGCGATGACTTTGGTGGTTCGCCGTGTCACGCCACATCTTGGGAGGCATGACTGACACCTGGTATCCTAACTGCTGAGCTGACTGAGCCTAAGCACTTCTGGTGTAGGGCTGACTCTAATTCTAGAATTAAGAAAACAACGGGCTATATAGCGACTGTAAATACAACCCCTGGCCTACAAGGCCTATAGCCACCTGTGCAAATAAATCGCTAACTAGAGATAAATAATTATATGGAGACCTATACGGGGCGACAAGGCCACCATGATATCTAGTTATAACTGGAAAGTAAAAGCCAATGCTAAACTGAGCTATGACCGACAAGGACAATAGTCAACAGCTAAATAGGGCCCCACACGGCCAACACACATAATCTAAAACACATATAGGCCCCACACGGTCGATATCATCTAACCACAGGGAAGTAATGCAATCTGCAAGCCTCTAGGAGTAATAATATGGTCGGGACAGGGCGCCGGCCTACCCATACTGTACAAATAAAAAGGAGTAAACCTCTATCACACAAGCTCCAGAAGAAAGGAGCTGATGGCTCTGTGCGGCTGACTGGAACTACGAGGGACCTGCTCCTCGTCTATCTGTACTTGAAGGCAAGTAATGCAGCACCCCAGAAGAGGGCGTCAGTACCACAGGTACTGAATATGTAAAACAGTGACTTTAAATAACTTAAATTAAGGAAATAGAACTGACAATAACTGAAGTAAAGGGAACGGAATGAAGATGACTGAAGTAGTGAAATCAGGGCTAAACATAACTGTAATAAGGAGGGTAGGGGTCATACTGACAAACAAGGCATCCTACTGTCTAACTATCAGTAACTAAAGCAACATAAACCTTACCTGGCCCCCATAAACTAGATGGTACAATCAGCACAGAACAACCCACCTGGGCCCCTATTAGCCCTAGTGAGTACACCTCAATATATATACCCCTATCCAGGTCATACTGAGTCAACTACCAGCTATAAGCGTCCTGCCGATCCCGTGGGTCTACAACTGGGGCCTGCTTGACCCCTGACTATAGTTGTGCCAGAGTCCGGAGGACTCCTGATATATACACTCCAGACGTAAGCGCTCGGTGGGGGTGTGTGTAAGGCCAACCACGGCAAATATGAGGATCTATCTCCCCATCTTCGTCCCTTGCAGACGGCATGCCGCTCCGTAGAGCGACACATCCTTGCCCTTGGCGGGCAAGTTGACGCAGCTATTAACTTTGGGGCGGTCATGGAAGCTATATAGGTATAAACCAGCCCAAAATAATACATGTTCGGTCGTTTGTTATATGGGTATATAACTACACGCAAGTGCACGTGGTCGAACAAGTAGTAAAGTGGCTCAAGTAAGCTAAGTATCGATCCCACAGGGACTGGGATAAGGTAACAATTAATGAAGTGTTACTATATTTTCAGTTTAACAATGAAGACAACAGTGTAACCAAGAGTTTGATATTTTTGGATTCTAATTTTTATGCTAAGTCTAAAACGATTATCTAATGTGAGTCTGAACTATGAATGTGAGCATGCTGAGGTTAAATGAACATGTAAAGAAATCAATTATCAATATAATTTGGTTAACCTTTCCTCCGGTTGCTAGTCAAGAACTAATGCCAATGGATTAAAACTCTCGTATTTAACCCAACTTAAGAATCATGAACCGTCCACCTACATTTCTGTGATTAAACGAAAATTCATGTTCTATCCATACAAACCCGGTTCCTAAATTGACTAATACGACTTTCAGATATATTTCTATCCTGAAGGTAAATCAATTCTCAATTTTCCCAAACTAATAAAGGATCATATCCTATTAATTCACAACTTTCCAGTTTCTTGCTCTCTCGAGTGAAACCGGACTTTTTAGATATACATTAACGTAGGCCACACATTAATGCAGTAAGAACAAGAATCAATAGAACAACCATGGAAGAATAGATGAAAAACCAAAGAATCAATAATCACATTTCATTACAATTGTTCTTAACCTCAGCAAGAAGAGGAATTAGCCACTCATTTGTGGATTAAACATCGTTAAACGAGTGTTAAACATACAAGCAATTGAATTCAAGGAGAAAGAAAGAGAGAACAACCCTGATAATTTCGTCCCCTCAACTGCCTGTAACCCACGTTCTTGCTCCATCAAATCAGAATATTGAAAAATGAACCTAAGTGTTCTATTTATACTAGTGGGAATTTTTCCCGGAATAACAAGCAATGTGTCACGGAGTGCATCGCAGAGCACCGCCTCCGTGACACGCCACCGACGCGGACCCTCACTGAAAGTTGGGGGTCCAGGTAATCAGGCTCAACGTGGCACGGCGTGCAACGCGGAGCTAGGCCACCGTTCTTGCACGCCGTTCCACGGACCCAACGCGAACCCTCACTGGAAATTGGGCAAAAATTCCCTATCCAGGCAGAATGCCTCTGCGATGGCAGCGTGACACGGCTCCATTGCGGAGCCTCTTTATTTTGTGCCTTCCAATGCCTTGTCCTTTTCTCACATCCGAGTCCAACCTCGATCTATTCCAACATGCATTTTAGCTTCCCAAAATCACATTTTACCTGCAAAACAATGCTAATCATATTGGTTAGTATAAATTCACATTTTATTACCAATCACATGAGAATGTATAAACATTGATAGATAAACAAGGCTAAAATGACACATTTGAGTATCACTTTGGCATATAAATTTGCCCAAGATCACTTACCCCACACTTAAATCCTTGTTCGTCCTCGAACAACAATCTTACCCCTCATGCAATTTACACCCAAACCTCGCTACTTTTGTTCGACAATTTAGGTTACGGTCATACCGATTATTCAATACAGCAAATCATCAATAAAGCATGCATGGTCCTATCAATGCAATGACCTTCAATACATCAAGACTTCCTAGACTTAAGAATCGACTCTCGATATTGGCGAACTCATGCAAATCAGCTGATCAAGACATCCAACACGAAAATTAATCTTTCATCAAGCATGTGCCCTCACAACACAAGAGCATTTTCCCCTTTTTGATCATATGAACTCACAAAATTTCACGCAGGGGCATAAAAACACAATTTCGCTCTCTCCCGAAAGAATTCACATGCATCATGTCATGACCCATAAGCTTGCCTTTAGTGTATTACTCCACTAATATAAAGAAGTGTGATGTAGGATCACGTAGGACTTTAACAGGTTGTAATGTAAGCTATGGAACTAGTAAATATTGGGCTAGCCAATAATAGCCACTAGTATCCTTAAGCGCCTTTTCAATACATTCCATCAAACTCATGGGCATTGTTTCTTTCTTCATCCTCCCATTCTTGAAGTTTTTCTTTAGTTTGGCCCATCTTATTAAGCACACTTGACACAACAACAAAGATTATTCATGCACCTTCATTATAGTTTATTTATAACAAGTTCACCTTCAACCTTTTCTTTTCTTCCATCACTCTGCTTTTCTTTTCTTTTCACCATTCTCACTCTTTGACACTTTGGGGAAATGATTTTCTCTTCTTAAGCGCTTAAGAGTTTTGGATCAAATTTGCGGCTAATGAAAAGAAGGGATTAAGCTCGGTTTACACTTTTTGACAAAAGAAAAAATTAATTGGCTAAAGTCTCAACGGGCTGACTAGGGTACACAATCAAGGTGGGTACAATAATGAAAAATAGAAACTTTCGGTTAAAAACAAAGAAATGCCTACATCCTTTCCTACAATACACCTCCTTCATTTCGTTTTGTACACACACCAGGCAAGTTCTAGACACTTCACAATGGCATGGAATAACAAAACCTCACGTCACACTTATTGCACATGCTCAATTCAAGATGTATTCACAGACTCTCCAATCAGCTAATTACAGGAATTCAAACATTAAGCCTCAATCACACTGGATCGACTCTATGGCCTAGGTATCTCAACATATTTACAAAGTTGCATGCTTTCATACGAATCACATTTGCATTTTAAATATCATGTAGAACACGCAACCAAAATTCCGCAACCATAAAGTAACTACCAGTTTTGGGATGCAACCCACAAAAGAAAAACAACTGAAAAATAAATGAAAAATCTACTCCTAACGACTACATTTCCCTTAAGACGGTCGTCATCCATCCATCATAAGGAACGGTCACTAACTAGGACTTCGATTCAATGGGACCATTCTCGGTAAAAGAACCGAAAACAAACGCCGAGAAACCCAAGAATTGAAAAAAAAAATTAAAAATATCGATCATTTCGATAAACAAAAATATGTACCAAATCAGCTAGCAACATTCAACATTCAGCAACACACAATAGTTTCACATATAATTACAATACAGGATAACAACATATGTACCAAATCAGCTAGCAACATTCAACATTCAGCAACACACAACAATTTCACATGTAATTACAATACAGGATAACAACTTAACACTCACAAATCACAGGGTCAGAACATTTTGTTCACAGCACAACAACAGATTAGAACATACATAACAGCACAACCAGCAACTAACTACTCCCACCCCACACTTATCTCGAACACTGTCCCCACTGTTCAAAAAAATTAAAATGGCACAAAAATTGGGTGGTGGAACTCCCTGATCAATCAAAATACTCCACTTCTTCATCAGGTGATGCTGCTTCGTCTCCCATGTTTGAATCACCCCCATCGTCATCATCGGACTCCACATGGGAGTCCTCCCGATGTGTCTCCTCGTCTGTGGGGACATCATCATCCGTGGGCTCTACAAATACTGGCCCCACTCGGCATAGAGCCCAGGCATTTTCGCCAAAAGGGTAGTCTAGCTCGAGCTTCCATAGCTCCTCCTCTGTTGCCGGCCTCCCGCCTATCCTCAGCTGGAGCATCTGCATCCCATACATGCGAGCCATATACTGATCATCACGAGCATGTCGCTCGCCTACTGCAAGAACAGGCCCGTGGGTGGTGTCGGGAGCCTTAGTTTTGGTGGCATCTAAGGCCCGCCGCTCCATCTGCGGGATGTAATCAAGGGCCTCTTCCTCAACATCTAGGCCTCTTAGGAATGTGGTGAGTAGCCCACCAAATCTGTAGTTGTGCCCCTGATGCAATCAGGCTCTCTTCATGGAGGAAATAATCACCGCCCCCACGTTGATCTCCAGCCCTTTCATCAGGGCGTACACCAAGCATACATGATCCCGGGTTACATCTGTCATATGTACCCCCGGGATTAGGCAGGAACAGACGATCTTAAGCAATATCCTGGCTTCCTTGTTCATCTATGAATAGGGCAAAGTCTGATGGTAGCCCCTCTCCTTGTGTCTGCTCCATCTAGCTGTCGATCGGGTTCCACACAAGGTGCATCTGATTTCCGCATATGGTGGAGTGATGTTCAGCTATCAAAGCACGTGGGCATCTGTGTCCCGCGCCCCTATGATAGCATTGAGGTGGTGGGGCTCAAAGGTGACTATTTGCCCTCTAATTTTGATGGTGTGACTTCTGAGAGTCGGATTCCAATTGGCATAGAATTCCCGAATCAGGTGCGAGTTGCATTCCTTGGGCTCTTCAAAGATGAAATTGAGCCCAGCTGCCTCGATCCTGTGGACAATCCTAGGGAACTCCTGTGCCAACGGTTCCCGAGCTATGTGTTCCTCGGGGAAGTACTTGCTCTCCTTGTGCTTGGCATACCACTTCTTCCCCTCTTCTGTCACCCACCTGGTTCCGTATTGGCGGCGTTGGCCACGTGGAACCGCTGGTGCTGCTGGGACTACTGTGCCCAGTCTGATTCTCTTTCTTCCGGCGCCAGATGTCGATGCGCCTTTCCCCTTTTCTTGCCTGCTTGCCATTTTTCCTGTCAACACAAACAGACAAGATCAATGTTAAGCCAGTGAGCATTAGCTTCGACTAAGGTCGGGTTAAGCTAGGCTACCCCACACTTAGTCTTTAGCTAAAATTACAACATTATGGCAAGATCATACCTATTTACACAAACAAACAACCAAATATACAACCATGCTTAGTGCATTCGAAGAATTCGACGGTATGTATTCTATGTACTACTCAGACTTCGTACAGCTAACCACAATCATTACCATCAATAACATTTCATCTTATCGCACTTAGCAGGGAGAAACAAAGAAACGAAAACAACAAGAATTTAACTACATGAACCTATATAACTCACCCAATTCTTGCAAATTTCAATGTTCCCCTAACCCGAGAATTCGTTGGTCTTTTAGCATAATAACAACTAGCACATCGACTCATCTCACTCAACATGTACAACCCATCATGAATTTCACTAGTTCACTACATTTTTCCACTTCAAATTAAAAAACAAGCCCTAGCTATGATTGCATCAACAAAAAATCGATTAAATTATGCAATTAACGAGTTCAAGCGATCACAATGATACTCCGAACATCCATCAGCAACAATTCAATTGAATTTACGCTTAATTTCTACTTAGGGAAAGTTTAGCTCACATCACATGCTCAATATCGAAGAAAATCGACAAGAAATGAGATGGAATTGAGGAACATACCTTAAATTTGAAGAATTGAAGAAAACTCAATGAAATCCTTGGCCTATTCCGTGTCACGTTGAAGGGGGATGGTTTTTAGGGAGATTGGTCGCGGAGTGTGTGAGAAATAAGGACAATTGAGGGGGATTCGGAGTTTAAAAGTGGAAAAATCGCGCGGGTCACCCGGCGACCCGGTGTGACCCGTCGCGATATACACAGCAACGTGTCACGGAGTGCATCGCGGAGCACTGCCTCCGTGACACAGAGCTGTCGCGAGGGTGTTCTGGAATTCTTTTAAAATTTCGTATTTATACCTCATCGTGTCATGGAGGGTAACGCGGAGGCCCTCCTCCGTGACACGGAGCTATCACCCTAGCTCACTGTTTTGCCACTTTTTCTTGATTTTCATACCTCGAATTTTCCTTTGCGATTCCTTCTATATTTTCCCTCCGTTCGACTTGAAATTCATTCTACTATAAGAAATTGGTTAGAATTATAGGTTTCACTCAAAATAAAAATAAAAACAAAAATAAAAACTAAAAATTTTGTTGTTAATGAAGAAAATAAAATAAAATGAATAAAAAAAAAATATTCACAATTTACAAAGAAAAATTTCACGGGTTGCCTCCCGTGCAGCGCCTGGTTTACCATCGCGGCTCGACGTCATTCAGCTCAGTTGTCCTCTAGGGTGATGGACGTTTTCTCTTGACCACCGTCCTCCCCCCAGTAGTGCTTACATAGTTCAGGTGGTTTTCCCAATAACTCTCGTGAATCCTTTATCCGCGCATTATCAACTCGATCAATCACATTGATCACCGAGAGTTCCTCGTACACAGTCGGGAGCTTGGAGGCCTTGTACACATCGAACACTTCCACCTTGTCGTGTGCTCGCATGGTTAGCTGCCCCGCAGCTACATCAATCAGCGCTTTTCCAGTCGCCAAGAAAGGACATCCCAAAATAAATGGGACTTCCACGTCTGGTTCAAAATCCAGCACGACGAAATCTACCGAAAACATCAGGGAGCCAACTTGCACCAGAACGTCCTCCACAATACCATCAGGTCTGGCTAAGGACCGATCCGCCAATTGCAAGATCACTGTTGTGGGTCTAGGACTCCCTAGACCCATCTTTTTGAATACCGATGACGGCATCAAATTAATGCTCGCTCCCAAATCACATAACCCGCGAGCTCGGATACTCTGCCCAATAGTGATTTGTATAGTAAAGCTCCCAGGATCTTTGAGCTTTGTGGGCAGTCGGTTTTGTATCCGGGAAGTGCACTCCTCCGTAAGAGCCACCATAGCATACTCAGTCAACCGACATTTGTTTGCCACGATGTCCTTTATATACTTGGCATACTTTGGCACTCCCTGCAAAACATCAACAAGAGGTAAGTTAATATGTACCTGTTTCAGCACCTCCATGAATTTCTTGAAACACGCCTCCTCCTTGTGTTTCTTTAATCGTTGAGGGAACGGGGGTGGTGGTCTTTCTGATTCAGCTTCCTTAGTCTTCCCCCTCTCATCACTTTGCTCCCTCTCGACTTCTGCTGCTCCCGATTGTTGAGGTGGTCTTTCTGGTTCCACCTCTTTCAGTTGCAAACCACTCCTTGTGGTCACCACATTCACCTGCATGGGGTTGGGATCTGTGTCACTCGGAAGTCCTACTCTAGGCCTGGTATTTTGGGCTCCAGCAAATTGCCCAAATTGATATTCAAGTGCCTTGGTAGCTAACTGGTTGTTTTCCACCTCGACTGCCAATTTCACATAGTCAGCCTGCAATTGAGCTTGGTTAGCTATCATCATCTTGAACATCTCCTCAATTCTAGGTGATGGTGGTGGAGGAGGTGCATTATTGTTTCTAAATTGTGCTTGATAATTCTGCTTCCCTCCTTGGTTCCTTTGCACACCCTGACTCGAACTTTTCCCCTGATGGTTGTTGCTACCCCAAGAGAAATTCGGATGATTCCTCCAATTGGAATTGTAGCTGTTGACATACTGTTGGTGGTTGTTCCTTTGTACATTTCCCACAAAGTTCACCGAGTCAGGATTTGCTCCACAACACTCAGCTGAGTGCTCACTGCTCCCGTACACTTCGCACCAAATCTACTGCACTGCATTCACTGGGGCTTGAGGCTGGTTTATTGTCATGTTACTGAAGTGGGTGTTGAGTTGATTCTGTAAGGCAGCTATCTGTGCAGCAATAGCTGTAAAACCATCCACTTCTAGAACTCCTGATGCTTTCCTTGTCCCTCCTCTTGATGAATCAGCATTCCACTCCGGATTGCCGTGCGAAATACGGTTCAACAAGGTATACAACTCCTCATAAGTTTTCTCCAGCGCATGTCCCCCAGCTGCTGAGTCTAGCAATATTTTTGTATGGGGTTCCAAACCCTCTATAAAAGTGTGCACCAGCACATCATTGGATTGATGATGATGAGGACAATCCCGAAACATGGACTTGAATCTCTCCCAAGCCTGATATAGATTCTCTCCCTCTCTCTGTTTGAAACTTAGAATTTGACTTCTAAGTCTTGCTGTTTTACCAGAGGGAAAAAATCATATCAAGAATTTCCTTGCAAGATCATCCCACGTCGAAATAGAATTAGGTGGCTCAGCTTTCAACCACCTCTTGGCTTCTCCCAATAGTGAAAATGGGAACAATGTAAGCCGGACATAATCTGATGACACTCCAGCGGGGATGTAAGTGTCACTTATCTCCAAGAAATTTTGGAGATGCTGCTGTGGATCTTCATGAGGGAGACCTGTAAACTGCCTGCTAGTGTGCAACAATTGCACCATGTTTTGTTTAAGCTCTAACCTCCCTCCTGGCTTAGGTTTGCGGATGCTAGATGTGACATTATTAGCATGTGGGATTGCCACCTCGCGAACCGGCTGAGCTGCTACTTCTTCGGGCACTAACATTGCCCATACTACTGGTGGATTCTGTTGTTGCTCCATGAATGTTTGTCTGAGCAACTGCAACTTTCTTTCTAGAGCTGCTCTCCGCTGACGATGAAATAATCTTTCTGGCTCTAAATACGAGTCCACCAGCTCATTGTCTCTTGCCATTGTTCAACAGAGATTAAATCTGCAAAATACAGGCTAAGACCAAGTTGTCAACACTAATAAAATAAAAATATAGTAAATTAACACTTAAGAAAATTTCACCAATTGCCAGTCCCCGGCAACGGCGCCAAAAACTTGTTCGGTCGTTTGTTATATGGGTATATAACTACACGCAAGTGCACGTGGTCGAACAAGTAGTAAAGTGGCTCAAGTAAGCCAAGTATCAATCCCACAGGGACTGGGATAAGGTAACAATTAATCAAGTGTTACTATATTTTCAGTTTAACAATGAAGACAACAGTGTAACCAAGAGTTTGATATTTTTGGATTTTAATTTTTATGCTAAGTCTAAAACGATTATCTAATGTGAGTCTGAACTATGAATGTGAGCATGCTGAGGTTAAATGAACATGTGAAGAAATCAATTATCAATATAATTTGGTTAACCTTTCCTCCGGTTGCTAGTCAAGAACTAATGCCAATGGATTAAAACTCTCGTATTTAACCCAACTTAAGAATCATGAACCCTCCACCTACATTTCTGTGTTTAAACGAAAATTCATGTTCTAGCCATACAAACCCGGTTCCTAAATTGACTAATACGACTTTCAGGTATATTTCTATCCTGAAGGTAAATCAATTCTCAATTTTCCCAAACTAAGAAAGGATCATATCCTATTAATTCACAACTTTCCAACTTCTTGCTCTCTCGAGTGAAACCGGACTTTTTAGATATACATTAACGTAGGCCACACATTAATGCAGTAAGAACAAGAATCAATAGAACAACCATGGAAGAATAGATGAAAAACCAAAGAATCAATAATCACATTTCATTACAATTGTTCTTAACCTCAGCAAGAAGAGGAATTAGCCACTCATTTGTGGATTAAACATCGTTAAATGAGTGTTAAACATACAAGCAATTGAATTCAAGGAGAAAGAAAGAGAGAAAAACCCTAATAATTTTGTCCCCTCAACTGCCTGTAACCCACGTTCTTGCTCCACCAAGTCAGAATATTGAAAAATGAACCTAAGTGTTCTATTTATACTAGTGGAAATTTTTCCCAGAATAACAAGCAAAGTGTCACGGAGTGCATCGCGGAGCACTGCCTCCAGGACACGCCACCGACGCGGACTCTCACTGGAAGTTGGGGGTCCAGGTAATCAGGCTCAACGTGGCACGGCGTGCAACGCGGAGCTAGGCCACCGTGTCACGGACCCAACGCGAACCCTCACTGGAAATTGGGCAAAAATTCCCTATCCAGGCAGAATGCCTCCGCGATGGCAGCGTGACACAGCTCCATCGCGGAGCCTCTTTATTTTGTGCCTTCCAATGCCTTGTCCTTTGCTCACATCCGAGTCCAACCCCGATCTATTCCAACATGTATTTTATCTTCCCAAAATCACATTTTACCTGCTAAACAATGCTAATCATGTTGGTTAGTATAAATTCACATTTTATTACCAATCACATGAGAATGTATAAACATTGATAGATAAACAAGGCTAAATTGACACATTTGAGTATCACTTGGGCATATAAATTTGCCCAAGTTCAATAAAATTACAAGTCTAAACTAACAACGACAACTAAACATGGTAACGTACTCCTAACATACTTTATTGGGATTCATACTGGATTATTATGCTGAAGAAACTAACTTGCCGAAAGAAAATGCCTTAACATACCTCGATCACTATTTACCGATTAACTGGCAAGTTTCGGATCGTGTTCAAATGCCCTTCTCAACTGAAATCGTGTTATTGAAAAGATAAGACTAGTTTTAAAACTAAACTCGGCAAAAAAGAAAACTTTATATATAAATATTAACTATATTCCAATTTCACAGAACACGATCGAAACCTTGTAATTTCTCGAAAATATGGAAGGGAGAAATGCTTACTTGAAGCTTGGGATCGTATTGACACTAGTGTGGAGAAATTCCCACAACTTGGCTCGGCGGGACCACGATTCGCCGGGCGAATTTCACGAAACTAACTCTGTAGAAATATTCCATGCAACCTTATACTTCGATACCCGAAGTTAATTTGAATTTGCACGGTGTTTAGCAGCGTGATAGGATAGAAATTATAATTCTCCTTAGTCTCTTAACTCTACTGGTCGAGATATATATGAAAGATAACATAAATTATAAGGGTGAGGCCTATATATACTTGAAGCAGCAACCAAGGCAATGTGGCACGCTGGCCAACACGTCATTTATGCTCCGTGCCACGTTGGAATAACACGTAGGAGCAGCTCCGTGCCACTTTGCCCCTTTGGGCAGCTTAGTTCGGCCTCCTCTCGCGAAAACCCAACTTGGCACTCGTTTGGCCTTTCTCCGGGCTCTTTCCTTGTACACATGACACTCTAAAACTCTCAACCAACATGCGAATAGGCCGACTAAATGCTAGAAACATACGGGGTGTAACATCCTCCCCCCCTTAAGAACATTCGTCCACGAATGTTAACTTCTACTTGCACGAACCTTAACCTTGCAATTACTTATTCTGAAAAACATTCGGCAGAGTCTCCCCTGTAATATGGACTATCCAGAAACCCTAAAACGCAGAAAAGTCCAATACAGGTACTCCACACAATACTATGGAATTCATTCCACAATAGACTGAAGCCAACTATTCCACATATAGATGTATATAATGCAACTTATTAAACAACAATAACAACATACCTCTGGCTGCACAATCTGACTAAGTCTGAAATATCTGAGCATATATGGTTTTCATATCATCTCCTGCCTCCCAGGTCATCTCCTCTCGATTCTTATTTCTCCATAACACTTTAACAGAAGCAATATCTTTAGTTCTCAGTCTACGGATCTGCCGGTCTAGTATGGCTACTGAAGCTTCTTCATAAGCTAACTCCTCAGTGACTTGGACGTCTTTGACTGGAACAATCCGGGAGGGATCTCCTATACACTTCCTCAGCATTGATACCTGAAAAATTGGGTGAACAAATTCTAATTTTGGAGGTAAATTCAATTCATAAGCCACCTGGCCTATCCTTTGGCGAGTCTGATAAGGCACAATAAATCTCAGGTTGAGCTTGCCTTTCTTAACGAATCTCATCACACCCTTCATTAGTGAAACCTTCAGGAATACCCAGTCGCCCACATTAAATTCTAGGTTTCTTCATCGTACATCGGCATAAGATTTCTGGCGGCTCTAAGCTGTAAACTGCGCTCCTCTGTCAGAGATGATTAACTTCCGTCCCCAGGCCTCTCTAAAAAGATTGCCAAAACATAGCTGTAAACTGCGCTCCTCTGTCAGAGATGATTGATAATGGAACACCATGCAATCTAACTATTTCTCTAATATATAGCTCAACATAATCTTCGGCTGAAAAGGTAGCCTTTACTGGCAGAAAGTGAGCTGATTTTGTCAACCGGTCAACGATTACCCAGATAGAATCATATTTATTCCTGGTGCGAGGTAACCCTGCTACAAAATCCATATTAACTGCCTCCTATTTCCATAAAGGCACGGCTATATCCTGGGTCAGTCCGCTTGGTTTCTGATGTTCAGTTTTCACCTGTTGGCAAATGGGACATTGAGCTATCCCTTTTTTAATTCCCAGTCACTAGTAAATCACTTTTATATCATGGTACATCTTTGTCGAACCTGGATGGAGAGAGTAATGGGCATAGTGTACCTCGCCCATAATTTGCTGGCGAAGCCCTGCCACGTCTAGAACACAAAGGCAATCCCTATATTTCAAAACTCCGTCCTCGGTTACCTGGAAATCTGTCACTTCCCCTCGCTGGACCCTATTTCTGAGCTGAATCAGGCTAGGATCTTCATACCGCCATTCTTTCACTTCCACAACCAATGATGACACTGCGGTATTCTGGATTACCGCTCCATTGTCTCCTGATTCTACTATAAGAATGGCTAAACTAGCTAGCTAATGCAATTCTCGGGCCAATTCCCGCTGCTCAGGCTGTAAATATGTCAGGCTTCCCATGGATTTGCGGCTAAGGGCATCTTCTACAACATTGGCCCTTCTTGGGTGATATAAAATATTCACATCATAATCCTTTAACAGCTCCAACCAGTGACGCTGCCGTAGATTCAACTCTTTCTGGGTGAAAATATACTGCAAGCTTTTGTGATCAGTGAAAATATCTACATGGACGCCATACAGGTAATGTCTCCATATTTTTGAGGCATGAATTACCACGGCTAATTCCAGGTCATGGATAGGGTAGTTCTTCTCATGCTTCCTCAGCTGCCTGGAAGCATAGGAAATTACCTTACCATGGTGCATCAAAACACATCCTAACCCAACACCCGAAGGGTCACAATAGACTGCATAGCCCTATGTTCCTTCTGGTAATGCTAGCACCAGTGCCGATGTCAATCTGTCTTTCAGTTCCTGAAAGCTCTGCTCACATGCCTCAGTCCAATGGAATTTTGCTGCCTTCTGCGTCAGTTTGGTTAAAGGTGTTGCTAAAGTGGAAAATCCTTCCACAAACGTTCTATAATATCCAGCTAACCCCAGAAAACTACGCACTTCAATTGGAGTGGTAGGTCTAGGCCATGTTTTCACTGCCTCTATCTTCTGCGCATCTACCTGTATACCAGCATCTGACACAATATGGCCCAAGAAGACTACTGAATTCAACCAAAATTCACATTTAGAAAAATTTACATATAACTGGCGATCTCTGAGAATTTGGAGCATTGTCCGTAGGTGATCCTGGTGATCTGCCTCTGAGCACGAATACACCAGAATATCATCGATAAATACTATCATGAACAAGCCCAGATAGGGTCTGAAAATGTTGTTCATCAGGTCCATAAACACTATTGGGTCATTTGTCAGTCCGAAGGACATGACTAGAAATTCAAAGTGGCCATATCTGGTCCTGAAGGCAGTCTTTGGAATATCTCTTTCACGAACCTGGACTTGATGATATCTTGATCTTAAGTCAATCTTTGAAAAATACCTCGCTCCCTGTAGCTGATCAAACAAATCGTCTATTTTGGGAAGCGGGTACTTATTATTGATAGTGACTTTATTCAGTTGCCAATAATCTATACACATACGGAGGGAGCCGTCCTTCTTCCTTACGAACAGAACTGGTGCACCCCATGGTGAGGTACTCGACTTGATAAAGCCCTTGTCTAAAATCCTTCAGTTGTTCCTTTAGTTCTCTGAGTTTAGTAGGAGCCATCCGATATGGAGGAATAGATATAGGCTGAGTGTCTGGTAATAGATCGATTGCAAAATCAATTTCCCTTTCTGGGGGAATACCAGGAAGCTCATCTGAAAATACATCGGGAAATTCATTAACCACTGCGACAGACTGAAGGGTCAGAGGCTCTACCCGAACATCCTGAACTCTGACAATATGATAAATGCACCCTTTTGCTATCAATTTTCTAGCCCGAAGATAGGAAATAAACCTACTTCATGGCGTGGCTGTACTACCTTTTCACTCCCATACTTCCTCCCCTGGAAAGTGAAATCGGACAATCTTGGTCCAACATTCGACATTGGCATAGCATGGGGCTAGCCAATCCATACCCATAATAGCATCAAAATCAACCATTTATAGTTCTATCAAATCTGTTGTAGTCTGACGACTGGCAATCTCTACTGTACACTCCTGATAGACCCTTTTGTTTATAATAGAGTCACCAACGGGTGTAGACACTAAGAAAGTTTGCCGAAGCAATTCCGGCATAATGCCAAACTTCTGAGCCACTAACGGTGTAACATAGGACAAGGTGGATCCTGGATCTATCAACACATAAGCAGGATGAGAGAAAATGTTCAACATACCTGTCACAACATCTAGTGATGACTCTGACTCCTGTCGCCTTGGTAGTGCATAAGTACGGTTTGGGCCGGCACCTGAACTGGAGGCCCCTGATCTGCCTCGGCCTCTACCAACTGAAACTAAGGGCCTACACGCTGTCGAGGATGTTGGAGCTCGTGATCTTGCTGAGGACCTATTCTGTCGATCCCGGTCACCCTGACCTCTAGTTGGATAATTCCTCATCTGATGACCCTCCTGTCCACAAATGTAATATGTTGTGGAGCCATACCTGCATGCTCCAAAGTGGCGTCGACTGCAAATAGGGAAAAGTGGTATTGTAAACCCACTCTGCTCCACCCTCCTCTGTTGTTGTGAACCTACTGCTTGCAAACCTCCGTCGGGCTCTGGCTGCCCTCGGCGACTAGACCTACTTCTCTGCCACTGTGGTGGAGGCCGGGGTCTAGGCGGCCTATCCGATAACTGTGGCCTAGGTCCTCCCCGGGACTCCTCCTATAATTGCTCCGATCTGTCCCTGCGACGTTGCTCCTGACTTGTCCTCCTAATCTCCCGTTGTCGCTGTCTGATACCCTCAATATTCTGAGCAAAAGCCTGTACATGGGTGATATCCATATCCTCTCGCAGTGTGGCTGTAATGAAAGTCTCAACATATTCCGGGTTCAGCCCCATAATAAAGCGGTGTACCCTAGCTGGCATTGTGTCCACAAAGGCTGGCGCATATCGAGCCAAGGAATCAAACCACATGGCATATTCTCGAACACTCATCAACCCCTGCTCCAAGTGTAGGAACTGATCAACCCGGGCCTGTCAAATCTCCCGTGGTAGGTAATGATTCAAGAAAGCCTCTAAGAAGCTGGGTCAGGTCGGAGGGGAAACATCTCTGCCTCGGGACCTCTCCCAACTCTCATACCAAAGTACGACGATGTCCCGTAGCCGGAATACCGCCAACTCAACTGACTCTGCGGGTTTATCATGCATCACCCTAAAAATCCTCTGCATCTGGTCCAAGAAGTCTTGAGGATCCTCGGTCTGACCTGTCCCTGTGAATTGCGGGGGACTTAGTGCTAGGAACTCTTGGACCCTCGAACTATCAGGCCCTCCTAATGACTCTGCAACTGTAGATGGCACTGACTGGCGGTGAGCAGCCATCATCTGTGCTAGCATAACCACCGCGCTCCTGACCTCCTTGTCGGATAGTGCAGGTACAGAAACTGCCGGAGGTGGTGCCGTCACATAGGCCGTCCCAAGCGGCTCCTGACGTGGTGGAGACTGCTGGGGAGGTCGAGATGATACCTCCTATCATCTTCAGATCAGGTCGATTCTGACCGAGGCTGAGGCACCCTACTGGTGCCCTCTCCCGTTGCTGCATCTAACCTCCTGCCTGTCGTAGGGTGTCACTGATCCGACATTTCTCTGTAAACAAAAGAGTATAATGAGCTTAGGGACTCAACCCTATACTGTACCGCTCTATAGCACGATTGAATAAGAAGAAAAAGTAATTATCCTATCATGCCTTGAAGCCTCCTGCCTATAGTATGTGGTACACAACACATCTATAGACAAGACTCTACTTAGCACGACTTGAAGACTCCCTGGGATATGACCTGCTCTGATACCAAGTTTGTCAAGCCCCACCTTGGGAGGCATGACTGATACCTGGTGCCCTACTAGGACCTGAACTGCTGAGCTGACTGAGCCTAAGCACTTCTGATGCAGGGCTAACTCTAACTCTAGAATTAAGAAAACAACGGGCTATATAACGGCTGTAAATATAACCCCCGGCCAACAAGGCCTATAGCCACCTGTACAAATAAACAGCTAACCAGAGACAAACAATTATAAGGAGTCCTATGTGGGCCGACAAGGCCACCATGATATCTAGTTATAACTGGAAAGTAAAAGCCAATGCTAAACTGAGCTATGACCGACAAGAACACCAGTGAACAACTAAGTAAGACCCCACACAGCCAACATACATAATCTAAAACACATATGGGCCCCACACGGCCGATATCATCTAACCACAGGTAAGTAATGCAATCTGCAAGCCTCTAGGAGTAATAATATGGTCGAGATAGGGCCCCGGCCTACCCATACTGTACAAACAAAAAGGAGTAAACCTCTATCACACAAGCTCCGGAAGAAAGGAGCTGATGGCTCTATGCGGCTGACTGGAAATACGAGGGACCTACTCCTCATCTATCTATACCTGCAGGAAAGTAATGCAGCGACCTAGAAGAGGGCATCAGTACCACAGGTACTGAATATGTAAAACAGTAACTTTAAATAACTAAAATTAAGGAAATAGAACTGACAATAACTGAAGTAAAGGGAACGGACTGAAAATGACTGAAGTAGTGAAATCAGGGCTAAACATAACTGTAATAAGGAGGGTAGGGGTCATACCTGACAAACGAGGCATCCTACTATCTAACTATCAGTAACTAAAGAAACATAAACCTTACCTGGCCCCCATAAGCCAGAAGGTACAATCAGCACAGAACAACCCACCTGGGCCCCCATTAGCCCTAGTGAGTACACCTTAATCTATATACCGCTATCCAGGTCATACTGAGTCAACTACCAGCTATAAGCATCTTACCGATCCCCTGGGTCAGTAACTAGGACTATAGTTGTGTCTGAGTCTAGAGGACTCCTGATATCTACTCCCTAGGCGTAAACGCTCGGCGGGGTGTGTATAAGGGAAACCAAGGCAAATATGAGGATCCGGCTCCCCATCTTCGTCCCTTGCGGAGGGCATGCCGCTCCGTAGAGCGATGTATCCTCGCCCCTGGCGGGCAAGTCGACACAGCTATTAACCTTGGGGCGGTCACGGAAGATATACAGGTATAATTCATCCCAAAACAATACAATTACAAATATCAACTAACAACGATAACTAAATATGGTAACATACTCCTGACATACTTTATTGGGATTCATACTGGATTATTATGCTGAAGAAACTAATTTGCCGAAAGAAAATGCCTTAACATACCTCGATCGTTGTTTACTGATTAACTGGCAAGTTTTGGCTCGTGTTCAGCTGCCCTTCTCAACTGAAATCGTGTTACTGAAAAGATAGGACTAGTTTTAACACTAAACTCAGCAAAGAGGAAAACTTTATATATAAATATTAACTATATTCCAATTTTACGGAACACGGTCGAAACCTCAATATTTCTCGAGAATCTAGAAGGGAGTAATGCTTACTTTAAGCCTGGGATCAGAAAGAAACTAGTTTGGAGCAATTCCCACAACTTTGGCTCGGCGAGACGAAGATTCGTCGGGAGAATTTCACGAAACTAACTCCTTAGAAATGCTCCCTGCAGCCTTATACTTCGATACCCGAAGTTAATTTGAATTTGGATGGCGTTTAGCGGCGTAATCGGATGGAAATTATAATTCTCCTTCTTCTCTTAACTCTACTGGTCGAGATATATATGAAAGATAACATAAATTCTAAGGGTGAGAACTATATATACTTGAAGAAGCAACCAAGGCAACGTAGCTCGCTTGCCAACGTGCCATTTCTGCTCCGTGCCATGTTGGGTAACGTGGAGGAGCAGCTTCATGCCACTTTGCCCCTCTAGGAAGCTTGGTTCAGCCTCCTCTCGCGAAATCCCAACTTGGCACTCGTTCGGCCTTTCCCCGGGCTCTTTCCTCGTACATATGGCACTCTAAAACTCTCAACCAACATGCGAATAGGACAACTAAATGCTAGAAACTTACGAGGTGTAACACGCAGATTACAATCCATGAGCCGCAATTTGATTTCATCATTTGTTCTACAAAGTCCAGAACCTGTTAGTGATGGAACCGACGGATCACCGGTTGCTGTCCACGAGCCACTGATTGCAGTTTCTCATCAAGCGAGTGGTTGCCTGCAGTTGACTGGTGTTTCGCTGGTGTCCTCCGGTGGAGCGCTAGTTTCACCTGAATTTACATCCTTTTTACTCCAATTCATGCTCCTTCTCTTCAATTTAGATACTTGCACATAAAAAGGCAAAAAGGGAATAAAATTCAACTAGAAGACTTGAAAACTAAGTTAAATCCCATGCTTAAGAGCCTAATGAATTGGTAAATTACCAACTCATCAGGTGGTAGTCAGTATAAAATGAAATATCAATCCTACATGTCCCTTAGTTGACATTACAACCAAGAAAAGTCATTGTGATATTGATCTCTTGAAGCAATTAGGTAGTCTTAATTTACATAAAGAGCAAGCCTATGGTATGAGTACATATGTGTATTACATCATTTGTGAGTGCGAGTGTTCCATAGTTAATGTGTTTCATGTCTTTACATTGATGAATTTGAGAGAGGAACATCACTAAAAAAGAGGAGCACAAGAGGTCTAATTTAGTGTACTACTTGTTAAATGTGTCACAATTAATCATGTTGGCCCTTTGTGTTGAAAAGATGAGTCATTTATATAGGTTGTATGTTCTTGATTGTGAATCCTCATGGGATCCAAGTTGAAATAGATAAATTGAACAAGTATGATCGTCCCTTGTTGGGATGTACTAAAACAGAATCAAGATTCTATTTTATCTAGTTCACTTATAAGATTTAATAGTATGGAGGATTGTTGTATGATGATAAACCACTCTACGAGTGATCCATTCAAGTTGGTGGAGTATGAGTTGATAGAGGTGTCAAGTGTGATGGTGAAACATGAGTTTAGCTGTGTTTTATGGATTGTTCGAAGACAAATAATGGTTTAAGTGTGGAGTGGTAATGTTGGGCATATTTTTATGCCCATTTGCCATGATTTTGCCCATATTTGATCATGTTTTGAGTTCATAATCCCTTAATTTATGCGTAAGTTCATGTATGTATGTGTTTTATGTGCTAACAAATAATTTGAGTTGATTTGAGTTGGAAACTAAGCCAAATGGGCTCAAAATGATGCAAGAAATGAATATTTAAGGAGCTGAGGGGTTTGGTGCTATGGCTGGCGCCCCCCACCAAGTCCCAAACTTCTGAGAACAAAAACTTCAATCTGGCCCTCAAACATTAGAGAAATTGCACTTCATAAACTTAGCAAGATGAGTGGCGCACAACACTAGAGGTGTCCAGACTTAGAGAAATTTGACGAACACCTTGGTGATATAGAGGGGGCAGCATGCCAGGCCTTGTCAAGAGATGAAAATATTGGGAATTTGACTATGTCTGTGGAAAGATACATAGGGAGGCACGTCAGGGTTATTCCGGGGTAGAAAATGCTGATTTTAAAGCCAAGTTTTAAAGGGAAGAAGCGTCATTTGAAGGCTCATCTATAAATAAAGGCGTTAGGTCATTTGTTAAGTAGTTTTGGACTTCTTGGAGCAGTCTTTACTCTTTTTTACATTCCGTAGTTCGTTTATGAATGCTACTAAGCCGTTTCGAAGGAGGACACAGTTCTACAACTAGGTTTTCTATTATTTATTTTGTATTTCCATATGATGATGACTAAATATTTATTATTCCACTTGTCTATGAGTGGATAAACTCATATACTAGGGTTGTGTCCATGGTGAATAATTGATTGCTTGAAAGACTAATTGAAGTTGCTTTTGATTCTTCAATTATGGTTGTTTATATTTATTAGTGTTAATTTATTATTTATAAGATTGATCACCTTGTAAGTAATCTGTTGGCTTTCGATTGAACTTGGAAAAGGGAATTGAAAGGGTTAAAAAGAAATACAGAATGGGAATTGAAAGACCCTTGAACCCATTAGTGATAAGATAGAAGTTGTTGTTGAGGATAGGGATATACCTTTCAACCCCATTTAGTTGAAGTACAAGTAGGCATAACCGTTGTTTCATGATTCTCTTGCAACCATTGGGATATAATCATTAGGGATCATGAAATAGTTCTTGTACAGTAGAGGTAGTGGAAAGAAATAGGATAGTAACTTGCAACTAACAACCATAGGAAGAATCACACTAGTTTAATTACATCTGGAAAACTCAACTTGAAACTAACTAAGTTCCATTCCCCTAGTCTTTCACCATTATTGAAATACAAACAAGCTTGCATTTGTCTTAGTTAATTTTATATTTAAAGTTTTAGTAGTTTAATTTTCCAAACCAATCTTTATTTTACTTGTTTTGTAGATTAGTGAAATTAAAGTGACAACCTTATAAATGACTAAATTAACAAGTCCCTTGGGTATGATATCCGGACTTTAAAATACAATATTACTTGATGACCACGTGCACCTGCATGCGCTTAGGAGACATCATCTTGCATACTCAGTGCATTTTAGGTACTGACCACATACTTTATGTTGTATCATCTCATGATACAGGTTAAGACGATTAGACTCAGTTTAGTCGTTAGCCCAGGTCTCACTGCTTATTCCAGTTCCCATCATTGGTGAATCCTCATCCTTCAAGGACCTTCAGTTAGTGATGAGTTATGTTACTTTCAGTTTCAGACTTTAGTGAGCTAGTTGGGGATATTGTCCCATCAGCTCCTCAGATATGTTAGAGGCTTATTAGACAATATGTAGCATTTTAGATTTGTTGATGTTGACTCTGCTATGATTAATATGTATCCAGACTTTCACTTATTCATGGTTAGTTTATCAGTTTCCCCTTGATGTATTCCTTCTAACCGCTATGTTCATGCCATGGGTCGACTTGGAGCCATTTGTGGTTAGGTTCCGTGTCTTAATACGGGGTCTCAACTCGGGTCATGATAGCCTTAGTTATAGTCGTGGAACGACATTCATATGTTGCCTCCCATGCAGTGCCTAATTTAGTGTCGCGTCATGACTATGGTCACTTTCATTCCTTCATCCGAGTGAAATGATGACCAAAATCACAATTTATTGAACTTTCATGCAGCTCCCACTGCTCAACTAACTGATTGCATACTCCATGTTCTACTGCCAGCTTAAATGTGAAGTCCTCATAGTGAGGAGGCATCCTTGCAGCTCCAAACACCTCAAAAATTGCTTCTTGGCCATCCACCTTCACAGACATCTTGCCTGTCTCTACCTGTATGACAACATCAGTGGTGGATAAAAATCCTCTCCCCAAAATGAGGGGAACTGCTGCATCAACTTCATAATCTAGGATTTTTACTTCTACCAGAAGGATGAAAGGTCCCACCTTTATCAAGACGTCCTCAATTACTCCATCTAGGTAGGTAAGAGATCGGTCTGCAAGGTGCAGAGTCACTGTGGTAGGACGTGGTTCATCTATCCCCAAAGTTTTGAATAGGGATACTAGCATCAAATTGATGCTCCCACCCAAATCACATAAGGATGAAGCAACTTCCTTATCTCCAATCACCACTGGAAGGGTGAAGCTCCTAGAGTCCTTCAGCTTTTTAGGAATTTTGTTTTGAACCCGAGAACTGCACTTTTCTGTGAGAGCCATAGTTTTAAATTTTGTTAACCTCCTCTTATTGTCCACAATGTTCTTTAGGTACTTAGCATTCTTTGGAACTTCCTGTAGAAGCTCCACCAAGGAATGTTAACATGTACCTGCTTCAACAAGTCAAGAAACTTCTTGCAAGTTGTGTCCTCCATCTTCTCTTCAAACCTCTGTGGGAATGGCGGCGGTGATCTAGCTACTACAACTTTTGGTTGCCAGTTTCTTGACTCACTAACCTAACTCTTGGACTTCTCAACCTACTCATCATCACCCTTGTTTTCTTTGGGGGTCACCTCACCCAGCTCTTTACCACTGTGCAAAGAGATTGTTCTCACATTTTCCTTAGGGTTCTTCTTAGTGTTACTCTGAAGTGCCCCTTTCGGTCTGTTTGTCTGCTGCAGGGCCAGTTGCCCCATATGTATTTCAAGATCATGGATGGACTTCTGCAACTCATTCACCACCTGAGTTTGTTGCACCATCCATTACTTTATTGTCTTCTCAAGAGAACTTCTCTGTTGCTGGCCCTGAGGGCTTGGATAATTATTCAAGGGCCTCTAGAAATTCTAATTCCCTCCCCATGAGGGATTTTCTACATTTTGGTACCCTTGATTATAGCTATCACCTGCACAACCTCCACCACAACCTTGTTATCCCACAAAAATTACAAATTTGGGGTTAAGTGAAGTTGAATATGCATGTCCTTCTCCACATGCCTCGCAAGATGGTGGTGGAGTCTGCACCTGATGTACTTGCTGTACTTGGCTTCCTGCTAGTGTAGTCACAAGTTTGATAATTACATTCACCAGCTGGTTAATGTCTGCTCTGATTACTTCAACACCATCCACTTCAAGTTTCCCTAGCACCTTAGCTTCAGTGAATCCTCTGCCTGAGTCTTGGTAATCCTGACTCCCCACTGACATAAGGTTCAAAAGAGCCTCAATTTCATCATAGCTCTTGGAAAAGATTTGTCCCTATACGGTAGCATCAAGTAGGAGCTTTGATTCGGGCTTCATACCCTCTATAAAGTTGTGCCCAATTATCTCCTTAGGCTGCATGTGGTGTGGACAATCTCTCAAATAGCCCTTGTAACATTCCCACGCCTAAGCTAAGGTTTCACCTTCTTTTTGCACAAACCTAGATATCTTCCCTCTCAACTCCTTGGTTCTCCTTGAAGAGAAAAACTTGTAGATGAATTTTTGGAAAGAGCCTCCCATATGGTGTTGGAACCTACTGGCTCATTTTGAAGCCACTCCTTGGCTTCACCAATCAGTGAGAACGGAAACAATGTTAGTTTAACATGTTCATTTGACACATTCTGGTAGTGGAAATTCTCACTCACCTCCATAAACGTCATCAGATGCCTGTGGGGATCCTCGAGCGCCTTGACCTGATATTGGCAAGTGTTTTGGAGAAACCACACGGTCCTTTCCTTTAGCTTAAAGTTACCAGAGATGGCTGGTTTGACGATCGCTTTCGAAGCGTTGTCCAAGTTCGGCCAAGCAAAGTTCAACACTGGAAATCTCTCATGATTCTTGCCCGGCGCCTGCTCATTATTCTCCATGATTAACCTTTGGAAGGTTCTCTTAATTTCAGCATCAAGAGAAGCCAAAAGTGATTCCTGACTTGTCGTACTTGGAATACACTAAGCACACAACCCTGTAAACTTCAGAAAAACAAAGAAACAAACGTAAAATATAGAATAGGGAATAAAATCCTAACCTACTAATAATCAAAAAATAGATAAGTCCCCGACAACAGCACCAAAAACTTGATATCACCCAAACGCACGAAAACATATGTGGTCTTCAAGTAATATAGGACCGGAAGCCCCAATTATCGTACCCACAGAGACTTGTCAGTTTAATTGTTCAAGGTTATTTCTTATTTCGCTATTATATCAAACAATTGAAAAGGGGAATGGTTTAGAGAATTAAACTACTAACACTTTAAATGTAAAATTAACTAAAGCGGTTGTAAACTTAGTTTTACTTCAGATGATGGTGAAAATCTAGGAAAATGGCACTTTGAAGTTTCAGGTTGAGTTTTCAAGAAGTGATTACACTAGAACAATTCTTCCTATGGTTACTAGTTGTAAGTTACTATCCCATTCCTTGCAACTATCCCTATAGTCCAAGAACTATTTCATGAACCCTAATACCTATATCCCAGTGGTCGCAAGAGAAACATGAAATGATAGTTATGCCTACTTGTATTTCAACTAAACAGGATTGAAAGGTATATCCTTATCCTAAACAACAACTTCTATCCTCTCACACAATTGGTTCAAGGGTCTTTGACCTGTTTTGTATTAACCTTTAACCTTTTTTATTCCCTTTTCCAAGTTCAATCGAAAGCCAAAAAGTTTACTTACAAGGTGATTTGTCTCATAAATAAGCAATTAAAACAAGTAAATACAAATAATAATTAAAGAAGAATCAAATCTGGATTAAATTAGTCTTTCAAATAATCAACCATCCACCATGGCCAAAACTCTAAGAGTATGAGTTTAGCCACTCATAGACAAGTGGAAAAACCAATACTTAATCATCATCATTAATAAGTAAGACAATATAGAAAAGTAGAAACCTAGTGTAGAACTTTTCGTCCTTCCAAACGACTTACAAGCCTCCACAAATGTAATATAGAACTAAAAAGTGATCAAAAGATGCCTAACAAATTACCTAGAGGCTATATTTATAGTTGAGCCTTCAAATAACGCTTATGCCCTCCAACACTTCCCTTTAAAATCAGCAATTTCAGCCCTAGAATAGGTCTGGCGCGTTGCCCCACCTATAGCCCCAATTTAGGCTCAAGTTTTCTCTAAAGTTTGGCTCCGGGCGCGCCGCACCATCCATGTCATGAAGGAGTTAACCAAATTTCCACTCTTCTAGATCATTTGGGTGCCCCGCGCCACCTATCTCACCAGAGTGTGGGTCAATTTTTTTGGCTCTAGAACCCACCTGGCATGCTGCCCCCTCTATAGCACCAGAATTTTGTGAAATTTCCCTAAGTATGGAATGCTTCTTGGGCTCCGCTCATCTCATCTCACCAAAGTGTTGAATGAAACATCTCCTAAGTTTAATACATGGCTTGGGGTGCCAACCATAGCCCCAAATTTGTTGCACATTTCGTTGAAGTTTGGGACTTGGTGCAAGGCGCCAGCCATAGCCCCATATCCTTCTTCTCAGCTTCTTAATTCTTCACACCTTGGTCTAATATGGGTCCTTTTTCCTTGGTTTCCTTATCAAAACATCTTAAATAATTTGTTAGCATAAAAAACACACAAACACATGAATTTATCAATTTTCTAAGGATTATGAACTCAAAATAAGGTAGATGGGCAAAAATATGGCAAATGAGCATAGAAATATGCCAAAAATCAATATGCAAATGACATATTTTCAACTTCCAAGTTAGCATAATGAATTACATTTATGTATCCTTAGTAACGTATACGAGGCATACAATAATAAAAAGTGTTTTTTACCATGCGAGGAATTAAAATTGCCTATTCTTATTTCCATTTGTAATGGTTAAGAGAAAATTGATATTGATGCTATTTGTTGAAATCTCAATTGGTTCAAGCGCAAGATGAAAAGTAGAAAATTCTACCTATGGATGATCAAGTATGTGAAAGTCAAAAGGTCGATTTGTCTCAATTTTATCACAGTTCAAACCTTCACTTCCTAGAGATCTAACATCACTTTTGATATAGATTTTGAACTCACAATCAATATTGCGCACATAACACCCTGCACTTTCTGAAGATGTAGCATCACTTTCAAAATGGATGTCGTACTCACAGTCGATATTGCATACATAGAATCCATATTGGCATTGTAATTTGTTAAGACACGCTGCAATTTCATAATTCAATGATAGTTGTTCCAATTTATTTCGACTAGTTTGATCATATATAACTTTCAACCTAGTATCTTCCTTCATAGTCATGGTGCTACCATAAAAGCAAGGATTTGATAATAATTTGTAATAAACTCAAACAGAAAGAAAAATTTTGTGGGACAATGTTCTAAATTTCTAAACTCAACAATTGAAAGAGAAATTACAAATAAGGAAATACAAATTTAAGAACTGAAATGGAAGTTCGACTAAACATAAATATGTGACTTCACATAATTATTGTAGCTAACGCATACACAAGTATGTTAGAATACCCTAAAAATCCCTATAATCAAACCCAGACATGTAACAAGTTCAGCAGGAAAATCTGCATTTTTCCCTTAGTACGACTCATACTATGAACTGTTGTATCGTGGTATGGGCTGTAGGATCGAGTCGTGATGGATTTCTGGATGACAGGTCTCGGACCAACGATCAAAGGTATGAATCATCGGTCGATGTAATGGACCATTGTAAGGAGTCGTAGTATTTTTGTGGTACGCCTGGGATGGATAGCATGAGTCACAGTATGACTTGTTGTAGGAAACAACGAGTCGTGATTTGCACTCATGGTTAGAAACAGAGAAGTTTGGAGTTGGATGCAGCAGCAACCAATGGGTTCAATGACCCATTGTCTCCAGGGATGGCCCATGCTTTTTGTCCGTGGAAAGGTTTGGAGGCTCATCCTACCAACCACAAGTCCTGGTGAGAAGGCATGACTCATGGTCAGGAGTCGTAGCATGAAGCTAGATTTCCAGTTGTTGGTCACACGAGTGCTTGTACAACCCATAGTAGGGAACTACGAGTCATAGTAGGCATCTATGGAAAGAATCAGAGAGTGGGGGAATAACGCCGGTCTGGCAACGGGAGGATACCACGAGTCGTGGTAGTTGGCAGCATGGTTTTTCTGCAAAATTAATAAGGGCATTTTCATAATTCCTAAGCTTCTAAGTCCTAAACTACATTGTTTTATGCTTGGGAAAGGGTGTTTTAGAGGTATTATCAATCCTAGCATCTTCATTCTCCTCCTAACATCCTAATTAGAAGATCAAAGTCTCTCGAAACCTCTCAAGGATTTCTAGGGTTCATCCTCAAATTCTCCCTAAGTGCAATTGGGTTTCAAGGCTAGTTGGAAATTGTGAAATTCCAGGTATGTGGGCTTATCAATGATAGGTTGTTCCACCCTCATGCCCCTTCTTCAAGAAAATTCATGATCACCCATTCCCTAGGCCCTATTTTCGAAATTCTTAGGTTTATGTTGGGTTATAAGAATTCTCCATGATTCTCTTATGGGTATAGCTGAATTAATAAGAATTTATGATTTCCATGATAGGGTTTTATGTACCCTCCTAATTTTCGTGAAATTGTGGCCCCTCATGTTACAAGTATGATTATGAACTCTTAGGGCTAAATTCCTCTTTATGAGATTTTATGATCCTCTTATGATTGAAATTCACTCAAGCCCTAATTTATGTTTTATGATGTTTGATATATGATTTTTACAAGAAGTCTACATGAATTTATAAACTTCAAGTATGAGAATTTTTTCAAGTATGTATGACTTTTCATGATTATCAGGATTATGATTATGGCCAACTCACGGGCCCTTATTTCATGGATAGTTCACGTATTACAAGCATGTACACAATTATTATAATTTAAACTAGTCCATGAATTTAATTTTTATGAGCCATGTGCAAGTTTTTGGCAGTAGTGTCTAACATCGAGTACGCCCAAGGTTTAGGAAAACCCCAAGTCTCAGAACTACGTGCCAACGTAGGTTGATATTCATGTTAATCCTATGGGGTCTCTTCAGTGATCACGCCATGTAATCGTTATTTTCCCTGGCAAGGCATAGAGGACTTTCCCCACTTGAGCGAGATAGTTGGGGAATCATGTAAGCTTTATCATGATGGTGTCAGTTATGACGAGTCCTCCCCATGTTCCCTATGTTTCATGCATGATTATGATTTTGATACTTGGGCTCAAGTTATGTTTTTACAAGGTTTCTCTTATGATTATGATTATGACCAGATTAAGAATAGTTTTGAAAACCTTGAGCCCTCATGTTTAAATTATGCTTATTACTTCATGTTTTTCTTGAAATGTACTACTCTCATGAACTTCTATGTATTTTATTGTCCTCTTTCATGACCTTCATACTTAATACATTCCAAGTACTGACTGCATGCTCTATGTTGTATTGTTTTATGATATAGGTTCGAGTGGTCTGACTCAACTCCATTGTTAGTCCTGCTCCCATCTTAGACTGTATCAGTCCAGTCTTGGTGAGTCCTCATCTTTTGAGGACATTCATTTGGTTTATGTTTTGTATATTATTTTAATTTTATACTTTAGCGAGCTAGTTGGGGATATTGTCCTATCATCTCATCAGTGTACTAGAGGCTTTTCAGACGATATGTAGATGCTTCATCTTTTGTCGAGCATTGACTCCATTTATGTTATTTTGAGATAATTTTGACTTCTGACTTATTCATTTTATTATTTTAAATTTCTGCTTTAGTTGTGCTCTTGAATTGCTTAGCATGAGCCATGGGTTAGCTTGGGGTCATTCGTGGCTTCAGGTCCTGTGTCTCAATCTAGGGTCAATGCTCGGGTCGTGAAAAACTTGTTATCAGAGAATTAGGATTTGAAATGTCCTGGAATGTTTGAAAGTCGTGTTAAGTATATTCTTTTTCATGGTTGTGAAGCGTGCCACACTTATGACAAGGAGGCTACAAAATGTTTTAGGAAACTTCTCTTCTTTCATGATTCTATATCGTGCAATGTGTTCAACTCTCTCTCTCTCTCTCTCTCTCTCTCTCTCTCTATTCATCTAACTCTAGCTTTATACATTTTCAGAATCATGCCTCCATGTCGAGTTAATGATAGGATAAATAGCAAAAGAAATGGCTATAGTAATGGCAATGGAGGTAGTCAATAGAAAGCCCCACCAGCTCTAGTGGATCCCTTGCCCAAGAAGGTTACTCATGCTGAGTTTAGGGAAGACTTTCAGATGTTGGCACAGGCCATGACCTCTCAGGTCAATTAGCAGGTGATGGCTTATGATCCTTAAAATAGGAATGCAGTGGCGTCTAGAGTGCGAGACTTTCTCAAGATGAACCCACCTGAGTTTCATGGGTTGAAGGTGGTGAGGACCTGCATGAGTTCCTTGAGGAGGTGCAGAAGATCACCCAGATTATAGGGGTAAAGGGAGAGGAAACCGTAGACTTAGCTTCCTATCGGCTGAAGGGGGTTTCTCACAATGGTTCCATCAGTGGAAGGATAGTTGGGGAGTTGGAGCAGTTCCCATGGGTTGGGATGAGTTTATGACTGCTTTCTTGGACAGGTTCTTCCCTAGGAAGTTGAGGGAGGCAAAGGCGGCGGAGTTCTTTAACTTGAGGCAGAAAAACATGATCCTCTAAAAGTATGCTTTGGAGTTTACTTGATTGTCCAAGTATGTCCCAGAGATGGTAGCCGATCAGAGGGCCCATGTGAGCAGGTTCGTGAACAGGATGGCAGACTCTTTGGTCAAGGAGTGCAGGACTTCTATGTTGATCAATAACATAGACTTCTTCTGTTTGGTCATATATACCCAACAGATCGAGGGAGAGAAGATGAAGGAGAATGAGAGGGAGGCTAAGAGGGCTAGGACAGGCAGCTTTGGGTTTTCCCAGCACAGGTCCGGTGGTGGACATCGCCCCCAGTTCCACTAGAGGTCATTGGACTCAGTTTTGTCATCATCCAATGTCCCATCCAGACCCCGTGGTGATCCATAGAGCAGGAAATCAGGTTCTAAGGGATAGAGGAACACGCCGATAGAGCACACTTTTCCATTCTACAATAAATGATGTAAGAACCACAGAGGAGAGTGCCTAGTGGATAAGATGTTTGCTTTGGTTGTGGGAAGCTCAGGCACATGCACATGGAGTGTCCTTTGGCTAGGCAGGCTGACAGTAGAGGTCGTGCTCCAACCACTAGTTCAGTAGCACGTCTTTTCTAGTAGGGTGCTTCTACTAGTGCAGTTGGCGGTCTACGCCAGACAAGTTCTATGCACTCTCATCTTGTAAGGATTAAGAGACATTTCCCAATGTGATTATTAGTATATTAGGAGTATTCCATCTTGATATGTATGCATTGCTAGATCCTAGAGCTATATTATCCTACGTGACTCCCTATATTGCAGTCTGTTTCCGTGTCAGTCCCAAAATCCTGTCAGAGCCTTTCTCAGCCTCTACTCCAATTGGTGACTTAGTTATAACTCAATGGGTATACAGAAATAGCCCTGTCACAATAATTCAGAAAATCACCTCATTCGATGTTATACCCCGAGAACTCAATGATCGAACCCAGGAGTTGAAACGGGGAAAAACTAAAATCTGGGTTGCAGGCACATGACGAGTTGTTGGATGACTTATGAGGAGACACCACAAATCATCAAGTGACTGATGGGAGACTTGTTTGAAAGGATGGTTGAAGGTCCCCATGGGCGAGGGAACGACTCATCGTCAGCCACCACTAGTCGTCAAGTCAGCAGTGGGGTGAAGTTGAAAAATAAAATGGAAGGGTCGACCAGTATACTTAATTGAAGGAGACCAGGACTCTTCATGTCAGACAACGACTCAGGGTGTGAGTCGTTGGGAGGAATTTTAATAAAATGGTTTTAAGGAGGAAGTGAAGATGACGAGTGGTGGCCATGAGGTATAGAACCGTTATGACATCCGTTTGAGGTTCTAGCTACCAGTTCAGATAGTGTACTTGATGGGCAAGGTGACGGATCGTGAGGGTTGGCAACGAGTCGTCAGGTCACTAGTTGGGACCCTTAACAGTTATTTTCCTACGAGTAATAAGGGCTTTTACGTAAATTCCTAAGATCCTAAGGCCTAAAATACGACGTTTTGGGTTATGAATAGGGAAATTTAAAGGAGTTAAGTTCAGATTTCACTCCATTCTTTCATGCATGCAACGTAGAGGAAGTTAGGGATTGAATCAAGCTTAGAATTCATCAATCCATTGCAATTTCTTTTTGGGTCATCAAGTGAGGTTTAGAATCTGATAATCCCAGGTATGAAAGGTCATAAATGGGTGAATTCTTACACACCCATGCTCCTACTTTATGATTTTACTTAGAATTCATCAAAAAAAACTCATGGGGTTTTGTATTTGATTTATATAAAATCTAATGATTTAATTATGGGTTTTGTGATTTTGAAATATTATCATAATATATGGATTTTGATTATCTTTTTGAGATTTAAATTGATTATAATGATATTGATTTTGATTTTTGAAAAAATTATGCTTAATTATGCATGCCCCATGATGAATCGATTTATGACCTATTATCCCATCGATGTTCTTACGAGCCCAGCATGAATTATGTTATAAATTATAAATTAATTATGTTACCCATTATGATTTTATTAAATTCAAGCTATGTACATGATGCACAAATATGCACAGATCTCATTATTCATGAATTATGTTTTTGGCATGTTTTTGGTGGACCACGTCAGCAAACCCAGCACAGGTCCATTGCTCTAGCTCCATCATCAACCATCATGCCATCCAGGTTCAGGGGAGACCAGAGGAGCAGGGCTACAGGCTCGAGGGATCATGGTAGCATGTAGGTGGTGTGCACTTTTCCAGTTTGTGCGAAGTGTGGCAAGAATCATTCCGGGAGGTGCTTGGTCGGCGCAGATGCTTGTTTTGGGTGTGGCAAACCCAGACACAGGATAAGAGATTGCCCTGCAACCAGTTCTACCTCTCCATCAGCACAACCCCCTCAGCAGGGTGCCTCCACTAGTTCAGCAGGTGGTCAGCGCCAAAATAGGTTTTATGCCCTAGTGCCTCGTCGGGAGCAGGAGGCTTCACCAGATGTGGTCACGGGTATGTTGCAAGTATTCCATATTGATGGTTATGCTTTGTTATATCTAGGAGCTACTTTGTCTTTTATGACCCCTTATATTACAAGTAGTTTTGGAGTTAGTCCTAAAATTTTGTCAGAACCGTTCTCCGTATCTACTATAGTCGGTGAATCAGTGGTAGCTAGGCGGGTGTATAGGGGCTGCTCCATTACGGTGTTACATAAGGTTACCTCTGCGGAATTATTAGAATTGGCCATGATTGACTTTGACAACATTTTTGGTATGGATTGGTTATTTGCATGTTACACTTTGATTAATTGTAGGACCCATGCGATGGAATTCCGGTTTTTGGATGAGTCAGTTTTGGAGTGGAAGGGTACTTCAGCCATACCAGCCAGTCAGTTTATTTCATACCTTAAGGTTTGGAAAATGATCTCTAAGGGTTGCCTATACCACCTAGTTAGGGTTAAGGATGCAGAGTCCGATACCCCGACTATTTAGTCGGTTCTAGTGGTGTGTGAGCTTTCAAAAGTTTTCCCCGATGAATTTCCAAGTGTTTCTCTGGAGAGGGAAATCAATTTCGGTATTGATCTATTGCCCGATACGCAACCCATCTCCATTCCTCCTTACAGGGTAGTTCCAGCCGAGCTAAAAGAATTAAAAGAACAATTGAAGGACTTGTTGGATAAGGGTTTCATTAGACCGAGAAAGTCTTCATGGGGTGCATCGGTTCTCTTTGTTCGAAAGAAGGATGGATCCCTTCGAATGTGTATTGATTATCGGAAGCTAAATAAGGTAACTATTAAGAACAAGTACCCCTTGCACAACATTGATAATTTATTTGACCAGCTTCAGGGTGCCAGGTGTTTCTCAAAGATAGATCTCAGGTCCGGATACCATCAGCTCAAAGTTTGGGAGTGTGATATCTCGAAGACAACCTTCAGAACCCGGTACGGCCATTACGAGTTTGTAGTTATTTCATTTTGACTAACCAATGGTCCTGCAACTTTTATAGACCTAATGAGCATGGTGTTCAACCAGTATCTGGACATGTTCGTAATTGTGTTCTTCGATGATATCCTTATATACTCCCGGAGCGAGGAGGAGCATGCTACTCACTTGCGTATAGTGCTTCAAGTCCTCAAGGATAATCAGTTATATGCAAAGTTCAACAATTGTGAGTTTTGGTTGGAATTGGTGGCATTTCTAGGCCATGTGATTTCAGGTGAGGGCATTAAGGTAGATTCTCAGAAAACCGAAGCGGTGAAGAATTGGCCCAGATCAGTGAATCCTTTAGAAATTCATAGTTTCTTGGGCCTAGCAGGTTACTACTGGAGATTTGTTGAGGTTTCTCATCTATTGTGGCACCTTTGACCAAGTTCACTCAGAAAAAGGTGAATTTCCATTGGTCGGAGGCTTGTGAGAAAAGCTTCCAGGAATTGAAGACCCGACTCACTTCAGCACCAATGTTGACTTTACCCGAGGGTACAGATGGCTATGTTGTATATTGTGATTCTTCGAGAGTCATACTGGGATGTGTGTTGATGTAGCATAGGAAAGTAATAGCATATGCCTTTCGAAAGCTGAAAGTTCACGAAAAGAATTACCTGACTCATTATCTTGAATTGGCTGCGGTGGTGTTTGCGTTGAAGATATGGCGGAATTACTTGTACGGGTTCTACATGGATGTATTCACGGATCACAAGAGCTTGCAATATGTGTTCAGGCAGAAGGATCTCAATCTTCGGTAAAGGAGGTGGTTTGAGTTATTAAAGGACTATGATATGAGTGTTCTTTACCACCCGGGCAAGGCCAATATGGTGGCGGATGCACTTAGTAGGCTCTCTATGAAGAGTGTGTCCCACGTGGAGGAGAGAAAAAAGGAGTTAGTGAAAGATGTCCACCGGCTCGCAAGATTGGGAGTTAGATTGATCGACTCGACCAATGGCGGCGACGTTGTGTAGAATGGGCCAGAATTGTCCTTGGTGGTTGATGTCAAATCTAATAAAGATGAAGATCTGATTTTGAGGAAGCTGAAGGAAGCAGTGCGGAGTCAAAAGGTGGAGCTTTTCTCCCAAGGGGGAGATGGTGCGCTACGATACAAGGGTTGACTTTGTGTTTCGGACATCGATAATTTAAGGGTTCGGATATTGCATGAAGCACATGGTAACAGATATTCTGTCCATCATGGATCCACAAAGATGTATCGAGACTTGCGAGAAATTTATTGCTGGGATGGTATGAAGAAGGATATTGTAGAGTTCGTAGCCAAATGTTCAAACTGTCAGCAAGTAAAAGTCGAGCATCAAAGGCTGGGAGGCGTACTTCAAGATATTAACATTACCACTTGGAAGTGGGAAGAGATTAATATGGATTTCATTACAGGCTTACCCCTTACTCGCCGACACTATGATTCCATTTGGGTGGTGGTAGATAGGTTAACCAAGGCTGCACACTTTCTACTCGACAAGACCACGGATTCGGCGGATGATTATGTCAAGTTATATATTCGGGAGTTGGTTCGACTTCATGGATTACCCTTGTCTATTATTTTAGATTGAGGTAGTCAGTTTACCCCCCAGTTCTGGCGGTCTTTTTCGAAGGGACTTGGGACTCAAGTCAAGCTTAGCACAACATTTCATCCGCAGATGGATGGCCAGGCGGAACGAACAATCCAGACTCTTGAACCATACATTCAGCTGAGGATTATGCTAGATTGTACATTCGAAAGTTGGTTCGGTTGCATGGGATTCCATCGTCCATCATCTCAAATAGGGGTACTCAATTCACCTCCCAATTTTGGAGGTCGTTTCAGAAGGGCCTTGGTACTCAGGTAAAGCTTAGCACAACTTTTCACCACAGATAGATAGTTAGGCCGAGCGGACCATTCAAAATCTTGAGGATATGTTGAGAGTATGTCCAATTGATTTAAAGGGTGGATAGGATAATCATTTTCCTCTTATTGAGTTTGCCTACAATAATAGTTCCTACTCCAGCATTCATATGGCTCCGTTTGAGGCTCTCTGTGTGCAGAGATATAGATTGCCTATTGTTTGGTTCGAGGTAGGTGAGGCTACCTTGATTGGGCCAAATTCAGTTCATGATGCCATGATGAAGTTCCATCTTATTAGAGAAAGGCTGAAGATAACTTAGAGTCGACAAAAAACCTATGCGGATGTGAGGAGGAGAGACCTTGAGTTAGCTATTAGTGATTGGGTATTTCTAAAGGTGTCTCCCATGAAGGGAGTTATGAGGTTCAGAAAGAAGGGTAAACTTAGTCTCCATTATTTTAGGCCATATAGGATTGTGAGATGTGTTGACAAGGAGGCCTATAAGTTTGAACTACTAGAGGAGTTAGCTTCGGTGCATCTGGTGTTCCATGTGTCTTTATTAAAGAAATTCATTGGTGATCCATCTTTAGTGGTTTTAGTAGAGAACATTGGAGTGAAGGACAACCTTACCTATGACGAGGTATCGGTTGAGATCCTTGACCACCAGGTTTGTAAGTTGAGGAAAAAGGAAGTAGCTTCAGTGAATGTATTATGGAGGAATCAGCTTGTTGAAGGAGCTACATGGAAAACCGAAGCAGATATGATGGCTAGATACCCGCATCTATTCCTTTCTAATTCCTATCCAGCTTGAGGTGTAAATTCCATCTTTAAAACTCGATATGATTCCATGTCAAGTTCATGTCTCTAAGTTCCTTTCATGTTTTAGCATGTATGTATGTTTCATGAATTCAGTCCCATTATGTATTTCATGTTCAGGGTCAGTCACTCCATCAATTTTCAACCTATAGTTTCAGTTTCGGGATCTGTAGCTTTTTCCCTACCTTTGTAGTGTGTTTAGCCAACATTCGAGGATGAATGTTCCCAAGGGGAAATATTGTAATACCCCAAAAGTCCCTATGATCAAACCCTAGACATGTAGAAAATTCAGTAGGAAAATCTGCATTTTTCCATTAGTACGACTCGTAGTACGACCCTTGTATCGTGGTACGGCCTGTAGGATCGAGTTGTGGTGGATTTCTAGATGACAGGTCTCGGACCAACGGTCCAAGTTACGACTCATAGGTTGATGTAACAGACCATTTTAAGGAGTCGTGGTACATTTCTGGTATTCCTAGTATGGATAGCACGAGTCATATCGTCATAGGAAACAACATGTTGTGGCTTGCACCCGTGGTTAGAAGCAGAGAAGTTGGGAGTTGGATGCAGTAGAAATGGATGGGTTCAATGACCCATTATCTCAAGGTACAACCCATGGTTTGTGTTTGTTGAAAGGTTTAGAGGCTCATCCTCCCAACCACAAGACCACACCACGGGTCATGGTGAGAAGGTACGACTCGTGGTCAGGAATCATAGCATGATGTTGGATTTCTAGGTGTTGGTCATACGAGTGCTTGTACAACCCATAGTAGGGAACTACGAGTCATTGTGGGAGCCCATGGAAATAATCAGAGAGTGGAGGAATAGGGTCGGTCGTGCAATGGGAGGATACCACGAGTCGTGGTTTGAAGGTACGACTCATGGTACGAGTTGTGGTAGCTGGCAACATGGTTTTCCTATGAAATCATTAAGGGCATTTTCATAATTCTTAAACTTCTAAGACCTAAACTACGTAGTTTTTAAGCTTGGTAAAAGGTGTTTTAGAGGTATTATCAACCCTAGCATCTTCATTCTGCTCCTAAAACCCTAATTAGAAGATTAAAGTCTTTCAAAACCTCTCAAGGATTTCTAGGGTTCTTCCTCAAATTCTCCCTAAGTGCAATTGGGGTTTCAAGGCTACTTGGCAATTGTCAGATTCTAGGTATATTGGCTTATCAATGATAGATTCTTCAATCCTCATGCCCTTCTTCAAACAAATTCATAATCAGCCATTCCCAAGGTCCTATTTTCGAATTTCTAGAGTTTATGTTGGGTTATGAAATTCCTCCATGATTCTCTTACAGGTATAGCTGAATTAATAAGAATTTATGATTTCCATGATAGGATTTTATGTCCCCTCCTAATTTTAATGAAATTATGGAACCTCATGTAAAAAATATGATTATGAACTCTTAGGGATAAATTCCTCTTTATGAGATTTGATGATCCTCTTATGATTGAAATTCACTCAAGCCCTAATTTATGTTTCATGATGTATGATGCATGATTTCTACAATAACTCTACATGAATTTATAAACTTCAAGTATGGGGATTTTCTCAAGTATGTATGACATTTCATGATTATCAAGATTATGATTATGGATGACTCACGAGCCCTTATTTCATGGATAGTTCACTTATTAAAGCATGTTCATGATTATTTTAATTTAAACTAGCCCTAAACTTCATGTATGATAATACGATATTCATTATGGCCATGTGCATGTTTTTGAGAGTAGTGTCTAGCACCGGGTAGGCTCGAGGTTCAGGCACACCTCGATTCTCAAAACTACGTGCCTACATAGGTTGATATTCATGTTAACCCTATGGGGTCTCTTCATTGATCACACCATGTTATCATTCTTTTCCCTAGAAAGGCTTTGGACGGCTCTGCCCACTTGAGCGAGATAGTTTTGGGCATCATATAAGCTCTATCATAATGGTATTAGTTATGACGAGTCCTCCCGTTGAACCTTATGTTTTATACATGATTAAAAATTTTATACTTTGGCTCAAGCTATAGTTTTACAAGGTTTCTGTTATTATTATGATTATGACTAGATTATCAATTATTTTGAAAACCTTGAGCCCCCATGTTTCAATTATGATTATTACTTCATGTTTTTCTTGAAATGTCCTACTCTCGTGAACTGTTTTGTATTTTATTGTCCGCTTTCATTACCTTCATACTTAGTACATTCCAAGTACTAATTGCATACTCTATGTTGTATCTCTTCATAATATAGGTACGAGCGATCAGACTCATCCCCACCATTAGTCCAGCTCCCATCTCAGACCGCATTAGTCCAGTCATGGTGAGTCTTTATCTTTCAAAGACATTCATTCAATTTAAGTTTTGTATGTTCTTTCAGTTTCAGACTTTAGCAAGCTAGTTGGGGGTGTTGTCCCACAACTCATCATATGTTCTAGAGACTTTTTAGATGATATGTAGATGCTTCAGCTTTTGCCGAGTGTTGACTCCGTTTATGTTATTTGAGATACTTTTGACTTTCGCTTATTCATGTTATGATTTTAAATTTCCGCTTTATTTGTGCTCTTGAATTTCTTAGCATGTTTCATGGGTTAGCTTGGGGTCAGTATGAATTCCAAGTTTCAAGTATGATTTTAAGAACTTCTAGGGTTTTAAACCCAATTTTATGAAATTATCTATGTTATGTCTATGGGTCAAATCCCCTTATGTTTTAACAAATCATTTAAGTCTAATGGGCAGATTTTATACTCAATTTGACTATAAATTTATGTTTTCAAGTTATTAGAAACCATGCCCTATTATGCATGTTTTATGAAGATCAAGTTTATCATTCCATGATTTCAGGTATGATGAATTATCAAAGTATGCATGAATGTTTATGAATTCTCAACTTATGATTCCATGATTTTGAATTATGAAATATATTTCAAGTATGCATGATTTCATGATTTAGGCAAGACCATGTAATGTTAAGTAAATTTTATCATAATTTAGCCAAGGCTTACAATATCAGTTTTAAAGAGATATTTGGAATCAAGACTCCCCACTATTCAGAGTTAAGCTATATTTTGAGATGTTTTGGAGTTGAGACTCCCAAGATATCTTCATGAGCTATATATATGTTTTTGGGAGTAGTGTCTAGCACCAAGTAGGTCAGGTAGTCCGAGGGCCCTAGTCTCATAAACTATGCGCCACTATAGGTATATATTTGGGACCTTGAGAAAGAGTGATTCCCCCGCTCGAGGGCACACCTGTGATATCACACCTCCATCATTCTTTGTCCTAGAAAGGCTTAGGACGATTCTGCCCACTTGAGCAAGTTAGTGGGCATCATATAAGCTCTTTCATGATGGTGTCAGTTATGGCAAGTCTTGCATTGTTCCTCTTACTTTCATTTATTAATGTTCATATATTATGATGGTATGTTTTATAGCATGTTTGACCCAATGATCAATTTATGAGCTTTTACTTAGAATTTCTGATATGACAATTCATATAATTTCTATCTTTAAATCTTGGGTCATTATGTTCTGTTATGTAAACCAGCTTATGATTATGTATGTTTTAGATACAGCTTAGCATGTAGTCCTCACTCTCATGATCTATTTGATTTACATTCATGATTTCAGTTAACATTTACTAGAGTGTTTTAATTACCTTACATACTTAGTATATTCCAAGTACTGACCACATACTCTATTTTATTTCGTTTCATGATATAGGTTCAAGTGATCCAGCTCAGTCTCGTCGATAGCTTGCTCCCATCTCAGTCTAGTTCAGCCCCTATTTTGGGTGAGTCCTCGTCATCTGAGGAAATCTATCAGTTAAGTCTTGTTTTGGTTAGTTTTATTTAAGTCTTCGAGATAGCTGGGGGTTTGTCCCAGCATCTCACTAGATAGTAGAGGCTTATCAGATATAGACTAGTATGTTCAGCTTTGAGATTTAGCATTGTGATGTTATCATTTGATGTACGCTTTATAATATTCAGACTTTCACTTATTCATGTTTAAGTTTTAAGTTTCTGCTTTAATTTATGAACATATACCATGGGTTAATTTGGAACCATCCGTGATTCTAGGTCCCGTGTCTCGATTCGGGGTCTCAGCTCAGGTCGTGACAAACTTGGTATCAGAGGCAAGGTTTAGCTGTGTCCTAGGGTGTCCGAAAGCCGCGTTAAGTTGAGTCTTTTTTCATACGTGTGAAGCGCGCCATACTTATGAGGAAGCGGCTATGAAATATTTTAGGAAACTTCCCTTCTTTCATGTCCTATATCGTACGATAAAGTCCAACTCTCTTACTCTTCTAACTCGTGCTATACACGTTCGCAGAGGTTTCCTCCCAAAAGAGCCAGTGAAAGAGGGATCGCTGATGTAAATCAGCTAACCCCACCAACTCCAGTAGGTCCCCTTGTGGCCAAGTTACCGATGCAGAGCTCGAGGCTGTCTTCAGGGCAGTGATGTACGTCATAGCTACTCAGCTTAACCAGCAGGCAATAACACCTACTAACACTATCAGAGGGATGATATATACTAGGGTTTGAGACTTTACTTAAAAAAGGCTAGTCTAAGTTCCACCGTCCAAAGGCGGATGGGAAGTTTAGGGAAAGAGAAAAGGGGAACAAGAGAGCCAGGACAGGCAACCTTGACGTTTCACAGCAAAGGGCAAGTGGCAGACATCGATCACAGTCTCATCAGAGATTTCTAACCCCAGCCCCATCCTCGACTAGTCTCCCATATAGACCTCGAAGTGGTTAGACAGGTAGGCATCAAGCTCTAGGAGAGCGCACTTTCCTCGTTTGTAGGAAGTGTGGTAGGAACCATCCAGGAGAGTGCTTGGCTGGATCAAATGTTTTCTTCAAGTGTGGGAAGCCTGGACAAATGCGTAAGGATTTTCCTTTGGCTAGGCAGGGTGACGATAGAGATTGGTTCCTAGCCACCACTTCAGCAGCTCCAGCAACTCACCTATCTCAGCCAAGCGCATCTTTTAGTGCAGGTGGCAACCAGTGCCGGAACAGGTTCAATGTACTTTCATCTCGTCAGGAGCAGGAGTGCTAGCCAAAAATAGTCACAAGTATGTCATAAGCCTTTCAGGTTGATCCTCTCACGTTGTTAGACTTAGGATTCACAATATAAGGTATAAGATTCCTTTTGCATCCTAACATGGGATTTTTGCATAGATGGTATGAAATGCTTATAGGTATGAAGCCTTTAGTGATACCTGTAGGGGAAAATGAAAAGTCAGGAATTAGTGGGGTAGCCCAGCCTTAAGAAAAGATCCAAGAGCCTTAGAATGATGGCCTTAAGCTAAGTCGGAGATGATAAGGGCCCAGCCTTAAGAAAAGATCACAACTACCTTTGAAGTCAATCTCACATGCTCTAAACATGTATTTGAGAGTCTGAATTGTCCGCTCCGCTTGACCATCCATTTGCGAGCGAAATGTTGTTCTAAGCTTAACCTGAGTACCTAGTCCTTTTTAAACGACCTCCAAAACTAAGAGGTAAATTGGGTACCTCTATACGATATGATAGACAAGGGCACTCCATGCGATTGAACTAGCTCTCGGGTGTATAGTTTGGCATAATCCTCTGCGGAATCAGTAGTTTTGACCAGTAGAAAATGAGCAGCTTTGGTCAACCTATCCACAACTACCCAAATGGAGTCATATTATCGACGAGTGCGAGGAAAACCTATTATGAAGTCCATATTGATCTCTTCCCACTTCCAAGTAGGAATTCTAATATCTTGGAGCACTTCTCCGAGTCTTTGGTGCTCCACCTTCACCTACTAACAGTTTGGGCACTTAGCTACAAATTTTGCGATGTCTTTCTTCATGCCATTCCACTAATAGATTTTCTGTAAGTCGCGGTACATCTTGGTGGCCCTTGGATGGATTGAATACCTGCATCCATGAGCCTCATGCAACATCCAATTTTCTCAAATCATCAACGTCCAGAACACACAAGCGACTCTGATATCGAAGCACACCATCTCCCCCTTTGGAGACGACCTCTACTTTTTGATTTCGGACGACTTCCCTAATATTTACAAAAATGGGGTCCTCATCTTGCCTAGCTTTTACATCATTCACCAAGGACGATTCTGATATGTTCTAAACTATAACACCGCCATTGATTGAATCAACCCAATGAACTCCCATCCTTGCAAGTCAATGCACGTCTTTCACCAGCTCCTTCTTTCCCTCATCTACATGGGACACACTTTCCATGGAGAGTCTATTAAGTGCATCTGCTACTACATTAGCCTTTCCCAGATGATAAAGGAAACTCATGTCATAATCCTTAAGTAGCTCCAATCACCTCCTTTGCCGAAGATTAAGATCCTTCTAGGTAAACACATATTATAGACTCTTATGGTCCGTAATCCATATTTCCAAGGTGAATACCACCGCTGCCAATTCGAGATCATGAGTCGGGTAGTTCTTCTCATGAACTTTCAGTTATCTGGAGGCATATGTTATAACTTTGTCATGCTGCATCAAAACACAACCGAGGCCGATCCTTGAAGCATCATAATACACCACAAACCCATCAATACCCTCTGGTAGAGTCAACACTGGTGCTAAGGTGAGTCGAGCCTTCAACTCTTGGAAGCTCATCTCACAAGCCTCCAACCATTGGAACTTTACCTTCTTCTAGGCCAGTTTAGTCAAAGGTGTTGCAATAGATGAAACCCCTCGACAAACCTCCGATAGTAGCCAGCTAAGCTTAACAAACTTCTGTTATTTGAAGGATTCACTATTCTGGGCCTATTCTTCACTGCCTCTATCTTTTGTGAGTCTACCTTTATGCCCTCACTTGACACCACATGGCCCAAAAATGCCACTAAGTTCAACCAAGATTCGCACTTGTTGAATTTAGCATATAGCTAGTGATCCTTGAGAGTCTGTAGCACCACCCTCAAATGAGCGACATGCTCCTCCTCGCTCTATGAGTATATCAAGATGTCATCAATAAACACAATCATGAACATATCCAAATATGGCTTGAACACCCTGTTCATCAAGTCCATAAAAGTTGTGGGAGCATTTGTTAGTCCAAAAGACATAACTACAAACTCATAATGACCATACCATGTCCCGAAGGTTGTATTCGGGATGTTTCTCTCCCGAACTTTGAGCTGATGGTACCCGTATCAGAGATATATCTTCAAAAAGCACTTGGTGCCCTGAAGCTGGTCAAACAAATCATCAATCCTGGGTAGAGGATACCTGTTCTTGATGGTGACCTTGTTCAATTACCGATAATTAATACAAATACGAAGAGAACCATCTTTCTTTTGTACAAAGAGAATTGGTGCACCCCATATGGGGTTTTTCACGATCTAATGAAACCCTTATCTAACAAGTCCTTCAACTCCTTCAACTCGGGTGGAGCCATTCTATAAGGAGGAATAGATATAGGTTGCGTATCGGAAGAAGGTCAATACCAAAATCAATCTCCTGCTCGGGAGGGATTCCTGGTAGATTATCTGGAAAAACTTGTAGATACTCACATACTACTGGGACTGATTGGATAGTCGGGGTCTCCGACTCAACATCCCTAACCCTAACTAGATGGTATACACAACCATTAGAAATCATCTTCCTGGCCTTAAGGTAGGAAATAAAATGACCTACAGGCACAACTGAACTACTCTTCCACTCTAAAACTAACTCACCTGGAAAGCGGAACTCCACCACACGGGTCCTATAATTAATAGAAGCATAACATGAATACAACCAATCCATGCCAAGAATCATGTGAAAGTCAGTCATGACTAATTCTAATTAGTCTGCGGTGGTAACTTTCTGCAATACTATGATCGGGAAACTTCTATACACCTGCCTAGCTACAACTGAATCACCAAAGAAAGTAGAGACTGAGAATGGTTCTAACAGAATTTCAAGACTGACTCTAAAGCTGCTAGCAATATAAGGTGTCACAAAAGACAATGTATCCCCTGGATCTAACAAAGCATAAGCATCAAGGTGAAACACTAACATACCAATAACCACATCCGGTGAAGTCTTCCATTCCTGGCGCGAGGCGAGGGCATAGAATCTGTTTTGGCACTGCCCACCACCCCCACTGGTGGATGCCCCCTGCGGAGCTGAGCATGCTGGAGCTACTGATGACCTGGTAGTCTGTGCACGCCTTCTATCATCAGCCTGCCTAGCCAATGGACATGCTCAGCGCATGTGGCTATATCTACCGCACCCATAACAGATATCTGAGCCAAGCAAGCACTCTTCGACATGACCCTTGCCACACATCTTGCAGGCCAGAAATGTGCACTCTGCCTGATGCCCCTTTGGTCCCTCGAAACCGAGGCACTGCTCCTCTGATCACCCTTGGGTCTGGATGGAACACTGGCGGATGATGGTGCTGGGGCTAGTGACCTTTGCTGAATTTGAGGGCGGTGACCACCGCGGGATCTCTGCTGAGTGAACCCATAGTTGTCTGTCCGGGCCCTTTTGGCCTCTCTCTCATATGCGATGCCTCCATCTATTGGGCATATAAGACTATCTGAGGGAAATCCATATCCTGTTGGAGCATAGCAGTCCTGCAATCTTTGTCATAATAGTTCACCATCCCATGAACAAACCTGCTCGCTCGCTCCCTCTGATGACCACTAACTCTGGGGCATACTTTGATAAGTGAGTGAACTAAAGGGCGTACTCCTGTACCGTCATCTTCCCTTGCTTAAGATTCAGGAGCTCGGCTGCCTTCAACTCCCTTATCTCACAAGGGAAGAACAGATCTAGGAAAGCAACATGAAACTCCTCCCAGGTGACAAGGCTTGCTCCGGCAGCCCTACGGTCTTTCCACTTTCAAAACCATATGTGTGTGACCCCTTCAACTGATATGAGGCCAACTCAACAGACTTTACTCCATTCACCGCCATGACTTGGGTGATCTTCACAATCTCATCGATAAACTCATGTGGATCCTCGTCCACCTTGGACCCAAGAAACTCTGGTGGGTTCATCCTTAAGAAGTCTCTAACCCATGTTGCTACCGCATTTCCATTTTGCGAGACATACGCCACTGCCTGCTGGTTGAGATGAGTGGTCAAGGCCTGCGCTAGCATCTGAATAGCTGCCCTAAATTCTGCATGGGCAACTGGCTCTGGTACATAGTGCTCCTGGACTAGTGGGGCTTGTTGGTTCCCATCTCCGTTGCCATCCTCGTGGCCATTTCCATTCCCATTCCTCCTACCATTAACTCTGCGGGTAGCTATGATTCTGCAATCGCGAATAGCATGAGTTAGAAGGATAGGGAGACATCTCGTTGCACGACATAGATCATGAAAGAATGGTACATTTCCTAAATGTCTCGTAGCTTCTTCATCATAAGTGTGGTGTGATTCACACCCATGAAAGAGACTCTACTTAATGCGGCTTTCAGACACCCTAGGACACTTCAAACCTATCTCTCTAATACCAAGTTTATCATGACCCGAACATAGGCCCGGATCATAACACGGGACAAGGAGCCCCGAGAGACTCCAAGTCAGCCCATGGCATGAACATACATATAACTCAATCAAATAAAGAGAATACTCAACATAAAAAGCATAGCGGAAGCATAATCATGACAAAACATAGGAACCAAAACGCACTTCGTACATGGAAGTTGAATACTTCACATAGTTTGAAAGCCTCTAACATATCTGATGGGTTGATGGGACAACACCCCCAACTAACCCAACAATTTTGAAAAACTGAAGATAAAGGATAACTGATATCAAATGGTCCTCGAGAGATGAGGACTCACCAATGAACTCGATGTGAACTCCTAGAATGAGCTAATGATGGTGTTGGGTCTGAAGATTAGAGTCTGTATCATGAAATGATATAGTATAGAGTATGCGGTCAGTATACGGAATGTACCGAGTATACAAGGTAAGTAAAATGAACATTTTAAATACATAAAAGTTCATAAGAGTAGGATAACATGCTCATAATATAAATATCATAATGTAACTGAAGGCTCAAGGTTTTCAAATCATTTGTAAATCAATCATAATCATAATAATAGGAGAAAAACTTCACTAAACATGACTTGAGCCCAAAATAATATGAATATAACCATGAATAAATCATGAGGAACAATGGGATGACTTGTCATAACTGACACCGTCATGGTATAGCCTTACATGATGCCCCAACCATCTCACTCAAGTGGGTAGAGTCGTCCCAACTTCTCATATTCTAACACCACGACTCTAAAGGATGAGTCGTTGCATCAGAAGACGGTCCATTGGATCCTCCCATTGTTTCCCCCTGATGACCCACACTTGGGCCTTCCCATGAGCCATACCATGACTCATGCCTCCTCTCAACAAGTCGTGGTTTTCATTCGTCACCTCAATTGGAGATTTTCTTAATCCTTCCTATGGTTACTTACCACGATCTATTGTTACTCACGATGAATCGTCCTACATCCCGTTACTTCCTCCTAGACTAAGGACCAGTCTCACCACGACCACAAATAACAGCTCGTGACATCAAACCACGGATCATTCCTTGACCTGTCACTCCCAACTTTGAACCTATTGTACCTTACCAAGAACACCTCCTACGGATCATTGGTAGAACCAACGATCTGTTACATGACCCATTCTGTGATAATTTTTTCCAAATTTTTGCCAACTTCCATTTTTGAATTCCTGGGTCTAGTCTTAGGAACTTCTGAGGTATTACAAGTCAGCACTAGGACAATGCTAGATTTTATATTCGGGAGTTAGTTTGGTTGCATGGTATTCCTTTTTCCACGATAGTTCACCTCTCAGTTTTCAATACCGATTCATAAGGGTCTTCCTACTCAAGTTAAGCTTGGTACAACTTTTCACCCACTAACAGAGGGTTAGGCTGAGCGGGCCATTCAGATCTTGGAGGATATGTTGAGAGCTTGTGTGATCGATTTTAAAGGCAGTTGGGACGGTGACTTTCCTATCATTGAGTTCTCTTACAACAAAAGTTCCCATTCCATCATGCAGGTGGTTCCATTTGAGTCTCTCTATAGGTGGAGGTGTAAATTCACCTATCGAACTGATGTCTCCCAAGCGCACGCAGGCGTACATGGTCGTCAACTAGTATAGGATTGTTAAGTCCATATATCATACCCACAGAGACTTGTTGTCATGCTCCACCTTGGGAGGCATGACTGGCACCTAATGCCACCATGGACTCTAAGCTGACCTAGCTGGGGATATGCACCTCTGGTTCCTACCAACAACACATAATCAAGACAATGAACAGCTATATCTCGGTTGTAAGCACAACCTCGGGCCGAAAAGGCCGCATAATGAACCTACATAAAAACATCTAACCCAATAATCACAATAATAAAAGGATCCTATGCGGGCCGATAAGACCACCATGATGTCTAAGTTATAACAAAAAGAAGACACGCAATAATATATAAAATATAGCTGACAAGGATGCTAACCGATAGCTAATCCAGGCCCCACACGGCCAACATACAAACAACAACTGGAATTGTAGTCTGCAAGCCTTTAAGAGTGGAATAGTGGTCGGGACAGGGCCCTCCTACCCAAAAGTTGTACAATAAAATGAGCAAACCTTCTTTAACTAGCAACTCTGAAGAAAGGGATCTGACCAATTTGCTAACCTTGAGTAGCTGCTAAAGAGGTCCCGAAACTTGTCCGTCCAAACCTGCAGGAAAGTATGCAGCACCCCATATGTGAGAATCTACATAATATGTACCGAATATATAAGACAGTAATAAAATAGCTGAATGAAAGATGTTAAAAGAAGTAAAAGTAGTCAGCAACAGGAATAAGAATCTAACCTGCACAATGTCATAATCATAAGTTACAACTAGAAGATAATATTCAAATAAGAACCTAACCGAGCTCCCATATGCCTAGAAGATACAACCAACATAGAGATAACCTACCTAGGCCCCCATAAGCTCTGACAAGTGCCTATCAGTCTATATACCCCTATAGCTAACCTTAAGGCCCCACATGTGATTGTAACTGCGTCTCAGGCACACTAGGCTCTAATGAGGGTCGGTAGTGCCATCTTGGCATAGAAGGAGTTCATAGGAGACTCTAGCGTGGCCTCGAAGGCTTTATTTTAGTCCTTTCAAATGGGTAATAGCTCCATAAGCAATTCAGTAGCTTCGAAAGTGGTCTTTAGTTCTTGTAAGTAATAGCAGCATCATAGCTCCGTAAGCAATCTATAACTCCATAATCATTAGCAGCATCGTAGCTCCATAAGCAGTTTATAGCTCCATAAATAGTTCATACAACTAGCAACCCCTCAGCTACTCCTGGAGAGAGGCCAAACAAAAAATGATCAACCCTAATCGGGGACACTATGCTACAATCTCATTCGTAGAGACTAACTATAGCACTCGAATTCTTAAGTTACAATAGAAGTAAAAGTCGTATCAATGTTAAGGCGAGAATAACTTACCGAAGAGATTAGCCTTAACATACCTCAATTGCCCATTTATGTTATAGCTCCATAAATAGTTCATACAACTAGCAACCCCTCAGCTACTCCTGGAGAGAGGCCGGACAAAAAATGATCAACCTTAAATGGGGACACTACGCTACAATCTCATTCGTAGAGACTAACTATAGCACTCGAATTCTTAAGTTACAATAGAAGTACAAGTCGTAACAATGTTAAGGCGAGAATAACTTACCGAAGAGATTAGCCTTAACATACCTCAATTTCCGATTTATGTTCACCTAATCAGTTCAAACTTAAAGCCGGTAACTCCTCTAAATTACAACTCTTACACTGAGAGAATAAAGATATTTTCAATACTAGGAAACGGCTTATAAAAGTATCCTTAAAGTTTATTAACTATGAATCAAACTTCTTCCAATTTGGCCCAAAACATACGAATTTCCAAAGAATTTAAAAGGTAGAAACACTTATGTATCACTTGTAGACACTTAGAACTTCATTTGAAATGATTTCTACAACTTGTACTCAGCAGGCTCCGACAATCCGAGGTAGATTTCAATAAATAACTCTGTGGAGATGTTCCTCATAGGTCCAGAACCTGTTATCCAAGACGAGTTTGTAATTGAACAGAGTTTAACGATGTAATTCAGCAAAAATATCAAGAAATGGTCGCTCATGTTCGCTCCTCTGCTTTGGGGAAATATTTGACTGATTTAATTAAACTTGAAGGATATTATATACAATTTGAGGTGGTGGGAAGGGGGGCACAGCGCCCTCCATAGCGCTCGCACACAGCGCGACGTGCCAGCCAGTGTGCAAGTATGGCTGCGCAGCGTGGTGCCCGACATGCCCTGCCTCAGGCCCCGACCTCCTGTTCGCTCGACAACATGCTTGTATACTCATTCCCTGAGCCATTCCTCGCATGCGTCATACTCCAAAACTCTCAACATACATACGCACACGTTGGTTAAATAATAGAAATTTATGGGGGGTAACACTTGTCAATTTAATCATTATATGGCTCTCACATTAATTACACTAATCTATAAAATAATTAAAATAATGATTGATTTGAGAAATTACACTATCAAAACTTTAAATATAAAATTAACTAAATGATTGTGAACTTGATTGTATTTCGATGATGAGAGTCTAGGGAAATGACACTTAGTTTATTTCAAGCTGAGTTTCCAAGACGTAATTACACTAGTATGATTCTTCCTATGGTTGTTAGTTGCAATTTACTATCCCATTTCTTACCACTATCCCTGGCATCCAAGAACTATTTCATGAACCCTAATGATTATATCCCTATGGTTGCAGGAGAACAATGAGATGACGATTATGCCAACTTGTATTTCAACTAAATGGGGTTGAAGGGTTTATCCCTATCCTCAACAACAACTTCTATCATATCACCAATGGGTTCAAGGGTCTCTGAATTCCCATTCTGTATTTATTTGTAACCCTTTCGATTCCCTTTCCCTAGTTCAATCGAAAGACAATGGATTACTGACAAGGTGATCAATCTCATAAATAATAAATTAACACAAATAAATACAAACAACCATAATTGAAGAATTGAAACTAGATTAAATTTGTATTTCAAACATTCAACCATCCACCATGGCCACAATCCTAAAATATAACTTTAGCCACTCATACACAAGCGGAAAAATGAATACTTAGTCATCATCATACAAAAATACAAGTGAATAAGGGAAAAAGCTAGTCTAGAACTCTGTCTTCCTTCCAAACAGCTTACAAGCCTCCATAAGAGAACTACGAAATGTAAAAAATGATTGAAGGTTGACTAACAAACGACCTAAGGCTTATATTTATAGTTGAGCCTTCAAATGATGCTTCTTCCCTCCAAAACTTTGCTTTAAATTCAGCATTATCTATCTTGGAATGACCCTGGCATGCCGCCCCATGCATCTCACCACAAAGTTAGTCAAATTTCCAACAATTTTAGCTCTAGAGGGGCCCTAGCTTGCTGCCCCCTCTATCTCTCCAAGGTGTTCATCAAATTTCTCTAAGTCTGGATACCTCTGGCACGGGGCGCCACTTATCTCGCCAAGGCTTTTGAAGTGCAATTCTCTAAAGTTCAACTATAGCACCAACCTGAAGTTTAGTTTTCTGATGTTCGGGACTTTGTGCGGGGTGCCAGTCATAGCACCAGACCCTTCAGCTCCTCAAATCTTCACTCCTTGGATTATTTTGAGTCCATTTTTCTTAGTTTCCTGCTCAAATCGACTCAAATCATTGGTTAGCATATAAAACACGCACACACATGAATTTAAGCATAAATTAAGGATTATGAACTCAAAACATGATCAAATATGGGCAAACACATGGCAAATGGGCATTGAAATATACCCAATATCACCACCACACACTTAAACCATTGTTCGTCCTCGAACAATCCTTAAAACATACCTAAACTCATGTTTCACTATCACACTTGACATCTCTATCAACTCATACTCAACCAACTAGCATGGAGCATATATAAAGTGGTTTATAATAAGCAACACAATTTCATCAAGCACATATGAAAGCTTCACAATCAAGTTCGCAAAACCTTTATAAATGACTCATCTTTTCAACACAAAGGGCCAACATGAGTAAATGTGACACGAGCAACAAGTAGTACACCGAATTAGATCTCTTGTGCCCCTAAATTTTAGTGATGTTCCTCTCTCAAATTCAACAATGTAAAGACATGTGTCGCGCCTCATTTTCCTCACGAAAAGCGAGATACAACACGTGACAACTCTTTTGGGTTGGAAAAGAGTCGCCACCTAACGGATTATGGTGCGTTAGGGCACCGTACTAACCTAAGGGTCTGTTTACTAGCCTAGATTACCTGAGTCGAGTAAGGGCTCAAGTTACCACGAAAGGAATGTGTTAAGCACCTTTCGAGGTCTACAATTGTGGGTCCCGGCCAAATTCACTATTATGTGGGGGGATTACTAAGCGAGCAAATAAAGTTAATTTTAACTTTTTCTTATGTAAAACAAGTTAAGTGAACTATATGATCAAAATAATAAAGTGTTCAAATAGCATCATAATTAAAATAAACAAAATCAGATAAAGCAAGAAAGATATAATGCAAGGAATATAAGTTGTTCAAATAATGATTAACAAGCAAAGGAAAATAACAAATAAACATTAAATTTGAAGAACAATAACAAAAAAAATTAAAATTTTAAGGATTGGACTGAACCTCAGAGAGGCGCCTATGTATCCCGAAAGGGAATCAGGTCAAACGTAGTTCTACCTTTAAAGAGCGGGGAATTTTAACCTAACGGGATCACCCCGTGCAACTAAAATAATACTTCACAATCATTTACGATTGCACGTATTATTCAGCGAGCACAGACTATCATGTCCCACTACCCACCTAATTAATTAATTATTAGTCTTAAATCATTCTAAACAAATGGAAGATACTAACATCCTAGCATGTGCCTACCCGTCCCAAACTTAATGCCCAAGAGGTGTTGGACTACTATTTTAGATTATGGGTCTAAAAATCTTAGGGTTTTTAGAGGTGATTAAATGTCAAACAAATTACAACTTAAAAGCAATTAGCAAGAAAGGTGTCACACAGCCTCGAATCTTATGAACATGACTTCTAAAGTGTGTACGTTTAACGTATTGCATGTCCTATAATCATGATTGCTAATGTATAACTACCAGATTTGAATCTACAACACATGATGCCATATTGTAAAAGAGGATGCATGATTTAAACAAGTCATTGCATTATCCGATAAGCCTGAGTTCTAGATATGCATGAATGGATCCTACAAACATGATTTCTACTATGCTTCTAATCAGGTTATTTTAGTTCCTATAGGCATGATTTCTAACCGAAATGAATACATTTGTTAATCCCAATAGGCATGATATCTAAACAGTTAAGGCAATAAAAGATATGTGAATTCCCGCCCCCCTCAAAGTAATATTCCTTTCCACTATTATTAGTGTTTATTACAAACATTACAATTGATTAAAATTAAATAAATAAATAAATAATTTGAAATAAATTAATTAAATTAAATCTCGAGGATTCCGAGCAGTGCTTGTGTTGAGGAGGGATAGAGGAGTTATAATTAATTAAATGAGGGTTTAAGACTAAATTGTTGCTTATGAAAAAAACAATTAAAAAAAAATTTGGTTGAATAACAATCTTCGAATGATTAAAGAAGAGAAAGAGGGCTGCCTTTATAGCATAGCAAACCCAACAATCCGTTAGAAAAATAAAGGGGAATAAAATAATCAAAGAATCAATCAAGAGATATGTTTCCCTAACTAACAACTCATATCAAGATACATAAAAATAATCCTACTTTACCATAATTAAACAAGAAATAAATCAATTAAGGAAAGGAAAAATTAACCAACAGACAAATGCAATGAAATAAGAATCTCGCCAAATTTCAAACACGAGTTGTCACCAATTATGCCTGAATATAATTATTAAGTTACCATGACAGGTCAAATACTGATATGATTTAAATTTATGAGAAAAGGGAAGAAATCACTTATCAGGCATGCTATTATTTTATCCAAAATTATTATGGAATTTAAACCTATTCATATGGCAAGAACAATATCAGATTATCATATTTAATGGAAGACTGATCACAAATTAGGTGGGTCGATGTTATTAAACTACTGCAGATCAATCACACAAGTATCCTTAAACAGAACTAATCAAACATAATTTAACATAAATATATACTCCAATCAAAGAAGGAATAGGAAAGAAATATCAATTATATTGATCAAGGAAGGTAGAACAAGGCAGGATAGATTTCAAAGCAAAACACATTCAAGATTACTGAAACCGACACAAATATGAGATCTTAGATTACCACAATTAACATACATATATTGCTACGAATTGAACTTAATAGGAAAAAGAAATGAACTATTCAAGGCTATATAATTTACCGAATAGACAATTGACATACACTTAATAAGAGAAATTTCACAATAATAGACTGACTAGAATGAATTTAAACTAGAAAGAAAATTATACAATATGAAGCTATCAAGACTAACTGTATAATAACATTGAAAAAACCTCATGGTATATTAACAACATTTCCTTTCGGCAGACTTCACAGAATAATCATATAATTTCGAGCATATCAAATGTAGGACTAGACAAGTTTTCCACATAACGCTCGTGACTACAACCAAATAAAGTTTCTTGCAGCGTCAATAAATATTGAACAAACTTAAAAATTAACCTATACCAATTTTGAAACTCAGAATCAATCCAGAAAGAAAGGAATTCATACCTCATTTTACATGAATCTAGCATTAAAAGTCATCAAGAAAGAAATCATTTTTTTAACAGATCAAACACATGTAAGAATGTATAACTTGAATATGTAAGACAGATGTATAACCAATTTTGACAAGTCCTTGGACTGAATCAGTCACGGGCTTTTGGGGTTGACAAAAAAAATCACAACACCCCGACATATTCGTCTAAAAAAATGTCAAGATATTAGGTCTCTTAAGAGGGAATTTAAGAGTAAGGACAAAAAAATAACAAACCAATATTACGAAAGACCAAACCATAAATAGATTTGTGAGAATCCGTCATAATGTCAAAGCTTTCACAGTCCGGGAATGGGTTTGATGATGAAGAAGCCATCGTTATGTCCCTCTTTCGGCTTGTATTGCCAGAGCACCGCCACATTTATCGAAGTAGTAGGAGGCGACCACTATCTCACTAGAAAAAGGGAGAGAGGAGGACGAAGAGGGTAGTGTTCATGGTGGTTGGGTCTGTTTGTGAAGTGGTCTGGTGGTCTACTGGTAGGAAGGAAGAGAGAGCGAAGGTGGAGACGATTTTCTCCGGTGCTCGCTGGTCATAGAAAAGGTGATAAGAAAGCGGTGGGTTTGCAGCGCTTGGGGTCTGTATGTGAAAGAAGAGAAGGAGACAGGGGAGACGCAATAGCACCATGTGGCTGCTGGTTCACCGGATAAGACGAACGGAAAAGGAGAAGGGACTGCTGGAGAAGATGAAAAGGATGGAATATGAGGGGTGTGTCGAGGTGGTCCATTATTGTTGATTTGTCCGGAAGTTATGGAGGGTGTGTTGCATTTTTCGCGCTGGTGGGATTTGATGGTTTCTCCGGTAGTTCACCGGCGACAGTAGCCGTTTTTCGGCATTGGAGTGAAAGAGAGAGCTCCAGAGGGGTGTGTGGCGGATGGGGTGAGAGAGAAAAAAGAATATCCTAGAGGGATTAGGGTTCTTTTGAGTATCAAAGAAATTAATTGCAAGCTTGATCTAGATCATTGATTCTATACGATGACAGTTAAGCTTAAAAGTTTTTAGAAGTGGGTCAGATTTCGGGTTATGAATTGGGTAAATGGGTTGAAATTTAATTGGGTAGAGTGCAATTGATGGAAGATTTTGAATTTAAATAATAGCCAAAATTGATCAAAAGTGGTTAAAATTGACCATATTTTAAATGAATTATAGGAAAATCAAATTAGCTGCTATATAATTAATAAAAATACTACACTTGTAAATAATTTAATAAATGATTAATATAATAGTTTAATTTACAATAAAATTATATAAATATTATTATTGATATAAATAAATTTATAAAATTTAAGTAAAAATTATACAAATAATATTATGTAAATAGTTTATAACATTTAAGTTATATTTTGAAAAAGAAGCTTGTTTAATAAAATTATGTATGTATATTATATATTTTTGCAATATATTATATATGACATAATATTGAAAAATTAAAAATTTGAAGTAAATGCAATAAAAATATTTTAAAAATATGAATAATAATGATGCAAAAATTCAAATATCTATGCTAATTAATGCTAGAATATTATGAGTGCGAATTAAATAATTTTGTTAAAAGGGTAAATTTAAAATACACACAGATATATTGATATGCAGCTTAGACGGGGCATGGGAGGTCAAAATTGGGTGTCAACAACATGGAACACAATAAGTAATGCATGCTCACGCTCACAAATGATGTGATGCACATATGTGACATACTATAAGCTTGTCCTTCATGTTCGTTAAGACTACCTAATTACTTCAAGATATTATGATCACAAGCACCTTCCTTGATTGTAATGTCGGCTAAGGGACGGGTAGGATTAATATTTCGTTTTATAGTGACTACCACCCTAAGCACTTTTAAGACGTATTTCACTTTTCTTGTCCACCATCTTTTTCCTTGTTTGTTCACCTTTCATCTACTAATCCTTGTCTTTTATTTTCATGCCTCATTTTCACTACTTGACTGCCAGTTTCCTACTCCTAGAATAACTAAGAATTTTATAATTAATGCTCGTTTTATTATCATTTCCCTAGTAGCAAGTAGACAACACAATTTTATGGGCATCCCTTCTTCTCACTTTTCTTTTCTTACCACAAATTTTTTCTTTCTCCTTTGCAATATACCTTGGTGGACCTTAACTTTCAAGTCTCAAAGTGCCTAAGACTACTTTGGATAAAAAATCTGAGGTCTCACAAAAAAATTGGATTAAGCTATTTTCATGGCTAAGAAAGAATAAGTCTTTAGGCTCAAAGGGGGTTAACCAGGAAGAATGATTAGGAGGGTAAAACAAATGTAGGAAAAAAACATGGTTTATACAAAGAAATGCCTTAATCATCTGTCAACTCCCTACCAACTAGTTATCCTACATACACTAAGGAAAGTTCTAGATGCTACAATATATACACACAAAGCAATTCAGCTCACTCTCATGGTAACAAGAATCTAATCAGTTTCTACAGCTACAAATGCACACAATCATATTAAATGACAAGTTTATTCACAATTGAGCCCTAAGGATATGTTGAGTCAAATTAAAGAGATATGGTGTGTCTCTCATGGATCCTCACTCATGCAATCAAGATGACCAATCTATTTACTTTAGCATAGCATCTAAGCAGAATATCAACAAACATACAAGTACATGACCTATGACTCAATCCTAAAAAAATTGTGATGAATCTTCCCTTAAGACAGTCATCATCCATCTATCATAAGAAAACATCATTACTCTAAGACTACACAAAACCTAAACAAAACAAAAAATTTATCCGGTTCAAAGCGCCCCCCCCCCCGGAAAAGAACCAAGGCCATAAGAAAAATTGAAGGGTGAGTGAGATATGCCAATTTTCAAAAAAATTTCAAATAAAACATGATGGCATACTCACCCTTAACCTCAAAATTCAGGGAGACATACACTCACCCCACACTTAAAGTATTGCTTTTTCCTCAGAGAAACTAAAATTAAAGATAAGATTAGAGTGAGAAATTACTCCCTAAGGCCCTCTAGGGCCTAGCTATCAGCATGTCTTTTGGATTCATAGGTCATAAGACCCCACACTTAAGCTCAATACCATGCTCCTTAGCTTTAATTTTGGGTACTCAGACTTCCCCTTTCTACAAAAGAAAATCAATAGGACACTATATATACAAATAAGATAGTTACACTTTTACAGATTAGGTTGCCTCCCAACCAGCGCCTGATTTAACGTCGCGGCATGACACAAGAACCCTCAATCATTTTGAAATAAAATTGATGTCTTTCTCTGTCCAAATTGTCCTCATAATAATGCTTCACCCTTTGGCCATTAACCAAGAAGATTCTGTTAGACTCCAAGTGTTTCAACTCCACGACACCATGTGCATTAACATTTACTATCTCAAATGGTCCCCACCACTTTGATCTTAGCTTTCCACCAAACAAATTCAACCTTGAATTGTATACTAATACCAACAACCATGCCTAAAATTCACAAGGTTGAATACTATCATGCACTCTCTTAGTCCTCTCCTTGTACATTTTGGCATTTTCGTATGCACTGAACCGAAACTCATCCAGCTTATGTAGTTGCAACATCCATTTCTCTCCAGCGGCTTCCAAATCCATATTCAACTTTTATATGGCCCAACATGCTATGTGCTCCATCTTAACTGTTAAATGACATGTTTTCCCAAAAACTACCCTATATGGTGAGGTGCCAATAGGTGTTTTGGAAGCTCTCTGGTAAGCCCATAATACATCATCCAACTTGCTCGACTATTCCTTTCTATTTGTGCTCACGGTCTTATCAAGAATTCTTTTGATTTCTCTATTTGACACCTCCACCTGTCCACTGGTCTGCTGATGATAGGCTATACCTACCTTGTGTTTTACATTGTATTTAGTGAATAGATTATTAAAGAGTTGGATATAGAAGTGCATACCTTCATCACTAATGATGGATCTGGGTGTGCCAAAGCGAATGAATATATTCTTCTTCAAGAAACAGGTTACTGCCTTTGCATCATTGGCATGCAGTACTACAACATCTACACATTTTGAAACATAATCAACCGCCACCAAGATATACTTGTTCCCGTTTTAAGGGATGAAGGGCCCCATGAAATCAATTCCCCAACAGTCAAACACCTCTACTTCCATAATGCCTCTCTGAAGCATCTCTTGCTTTTTCAAAATATTCCCTGTTCTATGGAAACTGTCACAAGATTTTGCAAACAAATACGTATCCTTGAACAGGGTAGGCCAATAAAACCCAGCTTGAAGGACTTTTGTTGCAGTCCTATCTCAGCTGTGGTGTCCATCATATGGTGAACAATCGCAGCTTTCCAAAACCTAGTGCACTTCTCCCTTAGGAACACGTATTCGGACCAGCTGATCAGGACCTATCTTGTACAAGAAAGGTTCATCCCATATGTAGAATCAGCTGTCATAAAGTAATATCCTTTTTCTGTCTAAGGTTACATCAGGTGGATACACACCACTAACAAAGAAATGTACCATATCAGCATACCATGGCAGTTTCTGGCTATGCACCACAAACCACTGCTCTTCAGGGAAGGTCTCAACTATATCAGTCTCACAGTCAATATGCTCCCTGTATTCAACCTAGATAGGTGATCTGATACCTGACTCTCTATGCCCTTCTTGTCTTTGATCTCAATGTAGAATTCCTGTAATAATAATATCCACCAATTGAGTCTAGACTTGGCATCCTTCATTGCAAACATGTACCTAATTGCATCATGATCAGTATAAACCACCACCTTTGTACCCACTAGATACACTCAAAATTTATCAAATGCATATACTATAGCCAATAGATCCTTTTTGGTCATAGTATAATTTTTTTGAGCTGTATCTAAGGACTTGCTTGTGTAGTAAATGGGCTGAAACCTCTTTCCCCTGTTCTATCCCAAGACAGCTCTTATAGCAAAGTCACTGGCATCACATATCACAATGAATGGTAATGACCAGTCTGGGACAATAATAATTGGAGTTGTGGTCAACTTATCCTTAAATGTGTTGAAAGCCTTTACACATTCTCTATTGAACTCAAACTTCACATCCTTCTCTAAGAGTTTGCACATCGGGTTTGCAATTTTTGAAAATTCTTGAATGAACCTCCTGTAAAACCCAACATGTCCTAAAAAAATGTGCACTCCTTTCACAGAGAGGTGGTAATTTCTTGATTGCTTCAACCTTAGCTCTGTCGACCTCAATACATGCTTTTGTAATTTTATGGCCTAAGACTATCCCTTCACGTATCATCAAATTGAACTTCTCTTAATTTAGTACAAGATTAGTCTCTTCACATCTAGATAGTACTGCATCCAAATGATTCAAGCAGTTATCGAAGTCACTCCCGTAGACTGAGAAGTCATCCATGAAAACCTCCACATATTTCTCCACCATGTCTATAAAGATAGCCAGCATACACCTCTAGAATGTTCCTAGAGCATTACATAGTCCAAAAGGCATCCTTTGAAATGCAAAGGTGCCGAAAGGATAGGTGAAAGTCATCTTCTCCTGGTCCTCCTGTGTGATCAAAATTTGATTGTAGCCTGAATACTCATCCAAGAAGAAATATTAATCATGCTCGGCTAACCCTTCTAGCATTTGATCCAAGAAAGGTAAGAAAAGTGGTCCTTCCTGGTGTCCGCATTGAGCTTTCAGTAGTAAATACAAATTCTCCACCCTGTGACTGTTCTTTTTGATATTGATTCATCCCTCTCATTACGCACTACTGTCACTCCCCCTTTTTTTGGGACACACTGAACTAGGCTCACCCAATTGTTGTCTGAAATTCGGTAGATGACACCTACATCTACCCACTGTGTGATCTCATTCTTTACTATCTCCTTCATGATTGTGTTCAGTCTTCGCTGATGTTCAACACTGGATCTGGCTCCTTCTTCTAGAATTATCTTATGCATGTAAAAGGAATGGCTTATCCCTTTTATGTCAACTATTGTCTACCCTAGTGTTGTCACACACTGCCTTAATATTTTCAGCACATGTAAACCTGTTCATCAGTCAACAAAGCAGATATTATCACAGGAAGTGTTTTATCATTGCCTAAATATGCATATTTCAAATGAGCGGGGAGGGGTTTTAATTTGAGAACTGGTGCCTTCTCAATAGAGGGCTTCAACTTCTTCCAATTTAGAGACTTGTCAAGTGTCTCCATAGGAACATCTCTGCTGACATATGATGTGTTGTGAGTTTATAGCATTTTCGATGCTTAAAACATAGAAAAAATATGCATGATCTTAGGTGTGGTTATACAGATATGATGCACTTTTACTTTGTTTTCAAGAAAATTATGTATTAGAGTTTAAATGTGCAAAAGAAGAGAAAAGAGTGCTGAAAATGATGAAACTACAAACCTCAATATGAGTCGTACCTTGGAAGTACGAGTTGTACATAGCATCCCTGATAAAATTCAGAGGTACTACACAAGGCACTGGCCATGTACGACTCTTGGTACAAGTTGTACCATCCTGGTACGAGTCGTACCATAGCAGTAATGGAAAATTATAAAAATATTGCACTTGTCTGAGCTCATGGTACAGATGGAAGATACGAGTCGTGGTGACTACATACGACTCAAACCAAAGAGCCATGGTGAACATTATAGAAAATGTGATTGGCAGATCCTAGGGTACGAAGCATTCACGAGTCATGATATCAAGGTACGAGTCATACCACGACACTCATGAAAATATTCAAAGGTTGCTTGACTTCATGAGATTAGACCACGACAAGCATTGTACGACTCGTAAGAGCATTGTAGAAGTCATACCAACTTCCAAGACTTAACCAAATTCAAGGTTTTTGAGCATTGTATTGGAGGAAGCTATGACTCGTAGGTTCATGGTACAAGTTGTAGGATCAGGAGGCGGCAGTTAAATTAGTTCCCCTATTAATTTAGGAACAAATTTTAATTATTTGTATAAATACTTTTCTAGGTTATTTTTAGAAGGTCAAATCCTACTTCAACTAGGAAAAGGAGTTACAAATCCCAATTCCACTCTATGAAGGAACAAGGAAGGCTTACTCTACTATTATAAATACCCTTTATTTATATGTAATAGAGTAGAAAATTAGAGAGGGAGAGAAGGACAAAATTGAATTACTAGACGTGTGAAGAATAATTTTTGTGAATTTTTATCAAGTTTTGATGAGCAATTCTTAGGATCAAATTCTTGAATATCTACATTGTCCTTGAGATTATTCTTTGATACTAAAATCTGGTTTTCTTCCAATCGTTTCTGGAAGTATTTAATTATGTGTTTGTCTATGAATGCAAATTATAATCTTACAACCATGAGAGGCTAAAACCTCCACAACTAGGATTGTGGGAACCATGGTGATGTAACGAAATAGGGTAGCAAAAAAGTTATTTAAAACCAATTCTAAACTCTTGTATTGTATTCTCTTCATATTTAAACATTTCTTAATGGTGTACAATGTTAAGACTTGCCCAAATTCTTTACTTGCTTGAACCTAGAGAAGTAGAGATTAGGAAAAGAGAATTACAACAAAGCCTTGGTCTTTAGGTCATTATATTAACTTGAGTTGGGGTCACAAGATAGTTAAATTTGAAACATATTGATAACATTTTGTTTGAAATAACTTATGAGACCTGACCTGGTGATTTAGTATAGTCATCCAATAGGGACGAATCAGTCATTTAGATAAACCCTAGTTTTCAGTTTTACAAGTATGTATTGGGATTGATCACGTGTGTATACCCGAAGTAATTATGAATCCATGGGAAAACTTACCTTAGTTTTTTGAAAATATTGATTTAAATCACAAATATAATCTAATTTTAATATTGTTTTCTTCAAAAACCCCCAATTTGGAGATAACTCACCAACAAGTTCAATTATCGGCATTAGTCTAGATCTTACCCTATTCCTTATGGGTTCGACCACAACCTATTAGTGGGGTTCTTTATTGATAACGACCACTTCATACTTTGTCAGAAAGTGTGACTTTGAGCGTTGTTGTCGAGGAATACAGCTTAAGATTAGATTATTTGTTGTATTTAACTTTTGGTTGTTATTTCCTCTTTTACATTTTTGTTTGTTTTGTTTTGTCTCATACAAGACACCTCTTGGAAAAGCTAAGAATTTAAGACAGTTGAGGATGAGTCCAAGTTTCTTGATGAATTCTGAGTAATCAAGAAATCTACGTCGTGCTGCAACGTTAAATCAGGTGCTGTAAGGGAGGCAACCCATGAATGGATAGTGAAGTCTGAGTAGCCACAGGTATGTCTCTCTCCTATTTTTTACATACTTGATTTCTTTGGTGACAAAGCATATTTTTAAGAAGGTTAGTTACTTGTTTTTCGATATTCACCCGAGGATTTTTCTTGCCGTGTTTCTTTTCCCTCGGGCATGTTATCTAGTAGAATCGAAATGTTTAGAATTTTATCATTGTTATTTTTATTTAATTAGAAAGTATATTAGGAGTATTGAACCAATAAATTGCACTAGTTTTGGATTTGTAAAAATATTGATCCTGTTTAAAAAATTTTAAGGATTAGCTATGTATAAACCAGAGAGGTAGAGTGAATGCAAGTCATGTACTGTGAGTGAGTGAGGTCTAATACCTAGTTCAATACTGCATAGAGGATCTAGAACTTGCCCGGATGGTCTTTGTATAGGTTTTAGGATGGTTGGTTAGGAAAGGATCATAGGCCATTCTTATTTAGCCCATTTTAGCTTAAATGACCCTACCAGAATACCATGATTCCCTTGATCCTGATTTTGAACCTTAAATGAACCATTTTACTTTGATCAACTAATTAACTATACCCATTTTTATAATGAACCTGTTTTGCCCCTGGTCCTTCCTTGGACATTGTGAATCTTAACATAGGCAAAATGCCTAAGTTAACGGTGGCTAGAGTAGGGATGCATAAATGGTAGGAACGTGAAAAAGGGAGAGAAAAAAAAAGGTAAAAAATGAGGTGTGGTATGACAAAAGAAAAAGAAAAAATATTGAAAAATAAAATTCAAAAAGAGAATACATTACAAACCAAAGCAAGTCCTATAGTGGTCCTAGCCTTACCATCTATCAAACCGAAGTATAGAAGATAAGGGCAAGCCTATGATATTCGATTTGGAACTTCTTTGTAAGAGTGGGTATTGCTTTTTCAGTCACATGTTATCTGAATTCTTTACTTTCTTGAACCTAGAGAAGTAGAGATAAGGAAAAGAGAATTACAACAAAGCCTTGGTCTTTACGATTATTGTATTAACTTGAGTTGTGCTTGCAGTATAGTTATATTTGGAATATATTACTAACGGTTAGTTTGATATCCCTCATGAGACCTGGCCCAGTGATTGAGTATAGTCATCCAACAGGGATGAACTAGTCATTTAGATGAACCCTAGTTATCAGTTCTACAAGTATGGTGTATACCTGGAGTAGTTATGAACCCATAAGGAACACTTACCCTAGTTGTTTGTAAATCTTAATTTAAACCACAAATGTAATCTTGTTTTAATAAAGTTTTCTTCAAAGCCCCCTAATTTGTAGATAACTGACCAATAAGTTCAATTACCAGCATTAGTCGAGATCTTACCCTATTCACTGTGGATTCGACCTCAACATCTTAGTTGGTTTCTATATTGACATCAACCGCTTCATACTTTATCAGGAAGTGTGAGTTTAAGAGTTATCAACATATGATCTAGTGGCATCTAATTCTGCTAAACACTCTACCATCTCTTGTAATGCCCCAGAAACCCTTAGATCAGACCCGGGAGTTGAAACAGAGAAAACTGGAAAAACTGCACCAGATTATAGAATAGGTTGTTACTGGACCCGTGGGGATGACAATGAGTCGTTAGGTGACTCGTGGTGTGATACTTGTCTTAAGTGTTGGAATTTGTGATTTGAAGTCGACCCTATGTCTTAGAACTACGAACCAACGTAGGTATGTTCATATTGATTGGGACCTCCTTCGTGAGCTTTCCCTTGCCCTAAGGGGGCCTTTCGCTTGATATCGATATTATGGTAATATCTTTAGCCCTGGCAAGGCTTTAGACGGCTCTGTTCACTTGAGTGTAATAGTCGGGACCACGTAAGCTCTATCGTGGTAATATCGGTTATCTGACGAGTCTCCCATTTCTCCTCATGTTTTCAACTATGAATGTTTATCATTCATGATATATGTTTAAAGCAGGTTTGACCCAATATTCAGTCTTTACTTATGATATTCAGCTTTTCATCTTTGGGTCATTCGATTCAGCTATGATATTCATTCATAATCAAATTATGATTTCAGAAATAAGCATGCAAGCCTTACTCTCAGAATCTTATTTTGATTATGTTTTACCTTATGCATGCAAGCCTTACTCTCAGAATCTTATTTTGATTATGTTTTACCTTATGCATGTTTAATGATTTTAATTACTTAAGTGATTTTACTTACCTTGCATACTCTGTACATTCCATGTACTGACCACATACTTTATGCTGTGTCAGTTCATGATACATGCCCTGATACTCAAACTCAGCCTCATCCCTAGCCAGCTTTTCAGAGTCAGCATCCCATATATGTTGGTGAGTCCTCATCTCTCGAGGACTGTGCTTATCAGTAATCTTTATGTATTCAGTTTCATAGTTAGAGAGTTAGTTAGGGTCTTGTCCCATCAACTCATCAGTATTAGAGGCTTTTTAGACATAGAATGTAATTAGCTTTCAATTCGTGTGTTTTTCTAATGTTATGCTCATCTCAGACTTTCTCTATGTTTATCATATTTGATCTTCTTCTTTAATGATTGAGTTAAATGTATGTTCATTCCATGGTCGACTTGGAGTCCCTCGGGGTTTCGTGTCCTGTGTCTCGATCTGGGCCTATGTTTGGGTCGTGACAAACTTGGTATCATAGCATTAAGTTTTGAAGTTTCCTAGGGAGTTTAGAAGCCGCGTTAAGTAGTCTTTTTCATGGGTGTGAAGTGCGCCACATTTATGACGAAGTGGCTATGAAACATTTAGGAAATGTTCCCTTCTTTCATGACCTATGACGTACGATGAAATGTCTCTCTACCCTTATGACTCGTGCTATACAAATTTGCAGAATCATGCCTCCCTGCAGCGTAAACAGTAGGAGAAATGGAAACAGTAATGTCCATGAGGATGGCAACAGGGATGGGCACCAACAAGCCCCACTAGAGCCAACCGCGCACGTTGAATTCAGGGAAACCATACAGATGCTAGCACAAGCCTTGACCGCCCAGGTCAACCAATAGGCAGTGGTGCATTTCCCTCAGAATGGGAATGTGGAGGCAGCTAGAGTCAGAGACTTCTTGAGGATAAACCCTCCAGAGTTCACCGGGGCAAGGGTGGACGAGGATCCACACAAGTTCTCGAAGAGATTCTAGAGGTCACCCCAGTCATGGGGGTGACAAATGGGGAGTGCGTTGACTTAGTCTCTTATCAGCTGAAAGAGGTTTCACATATCTGGTTCAAGCAGTGGAAAGATAGTAGGGCAGTGGGAGTAGGCCCTATCAGTTGGAATGAGTTTCATGTTACTTTTCTAGATCGGTTCTTCCCTTGTAAGATGAGGGAGCTGAAAGCGGCCGAGTTTGTGAATCTAAAGTAGGGTAACATGATAGTTCAGGAGTATTCCTTGGAGTTCACCCATTTGTCTAAGTATGCACCGGAGCTTGTGGTGGATCAGAGGACTCGAGTGAGTCGGTTTGTACATGGACTGGAAGACTACCTGGATAAGGACTGCAGGACCACCATGCATCATCGGGATAGGGATTACTCTTGGATAGTGTAGTACGTCCAGCAGATGGAGGCAGTATATTAGAGAGGGAGAGAGGCCAAGAGGGCCAAGACAGATAGGTATGGGTTCTTGCAGCAGAGGACAGGTGGTGGGCACTGTCAGTAGTCGCACCCAAGATCATCGGCCCCAGCATCTTCAGCCATGAGTGTGCCATCAAAACCTAGGCATGACCAGAGGAGATGAGCGTCAGGATCTAGGGATCAGAGAAGCTGGCCTGATTCTACCATTCAAATTTGTGACCGATGTTGCCGGAGGCACACGGGTTGGTGTTTTGGCAGGTACAGGAGTTTGTTTTAGGTGTGGGAAGCCCAGACACATGCTTAGTGATTTCCCCACATCTAGACAGGGCCATGATAGGGGTCAAGGCCCAGCTTCTAGTTTAGCAGCTCCACCATCACGCCCATCTCAGTAGGGCGCTTCGACTAGTTTGGGTTTCGAATAGTGCTAAAACAGATTCTATGCCTTAGCATCCCGCCAGGAGAAGGAGGACTCCCCAGACATGGTTACTGGTATGTTACGAGTTTTCCACCTTAATGTTTATTCTTTGTTATACCCAAGGGCTACTTTGTCCTTCGTTATGCCTTATGTTGCTAGTAGCTTTGAAGTTATTCCCAAAATCTCTCTACTCCAGTGGGTGATTCAGTTATAGCTCGGCGAGTATATAGATATTGCCCAATCTCAATCCTTCAAAAAATCACCTCAGCAGATTTTAGTAGAGTTAGCCATGACCGATCTTGATGTTATTCTCGGCATGGATTGGCTATTTGCATGTTATGCCTTAGTTAATTATAGAACCCGTGTTGTAGAGTTCAAATTTTTGGGTGAGCTAGTCTTAGAATGGAAGGGTAGTTCAGTTGTGCCTGTAGGTTATTTCATTTCTTACCTTAAGTCCAAGAAAATGATTTCTAAAGGGTGTGTGTACCATCTAGTTAGGGTTAAGGATGCTACATCCGAGACCCCGTCTATCCAGTCAGTTCTAGTAGTATGTGAGTATCCAGAAGTGTTCCCAGATGATCTACCCGGTATTCCTCCCAAGAGGGAAATCGATTTTTGTATTAACCTTCTACTTGACACGCAGCCTATATCTATTCCTCCTTATAGAATGGCTCCAGTTGAGCTAAGGATTTAAAAGATCAGTTGAAGGGCCCTCTAGATAAGTATTTCATCAGACCTAGCAATTCTCCATGGGGTGCACCAGTTCTATTTGTCTGAAAGGACGGTTCCCTTTGGATGTGCATTGACTATCAACAATTGAACAAAGTCACCATCAAGAACAGGTATCCTCTCCCTAGTATTGATAACTAATTTGACCAGCTTCAGGGTGCCAAGTGCTTTTCCGTGATACACCTTAGATCCAGGTACCATCTGCTTAGGGTTCGAGAGAGTGATTTTTCGAAAACAGCTTTCAAAACTCGGTATGGTCACTAAGAGTTTGTAGTTATGTATTTTGGACTAACAAATGCTCCTGCAGCTTTTATGGATCTGATGAACTGGGTTTTCAAGAAATATCTAGACATGTTTGTAATTGTGTTCATAGATGACATTCTTATATACTCTCGAAGCGAGGAGGAGCATGCCGCTCATTTGAGGGTGGTGTTGTAGACTTTGATGGATCATCAATTGTATGTAATATTCAGCAAATATGAGTTTTGGTTAAATTCTATGGCGTTCTTGGGTCATGTGGTGTCTAGTGAGGGCGTGCAGGTTGACTCTCAGAAGATAGAGCGGTGAAGAATTGACCCAGACCGGTGAATCCTTCATATATCAAGAGTTTCATTGGTTTGGCTAGCTACTACTAGATATTTTTTAAGGATTTTTCATCTATTGCAGCGCCGTTGACTAAACTGACCAAGAAAAAGATAAAGTTCCAATGGTCGGAGGCTTGTGAGAAGAGCTTCCAAGAGTTAAAGGCTCGACTCACCTCAGCACCGGCGTTGGACCTACCTGAGGGCACTGATGGATTCTGGTATATTATGATTCTTCAAGAATCAGGCTTGGATGTGTATTGATGCATCACGGAAGAGTTATAGCCTATGCCTCTAGACAACTGAAAGTGCATGATAAGAGCTACCTGTCTCATGATCTCAAATTAGTAGCGGTAGTATTTGCCTTGAAAATATGGAGACACTATTTGTATGGGGTCTACGTAGATGTTTTATAGACCACAAGAGCCTACAATATTTTCTTACCCAGAAAGATCTCAATCTGCGACAAAGGAGGTGGTTGGAGCTACTCAAGGATTATGATATGAGTGTCCTTTACCACTCAGGCAAGGATAATGTAGTAGCAAACACTCTTAGTAGGCTTTCTATAGAGAGTGTGTCCCATCTAGAGGAGGGGAGGAAGGAATTGGTGAAAGAGGTGCATAGACTTGCACGGTTGGGAGTTTGTTTGGTCGACTCGACAGATGGTGGAGTAATTGTTCAGAATGGGTCAGAATCATCCTTGGTGACTGATGTAGAAGCTAGAAAATATGAGTACCCTATCTTTTGAAATTGAAGGAAGTCATTCAAAATCAAAAGGTGGAGGTCTTATCCAAAGGGGGACATGGTGTGCTTCGATACCAAGGTCGCTTATGTGTTTCGGGTGTTGATGATTTGAGAGGCCGGATGTTGCATGAGGCTCATGGATCCAGGTATTCTATGATCCAGGTGCCACCAAGTGTACCATGACCTACAGGAAGTCTATTGGTGGAATGGCATGAAGAAGGGCATAGCAGAATTTGTGGCTAAGTGTCCAAACAGCCAACAGGTGAAGGTTGAGCATCAAAGACCTAGAGGTGTGCTCTAAGATATTAGCATTCCTACTTGGAAGTGGGAAGAGATCAATATGGACTTTATAGAAGGGTTGCCTCGCACTTGCCGATAATATAACTCCATTTGGGTTGTTGTGGACAGGTTGACGAAGGCGGCTTATTTCTTACCGGTCAAATCTATCGATTCAGCTGAGGATTATGCTAAGTTTAAAATTCGGTTGGTTCGGTTGCATGGAGTGCCCTTGTCCATCATATCAGATAGAGGTACTCAGTTTACCTACCAGTTTTGGAGATCATTTCAAAAGGGTCTTGGGACTCAAGTCAAGCTTAGCACAACATTTCACCCGCAAATAGAAGGTCAGGCAGAGCAGACTATTCAGATTCTTGAGAATATGTTGAGAGCCTATGTTTATTGATTTCAAGGGTAGTGGGGATGATCATTTTCCTCTCATTGAGTTTGTATACAACAACAACTACCATTCTAGCATTCAGATGGCTCCGTTTGAGGCTCTCGTGGGCGGAGATATAGATCACCAATTAGTTGGTTTGAAGTCAGTGAGGCTACATTAATATGTCCGGATTCAATCCATGAGGCTATGAGAAAGTTCAGTTGATAAGGGAAAGGTTGAAAACAACTCAAAGTCTCCAAAAGTCCTATGCGGATGTGAGAAGGAGAGAACTTGAGTTTGAAGTTGATTGGGTGTTTCTGAAGGTGTTTGCCATGAAGGCAGCGATGAGGTTAGGAAAGAAAGGGAAACTCAGTCCCCACTATATTGGCCCGTACCGGATTGTGAGACATGTGGGAAAAGTGGTTTATGAGTTACAGTTACCCCCAGAATTAGCTTCAGTTCATCTCATCTTCCATATATCGCTCTTTAAGAAGTGCTTGGGTGATCCGGCTTTAGTGGTTCCAGTGGAGAGTGTGGGTGTGAAAGACAACCTTAGCTATGAGGAGATTCTGGTGAAGATATTGGATCGTCAGGTTTGGAGGATAAGGAACAAAGAGGTAGCTTCAGTCAAGGTTTTATGAAGGAATCAGTATGTTGAGGGAGCCACATGGGAAGCCGAAGCAGATATGATGACTAGATACCCACATCTATTCCCTTCCGTCTCAGTTCTAGTTTGAGGTATCAGTTTTTGCCCTAGTACTCTATTTAGTTTTCATGTTCAGTGCTGGTGCCCAAAGTTTCTTTTATGTCAAGGTATGTATGTATGGTTCGTGAATTCAGTTCAGCCATGTAGTTCAGTTCGGAGGTAGTCATTCCATCATTTTACTAACTCCCAGTTTTTTCTCTTCTTTCTTTTTTCAAGTCACGATTAGAAAGGTTCAAATACAGACCGTGCATCTGGAAAGTGTCGGTTCGAATCCAGTTCGTGGTGATAAGTTTAGCCTGTATGGGATAAGTCCCAATAGCAAGGTCAACCATGTTCTATTTTTTAGATTGCTAGGATTCAGCTTAAATTGTCAGTGTTTGAATACGATGATGCATGACTTTGCTTTTCTATATGTTTTCCCACATTCGAGGATGAATGTTCCCAAGGGGGAGATATTGTAATACCCCAGTAACCTTTAGATCAGACCCGAAATTTGAAACAGAGAAAACTGGAAAATCTGCAAGATCACAGAATGGGTCATTATTGGATCGGTGGGGATGAACACGAGTCGTTAGGTGACTCATGGTGAGGTACTTGTCTTAAGTATTGGAATTTGTGATTTGAAGTCGCCACGGGCATGACCATGAGTCATGGTCAAACCCCACGACTCATTGAGTCAGCCATGGTCTGGATTGGAGAAAAATTAGGGATTTTTGTACAATGAAGACCACGAGTCGTGGTCACCAATGAAGATCCATTAGGTACCTCGTGGGGACTCTTTGAGGAAAAAGTGGTAGTGCACTCGACAACTAGAGACCACGAGTCGTGGTCCATGGTAACGACTCATCGAGTCCCTCGTGAGGACTGGCAGTCTGTTTTTCCCTGTGAGTTTATTAAAGGCTTTTCCATAATTCCTATGGCACTAAGGCCTAAACTACGTCATTCTAAGCTTTGAATAATGGTTTTTAAGAGGGAAAAATTCATTCTAAGCTATTCTTATTCATGCATGCAAGAGTAGAAGTCTAGAGAGATGATCAAGGCTAATTCTTCAAGGGTTTTCATTTCAAATCTTTCTTGGGCAATCAGAGAAGTTGTAGAATCAAATCCCTTCAGGTATGTAGGGTTATGAATGGGTGAATTTGTTCACACCCATGCCCAATCCGTCTCTAATTCATGAAATTCTATGAGTTGATTCTATGGGGTTTTAACCTAATGCATGAATTCTCTAAGTCAATATCATGGGTATGATCTAAATATGGTTTAATTGATGAATTATGATTCATGGGAAAGTTTTATTATGTTTTCAACTATAAATCCTGTTTACAAGTTTTACAAATTATGATGCTCATTCGTGAAAGCTTATGAGAAATTGAGATTTATAATGTATATTCAATTATGATGAATTATTGATGAGAAAGGCATGTTTTCAAGCTACCCATGTTTATGATCATGTTTTCAAGTGAATCAAGTCATTTTCAAGCATGTTAAGTATTGGGCAAGCCCATATGTTCAAGTATGATTCATGACTTCATGTTAATTAGTTTACCACATGGTTTTTGAGTTTAGACTCCCAATTTTACTCAGCTTGTGGTATGGTTTAAGCCAAGGCTCCTCATGTATGATTTCAGATTTATTACGTATATGATTATTAAGCTTCGTCTCTAGACGATGGTCAGCTTCGTTGAAAAACAATGGAGAGCATATGCATTTTTTTGGGAGTAGTGTCTAGCACCGAGTAGGCTATGGGTCAGTCGACCCTATGCCTCAGAAATACGAGCCAACATAGTTATGTTCAGATTGATTGGGACCTCCTTCGTGAGCGTTCCCCTGCCCCAAGGGGGCCTTTAGCTTGATATCGATATCATGGTAGCGTCTTTAGCCCAGGAAAGGCTTTAGAAGGCTCTGCCCATTTGAGTGTAATAGTCGGGAGCATGAAGCTCTATCGTGGTAATGTCGGTTATATGACGAGTCTCCCATTGTTCATCATATTTTCAGCTATGCATGTTTATCATTCATGATATATATTTAATGTAGGTTTGAGCCAATGTTCAGTCTTTACTTATGATATTCAGTTTTTCAGCTTTGGGTCATTTGATTCAGCTATGATATTCATTCATGATCATATTATGATTTCAGAAAATACCATGCAGGCCTTACTCTCAGAATCTTATTTTGATTATGTTTTACCTTATGCATGTTTAATGATTTTACTTACTTAAGTGGTTTTACTTACCTTGCATACTCGATACATTCCACGTACTGACCGCATACTCTATGTTCTATTGTTTCATTATACAGGCCTCGGTACTTAGACTCAGCCTCGTCCCCATCCAGCTTTTCGGAGTTAGTATCCCGCATCTATTAGTAAGTCCTCATCTCTCACGGACCGTGCTTATCAGTTATCTTTATGTATTCAATTTTGGACTTAGAGAGTTAGTTGGGGCCTTGTCCCATCAACTCACCAATATTAGAGGCTTTTCAGACATGAATGTAATCAGCTTCGGATTTGTTTGTTTTTCTGATGTTATGCTCTTCTCAGACTTTTGCTATATTTATCACGTTTGATCTTCCACTTTAATGATTGAGTTAGATGTTATGGTCATGCCATGGGTCAACTTTGAGCCCCTCGAGGTTCCTTTTCCCATGTCTCAATCCGGGCCTATTTCGGGTCGTGACATCTCTGACCCTTTTTCCTGCTCTTCCTCATACACCAACACTCTTCCTAATGGATAATCCTGTGATAGATACTGCTCTAAGTGTGTAGTGGATAATTCAGGTTCTATTTTTGTAATGGTTTTCATCTCCACGTAATGGGGTGGTAGTTTTGCTGCCTTGAACACATTAAAATTATTTCATTACCATCCGCTGCCATGGTCGCCTTGCCTGATTTTACCTTTATTACAGCATCCACAGTAGCTAAAAATCCTCTCCCCAAAATGAGGGGAATTGTTGCATCTGTCTCGTAGTCTACGAGTATAATGTCCACCGGTAGGATAAAAGGTCCCACCTTAATCAAGACATCCTCAATGATTCCTTCTGAGTGAACAATGGACCTATCTACCAATTGTAATGTCACTGTGGTGGGCATCGGTTCACCTAGCCCCAATGCTCTGAACAAGGACGCAGGCATCAAATTGACACTAGCACCCAATCACACAAGGATGACCCAACTTCTCTCCTCCCAATGATCATCGGAATCATGAAACTCCTAGGGTCCTTTAACTTTTTAGGAATTTTGTTCTGCACCAGTGAACTACACTCCTTTGTAAAATCTATAGTCTCAAATTTTGTTAGCCTCTTCTTATTTTCCACAATATCTTTTAAGTATTTGGCATATTTTAGAACACCAGCAAAAGCTCCATTAAGGGTAAGTTAACATGGACTTGCTTTAAGATCTCAAGAAATCTCTGATAGGCTATGTCCTCCTTCTGCTTCTTAAATCTTTAAGGGAATAGAGGGGGTGGTCTAGCTACTACAACCTTTGGTTGTGGGTTGTAGACTCACCCACTTCCTGTCTAAACATCACTGCCTGCTCCTCATCAATCTTTTTCTCTCTAGGAATCACCTTGCCCAACTCCTTACCACTGCGCAAAGAAGTGGCATTCACATTTTCTTTGGGGTTTTTCTTAGTGTTACTCGAGAGTCCCCCCTATGGTCTATTATTCTAATGTTTGACCAATTTCCCATCTACCTCTCAAGCTCATGGATGGACTTTTGCATATCATTAACCACCTGAGTCTGCTGCACCATCCATTGCTTCATTGTCTCCTCAAGAGAACTGCTCTGTTGCTAGCCTTGTGGCCTATGATAAGTGTTTTGGGGCCTTTGGAAATTTTGATTCCCTCCCTATGAGGGATTTTCTCCATTCCAGTACTCCTGATTATAGTCTTTAACTGCAAAACCTACACTACGGCCTTGTTGTCCCAAAAAGTATATAGGTTCAGGATTAAGAGGACAACTTGAATAGGTGTGGCTTTCTCCACACGCCTCACATGATGGTGGTGGGATTTACACCTGATGTACCTATTGTATTTGGACTCCTACTGGTGTGGTCACCAACTTAATAATTGCATTTACCAGCTGGCTAATGTCTACCCTAATTGCCGCAATGATAATGCTCAAACTACACTCCTCATTTAGACAAAATATAAGCGATCGTTGTATCAAAACAAATAACCCGATGAGTGTCGGGGTCGAATCATACAAGGACTAGAGAATGATGTGCACAAGAGTCGTTTAGTGATTTGAAGTGATTCGCATCCAATCAATGAAAACATAAGTGTAGATTTTGGGGGAAGTGAAGGCAAAAGTATTGTGGATTCTAAAATCAGCTAGTTAAGAGAATAAGATAACTAAAATTGAGAAACAATAATGAGAAAAGGCTAGAGGTGTGGTGTAAATGGGATGTCAATCAAATCAAAACTTACTAGATAGTCACATTATTACTAATATGTGCAAATAACCTTGGAAAAAGATGGAGCTCGATGGTCTTCAACCAATTGAGCTCCTTATCCTTGAGTCTTCTTGAATCTCAAGGCACAATTCAACTATTCCGATATGGTTTGGATTAGGGGATGAGCTATTTCTAGCCATCAACCTCTTAAGGGATTATGATCATGGGTTTTGGCTATTTCCATCCCAACCCTACATAATCAAATCCTAATCCATCATTAAATTCTCCCCCATTACTTAATTCTTCTTTTACAAGCTAAAATCAATTAAGAAAACAATACCCATATTTACAACTATGAGCAATCAACTTTAATTTGAGGAGAATTCAATAGATTTACACTAATTGAGTAATAACAAGAAAAATTTATCAATACCCAATCAAATTAAACACCCATCATCACATACCTCTAGCTATAGGTTTAACTACTCATAATTGAGAAATATAAGAGCATATTCAATAATAAGCTTAAAAACTTCATCATTAGGAGTAAGCAAAAGCAAAGTTACAATATTTCTATAATAATAGTTATACCTTTATGAAAAATAAGATGAAGACAAAAAGCAATATTCTAATATTTCTTTCTCTCCAATGGAGTTCTTCTCTCTCAAAAAGTAAGGGAATATTCAATGATATGTTTAGAGTACTTTCTTCTAGAATATATATATAAGGAGGGAAAACATTCTCCTCTTTTTCAGGCTTTGAAGATTTTTCCCTATTCAGGCATGTCCTCACTTTTGATGGAATCAGTGGTTCACCGGTTGCTATTCGCGGCCGCCGATCATTTTCTTCTGCGATCCAGTAAAGTTCCAGGCCTTTCGGTGGTCCCTTCAGCGGTTCGCCGGTCGGTATCCGCAACCCGCCGATCAATTTCATCATTGGTCCATCCATTTCCAGCACCTGTCGACAATGGAACCGGCGGATCGCCGGTTGCTATTTGTGGGCCGCCAGTTGCAGTTCCTTATCAAGCCAGTGGTTGCTTACGGTTGACCGGCGTTTTTCTAGTGTCCTCTGGCGAGCACCGGTTTTCACCTGAATTACATCCTTTTTACTTCAATTCATGTTCCTTTTATTCAAATAAGATACCTTCACATAAAAAAGCAAAAAGGGCATAAAATCCAACTAAAAGACTTGAAAACTAAGTTAAAGCTCATGCGTAAGAGCCTAATGAGTTGGTAAATTACCAACTCATCAAACCTCCAAACTTGAACTATTGCTTGTCCTCAAGTAATGGAATTCTTATCAGTTGAGCAAAAGGAATGAAATGCCACTCCACAAGAGTCTATGCATCAATGACCACTTAATCTATGACAACCCAAAAATGCCCACCAACTCATAGAAAAAGAGAAGCAACTTCCCCGCAGAAAAATGTGGAAAGATTTCAATAGGCAACCACAATTCAAAGGCATGTGCTTTCATTTTGAAAAACAATGGCATATCTTATCCAATCAAATAATCATAGCATCTCAATTCATAATCATTGCAGATTCAAAGTTTTCCTTGAAGCTCACAGCATTCATGCCTTGATCACATCTCTACCTTAATGCAAGTATGTCCTCAAAAGAAAGTGATGCCACTCACTACAAGAGAGAACCCCTTTTCTTTATCATAATTCAATGCACATAAGGGATTATAGAAAGAAAATTGATCACACTCGTTGTCATAAAAGAAATATCTATGAACACAACTTGACCCATCAGCTTTTCCTTCATGTAATTTTCCACTAATGTAGAGCAACTACACTCAAAATCAATTAGGACTTGTGGGTTATGATGAAGGCTAGGGGTAATAGTAGGACAATTATTTAGCTCTAGTGACTAGAACCTCCCTAATGCCTTTATGTGAACACTGTCATCTTCCCCATTCAACTCTTTCGATCACTCCAACTTATTCCTCCTTTTTCAATCATTTCATCTTTTATTTCTCAAAGGTCTTCCATGCAGCTCATTTGGATATCACATTAAGCCTTGTCTAAGCAAGGGGTAACACCATTTCACTAGCCATTTCTCTTTTGGTACCTTAAGGTCTTTCAATCCATCACTTCATTCATTTTAATCACATTTTGGTTCTACCTTACATTTCAGCTACTCATATTTCCCTTTTTCTTGTAAACCCCCATACTTAGGCTTTTTTCCTCTTTCTTAATGATTTCCTTTTCTCTCTTAATATGTTTGGGCTTTAAGCCCCCGTCATTCTCATTCACTCACCACTAGCAATTAGGGAGGATGGGTGCCAAGAAGAGGGTTGCAAAAAAGGACATTGTCTTGTAATGTGGTTCCCAAGAATAAGCAGTCCATAGGCACCATATAGGCTAGCAAGGGGAGACATTTTCGGAGGTCATTTTGGGTAAAGTGACTGGTCAAATGAAAGCCTAAGATCATATTCTAAGTGTAGCTACATCAAGGATTTTGCCTTGTGTCACACTTAGGGATTGTTCTATACAAGAAGTGAAGAATGAGATTCATTCAAAAATCCTTACCAAACAAGGCATCACAACCAAAGAGTTCACACAAGTCATCATTGTCACAAGATTTAGATTCAAGACATGAGAACATATAAAGTCACAAGCCAAACAGGGAATAAATAATGTATGACAAGAGACTGCTACACCTTTCTTTTCAAATGCCCATTCTCATGTTGTTCATGCCACACAAAAATTTCTAGTGGTTCCCCTCAAAGAAATTCCACATAAGACTCAAAGAAAGACATGGATTTTCCCTTAAGAGAGTCGCCTCACAATTTATCATTACAAAATGTCAACCCGGTTCGACAATCAAAAAGAAAAGAAAAAGAAAATGCTCCTTGGGAAAGAACCGTAGTATGAAGAAAATCCTTGGAGTTTGATTACTATCTATTATTTACAAAGGTGAATAAAATCAAACTTGGGTCATAAAGGAACATTTGGCAATTAAAGCAAGGATCCATTCAATAGCACTAACATCAAAAATAATTCATTTCATGTTAAGCCCCACAAAGGCTTTTAGACCATCAACTAACAAGCCCGATAAGGGAACAACTTCATCAATCACAAGCCCAACAAGGGCACAAATTCATAAAATCAAATTCATCACAAACCACCACACCTAACATGCTCCCAACCAAAATAATTTACATTGTCCTCAATGTATGCATGACAATTAGAAAGGGGAAAGGGACTTCCTAGTGTTGTCACTCATTATTAACTTCGTCATCATCATCATCTCCAACTTGTCCAATCTCATCCCCATCAACCTCCTCGTCACCTAAGCCCTCAAATAAATTGTTGATAGGGTCTCGAGCTGTGGAAGGGGTAGCCATAACTGCATCAAGAGAACTCATGTTGGGTGCTTCCATAGGTGTCCGTCCTTCTATTTATGAAGCTCATCTCAGAGATAGGTTATGGCTCCTTCCACTACATCCACACGAGCACACAGCTTACCCATGCTGTCCTTGATTGACTTCAACTCCTTTTTGACTATTTTCATGATAAGCTCCGGGAGGCTCTTAGCTAGCCGTTGGAGTTGGCTCTTATGGGAGTGAGTCATTTCTGCAAGCTTTTGAAGACCACTGGAATGTAAAGAAGTAGGAGGAGGTGAGGAGCCTCAAGTTGATGCACCTCCATACGCTTGCCCCGATGCCTCAGGATATGGTATGTTGAGATCAGGGGCATAGGGGTCAGCTCTAAACCAAGGGTGACGGGCTCTTCTAGAACCTCAAAGGCCTGCATTTGATGTCTCTTATTCATGGGAACATCAGCGATCCTTTTGTTGGAAATGGAGATCACACCAAAGGCAGAGCTAGGGGTCTCATCTGGGAAAAGGGTTGAAACCACATGGTATGATTGTGAATACATGATTTTGTTTTGGTTTTAAGTTATTAATTATTGTTTTGTCTTACATTCTTAATTATGGTTGTTTTTATGATTGATCACCATGAAAACACACACATTACGCCTAGGTAAAAACTTGAGAAAGTAAACCTAGGCAAGAAAAAAGAATGTAGGGAGCAAGTTTGTATATAATTCGCGGTTAGGATAAGAAATTATACCTAATTTGCCTTGCTTGGTTATTAAAACGAGATGAGCTAGATACCAACTTAGAATTATTACATCACCACTTGAAGAAGTAGTTGTGAAGCTAAGTTAAGTTAAATGATTTGAGATACGAAAGTCCCTAATCAAGAGCATGAACCCCGTAAACCACATCCACGTAATTGAATTGCCCACGAACTAGAATGTCACATCCCCGCTCAATGATGTAGTTGTTAGGCTAGTTTGTCGTTTTTAGAGGCTCGAAAGACCATGAACATGCAGTTTTAATTATGTGAGACAACAATTGATAATTCCATACTTAAGCCATTACAAAGCGTAGTATCGCATGATTATCCGGCTTTAACTCTAGTTGCTCCTTGAATGTTTTCAGAGTATTTCGATGACCACCCCTAGACTTAATTAAACTTTATCGAAAAATTCTAAATCAACACTTGTGAAAGTTAATATCACACTTGAACTTGATAATTAGCTGAATTGGTCAAGTCCTTGTGGGTTCGACATCCGGCTCTTAAAAAGGGCCATTGTATTACTTGTAAGACCACGTACACTTGCGTGTGCGCTGCTGCGCAGTCTCAACACATTGGACCTTGCATTCCCACAGCATTCACAACTTTAGTCCTGGCTCCCATCACATGCTTAGTCATTAACTCCAACTAAGTCATCATTTTAGCAATATTTTCATCTCACTCTTCATCTCTTTTTCTCATTTCAGCTATTAACAAACTAGAACCAGCATCATGCGAAGATAAAATCCTCTCCCTTGTATTCCATGCCCTATTCGTCTTTGTCATCCTGTCCAAAAGGGCGTTAGCTAGACCATACGTCTGGTCGATGATTGATCATCCAACTAGATTATTGGCAACTGATTTATTGATAGAGTCTAGTGCTCAATAAAAGATTTGAAAAAGCACTCCATCGGGAAGACCATGGTTAGGATAAAGGGACACTTTCTTCTTGAATCTCAGCCATGCTTCATGCAAAGGCTCACTTGGTTCTTGCCTAAAGTTTGTAATTGTAACAGCCCAGGCCACCGCTTGTAGAAATTATTCTCTTTGAAGCCTTTGTCCCTCACAATTTTAAAGCACGTCTACAAGGGAACGGTATCCAAGCACTTATGAAGCACTCTTTGTTCTCCTCCCCAACCGATGTTAGACTCTCCTAAAACAATGTGGGATTCGCCTAAGGCAAGACTTATAATAATATCATCCCTCAGCTACAACGTCTTTAAGGGAGGGAAAAAAGCAATCCAAAAATGCTACTGTCAAGTCTTGCCATGAGATGATGCGTCCCGGAGGTAACATCTCCAACCACATAGTTGCTTCTCCAATTAGGGAAAACGGAAAGAGCCTCAACCTGATAGACTCTTGGCTTATATTCGTTATATTGAAAGGTTGGAAAATCTCTAGGAAGTTCCTCAAATGGTGGTTTTCATCATCACTCGATTTTCCGCTGAAGAGCCATTTCATTTGCAACGGTGCAACATTGTACTAGTGACATGAAATATCACATTCCCTACCACACCTGGCAGGCGAATGGCACCTACAATCTCAGGCATGATGGGATTATCCTCTTCATGTTCCATATTTCCTTCCACCAAACTATCTCCTGCTTGCAAATGTTGGCTCCTATGAGATCACGCTAGATGACCAACAGCAACAATAATGTTAAACTCTTTAATATTCAAGGTCAATTCAAATTAACAAACAACTCAAGGATATCAAGTGCTAGTCCCCGGCAACAGCGCCATTTTTGATAACGCTTAAACTACACTCTCCATTTAGAGAGAATGTAAATGGTCGTTGTATCAAAATAAATAACACGATGAGTGTCGGGGTCGAATCCCACAAGGACTAGAGAATTATGTGCACTAGAGTCTTTTAGTAAATTGAAGTGATTCACATCCAAGCAATGAAAACGTAAGTGTAAATTTTGGGGGAAGTGAAGGCAAAAACATTGTGGATTCTAAAATCAGCTAGTCAAGAGAATAAGATAACTAAAGTTGAGAAACAATAATGAGCATAGGCTAGAGGTGTGGTGTAGATGGGATGTCAATCAAATCAGGATTTACTAGATAGTCAAATTATTACTAATATGTGCAAATAACCTTATAAAAAGCTGGAGCCCGATGTTCTTCAACCAATTGAGCTCCTTATCCTTGAGTTCTCTCAAATATCAAGGCATAATTCAACTATTCCAATATGGTTTGGATTAGGGGCTGAGCTATTTCTAGCCATCAACCTCTAAGGGATTATGATATTGGGTTTTGGCTATTTCCAGCCCAATCCTACATAATCAAATCCCAATCCACCATTAAATTCTTCCCCGTTACTTAATTCTTCTTTATTAAGCTAAAACCAAGTAAGAAAATAATACCCATATTTGCAACTATGAGCAATCAACTTTAATTTGAGGAGAATGGAATAGATTTACACTAATTAAGTAATTACAAGAGAAATCTAGCAATACCTAATCAAATTAAATATCCATCACCACACACCTCTAGTTATAGATTTAGTTACTCATAATTGAGAAATACAAGAGCATATTCAATAATAAACTCAATAATTTCATCATTAGCAGTAAGCAAAATCAAGCTCACAATATTTCTACAATAATAGTTATACCTTGATGAAGAAGAAGATGAAGATAAAAAAGCAACATTCTAATATTTCTTTCTCTGAAATGTTCGTCTCTCTCAAAAAGTAAGGGAATATTCAATAATATGTTCAGAGTACTTTCTTCTAGAATATATACAAAAATAGGGCAAACATTCTCCTCTTTTTCAAGATTTGACGATTTTTCCCTATTCAGGCATGTCTTTACTTGCAATGGAACCGGCAATTCACCGATTTCTATCTGAAGCCACTGGTCATTTTCTTCTGCGATCCAGTAAAGTCCCAGGCCTTCTGGCGATGCCTTCAGCGGTTCTCCAGTTGGCATCTGCGACCCACCAATCAATTTCATCACTTTTCTAGCCATTTCCAGCACCTGTCGGTGATTGAACCGGCAGATATCCAGTTGCACTTCCTTATCAAGCCAGTGGTTGCCTGCAGCTAACCAGCGTTTCACTGGTGTCCTCCAGTGACGCACCAATTTTCACCTGAATTACATCCTTTTACTTCAATTCATACTCCTTTTATTCAAATCATACTTCATATAAAAAGGAAAAAAGGGCATAAAATCCAACTAAAAGACTTTAAAACTAAGCTAAAGCTCATGCTTAAAAGCCTAATGAGTTGGTAAATTACCAACTCATCATGTAACACCATCCATCTCAAGCTTTCCCGGCACCTTTGCTGCTGTAAATCATCTGCCTATGTCTTGATAATCCTGACTCCCCGCAGACATAAAGTTCAAGAGAGCCTCAATTTCATCATAACTTTTGGACAGAATATGTCCCTGTGCAGTAGCATCGAGGAGTATCTTAGACTCGGGATTTAGAACCTCTATGAAGTTGTGCCTGATTATCTCCTTAGGTTGTATGTGGTGTGAACAATCCCTCAAGTAACCCTTGTAATGTTCCCATGCTTGAGCTAGCGTCTCCCCATCTTTCTGTACAAACTCGGAGATCTTGCCCCTCAGTTCCTTAGTTTTTCTTGAAGAAAAGAACCTATTGATGAACTTATTGAAGAGTATCTCCCAAGTAGTGATGGAACTTGTAGGCTCATTTTCAAGACACTCCTTGGCTTCCCCAATCAGTGAGAACAGATAAAAAGTCAGCTTGATATATTCATCTGACACGTTCTGGTAATGAAAATTTTCACTCAACTCCACGAATGTCATCAGATGCCTATGGGGATCCTCGTGGGGCTTGCCTTAATATTGTCAAGTGTTTTGGACCAACCACACGATCCCTTCCTTCAGCTCAAAGTTCCTAGTGATGGTCGATTTGATGATCGCTTTAGAAGCGTTCTCCAAATTAAGCCTAGAAAGATGCATTACTAGAACTTTCTCATTATCTTCACCTGTTGTCTTCCCGTTGTTTTCCATAGCTAACCTTAGAAAGGTTCTCTCTATTTTATGTTCAAGAGAAGCCAAAAGTGGTCCTTGACATCTCGTACTTGGCATCGCTAAGGCAAACAACCCTATGAACCTCAACAAAAACAAGAAACAACGTAAAATACAGACTAGTAAAATAAAATTCTAACCTACAAATAATTAAACAATATCCAAGTCCCTAACAATAGCACCAAAAACTTGATGTCGCCCAAGCGCACGCAAGTGCATGTGATCGTCAAGTAATATAGGATTGTTAAGTCCATATATCGTACCCACAAAGACTTTTCAATTTAAATGTTATAAGGTTGTCACTTTAATTTCACAAATCTACAAATGGTTTGAGAAATTAAACTATCAAAACTTTAAATATAAAACTAACTAAAAATGATTGTGAGATTGATTGTATTTCTATGATGATGAGAGTCTAGGGAAATGGCACCTGGTTGGTTTCAAGTTAAGTTATCAAGATGTAATTACACTAGTACGATTCTTCCTATGGTTGTTAGTTGCAAGTTACTATCCCAATTCTTGCCACTATCCTTAGTATCCAAGAACTATTTTATGAACTCTAACTCCTATATCCCTATGGTCACAAGAAAAGAAAGAGATGACGATTATTCCTACTTGTATTTCAAATAAACAGGGTTGAAGGGTATATCCCTATCCTCAACAACAACTTCTATCCTACCAACAATGGGTTCAAGGGTCTTTGAATTTTCATTATATATTTATTTTTAACCCTTTCGATTCCCTTTCCCAAATTTAATCGAAAACTAATTGATTACTTATAAGGTGATCAATCTCATAAATAATAAATTAATACAAATAAATACAAACAACCATAATTGAAGAATCAAAACTAGATTAAATTAGTCTTTCAAACATTCAACCATCTACCATGACCACAACCCTAGAATACAACTTTAGCCACTCATAGACAAGGGAAAAAATGAATACTTAGTCATCATCATATAAAAATACAAGTGAAGAAGAGAATAACCTAGTGTAGAACTTTGTCTTCCTTCCAAATGGCTTACAAGCCTCCACAAATGAACTACAAAATGTAAAAATGATCGAAGATTTACTAACGAATGACCTAAGACTTATATTTATAGTTGAGCCTTCAAATGAAGCTTCTGCCCTCCAAATCTTGGCTTTAAAATCAGCATTTTCACCCCCGGAATGACCCTGACGCGCCACCCCATGCATCTCACCACAAAGTTAGTCAAATTTCTAATAATTTTAGCTCCGAAGAGGCCCTGGGGCGCTGCCCCTCTATCTCATTAAGGTGTTTGTCAAATTTATCTAAGTTTGGACACGTCTGGCGCGGGGAGCCACTCATCTTGCCAAGGTTTATGAAGTGAAATTCTCTGAAGTTCAAGGGATGGCACGGCGCACCAAGCATAGCACCAACTTAAAATTTTGTTTTCTGAAGTTTGGGACTTGGTACGGGGCTTCAGCCATAACACCAGGCCCTTCAGCTCCTCAAATCTTCACTCCTTGGATCATTTTGAGTCCATTTTGCTTAGTTTTCCTACTCAAATAATTTGTTAGCACATAAAACATGCACCCACATAAATTTAAGCATAAATTGAGGATTATGAACTCAAACCATGATCAAATATCGATAAAAACATGGAAAATGGGCATAGAAATATGCCCAACATCACGAACAGATTTCGAAAAGTGAGGCTATGTTGAAATGTCCATATTCAGTTCATGAGGCTATGGAGAAAGTTCATCTCATTAGGGAGAGCTTGAGAACAGCTCAGAGTCGTCAGAAATCTTGTGCAGATGTTAGTAGGAGAGAGTCTGAGTTGAGGATGATGATTGGGTGTTTCTGGAGGTGTCTCCCATAGAGGGAGTTATGAGTTTCAATAAGAAAGGGAAGCTTAATACTCGATATGTTGGTCCTTACAGGATTCTGAGGCAAGTTGGCAAGGTGTCATATGAGTTGGAGCTACCAGCGGAGTTAGCATCGGCGCATCTAGTTTTTCATATATCTCTGTTGAAGAAATTCATCGGTGCCCCAGCCTTAGTTGTTCCGGTGGAGAACATAGGTATGAAGGATAGCTTTACCTAAGAAGAAGTTCCGATCGAGATCCTTGATTGTTGTTCGGTCTGTTTCGCAACTACACGCAAGTGCACGTGGTCGAACAAGTAGTAAAATGGCTAAAGTAAGCCAAGTATAGATCCCACAGGGACTGAACCAAGGTAGTAATCGAATTAAGTGTTAATGAACTCTAACTCTAAAAATGCAGACAACAATTTAAAGAAGATTTTGAGAGTTGGTTTCCTAATTTATGCTAATCTAAAACAAAATTATAAAGTGAGTCTGAACTATAGTAATGAGCAAGCTGAGGCTAAAACGAACATGCAGGGAAGTAATTTATCGATACAATTCGGTTAGTCTTTCCTTTGATTGCTAGTCAGGAATTATTGCCTATGGAGAGAAACTTTCATATTCTACCCAACTTAAGAATCATAAACCTTCAACCTACATTTCTGTGATAAAAGAATTTCATATTCTAGTCATACGAAACCGATTCCTTAATTGACTAATACGACTGTCAGATATATTTCTATTCTGAAGGTAAATCAATTCTCAATTTTCCTAAACTAAGAAGAGATCATATCCTACCAATTCACAACTTTTCAATTTCTTTCCTTTTCAAGATAAAATTGGATTTTTTAGATATACATTAACATTGGCCAGACATTAATGCAGTAAGAACAAGAATTGATAGAACAACCATGGAAGAAAAGATGAAAAACCAAAATGATCAACAATTACATTCCATTACAAATGTTCTTAACCTCAGCAAGAAGTGAATTTAGCCACTCATTTGTGGATTAAACATCATCAAAAGAGTATCAATCATACAAACAATTGAAATAAAGGAGAAAGAGTTAGAGAAGAACCCTAAGATTTTCGTCTCCTCAACTGCCTGTAACCCACGTTCTTGCTCAACTAAGTCAGAATGTTTAAAATAAAACCTAAGTGTGCTATTTATACTAGTGGGAATTTTTCCCGGAATAACAAGCAACGTGTCACGGAGTGTATCGCGGAGCACTACCTCCGTGACACGGAGAGTATCGCGGAGCATTGCCTCCGTGACACGGTGCGTATCGCGGAGCACTGCCTCCGTGACACAGTGTGTATTGCGGAGCACTGCCTCCGTGACACGGAGGTATCGCGGAAGCCCTCTGGAAATTGCTCAATTTATTCCAACTTTGGTGTTTCGCTCCCAATATCATTCCTCCACTTCACCAAATCATAGATTGGGTCCTCCAATGCATTATTTCCTTCAAAAACAAAGACTAATCATGTTGGTTAATATTTCTTCTCATTTATATAAAAAGGCATGAAAATGTACATAATTAAATAGATAAACAAGACAAAACTAAGTTATAAAGTATCACTTTGGCATGTAATTATGCCCAAGATCACAACCCCACACTTAAAGTCTTGTTCGTCCTCGAACAAACCTTTTACATCTCATGCACATGAAGACTCACACATAGCTAATTTAGCAAGATAATTCAAGCTATGGCTATAATGATTATTTAAGATAACAAGTTAAAAATAGAGCATGCACGATTTAATCAATGAAATGATATACAACTCCGTTAAGACTTCCTAACCTCAAGAATCGACTGTCAATATTGGCAAACTCATGCAAATCAACTGATCAAGAAATCCAACATTGATGTTATCTCTCATTAAACATGTGCCCTCACAACAAGAGAGTTACCCCTTTTTACTCACATATATCCAAATCACACCAAGTATGGGTATATGAATAAAAATTACGCTCGCTCTCACAAAGAATTCACATGCATCATGTAGTGACCCATAAGCTTGCCCTTAGTGTTTTACTCCACTCATTTAAGGATGTATGAACGTAAGATCAAGTAGGACTTAATGGGTTGTAATGTAAGCTAAGGGAAGGGTAGGTACTATTCTGGCCAATAATAGTGACTATCTTCCCCCAAGAGCTTTTAATAACTTCAACCTTCATCAAGGATATCTCTTCTCTTACTTCACCCTCATTCTTTTCAATCCTGAATTTTTTTTTCTTCTTGTTCCCCTTTCTTTAAGCACACTCAGCTTAGTAGTAAGGAGTACTTAAGCAATTTTTTTTTCATTCATTTATTTTCTTACTCCTTACTAATAATCAACCATTTTCACACAAGTGCACCTTTGTCCTTTTCTCAACTTTTACAACTTGCTACTTTCCTTATTTTTCCCAATTCTCACTCCTTCACTCTTTCGAATGTTTCACTTAAGCGCTTCGGAGTTTTGGATCAAATTCAAGGCTAATGAAAGAAAAAGGATTAAGCTTATGTTGTAGCTATCAAAGAATAGGCTCAAGGCTCAATGGGGCTAACTAGGATTAAATATTCAAGATAGGTAAAGTGAGGGATAACATTTAGGTTCATTCAAAGAAATGCCTAAATCATCTCCTACAATTCACATCCTTCATTTCGTTTTATATACACACCAGGAAAGTTCTAGACATTCCACAATAGCACGGAATATTTGAAAAACTTACACTCACAGCACATGCTCAATTCAAGACACATTCCGCAGACTCTTAACTCATCTAATCACAAGAATTCAAAATTAAGCTTCAATCACATTGAGTCAAATTCAAGAGCCTAAGTGTCTCACATAAAGTTATACACTTCTTACATGCTTCAACACTAACCACACTTGTATCTTACAATCATGCATAGCACATAACAAGAACATCAAGCCATCAATTAGCTACGGGTTCAAAAACCAACCTATTGACTAATTTTTCCTCAAGATGGTCGTCATCCATCCATCGTCGGAAATAATCTCTAACTATGACTACAAACATTATATACATACAAAAAGAAATTTTTTTTAATTCTTCGGTTCAAAGACCCCCCGTTGAAAAAGAACCGAAAAGGAAAACCAACGGGTGATGAAGTCATGCTTGACTCACAAAAAAAAAATTCAAATATTTCTCACAAGCATTACATTCACCAAAAATTGTTAAGCACAAAAATTTTAAAATTTTCCTCACCCCACACTTGAATCATGCTATGTCCCCATTGCATCAACTTAACATTTAAAGAGGGTGAGAAATACTCCCTGAGGCCTTTAGGCCTAGCTAACCACATGTTTTTCTTCAACTTTGCACAAGTGGGTGTTCGACCCCACACTTTTTCTCTTCCATGCTTGTTAGCTTCCCCCTCCACGGGTACTCAGACTTCCCCTCCATCTGTGCTTAACTTTCCACCAAAACAACACAAGATGAAAAATAAATAAAATCAACTTAAATGCAAGAAATTAAAATGGTACCCATGGTACCCTTGGGTTGCCTCCCAAGCAACGCCTAATTTTACGTCGCGGCACGACGTATCAAGTTTCACCACTTTTTCCTCCACCTTGAGGATATGAATCTCACCCCTAATTTCTTCTCTAATTTCCTCTTATGCTCCAGGGGTGGTGGTGAAAAATTGTAAGGACCAAGCAGTAGATGTTGCCTTTTGAACTTATTGGCCCTTAAGTAAGCGAAGTCATTTTGTCTCTCCGAGTCAGCAAATTTCAAAATATACGGGGCTTGGTCCTCCTGTAGATATTTCTCTATAATCTTGGACGACTCTATTTCTCGGTTGTCAACCAAACTTAATGTCGAAAAATGCTTTGAGTGTGGTCCAATACACCTCAACTCTTAAACTACATTGTGCTTTACCTCCTTACTTGTATACACCTTCTCAGCATCGACATCTATCTCTCCATTAATGTCAACTGGGGGATACTCTATCTCTTCTTCCATGAATGGATTTTCCATAAGTGTGATCCCATCACGGGGACACTCAAGAGATTCTAATTGTTGGGCTTCATCCAAAAATTCTTCCTTGTCTTCTTCTTGTAGTTCCTCTTGAGTATCGCCCAAAACCGTTACCTGAAATTTACCACAAGCTTCAGCCTCATCCATCATCTCCATGACTTTGACTTTCATTCTTTCTAGAGCCTCTCCATTCTCTTCTTGCTGAATTCGCAATGCTTCCATCGCCTCCTTCGTTGCTTATGTTTGCTCAAGGAGCTATTTCAGCATGTCTTCTATTCGAGCTTGGCGTCCCAAGTCCTCATTTTCATCATGCCTATATTCAGCAAAAACAATAGAAGGATCATAGTAGGGGCTTGGGGGAGGGGAGTATGCATTCGGACAGCCATCCCAATGGCCATCTGGACCACCACAAATATTGCACGTGTTATAGTGTTTCCACAAGTGGGGTCCTCCGCAATTCAGACAAGATTGGCCAAAATATGAGTATCCACCATTTAAACCATTTGTATTCCATGATGTCATGTCAAGAAGGGTATCTGAAAAAAATCAAAAAGAATTAAAACAAATATCTAAAATTTTTATTATTATTTGTATTTTTCTTTCAAAAATAAGACTAACACAAGAACTCTATACCTGCAAGAGAAAGGCTAAGACCAAGTTGTCAGCACTTATATAGAATTTGTAAACTAACACTAAGAAAGTAAATTTACCAATTGCCAGTCCCAGGCAACAGCGCCAAAAACTTGTTCGGTCTGTTTCGCAACTACACGCAAGTGCACGTGGTCGAACAAGTAGTAAAATGGCTAAAGTAAGCCAAGTATCGATCCCACAGGGACTGAACCAAGGTAGTAATCAAATTAAGTGTTAAGGAACTCTAACTCTAAAAATGCAGACAACAATTTAAAGAAGATTTTGAGAGTTGGTTTCCTAATTTATACTAATCTAAAACAAAATTATAAAGTGAGTCTGAACTATAGTAATGAGCAAGCTGAGGCTAAAACGAACATGCAGGGAAGTAATTTATCGATACAATTCGGTTAATCTTTCCTTCGGTTGCTAGTCAAGAATTATTTCCTATGGAGAGAAACTTTCGTATTCTACCCAACTTAAGAATCATAAACATTCAACCTACATTTCTGTGATAAAAGAATTTCATGTTCTAGCCATACGAAACCTATTTCTTAATTGACTAATACGACTTTCAGATATATTTCTATTCTGAAGGTAAATCAATTCTCAATTTTCCCAAACTAAGAAGAGATCATATCCTACCAATTCACAACTTTCCAATTTCTTTCCTTTTCAAGATAAAATTGAATTTTTTAGATATACATTAACATTGGCCAGACATTAATGCAGTAAGAACAAGAATTGATAGAACAACCATGGAAGAAAAGATGAAAAACCAAAATGATCAACAATTACATTCCACTACAAATGTTCTTAACCTCAGCAAGAAGTGAATTTAGCCACTCATTTGTGGATTAAACATCATCAAAAGAGTATAAATCATACAAACAATTCAAAAAAAGGAGAAAGAGTTAGAGAAGAACCCTAAGATTTCGTCTCCTCAACTGCCTATAACCCACGTTCTTGCTCAACTAAGTCAGAATGTTTAAAATAAAACCTAAGTGTGCTATTTATACTAGTGGGAATTTTTCCCGGAATAACAAGCAACGTGTCACAGAGTGTATCGTGGAGCACAACCTCCGTGACACAGAGTGTATCGCGGAGCTTTGCCTCCGTGACACGGTGTGTATCGCGGAGCACTCCCTCCGTGACACGGAGGTATCACGGAAGCCCTCTGGAAATCGCTCAATTTATTCCAACTTTGGTGTTTCGCTCTCGATATCATTCCTCCATTTCACCAAATCATAGATTGGGTCCAATGCATTATTTCCTTCAAAAACAAAGACTAATCATGTTGGTTAATATTTCTTCTTATTTATATAAAAAGGCATGAAAATGTACATAGTTAAATACATAAACAAGACAAAACTAAGTTATAAAGTATCACTTTGGCATGTAATTATGCCCAAGATCTATTGTCAAGTTCAGAAGTTGAGGAATAAGGATGTAGCTTCAGTGAAGGTGTTATGGAAAAATTAGCTTGTTGAGAGAGCTACGTGGGAAGCTGAAGTAGATATGATGGCTAAATACTCGCATCTTTTTCCCTTCAACCTCAGTTCCATTATAAGGTACCAGTTTCCTCCTTAGAACTCCAATCAGTTTCATGTCAAGTTCATGTCTCTCAGTTCCTCTCATGTCTTTACATGCATGTACATTTCATGAATTCAGTTCATTTATGTATCTCAGTCCGAAATCAGTCACTTCATTAGCTTTTAAGTTTATAGCTTCCAATTTTAGGATTTCAATTCTTTCCCTAGCCTTTTAGTATGCCTGATCTATATTCGAGGATGAATGTTCCCAAGGGGAGATAATGTAACACACCAAAAGTTCCATAGGTCAGACCCAAGGCTTACAACAGGAAAATAATTCCAGAACCAAACAACGAACCTCAGTATAGTTCATTGTAGTGTCCAATGGTTCATTGGAGATGCTCGTTGTTTCATGTCAAGAGAGCTGTTAGAAATTTGTCCAGAACCTATGAGGGGATGGTACGAATCGTGGTTTGATTGAACGGATCGTTGTTTGTGGTTGTTGAAGTAGATTAAAAGAATTCCAGAGGAAGAATGGGGAAAACAACTGATGGACCAATGGTCCATTGTTTGGGACCACGGCCTATTGTATGGGTCATTGGTTCTGCCAGTTTGTTGAAAATTTCGGGCTAAGTTTGGAATCATTCTAGATATGTGGATAGACCCAAATATAGTGAATTTATAGAAACAAGATGTTAAGATCATTTCTTAAGTGGGAGAAGCGAACTGGATACAAATCAAGGTCACAAGCTGTAATACCCTGAAAACTCTAAGATCAGACCCGAGTGTTAAAACAGAGAAAATAGAAATTTCTGCACTAGGTCATAGGATGAGTCATCCAGTGACCCGTCTGGAATACCAAAAGTCGTTAAGTGACTCATGGGGAAAGGTTTGGCCATGGTTGGAATTTTGGGTTTTGAGGTGACCACGGGTGTGACCAGGGTTGTGGTCACCACCACGAATCGTCAAGTGGCCCGTGGTCAAGGATTGAATGAAGGAGGAAGAATTTTGGTAGTGTTCCAAACAACTAGTCACCACGAGTCGTCAGGTACACCACGAGTCGCGGTGACCCATGATGAGTAATTTCCAGTGTAGGAGATGCGGCAGACCATGAGTCGTGGTCAGTAACCACGAATCATCCAATCCCTCGTTGGGACTGGCAATGTGATTTTTCTGCCAGATTTTTAGGGGCTTTTTCGTAATTTACTAAACCCCTAGATTCTAAACTACAACATTTCGGGCATGTCTAGGAGAGAGTTAAAAGGCTGACCAACGTATTCCTCTCACTCCTTCTCTCAACACTGAGACTCAGTATGAAGAACTCTCACGCAGAAACTCTCAAGGATAGAACTAGGGCAATCAGCTTCTTCCCAGATTCTCAAGGAATCTTCTCCGGAATTTCTTCACCAGGTATGTGGGAATCCAACAAGGGAATTGTTCTTCCCTTGTATCCCCAAGACCTTTCTCTATTTCTTTTATCAGTTACAACACTATGGATTCGAAATGTAGAAACTTTTCAGACAAATTTCTTTAAGATTTCAAGAGGAATATTACTCATGATATTAGTTGCTTTATTATTCCCAATTTATAGAAATTTTGTGAAACTAGCATCTAGTGGGAATGATTTATCCCTGGTTCTCAGTTATGTAAAATTAGAATCTTGCAGGTTGGACTAGTTTTCCCTATAGCTTGATTCTATTAGTTTTACAATTCCCATATTGTTAGTATATGTTGAAGTCTCAGCAATATGCATGTTAGTCCAGTTTCAGTCATATTATTAGCATACTTAGTATAATTCAGAAATGTCACCAGATTAGTTTGACTATAGTCTTTTCTTGATGTGTCAGTAGTGCATCCCAGTTATCAGTATCAGACTCAAATATTAGATTTTAGTGGTTCTTTAGACAGTTATGAAACTTATAGATAAGCATCTCTGACCAGTTTTACAACCCCCAACTTCATATTTCAGTTTGTCCTTTAGACTGTTACTACGCTTCCAGATAAGCAGCTTTGGCCAGTCTTGGAACACCAGTTACAGAATTCAGTCTAATAAGACTCTCAGGGTACTTCTAGATAGATATTCCTGACTTAGTCTTGGGCCCTAGTTTTGAGCTATCAACTTAGTAGTCATTCTAGGACTATTCAGTGGGAGTAGGACTTAGCACCGAGTGAAGCGGGGTTCCAACACACCAGGTTCCCAGAACTACATTGCCACCGTAGGTTATTTTATGAGCCTTATGGCCCCAGACTTGTGATCACCCAGTTCATGCCTTTATACCCTAGCAAGGTATATTGGGTCCCACCAATGGGGTATATACATCGGACTCCACGTCTAGCTCACGTGGTGATATGTTAGTTATAGACTCTGCCACTAGTCAGTACAGTCTTAATTTAGCTCAACTCAGAACAGTTTCAGTTACTCAATTCAGATTAGTTTAGTACAATTAGTTTAGACTAGTATCTCAGATTTAGGGCATGTCTTTGACCATCAGACAGGGTTATTTTGACCATTTTAGTTTAGTCAATTTTAGTATTCAGTTGGTCATTGCATGTCATTACAGTTCAGTTATTTATTTTCTGTGTTATGTTTTCTCCTACTTACTTAGTGCATTCAAAGTACTGACGCATACCTTCTATGTTGTATCGTATTATGATACAGCCGCAAGTTCTCAGTCTCAGCACCGTTAGCAGATCTTCTCCAGTTGTTATAACCTGCACAAGTGGTGAGTCCTCATCTTTCGAGGATGATGTTTATTTTCTTCAGTTATTTTCATTCAGCAGACTTTTGTGTTAGCTGAGGGCTTGTCCCGGCAACTTATCAGTTGTAGTTGGCTTTCATACATAGATTCAAACTTCCAGTTTTGCTTCAAATGTAAAATCTTATATTATTTAGTTTTTCTTAAATGATTTATTTATTTAAGCTTCCGCTAAGATTACTTAGGTTACCAGTGTTATGATAGACCATGGGTTGGCTTGGGGTTACTTGTCACTCCAAGTACCGTGTCTCGTCCTGGATATAGACTCGGGTCATGACAAGCTTGGTATTAGAGCACTAGATTTAGAGTATTCTAGAATGTATGAAAGTCGTGTCAAGTAGAGTCCTTTTCATGAGTGTGAAGCGCGCCACACTTATGACGGGGAGTTACGAGATGTTATTAGGAAAACTCCCTTTGGTTCATACTCTTTATCGTGCATTAAAGTTCAATTCCAGAAATGTCCTCCTAATTCATGCTCTACTTTGTTTCAGTGAAATCATGCCTCCAAGATGCGATAATGGAAGAAGGACTGGCAACGCTAACCGACCTGCCCTACCAGCTCCAGCAGCCCCTCAGGACGACCCTGTGTCCTCCGTAAAGTTAAGAGCAGTAATCCAGCTGCTTGCGTAGACAGTCATGAACCCGATGAACCAGCAGGTAGTTCCGGTTAACACTAATGGGTCCGCAGCAACTGCCCGAGTTTGGGACTTCACTCAGATGAAACCTCCATCTTTCCATGGATCTAAGGTGGGAGAGGACCCACAGGAGTTCGTGGATGAGATTAGGAAGATCACCCGAATTATGGGTGTTATCTCCTCTGAGAGTGCTGACCTGGCTTCCTACCAGCTGAAAGGGATATCCCAGATCTAGTACGATCAGTTGAAGGAAGGGAGACCAACGGGAGAAGAACCGGTGGGGTGGGAAGAGTTCAGAACAACCTTACTAGATAGATTCTTCCCTCGGGAGCTCAAGGAGGCTGAGGTGGTAGAATTCATGAATTTGAAATAAGGCAACAGGACGGTGGAAGAGTATGCACTGAAGTTCACATGGTTGTCAAAATATGCTCTGGAGATGGTAGTGGAGCCAAAGGCTCGCAGGCTAAAGTTTGTCAATAGATTATCAAACTTGTTCCTTAAGGAGTGTAGGATTTCAATTCTTATCAAAGATATTAACCTCTCCAGCCTCATCGTTCATGCCCAGCTGATTGAGGCAGAAAAGTTGAAATACTTGGAGCTGGAGAATAAGCGGGCTAGGACTAGCCAATCAAATTATGCCCACCAGAGGTCTGGTGGTAGTAGCTGTCCACAGCAGCAACAGCAGCAGCAGAGGGCTCCAACACCCACTCCAGCTAGTGCCCTTATTTTCTGATCCTGCAAGGATCGGAAGGGTGGAGCATCTTGCTCACAATCCCAGAGTTATAACGCTAGTAACCTACTTTCAGCTTGCCCTAAGTGTTGCAAGAACCATCCAGGGGAATGCCTTCAGGGCTGAGAGGGTTGCTTTAGGTATGAATAGCTAGGTTACCATCTCAGAGAATGCCCGTCAGCAGGATGAGGGAGATCATAATCCACCACTTCAGCAGCTCCAGTACGCTAACCAGCTTGGCAGGCCAACACTTTAGGTACGGATGGCGGTCAGCGCCAAAACCATTTTTATGCTTTGTCCTCTCGTCAGGATTAGGAGAGATCACCTGATGTGGTCGTGGGTATGTTACATCTTTTCCATCTAGATGTGAATTCCCTACTAGATCTATGAGCCACACTATCGTTCGTGACTCCCTATGTAGATGTCCAGTTTGATATCAGTCCAGAAGTCCTCTTAGAAGCATTCTCAATCTCTATCCCAGTTGGTGGGTCAGTTAGAGTCAGCTGAGTGTATAGAAACTGCCCAGTCTCAATCTTGAATAAAGTCATTCTAGCTGATCTCATAGAGTTAGACATGGTCAATTTCGGCCTCATTCTTGGCATGGATTGGTTACACTCCGGTTATGCCTCAGTGGAGTGCAAATCTAGAGTCGTCAAATTTCAGTTCCCTAATGAGCCAATTTTAGAGTGGACGGGCAGTAGTTCAGCGCCTAAGGGTCGGTTTACTTCCTACCTTAAGGCCAAAAAGCTTATTTCTAAAGGATGTATTTATCATCTAGTTCGGGTCAAAGATTCTAGCTCCGAGTCCCCGACTATTCAATCAGCTTCAGTTGTCAGCGAGTTCCCTGATGTGTTTCCTGAAGATCTTCCTAGAGTTCCTCCTGAGTGGGAAATAGACTTAGGCATAGACCTTCTTCCAAACACTTAGTCCATCTCCATCCCTCCTTGCAGAATGGCTCCAGCTGAGCTTAAGGAGTTGAAGGAGCAGCTAAAAGACCTCCTTGATAAAGGTTTCATCATGCCCAAAATCTCTCCATGGGGTGCTCCAGTATTATTCGTGTGAAAGAAAGACGGTACCCTCAGAATATGTATCGACTACCATCAATTGAATAAGGCCACATTTAAGAATAGGTATCCCCTACCCAAGATTGACGACTTGTTCGGTCAGCTTCAGGGAGCCAGTTGTTTCTTCAAGGTAGATCTCAGGTCAGGGTACCATCAGCCAAGGGTCAGGGAGTGTGACATACCGAAAATAGATTTCAAAACTCTGTATGGTCACTACGAATTCGTGGTTATGTCCTTTGGCCTAAATAATGCCGCCACAGCTTTCATGGACCTGATGAATAGGGTTTTCAAGCCATATCTAGACATACTCTTCATTGTGTTCATTGATGACATTCTGGTATACTCTAGAAGCGAGGAAGAACATGCTAACCATCTGAGGATAGTGCCACAAACACTCAGAGACCTCCATTTGTTTGCTAAGTTCAGCAAATGTGAATTCTGGTTGAAGTTTGTGACTTTCCTTAATCACGTGGTCTCGGGTGAGGGTATTCATGTAGATCCTCAAAAGATAGCAGCAGTGAAAGACTGGCCAAGACCTACTTCCCAACCGAAATCAGAAGTTTCTTGGGCCTGGCCAACTATTACCGACAATTTATGGAAGGTTTTTCCTCTATTGCATCTCCTCTAACTAGGTTGACTCACAAAAAGGTGAAATTTTAGCGGTCCGATGGGTGTGAGAAGAGTTTCCACGAGTTGAAGACTCGACTCACTATCGCTCTAGTGTTAACCTTACTAGAAGAAACAGATGGTTTCGTAGTGTATTGTGACTCTTCCAGAGTTGGTCTTGGTTGCATTCTGATACAGTAGGGCAAGGTGATAGCTTACGCCTCCAGACAGCTCAGGGTTCATGAAAAGAACTATCCGACTCATGACCTTGAGTTGGTGGCAGTGGTGTTTGTGTTGAAAATATGGAGGCACTACCTTTACGGGGCTCACGTGGATGTTTTCACCGATCAAAATAGCCTTCAGTATATGTTCAGTTAGAAAGATTTAAATCTCTATTAGAGAAGGTGGTTGGAGCTATTGAAAGACTACAACATGAGTGTGTTGTACCACCGGGCAAATCTAATGTGGTGGCTGATGCCCTAAGCAGGATGCCTATGGGGAACGTGGCTCATGTTGAAGAGAGAAAACGGAACTGGCAAAGGATATTCATAGGTTGGCTTGGTTAGGAGTGCAGTTGGTTGATTCAGTTGAGGATGGAGTGGTGATGCAGAGTGGATCAGATTCCTCACTAGTAGTTGAAGTTAATACAAGGAAGTATGAATATCCCATACTGCTTAAGTTAAAGGAAGCAATTCTTAGGAAAGAAGTGGAGGCTTTTTCCCAAGGGGGAGATGGTGTGCTCCCTTATCGGGGTAGACAATGTGTGCCGGACGTGGGTGACATGAGACAGCAGATACTGGCTGAAGCACACAGTTTGAGATATTTTATCCACCCAGGAGCTACTAAGATGTACCGTGATCTATGAGATATTTACTGGTGGAACGGCATGAAAAGAGACATAGCAGAATTTGTGGTTAAGTGCCCAAACTACCAGCAGGTTAAGGTGGAACATTGAAGACCGGGAGGTATGACTCAAGATATCAGCATACCCACATGGAAGCGGGAAGAAGTGAATATGAATTTTATTATAGGTCTACCTCGCACTTGTCGGCAACATGACTCAATCTGGGTGATAGTATACCAGATGACCAAGTCAGCACATTTCCTCCCAGTTAAAACTATAGACTCAACTGAGGATTATGCTAGGCTATATATCTAGGAATTGATCAGACTACATGGGGTGCCCTTGTCCATTATTTCAAATAGAGGTACCTAGTTCACCTCGCATTTCTAGAAGTCATTTCAGAAAGGACTAGGTACCCAAGTCAATCTCAGCACAGCTTTTCAATCGTAGACAGATAGACAAGCTGAGCGGACTATCTAGACCTTGGAAGATATGTTGAGAGTGTGTGTGATCGATTTCAAGGGTAGTTGGGATGATCATCTACCTCTCATCGAGTTTGCGTACAACAACAGCTACCACTCTAGTATCCAGATAGCCCCATTTGAGGCGTTATATGGTAGGAGATGTAGGTCTCCTACAGGGTGGTTTGACGTTGGTGAAGCTACCCTGATAGGGCCAGATTCGGTTCATGAAGCTATGCAGAAAGTGCAGCTTATCAGGGAGAGGTTAGAAAACAACGGAAAGCCGTCAGAAATCCTATGATGATGTGAGGAAAAGAGAGTTAAAATTTATAGTAGATGATTGGGTTTATCATAAACTTTCGCCCATGAAAGGGGTGATGAGGTTTGAGAAGAAAGGAAAACTCAGTCCGAGATATGTGGGACCTATAGAATTTTGAAGCGAATTGGCAGTGTAGCATATGAGTTACAACTACCTCCAGAGTTAGCATCTGTGCACCCAGTCTTTCGTGTGTCACTATTGAAGAAGTGCATCGGTGATCCAACCTCAGTTTTGCAACTAGACAGTGTGGGAATAAAAGATAGTCTCTCTTATGAAGAGGTCCCAATTAAGATCCAAGACCGTCAGGTCCGCAAGCTGAGGAATAGGAAATCGCTTCATTGAAAGTCTAGTGGAGGAACGACTAGTTGAGGGAGCCACATGGGAGGCAAAAGCATACATGATGGAAAAATACCCTCATTTGTTCCCTTCCAGTTCAACTTCAGCATCAGGTATTAAATTCCTCCTTATTACTCTATTCAGTTTCATGTTTAGTTCATGTGCCTCAATTTTATTCATGTCAATGTATATACATATGAGTCATGAATTCAGTTCAGTCATGTAGTTCAGTTCGAAGGCAGTCATTCCATCAGTTTCAACTTAGATGATCAGTATTTGAGTATGGTGATTGCAATTCTCTATTTTTCAGTGTGTTTTCCCATATTCAATGATGAATGTTCCTAAGGGGGAGATATTATAATACCCCAAAAATCCTAAGATCAGACTCGGGAGTTGAAACGGAGAAAATAGAAATTTTTGCACTAGGTCACAGGATGAGTCATCCAGTGACCCATCAGGAACACCACGAGTCGGTATGTGACTCATGGGGAAAGGTTAGGCCATGGTTGGAATTTTGGGTTTTGAGGTGACCATGGGTCGTGGTCACCACCACGAGCCGTCTGGTGGCCCATGTCAAGGGTTGACTGAAGGGGGAAGAATTTTGGCAGTGTTCCCAATGACTGGTCACCACGAGTCGTTGGGTACACCACGAGTCATGGCGTCCCTCGTGGTGACCCATGATGAGGAATTTCCAGTGTAGGCGATGGAGCATACCATGAGTCATGGTCAGTAACAACGAATCATCCAGTCCCTCGTTGGGACTGGCAGTGTGATTTTTCTGCAATATTTTTAGGGGATTTTCCATAATTTCCTAAACTCCTAGACCCTAAACTTCATCATTTTTGGCACGTCCAAGAGAGAGTTAAAAGGGTGATCGACATATTCCTCTCACTCTTTCTCTAAACACATAGACTCAGTATGAAGAACTCTCACATAGAAACTCTTAGGGCTAGAACTAGGGTAATCAGCTTCTTCCCAGATTCTCAAAGGATCTTTGTTCGGTGTGAGAACTACATGCAAGTGCACGTGGTCGAACAAGTAGTAAAGTGGCTTATTTCAAGCCAAGTATCAATCCCACAGGGACTGAACTACGGTATGAATTAACTTCAGCATCAGTGAACGATATCTCTATGAATGCAGACAACCAAATAAATAATGTTTTAAGAGTTAAAGTTTACCAAGTAACGAGAATCTAAGTCAAGATTACAATTTGAGTCTGAACAATAGTAATGAACAAGCTGAGGTTAAGACAAACATGCAGGGATGTAATTTATCAATGCAATTCAGCTAATCTTCTATTCGATTGCTAGTCAGGAATTTATTGCCTATGGATTGGATCTTTCGACTCCTATCCAATTTAAGAATCATGAGACCTTAATCTACATTTCTTTGATATAAGAATTTCATGCTCTAGCCATACATAACCGATTCGGTAATTGACTAATAAGACTTTCAGATATATTATTCTGAATGTAAATCTTTTCTCAATTTTTACAGCTAAGAAAAGATCATATCCTACCAATTCACCTCTGTCCAATTCCTTTCCTTTTCAAAATCAAAATTGGATTTCTAGATATACATTAACATTGGCCAAACATTAATGAAGTAAAAACAAGAATTGATAGAACAACCATTGAAGAAAAGATGAAAACTGAATTGATTAATAATTATATTCCTCTACAATTACCCTTAACCTCAGCAAGAAGTGAATTAGTCACTCATTTGTGGATTAAACATCTTCAAATAAGTAGAATTCATACAAGCAATTGAAATTAAAGAGAAAAAAGAAGAGAATAACCCTAGAATTTTCGTCCTCTCAACTGCCTGTAACCCCACGCTCTTCCTCAACCAAGTCAGAATGTTTAAAATAAAACCTAAGTGTGCTATTTATACTATTGAGAATTTTTCCCGGAATAACAAGCAACATGGCACGGAGTGTATCGCGGAGCACTCCCTCCGTGCCACGGGGATATCGCGGACCCTCACTGGAAGTCGGCTCCCAGGTAATTGCACCTCAATGTGGCACGGCTTGCATCGCGGAGCCTCGCCTCCGTGCCACGGTGCTATCGCGCACCTTCACTGGAACTTGAGGTTCCAGGTAATCAAGCTCAACATGACACGGAGTGCATCGCGAAGCACTGCCTCCATGCCACAGAGGTAACGCGAACCTCCACTGGATTTTGACATAATTAATTCATCCGAAGCAGAATGCCTCCGCGATGGTAGCGTGACACAGCTCCATCGCGGAGCCCTTATTTTTGCTGCTTTCCCTTGTCAACTTCCACTCCTTGTTTCCAAGTCCATTCCCACACTTCACCAACATATATATTAGCTTCCAAAATTTCCTTTTACCTGCAAAACAATACTAATCATGTTGGTTAGTATAAATTCACATTTAACTAAAAATCACCTGAGAATGTACATATAACCATAGATAAACAAGTAGAAATGAAGCATTTGAGTATCATTTGGGCATGCAATTCTGCCCAAGATCACTTACCCCACACTTAAAACCTTGTTCATCCTCAAACAATACTTTCACATCTCATGCAATTGAAACCCACGCATAACTAATTTGGCTCGACCATTCAAGCTACAGCTATACAGATTATTTAGGATGGAAAATCATCAAGAAGACATGCATGGTATCATCAATACAATGAAGTACACCACATTAAGACCTCCTAACCTCAAGAATCGATTCTCGATCTTGGCAAACTCATGCAAATTAACTGATCAATACATCTGACACGAAATTTTATCTCTCGTCAAGCATGTGCCCTCACAACATGAGAGAGTTACCCCATTTGCCATCATAAGATTTCCAAAGCACTACATGTAGGGGTATACAATTACAATTTCGCTCGCTCTCCCAAAGAATTCACATGCATCGTGTCATGAACCATAAGCTTGCCTCTAGTGTTTTACTCCACTAATATAAGGATGGGTGATGTAAGATCACGTAGGACTTAATGGGTTGTAATGTAAGTTGAGGAACTAGTCAATACTGGGCTAACCAATAATAGCAACTAGCTTCCTTAAGCGCTTTTCAATACATCCCACCTTCATTACGGCATTGCTTCCTCCTCCATCCTCTCATTCTTGAATTTTTCTCTTTGTTTTTCTTCCTATTTCTTTAAGCACACTCGACTCGCTAGCACAGAGTAGTTATGCATCTTTATTTTTTTTTCTCATTCATTGATTTTCTTACTCTCTACTATTAATTAACCAATTTCAACACGTGCACCTTTGACCTTTTATTTAGCTTTCACAGCTACCGCTTTCCTTACGTTTCACACTTCTCACTCCTTTACACTTTGGGAAAATTGTTTTTCTTAAGCGCTTAAGGGCTTTGGATCAAATTCACGGCTAATGAAAGGAAGGGATTAAGCTCAGTTTGTACCTCTCAAAGAATAGGCTAAAGGATCAATGGGGCTAACTAGGATGTAACAGTCAAGGTAGGTATGATAAGGGAGAAACTTTCAGTTTATTCAAAGAAATGCCTATATCCTTTCCTACAATCCACATCCTTCATTTCGTTTAGTACACACACCAGGAAAGTTCTAGACACTTCACAATAGCATGGAATAGTCAAAACCTCACCTCACACTCATTGCACATGCTCAACTCAATACATATTCACAGACTCTTCAATCAGCTAATTACAAGAATTCACTATTAAGCCTCGATCACACCGAATTGAACTCTATGGCCTAGGTATCTCAACATGTTTAACACATTTGCATGCCTTCATATGAATCACCTTTGCATCTTAATATCATGTACAACACGTAACAAGAATTCCAAACCATTAAGTAGCGACACGTTTGGGAAACAAACAAAATAAAGAAAGGAAAGAAAAAAACTACTCCTATTGACTACATTTCCGTTAAGACGGTCATCGTCCATCCATCATAGGGAAAAGTCGCTATCTACGACTTCGGTTCAATGGGACTATTCTCGATAAAAGCACCGAAAACAAAAGCCGAGAAACCCAACATAAAAAAAATTCAACAAAACATTTCGATAGAAGAAGATAAAAATATTAATTTGAAAAATATTTACACAACACAACCAACAGCAACTCAACACAACACAACAACAGCTCAACATTCATTACAATACCAAATTAATTACAGAACACAAAACACAGAGTCACAAGGTCACATTTATCACAAGCACAACAAACAAAAACAAAACATAAACAAAGTAGATGGCACCTAACTACTCCCACCCCACACTTAAACCGAACACTGTCCCCAGTGTTCACATAATTTCAAAATATCACAAAGGTTGGGTGGTGAAACTCCCTGATCAATCAAAGTATTCAACTTCTTCATCAGGTGCCATTGCTTTGTCTCCTATATCAGAATCGCCCTCGCCGTCCTCGTCTGACTCAACATTTAAGTCCTCTCGGCGCATCTCCTCATCGGTAGGGACATCATCATCCACAGGCTCCACAAATGTGGGGCCCACTCTGCATAAAGCCCGGGCATTCTCGTTGAATGGGTAATCCAACTCGAGCTGCCACAACTCATCCTCCATTGCGGGCCGTCCTCCGATACGCAGCTGCAACATCTGCATCCCGTACATATGGACCATGTACTGATCATCCCGAGCATGTCGCTCGACTAGCGTGAGTACCGGCCCAAAAGTAGTGTCAAGTGCCTTGGTTTTGGTGACATCCAAGGCACGCCTGTCGATCTATGGGATGTAATCTAGGGCCTCCTCCTCAATATCGTGGCCCCTTAGGAACGTGGTGAGCAGACCACCGAACCCGTATCTATGCCCCTGATGCAGTCGGGCTCTCTTCATGGCGAAGATGATCACCGCCCCCACATTGATTTCCAGCCCCTTCTTCAGGGCATACACTAGACAAACTCTATCCCGGGTGACATCTGTCATGTGCACCCCCGGGATCAGGCATGAACACACAATTTTCAACCAAATCCGGGCCTCCCGGTTTATCTGAGAGTAGGGCAATGTCTGACGGTAGCGCCTCTACTAGTGCCTACCCCACCTGGCTGTCGATCGGGCTCCACATAAGGTGCGTCTGATGTCCGCGTAGGGTGGAGTGATGTTCAGCTGACGGAGGACATGAGCGTCTGTGTCCCGCCCCCCAAGGATTGCATTCAAGTGGTGGGGCTCAAAAGTGACAACCTGCCCTCTGATTTTTATGGTGTGGCTACATAAGGTTGGGTTCCAATTTGCATAGAACTCCTAGATAAGATGAATATTGCACTCCCTGGGCTCTTCGAAAATGAAGTTTAGCCCAGCGGTGTCAATCTGATGTACAATCCGCGGGAATTCTTGTGCCAGCGGTTCCCGTGCTATCTGCTCTTCCGGGAAGTATTTAGTTTCTTTATGTTTAGCATACCACTATTTCCCTTCATCGCTCACCCATCTGGTTCCGTATTGTCTGCGTTGACCTCTAGGAACCGCTGGTGCTGCTGGAACTGCTGTTCCCAATCTTACCATTTTTCTGCTGGCGCCCGATGTGGATGCGCCCTTGCCCTTGTCTTGTCGGCCTGACATTGTTCCTGTACATTCAAACATACAGTCCCAATTTTATGCAAGTCATAATTAGCTACAACTAAGGTTGTGTTTAATTGGATCACCCCACACTTAGTCTTTAGCCACAATCAACACAATTCGACAAGACATTCATGATTTTGCTATTCTTATCACTCAACATGCTTAGTGCATTCATATAAGTCGATGGAGCAATTACTTTGTACTACTCAGACTTCGTACAATGAATAAAAAATTTTCCATCGATTCAATTACATCATCATTCCACTTAGCAATTTTTCAACAACCTATGTAATTATCCAATTGCATTCTCCTGAAAATCCCTCTTCTAATTTCGCATATTCAACCTTAATCACAATACCTTTCACTTCACCCAATGTTCACAACCCAATTCATCAACATTTCAAATCATTTAATCTTCTTCCTATTCGATCCTCAACCCTAGCTATCAATTTCACAAGAATTTCAACAAAACATGCAATCATTGAGTTCATATACTCACAAAGATACTATGAACATCATTCAATCATAACACAAGTGAATTCAAGCTTATTTTTCACTTAGGGCAAGGTTTTAATCACCAAACATGTTCAAGAATCAAAAATTTGAGCAAAAGTAAGGAAAAATTCAAGAACATACCTTTACTTTGATGAAAACGAAGAAAACTCGAAGAAATTTGATCACTAGGTCCGTGTCACGTTGGGGGAGAAGGGGATTTTTGGTGTGGGTCACGGAGAATTTGAGAAAGTAGGAAGAAAATGAAGGAAATTGGGGTTTAAAAGGGGTTTTTCGCGCGGGTTACCTGGTGACCCGAGGTGACCCGACGCGAAATAACCCTCAACGTGTCATGGAGGGTAACGCGGAGCATTGCCTCCGTGACATGGAGCCATCGTGCAGGCATTCTGGATTTTTTTAAAAATTCGGAATAAGCCTCAACGTGTCACGGAGGGTAACGCGGAGGCCCTCCTCCGTGACACGGAGCCATCGCGCAGGCTCACTGGAATGTGTCAATTTTTATTTTCTTACCTTGATTTTTTTCCTTTGCGTTTTGTTTTTGTGTTTTTGCCCTCCGTTCAACCTGAAAATCATTTCACCACAGGAAATTGGTTAGAAATCATAGGTTTCAACGCAAAAAAAAATTATTTTTCTTTTTCTTTGTTTTTTTTCTTTTTCTTTTTCAAAAATAATTCTACTCTTCTATTACAACACATTCACGGGTTGCCTCCCGTGCAGTGCTTGATTTACCCATCGCGGCTCGACGCTATTTATGCTCAATCATCCTCTAGAGTGATGGACGTCTTCTCTCCAATAACGTCCTCACCCCAATAATGCTTACATCGTTGCCCATTCACCAAAAATGTGGCACTTCTATCTTCTTATCACAACTCCACTACCCCGTGTGAGGTCATTCTCACCACTTCAAACGGCCCTGACCATTTGGACTGCAATTTACCTGGAAAAAACTTCAGTCTTGAATTAAATAACAACACTTTCTGACCCGGCTCAAAGATCCGATGCACCATATGCCTTTCGTGCCATCTTTTAGTTCTCTCCTTGTAGCATTTGGCACTTTCATAGGCATGCCATCGAAACTCATCTAGTTCACCGAGTTGCATCAATCTTTTCTTCCCTGCTAGCTCCAGATCCATGCTCAACTTTCTCACGGCCCAAAAGGCTCCATGTTCCATGTCCACAGGAAAATGACATGCCTTTCCATAGACCAATCTGTACGGAGAAGTTCCAATGGGTGTCTTGTATGCAGTTCTATAAGCCCACAACGCATCATCAAGTTTGCTTGACCAATCAATTTGTTGTGCATTCACTGTCTTCTGTAGAATCTGCTTTATCTCTCTGTTTGACACCTCCACTTTCCCACTAGTTTGCGGATGATACGTTGTTGCTACCTTGTGCCGCACCCCATACTTAGCTAGCAAATTCTTGAAACTCGCATTCACAAAATGAGCCCCTCCATCACTAATAATAGCTCGGGGTGTCCCGAACCTGGTGAAAATATGCTTTTTCACAAATTTCATCACCACCTTGTTGTCATTCTTTAGACAAGCTACTGCCTCGACCCATTTATATACATAGTCAACCGCTACCAAGATGTAACGATTACCAAATGACGGTGGAAACGGTCCCATGAAGTCTATTCCCCATACATCAAAAATCTCAACCTCTAATATCTGTTGCAGTGGCATCTCCTGTCTTCTACCAATTGTGCCTGTTCTTTGACATCTATCGCACATTTTTACGTATGCTATAGAATCTCTGAACAGTGTAGGCCAAAAGAAACCTGATTGTAACACCTTGTAAGCTGTCCGCTCGCCTCTATGGTGCCCTCCATACAACGATGAGTGACAACTCCTCAATACTTCTGCAATCTGGCTCTCTGGGATGCATCGTCTCATCACTTGCTTCGGTCCCTGCTTAAACAGATATGGCTCATCCCATATGTAACACCTGCAATCATGTCTCAACTTCTTTCTTTGCTAAGCCGTAGCCTCCGGTGGGTAGACTCCACTTACCAGCAGATTCACAATTTCTACATACCAAGGGATTTCAGCTTCCCTTATTACCAAGAGCTGCTCATCTGGGAACTCTTCTTTGATAATATCACCTTCCTTCATGTGCAACCGGCTTTCCAATCGCGATAGGTGATCTGCCACTTTATTCTTGCTCCCTTTTCTATCCCAAATCTCTAGGTCAAACTCTTGTAACAACAATATCCATCTGATTAATCTGGGACTTGCATCCTTCTTGTTAAACAGATACCGAACTGTATGATCGGTATACACCACTACTTTAGAACCCACCAAGTAGGAACCTGAATTTATCAAATACGAACACCAAGGCTAGCATCTCCTTTTCCATGACTGTATAATTGACTTGGGTTGCATCAAGTTTTTTGCTTGCATAATGAATAGAATGAAAAATTCGATTCCTCCTCTGCCCCAATACAGCTCCTACAGCCACGTCACTTGTATCACACATTAATTCAAATGGTTGCTCCCAATCCGGAGAAATGAGAATAGGTGTTTCTACCAGCTTCTGTTTTAACTCCTTGAATGCTTTAACACAATCCTCGTCAAACTCGAACTTCACCTCTTTTTCTAGCAACCGGCATATCGGTCTAGAAATTTTAGAGAAGTTCTTGATGAACCATCTGTAGAACCCTGCATGTCCGAGAAAACTGCGAACACCCTTCACTGACACTGGTGGTGGTAGTTTTTCGATCACTTCGATCTTTGCACGATCGACTTCCAACCCCTTGCATGACACCTTATGGCCAAGGACGATACGCTCCTTGACTAAAAAATGACATTTCTCCCAGTTGATCACATGGTTATAGTCTTCACATCGAGCTAGCACCCTGTCAAGATTCTGCAATCATGTAGCAAACGAATTACCAAAAATAGAAAAATCATCCATAAATACCTTAACAAAATCTTCCACCATATCGTGGAAGATCGCCATCATGCATCTCTGGAATGTGGCTGGTGCATTGCATAGACCAAATGGCATTTGCCTGAAAGAATATGTCCCATAAGGACATGTAAAAGTGGTCTTCTCCTGGTCCTCCGGTGCTATGGCTATTTGGTTATAGCCAGAATATCCATCAAGGAAACAATAATATTCTTGACCTGCCAACCTGTCCAATATCTAATCAATAAATGGGATAGGATAATGATCTTTCCTCATAGCCTCATTGAGCTTTTTGTAATCCATGCAAATTCGCCAGCCTGTGACTGTGCGTGTAGGAATCAACTCATTCTTTTCGTTGGTGACCACGATCATCCCTCCTTTCTTTGGGACACACTGAACGGGACTGACCCATTCACTGTCTGAAATGGGATACACCACACCTGCATCGAGCCATTTAATGACTTCCTTCCTAACTACATTCTTCATAACTGGATTCAACCTCCGCTAATGTTGTATAGTTGGCTTTGATCCTTCTTCCATAAAAATCATGTGTGTGCAAAAAACTAGATTAATTCCTCTGATGTCCGACATTTGCCACCCCATTGCTTTCTTCCGCCTCTTGAGGACCACCAATGCCTCACCCACTTGTGCCTCTATCAGTTCTGTGGAAATGATGACTGGCAAGGTGTCATCTTCCCCCAGAAATGCATACTTCAGATGTGGAGGCAATGTCTTCAACTCCAATTTTGGTGCCTCCTCAATTGATGGTTTTGGCAATGGTTCCGAGGATCTCATCAACGGCTCAAAGTCTCACTTCCTGGGAAACCATTTTGGCTTGTTCAGCATCTACACCATCTCGTATGTAGCACAGTTTCCAAAATGATCGGAGCCCATCAAGGCTCTGTCCAATGGGTCCTGAGAGTCAACAATCTGTAGAATTGCTTCCTGATTTAGCACATTGATCGCTGATAGCCCCTCATAAATGGCCTGTAGCTTCATGGCCTTATACAAATCAAACACCTCTACTTTGTCATGTGTTGGCATGGTTAGCTGCCCAGCAGCCACATCAATCAAAGATCGCCCGGTTGCCAAGAAAGGACGTCCCAAAATAAATGGGACTTCCGCATCCGGCTTGAAATCCAAGATAATAAAATCCACCGGGAAAATGAGGGAGCCCACTTGCACTAGCACATCCTCCACAATACCATCTCGTCTAGCCAAAGAACGGTCAGCTAGCTACAAGATCACAGTAGTTGGTCTAGGGCTGCCCAGCCCCAACTTCTTGAACACCAATGTCAACATCAAGTTTATGCCTGCTCCCAAATCACATAATCCGCGAGCTCGAATACTTTGCTCGATTGTAATCTGAATGGTAAACTCCCAGGATCCTTGAGCTTTGTCGGCAACCTTTTCTATATCCGGGAAGTGCACTCCTCAATAAGCGCCATTGTAGCATACTCTGTCAATCTTCTTTTATTTGCTACGATGTCCTTGATATACTTTGCATATTTTGGCACTCCCTGCAAAACATCAACCAAAGGTAAATTAATGTGTACCTGTTTCAGCACCTCCATGAACTTCTTAAAGCAAGCTTCTTCCTTGTGCTTCTTTAATCTTTGAGGGAACGGGGGTGGTGGTCTTTCTATCTCAGCTGCCTTTTCCTTCCCCCTCACATCATCATGTTCCCATCTTTTTCCATTGCTCCAGATTGCTGTGGTGGTCTTTCTGGTTCCACCTCCTTAAGTTGTAGTCCACTCCTTGTGGTCACTACATTGACCTGCTTGGGATTTGGGTTAGTATCACTCCGTAGTCCTCCTCTGGGCCTAGTGTTTTGAGCTCCAGCTAATTGTCCAAACTGGTACTCCAATGCCTTTGTAGCTAACTGTTGATTTTTCATGTCATCCGCTAATTTCACATAATCAACCTAAATTTGTGCTTGGTTAGCTATAATTGTTTTGAACATATCCTCAATGTTGTTGGGTGGTGGAGGAGGTGCATTGTTTCCTCTGTATTGAGACTAAAAATTCTGATGCCCCACTTGATTTCTCTGCACGCCCTGATTCGAACTCTGACCTTGATGGCTATTACTTCCCCAAGAGAAATTCTGATGATTCCTCCAATTTGAGTTGTGAGTGTTACCATATTGTTGATTATTGTTCCTCTGGGCGTTCCCAACAAAATTCACCGAGTCTGGATTTGCACCACAACACTCAGTTGAGTGTTCACTACTCCCACATACTTCACACCATACCTGATGAACTGCATTGACTGATGCTTGTGCTTGATTCAAGTTCATACTGCTGAAGTGAGTGTTGAGTTGATTTTGCAACGCAGCTATCTGTGCAGCAATAGCTGTAAAACCATCCACCTCAAAAACTCCTACAGCTTTCCTCGTTCATCCTCGAGTTGAATCTGCATTCCATTCTAGATTTCCCTGTGAAATACGGTTTAAGAAAGTGTAAAGCTCCTCATAAGTCTTCTCCAATGCCTGCCCACCAGCTGCTGAATCTAATAGAATTTTAGTATGTGGTTCTAAACCCTCAATAAATGTGTGCACCAACACATCATTAGATTGGTGATGATGAGGACAGTACCTTAGCATAGACTTGAACCTCTCCCAAGCTTGATACAAATTCTCTCCTTCTCTTTGTTTAAAACTTAGAATCTGACTTCTATGTCTGGTTGTCTTCCCCGATGGAATGAATCGTATCAAAAACTTTCTTGCAAGATCATCCTAAGTGGTGATAGAATTAGGTGTTTCAGCTTTCAACTACCTCTTTTCTTCCCCCAATAATGAGAATGGAAATAATGTAAGCTGCACATAGTCGGATGATACTCCAGCGGAAATGTAAGTGTCACTTATCTCCAAAAAGTTTTGGAGATATTGTTGTGGATCTTCATAAGGGACACTTGTGAATTTCCCGCTGGTGTGCAACAACTGCACCATGTTCTGTTTAAGCTCGAACCTCCCTCTTGGCTCTGGTCTGCAAATACTAGATGTCACATTGTTTGCATGTGGGATTACCACTTCGCGGACCGGCCTTGCTGCCATCTCCTCGGGCACTAAAACTGCCCTCACAAGTGGTGGATTCTGTTGTTGCTCCAGAATTGCCTGTCTTAGCAACTACAACTTCTTCTCTAGAGCTTCCCTTTTTTGGCAATGAAATTGTCTCTCCGGCTCTATAAATGAATCCACCAACCCCCTATCTCTTGCCAGCGTTCAGAAAAAAAATTCTATACCTGCAAGAGAAAGGCTAAGATCAAGTTGTCAGCACTTATATTAAAATTGTAAACTAACACTAAGAAATTAAATTTACCAATTGCCAGTCCCTGGCAATGGCTCCAAAAACATGTTCGGCGTGAGAACTACACGCAAGTGCACGTGGTCGAACAAGTAGTAAAGTGGCTTATTTCAAGACAAGTATCGATCCCACAGGGACTGAACTACGGTATTAATTAACTTCAATATCAGTGAACGATATCTCTATGAATGCAGACAACCAAATAAATAATGTTTTAAGAGTTAAAGTTTACTAAGTAATTAGAATCTAAGTCAAGATTATAATTTGAGTCTGAACAATAGTAGTGAACAAGCTGAGGTTAAGACAAACATGCAGGGATGTAATTTATCAATGCAATTCAGCTAATCTTCTCTTCGATTGCTAGTCAGGTATTTATTGCCTATGTATTGGATCTTTCGACTCCTATACAATTTAAGAATCATGAGACCTTAATCTACATTTCTGTGATATAAGAATTTCATGCTCTAGCCATACATAACCGATTCTGTAATTGACTAATAAGACTTTCAGATATATTTCTATTCTGAATGTAAATCTTTTCTCAATTTTTACAGCTAAGAAAAGATCATATCCTACCAATTCACCTCTGTCCAATTCCTTTCCTTTTCAAAATCAAAATTGGATTTCTAGATATACATTAACATTTGCCAAACATTATTGAAGTAAAAACAAGAATTGATAGAACAACCATTGAAGAAAAGATGAAAACTGAATTGATTAATAATTACATTCCTCTACAATTATCCTTAACCTCAGCAAGAAGTGAATTAGCCACTCATTTGTGGATTAAACATCTTCAAATAAGTAGAATTCATACAAGTAATTGAAATTAAAGACAAAAAGGAAGAGAATAACCCTAGAATTTTCGTCCTCTCAACTGCCTGTAACCCCACGTTCTTCCTCAACCAAGTCAGAATGTTTAAAATAAAACCTAAGTGTGTTATTTATACTATTGAGAATTTTTCCCGGAATAACAAGCAACATGGCACGGAGTGTATCACGGAGCACTCCCTCCGTGCCACGGGGATATTGCGGACCCTCACTGGAAGTCGACTCCCAAGTAATTGCACCTCAACGTGGCACGACTTGCATTGCGGAGCCTCTCCTCCATGCCACGGTGCTATAGCGCACCTTCACTGGAACTTGAGGTTCCAGGTAATCAAGCTCAACGTAACACGGAACGCATCGCGAAGCACTGCCTCTGTGCCACAGAGGTAACGCGAACCTCCACTGGATTTTGACATAATTAATTCATCCGAAGCAAAATGCCTCCGCGATGGTAGCGTGACACGGCGCCATCGCGGAGCCCTTATTTTTGCTGCTTTCCCTTGTCAACTTCCACTCCTTGTTTCCAAGTCCATTCCCGCACTTCACCAACATATATATTAGCTTCCAAAATTTCCTTTTACCTGCAAAACAACACTAATCATGTTGGTTAGTATAAATTCACATTTAACTAAAAATCACCTGAGAATGTACACATAACCATAGATAAACAAGTAAAAATGAAGCATTTGAGTATCATTTGGGCATGCAATTCTGTCCAAGATCAATCTTCTCCAGAATTTCTTCACCAGGTATGTGGGAATTCAACAAGGGATTTGTTCTTCGCTTGTGTCCCCAAGACCTTTCTCTATTTCTTCTATTAGTTACAGCCCTATGGATTCGAAATGTAGAAAGTTTCCAGACAAATTTCCTTAAGATTCAAGTGGAATATTTGTCATGATATTAGCTACTTTATTATTCCCAATTTCTAGAAATTTTGTGAAACTAGCATCTAGTGGAATGATTTAGCCCTAGTTCTTAGTTTAGTAAAATTAGAATCTTGCAGGTTGGACTAGTTTTCCCTGTAGCTTGATTCTATCAGTTTTGGGATTCCTATATTATTGGTATATGTTGAAGTATCAGTCAGATGCATATTAGCCCAATCTCAGTCAGATGATTAGCGTACTCAGTATAATTCAGAAATGTCAGCCAATCAGTTTGACAATAGTCTTTACTTGATGTGTCAGTGGTGCCTCCCAATTATCAGTATCAGACTCGGATATCATATTTTAGTGGTTCTTTAGATGGTTATGACACTTCTAGATAAGTAGCTCTGACCAGTCTTAGAACCCCCAACTTAAGATTTCAGCTTATTCTATAGACGGTTACGACGCTTCCAGATAAGCAGCTCTAGCCAGTCTTGGAACACCAGTTAAAGAATCTGGTCTAATAAGACTCTCAGGGTACTTCTAGATAGGTATTCCTGACTTATTCTTGGGCCCCAGTTTTTAGCTATCAGCTTAGTAGTCAGTCTAGGACTATCTAGTGGGAGTAGGACTTAGCATCGAGCAGATCGGGGTTCCAGTGCACCCAGGTTCCCAGAACTACATTGCCACCGTAGGCTATTTTATTGGCCTTATGGCCCCAAACTTGTGATCAACCAGTTCATAACTTTATACCCTGGTAAGGCATATTGGCTCCTACCGATGGGGTGTATACATTGGACTCCACGTCTAGTTCACGTGGTTATATATTGGTTATAGACTCTCCCACTAGTCAGCACAGTCTCAGTTTAGCTTAGCTCAGAACAGTTTCAGTTACTCAGTTCATATTAATTCAGTACAATTAGTTCAGACTAGTATCTCAGATTTAGGGCATGTCTTTGACCATCAGACAGGGTCATTTTGACCATTTTAGTTATATTTTAGTTTAGTCAATTTCAGTATTTCAGTTGGTTATTTCATGTAATTATAGTTTAATTATTTATTCTCTGTGTTATGTTTTCTTCTACTTACTCAATAATGTTGTATCGTATTATGATACAATCGCAGGTTCTCAGTCTCAGCACCATTAGCAGATCTTCTCTAGGAGTTATCAGCAGCACCAGTGGTGAGTCCTCATCTTTCGAGGACGATTTTTATTTTCTTCAGTTATTTTCATTCAGCAGACTTTAGAGTTAGCTAGAGGCTGGTCCCAGCAACTCATCAGTTGTAGTTGGCTTTCAAACATAGATTCAGAATTTCAGTTTTTCTTCAGATGTAAAAGCTTATATTATTCAATTTTCCTTAAATGATGTATTTATTTAAGCTTCCGCTAAGATTACTTAGATTACGGTGTTATGATAGATCATGGGTTGGTTTGGGGTTACTTGTGACTCCAAGTACCGTGTCTTGTCTAGGGTATAAACTCGGGTCATGACACAAGGAACCTCTAGCACAAAGTTGAGTTGAGAGCCTTCTTACCGATTAAGTTTTAGTATAAGTTCTTACAAAGGTCAACCTCAAATGACCATAGCTACCATGTTACAAAGTGGTTTTGGGTGATTTATCACATTGAATTGAAGCCTTTGGAGTATTCTTTCCAATGCATCCAACCTTACATCAATCAGAGTTTGGACTAAAAAGTTATGAGCAATTTAGTAAAGCAGCAATAGGCATTGGATGACCCTCAGTATAGGTCGTCCTATCAAACAACGGCCCATCCTGTTGGTCGTTGTAACTGCCAGTTTCAGGCTTTAATTTAGTAGTTTGGTGGCATTTCAATAAACTCCCATTCTTCTAACTCCTAAGTAACGGTCAGATTAAGGTTATTAACCTAGCCTAAATCCTCACTCTCTCCAAAAGATCGATAGCTGAATTTTCTCTAAAGAAAGGAGCTAGGGTTCTTCTTCAGACCTCTTCAAATCTTTTTGGGCTCTTCAAGAAAAGTCAAGGGATCATCAACCCAGGTATCTAGGTCTATGAGTGAGGGTTTCTTCCACCCTCATGCCATTTTTAAGTTGTATTCATGATTCTCACGTCCCATGCCCTAATTTTTGGAATTCCAGGGTTAACCTTCTTGTGGATAAATTCTTTCATGTTCTTCCATGAAATTAGTTTCTTCATGATCCAATTTATGTTCCTATGATTATGATTGCATGTAACTTATCAAATCTCTCATGAATCCATCAATTCCAAGTTTCAAGTATGATTTTAAGAACTTCAAGGGTTTTAAACCAAATTCTATGGAATTATCTATTTTATGTCTATGGGTCCCATCCCCTCATGTTCTAACGAATGATTCAAGTCTAACGGAAAGATTTTATACTCAATTTGATTATAAATTCATGTTTTCAAGTTATTAGAAACTATATCCTATTATGCATGTTTTATGAAGATCAAGTTTATGATTCCATGATTTCAAGTATGATGAATTATCAAAGTATGCATGAATGTTTATGAATTCTCAACTTATAATTCTATGATTTTGAATTATGAAGTTTATTTCAAGTATGTACGATTTCATGATTTGGGCAAGTCCATATAAAGTTAAGTATATTTTATCATGATTTAGCCAAGGTTTACAAGATTAGTTTTAAAGAGATACTTGGAATCAAGGCTGCCCCCTACCCAAGGGCACACCCGTGATATCAAACTTCCATCGTTCTTTACCCTGGAAAGGCTTAGGATGACTCTGCCCACTTGAGCAAGTTAGTAAGCCATCAAGTAAGCTCTATCGTGGTGCTGTCGGTTATGATGAGTCTCCCATTGTTCCTCATGTTTTCAGTTATTTGTGTTTATATATTATGATAGTATGTTTTATGGCATGTTGATCTAATGATCAGTTTATGAGCTTTTACTTACGATTTCAGATATCACAAATCATATAATTTCTATCTTTAAATCTTGAGTCATTATGTTTAATTATGTTAACCAGCTTATGATTATGTATGTTTTAGATACAGGTTAGTATGCAGTCCTCACTCTCATGATCTATTTGATTTATATGCATGATCTATTTGATTTATATGCATTATTTTTATATTCTAGTTTTTGAATTAAAGTAGAATTTCATTGTTGAATGATGTTATAGACTTGTGTTTTCCTCTATATTTTTGAATTATATTTACCTAAGTTATATTGGAACTTATTTTAAATTATGTTGGAATTTGACATATAGGTATTATGTTAACTATTTTTCTTAGTTTTGAATTTATTTTTTATTTTTATTCTAATTTATTTTTTTAGTAGTATTGACTTGTTATTTCACACTGCATGTCATTCATTAATTATTTAGAATTGATAGTTTTTATCAAATATTTGAATAATTTTATGGCATTATATTTATAATATTAATAATTTTGTCAAGCATGCACTCAGTCAATGGTTATTCCCCGTGGTGGCTGGCCAGCCTTCATCTTCCACGTCTCCCAAGCCCCGTATCCCACAAACCCTACAATCAATCATATTTTCAATTTGAATTATGTCATCCATAACCCTACCCTCACCATTCTAGTTATAGATGTCATGATGCTCCATGAAGAACCTTATATCAAATGGATAGAAGTGGAAGTTCAAAGAATAATATCATGAAAAATCTTCTAACATGTTGTTGTTGGCAAATTTTTATATGGATGGTCTGAGCTAAAAGAGTTAAGATTGATTATCCTAACACAATGCAGTATCAAGAGAGATTGTCAGATTGGGTTCTTTTGTAATAATTACATTTTGATTAGGTTATCTCTTAAGGAGGATTTTATTAATATAACTCTTAAAACTTTTATATTAAATTCAAAAATGGTAATTCATCTTAAATTAGGTTGCTCATATATGACTCTAAGTTCAAGATTGACGAAGAAACATCTCATGCTATAGCATGGATTTCCTTCCCAAACTTACTTCTTACTTATTATGTGAAAGAATATCTATTTCCTCTAGCTAGTGAAGTTAGAATCCCCTTAAATCTAGATATGGATACACTTAATAGAACAAGACCCAATTGTGCCAAGGTCAAGGTTCTAGTGGAATTACTAGATAATTCACCAGACCATGTTTGGATGGCGTTGAGGATGAAAATACAATTGCTTTTGTTACACCCTATGCGTTTAGAGTGATTTTGTTGATAGGTTTTGGACATATGAGTGATCTAGGGCGTATTTATTCATCCAATTGTCATTTTATGCTCACCTTCTAGCTTACATTATGAATCAATTCGATTATAATCTCATGTATTTTGATTGAAATGGTGTTCATGAACTAACGTATACGATTAGACTTTATTGTAGGTTGGAATGCAAGCTAAAAGTGGCATTTGGAGTCATCAACATGCCACAGAGAAGAAGTAGGGCGTTCAGAGTTGTGTCACATAGCAAGGAAGCAAGTTGGGATGTTAAGGGACTACAAAACAGTGGGCATTCGCATTGGTAGCATTTCATGAAGACACTTTGATGTGTTGGCTAGCATGCCACGCTAAGGAAAACATCACTTGCTCAAAGCAGTGCAGCAGCCCGTCGGCAGCATGTCACGAAGGAAAATCTCTGTGATAGTCGGTGTGTCATGGAGGAAAATCTCCATGATAGCCTGCGTGACATGGAGGCTATCCACCACAGGCAAAATTTCAATAATTATAAAATGAACTTAGCAGTTTAATTGGATATCACATAATATTTTTCTGAAAAACGTGAGAGAGTAGAGGGGAGTGAAAAAGAATTTACCTAGGGTTAACTTTTCTTATATTTTTCACTTTTTTTTCTACAGGTATTGTAAGTATACTATGATTTCTTGTAAAAGCATGAGTGGCTAAGACCATAATTCTAGGGTTAAGGCCACATGACATGAACGTATTAGTTTGATTGTTATTTGGTTCAAGTTTCATCATTATTGTTTGTCTTGTATTTTTGTTTTATTATTTTGATGCTTGATCACCATTGAAATCCAACTATTAACCTTAGGCTAACATGAAAAAGTGAACCCTAGGCTAGAATAAGGAATACAAGAAGTGAGTTCAACTCTTCAAGACTTGATTCGCGATTAGGATAGAAATATACTTAATTTGCCTCGCTTGGTTATCAAACGGGAAGATATATAAAAACTTGGATTTGAATTGTCACATCACCACTATTAGTCACAGTTGTGAAGTCAATTCTAGGTTAAATGCTTAGAGGTTCGAAAGTCCATAACCAAGGGCATTAACCTCGTAAACCACTTCACTAGATAATTACATATGAATTAGGTTGTCGCATCCCCACTCAATGATGTAGTTGTGAGGCTAATTTGAATATATGTTTAGAGGCTACAATGACCATGAACATGGCAATTATCTGCTGAGACAACAAATGAAGACAAATACTTGAACCAATATGAATGTTAGCTACACGTGATTGTTCGTCCTTAACTATGGATTTTTCTCATTATTATTTTTCAACTTAATTTGTGACCACCCTTATATTTAGTAACAAACTAAAATATCTTGAAAACATGCATTTGTGAAATTTGAGATTAATACTTGAACTTGCTAACTCACTGATAGTCTAGTCCCTGTAGGTTCAACATTTGGCTCACTGTTATACCCCGGGAACCCAAGGATCAGACCTGGGAGTCAAACGGGTAAAAATATGGAAAATGTTGCAGCAGTGCAGGATGAGTCGTTAGACGACTCATGAGGAGACCCCATGAGTCGTCAGGTGGTTTGTGGGAAGGTTGGACTTAGCTGAGGAGTTGAGGTCCCCACGGGCATGGGAACGACTTGTGGTCAGCTACCATGAGTCCTCAGGTCCACCGTTGGGTAAGGTTGAGGATTTAATTAAGGATGAGGCAGTATACTTGATGGAAGGTGACCACGACTCGTGGTCACTTGTGACAAGTTGTTGATTCACCCGTTACGAGCCCAATCGACCTGGTATCCAGTGTACTTAATGGGCGACCCGACGAGTCGTTGCCCTTCCTGACGAGTCGTCAGGTCACCCGTTAGGGCCACCCGGCAGTTATTTCCTGTGCATTAGTAAGGGACTTCTCGTAATTTCCTGCTCTCCTAAGACCTAAACTCGTCATTTTAAGGTCGGTACAGGGTCTTTTAAGGGGAAATCATTCATGATAAACCTCATGTGATGCATGTAAGAGTAGAGAGGAAATAGTAAAGGGATTCAAGTGTTCTTCTTCAAATTCTCCAAGTTTCCGTCTAGGGTTTTTCGAGGGAGTTAAGAATCAAGAAGTTCCAGGTATGTGGGGTTTTGAATGGGTGGTTTAGTCCCTACCCATGCCCATTTCTCCTTAATTATATGCTTAAAGTTACCAAATCTCTATGGGTCCTAACCCAAATGTATGTTTCCTCAAAAATCGCTATGAGCATGTTGTAGTATGTCTAAAATCATGGGTTTCGAATTATTGGGTTGTTTTCACTTATTTTATTCAATATTTGATGATTTAATCCCTAACAGCACATGTGCCCAAATCATGGGGTTTTTAGTGAAATTCATGGTTATGGTGATTTCTCAAGCATGATATGAACTTTTGAATTTTAAGCATGTTTTCAATTACTCATGTTATTATGATCATGTTTCCTATAAATTTAAGTATTTCAAGTATGATTGAAATTATGGGCAATGCCCACATGTCGCTTATGATTTATGAACTATGATTTTGGCCGATCCACGGGCCCAACTCCATGGCTAGTAGTATGAGTTATCAAGCATGTTATGATTATCACAATTTAACTAGCCATGCATGTCATGTATGAATATCTATAAGCACGTTTGATGTTTTGGGAGTAGTACTTAACACCGAGTAGGTTCGGAGCCTAGGTTACGCCCCGAATCTCAAAACTACGTGCCACCGTAGGTTATACTTGGGACCTCCTTAGTGACTGTCCCCTTTGCCCTACGGGGTCTTCACGAGTGATATTACGCCTTTCATGGTTCATACCCTTGGAAAGGTATGAACGGCCTCCCGACAAGGCTTACAGGTCGAGCTCCATATGTGCTCAGATGGGGTATGTCGGTTATAGAAATCTCCCACTGTTCCTCATTGTTTTAATGCATGTATGATTATGTTCTTTTGACTCAAGTTAAGTTTTATGAAAAAAAATTCTCATTTTATGACTATGATAGGTTTACGAATGTTTTGAAAATCTTGAGCCTTATGATATACTTATGATTTCATTCTCTATGATCATGATGTCCCCACTCCTATAACCTTTATGTTTTAAGCATTGTCTTGCATACCTGGCATATTCAGTACATTCCAATTACTGACCCGCATATTTTCTATGTTGTATCATTTTATGATACAGGATCCGGTTCGCAGGTTCAGCATCGCTCTTAGCTTGCTCTCGGTTATCAGTGGTGAGTCCTCATGATTCGGGGGCTTCATGTTTGGATTTTTGTCTGTCTTTTAGTTTTCAGAATGTTGGGGTTAGTTGGGGTCTTGTCCCTTCAGCCCACCTATTATGATTAGAGGCTTTCAGACCTAATTGTAGTATTCAGCTATTTACGCTTGGATCATGTACTATTGCTTCTTATATTTGATGTCACGGTTTTATTTAGTTCAGGACTATTAAGCTAATTCTTCCACCTTATGTGAATGGTTTAGTTATATGGTCATGCCATGGGTTGACTTGGGGTCCCTCGGGGCTCCTTATCCCCCGTGTCTACGATTTGGGTGTACTCTCGGGTCGTGACTGATGAAGGGCATACTCATGCACTTTATAGATATATTTTTCCTGTACTTTACTATGTTTTGAGAACAAATTATATGTTTTTGCATGTGTTTATGTTATATATTTGTGAAAATTAGCTAACTCATGTGATTAGATGTTTTCAGAGCTAAAATGGATGGATTTGAATGTATTTGAGGCTTATGGAATAAAGATGAAAAAAAGTTGAAGTTGTGGGCAAAGGTTGAGTTTGGAAGATGCAAAAACAGTGTACCTGACGGGTTGAGGGAACGACTCATTACATCTGGTAACGAGTTGTGAAGTCAGTTGTGAAGACTATGAGAGAAATTATTGACAAAGTAACCAGTGGAGATGACGAAAGACATAACGAGTCGTTAGTTGACTAAACGACTCGTTTGCAGATCACTGGAACCAACCGTAAGGTAAACTGAAAATTTGAAGGAGTTAGACCACGAGGGGCCTAACGACTCATGTCCAGGCACAACGAGTCATTAGGTAACCCGTTGCCACAACTGGCAACGCGACAATGGCTGGGGCGACGCGCAAGGCTCCTAAAATTGCAAAAAATTGGATTTCCTACTTCAACTAGGAAAAGGAACATCAAGTCCAAGTCAAATTCAACAAGGAACAAGGAAAATCATAAATCTACTACTATAAATACCCCTTTATTTTCATGTAATAGCGATATTGTTTTTAATGTCTTCGCGAGTGGAAGTTTTACAATAAGATTTGAGAGTAAATTTTAAGACGTGTTAGAAGACATATTTGAGATACAATTGTAAAGTTGTTCTTCCGAATTTTTCATTAATCAAGTGAGTTTCTTCATATCAATGTTGTAAGTATTAATTTTTGCTTTTTTCTATAAATGCTATTAATTTACTTAAAAACATGATAGGCTAAATCTACCACAACTAGGGTTGTGGGAACCATGACGAATTAACATACATAGGTAAAATATTTAGTGATTCTTGAACGAGATTTATGTATGTATTGTTTCTTCCTTCGTTTTAATTGATTTTTAATGATTGCAAACGTTAGAACTTGCCTTAATCTTACTTACTGGACCAAGGAGGTAGTGAATGGAAAAAGGGATTAACAACGGAGATTTGAGGCTATCACCCCTCATCTAATAGCTTGACCTTGTCCGGGAATAGCTAATCCGATATCAAGGGTAAGGGTTAGTAAAGCATACACCCATAGACGGACCAAGTTGTGTGGTGATAATCATCTAAATAGGGGACCAACCATTTAGGTGAAATTAACTTACCGATATTGCATGCTAAGCACCGGAATAGATCACTAGTATAAAACGCCTTGTGGTTATGAAGTCATGGGGAACACTTACCCTAGTTAGTTGCATTAATTTTGAAACCACAAACAATTTCTCAAAGTTGTTATTTATTACTTTTACAAATTTTCCCCTCTTAGGAAATAATTAACTAAAAAGCTTGAGCACTAGAATTCTTCTACATCCTTCCATATTCTCTGTGGGATCGACCCCAACCTCTGTTTGGGTTCTTTATTGACAATGTCCGTTTCATACTTTGTAAGGAGGTGTGGTTTGGTTTAATCTTGATAGCTAAATTACATATATTTCATGTTGTCCTAGAAATATGTCTTGATGAGTTAGTTTTCCAAAGCTAAGTGATTTCGAACTTTGACATTTTAATGTTGATCCTATATGCATGCGAGTGAGTTGTTTGAGCTTCATTGATTTGTCTCATGATCCTAAGTGTAAGTAGACCTGTTTGTAGGATGAATTTTGTGCTTAATTGTTAGAAGGGAAGTAGTAGATTGTTCGAGGACGAACAATAGTTTAAGTGTGGGGTGTTGATGAAGGGCGTACTCACGCACTTTATAGACATATTTTGCCTGTACTTTACTATATTTTGAGAACAAATTATGTGTGTTTGCATGTGTTTATGTTATATATTTGTGAAAATTAGCTAACGCATGTGATTAGATGTTTTCAAAGCTAAAACGGATGAATTTGAATGTATTTGAGGCTTATGGAATGAAGATGAAAAAAAGCTGAAGTTGTGGGAAAAGGTTGAGTTCGGGAGATGCAGAAATAGTGTACCTGACGGGTTGAGGGAACGACTCGTTACATTTGGTAATGAGTCGTGAAGTTAGTCGCGAAGACTGTGAGAGAAATTATTGACAAAGTAACCAGTGGAGATGACGAAAGACATACGAGTCATTATTTGACTAAACGACTAGTTGGCAGATCACTGGAACCAACCGTTATGTAAACTGAAAATTTAAAGGAGTTAGACCACGAGGGGCCTAACGACTCATGTCCAGGCACAATGAGTCATTAGGTGACCCGTTGCCACAACTGGCAACACGGCAGTGGCTGGGGTGACGCGCAAGGCTCCTAAAATGGCAAAAAATTGGATTTCCTACTTCAACTAGAAAAAGGAACATCAAGTCCAAGTCAAATTCAACAAGGAACAAGGAAAAGCATAAATCTACTACTATAAATACCCCTTTATTTTCATGTAATAGCGATGTTGTTTTTAATGTCTTCGAGAGCGGAAGTTTTACAATAAGATTTGAGAGTAAATTTTAAGACGTGTTAGAAGACATATTTGAGATACGATTGTAAAGTTGTTCTTCCAAATTTTTCATTAATCAAGTGAGTTTGTTCATATCAATGTTGTAAGTATTAATTTTTTCTTTTGTCTATGAATGCTATTAATTTACTTAAAAACATGATAGGCTAAAACTACCACAACTAGGGTTGTGGGAACCATGACGAATTAACACACATAGGTAAAATATTTAGTGATTCTTGAACGAGATTTATGTATGTATTGTTTCTTCCTTCGTTTTAATTGATTTTTAACGATTGCAAACGTTAGAACTTGCCTTATTCTTACTAACTAGACCAAGGAGGTAGTGAATGGGAAAAGGGATTAACAACGGAGATTTGAGGCTATCAACCCTCATCTAATAGCTTGATCTTGTCCGAGAATAGCTAATCTGATATCAAGGGTAAGGGTTAGTAAAGCTTACACACGTAGACGGACCAAGTTGCATGGTAATAATCATCTAAACAGGGGACCAACCATTTAGGTGAAATTAACTTACAGATATTGCATGCTAAGCACCGAAATAAATTACTAGTATAAAATGCCTTGTGGTTATGAAGTCATGGGGAACACTTACCCTAGATAGTTGCATTAATTTTGAAACAACAAACAATTTATCAACATTGTTATTTATTACTTTTAAAAATTGCCCCCTCGTAGGAAATAATTAACTAAAAAGCTTAAGCACTAGAATTCTTCTACATCCTTCCATATTCTTTGTGGGATCGACCCCAACCTCTAGCTGGGTTCTTTATTTGCAATGTTTGTTTCATACTTCATAAGGAGGTGTGGTTTGAGCATTATCAGTGACACTCGCATAGACTCACTATATTACTTATATGACCATGTGTGCTTGCGTGTGCGCCGGAGGCATACCAAGTTTTTGGTGCTATTGTCGGGGATTGGAAACATTAGTAGATTTCTTGCTTTTGTATTATTTTTGTATCTTTGTAAGTGCTAACAACTTGGTCTTAGTCACCAATTATTGCAGGTATAGGTTGGTCCTTGCAGCAAGTTGGCAAGGGTTAGAGAGTTTGTTGAACCATACCCGGAACCTGAAAAAATGTTGCGACAATTGAGAAGGAAAGGTTTCATTCTATATCTCATCCAGCAAGTTCAATAGGATGAGGTTGCACCCGTGTAGATAGCATCCAGATCAATTTGCGAAGTGGAAATCCCACTTGCAATAAATGTTACCTCCAGCATCCACAGATCGAAACCTGGAGGTAGATTCGAGCTAAAACAGAATATAGTATAGTTGTTGCATCTAAGTAGCCAGTTTACAGGCTTTACACATGAGGATCCACAGCAACATCTGCAGAATTTTTTAAAATTAGTAACACATTCATCCCAACTGGAGTGTTTACTGATTATGTGAGGCCGATGCTTTTCTCATTGACATTGTTGGGAGAAGCCAAGAGGTGATTGAAGGCAGAACCACCAAATTCCATCATGACATGGGATGACTTGGCTCAATAATTCATCATCAAATTCTTTTCTTCTGGCAAAATTGCAAAATTGAGGAGTGAAATTTTTAGTTTCAACTAGCAGCCGGATGAAAACTTATATTTGGCTTGGGAGCAATTCAAGTCGTTGTTGAGAGACTGCCCCTATCACCAGCAAAGTAACGAAGTGCTGGTCCATACTTTTATGGAGAGTTTTGACCCCTACACGAAAATTTTTTTAGACTCTGCATCAGGTGGGCAAGCATTAGACAAAACCATACACTCTGTTGAACAAAATTGCACAAGAAAATTCAGAGTGGCACAGTGAAGCATCCCGAGAAGCAGTTAGAAAAGCAGCTGGTGTAATTGAAGTGGACAGTGTCAACGCATTAGTACCTCAGTTGGCTTCATTTCAGCATCAAATAATGACTCATCTCAACAAGCTAAGCATGGCACAGCCTCGGGCACAGTTAAATGCAGTTCAACCAGCTCCAAGTTGTTGTGAGATTTGTGGCAACAGTGGGCATGGTGCAGACTCTTGTGAAGTGAATCTAGAGCCAGTAAATTTTGTGGGTAATATGCAGAGAGGCAATCAAAATTATGAGAATACCTACAACAGGAACTGATAGAATCACCCTAACTTTTCTTGGAGTGGAAACAGGGGCAGAGTAAGAATTTCCCACAGCAGAAAAATCAGTACTAGCAGCAGGCAACATAGAGCAGATGTTGCAGAAAATCATGGCCAACCAGACTCAAATGCCGGCTGACCAAGCAAAACTACAGCTGAGTTAAAAAAATCAATAGTTGGCCACCCACAATTAGGTATAGAAGATGGGGCAGATAGAAGCAACTCAGAACACTAGTCCATCGAGGGGTTTACCCAGTGACACAGATCCAAACCCTAGGCAGGTCATGGCCATCACTCTGAGGAGTTCTAGAGAGTTAGTTGATGCACTAGCGAAAGAGAAGGAAAATGAGGTACAACCAGAGTTGGCCAGACTAGGTCCACCAACGGATAAGGCTGCAGAAAAGAAAGGTATAAAAAATAAGGCAAAATTAGCAATGCAGCTCATACAGAGACCACCACCACCATTTATGCAAACACTCCAAAAAAGCAAGGAGGATGCTTTAGAAGTTCTTTGATATTTTCAAAAATTTCACATAAATTGGCCTTTGATTGATATTTTGGAGGGAATACCCAAGTACGCTAAGTAATTGAAAAATATGGTGGCCAACAAGATAAGGCTAATGGATGTGCAAACTATATCTCTCACTGAGGAATGCAGCTTTAGGGTGACGAGCAAGCTGCCAAAGAAGCTCAAAGACACAGGGAGTTTCACCCTCTTAGTACAAATAGGTGAATGTGAGTTGAGGCAGCTGTGAACTTGATGCCCCTATCATTGTTCAAAACACTTGGTTTAGAAAAACCAAGGCCCACCAGAGTGATGCTACAGCTGGCTGACAAGTCAAAGATGGCACCGAAGGGAATCATAGAAGATGTGCTCATCAAAGTAGGTAAGTTCATAATACCTACTGATTCTATAAGCCTCGAGTTTGAGGTTGATAATAGAGTACCCCTCATTTTGGGACGTCCATTCTTGGCGATTGGAGGAGCATTAATAGATCTGAGGGCCAGCAACCTGAAGATGAGGTTGAATGATTAAGAGGAAAACTTCAGAGCGTACTAAGCACTCAACACCCCAACACACTATAGGGATCTTTGCAAGATCAATGTGATTATAGAGAATGAGTGTGAGGTGAGGGAGTGCAAGATGACAAGTCCATGTTTGAAGGATCTTTTGAAAAGAGAACCCAAGCCTGTTGTTGTAAAGATTCCAAGTAATTTGGTGAAGAAAGTGATGGATAATAAGAGGGAAAGTGTGGAGGATTTTCCCTATAAAGTTAAGAAAAAGAGGAGATGGTTCCCAAAAGGGAAGAAGAGTTTGAGAACATCCTGAAAAGGGTAATTCACGTTGTGCCTCGATGGAAAATTAGATGTTGCTTGTGAGGCAACCCAAGTTGTACCAGGGATACAATTTTTTTCTTTATTTTGAATTTGATTATTGTCACTTTTGTTTTTTTGTTTTTGTTGGTAAAGCACAGATTCAAAGGAAGTTTGAGTAACCATGAAAATGAAGCTAAGGAGCATGAAAAAAGATGAGTATGGGGTCATTGACCATTGTTATAAAAAAATGGATGAAAGCATGATGCTAGCTAGGTCTAGAGGCCTTAGGAAGTATCCCTAACCCTTATTTGATTTTAATTGATGGTATAGGGACATAGCATATTTTTTAAGTGTGGGGTGAGTGAAATTTCAAAATAATTTTATGTTAATTGAGAGTGAAATATATGTTTGGTCTAAAGTTGTTTGAGTCAAAAAGTCTGAGTTGAGCACATTTCACCCACCCTTTGATTTTGTTTTTTGGTTCTTTTTCGGGGGGGGCACTTTAAACTGAGAATAAAATTTCTGAGTTGTATGTACATAGTTTTTTCTAGTCATAGTTAAGAATTTTTTCCGACAATGGATGGATGAAGATCGTCTTGAGGGAAAATTAATCATTAGGATTTTCTTTTTGAACCCTTAACTGATTGAATGCTAGACACTTTTGTTGGGCGCTACACATGACTGAAGAATGCAAGTGAGCTTTTATTGAGAAGCAAGTTAAGTAAATTGTATGACTTTGGAGCTCATGAATAGGACTCTCTATGTTTTGTGCTTAATTTAGAATTCATGTGGTTAGATGAATTGAGAGTCTGTATGAATTTGTCTCGAGTGGAACATGTGTAGTGAGTATGAGATTTTTGTATATTCCATGCTATCATGTAATTTCTAAAACTTGTCTGGTGCGTTTTCAAAGAGAAATGAGGGATGTTAATTGTAAAAGATGATTTAGGCATTTTTTTAGCCATTTTTTTGAATAAACATGTTTTCATCCTTTTCTTTACCTTCTTACAATGTCTAATCCTAGTTAGTCCCATTGAGTCTTTAGCCTATTTTTGCAGCCACATTAAAAGCTTAATCCTTTTCTTTAAATTGACCTGAATTTGATCCAAAACTCTTAAGCTCTTAAGTAAATGATGCATAAGAATAAAACAAGGAAATATTGAAAAAGGGGAGATAGTGGTTGTGAAAGTTGAAGAAAAGACTAAGGGTGCAGTGTTCAAAATGCATAAGTATTGGTAGGGAGTAGAAAAGAACAAAATAATGATGAAGTGTTTAATGTTTAAGTAATCCCAACTAATAGTATAAGTACTCTTAAAGAAATGGGAAAACAACAAGGGAAATTGAGAATTGAGAAGAACAAGAGGTGAAGTAAAAGAAGAAAAGAGGGTGTTTAATGAGAAAATGCGATGTGTTAAATGTTCTTAAGGAAGATAGTCACTAAAACTAGCCAAAATAGTACTTACCTATCCATTTGTCTATATTACAACCCATAAAGTCCTACTTGATCTTACTTTTAGATGTTCCCGTATTAGTGGAGTAATACACTAAGGGAAAGCATATGGGTGATTACACGTTGCATGTGAATTCTTTGTGAGAGTGAGAGTACTTGTTATTCGTGTACCCATATGTGTTATAACTTGTATATTTGAGAGTGGAACTGAGTATCTCTCTTGTTGTGAGGGCACATTATTGATGAATGATAGGTTACATACCTGACTTTTTGATTGGTTAACTTGCATGAGTTTACTAAGGTTGTAGAGTCGATTCTTGAGACTAGGAAGTCTTGACTGAGTTGTTCATAAATTTAACTGTGTTATAAAGAACATGCTTGTTATGAACTTTCCATATAAGTAAGTCATGATAGGCCTAACTTGAGTAGTCTTGATTCAATTGGTACATAGTGAGCCTTATTGTAGCATGAGATACAAAGGAGTTGTTCGAGGATGAACAAGGTTGTAAGTGCGGGGTGGTGATCGTGGATATATGTATTCATCCAAGTGTTGTTTTATGCTCACCTTCTAGCTTACATTATGAATCAATTCGACTATAATTTCATGTATTTTGATTGAAATGGTGTTCATGAACTAACATATATGATTAACTTTTGTTGTAGGTTGGAATGCAAGCTAAAAGTGGCATTTGGAGTCATCAATGTGCCACGGAGAAGAAGTGGGGCGCTCACAGCCATATCACAAAGCAAGGAAGCAAGTTGGGACATTAAGGGACTACAAAACAGTGAGAATCCGCGTTGGTAGAGTGTCACAGAGGCACTTTGGCGCATTGGCTAGCGTGCCATGCTAGGAAAACATCACTTGATCAAAGCAGTTCAGTGCGTTGGCAGCATGTCACGAAGAAATATCTCCGCAAAAGCCAGTGTGTCATGGAGGCAAATATATGTGATAGCCAGCATGACACAGAGGCTGTCCACCATAGAACCAAATTTGAATAATTATAAAAGGAACACTTAGCAATTTAATTGGATATCACATAATATTTTTCTAAAGAATGTGGGAGAGCATAGGGGAATGAAAAAGACTTTACCTAGGGTTAACTTTTCTTATCTTTTTCACTTTTGTTTCTAAATGGATTATAAGTATACTATGATTTCTTGTAAAAGAATGGGTGGATAAGACCCTAATTCTAGGGTTAAGTCCACATGATATGAACGTATTAGTTTGATTGTTATTTGATTCAAGTTTCTTCATTGTTGTTTGTCTTGTATTTTTGTTTTATCATTTTGATGCTTGATCACCATTGAAATGCAACTATAACCTTAGGCTAACTTGAAAGAGTGAACCCTAGGCTAGAATGAGGAATACAAGAAGTGAGTTCAAGTATTCAAGACTTGATTCGCGGTTAGGATAGATATGTACCTAATTCGCCTGGCTTGGTTATTAAACAGAAAAATAGCTAGGCACTTGGATTTAAATTGTCACATCACCACTATTAGATGCAGTTGTGAAGTCAATTCTAGGTTAAATGTTAGAGTTTCAAAAGTCCATAACCAAGGTCATTAACACCGTAAACCACTCAACTAGATAATTACATATGAATTAGGTTGTTGCATCCCTCCTCAACGATGTAGTTCTGAGGCTAATTCGAATATATGTTTAGAGGATCGAAATACATGAACATGGCTATTATCTACTGAGACAAAAAATGAAAATAACTACTTGAACCAATATGAATGTTAGCTATACATGATTGTTTGGCCTTAACTCTGGGTTTTTTTCATTATTATTTTTCAACTTAATTTGTGATCACCTTTAGATTTAGTAAAAAACTACAAACTATTGAAAACTTGCACTTATGAAATTCGAGAGTAATACTTGAACTTGATAATTTATTGATAGTCTAGTCCCTATGGGTTCGATATCTGGCTCGAAAAGAGTCATTGTATTACTTATACGACCGCATGCATTTGCGCGTGCGCCGGAGGTGTACCAAGTTTCTGCCATCATTGCTGGGGATTGGCAACATTAGTGGATATCTTATTTTGGTATTATTTTTGTATTTTCTCAATTGCTACAAATTTGGTCTTAGTCACCAATTATTATAGGTACAGGTTGGTCCTTGCAGCTATAGAGAATTGGTTGAACCATACCCCAAACCTGAAAGAAGGTTGCGGCAGTTGAGATGGGAAGGTTCCACTCTATATCCCATCCAACAAGTTCAACAAGACGAGGTTTCACCCACAGAGATGACAGTCAGACTAGTTTACGATGTGGCAATCCCACTTGTGACAAATGTTACCTCCAGCATCTACAGATCAGAACATGGAGGTAGATTCGAGCTATAATAGAATATGGTATAGTTGCTTCATACAAGTGGCCAGTTTACAGGCTTGACACACGAGGATCTACAAAAGCATCTCCAAATTTTTTTAAAAATTAATGACACATTCATCCCTACTGGAGTATCTACTAATTATAAGAGGCTGACACTTTTTCCATTTTCATTATTGGGAGAAGCCAAGAGGTGGTTGAAGGAAAAATCACCAAATTTTATCACAACATGAGATGACTTTGCCCAAAAATTCCTCATTAGAATCTTTTCATCTGGCAAAACTACAGAACTTGAGGAGTGAAATTTTGAGTTTCAAGCAGTGGCAGGATGAAAATTTGTATTTGTCTTGGGAGCGATTCAAGTCATTGCTGAGAGACTGCCCCATCACTAGCAAAACAATCAAGTGTTGGCCTATACTTTATGGAAAGTCTTGGACGCCACACGAAAATCTTGTTAGTCTGCATCAGGTGAGCAAGCATTGGAGAAAACCTATGATAAGCTATACACTCTGCTGAACAGAATTACACAAGGACATCTAGAGTGGCATAGTGATGCATCCAAGGGAGCAGTCAATAAAGTAGCTAGTGTAATTGAAGTGGGTAGTGTCAACGCCTTAGCAGCTCAGTTGGCTTTATTTCAGCATCAGATGATGACTCAATTCAATAAGATGAGCATGGCACAGTCGTAGGCACAGGTGAATATAGTTCAACCAGCTCCAAGCTGGAGTGAGATTTGTGGCAATAGTGGGCATGGTGCAGACTCTTATGGAGTGAATCTAGAGTAAGTAAATTTTGTGGGTAATATGCAAAGAGGCAATCAGAACTATGGGAATACCTACAACAAGAACTGATAGAATCACCCTAACTTTTCTTGGGGTGAAAATCAGGGGCAGAGACAGAATTTCCAGCAACGGTAAAATCAGGACCAGCAGCAGGCAACATAGAGGAGATGTTGCAGAAAATCATGGCCAACCAGACTCAAATGGCAACTGACCAAGCAAACCAGCACTTGAGTTAAAAAATCAGCAGTTGGCCACCCGCTATTTTGAAAAGAAGATAGGAGCATCTTAGAACACTAGATCGCAAGGGGTTTACCTAGTGACACATATTCAAACCCCTAGAACGTCATGGCCATCAGTCTGAGGAGTGGCAGAGAGTTAGCTGATGCACCAGTAAAAGAGAAGAAAAATAAGGTGCAACCAGAGTTGGTCAAACTAGGTCCATCAGTGGATAACGGTGCAAAAAATAAGGCAAAATTAGTAGTGCATCCCATACAAAGACCACCACCACTATTTCCGAAAAGGCTCTAAAAAACAGGAAGGATTCTTGTTTCCAAAAGTTCTTTGACATTTTCAAAGAACTTCACATAAATTTACCTTTGTTTGATATTTTGTAGAGAATGTTCAACTATGCTAAGTACTTGAAAGATGTGATGGCCAACAAGATGAGGCTGATGGACATGCAAACTATACTACTCACTAAGGTGTGTAGCTTCAGGTTGGCAAGCAAGCTGACAAAGAAGCTCAAAGACCTAGAGATTAGCTTGGACTGCTCTTAAGAAGAATATTTATGGTGTGGATAGCTTGGAATTCGGCTAGGTTGGAGTTCATCAGATTCAAGGTATGTTAAGGCTTCGATTTCCTCCTTTTGGCATGAATTTCATCATAATCATGCCTAACTTGTCATTGTGTGGGTCTATTTCTTTTTGTCTTGATGTTTTATTGATTTTTTTTATTGTTTGGGGATTGTGGGGTGGTATTCTTTCCCTCACTTTTTAAGGTCGTGAAGCTGGTTAGTAGTTTGATTGATAATTGTCCGTCGAGAGGATGTAGGTTGGCGTCGAATATAGATTATGTCTTGGTTGAGTTGGGGTTGTAGCCGGTGTTGTATATGTGCGTGTAGGCATCTAAGATCTATATGATTAATATCTTTGACAGGTAAAGTTGGAATGAAAGATATGCACATCTCAGTGATGATGTTTGTAAGGTAATTATGTAAGTGACTTATCACAGGAGTTGCCATTTTTTACCTAAGTTATAGGCGAGTTTTATTGCTAGAATTGGTGGCTTGGTGGGAACTTAGTTTGATGACGTGACAATTTATTTACCAAACTGGTGTCGGCCGCTGTGATCATCATGTCGGCGAATTCGGAATGCATATTGGAATGTTGGTGATAGAATTAAAATAGGTATATATTTTGTTGAGCTTGGGTGGAGTGTGACACCTCTTAGGATAGTTGTGAAACTTGAAGGAAAGACTCGGTAGGATGATGATCCTTAAATCGATATATGGAGCGTCGGTAGATGACTAGACACGCAAGGTTATCATTATGTTTGGTAAGTTGGCCGATGGGCATGGGTAGCCAGATATGGTTTGTTTAATCTTATGTTTTATATGATTGGTGATAATGTATCATGTGGCTTGTGTTATGCTACTTATTTGTTTGGTTGGTTAACTGTGAAAGCTAGGTATGACTTGGTGGCGGCTGTGATTGTTGGAGGGCCTATAGCGACCCCGACATCATTACTAGGGGAATAAGTTTGGAACACCCTAATTGGCCTAAGTTGTGGATATAAAGGTGTTGTTGTGTATAATGAAAATTCTTAGTTAGGGAGTGGTTTGAGAGCAGGATTGAGAGCTACTGGTTATAGGGGACCGCTGCAGTTGTGGGATTTCTGCTGCAGCGAGACTGTCATAATGGCCAAAGCCACGCTGTAATGGACCAGCAGAATAACCATTGGATCCACCATAACGGTGTCTTGACTGCCATAAAGGGTCCGCTATAGTGGAAAAGTGATCGCTACAACGGATGATAGGAATCAATAAATGGGTTTTAAGTAGGATTTCAAGGGTTAAGCCCCATTATTTCCAAAGTACGAACTCCCAAGATCTAGAAGCCATTTTCCCCTAGAGCTGTATGATTCCCTTCTCAAGGTAAGAAACTCAACTTACTTCTTCTACGTTTGATTCCCTAACACCAATGAATCAAGAGGAGGACCCCTAATGGTGATTTTGCTAGCAAGAGAACCCTAGGTTGGTAGAGTTAGGGCTGAAAAATGGGGAACTAATGGGTGATGATTCCTAAGTTTAGAAGGGAGTAATGATCACTCCTCAAGGCGTAGTTCTTGCAGAACGTGGTTCATGTGGAAATTTAGACCTAGAACTAGGTGAAATTAGGACTTACCCTTAAAAACTGCCTTAGAAAGGGTTTGAGGGAGTAATGTTAAAGAATTAATTCATGGGAAATGAATTTGTTTATGAGAATGGGTAGAATGGGGTGGGTTTGAAATCTCAAAACCCTTGATTTTGGAAGTAGACTATTGAATTGTCTCAATCTTTTGTTTTTAGACTTTGAACGTTCGGAGGCGTTTAGGAAAGGCAAGGCTCCATTGAATTAGTTGGCATTAAAACCCTCCAAATCAAGGTAGGTTATAGTTTAGAAGGAGTTAGACTTTTCATAATGGTATGCGTAGATATGAAATGATAATATGTATGTTGGTCTTTAGACCTTAAGTGTTTTAAATCTCCTTGTCGAACTCCCTGATTGAGTGATCCTAATGTGTTGTTGTTAACTATGTAGTATGGAAGTGAATGTGTATGGTTTGTTCATGCCTTTTTGTCCTTACTGAGAATTATTCCAATTATTTCAATGTTTAAGTTAATGGACGTAAGATGAGATCCCCTAAAGGTCATATCAATGGACCTAATGATGATATATTTATTATGAGAATGAATGTGGATACTATGAATATCCTGAGTTGAGTGGCTCGTGCCCAAGGGGCGCAACCCCAGCGAGTAATAATGATTGAGTGGCTCGTGCCCGAGGGGAGCATCCGGATGATCATATGAGTGGAAGTGGATACCAAGTTGTTATAGTACATGGATTTCTAGAGTCCCCTGCAGGTCATGACTGGAAGGGCAGAAATAAGACCCTCTAGCGTATGTGTACACTGATGTTTTATGATTAAGTGTTTATGGTGATGTGACGGAGGCGTGTGTCCGGCATGTCACCATTCGTTGTATTAATCGATTTACTGTAATAATATGAGAATCAAACTGAGTATGTGGGTATCTAACTGAATTGAAGTTGTGGTCATGTGTTACCATCTGAATTGTTGAGGCATTGTGATGACTTGATAGTTGGAATAGTTAAATAAGAACTCGTGATTGAGCTGTGCAATCTTTGTGAAATATTTATTCTTTATCCTATGTGGTTATGTGGTATCAATTGTTTAATGATGACTATGAATTGCAGGGATGATTTTAGTGATTGCAAGTTGTAAGGAGTTAGTGAAATGTTGGGTGTGCAGCTAAATCGAGCTACTGTCAATGCAATACCACTACACCGGAACTTGTTCCGCCACGGTGAGACTGTGGCAGTGGTCAAGCAACCGCTGTAGTGATGGCCCATCCAGTGAGTAGGCCGGTTAGCACCTAAGTAGAAGTAATTCCTAAAATATGTATTGTCTCTATATAAATGATGTTCTAAGCTAATTGCATATTATTGTTTATGTGTATGTGTGTTATTATGTAAGGTCGATTGATGATGCCTACCAGTACTACATTTCGTACTGATGCAACTCCTGCACTTCTTTTCTGAGTGCAGAATACGATCCCGAAATCTCATCCCGACCTCACCTCTAGAGCAGCAGCATACTAAAGGAAACGTGAGTGATGCCAGATGTGAAGGTATACTCCTCCTCCGAAGATGTCTTTTGTCTATACATTTATAGGTTCTCACTCATTTCTGTCTTGATATAATCTTAGATAATGTTAGATAGACGTCTTCATGTGAAATGACAATCAGATTCTGGGAGTGTTATTATAGTAGGATGATTTTTGATTTCTTTACTTATAACAATGTTCCATTAATTTATTTTATAATGTGGTTTATTTATTCTGATATCAATGGTTTGGGGTAAAGAGAGGAGAGATATAGTTCATCCATTGGAGGATTTAGTGTGGGTGCCAATCACGGTCATTTGGGTCATGATAAAGTTATATAAGAGCTCTAGGTTTGTTGATCTCATTGTATGAAGATAAGTGTAGTAGAGTTTCGCGAATCAGTGTGGAGACGTCCGTGACTTATCTTTGAGAGGCTATAGGACTTTCGGAAAACTCCTTTTTTTCTTTCCTTTTCATGCGATTACTTGATTCCAGTTAGTATCTGGTGATCCAAATTGGTATCTAACAAATCTTCTTTATTTTTCTCACAGATAGTGAGAACACATGTATGTGGAAATAGAGAGGAAGCACCCGAGCCGACAGCAATTGTTGTAGTTCATGACAGAGGACAAGGCCGAGGTCGCAGGCGTAGGCTTGCCACTGCCAAAGAAAGGGCCCTCACACCTACTCCAGTTCGAGAGAGATTAGCATCTCCCATACTACCGGTAGTGCAAGATAGAGTGGATGTGGAGATGGAGGTTCTAACACAGGCAGAGGCTGCAGCCGCTCCGGCATCCTTTGATGTCCTGGCTCAGGTTCTTAACCTTCTAAGTGGCCTTTGGGTAATGGGGCAGCGCCAGCGACTCCTGTCGGGCAATAGCTGAGGATACAACATGCAACTATTATGTCCCCTCATATTGATGATATGTCAGAGGCTGTGATATTTCTAAGGCTGGTAGTTGGATCGGTAATGACTGGGGAGGAACATGACTTGTTCTGGAGGCTCACCAAGATGAAGCCTCCCACCTTCTATAATACTGAGGTGAAGGATGCCTACGAGTTCATAATTGAATGTCATGAGAGGCTCCAGAAAATAGGGGCAGTGGAGAAGTATGGGATAGAGATTTTTACCTTCCAGCTGATGGGTGATGCTAAGCTCTAGTGGAGGGCTTTTGTGGAGTGCAGACCAGTAGGGTCACCACTATTGACCTGGACCCAATTCTACTCCACTTTTCTGGAGAAGTACGTACCCTGTACCCTTAGAGATAAAAGGCGGGATGAGTTCAATACCATTAAGCAGGGGAGCTCTTCAGTCGCAGCATATGACGCCTGATTTCACTCACTATCCAGGTATGCTGTCATGACTCAAACATAGGTCCCAACCAAGTCAACGGAACCTGGAACCACGAATGGCTCCACGTCGATCCATGGCATGAATATAGCGGCTAAAGAGCATAAATTAATGGAAACTAATAAACTAAACATGAATAAGAGGAAGTCTGCACACATAATAATCATTAACCGAGTAAACACTAATGAGATGAGATTATATTCTACATACTATATGAAGAGCCTCTAACATAACTGATGAGCTGATGGAACAGCATGCCCAACTAGCTCAACAAAAGTCTGTAACTGAAATAATAAAACACTACTCCCAAAAACATGCACACGAGAGCTCATTTAATTATCGTGAAATGATATATGAAGTTTATGGCTAATTAAATCATAACATACTTGATCATACTTGAAATACATGATTAGCCATGAAATAAGGGCTAGTGAATCGGCCAAAATCATAAACTCATAAATCATGAAGAACATATAAGCTTGAGAAAATCACCATACTTGAAATTCATAAATTCATAAAGAGTAGTTGTAGGAAATCACATCATAAAAGATAAACCATAAATTAGGGCTTAGGAGAATCTACATCATAATAGAATCATAAACTTGACTTTCATGAAACTTGCATAATTGGGCATAATTTTCTACAATTTGAAATCATGAATTAATAATAAAAATAGGTGCAAAATCTGCCCATAGATCTTAAAATGTGCTTTGAAACATCAAGGAAAATGATCCATAAATAAATCATAGAGAATTTCATGAAATTTAAATAAAACCCCATAGGATCATACACTTGAATTAACACTAGAATTGATAAACCTGAGGAGAAATTTGGGAATGAGAGTGAAAGGCAACTCTCATTCATGGCCCAACATACTTGGGTAAACTGATTCTTAACTTGACTTTGAAAACCCAAGAGATTTAGAGGAGAATTGGAGGATTCTAAGCTTGATCTTCAATGGAACTCTCTAAACTTCCATGCATTGGAGTTGAATGAATTAGGATAGGTTAAACTCCTTTAATACACTTCCTTCAGAGCTTAAAACGAGCGTAGTTTAGGACCTAGGAGCTTAGGATTTACAAAAATCTCTTAATAGAAATTTTTGAAAATAGGCATTTCCAGTCGTCACAACTCTCACCACGAGTTGTACCATGAGTGATGACTCGTGGTCACCTCCCATTGTCACCACTGGTCGTAAGACTAGTTTCTGAGATAAGATCACAGATGCCTGCTACAGGTCGTTACATGTCATCACGGGTTGTAGCACCTTTCATTGTCACTGAGCCTCAATTCTTACCTTCTCTAAATTTTTTCACGTGTTACAAACCACGACTTATGAATACCTACCACGGATCATAATACCTCTCATGACAATCCATCCATATACAGAACCTCCAAACCATGAACCGTATCACGACTCATTGTCTCCTACAACGAGTTGTAGCATGATCCGTCCTTTCAAATCCTGGCATTCCCTGTGCCTCACCATGACTACTGATCACGATTCATACCCACGCACCACGACTCATGGTGTAACTCATGGTCTGGGCATCCAACTTCAGCATTTCACTACGACTCCTCCCACGGTCCATTACTTCTCACCACAAATCGTATCACGAGTTGTTCTGAGACAAAAATACATATTTTTCTGCTAAACTTATTTCCATTTCTCTCATATAGACTTAGGAACTTTCGGGGTATTACAATATCTCCCCCTTGGGAACATTCATCCTCGAATGTAGACTAAACATACTGAAAAGCTGGGAAAAGGAACTAAAATCACAAATACTAAACATCTAAAGCTGAAAACTAACGGAGTGACTAACTTCGAACTAATATACATGACCGAACTGAATTCATGAATCACATATACATGCACTGACATAAAGGAAATAGAGAGACATGAACTAAACATAAAACTGAATAGAGTACTATGGAGAAAACTAATGTCTCATGCTAGAACTGAGTGAAAAGGGAATAAATGCGGGTATCTAGCCATCATATCTGCTTTGGCCTCCCACGTAGCTCTTTCAACAAGCTAATTCCTCCACAAGACTTTTACTAAAGCTACTTCCTTGTTCCTCAACTTTCGAACCTGATGATTAACGATCTCATTGGGAACCTCCTCATAGCTAAGGTTATCCTTCACACCTACGCTCTCCATCTGGACAACCAATGTCGGATCACCAATGCACTTCTTTAACAATGATATATAGAAAACTGGATTTACCAAAGCCAACTCCGTTGTTAGCTCTAACTCATAGGCCACCTTGCCAACACGTCTCACAATCTTGTAGGGACCAACATATCAGAGACTGAGCTTCCCTTTTTTCTGAACCTCATCACTCCCTTCATGGGAGACACCTTCAAAAAAACCCAATCATCAACTTCAAACTCTAGATCTCTCCTCCTCACATCAGCATAGGACTTTTGACGACTCGCAGCTGTTTTCAGCCTTTCCCTTATAAGTTGAACCTTCTCCATAGCCTACTGAACTGAATTTGGCCCTATCAATGTAGCCTCACATACCTCAAACCAACCAATAGGCAATCTATATCTCTGCCCATAAAGAGCCTCAAATAGAGACATCTAAATTGTAGAGTGGTAGCTACTATTTTAAGCGAACTCGATAAGAGGTAAATGATCCTCCCAACTACCTTTGAAGTCAATCACACCTGCTCTCTATATATCCTCAAGAGTATGAATGGTCCGTTCAGCCTAACCATCTATTTGTGGGTGAAAAACTGCTATAAGCTTAACCTGAGTACCAAGTCCCTTATGAAATAATCTCCAAAATTGTGAGGTAAATTGAGTACCTCTATCCAAAATGATGTACAAGGGAACCCCATGAAACCGATCTAACTCCCGATGTATAATTTAGCATAATCCTTCGCTAGTCGGTAGTTTTGACTTGTATAAACTAGGATGCTTTCGTCAATCTGTCTACAACTACCCAAATAGGGTCATGCTATCGACGCGTGTGAGGCAACCTTGTGATTAAATCCATATTGATCTCTTCCCACTTACAAGTGGGGGTACTGATGTATCGTAGCACACCTCCTAGTCTTTGATGCTCCACCTTTACTTGTTTACAACTCGGACACTTAGCCACAAACTCCACTATATCCTTCTTCATGTCATTCCACCAGTAGATCTCGGTACATCTTGGTGGCACCTACATAGATAGAATACTAAGATTCATAAGCCTCATCAACATCCGTTCTCTCAAGTCATCAACACCCAGAACACACAAATAACCTTGATAACGAAGTACACCATCTCCCCTTTTGTAGAAGACCTCTACCTTCTGATTCTGAACTGCTTCCTTCAATTTTACCAAAAGAGGATCCTCATCTTTCCTAGCCTTGACTTCAGTCACCAAAGAAGATTCTAAACCATTCTGAACAATGACACCATTGTCTGTCAAATCAACAAGGCGAACCCCTAATCGTGCAAGTCGATATACATCCTTCACCAACTCTTTCCTTCCATCTTCTACATGAGAAACACTCTCCATGGACAGACTACTAAGGGCATCCACCACTACATTTGCCTTGCCCAAATAATAGAGGACACTCATGTCATAGTCCTTGAGCGTCTCTAACCATCTCCTTTGTTGCAAATTCAAATTCCTCTAGGTGAACACATACTATAGGCTCTTGTGGTCCGTAAACACATCCACATAGACCCTGTAGAAATAGTGCCTCCAAATCTTCAATGCAAACACCGGCGCTACTAATTCTAGGTCACTCGTCGAGTAAGTCTTCTCATGAGTCTTAAGCTGTCTAGAGGAATATGCAATGACCTTACCATGTTGCATCAACACACACCCAAGACCAACCCTAGAGGCATCACAATACATAACAAATCCATCTATTTCCTCAAGTAGGGTAAATACTGGGGCTAAAGTGAGCCAAGTCTTTAACTCCTAAAAACTCTTCTCACAGGCATCTGACCACTAAAGCTTGACCTTTTGTTGGGGTCAACTTAGTCAACAGTGCAATGATAGATGAAAATGCTTCAACAAATCTCCTATAATAGCCAACTAAACCCAAGAAACTCTTGATATCCGAAGGGTTAACTGGTCTAGGGCAATTCTTTACAGCTTTTATCTTTTGAGAGTCCACCTGCACACCCTCACTTGACACCACGTGGCACAAAAATTCTATCGAATCCAACCAAAACTCACACTTGCTGAATTTAGCAAACAACAGGAAATCCTTAAGAGTTTGTAGCAAAATCCTCAAATGAGTGGCATGCTCGTGTTCGCTCCGAGAGTATATGAGAATGTCATCTATGAAGACAATCACGAACATGTCCAAATATGTCTTGAACACCCTATTCATCAAATGCGTAAAAGCTGTAGGAGCATTCGTTAGTCCAAAAGACATAACCATAAACTCATAGTTGCCATACAGAGTTTTGAAAGTTGTCTTCGGAATGTCACTCTCCTTAACTCTGAGCTGATGATACCCGAATCTGAGGTCTATCTTTGAAAAGCACTTAGCACCCTGAAGTTGGTCAAACAAGTTATCAATTCTAGGGAGGGGATACCTGTTTTTAATTATAACCTTGTACAATTATCGATAGTCAATGCACATTCATAGAGACCAATCTTTTTTCCGAATGAAGAGAACTGGTGCATCCCACAAGGACTTGCTAGGCCTGATGAAGCCCTTATCCAAGAGATCCTTAAACTGTTCTTTCAACTCCTTTGGCTCAGCTAGAGCCATTTTGTATGGAGGAATAGATATAGGCTATGTTTCTAGAAGAAGGTCAATACCAAAGTCAATCTCACGCTCAGGAGGGACTCCTGGTAGATCATCTAGGAAGACCTCCAAATACTCACACACTATAGGAACTGATTAGAGAGTAAGGGTTTCAGACATTGCATCCTTAACCCGAACTAAATGGTAAACATAATTCTTGGAAATCATCTTTCTAGCCTTAAGGTAGGAAACAAAGTGACCTACAGGCTCAGCTGAACTACCCTTCCATTTTAGGACTGGCTCACCCGTAAACTGGAACTATATCATATGGGTTCTACAGTTCACTGAGGCATAAATGCATGCAACCAATCCATACCAAAGATAACATCAAAATCAGTCATGTATAACTCTACTAAATCAACTGAGGAGACTCTTTGGTGGATTGTGATAGGGCAATTTTTGTATACCAATCAAGCTTAACAGGTATCTTGATGAAGTCTGAGTAATCAAGATACCTGTGTCGTGCTGCAACGTTAAATTAGGCACTACTTGGGAGGCAACCAGAGATAAAAAAAATTTTGCTTTTATGTCTTTGTTCAAGTGTGCAGGTGATAGGTCATCAGTTTCAACAAAAATTGAGCTTAAACATTGAAAACGAGGAGTAGAGGCCAAGGGAGTTCTTCTTACACTCTATTACTTTATGCTTATTTGTTTTAGCACTAGGGATAGTGTAACCAATTATGTATGAGGTTGGAGAAGTGCACTCCATAGTACCTTGCATGTCTTAATTGCTAAATTTGCACATGGTAGGCCTAGTTTTTTTGGGATTTATGATTTGTCATGCATGCTTGTTGGTTTGTATTATTTTTTTATTTTATTTTATTTTATTTTGGGTTCCTCCGGTTTTTGTTTTCGGTACTTTTCCGGTGGATAGTCCCTTAGAACCGATTAGAGAGTCTAGATTATTTTTTTAATTTTTTTAGTCATTGAGTCATGACTTTGCCCGATGACGGATGGATGACGACCGTCTTAAGGGTAAATTAATCATTAGGAAGAACTAAGACTTGAGCCTTACGAATGCTAGGTGCTTCGCTTTAGGTATCATTGAGACTTTATTAAATTCACTCAAAAATGCATGAAAAAGGAAGAAACACTTAGTCTTTTGGGAACTTGACTCTTGTACTTGAAAAAAAATGGCTTAATTATGTTATGCATGCAATATGGATATATGTGTTTATGTGATCTTGATTTCTATTGTTAAACCATTTTGTGTCATTGTGTGTGTGAGGAATTATTTATATACTCCATACTTGTAAATTGATGTCTAGAACTTGCCCGGTGTGTATACAAAACGAAATAAGAATGATGGATTTAGGAAGTGATATAGGAATTTCTTTGATAGCCTTATTTTTATCCTATTTTACCTACCTTGATTGTAATTATCCTAGTTTGCCATGTTGAGCCTTAGCCTATTATTTTGATAGCTATATTATAAGCTTAAATCTCTTTTTGTTCTATTGACTTATATTTGATCCAAATGACTCCCAGAGCACTTTAATGAAAATTTTGTGTAGGAAAGGAGAATAATTGGAGAAGTGAAGGAAAAAGCTAAAAAGTGTAGTGAATTGGAAGAAAAGAAAAAGGTGAAATTTTTCTAAACAAGGAGGGTGATTGTTAGTGGGAAAACAAAAAGAAGAAAGAGCTTTGAAAAATTGAAGATTTACAGATTAACCATACCCATTTTTTTACAATGAACCTATTTTGGCCCTGGTCCTTCCTTGGATATTTTGAACCTCAACATAAGCAAAATGCTTAAGTTGAGGGTAGCTAGAGTAGGGGTGCTTAAAGGGTGGGAACGGAAGAAAGGAAAAGAAAAGAGAAAAAAAATGTGTGTGAATGAGCTCAATGTTAAAAGAAAAATTCCCACTAGTCACCTAAGTTGAAAAATTGAGAAATAAAAGGAGGTATAAGGAGAAAATTTAGAAATTGAAGAATGTGCTTAAAAATCAAAGTGTTGTGAAGTATTAAAGTGCTTAGGGAGCTTAGTCACTATCTTGAACAAATAGTTCCTACCCATCCCTTTAGCTTACATTACAACCAAATTTAAGTCCTAATTGATCCTTGATTCATAATTCTATATTAGCGAAGTATTACACTAAGGGCAAGCCTATGGGTCATCGTTTGCATGTATGTTGAGTTCTTTTGTGAGAGTGAACAGAAATTATTTTATTTATGCCCAAGTTAATCTTATTCTATATCTTGTGTGAGAAAGGGCATCTCTCCAAATTGTGAGAGGCACAATGGTAAGACTTTGGTTTAATCTTGATCGCTAAATTACGTATAATTCATGTTGGCCCAGAATATGTCTTGATGAGTTAGTTTTCAAAAGCTTAGTGATTTCGAACATTGACATTCTAATGTTTATCCTATATGCATGCGAGTGAGTTGTTTGAGCTTCATAGATATGTCTCATGATCCTAAGTGTAAGTACACCTGTTCGTAGGATGAATTTTGTGTTTAAATGTGAGAAGGGAAATAGTATATTGTTCGAGGACGAACAATAGTTTAAGTTGAGGGTATTGATGAAGGGTGTATTTGTACACTTAATAGACGTATTTTGCCCACACTTTGCTATGTTTTGAGAACAAATTATGTGTGTTTTTATGTGTTTATGCTACATATTTGAAAAAGGCTAACACACGTGATGAGATGTTTTTAGGGCTTAAAATGATGAATTTGAATGTGTTTGAGGCCTTTGGGATACAAGTAAAGAAGTTGGGTGATCACAATGCGAAGATCAAAGCTTGAAGTGATCAACTGCACGATGTTGGCATTGCCATGCACGAGGCAACCCTCCTTCAGCGCCATGGCACACGCGAGGCCCCAGCACTTCTCGGCAGGGGAAGGGGCAAGGCAGCACTGTCCAAGCGCGATTGAAGGCGCGAAGCATCTTCCTTCCAGTGCGTTGGCATGTGCTACGCGGCATTGGACGAGGCAGATTCCTAGGGCGACGTGGCAAGGAGATTCCAATGCCAAAAATTGGTTTCCTACATCAACTAGGAAGAGGAAATTAACAAAGTCCAAGTCAAATTCAACAAGGAACAAGGAAAACATAAATCTACTAGAAATACCCCTTTATTTTTATATAATAAGCATGTCTTCAAGTAGCCGAGTATACACATAATTGAATAGTTTTTAGAGAGAATTCTTATAATCTAGTTTTTAGAGTTAGTTTTATTTTCTGATACGATTATAAAGTTGTTCTTCCAAATTTTGCATTAATCAAGTGAAGGTTTTTCCAATCATTATTGTAAGTATTATTTTAAGCTTTTGTCTATGAATGCTATTAAATTACTTATGAACATGATAGGCTAAAACTACCACAACTAGGGTTGTAGGAGCCATGGTGAATTAACGAACTAAGGTTAGCACGAAGTGATTCTAAAACCAATACTAAACGCTTATATTGTATTATCTTCATCTTTAACGATTCTTAACGGTGCACAACATTAGGAAGTGCCTGAATTCTTTACTTGCTTTGGTCGAAGAGGTAGAGATTAGGAAAAGAGAATTACAACAGAGCTTTGATCTTGATGATCATTGTATTAACTTGAGTTGTGGTCGCAAGACAGTTATATCTGAAACTTAGTGATAACGGTTAGTTTGCAAATCTCATGAGACTTGGTCGAGTAATTGAGGATAGTCATTCAATAGGGATTGGTCGATCGTTTGAATGAACCTAAGTTATCAGTTCTATAAGTAAAGTATTGGAATAGATCACTAGTATAAAACCCAAAGTAGTTAAGGATCTATGGGGAACACTTACCCTAGTTAATTACATAAATTTGGAAACAACCACCAACTTCTCAACATTGTTACTTATTTTTACAAGTCCTCCCTGTTAGGTAATAATCGACTAAAAAGCTTAAGCACTAACCTTTTTCTACATCCTTCCATATTCCCTGTGGGATCGACCCCAACCTCTTAGTTGGGTTCTTTATTGACATCGTCCGCTTCATACTTCAATTGAAAGTCTGGTTTGAGTGTTATCAAAGCATAGATTTTCATTTCCTAGGACCCATTTCATAATTCACTCCAACTCATGAGGAAGATGCAATAATTAGTCCATTATTATAGATTTACCTCATTCCCAAACCAGCTCCATCAAAAACATAATGAAAATACATATTTACTTTCCAATTGATCAAGCCCATACACTATAATCCCATCTTAACATATTTAGCAAATAGTATATTCTAATCATTTGGGAAATCCTTACGATCTTCACATATTTTATACATGGATACGAGTTATTGATATAATTAAGTGGACAATAATAAGACCCTAATCATCGTTCAAGCCATCTCATGAAAAACATTTTATAACCATTCATCTTCACCATCGAACACATAATTCAAGATATTCAAATAATTTCATACTCACAATTAGCTTATAATCCTAGTGGGTTTTAGAATTCAAAGAATACATAGAAGAAATCATCCATCAATCAAAATCCTAGGTCATGCTTTTCTAGAATAATTGAAATCGGGTTTTTGATAAAATGTTTTGGGGCACAAGGATGAAAGAATATCCTTGTTGAAAACCCACATACCTGGTAGGAGAAACCCTACTCGAAATTACACTTTGAATCCTTGATGAAAACCTTTGGTGGATCCTTTATCTTGAGAGGAAAAGAAGGAGAGCTGAAAGAATGAGGGTTTAGGCTTGAAAATGCCCTAAAACTGTCCCTTAGAAGCCCAAAACGACGTCACTTTAAATCTGGATGCATAGGACTTTACTAAAATGCCCCTGGGAAAAACCTTAAAAATCTGCCGATCTAGGACCATGACCCACACCATGAGTCATTGGTCCTCACCATGACTCGTGGTGACCTTCCGTTAAGTACACTAGGATTTACTTCACGGTTTCAGCTTCTCCAACTAACGACCGACAGGACGAGTTGTTGCTACATCTAACGACTCGTCAAAACCTTTCGTTAACTACACTGGTTCCTCAACTGGTAATCCACCCAATGACTGACATGACGAGTCATTACTTGATTCAATGACTCATCGTCCTTCTGTCGTCCCCAGTGGACCAATCTTTAAGTCCCTTCCCACGATTAACACCATGGGTCGTTGCTAGCTCCAACGGCCCGTTACAACAATCCATTGCCACTAACCTGAAACCCTAGGCTCCAATCCATGATTCCTCATGACGACCCGTTAAAGCCACAAACGGGTCGTCACCTATTGTTCTTTCCTAGTAATCCAAGTCTACAAGCTCACCACGACTATCTCCAATGAGTCATTATCTCCCACAATAACTCATACCTTCTCTCGTGTTATCACCTGGCATCTTTCCTGAAGAACTTCCAACGACTGCTTCAACGACCCATTAGTTCCAATAACGACTCATTAGATGAGTCACTCTGAGGCACTTTTGTAGATTTTCTTCTGAGCTAAATTCAAATTCCTAACTTAAATCTTGGGGATTTTGGGGTGTTACAATATCTCCCTCTTAGGAACATTTTTCCTCGAATATTGGCTAAACATACTGAAGGGATAGGGATGGAATTGAACTCCCAAAGTCAATCAATTATAGCTAACACCAATGGAGTATCTGACTTTGGACTGACCTTACACATCGAAACTGAATATCTAAATTGAACATGCATGCAATGGCACGAAAGAGACTGAAGGACATGAAACTAACATGGAACTAGATAGAACACTGAAAAGGGTTCTTCCTCTTTAAATGGCATTGAACTGGTACGAACTGAGCATGCGCTCTCAAATCATTTTTTGTTACAAGGTTAGAATTCATGATATTAGGTCTGACTGCAATTAATGGTCTCATGAGCACGAATCATTCATGACATCCATATCTGAACACATACATGAGATAACCTGATTATACTGATCTACTAAGAAACTTCTAAAGATCGAGTTCAAGCCAACCATTCTAGAAGACATGACTTAACACACATAATTGATTCGTAACATGAAGATGAGCCTAAAGGATTCGTAGAGCAAGACTGGTATCGCTGTCTGAAGCGGTTATCTAGAAATTCAGGGAGTCTGCTCATAGGGATGGGCATAACTTAACTTCAACTGAAATGCAAGAGAAGTTATCCAAACCTAGAGAGATTAACATATCATGACTGTTAGGGTTGGAACTCCCCCTGCTAGCATATTCAAGATCCGACTAGTCGCACATACTCACTATCTCCCCCTTAGCTTAAATCCATAATTCTAAAGCTCTTGAATCTATCTTAAGATCGGGGCTAATTTACTAACTCCTAGCTCCCCTTTCACCTTTAACCATCACTGCAAGGCTTACATTAATAGCTATTCATATCACACATTGACAACCTCTTTTCAACGACAATCACAGAGCTTCTTATTCAATACTGGGGTTCTAGGGCTAGCAACATACAAAGCGTAATGCAAGATTCACAACATACTTGTGGCCACTACCGACGACTTGCCCTTATCCTAGTGTGCTGCTACGGCATGGGAGCAGTTTTGATGACGTCCCCAAGCTAGATGATGCACCCGGCTAAAATGAATGGTCCATCGGAGCTACTAAAGAGATGGCCGAGGATCTACTCTCGCCTCGCTTCGCCGCTGCACAATCTCGATGCTTATGGCCCAACTTGTCGCACCAAAAACAAACACTCAATCCTGCCATACATTCTCCCAAATGGTGCATCCCACAGCCGGTACAGAACGGATACATAATCTCCCTTACTCTAGGTTTGTACAGAGCATTAACTATCGAAAATGCTGGGGCTGACAATTTCTGCTGGGGATGTGAGCGGTGTCCCCCACTCATCCTCTACGAAGAAAACTGTGAATCTCCTATCCTGGTCCTCTTGGCCTCTCTCTCATTTTCCTTCACCTACTCCGCCTCCATTTGCTGAGTGAATATCACCAAACGTGGGAAGTCTATATCCCTGTGCAACATGGCTATCCTGCACTCTTTCACCAAGGAGTCTGACACTCCATTCACGAACCTGCTCACCCGGGCCCTCTGGTCGGCTACCATATCCGGTGCATACTTGGATAACTGGGTAAATTCCAATGCATGCTGCTGGACAATCATGTCTCTCTGTTTCAAGTTGATGAATTCTGCCGCCTTTGCCTCTCTCAACTCCCTAGGGAAAAACCTGTCCAGGAACATAGTCATAAATTCATCCCAACCTACGAGACCTGCTCTAATTCCCCGACAATCTCTCTATTGACAAAACCATATATAGGCGACTCCTTTTAGTTGGTAAGAGGTTAAGTCTGCACTCTCAATTCCCGTCACCCTCATTATTTGGGTAATTTTCTGAATCTCTTCCAAAAACTCATATGGGTCCTCATCTACCTTTGACCCCAAGAATTCGGGTGGGTTCATTTTGAGAAAATCTCTTACCCTTGCTACCACGACATTCCCATTCTAGGGAACAGCCCCAAATTGAATCTGGAAATTGTCCAAATTCTTCACTGATAGAAACTAAAACGAAGGAGTTGACTGATAGAACAAGTACAATCAAAAATCAAATAGAAAGAATTACAAAAGAGAAAAAGAAAGTAACTCCAGAAATAGACATTAGTCCTAATAAAACAAATACTATTAAAAAATTTGAATCCCCCAAAAATATTTTCCAAATATTGGAAAGAAGAAATACTCGATTAATACGAAAATTCCATTATTTTAAAAAATTATTCATTAAAAGATTATACATCGATCTATATGGGCGGTCATGGCTTGTGCCAACATATTAAGGGTGCCCGAAACTCAGCATGAGTAACATGGTTGTCAATTGGGTTCGTCGGGGCTGGTGGTACCTGCTGGCAGCCATTACCGTTTCTTCTTCCATTCTCTCGTCTAGGAGGCATTACCTGCGAGTGTGTAAAGTACGAGTCAGGGGAGGAACTGTCTAGAGTTTCATACTCTATGCAAGATAAAAATCATGAACAAAAGGCAACATTCCTAACACGTCTCGTAGCCTCTTCGTCATAAGTGTGGCGCACTTCACACCCATGAAGAAGACTCTACTTAATGCGGCTTCAGACACCCTAGGACACTCTAAACCTTTGCTTTGATACCAAGTTTGTCACGATCCGAGTTAACACCCTAGCCGTAACACGGGATAAGGAACCCCGAAAGGCTCCAAGTCAACCCATGGCATAATCATAGCACAACACTTAACAACATAAACAGGTATAAAACATAACTGAGCGGAAGCTAACTTCAAGAGCCAAGTTAAACACTTAAGGACATAATCTAGTAAAACATAAACATAGACTGAATTTGAGTATACATGTCTAAAAGCCTCTACTAAACTGATGAGTTGCTAGGACAGATCCCCAGCCAACTCTCAAGGTCTGAAAACTGAAATACAATTGAATAAGAACATAGACCTCGCCTCGAGAGATGAGGACTCACCACAATCCGTTGAGCTGGAGGGAGGAGCGTGTCTACCCGCACGGCTGAGTTTGGCTACCTGAATCTATATCATGAAATGATATAGCACGTAAAGTCGTGCGGTCAGTACCTGGAATGTATTGAGAATGCGGGAAAAACGTAAACAACTAAATATGCAAGTATACGATAAGGGAAATAACAAAGTACATCGACATAATAGATTTAGCATGCAACAATCCTCTTATGAGTCACATACATATAAATATATGAAACTTTCTTTTGGATCTCATATTCTGAAACATCATCGAACTCATGCACAAGGGTCAAGTACCGGACATTTAATGAGAACTGAAGCTGAAGCTAGCATCATACATTATACTGGGTAACTACGGGTAACTGAGTCTACATTTTATTATATTATATCTGTTCTAAACTAAAGTATGAATCATATGGAAGTGAATCATGATGATAACATAACTAAGGAAGTCATTCTCTACTATGGAGAGTCCCAACTAAACTAAGGGAGTCACTCTCTTTTATGGAGAGTCCCGACTGAACTAGGGAGTCATTCTCTACTATGGAGAGTCCCGGTTGAACTAGGGAATCATTCTCTGCTATGGAGAGTCCCGACTAAGCTAGAGAGTCATTCTCTGCTATGGAGAATTCTGACTAAGCTAGGGAGTCATTCTCTACTATAGAGAGTCCCGAGGCTGACCAAGGGAAACATTCTCGGCTATGGAGAGTCCCTGGCTGACTAGAACATAAGGAGAAATGCTCTGATGTTATATATATGGTCTATTCTTACTACAGCTAATCAGAAACAAGAACATTTACTGGTTTCATCATACAATATTCATTTAGAAAGGACTATGGCTACTTTCTACTAATAACAAGCCCAACAGTCTGAATATCATTCTCATGCTTTATCATCATAATTCATATCGTTATGGTACCAAGTCAACATTTCATTCACACATCTAACATTTACGGACATCTATAGATTCATATCATACATTACACTTCCACAACATCCAAGTTTCGAGTTCATAACATACAACATATAACATAGGGACATGTATGGTCCATAGGTCTAAATTACACTTTAGCATAGATACATTGTTTCACATACTTATATTTATGGAAGCTCATACACCTAACATACCTTAGATATTTACGACGAATTAATGGGAGAAGCATAGATTTTCATTTCCTAGGACCCATTTCATAATTCACTCCAACTCATGAGGAAGATGAAATAATTAGGCCATTATCATAGATTTACCTCATACACAAACCATCTCTATCAAAAACATAATGAAAATACATATTTGCTTTTCAATTGATCAAGCCCATACACTATAATCCCATCTCAACATATTTAGAAAATAGAATATTCTAATCATTAGGGAAATCGTTATGATCTTCACATATTTTATACGTGGATACGAGTTGTTTGATATAATTAAGTGGACAATAATAAAACCTCATTAATCACTCAAACCATCTCATGAAGAGCATTTTATAACCATGTATCTTCACCATCTAACACATAATTCAAGATATTCAAATAATTTCATACTCACAATTAGCTTGTAATCCTAGTGGGATTTAGAATTCAAAGATTAAATAAAAGAAATCACCCATCGATCAAAACCCTAGATCATGCTTTTCAAGAATAACTAAAATCGGGTTTTTGATAAAATATTTTGGGGCACAAGGATGAAATAATATCCTTGTTGAAAACTCACATACTTGGTAGGAGAAACGCCATTCGAAGTTACACCTTGAAGCCTTAATGAAAACCTTTGGTGGATCCTTAATCTTGAGAGGAAAAGAAGGAGAGTTGAGAGAATGAGGGTTTAGGCTTGAAAATTCCCTAAAAACGTCCCTTAGATGCCCAAAATGACGTCACTTTAAATATGGAAGCGTAGGACTTTACTAAAATACCCCTAGGAAAACCTTAAAAATCTGCCAATCTGGGACCACGACCTTCACCACGAGTCGTTGGTCCTCACCGCGACTCATGGTGACTACCTGTTAAGTGCACTGGGATTTACTTCACGGTTTCAGCTTCTCCAACTAACGACTGACAGGACGAGTCATTGCTATATCTAAGGACTCGTCAAAACCTTTTGTTAACTACACTGGTTCCTCAACTGGTAATCCACCCAACGACTGACATGACTCGTCGTTACTTGATCCAATGACTCGTCAGTCCTTCTGTCGTCCCCATGGGACCAACCCTTAAGTCATTTCCCACGATCAACACCACAAGTCGTTGCTAGCTCCAACGGCCCGTTACAACCATCTGTTGCCACTGACCTGAAACCCTGGGCTCCAATCCACGATTCCTCATGACGACCTGTTAAAGCCACCAATGGGTCGTCACCTGACTCGTTCTTTCCCAGTAGTCCAAGTGTACAAGCTCACCACGATTGTCTCCAATGAGTCGTTGTCTCCCACAATGACTCATACCTCCTCTCGTGGTATCACCTGGCATCTTTCCTGAAGCACTTCCAACGACTACTTCAACGACCCATTAGTTCCAATAATGGCTTGTTAGATGAGTCTCTCTGAGGCACTTTTGCAGATTTTTCTGCTGAGCTCAATTCAAATTCCTGACTTAAATCTTGAGGACTTTTGGAGTGTTACATAGAGCTTACATGATATCCCAACTATCTCACTTAAGTGGGTAGAGCCATCCCAACCTTGCCAATCAAGGGACATAAATAGTGTCATATCACTAACAGGGACCCGTTAGGGTTAACCATGATATATACCTACAGTGGCACGTAGTTCTGAGACCAGAGTTTACCTGAACATGGGGCCTACTTGATGCTAGACACTACTCCCAAAAACATGCACATGAGGGATCATATAATTATCATGAAATCATACATGAAGTTCATGTCTAGTTAAACCATAACATACTTGATCATACTTGAAATACATGATTAGCCATGAAATAAGGGCTCGTGAGTCAGCCAAAATCATAAACTCATAAATCATGAAGAACATACAAGCTTGAGAAAATCACCATACTTGAACTTCATAAATTCATAAAGAGTACTTGTAGGAAATCAAATCATAAATCATAAACCATAAATTAGGGCTTAGGAGAATCAACATCATAATAGAAGCATAAACTTGACTTTTCATGACACTTGCATAATTGGGCATAATTCTCTAAAAGTTGAAATCATGAATTAATAATAAAAATAAGTACAAAATCTGCCCATAGATCTTAAAATATGATTTAAAATATGAAGGAAATTAACCCATAAATAATTATAGAGAATTTCATGAAATTAGGATAAAACACCATAGGATCATACACTTGAATTAACACTATAATTCATGAACTTGAGGAGAAATTTGGGCATGAGAGTTAAAGAAAAGTCTCATATATAGCCCTACATACCTGGGTAAACTGATTCTAAAGTTGACTTTGAAAACCCAAGAGATTTGGAGGAGAACTGGAGGATTCTAGTCTTGATCTTCAAAGGAAACCTCTAAACCTGCACGCATGGGAGTTGAATGAATTAGGATAGCTTAAACTCCCTTAATACACTTCTTTTAGGGCTTAAAACGGTGTAGTTTATGACCTAGAAGCTTAGCATTTATGAAAATTCCCTTGATGAAAATTTTGGAAAATAGACACTATCAGTCGTCATGACTCTCACCACGAGTCATACCATGAAGTGATGACTCGTAGTCACCTCCCACTGTCACAACTGGTCGTAAGACTGATTTTTGAAAATCACATCACGGATGCCTGCTATGAGTCATTACATATCATCACGGGCCATAGCACCTTTCATTGTCACTAAGCCTCAATTCTTACCTTCTCTAGATTTTCCACGGGTTACAAACCACGGCTCGTGGTTACCTACCACGGGTCGTAACATCACTCGTGATAACCCATTCATACACAAAACCTCCAAACCATGACCGGTATCACGACTCGTTGTTTCCCATACCGAGTCGTACCACGATCTATCCTTTCCAACCCTGGCATTCCCTGTGCCTCACCACGACTCCACACCACGTGTCATACCCACACACCATGACTCATGGTGTGACTCGTGTTCTGGGCATCCAACTTCAGCATTTCACTATGACTCCTTTCACAGTTCATTACTTCTCACCATACGAGTCGTTTTGAGGAAAAAAATATAGATTTTTCTGCTGAACTTATTTCCATTTCTCTCATCTAGTCTTAGGAAATTTCGGGGTATTTTATATGCTCTGCCCTTACTGCCCATAAAGGAAGAGAAGATCTGGCAGTTTGTTAAAGGCCTGAATATGGGTCTCCAGCTTTCATCCCTTCAAATGGTCTCTGCAGGTAGGACCCTTCAAGAAGTAGCGAAGTATGTGAAAAATATGGAGGGGGTGAAACAGGATCTTTACGCGAAGAATGCTTAGAAGAAGGTTCAAACTTTTCTCTCTTACAGCAGCTCTTTTGCTAGAACTCCGGTACCTCAAGGCTACTCGGGCTGCTCTGTTCAGTCAGCCATGTAGGTGTCAGCTGGGGATCCACCAGGGACTACTCCCTGGCCAATAGGTACAATTGGGAGTAACCAGATCATGCACTAGGATATTGGGGCTTGTCCTATTTCTTCTTTTCCAACTCAGAGAATGGTTATTGAGAAGGTGTGTCACGAGTGCAGAGAATATGGCCATATCCTCAGGTGGTGTCCCAGATTTGATCAAGGGGGGTAGATTATTCCGCACCCAGCTTCTTGAGATCTACACCAATGGGGGGAGGAGGGAGTACGTTCAGCAGGGATTTCTCTTAGTTAGGGAGGGGCAGTGATCTAGTGGTTAGAGGTGGCACCCAAACAGGTAGAGGAGGTTCTTAGACCGGAAGGGGTGGAAATCATTCCAGTAGAGGGATTGCATAGCCCAATAGGGGTGGGTCTCAGGCAAGTAATTAGGCCCACTTCTATACATATTTGGGTAGGCTTGATGCAGAGGCTTCCAATGCCATTATCACAGGTACGATTTTTGTGTCCAGCAGATCTAGCTTATATTCAGGATCCAGATTCGAGGGTCCTTCCATAGAGTCGATCTTGATAGTTTGTGAATTCTTAGAGGTATTTTTTGTGGATCTGCCCGGCATGTCATCGCACCGCGATATTAATTTCTGTATAGATTTAGAGTCAGGGACTCGACCTATTTCTATTCCACCATATAGAATGGCACCAATTGAGTTGAGAGAACTCAAGGAACAGTTGCAAGAATTGCTTAGCAAGGGGTTTATCAAGATGAGTGTCTCTCTATGGGGTGCCCCAGTCTTGTTTGTGAAAAAGAAGGATGGTGTGAATGTGCATTGATTACCGTCAGTTGAATAAGGTAACCATTCGGAATAAATATCCTCTTCCTCGAATAGATGACTTGTTTGATCAGTTACAGGGGGCAGTCGTGTTCTCCAAGATTAACCCGAGAATAGGCTATCATTAGTTAAAGATTCGTGCTGAGGCTATTCCTAAGACTTATTTTCAGACCGGGTATAGACATTATGAGTTCCTGGTCATGTCCTTTAGACTCACTAATGCTCCAGCAGTGCACATGAGCTTGATAAATGGTAACTTCAAACCCTATATCGATTCATTTGTAATCATGTTCATTGATAATATCTTGGTGTACTCTAAGACTAATAAAGAACATAAGAATCATCTGAGAAATGTGTTGGGGCTGCTGAAGGAGAAACAACTATACGCCAAGTTCATCCAAAAGTGAATTTTGGCTGGAGTCGGTGTCTTTTCTGGGACATGTAGTCTCCAAGGAGGGGATTAAGGTGGATCCAAAGAAGGTGGAGGCGGTCCGAAACTGGGCTAGGCCTACTACAGTGACAGAGATTCAGAGTTTTGTGGGGCTAGCTAGTTACTACCACCGATTTGTGAAAGGATTTGCATCCATTTCCTCGGTGTTGACATGGTTAACTTAGAAGGATGTGCCTTTTCAATGGTTTGAGGAATGTGAAAAGAGTTTTTAGAAGCTCAAAACCCTGCTAATCATGGCATTAATACTGGCTTTATCGATGGAAGGTAAAGATTTTGTAGTTCATTGTAATGCCTCATGGTCTAGGTTGGGTGTTGTGTTACTGTATGAAGGATGGGTCATTGCTTATGCTTCGAGGTAGTTGAAGGTGAATGAGAAGAATTACCCCACACATGACCTGGAGTTGGCAGCGGTGGTGTTCGCCCTAAAAATCTGGAGGCACTACCTGTATGGGGCTCGTTGTGAGGCGTTCACAGACCATTGCAGCCTGTAGTATGTGTTCTCCCAGAAAGATCTCAATCTGATATAGATAACATGGATGGAACTACTTAAAGATTATGATGTGGCAATCCTGTATCACCAATGGAAGGCAAACGTGGTGGCCAATGCCTTGATCCGGAAGGCGGTGAGTATAGGAAGCCTAGCTTGCTTGGAAGCTACTCAGCGACCGATGATTAGAGAAGTCTAGACACTGATGATAATGCTCAAATACACTCCTCATTTATAGAAAACATAAACAGTCATTGTATCAAAACATATAACCCGACGGGTGTTGGGGTCGAATCCCACAAAGAATAGAGAATGATTTACACAAGAGTTGTTTAGTGAATTGAATTGATTCACATCCAAGCAATGAAAATGTAGAAGTAAATTTTGGAGGAGTGGATGCCATAATATTATAGAATTTAAACTCAGCTAATCAAGAGAGCAAAATAACCAAAATCGAGAAACAACAATGAGCAAAGGGTAGAGGTGTGATGTAGATGGGATGCCAATCGAATCGGAATTACAATCGAATTATTATTAATATGTGTAAATAACCTTAGAAAAGATGGTGCCCAATATTTTTCAACTACTTGGGAGCCTTTTCCTCAAATTCTTTCAAACCTCAAGGTGCAATTCAACTGTTCCAATTGGTTTGGGTAGGGGTTGAGCTATTTCTAGCCATCACCCTGTAATGGGATTGTTACTATGGGTTTTGGCTATTTCTAGCCCAACCTCACATAATCAAATCCCGACCCACTATTAAGTTCTCCCCCATTACTTAATTCCTTTTTTTCAAGCAAAATTAAGTAAGAAACAATACCCATATTTGCAACTATGAGCAATCAACTATAATTTAAGGAGAAATCAATAGATTTACACTAATTAAGTAAGAACAAGATAAATCTAGCAATACCCAATTAAATCAAACACCCCATCATCACACACCTCTAACTATAGATTTAGCTACTCATAATTGAGAAATATAAGAGCATATTTATCTATAGACTCAACAATTTTATTATTAAAAGTAAACACAGTCAAGCTCAAAATATCTCTACAATGGTGGTTATACCTTGCTAAAGAAGATGAAGATGAAAAGGTAATATTCAAACTTTTCTTCTCTTCTCCAATGGAATCCTCTCTCCAAAAGTAATGGGAATAATGATTTGATACTTGTTCAGAGTACTTTTCTAGAATATGTACAAAAGTAGGTCATAACATTCTCCTCTTTTTTTAGGCTGGATGTTTTTTCCCTGTTTCAGGTATCTTTCACTTGCGACTCACTGGTGGTTCACCGATGTTCATCCGCGGCCCACCAGTTGATTTCCTTTGGTGTCTAGCGAGTTTTGAAGCATTTAGATGTTGGCAGCGGTGGTTCGCCGAATGTTGTTCCACAAGCTGCCGGTTACAATTGTTCATCATTCCAGTGAATGCCTGTGGTGAGCCAGCGTTCCTCCGGTGGAGCGCCGATTTCCACCTGAATCTTATCATTTTTGCTCAACTTCATGCTCCTTCTATTCAAGTTAGGTACCTGCAGCATCCAAAGATAAAAGGGCATAAAATCCAACTAAAAGACTTTAAAACTAAGTTAAAGCTCATGCTTAAAAGTCTAATGAGTTGGTAAATTGCCAACTCATCAAACTCCCAAACTTGAACCATTGTTTGTCCTTAAGTAATGAAATTCTTATTAGTTGAGCAATTGAAATAACATGTCACACACAAGAGTCTATGCATCAATGACCGCATCACCTATGACAACCCAAAAATGTTCACCAACTCAAAGAAAAGAGAATAGACCTCCACAAGTTGTACACAAGTTTCAAGAGGTAACCACAAAGGATAGGCATGTTTCTCAAGCATTTTCATCTTTTAAGACAAGGGCATGTTTAATCAAAGTAGCACATATAGATTCTCAAATCAGTTCAAACTCACATTCCAAGCTTGCCTTGAAGCTCACAACACTCATGTATCAATCAAATCTTTACACAAATATAAGCATGTTCTCAAAGGAGATGATGCCGCTCACTAGAAAAGAGAATCCCTATCAGGCATTTCACACACAAGGGATTATATGATGAAACAATAATGCTCACTCTCACAAAGGAATTCTTCCATGCACATAACTTGACCCATAATCTTGCCCTTCGTGTAACTCGCCACTAGTAGAGTTTCTACACTCAAAATCACTTAGGACTTGGGGATCAATATGAAGGCTAGTGGTTAAGGTAGGATAAGCAATGCATTTCATCTGTTCAATCCTCCCTAGTGCCTTGATAAACACTTTAAACATCCTTTCGTTCTATTGAAATCACCTCCTTATCTCTCCTTGCACATCATCTTTATTCTATTCAAACACCACCCTTATAACTCCTTTGAAGTCCATCATTGGCCTCATCTATGCAAGAGGTAGCATCTTTTAACAATTCTTTTCTCATTACCAACCAATTCACTCATTTAATTTGGTGCTACCTCACGTTGAAAATCATATTTCTCCCCTCTTTACAAACCCTCAAACTTAGGCTTTTTGCCTCAATTCAAAGCACTCCCTTATCTCTCCCTAGTTTATGGCTAGCAGCTTCATTCTTTTCGTTCTTGCACAATTAGCAACTAGGTAGGATGGGTGCCAAATAGGGGATAAAAAGGGTCATTGGCTTGTAATGTGATTTCCAAGAAAAAGGGTTCAAGGCTCAAACAGTGGCTATCAAAGATTAATTGTTCAAGGAGGTCATTTTGATGAAGTGACTATCAAAAGAGAGCCTAAGATCATGTCCTAAGCGTAGCCCCATCTAAGATTTCTCTTTGAACCACACTAACGCAAGTTCTAGACAAGCAAATATGTAGGGGAGTTATTCAATCAACCTCACCTCACTCGGCATCATTTTTCAAAGAGTCCACACCACTCATCAACACAACAAGATTATGACTTAAGACAATTGAGCATGCAAGTGAACAAGTCAAACAAGAAATGTGCAATTAATGATGGAAGAATGCTACAGTCTTTATTTCAAATGCCCCAAGTCTCTCAATTCATCTTTCCATGCCATAAAAAAAATTTGGTGGTTCCTCTCAAAACAATTGCAACAAGACTCAGAGCAAAACATTGGCATTTTTCCTTAAGAAAGTCGCCTCTCAATCTATCATTGGGAAATGTCACCCTGATTCGACAACAAAAAGAAAAGAAAAATAAATGCTCCTTGGGAAAGAACCACGGTATAAAGAAAATTCAAAGGAGTTTATTTACTATCTACTATTTACAAAGGAGAAAGAAAAATCAAAATTGGGTCAGAATGCATCATATGACAATTTAAGAAAAGACCCATTCATGCACTAACACTTCAAAAGAAATTTTTTCATTTTATTTCATCTTGAGCCCGACAAAGGCTTCCAACCTAACAATTAAAAAACTCGACAAGGGCACAAATTCATCAAAGACAAGATTGACAAGGGCATAAACACATCAAAGACAAGCCCGAAAAGGGCATAAACACATAAAAGACCACAAAACTCAACTCACCCCCAACTAAAAAGATTACATTGTCCCTAATGTATCCATGAAAAGTAAAAAAATGGGAAAGGACCTCCTGTTGTGGTCACTCTTCATCAACCCCATCATCATTAACATCAACGTTTGCTTCATCCCAACTTGGCCAGTATCATCTACGTCATCCTCATCATTACCTAAGCCCTCGAACAAGTCATTAATAGTGCCTCGAGCTGTGGAAGGGGTGCCATAGCTGCGTCAAAAGCACTCGTATCGGAGACTACCATAGGTGTACGACTTTTTCATTCCCGACCCTTAGCCCGGAGAGAGGTTACAGCTCCCTCCACCAAATCTATGCAAGCATACAGTTTGCTTAAGCTATCTTTGACCGACTTCAGCTCTTTCTTGACTATTTTTTAGATAAGGTTGGAGGAGACTTTTAGCCAGTCATTGGAGTTGAACTTCATGTGAATGGGTCATCTCCGCAAGATTCTAGATACCGCTTGGGTGTGAGATTGTGGGAGGAGATGAGAAACCTCGAACTGATGCTTCTCTAGAAGCCTGGCCCGATGCCTCAAGATGTGGCATGTTGAGATCAAGGGCAATATGGGCCAGCTCTGACCTAGGGGTGATGGACTCATTTGGAACCTCAAATTCTTGCATTCGCTACCACTTGTTCTTGGAAGCATCGGCATCCCTTTTGTTAGCAACGGAGATCATACCGGTGGTGGAGCTAGGGGTCTTATGTAGGAATAGGGGCACTTCTACTCTTAGGAAAAGCTGCGATATAAGCACAGCATATGGCATTGAAGTTCCGGCCTCCCTTGCCTTTCTCTTCATCTAATTGGACATCGTCTCCCCAAAGTTGATGGGGATCCCTGTCATAATACAATAAATCAGGATAGCTGCCTTCAAATGCACTCGTTATTCATTCTTGGAGGGAATGATTTGGCCACAAATGAAGTCGAGCCACAACTTGGTCTCGAAGTGTAGATCATGGAAAAATATCTCACCACCCATAGATGCCTATAGAGGTGTGCCAGTGGTAATTACAAGTGTAATGATATTGAATTGGTCCTCTTTGGTGGTGAGGCAGACTGAATACTCAATACCTTCATCGATTTCATCCTCCTAAAATAGAGAATTTATGGTTGAGAGTGTGATATCGACCTCGGCACCTCTCACTAACACTGAAGGTAGGAAGGGGAAGTCCTCAACTTTGCCTCTATGTTTCATGCTATCTTGCCTGGCCTAATAAGAAGCGTAGAATTTGGGTACCAAGCTCCTGTAGAAATTCGGGAGAGAGTTGGCAAAGACATGCCACTAGCGATTATTGAATTGGGCAGTAATATTGGGGAAGTCGCCCCTCAGCCCCGCCAAGTCAAATCACTTCTCCACCGTGATCAAGCGACCCTCAAAAATAACATAGTGCCCTTTCATGTTGGGCATACAGAAGATAATAGTTTCTCTGGTATTGGTAGGGGTTGGGGTACCCTTGGCTTTCCCTTTGCCCTTTGCTTCAGATGTGGTAATGGCCTTCCTCTTGCTTGGGTTCCTAGATGAAGACATGATTCTGCAAAATTGATGTTAATGCCATGCAACAATGTTTCTTTTTATATTTTTTAATGATAAAATAAACAAACAACAACTGCTCTAAAGATTGGATGTGAAACAAGAGGAGGGATCATCATGAAAAAGCTGGCAACACCAGTGGAACTTCGGCAAGCCACAGGACCCGCACTTGACAGAACACAGAGGTTTCATATTCTTAACCGGCGACTCATCGGTGATTTGCCGGTCATAATCTCTGGAGAGACAATGGAATGCAGGTTTGAGGCAATGGCCTAAAGCCAGTTTGCCCAAATCGGTGTTCCATCTAGCGTTTCATCGGATTTAACCAATGATTAGCAGATGGTCGTCGTCCCCACTATGCCTCAAGATAACAATCCAATATCTCACTCTCATATGTACTTACTCACACCATATTTAAGCATTGAATACACAAGGAATCTTAATGAAAGAGACAAAATGATGATTTTCCCTTAAGAACAACATCACCTGATCTATCATCAGGGAAATCGGGTCCTTTGTAGCCCCTAAGGTTACTCATACTTCACCCCAAACTCATGTATTTAACACATTACAAGACTCCCCAACTTTACAAGAGCAATAACCTCCCCAACTATCATTTAAGCATCTGACCTCCACCCCTAATAATTTCACATCATATCAACACCGCATTCATCATGTGTACCCACAATAATGGAAATTTGAGGGAAATGGATAGTGGAAATAAGGGAGATATATGCTAACATGAAAGTTCATATGCAACAAGAACTAAATTTGTAACAATACAAGAGTTTAGAAACACTTTACCAAAGCAAAAGATTGAGAATAGATGAGAAATGTGAAAGTTTAAACTTGCTCAACAATGGTGGTAAGCTTGTGTTGCTAGTAGAGAGTAGGAGTGAGTGAGAATGACAGAAAGGAAATGGTTGTGGGGGTGGGAGCTTTATATAGGGGTTGAGTGTTAGAAGATTGAAAGGTGTATGGGAAAATATGAAAAGGTGGGAAAAGGGGATTTTGGGAGAATAAAAAGGTGATGTATCTAGTAGGGGCAGTTTAAAAGCAATCCGGTTCGAGTCGGTCAATGAGCTGGTCAAAATTTTTAAACAAAGCACGAACCTGTACTGGCGCCTCACCGGCAGTCACCGATGAGGAGCAGCGGTTCGCCGCCTTAACACCATTGAATTGTACTTGGTGCCCAGTCTTCTTCTTAGTATCCAACAGTTGACCGGCGATTCCCCGATTGATATCTAGGTTCCGCCGGTAGGCTGCTGTTTGTGACCCATGTCCCATGAATTTTAACCTAAGCCGGCGTTCACTTGGTGGTTTGCGTACTGGTGTAGACGTTCCACCAGTGCATCACCAATTTTGCCTTTTTGTTCCCAAGTTTCTTCCTGTCTTACTTAAGGCATCGACAATTCGTGCATCTGGACCAGCGGTTCTCCAGTCTAGCCCAGTGCCTGCCATGTTCTTGTGCTTCTCCTCCCTGTTTCACATCTACTTAGTCCCATAAAACAAAAAAAACAATGACATCAAAAGGCTTCAAAAATTAGAAACACTTGGGTTGCCTCCCAAGGAGCGCCTTAGTTTACATCGTGGCATGATTCTCTCATTCATATTCCATTTTCCAGAGGATCATCCTCCGACTCATCCTCTTCAATATCAAATCCTCCATTCTCGCTTTCATCATTCAACACTCCAATCACCTTACATTCATCTGAGGCTTAGTAACTTGGCATACTTTGAAGGTAACCTCTTCACCTCCCACTCGAAACTTGAGCTCACCTAGCTCTACATCTAGCAAGGTCTGCCCATGGTGAGCAATGGTCTCCCTAAGAAGATTGGAACTTCCACATCCATCTCACAATCTAGAACCATAATGTCATCTAGTATAATAAACTTATCTACCTTTACCAATACATCCTCCAAAACACCCACCGGTTTCTTGATAGAGCGATCGGCCATTAACAATCTCATCGAGGTAGGTTTGGTGTTGTAAAGCCCCAACTTCTTGAAGATTATGAGGGGCATCAAATTTATACTTGCCCCAAGATCACACAGGGCTTTCTTGAACATGCATAACCCAATGGTGCATGGGATTGTGAAGGCTCCTGGATCCTCCTATTTTGGGGCAAAGTTGCTCATCATCATGGCGCTGCAATGATGTGTCGTTTCTTCAATGCCCACATCCACTACCTTCTTTTTCTTTAGCAGCTCTTTCATAAACTTTGCATATCCTGGCATTTGGAGTAAAGCATCCACCAGCGGTATATTTATGAAAAATTTGCTAAACATATCTATAAACTTGTTGAATTGATCATCCATTTTCTTTTTGGTTAACTGTTGTGGATAAGGAGGCGGAACCCTTAGTTCTTTCTCTTTCTCACTCGAGGCTTTCATGCCTGCATTTCCCTCCTAATAATTTGAGGAAGTCTCATCAACATCTCCTTCACCTCAATCATCAACATCATCACAAATATGTGGTGCTCGTGGCACCTCATCTAATTCTTTTGCATCACTTATCGTTAGGGCAACAACATCCTTGGGCTTAATGCCCGCATCACCCGGCATCTTGCCACTCCAAGTGAAAATAGCCATGCACTGATTATCCTTTTTTGGATTTGGCATTATGTCACTAGAAAGTGTTCCCTTCATCTGGGGTTTCGTTTGTGAAGATAAGTGGTTCATTTGGACTTCTAAATGCTTGATAGAAGCTGAGTGTGAACTCACTGTTTGGGCAAGGTTAGACACCTCCCTTTAAGTTCTTTGACCCTGCCATCCGTTGACTCAACCTTCTTGAGAACCCTTGCCAACATTTCTTCAATTTTTAAGTTCCCTACATCACTCACACCCGGTTGGTATTGGGCATTCTCAACTTTAGGAGGGGGAATATACGAATTTGAGCTTCTATTATAGCAATCCCTCTCACGGTTTTGCTCCCGATTTCCCCATCTCTCATTTCGATCAGGCCACCCTTATGCATCACGATTCCTCCAACCCTGATTCTCTTTTCTTGGGAGCCAAGGTCCTTGATTAGTCCCTTGGTACCTGGGTCGAGAACCCCCCATTTGGTTTGCGATATATTGGCACTCTTCCTTGTACCTTGGTGGAGAATCCTCGAAATGTATTGGACCTTGCATTCCCACAACATTTAAACCTTTAGGACTGGCTCCCATCACATGCTTAGTCATAGACTCCAGTTGTGTCATCATTTTAGCAAGATTTTCATCTCGCTCTTCATCTCTCTTTCTCATTTCAGTTGTTATCAAGCTAGAACTAGCATCATATGAAGATGCATTTGTCTCCCTAGTATGCCACGGCCTATTCGTCTTCGTCATTCTATCCAAAAGGGCTTTAGCTAGACCATACGTTTGGTCCATGATTGAGCCCCCAGCTAGGTTATTAGCGACTAATTTATTAATGGAGTCTAGGGCTTGATAAAAGCTTTGAAGTAACACTTCATTGGGAAGACCATGATTAGGGCAAAGAGCCACCTTCTTCTTAAACCTCAGTCATGCTTCATGCAAAGGCTCACACGCCTCTTGTCTAAAGTTTGTAATGTCATCCCTTAACTGCAACATCCTCGATGGAGGGAAAATCGATCTAAGAATGCTTCTGTCAACTCTTGCAAAGAGGTAATATAACCCGGAGGCAACTCTTCTAACCACATAGTTGCTTCTCTCGTTAAGGAGAATGGAAAGAGCCTCAATCTGATAGACTCTTGGATTATATTGGTTATATTAAAAGGTTGGAAAATCTCAAGAAGTTCCTCAAATGGCGGTTTTCATCTTCACTTGGTTTACCCCCGAAGAGCCCTTTCATTTGCAATAGGTGCAACATCGTACTAGTGACGTGAAACACCACATTCTCCACCATAGCTTGTAGGTGAATGGCACCTGCTACCTTAGGCATGACAGGATTATCCTCTTCATGTTCCATATTTCCTTCTACTGAACGTTCTCCCACTTATGGGTGTTGGCTCATATGAATACACCCTAGATGACCAATAACAAAAATAACGTCAAAACAGATAAGATGCTTAATTGATTCAAATTAACAAAAACTCAAGGATATCAAGCGCTATACTCTGCCAACGGCGCTATTTTTGATAACGCTCAGATATACTCATCGTTTAGAGAAAATGTAAATGGTTGTTGTATTAAAACAAATAACCTGATGGATGTCGAGGTCGAATCTCCCAAGAAATAGGAAATGATTTACACAAGAGTTATTTAGTGAATTGAATTGATTCGCATCTAAGCAGTGAAAACATAAAAGTAAATTTTGGGGAAATGGATGCAATAATATTATAGAATTTAAACTCAGCTAATCAAGAGAAAAAGATAACCAAAACCGAGAAACAACAAAGGCCAGAGGTATGATGTAGATGGGATGCCAATCGAATCGGAATTTACTAGACAGTCAAATTATTAATAATATATCTAAATAACCTTGGAAAAGATGGTTCCTGATGTTTTTCAACCACTTGGGCGCTCTTTCCTCAAATTCTTTCAAACCTCAAGGTGCAATTCAACTGTTCCAATTGGTTTGGGTTAGGGGCTGAGCTATTTCTAGCCATCAACCTGTAATGGGATTGTTACTATGGGTTTTGGCTATTTCTAGCCCAACCTCACATAATCAAATCTCGACCCACTATTAAGTTCTCCCCCATTACTTAATTCCTTTTTTTCAAGCAAAATTAAGTAAGAAACAATAACCATATTTGCAACTATGAGCAATCAACTATAATTTAAGGAGAAATCAATAGATTTACACTAATTAAGTAAGAACAAGATAAATCTAGCAATACCCAATTAAATCAAACACCCATCATCACACACCTCTAGCTATAGATTTAGATACTCATAATTGAGAAACATAAGAGCATATTTATCAATAGACTCAATAATTTCATCATTAAGAGTAAACACAATCAAAATCAAAATATTTCTACAATGGTGGTTATACTTTGTTGAAGAAGATGAAGATGAAAAAGTAACATTCAAACTTTTCTTCTCTTTTCCAATGGAATTCTCCTTCTCCAAAAAGTAATGGGAATAATGATATGATACTTGTTCAGAGTACTTTCTAGAATACGTACAAAAGTAGGTCATAACATTCTCCTCTTTTTTTAGGCTGGACGTTTTTGCCCTTTTTCAAGCTCTTTTACTTGCGACTCACCGATAGTTCACAGGTGTCCATCTGCGGACTGTTAGTTGGTTTCATCTAGTGTGAAGTGAGTTTCGAAGAATTTCAGTGTTGGCACCAACAGTTTGGCGGATGCTGTTTTGTGAGCCACCTGTCACAATGTTTCATCATTCTAGTGAATGTTTTCGGTTAACCGGCATTTTGCTAATGTCCTCCGGTGGAGCACCGGTTTTCATCTAAATTTCATCCTTTTTGCTTAATTTCATGCTCCTTCTCTTCAAGTTAGGTACCTGCAACATCCAAAGGGAAAAGGGCATAAATTCTAACTAAAAGACTTAAAAATTAAGCTAAAGCTCATGCTTAAAAGCCTAATGAGTTGGTAAATTACCAACTCATCAACTGGAGAACAGCCTGATGAGAGTTTCATTGATAGAAATAGGTGAGATACTAGCCAGCATAGAGGCTAAGTCATCATTGTTATAAGATATAAAAGTCTGGTAGTTTGAGGATGCAAAGCTGAGTAAGATTCGAGACAGGGTCCTGCGGGGAAAAGCTAAGGAAGTAGTGCTAGATGACGAAGGGGTCCTGAGGATAAAGGGATGTATGTGTGTTGCCCAGGTTGGCAAGCTGATTAAAACCATCTTTTCACTCAAGGTACTCCATCTATCCTGGGGTTACTAAAATGTACCATGACTTGAAGCGACATTATTATTGGGACAGGATGAAGAGGGACATTGTTGGTTATGTCACCCAGTGTTTAAATTGTCAGCAGGTGAAGTACGAGCACCAGAAGCCCCTGGGAGTACTTCAGAGGATGCCCATCCTAGAGTGTAAATAGAAGAGGATAACAATGGACTTGTGGTTGGTCTTCCAAAGACATTGGGGAAGTTTAACTCCATTTGGGTCATTTTTGATAGATTGACCAAGTCTGCCTACTTCTTGCCTGTTCAAGTAACTTATAATGCTGAGAGACTGGCCAAGATGTATATGAAGGAGGTGATTCGGTTGCATGGGGTGCCAGTTTCAATCATGTCAAATAGGAGTACTCAGTTCACCTCCCATTTCTGGAGGACTTTGCAGGCAGAACTAGGTACCGGTTGGATTTGATCATAGTCCTCCATCCGCAGACAAATGAACAGTTGAAAAGGATCATTCAGGTGTTGGAGGATATTCTCTAGGCCTATGTAATAGATTTTGTTGGCCATTAGGATAAATTCTTACCTTGGCGGAGTTTGCTTACAACAACAATCACCATTCGAGCATTGGCATGGCGCCTTTTGGAGCTCTGTATAGGAGGAAATGAAGGTCCTTAATTGGATGGTTCGACGCATTTGAGGTGAGATCTTGGGTACAGATTTGCTTAAAAAGTCCTTAAAAAAGGTTCGGGTAATTTAAGAATGTTTGGTAGCTGCTCAAAGCAGGAAGAAGCAATACACAGTTAGGAAAGTGAGAGATATCGAGTTCATGGAGGGAGAGCAAGTGTTGCTCAAGGTATACCCTATGAAGGGGGTAATGCGGTTTGAGAAGCTGGGCAAGCTTAGCCCGAGATACATTGGGCCGTTTGAGATTCTCCAACGTGTAGGGGAAGTAGCTTATGAATTAGCATTTTCGCTAGGACTATCAGGAATACATCCCACCTTCCATGTTTCCATGTTAAAGAAATACCATGGAGATAGGTCATACATAATTAAATGGGACTTGGTGTTGCCGGATGAGAATTTTCCCTATGAGAAGGAGACAATGGCAATAGTAGATAGAGAGGTCCAGAAGTTGATTGAATGAGATTGCAATGGTAAAGGTCCAGTGGAAGAATCATACCATAGAGAAAGCCACTTGGGACACTAAGGCTGACATACAGAACAAATATCCTCAACTGTTTGTGGAATCTGGTATGCTCTCTTCCTTTCTTTTGTAGGCCATTCGGGGATGAACGGTGTTTTAATTGGTATCTTATGTAATTACCCATACATCATTGCAAGGGGAATAGGTTTGGAACACCCTAACTGGCCTAAGCTGTGGATAGAAAGGTGTAGTTGTGAATATAGTGAAAATTCTGAGTTGGGAAGTGGTTTTAGAGTAGGATTAGGAGCTACTGGTTATGGGGGACCGTTGTAGGTGTGGGATTTCCTCTACAGTGAGACCTTCATGATGGTTGGAGTCCCACTATAATAAACTAGGAGAATAACCGTTGGATCTACCGTAGCAATATCCTGACCGTCATAGCGGGTCTGCTACAGCAGAAAAGTGACCGCTGCAGTAGATAATGGGAATCATTAAGTCGGTTTTAAGTGGGATTTTAGGGGTTATGGCCCATTATTTCCTAAGCACGAACTCTTAAGAGCTAGAGGACATTTTCCCCTAGAGCAGTATGATTTCCCTTCTCAAGGTAAGAAACTCGACTTACTTTTATACGTTTGATTCCTTAACACCTATGAATCAAGGGGGACCCTTAATGGTGATTTTGCTAGCAAGAGAATCCTAGGTTGGTAGAACTAGGGTTGAATAATGGGGAACTAATGGGTATTGATTCCTAAGTTTAGAAGGGAGTAATGATCACTCCCTAAGGTATAGTTCTTGTAAAACGTAGTTCATGTGGAAATTTAGACTTAGAACTAGGTGAAATTGGGACTTACCCTTAAAAGCTGCCTTAGAAAGGGCTTGAGGGAATGATGTTAAAGAATTAAGCCATAGGAAATGAAGTGGTTTATGATAATGGTTAGAATGGGGTGGATTTAAATTCTCAAAACCCTTGATTTTGGAAGGAGACTATTGAATTTCTCAATCTCTTGTTTTTAGACTTTGAATGTTTGGAGGCGTTGAGGAAAGGCAAGGCTCCAGCGGAGTAGCTGGCATTCAAACCCTCCAAATTGAGGTAGGTTATGGTTTACAAGGAGTTAGACTTTTCATAATAGTATGCGTAGATGTGGAATAATAATATGTATGTTGGTATTAGACCTTAAGTGTTTTAAATCTTCCTTGTCGAATTCCCTAATTGAGTGATTCTAATGTGTTATTGTTAACTATGTAATATGAAAGTGAATGTGTATGGTTTGTTTATGGCCTTTTGTACTTACTGAGAATTATTCGAATTGTTTAAATGTTTAAGTTAATGGAGGTAAGATGAGATCTCCTAAAGGTCATATCAATGGACTTAATGATGATATATTGATTATGAGAATGAATGTGGATACTATGAATATCTTAAGATGAGTGGCTCATGCCCAACGGGAGCATCCAAGCAAGCAATAATGATTGAGTGGCTCATGTCCGAGGGGAGTATCTAGATGAGTATATAAGTGGGAGCGGGTACCACGCCAGTACAATACATAAATTTCTAGAGTCCCTTGCAGGTCATGACTGAAAGGGCAGAAATAAGACCCTCTGGCATGTGTGTACATTAATGTTTTGTGATTAAGTGTTTATGATGATGAGACGGAGTCATGTGCTCGACATATCACCATTCATTGTATTAATTGATTTACTGTAAGAATGTGAGAATCGGACTGAGTATGTAGGTACCTAACTAAACTAAACTTGTGGTCATGTGTTACCGTCTGAATTGTTAAGGCATTACGATGACTTGATAGTTGGATTAGTTAAATAAGAACTCGTGATTAAGTTGTTCAATCTTTGTGAAAGATTTATTCTATAGCCTGTATGGTTATGTGGTATCCATTGTTTAATGATGATTGTGATTAGCGGGGATGAGTTTAGTGATTGCAAGTTGTAAGGAGTTAGTGAAATGTTGGGTGTGTAGCTAAGTCGAGCAACTGCCAAGGTAATACCGTTGTAGCGGAACTTTTTTCGTCGCGGCAAGACCGTGGCAGTGGTCAAGATACCGCTGCAGTGATGGCCCAATCCAGTGAGCAGGCTAGTTAGCACCTGAGTAGAAGTAATTTCTTAAATGTGTATTGTATCTGTATAAATGATGTTCTGAGCTAATTGCATATTGTTGTTTACGTGTGTGTGTTATTATGTAAGGTCAGTCGATGACACCTACCAGTATTGTGTTTCGTACTAATGCTACTCCTGCACTTCTTTTTTGAGTGCAAAATCCAATCCCGGAAGCTTATCTCGACCTCACCTTAGAGCAGTAGCAGACTAAAGGAAATGTGAGCGATGCTAGATGTGCAGATCTTCTCCTCCTCCAAAGATGTCTCTTGTCAGACATTTATAGCTTCTTACTCATTTTTGTCTTGATACAATCTTAGACAATGTTAGGTAGACGTCTTCACGTGCAATGACAATCGGATTCTGGGAGTGGTATTGTAGTAGGATGATTTTGGTTTCTTTACTTATAACGATGTTCCATTAATTTATTTTGTAATGTGGTTTATTTCTTTTGGATATCAATGGTTTGGGGTAAAGAGTGGAGAAATGTGGTTCACCCATCGTGGGTTTAGTGTGGGTGCCAATCACAGCCATTTGGGTCATGATAAGGCCTAGAGATGAGTCAAGTAAAATGGTTAGATGGTGCCCTATATGGCACAGGTGGTGATAGGTGAAGTCGTATCAGTTAGGTGACAACTGATGGCTCGGTTTGCTTTGTTTTTGTTGTTATAGACTTGCTGGGCTCATAGGGGCCAGGTAGGTTCTGCTTGCGTTACTTGTTTTCTAGGATATATTGCTATTGATGCCTTATATTCTTTTTGTGTTATTAATTGTATTTGTTGATTTTTACTCTTAATCTTATCATTATTTCTGCCTTACATACTCAGTATATTCCCGTACTGATGCCCTAGTTTGGACACTGCATTCATGCTTGCAGGTGTTGATCAACAGGTGATCACGCCCAAATTACACCTCGCAATGAAGTATAAAGCGGTAGCTGTCAAATATAGTAACCCAACTAGGTTGGAGTCGATCCCACAGGGAATATGGAGGAAAGAATATATTAACAATGAGTAAATTAACCTGTGTCAATATTTCAGAGGGGGAGTTGCAAATAAAACAAGTAATCTTAAATTATGATTGAGTTGTTTATTAAATTATTGAGACAAAACTAGGATATGTTCCCCATGATTTCATAATTTAGTAGACTTATTTTGTTAGTGATCTATCCTGGTGAATTTTGTGTAAGACTGACCATTAAGTTCACATAACGTCTCTCGACCTACATAGATGAATTTCACCTAAATCCTCTCGGACTTTAGGTGTGTATATTTTGCCCTTGTCATAAGTCTTGGATTAACTATCCTTTGTTAGAGCTCAAGTTAATTACATGAGGGTTGGTAGCCTCAAATTTCTACTATTATTCTCTTTTTCTAACTTCAACCCCTTTGGTCAAGCAAGTTGAAGATACAGACACGTTTCAACGTTTGCAACTGCTAAAACTTATTAGAACGAAGAGAATAATAATCCACTCAATTCACCATTCAAGAATCATTATTTTATTTTTGCCTTCTTTTGTTAATCCATCATGGTTCCCACAACCCTAGCTCAAGAGATTTAGCTGCTCATGTTTGAGAAAATAATAACATAAGATGTAGAAGAAATCACAATGAAATACTTACAATAATATGAAATTGTTTAACAAATCTTCAAAGCTAAATTGAATCACAAGAACTTGATGAACTCTCAAACAAATATTCGACAAATTCGTAAAGTATGAATTGTGCAAACTTACAATAATATTCCAGAATATTTGAATCTAAAGTTGCACTATGGTCGACTATGTTGCATCCCTAAAACCTCCTCAGAATGGGTATATATAGTAGTAGTGTAAGTCTTCATTGTTCCTACGTGGATTGGAATTGGGTTTTGTAGTTTTTGTTCCCACTCATACTGGGATTGATCCTTTGGTCGTCTGGAGTAACCCTATGCGTTGCGCCTCTCCATGCACTGGGATGGTTGTGCGTCGCGCCTCTCAAGGCGGCAACCTTGCTTGTCCATCACATAGGCCATAACATAGATGTGCCTATACAATGCCAACCTCAATCATACTTGTTTCCTCGTCCCAATTTTGCCATACTCTCTCTTTTTAACTATAATTAAGCCCAAGTCATCACTTTAATCCCTAAAAATATTTAATCATGTGCGTTAGCTCTTTTCCACAAATATCATATAGAATCAAAGAAAACACACATAATTTATTTTCAAAACATAGCTAAGCATGGGTAAAATATGATAAATAAGTGTGTAAATACGCCCTACATTAGCAGGTAACTTCATTCTTGGTCGCTGAGTAGATTTCCAGCTGAGTCAGTAAGTTTCAAGTCTTCTAGAATTGCCAGTGTTTGTTTTATGGGTAATTCTGGTCCTCTCTCGATCACTTAATTATTGTTGTATTTATAGAGGCTCGTAGACATTATTGAGGTTGTAGTATTGTTGTTGTAGACCTGCAAGGCCCTATAGTTCAGGTTGTTATTCTATTTTGTGGCCTTGTCGGCCAATTGTATGTTTCTCTATGATTGGGCTAAAGCCAACTTCCGTTCTATTCTACTGCTCATTCTGTTATTATAGTTATTATGATGCTGAACCCCATTGGTTCTGACTTGTTGTAGTTAGTCTTGTAGCAGAGTGTGCTCGATCAGGTGCGGCACAGGGTGCCAGTCACACCTCCCTGGATTTGAGGTATGACAACTTTTATAAAGACCATGTCTAGATAGACATTGAGGATGAAAACACAAGTGCTTTGATGATTGTCAAGGTAAAAATATTATATGATTACTTAATAAAGTACTGTAAAAGATGCAAACTACAAGGCCATAATGTGTATGAGTGTGGAGTACTACTCCCAGAACTAGCACTAAAGAAGGAAGACAACACTAGGAATGTTAATGTTCTTGATAGGACAGTTGAAAATGGAAGAAACGGAAAGGTGTGGTGGACAATAATAGTGGTGTAAAGATGAATGCACAAGTTAGCCAAGAGAGTATCCAACAAACTGGCTCTTTCCTAGGAAACTTACTAGTGGAAAAATAATTGGTAACCCTGAAGAATGGAATGTTACTAAAGATAAGAGAATTTTTTGTAAGGGCAATTAAAATAATCAGATGAAGGACAAAAAGGTGAAGGACAATAATCAAAAGACATCTTCAGGCAATTAAGGGAAAACATAGAATTGCATCAAGGTATAAAACAAATTTAAGGCTTTGAAAATAAATTAGGAGCATGTAGAAGCTCAAAACAATCAGACAGTAGACACAGGGGAACATGTATCATATAATGGAGTGGAACATGAAATTCCAAATTATGCCAACATAATAGAGAAGGGAAAAGATCAAGTTAAGAAGTCAGAAAAGCAACTTGAACAAAGTTAGGAGAATAACTTGCAGAAGAAAGCCAATATTAACATTAAAGAATGGGTAGAGAAATTTTTTCAACAAAAGGAGAATGTAACAATGCAGGATTAATCACAGAGGGAAAATATTATAGAAGCAAACTTGAGCAGCTCTATTATTGTGGCAACAAAACAAACTTGATAGAGTTCTAGAGGACGAAGGAACAGAGGGTGAAGGAATACAAGAATGAGAAGGGGAAGCCACATATTCCTTATGTGTAGGTGGACTTTTGAAAAAAAAAGGATGACATAAGGAAGACTAGGGATATAGTTAGGAGTCAACAGGTCACACCGAGAAGCTTAGAAAGAAGATAGGTTTCCTTCTAAATTGTGATTGTTATGGAACACTTGTTGGAAGGATCCTAAATTTGCATAGGGAAGATGTTGACCAAACTTGATGAATCAGATGAGCAGCAATTCCGATTGGCCGGAGAGCATAAGAAGCAATGATCCAAATAACTTAAAAACAACAATGATAAAAATGGAGGAGCATTGACATAAGTATCCCTCAGATGAGCTTTCTCTGCTTCCTAAGGATGAAACCAAGATTTAATTCGTTCCATGATGTCATACTTTTTGAAATGCTGCATACCTCATCGGACATTTTAGCCCAGTTAGAAATCTCCCTCATAGGAGAAAATCTTCTTCCTCAGCCTAATCACTTTCAAGATTCACCATCATTGGTGATGAGGATTGGGTTTCTGGAAGAGGTACGTAAAGTTCCCCATTAGAAGGGACCTTTTAGGTTTTCTTCTCTTTGGGATGGGGGCTCGGAGAGGGCAAGGGTTTCCCCATTGCTGTGACCTCTTCACGAGGCTCTTGTGATCAAAAACCTATTGTATGACCCTTTGAACCTCCTCACAGTTAGTTGACACTTCAACAGCCTGATGAGACAAAGAGCCCTTGGGCAGACATGTTACAACACACAAGTTAGAAGGATGTAAGTAGTAAGAATCGGTGCACTAGCGTAGGGGATACTATTGTGGTTCTTGACTTTCCAACCCTTGTCTTTGAAAATCTCTTTTCAAGTTCGTTTATCTACCCTCAAGGTGTTCAAGATAGTCTAAACCCAATTAGATATTTTCATATCTATAGAAGGCTTTCAGGCAAAAAGTTGAGTAAACAACTGCCTAAATTTAGATGATAAAAGAAAATGACAGTAAGAGAAGAAGCTTACGAGCATAGTTCTACAATTTCGGGAACAACATATTGGTTTTCGATATTATCTCTTCAGTGGCCTCGACCTTGACCATCTCCATCCAACCCCAGTCATAGTCATTATCCAAATTAGAGAGTATAGCCCTCGATCCCCGCTCAATCAAGTTGTTAACTCCACCTCACAAAAAATCATAGGGAGTAGAGCAGGATCAAATGAAGGAAGGTGAACTGTAGTTCAGCTTTACCAACTAGATATTAAAGACACGTGACCACTCTCCAAATAAAAGGACCCAATTTGTTGAAGCAAACTGGTCGGTCTTGCAAAACTAGAGTATAATATGATCGATCTTTGGATCACTACACCCAAGTGAGAAAGGATATGTGTATACGTATGAGAAGTTTGGTCTCTCAAATATCACCTTATTGAACATATCAACAGTCTATATCTAGACTTCGCTTGTCCATTTATAATCCATTCAGACAGTAGAGAGATGTGAAGCTTTGTTTGCAAAGATTTGTCAGCCAATTTATCACAGTCGCCTGTTTGTTTCATAAATAGGATCTAAGATTGCAAGTCCTTTTTAAAATATAACTATACAGGTAGGATCATATCGACTGTAGGCTCGACTATGTCATCTCTCTTACTTTTCTTCTTGGTAATAGTAGGACCACTACTGAAGGAAAGATTGTCACTGGTAAGGACAGGTAGCGCTAGAGATTTCCCTTGACTAGTGGGTGGAATACCTTATTGAGGAGAAGAAGATGAAGACATGGTGAATGAGATCACGAAAGAATGAAGAGTTGAAGAGTGGTGTTTTCTGATCAAACTCTAGCGAGGGTTTGTGAAGCTAGAAATTACAGAGTCAAAGATATAGGATTAGTTCAAAAAAGATAAGAAGGAAATAATGGTGAATGCCAGTTTAAATAAGGAGAGAAATTCGTTATTACATCAGTAGTCGGTAGAAGACATGAACCAACAAAAGGTGGACACATGATTGAAGCATTAAATGAGATAGGATGCGATTCTTGTCAAAGTATCAGATGACTTTTCATTTACCTTCCCTCTTAGAATCCAAAGATTTTTTCCACTTTCTGTTTCAAGCCAATGAGTAACTGAAAAGCAAGGAGACTATTTGTGTAGGGTGAAATCTAAAATCATTGGTGTTCGAATCAAGAATCGACAGGTGAAGACACAACAAGCTAGATTTGAGTCAATATGAGGGTCCGATATGAGAGTATCAAAGACTGGGGTTAAGGTGTACTCAATTGGATCCAAAAAAATGATATCGGGCACCGAGAATGGTTCGAATCAACCAAATCAATCAGTCGTTATTCGAGATCCCAAGATCCCCGTCGGTCGTTATGTGATGGAAACAAATATATAATTAAAGGATTTGATGAGGGCGATTACGAAATTAGTACTTTAGGGTTTAGATATAAATAGTTCTTTTTTCATTCTTCAAGGGGCGTCAAGTTTTCACGAATTACAAGCAATAGTAGCAAGAACTCTTTGTGTTCAAGTCTTCTTTTGTTCTTATATTTTCAGTGCTGTAAATTCTTTTTCCGGTGTCATTAGACCAACGAATAGAGCTCTGATCAATTTTAACCTTTATCAATTTGTCAATTGCTTTATTATTCAATTCTAATAATTTGTTTCATTGTATTTCATTATTTTATCGATTTAATCCACGTATCTTTAAATTATGATTTATAAATTTAAGTGTACCATTTGAAGGGTTAATATAAAATGCCTAAAAAGAAAAGTAGTCTATCACCGCTTCTTCTTTTCTAATTTTTTTCTTCTTTTCCTCTTCAATAATTTGTAGTAAACTGCATCATAATTTTGTTATATAATTTGTGGATAATTTTTTTTTTTACATATATCTGAATGTCTACGGGTAGAAAAAAAAGGTTGAATTTTTTTCCATTGATTTATGGGTTCTCTATAACATATGATATTCCTTGGTCGATTTACTTGACGTTAACGTCAGGATTTAGAATAGCAAGATATTATTAAGTATTTTTTTTTATATTATCTCATTTTCTTAAGATTATGTGTTTTATTTAAGTATGGTTAAAGTACTAATAAAGAGAAAATGACAAAAATGGTTTATTTTATTTTAGGATAGGGTCAAAATAATTTTTTAGATAAGCACTTAACAATTTTAATTCTTTAAGTTTGTCAAAAATTAATATTTTTAGTCTCCGACAAATTTTTTATCTAACTCTATCTATTAAATTTGAAGCGAACTATGAAAAACATATTGGTGTTTTTGCATTTTAATATTAAAATTCATGATAATTAATGGACATAAAGTAAAGAAAGTGGTGTCATTATTCTTTGTAACTCATGTAACCATTAATCACATTATATCCTACTAATTATCCTGTTACACCTCGAATAATTATCCAATTCTTGGCATTTACTTGTGGAAGAAATCTTACACCTATATAAAGGATGTTTTCTTTCTTATGTTGATGGATGTAAAAAATAAAGAAAGATGAGAAGTGTGAAAAATATTATAGTATATATTGAGGTTAGTGTAGTGAAAGAGAGAGTTGAGACGAAGAAATATATTCTAAGACTTCAACTAACACTATACAGTTGAGAATAATTTTATATAAAAGGAAGGTGTTCTTTTGGTGGAGTCTTGGACTCTTCAACTAATCCGGAGTTGTTGGAGTCATACGACGTTGTTGGACTGTTATATCCTAGAAGGGACAAGTCAAGTGTATTAATGCTGGATTGGTGAAGATTATACCGCAGTGTATTTGAATCTCCTTAATGAGAGCGAGATATTTGCGTCTCAGCCTAAATATTTATTTATTCATTTTTGTTAATTTTATTTTCAACTGTAATTTATACTAACAATTTTAAGGAGATTCATTCTTATTACAATTTGAAAAATTGCAGATATCAAGATAGGAGATCTCAACATCATTCCGTTTCAATGTCACGAGATCTCTTCAAGTGATTGATGAAAAGGTAAAGTATTTTTCTACCTGCTCAACTCAAGCGGAGGAAGGGTAAAAAAATTACCTAATATCTTTCATGAATAAAGTGATACTACTTTTCATGAACATAAATTGATATTTAAATTCTCAAAATAGTGAGGATGATGAAATGAGGAAAAAATATACATCATGAAAAATATGAAATTTGCATCTTTGAGAATGCTTTAAAAAAGTGTTACAAGTGCATATATTAATCTTGAAATAATTCACATGTTATTGGTTGCATATGAGATTTTTGGCTCTAACATAGGTGTCATCAAAGAAAACATAAAAAACATATTAAGTAGCCATTTTGACATGTAATATTTGAGTGAATAAATTTCATTCTTGGAATAAAAACTACCAAAAAATTACGTGATGACATATTCCTTGAAAAGTCACATTTTTATTAAAAAATTTGTGAAGTACAATTTTATTGATTGTACGTGTGTTGCAACTATTTTTGATTCAAATGTGTGAAAATGATGTGATTAAAAAAGGGGAGTATGCTAGCCCAATCGAAAATATGAGATATGTGATTGATTGCACTTGGTTTGATATTGTGTAAGAAATACTTAGCAGGTATAAGCAAACCAGGTATATTAAATTGGTACAAAAAAATTGTGGCTTGTTTTATAAAAAATATCTTGTTATACTCAAAAAATTTTTGGATGTAGATAAGAAAAACTTGGTGTTATTTGTTGAAAATAAAAAGTTATTGCTAACTATACCATATAGGCTGAATTTGTTACTTCAACTTCAGCTAGTGAGGATGAGAAAGTTGAGAAATTTATTATTTCAAATATCTTATTTTAAAAAATAATTCATTCTATTTGAATTAATCGTGATGGAATGAATATTATTGGCAAAGTACAATATCGTTATTACAACGGTAAATTCAGACCCATAAAAAGAAAGTATTTTATTGTGAAATCATATTTAACAAGTGATACCATAAACTTTGATTGTGTCAAATCTTGCAAATAAACTAACCAAGACTTTGGAAAGATAAATGGTCTGAAGCACATTGAGGAGGATGGATTGAAGTCTAAAAGTTTTTGAGTCATATATGAGGAAACCCAAATTGGAAACTAGAGATCCCATAACCAAGTTCAATTGGAAAAATAAATCATATGACGACTGTTGTGAAATGCACTATTATTTTATTAATTACCTTCCTATGATGTGAGTGCATTTTTCCTGTAATGGTTTGTGGAGGTTGAGTTTAAGAAAACTCTTAATGAAAATCTTAGCTCGTATAAGTGGTGTTAAACTTACAGGAGCACTCTCGACAAATTTCTGTTATGTGAGTGTGGAAGTAGGTCGCTTCCTATAAGAATGAGGCTTGTTCTAAAAAACACTCATGAAAAATCGAAATAGCGCAAGGTCGTAATGTGTTGTCTAATAAAACTTATGTCAACACCTTGATTATTATGTGTAAACAGTGATACTTTATTTCTCTTAAGAAGTCATAGTTCAAGTATGAGACCATTACTGACTCTGAAGTAAAGATTATTGTTTTACCGAGTGGAGGTTTAATGCCGAGCATACCTTCATTATGAATGGGGAACTCTCTTATTTTAATATTAAAATAAGTGGATGAATATCAGTGTTTATGCATTTTAATATTATAATTAATGGACATAAAGTGAATAAAATGGTGTTATTATTTTTTGTAACTCATATGACCACTAATCACACTATATCCTACTAATTATTTTATTATACCTCAAATAACTATCCACATTCTTGACATTTACTTCTGAAAAAAATCATACACCTATATAAAAGATGTTTTCTTCCTTGTGTTGATAGATGTAAAAAGTAGAGGAAGATTAAAAGTGTGGAAAATATTGTAGTATATATTGAGGTTAGTGTAGTGAAAGAGAGAGTTGAGATATAGAAAAATATTCTAAATCTTCAACTAATACACTATCTAAAAGAGAATAATTTTATATTGAAGGAATGTGTTCTTTTAGTGGAGTTTTGGTTGTTGGACTGTTGTATCCTAGAGGGGACAAGTCAAGTGTATTACGACTAGATCGATAAAAAATATACCACGTTGAACTTGATTCTCCTAAAAGAGAGCGATATATCTGCGCCTCAACCTAAATATTTATTTATTCATTTTTTAAATTTTATTTTCAACCGTAATTTACAATATATTCATCAATAAAAATAATTATAAAAATCCAAAAAGTTATACCAATCCTAAACTATGCAACACAGATAACTACACTAGACACTAAAAAGATATTAAAACAAATTAGCAGAAATTACACCTTTAAAAACTGCACCTGACTTTAGAAATATAAGAAACTATAAAAAAAAAATTAAAAATCAAGGGACACTATTGGATAACCAATATCTTTAAAAAACTTTATTTTACTAAAATTGACGGATAGAACCGCTTGTACTTTTATGCAAAAATACATGAAAACTATAAATTATTTAAATAAAGAATCAGCAGACGTTAGTTTGGTTAATTTTGTGCAAAATGCACAAAATTATGATTGTTATTTAGATCTTTTTAAAGAAAATTGCGGGAGTCCAACTTTTTTTTTCAAAATGAAATTTGATGGATAGGTGTCAATTTTTGAAGTGCAAAATTGTAGTTTAAGAATATAGAGAAAAATAATGGACGTATTTATTTTTTTAAAATTGAGATTATTCTATTTTACCTAACTGATGGACCTTGATTTTTGTACTTCGTGGCACTATTTTTCGATATGATGAAGCCCGTTAGTTTTTCTCAATTTTATCCTATAATATTTGGCTTTTATTAGTAGTATGTACCTCTAAATATGAGTTCTCACTAATTTATTCTTATAGTTTCAGTCAAATTTAACTGATAGAGTTCGATAAAAAAAATTATTGGAGACTAAAAGTATTAACTTTTACAAATTTAAAGGACAAAAATTGTTAAGTGCACTTGTGACAAACTTATAGGACTAAAACTGTCAAATATATATTTATTAGACTATTTTTGACCTGCTCTCAAACTTAAGGGACCATATTTGTATTTTCCTTTACAAATAAACACGCCGTGCGTTTTAATCAACGGGTTAGCCTCCTTGCAACAAACTCCCAACTTCAGACAGATGCTTCTTCTCCCTCTTTATATGTACTTGTTGCTACCTCTCAATCAAAATCGATTGCCAAGATTTCTTGTCCCGCAAATATAATTCACTCCTTCCATTTATTTTCTGCTGTAAAGCCGAAAAAGACAATAAATTTTAGCTCATATTTGGTGTTGAGAGGGTTGTGCAAATCAGCAAGTTTGGTTATGGTGTTGAATCTTGATAAGTAATCTAAAAGAAAATACACTTTCTTGATTTATAGAAATAGAAGCTTCTAGATACCCCCTCCAATGGCGGGAATAGCTATAGTATTGGATCTACTGAGAAAAAATCCAAGCATTACGGGTCAAACCCTTCATTCTCATGGCGTCTTCTCAGCCAAGCTCGCTGCCTCAACTGCTGCTGCTTCTGTTGCTGCTAGTTACCCTTTTGCTGCTAGGGCTTTTTTTGGGTATGCATATACACTTGAGTCTTTATAATGCGCTATGTTTATTGTGTCCATGTTATACAGTTAATACTGTCACGGTATATGCATGATAGGGGTTTTAAAGGAGTAACATTATATTGAACTTTGGTAATGTTCTGAGTCTTATAGTTGTTTTTGGGCGGTGATCTAATAAATTAAATCTAAATTCTTTTGTGTTTGACGTGTTAAGTTCTAATATTTTGAAGTCAGATTGGCAATGTGCTATTTGTTCGTAAGTTCAACACCTTTTCCACTGGAAGCAAACATGATGGTTAAAGAAATAATGTTAGTTATGATGTCATTTGTGATTGTATTAGTTGATTATATGGCTCTATTCATAGTTCAATTCTTGGAGGCAACCTTGTTTTGGAGAACTCATGCTGGTTTTTGATTGAATGTGACAAGATCAAATCCTTTTGTTTACGCCTTCTTTTGATAACCAAGAAATCCCAAGGCTAGTAATGCACGATTCCAAACTCGGTGGATATTGAGCCCGCCCCTCTACCCTTCTCCACCTAAGTGCTAGGCTTTTGTATACTACAGGTTTGAAGCACCTAACCCCCACATCACGCTGCACTATTATCACTAGACCAAAGCCTTGGGCAATCCTTTGGTGTTTGACATATTAAATTCTAATCTCTAAGTCAGATGGATAATGCAGACTCTGGAGTTTGTTGATTGTGTGCTCTTTCTCTCAATGACCTAAATTTTGGTTAAAGACTACATCGGTTATGATGTCATTTGTGATTGCATATCATTATAGTAAGTCTCTATTCAGAGTTCAATTAGTGCTGGCGCTGCTAATAGTTCAGCCGCCCTTGTTCCTTTAACTTTCACTTATAATGTAAACATTATTGTGTGTGCATTTTTATGCATTGGCAAATATTCTTTTCCAATACTAGGAGCATTAAAGCTAGAGCAGCCTTATTTTGGTAATAAGGGTAGAGCGGTCTTTATTGGATGGAAAATTCACTATGTTGTGCTCTCAAAGCTAATAGATTGAGAAGTTCATACTTCGTGTTTCTTTAGAGGATTCACAATCTTTTTGATCGGTAAGCAAGAACTTGAGGCCTGATGTTGTCAGCCATTCATAATGGTTGCAAAAGACATTCCATATATAAAGATTTCAACTACACAAGTAACCCATAGAAAATCCCTCGTGTTGCGGCAACAACCTTATACAATAAGTTAAATGCTTGCAGGGACTAAGCAGCACTAGGACTCACTACTGCGGAGCACATCTCTCCATATTGTCATTATTGATGTTTTATTGCAAGTCTCTTAAGCTGTTGAGCTAATTTCCTTCCTTCTTTCCACGGATGCCTCTCTTTTGAATTTTCTAGATGTCTCCCTTGTTTTGTCACATTTTTTCTATGATGTTCCTTACTTAGAATCCCTAAAAGGTTGAACTTTTTGTTGTTGATGTTGATTTTGTGTGTGTATGTATGACTGCAAGCTATGTTGCTAGGACTCTTCAAAAATGTCGACGGGTGCGTGTCGGATTCTCCAAAAGTAGTATATTTTTGAGAGTTCAACACGGGTGCGGCATCAAAAATGAAGAGTCCGCGCAACTTAGACTGCAAGGGCCATACAATTTCTTCCACACCTTTAATCTATTCTCAACCTAGGAGAACCATAGTCTATATTATCTTCTTCCTCGTGAGTTCTATCTGACAATGACTTATTATTCAGATATTAGTTCCATGAGTAGACCCCACCATAACTCATAACAACCTTTCTTATTTGTTGGTTGTTCAATGTGTTGGTCATCTGACCTTGCCGATCCACTAGAATTTCTTAATTTTTTCTGTTATAAGATGGTGAACCTCTCTTTTTATTAAAAAAAAATCAAGTGTTGTTTGGGCTAGCTTGCTTGCACCTTCATTGATCTACTGGAAGCTATGGCTGCTCACCAAGGTTAGAGCAGATGGGGTAAGGCCAAGTGTTGTAGTTGGGAGTTGAGCGTTGGGATCTCCATGTTGTTACTCCCATTTCTCCACTGCTATACCATCTCCTTGGTGACTAATACGGTCAAATTCTATCAGGTTCCATCCCAAGAAAAGAAGAGGATGCTTGGCCAAATGGCGGAGATGATCCTTTATCAGCCACTTACATTCTCCCTTCAATAGAATTCAGCTCTTTTTATAAAAACATCCTCTTATTTTTAAATGTTCCATAGGGAAGTTTAATTTAGTATGGATCTGAAGAAAATATAGGACTCATTGCATCCTACTGTGTATTAGTTTATTTGGGTTTGACTGTTAGCTCAACAGGAAATAAAATATGATATTTGAACTTATTTTGCTTAAGATTTTGATTCAAGGTCTTTATCTATAAGTCTTTTCTGGTTCAAACTTGATTCATTAATGGTGGAATTCATTATAAAATTGATGACTGTAGTCCTCATTAGAGGGATTTTTTGTAAAGAAACTGTAATTCTCATATTAATAGTGTATATATCTGCAAATCACTAACTGCAAATCTGTACTTCTAACAAGTCAGAAAGGGTGGGTGTAGCTAGCTAACTAGCTGCTGCTCGGCGGTTTAAAAAGTTTAGTTTTGCCATACTGGGACAGAACACTAGTGTACTACATTTTTTCGTTATGTTTATTCCCATCTTCTGTCATAAGAAAAAAATTTGACGCTTATTCATTTCTACTATCAGCAAAACCTTGACTATGTGTTGTTTTGACAGTAATGGTGCAGCACGAGTTGCATTTTGCGATGCTGGCACGGGATTTTCTGAAGATTATATATCTAGCATACAAAGTGAATCAATAATTAACTTTCAGCATGATTCCTTGAAGTATAGTACCAAACAATACAACATTGAGTTAAAACCTTTATTCTCAGCATTTATGTGGAGGAATCTTGCACTGACCTCCTTGAGATCTTTCCTATTATTTTATTTACCTCTTTTGGAGCCTCGTGCTAACATGGAGGATGAGGATGATGAAGATTTTCTACAGGATACTGAGGAAGATCGCCGTGTTGATTTGGTGACTCCTTTCAAGAAATCAGTGAAACAGATTGGGCGTGAGGTAACGTTTGGTCCAGTAAAATGAAAACCACTGCCTCATGTTTTCTTTTTGAAAAGGTAAAGTAATCTCATAAATAAATTAAACCAGCATGAAGATTGTGCTGTAGCCACCATACAATATCAGCGAAGTAGCAAAAAAAGCAAAAGTACCGCCAGTAATCCTGTAAAGACTCTAGCACCTGTAAAACTATTTCAGCTTCATTTACATATTCCATTCTACACCAACAGCATACCATAAATGTACAATTGGCCTTAATCTTTTGAATGGAGTTAATATTGTCTTCAAAACATCTTCTATTTCTCTCGGTCCAAAATAGTTCACCAGATGCACGCTGGTATAGTGTTCCACCATAATAGCTTTCTCTTCCTGGCCCACTTTCTATACCAGCACCTCAGCATATCCCCTATTGACCTTGGCATAACCCACTGCAAACCAATCATATTCATGAAGAGCTGCCACAGTTGGGTGGTAACTTGGCAGTGCAAAAATAAGTGATTCGTATTGTCTGTTTTTCTTCTACAGAGAACATTTGCTAGTTAAAGCAATGCCTCTTCTGTAGATTCTCATGTGTAAGACGAGCTTCATTAAACACTATCCATGTGGTGCAAACAACCTTGAGTTGGAGACCTGGACCTCCAATTTTTTTGATGGCCAAGGCTTTTCAGGATTATCCACCTTTATTAGATCTTTGTAGCAAGAACTTACTGAAAAAACTCGATTGCTCCTTGGCTTCCTTATTAGGCTATCATCAGTGATGGGTAGCTGCTGATTTGTATTCAGAAGGTTGAATTCAGCACTTCCCAATCATTGAAATTTCTTCTAAACTGTATTTTCTGTTCTCATCCACAGAGAAAACATTTGCTAGTTAAAGAATACCTCTCTTTTGTAGATTGTCATGTGTATGACCAGCTTCATTAAACACTATCCATGTGAACCAAGCAACCTTGAGTTGGAGCCCTGGACCTTTCTCCAAGCCAAGGCTTTTCAGGACTATCAACCTTTGTTAGATCTTTGTTGCAAGAACTTACTGAAAAAACTCCATTGCTCCTTGGCTTCCATGTAAGGCTGTCATCAGTGATGAATAGCTACTGATTTGTATTCAGAAGGTTAAAGTTTTCAGCACTTCCCAATCATTGAAATTTCTTCTAAACTGTATGTTCCAAACACCATCATTTTTTTGTTTTCTGCCAAAGAAGGAGCACTGTGTGCTGCCAGAATAAAGAAATCAGGGAAGACTGAAGAGGTCCCTCAAAGGTCCATGACCAGCCAATTATCCAGCCAAAATGAGATTTTCTCTCCATTGCCAACTTTGAATCCAATTTTAGATATGAAACTAGGCCACATTCATCTGATACTTTTCTAAACAGAAACTCCATAAGGTGTTTTGACATCTTTGGAACACCAATATCCATCAGTTCCATACTTGCTTTTGATAACACCAATCCATAGTGAATTCTGCCTCAGTGTTGAACCTCCAGAGCCACTTCATAGCAAGCTCCTGTTGTGTAATCGGAGGTTTTTAATGCCCAAACCACCATCTTTCTTGTTCTTAATAACAGTACTCCAGCTTACCAGGTTGAAGTTTTTTGTTTCCTTAATTACCTTGCCATAAGAAGTTTTTCCTAAGCCTATCAATTCTTCTCATTCTTGACAGGCAATGAGAACAGAGACATCACATAGGTTGGAAATGTGTAGAACACGCTATTTAATAAGAGTCAATCTTCCTCCTAGTGAAAAATATTGCTTCTTCTAACTTGCTAATCTGTTTCCACATGTCTCCAACACTCCTTCCTAAATGCTGCCCGCTTTGTGTTTAGCACCCAGTGGCAAACCCAAATAAGTTGTTGTAAGTGTACGTATCTGACAACCCAGAGTTCCGATCAATCTAATGTAGTTAGCATACTCATTTAAAGGTATCGACTTTTCTTCCCAATTAATAGGCAATCCTGAAGAAGCTATAAATATTACCAGAATCATTCTCAAATATTTCAGTTATGCAACATCAGTGTCACACATCGCCAGTGTATCATCCGTGTACGATAAACGTGATTCTTTCAAGGTGTTTTAGATATTGTTATGTACTTCATACAATAAATGTAATACTTCCAAGGTGTTTTCGATATTGTTATGTACCCTGAAGCTCTAATACATCCATTCTCATATGCCGCCGACAATATCTTGCTAAAATATTCCATTACCAAAATAAAAAGAAAAGGGAAATATGATCCCCCTGTCTCAAAACCCTTTCAGCAGCAAAGAAACCCACAGGTGTGCTGTTAACAAGGACTGAATGCCAGATTTTACTGATACAGAAGAAAATCCAATTTGTCCATTTACTTCCGAAATCCATATCCTTAAGCATGTGGATTAAGAACTTCCAATTGACATGTTCATTCACTTTTACAATGTCAAGTTTGTGTATAACACCAGGAATACCACTTTTCTGTATCAAGTCCACATTCGTTGTCTACAGGATCTGCACCCATGATTTGCCTTCCTTTAATAAAAGGTCATTTGAGCATTGTCCACCAGTTTAGAAATTACGTCTTTCAGTCAATAATTTCGAGATCGTCTTAAAAGCTACCAATTAAGCTTATTGGCCTAAAGTCTCTTAGCTCCACAGCATCATTCTTTTTGGGAATTAATGCTATGTAGGTAGCATTGCAACATTTTTCAAACCTCTCTAGGCAATGGAAAACCTCCAAAGCTGCCATTATGTCTGCTCTGTTTACTGTCCAGCAACTATGATATAATCCCAGGGACAATCTATCTGGACCTTGTGCTTTATCACCTGCGTATTGTTTGATGATATCCAAAACTCTATCTTCTTCAAATGGTCAATGGAGCGATATCTCTTCTTCTCTTCTGATTCTGGAATGATTCCTCAACTGAAATCCAGGTTTCCACTCTTCACTTCTGGTAATTCTCAAGAAAGTTCAGTTTGATTTCCTCTGGATCCTCCTTCATTTCACCATTAACTATCAACTTCCCCAATATGGTTAACCCTTCTATGTGCGCCATTCGCCATTTTATGGAAAAATTTGGTATTTTATCCTGTTCCTGTAGCAACAAACTCCTTGATTTTTACATCCATTAGTATGTAAGCCCTGAACATCAAATCTTCATCCTGGAGGATGTGATTTTCCTGCTTTCTGTCCAGCTGAATTGGCTGTGTAAGCAGCTCAGTTTCTCTGAGTTCCAAACTGCCATAGTTGTTTTTATTCCAATCTCAAAGCTTTTTCAGCTGCTGTAATTTTTTAGATAGGACAAGCAAGTCTGGTCTTCCAACATTCTGGAAAGACTCCCACCATTCTTTGACTTTTTCGTTGAAAGCCTCCATCTCCAGGCTCCAACCACCAATTTCGAATTTGAAATATGATCTCAACCTTTCCCAGTACCACGAAGAAGTTGTAAAAGGTACATGCTCTGAAAGAACTCTTGGTAAAGTCTCCTGCTTAATCATCCAAATTCGTCATTCCATTCATTTGAAAACAAGAATCTGTCTATTCTTGACGAGCACCCCTGATTGTCTTCAAACCATGTGAATTATCCTCTCACTTGTTGGGAATCAATTAGTTCTAGCTCATCTTTACTGTCAGAAAATTCACCCATTGAGCTTGTATGTCTTGTATTATTTTTTCTCTTGGAGCCATATAGTGTGGTATTGGAATCTCCACAAACAACCCAAGGATCTTCACAAATGCCTCTGATTGTTGCCATTTCACACCATATACCTCTTCTCATGACAATGGAGTGGAGCATACACACCAGTTAAGTGCAACGAAATTTTTTGAAGAATGCTCTGTAGCCGAATTGTGATGCAAAACTCCCCCTCTGCGAGCACCTCCCCTTGCCAACGTCTCTTGTCCCACATCACTAGAATACCCTCCTTAGAACCACAAGCTTCCAAGCATCCATAATCCACCCACTGATTAGCCCAAATCTGTCGAACCAACATTTCAGTTTCCTTTTCAATCTTTGTTTCTTGAAAACAATATCTGCCCCTTTTTTTTATCAGTCAATATCTTTTGTTGAAAATGGTAAAAGATACATCTCTAGTGATGCTTCTTCTTTAGTCCCACTAATTACTTTTGTTTGATTTGGTATTTGTGTTCCCATGCGCTGGTCCTAGAACTTGTAGAATGTAATTTGCAGTATATGGTGGCCAACTTGTTCAATTTAAGTTCTGCTTGATTGATCAAGAAGATAGGCTGCCCAAAGATGACAGGATGAGTTCCAAGAAAATTATACTTCCTTGTAATTATTGTGGATTTCGGATCCCAGTCTTTGGCAGATGGAATTTGTTTTCATCTAAAAGAGATACCTTCTCGGCTTTTTGGCTAAAAGCAAGTGATTTTTTTCATCTAAAATTGGAGGTGCTTGTTTGTGGGGTCAGTTCTGTGTCAAGTCCAGTATATGATGCCACAAACTTTAGGTTCTACGTCTGTCTCACCTTACATGCATGCCCAGAGATTACAATCTTTTTTTTTAACAAAGAAAGTTCTCTGTGAATATCACAGCATCTTCTTGCTACTGGTTTTTAGTATGCTTTTTGGCATGATTTGGTTGAAGTTCGAAAAAAAGAGTATTTGAGTTGAAACTGAAAGTATTTGAAAGTCGAACTTGTGTGTGGACATGAATTTCACTTGGAGAGAAACTTGAAGTCTTGTGAGTGGACCATTATTTCACTTGAAATCTAAGTGGCTCAGACTCTTCAATTTCGTTGCCACAACCGTGTCCACATGACGTGGGTGTGGGATCTGTACCCAATCTGGTCAATCGATTCTGGTTACTTTGACCAAAATCGACTGAGAAATTCCGAACAGATTCAATGATTTTTTATAATCAAAACAAAAGCTAAGGTGAATTTAAAGAAAATGGAATACTGTGTATATAGAAATTTCTATGTTACTCCTTTTTCTTTTATCTCCTTCCCAGATTCTTCTCTTGCTTAATATTTTCTCCTCAAGTTTTCCACATAATATCTCATAATCTAGGTTTCATAACTCTATTTTTAGATATTTGAATAAGTTTTAGCCGAATCCCCACACCCGTATCCGTACTTGGATCCGTATCCTCAAATCTTAAAATTTAGACCATGAAGGATCCGATCTCTAGATCCGCACCCGTATATGACACCCCCACCCGAGTCCAAGCAACTTAGCTTGAAATACTCTTTAAACCTGTTTTTCTAACTCCAAATTTTTTTATTTCAAGTTTGGAGTTGAAGTAATGGACTAGATTGTGAGGCAAATATCTATTTGAAATAATCTCCAAATATTATTTTCATTACTTCTCAAAAAAAGGTTCGAAGATCAAAATTACTTCTCCAAATATTAACATTATGTATCTTCTGGTCAGACTGCTGTTGTAACTACAAGACGTGTCCTGGAAAGATTGGCTGTCCACTATGTTTCACAACGCATGGCATGGAAGCTTCTAAAAGGTATTTTTTTTTTGGTCTGTAAGCTTAAATCTATAGTCCTTGCTGATTGACACTGAGGAAACCTAGCGTTTATCAATTTCTGCAGATGTTCCCATGTCAGCTGCACGCAAGGCGCAAAGGGGAATGTCTAGTGCGATCTATTTTTACAGTGTTACAAAAACAACATGCAGAGGTTTAACATTATCCGTTCAATACTCTTCTTCTCTTATGGTTCACCTAGACAAACCACAATTCTTGATTCTTCACCTCCACTTTATTTGATCAGGTCATTTTCTGGGAGTTTTGGCATCCTTGTTTGTGCAAGTTGGCATCGAGATGTGGCGATTTTTCAAATCTAAACAAGATGATGACACACTTGATAGATCAGAAAAAGTTCAGCTTCTAGGAAGGAAGATTTCCGTTGCTACTGTCAGATGTGGTGCATCTCTTGTTTTTGCTTCTATAGGGGCAGGGATAGGAGCAATGATGTTTCGCCCTACAACTGGCCAGTGGATTGGTGAGCTCACAATATGTTTTTCAGTAACTATAACGAACAGCATCTTTACTAGATTTAATCGTATCATAAATTTTCAGGATGCGCTGTTGGAGATGTGGCTGGACCAGTCATTGTAGCCTTTTGCTTTGACAAAGTTCTTCACATGGAACTGTGATGACTCTCATCTTGGTTATATATCAAGGTCAAAATTAATACAAGGGTAAGAAGTGGCAATTCAGTGCTTTTCTTTGACTTAGTTGGTTCCTTTAGCTCTAGAATAATATTTTTCATAGATACATTAACCAAATTAGGACACTACGAGTTCTTTTTTCGAATTTTATTCATGCTTTCTGGTTCATAACATCCTTCCCATGGATGGTCGTAGTTGATCTGGTGAATCTATTGGTTCTGCACTGAGGGATGATAATGCTAAATGCTCATCAATGGTTGAATTCTTTTGAAATTTTCTATTCCAATCAACGGCCTGGAACCATTATGGCAAGGAAAAGTTTGATTTAGAGGGGGAAGACGAGCAAAAAATTGGAACAAGTATCATTCCATTCGTATATCATTGTTCAGCCTCTTTTCCCTTTCCGTCTTTTCTTGCTTGTTCTCTGGTCTCGTTCTTTTCTCATCTTAGCGTTCCTTGCAAAATTCTTTTAACTTGCAGCAAATTCATGAATCATGATGCCTTAAAAGATATGTCCTCATGCTGGATTTGAGTAGTCTGATGCAAGCACTTTGCTCCTATATATTTCTGCAATTTTGTTTATACCTTCAAACAAAAACTTACCAGTTGAAGTCTTCCCACGAGGGTGACAATAAATTAAAAGGCTTTAAAAGCAAATGATAAATAAATTACAAGAAAGTCAAATGCACTTTTGCTTTTTCTTTTTTCTTTTTTTGGTTGAATGTATACAGTAAGCACGGCTGGATTTTATCTAAGGATCTTCTTGTTCCGATAGACTTGGCAAATGTCTGTTTAGGTCTATCACTGGTATTCAGTTTTTAGTCAGTACATTCTAACATCGGTTTTTTCTTTTTGATGTTTTATATAAAATTTATACAATTAAAAATACATAAAGATACTGTCAATAGTAAAATATTTAGCAATGTTTAGTACACAGAATTTGAAACAAAGAGAGTACTGTTATGAAATAAAAACGAGTATAAAGTAAATAATAAGAAAGGAGAAGAGGGAGAATCATTTTTTTTCCATATCTTGGGGTATGTAATCTAAAAAATATAAGATATCATTGAATGAGTGACAAAGACTTTTTTAAAAGTCTTCATGAACAATGCGACGGTTCACCTCAATAATTGGTTCAACTTAGCGAACACGTTGGCTAATAGCTTCATATCATTCATAGCATTTGCATGAACATGTAGATATGGAGTGAGTTATACATATCCAATAAGATCATTGGCATGTCCCTTTAGGTACTCTTGGAACAAGGATTAGAAAATACTACACACAACGAGCACAAAAATTAATATGCACAAAAATATCTTTCATAAATAATATCAATGAGGTCCAAAGAAATGTTTAGTAGGCATGATACACATATCAATACAATCTACACTCAGGACTTGTCATAAACAATAGTGAAAAAAATTAGCACAACACCCCGAAAGTCCATGACAACATATATAATATCTCAAAGGTATACTACAACATGTATAGGCTCCTAATATATTATGATGGCTGCCAATCATTTGATTGGGCTGAAATTTGAAATGGGTGCACTTGACGATATGAATCATTTGAAAAATAAGTGTATTCGTTCTGCAGCGGTATGTATATGCCTCTAACATATTAGAGTCAACATATATGCTCCTAGTGTGTGTGTGTACACACATGTGTATGTCCTTAACTTATTATGATAACGCATATGTCCCTAGTATATACATCACATCAACAAAAGAATGATACCAACGGCCCAATGCCATAGCATGCAGCCACGTCATACCATAAATCACTTATTTAAATAATTTTTAGTATTATTTTCAAAATAATTTATCTACAAATGATCAAATACCATCAATTCTGTCAAGCACATGCTTGTTTCGACACATGGATCAGGTAGACAAAACATCTTTTTAAGGCAGGTTTAAAAAGCAAGCATCAAAACATAAAGTCTCATCTATCTCGAATTCACGACTCAAATATCCTTTTCAATAAAGAACTATGATCTTGGACTTTCGGATCACCTGAAACTACAAAAAACATATTTAGAATCTACGCTGCCAATATATTAGGGGCATAAACCTGCTGTCATAACATATACACACACACACATACACACTAAGGGGCATACATGCATTACCGTAAATGTTAGGGGTATACCTATGATGTTATAATATGTTGGGGCCTTATATATGCTGTCGTAGTATACTTTTAGGGCATTTATAACGACCCTTCCGATCGTTATAACACCTTGACGACATAAATGTGAAAAAATTTAAAATACCAACCAAATCCATTCAAAAGGTTAGAAATCAACAAAAGAAAAAGTAGTGGAGTTGACCTATTGAATCATGACTATATCCGCTATTCTGGTATTAAAATTCGATAGAGATGAAATTAAGGTGGTTGATTATTTTTTAATTTCATTTTTTTGGACTCCTCAAGAATTTGTTAATATTTTCGATTAAATCTTCTTGTTACTAGATTTTCTATAGGAAAAATTATAGGAATAAATTGTTATTCCTTTCCTCTACAGAGAATCCTTTCTTCCAAGTCACACCATAAGATCCATTTATTATCTTTCTTTGATTTGAGATCAAAGATTAATTTCATCTATATTATATATTAATTTCTATCTATATTGTATTAAATAGATTATAGATTTTGATGTATATCTATCAGATTGTGGCTTCATGTACCAAATATTTAATATAGAACATTTTGGTATGAATGGTTTATCCGTTTGGGCATGGATGTTCTTATTTAGATATCTTATTCGGGCTACTGGATTTATGTTCTTAATTTCTTGGTGTGGATATTACCAGGAATTGATTGAAACTTTAGCATGGGCTCATGAACACACACCTTTGACCAATTTGATTCGCTGGAGAGATAAACCAGTTTTGCGAGTCTAAGTTATATCCTCAGATTAAGTGATGATGTGATTGACAAATCTAGAAGGGACTAAGTTAAAAATCAAGTGGACCCAGACATAGGGCTTCCATGACGGACTGATTCCTCTTTAACGAGACCGCTGCAGCAGGAGAAGTGGATCAGGACCCCGCAATTCTATCCAGGTTAGGATTTAAAAACCTATTTCCACTAGGTTTGGTGGATAAAAAGGCCCAAAAATAAAAGTTAGGATTTCTAACAAGGAAAGAAAATAAGGAGGCTAGAGAGGAAAAGGACATCACCATCTGCCACAACAATTCTCTACAAGAACCCAGAACTCAACGCAAGCACGCAACCCGTATTTTTTTTACGGCAACTTGGTACTCAGGTAGGTTATGGCTTACCCTTATGTTAGACTTTGATTAACGACTCGTATATTTATGTATGATTGATGTGTCGTTGATGAGTAAAACGGAAGTATCATGCTAATCACTACTAGTCAAATTATAGTCAATAATTAGTACGAGAGGGAAGTAACCAGGAAAAGATAAGAAAGAAGAGATAGAATTATGGTATTATGCAATCACGTGGGTACGAATAGACTTGAATTTAGATGGTTAGATTTCCATTTTAGGTGGAAAGATCTTAAGGTCTACTTCTAAAGGTATGCCCCCGAATACGGTGACTAGAGTATGGACATGGATGTTGGCGTTTTTGGATAGTTCATGCGTTCATGTTGGTTAATGAGGTAATGCTTCACTTGTGATGGTTCGTGTGTTTGTAGTTCTTGCATTACATGTTGAATTAATTGTTGCCCCTTGAGAAAGAAGGGTAATTTGACAGTAGAGTTTGGTTAATATGCATTTGTTTAGTAGATGAGCTGACTGCGAAGGACCCCTATAAGGGAAATCGAAGGGGAAAAGTTTGGTCGAAGTATTGCTTGTGTAGTATCGCTACAACAGTACTATAACTGCCATAGAGAGACCGTCGCCACGGCAGTAACCTCACCGGAGCGAGGCCCAATCCAACGAGCAGGCCAATTTACACTGCCCTCTGACTAATTCTGAGAATAGGGTGACGCCATGAATAATTGATTTCCTGAAATGGTCTTTGAGCAATGATTGTATTATAAATTATATTGATTAATTCTCGTTGTTGAATGTATTTGTGTTAAGTGAATTGAACTGTGATATACTGTTCCTGAAACTATGGGTGGAGTTCGTGGTAACCGATTGAGGGAAAGTAGAAACATGTTGAGATAAAAGAATGAGATTTCCTTATTCTGAGATGAGAGGCTCGCGTCCGAGGTGAGCATCCGGATGAGCGGATTAGTACGATCGAGCATGTGTGTGAGCACTTGGATATGAGTGGCTTATGTCTGAGGTAAGCATCCAGGCGCGAAGTATGGTATGAGTACATAAACAGGTATAAGATGATGTTCATATGACTGGTTGTACAAGAATATTACAAAGAGTTCATACGGCTGAGTGTACAGTACATGAATTTCTAGAGTCTCCTGCAGGTCATGACTAGAAGGCAGAAATAAGACCCTGTGGTATGTGCGTACAGTGATGTGACGGAGGCATATGCCTGGCACATCATCGATGATATGACTGTGAGACAGAGACCAGAACAAGTATGCATATGAGTGACAGACTTAGATATACAGGTGTTATACATGATATACCGATACGATTCGGGCAGGATGTGAGTGACACAACGATGAAATAATACATGATGATATGATACAGGTAAGGTACTGCACGACGCAGATTTGTATAAAATGGTACAATATGGAATAGTGGAGGTGCCGCTATATGCTTGTATCCTTATTTTTGGCAAATGTAACTCCAGTGATATGGTTTGATGTTTTCCTTGTTGAGTACTTGAGTTTGTTATTTGATGTTTGTAGTTAAATGCTTGTATAATGTGCTCACTGTGAGTTATAAGGGAATGCTCGCTTGGGTAGAATCTAAAATAGATTAGTTGAGCTATTTGTGTGTAATTAGTGCGAGTATAGGGTGATTTCGCTAAGGAATGTAGAGTTGGAGTTGTAAAAAGGTAACATGACTAATTTAATAGTGGCAGTGACTAACTTCCAGTATAGGTATAATATCGGGGAGTGGTTAAATGAGTAGGAAAAGAATTAAAAAGGGTTAGTTAATTAGTATCTGACGACGTGAACTGTAGAAGACACGAGGTAAACTGGTGGGTGGAATTAACTTAAATTGATTGGAGGGACAAAAACCCTATAGGTATCTTGCTTAGCGACTCGCTAAAACGAGGAATGAACAGCCGTATTGGGTTTGTGACAACGGAAGGTCAATCACTGTAGCAGACAGCTGCCAGGAAGATTTCAGAAACTCTTGCTTTTGAAGGCAATAACATCTATATCAGATACGATAAAAACGAATAGGTGATGCAAATGCAAGGAAATGACAGGATATAATAAGAAAGGAAAACATAGGGCTATTGTCATTCAGATGCCAAATAGGCACCCGTACAGTAAGCAGGAATGAAAAAGAGTATCCAAAAACATGAATCCCGTTAGCAACAACCACGGTAGCAGTTGTGGAACTACTGGGCCGGGAGAGGAGCGTGTTACACCCCGTAAAAGTTGGTGATTAGTAAGTGTACGTGTGGGTTTGTGGTAGATAAAGAGAGTACAATGTGTGTGGCAAAGCCTCGGAAGTCGGGTCGAGCGACGCCAGGCCGTATAGGGCCAGCATGACGCGCCAGCTGGCACGACATCGACCAATGCAGTGCCCCTGGACAACACGGCGCGCGGCCCCCTTGGCACACTGAGGGGCGCGACGCGCGCGCAGGTTTTATGGTGCCCCCCCCCCCCCCCGACACCGCCCTTAACCCTATATAAACCCTTTCCCCTTCATTTCAAACATTTCCTATATGTTAGTCACGGCTAGAGAAGGTAACCCACAAAGAATTCTATTAAATTTCATCCATCTAGGCTACGAAACGCCGTTCAAATTCAAATTAACTTCGGGTATCGAAGTTTAAGGTTGTAGGGAGCATTACTACGGAGTTATTTTCACGTAATTCGCCTGAAAAATTGTAACCTCACCGAGTTAAAGTTGTTAGAATTGCTCCAAACTGATTTCAATACGATCACAGGCCTCAAGTAAGCATTTCTCCCTTCTGAACTCCTGGAAAATTATACGTTTTCGGCCGTGTTTCGTTTAGTTGAAGTATAGTCAATATTAGTATTAACAGTTATCGTATTTGCCGAATTTAGTACTGAAACTAGTTTCATTCTCCCAGTAGTACGACTTCAATTAAGAAGAGCTGTTGAATATAATCTAATACTTGCTAGTTAAGCAGAAATCACCAATCCAGGTATGTTAAGGTGAATCCCTTCGGCAAGTTAGTTTCTTTAGTATCATAGCTTAATTTGAATCCCAGTAAGAATACCATAAGTATATTTATTATGATTAGCTGTTGTTATTAGTTGAGACCAGTATTTCATGTTTAGTTGGGATTGACTATGCCCTGTATAGCCTTCCATAACCTACCCCAGGGTTACTAGCTGTGTCGACTCCCGCGATGGGCTAGATGACGTCACTCCGAGGAGCGGTATGCCGTCTGTGAGGGACAAAGATGGGGTCCAAGGTCCTCATACAGTCCATTCCATGGCTGGACTACTCTTATGCCGTATCGGCATACCCAGTTGAGTTTGGTACCCGGGGTACAGACAGCAGGAGTCCACCGGACTCAGACACAACTATAGTTCAGGGGCCGAGCGGGCTCAGTTGCAAACCCAGGAGACTGGTAGGACGACTATAGTTATTAGATGACTCAGTATGACCTTGTTAGGGATATATAGATTGAAGTGTACCCACCAAGGCTTATGAGGGCCCCGAGTGGGTTGTTCTGTGCTGGTTGTACCTTTCGGCTTATGGGGGCCAGGTAAGGTTCTTGTTTGCACTACTTATTGGTAGATTAGACAGCAGGAAGGTAAGTATTCAGGTTATATTTTCATCACTTTCACTCAGTTACTTTTAGCTTATTTTAAGTTTTATTCAGTCAGTTTGAGTTATTACCTTACATATTCGGTACATATTGTATTGACGCGCATCCTTGGGGCGCTGTATTACTTGCCTGCAGGTGCGGATAGATGAAGAGCTGGTCCTTTTAGCCTTCAACCAGGATTTTCAAAAAAGTCGGCTCCTTTCCTCTAGAGCTTGTAGATAAAAGGTTTACTTCTTTTCATTGTACAGTTTTGGGTAGGCCGGGGCCCTTTCCCGACCATCATATTACTTCTAGAGGCTTGCAGATTGTTCCTATTTTCCTGTGGTTAGCTGTTGATGGTCGTGTGGGACCCATATGTGTTTTAGTTTTCTTGTTGGCCGTGTGGAGCCTTGTTTAGCTGTCAGTTAGCGGCTTTGTCGGCCATAATTTGGTTTAGAACTAGATTTATTTTACAGTCATAACTAGATATCATGATGGTCTTGTCGGCCCGCATAGGATTCCCTGTTATTTCTTGTTTTTGATTAGCTGTTTTTCTTTACAGGTGGCTATTAGGCCTTGTCGGCCCGAGGTTGTATTTACAGTCGAGATATAGCCCATTGTTTTCTTAATTTGAGGAGTAAGCCTGCACCAGGAGTGCACAGACCTAGTTAAGTCAGTTTAGATCCTTGTAAGGCTCTAGGTGTCAGTCATGCCTCCCAAGGTGGGGCGTGAAAAATTTGATATCAGAGAAGGTCGTATCTCAGGGAGTCTGCAAGCCGTGCTAAGTAGAGTCTTGTCTATGGATGTATTGTGCACCACATTCTATAGGCAGGAGGCTGCGAGGCATGATAGTATGGTTACTCTTCATTCTCTTCTAGTCATGCTATAGCGCTTTACAATATAGGGTTGAGTTCCTAAGCTTACCACATTCTTTTATTTATAGAGAAATGTCAGACCCGCGACATACCACGACCGCCAGGAGGCTAGATGCTGCAGCAGGAGAGGGCATTAGCAGGGTGCCCCCGTCAGAGCTAGCCCGACCATAGGGCAATGAGGAGCCTTCATCTCGGTCTCCCCAGCATTCTCCGCCACGCCAGGAGTTGTCCAGAGTGGTAGATATGTCGACACCACCTCCAACAGTTTCTATTCCGATGCCCTCGGACCAAGAGGTCAGGAGTTCTGTTTTCATGATAGCTCAGATGATGGCTGCATAGTGACAGCCAGTGGCACCCATGGTTGCTGAGTCTTCGGCAGGACTGGGCAGTTCGAGGGTCTGAGAGTTCCTAGCTCTGAGTCCCCCGCATTTCACAGGGACGCATCGAGACGAGGACCCTCAGGACTTCTTGGACCAGTTGCAGCGTATCTTTAGGGTAATGCATGCCACTCCTGCGAAGTCGGTTGAGTTGGCGGTATTTCGGCTACGGGACATAGCAATATTATGGTACGAGAGTTGGGTGAGGTCCCGTGGTAGAGATGTTCCCCCTCCGACTTGGTCTATCTTTTCGAAGGCCTTTTTGGACCATTATTTGCCGCGGGAAATCCAATAGGCTCGGGATGATAAATTCTTGCACTCGGAGCAGGGCTCAATGAATGTTCGAGAGTATACTATGATATTTGACTCCTTGACTCGATATGCACCAGCTTTCGTTGACACCATGCCATCCAGGATTCATGGGTTCATTATGGGGCTACTTCCAGAGTATGTGGAGACCTGTGTTACGACTACTCTGTGAGAGGACATGGATATCACCAGTATCCAGGCATTTGCTCAAGATATAGAAGGGATTAGGCAGCGACAGCGAAGGGTAGAAAGGGGAAGCCAGGAGCAACACCGCAGGGCTAGACCTAGTGATACTCAAGTAGAGTCTTGGGGCGGACCCAGGCCGCGACTATCAGACAAACCACCCAGACAACCACTTCCACAACAACAACAGAGTGGTAGATCTGGTCGTCGGGGGCAGTCAGGACCCAGCGAGAGTTCATGATCATTGGGTTCACAGCAGCAGAGAGGGTCAGAGCAGAGTAGACTCATTGTGCCACCTTGCCCTATTTGCAGTCGCCGTCATCTTGGAGCCTGTAGGTATGGTTCTACGGTGTGATACACTTGTGGACAAGAGGGTCACATGATGAGAGACTGTCCAGCCAGGGGTCAGAGTGGTCAGGACCGATCTTCAGCAGGGTCACGTGCCCCAGTATATCCAGCAGGGCGTAGACCCTCAAGTTTAGCCGGCAGAGGCCGGGGCAGATAAGGGGCATCCAGCTCAAGCACCAGTACGGATCACACTTATGCTTTACCGGCATCACCGAATGTTATGACAGGTATGTTGGACATTTTCTCTCATTCTGTTTATGTTTTGATAGACCCAGGTTCCAGTTTGTCTTATGTCATGCCATTAATGACTCGGAAGTTCAGTATCACGCCAGAATTGCTTCAAGCGACCCTTTTCAGTATCCACGCTTGTTGGCGATTCTATTATAGCTAAACAGATTTACCGAGGCTGTACAATAGAGGTTGTAGGTGGCCAAACTTTTGCATAGGTAGTGGAGCTAGACATGATTGATTTTGATACAATTATGGGTATGAATTGGCTAGCACCCTATTATGCCAATGTAGAATGTTGGACCAAGACAGTTCGGTTTCACTTTTACGAGGAGGTAACATGAGGGTGGAAAGGTAATATGGCTATGCCAAAAGGTAGGTTTATATCCTATCTTTAGGCAAAGAAATTGATAGAAAAAGGTTTTATTTATCACATTGTCAGAGTTCAGGATCTGCTAGCAGAACCCCCGACTCTTCAGTCCATCCCAGTAGTCAATGAATTTCCAAATGTCTTCCCAGATGAACTTCTCAGTATTCCCCCGGAATGAAAAATTGATTTCTCTATTGATCTACTACCAGGAACTTAGCCAATTTCTATTCCTCCGTACCGAATGAATCCTGCGGAGCTCAAAGAATTGAAAGAACAGTTGAAAGATCTGCTAGATAAGGGCTTCATCAGGCTGAGTACTTCACCATGGGGTGCGCCAGTCTTATTTTTGAGAAAGAAGGATGGCTCCCTCCGCATGTGTATAAACTACCGACAGTTGAATAAAGTCACCATCAAGAACAAGTATCCGCTTCCCAGAATAGATGATTTGTTTGACCAGTTACAGGGGGAAAAATACTTCTCAAAAATTGATTTAAGGTCTAGATATCACTAGGTTCGGGTTTGGGAGAGAGATATCTCGAAAACAGCCTTCAGGACCAGGTATTGCCATTTTGAATTCTTAGTCATGTCTTTCGAGTTGACGAATGCTCCGGCAATGTTTATGGACCTGCTGAACAATATTTTTCAGCCGTATCTGGACTTGTTTGTGATTGTGTTCATTGATGATATCTTGGTGTATTCCCATTCAAAAGCAGATCACCGAGATCATTTGCGAATAGTGCTCCAGATTCTCAGAGATCGTCACTTGTATGCGAAATTTTGTAAATGCGAGTTTTGGTTGAATTCGGTAGCCTTTTTGGGTCATGTTGTATCAGATGCTAGTATTCAGGTAGATTCACAGAAGATTGAGGCAGTAAAGACATGACCCAAGCCTACAACTCCAACTGAGGTACGTAGTTTCCTAGGGTTAGCTGGATATTACAAAAGGTTTGTGGAGGGGTTTTCTACCTTAGCAGCACCTATGACCAAGTTAACTAAAAAAATGGCTAAATTTCGTTGGACTGAGGCGTGTGAACGGAGTTTTCAAGAATAAAAATAGATTGACATCGGCACCAGTCCTAGCTTTTCCAGAAGGTTCAGAGGGTTATGCAGTATATTGTGATGCTTCAGGTGTCGAATTGGGGTGTGTCTTGATGCAACATGGTAAGGTAACTGCTTATGCTTCGAGACAGATGAGAAATTATGCAAAGAACTACCCTACCCATGACCTAGAGTTAGCCGTGGTGGTTCATGCCTTGAAAATCTGGAGACTTTACTTGTATGGGGTGCATGTGGACATCTTTACTGATCATAAGAGCCTCCAATGTATCTTTACACCGAAGGAATTGAATTTACTGCAGCGTCGCTGGTTAGAATTGCTAAAGGAATACGACGTGAATATTTTATATCATCCAGAGAAAGCTAATATCATGGAAGATGCCCTTATCCACAAATCCATGGGGAGTTTGGCATACCTAGAGTCAGAGCAACGGGAAATGGCTCGGGAGTTGCACCGGTTAGCTAGCTTAGCCGTCCGGGTAATAGATTTAGGTGACAATGGGGCGGTGATTCAGAATACAGCAGTATCATCCTTGGTAGTGGAGGTAAAAGAGCGACAGTATGAAGATCCTCAGTTAGCACAACTCAGAGATAAGGTACAACAGGAGGAAGTATCAGCTTTCGAGGTAATCAGAGACAGGATTTTAAGATGTAGAGGTCGTCTCTGCGTTCCAGATGTGGCAAAACTTCGCCAGCAGATCATAGTAGAGGTACATTACTCCCGTTTTTCTTTGCACCCAGGGTCAACAAAGATGTATCATGACATAAAAGAGATTAATGGTGACCGGTAATGAAGAAGAGTGTAGCAGAGTTTGTAGCGCAATGCCCTAATTTCCAGTAGGTGAAAGCAGAACATCAAAAATCCGGTGGATTGACACAGGAGATAGCAGTGCCCTTGTGAAAATGGGAGGTAGTTAATATGAATTTTGTGATAGGGTTACCCCGTACCAGACACAAATTTGATTCAATCTGGGTGACTATTGACAAATTGACGAAGTCAGTCCATTTTCTGCTAGTCAAGACCACTTTCTCAACTGAGGATTATGCCGAGCTTTACATCAGGGAAATAGTTAGATTACATGGTGTCCCAGTGTCTATTATTTCTGACAGAGGAGCATAATTCACAGCTAGGTTCTGGCAGTCTTTTCAAAGGGGTTTGGGAATACAAGTTAATCTGAGTACAACATTTCATCCTCAGACAGATGGACAGGCAGAACGTACAATTCAGACGCTCGAGGATATGTTACGGGTGTGTGTTCTAGGCTTTGGGGACATCTAGGATGAACATTTACCCCTTATCGAGTTCGCCTATAATAACAGTTATCATTTGACAATCCAGATGGTACCTTATGAATCCTTATACGAGCGGAAGTATAGATCCCCAGTTGGTTGGTTCGAAGTCGGAGAATTAGAGTTAATTGGACCAGACATGATCCATCAGTCAGAGGAGAAAGTGAAGCTCATTAGAGAACGCTTGTTGATAGCTCAAAGCCGCTAGAAATCTTACGCTGATATACGACGTAGGAACTTGGAGTTCAATGTAGACGACTGGGTGTTTCTAAAAGTTTCGCCAATGAAGGGCGTAATGAGGTTTGGCAAAAAGGGTAAGCTTAGCCCAAGGTTTATTGGGCGGTATTGAATACTATGGAGAATAGGCCAAGTGGCATACGAGCTAGATTTGCCTTCAGAGTTGGAATCCGTCCACCCGATCTTTCATGTATCAATGTTAAGGAAGTGTATAGGGGATCCGTCCTGAGTTGTGCTAGTTGAGGATGTCCAGATTGCTGAGGAGTTAGCCTGTGAAGAGATTCCAGTAGCCATATTCGATAGACAGGTTCGTAGGTTAAGGACTAAGGATGTTGCCTCTGTTAAGGTACTGTGGAGAAACAAGGATAGAATAAATGACTTGGGAAGTTGAGGATGACATAAAATCCTAATACCCTCATTTGTTCCAGGCTTAGTCTAAATTATGCAGTTAAGGTAAAAATGTTGATTTAATTGTTGTTTTATGCTTTATGTTGCATGTATTGTTTAGTTGATTACAATTTTGATGGTGAAAGACTTGTTGTGGTGTCATATGAGGCATTTGTATTGGACTTTTCTGCGTTTCAGAATTTTTGGATAATCCATATTACAGGGAAGACTCTGCCAAAATTTTTCCAGAGTAATCGTCCTAAAGGAGTTAAACTCCTGTAAATAAAGTAGACATTCGAGGACGAATGTTCCTAAGGGGTAGGATGTTACACCCCATAAAAGTTGGTGATTAGTAAGCATACGTGTGGGTTTGTGGTAGATAAAGAGAGTACATCGCGTGTGGCAAAGCCTCGGAAGTCGGGTCGAGCGAGGCTAGGCCGTATAGGGCCAGTACAATGTGCCAGCAGCCTTGACGCCCTCGGCAGTGCGGCGCGCTGGCCCCCTTGGCACACTGAGGGGCGCGGCGCGCAGGGTGTATGGCACTTTGGGCAGCGCGGGGCGCCCCCCCGCCACCGCCCTTAGCCCTATATAAGCCCTTTCCCCTTCATTTTAAACATTTCCCATATATTAGTCACGGCCAGAGAAGGTAACCCATGGAGAATTCTATTAAATTTCATTCGTTTACTCTACGAAACGCCATTCAAATTCAAATTAACTTCGGGTATCGAAGTTTAAAGCTGCAGTGAGCATTACTACGGAGTTATTTTCACGAAATTCTCCCGACAAATCATAACCTCGCTGAGCTAAAGTTGTTATAATTGTTCCAAACTGATTTCAATACGATCACAGGCTTCAAGTAAGCATTTCTCCCTTCTGAACTCTCGGGAAATTATATGTTTTTGGCCGTGTTTTGTTCAGTTGAAGTATAGTCAATCTTAGTATTAACAATTATCGTTTTTGCCGAATTTAGTACTGAAACTAGTTTCATTCTCCCAATAGTACGACTTCAATTGAGAAGAGCTGTTGAATATTATCTAATACTTGCTAGTTAAGCAGAAATCACCAATCTAGGTATGTTAAGGCGAATCGCTTCGGCAAGTCAGTTTCTTCCGTATCATAACTCAGTTTGAATCCCAATAAGAATACCATAAGTATATTTATTATGATTAGCTGTTGTTATTAGCTGAGACCAGTGTTCCATGTTTAGTTTGGGATTGACTATGCCCTGTATAGCCTTCCATAACCTACCTCAAGGTTACTAGATGTGTCGACGCCCGCGAGGGGCTAAATGACATCGCTCCCAGGAGCGGTATGCCGTCCGTGAGGGACGAAGATGGGCCCCGAGGTCCTCATACAGTCCATTCCATAGCTGAACTACTCTTATGCCATATCGACACACCCCGTCGAGTTCGGTACCCGGGGTACAGACAACAGGAGTCCACCGGACTCAGACACAGCTATAGTTCAGGGGCCGAGCAGGCTTAGTTGCAAATCCAGGGGACTGGTAGGATGACTATAGTTATTAGATGACTCAGTATGACCTTGTTATGTGTATATAGATTGAAGTGTATCCACCAGGGCTTGTGGGGGCCCTGAGTGGGTTGTTCTATGCTGGTTGTACCTTCCGACTTATAGGGGTCAGGTAAGTTTCTTGATTTCACTACATATTGGTAGATTAGACAGCATGAAGGTAAGTATTCAGGTTATATTTCCATCACTTTCACTCAGTTACTTTCAGCTTATTTTAAGTTTTATTTAGTCAATTTCAGTTATTGCCTTACATATTCGGTACATATTGTACTGACGCCCATCCTTGGGGCGCTGCATTACTTGCCTGCAGGTGCGGATAGACGAAGAACTGGTCCCTCTTATCCTTCATCCATGATTTTTAGAAAAGTCGGCTCCTTTCCTCTAGAGCTTGTAGATAGAAGGTTTACTTCTTTTCATTGTACAGTTTTGGGTAGGCCGGGGCCCTATCCCGACCATAATATTACTCCTAGAGGCTTGCAGATTGTTCCTATTTTCCTGTGGTTAGCTATTGATGGCCGTGTGGGGCCTTGTTTAGCTTTCAGTTAGCGGCCTTGTCGGCCATAGTTTGGTTTAGCACTGGATTTACTTTACATTCATAAATAGATATCATGGTGGTCTTGTCATCCCGCATAAGATTCCCTGTTATTGCTTGTTTCTGATTAGCTATTTTGCTTTACAGGTGGCTATAAGGCCTTGTCGGCCGGAGGTTGTATTTACAGTCAAGATATAACCCATTGTTTTCTTGATTTGAGAAGTAAGCCTGCACCAAGACTGCAACGGCCTAGTTAAGTTAGTTCAAATCCTAGTAGGGCACTAGGTGTCAGTAAAGCCTCCCAAGGTGGGGCGTGACATAGCAGAGAGCCACTGACTGTAAGGAGAGGACAATCTCTTGTTCCTGCTCTTCTTTCTTCGCTTCGGGGATAGAGGTCCTATGATAGGTAACAGAAGGCACAAGCAAGTTGACCGAAGGGGACCGTGCTTGTACTACTCCACCAAGGAGTTGTTCTTACGAGAAGCAAGGAATGTCGTGAATGGTGGGAGGTTGATTTTGGGCAGAATTATATGCCCAAGTGATACTCAAATGTTTCATTTCGTCTTTGTTATCTATCGTTATTTGTGCATTCTCATGTGATTTGTAGTTAAAACGTGAATTTATATTAACCAACATGATTAGTGTTGTTTTACAGGTAAAATGGAATTTTGGGAAGCTAAGATACATGTTGGTAAAAATCGGGAATGGACTTGGAAGCAAGGAGTGGAAAGGTCAAGGAAGAGCAGCAAAAATAAGGGCTCCGCGATGGAGCCGTGTCACGCTGCCATCACGGAGGCATTTTTCCTCGGTTGATTTAATTTTGGCCATTTCCAGTGAAGCCTCGCGTTACCTCCGTGACACAGAGGCAATGCCACGCGATGCAAGCCGTGGAACGTTGAGTACAATTACCTGGGACATCAATTTCCAGTGTAGGTGCGCGATAGCACCGTGGCACGTTGGCCAGGCTCCACGATGCAGGCCGTGGCACGCCATGGTTAAAATTCTGAGGAGCCTAATTCCAGAGAGGGTCCGCGATACCCCCATGGCACGGAGGGAGTGCTCCGCGATACACTCCGTGCCACGTTGCTTTGTATTCCGGAAAAAATTCTCAATAGTATAAATAGCACACTTAGGTTTTATTTTAAAGAATTCTGACTGGGTTAAGCAAGAACGTGGGTTACAGGCAGTTGAGGGGACGGAAATTCTAGGGTTCTTCTCTATCTCTTTCTCTTTTATATCAATTGTTTGTATGAATTCTACTCATTTGATGATGTTAAATCCACAAATAAGTGGCTAATTCACTTCTTGCTGAGGTTAAGAACAATTGTAGTGGAACGTAGTTGTTGATCATATTAGTTTTCATATTTTCTTCAATGGTTGTTCTATTAATTCTTGTTCTTACTGCATTAATTTTTGGCCAATGTTAATGTATATCTAAAAAATTCAATTTTGATTTTGAAAAGGAAAGAAATTGGAAAGATGTGAATTGGCAGTATATGATCTCTTCTTAGTTTGGGAAAATTGAGAATTGATTTACATTCAGAATAGAAATATATCTGAAAGTCTTATTAGTCAATTAAGGAATCATTTTTTTATGGCTAGAACATGAAATTCTTTTATCACAGAAATGTAGATTGAAGGTTCATGATTCTTAAGTTGGATAGGAGACGAAAGTTCCAATCCATAGGCAATAATTCTTGACTAGCAACCGAAGGAAAGATTAGCTGAACTGTATCGATAAATTAATTCCCTGCATGTTCGTTTTAACCTCAGCATGCTCATTACTATAGTTCAGACTCACTTTATAATTTTTCTTTAGATTCCTATTAATTAGTAACCCAAACTCTCAAAATCTTATTCATTTGGTTGTCTGCATTCTTAAAGATATAGTTTATTAACACTTAAGTCAATTAGTACCGTAGCTCAGTCCCTGTGGGATCGATACTTGGCTTTAGTTAAGCTACTTTACTAGTTGTTCGACCACGTGCACTTGCGTGTAGTCACCACAGAAGCCGAACAAGTTTTTGGCGCCGTTGCCGGGGACTGGCAATTGGTAAAATTGTTTTCTTAGTGTTAGTTTACAATTTCTATATAAGTGCTGACAACTTGATCTTAGCCTGTCTTTTGAAGATATTGAATTCTGTTGAACACTGGCAAGAGACAAGGAGTTGGTGGATTCATACATAGAGCCGGAAAGACAATTTCATCGTCAAAGAAGGGAAGCTCTAGAGAAAAAGCTACAGTTGCTCAGACTGACAATCCTGGAGCAACAACAGAATCCACCACTTGTAAGGGCAGTGTTAGTGCCTGAGGAAATGGCAGCTAGGCCGGTTCGCAAAGTGGCAATCCCAGATGCTAACAATGTTACATCAAGTATTCGCAGACTAGAGCCAGGAGGGAGGTTTGAGCTTAAACAGAACATGGTGCAATTGCTGCACACCAGCGGGAAATTCACAGGTCTCCCTCACGAACATCCACAACAACATCTCCAAAATTTTTTGGAGATAAGTGACACTTACATCCCCGTTGGAGTATCATCCGATTACGTAAGGCTTACATTATTCCCATTTTCATTATTGGGGGAATCAAAGAGGTGGTTGGAAGCTGAACCACCTAACTCTATCACCACGTGGGATGATCTTGCAAGAAAGTTTTTGATAAGATTCTTTCCATCCGGGAAAACAACAAGACTTAGAAGTCAGATTCTATGTTTTAAACAAAGAGAGGGGGAGAATCTTTATCAAGCTTGGGAAAGGTTCAAATCATTGCTAAGGTATTGTCCTCACCATCACTAGTCCAATGATGTGCTGGTACATACTTTAATAGAGGGTTTGGAACCCCACACAAAAATTTTGCTAGACTCAACAGCTGGGGGACAAGCATTAGAAAAGACTTATGAGGAGCTGTATACTTTGTTAAATTGTATTTCGCAGGGAAATCCAGAGTGGAATGCAGACTCTTCTAGAGGAGGAACAAGGAAAGAGGTAGGAGTCTTTGAAGTGGATGGTTTTGCAGCTATCGCTGCACAGATAGCTGCATTGCAAAATCAACTCAACACCCACTTCAGCAATATGAGCTTGAATCAACCTCAAGCCCCAGTTAATGTAGTGCAGCAGATTTGGTGCGAAGTATGCGGTAGTAATGAACACTCAACTGAGTGTTGTGGTGCAAATCCAGATTCAGTGAACTTTGTTGGGAATGTACAGAGAAATAATCACCAGCAGTATGGCAACAACTACAACTCGAATTGGAGGAATCATCTGAATTTCTCTTGGGGTAGTAACAGCCATCAAGGGCAGAGTTCGAATCAGGGCGTGCAGAGAAATCAAGGGGGGCAGCAGAACTATCAGTCTCAATACAGAGGCAACAACGCACCTCCTCCACCACCAACCAGCATTGAGGAAATGTTTAAAACAATGTTAGCTAACCAAGCTCAAATGCAGGCTGATTATGTGAAATTGGCAGCAGACATAAAAAACAACCAGTTAGCTACAAAGGCGTTGGAGTACCAGTTTGGACAACTAGCTGGAGCTCAAAACACTAGGCCAAGAGGAGGACTACCGAGTGAAACTGACCCGAATCCCAAGAAGGTTAATGCAGTGACCACAAGGAGTGGTTTACAACTAAGGAGTGGGAACCAGAAAGACCACCTCAGCAGTCAGGAGCAGTGGAGAAAGATAGGGAACATGATGATGAGAGGGGGAAGGAGAAGGCAGCTGAAGCAGAAAGACCACCATCCCTGTTCTCTCAAAGATTAAAGAAACACAAGGAGGAAGCTTGTTTCAAAAAGTTCATGGAGGTGTTTAAACAGGTACACATTAATTTACCTTTGATTGATGTTTTGCAGGGAGTGCCTAAATATGCAAAGTATATCAAGGACATCGTAGCTAACAAAAGCAGATTTACGGAGTATGCTACGGTGGCACTTACTGAGGAGTGCACTTCCCAGATAAAGAACAGGTTGCCAACAAAGCTCAAGGACCCTGGGAGCTTTACAATTCAGATAACAATTGGGCAAAGTATCCGAGTTCGCGGATTATGCGATTTGGGAGTGAGCATTTGTCGCGCCCCATTTTTCCTCGTGGAAAGCAGGATACAACAAGTGACGTCTCTTAAGGGTTTATGAATTTGAAGAGTCGCCACCTAACAAATTAAAGTGTGTTAGGACACCGTTCTAAGTTAAAGGTCCATTTTTGTTACCTAGGTCACCAGAGTTGGGCAACGACTTTAATTACCTCAAAAGGAAGGTGTTAGGCACCTTTCGAGGTCCACAAATGTGGTTCCCGGTCGGATTCATTAAATGGGGGAATTAGCTAAATGACCAATTAAAATTGATTTTAACTTGTACTTAAACTAAATTAATAAAGGAATAAATAATCAAATAGATAATTAACTTTAGACAAGCAAGAAGAACGAAATTTGGGCAAAATAAAATCTAAAAGTAGTTTATCTTGTTTTACTTTTTGTTAACAATAAATACAATAATTGTGGTAAATAAAGCAAGTAAAACATAAATAACAAAACAAAACATTTTTATTAAAATCGACATAACAAATAAATAAATAAATATTTATTTTAATTATGGGGCCGAACCTCATAGAGGCGCCAACGTATCCCTTAAGGGAATCAGGCCGAATGTAGTTCTACCTTCAGAAATGTTTGACCTAATGGGATCACCCCGTGCAACTTAAATAATACTTCGCAATCGTTTAGATTGCTCGTATTATTCAGCGAACACAGACTATCATATCTCACTACCCGCCTAGTTAATTATTTGTTAATCCTACAACGCTTCTAGGTGAAGAAAACTAACGGCCAAACATTTGCCTACCCGTCCCCAACTTACCGTCCAGGATGCATTGGATAACTAATTGGGAAATATTGGGTCAAAAATATAAAAAAATCCTTGGGGGGCTGTTAAAGGGTGATTAACGCCAAATAATCAAACATAAAATGATAAACACATAGGGACTTCACATAGCCTCAAGTCCTGTGAGCATGATCTCTAAACATGTGTAAATAAATCCTATGAACATGATTTCTAATGCAAAAATCATCAAATTTAAATATTCAACACATAATACACATTCTTGGACGAAAATATAATTTAAACAGATCAATACATAATCCAATATGCATGGTATTTAGATTGCAATTAGAAGCATCTTATATGAACAAAACATTTAACACTTATACATTTTTATTTAAATTATCAAATTGATTTAAGAAAAATAAAGCGAGATCTAATAAGGGGTAATTTAGTGGCGAATTTATAGATAACATAAGACATAGAGACATTGTTTTTGGTTCCTATAGGAATAATGTCTAGTAGAAATAATTTGATAAATGTTAATCCTATAGGCATGATTTCTAATAAAAATAATTAGATTCATATTATTCCTATAGGCATGATTTCTAACAATATGTATGTATCAATCTATATGCATGCTTTCTATTTGAAATTTGCCTAATTAAGTATCAAGAAGAACAAATAATAAATAACATGCAAACCCCGCCCCCAATAAACCCCTTTTTACTATCATGAGCCTTTATTACAATTATTACAAAATTGAAGAAATAAAATAACTAACTAATACAACATATATAAAAACAATCTATTAACGAAAATCTACAGTTTCCCTTTGCCCTGGCAACTCTTCCTCTCTAAATTAGTAGTAACCTGCTTAACAAATAATACAAAAAATATACCCATACAAAACACATATTTGGGCCTTCATAAGTTGCAACTTGTTAAAATTTCACGAAATATTCATGTGCACAAATTTGAGTTATAAAATTCAAGCACATATTATGAGATCTTAATTATACAAAAAATGTTTGAAAAGTCCCTAACTATTATAACATGATGCGAGTACGAATTTTCATCTCATATTATCAAAGGAGGTATAGAGAAATACTAACCAGTTAACTAGTAAAAGATAAAGTAGCAAACAACAATTTCAAAAGACTTTTCGAATAGTGTTAATGTTGAATTGGGATGGAAGACTATGATTTTAGAAGGAAAAGAGCAATATTTTGAAATAAAATATTATAGTCTATAAAAGTCTTCCACCGAATGACCAGAAGGGAGGATACCCCTTTATATAGCTAAACCAAAACAGAGTATCTAAGGGAGAGGATATCATAAATTAATTTCAAATAGCTTCTTACCATATGCAAAATAAGTTAATTGATTAAATCAGGAAAGAAAAAAAAATTACCGTAATTGCAAGTATTAAAATAAGGAAAGGATTAATCAAATCACAAGAGATGAGAACATTAAATGCTGAATTACAATAATCTACTCTAAAAAAAGAAATAATAATAATAATTCATCACAACTTACCATGCACAGTGATTTGTTAAAAATGTACCACGTTATGGAAGGAAAGAAACTTAACCGAATCTTCAAAGGAAAGAATCCTCTTAATTAGCACAATCAAGTTAAAAATATATAAAAATTAATAAAATACAAAATTGACTAATAAAATAAATGAATAAATAAATAAATAAAAATCAGTTGACGATAATCTTGCCTTAAACAAAAACAGTAGTCATTCAACATAAATAAATAAGTAAATAACTAATGAATTATCAAAATTATATATATAGCACAATTGCATTGACTGAGCAAGAAAGGTAAGAATTTTCAATCAATCACCGTGAAATATTAAATATAAAAGAGATAATATTATGAATCATGCTCTAAAGAGAAATAAATCAAAGTTGTAATTATACAAGTACCACAGAGAAATCAAAATATTCATATATTATCACAAACAGATTTTGCAAAGGAACCAATAATTCACGGCTATTTTAAACTATCCTAAAAAACTAGAATTGATTTTATATACCACATCTCAATATAATTTGAGAGATATGCAACTATTAATTATATATAAATGAAACAAAGGAAGGACAATATATATATATATATATATATATATATATATGAATGAAATAGAAAGGCAAACAACATATATTACTTATATATATATATATATTATACTATATTATATATATTACTATATTATATATATATATTATGTAAATATCTATTATATATATTATATATTTATTATATATCATTATACACAAATGAATCTGTCACACCCCGCCTTGGGGGGTATGACTGGCACTTGGTGCCCTACTAGGACCTGAACTGCTGGACTGCTGAGCCTGAGCACATCTGGTACCTGGCTGGCTCTAACTCAAATTCAGGGAAACAACGGGCTATATGACGACTGTAAACACAGCCTCCAGCCAACAGGCCTATAGCCACCTGCACCTGGAAAACAGCTAACCAGAAAGATACTACTACAGGGGAACCTATGCGGGCCGACAAGGCCACCATACTGTCTAGTTCTCTGTAACTCAACAAAAACATGCTAAATAATTACGTGACCAACAAGGTCACCACTACTGACTGGTTATGGCCACACACGGCCAACAGGAACAGAAATAACAAATAACTATAACAAGCTGCACGGCCTCACACGACCGGCTCGACTGACCACAGGGAAATATATACAGACTGCAAGCCTCTAAGAATACTGATAAGATGGTCGGGACAGGGCCCCGACCTACCCATGCTGTACAACAAAAGAAAAGGGATAAACCTCTAGCTATCTAGCTCCGGATGACTGGAGCTGATGACCCTGTGAGCTGACTGGAATCACGAGGTATCGGCCCCTCGTCTATGAGTACCTGTAGGCAAGTAATGCAGCGCCCAACTGGGCGTCAGTACCGCTGGTATTGAGTATGTAAAGTAATAACTGAAAGAAATATCTGAAAACAACAACACAACTGATGAAGCTGAAATAAGAAGGAATAGACTAACTGGTTGAAAATGTGAAGCTATGCCTGCTCTTAACTATACTGGAAGGAGTAGGAGTCATACCTGGAGATGTATCGTTCTACTGTCGATCTACTCGTATCTAGTGTAACATGGCATAACATAACATAACATAGTATAACATAGCACACACAAACCTTACCCGGCCCCCATAAGCCGGGAGGTACAACCAACACGCAATCTATACCCCTACCCTGGTCGTCCCATCTCCTATAATAACTATAAGCATCCTGCCGGTCCTCTGGGTATGCACTTGGGCTCGCTGAGCCCCTGACTATAACTGTACCTGAGTCCGGAGGACTCCTGAATCAACACCCGGGCGTATCCGCTCGACAGGGATGTATATGGGCCGACCAAGGCACAATATGGGGAAAACTGGCATCCCATCTTTGTCCCCTGGGGGACGGCATGCCACTCCGTAGAGCGACGTATCCTCGTCCACTGGCGGATGAGTCGATACAGATATCAACCCTGGGGCGGTCATGGATTCTAGGTAAACCAACCCCAAGACAATGCAATGGTCTCAACTAGTAATACTACCTGCATATATCACATGCTGAAGCTAATAATTATAATGTATTTGTGTCTACTGTATGCTGAACTAGTGATAGTGATATGTATGTACTTAATTCATGTTGAGACTGATAATAGTGTATATGTACAAATATAATCTTCTGCCATACTGTACTGAGTCTAATGCTGAACAAGATATAGTTTTTCTGCTGAAAACCATGCTGTATACTGAGTTTCTATAGTAACATGATTTACTATCTCTAAAATGCTTCCTAAACTTTATTTTAACCTATCATTCTACTTCTGAGATGCCTTACAGATATTACATTGTTTTACTGGGTTTCAACTGAATACGATAATATCCTAACATTATGTACTACATCACATACTGAGCATGCTGTGCAGTTCCTAACACTTGTATTAGAATCTATATCGTGCTATCAAGTTTCGTGCTAATTATAACCTGATGCTTCTAATATCGTACCAACATTTGTAACAAACATAATACATGACTTCTGAACATTCTACTGGCCTTTAAATTACTTTACTATACCGAGATTACTAACTTGCCGAGGAAACTAGCTTTACATACCTTCACTTCTGATTTCCCGACTAACTGGCATAGCTTGGTCAGTATCTCAGCTATTCCTCCAAACTGCATTCATATATATATATATATCAATCAGTACTAAATACAACTTTTTCTGAGGAACGACATCACTTTTGATATAATTATAGCCTAAACTTAGGCCTATCGAAAGAGGGTCAAAAACTCGCTATTTTTCAGAAGTCCAGAAGGGAGAAATACTCACTTCACCACTAGAAACACATAGACACTAGTTTGTAACAATTCCACTTACCTTAGTCCGGTAGCTTGACGATTCGTCAGCCATATTTCACGAAACTAAATCCGTAGGAATGCTCTCTGCAGCTAAATACCTCGGTATTCGAAGTTAATTTAGGTTTGGACTGCGTCTGGCAGCGTAATCGGACGAAATTATATTACCCTCTTCGTTCTATTTCCTTTCTCTGGTTGTTCTCTCTGTTTTCTGGAAATTTTATAAGGATGATATGATTTAAAACCGAAGTGGGGCTTTATATACTTGGGCCTGCGCAAGGCCAACGTGTCACAGAGCCAACGCGGAGGCTCCACCTCCGTGACACGTTGCCATCACGGAGGGGCTTTGCCTCGGCTCCTTCCGCGATGGTTCGACAGGTTTCTCGTCCGATCCTTTTTCCGGGCCTTTCTTTAGCACGTATGGCCTTCAAATATGCTTAACCAACGTGCGAATAGGTCATCTAGGTGCCGGGAATCCTACGGGGTATAACATTCTCCCCCCTTAAGAACATTCGTCCTCGAATGTAAACTTCTATTTAGAGGACTTCTCAACTTACTCTCTAGAAAAATTTCAGCAGAGTTTCCCCTGTAATATGGACTATAACAAAAAAACCTGAAATGCAGAAAAGTCCAACACAGGTACTGCACGCAATACTTTAAAATTCACTGGATAGCTAAGTATCAATCTTTCTCATTTATGCATATTCAACCATAAGGTACTACATAAGTAATAATACGGACATACCTGTCGCCTGACTAGGCCTGGAATAGGTGAGGATATCTAGCTTTCATATCTTCTTAAGTGTTATGCCCAGTAGGATTCCCGGCACCTAGATGACCTATTCGCACGTTGGTTAAGCATATTTGAAGGCCATACGTGCTAAAGAAAGGCCCGGAAAAAAGATCGGATGAGAAACCTGTTGAACCATCGCGGAAGGAGCCGAGGCAGAGCCCCTCCGCGATGGCAACGTGTCACGGAGGTGGAGCCTGCGCGTTGGCTCCGTGACACGTTGGCCTTGTGCAGGCCCAAGTATATAAAGCCCCACTTCGGTTTTAAATCATATCATCCTTATAAAATTTCCAGAAAATAGAGAGGAAAAGTCAGAGGAAAGAAAAGAACGATGAGGGTAATATATTTTCGTCCGATTACGCTGCTAAACGTAGTCCAAACCCAAATTAACCTCAGGTACCGAGGTATTTAGCAGCAGAGAGCATTCCTACGGATTTAGTTTCACGAAATACGGCCGACGAATCATCGAGCTACCGGACTAAGATAAGTGGAATTGCTCCAAACTAGTGTCTATGTGTTCCTAGCTGTGAAGTGAATATTTCTCCCTTCTGGACTTCTGAAAAATAGCGAGTTTTCGACCGTCTTTCGATAAGCCTAAGTTTAGGCTATAATTATATCGAAAGTGATGTCGTCCTTCAGAATAAAGTTGTATTTAGTACTGATTGATATATATATGAATGCAGTTGGGAGGAATAGCTGAAATACTGACCAAGCTACGCCAGTTAGTCGGGAAATCAGAAGTGAAGGTATGTAAAGCTAGTTTCCTCGGCAAGTTAGTAATCTCGGTATAGAAAAGTAATTTAAAGGCCAGTAGAATGTTCAGAAGTCATGTGTTATGTTTATTACGAATGTTGATACAATATTAGAAGCATCATGTTATATTTAGCGCGGAACTTGCTAGCACGATGTAGATTCTAATACAAGTGTTAGGAACTGCACAGCATGCTCAGTATGTGATGTAGTACAAAATGTTAGGATACTATCGTATTCAGTTGAAACCCAGTAAAGCAATGTAATATCTGTAAGGCATCTCAGAAGTAGAATGATAGGTTAAAATGAAGTTTAGGAAGCATGTTAGAAATAGTAAACCATGTTACCATAGAGACTCAGTATACAACATGGTTTTCAACAGAAAGACTATATCTTGTTCAGCATTAGACTCAGTACAGTATGGCAGAAGATTATATTTATACATATATACTATTATCAGTTTCAGCATGTATTAAATACATACATATCACTATCACTAGTTCAGCATATAGTAGACACAGATACATTATAATTATTAGCTTCAGCATGTGATATACGCAGATAGTATTACTAGTTGAGACCATTGCATTGTCTTGGGGTTGGTTTACCTAGCATCCATGACCGCCCCAGGATTGATAGTTGTATCGACTCGTCCTCCAGAGGACGAGGATACGTCGCTCTACGGAGTGGCATGCCGTCCCACAGGGGATGAAGATGGGATGCCAGTTTTCCCCATATTGTGCCTTGGTCGGCCCTTATACACCCCTGTCGAGCGGATACGCCCGGGTGTTGATTCAGGAGTCCTCCGGACTTAGGTACAGTTATAGTCAGGGGCTCAGCGAGCCCAAGTGCATACCCAGGGGACCGGCAGGATGCTTATAGTTATTATAGGAGATGGGACGACTGGGGTAGGGGTATAGATTGTGTGTTGTTTGTACCTCCCGGCTTATGGGGGCCGGGTAAGGTTTGTGTGTGCTATGTTATGCTGGGTAAGGTTTGTGTGTGCTATGTTATGCTATGTTATATTATGCCATGTTACACTAGATACGAGTAGATCGATAGTAGAACGATAGATCTCCAGGTATGACTCCTACTCCTTTCAGTACAAGTTAAGAGCAGGCATAGCTTTATGTTTTCAGTCGGTTAAGTCTATTCCTTCCTATTTTAGTTTCATCAGTTGCATTGTTGTTTCCAGATATTTCTTTTAGTTATTGCTTTACATACTCAGTATCAGTGGTACTGACGCCCGTTTGGGGCGCTGCATTACTTGCCTGCAGGTACTCATAGACGAGGGGTCGATACCTCGTGATTCCAGCCAGCTCACAAGGTCATCAGCTCCAGTCATCCGGAGCTAGATAGCTAGAGGTTTATCCATTTTCTTTTGCTGTACAGCATGGGTAGGCCGGGGCCCTGTCCCGACTATCTTATCAGTATTCTTAGAGGCTTGCAGCCTGTATATATTTCCCTGTGGTCAGATGAGCCAGTCGTGTGAGGCCGTGCAGTTGTATTGCTGTTAGTACTTCTGTTCCTTTTATGTTGGCCGTGTGGGGCCATAGCTTGACAGTAGTGGTGACCTTGCCAGTCACGTAGCTTTACAATATTTCATTGTTGAGTTACAGATAACTAGACAACATGGTGGCCTTGTCGGCCCGCATAGGCTCCCCCATATTGTTATGTTCTGGTTAATTGTCAGTATAGGCAGGTGGCTATAGCCCTAGTCGGCCGGAGGCTGTATTTACAGCCGTTATATAGCCCGTTGTTTCCTTGAATCTGAGTTAGAGCCAGCCAGGCACCAGATGTGCTCAGGCTCAGTAGTCTAGCAGTTTAGATCCTAGTAGGGCACCAGGTGCCAGTCATACCCCCCAAGGCGGGGTGTGACAAACTTGGTATCAGAGCAGGTTGTATCCCAGGGAGTCTGCAAGCCGTGCTAAGTAGAGTCTTGTCTATGGATGTGTTGTGCACCACATACTATAGGCAGGAGGCTGCGAGGCATAATAGGATGGTTACCCTTCTTTCATACTCAGTCGTGCCATAGCACAGTACAGTACAGGGTTGGTCCTTTTAAACTTATCATATTCTTTGAATACAGATACAAGTCAGACCAGCGAAATCCTATCCCAGGCAGAATATCAGATATAGCAACAGGAGAGAACATCAGCCAGTTACAAGGCATCTACAGCAGCAGAAGGAGGTAACAGGGACCTCCCAATGTTATCTTTTTATTGGTACCATCCCCAGTATATGTCAATAACTTCAGAATAGGAAGTCATAAGCGTAACGTATAAATGAGTCGATTTATTTGTTAGATATATATATAAGACCTGATTAAGATAGTAGACAATATTAGATTATCAGATAAGTGTGAGAAAGAGAGGGAAATGTAGGATTCCCACCTCCATTCCTTCAGATGTGGTACAGTTCCATGTCTTCGTTTCGTTGCGGTAAGAAAAAGTCATTCCTACCCCTTAGTTTTGATCTCGGTGTAGCAAAGGGCATAAGGATTGAGACGATGTTGCCCAAAACAGGCAGTAAGTGAAAGGTGGATTGGTTGATTCCAGAAAGTGTTAGAAAGAGTAAGGAGCCCTTATGATTATGTAAGTAGTGCAGACCCTCACGGTAATAAGTCAGAAGAGCAAGTAAGACTACTAGCTTGCTCGAAGTGGGTGTAGGAGATCCGTCAATGATGGACTCCTAGTAAGAGTCAAGTTCAAGTCAGGAAAGGGTTGAATCCGCCGTGGCATGCTAACGACGGCAGGGTATGTCTGCAAGATAATAGTTATAATCTTAGCTGTGATATCAAAAGATAGGGAGATTATATGAATAAGATGGGTCCGACTGCAAGTCAGAAGAAGTATAGGTTGGAACTTGACTGGCAACCTTACTGACAGTGTAAGGCAGGTACCTTGAACCCCATAGCCCAGTTTAAGGAAGATGAAGGTGAAGAGCATGAATACTAGGTTTTGAGGGGAAATCAGAATCACCTCTAGATTGATAGAACACCGTGAATTAAGGACTAAACCTTAGATGAACAGCTAGGAGACAGTAAGGTTGTAGTTTAGAATGTTGCGGTATGTCCGCCCAAGGAGAAGGTAAGAGGGTACCGAACCAGAGACTCCAATCTAGTGTGGCCCAGAGACAAGGTCCAACAGACAGTCACAGGCTTTAATATAATGCCAAGTAAGGCCACAAGGTTCGGATGTTGACCCCACGTTGTAAGAGTGGCGAAATTTCAAATAGCAGATCAAAGCTAAAGTGCCTGTGTGTGTTGCTTCCGGAATGGGATGAAAAAAAAAACCCCATGAAATGATATGAGAGGATATGAGATATCATTAGACCGTAGGAGCGGTATATCATGTGCAGTATGAAATTTAGTAAGGCATGTTAGAGATTATGTATCACCACAAAATTCAGTATGTAATGTACATAGTAGTTGATATATATATATCTACAGATGATAGATATGACGTAAATAGTTGGCAATGGGGGTTACAGTCACACAGATTTTGGTTAGCTGCTAGGAAATATATACAGATCGTACTGCAGGACCCCTCACCAAAAGAGAGGGTGGCACGTTAAGTGGTCGTGCATCGTTTTCCCAGCCTTGTAGGTGAGAGTCGGCCTTAGTCAACCTAGCAGCTATTATGCGGAACAACCCGCAAGTCAGCCGACTGTCTCAGTCAGACAAACCTGTGGGTACCCTAAGAAAGAGTCCATATCAGTAGTCAGTGACGGACTAGTACTTCAGCTGGTTTTCGTAAGGTATCCAGATACAGAGCCCTAACAGAAGGCCAGTCTTTACAGAATGGCTCATAAGACCGAGAATTTCCAAGAACAGTAATATAAATCCAAGGGGGGTACGAATAAGGCGTAAGAAATTGGTAGTGCTCTGCTAGCACAGTGTTTACTAAGACAAGGAGATCGGTAGGTTCCCTATGAAGATCCAGGGACGGATCGCCTGAGAATAGGTTGGACTAAGCACAACATCACAATTGTTCAATTAGGAGGACAAAACAGTTAGCTGTCCACAACCCCAAAGTTATACATGAGCTACAGATGTCCGAGTAGGACATGTAGAGCATCGTTAGACTACTGCAGCATTCGGATCATCTAACCCAACTATTTAGTTAGTCGAGGTTATTCAGCCAGACTATTAGAGATCATGATCATTGCCAGGATCCTCTGATCAGATACGGGCACATGGTGTGCAGATAGTCGTTCAGGTTACCTTAGCAACAAGTAGCCTTAGCATGCGGCTAGAAGATCAGATAAGCTCTAGCTATACCGGTAGATTACTTGTCAGATTCTCTGGTATAATAAACTAGTATGATCGTCGGTTATATGTCAGTTTTTCTAAATGTGAATTTTGGCTGAGTTCAGTAGTCTTTTTGGTCACATTGTGTCGGAGGCTGGTGTACAGGTAGATACACAAAAAATCAAAGCAGTGAAGACATAGCCCAAACCTACCACTCCGATCGAAGTACGCAATCCCTGCAGTTAGCCGGGTACTACAGAGGGTTTGTGGAAGGATTTTCCACCTTAGCGGCACTTCTGACTAAATTGACATAGAAGGCAGCAAAGTTCCAGCAGACTGAGGCGTGTGAGCAGAACTTCCAGGAGTTAAAAGCCAAGTTAACATCAGCTCCAGTGTTAGTATCGCCAGAAGGTACAGAGGGTTGATGCAGTATGGTAAAGTAATAGCTTATGCTTTCAGGCAGTTGAAGAAACGTGAAAAGAATTATCTTACCCATGAATTGGAGTTAGCTGCAGTAGTTTATGCCTTAAAGAGTGAATATTTTGTATCACCCAGGAAGGGCTAATGTGGTAGCAGATGCTCTCAGTCGTAAGTCCATGGGGAGCTTGGCACATTTACAGCCCGAGTAGCGGGAATTGGTTAGGGAGATACATCAGTTAGCTAGCCTAGCCGTTCATGTAGCAGAAACAGAGGACGGTAGTACAGTAATACAGAACACCGCCGAGTCATCATTAGTTGTGGAAGTGAAAGAACGGCAATATGAGGATCCTGACCTGATCCAGCTCAAAGACAGAATCCAGCAGGGTAAAGCGCCAGATTTTCAGGTAACTGAGGGAGAAGTGTTGTTATGTAAAGGTCGCCTATGTGTTCCAGATGTTGCAGGGCTCCGCCAGCAGATTATGAATGAGGTACATTACGCCCGTTATTCTCTTCACCCCGGTGCGACCAAAATGTACCATGATATCAAGGAAAACTACTGGTGGCCAGGTATGAAAAGAGAAATTGCTGAATTTGTAGCCCAGTGTCCTAACTGCCAACAGGTGAAAGCAGAACATCAGAAACCAGGCGGTTTAACTCAGGATATAGCTGTACCTCTCTGGAAATAGGATGCAGTGAATATGGATTTTATAGCAGGATTACCCCGTACTAAACACAGACATGACTCTATATGGGTGATAGTTGACAGATTGACAAAATCAGCTCATTTCCTGCCAGTAAGAGCTACCTTCTCGGTTGAAGATTATGCGGAGTTGTATATCCGAGAGATAGTCAGATTACATGGAGTACCAGTATCCATTATTTCAGATAGAGAAGCACAGTTTACAGCTAGATTGTGGCAGTCGTTTCAGAGAGGTCTGGGAACACAGATTAATTTGAGCACAGCATTCCATCCTCAGACAGATGGGCAGGCTGAACGCACAATTCAGACGCTCGAAGATATGTTGTGAGCGTGTGTGCTGGATTTCGGTGGTAGCTGGGATGAGCATTTGCCGTTAACTGAATTTTCCTACAATAATAGCTATCATTCAGCCATCCAGATGGCGCCTTTCGAGGCATTATACGGGCGAAAATGCAGATCACCGATTGGTTGGTTTGAAATAGGAGAATCAGCGTTGGTTGGCCCAGACATTATTCAGCAGTCAGAGGAAAAGGTAAAGCTTATCCGAGAACGCTTATTGACTGAACAGAGCCGCCAAAAATCATATGCAGATGTGCGACGCAGAGATTTGGAGTATGATGTGAATGACTGGGGTATTCCTGAAAGTATCTCCGATGAAAGGGGTAATGAGATTCGGTAAGAAAGGTAAGCTTAGCCCGATGTTTGTTGGGCCTTATCAGATTCGTCGAAGGATAGGCCGAGTAGCATATGAGTTGAACTTGCCTCCAAAACTAGAATCCGTTCATCCGGTCTTCCATTTATCTATGCTGAGGAAATGCATAGGAGACCCGTCCAGAGCAGTCCCAGTCCAGGATATCCAGGTTACAGAAAAGCTGGCCTATGAAGAGGTTCCAGTAGCTATCTTAGACAGACAGATTCGCAGATTGAGGACTAAAGATATTGCGTCTGTCAAGGTATTATGGCGTAACAGGAACCGAGAGGAGATGACGTGGGAAGCTGAAGAAGATATGAAAGCTAGATATCCACACCTATTCCAGGCCTAGTTAGGCGACAGGTATGTCCGTATTATTACTTATGTAGTACCTTATGGCTGTTTATGTACAAATGAGAAGATTGATGTTTAGCTATCCAGTGAATCTTAAAGTATTGCGTGCAGTACCTGTGTTGGACTTTTCTGCATTTCAGGTTTTTGCTATAGTCCATATTACAGGGGAAACTTTGCCGAAATTTTCCTAGATAGTAAGTTGAGAAGTCCTCTAAATAGAAGTTTACATTCGAGGATGAATGTTCATAAGGGGGGGAGAATGTTATGCCCCGTAGGATTCCTGGCACCTAGATGACCTATTCGTACGTTGGTTAAGCATATTTGAAGGCCATACGTGCTAAAGAAAGGCCCAGGAAAAAGATCAGATGAGAAATCTGTCGAACCATCGCGGAAGGAGCCGAGGCAAAGCCCCTCCGCGATGGCAACGTGTCACGGAGGTGGAGCCTCCGCGTTGGCTCCGTGACACGTTGGCCTTGTGCAGGCCCAAGTATATAAAGCCCCACTTCGGTTTGAAATCATATCATCCTTATAAAATTTCCAGAAAACAGAGAGGAAAAGTCAGAGGAAAGAAAAGAACAAAGAGGGTAATATATTTTCGTCCGATTACTCTGCTAAACATAGTACAAACCCAAATTAACCTCAGGTACCGAGGTATTTAGCAGCAGAGAGCATTCCTACGGATTTAGTTTCACGAAATACGGCCGACGAATCATCGAGCTACCGGACTAAGGTAAGTGGAATTGCTCCAAACTAGTGTCTATGTGTTCCTAGCTGTGAAGTGAATATTTCTCCCTTCTGGACTTCTGAAAAATAGCGAGTTTTCGACCGTCTTTTGATAAGCCTAAGTTTAGGCTATAATTATATCGAAAGTGATGTCGTCCTTCAGAATAAAGTTGTATTTAGTACTGATTGATATATATATGAATGCAGTTGGGAGGAATAGCTGAAATACTGACCAAGCTACGCCAGTTAGTCGGGAAATCAGAAGTGAAGGTATGTAAAGCTAGTTTCCTCGGCAAGTTAGTAATCTCGGTATAGAAAAGTAATTTAAAGGCCAGTAGAATGTTCAGAAGTCATGTGTTATGTTTATTACGAATGTTGATACAATATTAGAAGCATCATGTTATATTTAACGCAAAACTTGCAAGCACGATGTTGATTCTAATACAAGTGTTAGGAACTGCACAGCATGCTCAGTATGTGATGTAGTACAGAATGTTAGGATACTATCGTATTCAGTTGAAACCCAGTAAAGCAATGTAATATCTGTAAGGCATCTCAGAAGTAGAATGATAGGTTAAAATGAAGTTTAGGAAGCATGTTAGAAATAGTAAACCATGTTACCATAGAGACTCAGTATACAACATGGTTTTCAGCAGAAAGACTATATCTTGTTCAGCATTATACTCAGTACAGTATGGCAGAAGATTATATTTATACATATACACTATTATCAGTTTCAACATGTATTAAATACATACATATCACTATCACTAGTTCAGCATACAGTAGACACAGATACATTATAATTATTAGCTTCAACATGTGATATACGCAGATAGTATTACTAGTTGAGACCATTGCATTGTCTTGGGGTTGGTTTACCTAGCATCCATGACCGCCCCAGGGTTGATAGCTGTATCGACTCATCCGCCAGAGGACGAGGATATGTCGCTCTACGGAGTGGCATGCCGTCCCACAGGGGACGAAGATGGGATGCCAGTTTTCCCCATATTGTGCCTTGGTCGGCCCTTATACACCCCTGTCGAGCGGATACGCCCGGGTGTTGATTCAGGAGTCCTCCGGACTCAGGTACAGTTATAGTCAGGGGCTCAGCGAGCCCAAGTGCATACCCAGGGGACCGGCAAGATGCTTATAGTTATTATAGGAGATGGGACGACCGACGTAGGGGTATAGATTGCGTGTTGTTTGTACCTCCCAGCTTATGGGGGCCGGGTAAGGTTTGTGTGTGCTATGTTATGCTATGTTATATTATGCCATGTTACACTAGATATGAGTAGATCGACAGTAGAACGATACATCTCCAGGTATGACTCCTACTCCTTTCAGTACAAGTTAAGAGCAGGCATAGCTTTATGTTTTCAGTCAGTTAAGTCTATTCCTTCCTATTTCAGTTTCATCAGTTGCATTGTTGTTTCCAGATATTTCTTTCAGTTATTGCTTTACATACTCAGTACCAGTGGTACTGACGCCCGTTTGGGGCTCTGCATTACTTGCCTGCAGGTACTCATAGACGAGGGGCCGATACCTCGTGATTCCAGCCAGCTCACAGGGTCATCAGCTCCAGTCATCCGGAGCTAGATAGCTAGAGGTTTATCCATTTTCTTTTGTTGTACAACATGGGTAGGCCGGGGCCCTGTCCCGACCATCTTATCAGTATTCTTAGAGGCTTGCAACCTGTATATATTTCCCTGTGGTCAGATGAGCTGGTCGTGTGAGGCCGTGCAGTTGTATAGCTGTTAGTACTTCTGTTCCTTTTATGTTGGCCGTGTGGGGCCATAGCTTGACAGTAGTGGTGACCTTGCCGGTCACGTAGCTTTCCAATATTTCATTGTTGAGTTACAGATAACTAGACAGCATGGTGGCCTTGTCGGCTTGCATAGGCTCCCCCATATTGTTATGCTCTGGTTAGCTGTCAGTACAGGCAGGTGGCTATAGGCCTAGTCGGCCGGAGGCTGTATTTACAGCTGTGATATAGCCGGTTGTTTCCTTGAATCTGAGTTAGAGCCAGCCAGGCACCAGATGTGCTCAGGCTCAGTAGTCTAGCAGTTCAGATCCTAGTAGGGCACCAGGTGCCAGTCATACCCCCCAAGGCGGGGTGTGACATTCAGCTTCCCACGTCATCTCCTCACGGTTCCTGTTATGCCACAATACTTTGACAGACGCAATATCTTTAGTCCTCAACCTGCGAATCTGTCTGTCTAAGATAGCTACTGGAACCTCTTCATATGCTAACTCTTCTGTGACCTGGACATCCTGAACTGGAACAACCGTGGAAGGGTCTCCTATGAACTTCCTCAACATAGATACATGGAATACTGGGTGAACAGATGCTATCTTCGGAGGCAAGTTCAATTCGTATGCAACTTGGCCTATTCTTCACCGAATCTGATATGGCCGAACGAATCTCGGGCTAAGCTTGCCTTTCTTGCCAAATCTCATCACCCCTTTCATCGGAGACACTTTCAGATATACCCAGTCATTTACCGCATATCTGCATAAGATTTCTGCACCGCATATCTGCATAAGATTTCTAGCGGCTCTAAGTAGTCAGTAGGCGTTCTCTGATAAGCTTTACCTTCTCCTCTGACTGTTGAATGATGTCTGGCCTAATCAACGCTGATTCCCTGTCACACCCCGCCTTGGGGGGTATGACTGGCACCTGGTGCCCTACTGGGACCTGAACTGCTGGACTGCTAAGCCTGGGCACCTCTGGTGCCTGGCTGGCTCTAACTCATATTTCTGGAAACAAAGGGCTATATAACGGCTGTAAACACAGCCCCCGGCCCATTGGCCTATAGCCTCCTGTACCTATACTAACAGCTGACCAGAAACACATCAATTCAGGGAAACCTATGCAGGCCGACAAGGCCACCATGCTGTCTAGTTATCTGTAATTTAATCATGAAGTACAAAAAAGCTACGTGACCAGCAAGGTCACCACTACTGGCAACCTATGGCCCCACACGGCCATCATAATAGAAAGAAAGAGTTCTAACAGCTATACAACTGCACGACCTCACACGACCGGCTCATCTGACCACAGGGAATATATACAGACTGCAAGCCTCTAGGAATAGCAATAGAACTGATCGGGACAGGGCCCCGACCTACCCGTACTATACAACAAAAAGGAACTGAAATACACCTCTGAAATTCAGCCTCCGGAAGATAGGAGCTGAATACCCGATCGCTGACAGGAATCACGTAGTCTCGCCTGCTCGTCTATGAGTACCTGCAGGCAAGTAATGCAGCGCCCCACCGGGTGTCAGTACCGCTGGTACTGAGTATGTAAAGCAATAACTGAAAGCAAAGTCTGGAAACAACAAAGTAACTGATAAACTGAAGTAGGAGGGATTAGATTAACTGCCTGATACTGTAAGTCATACCTTTTCTCATTTACACTGGAAAGAAATAGAAGTCATACCTGGAGACGTATCCCTCCACTACTGATCTACTTGTGTCTAACATAACATGGCATAACATGAAATAGCATAACATGGCACACACAAACCTTACCCGGCCCCCATAAGCCGGGAGGTACAACCAGCACAGAATCTACACCCCTACCCCGGTCATCCCATCTCTTATAATAGCTGTAAGCATCCTGCCGGTCCCCTGGGTATGCACTTGGGCTCGCTGAGCCCCTGACTATAACTGTACCTGAGTCCGGAGGACTCTTGAATCAACACCCGGGCGTATCCGCTCGACGGGGGTGTATAAAAGCCGACCAAGGGAAAATATGGGGAAACTGGCATCCCATCTTCGTCCCCTGGGGGACGGCATGCCACTCCATAGAGCGACGTATCCTCGTCCTCTGGCGGACGAGTCGATACAGCTATTAACCCTGGGGCGGTCACGGATTCTAGGTAGTCCAACCCCAAACAACACAACGGTCTCAACTAGCAATACAATACTGTCTGCATATCTCACATGCTGAGGCTAATAGGGGTAAGGTATCGTATATACTACATACCGAGCTAATGATAGCAATCTGTACGTATATAATACATGCTGAAACTGGTAAGTATATATATGTGAATATAGTCTCCTGCCAGACTGTACTGGGGCAAATGCTATACAAGATAGTGTTTCTGTTGAAAATTATGCTGTTTACTAAGTTTCGGTATTAACACGATTTACTATTTCTAACATGCGTTCTAAACTTTATTTTAGCCTGCCAATCTATTTCTGAAGTGCTTTACGGATATTGCCTCACTTTACGGGGTTTCAACTAAATACAATAATATCTTAACATGTCATATTACGTCACATACTGAGCATGCTGAGCGGTTTCTAACACTTGTGCTGGAATCTATATCGTACTAGTAAGTCTTACGCAAGTTGTAATTTGATGCTTCTAATACTGTATCAATATTCACAATAAATGTAATACTTAACTTCTGAACATTTTTCTGGTCGGTAAATTACTAGACTGCACTGATATTACTTAACTTGCCGAGGGAACGAGCTTTACATACCTTATCCTTGAACTATTCGTCCGTCGGACGAGGCTCGGCCGGTACTTCAACTATTTCCTCCCAACTGCATTCATAAATACGTCAATTAATACTAAATACAGCTTTATTATAAAGAGCAACGTTACTTTCGATATAGTTTATAGCCTAAACTTAGGCTTATCGAAAGACGGTCGAAAACTCGCTATTTTTCAGCGGTCCAGAAGGGAGAAATATTCACTTCACAGCTAGGAACACATAGACACTAATTTAGAGCAATTCCACTTACCTTAGCTCGGTGGCTCGACGATTCGTCGGCCGTATTTTACGAAACTAAATCCGTAGGAATGCTCTCTGCTGCTAAATACTTCGGTATCTGGGATTAATTTGAGTTTGGGCAGCGTTTAGCAGCGTAATCGGACGAAAATATATATTCCCTCTTCGGCTTCCTCTGTTTTGCTGCGTTTTCTGGAAATTAAATGAATGATTAATGAATTTCAACCGAAGTGGGGCTTATATACTTGGGCCTGAACCTGGGCAACGTGTCACGGAGCCATCGCGGAGGCCTCACCTCCGTGACACGCTGCCATCGCGGAGGGGTTCTGCCTCGGCTCCTCCCGCGATGGTTTGACGGGTTTCTCGTCCGATTTTTTTCCCGGCCTTTCTCTAGCACGTATGGCCTTCTAATATGCTTAACCAACATGCGAATAGGTCGTCTAGGTGCCGGGAATTCTATGGGGTATAACATTCTCCACCCCCTTAAGAACATTCGTCCTCGAATGTACACTGTTATCTAGAGGACTACTTACTTTACTTTCTAGAAAAATTTCGGCAGAGTTTCCCCTGTAATATGGACTATAGCAAAAACCTGAAATGGAGAAAAGTCCAACACAGGCACTGCACACAATATTCTAGGATCCACTGGATAACTAGATATCAATCTTTCTTTATCATTTACAAACATACAACCATAAGGCACTGTATAAGTAATAATACGGACATACCTGTCGCCTGACTAGGCCTGAGATAGGTGAGGATATCTGGTCCTCATATCTTCCCCCGCTTCCCAAGTCATCTCCTCTCAGTTCCTGTTACGCCTCAATACCTTGATAGACGTAATATCTTTAGTCCTCAATCTGCGAATCTGTCTGTTTAAGATAGTTATTGGAACCTCTTCATAGGCCAGCTTTTTCGTAACCTGGATATTCTGGACTGGGACTGCTCTGGACGGGTCTCCTATGCATTTCCTCAGCATAGATACATGAAAGACCGGATGAACGGATTCTAATTCTGGAGGCAAATTCAACTCATATGCTACTCGGCCTGTCCTTCAACGAATCCGACAAGGCCCAACAAACCTCGGCTGAGCTTACCTTTCTTGGCAGACCTCACTACCTCTTTCATTGGGGATACTTCAGAAATACCCAGTCATACACATCAAACTTTAATTTTCTGCGCCGCACATCTACATATGATTTCTGGCGGCCCTATGTAGTCAGTAAGCATTCTTCGGATAAGCTTTACCTTTTCCTTTGACTGCTGAACAATGTCTGGGCCAACCAACACTGATTCTCCGATTTCAAACACCGTTCGGCGAGCTGCATTTTTGCTCGTATAATGCCTCAAAAGGCGCCATCTGAATAGCTGAATGGTAGCTGTTATTATAAGCAAATTCAATTAACGAAAGATGTTCATCCCAGCTACCCCCAAAATCTAACACACACGCTCGTAGCATATCTTCGAGCGTCTGAATTGTACGTTCAGCTTGCCCATCTGTTTGAGGATGGAACGCTGTGCTCAAGTTAATCTGCATTCCCAAACCTTTCTGAAATGACTGCCAAAATCTAGCTGTGAATTGCGCTCCTCTATCTGAAATGATGGATACCGACACTCCATGCAATCTAACTATTTCTCTGATATATAATTTGGCATAATCCTCAGCTGAGAAGGTAGCCCTTACTGGCAGGAAATGAGCTGATTTTGTCAGTCTGTCAACTATTACCCAAATAGAATCATTTCTGCGTCTAGTACGGGGTAACCCTGTTACAAAATCCATGTTTATCGCTTCCCATTTCCACATAGGTACCGTTATCTCTTGCGTCAAACCACCCGGTTTCTGGTTCTCGGCTTTCACCTGCTGACAATTAGAACATCTAGATACAAATTCAGCTATCTCAGCTTTCATACCTGGCCACCAGTAGATGTCTCTGATGTCGTGGTACATTTTCGTCGCCCCTGGATGAAGGGAATAGCGAGCATAGTGTACCTCGTGCATAATTTACCCACGAAGTCCTGAGACATTCGGGACACAGAGGCGGCCCTTACAACGTAGCACATCATCCTCGGTTATCTGAAAATCTGGCTCCTTACCTTTCTGAATTCTATCTCTGAGCTGGAATAAATCGGGATCTTCGTACTGTCGCCCTTTTACCTCTGTAACTAATGATGACCCCGCAGAATTCTGAATTACTGCTCCATTATTTCCTGTTTCCATTATTCGAACGGCTAGACCAGCTAACTGATGAATTTCTTTAGCTAACTTCTGTTTCTCAGGTCGCAAATACGCCAAACTCTCCATTGACTTATGGCTCAGGGCATCTGCTACAACATTAGCTTTTCCGGGGTGGTATAGAATATTCACATCATAATCTTTTAACAGCTCTAACCAGCGGCGTTGCCGCAGATTCAACTCCCTCTGAGTGAAAATGTACTGTAAGCTCTTATGATATGTGTAAATATAAACATGGACGCCGTACAGATAATGCCTCCACATCTTCAAGGCATGAATTACTGCGGCCAATTCCAGGTCATGGGTAGGGTAATTCTTTTTGTGTTTCCTCAGCTGTCTGGAAGCATATGCAATTACTCTACCATGCTGCATCAACACACAACCTAACCCGACACCTGACGCGTCACAATAAACTGAATAACCTTCTGTGCCTTCCGATAATGCCAACACTGGAGCGGAGGTTAATCTGACTTTTAACTCTTAGAAGTTCTGCTCACACGCCTCAGCCTACTGGAACTTTACGGCCTTCTGTGTCAATTTAGTCAGAGGTGCTGCTAAGGTGGAAAATCCTTCCACAAACCCTCTGTAATACCCGGCTAGCCGCAGGGATTGCATACTTCGATCGGAGTTGTAGGTCTAGGCTATGTCTTCACTGTTTTGATTTTTCTGTGTATCTATCTGCACACCAGCCTCCGACACAATGTGACCAAAAAGGCTACTAAACTCAACTAAAATTCACATTTACAAAAATCGACATATAACTGACAGTCATACTGGTTTATTATACCGGAGGATCTGACAAGTAGGCTACCGGTATAACTAGAGCTTATCTGGCCTTCTGGCCGCATGCTAAGGCTACTTGTTGCTAAAGTAACCTTGAACGACCGTCTGCGCACCTTGTGCCTTTATCTGATCAGAGGATCCTGATATTGATCATGACCTCTGACGATCTGGCTGCTAACCTTAAATAACTGAATAATCGGGTTGAATGACCCGAATGTGGCTGTAGTCTAACAATGCTCTAACTGTTCTACTTGAGTGCTTATAGTTCATGCATAACCGCAGACTTGTGGGCATCTAATTGCTCTGTTATTTTGCTTAACCACTGTAAGGCTGGACTTAATTAAACTTACTCCCAGGCGATCAATCTCTGGATCTTCACGGGGAGTCTACTGATCCCCTGGTCTTAATAAACACTATGCTAGCAGGGTACTATCAATTTCTTACGCCTTATGTGTATCCACTTGGATTTATACTGCTATTCTGGGGAATTCTCGGTCTTATGAACTATTCTGTAAATACTGGCCTTCTGCTAGGGCTCTGTATCTAAATATCTTACAAAAACCAGCTGAATTACTAGTCTGTCGCTGACTACTGATGTGGACCCTTCCCTGGGGTACCCACGAGTATTCTGGCTGGAACGGCCGGCTGGCTTATGGGGTGTACCACATAATAACTGCTAGGTTGGTTAAGGCCGACTCTCACCTACAAGGCTGGGGAAAATGACGTACGACCACTTAACATACTAGAACAATTTGGCATTGCTAATCTCTGAAATTTGCCTATTCGGCCTCTAATCCTGGTTCTAGCACATGCACTACTGTTACCGATCTTCAGGGATGCCTCCCTGCTAATGCAGGCGCCAGCTGGTCGGTAGACCGTCTAACTGCACCCTTATCATCTAGCCATCTGTTTTAGGCCATTAACTCTGGTAAGCTCCTAGAGCCTAGATCTGACAACAACACATAAATCTATTAACCTAATAACTGAAAACTGAGATAGTTTCTATGACTTCATACGTAATTCACACTTAATCCGCCCTTTCTCTTCTTCTTTTCTTTCTTTCTTCTCCCTCTTTCTTCTTTTTTTTTTTGGCAAGGGGGGGTGTCCTGCAATGCAATTTGCATTTGCTTTCTATTACTAATCAGCATATGTGATTGTAGCCCTTATAGGCAGCCACTCACAGCATATCTATTATCTGTGTATATATATATATCGCTAGTTACGTACAATATGTACTGAATTCTGCGGTAATACATAATCTCTGACATGCTCTGCTGAGTCTCATGCCGTACATGATACACCGCTTCTACAGCCTAATACTATCTCTTGTCCTGACTTATCATTTCATTGCATTGTCACCCCATTCTGAAAGTAACAAACATAAACACTCTAATTATTGTCTGCTGTTTGAAAGTCCTCCACTCTCGCGATGTGGGGTCGATGTTCGAATCTTGTAGCCTTACTAGGCATATATTGAGAGCCCATAACTGTCTGCTGGGCCTTATCTCTAGGCTACACTAGATTAGAATTGCTGTATCGGTAGCTTCTTAACTTTTCCATAGCGGACATACTGCGGTATTCTGAACCGCAATCCTACTGTCAGCCCGAGGCTTAATCCTTAATTTGATATTTTATCAATCCGGGGGTAATTCTAATTTCCCCACAAGATCTGGCATTCCTGCTTCTTTCCCTCATCTTGCTTAAGTTGAACTCTGGGGTTCAAGGTACCTGCTCTTCATTGTTAACAAGATTGTTGGTCCTGTATCAGTTCATACTTCCCCTGACTTGCAGTCAGACCTATCTGATTCACATGATCCCTCACCCTTTTGACATCACAACTGGATCATAACCACAATCTTACAGGTATGTCTTTGTCTTGCTATCTGTTAGCATATGTGGCGGACTTAGCCTTTTTCTGACCCGAACTTGACTATTACCCAACATTTATCACTAATAAGTCTTTTACCCCTGCTTCGGGTAAGCTAACGGTCTTACTTTCTCTACTGGCTTAAAGGCTTATTGTCATAAGGGTCTGCACAACTTACGTAGTCCTAGGGGCTCTTTACATTTTCTAATACTTACTAGGATCAATCAGCCCATCTTTACTTACCGCTGGATTTGGCAACCCTATCTCAAGTCTTATGCCCCTTTACTATACTGGCATCAAAATCAGGAGGTAGGAATAGCCCTTTTCTTATTGCAACAAATAAAAGCATTTAACTGTACCATATCCAAAAAGATGTATTTGGGATTCCTGCATTTCCCTCTCTTTCTTATACTTACCTGGTGGTCTGACCTTGTCTGTAATCTTAATTAGATCTTATATGACTAATAAATAAATCAACTCATATGCACATTACATTCCTGACTTCCTATTCTAACGTTATTGACATATACTGGGGATGATACCAATAAAAGAGATAACATTGGGAGGTCCCTGTTACCTCCTCCTGCTGCTGTAGTTACCCTGTAACTGGCTAATGCCTTCTCCTGTTGTCATATCTGATCTTCTGCCTGTAGTAGGGTAATGCTGATCTACCTTTGTATCTGTAATCAAAGAATACAGTAAGTTTTTTTAGGGACTCAACCCTATACTGTACTGCTCTAAAGCACGACTGACTGAGAAGGAAGAGTAACCATCCTATCATGCCTCGTAGCCTCCTGCCTATAGTATGTGGTGCACAACACATCCATAGACAAGCCTCTACTTAGCACGGCTTGCAGACTCCCTGGGATACGACCTGCTCTGATACCAAGTTTGTCACACCCCGCCTTGGGGGGTATGACTGGCACCTGGTGCCCTACTAGGACCTGAACTGCTAGACTGCTGAGCCTGAGCACATGTGGTACCTGGCTGGCTCTAACTCAGATTAGGGGAAACAACGGGCTATATGACGGCTGTAAACACGGCCTCCGGCCAACAGGCCTATAGTTCATAAATACATCAATTAATACTAAATACAGCTTTATTATAAAGAGCAACGTTACTTTCGATATAGTTTATAGCCTAAACTTAGGTTTATCGAAAGACGGTCGAAAACTCGCTATTTTTCAGTGGTCCAGAAGGGAGAAATATTCACTTCACAGCTAGGAACACATAGACACTAATTTAGAGCAATTCGACTTACCTTAGCTCGGTGGCTCGACGATTCGTCGGCCGTATTTTACGAAACTGAATCCGTAGGAATGCTCTCTGCTGCTAATACTTTGGTATCTGGGATTAATTTGAGTTTGGGCAGCGTTTAGCAGCGTAATCGAACGAAAATATATATTCCCTCTTCGGCTTCCTCTGTTTTGCTGCGTTTTCTGGAAATTAAATGAATGATTAATGAATTTCAATCGAAGTGGGGCTTATATACTTGGGCCTGAACCTGGACAACGTGTCACGGAGCCATTGCGGAGGCCTCACCTCCGTGACACGCTGCCATCGCAGAGGGGTTCTGCCTCGGCTCCTCCCGCGATGGTTTGACGGGTTTCTCATCCGATCTTTTTCCCGGCCTTTCTCTAGCACCTATGGCCTTCTAATATGCTTAACCAACGTGCGAATAGGTCGTCCAGGTGCCGGGAATTATACGGGGTATAACATTCCCCCACTTCAAACTAGCCCACCGGCGATCTACATTTTCGCCCATATAATGCTTCAAAGGGCGCCATCTGGATAGTTGAATGATAACTGTTATTATAGGCAAATTCAATCAACGAAAGATGCTCATCCCAGCTACCCCCAAAATCTAGTACACATGCTAGCAACATATCTTCGAGCGTTTGGATAGTCCGCTCAGCCTGCCCATCTGTCTGAGGGTGGAATGCTGTGCTCAAATTAATCTGCGTTCCCAAACCCCTCTGGAACGACTGCCAGAATCTAGCTATAAACTGTGCTCCCCTATATGAAATAATGGATACCGGCACTCCATGTAATCTAACTATTTCTCTGATATATAATTCGGCATAATCCTCAGCCGAGAAGGTAGCCTTCACTGGCAGGAAATGAGCTGATTTTGTTAGCCTGTCAACTATTACCCAAATGGAATCATTTCTGCGTCTGGTACGGTGTAACCCTGTTACAAAATCCATATTTATCGCTTCCCATTTCCACGTAGGCACCGTTATATCTTGCGTCAAACTGCCCGGTTTCTGGTGCTCCGCTTTCACCTGCTGACAGTTAGGACATCTAGATACAAATTCATCTATTTCAGCTTTCATACCTGGCCACCAGTAGATGTCTCTGATGTCGTGGTACATTTTCGTTGCTCATGGATGGAGGGAATAGCAAGCGTAATGTACCTCATGCATAATCTGCTGGCGAAGCCCTGAAACATCTGGAACACATAGACGACCTTTACATAACAGCACTACTCCCTCAGCTACCTAAAAATCTGGCGCTTTACACTGTTGGATTCTGTCTTTGAGCTGGATCAGGTCAGGATCCTCATACTGCCATTCTTTCACTTCCATCCTAATGATGATACGGCGGTGTTCTGTATTACTGCACTACCGTCCTCTGTTTCTGCTACACGAATGGCTAGGCTAGCTAACTGATGTATCTCCTTGACCAATTCCTGCTGTTCGGGTTGCAAATGTGCCAAGCTCCCCATGGACTTACGACTGAGAGCATCTGCTACAACATTGGCTTTTCCGGGGTGGTATAGAATATTCACATCATAATCCTTTAACAGCTCCAACCAGCGACGTTGCCGCAGATTCAACTCCCTCTGAGTGAATATGTACTATAGGCTCTTCTGATCTGTGAAAATATCAACATGGACGCCATACAAGTAATGTCTCCACATCTTCAAGGCGTGGATTACTGCGGCTAATTCCAGGTCGTGGGTAGGGTAATTCTTTTCGTGTTTCCTCAGCTGTCTGGAAGCATATGCAATTACTTTAACATGCTGCATCAACACACAACCTAACCCGACGCTTGATGCGTCGCAATACACCGAATAACCTTCTGTACCTTCCGGCAATGCTAACACTGGGGCAGAGGTTAATCTGTCTTTCAGTTCCTGGAAGCTCTGCTCGCATGCCTCTGTCCACTGAAACTTTGCTGCTTTCTGTGTCAGTTTAGTCAGAGGTGCTGCAATAGTCGAGAACCCTTCAACGAACCTCCTGTAATATCCTGCTAACCCCAGAAAGCTACGGACTTCAGTCGGAGTGGTAGGCCTAGGCCATGATTTAACTGCTTCTATTTTCTGCTTGTCAACTTGTATACCAGCATCCGACACAATATGCCCTAAAAAGGCTACTGAGTTAAGCCAGAATTCACACTTAGAAAATTTAGCATATAACTGGCGGTCCCTGAGGATCTGGAGCACTGTCCGCAAATGAGTCCGGTGATCTGCTTCAGAGCGAGAATACACCAGAATGTCATCAATGAATACTATCACGAACAAGTCCAGGAAGGGTCTGAAAGTACTGTTCATCAGGTCCATGAAGATTGCCGGGGCATTCGTTAACCCGAAGGACATGACTAAAAATTCAAAATGTCCATATCGGGTCCTGAACGCTGTCTTAGGAATATCCCTCTCACGTACTCGAACCTGGTGATATCTGGACCGCAGGTCAATCTTAGAAAAGTATCTGGCTCCCTGCAACTGATCAAATAAATCATCGATTCTGGGAAGCGGGTACTTGTTCTTTACTGTAACTTTGTTTAATTGCCGATAATCTATGCACATTCGGAGTGAGTCATCTTTCTTCCTCACAAATAAAACTGGCGCACCCCATGGTGAAGTACTCGGCCTGATAAAACCTTTATCCAATAAATCTTTCAACTGCTCCTTTAATTCTCTGAGTTCCGCAGGAGCCATGCGATAAGGAGGAACCGATATCGGCTGGGTGCCTGGTAATAAATCAATAGCAAAGTCTATTTCCCTTTCTGGGGGAATACCAGGTAACTCATCCGAAAACACATCAGGGAATTCATTCACTACCGGAACAGACTGGAGTGTCGGAGATTCTGCTTGGACATCCTGAACTCTGACCAGATGGTAAATACATCCCTTAGATATCAACTTTCTTGCCTGAAGGTAGGAAATAAACCTACCTTTTGGCGTAGCGGTGCTGCCCTTCCACTCCCGCACTGCTTCTCCCGGGAAGTGGAATCGGACCGTCTTGGTCCAACATTCAACATTGGCAAAGCACGGCACTAGCCAATCCATACCCATTATGGCATCGAAGTCTATCATCTGTAACTCGACCAGATCTACTGTGGTCTGACGTTCGGCAACCTCTACTGTACACCCTCGGTAAATTCTGCTAGCTACGATAGAGTCACCGACGGGCGTGAATACTAAAAAGGGTTGCTGCAATAATTCTGGTGTGATATTGAACTTTCGTGCCACAAATGGAGTAATGTAGGACAAAGTAGACCCTGGATCAATCAATACATAAGCAGGGTGTGAGCAGATAGTTAGCATACCTGTCACAACATCAGGTGACGCTTCTGAATCTTGCCTCCCTGGTAAGGCATATGTGCGGCTTGGACCCGCACCTGCACTGGAGGCCTCTGATCTGCCCCGACCCCTGCCTGTTGAAATTGAGGGCCTGCGCCCTACCGAGGATGCTGTAGCTCGTGGCCCTGTGGGTGCCCTGTCCTGTCTATCCCGATCCTCTTGACCTCTAGCTGGGCAATCTTTCATCAAATAGCCTTCTTGGCCACAAATATAACATCCGGTGGAGCCATACCTGCATGCTCCAGGATGGCGTCGGCTGCATATAGGGAAAAGTGGTAGGGTATACCTACTCTGCTCCGCCCTCCTCTGTAATGGTGAATCTGCCATTTGCGAGCCTCTGCCGGTCTCTGACTGCCCCCTGCGGCTAAATCTACCCCTCTGCAACTGTGGTGGAGGTGGGGGCCTGGGCGGCCTATCTAACAATCGTGGCCTGGGTCCTCCCCGAGCCTCCCTCTGTAACTCAACTGGCCTGTCCCGGCGGCGCTGTTCCTGATTAGCCCTCCTAATCTCCCGATGCCGCTGTCTGATGCCCTCAATATTCTGGGCAAATGCCTGAACTCGAGCAATGTCCATGTCCTCTCGCAGTGTGGCCGTAATACAAGTCTCAACATATTCTGGATTCAACCCCATGATAAAGCGATGTACTCTGGATGCCATGGTATCAACAAAGGCCGGTGCATACCAAGTCAAAGAATCAAACCGCAAGGAATATTCCCGAACACTCATGGCTCCCTGCTCTAGATGTAAAAACTGGTCTACCCGGGCCTGTCGAATCTCCCGCGGCAAATAGTGGTCCAGAAAAGCTCCTGAGAAGCTGGACCGGGTTAGAGGGGAAACATCTCTCCCTCGAGACCTTTCCCAGCTTTTATTCCACAATACGGCGATGTCCCGTAATCGGAATGCTGCCAACTCAACTGATTCTGTAGGCGTGGCATGCATAACCCTGAAAATTCTCTGCATTTGATCCAGAAAATCCTGAGGGTGCTCTGTCCGGTCCGTACCTGTAAACCGTGGGGGATTCAGAGCCAAGAACTCTCGGACCCTCGAACTACCGGGCCCTCCTGACGATTCCACAACTGTAGACGGCATCGGCTGACGCTGAGCAGCCATCATCTGTGCTAACAAAACTACCGCACTCCTAACCTCCTGGTCAGAAGGTGTCGGTATAGGGACTGCTGGAGGTAGTGTCGCCCCAGGTGGCTCCTGATGTGGTGGAGACTGCTGAGAAGGCTGGGACGATGCCTCTGTAGTGCCCTCTGATCGGGCTGTTTCTAAACGAGGGTGAGGCATCCTGCTGGTGACTTCCCCAGCTGCAATATCTAAACTCCGGCCTGTGATAGGGTGTCGCTGGTCTGACATTATCTGTAACCAAAGAACACAGTAAGCTTTTAGGGACTCAACCCTATATTGTACCGCTCTATAACACGACTGAATAAGAATAAAAGACAACCATCCTATCATGCCTTGCAGCCTCCTACCCATAGTATGCGGTGCACAACACATCCATGGACAAGACTCTACTTAGCACGACTTGCAGACTCCCTGGGATACGACCTGCTCTGATACCAAGTTTGTCACACCCCACCTTGGGGGGTATGACTGGCACCTGGTGCCCTACTAGGACCTAAACTGCTAGACTACTGAGCCTGAGCACATGTGGTACCTGGCTGGCTCTAACTCAGATTCAGGGAAACAACGGGCTATATGACGGCTATAAACACAGCCTCCGGCCAACAGGCCTATAGCCACCTGCACCTGGAAAACAGCTAACCAGAAACATACTACTACAGGGGAACCTATGCGGGTCGACAAGGCCACCATGCTGTCTAGTTCTCTGTAACTCAATAATAACATGCTAAATAATTACGTGACCGGCAAGGTCACCAGTACTGACTGGTTATGGTCACACACGGCCAACAGGAACAGAAATAACAAATAACTATAACAAGCTGCACGGCCTCACACGACCGACTCAACTGACCACAGGGAAATATATACAGACTGCAAGCCTCTAAGAATACTGATAAGATGGTCGGGACAGGGCCCCGACCTCCCCATGCTGTACAACAAAAGAAAAGGGATAAACCTCTAGCTATCTAGCTCCGGATGTCTGGAGCTGATGACCCTGTGAGCTAGCTGGAATCACGAGGTATCGATCCCTCATCTATGAGTAACTGCAGGCAAGTAATGCAGCACCCCACCGGGCGTCAGTACCACTGGTACTGAGTATGTAAAGTAATAACTGAAAGAAATATCTGAAAACAACAACACAACTGATGAAGCTGAAATAAGAAGGAATAGACTAACTAGCTGAAAATGTGAAGCTATGCCTTCTCTTAACTATACTGGAAGGAGTAGGAGTCATACCTGGAGATGTATCGTTCTACTGTCGATCTACTCGTATCTAGTGTAACATGGCATAACATAACATAACATAGTATAACATAGCACACACAAACCTTACCCGGCCCCCATAAGCCGGGAGGTACAACCAACACGCAATCTATACCCCGACCACGGTCATCCCATCTCCTATAATAACTATAAGCATCCTGCCGGTCCCCTGGGTATGCACTTGGGCTTGCTGAGCCCTTGACTATAACTGTACTTGAGTCCGGAGGACTCCTGAATCAGCACCCGGGTGTATCCGCTCGACATGGGTGTATAAGGGCCGACCAAGGCACAATATGGGGAAAACTGGCATCCCATCTTCGTCCCATGTGGGATGGCATGCCACTCCGTAGAGCGACGTATCCTCGTCCTCTTGCGGACGAGTCGATACAGCTATCAACCCTGGGGCGGTCATGGATGCTAGGTAAACCAACCTCAAGACAATGCAATGGTCTCAACTAGTAATACTACCTGCATATATCACATGCTGAAGATAATAATTATATTGTATCTGTGTCTACTGTATGCTGAACTAGTGATAGTGATATGTATGTACTAAATTCATGCTGAGACTGATAATAGTGTATATGTACAAATATAATCTTCTGCCATACTGTACTGAGTCTAACGCTGAACAAGATATAGTTTTTCAGCTGAAAACCATGCTGTATACTGAGTTTCTATAGTAACATGATTTACTATCTCTAACATGCTTCCTAAACTTCATTTTAACCTATCATTCTACTTCTGAGATGCCTTACAGATATTACATTGTTTTACTAGGTTTCAACTGAATACGATAATATCCTAACATTCTGTACTACATCACATACTGAGCATGCTCTGCAGTTCCTAACACTTGTATTAGAATCTATATCGTGCTATCAAGTTTCGTGCTAATTATAACCTGATGCTTCTAATATCGTACCAACATTTGTAACAAACATAATACATGACTTCTGAACATTCTACTGGCCTTTAAACTACTTTACTATACCGAGATTACTAACTTGCCGAGGAAACTAGCTTTACATACCTTCACTTCTGATTTCCCGACTAACTGGCGTAGCTTGGTCAGTATTTCAGCTATTCCTCCCAACTGCATTCATATATATATATCAATCAGTACTAAATACAACTTTATTCTGAGGAACGACATCACTTTCGATATAATTATAGCCTAAACTTGGGCCTATCGAAAGACGGTCGAAAACTCTCTATTTTTCAGAAGTCCAGAAGGGAGAAATACTCACTTCACCGCTAGAAACACATAGACACTAGTTTGGAGCAATTCCACTTACCTTAGTCCGGTAGCTCGACGACTCATCGGCCGTATTTCACGAAACTAAATCCGTAGGAATGCTCTCTGCTGCTAAATACCTCGGTATCTGAAGTTAATTTAGGTTTGGACTGCATTTGGCAGCGTAATCGGACGAAATTATATTACCCTCTTCGTTCTATTTCCTCTCTCTGGTTGTTCTCTCTGTTTTCTGGAAATTTTATAAGGATGATATGATTTAAAACCGAAGTGGGGCTTTATATACTTGGGCCTGCACCAGGCCAACGTGTCACGGAGCCAATGCGGAGGCTCCACCTCCGTGACACGTTGCCATCGCGGAGGGGCTCTGCCTCGGCTCCTTCCGCGATGGTTCGATAGGTTTCTCGTCCGATCCTTTTCCCGTGCCTTTCTTTAGCACGTATGACCTTCAAATATTCTTAACCAAGTGCGAATAGGTCATCTAGGTGCCGGGAATCCTACGGGGTATAACAGAAACAGAAAGTAAAAACAGTATATTACTTATATATATATATATATTATACTATATATATTTATATACATATCTATTATATATTTATTATATATTATTATATATAAATGAAACAGAAAGTAAAAACATTATATTATTCTATATATATATATATATATATATTTATTATATACATATATTTATAACATATATATAAACAAAACAAAGAGAAAAATAAATAAATAAAAATAAAGAAATATACGGACAGATCTTCGTAGATCTGTCCGGATTCTGTCGGCCGGGAGACGATCGGAGAGGCGGGGGGAGAAGAGGTGAAAAGGTGCAGTGATTGTTCTCCGGCCGCGGTGTGGCTAGTGGTGCTGTTGGTGGTCTATCGGAGTTGGTGTTGTGGTTTCTCACCGGAACAGTGAGGCGGCGAGAGGGGAAAAAAAAGCGGCAGGTTTTCCGGTGGTGCAACGGCCGTAGAAGAAAGAGAGGGAATTTGGCCGGTGGTGGCCGGAGACGAGGGGAAAGGGAGAGAGGAAGGTCTGCGGTGGCTATTGAGAGGGAAAATGGAGATGGAAAGAAGGCGGCGGCTGCTGGGATTTGGAGGGAGTTCCGGCGGCTGGCAGTGGTGTTTTCCGGCGAGGTCGGAGATTGCGATTGCCGGCGTTAATGGAGGTTGGTGGTGGCCGGCGATGGGAAGAGAGAAGAGGGAGAGAGGGACGGCTGCTAGGGTTTTTTGGAGAGGAGGAAGAATGGGGTAAAATGTTTAGGTTTTGGGGTAGGTGTCGTAAATAAGGAAATATGTTTAGGGATTTAATTTTGTCCATTGGATTAAATAAAATGAACGGCTAGGATTGATTCTGGGATAAATGGGTCGGTTTATGGGTCAAACGGGTCATTCGGATTAGGACCAATGGGTTGGATTTAATTTAGGTTAGATCTGAAATTAAACAATAGCCACAATTGATCAAAAGTTGCTAAAATTGACATAATTGAATAGGAAGTGGCTAGATTTGAAACAAATTGGATGAAATTGAATAGAAATGGCTATAATTTAAATAAATTGAATGAAATTGGATTTGGCTGCTATTAAATTAATAAATATACTACACTTTTAAATAATTTAATAAATAGATAATAAAGTAGTTTAAATTATAGGAAAATCATATAAATATTATTATTAATAAATAAATTCTAAATTTTAGTATACATATGTAAATATCATATAATTAAATTATTATATTTATAAATAATTTAACGACTAGGAAATAAAATTAAGTTATCAAATATTATAAAAATTATATTATTAACATAAATAATTTATAAATTCGAGTAATATTATTATTCAAATAAATTTGTAAAATTTAGTAAATAGTTTATTAAGTAAAGAAATATACTTCAAGATAAGGGTGCATTTTAGTATGAAATATATTATATACGACATGATTATTTAATATCAAAATTTAAAATTAATATGAGTTATATATATGTAACTTGAAATAATTTTCACAATATTATGATAATAAATTATTTTATAAATATAAAAATAAGTCAAATATTTGCGTAAAATAAATAAATCAATAAATAAATATATAAGCAGCATATTAAGGCGTAGGTAGGTCAAAATTGGGTGTCAACAACTGCCCCTTCTTTGCTCGGGAATGAAGAATGAATTGTTGAGCAAAGAACGTTGACCTAGTGGCCAATTTTTTCCGACTGAAGCAAAAATTTTCGGTGGGGCCAAATAAAAGGAAATAAAGTCATGAATATATCGCGGCCGAGACTTCAGTTTCAAGTCGCCTACGTATCTCGGGTCTCACGAGAATCAGGCCGCGTGTAGTTCTAGATTTAGGGATGAACGAGATCCCTAAAATTTACAACACGAGGCTTGAATAAGGATGGGGTAGCACGTATCGACACGATATTGAGTGCATTACAAAAATAAACAGGTGGGAATACGGTTCAACAGAAGAAAGCAGGGAAGCGTTATCACTCGTAGCTTGATATTTCTTCTATGCTCGCATAAATAACTAAAGCATGTGCATCGAATACTTCGTAAAATAAACAGATGTCGAAAATTTAAACATGATGCAAGTTCCCTTTAGACAATGAAAGTTTGTTTAGAGATAACGAATGATGTCTCTAAACCATGATGTCTTGGGCCATGATAAGCAGAAAAAAAATTCCTTAGGCCATGAAATGATGTCTGTAGGCCATGAAAAATGACGCCTTTAGAATATGACGCCTTAGGAGCATGATAAGCAGAAAATAAATTTCCTAGGCCATGAAATGATGTCTGCAGGCCATGAAAAATGACGCCTTTAGACTATGACGCCTTAGGAGTGTCACACCCCGCCTTGGGGGGTATGACTGGCACCTGGTGCCCTACTAGGACCTGAACTGCTAGACTGCTGAGCCTGGGCACATCTGGTGCCTGGTTGGCTCTAACCCACATTTCTGGAAACAAAGGGCTATATAACGGCTGTAAACACAGCCCCCGGCCTATTGGCCTATAGCCTCCTGTACCTATCATGACAGCTAACCAGAACATATTTAATATAGGGAAAACCTATGCGGGCCGACAAGGCCACCATGCTGTCTAGTTATCTATAACTTGACAATGAAATACTGGAAAGCTACGTGACCGGCAAGGTCACCACTACTGTCAAACCATGGCCCCACACGGCCAACATAAAAGAGATAAAAGTACTAACAGCTATACGACTGCACGGCCTCACACGACCGGCTCAACTGACAACAGGGAAATATATACAGACTGCAAGCCTCTAGGAATAGCAATAGAAATGATCGGGACAGGGTCCCGACCTACCCGTACTGTACAACAAAAGGAAACGAAATACACCTCTGGGATTCAGTCTCCGGATGACAGGAGCTGAATACTCGGTCGCTGACAGGAATCACGAGGTATCGCCTGCTCGTCTATGAGTACCTGTAGGCAAGTAATGCAGCGCCCCACCGGGCGTCAGTACCACTGGTACTGAGTATGTAAAGTAATAACTGAAGGAAATATCTGAAAACAACAATACAACTGATGAAACTGAAGTAGGAGGGAATAGATTAACTGTTTGATAATGTAAATCATACCTTCTCTTAATTGTACTGGAAGGAGTAGGAGTCATACCTGGAGACGTATCGTTCTACTGCCGAACTACTCGTGTCTAATGTAACATGGCATAACATAACATAACATAATATAGCACACACAAACCTTACCCGGCCCCCATAAGCCGGGAGGTACAACCAGCACAGAATCTATACCCCTACCCCGGTCATCCCATCTCCTATAATCGCTGTAAGCATCCTGCCGGTCCCCTGGGTATGCACTTGGGCTCGCTGAGCCCCTGACTATAACTGCATCTGAGTCCGGAGGACTCCTGAATCAACACCCGGGCGTATCCGCTCGACAGGGGTGTGAAAGGGCTGACCAAGGCACAATATGGGGAAAACTGGCATCCCATCTTCGTCCCCTGTGGGACGGCATGCCACTCCGTAGAGCGACGTATCCTCGTCCTCTGGCGGACGAGTCGATACAGCTATTAACCCTGGGGCGGTCAGGGATGCTAGGTAATCCAACCCCAAGACAATATAGTGGTCCCAACTAGTAATACTATCTGCATATATCTCATGCTGAAGCTAATAATTATAATGTATCTATGTCTACTGTATGCTGAACTAGTGATAGCGATATGTATGTACTTAATTCATGCTGAGACTGATAATAGTGTATATGTACAAATATAATCTTCTGCCATACTGTACTGTATACTGAGTTTCTGTAATAACATGATTTACTATTTCTGACATGCTTCCTAAGCTTTATTTTTAACCTATCATTCTATTCCTGAGATGCCTTACAGATATTACATTGTTTTACTGGGTTTCAACTGAATACGATAATATCCTGACATTCTGTACTATATCACGTACTGAGCATGCTGTGCAGTTCCTAACACGTGTATTAGAATCTATATCGTGCTATCAAGTTTCGTGCTAATTATAACCTGATGTTTCTAATGTCGTACCAACATTTGTAACAAACATAATACATGACTTCTGAACATTCTACTGGCCTTTAAATTACTTTAATACACCGAGATTTACTAACTTGCCGAGGAAACTAGCTTTACATACCTTATCCCCGAACTATCCGTCTGTCGGACGAGGCTCGGCCAATACTTCAACTATTTTCTCCCAACTGCATTCATAAATATGTCAATTAATACCAAATATAGCTTTGTTTTAATGAACAACATCACTTCGATGTAATTTATAGCCTAAACTTAGGCTTATCGAAAGACAGTCGAAAACTCGCTATTTTTCAGAGGTCTAGAAGGGAGAACTATTCACTTCTCAGCTAGGAACACATAGACACTAGTTTGGAGCAATTCTACTTACCTTAGCTCGGTAGCTCGACGATTCGTCGGCCGTATTTCACGAAACTAACTCCGTAGGAATGCTCTCTGCTGCTAAATACCTCAGTATCTGGGGTTAATTTGAGTTTGGACAACATTTAGCGGCGTAATCGGATGAAAATTTATATCACCCTCTTCGTTCCTTTTCTTTTCTCTATTGTTTCCTCTCTGTTTCACTGAAAATTATAAGTTTAAAATGATTTAAAACCGAAGTGGGGCTTTATATACTTGGGCCTGGACAAGGCCAACGTGTCATGGAGCCAACGCGGAGGCTTCACCTCCGTGACACGCTGCCATCGCGGAGGGGCTCTACCTCGGCTCCTTCCGCGATGGTTCGATAGGTTTCTCATCCGATCTTTTTCCCGGGCCTTTCTCTAGCACGTATGGCCTTCAAATATACTTAACCAACGTGCGAATAGGTCATCTAGATGTCGGGAATCCTACGGGGTATAACATTCTCCCCCCTTTAAGAACATTCGTCCTCGAATGTATACTGCTATCTAGAGGACTACTTAACTTATTTCTTTAGAAAAAAAAAATTTCGCCAGAGTCTCCCCTGTAATATGGACTATACCAAAAACCTGAAATGCAGAAAAGTCCAATACAGGTACTGTACACAATACTCTAGGATTCACTGGATGGCTAAGTATCAATCTTTCTCACTTATACATATACAATCATAAGATACTACATAAGCAATAATACGGACATACCTGTCGCCTGACTAGGCCTGGAATAGGTGAGGGTACCTAGCTTTCATATCTTCTTCAGCTTCCCACGTCATTTCCTCATGGTTACCGTTACGCCACAATACTTTGACAGACGCAACATCTTTAGTCCTCAACCTGCGAATCTGTCTGTCTAAAATAGTTACTGGAACCTCTTCATATGCTAACTCTTCTGTGACCTGGACATCCTGAACGGGAACTACTGTAGAAGGGTCCCCTACGAACTTCCTCAACATAGAGACATGGAATACTGGGTGAACAGATGCTAACTCCGGAGGCAAGTTCAATTCGTATGCAACTCGGCCTATCCTTCGCCGAATCTGATATGGCCCAATGAATCTCGGGCTAAGATTGCCTTTCTTGCCAAATCTCATCACCCCTTTCATCGGAGACACTTTCAGATATACCCAGTCATTTACCGCAAATTCTAGATTTCTGCGCCGCATATCTGCATAAGACTTCTGGCGGCTCTAAGCAGTCAGTAAACGTTCTCGGATAAGCTTTATCTTTTCCTATGACTGCCGAACAATGTCTTGGCTGTCACACCCCGCCTTGGGGGGTATGACTGGCACCTGGTGCCCTACTAGGACCTGACCTGCTGGACTGTTAAGCCTGGGCACATCTGGTGCCTGGCTGGCTCCGATTCACCTTTCTGGAAACAAAGAGCTATATAGTGGCTGTAAACACAGCCCCCGGCCCATTGGCCTATAGCCTTCTGTTCCTGTACTAACAGCTGACCAGAACATAGCAACTCAGGGAAACCTATGTGGGCCGACAAGGCCACCATGCTGTCTAGTTATCTGCAACTCAATCATAACGTATTAAAAAGCTACGTGACCGGCAAGGTCACCACTACTGACAACTATGGCCCACACGACCATCACAATAGAAGAAGGAATGCTAACAACTATACAACTGCACGGCCTCTCACGACCAGCTCATCTAACCACAGGGAATATATATAGACTTCAAGCCTCTAGGAAGAATAATAGAAATGATCGGGACAGGGCCCCGACCTACCCGTACTGTACAGCAAAAAGGAACTGAACTACACCTCTAGAATTTTAGTCTCCGAATGACAGGAGCTGAATACTCGACCGCTGATGGGGATCACGTAGTATCGCCTGCTCATCTATGGGTACCTGCAGGCAAGTAATGCAGCGCCCCACTGGGCGTCAGTACCGCTGGTACTGAGTATGTAAAGCAATAACTGAAAGAGATATCTGAAATCAATAACATGACTGACGAACCTGAAATAAGAAGAACCAGATTAACTATCTGATGGTGTAGATCGTACCTGTTCTTAATCATACTGAAGGGAGTAGGAATCATACCTGGAGACGTATCATCCTACTACTAATCTGCTCGTATCTAATGTAATATAGAATAACATACATAACATAACATGGCATACACAACCTTACCCGGCCCCCATAAGCCAGGAGGTACAATCAACACAGAATCTATACCCCTACCCCGGTCATCCCATCTCCTATACTGGCTGTAAGCATCCCGCCGGTCCCCTGGGTATGCACTTGGGCTCGCTGAGCCCCTGACTATAACTGCATCTGAGTCCGGAGGACTCCTGAATCTGCACCCGGGCATATCCGCTCGACTGGGGTGTGTAAGGGCCGATCAAGGCACAAATATGGGGAAAACTGGCATCCCATCTTCGTCCCCTGGCGGGACGGCATGCCACTCCATAGAGTGACGTATCCTCGTCCTCTGGCGGACGAGTCGATACAGCTATTAACCCTGGGGCGGTCGTGGAAGCTAGGTAATCCAACCCCAAACAATACAATGGTCTCAACTGGTAATACTGTCTGTGTATCTCACATGCTGAGGCTAATACGGGTAAAGTACCATATATATTACATGCTGAGCTAATGATAGTAAGTTGTACGTATTTAATACGTGCTGAGGCAGGTACATATATATAAATATGAATATAGTCTCCTGCCGGGCTGTACTGGGCAAATGCTATATAAGATAATGTTTCTGCTGAAAACTCTGCTGTTTACTGGGTTTCTGTATACACTATATGCTGGACTAGTGATAGAAATATGTACATGCTTAATACATGCTGAGGCTGGAAGTACTATATATGTATGTACGAATATAGTCTTTCTGCTGAACTATGCTGTATACTGATTTTCTATAGTAACATGATTTACTATTCCTGATATGCTTTCTAAACTTCATTTTAGTCTGCTATTCTATTTCTAAAATGCTTTATGGGTGCTGCGTTACTTCGCGGGGTTTCAACTGAGTACAACAATATCATAACATGGCATATCACATCACATACTGAGTATAATGGGAAATCTCTAACACTTGCGTTAGAATCTATATCATATTGATAGGTTTCATACACATTACAACCCAATGTTTCTCACATCGTACCAATATTCATAATAACGCAATACTCGACTTCTGATCATCCTACTAGTCCGTAAAATGCTATACTGTCTCAATATTACTTAACTTGCCGAAGGAAACTAACTTTACATACCTTATCTTTGAACTATTCGTCTGTCGGACGAGGCTTAGCCGGTACTCCAACTGTTTTCTCCCAACTGCATTCATAAACATATCAATTAACACTAAATACAACTTTATTTCAAAAGGCAACGTCACTTTCGATATAGTTTATAGCCTAAACTTAGGCTTATCGAAAGACGACCAGAAACTCGCTATTTTTCAGCGGCCCAGAAGGGAGAAATATTCACTTCTCAGCTAGGAACACATAGACACTAATTTAGAGCAATTCTACTTACCTTAGTTCGGTGGGTCGCCGATTCGTCGGCCGTATTTCACGAAACTAAATCCGTAGAAATGCTCTCTGCCGCTAAATACTTCGGTATCTGGGATTAATTTGAGTTTGGGCAGCGTTTAGTAGCGTAATCGGACGGAAATTATATAATTTCCTTCATTTTTACCTTCTCTCTGCCGCTTTGCTCTGTTCTCTGGAAATTTTAAAGGTTTTAATCAATTAAAACCGAAGTGGGGCTTTATATACTTGGGCCTGAACCTGGGCAACGTGTCACGGAGCCATCGTGGAGGCTTCACCTCCGTGACACGCTGCCATCGCGGAGGGGCTCTGTCTGGCTCCTCCCGCGATGGTTCGACGGGTTTCTCGTCTGGTCTTTTTCCCGGGCCTTTCTCTAGCACGTATGGCCTTCAAATATGCTTAACCAACGTGCGAATAGGTCATCTAGGTGCCGGGAATTCTACGGGGTGTAACATTCTCCCCCCCTTAAGAACATTCGTCCTCGAATGTACACTGTTATCTAGAGGACTACTTACTTTCTAGAAAAATTTCGGCAGAGTCTCCCCTGTATATGGACTATAGCCAAAACCTGAAATGCAGAAAAGTCCAATACAGGTACTGTACACAATACAGTAGGATTCACTGGATGGTTACGTATCCATTTTTCTCATTTATACATATACAACCATGAGATTCCACATAAGCAATAATACGGACGTACCTGTTGCCTGACTAGGCCTGAAATAGGTGAGGATATCTGGTCCTCTTCCTCCGCTCCTCAAGTCATCTCCTCTCGATTCTTGTTATGCCTCAATACCTTGATAGACGTAATATCTTTAGTCCTCAATCTGCGAATCTGTCTGTTTAAGATAGTTATTGGAGCCTCTTCATAGGCCAGCGTTTTCATAACCTGGGTATTCTGGACTGGGACTGCTCTGGACGGGTCTCCTATGCATTTCCTTAGCATAGATACATGAAAGACCGGGCGAACGGATCCAAATTCTGGAGGCAAATTCAATTAACGGTAAATGCTCACTTTTGGCTACTACCGAAATCTAGCACACACGCTCGCAACATGTCTTCGAGCGTCTGAATTGTGTGCTCAGCCTGCTCATCTGCCTGAGGATGGAATGTTGTGCTCAAATTAATCTGCGTTCCCAAACCTTTCTGAAACGACTGCCAGAATCTAGCTGTGAACTGTGCTCCCCTATCTGAAATAATGGATACTGGTATTCCATATAATCTGACTACCTTTCTGATATACAACTCAGTATAATCTTCGGCCGAGAAAGTAGCTCTTACTGGCAAGAACTGAGCTGAGTTTTGTCAATCTGTCATTTATCACTCATATAGAGTCATGTCTGTGTTTAGTACGGGGTAATCTTACTACAAAATTCATATTCACCGCTTCTCATTTCCAAAGAGGCACAGCTATGTTCTAAATTAACCTGCCTGGTTTTTGATATTTTGCCTTCAACTGTCGGTAGTTAGGACACTGGGCTACCAGTAGTTCTCTTTAATGTCATGGTACCTCTTTGTCATATCGGGATGAAGAGAGTAGCGGGCGTAATGCGCCTTGCTCATAAACTGCTGACGATGCCCCAAAATATCTGGAGCGCAATGCGGCCTTTATATCGCCACATTTCATCCCCGGTTATCTGAAAATATGTCACTTCTCCTTATTGAACCTTGTGTTCAAGTTAAACCTGGCTAGGGTTTCTATACTGCCGTTCCTTTACTTCCACCACTAACGACAATGCTGCGATATTCTGTATTATCGTTCTGTTATCTTTTATTTCTGCTATGTGAACGGCTAAACCAGCTAACTAGTGAAATTCTCGGGTCTATTCCCGCTGTTCAGGCGGCAAGTATGCCAACTCCCCATAGATCTACGACTAAGGGCATCTACTACCGTATTAGCCCTTCCCGGGTGACACAAAATTCTTGCTTTTTCAGGCATAAGCTACTGCAGCTAACTAGGTGATACCCAAGTCGTGGGTAAGATAATTCTTCTCACGTTTCTTCAATTGCCTGAAAGTATAAACTGTTACTTTACCATGCTGCACCAACCCTTTGTACCTTCTGGCGATACTAACACTGGAGTTGATGTTAACCTGGCTTCTAACTCTTGGAAGTTCTGCTCACACGCCTCAATCTACTGGAACTTCGCTGCCTTCTGTGCCAACTTAGTCAGAGGTGCTGCTAAGGTGGAAAATCCTTCCACGGACCCTCTGCAGTACCCGGCTAACCGCAGGGACTACGTACTTCGATCAGAGTGGTAGGTCCAGGCTAGATCTTCATTACTTCGATTTTTCTGTGTATCTATCTGTACACCAGCCTTTGACACCATGTGACCAAAAAGGCTACTGGACTCAACCAAAATTCACATTTACGATTTTGGACATACAACTGACGGTCATACTGGTTTATTATACTGGAGAATCTGACAAGTAATCTACCGGTATAGTTAGAGCTTATCTGGCCTTCTGGCCGCATGCTAAGGCTACTTGTTGCTAAGGTGATCTTGAATGACTATCTGTCCACCATGTGCCCGCATTGGATCAGGGAGTCCTGATATTAATCATGACCTCTAATGATCTGGCTGCATAACCCTAAATAACTTGAATAGTCGGGTTGAATGACCCGAATGTGGCAGTAGTCCCACCATACTCTAACTGTGCTACTTGAGTGCTTATAGTTCGTGCATAACCGCAAACTCGTGGGCATCTAATTGCTCTGTTATTTTGCTTAACCCACTGGAAGGCTGGACTTATTCAACTTACTCCCAAGCGATCAATCTCTGGATCTTCACGGGGAGTCTACTGATCCCCTGGTCTTAATAAACACTGTGCTAGCAGGGTACTATCAATTTCTTATGCCTTGTGTGTATCCACTTTGATTTATACTGCTATTCTGGGGAATTCTCAGTCTTATGAGCGGTTCTGTAAATACTGGCCTTCTGCTAAGGCTCTGTATCTAAATGTCTTACGAAAACCAGCTGAAATGCTAGTCTGTCGCTAACTACTGATGTGGACCCTTCCTTGGGGTACCCACGGGTATTCTGACTGGGACGGCCGACTGACTTATGGGGGGGTTCTACATAACAACTGCTAGATTGACTAAGGCCGACTGTCGCCCACAAGGCTGGGAAAACGACGTATAACCACTTAACATGCTAGAACAATTCTAGTATTGCTAATCTCTGAAATTTGCCTACTCGGTCTATATATCACTGGCTACGTACAGTATGTACTGATTCCTGCGGTAATTCATAACCTCTGACATGTTCTGCTGAGTCTCACATCGTACATGATACATTTCTTCTACGGCCTAATAATATCTCCTGCCCTGACTTATCATTTCATTGCATTGTCACCCCATTCTGAAGGTAACAACATAAACATTCTAGTTATTGTCTGCTATCCGAAATTCCTCCACTCTTACGATGTGGGGTCGACGTTCGAATCTTGTAGCCTTACTAGGCATATATTAAGAGCCCATGACTGTCTGCTGGGCCTTATCTCCAGGCTATACTAAATTAGAATTGCTGTATCGGTAACTTCTTAACCTTTCCATAGCGGACATACTGCGGTATTCTGAACCGCAATCTTACTGTCAGCGCGAAGCTTAATCCTTAATACGATACTTTATCAATCCGGGGTAGTTCTAATTTCCCCACAAGATCTGACATTCCTGCTTCTTCCTCTCACCTTTCTTAGACTGAACTCTGGGTTCAAGGTACCTGCCTTTCATTGCTATTGAGATTACTGATCAAGCCTCGGCCTATACTTCTTCTGGCGTACATGGCGGACTTGGCCTTTTTCTGACTCAAACTTGACTATTGTTAGGCATTTATCACTAGCAGGTCTGTTACCCCTACTTCGGGTAAGCTAACAGTCTTACTTTCTTTACGGGCTGGTTATCATAAGGGTCTGCACAACTTACGTAATCATAAGGGCTCTCTATATTTTCTACTACTTACTAGGATCAATCAACCCATCTTTACTTACTGCATGATTTGGCAACCCCCTCTCAAGTCTTATGCTCCTTTACTACACTGATATCGAACTTAAGAGGTAGGAATAACCCTTTCTTATTGCAACAATAAAAGCATTCAATTGCACCATATCCAAAAAGATGTATTTGGGATTTCTGCATTTGTTCTCTCTTTCTTATACTTACCTGGTGGTCTGACCTTATCTGCAATCATAATCAGATCTCATATAGCTAACAAATAAATGAGTTCATATATACATTATATTTCTAACTTCCTATTCTAACGTTATCAACATATATTGGGAGTAATGTCAATAACGGTATCAAGCTGGGAGGTCTCTGATACCCCCTCCTGCTGCTGTAATTATCATGTAACTGACTGAGGTTCTTTTCTGTTGCTATCTCTGATCTTCTGCCTGTGATAGGGAAATGCTGATCTGCCTTTGTATCTGTAATCAAAGAATACGGTAAGTTTTCAGGGACTCAACCCTATACTGTACCGCTCTAAAGCACGACTGACTGAGAAGGAAAGGTAACCATCATATCATGCCTCGCAGCCTCCTGCCTATAGTATGTGGTGCACAACCATAGACAAGACTCTACTTAGCACGGCTTGCAGACTCCCTGGGATACGACCTGCTCTGATACCAAGTTTGTCACACCCCGCCTTGGGGGGTATGACTGGCACCTGGTGCCCTACTAGGACCAGACCTGCTGGAATGTTAAGCCTGGGCACATCTGGTGCCTGGCTGGCTCTAACTCACATTTCTGGAAACAAAGGGCTATATAACGGCTATAAACACAGCCCCTGGCCCATTGGCCTATAGCCTTCTGTACCTGTACTACCAACTGACCATAAACATATCAATTCAGGGAAACCTATGCGGGCCGACAAGGCCACCATGCTGTCTAGTTATCTATAACTCAATCATGAAGTACTAAAAAGCTACATGACCGGCAAGGTCACCACTACTGGAAAACTATGGCCCCACACGGCCAACATAAAAGAAAGAAAGAGTACTAACAGCTATACAACTGCACGGCCTCACACGACCGGCTCATCTGACCACAGGGAAACATACACAGACTGCAAGCCTCTAGGAATAGCAATAGAAATGATCGGGACAGGGCCCCGACCTACCCTTACTATACAACAAAAGAACTGAAATACACCTCTGGAATTCAGTCTCCGGATGACAGGAGCTGAATACTCGATCGCTGACAGGAATCACGTAGTATCGCCTGCTCGTCTATGAGTACCTGTAGGCAAGTAATGCAGCACCCCACCGGGCGTCAGTACCGCTGGTACTGAGTATGTAAAGCAATAACTGAAAGCAAAATCTGGAAACAACAATGTAACTGATGAAACTGAAGTAAGAAGAATTAAATTAACTGTCTGATAATGTAAGTCATACCTTCTCTCATTTATACTGAAAGGAAGTAGGGGTTGTACCTGGACACGTATCACTCTACTGCTGATCTACTTGTATCTAATGTAACATGGCAGAACATAACATAACATAACATAGCACACACAAACCTTACCCGGCCCCCATAAGCCGGGAGGTACAACCAGCACGGAATCTACACCCCTACCCCGGTCATCCCATCTCCTATAAACCCTGTAAGCATCCTGTCGGTCCCCTGGGTTTGCACTTGGGCTCGCTGAGCCCCTGACTATAACTGTACCTGAGTCCGAAGGACTCCTGAATCAACACCCGGGCGTATCCGCTCGACAGGGGTGTGTAAAAGCCGACCAAGGCATAATATGGGGAAAACTGGCATCCCATCTTTGTCCCCTGTGGGATGGCATGCCACTGCGTAGAGCGACGTATCCTCGTCCTCTGGCGGATGAGTCGATACAACTATCAACCCTGGGGCGGTCATGGATGCTAGGTAGTCCAACCCCAAACAATATAACGGTCTCAACTAGTAATACTATCTGCATGTCTCACATGCTGAGGCTAATGGTGGTAAAATATTGTATACATCACATGCTGAACTAGTAACAGTAGTATGTACGTATTCAATACATGCTGAGGCTGGTAAATATATATATGTATAAATATGGTCTTCTGCCAGACTACACTGGGTCTGATGCTGGACATGATATAGTCTTTCTACTGAAACTATGCTGTATACTGAGTTTCTATAGTATCATGATTTACTAGTTCTAATATGCTTTCTAGCTTCACTTTAACTTATCGTTCTATTTCTGGGATGTCTTACAGATATTACATTGCCTTACTGGGTTTCAACTAAATACAATGATATTCTAACATTCTGTGTCACATCACATACTGAGCATACTGCGCAGGTTCTAACACTTGTATTAGGATCTATATCGGGCTAGCAAGTTTTGCGCAAATTATAACTCGATACTTCTAATACCGTACCAACATTCATAATAAGCATAACACATGACTTCTGAACATTCTACTGGCCTTTAAATTATGGTACTATACCAAGATTACTAACTTGCCGAGGAAACTAGCTTTACATACCTTATCCTTGAACTATTCGCCTGTCGAATGAGACTCGGCCAGTACTTCAGCTATTTTCTCCCAACTGCATTCATAAATATGTCAATTAATATTAAATACAACTTTACTTTAAAAGGCAACGTCGCTTTCGATATAGTTTATAGCCTAAACTTAGGCTTATCGAAAGACGGTCGAAAACTCGCTATTTTCCAGCGGTCCAGAAGGGAGAAATATTCACTTCACAGCTAGGAATACATAGACACTAATTTAGAGCAATTCCACTTACCTTAGATCGGTGGCTCGACGATTCGTCGGCCGTATTTCACGAAACTGAATCCGTAGGAATGCTCTCTGCTGCTAAATACCTCAGTATCTGGAGTTAATTTGCGTTTGGACAACGTATGGCAGCGTAATCGGACGAAAATTATATTATCTCCTTCGTTCCCTCTCCTTTTTCTGATTTCTCTCTCTGTTTCCTGGAAATTTCCTAAGTATTTTAATGAATTAACCCGAAGTGGGGCTTTATATACTTGGGCCTGGACAAGGCCAATGTGTCACGGAGCCAACGCGGAGGCCTCTCCTCCGTGACACGCTGCCATCGCGGAGGGGCTCTGCCTCGGCTCCTTCCGTGATGGTTCGACAGGTTTCTCGTCTGATCTTTTCCCGGGCCTTTCTCCAGCACCTATGGCCTTCAAATATGCTTAACCAACGTGCGAATAGGTCGTCTAGGTGCCGGGAATTCTATGGGGTATAACATTCTCCCCCCCTTAAGAACATTCGTCCTCGAATGTACACTGTTATCTAGAGGACTACTTACTTACTTTCTAGAAAAATTTTGGCAGAGTTTCCCCTGTAATATGGACTATAGCAAAAACCTGAAATGCAGAAAAGTCCAACACAGGCACTGCACGTAATATTTTAGGATCCCCTAGATTACTAAGTATCAATCTTTCTCATTCACACACATACAACTATAAGGTACTGCATAAGTAACAATACGGACATACCTGTCGCCTGACTAGGCCTGAAATAGGTGAGGGTATCTGGCTTTCATATCTTCTTCAGATTCCCACGTCATTTCCTCACGGTTCCTGTTACGCCACAATACTTTGACAGATGCAACATCTTTAGTCCTCAACCTGCGAATCTGTCTGTCTAAGATAGCTATGGGAACCTCTTCATATGCTAACTCTTCTGTGACCTGAACATCCTAAACTGGAACTACTGTTGAAGGGTCCCCTACAAACTTCCTCAACATAGAGATATGGAATACTGGGTGAACAGATGCTAACTCTGGGGGCAAGTTCAATTCGTATGCAACTCGGCCTATTCTTCGCTGAATCTGGTATGGCCCAATGAATCTCGGGCTAAGCTTGCCTTTCTTGCCAAATCTCATTACCCCTTTCATCGAAGACACTTTCAGATATACCCAGTCATTTACCGCAAATTCTAGGTTTCTGCGCCGCATGTCTGCATAAGACTTCTGGCGGCTCTGAGCAGTCAGTAAACGTTCTCGGATAAGCTTTATCTTCTCCTCTGACTGCCGAACAATGTCTGGGCCAATCAATGCTGATTCTCCTATTTCAAACCAACCAATCGGCGACCTGCATTTTCGCCCGTATAATGCCTCGAAAGGCGCCATCTGAATAGCTGAATGGTAGCTGTTATTATAAGCAAATTCAATTAACGAAAGATGCTCATCCCAGCTACCCCCAAAATCTAGCACACACGCTCGTAGCATATCTTCGAGCGTCTGAATTGTACGTTCAGCCTGCCCATCTGTCTGAGGATGGAACGCTGTGCTCAAGTTAATCTGCGTTCCCAAACCTTTCTGAAACGACTGCCAGAATCTAGCTGTGAATTGTGCTCCCCTATCTGAAATGATGGATACCGGCTCTCCATGCAATCTAACTATTTCTTTAATATATAATTCGGCATAATCCTCAGCTGAGAAGGTAGCCCTCACTGGCAGGAAATGAGCTGATTTTGTCAGCCTGTCAACTATTACCCAAATGGAATCATTTCTGCGTCTAGTACGGGGCAATCCTGTTACAAAATCCATGTTTATTGCTTCCCATTTCCACATAGGCACCGTTATATCTTGCATCAGACCTCCCAGTTTCTGGTGCTCTGCTTTCACCTGCTAACAATTAGAACATCTAGATACAAATTCGGCTATCTCAGCTTTCATACCTAGCCACCAGTAGATGTCTCTGATGTCGTGGTACATTTTGGTCGCTCCTGGATGGAGGGAATAGCGAGCGTAATGTACCTCATGCATGATCCGCCCGCGAAGCCCTGAAACATTCGGGACACAGAGGCGGCCCTTACAGCGTAGCACATCATCCGCAGTTATCTGAAAATCTGACTCCTTGCCCCTCTGAATTCTAGCTCTGAGTTGGACTAAATCAGGATCCTCGTACTGTCGTTCTTTTACCTCTGTAACTAATGATGACACAGCAGAATTCTGAATTACTGCTCTATTATTTTCTGTTTCCATTACTCGAACGGCTAAACCAGCTAACTGATGAATTTCTTTGGCTAACTTCCGCTTCTCGGGTCGTAAATACGTCAAACTTCCCATTGACTTACGGCTCAGGGCATCTACTACAACATTAGCTTTTCCAGGGTGGTATAGAATATTCACGTCATAATCTTTTAACAGTTCCAACCAGCGGCGTTGCCGTAGATTCAACTCCCTCTGAGTAAAAATGTACTGTAAGCTCTTATGATCTGTGTAGATATCAACATGGACGCCGTACAGGTAATGCCTCCACATCTTTAAGGCGTGGATTACTGCGGCCAATTCCAGGTCGTGGGTAGGGTAATTCTTTTCGTGTTCCCTCAACTGTCTGGAAGAATATGCAATTACTCTACCATGCTGCATCAACACGCAACCCAACCCGACGCCTGATGCGTCACAATAGACTGAATAACCTTCTGTGCCTTCCGACAATGCTAATACTGGGGCGGAGGTTAATCTGTCTTTCAGTTCCTGAAAGCTCTGCTCGCATGCTTCTGTCCATCGAAACTTTGCTGCTTGCTGTGTCAATTTGGTTAGAGGTGCCGCAATGGTCGAGAACCCTTCAACGAACCTCCTGTAATATCCTGCCAACCCCAAAAAGCTACGAACTTCAGTTGGAGTGGTAGGCCTAGGCCATGACTTAACTGCTTCTATCTTGTGCTTGTCTACCTGTATACCAGCGTCTGAGACGATATGCCCTAAGAAGTCCACTGAGTTAAGCCAAAATTCATACTTAGAAAATTTAGCATACAGCTGACGGTCCTTGAGAATCTGGAGCACTGTCCGCAAATGAGTCCGGTGATCTGCCTCAGAGCGAGAATACACCAGAATGTCATCAATGAATACTATCACGAACAAGTCCAAGAAAGGTCTAAAAATACTGTTCATCAGGTCCATGAAGACTGCTGGGGCATTCGTTAACCCGAAGTACATAACTAGAAATTCAAAATGCCCATATTGGGTCCTAAACGCTGTCTTAGGAATATCTCTCTCACGTACTCGGACCTGGTGATATCCGGACCGCAAGTCAATCTTAGAAAAGTATCTGGCTCCCTGCAACTGATCAAATAAGTCATCAATTCTGGGGAGCATGTACTTGTTCTTTACTGTAACTTTGTTTAGTTGCCGGTAATGTATACACATTCGGAGCGAGCCATCTTTCTTTCTCACGAATAAAACTGGCGCACCCCACGGTGAAGTACTCGACCTGATGAAACCTTTATCCAACAAATCTTTCAACTGCTCCTTTAATTCTCTGAGTTCTGCAGGAGCCATACGATAGGGAGGAATTGATATTGGCTGAGTACCTGGTAACAAGTCAATAGCAATATCTATCTCCCTTTCTGGGGGAATACCAGGTAACTCATCAGGAAACACATCGAGGAATTCGTTCACCACTGGAACAGACTGGATTGTCGGAGATTCTGCTTGGACATCCTGGACTCTGACCAGATGGTAAATACATCCCTTAGACATCAACTTTCTCGCCTGAAGGTAGGAAATAAACCTACCTTTTGGCGTAGCGGTGCTGCCCTTCCACTCTCGCACTGCTTCTCCCGGGAAGTGGAATCGGACTGTCTTGGTCCAACATTCAACGTTGGCAAAATACGGTACTAACCAATCCATACCCATTATGGCATTGAAATCTATCATTTCTAACTCGACCAGATCTACTGTGGTCTGACGATCAGCAACCTCTATTGTACACCCACGGTAGATTCGGCTAGCTGTGATAGAGTCACCGACGGGCGTGGATACTAAGAAGGGCTGCTGCAATGATTCTGGTACAATACTAAACTTTCGTGCCACAAATGGAGTAATGTAGGACAAAGTAGACCCTGGATCAATAAACACATAAGCAGGGTGCGAGCAGATAGTTAACATACCTGTCACAACATCAGGCGACGCTTCTGAATCTTGCCTCCCTGGTAAGGCATATGTGCGGCTTGGACCCGCACCTGCACTGGAGGCCCCTGATCTGCCCCGACCCCTGCCTGCTGGAACTGAGGGCCTGCGCCCAGTCGAGGATGCTGTGGCTCGTGACCCTGCAGATGCCCTATCCTGTCTATCTCGGTCCTCTCGGCCTTTGGCTGGGCAATCTTTCATCAAATGGCCTTCTTGGCCACAAATATAACATGCGGTGGAACCATATCTGCATGCTCCAGGATGGCGTCGACTACATATAGGGCAAAGTGGTAGGGTATACCTACTCTGCTTTGCCCTCCTCTGTAATGGTGAATCTACCATCTGCGAGCCTCTACCAGTCTCTGACTGCCCCCTGTGGCTGAATCTACCTCCCTGCGACTGTGGCGAAGGCGGGGGCCTAGGCGGCCCGTCTAACAATCGTGGCCTGGGTCCTCCCCGGGCCACCCTCTGTAACTCAACTGGCCTGTCCCAGCGACGCTGTTCCTGACTGACCCTTCTGATCTCCCGTTGTCGCTGTCTGATGCCCTCAATATTCTGGGCAAATGCCTGAACTCGAGCAATGTCCATGTGCTCTCGCAGTGTGGCTGTAATACAAGTCTCAACATATTCTGGATTCAACCCCATGATGAAGCAATGTACTCTAGATGCCATGGTATCAACAAAGGCCGGTGCATACCGGGCCAAAGAATCAAACCGCAAGGAATATTCCCGAACACCCATGGCCCCCTGCTCCAGATGTAGGAACTGGTCTACCCGAGCCTGTCGAATCTCCCGTGGCAAATAGTGATCCGGAAAAGCTCCTGAAAAGCTGGACCAGGTGGGAGGGGACACATCTCTCCCTCGGGACCTTTCCCAGCTTTCATACCATAACACAGCGATATCCCGTAACCGGAATGCTGCCAACTCAACTGATTCGGTAGGCGTGGCATGCATAACCCTGAAGATTCTCTGCATTTGATCCAGAAAATCCTGAGGGTCCTCTGCCCGGTCCGTACCTGTAAACTGTGGGGGATTCAAAGCTAAGAACTCTCGGACCCTCGAACTACCGAGCCCTCCTGATAACTCCGTAACTGTAGACGGCATTGGCTGACGCTGATCAGCCATCATCTGTGCTAACATAACTACAGCACTCCTAACCTCCTGGTCGGAAGGTGTCGGTATAGGGACTGCTGAAGGTAGTGTCGCCCCAAGCGGCTCCAGATGTGGTGGAGACTGCTGAGGAGGATGGGACGATGCCTCTGTAGTGCCCTCTGATCGGGCTGTTTCTAAATGAGGGTGAGGTATCCTACTGGTGCCTTCCCCTGCTGCAACATCTAAGCTCCGACCTTTGATAGGATGTTGCTGGTCTGACATTATCTGTAATCAAAGAATATAGTAAGCTTTTAGGGACTCAACCCTATATTGCACCGCTCTACAGCAAGACTGAATAAGAATAAAAGACAACCATCCTATCATGCCTTGCAGCCTCCTACCCATAGTATGTGGTGCACAACACATCCATGGACGGGACTCTACTTAGCACGGCTTGCAGACTCCCTGGGATACGACCTGCTCTGATACCAAGTTTGTCACACCCCGCCTTGGGGGGTATGACTGGCACCTGGTGCCCTACTAGGACCTGAACTGCTGGACTGCTAAGCCTGGGCACATCTGGTGCCTGGCTGGCTCTAACTCACATTTCTAGAAACAAAGGGCTATATAACGGCTGTAAACACAGCCCCCGGCCCATTGGCCTATAGCCTTCTGTACCTGCACTAACAGCTGACCAGAAACATATCAATTCAGGGAAACCTATGCGGGTCGACAAGGCCACCATGCTGTCTAGTTATCTATAACTCAATCATGAACTACTAAAAAGCTACGTGACCAGCAAGGTCACCACTACTGGCAAACTATGGCCCCACACGGCCAACATAAAAGAAAGAAAGAGTACCAACGGCTATAAAACTGCACGGCCTCACACGACCAGCTCATCTGACCACAGGGAAACATACACAGACTGCAAGCCTCTAGGAATAGCAATAGAAATGATCGGGACAGGGCCCCGACCTACCCGTACTATACAACAAAAGAACTGAAATACACCTCTGGAATTCAGTCTCCGGATGACAGGAGCTGAATACTCGATCGCTGACAGGAATCACGTAGTATCGCCTGCTCGTCTATGAGTACCTGCAGGCAAGTAATGCAGCGCCCCACCGGGTGTCAGTACCGCTGGTACTGAGTATGTAAAGCAATAACTGAAAGCAAAATCTGGAAACAACAATGTAACTGATGAAACTGAAGTAAGAAGAATTAGATTAACCGTTTGATAATGTAAGTCATACCTTCTCTCATTTATACTAAAAGGAAGTAGGAGTCGTACCTGGAGACGTATCACTCTACTGCTGATCTACTTGTATCTAACGTAACATGGCATAACATAACATAACATAACATAGCACACACAAACCTTACCCTGCCCCCATAAGCCGGGAGGTACAACCAGCACGGAATCTACACCCCTACCCCGATCATCCCATCTCCTATAAACCCTGTAAGCATCCTGCCGGTCCCCTGGGTATACACTTGGGCTTGCTGAGCCCCTGACTATAACTGTACCTGAGTTCGAAGGACTCCTGAATCAACACCCGGGCGTATCCGCTCGACAGGGGTGTGTAAAAGCCGACCAAGGCATAATATGGGGAAAACTGGCATCCCATCTTCGTCCCCTGTGGGACGGCATGCCACTCCGTAGAGCGACGTATCCTCGTCCTCTGGCAGACGAGTCGATACAGCTATCAACCCTGGGGCGGTCATGGATGCTAGGTAGTCCAACCCCAAACAATATAACGGTCTCAACTAGTAATACTATCTGCATGTCTCACATGCTGAGGCTAATGGTGGTAAAATATTGTATATATCACATGCTGAACTAGTAACAGTAGTATGTATGTATTCAATACATGCTGAGGCTGGTAAATATATATATGTATAAATATGGTCTTCTACCAGACTACACTGGGTCTGATGCTGGACATGATATAGTCTTTCTACTGAAACTATGTTGTATACTGAGTTTCTATAGTAACATGATTTACTAGTTCTAATATGCTTTCTAGCTTCACTTTAACTTATCGTTCTATTTCTGGGATGTCTTACAGATATTACATTGCCTTACTGGGTTTCAACTGAATACAATGATATCCTAACATTCTGTGTCACATCACATACTGAGCATACTGCGCTGGTTCTAACACTTGTATTAGGATCTATATCGGGCTAGCAAGTTTTGCGCAAATTATAACTCGATACTTCTAATACCGTACCAACATTCATAATAAGCATAAGACATGACTTCTGAACATTCTACTGGCCTTTAAATTATGGTACTGTACCAAGATTACTAACTTGCCGAGGAAACTAGCTTTACATACCTTATCCTTGAACTATTCGTCTGTCGAACGAGACTCGGCCGGTACTTCAGCTATTTTCTCCTAACTGCATTCATAAATATGTCAATTCATATTAAATACAGCTTTACTTTAAAAGGCAACGTCGCTTTCGATATAGTTTATAGCCTAAACTTAGGCTTATCGAAAGACGGTCGAAAACTCGCTATTTTCCAGCGGTCCAGAAGGGAGAAATATTCACTTCACAGCTAGGAACACATAGACACTAATTTAGAGCAATTCCACTTACCTTAGCTCGGTGGCTCGACGATTCATCGGTCGTATTTCACGAAACTGAATCCGTAGGAATGCTCTCTGCTGCTAAATACCTCAGTATCTGGAGTTAATTTGCGTTTGGACAACGTTTGGCAGCGTAATCGGACGAAAATTATATTATCTCCTTTGTTCCCTCTCCTTTTTCTGATTTCTCTCTCTGTTTCCTGGAAATTTCCTAAGTATTTTAATGAATTAACCCGAAGTGGGGCTTTATATACTTGGGCCTGGACAAGGCCAACGTGTCACGGAGCCAACGCGGAGGCCTCTCCTCCGTGACGCGCTGCAATCGCGGAGGGGCGCTGCCTCGGCTCCTTCCGCGATGGTTCGACAGGTTTTTCATCCGATCTTTTCCCGGGCCTTTCTCCAGCATGTATGGCCTTCAAATATGCTTAACCAACGTGCGAATAGGTCGTCTAGGTGCCGGGAATTCTACGGGGTATAACAGCGGCCTATCTAACAATCGTGGCCTGGGTCCTCCCCGAGCCTCCCTCTGTAACTCAACTGGCCTGTCCCGGCGATGCTGTTCTTGATTGGCCCTTCTGATCTCCCGATGCCGCTGTCTGATGCCCTCAATATTCTGGGCGAATGCCTGAACTCGAGCAATGTCCATGTCCTCTCGCAGTGTAGCCGTAATACAAGTCTCAACATATTCTGGATTCAACCCCATGATAAAGCGGTGTACTCTCGATGCCGTGGTATCAACAAAGGCCGGTGCATATCGAGCCAAAGAATCAAACTGCAAGGAATATTCCCGAACACTCATGGCCCCCTGCTCCAGATGTAGGAACTGGTCTACCCAGGCCTGTCGAATCTCCCGCGGCAAATAGTGATCCAGAAAGGCTCCTGAGAAGCTGGACCAGGTCTGAGGGGAAACATCTCTCCCTCGGGACCTTACCCAGCTTTCATACCACAATACGGCGATGTCCCGTAACCGGAATGCTGCCAACTCAACTGATTCTGTAGGCATGGCATGCATAACCCTGAAGATTCTCTGCATTTGATCCAGAAAATCCTGAGGGTCCTCTGTCCGGTCCGTACCTGTGAACTGTGGGGGATTCAAAGCCAAGAACTCTTGGACCCTCGAACTACCGGGCCCTTTTGACGACTCCACAACTGTAGACGGCATCGGCTGACGCTGAGCAGCCATCATCTGTGCTAACATAACTACCGCACTCCTAACCTCCTGGTCGGAAGGGGTCGGTATAGGGACTGCTGGAGGTAGTGTCGCCCCTAGTGGCTCCTGATGTGGTGGAGACTGCTGAGAAGGCTGGGACGATGCCTCTGTAGTGCCCTCTGACCGGGCTGGTTCTAAACGAGGGTGAGGCATTCTGCTGGTGCCTTCCCCTGCTGCAATATCTAAGCTCCGGCCTGTGATAGGATGTCGTTGGTCTGACATTATCTGTAACCAAAGAATATAGTAAGCTTTTAGGGGCTCAACCCTATATTGTACCGCTCTACAGCACGACTGAATAAGAATAAAAGACAACCATCCTATCATGCCTTGCAGCCCCCTACCCATAGCATGTGGTGCACAACACATCCATGGGCAGGACTCTACTTAGCACGGCTTGCAGACTCCCTGGGATACGACCTGCTCTGATACCAAGTTTGTCACACCCCGCCTTGGGGGGTATGACTGGCACCTGGTGCCCTACTAGGACCTGAACTGCTAGACTGCTGAGCCTGGGCACATCTGGTGCCTGGCTGGCTCTAACCCATATTTCTGGAAACAAAGGGCTATATAACGGCTGTAAACACAGCCCCCGGCCTATTGGCCTATAGCCTCCTGTACCTATCATGACAGCTAACCAGAACATATTCAATATAGGGAAAACCTATGCGGGCCGACAAGGCCACCATGCTGTCTAGTTATCTATAACTTGACAATGAAATACTGGAAAGCTACGTGACCGGCAAGGTCACCACTACTGTCAAACCATGGCCCCACACGGCCAACATAAAAGAGATAAAAGTACTAACAGCTATACGACTGCACGACCTCACACGATCGGCTCAATTGACAACAGGGAAATATATACAGACTGCAAGCCTCTAGGAATAGCAATAGAAATGATTGGGACAGGGCCCCGACCTACCCGTACTGTACAACAAAAGGAAACGAAATACACCTCTGGGATTCAGTCTCCGGATGACAGGAGCTGAATACTCGGTCGCTGACAGGAATCATGAGGTATCGCCTGCTCGTCTATGAGTACCTGCAGGCAAGTAATGCAGCGCCCCACCGGGCGTCGGTACCACTGGTACTGAGTATGTAAAGTAATAACTGAAGGAAATATCTGAAAACAACAATACAACTGATGAAACTGAAGTAGGAGGGAATAGATTAACTGTCTGATAATGTAAATCATACCTTCTCTTAATTGTACTGGAAGGAGTAGGAGTCATACCTGGAGACGTATCGTTCTACTGCCGAACTACTCGTGTCTAATGTAACATGGCATAACATAACATAACATAATATAGCACACACAAACCTTACCCAGCCCCCATAAGCCGGGAGGTACAACCAGCACAGAATCTATACCCCTACCCCGGTCATCCCATCTCCTATAATCGCTGTAAGCATCCTGCCAGTCCCCTGGGTATGCACTTGGGCTCGCTGAGCCCCTGACTATAACTGCATCTGAGTCCTGAGGACTCCTGAATCAACACCCGGGCGTATCCGCTCGACAGGGGTGTGTAAGGGCCGACCAAGGCACAATATGGGGAAAACTGGCATCCCATCTTCGTCCCCTGTGGGACGGCATGCCACTCCGTAGAGCGACGTATCCTCATCCTCTGGCAGACGAGTCGATATAGCTATTAACCCTGGGGCGGTCAGGGATGCTAGGTAATCCAACCCCAAGACAATATAGTGGTCCCAACTAGTAATACTATCTGCATATATCTCATGCTGAAGCTAATAATTATAATGTATCTGTGTCTACTGTATGCTGAACTAGTGATAGCGATATGTATGTACTTAATTCATGCTGAGACTGATAATAGTGTATATGTACAAATATAATCTTCTGCCATACTGTACTGTATACTGAGTTTCTGTAATAACATGATTTACTATTTCTGACATGCTTCCTAAGCTTTATTTTTAACCTATCATTCTATTCCTGAGATGCCTTACAGATATTACATTGTGTTACTGGGTTTCAACTGAATACGATAATATCCTGACATTCTGTACTATATCACGTACTGAGCATGCTGTGCAGTTCCTAACACGTGTATTAGAATCTATAACGTGCTATCAAGTTTCGTGCTAATTATAACCTGATGCTTCTAATGTCGTACCAACATTTGTAACAAACATAATACATGACTTCTGAACATTCTACTGGCCTTTAAATTACTTTAATACACCAAGATTTACTAACTTGCTGAGGAAACTAGCTTTACATACCTTATCCCCAAACTATCCGTCTGTCGGACGAGGCTCGGCCAATACTTCAACTATTTTCTCCCAACTGCATTCATAAATATGTCAATTAATACCAAATATAGCTTTGTTTTAATGAACAACATCACTTCGATGTAATATATAGCCTAAACTTAGGCTTATCGAAAGACGGTCGAAAACTCGCTATTTTTCAGAGGTCCAGAAGGGAGAACTATTCACTTCTCAGCTAGGAACACATAGACACTAGTTTGGAGCAATTCTACTTACCTTAGCTCGGTAGCTCGACGATTCGTCGGCCGTATTTCACGAAACTAACTCCGTAGGAATGCTCTCTGCTGCTAAATACCTCAGTATCTGGGGTTAATTTGAATTTGGACAACGTTTAGCGGCGTAATCGGATGAAAATTATATCACCCTCTTCGTTCCTTTTCTTTTCTCTGCTGTTTCCTCTCTGTTTCACTGAAAATTATAAGTTTAAAATGATTTAAAACCGAAGTGGGGCTTTATATACTTGGGCCTGGACAAGGCCAACGTGTCATGGAGCCAATGCGGAGGCTTCACCTCCGTGACACGCTGCCATCGTGGAGGGGCTCTGCCTCGGCTCCTTCCACGATGGTTCGACAGGTTTCTCGTCCGATCTTTTTCCCGAGCCTTTCTCTAGCACGTATGGCCTTCACATATGCTTAACCAACGTGCGAATAGGTCATCTAGATGCCGGGAATCCTACGGGGTATAACAAGGAGTATGATAAGCTGTAAAGTAAATCCTCAGGCTATGATATGATGTCCACAGGCCATGAAACGATGCCTTTAGACTATGATGCCTTCGGATGAGGGGAAGAAATGATAATTAGTAAATTGCTCGAGAGCCTCAATGATCAATCGAGATCTCTGGTTTATTTGGGCTCAAATGCATACGTAAAATGTGTATCCAGGCTCAAATACATATGTAAAATGTATATCCGGGCTCAAATGCATATATGAATGTATATTAGGGCTCAAATGCATATGCACAATGTATATCCGGGCTCAAATGCATACATAAAAGTAAATACGGGCTCAAATGCATACGTAAAATGTATATCCGGGCTCAAATGCATATATGAATGTATATCAGGGCTCAAATGCATATACACAATGTATATCCAGGCTCAAATGCATACGTAAAAGTAAATCCAGGCTCAAATGCATATCAGGGCTCAAATGCATATGCACAATGTATATCCTGGCTCAAATGCATACGTAAAAGTAAATTCGGGCTCAAATGCATATCAGGGATCAAATGCATACATGAATGTATATCAGGGCTCAAATGCATATGCACAATGTATATCCGGGCTCAAATGCATACGTAAAAGTAAATTCGGGCTCAAATGCATATCAGGACTCAAATGCATACATGAATGTATATCAGGGCTCAAATGCATATGCACAATGTATATCCGGGCTCAAATGCATATATGAATGTATATCAAGGCTCAAATGCATATGCACAGTGTATATCCGGGCTCAAATGCATACGTAAAAGTAAATTCGGGCTCAAATGCATATCAGGGCTCAAATGCATACGCACAATGTATATCAGGGCTCAAATGCATGCGTAAAATGTATATCCGGGCTCAAAATGCGAATATAGGCTCAAAAGTGGAAAACTAAATAAATAAAATAGTGATGGGTGAGAACAAATCTTGGCTCAGATAATTTTGGCAGGGCAGTGCTTTACCCAAACGACGTAAAACGGTGGGACTATGTTTAGCCCTTAAAAGCTTGGGGGGTAAAGCTTGACCCATCTAAAATCACAAGTATGAGAGTAGCACGATGATAATAGGTTAAAAGTAGCATAATAATAACAAAAAGCATGGAAGCTTGAAAAATGGCATGATAGCATAAGAAGAACGCAATGGTAGCCTGCAAGCTTAAAAAAAAATGGATAAAATGATTAGTCAATAAGTATGAAGTAACTAACGATTAACTCAAATAAATTTGAATCGAATAACGATTAGCTCAAATAAATTTGAATCGAAAGCGCTTAATTAGATCAAAATTTAGAAGGCAATGCTTAGCCTTTAAAATCAGAGGGTAGTGCTTCTATCCGTAGATTATTGAAAAGTCCTTAAAAGAAAATTTTAGTGTAATGCTTAACCCTAGGACAAAGCTTAGCCTCTGAAATAAAAATTTAGGGTAGTGCTTAACCCTAGGACAATGCTTAGCCCTTGAAAAATAAAATTTAGGGTAGTGCTTAACCCTAGGACAATGCTTAGCCCTTAGTAATCAACAAATTAACACTTAGTTTCAAATAAAAAGCATTTAGCTTTGAGTAACTTACTAAGAGGGTAGCGCTTAACCCCGTTAGTGGACAAACTTCAAGTAGTTTAACGTTGCAGTTGATAATAAATCCAGATGATGTGTAGCATGATTGCAAATTTGGTACCTGTTGCATCCTGTGCTCAAAGAAAAAATAAAATCATAAGATTAAAATGGGGAAGGCTGATTTGTGCCTTTATTTATCCGTTGTCGTCCCGATCTCATGTGCTTGAAGATAAGACTGGATGTCACGTCTTTCCATAGACTTACTTTTGGGAATCAATTCCTTGGCTTGACTGAGCCTTCATGAAATTTTGAGATCCTTCTCAAAATTTCTGCCCTAGTTACGTAGACACGCTCGATCTATGAATTTTTGAGGTCCTGTCAAAAACTCTGCCCCAGTTGGTACGAAAAAAGGAAAAGGAGATTTTATTAAGATTTAGACCGAACCCCATAAGGGCGCCTACGTATCCCTTTTAAATGGGAATCAGGTCCAACGTAGTTCAGATTCTCCTAAGTGATGGGTGACCGGAGCAGTCTCGATATAAATGGGGTTTAGGGTATGATCTTTTGAAGCGTAAGACATGTTGGATGTAACTGTAGGAGGTAAATAATGAAACATGGCGGGTGATCTTTGTGGTATGACTTAATTTGAAGGGGTTACATAGGCATTATGCGAATGTTGTATATGATTTTGAGAAAACGAATAGGGTTGACTAGAATTGTTTTGAGGATATGAGGCTTGATAAGATGTTGAAGGAAGACATATGAAAGTGATGTGAGGCTGAGTAGAAGTATTAATTCTCAGCCGGTTGTTCTAATGAAGTTTATAGGGGTACTGATAGATTGGCTATATTACGAGCTCGAGATAATTCGCCTTGGAATTTCAGTGAATCGACAGCGAGAAAGGTATGACGGACGGTTATGCACAAATCAACCTTTAGGAAGGGGAATAATCAAAATAAACAATAAACAGAAAAAATAAAATTCGTAAGAAAATTCAAGCATGACATGTTGTAGATGAAAGAAACATATTAATACATTTCACATGGTAAATAAAAGATTAAACACATTTATACGTCTTCCTAATTTGGGGGCCTCTTTTGTGCCAGAGGTCGGCCTAGTGCATTTTTGAAAATCAAATATGTCATAATGTGTCATTCTATTTGCTCCATTACTATTCCAAATACATACAAATAAATAAATAAATTTCTTCATTTACATAATAAGATATTATGAAGATTACCAAAAAAAATAAATCTATAATCTAAATGGAAATGCTCTTCCATTTTCGGTCACTTCTTTGCTTATGACATGGATCAACCTGCATAATGAAAAGTTAGTTATCGTTTCCACCTAAGGAGAAAATAGTCAACATTTTAGACATATTGATTTCTCAAATAAAAATGCAAATAGATATGGTGATGTCCTTTTTGAGATTGTAAATCTCTTTGGACTTTGAGCAAGTTTTCTATTTAATCTTGACGTACCATGGACGTCGCGATTTTTCTAAGTTTGAAAATATGTGCATGCCTTACTAAAGGCCTGCACGGTCACAGTCTAGTAGTAAGAGTGGGAATGACACAGTTTCCTCAAGCGGACAACTCGAGAGTGGGGAAACTTATGACCGTCGACGCACCGCTGATCGACCAAATCATAAGACAATCCCCGAGGTGTTTTAAAAATGGTGAACGGCCGTGAAACCACGCAACTGTTATTGTGTGTGATAGTGTGAAATTCCCAAGTGGGGGAAATATGAACGATATGCAAGTTAATGAAAAAAATTACAACATTTTGTAAATTATTCATTACATATGAAAAATAAACAATAAATAATAACAAAAACAAGGAAAAAAAACTGTTAGTAACTTCAGGGTAAGGTCATAAATATCGACAAAAATAAATAGAAGTAAAAGATTTCAGTTATAAATCAAATAATTCCCCATTTAATAAACATGTAATGGTTAAATCCTAAATCCCTAGCAGAGTCTCCATGCTGTCGCGCCCCATTTTTCCTCGCGGAAAGCGGGATACAACATGTGACGTCTCTTAAGGGTTTATGAATTTGAAGAGTCGCCACCTAACGAATTAAGGTGCGTTAGGACACCGTTCTAAGTTAAAGGTCCATTTTTGTTACCTAGGTCACCAGAGTTGGGCAAGGGCTTTAATTACCTTGAAAGGAAGGTGTTAGGCACCTTTCGAGGTCCACAAATGTGGTTTCTGGCCGGATTCATTAAATGGGGGAATTAGCTAAATGACCAATTAAAATTGATTTTAACTTAAATGTACTTAAACTAAATTAATAAAGGAATAAATAATCAAATAGATAATTAACTTTAGACAAGCAAGAAGAACGAAATTTGGGCAAAATAAAATCTAAAAGTAGTTTATCTTGTTTTACTTTTTGTTAACAATAAATACAATAATTGTGGTAAATAAAGCAAGTAAAATATAAATAACAAAACAAAACAATTTATTAAAATCGACATAACAAACAAATAAATAAATATTTATTTTAATTATGGAGCCGAACCTCATAGAGGCGTCTACGTATCCCTTAAGGGAATCAGGCCGAACGTAGTTCTACCTTCAGAAATGATTGACCTAATGGGATCACCCCGTGCAACTTAAATAATACTTCGCAATCGTTTAGATTGCTCGTATTATTTAGCGAGCACATACTATCATTTCCCACTACCCGCCTAGTTAATTATTTGTTAATCCTACAACGCTTCTAGGTGAAGAAAACTAACGGCCAAACATTTGCCTACCCGTCCTCAACTTACCGTCCAGGAGGCATTGGATAACTAATTGGGAAATATTGAGTCAAAAATAAAAAGAATCCTAGGGGGGCTGTTAAAGGGTGATTAACGCCAAATAATCAAACATAAAATGATAAACACATAAGGACTTCACATAGCCTCAAGTCCTGTGAGCATGATCTCTAAACATGTGTAAATAAATCCTATGAACATGATTACTAATGCAAAAATCATCAAATTTAAATATTCAACATATAATACACATTCTTGGACGAAAATATAATTTAAACAGATCAATACATAATCCAATATGCATGATATTTAGATTGCAATTAGAAGCATCTTATATGAACAAAACATTTAACACTTATACATTTTTATTTAAATTATCAAACTGATTTAAGAAAAATAACGCGAGATCTACTAGGGGGTAATTTAGTGGCGAATTTATAGATAACATAAGACATAGAGACATTGTTTTTGGTTCCTATAGGAATAATGTCTAGTAGAAATAATTTGAGAAATGTTAATCCTATAGGCATGATTTCTAATATAAATAATTAGATTCATATTATTCCTATAGGCATGATTTCTAACAATTATGTATGTATCAACCTATATGCATGCTTTCTATTTGAAATTTGCCTAATTAAGTATCAAGAAGAACAAATAATAAATAACATGCAAACCCCGACCCCAATAAATCCCTTTTTACTATCATGAGCCTTTATTACAATTATTACAAAATTGAAGAAATAAAACAACTAACTAATACAACATATATAAAAACAATCTATTAACGAAAATCTACAGTTTCCCTTTGCCCTGACAACTCTTCCTCTCCAAATTAGTAGTAACCTGCTTAACAAATAATACAAAAAATATACCCGTACAAAACACATATTTGGGCCTTCATAAGTTGCAACTTGTTAAAATTTCACGAAATATTCATGTGCACAAATTTGAGTTATAAAATTCAAGCACATATTATGAGATCTTAATTATACAAAAAATATTTGAAAAGTCCCTAACTATTATAACATGATGCGAGTACGAATTTTCATCTCATATTATCAAAGGAGGTATAGAGAAATACTAACCAGTTAACTAGTAAAAGATAAAGTAGCAAACAACAATTTCAAAAGACTTTTCGAATAGTGTTAATATTGAATTGGGATGGAAGACTATGATTTTAGAAGGAAAAGAGCAATATTTTGAAATAAAATATTATAGCCTATAAAAGTCTTCCACCGAATGACCAGAAGGGAGGATACCCCTTTATATAGCTAAACCAAAACAGAGTATCTAAGGGAGAGGATATCATAAATTAATTTCAAATAACTTCTTACCATATGCAAAATAAGTTAATTGATTAAATCAGGAAAAAAAAATTACCGTAATTGCAAGTATTAAAATAAGGAAAGGATTAATCAAATCACAAGAGATGAGAACATTAAATGCTGAATTACAATAATCTACTCTAAAAAAAGAAAAAAAATAATAATTCATCACAACTTACCATACACAGTGATTTGTTAAAAATGTACTACGTTATGGAAGGAAAGAAACTTAACCGAATCTTCAAAGGAACGAATCCTCTTAATTAGCACAGTCAAGTTAAAAATATATAAAAATTAACAAAACACAAAATTGACTAATAAAATAAATTAATAAATAAATAAATAAAAATCAGTTGACGATAATCTTGCCTTAAACAAAAACAGCAGTCATTCAACATAAATAAATAAGTAAATAACTAATGAATTATCAAAATTATATATATAGCACAATTGCATTGACTGAGCAAGAAAGGTAAGAATTTTCAATCAATCACCGTGAAATATTAAATATAAAAGAGATAATATTATGAATCATGCTCTAAAGAGAAATAAATCAAAGTTGTAATTATACAAGTACCACAGAGAAATCAAAATATTCATATATTATCACAAACAGATTTTGCAAAGGAACCAATAATTCACGGCTATTTTAAACTATTCTAAAAAAAATAGAATTGATTTTATATACCACATCTCAATATAATTTGAGAGATATGCAACTATTAATTATATATAAATGAAACAAAGGAAGGACAATATATATATATATATATATATATATATATATATATATATATATATATATATATATAATACTATATTATATATATTATTATATTATTATATTATATATATATATATATTATATAAATATCTATTATATATATTATGTATTTATTATATATCATTGTACACAAATGAAACAGAAAGTATATTATTATATATAAATGAAACAGAAAGTAAAAACAGTATATTAATATATATATATATATATATATATACATATATTATATATTATTCTATATATATATATATATATATATATATTTATTATATACATATATTTATTACATATATATAAACAAAACAAAGAGAAAAATAAATAAAAATAAGGAAATATACGGACAGATCTTCGTAGATCTGTCCGGATTCTGTCGGCCGGGAGACGATCGGAGAGGCGGGGGGAGAAGAGGGGAAAAGGTGTAGTGATTGTTCTCCGGCCACGGTGTGGCTGGTGGTGCTGTTGGTGGTCTATCGGAGTTGGTGTTGTGGTTTCTCACTGGAACAGTGAGGCGGCGAGAGGGGAAAAAAAAGCGGAGGTTTTTTGGTGGTGCGACGGCCGTAGAAGAAAGAGAGGGAATTTGGCCAGTGGTGGTCGGAGACGAGGGGAAAGGGAGAGAGGAAGGTTTGCGGCGGCTATTGAGGGGGAAGATGGAGATGGAAAGAAGGCGGCGGCTGCTGGGATTTGGAGGGAGTTCCGGCGGCTGGCAGTGGTGTTTTCCGGCGAGGTCGGAGATTGCGATTGTCGGCGTTAATGGAGGTTGGTGGTGGCCGGCAGGCTGTTGTTTGGCCGGAGGTGGCCGGCGATGGGAAGAGAGAAGAGGGAGAGAGGGACGGCTGCTAGGGTTTTTTGGAGAGGAGGAAGAATGGGGTAAAATGTTTAGGTTTTGGGGTAGGTGTGGTAAATAAGGAAATATGTTTAGGGATTTAATTTTGTCCGTTGGATTGAATAAAATGAACGACTAGGATTGATTCTGGGATAAATGGGTCAGTTTATGGGTCAAACGGGTCGTTCGGATTAGGACCAATGGGTTGGATTTAATTTAGGTTAGATATGAAATTAAACAATAGCCACAATTGATCAAAAGTGGCTAAAATTGACATAATTGAATAGGAAGTGGCCAGATTTGAAACAAATTGGATGAAATTGAATAGAAACGACTATAATTTAAATAAATTGAATGAAATTGGATTTGGCTGCTATTAAATTAATAAATATACTACACTTTTAAATAATTTAATAAATAGATAATAAAGTAGTTTAAATTATAGAAAAATCATATAAATATTATTATTAATAAATAAATTCTAAATTTTAGTATACTTATGTAAATATCATATAATTAAATTATTATATTTATAAATAATTTAAAGACTAGGAAATAAAATTAAGTTATCAAATATTATAAAAATCATATTGTTAACATAAATAATTTATAAATTCGAGTAATATTATTATTCAAATAAATTTGTAAAATTTAATAAAATTAGGTAAATAGTTTATTAAGTAAAGAAATATACTTCAAGATAAGGGTGCATTTTAATACGAAATATATTATATACGACATGATTATTTAATATCAAAATTTAAAATTAATATGAGTCATATATATGTAACTTGAAATAATTTTCACAATATTATGATAATAAATTATTTTATAAATATAAAAATAAGTCAAATATTTGTGTAAAATAAATAAATCAGTAAATAAATATATAAGCAGCATATTAAGGCGTAGGTAGGTCAAAATTGGGTGTCAACAGCATTAACTTGATGCCGACATCGGTGTTCAAGAAGTTGGGGCTGGGCAGTCCTAGACCAACTATAGTGATCTTGTAGTTAGCGGACCGCTCTTTGGCCAGACCAGATGGCATTGTGGAGGACGTTCTGGTGCAAGTGGGCTCCCTTATCTTTCCGGTAGATTTCATTGTCTTAAATTTTAAGCCGGATGCGGAAGTCCCATTTATTTTGGGACGTCCTTTCTTGGCAACCGGGAGAGCTTTGATTGATGTAGCTGCAGGGCAGCTAACCATGCGAGCGCATGACAAAGTGGAGGTATTTGATGTATATAAGGCCATGAAGCTTCCGGCCATATATGAGGAGCTTTCAGCAATCAATGTGCTAAATCAAGAAGAAATTCTTCAGATTGTTGATTCTTGAGATCCATTGGAAAGAGCATTGATGAGCTCCGATCATTTCAGAGATAGAGATACTTATGAGATGGTTCAAATGTTAAATAAGCCAAAGTGGTATCTCAGGAAGCATGACTTTCAGCCTTTAATGAGGTCCCTGGAACCATTGCCGAAACCATCTATTGAGGAAGCACCAAAACAGGAGTTGAAAACATTGCCTCCCCATTTAAAATATATCTTTTTGGGGGAAGGTGACACTTTTCCAGTCATCATCTCCGCAGAATTGACGGAGGCACAGGTAAAGGAAGCATTGGTGGTTCTCAAAATAAGGAAGAAAGCGATGGGCTGGCAAATGTCAGATATTCAGGGTATCAATCTGTTATACCCCGTAAGATTTCCGACACCTAGATGGCCTATTTGCACATTGGTTAAGCATATTTGAAAGCCATACGTGCTAGAGAAAGGCCCGGGAAAGGATCGGACGGGTAACCAGTCGAACTATCGCGGAAGGAGCCGAGGCAGAGCCCCTCCGCGATGGCAACGTGTCACGGAGGTGGAGCCTCCGCGTTGGCTCCGTGACACGTTGGGCCTATCTAGGCTCAAGTATATAAAGCCCCACTTCGGTTTAATTCCATTTAACTCAATATAATTTCTAGAAAATTTGTAGAAACAGAGAGGGACGAAGGAGGTTGACATATAATTGTTCGATTACGCTGCCAAACGTAGTCCAAACTAAAATTAACTCCAGATACCGAAGTATTTAGCAGCAGGGAGCATTCCTACGGATTTAGTTTCGCGAAATTTGGCCGACAAATCGTCGTGCTACCAGGCTAAGGTAAGTTGAATTGCTCCAAACTAGTGTCTATGTGTTCCTAGCTGTGAAGTGAATACTTCTCTCTTCTGGACCTCTGAAAAATAGCAAGTTTTCGACTGTCTTTCGATAAACCTAAGTTTAGGCTATAATTATATTGAAAGTGACGCCGTCCTTCAGAATAGTGTTGTATTTAGTACTAATTGACGTGTTTATGAATGCAGTTGGGAGATTTAGCTGGAATACTGACCGAGCCTCGTCCGACAGTCGGATAACTCGAGGTTAAGGTATGTGAAGTTGTTCTTCGGCAAGTTAGTAAGCCTTAGCTTGGTAAATCATAGTAAACTCCGTATTTGAAACTCTCGGAGTTGAATGTTGAGAATTAAGCGAGTCTAATAGATTCTGAGTTGTGTTGCCGTATCATATTCAGTCCGAAAGTTAGTAAAGCATGTGCCAAAGGGCGAGTTAGCATTCCAGATCCAGTATAGCTTATTGTATGATTAGCAAGCATGTTGTAGAATATAAAGGATATAGATTTTCAGAATAAAAGATAATAAAGTAAAATCAGATAGACAGACAGTTTTATGGCTACAGATTAGCCATTCAGACAGATAGTATCCTGGCTACAGATTAGCCAAGTAGTTAAATAAAGATTTCAGAATCAGTATAATCAGTAAAGAATCAGTTCAGTATGGAAATAGATTAGAATAAGAAATCAGACTTCCAGATAGTCTTTTTCAGTTATGCATGCTTGCTATTTATATGTGTTATTTGTTTGTTGAGACTTGATGTGGCGTGAGGGTACCTTATTGAGCATCCTCGCCGCCCCTGGGTTGGTAATCGTGTCGCCCACTGAGCGGGTGGGTTTTACGTCACTCCAAGGAGTGGCATGCCATCCCCAGCTTGGACGAAGATGGGATGAAGCTTTCCCCATAGCAGTTTGATCAGCATTACAGGTGCAGCTCCGGTTTCAAATAGCCCTGTTGAGTTTTGTGTCCAGGGAACCAGACCCTATCTGTTACTGTCTGTACATTCAGTTATTATAGGTGTAGCTCCAGTTTTAGGTAGCCTCGTTGAGTTGTGTCCGGGGATCTAGACCCTATCTGTTACTGTCTACACAGGAGTCCTCCGGACCCATACACGGTTGCTTATATCGGAGGCCATGGCCCGAGCCGGAGACCCAGGGGGCCGGTAGAGGAGCTCCGCAGTGAGCAGATGAGTGGAGTGACTTATTTTTGGCTGGTTTTGACCCGGGTAGGGGTATATAGATTGTTTGCTTGTTTGGCGCCATCCGGCTTATGGGGGTTGGTATTGGCTATTGCTTGCTAAATGTATATGTATTTATGTGCTTTATATATATTAGTTAATAGACAGCAGGCCACCGTGACTACAGACACGCTCCTGCCTATCAGCGCAGAAAGGTTTGATCTAGTTCCTGTCAGCCCTTCAGATTCAGTTATCTTCTACTTAAAGACTTGTTAGTTATGTTATCTGTATTCAGTTGTATTATTTCAGTTGCTTTGCATACTCGGTACCAGTGGTACTGACGCCCAGTGGGGCGCTGCATTACTTGCCTGCAGGTACTCATAGACGAGGAGGCGATCCCTCGTGATCCTAGCCAGTGCAGAGTCATCAGCTCTTGTCATCCGGAGCTTGATATTTCAGAGGTTTATATCATTTCCTTTTGATGTATAGTACGGGTAGGTCGGGGCCCTGTCCCGACCATCTTATCAGTATTCTTAGAGGCTTGCAATCTGTATATATTTCCCTGTGGTCAGCTGAGCCGGTCGTGTGGGGCCGTGCAGTTTGTTTTAGATGTTTAGCATTTCAGTTTATGTTGGCCGTGTGAGGCCTTAGTTGATAGTAGTGGTGACCTTGCCGGTCACGTAGTTATCCAACATTTTATTGTTGAGTTACAGATAACTAGATAGCATGGTGGCCTTGTCGGCCCGCATAGGTTTCCCCCTTATAAGTATGTTTCTGGTTAGCTGAAGTTTCATACAGGTGGCTATAGGCCTACTCGGCCGGAGGCTGTATTTACAGCTGTTATATAGCCCGTTGTTTCCCTAAATCTGAGTTAGAGCCAGCCAGGCACCAAATGTGCTTAGGCTCAGTAATCTAGCAGTTCAGGTCCTAGTAGGGCACCAGGTGCCAGTCATACCCCCCAAGGCGGGGTGTGACACAATCCAGCTTTTTGCACACACAAAATTTTCATGGAGGAAAGAGCAAAGCCAATTGTACAGCCTCAGCGGAGGTTGAATCCGATGATGAAGGATGTGGTTAGGAAAGATGTAATTAAGTGGCTTGATGCAGGTGTGGTCTATCCTATTTTAGACAGCGAATGGGTCAGTCCCGTTCAGTGTGTTCCAAAGAAGGGAGGGATGACCGTGGTCACTAATGAGAAAAATGAGCTGATCCCTACACGCACCGTCACAGGTTGATGGATTTGCATGGACTACAGAAAGCTCAATGAATCCACAAGGAAACATCACTATCCTATCCCGTTCATTGATCATATATTGGATAGATTAGCATGACAAGAATATTATTGTTTCCTTGATGGGTACTCTGGCTATAACCAAATAGCCATAGCACCGGAGGACAAGGAGAAGACTACTTTCACATGTCCTTATAGGACATATGCTTTTAGGCAGATGCCATTTGGTTTATGCAATGCACCCGCCACATTCCAGAGATGCATAATAGAGATCTTTCACGACATGGTGGAAGATTTCGTCGAGGTATTTATGGATGATTTTTGTATTTTCGGTAATTCATTTGCTACTTGTTTGCAGAATCTTGACAGGGTGCTAGCTCGCTGTGAAGAATCCAACCTTTTACTCAACTGGGAGAAATGTCATTTTCTTAGTCAAGGAGGGTATCATCCTTGTCCATAAAGTGTCTTGCAAGGGGTTGGAGGTTGATCGTGCTAAGATCGAATTTATTGAAAAGCTACCACCACCTGTGTCAGTGAAGGGTGTTCGCAGTTTTCTCGGGCATGCAGGGTTCTACAGACAATTCATTAAGAACTTCTCTCAAATTTCTAGACCAATATGCAGGTTGCTAGAAAAAGAGGTGAAGTTTGAGTTTCATGAAGATTGTGTCAAAGTATTCGAGGAGTTGAAGCAGAAGTTGATAGAAGCACCTATCCTTATTTAGCTGGACTGGGAACAACCGTTTGAACTGATGTGTGATGCAAGCGATGTGGCTGTGGGAGCTGTATTGGTGCAGCAGAGGAATAGAATTTTTCATTCTATTCATTATGCAAGCAAAACACTGGACGCTGCCCAAGTTAATTATACAGTCACAAAAAAGGAGATGCTAGCATTGGTATTTGCGTTTGACAAATTCAGGTCCTATTTGGTGGGTTCTAGAGTAGTGGTGTATACCGATCATGCAGCGATTCGGTATCTATTTAACAAGAAGGATGCAAAGCCCAGGCTGATCAGATGGATCTTGTTGTTGCAAGAGTTTGACCTAGAGATTAAGGACAGAAAGGGAAGCGAGAATCAAGTGGCAGATCACCTATTGCGATTGGAAAGCCGGTCGCATGTGAAGGAAGGTGACAACATCAAAGAGGAGTTCCAGAATGAGCAGCTCTTGGAAATAAGGGAAGCTGAGATCCCTTGGTATGCAGACATAGTGAATTTGCTAGTGAGTGGAGTCTATCCACCGGAGGCTACGGCTCAGCAGAGAAAAAAATTGAGACATGATTGCCGGTATTTTATTTGGGATGAGCCGTACTTATTTAAGCAGGGACCGAATCAGGTTATGAGAAGATGCATCCCGGAGAGACAGATTGCAGAGTTTTGAGGAGTTGTCACTCTTCATGTATGGAGGTCACCACGGAGGTGAGCGGACAGTGCACAAGGTGCTACAGTCAGGTTTCTTTTGTCCTACACTGTTTAGAGATTCTATGGCATACGTAAAAATGTGTGATAGATGTCAAAGGATAGGCACAACTGGTAGGAGGCAAGAGATGCCACTGCAGCACATACTAGAAGTGGAGATCTTTGATGTATGGGGCCCAGATTTCATGGGCCCATTCCCACCGTCATTTGGTAATAGTTACATCTTGGTGGCCGTTGATTATGTATCAAAGTGGGTTGAAGCAACAGCTTGCCCCAGGAATGACAACAAGGCGGTAACGAAATTTGTGAAAAAGCATATTTTCACCAGGTTCGGGACACCCCGAGCCGTTATCAGTGATGGAGGGGCTCATTTTGTAAATGCAAGTTTCAAGAACCTGCTAGCTAAGTATGGGGTGTGCCACAAGGTGGCAACAACATATCATCCCCAAACTAGTGGGCAAGTGGAGGTGTCGAACAAAGAAGTGAAGCAGATTCTCCAGAAAACAGTGAATGCACAACGTAGTGATTGGTCAGCAAACTCGACGATGCATTGTGGGCTTATAGAACTGCTTACAAGACACCAATTGGGACTTCTCCGTACAGATTGGTCTATGGAAAGGCGTGTCATCTGCCGGTTGAGCTAGAACACCGAGCTTTCTGGGCTGTGAGGAAATTGAACTATGGATCTAGAGCTAGCGGGTAAGAAGAGGCTGATGCAACTCAACGAACTTGATGAGTTTCGTTGGCATGCTTATGAAAGTGCCAAGTGCTACAAAGAGAAAACAAAGAGGTGGCACGATAAGCATATGGTGCATCGGATATTCGAGCCGGGGCAGAAAGTGTTGCTTTTCAATTCAAGATTGAGGCTATTTCCAGGAAAATTGAGGTCCAAATGGTTAGGGCCGTTTGAGGTAGTGAGAATGACCCCACACGGGGCAGTGGAGTTGTGGCAAGAAGATCGAAGTGCCACGTTCTTGGTTAATGGGCAGCGTTGTAAGCATTACTGGGGTGAGGACGTTATTGGAGAGAAGACGTCCATCACTCTAGAGGATGATTGAGCGTAAATGACGTCGAGCCGCGACGGTAAACCAGGCGCTACATGGGAGGCAACCGGTGAAATTGTTGTAATAGATGAGTAGAATTAGTTGAGAAAAAAGAGAAAAAGGAAAAAAAACCAAAACAAAAAAAAGAGAAAAAGAAAAAAATAAAAAAAAATATTGTTTGTGTGGAAACCTATGAATTCTAACCAATTTCTTGTTGTGAAATGATTTTCAGGTGGAACGGAGGGCAAAAATGCAAAGAAGCGCAAAAGGAAAAAAAATCGAGGTGAGAAAAATAAAAAGTGGCATGATAGTGAGCCTACGTGTTGGCTCCGTGTCACGGAGGAGGTGCTCCGCATTACCCTCCGTGACACGTTGAAGCCTATTCCGGAATTTTTAAAAATTTCAGAACAGGGGCACGATGGCTCCGTGTCACGGAGGGGGTGCTCCGCGTTACCCTCCGTGACACGTTGAGTGTTATTTCGCATCGGGTCACACCGGGTAGCTGGGTAACCCGCATGAAAAACACTTTTAAAACCCCAAATCCCCTCAATTTTTTCCTCATTTCCCATTCCCTCCGCGACCAAAACCCCAAATTCTCTCCTCCCCCAACGTGACACGGACCTAGGCACAAGTTTTCTTCAATTTCATTGGATTAAAGGTATGTTCTTGAACTTAACCTAATTTTTGCTTCAATTTTCGATTCTTGAGCATGGGTAGTGATTGAAACTTGCCTTAAGTGAAAATTAAGCTTCACTTCATTTAAGTTATGATTGATTGATGTTCATAGTATTGTTGTGATTTTATGAACTCGATGAATACATGTGTTATTGAATTTTGGCGAAAATGTTAGCTAGGGTTGGAATTTGAATTTGAGGAAAACTAAAATTGTTTGAAATGTTGAACAAAATTGGGTTATGCATGTTGGGTGATGTGAATTATGTTGTGATTAATGTTGAATATGCTATGTAGACAAGGGAATTTCGGAAAAATGAAATTGGTGAATTGCATAGGTTGTTGAGAACAAAAAATTTGGCTAAGTGCTATGATGATATAATGGAATAGATGGAGATATTGTTATTCGTTTTACGAAGTTTGAGTAGTACATAGTAATTATTCCATCGAATTATAGGAAGGCACTAAGAATGTTGAATGTAAAGATTGTGAAATCATGAATGTCTTGCCGAATTATTTTAATTGCGGCTAAAGACTAAGTGTGGGTGATTCAATTAAACCCAACCTTAGTCGTAGCTAGTTATGATTTGAATAACATTGGGATTGTATGGTTATATGTGCAGGAACAATGTCGGGCAGACAAGACAAGGGAAAGGGCGCATCCACATCGGGCGCCGGCAGAAAAAGAATAAGATTGGAAACAACAGTTCCAGCAACACCAGCGGTTCTGAGAGGCCAGCGCCGACAATACCGAACTCGATGGGTGACTGACGAAGGGAAGAAATGATATGCAAAACACAAAGAAACCAAATACTTCCCGGAAAAGCATATATCAGGGGAGACACTAGCACAGGAATTTCCGAGGATCGTACACCAGATTAACACCGCCGGGCTGAACTTCATCTTCGAAGAGCCCAAGGAGTGCAATCTCCATCTGATTCGGGAGTTCTATGCCAACTGAAACCCGACCCTCCGCAGTCACACCGTCAAGATAAGAGGGCAGGTTGTCACCTTTGAGCCCTATCACCTGAATGCTATATTGGGGGCGCGGGACACAGACGCCCATGTACTCCGGCATCTGAACATAACTCCACCTTATGCGGACATCAGATGCACTAATGTGGAGCCCGTTCGACAACACGGTGGAGCAGACACAAGGAGAGGGGCTACCATCAGATGCTGCCCTACTCTCAGTTGAACAGGGAAGCCAAGATCTGGCTAAAAATTGTGTGTTCCTGCCTGATCTCAGGGGTGCACATGACAGATGTCACCCGGGATCGAGTGTGCTTGGTGTATGCCCTGATGAAAGGGCTTGAGATAAATGTTGGGGCGATAATCATTTCCGCCATGAAGAGAGCCCGCTTGCATCAAGGGCACAGGTACGGGTTCGGTGGTTTGCTTACCACGTTCTTGAGGAGCCACGATATCGAGGAGGAGACCCTAGATTACATCCCACAGATTGACAGGCGCACCTTGGATGTCACAAAAACCAAGGCACCCAACACTACTCACAGGCCTGTTCTCACACTAGCTGAGCGACATGCTCGGGATGATCAGTATATGGCCCGCATGTACGGGATGCAGATGCTGCAGTTGCGCATTGGCGGGAGGCCTGCAATGGAGGATGAGCTATGGCAGCTCGAGCTAGATTACCCATTCAGCGAGAATGCCAGAGCTCTATGCAGAGTGGGCCCCACATTTGTGGAGCCTGTAGATGATGACGTCCCCATCGACAAGGAGACACGACGGGAGGACTCAGATGTTCAGTCAGATGAGGACAGCGGGGGCGATTCTGATATGGGAGACGAGGCAACGGGACCTGATGAAGAAGTTGAATACTTCGATTGATCAGGGATTTTCACCACCCACCTATGTGATATGTTGAAATTTGTGAACACTGGGGACAGTGTTCGGTTTAAGTGTGGGGTTGGAGTAGTTAGGTGCCAACTGTTTCGTTGTTGTTTTTGTGTATGTGTTGTGTTGTTGTGCCTGTGAAAAATGTGACCCTGTGACTTTGTGTTATGTGTTCTGTAATTAAGTGGTGTTGTAATAAATGTTAAGATGTTGTGTGTTGTGTGAGCTGTTGTTGAATGGTTGTTCTGTAAATATTTTTGTTTTCTATCGAAATTATCGAAATTTTTAAAATTTTTTTGTTAAATTTCTTTTATTTTGGGTTTCTCGGCCTTTGTTTTCGGTGCTTTTACTGAGAATAGTCCCATTGAACCGAAGTCGTAATTAGTGACCGTTCCCTATGATGGATGGATGACGACCGTCTTAAGGGAAATATAGTCGATAGGAGTAGTTTTTATTTTATTTTCTTTCTTTGTTTGTTTCCCAAACGTGTCGCTACTTCATGGTTCGGAATTCTCGTTACGTGTTGTACATGATATTAAGTTGCAAAGGTGATTCGTATGAAAGCATGCAAATGCATAAACACGTTGAGATACCTAAGCCATAGAGTTCGATTCGGTGTGATCGTGGCTTAATATTGAATTCTTGTAATTAGCTGATTGAAGAGTCTGTTAATATGTCTTGAGTTGAGCATGTGCAATGAGTGTGAGGTGAGTTTTCGATTATTCCATGCTATTGTGAAGTGTCTAGAACTTGCCTAGTGTGTGTACGAAACGAAATGAAGGATGTGTATTGTAGGAAAGGATGTAGGCATTTCTTTGATTAAACTGAAAGTTTTTCCATTATCATACCTACCTTGAATGTACATCCTAGTTAGCCCCATTGAACCTTTAGCCTATTTTTTTCTTTCTTTGAAGAGGTACAAACCGAGCTTAATCCCTTCTTTTCATTAGCCTTGAATTTGATCCAAAACTCTTAAGCGCTCAAGAAAAAACAATTTTCCCACAGTGTAAAGGAGTGGGAATTGTGAAAAGGAAGGAAAAGCGGAAGTGGTGAAAGTTAAAGAAAAGGTCAAAGGTGCACTTGCTGAAATTAAATAAAATAAAGATGTATAACTAATCTTGGTTATTAAGTCGAGTGTGCTTAAAGAAATGGGAACAAAAACAAAGAAAAATTTCAAGAATGAGAGGATGAAGGAAGAAACAATGCCCATAATGATGGTGGGATGTATTGAAAAGCGCTTAAGGAAGCTAGTTGCTATTATTGTTAGCCCAGTATTTACTAGTTCCTTAGCTTACATTATGATCTTGGGCATAATTACATGACAAAGTTATACTTTATAACTTAGTTTTGTCTTATTTATGTATTTAATTATGTACATTTTCATGCCTTTTTATATAAATGAGAAGAAATATTAACCAACATGATAGTCTTTGTTTTTGAAGGAAATAATGCATTGGAGGACCCAATCTATGATTTGGTGAAGTGGAGGAATAATATCGAGAGTGAAACACCAAAGTTGGAATAAATTGGGCGATTTCCAGAGGGCTTCCGCGATACCTCCGTGTCACGGAGGCAGTGCTCCGCGATACACACCGTGTCACAGAGGTAGTGCTCCGTGATACACACCGTGTCACGGAGGCAACGCTCCGCGATACACTCCGTGACACGTTGCTTGTTATTCCGGGAAATATTTCCACTAGTATAAATAGCATACTTAGGTTTTATTTTAAATATTCTGACTTAGTTGAGCAAGAACATGGGTTACAAGCAGTTGAGGAGACGAAAATCTTAGGGTTCTTCTCTAACTCTTTCTCCTTTATTTCAATTGTTTGTATGATTTATACTCATTTGATGATGTTTAATCTACAAATGAGTGGCTAAATTCACTTCTTCCTGAGGTTAAGAACATTTGTAGTGGAATGTAATTGTTGATCATTTTGGTTTTTCATCTTTTCTTCCATGGTTGTTCTATCAATTCTTGTTCTTACTGCATTAATGTCTGGCCAATGTTAATGTATATCTAAAATATCCAATTTCATCTTGCAAAGGAAAGAAATTGGAAAGTTGTGAATTGGTAGGATATGATCTCTTTTTAGTTTGGGAAAATTGAGAATTGATTTACCTTCAGAATAGAAATATATCTGAAAGTCATATTAGTCAATTAAGGAATCGGTTTCGTATGGCTAGAACATGAAATTCTTTTATCACATAAATGTAGGTTGAAGGTTCATGATTCTTAAGTTGGGTAGAATACAAAAGTTTCTCTCCATAGGCAATAATTCTTGACTAGCGACCGAATGAAAGATTAACCGATTTGTATCGATAAATTACTTCCCTGCATGTTTGTTTTGGCCTCAGCTTGCTCATTACTATAGTTCAGACTCATTTTCTCATTTTGTCTTAAATTAGTATAACTTAGGAAACAAACTCTCAAAATATTTTTTAAATTGTTGTCTGCATTTTTAGAGTTAGAGTTCATTAACATTTAATTCGATTATTACCTTGGTTCAGTCCCTGTGGGATCGATACTTGGCTTATTTTAGCCATTTTACTACTTGTTCGACCACGTGCACTTGCGTGTAGTTGCGAAATAGACCGAACAAGTTTTTGATTACAACCCGTTAAGTCCTACGTGATCTTACATCACGCGTCCTTATATTAGTGGAGTAGTACAATAGAGGAAAGCTATGGTTCATGACATGATGCATGTGAATTCTTTGGGAGAGAGAGCGAAATCGTGTTCATATACCCCTACATGTAATGCTTTGGAAATCGTATGATTGCAAATGGGGAGATTCTCTTGTGTTGTGAGGGCACATGCTTGATGAGAGATTAAATTTCATGTTGGATGTCTTGATCAGTTGATTTGCATGAGTTTGCCGAGATCGAGAGTCGATTCTTGAGTCTAGGAGGTCTTAATGTGGGGTATGTCATTGTATTGATGAGACCATGCATGTTTTCGTGATGATTTGTTAGATTAAATAATCGGTACAGCCGTAGCTTGAATTGTCGATCCAAAGTAGCTATGTGTGGGTGTCAATTGCATGAGATGTGAGAGTATTGTTCGAGGACGAACAAGGTTTTAAGAGTGGGGTAAATGATCTTGGGCAGAATTATATGCCCAAGTGATACTCAAATGTTTGATTTCGTCTTTGTTATCTATCGTTATTTGTGAATTCTCATGTGATTTGTAGTTAAAATGTGAATTTATACTAACCAACATGATTGGTGTTGTTTTGCAGGTAAAATGGAATTTTGGGAAGCTAAGATACATGTTGGTAAAAATCAGGAATGGACTTGGAAGAAAGGAGTGGAAAAGGTCAAGGAAGAGCAGCAAAAAATAAGAACTCCGCGATGGAGCCGTGTCACGCTGCCTTCGCGGAGGCATTCTGCCTCAGGTGATTTAATTTTGGCCATTTCCAGTGAAGCCTCGCGTTACCTCCGTGACACGGATGCAATGCCACGTGATGCAAGCCGTGGCACGTTGAGTACAATTACATGGGACATCAATTTCCAGTGTAGGTGCGCGATAGCACCGTGGCACATTGGCCAGGCTCCGCGATGCAGGACGTGGCACGCCAAGGTGAAAATTCTGAGGAGCCTAATTCCAGAGAGGGTCCGCGATACCCCCGTGGCACGGAAGGAGCTCCGCGATACACTCCGTGCCACGTTGCTTTGTATTCCGGGAAAAATTCTCAATAGTATAAATAACACACTTAGGTTTTATTTTAAAGAATTCTGACTGGAATAAGCAAGAACGTGGGTTACAGGCAGTTGAGGGGACGAAAATTCTAGGGTTCTTCTCTATATCTTTCTCTTTTATCTCAATTTTTTGAATGAATTCTACTCATTTGATGATGTTAAATCCACAAATGAGTGGCTAATTCACTTCTTGCTGAGGTTAAGAATAATTGTAGTGGAATGTAATTGTTGATCATTTTAGTTTTCATATTTTCTTCAATGGTTGTTCTATCAATTCTTGTTCTTACTGCATTAATTTTTGGCCAATGTTAATGTATATCTAAAAAATCCAATTTTGATTTTGAAAAGGAAAGAAATTGGAAAGATGTGAATTGGTAGGATATGATCTCTTCTTAGTTTGGGAAAATTGAGAATTGATTTACATTCAGAATAAAAATATATCTGAAAGTCTTATTAGTCAATTAAGGAATCGGTTTTGTATCGCTAGAACATGAAATTCTTTTATCACAGAAATGTAGATTGAAGGTTCATGATTCTTAAGTTGGATAGGAGACGAAAGTTCCAATCCATAGGCAATAATTCTTGACTAGCAACTGAAGGAAAGATTAGCTGAATTGTATCGATAAATTAATTCCCTGCATGTTCGTTTTAACCTCAACATACTCATTACTATAGTTCAGACTCACTTTATAATTTTGCTTTAGATTCTTATTAATTAGTAACTCAAACTCTCAAAATCTTATTCATTTGGTTGTCTGCATTCTTAAAGATATAGTTTATTAACACTTAACTCAATTAGTACCGTAGCTCAGTCTCTGTGGGATCGATACTTGGCTTTACTTAAGCCACTTTACTACTTGTTCGACCACGTGCACTTGCGTGTAGTCACCACAGAAGCTGAACAAGTTTTTGGCGCCGTTGCCCGGGACTAGCAATTAGTAAAATTGTTTTCTTAGTGTTAGTTTACAATTTCTATATAAGTGCTGACAACTTGATCTTAGCCTGTCTTTTGAAGATATTGAATTCTGTTGAACACTCGCAAGAGACAAGGAGTTGTGGATTCATACGTAGAGCCGGAAAGACAATTTCATCGTCAAAGAAGGGAAGCTCTAGAGAAAAAGCTACAGTTGCTCAGACTGACAATTCTGGAGCAACAACAGAATCCACCACTTGTAAGGGCAGTTTTAGTGCCCGAGGAAATGGCAGCTAGGCCGGTTCGCAAAGTTGCAATCCCACATGCTAACCATGTTACATCAAGTATTCACAGACCAGAGCCAGGGGGGAGGTTTGACCTTAAACAGAACATGGTGCAATGGCTGCACACCAGCAGGCAATTCACAGGTCTCCCTCACGAAGATCCACAACAACATCTCCAAAACGTTTTGGAGATAAGTGACACTTACATCCCCGCTGGAGTATCATCCGATTACGTAAGGCTTACATTATTCCAATTTTCATTATTGGGGGAAGCAAAGAGGTGGTTGAAAGCTGAACCACCTAACTCTATCACCACGTGGGATGATCTTGCAAGAAAGTTTTTGATAAGATTCTTTCCATCCGGGAAAAAAGCAAGACTTAGAAGTCAGATTCTAAGTTTTAAACAAAGAGAGGGGGAGAATCTGTATCAAGCTTGGGAAAGGTTCAAATCATTGCTAAGGGATTGTCCTCACCATCACCAGTCCAATGATGTGCTGGTGCATACTTTCATAGAGGGTTTGGAACCCCACACAAAAATTTTGCTAGACTCAGCAGCTGGGGGACAAGCATTAGAAAAGACTTATGAGGAGCTGTATACTTTGTTAAATCATATTTCGCAGGGAAATCCAGAGTGGAATGCGGACTCTTCTAGACGAGGAACAAGGAAAGCGGCAGGAGTCTTTGAAGTGGATGGTTTTACAGCTATCGCTGCACAGATAGCTGCATTGAAAAATCAACTCAACACCCACTTCAGCAATATGAGCTTGAATCAACCTCAAGCCCCCATTAATATAGTGCAGCTGATTTGGTGTGAAGTATGCGGTAGTAATGAACACTCAGTTGAGTGTTACGGTGCAAATCCAGATTCAGTGAACTTTGTTGGGAATGTACAGAGAAATAATCACCAGCAGTATGGCAACAACTACAACTCGAATTGGAGGAATCATCCGAATTTCTCTTGGGGTAGTAACAGCCATCAAGGGCAGAGTTTGAATCAGGGCGCGCAGAGAAATCAAGCGGGGAAGCAGAACTATCAGTCTCAATACAGAGGCAACAACGCACCTCCTCCACCACCAACCAGCATTGAGGAAATGTTTAAAACAATGTTAGCTAACCAAGCTCAAATGCAGACTGATTATGTGAAATTGGCAGCAGACATAAAAAATAACCAATTAGCTACAAAGGCGTTGGAGTACAAGTTTGGACAACTAGCTGGAGCTCAAAACACTAGGCCAAGAGGAGGATTACCGAGTGACACTGACCCGAATCCCAAGAAGGTTAATGTAGTGACCACAAGGAGTGGTTTACAACTCAAGGAGGTGGAACCAGAAAGACCACCTCAGCAGTCAAGAGCAGTGGAGAAAGATAGGGAACATGATGATGAGAGGGGGAAGGAGAAGGCAGCTGAAGCAGAAAGACCACCACCCCCGTTCCCTCAAAGATTAAAGAAACACAAGGAGGAAGCTTGTTTCAAAAAGTTCATGGAGGTGCTTAAACAGGTACACATTAATTTACCTTTGGTTGATGTTTTACAGGGAGAGCCTAAATATGCAAAGTATATCAAGGACATCGTAGCTAACAAAAGCAGATTGACGGAGTATGCTACGGTGGCACTTACTGAGGAGTGCACCTCCCAGATACAGAACAGGTTGCCAACAAAGCTCAAGGACCCTGGGAGCTTTACAATTCAGATAACAATTGGGCAAAGTATCCGAGCTCACGGATTATGCGATTTGGGAGTGAGCATTAACTTGATGCCAACATCGGCGTTCAAGAAGTTGGGGCTGGGCAGTCCTAGACCAACTATAGTGATCTTGTAGTTAGCAGACCGCTCTTTGTCCAAACCAGATGGCATTGTGGAGGACGTGTTGGTGCAAGTGGGCTCCCTTATCTTCCTGGTAGATTTCATTGTCTTAGATTTTGAACCGGATGCGGAAGTCCCATTTATTTTGGGACGTCTGTTCTTGGAAACCGAGAGAGCTTTGATTGATGTAGCTGTAGGGCAGCTAACCATGCGAGCGCATGACAAAGTGGAGGTATTTGATGTATATAAGGCCATGATGCTTCCGGCTATATATGAGGAGCTTTCAGCAAACAATGTGCTAAATCAAGAGGAAATTCTTCAGATTGTTGATTCTCGAGATCCATTGGAAAGAGCATTGATGAGCTCCGATCATTTCGGAGATAGAGATACTTATGAGATGGTTCAAATGTTAAATGAGCCAAAGTGGTAACTCCTGGACCCAAGCCTCATTGACCTTGCAAGCCTCCTTCACCAGAGGGGCCCAACCTAACTCCTGGAGGCCGGCATAAAATTTTGGCGCCTTCTCCGCCACTTCCATAATAAAACCCTACTATTGTATCAGACCTTTGGTTGCCTGTTCATTTGCCGAAATTGACATTGGTCAGTCATGAATAGAATATAGTCAAAAGTATGGTTGCTCCCATTGGAGAAGACATAGTGATAGACCTTTAGAAATTAAGTGCATTAGGAAGTGATCAAAGCCAATAAGAGAAGGAAACGTGGGAGCAAAAAAATAGAAAAACAGGGAAGAGTCTGTTGCTTGAGCAGACCGCTGCAGTGAGCAAGGTTCCGCTGCAGCGAGTTTGCAATAGAAAAAATAGGACCACTATGCTGGTTCTGCTACAACGTTGAAGGTCCGCTGTAGTAGACATCATTTTCCCTAGTAGACTTTCGACCCCAACAGTGGAGGTCGGGATTCAAACCTCCATTTTTTCCAATTTAAGCACAAATCGGGCAAGGGGTATGCCTGCCCATGCCCTACCAACCATTTTCCATCGCGAGAATGTTCAAATCCGAGCACGAAAGGCTCGAGGAAGCTAAACCACCACCCTAGCCAAAATCCCACCATTTTTAAAGAAACAACTACATGAGATTAGCCAGAAACACATAAAGAATGATAGGAAGCACTTGCATATGTAAATACAAGTAGCATGCTTCAAAAATCTAATCTATGGCTCAAAGAAAAGAAACCTACCCTCACTACCCCAATAACCACCCAAAAATAGTGCATGTAGGCATGATATCACAATTATTTTATAATAAATAAAGTAAGGAAGTCATGAGAAAAAGGATTACCTAAGAATTGAGCAAGAACCGCGGGGAGTTGACAGGATTTGCCAAGAAATTTTGAATGTAAAAGTGAAAATGAGCCAGAAATCGTCATCTCTCAATTTAAACTAAGTTTCAGTCTGTTATAGTAGACAGATTCCCATTGCGATGAACCATCAATTTTTGTAGAGGATAGGCTTGAACAGTGATGATTTAACTTCCCCTAGGGCTCACCTCATTTTACGACCCCGAAAAAGGAAGTTCTATAAAAAGAGATGGCGCCTAGAGGCGCCTAGGCCTCAAATAGATGCTATGGACCCCAAGAGGGAATGTCAAGAGGATCGAGCCAATGCGGAGCTAGCAAGTAGGGTGAAAGAGGGAAGTGAAATGGAGAAAAGTATTTTGGCACCATGCGATAGACCTTAGGACCTCAAAATAAGGGTATAATGGAAATATTAGCCAAAAAATCAAGGAGTAGTATCAATGAGACCGCAGTATCAAAACTAGGCCTGGTGTTAAGGTAAACAAGGGATAATTGGAGACCCTAGCCTATTTTGTGGGGCTTTTCAAAGATGAATGAATTTTTAATTAGTATCTAATGTAACGACCCGCCCAATTGTTATAGAACCTTGATGACATAAATGTGGGGAAATTTAAAATTTTTGCGAGTCTAGGGTATATCCTCGGACTAAGTGATGATGTGATTGAAAAATCTAGAAGGACTATGTTAAAGACAAGGTGGTCCCATGGGTAGGGCCGCCCCGACGGACTAATTTCATTGTACGGGATCACCGCAGCGGAAGACCCTTTCCTAAAGCGGGAGATGCGAATCAGGACCCTACAATCCTGTCCAGGTTGGGATTTAAAGACTTATTTCCATAAGGTTTGGTAAATAAAAATGTCAAAAATAAAAGTTAGAATTTGTAACAAGAAAAGAAAATAAGGAGGCTAGAGAGGGAAAGGACTTCACCATCCGCCATGATAATTCTCTTCAAGAACCCAAAACTCGAGGCAAGCATGCAACCCATGGTTTTTTTTAACGGCGGCTTAATACCCAGGTAGGCTATGGCTTATCCTTGTGTTAGACTTTGATTAGCTACTCATATATGTGTGTATGATTGATATGCCATTGATGAGTAACATGGATGTATCATTCTAATCACCACTAGTCAAATTAAAGCCAGTGATTAGTATGAGAGGAAAGTAATTGGGAAAAGATAAGAAAAAAGAGATAGAGTTATGATACTATGCAATCATGTGGGTACAAATAGGCTTGAATTTAGATGGTTAGATTTCTATTTTAGGTGGAAAGATCTTAAGGGATATTTCTTAAGGTATGCCCCCGAATACGGTGACTAAAGTATGGTCATGGGTGTAGGAGTCGGGATGGTTCATGCATTCATGTTAGTAAACGAGTCAATGGTTCACTTGCGATGGTCTATGTGTTTGTATTTCTTGAATTACGTGTTGAATTAATTGTTGCCACTTATGAAAGAAGGGTAATTTGATAGTAGAGTCTGGTTAATATGCAATTGTTTAGTAGATTCGCTGACTAAGATGGACCCTTGTGAGGGAAATTTAAAGGGGAAAGTTTGATCGAAGTACTGCCTGTGCAGTACCGCTGCAACGGTATATAACCGTCGTAGAGAGATTGTCGCTAAGGCAATAACCCCATAGCTGTGAAGCCTAATCCAGCGAGCTGACTAGTTTATATTGCCCTCTGAATAATTTTGAGAATAGGGTGACACCATGAATAATTGATTTCCTAAAATGGTCTTTGGGCAATGATTGTGTTGTAAATTGTATTGATTAGTTCTCATTGTTGAATGTATTTATGTTAAGTGAATTGAACTATGATATACTATTCTTAAAACTATGGATAGAGTCCGTGGTGACCGATTAAGGGAAAGAGGAAACATGTTGAGGCAGAAGAATGATATGTCTTCATTCTGAGACGAGAGGCTAGTGTTCGAGGTGAGCATCCGAATGAGCAGATTAGTATAATTGAGCATGTGTATGAGAACTTCGTATTTGAGGTGAGCATCCAGGAGAGAAGTATGATATGAGTACACACACAGGTACAATATGATGTTCATACGGCTGGGTGTACATGTATGAGTACACATACAGGTATGCTATAAATAGTTCATACGGTTGGGTGTACAGTACATTAATTTCTAGAGTGCGCTACAGGCCATGACTAGAAGGCAGAAATAAGACTCTGTGGCATGTGTGTACAGTGATGTGACGGAGGCATATTCCCGGTACATCACCGATGATATAATTGTGAGACAAAGATTAGAACAAGTATGCATATGTGTGACACACAATAGATATACAGGTGTTATACATGATATACCGATATAATTCAGGCAGGATGTAAGTGACATAACGATGAAATGATACATGTTGATATGATACAGGTAAGGTATTGCACGATGTAAATTTGGTATAAAGTGATATAGTGTGGAATGGTGAAGGTGCAGGTATATGCTTGTTACCCTTATTTTTGGAAGATGTAACTCCAGTGGTATAGTTTGATGTTTTCCTTGTTGAGTACTTGAGTTTGTTAGTTGATGTTTGTGATTAAATGCTTGTTTAATATGGTCACTGTGAGTTGAGAGGGAACGCCCATTTGGGCAGAGTCTAAAATAAATTTGGTGAGCTATTTGTGGGTAATTAGTGTGAGTATATAGTGATTCCGCTAAGGAATGTAGAGTGGGAGTTGTAAAAAGGTAACATGACTAATTTAATAGTGGAAGTGACTAACTTCTAGTATAGGTATAATAACGGGGAGTGGTTAAATGAATGGAAAAAGAATTGAAAAGGGTTAGTTAATTATGTTAAGTCAACAAATGAGTCTTGGATGACTAGAACAGACTTAGTTAATAAAAATCGGGGTATGGACGAATAAGGTGTATTCATAGTGTTTAAATGGTGGGTTTTGAAAAAGGGAAAGGCCAGTGAAACCAAGCTACTACCTAGATAGGGCATCGTTGCAGTGAGATAACCTCCACTGCAGTGAGATTTCTATAGCGGGCAAGCGTCCACTTTAGCGAGATAAGAAAAAAGAATAGAAGTTTGTGATTGATGGCTAGATTTTTGGGCGAAAGGGATATGAATATCAATTAAGTTATATGAATAAATGAATTGATTGAGGAACTTGATAGGATATAATTATACATTGGAATTGTTGTTAGAATTGGTAAATTAATTATATATTGATTATATACTATTGCATGAACTAATCCTAGTCAGTCGATGATGTGTACCATTACATGTGGTGTATTGATATTACCTTGATACACCTTTTCATGTATAGGTTATGACAGATTTGAAGTTTCATGACTAACGAGGCGATATTCAGCAGCAGCTCCCGCATTTCATCCGTCAACAAAGCTGAGTCTTTTATTTGTCAGTATTGCATATAGAGCTCATGTACCTGTCTAGAATCAATCTTGGGTGTGTCAAGGTTTTTGGGAAGTACTTTTACTGATATTCCAATGAAAATGATGATTTATTCAAGTTAATGAGAGCTACTAGTATTTAAATTTGTTGTTTTAAAAAGGAGTTCTCCTATCAGGTTAGAGTCGATGTAGGTGCCCGCACGACTCACCCATTTGGGCCATGAGAGCATTATATATGTTGTCGAGGTGTTAGATTGATCTCTTTCACAATTATATGACAAGTACTGAGTGTGAATTGTATTGAAATATATAGTGATCTTGTTGAATATTTATTTGGACTTTATTGAGTATTACATTATGACATATATTTTTATGCTTGTTGTGGTTATATTTTCTAACACTTCTTCTAGAAGTATTAAAGTGGTGGGTCTAGGATCTTACTAGGTTATATTTATGTATAACTCACTCCTTACTTATATATCCATGCAGATACAATTGGTGACGATGAAGCTATTAGCCAACGAGTTCGCTAGAGTTTATTTACTTGTTGAGATGAGCCACCCACATTATTCGTGGAATCTTTTAAAAAAGAGTCTTCATCACTTATTTATTGATATCTTTTCTTTCGTAATTCTCTTAGATGCTCCATGGCCTATACCATTTGTTGTTTCAACCTAAGTGGGGGAGTGTACTGTTATTGACTGATCTATTGAATATGTTTGGAAACAATTTAGAGTCATGATATGTTTACGTACTATTATAATTTTTCATAATTGACTTTGATGATACCTTCGATTCGGATTGGAGACTTCGCCTTGTCTTAAGCTTAATTGTCATGAAAACACTGTTAGAATTTTTCATTTTGATTGACCCTAGTATTGAATATAAAGGATTCACTTTGTATTCCACTGGTCTAAGCTACCCATCTGTAAAAGTTCTATATGATAAAAAGAGGGCATGTGTACTTAACTATAACCTGGCGCACACAGGTTGAGAAAGCGACTATTAAGTTAGTCTCAGCTGTTAAGGAGTATCCTACTATATTTTTGAGAGTCTACACAATGTACTGCCTGATAAAGAGATAAACATGAGTATAGATATATAGTAAAAAATTAATACATTTTTATTTGGTATTATAGAATAGCTATGTGGATCCAAAGAAACTAAGAGAACAAGTTGCAGGACTTTATGGTTAAGAGGTTACTACACAAAGTATAGTCCTTTGAGGTGCTTAATTTTTATTTTTTGAGAAGAATGGTGAATCTATGCAAAGTTTATTGATAATGGAAATGAAGGGTTGTATATTATCATACTGACATGATTTGAGCCCTCAATTATAGGGTATTATCTACTATTTTAAGACAAACTTGTGATTGAGATACCATGACTAGAAGGAAAAAGGATTCAATAATCAGAAGACATGTTCTAACACTTATTGTGATTAACGTGAAAAAAACCTTGTGACACCTCTTGAATAGTTGAATTCATAAGTAATCATCATGGAATAGATAAACTGAGTGTTTCAAATTGTTTACATTCTTGCTGTTATGTTCATTATGATGCATGAAAAATTATTTTTGATAGTTGATAGAAACGTGTGAGTTGTTGAAGAGGGTTTTATGAACATCCAGATTGTATTGGTCAAATATCAGATATTAGAAGTGTGAACCTTTATATTATGTTGTGATATCTTTAGCACTGTGTTGACTAATAAAAGGGTGAAAAGTTGATGTTAATATGCCCACTAGGGCACAAGCATATGTTACGTTACACCTGTTTTTTGTTGGAGCAGAAAAAGTTGATTGGTGTAAAGGTGCTGGCCTTATTGGGAGATAATGATAGTTTTAAAGGTGGGGCTACTAAATAGTGAATAAAAAGGGAATATTATTATTAGAGGGTTCAATGTGTGTGCACTTGTGGTAGTTGACTTAAGAATATTTGTAATAAAAAAAGAGATACAACGTTTATGGTATTCAGTATTTTCAAGATTTGCAAATATGTATTGAAATTAGAGTAAGAGAGTTAAAGTTGACAAAAGATGATACAACTTATGATAAATATTGTTCTTCAGTGTATGAACTATTCATAGGTTAAACACAAGTATTAGAGAATTGAAAAATCCCCACAGACATGGTTGTCCCCAAGAGAAAGTAAAAACCAATCAATGTAGACTTTGTAGCTGATCTACACATTTACTCAGACAGTTATGATCGTAGCTTGGGTGAGCTTGATAGGTTTACCAAGATTGAGCACTTGATTCAAGTTGAATTGCTTATACATCATACTAGCCTATGTGGAAAATATGTAGGGGTGTATGGATGTGTTTCAGCACTATCATATGTGATAGTGTTACATAGGAGAGTATGGATGTGTTCCAGCACTACCATATATTAGAGTATTTTGTAGGAGTGTATGAATGTGTTCCAACGCTACCATACATGTGATTGAGTTGTAGAGGAATAAATATGTGTTCCAAAGCTATATTACATGAGAGCATTATGTAGGAATTTTTGAATGTGTTCCACCACTACCGCATGTAAGAATATTTGTATTGTGGTTGTGGCTCTTAAGAGTTTTCTTTTGAAATAAAAGCATAAAAGAGTGTGGGTATCCTGTCTCAACACTAATTAAATAGATATGACATAGCAAGTGATTCATGATTAGTTTTTTCTGACTGAGGTTATACCTCATAATAATTACTAACTTGGTATACAAATCTTGTTATTTGAGGCTTTATATGTATGCCGATTTCATTCTCTAGTTGAGAGTTTCAACTTAGTTAGTCACAACTATTGACTCAAAATTTGTTCTAACAAGTTTTGAAAAAAAGGGGGAGTTGTGTTGATACTAGAATGACTTAGGACTGCTTAAAGAAAAAAAATTCCTATAAAGATAACAGAGTTAACGATATGGAGATCATGAATAGTGAAAAGACATTTTAATCCTTGAAGAGAGTTATGAAATTTGGTAAGAAAAGTAAACTAAGCGCAAGATGTATTAGTTTGTATGATGTTTGAATAGAATCAGATTAATGGCATATAGACTTGCTTGATCTTTAGGAGTTTCTATTGTACATCCTATATTTTATGTGTGTATGATTAGATAATACATTCATAGTGAGATTTATATAATTAAATCCAAAAAAAGTGGAACTTGATAATAATTTGACTGATGCGGAGGGTTCAATATCTATTGTTAAAAGACAAATGCGATAATTGAGGCCGATGAAGGTTACTTAAGTAGAGGTATGGTGTGCAAGTAATCTCGTTTGATACATTATGTGGATATCGATATCGTCCACTAGTTGAGTAGCTTGAACACAGGAAGACAAAGCTAATGTATAAAACATAGTGTTATAGGCCTTGAATGACATTGATTTGGAGAAAAAATACTTTAATATAACTAAGAGCAGGTAAAGACTCTTTTCGAACAAGGGAAATTCATGACTTACACTTATGGTGGGTTACCATATTTTATAGAGTTTCTTTTACCATTAATGGTATTATGTGAGATATTAAAGAAGGATAAATAGGGGTCCAAGCATATTATCGATAAGTTCTGGTTAAGAGGTTATTATCATAACTAAGAATTTGTTATGCTACAGAGGCACATGTTATATTATGTGAATCCATTCTGAGACTACATATATGATCCAACTCATGTAATTTGGAAAGAGATAATATTAGTAAATGAAAATATTGCTTTGAGGAAGTTGTCATTGTGTATTTTAATATATTACTTTGTTAGCTAAGGACAAGAGGCATTTTGCGATCAAAATATTATAATAGAACTATATGCTAGAAAGATTACTTGATAATACAAATGGGCCATACATAGTGAGTATTCACATGTTGAGACTTTGAAAAAGTTTGGCCACGTTTACGGCAAATGTTATTTTAAGTAGGAGAAAATGTAATAACCATTTTTTAAGGAAGGATTAATTGGTAATTTAATTAAAAACAACAAAATAGAATAATGAGAACTTAGTGGGCAAAGACCAAAAGAGAAATAAAGAAGGATAAAATAAGAACGAGGTTTGAAGTCTGGCAGTCTATATGTGAGAAAACAATGAAACAAATTCAGAAATTGAAATAGAGAAAATGCAATGCAAGAAAAGAAAAGAAAAGAAAGAGAAAAAAAAAAAGAACAGGAAAATAAAAATTTTCATCCCAAATTATTAAGGTAATGATTCTAAACTTTTTCATGATATCATGTGATTATGAATAAATTTTTATGGTGAAAGCATGAAGAAATTTGATGAAATTGAGACCTAGAGTTTTTCAATCTATATCATTAATTTGAAAGAGAAAAAGTTATCAAATTTAATTATGAATAGTGTTATGAAATTCTCTCGTCGGGAAAAATCTATTGGCGGTCATGGCTCGAAAATTTTGACCCATTTGTCCGAGTTCACTTTTTGGGTCAACTTTTGACCTGGAGTTTGACTTACTTTAAAAAATTAAGAGAATGTTCATCCAGCGATTTTTGATCATTCTAAACTTATTTTTGTGTAGTTTGAGGTGAATCAAAGACCCGAGAATAAAATTTTGATTTATTGAAAAGAGTACTTGAATTGTGAAGTCGAGGTAAGTAAGACTTTAAGATTTGGTACTTGCTTTTCAAACCTATTTTAAAATTGAGTTTTGTCTTCCTGGTCCATGTGTTAGGACAATGTATGCTTGACAGAATTAGTGGTCTTAAACCAGCTGCATATATGTTACGTTGAGAAGAATATTAAATTATTTGATAAGTGATTTATGGTGTGGTGTGGTCTTGTACCATCGAGTTGGGACATTGATATTATTCCTTCACTGTTGTGATATACTAAGGGCATATACGCTGTTGTAATATGTTAGGGGCATACACATGCTACTGTAATATATTAGGGCCTATGCATGCTGTTGTAGCATATATATATATATATATATATATATATATATATATAGTATGGCATACATGTGCTGCCATAATATATTAGGGGCATACCTATGATGTTGTAATATGTTAGGAGCCTTGTACATGCTACTGTAGTATATTTGTTGGGCATTATATATGCTTTCAAGAATTAATCGAGATGTTATGTTGATCTCATTCCCTATTGTATGACAAGTCCTGAGTGTGAGTTGTATTGGGATATATAGTGATCTTGTTGAACATTTTTTTGGTCCTTATTGAGTATTAAATTATGAAGTATACTTTTGTGCATATTATTTTTTCCTCGTTGTGGTTGTATTTTCTAACATTTGTTCCAAGGGTATTAAAGTGGTGGGTCGATGATCTTACTGATTTATATTTACATATAACTCACTCCGTACCTGCATATCCATACAGATATAATTGTTAATGATGAAGTCATTAGCCAACATGTTTTCTAGAGTTGATCTAGTTGTTGAGGTGAGCTGCCACATTGTTCGTGAAAGATTTTAAAAAGAGTCTTCATCACTTATTTATTGATATATCCTTTTCCCAATTCTCTTAGATGCTCTATGATCTAATGTTGGGTCTGGACAAGAGTTTCAAATTAATATTTGGACATATTAACTATTATAATTAATTATCATATTATTTAAGTACTTATTTTATTTATTTAGTATTGTGAATTAATGATTATCATATGAAAATTCGGTTCGTCTAATCGATGGTATGTGCTGGGTGCTAATCACGTCTAGAAGGTAATTTGGGACATGACAAAGTGTTAAGATATGATAAAAATTCATTACATATGTCTTGCTCGTACTCTCAAATAGTTTTTTTCTAGAAAATTGTTCTACTATACTAATTTAACCGCATAATGCTTCTTCATCCATAGCTAATAAAGCCATATGTTGGGATACACAAGTGCAACTTTCTCAAAAACTTAATTCTCATTTATCTACACTATATCAGTAAAATAACATCGGTTGGTTCATTATATATTTTTGAAATATATTCACATAATATAATATGTTACTTTGGTAGCATAACATGTCTCTTAACTCCAACAACAACCTGTTGCCTAAAATCTTATTGGTAATATTCTTGAACACCAACTTATCATTTTTTGAACATCTCACATAATACCATTAATGGTAAAAAAACCTCTATAAAACACACAATTACCCACTATAAATTTAAATCATGAATTTCTCTTGTACGAAACAAGTTTTTATCTGCTCCCAGTTGTATTAAGGTGTTTTCTTGTTTCAAATCGACCTTTTCCAAAGACTATACCACTATCTTTTAATATATTATTTATGTCTTCTCGAGTTTAAGCTACTCATCTAGTGGACGACATTAATATCCACATAAAGCCTCAAATGAAATGGTTTTTGAACATCATACTTCCACTTAAGCAACCCTCTTCGTCAATTGTTTGCATTTGCTATTAAAAATAGACATTGGACCTTCCTCATAAGTTAAATTTTCTTCTAATTTCGATTTCTTGGGTTGAATTATATGAATTTCACCAAGAATGTATTGTCTAATAATATACACAAAAAATATAGAATATACAATTGAAATTCCTGAATATAGAGCAAATCTATATGCCGCTAATTCATTCAATGCTATTTTTAAATGGACCAACATACTTTTAAACTTAATTTACTTTTACTACGAATCTCATAACTCTCTTTGTGGGGTCAAGAAGGCTTTTTCCCTTTATGATCTCCATACTACTAACTTTCTTATTTTCATAGATTTTTGTTTACTTTAAGCAATCACAAATTGTTCTTGTATCAATGCAATCTCTTTTTTTTTTTCAAAGCTTATTGAACCAATTCTGTATCCAATAGTTGTGAATCACCAGGTTTAAACCATCCAACTAGCTAATGATACTGGTGTTCATATGAAGCGTCAAACAATAAGATTTGCATATCAAATCAGTAACTATTATGAGGTACAAACTCAGTCAAAAGCAATTAATCATTAACCACTCCTTATGTCATATCCATTTAACTAATATTGGGACTAGATACTATACTCTCTTGTGCTTCCGTTGCGCGATAACACATCCAAGTGCTATGATCATAGTCCTATAATGGAACATATTCGCCATTCTTACATGCGTCAGGATAGAACACATCCAAACATTCCCACATAATGATCTCATGTAAGGTAGTGTTGGAACACATACTTATTCTGTTACATCTCTATCGCACGTACAATAGTGCGGAAACACATTGATATACTCCTACATAACATTCTCACATACGAAGGCACTGAAACACATTCATACACCCCTACAATTAACTCTCACATATATGTAATACCCCGGAGATGAAGTCAGGGGTGATGTTACGACTTGTGGTAGGAAACCACGAGTCGTGATGAGAATCCAATAAGTTTCCAGGTGGCCAATGGTGACCACGAGCCGTTACCTCAAGGTACGACTCATGGCGAGGCCGTGATGACTGGCAGTGTTCAATTTCAAATTTTTCATTAAGGGTATTTTTATAAATTCTAAGCTCTAAGGTCCGAAACTACGTCATTTTAAGCTCAGTTAGAAGGGTTTTAAGATTACTTAGCCTATCATAAGCCTTTTCATTCCATGCATGAAAGTTTAGAATATTCAATTGGAGATCAATCTTAAGAATTTCCCAATTCCTTCTCTAATTTCTTTGGGCTTTCAAGGGAGAGTGTAGGATCAGATTACCCAGGTATGTAGGATTGTGAATGAGAGTTCCTCTTCACTCTGATGCACCAATTCTCCTCTATGTTTATGAATTCAAGTATTAAAGTAATTTGATAATCTTATGGGGTTTTAAGCCAAATTTATAGAATTCAATTTGATTTGATTATGAATCAATTTCCTTAATGTTCTAAATGTTGTTTTAAGATCTATGGGAATATTTTATATTTAAGTTGATTATAAATCTTATGATTTTCAATCCAAGTAAATCTATGCCCAATTATACAAAGTTTCATGAAAAGTCAAGTTATAATTCTTTTGACTTTGATCTTACTAAGCCTATATTATGATTTTTGCCGACTCATAGGCCCTTCTTCATGGTTAATCATGTATTTCAAGTATGATCAAGTATGTTATGATTTAATTGGACATGAACTTCATGAATGATTTCACAATTACAATATGAGCCTTATGTGCATATTTTTGGGAGCAGTATCTAGCACCAAGTAGACTCGACGTTCAGGTAAACCCCCGTGGTCTCGGAACTACGTGCCACCGTAGGTATATGTATTCATAAATTACACATTGTGATATCACATCATGCATGTCCCTTTCTTGGAAATCCTGGGATGACTCTGCCAACTTGAGCTAGATAGTTAAGGCATCATGTAAGCTCTATCATGATGGTGTCGGTTAAGACGAGTTCTCCCATTGTTCCTCATGATTTATGCATTGTCATGTTTATATTAATTTGGATCAAGTTATGATTTTATAAGGTTTCTCTTATGACTATGATTATGACTCGATTATGAATGGTTTGAAAACCTTAGTCCGTCATGTTTATATTATGATATTTACTTCATGTTCATGCTGTCCTACTCTTATAAACTCTTATTTATTTTAACTGTCTGTTTTACTTACCTTGCATACTCAGTACATTCCAAGTACTTACAGCATACTCTATGCTATATTATTTCATGATACAGGTCTGAGGGATCAGTCTCAGTTGCATCATTAGTCCTGCTTTCCTCTCAGACCTCTGGTATTTAATCACTATTATCTCTATGTTCATAAAACCCTCTTCAACAACTACACATACTTCTATAAATTATGAGAAACAATTATCATATATCCCAATGAACATAATAATGATAATACAAATAATTTGAATACTCAGTTCATCTAGCCCATGACAATTATTAGTGCCTTCAACTATCCAAATGAGTCACTAGATTTTCACGCTAAACATAACAAGTCTTTAAACATGTCTTCAGATTATCTAACCTTCTTCTCCTTTTACTCATGGTATTCTGATCAAAAGTTTAAGTTAGAATAACCAATAACACCCTATAATTGAGGGATAAATTAAATCACTGTGGAAAATTATTCATGCCACTCAAAATCATTTGTCTATTATCAATAAACATTTACATAGATCCATTGTTCTTCTCAGCGAACATTAGTTAAACACTTCCAGGTGCTATAATTTGTACGTTGATTTCTCAATCACAAAATCATGCAACTTATCTTTTTAATTCTTTTGATTCCACAGAGCCACTTTATGATATTGAATTAAAGTAGATTATATTTCTGATAATACATTATATCTCCCTATTATGTGTTACTTTTTGCAGGGTCTCAAAAACACATTAGGAGACTCATTAATTATTGAGACTAACTGAATAGTCGGTTTCTCAACCCTAGTGCACTAAATTATAATTTGATACAACATATACCCTATATTTACCGTATATAAAACTTTTATTGATAGGTTAGTTATCCCTAGGCATACAAATTTAGCGAATCATTATATTCAATACTAGACTCAATCAAAATGGAAAATTCAATAGTTTTTTCATGACAATCAAGCGTAAGATAATACGAAGCCATCAAATCCAAACCAAAGATTATCTCAAGGTCGATTATGTCAAGTTATAATGGTCCGTAAGAATATCATGAATCTAAATTGCATCCACATATATTCAATAGACTAGTTATTAATAGTAGACCCCTCTTTGAGTCGAAAGAATAAATTATATATTTAATTACTAAAGTCTCTCTTTATCCCATGTACACTATCACCTCATTAACATGTTTTTTATTTGCTTCAAACTAGTGCTTTATCAACAAAATATATTTTGACAAAACTGTGGGAACTAGTTATTTTTCTCGATGACAATCATGTCCTTTTTTCTTTTCATTAACTCAAACTTCTTTTATGATTCATTTAGTTTCATTATGCACTGCGTTCTTAATATTCCACATCTCACCCTTTCTTCAATAACTAATCATGCCAATGTATGCTGAGTTTCAAACTCAATATCTTACCACATTTATACATAAATTTTTATACTTAAGTCTTATTCTCTCTCACAACCTAAAATTTATCACATACTTGCTCTATGAACATAATATGCATCTCGTAGCACAACTATTATGCTAATACTCAATACACTTAAATTATATATTCTTACACTAAGTTCTCATGTATGGTTTCATATCAGGATGTTACTAATAAGAAGAATCTCTTTTTAAGATGCATCTTAGAACCATATAAGCACCATCCTCAAAATATCTTTCACCATAAAATTTAATAATTTAGATGTGGGTAAGCTGTTTTACTTCTTACATTACGACTACACTTCTTTTCTTTACAGATCAGTCTCATAAAGGAGATCTTTACACACAATCTCAAATCTAAATAAGTCACTCTTTACGCAAAAACTATATCATAGGTCCACTTTTTCATTCACTCAAATTCTTGATGTTAAAAATTTCACCAAATTTCAAACTTTTTAAGATGATTGGCAGAGGTTCCTTTATAAATAGAGCTATTTCAAAATGTACAACCTGTCCAATCTCAACTTCAACAATGCATATAATATCTCACGTATTCATGTCTTCTCTTAGTTGCACATATATTATTAAAATCTTTCAAGTTAATTGTCTCATTTAGTATAGGAGGATATGCATGTCTTAGGTGTCTATGAGAGAGACATCCCAAGATTAAACTCGATTCATCTTTACAAATGAATAATGAATGAAAGAAGAAAAAACGTCCTAGATATTCAACAACTTTAAGGTCATAAACATGGACGTCTATATACCCATGAATTAGATTCTACTAGTGTCACAACTCGAGCTGGGACTCCGGATCTAGATACGAGACCTAGAGCCACGAATGACTCCAAGTCGACCCATGGCATGAACATAACGGCTAAGGAGAATAACTTAATAGAAAACTGATAAAATGAACATGAATATGCGGAAATATACACAAATGATAATAATAAATTGAGTCAACACTAACAAGCTGAGTTCTACATACTGTCTGAAAAGCCTCTAACATAACCAATGAGTTGATGGGACAATATCCCCAATAGCTCGATAAAAGTCTGTAACCGAAATAACAAAATAACAAACTAAACTGAGTGTCCTTAGAAGATAAGGACTCACCAACATTGGCTGGCAAGGCTGATATGAAAGCAGGACTAATGGCTTGGCTGAGTCTGATCTCTGGGACCTATATCATGAAAGGATACAAGATAGAGTATGTGGTCAGTACTTTGAATGTACTGAGTATGCAAGGTAAATAAAAATGGGATAATAAAATAAATAAAAGTTCATAAGAGTGGGGCATTTCAAACATGAAGTAATAATTATAGCTTAAACATGAGGGCTCAAGGTTTTGAAGATCATTCATAAACTAGTCATAATCATAATCATAAGAGAAACCTTGTAAAAACATAACTTGAGCCAAAGTATCATAATCATGATCATGCATAAAACATAAGGAATAATGGGAGGACTCGTCTTAACCGACACCATCATGATAGAGCTTACATGATGCCCCAACTATATCGCTCTAGTGGGTAGCGTCATCACAGGCTTGTTAGGCAAGGGACGTACATAGTGTGATATCACTAATGGGACCCACCTAGAGTCCATGAATATAAACCTACATTGACGCGTAGTTCTGAGACCATGGAGTTTACCTGAACCCAGGGCCTACTCGATGCTAGACACTACTCTCAAAAATATGAACATGAAGGCTTATATAATAATCGTTAAAATTATATATGAAGTTCATGGCTATTTAAATCATAACATACTTGATTATATATCAAAACCTGAGAGTACACTCGGATCATAGACACGGGATAAGGAGTTCCGAGAGACCCCAAGTCAACCCATGGTGTGAGCATACACTAATTCATTCATATACAACGGAAAACTTAACTCATAAATTGTAAACCAACTAAAAATCATATCATAAGAGATAAAGGAAACAACAATACAAGATCCAAATATAAATGGCTGAATACTACACATAAGTCTAAAAGCCTCTATTCATAGAAGATGGGTTGAAGGGACAAGATCCCAACTAACCCAAACAGTCTGAAAATATAAGATAAACAAGGTCTGAACATGAAGCCCTCGAATCATGAGGACTCACCACTGAAGACTGAGCAGAACTGGGCGCAAGTTAGGGATGATGTTGAACCTGCAAAGCGGATCTTGAAAATATGTGGGTTAGTACTTGGAAAGTATTGAGTATGTAAGGTATGCAAAACAATGCTTAAAAATATGAAAGTTATAGGAGTGGGACATCATGATCATAAAACTGAAATCGTAAGTATATCGTAAGGCTCAATATTTCCAAAAATACTCATCAAAGTCATAACATGCGGGGAAAACATTTCATAAATCATAAGTTGAGCCAAAAGAACATAATCATGCATATATCAAAACCATAAGGAACAATGGGAGATTTATATAACCGACATACTTCACATAAGCATACATGAAGTTCGACTTGTACCCCTAGTCGGGAGGCCATTCATACCTTGCCAAGGGTATGAACCATGAAAGGCGTGATATCACTCATGAAGGCCCCGTAGGGCATAGGGGACAGTCACTGAGGAGGTCCCAACATAATCCTATGGTGGCACGTAGTTCTGAGGTTCGGGGCCTAACCTAAGCCCTGAACCTACTCGGGGTTAAGTACTACTCCCAAAACATGCAACGTGCTCATAAAATTCATAACATGACATGCATGGCTAGTGAAAACATGGAAATCATAACATACATGAGAGCTTGTATTTCTAGCCATGGAATTGGGCCCGTGAATCGGTCAAAATCGTAGTTATAATTCATAAGCAACATGTGGGCATTGCCCATAATTCCAAACATACTTGACATGCTTAAATTCATAAGAAAACGATCATGATAGTATGAGAAATCGAAACTTGAAGACATGCTTAAAAATTTAAGAGAAATTCATTCATGCTTTCAGAATCATCTTGACCAATAATTCACTAAAAATTTCCCCATAATTGGGCATCCATATTTTTAGAGATTTAAATCATGAAATATAAGATATATACAGGTAAAATCAGTCTAAACACATCAAACCCGCAAATTAAACATAATATCACAAGTTCATGTAAGCTTTTGAGAAATCATGCAAACGGGTTTAAGACCCACAAGAATTTAGCAAATTAAGCATAGGAAATGGGAAGAAATGGGCATGGGTAGGGTCTAATCTACCCATTAAAAACCCCACATACCTGGAATTTCGTGATTTCCTACTCCCTTGAAAAACCCTAAGTGAGAGCTTGAAGAACTTGAAGAAAATGACTTGAACCCCTTCCTACTCCTCTTCTATAACACTTTTGCTAAAATGAACTGAACAGGAGTTTTCATCTCTTAAAGACCCTGTTTTGACCTCAAAACGACGTGGTTTAGGGCCCAAAAGCATAGAAAAGTTGAAATTGCCCTTACTGAAATTTTTTTGAAAAGCAGTTCTGGCCCCGACCATGAGTCATGCCACGAGTCGTACCATCAAGTCACGACTCGTGGTTACTCCTCGTGGTCACTTCAACCCTTTTTCCAACTCTCTAAATTTGGCCACGACTGGTATACCACAACTCGTACCACCATCCTACGGGTCGTACTGTCAACTGTGGTACCATCCACCCAAACCAATATGACTTAACAAAAACTCCTCACCACGACTCATTGCTACATCCTACGAGTCGTACCATGACCCGTGACGATTCACTCTTCGCACCACTGAGATATTCATCACGCCTCCTAGCTACGAGTCGTACCTTCTCACCACGGTTCATAGGACTACCCATGATACAACTTCAGGCTCCTGATTTCATCACTACTCAAGTCATGAGTCGTAGGTCCTTACCACAACTCGTACCTCGAGTCGTACTGGTGCAAGTTCCAAGTTTTCTGCAGTTTTTCAACTTCAACTCCCAGGTCTATAGGCCCTTCCAGGGTGTTAAAATATCTCCCCCTTGGGAATATTCGTCCTCGAATATGGGGTAAAAAGAAGCAAACAGAAACATACAATCATTATATATAGATGCTAATCATTGACATTCAAGCCAAGAACTGACGGAACTACTACACACGAAAAGAACTACATAGCGGGGCTGAATTTAGACATCACATACATACATCATATCATAAAACAAACTTGCAGGCATGAATGAAACATGAAAAACTGATTAGAGGTCTAGGGCTAAAGCTGATACCTCAAACTAGAACTGGGCTAGTAGGGAATAGGTGAGGGTATCTAGCCATCATATCCGCTTCAGCTTCCCATGTAGCTCCCTCAACATGCTGGTTTCTCTATAACACCTTTAATGAAGCTACTTCCTTGTTTCTCAGCCTTCGAACCTGACGATCCAAGATTTCAATAGGAATTTCTTCGTAACAGAGGCTATCCTTCACGCCAACACTTTCCACCGGCACCACTAAGACTGGATCTCACATGCACTTTCTCAAGAGTGATACATGAAATACGGGATGAACTGAAGCCAACTCTGAAGGTAACTCTAGCTCATAAGCTACCTTACCCACTCATCTCACGATCTTGTATGGGACAATATAGAGGGGGCTGAGTTTCCCTTTCTTTCCAAATCTCATTACTCCCTTTATGGGAGATACCTTCAGAAACACCCAATCATCGACCTCGAACTCAAGTTCCCTTCTCCTCACATCTGTGTAAGACTTTTGGCGACTTTGAGCCATTTTCAGCCTTTCCCTTATCAACTGAACTTTCTCCATAGCCTCATGGACTGAATCGGGTCCCACTAACTTAGACTCACCGACTTCAAACCACCCAATAGGCGACCTACACCGTCGCCCGTAAAGAGCCTCGAATGTGCCATTTGTATGCTAGAGTGATAGCTATTATTGTAAGCGAACTAAACAAGAGGTAAATGCTCGTACCAACTATCCTTGAAGTCAACAGTACAAGCTTTTAACATGTCCTTGAGAGTCTGGATAGTCCACTCTTCCTGACCATCTGTTTGCGGATGGAATGTTGTGCTAAGCTTTGGGTGCCAAGTCCCTTTTGAAAAGATCTCCAGAACTAAGAGGTGAACTGGGTACCTCTGTCTGATATAATGGACAAGGGCAGTCATGCAGCCTAACCAACTCTCAGATGTATAACTTCGCATAATCTTCTACTGAATCAGTGGTTTTGACCGGTAGGAAATGAGCAGCCTTGGTCAACCTGTCCACCACCACCCAAATGGAGTCATACTGTCTACGGTGCGGGGAAAACTTGTTACAAAGTCCATGTTGATCTCTTCCCACTTCCAAGTAGGAATGCTAATGTCTTGAAGTATACCCCCCGATCTCTGCTGCTCGATGGATAGAATATCTTGACCCGTGAGCCTTATGCAACATCCTACTCCTCAAATCCCCCACGTTTGGAACACATAATTGATCCTGGTACCGAAGCACACCATCTCCCCCTTTGGAGAAGACTTCTACTTTCCGCCTTTGAACAACTTCTTTCAACTTTACCAATATAGGGTCTTCATATTGCTTAGCCTTTACCTCTATTACCAAGGATGACTCTGACCCATTCTGAACTACTACCCCACCATCGGTCGAGCCGACTAGTCTAACTACCAACCGTGCAAGTTGATGTACCTGCTTTACTAGCTCCTTCTTCTCTTCACTCACATGTGACGCACATCCCATATAAAGTCTACTAAGGGCGTCTGTTACCATGTTGGCCTTACCCAGGTGGTAAAGGACACTCATGTCGTAGTCCTTAAGTAGCTCCAACCACCTCCGTTGCGGAAGATTTAGTTCCTTCTGTGTGAACACATATTGTAAACTCTTGTGGTCTGTGAATACATCTACATGAACCCCATACCAGTAGTGTCGCCATATCTTCAAGGCAAATACCACAATGGCCAACTCAAGATCCTGGGTCAGGTAATTCTTCTCGTGAGCTTTCAACTGTCTGGATGCATACGCTACTACTTTCTCATACTGCATCAATACACATCCCAGTCCGACCCTCAAAGCATCACAATATACAACGAAGCCATCGGTACCCTCCGGTAAAGTCAACACTGGTGCTGAAGTGAGTCTGGCCTTCAATTCTTGGAAGCTTTTCTCACAAGCCTACGACTATTGGAACTTCACCTTTTTTTGAGTCAACCTAGTCAGTGGGGCTGCAATGGATGAGAAACCTTCCATGAACCTCTGGTAGTAACCCGCTAAGACCAAAAAGCTCCTGATCTCTGAAGGATTTACTGGTCTGGGCCAGTTCTTAACTGCTTCTATTTTTTGGGAGTCCACCCTTTTACCTTCGCTTGACACTACATGTCCTAAGAATGCAACTGATTTCAGCAAGAATTCACATTTGCTGAACTTGGCGTATAGCTGGTTGTCCTCGAGGGTTTGGAGTGCCACCCTCAGGTGTGCGACATATTCCTCCTCGCTCCGGGAGTATATTACTATATCGTCAATGAACGCGATCACGAACATATCTAAATATGCCTTGAATATCATGTTCATCAAATTCATAAAAGCTGCAGGGGCACTGGTTAGTCCAAAAGACATAACAATGAATTCATAGTGGCCATACAGGGTTCTAAAAGCAGTCTTAGGGATGTCGCTCTCCCGGACTCTGAGCTGGTGATACTCGGACCTGAGATCTATCTTAGAGAAGTATTTGGCACCCTGAAGCTTATCGGATAAGTCATCAACCCTAGGTAAGGGATATCTATTTTTGATGATGACCTTGTTCAACTGTCTATAGTCAATACACATCCGAAGGGAACCATCTTTCTTCCGGACGAACAACACTGGGGCACCCCATGGGGACTTACTTTGTCTGATGAAACCCTTATCTAGCAAATCCTTCAACTGATCCTTTAACTTTTTTAGCTCGGCTGGGGCCATATGATAAGGAAGAATTGATATGGGCTGGGAGTCGGGTAAAAGATCAAACTTAAAATCAATCTCCCTCTCGGGAGGAACACCTAGTAGGTCATCTGGAAATATATCACGGTATTCACCCACCACGAGGACTGACTGAATGGTCGGGGTCTCAGACATGACATCTTTAACCCTAACCAGATGGTAAATACAACCCTTAGAAATCATTTTTCTGGCCTTGATGTAGGAGATAAAGTGACCTACAGGTACCGCTGAACCAGCCCTCCATTCTAAAATCGGTTCGTCTGGAAACCGAAACTCCACTGCCTGAGTTCTACAGTTAACAGAAGCATAACATGAAAACAACCAATCCATGCCTAAGATGATGTCAAAATCAGTCATAGCTAATTCTACTAAGTCTGTAGAGGTAACCTTATGCAACACTGTAATAGGGCAACCTCTATATACCCGCCTCGCTACGACCGAATCACCAACCAGGGTAGAGACAGAAAATGGTTCGGACAAGATTTTAGGACTAACTCCAAAGTGACTAGCAATGTAAGGTGTCACAAAAGATAGTATGGCTCCCACACTAATAAAGCATAAGCATCAATGTGAAAAACTCGCAACATACCCATAACCATATCGGGAGAAATCTCTTGTTCCTGCTGAGAGCCAAGTACATAAAACCGGTTCTAGCGCTGGCTGCCAGCTGAGCTAGTCGGAGCACCTTGATGAGTTTGACATGCTACTGGGATAGATGAACTGGCTGCTAAAGTGCGGGCTACAGTACCCCCTAACCTAGCTGCAGGGCAATCCCTAAGTCTGTGTCCGGGTTTGCCACACTCGAAACAAGCATCTGAGCCCACCAAACATTTCCCTGGGCGGTTCTTGCCACAAGTAGAACAAGATGGGAATGTGCGCTCTGTGCACATGCTGTTCTAACTTCTCAAACCTGAGGCCTTGCTCTTCTGACCGTCCTGTCCCCTGGATGGAGTACTGGCTGAAGATGGTGCTGATGCTGAGGACCTTTGCTAGGACTGCTGGTGAAATTCACCCCTCGGCTTAGGCTGGGTGAACCTGTGGCTATCAGTTTTGGCCCTCTTGGCCTCTCTTTGCCTCATATGAGCTGCTTCCATCTGCTGAGCATAGAGGACCATCCGTGGGTAGTCCATATCCTGATGAAGCATGGCGGTTCTGCAGTCTTTATCCAGATACTCAACTGCTCCCTGCACGAATCTGCTCAGCCACGCCCTTTGGTCCATCACAACTTCGGGGCATATTTTGACAGGCAAGTGAACTCAAGTGAATATTCCAGCACCGTCATCTTTTCTTGCTTAAGGTTGACAAACTCAGTTGCTTTAAGTTTCCTCATCTCCCGAGGGAAGAACCTGTCGAGAAAGGCTATGTAGAACTCATCCCAGCTGATAGGGCCTGCTCCCGCTGCCCTACTATCCCTCCATTGCTTGAACCAAATGTAAGCGACCTCCTTCAGCTGATAAGAGTCCAAATCAACACATTCCTCACTTGTCTTCCCATGACCTGAGTGACCTTCAAAATCCCTTCGATGAACTCGTGTGGGTCCTCGTCTACCTTTTTCCCATGTGAACTCGGGAGGGTTCATCCTCAAAATGTCTCTAATTCAGATCGCCGCTGCATTGCCGTTCTGAGGAACAGATGCAACAGCCTACTGGTAACCTGAGCAGTCAAAGCATGCGCAGCATTTGGATAGCCGCCCAAAACTCGGCATGGGCAGCTGGCTCGGGTGCTTGGGGCTACTGAACAAGTGGGGCTTTCTGACGCCCATCATCATTGCCACCCCCGTGGCGTTCATCATATCTGTTCCTCCTCCTGATTATCCTTATGATAGCCATAAATTTTCTGCAATTGCGAAATGCACGAATTAAAAGGATGGAGAGATTTTGACCGCACGACATAGATCATGAAAGAAGGAAACATTTCCTAAAATGTTTAGTAGCCTCTTCATCATAAGTGTGGCGTGCTTCACACCCATGAAAAAAGACTCTACCTAACATAGCTTTTAGACTCCCTAGGACACCTCTAAACCTATTGCTCTGATACCAAGTTTGCCACGACCCGAGAGTACACCCGAATCGTAGACACGGGACAAGGAGTCCCGAGAGACCCCAAGTCAACCCATGGCGTGAGCATACACTAATTCATTCATATACAACGGAAAACTTAACTCATAAATCATAAACAAACTGAAAATCATATCATAAGAGATAAAGGAAATAACAATACAAGATCCAGACATAAACGACTGAATACTACACATAAGTCTGAAAGCCTCTATTCATAGAAGACGGGTTGAAGGGACAAGACCCAAACTAACCCAAACAATCTGAAAACATAAGATAAACAAGGTCTGAACATAAAGCCCTCGAATCATGAGGACTCACCACTGAAGATTGAGCGGAATTTGGCGCGAGCTAGGGACGATGTTGAACTTGCAAACCGGATCCTGAAAATATGTGGGTCAGTACTCGAAAAGTATTGAGTATGTAAGGTATGATAAATAATGCTAAAAAACAAGAAAGTTATAGGAGTGGTACATCATGATCATAAAACTGAAATCGTAAGTATATCGTAAGGCTCAATATTTCCAAAAATACTCATCAAAGTCATAACATGCGGGGAAAACATTTTATAAATCATAAGTTGAGCCAAAAGAACATAATCATGCATATTTCAAAACCATGAGGAACAATGGAAAAATTCTATAACCGACATACTTCACATGAGCACACATAAAGTCCGACTTGTACCCCTAGTCGGGAGGCCGTTCATACCTTACCAAGGGTATGAACCATGAAAGGCGTGATATCACTCATGAAGGCCCCGTAGGGCATAGGGAACAGTAACTGAGGAGGTCCTACCATAATCCTACGGTGGCACATAGTTCTGAGGTTTGGGGTTTAACCTAGGCCCTGAACATACTCGGTGTTAAGTACTACTCCCAAAACATGCAACGTGCTCATAACTTTCATAACATGACATGCATGCTTAGTTAAAACATGGAAATCGTAACATACATGAGAGCTTGTATTTCTAGCCATGGAATTGGGCCCGTGAGTCGGTCAAAATCGTAGTTATAATTCATAAGCGACATGTGGGCATTGCCCATAATTCCAAACATACTTGACATGCTTAAATTCATAAGAAAACGACCATGATAGTATGAAAAATTGAAACTTGAAGACATGCTTAAAAATTTAAGAGAAATTCGTTCATGCTTTTGGGAATCATCTTGACCAATAATTCACTAAAAATTTCCCCATAATTGGGCATCCATATTTTTAGAGATTTAAATCATGAAATATAAGATATATACAGGTAAAATCAGTCTAAACACTTCAAACTCGCAAATTAAACATAATATCACAAGTTCATGTAAGCTTTTGAGGAATCATGCAAACGGGTTTAAGACCCACAGGAATTTAGCAAATTAAGCATAGGAAATAGGAAGAAATGAGCATGGGTAGGGTCTAATCTACCCATTAAAAACCCCACATACCTGGTTTCGTGATTTTCTACTCCCTAGAAGCAACCTAAGTGAGAGCTTGAAGAACTTGAAGTAAATGGCTTGAAATCCTTCCCACTCCTCTTCTCTAACACTTATAATTGCTAAAATGAACTTAATAGGAGTTTTCATCCCTTAAAGACCCTGTTTTGACCTTAAAACGATGTGGTTTAGGGCCCAAAAGTGTAGAAAATTCGAAATTACCCTTACTGAAATTTCCCTAAAAAGCAGTCTTGGCCCCGACCACGAGTTGTGCCACGAGTCGTACCATCGAGTCACGACTCGTGGTTACCTCTCGTGGTCACTTCACCCCTTTTTCATAACTTTCTGAATTTGGCCACAACTGGTATACCACGACTTTTACCACCATCCTACGGGTCGTACTATCAACCGTGGTACCATCCACCCAAACCAACATGACTTAACCACAACTTCTCACCACGACTCGTTGCTACATCCTACGAGTTGTACCATGACCCGTGAAGACTCAGTCTTGACACCACTAAGATATTTATCACGACTCCTAACCACGAGTTGTACCTTCTCACCACGGTTCGTAGGACTACCCGTGACACAACCTTAAGCTCCTGATTTCATCACGACTCGAGTAACGAGTCGTAGGTCCTCACCATGACTCATACCTTGAGTCATACTGGTGGAAGTTCCAGGTTTTCTGCAGTTTTTCAACTTCAACTCCCGGGTCTATTCGTAGGCCTTTCCGGGGTGCTACATTACACTTGAAATACATGATTAGACATGAAATAAGGGCCCGTGAGTCAGCTAAAATCATAAACTCATAAATCATGAAGAGCATACATGCTTGAGAAATCATCATACTTGAGATTCATAAATTCGTGAAGAGTACTTGTAGAAAATTATATCATAAACCATAAATCATAAATTAGGGCTTATGAGAATCAACATCATAATAGAATCATAAACTTGACTTATCATGAAGCTAATTAGGCATAATTTTCTAAAATTTGAAATGATAAATTAATAATTGAAAATAAGTTTACAATATGCCCATAGATCTTAAAATATGATTTTAAACCTGAGGGGAATTGACCCATAAATAAATCATCAAGAATTTCATGAAAATTATGATAAAACCCCAATAGGATCACACTTGAATCAACACTTGAATTCATGAACTTGAGGAGAAATTGGGCTTGAGAGTGAAAGGAAACTCTCATTCATAGCCCTACATATCTGGGTAAATTGATTCTTATCTTGACTTGGAAATCCCAAGAGATTTGGAGGAGAATTGGAGGATTGCTAAGCTTGATCTTCAATGAAACCCTCTAAACTTGCATGCATGGGAGCTGAATGAATTAGAATAGGTTAAAATCCCCTAATACAATCCTTTCAGGGATTAAAACGATGTAGTTTAGGGATTAGGAGCTTAGGATTCATGAAAATACCCTAATTAATTCACAGGAAAAATTGATCTGTCAGCTATCACGAATCGTACCACGAGTCGTACAATTCTCTTACGACTCGCGGTATCCTCCCGCACTAACTATGACTAAAACCTCCAACCTTTTAAATATTTTCATGAATCTTACTATGATCCGTAACACAGTTCTACGAGTCGTACCATCACTCATACCATCAATCTCTAGATAGCTCTGAAGACTTGCTACGACTCCTGATAACAGGTCGTACCCACATACTATTACTCGTAGTAGGGACTCGTGATTTGGGGAAAAAAAATCTCTAATATGACCCACGGGTCTTCCTATGGATCATACTACCAACCTACGACTCGTACTACCAGCCTAGGACTTGTAGGATTAGTCGTACTGAGGCAAGAAGGTAGATTTTCTGCTAAACTCATTTCCATTCCTCTCATCTAGTCTTAGGAGCCTTCGGGGTATTACAATATCTCCCTCTTGGGAAAATTTGTCCTCGAATGTAAACTGAACATACTAAAAATCTGGGGAAGGAACTTAATTCTCAAATACTAAACATCTGAAGCTGAAAACTAATGGAGTGACTGACTCCGGACTGATATACATGACTGAACTGAAATCATAAATCACACAACATGTACTAACATAAAAAGGACTAATAGACATGAGTTAAACATGAAACTATATAAAGTACTAAGGAGGAAACTGATACCTCATGCTGGAACTGGGTCGAAAGGGAATAAATGCAAGTATCTATCTATCATATCTGCTTCGGCTTCCCACGTATCTCCTTCAACAAGCTGATTCCTCCACAAGACTTTCACCAAAGTTACTTCTTTGTTCCTCAGCTTTCGAACCTGACGATCAATGATCTCAACTGGTACCTCCTCATAGCTAAGGTTATCCTTCACACATACGCTCTCCACTGGGACAACCTAAGTTGGATCACTAACTCTCTTCTTTAACAATGATACATGGAAAATTGGATGTACCGAAGCCAACCCTGCCAGTAGCTCCAACTCATAGGCCACCTTGCCAACACATCTCACAATCCTGTAGGGAATGACATATGGCAAACCAAGCTTTCTGTCATGACCCGAGTCTATACCTTGGAAGAGACACGATACTTGGAGTCACAAGTAACCCCAAGCCAACCCATGGTCTATTATAACACCGGTTATCTAAGTAATCTTAGCGGAAGCTTAAATAAATAAATCATTTAAGGAAAACTGAATAATATAAGCTTTTACATCTGAAGAAAAACTGGAAGTCTGAATTTATGTCTGAAAGCCAACTACAACTGATGAGTTGCTGGGACAAGCACCCAGCTAACTCTAAGGTCTTCTGAATGAAAATAACTGAAGAAAATAAACATCATCCTCTAAAGATGAGGACTCACCATTGGTGCAGCTGATAACTCCTGGAAAAGATCTTCTAACGGTGTTGAGACTGAGAACCTGCGACTGTATCATAATATGATACATCATAGAAGGTATGTGTCAGTACATTGAATGTCTGAGTAAGTAGGAGAAAACATAACACAGAGAATAAATAACTGAACTGTAATGACATGCAATGACCAACTGAAATACTAAAACTGACCAAACTGAAATATAACTAAAATGGTCAAAATGGGCCTATCTGATGGTCAAAGACATGCCCTAAATTTGAGATACTAGTCTAAACTAATTGTACTGAACTGATATGAACTGAGCAACTGAAACTGTTCTGAGTTGAGCTAAACTGAGACTGTACTGACTAGTGGGAGAGCCTATAACTGACATAGTCCGATGTATACACCCCATTAGTAGGACCTGATATACCTTGCTAGGGTATAAAGGCATGAACTGGGTGATCACAAGTCTAGGGCCATAAGGCCAATAAAATAACCTATGGTGGCAAGGTAGTTCTGGGAACCTAGGTGCGCTGGAACCCCGGTCCGATTGGTGCTAATACCTACTCCCACTTGATAGTCCTAGACTTACTACTAAGCTGATAGCTCAAAACTGGGGCCCAAGACTAAGTCAGGAATACCTATCTGGAAGTACCCTGAGAGTCTTATCAGAACAGATTCTGTAACTGGTGTTCCAAGACTGGCCAGAGCTGCTTATCTGGAAGCGTCGTAACCGTCTAAAGAACAAACTGAAATATGAAGTTGGGGGTTCTAATACTGGTTAGAGTTGCTTATCTAGAAGTGTCATAATCTTCTAAAGAACGACTAAAATCTGATATCTGAGTCTGATACTGATAACTGGGAGGCACCACTGATACCTCAAGAAAAGACTATAGTCAAAGTGATCGGCTGATATTTCTGAATTTTACTGAGTATGCTAATATTCTGACTAAGACTAGACTAATATGCATTTGACTGAAACTTCAACATATACTAACAATATGGGAATCCCAAAACTGATAGAATCAAGCTACAGGGAAAACTAGTCTGACCCACAAGATTCTAATTATACTGAATTGAGAAATAGCGCTAAATCATTCCACTAGATGCTAGTTTCACAAAATTTCTTGAAATTGGGAATAATGAAGCAACTAATATCATGAGTAGTAATCCACTTGAAATCTTAGAAATATTTGTTTGAAAACTTTCTACATTTTGAATCCACAGGGCTGTAACTAATAGAAGAAATAGAGAAAGGTCTTAGGGACACAAGGGAAGAACAATTCCCTTGTTGAATTCCCACATACCAGGTGAAGAAATTCTAGAGAAGATCCCTTGAGAATCTAGGAAGAAGATGATTGCGCTAGTTCTAGTCCTTAGAGTTTCTGCGTGAGAGTTATTCGTATTGAGTCTAAGTGTTGAGAGAAGGAGTGAGAGGAATACGTCGATCACCCTTTTAAGTCTCTCCTGAACGTGCCCAAAATGACGTAGTTTAGAGTCTATGAGTTTAGAAAATTATGAAAAAGCCCCTAAAAATCTTACAGACAAATCACACTACCAGTCCCAATGAGGGACTGGATGATTCGTGGTTACTGACCACGACTCATAGTCTTCCCCGTCGCCTACACTGGAAATTCCTCATCATGCGTTTACCACGAGGGACACCACGACTCATGGTGACCAGTCGTTGGGAACACTGCCAAAATTCTTTCTCCTTCAGTCAACCCTTGGCCACGGGCCACCTGACTACTCATGGTGGTGACCACGACCCATGATCACCTCAAAACCCAAAATTCCAACCATGGCCAAACCTTTCCCCATGAGTCACTTAACAACTTGTGGTGTTCCTGATGGGTCACTAGATGACTCGTCTTTTGACCTAGTGTAGAAAATTTTGTTTTCTCTGTTTTAACTCCTGGGTCTGATCTTAGGATTTTTAGGGTATTACAATATCTACCTCTTAGGAACATTCATCCCTGAATGTGGAGAAACACACTGAAAAGTAGAATATTACAATCACCATACTCAAATACTGATCATCTAAGCTAAAACTAATGGGATGACTGCCTCCGAACTGAACTACATGACTGGACTGAATTCATGACTCATACATACATACATTGACCTAAAAGAAACTAGGGCACATAAACTAAATATGAAACTGAATAGAGTATTAAGGAGGAATTTAATATTTGATGCTGAAGCTGAACTGGAAGGGAACAAATGTGGGTATTTGGCCATCATTTCTGCTTCGGCCTCCCATGTGGCTCCCTCAACTAGCTAGTTCCTGCACAAGACTTTCACTGAAGTAATTTCCTTGTTCCTCAGCTTGCGAACCTGACAGTCTAGGATCTGAACTAGGACCTCTTCATAAGAGATACTATCTTTTATTCCCACACTGTCTAGTGGCACAACTGAGGTTGGATCACCGCCGCACTTCTTCAATAGTGACACATGAAAGACTGGCTGCACAGATGCTAACTCTGGAGGTAGTTTTAACTCATATGCCACACTACAAATTCGCTTCAGAATTTTGTAGGGTCCCACATACCTCAGACTGAATTTTCCTTTCTTTCTAAACCTCATCACCCCTTTCATGGGTGAAATTTTCAGATAAACCTAATCATCCACTGCAAACTCTAACTCTCTTCTCCTCACATTAGCATGGATTTTTGACGGCTTTGTGTTGTTTTCAAACTCTCCCTTATAAGTTGCACTTTCTGCATAGCTTCATGAACCATTTGGCCCTATCAAGGTAGCTTCAGTAACCTCAAACCACCCTATAGGAGACCTATATCTCCTACCATATAATGACTCAAATGGGGTCATCTGGATACTGGAGTGGTAGCTGTTGTTGTACGCAAACTCAATGAGAGGTAGATAATCATCCCAACTGCCATTGAAATCAATCACATACGCTCTCAGAATATCTTACAAGGTCTGGATAGCCTGCTCAGCTTGTCCATCTGTCTGCGGGTGAAAAACTGTGCTGAGATTGACTTGGGTACCGATTCTTTTCTGAAATGACTTCCAGAAATGCGAGGTGAACTGGGTACCTCTATATGAAATAATGGAAAAGGGAACCCTATGCAATCTAACCAATTCCCGAATATAAAGCCTAACATAATCCTCGGCTGAGTTTGTAGTTTTAACTGAGAGGAAATGTGTTGACTTGGTCATGCAATCTACTACACCCAGATTAAGTTATTCTGACGACCAGTACGAGGTAGACCTATAATAAAATCTATAGTTACTTCTTCCCACTTTCATGTGGGTATGATGATATCCTGAGTGATACCTCCCAGTCTCTGATGTTCCCCCTTAACCTACTGGCTGTTCGGGCACTTATCCATAAATTTTGCTGTCTCTTTTCATGTCGTTCCACCAGTAAATATCCTATAGATCGCGGTACATCTTAGTAGATCCTAGGTGGATAGAATATCTCGAATTGTGTGCTTCAGCCAATATCTACTATCTCAGGTCACCCACGTCCGGCACACATAGTCTACCCCTGGTAACGGAGTACACCATCTCCCCCTTGGGAGAAAGCCTCCATTTTTTTCCTGGGAACTGCTTCATTTAACTTAAGCAATATGGGATCTTCATCCTGCCTTGACTTAACTTCAACTACTAATGAGGAATATGATCTACTCTACACCACTACTCCACCCTCAGCTGAATCAACCAACTACACTCCCAACCGAGCCAACCTGTGAATATCCTTTGCTGGTTCCTTTTTTTTCTCTTCAACATGAGCCACGCTCCCCATCGAAGTCTTGCTTAGGGCATCAACCTACACATTGGCTTTGCTCGGGTGGTACATCACACTCATCTCGTAGTCTTTCAATAGCTCCAACCACCTTCTCTGACGGAGATTTAAATCTTTCTGACTGAACACATACTGAAGGCTCTTGTGCTCAGTGAAAACATCCACGTGAGCCCCATAAAGGTAGTGCCTCCACATTTTCAGCGCAAACACCACTCCCGCCAATCAAGGTCATGAGTCAGATAGTTCTTTTCATGAACCTTGAGCTGTCTAGAGACGTAAGCTATCACCTTTCCCCGCTGCATCAAAATGCAACCAAGTCCATCTTTGGAAGCGTCACAATACACTACGAACCTATCTGTTCCTTCGGGCAAGGTTAACACTGGAGCGGTAGTGAGTCGAATCTTCAACTCCTGGAAACTCTTCTCACAAGCATCCGACCACTGAAATTTCACTTTTTTCTGAGTTATCCTAGTCAGAGGAGATGCAATAGATGAAAAACCATCCAAAAATGATGGTAATAGCCAGCCACGCCCAAAAAACTTTTGATTTCAGTTGAGGAAGTAGGTCTGGGCCAGTCTTTCACCGCTGCTATCTTTTGAGGATCTACCTGAATACCCTCACCCGAGACCACATGACCAAGGAAAGTCACAGACTTCAACCAGAATTCACATTTGCTGAACTTAGCGAACAACTAGAGGTCTTTCAGCATCTATAGCACTATCCTTAGATGGTTAGCATGTTCTTCCTCACTTTTGGAGTATACCAGAATGTCATTAATGAACACAATGAAGAACATGTCTAGATATGTCTTGAAAACCCTATTCATCAGGTGCATGAAAGCTGCAGAGGTATTAGTTAGGCCGAAGGACATAACCACGAATTCATAGTGACCATACCGAGTTTTGAAAGCTATTTTCGGTATGTCACATTCACTGACCCTTAGCTGATGGTACCCCGACCTGAGATCTACCTTGGAGAAACAACTGGCTTCTTAAAGCTGATTGAGCAAGTCGTCAATCCTGGGTAGGGCATACCTGTTCTTAACTGTGACCTTATTCAACTGACGATAGTCAATACACATTCTGAGGGTACAATCTTTCTTTCGCATGAATAATACTGGAGCACCCCAGGGAGAGATGCTGGGCCTGATGAAACCTTTATCAAGGAGGTATTTTAGCTGCTCCTTCAACTCTTTAAGCTTATCTAGAGCCATTCTTTAAGGAGGGATGGATATGGGCTGAGTGTCTAAAAGAAGGTCTATGCCGAAGTCTGTTTCCCGCTCAAGAGGGACTCCGGGAAGATCTTCGGTAAACACATTAGGGAACTCACTGACAATTGGAACTGACTGAATAGTATCGGACTCATAGATGGAATCTTTGACCCGAACTAGATGATAAATACACCCTTTAGAAATAAGCTTTTTGGCATTAAGGTAGGAAATAAACCGACCCTTAGGCACTGAACTACTGCCCATCTACTCAAAAACTGGCTCATTAGGGAACTGAAATCTAACGACTCTAGTTTTGCAGTCGACTGAGGCATAACTGGAGTGTAACCAATCCATGACAAAAATGAGGTCGAAATTGACTATGTCTAACTCTACGAGATCAATTGGAATGACATTATTCAAAATTGAGACTGGGCAGTTTCTATACACCCGACTGGCTCTAACCGACTCACCAACTGGGGTAGAGATTGAGAATGGTTCTAAGAGGACTTTTGGAATGATATCAAACTGGACAACTACATCGGGAGTCACGAATGATAATGTGGCTCCTAGATCTAGTAGGTCATACACATCTAGATGTTAAAGATGTAACATACCCGTGACCACATCGGGTGAGCTCTCCTAATCCTGACGAGAGGACAAAGCATAAAAACGATTTTGGCACTGACCGTTATCTGCACCTGAAGTATTGGCCTGGTGGAGTGTTCGGTCGTTTGTTGGGTATAAAACTTGCACGCAAGTGCACGTGATCGAACAAGTAGTAAAGTGGCTTAAGTAAGCAAGTATCTATCCCACAGGGACTGGGATGAAGTGCAATCTGCTCAAGTGTACTATATTTCAATTCTAAAAATGCAGACAACAGTGTAACCAAGAGTTTGATATTTTGATTTCTAATAATTATGCTAAGTCTAAAACAATTATCTAATGTGAGTCTGAACTATGAATGTGAGCATGCTGAGGTTAAACGAACATGTAATGAAATTAATTGTCGATATAATTTGGTTAGCCTTTTCCTCCGGTTGCTAGTCAAGAACTACTGCCAATGGATTAAAACTCTCGTATTTAACCCAACTTAAGAATCATGAACCGTCCACCTAAATTTCTGTGATTAAATGAAAATTCATGTTCTAGCCATACAAACCCGGTTCCTAAATTGACTAATACGACTTTCAGGTATATTTCTATCCTGAAGGTAAATCAATTCCCAATTTTCCCAAACCAAGAAAAGATCATATCCTATTAATTCACAACTTTCCAATTTCTTGCTCTCTCAAGTGAAACCGGACTTTTTAGATGTACATTAACGTAGGCCACACATTAATGCAGTAAGAACAAGAATTAATAGAACAACCATGGAAGAAAAGATGAAAAACCAATATGATCAACAATCACATTTCACTACAATTGTTCATAACCTCAGCAAGAAGATGAATTAGCCACTCATTTGTGGATTAAACATCATTAAATGAGTGTTAAACGTACAAGCAATTGAATACAAGGAGAAGGAAAGAGAGAAAAACCCTGATAATTTCATCCACTCAACTGCCTGTAACCCACGTTCTTGCTCCACCAAGTCAGAATCTTGAAAAATGAACCTAAGTGTTCTATTTATACTAGTGGGAATTTTTCCCGGAATAAAAAGCAACGTGTCACGGAGTGCATCGCGGAGCACTGCCTCCGTGACACGCTACCGACGCGGACCTTCACTGGAACTGGGGGTCCAGGAAATAAGGCCCAACGTGGCACGACGTGCAATGCGGAGCCATGCTACCGTGCCACGGACCTATCGCGTACCCTCTCTGGAAATTGGGCGAAAATTCCCTATCCAGGCAGAAGGCCTCCGCGATGGCAGCGTGACACGGCTCCATCGCGGAGCCCCTTTATTTTATGCTTTCCAACGCCTTGTCCCTTGCTCACATCCGAGTCCAACCCCGATATCTTCCAACATGCATTTTAGCTTCCCGAAATTACATTTTTCCTGACAATGCTAATCATGTGGGTTAGTATAAATTCACATTTTATTACCAATTACATGAGAATGTATAAACATTGATAGATAAACAAGGCTAAAATGACACCTTTGAGTATCACTTGGGCATATAAATTTGCCCAAGATCACTTACCCCACACTTAAATCCTTGTTCGTCCTCGAACAACTATCTTACACCTCATGCAATTTACATCCCAACCTCGCTACTTTGGTTCGACAATTTAGGTTGCGGTCATACCGATTATTCAATATAGCAAATCATCAAGAAAACATGAATGGTCCTATCAATGCAATGACCTTCAATACATCAAGACCTCCTAGACTTAAGAATCGACTCTCGATATTGGCAAACTTATGCAAATTAGCTGATCAAGATATCCGACACGAAAATTAATCTCTCATCAAGCATGTGCCCTCACAACACGAGAGAATTTTCCCCTTTTTGATTATATGAACTCACAAAATTTCAAGCAGGGGCATATAAACACAATTTCGCTCTCTCCCAAAAGAATTCGCATGCATCATGTCATGACCCATAAGCTTGCCTTTAGTGTGCTACTCCACTAATATAAAGAAGTGCGATGTAAGATCACGTAGGACTTTAACTGGTTGTAATGGAAGCTACGGAACTAGTAAGTATCGGGCTAACCAATAATAGCCACTAGCATCCTTAAGCGCCTTTTCAACACATCCCATCAACTCATGGAAATTGTTTCTTTTTTTCTTTTTCATCCTCCCATTCTTGACGTTTTTCTTTAGTTCGGCCCATCTTATTAAGCACACTTGACACAACAACAAAGATTATTCATGCACCTTCATTATAGTTTATTTATAACAAGTGCACCTTCAACCTTTTCTTTTCCTCCATCACTCGGCTTTTCTTTTCTTTTCACCATTCTCACTCTTTGACACTTTGGGAAAATGATTTTCTCTTCTTAAGCGCTTAAGAGTTTTGGATCAAACCTATGGCTAATGAAAAGAAGGGATTAAGCTCAGTTTACACTTTTTGACGAAAGAAAAAAATTAATAGGCTAAAGGCTCAATGGACTGACTAGGGTACACAATCCAGGCGGGTACGATAATGAAAAATAGAAACTTTCGGTTAAAAACAAAGAAATGCCTACATCCTTTCCTACAATATACCTCCTTCATTTCATTTTGTACACACACCAGGCAAGTTCTAGACACTTCACAATAACATGGAATAACAAAACCTCACTTCACACTTATTGCACATGCTCAATTCAAGATGTATTCATAGACTCTTCAATCAGCTAATTACAGGAATTCAAACATTAAACCTCAATCACACTGAATCGAACTCTATGGCCTAGGTATCTCAACATATTTACAAAGTTGCATGCTTTCATACGAATCACCTTTTCATTTCAAATATCATGTACGACACGCAACCACAATTCCGCAACCATAAAGTAACTACAGGTTATGGGATGCAACCCACAAAAGAAAAACAACTGAAAATAATTGAAAAACCTACTCCTAATGACTACATTTCCCTTAAGACGGTCGTCATCCATCCATCATAGGGAACGGTCACTAACTAGGACTTCGGTTCAATGGGACCATTCTCAGTAAAAGAACCAAAAACAAACGCCGAGAAACCCAAGAATTGAAAAAAAATTTAAAAATATCGATCATTTCAATTTTAAAAATATGTACAAAATCAGCTAGCAACATTCAGCAACACACAACAGGTTCACATATATTTGCAATACAGAACAACAACTTACAATCACAAATCACAGGGTCAGGAAATTCTGTTCACAGCACAACAACAGATTAGGACATACAAAATAGCACAACCAGCCAGCACCTAACTACTCCCACCCCACACTTAGCTCGAACACTGTCCCCAGTGTTCACAAAAAATTAAAATAGCACAAAAATTGGGTGGTGGAACTCCCTGATCAATCAAAGTACTCCACTTCTTCATCAGGTGCTGCTGCTTCATCTCCCATGTCTGAATCACCCCCGTCGTCATCATCGGACTTCACATCGGAGTCCTCCCGACGTGTCTCCTCATCTGTGGGGACATCATCATCTGTGGGCTCTACAAATGCTGGCCCCACTCGGCATAGAGCCCTGGCGTTTTCGCCAAAAGGGTAATCTAGCTCGAGCTGCCATAGCTCCTTCTCTGTTGCCGGCCTCCCGCCTATCCTCGCTGGAGCATCTGCATCCCATACATGCGATCCATATACTGATCATCACGAGCATGTCGCTCGCCAAGTGTAAGCACTGGCCCGTGGGTGGTGTCGGGTGCCTTAATTTTAGTGACATCTAAGGCCCGCCGCTCCATCTGCGGGATATAATCAAGGGCCTCTTCCTTGACATCTAGGCCCCTGAGGAAGGTGGTGAGTAGTCCACCAAAGCCGTACCTGTGCCCCTAATGCAACCGGGCTCTCTTCATGGCGGAGATAATCACCGCCCCCATGTTGATCTCCAGCCTTTTCATCAGGGCGTACACCAAGCATACACAATCTCGGGTTACATCTGTCATATGTACCCCCGGGATTAGGCAAGAATAGACAATCTTAAGCCATATTCTGGCTTCCCTGTTCATTTGTGAATAGGGAAAAGTCTGATGGTAGCCCCTCTCCTTGTGCCTGCTCCATCTAGCTATCGATCGGGTCCCACACAATGTGCTTCTGATGTCCGCATACGGTGGAGTGATGTTCAACTGCCAAAGCACGTGGGCGTCTGTGTCCCGCGCCCCTATGATAGCATTGAGGTGGTGGGGCTCAAATGTGACTATTTGCCCTCTGATTTTTATGGTGTGACTTCTTAGAGTCGGGTTCCAATTGGCATAGAATTCCCGAATCAGGTGCAAGTTACATTCCTTGGGCTCTTCAAAGATGAAGTTAAGCCCAGCTGCCTCGATCTGGTGTACAATCCTAGGGAACTCCTGTGCCAACGGTTCCCGTGCTATATGTTCCTCGGGGAAGTACTTGTTTTCTTTGTGCTTTGCGTACCACTTCTTCCCCTCATCTGTCACCCATCTGGTTCTATATTGGCGGCGTTGGCCGCGTGGAACCGCTGGTGCTGCTGGGACTGCTGTGCCCAGTCTGATTCGCTTCCTTCCGGCGCCAGATGTTGATGCGCCTTTCCCTTTTTCTTGCTTGCTTGCCATTTTACCTGTCAACCCAAGTGGACAAGATCAATGTTAAGCCAATAAATATTACTTCAACTAAGGTCGGGTTAAGCTAGGCTACCCCACACTTAGTCCTTAGCTACATTTACAACATACCGGCAAGATCATGCTTATTTGCACAAACAAACAACCAACTATACAAACATGCTTAGTGCATACGAAGAATTCGATGGTATATATACTATGTACTACTCAGACTTCGTACAGCTAACCACAATCATTACCATCGATAACCTTTTAATCCATCGTACTTAGTAAGGAAAAAAACAAAGAAACGAAAACAACAAGAATTTATCTACACAAACCTATACAACCAACCCAATTCTTGCAAATTTCAATATTCCCCTAACCCGAAAATCCGTCGGTCTTTTAACATGATAACAACTAGCACATCGACTCATCTGACTCAACATGTATATCCCGGCATGAATTTCACAAGTTCCCTACATTTTTCCACTTCAAATTCAAAAACAAGCCCTAGAAATGATGATATCAAGAAAATTCGATTAAATTGTGTAATTAACGAGTTCAAGCAATCATAATGATATTCCGAACATTCATTAACAACAATTCAATTGAATTCATGATTAATTTCTACTTAGGGAAAACTTAGCTCACCTCACATTCTCAATATCGAATAAAATCGACAAGAAATGAGATGGAATCGAAGAACATACCTTGAAGTTGAAGAATTGAAGAAAACTCAATGATTTTCTTGGCCTATTCCGTGTCACGTTGAAGGGGGATGGGTTTTAGGGAGTTTGGTCGCGGAGTGAGTGAAAAATAAGGAAAAGTGAGGGGGTTTCAGGGTTTAAAAGTGGGAAAATCGCGCGGGTCACCCGGCGACCCGGTGTGACCCGTCGCGATATACATAGCAACGTGTCACGGAGTGCATCGCGGTGCACTGCCTCCGTGACACGGAGCTGTCGCAAGCCTGTTCTGGAATTTTTTAAAAATTTCGGATTTATACCTCAACGTGTCACGGAGGGTAACGCGGAGGTCCTCCTCTGTGACACGGAGCTATCGCCCTAGCTCACTGTTTTGCCACTTTTTATTAATTTTCATACCTCGAATTTTCCTTTGCGATTCCGTGCATATTTTCCTCCGTTTGACCTGAAATTCATCTCACTACATGAAATTGGTTAGAATTATAGGTTTCACTCTAACTAAAAATAAAAACAACAAAAAAAAACTAAAAATTTTGTAGTTAATCAAGAAAAAGAAAAAGAAAAATCTATTCACACTTTACAAAGAGAAAATTTTTTCACGGGTTGCCTCCTGTGAAGCGCCTGGTTTACCGTCGCAGCTCGACGTCATTAAGCTTAGTTGTCCTCTAGGGTGATGGACGATTTCTCTCGATCACCGTCCTCCCCCCAGTAGTGCTTAAACCTCTGGCCATTTACTAAGAACGTGGCACTCCGATCTTCTTGCCACAACTCTACTGCCCCGTGCGGGGTCATTCTTACCACTTCAAATGGTCCCGACCATTTAGACCTCAGCTTTCCTGGAAACAACTTCAATCTTGAATTGAAGAGAAAGACTTTCTGTCCTGGCTCGAAAATGCGATGTACCATATGCTTGTCATGCCATCTTTTCGTTCTTTCCTTGTAGTACTTGGCACTCTCATAGGCATGCCAGCGGAACTCTTCAAGTTCACTGAGCTGCATTAGTCTCTTCTTGCCCGCCAGCTCTAAGTCCATATTTAGCTTCCTCACAGCCCAAAAGGCTCGGTGCTCTAACTCCACCAGAAGATGACACGCTTTACCATAGACCAATCGGTATGGTGAGGTTCCAATCGGTGTCTTGTAAGCAGTTCTGTACGCTCAAAACGCATCATCAAGTTTTCTTGACCAATCATTTCGTTGTGTATTTACCATTTTCTGGAGAATCTGCTCACTTCTCTATTTGACACCTCTACTTGCCCACTAGTTTGGGGGTGGTATGCTGTCGCCACTTTTTGGCGCACCCCATACTTGGCGAGTAATTTCTTGAAACTTGCATTGACAAAATGAGCCCCTCCATCGCTGATAATGGCTCGGGGTGTCCCGAACCTGGTGAGGATGTGTTTTTTCACAAACTTCGTTACTACCTTGTTGTCATTCCTAGGACAAGCTATTGCTTCCACCCATTTTGATACATAATCTACGGCCACCAAGATGTAACGATTACCAAATGACGGTGGGAATGGGCCCATGAAATCAATGCCCCATACATCAAAGGGCTCAACTTCTAGTATATTTTGCAGCGGCATCTCTTGTCTTCTACCAATTGCTCCTGTACGCTGACATCTATCACATATTTTGACGTATGCCATAGAGTCTTTGAACAGTGTCGGCCAAAAGAAACCTGACTGTAGAACCTTGTGTGTTGTTCGCTCGGCTCCATGATGACCCCCATACAACGAAGAATGACAGCCCCTCAACACCTCTGCAATCTGACTCTCTGGGATGCATCTTCTCATTACCTGATCTGGTCCTTGTTTAAATAAGTATGGTTCATCCCAAACAAAATGCTGGCAATCATGCCTCAATTTCCTTCTCTGCTGGTTTGTTGCCTCAGGTGGGTAGACTCCGCTCACTAGCAACTTGACTATGTCTGCGTACCAGGGAACTTCAGCTTCCCCAACTTCCAAGAGTTGTTCATCTGGGAACTCTTCATTGATGTTATCACTTTCCATCACATGCGACCGGCTTTCCAATCGTGATAAGTGATCTGCTACCTGATTCTCGCTCCCCTTTCTGTCTTTGATCTCAAGGTCGAACTCCTGCAACAACAAGATCCATCTGATCAACCTGGGCTTAGCATCCTTCTTGTTGAATAGGTACCGAATCGCTGCATGGTCGGTGTACCCCACAACTTTCGAACCCACCAAATAGGACCTGAACTTGTCAAATGCAAACACCAATGCTAGCATTTCCTTCTCTGTAACTGTGTAATTGCTTTGGGCCGTATTCAATGTTTTGCTTGCATAATGAATAGAATGAAAGATTCTATTTTTTCTTTGCCCCAATACGGCTCCCACGGCCACATCACTGGCATCACACATCAACTCAAATGGTTGTTCCCAATCCGGAGAAGTAAGGATAGGTGCTTCTATCAATCTCTGCTTCAACTCTTCGAATGCTTTAACACATTCATCATTCAACTCAAACTTTACCTCTTTTTCTAGCAATCTGCATAGTGGTCTAGAAATTTTGGAAAAGTTTTTAATGAATCGTCTGTAGAATCCTGCATGCCCAAGAAAACTGCGCACACCTTTCACTGACACAAGTGGTGGCAACTTTTCAATAACCTCGATCTTAGCACGATCGACTTCCAACCCCTTTCGAGACACTTTGTGGCCAAGTACAATACCCTCCTTCACTAAGAAGTGGCATTTCTCCCAGTTTAGTACAAGGTTGGATTCCTCACAGCGAGCCAGCACCCTGTCAAGATTCTGCAAACAAGTAGCAAATGAATCACCAAAAACAGAAAAATCATCCATAAATACCTCAACAAAATCCTCCACCATGTCATGGAAAATAGCCATCATGCATCTCTGGAATGTGACGGGTGCATTGCATAACCCAAACGGCATTCGCCTGAAAGCATATGTCCCATAAGGACAGGTAAAAGTAGTCTTCTCTTGATCCTCCGGAGCTATGGCTATTTGGTTATAACCAGAGTACCCATCAAGGAAACAATAATATTCCTGTCCAGCCAACCTATCCAATATTTGATCAATAAACGGGATGGGGTATTGATCTTTCCTCGTGGCTTCATTAAGCTTCCTGTAATCCATGCAAATCCGCCAGCCCGTGACGGTTCGGGTAGGAATCAACTCATTTTTCTCATTGGTGACCACAGTCATCCCCCCTTTCTTTGGAACACACTGAACGGGGCTGACCCATTCACTGTCTGAAATCGGGTAGACCACACCTGCATCAGGCCACTAGATTATTTCTTTCCTCACCACATCCTTCATTGCTGGATTTAGCCTTCGTTGCGGCTAAACGGTTGGTTTGTCTCCTGTCTCCATGAAGATCCTGTGTGTGCAAAAAGCTGGATTGATACCCTGAATGTCTAACATTTGCCAACCCATTGCTTTCTTCCTTTTTCTGAGGACACTCAATGCTTCCTTCTCCTGTGCCTCCGTCAATTCTGCGGAGATGATCACTGGTAACGTCTCATCCTCCCCCAAAAAGACATATTTTAAATGGGGAGGCAATTCTTTCAGTTCCAGCTTCGGTGCCTCCTCAATGGATGGTTTCGGCAATGGTTCTAGAGACCTCATCAATGATTGAAATTCCTGTCTCCTCGGATGATTTTGTGCTTCATTCAACATTTGGACCATCTCATAAGCATCTCTATCTCCAAAATGATCGGAGTGCATCAACACTCTTTCCAATGGGTCTTGAGATTCAACAATCTGACGAATTTCTTCATGTTCAACCACACTGATTGCTGAAAGCTCCTCATGTATAGCTGGCAGCTTCATGGCTTTAAACACATCAAATACCTCTATTTTGTCATGTGCTCGCATTGTTAGCTGCCCTGCAGCTACGTCAATCAGTGGTTTCCTGGTCGCCAAGAAAGGACGTCCCAAAATAAATGGGACTTCCGCTTCTGGTTCAAAATCCAACACAATGAAATCTACCGGAAAGATCACAGAGCCAACTTGCACCAGAACGTCCTCCACAATGCCATCAGGTCTGGCTAAGGACCGATCTGCCAATTGCAAGATCACTGTTGTGGGTCTAGGACTCCCTAGACCCAGCTTCTGAATACCGATAACGACATCAAATTAATGCTCGCTCCCAGATCACATAACCCATGAGCTCGGATACTCTACCCAATAGTGATTTGTATAGTAAAGCTCCCAGGATCCTTGAGCTTTGTGGGCAGTCTGTTTTGTATCCGGGAAGTGCACTCCTCTGTGAGAGCCACCGTAGCATACTCAGTCAACCGACTTTTGTTTGCCACGATGTCCTTTATATACTTAGCATATTTCGGCACTCCCTGCAAAACATCAACAAGAGGTAAGTTAATATGTACCTGTTTCAGCACCTCCATGAATTTCTTGAAACACGCCTCCTCCTTGTGTTTCTTTAATCATTGAGGGAACGGGGGGGGGGGGGGTCTTTCTGATTTTGCTTCCTTAGTCTTCCCCCTCTCATCACTTTGCTCCCTCTTGACTTCTGCTGCTCCCGATTGTTGAGGTGATCTTTATGGTTCCACCTCTTTCAGCTGCGAACCACTCCTTGTGGTCACTGCATTCACCTGCTTGGGATTGGGATATGTGTCGCTCGGAAGTCCTCCTCTAGGCCTGGTGTTTTGGGCTCTAGCAAATTGCCCAAACTGATATTCAAGTGCCTTGGTAGCTAACTGGTTGTTTTTCACCTCGGCTGCCAATTTCACATAGTCAGCCTGCAATTGAGCTTGATTAGCTATCATAGTCTTGAACATCTCCTCAATGCTGGGTGATGGTGGCGGAAGAGGTGCATTGTTATTTCTGAATTGTGCTTGATAATTCTGCTGCCCTCCTTGATTCCTTTGCACACCCTGACTTGAACTCTGCCCCTGATGGTTGTTGCTACCCCAGGAGAAATTCGGGTGATTCCTCCAATTGGAATTGTAGCTGTTGCCATACTGTTGGTGGTTGTTCCTTTGTATATTTCCCACAAAGTTTACCGAGTCAGGATTTGCTCCACAACACTCAGCTGAGTGCTCACTGCTTCCGCACACTTCACACCACATCTGCTGAACTGCATTAACTGGGGCTTGAGGCTGGTTCATTGTCATGTTACTGAAGTGGTGTTGAGTTGATTCTGTAAAGCAGCTATCTGTGCAGCAATAGCTGTAAACCCATCCACTTCTCTTGCTGCTTTCCTTGTTCCGCCTCTGGACGAATCAGCACTCCATTCCGGATTGCCCTGCAAAATACGGTTCAACAAGGTATACAGCTCCTCATAAGTTTTCTCCAGCGCTTGTCCCCCAGCTGCTGAGTCTAGCAATATTTTTGTATGGGGTTCCAAACCCTCTATAAAAGTGTGCACCAACACATCATTGGATTATTGATGATGAGGACAATCCCGCAACATGGACTTGAATCTCTCCCAAGCCTGATATAGATTCTCTCCCTCTCTCTGTTTGAAACTTAGAATTTGACTTCTAAGTCTTGCTGTTTTACTTGAGGGAAAAAACCATATCAAGAATTTCCTCGCAAGATCATCTCACGTAGAAATAGAATTCGGTGGCTCAGGTTTCAACCACCTCTTGGCTTCTCCCAATAGTGAAAATGGGAACAATGTAAGCCGGACATAATCTGATGACACTCCAGCGGGGATGTAAGTGTCACTTATCTCCAAAAAATTTTGGAGATGCTGTTGTGGATCTTCATGAGGGAGACCTGTAAATTGCCCGCTAGTGTGCAACAATTGCACCATATTCTGCTTAAGTTCAAACCTCCCTCCTGGCTCAGGTTTGCGGATTCTAGATGTGACATTATTAGCATGTGGGATTGCCACCTCGCGATCCGGCCGAGCTGCTACTTCTTCGGGCACTAACATTGCCCGTACTACCGGTGGATTCTGTTGTTGCTCCATGATTTTCTGTCTGAGCAACTGCAGCTTTCTTTCTAGAGCTTCTCTCCGCTTAATATGAAATATTCTTTCTGGCTCTATACACGAGTCCACCAGCTCCTTGTCTCTTGCCAGTGTTTAACAAAGATTAAATCTGCAAAATACAGGCTAAGACCAAGTTGTCAACACTAAGAGAATAAAAAAATACAGTAAATTAACACTTAAGACAAATTCACCAATTTCCAGTCCCCGGCAACGGCGCCAAAAACTTGTTCGGTCGTTTGTTGGGTATAAAACTTACACGCAACTGCACGTGGTCGAACAAGTAGTAAAGTGGCTTAAGTAAGCCAAGTATCGAGCCCACAGGGACTGGGATGAAGTGCAATATGCTCAAGTGTACTATATTTCAATTCTAAAAATGCAGACAACAGTGTAACCAAGAGTTTGATATTTTGATTTCTAATAATTATGCTAAGTCTAAAACAATTATCTAATGTGAGTCTGAACTATGAATGTGAGCATGCTGAGGTTAAACGAACATGTAATGAAATTAATTGTCGATATAATTTGGTTAGCCTTTTCCTCCGGTTGCTAGTCAAGAACTACTGCCAATGGATTAAAACTCTCGTATTTAACCCAACTTAAGAATCATGAACTGTCCACCTACATTTCTGTGATTAAACGAAAATTCATGTTCTAGCCATACAAACCCGGTTCCTAAATTGACTAATACGACTTTCAGGTATATTTCTATCCTGAAGGTAAATCAATTCCCAATTTCCCCAAACCACGAAAAGATCATATCCTATTAATTCACAACTTTCCAATTTCTTGCTCTCTCGAGTGAAACCGGACTTTTTAGATGTACATTAACGTAGGCCACACATTAATGCAGTAAGAACAAGAAATAATAGAACAACCATGGAAGAAAAGATGAAAAACCAATATGATCAACAATCACATTTCACTACAATTGTTCATAACCTCAGCAAGAAGATTAATTAGCCACTCATTTGTGGATTAAACATCATTAAATGAGTGTTAAACATACAAGCAATTGAATACAAGGAGAAGGAAAGAGAGAAAAATCCTGATAATTTCGTCTCCTCAACTACCTGTAACCCACGTTCTTGCTCCACCAAGTCAGAATCTTGAAAAATGAACCTAAGTGTTCTATTTATACTAGTGGGAATTTTTCCCGGAATAAAAAGCAACGTGTCACGGAGTGCATCGCGGAGCACTGCCTCCGTGACACGCTACCGACATGGACCTTCACTGGAACTGGGGGTCCAGGAAATAAGGCCCAACGTGGCATGGCGTGCAACGCGGAGCCATGCTACCATGCCACGGACCTATAGCGTACCCTCTCTGGAAATTGGGCGAAAATTCCCTATCCAGGCAGAAGGCCTCTGCGATGGCAGCGTGACACGGCTCTATCACGGAGCCCCTTTATTTTATGCTTTCCAACGCCTTGTCCCTTGCTCACATCTGAGTCCAACCCCGATATCTTCCAACATGCATTTTAGCTTCCCGAAATTACATTTTTCCTGCAAAACAATGCTAATCATGTTGGTTAGTATAAATTCACATTTTATTACCAATTACATGAGAATGTATAAACATTGATAGATAAACAAGGCTAAAATGACACCTTTGAGTATCACTTGGGCATATAAATTTGCCCAAGATCATGGAGCTGCTAAAGTGGTGGATTGTGATCTTCCCCGTCTTGTTGATGGGCATTCTCTGAGCCGGTGACCTAGCTGTCCACACCCAAAACAACCTTCTCGGTCTTGAAGGCATTCCCCTGGATGGTTCTTGCCACACTTAGGGCAAGCTAGGTAGCAATTGCTGGTTCACTTGGTTTGTGACTGTCTGCGCGAGCTGCTGGATTGCTGCTCTAAATTTTGCAGAGGACACTGGGTCATCCTGAGGGGCCGCTGGAGCTGGTGGGGAAGGTCGGTTAGTATTGCTACCTTCTTCGTTACGCGTCTTGGAGGCATGATTTCACTTAAACGAATTGAGAACGATTAAGAGAACATTTCTGGAATTGAACTTCAACGCATGATAAATAGTATGAACAAAACGGAAGTTTCCTAATAACGTCTCGTAGTCTCCCTGTCATAAGTGTGGCGTTCTTCACACCCATGAAAAGGACTCTACTTGACACAACTTTCAGACACCCTAGGATACTCTAAACCTTATGCTCTGATACCAAGTTTTTCATGACCCGAGTCTCTACGCTGGACAAGACACGGTACTTGGAGTCATAAGTAATCCCAAGCCAACCCATGGTCTATCATAACACTGGTAATCTAAGTAATCAGCGAAAGCTTAAATAAATAAATCATTTAAGGAAAACTGAATAATATAAGCTTTTACATCTGAAGAAAAACTGAAAGTCTGAGTCTATGTCTAAAAGCCATCTACCACTGATGAGTTGCTGGGACAAGCCCCCATCTAACTCTGGAGTTTGCTGAATGAAAATAACTGAAGAAATAAACATCGTCCTCGAAAGATGAGAACTCACCACTGGTGCAGCTGATAACTCCTGGAGAAGATCTGCTAACGGTGCTGAGACTGAGAACCTGCGACTGTATCATAATACGATACAACATAGAATGTATGCATCAGTACTTTGAATGTACTGAGTAAGTAGGAGAAAACATAACATAGAGAATAAATAACTGAACTGTAGTGACATGCAGTGACCAAATGAAATACTGAAACTTACTAAACTGAAATATAACTGAAATGGTCAGAGTGACTCTGTCTGATGGTCAAAGACATGCCCTAAATCTGAGATACTGGTTTGAACTAATTTACTAAACTTATCGGAACTGAGCAACTGAAACTGTTCTGAGCTGAGCTAAATTGATATTGTACTGACTAGTCAGAGAGTATATAACTGACATATAACCACGTAAGCTAGACGTGGAGTCCGATGTATACACCCCATCGATAGGACCCAATATACCTTGACAGGGTAGAAGGGCATGAACTGGGTGATCATAAGTCTTGGGACATAAGGCCAATAAAATAACCTATGGTGGTAATGTAGTTTTGGGAACCTAGGAGCGCTGGAACCCCGGTCCTCTTGGTGCTAAGTCCTATTCCCACTAGATTGTCCTAGACTGACTACTAAGCTGATAGCTCGAAACTGGGGCCCAAGACTAAGTCAGGAATACCTAACTAGAAGTACCCTGAGAGTATTATTGAACCAAATTTTCTAACTGGTGTTCCAAGACTGGCCAGAGCTGCTTATCTGAAAGTATCGTAATCGTTTAAAGAAAAAACTGAAATCTAAAGATGGGGGTTCTAAGACTGGTCAGAGCTTCTTATCTAGAAGTGTCATAACCATCTAAAGAACCACTAAAATCTGATATCTGAGTCTGATAGAGATAACTGGGAGGCACCACTAACACCTCAAGAAAAGACTAGTCAAACTGATCGGCTGACGTTTCTGAATTATACTGAGTATGCTAATAATCTGATTGAGACTAGACTAAAATGCATGTGACTAAGACTTCAACATATACTAACAATATTGGAATCCCAAAACTGATAGAATCAAGCTACAGGAAAAATTAGTCCAACCCGGTAGATTCTAATTTTACTGAACTAAGAACTAGGGCTAAATCATTCCGCTAGATGCTAGTTTCACAAAATTTCTAGAAATTGGGAATAATAAAGCAACTAAGATCATGAGTAATATTTCACTTGAAATCTTAAAGAAATTTGTTTGAAAACTTTCTACATTTCGAATCCACAAGGCTGTAACTAATAGAAGAAATAGAGAAAGGTCTTGGGGACACAAGGGAAAAATAATTCCCTTGTAGAATTCCCACATACCTGATGAAGAAATTATGTAGAAGATCCCTTGAGAATTTGGGAAGAAGCTGATTTCCCTAGTTCTATCCCTGAGAGTTTCTGCTTGAGAGTTCTTCATACTGAGTCTAAGTGTTGAGAGAAGGAGTGAGAGGAATATGTCGATCACCCTTTTAACTCTCTCCTGGAAGAGCCCAAAATGACATAGTTTAGAGTCTAGGAGTTTACGACATTATGGAAAATCCCTTAAAACTCTCACAGAAAAATCACATTGCTAGGCCCAACGAAGGACTGGGTGATTTGTGGTTACCGATCACGACTCGTGGTATGCCCCGTCACCTACATTGGAAATTCCTCATCATGGGTCAGAGGACACCACGGCTCGTGGTGTACCCAATGACTCGTGGTGACCAGTCGTTGGGAACACTACCAAAATTCTTCCTCCTTCAGTCAACCCTTAACCACAGGCCACCTGACAACTCGTGGTTGTAACCACAACCTGTGGTCACACCTGTGGTCACCTCAAAACACAAAATTCCAACAGTGGCCAAACCTTTCCCCACAAGTCAGTTAACGACTCGTGGTGTTCCTGAGGGGTAATTGGACGACTCGTCCTGTGACCTGGTGTAGAAATTTCTATTTTCTCCGTTTCAAGACCTCGTTTAGGGTTATTGGGATATTACACTTTCCTTTCTTCTAGAAACTCATCACTTCCTTCATGGTAGATTCCTTCAAAAACACCCAATCATCAACTTCAAACTCCAGTTCTCTCCTTCTCACATAAACATAAGACTTTTGACGACTCTGAGTTGCTTTCAGCCTTTCCCTTATAAGTTGACTTTCTCCATAGCCTCATGAATTGAATCTAACCCTATCAATGTAGCCTTAACTACCTCAAACCAACCAATAGGCGATATACATCTCCACCCATAATGAGCCTCAAACGGAGCCATCTGAATGCTGGAGTGGTAGTTGTTATTGTAAGCAAACTCAATAAGAGGTAAATGATCATCCCAACTATCTTTGAAGTCAATCACACATGGTATCAACATATCCTCAAGAGTCTGTATGGTCTATTCAGCCTGACCATCCATCTGTGTGTGAGAAGCTGTGCTAAGCTTGACCTGAGTGCCTTGTCCATTCTGAAACAATCTCTAAAACTGCGAGGTGAATTAAGTACCTCTATCTGAATTGATGGACAAGGGAACTCCATGAAACCAAACTAAATCCCGAATGTACAATTTAGCATAATCCGCTGAGTCGGTAGTCTTAACCGATAGAAAATGGGCTAGTTTAGTCAACCTATCTAAAATCACCCAATTAGAGTCATACTGTCAACATGTGCGAGGTAACCCTGTGATAAAATTCATGTAGATCTCTTCCCATTTCCAAGTGGGGATACTAATGTCTTGTAGCACACTTCCTGGTCTTTGATGCTCCACCTTCACTTGTTAACAATTCGGACACTCAGTCACAAACTCTGTTATGTCCTTCTTCATGCCATTTCACCAATAGACTTCCCATAGGTCGCGATACATTTCAGTGGCACCAGGGTGGATAGAATACCGTAAACCATGAGCCTTATGCAACATCTGCTCTCTGAAGTCATTGACATCTAAAACACATAAATGACCTTGATATCGAAGTACACCATCTCCCTCTTAGAAGAAGACCTATACCTTCTGATTCTGAACCGCTTCCTTCAACTTAATCAAAATAGGATCCTCATCTTGCTAGCCTGCTCGGATGATAAAGGACATTTATTTCATATTCATGTGAGCTATCTGATCTGCCACCATTTCTAGTGCATATTTGGACAACCTAGTGAACTCCAGGGTGTACTCTTGGATAGTCATATCATTTTGCCTCAAATTGACGAACTTCGCCTTCTTTGTCTCTCAACTCCCTAGGACAAAATGAGCACCTAGGAAAAAAAGGCCATATGCAGATAATGAAGAATCGTAAGACTGAAAGAATCTGTCTAAGAAGGATGTCATGAATACCTCCCAGCTTGAAGAAACTGCACCGACTGCTCTACCGTCCCTCTACTAACGATAGCAAATATAAGGAACCCCCTTTAGTTGATAGGAGGCTAATTCTGCGCTCTCTTCTCCTATCAACCCCATAATCTGGGTGAATGTCACAATCCAAACGTACACCTGGATCATAGACACAGGACGAGGAGCCCTAAGAGACCCCAAGTCAATCCATGGCATGAGCGTACATCTAATTCAATCACAAGAGCAGAAGACTTAACATAGAGAACATAATCATATCATAATATAAGGGGAAGAACAGTACGATACTTATACAATACGACGAAATACAACATTTAGTCTGATAAGCCTCTAAACATGACTGACGGATTAATGGGACAACTCCCCAACTAATCCAACATCCAGAAACTGAAAGAAATGACATAGAGTGTGATCATGTAACCCTCGAAACATGAGGACTCACCAATTACACTGAGAGCAAGGTTGAGACTAGATACTGGTAGGATGAGCCTGAGAACCGGGACGTGCATCATGAAATGATACAGCATAGAAAATATGCGGTCAGTACGTGGAATGTACTGAGTATGAAAGGTAAGTAAAATGGACATTTTAAACATGTATAAAAATCCATAAGAAATCATAAGAGTAGGACAACATGCTCGTATTGTAAATCATCATAACCTATCATACGACTTAAGGTTTTCAAAACGCTCATAGCATAACGTAGTCATAGTCGTAATAGAAGAGCTTTAATTAACATAAATTGAGTCAATATACATAATCATAACATACATAAATCATGAGGAATAGTGGGAGATTCTCTTAGTCGACATACCCCATATGAGCACACATGAAGCCCGACTTGTAATCCTAGTTGGAGGGTGTTCGTACCTTGCCAAGGGTAGAACCATGAAAGTGTGATATCACTATGAAAAGGGGCCGTCTAGGCCAGGGACTAACATGAAAGGGTCCCGACATACCTACAGTGGCACGTAGTTCATGAGATCCGGGACTTGACTTGAGCCCTGAACCTTCTCGGTGTTCGATGCTACTCCCGAAACATATATAGTGCTCATAATAATACATACATTAGTTCATAGGCTAGTTAAATCATGATAATCGTAAAAATACTTGAACATACGTGAACTAGCCATGACTTGAGGCCCGTGAGTCGGCCAAAAACATAATTCATGATTGATAAAATTCATACGTACTTTTAGATCATGCGTGTATCTTGAAATTCATAAGTTCGTAGTAGATAACATAAAAAATTCATAAATAAATTTATAATTCATGCTGGGCTTATCAAAACACCAGTGGTTCAATGGATCATAAATCGATTCATCATGGGGCATGCATAAACAAGCTTAATTATTTAGAAATTCAAAATCAATAATATTATAATCAATTTAAATCCCAAAAGATGATCAAAATTAGTAGATTAGGATAAGATTTCAAAATCACAAGACCCGTAATTAAGTCATTTAATTTTATACAAATCGATTACAAAACCCCATAAGTTTTTGGTAATTTATAAGTAAAATCATAGAGTAGGGGCATGGGTGTGGAAGGAACCACCCAATGATGACCTTACATACCTGAAAATACTGATTCTTAATCTCCCTTGAAAGCCCAAGGTGGAATTGTGAGGAATTGGGGAAGAACACCTTGAATCACCTTCTATCCTCCTCCCTAAACACTTGCATGCATGAATGAGGCCTAACGTGAGCTAATACCTCCTTAAAAGACCCCATTTAGAGCTTAAAATGACATAGTTTAGGCCTTAGGAACTTAGAAATTATGAAAACACCCTTATTAAAGCAGGAAAAACACTACCAGGGCCCCCTAACGAGTGACCTCACGAGTCATTGCCAAGGGGAACGACTCATGGCTAGGATCCGTCATGCTCACTGCCCCAAACTCCCCAGGGGGCCCTACGAATTATGGTAGCTAACCACGACTCGTGGTCACCACCCGTGGTCTTCACTGCCCTTCCCATTTTGCCAACTGGTCCACCTAGGCCATGGGAGAACTAGCGAGTCGTGTGGCCTGACCATGATTCTTGGTAATGCCCGTGGTCTCACCCAAAAACTTAGACGTGCCATGCTTGACCACGAGTCACTCCACGACTCGTGGTCACCCCTCATAGCCCACCTCATGGGTCGTTCTGTGATCTAGTGCAAATTTCTAGTTTTTCTCCGTTTTGACTCTCGGGTATAATCCTTGGGTTCTCGGGGTATAACCGTAATCTTTTGAATCTCTTACAGAAACTCATGTGGGTTCTCATCCACTCTCAACCCAAGAAACTTAGGGGGATTCATCTTGAGAAAATCCCTAACTCGAGCAGCCGCTGCATTCCCATTCTGGGGAACATGAGCCATTGCCTGCTAATTCTCCTCAGTGGTCAAGGCCTGAGCCAACAATTGAAAAGCTTCCCCAAACTCAGCATAAGAGACCTGCTCGGGCAAGGGACCTGCTAGTGCTGGTGGGGCTTGTTGATTCTCCACCCCATTGCCATCCTCATGGCCATTTCCATTCCCGTTCCTTCTTCCATTTATACGACATGGGGGCATGATTCTGCAAATGCGTATAGCATGAGTTATAAGGATAGATAGATACTTCATCGGACGACATAATCATGAAAGAAGGGAAATTTTGTCACGCCCTAAGCCTTACACCCTGGACGTAACACGGTATTTGAAGCCACAAGTGACCCCAAGTCAACCCCTGGTCTATCATACACTAACATTTTGAGTAAACATGCACATTGGAACTTAAAATAATAGCATAAATTATTAAAGAAATACAAATATGAAAGTAAAGGTTCAAATCTTTAAATACAGTCAATAAACTTAAAGCCATAATCGTCTGAAAGCTAACTAACTGAGGAGTTGCTGGGACAAACCCCTAGCTAACTCTAAGTCTAAACAAAACCAAATAAAATAAATAAACAAAGCCCTCGAATGATGAGGACTCACACTCTAATCTGATGGAAAGGAATGCTCTGAAACTGAAGTAACTATCTGTAATGAACCTGAGAACCTGCAGCTGTATCATGAAATGATACAACAAGAAAAGCATGCATAAGTACTTTGAATGTACTGATAAGTTGGAGAAACATACCGAATGCAAAGTCTGAACCGAAAATGACACACCATGACCAACAAGTAAATTGAACTGAAATTCTAATATAATCTGAAGTGGTCAAGTTGACCCCTATTGATGGTCAAGGACATGCCCTAAGTCTGAAACACTAAATCTGAGATATTGTACTGAACTGAGCTGCTTATTCTATTACTTGACTGGACTGACTAGTGGGAGAGTCTATAACCGATATTTAACCACGTGAGCTAGACGTGGAGTCCGCATTATACACCCCACCAATAGGACCCAATATACCTTGCCAGGGTATAAAGGCATGGACTGTGGAAATCACTGTCAAAAGGGGGCCGTTAGGCCAAATAAATAAACCTATGGTGGCAATGTAGTTCTGGAATCTGGGTGTGCTGGAACCCCAACCCTTTTAGTGCTAAGTCCTACTCCCACTGGAATAGCCTGTTACTGCTACTACTGACAAGCAAATAGCTTGATACTGGGGTCCAAGACTATACTGACCCAGGGATACTGTCAGAGAGTCCACTGAGCGTCTTATAGGACCGGATTTAGAAACTTAGTTCTAAGACTGGTCAGAGCTGCTTAGCTGGAAGCGTCGTAACCGTCTAAAGAATAATTTGATAACTGAACTGGTGTCCAGGGCTGGTCAGAGCTATAACTGAATTTCATGACCGTCTAATTGACCAAATAACTATAATCTTAATCTGAGTCTGAAAAACTAGGAGGCACCAATGACACCTCAAAAATAAACTGGAGTCCTACTGATCAGTAGACATTTTCTAGACAACACTGAGGTTGCTAAAATCTGATTGAAACTAGACTAATATGGTTTTGACTGAGACTAGACTAATAGAGTTCTGTATTTTAACTAACTGAATTTCTAAGCAGCTAATAGAGAGATCATGTATACCGACAACACAGACAAATTCACACTAAAAGGCAAATTTCATGAATTTGGGAGTTTCATCCAACAGAGCAAAATTCATTCTCATTCATGGGATATTTACCAAACACCTATGAATAGCAAGAAAATTCTAGGAACTCAACCCAAAGCATTCTTCATTCACTAGAGGGATTTTAACAAGCAAAAACCATTACTCAAAAATTAGGGCTCAAATTCACTTTTGCAATAATACTGATAATTTGATGAGGAACTGGTGAAGATTATATTAACAATAAGTATAAATATCGTTCGGAGGGAAATAAAAAAAATAAACATAAATGCTTCTCATACTCGAAAGCTTAGGGCTTAAAATTGATATAAAAAATTGAGGTGGACTTTGGGGATGCAAGGGAAGGACAATCCCCTTGCTAAAACCCCACATACCTAATGAAGAACCCAGGAAAATCATGAGAACTTGAGGAGGAGAAAGCTGCCGTAGTTTTCTTGCTCTGAGAATTTCTTGAGAGAACTTACGGTCTCTTTTTCTGAATGCTTGAGAGGGGAATGAGGAAAAGGACCCATTACCCCCACTAAAATGTCTAAAACCGAAGTCAAAACGACGTGGTTTAAAGTGTGGGAGGGTAGAAATTTACTAAATAGTCACTAGAAATTTGCAGGAAAAAACTGTCTGGTGTTCCTAACAGGTGACTTAACAACTCGTTACTAGATCCAACGAGTCGTTGGGTCCTCTAGTTAAGTTAACTAGAAAAATTTATACTGACTCCTGATAGGAACATGACGAGTCGTCATGACTGGGAACGACTCATCATGTCGTCCATCAGGTACACTGGAAAGAAGGCTGGAAAGGACTGGAAACGAAGGACCTGATGAGTCGTTACCACTGATAATGACTTGTGGTGACCTTCCGTCAAGTACACTGTCTACTTCTCAAATTCTAAAACTCCGGCTTGGCAACGGGCGATGTAACGAGTCATGGGGCTTGATAACAACTCATGGGGTCATCCATTAGGAAAACCGAAGCAAATTCTTGGCATCCTTCTCACGGTTGACTTGACGAGTCTTTGGGTCCCTTAACGACCCGTCAGGTTGGTCGTTCTGCAATATTTCTGTAGTTTTCCAGATTTCCTGATTCAAGTCCCGGTTATTGATTTTGAGCTCCCCCTTGGAAACATTCATCCTCGAATGCTAGAAAACTCATAGCAACCCGAGAAAATAACAATCAAAGCATGCAAATACTACTCATTCAACTTCAAAACGACCAAAATGACTACCTCCATTTTGGAGGATATAACTGAACTGAATTTTGCTTTTCATAAACACAACCAAAGTCAGAAAGAAAATTTAGATACATAAACTGAATTCAACAACTAGTTCAGGTCTTAAAACAAAATTCACATATCAAACTACAAAAGAGTCGGTAGAGAACAAGTGTGGGTATTTGGCCCTCATATCTGCTTCGGCCTCCCATGTAGCTCCTTCAACTTGATGATTCCTCCATAAAACATTGACTGAAGCTATTTCCTTATTCCTCAATCTCCGAACCTGATAGTCAAGGATCTGGACTGGTACCTCCTCATAGGTGAGGCTATCCTTGACTGCTACACTATCCAATGGCACCACAGAGGTTGGATCTCCGATACATGGAAAACTAGATGTACAACTACTAGTTCTGAAGGTAACTCTAGCTCATAGGCTTACCTTGCCGATATGCCTCAAAATTCTATAGGGTCCCACATACCTAGGACTGAGTTTCCCCTTCTTTCCAAACCTCATCACCCCTTTCATGGGAGAAATTTTCAGGTATACCCAGTCATCAACTGAAAAACTCCAGCTCTCATCTTCGCACGTCGGCATAGGATTTCTGATGGCCCTAGGCTGTTTTCAATCTTTCTCGGATGATTTGAACTTTCTGCATCGCCTCATGAACCGAGTCTGGCCTTATCAAAAGTAGCTTCACCGACTTCAAACCAACCTATAGGAGATCTATACCTCCTACCATACAATGCTTCAAATGGGGCCATCATAATGTTGGAATGGTAGCTGTTGTTGTACACAAATTCGGTAAGAGGTAGATGGCCATCCCAATTACCCTTAAAATCTATTGTGCACACTCTTAGCATATCCTCTAGAGTCTGAATAGTCCGCTCAGCTTGCCCATCTATTTTTGGGTGAAAAGATGTACTGAGCTTGACCTGAGTACCAAGCCCCTTCTGAAAAGACTTCTAGAAATGGGAGGTGAACTGAGCTCCCCTGTCTGAAATGATGGACAAGGGCACCCCATAAAGTCTAACCAGCTCCCGAATGTAAAGTTTAGCATAATCCTCAGTTGAATCTGTGGTTTTGACTGTAGGATATATGCTGACGTAGTCATCTGGTCTACTACCACCCAGATAGAGTCATGTCGCCAATGAGTCCGAGGTAGACTCGTAATGAAGTCCATGTTTATTTCTTCCCACTTCCATGTGGGTATACTGATATCTTGAGTTATACCTCCCGGTCTATGGTGTTCTACCTTGACCTGCTAGAAGTTCAGGCATTTAGCTGCGAATTATGCAATGTCTCTCTTCATGCCATTCCACCAGTAAATATCCCGCAAATCGCGGTACATCTTGGTAACACCCGGGTGAATGGTGTATCTCGAGCTATGCGCCTCAGCCAAAATTTGCTGTCTCAATTCACCAACATTTGGCACACACAATCTTCCCTGGTAGCGGAGTACTCCATATCCCCCTTGGGAGAATGCCTCAACCTCCTTTCTAAGAACTGCTTCCTTGAGTTTAAGTAAAATTGGATCTTCATCCTGTCTGGACTTAACTTCAACTACCAAAGATGAATCTGACCCGCTTTGAACTGCTACTCCACCTTCAGCTGAATCTACCAGCTGAACCCCTATCCGAGCTAGTCTTTGAACATCCTTTGCTAACTCCCTTTTTCCTCTCTCAATGTGAGCTACACTTCTCATAGATCTCCTGCTTAGGGCGTCAGCCACCCATTGGCCTTGCCCGGGTGATACATCACACTCATGTCATAATCTTTCAGGAGCTCTAACCACCTTCTCTGTCAGAGGTTTAGGTCCTTATGGATGAAAACGTATTGAAGACTCTTGTGATCTGTGAACACGTCCACGTGAGCCCCGTACAAGTAGTGTCTCCATATTTTCAGTGCAAATACCACCGCTGCCAACTCCAAGTCATGAGTTGGATAATTCTTCTCATGGCCTTTGAGCTGTCTGGAGGCATAGGCTATCACTTTGCCCCGCTGCATCAAAACACAACCTACTCCAACTATGGAGGAATCACAATATACGACCAGCCTGTTTGTTCCTTCTGGCAGGGTCAAAACTAGAGCGGTAGTGAGTCGAGTCTTTAACTCCTGAAAACTCGTGTCACACTCATCTGAACACTGAAATTTCACCTTATTTTGAGTTAACTTGGTCAGAGGAGAGGCTATGGAGGAGAAACCTTCTACAAACCGTCGGTAATAACCCGCTAAGCCTAGAAAACTCCTGATTTCTTTCGGAGAGGTAGGTCTGGGCCAATCCTTCACTGCTGCTATTTTATGAGGATCTACTTGTATCCCTTCACCTGAGACCACATGACCCAATAAGGTAACAAACTTCAACCAGAATTCACACTTACTGAACTTGGCGAATAACTGATGATCTCTGGGAGTCTGCAATGCTAACCTTAGGTTATTGGCATGCTCTTCCTCATTTTTGGAGTACACTAGAATGTCGTCGATAAGTAAGATGACGAACATATCTAGGTAAGGCTTGAAAACCCTGTTCATTAGGTCCATGAAGGCTGCTGGGGTGTTAGTCAACCCAAAGGACGTCACAACAAACTCATAGTGACCATACCTAGTTCTGAATGTTGTTTTCGTTATGTCACTTTCTCTAACTCTTAATTTACAGTATCCTGACCTGAGATCGATCTTGGAGAAACAACTGGCTCCCTAAAGCTGATCGAATAGGTCATCTATTCTAGGTAAGGGATATATATTCTTGATTGTGACTTTGTTCAGCTGACGGTAATCTATGCACATTCTGAGGGTACCGTCTTTCTTATGCACGAATAGCGCTGGAGCACCCCAGGGAGAGATGCTGGGTTTGATGAAACCCTTATCAATAATATCTTTTAGCTGCTCCTCCAACTCCTTAAGCTCAGCTGGAGCCATTCTATAAGAAGGGATGGAGATGGGCTGAGTATCTGGAAGGAGATCTATCCCAAAGTCTATTTCCCATTCAAGGGGAACTCCAGGAAGATCTTCAGGAAAGACATTTGGAAACTCGCTGAATATTGGAACTGACTTAATGGATGGGGTCTTAGAGTTGGAATTGTTGACCTGAACCAGATGATATAGACATCCTTTGAAAATGAGTTTCTGGGCCTTAAGGAAGGAAATAAACATACCCTTAGGCGCAAAACTACTGCTCGACCATTCTAACACAGGCTCATCTAGAAACTGAAACTTGAAAACCTTAGTCCTGCAGTCAATCGAGGCGTAGAAGGATTATAACCAATCCATTCCTAGAATAAGGTCGAAGTCGACCATGTCTAGCTCTACAAGATTAGCTGGGATGATCTTATTCAAGACTAAGACTGGGCAGTTTTTATACACCCTTCTGGCTCTAACTGACTCACCAACTGCAGTGGAAACTCAGAAGGGTTCTAATAGGACTTCTAGACTAATGTCAAACTGAACTGCTACATAAGGAGTCATAAATGAAAGAGTAGCTCCTGCATCTAGGAGGGCATACACATCTAGATGAAAGAGACGTAACATACCAGTAACTACGTTAGGTGAACTTTCTTGATCCTGACAAGAAGAGAGAGCATAAAAATGATTCTGGCGTTGACCACCATCTGTACCTGATGGGTTGGCCTGCTGAGCTGGTCGGCCTGCTGGAGCTGCTGAGGTAGTGGATTTTAACCTTCCTCGCTCTACTGACGGGCACTCCCTGAGCCTGTGTCCAAGCTGTCCACATCCAAAATAGCCCTCTCGTCCCTGAAGGCATTCTCCTGGGTGATTTATGCCGCACTTGGGGCACTCTAGATACTTGTTTCCTAAATTGTGGACCTGAGAATGAGTGCCAGATGACCCACCCCTTCGATCCTGGCGGGACCGAATGATTGGTGTGCTGGTTGAGCTAGGTGATGGGGCCCTCTACTGTTGCTTCTATGGGCGGCTACCAACGCCAGACCTCTGGTGGCCAAAATCTGTATGACCAGTTCTTGCCCGCTTGTTCTTATGCTTCATATCTTTCAACTTCTTGGCCTCAATCTATTGAGCGTAAACAATTAGGCTGGACAAATCCATGTCCTTGATCAACATCGTGGTCCTGCACTCCTTTTGGACCAGATTAAACACTCCATTAACGAACTTCATCATGCGAGCCCTCGGCTCCGCCACCATCTCTAGAGCATACTTTGATAGTCTAGTAAACTGCAGAGCATACTCCTCCAGTGTCCAGTTGCCCTGCCATATTTTCATAAACTCTGCCATCTTAGGCTCCCTCAGCTCTTGAGGAAAGAACCTATCCAGAAAAGCTGTATGAAACTCCTCCCACTCAACTGGTCCTGCTTCCGCTGACTGCCCTTCCTTCCACTGCTCGTACCAAACCTAGGCTACCCCTTTTAGCTGGTAGGCAGCTAGGTCAGCACTCTTGGAGGAGCTGACACCCATGATCTAGGTGATCTTTCTGACCTCATCTACAAAGCTTTGTGGGTCCTCTCCCACCTTTGTTTCGTGAAAGTCCGAAGGGTTCATCCGGGTGAAATCCTACACCCGGGCAGTAGCTGCAGACCCATTTGTGGCTACTAGACCCATCTGCTAGTTCATTTGATGGGTGACGGTCTGAGCAAGCAACTAAATGGCCGCCCTAAATTCGACGGTAGCCACAGAGTCGTCTTGAGGAACTGTCGGAGTTGGTGGAGCAGATCTGTTGGTGTTCTCGGCTATCTTCCCATTACCATGTCGAGGAGGCATTGTTCACTGAAAGGAAAAGGACACAATTTATAAAGATGTCTTTGGAATTGGACTTTAACGCACGATAAAGTACATGAACAAAAGGGGAATTTTCCCAATAACATCTCGTAGCCTCCTTTTCATAAGTGTGGTGCGCTTCAAACCCATGAATAGGACTCTACTCGATGTGGATTTCATACTTACCGAGGATATTCTAAACCTAGAGCTCTGATACCAAGTTTGTCACACCCCGAGCCTACACCGTGGATGTAACACGGTACTTGAAGCCACAAGTGACCCCAAGTCAACCCCTGGTCTATCATACACTAACGTTCTGAGTAAACATGCACATTGGAACTTAAAATAATAGCATAAATTATTTAAGAAAGACAAATCTGAAAGTAAAGGTTCAAATCTTTAAATACACTGAATAAACTGAAATTCATAACTGTCTGAAAGCCATCTAACTGAAGAGTTGCTGGGACAAACCCCCAGCTAACTCTAAGTCTAAACAAAACCAAATAAAATAAATAAACAAAGCCCTCAAATGATGAGGACTCACACTCTGATCTGCTTGAAAGGAATGCTCTGAAACTGAAGTAACTATCTATGCTGAACCTGAGAATCTGTAGTTGTATCATGAAACGATACAACATGAACTTTGAATGTACTAATAAGTGGGACAAACATACCGAATGCAAATTCTGAACTGAAAATTACACACCATGACCAATAAGTAAACTGAACTGAAATTCTGATATAATTTGAAGTGGTCAAGTCGACTCCGATTGATGGTCAAGGACATGCCCTAAGTCTGAAACACTAAATCTGAGATATTGTACTGAACTGAGCTGCTTATTCTATTACTTGACTGGACTGACTAGTGAGAGAGTCTATTACCGACATTTAACCACGTAAGCTAGACATGGAGTCCGATGTATACACGCCACCGGTAGGACCCAATATACCTTACCAAGGTATAAAGGCATGGACTGTGGAAATCACTGTCAAATGGGGGCTTTTCTAAATAAATAAAACCTATGGTGGCAATGTAGTTCTGGAACCTGGGTGCGCTGGAACCCTAGCTCTTTCGGTGCTAAGTCCTACTCCCACTGGAATAGCCCTATTACTGCTACTACTAACCAGCGGATAGCTTGATACTGGTGTCCAAGACTATACTGACCCAGGGATACTGTCAGAGAGTCCCCTGAGAGTCTTATAGGATCGGATTTAGAAACTGAGTTCTAAGACTGGTCAGAGCTGCTTAGCTAGAAGAGTTGTAAGTGTCTAAAGAACAATCTGATAACAAAATTGGGGTCCGGCGCTGGTCAGAGCTATAACTGAATGTCATGATCGCCTAATTGACCAAATAACTGTAATCTTAATCTGAGTCCTAAAAACTGGGAGGCAGCACTGACACCTCAAAAATTAACTGGAGTCAAACTGATTAGTTGACATTTTCTGGACAACACTGAGGTTGCTAAAATCTGAATGAAACTAGACTAATATGGTTCTGACTAAGACTAGACTAATAGAGTTCTGTATTCTAACTAACGGAATTTCTAAGAAGCTAATAGAGAGATCATGCATGCTGACAACACGGACAAATTCACACTAAAAGGCAAATTTCATGAATTTGGGAGTTTCATCCAACAGAGCAAAATTCTCATTCATGGGATATTTACCCAACACCTAAGAATAGTAAGAAAATTCTAGGAATTCAACCTAAAGCATTCTTCATTCACTAGAGGGATTTTAACAAGCAAAAACCATTACTCAAAAATTAGGGCTCAAATTATCTTTTGCAATAATACTAATAATTTGATGAGGAACTGATGAAGATTATATTAACAATAAGTATGAACACCATTCGGAGGGAAATCAATGAAAATAAACATGAATGCTTCTCATACTCGAAAGATCAGGGCTTAAAATTGATAGAAAAAATTGTGGAGGACTTTGGTGATGCAAGGGAAGGAAAATCCCCTTGCTAAAATCCCACATACTTGATGAAGAACCCAGGAAAATCTCGAGAACTTGAGGAGGAGAAAGCCGCCCTAGTTTTCTTGCTCTGAGAATTTCTTGAGAGAACTTACGGTCTCTTTTTCTGAATGCTTGAGTGCAAAATGAGGAAAAGGACCCATTACCCCCACTAAAACATTTAAAATCAAAGTCAAAATGACGTGCTTTAAATCTTGGGATGGTAGGTATTTACTAAATAGTCCTTAGAAATTCGTAGGGAAAAACTGTCAGGTGTTCCTAACGGGTGACTTAACGACTCGTTACTAGATCCAACGAGTCATTGGTTCCTCCCGTTAATTCACTAGAAAAATTTATACTGACTCCTGATGGGCACATGACGAGTCATCATGATTGGGAATGACTCGTCGTGTCGTCCGTCAGGTACCCTGGAAAGAAGGCTAGAAAGGACTGGAAATGAAGGACCTGACGAGTCGTTATCACTGATGAGGACTCATGGTGACCTTGTGTCAAGTACACTAACTACTTCTCAAATTGTAAAACTTCGGCTTGGAAATGGGTGACGTAACGAGTCGTGGGGTCGTCCATTAGGAACACTAAAATAAATTCTTGGCATCCTTCTTACGGTTGACCTGACAAGTCGTTGGGTCCCTTAATGACCCGTCCGGTTGGTCGTTTTGCAACATTTCTGCATCTTTCCAAATTTCCTGATTCAAGTCCCTTATATTGATTTTGATCTCCCGGGGCATTACAAATTTCCTAAAATGTTTTGTAGCCTCTCTCCCATAATAAGTATGGCGCACTTCACACACATGGAAGAGTCTCTACTTAATGCGACTTTCAGAGACCCTAGGATACTTTGAACCTTTGCTCTAATACTAAGTTTGTCATAACTCGAGCTAGGACCCCAGATTGAGACACAGGACCTAAAACCACGAATAGCTCCAAGTCAACGATGGCATGAATATAGCAGCTAAATAGCATAACATAATGGAAGAGTGATAAACTGAACATGAATATGCGGAAGTCTACACACATGATAATAATAACCCAGTCAACACTGACAAGCTGAGATTCTACATACTATCTGAAAAGCCTCCAACATGATGATGAGCTAATGGGACAACACCCCCAACTAGCTCGATAAAAGTCTCTAACTGAAATAACAAAATAACAAACTAAACTGAGTGTCCTCAAAATATGAGGACTCACCAACACTGGCTAGCAAGACTGATACAAAAGCAGGACTAATGGCACGGTTGAGTCTAATCTCTGGGACCTGTATCATGAAATGATACAACATAGAGTATGCAGTCAGTACTTTGATGTGCTGAGTATGCAAGGTAAATAAAAATGGGCTAATAAAATAAATAAAAGTTCATAGGAGTAGGGCATTTCAAAAATGAAGTAAGAATAATAGCTTAAACATAAGGGCTTAAGGTTTTCAAAACCATTCATAAACTAGTCATAATCGTAATCATAAGAGAAACCTTGTAAAAACATAACTTGAGCCAAAGTATCATAATCATGATCATACATAAAACATAAGGAACAATGGGAGGACTCGTCTTAATCGATAGCATCATGATAGAGCTTACATGATGCCCTAAATATATTGCTCTAGTGGGCAGACCCGTCCCAGGTTTGTTAGGCAAGGGACGTACATAGCGTGATATCACTAATGGGACCCACCTAGAGTCCATGAATATAAACCTACATTGGCACGTAGTTCTAAGACCAAGGAGTTTACCTGAACATCGGGCCTACTCATTGCTAGACACTACTCTCAAAAACATGCACATGAAGGCTCATATAATAATCGTGAAAATCATACATGAAGTTCATGTCTAGTTACATTATAAACATACTTGATTATACTTGAAATACATGATTAGCTATGAAATACGGGCCCGTGAGTCGGCCAAAATCATATACTCATAAATCATGAAGAACATACATGCTTGAGACATACTTGAGATTCATAAATAAATGAAGAGTACTTGTATGAAATCACATCATAAACCATAAATAATAAATTAGAGCTTATGAGAGTCAACATCATAATAGAATCATAAACTTAACTTTTTATGAAGATTGCATAATTGGGCATAATTTTCTAAAATTTGATATCATAAATTAATAATCGAAAATAAGTTTACAATCTGCCCATACTTATTAAAATATGATTTGAGACCGGACGGGAATTGACCCATAAATAAATCATCGAGAATTTCATAAAAACTGGGATAAAACCCTAATAGGATCACACTTGAATTCATGAACTTGAGGAGAAATTTGAGAAAGAGATTGAAAGAAAACTCTCATTCATAGCCCTACGTACCTGGGTAAACTGATTCTTATCTTGACTTGAAAAGCCCAAGAGATTTGGAGGAGAATTAGAGGATTGCTAAGATTGATCTTCAATGGAACCCTCTAAACTGTCATGCCTGGGAGTTGAATGAATAGAATAGGTTAAACTCCCCTAATACACTCCTTTTAGGGCTTAAAACAATGTAGTTTAGGGATTAGGAGCTTAGGATTCACGAAAATACCCTTAATGGATTCGCAGTAAAAATTAATCTGTCAGTTGTAACGAATCATACCATGAGTTATACTATCCTCTTACAACTTATGGTATCCTCCCGTATTGACTAGGTTTGTAATACACTGGAAGTGCCTAAGACTAGACTCGAGAGTTGAAAGGATGTGCAGTAGAAAAGTTGGAAAATTATCTCAGGATGACCCATTGTACGAGTTGTGGGAAGCTCCCATGGCCCTGGGTTACTGCTGTGGTGAGAATGCTGGTCGATAGGTCCAGGACCAACAAGCATGAAATTACTCATTGGTAAGTGTAACGGGTCGTGGAAAGCAGTCGTTATTGGATTTGTTTTGTCAAGGTGACTAACATGAGTCATTGTATGACTTGTTCTATGGAACAATGAGTCATGGTATGATCCCGTTGGGAAGACTTCCAGAAGGTAAGTAGTTGCAGGGACCAGTGACAACGGGCGGAAGTAACGAGTCTTTAGGAGATGTAATGACTCATCCTATTCCAACCGTAGTTGCAGAACCCAGTCTAGACAATTGAGTGAAGTAATGACTCTTTGGACCTAAGGATCTGTTGGATGAGTAGGTACTCCAGGAAGTATGTATTTTCTTGTGAAGTTAGTAAGGGTAAATTCGTAATTTGTAAGATCTTAAGTCCTAAACTATGTGATTTTTAGCTCAGTTAGGAGGGTTTTAAGAGTGCTTAACCTATTCTAATCCTTCCTATTCCATGCATACAAGATTAAGGAGTTCATTGGAGATCAAGCTAGAGGATTCCTTAGGTTCCTCCTCAATTTAGTTGGGTTTTCAAGGGGGATTGTGAAATCAAAGTACCCATGTATGTAGGATTATAAAATGGGAGTATTCCTTCACTCTCATTCCCAAATGCTCTTCTAAGTTCATGAAATTCAAGGTTGATAATTCCATGGGGTTCTAAGCCAATTTGTGAAAATTCTCTATGTATCTATCATGGGTCAATTATATTCATGTTTCTAATGATGTTTTTATGATTCATGGACATGTTTTATAATGATTTCAAAGTTTTAGAATAAGATGCCCAAATATGTAAGTTCATAAAGAGTTGAGATTATGATCTATGTTTCAAGTATGATGAAATGTTCACGGTGAGAATATGATTTTGAATTACCCATGTCTATATCCATGATTTTTGTCTATCAAATCTATTTTAAACCATGTTTAAGTTTGGGCAAGCCCATATGATCAAGTATGTTTCATGATTTACTTCAATTTCATGATATAGCTTAGCACATGATTTTAGAGTCTAGACTTCCACTTTTCAGCTTGTGGTATGGTTTGAGCCAAGGTTCCACATGTTTTCTTTCAGATAATGTATGTATTGTTATGATGCATCTTTGTTGAAAGACAATGGTTCAGCTTTGTTGAAAACTGATGGAGAGCATATGTATGTTTTGGAGAGTAGTGTCTAGCACCGAGTAGGCTAAGGGTTCAGTTAACCCTATGCCTAAGAACTATGTGCCAATGTAGGTATGTTCAGATTCTTGGGACCTCCCTTGTGAGCTTCCCCTAACCCTAAGGGGCCTTCAACTTGATATCGATATCATGGTAGCTCCGTTAGCCCTAAAAAAGCTTTGGATAGCTATGCCCACTTGAGTGTAATAGTCAGGATCACGTAAGCTCTATCGTGGTAATGTCGGTTATATGAAGAGTCTCCCATTATTCCTCATGATTTCAATTATGCATGTTCTTCAGTTATGATATTATGTTTTCAGCAAGTTTGACCCAATGTTCAGTTTTACTTATTATTATTTCAGTTTCAGCTTTGGGTCATTCAATTCAGTTAAGATATTCAGTTATGTTTGAATCATGTTATCAGATAATAGCATGACAGCCTTACTCTCAACATCTTATGATGAAATGTTTTATGATATGCATTATTTCAATTTTACTTACTTAATGGTTTTACTTACCTTGCATACTCGGTACATTCCAAGTACTGACCACAAACTCTATGTTGTATGATTTCATGATACATGCTCGAACGTTCAAGTTCAGTCCCGCTGCTAGCTAGTTCTCAGAGTTAGCATATCCAACTTGTTGGTGAGTCCTTATACTCTGAGGAACTCTTTATCAGTCTGTCATCAGTATCTTTTAGTTTTAGTTTATTAGTGAGCTAGTTGGGGTCTTGTCCCATCAGTTCGTTAGAATGTTAGAGGCTTAGCAGACATAATATGTATTCAGCTTTGGATCAGGGTTATGTATTCCATTGTTAAGATGTTGTTACATTTTTACACTTTCGGTATTTCAAATGTTAGCTTCTTTTTCGCAATTATTTATGTTGAGCTTTAGTTGTCATGTTCATGCCATGGGTCGACTTGGAGCCCTTTATGGTTCTAGGTTCCGTGTCTAGATACGGGCCTATGTTTGGGTCATGACAAACTGGTATCAGAGCATTAGGTTTTGAAGTGTCCTTGGGTGTCCGAAAGCAACATTAAGTAGAGTCTTTTTTATGGGTGTAAAGCGTGAAAAACTTATGACAAATAGGCTATGAAGTGTTTTAGGAAATTTACCTTCTTTGATGATTTATGTCGTGCAATGAGATGTCTCTCTATCCTTCTAACTCGTGCTTTATGCATTTGCAGAATCATGCCTCCTTGCCGAGTTAACGAAAGAAGGAATAGGAACGTAAACGGCCATGAGAATGGCAATGGAGACAGGCACCAGCAGGCCCCACCAGCCCTCGAGGATCATATGCTGAGAAGGTTGCCACGTTGAGTTAAGGGAAACCATCCATATGTTGACACGGGCATTGACTACCCAGGTCAACCAGTAGGTAGTTGCTTATATTCCCTAGAATGGGAACGCGACAACGGCAAGAGTCAGGGATTTCCTTAGGATGAATACCCCTGAATTCCTTGGATCGAGAATGGATGAGGATCCACATGAGTTTATTGATGAGATTCAGAAGAGCACCCAAATTATGGGGGTGACAGGGGAGGAGTGTGTAGATTTAGCCTCTTATCAGCTGAAAGGGGCTCATATCTTGTTCAAATAATAGAAGGATAACAGGGGAGTTGACACGGGTTCCATTGGTTAGGATGAGTTTCTTACTACGTACTGTTCGGGTGGTTTTGGGGTATATAAAACCGACACGCAAGTGCACGTGGTCGAACAAGTAGTAGGTGGCTTTAGTAAGCCAAGTATCGATCCCACAGAGACTTGGGTTAAGTGCAATTTGCTCTAGTATACTATATTTTACTTCTAAATATGCTGACAACAACGTAACCAAAAAGTTAATATTTTGTTTTATAAATTTTATACTAAAACTAAGAACAATTATCTACTTTGAATTTGGACTATGGATAAAAGCATGCCGAGGTTAAAGAACATGTAATGAAACTGATTATCATCTTAAATTGGTTAATCTTTTCTTCCAGTTGCTAGCCAAGAACATTTGCCAAGAGATTAAAACTCTTGTATTTAATCTCACTAAAGAATCATGAATCATCCGTCTATATTTCTGCGATAAAATGCAATTCATGTTCTAGCCATACAATTCCGGTTCCTAAATTGACTAATACGACTTTCAGGTATATTTCTATCCTGAATGCACATCAAAACTCAATTTTTCCAAATCAAGTAAAGAACAATATCCTATTAATTCACAACTTTCCAATTTCATGCTCTCTCGAGTGAAATCGGACTTTTTAGATGTACATTAATGTAGGCCACACACCAATGCAGTAAGAACAAGAATTAATAGAACAACATGGAAGAAAAAGATGAAAAACCACATAATCAATAATCAAAATTCATCACAAGTGTTCATAACCTCAGCAAGGAAGGGAATTAGCCACTCATTTGTGGATTAATCATCATAAAACGAGTGTTAATCATACAAACAATTGAATTAGAGAAGAAAGAAAGAGAGAAAAAACCCTGAACTTTTCGTCCCTCAACTGCCTGTAACCCACGTCCTTGCTCCACCAAGTCTGAATTATGAAAAATACACTTAAGTGTTCTATTTATACTAGTGGGAATTTTTCTCGGAATAATGAGCAACGTGTCACGGAGTGCATCGCGGAGCACTGCCTCCGTGACACGCCATGAACGCGGACCCTCACTGGAACTGGGGGTCCGGGAATTTAAGCTCAACGTGGCATGGCGTGCATCGCGGGGCATTGGCTCCGTGCCACGGAGCAAACGCGGACCTTCACTAGAAATTTGGTGAATTTTCACCCTCCAGGCAGAATGCCTCCGCGATGGCAGGTGACACGGCTCCATCGCGGAGCCCCTTTAAATCACGCTATCCAATGCCTTTTCCTGCTTGCATCCAAGTCCAACTCCGATATGGTCCAACATGCATTTTAGCTTCCCAAAATCACATTTTACCTACAAAACAATGCTAATCATGTTGGTTAGTATAAATTCACATTTTATTACCAATTACACGAAAATGTATACACATTGCTAGATAAACAAGGCTAAAATGATACTTTTGAGTATCACTTGGGCATATAAATCTGCCCAAGATCACTTACCCCACACTTAAATCCTTGTTCGTCCTTGAACAACAAACATACAATTCATGCAATTTACATCCCAACCTCGCTACTATGGTACGACAATTTAAGCTACGGTCATACCGATCATTCAATATTGCAAATCATCAAGAAAACATGTATGGTCTTATCAATGCAATGACCTTCAATACATTAAGACTTCCTAGACTTTAAGAATCGACTCTCGATATCAGCAAACTTATGCAAATCAGCTAATCAAGATAGCCGACACGAAAATCAATCTTTCCTCAAGCATGTGCCCTCACAACTCAAGATATTCTTCCCCTTTTTACTCATATGACTCACAATCATTCAAGCAGGGGCATGTAAAAACAATTTCACTCTCTCCCAAAAGAATTCACATGCATCATGTCGTGACCCATAAGCTTGCCCTTAGTGTATTACTCCACTAATATAAAGAAATGCAATGTAAAATCACGTAGGACTTTAATGGGTTGTAATGGAAGCTATGGAACTAGTAAATATTGGATTAGCCAATAATAGCCACTAGCATCCTTAAGCGCCTTTTCAACACCTTCCCATCAACTCATGGACATTGTTTCTCTCTTTTCTTTTTCCATCATCCCATTCTTGATGGTTTACTTTAGTATGACCCATTTCATTAAGCACACTTGACACAACAACAAAGGTTATTCATGCACCTTTATTATCGTATATTTATAACAAGTGCACCTTCAACCTTTTCTTTTCTTCCCTTACTCCGCTTTTCTTTTTCTTTTCACCATTCTCACTCTTTGACACTTTGGGAAAATTATTTTCTCTTCTTAAGCGCCTAAGAGTTTTGTATAGACTTTACGGCTAATGAAAAGAAGGAACTAAGCTCGGTTTACACTTTTTGGACAAAAGAAAGAAATAATAGGCTAAAGGCTCAAAGGGCTAACTAGGGTATACAATCACAGGAAGAGGGGAGTGTGACACGAAAAAATAGAAACTCTCGGTTAAAACAAAGAAATGCCTACATCCTTTCCTACAATACACCTCCTTCATTTCGTTTTGTACACACACCAGGCAAGTTCTAGACACTTCACAATAGCATGGAATATCAACACCTCACTTCACACTTTATGCACATGCTCGATTCGAGATGTATTCACAGAATCTTCAATCAGCTAATTACATGAATTCAAAATTAAGCCTCAATCACACTGAATCGAACTCTACAGCCTAGGTATCTCAACATATTTACAAAATTTGCATGCTTTCATAAGAATCACCTTTGCATTTTGAATATCATGCACAACACGCAACCAAAATTTTGCAACCATATAGTAACTACATGTTCCGGGATGCAATCCACCAAGGAAAAAAAAACTAAAAATTAATTGAAAGAAAAAAAAACTACTCCTAACGACTACATTTCCCTTAAGACGGTCGTCATCTATCCATCATAGGGAACGGTCACTACTTAAGACGTCGGTTCAATGGGACTAATTCTCAGTAAAAGAACCGAAAAAAAATGTCGAGAAACCCAAAATTTAAAAAGTTGAAAAATTTTCAAAATCTCGATCATTTCGATAGAAAAAAAAATTCAAAATATTCTAAATATGAACAAAATATTTTCAAAAATTTTAAAAACATTCGATCATTTTGAATAATTAAAATATTTACAGAATCAGCTGGCAGCATTCAACAACACACATCAATTTCACAAATATGTACAAACACAGAACAATTTGAAAATTCACAAACACAGGGAAACACAACATACAAAAATACAGAGGAGAACATACAAACAAAGCAGCCCAGCCCAGCACCTAACTACTCCCACCCCACACTTAATCTGAACACTGTCCCCAGTGTTCAAAAAAAAAATTAAATAGCATAAAATCGGGTGGTGGAACTCCCTGATCAGTCAAAGTATTCCACTTCTTAATCAGGTGCTACTGCTTCATCTCCCATGTTCGAGTCGCCTCCGTCGTCATCATCGGACTCCACATCGGAGTCCTCCCGACGCGTCTCCTCGTCCGTGGGGACGTCATCGTCTGTGGGCTCTACAAAGGCTGGCCCTACTCGGCATAGAGCCTTGGCGTTTTCGCCAAACGGGTAATCTAGCTCGAGCTGCTATAGCTCCTCCTCCGTCGCCGGCCTCCCACCTATCCTGAGCTGGAGCATCTACATCCCATACATCCGCGCCATGTACTGGTCATCACGAGTGTGTCACTCGCCAAGTGTCAGCACTGGCCCGTGGGTGGTGTCGGGAGCCTTAGTTTTGGTAACATCCAAGGCCCGCCGCTCCAACTGCGGGATATAATCGAGGGCCTCCTCCTCAACATCGAGGCCCCTGAGAAAGGTGGTGAGTAGTCCACCGAAACCATACCTGTGCCCCTGGTGCAACCGGGCTCTCTTCATGGCGGATATAATAACCGCCCCGACATTTATCTCCAGCCCTTTCATCAGTGCGTATACCAGGCAAACACGATCCCGGGTTACATCAGTCATATGTACCCCCGGGATGAGGCAAGAACAGACTATCTTCAGCCAAATTCGGGCTTCCCTGTTCATCTGAGAATATGGCAGAGTCTGGTGGTAGCCCCTTTCCTTGTGCCTGCTCCATCTAGCTGTAGATCGGGCCCCACAGAATGTGCGTCTGATGTCAGCATACGGTGGGGTAATGTTTAGCTGTCGGAGGACGTGGGCGTCTGTGTCCCACGCTCCTATGATGGCATTGAGCTGGTGGGGCTCCAGAGTGACTATCTGCCCTCTGATTTTAATGGTGTGGCTTCGGATTGACGGGTTCCAGTTGGCATAGAACTCCCGAACCAAGTGCAGGCTGCATTCTTTGGGCTCCTCAAATATGAAATTGAGCCCCGCTGCCTCGATCCGGTGAACTATTCTGGGGAACTCCTGTGCCAATGGCTCCCGCGCTATATGCTCCTCGGGGAAATATTTGTTCTCTTTGTGCTTGGCGTACCACTTTTTCCCCTCGTCCGTCACCCATCTTGTTCCATATTGGCGGCGGTGGCCGCGTGGAACTGCTGGTGCTGCTGGGACTGCTGTGCCCAGTCTGAGTCGCTTTCTTCCGGTGCCTGAAGTTGATGCACCTTTCCCTTTATCTTGCCGGCTTGCCATTTTACCTGTCAACCCAAGTAAAAAAGCTCAATGTTAAGCTAAATAAATATTAACTTCTGCTAAGGTCGGGTTAAGCTAAGTTACCCCACACTTAGTCCTTAGCTACAGTTACAACAATACGACAAGAATAGCTTTATTTACATCAAACAACCAGCTATTCAATCATGCTTAGTGCGTTCAAAAGAAAATTTCAACGGTATAACTTCTGCGTACTACTCAGACTTCATACAGCTAATCACAATCACTACCATCACAAACATTTTAACTATCGCACTTAGCAGAGAAAAACAAAGAAACAAAAATAACAACAAAAATTTATATACATGAACCTATCCAACCAACCAAATTCGAACAAATTTCAACATTTCCCCCCAAACCCGAGAATTCGTCGTCTATTAACATCCTAATGATTTGTACAACGACTTATTTCATTCAACACGTACAACCCGGCATAAAATTCACAATTTCAACACATTTCTAACTTCAAATTCAACAACAAGCCCTAGAATTGATTTTATCACTCAAATTCGAATACTTTATGCAATTGACAAGTTCAAACAATCATAACAACATTCCGAACAATTATCAATCAACAAATAACTCGAATTCATGCTTAATTTTGACTTAGGGCGATTTAGCTCACCTCCCATGCTTAAATTCAAAGAAAATCGACAAAAACTTGAGAGCGAATCAGAAAAGATACCTCGTAGTTGAATAATCGAATAAAACTCGGTAATTTTTTGCCTTAAGCCGTGGCACGTTGAAGGGAGAGGGGTTTTGGGATGTTTGGTCGCGGAGGAAATAGAAAATGAGCGGAAAAGGGGAGGTTTCGGGGTTTAAAAGGTAGAAAAACACGCGGGTCACCCGGCAACCCGGTGTGACCCGTCGCGATATACAAGGCAACGTGTCACGGAGTGCATCGCGGTGCACTGCCTCCGTGACACGGAGCCATCGCGACAGCATTCTGGAAATTTTTAAAATTTTCGGGTTATACCTCAACGTGTCACGGAGGGTAACGCGGAGGTCCTCCTCCGTGACACGGAGCTCTCGCCCCAGCTCACTGTTTTCTATATTTTTATAAATTTTTCATACCTCGACTTTTCCTTCACGATTCCGTGCACATTTTCCTCCGTTGGACCTGAAAATCATCTCACTAAATAAAATTGGTTAGAATAATAGGTTTCACCTAAATAAAATTAAAAACAAAAATTAAAATGAAAAATTTTGTAGTAAATTACGAAAAAGAAAAAGAAAAATCTATTTACACTTTACAAAATGAAAGAAAAAAATTTTCACGGGTTGCCTCCCGTGCAGCGCCTGGTTTACCGTCGCGGCTCGACGTCATTTAAGCTCAATTGTCCGCTAGGGTGATGGACGATTTCTCTCGATCACCGTCCTCCCCCCAGTAGTGCTTACACCTATCCGGTGGTCTTTCCATTAACTCTCGGGAATCCTTCATCTGCTTAGCACTACCATGATCAATCACATTGATCACCGAGAGTTCTTCATGCACCATCGGGAGCTTGGGTGCTTTGTACACATCGAACACCTCTACCTTGTCATGTGCTAGCATTGTGAGTTGCCCCGCAGCTACGTCATTAATGCTTTCCTGGTTGCCAAGAAGGGTCGTCCCAAAATAAATGGGACTTCCGCATCTGGTTCAAAGTCCAGCACAACAAATCTACCGGGAAAATTAGGGAGCCAACTTGCACTAGAACATCCTCAACAATGCCATCCGGCCTAGCTAAGGATCGATCCGCCAACAGCAAGATTACGGTTGTGGGTCTAGGACTCCCTAAACCCAACTTTCTGAATACCGAAGACGGCATCAAATTTATACTCGCCCCCAAGTCACACAATCCACGAGCTCGGATGCTCTGCCCAATAGTAAGCTGGATAGTAAAACTTCCAGGGTCTTTTAGCTTTGTGGGCAGTCTATTTTGGATCCGGGAAGTGCACTCCTCCATTAAAGCCACCGTAGCATACTCAGTCAACCGACTTTTGTTGGCCACGATGTCCTTTATGTACTTGGCATATTTAGGCACTCCCTGCAAGACATCAACAAGAGGTAAATTAACATGTACCTGTTTAAGCACCTCCATGAATTTCTTGAAACACGCCTCCTCTTTGTGTTTCTTGAGTCGTTGAGGGAACGGGGGTGGAGGTCTTTCTGATCCAGCTTCTTTGGTCTTCCCCCTTTCCGAACTTTGCTCCCCCTCAACTTCTGCTGCTCCCGAATGTTGAGGTGGTCTCTCTGGTTCCACCTCCTTCAGCTGCAAACCACTCCTTGTGGTCACTGCATTTACCTGCTTGGGATTCGGATCCGTGTCGCTTGGCAGTCCTCCTCTAGGCCTTGTATTTTGGGCACTAGCAAATTGCCCAAATTGATACTCAAGAGCCTTGGTAGCTAACTGATTGTTTTTCACTTCGGCTGCCAATTTCACATAGTCAGCCTGCAATTGAGCTTGGTTAGCTATCATGGTCTTGAACATCTCCTCAATGCTGGGTGATGGTGGTGGAGGAGGTGCATTGTTGTTTCTGAATTGAGATTGGTAGTTCTGTTGCCCTCCTTGATTCCTTTGCACACCCTGACCCGAACTTTGGCCTTGATGGTTGTTGCTACCCTATGAGAAATTGGGATGATTCCTCCAATTTGAATTGTAGCTACTACCATACTGCTGGTGATTTCTTTGTGCATTACCCACAAACTTTACCGAGGCAGGATTGGCTCCACAACACTCAGCTGAGTGCTCACTGCTTCCACACACTTCACACCACATCTGCTGGACTGCATTAACTGGAGCTGAAGGCTGGTTCAAAGTCATGTTGCTGAAGTGGTTGTTCAATTGATTTTGCAAGGCAGCTATCTGTGCAGCGATAGCTGTAAGCCCATCCACTTCAATCACTCCTGCTGCTTTCCTTGTCCCACCTCGTGATGAATCAGCATTCCATTCTGGATTGCCCTGTGAAATCCGGTTTAGCAAGGTATACAACTCCTCATAAGTCTTTTCCAGCGCTTTCCCTCCAGCTGCTGAATCTATCAATATTTTGGTGTGGGGTTCCAAACCCTCAATAAATGTGTGCACCAACACCTTATTGGACTGATGATGATGAGGACAGTCCCGCAACATGGATTTAAATCTCTCCCAGGCTTGATATAAATTTTCTCCCTCCCTCTGTTTGAAACTTAGAATTTGACTTCTTAGTCTTGCTGTTTTACCAGAGGGAAAAACCTCATCAAGAACTTTCGTGCAAGATCATCCCACGTTGAAATAGAATTTGGTGGCTCAGCTTTCAACCACCGCTTGGCTTCTCCAAGTAAGGAGAATGGAAATAATGTAAGCCAAACATAGTCAGGTGACACTCCAGCGGGTATGTAAGTGTCACTTATCTCCAAAAAGTTTTGGAGATGCTGTTGTGGGTCTTCATGAGGGAGACCGGTAAATTTCCCGTTTGTGTGCAACAATTGCACCATATTTTGCTTAAGTTCAAATCTCCCTCCAGGCTTTGGTTTGCGGATACTGGATGTAACATTATTGGCATGTGGGATTTCCACCTCGCGAATCGGCCTTGCTGCTGCTTCTTCGGGTACTAATACTGCCCTCACAACCGGTGGATTTTGTTGCTCCATAATAGTCTGTCTGAGCAACTGCAGCTTTCTTTGTAGAGCTTCTCTCCGTTTACAGTGAAATATACGTTCTAGCTCTATATAAGATTCCACCAGCTCTTTGTCTCTTGCCAGTGTTCACAGCAATTAAGTCTGCAAAATACAGGCTAAGACCAAGTTGTCAACACTTAAGAAAATGAGAATACAGTAAAATTAACACTTAAAACAAATTCACCAATTGCCAAGTCCCCGGCAACGGCGCCAAAAACTTGTTCGGGTGGTTTTGGGGTATATAAAACCGACACGCAAGTGCACGTGGTCGAACAAGTAGTAAGTGGCTTTAGTAAGCCAAGTATCGATCCCACAGAGACTTGGGTTAAGTGCAATTTTCTCTAGTATACTATATTTTACTTCTAAATATGCTGACAACAACGTAACCAAAAAGTTAATATATTGTTTTATAAATTTTATACTAAAACTAAGAACAATTATCTACTTTGAATTTGGACTATGGATAAAAGCATGCCGAGGTTAAAGAACATGTAATGAAACTGATTATCATCATAAATTGGTTAATCTTTTCTTCCAGTTGCTAGCCAAGAACATTTGCCAAGAGATTAAAACTCTCGTATTTAATCTCACTTAAGAATCATGAATCATCCGTCTACATTTCTGTGATAAAATGCAATTCATGTTCTAGCCATACAATTCCGGTTCCTAAATTGACTAATACGACTTTCAGGTATATTTCTATCCTGAATGCACATAAAAACTCAATTTTCCCAAATCAAGTAAAGAACAATATCCTATTAATTCATAACTTTCCAATTTCGTGCTCTCTCGAGTGAAATCAGACTTTTTAGATGTATATTAATGTAGGCCACACACCAATGCAGTAAGAATAAGAATTAATAGAACAACATGGAAGAAAAAGATGAAAAACCATATAATCAATAAGCAAAATTCATCACAAGTGTTCATAACCTCAGCAAGGAAGGGAATTAGCCACTCATTTGTGGATTAATCATCATAAAACGAGTGTTAATCATACAAACAATTGAATTAGAGAAGAAAGAAAGAGAGAAAAAACCCTGAACTTTTCGTCCCTCAACTGCCTGTAACCCACGTCCTTGCTCCACCAAGTCTGAATTATGAAAAATACACTTAAGTGTTCTATTTATACTAGTGGGAATTTTTCTCGGAATAATGAGCAACGTGTCACAGAGTGCATCGCGGAGCACTGCCTCCGTGACACGCCATGAACGCGGACCCTCACTGGAACTGGGGGTCCGGGAATTTAAGCTCAACGTGGCATGACGTGCATCGCGGAGCATTGGCTCCGTGCCACGGAGCAAACGCAGACCTTCACTAGAAATTTGGTGAATTTTCACCCTCCAGGCAGAATACCTCCGCGATGGAAGCGTGACACGGCTCCATCGCGGAGCCCCTTTAAATCATGCTGTCCAATGCCTTTTCCTTGCTCGCATCCATGTCCAACTCCGATATCGTCCAACATGCATTTTAGCTTCCCGAAATCACATTTTACCTACAAAACAATGCTAATCATGTTGGTTAGTGTAAATTCACATTTTATTACCAATTACATGAAAATGTATACACATTGCTAGATAAACAAGGCTAAAGTGATACTTTTGAGTATCGCTTGGGCAGATAAATCTGCCCAAGATCACTTACCCCACACTTAAATCCTTGTTCGTCCTCGAACAACAAACATACAATTCATGCAATTTACATCCCAACCTCGCTACTATGGTACGACAATTTAAGCTACGGTCATACCGATCATTCAATATTGCAAATCATCAAGAAAACATGTATGGTCTTATCAATGCAATGACCTTCAATACATTAAGACTTCCTAGACTTTAAGAATCGACTATCGATATCGGCAAACTCATGCAAATCAGCTAATCAAGATATCCGACACGAAAATCAATCTTTCCTCAAGCATGTGCCCTCACAATTCAAGAGAATCTTCCCCTTTTTGCTCATATGACTCACAATGATTCAAGCAGGGGCATGTAAAAACAATTTCACTCTCTCCCAAAAGAATTCACATGCATCATGTCGTGACCCATAAGCTTGCCCTTAGTGTATTACTCCACTAATATAAAGAAATGCAATGTAAGATCACGTAGGACTTTAGTGGGTTGTAATGGAAGCTATGGAACTAGTAAATATTGGATTAGCCAATAATAGCCACTAGCATCCTTAAGCGCCTTTTCAACACCTTCCCATCAACTCATGGACATTGTTTCTCTCTTTTCTTTTTCCATCATCCCATTCTTGATGGTTTACTTTAGTATGACCCATTTCATTAAGCACACTTGACACAACAACAAAGGTTATTCATGCACCATTATTATCGTATATTTATAACAAGTGCACCTTCAACCTTTTCTTTTCTTCCCTTACTCCGCTTTTCTTTTTCTTTTCACCATTCTCACTCTTTGACACTTTGGGAAAATTATTTTCTCTTCTTAAGCGCCTAAGAGTTTTGTATAGACTTTACGGCTAATGAAAAGAAGGAACTAAGCTCGGTTTACACTTTTTGGACAAAAGAAAGAAATAATAGGCTAAAGGCTCAAAGGGCTAACTAGGGTATACAATCACAGGAAGAGGGGAGTATGACACGAAAAAATAGAAACTCTCGGTTAAAACAAAGAAATGCCTACATCCTTTCCTACAATACACCTCCTTCATTTCGTTTTGTACACACACCAGGCAAGTTCGGGTGGTGGTCATCATCAACAGTCCCATTAGAGATCATCAGCCCCGGCACCATCAGCAACGAGTGTACCATCTAGGTCCAGGTGCGATCAAAGGGGATGAGCATCAGGCTCCTGAGGTCAGGGGAGTAGACTTGTAGAGCCCAACATTCCAGGTTGTGGAAGGTATGGCAGAAGGCACACTGGTCAGTGCTTCGCAGGTACCAGTGCTTGTTTCGGGTGTGGGAAGCTCGGAAATATGCTCAGAGATTGTCCTACAGTGAGACAAGGATAGGGTAGAGGTTGAGACCCAACCACTAGTTCAGCTGCCCCACCAACACACTCAGCTCAGTAGGGTGCCTCCATTAGTGCAGGTGGTGGTCAGCAATAGAACAGGTTTTATGCCCTCGCATCTCGTTAGGAGCAGGAGCTCTCTCCAGATATAGTCACTGGTATATTATTAGTATTTCACCTTGATGTTTATTCATTGTTATATCCATGGAATACTTTATCTTTTGTGATGCCCTATGTTGCTAGTAGTTTCAACATCAGTCCCAAAATCCAATTAGAACCCTTCTCAGTCTCTACCCCAGTCGGTTATTCAATTATAGTTCAACGAGTATATAGAAATTTCCCAGTCACAGTTCTTCAGAAAGTCACCTCAACAGATTTAGTAGAGTTAGCCATAACATATTTTGATGCCATCTTTGGCATGGATTGGCTACATGCATGTTATGCCTTGGTAAATTGTAGAACCATGCGGTAGAGTTTCGATTTTCATGTAAGCCAGTCCTAGAGTGGAAGGGTAGTTCAGTAGTTCCTGTAGGTCATTTCATTTCCTAACTTAAGGCCATAAAGATGATCTCTAAGGATTGTGTGTACCATCTAGTTAAGATTACGGATGCTATGTCCGAATCCAGCTAGTTCCTATAGTGTATGAGTATCCAGAGGTATTTCCAGATGATCTTCCAGGAATTCCTCCCGAGAGGGAGATCGACTTTGGTATTGACCTTCTTCACAATATGCACTTATATCTATTCCTCCTTATAGAATGGCTCCAGCTAAGTTGAAGGAGCTAAAGGAGCAATTGAAAGACCTCTTAGAAAAGGGTTTTATCAGACCTAGAAAAACCCCATGGGGTGCACAAGTTCTCTTTGTCCAGAAGAAGGATGGCTCCCTTCGGATGTGCATTGATTATCGGCATTTGAATAAGGTCACAATAGAAAAATAGGTATCCTATAATACCCCCAAAAGTTCCTAAGACTAGACTTGAGATTTGAAGTGTGATCAGCAGGAAAAGTTGGAAAAAGAAATTTACTTTAGTACAACTCAACCTACGAGTCATAGGTTGGTAGTACGGGTCATAAAAATACCCATGGTCCAGATCAGATAAGTTGTTTCCCAACCATGAGGCCCCACTGCGAGCCGTAGTATGTGGGTACGACCCGTGGCCAAAAGTCGTAGCAAGTCTTTGGAGTTATCATCTGAATGATTGTACGGGTAATAGTACGACTCGTAGGATGGAGTTACGAGTCGTGGTACAAGTCATGGAAATATTCATAGAGTTGGGGAAAAATGGACTCATTAGTCACCGGAGGAAACCGTAGGTTGGTGGTACGACTTATGGTACGAGTCGTAATATGATGGTGTGACTCATTGGTTCAGTCGTGAGTTGATATATTGTAATGCCTCAAACTTTTGGGCTAAGTTAGGAACCCTTCTAGGTATATGGATAGACCAACACATGATGAATTAATGGAAACAAGGTGTTAAGATTAACTCCAAAGTGTAAGAAGTGCATTCGATGCAAATTAAGTTCATAAGGAACCTCTAGTGAAGTTGAGTTGAGAGTCTTCTTACTCATTGGGTTTTTCGTATTGGTTCATATAAGGGTCAACTTCAACCGATCAAAGCTCCCATGTTACAAAATGTTTTTGGGTGATTCAGCATATCAAATTGAATCCCTTTGAGTCTTTTTTCCAACGTATCTGACCTTGCACCAATCGGAGTTCGGAGTAAAAAGTTATGAGCGATTTAGTTAAGCAGAAATAGGCATTGTACGACTCTTAGTACGAGTCATACAATCAACATATGGATCGTACTGTTGGTCTTGGTAACGACTAGTTACAGGTTTTATTTCGTTAGTTTTGGGGTATTTTTTGTAAACTCCTATGCTTCTAACTCCTAAATGACATCGTTTTGGGCTTCCTTAACATCAAATTAAAGGGATTAACCTAGCCTAAATCCTCACCCTCTTCAAACATCCATAGATTGATCTTTCTCTCAAGAAGAAGCTAGGGCTCAGCACCTCCAATTTCTCAATTCCTCTTGGATCTTCAAAAAAAGTTAAGAGATCATCAACCCAAGTATGTATGGCTATCAATGGATGATTTCTTCCACACCCATGCCCATCCTCTATGATTTTTTCAAAATTGTATTAAAAACTCATGGGATTTTGAAGATGATTTTTATAAAAATCTAATGATTTAATTATGAGTTTTCTAATTTTGAAATCTTATCATAATCTACTAATTTTGATCATCTTTTGAGATTTAAATTTATTACAATATTGTGGACTTTGAATTTCTAAGCAATTAAGCTTGATTATGCATGCCCCATGATGAATCGATTTATGATCCATTGATCCATTGATGTTTTTGATAAGACCAACATGAATTATTAATTTATTTATTAATTTATTATGTTATCTATTTGATCTTATTGAATTCAATCTATATGCATGATCTACAAGTATGTATGAATTTTATAAGACATGAATTATGTTTTTGGCCGACTCACGGGCCTCAAGTCATGGCTAGTTTCATGTTTGTTCAAGAATGTTTATGATTATGATGATTTAACTAGCCCATGAAGTCATGTATGTATTATTATGAGCACTATATGTATTTTGGAGTAGTATCAAACATCGAGTAGGTTCAGGGCTCAGGTTAAGCCCCGGATCTCATGAACTACGTGCCACCATAGGTATGTTGGGACCCCTTTCATGTTTTTCCCTGGCCCAAATGGCCCTTTTTCATGTGTGATCATGCCCTTCATGGTTTCTTCCCTTGGCAAGGTACGAACACCCTCCTGACTAGGATTACAAGTCAGGCTTCATGTGTGCTCATACGAGGTATGTCGGTTAAGAGCATCTCACACTGTTCCTTACGATTTATGGATATTTATGATTATGTAGATTGGCTCAAGTCATGTTAAATAATGCTTTTCTCTCATGATTATGATTACGATTGTATTACAAATGTTTTGAAAACCTTAGGCCTTATGTTATGTTATGATATTTATGGTATGAGCATGATTTCCTACTCTAATGATGTTTTATGAGTTTTTATATATTTTAAATGTCCATTTTACTTAGCATGCATACTCGGTACATTCCACGTACTGACTGTATACTTTCTATGCTGTACCGTTTTAGGATACAGGACTCGACTCTTAGGCTTATTTCCATCCTTAGTCCCTTCCAGAGTTTGCTATCAGCTTGTTGGTGAGTCCTCATGTACTGAGGGCCGTATGACTAGACATTCATGATGATCTTCTATTTCAATTTTTTCGGGTTAGTTGATACGATAGAGGCTTTCAGACCACATGTAGTACTCAACTTATGTATATGTCTAGTACTTTTCGAATGCCATGCCATATTATGTTACATTTATTTTTCCTCTATGTCGCATGTTCAGTCTTTAGCTTAAAGTGAATGAAGTTAGATATACTTATTCCATGGGTCAACTTGGAGCCTCTCGGGGTTCCTTGTCCCGTGTTACGATCCGGGTCTATGTTCGGGTCGTGACATATCCCCTCCCCAGAATTGATGACTTGTTTGACCAGCTTCAGGGTGCCAAGTGTTTCTCAAAGGTAGACCTCAGATCTGGATATCATCAGATCAGGGTTAGAGAGAGTGACGTTGAAGGCTTGGTATGGTCACTATGAGTTTGTAGTTATGTCTTTTGGACTAACGAATGCTTCTGCAACTTTTATGGATTTGATGAACAGGGTGTTTAAGCCATATTTGTACATGTTCGTGATCATGTTCATAGATGACATTCTCATATACTCTCGGAGTGAGGAGGAGCATGTCTCTCATTTGAGGGTGGTACTACAGACTCTGAAGGATCGCTAGCTGTATTCCAAATTCAACAAGTGTGAGTTTTGGCTAAACTCAGTAGCATTTTTGGGTCATGTGGTTTCAAGTGGGGGTGTGTAGATGCACGCTCAAAAGATAGAAGTGTCACAACCCGAGTCTGCACCCTGGAAGAGACACAGTACTTGGTGCCACAAGTGGCCCCAAGCTAACCCATGGTCTTTCATTACACTGGTAAACTGAGTAAACATACAAGGAAGCTGCGCAAAAATAAATATCCAAATAAAACTATTTTGGAAATAGTAAAAAACTGTACTGACTAATGAACATCTATGTCTGAAAGCCAACTACTAACTGATGAGTTGCTGGGACAAGCCCCCAGCTACCTCTAAAATCTGTCTAGAAAAGAACTAACTGATAAACAAATATCATCCTCGAAAGGATGAGGACTCACCAAAAGGACTGCTGCTGCTAAAATCATCATAGGGAATTATTGACGATGCTGAGACTGAGAACCTGCGCCTGTATGAAAAGACTATACAACATAGAAAGTATGCATGAGTACTTTGAATGTACTGAGTAAGTGAAATATACAATAAGCATAGAAAATAAATAGCTGAACTGAAATAACATGATATGACCAACTGATACTGAATATTGATAAAAACTGAGCTACAACTGTAATATGGCCAATAATGACCCCGACTAACGATCATAAACATGACTTGACATTGAGTGATTGAACTGAGCTAAACTAAACTAAGCTAAACTAAACTGAGCTGAACTGAAATTGAGCTAAACTGAACTGTAACTAAGTTGAACTGTATTGACAAGTGGGAGAGTCTATAACCACGTCATCTAAATGTGGAGTCCGATGTATACACCCCCATTAAAGAAAGCCCATTGTACCTTGCCAGGGTATAGTGGCTGAGTTGGGTGGTAACAAGTCTGGGGCCCGATAGGCCAATAACCCATGGTGGAAACATAGTTCTGGAAACCTGGGTGCACTGGAACCCCGATCCCCTCAGTGCTAAGTACTACTCTCAGTGGATAGTCCTAAATTGACTACTAAGTTGATAGCTCAAAGATGGGGTCCTGGACTAAGTCAGGAATACTTATCTAGAAGTAACATGAGAGTTTGTAGGATTGGATAACTGAAAACTAGTGTTCTAAAACTGGTCAGAGCTGCTTATCTAAAAGCGTCGTAACCGTCTAAAGAACTAACTGATAACTAAAACTAGGGAGTATTACTAAACTGAACTCCTCAAAGAACTAACTATCGTCAAATTGATCAGCTGACTTACTATAAGATACTAAAAAAGGCTAAATGCTAATTGAGACTAAACTAGCATTCAAACTGATCGTGAATCCACAATATGGCAATAACATGAAAATTCAAGAACTAATAGAGTCAAGCAGTATTTGTATCTAGACAATTATACAAGACCTGGTTTACTGTATTCGCAGAACTAGGGTGAAACAATATTTCATGAGGAGCATAACAACATGCATGATAAATTATGAAAATATTGCAAGAGTTTAGAAGAATTTCAAATTCACATGAATATTCATAATCTGCCTAAAACTAACCCTAATTTTTATATTCAGGACTAAGACTGACAAGAGATTAGATAAGGGTTTTGGGGCTCAAAGGAAGAACTATTCCCTTGTTGAATTCCCACATACCTGGTGTCGAATTCCTAGGAAGAACTAAAAGAATCTGAGAGGAAAACTTGAAAGCCCTAGCTTTGTTATACCCCTAAAGCCCAAAGATCATACCCGAGAGTTGAAATGAAGAAAATTATAAATTTGGCATCAGGCATTAGAAAAGTTCGTGAGGTGACCCATTGGATCAGCCCTTGAGTCGTGATGTGATCATGGTGAGGTTAAAGAGAGGAATCTGAAATTTGGGAAGTTGACTCCCCACGGACATGATCACGAGTCATGGACAGGCCCCACGACTCATTAGGTTAGTCTTGGGCAGTGATGGGTAAGAAAAGTGAAGGAAGGAGGTAGTGCACCTGACAAAAGACCCTACGAGTCGTGGTTAGTCACCATAATTCATGGGATGAGTCATGGTCAATTGATGGAGGTTATTTGAAAATCATAGGCAGTGTACCTGATAGTGGTGACCACGAGTCGTGGTCACTAATAACGAGTCGTTAAGTCTCCCTTTACAAGCCCCAAATGATTACTAGACAGTGTACTGGATGGACGACTCCACGAGTCGTGGTCCATGATGATGAGTCATTAGGTCCCTCGTGAGGACCAACTGGAAGTTATTTTCTGCGAATTTAGTAGGGATTTTCCGTAATTTCTAAGATCCTAAGCCCTAAACTACGTCTTTTTGAGTTATGAATAATGACTTTTAAAGGGGTTAAGTTCATTTTAGGCCATTTTCATATTCATGCATGCAAGAATGATAGTATAGAGAGGTGATCAAGGAAATCCTTCAAGGTTTTCTTCAATTTCTTCTTGGGCATTCAAGGGTGTGTAAGAATAAGCCATTTATAGGTACGTAGGGTAATCAATGGGTGTTTTCGTTCACACCCATGTCCATTCTCTCCTAATTCATGAAGTGTTGTTCAAAAATCTTATGGGATTTTATGTTAAATCTTGTGGAACTCTAATGATCTATCCATGGGTTATTACTTTTCATGTTTTACACCATATTTTATGAATCATGACCAGATTTTACAACTAATTCGATTATAAATTTAATGATTTCAAATCCCTAAAAATTTATGCCTAATTATGCATATTTTATGATGAATTGAGTTATGATCTTTACCTCTATTGTTGTTATTCATAAACCCATCATGATTTATGAGCCACAATATGGATTTATTCAAATACCCGTTATGAATTTATGATTAACAAAGCCTATACATGACTTATAAGTATGCATAAATCTCATGATTTACTAGTTATGTTTTTGTCCGACTCACGGTCCTTACCCTCATGGCTAGTTTCACGTATTTACAAATGCTCTTATGATTGTCATGATTTAAATATCCCATGAATCTCATGCATATTATACTATGAGCACTATATATGTTTTGGGAGTAGTATTTAACACCGAGTAGGTTCGGGGCCCAGATTTGCCCAAATCTCAGAACTACGTGCCACCGTAGGACATGATGGGACCTCCCTTGAGACTATCCCCTTTTCCCAAATGGGCCCTTTCATGTGTGATATCACGCCCTTCATGGTTCTAGCCTTGGCAAGGTACGAACACCCTTCCGACTAGGGATTTACAGGTCGGGCTCCATGTGTGCTCATATGGGGTATGTCGGTTATAAGAATCTCCTATTGTTTCACATGTTTTATGCATTATTATGTTATTTTTATTTGGCTCAAGTGATGATTTCTAAAGTATCTCTTATGACTATGGTATTGAATGGGTTACGAATGATTTTAAAAACCTTGAGCCTTATGTTATAGTATGATAATTATGTTATGAGTATGTTGTTCCATTCTTATGATCTCTTCTGAGTTTTATGTATTTATAAATTTCTGTTTTCTTACCTTGCATACTCGGTACATTCCACATACTGACCGCATACTCTATGCTGTATCGTTTTATGATACAAGACCCGACTCTCAGGCTCAACCCTGTTTGTAGTCAGTATTCAAAGTTAGTATCTTACATTGTTGGTGAGTCCTCATCTCTCGAGGAATAAACTTATTTAGACTTCCTCTATGTATTTTCAGTTTCAACTTTGTTGAGTTAGTTGGGGGTCTTGTCCCATCAACTCATCATCTTTAGAGGCTTTTCAGACAAAGGACGTATTCAACTTCATATTGTGAATTCTTTTGTTATGTTAATTTAGACTTCCACTAAGCTTATCATGTTGATTCTTTAGTTTTATTGATCAAGTTAGAAGTTGCTAATGCCATGGGTCGACTTGGAGTCTCTCGGGGCTCCTTATCTCGTGTTGCGATCTAGGCCTCTGTTCGGGTCATGAAAAACCTGGTATTAGAGGCATAGGTTTGAAGTGTCCTAGGGTTTCTGAAAGCCGCGTTATGTAGAGTCTCCTTCAAGGGTGTGAAGAACACCACACTTATGACGCAGAGGCTATGAGACGTATATAAAATGTTCCCTTCTTTCATGATCTATGTCGTGCGATGAAATGTCTCCCTATCCTTCTTATTCGTGCTATTTTTGATTGCAAAATCATGGCTCCCCGTAGAGTAAATGGTAGGAGAAATGGGAACGGAGACGGCCAAGAGGATGGCAATGAGAATGGGCACCAGCGGGCCCCACCAATTCAGGAGCACCATCCATCGGAGTCGGTTGCCCATGCTAAGTTTCGAGAAGCTATTCATATTCTCGAGTAGGCTTTGGCCGCTCAGGTCAATTAGTAGGAGGTTGCACATGTTCCACAAAATTGTAATGTAGTGGTGACTAAGGTCAGGGATTTCTTGAAAATGAACCCGCCGGAGTTCCTTGGGTCAAAAGTAGATGAGGACCCACATGAATTTATCAATGAGATTCTAAAAATTACCTAGGTCATGGGGGTGAAAAATGGGGAGTGTGTTGATTTGGCCTCTTATTAGTTGAAAGGGGTGGCGTATATTTGGCTTAAATAATGGAGAGATAGTAAGGCAGTGGAAGCAGGCCTTATAGGTTTGGAAGAGTTTCATGCACCCTTTTTGGATCGGTTCTTCCCTCAAGAGATGAAGGAACTGAAGGCGGCCGAGTTTGTAAATCTGAAGTAGGGTGATATTTCGGTTCAGGAGTATGCTTGAAGTTCACCTACTTATCCAAGTATGCACCAGAGTTAGTGGTAGACCAGAGGGCTCAGGTGTGCCGATTTGTGCATGGAGTGGTGGACTACCTGGATAAGGACTGTAGGATCGCCATGCTGCATCGAGATATAGATTTTTCTTGCATAGTGTTGCATGCCCAGTAGATGGAGACAGTATATCGGAGGCAGAGAGAGGCTAAAAGGTCCAGGAAAGACAATTATGGGATTTCCCAGCCTAGATCGGGGGTGGACAAAACCAGTAGTCTCATCACAGGTCTTTTGCTCCAACACCATCATCAGTTATTACACCATCTAGATAATAAGGGGATCGGAGAAGTAGGGCTGCAGATTAGAGGGGCCAGGGCAGTATGCAGATAGAGCGCACTTTCCCAACATGTGCAAGGTGTGGCAAGAATCACCAAAGGAGGTGCCTCGTTGGCTAAGACGCTTGTTTCAGGTGTGGCAAACTTAGACACAAACTCAGGGATTGCCTTTCGGCCAAATCAAGGGGCGGCGGAGTCCGTATGCCAGCCGTTAATTTAGCCGCTCCAATAACATGTCCCTCCCAGCAGGGTTCCTCGACTAGTTCAGCTGGCAGTCAGCGCCAGAACAAGTTTTATGCCTTTGCGACCCATCAGGAGCAGGAGACTTCACCGGATGTGGTTATTGGTATGTTATGCGTGTTTCACCTTGATGCTTATGCTTTGTTATACCTAGGGCTACCTTTTCTTTTGTGACACCTTATATTGCTAGTAGCTTTTAAGTCATTCTCGAAATTTTATTGGAACCATTCTTAGTCTCTACTCCCGTTGGTGATTTAGTTGTAGCTAAGCGAGTGTATAAAAGTTGTCCAATCAAAATATTGCATAAAGTCACCTCCACAGACCTTGTAGAGTTAGCCATGATTGACTTTGATATTATTCTCGACATGGATTGGTTGTATGTGTGTTATGCTTCTATTAATTGTAGAACCCGGGTAATAGAGTTTAGATTTCTGGGTGAACCAGTCTTAGAGTGGAAGGGTAGTTCGGTTGTGCCTGTAAGTCATTTTATTTGCTATCTTAAGGCCAGGAAGATGATTTCCAAAGGTTGTGTGTACCATATTGTTAGGGTTAAGGACATCAAGTCTGAGACCCCAACTATCCAGTCAGTTTTAGTGGTATGTGAGTATCTACAGGTCTTTCCAGATGATCTACCAGGAATCCCTCCCGATCGAGATATTGATTTTGGTATTGATCTTCTCCCCGACACACAACCTATATCTATTCCTCCCTATAGAATGGCTCTCACTAAGCTAAAGAAGTTGAAAGAGTAGTTGAAGGACCTGTTAGAAAAGGGTTTTATTAGACTGAGCAAGTCTCCATGGGGTGCACCAGTTTTATTTGTCCGAAAGAAGGATGGTTCCCATCGGATGTGCATTGACTATTGGCAATTGAACAAGGTTACCATCAATAACAAGTGTCCTCTACCCAAGATTGATGATTTATTCGACCAGCTTCAGGGTGCTAAGTGTTTCTGGAAGATAGATCTCAAATCCGGGAATCATCAACTTAGAGTTCGGGAGAGCGACATCCTGAAGATAGCCTTCAGGATGCGGTACGATCATTATGAGTTTGTGGTGATGTCTTTTGGGCTAACGAATGCTCCTGCAGCTTTTATGGACTTGATGAACAGGGTGTTCAAGCCGTACCTATATATGTTCGTGATTGTGTTTATTGATGACATCCTGATATACTCTCAGAGAGAAGAGGAGCATGCTACTCATTTGAGAGTGGTGCTACAGACTCTCATGGATCTCCAATTATATGCCAAATTCAGCAAGTACGAGTTTTGGTTGAACTCCGTAGCATTTCTGGGCCATGTGGTATCAAGTGAGGGCATAAAGGTGGATTCTCAGAAAATAGAAGTGGTAAAGAATTGGCGTAGACTGATTAATCCTTCAGATATTCAGAGTTTCTTAGGTTTAGTTGGCTATTATCAGAGATTTGTTGAGGGTTTCTCATCTATTGCAGCACCTTTGACCAAGTTGACCCAGAAGAAGGTGAAATTCCAATGGTCGGTGGCTTGTGAGAAGAGTGCTTCCAAGAGTTGAAGACCCGACTTACTTCAGCACTAGTGTTAACTCTATGAGAGGATACTGATGGGTTCGTGGTGTATTGTGATGCTTCAAGGATCTTACTTGGGTGTGTATTGATGCAGCGCGGGAAAGTTTTAACATATGCCTCTAGACAGTTAAAGGTTCATGAGAAGAATTACCTGCCCATGATCTTGAATTGGCCACAGTGGTATTCGCCTTGAAAATATGGAGACATTATTTGTACGGAGTCCTCGTGGTTGTGTTTATAGACCATAAGAGCTTACAATATGTCTTCACGCAGAAGGATCTCAATCTTTGGCAAAAGGAGGTGGTTGGAGCTACTCAAGGACTACGATATGAGTGTCCTTTATCATTCGGGTAAGGCCAATATAGTAGCAGACACACTTAGTAGACTCTCTATAAGAGTGTGTCCCATGTGGATGAGGGGAAGAAGGAGCTGGCGAAGGATGTGCATCGACTCGCAAGGTTGGGAGTTAGGTCGGTTGACTTGACCGATGGCGGTGTTGTGGTTCAGAACAGATCAGAATCATCCTTAGCGACTGACGTAAAAGCTAGACAAGATGAGGAATGGATTTTGGTAAAGTTAAAGGAAGCCGTTCAGAATCAGAAGGTGGAGGTCTTCTCCAAAGGGGGAGATGGTGTGCTTCGGTACCAGAGTCACCTATGTGTTCCATATGCTGATGATTTGAGGAGCCGAATGTTGCACGAGGCTCAAGGATCAAAGTAATCAATCCACCTAGGTGCCACCAAGATGTACCATTACTTACGAGAAGTTTATTGGTGGAATAGCATGAAAAAGGACATCATGGAGTTTGTAGTAGGTGTCCGAACTGTCAGCAAGTAAAGGTTGAGCATTAGAGACCGGCAGGCATGCTTTAGGATATCAGTATTCCTACTTGGAAATGTGAAGAAATCAACATGGACTTCATCACAGGGTTGCCTCGTACTCATCAACAACATGACTCTATTTGGGTTGTGGTAGACAGATTGACCAAGGCCGCTCATTTTCTACCAGTCAAAACCACAGATTCAGAGGAGGATTATGCTAAATTATACATCCGGATGCTAGTTCGATTGCATGGAGTGCCCTTTTCAATCATATTAGATAGAGGTACACAATTTACCTCTTAGTTTTGGAAGTCGTTTCAAAAAGGACTAGGTACTTAGGTTAAGCTCAACACAATATCTCACCCGCAAAAGGATGGTCAAGAGGAGAGGATGATTCAAACACTCGAAGACATGTTGAGAGAATGCATAATTGACTTCAAGGGTAGTTTGCCTCTTATCAAGTTTTCATATAATAATAGTTATCATTCAGCATCTAGATGGCTCCATTTGAGTCTTTCTATAGGCGGAGATATAGATCACCTATTTGCTGGTTTGAGGTCGGTGAAGCTGCGATGATAGGAGTAGATTCGATTCATAAGGATATGGAAAAGGTTCAGTTGATAAGGGACAGGTTGAAAACTACTCAGAGTCGCCAAAAGTCCTATGCCGATGTGAGAAGGGAATTAGAATTTGATGTTAACGATTGGGTATTTATAAAGGTGTCTCCCATGAAGGGAGTGATGAGGTTCGGAAAGAAGGGGAAACTTAGTCCTCGCTATGTCGGCCCGTACAGGATAGTGAGACGTGTTGGCAAGGTGGCCTATGAATTGGAGTTGCCCTCAGAATTACCTTCTGTGCATCCTACATTCCATGTATCACTCTTAAAGAAGTGTTTGGGTGATCCAGGTCTAGTTGTCCCAGTGGGCAGTGTTGCTGTGAAAGACAGCCTTAGTTATGAGGAGGTTCCAGTAGAAATACTGGATCATCAGGTTCAAAGGATAAGGAATAAGGAAGTAGCTTCAGTTAAAGTGTTATGGAGGAATCAGCATATTGAGGGAGCTACATGGGAAGCCGAAGCGGATATGATGGCTAGATACCCCATTTCTTCTCTACCGGCTCAGTTTCAGCTTCAGGTATCAAGTTTAACCTAAAACTCTATTTAGTTTTCATGGTCAGTTCATGTGTCCAAGTTTCTTTTATACATGTGGATGTATGTATGATTCGTGAATTCAGTTCAGCTATGTAGTTTGAATTGGAGATAGTCATTCCGTCAGTTTTTGGCTTAAATGATCAGTATTTGAATATGATGATTGCATTTCTCTACTTTTTTGTATGTCTCAAATGTTCCCAAGGAGGAGATATTATTATACCCCAAAAACCCAAAGATCAGAGCCGAGAGTTTAAATGGAGATGAATCCAAAATTTTGGAAGTTGACTCCCCACGTATATGACCATGAGTCGTGGTCAGGCCCCACGACTCGTTAGGTCAGTCGTGAGTAGTGGTGGGTGAGAAAAGTGAAGGAAGGAGGCAGTGCGCCTAACAGAAGGACCCCATAAGTCATGGTCAGTCAGCATGATTCGTGGGATGAGTCGTGGTCAGTTGATGGAGGTTATTTGAAAATCATAGGTGGTGTACTTGATGAGTGGTGACCACGAGTTGTGGTTACCAGTAACAAATCATTAAGTCTCCCATTACAAGCCCCAGAAGATTGCTAGACAGTGTACTGGACAGACGAGTCCACAAGTCGTGGCCCATGATGATGAGTCGTTAGGTCCCTCGCGGGGACCAAGTGGCAGTTATTTTCTTCAAATATAGTATGGGCTTTTTCGTAATTTTTAAGATCCTAAGCCCTAAACTACGTCATTTTGAGTTATGAATAATGACTTTTAAAGGGGTATGTTCGTTTTAGGCCATTTTCATATTCATGCATGCAAGAATGATAGTCTAGAGAAGTGATCAAGGAAATCCTTCAAGGTTTTCTTCAATTTCTTTTGGGCTTTCAAGGGAGTGTAAGAAACATCCATTTATAGGTATTTAGGGTTATGAGTGGGTGTTTTCGTTCACATGTCTATTCTCTACTAATTCATGAAGTGTTGGTCAAAAATCTTATGGGGTTTTATCTTAAATCTTATGGAACTCTAATGATCTATCCATGGGTTATTACTTTTCATGTTTTACATCATATTTTATGAAACATGACTAGATTTTACAACAAATTCGATTATAAATTTATTGATTTTAATTCTTAATAAATTATGCCTAATTATGCATATTCTATGATGAATTGAGTTGTGATCTTTACCTCTATTATTGATATTCATAAACCCATCATGATTTATGAGCTATAATATGAATTTTCTCAAATACCCATTATGAATTTATGATTTACAAAGCCTATACATGAATTATAAGTATGCATGAATCTCATGATTTACTAATTATGTTTTCGGCCGACTCAAGGGCCTTACCCTCATGGCTAGTTTCACGTATTACAAACATGATTATGATTATCTTGATTTAACTAGCCCATGAATCTCATGCATATTATACTATGAGCACTATATATGTTTTGGGAGTAGTATTTAACACCGAGTAGGTTCGTGGCTCAGATTTTGCCCTGAATCTCAAAACTACGTGCCACCGTAGGACATGATGGGACCTCCCTTGAGACTGTCCCCTTTGCCCAAATGGGCCCTTTCATGTGTGATATCACACCCTTTATGGTTCTACCCTTGGCAAGGTACGAACACCCTTCCGACTAGGGATTATAGGTTGGGCTCCATGTGTGCTCATATGGGGTATGTCGGTTATAAGAATCTCCCATTGTTTCGCATGTTTTATGCATTATTATGTTATTTTAATTTGGCTGAAGTGATGATTTATAAAGTTTATATTATGATTATGGTACTGAATGGGTTACAAATGATTTTAAAAACCTTGAGCCTTATGTTATCATATGATAATTATGTTATGAGCTTGTTGTTCCATTCTTATGATCTCATATGAGTTTTATGTATTTATAAATGTCTGTTTTGCTTACCTTGCCTACTTAGTATATTTCACGTACTGACCGCATACTCTATATTGTATTGTTTCATGATAAAGGACCCAACTCTCAAACTCAGCCCCGTTCGTAGTCGGTATTCAGAGTTAGTATGTTACATTGGTTGTGAGTCCTCAACTCCCCAGGACTAGACTTAGTCAGAATTTCTCTATGTATTTTCAGTTTCAGCTTTGTTGAGTTAGTTGGGGGTCTTGTCCCATCAACTGTCATGTTTAGAGGCTTTTCAGACAAAGGATGTATTCAGCTTCAGATTGTATATTCTGTTGTTATGTTAATTTAGACTTCCTCTAAGCTTATCATGTTGATTCTTCTATTTTATTAGTCGAGTTAGATGTATGCTTATGCCATGGGTCGACTTGGAGTCTCTGGGGGCTCCTTGTTCTGTGTTGCAAATCGGGCCTCCGTTTGGGTTGTGACAAACTTGCTCTGATAGAACTGCCTGTGTATGTCGTACTTTTGATATCTGGTTTTTTGGAAGGAATGAGGGAGAGGGTCGGCTACACCTCTAAAATCCCTCCTGAAAACACCCTAAACGACATATTTTAGAAGTTAAAAAGGTGGCAAGTTAATAAAATTCCCCTGAAAGAAAATATGGAAAACTGCCCGACAGAGACCAATGGGTCACACAACGAGTCACTGGTTTATACCACAACTCGTTGGGACCAATCATTGGTCCTGGGCCAAAATTTTATGCTCATTGGAAATAGACCACAGAAGGGAACCATGACTTGTTGGATGGACCAACGGGTTGTTGGTTCCTCTCATGGTCACTGATAGGAAAGCTTGGTCCCTCTGCTAACGGACGACACAATGACTCATTGGTAGAACCTATGGGTTGTTTTGTCAACTCGTGGTCACCACTACCTTAACCTGAAGGGTTGCTGGTTCAGGCAATGGGTGGCAACAATGACTTGTTGGTATGAACAACGAGTCGTTAGTCCCACTTATTGGTTCAAGGGAAGGTCTGGTAGGTTTTTGGACTTGGGATACAATGAACTATAGGACGACTCGTTATTCCTTCCAACGGGTCATCTATGTCTCATTGGTCCCCCATAGAAAATCTGCAAGGCTAACAACGATTTAGACAATGGTCCATTAAAGGTGATACCGACTCATTGTCTGGGTCATTTTGTGTCAAAATTTTTTTGGTGCTTTCTGATTTTTCATGCAAAGTCTGAGTTTGGTCTACAAAAATTTTAGGGTATTACAGTATCTCCTCCTTGGGATCATTTGTCCTCAAATGAAGGCTAAAACTACTGGAAAACTGAGAAAAGAGCTGTAATTCCTAATCTGAAGCTATAAACTGATTTATGAAGGAGTGAGTGACTCTGAACTAGAACAGGCATACTAACTGAGTTGATGCCACTAAGATGCATACTGAAAATATGAATAGAGCTAATGAGTAAGGAAATAAATAGGGTACTATGGAGGAATTTAATACCTGATGCTGAAACTGAAATGGAAGAGAATAAATGGGGATAGTTAGCCATCATGTCCGCTTCTGCTTCTCATGTGGCCCCCTCAACTAGCTGGTTCCTCCACATGACTTTTACTGAATCAACCTCCTTGTTTCTTAGCTTATGAACCTGATGGTCTAGGATCTGAACTGGGACTTCTTCGTAAGACTATCCTTCACTCCACACTGTCTAGTGGCACAACTGAGGTTGGATCACTGATGCACTTCGTCAACAGTGACACATGGAAGACTGGGTGCACAGATGCTAACTTCGAAGGTAATTCTAGCTCATAGGCCACATTGCCAGTTCACCTTAGAATCCTGTAGGATCCTACATACCTCAGACTAAGTTTCCTTTTCTTTCCAAACCTCATCACCCCTTTCATGGGTGAACTTTTCAGATAAACCCTATCATCTACAGTAAAATTCTAACTCTCTCCTCCTCACATCAGCATATGATTTCTATCGGCTCAGAGCAGTTTTCAACCATTCTCTAATAAGTTGCACTTTCTGCATAGCTTCATGAATTGTGTCTGGTCCTATCAAGGTAGCTTCGACAACTTCAAACCACCCTATAGGAGGCCTACACCTTCTACCATATAAGGCCTTAAACGGGGCCATCTGAATACTAGAATGGTAGCTGTTGTTGTATGCAATCTCAATGTGAGGTAGGTGATCATCCCAACTGCCCTTGAAGTCGATCATAAAAGCTCTCAGCATATCTTCTAAGGTTTGGACAGTCCGCTCTGCTTGTCCATCTGTCTGAGGGTGAAAAGCTGTGCTGAGTTTGACTTGAGTACCTAGTCCTTTTTGAAATGACTTCTAGAAATACGAGGTGAACTGGGTACCTCTATCTGAAATGATGGACAAGGGAACCCCATGAAGTCTGAATAACTCCTGGATTTACATCCTAGCATAATCTTCAGCTGAGTCTATAGTTTAAACTAGGAGGAAGTGTGCTAACTTGGTCATCTAATCGACTATCACACAAATTGAATCATGCTGCCGGCGAGTACAAGGTAGGCCTGTAATGGAGTCCATATTCACTTCTTCCCATTTCCACGTGGGTATGCTGATATCCTGAGTCATACCCCAGGTCTCTGATGCTCAACTTTAACCTGCTGGCAGTTCAGACACTTAGCCACAAATTCTGCAATATCCCTTTTCATGTCGTTCCACCAATAGATTTCCCGTAGGTCACTGTACATCTTAGTGGCACCTGGGTGGATAGAATATCTGGAGCTGTGTGCTTCTTCCAGTATTCTCTGTCTCAAGTCATCTACATCCGGAACACATAGTCTACCCTTGTAATGAAGCACACCAGCTCCCCCTTTGGAGAAAGCCTCCACTTCTTTTCTTAGAACTACTTCTTTTAGCTTAAGCAGTATGGGATCTTCATCCTACTTTGAGTTAACCTCAACAACTAATGAGGATTCTGACCCACTTTGTTGTACTACTCCGCCCTCAGCTGAATCCACCAACTGCACTCCCAATTGAGCTAACCTGTGAATATCCTTTGCCGGTTCTTTTCTACCCTCTTCAACATGAGCAACACTCCCCATGGACATCTTGCTTAGGTCATCAACCACGACATTGGCCTTGCCAGGGTGATATAGCATGCTCATGTCATAATCCTTCAGTAACTCCAACCACCTTCTCTAAAGAAGGTTCAAATCCTTCCGACTAAACACGTACCGAAGACTCTAGTGGTCGGTAAAAACATCCACATAAACCCATAAAGGTAATGTCACCATATTTTCAAAGCAAACTCCACTGTTGCCAATTCCAGATCATGAGTCGGATAGTTCTTCTCATGAACCTTAAGCTACCTGGAGGCATAAGCTATCACCTTACCCCACTGCATCAGAATGCACTCGAGGCCAACACTAGAAGCATCACAATAGATTACAAACCCATATGTTCCTTCTGGTAAGCTCAAAATTGGAGTTGTAGTAAGTCGAGTCTTCATCTCTTGGAAACTCTTCTCATATGCATCTGGCTAAATAAATTTTACCTTTTTCTGAGTTAGCTTAGTTAGAGGAGATGCAATAGAAGAAAACCCTTTTACAAACCTTCGATAATAATTGGCTAGACCCAGGAAATTCCCGATATCTGTTGGAGAAGTGGGTCTTGGCCAGTCTTTCACCACTGCTATCTTCTGAGGATCTACTTGAATACCCTCACCTGAGACCACATGATCGAGGAAAGCTACAGAATTCAGCCATAATTCACATTTGCTGAATATAGCAAACAACTGGCAGTCTCTGAGAATTTGCAACACTATCCTCAGATGGTTAGCATGCTCCTCCTCATTTATGGAGTATACCAAAATGTCATCTATGAAAACAATAAAGAACATGTCTAGATACTGTTTGAATACCTTATTCATCAGGTCTATGAAAGCTACTGGGGCATTAGTTAGTATGAAGGACATAACAATAAATTCATAGTTACCATACTGAGTCCTTAAGGTTGTTTTCGATATATCATATTCCCTAACTCTAAGTTGATGATATCCCGACTTGAGATCTACCTTGGAAAAATAATTAGCTCCTTGAAGCTGATCGAAAAAGTCATAAATCCTGGGTAGGGGATACCTATTCTTAACTGTAACTTTGTTTAGTTGACGGTAGTCGATACACATTCTGAGATTATCGTCTTTCTTTCGCACGAACAACACTGGAGCACCCCATGGAGAGATGTTGGGCCTGATGAAACTCTTATCAAGAAGGTCCTTCAGTTGTTCCTTCAACTCCTTAAGCTCAACTAGAGCCATTATGTAAGGAGGAATAGAGATGGACTGAGTGTTTGGAAGAAGTTCTATGACAAAGTCTATTTCTCGCTCAGGAGGGACTTTAGGAATATCTTCGGAAAACACATCAGGAATTCGCTGACCACTGAAACTGACTGAATAGTTGGGGTATCGGAGCTAGAATCTCTGACCTGAACTTGGTGATAGATGCATCCTTTTAAAATGAGCTTCCTTGCCTTAAGGTAGGAAATAAACCGACCCTTAGGCACTGAAATATTGCCCATCCATTCTAAGACTATCTCACTAAGAAACTGAAACCTGACGACTCTAGTTCTACAATTGATTGAAGCATAATCAGAATGTAACCAATCCATGCTAAGAATGAGATCGAAATCGACCATGTCTAGCTCTACCAGATCAACTGGAATTACTTTACTCAACATTGAGACTAGGCAGTTTCTATATGCCCGGCTGGCTCTAGCTAACTCACCAACTGGGGTATAGACTAAGAATAGTTCTGAGAGGACTTCCGGACTGATTTCAAACTGAACAGCTACATAAGGAGTCACGAATGATAGTGTGTCTCCTGAATCTAGTAGGGCATATACATCTAGATGGAAAAGACGTAACATACTCGTGACCATATCAGGTGAGCTCTCCTGTTCCTGATGAGAGGGCAAAGCATAAATATGGTTTTGGCGCTGACTGCCATCTATAGCTAAAGTAGTACCTTGATGATTTGGACAGCCTGCTGGGGCTGCTGAAATGGTAGACTATGTTTTCCCCCACCTTGCTGACAGACACTCCTTTAACCTGTGACCTAACTGTCCACATCCAAAGAAACCCTCTATGCCCATACGACATTCACCCGGATGGTTCTTTCCACACGTAGGACAAGCTGGGTAACGGTTGCTGGCATTGTAACTCTGGTACTGAGAGCTAGATGCTCCACCCTTCTAATCCTTGTGGGGCCGGAAAGTAGGGGCGTTGGTTGATATGGGTGTTGGAGGCCTCTGTTGTTGCTGTTGTGGGCGACTACTGCCGCCAGACCTCCTCTGGCCATAATCCGACTGACCTATTCTAGCCCGCTTGTTCTCCCACTCAATATCCTTCAACGTCTCTGCCTAAATCTGCTTAGCATGAATGATGAGGGTGGGGAGATCAATGTCCTTGATGAGCATCACGCTTCTGCACTCCTTAAGTACTAAGTCTGACACTCCATTGAAAAATTTGAGCATGCGAGCATACTATCAATAGAGAATACCTTGACAACCGAGTGAACTCCAATACATACTCCTCCACAGTTCTATTACCCTGCCTTAAATTCATGAATTTAGAGACCTTGGCTTCCCTTAATTCCTGAGGAAAAAATCTATCCAGAATTGCAGTCGTGAACTCATCCCACTCTACTGACCCTGCTTCTGCTGGCCTCCCTTCCTTCCACTGATGGTACCAAATCTGAGCCACCCCTTTCAACTAGTAGGTAGCTAGACGACACTCTCCATGGAACTAACACCCATAATCCCAATGATCTTCCGCACCTCATCCACAAACTCTTGCAGGTCCTCCCCCACCTTGGATCCATGAAAAGTTGGAGGGTTCATTTGTGTGAAGTCCCTGACCCTAGAAGTCCCTAATCCTAGCAGCTACTGCAGACCCGTTTACATTCACTAGAACCACCTACTGGTTCACTTGGTTGGCCACCGTTTTCACCAACAATTGGATCACCGCTCGAAATTCTGCCGAGGACACTTGATCATCGTGAGGGGCTGCTGGAGCTGGTGGGGCAGGTCGATTAGCATTGCCAGCCCTTCTTCCATTTCCTTGTTTTGGTGGCATATTTTTTTTCACTAAGACGAATAGAGCACGAGTTAGGAGGACATTTTGGGATTTAACTTCAATGCACGAAAAGGAGTATGAACAAAAGGGACTTTTACTAATAACTCTTGTAGGCTCCCCGTCATAAGTGTGGCGCACTTCACATCCATGCAAAGGACTATACTTGACGCTGCTTTTGGACATCCTAAGATACTCTAAACCTAGTGCTATGATACCTAGTTTGCCATGACCCGAGTCTGCACCCTAGACGAGACACGGTACTTGGTACCGCAAGTGACCTCAAGCTAACCCATGGTCTATCATTACACTGGTAAACTAAGTAAGCATATGCAGAAGCTGGGCAAAAATAAATATCCAAATAAAACTGTTTTGGAAATAGTAAACATAACTATACTAACTACTGAACATCGGTGTCTGAAAGCCAACTACTAACTGATGAGTTGCTGGGACAAGCACCCAGCTAACTCTAAAATCTTTCTAGAAAAGAACTAACTGATAAGTAAATATCATCCTCGGAGGATGAGGACTCACCAAAAGGACTGCTGCTGCTGAAATCGTTGTAGGGAACTATTGATGATGCTGAGACAGAGAACCTTCGCCTGTATTATTATACGATACAACATAGAAAGTATCCATCAGTACTGTGAACGTACTTAGTAACTGAGATATACAATAAGCATGGAAAATAAATAGCTGAACTAAAATAACACGATATGACCAACTAATACTGAATACTGATAAAAGCTGAGGTATAACTATAATATGGCCAATATTGACCCTGACTGACGGTCATAAACATGTCTTCAAACTAAGTGACTGAACTGGGTTAAACTGAACTAAAACTGAACTAAAAAGAATTGTAACTGAGCTGAACTGTACTGACTAGTGGGGAAGTCTAACCACATGAGCTAAACATGGAGTCCGATGTATACACACCTATCAGAGAAAGCCCACTCTACCTTACTAGGGTATCATGGCTGAGCTAGGTGATCATAAGTCTGGGGCCCGATGGGCTAATAACCTATGGTGGCAACGTAGTTCTAGGGACTTAGATACGTTGGAACCCCAGTCTGCTCGGTGCTAACTACTACTCTCACTGGATAGTCCTAACTTAACTACTAAGCTGACAACTCGAATCTGGGTCCTGGACTAAGTCAAGAATACTTATGTAGAAGTAACCTAAGAGTCTATAGGACCGGATAACTGAAAATTGGTGTTCTAAGACTGGTCAAAGCTGCTTATCTAGAAGCGTCGTAACCTTCTAAAAAATTAACTGTTAACTGAAACTAGGGAGTATTACTGAACTGAACTCCTCAAAGAACTAACTATCGTCAAACTGATCAACTGACTTACTATAATTTACTAAAAAAGGCTAATTGTTAACTGAGACTGAACTACCATTCAAACTGACTATGAATCCACAAAATGGTAATAACATGAAAATTCAAGAACTAATAGAGTCAAGCAGTATTTGTATCTAGAAAATTATGCAAGACCTAGTTTACTATATTCGCGGAACTAGGGCTAAATAATATTTAATGAAGAGAATAACAACATGCATGATAAATGATGAAAACATTGCAAGAGTTCATAAGGATTTCAAATTCAAAAGAATATTCATAATCTTACCTAAACTAACCTTATTTTTGATATTCAAGCTAAGAATGACAAGCGATTATAGAAAGATTTTGGGGCACAAGGCAAGAACAATTTTCTTGTTGAATTCCCACATACTTGGAGTCGAATTCCCTAGGAAGAACTCGGAGAATCTGAGAGGAAAACTTGAAAGCCCTAGCTTGCTCTGAGAGAACTGCCTGCATATATCGTACTTCTGATATCTAGTTCTTTGGAAGGAATGAGGGAGAGGGTCGACTATACCTCTAAAATCCCTCCTTAAAACACCCTAAATGGCATAGTTTACAAGTTTAAAAGGTGGAAAGTTAATAAAATGCTCCTGAAAGAAAATTTGGAAAACTGCCAACAGGGCCAACGGGTCGCACAACGAGTCATTGGTTGATACCACGACTTGTTGGGACCAGTTGTTGGTCCTGGGCCAAAATTTTATGCTCACTAGAAATAGAACATTCAATCCGAAGTTCTTAATTATTTTGACTGGATGAGTCCTAGCGACAGAATAATTAAGTCATAATTCATTGGTTGATTGTATAATTAACCATTTTTTTTTGGTACGAGGAACTTATCATGAATCCACTAATTTCTGCCGCTTTCGTTATTGCTGTTGGATTGGCCGTAGGGATTGATTCTATTGGACCTGGAGTTGGTCAAGGGACTGCTGCGGGTCAAGCTATAGAGGGTATCGCGAGACATCCTGAGGAAGAGGGAAAAATACGAGGAACGCTATTGCTTAGTCTAGCTTTTATGGAAGTTTTAACAATTTATGGACTGATTGTAGCATTAGCAATTTTATTTGCAAATCCTTTTGTTTAATCTTATCTTAGAAATATGAAAAATGTATTTGTTTTTCATATTTTATTGCCTTCGACTTGTCGTTTACTTTTTCAAATTCTATCAAGATTTCCCTCCTCCAATTCTTTATTCTTTGAGAAAAGAACCTACGAGAAGGGCTGATTTGCGGATGAGGAATTAGCATATTGACTCACTTTCATCCTTCCCATTAATAGACCAAGGGAAACTCTTTTTAGTAAGTGTTAGTGTTCCAGTAACAAATCAAAGGGCTAGTTCGTAATATATAACTAACTTGAATATTTTTTATTTTTTTACTCAATTTCATAAAAAAATAAAAGAATAAATAAAAAGAGGGGCGAAGTGCTACAAAAAGAACTCTGTTCGATTTTTTAGTCTATCTATAAGAGGAGATCATATGAAAAACGTAACCAATTCTTTCATTTCTTTGGGCCACTGGCCATCTGCTGGGAGTTTCGGGTTTAATACTGATATTTTAGCAACAAATCCAGTAAATCTAAGTGTAGTGCTTGGTGTATTGATTTTTTTTGAAAAGGGAGTGTGTGTGAGTTGTTCATTTCAAGAATAGGCTGGGCCAACCAGCTGTACCCTTTTACGTTATAAGTAGGAAAGAGAGGTGCATGATCTCGCGAATTACTTCTGTATAAATTAAGAAATTATATGTAAGAACCATAGCATTTCGCGATTCATTGGTAAATTGATTTTGATTCTCTATTAACCAATAATGTGGAACTATTGACAGGGTTAAAAAAACTGTTTAAAGTTGAGACGCAGCATGGTACTCTTTCTACCACTATGTTAATATAGAGGTGGCTTCAAAATAATATTTTATCGATATAGGATAATCATATTGATAAAATAATTTGAACTGCTTATTGTAAATTGCAAAAGAAGGTATTTTACCCCCTTTATCTAATGCTGAATTGACGACCTATTCTAAGTAAGAAGAGCTTTTTGGATTTGAAAAAAAAAAGAAACAACTTTGCTGACAATTACATATTTTTTATTATTTCAGAAGAGTCCTCCGAATAGTTTGGTCTTACATTAGTTTAAAGAACTTTTTGGAATATGAAAAAAGAAGAGAAGATAGGTTCATTACATTCATAAAAAAAGATATGAGAATTTACCTTAAGTAATTAAGTAATTGAGTGTGAGAGCCAAATGAATCAAAAGATTCATGTTTGGTTCAGGAAGGGATTATGGAATTTTGTAAAGGAATGGAAAAATAATATACTTTCATTAAGTGATTTAGTAGATAATCAAAAACAGAGGATCTTGAATACTATTCGAAATTCAGAAGAACTACGTGGAGGGGCTATTGAACAACTCAAAAAAGCTCATTCTCTCTTACAGAAAGTAGAAACTGAAGCCGAGTAGTTTCGAATGAATGGATACTCCGAGATAGAATGAGAAAAATTGAATTTTATTAATTCAACTTATAAGACTTTGGAACAATTAGAAAATTACAAAAACGAAAAGATTCAGTTTGAACAGCTAAGGGCGATTAATCAAGTCTGGCAACGGGTTTTCCAACAAGCCTTACGAGGAGCTCTAGAAACTCTGAATAGTTGTTTGAACAATGAGTTACATTTACGTTCCATTAGTGCCAACCATGACTTGTTGGATGGACCAATGGGTCATTGGTTCCTCTCGTGGTCACTGACAGGAAAGCTTGGTCTCTCTGCTAACGGACAACACAACGACTCATTGGTAGAACCAATGGGTCATTGTGTTGGCTTGTGGTCACCAATTCCTTGACCTGAATGGTTGCTGGTTTGGGCAACGGGTGGAAACAACGACTCGTTGGTATAAACCACGAGTTATTAGTCCCACTCGTTGGTTAGGGAAGGTCTAGCAGGTTTCTAGACTTGGGATACAATGAATGATAGGATGAATCATTACTTCTTCCAATGGGTCATCCTATGTCTCGCTAGTCCATGATAGGAAATTGGCAGGACTGACAACGACTTAGACAATGGTCCATTATAGGTGACAATGACTCATTGTCTAGGTTGTTCTGTGACAAAATTTTCTGGTGCTTTCTGATTTTTCATGCAAAGTTTGAGTTTAGTCTAGGAAAGTTTTGGGGTATTACAAGAAGTTGTGAAGAATTGGCCCATACCAGGTAGTCCTTCAGATATCAAGAGTTTCTTGGGGTTGGATACTACAAGAGGTATGTTCAAGGGTTTTCATCCGTTGCAGCACCATTGATAAGTTGACCCAGAAGAATGTGAAGTTTCAATGGTCGGAGGCCTGTGAGAAGAGCTTCCAAGAGTTGAAGACTCGACTCACCTCAACACCATTGTTGACTCTACTTGAGGGTACCGATGGATTTGTGCTATATTGTGACGCCTCAAGGATCGTCCTTAGTTGTGTATTGATGAAGCACGGTAAGGTTATAGCTTTTATTTCTAGGAAACTTAAGGCACGACCTCTAATTGGCAGCAGTAGTATTTTCCTTGAAGATTTGGAGACACTATCTGTACGAAGTCTATGTGGATGTGTTTATGAACCACAAAAGCCTACAGTACATGTTTACCCAGTAGGATCTAAACTTGCGACAAAGAAGGTGGTTGGAGCTTCTTAAAGATTATGATATGAGTGTCCTTTACCATCCAGGAAAGGTTAATTTGGTGGAAAACACCCTTAGAAGACTTTCTATGGAGAGTGTGTCTCATGTAGATGAAGGGAGGAAAGAGTTGGTGAAGGATGTGCATCGGCTAGCATGAGTAGGAGTTTTCCTTGTTGACTCGGCAGATAGTGGTGTCCTTGTTTAGGATAGATTTGAATCTTCTTTGGTGGTTTAAGTCAAGGCTAGGCAAGACGAGGATCCAGTTCTAGTAAAGTTGAAGGAAGCGGTTCAGAATCAGAAGTTTGAGGTCTTCTCTTAAGGGGGAGATGGTGTACTCTAATATTAGGGTCGTTTCTATGTTCCAAATGTGGATGATTTGAGAGATTGAATGTTGCATAAGGCTCATGGTTCTTGATATTCTATACATCCAGGTGCCACCAAGATGTACCGTGACCTACGGGAAGTTTATTGGCGGTATGGCATGAAAAAGGACATAGCAGAGTTTATGGCTAAGTACCCGCATTGTCAACAAGTGAAAGCGGTGCATCAAATACCTAGAGGTGTGCTTCAAGAAATTAGTATCCCTATATGAAAGTGGGAGGAAATCAATATGAACTTCATTACAGGGTTGCCTCATACTCTTCAATAGTATGACTCTATTTGGGTGGTTGTAGATAAGTTGACTAAGGAAACTTACTTTCTACCTATCAAAACTACTGATTCAGTGGAGGATTATGCTAATTTGTATATTCAGGAGTTAGTTCGGTTGCATGGAGTTCCCTTGTCTATCATATCAGATAGAGGTACTCAGTTTACCTTCCAATTTTGGAAATTATTTCAGAAGGGACTCGGTACTCAGGTCAAGCTTAGCATAGCTTTTCACCCGCAAACTGATGGTCAGGATAAGCATACCATTCAAACTCTTGAGAATATGTTGAAAGCACGTGTGATAGATTTCAAAGGTAGTTGGGATGATCATTTACCCTCGTTGAGTTTGCATATAACAATAGCTACCATTTTAGCATTCAAATGACTCTATTTGAGGCTTTCTAGCAAAGGTGTAGATTGTCTATTGGTTGGTTTGAAGTTGATGAAGCCACGTTGATAGGGCCAGATTTGGTTCATGAGGCTATTGAGAAAGTCCAGCTTATAAGTGAAAAGTTGAAAATAGCTCAGAGTCTTCAAAAGTCCTATGTGGATGTGAGGAGGAGAGAAGTTGAGTTTGAAGTTGATGATTGGGTGTTTCCAAAAATATCTTCCATGAAGGGAGTGATGAGATTCAAAAAGAAGAGAAAGCTTAGTCACCAATATGTTGGCCCGTACAGGATTGTGAGACGTGTTGGTAAAGTTGCCTATGAGTTGGAGTTTCCCTCAGAATTAGCTTCAGTACATCCAATTTTCCATGTATCACTTTTGAAGAAGTGCATGGGTGACCCAGCTTTGGTCGTTCCGGTAGAGAGCATGGGTGTGAGGGCAGCCTTAGTTATAAAGAAGTCCCAGTTGAGATCCTTGATCGTTAGGTTTGAAAGCTAAGAAAAAAAGAGGTAGCCTCAATAATGGTTTTGTGGAGAAATCAGCATGTTGAGGGAGCTACGTAGAAAGCTGAAGTAGATATGATGTCTAAATACTCGCATCTTTTCCCTTCTGACCCAATACCAGCTTGAGGTATCAGTTTCCTCCTTAGTACTCTATTCAGTTTTGTGTTCAGTTTATATATACCAGTTTCTTTCATGTTAGTTCATGTATGTGTGATTTATGAATTCAGTTTAGTCATGTATTTCAGTCACTCCGTCAGTTCTTAGCTTCAGATATTCAGTATTTGGGATGGAGATCTTTTCCCCAGTATTCCGTATATTTACCCCACATTCAAGGATGAATGTTTCCAGGGAGAGATATTGTAATATCTCAGAAGTGCCTAAGACTAGACTCGAGAGTTGAAAGGATGTGCAGCAGAAAAGTTGGGAAATTATATCGGGACGACCCGTTGTACGAGTCATAGGAAGCTCCCATGGACCATGGGTTCCTGTCGTGGTGAGAATATTGGTCGACAGGTCCAGGACCAATGAATGATGGAATGGCTCATTGGTAAGTGTAATGGGTCATGGAAAGAGATCGTTGTTGGAGTTGTTTTGTCAAGGTGACTGACACGAGTCGTGGTACGACTCATTGTAGGGAACAACAATTCGTGGTATGATCCCGTTAGGAAGACTTCTAGAAGGTAAGTAGTTGCCGGCAGTGGTGACAATGGGTAGAAGTGAAGAGTCATTGGAACATGTAACGACTTGTCCTATCCAGTCGTGGTTGCAGACCTGAGTCTGGAAAATTGAGCTAAGTAACGACTTGTTGGACCTAAGGACGACCTGTTGGATGAGTCGTTACCCCTGACAGTATGCATTTTCCTGCGATGTTAGTTAGGGTAAATTTGTGATTTCTAAGATCCTAAGCCCTAAACTACATCATTTTAAAATCAGTTAGGAGGTTTTTAAGAGTGCCTATCCTAAACCTTCCCATTCCATGCATGCAAGATTAAGGAGTTCATTGGAGATCAAGCTGGATGATTCCTTAGGTTCTTCCTCAATTCACATGGGTTTTCAAGGGGGGTTGTGAAATCAAAGTACCCAGGTATGTAGAGTTTATGAATGGGAGTATTCCTTCACTCTCATTCCAAAATCCTCTTCTAAATACCCAGGTATATAGGGTTATGAATGGGAGTATTCCTTCACTCTCATGACCAAATCCTCTTCTAAATTCATGAAATTCAAGGTTGATGATTCCACGGGGTTCTAACCTAATTCGTGAAAATTCTCTATATATCTATAATGGGTCGATTGTATTCATGTTTCTAATGATCTTTTTATTCATTGGCATATTTTATAATGATTTCAATTACAAATTATGATTTCAAAGTTTTAGGAACAAGATGCCCAAATATGTAAGTTCATGAAGAGTTGAGATTATGATCTATGTTTTCAAGTATGATGAAATGTCTACGGTGAGAATATGATTTCGAATTACCCATGTATACATCCATGATTTTTTTCTATCAAGTATATTTCAAAGAATGTTCAAGTTTGGGCAAGCCCATATGATCAAGTATGTTTCATGATTTACTTCAATTTCATGATATTATCTTACCACATGGTTTTAGAGTCTAGACTCTGAATTTTCAGCTTGTGGTATGGTTTGAGCCAAGGCTACTCATGTTATGTTTTTAGATAATGTATGTACTATTATGATTCATCTTTGTCAAGATATGATGGTTCAACAATGCGGCAGCTCACCTTAATAACTGGATCAACTTTAGCGAACTTGTCAACTAATAGCTTTTTGTCACCAAAAAGTATCTGCATGGACATATAGTGTCATGACCCAAGTGGCTGTGATTGACACTGAACTAACTCCCCAGTAGGCAAAACATCATTTCCCAACTAATCCATCCAACTCATGGGATAAATAGTGAAAGTCCCATATAAATCAATATGAACCAAATTTATGCGAAAGTTAACCATTACAACCCTAAGAACTGAAAGTCATTGTACAGTGGACTCTAACTAAACAAGGACTAAGGGTAGTAAGATAGGAAAAATAGTAAATCAATTTCTATCCAAAATACATCAAATAAGGAAGGTCTGCGACAGCCTGGGTAGGAATTAGTTCACCCTCGGGTCGAACATCAACTGCCATGCTACAGATAAGGTCGAGAAGAACTTCTTGGATCAAAATTTGCACTCAATAAAAGAAATGCAGGAGTAGCATCAGTACAACCACTATATACTAGTAGGCACCATAGGCCTTCTCACTAGTTTAGTCCTCCTGTAGAAGTACTGGTCCGCGACAATGGTCTCACAATAGCGGTAATGGTGTCGTTGCAATAGTACTGCTAGGCAGTAGCTCGACTAACACTAACACCATAGTTTTTCATCAGCTCACCAAAATTATCCACTCATCAACATATTCATACACCAAGTCCAACCTTGTTAATCAACCAAACATGTAAATCTTTCAACAATCAATTCAGCAACTCCTCACAGGTTTTACAACTAGTAATTCCCAATAATCAATTCATAAAATCTTCACAAATTTACTATAAAATCAAAGTAAGATATTAACATGTACAACTAGTTATAAGAACATCGAAAATACACTAGTAGATAACTTTGCCCAATGAGGTTCTTATTTCTGAACCAACCTTGTCTCATATGAACCTCTCACCGGTATTGTACCGTTTGGAACGTATCTGTCACACATTTCTATCACATAACTATATACCTATGTACACATGCCAGAGGGTTTTATTTCTGTGTTTCCGGTCATGACCTGTAGGGGACTGTAGAAATCCATGTACTGTACCGGCGTGGTTTCCACCCCCACTTATCTACTTGTTCAAATGCTCCCTTGGACATGAACCACTCATATCATAATCCGTTTACCCGAATAATTCCCTTAGGCATGAGCCACTCATCTTAGGATAATAATATATTATCCACTTTCATTTTCTCATTCCATATACAATCAATCGGTTAATTTACATGAATTCTTCGTATCAATTTACATTCACCAGCATGATTCAACATATCACAACTCTGTTATCCATAAGACAATTAAGAGAAACACATTGATTATTGATGTTGGGAACATATTTATGCACATTTGTCATGTTTTTACCCATATTTGATCATGTTTTTAGTTCATAATCCTTATTTTATGCTTAAATTCATGTATATGTGTGTGTTTTATGCACTAAAAAATGATTTAAGTTGATTTGAGCAGCAAACTAGGAAAAATGGGCTCAAAATGATGCTATAAATGAAGATTTGAGGATTTGACGGGTTTGGTGCTATGGCTAGCGCCCTGCACAAAGTCTCAAACTTCAAAGAACAAAATCTTTATTTGGTGCTATGCGCGTTAGCCCTCAAACTTCAGATAATTTCACTTCAAAAATTTGGCGAGATGAGTGGCGCCCCATGCCAGAGGTGTCCAGACTTAGAGAAATTCGACGAACACTTTGGAGAGATGAAGCGGGTGACGCACCAGACCCTATCCAGAGCTGAAATTGCTGGAAATTTGATTAAGTATGTGGCGAGATAGGTCGGGTGGCGTGCTAGGGTCATTTCGAGGCAAAAAATGATGATTTTAAAGTCAAGTCTTGAAGGGCAGAAGCGTCATTTGAAGACTCGTCTATAAATAAATGTCTTAGGTCATTTGTTAAGCAGTTTTTGACTTCATGGAGCAGTCTTTACTCATTTTTGATTTTGTAGTTTGTTCATTGTCCGGTGATTTGCTATAGGGTTACAAACCGACACGCAAGTGCACGTGGTCAAACAAGTAATAAAGTGGCTAAGTAAGCCAAGTATCGAACCAAGGAGACTCTGGATAAGTAAAATTGCTCAAGTATACTATATTCTATCTTACTTCTATATATGCTGACAACAACGTAACCAAAAGTTAAATAATTTTTGTTTATAAATTAGATACTAAAACTATTAACAAATATCTACTTTGAATTGAAACTATAGATATGAGCATGCCAAGGTTAAGAACAGGTAATGAACTTGATTATCATCATAATTCGGTTATTCTTCTCTTCTAGTTGCTAGCCAAGAACATTAGCCAGGAGATTAAAACTCTCGTATTTAATATCACTTAAGAATCATAAACCATCCGTCTACATTTCTGTGATCAAATGCAATTTATGACCTAGCAATACAATTCCGGTTCCAAAATTGACTAATACGGCTTTCAAGTATATTTCTATCAGGAAAGCACATCAAAACCCAATTTTCCCAAATCAAGTTAAGAACAATACCCTATTAATTCACAACTTTCCAATTTCGTGCTCTCTCGAGTGAAATCGGACTTTTTAGATGTACATTAATGTCGGCCACACACTAATGCAGTAGAAACAAGAATTAATAGAACAACATAGAAGAAGAAGATGAAAAACCATACAATTTAATAATCAAAATTCATCACCATTGTTCATAACCTCAGCAAGGAAGAGAATTAGCCACTCATTTGTGGATTAATCATCCTAAAACAAGTGTTAATCATACAAACAATTGATTGAAAGAAGAAAGAAAGAGAGAAAAACCCTTAGCTTTTTCGTCCCTCAACTGCCTGTAACCCACGTCCTTGCTCCACCAAGTCTGAGTCTTTTAAAAATAAGCCTAAGTGTTCTATTTATACTATTGGGAATTTTTCCCGGAATAACAAGCAACGTGTCATGGAGGCCAACGCGGAGCACTGCCTCCGTGACACGGCGTGGACGCGGACCCTCACTGGAAATCTGGGGTCCGGGAATATAGCCTCAACGTGGCACGGCATGCAACGTGGAGGCTTGCCTCCGTGCCACGGAGCTGTCGCGAGGCTCCACTGGAATTTGACAATTAAATCGCCCTCCAGGCAGTGTGCCTCCGCGATGGTAGCGTGGCACGGCTCCATCGCAGAGCCCCTTTACATTGTGCAGTCCAATGTCTTTTCCGTGCTCGCATCCAAGTCCAACTCCGATATTGTTCCAACATGCATTTTAGATCCTCAAAATCATGTTTTACCTACAAAACAATGCTAATCATGTTGGTTAGTATAAATTCACATTTTATTACCAATTACATGAAAATGTATACACATTGCACAATAAACAAGACGAAAATGATACGTTTGAGTATCACTTGGGCATATAAATCTGCCCAAGATCATTCATGAAAGCTTGTAAGCCATTTGAAAGGAAGACAAAGTTCTACAACTAGGTTTTCTGTTCTTTATTTTATATTTTCGTATGGCGATGACTAAATATTTGTTTTTCCTCTTGTCTATGAGTGGCTAGACTCATATTCTAGGATTATGGCCATGGTGAATGGTTGATTATTTTAAAGAGTAGTTAAACTTGGTTTTGATTCTTCAATTATGGTTGTTTGTATTTATTTATGTTAATTTATTATTTATGAGCTTGATCACCTTGTAATTAATCCGTTCGATTTTGATTGAACTTGGGAATGGGGATCGAAAGGGTTAAAAATAAATACAGAATAGGAATTCAAAGTCCCTTGAACCCATTGGTGATAGGATATAATTTATTATTGAGGACAGGGATATACCCTTCAACCCCGTTTAGTTGAAATACAAGTAGGCATAACTGTCATTTCATTGTTCTCTTGCGACCATAGGAATATAGGCATTAGGGTTCATGAAATAGTTCTTGGATGCTAGGAATAGTGGCAAGAAATGGGATAGTAACTTGCAACTAACAACCGTAGGAAGAATCAAACTAGTTTAATTACGTCTCAAAAACTCAACTTGAAACCAACCAAGTGCCATTTCCCTAGTCTATCATCATTATTGAAATACAATCAAGATTGCATTTGTTTTAATTACTTTTATATTTGAAGTTTTAGTAGTTTTAATTTTCCAAACGAATATTCATTTTACTTATTTTGTTGATTAGTGAAATCAAAGTATAACCTTATAACGATTAAATTGACAAGTCCCTTGGGTATGATAACTGGACTTCAAAATCCTATATTACTTGATGACCACATGCACTTCTGCGACATCAAGTTTTTGGCGCAGTTTCTTGGGGCTTGAATATTTTTTGATCATTTGTAGGTTAGAATTTTGTTTCGCTAGTCTGTATTTTATGTTTTTTTTTGTTTTTATTGAAGTTCACAGGGTTGTTTGCCTTACTGTATGCCAAGCACAAGAAGTCAAGAATCACCTTTGGCTTCTCTTGATCCTTAAATAGAGAGAACCTTTCGAAGACTAGTCATGGAAAACATCGGGCAAGCATTAGGTGAAGAGAATGAGAGATTCCAGTGATGCATTTTTCTAGGCCTAATTTGGAGAACACATCTAAAAAGATCGTCGAACCGACCATCACTGGGAACTTTGAGCTAAAGGAAGGGACCGTGCGGTTGGTCTAAAACACTTGCCAATTTTAGGGCAAGCCACACGAGGATCTCCATAGGCATCTGATGACATTTGTAGAGCTGAGTAAGAACTTCACCACTAGAATGTGTCAGATGAATATGTCAAGTTGACTCTTTTCCGTCTCACTAATTGGAGAAGCCAAGGGGTGGCTTTAGAATGAGCTTGTAGGATCCATCACCACTTGGGAAATCCTCTCTAGTAAGTTCCTCAACCAATTTTTCTCTTCTAGAAGAAGTAAAGAACTGAGGGGAAAGATCCCTGGATTTGTAAAACAAGATGGAGAAACGCTAGCTCAAGCATGGGAACATTACAAGGGTTACTGCAGGGACTTCCCACACCACATGAAACCTAAGGAGATAATTGGGTACAGCTTCATTGAGGGTATGAAGCCTGAGTCGAAGATACTCCTTGACGCTACTGCATAGGGACAGATTTTGTCCAAAAGTTATGATGAAATTGAGGCTTTCTTGAACCTCATGTCCACGGGAGTCAGGATTATAATGACTCAGGAAGAGGATTTGCAGTAGCAAAGGTGCAGGGAAAGTTTGAGGTGGATAGTGCAGCAACAATCAGCATAGACATTAGCTAATTGGTGAATGTGATCAATAAGTTGGTGACCACACCAACAGGAGGCCAAGTGCAGCAGGTACTAACCCCACCACCATCATGTCAGGTGTATGGAGAATTCCATGCCTATTCAGGTTGTCCTTTTAATCTTGAGTCTGTATATTTTTTGGGACAACAAGGTCGTGGTAGAGGTTTTGTAGGTAATGGCTATAATTAGGGATACCAGAGTGTTGGCGAAGCTGGGGGGGGTCACCACGAGTCGTGGTGCCCCTCGTGGTGACCAACAGAGGGAATTTGATAGTGTATTTGATGAATTATGACCACGAGTCATGGTCACTGGGCACAACTCGTCCAGTCCCTCGTGGGGACTGGTAGTCAGCTTTTCTTTGTGAGTTTAGTAAGGGATTTTAATTCCTATGATCCTAAGACCTATACTATGTCTTTTTAAGAATATCTTTGATGAATTTAGAGGGGTTGAACGGTTTTCATCCCTCATTAATCACTTAGACTCTCAGAAGTACGTTTGGTAGAACTTAGGTCATTCCTCTCAAGCAGAAACTAGGGCAGTCAACTTCTCCTTAGATTCTCAAGGGTTTTTATTCGGATTTCTTCATCAGATATGTGGGAATTAAAGAAGGGAATAGTTCATCCCTTGTGTCCCCTAAAACCTTTTTTAATTTTCTCTATGAGTTCAGCCCTGTGGATTTGAAATGTAGAAAAATTGTCAAATTAATTTTGTTAAGATTTTAGTGGTATATTTCTCATGATTTTAACTGCTTATTATTCCCTATTTCTAGATATTTGTGAGACTTGTATCTTGTGGAATAACTTAGCCCAAGGTATCAATTCAGTAGAATGTAGGATCTTACGTGTTAGACTAGTTTCCTTGTATCTTGATTCTAATAGATTGAAATCCCCATATTATTAGTGTATGTGGAAATTCTAAGATATTTACATGTCTAGTCTCAGTCATACTATCAGTGTTGTCCAGAAATGTCAGCTGATCAGTTTGACCTTAGTTAATTCTTGAGGTGTTAGTGGTGCCTCCTAATTATTAATATTAGACTCAGTATCATATTTTAGTGGTTCTTTAGGCGATCATGACACTTCCAAATAAGTATCTCTGACCAGCCTTATAACCCCAGCTTCAGATTATAGTTTGTTCTTTAGACAATTACAAAACATTCAGATAAGCAGCTCTGACCAGTCTTAGAACACTAGTTACAAAACCGGTCCGATAAGACTCTCAGGGTACTTCTAGATAGGTAACCCTGACTTAGTCTTGGGCCCCAATTTTGAGCTATCAGCTTAGTAGTCAGTGTAGGACTATTCAGTGGGAGTAGAACTTAGCATCAAGCAGACTGGGGTTCCAGCGCATCTAGGTTCCCATAACTATGTTGCCACTATAGGTTACTTTTACTGGCCTCATGGCCCCAGACCTGTGATCACTCAGTTCATGCCTTTATACCCTGGCAAGGTATATTGTGTCCTACCGATGGGGTGTATACATCAGACTCCATGTCTAGATCACATGGTTATATGTTGGTTATAGACTCTCCCACTAATCAGTTCAGTTCAGTCTCATATTAGCTCAGTTCAAAACAGTTTCAGACTACTCAGTTCATATCAGTTTAGTACAGTATTTTAGATTAGTATCTCAGATTTAGGGCATGTCTTCAACCATCAGACATGGTCATTTTGATCATCTTAGTATATCACAGTTTATTCAGTTTCAATATTTCAGTTGGTCATTGCATATCTTTACAGTTCAGTCATTGTATTCTCCGTGTTATGGTTTCTCCTACTTACTTAGTACATTCAAAGTACTGACGCATACCTTTTATGTTGTATTATTTTTTGATACAGCTGTAGGTTCTCAATATTAGCACCGTTAGCGTATCTCACCCAGAAGTTTTCAGCTGCATCAGTGGTGAGTCCTTATCTTTTGAGGACGAGGATTATTTCTTTTTAGTTATATTTCCTTCAGTTAGATATAGAGTTAGATGGGGGCTTGTCCCATCAACTCATCAGATAGATGACTTTCAAACACAAATAGAGTTTCAGAATTTTTATCTTTATTTCCATTGTTTTAAAACTTTATGATTTAGTTCTTCTTCATAAATGTTTTATTTTATTTTTTAAAGATTCCGCTATGTTTCTACTTAGAATGCCAGTGCTATGATAGACCATAGGTTGACTTGGGGTTTCCTTTGACTCCAAGTACCGTGTCTCATCCAGGGTATAGACTCGGGCCGTGAAAAATTTAGTATCAGAGCACTAGGTTTAGAGTATCATAGGATGTACAGAAACCGCGTCGAGTAGAGTCCTTTTCGTGGGTGTGAAGCGCGCCACACTTATGACGGGGAGGCTACTAGACATTATTAGGAAAACTCCTTTTTGTTCATACTCTTTATTGTGCGTTGAAATTCAATTCAAAAAATGTTCTCCTAACTCGTTCCCTATTTCATTTCAGTGAAATCATGACTCCACGATGTGGTAATAGAAGAAGAGCTAGCAACGCTCACCGACCTGCCCCACTTGCTCCATCAGCCCCTCAGAAGGACCCAATGTCCTTCACAGAGTTCAAATCGGCCATCCAACTGCTCACACAGACTATCACGAACCAGGTGAACCAGCAGGTAGTTTCGGTCAATACTAATAGGTCCGTAGTAGCTGCCTGAGTTCAGAACTTCACCCGGATGAACCCTCCAGCTTTCCATGGATCAAAGGTGGGAGAGGACCCATAGGTGTTCATGGATGATATTAGAACGATTACACGAATTATGGGTGTTAGCTCCTTTGAGGCTGCCGACCTAGTTTCCTACCAACTAAAAAGGGTAGCCTAGATCTGGTATGAACAATTGAAGGAGGGGAGACCAGTGAGAGTAGAACTGGTGGAATGGAAGGAGCTCACTACTGCCTTCCTAGACAAATTCTTCCCCTGGGAGAGCTCAGGGAGGTTAAGGTGGCTGAATTCATGAACTTGAAATAGGGAAATCGGACGGTGGAAGAGTATGCACTCGAGTTCACAAGGCTACCTAAATATGCTCCAGATATGATAGTTGAGCCAAGGGCTCGCATGTCGAAGTTCACTAATGGAGTATCAAACTTGGTCCTCAAGGAGTGCAGGACTGCAATGCTCATAAAGGATATCAATCTCTCTAGCCTCATAATTCATGCCCAACATATTGAGGTAGAAAAATGAAAAAACTTGGAGCGGGAGAACAAACGGGAAAGAACTGGCCATTCAGATTATGGCCAATAGAGATCTAGCGGTAGTAGACGCCCACAACAACAACAACAGAAGGCTTTAGCACCCACTTCAGCCAGTGCCCATACTTTTTGATCCCGCAAGGATCGAAGGGGTGGAGCGTCTGTCTCACAGTCCCAAAGTCATAACGCCAGCAACCACTACAGCTACCCAGCTGCCCTAAGTGTGGCAAGAACCATCCAGGAGAATGCCTTCAGGGCTGAGAGGGTTGTTTTGGGTGTGGATAAGTTGGTCATCAGCTCAAGGAATGCCCATCAGCAGGGCAGGAGAGATCATAATCCACCACTTCAGTTGCTCCAGCAGGCCGACTAGCTCAATAGGCCAACCTTTAGGTACGGATGGCGGCTAGCACCAAAACTATTTTTATGCTTTGTCATCTCGTCAAGATCAAGAGATCTCACCTGATGTAGTCATGGGTATGTTACGCCTTTTTCATCTAGACGTGTATGCCCTACTAGATCCTGGAGCCATAGTTTCATTTGTGACTTCATATGTAGCTGTCTAGTTTGATATCATTGCAAACGTCCTCTCAGAACCATTCTCAGTCTCCACCCCAATTGACGAGTTAGTTAGAGCCAGCCGGGGGTATAGAAACTATCCAATCTCAATCTTGAATAAGGTCTTTCCAGCTAATCTTGTAGAGTTAGACATGGTTGAATTTGACCTCATTCTTGGCATGGATTGGTTACACTCTGGTTATGCCTCAATCGGCAACAGAACTAGAGTCGTTAGGTTTCAGTTCCTTAATGAGCCAGCTTTGGAGTGGACAGGCAGTAGTTCAGTGCTTGAGGGTCAGTTTATTTCCTACCTAAAGGATAGAAAGCTTCTTTCCAAAGGTTATCATCTAATTCGGGTCAAAGATTTCGGCTCTAAGACCCCAATTATCCAGTCAATTCCAGTTGTTAGCTAGTTCCCTAAAGTGTTTCTTGAAGATCTTCTCGGTGTCCCTCCTGCGAGGGAAATAGACTTCGGCATAGACCTTCTTCAATACACTCAGCCTATCTCCGTCCCTCCTTATAGAATGGCTCCAGCTAATCTTAAGGAGTTCAAGGCGCAGCTAAAGGACCTTCTTGCTAAAGGTGTTATCATACCCAGCATCTCTCCCTGGAATACTTCAACAATATTCGTGCGAAAGAAAGACGGTACCCTCAGAATGTGCATCGATTACCTTTAGTTGAACAAAGTAACAGTCAAGAATAGGTATCCCCTACCCAGGATTAATGACTTGTTCGATCAGCTTCAGGGAGCCAGTTGTTTCTCCGCGATAGATCTCAGGTCGGGGTATCATCAGCTATGAGCCAGAGAATGTGACATACCAAAAACAGCTTAAACTCGGTATGGTCACCTTGAGTTCGTGGTTATGTCCTTTAGACTCACTAATGCCCCTACAGTTTTCATGGACTTGATGAACAGAGTCTTCAAGTAGTATCTAGACATGTTTGTCATTATGTTCATTGATGACATTCGGGTATACTTCAAAAATGAGGAAGAACATGCATCACTTGAGGATAGTTCTTCAGACGCTTAGAGACCCCCAATTGTTTGCAAAATTTAGCAAATGCGAATTCTAGTTGAAGTCTGTGACTTTCCTTGGTCACGTGGTCTCGGGTAAGGGTATTCAGGTAGATCCTCAAAATATAGAAGCGGTGAAAGACTGTCCAAGACCTACTTCCCCAACCTATGTCAAAAGTTTCTTGGGTCTAGCCGGTTATTATCGACATTTTATGGAATGTTTTTCCTCTATTGCATCTCCTCTGATTAGGTTGACTCAGGAAAAGGTGAAATTTCAGTGGTCAGATGCATGTTAGAAGAGTTTCCAGGAGTTAAAAACTTAACTCACTACCGTTCTGGTGTTATCCTTGCTGGAAGGAACAGATGGGTTCGTGGTGTATTGTGACGCTTCCAGAGTTGGACTTGGTTGCATTCTGATGCAATGTAGGTGATATCTTACACATCTAGACATCTCAAGGTTCATGAGAAGAACTATCCGACTCATGACCTGGAGTTGGAAATGGTGGTGTTTGCATTGAAAATATGGAGGCACTACCTTACAGGGCTCACGTGGATGTATTCACCGATCACAAGAGCCTTCAATATATGTTCAGTCAGAAAGATCTAAATCTTCGTTAGAGAAAATTGTTGGAGCTACTAAAGGACTATGACATGAGTGTGCTGTATCACCTGGGAAAAGCCAATATGGTGGCTGATGCCCTAAGCAGGATGTATATAGGGAGCGTGGCTCATGTTGAAGAGGGCAAGAAGGAACTGGCAAAGGATATTCAAAGGTTAGCTCGATTTGGAGTGCAGTTGGTCGATACAGCTGAGGGCAGAGTAGTGGTACAGAGTGGGTCAGATTCCTCGTTGGTAGTTGAAGTAAAGTCAAGGCACGATGAAGATTCCATATTTCTTAAGCTGAAGGAGGCGGTTCTCAGAAAAGAAGTGGAGGCTTTCTTCCAAGGGGGAGATGGTGTACTCTGTTACTAGGGTAGACTGTGTGTACAAGATGTAGGTGATTTGAGATAGCAGATACTGGCTGAAGCACATAGTTCGAGATATTCCATCCACCCTAGTACTATAAAAATATACCGTGATTTATGGGATATGTACTAGTGGAACGACATGAAGAGAGACATCACAGAGTTTGTAGCTAAATGCCCAAATTGCCAGCAAGATAAGGTGGAACATCAGAGACTAGGAGGTATGACTCAGGATATCAGCATACCCACATGGAAGAGGGAAGAAATATATATGGGTTTTATTATGGGTCTACCTCAGACTCATCGGCAGCACGACACAATTTGGGTGATAGTAGACTGGATGACTAAGTCAACACAATTCCTCCTAATTAAAACATAGACTCAGTTGAGGATTATGCCACGATTTATATCCGGGAGTTGGTCAGACTTCATGGGGTGCCGTTGTCCATTATTTTATATAGAGGTACCCAGTTCACCTCGCAGTTTTGGAAGTCATTTCAAAAGGGACTTGGTACCCAAGTCAAGCTCAGCACAACTTTTCACCTACAGACAGATGGACAGGCTAAATGGACTATACAGACTATAGAAGATATGCTGAGAGCATGTGTGATCAATTTCAGAGGCAGTTGGGATGATCACCTACCTCTCATCGAGTTTGCATACGACAACAACTACCATACCAGTATCCAGATGGCCCCGTTTGAGGCATTGTATGGTAGGAGGTGTAGATCTCCTATCGGGTAGTTTAAGGTTGGTGAAGCTACTCTAATTATGCCAGACTCAGTTCATCAGGCTATGCAAAAGGTACAACCTATCAAAGAGAGGTCGAAAATAGCACAAAGCCATCAAAAATCTTATGCTAACGTGAGGAGAAGAGAATTAGAGTTCGTAGTGGTTGACTGGGTTTATCTAAAAATTTCACCTATTAAAGGGGTAATGAGATTTGAAAGAAAGGAAAACTAAGTCCAAGTTATGTGGGACCCTATAGAATTCTGAGGCAAATTGGCAATGTAGCGTATGAGCTGGAATTACCTTCAGAGTTATCATTTCTGCACCTAGTGTTCCATCTGTCACTATTGAAGAAGTGCATCGCTGATCCAACTTCAATGGTTCCATTAGATAGTGTGGGAGTGAAAGATAGCCTCTCTTATAAAGAGGTCCCAGTTCAGATCCTTGACCGTCAGGTTCGTAAGCTGAGAAACAAATAAGTAGCTTCAGTCAAAGTTTTGTAAGGAAGCAGCATATGGAGGGAGCTACGTGGGAAGACGAAGCAGATATGATGGCTAGATACCCACATTTATTCCCTTCCAGCTTAGTTTCAGTTTAAGGTATCAATTTTCTCCCTAAAACTTTATTCAGTTTCATGTTAAGTTCATGTGTCCCAGTTTCTTTCATGTCAATGTACGTATGTATGACTCATGAATTCAGTTTAGTCATGTAGTTCAATTCAAGGGTAGTCATTACGTTAGTTTTCAGCTTTCATGATCAGTATTTGAGTATAATTATTGAAATTCTCTATTTTTCTGTGTGTTTTTCAACACTCGAGGACGAATGTTCTCATGGGGGAGATATTCTAATGCCCCGAAAACCCTAAGATCAGGCCTGGGAGTTGAAATGGAGGAAATAGAATTTTCTGCACCAGGTCACAAAACAAGTTGTCCTGTGACCCATTGGGTAGGCCACGAGTCGTTAAGTGACTCGTGGTCGGGGTTGATTTAAGTTTTGGGGTAACCACGGACATGACGATGAGTCGTGATCAGCACCACAACTCGTTAATTCATTTGTGGTTAAAGGCAGTGAAGGATGAAGGGAGAACAAGAAGTGTACTTAACGGCTAGAGACAATGAGTCATGGTCTATGCCACAAATCGTTAGGTGACTCGTGGTCTAGAGGGGTCTGGAGATTGGAGAATTGAGCAGTGTTGGCGATAGATAGGTCACCATGAGTTTTTCGGTACACTAGGAGTCGTGGTGTCCCTCGTGGTGACCAACAAAGGGAATTTTGTAGTGTACTTGACGGATTGTGACCACGAGTCATGGTTACTAGGTATGACTCATCCAATCCCTCATGGGGATTGGCAATCAGCTTTTGTTTGCATGTTTTGTAAGAGCTTTTCCATAATTCCTATGATCCTAAGGCCTATACTACATCATTTTAAGAATATTTTTGATGAATTTAGAGGGGTTGAACGGTTATCATCCATCATTCATCACTTAGACACTCAAAAGAATGTTCGTAGAACTCAGGTCATTCCTCTCAAGCAAAAACTATGGAAGTCAACTTCTCCTCATATTCTCAAGGGTTTTTCTTCGGATTTCTTCATCAGGTATGTGGAAATTCAATAAGGAAATAGTTCTTCCCTTGTGTCCCCAAAAACCTTTTCTAATTTTCTCTATCAGTTCAGCCCTGTGGATTTGAAATGTAGAAAAATTGTCAGATTAATTTTGTTAAGATTTCACGTGGTATATTTCTCATGATTTTAACTTCTTATTATTTCCTATTTCTAGACATTTATGAGAATTGAATCTTGTGGAGAAACTTAGCCCTAGGTCTCAGTTCAGTAGAATTTAGAATCTAGCGTTTTGGACTAGTTTCCCTGTAGCTTGATTCTAACAGATTGAAATCCCCATACTATTAGTGTATGTGGAAATTCTAGTCAGATATTTACATATCCAGTCTCAGTTAGATTATTAGACACAATGTTGTCCAGAAATGTCAGCTCATAAGTTTGACCACAGTTAATTCTTGAGGTGTCAGTGGTGCCTCCCAATTATCAGTATTAGATCAGTATCAGATTTTAGTGGTTCTTTAGGCAGTCATGAAACTTCCAGATAAGTAGCTCTGACTAGCCTTAGGACCCTAGCTTCAAATTACAGTGTTTTCTTTAGACAGTTACGACGCTTTCAGATACGCAGCTCTAACCAGTCTTAGAACACCAGTTACAAATTGGTCTGATAAGACTCTCAGGGTACTTCCAGATAGGTATTCCTGACTTAGTCTTGGGCACCAATTTTGAGTTATTAGCTTAGTAGTCAGTCTAGGACTATTCAATGGGAGTAGAACTTAGCACCAATTAGATCGGGGTTTTAGCGCACCCAGGTTCCCAAAACTACGTTGCCACCGTAGGTTATTTTTACTGGCCTCATGGCCCCAGACCTATGAGCACTCAGTTCATTCTTTTATACCTTGGCAAGGTATATTGGGTCCTACCGATGGGGTGTATACATCATAATCTACGTCTAACTCGCATGGTTATATGCCGGTTATAGACTCTCCCACTAGTCAGCTTAGTTCAGTCTCAAATTAGCTTAGTTTAGAACAATTTTAGACTACTCAGTTCAAATCAGTTCAGTACAGTATTTCAGATTAGTATCTCACATTTAGGGCATGTCTTCGACCATCAGAAAAGGTCATTTTGATCATCTCAGTATATCACAGTTTATTCAGTTTCAACAATTCAGTTGGTCATTGCATGTCTTTACAGTTCAGTCATTTTGTTCTCCCTGTAATGGTTTCTCCTACTTACTTAGTACATACAAAGTACTGACGCATACTTTTTATGTTGTATTGTTTTAAGATACAGCTGCAGGTTCTCAGTCTCAGCACCATTAGAAGATCTCACACAGAAGTTTTCAGCTGCATCAGTGGTGAGTTCTCATCTTTCTAGGACAAGGATTATTTCTTTTTAGTTATATTTCCTCCAGTTAGATTTAGAGTTAGCTGGGGGCTTGTCCCAGCAATTCATCAGATGGATGGCTTTCAGAGACAGAAAAAGTTTCATAATTTTTATCTTTGTTTCTATTGTTTAAAACTTTATGATTTAGTTATTCTTCATAAATATTTTATTTTCTTATTTTAAAGCTTCCGCTATGTTTTTACTCAGAATTCCAGTGTTAGGATAGACCGTGGGTTGACTTGGGGTTACTTGTGATTCCAAGTATTGTGTCTCATTCAGGGTATAGACTTAGAGCGTGACAAAGCATCAATTAGATGCCTGCATCCCTATTTAGAGCACTGGGATTGGGTGAACCATGTCCAACCACAGTGACGTTGCAGTTGGCAGATCGGTCTCTGGCTTATCCTGAGGGAATCATTGAAGATGTCTTGATTAAGGTTGGACCTTTCATCCAGTCGGTGGACTTTATAATTCTGTACTGTGAGGCATATGCAACAGTTCCCCTTATTCTGGGGAGAGGATTTTTAGCTACTGCCGACGCGGTCATTCATGTTTAGTCAGGAAAGATGTCTATGAGAGTAGATGGTCAGGAGGCACTGTATGAAGTGTTCAGAGCAGCACGAATGCCACCTCATTATGAGGACTTCAAGGTGAAGTCGGCAGGAGAATCTGGAGGTTGTAATTAGTTAGTGAAGCAGCAAGTGCTGCATGAAAGTTTAGCATATCCTTGGTATTGTCACAAGTCCACTTGGATGAAGGTGTGATGGGGACCATAGTCGTGTCGAGACGTTAAAGCAGGCGCTGCATGGGAGGCAACCCATGAATGTTGTCCCACGACTTTAACTAAGGCGCTTAGCGGGAGTCAACCCATCCTTCTAATATTTTGTATATTTTTCTTTGTTTTTTAGAGATGAACAGCCAATATGAGGAAAGAACAAGCTGGGACATTGAGCTAAAAAGTTATGTCTAAGGTAAGATTCCTAGCATGGGATGCCAGGAGTTAAATCCTAGTAGAAAAAAAATTTGTCAGGTGAGGCTACAAGTAGTACGCTGCGGCAGCCCCTATCTCAAAAAAACTTTTTTTTTATGTTTGTGGTGAAATGAAGGGGGCGGCGTGCCAAGGGATTGATGGAAAAACATTATTGGTCAATTTGAGTCAATATTGACTCAAAAGACCTTAAAATTACATAAAAACCCATGCCCCCTTCTTTATTTAAAGTCCCATTCATCATTTTCCCTCAAAAAGTTGAAAAACAAAAAGAAAAAATTGCTCTCTCTCTCCCATAAGGCTGTAACTCCATGTTCCCTCTCCCATCCATTGTTTTCTTCTCCAACAAGTTGGTAAAACTCTCATCTTCAACTCAAGTAAGTATATTTCTTTTCGCTTGTTTGATTAATGATGCAAGCATTCACCCACACCCTTCTTCCCCAAGATTTAGAACCCAAAATTACCATTGTTGGTGACAAACTTAAATTTCATGTTTGGATTTTATGAGTTTAAGGTCTTATGTTCTTCCATGATTGTATGTTATCTTTGTTGGGTAGCTTGATTCTTGGTTGAATATGGTGATTTGAACATGTGGGGATGATGGAGGTTGGTGAATTGAATTCTTGAATACTGGTGGGTAGGTGCATTAATTGTAGAGAGGGAAAGTACATGAAGCTTTGAATTCTTGAATGTGATAAATGCTTGAGTTGGTGAAATTCTTGATAAATTCATGTGAATTGTAGGAAATTGTTTATTGTTGGTTGATTGAGTTGAATATTGTTACTCCATTACATGAGTTACTTGAATTATGAATTGGAGGAGGAAAGTGAGAGGGATGGCCTAGGTGATGCATTCTTGATTAAAACCTAAAAGCAAGAGGAGAGTTGAAAAGAAAGAAAAATTCATGAACTTAGTGTAGTATGAAGTAGTGAATTAAATTGAATTTTTGAGATTTGATGATGATAGGCGAAGTCTTGAGTACCCTATCTGACAAATTCTCACATGTAGGCTACCAAATTAAGTGTGGGTTGAATTTTGCACCTTCAACACTTAATTAGTTATCCATTTGGTTCACAAACTCATTTTGTAAAGTTCTTAATTTTTTCTTGATAGGTATCACGAAACCAAAAGGAAAGGAGCTGGTTTTTGTGGATCAAAGCCTCAAGAGGGGTAGTGAAGGAAAAATGGGGGCTAGTTCTTCGACTTCCAAAGTGGACCCCACAAGGAGATTCGAAGCAAAAGCAGTAGAGCCTCATGGGCTTATGTAATACCCTGGAAGTGCGTAAGAATAGACCCGGAAGTTAAAACTTGAAAACTGCATAAATTGAGAAAAATTGCATAGGACGGGCCATGGAATGACTCGTGGTAACAATCCATGAGTCGTTGTATGCAGTAGTTGATTATGGGAATGTTGGTGGCAGTGGAGGAAATGAGTGATATGACGACCTGTTGTTAGATACAACTAGTCATCCTTTGCAGTCGTGGTGAAACATGGATTTCAGCAGGTGGGATACAACGGGTCTACCAATGACTCGTTGTGAGATGTAATGACCCGTTGTCACTGGTCGTTGTTGGGTTGCAAGAATTTCCAGTGTATGTGATGGATCGTGACCACGACTCGTTAGACAGAACTACGAGCCGTGGTGAGGCTCATGATAAGAAGGTTCAACTTTTGTGATGAGCAAATAATGAGACGATGTAATGGATCATCGTTCCGTATGATGAGTCGTCCTGTCCGTCTGTTGGTCAATTCTGGAAGTAAGCTACAGGAGTGTAAACCACGAGCGATAGAATGGGTCATCTTTAGCTCTAACGACACATTGGTTCCATACGTTAGTTTCACCCGACTAGTTTAGAGGTAAGATTCATTGAGGGCATTTTTGACTTTTTCACGCTATGAGACCCTATACTACACCGTATTAGCTTATGGAAGGTGGGTTTTTAGGGGGATAATTTATTCTAAGTCCCCATTCATGCATGTGAGAACATATAGAGGTAATCTAAGGTGATTCAAGGCCCTTCTCTTCAATTCATCCAATTTTCTTCTTCGGAAATAAAGGGAAGTTAAGAACCAGTTATTCTCCGGTATGTAAGGCTATCAATGGGTGATTTCTTCCACACCCATGCCCATTCTCTATGATTTTTACGAAAATTTGATTAAAAGCTCATGGGGTTTTGAAGATGATTTTATAAATGTCTAATGATTTGATAATGGGTTTTGTGATTTTAGATTTTCATCATAATCTTTGGGTTTTAATCAGTTTTTATTATTTAAATCATTTATAATCTTATTGATTTTGATTTCTATGAAATTTATCCTAATTATGCATGACCCATGATGTATCGATTTATGATCTACTTTTCTATTATTGATATTTGCGAGCCCAGTTAAATTATGCATTTAATCTATTACTCATCATGATTTTATGAATAATGTCAAGCAATAGGTATGATTTATGAGTATGTATGAACCTTATGAGTTACGTATTATGTTTTGGCCGACTCACGGGCCTTGTTTCATGGCTAGTTCATGTATGTACAAGAACTTTATGATTATCATGATTTAACTAGCCCATGAATCCATGCATGTTATACTATGAGCACTATATATATTTTGGGAGTAGTATCGAACACCGAGTAGGTTTGGGGCTCAGGTTAAGCCCCGGATCTCATAAACTACGTGCCACCATAGGTATGTTGGGACCCCTTTCATGACCGTCCCTGTCCGAAATGGCCCTTTTCATGGTGATATCACACTTTCATGGTTCTACCCTTGGCAAGGTACGGACACCCTCCCGATTAGGGTTACAAGTTAGGCTTCATGTGTGCTCATATGGGGTATGTCGGTTAAGAGAATCTCCAACTGTTTCTCATGATTTATGCATGTTCTGGTTATGTATTTTTTCTAAATTCATGTTAAGAGCTCTTTCCTTATTATTATGATTATATTTACATTACGAATGTTTTGAAAACCTTGGGCCTTATGAAATGTTATGATGATTTACGATACGAGCATGATGTCCTACTCTTATGATAATTTATGAGTTTATATATATATTTTAAATGTAAGTTTTACTTACCTTGCATACTCAGTACATTCCACATACTGACCGCATACTTTCTATGTTGTATTATTTCATGATAAAGGACCCGGCTCTCAGGCTCACCCTCCTCAGTAGCTCCTCAGAGTTCACAATCAGCTTATTTGGTGAGTCCTCATGTTTTGAGGGCCATATGTTCAGACTCCTTGCATTTCTTTCGGTTTTAGAATCATCTTGTCCTATCAACCTGTCTTTCATGATTACAGGCTTTTCAGACTATAAGTTGTACCTAGCCATCATGTATGGATTACGTATTGTCCTTTCCTGTATTTATGACATATTTACATTCTCTTATGTTAAGTCTTCCGCTTATGTGGTTGAATTAGATGTATGCTCATGCCATGGGTCGATTTGGGGTCTCTCGGGGCTCCTTGTCCCACGTCTACAATCCGGGTGCATGTATGGGTCATGAAAAACTTTGTATCAGAGCTATAGGTTTGAAGTGTCCTTGGGTTTCTGAAGCCGCGTTAAGTAGAGTCTTTTTCATGGGTGTGAAGTGCGCCACACTTATGATGAAGAGGCTACGAGACGTTTAGGAAATGTTCCCTTCTTTCATGATCTATGTCGTGCGATGAATGTCCTTTACTCCTCTAATTCATGCTACTCGCGTTTGCAGAATCATGCCTCCACGCCGAGTGAACACTAAAAGAAATGGTAACAGTAGTGATCATGAGGGTGCCAGTGGTGAGGAGCATCAACCATCCCCACCCATTCACGAGGAGCATGCACCAGAGCCAGCTGCCCACGCTGAGTTTAGGGCAGTAATTCAGCTGTTGGCTCAGGCCATGACAGCCCGAGTTCAGAATCGGACAGTGGTGCATTACACTCAGAATAGGAATGTGGCGGCAGCCATAATGAGGGATTTCTTGAGGATGAGCCCTTTGGAGTTCATGGGGACGAAGATGGATGAGGATCCACACGATTTCATTGAAGAGATTTTGAAGATCACCCAAGTTATGGGGGTGAACAATGGGCAGTGTATTGACTTGACCTCCTATCAGCTAAAAGGGGTGGCTCACATATGGTTCAAGCAGTGGAGAGATGCCAGGGCAGTGGGTGCAAGCCTGATAGGCTGGGAAGAGTTCCAAGCAGCATTTTTGGATCCGTTCTTTCCTCGGCAAATGAGGGAGCTTAAGGTAGCTGAGTATGTTCATTTGAAGCAGGGTAACATGTCCGTTTAGGAGTACGCATTAGATTTCACTCGATTATCCAAGTATTCTCTGGAGTTGGTGGCAGATCAGAGGGATCGGGTGAGTCGTTTCATGCATGGGGTGGCAGATTATATGGACAAGGATTACAGTATCGCCATGCTACATTAGGATATCGACTTTCCCCGCATTATGTTGCATGCTCAGCAGATGGAGTCGGTCTACCGGAGGAAGAGGGAGTCCAAGAGGGATAGGACTGACATTATGGGACTTCTCAGCTCTAGTTACGGGGTGGATAGCGTCATCGGTCCCAGCATAGGTCTATCGCTCCAACTCCATCATCGACCAACACACCATCTAGGTTCAGGGCGATCAGAGAAGCAGGGCTTTAGGCTTGACGGTGCAACACCTTAAGAATTCCCAAGATTTAGAAACTGGAGTTTGAAAATGTGCCTGGAAGAAAGTTTAAGCAGTGCCTAAAAATGACTCATACAATGATTCATTGGTTGATCTAACGAGTCGTGGGAGGCAGTCGTTGTGTGGGATTCAGGGATAAGGCTGTGTTTTGATACCACGGGAGGAGGGACGCGTCGTTGTGACAAACGACGACCCATTAGAAGTAGTCATGGTGAGATCTCAAGTTGTAGACTCATTGGTGTAAACGACGAGTCCTTGTAAGTGGTCGTGGATTGGATTTTAGGGATCCCAGGTGGTGGAAATGGATGGAGACAACTGGCCGTTGGAAGTTGTAATGGTCCGATGTATTGATCGTTGGTAGGAAGGTGAAGGAGGGACCGATGGTGGCAACGGAAGCATACAACAATCGTGTGTTCTAGAAATGACTCGTCATGTCAGTCATGGTTGAGCCAGCAAAGGAAATAGTGCATCCAATGGATGGAGACGATGGGTCATTGTATGAGACAATGACTCATCGTGAGGGTCGTTGGTTCCAGTTTGGGAAAATTTCAAGTTTTTCTTAGGGGTAGTTTGGTAAAATCTCGAGCTTCCAACTTTAAAGTGACTTCATTTTACGTATTATTTGGGAACGTTTTAAGGGTTTTTCATTCTTAAACCCTCATTCTCTCAACTCTCCTTCTTCTCCTCTCAATATCAAGGTTCCCCAAGGTTTTCCTCCAAAGCTTCAAGGTGCAATTTTGAGTGGGAATTCTTCTACCGGGTAAGCAGGTCTTCAACAAGGATATTCTTTCATCCTTTTTCCCCAAAATATTTTCATTAAAAACACGTTTCTATTAATCTAGAAAAGCATGACCTAAGGCTTGTATGATGACAAAATTTTTCTATATTCTTCTTAAAAGCAAAAATCTTCTGAAATTATGAATTAATTTGAGTATGAATTAATGGGTTGCTTTGAAATGTAGATTATATGTTGGAAATGCAAGAGAGTAGCATGTTCTTCATAAATTGCCTTGAGTATTGAATGGGATTTGTTTATTTCTCACTTGATTATCTTAGTAGTTCATGAACATGATGAAGTTCTGGAAATATTGTGTGATTAACCCTAATAACCTGATAATGTCAATAATAACTATGTTGGGATGAGTTGGAGTTTGTGGGCTTGGGAAATTGAAAGTAAATCATGTATTATCACCATGTTTTCAATTGAATTGATTAGGCATGAGGTGAATCTATAATAATGGCCTTATTATTGCTTTTTCTCATAAATTGGAGCAAATCATGAAACGATCCTTATGAAATGAAAATGAATGCTCTCTCCATGGTTTGTTGTAAATGATCATGTATGAGTTGAATGTACAAATTGTTCATAAACTTAAATAAACGAAGCCGTGCATCTTTGACAAAGTATGGGTTGAATCTATAAATCATGCATGAACTTATGTCGCATGTTGGATGAGATGAAGTCGGAATTGGGATGTTCTGATTGTATTGTGCATAATGTGAATCTATAGCATGCCCGTTAGTGTATGATGTTCACAGTAAATATTAAATTGGTTCTGTGATGATGTGAACTATGATGATAAAGCATGTGCATAATATGTTAGACTATTGAGTATGTGTACAATAAGAGATAACTCTAATCCTTTAAAACGAGTATTTTATGATGAGAGTGGTGAATGATTTTGTCTCTGATTAGCTGTGGTAATTTATACTAGCTTTAGTCGGTCGGGACTCACATCCCTAGTCGCTAGCGGAGTATGTCTTCTCTTAGTCAGTCCGGACTCACATCCCTAGTGGCCAGTGGAGTATGTCTAGCCTTAGTTAGTCGGGATTCTCCTTAGCCGAGAATGTTTCCCTTAGTCAGCCAACGACTCTATAGCAGAGCATTATCTCCCTTTAATAGTCAGAGATTCTCTCTAGCTGAGAATGTTTCCTTTTGATAGTTAGAGACGCTCCTTTTGACAGTTAGGGACCCTCTTGACATCAGCCACGACATTGTACCTCTATATTGTTCTCGTTTATTATTTTTGTGCATCAGTTGATCTTATAATAATGCATGTCCTTATAAATGGTTATGTTGGTATGAATATGTAAATCTCATATAAGGGGGTCTTATCTCATTTCAGTTACATTACTGTTATTGTGTTTTACATTACTCCCTTCTTGTATATATTTATAAGATAGTTGATTACTCTTCCTGCATATTCAGTATATTCCGAGTACTGACTGCACGCCTCTTGTGTTATATCATTTCATGATATAGATTCAGGTCACCAGGTTCAGCCGCGTGGTTAGATACGCTTCTCTCTTTCCCAGCTACTAGTGTTGAGTCCTCATCTTCCGAGGACGTGGTTTATGTTCTTATTTTCTTATGTTTTAGTTTCAGACTTTAGGAATTAGTTGGGGGCTTGTCCCAGCAACTCATCAGTTTAGTAGAATGCTTTCAGACATTGTCTAGAGGGATTCAACGTTGTATCTAGTGTTATTATATTTATGATTATGGATTTTATAATTGACTCTTGTAGTTAGCTTCCGCTTAATCATGTTGTTGGTTATTTCTTTGGTAGAACATGCTATGATTATGCCATGGGTTGACTTGGAGCCCTTTCAGGGTTCCTTGTCCCATGTTATGGCTAGGGTATAAACTCAGGTCGTGAAAAACTTGGTATCAGAGCTAAGATTTTGAGTGTCCTAGGGTGTATGGAAGCCGCATTACATAGAGTCTTCTTCATGGGTGTGAAGTGCGTCACACATATGACGAAGAGGCTACGAGATGTTTTAGGAGTGTACCCTTTCCTTATTGATTCTTATCGTGCATAGAGTATGAGGCTCTAAACAGTTCCTCCCCTAACTCGTGCTTTACGTGTTTGCAAATAATGCCTCCCCGACGAGTGAATGGAAGAGGACGTGGTAACGGCCGCCAGTAGGTACCACCAGCCCAGGCAGACCCAATGGATGATCATGTTACTCATGCTAAGTCCCGAGCATCCTTTCACATATTGGCGCAGGCCTTGATTGCTCAGATTAACCAGCAGGTGGTGGACCGTTCTTCTCAGAATGGAAATGAAGCAGTGGCAAGGATAAGAGATTTTCTTTGGATGAACCCTCCCGAATCCTTAATGTCAAATGTGGATGAGGACCTATATGAGTTCTTGGAAGAGATTCAGAAGATTACTCACATCGTAGGAGTGATAGGGAATAAGAGCACAAACTTAGCCTCCTACAAGTTAAAGGAGTTGCGTATATCTGGTATTGTCAGCGGAGGGATAGTTGGGGAGTTGGAGCGGGTCCCGTAGGTTGGGATGAATTTATGACAGCGTTCTTGGATAGGTTTTTTCCCTGGGGAGTTGAGGGAGGCAAAGGCGGTAGAGTACATTAATTTGAAACAGAATGGCATGACTGTCTAGGAGTACGTGTTGGAGATTACTCGGCTATCCAAGTATGCACTGGAGATGGTAGCCGACCAGCGGGCCCAGGTGAGCAGGTTCGTGAATGGAGTGTCAAACTCATTGGTCAAGGAATGCAGGACTGCTATGCTGCACAAGGACATAGACTTCCCACGCTTGGTGATATTGGCTTAGCATATGGAAGCAGAACATATGAAAGAGAAAAAGAGGGTAAAAAAGGGCTAGGACTGGAGATCTAGAGTTCTCAAAACAAAGGTCGAGTGGTGGATATCGCTCACATTACCAGAAAAAATCATTAGCCCCAGCACCTTCGACAACCAGTGTTCGATATCAACCTAGGGTGAGGGAGATTACTTACCCATTGTGTATGAGATGTGGAAAGCACCACTTGGGAGTATGCATGGACGGCTCAAATGTTTGTTTTTGGTGCAGCAAGATGGGCCATAAGTACCGCGATTGTGCAGTGGTTAAGCAAGGCGAGAGTAGATTCTTGACCACCTCTTCAGTAGGTCCAATGGGCCACCCATTTCAGCAGGGTGCATCCTTATATTTGAGTGGCGGGCATCATCAAAACCGCTCCTATGCCTTAGCAGCACACCTGGATAAGGGAAAGGCGCCAGTAGTGGGCACAGGTATGTTGTGAATCTTGTATTATCCATTATGTCATGTCAGCCAAGTATTGAATAAGAAGCCCTATTGTAATTGCAGGAAGAGATTGTAGATGGGTAATGTGAATAGCTGTTAGTGTGAGGCTTGTTGTGAAGGTTAGCAGTGGAAGAGAAGCTATGAGTTTGTAAATTGGCCTGACATTAAGGAAGATTCGAGAGCCTTAGAATGATGAATTTAAGCTAAGGGGGAGATAGTGAGTATGCATAGTAAATCGGACCTTGAGAATGCCCATAAAAAAGTTTCAGCCTTAGCAGTTGCAGTATGTCGATCTTTTCGAGGTTCAGATAATTTCCCTTGTGTTTTAGTTGAACATAAAATGTTGTCTATTCCTATGTGCAGATTCCCAAGGTTTGGAGGTAACCGTTTCAGACAGTGATGCCAGTCTTTCCCTATGAGTCTTTATTGCCCATTTCGTGTTATGAATCAGTTATGTCTGTTAATTTATGTTTTCCAGTGTGGTCAGCTCGAACTCAGTCCTTAGAAGTGGTTTATTAACTCAGTAGAGTCAGACTATCTCATGTATATGCTCATATATAGATGTCGGGAATAACTCGTGCTCATGAATCCTTACTCTTAATTAGATTAGATATTGTGAATCCTAGCTTAGTATCGAGAAGCGATTTGAGAAGGAAGGATCAGTCTGTACCAGTTCTGTGCTAGATAAAAACGGGAAAGAATTCTTTTCGGTGTTCTGTCTAGTTCTATGATGGTTTCATTTTCTTCGATTTCCCTTGAGCCATAATATGCATGCCAAATGTGGATATTCAGATTTGGAGTATAAGGTCGGTCCCGGAGTCAGATACTCCATTGGTGTTAGCTATGATTGATTAATATTGGGATTTCAATTTTGTGTCTGCCTTTTCAGTATGTTCAGCCAGCATTCAAGGACGAATGTTCCCAAGGGGGGAGATATTGTAACACCCTAAGAGTTCCCAAGAGTTAGAAACTAGAATTTGAATATGTGCCCGACAGAAAATTTCAGCAGTGCCTCAGAATGACTCATACAACGAGTCGTGGGAGGCAGTCGTTGTATGGGATTCAGGGATAAAGCTGTGTTTCTATACCATAGGAGGAGTGATGCGTCGTTGTGACAAACAACGACCCTTAAGAAGTAGTTGTGGTGAGATCTCAAGCTAGGCTATTGGGAAGGAACGAGTCATTTAAACACTCGTTGGTGTAAACGACGAGTCATTGTAAGTGGTCGTGGGTTGGATTTCAGGGTTCCTAGGTGGTGGCAACGGATGGAGACAACGGGCCATTGGAAGTTGTAACAGTTCGTTGTATTGATCGTTGATAGGAAGGTGATAGAGGGACCAGTGGTGGCAACTAAAGCATACAACGAGTTGTTGGTTCTAGCAACAACTCATCGAGTTAGTTGTGGTTGGGCCACCAGTCAAGGAAATAGTGCATCCAACAGATGGAGACGACGGGTCTTTGTATGAGACAACAACTCGTCGTGAGGGTCATCGGTTCCAGTTCAGGAAAATTTCAGGTTTTTCTCAGGGGAAGTTTGGTAAAATCTCGAGCTTCTAGATTTAAAGTGACATCGTTTTATGTTTTATTTGGGGACGTTTTAAGGGTTTTTCATTTCTAAACCCTCATTCTCTCAACTCTCCTTCTTCTCCTCTTAATATCAAGGTTCCCCAAGGTTTTTCCTCCAAATCTTCAAGGTGCAATTTTGAGTGGGAATTCTTCTACCAGGTATGCTGGTATTTCACAAGGATATTCTTTCATCCTTGTACCCCAAAATGTTTTCATTAAAAACCCGTTTTCTATTAATCTATAAAAGCATGACCTAGGGCTTTTATGACAACAAAATTCTTCTATATTCTTCTTAAAAGGATAAATCTTCTGAAATTATGAGTTTAATTTGAATATAAATTAATGGGTTGCTTTGAAATGTGGATTATATGTTGGAAATGCAAGAGTGTAGCATGTTCTTCATAAATTGGCTTGAGTATTGAATGGGATTTGTTTATTTCTCACTTGATTATCGTAGTAGTTCATGAACATGATGAAATTGTGGAAATATTGTGTGATTAATCCTAATAACATGATAATGTCAATAATAACTATGTTGGGATGAGTTGGAGTTTGTGGGCTTGGGCAATTGAAAGTAAATTACGTATTATCACCATGTTTTTGATTGAATTGATTGGGTATGAGGTGAATCTATAATAATGGTCTAATTATTGCTTTTTCTCATAAATCAAAATAAATCATGAAACGGTCCTTATGAAATTAAAATGCATGCTCTCTCCATGGTTTGTTGTAAATGATAAGGTATGAGTTGAATTTAGAAGTTGTTCGTAAATCTAAATGTATGAAGTCATGCATCTTTGATAACGTATGGGTTGAATCTATAAATCATGCATGACCTTATGCCGCAAGTTGGATGAGATGAAGTTGGAATTGGGATGTTGCGATAGCATTGTGCATAATGTGAATCTATAGCATGCCCGTTAGTGTATGATGTTTAGAGTAAATATTAAATTGGTTCTATGATGATGTGAACTATGATGATAAAGCATATGCATAATATGTCAAACTGTTGAGCCTGTGTGCAATAAGACATAGCTCTAATCATTTAAAATGAGTATTGTATGATGAGAGTGGTGTACGAATTTATCTCTGATTAGCTGTAGTAATTTAGACTAGCTTTAGTCGGTCGGGACTCACATCCCTAGTCGCTAGCGGAGTATGTCTTCTCTTAGTCAGTTGGGACTCTCATCCCTAAAGGCCAGTGGAGTATGTCTAGCCTTAGTTAGTTGGGATTCTCCTTAGCCGAGAATGTTTCCCTTGGTCAGCCAACGACTCTATACCAGAGCATTCTCTCCCTTTAACAGTCAGTGATTCTCTGCAGCTTAGAAATTTTCCCTTTGATAGTTAGGGACGCTCCTTTTGACAGTCAGGGACCATCTTGACATCAGCCACGACATTGTACCTCTATATTGTTCTCGTTTATTATTTTGTGCATCAGTTGATCTTATAATAATGCATGTCCTTATAAATGGTTATGTTGGTATGAATATGTAAATCTCATATAAGGGTGTCTTATCTAATTTCAATTACATTATTGTTATTGTGTTTTACATTACTTCCTTCTTGTATATATTTATAAGATAGTTGATTACTCTTCCTGCATATTCAGTACATTCCAAGTACTAACTGCACGCCTCTTGTGCTATATCTTTCATGATATAGATTCAGGTCACCAGGCTCAGCCGCATGGTTAGATACGCTTCTCTCTCTCCCAACTGCTAGTGTTGAGTGCTCATCTTCCGAGGACGTGGTTTATGTTCTTATTTTCTTATGTTTTAGTTTAAGACTTTAGGAGTTAGCTGGGGGCTTGTCCCAGCAACTCATCAGTTTAGTAGAAGGCTTTCAGACATTGTCTAGAGGGATTCGGCGTTGTATCTAGTGTTATTATATTTATGATTATGGATTTTATAATTGACTCTTGTAGTTAGCTTCCGCTTAATCATGTTGCTGGTTATTTCTTTGATAGAACATGCTATGATTATGCCATGGGTCGACTTGGAGCACTTTCAGGGTTCCTTGTCCCGTGTTATGGCTAGGGTGTAAACTCGGGTCGTGAAAAACTTGGCATCAGAGCCAAGGTTTAGAGTGTCCTAGGGTGTATGGAAACCGCGTTACATAGAGTCTTCTTCATGGGTGTGAAGCGCGCCACACATATGATGAAGAGGCTACGAGACGTTTTAGGAATGTACCATTTCCTTCTTGATTCTTATCGTGCATAGAGTATGAGGCTCTAAACAGTTCCTCCCCTAACTCGTGCTTTACGCGCTCGAAAATAATGCCTCCTCGACGAGCGAATGGAAGAGGACGTGGTAACGGCCGCCAGTAGGTACCACCAGCCCAGGCAGACCCAATGGATAATCATGTTACTCATGTTGAGTCCCGAGCATCCTTTCACGTATTGGCGTAGCCCCTGATTGCTCAGATTAACCAGCAGGTGGTGGACCGTTCTCCTCAGAATGTAAATGAAGCAGCAGCAAGGATAAGAGATTTTCTTTGGATGAACCCTCCCGAATCCTTAGGGTCAAAGGTGGATGAGGACCCATATGAGTTCTTGGAAGAGATTCAGAAGATTACTCACATCATAGGAGTGATAGTGAATAAGAGCGCAAACTTAGCCTCCTACAAGTTAAAGGAGTTGCATATATTTGGTATTATCAGCGGAGGGATAGTTGGGGAGTTGGAGCGGGTCCCGTAGGTTGGAATGAATTTATCACAGCATTCTTGGATAGGTTTTTTTCTCGGGGAGTTTACGGAGGCAAAGGAGGCAAAGTTCATTAATTTGAAATAAAATGACATGACTGTCTAGGAGTACGTGTTGGAGTTTACTCGGCTATCCAAGTATGCACTGGAGATGGTAGGCGACCAGCGGGCCCGAGTGAGCAGGTTCGTGAATGGAGTGTCAAACTCATTGGTCAGGGAATGCAGGATTGCTATGTTGCATAAGGACATAGACTTCGCACGCTTGGTGATATTGGCTTAGCAGATGGAACCAGAACAGATGAAAGAGAAAGAGAGGGGAAAAAGGGCTAGGACTGGAGATCTAGAGTTCTCAAAACAGAGGTCGAGTGGTGTATATCGCTCAGGTTACCAGCAAAAATAATCATCCCTAGCACCTTCGACAGCCAGTGTTCGATATCATCCTAGGGTGAGGGAGATTACGTAGCCATTGTGTATGAGATGTGGAAAGCACCACTTGTGAGTATGCATGGACGGCTCAAATGTTTGTTTTTGGTGAAGAAAGATGGGCCATAAGCACCGAGATTGTGCAACAGTTAAGCAAGGCAAGAGTAGATTCTCAGCCACCTCTTCAGTAGGTTCAATGGGCCGCCCATTTAAGCAGGGTGCATCATCATATTCGGGTGGCGGGCATCATCAAAACCGCTCCTATGCCTTAGCAGCACACCTGGATAAGGGCAAGGCGCCAGTAGTGGGCACAAGTATGTTGTGAATCTTATATTACCCCTTATATCATGTTAGCCCAGTATTAAATAAGAAGCCCTATTGTAATTGCAAGAAGAGATTGTAGATGGGTAATGTGAATAGCTGTTAGTGTGACGCTTATAGTGAAGGTTAGCAGTTGAAGAGACGCTAGGAGTTTGTAAATTGTCCTGACTTTAAGGAAGATTCTGGAGCCTTAGAATGATGACTTTAAGCTAAGGGGGAGATAGTGAGTATGCATAGTAAATCGGACCTTGAGAATGCCCATAAAAAAGTTTCAGCCTTAGCAGTTGCAGTATGTCGATCTTTTCGAGGTTCAGATAATTTCCCTTGTGTTTTAGTTGAACATAAAATGTTGTCTATTCCTATGTGCAGATTCCCAAGGTTTGGAGGTAACCGCTTCAGAAAATGATGCCAGTCTTGCCCTATGAGTCTTTATTGCCCATTTCGTGTTATGAATCAGTTATGTGTGTTAATTTATGTTTTCCAGTGTGGTCAGCTCGAACTCAGTCCTTAGAAGTGGTTTATTAACTCAGTAGAGTCAGACTATCTCAGGTATATGCTCATATTTAGATGTCGGGAATAACTCATGCTCATAAATCCTTACCCTCAGTTAGATTAGATATTGTGAATCCTAGCTTAGTATCGAGAAGCGATTTGAGAACGAAGGATCAGTCTGTATCAGATTTGTGCCAAATAAAAAGGGGAAAGAATTCTTTTCAGTGTTCTATCTATTTCTATGATGGTTTCATGTTCTTCGGTTTCCCTTGAGCCATAATATGCATGCTAGATGTGGATATTCAGATTTGGTGTATAGGGTCGGTCCGGAGTCAGATACTCCATTGGTGTTAGCTGTGATTGATTAATATTGGGATTTCGATTTCGTCTCTGTCTTTTCAGTATGTTCAGCCAACATTCAAGGACGAATGTTCCCAAGGGGGAGATATTGTAACACCCCAAGAGTTCCCAAGAGTTAGAAACTAGAGTTTGAAAATGTGCCCGACAGAAAATTTCAGCAGTGCCTTAGAATGACTCATACAATGAGTCGTGGGAGGCATTCGTTGTATGGGATTCAGGGATAAAGCTGTGTTTTTATACCACGGGAGGAGTGATGTGTCATTGTGACAAACAACGACCCTTTAGAAGTAGTCGTGGTGAGATCTCAGGATAGGCTATTGGGAAGGAACAAGTCATGTAAACACTCGTTGGTGTAAACGACGAGTCATTGTAAGTGGTCGTGGGTTGGACTTCAGGGTTCCTAGGTGGTGGCAACAGATGGAGACAACGGGCCATTGGAAGTTGTAACAGTTCGTTGTATTGAACGTTGGTAGGAAGGTGAAGGAGGGACCTGTGATGGCAACGGAAGCATACAATGAATCGTTGGTTCTAGCAGTGACTCGTCAAGTCAGTCGTGGTTGGGCCGCCAGTCAAGGAAATAGTGCACCAATAGATGGAGACAACGGGTCGTTGTATGAGACAACAACTCGTCGTAAGGGTCATCGGTTCCAGTTCAGGAAAATTTCAGGTTTTTCTCAGGGGAAGTTTGGTAAAATCTTGAGCTTCTAGATTTAAAGTGACATCATTTTATGTTTTTATATGGGGACGTTTTAAGGGTTTTTCATTCCTAAACCCTCATTCTCTCAACTGTCCTTCTTCTCCTCTTAATATCAAGGTTCCTCAAGGTTTTTCCTCCAAATCTTCAAGGTGCAATTTTGAGTGGGAATTCTTCTACCAAGTATGCGGGTCTTCAACAAGGATATTCTTTCATCCTTGGGCCCCAAAATATTTTCATTAAAAACCCGTTTTCTATTAATCTATAAAAGCATGCCTAGGGCTTGTATGACGACAAAATTCTTTGATATTCTTCTTAAAAGGAAAAATCCTCTGAAATTATGAGTTTAATTTGAATATAAATTAATGGGTTGCTTTGAAATGTGGATTATATGTTGGAAATGCAAGAGTGTAGCATGTTCTTCATAAATTGGCTTGAGTATTGAAAGAGATTTGTTTATTTCTCACTTGATTATCGTAGTAGTTCATGAACATGATGAAATTGTAGAAATATTGTGTGATTAATCCTAATAACATGATAATGTCAATAATAACTATGTTGGGATGAGTTGGAGTTTGTGGGCTTGGGCAATTGAAAGTAAATTACGTTTTATCACCATGTTTTCGATTGAATTGATTGGGTATGAGGTGAATCTATAATAATGGCCTAATTATTGCTTTTTCTCATAAATGAATAAATCATGAAACGGTCCTTATGAAATGAAAATGCATGCTCTCTCCATGGTTTGTTGTAAATGATAAGGTATGAGTTTAATTTACAAGTTGTTCGTAAATCTAAATAAATGAAGTCGTGCATCTTTGATAACTTATGGGTTGAATCTATAAATCATGCATGACCTTATGCCGCATGTTGGATGAGATGAAGTTGGAATTGGGATGTTGTGATAGTATTGTGCATAATGTGAATCTATAGCATGCTCGTTAGTGTATGATGTTCAGAGTAAATATTAAATTGGTTCTATGATGATGTGAACTATGATGATAAAGCATATGCATAATATGTCAGACTGTTGAGCCTGTTTGCAATAAGACATAGCTCTAATCATTTAAAATGAGTATTGTATGATGAGAGTGGTGTATGATTTTGTCTCTGATTAGCTGTAGTAATTTAGACTAGCTTTAGTTGGTCGTGACTCATATCCCTAGTCGCTGTGGAGTATGTCTTCTCTTAGTCAGTCGGGACTCACATCCCTAGTCGCTAGCGGAGTATGTCTTCTCTTAGTCAGTCGGGACTCACATCCCTAGTGGCCAGTGGAGTATGTCTTGCCTTTGTTAGTCGGGATTGTCCTTAGCCGAAAATGTTTCCCTTAGTCAGCCAACGACTCTATAGCAGAGCATTCTCTCCCTTTAATAGTCAGAGATTCTCTCTAGCTGAGAATGTTTCCTTTTGATAGTTAGAGACACTCCTTTTGACAGTCATGGACCCTCTTGACATCAGCCACGACATTGTACCTCTATATTGTTCTCGTTTATTATTTTTGTGCATCAGTTGATCTTATAATAATGCATGTCCTTATAAATGGTTATGTTGGTATGAATATGTAAATCTCATATAAGGGTGTCTTATCTCATTTCAGTTACATTACTGTTATTGTGTTTTACATTACTTCCTTCTTGTATATATTTATAAGATAGTTGATTATGATTCCAGCATACTCAGTACATTCCATGTACTGACCTCACGCCTCTTATGCTATATCGTTTCATGATATAGATTCAGGTCACCATGCTTAGCCGCCTGGTTAGATATGCTTCTCTCTCTCCCAGCTGCTAGTGGTGAGTCCTCATCTTTCGAGGACGTGGTTTATGTTCTTATTTTCTTATGATTTAGTTTTAGACTCTAGGAGTTAGCTGAGGGCTTGTCCCAACAACTCATCAGTTTAGTAGAAGGCTTTTAGACATTGGCTAGAGGGATTCAACATTGTATCTAGTGTTATTATATTTATGATTATGGATTTTATAATTTACTCTTGTAGTTAGCTTCTGCTTAATCATGTTGTTGGTTATTTCTTTGATAGAACATGCTATGATTATGCCATGGACCGACTTGGAGCCCTTTCAAGGTTCATTGTCCCATTTTACGGCTAGGGTGTAAACTCTGGTTATGACAAAGGGGTCAGGGTAGCGTGCAGGTGGAGTGCACTTTTCCAACTTGTGCGAAGTGAGACAAGAATCATCCCGGAAGGTGCTTAGTTGGCTCAGATACATGTTTCGGGTGTCGCAAAACCGGGAACAGACTTAGGGATTGCCCCTCAACTAGATTAGGGATAGGTGGGGCCCGTGTGATAGCAGCCAGTTCCGCTGCTCCAGCAGCACGTCTCCCTCAGCAGGGTGCCTCTACCAGTTTAGCAGGCGGTCAGCGCCAAAACAGGTTTTATGCTTTAGTACCCCGCTAGGAGCAAGAGGCTTCACCAGATGTAGTTACCGGTATGTTGCAAGTCTTCCATATTGATGCTTATGCCTTGTTAGACCCAGTAGCTACTTTGTCTTTTGTGACTCCCTATATTGTTAGTAGTTTTGGAGTTAGCCTCAAAATTCTATCAGAATTGTTCTCGGTCTCTACTCTAATCGGTGATTCAGTTGTAGTTAGGCGGGTGTATAGAGGTTGCCCCATTACAATATTGCATAAGGTCACCTTCGCAGACTTAGTAGAGTTAGCTATTACTTACTTTGACATCATTTTGGGTATGGGTTGGTTGTTTGCATGTTATGCTTAGATAAATTGTAGGACCTGTGCGGTGGAATTTTGATTTTCGGGTGATTCAGTTTTAGAGTGGAAGGGTAATTCCGTTGTACTAGCCAGTCGGTTTATTTCATATCTTAAGGCCAGAAAAGTGATTTCTAAGGGCTGCATGTATCACCTAGTTAGAGTTAAGGATGTTGAGTCTGAGACTCCGATTATCCAGTCAGTTCCGGTGGTGTGTGAGTATCCGGAGGTTTTACCCGATGATTTTCCAAGTGTTCCTCTTGAGAAGGAAATTTATTTCGATATTGATCTTTTACCCGATACGCAACCAATTTCTATTCCTCCCTACAGGATGGCTCCAACTGAGCTAAAGGAGTTGAAGAATCAGTTGAAGGACTTGTTGGGTAAGGGCTTTATTAGACCAAGCAAGTCTACATGGGGTGCACCAGTTCTCTTTGTCCAAAAGAAGGATGGTTCCCTTCGCATGTGTTTTGATTATCGGCAGTTGAACAAGGTCATCGTCAAGAAAAGGTACCCCTTACCCAGGATTGATGATTTGTTTGACCAGCTCCAGGGTGCTAGATATTTCTCAAAGACAGATCTCAGGTTCAGGTATCATCGGCTTAGGGTTCGGGAGTGTGATATCCCAAAGACAGCCTTCAGGACACGGTATGGCCATTATTAGTTTTTAATTATGTCTTTTGGACAAACAAACGCCCCTGCATCTTTTATGGACCTGATGAACAGGATGTTCAAGCTATATCTTGACATGTTCGTGATCGTGTTCATAGATGATATTCTTATATACTCTCGGAGCGAGGAGGAGCATGCCGCTCATTTGAGAGTAGTGTTGCAGACTCTCAAGGATCGCCAATTATATGAAAGTTTCATCAAGTGTGAATTTTGGTTGGACTCTGTGGCATTCTTAGGCCATGTGGGATCGAGTGAGGGTATAAAGGTAGATTTTCAGAAGATTGAAGTGGCAAGGAATTGGCCCAAACTGGTGAATCCTTCAGAAATTTGGAGTTTTTTGGGCTTAGCAGGCTACTATTGAAGGTTTATAGAGGGATTTTTATAAATTGCAACACCATTAACCAGGTTGACTCAAAAAAAGGAAAAGTTTCAATGGTTGGAGGCTTGCGACAAAAGCTTCCAAGAGTTGAAGACTCGACTGACTTCAGCACCAGTGTTGACCCTACCGAGGGTACTGATGATTTTGTAGTATATTGTGATGCTTCGAGAAACGGACTTGGGTTGATGTAGCATGGGAAAGTGATAGCGTATGCCTCAAAACAGTTGAAAATCCATGAGAAGAATTACCCGACCTATGATCTTGAGTTGGCAGCCGTGGTGTTTGCATTGAAGATATGACGACATTACTTGTATGGGGTCCACGTGGATGTATTTATGGATCACAAGAGCTTGCAATATGTGTTTACGCAGAAAGATCTCAATCTTTGACAAAGGAGGTGGTTGGAGCTACTTAAGGACTATGATATGAGTGTTCTTAGCCACCCGGGTAAGGCTAATGTGGTAGCGGACACAGTAGGATCTCTATGGATAGTGTGTCCCACATGGATGAGGGGAAGAAGGAGTTAGTGAAAGATGTTCATCGACATGCAAGGTTGGGAGTGAGGCTAGTCGACTCAACTGACGGTGGTGTTGTTATGCAGAATGGATCTGAGTCATCCTTGGTGGTCGATGTCAAATCTAGGCAAGATGAGGATCCGATTTTGAGGAAACTGAAGGAAGCCGTTGGAGGTTAGAAGGTGGAGGTCTTCTCCCAAGGGGGAGATGGGGTGCTGCAGTACCAGGGCCGTCTCTGTGTTTTAGATATTGAAAATTTGAGGGACCAGATATTGCATGAGGCACATGGATCCCAGTATTCTATCCATCCGGGTGCCACCAAGATGTGTCATGATTTGTGGGAAATATATTGGTGAAACGACATGAAGGACATTGCAGAATTTATAGCCATGTGCTTGAACTATCAGCAAGTGAAAGTCGAGCACCAAAGGCCGGGACGCATACTTCAGGATATTAGTATTCCTACTTGGAAGTGGGAAGAAATCAATATGGACTTCATAACTGGGTTGCCCCGTATTGGCCGGCAATATGATTCCATTTGGGTGGTGGTCGACATGTTGACCAAGACGGCACATTTCCTGCTAGTGAAAACCACAAATTCAGCGGATGGTTATGCCAAATTGTATATTCGGGAGTTGGTTCGACTTCATGGAGTGCCCTTGCCTATTATTTCAGACCGGGGTACTTAGTTTACCTCCCAGTTCTAGCGGTCTTTTCAGAAGGGGCTTGGGACTCAAGTTAAGCTTAGCACAACCTTTCATCCACAAATGGATGGCCAAACTGAACGAACAATCCAGACTTTTGAGGACATGTTGAGAGCATGTGTAATGGATTTCAAGGATAGCTGGGATGATCATTTTCCTTTGAGCGAATTTGCTTATAATAACAACTATCACTCTAGCATCCAGATGGAAACGTTTGAGGCTCTTTGTGGATGAAGTTGTAGATCGCTCGTTGGATGGTTTGAGGTTGGTGAGGCAACTATGATAGGGCCTAATTCAGTTCATGAGGCTACATTAAAGGTTCAATTGATAAGAGACCAGTTGAAAACCGCTTAGAGTCATCAAAAGTCATATCCGGATGTGAGAAGAAGAGATTTGGAGTTTGAGGTAGATGATTGGATATTTCTAAAGGTATCTCCCATGAAGGGAGTCATGCGGTTTGGGAAGAAAGTAAAACTCAGTCCCCGCTATGTTGGTCCCTACCAGATCATGAGAAGAGTTGGTAAGGTAGCATATGAGTTGGACCTGCCCTCAGAGTTATCTTCTATACATCCCGTGTTGCATGTGTCGCTTTTGAAGAAGTGCTTGGGTGATCCAGCTCTTGTAGTCCCGGTGGATAGCATCAGTGTAGAAGATAGCCTCAGCTATGAAGAAGTTCCTGTGGAAATATTAGAACGTCAAGTTTGAAAACTAAGGAACAAAGAAGTAGCTTCAGTTAAAGTACTATGGAGAAATCAGCATGTTGAAGGAGCTACATGGGAAGTCGAAGTGGATATGATGGCTAAATACCCGCATTTATTCTGTACTGGCTCAGTTTCGACTTGAGGTATCAGTTGTGCTCTATGACTCTATTTAGTTTTCATGTCCAGTTTATGTGTTCAAGTTTCTATTATGTGTATGGATGTGTATGTGAAATCTGAGGTCAGTTCAACTATGTGTTATGAATTGGAGGTAGTCATTCCATAAAATTTTGGTTAAAATGATCAGTATTTGAATATGATAATTACATGTCTCTGTATTCTCATTGTTCCTACATTCGAGGACGAAGTTCCGAAGGGGGAGATACTGTAATACCTCAGAAGTGCGTAAGAATTGACCCGAAACTTAAAAGTTGACAACTGTAGAAATTGAGAAAAATTGCATAGGACGGGCCATGGAACTACTCGTGGTAATAAACCACGAGTCGTGAAGTCATTGGTTAAGGGAGTGTTGGTGGTAGTGGAGGCAACGAGTGATATGACGACCCATTGTGAGATACAATGGGCCATCCTTTGCAGTCGTGGTGAAACATGGATTTAATCAGGTGGGATACAATAGGTCTACCAACAACTCGTTGTGAGTTTTAACGACCCATTGTCACCGGTTGTCGTTCGGTTGCAAGAATTTCCAGTGTTTGTGAAGGATCATGACCACGACTCATTGGATGGAACAATAAGTCGTGGTGAGGCTCGTGATAAGAAGGTTCAACTTTTGTGATGAGAAAACAACAGACGATGTAATGGATCGTTGTTCCATAGGGCGAGTCATCTTGTCCGTCCGTTGGTCAGTTCCGGAAGTAAGCTACAACAGTGCGAACCACGAGCGACAAAATGGGTCATCGTTAGCTCTAACGACCCGTTGGTTCCATCCGTTAATTCCATCCAGCCAGTTTACGGGGCAGATTCATTAAGGTCATTTTTGACTTTTCCATGCTTTGAGACCCTAAACTACGCCGTTTTAGCTTATGGAAGGTGGGTTTTTAGGGGGATAATTTATTCTAAGCCTCCATTCATGCATGCGAGAACATAGAGAGGTAATCTAGGATGATTCAAGGCTCTCTTCTCTTCAATTCTTTCAATTTTCTTCTTAGGTAATCAAGGGAAGTTAAGAACCAATTATTCTCAGGTATGTAAGGCTATCAATGGGTGATTTCTTCCACACCCATGCCCATTCTCTATGATTTTTATGAAAATCTTATTAAAAGCTCATGGGGTTTTGAAGATGATTTTATAAAAGTCTAATGATTTGATAATGGGTTTTCTAATTATAGATTTTCATCATAATCTATGGGTTTTAATCAATATTTATTATTTAAATCATTTATAATCTTATCGATTTCGATCTCGGTGAAATTAAGCCTAATTATGCATGACCCATAATGTATCGATTTATGATCTACTTTTCTATTATTGATATTTGCAAGCCCATCATGAATTATGAGTTAAATTATGCATTTAATCTATTAGCCATCATGATTTTATGAATGTAAAGCTATAGGTATGATTTACGAGTATGTATGAACCTTATGACTTATGAATTTTGTTTTAGTTGACTCATGGGCATTGTTTCACTGCTAGTTCACGTATGTATAGGCAAGTTTATGATTATCATGATTTAACTAGCCCATGAATCCATGCATGTTATACTATGAGCACTATATATGTTTTGGGAGTAGTATCGAACACCGAGTAGGTTCGGGGCTCAAGTTAACCCCCGGATCTCATAAACTACATGCGATCTCAGGTATGTTGGACCCCTTTCATGACCATCCCTAGCCCAAATAGCCCTTTTCATGGTGATATCACACATTCATGGTTCTACCCTTGGAAAAGTACGGACATCCTCCCGACTAGGGTTACAAGTCGGGCTTCATGTGTGCTCATATGGGGTATGTCAATTAAGAGAATCTCCCACTGTTCCTCATGATTTATGCATGTTATGATTATGTATTTTGGCTCAAGTCAAGTTAATTAAAGCTCTTTCCTTATGATTATGATTATATTTACATTACGAATGTTTTGAAAACCTTGGGCCTTTTGACATGTTATGATGATTTACGATACGACCATGATGTCCTACTCTTATGACCATTTATGAGCTTATATATAGTTTTTAAATATCTATTTTACTTACCTTGCATACTCAATACATTTTACGTACTGACCGTATGCTTTCTATGCTGTATCACTTCATGATACAGGACCCGACTCTCAGGCTCACCCTCCTTAGTAGCTCCTCAGAGTTTGCTATCAGCTTATTTGGTGAGTCCTCATGTTCTGAGGGCCATATGTTCAGACTCCTTTCTTTTCTTTCGGTTTCAAAATTGTTAGGTTTGTTGGAGTGTTGTCCCATCAACCTGTGTTTTATGATTAGAGGCTTTTCAGACTATAAGTTGTATCCAACCATGATGTATGGATTATGTATTATCCTTTATTCGTATTTATGACATGTTTACATTTTCTTATGTTAAGTCTTACGCCAATGTGGTTGAATTAGATGTATGCTCATGCCATGGGTTAATTTGGGGTCTCTCGGGGCTCCTTGTCCTATGTCTACGATCCGGGTGCACATGCAGGTCATGACAGCTTACTTGGTTTAACACTAAAAAAGAAGCCAAGTATGCACCTGAGAACTAGATAGATGAGGGACACTTGGCACTTGAGTTCCCGGCTATTCGGGACAATATACGTGAGTTGGCATCTAGTATATCTTCAATGAGATGGATAGGTGCAACCTCACTTTGGTGAGGTAATTCTACACAGATTGGGATACCTTATTCGGAGAGAGCACTAAGGTTAATATCAAAGGTCAGGTGGTGCGATTCACAGCTAAAAGGTTCAATGCCTTCTTAGAGACACCTTCAGTAGACCCTTCTGAGTATTTCATCTTGGTAGAGAAGCCGCCATACAGAGACATCTGCCACACTCTGTATGGTGATCACTCATCCGCCTAGTGGGCGAGGGATCATAATGGCACCCATTCCACACTTGCATTTGCTTATTTGAATAGGGAGGAAAAGGTATGAGTGAAGTTGGTGTGTGCTATCTTTCTCCTTGGGCCACGTTTGACAGAAGTGACTCGAGAGCGGATCAATTGATGGAAATATTTTCATGACAGTCTGTTGACCATGTTCTTGAGGGAGGCAGGTATTGAGGAGGAGGATGCAGACCTTGTTTTACCTTTGGCAGGACACCTGGCTGTAAAGATGATAGACATCACAAAAGTGAAGGAGACTGCCCCTTCTACATGCCCTCCTCTTACTATTGCTAATTGTCAAGGCTGATATAAGAGTTGTCAGGGTCGTATGTTTGGGATGTTGGAATTATAGCTGAAGATAGGAGGTTGACCAACCACTGTAGAGGAGATGAAAACATTAGAGGCGCGGTACCCGCTCACAGAAAGTGCTATGTTGATGTGCTGAGTGGGCCCCAGCTTTTGAGGATCCTCTTGATGATGATGAGGCTACAGTCCTTACTGATGGTGTTAATGAGTTAGATATGGAGGAGGAGGATGATGTTGTTATAAGCGTCATGCAGGTTGATGGCGAAGATGATGATGAGGATGAGAAGTACAATCCCGAGGATGATGCTTAGCACCTTTTTAAGTGTGAGGTGGAGGAAACTTAAATTCCCATTGTTCTTTGATTTCTATATTTGTAGTAGGTCGTAGTATTAGTATGTCATTCCTTGTAGCAGTAGCTTGATGATTCATAGGTGATGGGTTGTAATAGATAGTATGGTGATGTTGACTTGGATGCCTGAGATGTTTTGACTTGTTGTTCGTATTGACTATGTTATGTTTGGTTGCTTTATTTTGGAGTCAACTTTTTATTTTGTGTGAGTCATTGTAGTCATATAGTAATGACGTTTCCCTATGATAGATGGATGACAACTGTCTTAAGGGAAGTGTCCATCACATTTTTTGTTTTTTTAAGATTGAGTCATAGGCCATTCACTGGTATACTTTTTGATATTCTGCTTAGCCTCTACGCTAGAGTAAATAGAGTAGTCATCTTGATTGCATGAGTTAGAATCTTTGAGAGATGCACATATCTCTTTAATTTGACTCAACATGTCCTTAGAGCTTAATTATGAACTTAACTTTTCATTTAATATGATTGTGTGAATGTGTAGCTGTAGAAACTGATTAGATTCTTGTTGCCATGAGAGGTGACCTGAACTGCTTTATATGTATATATTGTAGCATCTAAAACTTGCCTTAGTGTATATAGGATGACTAGTTGATAGGGAGTTGAGAGCTGATCAAGGCACTTCTTTTGAAGAAGCCAATTTTTTCCTATAATTATTTTACCTCCTAGTCATTCTCCCTAGTTACCCCTTTTGAGCTTAAAAGCTTTATTCTTTCTAATCCTCAATAATAGTTTAATCCCTCTTTTTGTGAGACCTCAGACTTATTGATCCAAAGTAGTCTTAGGCACTTTGAGACTTGAAAGTAAAGGTCCACCAAAGTATAATGTTAAGGGAAAGAGAAAAATTTGTGGTAAGAAAAGAAATGTGAGAAGAAAGGGTACCCATAAAAATTGTGTTGTCTACTTGCTGCTAGGGAATTGAAAAAGAGAGCTTTAGCTGCAAAATTCTTAGTTATTCTGTGATGAGAAAACAAGCAGTCAAGTAGTGAAAAAATGGGGCATGAAAAGAAGAGACAAGGGTCAGTAGAAGAAAGGTGAACAAGCAAGGAAAGAGGTGGTGGACAAGAAATATGAAATATGTCTTAAAAGTTCTTAGGGTGGTAGTCATTATAAATAAAATATCAATGCTAGCTGTCCCTTAGTCGACATTACAACCAAGAAAAGTCCTTGTGATCTTAATCTCTTGAAGCAATTAAGTAGTCTTAACATACATGAAGGGCAAGCCTATGGTATGTTTTATATGTGCATTACATCATTTGTGAGTGTGAATGTGCCTTACTTATTGTGTTTCATGTCTTATATTGGTGAAGTAGAGAGAGGAACATCATAAAAAGTGAGGGGCACAAGAGTTCTAATTCGTTGTACTACTTGTTGCATGAGTCACACTTAATCATGTTGGCCCTTTGTGTTGAAAAGATGAGTCATTTATAGAGGTTGTGTGTTCTTGATTATGAAATCTTTCTATGTGCTTTGTTGAGAATTGGTGTACAATGATAAACCACCTTATGTATGCTCCATGCTAGTTGGTTGGGTATGAGTTGATAGAGGTGTCAAGTGTGATGGTAAAACATGAGTTTAGATGCATTTTAAGGATTGTTAGAGGACGAACAATGATTTAAGTGTGGGGTGGAGATGTTGGGCATATTTTTATTCCCATTTGTCTTGTTTACTCATATTTGATCATGTTTTGAGTTCATAATTCTTAATTTATGCTTAAATTCATGTATGTGTGTGTTTTATGAACTAACAAATGATTTAAGTTTATTTGAGCAGGAAACTAGGCAAAATGAGCATAAAATAATGCAAGAAATGAACATTTGAGGATCTGACGGGTTTGGTGCTATGGATGGCCCCCCGCACCAAGTCCCAAACTTCAGAGAACAAAATCTCAGTCTGGTACTATGGCTGGTGTGATGCACCAGCCCTAAAACTTCTGAGAATTTCAGTACAAAAATTTGGCGAGATGAGTGGCGCCCCACGCCAGAGGTGTCTAGACTTAGAGAAATTTGGCAAATACTTTGATGAGATGAAGAGGGTGGCACACTAGAACCTATCCGAAGCTGAAATTGTTGGAAATTTGACTAAGTCTATGGCGAGATAGATGGGGCGGCGCGCCAGGGTCATTTTGGGGCAAAAAATGCTGATTTTAAAGTCGTCTTGAAGGGCAAAAGCATCATTTGAAAACTCATCTATAAATAGATGCCTTAGGTCGTTTCTTAAGCAGGTTTTGGACTTCTTGGAGCAGTTTTTACGCATTTTTTATTCTGTAGTTTTTTCATGAAATCTTGTAAGCCGTTTGGAAGGAAGACAAAGTTCTACAACTAGGTTTTCTCTTCTTTAATTCATATTTTCGTATGATGATGACTAAATATTTGTTTTTCCACTTGTATATGAGTGGCTAAACTCATATTCTAGCCATTACAGCGGTCCTCACTAACCAGTAGTATCACGACCCATGCATAGACCTCGAATAAAACACGGGATTTAGAACCACAAATGGTTCGAAGCTAATCCATGGTACATGCATAACATCATAATATATAGAAACAACTTAGCGGAAGCTAAAAGCAAGACATATCATAAAACTAGATAAGTCTGAAAGATCAAGAAATGTAAAACTGCAACAACATAAGCTAACTTGCAGAACCTCTAAACAAAATAATCTGAAAGCCTCTAAAACATCTGACAAACTGAAGGGACAGGCTCCCAATTAGCTCTACAAATTCTGAAACTAAAATGACTAAGAAAAGCATAAACCAAAACTCTTCTCCTCAAATGATGAGGACCCACCAATAAAAGCTTATTAAAAGTAGGATTGTATATAGTAGCGGGGCTGAGACTGAACACCCGAACCTTTGTCATAAGACAATATAGCACAAAATGTACGGTCAGTACCTTGAATATACTGAGTATAGATAATAAGTAAAACATAATAATAAAGACATTATACTAAAAATCATGATCGTGATATAGTCATAAAACATGATATTTTCATCATAAACTAAAGTATAATGACCCAAGGTTTTAAAACATAAACATAGAGCTTAACAGGTTTGAAATCATAAGTAAATTCATAAACTGATCAATGGGCCAAAAATACTATAAGTCAATGCATCATAAAAAAGGGATGTGAAGTGGGAGATTCTCATAACCGAAATACTGTAAATAAGAATCATGGAGCCTAAATGTCACGATCCGAGTCTACACCCTGGATGTGACACGGTGCCTAGAACCATGAACGGCTCCAGGGTAACCCTTGACATAGCAAACTGTAACATAACTAAACTATTTTAAGGAAATCTTAAGAAAAAGTTGTTGTATATAAAAACAATGAAATACTTTTTAAAGTACAACAACATCTGATAAGATACTGAAATTTAAAAAACATCAAGAGTTATAACTGAAACTAATACAATTTTTTGAAAGCCTTCTAAGAGATTTGGTGAGTTGCCAGGACAAGCCCCTAGCTAACTCTAAAATTTTAAAAAACTGAAACCATACTACTAAAATAGAAGAAATACTCTGGTCCTCGAAGTATGAAGACTCACCACTGGATATACTACTGGACAAAATTTGATGGAGACTAACCATACTGCTAAGCCTGAGTGCCTGAGCCTATATCATATAACAATATAGCATAGGGAGTATGCGTCAATGCTTTGAGTGTACTGAGTATGTAAAGTAATGTAGTTTAAAATATAAATATGTTGAAAAGACACTATAAGTATAACTGCTAACAATATGAAATGACGTTGACAGAAATCATAAATGCCATAAATAGCCTAAAATTTGAAAATACTGTGAAGCTGGTAAAAACTAATTAAGGGTCATAAACATATTCTGAAATTTGAGAAGGGACAATACTAGATTATGGGAGAGTCTATTAACCAACATATAACCATGTGAGCTAAACATGGATTTCAATGTATACATCCCATCGATAGGACCTAATATATCTTGCTAGGGTATAAAGGCATGGTTATGTGATCACTAAACTAATGCCCACTCAGGCAAAAGACCAACAATGGGACATAGTTTTGTGGACCTGCTGGCGCTGAAATCCCAGTCCGCTCAGTGCTAAGTACTACTCCTAACTAAACTTCTAAGTATAACTGACTAAACTGAGTAGCTCGAACTGATGTCTTAAGGCTAAGTCCAGACTACTTATCTGAAAGTGCCTTGAGAGCCTAAATGACCTAGTGACTGAAAATTCAGAAAAACTGGTAATACTGACATTACTAATGTTATTGAGTATACAAACTATGGTAGTGCTACTACAAAGTATGGTTACATAAATAATGAGAAAATCATATATACTTCTGAAAGATCATACTCTTTACAAAACATTTCTAGTTCATGAAACAAAATCTCAAAATCATGTAAAAATCAAGAATCTGAATGGACTTTAAAAGTTGATATGCAAATCACCATTATAGCATGGTACTAATCATGAGAAACATTAAAAGATTAAGGAGATAGGGAATTTCAACACTGGAAGAAAGCCCTAGACCATGATTTCTAGAAACTTCAAAGCTATGGTTTACTAAAAATTTTTGGGACACAAGGGTGAAAGGAAACCCTTGTTGAAGTCCCACATACCTGAGCTAGAATAATGTCTAGCAAGTACCTCGGAAATTGCAGCACTTTGAATGGAACCCTAGCTTAGACTCGAGAGGGTTTTCTATCTTCTATGTATTGTTCCTATGAGTCTAGGAGAGAATGAGAAGATAATGTTGATCCATTCCTCTTAATTCCCCTCTAAACATACCCCAATACAATGTAGCTTAGCAGTTATGAGTGTAGGATTTTACAAAAATGTCCCTCGATAACTGCTTAAAAATTTGACCGTCCAGTGGTATGACCCAACCTATGAGTCATACCAGGATCATATGATTTGTACTGACACTCGTGGTTAGGACCCTGCCCAAAATCATTCTTTGAAGTTTATCCCACAAGAGCCTACCACGATCCATACAATTATACCACGGGTCATTGTACGATTCGTGGCTTCCCAAAATTTCTTGAACACTTCTTTGAAACTCATCTCATGATTGGTTAGTATGATCTGTACCATGATAGTGTGAATCGTGACATTTAGTCATGGTTTCCTTGCCACCTCCTGCTAGACTCTTTGAACCCGTATCTTGAATCATGGTACAACTAGTACTACCCTAGTATGGCTCATATGAATCACCTGTGGTTTACTAGACAATTTCTACTACCCCCTCTGAAACCTCATCTCACGAGTCATAGTACGACTCATACCACCTCATCAAGAGTCGTACTATGACTCATACTGCAACTTTTTTCCAATTTTCTGCATGATCATGTTTTAAATCTATGCGCTAGCCTTAGTGATTTTTGGGGCATTACACCAACCTGTAACCCTAGTTGAGAAGGTGTTCATACCTTGAAAACATTAATAACCATGAAGGAATGAATGCACTCATGAGCCCATTTGGGCAAGGGAGATACTCTCAGATGAGGGCCCTTTATACCTATGGTGGTGCGTAATTCTGAAACTTGGGTGCACTGGAACCCTAACCTATTATGTGTTAAATACTACTCCCAAAGCATACATTGGTGCTCAATATCATACTTGAAACATGATAGTTTTTTCATGGGCTAGTTTAAAATCATGTAAGTTACTAAATTTCTTGTAGTACATGAACTAGCCATGATAACTATGGTGAAATTACAACCATAATACTTAATCTTGAAATTCATGAGACTCATACATAATTGAGTAAAATATGCTAATTCGAATATACAGAATCATAGGAGTTTTTCAAAGATTTCAAACCAATCATAATCATAAAATACATGTAGAATCACAAAAGAATATAGAGTTTTTGCATAAAAGGGTTCTAACCCTACCAAATCTGGAATTCAAAATTGAGACATGGGAGAACTGAAATCATAAGTTTAAGCTTGGATTTTGGGCATAAGGGTGAAAAAAATCACTTATTGATTATCACACATACCCGGGCTTGATAATTCCTTGACTTAAACTTGAGACCCTAGAGTTTGGACAAGATGAATCCTAACTTCTTTGAGAGCCTTTAGAGTTTTTTATTTGAATCTACTGTGTTTGGTGAGTGGAAGATGAGTTTAGGCTAAGTAAAACCCTTTAATGTCCCCCTTAGAAAATCCAAAATTACATGGTTTAGGAGTTAAAAGCATAGGAAGTTATGAAAATACCCCTAAAATTTAAACTAGAAAATAGTCGTGAGTCGGAACGGATCATACCATGAGTCGTTGGTTCATACCACGACTCTGGTGACCATTCCTTACCATGGGACCATCTTGGCCACTTTCTGAACTTCTCATCATGACTCGTCAGGATGATTCGTTACTTCCTCCAATGAGTCGTCCCTCCACTCATTAGGACAGGACCCTTGTCTTCCGTGGGAAATGACGGCTAATGACCACGAGTTATGCTATCTCACCATGACTCGGGGTCTAAGGGAGAAAATTGATAAGTTTCTAGACCTTTGTTGCTTCGCTCAAGAGAGTATCATGAAGACTCTTCACTACTTCCCATGATTCGTGAAATGAGTCATAGCAACTCAAATATGGAAGACTTATGCATGCCCATGAAGACTGACATGATGAGTCGTTGGGACATACCCCAACTCGACACTCGAGTCGTTCTGTGTGAACATGCAGGTTTTCTTGCTAGTTTCTTCTTTAAGTCCAGGGTGTGATTTTAGAAACTTTTAGGGTGTTACATTATCTCCCCTTGGGAAATTCATCCTCAAATGAAGACTAATAAAGCTGAAAAGATAGGAAAAGAGTTGCAATCCCAAAATGGAAAGCTAATCACCGAATACTTGGAGTTACTGATTCCGAATTTAGACACACACTCTGAACTGATTTCATGAAACATGCATGCATATAAGACATGAGAGGAAATGAGGGACATGAAATAGAGTATAGTACAAGGAGGAAACGATTACCTCATGCTTGAACTGAGCTGGAACGAAAGGGGTGAGGATACTTGCCATCATATTTGCTTCGGCTTCCCAAGTAGCTCCCTCTACAAGCTGCTTCCTTCAAAGGAATTTCACTAAATTGACCTCCTTATTCTTTAAAATACGAACCTAGTAGTCAAGAATCTCAATTGGGAGCTCTTCATAAGAGAGACTATCTTTCGCACAATACTCTCTACAGGTACAACTAGAGTTGGATTACCAATGCACTTTTTCAACAAGGACACATGGAAAACTAGATGCACTGACGCTAACTATGCAAGAAACTCTAGCTCATAGGTCACATTGATAACGCTCAAATACACTCCTCGTTTAGAGAAAGTGCAAGCAATCGTTGTATCAAAAAAAATATTCCCGACGGATGTTAGGGTCGAATCCCACAAAGACTAGTGAATGCTTTGCCAAGTGTTGTTTTAGGAAATTTGAATTATCTCGCACCAATTAATAAAAATAAAATAGTAGATTTTTGGGTGGAAAATGAAGTGAACCCTATTGTGGATTTTAAACCAGTTTTCCAAAATAGCAAAGTAACCAAAATTGATAGAAAAATGAGAGAAGACTAGAGGCGTAATGTAGATGGAGTGATAATCAAATACAGGTATGCTAGATCATCAAATCATTGTGAATAGGTGCAAATAACTTTGGACAAGATGTCACCCTATGCTTTTCAACCTCATGGATGTCTTTTTCTCGAGTCCATTCGAACCTCAAGACACAATACAATTATCCCAATAGAGTTTAGGTTAACAACTAAGCTATTTATAGCCATCAACTACTAATGAGGATTATGAACATGGATTTTGGATATTTCTAGCCCAATTCCACACAATCACATCCAGTCACACCATCAAATTCTCTCCCAATACTTGAATTCTTCTTTTTCAAGCTAAGATCAAGTAAGAAAAGTAAACCCATATATGCAACTATAGATCATCAATTACAAATTGGAGAGAACTCAACACATTTACACTAATTAAGCAATATTAAGATGAACCTAGCAATACCCAATCTAATTAAGCACCCATTATCACACTTCTCTAGTTGATGATTTAGCTAAACATGATTAAGAAACTAAAGAGTATATTCATTAATAAACTCAATAATTTCATTAGTAAGTGCAAGAAAAATCAAACTCAAAATATGTCTGCAACAATGGTTATACCTTCATAATGGAAGAAGAAGAAAATAAGAAAAGCAATATTCTACAACTCCTCCAATGGAGTTTTTCTCTCTCTAAGGTAAAAGAAATGTTCAAAAAGCTAAAAAACTACAAAAGTTGTGTACAGAGTACTTTCTTCTAGACCATATAAAAAATAGGGCAACCAATCTCCTATTTTTCCAATGTTGGACATAATTGCCCATGTTTAGGCATTTTGTCACTTGCGGGGGAACCAACAGTTCGCCGGTTTCGCGAATTGTCGTCCATCATTTGCCGTACATCCAGTGATTTTCCAGGACCATTCAGCAAAACCTTCAGCGGTTCGCCGGCCTTCATCCGTGATCTACCGATTTATTTACTCCTTGGTCTAGAAAGTGCAGGCACCGGTAGGTGATTTGACCGACGAGTCGCTGATTGATATTCGTGGCCGCCGGTTGCACATTATCCTCAAGTCAGTGATCATCTATGTTTGACCAATGCTTCACCGGTGTCCTCAGGTGTACTGCCATTTTTCACCTGATTTTATCCTTTTTACTTCACTTCTTGCTCTTTCTCTTCAACTCAGATACCTACACATAAAAAGGCAAAAAAGGGCATAAAATTCATCTAAATGACTTGAAAACTAAGCTAAAGATCTTGCTTAAGAACCTAATGAGTTGGTAAATTACCAACTCATCACACATTGCCAATGAGCCTTAGAGTCTAGTAAGGACCAACATACCAGGGACTGAGTTTCCTTTTCTTTCCAAACCTCATCACCCCTTTCATGGGTGACACCTTCAGAAACACTCAATCATAAACTTTGAACTCAAGCTTTCTCCTCCTTATATTTGCATAGGATTTTTGATGACTTAGCCTATCTAGTGTCCAATCTTAACCTACTGGCGGTTTAGACACTTAGCCACGAATTCTGTAATATCCTTCTTCATATCATTCCACCAATAGACTTTCTCTAGATAACAGTATATCTTGGTGGCACCTGGGTGGATAGATATCGAGAGTAATGAGCCTCTACCAACATCTGTTATCTTAAATTATCCACATCCAGAACACATAATCAGCCCTAATGGCGAAGTCTACCATCTCCCTCTTGGGAGAAAACCTCTACTTTCTGATTTTTGACTGGTTCCTTCAACTTAACCAAGATAGGATCCTCATCTTTTTTTATGCCTTAACTTCCATCACCAATGAAGATTCTGAACCATTATGGACAGTGACACCACTATCTACCATATCTGTAAGGCAAACCCCTAAATGAGTGAGCCTGTGGACATCTCTGATGAATTCCTTCCTTTCATATTCCATATGAGCCACATTCCCCATGGACAACCTGCTAACATCAGCCACTACACTGGCCTTACCTAGAGGATAAAGAATAGTCATGTCGTAATCCTTGAGAAGCTCAATCCATCTTCTTTGCCGCAAATTCAAGTCCTTCTGGTTAAACATATACTGATTGGCTCTTATGGTACGTGAACACTTCAACATACACCCCATACAAATAGTGTCTCCAGATCATCAAGGAAAACACAATTGCTGCTAACTCAAGATCTTGTATCGGGTAGTTCTTCTCATAAGTCTGAAATTGTCTAGAAGCATAAGTGGTGATCTTACCATTTTAAATCAACACACACCCAAGGCCAACTAATGAGGCATCACAATACACTATAAAATCATCTGTGCCCTATAGCAAGGTCAAGATCAGAGCAAAAATAAGTTGAGTATTTAACTCCTAAAAGCTTCTTTCACAAGCATTGAACCACTAAAATTTGACCTTCTTCTGAGTCAATTGGGTTAGAAGTGAAGTAATGGATGAAAATCTTTCCGTAAACCTCCTGTAGTAACCAGTTAAACCTACAAAGCTTATAATGTTGGTGGAAATGACAGGTCTAGGCCAGTTCTTCACCGCTCCAATGATTTAAGAATCTAGTTGAGCACCCTCACTAGACACCATATGCCCAAGAAATGCAACTGAATTCAACTAAAGTTCACTTGCTAAACTTAGCAAACAACCAACGTTCCTTAAGAGTTTGCAGCATAATTCTCAAATGAGCAGCAAACTCCTCCTCACTCAAAGAGTATATAAGGATATCCTCTATGAAGATGATCACATACATGTCCAAATATTGATTGAACACCCTTTTCATTAAATCCATAAAAGGTGCAGGATCATTTGTTAGTCCAAATGGCAGAACTACAAGTTAATAGTGACCGAACTGAGTTTTGAAGGATGTCTTTGGAATGTCACACTTTCTGACTCTGAGCTGGTGATAGCTGGATATAAGGTCAATCTTTGAAAAGTAACTAGTGCCATGGGGAGTTACTAGGCCTGATAAAACCCTTATCTAAGAGATCCTTCAGTTATTTCTTCAACTCCTTAAGCTTGGCTGGAGTCATTTTGTAAGGAGGAATAGATACAGGATGTGTATCAGGAAGAAGGTCTATTCCAAAGTCAATCTCCCACTCGGAAAGGGCTCCAGGAAAATTTCCTGGGAACACCTCTAGAAATTCACCAATAACTGGGACTGGCTGAAAAGTCAGGGTTTCTAACTTAGAATCCTTTACCCGAACTAAGTGATATACACAACCTTTGAAAATTATCTTTCTAGGCTTAAGGTAGGAGACAAAACCACCTATAGGCACTGCAGAACTACCCTTCCATTTTAGGACTGGTTCACCCGAAATTAGAACTCTACTTTTTGGGTTCTACAATTGACTGAAGCATAACAGGAATACAACCGATCCATGACAAAGATGTTAAACCCCATAAATTTTTTTACATTTGAAAGTGTTGTAACTATATTGACATCAAGTAATTAAGATAATTGCACATTTATGTTGAGGAATGTGACATATATAAGTGTATGCGATAAGGAATATCTCAGGGAGAGTCACTTCAAATGACTCAATGTATGGCGTGACTTTGAAGGAGCATATCTCTGAATATGGGTGGAGTTAGGTGGTGTACAACCTATCAAATAAAAAGTCTTTGAATCTAGTTTTCAATGAAAATACCAGCTTTTCAATTGGAATTCGGAGTAAAAAGTTATGCTCATTTGAAGATAACACTATCGACTAGGGAAGCGCCTAGGTGTGTGGGCACTGAGACACGCAGGTAGTAGGCATCCATTGCATGCATGAATGCCACATCACATGGCGCACCGCATGGTGGAACCGCCTAGCCTAACCAACTTGTCTATAAAAAGTAATTTTGAGATAAAAATCTCATTTCCACTCTGTTTCACCTTTTTTTTTCCAGAATTCAGGGAATTAAGAGCCCTATCACATGGTTAAAAGATATCCCAGGTAATAAAGTTAACTCTTGTCTCTTTTGGGTTTTAGGAAGAGAACATTGGAGGAATGTTATGGCTTGTGTGTTGCCTTGTTGTTGATTGTTGTGTTGTTGCATTTTAAAGCTAATTCTGGGTAGAGGAAAGAGCAAGAGCCTACTCCTACTTTAGAAAATAACGTCTCCAAGAAAGGGCAAGTAATTCCACTTTTATTTCTATGAGTTTGTGAGGTTAAAACTAGGAACATGTTATACTATTTGTTGTTTTTTTGTGTGTTCTTATGGCATGTTGCTGCCTAATTGTTTTTAGAACTTTGGTGAAATGAAGTTTCTGATTGTTGTGGTTGTAAATTGGACCTAAAGGGAGCTTTAAAGTGTAGTTTTGAAAGGAAGGTTATCGACTGATAACGCTCAAATTACACCCTTGAAGAAGTATTACGCGGACGTTGTCAATAAAAAACCCAACTAAAGTTGGGGTCGATCCAACAGAGAATATGGTCAATATGTGGACTAGTGCTAGTATTCACGCTTTTAGTTCAATTATTTCCTAAAAAGGAGGTTTTAATAGAAATAATCAAGTAACAGTATTGTGAACTGGTGTTGTGATCAAAGTTACGCATTATCTAGGGAAGTGTTTCCCATGGATTCTTAAGTAGGTTAGATTATTACACTTGTGATCTATCCCAATACATATCCTATATAACTGATATACTATGTTCATTCGAATGACTGATTCTTCCCTATTAAATGACTCTACTCAATCACCCAGTTAGGTCTAATGAGCTATTTCACTTTAACTTTTATTAATAATTCCAAATTAACTTTCCTGCGACCACAACTTAAGCTATTCAATGAAACTTACTTTAAAGGCTTTGTTGTTCTTTTTTTTCCTACTCTCTACTTCTCTAGGTTCAAGCAAAAAGAGAATTCGGGCTAGTCTTAACTTTGCACACCATTAAGAAACATCAAGCATGAAGAAAAGAACAATACAGGCATTCGTATTGGTTTAGAATCGCTTTATGTTAACCTTAGTTTGTTATTCCACCACAGTTCCCACAACCCTAGTTGTGGAGGGTTCAACTTTTCATAATTGCAAGAATAAAATAAAATTTCATAAAAGAAAACATAATATACAACATTGATGGAAGAAAAACCCAATAATCAATGATGAACTATGTCATTGTGGAAATCAAGAACAATGATGAACTATGTCAAAGTATTCAAGTATTTTCTCTCCAAGAAGTTAGGAAACCCAAAAACTACAATTACAATTGAAAAGTATCGAGGTCCGTTAAGGAAAATAAACTAAAAGTATTTATATAATTAATGAAATCCTTTCCTAAATTAATAGGGATTTTGCTGCTGAGTCATCCTACAAATTGTAACATGCTTCTACGAGTCATTGGAAGCTTCCATAGTACAAGTCTACAACTTCTGTCTTCTTATGTACTGGAGGTTGGTATGACTAGTACAATGGAAATAAGAGTCCTAGGAGCTTCTGGTGGCTTGAACTTATAAAACCTATCATCTCTGTTGTTTTTCATACTGGTCCTTATACCATACTGGTACGACTCGTGCAATCTTATCATGCCCTAAATCTGCCAAGGGCCCAACTCTCTGAATTTCATCTGGAATCAATCAGTATGACTCGTACCTTGACATCACAACTCGTGGCTTCCACTTGTACCACTGTATTTAGCAAGTGACCATCTTCTGTACCTCGTGTTACAGACACTCAATACAGCTCGTACTATAAATCATAGGATGGCTCTGTGATCTTGGGATTTTTTACATGCCCAAGTGATTGTTATAACCATGTCTTAGCTTTGTGTTTACCTTATATTAACATAATCTCATGTAATTTTGTATATATAGGCATGCATGAACTAACATATGTGATTAGTCCATTTTTATAGGTAAAATATGCTAAGGATAGGGCTCAGAATGAAAATGCATGAGAAATAAGGAAGCTGGGGATGAATCCCAAGGAGGTGGCACGCTGTGGTCCGTGGCAGACCAGGCGCCATGCTACACCAAGGCCATGCACACGGGAGAAGGAAATAAGTGTGCCTGCGTGTTGTGCCCATGCCATGCCTGGCACACTACCGTGACAAGCAGCGTGAAATACTGAGCAAGCAGGGCCACCATGCCCAACCAACCTTGTTGTAACGTCTTGCCAAGTGCACATTCCAATAGCCATGCTTGATGCCTCTGTGACACGGAGGCTAAGCTACGCGTTGAGCAGCATGGCACGGAGGTAGTTCCTCCACGGCCAAATTTCATTAAGTATAAATAGAACACTTGGCTTATTTTGTCAAATATCATGGTATTATTTTGGAAAACGCAGAGGAATGAAGGAGAGAAAAAGAAGACTCTATCTAGGGTTCCATTTTCTTTCATTTTTCACTTTTGTTTCTGCATAAGTTGTAATTACATGATGAATTTGTGTATTAGCATGAGTGATTAAGGCCCTTCTTCTAGGATTAAGGCCACAAAACATGATCGTATTTGTTTAATTTATAATTGGTTCAACTTCTTCATTATTGTTTGTCTTGCATTCTTATTTTTAATCATTTTAATGCTTAATCACCATTGAAATGCATGTGTTAATATTAGGCGAACTCGAAAGAGAAAAACATAGGATAGAACTAGGGATGCAAGAAGTGAGCTCAAGTCTTTAAGGCTAATTCTAAGTTAGGATGGAAATATACCTAATTCGTCTTGCTTGGTTATAAAAGGGGAAGATAGCTAGACACTTAAATTTGATATGTCACATCACTGCTCTTTGATGTAGTTGTGAAGTCAAGTTTAGGTTAAATGATTAGATGTTCGAAAGCCCATAACTAAGGACTTTAACCCTGTAAACCACTCCACAAAATTTCATATGAATTAGCTTGTCATATCCCCGCTCAATGATGTAGTTGTAAGGCTAATTTGATTATGTTTAGAGGCTCAAAAGACCATGAACATGGAATTTATCTTATGAGACAACAAATTAAGAAGCATACTTGAACCAATATGGATGTAGCGGTACATGATTGTTTGGCCTTAACCTGAATTCTTCTCATTACTATTTTTCAACTAAATTTGTGATCGTCCTTAGATTTAGAAATAAAACATTTAAATCTTGAAAACTTGCACTTTTGAATTTTGAATTAACACCTAAACATGATAATTCACTATAATCTAGTCCTTGTGGGTTCGACATCCATCTCTTCAAGAGTCACTATATTACTTGTACTACCACGTATGCTTGCACTTGCATTGGAGGTGTAGCAAGTTTTTGGCGCCGTTGTCGGGGACTGGCAACATTTAGCGAATTTCTTGTTTTTCTATTTCTATATTTTATTAAGTGTTAAAAAAACATGGCCTTGGTCAGCTAATTTGCAGGTAACAGGTTGGTCCTTGCAGCAAGCTAGCAAGGGATAGAGAGTTGGTTGAACAATATCCCGAACCTAAAAGCAGGTTGCGATAGTTGAGAAGGGAATGTTCCACTCTATATCCTATCTAGCAAGTTTAACAGGGTGAGGTTGCACAAGCAGAGATGGTAGCAAGACCCATTCATGAAGTGGAAATCCCACTTGTGATGAATGTTACCTCCAGCATCCGCAGACGGGAGCTTGGAGGTAGATTTGAGCTAAAGCATAACATGGTGCAGTTGCTGCACTCAAGTAGGAAATTTATCGGGATGACACATGAGGACCCACAATAGCATCTGCAAAATTTCTTAGAAATCAGTGATACGTTTGTCCCTATTGGAGTGTCTACTGATTATGTCGGGCTCACCCTTTTCCCATTTTCACTTTAGGGAGAAGCTAAAAGGTGGTTGAACGCAGAGCCACCGAACTCCATCACTACATGGGATGACTTGGCCCAAAAATTCCTCATCAGATTCTTTTCATCTAGTAAGGCCGCGAAATTGAGGAGTGAAATTTTGAGCTTCAAGCAGAGGCCTGAGGAGAATTTGTATTTGTCTTGGGAGCATTTCAAGTCATTATTGAGAGATTGTCCCCACCACCAGTATAAAAATGAAGTGTTGGCCCGTACTTTTATGGAGAGTCTTGACCCCCACACGAAAATCTTTCTAGACTCTGCATCAGGTGGGCAAACACTGGAGAAGACATATGAGCTATACACTCTGTTGAATAGGACTGCACAAGGAAATCGATAGAGTCACAATGATGCATCACGGGGAGTAGGCAAGAGGGCATTTGGGTTAATTGAAGTCAACAACGTCGATGCATTAGCAGCTCAATTGGCTTCATTTTAGCATCAAGTGATGACTCAGTTTAGCAAGTTGAGCTTGGCACAACTGCAGGCACAGGTAAATGCAGTTCAACCCGCCCCAAGCTGGTGTGAGATTTATGGAAACAATAGGCTTAGTGCAAACTCTTGCGGAGCAAATCCAAAGTCAGTGAATTTTGTAGGGAATGTGCAAAGGAACAACTAGACCTATGGGAACACTTACTATAGGATATGGCATAATCACCCTAACTTTTTTTGGGGTAGAAATTAGGGGCAGAATCAAAGCTATCAGCAGCCTCAGCAGAATCAATATTACTAATAGGGTAGACAGGCTAGTAGCCAATATAGCAACATTGAGGAGATGTTGCATAAAATCATGGCCAATCAGACTCAGATGGTAGCTGACCAAGAAAAAAATAGTAGTTGAGCTAAAGAATTAGTGTTGGCCACTAGAAATCTCGAGAAGCAAATGGGTCAGATTGCAGCAGCTCAGAACTTTAGACTGTAGGGGGTTTACTGAGCGACACAGATACAAACCCGAGGCAGGTCATGGACATCAGTGTGAGGAGTGGCAAAGAGTTGGTTGATGCACCAACAAAAGAAAAGAAGAATGAGGTGCAAATAAAGCTGTTTAGACTAGGTCCATCAGCTGAAAAGGGAAATAATTAGAAAGCAGCAGCAAATTGTCACACCCCGAGTCTATACCCTGGACGGGACACGGTACTTGGAGTCACAAGTAACCCCAAGTCAACCCATGGTCTATCATAACACTGGCATTTTGAGTAAAAACATAGAGGAAGCTTTAAAGTAATAAAATAAAACATTTATGAAGAAGAACTAAATCATAAATTTTAAAACAACTGAAACCAAGCTGAAAATCTGAAACTATGTATGTTTCTGAAAGCCAACTATTTGATGAGTTGTTGGGACAAACCTCAAGCTAACTCTAAGTCTAACTGAAAGAGATATAATTTAAAAAAAATAATCCTCGTCCTCAAAAGATGAGGACTCACCAATGATGCAGCTGAAAACTTCTGAGCGATATCTTCTAATGGTGCAGAGACTGAGAACCTCCAGCTGTATCATAAAACGATACAACATAAAAGGTATGCGTCAGTACTTTGAATGTACTGAGTAAGTAGGAGAAACCATATCACGGAGAATAAAATGACTGAATTGTAAAGACATGCAATGACCAACTGAAATGCGGAAACTGAAATAGGTTGAGATGGTCAAAGACATGCCCTAAATCTGAGATACTGATCTACAATACTGTACTGAACTGATTTAAATGGAGCTAATCTGAGACTGAATTAAACTGACTAGTGGGATAGTCTATAACCGATATATAACCACGTGATATAGACGTGGAGTTCAATGTATACACCCTATCGGTAAGACCCAATATACCTTTCTAGGGTATAAAGGCATGAACTGACTGATCCCAGGTATGGGGCCATGAGGCCAATAAAAATATCCTTTGGTGGAAATGTAGTTCTGGAACTTGGGTGCACTGGAATCCTAGTCTGCTCGGTGCTAAGTCCTACTCCCACTGGATAGTCCTAGACTTACTACTAAGTTGATAGCTCAAAACTGGGGCCCAATACTAATTCAGGAATAGATATCTTGAATTACCTTGAGAGTCTTATCAAACTGGATTCTATAACTGGTGTTCTAAGACTGGTCAGAGCTGCTTATCTGGAAGCGTCGTAACCATCTAAAGAACAAACTACAATCTAAAGCTTGGTTCCTAAGGCTGGTAAGAGTTGTTTATCTAGAAGTGTCATGACCACCTAAATAACCACTAAAATATGATATTGAGTCTAATACTGATAATTGGGAGACATCATTGACACCTCAGGAATTAACTGTAGTCAAACTGATCAGCTGACATTTCTAGACAACACCGAGTCTAATAATCTGACTGAGACTAGACATGTAAATATCTGGCTAAATTTCCATATACACTAATAATAAGGGGATTTCAAATCTATTAAAATCAAGCTACAGGGAAACTAGTCCAACACACAAGATCCTAAATTCTACTTAACTGAGATTTAGGGCTAAATTATTCCACAAGATACAATTCTCATAAATGTCTACAAAAAGGGAATCAAAAGCAATTAAAATCATGAGAAATATACTACTAAAAATTTCAAAGATATAAGTCTGAAAATCTTCTACATTTTGAATCCACAAGGCTAAATTGAAATAGGAAAATAGCGAAGATTTTGGGGACACAAGGTAAGAACTATTTCCTTGTTGAATTCCCACATACCTGGTGAAGAAATTCTGAGAAGATCCCTTGAGAATCTGGGAAGAAGCTGATTTCCCTAGTTCTAGCCCTAAGAGTTTCTACGTACTGAGTCTAAGTGTTGAGAAAAGGAGATAGGAATACGTTGATCACCCCTTTAACTCTCTCCTGGATGTGCCCAAAATGACGTAGTTTAGACTCTACGAGTTTAGGAAATTACATAAAATCCCCTAAAAATCTCGCAGAAAAATCACCCTGCCAGTCCCAACGAGGAACTAGACGATTCGTGGTTACTGACCACAACTCGTGGTCTGCCCCGTTGCCTACACTGGAAATTCCTCATCATGGATCACCATGAGCTACTCAATGACCTGTTACTGGTGACCATGACTCATGGACACCTCCCGTCGTCCTCAGTGCCAAAAACCACCTGGGAGTCACTATGGGCGACACCACGACTCATGGTGTCCCAGAGGAGTTGTGATGAGGACCCGTTAAGTGCAGTGTCCAGCTTCTTTTCTTCCTTTGCCCATCCTTGACTATGGGTGACCTAACAATTCGTGTGGATGACCATGACTCGTGGTCAGGCCTGTGGTTACTCAGAACTTGCAATTTCCAACTAAAGTCAAACTCCTCACCATGAGTCACTTAACGACTCGTGGTCATCCTGATGGGTCACCTGACGACTCATCATGTGACCTGGTGTACGAAATCCTGTTTTCTCCATTTTAACTCCTGGGTCTGATCTTAGTGTTTTTGGGGCATTACATTATCTCCCACTTGAGAACAGTCGTCCTCGAATATTGAAAACACACAGGAAAATAGAGAATTGCAATCACTATATTTAAATACTGAACATATAAGCTGAAAACTAACAAAATGACTGCCGCTGAACTGAACTACACTACTGATCTAAAAATATGAGACATTTACGTACATTGACATGAAAGCAGCTGGGGCACATGAACTGAACACGAAACTGAATAGAGTTTTAGGGAGAAAATTGATACCTTAGACTGAATCTAAACCGGAAGGGAATAAATGTGGGTATCTAGCCATCATATCTGCTTTGGCTTCCCACATAGCTCCCTGAATATGTTGATTCCTCCAAAAAACTTTGACTAAATCTACTTCTTCATTTCTCATCGACGAACCTGATGGTCAAGGTTCTAAACTAGGACCTATTTCTAAAAAAGACTATCTTTCACTCCCACACTATCTAGTGGCACATTTAAGTTGGATCACCGATGCACTTCTTCAATAGTGACACATGGAACACTGGGTGCACAGATGATAACTCTAAAGGTAATTCCAGCTCATAGGCTACATTGCCAATTTGCCTCAAAATTCTGTAGGGTCACACATATCTCGGACTGAGTTTTCCTTTCTTCCCAAATCCCATCACCCCTTTCATGGGTGAAAATTTTAGATAAACCCAATCATCCACTGCAAACTCTAATTCTTTTCTCCTCACATCAACATAAGATTTCTGACAGCTTTGCACTGTTTTGAACCTCTCTCTGATAAGTTGTACCTAATGCATAGCCTCATGAATTGAGTCTAGCCTGATTAGAGTAGCTTCACCAACCTCAAACCACCCGATAGGAGATCTCCACCTCCTACCATACAATGCCTCAAACGGGGCCATCTGGATATTTGAATGGTAGCTATTATTGTATGCAAACTCGATGAGAGGTAAGTGATCATCCCAACTGCCCTTGAAATTGATCGCACACGCTCTCAGCATATCTTCTAAAGTCTATATAGTCCATTCAGACTGTCCATCTTTCCACGGGTGAAAAGCTGTGCTGAGCTTGACCTGGGTACCAAGTCTCTTCTGAAATGACTTCCAAAAATGGGATGTGAACTGGGTACCTCTATATGAAATAATGGACAAGGGCACCCCATGAAGTCTGACCAAATCCCGAATATAAAACCTGGTATAATCCTAAGCTTAGTCTATAGTTTTAACTGGGTGAAAGTGTGTTGACTTAGTCATCCTATCTACTATCACCCAGATTGAGTCGTGCTGTCGATGAGTCCGAGGTAGACCCGTAATTAAGTCCGTATTTACTTCTTCGCAATTTCATGTGGGTATGCTGATACCCTGAGTCACACCTCCCGGTCTCTGTTGTTCCACCTTAACTTGATAGCAGTTCAGGCAGTTAGATACAAATTCTGCGATGTCTCTCTTTATGTCGTTCCACAAGTAAATATCCCGCAAATCACAGTACATTTTTGTAGCACCTGGGTGGATTGAATATCTCGAACTGTATGCTTCAGCCAGTATCTGCTATCTCAAATCACCTACATCTGGTACACATAGCCAACCTTTTTTTGAGTCAACCTAGTTAAAGGAGATGCAATAGAGGAAAAACCTTCCACAAAACGTCGGTAGTAACCAACTAGACCCAAGAAACTTCTTATTTCAGTTGGGGAGGTAGGTCTTGGCTATTCTTTCATCGCTGCTATCTTTTGAGGATCTACCTAAATACCCTCACCCGAGACAACGTGCCCAAGGAAATTCACAAGCTTCAACCAAAATTCGCATTTCCTGAATTTTTATAACAACTGGCGGTCTTCGAGTGTCTGAATCACTATTCTTAGGTGATTAGCATGTTCTTCCTCATTTCTGGAGTATACTAGAATATCGTCGATAAATACAATGATGAACATATCTATATATTCCTTGAAAACCCTGTTCATCAGGTCCATAAAAGTTGTGGGGGCATTAGTTAGTCTGAAGGACATAACCACAAATTCATGGTGACCATACCGAGTTATGAAAGATATTTTCAGTATGTCAAACTCTCTGACTCTTAGCTGATGATACCCCGACCAGAGATCTCTCTAGGAGAAACAACTGGCTCCCTGAAGCTGATCGAACAAGTCGTCAATCCTGGGTAGGGGATACCTATTCTTGATTGTGACCTTGTTCAACTGACGGTAATCGATGCACATTCTGAGGGTGTTGTCTTTCTTTCACATGAATAGTATTGGAGCACCCCAGGAAGAGATGTTGGGTCTTATAAAACCTTTATCAAGAAGGTCCTTTAGCTGCTCCTTCAGCTCCTTAAGCTAAGCTGGAGCCAATTCTGTAAGGAGACATGGAGATGGGCTAAGAGTTTGGAAGGTCTATGCCAAAGTCTATTTCCCGCTCAGGAGGGATCCGGGAAGATCTTTGGGGGAACATGACAGGGAACTCGCTGATAACGGGAACTCATTGGATAGTTGGGGTCTCAGAGCTGGAATCTTTGACCTGAACTAGATGATAGGTACACCCTTTGCAAATAAACTTTTTGGTCTTAAGGTGGGAAATAAACCAACCCTTAAGCGCTGAACTACTGCCCACCCACTCTAAAGCTGGCTCATTAAGGAACTGATACCTAACGACTCTAGTTCTGCAGTCGATTGAGGCATAATCGGAGTTTAACCAATCCATGCCGAGAATGAGGTCAAAGCCAACCATGTATAACTCTACAAGATCAGCTGGAATGACCTTATTGAAGATTGAGACTGGGCAGTTCCTATACACCCGGCTGGCTCTAATTGACTCGCCAACTGGGGTGGAAATTGAGAATGGTTCTGAGAGGACCTATGGATTGATATCAAACTGGGCAACCACATAGGGAGTCATGAACAAAATTGTGGCTCCTGGATCTAGTAAGGCATACACATTTGGATGGAAAAGGAATAACATACCGTGACCACGCCAGGTGAGATCTCCTGATCCTGACGAGAGGACAAAGCATAAAAATGGTTTTGGCACTGGCTGCCATCTGTACCTGAAGTGTTGGCTTGTTGAGCTAGTCGGGCTGTAGAGCTGCTGAAGCGGTGGATTGTGATCTCCCCCATCCTGCTGATGGGCATTCTTTGAGCTGATGACCAAGCTGTCCACACCCAAAACATCTCTCTCGGCGCTGAAGGCATTCTCCTAGATGGTTCTTGCCATACTTAGGGTAAGCTGGGATACTGTAGAGGTTGCTGGTAGTATGACTCTAGTATTGTGAGCCAGATGCTCCACTCTCCGATTCTTGCGGGATCGAAAAGTAGGGGCACTGATTGAAGTGGGTGCTAGAGCCTTCTACTACTGTTGCTGCTTCTACTGCTGTGGGCGGCTACTACCGCCAAATCTCTGGTGGCCATAATTTGACTTGTCGATTCTTACCCATTTATTCTCTCGCTCCAAGTCTTTTAGTTTTTCTACCTCAATCTGCTGGGCATGAACTATGAGGCTGGAGAGATCGATATCCTTAATAAGCATTGCAGTCCTACACTCCTTGAGGACCAAGTTTGATACTCCATTAACAAACTTCAGCATGCGAGCCCTTGGCTCGACTACCATCTCTAGAGCATATTTAGAAAGCCTTGTGAACTCCAATGCATGCTCTTCCATCGTCTGATTTCCCTATTTCAGTTCATGAATTTGTCCACCTTAGCCTCCTTGAGCTCCGGGGGGGAGAATCTGTCTAGGAAGGTTTTAGTGAACTCCACCAGTTCTACTCCCCCTGGTCTCCCCTCCTTCCACTGATCGTGGCAGATCTAAGCTAGCCCTTTCAGCTGGTAGGCAGCCAGGTCAGCACTCTCTAAGGAGCTAACACCCATAATTCGGGTGATCTTCCTAATCTCATCCGTGAACTCCTGTGGATCCTCTCCCACATTCGATAAAACTAGAGGGTTCATTCAAGTGAAGTCCCGAACTTGGGTAGCAGCTGCGGACCCATTAGTGTTGATTGGAACCACCTGCTGGTTCACCTGGTTCGTGACAGTCTGTGCGAGTAGCTGGATGGCCACTCTGAACTCTACGAAGGACACTGGGTCCTCTTGAGGGGCTGCTGTAACTGGTGGGGCAGGTTGGTGAGCGTCGCCGACCCTTCTTCCGTTACCACGTCGTGGAGGCATGATTTCACTAAAACAAAACAAAGCATGAGTTAGGAGAATATTTTGGGAATTAAGCTTCAACGCATGATAAATAGTATGAACAAAAGGGAGTTTTCCTAATAACGTCTCATAGCCTCCCCATCATAAATGCAGCGCGCTTCACACCTATGAAAAGGACTCTACTCGTCGCAGCTTTCAAACATCCTAGGATACTCTAAACCTAGTGCTCTGATACCAAGTTTGTCACGCCCCAAGTCTTTACCCTAGATGGGACATGGTACGTGGAGTCACAAGTAAACCCAAGTCAACCCATGGTCTATCATAACACAGGCATTTGAACAAAAACATAGCGGAAGATTTAAAGTAATTAAATAAAACACTTATGAAAAAGAACTAAGTCATAAAGTCTAAAACAACTGAAACAAAGCTGAAAATCTGAAACTATGTTTGTGTCTGAAAGCCATCTATCTGATGAGTTACTAGGACAAGCCCCCAGCTAACTCTAAGTCTAACTGAAAGAAATATAACTGCAAAAAAATAATCCTCGTACTTGAAAGATGAGGAATCACCAATGATGTAGCTAAAAACTTCTGGGTGAGATCTGATAACAGTGCTGAGATAGAGAACCTGCAACTATATCATAAAATGATATAGCAGAAAAGGTATGCGTCAGTACTTTGAATGTACTGTGTAAGTAGGAGAAACCATAACACGGAGAATAAAATGACTGAACTGTAAAGACATGCAATGACCAACTGAAATGCTGAAACTGAATAAACTGAACGAGACTGAGATGGTCAAAATAACCCTATCTGATGGTCAATGACATGCCTTAAATCTAAGATACTAATTTGAAATATTGTATTGAACTGATCTGAATTGAGCTAATATAAGACTGAACTGAACTGACCAGTTGGAGAGTCTATAACCGACATATAACCACGTGAGATAGATGTGGAGTCCGATGTATACACCCCATCAGTAGGACCCAATATACCATGCCAGGGTATAAAGGCATGAACTGAGTGATCACAGTTCTGGGGCCATGATGCCAATAAAAATATCCTAAAGTGGAAACATAGTTTTGGGAACCTGGGGGCGCTGGAACCTCGGTCCGCCCGATGCTAAGTCATACTTCCACAGAATAGTCCTAGACTGATTACTAAGCCGATAGCTCGAAACTGGGGCCCAATAATAAGTCAAGAATGCCTATTTGGAAGTACCCAAAGAGTCTTATCAGACCGATTTTGTAACTGGTGTTCTAATACTAGTCAAAACTGTTTATCTAGAAGCGTCATAACCATCTAAAGAACAAGCCGTAATCTGAAGTTGGGGTCCTAAGAATGGTCAGAGCTTCTTATTAGGAAGTATCATGAACACCTAAAGAACCACTAAAATATTATACTGAGTCTAACACTGATAACTGGAAGGCATCACTAACACCTCAGGAATGAACTGTAGTCAAACTAATCAGCCGACATTTTTAGACAACACTGAGTTTAATAATCTGACTAAGACTAGACATGTAAATATCTGGCTAAAATTTCCATATAAACTAATAATATGGGGATTTCAAATATGTTAGAATCAAGCTATAGGGAAAGTAGTCTAACACGCAAGATCCTAAATTCTACCGAACTGAGACTTAGGGCTAAATTATTCCACAAGATACATTTCTCATAAATATCTAGATATAAGGAGTAATAAGCAATTAAAATCATGAGAAATATAATACTCAGACTTTTAAAGATATAAGTTTGACAATCTTCTACATTTCAAATCCACAAGGCTAAACTGAAAGAGGAAATAGAAAATATTTTGGGGACACAAGCGAAGAACTATTCCCTTGTTGAATTCCCACAGACCTGGTGAAGAAATTCTGAGAAGATCCCTTGAAAATCTGGGAAGAAGCTGATTGCCCTAGTTCTAGTCCTGAGAGTTTCTACGTACTGAGTCTAAGTGTTGAGAGAAGGAGTGAGAATAATATGTCGGTTACTTGTTTAAATCTCTCTTGACGTGCCCAAAATGTTGTAGTTTAGAGTCTAGGAGTTCAAGAAATTACGGAAAAGCCCCTAAAAATCTCGCAGAAAAATCACCCTGCCAGTCCCAATGAGGGACTAGACGATTCGTGGTTACTGACCATGGCTCGTGGTCTGCCCCGTTGCCTACACTAGAGATTCCTCATCATGGGTCACAATGAGCTACTCAACAACTTGTTGCCAGTGACCATGACTTATGTTCACCTCCCATCGTCCTCACTATCGAAAACCACTTGGGGGTCACCACGGGTGACACCATGACTCGTGGTGTCCCAGACGAATCGTGGTGAGGACCAGTTAAGTGCACTGTCCAACTTCTCTTCTTCATTCGCCCATCCTTAACCACAGGTGACCTAACAAGTCATGTGGATGACCATGACTCGTGGTAAGGCCCATGGTTACTCAAAACTTGAAATATCCAACTAAAATCAAACTCCTCATCATGAGTCACTTAATGACTCGTGGTCATCCTGACGGGTCACTGGACGACTTGTCCTGTGATCTAGTGCAGGAAATTTTGTTTTCTCTATTTCAACTCCTGGATCTAATCTTAGGGTTTTTGGAGCATTACACACACAATCAACAGTGCATCCAATCAACAGTGCATCCACCACCACTATTCTTGCAAAGGCTCTGAAAAATCAAGGAGGATACATGTTTCCAGAATTTCATTGATGTTTTCAAAGAACTTCGCATAAACTTTCCTTTGGTTGATCTTTTGCAGGAAATGCCCAAGTACGCTAAGTACTTGAAAGATGTGGTGGCCAACAAGATGAGGCTGATGGATGTGCAGATGGTGTCACTAACTCAGGAGTGTGGTTTTAGGGTGACGAGCAAGATGCCAAAGAAGCTTAAAGACCCAGGGAGTTTAACCCTTCCCGTAAAAATAAGTGGAAAGGATATGATGCGGGCCTTGTGTGACCTAGGTGTGGTTGTGAACTTGATATCCCTATCGTTGTTCAACACACTTGGTTTGGGAAAACCAAGGCCCATCAGAGTGATACTGCAGCTGGCTGACATGTCAAGGGTGGCCTCGGAGGGGAATATTAAGGATCTACTCATCAAACTTGGTAAGTTTAGAATATCTACTAATTTTATAATTCTAGATTTTAAAATGGATGACAAGGTACCACTCATATTGGGACGTCCATTCTTGGCTACGAGCGGAGCTTTTATTGATGTGAAAGCCGTAACCCTTAAAATAAAGGTGAAAGATGAGGAGGAGATCTTCAGAGTGTACCAAGAGATCAACACCCCAACACACTATTGAGATCTTTGTAAGATCAATGTACTGGCAGAGAATGAGTGTGGGGTGGAGGATTACAAAGGACCATGATTTTTCTCAAGCGCACGTGACCGTCAAGTAATATAGGACGATGAAGTCCTGATTATTCATTCCCCAAAGACTTGTCAGATCAATCATTTTAAGGTTATTTGTTTATTTCGCTATTTTAGCAAAACAGATAAATTGGGGAATGGTGTGAAGAATTAAACTACTAAAAACTTAAATTGTAAAATTAACTAAAGATTGTTGCAAGCGTTTTTGTACTTCAAATGATGATGAAAATCTAAAGAAATGGCACTTTCACTTCAGGTTGATTTTTCAAGGCGTGATTACACTAGACTAATTCTTCCTAAGGTTTCTAGTTGCAAGTTATTATTCCATTTCTTGACACTCTCCTGAGCATCCAAGAACTAGCTCGTTAACCCTAACGCCTATATCCCTATAGTCGTAGAAGAAATATGGAATGACAGTTATACCTACTTGTATTTCAACTAAATAGGGTTGAAGGGTATTTACCTATCCTCAACAACTTCTAAACTTCAACTATTGGGCCAAAGGATCTTCAAATTCCTATTTTATATTTACTTTAATCCCTTTTGGTTCCCTTTTCCTATGTTCAACCAAAAGCCAACAGATTTACTCAAAGGTGATCAGTCTAGTGAATAGGCAATTAAAACAAGTAAATTTAGACAACCTTTAATGAGGAATCAAACTAGCATTAATCAATCTTTCAAACGTCAACCATCAACTATGGCCAAAACCCTAGAATGGGCGTTTAGCCACTCAAAGACAAGAGGAAAAACAAAGACATAATCATCATTCCAAGTAAAATGATAAAGAAAAGAAGAAACCTATGTAGGAACTTGTCTCTCCTCCAAAAGACGCGTTTACAACCTTCTACGATAAAACAAAATGGTGAATGATATGCTAAAAATTCCCTAGATGTTATATTTATAGGTGAGCCTTCAATAATACTTTTTCCATCAGTATTTGGCTTTATAATCAGCAAAAACTCATCTAGGGAGTGTCTAGTGTGCCACCCCATCCCTAGTCCCAAGTCTGGGTCAATTTTCCCTTAAAGTGTAGCTCTGGGTGCCCCACTCCAGCCATAGCACCAAGGACATAGCCAAATTTCTTCACTTCTGAGACCCTATGGCACCCCATTCCATCTGTAGCACCATAGTGTTAGTTAAATTTCTGAGCTTGAGGACCCCTCAAGCGCCCCACTTCATCCATAGCACTAGAATGCTAGAAAATTTTCCTAAGTCTGGAATGCCTCTGGGGCTCTACGCTATCTACCTCTCCAAGGTGTTAGTCAAATTCTCATCTTCCAAACTTGGGACCTGGCGCCCTCTGCCATCCATAGCGAGTGCATTTTTCTCTGAACCACAAGTGTTGGTGCACCACGCCAGCCATAACCCCAGGCCAACTTCCGCGAAGTCTTCTTCTTCACACCTCGGGTTATTTTTGGGTCCTTTTTCCTTGGTTTCCTTCTCAAACATCTAGAAATATAGGACACACAAAGACATGAATTCATACATTTCATAAAGATCATGAACTCAAAACAAGGCAAAATATGAGTAAAAATATGGCTAATAGGCATAAGAATATGCCCAACATCACCACCTCATACTTAAACCATTGTTCATCCTCCTCCACTCCATGCACAAACTCATATTTTCTCACCACTTGTCATCTCTATCAACTTGCACTCAAACAGCTAGTAGAGAGCATACGATTAAGTGGTTCATCAACTCAAGAAATTCACATCAACCACATGCAGAGTTTTCATATTCAAGACTGCATAACTTCTACAACCGACTCAATTTTCAAAACAGGGCCAACATGATTAAATACGAAACATGCAACACATAGTAACTTAGAATCTTATACCCCTCACTTTTACTGATGTTCCTCTCTCAAATTATCAATTGCAAAGTATGGAACATATAAGTAAGGCACACTCTGTAATGACCCTCCTGGTTATTTTCTTACCTTTGTGCGCTTTTTTAGTGTTTCGACCCTCCCCGTGGCTCTTCACTACACTTGTGACTTACAGAGACGGGTAGCATGGTTCCCAAAGTGTTCGGGCATGTTTTGGAAAGATTTTCTAGTTTTGGAGATTTTAGAGTTGAAATGGTTGACTTCGGTCAACATTCTTAGTAAATGGACACAAATGAGAATTCCTTCAGCGCCATTAGCTCCGGAACGTGGATTTTAGGCTAGTGGTACCTTTAGTTTGGGTCCCAAGGCTTTCAGACTCATTTTGGGCATTTGGGTGGTTTTTTTTTTATGTGGTTAAAGTGTTGGTTTTGGTATTCAACTTATCAAGACGACCTCCAACGGTCATTTTGTCGATTCCATTGAGTCTAGAGTGTTGTTTCCACTTGGAAAACATATAATGTTTTCATTCACGAAACTACAAATGCATTATGGGGGTTCGTTTAAAAGCTTTAAAATATGAATTAAAGAAAATAATAATAAAACCTTACCATCATTCATAATTCAATAATTAAAACTCAATTAAATCATACCCATAAAGAGAAATCACACTTTCATGCATTTGAGTAAAACCCCATAGACTTGAATAGGAGGATTCATGATTTAAAGCAAAATTGGGCATGGGTGGGGAAGAATTCCACCATTTGAAAACCCTACATACCTAGGAATGGATGGACTTAAAGTTCCTTGAACACCCACAAAGAAATTAATGAAAAATTTGGGGAAGAAGGCCTTGAATCTCCCAAAAACCTCTCTAAGCTTTTACATGAGAATTGCATGCATAAAGGGCTAAGACCATCTTATCTTACTCAGAATAATATCCAAAACGATGTAGTTTAATGGTCTAAAGCATGGAATAGTCGAAATTGCCCTTAAAATTAAATCCCTGAAAATAGCCCCGGATGGATCAATGACCGACCCAATGGGTCATGACAATATACCACGACTCGTGGTATCGAGTAATTGATTCCACTTCTTCGTCTCCTGCATTGTATCCTTCCCATGGATCGTCGGGATGAGTCGTGACTTCAAGGGACGAGTCCTTGGATCGGCCATCGTCAACTCCTCGACCAAATCTCGTTTTCCTTCCCACGAGCCTCACCATAACTCGGGGTGACTTTCAACGAGTCATGGTTTCCATCCGTTGTCTGCACTAGAACCTTTAACCCATGAACGACGACTTGAAACAACAGGTCGTCCCTCTTCACCACGAATCGTGGGATGCCCCGTTGTTTCTCTCTCAACCTAAGCTCAATCCTTCTAACGACTGTTAACAATGTCTCATTGTTCCTGACAATGAGTTGTTACACCGTCCCTTGTCACCACGGCTCCCCTGAACACCCATTCCACGATTGCTTTCGGCGAATTGTGGTATGCACCCACGAGTCATTGAGTCGTCCGTTTTGTGATGTTTTTGCTAGTTTTCTGCACTTTTTAATTTTTAATTCCCAGGTCTATCCTTAGGCCTTTTCGGGGTATTACAATATCTCCCCCTTGGGAATATTCATCCTCGAATGTAGGGAACAAGAAGCAAACAGAAACATACAATTTATTATAGCTATACACTGATCTTTTTAACCAAAATTTTCACGGAATGACTAACCCCGAATCAAACCATATAGCTGAACTGATCTCATGCTTCACATATGCATTCATACACATAAAAGAAACTTGCACACATGAACCAAACATGAAAACTAAATAGAGTCATAGGCAGAACTGATACCTCAAGTCGGAACCGAGCCGGTAGAGAACAAATGTGGATATCTAGCCATCATGTCCGGTTCGGCCTCCCATAGCTCCCTCAACATGCTGATTTCTCCATAAAACCTTAACTGAAGAGACTTATTTGTTCCCCAGCCTCCGAACCTGATGATCCAATATTTCAACGGGAATTTCTTGATAACTAAGGTTGTCCTTCACTCCAATGTTGTCTACCGGAACTACCAAGGCTGGATCACCCAAGCACTTCTTCAAAAGTGACACATGAAAGATGGGATGAACCGAAGATAGCTCTGAGGGCATGTCCAACTCATATGCCACCTTACCAACTCTTCTCACAACCCTATAGGGACCAATATAGCGAGGACTGAGTTTACCTTTCTTTCTGAACCACATCACTCCCTTCATAGGAGATACCTTTAGAAATACCCAGTCATCCACATCAAACTCCAGATTCCTTCTCCTTACATCAGCATACGATTTCTAACGACTTTGAGCGGTTTTTGTCATGACCCGAGAGTAGACCCAGATCGTAGAAAATGGACAAGGAACTCCGAGAGGCTCCGAGTCGACCCATGGCATAATCATCACATGAAGCTAACATGAGAAACATCTAACATCATGAAAAAGCAGAAGAACTGACCAGAAACTGATATAAATCAAAACAACAACTTAATAACATTTAAATGCAATGTTGATTCTGTCTAACAAGTTTGAAAGCCTTCTAATAAACTGATGAGTTGCTAGGACAAGCCCCCATCTAACTCCAAAAGTCTAAAAAATGAAAACAATATATAATGAGAATATAAACCACGACCTCAGAAGGTGAGAACTCAAAGCTAGCGGTTGGAAGAGAGAGAAACGAATCTAGTCACGTGGCTGGACCTAGAGACCTGGATCTATATCATAAAACGATATAGCACAAAAGGAGTGTGGTCAATACTTGGAATGTACTGAGTATGTAGGAACGTAAACAAATAACTCATAAGCATCAATATACAAAGAGGGAGTACTGTCAATCACCGGATTAGTAACGTAATGGAAAAGAGATACAACAATCTATATGATATCCACATATTCATATAAACATAATCACATTATAAGGACATGCATTGTCACAAGTTCAACTGGATCACAAAGGTATTGATCTTAATGACACAGGGATGCAAAGTCATGACTGATATCAAAAGGGTCCCCAACTGTCCAAGGGAAACATTCTCACTCGAGAAAATCCCTGACTGTCGAAGGGAGAGAAAACTTTGATGTAAGAAGTCACTGACTAGCTAGGGATTTTAGTCCCGACTAGCTAGGGAAAATACTCTTGCTAACAAAAAATCCCAAGTGACTAGGGAAATACTCTTGCTAACGAGAAATCCCGACTGACTAGGCAAATACTCTTGCTAACAAGAAATCCCGACTGACAAGGGATATACTCTTGCTAACGAGAAATCTCGACAGACTAGGGAAATACTCTTGCTAACGATAAATCCTGACTAACTAACATTAATCTAAATTGCAACAGCTAATCAGATGCAAGGACGATTTCTGATTTTTCATCATACAACATTTTCATCAATCGGATGGGGGCTACTTTCTAATGATATCAAGTCGAACAGTATGAGTAAAATTCTCATGCGTTATCAACATTATTCACCTCATCATGGAATTCAATTTATAGATATCTCAAGCATCTCTTACTAACGAGCATTCTACAGGGTTACGTTATGCACATGCTGTCATGGTAATCAGATTTCCGAATTCATTTCATTCAACATGCAACATGAGATCATATATGGTTTATAGAATACTCTATCAAAATGCATGACTGCATTTATTTAAGTCTACAAACATTCCACACACATGTAGTAATCACTTCATTGTGAACTCCTTAGCCACGGGCGTTTTAGATTCTGAGGTTTTAATAAAACAATTTAATAAGGAAAAATAATATAGAATCCACCCAAGCTTCGTAGTTCAACAATGGTGATGAAATCTTGTCATGCTTAATCAATTAAATCTAGAACATGTGATGGCACATAATATACTTTAATTACTCAACCCACAACTTTTACTCAATCCGACATGGTCATCAACATCATAATCAAGTCATTAGGGTTAGTTAGCAATATTCCCACACTTTCATCATGATCAAGAATTTCTACGATAGTTTAAGGAGAAATGAACAATTTCCTTTAAACGCTTAATTCAAGTTAGGATGAACATATTACACTCATACATACTCAACCCATACTTCTGCAATTTCATCATTTTCACACATGAATACGCAATCTAATCGAAAAATAAGAAACACCCATTCATTACTCAAGCCAATTTACAAATGACATGTCACCCTCATACATTCCCAACATATAACCCCATCCCAAATAACCCATCACATCAACATTTGAAATGAATTCCATAATTTACAGTAATTATTAGCTTTTTAGAAAAGAATGAGGAAGAAAGTATTCGTTATTCAAACCTTGGATCATGATATTCTAGAAAATTTAAATGTGGTTCTCATTGAAAATATTTTGGGGCACAAGGATAGAAAAATATCCTTGTTGAAGTTCGGCATACCTGGTAGACGAAAATCTCACTTGATTATCTTCCTTGAAGCTTGAAGAACACCTTGGTGAAACCCCTAGGATATTTGAGAAGAGAGAAGGAAGAAAGAGATTGAGATAATGAGGTTTAGGTCTATAATAAATCTTAAAAACGTCCCCAAACATACCCAAAACGACATCACTTTAAATCTGGGAGCATGGGATTTTACCAAACTGCCCCTGAAAAAAATCTGAAAAATTGCCCGAACTGATGCCATAACTCACCTGATGAGTCGTTGTCCCACCCAACTACTCGTTAGGTCCAACCTTCAGGTATACTGGAAATTACTGATCCTTCAGGCCACTACCAACGTAACGACTCGTCACCACACCTAACGATTCATCCTGCCCTTTTGTAACTGCACTGGAACTTTCCTTAAAACCAAAGCTTCTCCCTCCTAACGATTGACTTGACGAGTCGTTTCTAGGCAAGACGACTCATTAGGTCGTCCGTCTCCACTAGCCCCGCTCACCTCCATTGGCTGCTCCCCCACGAGTCAAACCATGACTCGTGGGGTCACCTAACGAGTCATCCCCTGATTTGTCCTGCAGCAAATTTTTGCTGACTTTTCTGTCGCACTCCTTCTAACTCCGAGGTCTGATCTCTAGGACTTCCAGGGTGTTACAGTTTTCAACCGGTCCCTTATCAACTGAACCTTCACCATTGCCTCATGAACCGAATCTGGTCCTATCATAGTTGCCTCACCAACCTCAAACCATCGGATGGGAGATCTACACCTCCGCCCGTAGAGAGCCTTGAACGATGCCATTTGGATACTAGAATGGTAACTGTTATTATAAGAAAACTCGATCAAGGGCAAATGATAATCCCAACTACCTTTAAAATCCATCACACATGCCCTCAACATATCCTCAAGGGTCTGAATGGTTCGTTCCGCCTGGCCATTTGTTTGCGGATGGAAGGCTGTATAGAGCTTAACTTGCATCCCAAGTCCTTTATGAAATGACTGCTAAAATTGAGAGGTAAACTGAGTACCTCGGTCTGAAATAATAGACAGGGGCACCCCATGAAGTCGAACCAACTCCCGAATGTACAACTTGGCATAATCATCTGTTGAATCTGTGGTCTTGACCGATAGAAAATGTGCAGCCTTGGTTAACCTGTCAACCACCACCCAAATGGAGTCGTATTGTCGACGAGTACGAGGTAGGCCTATAACAAAATCCATATTAATCTCTTCCCATTTCTAAGTGCGGATGTTGATATCCTGAAGTACGCCTCTCGGCCTTTGATGTTCGACTTTCACTTGTTGGCAGTCTGGACATTTTGCTATGAACTCCGCAATATCTTTCTTCATACCATCCCACCAATAGATTTCTCACAAATCTCGATACATTTTTGTGGATCCTGGATGGATAGAATATCTAGTACCATGTGCCACATGTAATATCCGAACTCTCAAATCGTCAACTTCCAGAAAACATAATTGACCTTGGTATCGTAGCACACCATCTCCCCCTTGGGAGAAAATCTCCACCTTTTGACTCCGCACTGCCTCCTTCAGCTTCCTCAATTTTGGATCCTCATCTTTCCTGGATTTAACATCAATTACCAAGGACAATTCCGACCCGTCATGTACAACAACACCGCCATCAGTCAAATCGATCAATCTAACTCCCAGTCTTGCAAGGCGGTGGACATCTCTTTACCAACTCCTTCTTCCCCTCATCCACATTGGACACACTCTCCATTGAGAACCTACTGAGTGCATCCGCAACCACATTAGTGTTGCCCGGGTGGTAAAGGACACTTATGTCATAGTCCTGAAGTAACTCCAACCACCTCCTTTGCCGAAGATTTAGATCTTTCTGTGTGAACACATATTGCAAACTCTTGTGATCCGTGATTACATCCACGTGGACCCTATACAAGTAATGCCGCCATATTTTCAAGGCAAACACCACAGTGGCCAACTCAAGATCATGGGTCGGATAATTCTTTTCGTGAACCTTCAGCCGTCATAAGGCATATGTTATCACCTTCCCATGCTGCATCAACACACATCCCAGTCCGACTCTTGAAGCATCGCAATATATAACAAAGCCATCTGTACCCTTGGGTAAAGTCAATATTGGTGCCAAAGTGAATCGATCCTTCAACTCCTGGAAGCTTTTCTCACAAGCCTCCGACCATTGGAATTTCACCTTTTTCTGAGTCAACCTGGTCAATGGGGATGCAATTGATGAAAATCCCTCAACAAATCTTTTATAGTAGCGTGCTAAGCCCAAGGAACTCCAAATTTCTGAAGGATTCACCGATCTGGGCCAATTCTTCACCGCCTCTATCTTCTGGGAATCTACCCTTATGCATTCTCTTCATACCAGGTGACCTAGAAATGCCACTGAGTCTAGCCAGAATTCACACTTGCTAAACTCTACATATAGCAGATGATCCTTGAGGGTTTGCAACACTATTCTCAAATGAGTGACATGCTCCTCCTTGCTCCGAGAGTATATAATAATGTCGTACATGAACACAATCATGAACACATCCAAATATTTCTTGAACACCCTATTCATCAGGTCCATAAAAGCTGCAGGAGCATTGTTAGTCCAAAAGACATAACAACAAACTCATAATGGCCATACTGTGTTTTGAAGGCTGTCTTTGGAATATCACACTCCTAAACTCTGAGATGGTGATATCCAGACCTAAGATCTATCTTCAAGAAACACCTAGCACCCTAGAGCTGGTCAAACAAATCATCAATCCTGGGCAAGGGGTACCTGTTCTTGACGGTAACTTTGTTAAGTTGTCGATAATCAATACACATCTGAAGGGACCCATCCTTTTTTCGAACAAAGAGAATCGATGCACCCCATGGAGACTTGCTTGGTCTAATGAAACCCTTATCCAACAAGTCCTTTAACTGATCCTTTAACTCCTTTAGCTCTGCTGGAGCCATATTGTAAGGAGGGATAGAAATAGGTTGCGTATCTAGTAATAGATCAATACCGAAGTCAATTTCCCTCTCTAGAGTAACACCGAAAAAATCCTCAGGAAACACCTCTAGATATTTGCACACCACTAGAACTGACTAAATAGTCGAGGTCTCGGACTCCACATCCTTAACCCTAACTAGGTGGCCCCTTAGAGATCATCTTCCTAGCCTTAAGATAGGAAATAAACTGACCTGCTGGCACCGCTGAACTACCCTTCTACTCTAAAACTGACTCACCCAGAAAATGAAAATCCACGATACAGGTCCTACAATTAATCGAAGCATAACATGCAAACAATCAATCCATACCCAAAATGATGTCAAAATTAGTCATGGCTAATTCTACTAAGTTTGGGGAGGTAACCTTATGCAACACCGTAATGGGGAAACCTCTATATACCCGCCTAGCTACAACTAATTCACCGACTGGAGTAGATACGAAGAATGGTTCTGATAGAATTTCAGGAGTAACTCCAAAACTACTAGCAATGTAAGGGGTCACGAAAGACAATGTAGCTCCCGGGTCTAGAAAAGCATAAACATCAAATATGAAAGATACGCAACATACCAGTGAACACGTCTGGCAAAGTCTCCTGCTCTTGACATGAGGCAAGGGCATAGAATTGGTTTTGGCACTAGCTGCTACCTCTACTAGTCGATGCTCCCTGCGGAGTGTAACGGGCTAGAGCTACTACTGCCCTGGTGGTCTGTGCACGACCCCTATCATCACCCTGCCTAGCATATGGGCACGCTTGGCGTATGTGCTCGGATCTACCACACCCATAGCAGACATCTAAGCCGAGCAGGCACTCTCCGGTATGACTCTTGTCGCGCTCCCCGCAGGATGGAGAGGTATACTCTAACTAGGTGCCCCTATGATCCCTCGACCCTGAAGCTATGCTCCTCTAATCACCCCTGGGTCTGGATGGAACACGAGATGATGATGGTGCTGGGGCTAGCAACCTCTGATGAAACTGTGGACGGTCACCACCGCCAGACCTCTGATTTGAAAACCCATGACTATCTGTCAGAGCCCTCTTTTTCTCCCTCTCCCTTGCATGAGCCACCTCCATCTTTTGGGTGTATAAAACTATGCGATAAAAGTCCATATCCTGGTGGAGCATAGCAGTCCTTTAATCCTTGTCCAAATAACCAGTCATGCCATGACCAAACCGGCTCACCCGCGCCCTCTGATCCATCACCAACTCTGTGGCGTATTTTCACAATCGGGTGAACTCAAGAGAATACTCTAGCACTGTCATTTTCCCTTTCTTGAGGTTAACAAGCTCAGCTGCTTTAAACTCCCTCAGTTCCCGAGGGAAGAGCCTATCGAGGAAGGCCATGTGGAACTCATCCCAGCTGATAGGGCCTGCTCCCGCTGCCCTGCTGTCCTTCCATTGCTTGTACCAAATATGAGCGACCTCCTTCAGTTGATAAGAGTCCAAGTCAACACATTCTCCATTTGTCACTCCCATAACCTGAATGACCTTCAAGATCCTTTCAATGAACTCATGTGGGTTTTCGTCCACCTTTGATCCTGTGAACTCAGGAGGGTTTATCCTCAGAAAGTCCCTAACCCGTGCCGCCACTACATTACCGTTCTTTGGGACATGTGAAACAGCCTGCTGGTTGACCTGAGCATTCAAGGCCTATGCCAACATCTGGATAGCTTCCCTAAACTTAGTGTGGGCAGCTGACTCTAGTTCCTGGGGCTCCTGGATAGGTGGGGCTTGCTGATGCCCACGATCATTTCCACCTTCGTGGCCCTCATCATTTCCGTTCCTCCTTCCGTTTACTCTTCCAGGAGCCATAATTCTGCAATAATGAATTGCACGAGTTAGAATGATGGAGAGACTTTTTATTACATGACATAGAACATGAAAGAAGGGAACATTTTCTAAATATTTAGTAGCCTCTTCATCATAGGTATGGCGCGCTTCAAACCCATGAAAAATACTCTACCTAACACGGCTTTCAGACTCCCTAGGACACATCTGAACCCCTGGCTCTGACACCAAGTTTGCCACGACCCATACGTGCACCCACATCGTAGACACGGGACAAGGGATCCCAAAACACCCCAAGTCGACCCATGGCACATGAATACAACTAATCCCATTTAATAAGAGGAATACATAACATAAAACATAGAGAAAATGTAACAATAGCGTAACATATGAAAGTACTAGACATACACATAAGCTGAGTACTACATAGTGTCTAAAAGCCTCTACTATATAAGATTGGTTGATGGGACAACACCCCCAACTAACCCGACCAAATACTGAAACGTAGAATAATATAAAATTCTGTCCAACGGCCCTCGGAACATGAGGACTCACCAATAACTGAGAGCGAGGGCTGAGATGGACTAAGGATGAGGATGAGCCTGAGAACTAGGACCTGTATCATAAAATGATACAACATAGGAAGTATGCGGTCAATACATGGAATGTACTGAGTATGCAAGGTAAGTAAAACGGAAATTTTTAAAATAAAGTAAAACTCATAAACAGACATAGGAGAAGTACATCATGCATATATCATAAACTTCATGAGAAAACATAAGGCTCAAGGATTTCAAATCAATCATAAAGCGTTCATAATCGTAAATAAACATTATCAAAACATAAATTGAGCCAATAACATAATATATCAATGCAGAAAACATGCGGAAAAATGGGAGGACTCATCATAATCGACACCATCATGGTAGAGCCTTTCATGATGCACCACTGTCTCGCTTAAGTGGGCAGAGTCGACCCTGGCTTGCCAGGAGAGGGTCGTGCATAAGGCGTGATATCAAATTTGAGGGGATCATTATCAATACATCATATCATTTACAACCCACGGTGGCACGTGGTTATGATACACCGGTGTAGTCCTTTAAATGCCGGGCTGCTCGGTGCTAGACACAGCTCCCAAAAACATGTATATAGGCTCATACATAAATTATTAACATCATGCATAAAAATTCATTGGATAATATATAACATTTATCATCATTGATCCCCTTTAAAACATACTTATCCAAGAATCATGGGCCCTTTTTATCGGCAACCATCATAAATCGATAAATCATGAAATTCGTTTCATAAATCGTGAACCATTCTTCAACATGTGGGCATTTCCCAATACTTCATCATATTCAATTCCTTTAAAACATTCTCTTAAACATGGGTAACTTGAAAATCATGCTTTTCCATCATCAATAAACTCAAATTATAGAGTATTCATCATAAATCATAACTTCCATGAAATTCCATCAAATGGGCAATTAGGATAAGCTTGAAAAATGAATTAAAGAAAATAATAATAAAGCATGCCCATAATTCCTAATTCAATAATTAAAACTCAATTAAATCATACCCATAAAGAGAAATCACACTTTCATGCATTTTAGTAAGACCCCATAGACTTGAATAGGAGGATTCATGATTTAAAGAGAAATTCTGCTTAGGTGGGGAAGAATTCCACCCATTTTAAAACCCTACATACCTGGGAATAGATGGACTTAAAGTTCCTTGAACACCCACAAAGAAATTGATGAAAAGTTTGGGGAAGAAGACCTTGAATCTCCCAAAAACCTCTCTAAGCTTTTGCATGAGAATGGGCATGCATAAAGGGCTTAACCCATCTTATCTTACCCAGAATAATATCAAAAAATGGCATAGTTTAAGGGTGTAAAGAGTGGAAAAGTCAAAATTTCCCTTAAAATTAAATCCCTGAAAACAGCCCCGAACGGAACAACTATCGACCCAACGGGTCGTGACAACATAACACGACTCATGGTATCGAGTCGTTGAGTCTACTGCTTCATCTCCTACCTTGGATCCTTCCCACGGCTCGTCAGGATGAGTCATGACTTCAAGGGACGAGTCGTGGGATCGATCGTTGTCAACTCCTCAACCAAATCTGGCTTTCCTTCCCATGAGCCTCACCACAAATAAGGGTGACTTCCAACTAGTCGTGGTTTCCATCTATTTTCAACACTGGAACATTCAACCCACGAATGATGACTTGAAACTACAGGTCTTCCCTCTTCACCATGAATCGTGGGATGCCCCGTTGTTTCTCCCTCAGCCTAAGCTCAGTCCTTCTAACGACTGGTAAAAATGACTCGTTGTTGCTGACAATGAGTCGTTATACCGTCCGTTGTCACCACAGCTCCCCTGAACCCCCATTCCCTGACTTCTTTCGACGACTCTTGGTATCCACCCATGAGCCGTTGAGTCATCCGTTCTATGATGTTTTTGCCAGTTTACTGCACTTTTCAATTTTTAACTCTCGGGTCTATCCTGAGGCCTTTCCGGGGTATTACACAACACACACTTGAATAAGCACACATACATCCTCTTATACATGCACATGAATTGGAATATGATTTAAGGAAAAATATTGATTTTTGATTTTTAAACTAAAAATGTGTCATGTTTTATTGATTGAATCTCTAGGGGAGTGAACTACTATTTTACTGACTTTTGATTTGATAAAGGATTTGTACCACCTATAAATTTAGTCCGAGTTAAGATGTTGGACTAGTTACACTTTACTTTTCTTATTACGTCCGAGGTGAGATGCCGTGTGGCCCGAGGTCTTTGCCAAGTTTCATCTTTATTATGTTCGAGGTGAGATGTTAGGCAGCCTGAGGTCTTTGCCAGGTTTCATTGTCACTACATATGAGGTGAGATGCTGCGCGGCCTGAGGTCATTGCCGGGTTTCACTGCATATTGCATTGGCCACATATTGCATTGCACTATCCAATACTGCATTGTATCACTCTTGTATATTTGTGTGTGTATATATACAGATTTGTATTTGTCTATTACTATTTTTTTCATGTTATCCTTGGTCTGTGTGATTTCCAGGTTAGTTTTTTGATAGATAGTTCCTTCCATGTATTTTATAATATATAATTATCTTTTGAGCTCGATTGGCCTATGATGCCTACTGAGTACCCTCTATTTTGGTACTCATACTACACTTCTGCATCTTTTTCTAATGCAGCTCCTAGTATGAGTTGCCCTCGTTGATCCTTTTCTTGTCCGTGGATTCTTTTACTGATTCGGACCATGGTGAACTCTTAGCATCTGGAGATTTACTACTTTCTATCTTGTATCTCCTTTCTATATTTTGTATTTTTCAAACAGTTGTATTTCTTTTTTATAGTCTTATTCTCGTACTTTTAGAGGCTCTTATACCGGTGACGCCAGGTCTGGGTTGGCATCTTGTGTATATTGTCTTTTGTTGTTTTATTAGGGCCTATGTTGTATATTTTGCACCTGTTATATATATATCTATACTTGGTGGCCCATTGTTAGTTTTTGCTTCCTTGTTATTAAGTTGGTCCTTACTTTCAGTATTCCATTTGGGATTTTGGCTTACCTTCTAGGGGTTGTAGTAGGTGCCATCATGGCCCAATTACGGGTCGTGACAATGTGGTATTAGAACTTTAGGTTCACCAGTCTTACCTGTACAAGAGCAAATTCCTAGTAAAGTCTCGTGGATCAATACAATGACATCTATATCCTATCTTTAGGAGGCCACAGGGTATTTTCAAAAAAATTCTATCCTTTCATCCTTTATCGTGCGTATGTGATTTGATTTGAATGTTTAAACTTCTTCTTCCATTCTCTCATCGATGATAAGGACACATTTGCGGATTTGCATGCTAACAGTTAGAGTTGATGATGAGCTGTTTGGAGTAGAAGGTTATTTCTAGGTGGAAGAGTTTTGTCATTCTAAAGGATGAGTGGGCAGAGTTAGGCCACATCTATGATTCGAAGACAAATTGAGTGAAGTTATGATTTCGAATCTTTAGTTGGTAACATTTGTGGAAAAATATGAACTATGTTGTGAAGAACTACATGATTGTCATATCTTCCACGAGTAGCTACTCGGCAAGGGAAGGAGTGCATAAGTGGAATAGCCTATATCTGAAATAAAGTTAACAACCTATAATGGAATGATTAGGAGGATAATCAGGTAATAAGAATGGTGACTTTAATGATTATAATTAAGGAGACTTGGCATATCAAGGATGGGTTTCTCGAGGTATAATGAGAACAAAAATGCTTTAACAAAGATTAGAATTTCTACTACAGTCTTATGACATTAGTGTATCAACAAGGATTTAGTCCAGTGAGGAAATAAGTACCTATACTAATATACTAAAGAAAGGTTAAAGTTGTGGAGGACCAGTGGATCAGGTAAGAGGGAATGTTGTAAAACATGGAAAAAGGGGTTTTTTAGAACGAGGCTCGAGGTGGTATGACTATTTTTTAGGGGGGTTTTGTATGAAAAGTGTTCCTTGTAACTCGCGAAGTAGAGGTACGATGAAGAGAATTTGAATAGTTGCATTTGACGATAAAATACTCAGAACGTTATAATGTCTACTTGATCAGAGTATGAGGCGCGGTTCCATGAGCAGGCTAGGCATGACGCTATAATTATGAGAACAATGACGAGCAGGTTTGCAGATTTATCAGGGGGTTGACTTTACCGCTCCATATGGATACAAAGCAACTAGTGGCATCGGGGTCTACTTTCCTTTAGGTTGTGGATCATGCGCAGACAATTGAAGGGATACATCACGAGGCCTATGGAGGCAGCGACAAGAGGCCTTACCGCCAACATAGTTTCAATGGTTCACAATCCCTAGGTAAAGGTTTCTATGGTTGGGGTTTCCCTCAGTATTTCTAGCCTATTAGGCCCATTCAGGCAGCACTATACATTATAGTGGGTAGTTGTTCAGGTCAGGTGGCGTGGAGGACGTAGCCACATGTATGTTTTTTTTGGGTAGGCCAAAAGTTGAGGCCTCAAGTGTTGTCATGACAGGTACGATCTCCGTTTATCATCAGCCAACTTTTACATTATTTGATCCGGGGTCTACATATTCTTATGTGTTTGTTTGATTTGCTACTCGTTTGGAGTTACCATGTGAGCCATTTTTGTGTCTATATGTGTAGCTACTGTGGTAAGTAATTCTCTAATAGTGGATCATCTGTACCAGTCCGGTGTGGTGACTATCTTAGGGTATGATACATGGGTATACCTTGTTACCCTAGATATGGTAGAATTTTACGTGATTCTATGCATGGATTGGCTATCCCTTTATCATGCATCCTTGGATTTTTTTGCCAAGAATGTTACCTTGTATATGCCTGGTATCCTTCCAAAAGTGTGGAAGGGCACTGATGGCCAGGTGCCGAGGGGAGTTATATCATTTCTGAGGGCACGACGGTTGATAGAGAAGGGATGATTGGCCTATCTTTTTTATGTTCATAAAACTAGTGCTGACATACCTTCACTTGAGTCAGTTCATGTAGTTTGTGAGCACCCTGATGTATTTCCTACCGATTTACCTGGACTTTTACCTGATTGTGATCTTGACTTTGCTATTTATGTTGAGCCAAGTACTCAGCCTATTTCTATTCCACCATATCGGATGGCACCAGCTGAATTGAGGGAGTTAAAGGAGCAACTTCAGGATCTTCTAGGTAAGGGGTTTATCTGGCCTAGTGTATCCCGGTAGAGTGCTCCCGCTCTATTTGTGAAGAATAAAGATAGTTCCTTGCGTATGTGTATTGGCTACAGGTAGCTGAATAAGGTGAGCATTAAGAATAGGTACCCGATGCCACGCATCGATGATTTGTTTGATCAGTTACAAGAAGCAGTGGTGTTTTCTAAGATAGATTTGAGATCAGGCTACCGCCAGTTAAGAATCAGGACTGCGGACATTCCAAAGCTACCTTTAGGACTCATTACAGCCACTATTAGTTCCTAGTCATGTATTTTGATTTGAACCAATGCATTTGTGGTATGGGGGCATTATTTCGGTGTTGCTAGGTACTCTTAGTGAGAAAATATTATGATGAGTTGTATCTATTTTGTGACTAGTTTTGAAGGGTATCTATTTCTCTTTGGAATGTTAGGGATGCATCTTTAGAAAAGATGACTTAAATTTAGAACAACATGATTATTGGGCCTTTTCATATTATGGTGCTATTATCATGTGTTGATCATATTGGGTGTAAATTGTTAAGTATGCTTGGAGGAGAAATTCTACGACTATTTTCATCTAAGGGTTATGGTAAGATCCATGGTTGATTGAATTTGGTGATTGGTGAGGTTCAAATTTCAGATGACTGACATGATAAGATTAATGGGAAGATAAATTGTGGTGTACCAAAGTGCATAGTAACATGTAGTCCTTAAGTGAATGAGCTAAAGTTGATCAGGTAAACGGGGTTATCTACATGGTTTGGATGAGAAATCATATTTTCTATGGTGAGGCAACATTTGTGGTAGTTGACTATATCGGAATATCGAACGGTAAGATAAATAGGTTTGAAATGTCGGTTATGGATGACTTGGAAGAACTTGTTCATAAAGTGGGCACATGAATCATGATAATTGTTACTTTTAGGATTATTAAAGGAGTAATTAGGTGTTTCTCTCAATGATTTGTGATTTAGATATATGGGGTATGAGGCCCCAAGCCTTGGGTTTAAGATTTTGGAGTGGTAAACGAGTTAAGGATAAGCACAAGAGGCTCACATATTTGATACCTGGATGTAGTCAAGTTCCATGAAGTTCTACTAGAATTGCATGATTAGTATACATTGAAAAATGTAAAGAAAGAAGCCTACAGATATAGATCCTTAGTGTGGAGTTGATGATTTTGTGAATTTCATCCTTTGAGTTCAGGAATGACAACACAAGGTGGAACATTCATGAGTGAAAGGTGGAAGGGGTCAACACAAACTTATAAAGGATAGAGTAGTAATTTTGTAAAGATTTAAGGTTATTTCAGGTAACTATTAGCGATATGGGGAGTTTGAAATTCCTAGTGGCAGAGGAAAGATCTTTGGCTTCGGATATCTAGTCCTTAGCCAACAGGTTGGTTAAACTTGATATTTCCGAACCAGGGCATATTCTTGCTTGTATGGAGGCTAGATCTATGTTGTCGGAGAAGATTCGAGCATAGTGGTTGAGGATCATTCGAGATAAGGTATTGAATGGAGAGGCTAGTAAGGTGAACTTAGATCCAGAGGGTGTTTTAAGGATTGAGGGTTGTATCTCCATCCCTAGAGTTGGAGATTTCATTAGGGTGATTATGGAGGAGGCCCACCGTTCTAGATATTTTATCCCCCCGGGGGCAGCAAAGATGTACCACAACTTGAGGCAACATTACTAGTGGTGTGCGATAAAGATGGATATCTTAGATTTTGTATCTAGGTGCTTGAACTATCAGCAGGTGAAGTACAAGCACCAAAGGCCAGGTGGATTGACTCAGAGACTACACATTCCTAAGTGTAAATGGCAGCAAATAGTTATGGACTTTGTGGTAGGCTTGCCACATACATTTTGGAGATTTGGTGCTATGTGGGTCATCATTGATAAATTGACCAAGTCCACTCGCTTTCTGCCCATGCAGTCTTCATACAGTTCAGGGAGGTTGGCTCAGATATATATTTGAGAATTTGTCTGTTTACATGGGGTTCCTATTTTTGTCATCATTGGTCGTGGTACTTATTTTAAGTTGTGTTTTCTAGAGGTCGATTCAGAGAGAGTGGGGTACCCGAGTTGAGCTTATCACGTCCTTTCATCCGCATATTGATAGTCAGTCTGAGCATACTATTTAGGTCTTCAAGGATATGCTTCGGGCATGTGTTATTGATTTTAGAGGTTAGTGGGACCAGTTCTTTGCTTTGGCAGAGTTTGCATAAAATAATAACTATCATTTGAGTATTCAAATGGAGCCACTTGAGGCGTTGTATGGTAGGAGATGTAAGTCTCCAATTTGTTGGTTTTATTCTTTCAAGGTTAGATCTTGGGGAATTAACTTGTTGTGTCACTCTAAGGATAGAGTTCGGGTGATTCAAGAGAGACTCCGTACAACTCAGAGTAGGCAGAAGAGCTATGCTGATCAGAGGACTCGAGACTTGGAGTTTATGGTTGGACAAAGGGTTTTCCTTCATATGTCACCCATGAAGGGTGTGATGAGGTTCGGGAGGAAGGGCAAGCTTAGCCCTAGGTTCATTAGCCATTTGAGTATCTACAGCAGATTAGAGAGGTAGCTTATAAGTTAGCTTTGCCTCCAGCTCTTTCGGGTGTTCACCCTATTTTCCATGTGTCTATGGTGAGGCAGTATGTTCCAGATGAGTCTCACATGCTTCAGTGGGATTTGGTTCAGCTTGATGAGTCTTTGGCTTTTGAGGAGGAGCCTGTGGCTATCCTAGACAGACAGGTTAGAAAGTTGAGGTCGAAAGAGATTCCGTCGATTAAGGTTCAATGGAGGTATCATCCAATCGAGGAGGCTACTTTGGAGACCAAGCTCAACATGAGGACTATATATCCTCACCTTTTCGAGTCTTCAAGTAGTTCTTGTTCTTTATCTTTCAAGGAGTGGATGTTGTAATGACCCTCCAGGTCATTTTCTTACTTTCGTGCATTTTTTTACTGTTTCGACACTCCCTATGGCTTCTACACTACATTTGTGACTTGTGGTGATGGGTAGCATGGTTCCCAAAGTGTTCGGGTGTGTTTTGGAAAGATTTTCTAGTCTTGGAGTTTTTAAAGTCGAAATGGTTGACTTCAGTCAACATACTTAGTAAATGGTCTCGGATGAGAATTTCGTCAGCGCCATTAGCCCCGAAACATGGATTTTAGGCTAGTGGTACCTTTAGTTTGGGTCTCAAGGCTTTAAAACTCATTTTAGGCATATGGGTGGTTGTTTTTATGTGGTTAAAGTGTTGATTTTGGTGGTCAACTTGTCGAGACGACCTCCGAAAGTCGTTTCATCGATTCCATTGAGTCTGGAATTCTATTTCCACTTGAAAACTTATAAGTTTTGCGTTCACGACACTCTGAACGAATTTTAGGGGTTCGTTTAAAGTTTAAGTTGTGGCTGGTGCCGGGCAAGTCGCTTCCACGAGCCAGAGACCGCTGTAGCGGATCCTTCATGGCGATCCGGAGTCTGTTGCAGTGAAAATTCGATAGCCTTATAGGCAGATCACTTCCCTTTCAACTCATTTCACCCAAAACACGGTCCACCATTGTTGAGAGCTCTACAAGTGGCGATTTCTACAATTTCTTGATGGATTCTAGGACAAATAGGTAAATTATCTTCCCTTTTTCATTCCTTAGCTAATTATTTCTTTATTTCCATGTTTAATCCGCGTTTTTGAGCTCCACATTCTACAATTTCTCTTTTTATGATCTTGATATTTCCGGGCTGATTTGAGCCCAAAAATAAGCTTTTTTTTTGCCAAAATTTTGGGTATAAGTTTTTGAGTCTTCGAGGAACACAATGCTGTAGTTTATTTCAGTTTTTAATAGCCGACCCCGAAAGTCAATTTTCGACCCGAATTAAAATATGTCAAAATGGGTATCATTACTTCGTTTTAATGAGTAGATCATTCTTGTGTTAGTGTGGCAGCAATTCGAGGTTTTGTGGAAGGGAAAAGCTTTCGGGTGACGGTTCGTGGCTTGACGTTCGGTCGTGAGGTAGGCTACGGTTTTCCTTTCTTTAGACATGGCTGATGAGTTAGTAATTTACCAACTCATTAGGCTCTTAAACATGAGCTTTAGCTTAGTTTTCCTGTCATTTAGATGAATTTTATGCCTTTTTTGCCTTTTTATGTGTAGGTATCTGAGTTGAAGAGAAAGAGCAAGAAATGGAGTAAAAGAATGAAATTAGGTGAAAATTGGCGCCCCACCAGAGGACACAGGAAAAATGTCGATCAAATGCAAATAACCACTAATTCTAGGAGACAATATAACCGACGGCCATGGACATCAACCGGTGACTCACTGATTAAGTCGCTGATAGGTGCTGGATCTTGGTAGACCGAGGAGTAAAGTAATCGATGGATCAGGGATGGGTGCCAGCGAACCTCCGAAGATGTCGCTGAATTGTCCTGGAATATCACTGGATTACAGAAGAAAATGAATGGTGGTTCACGGAATGCAATCGGCGAACCGCCGGTTCCCCCGCAAGTGACAAAATGTCTGAGCAGGTGAAATGGCGTCTAACACTGAAAAAGAGGAGATTGGTTGCCCTATTTTTTGTGTATAGTCTAGAAGAAAGTACTCTGTACATACTTTTTGAGCTCTTTGAACATTCCTTTTGCTTTAGAGAGAAAAGAACCCCATGGGAGGATGTTGTTAAATATTGCTTTTCTTATTTTCATCTTCTTCCTTAGCAAGGTATAACCATTGATGAGACATATTTTGAGTTTGATTTTTCTTTCTCTTAGTAATGAAATCATTGAGTTTATTAATGGATATACTCTTTAGTTTCTTAATCATGAGTAGCTAAATCATCAACTAGAGGTGTGTGATGATGGCTGCTGAATTAAATTGGGTATTGCTAGATTCATCTCAATATTGCTTAATTAGTGTAAATCTATTTAGTTCTCTCCAATTTATAATTTATGATCCATAGTTGCAAATGTGAGTCTACTTTTTCTACTTTATTTCAGCTTGAAAAAGAAGAATTCAATTATTGGGAGAGAATTTTATGGTGGTAATGGATGTGTTTGTATGGAGTTATCTACAAATAGCCAAAACTCATATTCATAATCCTAATTAGTAGTTGATGACTAGAGATAACTCAGCTATTAACCCAAACTCTGTTGGGCTAATTGAATTGTATCTTGAGGTTTAAAAGGACTCGAGAAAAAGGCATTCATGAGGTTGAAAAACATAGAGTGTCATCTCATTCAAAGTTTTTACACTTATTCACAATGATTTGATGAGCTAGCATATACTTATTTGATGAGTACCCAATCTACACCACACCTTTAGTCTTCACTCATTATTGTCTATCAAATTTGGTTATTTTGCTATTTTGGCCAGCTGGTTTAGAATCTATAATATTATTAACTTCAAGTTTTCCCCAAAAATTTACTGTTTTATTTCTCTTGACTGGTGTGAGTTAATTTAAATTTCCTGAAACAACGCTTGTGAAAATCATTCACTAGTCTCTGTGGGATTCGACCCCAACATACGTCGGGAATTTTTGTATTGAGCAATGATCATGTGCGCTTTCTTGTTTAGAGGAGTGTAGTTTGGATGTTATAAAAGATTGTGTCGTTGCCGGGGACTAGCACTTGTTCTGAGCACGGCTTCCCATATGCCGGATAGCTTTGAAGACTAGCTCCACTTATGGGAATGCTACTTCGAGAAATGCTGCTTCAAGATAAACTAGCCTGTAATATACTCTGTATATTATGGCTATTTCTCTTGTATTTTCTTTGCTATTCATGTTTTTTGTTTTAATATTTAATGTTAGGGTATCCATAACATCTTCATCATTAATATCTATAGAAAAATTGAGATAACAATAAAAATATACCGGGCCATTAGCTAGGTTACTTTGTAATACTGCTAATAATGAATCATCAAAGTTTAGTAGCCTATTGTCTCTTAATAGAAGACATATAGGTACGTCAAAGCCTAATCGATGTAACGGTTTAACCGCGACTTGGACAAGTCCTATGTGAAGAAACTTATAGTTTTTCCTATATCTGTTAATGTCTTCAGTTGTTAATAATTTAATAGTCTCAATAGACTTATTAATAGTGACCGTAGATTCGGAGGTTTTAATATTATAATTTTTAATAAAATTAAAGTGTCCAGTCATATATACCTTTTCAAAACGTTCCTTTGGGATATTCCAATTTTGTAAATCGCTCTCTATCTTAGCTCTTTTGGTAGTTGTGGCAAAAATATTAATACTATTTTTTGTGTTCTGATTTTCAGAGGTATCCATTAAAATTGTGCAGATAGTTTTAACTGAATAATTAATATATCATCTAATTGTCTTCTTTGTATAGACAAATTATGACTAACATAACATAATTCATTACATAACCTAATTAGATTGTCAAGAATTAATTTTCTAGTTATTTTTCTAGAATAATTATCCAGAGTTTCTGAAGTTATTAGTTTTTTATAATAGTCTAAGTTCTTTAATATTTTTGTTCTTTTCTTTTTATAGTTACTCCGATATTTCAAACATATCCATTTTCTCCTATTGTAGTATTTTATTTGTTCTGTAAATAGATGTGTAAGCATAAATTTTAATATAATACAAAGTATTCGGGGGGATGTTAGTACTATCCTGGGGCCATTATCTACTTTAGATGTTACTCCTTAATAGTTATTTCTTTGTGAAGTACTTACTGGTTATCTTATCTAATTTCCTTTATCTTATTCCTTTAGGTCTGGTGACGGGAACACCATCCGGGTCCGGCTCTAGTATCAAAACTTTAGAGCTAATCCAACAAAAAATACAGGCTTGCCAACGTCTAGACCGTGATTAAACGGATGCCTCTTTTGAAGGGGCAGACAACTTGATGTATCCAAAATCTTGGCAAAAGCTTCCTATTTCTTTTTTGGATATTTTATTATCTTTTTTAAGTTGATTTTTAAGCTTCATATCTGTACATAATTCAAGTCCTGTGACATTTATAAAACTTATAAGGTCACCATAGGTTAACTGTCTATAAGGATTTTTTCCATCAAATCTATCTTTTAATTTTATTCTAACCTTTTTAGCGAATAATGTTGGTAAACCACTTATGAATTTTTCTTTCCAATAATCATGACTATAGTCTTTTCTGACCATAACCTTGTTGAGGAATACATCCTTATACCATCTAAAATCATCTAACTTTGGGCAAGATAGGTTAGATAGTATTTCTAAACTCCTATCTTGAAAAAGTTGAGGTTCTCTTATAAAATGTTTTGCTATACTATAAATTAAAGTAGCGGTGGCGTCTTCTACACATAAAATTTCAAAAGTTTGTCCTATAGATTCAGTCTTAATAACTTGAGTGATGGTTGTAGCATTTGTTACACTATGTCTTTTATCTTCAGTGAGATAATTATCCCACCAATATTTTAATGTCCTTGTAAATCCAGATATAATTAGAGTGGCAGCTTGTTTATCCGTGCAGTTTTTCATTTTATAGGCCGTAATGGCCATCCCCATTTCATGTAACTTATTGTATATCTGATGTTCTACAAGTCCATCAATATTCCATTTAGCAATTTCATTTCCAGAGTGTGAAGTATGAGATAAAAATTCATTTTCTTCATACTGCATATCCGGGAATGAGGGTTTATTATAATAATTCTTTTTGATGGAATATTTAGAGCTTAACTTCTTAATGTCGTTATCAGACTTTTCTGATATTGTTTTTATGACCTTATCATCTTTTAATTTTAATTAATCCTTTAATTTTAATTCGTTCTTTAATTTTAATACAGCCTTTAATTTTTCATTAATCTTTTCTATAAGATCATCTGTGATTTCAAACTTTTCTTGAAATTTGGGGAATTTATATTTGGAAAATTCTGATAATTTAAATATTGGATGGGTTTCTAATTTCTTATTATTATAGGAATGGCTAGGTTTATCATTGAAAATTGATTTATTATCAGTCTTAAGGATCTGATTGGAGACTACGTATAGTAATTGATTAGTGTAATTATTTTGTTGAATTAATCTATTTATATCTTTATTCTTAGGACCACCTTGGGTGTCTACTATATCAATTTTAAAAGGTGTAGCTGTAACAATTCTACCATCTATTGGTAAACTAATTTCCTCTAGTGGGGGAATTATAGATTCAACCACCTTAGTTTTGGTATGCCATTTATTAACAATCAGGCTCAATGATTCCTTTTGATCATCAAAGTTTCCTGTGTACTCAAACCATTTAAAGAACTCTATATTGCATCTCATCCTTTTCATATCAGCGCACCATTTTTTCCTAAAGGATAATCTTTCCGTTAGTGAATATTTTTCTACATACCATTGCCTTTTTATGCTATTTTCTGGATCTAACCAGAGTTAATCTAAATATTGTAAGTCTGGTTCGAACTCCTCATCAGATCTAATCATGCATAAAGAGTCTCTTGCTCCTAGCATCTCACTAGCAGCGGGACTTGTTCTTTTGATAATTCTAGGTTCATATTCAACCTTAGGAATTGTTTCAGAGAAATCTACTCCCTTTAGTTTTTTCTCTATGTCTTCAAGTGTTACCTCCTTTTCTTCTGGCGTTTTTGAAAATGAAGGTCTCAAAAAAGGCATTCTTTTACTTGAAGAAGCATGACTAAAGGATTGGGATCTTAGAAATTTTAAATTTATGGATCCATCTGGAAATTGTATTACCTGCTCAATGGTTGAATTTTCTTCCTCAATTTCTCGCTCTGTTATGGAGTCAAAATGCCAATTATCCTTTACTAACACATCAATACACAAGAATATTGAAGTTCATATGGAGCATGAAGAGGATAACCCGGTTATGCCTGAAGTTGCAGGAGCCATTCGCCTACTAGCCACAGAAGGGAATGCAGCATTTCATGTTACAAGTGCAATGTTACACTTGTTACAGATGAAAGGGATCTTCGGGGTTAAACCAAGTGAGGATGAAAACCACCACTTGAGAAATTTCTCGGAGATTTTCCAACTCTTTAACATAACAAATATAAGTCAAGAGTCTATTAGGTTAAGTCTCTTCCCGTTCTCCCTAACGGGAGAGTCGACTATGTGGTTTGAGGAGCTCCCTCTGGGTTGTATCACTTTGTGGCAAGAACTGACTGAAGCTTTTTTGGATCATCTTTTCCCTCCTTAAAAAATTTTTGCAGCTGAGGGATGACATTACAAACTTTAGGTAAGAGCCAAGGGAGCCTTTACATGAAGCATGGCTAAGGTTCATGAAGAAGGTGTCCCTTTTCCCTGACCATGGTCTCCTTGATGGAGTGCTCCTTCAAAGCTTTTACGAAGCCCTAGACTCCATCAATAAATACGTTGCCAATAATTTAGCTGGAGGATCTATTATGGATCAAACGTATGGGTTAGCTAAGGCCCTCTTGGATAGAATGACAAAGATGAATCGGGTATGGCATATGCATGAGACTAATGTATCGTCACATAATGTTGGTTCTAGTGCATTAGCAGCTGAAATGCGAAAAAGAGATGAAGAGTGAGATGAAAATCTTGCTAAAATTATGATTTATCTGGAGTTAATGAATAAACATGTGATGGGGATTGGGCCTAAAGTTGTGAATGTTGTAGGAATGCAAGGTCCAATGCATTTTGAAGGAGAATTGTCACCACCATGATACAAGGAGGAGTGCCAATACATGAAAAACCAGATGGAGGTTCTCGACCCAGGTATCAAGGGGATAATCAAGGCCCTTGGCACCCACAGGAAGAGAACCAAGGTTGGAGAAACCTCAACGTACAGGGATGGTCTGATAGAAATGAGAGATGGGGCAATATAGAGCAAAATCGTGAGGGGGACCGATATCATCGAAGTTCAAATCCATATGTTCCCCCTCCTAAAGCTGAGAATGCCCAAGCTCAACCAAGAGTGAGCAATGTAGGTAGCTCAAAAATTGAAGAGATATTAGCAAAGGTTCTCAATAAAGTGGAATCAACCGATAATAGGGTCAAGGAATTGAAAGAAGAGGTGTCTAACCTTGCCCGAACCGTGAGTTCTCACTCAGCTTCCATTATGCATTTGGAAGATAAAATGAACCACTTATCCTCTTGAATGAAACCCCGAATCAAGGGAACACTTCCCAGTGATACAATGCCAAACCCTAAGCAAGATAGTTAATACATGGCCATTTTCATGAGGAGTGGTAAAATGCTTTGAGATGCAGGTGTTAAGCCCAAGGAAGTTATTACTCCTATGACAAATGATGAAAAAGAATCTGCAGCGGTGCCAAAAGCACCAAATGGTTGTGATAATGTTGAGGATGAAGGTGAAGGAGATGTTGATGAAGTTCCCTTAAATGTTGATGAAGAAGTGGCAGGCATGAAGGCCTCAAGAGAGAAAGAACAAGAACCAAGAGTTCCACCTCCTTATTCACAGTGATTATCCAAGAAAAAGAAGGATGATCAGTTCAGTAAGTTTGTTGACATGTTCAGCAAATTGTCCATAAATATACCATTGGTGATGCTTCACTTCAAATGCTCGGATATGTAAAGTTCATGAAAGAGATGCTGAAGAAGAAGAAGGTTGTAGATGTGGACACCGGAGAGAAAACACATCATTGTAGTGCTTTGATGATGAGCAACCTTTCCCCAAAACGGGAGAATCCTTGAGCCTTCACAATCCCTTGCACTATTGGGTTGTGTGTGTTCAAGAAAGCCCTCTGTGATCTTGGGGAAAGTATAAGTCTAACACCTCTCATAATCTTCAAGAAATTGGGGCTTGGAAACATCAAACATACATCAATGTGATTGTTAATCACTGATTTCTCTATCAAGAAACCCATGGGTGTTTTAGAGGATGTATTGGTGAGGGTAGATAAGTGTATTCTACCAGCTGATTTTTTAGTTCTTGATTGTGAGATGGATGTATAAGTTCCAATCATTTTGGGGAGACCATTGCTCGCCATGAGTAGAGCTTTAGTAGATGTGGAGATAGGAGAACTCAAGTTTTGGGTTGGAGGTGAAGAGGTTACCTTCAAGGTGTGCCAATCCACTGAACCTCCCAATGAATGTAAAGTGATTGGAGTGTTGCATTAGGAGAATGAGTATGGAGGAGTTAATACGGAGGAGGCTGAGTCAGAGGATAATCCTTCAAAGAATGAATGTTAAACGAGAAATACGTCATGCCACGATGTTAACTAAGGTGCTTCTTGGGAGGCAGCCCAAGTATCATCTTTTGTATGTTTTTAGTGTCATTGTTGTTTTTGGTTTTATAGGACTAAGCAGGTGAGAAGCAAGGAGAAGAAGCACAAAAGAAGGAAGGCACTGCGCTAGACCGGAAAATCACCGATCCAGATGCGCGAACCGCCACTCCCTTGATCATGAAAATAGAAACCTGGGAACAAAATAGTCAAACCGGTGAAGGCACCGATGGAACACCGATACAAAGTCACAAACCAATGGTACTCTTGTTTCATATGGATGTTGCTATGATATATATCTACCTTCTTTTTACTTCCCTTCTCCCCAATATTTTCATTATTGAGACCATACTTGTTGAATGAAGTTAGTTGATACAATGTGAAATTAGTGGGGTGATAGAGGCTTGATGCTTAAATGAGTATGGGGGAAGTGGTTGTTCTTGTGTAGTTTAGTGGGGTGAAGTATGAGTAACCCCAAGGGATTAAAAGACACAATTTGCCCTATGATAGATGGGGTGACGTCATTCTTAAGGGTAAATCATCATGTTGTCCCTTTTCATGTATGTAGATAATGCTCTGATATGCCGTGAGTGAATGTTTGAGAGTTTTGATATTGGATTACATTGTGAAGCATTGGGGATGATAACTATTGGCTATTCGCTGGTCAAGTCCAGCAAAACACCGATGTAATGTCGATTCAGGCTAATATTGCCTTTAGGACACTACCCTGACCCTATGTCACATCAGTGTTTCGCGGATCAAGACTAGTGATTCGCCAATCTATTGCCAGTAGAAAACTTTCTACCCCAGTTCTCTGCCTATCACCGACGTTCATTGGTGGCCCACGGATAACCTCTTGCGGTTCGCCGGCATTTTGCCAGTGCTGCCAGTTCATTATTTTCTAATTCCTCCTCTTTCTTCTAATTTCAATTTCAGATTAGTTGTTAGTCGTTTCATTTTGTCATTGGAAAAATATAAAAACATATATTCTGGATGCCACAAACATCGTGTTTGTAGAAAATGACTTTATCTAGGAATCTCGGTAAGGGCAAAGCCCCAACCTCCTCATTCACAAAGGAAAAAGGAAAGGCAAAGGCAACCGCAACACCAACCAACTCTCAGGAGGCTATCACGTTTTGTGTGCTCGACATGAAGTGACACTACGCCATCTGCAAGGGATCAATCACTGTAGAAAAGAGATTTTGAGTTGGTGGGGCTGTGCGGTGACCATCCCAACATCACAACATAGTTTACTGACAAATAATGGCATGTTTTCGCCAATCCTCTTCCAGATTACTATCCAAGCTTGGTGCTGGAGTTCTACGCTTTCTATCGGCTAGGAAGGAGAGCATGAACCACAAAGACAAGGTCGATGAGTTTCACTACCTACCTTCAGTTATGGTGCGAGGGTTGGAAGTTGACATTACTCCAGAAGCCATCAATTATCTATTTTGGGAGGACGAGATTGCTACTGGCTCATAATACATGGCTAGGATTGCTGATAAGGAGAACTAGTTCTCATTGAAAGCTCCTATCATTGTTGCAGACAGACCTTTTTGGGATACTATGGGTAGCAAAATTTCTCACCATGATCTGAAATTTGAAGCCAAGTTTTTGCTAGACTTCATCTATGGCCACATCATACCCTCCAAGAACGAGCAATGGGTCATCTTGGATGCAACTATCCTTAACACTTGCATCATGACAGGGGTCTCCATAAACTTTGGGGAGATTGTGGCTCTATAAATGAAAAGAAAAGCAACGAAGGCCAGTACCTCCATGCCATATTCCGTGCTCATTTCTCAACTATGCTTGCAAGTTGTAGTTCATTGTTCCCATATGAGACCCCTAGTCCTACTTTGGGTGTAATCACAAAGATCGAAAAAGGGATGTTGAGGCACCCAAGGTGAAACGAATAAGGATGCAAGCCTTTGATTTGCTAGAGGGTTCTCTATATCAGGTTCTAAGCAGTCTCCTCAAGCCTTGGATTTGAATATGCCTCACCCAGAAGCTTCGGCCCATACCTATAGGTGATATACCTAATTGGGAGCATCTCCCGTCCAACATCCTCCCAATCAAGAGGTCTACACAAGTTAGTGGAAATGACCAACTCTCATGAGAGTCAACTTCAAAAGTTGGTTAGGAGCCTCCCTACCCTCATTGCCCGAACGGTGAAGAGGGAAATGAAGTTTATGTATGAGATTCTTACCACATTGTTCAAACGAGAAGATGCTATGGAAGGGGCTGTCACCTCTCTCCGGACCGAAGTAAGGGAGTGGAAGAGTTGGACATCCGTGGGGATTCTTGATTTGAGTGCTCTTGATGAAGCAATGGCTGCCCCTTCTATAGTTCGAGGCCCTATAGATGATTTGTTTGAGGGCTTGGTAGATGACATCAAAGATCTGTGTCACAACCCGAACGTACACCCGGATCGTAGACATGGGACAAGGGATCCTGGGAGACCCAAAGACAACCAATGGAAGATGCATTCAACTAATCCCATTCAAACAGACAGAACAATAATCATAAAGTTATAGCAAAAATGTAATCATAACATAGCATCAACAAATACCAAACGTTTACACAACTGATTACTACATACTTGTCCGAAAAGCCTATAAAACATAGGATGGGTTGATGGGACAACATCCCCAACTAACCTGACTAATACTAAAACATAAAAAAATATGGAAGTCTACCAAACGACCTTTGGAACATGAGGACTCACCAATGAGCTGATATCATAGGCTGGGATGGACTAAAGATGAGGATGAGCCTGAGATCCGGACCCTTTATCATGAAATGATACATCATGGAAAGTATGTGGTCAGTACATGGAATGTACTGAGTATGCAAGCCAAGTAAAACAGACATTTTAAAAGTAAAGTAAAACTCATAAATAGACATAGGAGAAGGATATCATGCTTACATCAAAATCTTCATAATAATCATAAGGCTCAAGGCTTTCAAATCATTCAATATCGTTCATTATCATAATCGTAAGAAAACTTTATCAAAACATAACTTGAGCCAATAACATAGACATCACAATGTATAAAACATGTGGAACAACGGGAGAACTTGTCATAACCGACACCATCATGGTAGAGCCTTTCATGATGCCGCACTCTCTCGCTCAAGTAGGCAGAGCCGACCTTGGCTTGCCAGGCGAGGGTCGTGCATAAGGCGTGATATCACATTTGAGGGGATCATTATCATAACATCATAACATTTACAACCCACAGTGGCACGTGGTTATGATACACCGGCGTAGTCCATTTGAACACCGGGCTGCTCTGTGCTAGACACAGCTCCCAAAAACATGCTTATAGGCTCACACATAAATCATTAACATCATGCATAAAAATTCATTGGCTAAGATATAACATTTATCATCATTGATCCCCTTTAAAACATTCTTAGCTAAGAATCAAGGCCCTTTTTATAGGCCAACATCATAAATCGATAAATCATGAAATTCATTTCGTAAATCATAAATCATTCTTCATCATGTGGGCATTGCCCAATGCTTAATCATACTCCACTCTTTCAAAATATGCTCATAAACCTGGGTAACTTGAATTCATGCATTTCCATAATCAATAAACTTTAAATAATGAATATTCATCATAAATCATAATTTTCATGAACTTCCATAAATGGGAAATTTAGATTTGAAAGGATTGAAACATGATTTTGGAGAGAATAATACGAAACCTGCCCAACATGCATATTTCAACAAATATAACTCAATTAAAACATACCCACAAGGAGAAATCACATTGACATGCTTTGGGTAAAACCCCATGAAATTTGAGTAGGAGATTTCATGACTTTAATCAAAATTGGGCATGGGTGAGGAAGAATTCCACCCATTTTAAAACCCTACATACCTAGGAATGGATGAACTTAAAGCTCTTTGAACACCCACAAAGGAATTCAAGAAAAATTTGGGAAGAAGGCCTTGAATCTTCTAAAACCTCTTTAAAATCCTTGTATGAGAATGGGCATTCCTAAAGGACTTAACTCATATTATAATAATCAGAAAATATCCAAAACGATGTAGTTTAGGGGCTAAAAATGAGTAAAGGTCGAAAATACCCTTAAAATAATATCCCTGAAAACTGGCCCTGACAGACCAACTACCGATCCAACGCGTTGTGGCATCATACCACGGATCGTGTTATTGATTCGTCAGGTCCACTTCTTCATGAAACATCTTAGATCCTTCCCATGACTCAATAGGACTAGTTGTTACAACAAACCACGAGTCATTGAATAGACCGTTGTCAGCCCCTTGACCAAATCCGACTTCCCTTTCCACAAGCCTCACCATGACTCGTGGTGCCTTTCAACGAGTCATGGTCTCCATCTGTTGAAAGAACTGGAAAATGCAACCAACAAGAAACTACTTGAGACAACAGGTCGTTGGACGGCCCGTTGCTTCCTCCTCAGCCTAAGCTCAGTCCTTCTAACGACTGGTAACAATGACTCATTGTTCCTGACAATGAGTCGTTATACCGCTCTTTGTTTCCTCTAATTCCCTGAACCCCCTTTCCATGACTACTTTCGACGATTCATGGTATCTACCCACAAGTCATTGAATCATCCGTTTTGTGATATTTTTGCCAGTTTTTTGCACTTTTCAATTTTAACTCCCGGGTCCATTCTTAGCCATTTCCAGGGTATTACAATCTGGGTGATGAAGGCTTTGATGGTAAGGTAGAAGCAAGTGTAGATGATGATGTGGATGAGGAGGAGTGACCTACTTAGGGAGTCTCTCGCCCCTTTAATTTTGCATGCCTACATTGGGGACTACATTGGGGACAGTGTAATCTTTAAGTTGGGGGTGGGATGAGTGTTTCTCTGGGGGGTCACTTGTGTCTTGTTTTTTTGATAGTTCGATGTAGCCCTTGTTGGGATTTTGTTTTTATCTTATGAAAAGTTGTGAGCCTTTGTCGGGCTCATTTTTAGTATCATTGATGATTGCCCTTGTCGGGCTGGTTGTGTTGATATTGTGAATGGATGAAATAAATGATTTATGGATGTTAGTGATGAAAATGGATCCTTGCTTTGAATTATCGAATGTTGCATTTTGACTCAAAAATCTTTTGTTCACCTGTGTAAATAGTAGAATAGTAATCAAACATTAAGGGTTTTCTTCATACCACGGTTCTTTCCCAAGAAGCATTTTTCTTTTTTTTATTGTCGAACTGGCTTGGCACTTTCTGATCATAAATTGTGAGGCGACTCTCTTTAGGGAAAATGCCATGCCTTTCTTGAGTCTTCTATGGAGCTGTTTTGAGAGTTACCACCAAAGCTTTTGAGCTATGGCATGAAAATGAGAAATGAAAAATGGGCATTTGAAATGAGAAATGTAGCACTCTTTTGTAATACATTGTAAATTCCTGGTTTGGCTTATGAATTTGCATGCTCTAATATCTTGAATCAAAATCTTGTGATGATAATGACTTTTATGGACTCTTTGGGTGTGATTCCTTGTTTGGTAAGGATTTTTGTGAATCTCATGCATAGCTTCTTATATAGAACTTACCCTAAGTGTGACTCAAGGAGAAATTCTAGATATAACTGCACTTAGAACATGATTTTAGGCTTTCATTTGACTAGTCACTCTACCCAACATCACCTCAAAAATGTCTTCCATTGCTAGCCAATGTCGAGCCTTTGAACTGTTTATTTTTGGAAACCACATTACAAGCCAATGTCCCTTTTCGATCCCCTCTTCTTGGCACCAGTCCTCCCTAATAGCGAGTGGTGCGCGAATGAGAAAAATGGGGGTTGAAGACCCAAAGCCATAGGGATAGATAAGGAAATCAGTGAGTACAAGGCAAAGAACCTAAGTTTGGAGGTTTTTCAAGAAAGGGTGATATATAAGAAGCATAAATATGAGGTAGCACTAAATTGTGAAAAAAAAGAGGAATGAAATGATGAGCTGAGGAACTTTAGGTACCAAAAGAGAAAAAAATGAAATGGTTGTACCTCTTTATTAGATAAGGCTTAATGTGATAGCCAAAGGTGCTACAAGGAAGATCTTTAAATAATAAAAGAGAAAACTGGTTGCAAAAGGAGGAATAAGGTGAAGTGATATAAAAAGTTAAATGGGAAAGGTTAAAGTGTTCATATAGAGGCATTAGGGAGGATCTAGTCACTAAAGTCAAATAATTATCTTACCATTACCCCTAGCCTTCATCATGACCCGCAAGTCCTAATTGATTTTGAGTGTAGTTGCTCTACATTAGTGGCGAATTACATAAAGGGCAAGCTTATGGGTCGAGATGTGTACATGAAGATTTTTTTTGGGAGAGTGAGTGTGATCATTTTTGTTAATATCATCCCTTGTGTGTGTATCAATTCATGATAAAGAAAAGGGGTTCTCTCTTTGGTGAGTGGCATCATTCCTTTTGAGGACACAATTGCATTAAAGTAAAGGTGTGATTGAGGCATGAGCAGTGCGAGCTCTAAGGCAAACTTTGAATCTGCAGTGATTATAAATTGAGATGTTATATGTAATTCATTGGATAAGCTATGAACTTGTCTTGCAAAATGAAAACATTTGTGGATCATGTCTTTGAATTACAGTGGCCTCTTGAAACCTTTCCATTTATTTTATTTTGTTTTTGTAGGAATCTGCTTCTCTTTTTCTGTGAGTTGGTGAGCATTTTAGGTTGTCATAGATTAAGTGGTCATTGATATATAAAATCTTGTAGAGTGGTATGTTTCTCAACTGATAAGAATTTGCATTACTTGAGGATAAGTTGTTATTCCTCGGAAGCCCAAAGATTAGGCCCGAGAGTTAAAACGGAAAAAATATAAAAACTAGCACCAGGTACAGAATGAGTCGTGAGATGACTCGTTGGTACAGCCCACGAGTCGTGGTGTGACTCGTGGGGAGGGTAGTGAGGAGTTTGGAAAATTTCGGGAAAAAGGATTTCCACGGACATGACCATGACTCATGGTCAGACCCCATGAGTCATTGGGTCAGTCGTGGGGTGAGTGAGAAATAAAAGAGAAGAGTGGAGGCAGTGTACATAACGGGTGGTGACCACAAGTCGTGGTCACCAATAACAAGTCGTAACGCTGCCCTTAAGAGCCCAGTAGACCTATTGGGCAGTGAACCTCACGAGCTAAGCCACGAGTCGTGACCTGTGATCACAAGTCGTTAGGTCCCTTGTTGGGACCACCTGACACTTTTTTTCTGCGAATTCAGTAAGGGGATTTCCGTAATTCCTAAGTTCCTAAAGCCTAAACTACATCGTTTTGAGTTATGAATAGTAACTTTTAAAGGGGTTGAGTTCATTTTAGGCCTCATTCATTCATGCATGCAAGGTAGAAGACTTGAGAGGGTGATCAAGCTTAGCATTCATCAATTTCTTTTCCATTTTCTATTGGGCATCTAAAGAAGTGTTAAAATCAGCTACCAACAGGTATGTAGGGTTATAAATGGGTGATTTATTTCACACCCATGCCCAATCCCTCTCTAAAGTATGAAATTCTTATGTCTAATCTATGGGGTTTTAACCCAAATGCAAAAATCTTGTATTTCTATACATGGGTATGATTTGATTATGATTCTACTATTGAAATATGAATCATAGGCCAATTTTATAATGTTTTCAATTTAAAATCATGATTCTAGTTTTATGAATTAAAAAGCCCATAGATGAAATGTTCATGAAAGGTGAGAGTTGTGATGAGTATATGACGATGGTGAGATATTATGATGAAAAGCATGTTTTGAAGCTACCCGTGTTTACAATTATGTTTTCAATAAGAATTGAGTATTTCTAAGTATAATAATGTTTTGGGCAAGGCCCACATGTTAAGTATGAATAATGATTTTCCCGAATTAAGCTTACCACATTGTTTTAGAGCGAAGACTGTCAATTATATTTTTAGCTTGTTGTATGTTTGAGTTAACGTTTGTATAGCTTACCACATGGTTTTGGAGCGAAGGCTCCGAATTATGTTTTCATCTTGTGGTATGTCTTGAGAAAGCTTCTCATTTGCATGATTTCATATTTGAGATGTATTTGATTATTGAGCTTCTTCATTAGATGATGTTGAGCTTCGTTATAAAATGATGTAGAGCATAAGTATGTTTTGGGAGTAGTGTCTAGCACCGAGTAGGCTAAGGGTCGATCACCATATACCTCAGAACTATGCACCAACATAGGTTTACACTATTACATATTACTTGGGACCTCCCTTATGAGCTTCCCCTTCCCGAATGGGCCTTCAGCTTGATATCAATATCATGGTATCGTCCTAGCCCTAGTGTTATACCCCGTAGAATTCCCGGCACTTAGATGACCTATTCGCACGTTGGTTAAGTATATTTGAAGGCCATACGTGCTAGGGAAAGGCCCGGGAAAAGATCGGATGAGAAACCCATCGAAACCATCGCGGGAGGAGCCGAGGCAGAGCCCCTCCGCGATGGCAGCGTGTCACGGAGGTGAGGCCTCCGCGATGGCTCCGTAACATGTTGCCCAGGTTCAGGCCCAAGTATATAAGCCCCCACTTCGGTTTAAAATCATTTCATACTTAAAAATTTCCAGAATAGCGCAGAGAATAGAGGAAAACGAAGGAAAATTATATATTTCCGTCCGATTACGCTGCCAAACGCTGCCCAAACTCAAATTAATCCCAGATACCCGAGTATTTAACAGCAGAGAGCATTTCTACGGAATTAGTTTCGCGAAATACGGCCGACGAATCGGCGAGCCACCGAACTAAAGTAAGTAGAATTGCTCTAAATTAATGTCTATGTGTTCCTAGCTGAGAAGTGAATACTTCTCCCTTCTGGGCCGCTGAAAAATAGCGAGTTTTCGACCGTCTTTCGATAAGCCTAAGTTTAGGCTATAAACTATATCGAAAGTGGCGTTGCCTTTTGAAATAAAGTTGTATTTAGTATTGATTGACGTATTTATGAATGCAGTTGGGAGAAAATAGTTGAAGTACCGGCCGAGCCTCGTCCGACGACGAATAATTCAAAGATAAGGTATGTAAAGTTAAGTTTCCTCGGCAAGTTGAGTAACATTGAAGCAGTATAGTAATTTACAGACCAGTAGAATGTTTAGAAGTCGATTATTGTGTTATTATGAATATTGGTGCAATATGAGAAGTTTTGGGTTGTAACGTGTACGAGACCTATCCGTATGATATAGATTCGGACGTAAGTAATTAAGATTGCCCAGTATATTCAGTATGTGATGTAATATGTCGTGTTAAGGTATTGTTGTGTTCAGCTGAAACCCCGCGAAGTAGTACAGTATCCGTAGAGCATTCCACACATAGAATAGTAACTAAATAAGGTTTAGGAAGCATGTTAGAAATAGGAAATCATGCTAATACAGAAACTCAGTAAATAGCATAGCTTTCAGTAGAAATACCCTCTTGTATAGCCTCTGCTCTAGTACAGTTTGACAGGAGACTATATTTATATTTATACTTACCTGTCTCAGCATGTATCAGACACTTACAGATTACTATTATTAGCTCAGCATGTGATTTATATGATACCTTACCCCTGTTAGCCTTAGCTTATGAGATACACAGACAGCATGACAAGTTGAGACCGTCGTATTGATTGGGGTTGGATTACCTAGCATCCCAGACCGCCCAGGGTTAATAGCTGTATCGACTCATCCGCCAGAGGACGAGGATACGTCACTCCACGGGGTGATATGCCGTCCCGCAAGGGGACGAAGATGGGATGCCAGTTTCCCCATATTGTGCCTTGGTCGGCCCTTATACACCCCCGTCGAGCGGGTACGCCCGGGGTGTTGATTTTAGAGTCCTTCGGACTAAGGTACAGTAATAGTCAGGGGCTCATCGAGCCCAAGTGCATACCCAGGGACCGGCAGGATGCTTACAGCCACTATAGGAGATGGGATGACCGGGGTAGGGCCATAGATTCTGTGTTGATTGTACCTCCCGGCTTATGGGGGCCGGGCAAGGTTTGTGTGTGCCATGTTATGTTTTGTATGTTATGCTATGGTATATCAGACATGAGTAGATTAGTAGTAGAATGATACGTCTCCAGATATGACATCTACTCCTCCCCGTATGATTGAGAACAGGTACGACTTACATCAACAGACAGATAATCTAGTTCTTCTTATTTCAGTTTCGTCAGTTATGTTATTGATTTCAGATATCTTTTTCAGTCATTGCTCTATATACTCAGTACCAGCGGTACTGACGCCCGGTGGGGCGCTGCATTACTTGCCTGCAGGTACTCATAGACGAGCAGGCGATTCTACGTGACTTCCTGTCAGCGGTCGAGTATTCGGCTCCAGTCATCCGGAGACTGAATTTCAGAGGTCTATTTCAGTTCCTTTTGGGTGTATAGTACGGGTAGGTCGGGACCCTGTCCCGATCAGTTATTACTATTCCTAGAGGCTTGCAGTCTGTATATATTCCCTGTGGTCAGATGAGCCGGTCGTGTGAGGCCGTGCAGTTGTATAGTTTCCTTTACTCTTTCTTTCTTGTATGTTGTCCGTGTGGGGCCATAGCTTGCCAGTAGTGGTGACCTTGCCGGTCACGTAATTTCTTTTTGTGCTTTATGATTGAGTTACAGATAACAAGACAACATGGTGGCCTTGTCGGCCCGCATAGGTTCCCCTGAATTACTATGTTTCTGGTCAGCTGCTAGTACAGGTACAAGAGGCTATAGGCCAATAGGCCGGGGGCTGTGTTTACAGCCGTTATATAGCCCTTTGTTTCCAGAAATATGAATTAGAGCCAGCCAGGCGCCAGATGCGCCCAGGCTTAACAGTCGAGCAAGTCAGGTCCTAGTAGGGCACCAGGTGCCAGTCATACCCCCCAAGGTGGGGTGTGACAAACTTGGTATCAGAGCAGGTCGTATCTCAGGGAGTCTGCAAGCCGTGCTAAGTAGAGTCCTGTCCATGGATGTGTTGTGCACCACATACTATGGGTAGGAGGCTGCAAGGCATGATAGGATGGTTGTCTTTTATTCTGATTCAGTCGTGCTATAGAGCGGTACAGTATAGGGTTGAGTCCCTAAGAGCTTACCATATTCTTTGGTTACAGATAATGTCAGACCAGCAACATCCTACCACAGGTCGGAGCTTAGACATTGCAGCAGGGGAGGGCACCAGCAGGATGCCTCCCCCTCATTTGGAGATAGCCCGATCAGAGGGCCCTACAGAGGCTTCATTTCAGCCTCCTCAGCAGTCTCCACCACGTCAGGAGCCATTTGGGGCGACAGTACCTTCAGCAGTCCCTATACCGACACCCTCCGACCAGGAGGTTAGTAGTGCTGTAGTTATGTTAGCACAGATGATGGCTGCTCAGCGTCAGCAAATGCCATCTACAGTTGCAGAATCTTCAGGAGGGCCCGGTAGTTCGAGGGTCCGAGAGTTCTTAGCCCTGAATCCCCCACAGTTCACCAGGCACGGACCGAACAGAGGACCCCCAGGATTTTCTGGATCAGATGCAGAGAATCTTCAGGGTTATGCATGCTACGCCTACTGAGTCAGTTGAATTGGCCGCATTCCGGTTACGAGATATTGCGGTATTATGGTATGAAAGTTGGGAGAGGTCCCGAGGGAGAGATGTTTCCCCTCCCACCTGGTCCAGCTTTTCAGGAGCCTTTCTAGATCACTATTTGCCGCGGGAGATCCGACAGGCTCGGGTAGACCAGTTCCTACATCTAGAACAGGGGGCCATGAGTGTTCGGGAATATTCCTTGCGGTTTGACTCTTTGGCTCGATATGCACCAGCCTTCGTGGATACCATGGCATCCAGAGTGCACCGTTTTATTATGGGGTTGAACCTAGAATATGTTGAGACTTGTATCACAGCCACACTGCGAGAGGACATGGACATTTCTCGAATCCAGGCATTTGCCCAGAATATTGAGGGCATCAGACAGCGACATCGGGAAATCAGAAGGGTCAATCAGGAACAGCGTCGCCGGGATAGGCCAGCTGAGTTACAGAGAGAGGCCAGGGGAGGACCCAGGCCACGATTGTCAGACAGGCCACCTAGGCCCCCACCTCCGTCACAGTCACAGGGAGGTAGGTTCAGTCGCAGGGGGTAGTCAGAGGCTGGTAGAGGCTCGCAGACGGCAGACTCACCATTACAGCGGAGGGCGGAGCAGAGTAGGTATACCCTACCACTTTGCCCTATATGCAGTCGACGCCATTCTGGAGCATGCAGGTATGGTTCCACCGCATGCTATATTTGTGGCCAAGAAGGCCATTTGATGAGAGATTGCCCAGCTAGAGGTCGAGAGGACCGGGATAGACAGGATAGGGCATCAGTAGGATCGCGAGTTACAGCATCCCCGACTGGGCGTAGGCCCTCAGTTTCAGCAGGCAGGGGCCGGGGCAGATCAGGGGCCTCCAGTACAGGTGCGGGTCCAAGCTGCACATATGCCTTACCAGGGAGGCAAGATTCAGAAGCATCGCCTGATGTTGTGACAGGTATGCTAACTATCTGCTCACACCCTGCTTATGTGCTAATTGATCCAGGGTCTACCTTGTCCTATATTACTCCATTTGTGGCACGAAAGTTTAGTATTGTACCAGAATCATTACAGCAGCCCTTCTTAGTATCTACGCCCGTCGGTGACTCTATCACAGCTAGCCGAATTTACCGCGGGTGTACAGTACAGGTTGCTGATCGTCAGACCACAGTAGATCTGGTCGAGTTAGAAATGGTAGACTTCGATGCCATAATGGGTATGGATTGGTTAGTACCATGTTTTGCTAATGTTGAATGTTGGACCAAAACGGTCCGATTCCACTTCCCGGGGGAGGCAGTACGGGAGTGGAAGGGCAGCACCGCGACGCCAAAAGGTAGGTTTATTTCCTACCTTCAGGCGAGAAAGTTGATATCTAAGGGGTGTATTTACCATCTTGTCAGAGTTCAGGATGTCCAGGCAGAATCTATGACACTCCAGTCTGTCCCAGTGGTAAATGAATTCCCAGATGTATTTCCTGATGAGTTACCTGGTATTCCCCCAGAAAGGGAAATAGATTTTGCCATCGATTTGTTACCAGGCACTCAGCCAATATCAATACCTCCTTATCGGATGGATCCTGCAGAACTCAGAGAATTAAAGGAGCAGTTGAAAGACTTGTTAGATAAAGGTTTTATCAGGCCGAGTACTTCCCCGTGGGGTGCGCCAGTCTTGTTTGTGAGAAAGAAAGATGGCTCGCTCCGAATGTGCATAGATTACCGGCAGCTAAACAAAGTTACAGTAAAGAACAAGTATCCGCTCCCCAGAATTGATGACTTATTTGATCAGCTACAGGGAGCCAGATACTTTTCTAAGATTGCCTTGCGGTCCGGATATCACCAGGTCCGAGTACGTGAGAGGGATATTCCTAAGACAGCATTCAGGACCCGATATGGGCATTTTGAATTTCTGGTTATGTCCTTCGGGCTAACGAATGCCCCAGCAGTCTTTATGGACCTGATGAACAGTATTTTCAGACCTTTCCTGGACTTGTTCGTGATAGTATTTATTGATGATATTCTGGTGTATTCTCGCTCTGAGGCAGATCACCGGACTCATTTGCGGACAGTGCTCCAGATTCTCAGGGACCGCCAGTTGTATGCTAAATTTTCGAAGTGTGAATTCTGGCTTAACTCAGTGGCCTTTTTAGGGCATATTGTCTCAGACGCGGGTATACAGGTAGACAAGCAGAAGATAGAAGCAGTTAAGTCGTGGCCCAGGCCTACCACTCCGACGGAAGTTCGTAGCTTCCTGGGGTTGGCAGGATATTATCGGAGGTTCGTTGAGGGATTCTCAGCCATTGCAGCACCTTTAACTAAATTAACACAGAAAGCAGCAAAGTTTCAGTGGACAGAGGCATGCGAGCAGAGTTTCCAGGAACTGAAAGACAGATTGACCTCCGCTCCAGTATTAGCATTGCCGGAAGGCACAGAAGGGTATTCAGTTTATTGTGACGCGTCAGGTATCGGGTTGGGTTGTGTGTTGATGCAGCATGGTAGAGTAATTGCATATGCTTCCAGACAGCTGAAGAAGCACGAAAAGAATTACCCCACCCATGATCTAGAATTGGCCGCAGTAATTCATGCCTTGAAGATGTGGAGGCATTACCTGTACGGTGTCCATGTTGATATATATACAGATCATAAGAGCTTGCAATATATTTTTACTCAGAGGGAGTTGAATCTGCGGCAACGTCGCTGGTTAGAATTGCTGAAGGATTATGATGTGAACATCCTGTACCATCTGGGAAAAGCCAATGTCGTGGCAGACGCCCTGAGCCGTAAGTCAATGGGGAGTTTGGCGTATTTGCGACCTGAGAAACAGAAATTAGTTAAAGAAATTCATCAGTTAGCTGATCTAGCCGTTCGAGTAATGGAAACAGAAAATAATGGGGCAGTAATTCAGAATTCTGCGGTGTCATCGTTAGCTACAGAAGTAAAAGAACGACAGTATGAGGATCCCGATTTAGTCCAGCTCAGAGATAGAGTTCAGAAGGGTAAGGAGCCAGATTTTCAGATAACTGAGGATGGTGTGCTACGCTGTAAGGGCCGCCTTTGCGTCCCGAATGTCTCAGGACTTTGTGGGCAGATTATGCACGAGGTACATTATGCTCGCTATTCCCTTCACCCAGGGGCGACGAAAATGTACCACGACATCAGAGACATCTACTGGTGGCCAGGTATGAAAACTGAGATAGCCGAATTTGTATCTAGGTGTGCTAATTGTCAGCAGATGAAAAGAGAGCACCAAAAACTAGGTGGTTTGACGCAAGAGATAACGGTACCCACGTGGAAATAGGAAGCAATAAACATGGATTTTATAACGGGATTACCCCGTAGTAGACGCAAAAATGATTCCATTTGGGTAATAGTTGATAGGCTGACAAAATCAGCTCATTTCCTACCAGTGAAAGCTACCTTCCCAGCCGAGGATTATGCCGAATTATATATCAGAGAAATAGTTAGATTGCATGGAGTGCCGGTATCTATTATTTCAGATAGGGGAGCACAGTTTACAGCTAGATTCTGGCAGTTGTTTCAGAAAGGTCTGGGGACGCAGATTAATTTGAGCACAGCATTCCATCCTCAGACAGACGGGCAGGCTGAACGTACAATTCAGACGCTCGAAGATATGCTACGAGCGTGTGTGTTAGATTTTGGGGGTAGCTGGGATGAACATCTCTCGTTAATCGAATTTGCTTATAATAACAGCTACCATTCAGCTATTCAGATGGCGCCTTTCGAGGCATTGTATGGGCGAAAACGTAGATCGCCGGTGGGCTGGTTTGAAATAGGAGAATCAGCATTAGTTGGCCCAGACATTGTTCGGCAGTCCGAGGAAAAGATAAATCTTATCCGAGAACGTTTGCTGACCGCTCAGAGCCGCCAGAAGTCATACGCAGATAGGCGGCGCAGAAATCTAGAATTTTCGGTAAACGACTGGGTATATTTGAAAGTGTCCCCGATGAAAGGGGTAATGAGGTTTGGCAAGAAAGGCAAGCTTAGCCCAAGATTCATTGGGTCGTATCAGATTCGGCGAAGAATAGGCCACGTGGCATACGAGCTAAACTTTCCTTCAGAGTTAGCGTCGATTCATCCAGTATTCCATGTTTTTATGCTAAGGAAGTTCGTAGGGGACCCTTCTACAGTAGTTCCAGCTCAGGATGTTCAGATCGCAGAGGAGTTAGCCTATGAAGAGGTTCCCGTAGATATCTTAGACAGGCAGATTCGCAGGTTGAGAACTAAAGATGTTGCATCTGTCAAAGTATTGTGGCGTAACAGAAATCGGGAGGAAATGATGTGGGAGGCTGAAGAAGATATGAAAACCAGATACCCTCACCTATTTCAGGCCTAGTCAGACGACAGGTATGTCCGTATCATTACTTATACAATATCTTATGATTGTATGTTTGTAAATGATAAAGAAAGAAGTGATATTTAGTTGTCCAGTGGATCTTAGAATATTGTATGCAGTGCCTGTGTTGGACTTTTCTGCATTTCAGGTTTTTGCGATAGTCCATATTACAGGGGAAACCCTGCCGAAATTTTCCCATGAAGTAAAGTAAGCAGTCCTGTCGCTCCCCGTTTTTAACCCTCGCAGGCTAAAAGCGGGTTCCGACGTCGTGGACTCTTAAGGGCTGGAAAAGAAGAGTCGCCACCTAACGGATTAAGGTGCGTTAGGGCACCATTCTAAACTAATTTATTTCCTAAGTCACCAGAGTTGGGTAAGGGCTTAAATTACCTCAAAAGGAAGGTGTTAGGCACCTTTTGAGGTCCACAATTGTGGTTCCCGGCCGTACTCATTAAATGGGGGATTATCTAAGTGATCAAATAAAGTCGGTAAATTATTAAACATAAATAAAATGCTAACATAAATACTAAATTAGCAATAACTAAAATTAAAACTTAGTGGGATCAGGTTTTGACAAGGCTGAAAACGGGCCCAATTCGATACTACTCCCTCCTATTCTATTTTTAAAATCAAGATAGTTTGAAGAGAATAATATATATATATATATATATATATATATATATATATGTATAACTTGAGAAAAAATCATTTTAAGAAAATCGTATATATTATATATTTTTAACAAAATTTCTTTTAGATGAAAATATATCAATATTTTGAACATAACAATGATAATTTTAAAAGCTTCTTAGAAAAAATGAATTTAGAAAAGATGGGAGTAATAGGTGTGCTTCATGCGTGAAGTCAGCAATAGCCGGTCTGTTTCATCATCTCCCGTCTACCCACCTATTTAATTAATTATTAAAATCCTATAACGTTCTAGATGAGAAAAACTAACGCCCTAACAATAGCCTACCCGTCCCAAACTTAATTTCCAAGAGGCATTTGGACTACTACTTTGGATTTTTGGATCTAAAATTCTTAGGCGTTGTTAAAAGAGATTAATGTCAAACACTTAGCAAATAATAAAAGAAGCACAAAAAAGGTTTCACATAAGCCTCCACTAGAACAAGTAATTAAACATGCTTCAAATTTAAAAACCTATAGTCATGATTTCTATCCTTAAAGACATATTTTCTAAGAATGCACAAGCAAGATAACTGTTTTGCAAATTGTAGACACAATCTCTAAATACTACCTTATATTCATATGAAATAAATTGTGGTAGGTATGATTTTATCAAAATAAATGCTTTAGTTATTCCTATAAACAGGGCTTCTAAATTTTAAATCCGAGATATTACGAGTTAAAATGCGTAAGTTCTAATAAACATGATTTCTAATATAATAACTTTTTTTTTTAAGGCAAAGTTACTCATTTTAAATTGAATTATTTAAGACCTATAGGCATGATTTCTAATAAAACAAATAAGACGATAAAATAAACCCCCGCCCCCCATAACCTTTTTTTTTTTTTTTTTTTTTTACTATTATTAGTTTATTACAAATATTACAGAAAAATGAAAAATGAATGAATAATTACAGCATATTAAAATAATTAAAATAATTTTGATAGCCTTCTTTCATCCCGAAGACTCTCTGACGAAAGTCAGAATAAAATGAACCTGCTTAAATGTTAGTGCACCAATAATAATCTCATACTTGATAACTTATGTTAAAGCATATATTAACACATGGTCATGATAAGAGACGCAGTCTAAGAGACTAAATAACAAGATTTAGCACTCAATGAATTACTAAAGTAAATAGACTAACCAGTTTTCAGTAATTTCAGCAAAATAATATAAACGCAGTTGCAAGAAAGCCTTTGCAATTGTTGATACCCTAACCTCAACACATCAAGATTGCAAGAATCTCATGGATTCCGAGTAGTGTATGCATAGATGAGGTATAAAGGAGCCATAGAATTAAAGAGAAGAGCAGAGAGTAGAAAATGCTTAGGAGCCAAGTAAATTTCCAGTTCCTATATTAATGAAGGAATGACCATATTTGAATGTAAAAAAATGTATTTCTAATGAGAAGGTTGGAAGTAGTAGTTCTTTCCCATTGTTTTTTTTTTCTAAAAATCTTCTTGTCTTGTTTCTCTCTAAGTTGTCTAAGTATTGTTCTTCTCTAAGTGTGGTTTTTTTCTCTAAGTGTCCTTTCCTCTCCAAGTCTTTTTTTTTTCTCTAAGTGTCTCTCTTTTTTTTTTTTTTCTATGTCTTTTTTCTTCTCTTTGTGTTTTCTCTCCTTTTAAAGAAGAGAAGAAAATCTTCTTTTGCCCAAAACATGGAAAAGCTAAAGCACTAAAAAAAAACAAAGGAGCCATTAATTCAAATTAAAGTTAAAAAGAATAATAACCCACTACAAAAACTAATAATTATGTCACCACTAAACAAAAAAAAATGATTATTAATAAATATACTACACTTGTAGATAATTTAATAAATAGATAAATAAAATAATTTAAATTATAAGAAAATCATATAAATATTATTATTAATAAATAAATTATAAATTTAAGTATACTTATGTAAATATCATATGATTAAATTATTATATTTATAAACAATTTAATGACTAAAATATAAAATCAAGTTATCAAATATTATAAAAATCATACTATTAACATTTATAAAATTTGAATAATAATATTAGTAAAATAATTTTGTAAAGCTTAGTAAAATTAGAAAAACAGTTTAATTAAGTAAAGAATATATGTCAAAATGATGGCACATATTAATGCGAAATATATTATGTACGACGTAATTATTTAATATCAAAACTTAAAATTAAAATAAGTCATATATATGCAACTTGAAATAATTTTCACGACATTATGATAATAAATTATTTTATAAATATAAAAATAAGTCAAATATTTGCATAAAATATATAAACAAATATATACATATATAAGCAGCATATTTAGCGCAGGTCGGTCAAAATTGGGTGTCAACAAGTCCTCTAGATAACAGTATACATTCAAGGACGAATGTTCCTAAGGGGGGGAGAATGTTATACCCCGTAGAATTCCCGGCACTTAGATGACCTATTCACACGTTGGTTAAGTATTTTTGAAGGCCATACGTGCTAGGGAAAGGCCCGGGAAAAGATCGGACGAGAAACCCGTCGAAACCATCGCGGGAGGAGCCGAGGCAGAGCCCCTCCGCGATGACAGCGTGTCACGGAGGTGAGGCCTCCGCGTTGGCTCCGTAACACATTGCCCAGGTTCAGGCCCAAGTATATAAGCCCCCACTTCGGTTTAAAATCATTTCATACTTAACAATTTCCAAAATAGCGCAGAGAACAGAGGAAAACGAAGGAAAATTATATATTTCCGTCCGATTACGCTGCCAAACGCTGCCCAAACTCAAATTAATCCCAGATACCCGAGTATTTAGCAGCAGAGAGCATTTCTACGGAATTAGTTTTGCGAAATACGGCCGACGAATCGGCGAGCCACCGAACTAAAGTAAGTAGAATTGCTCTAACTTAATGTCTATGTGTTCCTAGCTGAGAAGTGAATACTTCTCCCTTCTGGGCCGCTGAAAAATAGCGAGTTTTCGACCGTCTTTCGATAAGCCTAAGTTTAGGCAATAAACTATATCGAAAGTGGCATTGCCTTTTGAAATAAAGTTGTATTTAGTATTGATTGACGTATTTATGAATGCAGTTAGGAGAAAATAGTTGAAGTACCAGCCGAGCCTCGTCCGACGGACGAATAATTCAAAGATAAGGTATGTAAAGTTAAGTTTCCTCGGCAAGTTGAGTAACATTGAAGCAGTATAGTAATTTACAGACCAGTAGAAGTAGTACAGTATCCGTAGAGCATTCCAGACATAGAATAGTAACTAAATAAGGTTTAGGAAGCATGTTAGAAATAGGAAATCATGCTAATACAGAAACTCAGTAAATAGCATAGCTTTCAGTAGAAATACCCTCTTGTATAGCCTCTGCTCCAGTACAGTTTGACAGGAGACTATATTTATATTTATACTTACTTGTCTCAGCATGTATCAGACACTTACAGATTACTATTATTAGCTCAGCATGTGATTTATATGATACCTTACCCATGTTAGCCTTAGCTTATGAGATACACAGACAGCATGACTAGTTGAGACCGTTGTATTGATTGGGGTTGGATTACCTAGCATCCCTGACCGCCTAGGGTTAATAGCTATATCGACTCGTCCGCCAGAGGACGAGGATATGTCACTCCACGGAGTGATATGCCGTCTCGCAAGGGGACGAAGATGGGATGCCAGTTTCCCCATATTGTGCCTTGGTCGGCCCTTATACACCCCCGTCGAGCGTGTACGCCCGGGGTGTTGATTTTAGAGTCCTTCGGACTCAGGTACAGTTATAGTCAGGGGCTCAGCGAGCGCAAGTGCATACCCAGGGACCGGCAGGATGCTTACAGCCACTATAGGAGATGGGATGACCGGGGTAGGGGCATAGATTCTGTGTTGATTGTACCTCCCGGCTTATGGGGGCCGGGCAAGGTTTGTGTGTGCCATGTTATGTTTTGTATGTTATGCTATGGTATATCAGACATGAGTAGATTAGTAGTAGAATGATACGTCTCCAGATATGACATCTACTCCTCCCCGTATGATTGAGAACAGGTACGACTTACATCATCAGACAGATAATCTAGTTCTTCTTATTTCAGTTTCGTCAGTTATGTTATTGATTTCAGATATCTTTTTCAGTCATTGCTCTATATACTCAGTACCAGCTGTACTGATGCCCGGTGGGGCGCTGCATTACTTGCCTGCAGGTACTCATAGACGAGCAGGCGATTCTACGTGACTTCCTGTCAGCGGTCGAGTATTCGGCTCCAGTCATCCGGAGACTGAATTTAAGAGGTCTATTTCAGTTCCTTTTGGGTGTATAGTACGGGTAGGTCGGGGCCCTATCCCGATCAGTTATTACTATTCCTAGAGGCTTGCAGTCGGTATATATTCCCTGTTGTCAGATGAGCCGGTCGTGTGAGGCCGTGCAGTTGTATAGTTGCCTTTAATCTTTCTTTCTTGTATGCTGGCCGTGTGGGGCCATAGCTTGCCAGTAGTGGTGACCTTGCCGGTCACGTAGTTTCTTTTTGTGCTTTATGATTGAGTTGCAGATAACTAGACAGCATGGTGGCCTTGTCGGCCCGCATAGGTTCCCCTGAATTACTATGTTTCTGGTCAGCTGCTAGTACAGGTACAGGAGGCTATAGGCCAATAGGCCGGGGGCTGTGTTTACAGCCGTTATATAGCCCTTTGTTTCCAGAAATATGAATTAGAGCCAGCTAGGCGCCAGATGCGCCCAGGCTTAACAGTCGAGCAAGTCAGGTCCTAGTAGGGCACCAGGTGCCAGTCGTACCCCCCAAGGTGGGGTGTGACACCTAGCAAGGATTTGGACCGCTCTACCCACTAGAGTGTGATAGTTGGGACCACATAAGCTCTATTGTGGTATGTCGGTTAAAAGATGAGTCTCCCATTGTTCCTCATGATTTCAAGATATGCATATTTCATTACTCATGAGATTTATATATATATATATATATATATATATATATATATGAATGTTCTAAAGTAGGTTTGACTAAGTGTTCAGCTTTACTTATAAATGTCAGAATTCAGCTTTGAGTTAATCGATTCAATATGATGTTATGAAGTTATGTCATGTTATGTTATGAAGAGATCATGATTTCAAAAAGAATGCATGCAAGCCCTACTCCCAGATTCGTAATGTTTATGTTTACATTATGCATCGGTTTTAAATGATTTTATTTACTTAAGCGGTTTTACTTACCCTGCATACCCAGTACATTTCACGTACTGACCACATACTCTATGTTGTACATTTTACGGTACAGGACTTGACTTTGAGGTCCGTCCCCTCTCGTGGTTATCTTATTAGTTTACCATTCATTGTGGGTGAGTCCTCATCTCCCAAGGACTAGACTATCTAGATTTCCTTTATGTATTTCAGTTTCAGTTTTGTTGAGTTAGTTAGGGTCTTATCCTATCAACTCATCATGTTTAGAGGCTTTTCAAACATATGTATGTATTTAGCTTCGGATTTTGTATTCTGATGTTATGTTAAAGTTATACATCCGCTATGAGTATACTGTTGATTATTCAATTTCTTGATTGGGTTAGATGTATTCTTATTCCATGGGTCCACTTGGGGTCTCTCGGGGCTCCTTGTCCCGTGTTATGATCCGTGCCTCTGTTCAAGTCGTGAAAGACTTGGTATCAAATCCATAGGTTTGAAGTTTCCTAGGATGTATGAAAGCAGCATTAAGTAGAGTCTTTTTCATGGGTGTGAAGCGCGCCACAGTTATGATGAAGAGGCTATGAGATGTTTAGAAAATGTTCCTTTCTTTCATGATCTATCTCGTCCGATGGAAAGTCTTTCTATCCTTCTAATTTGTGTTATTCGCAATTGCAGAATCATGGCTCCTCGAAGGGTGAATGGTAGGAGAAATAGGAATAGTGAAGGCCACGAGGATGAAAATTGTAATGGGCACCAGCAAGCCCTCCCCCATCCCGCCCCAGTTTAGGAGCACCAAGCACCGGAGCCAGTTGCTTATGGTGAGTTCCGGGCTGCTATCAGATGCTTGCACAGGCCTTGACCACTCAGCTAAATCACCAGGGTGTTGCGCATGTTCTGCAAAATCATAATGTATCAGCTGCTCGAGTCAGAGACTTCTTGAGGATAAACTTGCTGGAGTTCTTTGGGTCCAAGATAGATGACCACCTGTAGGAGTTCATAGATGAGATAGTGAAGACACCCAAGTCACGGGGGTGAATGGAGTTGAGTGCGCAGAGTCCTCTTACCAGTTGAAAGGGGTCGTGTATATCTGGTTCCGCCAATGGAAGAATAGTAGGGTTACTGGAGCAGGTCCTGTCACTTGGGAAGTGTTTAATGTTTAATTCTTTGCTTGGTTCTCCCTCATGAGATGAGGGAGCTGAAGGAAGATAAATTCGTGACTTTGAAGCAACGGAGGATGACTGTACAAGAGTATGCTCTTGATTTCACTCGCCTATCAAAATATGCCCCAAAGTTGGTAGCCGATCAGAGAGCGCGGGTGAGTAGATTCATCCATGGAGTAGCGGGCTATTTGGACAAAGATTGTAGGACCTCTATGCTCCACCAGGACATGGATTTCCATGGATAGTGTTGTATGCCTAGCAGATGGAGGTGGCACATCTAAGAGGGAGGGAGGCCAAGAGGGCCAGGACTGATGACCACAGATTCTCCCAGTCGAGGTCAGGTGGTGGGCACCGACAGAAGGCTCACCAGATATCATTAGCTCCAGCATCTTCGACATTGAGTGTGCCATCCATGCCTAGACATGATCAGAGAGAGCGAGCATCAGGCTCGAGGGGTCAGATCAGCGGACCCATAGGTTCTAGCATCCCAGCTTATCGCAGATGTGGTTGGGGGCACACCGGCCAGTGCTTGGAAGGCTCAGGTGCTTGTTTCGGGTGTGGGAAACCCGAAATAATGCTTAGAGATTGTCCAATAGCGAGACAGGATCAGGTTGGGGGCTGAAGGCCAGCTTCTAGTTTAACAACCCCTCCTGCATGCTCAGCCCATCAGGGGGCATCTACTAGCACAACTATCGGTCAGTGCCAGAACAGATTCTATGCCTTAGCATCCCATCAGGAGTAGGAGGTCTCCCCAGATGTGGTCACTGGTATGTTATGACTTTTCCATATTGATGTTTATGCTTTGCTAGATCCGGGAGCTACCTTGTCTTTTGTGACACCTTATGCGGCCAGTGGTTTCGGAGTCAGTCCTGAAGTCTTGTCAGAACCCTTCTCAGTTTCTACTCGAGTAGGTGACTCTGTTATAGCTAGACGGCTGTATAGTGGTTTCCCAATCTTAGTTCTTCAGAAGGTCACCTCAGCAGATTTGATAGAGTTAGCCATGACCGATTTTGATGTTATTCTCGGCATGGATTGGCTATTTGCATGCTATGCTTCAGTTAATTGTAGAACCTGGGCAGTAGAGTTCAGATTTCCAAGTGAGTCAGTCTTAGAATGGAAGGGTAGTTCAGCTGTTCCTGTAGGTCATTTCATTTCCTAGCTTAAGGCTAGAAGGATGATTTCTAAGGGGTGTGTGTACCATTTAGTTAGGGTTAAGAATGTTGAGACCGAGACCCCGACTATCCAGTCAGTTCCAGTAGTACGTGATTACCTAGAAGTATTTCTAGATGAATTACTAGGTGTTTCTCCTGAGAGGGAAATCGACTTTGGAATAGACCTTCTTCCAGACACGCAGCCTATATCTATTCCTCCCTACAGAATGGCTCCAACCGAGCTAAAATAATTGAAAGAGTAGTTGAAGGACTTGTTGGATAAGGGTTTCATTAGACCGAGCAAGTCCCCATGGGGTGCACCAGTCTTAATTGTTCGAAAGAAGGATGGTTCCTTTCGAATATGCATCGACTATCGGCAATTGACAAAGTCATCATCAAGAACCGGTATCCTCTACCCAAGATTGATGATTTATTTGATCAGCTTCAGGTTGCCAAGTATTTCTCAAAGATAGATCTCCAAATCGAGTATCATCAGCTTAGAGTTTGGGAGTGCGACATCCCGAAGATAGCTTTCCAGACACGGTATGGTCATTATGAGTTTGTAGTTATATCTTTTGGACTAATGAATGCTCTTGTAGCTTTTATGGATTTGATGAATAGGGTGTTCAAGCCATACCTGGACATGTTCGTGATCGTGTTGATTGATGACATCTTGATATACTCTCGGAGCAAGGAGGAGCATGCCGCTCATTTGAGAGCAGTGCTTCAAACCCTCAAGGATCATCATTATATGCCAAATTCAGCAAGTGTGAGTTCTTTATAAAATCTGTAGCATTTTTGGGCCATGTGGTATCGAGTGAGGGAATAAAGGTGGATTCTCAGAAAATAGAGGCGGTGAAGAATTGGCATAGACCGGTGAATCCTTTGGATATTTGGAGTTTTTTGGGTTTAGCTGGCTACTATCCGAGATTTGTTGAGGGTTTCTCATCTATTGCATCACCTTTGACCAAATTGACTCTGAAGAAGGTGAAGTTTCAATGGTCGGAGGCTTGTGAGAAGAGCTTTCAAGAGTTGAAGGCTCAACTTATTTTAACACCGGTGTTGACCCTACTCGAGGGTACCGATGGATTCGTGGTGTATTACGATGCTTCAAGGATCGTACATGGGTGTGTATTGATGCATCATGGGAAACTAATAGCATACGCCTTTATACAGTTGAGTGTCCACAAGAAGAATTACCCGATCCATGATCTTGAATTGGCCACGATGGTGTTCGCATTGAAGATATGGCGACATTACTTGTATGGAGTCCATGTGGATGTATTTACGAATAATAAGAGCTTACAGTATGTGTTCACGCAGAAAGATCTCAATCTTCGACAAAGAAGGTGGTTGGAACTACTCAAGGACTATGATATGAGTGTCCTTTACCATCTGGGTAAGCGTAATGTGGTAGCGGACACACTCAGTAGACTCTCTATGGAGAGTGTGTCCCATGTGAATGAGGGGAAAATGGATCTAGTGAAAGATGTGCATCAACATTCAAGGTTAGGAGTTAGGTTGGTTGACTCGACCGATGCCGGTGTTGTTGTGCAGAACAGTTCAGAATCATCCTTGGTGACTGATGTGAAAGCTAGACAGGATGAGGACCCGCTTTTTGTGAAGTTGAAGGAAGCCGTTCAAAGTCAGAAGGTGGAGGTTTTCTCCCAAGGGGGACATGGTGTGCTTCGGTACCAGGGTTGCTTATGTGTTTCAGACGTGGGCGATTTGAGGAGCTGGATGTTGCATGAGGCTCATGGATCTAGGTATTCTATCAATCCGGGGGCCACCAAGATGTACAGTGACTTACGAGAAATCTATTGGTGGAATGGCATGAAAAAGGATATTGCGGAATTCGTAGCCAAGTGTCCAAACTGCCAGCAAGTAAAGGTTGAGCATCAGAGGCCGGGAGGCGTACTTCAGGATATCAACATTCCCACTTGGAAGTGGGAAGAAATTAATATGGATTTCATCACAGGTCTGCCTACTACTCATCGACAATATGATTCCAGTTGGGTTGTGGTAGACAAGTTGACCAAGGCTGCTCATTTTCTACTAGTTAAAACCACGGATTCGGAGGAGGATTATGCCAAAGTATATACTTGAGAGTTGGTCCGATTGCATGGAGTACCTTTATCCATCATTTCAGATCGAGGCACTCAATTCACCTCTCAGTTTTGGAAGTCGTTTCAAAAAGGATTGGGTACATAGATTAAGCTCAGTACATCATTTCACCAACACAAGCCCGAAAATCACAACAATATTTTCGTCCCAGAATGATAAAATGGGATGATGTGTTAGTAAAGGATAATTGGCATTTCGACTCCATAATGGAGCCAGAAATTGAAGAAGAAAATTCAACAACTGAGCAGGTAATACAATTTTCGGATGGATCTATAGATTTAAAATTTTTAAGATCCCAATCCTTTAGTCATGCTTCTTCAAGTAAAAGAATGTCTTTTTCAATACCTTCATTTTCAAAAACGCCAGAAGAAAGGGAGGTAACACTTGAAGACGTAGAGAAAAAACTAAAGGGAGTAGACTTCTCTGAAACAATTCCTAAGGTTTAATATGAACCTAGAATTACCAAAAGAACAAGTCCCACTACTAGTGAGATGCTAGGAGCAAGAGACTCTTTATGCATGATTAGATCTGATGAGTAGTTCGAACCAGACTTTGAATATTTAGATAAACCCTGGTTAGATCCAGAAAATAGCATAAAAAGGCAATGGTATGCAGAAAAATATTCATTAAAGAAAAGATTATCCTTTAGGAAAAAATGGTGCGCCGATATGAAAAGGATGAGATGCAATATAGTGTTCTTTAAATGGTTTGAGTACACAGGAAAATTGGATGATCAAAAGGAATCATTGAGCATGATTGTTAATAAATGGCATACCAAAACTAAGGTGGTTGAATCTATAATTCCCCCACTACAGGAAATTAGTTTACCAATAGATGGTAGAATTGTTACAGCTACATCTTTTGAAATTGATATAGTAGACACCCAAGGTGATCCTAGGAATAAAGATATAAATAGAATAATTCAACAAAATAATTACACTAATCAATTACTATACCTAGTCTCTAATAAGAACCTTAAGACTGATAATAAATTAATTTTCAATGATAAACCTAGCCCTTCCTATAATAATAAGAAATTAGAAACCCATCCAATATATAAATTACCAGAATTTCCAAAGATAAATTCCCCAAAATATCAAGAAAAGTTTGAAATCATAGATGATCTTATAGAAAAGATTAATGAAAAAATAAAGGTTGAATTAAAATTAAAGAATGAATTAAAATTAAAGGATGAATTAAAATTAAAAGATGATATGGTCATAAGAACAATATCCAAAAAGTCTGATAACGACATTAATAAGTTAAGCTCTGAATATTCCATCAAAAAGAATTATTATAATAAACCCTCATTCCAGGATATGCAGTCTGAAGAAAATTAATTTTTATCTCATACTTCACACTTTGGAAATGAAATTGCTGAATGGGATATTGATGGACTTGCAGAACATCAGATATATAATAAGTTACATGAGATGGGGATGGCCATTACGACCTATAAAATGAAAAACTACACGGATAAACAAGCTGTCACTCTAATTATATCTGGATTTACAGGGACATTAAAATATTGGTGGGATAATTATCTTACTGAAAATAATAGACATAGTGTAACAAATGCTACAACCATCACTCAAGTTATTAAGACTGAATCTACAGGAAAAACTTTTGAAAATCCATGCATAGAAGATGCCACCGCTAATTTAATTTACAGTATAGCAAAACATTTTATAGGAGAACCTCAATTTTTTTCAAGATAGGAGTTTAGAAATACTATCTAACCTATCTTGCCCAAAGTCAGATGATTTTAGATGGTATAAGGATGTATTCCTCAATAGGTTATGGTCAGAGCAGACTGTAGTCATGATTATTGGAAAGAAAAATTCATAAGTGGTTTACCAACATTATTCACTGAAAAGGTTAGAATAAAATTAAAAGATAGATTTGATGGAAAAATTCGTTATAGCCAGTTAACCTATGGTGACCTTATAAGTTTTATAAATGTCAGAGGACTTGAATTAAGTACTGATATGAAGCTTAAAATCAACTTAAAAAGGATAATAAAATATCCAAAAAAGAAATAGGAAGCTTTTGCCAAGATTTCGGATACATCAAGTTGTCTGCCCCTTCAAAAGAGGCATCCAAGAAAATTAAAAGAAGACACAAGCACTATAAAAATAAATCTAAGAAACCCCATCAATACATAAAAAGATTTAAGAGGTACAAATGAGAAGCCAACAAAGGTGGCTTTCAAGGAAATAATGATAAGTGTTGGAATTGTGGAAAAATTGGCCATAAGACTAAGGATTGTAAGGTCCCTAATAAAAAGAAAGATAAGAGCAATATGTTAGAACTTGAGCGAGAAATAAAAGATAGATTATATTTTATTCTTGATGAATATGACAATAATTCTTCCCCTGAAGAAAGTTTCAATGATGAAGACCATCTTAATATAGCATATAGTTCTGACAATAGTGACTCAACTGATCATTCTGGATGAACGGGATCAATCTGCACCTATGACAGCCACTCAATAAATGTCATTACCAATAATAACAAGGAAATCTTCTTTGATATGATTGATCATATTGAAGATAAAGATCTTAAAAGAAAATATTTAATAGAATTAAAAAATATAGTTCTTAACCAACAACATGAAAAAAGAAACAATTGAGCCTTTTAATATGAAAAATATACTGAATAAATTTAAAGAACAAAAGTCTAGTACAACAGTACAAGATCTTCAAACCGAATTATTACATATTAAAAATGAAGTCAAAGAAGTTAAGCAAAGACTTAACAAGCTAGAAACAGATGCCCTTGCTAATAAACTATTAAATGAACTAGAACCAATGCAAGGATCTGAATTGTATCAATCTGAACCAGGAGAAACATCAATATTAGAAAAAGGTGAAGAAGAAATTGAGTCTCTAGGGAGCCCTCTAGAAGGTAAATTAGGAGTAAAAACTATTGCAATAGTTAAAGCCCAGAGTTGTAATATACCTATCACATTGGTTATAAATAAAAATTATACTATTCACAAAATTGCATTATTAGACACAGGTGCAGACCAAAACTGCATTATTGAAGGAATAATCCCTACTAAGTACCTTGAAAAAAGTACAACGCGGTTATTCTCCGCGATAGGAGAAAGGCTCAAAAAATATTATAAACTCCATAAGGCACACATATGCAATAATGGAATCTGCTTAAGTGAATTTATAAAAGAAAAAACTATCCTTAGAATAAATCTACTTTCCCAACAAATAAACTATTTAAAGAACGAGATAAAATTTAAACGGATTGAATCCGGTTTAAAACATCCGAAGATAGAAGCCAAAATTAAAAGCCTACAAGAATTCATAGAACGAGAAGTCTGTTCAGAATTTCCTATTGCCTTTTGGGATAGGAAACGCCATATTATTGAGTTACCATATATTGAGGGATTCAACGAAAAGAATATCCCTACAAGGGCAAGACCTCAAGTGAATCAAGAGTTAATGGAATATTGTAAAAATGAAATCAATGATTTACTTGATAAAAAGATTATTAGACCTTGCAAGTCACCATGGAGTTGTTCAGCATTCTATATCAATAATAGTGCCGAAAAAGAAAGAGGGGCCCCAAGGCTAGTCATTAATTATAAGCCCCTTAACAAAGTTTTAAAATGGATCAGGTATCCAATACCCAATAAAAGAGATCTTCTTAAAAGAACTTATAAAGCTAACATTTATAGTAAGTTCGATATGAAATATGGATTTTGGCAAATATAGATAGCAGAAAAAGATAAATATAAAAAATCTTTTAATATACCTTTCGGACAATATGAATGGAATGTAATGCCATTCAGATTAAAAAATGCACCGTCTGAATTTCAAAATATAATTAACAACATATTTAATCCACATAGTCATATTTCTATAGTTTACATAGATGATGTTTTAATATACTCAGAAGATATTGACCAACACTTCAAACATATCCAAACCTTTTTAAAGGTTGTTAAACAAAACGGATTAGTAGTAAGCGCTAAAAAGATTAAGTTATTCAAGACTGCTATTAGATTCCTTGGTCATTACTTATATCAACGAACCTATAAATCCATTTGTAGAGCCATAGAGTTCTCATCCAAATTTCCAGATGAATTAATTGATAAAACTCAGCTTTAAAGATTCTTAGAAAGTCTCAATTATGTTGCAGATTTTATTCCAAATATTAGACAGGTTTGTAAGCCTCTTTATCAGTGTCTTAAGAAGGATCCAGTCCGATGGGGATTATAACAAACAGAGACAGTCCAAAAAATAAAATCAATAGTTCAAAAACTTTCATGTCTATGAATACCACATCCAGAGGAATTCATGATAGTAGAAACTTACTCCTAAGACATAGGATATGGAGGCATCCTTAAACAAAAAATCTCCCTAGAAAACCCCGAACAATTAGTAAAATTCACTTCAGGAATCTGGAATAATACTCAGAAAAATTACAGCACCATTAAAAGATAAATTTTGGCTATAGTGCTATGTATCACAAAATTCAAGGCGATCTAATAAATAATTTTTTTTTACTACGAGTAGACTACAAAGCAGCCAAAGATGTTTTACAACAAGATGTAAAAAATATGGTTTCTAAACAAATATTTTCAAATGGCAGGCTTTGTATCCAACTTTTATTTTTAAATAGAGTTTATACAAGGAGAAAATAATTCTCTCCCAGATTTTTTGATAAGGGAATTTCTACAAGGAACTAAATGAGACCCGGAAAACCAGGTATAAGGCCCTTGAGGCCTCCATTTCAGCCTTTCAAACTAGAAGTAATAATGAAAAGACCCTTCAAAGAAGAGCAAAACCCAAAATCAGAAAATAAATATTCAACTTTGGCAGAATTCCCATCTTTGCCAAAATCTACTATTCCGTCCCCATTAAAGGAACCCATAACCAGTCAGACCAGATTACAACCATTAAAATCAGTTTTTAAAAGAGACTCTTCATCAGGCGACAAAACTATTTCAATCTAACAAAGGATAGCTATGAAATGAAGCCACCAGAGACATACTCTCAGGCAGTTCTGCCAGCGACTCCTGAAAAGAAAATGGAGAAAAATATTCCAAATAAACAGCAGTTTGAGTTAACAGTTTTATAGGTACTGTCGATCATGGCCCTCGATAAAAAATATGAAGGTTTTGGAGTACCTAAGTTACTAAAACCCCGCTACACAAATTGGAATTATGTGGAGACAGATGATCCCCTTAAAACCCGAAGGTATTATGAGTTCATTTTAACAGACACCGATTCAGTTAAAATTGAGCATAAATTAAAATGTACGGATAATCCTGATAGTATTCAGTACGCGAAGTTCACAATTAAAAGAATTTTATGTTCGTTTGAATGGTTTGTAGATCATCTACATGCACCCATTCCCCTATCAAGAACCCATAGACCCAGACATACAATTGGTATGATTATAAGGCAGCCTGGTATAACTTTATGTATCTAAGGCCCAACACTCACTCTTGGTTTGTCAAGTATTCAGAAGAAATGAAAAGCGCGATCATCCCCAGATGATTTTACGAATGGTGGAACCAATTCAGAGGAAATAAACATATATTGTCAAAACATTTTCAGACACAGTTTGAAAAAATTCAGGTAGAGCAGAATATTTCTACCCTACCAGAAAATATTAAATTGTGTAAGTTTTTTATTGCAAAAAGAATTTCATATATTATCAGCTGGTCCTTTCATATTCATGAATTTGAAAGGATTAAATATTTGAGTAAGACCATCAAAATCAAAGGCTGGGCACCAACACCCCAGGAAGATAAGGAAACTTCAAGTTCTTCATTACGACAGGATTCCCAACTGTCCAAGGAAGAATTAAAAAGAAGGCTCTAGCAGGCCTTGTCAAATTTGGAAAAAGATACCCAACAAAAATAGATAATGGAATTATTAGATACTGCATCCTCTCATACAAGTGAACCAAGCAACGGAGACATGCTAGATCCGCAAGGGATAGCTCAAGCTTATCTTCTCAACTAAATAAGATGACCAGACTATCCTTCAGAAAAATGAAAAGCTACTACAATCAAAAGCAGTGGACCCCTCAGGAATCCAGCCAAAAAATAATGCAACGAAAAGACAAGCTACATAAGGACAAAATGAAATCTCTACAAACTCCCATGCAGGTGAAGACGAATCTTCATCAAATTCCAAGGTCACATTAGGACAAATATCAAATTTCAAGGAAATCAAGTGTCAAGAAGATGAAGACATGTTTTAAATAGATTCGTGTAAAATTAAATCTGCCACGTGTGGACACATGTAAATAGATAGCAGGTAGTAATTAGTTGACTCATCATATTGAGGTCTATTTAAGACCTTCACCTTGTATTAGGAAGGGCATTCGGAAAACACTGCACTCACTTTCAAATTTCCCAAACCTCTGTATGTTCGCTGTTTTTCCTTCTTATCAATAAACAGCTCTTTGTAAGTATCTTTTTATTCTACTTTATTACTACTTCTAGTATTTTCTTTTATTTTGCTCCTGCCTTTATAATTAATTTTCAAGTCATTTTGTACGATCCGTAAAATGGTTAGTTTTAACTAGATAATTGATATATCATCTAATTGTCTTCTTTGTATAGACAAATTATGACTAACATAATATAATTCATTATATAACCTGATTAGATTGTTAAGAATTAATTTTCTAGTTATTTTTCTAGAATAATTATCCAGAGTTTTTGAAGGTATTAGTTTTTTATAATAGTCTAAGTTCTTTAATATTTCTGTTCTTTTCTTTTTATAGTTACTCCGATATTTCAAAAACATCCATTTTCTCCTATTTTAGTATTTTATTTGTTCTGCAAATGGATGTGTAAGCATAAATTTTAATATAATATGAAGTATTGGGGGGAGTGTTAGTACTATCCTGGGGCCAATATCTACTTTAGATGTTACACCTTAATAGTTATTTCTTTGTGAAGTACTTACTGGTCATCTTATCTAATTTCCTTTATCTTATTCCTTTAGGTCTTGTGATGGGAACACCATTTGGGTCTGGCTCTAGTATCAAAACTTTAGAGCTAATCCAACAGAAAATACAGGCTAGCCAACGTCTAGAACGTGATTAAACGGTTACCCAACTTAACGAATAAAACAATGAAAATAGACTAAGAGTATCAGCAAATCTAAACACAAAAATAACCGCTCAAGAGCAACATAATTTTGACTGGCTTATAGCATTTATCGACCATAAGAGCTTACAGTATGTGTTCATGCAGAAAGATCTCAATCTTTGACAATGAAGGTGGTTGGAACTACTCAAAGACTACGATATGAGTGTCCTTTACCATCTACGTAAGGGTAATGTGGTAGAGGACACACTTAGTAGACTCTCTATGGAGAGTGCACATGTGAATGAGGGGAAGAGAGAGCTGTTGAAAGATGTGCATCAACTTGCAAGGTCAGTAGTTAGGTTGGTTGACTCGACCGATGATGGTGTTGTTTTGCAGAATAGTTCAGAATCATCCTTGGTGACTGATGTGAAAGCTAGACAAGATGAGGACCCAATTTTGGTGAAGTTGAAGGAAGCCATTCAAAGTCAGAAGGTGGAGGTTTTCTCCCAAGGGGGATATGGTGTGCTTCGGTACCAGGGTTGCTTATGTGTTTCTGATGTGGGCGATTTGAGGAGCCGGATGTTAATGAGGCTCATGGATCTAGGTATTCTATCCATTCGGGGCCCACAAAGATGTATAGTGACTTACGGGAAATCTATTGGTGGAATGGCATGAAGAAGGATATTGCAAAATTCACAGCCAAGTGTCCAAACTGCCAGCAAATAAAGGTTGAGCATCAGAGGCCGGGAGGCGTACTTTAGGATATCAGCATTCCCACTTTGAAGTGGGAAGAAATTAATATGGATTTCATCACAGGTCTGCCTACTACTCATCGACAGTATGATTCCATTTGGGTTGTGGTAGACAAGTTGACCAAGGCTGCTCATTTTCTACCAGTTAAAACCACAGATTCGGAGGAGGATTATGCCAAACTATATATTCGAGAGTTGGTCTGATTGCATGGAGTGCCCTTATTTGTCATTTCAGATCAAGGCACTCAATTCACCTCTCAGTTTTGGAAGTCGTTTCAAAAAGGATTGGGTACACAGATTAAGCTCAGTACACCATTTCACCCACAAATGGATGGTCAAGTGGAGTGGACAATCCAGACCCACGAGGAAATGTTGAGAGCATGCATAATTGACTTCAGAGGAAGCTGGGATGAGCATTTGCCACTTATCGAGTTTGCATACAATAACAACTATCACTCTAGTATTCAGATGATGTCGTTCGAGGCTCTCTACGGGCGGAGATGTAGATCTCCCATCAGATGGTTTGAGGTTGGTGAGGCAGAAATGATAGGGTTGAATTTGGTTCATGAAGCAATAGAGAAGGTTCATTTGATAAGAGACAGGTTGAAAAATGCCTAGAGTCGCCAAAAGTCTTATGCGGACATGAGAAGAAGAGAGTTAGAATTTGAAGTCGATGACTGGGTATTTCTAAGGGTATCTCCCATGAAGGGAGTGAAGCGGTTTGGAAAGAAAGGGAAACTTAGTCCCTACTACGCCGGCCCGTATCAGATAGTAAGACATGTTGGCAAGGTGGCTTATGAGTTGGAGTTGCCTTCAGAATTAGCTTCTGTGCATCATGTGTTTTATGCATCGCTTTTGAAGAAGTGTTTGGGTGATCCAACTCTAGTTGTCCCGGTGGACAGTGTTGGTGTAAGAGACAATCTTAGCTATGAAGAGGTTCCGGTGGAAATATTGGATCGTCAGGTTTGAAGGCTAAGGATCAAGGAAGTAGCTTCAGTTAAAGTGTTATGGAGGAATCACCATGCTGAAGGAGTTACATGGGAAGTCGAAGCCTATATGATGGCTAGATATACGCATTTATTCTCTACCGACTTAGTTTCAACTTGAGGTATCAGCTTTTCATTCAGACTTTATTTACTTTTCATGTACAGTTCATGTACACAAGTTTCTTTTATGTGTATGATTCATGAAATCAGTTCAGTTATGTGATTTGATTCGGAGGTAGTCATTCTGTCAGTTACGGTTTAAATGATCATTATTTGAATATGATGATTGCATTTTCTCTTATTTTCTGTGTTTTTTCTAACATTCGAGGATGAATATTCCAAAGGGGGAGATATTGTTATACCCAGGAAGCCCAAAGATAAGACTCTGGAGTTGAAACTAAGGAAAGTGTAAAAACTGGCACCAGGCATAGGACAATTCATGAGATGAGTCATTGGTACAGCCCACGAGTCATGATGTGACTCGTGGGGTGGCCAGTGAGGAGTTTGAAAAAATTTGGGAAAAAGGATTCCCATGGACATGACCACAACTCGTGGTCAAACCCCACAATTCGTTGGGTCGGTCGTGGGGTGAGTGAGAAGTAGAAGAGAAGAGTGGAGGCAGTGTACATAACGGGTCACAAGTCGTGGTCACCAGTAACGAGTCGTGACGTTTCCCGTTAAGAGCTCAGGAGACCTATTGAGTAGTGAACCTCACGAGCTAAAACACGAGTCGTGACCTATGACCACGAGTCATTAGGTCCCTCATTGGGACCACCTGACAGTTATTTTCTGCGAATTTAGTAAGGGATTTTTCATAATTCCTAAGTTCCTAAGACCTAAAATACGTCATTTTGAGTTATGAACAGTGACTTTTAAAGGGTTTAAGTTCATTTTAGCCCTCATTCATTCATGCATGATAGGTAGAAGACTTGAGAGGGTGATCAAGATTAGCATTCATCAATTTCATTTAAATTTCCAATTGGGCATCTAAATAAGTGTTAGAATCAGCTATCAACAGGTATGTAGGGTTATGAATGGGTGATTTCCTTCACACCCATGCCCAATCCCTCTCTAAAGTATGAAATTCTTATATCTAATCTTTGGGGTTTTAACCCAAATGCGTGAATCTTCTATTTCTAGACATTGGTATGATTTAATTATGATTCTAGTATTGGATTATGAAGCATGGGCCAAATTTATAATGTTTTCAATTTAAAATCATGATTCTTTTGTTATGAATTAAAAAGTCCAAAGATGAAATGTTCATGAAAGATGAGAGTTATGATGAGTAGTGTTACACCCCTTAAGTTCTTGACACTTAGTTGGCCTATTCGCATATTGGTTAAGATTTTTAGAATGCCATACGTGCGAGAAAAGGGCTCGGGGAGAGACCGGACAACCGCCAAGTCGGAGCGTCGCAAGGCAAATGCGACTTATAAATCGCCTTCGATAAATGCGACTTATAAATCGCATTCGACAAATGCGACTTAAAGGCCCCAAGTATATAAGGCTCCCACTTTGTTTTAAATCACTTTCCCTTCATATAATTTCCAGTAAACGAATAGAAACAAAGGGGAACGAAGGGTTTGACTAAATTTCCTTCCGTTTACACCGTCAAACGCAGTTCAAACTCGAATTAACTTCAGGTAGCGAAGTATAAAGCTGCCGGGCGCATTCCTCGGAGTTAGTTTCGCGAAATTCGCCTGGCGAATCATCGTCACACCAAGCTAAGGTAAGTGGAATTGCTCCAAACTAGTGTTAATATACTCCCAGCATTAAAGTGAGTATTTCTCCCTTCTAGACCCTCGAGAAATAGCGAGTTTTTGGCTGTTCTTCGATAAGTCGAAGAATAGGCAGTAGGTATAGCCATAATATGGTTTCTTTCCAAAATAATAGTAGAATTAATTCTATTCTTTCGTGAGTATGAATACAGTTGGGAGAAATAGTTGAATACTAGCCGAGCTACGCCAGTTAATTAGAAAGTCGGCAGTTGAGGTATGTAAAGCCAGTTTCTTTCGGCAAGCCAGTACTTCTAGTATAGCAAAACAGTATGAATTTAAGTAGAGTGTTTCAGAAGTCGTATATTATGTTCAGTATGAGATTTAGTAAGCATGTTAGAAATATAATACAGTGTTCAACGTGAAATTCAGTAAAACAGTATAAGTCCCAGTAGAATATTCCAGAAATATTATTACAGATTCAGTATATTTCAGTATCAGATTCTGTACATTTCAATATTAGATTCAGAACTGAATACCAGAACATAAATATTATTATCAGATCCAGTATATATATTACATGTGTCTATTGCTATCTGTGGAGACATGATTGTTCTGTGTTGGGCACCCTTAGAGCTTCCTTGACTGCCCGGGGTTAATAGTTGTGTCGACTCGCCCACCAGAGGGTGAGGATAAGTCCCTCTACAGAGTGGCATTCCGTCCGCCAGTGGACGAAGATGGGATGCAGATTCCCCATAGCAGGCTAATCAGCACTATACCACACCCCCTGTCGAGCGCTTGCGCCCGGGGTGCAGATTTTAGATTTCAGATTTCAGGAGTCCTCCGGACTCAGTTACAGCTAAAGTCAGGGGCCTAGCGAGCCTAAGTTGCATACCCAGGGGGCCGGTAGGATGCTCACAGTTACTAGGTGGATGGTATGACCTGGGTAGGGGTATATAGATTGTGTACTGGTTGGTACCTTACGACTTATGGGGGATGGTAAGGTTCTTGTGTGCTATGTTGTGTTAGTTATTAATAGATAGAAAGTAGACCGCCATGTTATCAGGTATGACTCTTACTCTCTTCAGTTATTGCTTTGCATACTCAGTACCAGTGGTACTGACGCCCGTTTTGGGGCGTTGCATTACTTGCCTGCAGGTACTCATAGATGAGGAGCAGATCCCTCGTAGTTCCAGCCAGCGTACAGAGTCTTCAACTCCTATCATCTGGAGCTTGACAGCTAAAGGTTTACTTCCCTTTTTGTTTGTACAGTAAGGGTAGGTCGGGGCCTTGTCCCAACCATCTTATTATTCTTAGAGGCTTGCGGATTGTATATTCCCTGTGATTAGTTGTGCCGATCGTGTGGGGCCATGTGTATGTTTTTAGTTTGCATGAGATGGCCGTGTGGGGCCTTGTTTAGTTGTCAGTTGGTGACCTTGTCGGTCACAGATCAGTTTAGAACTTGATTCTACTTTTTAGTGATAACTAGTCAACATGGTGGCCTTGTCAGCCCGAATAGGTTTCCTTATATTTAGTTGTTCTGGGTAGCTGTTATATTCCTACAAGTGGCTATAGGCCTTGTCGGCCGGAGGCTGTATTTACTGTTTTTATATAGCCCGTTGTTTTCATAAATCCAGAATTAGAGCCAGCCTGGCACCAGAAGTGCTTAGGCTCAGTAGTCTTGCAGTCCAGGTCCTAGTAGGGGACCAGGTGCCAGTCATGCCTCCTAAGGCGGGATGTGACAAACTTGGTATCAAAGCAGGTCGTACCCCAGGGAGTCTGCAAGTCGTGCTAGGTAGAGTCTTGTCTCTGGATGTGTTGTGCACCACATACCATAGGCAGGAGGCTGCAGGGCATGATAGGATGGTTACTCTTTCTTCATATTCAGTCGTGCCATAGAGCAGTACAGTATAGGGTTGAGTCCTTAAAGCTTACTATACTCTTTGTTTACAGATAACATGCCAGATCAGCGACATCCTATCACAGGTCGAAGATTGGATACAACAGCAGGAGAGGGCACCAGTAGGATGCCCCAGTCTCGATTTGAATCAGCCCGATCTGAGGGCGATACAGAGGCATCGTCCTGACCTTCTCAGCAGTCTCTACTCCATCAGGAGTCACTCAGGACGACACCACCTCCGACAGTTCCTATACCTACACTATTTGACCAAGAGGTCAGGAATGCCATAGTTATGTTAACTTAAATGATGCTACTCAGCGCCAGCAAATGCCACCTACAGCTTCAGAGTTATCAGGTGGACCTGGTAGTTCGAGGGTCCGAGAATTCCTAGCAGTAGGTCCCCCGCAGTTCATAGGGTCGGATCGGACAGAGGACCCCCAGGACTTCCTGGATCAGATATAGAGGATTTTTTGGGTAATGTATGTTACGTCTACAGAGTGGGTTGAACTGGCGGTATTCCAACTGCGGGATATTGCTGTGTTGTGGTATGAGAGTTGGGAAAGGTCTCGAGGGAGAGATGTTGCCCCTCTTACCTGGTCCAGCATTTCAGAGGCTTTCCTGGATCGTTACCTACCACGAGAGATCTAACAGGCCCGGATGGACCAGTTTTTACACCTGGAGCCAGGGGCGATGAGTGTTCGAGAATAAGCCATGCAGTTCGATTCCTTAGCCCGCTATGCACCGGCCTTTGTAGACACCATGCCATCCAGAGTCCACCGGTTTATTATGGGGCTGAACCCAGAGTATATTGAGTCCTGTATGACAGTTACTTTGCTGGAAGATATGGATATTGCTTGAGTGCAGGCTTTTGCTCAGACTATTGAGGGCCTCAGATAGCGGCAACAGGATAGCAGACGAACAAGTCAAGAACAGTGCCGCAGGGACAGGTTAGATAAGTTACAGGGGGAGATTTGGAGAGGGCTTAGGCCATGGTTGTCAGATAGGCCACCTAGACCCCTGCCTCCATCACAATAGCAGAGGGGTAGATTCAGTAGCCGAGGACAGTTAGAGTCTAGCAGAAGTTCTCGAACAGTAGATTCACCCCAACAGAGGAGAGCAGGTACCACCACTTTGCCCTCTTTCTAGCCGATGCCACTCTGGAGCTTGCAGATATGGCTCCATAGGGTGTTATATATGTGGACAGGAGGGTCATGTGATGAGAGACTATCCAGCTAGGGGTCAGGGTGACGGGGATAGATAGGACAGGGCATCAGCAGGGTCGCGAGCTCCAGCAGCCCCGGCAGAGCGCAGGCCCTCAATTTCAGTAGGCAGAGGCCGAGGCAGATCAGGGGCCTCTAGTTCAGGTATGGGCCCAAGCCTTGCCTCTGCATTTCCAGGGAGACAGGATTCAGAGGTGTCTCCAGATGTTGTGACAGGTATGATGACTATTTGATCTCACCCTGCTTATGTATTAATCGATCTGGGATCTACCTTGTCCTATGTTACCCCATTATTGGCACGAAAGTTCAGTATTGTACCAGAATTGCTTCAGAAACCCTTTTTAGTATCTACACCCGTCGGTGACTCTATCATAGCTAGAAGGGTTTATCGAGGGTGTACAGTAGAGGTTGCTAGCCGTCAGACCACAGCAGATTTGGTAGAGTTAGAAATGGTTGATTTTGACGCCATTATGGGTATGGATTAGTTAGCTCCATAATATGCCAATGTAGAATGCTGGACCAAGATGGTCCAATTCCACTTTCCAGGGGAGGAAGTACGAGAGTGGAAGGGTAGTACAGCTACGCCAAAAGATAGGTTTATTTCCTATCTTCGGGCGAGAAATTTGATAGCCAAGGGGTGCATTTACCACATTGTCAGAGTTTAGGATGTTCGGGTAGAGCCTCCGACTCTCCAATCTGTTCCAGTGGTAAATGAATTCCCCGATGTATTTCCAGATGAGTTACATGGTATTACCCCAGAAAAGGAAATAGACTTTGCAATTGATTTATTGCCGGGCACTCAGCCCATATCATTCCCCCTTATCGCATGGCTCCTGCTGAACTCAGAGAACTAAAGGAGCAGTTGAAGGATTTGTTAGAAAAGGGCCTTTATCAGGCCGAGTACTTCACCTTGGGGTGCGCCAGTTTTGTTTGTGAGAAAGAAGGATGGTTCCCTCCGTATGTGTATAGACTATTGGCAACTGAATAAAGTCACAGTCAAGAATAAGTATCCGCTTCCCAAAATAGACAATTCATTTGATCAGTTACAAGGAGCCAGTATTTCTCCAAAATTGACTTAAGGTCCGGATATCATCAGGTTCGGGTCCATGAAAGGGACATTCCAAAGACTGCCTTCAGGACTAGATACGACCATTTTGAATTGTTAGTCATATCCTTTGGGATGATGAATTCTCCAGCCGTGTTTATGGACCTAATGAACAATATTTTCAGACCATACCTGGACTTGTTCGTGATAGTGTTTATTGACGATATTCTGGTGTATTATCGCTCAGAGGCAGACCACCAGGATCATTTGCGGACAGTGCTCCAGATTCTCAAAGACCGTCAACTGTATGCCAAGTTCTCTAAATGTGAATTTTGGCTGAATTCAGTAGCCTTTTTGGGTCATATCATGTCGGATGCTGGTATACAGGTAGATACACAGAAGATAGAAGCAGTAAAAGCATGGCCCAGACCTACCACTGCGACCGAGGTACGCAGTTTCCTAGGGTTAGCAGGGTACTATAGAAGGTTTGCTGAAGGATTTTCCACCTTAGCAGCACCTCTGACTAACTGACGCAGAAGGCAGCAAAATTTTAGTGGACCGAGGCATGTGAGCAGAGCTTCCAGGAATTGAAAGACAGGTTAACATCAACTCCAGTGTTAGCATTGCCAGAAGGTACAGAAGGTTATGCAATTTATTTTGACACTTCGGGTGTTGGGTTAGGATGTGTGTTGATGCAGCATGGTAAAGTAATTGCTTATGTTTCTAGACGGCTGAGGAAACATGAAAAGAACTATCCTACCCATGATCTGGAATTAGCCGCAGTGATTCACGCCTTAAAAATATGGAGACATTACTTGTATGGCGTCCACGTGGATATTTTCACTAATCATAAGAGCCTACAGTATATCTTCACCCAGAAAGAGTTGAATTTGCGGCAGCGTCGCTGGTTAGAGCTGTTGAAAGACTATGATGTGAATATTCGGTATCATCAGAGAGAGCAAATATGGTGGCAGATGCCCTTAGCCATAAATCTATGGGAAGTATGATACATCTTGAGCAGCGGGAATTAGCCCGAAAATTTCATCAGTTAGCCAATTTAGCCGTTCGTGTAGTAGAAATAGAGGACAACAGAGCGGTAATCCAGAACACTGCAGTGTTGTCTTTAGTTGTGGAAGTAAAGGAACAGAAATGTAAAGATCCTAGCCTGGTTCAGCTTAGAAACAGAGTTTAGAAAGGAGAGGTGATAGATCTTCAAACAACGGAGGATGGGGTATTGCGATATAAAGATCGCCTTTGTGTTCCAGACATTGTAGGGCTTCGCCAGCAGATTATTGGTGAGGTACATTATGCTCGTTATTCTCTCCACCCAGGTTCAACGAGAATGTACCACGATATAAAAGAAATCTACTGGTGGCCAGGAATGAAGAAGGGGATAGCAGAATTCGTGGCTTAGTGTCCCAACTGGCAGCAGGTAAAAGCTGAACATCAGAAACCAGGCGGACTGACTCAGGATATAGTTGTGCCTCTATTGAAATGGGAAGTAGTAAATATGGATTTTGTAGCAGGATTACCCCACACCAAGCGTAGATATGATTCGATCTGGGTGATTGTCGACAGACTGACAAAATCAACTCATTTTTTGTCTGTAAGGGCTACCTTTTCAGCAGAGGATTATGCTAAGCTATATATCAAAGAAATAGTCAGGTTGCATGGTGTTCCAATGTCCATTATATCCGATAGAGGGGCGCAATTTACAGCTAAATTCTAGCAATCATTTTAGAGAGGCTTGGGGACGCAGTTTAACCTGAGCACAACTTTCATCCTCAGACAGATGGACGGGTAGAACGCACCATTCAAATGCTCGAGGATATGTTGCGAGCATGTGTGTCGGATTTTGGAGGTAGCTTGGATGAACATTTACCACTCATTGAGTTCGCCTATAATGACAATTACCATTCAGCTATTTAGATGGCTCCTTATGAGGCATTATATGGGCGAAAGTACAAATCTCAAGTTGGTTGGTTTGAAGTAGGAGAATCAGCATTGATTGGGCCAGATATCATTCATCAGTCAGAGGAAAAAGTAAAGCTTATCAGAATGTTTACTGACTGGTCAGAGCAGCTAGAAATCTTACACAGACGTGCGGTGCAGAAACTTGGAATTTAATGTGGGTGATTGGGTGTTTATGAAAGTTTCGCCAATGAAAGGTGTAATGAGATTTTGCAAAAAAAGGCAAGCTCAGCCCGAGGTTTGTTGGGCCTTATCAGATTCGCCGAAGAATAGGCCAAGTGGCATATGAGTTAGACTTACCTCCAGAGTTAGAATATGTCCAACTAGTTTTCCATGTATCAATGTTGAGAAAGTGCATAGGAGATCCCTCCAGAATTGTCCCAGTCCAAGATGTTTAGGTTACAGAGGAGTTGGCCTATGAAGAAGTTCCAGTAGCCATACTATACCGGCAGATCCGCAGATTAAGAACTAAAGATGTTGCTTCTGTCAAAGTATTACAGTGAAATAGAAACCGAGAGGAAATGACTTGGGAAGCAGAAGAAGATATGAAAACCAGATACCCTCAGTTATTTCAAACTTAGTTAGTCAGAGGTATGTTGATATTGTTGTTTTATGAGTTGCTTTATATTCATGTGTATGAGTGAGATGTTGACTTCAATTTATTATGTAATGGATGCTATAGTATTATATGGAGTACCTGCATTGGACTTTTCTGCGTTTTATGATTTTTGAGATAGTCCATATTACAGGGGAAACTCTGTCGAAATTGTTCCACAAAAGGTAGAGCAAGTTAAAATTTCTGTAAATGGAAGTTAACATTCGAGGACGAATGTTCTTAGGATGTTACACCCCGTAAGTTCTTGAAACTTAGTTGGCCTATTCACATGTTGCTCAAGAGTTTTAGAATGTCATATGTGCGAGAAAAGGTCCTCGGGAGGGACCGGACAAGCGCCAAGTCGGAGCGTCGCAAGGCAAATGCGACTTATAAATCGCATTCGACAAATGCGACTTATAAATCGCATTCGACAAATGCGACTTAAAGGCCCCACGTATATAAGGCTCCCACTTCATTTTAAATCATTTTCCCTTCATATAATTTCCAGTAAACGAACAGAAACAGAGGGGAACGAAGGGTTTGACTAAATTTCCTTCCGTTTACACCATCAAACGCAGTCTAAACTCGAATTAACTTCGGGTAGCAAAGTATAAAGCTGTCGGGAGCATTCCTTGGAGTTAGTTTTGCAAAATTCGGCCGGCGAATCATCGTCACACCGAGCTAAGGTAAGTGGAATTGCTCTAAACTAGTGTTAATATACTCCCAGCATTAAAGTGAGTATTTCTCCCTTCTAGACCCTCGAGAAATAACGAGTTTTCGGCCGTTCTTCGATAAGTCGAAGAATAGGCAGTAGGTATAGCCATAATATGGTTTCTTTCCAAAATAATAGTAGAATTAATTCTATTCTTTCGTGAGTATGAATACATTTGGGAGAAATAGTTGAATACTAGCCGAGCTACGCCAGTTAATCAGAAAGTCGGCAGTTGAGGTATGTAAAGCCAGTTTCTTTTGGAAAGCTAGTAGTTCTAGTATAGAAAAATGGTACGAATTTCAGTAGAGTGTTTCAGAAGTCGTATATTATGTTCAGTGTGAAATTTAGTGAGCATGTTAGAAATATAATACAGTGTTCAACATGAAATCCAGTAAAACAGTATAAGTCCCAACAGAATATTCCAGAAATATTATTACAGATTCAATATATTTCAATATCAGATTCAGTACATTTCAATATGAGATTCATAATAGAATACCAAAACATAAATATTATTATCAAATCCAGTATATATATTACATGTGCATATTGCTATATGTAGAGACAAGATTGTTCTGTGTTGGGCACCCTTAGAGCTTCCTTGACCGCCCCAGAGTTAATAGCTGTGTCCACTCGCCTGCCAGAGGGTGAGGATACATCGCTCTACGGAGTGGCATGTCGTCCGCCAGCGAACGAAGATGGGATGTAGATTCCCCATAGCAGGCTGATAAGCACAATACCACACCCCCTGTCGAGCACTTGGTGCCCGGGGTGCAGATTTCAGATTTCAAATTTCAGGAGTCCTCCTGACTCAAATACAGCTATAGTCAGGAGCCCAGCTAGCCCAAGTTGCATACCTAGGGTGCTGGTAGGATGCTCAAAGTTACTAGGTGGATGGTATGACCTAGGTAGGGGTATATAGATTGTGTGCTGGTTGGTACCTTACAGCTTATGGGAGCTGGTAAGGTTCTTGTATGCTATTTTGTGTTAGTTATTAATAGATAGAAAGTAGACCTCCATGTCATCAGGTATGACTCTTACTCTCTTCAGTAAAGTTACGCTCTTTTCAGTCAGTCTCAACCCGTCTCCTATTACTTCAGTATCTATCAATGTTATTGTTTGTTTTTAGTTATTTTCAGTTATTGTTTTGTATACTCAGTACCAGTGGTACTGACGCCCGTTTTGGGGCGCTGCATTACTTGCCTGCAGGTACTCATAGACGAGGAGCAGATCCCTCGTAGTTCTAGCCAGCGTATAGAGTCTTCAGCTCCTATTATCCGGAGCTTGAGAACTAAAGGTTTACTTCCCTTTTTGTTTGTACAGTATGGGTAGGTCGGGGCCCTGTCCCGGCTATCTTATTATTCTTAGAGGCTTGCGGATTGTATATTCCCTGTGATTAGTTGTACCGATCGTGTGGGGTCGTGTGTATATTTTTAGTTTGCATGAGATGATCGTGTGGGGCCTTGTTCAGTTGTCAGTTGGTGACCTTGTCGGTCATAGATCAGTTTAGCACTTGATTCTACTTTTCAGTGATAACTAGTCAGCATGGTGGCCTTGTCGGCCTGCATAGGTTCCCTTATGTTCAGTTGTTTTGGGTAGCTGTTATATTCCAACAAAAGGCTATAGGCCTTGTCGGTCGGAGGCTTTCTTTACAATCATTATATAGCCCGTTGTTTTCATAAATCCAGAATTAGAGCCAGCCTGGCACTAGAAGTGCTTAGGCTCAGTAGTCCAGCAATCCAGGTCCTAGTAGGGCACCAGGTGCCAGTCATGCCTCCCAAGGCGGGGCGTGACAAGTATATGATGATGATGAGGTATTATGACGAAAAGCATGTTTTGAAGCTACCCATGTTTACAGTTATGTTTTCGATAAGAATTGAGTATTTCTAAGTATAAAAAAGTTTTGGGAGATGCCCATATGTTAAGTATGAATGATGATTTTACAGAATTAAGCTTAACTATTATTTTGGAGTGAAGACTCCCAATCATATTTTAATCTTATGGTATGTTTGAGTTAAAGTTTTCCTATATATAACTTACCACATGGTTTTGGAGCGAAGGCTCCCAATTATGTTTTCAGCTTGTGGTATGTCTTGAGCTAAAGCTTCTCATTTGCATGATTTCATATTTGAGATGTATTAGATCATTGAGCTTCATCAATAGATGATATTGAGCTTCGTTATAAAATAATGTAGAACATATGCATGTTTTGGGAGTAGTGTCTAACACCGAGTAGGCTAAGGGTCGATCACCCTATTCCTCGGAACTACGCGCCAACATAAGTTTACACTAATACATATTACTTGGGACCTCCCTTGTTAGCTTCCCCTGCCTGAATGGGCCTTTAGATTGATATCGATATCATGGTATCGTCTCTAGCCCTAGCAAGGATTTGGATGACTCTACCCACTAGATTGTGATAGTTGGGACCACATAAGCTCTATCGTGGTATGTCGGTTAAAAGAAAAGTCTCCCATTGTTCCTCATGATTTCAAGATATGCATATTTCATTACTCATAAAATTCATATATATATATGCATGTTCTAAAGAAGGTTTGATTTAATGTTCAGCTTTACTTATAAATGTCAAAATTCAGCTTTGAGTCAATCGATTCAGTATGATGTTATGAAGTTATGTCATGTTATGTCATGAAGAATTATTATTTTAGAAAGAATGCATGCAATACTTACTCCCAGATTCTTAAAGTTTATGTTAACATTATGCATTGGTTTTAAATAATTTTATTTACTTAAGTGGTTTTACTTACCCTGCATACTCGGTACATTCCACGTACTAACCTCATACTCTATGTTGTATCATTTTATGAGACAGGACCTGGCTCTCAGGTTCAGCCCCACTCGTGGTCAGCTTATCAGAGTTAGCATTCATATAGTGGGTGAGTCCTCATCTCCCATGGACTAGACTATCCAGATTTCCTTTATGTATTTCAATTTTATTTTGTTGAGTTAGTTGGGGTCTTGTCCCATCAACTAGTCATGTTTAGAGGCTTTTCAGACATATGTATGTATTTATTTTCGATTTTGTATTCTGATGTTATGTTCAAGTTCGACTGCCGCTATGAGTATATTATTGATTATTCAGTTTCTTGATTGAGTTAGATGTATGCTTATTCCATGGGCCAACTTGGGGTCTCTCGGGGCTCCTTGTCCCGTGTTACGATCCGGGCCTCCGTTTGGGTCATGACACAAGCAATGGTTCAAGTTTGGGGGCTTGATGAGTTGGTAATTTACCAACTCATTAGGCTCTTAAGCTTAGTTTTCAAGTCATTTACATGAATATTATGCCCTTTTTGCCTTTTTATGTATAGGTATCTAAGTCTAAGAGAAAGAGAAAAAGTGGAGTAAAAAGGATGAAATCAGGTGAAAATCGGCACTCCACCGAAGGACACCCGCGAAATTCCGGTCAAACACAAATAACCACTGATTCAACGAGACAATGCAACCGGTGGCTGCGGACATCAACCGGCGACTCGCCGGTTAAGTCACCGACAGGTGTTGGATCTTGCTGGAGCGAGGAGTAAAGTAATCAGCGAATCGTGGATGAAAGTAGGAAAACCGCTGAAAATGTCACCAAATGTTCCTGGAACATCACTGGATTACAGAAGAAAATGAATAGTGGTTTGCAGAATGCAATTGGCGAACCGTCGGTTCCCCCACAATCGACAAAAGGCCTGAATAGTGGCAATTAGGTCTAACACTGAAAAAGAGGAGATTGGTTGCCCTGTTTTGTATATACTCTAGAAGAAAGTACTCTATACATACATTTTGAGCTTTTTGAACATTCCTTTTGCTTTGGAGATAAAAGAACCCCATTGGAGGAGATTGTTGATATTGCTTTTCTTATTTTCATCTTCTTCCTTAGCAAGGTATAATCATTGTTGCAGACATATTTTTAGTTTGATTTTGCTTGCTATTAGTAATGAAATCATTGAGTTTATTAATGGATATACTCTTTCGTTTCTTAATCATGAGTAGCTAAATCATCAACTAGATATGTGTGATGATTGGTGCTTAATTAGATTGGGTATTTCTAGATTCATCTCAATATTGCTTAACTAATGTAAATCAATTGAGTTCTATCCAATTTATAATTGATGACCAATAGTTGCAAATGTGGGTCTACTTTTCTTACTTGATTTCAACTTGAAAAATAAGAATTCAAGTATTGGAAGAGAATTTGATGGTGGGAATGGATGTGATTGTGTGGAGTTGGGCTAGAAATAGTCAAAACCCATATTAATAATCCTAATTAGTAGTTGATGACTAGAGATAGCTCATCTATTAACCCAAACTCTATTGGGCTAATTGAATTATGTCTTGAGGTTCGAAAGGACTCGAGAAAAAGGACTCGAGAAAAAGGCATCCATGAGGTTGAAAAATATAGGGTGTCATCTCGTCCAAAGTTATTTACACTTATTTGCAATAATTTGATGTGCTAGCATATCCTTATTTTATGAGCATCCCATCTACACCACACCTCTAATTTTCACTCATTTTTGTCTATCAATTTTTTTTATTTTGCTATTTTGGCCAGCTGATTAAGAATACAATATTGTTAACTTCAATATTCCTCCCAAAATTTACTGTTTTATTTCTCTTGACTGGTGCGAGTTAATACAAATTTCCTAAAACAACACTTGTGTAAATTATTCACTAGTCTCTGTGGGATTCGACCCCGACATCCATTGGGAATATTTATTTTGAGCAACGACCGTGTATGCTTTCTTGTTAAGAGGAGTGTAGTCTGGACGTTATCAAATCTTTTGCTCCGCTTGGTAGTATTATTTTATATGTTTCATGATATTAGGGTGATTTTCTTGTTAGAATTAAGTTGTGATGATTTTTCGGATTATTGTCCATTTATTTGACTTTAGAATAGTTTTCCTTTATGAGCCTTAGTTTAAGTGGTTAGTTGCTATATTGAGGATAGATTTGGTATCCTAAGTTATTCTTAGGAGAAGTTTTTGTGTTAGATTTGGATGAGAGGTATTTTCTTGGGATTATTGGTCATTATTGATTTGTGGAAGTTGTTATCGCTTGAATTTCTCATTTTTCCTTACATTATGAGATTGTGGGCCCGAGGCCATGGTTTTGGAGTAGCTGGACTCCAGATTAGTATGATTATGGTATGGAGGGTGATTTACCCTATGTGATGTGGAATTTTATGCTTATATATATACACACGCACATGAATGAGCATGCATACATCATCTTATACATGCACATGGATTGAAATATGATTGAAGGAAAAATACCGATTTTTGATTTTAAACTAAAAATGGCTCATCTTTTACTGATTGAAGCTCTAGGGGAGTGTACTACTATTTTACTGATATTTGATTTTATAAGAGATTTGTACCACCTATAAATTCGGTCTGAGGTAAGATGTCAAACTAGTTATACATTACTTTTTCTATTACGTCCGAGGTGAGATGTCGGGCAGCCCGAGGTCTTTGCCGGGTTTCATTGTTATCACATCTGAGGTGAGATTTCGGGTGGCCCGAGGTCTTTGTTGGGTTTCATTATTACTATGTCCGAGGTGAGATGTCGGGCGGCTTGAGGTCGTTGTCGGGTTTCATTGTCACTACGTCCGAGGTGAGATGTCATGTGGCTGGAGGTCATTGCCAGGTTTCACTACATATTGCATTTCATCATCCCATACTGCACTGCGTCACTCTTCTATACTTGTGTGTGTGTGTGTGTATTTGTGTATTACTGTTATTTTCACATTATCTTTGATCTGTTGCAATTTCCAGGTTAGTTTTTCGATAGATAGTTCCTTTCATGTCTTTTATGTTATGTATTATCTTCTGAGCTCAATAGGGCTATAATGCCCACTAAGTACCCCATGTTTTAGTACTCATACTATAGTTCTGCACCTTTTTCTGATGCAACTCCCAGTACAAGTCACCCTCGTTGATCCTTTGCTCGTCAATGGATTCTTTTGCTGATTTGGAACATGGTGAGCTCTTGGAATCTAGAGATTTACTACTTTCCATCTTGTGTCTCTTGTCTATATTTTGTATTTTCCAGACGATTATATTTCTTTTGTATAGCCTTATTCTAGTACTTTTAGAGGCTCTTGTACCGATGACACTAGGTCCGGGGTTGGCTTCTTGTATATGAAGTCTATTCTTATTTCCTTATGGCCCATGTTGTATATTTTGTACCTCTCATATATATACACACACACACACACACACTTGGTGGCCTGTTGTTAGTTTCTGCTTTCTTGTTATTAAGTTGGTCTTTACTTTCAGTATTCACTTTGAGATTTTGGCTTATCTACTGGGGGGTTGTAGTAGGTGCTATCATGGCCCCATTACGGGTCATGACATAGTTACACTCAGAAAAGATGTAATCAAGCATATGCAACATACCATAAGCTTTCCCTTTATATACACTTAGACTACTAAGTCATTTTAAGACATTAAGATCATAAGGACTTTTCTTGATTGTAATGTCAGCTAAGAGACGTGTAGAAATGATTCTTCTTTTATAGTGACTACCAATCCTAAGAACTTTTAAGACATCTTTTTATCTTCTTTCAAGTCCACCACTTTTTTCTTGTTGTTCACCCCTCACATTACTCACCCTTTTTATTTTCTTTTCATGCCCTTTTTTTACCACTTGACTGCTAGCCTTTGCTTATAGAATTACTAAGTGTTTTCACTCTTAACACTCTTTCGTTTATTGTCCTAGAAACAAGCAAGAAACATATTTTTATGGGCACCCCTTCTTCCTATTTTCTCTTCTTACTTTCCACATATATTGTTTTTCTTTCCCTTCCCTTGTCATTCATTCATTGGTGGACCTTCACTTTCAAGTCTCAAAGTGCCTAAGACTACTTTGGATCAACAATTCTGGAGGTCACACAACAAAAGGGATATAGGCTACTTTTATGGCTAAGAAAAGAATAAGGCTTATGGCTCACGGGGGTTAACTAGGGAAAACGTTCAGAAAGGTAAACCAATATGAGAAACATGGATTTTTCAAAGAAACTCCTTAATCATCTCTTAACTCTCTAACAACTAGCCATCCGATATACACTAAGGCAAGTTCTAGATGCACAATATGTACAAAACAAATCAATTAATCTCATCTAACATGGAATTAAGACTTTAGTCGATTTCCTACAGTTATACATTCATAAAATCACATTTAATGACATTTTTTCATTATTAATCCCTACAAATATCTTGAGTCGAATTAAAGAACATTATGTGTCTCTCATAGAATTCTCACTTAAGATGACCACTTCATTGCCTCTAGCTTAGCATCTAAGTGAAATGTCAAAGAGCACATAAGTGGTTTATTCCTGACTCAAACAAAAAAATTAAAAAAAAATGTGACAAATTTTCTGTAAGACAACCGTCATCCATCTATCATAGGAAAGGGTCACTACTCTCGACGATAAAAAAATAATTTTTTTTTTGAAAATTTTGACTCTAAAAATAAACTAAACAAACTTAACTACTAGAGACAAATAGATTATCCAACATCACAGGCATCATCCAGGTTATCAATAACCATCAATACTATCTATTACAAAACATGATTTAACGAATCATGAGCTACTACCACAGAGAATGACATTATGCTATGACCTAATACAAATGTAGCAAACAAAGAGCAAACAGGAATTTTTTCCTTCACCCCATACTTAAAAGGTGCACTGTCCTTAGTGCACACATAATTATATCAAGTAGGTAGAGGAAAGGAACTTCTTGTGACACTATGCATCATCATCAAGATTGTACTCCTGATCATCTTCGTCCTCAACATTATCATCTCCATCAATATGCATGGCTCCCGTGGCATCATAATTATCCCCTCATCATTTTCCAAGTCATAAACCCCATTATTAATATAACACCCCAAAACTGTCCTAGACCAAACTCAGACTCAGCAGATTAAACCAGAAATTTTTTATCTCAGAACGATCGAGACAATGAGTCATTGTCAGATGTAAAAACCCATTATCTGAGTCGTGGTTATACCTGCCAGTCGTCTTCGAGAACCTATGAGGCATTGAACGACCCGCGGTGATGAGTAACAGGTCATCCTATCATTCGTGGTATTCCCAGCTCAGAACCCTGCACCAACATTTCCTAGAAACAACAAGTTGTCTAACCAACTGTCATTGGCTATGAAGACTCATTGATGGTACTCATTGGTTGAATTTCCAGTAAGGGTTGGAATTTCCCTCAGAAGGCACGCGTGGAACCCACAACTCATTGTCACCTCTAATGAGCCATGATTTGCATCCGTTGTAAGAATTCGAAAATCCTCCAAGACGAGGCAGTGGTGAGGACGAGTAGTTACCACGACTCATGGGTACTACCAATGAGTTGTAGTGTTATCTGTTGGGGGGGGGGGTCTAGTGTTTTTTCTCGAATTTCTTCCAGTGGCCACGAGAGGTACCAACGACCTGTTGGTTCATCCAATGGGTCATGGCCCCCCTTTTTGTCCAATTTCCAGTAAGCACAAAATTTAGGCCCAGGACCAACGACTGGTCCAACAAGTCATGGTATCAACCAACAACTTGTTGTGTGACTAGTTAGTCCCTAACAGGGCAATTTTCTAGATTTTCTCCCAGGGTTATTTTAGTAACTTCTCAGCTTTTTATCTCTAAACCCTTTCATTTTGAGCACATTTTAGAGAGAATTAAAGGGGTAGAATGAAATTCCCGCTTCATTCCTCTCATTCTCTCAAAGTCATGAGCATAGGAACTTAGTTTGAAAGCGCGGAGCAGAGCAAGGGTTTCAACTTTTTTTCTCAGATCTTTCAAGGGTTTTCTCCGGGTTTTTCATCACCAGGTATGTGAGAATGAAGCAAGGAAATTTTCCTTCCCTTGTGCCGCAAAACCCATTTAAATTTTCTTATCAGCTCTAGACCTGAGGTTTCAAAATTTAGTAATTTTTCTATCAGAATTCGATTCAATTCATGTGGAATGTTGTTTATATTTTAGCTGATATATTTCCATTACTTAGAGATCATGTTTATACTTGCTTCCTGTAAATGGGTTTTAGTCCTAGTTCTTGAAAACAAAAGTTAGTATATCGAATAATTGGATAGACATAATGATGTTTGACTCTATCAGTGTTGGAAATTCCATGCTATTATTATCAAATAAATGCTCAGTCAGTTGCATGCTAGCTCAGGTTCAGTCATGATGTTAATATCTTCAGTATCTTTCAGAAATGTTAGCTAATCAATTTGACTATAGTCTTTTCTTGAGGTGACAATAATGCCTCCAAGATATCAGTTATCAATTAACAGTTAGTTTTACAAATGATTACAATTCTTCTAGATAAGCAGCTCTGACCAGTCTTAGAAAACTAGTTATAGTATTCGGTCTGATAAGACTCTCAGGGTACTTCCAGATAAATATTCCTGACTTAGTCTTGTGTCCCAATTTCAAGAGATCATCTTGGTAGTAGTAGTCATGTTAGGACTATTCAGTGGGAGTAGGACTTAGCATCGAGAGGGATGGGGTTCCAATTCACCCAGGTTCCCAGAACTACGTTGCCACCGTAGGTTATTTTTTCCCTAATGGGCCCAGATTTTGATCACCCAGTTCATGCCTTTATACCCTGGCAAGGTATATTGGATCCTATTTATGGGGCATAGACATTGAACTCCACATGTAGCTCACATGGTTATATGTCAGTTATAGACTCTCCCACTAGTCAGTACAGTCTCAACTCAGTTTAGTTTAGCTCAGTTCAGTTTAGCTCAGTTCAGTATGTCAAATCTAGGACATGTTTGTGAGCACCAGTCAGGGTCATTATTGACCACACCAGTTATACTTCAGTTGTATCAATTTTCAATATTTTCAGCTGGTCATTTCATGTCATTTCAGTTCAGTTACTTGTTCTTTCATGCTTATTATATCGATCACTTACTCAGTGCATTCAAAGTACTAACTTATATCTTTTATGTTGTATCGTATCATGATACAGGCGCAGGTTCTCAGTCCCAACATCATCTATAGTTTCCTCAAACGATATCAATAACAGCATTTGGTGAGTCCTGATTTCTGAGGATGATATTTACCTTTAGTTAGTTCTTTACAGTTAGATTTTTAGAGTTATCTAGGGGGTTGTCCCATCAACTCATTTTTTAGTGGTTGGCTTTCAGACATAGACAGAGATTTTTAGTATTATTTTTCATATGTATTGACTATTGTCAAATCAGTGTTCTTAAATGGTTTTATTTTTTGAATCTTCCGCTTATGTTTACTCAGTTTACCAGTGTAATGATAGACCATGGGTTAGCTTGGGGTGACTTGTGGAACCAAGTACCATGTCCCATCCGGGGTATAGACTCGGGTCATGACAATTAAGAACCATGGCCTCATCATCTTCCAACGGCTCCTCAAATGCTGATCTCACTGTAAACATCTGCATAGCACTCTCTATGAGTGGGTATCTATCGTCTAGGGAAACCTCCTCATCATCTATGGCAAGTCAGCCTCCGATCCTCAACTACAAATTTAATCTTGCCAAATATATGGCCTCTCCAACTATCATTTCTAGCCTGACGATCAGCTATAGTGAGAGGTGGAGCTGTAAGTGATGGGCTCTTTTACCTTCGTAATGTCTATCATCTTGTCTGCTAAGGGCCCTGCTCAACGTATGTGAAGGTCTGCCTCTTCCTCCTTAATGCCTACCTCTCTTAAAAATTGGGTTAGGAGACTGCCATGACAGTTCTTCCACCTATAATTACCCCTGGATATCCTCAGTTGTCCCAGAGTACTGCACCAAAGTTTATTGGTATTCCTTTCATCTACATGTATACCAATACAACTCGCTCTCTAGTGATGTTTGACATGTGAGTCCCAGGGAGTAACACAACACAAACCAACTTCACCTAGACTTTTTCCTCCTTATTCAAGTAGGAGAACGCAAGTGTTGAGTGAGTGCCATTATGATCCCTTGACCAACGGCCTGATCAATGCTTACCACAAAGAGTATGGAAAATGTCTCGGTATGGAGTCCTCTCTAGCAGAACAAAATACTTAGATGGGTCTGGCATAGGTATCTAGAGGGAGGCATTGAATCTCTTATAAGTGAAATGAATTACTTGACCGCGTATTTTGACTTTGGTGCTCTCCCCAAAAATAAGTGTCCTAGTTTGCATAAAATTCCCTCATCAAAGTAATGTTGCACTCCTCCATCTTGGCAAATATATAGCCTAATCCCCAACACACAAACCTTGTCCCAAATGGTGGGGAGCTCAAGTGCGAGGAGACCTTCGTCAATCCAATTCTCAGGAGCATATTTGACAAACTTTTGTATGTTGAACCATGATAGTCCATGAGGCTCCATTTCTCTTTCTCCAGACCTCCTAACAGGGGCTCCCTTAGCCGATGAACTCGATCCTTTTGTGCCTTTACGGAGCCACTTTAGACCCTTGCCAACTACCTCTATCTCCTTTCCTTTTGTTAGAATTTGATGGCATGACACCCACCAAACAAATATCAAGAACTTCAACAGATTATTTCATGAACAAAACGGCTAGCTAATTAGGTGTAACGGGTGCAAAGTGACCCAACACTTAATTCGCTAGCATACTTGTGAGAATTTGTCAAATATAGTAGTCAAGACTTCCCCCATTTCCATCCCAAATCTCAACCTCCTAATTATTCACTAACTCTAAAGGTCCAACCTTGATCAAGATATCCTCTATGATTCCATCAGGATAAGCAAGAGACCTATCGACAAGTTACAAAGTTATTGTGGACGCACATGGCTAACCTAAGCCCGAGGTTCTAAACAAGGATGCAAGCAATAGATTAATGTTTGCACCCAAGTCACACAATGCTAAACCTACTTCTCTATTTCTAATCACCAGTGGAAGGGTGAAGCGCCAGGGTCTTTCAGCTTCTTAGAGATTTTGTTTTGTACCCAAGAATTGCACTCCTCCGTGCAAGGCACAGTTTCAAACTCCATCAGCCTCTTCTTATTGTCACAATATTCTTCAGATAATTTGCATATTTTGAAACTTCCTACAAAAGTTCCACCAACAATAAGTTATCATGTACCCACTTTAACACATCAAGAAATTTCTAGCAGGCTGAGTCCTCCTTCTACTTCTTAAATCTTTGTGGAAGTGAAAGAGGTGGTCTGGTTTCTACCAACTTCAGCTTTGAGTTTCTTTACTCACCAACCTCCTGTCTGGACATCGCAACCTGCTCATCATCAATTTTCTTCTCTCTAGGGATCACCTCACCTAGCTCTTTACCACTGCACAAAAACATTACGCTCAAATTTTCCTTGGTGTTCTTCTCGGTGTTACTCGATAGTGCCCCTTGCGGTCTGTTAGTCTATTAAAGGGCTAATTTTCCCATCCGTCTCTCTAGCTCATGGATGGACTTCTACATCTCATTAACCACTTGAGTCTACTGAACCATCCACTGCTTCATTGTCTCCTCAAATGAACTGCTAGGCTGTTGGCCCTGCGGCCTTGGATATGTGTTCTTGGGCTTAAGGAAATTTTGATCCCCCCCCAATAGGGATTTTCTGCATTCCTATTCCCCTAGTTGTAAGTATTACCTACAAAACCTCCACCACAATCTTGCTATCCCACAAAAAATATAGATTCTGGGTTTAGTGGACAACCTAAATAAGCGTGGCCTTCTCCACACACATGTCACATGATGGTGATGGAGTTTGGACCTAATGGGCCTGCTGAACCTAACTTTCTGCTGGTGTGGGCACAAGTTTGCTAATCGTATTCATCAACTGACTTATATCTACTCGGATTGCCAGCACACCATCTACTTCAAGCATCCTAGCACCTTTGCTGCTGTAAATCCTCTACCTGAGTCATGATAGTCTTGACTCCCTGCCATGTGGTTCCAAAGAGATTTTATCTCATCATAGTTCTTGGAAAATATTTGTCCCTGAGCAGTGGCATCAAACAAGATCTTTAACTAGGGATTCAGCCTTTCTATAAAGATATTCCCGATAATCTCCTTTGGTTGCATGTGGTATGGGAAATCTCTTAAGTAGCTCCTGTATTGTTCCCAAGCCTGAGCTGAGGTTTCACCATCACATTGTACAAAATTAGAGATCTTCCCTCTCAACTCTTTTGTCCTCCATGAAGAGAAGAACATGTTGATGAATTTGTTGGAAAGAACCTCCCAAGTAGTGATTGAACCTAGTGGCTCATTTTAAAGCCACTCCTTAGCCTCACCAATCAAGAAGAGAAGAAATAACGTGAGCTTAACATACTCATCTGACATGTTTTGATAGTTAAAGTTCTCACTCAGCTCTATGGATGTCATCAGATGCTTGCGGGGATCTTCATACGGCTTGCCCTGATATTGGATAGTGTTTTGGACCAACCACATGATCCCTTCCTTCAACTTAAAGTTCCCAGTGATGGCCGGCTTGATGAACGCTTTAGAAGCGTTCTCCAAGTTTGGCCTAGCAAAATTCAACACTAGAACCCTCTCTTGGTTGTTTTCCTATGCTTGTTTGTTATTCTCAATATTTGACCTTCGAAAGGTTCTCTCAATTTCAGGGTCAAAAGACAACCATGCTGTCTAGTTATAACATAAATGATAATAGGTAGCTATACTAGGCCGCACAGGACCAACACGTAAAATAAGACATATATTGGCCCCACACGGCCAACAATGACCAACTGACGAAAGTTTGTAGTCTACAAGCCTCTAAAAATGAGAATATTGGTCAGGACATTGCCCCAACCTACCCAAATGCTATCCAAATAAAAGATGGGCTACTTCTACAACCTAGCAACTCTGGATGAAAGGAGCTGCCAATCTGCTGACTCTGAATAGCTGCTAACGGAGGTCCTAAATCCCGTCTGTCTGAACCTGCAGACCAGTATGCAACGCCCTATAGTTGGGCGTCAATGCAATATGTACCGAATATGTAATGCAATAATAGAAATTGATTAGAATTGATAAAGGACTAGAGGTAAACAATAGTAAGGGCCAGAAGTTAACATGTAAGCTTTCTTATCCATAACCTGCATCTAATAAAACACTACGCATATATGAGCTGAAATTGTACAACTATATTCTTAAACTATAACTAGTAAACAAATGTACAGACAAGAACCTAACTGGGCCCCCATAATCTTGGAAGGTACAAACAACATAGAATAACCTACCTGGGCCCCCATAAGGCCCGGCAAGTACAAATAATGTACACTTCTACTATCTGGCCACTAAAGGTTTGTAAACATATTGTAACTCTGGAATGCCTGCTCTCTAAAGATGTATTCGAGCCCGATGGCTCCTGTAGCTTTGTCTGAGTCTGAACTGTCTGGCCGTGTAACTGGATCCCAAACCTTGGCTCGACTATGGGTCATAATGTAATCACTGATAACTGAACCCCGAGCCTTAGCTCGACTATGAGTAATCTCTGATAACTAGACCCCGGGCCTTGGCCCGACTATGGGTCATAATGTGACTACTATAACTGGATCCCGAGCCTTGGCTCGACTATGATCATACTATAGTTGTTGTAACTAGGCCCCGAGCCTTGTCTCGACTATGTGCTATAATGTAACTGCTGTAGTTCGACCTTGAGCCTTGGCTAGACTATGGGTCATAATGGAAGCTCTAAAAATTGGATACTTCCCTCACAGCCTTTATCTGGTCCCTCCGAATATCATACTGCTCCTGCAAGCATAACCCTATAGGCTACAACATCCAATCCCCGAACATCGCATACAACAATCAAACTGGCTAGGTTTAACTCTAAAGAGAGTTACTATATCATCACTGTCGTCTCAATTCTATTGGTAATAGATGACCATAATAGGTTTACTCTAGGATACTTGTCTTTTGCGTGGAATAATTATGGGGATTCTACTAATCGGATATGCTCCTGAGCAATCAGCCCTAACCTCCCATAGGTAGCTCATTATAACTCTTAGCTTTGAGGTAATGCTATAATACTATGGTTCTATTCCTTTAGGCACTAATTGAGTCTGTTCAAATTTCATAAGCCTTATTTGGGCGATTCCTAACCTTATGGGTGTGTTTATCTAGACTTAGCCATTTTTAGCTACCTGTACCTGAGTATCTGATAAGAGTAGGCTGCGGAGTTAGCCCTATTTCTAGCTACTAAAAAAGATTCCTCCCTAGGGTATCTACTATTCTATTAGACTGGTAACGACTGGGATGGTGCCCTGAGTGACCTATGAAATAAGCACCGCATCGGCTGAAACTAACTGTCACTGGCGGTAACCACTACATGGTAGACTAACCCCCAACTCACTGGGCTACTCTGATGCTACTGACTCTAGGGTAAGACCATACTAACATAATTCTGGCCTTGGAGGCGTCAAGGTGCGCCAACAGCCTCTGGGTGAGCTTTGCTGATAATACAGGCGCCAAACTGATAGTTATATCGTCCGGTTGTGTCTAGGCTGTTCCATTTACTAACTTAGGCCCAATGATTATCCACAAACTTCTAAAGCCAAGGAACAACATCAAAACATCAATTCTACTAACACAATGAATAGAAGGGTAGAGGAGTTTCAGTGACACTTCTAGCGTGAGTCACACTTAACGTCTTCTTTCCCGACAAGGGATACTATAATATACTCTAGATATGCTTTCTAGCAGCTTGCCTCAACATGTGTAATCATAATCTACTAATAGCAGCTACTCTCGACATACATGATCTTTATATACTAGCAACAACTAATTATAACATGTAAGATTGTTATCTATGTTCAAAAACATAGGTTATATCATTATATAACGAGAATAATTTGTTGAAGGAATAAGCCTTAACATGCCTCGAATGTCGACTTTCATTCATTAAACAGTTCTTAATCTGAAGCTAGTAATTCCATTTGGTTGCCGCCTTTATATTGAGAGAATACAACTATTTTCAAGAATAAGAATGGTCAATAACAATATCTTTTTCATAAGGTTAACTATAACTTCAACTCCGTTTCATTTTGCTGAAAACTTACAATTTCTCGAGAATTTAGAAGGGAGAAATGCTTACCTATTGCCTGTGGCCATTTAGAATTCAATTTGAAGCAATTTTGACAATCTTTACTTGGTAGGGTTCTGGTGTGCCGAGAAACTTTTTGAGAAATAACTCCGTAGAAATGCTTCCCGTAGCCCTAGAGCTTGTTATCCGAAGTTAATTTGCATTTGGACGGAGTTTGATAGTGTAATTTGATGAGAAATGGATGAAAATTGCGTCTCTTCTCTTCTCCAGCCGAGGGAGTATTTAAATGACTCAAATTAATCAAAAGGGGCTTATATATATAGGCATAGGTGGTGATAAGGGGTGGCGCCCCACGCTGCCTGTCGCGCCAATACGTCTGCCATGCTGCGCCCCTCAAGGTGCTGGGATGCCTGGTGCGAAATGCTGCTCAAAGCACCGGTAGGCTGGCCTGTCGCACTGGCCCCTTGCGGCCTGGACTCGCCCGACCCTACTTTTGAGGCTTTTTCTTCATGCGTCAAACTCTCTTTACTCTTCACAACACATGCGTACGCCTCCTAATTGTTAACATTTTATAGGGTGTAACATCTGTTATACCCCGTAGAATTTCCGGCACCTAGATGACCTATTCGCACGTTGGTTAAGCATATTTGAAGGCCATACGTGCTAGAGAAAGGCCTGGGAAAAAGATCGGACAAGAAACCTGTCGAACCATCGCGGAAGGAGCCGAGCCAGAGCCCCTCCGCGATGGCAGCGTGTCACGGAGGTGAGGCCTCCGCGTTGGCTCCGTGACATGTTGGCCTTGTCCAGGCCAAAGTATATAAAGCCCCACTTCGGTTTAATTTCATTAAAACCTCTTAAAAATTCCAGAAAACGCAGGAGAACAGGGAGACAATGAAGAAGTAATATAATTTTCGTCCGATTACGCTGCTAAACGTTGTCCAAACTCAAATTAACCCCAGATACTGAGGTATTTAGCAGCAGAGAGCATATCTACGGATTTAGTTTCATGAAATACGACCGACGAATCATCGAGCCACCGCGCTAAGGTAGCAGTTATTATGTGGAACACCCCATAAGTCAGCCGGTCGTCCCAGTCAGAATACCCGTGGGTACCCCAAGGAAGGGTCCACATCAGTAGTCAGCGACAGACTAGTACTTCAGCTAGTTTTCGTAAGATATTTAGATACAAAGCCCTAGCAGAAGGCCAATATTTACAGAATAGCTCATAAGACCGAGAATTCCCCAGAATAGCAGTGTAAATCCAAGTGGATACACACAAGGCGTAAGAAATTGATAGTACCCTGCTAGCACAGTGTTAATTAAGACCAGGGGATCAGTAGACTCCTCGTGAAGATCCAGAGATTGATCGCCTGGGAGTAAGTTTTTGATTAAGCCCAGCCTTACAGTGGCTTAAGCAAAATAATAGAGCAATTAGATGCCCACAAGTCTGCAGTTATGCACGAACTATAAGCACTCAAGTAGAACAGTTAGAGCATTGTTAGACTACTGCCACATTCGGGTCATTCAACCCGACTATTCAGTTATTTAAGGTTATGCATCCAGATCATTGGAGGTCATGGTCGATATCAGGACCCTCTGATCAAAAAAAGGCACAAGGTGCGCAGACGGTCGTTCAGGTTATCCCAGCAACAAGTAGCCTTACCATGTGGCCGGAGGGCCAGATAAGCTTTAGTTACGCCTGTAAACTACCTGTCGATCTCTTTGGCAAGACAAGTCAGTATAACCGTCAATTATATGCCGAGCTCTCTAAGTATGAAAATGTTACATCAGCCAAGAAGAGGTAATGGAGCAACAACCGCTCTTAGTTATAGATCTATTAGAAGTGTGGTGTATGGGCAGCCCGAGCAACGGGAGTTGGTCAGAAAGATACATCAATTGGTCAATTTAGCCGTTCGTGTAATAGAAATGAAGGACAGCAGAGTTGTAATCGAGAACACCGTCGTGTCGTCATCAGTTATGAAAATAAAAAGAACGGTAGTATAAGAAACCTGACCTGGTTAGCAGGGGAAAACGCTAGGTTTTCAGGTAACAGAGGGTGGAGTGCTACGTTGTAAAGGCCGTCTATATGTTCCAGATGTTTCAGGGCCACACCAGCAGATTCTGAACGAGGTACATTACGCCCGTTATTCTCTTCACCCCGGTACGACAAAAATGTACCATGACATCAAAGAAAACTACTGGTGGCCAAGTATGAAAAAGGAAATTGCTGAGTTTGTAGCCCAGTATCCTAACGGCCAGCTGGTGAAAGCAGAACATCAGAAACCAGGCGGTGATTCAGGACATAACTGTAGCTCTCTGAAAATGGAAAGCAGTAAATATGGATTTTGTGGCAGGATCACCCCGTACTAATCATGGATATGATTCCATTTGGGTAATAGTTGACAGGCTGATAAAATCAGCTCATTTCCTGCCAGTGAGGGCTACCTTCTCGGCTGAGGATTATGCCGAATTATATATCAGAGAAATAGTTAGATTGCGTGGAGTGCCGGTATCCATTATTTCAGATAGGGGAGCACAGTTTACAGCTAGATTCTGGCAGTCGTTCCAGAGGGGTCTGGAAACGCAGATTAATTTATGCACAGCATTCTATCCTCAGACAGATGAGCAGGCTGAGCGCATAATTCAGACGCTCGAAGACATGTTGCGAGCGTGTGTGCTAGATTTCGGTAGTAGCCAAAGTGAGCATTTACCGTTAATTGAATTTGCCTACAATAATAGCTATCATTCAGCCATCCAGATGGCGCCTTTTGAGGCATTATACGAGCGAAAATGTAGATAACCGAATGGTTGGTTTGAAATCGGAGAGTCAGTGTTGGTTGGCCCAGACATTGTTCAGCAGTCAAAGGAAAAGGTAAAGCTTATCCGAAGAATGCTTACTGACTGCACAGAGCCGCCAGAAATTATACACAGATGTGCAGCGCAGAAAATTGGAGTTTGATGTGTATGACTGGGTATTTCTGAAGTATCCCCAATTAAAGAGGTAATGAGGTCCGACAAGAAAGGTAAGCTCAGCCCGAGGTTTGTTGGGCCTTATCGGATTCGTCGAAGGACAGGCCGAGTAGCATATGAGTTGAATTTGCCTCCAGAATTAGAATCCGTTCATCCGGTCTTTCATGTATCTATGCTGAGGAAATGCATAGGAGACCCGTCCAGAGCAGTCCCAGTCCAGAATATCCAGGGTACGAAAAAGCTGGCCTATGAAGAGGTTCCAATAACTATCTTAAACAGACAGATTCGCAGGTTGAGGACTAAAGATGTTGCGTCTGTCAAAGTATTGTGGCGTAACAGGAACCGAGAGGAAATGACGTGGGAAGCTGAAGAAGATATGAAAGCCAGATATACTCACCTATTCCAGGCCTAGTCAGGCGACAGGTATGTCCGTATTATTGCTTATGTAGTATCTTATGGTTGTATATGTATAAGTGAGGAAAATTGATACGTAGCCATCCAGTGAATCCTACAGTATTGTGTACAGTACCTGTATTGGACTTTTCTGCATTTCAGGTTTTTGGTATAGTCCATATTACAGGGGAAACTCTGCCGAAATTTTTCTAAACAAGTAAGTTAAGTAGTCCTCTAGATGGCAGTATACATTCGAGGACGAATGTTCTTAAGGGGGGGAGAATGTTATACCCCGTAGAATTTCCGGCACCTAGATGACCTATTCGCACGTTGGATAAGCATATTTGAAGGCCATACGTGCTAGAGAAAAGCCCGGGAAAAAGATCAGACGAGAAACCTGTTGAACCATCGCGGAAGGAACCGAGGTAGAGCCCCTCCGCGATGGCACGTGTCACGGAGGTGAGGCCTCCGCATTGGCTCCGTGACACGTTGGCCTTGTCCAGGACCAAGTATATAAAGCCCCACTTCGGTTTAATTTCATTAAAACCTCTTAAAATTACCAGAAAACGCAGGAGAACAGGGAGAGAACGAAGAAGTAATATAATTTTCGTCCGATTACGCTGCTAAACATTGTCCAAACTCAAATTAACCCCAGATACTGAGGTATTTAGTAGCAGAGAGCATTTCTACGGATTTAGTTTCGTGAAATACGGCCGACGAATCGTCGAGCCACCGAGCTAAGGTAAGTAGAATTGCTCCAAACTAGTGTCTATGTGTTCCTAGCTGAGAAGTGAATAGTTCTCCCTTCTAGACCTCTGAAAAATAGCGAGTTTTCGACCGTCTATCGATAAGCCTAAGTTTAGGCTATAAAATATATCGAAAGTGACGTTTCTCTTTAAAATAAAGCTGTATTTAGTATTAATTGACATATTTATGAATACAGTTGGGAGAAAATAGTTGAAGTACCGGCCGAGCCTCGTCCGACAAACGGATAGTTCGAGGATAAGGTATGTAAAGCTAGTTCCCTCAGCAAGTTAGTAATCTCGGGACAGTACAGTAATTTAAAGGCCAGTAGAATGTCAGAAGCCATGTATTATGTTTATTACGAATGTTGGTACGATACTAGAAGCATCAGTTTATAACTTGCGCGAAACTTGCTGGCGCGATATAGATTCTAATATAAGTATTAGGAATTCCACAGCATGCTCAGTATGTGATCTGACACAGAATGTTAGGATATCATTGTATTCAGTTGAAACCTAGTAAAGCAATGTAATATCTGTAAGGCATCTCAGAAGTAGAATGATAGGTTAAAATGAAGTTTAGGAAGCATGTTAGAGATAGTAAATCATGTTACTATAGAAACTCGGTATACAGCATGGTTTTCAGTAGAAAAACTATATCTTGTTCAGTGTTAGACTCAGTACAGCATGGCAGAAGATTATATTTATACATATATACTATTATCAGTCTCAGCATGTATTAAGTACGTACACATTACCATTACTAGTTCAGCAAACAGTAGACACAAATACATTATAATTATTAGCTTCAACATGTGATATATGCAGATAGTATTACTAGTTGAGACCATTGTATTGTCTTGGGGTTGGATTACCTAGCATCCATGACCGCCCCGGGGTTAATAGCTGTATCGACTCGTCCGCCAGAGGATGAGGATATGTCGCTCTACGGAGTGGCATGCCGTCCCACAGGGGATGAAGATGGGATGCCAGTTTTCCCCATATTGTGCCTTGGTCGGCCCTTATACACCCCTGTCGAGCGGATATGCCCGCGTGTTGATTCAGGAGTCCTCCGGACACAGATGTAGTTATAGTCAGGGGCTCAGCGAGCCCAAGTGCATACCCAGGGGACCGACGGGATGCTTGTAGTAATTACAGGAGATGGGATGACCGGGGTAGGGGTATAGATTCTGTGCTGGTTGTACCCCCCGGCTTATGGGGGCCGGGTAAGGTTTGTGTGTGCTATGTGATGTTATGATATGTTATGCCATGTACAGTAGGTACGAGTAGATCGACAGTAGGACGATAAATCTCCAGGTATGACTCCTAATCCTTCCAGTATAATTAAAAGAAGGTATGATTTACATTATCAGACAGTTAATCCATTCCTTTCTACTTCAGTTTCATCAGTTGTATTGTTATTTTCAGATATTTCTTTCAGTTATTGCTTTACATACTCAGTACCAGCAGTACTAACGCCCGGTGGGGCGCTGCATTACTTGCCTGCAAGTACTCATAGACGAGCAGGCGATACCACGTGATTCCTGTCAGCGATCGAGCATTCAGCTCCTGTCATCCGGAGACTGAATCCCAGAGGTGTATTCTGTTTTCTTTTGTTGTACAGTACGGGTAGGTCGGGGCCCTGTCCCGATCATTTCGATTACTATTCCTAGAGGCTTGCAGTCTGTATGTATATTACCCTGTGGTCAGATGAGCCGGTCGTGTGAGGCCGTGCAGTTGTATAGCTGTTAGTACTTTTGCTTCCTTTATGTTGGCCGTGTGGGGCCATAGTTCGAAAGTAGTGGTGGCCTTGCCGGTCACGTAGCTATCTAGTACTTTAGGGTTGAGTTATAGATAACTAGACAGCATGGTGGCCTTGTCGGCCCGCATATGTTTCCTTATAGTTGCTTGTTTCTGGTTAGCTGTTATTACGGGTACAGGAGGCTATAGTCCAATGGGCCGGGGGCTGTGTTTACAGCCGTTATATAGCCCTTTGTTTCCAGAAATGTGAGTTAGAGCCAGCCAGGCACCAGATGTGCCCAGGCTCAGCAGTCTAGTAGTTCAGGTCCTAGTAGGGCACCAGGTGCCAGTCATACCCCCCAAGGCGGGGTGTGACAAACTTGGTATCAGAGCAGGTCGTGTCCCAGGGAGTCTGCAAGCCGTGATAAGTAGAGTCTTGCCTATGGATGTGTTTTGCACCACATATTATAGGCAGGAGGCTGCGAGGCATGATAGGATGGTTACCCTTCCTTCTCAGTCAGTCGTGCTTTAGAGCGGTACAATACAGGGTGGAGTCTCTAAAAACTTACCGTATTCTTTGATTACAGATACAAAGGGAGATCAGCATTACCCTGTTACAGGCAGAAGATCAGATATAGAAATAGAAGAAGGCATCAGCCAGTTACATGATAACTATAGTAGGAGGAGGAGGTACCCGAGACCTCCCAGCATGATACCTTTATCGGTACTATCCCCAGTATACGTTGATAACGTCAGATAGGAAGTCAGGAGTGTTATGTGCATATGAGTTGATTTATTTATTAGCTATATAAGATCTGATTAAGATTACAGACAAGGTCAGACCACCAAGTAAGTATAAGAAAGAGAGGGAAATGCAGGAATCCCAAATACATCTTTTGGATATGGTACAGTTAAATGCTTTTACTTGTTGCAATAAGAAAAGAGCTATTCCTACCTCTTGATTTTGATTCCAGTATAGCAAAGGGGCATAAGACTTGAGATGGGGCTGCCAAATCAAGCAGTAAGTAATGATGGGCTGATTGATCCTAGTAAGTATTGGAAAGTATAAAGAGCCCCTATGATTCCGTAGGTTGTGCAGACCCTTATGATAATAAGCCAGTAGAGAAAGTAAGACTGTTAGCTTACTCGAAGCAGGGGTAAAAGACCTGTTAGTGATGAATGTCGGGTAATAGTCAAGTTCGAGTCAGAAAAAGGCCAAGTCCGCCACATATGCTAACAGATAGCAAGACATACCTGTAAGATTGTGGTTTTGATCCAGTTGTGATATCAAAAGGGTGAGGGGTCATGTGAATCAGAAAGGTCTGACTGCAAGTCAGGGGAAGTATGAACTGATATAGGACCAACAATCTTATTAACAATGAAGAGTAGGTACCTTGAACCCCAGAGTTCAGCTTAAGTAAGATGAGGGAAAGAAGCAGGAATGTCAGATCTTGTGGGGAAATTAGAATTACCCCCGGATTGATAAAATATCGTATTAAGGATTAAGCCTCGGGCTGACAGTAAGATTGCGGTTCAGAATACTGCAGTATGTCCGCTATGGAAAAGTTAAGAAGTTACCGATACAGCAATTCTAATCTAGTGTAGCCTAGAGATAAGGCCCAGCAGACAGTCATGGGCTCTCAATATATGCCTAGTAAGGCTACAAGATTCGAACGTCGACCCCACATCGCAAGAGTGGCGGAATTTCAAACAGCAGACAATAACTAAAGTGTTTATGTTTGTTACTTTCAGAATGGGGTGACAATGCAATGAAATGATAAGTCAGGGCAGGAGATATTATTAGGCCGTAGAAGCGGTGTATCATGTATGGTATGAGACTCAGTAGAGCATGTCAGAGATTATGTATTACCGCAGAATTCAGTACATATTGTACATAACTATTGATATATATATATATATATATATATATATATGTATGTATATATATATACAGATAATAGATATGCTGTGAGTAGCTGCCTATAAGGGGTGCAATCACAGATGCTGATTAGTAATAGAAAGCATGTACAGATTGCATTGCAGGACCCCCCCCCCCTTGCCAAAAATAAAAAATAAAAAAAAAGGGGAGAAGAAAGAAAGAAAAGGAGAGAAGAAAGGAGAAAGGGAAAGGAGAAGAGAAAGGGCGGATTAAGTGTGAATTACGTATGAAGTCATAGAAACTATCTCAGTTTTCAGTTATTAGGTTAATAGACTTATGTGTTGTTGTCAGATCTAGGCTCTAGGAGCTTACCAGAGTTAATGGCCTAAAACAGATGGCTAGATGATAAGGGCGCAGTTAGACGGTCTACCGACCAGCTGGCGCCTACATTAGCAGGGAGGCATCCCTGAAGATCGGTAACAGTAGTGCATGTGCTAGAACCAGGATTAGAGGCCGAATAGGCAAATTTCAGAGATTAGCAATACCAGAATTGTTCTAGTATGTTAAGTGGTCGTACGTCATTTTCCCAGCCTTGTAGGTGAGAGTCGGCCTTAGCCAACCTAGCAGTTATTATGTGGAACACCCCATAAGTCAGCCGGCCGTCCCAGTCAGAATACCCGTGGGTACCCCAAGGAAGGGTCCACATCAGTAGTCAGCGACGGACTAGTACTTCAGCTGGTTTTTGTAAGATATTCAGATACAGAGCCCCACCAGAAGGCCAGTATTTATAGAATAGATCATAAGACCGAGAATTCCCCACAATAGCAGTGTAAATCCAAGTGGATACACACAAGGTGTAAGAAATTGATAGTACCCTGCTAGCACAGTGTTTATTAAGACCAGGGGATCAGTAGACTCCCCGTGAAGATCCAGAGATTGATCACCTGGGAGTAAGTTTGATTAAGCCCAGCCTTACAGTGGTTTAAGCAAAATAACAGAGCAATTAGATGCCCACAAGTGTGCGGTTATGCCCGAACTATAAGCACTCAAGTAGAACAGTTAGAGCATTGTTAGACTACTGCCACATTCGGGTCATTCAACCCGACTATTCAGTTATTTAAGGTTATGCAGCCAGATCATTGGAGGTCATGGTCGATATCAGGACCCTCTGATCAAAAAAAGGCACAAGATGCGCAGACGGTCGTTCAGGTTATCCCAGCAACAAGTAGCCTTAGCATGTGGCTGGAGGGCTAGATAAGCTTTAGTTACGCCTGTAAACTACTTGTCGATCTCTTCGGCAAGACAAGTCAGTACAACCGTCAATTATATGCCGAGCTCTCTAAGTATGAAAATGTTACATCAGCCAAGAAGAGGTAATGGAGCAACAAACGCTCTTAGTTATAGATCTATTAGAAGTGTGGTGTATGGGCAGCCCGAGCAACGGGAGTTGGTCAGAAAGATACATCAATTGGTCAATTTAGCCGTTCGTGTAATAGAAATGAAGGGCAGCAGAGCTGTAATCGAGAACACCGCTGTGTCATCATCAGTTGTGAAAATAAAAAGAACGGTAGTATATGAATCCTGACCTGGTTAGCAGGGGAAAACGCCAGGTTTTCAGGTAACAGAGGGTGGAGTGCTGCGTTGTAAAGGCCGTCTATATGTTCCAGATGTTTCAGGGCCCCACCAGCAGATTCTGAATGAGGTACATTACGCCCGTTATTCTCTTCACCCCGGTACGACAAAAATGTACCATGACATCAAAGAAAACTACTGGTGGCCAAGTATGAAAAGGGAAATTGCTGAGTTTGTAGTCCAGTATCCTAACTGCCAGCGGGTGAAAGCAGAACATCAGAAACCAGGCGGTGATTCAGGACATAACTATACCTCTCTGAAAATGGGAAGCAGTAAATATGGATTTTGTGGCAGGATCACCCCGTACTAAACATGGATATGATTCCATTTGGGTAATAGTTGACAGGCTGACAAAATCAGCTCATTTCCTGCCAGTGAGGGCTACCTTCTCGGCTGAGGATTATGCCGAATTATATATCAGAGAAATACTTAGATTGCGTGGAGTGCCGGTATCCATTATTTCAGATAGGGGAGCACAGTTTACAGCTAGATTCTGGCAGTCGTTCGAGAGGGGTCTGGAAACGCAGATTAATGTAAGCACAACATTCTATCCTCAGACAGATGAGCAGGCTGAGCGCACAATTCAGATGCTTAAAGACATGTTGCGAGCGTGTGTGCTAGATTTCGGTAGTAGCCAAAGTGAGCATTTACTGTTAATTGAATTTGCCTACAATAATAGCTATCATTCAGCCATCCAGATGGCGCCTTTTGAGGCATTATACGAGCGAAAATGCAGATAGCCGAATGGTTGGTTTGAAATCGGAGAGTCAGTGTTGGTTGGCCCAGACATTGTTCAGCAGTCAAAGGAAAAGCTAAAGCTTATCCGAAGAATGCTTACTGACTGCACAGAGCCCCCAGAAATCATATGCAGATGTGCAGCGCAGAAAATTGGAGTTTGATGTGTATGACTGGGTATTTCTGAAGTATCCCCAATGAAAGAGGTAATGAGGTCCGGCAAGAAAGGTAACCTCAGCCCGAGGTTTGTTGGGCCTTATCGGATTCGTCGAAGGACAGTCCGAGTAGCATATGAGTTGAATTTGCCTCAAGAATTAGAATCCGTTCATCCGGTCTTTCATGTATCTATGCTGAGGAAATGCATAGGAGACCCGTCCAGAGCAGTCCCAGTCTAGAATATCCAGGTTACGAAAAAGCTGGCCTATGAAGAGGTTCCAATAACTATCTTAAACAGACAGATTCACAGGTTGAGGACTAAAGATGTTGCGTCTGTCAAAGTATTGTGGCGTAACAGGAACCGAGAGGAAATGACATGGGAAGCTAAAGAAGATATGAAAGCCAGATATCCTCACCTATTCCAGGCCTAGTCAGGCGACAGGTATGTCCGTATTATTGCTTATGTAGTATCTTATGGTTGTATATGTATAAGTGAGGAAAATGGATACGTAGCCATCCAGTGAATCCTACATTATTGTGTACAGTACCTGTATTGGACTTTTCTGCATTTCAGGTTTTTGGTATAGTCCATATTATAGGGGAAACTCTGCCGAAACTTTTCTAAACAAGTAAGTTAAGTAGTCCTCTAGATGGCAGTATACATTCGAGGACGAATGTTCTTAAGGGGGGGGGAGAATGTTATACCCCGTAGAATTTTCGGCACCTAGATGACCTATTCGCACGTTGGTTAAGCATATTTGATGGCCATACGTGCTAGAGAAAGGCCCGAGAAAAAGATCGAACGAGAAACCTGTCGAACCATCGCGGAAGGAGCCGAGGCAGAGCCCCTCCGCGATGGCAGCGTGTCACGGAGGTGAGGCCTCCGCGTTAGCTCCGTGACATTGGCCTTGTCCAGGCCCAAGTATATAAAGCCCCACTTTGGTTTAATTTCATTAAAACCTCTTAAAATTTCCAAAAAACGTAGGAAAACAGGGAGAGAACGAAGAAGTAATATAATTTTCGTCCGATTACGCTGCTAAACGTTGTCCAAACTCAAATTAACCCCAGATACTGAGGTATTTAGCAGCAGAGAGCATTCCTGCGGATTTAGTTTCATGAAATACGGCCGACGAATCATCGAGCCACCGAGCTAAGGTAAGTAGAATTGCTCCAAACTAGTGTCTATGTGTTCCTAGCTGAGAAGTGAATAGTTCTCCCTTCTGGACCTCTGAAAAATAGCGAGTTTTCGACCGTCTTTCGATAAGCCTAAGTTTAGGCTATAAACTATATCGAAAGTGACGTTTCTCTTTAAAATAAAGCTGTATTTAGTATTAATTGACATATTTTTGAATGCAGTTGGGAGAAAATAGTTGAAGTACCGGCCGAGCCTCATCCGAAAAATGGATAGTTCGAGGATAAGGTATGTAAAGCTAGTTCCCTCGGCAAGTTAGTAATCTTGGGACAGTACAGTAATTTAAAGGCCAGTAGAATGTCAGAAGCCATGTATTATGTTTATTACGAATGTTGGTACAATACTTGAAGCATCAGGTTATAACTTGCGCGAAACTTGCTGGCGCGATATAGATTCTAATATATGTATTAGGAATTCCACAGCATGCTCAGTATGTGATCTGACACAGAATGTTAGGATATCATTGTATTCAGTTGAAACCCAGTAAAGCAATGTAATATCTGTAAGGCATCTCAGAAGTAGAATTTTAGGTTAAAATGAAGTTTAGGAAGCATGTTAGAGATAGTAAATCATGTTACTATAGAAACTCGGTATACAGCATGGTTTTCAGTAGAAAAACTATATCTTGTTCAGTGTTAGACTCAGTACAGCATGGCAGAAGATTATATTTATACATATATACTATTATCAGTCTCAGCATGTATTAAGTACGTACACATTACCATTACTAGTTCAGCACACAGTAGACACAGATACATTATAATTATTAGCTTCAGCATGTGATATATGCAGATAGTATTACTAGTTGAGACCATTGTATTGTCTTGGGGTTGGATTACCTAGCATCCATGACTGCCCTGGGGTTAATAGCTGTATCGACTCATCCACCAGCGGACGAGGATACGTCACTCTACGGAGTGGCATGCCGTCCCACAGGGGACGAAGATGGGATGCCAGTTTTCCCCATATTGTGCCTTGGTCGGCCCTTATACACCCCTGTCGAGCGGATACGCCCGGGTGTTGATTCAGGAGTCCTCCGGACTTAGATGCAGTTATAGTCAGGGGCTCAGCGAGCCCAAGTGCATACCTAGGGGACCGGCGGGATGCTTATAGTTATTACAGGAGATGGGATGACCGGGGTAGGGGTATAGATTCTGTGCTGGTTGTACCCCCCGACTTATGGGGGCCGGGTAAGGTTTGTGTGTGCTATGTAATGTTATGATATGTTATGCCATGTACAGTAGATACGAGTAGATCGATAGTAGGATGATAAATCTCCAGGTATGACTCCTACTCCTTCCAGTATAATTAAAAGAAGGTATGATTTACATTATCAGATAGTTAATCCATTCCTTTCTACTTCAATTTCATCAGTTGTATTATTATTTTCAGATATTTCTTTCAGTTATTGCTTTACATACTCAGTACCAGTGGTACTGACGCCCGGTGGGATGCTGCATTACTTGCCTGCAGGTACTCATAGACGAGCAGGCGATACCACGTGATTCCTGTCAACAGTCGAGCATTCAGCTCCTGTCATCCGAAGACTGAATCCCAGAGGTGTATTCTATTTTCTTTTGTTGTACAGTACGGGTAGGTCGGGGCCCTGTCCCGATCATTTTGATTGCTATTCCTAGAGGCTTGCAGTCTGTATGTATATTACCCTATGGTCAGATGAGCCGGTCGTGTGAGGCCGTGCAGTTGTATAGCTGTTAGTACTTTTGTTTCCTTTATGTTGGCCGTGTGGGGCCATAGTTCGACAGTAGTGGTGACCTTGCCGGTCACGTAGCTATCCAGTACTTCAGGGTTGAGTTATAGATAACTAGACAGCATGGTGGCCTTGTCGGCCCACATAGGTTTCCTTATAGTTGCTTGTTTCTGGTTAGCTGTTATTACGGGTACAGGAGGCTATAGGCCAATGGGCCGGGGGCTGTGTTTACAGCCTTTATATAGCCCTTTGTTTCCAGAAATGTGAGTTATAGCCAGCCAGGCATCAGATGTGCCCAGGCTCAGCAGTCTAGTAGTTCAGGTCCTAGTAGGGCACCAAGTGCCAGTCATACCCCCCAAGGCGGGGTGTGACAATTACTTTCCCTTGATCAAGTTTGCCTATAATAACAGCTATCACTCTAGCATCTAGATGGCACAGTTTAAAGCTCTTTATGGGTGGTGGTGTAGATCATCCATCGGATGGTTTGAAGTTGAGGAAGCCACTATGATAGGGCCTGATTCGGTTCATGAGGCCATGGTGAAGGTTCAGTTGATAAGGGATAGGCTGAAGACCGCTCAGAGTCATCAGAAATCATATGCTGATGTGAGGAGAAGAGATCTTGAGTTTGAGGTGGACGATTGGGTATTTCTAAAGGTATCTCCCATGAAGGGAGTCATGCAGTTTGGAAGGAAAGGGAAACTCAGTCCCTGCTATGTTGGTCCCTACCGAGTTGTGAGGAGAGTTGGTAAGGTGGCGTATGAGTTGGACTTTCCATCAGAGTTATCTTCAGTACATCCTGTGTTTCATGTGTCACTTTTGAAAAAGTGCTTGGGTGATCCAGCTTTAGTAGTCCCGGTGGATAGTGTTGGTGTAAAAGACAGCCTCAGTTATGAAGAAGTGCCCATTGAAATATTAGATCGTCAAGTTCATAAGCTAAGAAACAAAGAGGTAGCTTCTGTTAAGGTCTTATGGAGAAATCAGCATGTTGAAGGAGCTACGTGGTAAGCCGAAGCGGTTATGATGGCTAAATACCCACATTTATTCTCTATCGGCTGAGTATCAGCTTGAGGTATAAGTTTTTCACTCAGACTCTACTTAGTCTTCGTGTTTGAATTATGTGCACAAGTTTTTTTATGTATGTGGATGTGTGTAGGATTGGTGAATTCAGTTCAGCTATGTATTTCGAATAGGAGGTAGTCGTTCCCTCAGTTTTCAGTTAAAATGATCAGTTTTGTATATGATAAATTGTATGTTTCTATTTTCTACTTGTTTCCAACATTCGAGGATGAATGTTTCCAAGGGAGATATATTGTAATACCCCGGAAGTGCTTAGGAGTAGACCTGGAAGCTAAAATGCAAAATTACAGAAATTTGGGAAAAGGGTTGTAGGACGAGAGGAACAACGACTAGTGGTATGTAACCATGAGCCATTGTAAGCAGTCGTGATAAGAAGTCAGGCCTGATGGTAGCAGTAACAATGAGCGTTACAACGACCCATTGCGAGGAAGGATGGTTCGTTGTCTAGAGTCATGGTAAGGCAGTGGACCTTCAAGGTGGAGATGACGGATGGAAACCACAACCCATTATAGCTTACAATGAGTTGTGGTGAGGCTCGTTGAATAGAAGTGTAGAGTTTCAGAAGATGGAAACAACGTATGATTGAACGACCCGTTGAACCCTAGGGTGAGTCGTCCTGTATGTCCGTGGTTTGAATCCCAGAGATGGCTGGGGCAGTGCATAGCACGGGAAAATACCACGGGTCGTGGTATCCTCCAATGACCCGTTGGTTCATCCATTGTTTGGTCCAGTGACCAGTTTTCAGTGAATTCAGTAAGGGCATTTCTGTCATTTCCTAGTCCTAAGGCCCTATACTACGTCGTTTAAGGCTCATTTTGAGGCGTTTTGAGAGGGGAAAAGCCTACTCTAAGTTATTCCTTTCATGCATGCAAGTTTAAGGGATTGAAGAGGTGATTCAAGGCCAAAGTTCAAGGTTTCCATTGGAATCTTACCTTGGACAATTGGAGAGTGTTGGAATCCACTAATTCTAGGTATGTAAGGCTCTGAGTGGGTGTCTCCTTCCACACCCATGCCCAATTCCTATCAAATTGGGATAAATTATCAATGATCAAGTATGGGGTGCTTACCCATTTGTATGATTCTTCAATCTCCTTGCATGGGTATGATTAGATTATATTATTATTGATGAATTTTGATGCTTTGGCATATTCTAAATTGTTTTCAATACAAAATATTATTTTCCTAAACTTTGAATCTAAAATGACCATGGATGAGAAGTTCATAAGAGAAGTAAATGATGATGAATGTATGATGATGAATAGTATGTTTCTGAAGCTACCCATGACTATGATGTTGTTTTCAAATTGAATTCAGTAGATCCAAGTATGATATAGTTTTCGGCAATGCCCATATGTTGATTTAAAAATGATGATTTTCCCGAAGTAAGCTTACCATATTGTTTGAAGCAAAGTCTCCCAAATTTCATGATTTCTAGCTTGTGGTATGTTGAGTTAAATATTCTTCCATGTATCTTACCACATGATTTGGAGTAGATGCTCCCACTTATACTTGAGCTTGTGGTATGTTTCGAAATAAAGCTTCTCACGTGCATGAATTCATAATTGAGATGCATGAAAATGTTGAGCTTCATATTCATATGATGTCTAGTCTATACTTGAATTCATTATGAGCTTTGTTAATAGACAATGTTGAGCATCGTTTCATATGATGTTGAGCTATGCATTATTTCATCTTGAGCTTCGTCAATAGATGATGTTGAGCTTCGTCCATAGACGATGTAGAGCTTTATGATATATGATGTAGAGCATTGCACGTTTTTGGAGAAGAGTATAGCACCGAGCGGGTTAAGGGTCGATCACCCTATGCCCCAGAACTACGCGCCAACGTGGTTGATACTATTATATTATTAGGACCTCCCTTGTGGGCTATCCCCCGCCCTATTGTCCCTTGAGCTTGATATTGATATCATGGTATTGTCCATCGTCCTAGCAAGGTTATGGATGGCTCTACCCACTAGAATGTGATTGTTGGGACCATGCAAGCTCTATCGTGGTATATCGGTTAAGTGACGAGTCTCCCACTATCTATATCATTTAGATTTGCATACTCATGACTCATGATGATTACTTTATGCATGCATGTTCTAAAAGCAAGGTTTGACTCATTGTTCAACTTTTAAATATAAAAGTTATTTTTCAGCTTTAAGTCATTCGAGTCAGTCATGATATTCTAAAGTTGTGCATGGTCATGTTATATAAGATTTTTATTTTAGAATTAATTCATGTAGCCCTTCTACTTATGATTGAAAGCCTATGTTATGTTATGAGTTGTTTTAAATGATTTATTTTACTTAAGCAGTTTTACTTACCTTTCATACTCGGTACATTACACATACTGATCTCATACTTTCTATGTTGTATTGTTTCATGATACAAGATCCGGCTCATAGCTTCAGCCCCGATCTTAATTATCTTTTTCAGAGTCCTTATTAACCCAAGATTGGTGATTCCTCGTCTTTCGAGGACCAGGCTCTCAGTTTCATGTCGTATTTCAGTTTCATGTTTTGCGGAGTTAGTTGGGATCCTGTCCTATCAACTCGTCTAGACTAAAGGCTTCAGACTTATCTATGTGTAACTTTAGATATTATCCTGATGTGATTTTGTATGAGAATTCCGCTGAGTTTATATTTATGTCTTCTTCAAGTTTATTAAATGAGTTAGTCGAATACTTATGCCATTGGTCGACTTGGGGTCTCTCGGGGTCCCTTGTCCTATGTCTACAATCCGGGTCTCCATTCGGGTCGTGACAAGTATGATGTTCGGAGGGACCTGATTGAGGCTGTGAGGGCTGTATCCAGTTTTCAGAGCTTCCATTTTGACCATAGTTGAACCAAGTCTCGGGGTCCAGCTACAACAGTTACGTTATAGTCCATACTCGAGCCAAGGCTCTGGGCCCAGTTACAGCAGCTATAATATGATCCATAGTCGAGCCAAGGCTTGAGATCTAGTTACAACAGTCACATTATGACCTAATGTCGGGCCAAGGCCTGGGGTACAGTTATTAGATATTACCCATAGTCGAGCTAAGGCTCGAGGTTCACTTATCAGAGATTACATTACGACCCATAGTCGAGCCAAGGCTCGAGGTCCAATTACACAGCCAGATAGTTCATACTCAGACACAACTACAGGATCCATCAGGCTAGGATACAACTTTAGAGAGCATGTATTCCATAATTACAGTATGTTTACGGACCTTTAGTATCCAAATAACATAAGTGTACATTGTTTGTACTTTCCGGGGCTTATAGGCACCCAGGTAGGTTATTTTGTGTTGTTTGTACCTTCCAGGCTAATGGGGGCCCAATTAGGTTCTTGTCTGTACATTTGTCCGCCAGCTATAGTCTATGAATAGATAGTTGTATAGTTTTAGCTCATATACGCGTAGTGTTTTATTAGATGCAGGTTATGGATAAGAAAGCTTACAGGTTAACTTCTGGCCCTTACTATTGTTTACCTCCAGTCCTTTATCAGTTCTAATGAGTTTCTATTATTTCCTTACATATTCGGTACATATTGTACTGACCCCCAACTATGGTGGGCTGTATACTTGCCTGCAGGTTTAGACAGACAGGATTCAGGACCTTCGTTAATAGCTATTCAGAGTTAGCAGATTGGCCAGCTCCTTTCATCCAGAGTTTCTAGGTTGTAGAAGTTACCCGTCTTTTATTTGGACAACATTTTTGTAGGTCGGGGCCCTGTCCCAACCAATATTCTTATGCTTAGAGGCTTGCATACTACAGTCTTCAGTTAGTTGGTTGTTGTTGGCTGTGTGGGCCCCATGTATGTCTTATTTTATGTGTTGTCCATGTGGGGCCCAGTATAGCTGCCTATTTTCATTTTTGTTATAACTTGACAACATGATGGTCTTGTCGGCCCGCATAGGATCCCTTTATTACCTAGTTGTTGGTTAGCTGGTTTCTCTTACAGGTGTCCTTGTCGGCCTGAGGCTGAGTTTATAGCTGAGATATAGCAGTTTGTTTTTTTGCATTTGAGTCACTGGTAGGCACTAGAGGTGCCTGAGCCCAGTTAGGTCAGTTCAGATCCCAGTTGGCACTAGGTGCTAGTCGTGCCTTCCAAGGTGGGGCATGACAAACTTTGTCAGAGCAGGTCATATCCCAGGGAGTCTGTAAGTCATGTCTAGTAGAGTCTTGTTTATAAATGTGTTATGCACCATATTTTATAAGCAAGAGGCTATGAGGCATGATAGTATGGTTACCCCTCCTTCTTCTCAGATCGTGCTATAGAGACAAGTTTTATGGGGATGAGTCCCTAAGATTTCATTATTATGTCTGTCTAGAATAATATTTGATATAGGACAGACTTCAGTCAGCCAAAACTCAGCTATAGCAGCTGGAGGAGGTACCAGTGAGGTGCCACAATTAGGGGAGGGAAAGTTAGCCTAAGGGCAAAAGCAGACGTCTTTTAATTCCCCCCAGCATCCTCTTGGGGCACTAGGAACCTCATAAGGTAATAGATATGCCAGCACCGTCCCCATTTCTCCTCACAGTCTTAGAGTAAGAGGTTAGTAATACAGTATATGTATGAGTTGGCTCACCTAGTAGACCATTAGAATTAGACAGGAGCTACAACCAATGTTGGGTTACCTGAAAAGTGCGAAGGATTGTGCGAGATTTGCACCTCCAGCCTTTAGAGTTTGTTTAATTTCACGCCTTATCCCTATTATAGAATTCTAGGTTCATTTCTCACCTTCCAGCTTGTTCTCCCAGTACAACAAAAAGCGTAAGCATCAATTCCATATTACCTAGAATAAAGAGTAAAGGAGAGCTAGAAATGTTGATTCCGAGAAGGATTTGAAGATGGTCAAGACCCTTAGTGTTTACAAGTTACCTAGACCCTCATGGCAGTAAATCAGGAAGGCAGATAAGATTGCTAATAGCACCTAAGTACGTGTGAGAGCCCACAAGAAATAAACCTCCAGCAGTAGTATAGCCAGGTCAGAAATAGGTTGATTCCGCCACGGTGTGTTAGCGATGGTAGTGAGTACCTGAAGAATTATGGCTATTATCATAGTTTGTTATGTCAAAGGACGGAGAGATTATATGGATGAAATTGGCCCGAGTGAGGGTCAGAATGATACGGGTTGATAGACATCACCGGTAATATCCCTGCTAGTGAGGTGCGTGGAGCACGAACCCCGATTTTCAGCTTATAGAAGTAAGAGCAAGGCCTGAGCATCAAACTTGAGGGGAAAATAGGACCACCTCCAGGCGGTAGCGGACTGATAGAGCTTGGAATCGATCCTGAATATCGAGAAATAAGAAGCAGGCTCACACTTAAAGGATAGTAAGGTTGTAACCTAGAATATTGGCAATGTCCCCACTAATTGTGGAGGAAAAGGAATGATGGTATAGAGACCCTAGCCTAGTACAACCAGAGATAAGGCCCAGCAGTAGGAGTCACCGGCCTTTGAGATAGTAGGAGACAAGGTTTTGAGACTCACAGGCTCACTCTATGTTCTAAATGTGGTAGAGTTTCATCAGTAGATTGTAGCAAGGCATACCATGTCAGTTATTTCCCCTACTTGGGTTTGACGAAACCACATTAAGTTGTACAAGAGATCTACTACTGGCACATGAAGAAGAAGGATACTATCGAGTTGTGGCATAAAGCTGCGATGGCTAGCAAAGAGAGGTTGACCATCAGAAACCGGGTAGGCCAATTCAGGAAATAGTCGTGCCTATGTGGAAGGGGGAGATAGACAGTACGAATATAGATGTAGGGTTAACCCATACCAGGGGTAAATTCGATCCTATTCGAGTCATTATCGAAAGACCAATGAGATTAATTCATTCCTGCTTGTCAGAATTATGTTTTAGCTAAAGATTATATTGAACTGAATATTAAAGAACTGTGATGGTGATGTGATGTCCCGGTGTTGATTAAATGTTGACAAAGATAGCAAATTATAGCTAGTCTTTGGAAAAGTTGTTAGAATAGATTGGAACGCAAGTCAATTTGAGTACAGCTTCCCGTCCCCAGACAATGACCAAGTGGAGCGCACGACTAAGACACCCAAAGTTATTTTAAAGGTGGGAATGTAGGTTCCCTATATGATAGCCTAAAGCAGGTAAGTCAGGAACAATAAAACCGAGCACACTACATCAATCGGAGGGAAACAGCTAAAGTAATATAGAGATTGGTACCGACAGCCCGGGGTCGCCGGAAGTCTTACTCTAGCATATGGAGAAGTTAGAAATGAAAGCAGTGATTGAATCTTTCAAGAAACTCACCAATGAAGGGCATTGTAAGATTTGACAAGTAGGGCAAGTTAAGCCCTAGATTCATTAAAATTGTACCAGGTTCTCTGGGAAATTGGCCTAGTGGCCCATGAGATAGAATGGCCTTCAGAGCTAGGATCCATTTATCAATATTACACAAGCTCGTAGAAGACCATTTTTTTCAAATTGACCCAGTCAGAGATACTCAAGGTATAGAAGCGATATTCCATGGAGAGACCCCAATAGCCAGATTCAGGGGAGTTAATTTGAGAACCAAAGTTTTAGTTTATTAAAGTATCGTGAGGGAACGGAAATATAATAGAAATGAATTGAAAAAAAAAAAGAAAACTACTATAAATGATGCAAAGTTTGGATAGTTTTAGTTGTTCCATGCCCTATAACAAAAGTATACAGACTTAGATGATTTTAGTTAAGGTATAATAGTTTCAGATGCTATATAGATGACTTTGTTGCTATTGTTATCAGCTGGTCACATACATGTAGTAGTATTATGTTCTTTAGCTGCAGGTAGCATCCTGTAAGACGCTTATGTTGGACTTTCCTGCATTTCAGGTTCCCGAATAGTCCAAATTACAAAGGAGACTCTGCATAAATTTTTCTAAATACTAGTTAAAGAGTTGACTCCTTTAAGCCTGAAGACAACATTCGAGGACGAATGTTCCTCGGCGGGGGGGGGGGGGGGGGGAGAGGACGTTGTCACACCCCGCCTTGGGGGGTATGACTGGCACCTGGTGCCCTGCTAGGACCTGAACTACTAGACTGCTGAGCCTGGGCACATCTGGTGCCTGGCTGGCTCTAACTCACATTTCTGGAAACAAAGGGCTATATAACGGCTGTAAACACAGCCCCCGGCCCATTGGCCTATAGCCTCCTGTACCCATAATAACAGCTAACCAGAAACAAGCAACTATAAGGAAACCTATGCGGGCCGACAAGGCCACCATGCTGTCTAGTTATCTATAACTCAACCCTGAAGTACTGGATAGCTACGTGACCGGCAAGGTCACCACTACTGTCGAACTATGGCCCCACACGGCCAACATAAATGAAACAAAAGTACTAACAGCTATACAACTGCACGGCCTCACACGACCGGCTCATCTGACCACAGGGTAATATACATACAGACTGCAAGCCTCTAGGAATAGTAATCGAAATGATCGGGATAGGGCCCCGACCTACCCGTACTGTACAACAAAAGAAAACAGAATACACCTCTGGGATTCAGTCTCCGGATAACAGGAGCTGAATGCTCGATCGCTGACAGGAATGACGTGGTATCGCCTGCTCATCTATGAGTACCTGCAGGCAAGTAATGCAGCGCCCCACTGGGCGTCAGTACCGCTGGTACTGAGTATGTAAAGCAATAACTGAAAGAAATATCTGAAAATAACAATACAACTGATGAAACTGAAGTAGAAAGGAATGGATTAACTGTCTGATAATGTAAATCATACCTTCTTTTAATTATACTGGAAGGAGTAGGAGTCATACCTGGAGATTTATCATCCTACTATCGATCTACTCGTATCTACTGTACATGGCATAACATATCATAACATCACATAGCACACACAAACCTTACCCGGCCCCCATAAGTCGGGGGGTACAACCAGCACAGAATCTATACCCCTACCCCGGTCATCCCATCTCCTGTAATAACTATAAGTATCCCGCCAGTCCCCTGGGTATGCACTTGGGCTCGCTGAGCCCCTGACTATAACTGCATCTGAGTCCGGAGGACTCCTGAATCAACACCCGGGCGTATCCGCTCGACAGGGGTGTATAAGGGCCGACCAAGGCACAATATGGGGAAAATTGGCATCCCATCTTCGTCCCCTATGGGACGGCATGCCACTCCGTAGAGCGACGTATCCTCGTCCTCTGGCGGACGAGTCGATACAGCTATTAACCCCGGGGCGGTCATGGATGCTAGGTAATCCAACCCTAAGACAATACAATGGTCTCAACTAGTAATACTATCTGCATATATCACATGCTGAAGCTAATAATTATAATGTATCTGTGTCTACTGTGTGCTGAAGTAGTAATGGTAATGTGTACGTACTTAATACATGCTGAGACTGATAATAGTATATATGTATAAATATAATCTTCTGCCATGCTGTACTGAGTCTAACACTGAACAAGATATAGTTTTTCTACTGAAAACCATGTTGTATACCGAGTTTCTATAGTAACATGATTTACTATCTCTAACATGCTTCCTAAACTTCATTTTAACCTATCATTCTACTTCTGAGATGCCTTACAGATATTACATTACTTTACTGGGTTTCTTCTGAATACAATGATATCCTAACATTCTGTGTCAGATCACATACTGAGCATGCTGTGGAATTCCTAATACTTATATTAGAATCTATATCGCGCCAGCAAGTTTCGCGCAAGTTATAACCTGATGCTTCTAGTATCGTACCAACATTCGTAATAAACATAATACATGGCTTCTGACATTCTACTGGCCTTTAAATTACTGTATTGTCCCGAGATTACTAACTTGCCGAGGGAACTAGCTTTATATACCTTATCCTCGAACTATCCGTCTGTCGGACGAGGCTCGGCCGGTACTTCAACTATTTTCTCCCAACTGCATTCATAAATATGTCAATTAATACTAAATACAGCTTTATTTTAAAGAGCAACGTCCCTTTGATATAGTTTATAGCCTAAACTTAGGCTTATCGAAAGACGGTCGAAAACTCGCTATTTTTCAGAGGTCCAGAAGGGAGAACTATTCACTTCTCAGCTAGGAACACATAGACACTAGTTTGGAGCAATTCTAATTACCTTAGGTCGGTGGCTCGACGATTCGTCGGCCGTATTTCACGAAACTAAATCCGTAGGAATGCTCTCTGCTGCTAAATACCTCAGTATCTGGGGTTAATTTGAGTTTGGACAACGTTTAGCAGTGTAATCGGATGAAAATTATATTACTTCTTCGTTCTCTCCCTGTTCTCCTGCGTTTTCTGGAAATTTTAAGAGGTTTTAATGAAATTAAACTGAAGTGGGGCTTTATATACTTGGGCCTGGACAAGGCCAACGTGTCACGGAGCCAACGCAGAGGCCTCACCTCCGTGACACGCTGCCATCGCGGAGGGGCTCTGCCTCGGCTCCTTCCGCGATGGTTCGACAGGTTTCTCGTCCGATCTTTTTCCCGGGCCTTTCTCTAGCACGTATGGCCTTCAAATATGCTTAACCAACGTGCGAATATGTCATCTAGGTGCCGGAAATTCTACGGGGTTTAACAGTGATCATCCCAACTACCTTTGAAGTCCATCACATATGCTCTCAACATATATTCGAGGGTCTAGATTGTTCGCTTCGCCTGACTGTCTGTTTGCGGATGAAAGGTTGTACTGAGCTTAACTTGAGTCCCAAGTCCCTTTTGAAAAGAACGCCAAAATTGGGAGGTAAACTGAGTACCTCAATCTGAAATAATAGACAAGGGCACTCCATGAATTCGAACCAACTCGTGAACAATTTGGCATAATCATCCGCTAAATCTGTGGTTTTGACCGATAGGAAGTGTGCAGCCTTGGTTAACCTGTCGACCACCAACCAAATGGAGTCATATTATCGGCGAGTACAAGGTGGTCTTGTAATGAAATCTATATTAATCTCTTCCAACTTCCAAGTGGTAATGTTGATATCCTGAAGTACGCCTCCCAACCTTTAATGTTCAACCTTTACTTGCTGACAATTTGGGCATTTAGCTACGAATTCTTCAATATCCTTCTTCATACCATCCAACCAATCGATTTCTCGCAAGTCCCGATACATCTTCGTGGATCACGGATGGATAGAATATCTGGTACCATGTGCCTCATGCAATATCCGACCTCTCAAATCATCAACAACCCTAGTATCATAGCACCCCATCTCCCCCTTGGGAGAAGACCTCCACCTTTTGGCTCCGCACCGCTTCCTTCATTTTCCTCAACATCGGATCCTTATCTTTCCTAGATTTGACATCAACCACCAAGGACGATTCTGATCTGTTTTGCACAACAATGCCGCCATCAGTCGAGTCGACCAATCTAACTCCCAACCTTGCGAGCCGATGGACATCTCTCACCAACTCCTTCTTTCCCTTATCCACGTGGGACACACTCTCCACAGAGAGCCTACTAAGTGCATCTACAACCACATTAGCTTTGCCCAAGTGGTAAAGAACACTCATGTCATAGTCCTTTAGTAACTCCAACCACCTTCTTTGTCGAAGATTTAGATCTTTCTGCATGAACACTTATTGTAAGCTCTTTTGATCCGTGAACACGTCCACGTGGACCCCATACAAGTAGTGCCACCATATTTTCAATGCAAACACCACCATGACCAACTCAAGATCATGGGTCGGGTAATTCCTTTCATTAACTTCCAACTGTCTTGAGGAATATGCTATCACTTTCCCATGCTGCATCAACACACACCCGAGTCCCACTCGCAAAGCATCACAATACACCACAAAGACATCTATACCCTCAGGTAGAATCAATATTGGTGCTGACATGAGTCAGGTCTTCAATTCCTGGAAGCTTCTCTCACAAGCCTCTGACCATTTGAAGTTTACCTTTTTCTGAGTCAATCTGGTCAATGGGGCTACAATTGATGAAAAGCCCTCAATGAACCTCCGGTAATAACCCGCTAAGCCTAAGAAGCTCCTGATATCTTATGGGTTCACTGGTCTGGGACAATTCTTTACCTCCACGATCTTTTGAGAATCTACTTTTATACCCTCGCTTGACACTACATGGCCTAGAAATGCCACAGAGTCCAACCAAAACTCGCATTTGTTGAACTTTGCATACAACTACTAATCCTTGAGGGTCTGAAGCACTACTATCAAGTAAGCGACATGCTCCACTTGCTCCGAGAGTATATGAGGATATCATAGATAAACACAATCATGAACATGCCTAAATATTCCTTGAACACCCTGTTCATTAGATCCATAAAAGCTGCAGGAGCATTGGTTAGTCGAAAAGACATAACAACAAATTCGTAGTGACCATATCGAGTCCTAAAGGCAGTTTTTGGGATGTCACTCTCCCAAACCCTAAATTGGTGATACCCGGACCTGAGATCAATCTTGGAGAAACACCTGGCACCCTGAAGCTATTCAAAATATCATCAATCTTGGGTAAGGGGTACTTGTTCTTGATGGTAACCTTATTCAACTACTGATAATCAATACACATGCAAAGGTAACCGTCCTTCTTTCAAACAAATAATACCGGTGCTCCCCGTGGAGACTTACTCGGTCTAATGAAACCCTTATCTAACAGGTCCTTCAACTAATCCTTCAACTCTTTTATCTTGGATGGAGCCATCCTATGGGGAGGAATAGATATAGGCTGCGTGTCAGGAGAAGATATATGCTGAAATCAATCTCCCCCTCGGGAGGGACACCTGGAAAATCATCAGGAAAGACCTCCGGGTACTCACATACTACTGGAACTAACTAAATAGTAGGGGTCTTGGGCCCCACATCCTTAATCCTAACTAGATGGTACATGCAACCCTTAGAAATCATCTTTCCGGCCTTCAGGGAGGAAATGAATTGACCTACAGGCACAACTGAACTACCATTGCATTCTGAGATTGTCTCACCCAGGAATCTGAACTCTACTGATCGGGTTCTATAATTAACTGATGCATAACATGCATAGAGCTAATCCATGCCGAGAATAACATTGAAGTCGGTCATGGCTAACTCCATCAAATCTGATGAGATGAACTGATGAAGGACTGAGACTGTGCAATATTTATACAGCCGTCTAACTATAACTAAGTCACTTACTGGAGTAGAAACTTAGAAGGGCTCTAATAAGACATCCGGACTAACTCTGAAGATACTAGCTACATATGGTGTCACAAAAGATGGCCCCCGTATCTAGCAAAGCATACACATCAACATGAAAAACACTTAACATACCGGTGACTACATCTAGTGAGGCCTCTTGCTCTTGACGAGTGGCTAAGTCATAGAATTTGTTCAAGTGCTGCTTGCCAGCTGTGATAGTAGATGCCCCCCGATGTGTTGTGCGTGGTGGAGGGGCTGCCGAACTCGAAGTTGGGCCTCGACCCCCAACCTTGTATTGTCTTGCAGGTGGACAATATCTGATCATATGTCAAGACTGCCCACATCCAAAACAAGCTCCCGGCTCTATCAACCACTAGCCTGTGTGTCCTCGGCTGCACCTGCGATAAGCTGGAATGCTAGAATTGTGAGTTTACTGCTATGACCCCTTGGGATTGATGCTCACCCCCTCTCATCATGTTTGGACCTATATAGCACACTCACAACTGATGATGCTGGGGCTGACGATCTCTGGTGGGTCTGTTGTCGATGCCCACCATAGAACCTCTGCTGAGAGAACTTGTGGTCCTCAGTCCTAGACCTCTTGGCCTCCCTCTCCCTCGAATGTGTCGCCTCTATCTGTTGAGTTTACAACACTATGTGAGGGAAGTCAATGTCCTGGTGAAGCATAGTTGTCTTGCAGTCCTTGTCCAAATATCCTATTATACCATGCACAAATCTGCTCACCCGCGCCCGCTGATCGGCCAGTAACTTCGAGGCATACTTAGATCGGTAGGTGAACTCAAGGGCATACTCCTGAATAGTCATCCTTCCTTTCTTTAAATTCACAAATTCAGCTTCTTTAAACTCCCTCATCTCTCGAGGGAAGAACTGATCTAGGAATGCAACCTAGAACTCCTCCCATGTGACCGAACCTGCTCCAGCGACCTTGCTGTCCTTCCACTCACGGAACCAAATGTGCGCAACCCCCTTCAACTGGTAGGAGGACAACTCTGTGCACTCAACACTACTCACCCCCATAACCTGGGTGATCTTTACAATCTAATCGATGAAATCATGTGGGTCCTCATCTACCTCGGACCCCAAAAATTCCGGCGGATTCATTCTCCAAAAGTCTTGGATCCTAGCTGCTGCTGCATTGCCATTTTGAGGAACCTGCACAACGATATGCTGATTGACCTTAGTGGTCAAGGCTTGCACCAACATCTGAAGGCAGCTCGAAACTCAGCATGAGCGGTTGCCTCTAGTGCCTGAGGCTCCTAAACTAGTGGGGCTAGCGGAGGCCCATAGCAGTTCCCATCCTCATGGCCTTCACCACCTCCATTCCTCCTCTTATTCATCCTTCAAGGAGCCATCATTATGCAATCGTGATTAGCATGAATTATAAGGAAGGAAAGGCTTTTTATTGCACGACCTAGATCATGAAGGAAGGGAACATTTCCTAAAACATCTAGTAGCCTCTTCGTCATAAGTGTGGTGCGCTTCACACCCATGAAAAAGACTCTACGTAAAGGAGCTTTGAGACTCCCTAGGACATATCAAACCTATGGCTCTGATACTAAGTTTGTCACAACCCGAACGGAGGCCCGAATCGTAGACATGGGACAAGGGACTCCGAGAGACCCCAAGTCGACCCATGGAATAATCATTCAACTAACTCATTTAATAAACTTGAAGAATACATAAATATAAACTCAGCGGAAGTCTCATACAACATCACGTCAGGATAATATCTAAAGCTACACGTACATAAGTCTAAAGCCTCTAGTCTAGGCGAGTTGATGGGATAGGACCCCAATTAACTCCACAAAACGTAAAACTGAAATACGACATGAAACAGAGAGCTTGGTCCTTGAAAGATGAGGACTCACCAATCCTTTACTCATAAGGACTCTAAAAAGCTGATTAAGATCGGGGTTGAAGCTGTGAGCCGGGTCCTACCTCATGAAATGATACAACAAAGAAAGTATCTGATCAGTATGGGGAATGTATCGAGTATGAAAGATAAGCAAAACCGCTTAAGTAAAATAAATCATTTAAAACATCTCATAACATAACATAGGCTTTCAATCATAAGTAGAAAGGGTACATGCATTCATTCTGAAATTGAAATCTTATTATAACATGACCACTCATCGCTTTAGAACATTATGAATGACTCGAATGACTCAAAGATGAAACATAAAATTTATATTTAAAAGCTGAATAATGAGCCAAACCTTGCTTTTAGAACATGCATGCGTAAAGTAATCATCATGAGTAATGAGTATGCAAATCTGAATGATATAGAAAGCGGGAAACTCGTCACTTAACCGACATACCATGATAGAGCTTACATGGCCCCAACTATCACACTCAAGTGGGTAGAGCCGTACATAACCTTGCCAGGGATATGGACGACACCATGATATTGATATCAAGATCAAGGGAAAATAGGGTCGGGGATAGCTTAGAAGGGAGGTCCCAATAATATAATAGTATCAACCTACGTTGGCGCGTAGTTCTGCAGCATAAGGTGCTCGACCGTTAACCCGCTCGGTGCTAGGCTCTTCTCGCAAAAACATGCAATGCTCTAAATCGTATATCACGAAGCTCAACATCATCTATGGACGAAGCTCAACATCGTCTATTGATGAAGCTCAAGATAAATCATGCATAGCTCAACATCGTATGAAACAAAGCTCACATTGTCTATTGACAAAGCTCATAATGAATTCATGCATAGACTAGACATCATATGAATAGGAAACTCAACATTTTCATACATCTCAATTATTAATTCATGCACGTGAGAAAGTTCATTTCAAAACATACCACAAGCTCAAGTATAAGTGGGAGCATCTACTCAAAATCATGTGGTAAGATACATGGAGGAATATTTAACTCAACATACCACAAGCTAGAAATCATGAAATTTGGGAGACTTTGCTTCAAACAATGTGGTAAGCTTACTTCGGGAAATCATTATTATTAAATCAACATGTGGGAATTGCCCAAAGGTTTTTCATACTTGGATCTACTGAATTCAATTTGAAAACAACATTATAGTCATGGGTAGCTTTAGAAACATACTATTCATCATCAAATCTCATCATCTTTATACATTCATCATCGGATTCACTTCTCTTATGAACTTCTCATCCATGGGCATTTTAGATTCAAAGTTTAGGAAAACAATTTTTTGTACTGAAAACAATTTAGAATCTTTCCAAGCATCACAATTCATCAATAATAATATAATCTAATCATACCCATGCAAGGAGATTGAAGAATCATACAATTGGGTAAAAACCCCATACATGATCATTGATACTTTATCCCAATTTGATAGGAATTGGGCATGGGTGTGGAAGGAGACACCCACTCATAGCCTTACATACCTGGAACTAGTGGATTCTAACATTCTCCAATTGCCCAAGGTAAGATTCCAATGGAAACCTTGAAATTTTTCCATGAATCACCTCTTCAATCCCTTAAACTTGCATGCATGGAAGGAATAACTTAGAGTAGGCTTTTCCCCTCTCAAAACTCCTCAAAATGAGCCTTAAATGATGTAGTATAGGACCTTAGGACTAGGAAATAACAGAAATTCCCTTACTAAATTTGCTGGTCACTGGACCAAACAACGGATGAACCAATGAGTCATTGGAGGATACCATGACCCGTGGTATCTGCCCGTGCTATGCACTGCCCCTACCATCTCTTGGATTCAAACCACAGACATATAGGACGACTTATCCTAGGGTTCAATGGTCATTCAATCAGACTTTGTTTCCCTTTTCTGAAACTCTGCACTTCTATTCAATGAGCCTCACCACGACTCGATGTAAACTACAAGGGCCGTGGTTTCCATCCGTCGTCTCCACCCTGAAGGTCCACTACCTTACCATGACTCTAGACAACAAACCGTCCTTCCTCAAAATGGGTCATTGTAACTGTCGTTGTTACCACTACCATCAGGCTTGACTTCTTAGGTAAGAGTTTTAGAGTTCAATATGTACGTGGAAGGGCCCGGGGAAAGCTTGAATGAGAGCGAAGACGGGATCACCTGAGAGGAGGCCGGACCAGTTTCCCAGAAGGGCAACGTGGCACGGAGCGAGCTCCTCCACGACAGACACCATGACACGTCTGATATTCGGTGCGTCACATGGACCCCTATCCACCGCCTCAAGTATATATAAGTTTTCCCCTTTGATCGCACTTCATTTTCAACCTATATACTCGGCTAGAAGAGGGAAAACATGGCGGAAATCAATATTATTAATTTTTTTATGCCATAAAATGCAGCCCGAATTCAAATTAACATCGGGTATCAAAGTATAAAGTTGCGAAGAGCATTACTACAGAGTTAGTTTTGCTAAATTCGCCTAGCGAATCGTAACCCCGCCGAGCTAAAGTTGTCTGAATTGCTCCAAAATAGTGTCAACACAATCATAGTCTTAAAGTAAGCATTTCTTCCTTCTAGATTCCCAAGAAATTATGAGTTTTCGATCGTGATCCATCGAGTTGAAATATGGCTAATATTTATATATAAAGTTATCGTTTCCTCTGAATTTAGTATTAAAATTAGCCTCATTCTTCCAATAATGCGATTGCAGTTGAGAAGAGCAGTTGAATACGAGCTGAAACTCGCCAGTTAATCTATAATCGTCGAATGAGGTATGTTAAGGAAAATTCCTTTGGCAAGTTAGTTCTGACAGCATGATAACTTAGTTTAAATCCCAGTAAGAGAATCAGAAGTATGTTAATCATGAATAGTTGTTGTTATTAGCTGAACTAGTATTCCATGTTTTGTTGGGATTTGATTTTCCAATATAGCCCTCCGTGACCAACCCCAGGGTTATTAGTTGTGTCGAAGCCCACCAGGGGCGAGATGATGTCGCTCTAGAAAGAGCGGCATGCCGTCTGCGAGGGACGAATATGGGGTCCCAGGTCCTCATAGAGTCCATTACATGGCTGGACTATTATACATACATCGTATCGGCACCACACCTTTGACGAGCCTGGTGCGCGGGATGCAGATATCAGGAGTCCACTGGAATCCGACACAGCTACAGTCAGAAGACGAGCGGGCTCAGTTTCAGATCTAGGGAATTGGAAGGACTGCTATAGTTACTAGTATGACCCGTTTTGACCTTGTTAGGGGTATATAGATTCATGTGTACTCACCAGGGTTTGTGGGAGCCCCAGATGGGTTGTTTTATGCTAGTTGTCCCTTTGGCTTATGGGGGCCAGGTAAGGTTCTTGTTTGCTTTAGTTATTGATAGATTAGATAAGGGAAAACCCAGTTGTTCAGGTATGACTTCTATTCCTTTTCTTTCAGTCACTTCAACTTTACCTTTTATATTTAGTCATTTTAGTTATCGCCTTACATATTCAGTACATGTTGTACTGACGCCCTTTCTGGGGCGCTGCATTACTTGCCTACAGGTACATATAGACGAGGAGCAGGTCCCTTGTAGCTTTCAGCCAGCGTCACAAAGCAGTTAGTTCCCTTTCTTTCGGAGCTCATAGATAGAAGGTTTATTACTTTTGTTGGTACGGTTCAAGGGTAGGTCGGGGCCCTATCCCGACCATCATATAATTCCTAGAGGCTTGCAGATTGTATCTATTTCCCTATGGTTAGCTGTTATTGGTCGTGTGGGGCCTTGTTTAGCTGATAGATTAGCGGCCTTGTCGGCCATAGTTTAGTTTAGCACTGGATTTACCCTACAGTCATAACTAGACATCATGATGGTCTTGTCGGCCCGCATAGGATTCCTTGTTGTTGTTGTTTGTGGTTAGCTGCTTTCTTTCACAGGTGGCTATAAGGCCTTATCGGTCAGAGGTTGTATTTACAGCCGAGATATAGACCGTTGTTTCTTGATCTAAGAGGCAGTGCCAACCCTGCACTAGAAGTGCTTAGGCCTAGTCAACTTAGTCAGTTCAGATCCTAGTAGGCAATAGGTGCCAGTCATGCCTCCCAAGGAGGGGCATGACAAACTTGGTATCAGAGAAGGTCGTATACAAGGAGCCGTGCTAAGTAGAGTCTTGTCTATGGATGTGTTGTGCACCACATGCTATAGGAAGGAGGTTGCGAGCATGATAGGATGGTTACTAATTTTTTCTTATTCAGTCGTGCTATAGAGCTGTACAGAATAGGGTTGAGTCTCTAAGTTTCTCATGTTCTTTTATCTACAGAGAAATGACAGACCCGCGTCACCCTACGTCTGGTAGGAGATTGGATGTAGCAGCAGGAGAGGGCACTAGCAGGGTGCCTCAGCCAGAGTCAGCCTGGTTTGAGGGCGACAGGGAGGCTTTATCTCGGTCTCCCCAGCACTCTTCACCACGTCAGGAGCCGCTCGGAGCGGAAAATGTGATGGCACCGCCTCCAGCAATCTCTATACCAGTACCATCGGATTAGGAGGTTAGGAGTATTGTTGTTATGTTAGCTCAGATGATGGCCACACAGCGTCAGCCCGTAGTACCGGTAGTTGCAGAATCTTTAGGAGGGCCTGGTAGCTCGAGGGTCTGAGAGTTCCTTACACTGAGTCCCTCGCAATTCAAGGGACAGATCAGGACGAGGACCCTCCGTATTTTCTACTCCAGTTGCAGCAAATTTTTAGGGTAATGCATGCCACCCCCACAGAATCAGTGGAGTTATCAATATTTCAGTTGTGGGACATTGCAGTACTTTGGTATGAGAGCTGGGAAGGTCCCGAGGTAGAGGCGCTCCCCCTACGACTTAGCCCAGTTTCTATGAGGCCTTCTTAGACCATTATCTTCCACGAGAGATTCTCCAGGCCAGGGTAGATCAATTTTTGCATTTGGAGCAGGGTTCGATGAGTGTTTGGAATATGCTATGAGGTTTGATTCCCTGGTCCGATATGCAACGGCCTTTGTAGATACCATGTCAGCGAGGGTGCACCGGTTTATCATAGGGATGAATCCAGAATACGTGGAGACTGTATCACAGCTACCTTGCGAGAGTACATGGATATTGCTTGTGTTGAGGCATTTGCCCAGAATATTGAGGGGATCCGGCAGCGGCAACGAGGGATAGAGAGGGCATGTCAGGAGCTGCGCCGCAGGAGTAGACCTAGTGATATATACCCAGGGTGGACCCAGACCATTATTATCAGATAGGCCACCCATACCCCCACCTCCACAACAGAAGCAGGGGAACAAGTTTGGTCATCGGGGACAGCCAGGGCCTGGCGAGAGTTCACAATTAGTAGAATCACAAAAGCGAAGAGGGTCGGAGCAGAGCAGATTTATTGTACCACTTTGCCTTATTTGCAGCCGCCGTCATTCTGGGGCATGCAGGTATGGTTCTACGGCCTGTTATGCATGTGGACAAGAGGGTCATCGAATGAGGGATTATCTGGCTCGAGGCTAGAGTGATTGGGACCGACAGGACAGATCTTCAGTAGGGTCACACACCTCAGCATCTCCAGAAGGGCGCAGGCCCTTAGCTCCAGACGACAGAGGTCGAGGTAGGTCAAGGGCCTCTAGTTCAGGTACCGATCCAGATCGTACATATTCTTTACCGGGGCGATAGGAGTTAGAGTCTTTGCCGGATGTTGTGATAGGTATGTTAGACATTTGCTCTCTTTCTGTATATGCTTTAATAGACTCAAGTTCCACTTTATCTTATGTTACCCCATTAGTGGCTTGGATGTTTGGTATTATGCCGGAATTGCTTTGGCGACCTTTTTCAGTGTCTACTCCCCTTGGTGATTCCATTATAGCTAAAAAGATTTACAGAGGGTGTACAGTAGAGGTCGTTGGTCGCCAGACTTTAGCAGATTTGGTAGAAATAGAGATGGTTGATTTTGATACAATTATGGGTATGGATTTGCTAGCTCCATTTTATGCCAATGTAGAATGTTGGAACAAGATTGTCCATTCCACTTTCCCAGGGAGGCAGTACGGGAGTGTAAAGGTATTGCGGCTATACCAACATGTAGGTTTATTTCCTATCTTCGGGCGAGAAAATTGATAGCAAATGGATGAATTTATCATATTGTCAGAGTTTAGGATGTTCAAGCAGAACCTCCGACTCTTTAGTCCATTCTAGTAGTTAATGAATTTTCAGATGTATTTCCAGATGAGCTACCTGGCATTCCCCCAGAACGGGATATCGATTTTGCAATTGATTTATTACCAGGTACTCCTCCCATATCTATTCCTCCGTACCGAATGGCTCCTGCTGAGCTCAGAGAGTTGAAGGAACAGTTGAAAGATTTGCTAGATAAGGGCTTCATCAGGCCGAGTACTTCCCCGTGGGGAGCACCAGTCCTATTTGTGAGCAAGAAGGATGACTCTCTCCGTATGTGTATAGATTATGGCAGCTGAATAAAGTCACTATCAAGAATAAGTACCTTCTTCCTAGAATAGACGATTTTTTTTATCAGTTACAGGGGGAGAAATATTTCTCCAAAATTGACTTAACGTCAGGGTACCATCAGGTCCGGGTTCGTGAGAGAGATATTTCAAAAACCGCTTTTAGGACCAGGTATGGCCATTTTGAGTTACTACTCATGTCTTTTGGACGGAAGAATGCTCCTGCGGTGTTTATGGACTTGATGAACAACATCTTCAGGCCGTATCTGGACCTGTTTGTGATAGTATTTGTTGATAATATTCCGGTATATTCTGCTCAGAGGCAGATCACCGGGATTACCTACGAATAGTACTCTAGACTCTCAGGAATCGCCATCTGTATGTAAAGTTTTTTAAATGTGAATTTTGGCTGAATTCAGTAGCCTTTTTGGTCCACATTGTGTCAGATGCTGGCATTCAGGTGGACTTGCAGAAAGTTGAAGTAGTAAAGACATGGCCTAGACCTACCACCCCGACCGAGGTACGTAGTTTGTTGGGGTTAGCCGGGTATTACAGGAGGTTCCTGTAAAAATTTCTACCTTAGCAGCACCTTTGAACAAGTTAACTTAGAAAGCAGTCAAATTTCACTGGACTGAAGCATGTGAACAGAGTTTTCAGGAATTGAAAAATAGACTAACCTTGACACCGGTATTAGCCTTGCCAGAAGGATTAGAGGGTTATGCGGTGTACTACCATGCTTCAGGCATCGGGTTGAGATGTGTTCTGATGCAGCATGGTAAAGTAATGTCTTATGCTTCCAGACAACTGAAGAAGCATGAAAAGAACTACACCACCCATGACTTGGAATTAGCCGTGGTGATTCATGCAATATGGAGGAACTATTTGTATGGCGTGCATGTAGATATTTTTACTAATCATAAGAGCCACCAGGATATTTTCATACAGAAAGAATTGAACCTATGGCAGTGCCGCTGGTTAGAATTATTAAAAGATTATGATGTAAACATTTTATATCATCCGGGAAAAGTCAATGTTGTAGAAGATGCCCTCAGTCGCAAATCTATGGGGAGTTTAGCATACTTGAGGCTAAAACAGCGGGAACTAGCTCGAGAATTATATCGATTAGAAAATCTGGCAGTCTGTATAGTAGATTCAGGAGATAGTGGGGTAGTGATCTAGAATACTGTTGTGTCATCACTGGTGGAAGAAGTGAAAGAGCGGTAGTGTGAAGATCCTAACCTAGTTCAACTTAGGAGTAAAGCTCAGCAAGGGGAAGTAGCAGATTTCAGGGTAACTGGAGATGGAGTTTTGAGGTTTAGGGGCTGCCTTTTAATGCCGGATGCGGCAGGGCTTCGCCAGCAGATTATGGGCGCGTGAACGCTGAACATCAGAAACCCGGTGGACTGAAACAAGAAATAGCAATGTCTATGTGGAAATGGGAGGCGATTAATATGGACTTTGTGACAGTGTTACCCCATACTAGGCGTAAATTTGATTCTATCTGGGTCATCATTGATAGGTTGACGAAGTCAGCTCATTTTCTGCCAGTGAAGGCTACCTTCTCAGCCGAGGACTATGCTGAATTATATATCAAATAAATAGTACGATTACGTGGTGTTCCAGTATCAATCATTTCTGACAGAGGGGCACAATTCACAGCTAAATTTTGGCAATCCTTTCAGAACAGTCCGGGGACACAGGTTAATTTGAGTACCGCCTTCCATCCTCAAACAGATGGGAAAGCAGAACGCACAATTCAAACACTCGAAAACATGCTATGGACATGCGTGTTAGACTTCGGAGGCAACTGGGATGAGCACTTGCCACTTATTGAATTCGCGTACAACAACAGTTACCATTCAGCAATTCAGATGGCACCTTATGAAGCTTTATATGGAAGGAAGTGAAAATCCCCAATTGGTTGGTTCGAGGTAGGAGAATAGGGACTGATTGGGCCATATATTATTCACTAGTCAGAAGAGAAGGTGAAACTTATCAGAGAACGCCTATTAACAGCTCATAGCCGCCAGAAGTCCTATGCTGTTGTGCGTCGTTGGAACTTAGATTTTAATGTGGGTGACTGGGTATTCCTAAAGGTTTCACCGATAAAGGACGTGATGAGATTTGGTAAGAAGGGAAAGCTTAGACCAAGGTTTATTGGACCGTATCAAATCCTTCGAAGGATAGGTCAGGTGGCATATGAGCTAGATTTGCCTTCAGAGTTAGAATCCGTTCATCCAGTCTTCCATGTGTCGATGCTACAAAAATGCATAGGGGATCCATCCCGAGTTGTGCCAGTTGAGGACGTCCAGGTTACCAAGGAATTAGCCTATGAAGAGGTTCCAGTAGCCATATTAGATCGGCAGGTTCGCAGGTTTAGGACTAAAAATGTTGCCTCTGTTAAAGTACTGTGGAGGAACAAGAATAGAGAGGAAATGACTTGGGAAGCTGAGGACGACATGAGATACACATATCCTTATTTGTTCCAGGCTTAGCTCAGGCTGTGCAGTTAAGGTACCATTAATATTTCAGTTATTGTTTTATAATTTGTATGTTATATACAACTTAGTTGACTCCGGTCTTGTTTTGAGATAGTTGGTATAGTGTTATATGAAGTTCCTGTACTAGACTTTTCTGCATTTTAGGATTATTGGATATTCCATATTATAGGGGAGACTCTGCCAAAATTTTTCCAGAATAAGTAATTGCAAAAGTTAAGGTTCTTGTAAGTAGAAGTTAACATTCGAGGACAAATGTTCTTAAGGGGAGGAGGATGTCACACCCCATAAGTTTCTAACATATAGTCGGTCTATTCATACGTTAGGTAAGAGTTTTAGAGTTCAATACGTATGAGGAAGGGCCCGGGAAAAGGTTTAACGAGCACAAAGACAAGATAACGCGAGAGGAGGCCGGACCAGTTGCCCAGAGGGGCAACGTGGCATGGAGCAAGCTCCTCGGGGACAGCCATTGTGGCACACCCAATATTTGGTGCGTATGGACCCCTGTCCATTGCCTCAAGTATATATAAGTTTTCCCCTTTGATTGCACTTCATTTTCAACTTATATACTCGGCCAGCAGAGGAAAACACGGGGGAAATCAATATTATTCATCCATTTATGCCGTAAAACACTGCCCGAATTCAAATTAACTTCGGGTATCGAAGTATAAAACTGCGAGGAACATTACTACGGAGTTAGTTTCGTGAAATTCACCATGCAAATCGTAACCCCATCGAGCTAAAGCTGTTGGAATTTCTCTAAACTAGAGTTAACACTATCATAGGCTTAAAGTAAGCATTTCTTCCTTCTAGATTCCCGAGAAATATGCGTTTTCCATCGTGATCCATCGAGTTGAAATATGGTTAATCTTTATATATGAAGTTATCATTTCCTCCTAATTTAGTATTGAAATTAGCCTCATTCTTCCAATAATGCGATTGCAGTCAAGAATAGTAGTTGAATATGAGCTGAAACTTGTCAGTTAATCTATAATCGGCGAACGAGGTATGTTAAGGCAAATAATGTGATTGTCAGTTAGTTCTGATAGCACGATAACGTAGTTTAAATCCCAGTAAGAGAATCAGAAGTACGTTAATCATGAATAGTTGTTGTAATTAGCTGAACTAGTATTCCATGTTTTGTTGGGATTTGATTTGCCTATATAGCCCTCCATGACCAACCCCAGGGTTATTAGCTATGTCGATGCCCATCAGGGGCGAGATGATGTCGCTCCATAAAGAACGGCATGTCATCCGCGAGGGACGAAGATGGGGTCCCAGATCCTCATAGAGTTCATTCCATGGCTAGACTATTATACATACGCCGTATTTGCACCACACCCCCGGTGAGCCTGGTGCGCGGGATGCTGATATCAGGAGTCCACTGGACTTAGACACAGCTACAGTCAGGAGACGAGCAGGCTCAGTTGCAAATCCAAGGAACTGGCAGGATGGCTATAGTTACTAGTATGACCCATTATGACCTTGTTAGGGGTATATAGATTCATATATACTCACCAGGGTTTATGGGAGCCCCAGGTGGGTTGTTCTGTGCTGGTTGTACCTTCTGGCTTATGGGGCCAGGTAAGGTTCTTGTTTTCTTTAGTTATTGATAGACTAGATAAGGGAAAAGCTAGTTGTTAAGGTATGACTTCTATTCCTTTTTTCTTTTCAGTCACTTTAACTTTACCTTTTATATTCAGTCATTTACAGTTATCGCCTTACATTTTCAGTACATGTTGTACTGACGCCCTTTCTGGGGCGCTGCATTACTTACCTGTAGGTACAGATAGATGAGGAGCAGGTCCCTCGTAGCTTTCAGCCAGCATCATAGAGCAGTTAGCTCCCTTTCTCTCGGAGCTCATAGATAAAAGGTTTATCAGTTTTGTTTGTACGGTTCATGGGTAGGTCGGGGCCCTGTCCCGACGATCGTATTATTCCTAGAGGCTTGCAGATTGTATCTATTTCCCTATGGTTAGATTTTATTGGTCATTTGGGGCCTTGTTTAGCTGGTAGATTAGTGGCCTTGTCAGTCATAGTTTAGTTTAGCATTGGATTTACCTTACAGTCATAACTAGACATCATGGTGGTCTTCTTTGCCTGCATAGAATTCCTTGTTGTTGTTTCCGGTTAGCTGTTTTCTTTCATAGGTGGCTATAAGGCCTTCTCGGCCAGAGGTTGTATTTACAGCTAAGATATAGCCCATTTTTTCTTGATGTAAGAGTTAGTGCCATCCCTGCACTAGAAGTGCTTAGGCCCGGTCAGCTTAGTCAGTTCAGATCCTAGTAGGCACCAAGTGCCAGTCATGCCTTCCAAGGAGGGGCGTGACATAAAATCTTCCCATGATTCGTAAAACATGAATTTATACATGAGAGAAATTAACCCATTGATAGATCATAAGGATTTCATAAGAATTAGGATAAAACCCCATAGAATTATCAATAGAATTTCATGAATTAGAGAGAGATTGGGCATGGGTGTGAACAAATTTACCCATTCATAACCCACATACCTTAGATGGACAGATTCTATAAATCCTCTTATTGCCCAATTAGAGATTAAAGAAAAGCTTAAAGGGGATTAAGCTTGATCATCTCTCTATTTCTCTAAGTTTGCATGCATGAGTAGGAATAGCCTATAATGAATTTACCCCTCTTAATACTCACTATTCATAGCTTAAAATGACGTAGTTTAGGCCTTAGGATCATAGGAATTACAAATAAGCTCTTACTAAATTCGCAGAAAATAACTGATTGTCAGTCCCCACGAGGGACTGGATGAATTGTTACTAAGGACCACGACTCGTGGCCTCCAGTTGTCATGTGCTCTATCCAAAATTCATATGGGGTTCACCATGGAGGACGCTACGAATCATTATAGGTGACCACGACTAGGTTTCACCAGTCATCACCTTTACTGCCCCAATATCTTAAGATCCTAATCACTGTTGACCATGACCAACCTAACGGATCGTGGCATCTGATCACGATTCGTTAGGTCCATTCATAGGAAACACTGCCACTCAACCTTCATATTTCAATAGCCCTTGACCACGGCTGACTCAACGAGTCATGGGGACTGACCACAACTCGTGGTCATGTCCGTGGGGACTCCTCCAACTTAAGTCGTGCACCTCACCACGAGTCACTTCACAACTCGTGGTCTATCCCACGGATCACAAGATGACTCGTTCTGTAACTTGGTGCAGAAAATCCTATTTTTCTCCGTTTCAACTCCCGGGTCTGATCTTTGGGCTTTCGGGGTTTAACAAAAATGCTATGCTCAAGTTCAGCCTAGTACCCAATTCTGCCTGCAAGGTTCTCCAAAAATTAGATGTAAACTGTGTACCTCTATTTGAGATGATTGACACTGCCACCCCATGCAACTGGACCACTTCTTTAACATACAGCTTGGCCAACCTTTCTGCATTATATGTCATCTAGACCGATAAAAAGTGAGAAAACTTAGTCAGTCTATCAATAATGACCCAGATTGAGTCAAACTTCCCAAGTTCCTTGGAAGACCAACCACAAATTCCATTGCTATTCTCTCCCACTTCCTTTCTAGAGTAGGCATCCACGGAAGTACTCCCCCAGGTCTCTGATGCTCAACTTCACCTGCTGACAATTTAATCTTCAAGAAACGTACTCTACAATATCCCTTTTCATCCTACCCTACCAATATTGTTGCCTCAAATTACAATACATCTTGGTGGCTCTGGGATGTATAAATACCTTGAATTGTGAGCCTACGACAGTATGGTTTTGATCAAATCACCAACCCAGGGAACACATACATGCCTCCTTATTCTCAAGACCCATTCATCATCAATCACTACCTCCTTGGTCTCCCCTTGCAAAACTTTATCACGGATCTTTCTTAGTTTGGCATCTTTAAACTGTCGGAACTTAATCTCATCCAAAAACAATGATCTAGCCCCCACACTAGCCTATATTCTACCCAGCTCCGAAACTGTAAGTCTCATTAAGCTATTAGCCAATATCTGAACTTCCCTTTCCATCAGACGTTGGGTAGCTTCTAAGCAAGTCAAGCTACCCATACTTACAGCCTTCCTGCTCAAGGCATCAACCACCATGTCGGCTTTGTATGGATGAGACAAGATGGGAATGTCATAATCCTTTAGTAGCTCCATCCATATTTGTTGTCTCATGTTAAAATCCCAAAATACCTCCGGGTGAATACACGTTGTAGGCTACGATGGTCAGTGAACACCTCACAATGAACCTCATACAGGTAATGCCTCTAGATTTTCAAAGCAAACACTACCTCACCAGTTCCAATTCATGTGTAGGGTAGCTCTTCTTATAAACCTTTAGTTGCCTAGAAGCATATGAAGCGACCTTTATTTCCTTCATTAACACATCATCCAAACCAGACCATGTGGCATCATAATAAACCACAAAGTCTTTACCTTCCACCAGCAACACTAGGATAAGGGCAGTAGTCAATAGGGTTTTGATCTTTTAGAAGCTTTCTTGACACTTATCTGACCACTAGAAGGGTACATCTTTTTCACTCAACCGAGACAATCGAGATGCAATAGCAGCAAAGCCTTTCACAAATCAGTGATAGTAGCTAGCCAACCCCATAAAACTATGAACTTCTATAACTGATGTGGATCCTAGACCAATACCTGATGACCTCCACCTTCTATGGGTAAATCATAATTCCCTCCTTCGAGACTACATGTCCCAAAAAGGATGTTGATTCTAGCAAGAATTCACACTTGAAAAACTTCGTATATAGTTGTTTCTCTTCCAATAGCCTCAGGACCATCCTCAGTTGATCCTCATGTTCGTGGTTACACCTTGAATACACTAGGATATCATCAATAAAAAAATCAAAAAGAAATCCAAATAGGGCTTAAAGATCCTATTCATCAGACTCATGAAGCCGGCTTGTAACACCTCGTACCGTCGTATTAAGATTTGAACCATTTTATTTATGTGGGTAAGATTGACCCAAAATCTCTTTCTATGAATAGTAAGTATTTGGAGGAGTCAATCATGAGGTACAATGTGTTAAGGAAGTTCGGAGTTGGTTAGAAATTTAAAGGGGTTGATTGTTATGACTTTCGCCAAGAGCGGGTAAGAGCACGGGCCATACCCGAACCGCAAATGAGACATGAGACTTGGAAAATACTACTCATATACATGAATCCATATACATATATACATGGTAAGTACGGGCCGAATGTTGACCGTATGTGAGAAGGGAAACATGTATAAAGAAAAGAGTGAAGAGTATGTGAAGTTTATAAATAAGGGACAAATTTAAACAATCATAGATCCAAATTTAAAAAGTATTTTTGGGAGATTTAACTCAAAAAATTTAATCCCTTTGAATCTTATTTCTAATGCATCTAACATTGCATCAATCGGAGTTTGGAGTAAAACGTTGTGGGCATTTTACTGAGGCACTGTCAAGCTGTTATGCACCGCAGACCAAAATGCGGCCAGCGCCTTGGGGAGCAGGGCCCTCAGATTGTCCAGAAAATGTAACAGTGACCGGTCATTATAGGGTCCAAAAATGTGGACCAAACCGAGTCCAGTGCCTTGGAAAGTGTCGCCTGTGGATTGGCTGCTAAACACATATTTTTTTGTAAAACATGATTTCAGCCCCTATTTAAAACGTGATTTCGGATTCACTTCCTTATTTCTTCACCCCAACTCAAATCCTAAATCTCTCAAAAACCCTTCTAAGCATGGAGAAATATCTACCATGATATTATAACAAAAACCCACGATTCTCTCAAGATCTCGACATAAAATCCTCTCTCTCTCCTTTAGCAAGGTCAAGAATGACTTTTGGGTTCAAGACTTGAAATCTTTAGCAAGAATTTTTCCTCCAAGGTAATTAACTTTTAAAAAATCTTTTGTGAGATTATTTTCTACTCTTTAGGTATTTCCTAAGGTTAGAACTCATGGGACAGTGCTAGGAAGCCAAGAGTTCATGTGATGACCCATGGGTTAGGATTATGGGACAGTTTTGGTGTTAAGGATAGATGTGGTTTTGTTGGTTGAACTTGAAATGGTTTTTCATGTTGTTAATGGATGGTAGAAAGAGGCGGGTATTAGTACACCCTACCCATAGAAGGCTCAAATATCGCATGCCCTTCGGGTGTTCGATGAAATGCCTCTATGACTTGAAATTCATCGTTAAGGTGTTGATTGTGGTTCATATCCATATAATTGTTGTAGATTGACACCATAAAGGGATTGTTGCTTCATGGTGATTATTGGGAGGCCAAGGATAAGGTATGTAAGGCTACCTCTACGTGTGGAAACCTCATTGTTCTTCTCCGCGCTAAGTTATTCATGCCCCTGAACTTTTACATCATGTATGAGTTAGAGTTATGATGGAAATAAGATTCTTTAATCTTATTGATTCTTATGAAATTCAAGACTCTCCTATGATGTTTCTCATCCTCTATGAGACATTCTTTCCAAGAATTTTATGATTTTCTGCACAAAATTAATAAAGCATGAAAGGTATGAAATTTCTTCAAAGTTAGAGTTTGATGATTTCTCTTAAGGATTTACATACGAATTTCTCCTTCTTCTTGAGTTGTTACACTTAAGGTCAAGAATGTTATGTCTATGATGAATAGTTTCAAAACTCTATGAGTTCCTATGTATGTTTTATGATCATTCTTGATTACTCCATAAGTCCCTATGTATGTCTATGATCCTTCTATGCGTTCCATAAGTCCTCTTATGAAAAGTTTCAATTTTTCAAACTATGATTTTTCCTCTAAAAGAGAAGTTTCAATGATTCTATGAATTATGGTTTTTCTTTTACAAGAGTAGTTTTAGTGACTTTATGAACTGTGATTTTTCCTCTAAAAGAGAAGTTTTGATGATTTTTATGAAGAATGATTACGACATAAAGATTTGTGAATTTAAAGGTCTTATAACAATGATGAACTATGATTATGACATGATGATGACTTATGATGATAAGCTTAGCTGCTTAATTTTGATTTCAAGTAAATCACAGTATGAAATAAAAAGGGAAGTAGTATTATTGATAACGCTCAAACCACACTTCCAACTGAAGTATGAAGCGGACGTTGTCAATAAAGAACCCAACTTCGAGGTTGGGGTCGAGCCCACAGGGAATATGGAAGATCTAGATTATAGTAAGTAGATGAACTCGTATGGTAATTACTTCACAATGGGGAGATTCTACTAAAAATCAACACTAGAAATAAACAACAGTCAAGATTATATTTTCAAATCAATAATTAAAGGATAACTAGGGTTTGTGTTCCCCATGGGTTCATAATAGCTTTCGGTATACACTCGTGATCTTTATCAGTACTTACTTACAGAATTGATAATTTAGGTTCATTCAAACGATCGAACAATCCCTATTGAATGACTATCCTCAATTACTCGACTAAGTCTCATGAGTTTTGCAAACTAACCGTTATCACTAATTTCTAGATATAACTATCCTGCGACCATAGCTCAAGTTAATACAATGATCATCAATATCAAGGGTCTGTTGTAATTCTCTTTTCCTAATCTCTACCTCTTCGACCAAAGAAAGTAAAGAATTCAGGCACTTCCTAACATTGCGCACCGCTAAGAATCATTAAAGATAAATAGACTACAATATAAGTAATTAGTATTGGTTTTAGAATCACTTTCTACAACCCTAGCTTGTTAATCCACCAAGGTTCCCACAACCCTAGCTTTGGAGGTTTTAGCCTCTCATAGTTGCAAGGTTGTGAACTGTATTCATGGTTGAAGACATAAAACAATACTTACAAATATGATTGAGAAAAATGATTCCTTCAATTAATCCGTAAAATCTTGAATAACAAGTAGAAAGAACAATATCAGTTCAAGAAAAGGTTGATCACAAGGTTGAACCAACTCAATTCTCTCTTTCAATGATGTAAAATGGCATACTACAATGTTTTCCTACTAAAATTAAATCCACTCGTCGTCCTCTATGAAAAATAAAACAAAAAAAGTATTTATGGAGACACAAGAATCCTTTTCCTAAACTAACAGGACTGCTTTCCATATCTGTCGCCGAGCTCGTCATGGGTCCTCCTATGACTCGTAGGGGCTTCTCATGGACCATGGTATCAATCGTGGCTTGAAGTGTTGGCTGAATTTTGTCTAAGTGTTGGGACAAGGTATGATTCGTACCTACATCTTACGACTTGTACAATGCACCAGTGGCTTGATCCTGATACTTTGAACTTTGTCTGAACTTCACCACGATTGGTATAGTACGACTCGTACCATCAATTCACGGGTCGTAGGGTACTCTCGTATTGAGAATCAGCCTCCTATGAAATTCTTCTGGATTTTATCACGACTGGCCTACCACGACTCGTACCATCATGGTACGATCCGTGACAAATCTCATGGGATCAGTCTTCCAGGTTAAACTTTCAACTTCTTATCAAGGCCCTCAGTACGACTCGTAGGTCTATCCTACGGATCATACTATGGACTCCACTTTTTGCCCTTTTTTTTCACACTTTTAGCTTCCTTTTGCAATCTATTGTTCGAACACCCATTTATCCTGAAATCAAAGGAAAAGTGCCTCATATCCACATAAGTACACCTAAGTCCATGTTATTTTCTTAGTTTTGAGCCTCAATAGTGCTGTAAATCCACAACACATCAACACCCTCAAGTTAATACTTTTGCATGTCCTCAGGCAAAGAAAAATAAAAACTAAACACGACGTTCAACTAGAAAATAAACTTAAGATACTACAGCCAAAACTCGAACAAATTTGTGCACTCTATATACAACTCTATTGACCCTTCCTCCTGAAACATCATTAACTAATGTATTGCAAACAACATCAAAACATCATATTCAGGGATCAACACATGTCATCTAACTATCAACAAGCAATCAAGTCATCACCTATGTGTTTCACTCAGACCAATGATAAAAGCAAACATAATCCATGTACCCTCACAAAGAATGAAGTCCCCACTCTAGTATGAAGTATCAAATGAAAAATGGGACTAGGAAAATGAAGCACTCACTCTCTCAAGAAAATGCAAGTATTATACATCAGATACCATAGGCTTGCTTTCACGCCACGCCTTGGGAGGCATGACTGGCGCCTGGTGCCCTACTAGGACCTGGACTGCTGGACTACTGAGCCTAAGCACTTCTGGTGCTAGGCTGGCTCTAATTTTGGTTTTATGAAAACAACGAGCTATATAATGACTGTAAATACAGCCTCCGACCGACTAAGCCTATGTAGGAATATAACAACTAACTAGAACAACTGAGCATAAGGGAACCTATGCGGGCCGACAAGGACACCATGCTGACTAGTTATCACTGAGAAGTATAATCAAGTGCTGAACTGATCTGTGACTGACAAGATCACCAACTGACAACTGAACAAGGCCCCACACGGCCATCACATGCAAACTGAAACATACATACGGCCCCACACGACTGGTACAACTAACCACAGGGAATATACAATCCGCAACCCTCTAAGAATAATAAGATGGTCGGGAAAGGGCCCCAGCCTACCCATACTGTACAAACAAAAAGGGAAGTAAACCTTTAGCTGGCAAGCTTCGGATGACAGGAGCTGAAGAATATGTACGCTGGCTGGAACTACGAGGGATCTGCTCCTCGTCTATGAGTACCTGCAGGAAAGTAATCCAGCACCTCAAAACGGGCGTCAGTACCACTGGTACTGAGATATGCAAGCAATAACTGAAAATAACTAAAAGCAAACAATAATACTGATAGATACTGAAGTAATAGGAGACGAGATGAGACTGACTGAAAAGAGTGTAACTTTACTGAAGAGAGTAAGAGTCATACTTGATAACATGGCGGTCTACTTTCTATCCATTAATAACTAACACAACATAGCATACAAGAACCTTACCAGCCCTGATAAGCCATAATGTACCAACCAGCACACAATCTATATACCCCTACCTAGGTCATACCATCCACCTAGTAACTATGAGCATCCAGTCGACCCCCTGGGTATGCAACTTCGGCTCGCTGGGCCCCTGACTATAGCTGTATCTGAGTCCGGAGAACTCCTGAAATCTAAAATCTGAAATCTAAAATCTAAAATCTAAAATCTGTAATCTTAAAACTGTAATCTGCACCCCGGGTGCAGGCGCTCGACAGGGCCTGTGGTATAGTGCTGATCAGCCTGCTACGGGGAATCTGCATCCCATCTTCGTCCGCTGGCGGACGACATGCCACTCCGTAGAGTGACGTATCCTCACCCTCTGCCAGGCGAGTCGACACAGCTGTTAACCCTGGGCGGTCAAGGAAGCTCTAGGGTGCCCAACACAGAACAATCATGTCTTCACAAATAGCAATAACTGCATGTAATATATATATACAGAATCTAATAATAATATTTATATTCTGGTATTCTGTTTTGAATCTCATATTGAAATACTTAATCTGATACTGAAAATGCTGAATCTGATACTGAAATATACTGAATCTGATACTGAGATATATTGAGTCTGAAATAATATTTCAGGAATATTCTGCTGGGAATTATACTGTTTTGCTGAGTTTCATGCTGAACACTGTATAATAATTCTAACATGCTTACTAAACTCATACTGAATATAATATACGGCTTCTGAAACATTCTACTGGAATTTGTACTATTTTTCTATACTAGAACTACTAGCATGTCGAAAGAAACTGGCTTTACATACCTCAACTGCCGACTTTCTGATTAACTGGCGTAGCTCGGCTAGTATGCATCTATTTCTCCCAACTGTATTCATATTCACGAAAGAATAGAATTAATTCTACTATTATTTTGGAAAGAAACCATACTTATGGATATACCTACTGCCTATTCTTCGAGTTATCGGAGAACGGCCGAAAATTCATAATTTCTTGAAAGTCTAGAAGGGAGAAATACTCACTTTAATGCTGGGAGTATATTAACACTAGTTTGGAGCAATTCCACTTACCTTGGCTTGGTGAGATGATGATTCGTCGGTTGAATTTCACGAATCTAACTCCGTAGGAATGCTCCCTGTAGCTTTATACTTCGCTACCCGAAGTTAATTTGAGTTTGGACTACGTTTGATAGCGTAAATGGAAGGAAATTTATGTTGAACCTTCGTCCCTCCCCTGTTTCTGTTCGTTCTCTGGAAATGAAGAATGAAAATGACCAAAAAAAACCGAAGTGGGGCTTTATATACTTTGACCTGAACCCCCTTTAAGTCGCATTTTTCTAATGCGATTTATAAGTCTCATTTGTCAAATGCGGTTTATAAGTCGCATTTGCCTTGCGACGCTCCGATTTGGCGCTTGTCCGATCTCTTCCCGGGCCCTTTTCTCGCACATATGGCATTCTAAAACTCTTAACCAAAATGTGAATAGGCCAACTAAGTGTCAAGAACTTACGGGGTGTAACATCTTTCCCCCCTCAAGAACATTCGTCCTCGAATGTTAACTTTTGTTTACTAAAATTTTAACTTGTTCTACTTATTTTGGAAAAATTTCAGCAGAGTTTCCCTTGTAATATGGACTATTTCAAAAATCCTGAAACACAGAAAGTCCAATACAGGTACTCCATATAATAATATAGCATTCATTTCATAATAAACTGAAGTCAACATCTCACTTATACACATGAATATAAAGCAACTCATAAAACAACAATATCAACATACCTATGGCTGACTAAGTCTGAAATAACTGAGGGTATCTGGCTTTCATATCTTCTTCTACTTCCCAAGTCATTTCCTCTTGGTTCCTTTTACGCCATAACACTTTGACAGAAGCAACATCTTTAGTTCTTAATCTGTGGATCTGCCGGTCTAGTATGGCTACTGGAACTTCTTCATAAGCCGACTTCTCTGTAACCTGAACATCTTGGACTGGGACAATGCTGGAGGGATCTCCTATGCACTTTCTCAGCATTGATACATGGAAAACTAGGTGGACAGATTCTAACTCTGGAGGTAAGTCTAACTCATATGCCACTTGGCCTATTCTTCGGCGAATTTGATAAGGCCCAACAAACCTTGGGCTGAGCTTGCCTTTCTTGCCAAATCTCATTATGCCCTTCATCGGTGAAACTTTCAGAAACACCCAATCACCCACATTAAATTCCAAGTTTCTACGCCGCATGTCAGCATATGATTTCTTGCGACTCTGAGCAGTCAGTAAAGGTTCTCTGATAAGCTTTACTTTTTCCTCTGATTGATGAATGATATCTGGCCCAATCAATGTTGATTCTCCTATCTCAAACCAACCAACTGGAGATCTGCACTTTTGCCCATATAATGCCTCATAAGTCGCCATTTGAATAGCTGAATGGTAACCGTTATTTTAGGAGAACTCAATGAGTGGTAAATGTTCATCCCAGTTACCTCCGAAATCCAACACACATGCTCGCAACGTACCCTCGAGCGTTTGAATAGTGCGTTCTGCCTGCCCATCTGTCTGAGGATGAAAAGATGTGGTCAGGTTAACCTGCATCCCCAAGCCTCTCTGAAATTATTGCCAGAATTTAGCTGTAAACTGCGCCCCTCTGTTGGAGATAATGGACACTGGAACACCATGCAACCTGACTATTTCTCTGATATACAGCTCAGCATAATCCTCAATGGGAAAGGTAGCCCTTACTGGCAGAAAATGAGCTGATTTTTTCAGTCTGTCAACAATCACCCAGATCGAATCATATCTACGCCTGGTGCGGGGTAATCCTGCTACAAAATCCATATTTATTGCTTCCCATTTACATAGAGGCACAGCTATATCCTGAGTCAGTCCGCCTGGTTTCTGATGTTCTGCTTTTACCTGTTGGCAATTGGGAAACTGAGCTACGAATTCTGCTATCCCCTTCTTCATTCTTGGCCACCAGTAGATTTCTTTTATATCGTCATACATTTTCATCAAACTTCGGTGGAGAGAATAACGGGCATAATGTACCTCGCCCATAATCTGCTGGCGAAGCCCTGCAACGTCTGGAACAGAAAGGCGATCTTTATATCGCAATATCCCATCCTCGGTTATCTGAAAATCTGTCACCTCTACTTGCTGAAATCTGTTTCTAAGCTGAACCAGGCTAGGATCTTCACACTACCATTCCTTTACTTCCACGACTAAAGACGACACTGCGGTGTTCTAGATTATCGCTCTGTTGTCCTCTGTTTCTGCTACACGAATGGCTAAACTAGCTAACTAATGCAATTCCTAGGCTAATTCCCGCTGCACAGGTTGTAAGTATGCCAAAATCCCCATAGACTTACGGATAAGGGCGTCTGCCACCACATTGGCCCTTCCTGGGTGATACAGAATATTCACATCATAGTCTTCAACAGCTCTAACCAGTGACGCTGCCGCAAGTTCAGTTCTTTCTAGGTGAAGATATACTGTAGGCTCTTATGATCAGTGAAAATATCCACGTGGACACCATACAAGTAATGTCTCCATATCTTCAAGGTGTGAATCACTGCGGCCAATTCCAGGTCATGGGTAGGATAGTTCTTTTCATGTTTCCTCAGCTATCTAGAAGCATAAGCAATTACTTTACCATGCTGCATCAACACACATCCTAATCCAACACACATCCTAATCACAATAAACTGCATAACCTTCTGTACCTTCTGGCAATGCTAACACTGGAGATGATGTTAGCCTGTCTTTCAATTCCTGGAAGCTCTGCTCACATGCCTCAGTCCACTGAAATTTCACTGCCTTCTGCGTCAGTTTAGTCAGAGGTGTTGCTAAGGTGGAAAATCCTTCCATAAACCTCCTATAGTACCCTGCTAACCCCAGGAAACTGCATACGTCGGGCAGAGTGGTAGGTCTGGGCCATGCTTTTACTGCTTCTATTTTCTGGGTATCTACCTGTATACCAGCATCCAACACGATATGACTCAAAAAGGCTACTGAATTCAGCGAGAATTCACATTTCGAGAACTTTGCATATAGTTGACGGTCCCTGAGAATCTGGAGCACTGTCCACAAATGATCTTGGTGGTTTGCCTTTGAGCGAGAATACACTAGAATATCATCAATAAACACTATCACGAACAAGTCCAGGTATGGTCTGAAAATACTGTTCATCGGGTCCATAAACACGGTTGGAGCATTCGTAAGCCCAAAGGACATGACTAAGAATTCAAAATGGTCATATCTGGTCCTAAAGGCAGTCTTTGGAATGTCCCTTTCACGAACCTGAACCTGATGATATTCGGACCTTAAGTCAATTTTGTAGAAATATCTAGCTCCCTGTAACTGATCAAACAGATTATCTATCCTGGGAAGCGGATACTTATTCTTGACAGTAACTTTATTCAGTTGTCGATAGCCTATACACATGCAGAGGGAACCATCCTTCTTTCTTACAAATAGAACTGGCGCACCCCAAGGTGAAGTACTCGGCCTGATAAAGCCCTTATCTAACAAATCTTTCAACTGCTCCTTTAGTTCTCTGAGTTCAGCAGGAACCATGCAATAAGGGGGAATTGATATGGGCTGAGTGCCTGGTAATAAATCAATTGCAAAGTCTATTTCCCTTTTTGGGGGAATACCAGGTAGCTCATCTAGGAATACATTGGGGAATTCATTAACCACTGGAATAGACTGGAGAGTCGGAGGCTCTACTCGAACATCCTGAACTCTGACAATGTGGTAAATGCACCCCTTGGCTATCAACTTTCTCGTCCGAAGATAGAAAATAAACCTACCTTTTGGCGTAGCTGTACTGCCCTTCCATTCTCGTACTGCCTCCCCTGGAAAGTGGAATCAGACCGTCTTGGTCCAGCATTCTACATTGGCATAGCATGGATCTAACCAATCCATACCCATAATGGCGTCAAAATCAACCATTTCTAACTCTACCAAATCTTTTGTGGTCTGACGGTTAGCAACCTCTACTATACACCCTCGATAAACCCTTCTGCCTATAATAGAGTCACCGGCCGGTGTAGATACTGAAAAGGGTTGCCGAAGTACTAAACTTTCCAGCCACTAATGAGGTAACATAGGACAAGGTAGATCCCGAATTGATTAATACATAAGCAGGGTGAGAGCAAATAGTCAGCATACCTGTCACAACATCTGGAGACACCTTTGAATCCTGTCTCCCTGGTAATGCATAGGTACGGCTTGGGCCCGCACCTGAACTAGAGGCCCCTGATCTGCCTCGGCCTCTGCCTACTGAAACCAAGGGCCTGCGCCCTGCCGAGGCTGCTGGAGCTTGCAACCCTACTGATGCCCTGTCCGGTCTATCCCGGTTACCCTGACCCATGGCTGGACAATCTCTCATCACATGACCCTCCTGTCCGCATATATAACACCCTGTGGAGCCATATCTTCAAGCTCCAGAGTGGCGTCGGCTGCAAATAGGGCAAAGTGGTAGTGTATACCTGCTCTGTTCTGCCCTCCTCTGCTAGGGTGAATCTACTGTTCGAGAACTTCCGCCGGACTCTAACTGTCCTCAGCGACTGAATCTACCCCTCTGCTGCTGTGATGGAGGAGGGGATCTAGGTGGCCTATCTAACAACCGTGGCCTAGGCCCTCTACGAATCTCCCCCCTGTGACTCATCTGACCTATCCCTGCAGCGCTATTCCTGACTTGTTCATCTGCTATCTTGTTGTCGCTGTCTGAGGCCCTCAATAGTCTAAGCAAAAGCCTGTACTCGAGTAATATCCATATCTTCCCGCAAGGTAGCTGTCATACAAGCCTCAATATACTCTGGGCTCAGCCCCATAATAAACCGGTGGACTCTGGATGGCATGGTTTCTACAAAGTCTAGAGCATATCGGGCCAAAGAATTGAACTGCAGGGCGTATTCTCAAACACCCATCGCCCCCTGCTCCAGGTGTAAAAACTGGTCCATCCGGGCCTATCGGATCTCTCGTGGTAGATAACGGTCCAGGAAGGCCTCTGAAAAGATGGACCAGGTTGGAGGGGCAACATTTCTCCCTTGAGACCTTTCCTAACTCTCATACCACAACACAGTAATATCCCTCAGTCGGAATACCGCCAATTTGACCGGCTCCGTAGATGTAACATGCATTACCGGGAAAATCCTCTACATCTGATCCAGGAAGTCCTGGGGGTCCTCTGTTCGATATATCCCGGTAAACTGTGGGGGACCTAGTGCCAGGAATTCTCGGACCCTCAAAATACCAGGCCCACCTGATGATTCTGCCTTGTAGGTGGCATTGACTGGCGCTGAGTAGCCATCATTTGCGCTAACATAACTACTGCACTCCAGACCTCCTGGTCAAATGGTGTAGGTATAGGAACTGTCGGAGGTTTTGTTGTCCCGAGTGGCTCCTGATGGGGTGGACACTACTGAGAAGGTCGGGATGATGCCTCTGTATCGCCCTCAGATCGGGCTGATTCTAAATGAGGCTGAGGCATCCTGCTGGTGCCCTCTCCTGCTGCTATGTCCAATGTTCTGTCTGTGATAGGATGTCGCTGATCTGACATTTTATCTGTAAACAAAGAGTATAATAAGCTTTAGGGACTCAACCCTGTACTGTACTACTCTATGGAACGACTGAATATGAAGAAAGAGTAACCACCCTATCATGCCTTGCAGCCTCCTGCCTATGGTATGTGGTGCACAACACATCCATAGACAAGACTCTACTTAGCACGGCTTGCAGACTCCCTGGGATACGACCTGCTCTGATACCAAGTTTGTCACGCCCCACCTTGGGAGGCATGACTGGCACCTGGTGCCCTACTAGGACTTGGACTGCTGGACTATTGAGCCTAAGCACTTCTGGTGCCAAGCTGGCTCTAATTCTGGATTTATGAAAATAAAGGGCTACATAACGGCTGTAAATACAGCCTCCGGCCGACTAGGTCTATAGCCGCCTGTAGGAATATAACAGCTAACAAGAACAACTGAGCATAAGGGAACCTATGCGGGCCGACAAGGCCACCATGCTGACTAGTTATCACTGAAAAGTATAATCAAGTGGTGAACTGATTTGTGACCGACAAGGTCACAAACTGACAACTGAACAAGGCCCCACACAGCCATCACATGGAAACTAAAACATACATACGGCCCCACACGGCCGGTACAACTAACCACAGGGAATACACAATCCGCAAGCCTCTAAGAATAATAAGATGGTCGGGACAGGGCCCCGGTCCACCCATACTGTATAAACAAAAAGGGAAGTAAACCTTTAGATGTCACGCTCCGGATGACAGGAGTTGAAGACCCTGTACGCTGGCTAGAACTACGAGGGATCTGCTCCTCGTCTATGAGTACCTGCAGGCAAGTAATGCAGCACCCCAAAACGGGCGTCAGTACCACTGGTACTGAGTATGCAAGCAATAACTGAAAATAACTGAAAGCAAACAATAATACTGATAGATACTAAAGTAATAGGAGATGGGCTGAGACTGACTGAAAAGAGCGTAACTTTACTAAAGAGAGTAAGAGTCATACCTGATAACATGGAGGTCTACTTTCTATCTATTAATAACTAACACAACATAGCATACAAGAACCCTATCAACCCCCATAAGCCGTGAGGTACCAACCAGCACACAATCTATATACCCCTACCCAGGTCATACCATCCACCTAGTAACTATGAGCATCCAGCCGGGCCCCTAGGTATGCAACTTGGGCTCGTTGGGCCCCTGACTATAGTTGTATCTGAGTTTGGAGGACTCCTGAAATCTGAAATCTAAAATCTGAAATCTGTAATCTGAAAACTGTAATCTGCACCCCGGGCGCAAGCGCTCGACAGGGGGTGTGGTATAGTGCTGATCAGCCTGCTATGGGGAATCTATATCCCATCTTCGTCTGCTGGCGGACGGCATGCCACTCCGTTGAGTGACGTATCCTCACCCTCTGGAGGGCGAGTCAACACAACTATTAACCCTGGGGCGGTCAAGGAAGCTCTAAGGGTGGCCAACACAAAACAATCATGTCTCCACAGATAGCAATAACCGCATGATATATATATATACTAAATCTGATAATAATATTTATATTCTGGTATTCTTTTCTAAATCTCATACTGAAATATACTTAAACTGATACTGAAATATGCTGAATCCGATACTGAAATATACTGAATCTGATACTGAGATATATTGAGTCTGAAATAATATTTCAGGAATATTCTGCTGGGAATTATACTGTTTTACTGAGTTTCATGCTGAACACTGTATAATAATTCTAACATGCTTACTAAACTCATACTGAATATAATATACTGTTTATGAAACATTCTACTAGAATTTGTACTATTTTCCTATACTGGAACTACTAGCTTGCCGAAAGAAACTGCTTTACGTATCTCGACTGTCGACTTTCTGATTAACTGGCGTAGCTCGACTAGTATTCATCTATTTCTCCCAACTGTATACATATTCATGAAAGAATAGAATTAATTCTACTATTATTTTGGAAAGAAACCATACTTATGGATATACCTACTGCCTATTCTTCGACTTATTGAAGAACGGCTGAAAACTCGTAATTTCTCGGAAGTCTAGAAGGGAGAAATACTCACTTTAATTCTTGGAGTATATTAACACTATTTCAGAGCAATTCCACTTACCTTGGCTTGGTGAGACAACGATTTGTCGGCCGAATTTCACGAAACTAACTCCTTAGGAATGCTCCATGCAACTTTATACTTCTCTACCCGAAGTTAATTTGAGTTTGGACTACGTTTGACGGCGTAAACGGAAGGAAATTTATGTTGAACCTTCGTCCCTACACTATTTCTGTTCGTTCTCTAGAAATGAAGAATGAAAATGACCAAAAAAATCAAAGTGGGGCTTTATATACTTGGACCTAAACCCCCTTTAAGTCGCATTTGTCGAATGCGATTTATAAGTCGCATTTGTCGAATGCGATTTATAAGTCGCATTTGCCTTGCGACGCTCCGACTTGGTGCTTGTTCGGTCTTGACCCGGGCCCTTTTCTCGCACGTATGGCATTCTAAACTTCTTAACCAATATGTGAATAGGCCAACTAAGTGTCAAAAACTTACGGGGTGTAACATTTGCCCTTATTTTCTCTACTTTGGTTTGTTAGATTGTCAAATTAAGATCACTGTAGGACTTGATATGGCTTGTAATGTAGGCTTTGGGCTAGACATGATAAAGATGAAAGATTTTATGAGTGATTATCCTTCCCTTGTCACTACATCCATTGGCTACACCATTTTCTTATTTCACCCTTCATTCTTTTTGTCTTCTTTTCTTCCTTTTTTCCCATTTTAAGAATATTTGCATGGGTGAGGTGATTTTTCACATTTTTCAACAATTTCAAGCTCTTTTGAATTTTTTATTATTTTCATGTTCTCTAATTTTCAGCTTTTTAATTTTTCACCTCACCACACCTTATTTTTCACCATTTTTTCTCTTCTCTTTCTTTTCTTTCATTTTCTCCCACTCCCACAATTTATGCACCCCTAATCTAGCCACCCTCAACTTAAGCATTTTTCTTATGTTGAGGTTCACAATATCCAAGGAAGGACCAGGGCCAAACAGGTTTATTATAAATAAATGGGTAAGGTTAACAGGTAAATCAAAGAAATATGGTCTATTAAGGCTCAAACTTGGGATCAAGGGATTTATGAAACTTTGGTAAGGAAATATAGGCTAAAAGTGAGCTAAAACAAAAATGGCCTATGATCATCTCCTAACAAACCATCCTTAACCTATGCAGAGAGCAACCAGGCAAGTTTTAGATCTTTAACAACATACCGCAATAAATACTAAGACCTCACTCACACATGGTACATGAACTATTTTTACTTTACCTGTCTAGTTCATACATGGGTTAACAAGACTAGCACTATTAATAACTAAATGACATAAAACGATCCACAGAAATCGTGCATTATTGTCACGAATACATAGCAAAAATTTAAGCAGGGTCATTTTTTTAAAAAAAAAACAACAAAACTAGTGCATATCCATTGGCTGACTATTCCTAAGTTACTCTCTAATCAAACAAAAAATCACGACTAAAAAAATAAAAATCCTAACACATGTCGGTTTTACTAGATCGCATGCCTGAGGGGAAAGAAACACGGCAAGAAAAACCCTCACACGAACAAAATATTCCCAAAAATATAAGTACCCCCCCCCTTTTTAAGAAAAATGAGCTTCGTCCCCGAAGCATAAAATATAAGCATGTAGGGAGAAGGACATCCTGTGGCTACTTAGACTTCACCTTTATCATCTTGTGAAGGTGGTACCTCTGCGGTAGTAGTGGCGCTAGCGGTGGCCAACGCACTTAATGGTGTAACAACGGGGGGGAGTGGTCCCCCCCAGTGGATGTAGCTGCTTGAACGGCCTCTATGTTAACTGGGGCTGAATGTGGCTCACCCGAAGGGTAATGGCCACTAGCAAGCTCGGGCTGAGTTGTGGTGGAGCTTCCCGCTCCTCTAACACTCTCATGCAGCTCAGTCACATGCTCATCATGAGCCCGCATACCCTTCGCTCTAGCTTGCCTGCGCTCTTTCTTCTCCTTCATTCTCTTTTTTCTCAAACTCTCCTCACCAGCATCTTGAACAACTCTCTTCTTTCCTTTATCACCAGCTGCAGTTAGCCCCCAGTATGCTGCCAAATCAATATCCTCATCAAGCTCTGTATCTAGGTTCGAAAGAGTGGGGTTTTCTATAATAGTTGGTTTCCGTAAAGACAACTCAACCACTTGACTCCGAAGAGCCCCCATCTCTGCACGGAGCCTGCCAGTGTCTGATTGCTCTGCCATCCTCATATTAAATCTCTTCTCAAACTATCCAGGTGGTAATGAAGGGCCTGAGCTTCTGCATCTATCTCGGATTTTACCCATGGCTTTACATTCTCCATCATTGCCTAAATTTGGTGCCCGACCATGGTCAATCTCTTGGATAGCTTCTAGAGGACGTCCTGCGGTACCAAGATGTACCCTGATGGAGTCTGAGTGTGTACTGATCTTGGGCAAATTTATATGCCCAAGTGATACTCAAATGTGTCATTTTAGCCTTGTTTATCTATCAATGATTATACATTCTCATGTGATTGGTAATAAAATGTAAATTTATACTAACCAACATGATTAGCATTGTTTTGTAGGTAAAATGTGATTTTGGGAAGCTAAAATGCATGTTGGAATAGATCGGGGTTGGACTCGGATGTGAGCAAAGGACAAGGCATTGGAAGGCACAAAATAAAGAGGCTTCGCGATGGAGCCGTGTCACGCTACCATCGCGGAGGCCTTCTGCCTGGATAGGGAATTTTCGCCCAATTTCCAGAGAGGGTTCGCGTTGGGTCCGTGGCACGGTGTCCTGGCTCCGCGTTGCACGCTGTGCCACGTTGAGCCTGATTACCTGGACCCCCAACTTCCAGTGAGGGTCCGCGTCGGTGGCGTGTCACGGAGGCATTGCTCCGCGATGCACTTCACGTTGCTTGTTATCCCGGAAAAAATTTCCACTAGTATAAATAGAACACTTAGGTTCATTTTTCAAGATTCTGACTTGGTGGAGCAAGAACGTGGGTTACAGGCAGTTGAGGGGATGAAATTATCAGGGTTTTTCTCTCTTTCCTTCTCCTTGAATTCAATTGCTTGTATGTTTAACACTCATTTAACGATGTTTAATCCACAAATGAGTGGCTAATTCCTCTTCTTGCTGAGGTTAAGAACACTTGTAATGAAATGTGATTATTGATTCTTTGGTTTGTCATCTTTTCTTCCATGGTTGTTCTATTGATTCTTGTTCTTACTGCATTAATGTGTGGCCTACGTTAATGTATATCTACAAAGTCTGGTTTCACTCGAGAGAGCAACAAATTGGAAAGTTGTGAATTAATAGGATATGATCCTTTCTTAGTTTGGGAAAATTGAGAATTGATTTACTTTCAGGATAGAAATATACCTGAAAGTCGTATTAGTCAATTTAGGAATCAGTTTTCTATGGCTAGAACATGAATTGCATCTAATCACAGAAATGTAGGTGGATGGTTCATGATTCTTAAGTGGGGTTAAATACGAGAGTTTTAATCCCTTGGCAATAATTCTTGACTAGCAACCGGAGGAAAGGTTAACCAAATTATATCGATAATTAATTTCTTTACATGTTCAATTAACCTCAGTATGCTCACATTCATAGTTCAGACTCACATTAGATACTTGTTTTAGACTTACCATAAAATTTAGAATCAAAAAATATCAACTCTTGGTTACATTGTTGTCTTCATTGTTAAACTGAAAAATATAGTAAACACTTGATTAATTGTTACCTTATACCAGTCCCTGTGGGATCGATACTTGGCTTACTTGAGCCACTTACTACTTGTTCGACCACGTGCACTTGCGTGTAGTTATATATCCATATAACAAACAGACCGAACATGTACACTGGGCAGCGGTGTAGCTGAGGTGTTGGGAGATGACTCTGAATAACCAGCATCTGTAGTCGGTGTCTCACTCTGCTCCTGAGTACTGGGGACATTCACCTGTATGGCCCCTACTGGCTGAGCTGTCCTGAGTACTGGGGACATTCACCTGTATGTCCCCTACTGGCTGAGCTGCTAGGATAGCTGTAGGCATCCTGTATCTACTTAACAGGTTCATATCATCCCTGATAAGGCCTATGTTTGCAATTCTTTGGCCTCCAATCAATATCTCATCACCCCGCTGAACTCTCGCCTCCCTGCACAAACCATATAAAAGGCTTTGTAATGGGATAGTAGTGCTTACTTCCACTTCCCGATCTCGTATCTCTATAGCTATGATCCTCGGGATGTTAAGAGGGTAGAGAGACATGAGGCATACCACCAAAGTCGCTCTGTCAGCACTCAGCGTGTTGTCATTGACTGTGGGTGCTAATCGATGCCTCACCAGTGTCCAACAAGCCTTTTCTATGAAGTTCAGTGAATTCTTTGTCACCTTCTTTCCACCTGTAACCCACTTAGCCTCGTCCTTGTTCTCAGCGATTACCTCTGCTAGGCATTGCAGCTGCCTCTATCGCTCATCTCTGCTCAGACTTTTGATTTGCTTCATTGCCTCCACCCTGTAATCATACTCTGGTGTTATCATTGTTAGTCTAAACTGAGGTCCATATAACATCCGTGCAATAGTCCAATCAGATACATCTATTACTCGCCCTCGGACTAGAACACTCTCCAAACAAGGTTGCTCCTTTATCTTTTGCCCCTCCTTTGCTTTCTCCTCCATTGTGGACAGATAGTTGGTGTAGAATTCCCTGAAGATCTCTTCTATGTATTGTGTAGGGTTCTTTGCCATCCATTCTAACCAATAGAAGCTAAAACTACACTTTATATGCTCCACTTCGTTCAAGGAATTAGTGAGGATCCGCGGTTCTTCTTGGATGCTTCTTTTTGGTTTGTTCTTGGCGGTGAGAGCGATGCCTTGTTCATATATTTCTTTAGCACCCGGTACTCTCCATCACGTTGTTCTATTTTCTCTGGTAGGGGTCTCCTCCTCCACTCCTTCATCACTGCTTTTTGCATTATTCTGGGTCCCTTCTGCCCTTTCTTCAGTGTTGGAGTCGGTCTCCAGCCTTTGTTGTTCCTCTCTAGCTCCATCTTCAGACTGGGGAGCTTGAGCGGATGTGGCAGTGGTTGCTTCGGCTTGGGCCTTTGCTCTTGCCCTAGTGGTTCTGGTCCCATCAGTGTCTGAGGTGTCTACTTGAAAATCCTCAAGTGAACCACCAGGTGAATCTCTAACCTTATCATACTCTGAGTTAGTTGTTTCATCAATCAATGCCCCACGGGCTTGTGTTTTGTCTGCCCTACGTTTATATGTCCTTGTACTTGGTGAGAAAGAGGTTAGCATTTCATTTTTGAAAGAGAAAAATCAAATAAGGGAGGTTGATAATATCATCACGGGTCCTTACTACTAGTCGTACCACGAAGGTACGACTCGTGAGAAGTCCTGATGATGCCCCACGACTCGCAAGTGTGACTCATACCATGAAGATACGGTCCATACCTTGAGTCGTCTGATGAAATCCCATTTTGAATAAATCTTTGTTTTTCACCACGACTCATGGTATGACCCGTAGGTCGATTCCACAAGTCGTAGGGTGGGCTTCCCAGATCAATTTTTAAAGATAAGTGGTACGAGCACTTAGTACGACTCGTAGTGTCAACCTACGACCCGTACTGTGCTGCGTACCCTTTTTCAGACCATATTTACAATTCTTTTGCTCAGTGTGTAAGTGTTTGTTTTGCTTATTTTTGGGTACTCAGATTTCCCCCAGGTATAGCATATGGTAAACTCCATTTTTACACTACTCAATCATCGCCTATCCATAACTCCCTTTAGGTGTTCCGGGGCTAAAGTTCAGTAAGTTGCAAGTGGGTATCCAGTCGAGTTGGTTTTTTCCAATATACCCATTGATTTTCAAGCATACCTAGTGATTCTTATGGGTTTTGATTCCCTTAAGTTCACTTTCAAACATTTAGAGCTTGCAATGTAAATAACATACTTGATTGTCGATTCATAGACTGGAAATCAACTTCTAGGGCTTTGCACACTTAGTTGAAGCAAGAATTGTTTTGCTTACTTTCTTGATGAGGAGAAGTTATGGGTGTTGGGAAGAGGTTGCTCAAATCGTGGGTTGTGGGTTTGTGAGGTGTTCGCATGGGAGAAGGGTGGATTTTGAAGTTTAAGTAGTTAAGGGCAGATTTAAAAATCTAGGCCGAATCGGGTAATCTTGACGCGTCACGACTCGTGCACATGAGTCGTAGGAGCAACCTACGACTCGTCCCCTAACCCATAGTGATTTTAACAAACGAAAACTTACCTGGTCACCTATGAGTGCATCCTACGACTCGTACCATTGAGGTACAAATCATAGGATGAGTCGTAGGTCAGACTTTTCTTCGAATTTTCTCTGCTTTTCGTCACCACTACTGCCACGACTTGTAGAACCTCACCACGAGTCGTACTGAGATCTTGTAGCAGCAGATTTTTCAGCCACCTATTTTTGTTTCCCTGCACACTGAGCACAAATTATTTTGCCAACTTGGGTTGCCTCCTAAGAAGCGTTTGATTTAACGTTGCGGCACGACGTAGGTTGGTCTGGTTACTTAGGTTTCACCAAACCACCACTTAGGTTGCCTCCCAATAAGTGTTTGATTTAATGTCACAGCACGACTCAAGTCTCTTGACTACTCAGAATTCGTTAAGTGACTCATACTCATCCTCAAGTGCTGAGATCACACTAAATTCCTTTGGTTGCTTCATGGTCCGACAGATGTTGAAAGTGACCTCTTCTTTGTTTAGCCTGAACATCAATAAGCCAGCTTCCATATCCACTAGATCTCTCCCAGTAGCGAGGCATGGTCGCCGCAGAATGATGGGGACCTCATAATCGACCTTGCAATCCAAGATCACGAAGTCTGCTGGGAATATGAACTTATCAAACTAGGATGCCCACTGGTCTCTTTACAGTTCTGTCGGCCATTAGTAGCCATATGTTGGTTGGTGTGGGGGCTCCCAATCCTAGCTTCATGAAGACCTCCAAGGGCATTAGATTAATGCTGGCTCCCAGATCACAGAGTGCCCTTGCGAACTCGACATTACCAATGGTGCAAGGTATCGTGAAGGCACCTGGGTCTTTCTTTTTCTGAGCTAATACCCTTGTTGCTATGGCACTACAGTGATGGACATTGTCAATCAGCTCATATCTTGTAGATCTTTTCTTCGTCACCAGGTCCTTCATGAATTTTGCATATCCTGGCATCTGCTCTAGTGCTTCGACCAACGGTATATTCACAGAAAGTTGTTTAAGCATTGAAAAAAAAAATTGGAACTTACCATTGTCCGCCTTTTTCTTCATCCTTTGTGGGAATGGTGGTGGTGGTCATGGGATAGCTTTGTACTAGAGTTGCCCCTTGGTCTGTGTCGCATTCCTTCTCATCCCTGGGGGCCTCTTGCAACTCATCATGTTCTGTCTCATCAACAATCTCTTCTTCCTCAATCACGCTCTCTTTCCTCCTTTCAACTTCAACAGGGAACGGGGGGTCAACTGTGGTTTCATCACTCCTAGTCATCACTGCCATGCAATGAGCATCATTCTTTGGATTCTAGAAAGTGTTGCTAGGAAGTGTACCCCTTTGCCTAGGATGCACTAATGCCAATAGTTGCCTAAGTTGGTGTTCTATCTGCTTGATGACGGTGGAATGATATTCCACTTTCTGACCCATGCTAGATAAGTCACTTAGAATTTATTTTAATTGATCATCCGTGGACCTCACCTTTTTCAAAATTTCGGCCATCATACTCTCCAACTTTGATTGTCCATCCTCCCCTTCTCGTGTGTTGGGTGGCACATAGACTCCAGCCCGGTCATTGCGATATCCGTCATTTCTTCTCCATTCTCCCTCTCGCTCACGACCACGGCTCCTATCTCTGAACCCGTTCCTATTGTAGTTGTTTCTGTATTGGTTCTGACCTTGATTTATAGAACCTTGGCACCAATTGTCTTGTCCAGACGCTTGGGCGTTGGTTCAGAAACCCGCCACATGGCTATCTAGGAAGTTTGCCTCTTCCTCAGAATCAGAGTGATCTGCTCCTTGCTCCCTTCCTTGAGTTCCCACTGCATTTACCTTTTTGGCTCCTGCTCCCATGATATGCTTTTTCAGCAAATCCAATGATGTGCACATATGAGCCAACTCCTGATCGCGTTCTTCCTCCTTCCTTCACTGGTCTGCAATCAAACCAACAACATATGTACCTGCCACTGCATCAGCCTCCCTCGTATGTCAGACCCTATTTGTCTTAGTCACCCTGTCAAGAATAGGGGTTGCTTCCTCCCAGGTGTGACTCATCAATACCTCTCTAGCCATCGTGTCTACTACAGCCTTGGTGCTATTATTAAGAGACCTGTAAAAAATTCCAACAAACTTTCATTTGGGATTTTATGGTTCGGGCACTTAGTCAACTTCGTTTTGAACCTCAACCAGGTTTCATGAAGTGCCTCAGTATTAATTTGCCAGAAATTGTAAATCTCATCTTTTAACTGTAACATCCTTGATAGGGGAAAGAATATCTCCAAGAAGGCTTGTTTAAGCTCCCTCCAATTAGTTATGGAGTCGTTGGGAAACTTCAATAACTACAAAGTAGCTTCCCCTGATAGAGAGAAAGGGAAGAGTCGGAGTCGTATGGCATCCTCACTTACTCCGGGAAACCTGTATGCCTTGCATATTCCTACGAAGTTCATTAAGTGCAGCTTGGCATCATCCGTTGTGTGGCCACTGAACACCCCCTTCATGTTTAACAATTAAATCATGGTGCTTGTAATATCAAATTTGGCCCCAGTAGGCAGTGGTGGTGGCACAATTTCTCCAGTTGACCCAACTTCATCAATATCTGGGTCCTCATCATCAAAGAACTGGGGGGAAAATCTATGAGCTCGATTGCCCCTCCCATGTCGACCAGCATTTACCACCTCATGTCTGTCATCACCAGCCTGCTAAAGTGTAGCAAGCCGAGCTACCTCGGCTTGCCTGGCTTCTTCAGCTAAGCGGGCTTCTCTTTGCTCAGGGTTTTCCATTCTATGCAGTGCTCCTTCGATTTCAAGATTTAGTGGAACAAAAGGGTCTCCTCTACTTTGAGTGCTTGGCATTCAATGGAGGACAACCTGTGGGTATCAGAAAAAATAAAAATAAATGTAATTAAGGAAATAACTACCAAAAAGTCAACTACAAGAAAATAACCTAGTCTTAGTCGTATTCCCCGGCAATGGCGCCACTCTTTGATAATGCTCAAACCACACTTCCAACTGAAGTATGAAGTGGACATTGTCAATAAAGAACCCAACTTAGAGGTTGGGGTCAAACCCACAAGGAATATGGAAGATCTAGATTACATCCGGTAGATGAACTCATATGGTAATTACTTCACAATGGGGGGGATTCTACTAAAAATCAACACTAGAAATTAACAGAAGTCAAGAGTATATTTGCAAATCAATAATTAAAGGATAACTAGGGTTTGTGTTCCCTATGGGTTCATAACAGCTTTGGGTATACACTTGTGATCTTTACCAATACTTACTTGCAGAACTGATAACTTAGGTTCATTCAAATGATTGACCAATCCCTATTGAATGACTATGCTCAATTATTCGACCAAGTCTCATGAGTTTTGCAAACTAACCATTATCACTAAGTTCCAGATATAACTATCCTGCAACCACAACTCAAGTTAATACAATGATCATCAAGATCAAGGCTCTGTTGTAATTCTCTTTTCCTAATCTCTACCTCTTCGACCAAAGCAAGTAAAGAATTCAGACATTTCCTAACGTTGTGCACCGCTAAGAATCATTAAAGATGAAGAGACTACAATATAAGTAATTAGTATTGGTTTTAGAATCACTTTGTGCAACCCTAACTTGTTAATCCACCATGGTTCCCACAACCCTAGCTATGGAGGTTTTAGCCTCTCATAGTTGCAAGGTTGTGAACTGTATTCATGGTTGAAGACATAAAACAATACTTACAAAGATGATTGAGAAAAATGATTCCTTCAATTAATCCATGAAATCTTGAATAACAAGTAGCAATAACAATATCAGTTCAAGAAAAGGTTGATCACAAGGTTGAACCAACTCAATTCTCTCTTTCAATGATGTAAAATTACTTACTACAATGTTTTCCTACTAAAATTTAGTCTATTCGTTGTCCTCTATGAAAAATAAAACATAAAAAAGTATTTATAGAGACGCAAGAATTCTTTTCCTAAACTAACAGGACTGCTTTCCATATTTGTCGCCAAGCTCGTCACGGGTCCTCCTATGACTCATAGGGGCTTCTCACGGACCGTGGCTTAAAGTGTTGGCTGAATTTTTGCTAAGTGTTGGGACAAGGTACGATACGTACCTACATCCTATGACTTATACATTACACCCATGGCTTGATCCTGATACTTTGAATGGCTTGATCCTGATACTTTGAACTTTGTCTGAACTTCACCATGGTCGGTATGGTACGACTCTTACCTTTAACTCACGGGTCGTAGGGTACTCTCGTACTGAGAATCAGCCTCCTATGCAATTCTTCTAGATTTCATCACGACTGGCCTACCACGACTCGTACCATCATTATATGATCCATGACAAATCTCATGGGATCAGTCTTCCAGGTTAAACTTTCAGCTTTTTATCAAGGCCCTCAGTACGACTAGTAGGTCCATCCTATGGATCGTGCTGTGAACTGCACTTTTGCCCTTTTCTTGTAACGTAGGGGAGGGATAGAATTACTACACTATCACGGCCAACTATACCAAATCCTTAATTTAAGGATATATTTAATGCTATTTATGAAATTAAATAAGAAATAGTAAAAAAATTACTTTATCTTGGACACTTTTGCTTCCTTTTGCAATATATTATTCCAACACCCACTTATACTTAAATCAAAGGAAAAGTGCCTCATATCAACATAAGTACACCTAAGTCCATTCTATTTTCTTACTTTTGAGCATCAATAGTGCTGTAAATCCATAACACATCAGTTATTAAGCGAGAAGGCTTCGCGTTTGAAACTACATATACCAATGTAGGTTATGGATCATTCTTGTTGGTTCGGGCGACTCCTTATGTGCCCCTGGTACGGGCTTTTATGGATCCTTTCTAGAAAACTATGTTATGATGTCTCATACCCCGGTAAGATATGCGATGGTTAGCTGATCAGGTTGAGATCAGACTCCATATTTACATGATGGGTTATGTCGATTAAGTTAAGAACCTCCCAAAGATGAAGTAATGAACGATGATGTATAATTTGATTCTTTTTTTCAAAATTCAACCTATTGATTTCTTATTCTTGGCTTCCTTCATTTTATGTATATACTGTTGATTTTCTTGTTTATTATTAGTTATGTTATGTTTTATTCAGCCATTGTATATATAGTACGATCCTATGTACTCACGTCCCTTTTGCCGAGGGCACTGCATTATTTTATAATACAGACTCAGGTACTCAGACTGACAATTGAGTTGCAAGCTAGAAGTCTCTCTATTCCACTAATGGTGAGCCCTACTTATTTTGGGCTTAGTTACTTCACTCAGCTTTTAGTAGTTTTTGACTATAAGGTATGATGGATTCCTTGTCTCGGTAAAATCATTTATTCCAATTGTAATAGAGGTTGCATAGATTACTTCTCACATTATGTAAACTTGGCAAGTCTCTCTATAAGTTGATTTCTTTTATTTTATTTTTTTAAAAGCTTAAGTCTAGTGATTATTCTACTTATATTAGATGTATGCTTTTGATGAATGCCATGTTATGTGGTTAGCTGGGCCAGAAATGGCATCGAGTGCCAGTCACGCCTAGGCCCTTGATCGGGGCATAAAACGGCTAGAGCAATAGTAAGTCCAAATGGAACAACCAAAAACTCATAGTGCCCATACCTAGTCCGAAAAGCTGTTTTAGGAATATCCTCAACACGAATCTTCAACTGATGATAACCTGACCTATAGTCAGATTCACCCTGAAGCTGATCGAACAGGTCATTTCTCCAGAAAAGAGGATATTCATTCCATAATATTTACCTTGTTTAACTGATGATAGTCAATGCACTTCCGCATACTAGTATCTTTTTAATAACAAACAACACCGAAGCATCCCATGGAGAGACATTCCGATGAATGAATCTTTTACTAAGGAACTCTTGAAGCTGTTCTTTCAACTCCCACAACTCAGTTAATTCCATTCAGTATGGTGGTACGGAAATAGGCCGATTCCTTGGCTCTAAGTATATGCAAAAATCAATATCACGGTCTGGTAGCCTACCAGGAAATTCCGCGGGAAATACCTCTAGGAACTCTCGAACAAACAAAACTGACTCTATGGGTGGAACCTTTGTACTATTCTCCCGAATGTGAGCTAGATAAGCCAAACACCCATACTCTACCAGTTTTTGAGGATGAATAAACGAAATGATTTTCTTAGGAATAGGGCTACAACCCCCCTTCCACTCCATTCTAGACACATCTGGCATCGCTATAGTGACTGTCTTAGCATGGCAATCCAAAATAGCATGGTAAGGAGACAACCAACTCATCTCAAGAATAACATCAAAATACACCATATCTAAGATTACCAAATCTACCTCGGTCTCATATGAATTCTACCAAACATGTATGATAGAGTCTATCAATAATCACAGAATCCCTAATGGAAGTAGAGACATAAATCAGAATTTTTCTCACAGACAAGGTTCAACCATAAAGAAAAATAAGTAGATACATACAAGAAGGCAGAACCAGGATCAGATAAAGTAGTAGCCATGCAATAACATACCAAAATGGTACATGTGATAACTACATTTGAAGCCTCTACCTCAATTCTACCGAGGAATGCATAGAAATGAGCTTGACTGCCTGTTTGTGACCTGCCCCTGCCAGGATGTGCACCACCTCTAAAAACTTTAACACCACCTCTACTAGTCTAATCAATCCCTCTACCAGCTGAGTGGCCACCCCGCCCAAGCTGAGGGTGGTCCCTACTGAAAGCACTTCTCCCCTACCTGCTGTAGATAGCACTCGAGGAGTCCGATGGGGAAAAATCTGCCACCTTTCCCAAACTTGGTACACCACCTCCGAATGTGGTCGTACCTGCCACACTCATGACAAGCCTTATTTATCACCAGCCTTGAAGCTGGAACAGAAGAAATAGAATGGGCTCCAAAATCTAACCGAGCCACATGTGTACCACTCAGAGTACCCAAAATGTGTTGAATAACCCCTAGAAGACTCTGGGCTAATACCTGCATAGCTGACTATATGGGGCGTCCATAGTACCCTTGAGGAATCAGGGCCTTGGAGAAAGAACCATTGAAATTGCCTCCCCTCCGTACCTTTTTCTCAGTGTTCTTCGCACACCCATCCTGCGTGACCCCCTTTACATTCTTTACATACTCCACTAACTCCTAAAAATTCTTATCTGATGAGACCATCTGCAAGGTTGACAAATGGAATCCCACATTCAGGCCCTTCATGAACCACCTGGTCCTTTCCTCCTCTGTGGGTAGTAATGGTAATGCATACTTGGATAGGGAGTGGAAATTAGCCTCAAATCTACAATTGAGGAGGTCTCCTAATTAATGTTGGTGAACTCATCATGCCTATGGTCTCGCAAAGTGCGAGGTACATACTTCTCCAAAAATGTGGAATAGAATTGAGTTCATGTCAGTGGTGGTGACCCTGTCAGTCTGCACTCCACATACACCCTCCACCTGAGCTTAGCATCCCCCACATATTGAAAGGTGACAAATTCTACTATGTGCTTCTCTACTACTCGCATCTTGTTGATCTTCTCATAGCAGTCAATGATGAACTCGTATGCATCCTCAGCCTCGGTTCTATGAAAGGTGAGAGGCTTCATCTTTGTGAACCTCCAGAACAAATCATGCTCCTCTCCAGTCATTACCGGTCCAGCCACTAATCTTGGGAACATGTGATGTCGCCCAAATTACACCTCACAATTGAGATATAAAGAGTATAGAACCCAACTAGAGGTTGGGGTCGATCCCATAGGGAATATGGAAAGTACTTGAGTTAATGCGAATAGCTGTTACTATCAGGTTACTTTTTTCCTAAGGGGGAAAGAAATAAACTACTAAATATGAGCAAAAACTATTAAATGCTTACGTCAAATTCGGATTGTATTCAATTAACGACTTGACTAGGATTGTGTTCCCTAAGACTTCATAACCACAAGGCTTTTACACTAGTGATCTATTTCGGCGTTTAACATGCAATATCGGTAAGTTAGGTTCACCTAAATGGTTGGTCCCCTATCTAGATGATTATCACCACGCAACTCGGTCCATATACAGGTGTATGCTTAATTAACCCTTACCCTTAATATCGGATTAGCTATCCCCGGATAAGTTCAAGCTATTAGATGAGGGCTGATAGCCGTAAATCTCTGTTGTAAATCCCTTTTTCCTATTCACTACCCCTTTGGTACGTTAAGTAATAATAAGTCAAGTCCTAACGTTTTCAACCGTCAAGAATCAATTAAAGCGAAGGGAAAAATAATACATGCATTAAACCCCGTTCAAGAATCACTAAGTGTTTCACTTATGTGTGTTAATTCATCTTGGTTCCCACGACCCTAGTTATGGGTTTAGCTACTCATGTTTGAATGATCACAATCACAAAATATTGAATAAATCATAATTGAAACTTACAAATTATCGTAGAAGAAAATAAAGTAAATTGAATAAAACTCCAAACTTGACGAATAAATTCAAATGTTTCTTTTGATCCTCAAATTCAAGAACAAAATGCAGCAAGAACAAGAATCAATAGAACAACCATGGAAGGAAAGATGAAAAACCAAACTTAACGTTGGCCACACATTAATGCAGTAAGAACAAGAATCAATAGAACAACCATGGAAGGAAAGATGAAAAACCAATTAACCAATAATTACATTTCAATACAATTGTTCTTAACCTCAGCAAGAAGAGATTTAGCCACTCATTTGTGGATTAAACATCGTTAAATGAGTGTAAATCATACAAGCAATTAAAATAAAGAAGAAGCAGATAGAGAAAAACCCTGAGATTTTCATCCCCTCAACTGCCTGTAACCCACGTTCTTACTCCACCAAGTCAGAATTATTAAAAATGAACCTAAGTGTGCTATTTATACTAGTGGGAATTTTTCTCGGAATAACAAGCAAAGTGTCACGGAGTGCATCGTGGAGCACTGCCTCCGTGACACGCCGCCGACGCGGACCCTTACTGGAATTCAAATTTCCAGGTATTAAGGCCCAACGTGGCACGACATGCAACGTGGGGCTAGGCCAACGTGCCACGGCCCCAACACGCACCTTCACTGGAATTTGGCAAAAATTCCATATCTAGGAAGAAGGCATCTGTGATGGCAGCGTGACACGGCTCCATCGTGGAGCCCCTTTAATTCATGTTGTCCTTGGCCTTTTCCTTGCTTACTTTCGAGTCCCCACTCCCGATTTCTCCCAACTTGCATTTTAGCTTCCCAAAATTATATTTCTCCTGCAAAACAACGCTAATCATGTTGGTTAGTATAAATTCATATTTTATTACAAATCACATGAGAATGTATAAACATCGATAGATAAACAAAGCAAAATGACACATTTGAGTATCACTTGGGCATATAAATTTGCCCAAGATCACTTACCCCACACTTAAATCCTTGTTCGTCCCCGAACAATAATCTTACACCTCATGCAATTGACACCCCAACCTGGCTACTTTGGTTTGACAATTCAAGCTACGTTTATACCGATTATTTAACACAGCAAATCCTCAAGAAAACATGCATAGTCTTATCAATACAATGACCTTGAACACATTAAGACCTCCTAGACTCAAGAATCGACTCTCAATATCGGCAAACTCATGCAAATCAGCTGATCAAGATATCTGACACGAATTTTAATCTCTCGTCGAGCATGTGTCCTCACAACACAAGAGAATTTTCCCCTTTTTAATCACATGAACTCAAAACATTACATGCAGGGGCATATAAACACAATTTCGCTCTCTCTCCCAAAAGAATTCACATGCATCATGTCATGAACCATAGGCTTGCCCTTAGTGTATTACTCCACTAATATAAGGAAGTGTGATGTAAGATCACGTAGGACTTAACGGGTTGTAATGTAAGCTACGGAACTAGGAAATACTGGGCTAACCAATCATAAAAACTAGCATCCTTAAGCGCTTTTCCAATACATCCCATCAACCTTATGGTCATTGTTTCTTCCTTTATCTTCCCATTCTTGAAGTCTGTCTTAATTTTTGACCCCATCTCTTTAAGCACACTTGACTCAATAACAAAGATTATTTATACATCTTCATTATATTTACTTTATAACAAGTGCACCTTCGACCTTTTCTTTCCTTTCATCACTCTGCTTTTTCTTTTCTTTTCACCATTCTCACTCCTTGACACTTTGGGAAAATTCTTTTCTTTTCTTGAGCGCTTAAGAGTTTTGGATCAAATTCACGGATAATGAAAAGAAGGGGTTAAGCTCGGTTTACACCTTTTTGACAAAAGAAAAATAATAGGCTAAAGGCTCAATGGGCTAACTAGGGTGTACATTCGAGGTGGGTATGGTAATGAAAGAAAAAAAATGTTCGGTTAAAGCAAAGAAATGCCTACATCCTTTCCTACAATACACATCCTTCATTTCGTTTTGTACACACACCAGGCAAGTTCTAGACATTTCACAATAGCATGGAAGAAATGAAACCTCACTAAAAGCTCATTTTACATGCTCAACTCAAGATACATTCACAGACTCTTCAATCAGCTAATTACAAGAATTCAAACATTAAGCCTCAATCACACTGAATCGACTCTATGGCCTAGGTATCTCAACATATTGACAAAGTTGCATTCTTTCATACGAATCACCTTTGCATTTCAAACATCATGCGTAACACACAACCAGAATGTCGCAACCATAAAGTAACGGCAGGTTTTCGGATGCAAACCCACAAAAGAAAAAAAAACTGAAAAATATATGAAAAAAAAATCTACTCCTAACGACTACATTTTCCTTAAGAAGGTCGTCATACATCCATCATAGGGAGCGATCACTAGCTAAGACTTCGGTTCAATGGGACTATTCTCGGTAAAAGAACCGAAAACAAATGCCGAGAAACCCAAAAATTTGAAAATTCATGAAAAAATTTTCTTTTTGTTAAAAATATCGATCATTTCGATAAAACCAAAAATATGTACAAAACCAGCTAACAACAACATTTAACAGCACACAACAGCTTCACCTTAACTACAATACAGACATACACAAAAAAAAATCACAGGGCCACACGTTTATCCAAGCACAACAACAGAACAGAGACATACGTTAATAACAACAGCAACAAACACCTAACTACTCCCACCCCACACTTAAATCGAACACTGTCCCCAGTGTTCATAAAATTCAGCATAGCACAAAAAATGGGTGGTGAAACTCCCTGATCAATCAAAATATTCCACTTCTTCGTCAGGTGTTGCTGCCTCGTCTCCCATGTCTGAATCTCCCCCATCGTCATCATCTGACTCCACATCGGAGTCATCACGACGTGTCTCCTCATCTGTGGGGACATCACCATCGGTGGGCTCCACAAAAGCTAGCCCCACTCGGCATAGAGCCCTGGCATTTTCGCCAAAAGGGTAGTCTAGCTCGAGCTGCCATAGCTCCTCTTCTGTTGCCAGCCTCCCGCCTATGCGCAGCTGGAGCATCTGCATCCCAAAATGCGAGCCATGTACTAATCACCCCGAGCATGTTGCTCGGCTAATGTAAGAACCGGCCCGTGGGTGGTATCGGGTGCCTTAGTTTTGGTGACATCTAAGGCCTGGCTCTCCATCTGCTGGATGTAGTCCAGGGCCTCCTCCTCAACATTTAGTCCCCTCAGGAATATGGTCAGTAAGCCACCAAACCCGTACCTGTGCCCCTGATGCAAACGGGCTCTCTTCATGGTGGAGATGATCACCGCCCCGACATTGATCTCCAGCCCTTTCATCAGGGCATATACCAAGCATACACGATCCCGGGTGACATCTGTCATATGCACCCCCGGGATCAGGCAAGAACAAACAATCTTCAGCCATATCCTGGCTTCCCTGTTCATCTGTGAGTAGGGCAAGGTCTGATGGTAGCCCCTCTCCTTATGCCTGCTCCAACGTGCTGTAGACCGAGTTCCACACAAAGTGCGTCTGATATCCGCGTATGGTGGAGTGATGTTCAGCTGCCGAAGCACATGGGCGTCTGTGTCCCGCGCCCCCAAGATGGCATTAAGGTGATGGGGCTCAAAAGTAACTATCTGCCCCCTTATCTTGATGGTGTGACTTCTGAGAGTCGGGTTCCAATTGGTGTAGAATTCCCGAATCAGGTGCAGGTTGCACTCCTTGGGCTCTTCAAAGATGAAGTTCAGCCCGGCTGCCTCGATCCTGTGGACAATCTTGGGGAACTCCTGTGCCAATGGTTCCCTAGCAATGTGTTCCTCGGGGAAGTACTTGCTTTCCTTATGCTTCGCGTACCATTTCTTCCCCTCCTCTATCACCCATCTGGTTCCATATCGATGGTGTTGGCCGCGTGGAACCGCTGGTGCTGCTGGGACTGCTGTTCCCAGTCTAATTCTTTTCCTTTCGGTGCCTGTTGTTGATGCGCCCTTCCCTTTATGTTGCCTGCTTGCCATTGTTCCTGTCAAACCCAACAGACAGGTTCAATGTTAAGCCAAATCAAATTAGCTTCGGCTAAGGTTGGGTTAAGCTAGGCCACCCCACACTTAGTCTTTAGCCACAATCACAGCATTACGGCAAGATCCTATTTATTTCCAATTTACAAAAAGAAAACAAAAACAAAAACACAACAAATATGCCTCGTGCATTCAGAGAACTCGACTGTCTAAATTCTTCTGTACTACTCAGACTTCGTACAGCTACCCACAACATTACCATCGTTCATATTTCATCACATAGCACTTAGCAAGGAGAAACAAAGAAAAGAATCTATCTACATGAACCTATACAATTCACCCATTTCTTGCAATTTCAACAATTTCATTCCCCCAAAAATCCGTCGGTCTTTTAGCATATTAACAGTTAGCACAACCAACTCATCTCACCCACATACACAACCCAGCAAGAATTTCAAATTTCAACTAATTCTCCCTTTTTAAACTCAAATTCAAACCGTAGATATCATTTCGCAAGAATTTCAATCAAACATGTATTTATCGAGTTCATACCATCTCAACGATACTAGGAACTTCAATCAATAATTATTTACATGAATTCATGCTTAATTTACACTTAGGGCAAGTTTTCCTAACTTCCTAGGCTAAAAAATCGGAAAGATAAGGTAAGAAATGAGATGAAGTTAACAAACATACCTTAAATTCGATGATATCGAAGAAAAGTTGATGAAATTGAGCTACTAGGTCGTGTCACGTTGGGGAAGGGGAGAATTTCGGGTTGTTTGTCGCGGAGGAGGTGATGAATGGGAAAAAATGAGGGAAAACGGGGTTAAAAAGGGGGGGTTTTCGTGCGGGTCACCCGGTGACCCGGTGTGACCCGTCGCGAAATACACCTCAATGTGTCACGGAGGGTAACGCGGAGCATGCCCTCCGTGACACAGAGCCATCGCGCAGGTGTTCTGGAATTTGAAAAAATTCCAGAATTACCTTCAACGTGTCACGGAGGGTAACGCGGAGGCCCTCCTCCATGACACGGAGCCATCGCGTAGGCTCACTGTTTTGCCACTTTTTATTAATTTTCTTACCTCGATTTTTCCTTTGCAATCCTTTGAACTTTTATCCTCCGTTCAACCTGAAATTCATCTCACACAAAGAAATTGGTTAGAATTATAGGTTTCAATTAAAATACAAATTTCGTTTTTATTTCTCTCAATTTTTTTTTGTTTGTTTTATTTTTCTTTTTCTACGAAATCTAATAAAATATTACAACAAAAATTTCACGGGTTGCCTCCCGTGCAGCGCCTGGTTTACCGTCGCGGCTCGACATCATTAAGCTTAGTCATCCTCTAGGGTGACGGACGTTTTCTCTCGACCACCGTCCTCTCCCCAGTAATGCTTACATCTTTCCGGTGGTTTCCCCAATAACTCCCATGACTCAATTCTCTGAACAACATTAGCTTTATTAATCACGTTGATCACCGAGAGTTCCTCATACACAGTCGGGAGCTTGGTGGCCTTGTATACATCAAACACCTCCACCTTGTTGTGCGCTCGCATAGTTAGCTGTCCCGCAGCTACATCAATAAGTGCTTTCCCGGTAGCCAAGAAAGGACGTCCCAAAATAAATGGGACTTCCGCGTCTGTCTCAAAATCCAGCATGACGAAATCTACTGGGAAGATGAGGGAGCCCACTTGCACCAGCACGTCCTCCACAATGCCATCAGGTCTGGCTAAGGAATGATCCGCTAGTTGCAATATCACTGTTGTTGGTCTAGGACTCCCTAGACCCAACTTCTTGAATACCGATGACAGCATCAAGATGCTCGCTCCCAAATCACATAATCCGCGAGCTCCGATACTCTGCCCAATTGTAATTTGTATTGTAAAGCTCCCAGGGTCCTTGAGCTTTGTGGGCAACCTGTTTTGTATCCGGAAAGTGTACTCCTCCGTAAGAGCCACCGCAGCGTACTCAGTTAACCTGCTTTTGTTCGCCACGATGTCCTTAATATACTTTGCGTACTTCGGCACTCCCTGCAAAACATCAACAAGAGGTAAGTTAATATGTACCTGTTTAAGCACCTCCATGAACTTTTTGAAACACGCCTCCTCCTTGTGTTTCTTTAATCTTTGAGGGAACGGGGGTGGTGGTCTTTCTGATTCAGCCTCCTTTTTCTTCCCCCTCTCATCACTTTGCTCCCTCTCATTTCTGTTGCTCCCGATTGTTGAGGTGGTCTTTATGGTTCCACCTCTTTCAGCTGCAAACCACTCCTTGTGGTCACTGCATTCACTTACTTGGGGTTGGGATCCGTGTCGCTCGGAAGTCCTCCTCTAGGCCTGGTGTTTTGGGCTCCAGCAAATTGCCCAAATTGGTACTCCAGCGCATTTGTAGCTAACTGATTGTTCTTTACCTCGGCTGCCAATTTCATGTAGTCAGCCTGCAATTGATCTTGGTTAGCTATCATTGTCTTGAACATTTCCTCAATGGTGGGTGATGGTGGTGGAGGAGGTGCATTGTTGCTTCTATATTGTGCCTGATAGTTCTGCTGCCCCCCTTGATTTCTCTGCTCCCCTTGATTCGAACCTTGCCCTAGATGGTTATTGCTACCCCAAGAGAAATTTGGGTGATTCCTCCAGTTGAAATTGTAGTTGTTTCCATACTGCAGATGGTTGTTTCTCTGTACATTTCCCACAAAGTTCACCGAATCAGGATTTTCTCCACAACACTCAGCTGAGTGTTCACTACTCCCGCATACTTCACACCAAATCTGCTGCACTACATTCACTGGGGCTTGAGACTGGTTCATGCTCATGTTACTGAAGTGGGTGTTGAGTTGATTCTGTAAAGCAGCTATCTGTGCAGCAATAGCTGTGAAACCATCCACTTCTAATACTCCCACTGCTTTCCTCGTTCCTCCTCTTGACGAGTCCGCATTCCACTCCGGATTTCCCTGCGAAATACGATTCAACAAGGTATAGAGCTCCTCATAAGTTTTCTCCAATGCTTGCCCCCCAGCTACTGAGTCTAGCAAGATTTTTGTGTGGGGTTCCAAACCCTCTATGAAAGTATGCACCAACACTTCATTGGATTGGTGATGATGAGGACAATCCCGCAACATAGATTTGAATCTCTCCCAAGCTTGATACATATTCTCTCCCTCTCTCTGTTTAAAACTTAGAATTTGACTTCTAAGTCTTGCTGTTTTACCGAATGGAAAAAACCGTATCAAGATTTTCCATGAAAGATCATCCCACGTAGTGATAGAATTAGGTGGCTCAACTTTCAACCACCTCTTGGCTTCTCCCAAAAGTGAAAATGGGAACAATGTAAGCCTGACATAATCTGATGACACTCCAGCGGGGATGTAAGTGTCACTTATCTCCAAGAAATTTTGGAGATGTTGCTGTGGACAAGCAATTGAAATAAAGAAGAAGGAGATAGAGAAAAACCCTGAGATTTTTGTCCCCTCAACTGCCTGTAATCCACGTTCTTGCTCCACCAAGTCAGAATTATTAAAAATGAACCTAAGTGTTCTATTTATACTAGTGGAAATTTTTCCCGGAATAACAAGCAACGTGTCACGGAGTGCATCGCGGAGCACTGCCTCCATGACACGCCACCGACGCAGACCCTTACTGGAATTCAAATGTCCAGGTATTAAGGCCCAACGTGGCACGGCATGCAACGCGGGGCTAGGCCAACGTGCCACGGCCCCAACGCACACCTTCACTGGAATTTGGCAAAAATTCCATATCCAGGCAGAAGGCATCCGCGATGGCAGCGTGACACGACTCCATCGCGGAGCCCCTTTAATTCATGCTGTCCTTGGCCTTTTCCTTGCTTACTTCCGAGTCCACTCCCGATTTCTCCCAACTTGCATTTTAGCTTCCCAAAATTATATTTCTCCTGCAAAACAACGCTAATCATGTTGGTTAGTATAAATTCACATTTTATTACAAATCACATGAGAATGTATAAACATCAATAGATAAACAAAGCAAACTGACACATTTGAGTATCACTTGGGCATATAAATTTTCCCAAGATCAGATAGTGCATCCAACTCCTTCAACACCTAAGGCTTTACCTACTCCATCAAAACTTTAACCTATAGAGCCGTATGTGCCTGTTGTTTTTCAGCCTTATCTAGCCTCCTAGCAATATCAACCAAAAACTCCTGAGAAATCATAACTAGGCCGGCTATAGTGGCTCATAGAGGAGAAACTGGTGGTCTAGGTGGTGTTTTGGTGGATGATGACTCGGGAACATCAGAAGGTGCAGAGGTGTCCTGTCTCTCCACCCTCAATAGGCTCAGCCACCAAATCAATGAACTGTGCAGCATCAGTCTGCATACCACTGCCAAATGCCTTTACTAGTATGGTCACTCAAATAGATGTGGCGGACTGACTCCTCGCCCTCGAGACTGGGTTTGTCTCATCTCTGATCAACACAATATCCATAATCTTCTGAACCACGATCCTCTAGACAACTGATGGAAATTTCAAAACTTTTGACTCCTGGCAAAGTCTATCAATCAGACAAGGGAAGGGAATTGTAGTACCGTCATTGATTGCCCACTCTCTAATCTCCTTAGCAATGTACCGTGGGAAATTTATGGCATATCCCTTTATAATACTTGCTACCAATGTCGCTCTGTTAGGTGAGAGGATGTTATCATTGCTGGTTGGTACCAGCCTATGCCACACCAGTGACCACCAAAATTTAGCTTGAAAGTTGAGTGTGGCCTTCTTGATCTGAGACTCTGTGTCATGCAACCATTCAACCAGCGGACCTCCTGTCGCAATGATTCGAGACAACCAAGTATATTGTCTGATGCGTTCCTGACTATTCAACTTTTTGGTCTTGACATTCTTTAACTCGAATACCCTATGGAAGAACTCGACCGTATTTATCGGAGCATGATAATCTGGCCCATATAGAATCCTGGAGATGGTCTCCTTAGATATATCTAGGAGAGTCTCTCGAACCAACTCCTGCGTCAAGGCAGGCCTCTTTTTTCCAGTCTTGGCCCCCTAATGCCAAACGATGTAGTGTGGTTGCGTAGTCCACATAGAATTCTCTGACTAAGCATACGCTGTAGCTTCCTGATGGCTTGGTCAACCACCCAAACCAGTACTTGTCGAACACAGCTTGCATCTATGGAAGGTCTTTCAGCCCCGTAGTGACTATCCTCGGCTCCTCATATATGCTCTTATTTGGATTTCCTTTATCATTAGGAGAAATATCTCTGTTATATATGGCCCTCATACCATGAACACACCATCTCGACACATTCCCTGGTTGATCATTTGATTTGTTCGAGGTCTCAGTCAATTCAACATCAGAGTTCCCTCGCTGAGCATGTGACTTGTCAGCTATCTCTGGATTTCGCCCAGCTGTGGGTCCCTCAGGAGCAAGTGTGGTTGTAGCCCTGGCATTATTATCAGTACAGATGGGTGGATCCTCACCAGTGGAGTAGGAGCATCAACCAAGGCTATCGGATTTGAAGTTTGTTGAGCCCTAGTCCTGGTTGATCTCCTCACTAACTGCTACTCTGATACGTCATATTCTTCCTCCGAGCTACTTTATTCTTCGGAGGAGGATGGCTCATCCCAAAGTCTACTGTATGATAGTTGACTTCTTTCTGGCACTTTTTTCTTTGCCGGACCTTTCTTTGGTGTACCCCTCAAAGCCATTGTACCCGTTGAAACACTGTTAGTATACCAGATGGGGTGAAACAAAAACACTTTTAAACTACTGCTCAGTGGACCTGACGAGTGACTAAATAAGTCGTTGCCAGTGGCAACGACTCGTGAGGTCCCTCATTGTCACAACCCATTCTTTCTTCATGTTGGGACAATGTACTTAACGACTGGTCCTAACGAGTATTTACCTTAGGCAATGAGTCGTTAGGTCAGTCATTAAGTACACTGTCTTCTCGATTTGATCTCCACTCAGGACGAGCTACACAACGAGTCCTCTGGTGATCTAACAACTTGTGATGTAGCTCGTACTCAAGAATTTCAGTTTACCTATACATTCATCTTCACCCACTTACTATTGTTCAACTCTACAAACACAGAACTTAAATTTCTCAAACCAACCCATGTAAATTTAATCACTGTTTATTTGTTTAATCTTCCTAGGGTTCATTATCATGAGGCAAATATTGAGACGAGTACAACAATAATTTAAATAATTGCAAGTTCATTTGAAGTATGGGTCAACAAAAAAAACTCTTATTTAAATGCAACGACACTCACAATTAAGTGGGAAAAATTTTACTCACGAGATGCTTGATCGGAGATAGGAGTGCGATCATGTGTGCGTGGTTATTATTGTGAATGCAATGTCAAGGATTTTCAATGCGGTCGAGAGATGACAAAGAGGGAATTTGAAGTTGTAATGTTTCTTGGTTTAAACTTAAGTGGGAATTTGAAGAATAAATGAAACGGGTTTAACATAATTTAAGTTAAAATTTCACCCTAATTCTGGCATGGGTCGGGTCGAATACAGTTACTTAAAACACCTAAAGACCAATTGTAACAATTCGTTAAGTGTTTAAACGAATCATTTTTCCCTTTGTGCTGTGACTGGAGTTCAACGAACTTACCTAGGACCTAAAGAGTCAAGCAATGACTCGTGGTGTCACCTAACGAGTTGTGGCTTGAGTCGTGGTCCTTGAACTATTGTAGCTACATGACGAGTAACTTAACGACTCTTTTGGTCTACTAATGATTCATTAAGTGAGTCGTTATTACCCTTCTCCATTTATTCTACCTTAGATCCAGTGTATATGATGGAGGACCTAATGATTCATCTCCAGAAGAGACGAGTCGCTAAGTCAACTGTTGCTCCCCTATTTTCTGTGATTATCTTCACAATTGGACTGAATAACTCGTCAGGTCAAATGACGACTCCTTCTATGATATTATGCACCAGACCTGAAATTCCAGATTTTGGTTCCAACTTCAAATTTTCCATTTTAATCACCTGCACCCATTAACAACCGTAAACACTATATTTTTCTTACAATTACAACTTGGGTTACCTCCCAAGAAGCGCTTGATTTAATGTCTCGGCAGACGTGGGTGTTTTCGCTACTCAGACTTCACCAAAACACCTCCATGGGTTGCCTCCCATGCAGCGCCTGATTTAACATCACGGCACGATGCAAGTCTCTTGACTACTCAGAATTCATCAAGTAATTCGTATCCGTCCTCCAATGCTGAGACCCTACTGAATTCCCTTGGTTGTTTCATGGTCCGACAAATGTTGAAGGTGACCTCTTCTTTGTTTAACCTGAATTTTAACTGGCCTGCCTCCACATCTATTAGGGGCCTACCAGTTGCAAGGAATGGTCGCCCTAAAATGATGGGGACCTCAGAATCGACTTCACAGTCCAGAATCACGAAGTCTGTTAGGAATATAAATGTTTCCACCTTGACAAGCACATCAAATAGGATCCCCACCAGTTTTTTAACAATTCTGTTAGCCATCAGTAGCGGTATAGTGGTTGGTGTGGGGGCTCCCAAGCCCAATTTTTTAAACACTGCTAGCGGCATCAAATTTATGCTAGCTCCTAGGTCACAAAGTGCCCTTGCAAACTCGACATGCCCAATGGTGCAAGGTATAGTAAAAACACCTGGGTCTTCCTTCTTTTGAGCTAGGACCTGTGTAGTTATAGCACCACAATGGTGCAGATTATCAGCAGGTTTAAAGCTTACAGTCCTTTTTCTGGTGACGAGGTCCTTCATGAATTTGGCATATCCGGGCATCTGCTCAAGTGCCTCAACTAATGGGATGTTTACCGACAACTGCTTAAGCATAGAAATAAATTTGTGATATTTCTCATCTTCGGCTTTCTTCTTCAAATGTTGTGGATAAGGATGAGGAGGTCTAGGGATCGGTGTGAACTTTTGTTGAACCTCTTTCTCCTTCTCATTGTCAGATCCATGCTCCTTCGCATTACAAGGAGCGATCTTCACCATAGTATCTCCAACCAAAGTTGGATCCTCAAAATTTGCTATCCTATCATCATTAATCGATACGGGCTCTTCTGTGTCATCAATCACAACTGGCCTCGGAGGATCAACGGTCGCCTTCCCGCTCCTAGTAATGACTGTCATTTTTAGGATTCTACACTATGTTGCTGGGAAGTGTGCCCTTCTGCCTCTGGTTCATTTCAACAGACATCTAACTCAGCTATTGCTCAATCTGCTTAATGGCCACGACATGTGATTCCACCTTTTGATTCATACCAAAAATATCAGCGCAGAGCTCCTTAAAATGGCTATTTGTAGTCTCCATCTACTAAAGTACTTTAGAAAACATGTCTTCAACCCTTGAACCACTGGACTCTGGCTCACGGTTCTTTGGAGGAACATACAGAACGCTTCTATCATTCTTGTACTCATCACGCTTCGTCCAGTCTCCATTATCTCTATACTGGCCTCGGTTGTAATTATTGTCCTTGAAAAAGTTTCGACCTCTGTCCCCTTGACCTTGATGCCAGGAGTCCTGGTTAGACCCTTGGGTGCTAGTCCGGAAACCTGCCCTCTATTCATTTAAATAGTTAGCTTCCTCCTCAGACTCAGATTCACATCCATCATTTCTCGGGGCCATGCCTTGAGAACCCACAACATTAACTTTCTCAACTCCAGTTCCCATCAGATGCTTAGAAAGCAACCCCGTAGTTGTTTTAATCTCAGAAATATCTTGATCACTCTCCTCATCTTTTCTTCTCTATTCTGCAGACATACCAACCGCATAAGAACCAACTGAGATCTCCGACTCTCTAGTGTGCCAAGCGCAGTTGGTTTTGGTGATCCTGTCAAGTAGCTCAGCAGCTTCTGCATAAGTGTGGCTCATAAAGGTTCCTCTAGAGATGGTGTCAGCCAACTACTTGGTGTTACATTCAGAGACCTATAGAAGATCTCCAACAATGTATCATCTGGAATCCTGTGATTTGGCATCCTTTTGAGCTTCTTGTCGAAACACAGCCAGGTCTCGTGAAGTGCCTCTGAATTTAGTTGTCTGAAGTTATATATTTCATCTTTCAACTTCAATGCTTTGGATGGTGGGAAGAATCTTTCAAGAAAATCTCTCTTAAGTTCCCCCCAAATACTAATAGAATCATTTGGCAGCTCAGCCAACCACATCGTTCCCTCACTCCCTAATGAGAAGGGAAATAACCTCAGTATGATTGCATCCTGGCTCACTCCCGATTGTTTGTATGCCTTACATATAACCACGAAATTTGTCAAGTGAGCGTGGGAATCATCAGATGCATGACCTGCAAATAATCCCTTCATGTTGAGCAGTTGGATCATTGCACTGGTAATATCAAATTTTGCCCCAGCAGGCCAAGGGGGATGGACTATAGCTCCGATGGCACCAACTTCATCTATATCAGCATCATCATCCTCATCAAAATACCGGTGTCTCTGGTGTTCTGGACCTCTGTGTCGTCTAGCTTGCTCGGCTTATGTAGCTAGATGTTGCTCTTTAGCAACTCTACTAACTCACGATCTCTAGCTCGAGCTTGCTCCTCAAACAACATTCTCGTTGTGGCTTGGTCCACGGTTTCCTGCTCTTGGATGTTGGCCATTCTTCTAAGGTTTCTTAACATCTGCTCGAGTTTGTGATCGATTGGAATCAAGGATTTTCCATGGCTTCTAGAATCAGGCATGCACGAACCTAAGACCTATTAAGCAACCAAAAACAACAAAAGAAAAATAAAAAGGAAAATAAGAACTAATAGTAAAGAAAACACAATTAACAAAAGCCTTAGCCGTATTCCCGGACAATGGCGCCAAAAATTTGATGTCGCCCGAATTACACCTCGCAATTGAGATATAAAGCGGTCGATGTCAAATATAGAACCCAACTAGAGGTTGCGGTTGATCCCACAGGGAATATGGAAAGTACTTGAGTTAATGCGAATAGCTGTTACTATCAGGTCACTTTTTTCCTAAGGGGGAAAGAAATAAACTACTAAATATGAGTAAAAACTATTAAATTCTTACGTCAAATTCAGATCTGTTTCAATTAATGACTTGACTAGGATTGTGTTCCCCAAGACTTCATAACCACAAGGCTTTTACACTAGTGATCTATTCCGGTGTTTAACATGTAATATCGGTAAGTTAGGTTCACCTAAATGGTTGGTCCCCTATCTAGATAATTATCACCACTCAACTTAGTCCGTATACGGGTGTATGCTTAATTAACCCTTACCTTTAATATCGGATTAGCTGTCCCTGGACAAGTTCAAGCTATTAGATGAGGGTTGATAGCCTCAAATCTCTGTTGAAAATTCCTTTTTCCTATTCACTACCCCCTTGGTCCGGTAAGTAATAATAAGGCAAGTCCTAACGTTTCCAATCATCAAGAATTGATTAAAGCGAAGGGAAAAAAATACATGCATTAAACCCCATTCAAGAATCACTAAGTGTTTCATCTATGTGTGTTAATTCATCTTGATTCCCACAACCCTAGTTATGGGTTTAGCTACTCATGTTTGAATTATCACAATAACAAAATATTGAATAAATCATAATTGCAACTTACAAATTATCATAGAAGAAAATCAAGTAAATTAAATAAAACTCCAAACTTGATGAATAAATTCCAGTGTTGCTTTTGATCCTCAAATTTAAGAACAAAATTGTAAACCTTGTTTCTTGAACCAAGAATAATCGTACAACACCAAAATCTATATGAGAAGTAGTAGTAATAAACTGTCTAATTGCATAACATTAAAATAAACCTAAACAGTGTATTTACAGTTCCAAGAAAACCTTTTCCTAATTAAACCTGGAAACTAGGTCGTCAATGGTCACGGGCTCAATAACGATTCATTAGGACCTTTGACAAGTCGTGCCTTGCTAAAATCAATCATCCTCAGCATCGAACCCAGTTGTGGCAACGGGTCACCTAAAGACTCATTGTGCCTTGGCATGAGTCGTTAGGCCCCTCGTGGTCTAACTCCTTCAAATTTCCAGTGTACCTTACGGTTGGTTCCAGTAATCTGCCAACGAGTCATTTAGTCAACTAACGACTCGTTATGTCTTCCGTCATCTCCACTAGTTACTTCTTCAATAATTTTTCTCCCATTCTTCATGACTCATTACCAGATGTAACGAGTCGTTCCCTCAACCTATCAGGTACACTGATCTTGCAACTTCTAAACTCAACCTTTGCCCACGACTTCATCAACGAGTCGTGCTAAGTGCCAATGACTCCTGAAGTGCCTGGCAGTCACTTGTTCAGTTGTTTTAAGCATTAATTTGCCCAGTTCACTTTCAAACCTTTTTTCTTGCAACATTAAATACAAAACACATCATACCTATATAAACATACCCGGAATGTGCATAGTTTCTTTGTTTTAAGCATTGAAAGTGCCGTAAAATCACGACACACCAACATGTCTATATCAGAATTATCAACCATTCGGGGAGATACACCGGCAGCATGTTGTACCCTTATCTGCTGACCTGTTGTAGTTGCACTATGACTCCATTGCCCATTAATCCCCTAGCAAGTTCACGACCTAAGACAAACCTCTAACGTAGCCGAAGCGACTGGAATGCCTCCCTACATTGGTTCCACTACCTCCTCTGCTACCTCATCCCAGGCCTCCAAATGGATGGGGGACTTGAACCACTCTCTAGCTAGAATAACAGCTGGAATTTAGTCTCTGACTAGAGATGCTCTCTATTGGTGGCGACGTCCTCTCCCTCTGGCCCGTCCTCTATCGTGAGCCACAACTCCAGCAGTTGACTTGGGTGCCTCTTCTTAAACTCCTGCTGAACATGTCCTCAACATCTGTGAGAAAAAGAAAGAAATTTGTTAGATACCAATTTAGATCACCAGATACCAATTGAAATCAAGTAATATGAAGGAAAGAAAGAATGGAGTTTTCCTAAACATTGTAGTCTCCCGGAGATAAGTAAGGGATGTCTCCGCATCGATCCGAAGGACTCTACTAAAGTTTTACTTGTACAGTGAAATCACAAACCTAGGCTCTAATACCATCTTTTTCATAACCCAAGTGGCCGTGATTGGCACCGACACTAACCCCCAGTGGGCGAACCATCATTTCCAAACTAATCCATCAAAATTATGCAATCATTCTAAATAAAGAAATAGATTACTCATGGGATAAATAGCAGAAGTCTCAGAAAAATCATGAACCAAATTTATGCAAAATTAACTATTACAACCCTAAGAACTAAAATTCATTGTACAATGGACTATAACTAAACAAGGTCTAAGTGTATTAAGATAGGCAAAATAGTAAATTAATGTCTGGAATCCAAAAGACATCAAATAAGGAAGGTCTGTGGCAGCTTGGGTAGGAATTTAGCTCACCCTCAGGTCGAGCACCCACTACCAAACTAGAGATGAGGTCGAGAAGAACTTCTTGGATCACAGTTTGCACTCAATAAAATAAATACAGGAGTAGCATCAGTATAATTACCATGTACTGTAGGCATCATAGGTCTACTCACTGGTTTAGGCCTCCTACAATAGTACTGGTCTGCGGCAGCAGTCCCACCGCAACGGTAATGATGTCATTACGGCAGTACTGCTTAGATGGTAGCTCGACTAATACTAACAACCTTAGTTTTTCATTATTTCACCAAAATTATCCATTCAACAACATATTCATATACCAAGTCCAACCTTGTTAATCAACCAAACACGTAAATCTTTTCAACAATCAATTCATCAACTCTTCACGGGTTTTACAAAATAGTAATTTCCAACAATCAATTCATCAACTCTTCATAAATGTACAAGAAAATCAAAGTAAGATTTAAACATGTACAACTAGTTATAAGCACATCGAAAACACACTATTAGATAACTTTGCCTAACAAGGTTCTTATTTCTGAACCAACCCAGTCTCAGATGAACCTCTCACCGGTATTGTACCGTCTGGAACATATTTGTTACACGTTTCTATCATATCACTATGTACCTATACACACATGTTAGAGGGTCTTATTTCTATCCTTTTAGTCATGACCTGCAGGAGACTCTAGAAATCCATGTACTATATTGGTGTGTTACCCATCCCTACTCATCTGCTCGTCTGAATGCTCTCCTCGGACACAAACCACTCATATCATAATCGCTTGCCCGGATACTCACCTTGGGAACAATCCGCTCATCTCAAGATAATAATATGTTATCCACTTTAATTCTCTTATTCCATATGCTATCAATCAGTTAATTTACATGATTGCTCAGAGGTATTAATTTATATTCACCGGCACGGTTCAACACATCACAACTCAATTACCCATATGACAATTAAGAGAAACACATTGATTATCATAATACACCTTGAATTCATAGTAATCAAAACTACAAAGTATAATCTCGGAGTTTATTTTACAAGTATAACTAACACGTCATATTCTAGAAAAACTAGTGTCCAAGGACAAATTAATCATGTTTTTCAAACCACCACATATACAAATCATTAAGTAAAGTCTAACTCCTCATAAATCATAACATACCTCAATCAAAAAACTGGAATATGCAGCTACTCTATGGGAGCCTTGCCTTTTTTCATCGCCTCCGAATGTTTAAAATGTAGTAATAAGATATTAAGGAACTGTAACACCCCAAAAGTCCATATGAACAAGCCCTAGACTTGTAGTAGATTCAGCAGAAAAATTTGTAATTTTCTCTCGGAAGGACTCGTGATACAGGTCATTGTTCCAAGGTACAGGTCATAGGAGGGAGTCGTGGTGAGCCAGCAGTTTCCTCAATCAGTGATAATGAGTCATAGGTTGATGTAATGAGTCATCGTCACGAGTCGTGATAAGCTACTGTATGTCAGATCTTGTACCTACGAGCAAGGTATGACTTGTTTATGGTGTGACGGTCGTGGGCAAGGGTGTGGTATCTGATTGAGTGGAAGGCTTTGGGAAAGTAACAAGTCATGGTACGACTCATTGTAGTAAACAACAAGTCATTATATGCAGCCATGGGTGATAGTATGGGGGATGGGAACCCCTAACCATGAGCCATAGTACGACTTGTTATAAGAAACAATGACTCATTGTGAGGGCGTGGTTTGAGGAATAGTGAACCTGGAAAATTTAATGGGCTAGCAATGGAAGGATACCACGAGTCGTTTGTAGGTACAACCTGTGGTGCCTGATAGTCAGTTTTTAATTACGTGTTTCCAAGGGTACTTTTATAAATTTCTAAGCTTCTAACTTCCTAATGATGTCGTTGTGGGCTTCTTATAAAGAGGGTTTAACCTAGCCTAAGTCGCTATGCTCTCATAATTTCATTGAATTTGAAATCCTCTTCCAAGATCAAGCTAGGGTTCCTTACCAAATTCACTCTCAATCCTCTTAGGCTTTCAAGACCAGCTTAGAAATCAATTTACCCAAGTATGTTGGACCATGAATAGGAAATTTCTTCCACCCTCATACCCAAAATTCTTCTCTTACTCACGAATTCAAGTCTTCAATTAAGTGTATTGAAATTTCTAGGGTTTTAACCCAATTTCATGCAAATATTCATGCTATGTCTATGGGTCAAATTCCCTCATGTTTCAATTAATGATTTAAGATTAAGGGTGCAGATTTTACTTTCAATTTAATTATTATTTCATGATTTCAAGTTTTATGAAGTTTATGCCCTATTATGCATAATTTATGAAATTTAAGCTTATAAGTCTATGATTTTAAGTATGAAGAATTAAACTATAATTTATGATCCTAATTCAAGATTTCCAAGACAATCCCTCATGAATTTATGAATTTTAAAGGATGATGATTTCCTCTAGTATGGAAAGTTCACGTATTTCAAGCATGTTATGAATCTCATGATTTCAACTAGCCCGCATACTTCAAGTATGTTTCATGGTTATGATATGAGCACTATATATATTTTGGGAGTAGTATTTAACACCAAGTAGGCCAGAGTTCCAGTGCACCTAGGTCTCAGAACTATGTGCCAACGTAGCCATGATGGGGTCCTCCACGAGAGTGCCTGCCATGCTCGAATGGGCCACCCATGGGCGATATCATGCCTTTTTCATAGTTCTACCCTTGAAAATGTAGGAACTCCCTCCTAACTAGGGATTTACAGGTCGGGCTTTATGTATGCTTATGTGGGGTATATCAGTTATAAGAATCTCCCGTTGTTCCTCATGTTTTCAGTTACTCATGTTCATGATTAAGATATTATGTTTTATAGCATATTTGACTCATTGATCAATTTATGAGCTTTCGCTTATGATCTTCAATCATGGCAAATTATATGATTTCTATTTTTAAACATTGGGTCATTATATTCATATTACGATGAATAGCTTATGAATATGCATACTTCGGATTTATGGCTTTTAGCATGTTATCCTTACTTTCATGAACTTTCTTGACTTATACGCATAATTTCATACTATTTTTTATTATCATGTTTTACTTACCTTGCATACTCAGTACATTCAGTACAGACCATATACTCTATGCTATATCATCTCATGATATAGGTTCGAGTGATCCAAATCAGTCTCTCCGATAGCTCGCTCCCAATTAGTCTAGTCCTATTTCCGCATGGGTGAGTCCTCATTCTTCGGGGACATTATTAGTTTTATGTTTTTACCATGTCTTTTAGTTTCAGACATAGTGAGCTAGTTAGGTATGTTGTCCAATCAGCTCATCGTAGTAGTAGAGGCTTTCCAGACTATCATGAAGAGATAGTTCAGCATTGTTGGGTTGTGTTACCCTTTTTACCTTATCATACGCAGACTTTCGCTAATATCATGTTCATGCTTTATTTCTGCTCAGTGAGGCTTTTTTCATGTTATGTATGTACCATGGGTTAGCTTGGAGCCATCCGTGGTCCTAGGTCCTATATCTCGGTCTAGGGTCTCAGCTCGAGTCATGACAAGAACCAATCAATAGTTTATTTCTTCTATTCAAGGGTTTGGAAACTCAACCCACTCCATTCTACCCGTTGTTTATAATCTAATTCGATAATCATAGGCTAAATTATCATAACTCAAACCTATGATGATCCTTCCTACCTAGTTCAATGTTTACTCCTCTAAACCACTTTAAATAGTTTTTATGGCTAAAGGTTCCAACTTCACCGAATTCTTGGTCTCAAAATATAACAAAAATAACAATCTACAATCACACTCACTTTTGAAGGTGTTACTTACCCACTTTTAGGCCTAGGAATCAATGCCCACTCATTCTCATTCGAATACCCCTAGCTTTCACAACTTAGGGTCTTTAACTAAAAGTCACCATTTAAGTTCACCCATTATTTCTAGGGTATTAGAGAATTGAAAGAGGGAATGAACAAGTTAGAATTTTTACCTTGGGGAGGAGAATCCTTTATACCTTCAAAAATTGCTCTAAATCTTTAGTTTTTCCATGCCTTAGAATAGTGAGGTGAAATCCCGAAATTCTGACTTAAACGGACTTTCTGTCTTGCTTCGCCCACTGCAGTGGTATATTTTCCACTACAACGAACCCGCTGTGGCGATCAAAGCCTCTCCACGGTGAACCTAATGATTTTCTTTTCTACTAATACGGCGGACCTCCGAGCTGCAGCGGAAATCCTACCGATGCAGCAATCCCCGCTAATCAATAGCTTGGTAATCCTGCATATTTTTTTATTCCCAAAACACAAGTCTTTCGTTCAGACTGTGCAGAAATTTTCAATCGCTCACTTAGATGTAAAAGAGGTGCTAAGGCCTTAATTACTCTATAACGACAGATAGGTCATTACATGAAGGTAAAGAATAAGCTATACACATAAGATCCTCTATATGCCCTTACTCCTAAAATGAGAATTAGAAAATACAACACATAACAAACACAAAAATAATATACACAAAAATTTCTTTCATAAAACAATACTCAATGAGATCTAAAGAAATGTTCAATAGGCACACTACATATCTCAACACATATATACTCAAGATTTGTCATACATGACAGTGAAAATAATTAACACAACACACCGACAATCTACAACAACATATATAATACCCTAATGTATACTATAGCAGCATGTATATGTTGGCATATATACTATTAACCATGGGTTATATACTGTTAACCATGTGTTTAGATATAGTATTTATTATAGAACAATTGTTTATTCAATTTTAATAAAGGTTCAAATAGATCATATATTAGTCGATGTGTCCTTTACTTATATAGTATATGATTTAGAGTATAGAGGTTAACTTATACACGAAAGATTAAATCGTCGGTTATTATAAGTAGAAAGTTTACATATGTTCACAATCTAAGATGAAAATTGGACAAATTCATCGGTACAATTGTAGCACAAGATTAAAGATTATTTATCTTGATTATGGGTATGGTATAATTTCAACTTCTTGTGCTAGTACATTTTATATGTATTGAACGGACCAAGTAGAGATAAATATTTTATCTGACTTAATAAAATAAATTCTCTAGGTCATTAAATGTACTTATACTCTTAACCCTGATATGATAATTATGATCAATGTAATTTTCTTGTTGTTTTGATCTATCAAAGGGCGAAACTCGATCTTTCGTGAGTTAAAATATTCCCGATAGATTGGATAATGACAAATGACATATGTGAAATAATAATTAGTTGATGGAATCTATGTCTCGGGCTTGAGATTGATGATACCCCTTTATGATTGCTTATAAGTTTTCATGTGAAAACCCTGCAGGTGGATTTAGTATCCATCACATGAAATAAGTTAAGCATTTAAATAAAGGATTAAATTAATCAATGAATTAAATAGTCAGAAATTTAATTCGATTGGTTGGTATATGTAATCTTAACATGGGGAGTTAAATAATATTTAATGAACGATTTTGAAATTATACCGAGGAGTGCAATTACGAATTTTTAATGGAATAATCTGTAATTTATTATGGTAGGTTAGTTCATTCATTTTGTGAACTAATACCATAATTGGAAGCCTCACTAATTAAATCTGTGGTCCCTGCTATGCCTGATTAAGTAATGAACTTGGAAAGGAAGAAATCTGTTTTCTAGAAGAAGAAAAAATCCTACAAGATTTTGGTTAAATAAACTGGTCTTCTAGAAGAAAAGTTTGACTATTACTTGGAAAGAAAGATTCCTATACGTTTTGGGACTAGGGTATTATACCCTTAAAACGTGGTTATAAAAAGGATTTTCTTCCTCCATGAAATATGATGAAAGAACTTTGACCTTTCTGAGATGCAGTACTTGCCCACACAAGTATTCCCTACTTTGAGATTTTTGAGGCTATAGCAGAAGATCGCAGACCTGAAGAACGCATTGGACAATTTGTACAAAGCTTCAAGAGAATTGATTTGTGGTCACGCTTCAAGAGATAAGTATCGATTTTATATTTGATTAAAATCTGTTTTTATGTGTTGTCTATATTACATGCAAGTATAATCCTGAATTGTTGTTTCTGCTGTGTATGCCTGTATTCCAATAATTGGCATCAAGAGTTTGCTTATATCTAAATAGATAATATATATAAAACCATGTGTAATGTTTAAATTCGTATGTTTCGACATCGGTTGCGGCAAGAACACGATGTTGTCTGACATCTTGGACTTCAGCAAAAATTTTGAGTTGTTAGACGTCCTTGCAGTAACAGTGGTAAATAATGAAATAGGATTTTGAACATGGGTATTAACCCCAGCTCTTGTGAAACTCTACCTTGTCTTTTCTCTTTTAATGGTTAAACAAAGTTATTTTTAAGTGGCTTCCACGTTTAGGTGTGGCAAAGTTTAATAATAATAATAATAATAGTAATAGTAATAATAATAATAGTAATAATACTAATAATACTAATAATAATAATAATAATAGTAATAGTAATAATAATACTGATGATGATGATGATAATAATGGAGTTAGGGTTTTCAAGTGGCCGTTGTACCAGAAATCTTCTTTTTCTAGGGATAAAAGTCATATAATCAGTATTATTGGTTGCTGTCACATATTCACTATGGCAAAGAAAATGGCATCTTTGGTTCTTTCATAGTGATTTAGACATTATTCTTTGAATATGGCAATATGACTTTTTCCTTTTATAGGTATACAATATAGTATAATTGAGAATTTCATTGGAATATTTTCAATGTATGATGTGTAAATTGTCATGAGTAAGTGTATGCTAGTAATAGATTTTTATCTACCGAAAGAAGATTTATCTTGGATACTAGTAACACTTAATTAATTCATGAGAAAGATATTGAGGTTTTCACTCAAAATAAAAAAAAACATAATATGTTGGATTATCATGTGTATTAATCGAGAGGACAATTTGTTGTAAGATGATGTTGTGTGTTGGTCTCACCAGAAGAAAACACATTGTATACCTTGTGCTCATGGATAATTAGGAGAATGAAAACTTAAATAAAGCTATTTTAATCCTTATTTTCCTAAAATGATTATTTCAGATTTGATCATAGCTTGGCAGTCATGAACTTCATGATCTTCAATTGACCTGAAATTTGATGAGACCATCGAAAACGACCTGGTGAACGATGTTCATAACTTTATAGTATCAATTTTGTATCTTCATTCTGAGGTTGTTTGTTTAGATAGGTTTTAGGCAGTTTGTTGGATTAAAATTTGATGAAGTTTGAAAATACTATTCTTTATATCGATTTTATTTATGTTAAATCTGACACATTCTTACACATGATGATTTAACATGAATTGATATATGATAAGAATATATATCAGATTATTTTTCCCTTAAATCTCTTGAACCAGCTGTTTTCCAAACTTGTTCATAGATTTGGAGATCGAAAATTTTACGAACTCTGATTGACCTAAAATTTGGTAGGTTCATCGGAAACGACCTACTGAATAGTACTCACTGTTTTGCAGTGACTAACGTCGTTTTTTGGCCATTCTGAGACTTTTTGATGGGTTTTTGAATATTTTTCTACTTTCTGAAAAATTAAAAATTAAGAAAAAATTATTTTCTTTCAACCAGTGGTGGTAAGGTTCAATTTCTATGGTCTCCATTTATATATAACAGTATTGTAATGAGTTTACATGTTGACATTGGTCTTCTTTCCCCATAGGATAGACTCGTTATGGTCAATTATTGTGGTTTTCATTGCTAGTTATTGATAACACGTATTAACTCTCCAACTGAGTTACATGTTGGATCGATGGAACTAGTGTTCAATAATTATATACAATTGGCTAAAAGTAATAATTTACTCTCCAACTGAGTTGGTTTTGTTTCTTTTTGAATTGTATTAATCTTGCATAATATATATATATATATATATATATATATATATATATATATATTGCATGAGTAGTATTTTTTCCATCGAAATTTATTACTTAGATGCATGTATGTATATATATTGATGAATGCGGTCTGAATTTAATTATTCAGGTTATCGGCTTATTATGATCTATTTAATAAGTTATATCTCATATTCCCAACAGACTTTATCCGGTCCACTTACTACTGTCCAAGAATATCTATTTTTCTCAAAGATATGACATTAATATAAAGAATGCATGGTATATGTACCTTTTATTGGAAAGAATTTAATTTCAGGTTCTAAACAGTTAAGAGATGGATATTCAGTTTATTCTTCTTATAACTTTTGTGTTATTGAACTTGATAAACTTTTTATCTCTTGTGGTACATAAATGTGTGAACTCTTTATTATTAATATATTTCTTGAACTGAGTAATATTAATCTATCTCATAAGAGAAAATATTCTTTAAATTTAATGAAACTTATCTGGTCCACCAGCTTTTAAGTCATTTATTCTGGATAGGAATTCGAGGTTGGTAAATTGATGGACTTGAAGGTTCATTGAAAGTGAAGAAACTACCAACTTTTGAGTCTTGTTTAGAAGGAAAAAGTGAACAAAAATACATTCCCTTTAAAAGGAAATAAAGCTAGTGATAAGTTTGAATTAACCCATTCCGATTTGTGTGGTCAAATGAGCATCTAGGCAAGAGGTGATTTTGAGTATTCTGTGTCATTCACAAAAGATTACTCAGTATATGAATATATTTATTTGATGCTCTGTAAGTCTAAGTGCTTTCAAATAGTCAAGGTATTTATGATGGATGAAAAATCATTATGAAAAATATATTAAGTCACTGTGATCTGATTATAGTAACGAGTGCCTCTTTGGAGAGTTTATTAATCACTTATCAGATAGAGGGATTGCAATCAATTTTCTACATCAGGTACTCTACAATAGATTGATGTAGAAGAGGAAAGAAATAAGACTCTTATGGTGATGAGAAGATTAATGATTGACTAATTTATTTTTGTTTTTTTCGTCTTGGGATATTCCTTTTGAAAACTCAAGTTACATTCTTAATTTAATTCCTTCTAAGTTAGTACCTTTGACACTTATACAACTGTGGATCTGAAGTAAGTCCAGTCTATGATATATTCATATATGGAGTTGCCTAGCACATGTGTTGAATGAGAAAACAGATAAGTTGGAATTACGAATGAATGTGTGAGTGTTTATTGGATATACAAATGAAATGAAAGGAGGTTTATTTATTGTCCTAAAGAAAATAAGGTAATTGTTAATATCTGAAATTTCGCGAGGAGCTCTGTTCGAGAGGAATCACTGGCTCTTATCGAAATTTACCTTTTGGCCATTACAACATTACAATCAGCTTCTTACTTAAATGCCAGATATCTAGAAAAAGGACCATTTAATAAACCATGTTCGTAGAAGTAAACTAGTTTTATAGGAACCAAGTAAAGAAATAACAAATGAGTCATTTGAAAAATTTGAAGTTCAAGACATCTAACCGAGAAGTCAGAATTGATGTTTCATTTCATTTATGTAGTGGGAGAAACGTTAATCGACATAAGAAAATTTACTACCTTAAAGTAGTGGGAGTGATGTTGAGCAAATAACACTATATGAAGTTGTTAATATTTCAATACTGAAAGGTAATGAAGAAATATTAAGACTAAAGAATATTATAGTGTGACAATAGCAGTGATAGTACTTAGTCGTAGTGGGAGAATGATAACCTAGATCGGTTCGATATATATTCTTGGGAGAGTTTCATGATAGAATCCCTGAAAATATTAATACCGAAACGGTCAGTTACGACGCATTACTATTAGACAAAGTTGCATTAGAAAATAACTTGGAAAGTTTATTTGGCAAAGAGTTCATTGACTAAAACTTTTGAAAGTCGTGTAAAAAGAATGCCTGTAAAAGTTAGATGCATGGTTAAGAGTCTAAGTGGGAGATTGTTCGGGTATATACCACTAACCATGCGTTTAGATATGGTATATTCTAACAATTATAATGGTTAAAAGTCTATGTGGGAGATGGTTGGGATATATACTATTAACCATGGGTTATGTACTGTTAACCATGTGTTTAGATATAGTATTTATTATAAACCAATTACTTATTCAATTTTAATAAAGGTTCAAATAGATCATATATTAGTCGATATGTCCTTTATTTATATAGTAGATGATTTAGTATATAGAGTTTATCTTATACACAGAAGACTAAATCGTCAGTTCTTATAAGTATAAAGTTTATATATGTTAACAATCTAAGATAAAAATTGGACAAATTCATCGGTACGATTGTAGCACAAGATTAAATATAATTTATCTTTATTATGGAAATGGTATAATTCCAACTTCTTGTGCTAGTACATTTTGTATGTATTGAATGGACTAGTAGAGATAAGTATTTTATCTGATTTAATAAAATAAATTCTCTAGATCATTAAATGTACTTATACTCTTAATCCTGATATAATTATTATGATCAATGTAATTTGCTTGTTGTTTTGATCTATCAAAGGGCGAAACTCGATCTTTCATGAGTTAAAATATTTCCGATAGGTTGGATAATGACAAATGACATATGTGAAATAATAATTAGTTGATGGAATCTATGTCTCGACCTTGAGATTGATGATACCCCTTTATGATTGCTTATAAGTTTTCATGTGAAAACCTTGCAGGTGGATTTAGTATCCGTCACATGAAATAAGTTAAGCGTTTAAATAAAGGATTAAATTAATCAATGAATTAAATAGTCAGAAATTTAATTCGATTGATTGGTATCTGTAATCTTAACATGGGGAGTTAAATAATATTTAATGAACGATTTTGAAATTATACCGAGGAGTGCAATTACGAATTTTTAGTGGAATAATCTGTAATTTATTATGTTAGGTTAATTCATTCATTTTGTGAACTAATACCATAATTGGAAGCCTCACTAATTAAATCTGTGGTCCCTGCTATGCCTGGTTAAGTAATGAACTTGGAAAGGAAGAAATCTGTTTTTTAGAAGAAGAAAAAATCCTACAAGATTTTGGTTAAATAAACTGGTCTTCTAGAAGGAAAGTTTGACTATTACTTGGAAAGAAAGATTCCTATACGTTTTGGGACTAGGGTATTATACCCTTAAAATGTGGTTATAAAAAGAATTCTCTTCCTCCATGAAATGTGATGGAAGAACTTTGACCTTTCTGAGATTCAGTAGTTGCCACACAAGTATTCCCTACTTAGAGATTCTTGAGGCTATAGCAGAAGATCACAGACCTGAAGAACACATTGGAAAATTTGTACAAAGCTTCAAGAGAATTGATTTGCGGTCACGCTTCAAGAGATAAGTATCGATTTTATGTTTGATTAAAATCTGTTTTTATGTGTTGTCTATAGTACATGCCAATATGATCCTGAATTGTTGTTTCCGCTGCGTATGCCTATGCATATGCCTGTATTCCAACAGTATAGGCCCCTAATATACTGCAACAAGTGTTTGCCCCTAACTGATTATGATAGTGTATATGCCTCTAGTATATATATCACGACAACAAAGGAATCATACCAACACCGCAATGTCATGGAATGAGGACACGCCACATCATGAATCACTTATTTAAATAATTTTTAATATTTTTCACAAAATAATATATTTGTAGTTTGTCAAAGACCGTCAATTTTGTTAAGCACGCGCATGTGCCTACACATGGACCAGATAGACAAAAGACCTTTTTAAAGCAGGTTTTGAAAAACAAGTATAAAAGTTTAAAGTCTCATTTCCCTCAAATTCACAACTCAAGCATCCTTTCCAACAAAGAAAAACTACGCTCTGGGACTCCTGGATCACCTCAAACTATACAAAAATAGATTTAGAATAGTCAAAAATCTTTGGGTGAACATTCTCCTAATTTCTAGAGCAAGTCAAACTCGTAGTTAAAAATTGACCGAAATTTTCAATTTTGGTAAATGGGTCAGAATTTCCAAACCATGACCACCAAAGGGTTCTACTCAACAAGATGATTTCAGAACATTAATCAAAATTAAATTTTTTATAACATTTTTCCTTTTAAATCAATGATCTAGATTGAAGAACCTCAAGGGTAAACTTTCTCAATTTTCTCATAATATCTACATGTTTTCACCAAAAAAAAATTTCCATGATCAGATAACAAACTTACATAAAATTTACAAACATTACCTTTTTAATTTGGATTGAAAATCCTCGGTTTTCTTCTCTTTTATGATCTCTTTTTCTCCTTTTTCTTTTCTCTTTTTGCATATATATATTTCTCAACATTTTGCTTTGTTTCAGTGCTAGCAAAGCTGGTTTTGTATCTCTTTTTATCTATTTCTCTTTTGTTTTTGGTTAAAAGAATCTTTATTTCTTTTTATTTGGTCAAAGTATTAATAACTCTTCATTAATTGAAGGTTATTATAACTTAACTACCTAATAGACGAATGAGATCATGCGAAAAAATTAAAATTTAAATTAAAAATGCCTAATTAGAACACTTTATTAGGATTTGAGGTGTCAATTGAAATATGACTTTTTTCAAGTGTCTACGTGGAATATCTTAACAAGTTTAAAGGGATGATTAAATTATTATGTATTAAGCCATTTATTTATAGGATAATGACCATGTCAGAGAACAACATTGTCACGCCCTGAGAGTATACCCAGATCATAGACACGAGACAAGGAGCTCTGAGAGACCCCAAATCAACCCATGGCATGAGCATATAAATAAAACATTCACATAAGTCGGAAGACATAGCTTAAAAATCATGAATTTAAATGAAAACGTGACATGAAATATAAGAATCGGTAATACATATTCCAAGCATAAGTAGCGGAATACTACAATTAGGTCTGAAAGACTATAATCATAATAGATGAGTTGAAGTGACAAGACCCCAACTAACCCTAACATTTTGAAAACAAAAGATAAACGAGGTCCGAACATGAAGCCCTCGAATCATGAGGACCCTCCACTGAAAGCTGAGAGCAGAACTGAGAGCAAGCTAGGAACGATGCTGAACCTGCGAACCGGATCCTGAAAATATGTGGGTCAGTACTTGAAAGGTATTGAGTATGTAAGGTATGTAAACCAATACTTAAAAACATAAAAGTTAAAGGAGCGGGGTCATCATGATCATAAGACTGAAATCGTACGTATATCGTAGGGCTCAAGGTTTCCAAAATATTCGTAAACCTGAGTCATAACATGTCAGAAAAATATTTCATAAAACATAACTTGAGCCAAAAGAATATAATCATACATGCATTAAAACCATGAGGAACAATGGGAGATGTCTACAACCGACATACCCCATATGAGCACACATGGGGCCCGACCTGTAAACCTAGTCAGGAGGTCGTTCATACCTTTCTGAGGGTATGAACCATGAAAGGAGTGATATCACTCATGAAGGCCCCGTAGGGCATAGAGGACAGTCACTGAGGAGGTCCCAAACATAACCTATGATCGCACGTAGTTATGAGATTCGGAGCGTAACCTAGGCCCTGAACCTACTCAGTATTAAGTACTACTCCCAAAACATGCAACGTGCTCATAGAAATTCATACATGACATTCATGACTAGTTAAATCGTAAGAATCATATTATGCTTGAGAATTAGTAATACTAGCCATGGAGTTGGGCCCGTGAATCAGCCAAAATCATAGTTCATAAATCATAAGCGACATGTGGGCATTGCCCATAAATCATAATCATTCTTGAGATGCTTAAATTTATGGGAATATGATCATAATAACATGAGTAGTTGAGGACATACTTAAAATTCAAAAATTCATATTACGCTTGCGAAATCATCATGACCATGAACTTTACTAAATATTTCTCATGATTGGGCATCTATACGTTTAGGGGGATTAAATCATAAAAATATTGAATAAACAAGTAAAATAATTCCAAATAAATTATAAATTCATAAGTTAGGCATACCACAACAAGCTCATTTCAAATTTTAAGGAATCATGCAATTTGATAAAGACCTATAAAATTTTGGTAACTTCAAACATAGAATTAGGAAGAAATTGGGCATGGGTAGGGACTAAACTACCCATTAAAAATCTCACATACTTGGAATTACGTGATTCTTAACCCCCTTGAAAAGCCCTAGGTGGAAACCTGAAGAATTGAAGAAGAACACTTGAAATTCCTCTTACTCCTTTCTCTAGTTCTTGCAAATGCCTAAATGAGACTTAGCATGAATTTTTCCTCCTTAAAAGACCCTGTCCCGACCTCAAAACGATGTGGTTTAGGATCCAAAAGCGTAGAAAAGTTGAAATTTCCCTTAATGAAATTTTCTGAATAATAGTTCTGGTCCCAACCACGACTCGTACCACGAGTAGTACCACGAAGTCACGACTTGTGGTCACCTCTCGTGGTCCCCTCACCACTTCTCAATCTTTTGAATCTGGCCACAACTCGAATACCACAACTCGTAGTACCATCCTACGGGTCGTACTGTCAGTCGTGGTACCATCCACCCATACCAAAAACGACTTAACCACAACTTCTCATCACGACTCGTTGCTACATCCTACGAGTCGTACCATGATCCATGATGACTCACTCTGGCATCACTAAGAAATTCACCATGACTCCAAACCACGAGTCGTACCTACACGTCACAATTTGTAGGACTACTCGTGATATGACCTCAGGCTCCCGAATTCATCACGACTCAAGTCACGAGTTGTAGGTTCTAACTACGATTCGTTTCTCGAGTCATACTGGTGCAAAATTTCAGATTTTCTGCAGTTTTCAACTTCAACTCCCGGGTCTATTCTTAGGCCTTTCCGGGGTATCACAAACATGTACCAAAAATCAGTCAAAAATTAAAATAACAGGAACACAATGAAAAAATTGTGTTGCAAAATTTACTTCACTATTTTTTTGAATGAAAAAAAAGCGAGGAATAAAAACGAATAAGAAAATTTTTCAAACCTCCTTTCAAGTTTAGCTTAATCATACCAGCCTCTCTTATAGTTTGCGATATTACACTTACCTCTCTTATATTATTTTTTTATTGTAACTTTAAATTTATTGAATAATAATATATTTATTCTATTCTAGAGTTACCTTCGTATTGCATCAATTATTAAAATATAAAAAATTATTTTACTAAATTAATACCCATTCTTTTATCTTCTTTCATTGCCTTCTATTGTGCAATTTAAGGCCTATATTTAACGATTTCACATCCCGTGGCGATTATAAATGATTTTAAAATTCTCTAATTATCGCTTTTCTTGGACAGAATAAAACAATAAGATCCAATAAAATCCATGCACTGTTATAAGATAGCTATATTTTTTATGTCATTGAATGAATTAAAACTTTTAATCATATGGTCTCAATCAAGGAAAAAAACATAAAACTAATTAAATTGAGAATGAAGAAAAGATCAAGAGAACCAAGACAAAAAAGATAATCATAACATTCGAAATAAGAGTATTACTGTGATGTTACAAAAGTTCAAAAAGAAAATTATATTATAAAAGTAATTCCTTTATTACATGATTGCAATGTATACCTAATAAATTTAGATTAAATAATCTAATAATAGTTTAAAGAAAAAGGGCATACAAAATGTGATCCAAGCATGCTTCACAAAATCTACATTGATTTTCCAAATAAGGTTACAAAATTTATTCACCTTTGCAGAGTGCAAAAATTTTATTCCTTGGCCCAATCAGGCTTGTAGAAAATGTGATGCTTTCGGGTAATAGTGTGAACTATATAGAAATATTGGTTATGGGGGTAAAATCGATCCTTTTTTGATGGACAAGTGATACGGCGACACATGTTTAGATCTCTGATCATGGAGCATTGAGTGGGCATCCTCGAAGATCAGACCAGAAAATGCCGCTCAGAGCAGGAAGACTCTGGAATAAACATCACTGAGATTGGCATCTCGCCAACATAGTCCATCAAGTCCTAGAGATATTGTGCGGACATGGAGGCAGCATTTGATGTGTCGGGATTTTGTGACACATTTGTACTTCTTTTCATAGAGTTTTACATGGCTTTAAGTGCTAATTAAGTCAATACTAACACTATTTTGCTAAATTTCAGGAATCTTATGAGTAGATCAAAGGAGGAACATGTCACATCCCACCTTGGGGGGTATGACGGGCACCTGGTGCCTACTAGACTCTGGACTGCTAAATGGTCCAGCCTGAGCACATCTGGAGCTTTGGCTGACTCTGGCCTATTCCAAGAAACAAACCGGCTATATAACGGCTGTAAACACAATCTCCGGCCAACTGGCCTATAGCCACCTGTACCTGTAATAACAGCTAACCAGAACACACTCATAACAAGGAACCTATGCGGGCCGACAAGGCCACCATGCTGTCTAGTTATCTGTAATATCAACACAAGACTACTGTAAGACTACGTGACCGGCAAGGTCACCACTACTATCAAACTAAGGCCTCACATGGCCAACATAATCTGAAATACTAAACAGCTACAGCAAACTGCACGGCCTCACACGACCGGCTCAACTGACCACAAGGAAATATATACAGACTGCAAGCCTCTAGGAATAACAACAGAAATGATCGGGACAGGGCCCCGACCTACCCGTATTGTACAAAAAGGAAAAGAGCTACACATCTGGAAATCAGACTCCGGATGATAGGAACTGAATACTCAATAGCTGACTGGAATCACGAGGGATCGCCTCCTCGTCTATGAGTACCTGCAGGCAAGTAATGCAGCGCCCCACTGGGCATCAGTATCACTAATACTGAGTATGCAAAGCAACTGAAATAATACAACTGAAAACAACTGAATAAAGATAGCATAACTAGCATTTTTGTATAGCAGGAGATAACTGAATCTGAAGAAGCTGACATAAACTAGATCGGGTTTTCTGTACTGGTAAGGCAGAGGCGTACCTGTAGACGCAACGGCCTGTTGTCTAGTAGCTAGTATACAATATATATAGCACATAAATAGATATACAAGTAGCAAGCAAGAGCCAATACCAACCCCCATAAGCCGGATGGCGCCAAGAAAGCAAACAATCTATATACCCCTACCCGGGGCAAAACCAACCAAAAATAAGTCTCTCCACTCATCTACTCACTTCGGAGCTCCTCTACCGGCCCCCTGGGTCTCCGGCTCGGGCCATAGTCTCCGATATAAGCAACCATGTCTGGGTCCGGAGGACTCCTGTGTAGACAGTAACAGATAGGGTCTGGATCCCCGGACACACTCAACGGGTCTACCTGAAACCGGAGCTACACCTATAATAACTGAATGTACAGACAGTAACAGATAGGGTCTGATTCCCTGGACACACTCAACAAGGCTATCTGATACCGGAGCTGCACCTGTAATGCTGATCAGACTGCTGTGGGGAAAGCTACATCCCACCGTCGTCCAAGCTGGGGACGGCATGCTACTCCTTGGAGTGACGTAAAACCCACCCGCTCAGTGGGCGACACGATTACCAACCCAGGGGCGGCGAGGACGCTCAGTAAGGTGCCCTCACACCACAACAAGTCTCAACAAACAAATAGCACATACAAATAACAAGCATGTATAGCTGAAAAGACTATCCGAAATTTAGCTCCTTGTTCTGATCTGTTTCTATATTGAACTGATTCTTTTACTGATTATACTGATTCTGAAATCTCTGTTAACTGTATGGCTAATCTGTAGCCAAGATACTATCTGTCTGGATGGCTAATCTGTAGCCATAACTGTCTGTCTATCTGATCTTTCTTTGCTGACTTTTATTATGAAAATCTATTTCTTTTTATCCTACAACATGCTTGCTAATCACATAATAGGCTATACTGAATCTAAATATTAACTTACCCTTGGGCGCATGCTTTTCTAACTTTCAGACTAAAATACGATACGGCAACGCAAACCAAAATTTACTAAACTTATTCAATTCTCAACATTCAACTCCGAGAGTTTCAAATACGGAGTTTACTATGATTCACAAAACTAAGACTTACTAACTTGCCAAAGAACAACTTCACATACCTTAACCTCGAGTTATCCGACTGTCGGACGAGGCTCGGTCAATACTCCAACTATTTCTCCCAATTGAATTTAGATATACGTCAATTAATACTAAATATAGCTTTATCCTGAAGAACAACGTCATTTTCGATATAATTATAGCCTAAACTTAGGCTTATCGAAAGACGGTCAAAAACTCGCTATTTTTCAGAAGTCCAGAAGGGAGAAGTATTCACTTCACAGCTAGGAGCACATAGACACTAATTTGAAGTAATTTTACTTACTTTGGTTCGGTAGCTCGACGATTCGCCAGCCGTATTTCACGAAACAAAAACCGTAGAATGCTCTCTGCTGCTAAATACCTCGGTACTTGAGGTTAATTTAAGTTTAGACTTCATTTGGCAGCGTAATTGAACGAATATAGATTACTCTCCTTCGTCTCTCCCTATTTCACGCTCTCTGGAATTATTTCATGGAATTATGACTATTGAAAAAGGGAACTTATCATTACTTAAAGGAGAATATTATTAATTAAAGGAAACTTTTGTTAATTAAAAGAAATTATTATTAATTAAAGGAAATTATCTTATGGGAATTATTATTAATTAAGGGAAATTACATTACAAACTAAGCTCCATATACTTGGACACTATAAATCGTATTTTGCCTAGCGACGCGCCGACTTGGCGCTTGTCCGATCTTTCCCCGGGCCTTTTTCTAGCATGCATGGCTTTCAAATATTCTTAACCAACACGTGAATAGGCCATCTATGTACCGGAAATTTTACGGGGTATAACATTCTCCCCCCCTTAAGAACATTCGTCCTCGAATGAAATCTGTTATCTAGAGGACTTCTCAACTTACCCAACTTATTACTTTAGAAAAATTTCGGCATAATTTTCCCTGTAATATGGACTATCCCAAAAATCCTGAAACGCAGAAAAATCCAATACAGGTACTCCACACAATACTATAAAGTTCACTTGATAGCTAAACATCAATCTTCCTCATTTCATACATATACAACTATAAGGTACTGCATAAATAATAATACGGACATACCTGTCGCCCGACTAAGCCTGGAACAAGTGAGGATATCTAGCTTTCATATCTTCCTCAGCCTCCCACGTCATTTCTTCTCGGTTCCTGTTATGCCATAATACTTTGACAGACGCAATATCTTTAGTTCTCAACCTGCGAATCTGTCGGTCTAGGATAGCTACTGGAAACTCTTCGTAGGCCAGCTCCTCTGTAACCTGGATATCCTGGACTGGAACTGCTCTTGACGGGTCTCCTAAGCATTTCCTTAGCATGGATACATGAAAGACTGGATGAACAGATTCTAATTCTGGCGGCAAGTTTAACTCATACGCCACTTGGCCTATTCTTCTACGAATCTGATATGGCCCGACAAATCTTGGGCTGAGCTTACCTTTCTTGCCGAATCTCATCACTCCTTTCATCGGAGACACTTTCAAAAATACCCAGTCATTCACATTAAACTCCAGGTCTCTGCGCCGTACATCTGCATATGATTTCTGGCGACTCTGTGCAGTCAATAGGCGTTCTCTGATAAGCTTTACTTTCTCTTCGGACTGCTGAACAATGTCTGACCCAATTATCGCTGACTCCCCTGTTTCGAACCAGCCAACCGGTGATCTGCACTTTCGCCCGTATAAAGCCTCAAAAGGCGCCATCTGAATAGCCGAATGATAGCTATTATTATAAGCAAACTCTATCAACGGCAAATGCTCGTCCCAGCTACCACCAAAATCTAGCACACACGCTCGCAACATGTCCTCGAGCGTCTGAATAGTGCGCTCAGCCTGTCCATCTGTCTGAGGGTGGAATGTTGTGCTCAAATTGATCTGCGTTCCCAAACCCTTCTGGAATGACTGCCAAAATCTAGCTGTAAACTGTGCTCCTCTGTCTGAAATGATGGATACGGGTACTCCATGCAACCTGACTATTTCTCGGATATACAACCCAGCATAATCTTCGGCCGAGAAGGTAGTTCTTACTAGCAGGAAATGAGCTGATTTAGTCAACCTGTCAACTATTACCCATATAGAGTCATGCCTGCGTCTAGTACGGGGCAATCCTACCACAAAATCCATATTTATAGCTTCCCATTTCCAGAGAGGTACAGTTATATCCTGAGTCAAACCGCCTGGTTTCTGATGTTCTGCTTTCACCTGTTAGCAGTTAGGACACTGGGCTACAAATTCAGCAACATCTCTTTTCATACCTGGCCACCAGTAATTTTCTTTGATATCATGGTACATCTTTGTCGCGCCAAGGTGGAGAGTATAACGGGTGCAATGTACCTCGTTCATGATCTGCTGGCGGAGGCCTGAAACATTGGGAACACATAAACGATCTTTACAATGCAGCACTCCATCCTCTGTTACCTGGAATTCTGGCGCTTTGCCTAGCGGAATATAATCTCTAAGCTGAACTAGGTCAGGATCCTCAAATTGCCGTTCTTTCACTTCCATGACTAACGATGACACGGCGGTGTTCTGAATTACCGCTCTACCATCCTCTGTTTCTGCTACACGAACGGCTAGGCTAGCTAACTGATGTATCTCCCTGACCAATTCCCGCTGCTCGGGCTGCAAATACGCCAAGCTCCCCATGGACTTTCGACTGAGAGCATCTGCTACAACATTAGCTTTTCCCGGGTGGTACAGAATGTTCACATCATAATCCTTTAATAGCTCCAACCAGCGACGTTGCCGCAGATTTAGCTCCCTCTGAGTGAAGATATACTGTAGGCTCTTGTGATCTGTGAAAATATCAACATGGATGCTATATAGGTAATGTCTCCATATTTTCAATGCGTGGATCACTGCGGTTAACTCCAGGTCATGGGTAGGATAATTCTTCTCGTGTTTCCTCAGCTGTCTGGAGGCATATGCAATCACCTTACTATGCTGCATCAACACACAACCCAACCCAACGCCTGATGCGTCGCAATATACTGAATAACCTTCTGTACCTTCCGGCAAGGCTAGCACTGGGGCGGAGGTTAACCTATCTTTCAACTCCTGGAAGCTCTGCTCGCATGCCTCTGTCCACTGAAACTTTGCTGCTTTCTGTGTCAGTTTGGTCAGAGGTGCCGCAATAGTCGAGAACCCTTCAACGAACCTCCTGTAGTAACCTGCTAAACCCAGAAAGCTACGGACTTCCGTCGGAGTAGTAGGCCTAGGCCATGATTTGACTGCTTCTATCTTCTGCGTGTCAACCTGTATACCAGCATCCGACACAATATGCCCTAAAAAGGCCACTGAATTAAGCCAGAATTCACACTTAGAATATTTAGCATATAACTGGCGGTCCCTGAGGATCTGGAGCACTGTCCGCAAATGAGTCCGGTGATCTGCTTCAGAGCGAGAATACACCAGAATGTCATCAATAAATACTATTACAAACAAGTCCAGGAAAGGTCTGAAAATATTGTTCATCAGGTCCATGAATATTGCCGGGGCATTCGTCAACCCGAAGGACATAACCAGGAATTCAAAGTGTCCATATCGGGTCCTGAATGCTATTTTGGGAATATCTCTCTCACGTACTCGAACCTGGTGATATCCGGACTGCAAGTCAATCTTAGAAAAATATCTGGCTCCCTGCAACTGATCAAATAAGTCATCAATCCTGGGAAGCGGGTACTGGTTCTTCACTGTAACTTTGTTCAATTGCCGATAATCTTTGCACATACGGAGTGAGCCATCTTTCTTTCTCACAAACAGAACCGGCGCACCCCATGGTGAAATACTCGGCCTAATAAAATCTTTATCCAAAAAGTCTTTCAGCTACTCCTTTAATTCTCTGAGTTCTGCAGGAGCCATACGATAGGGAGGAATTGATATCGGCTGAGTGCCTGGTAACAAGTCAATAGAAAAATCTATTTCCCTTTCTGTGGGAATACCAGGTAACTCATCGGGAAACACATCAGGGAACTCGTTCACCACCGGAATAGACTGGAGCGTCGGAGATTCTGCTCGGATATCCTGAACTCTGACCAGATGGTAAATACATCCCTTAGATATCAATTTCCTCGCCTGAAGGTAGGAAATAAACCTACCTTTTGGCGTAGCGATGCTGCCCCTTCCACTCCCGCACTGCTTCTCCTAGAAAGTGGAATCGGACCATCTTGGTCCAACATTCAACATTGGCAAAGCACGGCACTAGCCAATCCATACCCATTATGGCATCGAAGTCTATCATTTTTAACTCGACCAGATCTATTGTGGTCTGACGGTCAGCAACCTCTACTGTACACCCCCGGTAAATTCTGCTAGCTACGATCGAGTCACCGACGGGTGTGGATATCGAAAAGGGCTGCTGTAATAAATCTGGTGCAATATTGAACTTTCGTGCCACAAACGGGGTAATATTTGACAGGGTGGATCCTGGATCAATCAGTACATAAGCAGGGCATGAACAGATGGCCAGCATACCTGTTACTACATCTGGAGACGCCTCTGAATCCTGTCTGCCTGGCAAAGCATAAGTACGGCTTGAACCTGTACCTGAACTGGAGGCTCCCGATCTACCTCGGCCTCTGCCTGCTGAACCTGAAGGCCCACGCCCCGCTGAGGCTGTTGGGGCTCGTGGCCCTGCGGATCCCCTGTCCTGACTGCCTCTGCTCCCCTGACCTCTGGTCAGACAGTCTCTCATCTGGTGCCCCTCCTGCCCGCAAATATAACACCCCGTGGAGCCATATCTACAAGCTCCGGAGTGTGATCAATTACAATAGGGGCAGGGTGAGGGTGCAAATCTACTCTGTTCTCCCCTTCTCTGTTGTGGGGAATCTACCATTCTGGAACTGCCACAGGACCCTGACTGCCCTTTACGAACATACCTACCTCGCTGCTGCTGCTGTGGAGGTGGGGGTCTAGGGGGTCTATCTGATAGTCGAGGCCTGGGTCCTCTCTGAACTTCCCTCTGTATCTCATCTGGTCTATCTCTGCGGCGCTGTTCCTGACTGATCTGTCTACCACTTTGCTGCCGCTGTCTAAGGCCCTCTATGGTCTGACCAAATGCCTGTACTCGGGCAATGTCCATATCCTCTGGCAACGTCGTCGTCATACATGCCTCAATATACTCCGGATTCAAGCCCATGACGAATCTGTGAACTCTTGCTGGCATAGTATCAACAAAGGCTGGAGCATAACGGGCTAAGGAGTCAAACTGTAAAGCATACTCACGAACACTCCTCGCCCCCTGCTCTAAATGTAGGAACTGGTCCATCCGGGCCTGCCGGATCTCTCGTGGCAAATAATGGTCTAGAAAGGCCTCCGAGAAGCTGGTCCAGGTCGGAGGGGTAACATCTCTCCCTTGGGACCTTTCCCAACTCTCGTACCACAGAATAACTATGTCTCTTAACCGGAACACTGCCAGCTCAACAGACTTCGAAGGGGTCACATGCATCACTCGGAATATCCTCTGCATCTAATCTAGGAAGTCCTGGGGGTCCTCTGCCGGATCTGACCCTGTAAACTGCGGGGGACCCAGTGCCAAAAACTCCCTGACCCTGGAACTACCTGACGCACCTGAAGGCTCTGCTGCTACAGGTGGTGCTAACTGGCGCTGTGCGGCCAGCATCTGTGCCATCATAACTACAACGCTATGAACCTCCTGATCTGATGGCGAAGGCACAGGAGCTATCAGAGGCGGTGTCATTCCGAACAGCTCCTGGTGAGAGGGGAATGGCTGAGAGGGCTGTGATGAAGCCTCTATGTCGCCCTCAGATCGAGCTGACTCTGTCTGAATCTGAGGCACTCTGCTAGTGCCTTCTCCTGCTGCTGTGTCCAGCCTTCCACATGTGGCAGGGTGTCGCTGATCTACCATTCTTATCTATACACAAGGAATACGATAAGTGTTAGGGACTCAACCTTATACTGTACTACTCTATAGCACGACTGACTGAGAAAGAAGAGTAACCATCCTATCATGCCTTGCAGCCTCCTGCCTATAGTATGTGGTGCACAACACATCCATAGACAACACTCTACTTAGCACGGCTTGCAGACTCCCTGGGACACGACCTGCTCTGATACCAAGTTTGTTACATCCCACCTTGGGGGGTATGACGGGCACCTGGTGCCTACTAGACTCTGGACTGCTAAGTGGTCCAGCCTGAGCACATCTGGTGCTTTGGCTGACTCTGGCCTATTCCAAGAAACAAACCGGCTATATAACGGCTGTAAACACAGCCTCCGGCCAACTGGCCTATAGCCACCTGTACCTGTAATAACAGCTAACCAGAACACACTCATAACAAGGAACCTATGCGGGCCGACAAGGCCACCATGCTGTCTAGTTATCTGTAATATCAACACAAGACTACTGTAAGACTACGTGACCGACAAGGTCACCACTACTGTCAAACTAAGGCCTCACACGGCCAACATAATCTGAAATACTAAAAGCTACAGCAAACTGCACGGCCTCACACGACTGGCTCAACTGACCACAAGGAAATATATACAGACTGCAAGCCTCTAGGAATAACAACAGAAATGATCGGGACAGGGCCCCGACCTACCCGTATTGTACAAAAAGGAAAAGAGCTACACATCTGGAAATCAGACTCCGGATGATAGGAACTGAATACTCAATAGCTGACTTGAATCACGAGGGATCGCCTCCTCGTCTATGAGTACCTGCAGGCAAGTAATGCAGCGCCCCACTGGGCGTAAGTATCACTGATACTGAGTATGCAAAGCAACTGAAATAATACAACTGAAAACAACTGAAAACAACTGAATAAAGATAGCATAACTAGCATTTTTGTATAGCAGGAGATAACTGAATCTGAAGAAGCTGACATAAACTAGATCGGGCTTTCTGTACTGGTAAGGCAGAGGCGTACCTGTAGACGCAACGGCCTGCTGTCTAGTAGCTAGTATACAATATATATAGCACATAAATAGACATACAAGTAGCAAGCAAGAGCCAATACCAACCCCCATAAGACGGATGGCGCCAAGCAAGAAAACAATCTATATACCCCTACCCGGGCCAAAACCAACCAAAAATAAGTCTCTCCACTCATCTACTCACTTCGGAGCTCCTCTACCGGCCCCCTGGGTCTCCGGCTCGGGCCATAGTCTCCGATATAAGCAACCATGTCTGGGTTCGGAGGACTCCTGTGTAGACAGTAACAGATAGGGTCTGGATCCCCGGACACACTCAACGGGTCTACCTGAAACCGGAGCTACACCTGTAATAACTGAATGTACAGACAGTAACAGATAGGGTCTGATTCCCTGGACACACTCAACAAGGCTATCTGATACCGGAGCTGCACCTGTAATGCTGATCAGACTGCTGTGGGGAAAGCTACATCCCACCTTCGTCCAAGCTGGGGACGGCATGCTACTCCTTGGAGTGACGTAAAACCCACCCGCTCAGTGGGCGACACGATTACCAACCCAGGGGCGACGAGGATGCTCAGTAAGGTGCCCTCACACCACAACAAGTCTCAACAAACAAATAGCACATATAAATAACAAGCATGTATAGCTGAAAAGACTATCCGAAATTTAGCTCCTTGTTCTGATCTGTTTCTATATTGAACTGATTCTTTTACTGATTATACTGATTCTGAAATCTCTATTAACTGTATGGCTAATCTGTAGCCAAGATACTATCTGTCTGGATGGCTAATCTGTAGCCATAACTGTCTGTCTATCTGATCTTTCTTTGCTGACTTTTATTATGAAAATCTGTTTCTTTTTATCCTACAACATGCTTGCTAATCACATAATAGGCTATACTGAATCTAAATATTAACTTACCCTTGGGCGCATGCTTTTCTAACTTTCAGACTAAAATACGATACGGCAACGCAAACCAGAATTTACTAAACTTATTCAATTCTCAACATTCAACTCCGAGAGTTTCAAATACGGAGTTTACTATGATTCACAAAACTAAGACTTACTAACTTGCCAAAGAACAACTTCACATACCTTAACCTCGAGTTATCCGACTGTCGGACGAGGCTCGGTCAATACTCCAGCTATTTCTCCCAACTGCATTTAGATATACGTCAATTAATACTAAATATAGCTTTATCCTGAAGAACAACGTCATTTTCGATATAATTATATCCTAAACTTAGGCTTATCGAAAGACGGTCAAAAACTCGCTATTTTTCAGAAGTCCAGAAGGGAGAAGTATTCACTTCACAGCTAGGAGCACATAGACACTAATTTGAAGTAATTTTACTTACTTTGGTTCGGTAGCTCGACGATTCGCCAGCCGTATTTCACGAAACAAAAACCGTAGAAATGCTCTCTGCTGCTAAATACCTCGGTACTTGAGGTTAATTTGAGTTTAGACTTCGTTTGGCAGCGTAATTGAACGAATATAGATTACTCTCCTTCGTCTCTCCCTATTTCACGCTCTCTGGAATTATTTCATGGAATTATGACTATTGAAAAAGGGAACTTATCATTACTTAAAGGATAATATTATTAATTAAAGGAAACTTTTGTTAATTAAAAGAAATTATTATTAATTAAAGGAAATTATCTTATGGGAATTATTATTAATTAAGGGAAATTACATTACAAACTAAGCTCCATATACTTGGACACTATAAATCGTATTTTGCCTTGCGACGCGCCGACTTGGCGCTTGTCCGATCTTTCCCCGGGCCTTTTTCTAGCATACATGGCTTTCAAATATTCTTAACCAACACGTGAATAGGCCATCTATGTGCCGGAAATTTTACGGGGTATAACAGTAAATCCACTGAAGTCTACCAGAAACAGGTTAAAGACGGACCGCACATTCAAGATGCGGTCCGTACTTCCAACTGCAAAGTAAAGCAGAGAGCACCACAAAGTGGTCAACAAGGTAAGGCTCAAGATGCGGTCAGAACATTTAAAATATGGACCATCAAATGAACCGCATGTTCCAAACTAATCATCTGGTGAAATAATTGATGGAAGAAAGTATGAACCGTATTTTCAATGGACGGTCCATCAATCAAAGAACAAAAAGCATCCTGGCAGAATGCAATTTCAAGAGACGTTCAAGAGATAGTCTGCACTTTCAGGATATGGTCCGTCCCTATGATCTGGGACCTTCGAATTGAAATTTAAATAGGGGTTTTAGAATTTAGTATAAATAGTCTTTTTTTTTATATTTTTTAGGGAGTGTTGCTTAGTTTTAGATATTGAGAGTTAGTTTTCCTAGTTCTTGCATTCCTTTGAAAATACCTATTATAGTTGAAGAATTCATTGAAGTTTAATTGATCAATTCAAGTTTTCTATATCTTCTCATTTATAGGTAAGTGATCATGTTTAATTAATGCTTTTCTCTTCTTCTCTAGCCATGAGCAGCTAAACCCTGATCTAGGGAGCTGAACCCAATTTGTTTGTAAATTTTAATGATCTTAATTGGAAAGAATGATTATGGGCTTGCTAATATTTAATTGATTATTGCTTTAAATTGTTAAATTGGTGGTTAAAACATTCAATTGTTCTTAAAAGAGTAATTTGAGATTTGGGTAGCATCAATCAATAATGACACAAGGCTTTAAACCTTGTTTAATGGATTCGCCTAGAAATTTGATGAATCTAATTGGTAAATTACTATCAATTTTTATTTGCATTCTGATTAATTTGAGAAAATTATTATAGATTGGCATTGTTGGGATTGTTGGCAGACACCTGTGTTACTAGATTGCTTGTATATTTGTGAAAATCCATTTTCACTGCTTTTGATTGAGTGATTTAGGGGGACAACCCTATATGGGGACACTTCCCTAGAATTTTCTCTCTATTGTTTAAACCCCAAGCATCTTAGTCTTTAGTTTAATTACATTTTTACCTCTAACGTGATTAGATCATAACCATCCAAATCATATTTGCATTACTTGATATTTGTGGACCTAAATAAAGTCCTTGTGGATAGGACCCCAACTCCTTGTTGGGTTATTATATTGCATCAACCGCATACACTCTTCTTACTGAGGTGGATTCTGGGTGATATCAAATTTTTGGTGTTGTTGTCGGGGACTTTAGTATTAGGTCCTATCTAGCAATTTTGATTTTAGTTTGTTTGACTTTAATCTACTCTTTCACACTTATTATCACGCCATGAGTCTACACCCTGAACGGAACACAGTACTTGGAGTCACAAGTAACCCCAAGTCAACCCCTGGCCGATCATACACTGGTATTTTGAGTAAAATGTACATAGAGGAAGCTTTGAAATAATAACATAAACATTTATGAACGTAAGTCCAAATCATAAAGTGTAAGACATCTGAACAATACTGATAGTATGAAAACCACGTCTATGACTAAAATCCATCTAACTGAGGAGTTACTGGGACAAGCCCCCAGCTAAATCTAAGTCTAAATAAAAGTAATAAAGGAAAATTGAAATAATGAAATAACGTCCTCGAAAGATGAGGACTCACACTTCTATTGCTGAGAAGGGTCTGAACGGTGGCGACTAACAATGTTGAGTCTGAGAACCTCCGGCTGTATCATGAGACAATACAACATAAAAGTATATGTAAGTACTTTGAATGTACTGAGTAAGCACGAGAAAACATAACTGAATATAAAGACTGAACTTAAAATGTCAAGCAATGACCAACCGATATACTGAACTGAATAACTGAAATGGCCGATATGACCCTTTCTAATGGTCAAAGACATGCCCTAAGCCTGAAATACTATACTGAACTGATCTAAACTGATAGAGTTGAAATTGAACTGAACTGCTTATTCTTAGACTGGACTGAGCTGACTAGTGGGAGAGTCTATAACCGACATGTAATCATGTGAGCTAAAAATAGAGTCTGATATATACGCCCTACCGATATGACCCAATATACCTTGTCAGGGTATAGAGGCCTGAACTGGGTGATCACAAAAGTTTGGGGCCAATCATGCCAATAAATACTGTAACCTACGCTGGCAACGAAGTTCTGGAAACTTAGGTACACTGGAACTCCAGTCCGCTCGGTGTTAAGTCCTGCTCCCACTGGAATACCTAAACCGAATACCAAGATGATAGCTCAAAATTGGGGTCCAAGACTAGTCAGAGATATATAACTAAAGGTACCCTGAGAGTCTTATCGGACCAGATTCTAAAACTGGGTTCTAAACGAGTCATAGCTGCTTATCTAGAAGCATCGTAACCGTCTAAGAACAAACTGTAATCTGACTGGGGTCCTAGGGCTAGTCAGAGCTATCTGTCTAAGTGTCATGACTGCCTTGTGAACCAATACACTGAGTTATGGATTTGATTATGATAACTGGGATATGATATGGACACCTCGAGAAATTTCTATAGTCAAACTAATCAACTGACATTATTTTGGTCAACCTGGAGGTTGCCAAAAAAATCTGACTGAGTCTAGGCTAACATTTCTTAGTATATAAACTTTCTGAATGAAATTTTCCTAATATATATATGATTGAGTTTCTAACACATACAACTATTATAGAAACCCCTAACTCTAAAAGATTCAAGAAATTTCAAGAATTCAATACTTATGTAGGATTTTAGTTTCTCCTTTTAAGAGTTAGGGCTAAAATTCACATTTAACAGAACAGACATCATTCTAATTACAAATGGTTGGAAAACATCAAAATTAGTGTAGAATAATATTCCTCAAGAATTAAACAAGGTCTAATAGCAATATCTTCACAACTGAAAATTCAGGGCAAGAACTGATATTGAACTGAGGAAGAGTTTTAGGGGACACAAGGGAAGAACAATCCCCTTGTTGAATTCTCACATACCTGGCTAAGAATTCCCTTAACGAGGAACTTGAATTTCTGCAATAGATGAAGAACCCTGAACCTTACTCTGAAAGTTCTTCAGAGAAACTCTTCGATGCTTTCTGAGAACCTACATGGGGAATGAGGGAAAAGGCCGTTCATTCCCACTAATAGGTCTGAAATTATGTCTAAAATGACATAGTTTCGAGTTTAGGGAGATTGGAAATTACTGGAAGACCCTTGAAAATTCGCAAGGAAAAATGTTAGATGATCCTAACGAGGGAGCTAACGACTCGTGGCATCATCCGTTAAGTACACTTTCTATCAGTCATCTGGGTTTGGTAACGAATGACTTCACGACTAGTTGATGGTGACCAAGATTCATGGTCACCATTCATATGTACACTGCCTCACTCTCAGAAAATTCTCCCCTAGCTGATCACGACTCACCTCATGACTCGTGGTGATTGACCACGAATCGTGGGGTCCTTTTGTCAAGTACACTATCTCCACCTCTCTATACTTCTGTTTTCCCCTCCCCACGACTGACCTAATGAATTGTGGGGAATGATCATGACTCGTTAGGTCATCCGTGGGATGTACTTTTTCCAAAACTTATAACTTCCTCACCTGGCCTCCCCACGAGTCACTTCACGACTCGTGGGCACCTCCAATGGGTCACTTAATGACCCGTTCTGTGTCTGGTGCCAATTTTTCTAGTTTTCTGCAAAATTTCTATTTTTAACTCCCAGATCTAACCTTCGAGTTTCTGGGGCATTACAATATCTCACCCTTGAGAACATTTATTCTCGAATGTTGGAAAACGCACAGGAAGGCAGAGAATAGCAATTAAAATTTTCAAATATTGCTTATTTAAATCCAAAACTAATAGAATGACTACCTCCATTTCAAAATACATAAGTGAACTGAATTTACCTTTCATACATACATCCTTAAACGTAAAAGAAGCTTGAATACATGATCTGAACATGAAACTAAATTGAATTCTAGGACAACATCAATATCTCAAGCTATAACAGAGCTGATAGAAAATAAGTGTGGGTATTTGGCCATCATATCTGCTTTGGCCTCCCATGTAGCTCCCTCCACCTGTTGATTTCTCCATAAGACCTTGACTGAAGATATTTCCTTTTTCCTCAGTTTACGAATTTTACAGTCAAGGATTTGGACTAGGACCTCCTCATATGAGAGACTATCCTTTATTTCCACACTATGCAATGGCACGACTGCGGTTGGATCTCAGATGCATTTCTTCAAAAGTGACGCATGGAATATAGGGTGCACTGATGCTAACTCTGAAGGTAACTCCATCTCATAAGCTTCCTTGCCAATTCGTCTCAAAATTCTGTAAGGTCCTACATATCTAGGGTTGAGCTCTTCCTTCTGCCCAAACCTCTTTACCCCTTTCATGGGTGAAATTTTCAAATAGACCCAGTCATCAACTGTAAACTCCAGCTCTCTTCTCCTCACATCGGCATAAGATTTCTGATGGCTTTGAGTTGTTTTCAATCTTTCTCGAATAAGTTGAACTTTCTGCATTTCCTCATGAACTGAGTCTGGACCTATCAAGGTAGATTCACCAACCTCAAACCACCCTATAGGAGATTTATGCATTCTACCATATAATGCCTCAAGTGGGGCCATCTGAATGCTAGAGTGGTAATTGTTGTTGTACGCAAACTCCATAAGAGGCAACTGGTCAACCCAACTGCCCTTAAAATTGATCATATATGCTCTCAACATATCTTCTAGGATCTGAATGGTCCGTGCAGCTTGCCCTTCTATTTGTGGGTGAAAACCTGTGCTGAGCTTGACCTGGGTGCCCAGTCCCTTCTAAAAAGACTTCTAGAAATGAGAGGTGAATTGGGTACCTCTGTCTGAAATGATGGATAAGGGAACCCCATGAAGTCTGACTAACTCCCGGATATAAAGTCGAGCATAGTCCTCAGCTGAATATGTGGTTTTGACTGGGAGAAAGTGTGCTGACTTAGTCATCCGGTCTACTATCACCCAGATTGAATCATGTTGACGATGAGTCCAAGGTAGACCCCTAATGAAGTCCATGTTCACTTCTTCCCAATTCCATGTGGGTGTGCTGATATCCTGAGTCATGCCTCCTGGTCTCTGGTGTTCTACTTTAACATGCTGGCAGTTTGGGCACTTGGCTACAAATTCAGCAATAGCTCTTTTCATGTTGTTCCACCAGTAATATCCCATAAATCATGGTACATTTTGGTAGCACCAGGGTGGATGGAATATCTAGAACTGTGTGCTTCAGCCAATATCTACCGTCTTAACTCACCAACGTTCGATACACACAATCTGCCCTGGTAATGGAGCACACCATCTCCCCTTTAGAGAAAGCCTCAACTTCCTTTCTGAGAACTGCTTCCTTGAGTTTAAGAAGAATGGGATCTTCATCCTATTTTGACTTAACTTCCACAACTAAGGAAGAGTCTGACCCGCTTTGCATCACTACTCCACCTTCGGCTGAATCCACCAACTGTACTCCCAACTGAGCTAGCCTGTGAATATCCTTTACCATTTCTTTCTTGCCCTATTAAACATGAGCTACGCGCCCAACAGAAAACCTTCTTAGTGCATCAGCCACCACATTAGCTTTGCCCGGGTGATACAACACACTCATGTCGTAGTCTTTCAGTAGCTCCAACCACCTTCTCTATCGAAGATTTAGGTCCTTCTGACTGAACACATACTGAAGGTGTGATCTATGAACACATCCACGTGAGCCCCATATAGGTAATGTCTCCATATTTTCAGTGCAAACACCATGCGACCAACTCCAAGTCATGAGTTGGATATTTCTTCTTATGAACCTTGAGCTGTCTGGAGGCGTAGGCTATCACCTTACCCTGCTGCATCAGAATGCAACTGACTCCAACTCTAGAAGCATCACAATAGACAACCAACCCATCTTTTCCTTCTAGCAAGGTCAAAACTGGAGCGGTAGTGAGTCAAGTCTTCAACTCCTGGAAACTCTTCTCACACGCATCCGATCACTGGAATTTCACTTTCTTTTGCATTATCTTATTCAAGGGAGATGCTATAGAGGAGAAGCCTTCCACAAACCGCCGGTAATAACCAGCTAGGCCCAGGAAGCTCCTGATTTCCATTAGAGAGGTAGGTATGGGCCAATCTTTCACTGTTGCTACCTTTTGAGTATCAACCTAAATTCCCTCACCCATGACCATATGACCTAGAAAAGTCATGGACTTCAACTAGAATTCACACTTGCTGAACTTGGCGAATAGCTGGTGGTCTCTGAGTGTATGAAGCACTCTTCTCAGGTGATTAGCATGCTCTTTCTCATTTCTAGAGTATACTAGAATGTCATCGATAAATACGATGGTGAACATATCCATATACTTCTTGAAGACTCTATTCATGAAGTCCATGAAGGTTGAGGGGGGGTTTGTTAGCTCGAAGGACATAACCACAAACTCGTAGTGACCATACCAAGGTTTGAACATTGTTTTCGGTATGTCACATTCTCTAACCCTTAACTGATGACACCTTGATCTGAGATCGATTTTTGAGAAACAACTGGCTCCTTGAAGTTGGTCAAATAGGTCATTGATTCTGGGTAGGGCATACCTGTTCTTGACTGCGACTTTGTTCAACTGACGGTAATCTATGCACGTTATGAGGGTACACTCTTTCTTATGCACGAATAGTACTGGAGTACCCCAGGGAGAGATGTTGGGTCTGATAAAACCCTTGTCAAGAAGATCTTTTAGTTGCTCCTTCAACTCCTTAAGCTCAGCTAGAGACATTCTTTAAGGAGGGATGGAGATGAGCTGAGTATCTAGGAGAAGGTCTATTCCGAAGTCTATTTCCCACTCAGGGGGAACTCCGGGAAGATCCTCGAAAAATACATCTGGGAACCACTGACCACTGGAATTGACTGGATAGTTGGGGTCTCAGAGTTAGAATCTTTGATTCGAACTAGATGATAAATACATCCCTTGGAAATGAGCTTCTGGGCCTTAAGGTAGGAAATAAACTGACCCTTAGGCGCTGAACTACTGCCCGTCCATTCTAATGCTAGTTCATTTGAAAACTGAAACTTGACAACTCTAGTTCTGCAGTCAACTGAGGCATAACCGGAGTGTAACCAATACATGCCGAGGATAAGGTCAAAATCGACCATGTCTAACTCTACGAGATCAGCTAGAATTACTTTATTCAGGATTGAGACTGGGCAGTTTCTATACACCCGGTTGGCTCTAACTGACTCGCCAACAGGGGTGGAGACTGAGAATGGTTCTAAGAGGACCTCTATACTGATATTGAACTGGACTTCTACGTATGAAGCCACAAATGAAAAAGTTGCTCGTAGATCTAGGAGGGTATACATGTCCATATGAAAGAGGCGTAACATACTTGTGACTACATCAGGTGAGCTCTCCTGATCCTGACTGGAAGACAATGCATAAAAATGGTTTTGGCGTGTACTGCCATCCATACCTGATGTGTTGTCCTGTTGATCTAGTCGGCCTGCTAGAGCTGATGATGTGGTGGATTGTGTTCTCCCCCGTCCTACTGACGGGAAATCTTTAAGACGATGATCAAGCCGCCCACAACCAAAACAACCCTCTCAACCCTGAAGACACTCTCCCGAGTGGTTCATACCGCACTTGGGGCAAGCTGGATATCTGTTTCCGGCACTATAGCTCTGAGACTGAGAGCCAGATGCTCCATCCCTCCGATCCTGGAGGGAGCGGAAGTTTGCGGCGCTAGCTGAGCTGGGTGCTGGGGCTCTCTTCTGCTGTTGTTGCTATGGGTAGTTGTTACCGCCTAAGCTTGGATGACTATGATCTGATTGATTAGTTCTTGCCCACTTATTCTTTCACTCTATGTCCTTCAATTTTTTGGCCTCAATCTGCTAGGCATAGACAATCAGGCTGGAGAGGTCCATATCCCTAATCAGAATCGCGGTCCTGCATTCCTTGAGGACCAGGTTCAACACTCCATTCACAAACATCAGCATGCGAGCCCTTGGCTCAGCCACCATCTCTGCAGTGTATTTCGATAACCTGGTAAACTCAGAGCATATTCCTCCACTGTTCTATTCCCTTGCCTCAAGTTCATAAACTTTGCTACCTTGGCTTCTCTAAGCTCCCTCAAGAAAAATCTGCCTAGGAAGGCTGTGTTGAACTCCTCCCACTCCACTGTTCCTGCTCCCACAGGCCGCCCCTCTCTCCACTATTCATACCAGACTTGGGCTACCCCTTTTAGCTGGTAGGAAACAAGTTTAGCACTCTCAGAAGAGCTGACATTCATTATGCGGGTAATCTTTCGAATCTCGTCTATGAACTCTTACGGGTCCTCCCCCATTTTGGATCCTTGAAAAGATGGAGGGTTCATATGGGTGAAGTCCCACACCCTAGTAGCAACCGTGGATCCATTATTGTTAACTGGTACTACTTGTTGGTTCACCTGATTAGTGACAGTTTGGGCAAGCCACTGAATGGCCATCCTGAATTCAGCGATTGACATTGAATTATTCTGTGGGGCCGCCGGGGCTGGTGGAGTAGTCCGCTAGGCATTTCCATCCCTCCTTCCATTTCCTCATCATGGAGGCATATTTCACTGAAACGAAGTAGAGCACGAGTTAGAAGGACGCTTCTGGAATTGAACTTTAACGCACGATAAAGAGTGTGAACAAAAGAGAGTTTTCCTAATAACATCTCGTAGCCTCCTCATCATAAGTGTGGAGTGCATCACACCCATGAAATGGACTCTACTCGATGTGGCTTTCAGATATTCTGAGGATACTCTAAACCTAGTGCTTTGGTACCAAGTATGCCACGCCTCGAATCTACACCCTGGACGGAACACGATAGTTGGATTCACAAGTAACCCTAAGTCAACACATGGCCTATCATACACTGGTATTATGAGTAACACGTACATAGCGGAAGCTTTGAAATAATAACATAAACATTTATGAACATAGGTCCAAATCATAAAGTGTAAGACATCTAAATAATACTGATAGTCTGAAAACCACGTCTATGTGTAAAAGCCATCTAACTGAGGAGTTGCTGGGAAAAGCCCCAAGATAACTCTAAGTCTAACTGAAAGTAATAAAGGAAAACTGAAATAATGAAATAACGAGCTCGAAAGATGACGACTCACACTTCTGCTACTGAGGAGGGTCTGAATGGCAGCGACTAATGGCGTTGAGTGTGAGAACCTATGGCTGTATCATAAAATGATACAGCATAAAGCATGTGTCAATACTTTGAATGTACTGAGTAAGTAGGAGAAAACATAACTGAATATAAAGATGGAACTGAAAATGACAAGCAATTACCAACCGATATACTGAACTGACTAACTGTAATAAACTGAAATGGCTGAGATGACCTTGTCTAATGGTCAAAGACATTCCCTAAGCTTGAAAGTTCTGAGTCTGAAGTACTATACTGAACCGATCTAAACTGATAGAGCTGAAAATGAACTAAACTACTTATTCTGAGACTGGACTGAGTTGACTAGTGGGAGAGTATAACCGACATGTAACCACGTGAGCTAAACATGGAGTCCGATATATACACCTGACCAGTAGGACCCAATATACCTTGCCATGATATAGAGGCATGAACTGGGTGATCATTAAGGTCTGGGGCCAGTCAGGCCAATAAATACTATAACCTACGCTGTCAATGTAGTTTTGGGAACCTAGGTGCGCTGGAACCTCGATCCGCTTGGTGCTAAGTCCTACTCCCACTAGAATACAACTGAATACTAAGCTGATAGCTCAAAACTAGGGTCCAAGACTAGTTAGGGATATATAAATGAAAGTACCCTGAGAGTCTTATCGGACCAGATTCTGAAACTGAGTTCTAGATTGGTCAGAGCTGCTTATCTAGAAGCGTCGTAACCGTCTAAGAAAAAACTGTAATCTAACTAGGGTCCTAGGGCTAGTCAGAGCTATCCGTCTAAGTGTAATGACTTCCTTTTGAACCTATACACTAAGTTCTGGATCTAATTCTGATAACTTGGAGGTGATACGAACACCTCAGGAATTTCTATAGTCAAACTAATCAGCTGACATTATTCTGGTCAACCTTGAGGTTGCAAAACAATTCTGACTGAGACTAGGCAGACATTTCTGAGTATATAACCTATCTGACTGAAATTTGTCTAACATATATTTGACTGGGTTTCTAGAACATATAACTATTAATGAAACCCGTTACTCTGAAAGATTCAAGAAATTTTGAGAATTCAATACTTATGCAAGATTATAGTTTCTGTTTTCAAGAGTTAGGGCTAAAATTCACATTCAACAGAATAGACATCATTCTAATTACAAATTGTTGGAAAACATAAAAATTAGTGTAGAATAATATTCCTCAAGAATTAAACAAGGTCTGATAGCAATATCTTCACAATCGAAAATTCAAGGCTAAAACTAATAGTGAACTGATGAAGTATTTTAAGGGACACAAGGGAAGAACAATCCCCTTGTTGAATTCCCAAATACCTGGATAAGAATTCCCTTGAGGAGGAACTTGAATTTCTGTAATGGATGAAGAACCCTGAACCTTACTCTGAAAGTTCTTGAGAGAAATTCTTCGATGCTTTCTGAGAACCTACATGCGGAATGAGGGAAAAGTCCTTTCATTCCCACTAATAGGTCTGAAATTATGTCTAAAGTGACATAGTTTCGAGTTTAAGGAGGTTGGAAATTACTGGAAGACCCTTGAAAATTCAGGGAAAAACTGTCAGATGGTCCTAACAAGGGACCTAATGAATCATTACCCTAGGCCATGACTCGTGGAATCATCCATTAAGTACACTATCTATCAGTCTTCTAGGGCTGGTAACGAATGACTTCATGACTCGTTGCTAGTGACCATGAGTCGTGGTCACCATTCTTTAGGTACACTGCGTCGCTCTTAGAAAATTCTCCCTTGGATGATCACGACTCACCTCATGACTAGTGGTGACTAACCATGAATTGTGGGGTCCTTTTGTCAAGTACACTGCCTCCACCTCTCTATACTTCCATTTTCCCCTCCCCGTGACTAACCTAACGAATCGTGGGGACTGATCACAACTCATTAGGTTGTCTGTGGGATGACCTTTTCCCAAAACTTATAACTTCATCACCTAGCTTCCCCATAGTCACCTCACGACTCGTGGGCACCTCCAATAGGTCACTTAATGACTCGTTCTGTGATTGGTGCCAGATTTTCCAATTTTCTACAAATTTTCTATTTTTAAGTCCCGGATCTAACCTTTAAGTTTCTGGGGCATTACACTTATTTTTTCATGCATGATGAAGTAAGTGAGCAACTAAACTCTCCTATTTAGGAGAGATGGATCATGGATATGATTGGTTACCTTGGGAAAATGATGAAATGTATGGTTATCCTAAGAACATAGGACGCTATCATCCTTAGCACCAACATCCACCATATCAGGAGTATATTTATATGCAAGTTGCCGAGTCAAATTATACATACTCAGCACAAGATGAATGGCAGAATCAAGAATACTATAATCAAGACCAATGCTTCCAATCTTTCGGCTACCGTGATTATTGGATGTCACAACCGCAAGGTTAAAATGACCAATGTGGTTGGGATGAGCAATGCAGTCAGATTCAGGATTGGAGCTCAGATCCTACCTTTGACTAATAGGGCTCTAACCTAGAAAATATGCTTAATCAAGTATGATAGAATCAAGATGAAGAAGAAGCCACTAAAAAATATGACTAATATGGTGGGTGCTTATACAGAGTCATTTCAAAGACTTGAACACCATATGAATTGCATTCTTAACCGAGATAAACAAGAACCTATTGAGTTTAATGATGTTCCTATGGGTGATGAGGAAGATTATTCCCCATATTGTTCAGCAATTACAATGTTGAGTGGTAGAGTGTTACACTCAAAACATGACAAGAATATGGAAAGGATGACTATTGAGAAAAATGAAGAAAATCTCAACCATGTGGTAGAAAATGCAGAGGTGGTGGTTGATAATTCTACTAAGGAGAAGGTTAAGGATGAAGTGGTGGAGGACTCTATGCCTTTACCACAACTTCCCAATCCTCCTCCTCCTTTCCCTCAAAGGCTGATTAAAGAAGCACGATGATGCAAAAATGGAAAAGTACCTTGAAATGCTGAAACAGGTGTCATTGAGTATTTCATTTACTGAAGCATTTAAGAAAATTCTAGGATTTGCGAAATATCTGAACGAACTTGTTACAAAGAAAAGAATACTCAAAGATGAGGTAGTCACCATCATACATAGAGTTAGTGCAATTATTTCAAGCACGATGATAGAGAAGAAAGGTGATCTTGGAACATTCACTATTTCATGTATAATGGGACAAAAAAATTTACCAAAGCTCTATGTGACAATGAGAAATTCATCAATTTAATGCCCCTTTCCATCTTCAAGAGCACCTGTCTAGGTGATGAGTAGGAAATTTACCAACTCATTAGGCTCCTAATCATGAGTTTTTACTTAGTTTTCAAGTCATTTATGTGGATTTTATGCCCTTTCTCTTGAATTCTTTGTAGGTACCTCATGTGAGTAATATAAGTACGAAATCGAGCAAAATATATGGAACTTGAGAGAAAATTTGATGAGTTAGCATATGAGGGAGAGGAGCCAAAGATAAGGGAAGATTTAAGCTTAAAAAGAGGTGCAAAAACGTGCTTTGAATCGGCTAAACGCGGATCTGAAAGGGTGAAACGAGGGAGAAATGCCAAAGCCACTGCCCAGACCAGCTAAACAATTGGCGGTTCATGGGATTGCACCAGCTAAAAGCCTATGGAACCGACGGATCCCTCTGCCAAAGCAGTCTTTTCAACCGGCCACAGTTTGGCTCTCCACGAATTGCCACCAGTGCAACGCTGGTTCTTCGTCGGCGAGGCCGTCTAATGAATGGTAAAAGGATCCAAAAAGGTATCCAAAGCATCTAGAAGCTCCACAGAATTTTGGGGAAAGCTGTACACAAGAAAGTACAGATATATGACCTCCATTGTACACTAACCAAGGCGAGGAAGAATTCAATCAACTAATTCATTCAACAAAATATTTTCTCCATAGATTTGTATAGTTAGATAGGACTTTTCTTCTTTTTCTTTAACCCATTTTGGGGGAATTCCACCATTGTTGTAAGAGCATGTGAAGCAATTTTGTGAAACTAATGCAATGAATGTGAGGGAAATCCTCTTGGTATATTCTCTCTATCTTTAAATATGCTTTACTAATTTGCTAGTTAGAAGTATATTCATGGTGGGTTTGTTAATTTGATTGGAATTTTGTTAAATTGATCTTGGATTTTTATTGAATTACAGTTGGGTATTGCTAGATTAATCTTCATATTATTTAATTAAGTGTAAATCTACTAGATTCTCTTAAATTTATTAATGGAGATTCATTGATGATGATATGGGTCGACCTATTCTTACTTGATTGTTGCTCGGGAGAGAATAATTAAGTATTGAAAGGGAATCTAGTAGTGGGCATGGATAAGAGATTGTAAAATTAAGCTAGAAATAGCTGAATTTACTTCCTCATTCCTAATTGGCAGCTAATAGCTAGGAATAGTGCTATTGCCAATCCAAATCTAATAGGGTTAAGCTTAATTATGGTTAGAGTCTTGATAAAACTCTAGCAAGAAGTAGTCAATAGGCTGAGAAGATGAGATTACCCATTTCTCAAGATTATTTACACTTGAGTCTAAGGCATTGAAGAAATTCCCGATTTAATAATGATCTCATCTATGGAATGTCCTTAGCCTCTCAATTGTGATTACTTCAATTGGAATCCCCCCCAATTAGTTTTAGTTTAGAATTAGTTAGTTAATTTTCCCTTTATAATTCCCCCCTCCCAATTTTACTTTTCAAATGTTGAACAATTATGCTCTCTAGTTTGAATTAGTTTATAACTTTTAATTTATCGACTCGATTCTCTGTGGGATTCGATCTCGAAATTTGTCTGGAATATTTGTTTTGAGTAGCGACTGTTTACACGCTTTCATAACAGAGGAGTGTATTTTGGACGTTATAAAAAATGACGCCATTGCTAGGAAATTGATTTGTGATAAGCCATTAGTTATTTATTGATTCGAACTAGTTTTGCATTTTTGTTCTACATTTTTTTTTCTTTTATTTTTTTTGTTTTTATTTGCTTGTAGTTAAATGATGGCATCATGGAACGAAAGAAGGTTTGATGGTGGCAACCCTTATTATGATGACTCATGTCCCTATTATAGAGGAACACACCATTGAAAAGATTGCAAATATGCTCCTAGAAGGGAGATGAGTGCATCTTCTCCTTCCTATAGTAGGTATTGATGCACAATATGTGGTAGTCATGGGAGACATTGGGATGGATGCCTAAACAGGTTCACTTCCCACTATAATGGTTATGATAGAAGTTGTGCTCCTCAGTTTGAAGGGAATGAAACCATAGCAAGAGAGGGAAAGAGAAGTACATGTGGGCACATAGAAGCCATGCTCCAAGCCTTTGTGGAGAGGGAGTCTAATGCGGACAAGAATGGCAACCCCTCCATGCCCATGGAATCATCAACTCCTCAAGAAGAAAGGTGTGAAACGCTAAAAGAAGAAGCGAAGGAGATATTGAGGAGCATAATAAGAAGAAGTGAACAATGGGGCATAACTCCACTTGACTCATGGGAGGAAGTTCAAAATGATGATGAAGAAAGAGTTAAGGTGATCTTTGAAGAAGTCATAGAGGTGCACCAACCAACCAACATTGCAAAATTGAAAGATTCTAAGGTTGAAGAAGTGACACTAGAGTCTCCAAATGTCATCCTACAAATCACGCTCAAGTACTCTAGTGCACTTGAAGAGGAGGATTTTAAGCAAGAAGCATGCTTGAAAGGGGAGCGACTTAAACTGCCCTCTTATCATTTTTCAATATTGACCTTTCTTGAAAAAATGGAAACTGAGGAAACCAAGTCGATGAAGGGAATTGAGGAGGAAGATCAAGGTGGCTTCATCTTAAAGTATGTCATGCCAACAAGGCCAAAGCACATCCCTCCTTCAAGGGCCAAGAAACACAAGATGAAATATTCGTTGCTTGGTCCTTTGATGCTTACACCACCACCTCTAAAGTGGAGTGAAAGCATGGACAAGAAAACAGGGGTGCGATTTAAATTCTCAAAGTGGAGAGAGAAGTGGTGAAGTTGAAGTCGTCGAGTTAGAATGTTTACTAAGGTGCTTCTTGGGAGGCAACCCAAGTGCTTTTACATTTTATTTTTATTTTTATTTTTATTTTGTTTTACTTTACATTTGTGTTGTCTTTGATTTTATAGGGTTGGAACAAGTGTGGGACATGGCAAACAGTGAGAGAAGAAAAAGAAAAAGGAGAGCATGGGAAATGCGTGTAAAATAAATGCCTCCATTGTATCAGGGAGTCCTCTCACCCATTCCTTCCACATTTTATTTAACCTTAGGCATTGAGGACAATGCATTATTTTTGTTAGGGGGTGAAGTTTGAGTAACCCACTTGTTAAGTAATGTACGATATGGCCTTATGATAGATTGGGTGATGTCATTCTTAAGGGCAAATCGTTATTACTTGTTAGTAGCATCGCCCATTTAGATAGTAATCTTTAAATAAACTCCAAGGATTTTCTTTATACTACAGTTCTTTCCCAAGGAGCGATTTCTTTATTCTTTCTTTTATTGTCGAACCGGGTTGACATTTCTCGATGATAGATTGAGAGGCGACTTTCTTAAGGAAAAATGTCAAGTCTAGAGTTTTGTAGAGTATTTGTTGCACGTGTTTGATGAGTTACCACCAATATTTCTTGCTTGTCATTGTGCATGAGTTTTGAAAAGAAAAGAGGGGTATCTAAATACGGAAATGAGCACGCTCTTATCATGAATTATATATTCCTTGCTTGGCTTGTTGATTCGTAACTAGCTCATTTAAAGTCATCCTCTTAATGTGACAAGGAAGTGTGTCAATTACTTAGATTGTGATTCCTTGTGTGGTGAGGTTTTTATCTTAATTATTGTGTACGCATGATTGTCTAGAACTTGCCTTAAGTGTGATTCAAGGCAAAATGATTGATGTGGCTGCACTTAGAACATGATCTTAGGCCCTATTTTGTTAGTCACTTCACCCAAATTACCTCCTTGAACATTAATCTTTGATAGCCAAAGTTTGAGCCTTGGACCCTTTCTTTGGAAACCATATTACAAGCCTAATGACCATTTTTAATCCTTCTCTTTGGTACCCGTCCTCCCTAATTTCTAGTGATAAAATAATGAAAAATGGGGCTTGAAGCCCAGTATATGGGGAGAGATAAGGAAATGAATGTGATATGAGGCAAAAGCCTAAGTTTGGGGGTTTGCAAGAGTAGGGGGAAAATGAAAAGCCTAAAAGTAAGTTAGCACCAAAATGTTGATGAGTGGAATGATTCGATGGGTTGAAAGACCTCGAATCATCAAACGAGAAAAAATAATAAAAGGTGTTATCTCTTGCATAGATAAGTCTAAATGTGAAATTCATGGATGTTATAAGGGTGGCTTGTGTTATTCAAAAGATAAAGATGAACAAGGAGAAATGAGGTGGAGTGATTTGAATAAGATGATGGGGTGTTACAAGCTTTTGTAAAGGCATTAGGGAGGCTTTAGTCACTAAAGCTAAATATTTATCCCACCCTTACCCCTAGCCTTCATCATGACCCGCAAGTCCTAATTGATTTTGAGTATAGAAACACTACATTAGTGGCGATATACACGAAGGGCAAGCCTATGGGTCAATTTGAATGCACTTGAATTTCTTTGTGAGAGTGAGCGCATTAATCTTATCTTATAATCTCGTTGTGGGAAATGCTAAATATGTGTGTGGGATTCTCTCTTCTTGTGAGTGGCATCATTTTCTTGGAGTACATGCTTAACATTTTTTCCAAATAGAGGTATGATTAAGGCAAGCGAGTAGCTAACTTTAAGGCAAGTTTTGAATATGAATTGTCAATGACTTGAGATTCTCTTTGAAATTTTTTTGAGGAACTATTCCCCTTGTTTGAATAGAAATAATGCATGTAAGATATGTTTAGTGATTGTGGTTACCTATTGAAGCTTGTGCAACATGGTTTGAGTCATTTCTTTTTCTTGAATTGGTGTATAATGTTTGGGTTGTCTTGCGGATTGATGATTTTGTGTACAACTACCATAGTGCCCTAAGCCTTAGCAATGTTCCCTTGTGCAAGAATGTCTTGATTGACACTTGATGCAAAAACTCATGTATAGCATGTTGTTCATTTTCTCAATTGTAAAAAATTCCATTACTTGAGGACAAGCAATGGTTCAAGTTTGAGGGTTTGATGAGTTGGAAATTTACCAACTCATTAGGCTCCTAATCATGAAGTTTTTCTTAGTTTTCGAGTCATTTTTGTGGATTTTATGTCCTTTCTCTTGAATTCTTTGCAGGTACCTCATGTGAGTAAAGGAAACATGAAATCGATCAAAACACATGGAACTTGAGAGGAAATCTGATGAGTTAGCATATGAGGGAGAGGAGCCAAAGATAAGGGAAGATTTGAGCTTAAAAAGAGGTGCAAGGACGTGCTTTGAATCGGCAAATCGCAGATCTGGAAGGGTGAAATGCAGGCAAAATGCTAAAGCCACTGCCCAGACCGGCTAAAAAACCAGTGGTTCACGGAATTGCACCGGCTAAAAGCCTATGGAACCTCCGGTTCCCTCTGCCAAATAAGTCTTTTGAACCGGTCACAGTTTTGCTGTCCACGAATTGCCATCGGCGAAACGCTGGTTCCTCGCCCGAGAGGCCGTCTAATGAAGGGTAAAAGGGTTTTAAAACGTCTCCAAAGCTTCTATAAGCTCCAAGGACTTTTCGGGAAAGTCGTACACAAGAAAGTACAGATATATAACCTCCATTGTACACCAACCCGGGGGGGGGGGGGGGAATTCAATCAACTAATTCATTCAACAAATGTTTTCTCCATAAATTTGTATAGTTAGATAGGACTTTTCTTCTTTTTCTTTAACCCATTTTGGGGGAATTCCACCATTGTTGTAAGAGCTTGTGAAGCAATTTTGTGAAGCTAATACAATGAATGTGAGGGAAATCCTCTTGGCATCTTCTCTCTATCATTAAATATGCTTTACTAATTTGCTAGTTAGAGGTATATTCATGGTGGGTTTATTAATTTGATTGGAATTTTGATAAATTGCTCTTGGATTCTTATTGAATTATAGTTGGGTATTTCTAGATTAATCTTCATATTGTTCAATAAGTGTAAATCTACTAGATTCTCTTCAATCTATTAATGGAGATTCATTAATGATGACATGGGTCGATCTATTCTTACTTGATTGTTGCTCGGGAGAGAATAATTAAATATTGGATGTGAATCTAGTAGTGGGCATAGATAAGAGATTGTAAAATTAAGCTAGAAATAGCTGAATTTATTTCCTCATTCCTAATTGGCAGCTAATAGCTAGGAATAGTGTTGTTGTCAATCAAAATTTAATCGGGTTAAGCTTAATTGTGGTTGGAATCTTGATAAAATTATAGCAAGAAGTAGTCAATAGGCTGAGAAGCTGAGATTACTCATGTTTCAGGATTATTTACACTTGAGTCTAAGGCATTGAAGAAATTCCCAATTTAATTGTGATCTCACCCATAGAATGTCCCTAGCCTATCGCTTGTGATTACTTCAATTGGAATTCCCCGCAATTAGTTTTAGTTTAGAATTAGTTATTTGATTTTCCATTTTTAATTTTCCCCCAATTTTACTTTTCAAATGTTGAACAATTATGCACTCTAGTTTGAATTAGTTTATAACTTTTGATTTATCGACTCGATTCTCTGTGGAATTCGACCCCGAAATCTGTCTGGAATATTTGTTTTGACCAGCGACCATTTACGCGCTTTCATAAAAGAGGAGTTTATTTTGGATGTTATCACTAGGCATTACTCGACCTAGAAGCATGAGACTGTAGATAGCAGATAAGTCAATCACAAGACCGATAGGGATCATTGCTGATGTATTTGTACAAATTAGGAAATTTATGATCTCAGCTGATTTTGTCATACTTAACTGTGTTGTTGATGTCGAGGCCCCTATTTTCTATGGGTGATCATTCCTTTCCACTAGCAGGGCTATTATGGACTCGGGATGAAATGAAATCAAGTTTTGAGTAAATGATAAAGAAGTCGTATCTAAAGCTGGTAGAGTTATGAAGTTTGCCCCAGGAATTTGCATGTATATCTGCGATTGATGAGCTAGAAGAAATGGAGGAAGCACAAGGCCTAAGCATGGAGGAAAGTGATTTGGATAGAGTTTTTGGAACTTATGATGCAGCCAATGATACGGAAGGGTATGAAAAAGCAGTGAACTCACTTGAAGGGCTTGGATACTATTCCTATAAGCCAAGAAAGTTTCACTAGACCATGAAAATAGATCAACCCCTTTGGCCAAGCCTTCCATTAAATATCCCCCAAAGTTTGAACTTAAGCTACTACCTGCTGATGTGCCATGATTTTATGGCACTTTCGATGCTTACAATCAAGAAACTATGCACATTCCGGGTACGTTTACGTAGGTATGATGCATTTTTTGTTTAATATTGTAGGAAAATAGGTTCAGAAGTGAAATGGGAGATGTAAGGCTTAAAACAACTGTAAAGGAGGCTGCTAATCATGTCACGAGTCATCGTCACTGTGCACGACTCGTTGCTAAGGACGTGGGATAGATTAAACTTTTGAAGATAAAAGCATAGTGCACTTCACGGATTGAAGGCACGACTCATTACATCTGGTAATGAGTCGTGAAGCCAGTTGTGAAGACTGGGAGAAGGATGCCTGAAGAAATAACCAGTGAAGTTAATGGATAACAACACGAGTCGTTGGTTGACTGAACGACTCGTTAGGAGATCACCAGAAGGAATCGTAAGGTGCACTAGAAAATGGAAGAGGCTGGACCACGAGAGGCCTAACGACTCATGCCCAGACACAACAAGTCGTTAGGTAATCCGTTGCCACGACTAGGCCTAATACTGAGGACTATTGAGCTTGACTAATCACGACTTGTTTGAGGTCCTAACGAGTCATTACTTATCCCATGACCACTGACGACCTGAGTTCCAATTTTAATTAGGAAAAGGTTTTCTTGGAGCTATAAATACCTTATTTAGGTTTATTCTCGAAGAAAAGTTTATGATAGTTTTTATTACAATTTTTACGTGGATTTTGGTGTTGTGTACTATAATGTAATACCCCAGAAGGGACTAAGAATAGACCCGGGAAGTATAATAGGAAAAGTGTAGAAAAACTGGCAAAAATATCTCAGAATGGGAGACTTAACGACTCGTGGTGGAATACCACGAGTCTTCATGCGCAGTCGTGAGGTAAAGGTCAGGAGACAGTGGCGGCGGATGACATGACCAGTCATTAGGAGTGGCAACAGCTCATTTCGTCTGTTGTTAGGAGGGAGGGTTCTGGTTTTAAAAAGGATTTCCAGTGTACTTGACGGAAGGACATTACGAGTCATCGGGTCTACTGACGAGTCGTCATGTTGTTCGTGGTCTGGAGGCTGAGAATTTCCAGTAGAGTTGACGAGTGCACCTAATGAGTCGTCAGGTGTGGCAACGGCTCGTCAGGTGAGTCGCAATTTTTTAGATTTTCTCACGGGCAGGTTGGTAAAATCCCACACTCCCAGATTTAAAGTGATGTCATTTTGGGTATGTTAGGGGACGTTTTTAAGGGTTTTCCTAAGCCTAAACCTCATTCTCTCAATCTACTTCTTCCACCTCTCTTCTCTAAAGATTTTAGGAATTTCCAAAGGTGCTCTTCAAGCTTCAAGGAAGGTAATCAAGCGGGGTCTTCATCTACCAGGTATGTGGAACTTCAACAAGGATATCTTTTCATCCTTGTGCCCCAAAATGTTTTCAATAAGAACCCAATTTAAATTATTTAAAATATCATGATCTAGGGTTTTGAATAATGGATAATTTCTTCCTCATCCTTTTCTTAAATGCTAATATTTACTGCGATTATGGAATGAATTGGAATGTTAATTAATGGGTCACCTTGGATTATGGATTACATGTTGGGATTGTATGATGGTAGCATGTTCTTCATGAATTTACTTTAGTAATAAATGGGTTCTTCTTATTGTTCACTTGATTGTCGTAGTCATGTATCAATATGATGAAATTGTGAAGATTAGGTGAGTATGTATGCATGTAGTATGTTATCCCTAAATTGATCCTAGTATTGATTGGGAATTGAACATTCCTTTCATGATTATCATAGAAACTCATGAACATGATGGAAGTGTGAAAATATTGCATAATTAACCCTAATGACTTGAGTATGATGTTGATGATCATATGGGATTGAGTAGAAGTTATGGGCTTGAGTAATTTAAATAAGTTGGGTGTCCTTACCCTGCTTTAGATTTAATTGATTTGGCATAAAAAGATATCATCTCCATTGTTGAACTACGAAGCCTGGGCTAATTCAATATTGTTTTCCTCATTTAAATTGTTTTTATAAAAACCTTGGAATCTAAAACGCCCATGGCTAAAAAGTTCACAAAGGAGTGATTGTGACAAATGTGTGGAATGTTGTAGACCAAAATAAATGAAGTCATATATCTTGATAGAGTATGAGTTGTATTTATAAACCATGCATGATCTCATATTACATGTGAATGAGATGAACTTGGGGTTTGGAGTGTCATGATAGTATATCCATAGTATGACCCTGTAGAATGCTCGTTAGTAAGAGATTCTTGAGATAGCTATAAATTGGATTCCATGATGATAACGCATGAGAATGATATTGCAACTGCTGGGTTAATGTTATTAGAAAGTAGCCCACCCTATTGATAAGAATATTGTATGATGAAAATCACTAACTGTCCTTTTGTCTCTGATTAGCTGTTGCGATTTAGATTAGCGTTAGTCGGTCGGTATTTCTTGTTAGCAAGAGTATTTCCCTATTCGGTCGGGATATCTCTCTAGCAAGAGTATTTCCCTAGTCAGTCGGGATTTCTCGTTAGCAAGAGTATTTCTCTAGTTAGTCGGGATTTCTCGTTAGCAAGAGTATTTCCCTAGTCAGCCGAGAATCCTCGTTAGCAAGAGTATTTCGTACATCCCTTGTTAGTCAGTGACTTCTTATATAAAAGTTTTCCCTTCCTACGACGGTTAGGGATTTTCGCGAGTGAGAATATTTTCTTGGACAGTCGGGGACCCTTTATATATCAGTCATGACTTTGCATTCCTGTGTCATAAGATCAATACTTTTGTGCTCCAGTTGAACTTGTAACAATGCATGTCCTTATCATGTGATTATGATTATAAGAATATGTGGATATCATATAGATTGTTGTATCTCTTTTCGGTTATGTTACTAATCCGGTGATTTACAGTACTCCCTATTCTTATACTGATGCTTATGAGTTATTTGTTTACATTCCTGCATACTCAGTACATTACAAGTACTGATCACACGCCTCTAGTGCTATATCGTTTAATGATATAGATTCAGGTCTCCAGGTTCAACCGCGTGACTAGATACGCTTCTCTCTCTTCCAGCTGCTCGCTGTGAGTTCTCATCTTCTGAGGACGTGGTTTATATTCTCATTTTATCTTGTTTTAGTTTTCAGACTGTTGGAGTTAGCTAGGGGCTTGTCCTTGCAACTAGTCAGTTTATTAGAAGGCTTTCATACTTTTTAAACAGGATCAGCGTTGTATTTAAATGTTATTAAGTTGTTGATTTGATTTATATCAGTTTCTAGTTAGTTCTTCCGCTTGTTCATGATGTTTGACATTTCTTATGTTAAGTGTGTGCGATGATTATGCAATGGGTCAACTTAGATCCTCTCAGGGTTCCTTGTCCCGTGTCTACAATCCAGGTGTACTCTTGGGTCGTGACATATATCAAGAAACAAAGTTTACAATTTTGTTCTTGAGTTTGAGGATCAAAAGCAACATTGGAATTTAATCATCGATTTTGGAATTTTATTTAATTCACTTGGTTTTCCTCTATGAATTTATGTAAGTTGCAATCATGAATTATTCTTTATTTTATGACTGTGATCGTACAAACATGAGTAGCTAAACCTATAACTAGGATTGTGGGAACCATGATGAATTAACACACATAGTTAAAAATACTTAGTGATTCTTGAACAGAGTTTATGCATGTATTGTTTCTCTCTTCATTTAACTGATTCTTAACGGTTGCAAACGTTAGATATTGTCTTATTCTTATTCACCCGACCAAGGGGATAATGAATGGGAAAAAGATTTTAACAATGGAGATTTGAGGCTGTCAACCCTCATCTAATAGCTAGATTTTATCCGAAAATAGCTTATCCGATATTAAGTGTAAGGGTTAGTTAAGCACACACCCGTATACGGAACAAGTTGTATGGTGATAATCATCTAGATAGGGGACCAACCATTTAGGTGAATTTAACTTACCAATATTTCATGCTAAACACTGAGATAAATCACTAGTATAAAATCATTTGGTTATGAAGTCATGGGGAACACAATCCTAGAAACTTTGTTAATTGAATAGAACCAAAATTGACGTAACCATCTTTTAGTTTCTACTTTTGATCATTATTTTATTTTTCAAAAATTCCCCCATAGGAAAAAAGTAAGCCGATAGTAATAGTTATTCACATTAACATAAGTTCTTTCCATATTCCCTGTGGGATTGACCTCAACCTCTCAGTTGGGTTCTATATTTGACATCGACCACTCTATATTTCAATTGTGAGGTGTAATTTGGGCGACATAAAATTTTGGCGCCGTTGCCGAAGAATACAGCTAAGGCTTTTGTTAATTGTGTTTGCTTTACTGTTGGTTCTTATTTTCCTTTTTATTTTTCTTTTGTTGTTTTTGTTTTTGTTTAACAGGTCTTAGGTTCGTGCATTCCCAGTATTAGGAGCCAAGAAAAATCCCTAGTTCCAATCGACCACGAGCTTGAGCAGACACTAAGGAATCTAAGAATAATGGACAACATACAGGAACAGGAGATAGTATACCAAGTGTTATACCCCGGGAAGCCAAGGATCAGACTTGGAAGTGAAAACAGAGAAAAACTGAAAATTCGCACCAGGTCACAACACGACCCTGGTGAGGTTGGTCGTGAGGAGTGACCGCGAGTCGTGAAGTGACTCATGGTCAGATTGTGTTGGCAAAGTCTGAGTGAGGAGGCCACGGGCCTGACCACGAGTTATGGTTAGACCTCACAACTTGTGATGTCACCTGTGGTCAACCTTGGAGGATTAGCAAATTTGTATGGATAGTGTAGGCCACGGAAGGTGACCAAGAGTCGTGGTCAGACCTCACGATTCGTGAAGTCACCCGTGGGGTTCCCTTGGATGTTTGGGGTAGTGGACTCAATGGATCAAGGCCACGAGTCGTTCCCTATGGCAAATACCTGTTAGGTCCGTCGTGGGGATTGGCGATCAAAAATTTCCTGCGTTTTAATAAGGGTGTTTTCATAACTTCCTAAGTCCCTGAGGCCTAAATTATGTCATTTTGATTATGTTTCTAAGTTAGATAAGATGGGTTAAGCCCTTTATGCATGCCCATTCTCATGAAAGAGCTTAGAGAGGTTTTTGGGAGATTCAAGGCCTTCTTGCCCAAATTTTCATCAATTTCTTTGTAGGTGTTCAAGGAACTTTAAGTCCATCCATTCCCAGGTATGTTGGGTTTTAAATGGGTGAGATTCTTCCTCACCCATGCCCAGATTTCAAATGAATTCATGAATGCTCCAACTCAAAATCCATGGGGTTTTACCCAAAGCATGAAGATATGATTTCTCCTTATGGATATGATTTAATTGAGTTTTTATTATTGAGTTATGCATGTTGGGCAGGTTTTATATTATTTTCTTCAAAAATCATGTTTCAGTCCTTTTAAATCTAAAATGCCCATTGATGAAAGTTCTTGAAAGTTATGATTTATGATGAATATTCATTATTTTAAGTTTATTGATTATGGAAATGCATGAATTCATGTTACCCATGTTTATCATCATATTTTGAAAGAATTGAGTATGATGAAGCATTGGGCAATGCCCATATGATGAAAAATGATTTACGATTTATGAAACGAATTGCATGATTTAGCGATTTATGATGTTGGCCGATAAAAAGGGCCTTTGATTCTTGTATATGCATGCTTAAAGGGGATCAATGATGAAAAATGTTATTTCCTAGCCAATGAATATTAATGCATGATGTTAATGATTTATGTATGAGCCTATATGCATATTTTTGGGAGCCGTGTCTAGCAACGAGCAGCCTGGCGTTCAAAGGACTACGCCGGTTTCTCATAACCATGTGCCACCCTGGGTTGTAAATGATATGATGTATTGAAAATGATCTCTTCAAATGTGATATCACGCCTTATGCACGGCCCTTACCTGCAAGCCAGGGTCGGCTCTGCCCACTTGAGCGAGGTAGTGGGGCATCATGAAAGGCTCTACCATGATGGTGTCGGTTATGACGAGTCCTCCCATTGTTCCGCATGTTTTATGTATTGTTATGTTTATGTTATTGGCTCAAGTTATGTTTTGATAAATTTTATTTATGATTATGATTATGAATGTTCTATGAATGATTTGGAAGCCTTGAGCCTTATGCTTTCTTATGAAGTTTATGACACAAGCATGATGTACTTCTCCTATGTCTATTTATGAGTTTACTTTACTTTTAAAATGTCTATTTTACTTACCTTGCAAACTTAGTACAGTTCATGTACTGACCGCATGTTTCCTATGCTGTATCGTTTCATGATACAGGGTCCGGATCTCAGGCTCATCCTCATCCTTAGTCCATCCCAGCCTACAATATCAACTTGTTGGTGAGTCCTCATGTTTTGAGGGCCGTTTGATAAAATTTCCTATTTATTATGTTTCAGTATTGCTCAGGTTAGTTGGGGATGTTATCCCATCAACCCATCTTATGTATTAGAGGCTTTCGGACAAATGAGTAATACTCAGCTTATGTAAATGTTTGGTATTTCTTGATGCTATGTCATGGTTACATTTCCGCGATGTTTTATGCTTAATATTCCGTTTATTTAAATGAGATTAGTTGTATGCATGTGACATGGGTTGACTTGGGGTCTCTCGGGGTCCCTTGTCCCGTGTCTATGATCCGGATGTACGTTCGGGTCGTGACAAACTTTGTACCAGAGCAATAGGTTTGAAGTTTCCTAGGGTGTCTGAAAGTCGCGTTAAGTAGAGTCTTTTTCATGGGTGTGAAGCTCCCCAAACTTATGAAGAAGAGGCTACTAGACGTTTAGGAAATGTTCCCTTCTTTCATGTTCTATGTCGTGCGATAAAAAGTCTCTCTATCCCTCTAACTCGTGCGATTTGCAAATTGCAGAATTATGGATCCTAGGAGAATGAATGGAAGGAGGAATGGAAATGATAATGGCACGGAGATGGCAATGACCATGGGCATCAGAAAGCCCCACCTGTTCAGGAGCCTCAATCACCGGAGCCAGCTGCCCACACTGAGTTTCGGCCAGCTATTCAGATGTTGGTACAGGCCTTGACCGCTCAGGCCAACCAACAGGCTGTTACGCAGGTCCCATCGAATGGCAATGTAGCAGTGGCTTGGATTAGAGACTTCTTGAGGATGAATCCTCCTGAGTTCACGGGATCAAAGGTGGATGAGGATCGACACGAGTTTATTGAAGGGATCTTGAAGGTCACTCAGATTATAGGGGTGAAAAATGGGGAATGTGTGGATTTGGCCTCTTATCAGCTAAAAGAGTTAGCTCATATTTGATACAAGCAATGGAAGGACAACAGGGCAGCAGGAGCGGGCCCTATCAGCTGGGATGAGTTCCACATGGCCTTTCTCGATAGGTTCTTCCCTTGAGAGATGAGGAAGATGAAGGCAACTGAGTTTGTGAACCTCAAGCAGGGAAAGATGACAGTGCTAGAGTATTCACTCGAGTTCACTCATTTGTCAAAGTACGCCCCAGAGTTAGTGATGGATTAGAGGGTGCGAGTGAGCCGATTCGTTTAGGGTGTGGCTGGTTATCTAGAGATGGATTGCAGGACTGCCATGCTCCATTAGGATATGGACTTTCCTCGCATAGTGTTGTATGCCCAACAGATGGAGGTGGCTCATGCAAGGGAGAGGGAGGCAAAAAGGGCTCGGACAAATAGTCGTGGGTTTTCACATCAGAGGTCCGGCGGTGGCTACCGTCCACAGTTTCAGCAGAGGTCACTAGTCCCAGCGCCATAATCATCTAGTGTTCCATCCAGACCTGAGGTGATCAGAGGAGTAGGGATTCAGGGTCGAGGGATCAGAGGGGCACCCAGATAGAGTATACCTCTCCGCAAGAGTCACACCGGGGAGTGCCTGCTCGGTTCGGATGTCTTCTTTAGGTGTGGTAGGTCTAGGCACATGCGCCGAGCATATCCATATGCCAGACAGGATGATGATAGGGGTCGAGCACAGACCACAAGTAAAGTAGCAGCTCCAGCCCATTTAGCTCCACAAGGAGCATCTTCTAGTGGGGTGGCGATCAGTGCCAAAACTGATTATATGCCCTTGCCTCGCGCCAGGAACAAGAGACTTCACCAGACGTGGTCACTGGTATGTTGCATGTCTTTCATATTGATGTTTATACCTTGCTAGAATTAGGAGCTACATTGTATTTCATGACCCCTAACATTGCTCGTAGTTTTGGGGTTAGTCCTGAAATTCTATCACAACCATTCTCCGTATCTACTCCAGTCAGTGATTCAGTTGTAGCTAGGCGGGTATATAGAGGTTGCCCCATTAAGGTATTGCATAAGGTTACCTCTGACAGAGTTAGTAGAATTGTCCATGATTGATTTTGACATCATTTTGGGTATGGATTGGTAGTTTCCATGTTATGCTTCGATTAATTGTAGGACCCGTACCGTGGAGTTTCATTTTCTAGGTGAGTCAGTTTTGGAGTGGAAGGGTATTTCAGCAGTACCAGCAGGTCGGTTTATTTCGTATCCTATGGCCAGGAAAATGATCTCTAAGGGATGCATGTACCACCTATTTAGGGTTAAGGATGTGGAGTCAGAGACCCCGACTATTCAGTCAATTCCGGTGGTGTGCGAATACCCGGAGGTGTGTCTCGAGGATTTTTCGGGTGTTCCTCCAGAAAGGGAAATTTATTTTGGTATTAATCTATTTCCAGATCGCAATCTATTTCTATCCCTCCTTACAGGATGGCTCCAGTCGAGCTAAAGGAGTTCAAGGATCAGTTAAAGGACTTGTTGAATAAGGGTTTCATTAGACCGAGCAAGTCTTCATGGGGTGCGCCGGTTCTGTTTGTTCGAAAGAAGGACGATTCCCTTCGCATGTATATTGACTATCGGCAGCTGAACAACGTTACACGTCAAGAATAGGTACCCCTTACCTAGGATCGATGATTTGTTTAACCAGCTTCAGGGTGCCAAGTGCTTCTCTAAGATTGATCTCAGGTCTGGGTATCACCAGCTCAGAGTGCAGGAGAGTGACATCCCAAAACTACTTTTAGGACCCGGTATGGTCATTACAAATTTGTTGTTACGTCTTTCGGACTAACCAATGCCCCAAAGCTTTTATGGATCTAATGAACAGGGTGTTCAAGGCATATTTGGACATGTTCGTGATTGTGTTCATTGACGACATCTTGGTATACTCTTGGAGTGAGAAGGAGCATGCCACTGATTTGAGAATAGTGCTGCAAACCCTCAAGGATCGTCAGCTGTATGTAAAGTTTAGCAAGTGTTAATTTTGGCTAAACTCGGTAGCATTTCTAGGACATGTGGTATCAGGCGAAGGCATAAGGGTAGATTCTTAGAAGATCAAAGAAGTGAAGAATTGGCCTAGACCGGTAAATCCTTCAGAAATTCAGAGTTTCTTGGGCCTAGCTGGATACTATCGGAGGTTTGTTGAGGGTTTCTCATCTATTGCGGCACCATTGACTAAGTTGACTCGGTAAAAAGTGAAGTTCCAATGGTCAGATGCTTGTGAGAAAAGCTTCCAAGAGCTGAAGGCTCAACTCATTTCAGCCCAGTGTTTACCTTACCCGAAGGTACTGATGGCTTTGTAGTGTATTGTGATGCTTCAAGAGTCGGACTGGGATGTGTGTTGATGCAGCATGCGAAGGTGATAGCATATGCCTCGAGACAGCTGAAAGTTCATGAGAAGAATTACCCGATCCATGATCTTGAGTTAGCCGCGGTGGTGTTTGCATTGAAGATATGGCAGCATTACTTGTATGGGGTCCACGTGGATGTATTTACGGATCACAAGAGTTTGTGATATGTTTTCACACAAAAAGATCTAAATCTTCGGCAAAAGAGGTGGTTGGAGTTACTAAAGGACTACAACATGAGTGTCCTCTACCACCCGGGAAAGGCTAATGTGATTGCGGATGCACTTAGTAGGGTCTTCGTGGAAAGTGTGTCCCACGTGGACGAGGGAAAGAAGGAGTTGGTGAAGGATGTCAACCGACTTTCAAAATTGGGAGTTAGGTTGATCGACTCGACCGAGGGCAGTGTTGTTATGCATAACTAATCAAAATCATCCTTGGTGGTTGATGTTAAATCCAGGCAAGATGAGGATCCAATATTGAGGAAGCTAAAGGAGGCGATGCGAAGTCAGAGGGTGGAGGTCTTCTCCCAAGGGGGAGATGGTGTGCTACGATACCAGGGTCGACTATGTGTTCCGGACGTTGATAATTTGAGAGTTCGGATATTGCATGAGGCATATGGTACCAGATATTCTATTCATCCAGGATCCATAAAAATGTATTAGGATTTGCGATAAATCTATTGGTGGGATGGTATGAAGAAAGATATTACGGAGTTTGTAGCAAAATGTCCGAACTGCCAGCAAGTGAAAGTCGAACATCAAAGGCCGGGAGGTGTACTTCGGGATATCAGCATCCCCACTTGGAAATGGGAAGAGATTAATATGGATTATTTTACAGGTCTACCCCGTACTTGCCGACAATACGACTCCATTTGGGTGGTGGTCAACAGGTTAACCAAGGATGCACATTTCCTATCTGTCAAGACCACGGATTCAACAGATGATTATGCTAGGTTGTATATCTGGGAGTTGGTTCAACTTCATGGAGTACCCTTGTCTATTATTTCAGACCAAGGTACTCAGTTTACCTCACAATTCTAGCATTCTTTTCAAAAAGGACTTGGGACGCAAGTTAAGCTCAGTACAACCTTCCATCCACAAACAGATGGACAGGTAGAACGAACCATTCAAACCCTTGAGGATATATTGAGGGCATGTGTTATGGATTTCAAAGGTAGTTGGGATGACCATTTTCCCTTGATCGAGTTTGCTTATAATAATAACAGTTACCACTCTAGTATCCATATGGCACTGTTCGAGGCTCCTTATGGGTGGAGGTGTAGATCTCCCATCGGATGGTTTGAGGTTGGTGAGGCAGCTATGATAGGACCAGATTCGATTCACGAGGGATGGTGAAGGTTTAGTTGATAAGCGACCGGCTGAAAACCGCTCAGAGTCATCAAAAGTTGTATGCTGATGTGAGGAGGAGGGATTTGGAGTTTAAAGTGGATGACTGGGTATTTATAAAGGTATCTCCCATGAAGGGAGTCATGCGGTTCGGGAAGAAAGGGAAACTCAGTCCCCGCTATATCGGCCCCTACCGGGTTGGTAAGGTGGCTTATGAGTTGGACTTTCCCTCGGAGCTATCTTCTATTCATCCTGTCTTTCATGTGTCACTTTTGAAGAAGTGCTTGGGTGATCCAGCCTTGGTGGATCCGGTAGACAGCATTGGAGTGAAGGACAACCTCAATTATGAAGAAATTCCCGTTGAAATCTTGGATCATCCGGTTCGGATGCTGAGGAACAAATAAGTAGCTTTAGTTAAAGTATTATGGAGAAATCAGCACGTTGAAGGAGCTATGTGGGAAGCCGAAGAAGATATGTTAGCTAAATACCCTCATTTGTTCCCTATCGGCTCATTCTGTTTGAGGTATTAGTTTTTCCCTAAACCTTTAATCAGCTTTTCCCGTTCAGTTCACGTGTACAAGTTTGTTTTATGATATGGTAAATATATGTGATGTCTGAATTCAGTTTAGTTATGTAGTTCCTTTCAGAGGTGGTCATTCCGCTAGTAATTGACTTAAATGATTGGTAATTGTATATGGTGATAGCTTGTTTCTGAGTTTCTGCATGTTTCTAACATTCGAGGATGAATTTTCCTAAGGGGGAGATATTGTTATACCCGGGAACCCAAGGATCAAACCTAGAAGTGAAAACGGAGAAAAATTAAAAATTTGCACCAGGTCACAGAATGACCCGTGAGGTTGGTCGTGAGGAGTGACCACGAGTCGTGAAGTGACTCGTGGTCAGGTTGGGTTGGAAAAGTCTGAGTGAGGAGGCCACGGGCCAGACCACAAGTCGTGGTCAGACCTCACGACTCGTGAGGTCACCCGTGGTCAACCCTGGAGGATTGGCAAATTTATATGGACAGTGTACGCCACAAAAGGTGATCACGAGTCGTTGTCAGACCTCACGACTCGTGAAGTCACCCTAGAGGTTCCCTTGGATGTTTGGGGCAGTGGACTCAACGGATCAAGGCCACGAGTCTGCCCTGTGGCAACGACCCGTTAGGTCCCTCGTGGAGACTGGCGACCAGAAATTTCCTACATTTTAATAAGGGTGTTTTCGTAACTTCCTAAATCCCTAAGGCCTAAACTACGCTGTTTTGATTATGTTTCTTAGTTAGATAAGATAGGTTAAGCCCTTTATGCATGCTCATTATCATGCAAGAGCTAAGAGAGGTTTTTGGTAGATTCAAGGCCTTCTTCCCTAAATTATCATCAATTTCTTTATGGGTGTTCAAGGAACTTTAAGTCCATCCATTCCCAGGTATGTAGGGTTTTAAATGGGTGAAATTCTTCTTCACCCATGCCAAAATTTCAAATGAATTCATGAATCCTCCTACTCAAAATCCATGGGGTTTTACCCAAAGCATGAAGATATGATTTCTCCTTATGGATATGCTTTAATTGAGTTATGCATGTTGGGTAGGTTTTATATTATTTTCTTCAAAATCATGTTTCAATCTTTTTAAATCTAAAATGCCCATTAATGAAAGTTTATGAAAGTTATGATTTATGATGAATATTCATTATTTTAAGTTTATTGATTATGGAAATGCATGAATCCAAGTTACCCATGTTTATGAGCACATTTTGAAAGAATTGAGTATGATGAAGCATTGCGCAATGCCCATATAATGAAAAATAATTTACGGTTTATGAAACCAATTTCATGATTTAGCAATTTATGATGTTGGCCGATAAAGAGGGCCTTTGATTCATGGCTAAGAATGTTTAAAGGGGATCAATGATGACAAATGTTATTTTCTATCCAATTAATCTTAATACATGGTGTTAATGATTTATGTATGAGCCTATATGAATGTTTTTGGGAGCCATGTCTAGCATCGAGCAGCTCGACGTTCAAGGGACTACGCCGGTTTCTCATAACCATGTGCCACCGTGCGTTGTAAATGATATGATGTATTGATAATGATCCCCTCAAATGTGATATCATGCCTTATGCACGACCCTCGCTTGGCAAGCCAGGGTTGACTTTGCCCACTTGAGCGAGACAGTGGGGCATCATGAAAGGCTCTACCATGATGGTGTCGGTTATGACGAGTCCTCCCATTGGTCCGCTTGTTTTATGAATTGTTATGTTTACATTATTGGCTCAAGTTATGTTTTGATAAAGTTTATTTACGATTATGATTATGAACGTTGTATGAATGATTTGGAAGCCTTGAGCCTTATGCTTTCTTATGAAGTTTAGGACACAAGCATGATGTCCTTCTCCTATGTCTATTTATGAGTTTACTTTACTTTTAAAATGTCTGTTTTACTTACCTTGAATACTCAATACATTTCACGTACTGACCGCATAATTTCTATGTTGTATCATTTCATGATACCGGGTCTAGATCTCAAGCTCATCCTCATCCTTAATCCATCCCACCCTACGATATTAGCTTGTTGGTGCATGTTCCGAGGGCCATTTCATAAACGTTCCTATTGATTATGTTTTAGTATTGCTCGGGTTAGTTGGGGATGTTGTCCCATCAACCCATCTTATGTATTAAGGGCTTTCGGACAAATGAGTAGTACTCATCTTATGTAAATGTTTGGTATTTCCTGATGCTATGCCATGGTTACGTTTCCGTGATGTTTTATGCTTAATATTCCATTTATTTAAATGAGATTAGTTTTATGAATGTGCCATGGGTTGACTTGGGATCTCTCGGGTTCCCTTGTACTGTGTCTACGATCCGGGTGTACATTCGAGTCGTGACACCAAGCCATAGCGAGAATGTTGGCTGAGGAGCAAGCTGGGGCTAGAGATCATGAGTTAGCTAGGGTTGTTGAAGAGAAACATCTAGTTGCCGAAGCAGAGCGAGATAGAAGACACAGAGGTCCAACATAGCAGAGACACTGGTATTTTGATAAGGATGATGAAGTTGGTATAGATGAAGTCGGTTCCACTGGATCTATAGTCCCTCCCCCTTTGCCAGTTGGGGAAAAGTTTGATATTACCAGTTCTATGATCAAATTTCTCAACATGAAGGGAATATTTTCGGGTCATGCAACTAATAATGCTCATACTTACCTGACCAATTTCGTGGGTATTTGTAAGGCATATAAACAACCAGAAGTAAGTCAGGATGCAATTCAGCTGAGGTTATTTCCCTTCTCATTAGGGAGTGAGGCAATGATATGGTTGGTTGAGCTGCCAAATGATTCTATGTAATACCCCCAAGAGCCCAAAGATCAGACCCGGGAGTCAACCAGGGAAAAATTGTGAAATTGATGTTGCAAGCACAAGACGAGTCACCAGGTGGCTCATGGGGAGGCCTGGGGGAATAAGGGATTGAGGTCCCTATGAATGAGGTAACGACTAGTGGTCAGCCACCACGACTTGTCATGTCAATCATGGGGTGGTGTGGGTAAATAGATGGAGAAGGAACCAGTGTACCTAAAGAAAGGGACCCCACGAGTCGTGGTCTGTCCCAACGACTCGTGAGATGAGTCATGATCAAGCAAGGTGAGTTCCATTCAATGCTAAGGTAGTGTACATGACGAGAGGTGGCAACGGGTTGTTAAGTAACCCGTTGCGAGCCCTAAAGGATTAGTTAACCAGTGCACTTGGCGAGCAACCCAACGAATCATTGTCCCTAGTAACGAGTCGTTAGGTCGTCCGTTAGGACCCCCTTGACAGTTAATTTCAGCGATTTTAGAAAGGACTTTTCCATAATTCCAAAATAATAGGGGCCTATACTACATCGTTCAAGGCTCGTTTTAGTGGGTTTTTAGCAGGGGAAAACCTATTCTAAACCATTCTCCCCATGCATGCAGTTTGAAAGTTTGAAGAGGAGATTCAAGGGTAAATCTCAAGGTTTTCAATCGGAATCTCAGCTGGGCAATTAGAAGGTGTTAGAATTCACCATCCCTAGGTATGTAAGGTTATGAGTGGGTGCTTCCTTCCACACCCATGCCCAATTTCTATCAAAGCATGATGAATTGCCTATTATCAAGTATGGGGTTTTTACCCAATTGCATAATTCTTCAATATCTATACATGGGCATTATTAGATTATGTTTATAATGATGACATGTGAAGCTTGGGCAGATTTTAAATTATTTTCAATCCAAATAGTGATTTCGACATTAGGAAATTGAATGCCTATGGATGAGAAGTTTATGAAAGAAGAGAATGATGTTGAATATATGATAATGATGAGATTTAATGATGAAAATGATGTTTCTACAACTACCCATGATTATGTTGTTGTTTTCAAAATGAATTGATTAGAGCCAAGTATGATAAATCTTTGGGTGATGCGCACATGTTGATTTAAAGTGATGATTTTTCCGACATAAGCTTACCACCTTGTTTGAAGTGAAATTTCTCAATTTTTATTATAAATTCTAGCCTGTGGTATGTTGAGTAAATATTTCTACATGTAGCTTACCACATGATTTGAAGTAGATGCTCCCACCTATGATTGAGCTTTTGGTATGTTTCGAAATAAAGCTTCTCATATGCATGAATTCATAATTGAGATGTAGGTCATTATTGAGCTTTATCAATGGAAAATGTTGAGCTTCATATCCATATGATGTCTAGTATATGCATGATTTCATTATGAGCTTTGTCAATAGAGAATGTTGAGCTTCGTTTCATACGATGTTGGGCTATGCATGATTTCATCTTGAGCTTCGTCAAGGGGAGATTTTAAGATTTGTCAATAGACAATGTTGAGCTTCCTTATATATGATGTAGAGCATTGCATGTTGTTCGGAGAAGAGTCTAGCACCGAGCAGGTTAAGGGTCGATTACCCTATATCCCAGAACTACGCGCCAACGTAGGTTGATACTATTATATTATTGGGACCTCCCTTGTGAGCTATCCCCGGCCCCATTTGCCCTTCAGCTTGATATCGATATCATGGTATCGTCCATCCCCCTGGCAAGGTTATGGATGGCACTACCTACTTGAGTGTGATGGTTGGGACCACGTAAGCTCTATCGTGGTATATCGGTTAAGTGATGAGTCTCCCACTGTCTATATCATTCAGATTTGCATATTCATTACTCATGATAATTACCTTATGCATGCATGTTCTAAAAGTAAGGTTTGACTCATTGTTCAGCTTTTTGATATAAACGTTATGTTCATCTTTGAGTCATTCGAGTCATTCATGATATTCTAAAGCTATGCATGATCATGTTATGATAAGAGTACGATTTCTGAATGAATGCATGTAGCCTCCTACTTACACTTAAAAGCTTATGATATGTTATGAAATATTTTAAATGATTTATTTTAATTAAGCGGTCTTATTTACTTGCATACTCGATACATTCCATGAACTGACCACATAATTTCTATGCTGCATCGTTTCATGATGCAGGATCCATTTCCCAGGTTCAGCCCCATTCATAATCGCTTATTAGAGTTTGCACCTGTGTGAGGGGTGAGTCCTTATCTTTCGAGGACTAGACTTTCAATTTCATTTTGTATTTTAGTTTCATGTTTTGTGGAGTTAATTGGGGTCTTGTCCCATCAATTCATCTTGATTAGAGGCTTTCGGACTTATGTATGTGTAGCTTCAGATATTATTCTAATGTGTCTTTCTACGAGACTTCCGCTGAGTTTATAATTATGTTTTCTTCATGTTTATTGAATGAGTTAGTTGAATGCTTATGCCATGGGTCGACTTAGGGTCTCTTGGGGTCCCTTGTCCCGTGTCTACGATCCGGGCCTCCGTTCGGGTCGTGACAAACTTGGTATTAGAGCCATAGGTTTGATGTGTCCTAGGGAGTCTGAAAGCCGCGTTAGGTAGAGTCTTTTTCATGGGTGTGAAGTACTCCACACTTATGACACAGAGGCTACTAGATGTTTTAGGAAATGTTTCCTTCTTTCATGATCTATATCATGATGAAAAGCCTTTCTATCCTCCTAATTCGTGATATTTGCGATTGTAGAATCATAGCTCCTAGAAGGATGAATGGGAGGAGGAATGGAGGTGGTGAAGGCCACGATGAGGGAAATGGTCATGAGCACCAGCCAGCCCCACAAGTTTAGGAGCCTCAGGCACCAGAGCCAGCCGCTTATGCTGAATTTCGAGCTGCCATTCAGATGCTATTGTAGGCCTTGACCGCTCAGGTCAATCAGCAGGCCATTGCGCATGTTCCTTAAATAGGTAATTTGGTGGTAGCCAAAGTCCGAAACTTCTTGACGATGAACCCGCCGGAGTTCTTGGTGTCAAAGGTAGATGAGGACCCGCATGACTTCATTGATGAGATTGTCAAGATCACCCAAGTTATTGGGGTGAGCAGTGTTGAGTGCGCAAGAGTTGGACTCCTACTAGTTGAAGGGGGTCGCGCATATTTAGTTCCGCTAGTGGAAGGACAACAAGGTTGCTAGAGCAGGTCCGGTCACATGGGAGGAGATTTATCTTGCATTCCTAGATCGGTTCTTCTCTCGAGAGATGAGGGAGTTGAAAGAAGTTGAATTTGTGAATCTAAAGCATGGAAGGATGACTATTCAGGAGTACGCCCTTGAGTTCACCCGCCTATCTAAGTATGCCCCTGAGTTAAGGACTGACCAGCGGGCGCGGGTGAGCAGATTTGTGCATGGTATAGCAGAATATTTGGACAAGGACTGCAGGACAACTATGCTGCACCAGGACATGGACTTCCATCGCATATTGGTGTACGCCCAGCAGATGGAGGCGGTACACTCGAGGGAAAGGGAGGCCAAGAGGGCCAGGACTGAGGGCCATAGATTTTCTCAGCAGAGGTCTGGTGGTGGGCATCGACAGTAGACCCACCATAGATCGTCAGCCCTAACATCATCCACCATGAGTGTGCCATCTAGGCCCCGACATGATTAGAGGGGGCGAATGTCAGGCTCAATGGGTCGTAGCAGCAGACCCACATATTCTAGCATTCCAACTTGCCGCAGATGTGGCTGAGGGCACACAATCTAGTGCTTGGCAGGGTCAGGATCTTGTTTTGGATGTGGGCAGCCTGTACATATGCTCAGAGATTATCCCGCTGCGAGACAAGAACATGTTGGGGGTCAGGCCTAGCTTCTAGTTCAGCAGCCCCTCGCCCATGCACAGCACATCAGGGGGCATCCACTAGCATAGCTGGCGGACAACACCAGAATAGGTTCTATGCCTTAGCCACTCCTCAGGAGCAGGACGCCTAACTAGATATAGTCACCGATATGTTGAGATTCTTTCATGTTGATGTGTATGCTTTGTTAGATCCGAGGGCTACCCTATCTTTTGTGACACCATATATAGCCAGTAGCTTCGGAGTTAGTCCCTATGTCTTGTCAGAGACCTTCTTAGTTTCTAACCCAGTAGATGACTCAATTATAGCTAGACGGGTGTATAGAGATCGCCTGGTCTCAGTCCTTCATAAGGTCACCTCAGCAGATTTGGTAGAGTTATCCATGACGATGTCAATGTTATTATTGGCATGGATTGGCTATTTGCTTGTCATGCTTCAGTAAATTGTAGGACCCGGTCAGTAGAGTTCAGATTTCCAGGTGAGATTGTCTTAGAATGGGAGGGTAATTCAGTTGTGCCTATAGGTCAATTCATTTCCTACCTTAAGGCCAGGAAGATGATTTCTAAGGGTTTCATGTACAATCTAGTTAGGGTTAAGGGCATGGATTCTGAAATCTAGACTATCTAGTCTGTGCCAGTAGTACGTGAGTATCCAAAGGTCTTTCTTGATGATTTGCCAGGTGTCCCTCCAAAGCGGGACATTGATTTTGGTATAGATCTTCTTCCCAACACGCAGCTTATATCTATTCCGCATTACAGAATGGCTCTAGCCGAGCTAAAGGAGTTGAACGATCAGTTGAAGGACCTGTTAGATAAGGGATTTATTAGGCCGAGTAAGTCTCCATGGGGTGCACCAGTATTATTTGATCGAAAGAAGGACGGTTCCCTTCGCATGTGTATTAACTATCGACAGTTGAACAAGGTTACCATCAAGAACAAGTACCCCTTACCCAGGATCAATGGTTTTTTTGACCAGCTTCAGGGTGCCAAGTGTTTCTCCAAGATTGATCTCAGATCCGGGTATCACTAGCTCAGGGTTCGGGAGAGTGACATCCCGCAAACCGCTTTCAGGACTCGGTATGGCCACAACGAATTTGTTGTTATGTCTTTTGGACTAACCAATGCCCCTGCAGCTTTTATGGATCTAACGAACAGGGTGTTTAAGGGATATTTGGACATGTTCGTGATTGTGTTCATTAATGACATCCTTATATACTCTCGGAGCGAGGAGGAGCATGTCGCTTGTTCGGTGCGTTTGTTGGGGTTAAAAAACCGACACGCAAGTGCACGTGGTCGAACAAGTAGTAAGTGGCTTTAGTAAGCCAACTATCGATCCACGGAGACTCTGGATAAGTGAAAATTGCTTAAGTATACTATATTATACCTCACTTCTAATATGCTGACAACAACGTAACCAAAATTTGAATAATTTGTTTTATAAATTTTATACTATAACTACTAACAATTATCTACTTTGAATTTAAACTATGGATATGAGCATGCCGAGGTTAAGAACATGTAATGAAACTGATTATAATCATACATTGGTTAATCTTTTCTTCCAGTTGCTAGCCAAGAACATTAGCCAAGAGATTAAAACTCTCGTATTTAATCTCACTTAAGAATCATGAACCATCCGTCTACATTTCTGTGATCAAATGCAATTCATGACCTAGCAATACAATTCCGATTCCTAAATTGACTAATACAGCTTTCAAGTATATTTCTATCTGGAAAGCACATCAAAACTCAATTTTCCCAAATCAAGTAAAGAACAATATCCTATTAATTCACAACTTTCCAATTTCGTGCTCTCTCGAGTGAAATCGGACTTTTTAGATATACATTAATGTCGGCCACATACCAATGCAGTAGAAACAAGAATTAATAGAACAACATGGAAGAAAAAGATGAAAAACCATATAATTCAATAATCAAAATTCATCACAAGTGTTCATAACCTCAGCAAGGAAGGGAATTAGCCACTCATTTGTGGATTAATCATCCTAAAACAAGTGTTAATCATACAAACAATTGAGTTAAAGAAGAACGAAAGAGAGAAAAAACCCTGAACTTTTCGTCCCTCAACTGTCTGTAACCCACGTCCTTGCTCCACCAAGTCTGAATTATGAAAAATAAACTTAAGTGTTCTATTTATACTAGTGGGAATTTTCCCGGAATAACAAGCAACGTGTCACGGAGTGCATCGCGGAGCACTGCCTCCGTGACACGGCGTGGACGCAGACCCTCACTAGAAATTGGGGGTCCGGGAATAAAGCGTCAACGTGGCACGGCGTGCAATGCGGAGGCTTGCCACCGTGCCACGGAGCTGTCGCGAGCCTCCACTGGAATTGATGCATTTTTCACCCTCCAGGCAGAATGCCTCCGCGATGGCAGCGTGACACGGCTCCATCGCGGAGCCCCTTTAATTGGTGCAGTCCAATGCTTTTTCCCTTGCTCGCATCCAAGTCCAACTCCGATATCATCCAACATGCATTTTAGCTTCCCGAAATCACATTTTTCCTACAAAACAATGCTAATCATGTTGGTTAGTATAAATTCACATTTTCTTACCAATTACATGAAAATTTATACACATTGCTAGATAAACAAGGTGAAAATGATATGTTTGAGTATCACTTGGGCATATAAATCTGCCCAAGATCACTTACCCCACACTTAAATCCTTGTTCGTCCTCGAACAACAAACATACAATTCATGCAATTTACATCCCAACCTTTGCCACTATGGTGCGACAATTTGAGCTACGGTCATACCGATCATTCAATATTTCAAATCATCAAGAAAACATGCATGGTCTTAACAATGCAAGGACCTTCAATACATTAAGACTTCCTAGACTTTAAGAATCGACTCTCGATATCCACAAACTCATGCAAATCAGCTAATCAAGATATCCGACACGAAAATCAATCTTTCATCAAGCATGTGCCCTCACAACTCAAGAGAATCTTCCCCTTTTTGCTCATGTGACATACAAACATTCAAGTAGGGGCATGTAAAAATTAATTTCACTCTCTCTCCCAAAAGAATTCACATGCATCATGTCATGACCCATAAGCTTGCCCTTAGTGTATTACTCCGCTAATATAAAGAAATGCAATGTAAGATCACGTAGGACTTTAATGGGTTGTAATGGAAGCTATGGAACTAGTATATATTGGATTAGCCAATAATAGCCACTAGCATCCTTAAGCGCCTTTTCAACACATTCCCATCAACTCATGGACATTGTTTCTCTCTTTTCTTTTTTTTTTCATCATCCCATTCTTGATGATTTACTTTAGTATGGCCCATTTCATCAAGCACACTTGACATGAAAACAAAGGTTTTTCATGCACCTTCATTAGCATTTATTTATAGCAAGTGCACCTTCAACCTTGTCTTTTCTTCCCTCTCTCTGCTCTTCTTTTTCTTTTCACCATTCTCACTCTTTGACACTTTGGGAAAAATTATTTTCTCTTCTTAAGCGCTTAAGAGTTTTGTATAGACTTTACGGCTAATGAAAAGAAAAAATTAAGCTCAGTTTATACTTTTTTGGACAAAAGAAAGAAATAGTAGGCTAAAGGCTCAAAGGGCTGACTAGGGTATGCAATCACATAAAGGGGGAGTATGACAAGAAAAAAAATAGAAACTCTCGGTTAAAACAAAGAAATGCCTACATCCTTTCCAACACTACACCTCCTTCATTTCGTTTTGTACACACACCAGGCAAGTTCTAGACACTTCACAATAGCATGGAATAAAAATACCTCACTTCACACTTTATGCACATGCTCGATTCAAGATGCATTCACAGACTCTTAAATCAGCTCATTACATGAATTCAACATTAAGCCTCAATCACACCGAATCGAACTCTACAACCTAGGTATCTCAACATATTTACAAAATTGCATGCTTTCATACGAATCACTTTTGCATTTTGAATATCAGGTACAACACGCAACCAAAATTTCACAACCATATAGTAACTACAGGTTCCGTGATGCAATCCACCAAAGAAAAAAACTGAAAATAAATTAAAATAACTACTCCTACCGACTACATTTCCCTTAAGACGGTCGTCATCCATCCATCATAGGGAACAGTCACTAACTATGGCGTCGGTTCAATGGGACCATTCTCGGTAAAAGAACCGAAAACAAACGCCGAGAAACCCAAAAAAATAAAAATTGAAAAATTTTGCAAAACATCGATCATTTCGATGGAAAAATTATTTACAAAATATTTTAATATGAACAAAATATTTTCGCAAAATTTTAAAATTATCGATCATTTCGATAAGCAAAAATATTTACAAAAATTTTACGGACTCAGCTGGCAACATCAACATTCCACCACACAAATCAATTCCACAAACATGTACAAGTACAGAACAATTTGCAAATTCACAAACACAGTGATACATACATACAAAAATACAGAGGAAAGCATACAAGCAAACCAGCCCAGCCCAGCACCTAACTACTCCCCACCCCAAACTTAAACCGAACACTGTCCCCAGTGTTCACAAAAATTAAAAATCACAAAATTGGGTGGTGGAACTCCCTGATCAGTCAAAGTATTCCACTTCTTCATCAGGTGCTGCTGCCTCATCTCCCATGTCCGAGTCGCCTCCGTCGTCGTCATCGGACTCCACATCGGAGTCCTCCCGGCGTGTCTCCTCGTCCATGGGGACATCATCGTCAGTGGGCTCTACAAAGGCTGGCCCCACTCGGCATAGAGCCCTGGCGTTTTCGCCAAACGGGTAATCCAACTCGAGCTGCCATAGCTACTCCTCCGTGGCTGGTCTCCCACCGATCCTGAGCTGGAGCATTTGCATTCCAAACATCCGCGCCATGTACTGGTCATCACGAGCATGTCGCTCGCCAAGCGTCAGCACTGGCCCGTGGGTGGTGTCGGGGGCCTTAGTTTTGGTCACATCCAAGGCCCGGCGCTCCAACTGCGGGATATAATCCAAAGCCTCTTCCTCGACGTCGAGGCCCCAGAGAAAGGTGGTGAGTAGTCCACCGAACCCATACCTGTGGCCCTGGTGTAATCGGGCTCTCTTCATGGAGGATATGATGACCGCCCTAACATTAATCTCCAGCCCTTTCATCAGGGCATACACCAGGCAAACACGGTCCTGGGTCACATCAGTCATGTGTACCCCCGGGATGAGGCACGAGCAGACTATCTTCAGCCAGATTCGGGCTTCCCTGTTCATTTGAGAGTATGAAAGAGTCTGGTGGTAGCCCCTTTCTTTATGTCTTCTCCATCTAGCTGTGGATCGAGCCCCACACAATGTGCATCTGATATCGGCATACGGTGGGGTAATATTCAGCTGGCGGAGAACGTGGGCGTCTGTGTCCCGCGCTCCAATGATGGCATTTAGCTGTTGGGGTTCCAGAGTGACTATCTGCCCTCTGATCTTGATGGTGTGGCTTCTGATTGCCGGGTTCCAATTAGCATAGAACTCCCAGACCAGGTGCAGGTTGCATTCCTTGGGCTCCTGAAATATGAAACTTAGCCCAGCAGCCTCGATCCGTTGAACTATTTGGGGGAACTCCTGTGCTAATGGTTCCCGTGCTATATGCTCCTCGGGGAAGTATTTGTTTTCTTTGTTTTTAGCATACCACTTCTTCCCCTCATCAGTCACCCATCTCATTTTGTATTGGCGGCACTGTCTGCGTGGAACTGCTGGTGCAGCTGGGACTGCTGTGCCCAGTCTAAGTCTTTTCCTCTCGGTGCCTGAAGTTGATGCACCCTTACCTTTATCTTGCCTTCTTGCCATTTTGTCTGTCAACACAAGTAAACAATCGCAATGTCAAGCTAAATGAATATTAACTTCGGCTAAGGTCGGGTTACGCTAAGTTTACCCCACACTTAGTCCTTAGCTACAGTTATGATACTACGGCAACAATAACTTTATTTACACCAAACAACCAGCTCTACAATTCATGCTTAGTGCGTTCACAAAGAAAAATTTGACGGTATAACTTATGCGTACTACTCAGACTTCGTACAGCTAATCCCAATCACTACCATCGCTAGCAATTCAACCATCGCACTTAGCAAAGAGAAACAACGAAACAAAAACAACAACAAAAATTCTATATACATGAACCTATACAACCACCCCAATTTGAACAAATTTTAACATTTTCCCCAAAACCCGAGAATTCGTCATCTATTAACATTCAACCACTTCTTACAACGATTCATCCCATTCAATACGTACAACCCGGCATAGAATTCACAAATTCAACACATTACCAATTTCAAATTCAACAACCAAGCCCTAGAATTGAATTTCGCAATCAACTTCGAATAATTCATGCAATCGACAAGTTCAAACAATCATTACAACATTCTGAACATTTATCAATCAATAAATACTCAAATTCATGCTTAATTTCAACTTAGGGTGATTTAGTTCACCTCTCATGCTTAATTTCGAATAAAATCGACAAAAACTTGAGAGATAATCGGAAAATATACCTCGAAGTTGAAGAACCGAAGAAAACTTGGTAATTCTTTTCCTTAAGCCATGGCACGTTGGTGGGGAAGGGATTTAGGGATGTTTGGTCGTGGAGGAAATTAAAAATGAGGGGAAAAGGGGAGAAATCGGGGTTTAAAATGTAGAAAAACACGCGGGTCACCCGGCAACCCGGTGTGACTCATCACAATTTATATGGCAACGTGTCACGGAGTGCATCGCGGTGCACTGCCTCCGTGACACGAAGCCATCGCGATAGCTTACTGGAAATTTTGAAATTTTCGGATTACACCTCAACATGTCACGAAGGGTAATGCGGAGGTCCTCCTCCGTGACACAGAGCTATCGCCCCAGCTCACTGTCTTCTACATTTTATTACTTTTTCATACCTCGCCTTTTCATTCAACGATTCTGTGCACATTTTTCTCCGTTTGACCTGAAAATCATCTCACTAAACAAAATTGGTTAGAATAATAGGTTTCACCTAACTAAAAAAAAAATACTAACTAAAACGAAAAATTTTGTACTAATTCGAGAAAAAGAAAAGTAAAATCTATTTACACTTTACAAAATTAGAGAAAAAATATTTTTTTCACGGGTTGCCTCCCGTGCAGCGCCTGGTTTACCGTCGCGGCTCGACGTCATTTACGCTCAGTTGTCCGCTAGGGTGATGGATGATTTCTCACGATCATTGTCCTCCCCCCAGTAGTGCTTATACCTATCCGGTGGTCTTCCCATCAACTCTCGGGAATCATTCATTTGCTTAGCATTACAATGATCAATTACATTGATCACCGAGAGTTCTTCATTCACCATCGGGAGCTTGGGTGCTTTGTACACATCGAAAACCTCTACCTTGTCATGTGCTCGAATAGTAAGTTGACCCACAGCTACGTCGATTAATGCTTTCCCGATTGCCAAGAAGGGTCATCCCAAAATAAATGGGACTTCTGCGTCTGGTTCAAAATCCAGAACAATAAAATCTACCGGGAAAATTAGGGAGCCCACTTGCACTAGAACATCCTCAACAATGCCATCCGGCCTAGCTAAGGATCGATCCGCCAACTGCAAGATTACGGTTGTAGGTCTAGGACTACCTAGACCCAACTTTCTGAATACCGAAGATGGCATCAGATTTATGCTCGCTCCCAGGTCACACAATCCACGAGCTCGGATGCTCTGCCTAATAGTAAGCTGGATAGTAAAACTTCCAGGGTCTTTTAGCTTCGTGAGCAGTCTATTTTGGATCCGGGAAGTGCACTCCTCCGTCAAAGCCACCGTGGCATACTCAGTCAAGCGACTTTTGTTGGCCACGATGTCTTTAATGTATTTAGCATATTTAGGCACTCCCTGCAAGACATCAACAAGAGGTAAGTTAACATGTACCTGTTTAAGCACCTCTATGAATTTCTTGAAACACGCCTCCTCCTTGTGTTTCTTGAGTCGTTGAGGGAACGGGGGTGGAGGTCTTTCTGATTCAGCTTCTTTGGTCTTCCCCCTTTCTGAACTTTGCTCCCCCTCAACTTCTGCTACTCCCGACTTTTGAGGTGGTCTTTCTGGTTCCACCTCCTTCAGCTGCAAACCACTCTTTGTGGTCACTACATTTACCTGCTTCGGATTCGGATCTGTGTCGCTCGGCAGTCCTCCTCTGGGCCTTGTATTTTGGGCACTAGCAAATTGCCCAAATTGATACTCAAGAGCCTTGGTCGCTAACTAGTTATTTTTCACTTCGGCTGCCAATTTAACATAGTCAGCCTGCAACTGCGCTTGATTAGCGATCATGGTCTTGAACATCTCCTCAATGCTGGGTGATGGTGGTGGAGGAGGGGCATTGTTATTTCTGAATTGAGATTGGTAGTTCTGTTTCCCTCCTTGATTCCTTTGCATACCCTGACCCAAACTTTGGCCTTGTTGGTTGTTGCTACCCCATGAAAAATTTGGATGGTTCCTCCAATTTGAATTGTAGCCACTACCATACTGCTGATGATTTCTTTGTGCATTACCCACAAAGTTAACCGAATTAGGATTTGCTCCACATCACTCAGCTGAGTGCTCACTGCTTCCACACACTTCACACCACATTTGCTGGACCGCATTAACTGGAGCTGACGGCTGGTTCAAAGTCGTATTGCTGAAGTGGTTGTTCAATTGATTCTGCAAAGCAGCTATGTGTGCAGCGATAGCTGTAAATCCATCCAGTTCAAGCACTCCCACTGCTTTCCTTGCCCCACCTCGTGATGAATCAGCATTCCATTCTGGATTGCCCTGTGAAATCCGGTTTAGCAAGGTGTACAGCTCCTCATAAGTCTTTTCTAGCGCTTGCCCTCCAGCTGCTGAATCAAGCAAAATTTTGTTATGGGGTTCCAAACCCTCAATAAATATGTGCACCAACACCTCATTGGACTGATGATGATGAGGACAATCCTGCAACATGGATTTAAATCTTTCCCAGGCTTGATATAAATTTTCTCCCTCCCTCTGTTTGAAACTTAGAATTTGACTTCTAAGTCTTGCTGTTTTGCCAGAGGGAAAAACCTTATCAAGAACTTTCATGCAAGATCATCCCACGTTGAAATAGAATTTGGTGGCTCAGCTTTCAACCACCTCTTGGCTTCACCGAGTAATGAGAACGGAAATAATGTAAGCCGAACATAATCAGGTGACACTCCAGCGGGTATATAGGTGTCACTTATCTCCAAAAAGTTTTGGAGATGCTGTTGTGGGTCTTCAAGAGGGAGACCGGTAAATTGCCCGCTTGTGTGCAACAATTGCACCATATTTTGCTTTAGTTCAAATCTCCCTCCAGGCTCTGGTTTGCGGATACTGGATGTAACATTGTTGGCATGTGGGATTGCCACCTCGCGAACCGGCCTTGCTGCTGCTTCTTCGGGCACTAACACTGCCCTCACAACCGATGGATTTTGTTGCTCCATAATAGTCTGTCTGAGCAACTGCAGCTTCCTTTGTAGAGCTTCTCTCAGTTTACTATGAAATATACGTTCAGGCTCTATATAAGATTCCACCATCTCTTTGTCTCTTGCCAGTGTTCACAGCAATTAAGTCTGCAAAATACAGGCTAAGAACAAGTTGTCAACACTTAAGAAAATAAAACAAAAATACAGTAAATTTACACTTAATACAATTTCACCAATTTCCTAGTCTCCCCTGCAACGACGCCAAAAACTTGTTCGGTGTGTTTGTTGGGGTTAAAAAACCGACACGCAAGTGCACGTGGTCGAACAAGTAGTAAGTGGCTTTAGTAAGCCAAGTATCGATCCACGGAGACTCTGGATAAGTGAAAATTGCTTAAGTATAATATATTATACCTCACTTCTAAATATGCTGACAACAACGTAACCAAAATTTGAATAATTTGTTTTATAAATTTTATACTATAACTACTAACAATTATCTACTTTGAATTTAAACTATGGATATGAGCATGCCGAGGTTAAGAACATGTAATGAAACTGATTATAATCATACATTGGTTAATCTTTTCTTCCAGTTGCTAGCCAAGAACATTAGCCAAGAGATTAAAACTCTCGTATTTAATCTCACTTAAGAATCATGAACCATCCGTCTACATTTCTGTGATCAAATGCAATTCATGACCTAGCAATACAATTCTAATTCCTAAATTGACTAATACGGCTTTCAAGTATATTTCTATCAGGAAAGCACATCAAAACTCAATTTTCCCAAATCAAGTAAAGAACAATATCCTATTAATTCACAACTTTCCAATTTCGTGCTCTCTCGAGTTAAATCGGACTTTTTAGATATACATTAATGTCGGCCACACACCAATGCAGTAGAAACAAGAATTAATAGAACAACATGGAAGAAAAAGATGAAAAACCATATAATTCAATAATCAAAATTCATCACAAGTGTTCATAACCTCAGCAAGGAAGGGAATTAGCCACTCATTTGTGGATTAATCATCCTAAAACAAGTGTTAATCATACAAACAATTGAGTTAAAGAAGAAAGAAAGAGAGAAAAAACCCTGAACTTTTCGTCCCTCAACTGCCTGTAACCCACGTCCTTGCTCCACCAAGTCTGAATTATGAAAAATAAACTTAAGTGTTCTATTTATACTAGTGGGATTTTTTCCCGGAATAACAAGCAACGTGTCACGGAGTGCATCGCAGAGCACTGCCTCCGTGACACGGCGTGGACGCGGACCCTCACTGGAAATTGGGGGCCCGGGAATAAAGCATCAATGTGGCACGGCGTGCAACGCGGAGGCTTGCCACCGTGCCACGGAGCTGTCGCGAGCCTCCACTGGAATTGATGCATTTTTCACCCTCCAGGCAGAATGCCTCCGCGATGGCAGCGTGACACGGCTCCATCACGGAGCCCCTTTAATTGGTGCAGTCCAATGCTTTTTCCCTTGCTCGCATCCAAGTCCAACTCCGATATCATCCAACATGCATTTTAGCTTCCCGAAATCACATTTTACCTACAAAACAATGCTAATCATGTTGGTTAGTATAAATTCACATTTTATTACCAATTACATGAAAATGTATACACATTGCTAGATAAACAAGGTGAAAATGATACGTTTGAGTATCACTTGGGCATATAAATCTGCCCAAGATCACCGCTCACTAGAGAATAGTGCTTCAGACCCTCAACGATTGTCTGTTGTATGCAAAGTTCAGCAAATGTGAGTTTTGGTTGGAATTTGGGGCATTTCTAGGCCATGTGGTATCAGGTGATGGCATAAAAGTGGACTCTCAGAAGATCAAGGCGGTAAAGAATTGGCCCATGCCGGTGAACCCATCAGATATCTGGAGCTTTTTGGGCTTTACGGGTTACTATCGGAGATTTGTGGAGGGTTTATCATCTATTGCCACACCGTTGACTAAGTTGACTCAGAAGAAGGTGAAGTATCAATGGTTGGAGGCTTGTGACAAAAGCTTTCAAGAGTTGAAGACCCGACTCACTTCAGCACCAGTGTTGACTTTACCCGAGGGTATGGATGGCTTTGTAGTGTATTTCGATGCTTTTAGAGTTGGACTCGGGTGTGTGTTGATGCAACATGGGAAAGTGACAGCATATGCCTCGAGACAGTTGAAAGTTCATGAAATGAACTACTCGACCCATGATCTTGAATTGGCCGCGGTAGTGTTTGCATTGAAGATATGGCAGCATTACTTTATGGGGTCCACGTGGATGTATTCACGGATCACAAGAGTTTGAAATTTGTGTTCACGCAGAAAGATCTCAATCTTCGACAGAATAGGTGGTTGGAGTTACTAAAGGACTACGACATGAGTGTCCTTTACCACCCAGGTAAGGCTAATGTGGTAGTGGACGCACTTAGTAGACTCTCTATGGGGAGTGTGTCCCACATGGATGAGGGAAAGAAAGAGTTGGTGAAGAATGTCCATCGAATTGCGAGGTTGGGAGTTAGATTGGTCGACTCGACTAGTGGAGGTGTTGTTGTGAAAAACGAATCAGAATCGTCCTTGGTGACGGATGTGAAGACCAGGAAAGGTGAGGATCCAATTCTAGTAAAGCTGGAGGAAGCCAATGGAAGTCAGAAGGTGGAAGTCTTCTCCCAAGGGGGAGATGGGGTGCTGCGGTACCAGGGTCCTCTATGTGTTCCAAATGTTTATGATTTGAGGAACCAGATATTGCATGAGGCACATGGATCCAGGTATTCTATTCATCCAGGTGCCACCAAGTATCATGTCCTGCGGGAAATATATTGGTGGAAAGGCATGAAGAAGGATATTGCAGAATTTGTAGCTAAGTGCCCAAACTATCAGGAAGTAAAAGTTGAGAATCAAAGGCCGGGAGGCGTATTTCAAGATATCAGCATTCCCACTTGGAAGTGGGAAGAGATGGATATGGATTTCATTACAAGCCTACCTCGTACTCGCCAACACTATGATTCCATTTGGGTGGTGGTCGACAGGTTGACCAAGACTGCACACTTTCTACTAGTTAAAACCACATATTTCAGTAGATGATTATGCCAAATTGTATATTCGGGAGTTGGTTCGACTTCATTGAGTGCCCTTGTCTATTATTTCAGATCGAGGTACTCAGTTTACCTCCCAGTTTTGGCGGTCTTTCCAAAAAAGGCTTGGGACTTAGGTTAAGCTCAGCACCGTATTTCACCTGCAAATGGATGGTCGGGCGGAACGAACAATCCAGACTCTTGAGGACAGTTGAGAGCCTGTGTGATGGATTTCAAAGGTAATTGGGATGATCACTTGCCCTTGATCTAGTTTGCTTATAAAAACATCCATCACTCTAGAATCCAAATGGCACCGTGCAAGGCTCTTTACTGGAGCAGGTGTAGATTGTCCAGCGGATGGTTTGAGGTTGGGGAAGCTGCTATGATAGGGATTTATTCAGTTCATGAGGCCATGGTAAAGGTCCATTGATAAGGGACAGGCTGAAAACTGCTCAGAGTCGTCAAAAGTCATATGCGGATGTGAGAAGAAGGGATTTGGAGTTTGAGGTGGACGATTGGGTATTTTTAAAGGTATCTCCCATGAAGGGAGTCATGCGGTTCAAAAAGAAAGGAAAACTAAGTCCCCGCTATATTGGTCCCTACCGGGTTATGAGAAAAGTTGGTAAGATAGCGTATGAGTTGGACTTGCCATCAGAGTTATCTTTAGTTCATCCCGTCTTTCATGTATAGCTCTTGAAAAAGTGCTTGGGTGATCCATCATTAGTTGTCCCAATGGAGAGTGCTGGTTTGGGAGATAGCCTCAGTTATCAGGAAATTCCAATTGCAATCTTGGATCGTCGGGTTCGGAGGCTGAGGAACAAAGAAGTAGCTTCGGTGGAGGTGTTGTGGAGAAACCAACTTGTTGAGGGAGCTATGTGGGAAGTCAAAGCGTCTACGATGGCTAAATACCTCCTGTTCCCTACCGGCTCAGTTTCAATTTGAGGTATCAGTTATTGCCCTAATTATCTAATCAGTTTCAATGTTTAGTTTATGTGCGCAAGTTTGAATCATGTTATGATAAATGTATGTGATGCCTGTATGCAGTTCAGCTATGTAGTTCTTTTTGGAGGTAGTCATTCCGTTAGTTATCGATTTTAATAATCAGTGTTTGTATATAGGATTTCTTGTTTCTGAGTTTTCTGTGTGTTCTAACATTCGAGGAAGAATGTCCCCAAGGGGGGCGATATTGTAATACCCTCGGGAGCCCAAGGATCAGACCCGGGAGTCAAACAGGGAAAAATTGTGAAATTGATATTGCAGGCATAGGACGAGTCATTGGGCGACTCGTGAGGCAACACCATCAGTTGTCAGGTGGCTCGTGAGGAGGCCTGGGGTAAATATGGGATTGAGGTCCTCACGAGTAAGGTAACGAATTGTGGTTAGCCACCACAAGTCGTCATGTCAATCGTGGGGTGGTGTGGGAAAATAGATGGAGAAGGAATCAGTGTACCTAACGGAAGGAACCCCACAAGTTGTGGTCTATCCCAACGACTTGTAAGGTGAGTCGTGATCAAGCAAGGTGAGTTCTATTCGATGCTTGATCTTGGGCAAATTTATATGCCCAAGTGATACTCAAATGTGTCATTCTGCCTTGTTTATCCATCAATGTTTATACATTATCATGTGAATTGTTATAAAATGGGAATTTATACTAACCAACATGATTAGCGTTGTTTTTCAGGAAAAATATAAAGTTATGGAGCTAAGATGCATGTTGGGAGAGATCGGGAGTGAACTCGGAAGCGAGAAACGGAAAAAGCACAAGGAGAGCACAAATTAAAGGGGCTCCGCGATGGAGCCGTGTCACGCTGCCATCGTGGATGCGTTCTGTCTGGATACGGAATTTTTGCCAAATTCCAGTGAAGGTGCGCGTTGGGGCCGTGGCACGTTGGCCCAGCCCCGCGTTGCACGCCGTGCCACGTTGGGCCTTAATACCTGGACATCCGAATTCTAGTAAGGGTCCGCGTTGGTGGCGAGTCACGGAGGCAGTGCTCCGCGATGCACTCCGTGACACGTTCCTCGTTATTCCGGGAAAAATTCCCACTAGTATAAATAGAACACTTAGGTTCATTTTTAATTATTCTGACTTGGTGGAGCAAGAATGTGGGTTACAGGCAGTTGAGGGGACAAAAATCTCAGGGTTTTTCTTTATCTCCTTCTTCTTTGTTTCAATTTCTTTTATGATTAACACTCATTTAACGATGTTTAATCCACAAATGTGTGGCTAAATTCCCTTCTTGCTGAGGTTAAGAACAATTGTATTGAAATGTGATTATTGAGAAATTGGTTTTTCATCTTTTCTTCAATGGTTGTTCTATTGATTCTTGTTCTTACTGCATTAATGTTTGGCCAACGTTAATGTACATCTAAAAAGTATGGTTTCACTCGAGAGAGCAAGAAATTGGAAAGTTGTGAATTGATAGGATATGATCTTTTCTTAGTTTGGGAAAATTGAGAATTGATTTACCTTCAGGATAGAAATATACCTGAAAGTCGTATTAGTCAATTAAGGAATCGGTTTTGTATGGCTAGAACATGAATTTCGTTTTATCACAAAAATGTAGGTGGAAGGTTCATGATTCTTAAGTTGGGTTAAATACGAGAGTTTTAATCCATAGGCAATAATTCTTGACTAGCAACCGGAAGAAAGATTAACCAAATTGTATCGATAATTTATTTCTCTACATGTTCATTTAACCTCAGTATGCTCATACTTATAGTTCAGACTCAATTTATATATTCGTTTTAGACTTCGTATAAAATTAGGAAACAAAAAAATCAACCTTTTCTTCACATTGTTGTCTGCAATCTAGAATTAAAGTTTATTGACACTTGAGTAGATTGTTACTTTAGTCCAGTCTCTGTGGGATCGATACTTGGCTTACTTGAGCCACTTTACTACTTGTTCGACCACGTGCACTTGCGTGTAATTATACCTAAATGACCCGAACAATGCTAAGGCAGTGTACATGACGGGAGGTGGCAATGAGTTGTGACCAGTGGCAACAGGTCATTAAGTCACCCATTGTGAGCCCTAAAGGATCAGTTAACTAGTGCACTTCACGAGCAACCCAACGAATCGCTGGCCCGGGTAACGAGTCGTCAGTTCATCCGTTAGGACCCCTTGACAGTTAATTTCAACGATTTTAGTAAGGGCTTTTCCATAATTCCTAAATACTAGGGGCCTATCTACGTCGTTCAGGGCTCGTTTTAGTGGGTTTTTAGCAGGGGAAAACCTATTCTAAACCATTCTCCCCATGCATGCAAGTTTGAAGGTTTGAAGAGGAGATTCAAGGCTAAATCTCAAGGTTTCAAATTGAAATCTCAACTGGCCAATTAGAGGGTGTTATAATTCACCATCCCCAGGTATGTAAGGTTATGAGTGGGTGCTTCCTTCCACACCAATGCCCAATTTCTATCAAAGCATAATGAATTGCCTATTATCAAGTATGGAGTTTTTACCCGATTGCATAATTCTTCAATCTCTATACATGGGAATGATTAGATTATGTTTATGATGATGAATTGTGAAGCTTGGGCAGATTTTAAATTGTTTTCAACCCAAATAGTGATTTCAACATTATGAAATTGAATGCCCAGAAGTTCATGAAAGAAGAGAATGATGATGAATGTATGATGATGATGAGATTTAATGAAAAAAGCATGTTTCTAAAACTACCCATGATTATGTTGTTGTTTTCAAAATGAATTGATTAAATCCAAGTATGATAAAGCTTTGGGTGATGCCCACATGTTGATTTAAAGTGATGATTTTCCTGACATAAGCTTACCACCTTGTTTGAACTGAAATTTCCCAATTTTTATTACAAAATCTAGCTTGTGGTATGTTGAGTAAATATTTCTACATGTAGCTTACCACATGATTTGGAGTAGATGCTCCCACCTATGATTGAGCTTGTGGTATGTTTCGAAATAAAGCTTCTCATATGCATGAATTCATAATTGAGATGTAGGTCATTATTGAGCTTTGTCAATAGAAAATGTTGAGCTTCATATCCATATGATGTCTAGTATATGCATGATTTCATTATGAGCTTTGTCAATAAACAATGTTGAGCTTCATTTTGTACGATGTTGAGTTATACATGATTTCATCTTGAGCTTCGTCAAGGGACGATGTTGAGCTTTTTCAATAGACAATGTTGAGCTTCGTTACATACGATGTAGATCATTGCATGTTTTTGGGAGAAGAGTCTACCATTAAGCGCGTTAAAGGTCGATTACCCTATGCCCCAAAACTATGCGTCAATGTAGGTTGATACTATTATATTATTGGAACCTCCCTTGTGAGCTATCCCTGGCTCGATTGGCCCTTCAGCTTGATATCAATATCATGGTATCGTCCATTTCCCTGGCATGGTTATGGACGGCTCTACCCACTTGAATGTGATAGTTGGGACCACATAAGCTCTATCGTGGTATGTTGGTTAAGTGACGAGTCTCCCACTGTCTATATCATTCAGATTTGCATATTCATTACTCATGATAATTACCTTATGCATGCATGTTCTAAAAGTAAGGTTTGACTCATTGTTCAGCTTTTTGATATAAACGTTATGTTCATCTTTGAGTCATTCGAGTCATTCATGATATTCTAAAGCTATGCATGATCATGTTATGATAAGAGTATGATTTCTGAATAAATGCATGTAGCCTCCTACTTACACTTAAAAATTTTCAAAGGCAAAAAGGCACTCTTCCCATCTACAAAGTGCAAAATTTGAAAAATGACAGTCTCTCATGGAAGTCACTACTAGGAGCGGGAAGGCGATAGTTGATCCTCCTAAGCGATTGTGATTAAGGAGATAGAAGAGCCCGTATCGAGTAATGATGACAGGATAGCAGATTCCGAGGATCCAACTTTGGTTGGAGATTCAACGGTGAAGACTGATCCTAGCAATGCAAAGGAGCATGGATCCGGCCATAAGAAGGAGAAGGAGGCACAACAAAAGTTCACACCAATACCTAGACCTCCTCCCCCTTACCCACAGCGGTTGAAGAAAAAGGTCAAAGATGGGAAGTATCACAAGTTCATTTCTATGCTAAATTACTTGTCCTTGAACATCCCATTAGTCGAGGCACTTGAGCAGAGGCCCTACTATGCTAAATTTATGAAGGACCTTGTCACCAGGAAAAGGACTTTAAGCATTAAACCTACAAATAATTTGCACCACTGTGGTTTCATAGCTACACGGGTCCTAGCTTAGAAAAAGGAAGACCTAGGTGCTTTTACTATACCTTTCACCATTGGGAATGTCGAATTTTCAAGGGTGCTTTGTGACTTGGGAGCTAGCATAAACTTGATGCCGCTAGCAGTGTTCAAAAAATTGGGCTTGGGAGCCCCCACACCGACCACTATGCGGCTACTAATGGATGACAGAACTGTTAAAAAGCCGGTGGGGATCCTATTTGATGTGCTTTTCAAGGTGGACAAATTTATATTCCCAGCAGACTTCGTAATTCTAGACTGCGAGGTGGATTATGAGGTCCCCATCATTTTGGGGCGGCCATTCCTTGCAACCAGTAGGGCCCTAGTACATGTGAAGGCCGGCTAGCTAAAATTCAGACTGAACAAGGAAGAGGTCACCTTTAACATCTGCTAGAAAATGAAGCAACCAAAGGAATTCAGCATGGTCTCAGCACTGGAGGATGGACATGAATTACTTGACGAATTCTGAGAAGCCAAGAGACTTGCGTCGTGCCGCAATGTTAAATCAGGTGCTGCGTGGGAGGCACATCGAGGTGTTTTGGTGAAGTTTGAGTAGCCAAAACACCCACGTCATTCCATGACGTTAAATCAAGCGCTTCGTGGGAGGCAACCTAAGTTGTAAATGTAATAAAAATATAGTGTTTACGTGTGTTGATGCGTGCAGGTGATTAAGATGTGAAATTTGAAGTTAAAACCAAAAATATGAACTTGAGTTGCTGGTGCCAAAAAGCATAGGATGAGTCATCACCACACCAAACGACTCATTAACTGGATCATCATCAAAGCTACATAAAATAGTGTAGACAACGGTTGACCAACCGAGTTGTTGCCAGTGGTAACGAATCATGAGGTCCTCCGTCATGCCTACTAGATCTAAGGTGAAATTAAATTGAGAAAAGTGATAACGACTCACTCAAAAAATCTTTGGGAGACCAAATAATTCATTAAGTGACCCGTCATGAAGCTACACCAGTTCAACGACCACAACTCAGGTCGTGACTCGTTGGGTGACACCATGAGTCAACTTGACTCATTAGGTCGTAGGTAAGTTTTTAAGCTCAATTCAATGCATAAAGGGCCAAATGAGTCATCTCACCACGTAATGACTCATTTGGTGTGTCATCATGTGTTTTTAAGTAACTTCCATCCTACCCGACCCACGCAATAATTAGGGTAATTTTTTTTAATCAATCATATAAAACCCGACCTTATGGCACCCCTTATTCTTACTTGAGTTTAAAACCACGATATTTAACTTCAAAACTACCAACAAAGTCACCATTGCAAGATAAGCTGCTCCCTGTCATTGCATTCACACACACACTACTGCACTCACCTGTTTGTGGTTTCACAAGATTGCAAAATTCGACCCATTCTTGCTCAACTCGAAATTATTGTGAGTGATTGCTTGTGCTTTCTCTTCTCCATTAGTTTTCTCATATAATGAGTTTTACATTCAACCTAATCTTATGAATTTCATGGAATCCTAGTGGTAAGGCATTGAACAATTTTTTTTTGAACCTTTGACGAATTGGATGAAGCTGTGCTTATGGAATTTTTATTTTCAATGATGAGTCTGTATGATGAACATGATGTGAGAAAATTGAATCTGTATGTAAAACTCTTGAGGAAGAGCCATGTAACGAGTTCTGGTATCATATCATGACTCGTCATATGGCTCGTCCTGAGTGGAATTAAAACCTGGTGACCAGTGTACCTAACAACTGACCTAACGAGTCGTCGCCTCAGGTAACGATTCGTTGTGACCAGTCGTTAAGTACACTGGTCCAACATGAAGAAACCATAGTCTTAGATAATGAAAGACCTCACGATTCGTTGCCAGTGGCATCGACTCGTTGAGTCACTCGTTATGTCCAGTGAGACTCAGTTTAAAAATACTTATGTTTCACCTTTCACCTCATCTTGTAAACTAAAAACTCTTCCACAGGTACAATGACTCCGAGGGGTACACCAAGGAAAGGTCAGGCAAAGAAACAAGTACCTGAACAAAGTCAATCGTCATACCACATTGTGATGCGCCATCCTCCTCTGAAGAGTCAAGTAGCTCGGAGGAGGAATATGAAGTGTGAGAGGAACAGTTGGTGAGGAGATCAACCTAGGCTAGGTCTCAGCAAACTACAAATCTAAATCCCTGGTTGATACTCCTACTCCACTGGAAAGAGATCCCCCCAGCCGTACAGATGAGAATGCTAGGGCTACAACTGCAATTGCTCCCGAGGGCACCATAATTGGGCAAAATGCAGAGATAGATGATGAGTCACATGCTGAGCGAGGGAACTCCGATAATGAATTGATTGAGACCTCGAACACATCCAATGATCAACCAAGGAACGTGAAGAGATGGTGTGTTCATGGTATGAGGGCTATTTATAACAGAGACATTTCTCCAAACGATAAAGGACATCCAAAGTGGAGCATCTACGAGGAGCCCAGGCTATTCACTATGGGTCTTAAGGACCTTCCAAAGCTGCAAACCTTGTTTGACAATTACAAGTTTGGGTGGTTGACTGAGCCATCGGGAAGTTACAGCCCCTACCTAGTCAGAGAATTCTATGCAGCATACACAGCCACACTACAACATCTGACATTAGATGGTCAGGATTGGAAGAAGTGGCCGGCTTTGACTCAGGTGTTGGTTCGGGAGACACCTATGGATATATCTGAGAGGACATCTCCAGGATATTGTTTGGGACAGACTATCATACCCCGATGAACACAGCCGAGTTTGACCACAGGCTATTCGAGCTAAAGAAAGTCAAGACTAAGAAGATGAATAGTGCGGAGCGCATCAGGAAATACACTTGGCTATCTCGGGTCATTGCCACAAGAGGTCCGTTGGTTGAATGGTTGCACGACACTGAGTCTCAGATCAAGAAGGCCATACTCAATTTTCAAGCTAAACTTTGGTGGTCATTGGTGCAGCATAGGCTGGTCCCAACTAGCAATGATAATATTCTCACTGACAGAGCATCATTGATAGCCAGCATTATGGAGGGATATGCCATTAATTTCCCCAGGTACATTGCTGAGGAGATTAGAGAGCGGGCAATAAATGACGGTACTACAATTTCCTTCCTATGTCTTATTAATAGACTCTGTCAGGAGTCCAAGGTGCCAGAGTTGCCATCAGTTGACCAGAGGATAATGGTACAAAAGATTACAGATATTGGGTTGATCAGAGATGAGACAAACCTAGTATTGAGGGCGAGAAGTCAGTCTGTTGCATCCACTGGAGCAACCATATTAGCAGAGGCATTTGACAGTAGTTTGCAGACCAATGCTGCATAGTTCACTAATTTGGCGACTGGGCCTATTGAGGGTAAAGAGACGGGTAGCCAGCCTGAGGCTACAAATGCAGCAGACACCTCTGCACCTGCTGATGTTCCTGAGTCATCATCCACTACAGCAACTCCTAGACCACCAGTTTCTCCTCCACGAGCCCCCACAGCCAGCCTAGTTATGATTTCTCAGGAATTTTTGGATGACATGGCTAGGCAGCTGGCTAAGGCTGAAAAGCAGCAGGAACACACGGCTCTACAGGTTAAGTTTTGATGGAGCAGGTAAAGCCTTGGATGTTGAAAGAGTTGGAGGTATTATCTAATTCTATGCATGGCCGGTTGGACGCTTTTGAGAGATGCATGGATGAGCGCCTTGCGCAGTTACAGGAGCCTGAATTGGCAAAGTGGTATGCAGATCTAGGTGTAGTCAGAGTAGAGGTGCGGGATTTGGCCGCAAGACATGTAGCTGTAGTACCTCCACTAGTGCTTCTCGTTATAGAAGATGAAAGTGAAGAAGACCTACCGCGGTGTTTGATTTCATTACTGAGGAGCCGGTAGCACATGATAAGGGAAAAAGGCTTCGTGCGTAGGCGAGTTTTGAGGAGGATACTTCTCTTCTTCGTTCTCAGAAATGAGAGCATAGAGAGATAGAGATAGTGCTGTAGATATCGAGAAAGGAGGATCGAAAGAGAGCCGAAATTAAGGAAGTGAGAGCTTGTGGAGAAGGGACGAGCTCCTTTGGTTCTGAAAATGCACCGGGTCAATCCAGTAATATTGGAGAGGATATTGGAGGAGTATTTACACCCTCCACCGACTAGGTAGCTGACACCTAGGTCGCCATAGGTATGTTCCCTATTTGCTTAGTTTTGTTTTATATATATATGTGTCAAGAAAGACACATGCTTTTATTGATGGGGTGGGGAGGGATACCTGTCACGCCCCGCCTTGGGGGGTGTGACTGGCACCTGGTGCCCTGGTAGGACCTGGACTGCTAACTGGTGAGCCTAAGCACAGCTGGCGCCTGGCTAGCTCTAACTCGGATTTCTGGAAACAAAGGGCTATATAACGGCTGTAAACACAGCCTCCAGCCAACTGGCCTATAGCCACTTGTACCTGTAATAGCAGCTAACCAGAAACATACTCGTAACAAGGAACCTATGCAGGCCGACAAGGCCACCATACTGTCTAGTCATCTGGGACTCAACACAAAGAATACTAAACAACTACGTGACCGGCAAGGTCACCACTACTATCAAGCTAAGGCCTAACATGGCTAACATAAACTGAAATGCTAAACAACTATAACAACTGCACAGCCTCACATGACCGGCTCAACTGACCATAGGGAAATATATACAAACTACAAGCCTCTAGGAATACTAATAAGATGGTCGAGACAGGCCCCGACCTACCCGTACTGTACAACAAAATAGAAATGATATAAACCTCTAAAATAACAAGCTCTGGATGACAGAAGATGATGACTCTGCATTGGCTAGGATCACGAGGGATCGCCTCCTCGTCTATGAGTACCTGTAGGCAAGTAATGCAGCGCCCCACTGGGCGTCAGTACCACTGGTACTGAGTATGCAAAGCAACTGAAATAATATAACTGAACAACTGAATATAGATAGCATATCTAGCAAAACTGTATGGCAGGAGATAACTGTATCTGAAGAAACTGATAAGAACTGAATCATGCTTCCTGTACTGATAAGGCGGAGGCGTACCTATAAATGCGACGGCCTTCTACCTAATAACTAGTATATAACACATAAATACATATACAAGTAGCAAGCAAGAGCCAATACCAACCCCCATAAGCCAGATGGCGCCAAGCAAGCAGATAATCTATATACCCCTACCCGGGTCAAAACCAGCCAAAAATAAGTCACTCCACTCAACTGCTCACTCGGAGCTCCTCTACCGGCCCCCTGGGTCTTCGGCTCGGGCCATAGCCTCTGATATAAATAACCGTGTCTGAGTCCAGAGGACTCTTGTGCAGACAGTAACAGATAGGGTCTGGTTCCCTGGACACAACTCAACAGGACTATCTGAAACCGGAGCTGCACCTGTAATAAGATTTGTAATTGTAACTGTATCTGTATCAGTTCCCTGGGCGCTTGCGCACAACAGGGCTATCTGTACTGTAATGCTGATTAGCCTGATATGGGGAAAGCTTCATCCCATCTTCGTCCAAACTGGTGACGGCATGCCACTCCTTGGAGTGACATAAACCCACCCGCTCAGTGGGCGACACGATTACCAACCCAGGGGCGGCGAGGACACTCAATAAGGTGCCCTCACGCCACATCAAGTCTCAACAAACAAATAGCACATACAAATAGCAAGCATGTATAGCTGAAAAAGACTATTTGAAAGCCTGATTTCTTATTCTGATCTCTTTCTGTATTATATTGATTCTTTACTGATTATACTTATTCTGAAATCTTTATTTAACTGTTTGGCTAATCTGTAGTCGGGATACTATCTGTCTGAATGGCTAATCTGTAGCCATAAAACTGTCTGTCTATCTGATTTTACTTTATTAGCTTTTATTCTGAAAATTTGTATGTTTTTATTCTACAACATGCTTGCTAATCATACAATAAGCTATACTGAATCTGGAATACTAACTCGCCCTATGGCGCATGCTTTACTAACTTTCGGACTGAATGCGATATGGCAACACAACTCAGAATCTATTAGACTTACTTAATTCTCAACATTCAACTCCGAGAGTTACAAGTACAGAGTTTACTATGATTTACCAAGCTAAGGCTTACTAACTTGCCGAAGAACAACTTCACATACCTTAACCTCAAGTTATCCGACTGTCGGACGAGGCTCGGTCAGTACCCCAGCTATTTCTCCCAACTGCATTCATATATACGTCAATTAGTACTAAATACAACACTATTCCGAAAGAAAACATCACTTTCGATATAATTATAGCCTAAACTTATGCTTATCGAAAGACGGTCAAAAACTTGCTATTTTCAAAAAGTCCAGAAGGGAGAAGTATTCACTCTACGACTAGGAGCACATAGACACTAGTTTGGAGCAATTCCACTTACCTTAGCCCAGTAGCTCGACGATTCGTCGGCCGTATTTCGCGAAACAAAATCCATACGAATGCTCCCTGCTGCTAAATACCTCGGTACCTGAGGTTAATTTGAGTTTAGACTACGTTTGGCAGAGTAATCGAACGATAGTATACTAACCCTCTTCGTCTCTCTCTGTTTGCTGCGTTTTTCTGGAATTTATCAAGGATTTAAATGAAAATAAACTGAAGTGGGGCTTTATATACTTGGGCCTGGATAGGCCCAACGTGTCACGGAGCCAACGCGGAGGCTCCACCTCCGTGACACGTTGCCATCGTGGAGGGGCTTTGCCCCGGCTCCTCCCGCGATGGTTCGGCAAATTTCTCATTCAGTCTTTTCCCGCGCCTTTTTCTAGCATGTACGGCTTTCAAATACTCTTAACCGACACGCGAATAGGCCATCTACGTGTTGGGAATCTTACGGGGTATAACATTCTCCCCCCCTTAAGAACATTCGTCCTCGAATGTAAACTTCTATCTAGAGGACTTCTCAACTTACTCAACTTATTTCTAGGAAAATTTTGGCAGAGTTTCCCCTATAATATGGACTATCCCAAAACTTGAAACACAGAAAAGTCCAATACAGGTACTGCACACAATACTTTAAGATTCACTTGATAGCTAAACATCAATCTTTCTCATTTATACATACACAACCACAAGGTATTGGATAAGTAATAATACGGACATACCTGTCGCCTGCTAGGCCTGGAATAAGTGAGAATATCTAATCTTCATATCTTCCTTAGCCTCCCATGTCATCTCCTCTCGGTTCTAGTTATGCCACAATACCTTGACAGACGCAATATCCTTAGTTCTCAATCTACGAATCTGTCTATCTAAGATGGCTACTGGAACCTCTTCATAGGCCAGCTCCTCCGTAACCTGGATATCCTGGACTGGGACTGCTCTAGATGGGTCTCCTATGCATTTCCTCAACATAGATACATGGAAGACCGGATGAACGAATTCCAATTCTGGAGGCAAGTTCAACTCATATGCCACTTGGCCTATTCTTCGACGAATTTGATAAGGCCCAACAAACCTCGGACGGAGCTTACCTTTCTTGCCGAATCTCATCACCCCTTTCATTGGGGATACTTTCAAAAATACCCAGTCATTTACATCAAACTCCAGGTCTCTACGCCGCACATCAGCATATGATTTCTGGCGGCTCTGTGCAGTCAGTAGGCATTGTCTGATAAGCTTTACCTTCTCCTCTGACTGCTGAATAATGTCTAGCCCAATTAACGCCGATTCCCCTACTTCAAACCAACCAACCGGCGATCTGCACTTCCGCCCGTATAATGCCTCGAAGGGCGCCATCTGAATAGCTGAGTGATAGCTATTATTATAAGCAAACTCGATTAGGGGAAAATGCTTATCCCAGCTACCACCAAAATCTAACACACGCTCGTAACATATCTTCAAGCGTCTGAATTGTGCATTCAGCCTATCCATCTGTCTGAGGGTGGAATGCGGTGCTCAAATTAATCTGCGTTCCCAGACCTCTCTAAAACGACTGCCAAAATCTAGCCGTATACTGTGCTCCTCTGTCGAAATAATGGATACTGGTACTCCGTGCAATTTGACTATTTCTCGGATATACAACTCCGCATAATCTTTGGCCGAGAAGGTAGTTCTTACTGGCAGGAAATGAGATGATTTTGTAAATTTGTCAACTATCACCCATATAGAATCATGTCTGTGTCTAGTACGGGGTAATCCTACCACAAAATCCATATTTACTGCTTCCCATTTCCAGAGAGGCATAGCTATGTCCTGAGTTAACCCGCCTGGTTTCTAATGTTCTGCTTTCACCTATTGGCAGTTAGGACATTAGGCTACAAATTCAGCAATTTCTCTTTTCATACCTGACCACCAGTAGTTTTCCTTGATATCATGGTACATTTTCGTCGCACCGGGGTGAAGAGAATAACGGGCATAATGTACCTCATTCATAATCTGCTGGCGGAGCCCTGAAACATCTGGAACACAGAGGCGGCCTTTACAGCGTAGCACCCCATCCTCAGTTTTCTAAAAATCTGGCGCTTTACCCTACTAGATTCTGTCTTTGAGCTAGATCAGGTCAGGATCCTCATATTGCCGTTCTTTCACTTCCACAACTAATGATGACATGGCGGTATTCTGAATTACCGCTATACCGTCCTCTGTTTCTGCTACACGAATGGCTAGGCTAGCTAACTGATGTATCTCCCTGACCAATTCCCGCTGCTCGGGCTGCACATACGCCAAACTCCCCATGAACTTACGGCTGAGAGCATCTGCTACAACATTGGCTTTTCCCAGGTGGTACAGAATATTCACGTCATAATCCTTTAACAGCTCCGACCAGCGATGTTGTCGTAGATTCAACTCCCTCTGAGTGAAGATATACTGTAGGCTCTTGTGATCTGTAAAAATATCAACATGGACACCATACAAGTAATGTCTCCACATTTTCAAGGCATAGATCACCGCGGCTAACTCGAGGTCATGGGTAGGGTAATTCTTTTCGTGTTTCCTTAGCTGTCTGGAAGCATATGTAATCACTTTACCGTGTTGCATCAACACGCAACCTAACCCGACGCCTGATGCGTCGCAATACACCGAATAACCTTCTGTACCTTCCGGCAATGCTAACACTGGGGTGGAGGTTAATCTGTCTTTCAGTTCCTGGAAGCTCTGCTCGCATGCCTCTGTCCACTGAAACTTTGCTACTTTCTGCGTCAGTTTGGTTAGAGGTGCCGCTATAGTAGAGAATCCCTCAACAAATCTCCTATACTATCCCGCTAATCCCAGAAAGCTACGGACCTCAGTCAAAGTGGTAGGCCTAGGCCATGATTTGACTGCTTCTATTTTCTGCTTGTCAACCTGTATACCAGCATCCGATACAATATGCCCTAGAAAGGCTACTGAGGTAAGCCAGAATTCACACTTGGAAAACTTAGCATATAATTGGCGGTCCCTGAGGATCTGGAGTACTGTCCGTAAATGAATCCGGTGATCTGCTTCAGAGCGAGAATACACCAGAATATCATCAATAAACATTATCACGAACAGGTCCAGGTATGGTCTGAAAATACTATTCATCAGGTCCATGAATACTGCTGGGACATTCGTCAACCCGAAGGACATAACTAGAAATTCAAAGTGTCCATATCGAGTACTGAACGCCATTTTAGGAATATCTCTTTCACGTACCCGAACCTGATGATATCCAGACCGCAAGTCAATCTTAGAGAAGTATCTGGCTCCCAGTAACTGATCAAATAGGTCATCTATTCTAGGGAGCGGGTACTTGTTCTTCACTGTAACTTTATTCAACTGCCGATAATCTATACACATACGGAGTGAGCCATCTTTCTTTTTCACAAATAACACTGGCGCACCCCATGGTGAAGTACTCGGCCTAATGAAACCTTTATCTAGCAAATCTTTCAACTGCTCCTTCAACTCTCTGAGCTCTGCAGGAGCCATACGATAGGGAGGAATTGATATAGGATGAGTGCCTGGTAATAAATCAATAGCGAAATCTATTTCCCTTTCTGGGGGAATACCAGGTAACTCATCTGGAAACACGTCAGGGAACTCGTTCACCACCGGAATAGACTGGAGTGTCGGAGATTCTGCTCAGACATCCTGAACCCTGACTAGGTGGTAAATACATCCCTTAGTTATCAATTTCCTCGCCTGAAGGTAGGAAATAAACCTACCCTTTGGCGTAGCTGTGCTGCCTTTCTACTCCCGCACTACCTCTCCTAGAAAGTGAAATCGGACCGTCTTGGTCCAACATTCTACATTGGCGTAGCACGACACTAGCCAATTCATACCCATTATGGCATAAAAGTCTACCATTTCTAGCTCTACCAGATCTACTATAGTCTGGCGGTCAGCAACCTCTACTGTACACCCTCGGTAAATTCTGCTAGCTATAATGGAGTCACCGACGGGCGTGGATACTGAAAAAGGCTGCTGCAATAATTCTGGTGCAATATTGAACTTTCGTGCCACAAATGGGGTAATATATGACAGAGTGGATCCTAGATCAATCAATACGTAAGCAGGGCATGAACAAATAGTCATCATACCTGTCACTACATCTGGAGACGCCTCTAAATCCTGTCTCCCTGGTAGTGCATAAGTACGGCTTGAGCCCGTACCTGAACTGGAAGCTCCTGATCTACCTCGGCCTCTGCCTACTGAACCTGAAGGCCCATGCCCTGCTGAGGCTGCTGGGGCTCGTGGCCCTACGGTTCCCCTGTCCTTACTGTCTCTACTCCCCTGACCTTTGGTCGGACAATCTCTCATCCGATGCCCCTCCTGTCCGCAAATATAACACCCAGTGGAGCCATATTTACAAGCTCCGGAGTGTGGTCGGTTACAATAGGGCCAGAGTGAGGGTGCAAATCTGCTCTGCTCTCCCCTTCTCTGTAGTGGGGAATCTATTGTTCTGGAACTGCCACTGGGCTCTGACTGCCCTCGTCGAGCAGATCTACCTCGCTGCTGCTGCTGTGGTGGAGGTGGGGGTCTAGGGGGCCTGTCTGATAGTCGTGGCCTAGGTCCTCTCTAAACTTCCCTTTGCATCTCGTCCGATCTGTCTCTGCGGCACTGTTCCTGATTGGTCTGTCTACTATTCTGTTACCGCTGTCTAAGACCCTCAATGGTCTGAGCAAAGGCCTGTACTCGGGCGATATCCATATCCTCTCATAACGTAGCCGTCATACATGCCTCCGTATATTCCGGGTTCAGACCCATAATAAATCTGTGAACTCTAGCTGGCATAGTATCAACAAATGCTGGAGCATAACGGGCTAAGGAGTCAAACTATAAAGCATACTCGCGTACGCTCATCGGCCCCTGCTCCAGATGCAAAAACTGATCCATCCGGGCCTGCTGGATCTCTCGTGGCAAGTAACGGTCCAGGAAGGCCTCCGAGAAGCTGGTCCATGTCGGAGGGGTAACATCTCTCCCTTGGGACCTTTCCCAACTCTCGTACCATAGTACTTCTATGTCCCGCAACCAAAACACTGCCAACTCAACAGACTCTAAAGGGGTCACATGCATAACCCGGAAAATTCTCTGCATCTGATCTAGAAAGTCCTGAGGGTCCTCTACCTGATCTGACCCAGTGAACTGTGGAGGACCTAGTGCCAAAAATTCCCTGACCCTGGAACTACCTGACCCACCTGAAGGCTCTGCTGCTACAGGTGGCACCGAATGGCGTTGTGTGGCCATCATTTGTGCCAACATAACTACAGCACTACGAACCTCCTGATCTGATTGTGAAGGCACAGGAGCTATCGGGGGCGGTGTAGTGTCCAACGGCTCCTGATGTGAGGGGGACTGCTGAGAGGGCTGTGATGAAGCCTCTATATCGCCCTCAGATCGGGCTGACTCTGACTGAAGCTGAAGCATCCTACTGGTGCCTTCTCTAGCTGCTGTGTCTAATCTCCTGCCTGTAGCAGGATGTCGCTGATCTGCCATTCTTATCTGTAGACAAAGGATACGATAAGTTTTAGGAACTCGACCCTATACTGTACTGTGCTATGGCACAACTGAGTATGAAAGAAGAGTAACCATCCTATCATGCCTCGCAGCCTCCTGCCTATAGTATGTGGTGCACAACACATCCATAGATAAGACTCTACTTATCACGGCTTGCAGACTCCTAGGACACGACCTGCTCTGATACCAAGTTTGTCGCGCGCCACCTTGGGAGGTGTGACTGGCACCTGGTGCCCTGGTAGGACCTGGACTGCTAACTGGTGAGCCTAAGCACAGCTGGCGCTGGCTAGCTCTAACTTAGATTTCTGGAAATAAAGGGCTATATAACGGCTGTAAACACAGCCTTCGGCCAACTGGCCTATAGCCACCTATACCTGTAATAGCAGCTAACCAGAAACATACTCGTAATAAGGAACCTATGCGGGCCGACAAGGCCACCATGCTGTCTAGTCATCTGGGACTTAACAAAGAGAATACTGAACAACTACGTGGCCGGCAAGGTCACCACTACTATCAAACTAAGGCCTCACACGGCCAACATAAACTGAAATGCTAAACAGCTATAACAACTGCACGGCCTCACACGACCGGCTCAACTGACCACAGGGAAATATATACAGACTGCAAGCCTCTAGGAATACTTATAAGATGGTCAGGACAGGGCCCCAACCTACCCGTACTGTACAACAAAAGAGAAATGATATAAACCTCTAAAATAACAAGCTCCGGATGACAGGAGTTGAAGACTCTGCGTTGGCTAGGATCACGAGGGATCGCCTCCTCGTCTATGAGTACCTGCAGGCAAGTAATGCAGCGCCCCACTAGGCGTCAGTACCACTGGTACTGAGTATGCAAAGCAACTGAAATAATATAACTGAACAACTGAATATAGATAGCATATCTAGCAAAACTGTATGGCAGGAGATAACTGTATCTGAAGAAACTGATAAGAACTGAATCATGCTTCCTGTACTGATAAGGCGGAGGCGTACCTGTAAATGTGACGACCTTTTGCCTAATAACTGGTATATAACACATAAATAGATATACAAGTAGCAAGCAAGAGCCAATACCAACCCCCATAAGCCGGATGGCGCCAAGCAAGCAGACAATCTATATACCCCTACCCGGGTCAAAACCAGCCAAAAATAAGTCACCCCACTCATCTGCTCACTCGGAGCTCCTCTACCGCCCCCCTGGGTCTCCGGCTCGGGCCATAGCCTCTGATATAAATAACCATGTCTGAGTCCGGAGGACTCCTGTGCAGACAGTAAGAGATAGGGTCTAGTTCCCTGGACACAACTCAACAGGGCTATCTGAAATAAGAGTTGCACCTGTAATAAGATCTGTAACTGTAACTGTATCTGTATCTGTTCCCTGGGCGCTTGCGCACAACAGGGCTATCTGTACTGTAATGCTGATTAGCCTGATATAGAGAAAGCTTCATCCCATCTTCGTCCAAACTGGGGACGGCATGCCACTCCTTGGAGTGACGTAAACCCACCCGCTCAGTGGGCGACACGATTACCAACCCAGGGGCGGCGAGGACGCTCAATAAGGTGCCCTCACGCCACATCAAGTCTCAACAAACAAATAGCACATACAAATAGCAAGCATGTATAGCTGAAAAAGACTATCTGAAAGTCTGATTTCTTATTCTGATCTCTTTCTGTATTATACTGATTCTTTACTGATTATACTGATTCTGAAATCTTTATTTAACTGTTTGGCTAATCTGTAGCCGGGATACTATCTGTCTGAATGGCTAATCTGTAGCCATAAAACTGTCTGTTTATCTGATTTTACTTTATTAGCTTTTATTCTGAAAATCTGTATGTTTTTATTCTACAACATGCTTGCTAATTATACAATAAGCTATACTGAATCTGGAATACTAACTCGCCCTTTGGCGCATGCTTTACTAACTTTCGGACTGAATGCGATATGGCAACACAACTCAGAATCTATTAGACTTACTTAATTCTCAACATTCAACTCCGAGAGTTACAAGTACGGAGTTTACTATGATTTACCAAGCTAAGGCTTACTAACTTGCCAAAGAACAACTTCACATACCTTAACCTCAAGTTATCCGACTGTCGGACGAGGCTCGGTCAGTACCCCAGCTATTTCTCCCAACTGCATTCATATATACGTCAATTAGTACTAGATACAACACTATTCCGAAAGAAAACATCACTTTCGATATAATTATAGCCTAAACTTAGGCTTATCGAAAGATGGTCAAAAACTTGCTATTTTCCAAAAGTCCAGAAGGGAGAAGTATTCACTTTACGGCTAGGAGCACATAGACAGTAGTTTGGAGCAATTCCACTTACCTTAGGCCGGTAGCTCGACGATTCGTCGGCCGTATTTCGCGAAACAAAATTCGTAGGAATGCTCTCTTCTGCTAAATACCTCGGTACTGAGGTTAATTTGAGTTTAGACTACGTTTGGCAGAGTAATCGAACGATAGTATACTAACCCTCTTCGTCTCTCTCTGTTTGCTGCGTTTTTCTGGAATTTATCAAGGATTTAAATGAAAATAAACCAAAGTGGGGCTTTATATACTTTGACCTGTACAGGCCCAACGTGTCACGGAGCCAACGCGGAGGCTCCACTTCCGTGACACGTTGCCATCGCGGAGGGGCTCTACCCCGGCTCCTCCCGCGATGGTTCGATAGATTTCTCATCCAATCTTTTCCCGGGCCTTTTTCTAGCATGTACGGCTTTCAAATACTCTTAACCGGCACGCGAATAGGCCATCTACGTGTTGGAAATCTTACGGGGTATAACAATACCTGTGCATTTTTCTGAACATAACCCGAGTATTTTTCTTGCCGGATATCTTTTCCCTCGTGTGTTCCTTATCTAGTAGAACCGACACGTTTAGGATTTTATGATTATTTGTGTCAGTCGAAAGAAATTTAGGTGAACTTAAGGCAGTCAAGAGCTGAAATACTTGATTTTTGTTAAACTGAGCTTAAATTGTTGATTTTTGTTGAACTAATAATTTGATACCCCTCCTAAATTTTTTATGTGTGTTAAAATCGACAAGTATGAACTTTGTGAATCTTTACATGGCATTGAAACTGTGAACATGTTTACAATTGTATGGATGTGCCTGAAATAGCAGTTAGTAGAAGTGATGATGTTGACCTATGTTGTGTGAGTGAGATCTAGTAGTTAAATACAGCTATGTGTGTCAATCTAGAACTTGCTGATCAGTCGTATCGAGATAGAGGATGGGAAACTAGGAAAGGATCATAGGCCATTTTTGATTAATGAGCCCACGTTAGCCTTAAAGATATACCAAAATAAATTAAATATTCCTTCATCCAAATGTTTGAGTTTAAATTGACCTTTCTTTTTATTTACACCAATTCACCTTCCTACTTTGATTAAGAATGAACCTGTTTTAGCTCTGGTCCCTCCTTGGACACTATGAACCTCAACTCAGGCAAATTGCCTAAGTTGAGGGTGGATATGACAGGGGTGATTAATAAGAGTAGGGTGGAATAAAATTGGGTAATAAAAATGAAAGAGCGAGTGTGGTGTGCATAATGAAAGAAAAGAAAGAAATAAAAATGTTGTCAAAGAGCAAGAAAAGAAAAGAAAAGAAAAATGTGACATGAATGATGCTTGAAGGAAGAGAAACCGCACTCGTAGTTACAAATGAAAATAAAAGAAGAAGCAAGTAAAGGAAAAAAGGGAGAAAATAGGAAAAAAAGTTAAAAGTGGAGTCAAAACGTATGTAGTGCCAAGGAGGGTTAAGCTACTAATCTCATATGTACCATACCCGAACCTGAGCCTACGTTACAAGCTTAAAAATTCCTATAGTGATCCTAGTTACCTATCTAAAACCCGAGGTATTGAAAGTAAAGGAAAGCCTATGGCATTGCATGCACACAGTTATAATTTCTTTGTGAGAGTGAGTGTGAACTTACCTAGCCCCAAGAGAAATACATTGAAATAATCATATACACATGAGTGAGTATGGGACTTCTTTGAGGTGAGAGCATTTGGTAAATAAAATCATCTGCAAATTGTCTGGGACAGTGTTATAGATTTATGTGCATGGTTGAAAGTGACAGTGTTTTGCCATGTTTTGATTCCTCTATGTCATGGTTGAAAAGAAACATTGGAATTTATTCATCAACTTTGGAATTTTATTCAATTTACTTGATTTTCTTCTACGAATTTCTGTAAGTTGCAATCATGAATTATTCTTTATTTGTGATTGTGATCGTATAAACATGAGTAGCTAAATCTATAACTAGGATTGTGGGAACCATGATGAATTAACACATATAGGTAAAAATACTTAGTGATTCTTGAACGGAGTTTATGCATGTATTGTTTCTCTCTTCATTTTAATTGATTCTTAATGGTTGCAAACGTTAGATATTGTCTTATTCTTATTCACCAAACCAAGGGGATAATGAATGGGAAAAAGAGTTTAACAATGGAGATTTGAGGCTATAAACCCTTATCTAATAGCTAGACCTTGTCCATAAATAACTAATCTGACATTAAAGGTAAGGGTTAGTTAAGCATACACCCATATACGGACCAAGTTGCGTGGTGATAATCATCTAGATAGGGGACCAACCATTTAGGTGAATTTAACTTACCAATATTGCATGCTAAACACCGGGATAGATCACTAGTATAAAACCTTGTGGTTATGAAGTCATGGGGAACACAATCCTAGCCACCTTGTTAATTGAATACAACCAAAATTGACGTAACCATCTTTTAGTTTCTACTTTTGTTCATTATTTTATATTTCAAAACCTCCCCCATAGGAAATAAGTAAGACGATAGTAATAGCTATTCACATTAACTTAAGTTCTTTCCATATTCCCTGTGGGATCGATCTCAAACTCTTAGTTGGGTTCTATATTTGACATCGACCGCTTTATATCTCAACTGCAAGGTGTAATTTGAGCGACATCACCTGCCCATTTGTGTTATAGATGTTTGGGATGCGAAGAAACTTAACCAGTTATCATGTCCTCTTTTCTTACAGATGAAAAGCTATATAAGTGCTCGAAAAGCTCCAACAATACAGGAAATCATTGGTTGTACCATCTCCAATATCAGAGGTATTTCTTTAGGCATTTGTGAGCACAAGTTCTTATTGGAGGAAGACACCCATCCTAGCATAGAGCACCAAAGATGGTTAAATCCCGCTACAAAAGAAGTGGTAAAGAAGAAAATCATCAAGAGTTGTTTACCCTATTTTCAATAGTAAATGGGTTTGCTTGGTTCAATGTATTCCAAAGAAAGTGGGAATGATGGTGATCAAAAATGAAAGAAATGAGTTGGTACCCAGTATGACAGTCACCAAATGAAGAGTATGCATGGATTATCGCAAGCTCAATACTGCCACTTGAAAAGATCACTTCCCTATGCCTTTCATTGATCAAATGTTGGATCGTAGTGGGAAGAGCGTATCACTATTTTATTGATGGGTATTCAGGCTATAATCAGGTTAGCATTTTTGGAAGACCAAGAGAAGACCACTTTCATATCTCCTTATGGGACTTCTGCATTCAGTAGGATGCACTTGCTCTAGCCACATTCCAAAGATGCATACTTGTTATATTCTCAAAATGGTGGAAGATTATTTAGAAGTCTTCATGAATGGATCTTTCTATGGTGGATGACTCATTTGACCAATGCCTTGACAATCTTGGTTGAGTATTACAAAGATGTGAAGAAACTAATCTAGTGCTTAATTGGGAGAAGTATCATTTCCTGGTTAAAGAAGACATTGTGCTTGTTCATGAAATATCATAAAAGAGAACCGAGGTGGACCACGCTAAGGTAGAGATTATTGCTAAACTTCCCCTCTTATTTCAGTGAAACGTGTACGTAGCTTATCGGGTCATGTAAGATTTTATAGAAGGTTTATTAAAGACTTATCAAAAATTTACCAACCCATGTGTAAGATCTTAGAGAAAGAATGAAAATTTGTGTTTGATGAGAGATTCCTTGAAGCTTTTAAAGAATTGAAAAGGCAGTTGAGTTCTGCCCCTACCATTACTATTTCGAACTGCTCTCTTTTGTTCGGTCTTATATGCGATGCCGGTGGTGTAGTTATTGGAGCTATACCAGGGGAATGGAGAAACAAAATTATGCATCTTGTATATTATGCAAACAAAACCTTAAATGTTGCGCAAATGATCTACACAATAACTAAACAAGTGTTGCTTACTATTGTATATGATTTTGAAATATTCCAAGCATACTTGTTGGGGTCAAAGGTGACAGTCTATACTGATCATGTGGCTTTAAGATACTTGATGACAAAATAAGGATGCAAAACCTCGACTTATTAGGTGGGTCCTTTTATTGAAAAAGTCTGAGTTTGGAATCAAGGACAGCAAAGACACTGAAAATCGAGTTGTGAATCACCTATTATGCGTTGAAGATGTAGTAAGACCAATTAGGGAGTTAGATATCAATGAAGCTTTCATAGATAAGGCATATTAGCCATTACTAGCACCCCACCACCTTGGTATGTGGATTTTGCAAATTACTTGGCAATCAGAGTAATACCTGAGGGATTGAAGTCATATAAAAAAGGTTCTTAAGTGATGAAAGACATTACTTTTAGAAGGAACCTTATTTATTCCACATGTGTACGAACAATATCATCCGGGTGTATCAATGAAACTGAGATGATACCGATATTAAGGGCATGTCATGCCTCCCTCGAGGGAGGTCATCATAGGGGAAACCGTACGACTGCAAAGATATTGGAGTATGGTTACTATTTGCCAATATTTATCATGATGCAAATATGTTGGCCAAGGCATGTGATTACTGTCAGCGTGATGGGTCAATATCAAAAAGGCAAGAGATGCCCCTTAATTTTTTGATTGAACTGGAAATATTTGATATTTGGGGTATTGACTTCATGGGTCTGATTGTAAGCTCCTACCAGATGATGTATATCTTAGTGGCAGTAGACTACGTGTCCAAGTGAGTCGAAGCTATAACATTGCCTAATAATGAGGCAAAGAATGTGACGATATTTCTCAAGAAAAATATCTACACTAGATTCAGCACTCCCAGATGCACCATAAGTGATGGTGGATCCTATTTTTTCAATAAAGCTTTTGATGGGTTGCTTATGAAGTGTAGAGTCAAACATAAGGTAGAAACTTCGTATCACCCCCCGAACTAGTGGCCAAGTGGAGGTATCCAATAGAGAAATAAGGGGTATCCTAGAAAAGACTGTTAATGCAAATTGGATCGATTGATCTAAAAAGCTAGATGATTGTCTATGGGATTACAAGACACCAATTGGAGCTTCTTTCTATCAATATATGTTTGGCAAGGTGTGCCACCTCTCGGTGGAACTTGAACACAATGCCTTGTGGACTTTGAAAAAGCTAAATATGAAATGGGGAGAGGTCACAAAGCTAAGGCTAAGCCAACAATCGAATTGAATGAATTTTGATTCTATGCATTTGAGAGTGGGTCCTTGTATAAAGAAAAGATGAAGCACGTGCATGATGAGATTATTCAGCACTATGAATATAACCCTGGAGATTAAGTGTTGATATTCAATTTCAGACTCAATCTATTTCTTGGGAAGTTGAAAACTAGGTGGTCGCAACCTTTCAAGATGATGAGTGTCACCTCATATGTTACTGTGGAGTTGGAGATAGAAGATGGAGCTTAGACATTCAAGGTCAATGGTTAGAGGGTTAAGCATTATCTGGGCATCACTGGTCAGGATAGACTTGTTGAGAAATTGCACCTTAGGGACTACTCAACTCAACCCTAATAGGATCATGCTATTTGCATTGTGCCACAACATTAAATTAGGTGATTTTTAGGAGACAAACCAACTAATCTACACATATTACCATTTGAGTCAATCCCATCTCACGTCCTTGATGGTGCGCCCAGCTGACTACTATGCCTCAGGGAGTTCTAACTCTTGCTCTTTATATTTTCATGCATTGAGGGCATTGCATATTTTCAAGTTGGGGGTGTAGGGTGCATTATGTGTTTTTTGTGATCTATGACTCTGATGGATGGTATATGTAGAATCCTCCCCAATTTTATTAACCATGATTCTTTTTCAGGGGGCTTATCTTTTGTTTAATCTGGCAAATAAAAGTAGTGTAAGTGTCATAGTGATTGGTCCTGATGATAGATTAATAGGCGGCTTACTTAAGGATATCGACCTACATTTTGAGTTGTTCTTGGTTGAATAAAGTGCTTCTGACTTAGGTAGTGGTGGTATATGAGATTATTGCATGTTTTTGTGATTCTCAAAAAATGTCCCTCCTCAAAATTTTTTCCACAACTATTCTGTATTGACATGTTTACCTCTGCCTTTGATATCTGATGGTTTTGATTGTGTAAATGATTCCTTAGTTGAGAGTAGAGGTGATTAGTCAATTTGATATCCATGTGCCAATGTGTGGCGAGGAAATTCTGTTTTGTTCACCTGTTTTGCCACACTTTAGAACTTACCTAGTTACACATGCTTTATCTTAGGATCGATGTTGGGATATAGAGATGAACTCAGGCCTTCTTTGTGATTCAAAAGCCTCATTTTCCTAAATGAGACTATCAAGTGATGCATGTATCCCTAGACCGCTCTTTTGAGCCTATGACCCTTTTTCCTAATCAACCACAATGAAACTAAAATCAATTCTCAAGTTGATCCTTGTTTGAGCCCATCGTGCTTGACACTATGAAATGTGATGAAAATATGAAAAAGTGTAAGTTGGGGTGATAGAGTGAAACAGAAAAAAGGGAAAAAGTGAATAGTTTGACCACTTCCCAAGGTACATCGAGTAAGAAAAAAAATAAAAAGAAAAAAAATAAAATAAAAAAGAAAGAAAATAATCGAGCTTAAAAAAAATACCTTGTGTTGTGAAAAATTACTAAGGAAAAAAAGGAATAACAAGTGAAAAAGGAATGGGAATGTGATGCAGTGTTCAAGAATGGTAACGAGACACTAAAATACCATATTGCATCCTATTAGTTCTTTGACCAACATTACAAGCTTAGAGCATCCCTTATGTAATCTCAACCTAGATTTCCAAAAGAGAAGTCATTTGAGAATTAAGGCAAGCATAGTTCTGACCTAACTTATGAATATCTCTATGAGAGTTGAGTGTCTTTCTCTTCTCCTTGCTCTTGTGTCCATGTGTTGTGTGTGATTATTATTTTTAAAATGGACACTTTTCTCGATCGAAATATGAGGGCGTGTAGATGATAATGGATAGCATGAATTACTTCTTAATCTAGGTGTCTTGCATGTTGAAATGAAGTCATGAGTAGAGATTGCATGCTTAATCTTAATGGTTGTGAGAAAACTGATTTTGCATGATAGAGGGGGTGGCTTGCTTGAAATTTGTATGCTTGTAGCTACTTGTCGAAACCACCCTAGTTATTACACTTTCTAATACTAGAACAGGAGTCTAGGTCTAGGTTAGATTTTCTTATTTTAGTTGCTTAAGGACAAGAAAAATCTTTAAGCTGGGGGTGTTGATGTGTCGGAATTTTTCCACATATTTGTGCTTCTTTTCACATAGTTTGCATGTCTTTGAGTGCTAATTTAAGTCAATATTTACTATTTTTCTAAGTTTTGAGAATCTCATGAGTTGATGAATTGAGGCATAAATCCACTAAAGTCTGCCAGAAATGGGTCAAAGACTGATTGCACATTCAAGATGCAGTCCACACTTCCAACTGCAAAGTAAATTAGAGAGAAACACAAAGTGTTCATCAAGGGACGGCTCAAGATGCGGTCTGAACATTCAAAATGCGACCATCAAATGAACCGCATATTCCAAACTATTTCATTTAGTGAAGCTATTGATGGAAGGAAGTGCAGACCATCTTTTCAATAAATGGTCCATTAGTCAAAGGATGAAAAGAATCCTAAAAAATGCAATTTCAAGTGACAGATCAAGAGACGGTCCGCACTTTCAAGATCTCATTCTTCCCTGTGATCCGTGCCCTATGAATTTGAATTTAAATAACGGTTTTGAGGTTTACTATAAATAGTCCTTTTTTATATCTTTTTTAGGAAGTTCTACTTAGTTTTAGATATTGAGAGTTAGTTTTCATAGTTTTTGCATTCCTGTAACACCCCAAAAGTCCCTAAGATTAGACCCGGGAGCTGAATCAAAGAAAATAGAAAAATATTTGCACCGGGTCATAAAATGAGTCATTGAGTGACTCGTCATGTGACCCGATGGGTCTTTGATTGACCCATTGTTTGCGCATGAGTTGGCAAAATGTTACTTTCCAAAAGTTGCAAAGGATGAGGTGACGACTCGTCAAGACTCCCCACGAGTCATTAAGTGACCCGTTAAGTGAACAGTGGGGAAAGTGTTGAAATCTAGGAGACCCAACAAGTGGAGGAACGAGCCATGGTGTCTCCCAATGACTCATTAGGTGTTCCATTGGTTAGGAGGAATGCTTGCAAACCTTGAGATTTAGAGGTTCAGGACGAGTCGTGAAGTGACCCGTTAGGTGCGATGACGAGTCGTTAAGTGGAGGCATCAAGTCAAGGTTAGAAAGTTGGAAATTGTATCTAGTGATGATGGAAGTTTAGGATGAGTAGTTAAGTGACCTAATGAGGCATTACCCGTTAGCTCTAGCAGTGCCATTTCCCGGTCAGTTCTTTAATGGTGTTTTCGTGATTTCCCAAGCTCCTAGCTCTTTAATGATGTATTTTTGAGCCCTAAAATGAGTATTTTAAGAGGTTTTATCCTAGCCTAAGTCATTAGGCTCCCATGCATGCATTGTATTGAATTTCTCTCCCAAGATCAAACTAGAATTTCTCCTTCAATTTCTTCCCCAATTCTCCTGGGCTTTCAAGACTAGTTTGGAAATTAGTTTGTCTAGGTATGTGGGGTCATGAATGGGGGATTTCTTCCACCCTCATTCCTAAATTTCCCCTCTAATCCATGAATTCAAGTTTCTAATCAAGTGTATTGATTCCTAGGGTTCTAAACCCAATTATATGAAACTAACTATGTTATATTTATGGGTCTAATCCCTTCATGTTCTAATGAATGTTTTTAAGTCTAATGGGAAGATTTTACACTTAATTTGATTATAAATTCATGATTTCAAGTTATTAGAAATTATTCCCTTTTATGCATTTTTTATGAAAATTCAAACTTATGATCCATGATTTTAAGTATGATGAGTTATCTAGTATGTATGAATGTTTATGAACTCTCAACTTATGATTCCATGATTTTGACTTGTGAAGTCTATTTCAAGTATGCATGATTTAATGATTCGGGCAACACATGCAAGTTAAGTATGTTTTATCACAATTTTAGCCAAGGCTAATAAGATCAGTTTATGATATGATTTGGAGTCAAGACTCCCAATGCAACTTATGATATGATGTGGAGTCAAGACTTTCAATGTTCAGATTCAAGATATGTTTTGAAAATATGATTATATGAGCACTATGCATGTTTTAGGAGTAGTGTCTAGCACCGAGTAGGCTTGGGGTTCTGAGGTTCCCGTGTCTCATAAAATATGCACCAATGTAGGTATATATATTTGGGACCTCTCAAGAGAGTTGTCCCCCACCCAAGAGGCTCAGCTTGACATCAATATCATGGTTTCTTAGTGTCCTTAGCCCTTGCAAGGTTTTGGTCGGCTCTGCCCACTTGAGTGTGAAAGTTGGGGCATCACATAAGCTCTATTGTAATGGTGTCGGTTATAATGTATCTCCCATTGTTCCTCATGATTTCAGATACTTATGTTCATGACTTATGATATTATGTTTATTAACATGTTTGACCCAATGATCAATTTATGAGCTTTTACTTAGGATATCAAGTATGAAAAGTTATATGATTTCTATCTCTAAATCTTGGGTCACCATGTTCAGGTGTGATAATCATCTTATGATTATGTATATCTCAGATACAGCTTTTAGCATGTAGTCCTTACTTTCATGATCCTTTTGATGTATATGCATGATTTCAACTAATGTTTTACCAATCATGTTGTTTTACCGTACATACTCGGTATATTTCAAGTACTGACCGCAAACTCTATGCTATATCATCTCATGATATAGGTTCGAGTGATCCAACTTAGTCTTGCCAGTAGCTTGCTCCTATATCAATTCAGTTCAGCCCCTGTTGGGTGAGTGCTCATTTTTTGAGGATGTTCATTTAGTTATGTTGATTATGTCATTTCAATTTCATATTTGGAGTTAGCTGGGGGCTTGTCCCAACATCTCATCAGATAGTAGAGGCTTTTCAGACGTAGACTAGTATGTTCAGCTTGAGATTCAGTGTTGTGAAGTTATTGTTTGATATACGCTTTATGATATTCAGTCTTCCGCTTATTCCTGTTCATATTCTTTTCTGCTTGATCATGCTTTTAAGTCATGCTATGTACATACCATGAGTTCTCTTGGAGCCATTCATGGTTCTAGGTTTCGTGTTTCGATCTGGGGTCCTAGCTTGGGTCATGACAATTCCTTTGAAGATACCCATTGTAGTTGAAGATTCATTAAAGTTTAATTGATCAATTCAAGTTTTCTCTCTCTTCTGATTGCTAAGTAAGTAATCATGCTTGATTCAATGTTTTTCTCTTTTTTCTCTAGCCGTGAGTAGCTAAACCTTGATCTAGGATTGTGAACCCTAATGATCTTAATTGAGAGGAATGATTATGGGCTTTCTAATATTTTATTGATTATTGCTTTGAATTGTTAAATTAGTGGTTGCAAACAGCCAATTATACCAAATTCCTTAATGGTGGTTGAAAAAGCCAATTAAAGTTTAGGTAGGATTAATCAATAATGACCCAATACTTTAAATCTTGTTTAATAGATTTATCTAGAAATTTGCTGAATCTAATTAGCAAATTGCAATGAGTCTTAATCTAAATTCTAATCAATTTGAGAAAATTATTTTAGATTGACATTGTTGGGATTGTTGAGAGACACCTAGCAATTGCCTTTGTAGATTGCTTGCACATTTGTGAAAAACCCATTTTAACTACTTCCAATTGAGTGATTTAGGGGGATCAACCCTATAGGCGGACACTTTCCCAGAATTTTCTCTCTATCGCTTAAACCCTTAGCATCTTAGTCTTTAGTTTAATTATATCTTTACCCCTAACATGAGTAGATCATAACCATCCAAATCATATTTGCAATGCTTGATATTTTGTGAACCTAAACAAAATCTTTGTGGATATGACCCCAACTCCTTGTTGGGTTATTATATTGCATCGATCGCATATACTCTCCTTAGTGAGGTAGATTCTGGCTGATATCACTTGGTCCCGTTCAAAAGGAATATTTGTTTTCATAAGACAACTAAATAGTTGACATCTCCCAGCTAGATTTGAAATGAATCTCCTAAGATAAGCCAACTTTCCTTGAGAGCTCTTTAACTCATAAATATCTTTAGGCTCAAGCAACTTCAAAATAGCATCTACCTTTGCTTGATCAATTTTGATCCCTCAGTGTTGAAAAATAAAGCCAAGGACTTTCCAAAAGTAAATCCAAAGGTGCACATCAAAGGTTTACTTTGAGTTGGTATCTTTGAATCCATCCGAACATAATTCCCTAATCTTGTAAGTGGTCATCTGTCACGCCCTAAACTAGGGGGAGGCGCAACTGACACCCAGTACCTAACTAATCGAGCAATCGTCTATATCTCAGTTGTAACAGTAATATTGTAATACCTCAAAAGTTCTTAAGACTACATGAGAGAAATGGAAATAAGTTCAGTAGAAAATTTTGTATTTTTTCTTTAGAGAAGTAACGGACCATGGAAGGAGTCGTAGTGAGATGCTGAAGTTGGATGCTCAGAACACGAGTCGTGGTGCATTGGTATGACTCTTGGTCAGGATTCGTGGTGAGGCATAGGGAATGCCAGGGTTAGAAAAGATAGACCGTGGACAACTCATTGTGGGAAACAACGAGTCATGATAAGGGTCGTGGTTTGGCAGTTTTGTCTATGGATGGGTTGTCATGAGTGGTGTTATGACCCGTGGTAGGAACCATGAGTCATGGTTTGTAACCCGTGGAAAAAACCAAAAAAGGTAAGAATTGAGGCTCACTGAAACGAAAGGTGTTACGACCCGTGATGACATATAACGACTCGTAGCAGGCGTCCGTGATGTTATCTTCAGAAACCAGTCTTACAACGAGTGGTGACAATGAGCAGTGACCACAAGTCATCACTTCATGGTACGACTCGTGGTGAGAGTCGTGGTGACCGCTAGTGCTTATTTTGCCAGAATTTTTTTCAAGGGTATTTTCATAAATCCTAAGCTCTTAGGTCCTAAACTACATCATTTAAGCCTTGAAAGAAGTGTATTAAGGGAATTTAACTTATTCTAATTCATTAAACTCCCATGCATGCAAGTTTAGAGGGTTCCATTGAAGATCAAGCCTACGATCCATCAATTCTCATCTAAATCTCTTGGAGTTTCAAAGTCAAGTTAAGAATCAGTTTACTCAGATATGTAGGGACACGAATGAGAGTTTCCTTTCACTCTCATGCCCAAATTTCTCCTCAAGTTCATGAATTCAAGTATTAATTCCAGTGTATGATCCTATGCGATTTTATCCCAATTTCATGAAATTCTCTATGATTTATTTATGGGTCAATTCCCTTCATGTTTTGGAGCATACTTTAAGGTCTATGGGTAGATTTTATACCTATTTTGATTATTAATTCATGATTTTAAAATTTAGAAAAATTATTCCCAATTATGCAAGTTTCATGAAAAGTCAAGTTTATGATTCTATTAGCCCTACTTTATGGTTTATGACTTATGATATAATTCCCTACAAGTACTCTTCATGAATTTATGAATTTCAAGTATGGTGATTTTCTCAAGCATGTATGTTCTTCATGATTTACGAGTTATGATTTTGGCCGACTCACGGGCCCTTATTTCATGGATAATCATTTATTCAAGTATGATCAAGTATGTTATGATTTAACTAGCCATGAACTTCACGTATGATTTCACGATAAATATATGAGCCCTCATGTGCATGTTTTTTGAGTAGTGTCTAGCACCAAGTAGGCCCAACATTCAGGTAAACTCTGTGGTTTTAGAACTACATGCCACCATATGTATATATTCATGGTTAACCCTACGGGGTCCCTATTAGTGATATCACGCCATTTACGTCTCTTGCTTGGCAACCTAGAGACGGCTCTGCTGACTTGAGTGAGATAGTTGGGGCATCATGTAAGCTCTATCATGATGGTGTCGGTTAAGACGAGTCCTTCCATTGTTCCTTATGTTTTATGAATGATTACGATTATGATACTTTGGCTCAAGTTATGTTTTACCAGGTTTCTCTTATAATTACAATATGACTAGTTTATGAATAGTTTTGAAAATCTTGAGCCCTCATGTTTGTATTTATGATTATCACTTCATGTTTTGAAATGTCTTACTCTTTTGAAATCTTATGTATTTTATTAGTCCATTTTACTTACCTTGAATACTCAGTACATACAAAGTACTAACCACATACTCTATGTTGTATCATTTCATGATATAGGTTAGAGAGATCAGACTTAGCCGCGTCGTTAGTCCTGCTTTCGTATCAGTCCTATTTAGCCAGTGTTAGTGAGTCCTCATCTTCTGAGGACATTCATTTTAGTTTATTATTTTGTTGTTTCAATTATAGACTTTTGTCGAGCTAGTTGGGGATGCTGTCCCATCAGCTCATTAGTTACATTAAAGGCTTTTCAGATAATATGTAGAATCTCACTTGTCAATGTTGACTCGGTTTATGATTACTATGTGTGTAGACTTATTCTTATTCATGTTTAGTTTGTCAGTTTCCATTAATTTATGCTCTTTATCCGCTATGTTTATGTCATGGGTTGACTTGGAGCCATTCGTGGTTCTAGGTCCTATGTCTCGATCCAGGGTCCATGCTCGAGTTGTGACAAACTAGAGGGAAAATTTGGGCATGAGGGTGGAAGAAACCCCTAACTCATAGCCCTAAAACCTTGGTTGATGATCCCTTAACTTTTCTTAAAGACCCAAGGAAAATTTAGAAGAGTTGGAAGAAGAACCCTAGCTCCTTTCTTGAGAGAAAAACCAATTATTGATCTTTTGGAGAGGGTGATGATTTAGGCTAGGTTAATCCCTTTAATCTAACCTTTAGGAAGCCCAAAACAACATCATTTAGGAGTTAGAAGCATAGGATTTTACCAAAATGCCCCTAAACTACTGAATTAAAGCCTGAAACTGGCAGTTACAATGACCAACAGGACAGGTCGTTGATTGCTTGGACGACCCGTACTGAGGTTCGTCCAAGCTTGTTGTTGTTTCATTAAATGACTCATAACTTATTACTCTGAACTTTGATTGATGCAAGGTCAGATGCTTTGGAAAGAAGAATCCAAGGGGTTCAACTTGATGTGCCGAATCACCCAAAACCATTTTGTAAAAATGGAGCTATGGTCGTTTTAAATTGACCCTTATAAGAACTTATACAAAAACTCTATCGCTAAAAAGGTTCTCAACTCAACTTTGTGCTAGAGGTTCCTTATGACCTTAATTTGCATCCAATTCACTTATTACACTTAGAAATTTTCACGGCTCGGATAGAGATACAAAGCAAGGAACCCTGAAAGGCTCCAAGTCTACCCATGGATGAACATAATAGCTAAGAGCATACAACAAGCGGAGACTGAAATAAATAAACATGCTTCAGTGGAAGTCTGCATACATATCTATCTAAAACATAATCAACACTGACGATCTGAGCTTGCTACATATTGACTGAAAAGCCTCTAACATAACTGATGAGCTGATGCGACAGCATCCCCAACTAGCTCGACAAAAGTCAGACGCTGAAAAGACATAACAAAGGATAACTTAATGTCCTCAGAGGATGAGGACTCACCTACAATGGATAGGACAAGCCTGAGGGGAAACAAGGACTACAAATACGGTTGATATTGATCCCTTGGACCTATATTATGAAACCACAGAGCATAGAGTATGTGATTGTAACACCCCAAAAGTTTCTAAGATCAGATTCCAGACATAAGGAAAGAATTCAGACAGAAGGTGGAAATTTTGCCACAGAACGAGTCGTGGGACAACTCGTTAGGTGACCCCATGAGTCATGGTCATACCCATGGGGAGCAGTCAAGAGGTGTAGCCTGGATCAGTGGCCACGGACAACCTAACGAGTCATGAGGTAAATAATGACTCATTAAGTCGGTCGTTGGGTGAATATTGGAGATTAATGGTGAGTACCCGAGGCAATGGAGACCACAAAAGGAGGGATGAGTCGTCGTGCACCTGACGACTCGTCAAGTTACCCATGGGGAGAGAAGAGCCAAAAAATGAAATTAAGCCAGTGCACATCACGACTTGACCCACAACTCATGGAGTGCCTTATGGGGACTGGCAGGGGGATTTTTCTTGCATTTTTTCAGGGGTGTTTTCGTATAATCCTATGCTTCTAACTCCTAAACTACGTCATTTTGAGTATGGTATAGGACGTTTTTAAGGGGATAACTAGCCTAAATCCTCATTCTATCAAAAATAACTCTCAAACTCTTCTTCTTCCTCTCTTTCAAGACTCAAGAATTCAATAAGGGTTCCTCAAGGCTTCAAGGTGCAAGTTCAAGTGGGGGTTTCTTCTTGAATCAGGTATGTGGGTTTTTCAACAAGGATATCCTTCCATCCTTGTGCCCCAAAATATTTTATAAAAAACCCGATTCCATTATTCTAGAAAAGCATGTCACACCCCACCTTGGGGGGGGGGTATGACGGGCACCTGGTGCCTGCTAGACTCTAGCCCTATTTCAAGAAACGAACTGGCTATATAGCGGCTGTAAATACAGCCCCCGACCGATTAAGCCTATAGCCACCTGCAATGTACAACAGCTAACCAGAACAATGACACTATAACCAGAAGAAGGCCCCACGCGGCCAACATCAACAACTAAACACATATATACATGCACGGCCCCACACGACCGTCTCCACGACCACAGGAAACATTAGACTGAAAGCCTCTAGGAAGTAATAATAGAATGGTCGGGACAGGGCCCCGACCTACCCAAACTGTAATAAAAAAGGAAATAGGAACAACCTCCGACTGTCTAGCTCCGGAGGATAGGAGCTAATAACTCTACTGACTGGATCACGAGGGATCGACTCCTCGTATATGTGTACCTGCAGGCAAGCAATGCAGCACCCCTACGGGCGTCAGTACCACAGGTACTAAGCATGTAAAGCAAACTGAAATATACAACTGAAATGGGCAACAACAATAACATGACATATAAGCAGGAAGTAGCTGAGTCTATCTGGCTGAGGATAACTGGGGAGAGTGTACCTATTCTGTAACTAAATTGGGCGTACCTGACGACGTGTTGTCCTAATGTCTATCAATATCTAATAGCACATATAGATATACATATAAATGCACATAATACCTGACCGACCCCCATAAGCCGGAAGGTGCCAACCAACAGAACAATCTATTTACCCCTACCCGGGTCTAAACCAACCAAAAATAAGTCACTCCACTCATCTGATAACTGTGAGCTCCTCCTACCGACCCCTTGGGTACGTAGCTCAGGCCTTGGCCTCTGACAATAAACTGTGTCTAAATCCGAAGACTCCTGCCTCTAGGCGCAAGCGCTCAACGGGGTAATCTGCTGCTGTATCTATGACTGAAACTACCCCTGGGTGCAAGCACGCAACAGGGTAATTTTATAAAAATCTGTATCTGAAACTACCCCCGGCCACAAACGCACATAGAGTATTCCGCCCCTGTAAACAGGGTAATCTGGCTCTGCGCAGAGCGAACTGAACTTCCCCTGCAAGCAGGGTAATCTAGACCGTATTATCATGGTGGTCGGCCATCATCATCCTCTAGGCAGACGGCATCGCCCAGCTGGTTGCGGTATCTGAATTTGGTATCGACACAACTATAACCCAAGGGCAGAGGGGATGCTAAAGGGTGCCCACATGCCACAACAAGTCTCAACATGCAAAACACATACACAGCAAGCATGCTCAAATTAGAAATACTAATCATATTCTCTTCTTTTATTTCAAGGCCAGTCCGTATTAAACAACTGATGCTATATTCTGATTTACACTGTTTCTGATTTCTAGGCTAACTGCTGCCTGGCCTTTATTTGTTTATCTTATTATTGTTACCCGTGATTTGAAGCTATATTAGTTTCTAGAGCCATATCTATTTCTGGAGCTACATCTGTATCTGGAGCTATTTCTATATCTGATTACTGATCTGATTACATCTAGATATAACTCAATAACATAGGATATGCCATCTATAACTGGATATAGCTCAATAGCATAAGATGTGCCATCTATTACCGGATACAGTCTCAACAAATGTAATACATATTATCTGTAATCTTGATAATTCATTATGTTGCGTTTACAACTTCCATCCTGGGTATTACGTAAGAACATGTTGAGCTACTAGCTGATACCACATTACTATCTAAAATCATCTGACTATCCATTATTCTGATTATCGCATGATACATAATGATATACTAGCATGCTTGCTGGAAATTATACTAAAATCGTTCCTGTACGCTGGGTATCTGTTAATAGCCTTTATTCTATTTATTTATAGACTGTACTTCCTGGCTTGCCGAAAGAATAACTTTACATACCTGGTTTCTGAGTACCCAACTGACCGATGTGATTTCCGTCGGTACTTCTGCTGTTTCTCCCAACTACATTCATATACATGTCCATTAGAACTAAATACACCAATATTCTGAAAGAAAATGTCACTTTCGATATATTTATAGTCTAAACTTTGGCTTATCGAAAGACGGTCAAAAACTTTCTATTTCTTAAAAGTCTAGAAGGGAGAAATATTCACTTTATGGCTAGGAGTATGTTGACACTAGTTTGGAGCAATTCCACTTACCTCAGTTCGGTAGCACGACAATTCGCCAGCCAAATTTGATGAAACTAAATCCGTGGGAATGCTCCTCACTGCTTAATACCTTGGTATCTGGAGTTACTTTGAGTTCGGACCGCGTTTGACGGTGTAATCGGAAGGAAATTTTAATGGAATCTTTGTCCTCTCTGTTTTTCCCTCAACTTCTCTGGAAATTATATGAAATATAACATTTAAACCGAAGTTGGAGGTTTTTATACTTGGGGCTAGAAAGGGCCAACGTGTCACGGAGCCAACGCGGAGGCTCCACCTCCGTGACACGTTGCCATCGTGGAGGGGCTCTGCCCTGGCTCCTTCCACGATGGTTCGACAGGTTTCTCGTCCGGTCTTTTCCCGGGCCTTTTTCTAGCATGTATGGCTTTCAAATACTCTTAACCAACACGCGAATAGGCCATCTATGTGTTGGGAATTTTACGGGGTATAACATTCTCCCCCCCTTAAGAACATTCGTCCTCGAATGTAAACTTCTATCTAGAGGACTTCTCAACTTACTCAACTTGTTTCTAGAAAGTTTTTGGCAGAGTTTCCTCTGTAATATGGACTATCCCAAATACCTGAAATGCAGAAAAGTCCCATACAGGTACTCCACATAATACTGTAGTATTTAAATGACAGATTAAAATAGACCTTCTCATTTATATATACTATAAGGCACTGCATAAGATAATAGTACTAACATACCTGTCGCCTGACTAGGCTTGAAATAAATGAAGGTATCTGGTCTTCATATCTTCCTCCGCCTCCCAAGTCATCTCCTCTCGGTTCCTGTTACGCCACAATACCTTGACAGACGCAATATCTTTAGTTCTCAATCTACGCATCTGTCTATCTAAGATGGCTACTGGAACGTCTTCATATGCTAACTCTTTTGTGACCTGGACATCCTTAATTGGAACAACTGTGGAAGGGTCTCCTATGAACTTCCTCAACATAGATACATGGAATACTAGGTGAACAAACTCTAATTCTGGGGGTAAGTTCAATTCGTATGCAACTCGGCCTATTCTTCGCCGAATCTGATATGGCCCAATGAACCTCGGGGTTAAGCTTGCCTTTCGTGCCAAATCTCATCACCCCTTTCATCGGAGACACTTTCAAATATACCCAGTCATCCACTGCAAATTCTAGATTTCTGCGCCGCATATCCGCATAAGATTTCTGGCGGCTCTGAGCAGTCAGTAGGCGTTCTCTGATAAGCTTCACCGCCTCTTCTGACCGGCGAATAATATCCGGCCCAATCAGCGCTGTCTCCCCCACTTCAAACCAGCCGACGGGTGATCTACATTTCCGCCCGTATAATGCTTCAAAGGGCGCCATCTGGATGGATGAATGATAACTGTTATTATAGGCAAATTCAATCAATGGCAGATGCTCATCCCAGTTACCCACAAAATCTAGTACACACGCTCGTAGCATATCTTCGAGCGTCTGGGTAGTTCGTTCTGCTTGCCCGTCTGTCTGAGGGTGGAATGTTGTGCTCAAATTAATCTGCGTTCCCAGACCACTCTAAAATGACTGCCAAAATCTAGCTGTAAATTGTGCTCCTCTGTCAGAGATAATAGATACTGGAACACCGTGTAACCTAACTATCTCTCTGATATACAGTTCAGCATAATCCTCAGCAGAGAATGTAGTTCGTACTGGCAGGAAATAGGCTGATTTTGTCAGCCTGTCAACGATTACCCAAATAGAATCATTTTTACGTCTGGTACGGGGTAACCCTGTTATAAAATCCATATTTATCTCTTCCCATTTCCACAAAGGCACAGCTAATCCTGCGTCAGACCGCCCGGTTTCTGGTGTTCTGCCTTCACCTGCTGGCAGTTAGGACATCTAGATACAAATTCAGCTATTTCAGCTTTCATACCTGGCCACCAGTAGATGTCTCTGATGTCGTGGTACATTTTCGTTGCTCCTGGATGTAGGGAATAGCGAGCGTAATGTACCTCCTGCATGATCTGCTGGCGAAGCCCTGAAACATTCGGGACACATAGGCGGCCCTTACAACGCAGCACTTCATCCTCAGTCACTTGGAAATCTGTCTCCTTACCTCTCTGAACTCTATCTCTGAGCTGGACTAAGTCAGGGTCTTCGTACTGCCGTTTTTTTACTTCTGTAACTAACGATGACACAGCAGAGTTCTGAATCACTGCTCTGTTATTTTCTGTTTCTACTACTCGAATGGCTAAACCAACTAGCTGATGAATTTCCTTGGCTAACTCCCGCTTCTCGGGTCGCAAATATGCTAAACTCCTCATTGACTTACGGCTGAGGGCATCTGCTACTACATTAGCTTTCCCTGGGTGGTAGAGAATATTTACGTCATAATCCTTCAGCAATTCTAACCAACGATGCTACCGCAGATTTAACTCCCTCTGTGTGAAAATGTACTGCAGGCTTTTATGAACTGTAAAAATGTCTACATGAACGCCATACAAATAATGCCTCCAGATTTTCAGAGCGTGGATCACTGCGGCCAGTTCCAGGTCATGGGTCGGATAGTTCTTTTCGTGCTTCCTCAGTTGTCTGGAAGCATAAGCAATTACCTTTCCATGCTGCATCATCATACAACCCAGTCCAATGCCTGAAGCATCGCAATACACCGCATACCCATCTGTTCCCTCTGGCAATGCTAGTGCTGGGGCGGAGGTCAATCTGTCTTTCAATTCCTGAAAACTCTACTCACATGCCTCCGTCCACTGAAATTTTGCTGCTTTCTGTGTCAGCTTTGTCAGAGGTGCTGCTATAGTGGAGAATTCTTCAACAAATCTCCGGTAACACCCTGCTAAACCCAGGAAACTGCGAACCTCGGTCGGAGTGGTAGGTCTGGGCCATGTCTTGACCGCCTCTATTTTCTGTGTGTCCACTTGTATACCAGCATCCGACACGATATGCCCCAAAAAGGCAACTGAGTTCAGCCAGAACTCACACTTAGAAAACTTGGCGTACAGTTGACGGTCTCTAAGGATCTGGAGTACTGTTCGTAAATGGTTATGGTGATCTGTCTCTGAATGAGAATATACCAGAGTATCATCGATAAATACTATCACGAACAGATCCAAATACGATCTGAATATGCTGTTCATCAGGTCCATAAACACTGAGAGAGCATTCATCAGCCCAAAAGACATGACTAGAAATTCAAAGTGACCATATCTGGTCCTGAAAGCAGTCTTCGGAATGTCCCTCTCACGAACACGGACCTGGTGGTATCCGAACCTCAGATCTATCTTAGAGAAACATCTGTCCCCATGCAACTGGTCAAACAAATCATCTATTCTAGGGAGCGGGTATTTGTTTTTAACCGTTATCTTATTCAGTTGCCGGTAGTCTGTACACATACGGAGTGAGCCATCTTTCTTTCTTACAAACAGAACTGGCGCACCCGACGGGGAAGTACTAGGCCTGATAAAGCCTTTGTCGAGCAAATCTTCTAACTTCTCTTTCAACTCTCTAAGCTCAGCAGGTGCCATGCGATACGAGGGAATCGATATAGGTTGAGTCCCTGGAAACAAGTCAATTGCAAAATCTATCTCCCTTTCGGGAGGGATACCAGGCAACTCATCCGGAAATACGTCAGGGAATTCATTGACCACTGGAACAGACTGAAGAGTCGGAGGTTCCACCCGAACGTCCTGGACTCTAACTAGGTGGTAAATACATCCCTTTGCTATTAATTTTCTAGACTGAAGATAGGAAATAAACCTACTTTTTGGTGTAGTTGTGCTCCCTTTCCATTCTCGCACTACTTCCCCCAGAAAGTGAAATCGGACCGTCTTAGTCCAGCATTCTAAGTTGGCATAGCATGGCACTAACCAGTGCATACCCATAATGGCATCGAAGTCAACCATCTCAAGTTCTATCAAGTCTACGGTGGTCTGGCGATCAGCGACCTCTACTGTACATCCCCGGTAAACTCTTTTAGCGGTAATCGAGTTACCGACCGGTGTAAGCACTGAAAAGGGCTGCTGAAGCAATTCTGGTTCTATACCTAACTTCCGGGCCACAAATGGTGTAATATATGTAGATCCTGGATCAATCAATACATAAACAGGGTATGAGCAGATAATCAATATACCTATGACCACGTCAGGAGATGCCTCTGAATCCTGTCTCCTCGGTAATGCATAGGTACAGCTGGGGTCTACACCTGAGCCAAGGGCTCCTAATCTACCTCGGCCCCTATTTGCTGAACCTGAGGGTCTGCGCCCTGTTGAGGCTACTGGAGCTCGTGGCCCCGTTGATGTTCTATCCAGACTATCCCGGCTACCCTGACCTTTGGCCGGACAATCTCTCATCAAATGCCCTTCTTGTCCGCAGTAATAGCACTCTGAGAAGCCTTTCCTTCAGGCTCCAGGATGGGGTCGGTGGAATATAGGACAAGGGGTAGGTGCAAATCTACTTTGTTCTGCCCTCCGTTGCTGAGGTGATGCTACTGTCCGTAAACTGCTACCGGACTCTGACTGACTCCGGCGAATAAATCTGCCTCTCTGCTGCTGTACCGGAGGTAAAGATCTGGGCGGCCCATCTAAAAACCGTGGTCTCATCCCCCTAGAAATTTCCCCCTAAATCTCAGCGGGTCTGTTTCTACGACGCTGCTCTAAAGTCGCCTGCCTGTCGCCCCGCTGCCGCTGTCTCAGGCCCTCAATTGTCTGTGCGAAGGCCTGTACACTGGATATGTCCATGTCCTATCTCAAAGTAGCCGTCACACACGTCTCTATGTAATCTAAATTCAAGCCCATAATAAAGCGATGGACTCTGGACGACATGGTGTCCACAAATGCTGGAGCATAGCGGGCTAAGGAGTCGAACTGTAAAGAATACTCACGGACGCTCCTGGCCCCCTGCTCTAAGTGTAAGAACTGGTCCATCCGGGCCTGTCTGACCTCCCGGGGTAAGTAATGGTCCAGGAAGGCCTCCGAGAAGCTGGACCAGGTCGGAGGGGCAACATCTCTCCCTTTAGACCTTTCCCAACTCTCGTACCATAATACAGCTATGTCCCATAACCGAAACACTGCCAGCTCAACTGATTCCATAGGGGTCACATGCATAACCTACAAAATTCTCTACATCTGATCTAGGAAGTCCTGGGGGTCCTCTGCTTGATCTGACCCAGTAAACTGCGGGGGTCCCAATGCCAAGAATTCTCTAACCATGGAATTACCTGGTCCACCTAGAGATTCTGCTGCTGCATGTGGTACTGGCTGATGCTGGGTAGCTAGCATCTGGGTCAACATAACCACCGCACTATGTAGCTCCTGATCAGATGAAGTGTGTGCAGGAGCTGTGGGAGGCGGTGCTACCTCAAATGGTGTCTGGCAAGGCAGAGACTGCTGGGAGGGTCAAGATGACACCTCCGTATCGCCCTCAGACCGGGCTGAATCTGGCTGTAAGTGAGGCATCCTGCTGGTGCCTTCGCATGACACTATATCTAATCTCCTGCCTGTAGCAGGGTGCCACTGATCTGCCATAGTATCTGTAGACAAAGAGGGTGGTAAGTTTCAAAAGAACCAACCCTATAATATACTGTGCTATGGCACGACTCGGTATGAATGAAAGGTAACCATCCTATTATGCCTCGCATCCTCTTGCCTATAGTATGTGGTGCACAACACATCCAAAGACAAGACTCTACTTAGCACAGCTTGCAGACTCCCTGGGACACGAACCGCTCTGATACCAAGTTTATCACACCCCACCTTGGGGGGTATGACGGGCACCTGGTGCCTTCTAGACTCTAGCTCTATTTCAAGAAACGAACCGGCTATATAGCGGCTGTAAATACAGCCACCAGCCAATTAGGCCTATAGCTACCTACAATGTACAACAACTAACCAGAATAATGACACTATAACCAGAAGAAGGCCCCACGCGGCCAACATCAACAACTAAACACATATATACATGCACGGCCCCACACGACTGTCTCCACGACCACAGGAAATATCAGACTGAAAGCCTATAGGAAGTAATAATAGAATGGTCGGGACAGGGCCCCGACCTACCCAAATTGTAATCAAAAAGGAAATAAGAACAACCTCCGACTATCTAGCTCCGGAGGATAGGAGCTGATAACTCTGCTGACTGGATCACAAGGGATCGACTCCTCGTCTATGTGTACCTGCAGGCAAGCAATGCAGTGCCCCCACGGGCGTCAGTACCACAGGTACTGAGCATGTAAAGCAAACTGAAATATACAACTGAAATGGGTAACAACAATAACATGACATATAAGCAGGAAGTAGCTGAGTCTATCTGGCTGAGGATAACTGGGGAGAGTGTACCTATTCTATAACTAAATTGGGCGTACCTGACGACGTGTCTTCCTACTGTCTATCAGTATCTAATAGCACATATAGATATACATATAAATACACACAATACCTGACCGACCCCCATAAGTCGGAAGGTGCCAACCAACAGAACAATCTATTTACCCCTACCCGGGTCTAAACCAACCAAAAATAAGTCACTCCACTCATCTGATAATTGTGAGCTCCTCCTACCGTCCCCCTAGGGTACGTAGCTCAGGCCTTGGCCTCTGACAATAAACTGTGTCTGAGTCCAAAGACTCCTGCCTCTGGGCGCAGGCGCTCAACGCGGTAATCTGTTGTTGTATCTGTGACTGAAACTGCCCCTGGGTGCAAGCACACTACAGGGTAATTTTATAAAAATCTGTATCTGAAACTGCCCCCAGCCACAAGCGCACACAGAGTATTCTGCCCCTGTAAACAGGGTAATCTGGCTCTGCGCAGAGCGAACTGAACTGCCCCTGCAAGCAGGGTAATCTGGACTGTATTATCATGGTGGTCGGCCATCATCGTCCTCTAGGCAGACGGCATCGCCCAGCTGGTGATGGTATCTGAATCTGGTATCGACACAGCTATAATCCAAGGGCAGCGGGGATGCTAAAGGGTGCCCACATGCCACAACAAGTCTCAACATGCAAAACACATACACAGCAAGCATGCTCAAATGAGAAATACTAATCATATTCTCTTCTTTTATTTCAAGGCCAGTCCGTATTAAACAACTGATGCTATATTCTGATTTACACTGTTTCTGATTGCTGGGCTAACTGCTGCCTGGCCTTTATCTGTTTATCTGATTATTGTTACCCGTGATCTGAAGCTATATCAGTTTCTAGAGCCATATCTATTTCTGAAGCTAAATCTGTATCTGGAGCTATTTCTATATCTGATTACTGATCTGATTACATCTGGATATAGCTCAATAACATAGGATATGCCATCTATAACTGGATATAGCTCAATATCATAAGATGTGCCATCTATTACCTGATACAGTCTCAACAAATGTAATACATACTATCTGTAATCTTGCTAATTCATTATGTTGCTTTTACAACTTCCATCCTGGGTATTACGTAAGAACATGCTGAGCTACTAGCTGATACCACATTACTATCTAAAATCATCTGACTACCATTATTCTGATTATCGCATGATACGTAATGATATACTAGCATGCTTGCTGGAAATTGTAATAAAATCGTTCCTGTACGCTGGGTATCTGTTAATAGCCTTTATTCTATTTATTTTCTAGACTGTACTTCCTGGCTTGCCGAAAGAATAGCTTTACATACCTGGTTTCTGAGTACCCGACTGACCGATGTGATTTCTGTCGGTACTTCTGCTGTTTCTCCCAACTAAATTCATATACATGTCCATTAGAACTAAATACACCAATATTCTGAAAGAAAACGTCACTTTCGATATATTTATAGTCTAAACTTTGGCTTATCGAAAGACGGTCAAAAACTTGCTATTTCTCGAAAGTCCAGAAGGGAGAAATATTAACTTTAAGGCTAGGAGTATGTTGACACTAGTTTGGAGCAATTCCACTTACCTCAGTTCGGTAGCACGATGATTCGCCGGCTGAATTTCGCGAAACTAAATCCGTAGGAATGCTCCTCACTGCTTAATACCTCGGTATCTGGAGTTAATTTGAGTTCGGACCGCGTTTGACGGCGTAATCGGAAGGAAATTTCAATGGAATCTTCGTCCTCTCCCTTTTTCCCTCGACTTCTCTGGAAATTATATGAAATATAACATTTAAACCGAAGTTGGAGGTTTTTATACTTGGGGCTAGACAGGGCCAACGTGTCACGGAGCCAACGCGGAGGCTCCACCTCCGTGACACGTTGCCATCGTGGAGGGGCTCTGCCCCGGCTCCTTCCGCGATGGTTCCACAGGTTTCTCATCCGGTCTTTTCCCGGGCCTTTTTCTAGCATGTATGGCTTTCAAATACTCTTAACCAACACGCGAATAGGCCATCTATGTGTTGGGAATTTTACGGGGTATAACAAGCATGACCTAGGGTTTCCATTGATGGGTGATTTCTTCTATGTCTTCTACTAATTTTAAGACCTATTAGGATTAAAAGTTAATTATGCTTATAGGATTATTTTAATATCTTGAATTATGTGCTAAATTGTGAAAATGCATGATTATAGGATTTCCCACATGAGATACCTCAAAACTTGGATTGGGATTCTATTATTGTTCACTTGATTATTCCAAGAACTTGTATCCATGCCTAAAATATGTGAATATCGTAAGAATTCCCTTAAAAACTAGAATATATGATTCGATAAATATGTTGAGATGAGATTAGAACTTATGGGCTTGATCAATTAAAAGTATGTATGTGTTCTCATTATGTTTTCGATGAAAATGTTTAGGATATGAGGTAAACCTATGATACGACATAATTATCGTATCTTCTTTATGAATTGGAGTAAATTTTGAAATAGGTTCCATGAAATAAATGTATGCTACTATCGTGATCTCGTTGTAAATCTTTAAGGTATGAGTTAATTATATGGGTTTTTCCGTAAATTTAGGACATATGAATCAGCGTGTACATGCTAGAGTGTGAATGGGGCCTATGGATCTTGATGACACTATGTTATACATCTTATGTTATGAACTTGGAACTTGAATGTTGTGGAGGTGTAAAGTATGATATGAATCTGTAGATGTTCGTAAATGTAAGATTTATGAATCATGATGATAAAGCATGAGAATGATCCTTCATACTTTTGGGCTTGTTGTTAGTAGAAAGTAGCCTTAAACCTTTCTAAGTAAATGTTGTATGATGAACTCAGTAAATGCTCATGTTTCGGATTAGCTGTAATAGCATAGACTAGATGTATAATGTCAAATCAGTACTCCTCATATTCTAGTCAGCGAAGGACTCTCCATAGACAAAAATGTTTCCCCTTGGTCAGTTAGGGACTCTCCATAGCCAAGAATGTTTCCCTTGGTCAGTCAGGGACTCTCCATATAAGAGAATGACTCCCTTAGCTTAGTCGGGACTCTCCATAGCTGAGAATGTTTCCATTAGATCAGTCAGGACTCTCCATAGCTGAGAATGTTGTCCCTAGTTCAGTCGGGACTCTCCATAGTAGAGAATGACTCCCTTAGTTTATGTTATCAGTTTAGCTCAGTTTCGTATAGTTCAGACTTCAGTTTAAAACAGATATAGGATAATGCAAATCTCAGTTATCAGCAAACATCCAGTTCAGTGTATGATCTCTATGCAAGAGTTTCATGATGCTTTAGAATATGAGTTTCAAATAAAAGTTAATGTGTATATGTGTATGTGACTCAAAAGAGGCTTGTTGCATTCTAAATCAGTTACATGTCAATGTATTTAGTTTATTTCCTTCTTGTATACTTGTATGTTTAGTTTGTTTACGTTTCCCCGCATGCTCAGTATATTCCAAGTACTGACCGCATATTTTAAATGCTATATCGTTTCATGATATAGATTCAAGTATCCAGACTCAGCCCCGCGGGTAGACACTCCCTTTCTTCCATCTCAATGGATTGTGGTGAGTCCTCATCTCTCTAGGATGAGGTCTATGTTCTTATTCAGTTGTATTTTAGTTTTCAGACTTTAGGAGTTAGCTCGAGACCTGTCCCAGCAACTCATCAGTTTAGTAGAGGCTTTCAGACATATGTAATCAAATTTAGTCTATGTATTATGTTTTTACTAGATTATGTCCTTAAGTTTTAAGTTTGACTCTTAAAGTTAGCTTCTGCTATATTATGTTTCTATTAGCTATTTATATTGTTAAGTGTTATGTTATGATTATGCCATGGGTCAGCTTGGAGCCTTTCGGGGATGCTTGTCTAGTGTTATAACTAGGGTGTAAACTCGGGTCGTGAAAAACTTGGTATCAGAGCAATGGTTTAGAGTGTCCTAGGGTGTCTGAAAGCCGCGTTAAGTAGAGTCTTCTTCACAGGTGTGAAGCGCGCCACACTTATGACAAAGAGGCTATGAGACATTTTAGGAATATTCCCTTTTCTTCATGATTCTTATCGTGCGTAAAGCATGAAACTCTAAGCAGTTCCTCCCCTGACTCGTGCTTTATGTGCTCGCAGATCATTCCTCCTACAAGAGCGAACGGAAGAAGGAATGGTAATAGTCGCCAGCAGGCACCACCATCCCCGGCGAACTCGATGAACAACCATGTTACTCATGTTGAGTTTGTACAACCCTTAATATGTTGGCGCAAGCAATGACCATCCAGATTAATAAGCAGGCGATGGCGCATGTTCCCCAGAATGGGAATGTAGCGGTGGCAAGGGTAAGAGACTTCCTTAGAATGAACCCACCTTAATTCTTGGGGTCAAAGGTAGACGAGGACCCGTATGAATTTTTGGAAGATATTCAGAAAATTACCCAAATCATGGGGATGATTAGAACTGATAGCGCAGACTTAGCTTCCTACCAGATGAAAGGAGTCGCATATATATGTTTTTGCTAGTGGATAGATAGTCGGGAAATTGGAGCAGGTAATCTTGGGCAGAATTTCATGCCCAAGTGATACTCAAATGCTTCATTTCTATTTGTTTATCTATTTTATGTATACATTCTCATGTGATTCTTAAATAAATGTGAATTTATACTAACCAACATGATTAGTGTTGTTTTGCAGGTAGAAGGAACTTTTGGAAGCTAATCTACAAGTTGGTGAAATGCGGGAATAGACTCGGAAGCAAGAAGTGGAAGTTGACAAGGGAAGTTGGCAAAAATAAGGGCTCCGCGATGGTGCCGTGTCACACTACCATCGAGGAGGCATTCTGCCTGGGATGATTAAAATATGTCAAATTCTAGTGGAGGTTCGCGTTACCTCCATGACACGGAGGCAATGCTCCGTGATGCACTCCGTGTCACGTTGAGTGTAATTACCTGGAACCTCAAGTTCCAGTGAAGGTGCGCGATAGCACCGTGGAACGGAGGCAGTGCTCCGCGATACACTCCGTGCCACGTTTCTTGTTACTCCAGGAAAAATTCTCAATAGTATAAATAGCACACTTAGGTTTTATTTTAAACATTCTGACTTTGCTGAGCAAGAACGTGGGTTGCAGGCAGTTGAGAGGACAAAAATTCTAGGGTTATTCTCTTCCTTTTTCTCTTTAATTTCAATTGCTTGTATGAATTCTACTTATTTGAAGATGTTTAATTCACAAATGAGTGGCTAATTCACCTCATGCTGAGGTTAAGGATAATTGTAGAGGAATGTAATTATTAATCATTTCAGTTTTTATCTTTTCTTCAATAGTTGTTCTATCAATTCTTGTTTTTACTGCATTAACATTTGGCCAATGTTAATGTATATCTTAGAAATCCAATTTTGATTCTAAAAAGGAAAGGAATTGGATAGATGTGAATTTGTAGGGTATGATCTTTTCTTAATTGAGAAAATTGAGAATTGATTTACGTTCAGAATAGAAAAATATCTGAAAGTCTTATTAGTCATTTATGGAATCGGTTATGTATGGCTAGAGCATGAGATTCTTATATCACAGAAATGTAGAATAAGGTCTCATGATTCTTTAATTGGATAAGAGTCGAAAGATCTGATCCATAGGCAATTAATTCCTAACTAGCAACCGAAGAGATGATTAGCTGAATTGAATTAATAAATTACATCCCTGCATGCTTGCCTTAACCTCAGCTTGTTCATTGCTATTGTTCAGACCCAAATTATAATCTTAACTTAGATTCTTATTACTTAGTGACCTTAACTCATAAAATATTATTTATTCGGTTGTCGGCATTCATAGAGATATCGTTCACTGACGCTTAAGTTAATTAATACCGTAGTTCAGTCCCTGTTGGATCGATACTTGGCTTGAAATAAAGCCACTTTACTACTTGTACGACCACGTGCACTTGCGTGTAGTTTTGGCTCGAACAAATTCTTGGCGCCGTTTCCAGGGACTGGCAATTGGTAAATTTAATTTCTTAGTGTTAGTTCACAAACTCAATATAAGTGCTGACAACTTGATCTTAGCCTTTCTCTTGCAGGTACTGAATTTTTTTGAACGCTAGCAAGAGATAAGGAGTTGGTGGATTCATTTATAGAGCCGGAGAGACAATTTCATCGCCAATGAAGGGAAGCTCTAGAGAAGAAACTGCAATTGCTAAGACAGGCAATTCTGGAGCAGCAACAGAATCCACTGCTTGTAAGGGCAGTTTTAGTGCCCGAAGAGATGGTAGCTAGGCTGGTCCGCGAAGTTGCAATCCCACATGCAAGTAATGTTCATCTAGTATTCGCAGACCAGAGCCAGGAGGGAGGTTCGAGCTTAAGTAGAATATGGTGCAGTTGTTGCACACCAGCGGGCAATTCACAGGTCTCCCTCATGAAGATCCACAACAACATCTCCAAAACGTTTTGGAGATAAGTGACACTTACATTCCCGCTGGAGTATCATCCTACTATGTGCGGCTTACATTATTCCCATTCTTATTATACGGGGAAGCAAAGAGGTAGTTGAAAGTTGAACCACCTAATTCTATCACCACTCGGGATGATCTTGCAAGGAAGTTTTTGATACGATTCTTTCCATCTGGGAAGACAACCAGACTTAGAAGTCAGATTCTAAGTTTCAAATAGAGAGAGGGTGATAATTTGTATCAAGCTTGGGAGAGGTTCAAGTCGATGTTAAGGGATTGTCCTCATCAGCACCAGTCTAATGATGTGTTGGTGCACACAATCATTGAGGATTTGGAACCACATACTAAAATTTTGTTAGATTTAGCAACTGGTGGGCAGGCATTGGAGAAGACTTATGAGGAGCTTTACACTTTGTTAAACCATATTTCATAGGGAAATCCAGAATGGAATGTGGATTCAACGCGAGGAGGAACAAGGAAAGCTACAGGAGTCTTTGAGGTGGATGGTTTTACAGCTATTGCTGCACAGATAGTTGCGTTGCAAAATCAGCTCAACACCCACTTCAGCAGTATGAGCTTGAATCAAGCACAAGCCCAAGTTAATGTCGTTCATCAGGTATGGTGTGCAGTATGTGGGAGTAGTGAACACTCAGCTGAGTGTTGTGATGCCAATCCAAACTCTGTAAATTTTGTTGGGAACGTCCAGAGGAACAATAATCAACAATATGGCAACAGTTACAACTCAAATTGGAGGAATCATCCGAATTTCTCTTGGGGGAGTAATAGCCACCAAGGACAGAGTTCGAATCAGGGCGTGCAGAGAAATCAATGGGGGCATCAGAATTTTCAGTCTCAATACAGAGGAAACAATGCACCACCTCCACCACCCAACAACATTGAGGATATGTTCAAAAACAATTATAGCTAACCAAGCGCAGATGCAGGTGATCTTGGGCAAATTTATATGCCCAAGTGATACTCAAATGTGTCATTTTAGCCTTGTTTATCTATCAATGTTTATACATTCTCATGTGATTGGTAATAAAATGTGAATTTATACTAACCAACATGATTAGCATTGTTTTGCAGGTAAAATGTAATTTTGGGAAGCTAAAATGCATGTTGGAACAGATCGGGGTTGGACTCGGATGTGAGCAAAGGACAAGGCATTGGAAGGCACAAAATAAAGAGGCTCCGCGATGGAGTCGTGTCACGCTGCCATCACGGAGGCCTTCTTCCTGGATAGGGAATTTTTGGCCTAATTCCAGTAAGGGTTCGCGTTGGGTCCGTGGCACGGTGGCCCAGCTCCGCGTTGCACGCCGTGCCACGTTGTTACCTGGACCCCCAATTTCCAGTGAGGGTCCGCGTCGGTGGCGTGTCACGGAGGCAGTGCTCTGCGATGCACTCCGTGACACGTTGCTTGTTATTCCGGGAAGAATTCCCACTAGTATAAATAGAACACTTAGGTTCATTTTTCAATATTCTGACTTGGTGGAGTAAGAACGTGGGTTACAGGCAGTTGAGGGGACGAAATTATCAGGGTTTTTCTCTCTTTCCTTCTCCTTGAATTCAATTGCTTGTATGTTTAACCCTCATTTAATGATGTTTAATCCACAAATGAGTGGCTAATTCCTCTTCTTGCTGAGGTTAAGAACAATTGTATTGAAATGTGATTGTTGATTAAATTGGTTTTTCATCTTTTCTTCCATGGTTGTTCTATTGATTCTTTTTCTTCCTGCATTAATGTGTGGCCTACGTTAATGTACATCTAAAAAGTCCGATTTCACTCGAGAGAGAAGGAAATTGGAAAGTTGTGAATTAATAGGATATGATCTTTTCTTAGTTTGGGAAAATTGAGAATTGATTTACCTTCAGGATAGAAATATACCTGAAAGTCGTATTAGTCAATTTAGGAACCGGGTTTGTATGGCTAGAACATGAATTTCGTTTAATCACAGAAATGTAGGTGGACGGTTTATGATTCTTAAGTTGGGTTAAATACGAGAGTTTTAATCCATTGGCAGTAGTTCTTGACTAGCAACCGGATGAAAGGTTAACCAAATTATATCGATAATTAATTTCATTACATGTTCATTTCAACCTCAACATGCTCACATTCATAGTTCAGACTCACATTAGATAATCGTTTTAGACTTAGCATAAAAATTAGAACCCAAAAATATCAAACTCTTGGTTACACTATTGTCGTCATTGTTAAAATTAAAATATAGTAACACTTGAGTAGTTTGTTACCTTATCCCAGTCCCTGTGGGATCGATACTTGGCTTACTTAAGCCACTTTACTACTTGTTCGACCACGTGCACTTGCGTGTAGTTTTATACCCAACAAACGAACGAACAGCAGGCTGATTATGTGAAATTAGCGGCTGATATGAAAAATCAGCAGTTAGCTACAAAAGCGTTAGAGTATCAGTTTGGACAGTTAGCTGGAGCTCAAAACACCAAGCCCAGGGGAGGACTTCCAAGTGAGACTGACCCAAATCCCAAGTAGGTCAATGCAGTTACAACAAGGAGTGGCATTCAACTTAAGGAGGTGGAACCAGAAAGACCACCTCAGCAATCTGGAGCAGTGGAAAAAGATAGGGAACATGATGATGTGAGGGGGAAGGAAAAGGAAGCTGAGATTGAAAGACCACCACCCCCGTTCCCTCAGATATTAAAGAAGCACAAGGAAGAAGCTTGCTTTAAGAAATTCATGGAAGTGCTAAAATAGGTACACATTAATTTACCTCTAGTTGATGTTTTGCAGGGAGTGCCGAAATATGCCAAGTATATCAAGGACATCGTAGCAAACAAAAGCAGATTGACGGAGTATGCTACGGTGGCGCTTACTGAGGAGTGCACCTCCCGAATATAGAACAGGTTGCCGACAAAGCTCAAGGATCCTGGGAGCTTTACCATTCAGATTACAATTGGGCAAAGTATTCGAACTCACGGATTATGTGATTTGGGAGAAAGCATAAACTTGATGCCGACATCGGTGTTCAACAAGTTGGGGCTGGGCAGCCCTAGACCAACTACAGTGATCTTGCAGCTAGCTGACCATTCTTTGGCCAGACCAGATGGTATTGTGGAGGATGTGCTAGTGCAAGTGGGCTCCCTCATTTTCCCGGTGCATTTTATTATCTTGGATTTCGAGTCGGATGTGGAAGTTCCATTTATTTTGGGACGTCCTTTCTTAGCAACCGGGCGAGCATTGATTGATGTGGCTGCTGGGCAGCTAACCATGCGAGCACATGACAAAGTAGAGGTTTTTGATGTGTATAAGGCCATGAAACTACCGACCATTTATGAGGAGCTATCAGCAATCAATGTGCTAAATCAGGAATCAATTCTGTAGATTGTTAACTCACAGGACCCATTGTAGAGAGCCTTGATGGGCTCCGATCATTTTGGAGACATTGCTATGTATGAGATGGTGCAGACGCTGAACGAGCCAAAATGGTTTCCCAGGAAGCAAGACTTTCAGCCATTGATGAGGTCATTGGAACCATTGCCAAAACCATCAATTGAGGAGGCACCAAAATTTGAGTTGAAGACATTTCCTCCACATCTGAAGTATGTATTTTTGGGGGAAGATGACACCTTGCCAATCATCATTTCTGTAGAACTAACAGAGGCACAATTAAAAGACACATTGGTGGTCCTCAAGAGGTGGAAGAAAGCAATGGGTTGGCAAATGTCGGACATCAGAGGAACTAATCCAGCTTTTTGCACACAAAGGATTTTTATGGAGGAAGGATCCAAGCCAACTGTGCAACATCAGCGGAGGTTGAATCCAGTGATGAAGGAAGTAGTTAGGAAGGAAGTGATCAAGTGGCTTGATGCAGGTGTGGTATATCCCATTTCAGACAATGAATGGGTTAGCCCAGTTCAGTGTGTTCCAAAGAAAGGAGGGATGACCGTGGTCACCAATGAAAAGAATAAGCTTATTCCCACTCGCACAGTCACAGGCTGGTGAATTTTCATGGATTACAGGAAGCTAAATGAGGAAACGAGGAAAGATCATTATCCTATTCCATTTATTGATCAGATTTTGGACAGGTTGGCAGGGCAAGAATATTATTGTTTTCTTGATGGATATTCCGGCTATAATCAAATAGCCATAGCTCCAGAGGATCAGGAGAAGACCACTTTTACATGTCCTTATGGGACATATGCTTTCAGGCAGATGCCATTTGGTCTATGCAATGCACCAGCCACATTCCAGAGATGCATGATGGCAATCTTTCACGATATGGTGGAAGATTTTGTCGAGGTATTTATGGATGACTTTTCTATTTTCGGTAATTCGCTTGCTACATGTTTGTAGAATCTTGACAGGGTGCTAGCTCGATGTGAAGACTCTAACCTTGTGCTCAACTGGGAGAAATGTCATTTTTTAATCAAGGACGGTATCGTCCTTGGCCATAAGGTGTCATGCAAAGGGTTAGAAGTCGATCGTGCAAAGATTGAAGTGATCGAAAAGCTACCACCACCAGTGTCAGTGAAGGGTGTTCGCAGTTTTCTTGGACATGCAGGGTTCCACAGAAGGTTCATCAAGAACTTCTCAAAAATTTCTAGACCGATATGTCGGTTGCTAGAAAAAGAGGTGAATTTCGAGTTTGACAAAGATTGTGTTAAAGCATTCGAGGAGCTAAAACAGAAGCTAGTAGAAGCTCCTATTCTCATCTCTCCGGATTGGGAGCAACCATTTAAGTTAATGTGTGATGCAAGTGACGTGGCTGTAGGAGCTGTATTGGGGCAGCGGAGGAATAAAATTTTCATTCCATTCATTATGCAAGCAAAACACTTGACGCAGCCCAAGTCAATTATACAGTCACGGAAAAGGAGATGCTAGCATTGGTGCTCGCCTTTGATAAATTCAGGTCCTACCCGGTGGGTTCGAAAGTAGTGGTGTATACTGATCATGCAGCAATTCGGTATTTGTTTAACAAGAATGATGCTAAGCCCAGACTAATCAGATGGATATTGTTGCTACAAGAGTTTGACCTAGAGATTCAGGACATAAATGGGAGCGAGAATCAAGTGGTAGATCACCTATCGCGATTGGAAAGCCGGTTGCATGTAAAGGTAGGTGACAACATCAAAGAAGAGTTCCCAGATGAGCAGCTCTTGGAAATAACGGAAGCTGAAATCCCTTGGTATGCAGATATTGTGAACTTGTTGGTAAGTGGAGTCTACCCACCAGAGGCTACGGCTCAGCAAAGAAAGAAGTTGAGACATGATTGCAGATATTACATATGGGATGAGCCGTACCTGTTTAAGCAGGGACCGGATCAACTGATGAGACAATGCATCCCAGAGAGCCAGGTTGCAGAAGTATTGAGGAGTTGTCACTCATCATTATATGGAGGGCACCACGGAGGAGAGTGGACAGCTCACAAGATGCTACAGTTAGGTTTCTTTTGGCCTACATTGTTTAGAGATTCTATAGAATACGTAAAAATGTGCGATAGATGCCAAAGAACAGGCACAATTGGTAGAAGACAGGAGATGCCACTGCAGCAGATATTAGAAGTGGAGATTTTTGATGTATAGGGAATAGACTTCATGGGCCCGTTTCCACCGTCATTTGATAATCGTTACATCTTGGTAGCGGTTGAATATGTATCTAAGTGGGTCGAGACAACAACTTGTCCCAAGAATGACAACAAGGTGGTGATGAAATTTGTGAAAAAGCAAATTTTCACCAGGTTCGGGACACCCAGAGCCATTATCAGTGATGGAGGGGCACATTTTGTGAATGCAAGTTTCAAGAGCTTGCTAGCTAAATATGGGGTGCAGCACAAGGTAGCAATAGCGTATCATCCCCAAACTAGCGGGCAAGTGGAGGTGTCAAACAGAGAGATAAAGCAGATTCTACAGAAGACAGTGAATGCACAACGAATTGATTGGTCAAGCAAACTCCACGATGCGTTTTGGGCTTATAGAACTGCATACAAGACACCCATTGGGACATTTCCGTACAGATTGGTCTATGGAAAGGCATGTCATCTACCTGTGGAGATGGAACATCGAGCTTTTTGGGCCATGAGAAATCTGAACATGGATCTGGAGCTAGCAGGGAAGAAGAGGTTGATGCAACTCAGCAAACTAGATGAGTTTTTATGGCATGCCTATGAAAGTGCCAGATGCTACAAGGAGAAAACTAAACGGTGGCATGATAGGCATATGGTGCATCAGATCTTTGAGCTGGGTAGAAAGTGTTGTTATTTAATTCAAGGTTGAAGCTTTTTCCAAGAAAGTTGCGGTCCAAGTGGTCAGGGTCATTTGAAGTGGTGAGAATGACCCCACATGGGATAGTGGAGTTGTGGCAAGAAGATAGAAGTGCCACATTTTTGGGGAATGGGCAAAGATGTAAGCATTATTGGGGTGAGGACGTTATTCGAGAGAAGACATTGATCACTCTAGAGGATGATTGAGAATGAATAGCGTCGAGCCGCGACGGTAAATCAGGCGCTGCACGGGAGGCAACCTGTGACTGTGTTGTAATAGAAGAGTAGAATTGTTTAAATAAAAAAAAAGAGAAAAAGAAAAACAAAGAAAAAGAAAAAGAAAAATTATTGCGTTGCAACCTATGATTTCTAACCAATTTCTTGTGGTGAAATGAATTTCAGGTGAAATGGAGGGCAAAAAAAAATATAAAAAAGCGCAAAGGAAAAAGTCAAGGTAAGAAAATAAAAATGGGCACATTCCAATGAGCCTATGCGATGGCTCCGTGTCACGGAGGGGGGCCTCCGCGTTAACCTCCGTGACACATTGAGGTGTATTCCAGATTTTTAAAAATTTCCAGAATACCTGCGTGATGGCTCCGTGTCACGGAGGCAGTGCTCGCGTTACCCTCCGTGACACTTTGAGGTGTATTTCGCGTCGGGTCACTGGGTAACCCGCGCGAAAAACCTCTTTTAAACCTCAATTTCCTTCATTTTTTTCTATTCTTTCAATCCCTCCGCGACCCACACCCAAAATTCCCTTCTCTCCCAACGTGACATAGACCTAGTGATCAAAATTCTTCGAGTTTTCTTCAATTTCATCAAAGTAAAGTTATGTTCTTGAATTTTTCCTTAGTATTGCTCAAAATTTCGATTCTTGAACATGTTTTGTGATGAAACTTTGCCCTAAGTGAGAAATAAGCTTGAAATCAATTGAGTTATGCTTGAATGATGTTCATAGTATCGTTGTTAATAGATTAGCTCAATGATTGCATGATTATTGAAATTCTTACTATATTGTGAGCTAGGGTTGAGGATTGAATAGGAAGAAGACAAAATGCATGAAAATGTTGATAAATTGGGTTGTGCATGTTGTTTGAAGTGAAATGTATTATGATTGATGTTGAATATGCCAATGTAGAAGATGGATTTTCGGGAGAATGTAATTGGCGAATTACATAGGTTGTTGTGAAAAAATAATTGCAAAGTGCTAATGATGAGGTAATTGAATCGATGGAGAATTTTTATTCATTGTATGAAGTATGAGTAGTACAAAGTAACTTTTCCATCGACTGACATGAATGCACTAAGCATGTTGAATGCTAAGAATGGCAAAATCATGAATGTCTTGTCAAATTGTGTGATTGCGGCTAAAGACTAAGTGTAAGGTGATCCAATTAAACCCAACCTTAGTTGTAGCTAATTATGACTTGAATAACATTGAGACTGTATGTTTGAATGTACAGGAACAATGTCAGGCCGACAGGGTAAGGGCAAGGGCGCATCCACATCGGGCGCCAGCAAAAAGAGGGTAAGATTGGGGACAGCAGTTCCAGCAGAACCAGCGGTTCCTAGAAGGCAACGCCGACAATACAGAATAAGATGGGTGACTGATGAGGGGAAGAAGTGGTATGCCAAACACAAAGAAACCAAATACTTCCTGGAGGAGCATATAGCATGAAAACCACTGGCACAGGAATTCCCGCAGATTGTACACATGATTGACACCGCTGGGCTGAACTTCATCTTTGAAGAACCTAGGGAGTGCAATATCCATCTTATTCGGGAGTTCTATGCCAATTGGAACCCGACCTTACGCATCCACACCATCAAAATCAGAGGGCAGGTTGTCACCTTTGAACCCCATCATCTGAATGCAATCCTGGGGGCGCAGGACACAGACGCTCATGTCCTCCGTCAGCTGAACATCACTCCACCCTATGCGGACATCAGACGCACCTTATGTGGAGCCTGATCGACAGCTAGGTGGGGTAGGCACAAGGAAAGGGGCTACCATCAGACATTGCCCTATTCTTAGATGAACAGGGAGGCCCAGATTTGGTTGAAGATTGTTTGTTCGTGCCTGATCCCAGGGGTGCACATGACAGATGTCACCCGGGACAGAGTTTGTCTGGTGTACGCACTGATGAAGGGGCTAGAAATCAATGTTGGGGCGGTGATCATCTCCACCATGAAGAAAGCCCAACTACATCAGGGGCATAGATACGGGTTTGGTAGTCTGCTTAACACGTTCCTAAGGGGCCACAATATTGAGGAGAAGGCCCTAGATTACATCCCTCAGATCGACAGGCGTGCCTTGGATGTCACCAAAACCAAGGCACCTGACACTACTTATTGGTCAGTGCTCACACTAGCCGAGCGACATGCTCGGGATGATCAGTACATGGCCCACATATACGGGATGCAGATGTTGCAGCTGCGCATCGGAGGACAGCCCACAATGGAGGATGAGCTGTGGCAGCTCGAGTTGGATTACCCATTCAACGAAAATGCTCGAGCCTTATGCCGAGTGGGGTCCGCATTTGTGGAGCCCGTGGATGATGATGTCCCTACCGACGAGGAGACACGCTAGGAGGACTTAGATGTTGAGTCAGACGAGGACGGCGGGGGCGATTCTGATATGGGAGATGAAGCACTGGCACCTGATGAAGAAGTTGAATAGTTTGATTGATCAGGGAGTTTCACCACCCAACTTTTGTGATATTTTGCAATTATGTGAACACTGGGGATAGTGTCCGGCTTAAGTGTGGGGTGGGAGTAGTTAGGTGCTAGCTGTTTTGTTTATGTTTTGTTTATGTTTGTTGTGCTTGTGCTAAATGTGACCTTGTGACTATGTGTTCCGTGTTCTGTAATTAATGTTGGTGTTGTAATGAATCGTGAGTTGTTGTTGTGTGGAGCTGCTATTTTGTGTGATGTGTAAATATTTTTTTCAATTATATTTTTTTCTTTTTCTATCGAAATTTTTTTGTTGAAATTTTTTTATGTTGGGTTTCTCGGTTTTTGTTTTCGGTGCTTTTCCCGAGAATAGTCCCATTGAACTGACGTCGTAGATAGAGACTCTTCCCTATGATGGATGGATGACAACCGTCTTAAGTGAAATGTAGTCGATAGGAGTAGTTTTTTTTTTCTTCTTTCTTTTGTTTGTTTCCCAAACGTATCGCTAATTAATGGTTCGGAATTCTTGTTACGTGTTGTACATGATATTATGATGCAAGTGTTATTCGTATGAAAGCATGCAAATGTGTTAAACATGTTGAGATACCTAGGCCATAGATCGATTCGGTGTGATCGAGGCTTAATAGTGAATTCTTGTAATTAGCTGATTGAAGAGTCTGTGAATATGTCTTAAGTTGAGCATGTGCAATGAGTGTGAGGTGAGGTTTCAACTATTCCATGCTATTGTGAAGTGTCTAGAACTTTCGTGGTGTGTGTACTAAACGAAATGAAGGATGTGGATTGTAGGAAAGGATGTAGGCATTTCTTTGAATAAACCGAAAGTTTCTCCTTTATCATACCTACCTTGAATGTTACATCCTAGTTAGCCCCATTGAGCCTTTAGCCTATTCTTTGAGAGGTACAAACCGAGCTTAACCACTTCTTTTCATTAGCCGTGAATTTTATCCAAAACCCTTAAGCGCTTAAGAAATATAATTTTTCCCAAAATGTAAAGGATTGAGAAGTGTGAAACGGAAGGAAAGTGGAAGTTGTGAAAGCCAAAGAAAAGGTCAAAGGTGCACTTGTTGAAATTGGTTAATTAATAGTAGAGAGTAAGAAAATCAATGAATGAGAAAAAAATAAAGATGCATAAATACTCTTTGCTAGTAAGTCGAGTGTGCTTAAAGAAATGGGAACAAAAACAAAGAAGAAAATTCAAGAATGAGAGGATGGAGGAAGAAGCAATGCATGTACTGAAGGTGGGATGTATTGAAAAGCGCTTAGGGAAGCTAGTTGCTATTTGGTTAGCCCAGTATTGACTAGTTCCTTAGCATACATTACAACTCATTAAGTCCTACGTGATCTTACATCACGCATCCTTATATTAGTGGAGTAAAACACTAAAAGCAAGCTTATGGTTCATGAAATGATGCATGTGAATTCTTTGGGAGAGCGAGCGAAATCGTATTTGTATACCCCTACACGTAGTGCTTTGGAAATCTTATGACGACAAATGGGGTAATTCTTTTGTGTTGTGAGGGCACATGCTTGACGAGAGATGAAATTTCGTGTCGGATGTCTTGATCAGTTGATTTTCACGAGTTTGCCAAGATCGAGAATTGATTCTTGAGGTTAGGAGGTCTTAATGTGGTGTACTTCATTGTATTGATGAAACCATGCATGTTTTTTTTGATGATTTTCTATCTTAAATAATCGGTATAGCCGTAGATTGAATGGTCGAGCCAAATTAGTTATGCATGGGGTTTAATTGCATGAGATATGAGCGTATTGTTCGAGGACGAACAAGGTTTTAGGTGTGGGGTAAGTGATCTTGGGCAGATTTCATGCCCAAGTGATACTCAAATGCTTCATTTCTATTTGTTTATCTATTGTTATGTGTACATTCTCATGTGATTCTTAAATAAATGTGAATTTATACTAACCAACATGATTAGTGTTGTTTTGCATTTAGAAGGAACTTTCGGAAGCTAATCTACAAGTTGGTGAAGTGCGGGAATGGACTCGGAAGCAAGAAGTGGAAGTTGACAAGGGAAGTTGGCAAAAATAAGGGCTCAGCGATGGCGCCGTTTCACGCTATCATCGTGGAGGCATTTTGCCTGGGATGATTAAAATATGTCAAATTCCAGTGGAGGTTCGCGTTACCTTCGTGAAACGGAGGCAATGCTTCGCGATGCACTCCGTGTCACGTTTAGTGTAATTACCTGGAATCTCAAGTTCCAGTGAAGGTGCGCAATAGCACCGTGGCACGGAGGCAGTGCTCTGCGATACACTCCGTGCCACGTTGCTTGTTATTCTGGGGAAAATTCTCAGTAGTATAAATAGCACATTTAGGTTTTATTTTAAACATTCTGACTTGGCTGAGCAAGAACGTGGGTTGCAGGCAGTTGAGAGGACAAAAATTCCAGGGTTATTCTCTTCCTTTTTCTCTTTAATTTCAATTGCTTGTATGAATTCTACTTATTTGAAGATGTTTAATTCACAAATGAGTGGCTAATTCACCTCTTGCTGAGGTTAAGGATAATTGTAGAGGAATGTAATTATTAATCATTTCAGTTTTCATCTTTTCTTCAATGGTTGTTCTATTAATTCTTGTTTTTTACTGCATTAATGTTTGGCCAATGTTAATGTATATCTTAGAAATCCAATTTTGATTCTAAAGAGGAAAGGAATTGGACAGATGTGAATTGGTAGGATGTGATCTTTTCTTAGTTGAGAAAATTGAGAAATGATTTATGTTCAGAATAGAAATATATCTGAAAGTCTTATTAGTCATTTATGGAATCAGTTATGTATGGCTAGAGCATGAGATTCTTATATCACAGAAATGTAGAATAAGGTCTCATGATTCTTTAATTGGATAGGAGTCGAAAGATCCAATCCATAGGCAATTAATTCCTGACTAGCAACCGAAGAGATGATTAGCTGAATTGAATTAATAAATTACATCCCTGCATGCTTGCCTTAACCTCAACTTGTTCATTGCTATTGTTCATACTCAAATTATAATCTTGACATAGATTCTTATTACTTAGTGATCTTAACTCGTAAAATATTATTTATTTGGTTGTCGGCATTCATAGAGATATCGTTCACTGACGCTTAAGTTAATTATACCGTAGTTCAGTCCCTGTGGGATCAATACTTCACTTTAAATAAAGCCATTTTACCACTTGTACGACCACGTGCACTTGCGTGTAGTTTTGGCTCGAACAGCAGGCCCCGTAGGTTGGGATTAATTTATGACTGCGTTCCTAGACAGATTTTTCCCTAGGGAGTTCAGAGAGGCCAAGGATGAAGAATTCATCAACTTGAGACAAAATGACATGACGGTCCAGGAGTACGCATTGGAATTTACTCGGTTATCCAAATATGCATCGGAGATGGTAGCCGACCAGAGGGCCCAAGTGAGCAAGTTCATGAATGGAGTGTCAGAATCTTTGGTTGAAGAGTGCAGGATTTCAATGTTGCAAAGGGACATATATTTTCCTTGATTGGTGATATTCTCTCAACAAATGGAAGCGGATCAGGTGAAGGAAAAAGAGAGAGAGGCCATGAGGGCCAGGATAGGAGATTCAGAGTTTTCCCCGCAGAGGACAAGTGGTGGGCACCGCTCACATTCCCAGCAGAAATCATTAGCCCCAGCACTATCGATAGTCAATGCTTGTACAAACCTAGAGTAAGGGAGATTACGTATTCGATGTGTACTAGCTGTGGGAAGAACCATTTGTGAGAATGCATGGCCGGCTCAGATGTTTGGTTTTGGTGCGGAAAGTTGGGTCATAAGCACCGAGATTGTGCAGTGGCTAAGCGAGGCGAGAATATATCATCGGCCACCTCTTCAATAGCTCCGATAGCCCGTCCATTTCAGCAGGGTGCATAATCTAACCTAGGTGGCGGAGGACGTCAAAACAACTCCTATTCCGTAGAAGCACACTAGGATAAGGGCAAGTCGTCAATAGTGTCCATAGGTATGTCGTGAATTTTGTTTTATTCTTTTGCATGTCATTAGCCCTAGAATCCCAGTATCTGAATAAGGAGCTCTGTGATGGTTGTTGGAGGGAGATTGTTGTTGTGTGATGTGAATAGTTGTTAGTGCAAGACTTGCAGTGAAGGTTAGGGGTGAAATAGAAGTGAGGAGTTAGTGAATTAGCCCCGATCTTAAGAAAGATTCAGGAGCCTTAGAATGATGGCTTTAAGCCTAGGGGGAGATGGTAAGGATGTATGACAACTCGAATCTTAAGTATGCTAATATAGGAGTTCTAGCCCTAACAATTGCGATATGCCAATCCATTCAGGTTCAGATAACTTCTCTTGTATTTCAGTTGAAGCTAAGTTATGCCCATCCCTATGTGCAGACTCCTAGAATTTCTAGATAACCGTTTCAGACAGCGACGCCAGTCTTACTCTACGAATCCTTAAGGCTCAACCTCATGTTATGAATCAGCTATGTGTGTTAACTCATGTTTTCCAGTATGATCAGCTCGAACTTAGTCCTTAGAAGTTGCTTGGTAGCTCAATAGAATTAGGTTATCTCATGTATGTGCTCAGTTACAGATGTTATGAATAATTCGTGTTCATGAGTCCTTTATTTTCAGTTAGACTAGATATCATGAATTCTAACCCCTTAACAGAAAGTGATTTGAGAACGAAGGCTCAATCGATATCAGTTAGGTGCCAGTTAAAGGGAAAGAATCCTTCTCAGCGTTCTATTTAGTTCCATGTTAGTTTCATGTCTTCATCCCTCTTGTGCCCTAGCATGCATGTTCTATTTAGATATTTAGTTCGGATGTGTAAGGTCAGCCTGAAGTTAGATACTCCATTGGTTTTAGTTGTGATTGATTGATTTTGGGATTTCAGTTCCATTCCTATCCTTTCAATATAACCAAAATTCGAGGACGAATATTCCCAAGGGGAGATATTGTAACACCCTGAAAGTTTCTAAGATCAAATTCCATACTTAAGGAAAGCACTCAGATATAAGGTGGAAATTTTGCCACAGAATGATTCATGGGACCCCTCGTTAGGTGACCCCACGAGCCGTGGTCAGACCCATGGGGAGTAGTCAAGAGGTGTAGCTTGGATCAGTGGCCACAGACGACCCAATGAGTCGTTAGGTAAACTATGACTCCTTAAGTCAGTCGTTGGGTGAATTTTGGAGATTAATGGTGAGGGCCCGAGGCAGTGGAGACCACGGAAGGAGGGATGAGTCATTGCGCACTTGATGACTCATCAAGTTGCCTGTGGGGAGACAAGAGTAGAAAAAGTAAATTAAGCCAGTGCACTTCACGACTTGGCCCCACGAGTCATTACCTACCCCACGACTCGTGGAGTGCCTCGTGGGGACTGGAAGGGGGATATTTCCTGTGTTTTTTTGGGAGTGTTTTCATAAAATCCTACGCTTCTAACTCCTAAACTACGTTGTTTTGAGTATGGTATGGGACATTTTTAAGGGGATAATTAGACTAAACCCTCGTTCTATCAAAAATCACTCTCAAACTCTTTTCCTTCCTCTCTCTCAAGACTCGAGAATTCAACAAGGGTTCCTCAAGGCTTCAAGGTGCAAGTTCAAGTGGGGGTTTCTTCCTGAATCAGGTATGTGGGTTGTTCAACAGGATATCCTTCCATCCTTATGCCCTAAAATATTTTATCAAAAACCCGAATCCATTATTCTAGAAAGCATGACCTAGGGTTTCTATTGATGGGTGATTTCTTCTATGTCTTCTATGAATTTTAAGACCCATTAGGATTAAAAATTAATTATGCTTATGCGATTATTTTAATATCTCGAATTATGTGCTAAATGGTGAAAATGCATGATTATAGGATTTCCCTCAGTAGGTAGCTCAAAACTTGGAGTGGGATTTTGTTATTGTTCACTTGATTATGCCAAGAACTTGTATCCATGCCTAAAATACGTGAATATCATAAGAATTCCCTTAAAAACTAGAATATATGATTCGATAAATATGTTGAGATGAGATTAGAACTATTGGGCTTGATCAATTGAAAGTATGTATGTGTTCTTATTATATTTTTGATGAAAATGTTTGGCTATGAGGTAAACCTATGATAATGACGTAATTATCGTATCTTCTCTATGAATTGGATTAAATTTTGAAATGGGTTCCATGAAATAAATATATGCTGCTACCATGATCTCATTGTACATGTTTGAGGTATGAGCTAATTATATGGGTGTTTCAGTAAATTTAGGACATATGAATCAATGTATACATGCTAAAGTGTGAATGAAACCTATGGATCCTAGATGACTCTATGTTATACGTCTTATGTTGTGAACTCGGAACTTGAATGTTGTGGAGGTGTAAAGTATGATATGAATCTATAGATGTTTGTAAATGTAAGATGTATGAATCATGATGATAAAGCATGAGAATGATCCTTTAGACTTTTCGGCTTGTTGTTAGTAGAAAGTAGCCTCAAAACTTTCTCAATGAATGTCATATGTTGAACTCAGTAAATGTTCATGTTTCTGATTAGTTGTAATAGCATAGACCAGATGTATAATGTGTAATACAACGGAAAGGGCCAAGAATAGACCCGGGAGTTAAAATTGAAATGTGCAGAAAACTGGCAAAAATTATCACAGAACGAACGACCCTATGACTCGTGGTAGGATACCACAAGTTGTCATATACAGTCGTGGCTTGGGAAGTCAGGGAAGCAGTGGTGACAACGGACAGTGTAACGACTCGTTGTCAGGAACAACGAGTCGTTGTTACCAGTCATTAGAAGGACTGAACTTAGGCTGAGAAGGAAGCAACGGGACATCCCACGATCCGTGGTGAGAGACAATGACCCATTGTTTCAAGTTGTTGCTTATTGGTTGAAGTTTCCAGTGCATTCGACGGATGGAGACCATGACTCGTTGGATGCCACCACTAGTCGTGGTGAGGCTCGTGGAAAGAGAGGTCAGATTTGGTCAAGGGGTTAACGACGATCGATTTAGTGACCCGTGGTTTGTTGTAACGACTCATCCTGTCATGAAAGGCTCTACCATGATGGTGTCTGTTATGATGAGTCCTCCCATTGTTCTGCGTGTCTTTTGCATTGTTATGTTTATGTTATTTTCTCAATTTATGTTTTGATAAAGTTTACTTACGATTATGAAAATGAATGATTTATGAATGATTTGAAAATCTTGAGCCTTCTGTTTTATTACGAAGAATTTTGATGCAAGCATGACATCCTTCTCTTATGTCTATTTATGAGTTTACTTTACTTTTAAAATGTCTGTTTTACTTACCTTGCATACTCAATACATTCCACGTACTGACCGCATGCTTTCTATGTTGTATCATTTCATGACACGGTGTCCGGATCTCAGGCTCATCCTCATCCTTAGTCATCTCAGCTTTCGCCTTCAGCTCATTGGTGAGTCCTTATGTTCCGAGGGCCGTTTTTACAGACTTTCATTTTGCTTACGCTTGGTTTGGGTCGTGTTAGTTGGGGGCATTGTCCCATTAGCCCTTCCTATGTATAGAGGCTTTCGGACAAGTATGTAGTATTCAGCTGTGTAAACGTTGGTATTTCTTGATGCTATGTTATGATTATGTTTTTTCTATATCTTTATGATTATTGTTTCGCTTATTTGAATAAGATTAGTTGTATGCATGTGCCATGGGTTGACTTGGGGTCTCTCGGGGTCCCTTGTCCTCTGTCTACGATCTGGGTGTATGTTCGGGTTGTGACAAACTTGGTATCAGAGCCATAGGTTTGAAGTGTCCTGGGGAGTCTGAAGGTCGCGTTAGGTAGAGTCTTTTTCATGAGTGTGAAGCATGCCACACCTATGACGAAGAGACTACTAAATATTTTAGGAAATGTTCCCTTCATTCATGTTCTATGTCATGCGATGAAAAGCCTTTCCATCCTTCTAATTTGTTCCATTTGTGATTGCGGAATTATGGCTCCCAGAAGAATGAACGGAAAGAGGAATGGAAAGAGGAATGGAAATGATGAAGGCCACGGAGATGGAAATGATCATGGGCATTAGCAAGCCCCACCTGTTCCGGAGCCCCAGGCACCCGAGCCAGCTGCCCACACCGAGTTCGGGTGGTGATTCAGATGTTGGCACAGGCCTTGACCACTCAGGTCAATCAGCAGGCTGTTGTGTGGGTTCCATAGAATGGCAATGCGGCGGCGGCTCAGATTAGAGACTTCTTGAGGATGAACCCTCCTAAGTTCACGGGATCGAAGGTGGATAGGATCCACACGAGTTCATTGAAGGGATCCTAAAGGTCACTTAGGTTATGGGAGTGACAAATGGGGAGTGTGTGGACTTGTCCTCTTATCAGCTAAAGGAGGTCGCTCATATTTGGTACAAGCAATGGAAGGATAGCAGGGAAGCGAGAGTGTGCCCTATCAGTTGGGACGAGTTCCACATGGCCTTTCTTGACAGATTCTTCCCTCGGGAAATGAAGGAATTGAAGGCGGCTGAGTTTGTTAACCTCAAACAAGGAAAGATGACAGTGCTGGAATATTCACTTGAGTTCACTCGCTTGTCGAAATACGCCCCAGAGTTGGTGATGGATCAGAGGTCGCGGGTGAGCCAATTTGTTCATGGTATGGCTGGTTATTTAGACAAGGACTGCAGGACTGCCATGCTTCACTAGGATATGGACTTTCCTCGCATAGTGTTGTACGCCCAGCAGATGGAGGCGGCTCATGCGAGGGAGAGGGAGGACAAAAAGGGCTCGGACAGATAGTTGTGGGTTTTCACATCAGAGGTCCGGTGGTGGCTACCGTCCACAGTTTCTGTAGAGGTCACTAGGCCCAGCACCATCATCAGCTAGTGTTCCATCCAGACCCAAGGGTGATCAGAGGAGCAGGGCTTCAGGGTCGAGGGATCAGAAGGGCACCCAGTTAGAGTACACCTCTCCAGTCTGCGGGAAGTGCGGCAACAGTCACACTGGGGAGTGCCTGCTCGGTTCGGATGTCTACTTCGGGTGTGATAGATCTGGGCACATGCGCCGAGCATGTCTAAATGCCAGATAGGGTAATGATAGGGGTCGAGCACAGACCACCAGGACAGCAGCAGCTCCGACCCATTTAGCTCCACAAGGAGCATCTACTAGTGGGGGAGGCGGTCAGCACCAAAATTGATTCTATGCCTTTGCCTCACGCCAGGAGTAGGAGACTTCGCCAGACGTGGTCACTGGTATGTTGCGTGTCTTTCATATTGATGTTTATGCCTTGCTATATCCGGGAGCTACATTGTCTTTCATGACTCCTTACATCGCTAGTAGCCTTGGAGTTAGTCCCGAGACCTTGTTAGAATCGTTTTTCAGTTTCTACCCCTGTTGGTGATTCGGTTATAGCTTGACGGGTATATAGAGAGTGCCCGATCACTGTGTTGCATAAGGTTACCTCTGCAGACTTAGTAGAATTGTCCATGACTGATTTTGACATTATTTTGGGTATGGATTGGTTGTTTGCATGTTATGCTTAAATAAATTATAGGACCTGTATGGTGGAGTTTCGTTTTCCAGGTGAGTCAGTGTTGGAGTGGAAGGGTAGTTCAGTAGTGCCAGCAGGTCGGTTTATTTCCTATCTTAAGGCTAGGAAGATGATCTCTAAGGGGTGCATATACCACCTAGTTAGGGTCAAGGATGTGGATTCCGAGATCCCGACTATTCAGTCAGTTTCGGTGGTTTGCGAATACCCAGAGGTGTTTCCCGAGGATTTGCTAGATGTCCTTCCGAAAAGGGAAATTGATTTCGGTATTGATCTATTGCCAGATATGCAGCCATTTCTATCCCTCCTTACAGGATGGCTCCAGCCGAGCTGAAGGAATTAAAGGATTAGTTAAAGGATCTATTGGATAAGGGCTTCATTAGAATGAGCCAGTCTCCATGGGGTGTACCGGTTTTATTTATTAGAAAGAAGGACAGTTCCCTTCGCATGTGTATTGACTATCGGCAGTTGAACAAGCTTACCGTCAAGAACAGGTACCCCTTACCTAGGATTGATGATTTGTTTGACCAGCTTCAGGGTACTAAGTGTTTCTCCAAGATCGATCTCAAGTCCGGGTATCATCATCTTAGAGTTCGGGAGAGTGACATCCCAAAAACCGCTTTAAAGACTCAGTATGGCCACTACAAATTTGTTGTCATGTCTTTTGGGCTAACCAATGCTCCTGCAGCTTTCATGGACCTGATGAACAGGGTGTTCAAGCAATATTTGGATATGTTCGTGATCGTGTTCATCGACAACATTCCTATATACTCCCGGAGCAAGGAGGAGCATGCCACTCATTTGAGAATAGTGCTGCAAACCCTCAAGGATCTTCAGTTGTATGCAAAGTTTAGCAAGTGTGAATTTTGGCTGAACTCAGTAGCATTTCTAAGTCATGTGGTATCAAGCGAAGGCATAAGGGTGGATTCCCAGAAGATAGAGGCGGTGAAGAATTGGCCTAGACCGGTGAATCCTTCAGAAATTCAGAGTTTCTTGGGCCTAGCAGGTTATTACTGAAGGTTTGTGGAGGGTTTCTCATCTATTTCGTTACCTTTGACTAAGTTGACTTAGAAAAAGGTAAAATTCCAATGGTCAGATGCCTGTGGGAAAAGCTTCTAGGAGTTGAAGACCCGACTCACTTTGGCACCATTGTTGACATTACCCGAGGGTACTGATGGTTTTGTTGTCTATTGTGATTCTTCGAGAGTTAGACTGGGATGTGTATTGATGTAGCGTAGGAAAGTAATAGCATATGCCTTGATACAACTGAAGGTCCATGAAAAGAATTACCCGACCCATGATCTTGAGTTGGCTGTGGTGGTGTTTGCATTGAAGATATGGCGGCATTACTTATATGGGGTCCACGTGGATGTGTTTATGGATCACAAGAGCTTACAATATGTGTTCACACAGAAGGATCTAAATCTTCTGCAAAAGAGGTGGTTGGAATTACTTAAGGACTATGACATGAGTGTCCTTTATCACCGGGGCAAGGCTAACGTGGTTGCAGATGCACTTAGTAGACTCTCCATGGAAAGTGTGTCCTACGTGGATGAGGGAAAGAAGGAGTTGGTGAGGGATGTCCACCGACTCGCATGGCTAGGAATTAGATTGATCGATTCGACCGATAGCGGTGTTGTTGTGCACAACGGGTTAGAATCGTCCTTGGTAATTGATGTTAAATCCAGGCAAGGTGAGGATCCAATATTGAGGAAGCTGAAGGAGGCAGTGCGGAACTAGAAGGTGGAGGTTATCCCCCAAGGGGGAGATGGTGTGTTATGATACCAGGGTAACTTATGTGTTACGAACGTCGAGAATTTGAGAGATCAGATATTGCATGAGGCACAAGGTGCCAGATATTCTATTCATCCAGGATCCACGAAAATGTATCGGAATTTGCGAGAAATCTATTCGTGGGATGGTATGAAGAAAGATATTTTGGAGTTCGTAGAAAAGTGTCCAAACTGTCAACAAGTGAAAGTCGGAAATCAAAGGTTGGGAGGCGTACTTCAGGATATCAGCATCCCCACTTGGAAGTGGGAAGATATTAATATGGATTTTGTTACAGGCCTACCTCGTATATGCCGATGTTATGACTCCATTTGGGTGGTGGTAGACAGGTTAACTAAGGCTGCACATTTCCTACCGGTCAAGACCACAGATTCAGTGGATGATTATGCTAAGTTATATATTTGGGAGTTAGTTCGACTTCATGGCATGCCCTTGTCTATTATTTCAGATCGAGGCACTCAGTTTACTTCTCAATTCTGGTGTTCTTTTCAAAAAGAACTTGGGACGCAAGTTAAGCTCAGTACAGCCTTCCACCCGCAAACAGACGGCCATGCAGAATGAACCATTCAGACCCTTGAGGATATTTTGAGGGAATGTGTTCTGGATTTTAAAGGTAGTTGGGATGATCATTTGCCCTTGATCGAGTTTGCCTATAATAATAGTTACCAATCCAATATCCAGATGGCACCATTCGAGGCTCTTTACAGGTGGAGGTGTAGGTATCCCATCGGATGGTTCGAGGTTGGTGAGGTACCTATGATAGGTCTAGATTCGATTCATGAGGCGATGGTGAAGGTTCAGTTGATAAGGGACCAGCTGAAAACCACTCAGAGTCGTCAGAAATCGTATGCTGATATGAGGAGAAGAGATTTGGAGTTTGATGTGGACAATTGGGTATTTCTAAAGGTATCTCCCATGAAGGGAGTCATGCGGTTCGAAAAGAAAGGTAAACTCAGTACCCGCTATGTTGACCCCTACTGGGTTGTGAGAAGAGTTGGTAAGGTGGCATATGAGTTGGACTTGCCCTCGGAGCTATCTTCGGTTCATCCAGTCTTTCATGTGTCACTTTTGAAGAAGTGCTCAGGTGATCCAGCCTTGGTAGTTCCGGTAGACAACAATGGGGTGAAAGACAGCCTCAGCTATGAAGAAATTCCTGTCGAAATCTTAGATCATCAAGTTCATAAGCTAAGGAACAAAGAAGTAGCTTCTGTTAAAGTATTATGGAGGAACCAGGATGTTGATGGAGCTACGTGGGAAGCATAAGCGGACATGATGGCTAAATACCCACATTTGTTCTCTACCGGCTCAGTTCCGACTTGAGGTATCAGTTTTGCCCTATGACTCTATTTAGTTTTCATGTTCAGTTTATGTTTGCAAGTTTCTTTTATGTGTATGAATGCATATGTGAAGCATGAGATCAGTTCAGCTATGTGGTTTGATTCGGAGGTAGTCATTCCGTGAAAATTTCGGTTAAAATGATCAGTATATAGCTATGATAAATTGTATGTTTCTATTTGCTGCTTGTTTCCTATATTCGAGGATGAATGTTCCCAAGGGGGAGATATTGTAATACCCCGGAAAGTGCCAAGAATAGACTCTGGAGTTAAAATTGAAAAGTGCAGAAAACTGGCAAAAATTATCACAGAACGGATGACCATACGACTCATGGTTGAATACCACGGGTCGTCATATACAGTCGTGGCTTCGGAAGTCAGGGAAAGAGTGGTGACAACGGACGGTGTAATGACTCGTTGTTAGGAACAATGAGTCGTTGTTACCAGTCATTAGAAAGACTGAACTTAGGTTGAGAAGGAAGCAACGGGCCATCCCACAATCCGTGGTGAGAGACAACGACCCGTTGTTTCAAGTTGTTGCTTGTTGGTTGAAGTTTCTAGTGCATTCAACGGATGGAGACCACGACTCATTGGATGCCACCACAAGTTGTGGTGAGGGTCGTGGAAAGAGAGGTCAGATTTGATCAAGGGGTTAACGATGGTCGATTCAACGATCCGTGGTTTGTTGTAACGACTCACCCTGTCGTGTCATGGGAAGGATTTTAGACATGTCATGGGGCAGTGGAGCCGATGACTCAATACCATGAGTCATGGTATGATGCCACGACCCGTTGGGTCGGTCTTTGGTCTGTCCGGGCTAGATTTCAAGGAAATTATTTTGAAGGTATTTTCGAACTTTCCTCATTTTTATCCCCTAAACTACGTCGTTTTGGTTATTTCCTGAGTGTAATAAGAGGAGTTAAGTACCTATTGCATGCCCATTCTCATGCAAGGATTCTAGAGAGGTTTTGGGAGATTAAAGTCCTTCTTCCCCAATTATTTTCTTCAATTTCATTGTGGGTGTTCAAGGAGCTTTAAGTTCATCCATCCCCAGGTATGTAGGGTTTTAAAATGGGTGGAATTCTTCCTCACCCATGCCCAATTTCGATTAAAGTCATGAATTCTCCTACTCAAATTCCATGGGGTTTTACCCAAAGCATGTCAATGTGATTTCTCCTTATGGGTATGTTTTAATTGAGTTTTTCTTATGGAAATATGCATGATGGGCAGGTTTTACTATTATTTTCTTTAAATTCATGCTTCAATCTTTTTAAATCAAAATTTCCCAATAGTGGAAGTTCATGGAAATTATGATTTATGATGAATATTCATTATTTTAAGTTTATTGATTATGAGAATGCGTGAATCTAAGTTACCCATGTTTATGAGTATATTTTGAAAGAAATGAGTATGATGAAGTATTGGGAAATGCCCATATGATGACGAATGATTTATGATTTATGAAACGATTCTTGGCTAAGAATGTTTTAAAGAGGGATCAATGATGATAAATGTTCTATCTTAGCCAATGAATTCTTATGCAAATGACTTATGTGTGAGCCTATATGCATATTTTTGGGAGTCGTGTCTAGCACCGAGCAGCCCGGCGTACAAAAGACTACGCCGGTGTCTCATAACCACGTGCCACCGTGGGTTGTAAATGTTATGACATATTGATAATGATCCCCTCAAATGTGATATCACACCTTATGCATGACCCTTGCCTGGCAAGCCAAGGTCGACTCTGCCCACTTAAGCTAGACAGTGAGGCATCATGAAAGGCTCTACCATGATGGTGTCTGTTATGACGAGTCCTCCCATTGTTCTACATGTCTTTTGCATTGTTATGTTTATGTTATTGGCTCAATTTATGTTTTGATAAAGTTTACTTACTATTATTAAAATGAATGATTTATGAATGATTTGAAAATCTTGAGCCTTATGTTTTATTACGAAGAATTTTGATGCAAGCATGACATCCTTCTTTTATGTCTATTTATGAGTTTACTTTACTTTTAAAATGTCCATTTTACTTACCTTTCATACTCAGTATATTCCATGTACTGACTGCATTCTTTCTATGTCGTATCGTTTCATGATACAAGGTCCAGATCTCAGGCTCATCCTCATCCTTAGTCATCTCAGCTGTTGCCTACAGCTCATTGGTGAGTCCTCATGTTTCGAGGGCCATTCTTACATACTTTCATTTTGATTACACTCAATTTTGGTCGGGTTAGTTGGGTTGTTGTCCCATCAACCCATCCTATGTATAGAGGCTTTCAAACAAGTATGTAGTATTTAGCTGTGCAAACATTGGTATTTCTTGATGCTATGTTATGATTACGTTTCCGCTGTATCTTTATGATTATTGTTCCGCTTATTTGAATGAGGTATATGATCCGGGTGTACGTTCGGGTCGTGACATAACGCCAGATCAGTACTCCTCAAGTTCTAATCAGCTAGGGACTCTCCATAGCCAAGAATGTTTCCCCTTGGTCAGTCAGGGACTCTCCATATCCAAGAATGTTTCCCTTAGTCAATTAGGAACTCTCCATAGCAGATAATGACTCCCTTACCTCAATCAGGACTCTCCATAGCTGAGAATGTTTCCCTTAGATCGGTCAGGACTCTCCATAGCAGAGAATGACTCCCTTAGCTCAGTCGGGACTCTCCATAGCTGAGCATGTTTCCTTAGATCAGTCGGGACTCTTCATAGCAGAGAATGACTCCCTTAGCTCAGTCGGGACTCTTCATAGCAGAGAATGACTCCCTTAGCTCAGTCGAGACTCTCCATAGCTGACAATGTTTGTTATACCCCATAAATTCTTGACAATTAGATGGCCTATTTGCATGTTGGTTAAGAGTTTTAGAATGCCATACATGCTAGGAAAAGGCCCGGGGAAAGACCGGACAAGCACCAAGTCAGAGCATCGCAAGGCAAATGTGACTTATAAATCGCATTCGACAAATGCGAATTATAAATCACATTCGACAAATGCAACTAAGAGGAAGTCGGGAAAAGCCCCTCCACAACAGGCAGCGTGTCACGGAGGCTTCCCCTCTACGATGGCCAGCGTGCCACGGAGGGGGGGTTCAGGTCCAAGTATATAAACACCTCCACTTCGATTTTGTCTCATTTTAATTCATAATTTCCAGAGAGTAAATAGAAAATAGGGGGCACGAGGGATTTTGATGAAATTCCGTCTGTTTACACTATTAAACGCATTCCAAACTCGAATTAATCTTGGGTAGTGAAGTATTAAGCTGTCGGGAGCATTCCTGTGGAGTTAGTTTCGTGAAATTAGACCAGCGAATCATCGTCCTACCGAGCTAAGGTAAGTGAAATTGCTCCAAATTAGTGTCAATATACTCCTAGCCCTAAAGTGAGTATTTCTCCCTTTTGGACTTCCGAGAAATAGCGAGTTTTCGGCCGTTTTCCGATAAGTCAAAGTTTCGGATATATATATATATTCAAAGTAGTATTTTCTTCCAGAATATAGATGAAATTAGTTCTAATTGCTATGAATATGAATGCAGTTGGAAGAAAGAGCTGAATATTGGCCGAGTTACGTCAGTTAGCCGGAAAGCCGACAACCGATGTATGTAAAGCCAGTTTCTTCGGCAAATTAGTAATTCTAGTATAGTAAAATAGAATAAATTCTAGAAGAAAGTCTAGAAGTCGAGTATTAAGCTCAGTGTGAATTCAGTAAATATGTTTTGTATTATTATGTCGTATCCAAAATAAAAGTCAGTAAATTAGTATTAAACAGCGAGATATTACCCCAGACTCAGTTTAACTCAGTATTAGATTCAGTTTAATTCAGCCAGAGAATCAGAAAAGACTATCAAAGCATGAACAATATTATCAGATTTATTATACACATTTTATGTGATTATTGTTGTTTGTTGAGACCTGATTGTGTTATGTGGGCACCCTTAGAGCTTCCTTGCCGCCCCAGGGTTAATAGCTGTGTCGACTTTCCCCCTAGAGGGTGAGGATACATCACTCCAAGGAGTGGCATGCCGTCCGCGGTAGGACGAAGATGGGATGCAGCATTCCCCATAGCAGGCTGATCAGCATTACAGTATTCCCTGTCGAGCGCTTGTGCCCAGGGCACAGATTACAGATTACAGATACAGATCTCAGATTACAGTTACAGGAGTCCTACGGACTTAGATACAGTTATAGTCAGGGGCCCATAGAGCCCGAGCTGCATACCTAGGGGGCCGGCGGGGTGCTCGTAGTTATTAGATGAGTTGAGTGAATTTATTTTGGATGGTTTGACCCGGGTAGAGGTATATAGACTACGTGTTGATTGGAACCTTCCGGCTTATGGGGGCTGGTATAGGTTCTTTTATGCTATATCTCTCTATATATATGTTACTTATTAAGTTGATAAATAGTAGGACACCGCATCGACATGTATGATTCTTATCTTCTTCCCAGTACAGTTAAGCTCGGTACAGATTCCTCTATTCCAGATAGTTTTAGCTATCCTCTATCATTTCAGTAACTACCCGTTTACTGTTTATCTTTAGTTATGTTTAGTTTTACTTTGCGTACTCGGTACCAGTGGTACTGACGCCCGTTTGGGGGCGCTGCATTACTTGCCTGCAGGTACTCATAGACAAGGAGTCGATCCCTCGTAATTCCAGCCAGCCCATAGAGTCATCAGCTCCCGTCATCCGGAGCTAGACAGCTAGAGGTTTATTTCTTTTCGTTTGTTGTACAGTATGGGTAAGTCGAGGCCCTGTCCCGACCATCTTATCAGTATTCTTAGAGGCTTGCAGATTGTATATTCCCTGTGGTTAGCTGTACCGATCGTGTGAGGCCGTGTGTATGTTTTAGTTCGTTTATGATGGCCGTGTGGGGCCTTATTCAGTTGGTAGTGGTGATCTTGTTGGTTACATAGCAGTTTAGCACTTGTTTTCTTGAATCAGAAATAACTAGACAGTATGGTGGCCTTGTCGGCCCGCATAGGTTCCCTATCGATTCAGTTGTTCTGGGTAGCTGTTGTTTTCTTATAGGTGACTATAGGCCTAGTCGGCTGGAGGCTGTATTTACAGCCGTTATATAGCCCGTCGTTTTCTTGAATCAAGAATCAGAGCCAGCCTGGCACCAGAAGTGCTCAGGCTCAGCTAGCCCAACAGTCCAGGTCCTAGTAGGGCACCAGGTGCCAGTCATGCCTCCCAAGGCGGGGCGTGACGAACTTGGTATCAGAGCAGGTCGTATCCCAGGGAGTATATAAGCCGTGCTAAGTAGAGTCTTGTCTATGGAAGTATTGTGCACCACATACCATAGGCAGGAGGCTGCAAGGCATGATAGGATGGTTACTCTTTCTTCACATTCAATCGTGCCATAGAGTAGTATAGTATAAGGTTGAGTCCTTAAAACTTATCATACTCTTTGTTTACAGATAAAATGACAGACTAGCGACATCCTGCCACAGGTAGAAGACTGGATACGGCAGCAGGAGAAGGCACCGGTAGGATGCCTCAGCTTCATCTAGAATCAGCCCGATCTGAGGGCGATACAGAGGCATCATCACGACCCTCTCAACAGTCCCCACCTTACCAGGAGCCACTCGAAACGAAGTCGCCTCCGACAGTTCCTGTACCCACACCATCCGACCAGAAAATTCGAAGTGCAGTAGTTATGTTGGCACAAATGATGGCTACTCAGCACCAACTAGTGCCACCTATAACAGCAGAGTCATCAGGTGGATCTAGCAGTTCGAGGGTCCGAGAATTCTTGGCACTAGGTCCCCCGCAGTTCACAGGGTCGGATCAGACAGAGGACCCCCAGGGTTTCCTGGACCAGATGCAGAGAATCTTTTGGGTCATGCATGTGACATCTATAGAATCAGTTGAGTTAGCGGTATTCCGGCTACAAGATATTGTTGTATTGTGGTATGAAAGTTGGGAAAGGTCCCGAGGGAGAGATGTTGCCCCTCTGACCTAGTCCAGCTTTTCAGAGGCCTTCCTGGACCATTATCTGCCACCAGAAATCCGCAGGCCCAGATGGATCAGTTTTTACATTTGAAGCAGGGGGAGAGGAGTGTACGGGAATACGCCTTACAGTTTGATTCCTTGTCTCGCTATGCTCTGGCTTTTGTGGATACCATGCCATCTAGAGTCCACCGGTTTATTATGGGTCTGAACCCAGAATACATAGAGGCGTGCATAACAACTACACTGTGGGAAGATATTAATATTGCTCGGGTGCAGGCCTTTGCCCAGACTATTGAGGGCCTTAGACAGCGGCAACAGGATAGTTGAAGAATAAATCCGGAGTAGCGCCGCTGGGATAGATCAGATTAAATACAGAGGGAGATTCAGAGAGGACCCAGGCCCCGATTTTCAGACAGGCCACCTAGACCCCCACCTCCATCATAGTAGCAGAGGGGTAGATTCAGTCGCAGAGGACAGTCAGAGTCCGGCGGCAGTTCTCGAACGGTAGATTCACCTCCACAGAGGAGAGTAGAGCAGAGCAGATTCACACCCCCACCTTGCCCTATTTGTAGCCGACCCCACACTAGAGCTTGCAGATATGGCTCCACAGGGTGTTATATATGCGGGCAGGAGGGTCATGTGACGAGAGACTGTCCAGCCAGAGGTTAAGGTAGTCGAGATAATTAGGACAGGGCGTCAGTAGGGTCGTGAGATCCAGCAGTCTTGGTAGGGCGTAGGCCCTCAGTCCCAGCAGGCAGAGGTCGAGGAAGATCAGGGGCCTCTAGTTCAGGTACAGGCTCAAGCCATACCTATGCATTACCAGGGAGGCAGGACTCAGAGGCATCTCCAAATGTGGTAACAGGTATGATGACTGTTTGCTCACACCCTGCTTATGTATTGATTGATCTGGGATCTACTTTGTCCTATGTTACCCCATTTGTGGCTCAAAAGTTTAGTGTTGCACCAGAGTTGCTTCAGCAACCCTTTTTAGTATCCACACCCGTCGGTGACTCCATTATAGCCAGAAGGGTTTACCGAGGGTGTACAGTAGAGGTTGCTGATCGTCAGACCACAGTGGATCTGGTAGAATTAGAGATGATTGATTTCGACGCCATTATGGGTATGGATTGGTTGGTACCGTGCTATGCCAATGTAGAATGCTGGACCAAGACGGTCCGATTCCACTTTCAAGGGGAGGCAGTACGAGAGTGGAAGGGTAGTACAGCTACGCCAAAAGGTAGGTTTATTTCCTACCTTCAGGCGAGGAAGTTGATAGCTAAGGGATGCATTTACCACATAGTCAGAGTCCAGGATGTTCGGGTAGAGCCTCCGACTCTCTAGTCTATTCCAGTGGTTAATGAATTCCCTGACGTATTTCCAGATAAGCTACCTGGTATTCCCCCAGAAAGAGAAATAGATTTTGCAATTGATTTGCAACCAGGCACTCAGCCCATATCAATCCCTCTGTATCGTATGGCTCCTGCTAAACTCAAAGAATTAAAGGAGCATTTGAAAGATCTGTTAGATAAGGGCTTTATCAAGCCGAGTACTTCACCTTGGGGTGCGCCAGTTCTATTTGTGAGAAAGAAGGATGGCTCACTCCGCATGTGTATAGATTACCAGCAATTGAACAAGGTTACAGTCAAGAATAAGCATCCACTTCCCAAAATAGATGATTTGTTTGATCAGTTACAGGGGGGCAGATATTTCTCCAAGATTGACTTACGGTCCGAATACCATCAGGTTTTAGTTCGTGAAAGGGACATTCCTAAGACAACCTTCATGACTAGATACGGCCATTTTAAGTTCCTAGTCATGTCCTTTGGGTTGACGAATTCCCCCGCAGTATTCATGGACCTGATGAACAGCATCTTCAGACTATACCTGGACCTGTTCGTGATAGTGTTTATTGACTATATTCTGGTGTATTCTCGCTCAGAGGCAAACCACCAGGATCATTTGCGGACATGCTCCAGATTCTTAGGGACCGTCAGCTGTATGCCAAGTTCTCTAATGTGAATTCTTTCTAAACTCAATAGCTTTCTTGGGGCATACTGTGTCGGATGCTGGTATATAGGTAGACCCGCAGAAAATAGAAGTAGTAAAAACATGGCCCAGACCTAACACTCCGATCGAAGTCCGTAGTTTTCTGGGATTAGTAGGGTACTATAGAAGATTTGTTGAGGGATTCTCCACCATAGCGGCACCTCTGACTAAGCTGACGCAGAAAGAAGTAAAGTTTCAGTGGACGGAGGCATGTGAGAAGAGGGTTATGCAGTTTAATGTGACACTTCGGGTATTGGTTTAGGATGTGTGTTAATGCAGCATCATAAAGTAATTGCTTATGCTTCCAGACAGCTGAGGAAACACGAAAAGAATTATCCTACCCATGACCTGGAACTAGCCGCAGTGATCCATGCCTTGAAGATATGGAGACATTACTTGTACGACGTCCATGTGGATATTTTCACTGATCATAAGAGCCTACAGTATATCTTCACTCAGAGGGAGTTGAATTTGCAGCAGCGTCGCTGGTTGGAATTGCTGAAAGATTATGATGTAAATATTCTGTATCACCCAGGAAGAGCCAACGTAGTAGCAGATGCCCTCAGCCGCAAATCTATGGGGAGTTTGGCATACTTGCAGCCTGAGTAGTGGGAGTTGGCCAGAGAAATACACCAGTTAGCCAGTTTAGCCATCCGTGTAGCAGAAATAGAGGACCACAGAGCGGTAATTCAAAACACCGCAGTGTCATCATTAGTTGTGGAGGTAAAGGAATGGAAGTATGAGGATCCTGACCTAGTTCGGCTTAAAGACAGAGTTTAGCAAGGAAAAGTGCCAGATTTTCAGGTAACTGAGGATGAAGTGTTGCGATGTAAAGGCCGCCTTTGTGTTCTAGATATTTTAGGGCTTCGCCAACAGATTATGAGCGAGGTACATTATGCTTGCTATTCTCTCCACCCAGGCACGACGAAAATGTACCACGATATTAAAGAAATCTACTGGTGGCCATGTATGAAGAGCGAAATAGCAGAATTCGTAGCCTAGTGTCCTAACTGCCAGCAAGTAAAAGCGGAACACCAAAAACTAGGTGGATTGACTCAAGACATAGTTGTGCCTCTTTGGAAGTGGGAAGCAGTAAATATGGATTTTATAGCAGGATTACTGTTCGGTCTGTTCGGTTGGTATTATATATTATAAACCGACACGCAAGTGCACGTGGTCAAACAAGTAATAAAGTGGCTAAGTAAGCCAAGTATCGATCCAAGGAGGCTCAGGATATGTAAAATCTGCCTAAGTATACTATATTCTTATCTTACTTCTAATTATGCTAACAACAACGTAACCAACAGTTAAATGAGTTTTTGTTTATAAAATCTATATATACTAAAACTATTAACAATTATTTACTGTGAATTTAAACTATGGATATGAGCATGCCAAGGTTAAGAACAAGTAATGAATTCGATTGTAATAATAATTCGGTTAATCTCTTCTTCATGTTGCTAGCCAAGAACAGTAGCCTAGAAATTAAAACTCTCGTATTTAATTTCACTTAAGAACCATAAACCATCCGTCTACATTTCTGTGATCAAATGCAATTTATGACCTAGCAATACAATTTCGGTTCCTAAATTGACTAATACGGCTTTCAAGTATATTTCTATCAGGAAAGCACATCAACACCCAATTTTCCCAAATCAAGTTAAGAACAATACCCTATTAATTCACAACTTTCCAATTTCTTGCTCTTTCGAGTGAAATTGGACTTTTTAGATGTACATTAATGTCGGCCAAGCACTAATGCAGTAAGAACAAGAATTAATAGAACAACATGAAAGAAGAAGAAGAAAACCATATCATTTACAATCAAAATTCATCACCATTGTTCAAAACCTCAGCAAGGAAGAGAATTAGCCACTCATTTGTGGATTAATCATCCTAAAACAAGTGTAAATCATACATACAATTGATTGAAAGAAGAAAGGAAGAGAAGAAATCTCTTAGCTTTTTCGTCCCTCAACTGCTGCTAACCCACGTCCTAGCTCCACCAAGTCTGAACTCCAAACTGAACTAATTAAAATAAACCTAAGTGTGCTATTTATACTAGAGGGAAATTTTTCCCGGAATAACAAGCAACGTGTCACGGAGGTCAACGTGGAGCACTGCCTCCGTGACACGGTGTGGACGCGGACCTTCACTGGAAATCCAGGGTCCGGTTAATTAGCCTCAACGTGGTACGGAGGCCAACGCGGAGGCCTATCTTCGTTCCACGGAGCTGTCGCGAGGCCTCACTGGAAATTGCCATTTAATCGCCTCTCCAGGCAGTGTGCCTCCGCGATGGTAGCGTGGCACGGCTCCATTGCGGAGCCCCTATACTTTGCGCATTCCAATGTCTTTTCCACGCTCGTATCCAAGTCCAACTCCGATATAGTTCCAACATGCATTTTAGCTCCTAAAAATCATATTTTCCTGCAAAGCAAATGCTAATCATGTTGGTTAGTATAAATTCACATTTTATTACCAATTACATGAGAATATATACATATTGCACACAAACAAGGCGAAAATAATACGTTTGAGTATCCCTTGGGCATATAAATCTGCCCAAGATCACTTACCCCACACTTAAATCCTTGTTCGTCCTCGAACAACACATACACAACTCATGCAAATTACATCCCAACCTTCGTCACTATGGTGCGATAACTTACGCTACGGTCATACCGATTATTCAATTTTTGCAAATCATCACGAAAACATGCTTGGTCTTACACTACAATGACCATTAATACATCAAGACTTCCTAGACTTTAAGAATTGATTCTTGATATCGGCAAACTCATGCAAATCAGCTAATCAAGAAATCCGACACGAAAGTCAATCTTTCATCAAGCATGTGCCCTCACAACTCAAGAGAATCTTCCCCTTTTTGTTCATGCAACACACAAACATTCAAGTAGGGGCATATAAAAATTAATGTCACTCACTCTCCCAAAAGAATTCACATGCATCATGTCATGACCCATAGGCTTGCCCTTAGTGTATTACTCCACTAATATAAAGAAATGTAATGTAGGATCAAGTAGGACTTTAATGGGTTGTAACGGGCTATGGGTCTAGTATATATATTGGATTAGCCAATAATAGTCCCTAGCATCCTTAAGCGCCTTTTCAACACATTCCCATCGACTCATGGACATTGTTCCTCTCTTTTCTCTTTTTCTCCCATTCATGCTGGTTTACTTTCATACTGCCCATTTCATTAAACACACTTGACACAAAACAAAGGGTTTTCATGTACCCTCAATATCATTTAATTACAACAAGTGCCTCTTCAACATCATCTTTTCTTTCCTCACTCTGCTTTTCTTTTTCTTTTCACTCTTTAACACTTTGGGAAACATTTTCTTTTCTTTGTAAGCGCTTAAGAGTTTTGTATAGACTTTTACAGCTAATGAAAAGAAGGGATAAAGCTTGGTTTATACAATTTTGGACAAAAGAAAGAAAGAAATCGGCTAAAGGCTCAACAGGCTGACTAGGGTATACAACATATAAAAAGGTAGAATTTGACAAGAAAAAAAATGGAAACTATCGGTTAAAACAAAGAAATGCCTACATCCTTTCCAACACTACACCTCCTTCATTTCGTTTTGTATACACACCAGGCAAGTTCTAGACAATTCACAATGGCATGGAATAACAATACCTCACTTCACACTTCATGCACATGCTCGAATCAAGATGCATTCACAGACTCTCTAATTAGCCAATCACATGAATTCAAAATTAAGCCTCAATCATACTGAATCAAATTCTATAGCCTAGGTAACTCAACATATTTACCAAATTACATGCTTTCGAACGAATCACTTTCACATTTTGAACATCAGTTACAACACGCAACGAAATTTTTGCAACCATAAAGCAACTACAGTTCATTGATGCAATCCACCAAAGAAAAATTAAAAACAAATTAAAAACCTACTCCTACCGACTACATTTCCCTTAAGACGGTCGTCATCCATCCATCATAGGGAACGGTCACTAACTATTACATCGGTTCAATGGGACTATTCTCGGTAAAAGAACCGAAAACAAACTCCGAGAAACCCAAAAAAATAAAAACTGAAAATTTTTGCAACACATCGATCATTTCGATAGAAAGAAAATATTTACAAACTATTTACACTGGCAACCACAACTTTGCATAACACACATCATTAACCACACAAACAAATATATACACATACACACAAATCAGTTCACCACAGGGAAAACACAAACATACATACAAACTAAGGAAAAAGCATACAGCAGATTAGAGCCTAAGTCCCAGCACCTAGCTACTCCCCACCCCACACTTAAATCGAACACTGTCCCTAGTGTTCACAAAAATTACAAAAAAAAAATTTCGGGTGGTGGAACTCCCTGGTCAGTCAAAATATTCGACTTCTTCATCTGGTGCTGCTGCCTCGTCCCCCATGTCTGAGTCAGCTCCATCATCATCATCGGACTCCACATCGGAGTCCTCCCGACGTGTCTCCTCATCAGTAGGGACATCGTCATCCGTTGGCTCCACGAAGGCTGGTCCCACCCGGCATAAGGCTTTGGCATTCTTGCCAAATGGGTAATCCAGCTCCAGCTGCCATAATTCTTCCTCGGTGGCTGGTCTCCCACCAATCCGTAGCTGAAGCATCTACATGCCTAACATACGTGCCATGTACTGATCGTCACGAGCATGTCGCTCGCCCAAAGTCAGCACTGGCCCGTGTGTGGTGTCGGGGGCCTTAGTTTTTGTCACATCGAGGGCCCTCCGCTCCAACTGCGGGATGTAGTCCAAAGCCTCTTCCTCAATGTCGAGGCCTCAGAGGAAGGTGGTGATGAGTCCGCCAAACCCGTATCTGTGGCCCTGGTGCAGTCTGGCTCTCTTCATGGCGGATATAATGACCGCCCCAACATTAATCTCAAGCCCTTTCATAAGGGCGTACACCAAGCAGACACGGTCCCGGGTCACATCCGTCATGTGAACTCCAGGGATCAAGCACGAACACACAATCTTCAGCCATATTCTGGCCTCCCTGTTCATCTGCGAATAAGGCAGAGTCTGGTGGTAACCCCTCTCCTTATGTCTACTCCATCGGGCCGTGGATCGAGCCCCACACAACGTACGTCTGATGTCGGCGTACGGTGGGGTGATGTTTAGCTGGCGGAGAACGTGGGCGTCTGTGTCCCGCGCTCCAACGATGGCATTAAATTGCTGGGGTTCCAGAGTGAAAATCTGCCCTCTGATTTTTATTGTGTGGCTTCTGATGGCCGGGTTCCAATTTGTGTAGAACTCTCGGACCAAATGTTGGTTGCACTCCTTGGGCTCCTGGAAGATAAAGTTGAGCCCAGCTGCCTCGATTCTCTGCACAATACGTGGGAACTCTTGTGCAAGTGGTGCAATATGTTCCTCCGGGAAGTACTTGCTCTCCTTATGCTTAGCATACCATTTCTTTCCTTCCTCGGTTACCCACCTTGTTCCGTATTGGCGGCGTTGGCCGCGCGGAACAGCTGGTGCAGCTGGGACTGCGGTGCCCAATCTCATTCTTTTCCTGCCGGTGCCTGAGGTAGAAGCACCCTTGCCCTTATCCTGTCTGCTAGCCATTGTACCTATCAATATAAATTAACAAGCACAACGTTAAGCTATAAAGATGTTAACTTAGGCTAAGGTCAGGTTACCCAACGTTTACCCCACACTTAGGCCTTAGCTACTTTTACAAAACTACGGCAAGGATAACTCTATTTACACAAAAGACAACAAGTATACACTTTATGCTTAGTGCGTTTACAAAAAAAAATTTCGACAGCATAACGGTTAGCGTACTACTCAGACTTCATACAGCTAATCCCAATCCTACTATCGCTAACAGTTCAACCATCGCGCAAGCAATAAAAACAAAAACTAAAAACAATGACAAAAACATTCTATATACAAAAGAATCCAATTAATCAAACCAATTTACACAATTTTCACATTTTCCCAAAAATTCGAGACTTCGTCGTCTTTTAACATTCCTACAATATTTACAACGACTTATCTCAATTTACAAACACATCCCGGCATCTAATGTATCGAATTATCAAGTCACCCAAGTCAAATTCAACAACCCATGCCCTAGAATACAATGCTACAATCAAATTCGAATTATTTATGTAATCGATAAGTTCAAACGCTAATTACAACAATCCGAACATATATCAATCACAAATAACTCAACATCATGTTAAATTGCTACTTGGGGTGATATATCTCACCTCACATGCCCAACTTCGACTAAAATCGCCAAATATTTGAGAGAAACGAGGAAAATGTACCTTTGAGTTGAAGAACCGAAGAAACTTGACGTATTTCTTGCCTAATAGCGTGGCACGTTGGTTGGGGAGGGGGATTTGGGTGTTTTGGTCGCGGAGAGTAGAAGAAATGGGGAAAAATTGGGCAAAGTCGGGGTTAATTTAAAGAAAAACACGCGGGTCACCCGGCAACCCGGTGTGACCCGGCACTGAATAAAGGGCAACGTGTCACGGAGGGTAACGCGGAGCCCCTCCTCCGTGACACGGAGCCAACGCGTTGGCTCTCTGGAAATTTTTAAAAAATTTTGATTTTGCCTTCAACGTGTCACGGAGGGTAACGCGGAGCCACTCCTCCGTGACACGGAGCCAACGCCCCAGTGCACTGTTTCTTCATTAAAAATTATTTTCATACCTTGCCTTATTTTTCCCGCTTCCATGCATATTTTTCTCCGTTAGACCTGAAAATCACCTCACTAAACTAAATTGGTTAGATTAATAGATTTCCCTAACTAAAATGAAAAATATTAACTAAAACAAGAATCTAAACCTAATCAAGAAAAGAAAAATAAAAAATAAAAAATTATTTACACTAAGAAAAGAAAGAAAGAAAATATTTTTCACGGGTTGCCTCCCGTGCAGCGCCTGGTTTACCGTCGCGGCACGACGTACCAAGTTTCACCACTTTTTCCTCCACCTTGAGGATATGAATCTCACCCCTAATTTCTTCTCTAATTTCCTCTTATGCTCCAGGGGTGGTGGTGAAAAATTGTAAGGACCAAACAGTAGATGTTGCCTTTTGCATTTATTGGTCCTTAAGTAAGCGAAGTCATTTTGTCTCTCCGAATTAGTGAATTTCAAAATATACGGGGCTTGGTCCTCCTCTAGACATTTCTCTACAAACTTGGAAGACTTTATTTCTATGTTGTCAACCAAATTTAATGTTGAAAAATGCATAGAGTGTGGTCCAATACACCTCAACTCTGAATCTGCATTGTGCTTGACCTCCTTACTTGTATACACCTTTTCAACATCGACATCTATTTCTCCATTAAGGTCAAATGGGAGATATTCTTTCTCTTCTTCCATGAATGGATTTTCTATAGGTATGAGCCGATCACGGGGACAATCAAGAGATTCTAATTGTTGGGCTTCATCCAAAAATTCACCCTTGTATTCCTCTTGTAGTTCCTCTTGAATATCGGCTAAAACTGTCACCTGTGAATTATCACAAGCTTCAGCCTCAGCACACATCTCCGTGAGTTTGACGCTCATCCTGCTTACAGCCTCGGTATTCTCCTTTTGCTGAATTATCAATTCTGCCACCGACTCCTTCATTGCTTCTGATTGCTCCAGGAGTTGTTTCATCATGTCCTCTATTTGATCTTGGTATCCCAAGTCCTCATTTTCAACATGCCTATATTCAGCAAAAACAACAGAATGATCATAGCGGGGGCGTGGGGAAGGGGAATATGCCTTTGGACAATCACCCCAATGGCCATATTGACACCCACATATATTGCACATGTTACAGTTTTGCCACAAGTGGGGTCCTCCACAATTCATGCAAGATTCGCCGAAATATGCGTATCCACCATTTATATTCCAAGATGTCATGTCAATGAGGGTATCCGAAAGAGAGAAAAATTAAAATGAACAAAGAATTAAAACAAATACTAAGACCAAGTTGTCAACACTTAAGAAAATAAAACAAAAATACAGTAAATTTACACTTAACACAATTTCACCAATTGTCTAGTCTCCCCGGCAACGGCACCAAAAACTTATTTGGTCTGTTCGGTTGGTATTATATATTATAAACCGACACGCAAGTGCACGTGGTCAAACAAGTAATAAAGTGGCTAAGTAAGCCAAGTATCGATCCAAGGAGGCTCAGGATATGTAAAATCTGCCTAAGTATACTATATTCTTATCTTACTTCTAATTATGCTAACAACAACGTAACCAACAGTTAAATGAGTTTTTGTTTATAAAATCTATATATACTAAAACTATTAACAATTATTTACTGTGAATTTAAACTATGGATATGAGCATGCCAAGGTTAAGAACAAGTAATGAATTCGATTGTAATAATAATTCGGTTAATCTCTTCTTCATGTTGCTAGCCAAGAACAGTAGCCTAGAAATTAAAACTCTCGTATTTAATTTCACTTAAGAATCATAAACCATCCGTCTACATTTCTGTGATCAAATGCAATTTATGACCTAGCAATACAATTCCGGTTCCTAAATTGACTAATACGGCTTTCAAGTATATTTCTATCAGGAAAGCACATCAAAACCCAATTTTCCCAAATCAAGTTAAGAACAATACCCTATTAATTCACAACATTCCAATTTCTTGCTCTCTCGAGTGAAATTGGACTTTTTAGATGTACATTAATGTCGGCCAAGCACTAATGTAGTAAGAACAAGAATTAATAGAACAACATGAAAGAAGAAGAAGAAAACCATATCATTTACAATCAAAATTCATCACCATTGTTCAAAACCTCAGCAAGGAAGAGAATTAGCCACTCATTTGTGGATTAATCATCCTAAAACAAGTGTAAATCATACATACAATTGATTGAAAGAAGAAAGGAAGAGAAGAAATCTCTTAGCTTTTTCGTCCCTCAACTGCTGCTAACCCACGTCCTAGCTCCACCAAGTCTGAACTCCAAACTGAACTAATTAAAATAAACCTAAGTGTGCTATTTATACTAGAGGGAAATTTTTCCCGGAATAATAAGCAACGTGTCACGGAGGTCAACGCGGAGCACTGCCTCCGTAACACGGCGTGGACGCGGACCTTCACTAGAAATCCAGGGTCCGGTAAATTAGCCTCAACGTGGCACGGAGGCCAACGCGGAGGCCTATCTCCGTTCCACGGAGCTGTCGCGAGGCCTCACTGGAAATTGCCATTTAATTGCCTCTCCAGGCAGTGTGCCTCCGCGATGGTAGCGTGCACGGCTCCATCGCGGAGCCCCTATACTTTGCGCATTCCAATGTCTTTTCCACGCTCGTATCCAAGTCCAACTCCGATATAGTTCCAACATGCATTTTAGCTCCTAAAAATCATATTTTCCTGCAAAGCAAATGCTAATCATATTGGTTAGTATAAATTCACATTTTATTACCAATTACATGAGAATATATACATATTGCACACAAACAAGGCGAAAATAATACGTTTGAGTATCCGGGCAATTACCCCGTACCAGACATAGAAATGACTCAATTTGGGTAATTGTTGACAGACTGACAAAATCAGCCCATTTTCTGCCAGTAAGGTCTACTTTCTCTGCCGAAGATTATGTTGAGTTGTATATCAGAGAAATAGTCAGACTGCATGGTGTTCTAGTATCCATTACCTCTGACAGAGTGGCGCAATTTACAGCTAAATTTTGGCAATCATTTCAGAGAGGTCTGGGAACACAGATTAATCTGAGCATAGCATTCCACCCTCAGACAGATGGGCAGGCAGAACGCACTATTCAATTACTCGAGGATATGTTACGAGCCTGTGTGTTAGACTTTGGAGGTAGCTGGGATGAGCACCTACCACGTATTGAGTTTGCTCATAACAATAGTTACCACTCAGCTATCCAGATGGCGCCCTATGAGGCTTTGTATGGGCGAAAATGCAAATCGCCCGTTGGCTGGTTTAAAGTAGGAGAGTCAACGCTGATTGGGCCAGATATTATTCATCAGTCAGAAGAAAAGGTAAAGCTTATCAGAGAACGCCTACTGACTGCTCAGAGCCGCCAGAAATCATATGCTGATGTGCAGCGCAGAAACCTGGAATTCAATGTGAATGAATGGGTGTTTTTGAAAGTTTCTCCAATGAAAGGGGTGATGAGATTCGGCAAGAAAGGTAAGCTCAGCCCGAGATTTTTTGGGCCTTATCAGATTCGTCAAAGAATAGGCCAAGTAGCATACGAGTTGAACTTACCTCCAGAATTAGAGTCTGTTCATCTAGTTTTCCACGTATCTATGCTGAGGAAGTATATAGGAGACCCCTCCAGAGTTGTTCCAGTTCAGGATGTCCAGGTTACGGAAGAGCTGGCTTATGAAGAGGTTCCAGTAGCCATACTAGACAGGCAGATTCACAGGTTGAGAACTAAAGATATTGCTTCTGTCAAAGTATTATGGCGTAACAGGAACCGAGAGGAGATGACTTGGGAAGCAGAGGAAGATATGAAAGTCAGATATCCTCAACTATTCCAGACTTAATCAGTCAGAGGTACGTTAGTATTGTTGTTTTATGAATTGCCTTATATTATGTGAATAAATGAAATAGTTGGCTTTTGTGACGAATACTAGTGTTGTGTGGAGTACCTGTATTGGACTTTTCTGCGTTTTAGGATTTTTGAGATAGTCCATATTACAGGGGAAACTCTGCCGAAATTTTTCTAGAACAAGTCAAGTAAGTTGAAATTCTTACAGGTAGAAGTTTACATTCGAGGACGAATGTTCTTAAAGGGGGGAGGATGTTACACCCCGTAAATTCTTGACATTTATATGGCCTATTTTCATGTTGGTTAAGAGTTTTGGAATGCCATACATTCTAGAAAAAGGCTTGGGGGAAGACTGGACAAGCGCCAAGTCGGAGCATCGCAAGGCAAATGCGACTTATAAATCGCATTCGACAAATGCAACTTAAAGAGGAAGTCAGGCAAAGCCCCTCCGCGACAGGCAGCGTGTCACGGAGGCTTCCCCTCCGCGATGGCCAGCGTGCCACGAAGGGGGGGGGGTTCAGGTCCAAGTATATAAACCCCTCCACTTCAGTTTTGTCTCATTTTAATTCATAATTTCTAGAGAGTAAATAGAAAACATGGGGCATGAGGGATTTTGATGAAATTCCATTCATTTATGCTATTAAACGCGGTCCAAACTCGAATTAATCTTGGGTAGTGAAGTATTAAGCTGCTGGGAGCATTCTTGCGGAGTTAGTTTCGTGAAATTTGACCGGCGAATCGTCGTCCTACCGAGATAAGGCAAGTGGAATTACTCCAAATTAGTGTCAATATACTCTTATCCCTAAAGTGAGTATTCTCCCTTCTGTACTTCCAAGAAATAGCGAGTTTTCGGTCGTTTTCCGATAAGTCAAAGTTTGGGATATATATATATCCAAAGTAGTATTTTCTTCAAAAATATTGATGAAATTAGTTCTAATTTCTATGAATATGAATGCAGTTGGAAGAAATAGCTGAATATTGGCCGAGTTACACCAGTTAACCGAAAAGCCGACAACTGAGGTATGTAAAGCTAGTTTCTTCGGCAAGTTAGTAATTCTAGTACAGTAAAATAGAATAAATTCTAGATGAAAGTGTAGAAGTCGAGTATTAAGCTTAGTGTGAATTCAGTAAATATGTTTTATATTATTATGTCGTATTCACAATAAAAGTTAGTAAATCAATATTAAACAACGAGATATTATCCCAGACTTAGTTTAACTCAGTATTAGATTCAGTTTAATTCAGCCAGAGAATCAGAAAAGACTATCAAAGCATGAATAGTATTATCAGATTTATTATACACGTTTTATGTGATTATTGTTGTTTGTTGAGACCTAATTGTGTTATGTGGGCACCCTTAGAGCTTCCTTGCCGCACCAGGGTTAATAGTTGTGTCGACTCGCCCGCCAGAGGGTGAGGATACGTCACTCAAAGGAGTGGCATGCCGTCCACAATAGGACGAAGATGGGATGCAACATTCCCCATAACAGGCTAATCAGCATTACAGTATACCCTGTCGAGCGCTTGCGCCCAGGGCACAAATTACAGATTAGATATACAGATCTCAGATTACAGTTACAAGAGTCCTCCGGACTCAGATACAGTTATAGTCAGGGGCCCAGAGAGCCCAAGTTGCATACCCAGTGGGCCGGCGGGTTGCTCGTAGTTATTAGATGAGTGGAGTGAATTTATTTTTGGATGGTTTGACTCGGGTAGGGGTATATAGACTGCGTGTTGATTGGCACCTTCTGGCTTATGGGGGCTGGTATAGGTTCTTGTATATATGTATATATATATGTTACTCATTAAGTTGATAAATAGCAGGACGCCGCATCGACAGGTATGATTCTTATCTTCTTACCAGTACAGTTAAGATCGGTACAGATTCCGCTAATCCAGATAGTTTTAGCTATCCTATGTTATTTCAGTAACTACCCGTTTACTGTTTATCTTCAGTTATGTTCATTTTTGTTTGCATACTCGGTACCAGTGGTACTGACGCCCATTTGGGGGCGCTGCATTACTTGCCTGCAGGTACTCATAGATGAGGAGCCGATCCCTCGTAATTCCAGCCAGCCCACAGAGTCATTAGCTCCTGTCATCCGGAGCTACACAGCTAGAGGTTTATTTCTTTTCGTTTGTTGTACAGTATGGGTAGGCCGGGGCCCTGTCCCAACCATCTTATCAGTATTCTTAGAGGCTTGCAGATTGTATAGTCCCTGTGATTAGCTGTACTGGTCGTGTGAGTCCGTGTGTATGTTTTAGTTCATTTATGATGGCCGTGTGGGGCCTTGTTCAGTTGGTAGTGGTGATCTTGTTGGTTACATAGCAGTTTAGCACTTGTTTTCTTGAATCAGAAATAACTAGACAGCATTGTAGCCTTGTCGGTCCGCATATGTTCCCTATCGATGCAGTTGTTCTGGGTAGCTGTTGTTTTCTTACAGGTGGCTATAGGCCTAGTCGGCCGAAGGCTATATTTATAGCCTTCATATAGCCTGTCGTTTTCTTGAATCCAGAATTAGAGCCATCTTGGCACCAGAAGTGCTCAGGCTCAGCTAGCCCAGCAGTCCAGGTCCTAGTAGGGAACCAGGTGCCAGTCATGCCTCCCAAGGTGGGGCGTGACAATGTTGTCCCTATTTCAGTCGGGACTCTCCATAGAAAAGAATGACTCCCTTAGTTTATATTACAGTTTGGCTCAGTTCCATTAGTTCAGACTTTAGCTTAAAACAGATATAGCATAATGCAAATCTCAGTTATCAGCAGACATCCAGTTCAGTGTATGATCTCTATGCACGAGTTTGATGACCCTTCAGAATATAAGATTCAAATAAAAGTTCATGTGTATATGTGTATGTGACTCAAAAGAGGCTTGTTGCATTCTAAATCAGTTACATGTCGATGTATTCAGTTTATTTCCTTCTTGTATTCTTAGTTTGTTTACATTTCCCTGCATGCTCAGTATATTCCAAGTACTGATCGCATATTTTATGTGCTATATCATTTCATGATATAGATTCAGGTATCCAGACTCAGCCCCGCGGGTAGACACGCTAATTCTTCCATCTCAGCGGATTGTGATGAGTCCTCATCTCTCGAGGACGAGGTGTATATTTTTATTTAGTTGTATTTCAGTTTTCAGATTTTAGGAGTTAGCTGGGGACCTGTCCCAGCAACTGATCAGTTTTGTAGAGGCTTTCAGACATGTGTAATCAGATTATGTCCTTAAGTTTTAAGTTTGACTCTTAAAGTTAGCTTCCGCTCAATTATGTTTTTATCAGCTATTTATATCGTTAAGTGTTATGCTATGATTATGCCATGGGTCGACTTGGATCCTTTCGGGGTTCCTTGTCCCGTGTTACGACTAGGGTGTAAACTCGAGTCGTGACACTGGTCAATTGTCACGACCCGATTAACACCCTAGCCGTAACACGGGACAAGAAACCCTGAAAGGCTCCAATTCAACCCCTAGCATAATCTTAGAATAACACTTAACAACATAAACAGGTATAAAACATAACTAAGAGAACGCTAGCTTCAAGAGCCAAGTTAAATACTTAAGGACATAATCTAGTAAAACATAATACATAGACTAAATCCGAGTATACATGTCTGAAAGCCTCTACTAAACTGATGAGTTGCGAGGACAAGTCCCTAGCTAACTCTCAAGGTCTGAAAACTGAAATACAACTGAATAAGAACATAGACCTCATCCTCTAGAGATAAGGACTCACCACAATCCGCTGAGGCGGAGGGAGGAGCGTGTCTACCCGCGAGGCTAAGTCTGGATACTTGATTCTCTATCATGAAATGATATAGCACATAAAGGTGTGCGGTCAGTACTTGGAATGTACTGAGCATGCAGAGAAAAACGTTAACAACTAAATATGCAAGTATACGATAAGGGAAATAACAAAGTACATTAACATAACTGATTTAGCATGCAACAATCCTCTTATGAGTCACATAAGCATAAATACATGAAACTTTCTTTTGGATCTCATATTCTGAAACATCATCGAACTCATGCAAAAGGGTCAAGTATCGGACATTTAATGAGAGTCAAAGCTGAAGCTAGCATCATACACTATACTGGGTAACTGCGGGTAACTGAGTTTGCATTTCATTATATTATATCTATTCTAAACTAAAGTCTGAATCATACAGAACTGAATCATGCTGATAACATAACTAAGGAAGTCATTTTCTACTATGGAGGGTCCCAACTAAACTAAGGGAATCATTCTCTGCTGTGGAGAGTCCCGACTGAACTAAGGAGTCATTCTCTGCTATAGAGAGTCCCGACTAAACTAGGGAGCTATTCTCTGCTATAGAGAGTCCCGACTAAGCTAGAGAGTCATTCTATGCTATGGAGAATTCCAACTAAGCTAGGGAGTCATTCTCTGCTATGGAAAGTTCCGAGCTGACCAAGGGAAACATTCGCAGCTATGGAAAGTCCCTGGCTGACTAGAACATAAGGATAAATGCTATGATATTATATATCTAGTCTATTCTTACTACAGCAAATCAAAAACACGAACATTTACTGATTTCATCATACGATATTCATTTAGAAAGGATTAGGGCTACTTTCTACTAACAACAAGCCCAATATTATGAATATCATTCTCATGCTTTATCATCAGCATTCATATCGTCGTGGTACCAAGTCAACATTTCATCCACACATCTTACATTTACAGACGTCTATAGATTCATATCATACATTACACTTCCACAACATCCAAGTTCCGAGTTAATAATATACAACATATAACTTAAGTACATGTATGGTCTATAGGTCCAAATTACACTTTAGCATAGATACATTATTTCACCTACTTAGATTTACGGAAGCCCATACACTTAAATCATACCTTAGATATTTACAACGAAGTCATGGGAGAAGCATAGATTTTCATTTCCTAGGACCCATTTCATAATTCACTCCAACTCATGATGAAGATGCAATAATTAGGACATTATCATAGATTTACCTCATACCCAAACCAGCTCCATCGAAAACATAATGAAAATACATATTTACTTTTCAATTGATCAAGCCCATACACTATAATGCCATCTCAACATATTTAGCAAATAATATATTCTAATCATTAGGGAAATCCTTATGATCTTCACATATTTTATACATGGATACGAGTTATTGATATAATTAAGTGGACAATAATAAAACCTCAATAATCGTACAAGCCATCTCATCAAGAACATTCTATAACCATGCATCTTCACCATCTAACATATAATTCAAGATATTCAAATAATTTCATACTCACAATTAGCTTATAAACCTAGTGGGTTTTATAATTCAAAGAAGACATAGAAGAAATCACCCATCAATCAAAACCCTAGGTCATGCTTTTCTAGAATAATTAAAATCGGGTTTTTGATAAAATATGTTGGGGAACAAGGATGAAAGAATATCCTTTTTGAAAACCCACACACTTGGTCGGAGAAACCCCACTTGAAATTACACCTTGAAGCCTTGATGAAAACCTTTGGTGGATCCTTGATCTTGAGAGGAAAAGAAGGAAAGTTGAGAGAATGAGGTTTAGGCTTGAAAATGCCCTAAAAACGTCCCTTAGATGCCCAAACAACGTCATTTTAAATCTCGAAGTGTAAATGCCCCTGGGAAAAACCTTACAAATTTGCTGATCTTGGACCACGACCCTCACCACGAGTTGTTGGTCCTTACCACGACTCGTGGTAACCATCCGTTAAGTACACTGGGATTTACTTCATGGTTTCAGCTTCATTGCTACATCTAACGACTCAACAAAACCTCCATTAACTACACTGGTTCCTCAATTGGTAATCCACCCAACGACTGACATGACGAGTCGTTACTTGATCCAATGACTCGTCAGTCCTTCCATCATCCCCACTGGACCTACCCTTAAGTCCCTTCCCACGATCAACATCACGGATCATTGCTAGCTCCACCGGCCCGTTACAACCATCCGTTTTCACTGACCTAAAATCCTGGGCTCCAATTCACGATGACCCGTTAAAGCCACCAACGGGTCATCACCTGACTCGTTCATTCCCAGCAGTCCAAGTCTACATGCTTACCACGACTGTCCCACAACGAATCGTGCCTCCTCTCATGGTATCACCTAGCATCTTTCCTGAAGCACTTCCAACGACTGCTTCAACGACCCATTAGTTCCAATAACGACTCGTTAGATGAGTCGCTCTGAGGCACTTTTGCAGATTTTTCTGCTGAGCTCAATTCAGATTCCTAACTGAAATCTTGGGGACTTTTAGGGTGTTACATCAGTACTTGAAATGTACTGAGTATGCAAGATAAGTAAAAATGGATAGTTAAATACATAAGAGTTCATAAGAGTAGGACAGCATGATCATGAAGTAAATATCATAATGTAAACATAAGGGCTTAAGATTTTCAAACCATTCATAAACCAATCATATTCATAGTCATAAGAGAAACTTTATAAAACATAACTTGAGCCAAAGTAACATAAAAATAACCATGCATAAATCATGTGGAACAATGGGAGGACTCATCTTAATCGACACCATCATCATAGAGCTTACATGATGCCCCAACTTTTCGCTCAAGTGGGCAGAGTCGTCCCAGGCTTGCTAGGCGAGGGACGTGCATGATGTGATATCACAGAGGATCCATAAATATATATATATATATATATATATATATATATATATACCTATGGTGGCACGTAGTTCTGAGACCATGGAGTTTACCTGAACGACAGGTCTACTTGGTGCTAGACACTGCTCCCAAGAACATGCACATGAGGCTCATATTGTAATCGTGAATCATTCATGAAATTCATGGCCAAATAAATCATAACATACTTGATCATACATGAAATACATGATTAGCCATGAATAAGGGCCCGTGAGTCGTCTAAGAGTCATAAATTCATAAATCATGAATAACATGCATACTTGTGAAAATATATATACTTGATATTCATAAATCTGTGAAGAGTACTTGAAGAGAAATCATAACATAAGTCATAAATCACAATTTAGACTTAGTTAGATCAAGGTCATAATAGAATCATAACTTGACTTTTTAGGAGCTTACATAATTGGGCATAATTTAATTAAAATATGAAACTATGAATTAATAATTAAAATAGGTATAAAATCTGCCCATAGATCTTAAACATGATTTGGTACATGAAGATAATTGACCCATTGATAGATCATAGATAATTTCACAAAATTAGGAATAAACCCCATAAGATCATGAACTTGAATCTAGATTTAAATTCATGGAATTGAGAAGAATTTTGAGCATGAGAGTGAAAGGAACTCTCATTCATAGCCTTACATACCTAGGTAAATCTGATTTACACTCCTCTTTGAAAGCCCAAAGGGAATTGGAGAAAATTGGAGAATTTCTCAAGCTTGATCTCCAAGGAAAAACTCTAAACTTGCATGCATGGAATGGTAAGGCTTGGGATAGGTTTAGCACTCTTAAAACCCTTCTAACTGAGCTTAAAATGACATAGTTTAGGACCATAGAGCTTAGAAATTATTAAAATACCCTTAATGAAAAGTTTGAAAATTTAACACTTCTAGTGACCACGACCAATACCACGAGTCGTCCTTTGATACCATAACTCGTGGTATCCATCCGTTACTTCCTTCTAGCATTTCTTCAGTTCTTAGGTCCTGTGTACGATGACTCGACAGAATGGGTCGTTACTCGACACAACGACCTGTTGTGTCCTCTCGTTGTCACCACTGACTCCACACATACAATTTTTGAGACTTCCACCATGAGTCAACCAATGACTCATACCTCCAAACCATGGGTCATTGGACCCATCCGTTACCTCTGGGAAATTTTCACTGCACTTACCACGACTCATGGCTCGTCACAGTGATTCGTACCATGACTTGTACCATCTAACCCTAGTATTACAGGGACAAAAACCGACCTTAACCCATGACCCGTTACGTCACCCAATGGATCATCATTGGACCCATTACCATTGAGTCTCCTACTGCAAAATCTGACCACATGTGATTCCCATGGGTCGTTACATCTTCCAATGACTTGTACCACGAGTCGTTCTAAGTAAAATTTTAGATTTTCTGCTGCATCTCATTTCAAATTTCTAAGTCTAATCTTAGGCACTTCCAGGGTATTACAACATCTCCTCTTTGGAAACATTCATCCTCGAATGTGAATGAACATACTGAAAGCTAGGGAATAGAACTGACATCTCAATTACTAAACATCTAAAGCTGAAAACTGACTGAGTGACTGACTCTGGATTGAAACACATGACTGGAATAAATTCATGAATCACACATACATACATTGACATGAAAGAAACTAGGACACATGAACTAAACATAAGACTGATCAAAGTACTAAGGAGAAAACTGGTACCTTAAGCTGGAACTGACCGGAAGGGAATAGATGCAGGTACTTAGCAATCATATCTGCTTCAGCTACACAAGTAGCTCCCTCAACATGCTGATTCCTCCACAAAACCTTTACTGAAGCTACTTCCTTGTTTCTCCACTTCTGAACCTGACGATCAAGTATATCAATCGGAACTTCTTCATAGCTAAGGCTATCCTTCACTCCTACGCTCTCCACTGGGACAACCAAAGCCGGATCACCCATAAACTTCTTCAAAAGGGATGCATGGAAAACTAAATGCACTGAAGCCAATTCTGAGGGAAATTCCAACTCGTAAGCCATCTTGCCAACATGTCTCACAATCCAGGTACGGGTCAACATAATGGGGACTAAGTTTCCCCTTCTTTCCAAACCTCATCACTCCCTTCATGGGAGACACCATCAGAAACACCCAATCATCAACTTCGAACTCAAGCTCTGTCCTCCTTACATCCACATAGGACTTTTGGAAACTCTGAGTTGTTCTCAACCTTTCCCTCATAAGCTGAACATTCTCCATAGCCTCATGGACTGAATCTGATCCTATCAACGTAGCTTCACCGACTTCAAACTAACCAATAGGTGATCTATATCTCCGCCCATAAAGAGCCTCAAATGGAGCCATTTGAATGTTGGAATGGTAACTTTTGATATATGCAAACTTAATAAGAGGTAAATGATCATCCCAACTACCCTTAAAATCAATCACACATGCTCTCAATATATCCTTCAAGAGACTGAATGGTTTGTTCAGCCTGACCGTCTGTTTGCGGGTGAAATGTTGTGCTAAGCTTGACCTGAGTACCAAGTCCCTTATGAAACGATCTCCAAAACTAGGAGGTAAACTGAGTACCTCTATCTGATATAATGGAAAAGGGCACTCCATGCAACCGGACTAACTCCCAAATGTACAACTTAGCATAATCCTCCGCCGAATTGATAGTTTTGACCGATAGAAAATGAGTTGCTTTAGTCAACCTGTCTACAACCACCCAAATAGAGTCATATTGTCAACGAGTACGAGGCAACCCTATGATGAAGTCCATATTGTTTTCCTCCCACTTCCAAGTAGGAATACTAATGTCTTGAAGCACACCTCCATGTCTTTGATGCTTGACTTTCACCTATTGACAATTCAGATACCTTGCCACAAACTCTACTATGTCCCTCTTCATGCCACTCCACCAATAAACTTTCCATACGTCACGGTACATCTTGGTGGCACCTGGATGTATGGAATATCTGGAACCATGAGCCTCATGCAACATCCGCTCCCTCAAGTCATCCACACCCGGAACACACAGACGATCCTGTTATTATAGTACACCATCTCCCCCTTGGGAGAAAACCTCTACCTTATGATTCAAACAGCTTCCTTCAATTTTACCAAAATAGGGTCCTCGTCTTCTCTGGCTTTGACTTTGGTCACCAAGGAAGATTCTGATCCATTTTGAACAATGATACCACCATTTGTCGACTCAACAAGACGAATTCCTAGCCGTGCAAGCCGATGCACATCCTTCACTAACTTTTTCATCTCCTCATCTACATGGGACACACTCTTCATAAAAAGCCTGCTAAGAGCTTCTGCCACTACATTAGCCTTGCTTGGATGATAAAGGACACTCATATCATAATCTTTAAGAAGCTCCAACCACCTCCTTTGATGTAGATTTAGACCCTTCTGGGTAAACATGTATTTTAGGCTTTTGTGGTATGTAAACACATCCACATGGACCTCATATAGATAGTATCTCCAAATCTTCAAGGCAAATGCTACCGCTTCTAACTTGAGGTCGTGAGTCGGATAGTTCTTCTCATTGACTTTCAACTGCCTGGAAGCATAGGCTATAACCTTACTGTGCTTCATTAATACACAACCAAGGCTAATCCTTGAGGCATCACAATATACCACAAACCCATCGGTACCCTCACGTAGAGTCCACACTGGTGCTTAGGTGAGTCGAGTCTTCAACTCTTAGAAGATCTTCTCACAGGCCTCCGACTATTGGAACTTCACTTTTTTCAGGGTCAACTTAGTCAATGATGCTGCAGTGGATGAAAATCCTTCCACAAACCTCCTGTAGTAACTAGCTAAGACTAGGAAACTCTTTATATCCGAGGGACTCACTGGTCTAGGACAATTCTTCATAGCTTCTATCTTCTGAGAGTCCACTTGTACACCCTCACATGACACCACATGACCTAAAAATTCTACCGAGTTTAACCAAAACTCACACTTTCTGAACTTAGCATACAGTTGGCGATCTATAAGAGTATGTAGTACCACCCTCAAATGAGCAGCATGCTCTTCTTCGCTCTAAGAGTATATGAGAATGTCATCTATGAACACAATCACGAACATGTCCAAATAAGGCTTGAATACCTTATTCATCAAATCCATAAAAGCTACAGGAGCATTCGTTAGTCCAAAAGACATAAATACAAACTCATAGTGACCATAACAATTCCTAAAGGTTGTCTTTGGAATGCCACTCTCTCTAATCTTGAGCTTATGATACCCGAATCTGAGGTCTATCTTTGAGAAACACTTGTCACCCTGAAGTTGGTCAAACAAGTCAACAATTCTAGGGAGGGGATACCTATTCTTGACTGTGACCTTATTCAATTGCCGATAATCAATGCACATCCGAAGGGAACCATCCTTCTTCTGGGCAAAGAGAACTAGTTCACCCCATTGGGATTTGCTTGGTCTAATGAAACCCTTGTCTAAGAGATCCTTCAGCTGCTCTTTCAACTCCTTTAACTCATCTGGGGTCATTCTATAAGGAGGAACAGATATAGGCTGCGTATCGGGAAGAAGGTCAATACCAAAATTGATCTCCTTCTCGGGAGGAATTTTCGGTAGATCATCTGGAAACACTTCTATATATTCATACACTATATGAACTAACAAGATGGTCGGGGTTTCAGATGTAGCATCCTTAAACCTAATTAGATGGTACACATAACCTTTAGAGATCATCTTTCTGGCCTTAACGTAGGAAATAAATCGACCTACAGGCACAGCTAAACAACCCTTCCACTCTATGACTGGCTCACCCAGAAACTGAAACTCTACCGCACGGGTTCTACAATTTACTAAGGCATACATGCATGTATCCAATCCATCCAAAGATAACATCAAAATCTATCATGGCTAGCTCTACTATATCTACTGAGGTAACTTTCTAAAGGACTTTGACAGGGCAATTTCTATGTACCCATTGAGTTATAACTGAATCACTGACTGGAGTAGAGACTAAGAAAGGTTCTGATAGGATTTCGAGACTGACTCCAAAACTACTAGCAACATAGGGTGTCAAAAAAGATAAAGTATCCCCTGGGTATACCAATGTATATACATCAAAGTAGAATACTCGTAACATACCAGTGACCACAGCTAGTGAAGTACCCTACTCCTGATGAGATGCGAGGACATAAAACCTATTCGGGTGCTGACCACCACCTGCACTAGTGGACGCACCCTGCTGAGCCAGGCGTGCTAGTGCTATCTGAACTGGTAGCTTGAGCACGGCATTTACCATCATCCTGCCTAGCCAAAGGACATTCCTAGTTCCTATGCCTGGGTCTACCACACCCAAAACAAATATCTGACCCAATAAAGCACTCTCCTATGTGATTTTTGTCGCACTTCCTGTAGACCGAAAAGGTATTCTCTTCTTGCATGCTCCTCTATTCCCTCGAGCCTGATACTATGCTCCTCTGGTCATATTGTGGTCTAGATGGAGCACTAGCTAATGATGATACTGGAGCTAATAACCTCTGATAGGACTGCTGACGATTTATGCCTCCCGATCTCTGCTGAGAGAACCCATAACTGTCTATCTTGGCCCTCTTGGCCTCTCTCTCTCTCTCTCTCTCTCTCTCTCAGATGCACCACCCCCATCTACTGGGCGTACAAAACCAATCGAGGAAATTTGATGTCCTGATGAAGCATAGCGGTCCTACAATCCTTTACCAGGTAGTCTGCTACTCCGTGCACAAACCTGCTCACCCGAGTTCTTTGATGAGCCACCAGCCCTGGTGCATATTTGGACAAATGAGTGAACTCCAAAGCATACTCCTGGACTGTCATATTATTCTGCCTCAGGTTCACGAACTCAGCTGCCTTGATTTCCCTCATCTCATAGGGAAAGAACCGATCGAAAAACATGGTAAGAAACTCATTCCAACCAATGGGACCCACTCCAACAGCTCTGTTATCCTTTCACTATCTAAACCAAATATGTGCAACACCTTTCAACTTATACGAGTCTAGGTTTGCACATTCTTCACCGATCACCCCTATAATCTAGGTGATCTTTTGAATCTCATCAATAAACTCATACAGATCCTCACCCACCTTCGATCCGAGAAACTCTGGAGGGTTCATCCTAAGAAAATCCCTGACTCTTACTACTACCGTATTCCAATTCTAGGGCACATGGGCTACTGCCTGCTGGTTGACTTGGGCGGTCAATTCTTGTGCCAACATTTGAATGGCTACCCTAAACTCAGCATGGGCACATGCTCGGGCACATGATCCTCAGGGGCTAGTGGGGCCTGCTGGTGCCCATCTCTATTGCCATTCTCGTGGCCATTCCCATTACTGTTTCTTCTTCCGTTAACTCAGAGAGGAGGCATGGTTCTGCAAATGCGTATAGCATGAGTTATAAGGATAGAGAGACATTTCCTCGCACGACATAGATGAAAGAAGGGAAGTTTTCCTAAAATGTTTCATAGCCTCTTCGTCATAAGTGTCGCGCATTTCAAACCCATGAAAAAGACTCTACTTAACGCGACTTTCAGACACCCTAGGATACTTCAAAACCTAATGCTCTGGTACCAAGTTTTTCATGACCCGAACATAGGCTCAGATAGAGACACGGGACAAGAAACCCTAAGAGGCTCCAAGTCGACCCATGGAATGAACATAAAAGTTAAGAGCATACAATAAGTGGAGACAGAAATAAATAAACATGCTTAAGTGGAAGTCTGCATACATATCTATCTAAAACAGAATCAACACTAACGAGCTAAGCTTTCTACATATTATTTGAAAAGCCTCTAACATAACTGATGGGCTAATGGGACAGCATCCCAAAGTAGCTCGACAAAAGTCTAAAACTGAGATAAATAACAAAGGATAATTGAATGTCTTCGAAGGATGAGGACTCATCAACACTGACTAGGATAGGCCTGAGGGGAAAGCAGGACTAATGATGTAGCTGAGATTGATCCCTAAGACTTGTATCACGAAATGATACTGCATAGAGTATGCGGTCAATACTTGAAATGTACTGAGTATGCAAGGTAAGTAAAAAAAGACAGTTAATACATAAGATTTCATAAGAGTAAGACAACATGATCATGAAGTAAATATCAAAATGTAAACATAAGAGCTCAAGGTTTCCAAACTATTCATAAACTAACCATAATCATAGTCATAACAGAAACTTTATAAAACATAACTTGAGCCAAAGTAACATAAACATAACTATGCATAAATCGTGAGGAAAAATGGGAAGCCTCATCATAACTGACACCATCATAATAGAGCTTACATGATGCCCAACTTTTTGCTCAAATGGGTAGTGCCATCCCAGGCTTGATAGCCAAAGACGTGCATGATGTGATATCATAGGGGATCCATAAATATATATGTATATACCTACAGTGGCATGTAGTTTGAGACCACGGGGTTTACCTAAATGTCGGGTTTACTAAGTGCTAGACACTGCTTCCAAAAATATGCACATAAGGCTCATAACATAACCTAAATCATTCATGAAGTTCATGGCCAAATAAATCATAATATACTTGATCATACTTGAAATACATAATTAGCCATGAATAAGGGTCCATGAGTAATCCAATAGTCATAAATACATAAATCATGAATAACATGCATACTTATGAAAATACATATACTTGATATTCATAAATCCATGAAGAGTACTTGAAGAGAAATCATAACATACGTTAAATCACAATTTAGACTTAGTAAGATCAAGGTCATAATAGAATCATAACTTGACTTTTCATGGAGTTAGCATAATTGGGCATAATTTAATAAAATATGAAGCTATGAATTAATAATCAAAATAGGTATAAAATCTGTCCATAGATCTTAAAACATGATTTAATACATGAAGGAAATTAACCCATAGATAGATCATAGAGAATTTCACAAAATTAGGAATAAACCCCATAAGATCATGTACTTGAATCTAGAATTTAAATTCATGAAATTGAGAAGTATGAAAATTTAACACTGCTAGTGACCACGACCAATACCATGAGTCGTCCTTCAATACCATGACTCGTGATATCCATCTGTTACTTCCTTCCATCATTTCTTCAGTTCTCAGGTCCTACGTAGGACAACTCAACAAAATGGACTATTACTTGACATAATAACCCATTATATCCTCTCGTCATCACCACTGACTCCACACATACAATATCTGAGGCTTCTATCACGAGTCAACCAACGACTTGTACCTCCAAACCATGGGTCATTGGACCCATCCGTTTCTCTGTGAGATTTTCTCTGCACCTCCTCACAAGCACTTACCACGGCTCGTGGCTCCTCACAATGAGTTGTACAATGACTCGTACCATCCAACCTTGGTATTACAGAGAAAAGCAATGACCTTAACCCAAGACCCGTTACATCACCCAATGGGTCTTCCCTGGACTTGTTACCGCTGAGTCTTCTACTGCAAAATCTGACCATGGGTGGTTCCCACAGGTCATTACATCTTCCAATGACTCGTACCATGTGTCGTTCTTAGTAAAATCTCATATTTTATGCTGCATCTCATTTCAAATTCCCAAGTATAGTCTTAGGCACTTCCGAGGTATTATAGGAATTTGATTTAATTTTATTCCCATAAGGCTATGAGAGTTTCAAGCAAGGTCGAGCTTATGTATTTTGTTAACCTATAAGGCCATGAGAACTTCTGACAGCGTTGAATTTTTTCATTTCATTATGTCATATTGCACTTATATCATATGCACACTCTAGTTAGCTGTGGATTAGACATCTAGAGTGATGGGTGGCCGAGATTATTGTTGCTGGAACTGGGGCTGGTAAGGTGGTATCTAATTGACATTGTTGTCCTATAGATTATGGCTAGTATACTGGTATTGCTTTAGTTTCTATTTCTATTATATATTCTCTATTTGTTTTGTTGGCTTACATGCTCAGTACATTCTCCGTACTGATATCCTAAGTCTGGGATGTCGCATACATGCCTGAAAGTGTTGATCGGCGGGTAGCTCAAGGTCCTTATTAGCTGAGTGGAGTTCTAGCTTGGTGGTTCATAATTCTCAGACCATACCTCCTACTGAAGTATGAAGTGGATGTTGTCAATAAAGAATCCAACAAAGGTTGAGGTCGATCCCACAGGGAATAAGAAAGAGCTAGATTATAGTCGGTAAATAAACTTGTTAGGTAGTTACTCCAAAATTGGGGGATTCTAAAGAAAAGAAATAATAAAAACAATTATCAAAAAGTTCGGTTTTGAATAAATATTAAAGGATAGCCAGGGTTTGTGTTCCCCATGGATTCATAACTGCTTTAGATATACACTCATGATCATCACCAATACTTACTTACAGAATTGATAATAAAGGTTCATTCAAACGACCAACCAGTCCCTATTGAATGACTATACTCAATCACTCAACCAAGTCTCATGAGCGGTTTCAAACTATCCGTCATCACTAAGTTCCAGATTTAACTATCCTGTCACCACAGCTCAAGTTAATACAATGATCATCAAGATCAAGACTCCGTTGTAATTCTCTTTTCCTAATATCTACATCTTAGACCTAAGAAAGTAAAGAATTCGGGCAAGTCCTAATGTTGTACACCATTTAAGAGACGTTTAAGCATGAAGAGAATACAATACAAGCTTTCAGTATTAGTTTAGAATCACTTTGTGCAACCCTAGCTTGTTAATCCACCATGGTTCCCATAACCCTAGCTATGGAGGTTTTAGTCTCTCAGAGTTGCAAGGTTGTGTTTTGCATTCATGATTACAAAAATAAATCAATACTTACAATTATAGATGAGAGAAAAAAACTTCTTTTAATAAATCAGCAAAATCTTCAAGAACAAGTAGCGAGAATAAGAAGAATACAAGAAAAGGTTGTACACAAGTCAAATCAACTCAATTCTCTTCTTTCTCAATGTTTTCTAACTATTCTCTAACCTCCACTAACATATTTTTGAAAATAAAACATAAAACATATTTATACAAACATTAAAATCTTTATCCTAGGCTAACAAGGTGAATTTCCATATCTGGTGCCACCAGTGCTGTGACCGATCCTACGACCCGTACCATAAACCTATGAGTCGTACCTTCCTCTCGTACATTATTGAATGGATGAATTTTGGCTAAGTGTTGGACCCTGGTATGACTCGTACCTACATCCTACGAGTCGTACTGCGCTCTCGTGGCTTGACTCTGAGACTTTGAAATTTTTCTGAAGTCCATCACGAGAACAATGGTACGACTCGTACCTTTGTTCCACGACTCCTACTGTCTATCTGTAGCAGGAGTCAGCCTCTTGTGCAAATATTCTAAATCTTTTCACAAATTCTTCACCACGATGATCTTGGGCAGATTTATATGCCCAAGTGATACTCAAACGTATCAATTTTACCTTGTTTGTTTTGCAATGTGTATATAATATCATGTAATTGGTAATAAAATGTGAATTTATACTAACCAACATGATTAGCATTTGTTTTGCAGGTAAATGTGATTTTTAGGAGCTAAAATGCATGTTGGAACTATGTCGGAGTTGGACTTGGATGCGAGCGTGGAAAAGACCTTGGAATGCACATTTTATAGGGGCTCCGCGATGGAGCCGTGCCACGCTACCATCGCGGTAGCACACTGCCTGAACAGGAATTAAAATGGCAATTTCCAGTGTGCCTTCGCGTTAGCTCCGTGGCACGGAGAGAGGCCTCCGCGTTGGCCTCCGTGCCACGTTGAGGCTAATTTACCGGACCCTGAAATTCCAGTGAAGGTCCGTGTCCACGCCGTGTCACGGAGGCAGTGCTCCGCGTTGGCCTCCGTGACACGTTGCTTGTTATTCCGGGAAAAATTTCCCACTAGTATAAATAGCACACTTAGGTTCATTTTAAGGAGTTTTTAGTTTTTAGACTGAGTTCAGAAGTGGAGAGCAAGGACGTGGGTTAGGAGCAGTTGAGGAACGAAAAAGCTAAGGGATTTCTTCTCTTCTTTTCTTCTTTCTATCAATTGTACGTATGATTTACACTCATTTTAGGATGATCAATCCACAAATGAGTGGCTAATTCTCTTCCTTGCTGAGGTTTTGAACATGTGTAATGAATTTTGATTATAATTGATATGGTTTTCTTCTTCTTCTTTCATGTTGTTCTATTAATTCTTGTTCTTACTGCATTAGTGATTGGCCAACATTAATGTACATCTAAAAAGTCCAATTTCTCTCGAGAGAGCAAGAAATTGGAAAGTTGTGAATTAATAGGGTATTGTTCTTAACTTGATTTGGGAAAATTGGGTTTTGATGTGCTTTCCTGATAGAAATATACTTGAAAGCCGTATTAGTCAATTTAGGAACCGGAATTGTAGTGCTAGGTCATAAATTGCATTTGATCGCAGAAATGTAGACGGATGGTTTATGATTCTAAAGTGAAATTAAATACGAAAGTTTTAATTTCTAGGCGAATGTTCTTGGCTACCAATATGAAGAAGAGATTAACCAAATTATCATGATTATCAAGTTCATTACTTGCTTTTAACCTTGGCATGTTCATATCCATTGTCTGAATTCACAGTAAATAGTTGTTATTAATTTTAGTATATATAGTTTAGAAACAAAAACTCAAGTAACTATTGGTTACATTGTTGTTAGCATAATTAGAAGTGAAATAGGAATATAGTAAACTAGGCAACTTTACATATCTTGAGCCTCCTTGGATCGATACTTGGCTACTTAGCCACTTTATTACTTGTTTGACCACGTGCACTTGCGTGTCGGTTTATAATATATAATACCAATCGAAATAGCACTGAACAAGTTTTTGGCGCCGTTGCCGGGGAGGCTAGGCAAATTTGTGAAATTGTGATAAGTGTAAATTTACTGTATTTTTGTTTTATTTTCTTAAGTGTTGACAACTTGGTTTTAGTATTTGTTTTAATTCTTTGTTCATTTTAATTTTTCTCTCTTTTGGATACCCTCATTGACATGACATCTTGGAATATAAATGGTGGATACGCATATTTCAGCGAATCTTGCATGAATTGCGAAGGACCCCACTTGTGGCAAAACTGTAACACGTGCAATATATGTGGGTCTCAATATGGCCATTGGGGTGATTGTCCAAAGGCATATTCCCCTCCCCCAAGCCCCCGCTATGATCATTCTGTTGTTTTTGCTGAATATAGGCATGTTGAAAATGAGGACTTGGGACGCCAAGTTCAAATAGAGGACATGATGAAGCAACTCCTGGAGCAATCAGAAGCAATGAAGGAGTCTGTGGCAAAATTGATAATTCAGCAAAAGGAGAATGCAGAGGCTGTAAGCAGGATGAGCGTCAAACTCACGGAGATGTGTGCTGAGGCTGAAGCTTGTGATTATTTGCAGGTGACAGTTTTAGCCGATATTCAAGAGGAACTACAAGAGGAATACAAGGGTGAATTCTTGGATGAAGCCCAGCAATTAGAATCTCTTGAGTGTCCCCGTGATCGGCTCATACCTATAGGAAATCCATTCATGGAAGAAGAGAAAGAATATCCCCCATTTGACATCAACGAAGAGATAGATGTCGATGCTGAGAAGGTGTATCCAAGTAAGGAAGTCAAGCATAATGCAGTTTCAGAGTTGAGGTGTACTGGACCACACTCGAAGCATTTTTCGACATTAAGTTTGGTAGACAACATGGAAATAGAGTCTTCCAAGTTTGTAGAGAAATGTCTAGAGGAGGACCAAGCCCCGTATATTCTGAAATTTGTTAACTCGAAGCAACGAAATGACTTCACTTACTCAAGGGCCAATAAGTTCAAAAGAAAACATCTACTGCTTGGTCCTTACAATTATTCACCACCACCCCAGGAGCATAAGAGGAAATTAGAAAAGAAATTAGGGGTGAGATTCATATCCTCAAGGTGGAGGAAAAAGTGGTGAAACTTGGTACGTCGAGCCGAGACGGTAAACCAGGCGCTGCACGGGAGGCAACCCGTGAAAAATATTTTTTTTCTTTCTTTCTTTTTTTTTCTTAGTGTAACTAATTTTTATTTTTATTTTTCTTTTCTTGATTAGGTTTACATTCTTGTTTTAGTTAGTATTCTTTTTTCATTTTAGTTAGGGAAATCTATTAATCTAACCAATTTCGTTTAGTGAAGTGATTTTCAGGTCAAACGGAGAAAAATATGCATGGAAGCGGGAAAAATAAGGCAAGGTATGAAAAAATAATTTTATTGAAGAAACAGTGCACTGGGGCGTTGGCTCCGTGTCATGGAGGGAGGGCTCCGCGTTACCCTCCGTGACACGTTGAAGGCAAAATCCGAATTTTTAAAATTTCCAGAGAGCCATCGCGTTGGCTCCGTGTCACGGAGGAGGGGCTCCGCGTTACCCTCCGTGACACGTTGCCTTATATTTGGTGCCGGGTCACACCGGGTTGCCGGGTGACCCGCGTGTTTTTCTTTAAATTAACCCCGATTTTGCCCAATTTTTCCCCATTTCTTCTACTCTCCGCGACCAAAACACCCAAATCCCCCTCCCCAACGAACGTGCCATGCTATTAGGCAAGGAATACGTCAAGTTTCTTCGGTTCTTCAATTCAAAGGTATGTTTTCCTCGTTTCTCTCAAATTTTTGGCGATTTTAGTTGACTTTGGGCATGCGAGGTGAGATATATCACCCTAAGTAGCAATTTAACATGATGTTGATGTATTTGTGATGGATATATGTTCGGATTGTTCTAATTAGCGTTTGAACTTATCGATTACGTAAATAATTCGAATTTGATTGTAGAATTGTATTTTAGGGCATGGGTTGTTGAATTTGACTTGGGTGACTTGATAATTCGGTAAATTAGATGCCGGGGTGTGTTTGTAAATAGAGATAAGTCGTTGTAAATATTGTATGAAGGTTAAGACGACGAATTCTCGAATTGTTGGGGAAAATGCGAAAATTGTGCAAATTGGTTTGATTATTTGGATTCGTTTGTATATAGAATGTTTTGTCTTTGTTTTTTTATTTGTTGTTTTTGTTGCTAAGTGCAATGGTTGAATTGTTAGCGATAGTAGGATTGGGATTAGCTGTATGAAGTCTGAGTAGTATGCTAAGCGTTATGCTGTCGAAATTTTTGTGAACGCACTAAGCATAAATTGTATAGTTGTTGTCTTTGGTGTAAGTAGAGTTATCCTTGCCGTAGTTGTGTAAAAGTAGCTAAGGCCTAAGTGTGGGGTAAACGTTGTTAACCCAACCTTAGCCAAAGTTAACCTTTTTTATAGCTTAACTTTGTGCTTGTTAATTTATATTGACAGGTACAATGTCTAGCAGACAGGATAAGGGCAAGGGTGCTTCTACCTCAGGCACCGGCAGAAAAAGAATGAGATTGGGCACCGCAGTCCCAGCTGCACCAGCTGTTCCGCGCGGCCAACGCCGCTAATATGGAACAAGGTGGGTAATCGAGGAAGGAAAGAAATGGTATGCTAAGCATAAGGAGAGCAAGTACTTCCCGGAGGAACATATTGCACTGGAACCACTAGCACAGGAGTTCCCCCATATTGTGCAAAGGATTGAAGCAGTTGGGCTCAGCTTTATCTTTCAGGAGCCCAAGGAGTGCAAACTTCATTTGGTCCGAGAGTTCTACGCAAATTGGAACCCGGCCATCAGAAGCCACACAATAAAAATCAGAGGGCAGATTGTCACTCTGGAACCCCAGCAATTTAATGCCATTGTTGGAGCGCGGGACACAGACCCCCACGTTCTCCGCCAGCTAAACATCACCCCACCGTACGCCGACATCAGACGTACGTTGTGTGGGGCTCGATCCACAGCCCGATGGAGTAGACATAAGGAGAGGGGTTACCACCAGACTCTGCCTTATTCGCAGATGAACAGGGAGGCCAGAATATGGCTGAAGATTGTGTGTTCGTGCTTGATCCCGGGAGTCCATATGACGGACGTGACCCGGGACCGTGTCTGCTTGGTGTATGCCCTTATGAAAGGGCTTGAGATTAATGTGGGGGCGGTAATAATATCCGCCATGAAGAGAGCCAGACTGCACCAGGGCCACAGATACGGATTTGGAGGACTCATCACCACCTTCCTCTGAGGCCTCGACATTGAGGAAGAAGCCTTGGACTATATTCCGCAGTTGGAGCGGAGGGCCCTCGACGTGACAAAGACTAAGGCCCCCGACACTACACACGAACCTGTACTGACTTTGGGCGAGCGACATGCTCGGGACGATCAGTACATGACCCGTATGTTTGGCATGCAGATGCTTCAGCTACGGATTGGTGGGAGACCAGCCACCGAGGAAGAATTATGGCAACTGGAGCTAGACTACCCCTTTGGCGAGAACGCCAGAGCCTTATGTCGGGTGGGGCCAGCCTTCGTGGAGCCGACAGATGACGATGTCCCTACTGATGAGGAGACACGTCGTGAGGACTCCGATGTGGAGTCCAATGACGACGATGGAGCTGATTCAGACATGGGCGACGAGGCCGCAGCACCGGATGAAGAAGTCGAATATTTTGACTGAGCAGGGAGTTCCACCACCCAAAATTTTGTGCTTTGTATTTTTGTGAACACTGGGGACAGTGTTCGATTTAAGTGTGGGGTGGGGAGTAGCTAGGTGCTGGGACAAGGCTCTAATTTGCTGTATGTTTTTTTTTCCTTGGTTTGTATGGATGTTTGTGCTTTCCCTGTGGTGAACTGATTTGTGATGTATCTGTATATATTTGTTTTGTGGCTGATGATGTGTGTTTTTGAAAGTTATGGTTGGTAGTGTAAATATTTTATAAATTTTGTAAATATTTTTTTCTATCGACATGATCGATATTTTTCAAAATTTTTGCGAAGATATTTTGAAATTATCAAAATCTTTTGTAAATATGTTTCTATCGAAATGATCGATGTGTTGCAAAAAAATTTCGATTTTTATTTTTTTGGGTTTCTCGGAGTTTGTTTTCGGTTCTTTTACCGAGAATAGTCCCATTGAACCGATGTCATAGTTAGTGACCGTTCCCTATGATGGATGGATGACGACCGTCTTAAGGGAAATGTAGTCGGTAGGAGTAGGATTTTTATTTGTTTTTAGTTTTTGTTTGGTGGATTGCATCAATGAACTGTAGTTGCTTATGGTTGCTAAAATTTCATTGCGTGTTGTAACTGATGTTCAAAATTTGAAAATGATTCGTTTGAAAGCATGCAATTCGGTAAATATGTTGAGTTACCTAGGCTATAGAATTTGGTTCAGTATGATTGAGGCTTAATCTTGAATTCATGTGATTGGCTAATTAGAGAGTCTGTGAATGCATCTTGATTCGAGCATGTGCATGAAGTGTGAAGTGAGGTATTGTTATTCCATGTCATTGTGAATTGTCTAGAACTTGCATGGTGTGTATACAAAACGAAATGAAGGAGGTGTAGTGTTGGAAAGGATGTAGGCATTTCTTTGTTTTAACCGATAGTTTCCATTTTTTTTTTCTTGTCAAATTCTACCTTTTTATATGTTGCATACCCTAGTCAGCCCGTTGAGCCTTTAGCCGATTTCTTTCTTTCTTTTGTCCAAAAGTGTATAAACTAAGCTTTATTCCTTCTTTTCATTAGCCTTAAAGTCTATAAGAAGCTCTTAAGCGCTTACAAAGAAAAGAAAATGTTTCCCAAAGAGTGAAAAGAGTGAAAAGAAAAAGAAAAGCAAAGTGAGGAAAGAAAAGATGAGGTTGAAGAGGCACTTGTTGTAATTAATTGATAGTGAGGGTACATGAAAACCCTTTGTTTTATGTCAAGTGTGTTTGATGAAATGGGCTGTATGAAAGGAAACCAGCATGAATGAGGGAAAAAGAGAAAAGAGAGGAACAATGTCCATGAGTCGATGGGAATGAGTTGAAAAGGCGCTTAAGGATGCTAGCGACTATTATTGGCTAATCCAATATATATATACTAGATCCATAGCCCCGTTACAAGCCATTAAAGTCCTACGTGATCCTATATTGCATTTCTTTATATTAGTGGAGTAATATACTAAGGGCAAGCTTATGGGTCATGACATGAGGCATGTGAATTCTTTTCGGAGAGTGAGTGAAATTAATTTTTATATGCCCCTACTTGAATGTTTGGGTGTTGCATGAACATAAAGGGGAAGATTCTCTCGAGTTGTGAGGGCACATGCTTGATGAAAGATTGATTTTCGTGTCGGATTTCTTGATTAGCTGATTTGCATGAATTTGCCGATATCAAGAATCAATTCTTAAAGGTCTAGGAAGTCTTGATGTATTAAAGGACACTGTATTGTAAGACCAAGCATGTTTTCGTGATGATTTGCAAAAATTGAATAATCGGTATGACCGTAGCGTAAATTGTTGCACCATAGTGACGAAGGTTGGGATGTAATTTGCATGATTTGTGTATATGTTGTTCGAGGACGAACAAGGATTTAAGTGTGGGGTAAGTGATCTTGGGCAGATTTATATGCCCAAGTGATACTCAAACGTATCAATTTTACCTTGTTTGTTTTGCAATGTGTATATAATATCATGTAATTGGTAATAAAATGTGAATTTATACTAACCAACATGATTAGCATTTGTTTTGTAGGTAAATGTGATTTTTAGGAGCTAAAATGCATGTTGGAACTATGTCGGAGTTGGACTTGGATGTGAGCGTGGAAAAGACCTTGGAATGCACATTTTATAGGGGCTCCGCGATGGAGCCGTGCCACGCTACCATCGCGGTAGCACACTGCCTGAACAGGAATTAAAATGGCAATTTCCAGTGTGCCTTCGCGTCAGCTCCGTGGCACGGAGAAAGGCCTCCGCGTTGGCCTCCGTGCCACGTTGAGGCTAATTTACCGGACCCTGAAATTCTAGTGAAGGTCCGCGTCCACGCCGTGTCACGGAGGCAGTGCTCCGCGTTGGCCTCCGTGACACGTTGCTTGTTATTCCGGGAAAAATTTCCCACTAGTATAAATAGCACACTTAGGTTCATTTTAAGGAGTTTTTAGTTTTTAGACTGAGTTCAGAAGTGGAGAGCAAGGACGTGGGTTAGGAGCAGTTGAGGAACAAAAAAGCTAAGGGATTTCTTCTCTTCTTTTCTTCTTTATATCAATTGTACGTATGCTTTACACTCATTTTAGGATGATCAATCCACAAATGAGTGGCTAATTCTCTTCCTTGCTGAGGTTTTGAACATGTGTAATGAATTTTGATTATAATTGATATGGTTTTCTTCTTCTTCTTTCATGTTGTTCTATTAATTCTTGTTCTTACTGCATTAGTGATTGGCCAACATTAATGTACATCTAAAAAGTCCAATTTCACTCGAGAGAGCAAGAAATTGGAAAGTTGTGAATTAATAGGGTATTGTTCTTAACTTGATTTGGGAAAATTGGTTTTTGATGTGCTTTCCTGATATAAATATATTTGAAAGCCGTATTAGTCAATTTAGGAACCGGAATTGTAGTGCTAGGTCATAAATTGCATTTGATCACAGAAATGTAGACGGATGGTTTATGATTCTAAAGTGAAATTAAATACGAAAGTTTTAATTTCTAGGCGAATGTTCTTGGCTAGCAATATGAAGAAGAGATTAACCAAATTATCATGATTATCAAGTTCATTACTTGCTCTTAACCTTGGCATGTTCATATCCATTGTCTGAATTCACAGTAAATAGTTGTTATTAATTTTAGTATATATGGTTTAGAAACAAAAACTCAAGTAACTGTTGGTTACATTGTTGTTAGCATAATTAGAAGTAAAATAGGAATATAGTAAACTAGGCAACTTTACATATCTTGAGCCTCCTTGGATCGATACTTGGCTACTTAGCCACTTTATTACTTGTTTGACCACGTGCACTTGCGTGTCGGTTTATAATATATAATACCAATCGGAATAGCACCAAACACACGACTCGTACAAGATTTGTACGACTCGTACTGAGACTCGTGTAATGCACCTCTTCATCCTTAGCCTTCTGTAACTTCTCACGGCCAGCAGTACGACTCGTAAGACTTTCTTACGGCTCGTACAATGAACTGTGAGTTGAGCCTATTTTGTACACTTTCAGGCTATCTTTTGCACATTTTAGCTCCAACACCAATTTATCCTGCAACCAAAGGAAAAGTGTCTTATATCCACGTAAATATACCTAAGTTCATGCTATTGTCTCAATTTTGAGCATTGAAAGTACTGTAAATCCACAGCACATCAACACCCTCAACTTAAGACTTTTGCATGTCCTCAGGCAAAGAAAAGAAAAACTAAACATGACGCTCAACTAGAAAATAAACCTAAGATACTACAGCCAATACTTAAACAAACCTTGCACTTTCCATACAACCTCTTGTGACCCTTTTCCATGGACAGACATTAGCTAATGTATTACAAGCAACCCCAAAAAATAATAAACTAGGATCAAGACATGTCATCTAGCTATCAACAGGAAGTCAAGTCATCACACAATGTTTTTCACACAAACCAACGGCAAAAGTAAACATAGTCCATGTACCCTCACAACCAATGAAGTCCCCACTCACAGATGTAATATCAAATATGTATGGGACTAGACAAATGAAACACTCTCCCTCACAAGGAAGTTCCACGTACCATGTATCAGATACTATAGGCTTGCCCTTATTTTCCCTGTTTCGATTTGTCGGATGGTCAAATTAGGATCACTATAGGGCTTGATATGGCTTGTAATGTAGGCTTAGGTCTGGACATGATAAAGATGAGAGATTTTTAAGTGACTATCCTTTCCTTGGCACTACATACATCGGCTTCACCTTTCACCTACTTCACCCTTTATTCTTTCATTCCCTTTTCACCTCTTTTATATACATTTGCATGGGTGTATTTTCCACTTTTTTCAGCATTTTCATTTTCTTTTGAAATTTCTTTTTTCAAGATTCTCAATATCTTTCATCTCTTTTCTTTTCACCACACCACACATCATTTTTCACCTTTTTTATATTTTCTTTCCCCTTTTCTCGTTCTCACCATTTACGCACCCCTACTCTAGCCACCCTCAACTTAAGCGTTTTGCCTATGTTGAGGTTCACAATATCCGAGGAAGGACCAGGGCCAAAATAGGTTCATTATAAGCAAATGGGTACAGTTCATTGGTTAATCAAAGAAAACAAATATGGGTCAATTAAGGCTCAAACTTGGGATGAAAGGATTCATGTAATTTTGGTAGGGGCATATAGGCTAAAAGTGAGCTAAGCAAAAATGGCCTATGATCATATCCTAACCAACCATCCTTAGACTATGCAAAGACCAACCAGGAAAGTTCTAGATCTTCAACACAATACCGAACTAAATACTATACCTCACTCACTCATGGTACATAAACTATATTCACCTCACCTGTTTGGTTTATACATGGCTTAACAAGACTACTCAGGTTAATAAATTAAATGACATCAAAAGATCCACAGAAATCATGCATGCAATCACAAATACATAGCTAATGCATCAAAAAAATTTAAACAGGGTCAATTTTTTCAAAAATCAAAACTAGTGCATTTTCATTGGCTGAGTACTCCTAAGTTATTTCCTAATTAAACAAAAATCACAAAATAAGAAAATAAAATCCTAAAACATGTCGGTTCTACTACATAGCATGCCTGAGGGAAAAGAAACATGGCAAGAAAAACCCTTAGACGAATCAAAAATTCCCCAAAAATCACAAGTACACCCCTCCCTTTTTTGAAAAGTAGCTTCATCACCGAAGCATGAACTACAAGAACATAGGTAAGAGAACATACCTTTGGTGTTCTAGGCGCTCCTGTCATCCTGCAGAGGCGGTACCTCTACTGCAATCGTGGTGCTAGCGGTGGCTGGTGCACTCAATAATGTGTCAACAGGGGGAGTGGTCCCCCCTCAGTAGTCGTGGCCGCTTCTACGGCCTTTGTAACAATCTGGGCTGAATGTGGCCCACTCAAAGGGTCACGACCACTATCAAGCTCGACCTGAGCCATGGTGGATCTACCTGCTCCTCTAGCTTGTTCCTACAGCTTAGACAAATGCGTGTCATGCGTCCACAGGCTCTCTGCTCTGGCCCTCTTGCGCTCTTTTCTCTCCTTCTTCCTTCTCTTTCTTAGGATCTCCTCTCCAGCATCCTCAGTGCTCTTTTCTTGCCCTTATCACCAGCAGCTACCGTCAGCTCCTAATATGCCGCCAAATCAATCTCCTCATCAGGCACGGCATTGAGGTCCGAAAGAGTGGGGGTTGCTATAACTGTCAGTTATCTTGATGACAACTCGACTACATAGCTTTGAAGATCCCTCAATTCCACATGGAGACTGTTGTTGTCTGCCTACTCTGCCATCTATACATTGTATTGGCTCTCAAATCCATCTAAGAGAGCATGTAGAGCTTAAGTTGCTGCCTCTATCTCTGACTTGACCCGTGGCTTTACATTTTCCATCATGTCCTGAATCTTTAGCTCCGTCATAGTCAACTGTTTGGCTAGCTTCTGGAGGAAGTCCTGTGGCACCAACACATGCCCTGTTGGTGTCTGATTCTGCAGGCTAGGTTGTGGTGTAGCTGAGGTGCTAGGGGCTGACTTTGAATGACCGAGATCTGTAGTCAGTGTCCCGCTCTTCTCCTGTGTAATGGGGACATTCACCTATGTGTCCCCTACTGGATGGACTTCTGGAATCGTGGTTGTTATACCCCGTAGGATTCCTGGCACCTAGATGGCCTATTCGTGTGTTGGTCAAGCATATTTGGAAGCCATACGTGCTAGGGAAAGGCCCGGGGAAAGACCGGACGAGAAACCTGTCGAACCATCGCGGAAGGAGCCGAGGCAAAGCCCCTCCGCGATGGCAGCGTGTCACGGAGGTGAAGCCTCCGCGTTGGCTCCGTGACATGTTGGCCTTGTCCAGGCTCAAGTATATAAAGCCCCACTTCGGTTTATTTTGGTTTTAAATCATAAATATTTTCCAGAAAAAAGAGAGGAAAAACCAGAGAAAGGAAAAGAACGAAGAGGGTAATATAATTTCGTCCGATTACGCTGCCAAACGCAGTCCAAACCTAAATTAACCTCAGATACCAAGGTATTTAGCAGTAGAGAGCATTCCTACGGATTTAGTTTCGTGAAATACGGCCAATGAATCGTCGAGCTACCGAGCTAAGGTAAGTAGAATTGCTCCAAACTAGTGTCTATGTGTTCCTAGCTGTGAAGTGAATATTTCTCCCTTCTGGACTTCTGGAAAATAGCAAGTTTTTGACCGTCTTTCGATAAGCCTAAGTTTAGGCTATAATTATATCGAAAGTGACATTGTTCTTTAGAATAAAGTTATATTTAGTATTAATTGACATATTTATGAATGCAGTTGGGAGAAATAGTTGAAGTATTGGCCGAGCCTCGTCCGAAAGACGGATAACTCGAGGTTAAGGTATGTAAAGCTAGTTCCTTCGGCAAGTTAGTAGCTTTAGCCTTGTATAGTACAATAAACTCCGTAGTAGAATTCCCGGAGTTGAATGTTAAGTATTGTGCAAATTTTAGTAAACCTAGTTTGCGTTGTTATATTGTATTCAGTCTGAAAGTTAGAAAAGTATTTTCCTGAGGGCAAGTTAGTATTTCAGATTCAATATAGCCTATTACGTGATTAGCAAGCATGTAGTAGAATAAAAAAAATAGATTTTCATAATAAAAGTCAATAAAGAAAGATCAGATAGACAGACAGTTATGGCTACAGATTAGCCATTCAGACAGACAGTATCTTGGCTACAGATTAGCCATACAGTAAAACAGAGGTTACAGAATCAGTATAATTAGTAAGAATTAGCTAATGTGTAGAAACAGATCAGAATAAGAAGTAGATTTCAGATAGTCTTTTCAGTTATACATGTTTGCTATTTATATGTTCTATTTGTTTGTTGAGACTTGCTATGGCATGTGGGTGTCCCTTTAGCATCCCCACCGCCCCTGGATTACAGTTGTGTCAATACTAGATTCAGATACCGCCACCAGCTGGGTGATGCCGTCCGCCTAGAGGACGATGATGGCCGACCACCATGATAATACGGTCCAGACCACCCTGCTTGCAGGGGTAGTTCAGTTACTCTGTGCAGAGCCAGTCCACCCTGTTTACAGGGGCAGAACACTCTGTGTGCGCTTATGGCCGGAGGCAGTTTCAAATACAAATTTTTATAAAATCACCCTGTTGCGTGCTTGCACCCAGGGGCAATTTTAATTACACACCCCGTGTGCACTTGCGCCCAGAGGCAGGAGTCTTCGGACTCAGACACAGTTTATTGTCAGAGGCCAAGGCCTGAGCTACGTACCCAAGGGGACCGGTAGGAGGAGCTCACAGTTATCAGATGAGTGGAGTGACTTATTTATGGTTGGTTTAGACCCGGGTAGGGGTAAATAGATTGTGTGTTGGTTGGCACCTTCCGGCTTATGGGGGTCGGTCAGGTATTGTATGTATTATTATGTATACCTCTATATGCTATTAGATACTGATAGACAGTGGGACGACATGGCATCAGGTACGTTCAGTTTAGTTATAGAATAAATAAACTCTCCCCAGTTATTCTCAGCTAGTTAGACTCAGGTAACTTCTGCTTATATGTCATGTTACTGTTGTTATTCATTTCAGTTGTGTATTTCAGTTGCTTTACATGCTTAGTACCTGTGGTACTGACGCCCAGTAGGGCGCTGCATTACTTGCCTGCAGGTACTCATAGACGAGGAGGCGATCCCTCGTGATTCCAGTCGGCTATTGAGTATTCAGCTCCTGTCATCTGGAGACTGAATTCCAGAGGTGTATTTCGTTTTCTTTTGTTGTACAGTACGGGTAGGTCGGGGCCCTGTCCCGATCATTTCTATTATTATTCCTAGAGGCTTGCAGTCTGTATATATTTCCTTGTGGTCAGTCGAGCCGGTCGTGTGAGGCCGTGCAGCTTGTTATAGTTATTTGTTATTTCTGTTCCTGTTGGCCGTGTGTGGCCATAACCAGTCAGTAGTGGTGACCTTGCCGGTCACGTAATTATTTAGCGTGCTATTGTTAAGTTACAGAGAACTAGACAGCATGGTGGCCTTGTCAGCCTGCATAGGTTCCCCTGTAGTAGTATGATTCTGGTTAGCTGTTTTCCAGGTGCAGGTGGCTATAGGCCTGTTGGCCGGAGGCTGTGTTTACAGCCGTTATATAGCCCTTTGTTTCCAAGGATTTGAGTTAGAGCCAGCCAGGCACCAGATGTGCCTTGGCTCACCAGATAGCAGTCTAGGTCCTACTAGAGAACCAGGTGTCAGTCATACCCCCCAGGGCGGGGCGTGATAGCGGTGGGAATTTTGTCTTGGCTTACCGAGTTTATCTCGTCTCGAATAATCCCTATGTATGCAATCCTCTAGCTTCCGATCAGTTGCTCCTCGCCCCATCGTACTGGCACCCCTGCCTCTGTGCATAACCTGAATACAAGACTCAGGAATGGGATAGTAGTTCTCACTCCCACCGCCCGGTCTCATATATCCTCTACGATGATCCACGGGATATTGATGGGGTAATGGGACATGAGGCATGCCACTAAAACTACCCTATCAGCAGTCAATGTGTTAACTTTGACCATGGGTGCTAACCGATGGCGTACTAGTCTCCAGCAGGCTTTTGCTATGAAATTGAGCGAGTTCTTTGTCACCTGCTTTCCACTAGTAACCCACTCAGCTTCTTCCTTGTTCTCAGCAATCACCTCTGCCATCCATTTCAGCTGCCTCAGTCATTCCTCCAAACTCAGCTGCCTAATCTGCTTTATTGCCTCCACCCTATACTTGTATTCTGGCACCGTTCTTATAGGCAGGAACTGCGGTTCATACAAAATTCGAGCAATGGTTCACTCAAATATATCAACCTCGCGACCTCAAACCATAACACTCTCCAGATGGGGCTGGTCATTTATTTTCTGCCCCTCCTTCGCCTTTATCTCCATGGTGGCCAAATAGTTGACGTAGAACTCCCGGACCATTTCTACTGTATACTAGGCTAGAGTCTTGGCCATCCACTCGAAACCATATAAATTGAATATCTGCTTCATCTCCTCAACTTCATTTAGTGAGTTAGTGAGGATCCGCGGCTCTTCTTGGATGCTCCTCCTTGGCTTATTTTTGGCGGTGAGAGAGATGCCCTGCTCATAGATCTCTCTAACTCCCAGCACTCTCCACTGGACTATGCAGTTTTCTCTAGGTGGGGTCTGTTCCTGTGCATCATTAGGAGCCTTATCCTCTAATTCTTCACAGCCACTCTCTTCTCCATTTTGGGTCTCTCCTGACCCTTTTTCAACATTTGAGTCATTTCCCGTCTCCTGATGTTCTTCCTAGCTCCCTCCTCAGACTGGGGTGCTTGAGAAGATGTGGTAGTGGCCGCTTTGGCTTGCGCCTTTGCTTTTTCCCTAGTGGTTCTGGTTCCATCAGTGTTAGAGGTGTCTATCTGGTAGTCCTCAAGTGAACCACTAGGGGAATAGGGGAATTGACTGCTTGTCCAGCCTCAGACTCAGATGTTTCATCAATTAATGTTGTCCGAGCTGTTGCTTTGGTAGCTTTTCACTTCTGTGTCATTGTACTTGTAGAAAAAGAAGTTCGTATTCCAGTTTTTGAAAAAGAATAATTAGACAGGAAGGTTTCAGATTTTCGTCACGGGTCAACAGTACAGGTCGTACCATGAAGGTACGACTTGTATGAAGTAATAGAAACTCTGCATGTTTATTACGTCTCACAGATACGACTCGTACCACGAAAGTATGACTCGTACCTTGAGTCATCTCATGGAGCCCCAATATTATTATTTCTCTGGATTTTTCCATGACTCGTGGTACAATCCATAGGTCGATTCCACAAGTCATAGGAAGGACTTTTCTATGCACCCTTGTTCAATTCTGTGGTACGAGTGCTCAGTACTACTCGTAGTGACAAACTACGATCCGTATTGTGCTTCATACCACTTTCAAGACTTAGCCGAATTTCTTTTTCTTTTTTAGTTTGCAAGGGTTCTCTTTTCACATTTTTGGGTACTTAGATTTCCCCCAGGTCTAGGAATATCATTCAATCAATTTAACCCATGCTCATTCCTCCCTTTTTTAATCACTACCTGTAACTCATTGTGAATAGCCCATGCCCTAAGTTCATCAACATTATAAAGTATCTCCCTGTAATAAACAATTTCCTAACACTCTGATCATTATCTTTTTATTCAAAAAAATTTCAAGCATAACTCATGACTCACAGGGATTTTGACACCATCAATTTCAGCATATGGTTGTTATCAATATTCAAAATAATACACTTACTTGTTAGATGCTTCTTCGACTGGTAATCAACATTTAGGGTTTAGAGGAACTTGGTTTGAGTAAGAAATTTGCTCGATTCTTCTGTGGTTTGAGTTATGGGTGTGTGGGTAGAGTGAGTATAGGTCGTGAGTAGTGGGTTGTTTTCGTGGGAGAAGGATCGATTTAGATATGAGATTTAAATAGGTGAGGAGGGGGACAAATTTAAAAATCTAGGCCGAGTTGGGTTAAGTTGTTTATTTTACCTGTCACGACTCATACCACGAGTCATAGGAAGTCCCTACAACTCATCCCTTGGACTCGTAAGTTAGAATTTTGAAGACTTACCTGGGTACCTATGAGTGCATCCTATGACTAGTACAATTGGGGTACGACCCGTATGATGACTCGTAGGTCAGAGCTTTGAATTATTTCTCTTAACCTCACCACGACTGCTGCTATGGCTCGTAGGATACCATCACGAGTCGTACTGAGAGCCGTAGTAGTTGTTGTTTCAGCCTCCTATTTTTGGTTTCCCTGCACACTGAGCACACATTAGTTCAATAACTTGGGTTGCCTCCCAAGAAGCGTTTGATTTAATGTTTCGGCACGACGCAGGTGGCCCGATTACTCAAACTTCACCAAGCCACCACTTGAGTTGCCTCCTAAAAAGCGCCTGAGTTAACGTCAGCACGACGCGAGTCTCTTGACTACTCAGAATTCGTCAAGTGACTCATACTCATCCTCCACTGCTGAGATTACACTATATTCCTTGGGTTGCTTCATTGTCCGGAAGATGTTGAAAGTGACCTCTTCTTTGTTTAATCTGAACTTCAGTAGGCCAGCCTCCACATCTACTAGAGCCCTCCTAGTTGCAAGGAATGGTCGCTCCAAAATGATGGGGACCTCATAATCAACCTCGCAATCCAAAATCACGAAGTCTACTGGGAATATAAATTTGTCTACCTTGACAAGCACATCGAATAGGATTTCCACTGGCTTTTTAACAATTCTGTCGGCTATCAGTAGCCGCATATTGGTCAGTGTGGGGGCTCCCAATACCAATTTCTTAAACACTGCCAAGGGCAACAAATTAATGCTAGCTCCCAGATCGCAGAGTGCCCTTGCGAACTCAACATTGCCAATTGTGCACGGTATAGTGAAAGCACCTGGGTCTTCCTTCTTCTGAGCTAGGACCCTTGTAGCTATGGCACTACAGAGATGTGCATTTTCAATAGGCTCATAGCTCACCGATCTCTTCTTAGTCACCAAGTCCTTCATAAACTTCGGATATCTTGGCATTTGTTCTAATGCTTCGACCAATGGTTTGTTCACAAATAGTTGTTTTAGCATTGAGAGGAATTTTTTGAACTTACCATTTTCCGCCTTTTTCTTCATTCTTTAAGGGAATGGTGATGGTGGTCGTGGGATAGATTTATGCACTTGAGTTTCCCTTGATCAATGTCAAGTTCCTTCTCACCTATCGGGGCCTCGTGCAACTCACTGTTCACCATCTCAACACTCATGTCATCTTCCTCAACTATGCTCTCTTTCTTCAGCTCAACTTCAACCAGGAAAGGGGGGTCAACTGTGCTTTTGCCACTCCTAGTCATCACCGCCATGCAATGGCCATCATTCTTTGGGTTCTAGACAGTGTTTCTAGGCATCATACCCTTTTGTCTAGGGTTTAGTGATGCTGACAGTTGCCCAAGTTGCTGCTCAATCTGCTTGATGGCAGTTGCATGAGATTCCACTCTCTGTCCCATACTTGATATATCTCCTCTGATCTCCTTCAATTGCTCATCAGTGAACCTCACCTTTTTCAACATTTCGGCCATCATTCTTTCTAACTTTGATTGCCCAGCCTCCCCCTCTTGTGCATTAGGAGGCACATAAACTCCAGTCCGATCATTACGATAACCATAGTTCCTTCTCCATTCTCATTCGCGCTCACGAACATGGCTCCTATATTTTCCATTCCAATTGTAGTTGTCTCTGTATTGGCTCCAACCTTGATTTCCAGAACCTTGGCGCCAATTGTCTTGTCCAGACGCTTGGGCGTTGGCTCGGAAACCCGCCACTTGGCTATCTAGGAAGTTTGCCTCTTCCTCAGAATCAGAGTGACAGTTCCTTGCTCCATTCCTTGAATTCCTACTGCATTTACCTTTTTGGCTCCATCTCCCATAATATGCTCTGTCAGCCAACTCCTAGTCGCATCATTCTTTTTTCCTTCGTTAGTCTACAATTAAACTAACAGCATATGTACCGACCACTACATCAGCCTCCCTCATATGTCAGGCCCTGTTCGTCTTAGTCACCCTGTCAAGAATAGCAGCAACTTGCTCCCAGGTATATTTCAACGCTCCTCCTGCCACCATGTTCGCTACAACTTTGGTGCTATTATTAGAGGACCTGTAAAAGATTTCCAACAAACTGTCATCTGGGATTTTGTGGTTCCGGCACTTGTCAACTTCTTTTTGAACCTCAACCAAGTTTCATGAAGTTCCTCTATCTTAATTTCTCAGAAATTATAGATCTCATCTTTTAGCTACAACATTTTGTAGGGGGGAAGAATCTCTCCAAAAAGTCTTGTTTGAGCTTCCTCCAGTTGGTTATGGAGTCGTTGGGAAACTCCAATAACCATAACATGGCTTTCCCTAATAGAGAGAAAGGGAAGAGTCTGAGTTATATGGCAACCTGGCTTACTCCGGGCAACCTGTATGCCTTGCATATTCCTATGAAGTTCATCAAGTGCAGGTTGGCGTCACCCGTTGCGTGACCACTGAACAACCCTTTCATGTTTAACAATTGAATCATGGTGCTCGTAATGTCGAATTTGGCCCCAGCGGGCAATGGCGGTGGCACAATTGCTCCAATCGACCCAACTTCATCAATATCTGGGTACTCATCATCGAAGAACTGAGGAGAAAATCTATGAGCTCTGTGCCCCTCCCATGTCAACCAGCATTTACAACTTCTTCTCTGCCATCATCTGAATCCTGTAGTGCATCTTGCCGAGCTAACTCGGCTTGCCTAGCTTCTTCAGCTATGCGGGCTTCTCTTTGATCTTGGTTCTCCATTCTTTGTAGTGCTCATTCGATTTCTAGATTTAATGGAATAAGGGGATCTCCGCTACTCCGAGTACTTGTCATTCACCGGAGAACAGCCTGTGAATCAAGAACAAGAAGAAAAAACGTAATTAAAGAAATAACTACCAAAAAGACAAATACAAGAAAATAATCTAGTCTTAGTCGTACTCCCTGGCAACAGCGCCACTTTTTGATAATGCTCAGACCATACCTCGTATCGAAGTATGAAGTGGACGTTGTCAATAAAGAACCCAACAAAGGTTGAGGTCGATCCCATAGGGAATAAGGAAGAGCTAGATTACGGCCGGTAAGTGAACTTGTTAGGTAGTTACTCCAAAATTGGGGGATTCTAAAGAAAAGCAATAATAAAAACAATTATCAAAAAGTTCAGTTTTGAATCAATATTAAGGATTACCAGGGTTTGTGGTCCCCATGCAATCATAACTGCTTTAGGTATACACTCGTGATCATCACCAATACTTACTTACAGAACTGATAACAAAAGTTCATTCAAACGACCGGCTAGTCCCTATTGAATGACTATACTCAATCACTCGACCAAGTCTCATAAGCAGTTTCTAACTATCCGTTATCACTAAGTTCCAGTTTTAACTATCCTGCGACCACAACTCAAGTTAATACAATGATCATCAAGATCAAGGCTCTATTGTAATTCTCTTTTCCTAATCTCTATCTCTTAGACCTAAGCAAGTAAAGAATTCGGGCAAGTCCTAACATTGTACACCGTTTAAGAGACGTTTAAGCATGAAGAGAATACAATACAAGCGTTTAGTATTGGTTTAGAATCACTTTGTGCAGCCCTAGCTTGTTAATCCACCATGGTTCCCACAACCCTAGCTATGAAGGTTTTAGCCTCTCATAGTTGCAAGTTTGTGTTTTGCATTCATGATTACAAATATAAATCAATACTTACAATTATGGATGATATAAAAGAACTTCTTTAAATAAATCAGCAAAATCTTCAAGAACAAGAAGAATTCAAGAAAAGGTTGATCACAAGTCAAATCAACTCAATTCTCTCCTTTCTCAATGTTTTCTGACTATTCTCTAACTTCCACTCACTTTTTTTTGAACATAAAACATAAAACATATTTATACAGACATAAAAATCCTTTTCCTAGGCTAACAAGGTGAATTTCCATATCTGGTGCCACTAGTGCCACGACCGATCCTACAACCCGTACCATGAACCTCTGAGCCGTACCTTTCTCTCGTAGGTTATTGACTGGCTGAATTTTGGCTAACTATTGGACCCTGGTATGACTCATACCTATGTTCTACCAGTCATACTGTGCTTCCATGGCTTGACTCTGAGACTTTGAAATTTTTCAGAAGTCCATCACGAGTGCTATGGTACGACTTGTACCTTCGTTCCATGACTCGTACCGTCTACCGTAGTAGGAGTCAGCCTCTTGTGCAAATCTTCTGAATCTTTTCACAACTTCTTCACCACTACTTGTACAAGCTTTATATGACTTGTATTGAGACTCGTATAATGCACCTCTTCGTCCTTAGCCTTCTGCAACTTCTCACAGCCAGAAGTACAACTCGTAAGACCTTCCTATGGCTCATACTGTGAACTGTGAGTTGAGCCTATTTTGTACACTTTCAGGCTATCTTTTGGACATTTTAGCTCTAACACCAATTTATCCTGCAACCAAACGAAAAGTTCCTTATATCCATATAAATATACCTAAGTCCATGCTATTTTCTCAGTTTTGAGCGTCAAAGGTGCTATAAATCTACAGCACGTCAGTGGTAAGCTCCATTTTATCTGAAGTTATCCATTTGTTTTTATTTTTGTGTACATATGTTGTTGATAGGTAGGTCAGGTCCCTGTCCTAATTGTTTGACCATTGTTTTACTCATATAGGCTCATAGACTTGTGTTGTGGTTTGTGGGTCTGGTGTGGGCCTTGTCGGCTTAGTGGTTAGCTGTTGCTTCCAAACTTCAGCCTTGTTGGCCTGTTGTATATATGTTTTGGATATTGAGTCAGCTTTCTCTTTGGTTTTTATGACATAAGTTCTGTTGGTTTATTCGATTTTCTTTCTTATATTATGTGTTGGGTTCTCATGTCAGGCCTCGTCAGTCCAGACATATTATATTTTGGTTGGATTGTTTAGGTGTTTGTAGGAATCGCTCGGTAAAGTGAGACCGATACCATCATGCCTCCCCGAGTTTCTTTTAGGGCATGAAATTTTTCAACTTTAATCTTCGCATTTCCTACTACGAGATCAAGCTTATTTCTTTGATCGGCACTGCATTATCATATCTAACTTCCTTTGAGACACAATTTTTTAAGTAGAATTTTACAACTGCAAAGTGTGTTTCTGCCTCACTAAAAGGTTCATCATTAGCAACTATCTTCTTTTGGACCCCATCTTCAAAGTACATAAAGCTCGGATTATAGGTGGGGAATAACTTTGTTCTCGTGTATTCATGTCTTTTCTAACAAGATATTATATGAGGTCATTGAATCAATCATGTTCATGCATATAGTTCAACACATATCTCCCATGCTAATTTCCAGTTTAACAACACCTGTAGCTCTTAGTATCTCCAAAATGCACATTCATTTAAGACTGTGTACACGGTAAATTGCAATAAATTTACCCAATAAAGAGTTGGGATCGTATCTGCAAGGACTTAATATTAGTCAATTCAACCAAGTGAGCAAATATATGATTGGGTGCTTTAAGATGCTACTCAAGGTTAATTAATAGAAAGAATTAAACTAAGAGTCTAGATCTAAACGTAAAAAGGGGTAAATCAATGAGAAGTCCGCTTAGGGTTGATCCACTTAGATCACTCAATTAGGTTCATCAAAAATGGGATCCTTGTAAATATGGTTGATCCACTTAGATCACTCAATTAGGTTCATCAAAAATGGGATCCTTGTAAATATGCAATCAATCATTAAGAAATTTCTTGGTATATTTCAACAACCAATTATGTTTATCTCAATCAACTCTTTCAAGTTGACAAGAATGCAAAACAAACCGATTGTAAATTTCCAATTAGATTCAACAAATTTCTAAGATAATCTATTAAGCAAGGGTTATGTCATGGGTTATTATTGATGCTTGCTACCCAAAACCTAATTGGCTTTTTGAAATACAATTGAAGCAAATTGGCATGAATCAGTATTTGCAACCACCAGTTTCAACTTATAAATCAAAGATAAACCAAATATTTAAAAGCTCATTATCAATTCTCCTACTTGAGATCAATAGGGTTCACAACTCTATATGAGAATTTAGCTGCTCGTGAGTAGACAAGAAGAAGAAAGCATAAAATTAAACATGATCAACCTACAATTCAGTGTAACACCTCAAAAGTCCCTAAGATCAAAATCTAGACATAAAGCAGAAAACTAGAAGAAACCTGTCAAAAATTATAAAATGATTTGTTAATTGAGTCATCAAGTCACTTAACCAATCGTTAAGTAAGTCGTTAAGTGCACGATTTGAGATTCGACATTGTTCTTCCCAGTGATGACGAGTTAGGCCATGATTTATTAGTTCAAGTGACGATTCATTAAGTAGGTCAATATGACGGACCTCGGGATGAGAACCATAGGATGAACAAGTGGTTTTCTAGATGTAAGGTGGACCTAATGACTCGTCAATTTAGGCAGCGACTCGTTAGGTAGGTCGATGCCACTACAAGGGTCCAATTTAAAGATGGGATCTCAGGGGTATTATGGTAATTTTTTATGGTTTTAACTCCTCAACTAGGTCATTTTAGATTCCCTAAAGGGTGTTAAAGGGTTTACTTAGCCTAAACTCTCAATCCTCTCAAAACACCACAAGTTGAAGATCAAACCTCTAAAGCAATTAACGTTCTTCCTCATCTCAATTTTCTTGGAACTCAAGTCTAGGAAAGAATTCATCAAAATCTAGGTATGTAGGGTCATGAATAGGGGATTCCTTCCACCTTCATTCCCAATAGAAACTCAATTTCATGAATTCAAGTCCCTAATTATGATTTATATGAATTTATAAGGTTAGACCCAATTTGATGAAAAACTCCATGATCTCTTATGATTTTGATTCTCTCATGATCTAATCTATGTTTTATGATTAAAATTATATTATTTGTATGGAAAAACTCTAACGGATCTCTACTTTCAAGTTATGATGAATTATCTGATTATGCATGAATTTTATGAATCTAAAGCTTATGTATCATGGTTGTATTTTCAGCATTGTTTTCATGTCTAGCTCATATGTTAAGCAATTTATAAATTTCATGATTTCTAACTAGACCATGCAAAACCAAATATATATCATAAATATGATATGAGCACTATGTATGTTTTGGTCATAGTATTTAACACTGAGTAGGCTAGGGTTCCAATGCACCCAAGTCTCAAAACTACGTGCCATCATAGCCATGATGGGGTCCTCTATGAGACTTTCTCCCATTCCTGAATAGGCCCATGAGTGATATCACGCCTTCATGGTTCTTACCCTTGGCAAGGTATGAACACACCTCCCAGCTAGGGTTACAAGCTACGCTCCATGTATGCTCACTTGGAGTATGTTGGTTATAAGAATCTCTCACTATTTCATGATTTTCTACACATGTACATGTCTATGTTTCACGATATTATGACTTATGATATATTTGGCTCAATAAGCACTTTATGAGATTTTTCCCATGATTTCAGTTATGTCATAGTTTTATGATTCAGTTTTGAAAACCTTGAGCCATTGTATTCAGTTTATGATTAGAAAATCATGTTTTAGCTTATATTATACTCATGATTTCAGAATATTATTTTAGTCTCATGTTTTACTTATCACACATACTCGGTATATTCGAAATACTGATCGCATAATTTTATGCTAAATTGTCTCGTGATATAGGTTCGAGTGATCAGTCTCAGCCCCGATGTTAGATTCGCTCCTGCTCTGGTTCATCCCAGTCTCAGCTTTGGGTGAGTCCTCATCATCCAAGGACTTCAGATTATCCTTATGTTACTTTTATGTGTCTTGATTTCAGACTTGTCCGACCTAGAAGGGGACTTGTCCCAATAGCTCATCTTATGTCTAAAAGCTTTCAGACAGTTGTGTTTGGATATTCAACGGTGTTGACTTGTAGTTCTGCTTACGTTTTATAGTATCTTAGACTTCCTCTTATGCATATATTATGCTTCATTTCCTCTAAATGTATGCTTATACTTATTTCATGCATGTACCATGGGTTAGCTTGGAGCCATCGTGGTTTTAGGTCCCTGTAATGCCCCGGAAACTCAAAATCTAATTCCAGGACTTATTTCAAGAAATCTGGAAAAGCCGCAGAAAAGCTATAGGATGACCCACCTAATGAGTCGTTAAGTGACCCCATGACTCGTTAGGTGAGCCGTGAGAAGGAGGTTTTATAATTTTAAGGAGGGAGACAGTGTATCCAATAAGGGACTTCACGAGTCGTGGTCACTGACCACAACCCGTTAAGTCACTCGTGGTCAGGTCTGGGTTAAGGATTTTATCAGTGGAGCAGTGTACTTGATGGGTGGGGGCAATGAGTCGTGGTCCCTAGTAACGACTCGTATGTCACCCGTTACCAGCCCTAGTGAATTTTTAGCCAGTGTACCTGACGAGAGTCACAACGAGTCGTCGTCAGTGGCAATGACTCGTTAGGTGACTTGTTACCAAACTTAGCATTTAATCTTCAGATGTGAGACAGTGTGGTCTATGACTGGTGACCACGACCCGTTAGGTCCCTCGTTAGGGTCACCTAGCAGTTTTTCCCAACGAATTTTTAAGGGCTATTTAGTAATTTCCTACTCTCCCAAGCTTAAAACTACGTCATTTTAGTAATAATTTTAGACCTTTTAATGGGGAAAATGGTTCATTCCTCATTCCCACTCTCAGTTTTCAGAAAATCACCGTAAGTTCTCCTCTCAATAATCCTTCAAGCAAGCTTAGGTTTGCTCATCATTGCAGCAGTTCAAGTCTTCTTCTCGGGGAGAATTTTAGTTAGGTATGTGGGAATTAAACAATGGAATTGTCCTTCCCTTGTGTCCCCCAAAATCCTTCCATAATTTCCCTATCAGTTTAGCCTTGAGATTTTTTAATATGACAAAGATTTTCATGTTGGTTTCGGTTAATTTAAATTGGGTTATTATTCATGTTTATTATACATATGATCTTCATCAGTTCTTGAGTAAATTGTTGATGTTCTTTCCAAGTAAGTTACAGCCCTAAGTTCTCAAGTAAAGATCGTTTGTATATTAAATTTTGTCTAGTTTGTGAAGTATGTTTTGGGCTGAATTTCCTAGTAATTCTTATTATATATATATATATGTGTGTGTGTGTGTGTTGAGCAATTATTCCATTGATGAGAATGATTTTATCCTTGTTGGATGAGATTCCTTTTATTCTTGAAACTTCGCTATATTATGAAACTTCTCGTGTCGTTGGAATGATTTGTGTTCTCTATTAGCTGCTTAGTAGGTTAGCTCAGTTAAAACACAGAACCTCTTTAGAACTATTCAGAAGGTGTCAACTGATCAGTTTGACTTCAGTCTTTCCCGAGGTGTCAGTGGTGCCTCCCAGTTATCAGAATCAGATTCAAAATCTAGTTTATTGGTCCATTAGGCGGTCATGACTTTTAGATATATATATATATATATATATATATATATATATATATATATATATATATATATATATAGAGAGAGAGAGAGAGAGAGAGAGAGAGAGAGAAAGAGCTCTGACTAGCCCCAGGACCCCAGTTTAGTTTATAGTTGTTCTTAGACGGTTACGGCGCTTCTAGATAAGCAACTCTGACCAGTCTAGAACTCAATTTCAGAATCTGGTCTGATAAGGCTCTCAGGGTACTTTCAGTTATATGCCCCTGACTAGTCTTAGACCCCAGTTTCGAGCTATCAGCCTAGTAGTTCAGTTTAGGTTTTTTAGTGGGAGTAGGACTTAGCACCAAGCGGGCCGGGGTTCCAGCGCACCTAGGTTCCCAAAGCTACGTTTCTAGCGTAGGTTACAGTATTACTTGACTTAATTGGCCCCAGACTTTTGTGATCACCCATTTCATGCCTTTATACCTTGGAAACGTATATTGGGTCCTACCGGTGGGGTGTATACATCAGACTCGACGTCTAGCTCACGTGATTATATGTTGGTTAGAGACTCCCACTAGTCAGTTCAGCTCAGTCTCAGTTTTGAAAGTTCAGTTCAGTTCAGATCAGTTCAGTGTGGTCTCTCGAACTCAGTATTTCAGACTTAGGGCATGTCTTTGACCATCAGACAGGGTCATCTTGACCATTTCAGTTTACATCAGTAGTTCAATTCAGCTTACCCGTTGGTCATTGTGTGTCATTTCAGTTCAGATTTTATATTCAGTTATGTTTTCTCCCACTTACTCAGTACATTTAAAGTACTGACGCATACTTTTATGTTGTATCATTTCATGATAAAGCTGCAGATTTCCAGACTCAACATCGTTAGCCGTTGCGATTTAGATCCTCCGCCGCCGCAGCCGAAGTGTGAGTCCTCATCATTCGAGGACCTTGTTTTACTTTCTTCAGTTGAGTTATTATTTTTAGTTAGACTTAAGAGTTAGTTGGGGGCTTGTCCTGGCAACTCATCAGTTAGAAGGCTTTCAGACTTCAAATGTTTTAAATTTTAATGTTTTCTTCTAGTTTATTTTTCTCAAAATGCTCTTATGCTGTTATTTCAAAGCTTTCGCTATATATTTTTTTTTACTCAGAATATGAGTGTATTATAGACCATGGGTTGACTTGGGGTCACTTGTGACTTCAAGTACCATGTTACATCCGGAGGTGTAGACTCGAGGCGTGACAATCCCACATTGAATTCGGAGTCTACGCTCAGGTCATTACATTCAATTTATGTGAGAGAAATCCAAAGTATGAAATTAGATGTTCAAAATAGAATGGATGTTCTTTAGATACTGTATTCTCTATTGTATTGTTAATTCCTTCAAGAAAAAAAGGACTAAAAAGACTAAGGCTAAAACCCCTAGTCCAACTTAAATTCAGCAGGCCTGGTTCAGAGTTACAGACTATATATTGTATTTACGATTTGTACATTATACCATGTGTTGGATCTTCAATTTTCTCTATTGGTTGTCTTACTTCAATTCACATATCGTACTTTAGATCTGCGGTTTGTATCTTCCCCTCATGGATTATATTTCCAAGATGTCAACTCTTTGATTTTTGAAACACGACTTCATTTATGGTCTGCATTTTGCATTTGTAGATCATATCTGCTCTGTAAATTGGAGTTCCAACGAACTCTCTTAATCGCATTTTTGCGATGCCATTTACTGTGCGTGAGTTAAATCTACAGACCATACCTGGCTTCGTATTTTGTTTACAGATATGCAACTCTCTGGATTGTTTCTGCAGTTGAATCTATGAACCACATTTTGTACTTACAGCTCATTTGTTCCATTTTTGGCAGACGTCCTGTGAATGATGCCTCTTTGCTCAAATTCATTGGGATTTCTGAAACTTAGCAAAATAATATTAGTATTTAGTTAAATTAATATTTAAAGTCACACAAAACTCTATGAAAAGAAGTACAAATGTACCGTAAAACCCCGATGTATCAACACCCCCAACTTAAAGCCTTTGCTTGTTTGTCCTCAAGCAACTAAGATAAGAAAATATAACCTAGACAGATGTTTTGATTTCACAAAGCGCAATATCTATGGTGGTTTTGGAAAATAGCTACAAACATTCATTTTTACGAATAAACTACCCTCTCCATTATACAGAAACAACTCTCTCACAATCATTAATACTAAGCATACAATCTCTACTTAGACATCATATCAACATGCAAGACACCTAAATTGAGAAGGCACTTATGATACCAATCATCATCCACATGCTCCCACATTAGACCAAGGAAGTTTTCCATTTTTTGCAGTAAGAATCTCACTCAATATAAGGACAAAAGATCAAAAAAGAAGAGAAAAATACTAAAGTCTCACAAATATGTTCACAAGTTAAGTCACACCTACCATATGCTTGCCTTTCTAAGCTTATAATGTTGGTCGAAAGGGCTGGTGGGATACATATATGAAATTTTAGTGACTTGGTACCATCTTTGAACACTACATCAACTTTCCATTTCTTTTTTTCTTTTGTTCCCCTCTTTTTCTTCCCTTTCTTTCCTTACCATTTTTCACAACTCAAAGTATCTTTTTTGAGCTTACTCTATTTTTTTCTCTTTTCCTTTCTTTTTCGGTTCCTTTTCTTTTTTATTTCTTCTTTTTCTCTTTCTTTTCTTTTCTTTCATAATATACCTTGGAAAGTGGTCTAACTACTTATTTTTACCCTCTTCTTTCTTTTTCACCTTCTCACCCCCAACTTGCACCTTTTTACATCATCGCTTCATTTCATATTGTCAAGGAGGATGGGTTCAAAAGAGGATCTACTATGAATTGATTTTGGTTGCATTGTAGTTGAACAACAAAAAAGGTCATAGGCTTGAAAGAGGAGTCTGGGGATACATTTATCATTTGGTAGGCTCATATAGGCAAATAGAGCTTTTTAAACACAAAGAAGGCCTAATTTCATCTCTACAACCCAATCAATCCTAAGCTAAAGCATAAGTAACTAGTCAAGTTCTAGAGTGTGAAAACAACAAATGAACACAACTAAAATCCTCGCCACACATTCGCACATGCATAGCAAATGGACTAATCATTTTTAATCTCAATTATGTAATTTATGTCACAATTATAATAAGCAAACATCACAAATAGAGGTTAACATATCAATGCAAAATAGTTGTGGCAAAAAATTTGAGGGGGTAATTTTTCACAAATATCATATATGCATTCATTAAGCTCATTTGCCACCACCACTTAAGTCAAAAATAATTTATTCAACTCACAATGACACAAACTTAGACTGCTACTCTTAAGAAAGTAACATAGCAATCTATCATCAAGACTAATCACTATGATACTTAAACTACATTATTGTGTCAGATTTAACATAAATTAAGCCTTTTAGGAAAGAACCATGGCAAATAAAACCTAGGAGGACTCCACATCCTACAAAAGAAAAATAACAACTACATCTATACTAACTATAAAAGCAAGAAGTAGCTACACAAAACACATCATCCTTATCAGAAATATGAATCACAAGCCAAAAACCTCACCCAGAACTTGAAAATATGCAATGTACCCAATGCACACAAAATATAAAGAGTAAGGGATAAGGACTCCTTGAGGCACTCAAGAGTACTAATCCGATAGAGTTTGGAATAATAGCAGGGATGCCACGCCCCAAACGTGGGCCCGGATCGAGACATGATACAAGGAACCCCGAGGGACTCCATGTCGACCAATGGCATGAACATACATCTAACTCAATTAACAAAAGCGGAAGATCAAAATCAATAACATAACGGTAGTCTAAACATAATATGAAATCTGAGATACATTACATGAGTTTAAAGCTGAATATAAACTATGTCCGAGAAAGCCTCTAACATTGACGAGTTGATGGGACAAGACCCCCCACTAACTCCATAAAACTGAAACTAAAAATAAAAGATAGCTAATAAGAGATGGTCCCCCAGAGATAAGAACTCACCAACTGAGACAGGTTGCTAACTCCGAAAAGACTGGCTAGGGTCATGGCTGAGTCTGAGTACCGGCGCCTGTATCATGAAATGATACAGCATAGAGTATGCAGACAATACATGAAATGTACCGGGTATGCAACGTAAGTAAAATGGATAATTAAAAATACGTAAAAGATCATAAAACTAGGACAGCATGATCGTAATGTAAACACCGTAATGTAAATACAAGGCTCAAGGTTTTCAAAACATTCATAAAGTAAACATAATCATAATCATAAGAGAAACGCTTTAATGAAAATGACTTGAGCCAAAGTGAATAATCATAAACATGCATAAATCATGAGGAACAATGTGATATTCTTATAAACGGCATACCCCATATGAGCACACATGGAGCCCGGCCTATAAACCCTTAGTCGGGAGGGTGTTCGTACCTTGACAAGGGTAGAACCATGAAAAAAAAGTGTGATATCTCTCATGAAAGGCCCATTCGGGAAAAGGGGACAGTCTCAAGGGGGGTTCCATCATGACCTACGGTGACATGTAGTTCTGAGACTCGGGGCAAAACTTGGGCCCCGAACCTACCGAAGTTAAATACTACTCCCAAAACATATATTGCTCATAGGATAATATACATGAAATTCATGGATTAGTTAAATCATGATAATCATAAGCATGCTTGAAAGTACGTGAACTAGACATGAAATAAGGCCCATGAGTTGGCCATAATCATAAATCATAAATCATGAGGTTCATGCATACTTGTAAAACATGTATATACTTGATATTCATAAATTCATGGTGAGCATTCGAGAGAAATCATATCATAAGTCATAAATCATAATGGGTTAATAAACATCAATATCAAAGTAGAATTCTAACTTAAACTTCCATAAAACGTGCATAATTAGGCATAGTTTTGTATAAATTTAAATCCATAAGTTTATAATTGAAATAGTTGTAAAATCTGCCTATGATTCATAGAGTATAAATTGATGCATGAAGGAGATTAACCCATAGATAGATCATAAGGATTTCATAAGAATTGGGATAAAACCCCATAAAATTATCAATAGAATTTCATGAATTTGGGAGAGATTGGGCATGGGTGTGAACAAATTCACCCATTCATAATCCTACATACGTGAGATGGACTGATTTCACCACTCCCTGGATTTCCCAATGAAGAATTGAGGAAAAACTTGAAGGAATTAAGCTTGATCACCTCCTTAGCTCTCTAAGTTTGCATGCATGAGTAGGAATAGTCTAGAATGAACTTGACCCTCTATAGCTTAAAATGACATAGTTTAGGCCTTAGGATCATAGGAATTATGGATAAGCCCTTACTAAATTAGCAGAAAATAACTGACTGCTAGTCCCCGCGAGAGACTAGACGAGTCATCGTCTAAGGCCACGACTTGTGGCCACCAATCGTCGAGTACACTGCCAACATTTTCCCCAAGGCTCATCACGGGACACTGCACGAGTCATTACTAGTGACCACAACTCGTGGTCACCACTCGTGGTCTTCACTGCCCAAAAATCATCGCAATCCTGACCACGGCTGACTCAACGAGTCGTGGGGTCTGACCAGGACTCGTGGTCATGCCCATGGTGACCCAACTAACAAATTTCCAAATTCAAGTCTAGCACCTCACCACGAGTCACTTCATGACTCATGGTCTATCCCACGGGTCACAAAATGACTTGTTTTGTATCTTGGTGCAGAATTCTCAGTTTTCTCCATTTCAACTCCCGGGTCTGATCTTAGGGTTTTTGGGGCATTAGAATATCTGCCCCCTTGGGAACATTCATCCTCGAATGTTGGAAATCATATAGAAAAAGCAGAGAAATGCAATCACCATATTAATCATATTAGCTGAAAACTCACGGAATAACTAACTCCGATTCAAACTACATGGTTGAACTGAATTCATGAAACATACATACATACATACACATGAAGGAAACTGGGGCACATGAACTGAACATGAAACTGAATAGAATTTTAGGGCAAAAACTGTTACCTCAAGCTGGAACTGAGTTGGTAGGGAATAAATGTGGGTATCTAGCCATCATATCTGCTTTGGCTTCCCTCGTAGCTCCCTCAACATGCTGATTCCTCCATAATACCTTAACTGAAGCTACTTCCTTGTTTCTTATCCTTCGAACCTGACGATCCAGTATTTCCACCAGAACTTCCTCATAACTAAGGCTGTCTTTCACACCTACACTCTCCACTGGAACAAAAAGAGTTAGATCCTCTATACACTTCTTTAAGAGCGATACATGAAAAATAGGATAAACGGAAGCTAATACTGAGGACAACTCCAATTCATATGCCACACTTCGCACAGGCTGGGAAGGTGCGCTCTATCTAAATGATACTTTAGCCCCTCAAATCTGAGGCCTTGCTCCTCTGGTCACCTCGTGGTCTGGATGGTGTACTAGCTGATGATGGTGCTAGAACAGACCTTTGATGCTGCTGCTGGTGATGTCCGCCCCCCGATCTAGGTTGAGAAGTCCTATAAATGTCTATCTTGTCCCTCTTGGCCTCTCTCCCCCTCTAATACACCGCCTCCATCTGCTGGTCATGTAAAACTATGCGGGAAAAATCCATGTCCTGATGCAGCATGGCGATCCTACAATCCTTATCCTAGTAGTCCGCCACACAATGTACAAACCTGCTCACCGAGCTCACTGATCTGCCACTAACTCTAGTGCATACTTGGATAAATGGGTGAACTCCAAAGCATACTCCTGAACTGTTATGTTACCCTGCTTTAGATTCACAAACTCGGCAGCTTTTAGCTCCGTTATCTCACGAGGGAAGAACCAATCTAGAAAGGCGGCATGAAACTCATCCCAACTGATAGGGATTGCTCCTACTGCCCTACTATCTTTCCATTGTTTGAACCAGATATGCGCTATCCCTTTCAGTTGATAAGAGGCCAAGTCGACACACTCCTTATTTGTCACCCCCATGACCTAGGTGATCTTCAGAATCTCATCAATGAACTCATGTGGATCCTCGTCCACTTTTGACCCAAGGAACTCTAGCGTGTTCATCCTCATAAAATCCCTAACCCGAGTTGCCGCCACGTTCCCGTTCTAAGGGAGATGCGCCACCGCCTGTTGATTGACCTGGGTGGTCAATGCCTGTTCTAGAATCTATATGGATTCCCTGAATTCAGCGTGGGCAACTAGCTTTGGTGCATGCTCCTCATGGGCTGGTGGGGCCTGATGGTGCCACTCTCTGTTACCATCCTCGTGGCTGTTTCGTTTCTCCTTCCGTTTGCTCGATGTGGAGGCGTGATTCTGCAAACGTGTATAACACAAGTTAGAAGAATAGATAGACATTTCATCGCATGACATGAGATCATGAAAGAAGGGAACATTTCCTGAATGTTTCGTAGCCTCTTCGTCATAAGTGTGCTGCGCTTTACACCCATGAAAAAGACTCCACTTAATGCAGCTTCCGAACACCCTAGGACACTTCAACCTATTTCTCTAATACCAAGTTTGTCACGATCCGAACATGGGCCCGGATCGAGACATGAGACAAGAAACCCCGAGGGTCTCCAAGTCAACCAATGGCATGAACATACATCTAACTCAATAAACGAAAGAGGAAGATCAACATGAATAACATAACGGTAGTCTAAACATAATATGAAATCTGAGATACATCATATGAGTTTAAAGCTGAATATAAACTATGTCCGAGAAAGCCTCTAACATTGATGAGTTGATAGGAAAAGACCCCCAACTAAGTCCATAAAAGTGAAACTGAAAATTCAAGATAGCGGATAAGAGATGGTCCCCGGGAAATGAGGACTCACCAACTGAGACAGGCTGCTAACTCCGGAAAAGCTGGTTAGGGCCGAGGCTGAATCTGAGTACCGAAGCCTATATCATGAGACGATACAGCATAGAGTATGCAGTTAGTACGTGGAATTTGCCAAGTATGCAAGGTAAGTAAAACGGGCAATTTAAAATACGTAAAAGTTCATAAGAGTAGGAAAGCATGATCGTAATGTAAATACCGTAATGTAAATATAAGGCTCAAGATTTTCAAAACATTCATAAATTAACCATAATCATAATCGTAAGAGAAACTCTTTATTGAACATGACTTGAGCCAAAGTAAATAATCATAAACATGCATAATCATGAGGAAAAATGGGAGATTCTTATAAACGGCATACCCCATATGAGCACACATGGAGCTCGACATGTAAACCCCTAGTCGGGAGGGTGTTCGTACCCTATCAAGGGTAGAACCATGAAAAACAAAGTGTGATATCACTCATGAAAGGCCCATTTGGGCAAAGGGGACAATCTCAAGGAGGGTCCCATCGTGACCGACGACGGCACCTAGTTCTGAGACTCGGGGCAAAACCTGGGTCCCAAACCTACTCGGTGTTAAATACTACTCCCATAACATATATAGTGCTAATAGGATAATATACATGAAATTTATGGACTAGTTAAATCATGATAATCATAAGCATGCTTGAAAACACGTGAACTAGCCATGAAATAAGGCCCCCTGAGTCGGCCATAATCATAAATCATAAATCATAAATCATGAGGTTCATCCATACTTGTAAAACATGTATATACTTGATATTCATCAATTCATGATGAGCATTCGATAGAAATCATTTCATAAGTCATAAATCATAATGGGTTAATGAACATCAACATCAAAGTGAATCATAACTTGAACTTCCATAAAACATGCATTTGGACATAGTTTTGTAGAGATTTAAATCCATAAGTTTATAATTGAAATAGTTGAAAATCTTTCCATGATTCATAAAATATAACTTGATACATGAAGGATGTTAACCCATTGATAGATCATAAGGATTTCATAAGAATTGGGATAAAACCCCATAAAATTATCAATAGAATTTCATGAATTTGGGAGAGATTGGGCATGGGTGTGCATAAATTCACTCATTCATAACCCTACATACCTGAGATTGACTGATTTCACCACTCCCTTGATTTCCAAATGAAGAATTGAGGAAAAACTTGAAGGAATTAAGCTTGATCACCTCCTTAGCTCTCTAAGTTTTCATGCATGAGTAGGAATAGTTTAGAATGAACTTGACCCTCTTAATACTCACTGTTCATAGCAAAAAACGACATAGTTTAGGCCTTAGGATCATAGGAATTACGGATAAGCCCTTACTAAATTCGTAGAAAATAACTGAATGTCAGTCCACACGAGGGACTGGACGAGTCGTCGTCCAAGGCCATGACTCATGGCCACCTATCGTCGAGTACACTGCCAACATTTTCCCCAGGGCTCATCACGGGATACTGCACGAGTCGTTACTGGTGACCATGACTCGTGGTCTCCACTGCCCAAAAATGATTAACTCTTAGCCAATCCTGACCACGGCTGACTCAACGAGTCGTGGGGTCTGACCATGACTTGTGGTCATTCCCATGGTGATCCCAAATAACAAATTTCCAAACTCAATTCCATCACCTCACCACGATTCACTTCACGACTTGTGGTCTACCCCACGAGTCACAGAATGACTCGTTCTGTGACCTGGTGCAAAATTTCCAGTTTTCTCTATTTCAACTCCTAGATTTGATCTTAGGGTTTCCGGGGCATTATAAGGGATGTCCATAGGGATGGTGGAAACAGCATCCACTGAGGTGCCAACCTCATTATCAATGTGAGTCCAAAACCTTTGTTCTAACAAGGTCTCCATCTTTGCAGCTTGAATTTGTGTTGTCTCCTCTAAATTCATATTCGGGTCATCCTCATCCTTGATCTCCCCCTCCTCTTCCACCAATTGCATCTTGCCTTGGTTACATGAAGGATTCGGACCCTGGATGATGAAGTTGTAGGAGATGAAGCTCTAGGTGGTGGAGTTGAAGCATATAAATCTCTAGGCAGTGGAGCTCTATAGGATGAGTCCAAGACTCGAAGGGGCCAGGAAATGCGCCCCTCGAAGACTGGGAGGCTGAAGGGATATCTCTATCTGAGCCTTGAAATGGTGATGCTTAAGATAGAGTGGCTATAGATTCCACCTTGGCAGGAGTGGCAGGTGATAAGGCAGGCTTAAACTTTTTGGTAGCCTGGGTGTCTGGGATTTGATACTCCTCTCCAGAATCAATGTTTTCATCCCTTAGTTGGGATCTCTTGGTATCCTCAACCTTGCCAACCCTCTTTATGGCTTGCTTTGGTTCCATTTCCTATAGTTAGTCATCAACATTAATGAATTGGGTGATAGACAAGATACACAAAAAAAACATTGCTAACAGTAGACAAGTTTGCCCCTAATGGCCATTTATGGACTGTATTTGGAAGATACCATCTGTGAATTGATTCATGACTCACAATTAAGCAGGTACAATATGGGACAATGTAATTATGGTTCATACAATCAATCTACGCACCATAAAATGCACTGCATATAAAATTTCAAAGAACCTGTAGACTTGAGTTCAATTTACGACCTAACATACAGTTCGTAGATTACATCTACATGTCGTATATGTAGTTGTAAGTTAAACTTCAAAGAGACAGTACCCTCAGGTTCAACCTACGATACAGTTTACACTTCGTGTATTCAAATTACAACTTGCACTTCAAATTATGGGATTCCTCTACACTTAACAAAAATTTAACGAATTTAGTTCATTATTAATGTTTAGGGGGTCATGTACAACAGTATATCACAACTATGTATCAAATCCTCATGAATGTAATAGTTTACTATCACAACCCCACACAAACACAAAGATTCCCTCGTTCTCCCCTTCCCTCACTTCAAGTTTTAAGTATAGGAATTAATCCCCCACAGGAAATACGCACATATGGAAGAATTTACAAGAGCTAAATACCTAGGTTTTGATTAAATGGTGCGCAGTGTGTCAACTGAAGAAAATGAAGAAGCTCGATTGACATAAACCCTAGCTTTATGCAAAATCAATGCTTGAATGTGATGGAGTGTAGAGTATTGTGTGCAGCAGTGATACGGAGTAGTGTGGGTGCAATTTTTTAATCTTAAGCTTTTATTAGTGGAAGTTTAAAAGCGGGGAAGAAGAAGTGGAAGCAAAATGCAAGATGCCTTCTTTATATTTTAAAAAGAAAAAAATCACACTGGGTCAATGGGTCGAGTCAGGAACGTCCATATGCGGACATAATATGCATGTACGAGCCACATATGAGGCCATAAATAACCTCAAATACAATTTTACCCAACTCATTTAAAGTTAATTCACGGTCTAATCTATAGATTGTAAAGCAACATACGGTCTATATGATAGGTCATATATTAACTTCAGATAGCATGCAACACTATTTTGACCCATGATGCATTTTTATAGTTTCATGAATAGGACTCATGAGCCATATGTTTCTTTGTAGATCAAACTTCAAAGAGTTCACTACCTGATCTTCAACCTGCGATGCCATTCATGGTCCATGACTAGGTTCACAAGTTGAAACTTGATGCTCTTTTCTTACCTTAGTCATTTCTCCTCACATTTCTCAATCGTCAAACCTACACTCATTAGCGCCCATTAGACTAAAAATACTTGAGTCGCCTCTCAAGAAGTGTTTGATTTAATGTCATGGCACGGTGCGAATACTATACATTGTATAGCATCCCTTGGGTTGTCTTCCAAGAAGTGTCTTATTTAACTTTGTGGCATGACACAAGTACCTGAATTAGCCTATGGATGAGTCATCCCTAGGACGGTATTTTCTCACCAGTTTCTTCCTTTGGAGCCACATAGGTAGTGCTTCACCCATTTGCTTTTTGCCTTCTTCTTTTTGGGTGCTACTTTTTCTCCAAGCTTGGTTGAATCATCTTTACCCTTATCATCCTCAATAAATTCTATGCTCTCATAACCCTTGGGCCATAATTTCCCCTTTCCCACCTTGAAAGTGATTTCTTTGTGATTGACCCAAAATTTGATCTCATGCTTTTTTGAGTCCATCAAGGCCCTTCCCATGGAAAGGAATGAATACCTAAGGATTATGGGTTTGTCAATGTCCATGGCACAATAAAGGCGTACAAAATTTGTTGGAAGAGTAAACTTTCCAACCTTGTCAAGCACATCTTCAGCAATCGGCTTTTTTATGAACTTATCGGTTATTTGAAGCCTAATGGAGGTGAGTTTGAGCATAGTTAGACTAGATCTCTTATAAATGGCAAGCGGCATTAAATTGATACTTGCACCATTATCACACAAACCTCTCAAGTAATCATAGTGGCTAATAATGCATGGATAGTAAATTCACCAGGATCTCATTTCTTCTCCACATTGGTGCTGACAATGATAACACAAACTTGAAAGGTTATTGGGATCACCTTCTCTTCAATGGGCCTCTTCACTGTTAGCAACTCTTTAAGGTATTTGATGAAACTGGACATCTCTTTGATAGCATCAATAAATGGTACCCTCAATATCTCCTCCTTCAACCTCTCAATATGCTTATCAATCTTTGTATCAAGAGTTTTCTTAGCCAATATTTATGGGAAGGGAGGAAGAGGTTTAGGAAAGGATTTAGCAATGTCAACCATTTTTTCTTTAATCTTATTCTTACCTTTCAATCCCACCATAGCATCATTTGCAACATCAACACTAGGCTTCACCACAACATCATTATCAATCTTGCACTCCTCCAAACTACATTTGTCAACTTCGATATCACAATGCTTATCAACACCCATTTGCAACATCTTTCCACTTTGAGTAACAATGGCCATAAAATGAGCATTGAGGCCTCCTCTATTTCCCTTGGTATTTACCATCGTATCACTTGGAAGTTTCCCCTTTTGCTTTAGTTCTTCTCTCTAGAAAGGTTCCTCATTTGTTGATCCAATTTTTGTATGGAAGTCGTATGGGAGCTAACAACTTTAGTTAAGCTTCCCAAGCATGTGTCGACCTTTCTTGGTTGTGGAGCATTTTCTCCAACATGCCTTAAATCTTTGAGCCTCCATGATCTTAAGATGGCCCATTCCTCCAATTTTAAGAAGTGGAGGATGGGCCTTTTGGTGGAACATAGGTGTTGGAGCTTCTGTTCTCAAAATTTTCATTGTGCCAACCTTGACTCAAACTTCCATAATTATTTCTATCACAATAATGACCTTGGCCTTGCGGTTAAGGTCTCCATTGGCTTTGATAGTTTGAAGATGAATGATTTGACTGGATTATTGATAGTTTTATCTTGAATAACATTCCGGTGAAATATTTATGTAGTTAGCATCTTCAAATTGCACTGTAGGTTGATCTTGATTTCATTAACCTTGGTAAGAAGGAGGGTATCCATGCCTATATGAAGAAGGAACACCTTGCACTTCATCAACCGCATTTACTTTTTTAAGCTAATTTTCGGTCAACTTTTTTGTAAACAGTGCAATATTTATAGCCATGGACGCCATCATTTGATCATGTTCTGGGGTCTCTTTCATCAAACAAGTCATGGATGGGGCACCACAAGGTATGCCCCCACTTTGATCATTGGCATGCCACGCCTGATTTTGCTTTGTAATCTTGAAAAGGATGGTGGCAATGTGGTTGTATGTCTTATCTATAAAATAATCTCATGTTGAATTGTTTGCCACCAACTGAGTGAGTGGATCCAAACCAGTATAGAACTTCTCAAGAAATGTGTTCTCAGGGAATCGATGGGTGGGGGTGATAACGCTCAAACCACACTTCTAACTGAAGTATGAAGCGGACGTTGTCAATACAGAACCCGACTAAAAGGTTGGGGTCGAACCCACAGGAAATATGGAAGATCTAGATTATAGCCGGTAGATGAACTTCTATGGTAATTACTTCACAATGGGGGAATTCTAATAAAAAGCAATATTAAAAATAAACAGAAGTCAAGATTATATTTGTGAATCAATAATTAAAGGATAACAAGGGTTTGTGTTTCCCATGGATTCATAACAGCTTTGGGTATACACTCGTGATCTTTACCAACACTTACTTACAGAACTGATAACTTAGGTTCATTCAAACGATCGACCAATCCCTATTGAATGACTATCCTAAATTACTCAACCAAGTCTCATGAGTTTTGCAAACTAACCGTTATGACTAAGTTCCAGATATAACTATCCTACGGCCACAACTCAAGTTAATACAATGATCATCAAGATCAAGGCTCCGTTGTAATTCTCTTTTCCTAATATCTAACTCTTTGACCAAAGCAAGTAAAGAATTCAGGCACTTCCTAATGTTGTACACAGTTAAGAATCACTAAAGATAAAGAGAATACAATATAAATATTTAGTATTGGTTTTAGACTCACTTTGTGCAACCCTAACTAGCTAATCCACCATGGTTCCCACAACCCTAGCTATGGAGGTTTTAGCCTCTCATAGTTGCAAGGTTGTGATTTGTGTTCATGATTGAAGACATAAAGCAATACTTACAAAGATGATTGAGAAAAACAATTCCTTCTATTAAACCACGAAATCTTGAATAACAAGTAGCAAGAAAAAGATGCATTCAAGAAAAGGTTGAACCAACTCAATTCTCTCTTCCAACGATGTAAAATTGCTTACTACAATGTTTTCCTACTAGAATTAAGTCTATTCGTCGTCCTCTCTTAAAAATAAAACATAAAAAGTATTTATAAAGACACAAGAATCCTTTTCCTAAACTAACAGGACTGCTTTCCATATCTATTGTCGACCTCGTCACTGTTCTACCTATGACTCGTAGGGGCTTATCACGGATCGTGACATCCACTCGTAGCTTGGAGTGTTGGCTGAATTTTGGTTAAGTGTTTGGCCAAGGTACGATTCGTACCAATATGCTACGACTCGTACATTGATACTCGTGGCTTGATCCTGATCTTTTGAACTTTTTCTGAACTTCACCACGACCGGTATGGTACGACTTGTACCTTCATCTCACGGGTCGTAGAGTGCTCTCGTACTGAGAATCAGCCTTCTATGCAATTTTTCTGGATTTCATCACAACTGGCTTACCACGACTCTTACCACCATGGTACAATCTGTGACAAGTCTCATAAGTTTAGTCTTCCAGGTTAAACTTTCAGCTTTTGATCGAAGCCCTCAGTACGACTCGTAGGTCCATCCTACGGATCGTACTGTGGTCTGCACTTTTTGCCCTTTTTTGCACACTTTTAGCTTCCTTTTGCAATTTATTGTTCCAACACTCATTTATCCTGGAATTAAAGAAAAAGTGCCTCATATCCATATAAATACACCTAAGTACATGCTATTTTCTTAGTTTTGAGCGTCAATAGTGTTGTAAATACATAGCACATCAACCCCCTCAACTTAAGACTTTTACATGTCCTCAGGCAAAGAAAAAGAAAAACTAAACACCACGCTCAACTAGAAAATAAACTTAAGATACTACAGCCAAAACTCAAACAAATTTGTGCACTCTATATACAAATTCTATTGAGCCTTCCTCTTGAAACATCATCAGCTAATGTATTGCAAGCAACCTCAAAACATCATATTCAGGGATCAAGACATGTCATCTAGTTATCAACAAGCAATCAATTCATCACCCATGTGTTTCACATAGACCAATGGTAAAAGCAAACATAATCCATGTACCCTCACAAGAAAAAATGAAGTCCACACTCTAGTATGAAGTATCAACTAAAACATGGGACTAGGCGAATGAAGCACTCACTCTCTCAAAGAACTGCAGGTATTATGCATCAGATACCATAGGCTTGCCCTTATTTTCTTTATTTTGATTTGTTAGATGGTCAAATTAAAATCACTATAGGACTTGATATGGCTTGTAGTGTAGGCTTAGGGCTGGACATGATAAAGATGGACGATTTTATGAGTGACTATCCCTTCCTTGGCACTACATTCATCGGCTACACCATTCTCCTATTTCACCCTTCATTCTTTTTGTCTCCTTTGCTTTCCTTTTTCCTGTTTTAAGAATATTTGCATGGGTGAGGTGATTTTTCACATTTTTCCACAATTTCAAGCTCTTTTGAATTTCTTTCTTTTTTAGTATTCTCAAATTTTCAGCTTTTGACGTTTTCACCTCACTACACCTTATTTTTCACCATTTTATTTATTTTTTTGTTTCTCTTCTTTTTCTTTTCTTTCCTTTTCTCCCGTTCCCACCATTTTATGCACCCATACTTTAGCCACCCTCAACTTAAGCATTTTGCTTATGCTGAGGTTCACAATATCTAAGGAAGGACCAGGGCCAAACAGGTTCATTATAAACAAATGGGTACGGTTCGCGGGTAAATCAAAGAAATATGGTCAATTAAGGCTCAAACTTGGGATCAAGGGATTCATGACACTTTGGTAGGGTAATATAGGTTAAAAGTGAGCTAACACAAAAATGGCCTATGATCATTTCCTAACCAACCATCCTCAACCTATGCTTAGACCAACCAGGCAAGTTCTAGATCTTCAACAACATACCACAACAGATACTAAGACCTCACTCACACATGATACATGAACTATTTTCACTTTACCTATTTGGTTTATACATAGCTTAACAAGACTAGCACTATTAATAACTAAATGACATAAAATGATCCACAAAAATCATGCATTGTTGTCACAAATACACAACAAAACTTTTTTTTAAACAAGGTCAATTTTTCAAAAACAACAGAAGCAGTGCATATTCATTGGCTGATTATTCCTAAGTTATTTTCTAATCAAACAAAAATCACAACTAAAAACAAAAAATACTAACATATGCCAGTTCTACTAGGTAGCATGTCTGAGGAAAAAGAAATACGGCAAGAAAAACCCTCAGGCGACCAAAAGTATCCTAAAAATACAAGTACACCCCCCCTTTTAAAAAAATGAGCTTCGTCCCTGAAGCACAAAATATAAGCATGAAGGGAAAAAAGGACATACATGTGGCTACTCAGACTTCGTCTCTATCATCTTGCGAAGGTGGTACCTCCACGGTAGTAGTAGAGCTAGAGGTGGACGGCGCACCCAATGGTGTAACAATGGGGGTAGTGGTACCCCCCTCAGTGACTGTAGTCGTTTGAACGGCCTCTGTGGAAATCAGGGCTGAATATGGCTCACCCGAAGGGTCATGGCCACTGGAAAGCTCGGGCTGAGCTATGGTGGAGCTTCCCGCTTCTCTATCTCTCTCATGCAACTCAGTCATATGCTCCTCATGAGCTCGCATACTCTCCGCTCTAGCCTGCTTGCGCTCTTTCTTCTCCTTCTTTCTCTTTTTTTCCACACTCTCCTCACCAACATCTTCAGCAACTCTCTTTTTTCCTTTATCACCGACTGCAGTTGGCCCCCAGTTTGCTGCCAAGTGAGTATCCTCCTCAAGCTCTGCATCCAGGTCCGGAAGAGTGGGGGCTACTATAACAGTTGGTTGCCGTAAAGACAACTCAACCACTTGGCTTCGAAGAGCCCCCAATTCCGTACGAAGACTGTCGTGTCTGACTGCTACGCCATCCTCAAGTTAAATCTACTCTCAAAATTATCCAGGAAGGAATGAACAGCCTGAGCTACTGCATCTATCTCGAATTTGGCCCATGGCTTTACATTCTCAATCATTTCCTGGATTTTGCTCTCAGCCATGGTCAATCTCTTTGCCAGCTTCTGGAGAAAATCCTGTGGTACCAAGATGTACCTTGCTGGAGTCTGAGTCTGTACGCTAGGCAGCGGTGTAGTTGAGGTGCTAGGAGTTGACTCTGAATGATCGGCATCTGTAGTCGGTGTCTCGCTCTGCTCCTAAATACTAGGGACATTCACCTATACGTCCCCTGTTGGCTGAGCTGCTGGGATGGCTATGGGCATTCTATATCTGCTTATCGAGTTCATCTCATCCCGGATAAGGCCTATGTCTGCAATTCTTTAGCCTCCGATCAATCTCTCATCACCCCGTTGTACTCTCGCCTCCCTACACAAACTGTATACAAGGCTAGGGAATGGAATAGTAGTGCTTACTTCCACTTCCCTATCTCATATCTCGGTAGCTATGATCCTCGGGATGTTAAGAGGGTAGTAGGACATGAGGCATGCCGCCAATGCCGCTCTATCAGCACTCAGTGAGTTATCATTAACTATGGGCGCTAATCGATGTCTCACCAATGTCCAGCAGGCCTTTGCGATGAAGTTCAATGAATTCTTTGTCACCTTCTTGCCACCTGCAACCCACTCAGCCTCGTCCTTATTCTCAGCATCATCTCTGCTAGCCATTGCAGCTGCCTTTGTCGCTCACCCCTGCTCAGACTCCTAATTTGCTTCATTGCCTCCACCCTGTAATCATACTCGGGTGTTAACCTTGTTGGTCTGAACTGAAGTCCATATAACATCCTTGCAATAGTCTGGTCAGATACATCAATTACTCGCCCTCGGACTAGAACACTCTCCAACCAAGGCTGCTCCTTTATCTTTTGCCCCTCCTTTGCTTTCTCCTCCATTGTGGCCAGGTAGTTGGTATAGAACTCCCTAACGATCTCCTCTGTGTATTGTGAAGGGGTCTTGGCCATCCAATCTAACCCATAGAAGCTAAAAATATGCTTTATCTCCTCAACTTCATTCAAGGAATTAGTGAGGATCCGCGGTTCTTCTTGCATGCTTCTCTTTGGTTTGTTCTTGGCGGTGAGAGCTAAGCCTTGTTCATATATCTCTTTAGCACCCGGCACTCTCCTCCACATTGTTCTGTTCTCTCTGGCAGGGGTCTCCTCCTCCACTTCTTCCTCACTGCTTTCTGCATCATTCTGGGTCCCTTCTGACCCTTCCTCGGTGTTGGAGTCGGTTCCCGGCCTTTGTTGTTCCTCTTTAGCCCCCTCTTCGGACTGGAGAGCTTGAGCGGATGTGGTCGTGGTTGCTTTTGCTAGGGCCTTTGCTCTTGCCCTAGTGATTCTTGTTCCATCTGTGTCTGAAGTATCTACTTGTTAATCCTCAAGTGAATCACTAGGTGAATCTCCAGCTTGCTTAGACTCTAAGTCTGTTGCTTCATCTATCAATTGCCTACGGGCTTGTGTTTTGTCTGCCCTGCGTTTGTATGTCATTGTACTTGGTGAGAAATAGGTTAGCATTCCATTGTTGAAAAAGAAAATTAGATAGAAGATTAGATAGAAGAAATTAGACTCTAAGGTACGACTCGTGAGAAACCCTGATGTTGCCCCACGACTTGCAAGTACGACTCGTACCATGAAGGTAAGATCCGTACCTTGAGTCGTCTGATGAAGTCCAATTTTGCAAAAAATCTATTTTTCACCATGACTCGTGGTACGACCCATAGGTCGATTCCACGAGTCGTAGGGTGGGCTTTCCAACTCGATTTTTCAAGATAAGTGGTATGAGCACTCAGTACGATTTGTAGTGTCAACCTACGACCCGTACTGTTCTACATACCCCTTTTCAGCCCAGTTTTACGTTTCTTTTTTATCAGTGTGTAGGTGTTTGTTTTGCAAATTTTTGGGTACTCATATTTCCCCCAGGTCTAGCATTAGGTACCCTACCTTTTTACACCACTTAATCCTCCCTTACCCATAACTCCCTTTAGGTGTTCTAGGGCAAAAATTCAATTAATTTCCAGTGGTTTTTTGGTCAAATTGGAGTTGTTCGCTCATACCCATTGATTTTCAAGCATACCAAGTGATTCTTATGGGTTTTCGATTCCCTCAAGTTCGTTTTCAAGAATTAAGAACTTAGGGTGTAAATCACTTACTTGATTCATGATTCATAGACTGGAAATCAAATGTGAGGGCTTTGCACACTCAGGTGAAGCAAGAATTTCTAGCTTAATTTCTTGATGATGGGAAGCTACAAGTGTTGGGACGATGGTTCTCAAGTCGTGGGTTTTGGGGTTTTAAGGTGTTAGCGTGGGAAGATGGTTGATTTTGAAGTTTAAGTAGGTGAGGGCCAATTTAAAAATCTAGGCCGAATCAGGTCAATTTAACCCGTCACGACTCGTACTATGAGTTGTAGGAGCAACCTATGACTCGTCCCTGACCCGTAATGACTTTAGTTATAGAGAAATTACCTGGTGACCTATTCCTGAACCCATTCCTATTGTAGTTGTCTCTGTATTGGTTCCGACCTTCATTTCTAGAACCTTGGCGCCAATTGTCTTGTCCAGACGCTTGGGCGTTGGCTCAGAAACCCGCAACTTGGCTATCTAGGAAGTTCTCCTCCTCCTCAAAATTAGAGTGATCTGCTCCTTACTCCCTTCCTTGTGTTCCCACTACATTTACCTTTTTGGATCCTGCTCCTATGATATGCTTCGTCAGCAAATCCAATGATGTGCGCATGTGAGCCAACTCCTAATCGTGTTCTTCCTCTTTCCTTCGCTGGTCTGCAGTCAAACCAACAGCATATGTACCTGCCACTGCATTAGCCTCCTTTGTATGTCAGGCCCTGTTTGTCTTTGTCACCCTATCAAGGATAGTGGATGCTTCCTCCCAGGTGTGACTTATCAATGCTCCACCCACCACCGTGTTTGCTACAGCCTTGGTGTTATTATTAAGAGACCTGTAAAAGATTTCCAACAAACTGTCATCTGGGATTTTATGGTTCAGGCACTTAGTCAACTTTCTTTTTAACCTCAACTAGATTTCATGAAATGCCTCCGTCTTAATTTGCCGGAAATTGTAGATCTCATCTTTTAATTGTAACATCCTTGATGGGGGAAAGAATCTCTCCAAGAAGGCTTGTTTAGGCTCCCTCTAATTGGTTATGGAGTCGTTGGGAAACTCGAATAACCATAAAGTAGCTTTCCCTGATAGAGAGAAAGGGAAGAGTTGGAGTCTTATTACATCCTGGCTTACTCCGGGCAACCTGTATGCCTTGCATAATCCTACAAAATTCATCAAGTGCAGGTTGGCGTCATCCGCTGCGTGGCCACTAAACACCCCCTTCATGTTTAGCAGTTGAATCTGGTGCTCGTAACGCCGAATTTGGCCCCAGCGAGCAGTGGTGGTGGAACAATTGCTCCAGTTAACCCAACCTCATAAATATCTGGGTCATCATCATCGAAGAAATGAGGGGAAAATCTATGAGCTCGGTTGCCCCTCCCATGTCGACCAGCGTTTACCACATCATCTCTATCATCACCAACTTGCTGAAGTGTAGTTAACCGAGCTAGCTCGGCTTGCCTAGCTTCTTCAACTAAGTGGGCTTCTCTCTGTTCAGGGTTTTCCATTCTATGCAATGCTCGTTCGATTTCAGGATTTAGTGGAACAAGGGGGTCTCCTCTACTCCGAGTGCTTGGCATTCACCGGAGGACAGCCTGTGGGTATCAAAGAAAAACACAAAAATAAACGTAATTAAGGAAATAATTACCAAAAAGTCAAATACAAGCAAATAACCTAGTCTTAGTCGTATTCCCCAACAACGGCGCCACTTTTTAATAACGCTCAAACCACACTTCTAACTGAAGTATGAAGCGGACGTTATCAATAAAGAACCCAACTAAGAGGTTGGGGTCAAATCCACAGGAATATGGAAGATCTAGATTACAGCCGGTAGATGAACATGTATGAAAATTACTTCACAATGGGGGAATTCTAATAAAAAGTAATAATAAAAATTAACATCAATCAAGATTATATTTGTGAATCAATAATTAAAGGATAACTAGGGTTTGTGTTTCCCATGGATTCATAACAGCTTTGGGTATACACTCGTGATCTATACCAACACTTACTTACAGAACTAATAACTTAGGTTCATTCAAACGATCGACCAATCCCTATTGAATGACTATCCTAAATTACTCAACCAAGTCTCATGAGTTTTGTAAACTAACCGTTATGACTAAGTTCCAGATATAACTATCCTGCGGCCACAACACAAGTTAATACAATGATCATCAAGATCAAGGCTCCGTTGTAATTCTCTTTTCCTAATATCTACCTCTTTGACCAAAGCAAGTAAAGAATTCAGGCACTTCCTAATGTTGTACACAGTTAAGAATCGCTAAAGATAAAGAGAATACAATATAAATATTTAGTATTGGTTTTAGACTCACTTTGTGCAACCCTAACTAGCTAATCCACCATGGTTCCCACAACCCTAGCTATGGAGGTTTTAGCCTCTCATAGTTGCAAGGTTGTGATTTGTGTTCATGATTGAAGACATAAAGCAATACTTACAAAGATGATTGAGAAAAATAATTCCTTCAATTAAACCACGAAATCTTGAATAACAAGTAGCAAGAAAAAGATGAATTCAAGAAAAGGTTGATCACAAGGTTGAACCAACTCAATTCTCTCTTCCAACGATGTAAAATTGCTTACTACAATGTTTTCCTACTAGAATTAAGTCTATTCGTCGTCCTCTCTTAAAAATAAAACATAAAAAGTATTTATAGAGACACAAGAATCCTTTTCCTAAACTAACAGGACTGCTTTCCATATATGTTGCCGACCTCGTCACGGGTCCACCTACGACTCGTAGGGGCTTCTCACGGATCGTGACATCCACTCGTAGCTTGGAGTGTTGGCTGAATTTTGGAAAAGTGTTGGGCCAAGGTACGATTCGTACCAACATGCTACGACTAGTACATTGACATCCGTGGCTTGATCCTGATCTTTTGAACTTTTTCTGAACTTCACCACGACCTGTATGGTACCACTCATACCTTCATCTCAGGGGTCGCAGGGTGCTCTCGTACTGAGAATCAGCCTTCTATGCAATTCTTCTGGATTTCATCACAACTGGCTTACCACGACTCTTACCACCATGGTACGAACCGTGACAAGTCTCATAAGTTCAGTCTTCCAAGTTAAACTTTCAATTTTTGATCGAAGCCCTCAGTACGACTCGTAGGTCCATCCTGCGGTTCGTACTGTGGTCTGCACTTTTTGCCCTTTTTGCACACTTTTAGCTTCCTTTTGCAATTTATTGTTCCAACACTCATTTATCCTGAAATCAATGGAAAAGTGCCTCATATCCACATAAATATACCTAAGTCCATGCTATTTTCTTAGTTTTTAGCATCAATAGTGTTGTAAATTCACAGCACAACAGGGGGCCCTACATCCATGGGTGGGCACCTTATGAACAATCATGCTTGAAACATTCTCAAGCTTCAAAAAGTTATCCCCCCGATAGTTGGCTAAAGTAGAAAATCTTGTCATGTTGTTCAACCTTTTTACTCAGGGAAAACCATTTTTTCAAGAAGACATTGACCAGCTCCATCAAAGTGTGAATGATAGGCGGTGTAACCAATCACGAGCGTCTCCCGCTAGTGAATACTTGAACACTCTCAAGCAGATGGCATTATCAAACATGTTGCTTTGTTTATGCATATTGCACACCTCAAAGAAGTTCTTTAAATGTTGATGTAGGTCTTGATTGGTCGAATTATAAAATTGTCCCTCTGCCTTTAGCATGGTGTAAATGCTCCCATATATTTTGGATGTGGGACTATTCACTCTTGGAGGCACTACTGCACTTGCGTAGTGATATCATCATTGACCTTCACAAAGATGTTTTCCATTTCACCTTGTGGAAAAGCTTCCATCTGACACCTATTTCCCATATCAAATCAAAGAAAGTGTGATAGAATAGATCAAAATACACAAACCAAAATATCTTTCACTTTGTAGAACCAATTGCCTAAGTCCCCGATAAAGGCGCCAAAATTGGTGTCTCCTAAATTCATCTCGATTTAAGAGTGTGTACATGATCGATTGCAATATATTTTATCCAAAAAAGAGTCGAAATCATATCTACAAGTTCTTAGTATTAGTCAATTCAACTAAGTGAGAAAATACACGATTGGTGCTTTAAGATACTACTCAAGGTTAATTGATAGAGAGAATTAAACTAAGAGTCTAGATATAAATGCAAAAACATGGTAAATTAATGAGAAGTAAAACTAGAGACATGTCCCCACTTAGGATTGATCCACCTACATCACTCAATTAGGTTCATTAATAATAGGCTCCTTGTAAATATCTAAACAATCACTAAGAAATCACTTGGTGCCTTTCAACAGTCAAGCAATATTTATCTCAATCAACTCTTTCAAATTGACAAGAATTCAAAATAAACCGACTGTAAATTACCAATGAGATCCAAAAAATTCTTAAGACAATCTATTAAACAAAGGTTATGCCTTGGATTATTATTGATTGATGCTACTCAAACCTTAATAGGCTCTTTCAAGTACAATTGGAGCAAATTGGCATGAATCGGTATTTGCAACCACTAATTTCAACTTACAAATTAAAGATTAATCAAATATTTAAAAGCCCATTATCAATTAATCCTAATTGAGATCAATAGAATTCGCAACCCCATTGGGTTCACAACCCTAGATGAGAATTTAGATGCTCATGAGTAGAGAAGAAGAAGAAGAAAGCATAAAATTAAACATGACCATGTACAATTCACTAGATAAAAGAGAAATTCAAAGTATGAAATTAGATCTTCATAATACAATGTGTGTTCTTTAGATACTATATTCTCTACCGCAATATTCATTGCCTCAAGAAAAAAAAACTAAGATGACTATTTATACTAAGGTCAAAACCCTAAGTCCAACTTAAATTCGGCAGACCCAGTTTACAGTTGTGGATCATATATTGCATTTACGATCCATACAATGTACCACGTGTTGGATCTTCAACTGGCTCTGTCGGTTGTGGTACTTGAATTCACATACCGTACTTTGGATTTGTGGTCCATATATGCCCCTTGTGGATTGCATTTCTAGGATTTCAACTTTCTGATCTTTGAAATGTGGCTATATTTATGGTCCTCATTTTACATTTAGGGATTGTATCTTCTCCCGTAATTTGAAGTCCCAAGTTGCAAACTCTCTGAATCTTATTATGTGGCTCCATTTATGGTCTGTGAGGTGAATCTATAGACTGTACCTTACTTCATGTTTTTCTTGCAGACATGCAACTCTGGATTATTTCTACAGTTGAATCTATGAACCGCATTTTGTATTTACTACTTGTTTATTCCATTTTTTTTTTTGCAGAAGTCCTGTGAATGGTGCCTTTTTGCTCAAATTCATTGGGATTCATGAAACCTAGCAAATAGAATTAGTATTTACTTAAATTAATACTTTAAGGCATGCAAAACTCTATGAAAAAAGTATAAATGTGTAGTAAAATCCCGGCACATCAGCTCTTTGCCCCCTTGACTAAATCCCTGAATCATCAGACAACTTTCAGATAGTTCATCTTTTGAGATTTCAAGCTCCTTCACAATGAGAATTTAGAGAGTATTGACTCAACACTCATGATTAATCATAATTCTATTTACTTTATGTTCATACATAAAGCCAACAATATATAAAGTATGATTATGCAATGTTTTACCCAATAAAAGATTATCATCAGTGATAGTATAGAGTGCTTACATAAGTAACAAATATTGTAAGAAGATGAATAAGAATATGGTAAAATGGAAGACTGGGAATACAAGCTCATAGGTGTGGAAGAAGATGTTACAAGCAAAAGATCAAAATATAATATCAAATTTGGTGGCAAACTCAGATGGTGTCAGCACAATTATGGTATGATAATTGGACAAGTTTAGGAGCACTATATCCAGTAACACATGATGAGTTTAGGTGTTATGAAAGCATACAGAATATAGCTAAGACAATTAAAAGGGAAGGTGGAGTGTCAAGCTGCTCAAAAAAATATTGCCATATGATATAGTGGAACACACTGTGGAGAAGATTCTACCTCCAGATGGTATACATAAGCTAGACAATCCATGGTTGGATGTTAGAAGCAAAGGAGAGAATTCAAAGTGGAGTCTTCTTGTGAATATGTGAGACATAGAGAATAGATCAATACTATATACAAAAATATTTGGGTATAGGGGCCACCCTTCGAGATGTCTTTCTTTATGTGGAGCTCTAGAAGTTTAAAATACCTGTAGATGACAAGATCAGGAGATGGGTTTGCTCTTTATCCCTTGCATATTCTCTCATAGAATGGTGTATTTTATAAGAAAATACTTTTTCAATGGAACTAAATAAAGAGTTTGAGCTCATACACTCATCTACTACTAACAGGATTTGGTCCTATTTTGCTTCTTGTGGAGGTTTTAAAATGGTTGGACTATACCTAAGGGAGTTGATAATGATATGGTGGAATACTCAAGGTAAACAAAGCATGAAACCGTACTATCAGGCTATTTCTAGCATTATTATCTAGGAATTATGGAAGAGAAGAGACTATAGCAAGCATGAAGAAGGTAAAATTTCAACACATGGGATCATATACCAGGTAACAAGCATTATTCTTAGACTAATTATAGTTAAGAGACCATTAATGGTTTCTGTTATACCCTGGAAGCCGAAAGATCAGACGTGGGAGTTGAAACAGACAAAAGATTTAAAACTAGCACCAGGCACAGGATGGGTCATGAGGTGACCCGTGAGATCAACCCACGAGTCATGATGTGACTTGTGGGGAGGCCAAGTGATGAGCTTAACAAGATTGGGAAATGGAATCCCCATGGAGATAACCACGACTCGTGGTCAGGCCCCAAGAGTCATTGGGTCAGTCGTGGGGAGTGATGCTTGAGTAAAAAGGAAAATGAAGACAGTGTACTAGACGGGAGGCCCCCATGAGTCATGGTCAGCCCCCACGATTCGTGGGGTGAGTCGTGATCAAGCATGGAATAAATTTTGTTGAGGCCAAGGCAGTGTAGATCACGGATAGTGACCACAAGTCGTGGTCACCAGGAACGAGTCATTATGTTGTCAGTTATGAGCCCCAAAGACTTGAAAAGCAGTGAACTTCACGAGTTAATCCACGAGTCGTGCTCCTTGACGACGAGTCATTATGTCCTTCATTGGGACCACCTGACAGTTATTTTCTGCAAATTTAGTAAGGGCTATTTCGTAATTCCTAAGCTTCTAAGGCCTAAACCACATCATTTTGAGTTATGAATAGTGACTTTTAAAGGGGTTAAGTTCATTTTAGGCCTTATTCATTCATGCATGCAAGGTAGAAAGGTTAGAGGGGGTGATCAAGCTAGTGTTCTTCAATCTCCTTCAATTTCTTCTTGGCCTACTAAAGAAGTGTAAGAATCAGCTATCAATAGGTATGTAGGGTTATGAATGGGTGATTCTTTTCACACCCATGCCCAATCCCTCTCTAAATCATGAATGATCTATGACTAATCTATGGGGGTTTTAACCCAATGCATGAATTTCCTAATTTATTTACATGGGTATGATTTAAATACATTTCTATTATTTAATTATGAAGCATGGGCGAGTTTTATAATGCTTTAAATTAAAAATCATGTTTATAGCTTTATGAATGAAAAAGCCCATTGATGAGAAGTTCATGAAAGATGAGATTTGTGATGAATGTATGATGATGATGAGATATTATGATGAAAGTATGTTTTCAAGCTATCCATGTTTATAATCATGTTTTCGATATGAATTGAGTATTTTCAAAAATAACAAAGCTTTGGGCAATGCCCACATGTTCAAAGTATGATTGATGATTTCCCAAATTAAGCTTACCACATGGTTTTGGAGCGAAGGCTCCCACTTATATTTTTAGCTTGTGGTATATTTGAGTTAAAGCTTTTCATGTTCATAGCTTACCACATGGTTTTGGAGCGAAGACTCCTAATTATCTTTTAGCTTGTGGTATGGTTTGAGTTAAAGCTTATGCATGATTTCTTCTTTAAGATGTATTTGATTTATGAGCTTCATCAATACACGATGTTGAGCTTCGTTGAATAACGATGAAGAGCACATGCATGTTTTTGGGAGTAGTGTCTAGCACCGAACAGGCTAAGTGTCGATCACTCTATGCCTCAAAACTACTCACCAACGTAGGTTTATACATTATCACCTTGGGACCTCCCTTGTGAGATATCTCCTATCCTATTTGTCCATAAGCTTGATATTGATATCATGGTATCGTCTCTAGCCCTGGCGAGGCTTTGGAGGGCTCCACCCACTTGAGCGTGATAGTTGAGACCACGTAAGCTCTATCGTGGTATGTCGGTTAAAAGACAAGTCTCCCATTATGTCATGCCCCCGAACTAGGGTAGGGAGCAACTGGCACTCGATTCATGGTCGATCTAGAAGCTGGCTATATAGCATCTATAAATGTAACACTAAGGCTGACCAAGCCATCTGTCACAACCAACAAAGATAAATATTGGGCCAATAATGCCTTGACAATTATAATTATGCAATCTGGAAAACTGACAAGGCTACAATAAATCTACGCAAAGCAATGAAAAACAAATACGACTACACAACCCACACTACTATACAAACTTGTCCACATCAGCCTCTACAGAGTAAACAAACTGAAATGCATGGGACAAGGCCCTGGCCTACCCATGCACTACACAAAACTGAAAATAGTCCAAAACTAGGACATGGCTCCTAGAAGAGAGGAGCATACCACTATTCTGCTGAAATATGGCTCCAACTACATCTGATGATCTGAGCCTCGGCCTATGCCTGCAGCACGATTGCAGAAAGGGTCCCAAGATGAAGGGACGTCAGTACGAATAAAATGTACTAGTATGTAAGGCTGAAAACTGTAAACATGTAAAATAAAAATGATAACTAGGCCATAAATAAGGAGTAGTAACAACCCTGAATCCTGAAAACAGAAACCTAACAATAACTCATTATTGAAGTGTAAATGCAACCATCTAATGCACAACAAAGACTATAACTGAAATGCCAGCAGATAGCCGACCATAAAATCTATATACAATTCGTCCAGCCAGTGTACCACACCGGGGTAAAAATAAAAATGCCTCCAGCGGTGTAGTATACCGGAGTAAAATTCATCCAGCAGGTGTACCACACCGGGGTAAAATAACAAGACCTCTAGCCGGTGTACCACACGGGGGTAAAATCAATAAATCTTATACAAAATCATAAATGGAGATGATATGGCTTATACTAGACCAGCTCAATACGTACAGCATAGAAATGACGAATACTAAACATGTGGCCTGCATACGCCTCCTTCGTAATGCATAACTGGAACTGAGTACATATAACATGTAAAGCTAGAAAATAGAACTGAAATGCATGTATTAAAAACTTGTATAAATCATAAGGAACTACGGATGACCTAAGAGTTTCAACAAAATTTATAGATCATGTTTAAGGGATATTAGAGATCAGAAACTCGTTAGCTTGTCGTTCGGCTTAAGGGAAAGGGATTATGAAATCTCCCCTTGGACTGACATATTTCACAACATACACATAAGATAAAGGACAACCATAACTAGGTAATCCTAATTTGATAAACTCATTTACCCTCAATAGCTTGCGACGTCTTTACGTGGCTTAAAATCGTTTACACGTCGTCATCTTGGCTCTTTCACCAATTTCAGTTATAAACCAGACCTTTGAACACATTTAACATCACATATATATACACATGACATACCGTAAGGACCATCTAACAATGTCCACACTGAGGGGTCTCCAACTCAATGTACAACTACGACAACAATCAACACAATATCACACTTTAGATGTCTCACTTCGGCTAGGCATAATCTTAACATTTATCCTCAATAAAAAATGAAACTTTAAAGCTTAAATGAAGCTTAACATACTGCCTCAAGACTTTTAAATAGGTTTCTGTCTCATTCGATTCACAACACACGAATCGTGCTTAAAAGAATGATAGACGAGGCGCCTTACATACCTTTCTCCGATGAACTTTTCTCTAGCCGATTTCCTATCTCAATGATCAGACTTCAACCTACTTAATCCAGTGGTTTTATAGGCCAAAGACAAGCTTAATCTATATAAAAAAATTTATCCAAAATAACTAACCAAAGGCAGTCACAATAGCAACAACAACACACGGCAACATCAACAACATTTAGCCAATTTCAACTAGTTTTCACTAACTTTTGAGGGAGAAACAAGAGGGAAATTTTACCTTAGTTTTTCTGTAATTCTACCCCTCAATATGAAGTATAATTCCAGAAAAATAAACAGCAAAAAAGCCTAAGGAAAATGAGCAAAACTCAGCTAACAAAGAGTCCATCGGCAGCTCACTTAGCTGCCAATTTCCAGATTTTCGCTTTGCAATTTGAGAGGTTTAAAAGGGGAGAAATCCTTACCTTTTCTCCTGATTTCAACACCTACTCAAATATGGATATATAAGAAGTCCAAATATATTTTTAAACGCAGAAAAACTTCTCCAAAACCTTGCCAAAACGAGCTCCAAAACAGCCCCTAACATACTTGGCAAGGTAATCTCAACTTATCTTGTGATTTTCTTGAACTTTGCTTGATGTTCCTCCTTGATTTTCTTTGTCCTAGCTGCTGGAATTGAGAGAGAAATGGAATCCTTAGCAAGCTGGTCGATTTAGATTTAGCTGAAAATATTTTCTACAAGTGAAAAATCAGATTTTAAGTAAATAGGGCGGTGGAGGCGCTAGGGCGTCATGCCCGCGTCACCGCTCGTGATGCTTTGGTAAAATGCCCATAACTTCTTACTCGGAACTCCGATTGACAAGTGGTTTGATGTTCTGAAACTAGACTCAAATAACTTTAATTTGATAGGTCTTAGGTCTTCTAATTCATTATATATTGGGAGATATGATCATTTAAATTTGATCCTTACTTATGAACTTCACATACTCTTTGATTTTTTTGATCGTTCACATTTCCCTTGTCATCTATGACCAATATACAACCCTTATTTCCTTAACCTAGCATAAAAACATCAAATAATCACCAAAAGTTTTCCAGGGTGTTATATTCTCCCCCCCCCCTAGGAACATTCGTCCCCGAATGGAAATTAATTTCACTTAATATGCATCAAAATTGATACTCCATAACTTAAGTATCAAACACATACCTTAACATCACGTCGACATCGTAAATAGGTGAGGATATTTATTCTTCATTTCCTCCTCAGCCTCCCAAGTCACTTCCTCGATGTTATTACTTTGCCATAATACTTTAACTAAGGCGACTTCTTTGGTTCGAAGTTTCCTGACTTGTCGGTCAAGAATAGCAACTGGAACCTCAGTATAGGTCATCTCCTCATAAATTCGGACATCATCGATAGGCATAACATGGGTTGGGTCTCCTATTCACATCCGCAACATCGATACATGAAATACTGGGTGGACTGCCGCTAACTTTGGTGGCAACTCCAACTCATAGGCCACTTTTCCTATCCTGCGAATAACTCTGTAGGGCCCAACATATCTAGGACTCAGCTTGCCTTTTCGGCCAAATCGCATAACGCCTTTCATAGGTGACACTTTTAGGAAGACCCAATCATTAACAACAAACTCCAGCGCTCGATCGTGTACATTTGCATAAGACTTCTGCCTGCTCTGGGCTGTCTGAAGTTGATCTCTAATAAGTTTCACCTTGTCAATAGCTTGCTGCACTAAGTTTAGCCCTAATAACTCTGCCTCACTGAGTACAAACCAACCCACTGGTGACCTGCATTTTCGCCCATATGAAGCTTCATATGGAGCCATCTGAATACTTGACTGGTAGTTGTTATTATAGGCGAACTCAATAAAGGAAACATGATCATCCCAGCTTCCACCAAAATCTAAAATACAGGCACTCAACATGTCTTAGAGCGTTTGAATGGTGCGTTCAGCCTGTCTATCTGTCTGAGGACGAAATGTGGTACTGAGGCTTACCTAAGTACCCAGGCCTTTCTGGAAAGACTTCCAGAAGTTTGCTGTGAACTGAGCACCTCTGTCAGAAATAATGGACAAGGGGACGCCATGTAGGCAAACTATCTCTCATATATAAAGCCTAGCATAATCCTCTGCAGCATATATGGTCTTAACTAGCAAGAAGTGAGCTGATTTAGTTAATCTATCAACTAATACCCAGATAGAATCATGCTTCCTGCTCATTCTAGGCAATCTTGTAATAAAATCCATATTAATCACCTCCCACTTCCAGGCTGGAATTTCTATATCCTAAACCAAACCTCCAGGTCTCTGGTACTCAACCTTTACCTGTTGGCAATTGGGACACTGAGTCACAAGATTGGTGATGTCCTTTTTCATGCCATTCCACCATTATAGCTGCCTCAGGTCACGATACATCTTTGTGGCACCTGGGAGTACTGAATATCGAGAATAATGAGCTTCATTCACAATTTATTCCCATAGTTCACCCACATTAGGTACACATAGACGGCCCTGCTATCTAAGAACTCCATCGGGTCCACAATCAAATAGGCTCTGCTTTTGTTATGGTATATTGTCTCTCATTAAGACTAACTCTTCATCATCATATTATCGTTGCTTAACTTCCACTACCAAGGACGATTCAGCTGTGCTTTTGACAATAACACCCCCATCTTCGGAATCTAGTAATTGAATTTGTAAGTCATCCAACTGTCAAAGAGCCTTCATCATTTCAATCCTGTCAACCTGAATATGACTCAAGCTACCCATAGACTTGCGACTTAGCGCATCAGCTACAACGTATGCCTTGCCTGGATGATATAGAATGCTAACATCATAATCTTTCAGCAATTCTAACCACCTTCTCTGGCGTAAATTCAACTCCTTCTGCTGAAACAAATACTGGAGGCTCTTATGATCTGTGAATATATCAACATGTACCCCGTATAAGTAGTGGCGCCAAATCTTAAATGCAAATATCACTGCGGCCAACTCAAGATCATGGGTAGGATAATTTTGCTCGTGCTTCCTCAACTGTCTAGACGCATAATCAATGACCTTGCCGTGTTGCATTAGAACACAACCTAGCCCAACTCTCGAAGCATCACAATAGACCACATAACCCTCGACACCCTCTGGAAGAGTCAGGACAGGTGTTGAAGTCAGCCTATCCTTCAATTCCTAAAAACTTCGCTCACATGCCTCTGTCCACTAAAACTTAGCTGCTTTATGAGTCAAATTTGTCAATGGTGCAGTGATAGTAGAGAAACCTTCCACAAATCGGCGATAATAACCTGCTAACCCCAGAAATCTACGAACCTCTGTAGGATTCAAGGGTCTGGGCCAAGTCTTTACTGCCTCTATTTTCAGACTATCCGCTCTTATACCTTCAGCTGTAATTACATGACCAAGGAAAGCAGCAGATGTTAACCAAAACTCAAATTTAGAAAATTTAGCATATAATTTGTGCTCCTGTAGAGTCTGTAATACTTCTCTCAAATGACCTGCATGCTTGGCCTCGGATCGCGAGTAAATCAGAATGTCATCAATGAAGACGATCACAAATACATCAAGAAAAGGCCTAAACACCCGATTCATCAAGTCCACAAAAGTTGTTGGGGCATTAGTAAGCCCAAATGACATCAGTAAGAACTCATAATGGTCATAGTTAGTCCTGAAGGCATTCCTGGGGATATCAACTTCCCTAACCCGTAACTGATGGTACCTGGATCTCAAATCAATCTTTGAGAAGCATCTGGCACCTTGTAACTGATCAAACAGGTTATCAATCCTGGGAAGTGGGTACTTATTCTTAATCGTAACCTTATTTAGCTGCCTATAATCGATACACATTCTTAATGACCTGTCTTTCTTTCGCACAAAGAGCACTGGTGCACCCCAAGGTGATACACTAGGTCGAATGAATCCCTTCTCGAGCAGATCTCTCAACTGCTCCTTTAATTCCCTTAGCTTTGCTGGAGCTATTCTGTAAGGAGGGATCGATATAGGCTGAATACCTGGAAGTAGATCAATAGTAAAATCTATCTCCCTTTTAGGAGGAATTCCAAGCAAATCATCTGGAAAGACCTTAGGGAACTCATTTACAATAGGAATTGACTAGAGAGTTGTAGGCTCACATTCCAAGTTTCTTGCCCGAACCAAGTGAGAAATACAACCTTTGGATATCAACTTCTGAGCCTTACGGTATGAAATAAACTTACCTTTACGCATAGCGGCATCACCTTGCCATTCTCGGACTGGCTCGTCGGGAAAATTGAATCTGACAACCTTAGCTCTGCAATCAACATTAGCATAACATGCCGCCAACGAATCCATACCCAAAATGACATCAAAATCAACCATTTCAAGCTCAATTAGATTAGCTAAGGTTGATCTATCACATACCAATACTATGCAGTTTCGGTGAACTCATCTAGCTAACACAAATTCGCCAATTGGCGTAGAAACATCAAATGGTATAGATAATAACTCAGGGACTGTCTCAAACTGAATCGCAACCAATGGTGTGACATAAGAGAGTGTAGAACCAGGATCAAGTAAGACATATACTGCACGAGAATAAATAATCAAAGTACCTGTAACAACATCAGGTGAGGCCTCCTGGTCCTGTCGACCGCCCAAAGCATAAAATCGATTTCTGGGTTGCTCCAAATCTAGAAGCCTCTCTCCCTCTGCCTCTGCCACGGCCTGTTTCTAGCTGAGGATCAGGTCTGGGAGGTCGAACGGAGGATGAAGAAGCAACCGCTGATTGCTCCTGATCTGCCTCGACCCTATCCGAACAATCCCTCATAAAGTGCCCTGGCTGCCCACAACGATAACATACATTCTGCCCCTGATGACACTGACCTGAATGAGATTTCCCACATTGGGGGCAAGGCGGCAATGGTGGTCGCCTCTTCCCCGCCCGCTCTTGTCGTCGAGAGCTAGATGGAGCTGGGCCTTGATCCCTTCTCTGTCCCTGAAACTGAGGTGGGGCACTACCTATTGGCCTAACTGACTACCTTGGTGACTGATCCCCTAAGTCACCCGGCCCTCTATAAGGACCCACAGTCCTAGCTCTCTTTCGTTGCTCCTACTATCTCTGAGTACCCCGTAATTGATGAACCAAATCCTCTGCCCTCTGGGCGAAAGCCTGAATTCGTGAAATGTCCATGTGCTCCTAAGTAGATACCCCCAAGCAATCTCGAGCTATATGAAGCCCCAACCCTAACACGAACTGATGAACTCTATCCTTCATCATCTGAACCATGTGAGGAGCATACCTGGCAAGAGAATTAAACCGAAGACAGTACTCATGCACACTCATACCTCCTTACTCTAGGTGTAAAAGCTGCTCAGCTCGAGCCTGTCGAAGCTCCCTGGGTAGATAGTGGTTCATAAAAGCCTTGAAGAACTCTTCCCACTCAGCTGGTGGTGCATCGGCTCCTCTGGATCGAGCCCAAGCCTCATACCACAATATGGCCACATCACATAGTCTGAAGGCCGCAAACTCTACCTCCTCAGTCATTGTAGCTCACATCACCTTTAACACCCTATAATTCTGATTGATAAAGTCCTGAGGATCCTCGCTCGGGTCCTATCTGGTGAATATAGGAGGGCTCAAACTCAAGAACATGTGGGCCATGAAACTCTCAGTTGTCTGGCCTCTATGTCTCTCCATCGCCTCCAATCATCTCTCTTGACCTGCGGCTGTACGAGCCATCAGTTGAAAAGCTCCCTCAAGACCCTGTCCCTCCAGAACAATTGGAGGTACCACAGGCATGGGAGGGTCTGCCACTCTATAACCCTCAAGTACTGCTGGTGCGGGAGGAGCTGGAGGTATATCTGCCATTGCTCTGGCCGGTGCGGGAGGAACTGTAACACTTGGGGCAGGAGATTTACTCTGAGCCTCTGACCTATCTCTATGATCCACTGGAGGGAGACTAGTACCCTCCCAAACGACTGTGCCAATCAACCTTGTAGTCATCTTCCATGTCACAGGCATACTCTGAAATAATAACATGATTTAGATATCACAGTACTTATGAGCTCGACCTATAGCACGAACTATTAGCAAAAAAAGTGAAACAATTCCTAAATGTCCTGTAGCCTCCTGATTATAAGTATGGTGCACAACATACCCATAAGCAAGACTCTACTAGACACGGCTTTGTGGACTCCCTAGGACACGACTTCGCTCTGATACCAAGTCCGGCACGCCCCCGAACTAGGGTAGGGTGCAACTGGCACTCGATTCATGGTCGATCGAGAAGCTGGCTATATAGCATCTATAAAAGTCACTAAGGCTGACCAAGCCACCTATCACAACAAACCAAGACAAATACTGGGCCAATAATGCCTTGAAAATTATAATTATGGAATCTGGAAAGCCGACGAGGCTACATAAAGCTAAGCAAAGCAATGAAAAACCAATACGACTACACAACCCACACTACTATACAAACTAGTCCACATCAGCCTCTACAGAGTAAACAAACTGAAATGCATGGGACAGGGCCTCGGCCTACCCATTCTATACACAAAACTGAAAATAGTCCAAAGTAGGACATGGCTCCTAGAAGAGAGGAGCATACCACTATTCTGCTGAAATCTGGCTCCTACTATGTCCGATGATTTGAGCCTCGGCCTGTACCTACAGCACGATTGTAGAAAGAGTCCCAAGATGAAGGGACGTCAGTACGAATAAAATGTACTAGTATGTAAGGCTGAAAACTGTAAACATGTAAAATAAAAATGATAACTAGGCTAGAAATAAGGAGTAGTAACAACCCAGAATCCTGAAAATAAAAACCTGACAATAACTCATTATTGAAGTGTAAATGCAACCATCTAATGCACAACAAAGACTATAACTGAAATGCCAGCAGACAGCTGACCATAAAATCTATGTACAATTCATCCAGCCAGTGTACCATACTGGGGTAAAAATAAAAATGCCTCCAACCAGTGTACCATACCGGGATAAAATTCATCCAGCCGGTGTACCACACCGGGGTAAAATAACAAGACCTCCAGCTGGTGTACCACACCGGGGTAAAATCAATAAATCTTATACAAAATCATAAATGGAGCCGATATGGCTTATACTGGACCAGCTCAATACGTACAGCATAGAAATGACGAATACTAAACATGTGGCCTGCATACGCCTCCTTCGTAATGCATAACTAGAACTGAGTACATATAACATGTAAAGCTAGAAAATAGAACTTAAATGCATGTATTAAAAACTTGTATAAATCATAAGGAACTACGGATGACCTAAGAGTTTCAACAAAATTTATAGATCATGTTCAAGGGATATTAGAGATCAGAAACTTGCTAGCTTGTCGTTCGGGTTAAGGGAAAGGGATTATGAAATCTCCCCTTGGACTGACATATTTCACAACATACACATAAGATAAAGGACAACCATGACTAGGTAATCCTAATTTGATAAACTCATTTACCCTCAATAGCTTGCGACGTCTTTACGTGGCTTAAAATCATTTACACGTCGTCATCTTGGCTCTTTCACCAATTTCAGTTAGCAACCAGACCTTTGAACACATTTAACATCACATATATATACACATGACATACAGTAAGGACCAGCTAACAATGCCCACACTGAGGGGTCTCCAACTCAATGTACAACTACGACAACAATCAACACAATATCACACTTTAGATGTCTCACTTCGACTAGGCATAATCTAAACATTTATCCTCAATAAAAAATGGAACTTTAAATCTTAAATGAAGCTTAACATACTACCTCAAGACTTTTAAATAGGTTGTTGTCTCATTCGATTCACAACACACGGATCGTGCTTAAAAGAATGATAGACGAGGCGCCTTACATACCTTTCTCCGATGAACTTTTCTCTAGCCGATTTCCTATCTCAATGATCAGCCTTCAACCTACTTAATCCAGTGGTTTTATAGGCCAACTGTTATACCCCGTAAGATTTTCGACACCTAGATGGCCTATTCGCACGTTTGTTAAGCTTATTTGAAAGCCATACGTGCTAGAGAAAGGCCCGGGAAAGGATCGGACGGGTAACCTGTCGAACCATCACGGAAGGAGCCGAGGCAGAGCCCCTCCACGATGGCAACGTGTCACGGAGGTGGAGCCTCCGCTTTGGCTCCGTGACACGTTAGGCCTGTCCAGGCCCAAGTATATAAAGCCCCACTTCAGTTTTAAATGAAATAATTCTTATAATTTCCAGTGAAAACAGAGAGAAAAACCAGAGAGGAGAAAGGGACGAAGGTTCCTTGATAATTTCCTTCCGATTATGCTGCCAAACGTTGTCCAAACTTAAATTAACTCCAGATACCGAAGTATTTAGCAGAAGGGAGCATTTCTACGGATTTTGTTTCGCGAAATTCGGCCGACAAATCATCGTGCTACCGGGCTAAGGTAAGTGGAATTGCTCCAAACTAGTGTCTATGTACTCCTAGCCGTAAAGTGAATACTTCTCCCTTCTGGACTTCTGAAAAATAGCAAGTTTTCAACTGTCTTTCAATAAGCCTAAGTTTAGGCTATAATTATATCGAAAGTGACGCCGTCCTTCAGAATAGTGTTGTATTTAGTACTAATTGACGCATTTATGAATGCAGTTGGGAGATTTAGCTGGAATACTGACCGAGCCTCATCCAACAGTCGGATAACTCGAGGTTAAGGTATGTGAAGTTGTTCTTCGGCAAGTTAGTAAGTCTTAGCTTGGTAAATCATAGTAAACTCCGTATTTGAAACTCTCGGAGTTGAGTGTTGAGAATTAGGTAAGTCTAATAGATTCTGAGTTGTGTTGTCGTATTGTATTCAGTCCAAAAGCTAGTAAAGCATGCGCCAAAGGGCGAGTTAGCATTTCAGATTCAGTATAGCTTATTGTATGATTAGCAAGCATGTTGTAGAATAAAAAGAGACAGATTTTTAGAATAAAAGCAAATGAAGTAAAATCAGATAGAGAGGCAGTTTTATGGCTATAGATCAGCCATTCAGATAGACAGTATCCTGGCTATAGATTAGCCAAGCAGTTAAATAAAGATTTCAAAATTAGTATAATCATTAAAGAATCAGTTCAGTATAGAAACAGATCAGAATAAGAAATCAAATTTCAGATAGTCTTTTTCAGTTATACATGCTTGCTATCTATATATGCTATTTGTTTGTTGAGACTTGATGTGGCGTGAGGGCACCTTATTGAGCGTCCTCGCCGCCCCTGGGTTGGTAATCGTGTCGCCCATTGAGCGTGTGGGTTTTACGTCACTCCAAGGAGTGGCATGCCGTCCCCAGCTTGGACGAAGATGGGATGAAGCTTTCCCCATAGCAGTCTGATCAGCATTACAGGTGCAGCTTCGATTTCAGATAGCCCTGTTGAGTTTTGTGTCTAGGGAACCAGACCCTATCTATTACTGTCTGTACATTCAGTTATTATAGGTGTAGCTCCGGTTTCAGGTAGCCCCGTTGAGTTATGTCCGGGGATCCAGACCCTATCTGTTACTGTCTACACAGGAGTCCTCCGAACCCAGACATGGTTGCTTATATCAGAGGCTATGGCCCGAGCCGGAGACCTAGGGGGCCGGTAGAGGAGCTCCGACTGAGCAGATGAGTGGAGTGACTTATTTTTGGCTGGTTTTGACCCGGGTAGGGGTATATAGATTGTTTTCTTGTTTGGCGCCATCCGGCTTATGGGGGTTGGTATTGGCTCTTGCTTGCTAAATGTATATGTATTTATGTGCTTTATATATATTAGTTAATAGACAGCAGGCCGCCGTGACTACAGACACGCTCCTGCCTATCAGTGCAGAAAGGTTTGATCTAGTTCCTATCAGCTCTTCAGATTCAGTTATCTTCTGCCCAAAGATTTGTTAGTTATGTTATCTGTATTCAGTTGTATTATTTCAGTTGCTTTGCATACTCGGTACCAGTGGTATAGACGCCCAGTGGGGCGCTGCATTACTTGCCTGCAGGTACTCATAGACGAGGAGGCAATCCCTCGTGATCCTAGCCAGCAGAGTCATCAACTCCTGTCATCCGGAGCTTGATATTTCAGAGGTTTATATCATTTCCTTTTGTTGTATAGTACGGGTAGGTCGGGGCCCTGTCCCGACCATCTTATCAGTATTCTTAGAGGCTTGCAGTCTGTATATTTCCCTGTGGTCAGTTAAGCCGGTCGTGTGGGGCCGTGCAGTTTGTTATAGCTGTTTAGCGTTTCAGTTTATGTTGGTCGTGTGAGGCCTTAGTTTGATAGTAGTGGTGACCTTGCCGGTCATGTAGTTATCCAGCATTTTATTGTTGAGTTACAGATAACTAGACAGCATGGTGGCCTTGTTGGCCCTCATAGGTTTCCCCCTTGTAAGTATGTTTCTGGTTAGCTGAAGTTTCATACAGGTGGCTATAGGCCTAGTCGGCCGGAGGCTGTATTTACAGCCGTTATATAGCCCCTTGTTTCCCTGAATCTAAGTTAGAGCCAGCCAGGCACCAGATGTGCTTAGACTCAGTAGTCTAGCAGTTCAGGTCCTAGTAGGGCACCAGGTGCCAGTCATACCCCCAAGGCGGGGTGTGACACCAACGAAAAGCTTAATCTATAGCAAAAAATTCATCCAAAATAACTAACCAAAGACAGTCACAATAGCAACAACAACACACGGCAACATCAACAACATTTAGCCATTTTCTCAACTAGTTTTCACTAACTTTTGAGGGAGAAACAAGAGGGAAATTTTACCTTAGTTTTTCTGTAATTATACCCCTCAATATGAAGTATAATTCCAGAAAAATAAACAGAAAAAAAGCCTAAGGAAAACGAACAAAACTCAGCTAACAAACAGTCCATCGGCAACTCACTTAGCTGCCAATTTTCAGATTTTCGCTTTGCAATTTGAGAGGTTTAAAAGGGGCAAAATCCTTACCTTTTCTCCTAATTTCACCACATACTCAAAGATGGATATATAGGCAGTCCAAATTGATTTTGAAACTCAGAAAAACTTCTTCAAGACCTTGCCAAAAGGAGCTCCAAAACAGCCCCTAACATACTTGGCAAGGTAATCTCAACTTATCTTGTGATTTTCTTGAACTTTGCTTGATGTTCCTCCTTGATTTTCTTTGTCCTAGCTGCTGGAATTGAGAGAGAAATGGAATCCTTAGCAAGCTGGTCGGTTTGAATTTAGCTGAAAATATTTTCTACAAGTGAAAAATCAGATTTTAAGTAAATAGGGCGGTGGAGGCGCTAGGGCGTCATGCCCGCGTCACCGCTCATGATGCTTTGGTAAAACGCCCCTAACTTCTTACTCCGAACTCCGATTGACAAGTGGTTTGATGTTTTGAAAACTAGACTGAAAGACCTTTAATTTGATAGGTGGTGGAGCTTCTAATTCATTACATATTTGGAGATATGATCATTTTAATTTGACCCTTACTTATGAACTTCACATACTCTTTGGTTTTTTTGATCGTACACATTTCCCTTGTCATCTACGACAAATATACAACCCGTATTTCCTTAACCTAAAATAAAAACATCAAATAATCACCAAAATATTTTCGGGGTGTTATACATTATTCCTCATAATTTCAGTTACTCATGAGATTTACATATGTAGGCATGTTTTAAAGCAGGTTTGACTCAATATTCTGCTTTATTTAAAAATATCATATCATATTTCAGCTTTGAGTCAATCGATTATGTTATGGTATGTTATGATGATATGTTATGTTATGATGAGATCATGATTTTAAAAAGAATGCATGCAAGCCCTACTCTCAAACTCTTAATGTTTAGTTTTAGATTATGCATTGTTTTTAAATGATTTCACTTACTTTAGCAGTTTTACTTACCTTGCATACTCAGTACATTCCACGTACTGACCGCATACTCTATGTTGTATCGTTTCATGATACAGGACCGGGCTCTCAGATTCAGCCTCGCTCATAGTTCGACTTCAGAGTTAGCACCTTCATTTTTGGTGAGTCTTCATCTCCCGAGGACTGGACTATTAAGATTTCCTATATGTATTTCAATTTCAGTTTTGTTGAGTTAGTTGGGGTCTTGTCCCATCAACTCGTCATGTTTAGAGGCTTTTCAGACATATGTTTGAATTCAGCTTTGGATTTCGTATTCTGATGTTATGTTTAAGTTAGACTTCTGTTATGATTATATTGTTGATTATTCTGTTTCATTGATTGATTTAGATGTATGCTTATGCCATGGGTCGACTTAGGGTCTCTCGGTCTCCTTGTCCCGTGTTGCGATCCGGGCCTCCGTTCGGGTCATGACAAACTTGGTATCAGAGCCATAGGTTTGAAGTTTCCTAGGGTGTCTAAAAGCCGCATTAAGTAGAGTCTTTTTCATGAGTGTGAAGCGCACCATACTTATGACGAAGAGGCTACAAGACGTTTAGAAAATGTTTCCTTCTTTCATGATTTATGTCGTGTGATGAAATGTCTCCTTATCCTTCTAATTTATGATATTCGCGATTGCAGAATCATGACTCCCTTAAGAATGAACACTATAAGGAATGGAAATGGTGAAGGCCACGAGGATGGAAATGGAATCGGGCATCAGCAAGCCCCACTAGTTCAGGAGCACTAAGCACCGAAGCCAGCTGCCCATGCTGAGTTCCGAGCCGCTATTTAGATGCTTGCGCAGGCCTTGACCGCTTAGGTCAATCAGTAGGCTATTGCGCATGTCCCATAAAATGACAACACAACGGCGGGTCGAGTCAGAGACTTCTTGAGAATGAACCCGCCAGAGTTCCTCGGGTCAAAGGTAGGTGAGGACCCGCATGAGTTCATAGATGAGATTATGAAGATCACCCAAGTCATTGGGGTGAATAGGTTTGAGTGCACAGAGTTGGCCTCATATCAGTTTAAAGGGGTCACGCACATCTGGTTTCTCCAATGGAAAGATAGCAGGGTCATTGGAGCGGGCCATGTCACTTGGGAAGTGTTCCATGTTGCATTCCTAGACTAGTTCTTCCCTCGTGAGATGAGGGAGATGAAGGCAGCTGAGTTCGTGAATTTGAAGCAAGGGAGAATGACGGAACAAGAGTATGCCCTTGAGTTCACTCGCATATCAAAGTATGCCCCAGAGTTAGTAGCCGATCAGAGGGCGCGGGTGAGAAGGTTTGTTCATGGAGTAGCGGCCTATTTGGAAAAGGATTGTAGGGGTGCTATGCTCCATCAGGAAATGGACTTCCCTCGGATAGTTTTGTACGCCCAGTAGATGGCGGCGCATTCGAGAGAGAGGGAGGCCAAGAGGACCAGGACTGATAGTCACAGATTCTCACAGCCAGGATTAGGTGGTGGGCACCGACAGCAGGCTCACCAAAGATCATCATCCCCGGCATCTTCAACACTGAATGTGCCATCCAGTCCTAGGCATGACTGGAGAGGGCGAGCATCAGGCTCCAGGGGTCAAAGCAGCAGACCCGCAGATTCTAGCATCCCAACTTGCCGCAGATGTGGTCAAGGACACATGGGCCAGTGTTTGGCAGGTTCAGGTGCTTGTTTTAGGTATGGGAAGCCCAGACACATGCTCATAGATTGCCCAGCAGCGAGGCAGGATCATGATGAGGGTCGAGGCCTAGTCTCTAGTACAGCAACCCCTCCCGCACACTCAGCCCATCAGGGGGCATCGACTAGCACAACTGGTGGTCAGCGCCAGAACAGATTCTATGCCTTAGCATTCCGTCAGGAGCAGGAGGTCTCCCCGGATGTGGTCACTGGTATATTACGAATTTTTCATATTGATGTTTATGCTTTGTTAGATCCGAGGATACCTTGTCTTTTGTGACACCTTATGTGGCCAGTAGCTTCAGAGTCAGTCCCGAAGTCTTGTCAGAACCCCTCTCAATTTCTACTCCAGTAGGTGACTCAGTTATAGCTAGACGGGTATATATAGGTTGCCCAGTCTCAGTCCTTCAGAAGGTCACCTCAGCAGATTTTGATAGAGTTAGCCATGATCGATTTTAATGTTATTCTCGGCATGGATTGACTATTTGCATGCTATGCTTCAGTTAATTGTAGAACCCGGAAAGTAAAGTTTAGATTTTTGGGTGAGCCAATCTTAGAATGGAAGGGTAGTTCAGTTGTGCCGGTAGGTCGTTTCATTTCCTACTTCAAGGCCATAAAGATGATTTCCAAGGGTTGTGTGTACCATCTAGTTAGGGTTAAGGATGTTGAATCGTAGACCCCGACTATCCAGCCAGTTCCTGTAGTACGTGACTATCTAGTGGTCTTTCCAGATGATTTACCGGGAATCCCTCCAGAGCGGGAGATCGATTTTGGTATTGACCTTCTTCCCAACACGCAGCTTAGATCGATTCCTCACTATAGAATGGCTCCAGCATATCTAAAAGAGTTGAAAGAGCAGTTTAAGGACTTGTTAGATAAGGGTTTCATTAGACCAATCAAGTCCCCATGGGGTGCACCAATTCTTTTTGTCCGAAAGAAAGATGGTTCTCTTCGCATGTGTATTAATTATCGGCAATTGAACAAGGTCACCGTCAAGAACAGGTATCCTCTACCCATGATTGATGATTCATTTGACCATCTTCACAGTACCAAGTGTTTCTCAAAGATAAATCTCAGATTCGGGTACCATTAGCTCAGAGTTTGGGAGAGTGACATCCTGAAGACAGCCTTCAAGACGCGGTATGGTCATTATGAGTTTGTAATTATGTTTTTCTGGACTAAAGAATGCTCCTGCAGCTTTTATGGACCTGATGAATAGGGTGTTCAATCCATATTTGGACATGTTGGTGATTGTGTTTATTGATGAAATCTTGATATACTCTCAGAGCAAGGAGGAGCATGCCGCTCATTTGAGAGTAGTGCTTCAGACTCTCAAGGACCGTCAATTATATGCCAAATTTAGCAAGCGCAGGTTTTTGTTGAACTCCGTAGCATTTTTTGGCCATGTGGTATCAAGTGAGGGTATAAAGGTGGATTCTCAGAAAATCGAGGCAGTGAAGAATTGGCCTAGACTGGTGAATCCTTCAGCTATACGGAGTTTCTTGGGTCTAGCCAGCTATTATCGAAGATTTGTTGAGGGTTTCTCATCTATTGCAGCACCTCTGACAAAATTGACCCAGAAGAAAGTGAAATTCCAATGGTCAGAGGCTTATTAGAAGAGCTTCCAAGAGTTGAAGAGCCGACTTACTTCAGCACCGGTGTTAACTCTACCGGAGGGTATCGGTGGGTTCGTGGTGTGCTGTGATGCTTCAAGAATCGGACTTGGGTGTGTGTTGATGAAACGCGGGAAGGTGATAGCATATAACTTTAGACAATTGAAATTCCATGAGAAGAATTACCCGACCCATGATCTTGAATTGGCCACGATGGTGTTCTAATTGAAGATATCGCAACATTATTTGTATGGGTCCACGTGGATGTGTTTACGGATCATAAGAGCTTACAATATGTGTTCACACAGAAGGATCTCAATCTTTGGCAAAGGAGGTGGTTGGAGTTACTCAAAGACTATGATATGAGCGTGCTTTACCATCCGGATAAGGCCAATGTAGTAGCAAACGCGCTTAGTAGACTTTTTATGGAGAGTGTGTCCTATGTGGATGAAGAAAACAAGGATCTAGTGAAGGATGTGCATCGGCTCGCAAGATTGGGAGTTAGGTTGGTTGACTCGACCAATGGCGGTGTTGTTGTTCAGAACGGATCAGAATCGTCCTTGGTGACTGATGTTAAATCTAGACAAGATGAGGACCTAATTTTGGTAAAGTTGAAGGAAGTCGTTCAAAGGCAGAAGGTATAGGTCTTCTCCAAAGGGGGAGATGGTGTGCTTCAGTACCAGGTCTATGTGTTCCGGATGTGGACGATTTGAGGAGCCAGATGTTGCATGAGGCTAATGGATCCAGGTATTCTATCCATCTGGGTTCCACCAAGATGTACCGTGACATACGGGAAATCTATTGGTGGAATGGCATGAAGAAGGATATTACAGAACTCGTAGCCAAGTGTCCGAACTGTCAGCGGGTAAAGGTCGAGCACCAGAGGCCGGAAGGTGTACTTCAGGATATCAGCATTCCTACTTGGAAGTGGGAAGAAATTAATATGGATTTCATCACAAGTTTACCTCGTACTCGTTGACAATATGACTCTATTTGGGTTGTGGTAGATAGGTTGACCAAGGTTGCACATTTTCTGCCGGTAAAAACCACGGGTTCAGTGAAGCATTATGCAAAACTATATATCTGGTGGCTAGTCCGATTTTATGGAGTGCCCTTATCCATCATTTCAGATAGAGGTACTCAATTTACCTCTCAATTTTGGAGGTCATTTAAAAAGGGCTTGTTACATGGGTTAAGCTCAACACAGCATTTCATTCGCAAATGAATGGTCAAGCGAAGTGGAAAATTTAGACCCTCGAGGAAATATTGAGGGCATGCGTGATTGACTTCAAAGGTGGTTGGGATGATCACTTGCCCCTAATTGAGTTTGCCTACAATAACAGCTATCAATCCAATATCCAGATGCGTCGTTCGAGGCTCTCTATGGGCGGAGATGTAGATCGCCCATCATGTGGTTTGAGGTTGGTGAGGCGGCAGTGATAGCGCCAGATTCAGTTCATGAGGCATAGAGAAGGTTTGGTTGATAAGGGACTGGTTGAAAACTGCTCAGACTCATCAAAAGTCCTTCCCTGATGTAAGGAGGAGAGAACTTGAGTTCAAGGTGGATGACTGGGTGTTTTTGAAGGTATCTCCCATGAAGGGAGTGATGCGGTTTGTGAAAGAAAGGAAAACTCAGTTCTCGTTATGTTGTCCCTTACCAGATTGTGAAAAGAGTTGGCAAGGTGGCGTATGATTTGGAGTTCCCCTCAGAGTTATCTTCCGTGCATCCTGTGTTTCATGTATCGCTCTTGAAGAAGTGTTTGGGTGATCGAACCCTAGTTGTCCCGGTGGACGATATTGGTATAAAGACATCCTTAGCTACGTGCAGGTTCCGATGGAAATATTGGATTGTCAGATTCGAAGGCTAAGGAACAAAGAAGTAGCTTCAGTTAAATAGTTATGGAGGAATCAGCATGTTGAAGGAGCTACATTGGAGACCGAAGTGGATATGATGGATAGATACCCACATTTATTTTCTTCTGGCTCAGTTCCAACTTTAGGTATCAGTTTTGACCTAAAACTCAAATTAGTTTTCATGTTCAGTTCATGTGCCCAAACTTTTTTTATGTACATGGATGTGTGTCTGGTTTGTGAAATTAGTTCAGCTATGTAGTTTGAATCAGGGATAGTCATACTGTCAGTTTTCGGTTTAAATGATCAGTATGTGAATATGATAACTATATTTCTAAGCTTTTCTATATGTTTTCCAACATTTGGGGATGAATGTTCCCAAGGGGGAGATATTGTTATACCCCGGAAGCCCAAAGATAAAATCCGGGAGTTCAAATAGAGAAAAAATTAAAAACTGGCACCAGGCATAGGACGGGTCATGAGGTGACTCATGAGATCAACCCACGAGTCGTGATGTGACTCGTGGGGAGGCCAGGTGATGAGCTTAAGAAGATTGGGAAATGGAATCCCCACAGAGATGACCACGACTCGTAGTCAGGCCCCACAAGTCGTTGGGTCAGTCATGGGGAGTGATGCTTGAGTAAAGTGGAAAATGAAGACGGTGTACTAGACGGGAGGCCCCCATGAGTCATGGTCAGCCCCCACGATTCATGGGGTGAGTCATGATCAATCATGGAATAAATTTTGTTGAGGCCAAGGCAATGTACATCACGGATTATGACCACGAGTTGTGGTCAGTAGGAACGAGTCATTATGTTGTCCGTTATGAGCCCCGAAGACTTGAGAAGCAGTGAACTTCACGAGTTAAACCACGAGTCGTGCTCTTTGACGACAAGTCATTAGGTCCCTCGTTGGGACCACCTGACAGTTATTTTTTGCGAATTTAGTAAGGGTTATTTCGTAATTCCTAAGCTTCTAAGGCCTAAACTACGTTGTTTTGAGTTATGAATAGTGACTTTTAAAGGGGTTAAGTTCATTTTAGGCCTTACTCATTCATGCGTGCAAGGTAGAAAGGTTAGAGAAGGTGATCAAGCTAGTGTTCTTCAATCCCCTTCAATTTCTTCTTGGGCTACTAAAAATGTGTAAGAATCAGCTATTAACAGGTATGCAGGGTTATGAATGGGTGATTCCTTTCACACCCATGCTCAATCCCTCTCTAAATCATGAATGATCTATGACTAATCTATGGGGATTTTAACCCAATGCATGAATTTCCTAATTTATTTACATGGGTATGATTTAAATACGTTTCTGCTATTGAATTATGAAGCATGGGCGAGTTTTATAATGTTTTCAATCAAAAATCATGTTTCTAGCTTTATGAATGAAAAAGCCCATTGATGAGAAGCTCATGAAAGATGAGATTTGTGATGAATGTATGACGATGATGAAAAGTATGTTTTAACGATACCCATGTTTATAATCATGTTTTCGATATGGATTGAGTATTTTCAAGAATGACAAAGCTTTGGGCAATTCCCACATGTTCAAAGTATGATTGATGATTTCCCGAATTAAGCTTACCACATGGTTTTGGAGCGAAGGATCCCACTTATATTTTTAGCTTATGGTATGTTTGAGTTAAGGCTTTTATATGCATAGCTTACCACATGGTTTTGGAGCGAAGACTCCCAATTATCTTTCAGCTTGTGGTATGGTTTGAGTTAAAGCTTCTCTTATGCATGATTTCCGTTTTGAGATGTATTTGATTTATGAGCTTCATCAATAGACGATGTTGAGCATCATTGAATAACGATGTAGAGCACATGAATATTTTTGGGAGTAGTGTCTAGTCCCGAGCAAGCTAAGTGTCGATCACCCTATTCCTCAAAACTACGCGCCAATGTAGGTTTATACATTATGACTTTGGGATATCTCTTGTGAGCTCTCCCTTGTCCTATTGGGCCACAAGCTTGACATCGATATCATGGTATCGTCCCTAGCCCTGGCAAGGCTTTGGACGGCTCTACCCATTTGAGTGTGATAGTTGAGACCACGTAAGCTCTATTGTGGTATGTCGGTTAAAAGACGAGTCTCTCATTGTTCCTCATGATTTCAGTTATGCATGTCCATTACTCATGAGATTTACATATGTAAACATGTTCTAAAGCAGGTTTGACTCAATGTTCAGCTTTATTTATAAATATCATATTTCAGCTTTGAGTCAATCGATTATGTCATGATATGTTATGATGATATGTTATGTTATGATGAGATCATGATTTCAGAAAAAATGCATGCAAGCCCTACTCTCAGATTCTTAATGTTTACGTTTTACATTATGCATTGTTTTTAAATGATTTCACTTACTTTAGCGGTTTTACTTACCTTGCATACTTGATACATTCCACGCACTGACCGCATACTTTATGTTGTATCGTTTCATGATACAGGACCCGGCTCTCAGGTTCAGCCCCGCTCATACTTCGACTTCAGAGTTAGCACCTTCGTTGTTGGTGAGTCCTCATCTCCCGAGGACTAGACTATTCAGATTTCTTATATGTATTTCAGTTTCAGTTTTGTTGGGTTAGTTGGGGTCTTGTCCCATCAACTCGTCATGTTTAGAGGCTTTTCAGACATATATATGAATTCAACTTCGGATTTCGTATTCTGATGTTATGTTTAAGTTAGACTTCCTCTATGATTATATTGTTGATTATTCTGTTTCATTGATTAAGTTAGATGTATGCTTATGTCATGGGTCAACTTGGGGTCTCTCGGGCTCCTTGTCTCGTGTTGCGATCCAAGCCTCCATTTGGGTCGTGACAGTTTCTTTCCCTACAAACTGGTCTGATATATTGATAATGCTGGAAAATTACTCACCTAGAGTGAAAATGATTAAAGTGACATGGGAATTCCCCCCTACAAGCTGGTCTAGTTAAAATACAGATGGGGAATCTAAACCTCTGGGAGGAGTTCATATGCATATTGTCGCAGGGATAAAAATGGAGATTTGAAGTATGTAGAGGCAACAGAAATGAAACAGGATACTAACACTAAGACAGAGGCTAGCACAATACTAGAAGCATGTAGACATTGCCAACAAGCACAACATACAAGGATGATCATTCAGACAAACTCAATGCTCCTAAAGAATGTCATAGAAGGGAATTGAAAACCACCATGGAATATAGTTGTATTGGTGCATGAAATACAAAATATAATTTCTATGAGGCTAGCATAGATATATCACATAATGTGATAAGGTAACAACCTAGCAGACTACTTAGCAAATCAAGCTTTGAAAAAGGGAGATGCATACATTTCAAGAGATGGAAAGTACATGCAAAAGAATACTAAATGGTGACAAATTAAAATGTCCGTACATCCGAGTCAAACCAATAAAATGAAGATACAACAATATAAATATAATGTAACATACGAAAATTGAGGGATAACATCACACATGCAGCCATAAAGGAGAGTAGGCAAAACATCCTCAAAGCTCATCACTTAAAAGTACATCACATATAGGCAAAAGACAAAATTTTACAGAGAATTAAATATCAAAATTGACAAAGCTAGGAATTCTTACAAACTCCACTAAAAGATGAGCTCAAAGAATCTTTGGAGAGGCAAATGCTTGACTTCAAGAGCTTAACCTTGATCTTTCTTAGTTGTAGATCAACAGGAAGCAACAAATAAACCATGGGAGAACATAATAATAAAACAAAGAAATATAATACACACACTTACCAGAGAGGAGAATCAACAAAAGTTAATGAGTAACGGAGATACAGAAGTTAAACAGTGGAGAAGCACAGTAAGAAGATAGAGAGATAATCTTAGCTCAACGGTGCATATAGATGAATGGATAGATACAAGTGAAATATCGTAGATAGGGTAGATAGTTTCTTATTTCTATTAATAGGATGTGCGTTGGATCAAGATAGTTGGGCCGACCATTTTTACTTATCTTCGTTGCTGATAGTTTTGATTTAGATTTTGTACTTTTAATAAATAAAAATTGGCCCAGAAGACCTACATTCAATTTTAAAAGAAACCTACATCACTTATAGTTGTACAAGACAATTCACCCTTTTCAATAGGAGTTATCCTTATAAAACAAATTTCTCATTATAGTCTCAATTGATGGAGATGCGTATCGAAGTTTGAAATAGGGTTGGCTACCTTATCGGCGAAGCAAAGAAACCTAAAGAAACTGACTCTAGCTATGCAATATAGATTTTGGAGAATCATAAGGTAATAGAGCTGATTGATTGACTTAATGAGTCCCACCCCAATGAAGTGGTTTATTAAGCTTTCCGCGGCAAAGGAAATCTAGAAGGTTGTTGCCAAAACATTCTATAGTAGTTTAGATGATACCTAACTATTTGACCTATATTAGAAATCCTTCACCAATATGCAGAATGGAGTCCCTACCTACATACTATGTGAACGGGTTGAAAATTTTCAGAAAATTATAATCGAACAAATATGCAGGATAGATCAGTTAAGGGTATTCTTCAAATACATTTTATGATAGCAAGGCTGCGAATTCACATATTTCTTAAGGAATTGATGCAGAATTTGATCATGTTCATGGCGAGATTTTAAGAAATAATTCAAAGCTTTATCTTGAAGTTATATATGCTTTTGTCCAAAGAAAATCTCAATAGAGGTAGACTATGGGTAGTGCTAGGTTGGTTCATGAGAGTTTTGCAATAGTTGTCCATTGTAGCGGTCCTGTTAAAGGTCAGATATGTCAACCATCTAGTAAGACTAATAATATTATTTGTAACCATTAGGGTGAATCAAGTCATTTAAAATAACAATGCAATCAGATCATTGGCTATTCTGTTTAGTGGGATTTCTCGAATAAACGACGCAAAGTTATTCTGACCAGAGTTGTAGCCACTACTTTATTAGGAGTTAGTCACCCAAACAATGATGGTAAAATAGAACCTCGTGTCAATATGACACAGTCAGGTATTACTGGTAATAATAATCACTATAGAAAATTAGGTTTTTAATGACCACTTCTTAGCATCCGGATATGTATTTGTTCGTTATAAATGTACTTATAACGACCATAAAAAATTTGTCGCTAAAAGTCAATTTTTAGTTCTACTATAACAAGAGGATAATACCGCGTCGTTGGAAAATATAATTTTCCGTAGCTAATACTAAATTAACAGAAATAAGAGCGCTATATTTTTGTCCTTTTTCTCTCAAATTCTAATTTCGCGGGCCCAAACTCTCCTTCCTACCCCAGAAAAGAAACAAGTAATCCTAGAACATTTGAACCATATTTGGTGTCTTACCCTTCACTGCGAATGTTTCTTTTATGCGCCTCTAGTGAACCAATATTGGCTTATCTCCTTCTCGTTAAGGTAATTTTCTGATTATCTCTCCTTGAAGTTCCTTCTTACAATAGTAATTTCTGTAGTTGTAGAATTTTCTCTAAAAATAGGACTGAATACATTCAGAGTTGAATCTCAATTTATAGATTATCCATTTTTGTTTGATTACTCAAGAATCTACTCAAATTTTGCAACACATCTAACTATTTTTTTCTCTTTCAGCAGAGAGTTCGTCTCCAGATCAGATGATAATGAAGTTGCCATAAAAATATAATCAGATCTGCTATGTTTGACCTTAGAACCACCTTGTATCGAGAAGTATGCTACTCTATGTGGTACCTCCCAAACCGTTTGATGCATTCTTTCTGAGGTAATTATATTTCCTTCTTAGTGAGCATTTATCTTTGATTGGATTTGGCTAGAAGAGATAAAAAAAATTCTTCTTTCTTGTTTTTTCTTAATTTTTATGTAAATTTTCTTTTAACTTGGTTGAAGAATGGACTAAGAAAAATGTATAAAAATCAAGTTCGGGTCAATGAAGTACTTTCAAAAATTTATAGAAAGTTAAGTTGTATAAGCTCATTTATGATATGATTTTACAAAATTCTCAAGAATTAGGAATAAATATTTTTTTCATAAAAGTTCTTAAGGTACTGAACCTCTATTTGTTGTGGTATTCCCTCTTTTTAATATTGTTTCTACAAGAATAGTTTATGCAGCATTAACAATTCATATAATATAAGAATATTGTCTTTTTGGATTAACCCAAAGAGTTGGTTTTAGATTATCACAAACATAGATAGAAAATAAATTTACTTTAGGCAGGTGCGAGTTTTGTATTGTTCTAAAAAAATTTCTAACCTTATTACTATCTGTCTTAATGTGTAAGATACATGACAATCAAATAAATGTAACTAAATTTTAACTACCCACCAAGCTGTTATAGCATTCCAACCACCTAAAAATAAGTGAATTTTAATTTTTAGAAAATTTGAGATAAATCTATAAGAGACAAATGGCGCACGGGGAGTAAATTTGAATGGGCTTAGTCGCAATCGGGTGGACCCAAGTGGGTGTCTGCCGCGGTGAGAAGTCATTCGCCATAGCGAAACTGCTACAGCAGGTAAGGTGTCCGCTGCAGCGAATGACGCAGATCAGAAATCCGCAGTCCCATTCTGATTAGGATTTTGAAAATCTAGTCTTTAAGGAGGACTTATTAAAAACATCTAAAAATAGAAAATAGATTTTTCGAGAAAAATAAAAAGGTCCAAGAGGTGGATATTCGACCTCCATAGCTAGGAACTTTCGCAAGAAAATGATGCAGCCCCGCAGTTGAGAATGTCTAGATGATAGCTTGGTGCCCAGATGGTTTACTCACTCTTTCGTTTAACTTTGGTTAGCTAAACATATACATGCGTATGGTTTATATGCTTTCTATAAGTAGAATTGTACTTCTAACCATGTATTATCTCTTAATCGGAATCGGCGAGAATCTAAAAATGAGCAGAGTAGAAGGGGGGTGGTGATATCCCATAATGAGAAATATCCCCAAGAGAGATATTTAAAATAATAAATGGGTTCATGTTTTAGGATATGCATTGATCAAACGTTGGTGAGTAGATTAACTTTCGGGTGTCGTCGTCAGAATATTCCCGGGTACAAATTATGGAATTCTTCTTTTTGAATTGAAATCTTGGATGAATAATCACGTAGACCCTGTCTAGGAGATGCAAATAATGGAGTGATTAATAAATTATAACTATGTCAGAGCGTGAGTTGAAGCGAGTGATGTAGGATAGTAATCCCATATGTAATGACTTGAATATGTTGTGATTGGTATCATATTGTCTGGATTGATGATTGTTGTTCGCATTAATGGTGATACCGTGGCAACTTAATTATTGAAATAAGCTTTATATGATGTTGCTTTCATTATGGTGGGTATAAAGAAATAAAATACGGAAGAAACCGGAATAAAAACTGATCACAGTATTGCCAACAGTACCGCTGCAGCGGGTAGTATACTGCTGTAGCGAGACCACTGTAATGGCAATAACGCTGCTGCAGTGGAGCCCAAACCAGTGAATGGGACAAGTCGTAAGTCTTGTAACATGCAAAAATACTAGTTATTAATTATTATTACTGTGTGGATACGAGTTTTGATTTAAAATCATTTATGTGATCATACTTGTTGAGGTGATTATGTAACTCTTGTAATGTGATAATTTATTAATTGTTGGGTTACAATGTGTTACACACCGTAAATTCTTTACATGTAGATGGCCTATTCGCATGTTGGTTAAGAGTTTTAGAATGCCATACATGCGAGAAAAGGACCCGGGGAGAGACCGGACAAGCGCCAAGTCGGCGCGTCGCAAGGCAAATGCGACTTAAAGGTCCCAAGTATAAAAGCCCCCACTTCGGTTTTTAATGATAGAAATTCATAATTTCAAGAGAGTAAATAGAGAAAAAAGCTGAGAACAGAGGGCACGGAGATTTCTTTAAAATTTCTATCTGATTACGCCATTATACGCGGTCCAAACTCAAATAATCTTAGGTAGTGAGGTATTAAGCTGCAAGGAGCATTCCTACAGATTTAGTTCCGTGAAATTCAGCCGGCGAACCGTCGTCCTACCAAGCTAAGGTAAGTGGAATTGCTCCAAATTAGTGTCAATATACTCCTAGCCCTAAAGTGAGTATTTCTCCCTTCTGGACTTCCGAGAAATAGCGAGTTTTCGGCTGTTTTTTGATAAGTCAAAGTTTGGGCTATATATGTATTCAAAGTAGTGTTTTCTTACAGAATATTGATGAATTTAGATCTATTTGTTGTGTATATGAATGCAGTTGGAAGAAATAGCTGGATATTGGCCGAGTTACGCCAGATAGTTAAGAAGTCAGAAATTTAGGTATGTAAAGCTAGTTTCTTCGGCAAGTTAGTAATTCTAGTATAGTAAAATAGAATAAATTCCAGAAGGAAGTTCCAGAAGCTGAGTATTAAGTATGTTTGCGTTATTATGTCATATTTAGAATAAAAGTCAGTAAATCAGTATTAAACAGCAAGAAATCATTTCAGACTCAGTACCAGATTCAGTTTAATCCAGTCAAAGAATCAGAATAGAATATCAGAACATGGATAGTATTTTCAGATTTAATATACATGTTATATGTGATTACTGTTGCTTGTTGAGACTTGTTTGTGATATGTGGGCACCCTTAGAGCTTCCTTGCCGCCCCAGGGTTAATAGCTGTGTCGACTCACCCGCCAGAGGGTGAGGATGCGTCACTCCAAGGAGTGGCATGCCGTACGCAGTGGGACGAAGATGGGATGCAGCATTCCCCATAGAAGGATGATCAGCATTACAATATACCCTATCGAGCGCTTGCGTCCAGGGCACAGATTACAGATTACAGATACAGATTTCAGATTACAGTTATTGGAGTCCTCCGGACTCAGATATAGTTATAGTCAGGGGCCCATAGAGCCCAAGATGCATACCCAGGGGGCCGGTGGGGTGCTCATAGTTACTAGATGAGTGGAGTGAATTGTTATTTTTGGATGGCAACCCGGGTAGGGGTATATAGATTGCATGTTGATTGGTACCTTCCGGCTTATGGGGACTGGTATAGGTTCTTGTATGCTATATGTGTTATTTATTAAATTGATAGATAGTAGGATGCTGCATTGACAGGTATATTCTCACCTTCTTTCCAGTACAGTTAAGCTTAGTTTAGATTCTGTCATCCCAGACAGTCTTAGCCATCTTCTGTTATTCAATAACTATCAGTATTACTGTTTATCTTAAGTTATGTTCAATTTCGCTTTGCATACTCGGTACCAGTTGTATTGACGCCCATTGGGGCACTGCATTACTTGCCTGCAGGTACTCATAGACGAGGAGTCGATCCCTCGTGATTCCAGCCAGCACATAGTGTCATCAGCTCCTGTCATCCGGATCTAGACAGCTAGAGGTTTATTTCTTTTCTTTTGTTGTATAGTATGGGTAGGTCGGGGCCCTGTCCCGACCATCTTATCAGTATTCTTAGAGGCTTGCAGATTGTATATTCCTTATGGTTAGTTGTACCGATCGTGTGAGGTCGTGTGTATGTTTTAGCTTGTTTATAATGGCCGTGTGGGGCCTTACTCAGTTGGTAGTGGTGACCTTGTCGGTCACGTAGCATTTTAGCACATGTATTCTTGATTCAAAAGTAACTAGACCGCATGGTGGCCTTGTCGGCCCGCATAGGTTCCTTTATCCTACTATTGTTCTAGTTAGCTGTCGTTGTCTTACAGGTGGCTATAGGCCTAGTCGACCGGAGTCTGTATTTACAGCCGTTATATAGCCCATCGTTTTCTTGAATATAGAGTTAGAGCCAGCTTGGCACCAGAAGTGCTTAGGCTCAGTAGTGCAGCTGTCCTTGTCTTAGTAGGGCACCAGGTGCCAGTCATTCCTCCCAAGGCGGGGCGTGACAAACTTGGTATCAGAGCAGGTCATGTCCCAGGGAGTCTGCAAGCCATGCTAAGTAGAGTCTTGTCTATGGATGTGTTGTGCACCACATACTATAGGAAGGAGGCTACAAGGCATAATAGGATGGTTACTCTTTCTTCATATTCAGTCGTGCCATAGAGCAGTACAGTATAGGGTTGAGTCCTTAAAACTTATCATACTCTTTGTTTACAGATAAAATGGCAGACCAGCGACACCCTGCCACAGGCAGAAGACAGGATACCGCAGCAGGAGAAGGCACCAGCAGGATGCCTCAGCTTCATTTAGAATAAGCCTGATCTGAGGGTGATATAGAAGCATCATCACAGCCTTCTCAGTAGTCCTCACCGCACCAGGAGCCATTCGGAATGACACCACCTCTGACAGCTCCTGTACCTACACCATCCGATCAGGAAATTCGAAGTGCAGTAGTTATGTTGGCACAAATGATGGCTACTCAACGTCAGTCAGTGCCACCTGTAACAGCAGAGTCATCCGGTGGGTCTGGCAGTTCGAGAGTCCGAGAATTTTTTGCACTAGGTCCCCCGCAATTCACAGGGTCAGATAAGGCAGAGGACCCCCAGGATTTCCTAGACCAGATGAAGAGAATCTTCCGGGTCATGCATGTGACGTCTACATAATCAGTTGAGTTAGCGGTATTCCGGCTGCGGGATATTGTTGTGTTGTGGTATGAAAGTTGGGAAAGGTCTCGAGGGAGAGATGTTTCCCCTCCGACCTGGTCCAGCTTCTTGGAGGCCTTCCAGGATAGTTATTTGCCATGGGAGATTCGACAGGCACAGATGGATCAGTTTTTGCACTTGGAGCAGGGGACCAAGAGTGTACGGGAATACACCCTATAGTTCGATTCCTTGGCCCGCTATGCTCCAGCTTTTGTGGAAACCATATCATCTAGAGTCCACCGGTTTATTATGGGTCTGAACCCAGAATACATTGAGGCATGCATGACAGCTACACTGCGGGAAGATATGGATATCGCTCGGGTGCAGGCCTTTGCCCAGACTATTGTGGGCCTTAAATAGCGGCAACAGGACAGTAGACGTATAAATTAAGAGCAGCACCGCATGGATAAATCAGATGAAATATAGAGGGAGATTCAGAGAGGACCCAGGCCTCGGTTGTCAGACAGGCCACCTAGACCCCCACCTCCATCACAACAGCAGAGGGGTAGATTCATTCACCGAGGACAGTCAGAGTCCGGCGGTAGTTCTCGAACGGTAGATTCACCTCAGTAGAGGAGGGCAGAGCAGAGCAGATACACACCCCCACCTTGCCCTATTTGCAGCCGACCCCACACTGGAGCTTGCAGATATGGGTCCACAGGGTGTTATATATGCGGGCAGGAGGGTCATGTGATGAGAGACTGTCCAGCCAGAGGTCAGGGTAGCCTAGATAATCAGGACAGGGCGTCAGCAGGGCCGCGAGCTCCAGCAGCCTCGGCATGGCATAGGCCCTCAGGTCCAGCAGGTTGGGGCCGAGGTAGATCAAAGGCCTCTAGTTCAGGTACGGGCCCAAGTCATACCTATGCATTACCAGGGAGGCAGGACTCAGAGGCATCTCCATATGTGGTAATAGGTATGATGACTATTTGCTCATACCCTTCTTATGTATTGATTGATCCAGGGTCTACTTTGTCCTTCGTTACCCCATTTGTGGCTCGGAAGTTCAGTGTTGTACCAGAGTTGCTTCAGCAACCCCTTTTAGTATCTACACCTGTCAGTGACTCCATTATAGCCAAAAGGGTTTATTGAGGGTGTACATTAGGGTTGATGATCATCAGACTACAGTAGATCTGGTAGAACTAGAGATGATTAATTTTGATGCCATTATGGGTATGGATTGGTTAGTGTCGTGCTATGCCAACGTAGAATGCTGGACCATGACGGTCAGATTCCACTTTCTAGGGGAGGCAGTACGAGAGTGGAAGGGCAGTACAGCTACGCCAAAAGGTAGGTTTATTTCCTACTTTCAGGCGAGGAAGTTGATAGCTAAGGGATGCATTTACCACCTAGTCAGAGTCCAGGATGTTCGGGTAGAGCCTCCGACTCTCCAGTCTGTTCTAGTGGTTAATGAATTCCCTGACGTATTTCCAGATGAGCTACCTGGTATTCCTCCAGAAAGAGAAATAGATTTTGCAATTGATTTGCTACCAGACACTCAACCCATATCAATTCCTCCGTATCGTATGGCTCCTGCTGAACTCAGAGAATTAAAGAAGTAGCTAAAAGATCTGTTAGATAAGGGCTTTATCAGGTCGAGTACTTCACCTTGGGTGCGCCAGTTCTATTTGTGAGAAAGAAGGATGGCTCGCTCCGCATGTGTATAGATTACCGGCAGTTGAATAAGGTTACAATCAAGAATAAGTATCCGCTTCCCAGAATAGATGATTTGTTTGATCAGTTAATGGGGGCCAGATATTTCTCCAAGATTGACTTACGGTCCGGATATCATCAGGTTTGAGTTCGTGAAAGGGACTTTCCAAAGACTGCCTTCAAGACTAGATACGGCCATTTTGAATTCCTAGTCATGTCCTTTGGGCTGACGAATACCCCAGTAGTATTTATGGACCTGATGAACAGCATCTTCAGACCATACCTGGACCTGTTCGTGATAGTGTTCATTGATGATATTCTGGTATATTCTCGCTCAGAGGCAGACCACCAGGATCATTTACGGACAGTGCTTCAGATTCTCAGGGACCGTCAGCTATATGCCAAGTTCTCTAAATGTGAATTTTGGCAGAACTCAGTAGCTTTCTTGGGGCATATTGTGTCGGATGCTAGTATACAGGTAGACACGCAGAAAATAGAAGCAGTAAAAACATGGCCTAGACCTACCACTCCGACCGAAGTCCGCAGTTTTCTGGGGTTAGCAAGGTACTACAGAAGATTTTTTGAGGGATTCTCCACCATAGCGGCACCTCTGACTAAGCTGACGCAAAAAGCAGTAAAGTTTCAGTGGACGGAGGCATGTGAGCAGAGTTTCCAGGAATTGAAAGACAGATTGACCTCCGCCCCAGTATTAGCATTGCCAGAAGGTAAGAGGGTTATGCAGTTTATTGTGACGCTTCGGGTATTGGGTTAGGATGTGTGTTGATACAGCATGGTAAGGTAATTGCTTATGCTTCCAGACAGTTGAGGAAACACGAAAAGAATTATCCTACCCACGACTTGGAACTAGCCGCAGTGATCCACGCTCTAAAGATATGGAGACATTACTTGTATGGCATCCATGTGGATATTTTCACTGATCATAACAGCCTAAAGTATATCTTCACTCAGAGGGAGTTGAATTTGCGGCAGCGCCGCTGGTTGGAATTGCTGAAAGATTATGATGTAAATATTCTGTATCACCCAGGAAGAGCTAACGTAGTAGCAGATGCCCTCAGCCACAAATCTATGGGAAGTTTGGTGTGCTTGCAGCCTGAGCAGTGGGAGTTGGCCAGAGAAATACACCAGTTAGCAAGTTTAGCCATTCGTATAGCAGAAATAGAGGACAACAGAGCGGTAATTCAGAACACCGCAATGTCGTCATTAGTTGTGGAGGTAAAAGAACGGCAGTATGAGGATCCGGACCTGGTTCAGCTTAAAGACGGAGTTCAACAAGGAAAAGCACAAGTAACTAAGGATAAAGTATTGCGATGTAAGGGTCGCCTTTGTGTTCCAGATATTTCAGGACTTCGCCAACAGATCATGAGCGAGATACATTACGCCTGCTATTCTCTCCACCCAGGCGCGACAAAAATGTACCACGATATCAAAGAAATCTACTGGTGGCTAGGTATGAAGAGGGAAATAGCAGAATTCGTAGTCCAGTGTCCTAATTGCCAGCAAGTAAAAGCGGAACACCAGAAACCAGGCAAATTGACTCAAGACATAGTTGTGCCTCTTTGGAAGTGGGAAGCAGTAAATATGGACTTTATAGTAGGATTACCCCATACCAGACATAGAAATCATTCGATTTGGGTAATTGTTGACAGACTAACAAAATCAGCCCATTTTCTGCCAGTAAGGGCTACTTTCTCTGCCAAAGATTATGCTGAGTTGTATATTAAAGAAATAGTCAGACTGCACGGTGTTCCAGCATCCATTATCTCTGACAGAGGGGCGCAATTTACAGCTAGATTTTGGCAATCATTTCAAAGAGGCCTGGGAACACAGATTAATCTGAGCACAGCATTCCACCCTCAGCCAGATGGGCAGGCAGAACGTACTATTCAGGCACTCGAGGATATGTTACGAGTGTGTGTATTGGACTTTGGAGGTAGTTGGGATGAGCATTGTTCGGCTTGTTTGTTATATGGGTATATAACTACACGCAAGTGCACGTGGTCGAACAAGTAGTAAAGTGGCTTAAGTAAGCCAAGTATCGATCCCACAGGGACTGGGATGAAGTGCAATCTGCTCAAGTGTGCTATAATTCAATTCTAAAAATGCAGACAACAGTGTAACCAAGATTTTGATATTTTATTTTATAATTTTTATGCTAAAGCTAAAACAATTATCTAATGTGAGTCTGAACTATGAATGAGAGCATGCTGAGGCTAAACGAACATGTAATGAAATTAATTATCGACATAATTTGGTTAATCTTTTCCTCCGGTTTCTAGCCAAGAACTATTTCCAAGGAATTGAAACTCTTGTATTTAACCCCACTTAAGAATCATGAACCATCCACCTACATTTCTGTGATTAAATGCAATTCATGTTCTAGCCATACAAACCCGGTTCCTAAATTGACTAATACGACTTTCAGGTATATTTCTATCCTGAAAGTAAATCAATTCTCAATTTTCCCAAACCAAGTAAAGATCATATCCTATTAATTCACAACTTTCCAATTTCTTGCTCTCTCGAGTGAAACCGGACTTTTTAGATATACATTAACGTAGGCCACACATTAATGCAGTAAGAACAAGAATTAATAGAACAACCATGGAAGAAAAGATGAAAAACCAATATGATCAACAATTACATTTCACTACAATTGTTCATAACCTCAGCAAGAAGATGAATTAGCCACTCATTTGTGGATTAAACATCGTTGAATGAGTGTTAAACATACAAGAAATTGAATACAAGAAGAAGGAAAGAGAGAAAAACCCTGATAATTTCGTCCCCTCAACTTCCTGTAACCCACGTTCTTGCTCCACCAAGTCAGAATATTGAAAAATGAACCTAAGTGTTCTATTTATACTGGTGGGAATTTTTTCCAAAATAACAAGCAACGTGTCACAGAGTGCATCACGGAGCATTGCCTCCGTGACACGCTACGGATGCGGACCTTCACTGGAACTGGGGGTCCAGGAAATAAAGCCCAACGTGGCACGGCGTGCAACGCGGAGCCAAGCCACCGTGCCACGGACCCATCGCGAACCCACACTGGAATTTAGCTGAAAATTCCCATCCAGGTAGAAGGCCTCCGCGATGGCAGCGTGACACGGCTCCATCGCGGAGCCCCTTTATTTTGTGCTTTCCAATGCCTTGTCCCGTGCTCACTTCCGAGTTAAACCCCGATATCTTCCAACATGCATTTAAGCTTCCCAAAATTACATTTTACCTGCAAAACAATGATAATCATGTTGGTTAGTATAAATTCACATTTTATTACCAATTACATGAGAATGTATACACATTGATAGATAAACAAGGCTAAAATGACCCTTTTGAGTATCACTTGGGCATATAAATTTGCCCAAGATCACTTACCCCACACTTAAATCCTTGTTCGTCCTCGAATAACAATCTCATACCTCATGCAATTTACATCCCAACCTCGCTACTTTGGTGCGACAATTTAGGCCACGGTCATACCGATTATTCAATACAGCAAATCATCAAGAAAACATGCATGGTCCTGTCAATGCAATGACCTTCAATACATCAAGACCTCCTAGACTTAAGAATCGACTCTCGATATTGGAAAACTCATGCAAATCAGCTGATCAAGATATCCAACACGAAAATTAATCTCTCATCAAGCATGTTCCCTCACAACACAAGAGAATCTTCCCCTTTTTGCTCATATGACTCACAAAATTTCAAGCAGGGGCATGTAAACACAATTTCGCTCTCTCTCCCAAAAGAATTCACATGCATCATGTCACGACCCATAAGCTTGCCCTTAGTGTATTACTCCACTAATATAAAGAAGTACGATGTAAGATCACGTAGGACTTTAACTGGTTGTAATGGAAGCTACGGAACTAGTAAATATTGGGTTAGCCAATAATAGCCACTAGCATGCTTAAGCGCCTTTTCAACATATCCCATCAACTCCTGGACATTGTTTCTTCTTTCATCCTCCCATTCTTGACGTTTTTCTTTAGTTTGGCCCATCTTATTAAGCACACTTGACACAACAACAAAGGTTATTCATGCACCTTCATTATAGTTTATTTATAACCAGTGCACCTTCAACCTTTTCTTTTCTTCCAGCACTCGGCTTTTCTTTTCTTTTCACCATTCTCACTCTTTGACACTTTGGGAAAATGATTTTCTCTTCTTAAGCGCTTAAGAGTTTTGTATCAACTTTACGGCTAATGAAAAGAAAGGATCAAGCTCGGTTTACACTTTGACAAAAGAAAAAATAATAGGCTAAAGGCTCAATGGGCTGACTAGGGTATACAATCAAGGTGGGTACGACAATGACAAATAGAAACTTTCAGTTAAAACAAAGAAATGCCTACATCCTTTCCTACAATACACCTCCTTCATTTCGTTTTGTACACACACCGGGCAAGTTCTAGACATTTCACAACAGCATGGAATAACAACACCTCACTTCACACTTATTGCACATGCTCAATTCAAGATGCATTCACAGACTCTTCGATCAGCTAATTACAGGAATTCAAACATTAAGCCTCAATCACACTGAATCGAACTCTATGGCCTAGGTATCTCAAGATATTTACAAAGTTGCATGCTTTCATACGAATCACCTTTGCATTTTAAATATCATGTACAACACGCAACCAGAATTTCGCAACCATACAGTAACTCCAGGTTTTGGGATGCAACCCACCATAGAAAAAAACTAAAAAATAATTGAAAAAAACTACTCCTAATGACTACATTTCCCTTAAGACGGTCGTCATCCATCCATCATAGGGAACGGTCACTAACTAAGACTTCGGTTCAATGGGACCATTCTCGGTAAAAGAACCGAAAACAAACGCCGAGAAACCCAAGAAGTAAAAAAAAATTTAAAATATCAATCATTTCGATAAACAAAAATATGTACAAAATCAGCTAGCAACATTCAGCAACACACAACAATTTCACATAACTTTACAATACAGAACAACAACTTAACAATTCACAAATCACAGGGAACAACAAAATTTCACAGGTCCGACAACAGATTAGAGCATACATACATAACAGCACAACCAGAACCTAAATACTCCCACCCCACACTTAGCTCGAACATTGTCCCCAGTGTTCACAAAAATTAAAATAGCACAAAAATTGAGTGGTGGAACTCCCTGATCAATCAAAGTACTCCACTTCTTCGTCAGGTGCTGCAATTTCATCTCCCATGTCTGAGTCACCCCCGTCGTCATCATCGGAGTCCTCCTGACGTATCTCCTCATTTATGGGGACATCATCATCCGTGGGCTCTACAAATGCTGGCCCCACTCGGCATAGAGCCCTGGCGTTCTCGCCGAAGGGGTAGTCTAGCTCGAGCTGCCATAACTCCTTCTCTATCGCCGGCCTCCCGCCTATCCTCAGCTGGAGCATCTGCATCCCGTACATGCGAGCCATATACTGATCATCACGAGCATGTCACTCGCCAAGTGTAAGGACTGGCCCGTGGGTGGTGTCGGCTGCCTTAGTTTTAGTAACATCTAAGGCCCGCCGCTCCATCTGCGTGATATAATCAAGGGCCTCTTCCTCAACATCTAGGCCCCTAAGGAAGGTGGTGAGTAGTCCACCAAATCCGTACCTGTGCCCCTGATGCAACCGGGCTCTCTTCATGGCGGATATAATCACCGCCCCCACGTTGATCTCCAGCCCTTTCATCAGGGCGTACACCAGGCATACACGATCCCGGGTTACATCTGTCATATGTACCCCCGGGATTAGGCAAGAACAAACTATCTTTAGCCATATTCTGGCTTCCCTGTTCATCTGTGAATATGGCAAAGTCTGATGGTAGCCCCTCTCCTTGTGTCTGCTCCATCTAGCTGTCGATCGGGTCCCATACAAGGTGCGTCTGATGTCCGCATACGGTGGGGTAATGTTCAGCTGTCGGAGCACGTGGGCATCTGTGTCCCGCGCCCCTATGATGGCATTGAGGTGGTGGGGCTCAAATGTGACTATTTGCCCTCTGATTTTTATGGTGTGACTTCTTAGGGTCGGGTTCCAGTTGGCATAAAATTCCCGAATCAGGTGCAAGTTGCACTCCTTGGGCTCTTCAAAGATGAAGTTGAGCCCAGCTGCCTCGATCCGGTGTACAATCCTAGGGAACTCTTGTGCCAACGGTTCCCGTGTTATATGCTCCTCGGGGAAGTATTTGTTTTCTTTGTGCTTTGCGTACCACTTCTTCCCCTCATCCGTCACCCATCTGGTTCCGTTTTGGTGGCGTTGGCCGCGTGGAACCGCTGGTGCTGCTGGGACTGCTGTGCCCAGTCTGATTCACTTCCTTCCGGCGCCAGATGTTGATACGCCTTTCCCTTTTTCTTGCATGCTTGCCATTTTACCTGTCAACCCAAGTAGACAAGATCAATGTTAAGCCAATGGATATCAACTTCGGCTAAGGTCGGGTTAAGCTAGGCTACCCCACACTTAGTCCTTAGCTACAGTTACAACATACTGGCAAGATCATGCTTATTTGCATAAATAAACAACCAACTATACAAACATGCTTAGTGCATACGAAGAATTCGACGGTATATATACTATGTACTACTCAGACTTCGTACAGCTAACTACAATCATTACCATCGATAACCTTTCAATCCATCGCACTTAGCAAGGAAAAACAAAGAAACGAAAACAACAACAAGAATTTATCTACACGAACCTATACAACCAACCCAATTCTTGCAAATTTCAATATTCCTCTAACCCGAGAATCCGTCGGTTTTTTAACATGATACCAACTAGCACACCGACTCATCTCACTCAACATGTACATCCCGGCATGAATTTCACAAGTTCACTACATTTTTCACTTCAAATTCAAAAACAAGCCCTAGAAATGATAGTATCAAGAAAATTTGATTAAATTATGCAATTAACGAGTTCAAGCAATCATAATGCTACTCCGAACATTCATCAACAACAATTCAATTGAATTCATGATTAATTTCTACTTAGGGCAAACTTAGCTCACCTCACATGCTCAATATCGAAGAAAATCGACAAGAAATGAGATGGAATCAAAGAACATACCTCGAAGTTGAAGAATTTAAGCAAACTTGATGATTTTCTTGGCCTACTCCGTGTCACGTTGAAGGGGGATGGGTTTTGGGGAGTTTGGTCGCGGAGTGAGTGAAAAATAAGGAAAAGGGAGGGGGTTTTGGGGTTAAAAAGTAGAAAAATCACATGGGTCACCCGGCGACCCGGTGTGACCCGTCGCGATATACACGGCAACGTGTCACGGAGTGCATCGCGGTTCACTGCCTCCGTGACACGGAGCTGTCGCGAGCCTGTTCTAGAAATTTTTAAAAATTCCGGATTATACCTCAACGTGTCACGGAGGGTAACGCGGAGGTCCACCTCCGTGACACGGAGCTATCGCCCTAGCTCACTGTTTTGCCACTTTTTATTAATTTTCATACCTCGAATTTTCCTTTGCGATTCTGTGCATATTTTCCTCCGTTTGACCTGAAATTCATCTCACTATACAAAATTGGTTAGAATTATAGGTTTCACTCTAAATAAAAATAAAAACTAAAACTAAAACGAAAAATTTTGTTGTTAATCAAGAAAAAGAAAAAGAAAAGTCTATTCACAATTTAAAAAGAGAGAAAAAAAATTTCACGGGTTGCCTCCCGTGCAGCGCCTGATTTACCGTCGCGGCTCGACGTCGTTAAGCTCAGTTGTCCTCTAGGGTGATGGACGATTTCTCTCGATCACCGTCCTCCCCCCAATAGTGCTTACACCGTTTTGGTGGTTTTCCCATTAACTCTCGTGAATCCTTAATCTGCTCATCATCGTCTTGATCAATCACATTGATCACCGAGAGTTCTTCGTACACCATTGGGAGCTTGGGTGCCTTGTACACATCGAACACCTCCACCTTGTCGTGTGCTCGCATTGTTAGCTGCCCCGCAGCTATGTCAATCAGTGCTTTCCCGGTTGCCAAGAAGGGATGTCCCAAAATAAATGGGACTTCCGCGTCTGGTTCAAAATCCAGCACGACAAAATCTACCGGGAAAATCAGGGAGCCAACTTGCGCCAGGACGTCCTCCACAATGCCATCAGGTCTGGCTAAGGACCGATCCGCCAATTGCAAGATTACTGTTGTGGGTTTAGGACTCCCTAGACCCAACTTTTTGAATACCGATGACGGCATCAAATTTATGCTCGCTCCCAAATCACACAATCCACGAGTTCGGATGCTCTGCCCAATAGTAATATGTATAGTAAAGCTCCCAGGGTCTTTGAGCTTTGTGGGCAGTCTGTTTTGAATCCGGGAAGTGCACTCCTCCGTTAGAGCCACCGTAGCATACTCAGTCAACCGACTTTTGTTTGCCACGATGTCCTTTATATACTTGGCATATTTCGGCACTCCCTGCAAAACATCAACAAGAGGTAAGTTAATATGTACCTGTTTCAGCACCTCCATGAATTTCTTGAAACACGCCTCCTCCTTGTGTTTCTTTAATCGTTGAGGGAACGGGGGTGGTGGTCTTTCTGATTCAGCTTCCTCAGTCTTCCCCCTCTCATGACTTTGCTCCCTCTCAACTTCTGCTGCTCCCGATTGTTGAGGTGGCCTTTCTGGTTCCACCTCTTTCAGCTGCAAACCACTCCTTGTGGTCACTGCATTCACCTGCTTGGGATTGGGATCTGTGTCGCTCGAAAGTCCTCCTCTAGGCCTTGTGTTTTGGGCTCCAGTAAATTGCCCAAATTGATATTCAAGTGCCTTGGTAGCTAACTGGTTGTTTTTCACTTCGGCTGCCAATTTCACATAGTCAGCCTGCAATTGAGCTTGGTTAGCTATCATGGTCTTGAACATCTCCTCAATGCTGGGTGATGGTGGTGGAGGAGGTGCATTGTTGTTTCTGAATTGTGCTTGATAATTCTGCTGCCCTCCTTGGTTCCTTTGCACACCCTGACCCAAACTTTGCCCCTGATGGTTGTTGCTACCCCAGGAGAAATTAGGGTGATTCCTCCAATTGGAATTGTAGCTATTACCATACTGTTGGTGGTTGTTCCTTAGTACATTTCCCACAAAGTTTACCGAGTCAGGATTGGCTCCACAACACTCAGCTGAGTGCTCACTGCTTTCGCACACTTCACACCACATCTGCTGCACTGCATTCACTGGGGCTTCAGGCTGGTTCATTGTCATGTTGCTGAAGTGGGTGTTAAGTTGATTTTGTAATGCAGCTATCTGTGCAGCAATAGCTGTAAACCCATCCACTTCTAGCACTCCTGCTGCTTTCCTTGTCCCGCCTCTTGATGAATCAGCATTCCATTCCGGATTGCCCTGCGAAATACGTATCAACAAGGTATATAGCTCCTCATAAGTTTTCTCCAGCGCTTGTCCTCCAGCTTCTGAGTCTAGCAATATTTTTGTGTGGGGTTCCAAACCCTCTATAAAAGTGTGCACCAGCACATCATTGGACTGATGATGATGAGGACAATCCCGCAACATGGACTTGAATCTCTCCCAAGACTGATATAAATTCTCTCCCTCTCTCTGTTTGAAACTTAGAATTTGACTTCTAAGTCTTGCTGTTTTACCGGAGGGAAAAAACCGTATCAAGAATTTCCTTGCAAGATCATCCCACGTAGAAATAGAATTCGGTGGCTCAGCTTTCAACCACCTCTTGGCTTCTCCCAATAGTGAAAATGGAAACAATGTAAGCCGGACATAATCTGATGACACTCCAGCGGGGATGTAAGTGTCACTTATCTCCAAAAAATTTTGGAGATGCTGTTGTGGATCTTCATGAGGGAGACCTGTAAACTGCCCGCTAGTGTGCAGCAATTGCACCATATTCTGCTTAAGTTCGAACCTCCCTCCTGGCTCAGGTTTGTGGATGCTAGATGTGACATTATTAGCAGGTGGGATTGCCACCTCGCGAACCGGCCGAGCTGCTAATTCTTCGGGCACTAACACTGCCCGTACTACCGGTGGATTCTATTGTTGCTCCATGATCGTCTGTCTGAGCAACTGCAACTTTCTTTCTAGAGCTTCTCTCTGCTTACTATGAAATATTCTTTCTGGCTCTAAATACGAGTCCACCAGCTCCTTGTCTCTTGCAAGCGTTCAACAGAGATTAAATCTGCAAAATACAGGCTAAGACCAAGTTGTCAACACTAAGAGAATAAAAATACAGTAAATTAACACTTAAGACAAATTCACCAATTGCCAGTCCCCGGCAACGGCGCCAAAAACTTGTTCGGCTTGTTTGTTATATGGGTATATAACTACACGCAAGTGCACGTGGTCGAACAAGTAGTAAAGTGGCTTAAGTAAGCCAAGTATCGATCCCACAGGGACTGGGATGAAGTGCAATCTGCTCAAGTGTGCTATAATTCAATTCTAAAAATGCAGACAACAGTGTAACCAAGAGTTTGATATTATGTTTTATAATTTTTATGCTAAAGCTAAAACAATTATCTAATGTGAGTCTGAACTATGAATGAGAGCATGCTGAGGCTAAACGAACATGTAATGAAATTAATTATCGACATAATTTGGTTAATCATTTCCTCCGGTTGCTAGCCAAGAACTATTGCCAAGGGATTAAAACTCTCGTATTTAACCCCACTTAAGAATCATGAACCATCCACCTATATTTCTGTGATTAAATGCAATTCATGTTCTAGCCATACAAACCCGGTTCCTAAATTGACTAATACAACTTTCAGGTATATATCTATCCTGAAAGTAAATCAATTCTCAATTTTCCCAAACCAAGTAAAGATCATATCCTATTAATTCACAACTTTCCAATTTCTTGCTCTCTCGAGTGAAACCGGACTTTTTAGATATACATTAACGTAGGCCACACATTAATGCAGTAAGAACAAGAACTAATAGAACAACCATGGAAGAAAAGATGAAAAACCAATATGATCAACAATTACATTTCACTACAATTGTTCATAACCTCAGCAAGAAGATGAATTAGCCACTCATTTGTGGATTAAACATCGTTGAATGAGTGTTAAACATACAAGCAATTGAATACAAGAAGAAGGAAAGAGAGAAAAACCCTGATAATTTCGTCCCCTCAACTGTCTGTAACCCACGTTCTTGCTCCACCAAGTCAGAATATTGAAAAATGAACCTAAATGTTCTATTTATACTGGTGGGAATTTTTCCCGGAATAACAAGCAACGTGTCACGGAGTGCATCGCGGAGCACTACCTCCGTGACACGCTACGGACGCGGACCTTCACTGGAACTGGGGGTCCAGGAAATAAAGCCCAACGTGGCACGGCGTGCAACGCGGAGCCAAGCCACCGTGCCACGGACCCATCGCGAACCCACACTGGAATTTGGCTGAAAATTCCCATCCGGGCAGAAGTCCTCCGCGATGGCAGCGTGACACGGCTCCATCGCGGAGCCCCTTTATTTTGTGCTTTCCAATACCTGCTCCCGTGCTCACTTCCGAGTTCAACTCCTATATCTTTCAACATGCATTTAAGCTTCCCAAAATTACATTTTACCTGCAAAACAATGCTAATCATGTTGGTTAGTATAAATTCACATTTTATTACCAATTACATGAGAATGTATACACATTGATAGATAAACAAGGCTAAAATGACCCTTTTGAGTATCACTTGGGCATATAAATTTGCCCAAGATCAAGCACCTAACACTTATTGAGTTTTCTTATAACAATAGCTATCACTCAACTATCCATATGGCGCCGTATGAGGCTTTGTATGGGCAAAAATGCAGATCTCCGGTTGGTTGGTTTGAAGTAGGAGAGTCAGCGCTGATTGGGCCGGATATTATTCATCAGTCAAAGAAAAAGGTAAAGCTTATCAAAGAACACCTATTGACTGCTCAGAGCCGCCAGAAATCGTATGCTGATGTGCGGCGCAGAAACCTGGAATTTAATGTGAATGACTGGGTGTTTTTGAAAGTTTCTCCAATGAAAGGGGTGATGAGATTCGGTAAGAAAGGTAAGCTCAGCCCGAGATTTGTTGGGCCTTATCAGATTCGTTGAAGAATAGGCTAAGTAGCATATGAGTTGAACTTACCTCCAGAATTAGAGTTTGTTCATCCAGTTTTCCACGTATCTATGCTGAGGAAGTATATAGGAGACCCCTCCAGAGTTGTTCCAGTTCAGGATGTCCAGATTACGAAAGAGCTATCTTATGAAGAGGTTTCAGTAGCCATACTAAGATTACGGAAGAGTTAGCTTATGAAGACGTTTCAGTAGCCATACTAGACAGGCAGATTCGAAGGTTGAGAACTAAAGATATTGCTTCTGTCAAAGTATTATGGCATAATAGGAACCGAGAGGAGATGACTTGGGAAGCAGAGGAAGATATGAAAGTCAGATATCCTCAACTGTTCCAGACTTAATCAGCTAAAGGTACATTAGTATTGTTGTCTTATGAATTGCCTTATTTTATGTAAATAAATGAAATTGCTGGCTTATGTAATGAATACTAGTGTTGTGTGGAGTACCTGTATTGGACTTTTCTGCGATTCAAGATTTTTGAGATAGTCCATATTACAAGGGAGACTTTGCCAAAATTTTTCTAAACTAAGTCAAATAAGTTGAAATTTTTGCAAGTAGAAGTTTACATTCGAGGACGAATGTTCTTAAAGGGTGGAGGATGTTACACCCCGTAAATTATTGACATGTACATGGCCTATTTGCATGTTGGTTAAGAGTTTTAGAATGCCATATGTGCGAGAAAAGGGCCTGGGGAGAGACGGACAAGTGCCAAGTCGGTGCGTCGCAAGGCAAATGCGACTTAAAGGTCCCAAGTATAAAAGCCCCCACTTCGGTTTTTAAGGATAGAAATTCATAATTTCCAGAGAGTAAACAGAGAAAACAACTGAGAACAGAGGGCACGAAGATTTCTTTAAAATTTCTATCTGATTACGCCATTATACGCGGTCCAAACTGGAAATAATCTTAGGTAGTGAGGTATTAAGTTGCAAGGAGCATTCCTACGAATTTAGTTTTGTGAAATTCGGCCGGCGAACCATCGTCCTACCGAGCTAAGATAAATGGAATTGCTCCAAATTAGTGTCAATATACTCCTAGCCCTAAAGTGAGTATTTCTCCCTTCTGGACTTCCGAGAAATAGCGAGTTTTCGGCTGTTTTTCAATAAGTCAAAGTTTGGGCTATATATGTATTCAAAATAGTGTTTTCTTCCAGAATGTTGATGAATTTTGTTCTATTTGTTGTGTATATGAATGCAGTTGGAAGAAATAGCTGGATATTGGCCGAGTTACGCCAGATAGTTAAGAAGTCAGAAATTGAGGTATGTAAAGCTAGTTTCTTCAGCAAGTTAGTAATTCTAGTATAGTAAAATAGAATAAATTCCAGAAGGAAGTTCCAGAAGCCGAGTATTAAGTATGTTTGCGTTATTATGTCATATTTAGAATAAAAGTCAGTAAATCAGTATTAAACAGCGAGAAATCATTTCAGACTCAGTACCAGATTCAGTTTAATCCAGTCAAAGAATCAGAATAGAATATCAGAACATGGATAGTATTTTCAAATTTAATATACATGTTATATGTGATTACTGTTGCTTGTTGAGACTCGTTTGTGATATGTGGGCACCCTTAGAGCTTCCTTGCCGCCCCAGGGTTAACAGTTGTGTCGACTCGCCCGCCAAAGGGTGAGGATACGTCACTCCAAGGAGTGGCATGCCATCCGCAGTAGGACGAAAATGGGATGCAGCATTCCCCATAGCAGGCTGATCAGCATTACAGTATACCCTGTCGAGCGCTTGCGTCCAGGGCACAGATTACAGATTACAGATACATATTTCATATTACAGTTACAGGAGTCCTCCGGACTTAGATACAGTTATAGTCAGGGGCCCAGAGAGCCCAAGCTACATACCCAGGGGGCTGGTGGGGTGCTCATAGTTACTAGATGAGTGGAGTGAATTGTTATTTTTAGATGGCAACCCGGGTAGGGGTATATAGATTGCATGTTGATTGGTACCTTCCGGCTTATGGGGGCTGGTATAGATTCTTGTATGCTATATGTGTTATTTATTAAATTGATAGATAGCAGGATGTTGCATTTACAGGTATGATTCTTACCTTGTTTCCAGTACAGCTAAGCTTAGTTTAGATTTTGCCATCCCAGATAGTCTTAGCCATCTTCTGTTATTCAGTAACTATCAGTATTACTCTTTATCTTCAGTTATGTTCAGTTTTGCTTTGCATACTCGGTACCAGTGGTACTGACGCCCGTTGGGGGCGCTGCATTACTTGCCTACAGGTACTCATAGACGTGAAGCCGATCCCTCGTGATTTCAGCCAGCACATAGAGTCATCAGCTCCTGTCATCCGGAGCTAGACAGCTAGAGGTTTATTTCTTTTCTTTTGTTGTACAGTATGGGTAGGCCGGGGCCCTGTCCCGACCATCTTATCAGTATTCTTAGAGGCTTGCAGATTGTATATTCCCTGTGGTTAGTTGTACCGATCGTGTGAGGCCATGTGTATGTTTTAGCTTATTTATAATGGTCGTGTGGAGCCTTACTTAGTTGGTAGTGGTGACCTTGTCGATCACGTAGCATTTTAGCACCTGTTTTCTTGATTCAGAAGTAACTAGACCGCATGGTAGCCTTGTCGGCCCGCATAGGTTCCTTTATACTACTGTTGTTCTGGTTAGCTGTTGTTGTCTTACAGGTGGCTATAGGCCTAGTCGACCGGAGGCTGTATTTACAACCGTTATATTGCCCGTCGTTTTCTTGAATCCAGAGTTAGAGCCAGCCTTGCACCAGAAGTGCTTAGGCTCAGTAGTCCAGTTGTCCTGGTCTTAGTAGGGCACCAGGTGTCAGTCATGCCTCCCAAGGCGGGGTGTGACATAATGTGTGTCCCCAGATTCTGGTCGAGTTGGTATTGAATGAATGTGTGATTGAGATGTCGGATAAATACGATTAGGAAGTCATTGATATGATGGTAAATGAGAGGCCTAGGGACAAGAATAAGTAACTCAAATGAACAGGTTAATACGCTCGAATTTCGAATAAGAATTCAATATACGAGTGGCTCGTGCTCGAGGGTGAGCATCTGGGCGAGTAGTATGAGTGAGTACACAGATAAGTACGGTTGAAAGACCATATGGCTGGGTGGAGTGAATACACAGACAGGTATGATGAAATCTTTCATATGGCTGGGTGTACAGTACATGGATTTCTAGAGTCCCCTGTAGGTTATGACTAGAAGGGCAAGCATAAAATCTTCTGGCATGTGTGTACAGTGATATGACGGAGGCGTGTTCCCGGCATATCACCGATGGTATGATCATGAGACAGAGAATGTGTGGGTATGGTTTGATATACAGAAGGCTGCAGACAAGGTATAGGTATACAAGTGTGATACAAAATATACCAACTTAATTCGGGTTTGAGGTGAGAAACATGTTGGGAGTACCGTATACAGCTGTACGGTCCATGTATGATACTTTATGGAACTTTTGTGGTATAAAGACAGGTATGCGCATGTACTTTAATATTTTAAAAGTTGATTCTCTTGGCATATGTTAATGATTTCTTGTGTGTTCTTGAATCTGTTAATCTGTATTTGTGAATTGTATGTTGTTGTAAATAGGTTGGTGGGTTACAGAAGATGGTATGACGGGTTTAAACAAAGATAGTTAGTTATTGGGGATAGTGAGTAGATTTACTTATCTTATATACCTCACTAGCAAGAGTCGAAAATTATGTGCATAATTAAGTAAGTAATAAATGATAATGGACGGACTTAGTCGACCATAGGAAAGTGGTAAAAGAGGTAAATGTGTTACAAAATTATATGGTGGAATAGAACAGAACTGGACTAGGAAAATTGACTACTAACTAAACGGAATAGTGCTGCAACGGACACATTGTCGTGGAAGCGAGACCGCTGTAGCGGCTGAAGCTGCGCTACAGCAGAAACGAAGGGAGACAGACTGAAGGATTTTAATAACAAATAGGTTCGTAAGATAATTACATAAATTTTGATGAGGCTAAAGAACGAGAATGTGGTAGTTACACCTGGTGTGAGTTTTGGAGGGGAAGTAATCGTTAATTTTATGACATTGATTGTATGTTGATTATTATGTTGTTGTATTAACTAACCCTAGTCAGTCGATGATGCCTACCAGTATGTGTGGTATACTGATACTACCTTGCTACACCTTTTTGGTATAGGTTGTGGTAGGTTTGAAGTTCCTTGAATCGTGTGGAGTACTCAGCACCAACCTCTGTGTTCTTCTTCTCAGACGAAGATGGGTCATTTTGTCTTGTCAAGTATTCAAATAGAGCTCTTGCACGTGTCTAGACTAGATCTTGGGAGAGTCATGTTTGGGGAATCTTGTAATTTTATTTTTTTGGAGATTTTTCATCAATTAATAAGAAGTAATAGAAATGTTTAGACTAATTGCTTGTATATTAATAGTAATGGTTGTAAGAGTTGTCCTATCGAGTAGAGTCGATGTAAGTGCCAGCACGGCCTGTCCATTTGGACCGTGACATAAACAATCTGTGTTGTTTTGTTGAAGACTTGTACTGTTATAAACCAAACAAAGGGTTAATAGAATCTAATCAACTCACATCTTTGCTACAAGTACATCCAACTTCACAAAGAGTAAAAGATACGATAAAATAACATGCTAATGAGAACATAGTTAGTTATGAAGTTCAAACTTTCATCATGGTGAAGAAATTAAATGATGCTGAAGATGAGTTAGCTTCTCCCCTACTTTCATGGAGTCTGAGAGGTTTGTGTGATTCTAGGAAGATCTTAATCATCTTTATATGATTGGTTGGTCAAAAGGTTGCTAATAAATCTATGAACTATATGTGGTATATGGTAAAGTATGTTTCTATGGAATTAAATTAATATCTATACACTTGAAATTTTTTGAATACTCACTTCTTTACATGTTAACGAAACTAACATGATGTACTGATTAATTTTTTTCTTTGCATGCATTGGCTTTTTTCTTAAAAAGAATTTTGATTATTGTATTTATATGTAATCAAGAATGTTATAGATCGAATCAAGTATTAATGATAAATCATCTCTCCTTATTTCTCTTATTTTCCCTTTAAGGAAAGAGGAAAGAGAGAATAAAAAATGGACTCAACATTCAGGATCATGTTCAAATTAAATGTGTATTGATAGTGAAAAAAATTATTGTTATATTTTCACTAATAATAATTAAAATTGCTATTGTCAAATAAGTGCTATTATTTAATTTGCAGACCATTTTTTTGTATATGAAGGTTGTTTTCTAATAATAGTCATTAAGTAATTGCTATTATTAGTACTAACCTAACAAGGTAAATCCGTTTTCGAGTGGTGGCTAGAGAGAGACTCACATGGCTCTTTGTTTGGGTCACATGCATCAAAATCTAAGACATGGTCCATATTCTTGATATATGAGAGCATTTAGTTCTACATTTAACCAAAAATAAGAGAAACAAATATGTTCACTGCCTAACGAGAATATCGATAACTTGATGTCAATGATACTACTGAAAGGAATCAGATAACTAAGTGGCTACTGAATTCTCCAAATCCATCATGTCCTTTCAATGAACTCATCAACTCGGCTTTTGAAATTGTTTTACCACAAAAGATCCAACTCTTTTTTTCAATCTCAAAGCAATGCAGAGCTTGGCGTTTTTTCATTCTTGCAAGGCTTATTCCCAATTCTTAGTTGGAGAAGGAAATAAAAATATAATATGTTCAAGCATGACTTACCATCTGGCTTAATTCTTTCTAGTCTTTGTATTCCTCAAGTATAGCAAATAAAGAGGTGTCAGTTCTTGAATTGTGTATGGCTAGTTGATATATAATCTTATTTCGTTAGAGCGAATGCACTTTTATTTACTCTTAATTACATATCAGTACATTCTATCATATTCTCATGTATGGACCTGATATTTTTATAGATCAAGAACGCGAAATACTTTCATGATGATAGTTGGCGTGACACTTAAACATAGGAGCTCTAATTACTCTGCTACTATATTGAATTGTGCGATCATATTTCTAATGGCTTATTCTTTTAAATGAGATTGGTTAAACAACTTGCAATAATATCAGTTTCTTGCACTTTTTGTATTATTGAATTTTAAAAGAATTTCTTGGAGAGAGTAGGATATGCTAATCTTACAAACCTTGACCCTCAATATTGCTTATGTAAGTGCCAACTCAAGTTTTAGTTTTTGTTCGTATCTTTTTTATTTGTTTTTTAAGCTTGTATATTTTTATTTTTTGTTCTAGACAGTAGTGTTTTTCCACCGTTAATATATGTTGTTATGGGGAGTTCGCGAGAGCTTGATATTAGCCCAATTGTTATTGTAACACTACTATTTTCTGCAATGATTATCAAAATTATAGATCATGCAGTTGATACTATTTGTTATGTAGGCCTTGTTTTTATTATCACTGTCTTTGCATATATACTTCAGGTTGCATTTGGCTTATTAAGGTAATATTGAAAGGTTCTCTTATTGAAATATGTATGTTAATCTTAATTATGTGCAGATTGAGGTTCCTTGTCGATTTTCTTTCACATGCTTTCAGAGTGGGATTCATGGGAGGTGCAACCAATATAATTGGTCTTCAACAATTAAAGGGTCTTAAATAATAATAACTTAACTAACAAAATGATGTAGTGTCTTCTGAAAGCCGTTCTCAGATCGTTTCATGGTGAGGTAGTAAGTTTCTGATTTTTTTGTTTGTTTTTTCACTTATTTCATTTTATTCTCTGCTTACTGATTTCCATTAGACTTGTTTCAGTTGTCTCCTCCAAATTTAATATTTTTCCTTTCATTCCTCATCTTTATCCTAGTAACTAGATATACAATAAGTAATAAGGTGTACTCATTTGTCATCAAACCATTTTGGCGACTTTTTCTGTTTCATTCATTAATTTCTTGGCCACCTGAAATACGGCAGGGAAAAAGGAATAAGAAACTATTTTGGCTATCAGTTATTAATTCTCTTTTAACAGTGACAGTATCCACCTTGATGGTTTATTTAGCAAAGGCTGATCAATATAGAGTAAAAATTGTAAAATACATTAATAGGGGTCTAAATCCAAGTTCAGTTCATGAATTACAATTCAATGGTCCACACCCTAGAGAACTTGCGAAACTTGGACTAACTTATGCTCTCGTGACTCTAGTTTTCTGTCTCAACTCTTTGTTATATTCTTTTTATTTTCTAAAAATCACTAGATTGTGAGGATTCTTAATATGGTAATGCTCTCGATTCACCTGAGGAAGCCATTTTGTCGGTTGATCTTTTGCCTCATTGAAAGGTCATCATCTTGATGGGAACAAAGAAATGGTAGTCATGAGTTTCATGAATATTGTGGGATCTTTAACCTCTTGCTACACAACAACTTGTGAATTCTCATCTCTTTAATTATTTTTATATATCATGTTCTAAATCTTGAATATCCATATGATAAGTCATAAGGATTTCAGTGTAATATAGTTTCTACAAGTTCATTTTCAACAAAACCTGTGAACTTCACTGCAGTGTGTGAAACTATGCTATCATATATAAGTATAGTTGTCACAATTTCATATCCCTGTTATTGTTGAGGTAAAAAGAGAAAAACTTTTCTTTGGGCAATTCCATTTAATTAAGTTTTCTTGTCAAATAAATTTAATTGGATAGTTCATAGATGTTGTATTTGCTTTCTTATTGGTTAATTTTTATTTTACGGAAAAAAGTAGCATTTATTACTAGATGGAATTTAGTACACAAATAGTCTTTACTCGAAAGGTTAGGGCTTAAATTCACTTTGGCAAGAATATCAATAATTCAGGTAAACATTGATGGAGATCATATCAATAATAAGCAAGGGTATCATTCTATGTGAAATTTACAAAAAAAACAACATGTAATCTCCTCGTATTCGAAAACACAGGGCTAAAACTAATAGAGAAACGATGAGAGGGTTTGGGGGGACACAAGGGAAGGACAATTCCCTTGTTGAATTTCCATATACTTGAGTTGAAATTTCTTGAAGGAGAACGCTTGGACTGCTGCAATGAAAGAGAACCCTAGGCTTGCTCTGAGAGTTCTTGAGAGACTTGTCGATATTTTTCTGAGAATGAACGTGGGAACAAGGGGAGGAACCGTTCAAACCCTCTAATATCCCTGGAACTTTACCTAAAATGACATAGTTTAGGGATTAAATAGGTAGGAGATTACAAAAATATCCTTAGGCAAAAATCTGGAGTCTGGTCGATTGGGTCCCAATGAGTCACTCAACGAGTCATTGGTTGGGACCACGACTCATTAGGTCTACTGCCTGAAATCACTGAAGTCCTCACAGGGGACATAACAACTCGTTATTAACTAGCCACGACTCGTGACCTCGCTCGTCAAGTACACTGGACAATAATCATCCGGGGCTGGTAACGAGGAACATTATGACCCGTCACTGGTGACCACGACTCGTGATCACCATCCGTCAACCTCACTACTTCGACTCTAAATTTACTAACCCTGGTCTGAACACGAGTGACTTAACGAGTCGTGGGACCTAATCACGACTCGTGAGGTTGCCTGTTGAGAACACTGTCTCCCTTTTACAAAATCTCAAACCTCCTTCTCACGGATGACCTAACGATTCGTTAGGTCACTTAACGACCCGTTAGGTGAGTTTTCCTATAGCATTTCTGCAGATTTCCATATTTTCTAATTTAAGTCCCTGATCTAGATTTTGAGTTTTTGGGGCATTACACTACACCTGTTAAGAAAAATACTTGAATTATTGATAATGGAATATTGGTCACATGACCAAAGACCTAGATGAACTACAATTATTAAAACCATCTTCTCAACTCTTTATTTCCACCTCAAATAGAGGTACTTCTCTGGTTATAGGAGAAGGATCAGTTGTCTTAACTGATATGTTAAAACTTGATACCATTTTAGTTGTACCTACTCTTGATCATAATCTTCTATCTATTAGCTAAGTTACCTCCTCTCCTTCCTCAGTTGCACTGCAACCTTTCACCATAATAAGGTGGGTCTTCTACGCGATGATTGACAAGTTGACCATGATAGACATTTAAGCACCGCCTTAAGTGGGAGTGTTGACATTATTATTATTATGTAAATATGTATTTCTTGAAGTAGAGTTATATATATATATATATATATATATATATATATATATATATATATATATATATATATTGTAACACCCCAAAACTTTCCTAGATCAGACCCAGACCTTGCAAGAAAAATTCAAAAGAAAACCAAAAAGAAGTTGCCTCAGAATGACTGAGACAACAAGTCGTGGTCAGCTCCAACGACTCGTTGTGTCAGTCGTGGTCAGCAATGCTTGGTCTCTCAGGAATCCACGAGACAAGGAACGACTCGTTGTAAGAAACAACGAGTCATCCTGTCACTCGTTGGTCCCCAGCTCAGAAGTCCCTCTTCCAAGACCCCACAACTCAACCAATGAGTCGTCATTTGATACAATGACTCGTCGTATGAGTCGCTGGGTAAGAACCCCAGAAACCCCTTTTAGTGATGACGAATGGAAACAACGACCTATTGTATCTCACAACAAGTCATTGTAACCAATCGTGGGGTCAAGTTCAGAATCCTTAGACTTGTTCTAGTGAAGGTAACGACTGGACATAACGACTCGTTGGGTCCACCAGCAAGTCGTTGTGTTGCTCGTTGCCAGACCTTTCAGATTTTCTTATCCAACGACCATGGGAGGAACCAACGAACCGTTGGGTCATCCAATGAGCCATGGTGTCTCCGTTGTCAAATCCAGTGACCCTAGAACCCAGACAGTAGGACCAACAACTAGTCCCAATGAGTCGTGGTCTCAACCAACGACTCGTTCAGTGACCCGTTGGTCCCCTGTCGGTTAGTTTTCTAGATTTTTATTACAGGGATATTTTTATAATTTTTCAGCTATTTAGTCCCTAAACTACGTCATTTTAAGCATATTTTCAAGAATTTAGAGGGGTTAAACGGTTCTCCTCCCTCATTCCCCACTTAAACTTTCAGAATAACTATCGTAGAACCCAGGTCATTCCTCTCAAGCAAGAACTAGGGCTCCCTGTCAATTGTAGAAATTCAAGCTTTCTTCTCCAGGGATTTCTTATCCAGATATGTGGGAATTCAACAAGGGAATTATTCTCCCCTTGTGTCCCCAAAACCCTTCTCTATTTCTTCTATAAGTGACATCCCTATGGATTCGAAATGGAGGAAGTTTTCAAACAAATTTCTTTAATATTTCAAGTGGAATATTATTCATGTTATTACTTGCTTATTTATTCCCTATTTCTAGAAATGTTGTGAAACTAGTATTTAGAAGAATGACTTAGCCCTAATCCTCAGTTCAAAAAAAGTAGAATCTTGCGTGTTGGACTAGTTTCCCTGTAGTTTGATTCTATCAGTCTTGAGATCCCCATATTATTAGTATATGTTGAAATCTCAGTCGGATGCATGTTAGTCCATTCTCACTCAGATTATTAGCATACTCAGTATTATCCAGAAATGTCAGCTAATCAGTTTGACTACAGTCATTTCTTGAGGTGTTAGTGGTGCCTCCCAGTTATCAGTATTAGACTCAGTTATTAGATTTTCGTGGTTCTTTAGATGGTTATGATACTTCTAGATAAGCAGCTCTGACCAGTCTTAGAACCCCAGCTTTAATTTTAGTTTGTTCTTTAGACGGTTACGACGCTTTCAGACGTGCAGCTCTGGCCAGTCTTAGAACACTAGTTACAGAATTCGGTCCGATCAGACTCTCAGGGTACTTTTAGATAGGTATTCCTAACTTAGTCTTGGGCCCCAGTTTCGAGCTATCAACTTAGTAGTCAGTCTAGAACTATCCCGTGGGAGAAGGACTTAGCACCGAGCGGACCGGGGTTCCAGCGCACCTAGATTCCTAGAACTACGTCGCCACTGTAGGTTATTATTATTGGCCTTATGGCCCCAAACTTATGATCACCCAGTTCATGCCTTTATACCCTAGCAACGTATATTGGGTTCTACCGATGGGGTGTATACATCGGACTCCACGTCTAGCTCACATGGTTATATGTCGGTTATAGACTCTCCCACTAGTCAGTTTAGTCTCAGATTAGCTCAGCTCAAAACAGTCTTAGTTTATTTAGTTCAATACAGTTAGCTCAAATCAATATCTCAAATTTAGGGCATGTCTTTAACCATTAGACAGGGTCATTTTGACCATCTCAGTATATTTTAGTTTATTCAGTTTCAGCATTTCGGTTGGTAATTGCATGTCATTGCAGTTTAGTTATTTATTTTCTGTGTTATGTTTTCTCCTACTCACTCAGTACATTGCAAGTACTGACACATACCTTCTATGTTATATTGTATTGTGATACAGCTGCAGGTTCCCAGTATCAGCACCGTTAGCAGATCTTCTCAAGGAGTTATCAGCTGCATCAGTGGTGAGTCCTCATATTTCGAGAACGATGTTATTTTCTTCAGTTATTTCTCATTCGGTTAGACTTAGAGTTAGTTGGGGGCTTGTTCCAGCAACTCATCATATATAGATGGCTTTCAGACACAAATACAGACTTTTAGTTTTGTTCTCAATTGTATAAAGCTTTATGATTTAGTTCTTCTTCATAAATGATTTTTATTATTTTTAAAGCTTTTTGCTATAATTTTACTCAGATTACCAGTGTTATGATAGACCATGGGTTGACTTAGGGTTACTTGTGACTCTAAATACCGTGTCTTGTTCCTCTAAGTACCGTGTCTTGTTCAGGGTATAGACTCGGGTCGTGACATATATATATACACACACACACACACACACACTTTTCTATCATATGATAAATAAACATATGAATGAACAAATATTCTCTATATCTATAATTCTACAATAATATTTCAAGAGATAAAAGTGAGAGCAATATAGAGAGATAAGAGAGAAGAATATAGAGAGATAAGAGAAAAGAACTTTCTTGTTCTTCCAAGTGTGTTCAAGTATGTGTAATATAAATTTTTGTGCCTCTATTTATAGTGTCACATAGAGATATATAAAAGGTAGTCATAAGTATGATATTAACCATGAAAGTTATGAGGAAGATCACCAGGGAAGTGGGAGACATAACATTAAGCCTTTGAGATCACGGAGGAGCTGAGAATTTATCTATCTATATTATATTTAAAGTGTGAAGGTCATTATAAATGTTGATTGAACTTTTTTCCCTTCATTAAAAGATATCGTAATAGACAAAATTGACATTTTCTATTTAACATATTATTATTTTTAATTATTCCATCACCTTATTTTATAATATTAGATTTTTTATTTGTGGCATAACTTTATTTATGATATAAATCTCAAAAAAAAAAATTCATCAAGTTTTTTTTTATAGTCACAAATTTTTTTTCCATCTTATTTTGTTATATTAAATTTTTTACTTGTGACATAACTCTATTTATAGTGTAAACTTTAAAAAATAAAAGCTTTTACATAAAAAATTTTGCCTTTTAATTTGGAATACTTTCTTTTTCCCTTTTTTCATATTAGGGAAAAGGTTTTCCTTTCCCTTTTGCATAGAAGTTTTTTTTTCTTTCCTTTTTCATAGTAACTAAAAGGTCTTTTTTGTTCCTCTTTGATAGTAATGTTGTAACACCTCATATAGATTAAGTAATAAATTTGTATTTTTGAGATGAGACTAAGAGTACTTAATAGGCTACGAAGAAAGTGTTATGTGGTATTTGAGTCACTCTATGATCGTATTTAAGATTGGACATCGATCAAGTTGTAAAACGAAATTCGGCAAAAGTTATCGCAAAATTTCTTTCTTGAGATTTCTTGAAATTTAGGTCAAATATCTCGAGAATTTTCTCCCAATCTATAAGGATTTATGGGGTATACGACCTATAAAATTAAAGGTCTTGAGTCTAGTTTCCAAGAAATTAAACCGTTCATCAATCCGACTTCGGAGTAGAGAGATATTTGCGATTTCGTGATACTGCGCAAGCAGACACGTCAAAAATAACTAACGCAGTAGAGGATTATTTAATCCCCCTTGGTCGATTGTTGGTCATCAAAATTTATTTTTTAGCAACATATTTCATATGAAACCTCTCTCAGTTCTCTCCATGATTTTTTTTGGGTTTTGGAGCTAGAAGTCATAAGTCCAAGTGATTTTGGTGTCAGGGGATTGGATTCTTCGAGTAGATCGCATCATTGAATTATGTTTCCGGCAGTTTGGTAGCTGCTTAGTGTTTATGGTTGGTAAGTTCTTATTCTTTGTTGGTTTTTAGTATTTGTTAAATTGTGTGGGAATGCCGGTAACTCGGAGAACAGCAGCCGGACAACGGCTAGATATTACAGCAGGTGAGGGTACTAGTAGGGTACACCCTATAGAGACAGACCCATCTAAGGCCCAAGATGAGGCCGTCACTCCACCACCAGAACCAGTACCCCCAGCTAGAGATGTTCCTAGGGCTGAGCAGGTCCCAAGAGCTGCAGCACCTCCCTCAATTATGACAGATCAAGAGTTGAGAGTTGTAGTATAGTTGCTGGCCAGAGTAGTAGCGGGACAGCCAGAGGTTGGGGAACAACTAGGTGTAGGGTTTGGAGAACGTGCTGGGAGTTCCAGTTTTCGAGAGTTCATAGCTTTGAATCCTCTAGAGTTCTCTAGGACCCAGGTAAATTAGGACCCACAGGACTTCGTGGATCAGTTGTATCGCATCTTTCGAGTTATGCATGCCGCTCCTATTGAGGCTGTAGAGTTGGAGGCGTTTAGATTGCATGAGGTAGCAGTATTGTGGTATGAAGGTTGGGAGAGCTCGAGGGGTTGAGATGCACCTCCGGTCAAGTGGGCTGATTTTGTTGGCTCATTTCTAGATTAGTATCTACCTTTAGAGGTTCGGTATGATAGGGCAGATTGGATTTTACGCTTGGAGCAGGGAAATATGAGCGTCCGGGAGTATGGACTTTGGTTTGATTCGCTGGCCCGATATGCTGCTTCTTTTGTTAGCACCATGCGAGCTAGGATACATCAGTATGTAAATGAGTTGCTTCCAGAGTATGTGCAACATTGCAGGGTTGCTACTATGCAAGCGAGTGCAAGCATAGCACGTATACATGCATTGGCATAGAGTTTGGAGGATGACAATTTAAAGCAGCTAGAACGGAAGCGAGCTTAGAGGGAGCAACAAAAGAGAATGAGACCTGCAAACTTTCAAAGTGGATCACGGGGTGGACCTAAGCCACGGTATCAGGGGAAGCCATTTGGATGTCCGACACCGACAGTATCAGGTACAAAACCTAATCATGGTACCTCAGTGAAGGCAGGACAACGACAATCTAGAGGGTTGGCAACACCGTTTTGCAGAGTATGTGGTAGGAGGCACGCATGTACGTGTAGAAGGGAGCCGATTATATGTTTTACTTATGGTGGTGAGGGTCACAAGTTCATGGATTGTCCTATTCGATGACAGAGTGACACAGCACCACTGACCGGATCTATGGTGGGGTTGTCTGCACCAGCAGGGCAAAGTGGACCAGGGGCACAATTGGGCCGAGGGCAAGGTAGAGGCGAAGCTGCCACGTCGTATTATGCTTATCCTCATCCATATATCTTCGCATTGGATAGCCAGCGGGTCACAGAACCTCCAACAGGCAACACGTCAGGTATATATATGGTATTATTGGTATTGTTTGTGTCAGACCCTTTGTTATATAAGTTCATAGGTTAGTTGTGTCATATCAAATTTCCAGGCATGAATCGTATGTGTTGTCCAACATTCGAGGCCGAATGTTTCTAAGGGAGGAAGGAGTAACACTCTTTATAGATTAAGCAATAAATTTGTATTTTTGAGATAGGACTAAGAGTATTTAATAGGCTACGAAGAAAGTGTTTTGAGTTATTTGAGTCACTCTTTGATTGCATTTAAGATTGGACGTTGATCAAGTTGTAAACGAAATTAGGCAAAAGTTACCGCAAAATTTCTTTCTTGAGATTCCTTGAAATTTAGGTCAAATATCTTGAGGCTTTTCTCCCAATCTATAAGGAGTTAGGGGGTGCATATCAAATTAAAGGTCTATGAGTCTAGTTTCCAACACATTAAACCGTTCATCAATATGACTTTGGAGTAGAGAGATATTCACATTTTTGTGATACTGCACAAGTAGACACGTCAAAATAACTAAGGCGGTGGAAGATTATTTAATCCCCTTTGGTCAGTTGTTGGTTATCAAAATTCATTTTCGAGCAACATATTTCGTGTGAAACCTCTCTCAAGTTCTCTCCATGATATTCTTTGGATATTGGAGCTAGAAGTCATAAGTCCAAGTGATTTTGGTGTCGTGGGGTTGGATTCTTCGAGTAGATCGCGTCGTTGAATTGTGTTTCCGGCAGTTTGTTGGTTGCTTCGTGTTTCTGGTTGGTAAGTTCTTGTTCTTTGTTGGTTCTTAGTATTTTTAGGATACTTAATGAGTTTTGATCTTGGTAGAATGTTATTTTAGATTTCCTACCGCCGAATTCATGAAGAACTAGTCGATAAACTTTGTTTTTTATTGTTTCTCTTGTTAGATCTTCTAGCAACGTGTTGGTGGTTTGTTTGCTACTTTTAGGCAGTATCTTGGTGTTCTTGGGAAGTGAAGTTTCGTCTAGCTTGGGTTCATCAACGTCCGAGGTATGTGTAGGTCGTTTATTCCCTTTTTCGACATGATTTTTATAGACTTGTGCTTGTGTTATTATCGTGCGCGTGGGCTATCTCAGAAGCCTTAAATTCATGATAGGTGTACCCTTGGTTGATCTACTGGTTGTGTGGTGTGGGTTGATGTTGTCATAAGGTTGGGTTAGACTCATGTGTCAGTGGGCACGTCGTCGAATCGAGCAACCCTTAGAATTAGTTTGTGCCGGTTGACGCCATCGTGAGTCGATTAAGGTCTATTTAGGGTCCTTACTTATGAACATTGATTGTGAATATTTGTGATTATGGTTGTATTTTCTAATTGAGGCCTTGGGGCTTGTGGATACCCAACGCACGAGAGTGTTTCCGGCTGAGGGGTTGAGCCCAAGAGTTGATCGACTTATGGGGTTGAGGATGATGTCGTCCGTAGTGTCAAATCAAGACATGATTTGAGAGTGGTCCAACATGTCTGAGCCTTCCTGGAATTGCATTGGTTCTCCCAGATGGATTGAGCTAGCTAACTATACAGCCGAGAGATGGTCCAACAGTGTTTGATTGATGATATATTTCACTTGTGGTATCTTTGTATTGATTGGTGGTGCTATATTGTTGTTTGGAGCTTCCTATATGTCCTAGGTACATGGATTGCTAAGTTATGATTTTTAGGTTGTCGCTTTATGTTCTATCAGTTGTCTATTATATCTAAACTCTTGTCTTATAGTCATCTCTCATACTCGGTACATTGTGTACTGACGCCCTACTCGGGCGCTGCATTTATGCCTGCAGGTCTTAACCGTCAGGCTGATCGAGGTTCCCGAGATTGAGTTGAGTTTCAAATAGGTGTGATAAGCTCCAGCTTATTCGGAGATACATTTTTGTGATTTTGTGTACATATTGGGTAGGTCGGGGACCTATCCCGATCAGTATAAACTTGTTAAACTCTTTAAAGGCTCATGGAGGGTGCCTGTTGGATTGTAAATGTTGTAGTAGGTCATGTGAGTCCTTGTATATATTTTTTGGTTGTATGTTGTCGTGACGACCCCGGTAGCATAATACCTACTTGCCACGTTTTCTTGATTATTATTGTCAGTATGTTATTAATGTACTAATATGACTATACTTTCAAACTCTTTTTAATTTATAAATCATTCTACTTTTATAAAAGAATTTATAATTGCATCATTTAATTCATCAACTCTTCTTCATCAACATATTTGATTCAATCTCCAACCTTGTATACTACTCATGCATTCTCAAGTTTCATATATTCAGGTAAAGTAATTCCTTCATCTCATAAAATAATTTTTAAAATAAAATTGTAAATTATTATAGTTATAACTCTTGTGCATAATTTGTTTTAGAGAATCTTGCAATGGAATTTGAAAAGAATTTCGTGAATGAAATTGTGCCAATAAATAATTTAAGGCAATATGACTGTTAACACCCAATTTTGACCGACCTGCACTTTAATATGCTGCTTATATATGTATATATTTATTTATTTATTTAACACAAAAATTCGGCTTATTTTTGTATTTATAAAATAATTTATTATCATAATATGGCGAAAATTATTTCAAGTTATATATATATGATTTATATTAATTTAAATTTTGATACTAAATAATTACATCGTATATAATATAATTTATATTAACATTCGCCCTTATTTCGAAATATATTCTTTACTTAATATACTATTTGCATAATTTTTCTAAATTTTTACAAATTATTTGACTAATATTATTACTCGAATTTATAAATTATTTATGTAAATAATATGATTTTTATAATATTTGATAACCTGATTTTATATTTTAGTCATTAAATTTTTCGTAAATATAATAATTTAATCATATGATATTTATATAAGTATACTTAAATTTATAATTTATTTATTAATAATAATGTTTATATGATTTTCTTATAATTTAAATTATTTTATTATCTATTTATTAAATTATCTACAAGTGTAGTATATTTATTAATAATCATTTTTTTTTTGTTTAGTGGTGACATAATTATTAGTTTTTGTAGTGGGTGATTATTTTTTTAAACTTTAATTTGAATTAATGGCTCCTTTATTTTTTTAGTGCTTTAGCTTTTCCATGTTTTGAGCAAAAGGGGATTTTCTTCTCTTCTTTAAAAGGAGAGAAAACCCAAAGAGAAGGGGAGAGACTTAAAAAAAAAAAGGGAGACACTTAGAGAGAAAAAAAAAAGACTTAGAAAAAAAAAAAGAATTAGAGAGAGAACACATCTTCTTTAGAAGATCAATTTTATTCAAATATTGCTATTCCTTTGTTAACATAAGTACTCGGAATTTGCTTGGCTCCGAAGCATTTTTTTTTCCGCTCTCTGCTCCTCTTTTAAATTCTATGGCTCCTTTATACCTCATCTATGCATACACTGCTCGGAATCCTTGAGATTCTCATGATCTTAACGCGTTGAGGACGGGTACTAATCAGGGCGTTTTGTTGCATTATTAATCCGTGATTTTTCTTTCAACTTTGTCATTCGTCGGTTAGTTTATTTACCTTTATCAGATTATCATTTACTATGTTAATTTCTTTGATTGCTTTCTTCTCGTGACTGTATGTTTAATCTGCTCTTGATGTGATTTTTCCAAGTTTAGTCAAACTCATGACTAAGAGTATCCGAATATTATTCTTGTATCTATGATTGTACTAACCCTTAAGCAGGTATCGGCTTATACCGACATTCATCAAAAGAGTTATCGAGATGAAAGGAGGCTACTGGATTTATTTATTGTTAATTATTTTAGTATGTTGTAATTATTCATTCTATTTCATTTTTGTAATGTTTGTAATAAAACAATAATAATAGTAAAAAAGGGGTTATGGGGGCGGGGGTTTATTTTATCGTCTTATTTGTTTTAAAATAGAAATCATGCCTATAGGAATAATATGAATTTATTTTCTTCTATTAGAAATCATGCCTATAGGATTAATGTTTCTCAAATTTATTCCTAATAGGAACAAAAAAAAAAAAAATAATACGACTCTAGATTTTTAGCTAGCTGCTAGGTTACCCCCTCTTAAATTTTGCTTTATTATTATTATTAGTATTATTTTTTTTTCTTAAAAAAAAAATAGTTTGATAATTTAAATGATATGCTTAAGTGTTAAATATATTTTTTTTTTTGATATAAGATGCTTCTAAATATTGGGTTATGTTTGAATTGTTTAAATTATATTTTTGGGCATTATATGTTAAATTTTAGCAATTGAAATCATGCCTGTAGAAATTCAATCTAATAATATAGCAATTAGATATCATATATATAGGGTTTAATTTGCAAGCATGTTTTATTGCCTATTTATTTTAATTAGAGGCATATTTGAGAACATATTTGCTAATTATTTTAATTATTATCTGTTTGTTTGGCGTTTAATCATTTTTGATAAAGCCTTAGGAATTTAGATCCAAAAATCCAAAATAGTTGTCCAACGCCTCTTGGACGTTAAGTTTGGGACGGGTAGACAAAATACTAGGCCGCTAGTCATTTTCATCTAGAAGCGTTGTAGGATTAATAATTAACTAGGTGGGTAGACGGGAGATGATGAAACAGACAGGCTATTGCTGATTTCACGTATGAAGCGCATATTTGTTTTGTAAATACAAAGCAACCTATTACTCCCATCTTTTCTAAATTCATTTTTTCTAAGAAGCTTTAAATATTTTAAAATTATCATTGTTATGTTCAAATATTGATATATTTTCATCTAAAAAAAAAATTTTGTTAAAAATATATAATATATACGATTTTCTTAAAATGATTTTTTCTCAAGTTATACATATATATATATATTATTCTCTTCAAACTATCTTGATTTTAAAAATAGAATAGAAGGGAGTAGTATCGAATTGGGCCCGTTTTCAGCCTTGTCAAAACCTGATCCCACTAAGTTTTATATTTTAGTTTCTGCTAATTTAGTATTTAAGTTAGTATTCTATTTATGTTTAATAATTCATCGACTTTATGTGATCACTTAGTTAATACCCCCATTTAATGAGTACGGCCGGGAACCACATTTGTGGACCTCGAAAGGTGCCTAACACCTTCCTTTTGAGGTAATTTAAGCCCTTACCCAACTCTGGTTGACTTAGGTAACAAATTAGCTTAGAATGGTGCCCTAACGCACCTTAATTCGTTAGGTGGCGACTCTTCTTTTCCACCCTTAAGAGTCCTCGACGTCGAATCCCGCCTTTTGCCCGCGAGGGGAGAAACGGGGCGCGACAGAATGGCGACTCTGCTGGGGATATTAGGCTTTAACCATTACGTGTTTATTTAAATGGGGTTTAATTAACTGTTAACTTGCTAAGTGTTTGATTTATTTTCTTATTTTTGACTTTATCATGAAGTTACTAACCGTTTTCTTTGTTTTCTTATTGTTTATTATTTCTTATGTAATTGTCGATAAATAAATTATTGTAATTTTCTTTTATTTATCTGACATATCGCTCATACTTCCCCCACTTGGGAATTTCACACTTTCACACACAATGACGGTTGCGTGGTTTCACGGCCGTTCACCAGTTTAAAACACCTCGAGGATTGTTTGTGATTTGGTCGATCAGCGGTGCGTCGACGGTCATAAGCTTCCTCACTCTTGAGTTGTCCGCTCGAGGGAACCGTGTCATACCCACTTCTACTCTTAGATCGTGACAGTGTACTCCTTTAGCAAGGCTTGCACTTCTTTTAAAACTTAGAAAAATCGCGACGTCCATGGTACGTCAAGATTAAATAGAAACTTGCCCTAAGTCTTAAGGGATCAGTTTTAATCCCGATAAAAGACGATTCATGAATTGTGTGCATCTTAAGATAATTTTGTTTAAAATATCGTCATTGTGCTCCCGGGTGGGTAGGATAGCCTAACCTTTCTTTTATTGCAGGCACAATGAGTCTCCCAACTTCGTATCCAAGATTCGGCATGGTTAGCTTGGTGGTCGAATTTAGGAGATTGCCACCATTTCGACAAAGTATCAGAAGATCCGAAGAAGTTGGATGCAGACGAAGATGTTTTTAAGATTTACTGTTTTATTGTAATTCTTGTGATCTTATATAATAATAAAGTTTATTTTTGGGGGTTTATTTTGGGAGCAAAATGACGATATTTAATAACAAGTTCTCTTTAACTCGTTAGGCCTACCTCTGGCATAAAAGAGGCCCCCAAATCAGGAAGACGTATAAACGTGTTTAATTTTTTTTTTTTTTTTTTTTTACCATGTGAAATATATTTAATGTGTTTGTTTCATCAACTACATGTCATGCTTCAATTTTTCTGTTTATTATTTATCTTGGTCCCCTTCCTAAAATCATGCTTCTATCAAGCCTCGCATCACTTTCATAAGTTTTCCTCCAACATACCATCAACCTTATATCCTCAAAACAATCTTCGTCATGCCTACTCCCTTCCTCAAAATCAACATTCGCATAATACATATGCAACTCCTTCAAATCAAGCCATACCGCAAAAAAAATCGCCCACCATGTTTCATTATTTACCTCATATAGTTACATCCAACATGTCTCACGTTTCAAGAGATCGTACCCTAAGCCCATTTATATCGAGACTGCTCCGGTCATCCATCACATAGATGATGCGAACTACGTCTGACCTGATTCCTTTTGGATACGTAGGCAACCCATTTTGGGTTCGGTCTCAATCAAATAAATTTTCTTTCTCCTCATATCCCAATCAAATTGCCTCCTCCACCTACACTCCAAAGGCAACCAATTTTTTTTAAATCCTCTGATTCAACAATCTCGCAAGCCCGCGAGATCCCGAGCAAGTTCATCTGAGCAGTATACTCCTTTGGATGAATCTATAATCCAATTAAAAGACATGATCCAAGCGCTAATTGAGGCCAAGGTGATCCACCCGAGTTAAATCTTGATGCCCTAAATTATCCTCAACTTTATCTATTCTTTTTTTAAAAACCTTTCGTTCCTTGTATTGCGAACTACGTCCGACCTGATTCCTTTCGAATACGTAGGCAGCCCATTTTGGGTTCGGTCTCAATCAAATAAATTTTCTTTCTCCTCATATCCCAATCAAATTGCCTCCTCCACCTACACTCCAAAGGCAACCAATTTTTTTTTAAATCCTCTGATTCAACAATCTCGCAAGCCCGCGAGACCCCGAGCAAGTTCATCTGAGCAGTATACTCCTTTGGATGAATCTATAATCCAACTGAAAGACATGATCCAAGCGCTAATTGATGCCAAGGTGATCCACCCGAGTTAAAACTTGATGCCCTAAATTATCCTCAACTTTATCTATTCTTTTTTTTTAAAAAAAAAAACCTTTCGTTCCTTGTATTCTGAACTACGTCGGACCTGATTCCTATTTAAGAGGGATACGTAGGCGCCCTTATGGGGTTCGGTCTATATCTTAATAAAATTTCCTTTCTCCTTTCCTTTTCCAACTGGGGCAGAATTTTTGAGAGGACCTCAAAAATTCACAACTTTGCGCCATTTGCAACATAAGGCTACACTGGGGCAGAATTTTTGAGAGGACCTCAAAAATTCAACAGATTGAGCGTTTCTACATAACTGGGGCAGAAATTTTGAGAAGGATCTCAAAATTTCATCAAGGCTCAGTCAAGCCGAGGAGCTGATTTCCAAAAGGACGTGACATCCAGTCTGATCATCAAGCTCATGAAATTGGGATAGCAATGGACGAAAAAAGGCACAAATCAGCCTTCCCCATTTTAATCTTATAATCTTTTCTTTGAACGTAGGATGCAACAGGTAACAAATCTGCAATCATTCCATATGGATCTTCAAAGGTATTTACTAAATTTATTTTTCAAGGGCTAAGCATTGTCCTAGGGTTAAGCATTACCCTAAATTATTTGTTCAAGGGCTAAGCACTGTCCTAGGGTTAAGCATTACCCTAAATTTATTTTTCAAGGGCTAAGCACTATCCTAGGGTTAAGCATTACCCTAAATTATTTGTTCAAGGGCTAAGCACTGTCCTAGGGTTAAGCATTACCAAATTTATTTTTTCAAGGGCTAAGCACTGTCCTAGGGTTAAGCATTACCCTAAATTATTTGTTCAAGGGCTAAAGCACTGTCCTAGGGTTAAGCATTACCCTAAATTATTTGTTCAAGGGCTAAGCACTGTCCTAGGGTTAAGCATTACCCTAAATTTATTTTTCAAGGGCTAAGCACTGTCCTAGGGTTAAGCATTACCCTAAATTATTTGTTCAAGGGCTAAGCACTGTCCTAGGGTTAAGCATTACCCTAAATTTATTTTTCAAGGGCTAAGCACTGTCCTAGGGTTAAGCATTACCCTAAATTTATTTGTTCAAGGGCTAAGCACTGTCCTAGGGTTAAGCATTACCCTAAATTATTTGTTCAAGGGCTAAGCACTGTCCTAGGGTTAAGCATTACCCTAAATTATTTGTTCAAGGGCTAAGCACTGTCCTAGGGTTAAGCATTACCCTAAATTATTTGTTCAAGGGCTAAGCACTGTCCTAGGGATAAGCATTACCCTAAATTTATTTTTCAAGGGCTAAGCACTGTCCTAGGGTTAAGCATTACCCTAAATTATTTGTTCAAGGGCTAAGCACTGTCCTAGGGTTAAGCATTACCCTAAATTTATTTTTTCAAGGGCTAAGCACTGTCTTAGGGTTAAGCACTACCCTAAATTTTTCGTTTAAAGGCTAAGCATTGTCTCCTAAAATTTAATTTGATTAAGCACTAATTATTAATTACGCCATGCTTATTGACTGACCATTTTATCTAGTTTTTGAGCTTGCAGGCTACGATTGCGTTGTTCTCATGCCTTTTAATCAAGTTAATATCACATCATTTTCAAACTCCCCCTTCTCTTTGATATTCTTATGCTACTCTCCGCTATTTTTAACTTATTATTTTCGTAATACTCCATTCTTATTCAAGTCTCGTGTTGTCAGTTTTTAGGGATCTCTTTCCTCCCTAAATTCAGAACTACACACGGCCTGATTCTCGTGAAACCCGAGATATGTAGGCGACTTGAAACTGAAGTCTCGGTCGCGATATCTTCATGACTTTTCTTCCTTTCACTTGGCCCTACCGAAATTTTTGCCTCGGTCGAACAAAATTGGCTACTAAGTCAACGTTCTTTGCTCGACAATTCATCCTTCATTCCCGAGCAAAGAAGGGGCAGCTGTTAACACCCAATTTTGACCGACCTGCACTTTAATATGCTGCTTATATATGTATATATTTATTTATTTATTTAACACAAAAATTTGGCTTATTTTTGTATTTATAAAATAATTTATTATCATAATATGGCGAAAATTATTTCAAGTTATATATATATGATTTATATTAATTTAAATTTTGATACTAAATAATTACATCGTATATAATATAATTTATATTAACATTCGCCCTTATTTCGAAATATATTCTTTACTTAATATACTATTTGCATAATTTTTCTAAATTTTTACAAATTATTTGACTAATATTATTACTCGAATTTATAAATTATTTATGTAAATAATATGATTTTTATAATATTTGATAACCTGATTTTATATTTTAGTCATTAAATTTTTCGTAAATATAATAATTTAATCATATGATATTTATATAAGTATACTTAAATTTATAATTTATTTATTAATAATAATGTTTATATGATTTTCTTATAATTTAAATTATTTTATTATCTATTTATTAAATTATCTACAAGTGTAGTATATTTATTAATAATCATTTTTTTTTTGTTTAGTGGTGACATAATTATTAGTTTTTGTAGTGGGTGATTATTTTTTTAAACTTTAATTTGAATTAATGGCTCCTTTATTTTTTTAGTGCTTTAGCTTTTCCATGTTTTGAGCAAAAGGGGATTTTCTTCTCTTCTTTAAAAGGAGAGAAAACCCAAAGAGAAGGGGAGAGACTTAAAAAAAAAAAGGGAGACACTTAGAGAGAAAAAAAAAAGACTTAGAAAAAAAAAAAGAATTAGAGAGAGAACACATCTTCTTTAGAAGATCAATTTTATTCAAATATTGCTATTCCTTTGTTAACATAAGTACTCGGAATTTGCTTGGCTCCGAAGCATTTTTTTTTCCGCTCTCTGCTCCTCTTTTAAATTCTATGGCTCCTTTATACCTCATCTATGCATACACTGCTCGGAATCCTTGAGATTCTCATGATCTTAACGCGTTGAGGACGGGTACTAATCAGGGCGTTTTGTTGCATTATTAATCCGTGATTTTTCTTTCAACTTTGTCATTCGTCGGTTAGTTTATTTACCTTTATCAGATTATCATTTACTATGTTAATTTCTTTGATTGCTTTCTTCTCGTGACTGTATGTTTAATCTGCTCTTGATGTGATTTTTCCAAGTTTAGTCAAACTCATGACTAAGAGTATCCGAATATTATTCTTGTATCTATGATTGTACTAACCCTTAAGCAGGTATCGGCTTATACCGACATTCATCAAAAGAGTTATCGAGATGAAAGGAGGCTACTGGATTTATTTATTGTTAATTATTTTAGTATGTTGTAATTATTCATTCTATTTCATTTTTGTAATGTTTGTAATAAAACAATAATAATAGTAAAAAAGGGGTTATGGGGGCGGGGGTTTATTTTATCGTCTTATTTGTTTTAAAATAGAAATCATGCCTATAGGAATAATATGAATTTATTTTCTTCTATTAGAAATCATGCCTATAGGATTAATGTTTCTCAAATTTATTCCTAATAGGAACAAAAAAAAAAAAAATAATACGACTCTAGATTTTTAGCTAGCTGCTAGGTTACCCCCTCTTAAATTTTGCTTTATTATTATTATTAGTATTATTTTTTTTTCTTAAAAAAAAAATAGTTTGATAATTTAAATGATATGCTTAAGTGTTAAATATATTTTTTTTTTTGATATAAGATGCTTCTAAATATTGGGTTATGTTTGAATTGTTTAAATTATATTTTTGGGCATTATATGTTAAATTTTAGCAATTGAAATCATGCCTGTAGAAATTCAATCTAATAATATAGCAATTAGATATCATATATATAGGGTTTAATTTGCAAGCATGTTTTATTGCCTATTTATTTTAATTAGAGGCATATTTGAGAACATATTTGCTAATTATTTTAATTATTATCTGTTTGTTTGGCGTTTAATCATTTTTGATAAAGCCTTAGGAATTTAGATCCAAAAATCCAAAATAGTTGTCCAACGCCTCTTGGACGTTAAGTTTGGGACGGGTAGACAAAATACTAGGCCGCTAGTCATTTTCATCTAGAAGCGTTGTAGGATTAATAATTAACTAGGTGGGTAGACGGGAGATGATGAAACAGACAGGCTATTGCTGATTTCACGTATGAAGCGCATATTTGTTTTGTAAATACAAAGCAACCTATTACTCCCATCTTTTCTAAATTCATTTTTTCTAAGAAGCTTTAAATATTTTAAAATTATCATTGTTATGTTCAAATATTGATATATTTTCATCTAAAAAAAAAATTTTGTTAAAAATATATAATATATACGATTTTCTTAAAATGATTTTTTCTCAAGTTATACATATATATATATATTATTCTCTTCAAACTATCTTGATTTTAAAAATAGAATAGAAGGGAGTAGTATCGAATTGGGCCCGTTTTCAGCCTTGTCAAAACCTGATCCCACTAAGTTTTATATTTTAGTTTCTGCTAATTTAGTATTTAAGTTAGTATTCTATTTATGTTTAATAATTCATCGACTTTATGTGATCACTTAGTTAATACCCCCATTTAATGAGTACGGCCGGGAACCACATTTGTGGACCTCGAAAGGTGCCTAACACCTTCCTTTTGAGGTAATTTAAGCCCTTACCCAACTCTGGTTGACTTAGGTAACAAATTAGCTTAGAATGGTGCCCTAACGCACCTTAATTCGTTAGGTGGCGACTCTTCTTTTCCACCCTTAAGAGTCCTCGACGTCGAATCCCGCCTTTTGCCCGCGAGGGGAGAAACGGGGCGCGACAATGACTCTTATTGGATAATAAAAATTTTAGTAATTTGAGCTGGATTAGTAAAAATATATAAAAAGAAAATAAAGGATAGCACTCGAATGACTATAATATTAGTTGATGAAGAGGTAATAATTTTTTTCGTATTATATGTTATATTTGTATTTAATATTTTTACATATATGTTTGAGTTTTTATTTATTTTTATTATATCTTATATATTTTATATGTTTTTTTACTATTAAAGTTTAACTTTCTGCAGGGTACAAAAGTTCATGCTATACTTTTCAATAATTATATTGAAAAGTGGAAAAAATATTTATAATAAGACAAGATCTATTGCATCATAAACTGGCGCAATGGTAATATTAATCCTAATTTTGTATTAGTAAACAAGGAGATTGAGGTTGAATTCAATGACAACACTATAGTTCTGGATGCAACAGTTACTTTTGCAAATAATTTTTTTCCATTTGAAGATGCAATACAATCTTCCGGTGGAACAATCTTTAGTAATTTCTTTAAATTTTATCAACTAATCTGACATTCAATATATGCAAAATATTTTACTCATATTTTACTTACCAAAATATTTTTTGTAGATATGCTTGGTACTTTTTGTGAATTCTAAGATCTTTATGGGAGGAAAAACAAAACGAAGAGAGATAGTACTTATGAATAAGAAGTAAGTTAAACTTTGTCTTTAATGCCTTTTTTTTCATGAATAATCAAATATGTATCAAGCTTTCGAGTTTCCACAATTAAAAAGAATGATTTATAGTGTCTTTTCCTCTTTCTTTTATTTTCGAGAATATGAGTTTATGATACTTTTTAATTTTATAAATTTAATTGTAAAATTTAGGCGTAATCGAAAATTATAACTTTATGGGTAAATCATTAGAGATAGAGGATGAATTGCTACAAGAGTTAATTACTAAAAAACCAATTATAACATTTTGTGATGTTAGGTATATAATATATCAAAGTACTATATTAAACATTGTATTTATGTTAAATTGTATATCTTTCAATTACACTAATATTTTTATTTTCTGAAAAAACATTGGGATATTTTTTACGTCTATCAGTAGAAAGTGGATAAATCCCACTTCTGAAAAAGCAATAGCTCTCCAAAAATGGTAAATATATGGTCTATATTCGAATTAAAAATTATAATAAAATATAGTTACTGTAATTTAATAATTAAATAATTTACAAGTATGATAACAAGAAGACACAACACAAAAATATAACTCTAATGCCAAGTTTAGCAATAAGAAAGGCTAAAAAAGTGAAAATTGGAGACATCATACATGGTTGGTTTGATGATAAAGAGGTACGTATTTTTTAACTACTTCAAGAAAAATTTATACCTTTTAAAATGTATCAACCCTAACCTATTCTGTATCTTTATTTGTAGAGTAAATATTATAAATTTAATGCAATAATCAAAGATATATTAAAAAAAAGATTATCTATGATATTTACTTTTGCAAAAACTGCTACAAGAAAATGAACTTTATGATATTGCAAAATGTGGTCATTATCATATAGAAAAAAATTGATTAAAAGGAAATGTAATACATATGAAAAGTTATTAGGAAAAAAATCACTAATTTCACATATCATAAAATGATCTGATTGCAAAAGTGTGAAGGCCCTTAAAAATGTTAATTGAACTTTTTGCTTTTCATTAAAAAATTTATAATATACAAAATTGTCATTTACTATTTTTATCCTTCAATGATTGTCATTCAATTATCATCTTAATATTTAGGACTTTAAAATTAATTAAAATTATATTTGTTAATTCTTTAATTATCTGTCAAAGGTAACAACTCCTAATATTTAGTATTTTAAAATTGACTAAAATTTTGCTTCTCAAATTTTTCCTTATTTGAACTATATTAAAGATCCCAATATGTAAAACTTTAAAATCAATTACAATTCTATTAACTTATACCAATTTTTTATTTAAACTGACTAATATATTATCAATTACAATATTTCAACTCATTGTACAAGAAAATAAATTAAAAGGTATAATTTTACTATGCATTAATATGCTGAATTTCTTTTTCTTCTTCTTTTCTTTTAAAATTATATAATCGAAAAAATAAATAGAAACACAACATATTTTAAGTTGTTTCAATTAATCAAGCGCTCTTGCTATCACTATCTTTAGTTAAATCTACATTATTTCTTTCGTTTTAATTAATGTGAAGATGTTTGACTAGACACATAGATTAAGAAAGAGGAAAAGTTTGAGCTAAAATCACCTCATAAAGGGTAAAATGAAAAGTTTAAAATTAGATTATTACTAAATATTTAAAGCATGGAGCCTCAAAGCAAAATATTATTTACTTTTTTACCCTTTTAAAAATAATATTCACACTTGCCAAAATAGTTACTGAATTATTTTTCTAATATTCAGGATTTTAAATTAACTAAATTTTATGTATTAAATTCTTCCGTATTTCTATTATATAGAAATGTGATGAGGAGGACGACCAAAGGTATTATAGTCATTTTACCTATAGATTATTCATCTTTTTCCTTTTTAAGCCTCAAAGCTTGATAAAATCAAGGGCATAATAGAAATTTCAAAGTAATTGAATCTCTTCCTATGACCCATTATCAATTCAATCTACAGCCTTCTTTAAATAGATTATTTCTCACTATTTAAACTAAAAAAATAATTCCAACTGAATTATCTTATGTAGTTCTTTTAACTATAAATTATTTCCTCCGGGCTTCGGCTATCTGTACTTGTCCAGTATGACTTGGGACACAATTAAAGAGAAATAAATGGAATAACAATTTTACTATATCACCTTTTAAATATAATGAATTCAATATTTTGAAAAATGTCATAGTTAATAATGAGGGTAAATTAGGAACTAAGTGATAAAATATATCTTAATTGTTCTATTAATTTTATTATCTATAAGATTTGAAGTAATATTATAATTTTCCCTCATCTTTTATAATGTTATAAAAAATAACATGGTTTATTTAACTTTCATTAAGTAAGTCATTATTTTTACTGATTAAACACTTGCAATTTGAATTTGCGTGTTTCAAAATTAATTTATAGATGATCGATTTATTTTTTGCTTCGTCTAACCCTATGAAATTTGTAATGTAAATAGCAATTATAATTTTTTTAGATACAAATTTTAAATACAATGCGAAAAAATATCATTGATATCAGTTATTTGATATAATGTATGTGTTTAACATAATGTTAAATGAATATGAAATCAATTTTCACAACTTAAACAAGTTATAAATTATTAATTAATTTTATAAAAATAAAAAAAAATAAGTTATTGTAATGTGTGATTTCCGTTATCACTCTCAATCGTACATAATTTAAATATTTATGATTAATTTATTTTTTAAAAAATAATTAAGTATCTATAAATATTATTTAATAATGTAATGTTGGGGCGATGAACGGTCCTTTTTATGTCTAGTTTGAAATATATATAAACTATTAGTATTTAAAAATTTAAAAGTAATTAAGATTTTATCTTTTTAGAAATAATTGAGTACTTATATGTAAATCAATCTTATATTTAGGATTTTTGAAAATATGATTTGAAAAAAGGACATTCCGATGTACAAAGCATCCTGCGTTAATAGTCTGGAGAAGAATCACACCCCAAGAAATATGATATAGACAGTTTACCCTAATGCAAGCATTAGTGGTTTGTTTCACTAATTTTGACGAGTCTTTCTTAATTTGGACGATCAATTATAAATAAATAAATGAGTTTGTGATATGATATCAATTTATTAGTGTCAAAACAAGTCAGTAATAGCTCACGGTATGATTTCGTAAGTGCTAATTGTTTAAACTAATAACTTATACTATATGTTCTATTCTGCTTTACAACTTTGTATTACAATATATCTACATAATGTTAATATATTTTTTTAAATGTTAATCTGTCAATCGTGTAGTAATAGAAATTTTATAATAATTAACATGAGATATACATATAATTCATGCATTTAATTGCTCATGTAAAAGCAAATAATTCTTTTACCTTTCAATCAAACGTTATTTTACAATATTTTTGTTCACTAAAACAAATATTATAACAAATTGAAGAAAAAACTATTAGGTTGGATCAAATTCTTAACACAATCATTTATTAATTTGAAATTCACAATTTTCTTTCTAAATTCTTATATTGTTACATAAACACATATTTTTGATATTATTTATGTTGTTTTAAAAATTTATTTTTATTATATAAGAGACACATGTGAGCATGCTAAAATTAATTTTATAATAGTAGACATCTAATATAATTATTTCATAACATAGATCTAAGTATTTTATAGATATGACTGATAGTTTCAACTTTCAAGTATAACACTTTGTTTGAACTATGGTCACCCGGTGGTTTCATAATGTATAATACTGTATTGTATAGTATTATACTGTACTGTGATGTGAATATAATGTTTAGATAGATTGTATCATTTTCTGTTGTTTAATAATATTTTTATTATTTGATTTGACTATATCGTAAATGGTAAGTTTATTAAAATGCCCTAAATTATTATATATGTTAAATTCTTCAATAATTACTAATAAATTAATTTAAGACAATTCTTTTCTTGCTAATTTATCATATTTGTAAATATATTAAATTGTTAAACTCATGCAAAATTTAACAAAATTAATAAAAAAATGTCAAAATAAATGTATTCGGATTTAAAAAAAAAACAAGTAGACTTTTAAGAAGTTTAAAAAATCAAACCTAGAAAAAGAGAAGACTGCATAGGGTAGGATTTTTTAGTGTAGTTAAATAATATAGGATGAAGGATAAAATAAGATTATGTAATATTAAGTAAGAGCATAATTAAAAAGAAAAATTAAAAAATAATAGAATACACCAAATTGTTGATTTAATAAAATAAGGCTTTTCGTAATTATCTAATCATGAAATCAAATCATACAATATCATATATTTTAAATAATAATTAAAATAAATATAATATTTTGATAACCATATTATATTATACCATGAGCAACCACCGTCTAAAGAAAGCGTAAATGAAATGTTTAATTAGGTGTCAAAATGAAAAATAATTTGGCAAGTTTAGCGGGTTTATTCAGCCTATTAGTTGGTCGTCTTTTCCGTTTGCGTTCCTTTTACCTTTCTCATTAGTTTCCCTGACTGAAAGTGGTTCTTTTTAGATACATATATTCTCCGTTTGTCTCACAAACCCGCAGAAAAGCCTTTTCAAACAAGCAAAACCGGAAGAAGAGTAAACGCCTCGTGACCGGAAAATTTCCTAGGTTTCATCGTTGAGTCATTTAAGATCACATAGTTGATCGCACTGGGTGTTTTTTTCTTCTCTTTTCTTGGCTTTGCATTTTTGTACAAACTACAGTCAGTGTTTACTTCCAAGAACCCGAAAGAATCGGCCATGGAGGATCATCTTCAGATTTCTCCGGCCGGGGCAAAGGCTAGTCCAGGTAAAGAACAACAAGCCGCTGGAGTTGGCATACTTCTTCAGATCATGATGCTTGTACTCTCCTTTGTTCTTGGCCATGTGCTTCGTCGTCATCGTTTCTATTATATTCCTGAAGCCAGTGCTTCTCTTTTGATTGGTATTCACTTTCTCTTTTTCTTTTGGGTATTGTTTAATTTTTCATATATTTTGCATTTAGGTTTCTGTTCTGGGTTGATACAATGTGAGTCTGAAAATGCCAATATGCGTAGGATTTTCCATAGTAAGGTTCTTTTCCGTCTGAAGTATGTTGTTCAATTTTCAGTCTCTTTTGCATTTCAATTTCCCCCTTTTTCTGTTCTGGGTCAATATAACGTTTATCTGAAAATGCCATATATGAGTAGCATTTTCCATAGCAGGGTGCCGTTTTCTTCTGTATATTGTACAATTCATTCCCTTTTGTTTGGCATTTCAAGAGCTAGCCATAGCATTTTCAGATGCCAATATGAGCAAGTTTTTTTCATAGTTTTCCATGGCATTTTCAAATTGAGGTAACCCTTCAGCTGAAATTTGCTGGGAACATAGTTGCATGAGTTTGCCTTTGTTGTTGTCGCTAATCGTTTCAGAACACAGTGTAAACAAAACATCCGTACAGGTGTTATCAACTAGTTGGGAGTTTAGTCATTGTTGGTGCGTTTAGATTACGCCAAGGAGTCTGTTTAGTTTGTTTAGATCATTGTATGTTTAGTTTGATCTCGAGCTTTAGAGAAGCCTTAAATTGAGTATTGGAATGAATAGAATGCTCACATAGCTGAAACCCAACTAGTTTGGGAGTGTTGCATTTTGTTGATGTTGTTAATTGTTCACTAATCTAATGAGTGGTAAAATGCAATTTTAGTACTGTTTTTTTCAGCTTCTTCATCATTTTCCATTGACTTGACCAACTGTGGTACCCTTTTGCTTGGGACATATTGAAACCTATTTTTCTTGGATTTTCTTTGGGGCAGGTTTGATTGTAGGTGGATTGGCTAATGTTTCAAATACAGAAACAAGCATTAGGTAGTATTTTGAATTTTCATCACCATTTAGTTCTTGAAGATTTTATTTATTTCTATGGATTCGTGTTACTGGACTTCTGACTCTTTCTTTTTCTCTTCTTACTTGGCAGGTCATGGTTTAACTTCCATGAAGAGTTTTTCTTCCTCTTTTTATTGCCACCGATCATATTATATCCACATTTAAATTCTTTCCTGCAGAAAATTTTCTATTGTTTTTGTTCCATGTACTGTATTTAAATACTCAGCTTCTTTGGGAATTTATGAGCAAAAGTTCTTTTCCTTGACCTTCTTCGCTTACTCAGTCAGGATTTAGTCTATCACCTGTAAGTTTTCTTCTCTTGGTACTTACTCGATATGCAACCTGCTTTTGTTTTTGCGTTGCTAACATCATGGCTTCACTGATGACGTAAGCAGAAACCGTTCTTTTCAAACTTTGGAGCAATTATCACTTTTGCTATTGTAGGAACTTTCATTGCTTCTATTGTTACTGGCATTCTGGTGTGAGTATTGCTTGCGTCTGTGATTTTCTTAGTACTATCAGTTTTCACTCTTCATATTATTGATTTATTGTGAATGCAAATTTTTGCAGTTACCTTGGTGGAGTTACGTATCTGATGTACAGACTTCCATTTGTAGAGTGTCTGATGTTTGGAGCTCTTATATCGGCAACTGATCCTGTCACTGTTCTGTCTATTTTTCAGGTTAGTCTTTCTTTATTGGCGTTATTCATAGTTTTAATCAACTGCTTTGCTTCCTGTATTAGAATATTCGCTTTTGACTATCTTCTCTTTTTTTTTTTTTAAATTTTATTTTTATGGTTGTTTAGTTTGGTACAATTTACCACAACGTTAACACAGTAAGAGCCTGTTTGAATTGACTTATTTTAAGTGCTTTTAAGCCAAATTAGCTCTTAAGCACTTTTGTAGTGTTTGGGTAAATTACAAAGTGCTTTTAAGCACTTGTTTTTAAGTTGAAATAACAAAAATTAGGCAAAAGCCATAATTTAGAAATCCTAACTTATGACTTTTGACTTGTAAGCCACAAGTCATAAGCCATCCAAACAGGCTGTAAATTCCATAAAAGAATCCTTCCATTATGGAAAAAAGGAGACTTTTTTGGTGACATCTTCAGTGTTTGCACGATAATGTCATTGATCATGTTAGCCCTTAAATTTTGCATGTATGAATGGCAGGAACAATAGAGATAGAAGACTGGCTGAGCATGGAGTATGAGATATGTTAGATCAATGTATTAACTGTCATGAATCAAAACAGGAGGGTTGTGATCAAACACTTAGTTATCATTCGTCCCATCAAGCAAACCCTTGCTGATCTAACAAAACAAATGAAAGGGACTCTGTGTAGTCCCGTAACATCAGATAATAGTTATAAGGAAAACTATACCAAGTCTTGAACCTGGACCGAGGGCCTAATCATATCATAAATCGGTCCAATAGGGACAAACCACAACATACTAGTCAACTTGTCCACCAATAGAGGACGCGGACATGCGAAGCATATAACTAAAGGAAAAAAGGAATGCAACTTAGAACTATAAGCAAAATAAGATAGACTACTAAGACCTCTACAAAAGAAGTGAGAGGCTTACACTGATTATAATTGTCCTCAAACATTTGGTTCTATGTCTGCCTCTGTATTTGTACGAGAAGTAAGAGGTGAGTCATCTAGACTATTAAGCTTTATCGACTGCCCTTAAAAGCCTAACACAGGTCTTTGAAGAAAATGTGCATGCATGAACGGAGTTGTAATTGAAAGCAAATGCAATTGATGCTGAGTTGAACTGAACTGTGCACGAATGATTAACTTAAAGCTTCAGCTCACACCCTTGGTTCCTATTTGAACTGCATGAATGCATATATAACTATGAGGTTATAACTGGGGAGGATTCTATCAAGAATCTGAATTACCTCATGATGCCAACCTCATAGTACGACAGTATTGTACTTGAGGTTGGGACTACTATCAAGCTCCTGAACTAGCTGTTATCCGGTTACAAAGCTGGCCATAATCAAATGGAAAATGTATAATCCACACTTGCATGTGTGGTTTTGGGAAGGCTCCACTCACTGGTCGATGCAAACATCTACTCTTCCCTTCCGTCGCCTTCTATAATGCAATTACTATCCTCCTTAGTTCTGAGATACTGTAAATCAATATAGAAACATATGCATATAAAATATATATGAAGCTGAAATATATAATATTGCAACTTAGGCAGCATCAAGGATCAACCCTTAGTCTGTTCCTATTTGCCTTGGTAATGGATGTTTTGATGTGTCATATCCAAGGAAAGGTGCCATGGTGTATGATATTTGCAGATGACATAGTTTTGATTGACGAGACTTGCAGCGGAGTTAACGCCAAACTAGAGGGGTGGAGACAAACCTTGGAGTCTGAAAGGTTTTGATTGAGCTGAACTAAAATTGAATACTTGGAGTTTAAGTTTAGTGATACTACTCATGAGGTTGATTTGGAAGTGAAACTTGATTCACAACGCATCCCTGAGAGGAAGTTTCACATATCTCGGATCTCTAACTCAAGGAAATGGTGAGACAGATGATGATGTCACACATTGCATTGGCACGGGGTAGATGAAATGAAGACTTGCTTTTGGAGTCTTGCGCAATAAGAAGATGCCGTCAAAACTTAAAAGCAAGTTCTATAGATGGTGGTTAGGCCAATTTGTATAGGGCGGAGTATTGATTAGTTAAGAAAGAACTTTCATGTTCAGAAGATGAGAGTTGCGGAAATGAGTATTTTAAGGTGGATATGTGGGCATACTAGGAGAGACAAGATTAGGAATGAAGATATTTGGGACAAGGTGGTAGTGGCCTTCTTGGTGGACAAAATGAGAGAAGCGAGACTAAAATGGTTCGACCACGTGAGAAGGGGAGATTGGAAGATGTCCTCGTTAGGAGGTGTGAAAGGTTCGCGATGGCAGGGTTAAAGAAAGGTAAAGGTCGGCTGTAAGAGTATTAGGGTGAGGTGATTAGACAGGACATGACACACCTTTAACTAATCAAGGACATGATCTTAGATAGTATGGAGGTTGCAAATTAGGGTAGAAGGTTAGTAGGTAGGCAAGTGGTGTCTTCTTGCATTCCAGTAGTACTAGTACTAATTTTGTAGTTTCTCGCTCTTTGATTTATGTTAATACTTGTTGTTCATTGCTTCGGTTATATCATTATTTGTTGTTGTTACTGTTCTTCTATGTAATGTTTTCGTTATTATTTGCTATGTCTACTTTGTGTTTGTGAGAGCTACTTGGGCCAAAGGTCTTTCAAACATAGTCTCTCTACTTTCACAAGGTAAGGGTAAGGCCTGTGTACACCTCCTGACCCATCTGGTGGAATTACACTGGGAATGTTGTTGTTGCAACTTAGGCAGCACCTCTGTTGCATGAAATTATTAACTGAAGTGGTATTTTCTTTATAAATCGAATACTGTACCAAATACGAAAATATCTTTAAACCATACCAAATACCATAATATCAAAAATTTTAATTCTGGTATGGTATTCGGTATATACCATAACCATGCCCACTCTTATCTGAATACGAAAAAATTAAGGTTATTTGTTTTATCAACATCAGAATAAATAAAATTTGTTTTTCTTTTAAAAGTTAATGAATATAAAATTTGATTTAATAGTAAATTAATTTAATACATACAACAAATATTTTTAAATAATCAATAGGTGGTTGGTGGTGATGATGGCTAGCAGTGGTGGTTGTCGATGTTGATAGTGGTGGTTGGTGCTGGATGCTGATAATTGTGGTGGGCGATAGTGATAGCTAATGGTGGTGGTTGGCAATATATGTGGTATTGATAGTGGTGATTGTTGGTTGTTGTGCTAACAGTAATTGGTGGTAGTGATTTTAAACAATGGCTAATAGTGGTGATAGCTGATTGTAGTGATTGACAATGGCAGTAGTTGTTGATGAGGATGGTGGTTGTGGGTGGTGGTAGTTGATAATGGTGGGTAGCAGCGGCTGCGGTAGTTGATAATGATGGGCAATGCTGGTAGCAGTGAGTAGATGGAAATCGATGAACTCCCATCGTGTTGAAATCTTCGAATAGACATCTTAATGATATTAAGACTATATTACATATCTTAATCATTTAGATCTATTCAAACCTATTAAATGGTTGTAACATTAAAAAGCAAATGCACTTTAATGGTTAACATCTAAAAGATTAAGATTCAAACCTAAAAAAACAAACAAACTTAATGACTAAAATTTGAATAAATAAGATCAAGACCTTCATTAAGTGCAAACAAATGAGGCTTAAGTCATGTTTCTTTAGAGGGAGATAGAGACTTATAGAGGCACCCAAGGGTGTCCGCTATTAAGTGCAAACAAATGAGGCCTAAGTCATGTTTCTTTAGAGGGAGATAGAGACTTATAGAGGCACCCAAGGGTGTGGCATAGCGGTCAATGAAGTGGGTGAGAACCATGAGGTATATGTTCAAATCCTAACGGCGGCAAAAACACTAGATGATTTCTTTTCAAACCTTGATGGACAGAGTTATCCAGTACCTGTATTTTTTGGAGGTAGCAAATATCTTCTGGTATTAGTCGAGGTGCGCACGTGAAGTCACCCAATGAATTACCGAGTAAATAGATCAGATCTGGATGCGATTGTTGCTCCACAGCGATATAGACTTGACCCGCTCCTACCCACTCCAGGGTACCATAGAGACTTATAGAGAAGGGCTTGGATAGAGGCACAATCCGTAGTATAACTTAGGATGTATGGTAGGTGTAAGTTTGGTAATAGGTAGAGAACGGCAAGGGATGGGCCTGTTATTTGCCTAGCTTACAGATGAAAACAACGGGTTTCTCGGTTTTTAAATAAAACAATCTGGAGAAACAGTGAGAAGAGGGAGGAGATGAATAAGATGGTAAGTTAGATAGCATGTCAGCAAATATACCCCTGTTTCCTAATGTCAAGGAGTGTTATGAGTTAAGGGATTTTGAAATTTTGGAGAAATTTTTTACCATGACCTGTAGAACTCTCTCCCCTCCTTCACAGAAGATCCGAGGGTCATAACTGTACAGCTCTTAATCAGTCGCCTTGTTACAGATAGTACTGTAAATGGAACAAGAATTGGGTAGATAACTCCACTGGCTACTTCTCTTTTTCTTTCGGCCAAAAGAAGTTTATGGGAGAGCTTAGCCATCCAAATTAGAGATATCTACAGAAAATGCTTAAAGGGCCCAAATCAGTCTATAAAGTAATCAATCTATCCATAATTCACGACAATCATTGTGTCTTTCCCAAAAGTCGTAATACTCTTCCAGAAAAGGGTCTGGAATTGTAATCTAGCAAAGTTGCATCTTTTCCCGCAGCAATAGTTTGTCTATTCGCTCCATCCAGAAGCACCAAAATAGACACCTGGGAATGATCACCCTTATTTTCCTCTATGTAACCTTGTTATTGTGTTTCCAGGGTAGGGGTACCTCATGTGACAGGTCTATCACAGTCCATTCACTACCACCAAATAGTGAACATCAGTGAACAACCTGTCTAAACCCCATGGGAAAGCAACACTAGCGACCTATTAAGCAGGGAAAGACTGAATAGAGAAAATTAAAGTATAAGCTATTTTCATACATGTGGAGAATTTTTCCATACATGTTCTACTCTTGAGTTGGATAAGAATTAGCAAGGTAGACTACTTGCACTTTAGGTCAGGTTCCATCAGACATCACTACCTTAAAAAGGAAATAGATGTCTCATTGTTATAATCTTCTCTTTCAGCTTATTTCCATTTGTTGGTTGAAATTATTTGCAGGAAGCCAACTTAGTGGGTTTAGGTAGTATTTCTGATAGAAGTTACAGAAAAATATCTTGTGTTTGACAGAATGCTTGGAAATTAGGTTAGTTAAAAGAGTAGACTTGAGTTTTGTACCTTCAGATGACTGCTCTTTGGATATTTTGGATGATGCTATGGCACAGATATTAGTTCTGCGTTTATCATAAACCAGGTGTATATACAACAAGAATAACAAAAATAACGCCCCAATCCCAAACATATTGGATCAACTATAAGAATCCTCATTTACCATGTCGCTCCATTTAAGCTCACCTCAGTCAACTAAACTAGGTATGTTTTACTCCCTCCATTTCAAAATAAGTGGTGCTTTGAGCTTGAGCACACCCCTTAAGAAAACTACTCATTCCTAGACAGAAAAATGTAGTTTTACCTACTTACCCCTAATAAATATCTTGAAAAAGGTATAACTCTTTGATATTTCTTTGATTATGTAAAACTCTCTCCACCTAAACAAGGGTAAATGATTATGTAAAACACCATTTATTTTTGAAACAAAATCAAAAGGCTAAAACACCACTTATTTTGAAACGGAGAGAGTATCTGAAAAATCTTACAGATCATACCTCGTTGAGGGAGATATGCAAATCGAAAAGGAGAGCCACAGTTGCTGAAGAAGGGAAAGAGGGAGAAGATATTTGGTTTTGTCCTGGTCTATCGCTACTGTCTCTGTCATTGGAGGTTGAATATCAGATCTGTTGAGTGTCCTTATTTATTTTGTTGATACTCAATCCTTTTGCCAACTTATGTAGCTTTTTAAAAGTTTCAAATTGATATTGGTAGGTCTACTGTTTCATAATTGGCTAAGCTTTCTGTCCTTTCGTTGAACGAGTTATTTTCTTTGACATGATTGTAGGAGCTTGGCACAGATGTGAACCTATATGCTTTAGTGTTTGGGGAATCTGTTTTAAATGATGCAGTAAGTCCTAGCCATTCTTTTATAAGAAAGGTTGACGTTTCACTATGTTGAGTGTTTTCCTTCATATCGGGAGTTCAAGTTGTGTGTATGTATTTTTTGTCAAAAAAAAGTTATGTATTTCTATTTTGATTTACTTATTTCCTTTTTTTTTTTCTTTGTATGCTTCACACTTGGAAGATGGCAATATCCTTGTACAGGTTAGTATATGTGTGTGTTACTGTTGCACTGATATTGATATTCAAGGAGTATCTGCACATATAAATAGACCCGGATGGATTGACAATCAAGCACTGGATTGTTTGTAGGACAATGTCATTGGTCAGAAGCCACATGTCAACTGGTCAGAATTACTTCATGATAACCGTCCGATTTGTTGAAACTTTCATGGGCTCCCTGTCAGCTGGTTAGTATTTTGGACTGTTCAGTTTTTTCTCATCTTTCTTCACTCGGTGGAAGCTAATGTTGGTATAAGAAAGAGAAGGTCAAGCAGGTGTCATTTTTACGGGGGAATTTTTTTACAACTATTCAAATTATGTCATTTTCTGGAAAATCCTCAGAGGATGCTCTTTTTTCAAGTAGTCAGAATATATTACAGTTGTAACTACTGGACCCCAGAAATTTATCCACAGAAAAAAAAAAAGAAACTGCTGGAGTCAGTATCCATATGCATTTGTTCTATAAGAGCGCGATTGTTTCTCAATAGTTTGACTTGAATTTTTTTTTTCAAATCAACTAACAACTTACTGCTCTGATTCTACAGGTGTTGGAGTTGGATTTGTTTCTGCTTTGATATCCTTCATGTTTTACTTTCTTCCAACAGTGTATCTTTCTCGCAGTTTGTATGCACAGAGAAATGGTACCAGGAAGTGTTACCTCCTTAATGATTTCTAACCAAAATTTGTAGGTCTTCTAAAGATTACGGCGCCTCTATAATCACCAACTAAATTTGTAGGTCTTCTAACGATTATGGTGCCTCTGTACTCACTAACTTTTCGAGGCACCATGATTGTTGTTTAGTAAGCTTAAAGGTTCTATTTTATTTTATATTTAATTACCTCTATATATTGCACAGCAAGAATGAAGGTTATTCATCTTCTTATTCTCTCAGCCTTTACCTGTTTGGTCTTTTCATTCTTTTTTTTTTTCGTTGTCCACTTACTCTTCCAATTATGAAATGTGCTTTTGATGCTTTCTAGCTTATAAAGTGTTGTGGTTCCTTGACTTCACACACCTTTTCAAATATGCTGGCTTGGATATTGACAAGTAAGTCTAGTAATTTGTAGTTTTCTGCTCCATCTGCTTCTGACTGATGAATATTGATGGCGTTTCTGCTACTTCTGTTGGCAGTCTTCAGAACTTGGAGAGCTGTTTGTTTGTCCTCTTCCCATATTTCTCGTAAGTAATTATGTCATATTCTCTCACTTTTGACATTCTATCTTGGTTTTGTGCCTAACCTGTATTTTATAATGAACCATCACCTTCCAGATATATGCTAGCAGAAGGACTTGGTCTCTCTGGCATAGTGTCTATATTGTTCACTGGAGTCGTAAGTTTTCATCTACATTTTCTCTTTCTTTTTTTATTTCATTTTCTCTTCCTACTGTATGTGCTTAGTATTTCTGGATTTTGTCTTGTAGGTTATGAAGCGTTATACGTACTCGAACTTATCAGAAAGTTCACAGCGATTTGTGTCGGCGTTTTTTCATTTGATATCATCATTGGCTGAAACTTTCGTGTAAGTTGGGCATTCCAGTTTTTGAGGATTTGTGATATTTTGTACTTCCCATTTTTGTTATATAACTTCAGTAAGTGCTTGTTTTTGTTTAACGCGCAGATTTATATATATGGGATTTGATATTGCGATGGAAAGACATAGCTGGTCCCATGTTGGATTTATCTTCTTCTCAATTGTATCCTTAACATGTAGTCTTATTTATATATTGAAACTTGTTCCTTGATGTTATTGAAACCAAGTTATTTCCTATAACTTCTTGTTCACCCCAGCTGTTCATTGTGATTGCGAGGTATGTTTGTTACTCTGTTTTCTTGTTCTCTGGGATTAACTTTGGTTGCGTGATTTTATCCCAAGCTCATTGTCCCAATGCCTATGTTGCTTTGTATTTTCCCCGTATTTTGCATTAAATTATGGATGGAATGATCTCAAGGTTGTAAATGCATAATTGCTAATCTTTTTCCTCTCTTTCATTAAGGGCTGCTAATGTGTTTGGTTGTGCATATTTGGTGAATCTGGTACGACCTCCACACCGGAAGATACCAGCAAAACATCAAAAAGCACTCTGGTACAGTGGTAAGTGGTGAAGAAATTATTTTCAGTCTATGTTTTGGCTTTTAAATTTTATTTGATCTCATTATTAATGTGGATGTCAAGGACTTCGAGGCGCTATGGCTTTTGCCCTTGCTTTGCAGTCAGTCCATGATCTTCCTGAAGGACATGGTCAGACAATATTCACTGCTACCACTGCCATTGTTGTATTAACGGTAGGCAAACTAACTCGAGTTTTGATTTAATTTCTTATTGATGGCCTAATATGCATGAACAAACTATCCTGAGATCAAGCAGAAAAGAGAAACTACTCGAAATAAGCTGACTTTACTGTGGGTGGGAAACTGTTGATAGAATAAGTACATAGATGCGAACATTGAAGTCAGATTAGCAGCTGCAAAAATTTCCTCCTTCGCTAATTGCAAGCATTAGAATTGCAGGTCAAAAAATTCTATAGGGCCTCTTTTTTCCTTTTAATTAATGAAATAGGGTAAAATTTTATTTTTCTAGCACCAAGTGATTGCTAGGCCTATGCATCACCAAATAACAAAAGCTCAGTTATTTTACTGCACGTAATGAACTGAGAGATAGTATCATTAAACCTGTATCATGTACATTTGTCTCCCAATTGCATAATGCTAGCAAAAATATACATCTAAATTTAGGCTGAGGATCCATTTGTTCTTCCTCAAACAATTCTTGGTTCCGCTCCTCCATATCATCCACCAAATGATGCAGACATGGTATTCGGTGTTCCATACCTCCTATTCTGCTATGCCCTCCTGAAAACCAACACTGCTCTTTGGTGTACTTCTTGGCCTGCACAACTGAAGTTCTAGCTGGTTCAGCATCATGTCCCATAATTTCTTGTTAGTCTGCAATGGACGAATACCATAATTCATATACTTATATCCTAACTCAAAAAACACACATCTGTCACATATAACAATTCCTCTCCTTTGTAAGTTGTGTTGGACATGCTTAATGTGCTACCTGCCATGGGAAACATTCCCTTCGGCAAGGTTCTCTATTCTTTCCAAATAAGCTTCCATGGTCAACCAGTATTTGCATTGCTGGACAGAAACCTGTATGCTGAACTGTGCAATGACTATTTCTTCTTTACATATCAAATATTCTGGAATGCTTGTGTTATTTGGGTGTTGCTGATGTGCAGGAGTAGTTGGCTTATGCTCTATAGTTTATGATCATTGCAGTGTCTCCTGATTGGAGTGACCTCCTTTGCCACCAGCCTGAAAATCTCAGGGGACTGTTCCTTTAGGGGACAATGGCTTATCCCTGCCTCAAGCCGAAAATCTAGTTTCTTGTTATCTCCTACTTCAAACTCTTTGTTACCTGTAAACTTCTCCCATAATTGTCTAATCTGTAAGACATGATTACTTAGTCATCCATTGGCCTCCTATTCATATTTTGCTTTTACCATTTCTCTCCAGAGAACTTCTTTTGGTAAATCTTCATAGCCGTTTAAACAGTAGGATTTGGTTGTGTACTCCTTGATGCTTTATTCCCAGCCTCCTTACTTTTCTGGCTGCCCTGGTAAGTATTCAAGTTCAGCAAATTACTCCCTCTAGTCCAATATAAATGAATTGTTGGGGTGTGATACACTCCTTAAGAAAGATATTTAAAAACATGTGTACTCCTTGATGCTTTATTCCCAGCCTCCTTACTTTTCTGGCTGCCCTGGTAAGTATTCAAGTTCAGCAAATTACTCCCTCTAGTCCCTCTAGTCCAATATAAATGAATTGTTGGGGTGTGATACACTCCTCAAGAAAGATATTTAAAAACATTAATCAAAGGGTAATTTGATTCTTCCCAAGCTCTTCCTAAAAGTAGAGATAGTCATTATTTGGGATTTTACAGTAGTTGAAAATTCCATTAAAAAGAAGTGTAATTCTGGGAAAAAAATAATTAATACATTATTGAACTTTGAAAAATTCATTCATTTTGGACCATAAAAAAAGTGCCAATAATTCATTTATATTGGACTGGACTAGAGGGAGTATGTGTTCTCTTCTCCCTGTTTCCCTGCTAATAAAAATTCCCCCCAGTTTGTCAGTTTGTTTCTCTACCTTTTTGAGCATTAGGAACATGGACATGGTGTAAGTTTGCAGCACAGAATATATGAACACCAATCTGTCTCCACAAGTATTTTCGTTTCTTCGCTGAGTTCCTTTCACATTTTTCCAAGACTCTTTCTCAAATACTTCAATTTTTGAAATTATTGCCCTGTGGCATGCCAAGGTTTTAGATTCCTTGCAGCATAACATCTGCGAATCCCTGCATTGTTATCTACTTCATTGTCCGGGAATAGATGGCTTTTTTCTTTTTGATAAATTTATGTGCAGCTTAGTTACCCCTCCAAACAGCAGAATTAACACAAAAAGAAAATTATCTGCTGTTCTACTTCACCCAAAATTAGACTGTGATCTGCATATAAAATGTGAGACATGTACAAGTCCTCTTGCCTTCTTATCCAAACCAAGAAGCCCATTCTCCAGCTTCTTGGATAGCCCACCTTTGGCATTGTGCTTAAGCCTTCCATAACCAAACTAAATAAAAAGGGAGATAATTAGTTACCTTGCATCAAACCCCTGCTAGAACGAAAGAAGCCTGCTGGTTCACCATTCACCAAAACTGAGAAACTTCACTGCCGAAATGCAGTTCCTACTCTAATTGCTCCATGTAGTCCCAAATCCCATATCTTTGAATAAGTTAGTATCCCAATGGACATGATCATATGTTTTCTCTATGTCTAGTTTGCAGAATAATCTAGCTTGTCTGCAAGACTACCATTTGTTTGCGATTAGGACTGAATCACAGATCTGTCTCGCGTTGATAAATGCCAACTGTTTTTCTGCCACCACCTATGATATTACCCCTTTTTTCTTCCCTATGATATTACCCTTTATTCTTCCCACGAGTAGCTTCGCAAAAATCTTGTAAAATCCTACAAGGCTGATTGGTCTAAGTGTTTAAGCTGGGTAGCACCATTTTTCTTTTGCATATACATGTGACTTATGCATTCATCTTTAAAAGACATTTGATTATAATCTTGTTATCATGGTGTACTATAAATTCTTATTAAAACCTGTACTGATTTAGCTCTATCTTGTTAGCTATTTGGAGTTTTATGGTACATAGTTCAAGATTTCTACAAAGTTCAGTTTTTTTTTTTTTTGACAAAGGTAACTTTTATATAGATATCAACAGGTATACTACACAAATTGTGTAGTCCCCTTCAAAAGGTAGTCAATTACAAAAAAGGATCCCAGCTACTACGCTAATTGTCAACTGCCTAGAGCATTGAAAATATTTTCAGTTTGTATTAACATTTCCTGTTTACGCCAAAAATGAAATAGGCCTAAACAATTCATCTTGAACTTTTGAATGTTGCAATATTTGTCCTCAAAACATCTCTGATTCCTTTCAGTCTATATAGACCACTAGATACATGCTGGGACAATCTTCCATCTTTCCTCCTTGTTTGCTGCATTACAGTCTCTGTTTCAGCATTGTAAAATTTCCTTAATGCTACCTGGCATCACCCACCTAATTTTCCTTAGGTTGATAAATTATTTCCATAGCTGGTCAGCCCATCTGCAATGTAAGAAAAGATGACTAATTGTCTCTGCTTGTTTACCACAAAAATAACATCTAGAGCATAGTTGAATCCAGATTTTCATGAGTCAGAACTGCTTCTTTCGCAAGCAACCAGGTAAAACAGGCCACCTTGTATGAAACTTTAATTTTCCATATCAATTTCCATGGCCAGCACTCCACCTGGTTGTTGCAGGAGTTTAGGATCTTGTAAGCAGATTTTACTGAGAATTTCCCCATACTGTCAGGTTGCCAACCAATCTGTCCTCCCCCTCCAGAAAACCATTGAACTGGGCAAGAGTGTTGTAGAATTCTGCTATTCTTCCCAATTCCCAAGCATTCAAAAGTCTTCTAAGATTGAGGTTCCATCCTTGTCCAGTCCACATATCAGCCACTGTTGCTTGTTGTTGTTGACACAAGCTGAAAATCTATGGATATAGTTGTTTGAGAGGTGCTTGACCAATCCAGTTCTCATTCCAGAATGAGATCTTTCTGCCATTCATAACCTTGTACCCCAGTTTTGACTGAAATAAAGGCCAAAGATTCCTGATGGACCTCCAAATGCTACATCCATATGGAGTAGATACATGATTTGTTGTCCAATTACCTTCTACTCCATATCTTTCCTTGATGACATCTTTCCATAATGTATTGTTTTCTGTTGCATATCTCCATAGCCACTTCAACATCAACCTCTTATTATGATTTTTCATGTTCCTGACACCCATTCCCCCTTCTTTCTTGCTGATAATCAATTCTTTCCATTTCACTAAATATATCTTCTTCTTGTCTTCACTGCCTTGCCATAGGAAGTTTCTCCTTAATGTGTCAATCTTGTTGATCACATTAACAGGGGCAAGAAAACAGACATCATATAAGTGGGCATTGCATCAAGCACACTATTGATTAAGGTTAATCTTCCCCCGAAAGATATGTATTGACTCTTCCAATTTGTCAACCTTCTCTCACACTTTTCTATTACACCATCCCATATCCCCCTTGATTTGCTTTTGGCCCCCAGAGGCATACCCAAATATTTTGTAGGTAGTTCACACACCCTACCACCCAAAATGCTTGCCAATTCTTGAATGTCGTTCACCTCATTTACTGGATATATGTAGCTTTTCCCCCAATTAATGTGAAGACCTGATATTGCTTTTAACAGGATAAAGATTATCCTCAAAATCAGAACTCGTCTTTTTGAGGCCTAACAGAATACCAAAGTGTCATCTGCATATTGTAGGTGAGTTATTTCCAAGCTATTTACTAGCCTGGGATTTTCCTGAAATCCCCTGATCCAACCATTCAATCTAGCAGTTTGAATCATGTTGCTCATACCTTCTATTGCCAAGGTGAAAAGGAAGGGGGATAAAGGGTCCCCCTGTCTCAATCCTCTCTGTGAAGAGAAGAATCCAGATAGGGTTCTATTTATCAGGACTGAAAATTTCACTGTACTAATACAATGTTTGATCCATTTCAACCATTTGGAACCGAAGCCCATCTTTTGAAGAAGCTCAAGCAGCTATTTCCAATTCAGATGGTCAAAAGCTTTTTGGATGTCTAATTTGCACAAAATTCCAGCCTCATTACTACTCTGTCTAGCTTCAACACATTCATTGGCTATTAGAATTGCTTCCATGATTTGTCTTCCTTTGATAAAAGCCATTTGTTGTCTGTCCACCAATTTGTGTATCACCTTCTTCATCTGCTAGCATCTTTGATATGATCTTGTATACACTCCCAATTAAACTGATTGGCCTGAAATCATTCAGTTCAATAGCCCCCACTTTCTTTGGTATAAGAGCTATAAATGTTGAGTTGTAGCTTTTCTCAAAGAAATCTTCTACATGAAAATTTTGTACAGCTGCTATCACCTCTGAGTTAATCACCTCCCAACACTGATTGAAAAAAGTCATAGTGTACCCATCTGGCCCTGGAGCTTTGTCCCCTGCACATGATTTGACATTGTCAAGGATTTCCTGTGGCTCGAAGGTGGCCATCAGCATCTAGTTGTCTTGAGCAGTAATCATTGGACAGTCTCTCGTATTTAATTGTGGCCTCCATTCTTCTGTTTCTGAGTGTAACTCTTCATAATATGAGATTATCTCTTTCTTAATGTCAACTGGATCTGTCAGAATACCCCCTCACTGAAATCTTGTTAATTGTGATGACCCTCCTGTGAGCATTAGCAGTCCTGTGGAAAATTTTTGTATTCTTGTTACCTTGTTTCAACCATAGTGCCTGGGATCTTTGCCTCCATGCAATCTCCTCTTTTCTTGCAATATCTTCAAATTCCATATTTAGAGTCAGTTTTGTAGCTATCTCTTCTTCTATTAGCTGCCTTTGTTCTTGAATTTCCTCCAGTTCAGCTAACTGTTATAGAATATTTTGCTTCAGTAAACCAAGGTTGCCTTGAATAGTTTTACTCCACTCTTTCAACTTTTCCTTTAGAGCTTTTAGCTTGAAGGATAAAATATAGTCAGGTTTGCCAGAACAGTGAATGGATCCCCACCAGTTTTTGACTTTTGCCCCAAAATCTTCCGTCTGCAGCCACCAGTTCTCAAACTTGAAACACGTTTTAGTGTATTCCCAATCACCACATTGCAGTAATAAGGGAGAGTGATCAGAAGTCACTCTGTGAAGAATAGACTGCTTTATGTTTCTGAAGCTTGTATCCCATTCCTCTGAAATAAGGAATCTGTCCAACCTTGCAGCTAATTGTCTATCCCTCATTTTCCACGTGAACTGACCTCCCGTTAAAGCCATATCAACCAGCTCCATATCTATAATAAATTCAGAGAAATCTGTCACTGCTTTGTTTATTCTGTTGCAGTTATTCTTTTTTGATGGATATCTAACTGTGTTGAAATCCCCACATAAAAACCAAGGGCCTGTGAATAATCCCCTGACTGCTCCAAGTTTCGCCCATGTTTCTTCCTTCTCCTTACGATCCTTGGGTGCATACACACCGGTCAGATGCCAAGAGAAGTCCTGATTCTTTCCAGTAAATTTGCAGGAGACTGAATAAGAACCAAGGCTGCTGATCTCCCCTTCCCAATCTCTGCTATCCCACATTATGATAATTCCTACCCAGGTACCACTAGCCTCTAGCTGGACAAATTTGACCCATCTATTCCCCCATATTTCTTTCACTATTTCCTTGATGTCTCCCTCCACTTTGGACTCTTTAAGCATATCACCTCTGCTTTCCAAGATCGAATCATGTCTTTGACTAACCTCCTCTTCCTTATACAATTCAGCCCCCTAATGTTCCATGATACTTATATTGACCTTCATTGATCAAATATAGCTGGATATCCCCCCTTGCTTCTAGTACCATTACTCATGAATCTGCTTCCCATCTCTAACCTCTTTAGTTCTTGTGCCCCTTTCTTTTTAGCATTTTACTGATTTTGTTGTCTGGTTATGTCTTCCTGCTTCTTGCCATCACTTTTCATAATTAATGCTAGCGCCTCCTTCTTGAAATCTTGAGATTCTACCCCAAATTCTTTGCTAAGATTGAGGATATGCTGATGAATCCAGATTGGGATATTGAAATCTGGGTCCGAATCTTCCGTTGGAAATTGCACTTGTAGAGGGGTAGCATCCTCCATTGAGCAATTCAAATCTTCTACCTGCTCTGTTGTTTGCGTGTTGCCCATTCGCAGAGATTCTGTGGGTTGGGGTTCTTCTGTGTTGTCCTCTACTGTATTTTGACTAGACTGGCGATCTTTTTCTGCCTCTTCTCCATTCTCTCTTGTTGCGAGAGTGTTGGTTCTGTTCTGCTTTGAATTGGCGACTATATTTGCAAGTATTTCCATATTAAAAATGTCCTCCTATTGGGGCTCATTAACATAATATTCTGGTTAAGAAGTAATAAGTGGGTCTAGAGTTGGTTGGCCTATATTCTTGCCCAAATATATCTTTTGTGGTCTCAACCCTAATTTTTGTGGGCCCTCTTTGGACAGCCTGTTATCTTCTGATAACCTCTCATTACTTCTGCCCCTTCGTACGACGTTCCCACGTGATTGACTGTACGTAACAGTGGCCAAATCTCCTCTTTATCTGATGGATAAATATTTTCCTCCCTAGTGTCCTCTGGATCCATTGGCGCAACTTCTCTTCTCCTTTCCCCCATTTTGAAAGTTACCGGCGATTCAACCCATACCGGAATAGTTTAAGAGAATCCATCCCTTTCTATTTCGATTTCGATTGGAACATTGTTTCTATCACCTCTCACTTTGATGCGTGCCCAGTAGAGGTGGTTCTTCAGGGTTGTTTCTTCTTCGGTATCAATGAAGCCCCCACAGAGGTCACCGACCATCTTGAAGGTTTTTTGCTACCATAGGCTCAAGGATAGGCCTAGTAGTCTTATCCAGACCCAGTCTCTTTTGATATTGTCCGGCCAACAACCAGTTGCAGGATTCCACCACTCCAGTTGAACCTTATGCTTCTTCCATATCCATTCTCCTGACAACACATGTTTTGCCACCTTCCTTGATGGGAATTTGAATAGAAATTTTCCATCATTCATGGCAAAGACTCCAACTCCGACGACTGTTTTCCAAGTGTTGCATACCCATCTATGGACGTCATTCAATGTTGGAATGTCCTGTGCTTTTCTTTGGAATGTACCGATTGAGCATCTGCCTAGAAGGTCTTTGTCAGAAATCAACGAGCCTCTATTGATGTTAATTTTGTTGTTGTTGATCTGGATCTGAGAAGTTTTTGCCACCTCTGTTGTCCATCTGTTGCTGACGAATGCTTCTTGAAAGAAGATTCAAGTTGTTTGGTGCTGATATGTTCTATCTCTGTTGTTGGACCTTGTGTATTGATGAACTTGACTATTATCTGAGCTATATTTCCCCCATCCTCCCTTTAGCGTGGTCTCCAGTGTAACGATGACAACTTTTTGTTCCCCTTGAATAGCAATAAAACAGATGTACCTTCCATTCTCATTGTATTTAAGGGTGCAGAAGAAATCCGCAAAATGATCCTTCATGTTCCATCTCTTAATAGTCTTCTTCTGTTCTTTTGTCGCCTCCATAGATGTTATCCACTTCAAGACTTTAAGGCTGATTTTGACTTTCCTCATTAAATATCTGCTGCATTCTACCCATTCAGAGGGTATTGTAGACTGGTAAGAGTAGAGGAAGTTAAGGGGCCCATATGTAGGATGCGTATGGGTAGAGCGATCGGACCTGATGAGATCCCAGTGGAATTTTGGAAGAGCGCGGACATGGTAGGTATAACGTGGTTGACCAAGTTATTTAATGTCATCTCCAAGACGGCGAACATGCCCGATGAATGGAGATGGAGTACGATGGTTCCGTTGTACAAAAACAAGGGTGATATTTAGAATTGTAACAACTATAGGAGCATCAAGTTGCTAAGCCACACTATGAAGGTTTTAGCGAGAGTGGTGGAGAGCAGGGTAAGGAGAGGCGTGAAAATTTTTGAGAATCAGTTCGGATTCATGGCAGGGTGCTCGACTATAGAAGCCATTCATCTTGTTAGGAGATTGGTGAAGCAGTATAGGGAGAGGAAGAGGTTCTCTAGGTTTTCATCGACCTAGAGAAGGCCTATGACAAGGTCCCAAGGGAGGTTCTGTGGAGATGCTTGGAGGCTAGAAGGGTGCCGGTGGCGTACATTAGGGCGATCAAGGATATGTATGATGGAGCCAAGATTTGGGTGAGGACGGTGGGAGGAGACTCGGAACATTTCCCAGTTGGGATGGGGTTGCACTAGGGATCAGCACTTAGCTCATTTTTATTTGCCTTATGATGGATATATTGACGCGTGAGATTCAAAGGGAGGTGCCTTGGTGTATGTTATTTGCAGATGACATAGTTCTGATTAACGAGACTCGTGGAGGCATAAACTCTAAGTTGGAGGTTTGGCGACAAGCCCTAGAGTCTAAAGGCTTTAGGTTAAGTAGGACCAAGACAGAGTATTTAGAGTGTAGGTTTAGTGGCGCGTTGCACGGGGAGGATGAGGTAGTGATGTTGGGTACTCGAGTCATCCAAAAGAGAGAGAGTTTCAAGTACCTTGGGTCTATTATCCAAGGGAGCGGAGAGATTGACGAGGATGGTGCTCACTGTATAGGTGCAGGATGAATGAAACGGAGACTTGCTTCTGGAGTTCTATGTGATAAGAAGGTGCCGACAAAACTTAAATGCAAGTTTTACAGAGTGGTGGTTAGACCGACTATGTTGTACGGGACGGAGTGTTGGCCTGTAAAGAACTCCCATGTACAGAAGATAAAGGTTGCAAAAATGAGGATGTTAAGGTGGATGTGCGGGCACACTGGGAGTGATAGGATTAGAAATGCCGATATCCGGGCCAAGGAGGGAGTGCCTGGGGTGGAGGACAAGATGCGTGAGGCAAGATTGAGGTGGTTCGGGCATGTGAAGAGGAGGTGTCTGAGTGACCCAGTGCGGAGGTGCGAGCGGTTGTCCATGGATGATTTTAGGAGAGGTAGGAGTAGACTGAAAAAGCAATGGGGCGAGGTAATTAGAAAGGATATGGCTCAGTTGCAGCTTACCGAGGACTTGACCTTAGATAGGAAGGTATGGGGTACACGGATTAGGGTAGCAGGGTAGTAGGGAGTTGTGTGTTGCACGGCTTTCTCGTTCTTAGGGGTAGCCTAATTTTGCTCTTATAACTCCTGTCTTTCGTTGTTTATTCCTACCTGATGCTACTTGTTTATCGTTTAGTGTATTGCTGTTGTGTGTTTTGGTGCAAGCACTAGTTGTTGTTGTTATATGTTGCGTTCTATGCTGTTATTACGTTGTTGGGTCTGTTTCTCTTAAAGCCGAGGGTCTTCCGGAAACAGTCTCTCTACCTCTAAGGTAGTGGTAAGGTCTGCGTATATTCTACCCTCCCCAGACTCCACTTGATGGGATATTACTGGGTGATTGTTGGTTGGTTGGTTGGTTCTACCCATTCAAACCAAATCTCTGCTCCTGATTTAATTCTAGTAATGTCATAAGATTTGAAACCTGTGTTATAGTAAATACTCTCCTCCTCCTCTATGTTCCTCAAGTCTCTTTACTTCTTTTTATTTTGTTTCAAAATTAGATTGAACAAATATAATAAAATTCCAAGGTCAAAAGAAAAAGGATTCAATCACTTGCAAGTTCAGCTTTTATGCTTCAATATGTTAAGTTTGGGTGTAAATTTTGTTGGATATACTAGAAATTAACCAGAATGAAGTTTGAGGTTTTCACCTCGAGTTTCCCCTTCCATGTGATTGCTCCGAATAGATTAAGCACTTTTCATTGATGTCCACTAAGGTCATACCAAATTCAAAGCTGCGTCACTAAATTCCTTGTTAGGAAGCTACTGCAGTGTAAAAACTATGCAAGCCTTTTGGTGGCGGAGGCATCTGGTGATCTAGCACAAAAGGCGAAGAATAAAGTGTCAAGAGCCACAGAAGTTCAGTCTTTAAGAGCCAAGCTAGAATTTTCCTAGGTGAAATTCTTGATTTTCTTTACTCCATTTCACACATATCCCTACACTATCATTATCTTAAACCAACTAAAAAGATCCTATCACCTGACCTACATGTTAATAACGACTAAGCTTAATTCAAATTAGTCAATAACGGCCAACCTTAATTTGAACTAGTCAATATCGCCCATATGGATATTTTGCTTCCATTAGGCTCTGTTGTTTTGCCAAGTCCTCATGTAACGAAGTTGTAGGTCCTTTGAGGAAACTTTTCTCTATCTAATGTTAGGTCTACCTTGTCCTTCATCACACATTCAATCATCATGGTGACTGATACATTTGGAGGTCTACATAGGAAATGACCAAACCGTTTCAGGCTATGTTCTTGCATTTTTTCCCCTCAATATGCATCAACACCTTCCGTCAAACATGATTACTTTTATCTTGTCTTACATTGTATATGTATGCCTTTCCATCTTGTCATCCACATTTTCATAATACTCATCTTGTGGAAATTTAGGCATTAGAGGGCAAACATTCCTTATATATAGCATTGTTAGTCAAGCTGCCGTTTTATAAAACTTATCTTTCATTTAGTAGGTATCCTCCTATTGCGTAGTGGTCCTAGAGCACCTTCTCCAATTTAGCCATCTTAATTTTTCTACATGTTACCTTCCATTTTATTCTCATGAATGTTAAGAACAGATATCTGAATTGTGCATTTAGGCGTTCGAGTTTCATGTAGTCTCACTGCAACTTCATTCTTCTTATGGTGGCTAAACTTGCATGCATGCATATATTCTGTCTTCAACCTATCTAAAATCCTTAGGGTCTTATAGTTTGCGGACAAAGTTTGCGAAGATTCAATCTCAAAAAAAAAATGTAAAGACTCTAGTACAGGGATTAATAACCACTTAGTTATTTAGTTGTATGCTTCTAACCGTACCCCAAATTGACATATGTGAACAAGTTAGTATACTAGGGTGCTTGAGAGAACTAGGTCGAAGGAACTTGGCAAAATTACCTCGTAATTTTTGAAGAAGGGTTGCTCTCATATCTTTTGATTAGGAAAGTGGCACATACCATGGGGTAGTGACTCGGCTAAGTGATAGCACGATGTATAGAGTCTGACACCTGCTCGGTGTTGGAAGCTTGGAGGGAGAAGTGCTATAGGCTTTGAATGGATGTTCCAGTAAACAGCGGCAGTAACTCTAACTGCCTAAGGTAGTACAATTTTTTGTCGCATAAGTAGGTACTTGCATGAATGGTGTAATGACTGCCAGGTTGCCTCTGACATGGATCCGATGAAATCGAATTCTCCATGAAGATGCCTAGTACCAACTAGACAGTAAGACCCCACTTTAAATATAGCTTCGCAATGACAATCTTAATCGAATGTGTAGGATAGGTGGGAGGTGGTGACACACAACGACCAATCCTGAAAGACCACTCTTTCAGCTAAGGATGCTTAACCACCGCCTGGGGCAGTGCCTTTGGAGTAGCTCCCCTGTTCTGGAGCCAGTGGGTTTTGAATGACCTCCTGTCACTTTGTTCGAGCTGAGGACTTCCTTTTTTTTAAACAAAACACCTGCGGTCCATGAAAATTTTGAGAATTATATATTCAATAGTACCGGCTTTAGGGGGCTGCATAGAAGTATGCCAACTCGTTGGATGAGTAGTTCTTTCCATCCCAATCGCGTATGTCCACCGCCATAAATGCCAGAATTGGGTCAATGACCTGATTCTAGCAGATGTAAAGATAGTTAGAGAGGAGACAGGAAAGGTAGCAAGGACTGAAGCAGCCACACCAGCTTTTTCTTAGCAGATGTTTGGTTCACTGCATTAAAAACGGATTATACAGTGTAACAAGATAATAGTTTTACATATTTACCATTGTTTTTAAGTAAATAATTGAGAAAGATGAAATCAAGGTTATTTTGATCTTTTAGGTGCTTCATCCTCGTAAAGCTAATCTCACAGAAGTTATCCCATGTTGGATCCAGTTGAAATAATACTGACATTGCATTATATGATCATATCAGTATTGCTTATACTGGAAATGATATGCCAACTAAATCCAATATAAAATTTTACTGAACTTTATGCCAGGACTATTTTCTTATTCCCTGTTACCAAATGCCCTATATTTATCTGGAATGTTGCTCCATAGTCTAAGGAGACAGAACAATACTTGCAAAAAGTGGGTTTGACAATTCACATGTCATTCTACAGTCATAATGTCTCTTGAGTAAAGTTTTGTATAGGGGAAAATTACCTTGAACACATGTTCTTATGATACGGGGCCACACGGAAGCAATGTGGCATTGGAAAGAGAAGTTAAATAAAGCGTCCGAAATTAAGGGATGAAGATTACGGGGAGCAGCATCCGGAACCATTGCCTGTCCAGAGTCTGATACCTTCGCCGCAACGTCGTATAAAACTCGTCATTAACAAGAATAGGAATTCATGGACCGAAGTCATGTTATATGAGGAAAGAGACAAATACACGTCAGCAAGTTTGTATAAGGTTGTAGCTAGCATGCGTAACGGTATTGTACAGCTGGAGCTTTTCCATTAGACGACGTGCCTCAGGCCCAAGGACAGCGGCATTCATTGGTTGATGTACTTTAATTGTTGCCTATAAATAGTGGAACTGTTCACTTGTAAAGGGTTGAAATTTGATAATACAAAGCATTATATTGGCTCTTGCTCTGTAAGTTTCCTCTTATTATTCACTTGTTCAATACATATTCATAAAGTAACACCCCTTCCGGTAGCAGCTCGAGAAGCTGAATCCAGGACCTCGTTTGGAACTGCCACGATCAAATTCTTTGATCCTTTCCAGTGTTTCGATTATGATTACTGTCTTTATTTTATTTCATTACAACATATTCGTTTATTAAATCATCACTTAATACGTCAAGTCAATCCGTGTGTCACTAACCGTGTAACAAATTCAACTACCATTTTTTGAGTAAACAAATTTGTCAATAGATGGTTTTTCTTGAGTATGCACGTAACTGAAACATTACTGCTTTGAAAATATACTAAGTGGAGCATTTACAACGAACCGAAGTTTTGTTGGTTTAGAATATTCTGTTTTCATTACCATTACTCCTTTCTTCCTCCATACTGGATGGATGATCTCTTCCAGAATATATGATATAATCTAATAAAACTCCGTCAGGTTTTGATTATTGGAGGATCAACAGGAACCATGCTAGAAGCCTTGGAAGTTGTGGGTGATGGTGAATCTGGCTCCTTGGGTGAAGTAAGTGCATTAGCCAAGCTGTTTTCCTACTTTGTAAAAAGTTAGAATGTTTTGCTCAGTGCACTAATTCTTTCTCCTGCTCTTTTCTGACTTCAGACCTTTGAGGGGAACAATGGATATATAGCTCCTTCTTATAGTGATGAATCTTATGACGGTGAACCGTCATCAGGGAACAGGTTCAAGATGAAACTTAAGGAGTTCCACAAGAGGTAATGTTCTTTTGCTTATGCCACAATGTAAGTGTAGGGAGATTTGAATCTTGGTGTCTTAATGTTCTTGTTTCATTTCCCATCCGGTGTCCGGTACCCGCATTGTTCTCCTTAATGTTACCAAGTCATCCCAGCTAACTAGCTAAGTGGGTAGATTACTGTTGTGAGAGACAGGTTGTCTCATCATTTCCGGTCTTTTAATGCATTTAATTGTTTTCTCCAGTACTACTTCGTTCTCAGCATTGGACAAAAACTACCTCACTCCATTCTTTACTACTCAAGGTGTAGATGAAGATGAAGATGAAGGTAATCTGCACATCGTTTACACTTTATAATGTTTTGGTAACTTGATATGAGAATCGAACTGTTTCTGTCAGCATGCTAGTTTGTTATGCTTATCATCTTGTCTAATCATGTTACGGTTACTAACTCAACAAGGTCGTGCAATATGACTTTAACTTTTTCTGGTACACAGATGAGGCAATAATGCACAGCTCCAGAAGAGCCGGTTATGATGGCCACAACTGACGTTCGAAGAGCACAATCAAATTTGAAGATGACAAGATTAGTACTAATCACATTTTGCTGCAAAGATAAAATCAGCTTCAAGTATACTCAGCGGACAAATGAGTGACTTGTTGATTGTAATTATGCATCAATTATGACGAAAAGTTGATTCTTTAGGGGTACAAAAAATAATGGATGGCAATTCAGTATAGCAAGTTTAGGATTTAGCATACCTAGCAAAGCAAAATCATCTGATATCCCTTGTATATGAATGTTCAAGCCAGGATTAGGAACGGAAACACAACTCCGAGTGGCTTCTATATGCTGAAAGTGGCGATACTATTCGCTCTTCATTAGCTTTTACGAATTAGTGTAAAGTAATTGCATTTTCCACCTAGCCTGTAGTGTGTTGCTTCGTGCAGCCTATGGGGCCAAACTTATCAGCTTGATTTTCACAAGCTTATGTGATCATCACTGCCTTGAGTAGTCTGTTTTAACTTTACTGTTAATGAAAAAAACAGTAGAAAAATTCAACCATTTTTGACTGTTGCTAGATTTGGTTGCCAACTTATTTGGGATTTAAACTAGTATGAATTATTGACTAGCTTGTTGATTTGGTTAAGGGTTGATCCTTGGTGTGACCTCATTATGACCAGAAAGTATTCTAAATCACCTTCCACTATTCTAAACCGAGTCTTGGATCCGTCATACATATCCTTAGTTTCCCTGATGTAAATCACAAGTATACCTCTAGCTTTCAAACAGCTCTAGAGGACCTGAAAGATTATTTTCTCATAAATCTTTTAAGTCAACGATGTCTTAATACTTTTGTATTTTGAATAAAGAGTTAAAAATATTTTGAAGTATGTGAATTCATTAAATTTATCCTCGTTATCTATCATTATTTAATTGGGTCAATAATGTCTTTATTACACACAAAATTTAATAGAAGATTCGTAGGGGTATATTTTAGACCTCCATGACATATTCGGTTCACTTTTGTTTCTAACTGTAATTATGCAATAATTTGTGAAGTAGCATTTATGAAGCAATTTGGTTAAAATGTAGTGAAATTTTTTACCAATTTAAGACATCACATTGACACATTACGAGACATTTTAAAGTAACTTGATATGTAATTTTGTACAATTTAAATTAAAAATTTTAGATAAAAGACACCAATAAGTCACAATGTCATAAAAAATAAAAAGTACACTGTGATTTGAAACATATTCTGATTTCCTACTCTAGAGACTGTACATTTTGAAATTTGGGTCCAGTTAAATTTTGATTAGTTGGCCGGTGTGATGTTATTTATTTTTTACCAATATAAATTATATTCCATCAATGTTAAATGTGAAACCAACTTTGTGTATTTTATTGAATACTTACTAGGAAACCACTTAGAATTTTTTAATTTTATTGAAATTGAACTAGTATACTCTCATATTTTCTTATTACTTTATTGATCTTTAACCCACACACTTGGTATTACATGCCCATCTTTTCCTAGTCATTTTACCTCAGAATTAAAATTAAATTATGCTAGTAACTAATTGAGATATTAAGTTATAAAAATATCTAAATACACAGAGACTAATCTCTAAGACAAAAGTAATAGGCTCCTCAAGCCGACCTCCATATATATAAATTAGCATTTAGCAACAAGAAGAGAAAAATGTAAAGATGGGTAAAAATAAGATCATATATAAATATGCAAAGATTACTTTTATTAACCAATAAGACAAATAAAATTAGCAACAAGAAGGAAAAATTCATTATCTAGTTCTATGACATTAGAGTTGATGTGTTTTTATTTAGAAGTTTTAATTAAATTGTATAAAATAACACATTAAGTGATCATTTAGGATGCATTAGAAAATCTAATGCATACATTAACTTTATGTATTATTAATATCTTATTTAGTACACTTTTTCAATTTAAGTATAACTAATGCAAGCATTAGCTGTACACTTTATTTGGTATTAGGCTATGCATAACTAATATATAAAAATCATGGCAGTAGTAATGCAATGGAATTTAATGCATGCATTAGCATAGTTATAGACACAATTGACCTTCAAACCTTTTTTCACATCCTTTCTATTTTATTTGTGGAGGGTATTTTTATAAATAAATAATTTTTTAAAGAAATTATGCAATAAATATTATTTTTAACACAACAAATCAAATAATGCATAAGAAATAATCTCTATATAGCTAATGCAAACATAACTAATACAAGCATTACTAATATACCCTATTCAACATTATTCTTATACGCTCTACTAAACAACCCCTAAATTTCTTAAAATGTGTGATGCATTAAATTGGTGAGAAAATTCATTACAATTTAATCAAATTGCTTCATTAATGCAACCTCACGAGTTGTTGCATAATTATAGTTAGAATTAAATTGGACTAAATACACCCTTATGGGTAGTCTGGTTACTGGATAAGGCCAAGATTAATATATGAATAACTTGACTATTCATATATTAGTTTTATACATTGTTTGATTTGCAAATAGGATAAAATCTATTCATATATTAATTTTATATAATATTTGGTTGGTAGGTTTCAACTGTTGTATAAAAGTTATTCATGTATTAATTTTATACGGTGTTTCGTTGTGTTTTAGTAATTCTACATAATTAATACTCACATAACTTATGAGGAAGTCTATGTATAATTTTATGCGGGGTAGAAAGTGAAATAAATTATATGGATATCAGTTATACATGAATTAAAATAATAAAATTACACATTTACCCATATCAATTTACTTTTAAAATATTTTTTAATTTGGTACTTCTTTTTTAAACTATTACTTTCTTTTGTGTATATTTATTCAGAATTAGCTATCACTTTTTTTATTCGATGTACCTTTTTCTTTTTGGTAATATGGATATATATATATATATATATATATATATATATATATATATATAAACTACTTTCTTCTGTACATTTACACTTCCACTTTCTTCTATTTTTAAAAAAAATAAATATTCAATAATCAATAATTCATGTATTGTAATCTTTACATAACTAAATCCTACATAGATAATATATACATAACTAATACTTGCATAACTAATATAACTCTAACCTGTAACGACCCCTTGAAGTATGCGCGTAGGTCCAAATATGCCCTTAAAATATATGCGTGTAGATAATACATACATAACTAATACTTGCATAACTAATATCTACTTAACTAATACATGAATAATTAATTGATTTCTTCATAAAATAATACATATATTCTCTCATAACTAATTCATGTATTGCTAATACCTGTATAACTCTAACCTGTAACCAAATGGCCTCTTGAAGTATGTGTGTAGGTCCAAATATGCCCTTAAAATATATGTGTAAGTTCGAATGTGCCCTTATTAGTCTTTTATTATTTTTTGTATTAAATAAGAGAATTTTTGGCCTAACTAAGTGATGATAGGGACATGATCCGGTCAAACTATTAACGAAGGATAAATTTGATGAATTTTGCATACTTTAAGAATATTTTAATCTTTTTTAGTTTAATATTTGGTAATTAAATCAAATATTGTTATGAAAAAAATATATATATATATATATATATATATATATATATATATATATATATATATATATATATATATATATATATATATATATATATATATACAATAAGAGATATAGTATAAAAAAAAGGGGGAAGCGAGAGGTTTTATTTCTCTTCAAACTGATGTACAAATAGATTGAGTTGACTTTCTATTTATAGAAGAACAAAAGTTATTGCGTAAGTTGCTTGCAAGTTGCATGCTTGATTACAAACTTATCCAAGTGTAAGTTTATTCAAGAAACTGTGTATTAAATGGACATCCATAATATGGTGTATTAACAATACTCCCTCTTAGATATTCATTGATAGATAATGTGTCTTGTTAAAATCTTACTAGAAAAAATCTAGTAGAAAATATCCTAGTGAAAGAAAAAGAGTACAAGCATCTAGTAATACGCATTGCTAGCTGTCTCATTAAAGATCTTACTAGGAAATCCAATGGGATGAAATGTTGGTTAAGAAAAATATTGCAAATCACGAAAATTCTTGTAACTTGAGGCGTATCAGAAAACACTGTCCTTAAAAATATTTCACCGGTTAAGATGTATCCTCTAGGATGCAACAAGCTCTTCTAGTATAAAACTAGGAGCATAAAAACTAACAGAGATTATCAAAAAAAAAACCCAACACCTAAGAAATAAAAAGATAGAAATCTGTTTGTTGATTTTTCTCTGCCTATCACTGTCAAACAAGAGCAAAACAATATGTATATTAAAAAAAGATGATCTCACTGTCGAAAGAAAAATAATATATAGGCTAGAAAAGACAATCTCTAACATACGGATTAATGCAATATCAAAGCCATTAAGGCTGTTGATTTGCAATCAATTGGTAGCAAAAATTTAAGGTTAAATCAATGATAAAATGTTATATAATGATAAAATTTCACATAATGAATGTCATAAATGTCATTCAAACTTTAATAGAAATATTAGATCCTTATCTGCTGAACTATAATGCAGATATAAGAAAATGATAAATTTTTTTGAGATATTAAAATAATTATTTTTCAACAATCTTTCATATATCTCAAAAAGAATATTGAGGATAGAATGAATCAAGATGTTTTGTTGGGTTCTCGCAAGTAAGAATAATACGTCGAATCTGGTGTCTCCTAGACTATGAACTAGACCTAAATAAAATAAGATTAACTTATAGATCAATTGGTGAAAGTCAAAACTTCTATGAATCAAGAAATTTTTTATAAGCTCAGAGTCTTATTCTATCACATTACACTTGCACAATTTTTGCTGTTATCGCGGTTTTGCGCTAAGAGGTCATGCGTGTGTTGTAGTATTCATGAGTGTTTTAGAAATCCGTCCTAATTTCATAAAAGTGTCACCACTCCATACTCATATAGGTCCATCCATCAAGTATATTCTGCAGAGCAATACACCACTTATAACGGATATGGTAATGAATTAAGAGTTTATAACTCAACCTCACTTTTTTTGCAGACTTGCACTGTATACACCATAATAGATCACAGGTGGAATAAATTTTATAGTGCACAAGATCAAACAATGACTTGTTATTATCCATATGAATCTAATTCATGGAATCTCCAATAACATAGGTTGGATTACCATCATGTTCAATATAAAGCTTGGCAGAAGTCCTATTCCCGTTTAAGTTTCATTTATAAATTTTCTTCCCAAAGGTTTAGTCAAAGAATTGGCCAAATTCACTTCTGACATCACATAATTTATGAATATAAGTTTCATCTCTTAAAAATTATTTTACAACGTTATGTCTCAAACACGTATATTTTATTGCCTCTAAAAAATTATTTTTTCTCTATAGCTAATGCTGCTTGACAACCACAATATATACTAGCTAAGAAATTTCTTAGCCTCATTATCAGCTGACTCTAAAATAAAAAATTATATTTAGCTAATTTCTATGTGATGGAACCCTCACAGGGAATAAACACATAGTGAATTTTTAAATTTAATCATACCGCTCTAGTACAATCATTTTGGAAAAATTCACTATATTTAGTATTAAAATGGTGGTACATCTCAAACACACACACACATATTGAATAAACTATTGCGAGCCAGATTCAAAAATGATTACCAAAAACACAGTAATAAACATTAAAATTATAACACCCTGTATAATTTAAGCAATAAACTCATACTTTTGAGATATGACCAAGAGTACTTAATTTCATAAGAAGGATGTGTTATGAAGTATTCAAATTACTTAATGATCGTATATTAGATTTGCAATTGTAACGATCCGTCTGTCGTCATAGGATAATTAAGGCCTTAGCACCTTGTAGAACTCCCATGACGAAGTTGAGCTAATAAAAACTCAAAATAGGATGGTAGTACGAACTGATTAAGTATGTGTTGGATTGCATTTCTTTGGTTGTGTTTCTATTAGGGGGTGACCTAGCGAATTAAGACCCCATAGGAAATTCCGGGACTATGACTAAAGTCATAACGTTGTTTTACGGCTAGGGGCACTATTAAAAAGTGCTGCAAAGTCTAGATGAAAGACTTAGTTTTTGGAATGAAAAAACTATGCAAAATTCTGAGCTAACGGTTAAGTAGTGGACCGCTGCATCAGTGAGATTTTCGCCTCAGCTGGACCACTACGATGGTCAGATGTCCACCGCAGCGGTCAAAACGATTTCTAGTCAGGGTCTCTATAGCAGATCTGCTGCAGTAGAAAACTGATGTTGTAGCAGACAATGGAGTCAAAATGCTTGTTTAAGTTATAATTTCAGAATTTTCATCCCATTTTTGTAAGAAACAAACTTTGAGAGCTGAGAGGCGATTTTCTAAGGCCAGAGCAGTTCCTTCTTCCAAGGTAAGGTTTCTTGGTAATTCTTTCCTTCATTCAATTTCCTAACACCCTAGAATCCATGGTAGGCTTTAATGGTGAATTATTAGCTAAGAATCCTAGGGTTGTGAAAACTAGGGCTAATGAAAGGAGAATGGTTGAGTGTTGATTCCTAGGACTAAAAGTGAGTAATTAACACTTTGTAGGGTGAATGTAATAGTAGAACTTCGTTTATATGATAATTTGAGACCTAGAACTCGGTGAAGTTAGAACCTTTTGATAGCATCCATAGTATTCAATGTCATTAAAAGACATGGATAAGGATTCAAAAGTTCCATCGAATAAGAAATTTCAAGATAAACTCAAATGGGTTACAATTAGCTATTAAAAAGTGTCTTGTGATGGAAGAAGATCTCAAGTCCAATGAAGATATTTTCTTCAAGTCATACATCTATTTGAAGGCCTAAATTAAAGTTCAGGAGGAGATGGGAATGGGGCCCAAATCAGCCCCCAATGAGAAAAAATATTGCAGTAATTTTTTTATTAGTTTCTAGAGTTACATTTAAGAGTTGTTTTATTCTATGTTGATTTTCTAGGACTTTGTGTGTGACAGCTTTCTATGTCATTTAGCATTTTGATTTAATCTATGTTGACTACATTGGTCTAAGTGTGGGCAGCCTTCTATGTCCCTAGGGAATATAATTTTTTTTAATTGAGTCTTTGACTAGCCGCTTTTAGGATTCTATATAAAGGGTTTTTTTTCTCTTCATTGTAACTAAGTTTGATTTAATATATTAGTAGCAGCCTTGTGGCTTATAGAGACCTTTGTAGGTTCTCTTTAGGTTATGCCCTTTTTGTTCTACTTTGAACCATAGCTTGAATTTCTTCAATGGTAAGATTCCTTGTTTGAGTTCTCTCCCCCGTTTTCTTCTTCTACTTCTTCTTAATTGATTCACTATTTCTTGTTTATTCTCTTTTCAAGAATCAATTCCTCCCCCCTTTCTAATCTTCTAATTTTTTAGAGTCTTTCGATGTTTGTGTCGTTATCAAGTGGCATCAGAGCTTTGGATGATTGGGTATTCTTATACTCACTCGATCTACTGATTTGAATTATAGAAAACTACAAAAAATATCAAAAAAGAAATGTTATTGTAGTGTGAACAGTAACCTAAAGAAAAAATCAAAAAAATTATTTCCTCAAGTGAATAATGACGTGAACAGTAGCTTCTAGTGTTCCTCACTTGTTCATATTTTGTTCTATACTTTATTTTGTGATTTGGTGACTTTGATTTATTAAAGATCTGATCAATCCCTTGAAAATCTCATTTAATTTGAAGGTTCTTTGAATTTTGGTCAACAAGAAACTCAAAAGTCACTTGGGGATTGTAAAGGCCATTATATCTTCTTAGATTCAAAAAGCTCAATGAATATGTTCTTGGTGTTCTCAAGTGTTTATACACTATATTTAATTTTCTATTATTCTCTTGCTAGATACTTTAAGTATTTGTTCATACTTAGTGCAGTCTAGTGATATGTGCACATTTTTTATTTCATGTGAAATTTTTTCATACTTTTCTCTTTATTTTCATTGTGTACTTTTTTGTTTTCAGTCTATTATAGTTTTACTGTCCCTTTTTTATTTGACATAAACTCTATTCTTGAACCAAACATTAAAACTTCCTTTGAAGTGTTTGAGTTGTTGGTTCATAGAAGAACTTTGAGGAGCATCCTTTGAGTGGTAAAAGGCAAGAGTAGTGAGATTATTTGAGGGTAAAAGCCCAATTGTATGATATACAGTGTTGACAACCATTACAAGATACACGTGAGGGAGTGCATGTGAGATGACTTTACTATTAACAATATCTTATTTTAAAGCATGTCTTCTACGAATTTTGAAAGGAATGGATGATTATAGTGGGGATGATTGAGAATCAGATGCAAAGAATGATGGAAGGGACATATACTATAATTCTTATTATGAGTGTGGTGCCTATGATGAATCAGATCAGATTTGTGATTTGAGTAAAATCAATAATGTTTGTGATGAATATTATAGTGATGAATCTTCTGATTATGATGAGATTAGTTATAGTGATGAATGTGCTTATGTTGGAGTTAGGAGTGTGAATCCTATTAAATGTACTCTAGTAAGATCTAGTTTGGGGAGGAATCCTAGAAGAGGCCATGAGCTTACTAGAGTTAACAAAATTTTTCAAACTAGAATGAAAGTATTGTCTAATGTGTGTGCTACTAATATTGATAGAAATATTTTTCACAACTTAGTCGATGCTTACTTTGTTAAAAATATGGGTTTATTTTGTGTTACTCATGCTTCACCCTATACCTTTAAAGGAGTGAAGGTGGACAAGTGTCCCAACCTGAATATATGCCCGGGTAGAGACACGGGACAAGGAACCCCGAGAGGCTCCAAGTCGACCCATAGCATGAACATAGTAGCTAAGAACATACAACAAGTGGAAACTGAAATAATAGAACATGCTTAAGCGGGAGTCTGCATATATATCAAATTAAAATAGAGTCAACAATGACAAGCAGATTTTCTACATCTTGTCTGAAAAGCCTCTAACATAACTGATGAGCTGATGGGACAGTATCCCCAACTAGCTCGATAAAGGTCTATAACTGAAATAACATAACAATGGATATTTGTAAGTCCTCGAAGGATGAGGACTCACCAACACTGATTAAAACAGTTCTGAGAGGAATGCAGGACTAATAATGTAGTTGAGACTGATCCCTCGGTCTTGTATCATGAAACGATACAACATAGAGTTGCGGTTAGTATTTGGAATATACTGAGTATGCAAGGTAAGTAAAACGGACAGTTTAAATACATAAGATTCATAAGAGTAGGACAACATGAACATGAAGTAAATATCGTAATATAAACATGAGGGCTCAAGGTTTTCAAACCATTCATAATCTTAGTCATAATCATAGTCATGAGAGGTACTTTATAAAACATAACTTGATCCAAAGTAACATAAACTTAACCATGCATAAATCATGAGGAACTATGGGAGAACTCGTCATAACCGACACCATCATGATAGAGCTTGCATGATGCCACAACTTTTTGCTCAAGTGGGCAGAGCCGTCCCAGGCTTGCCAGGAAAGGGACGTACATGATGTGATATCACAGGGGATCTAATAATATATGTATATACGTACGGTGGCACGTAGTTCTGAGACCACGGGGTTTACCTGAACGCCGGGTCTAAGGTGCTAGACACTGCTCCCAAAAATATGTACATGAGGCTCATATCGTAATCGTGAAATCATTCATGAAATTCATGGCCAAATAAATCATAACATACTTGATCATACTTGAAATACACGATTATCCATGAATAAGGGCCCGTGAGTCGGCCAAGAGCCATAAATTCATAAATCTTGAAGAACATGCATACTTGTGAAAATTCATATACTTGATTTTCATAAATCCATGAAGAGTATTTGAAGATAAATCATATCATAAGTCATAAATCTAATAATTTAGGGTTAGGAAGATCAAAATCATAATAGAATCATAACTTGACTTTTCATGAAACCTTGCATAATTGGGCATAGATTGATTGAGATTTGAAAACACAAAATAAATAATCAATTTAAATATACAATCTGCCCATAGATCTTAAAAATAATATTTAGAACATAGAGAGAATTGACCCATAATCAAATCAAAGAGAATCCTATAAACTTGGGCTTAAAACCCCATAAAATCATCAAATTTAACTTAATACTTGAATTAATGAACATAAAGAGGCATTGAGCATTAGGGTGAAGAGGAACTCTCATTCACAACCCTACATACTTGGGTAATCTCACTCTCCCTTGAAAGCTCAAAGGAATTGGAGAAGGAATTGGGGAATTTCTCAAGCTTGATCTCCAAAGAAATGCTCTAAACTTGCATGAGTGGAATAGTAAGGCTTATGATAGGTTAAGCACCCTTAAAAACCCTTCTAACAAAGCTTAAAATGACGTAGTATAGGACTTAGGGCCTTAAAAATTATGGATTTACCCTTACTAACTTCGCATAAAAAATAAAACTTCTAGGAGTCACGACTCATCTCATGAGTCGTACCTTGATCCCACGGCTCGTGGTGAGATCCGTCGTCACCACTGCCTTGTTATGTAATCTTACCTAAATTTTCTCATGGGTCACACATCGACTCGCGCCATCCTCCCACGAGTCGTTGGAACAATCCGTCACCAACACTGCCTTATCCCACCAACAGTTACAACCCACGACTCGTGATTTCGTAATGGGTCGTAACATTACTCGTGACTTCTCCTCCTTGCATAGAATCTTCCTAACTTACCACCCTTCTCACGACTTGTCGTCTCTTACAATAAGTCGTACCACAACTCGTGACTTCCAAAGTCTGCCATCCCCATATCCTCCCCATGACCTTGACCATGAGTCGTACCCACATACCACGACTCGTGGTCTGGACCCTGGACTCTGAATCTTCTTCACGACTCCTCGTACGACTCGTTCTTCTTTCCCACGACTCGTACCACGATTCATTTTGAGTCAAAATCCCAGTTTTTTCTACTGTTCTCATTTCAAATCTCAAGTCTAATCTTAGGCACCTTTGGGGTATTATAATATCTCCCCCTTGGGAACATTCGTCCTCGAATGTGGGGTAAACATACCGAATCACTGAGGGAAACCTGGCATCCCAATATTGAACATCTTAAAGCTGGAAACTGATGGAGTGACCGACTCTAGACTGGAATACATGACTGAAATGAACTCATGAATCATACATACATACATAGACATGAAATAAACTGGGACACATGCACTGAACATGAAACTGAATAGAGTACTAAGGAGGAAACTGATACCTCAAGCTGGAACTAAAATGGAAAGGAATAAATACAGGTATTTAGCCATCATATCTGCTTCGACTTCCTACGTAGCTCCCTCGACTTGCTAATTTCTCCATAAAACCTTCACTGAAGCTACCTCCTTGTTTCTTAGCTTCCGATTTTGACGATCAAGGATCTCTTCTGGCACCTCCTCATAACTAAGACTATCCTTTACACTCACGCTCTCCACCGGAACAACCAAGCGAATTAGCCATGCACTTCTTCAAAAGCGATTCATGGAAAACTGGATGGACTGAAGCCAATTCTGAGGGCAATTCCAACTCATAAGCCACCTTGCCAACACGTCTCACAATCCAATGCGGGCCAATATAACGGGGAATAAGTTTTCCCTTCCTTTTGAATCTCATCACTCCCTTCATGGGAGACACCTTCAAAAACACCCAATTATCAACTTTGAACTCTAGTTCTCTCCTCCTTACATCCGCATAAGACTTTTGGCGACTCCGATCTATTCTTAACCTTTCCCTTATAAGATGAACTTTCTTCATAGCTTCATGAACTGAATATGGTCCTATCAACATAGCTTCATTGACTTCGAACCAACCAATAGGCGATCTACATCTCCGCCCATAAAGATCCTCAAACGGAGCCATCTGAATACTGGAATGGTAATTGTTGTTATATGCAAACTTGATGAGAGGTAAATGATCATCCCAACTACACTTGAAATCAATCACACACGCTCTCAACATATCCTCAAGAGTCTGAATGGTCCGTTCAGCCTGACCATCTGTTTGCGGGTGAAAAGCTGGCTAAGCTTGACCTGGGTACCAAGTTCCTTCTGAAATGATCTCCAAAACTGAGAGGTGAACTGAGTACCTCTATTTGATATGATGGACAAGGGCACTCCATGAAACCAAACTAAGTACTAAATATACAATTTAGCATAATCCTCCGCTGCGGTAGTTTTGATCAGTAGAAAATGAACTGCTTTAGTCAACCTATCCACAAAAATCCAAATAAAATCATATTGTCGACGAGTACGAGGCAAACCTGTAATGAAGTCCATATTGATTTCCTCCCACTTTCAAGTAGGGATACTAATGTCTTCAACCACACCTCCGTCTTTGATGCTCAACTTTCACCTATTGACAATTCGGACACTTAGCCACAAACTCTGCTATGTCCTTCTTCATGCCATTCCACCAATAAACTTCCCGTAGGTCACGGTACATATTTGTAGCACCTGGATGTATAGAGTATCTGGAACCATGAGCTTCATGCAACATCCGCTCCCTTAAGTCATCAACACCTGGTACACACAAACGACCTTGATATCGTAGTACACTATCTCCCCCTTGGGAGAAAACCTCCACCTTATGATTCTAAATAGCTTCCTTCAACTTTACCAAAATAGGATCCTCATCTTGCCTAGCCTTGACTTCGGTCACCAAGGAAGATTCTGATCCATCCTGAACAATGACACCACCATTTGTCGAGTCAACAAGACGAACTCCTAGTCGTGCAAGTCGATGCACATCCTTCACTAACTCTTTTCTCTCCTCATCTACATGGGACACACTCTCCATAAAAAGCCTGCTAAGAGCATCTGCCACTACATTAGCCTTTCCCGGATGATAAAGGACACTCATATCGTAATTCTTAAGAAGTTCCAACCACCTACTTTGACATAGATTTAGATCCTTCTCGATAAATACATACTATAGGCTCTTGTGGTCCATAAAAACATCCACATGGACCCTGTACAGATAGTGTCTCCAAATCTTCAAGGCAAACACTACCGCTGCCAACTCGAGGTCGTGAGTCAGATAGTTCTTCTCATGGACTTTCCGCTGCCTGGAAGCATAGACTATAACCTTAACGTGCTGCATTAATATATAACCAAGGTCGATCCTCGAGGCATCATAATATACCACAAACCCATTGGTACCCTCAAGTAGAGTCAACTTTGGTGCTGAGGTGAGTCGAGTCTTCAACTCTTGGAAGCTCTTCTCACAGGCCTCTGACCATTGAAACTGTACTTTCTTCTAGGTCAACTTAGTCAATGGTGCTGCAATGGATGAAAACCCTGGCAGTAACCAGTTAAACCCAAGAAACTCCTAATTTCTAAAGGACTAACTGGTCTAGGCCAATTTTTCACAGCTTCTATCTTTTGAGAGTCTACCTGTAAGCCCTCACTTAACACTACATGACCCAAAAAAACTATTGAGTTTAAAAAATACTCACCCTTGTTGAATTTAGCATACAACTGTGATCCTTAAGAGTCTGTAGCACCACCCTCAAATGAACAACATGCTCCTCTTTGCTCCGAGAGTATATGAGAATGTCATCTATGAACACAATCATGAACATGTATAAATACGGCTTGTAACACCATGTTCATCAAATCCATAAAAGCTGCAGGAGCATTTGTTAGTCCAAAAGACATAACTACAAACTCATAGTGACCATACCGAGTCCTGAAGGCTATCTTCGGGATGTCCTCTCTCTAACCCTGAGCTGATGATATCCAGATCTAGGTTTATCTTTGAAAAACACTTGGCACCCTGAAGCTGGTCTAAAAATTCATCAATTTTGGGGAGGGGATACCTGTTTTTGACTGTGACCTTGTTCAACTGCCGATAGTTAATGCACATCCGAAGGGAACCATCCTTATTCCGGACAAAGAGAACTGGGCACCCCATGGGGATTTTCTAGGTCTGATGAAACCCTTGTCTAAGAGATCCTTCAACTGCTCCTTCAACTCTTTTAGCTCAGCTGGAGCCATTCTGTAAAGAGGAATAGATATAGGCTGCGTATCAGAAAGAAGGTCAATACCAAACTCGATCTCCTACTCAGGAGGAATTCCTGGTAGATCATCTGGAAACACTTTTGGATATTCGCACACTACAGGAATTGACTGAATAGTCGGGGTTTTGGATGTAGTATCCTTAACCCTAACTAGATGGTACACGCAACCTTTAGAGATCATCTTTCTAGCCTTAAGGTAGGAAATGAAGCGACCTATAGGCACAATTGAACTACCCTTCCGCTCTAGGACTGGCTCACCCGAAAACCAGAACTCTACCACACAGGTTGTACAATTTACTGAGGCATAACATGCATGTAGCTAATCTATGCCAAAGATAACATCAAAATCTATCATGGCTAGCTCTACTAAATTTGCTGAGGTGATTTTTTGAAGGACTGTGATAGGGCAATTTCTATATACCCGTCGAACTATAACTGAACCACCGACTGGAGTAGAGACTGAGAAGGGTTCTGATAGGATTTTGGGACTGACTCCGAAACTACTAGCAACATAGGGCGTCACAAAAGATAAAATATCCCTTGGGTCTAACAATGAATATACATCACAGTGGAATACTCGTAACATACCAGTGACCACATCTGATGAAGTCTCCTGCTCTTGACGAGATGCAAGGGCTTAAAACCTGTTCTGGCGCTGACCACCACCTTCACTGGTGGATGCACCCTGCTGAGCTGTGCATGCTGGTACTGCTGCTGAACTGGTAGTCTGAGTACGACCTCTACCATCATCCTGCCTAGGCAATGGACACTTCCAGTGCCTGTGCTCGGGTCTACCACACCCAAAATAGATATCTGATCCAATCAAGCACTCCCCTATTTGATTCTTGCCACACTTTCCGCAAACTAGAAAGGTACGCTTTACCTGTATACTCCTCTATCCCCTAGAACTTGATGCTCTGCTCCTCTGATCACCTTGCGGTCTAGATGGAGCATTGGCTGATGATGGCGCTGGAGCTAATGACCTTTGAAGGGACTACTGCCAATGTCTGCCTCCCGATCTCTACTGGGAGAACCCATAACTATCTGTCCTGGCCCTCTTGGCCTCTTTCTCTCTCTCAAATGCACCACCTCCATCCACTGAGCATACAAAACAAATCGAGGAAAATCGATAGCCTGATGAAGCATAGAGGTCCTACAATTCTTGACCAGGTAGTCCGCTACTCTGTGCACTAACTTGCTTACCCGAGCTCTCTGATCAACCACCGGCTCTGGTGCATAATTGGACAAACGGGTGAACTCTAAAGCATACTCTTGGACTATTATATTATTCTGCCTTAGGTTCACAAATTCAACTGCCTTGATCTCCCTCATCTCACGGGGAAAGGACCGATCTAGGAATGCAGTAAGAAACTCATCCCAACCAATGGGACCCGCTCCAACTTCTTTGCTATCCTTCCACTGTCTAAACTAGATATATGCAACCCCTTTCAACTAATAAGAGGCTAGGTCTGCGCACTCCTCCTTCGTCACCCCCATAATCTGGTTGATCTTCTGGATCTTATCAATAAACTCGTATGGATCCTCGCCCACCTTCGATATGAGGAACTCAGGAGGGTTCATCTTAAGAAAGTTCCTAACTCTTGTCGCTGCCGCATTCCCATTCTGGGGCACATGCGCTACCGCCTGCCGGTTGACCTGGGTGGTCAATGCCTGTGCCAACATCTGGATGGCTACCCTAAACTCTGCATGGGCAACTTGCTCGGGCATATGATCCTCGAGGGCTAGTGGGGCCTGCTGGTGCCCATCTCCATTGCCATTCTCATGGCCATTTCCATTTTTGTTTCTCCTTCCATTAACTCAGCGATGCAGCATGATTCTGCAAACGCGTATAGCACGAGTTAGAAGAATAGAGAGACATTTCCTTGCATGACATAGATCATAAAAAAGGGAAGTTTCCTAAAACGTTTTGTAGCCTCTTTGTCATAATTGTGGCACGCTTCACACCTATGAAAAAGTCTCTACTTAACGCGGATTTTAGACACCTAGGACACTTCAAAACCTAATTATCTAATACTAAGTTTTTCACGACCCGATCATAGGTTCGGATAGAGATACGGGACAAGAAACCCTGAGAGACTCCAAGCCGACCCATGACATGAACATAGTAGCTAAAAACATACAACAAGCGAAAACTGAAATAATAGAACATGCTTAAGTGGAAGTCTGCATACATATCAAACTAAAATAGATTCAACAAATACAAGCTGATTTTCTACATATTGTCTGAAAAGCCTCTAACGTAACTGATGAGCTGATGGGACAGCATCCCTAACTAGCTCGATAAAGGTATGTAACTGAAATAACATAACAATGGATATCTGAAAGTCCTCAAAGGATGAGGACACACCAACGCTGGCTAAAACAGGGCTGAGAGCAAAGTAGGACTAATGATGCAGCTAAGACTGATCCCTTGATCCTGTATCATGAAACAATACAACATAGAGTATACGATCAGTACTTGAAATGTATTGAGTATGCAAGGTAAGTAAAATGGATAGTTAAAATACATAAGAGTTCATAAGGGCAGGACAACATGAACATGAAGTAAATATTGTAATATAAACATGAGGGCTTAAGGTTTTGAAACCATTCATAATCTAGTCATAATCATAGTCATGAGCGATACTTTATAAAAGATAACTTGAGCCAAAGTAACATAAACTTAACCATACAAAAATCATGAGGAACAATGAGAAAACTCATCATAACCGACACTATCATGATAGAGCTTACATGATTCCCCAACTTTTCGCTCAAGTGGGCAGAGCCGTCCCAGGCTTTCTAGGCAAGGGACGTGCATGATGTGATATCACAGGGGATACAATAATGTATTTATATACCCATAGTGTCACGTAGTTCTAAGACCACGGGGTTTACCTAAACGCCGAGTCTAGTTGATGCTAGACACTGCTCCCAAAAATATGTACATGAGGCTCATATCGTAATCGTGAAATCATTCATGAAATTCATGGCCAAATAAATCATAACATACTTGATCATACTTGAAATACACGATTATCCATGAATAAGGGCCCGTGAGTCGGCCAAGAGCCATAAATTCATAAATCTTGAAGAACATGCATACTTGTGAAAATTCATATACTTGATTTTCATAAATCCATGAAGAGTATTTGAAGATAAATCATATCATAAGTCATAAATCTCATAATATAGGGTTAGGAATATCAAAATCATAATAAAATCATAACTTGACTTTTCATGAAATCTTGCATAATTGGGCATAGATTGATTGAGATTTGGAACCACAAAATAAATAATCAATTTAAATATACAATCTACCCATATATCTTAAAATAATATTTAGAACATGGTGGGAATTGACCCATAATTAAATCAAAGAGAATCCTATAAACTTTGGGCTTAAAACCCCATAAGATTATCAAATTTAACTTAATACTTGAATTCATGAACATAGAGAGGAATTGGGCATGACAGTGAAGAGGAACTATCATTCACAATCCGACATACCTGGGTAATATGATCTTACACTCTCTCTTGAAAGCTCGAAGGAATTAGAGAAGGAATTAGGGAATTTCTCAAGCTTGATCTCCAAGAAAATATTCTATACTTGCATGCATGGAATGGTAAGGCTTATGATAGGTTAAGTACCCTTAAAACCTTCTACAGAGCTTAAAATGATGTAGTTTAGGGCTTAGGGCCTTAGAAATTATGGATTTACCCTTACTAACTTCACAGGAAAAATACAACTGCTAAGAGTCAGGACTTATCTCACAAGTCGTATCCTAATCCCGTGACTCATGGTGAGATCCGTCGTCACCATTGCCTTGCTCTCCAGTATTACTTGAAGTTTCCCCACGGGTCACACAATGACTCATGCCATCATCCCATGAGTTGTTGGAACCATCCGTCACAAGCACTGCCTCATCCCACCTACGATTACAACCCATGACTCGTGGTTTCCTACCACGGGTCGTAACATCACTTGTGAATTCTCTTCCTTGCACGGAATCTTCCTCAACTTACGACCCTTCTCACAACTCATCGTCTCTCACAATGAGTCATACCCCAACTCGTGACTTCCAAAGTCTACCGTCCACATATCCTCCCCATGACCCTACCACGAGTCATACCCACATACCACGGCTCGTGGTGTGACTTGTAGTCTTAACCCTAGACTCTGAATCTTCTTCACAACTCCTTCTACGACTTGTACCATGAGTTATTCGGAGTCAAAGTTTCAGATTTTCTGCTGTTCCCATTTCAAATCTCGAGTCTAGTCTTAGGCACCTCCGGGATATTACAACAAGAGAATGCTGGTGCGTTTTAATCTTGGGAGATACAAGGATGAGGTTTGGTGTGATGTGCTTATCTTATTCACATGTTATGTCTTATTGGGAAGGTCATGATATCTCTATAGAATAGCTTTATATCATCCAAAGAAGAATAGGTACTCCTTGGTGAAAGATAATGGAAAAAAGTCTGCCCTTGTTTCTTTCTCACCTGTGGAGATTCAAGAAGATCAATTAAGAGTAAGAAAATCAATGGAGGTGTTTGAAAAGGAAAAGGAATGCAAGAGAGGAAACAACAACAGGTTTGAGAAGCCTAAAGTTAGAGTTGACTTTAGAAGTACTCCAAGGGATAAAAGAGGGATTCTTGGAAAGTATATAGGAGCTAATGCAGTGACAAACTTCTCCACACCAAATAAAAATAAGGATGAGAGACAAAAGAAAGAGAGAAGTAAGAGTGAGCAACTTGACAACTCAAGAGAGGAAAAAGAGAGGAAGTGATGAGTGAAGAGAGTGAGTTGTTAAAAAGTAAGAATGAGTGGACAGAATTGAGGTTGTGAGTTTGAGAGGTAAAATAGAGCGTGAACCAGTGCATTTGAGTGATGAAAGAAAAGAGATTAAAAGAATAGAGTGCATAAGTGTGAGAGATTCTTGTTCAAGCTCTAATTAATTAACTCATTCTTTTTCTATTTTTTCTGTTCCAAATGTACAAGTCATCGAAGAAGAAATTAATTAAGAGGTGGAACAACAATTGCATGAATTAAGGAAATTCAGTTTTAAAGAGGATTTGAAAAGTGTAAAAGCCAATGATTTATGAAAGCAATTGCAAGTTGAAGACAAGTTTGACCTTGTTTATCTCATGTGGTATGACCTTATTGATGATCTATTTGTTTCAAATGAAACTGAACTTGCACCACAGATTCATGAGGACAAAATTTTAAGTGAAGATATAACTCAAATTGGGAGTGATCCTTCTCTTTTTGATTGTGCTTCTCATATGAGCAATTTGTCACAATGTGATAAAAGAGAGGTGCTGGATAACTTGAGTGAACAAATCCAAAGGAATTTGAGAGAATGAATCTTATTCACATTTCAATTTGCTAAATCTTTCTTGTTTTAGTATCACTTCTCAATCCAAGCAGAAAGTTGAGAAAGAACCTTGTAAAGAGGATGATAGTACCTCATATAAAGAAGAAACCAACATTGGCCAAGATTTTAAAGTGTACAAAAATTCATTGTGAGAAGAAATTGGAGAAGACTTTAAAGTGTTCTCTAATCCCTTATGGTTTGAGAATATCAATAGAAAATTGCCAATGAAGGAAATGAGACACATGAAACATTTGAAGCCATAAATGTTGAGAATATTGAGCTAAATAAAGAATATAACAACTCAAGTGTAGAGAAGGAGAAGTGCTCACAGGTTGCTAACTTCATAGTATCTTTATCTTGTTCTGGAGATCCTTTATTACAGGTTCAATCTAAGCCAGTTCTCAAAAGAACTGGTTTTGATCCATATCTTGACTATAGTATATCCAGTAGTGATATCAAGTTTTTCAGCAAGAGCAAATATGATATGTTTATTTGGTATTCATATGCTTTTGTTCTAGTTAATGACATTCTATTGTTTAAAGAGCTTATGAATTGTGTTTTAACGGCTTGTGTGGGTAATTATATTATTCTATTAAATGATGTAGTGCTTGGATATTTAAAAAGGGTGTTTGTGCATTAAAAAACTAAATGGGTTAAGTTGTTGCGTGGTCACTACCTGACGTTATTTTTACCAAATGCTTCCTCTACTTTCTTTGTTTACCTCCTACTAATTTTCTTTATCATGTTGGTTGTAGGTACTGGTCAAGCTTTGGACAAATCTTCTTTAAGTGAGGGAGAATAATAGCAACTAAAGAGGCTCAAATCTAATGAAGGTGCAAATCCAGTTAATATCAAGATTCGAGGATGAATCTTCTTTAAGAAGGGAGAATGATAGCATCCATGATATCTCAATGCAATTAAAAGACATAGATAAGGATTTAGAAGTTCCATCAAATAAGAAATTTCAAGATAAACTCAAGTGAGCTGCAATTAGCTATTAAAAAGTGTCATCTGATGGAAGAAGATCTCAAGCCCAATGAAGATATTTTCTTCAAGTTATACATCTATTTTCCCATATCTAAAATTTTATTTCAAAATTCCATATCCGTGTAATTTTTTAAATTTGAAATCGCAGATTTTGGAGAAATTTTCTTTATCTTTGGGTGTATCATCTTTGCAGCTTTGGAAATTTTTTCCAAATTTATATAGATACTTGTATCGAAAACTCATCTATCTAAATGAAAGTTATGTATTTCACTGAAAATATTGATTACATACTAGTAAGCATAATTTTTTTTGATATATATACAAATATAATACATAAAAATAATATCATCAGTTTCAATAGTTAATTTTTTTTAAAAAAATAGATACACAATCAAAGAATCTATAATCCGCAGAATTCTATAACATTAAATATTTTATAAAAAATAATACAGTTGTCATACATTGATGAACATGAATGGGTAATGTTTAATTTATAATTTAGTCAAGATAATACTGATACATGGGAAATAAATCAAATAATTGGCAAAAATTTCCTAAATTGATACACAAAATAATATGGGTATTTTATATTCATGTATCATTGGAAATATTGATACATACTAATAATAAATTGGTATAATATATTGATACACACAAAGCAATATATTGGTATATAACAATTCTGAAATTATTAGAAATTTGATACTAATACATGTATCAATTCCACATTGATATACAAAGACAAAAGATTGAAAAAATTACAGTGTATGAATATGTTATTGATACATAAAGACAAAAGCTTGAGATAGCCGACAATAGTAGATTGCTAATAAAATCTTCTGCTTTGATTTCTTCAACATTGGTGAAGCAAAGGTTTCTCCATCAGAAAGATTGCTAATCAAATCTGGAGTTTTGATTTCTCCGATAATGGTATCTCCAGAGTAGTTAATGGAGAAATAAGGAGCACCCACCCATCGACCCAGTACAGAGCAGAGAATAGATCCAGTAGACCAATGGGGAACTACAATTCTCTGTATTTTCTTCACTAAAAATTTTGATTCTTTTTTTGCTTTCTCCAGAGATCTGCAATTCTCTGCATCCATATCGTCATGACTGAGAGAGAAAGAGAGGGGGGGAATCGGGAGAAATAATGGAAATTTTGAAAAAGGAAAAAAGAGATGATGAGAGAGAAATTGGATGAAATAATGGGGGATTTGGAAGAAAATTTTTTGGACAGTTATAATGAGAAAATAAAGGGATTAAATTGGAGAGAGAATGTAGCAAGTTAGAAAGAGAATATAAAAAATTTGATACTATAGTAATTGTTTTAATAAAAATGGAAATTCACTATTTCTGTAATTATTTTTCTATTTTTTTTGTAATTTTTAATAGGTTTGCTAATTATTATAAATAGCTAATTAAGTTTGCTAATTTATGTAATTCTTTTTATTAGTTTCTAGAGTTATATTTAAGAGTTGTTTTATTCTATGTTGACTTTCTAGGGTTTTGTGTGTGGCAGCTTTCTATGCCATTTAGTGTTTTATTTTAATCTATGTTGACTACATTGATCTAAGTGTGGGAAACCTTCTATGTCCCTAGGGAATGTAATTTCTTTGATTGAGTCTTTGGCCAGCCCCTTTTAGGATTCTATATAAAGGGAGTTCTTTCTCTTCATTGTAACTAAGTTTGATTTAGTATATTAATAGCAGCCTTGTGGCTTGTGGAGACCTTTGTAGGTTCTCTTTAGGTTATGCCCTTTTTGTTCTACGTTGAACCATATCTTGAATTTCTTCAATGGTAAGATTCCTTGTTTGAGTTCCCTCCCCCTTTTTCTTCTTCTACTTCTTCTTAATTGATTCATTATTTCTTGTTTCTTCTCTTTTCAAGAATCAATTCCTTCCCCCTTTCTAATCTTTTAATTTTTTATATTCTTCCGCCGCCCGTGTCGTTATCACCTTTAACCTTAAAAGCTGCTTTAAGGGGGTTTAGAGGAGTAAAAAGAAACTTCATGAACTAGGTTTGAATGACCATTGTAGGACTAGGTTATGATAATTTAACCTTTGAGCATTAAATTAGACTATAACATTGGGTAGAATTTGGTGGATTTGAATTCCCAAGCCCTTGGTTGAAGAAGTGAATGATTGAATATTATTTTATTATTATTTTAGACTTTGAACGATCTAAGGCGTTGAGGAAAGATAAGGCTCGCGCGGAGTAGCTTTATATTTGAGTTTTTGATTGAGGTAGATTATGGTTTATGAGGAGTCAGGCTTTATTTGATGACTTGTATATGTTATGCTTTGATGAATATGATTAATTGGTCTTCGGATATTGGTTGTGCTAGAATTTATGGTGATTAGTTTATGCTTGTGAATGAACTCTGAGGTGTATAAATTGTGGTTGATGTTGTAATTTGATGTGCATTTGTGATAACCAATATATACCTTTAAATTTTCATCTGTGTTGACCAAAGTTGTTAGCATGATTGAATTGTGCTAATGAAAGTTGGTTAAAGTGAAAATTATGTTCTTAACCTAAGATGAGTGACTCGTGTTCGGGGTAAGCATCCGGACGAGCGAGATGGTGATTGCTTGAGTATAAAAAATACTTGGAGGTGAGTGGCTCTATCCGAGGAGAAAGTCTGGACTAGTAGATGAGTAGGAGCGGGTACCATGCCGATACAGTACATAGATTTCTAGAGTCTCATGTAGGTCATGACCGAGAGGGAAAACATAAGAACCCTGTGGAACATGTATTGATTATTACATTATTGGTGACTTGCTTAAGTTGAAAGCCTGTAATATCTTGTGAGTTGATTGTTAGAGATTATCTGCATGTTTTGGTTGATTGAAGATTTTAGACTTGATATAGTGAATAAACTGTTGGTTGTGAATAGTTATAGGAACTGTGGAAAAATAAAGGTTGTCAGTGAAATCGAGCTATTGCCTAGAGCAGTACTGCTGCAACAATATCATTTTCGCTGGGGCGACACTGCGGCAGCGATCAAGTTACTGCTGCCGCGAGGCCTAAACAATGTGCAGGCTAGCCTTTTTGGCTAAGAATGGGTATACTATAGTTTGGTATTTTGATAATTATTGTCTAAGAACAGGTATACTATAGTTTGTTATTTGTATAATTATTGTCTGGTTCGAGTACTGGGTTGTTTATTGAATTTTAATACATGCCTTTTGTTATTAAGGTCGGCCTATGATGCATATTAGTACATAATGTTCGTATGGATTCTACTTTTGCACTTCTTTTTACTGAGCGCAGACATTAATCCAGGGAGCTCATCAAGACCACACCTCTAGCATTGATTCATACTTGATCTGAGGGTGAGCTGATTCTTCTCCATGCTGTCACAGATCTTATTTACCGATGTCTATTTTTTCCAGACATAAGATATGTTATATTATTTTGAAACTCCTAAATTTTTTACGTTTAGAGACTTGTACAATGACTTTCAGATTTTAGGAGATGTAATAAATAGTTTGCATAACTTGTTGATTGATTTATTTTAATTAATACATCCGCGTTGTTATTTTTGAATTATTTTGGTTAGGTTAAAATGAATGAAGAAATGAATTTGGTAGTTGGAAAATGATGGTTCTCCCATCAAAGGGTTAGTGTGGATGTCAATCACAGCCAATTATGTCGTGATAGTAGTCGAGCAAATTATAAAATAAAAATCAGTAAAGATTATCGGTAATTATTTCCAATTTTTTTTGAAATTTGGGTTAGATGTATCAGGGGTTTTCTCTCAATATATAAGGATTTAGGAGGCTTACTACCTATCAAATTAAATTTCTCTGAGTTTAGTTTTCAGAATGTCAAACCGCTTGTCAATTCGACATCGGAGAAAAAAGTTATGAGCATTTTACTGCGAACTATCTGGGGAGAACGAGTCATGGTCCTGATAACGCTTAAACTACATTCCTCATTTAGAAAAAATCTAAGAGATCTATGTGTTGAAACAAATATTCCCGATGGATGCGGGGGTCGAATACCACAGAGAATTGAGTCGATAATTCAAAAGTTATAAACTAACTCAAAGTAAAACGCATCGTCGTTCAACATTTGAAAAGAAAATTGGGGGAAAAGGGAAAAACCCTATCTAATTCTAATTTAGAACTAAGGGGGGGGGGATTCAATTATTGCATCCTCAAGTGAATTAGCTAGGGGTGTGCTGTGCATGGTTTAATAACTAGCATGGGCTACTTCAGTTCCTTAAATTCAAATTCAACTTAGATAACTGTTGATATATCACATTCTCATGTTTCTCAACCATAAGAATGTTTATGCCTTGGGTTTTCTCAAATCTCAAGGTTAAATTCAACTATTGACCACAAAGTTGAGGAAGGATTAAGCTATCTCTAGCCTTGACCTTTAATGGAGTGAAGATGTGGGTTTTGACTACCTCTAGCTCCTCCCATACACCAACACTCCAATTTCCCACTATTATCTTCTCACCCAATTCTCACCTTTCTCTCTCAAGTAAAAGCAAGAAAAGTAAAGCAAAATTCATGTTTGTAACCATCAATTTTTACAATTAAAACTTGGGAGAAGACAATAGATCTAAGTTACAATGAGAATTGAAGATCGAATCATCAATATTCATTCATACATTCAAACCCACCATGAATACACCCCTAACTAGCAAATTAGATCTACATATTTAGAGAGAGAGAAGATACCCAAATAACGTTTCTCAATATTTACAATATGGGTTCATTCAATTGCTTCACATGGTTTGCAATAATGGTTGAATTCCCCCATAAAGGGGATTCCTTAAAAAGAAGAACTTTCTATTCTATGTTGAGAGAAATCTACAATTTTTATTGTTCTTTCAATGATAAGATGATCACTGAATGAGTCATGTACAATGGGGGTTATAAATATCTGTACTTTTGTGTGTACAACCTTTCAAAAGTTCCCTTGAATGCTTGTAGGCGCTTAGGGACCCTTTCGGGATGCTTTTACCCTTCTAAAGATGGCCTCACTTGTGAAGCACCGGCATTTTGCCGGTGCCAATCCGCAGAGCACTGACTGTTCGCCGAGTGAAAGACAGTGGGCTAGCAGCCACCACCGGTGGTTCGCCACTGCCTAACCACGAAACGCTGATGAGTATCCAGTCCGGAGCTGTGGCTCCGTCTTTTTGCCCTTCCAGATTCGTGTTTAGCCAATTCAAGGCATGTCCTTATACCTCTTTTTGAGCTCAAATCTTTTATTATCTTTGGCTCCTTTTCTTTATATGCTAACTCATCAAAATTTCATTTCGAACCTCATGCATTTTGCTCGATTTCATGCTTTCTCTACTCGAATGAAGTACCTACTAAGAATAAAAGAGAAAGAGCATAAAATCCACATAAACATTTGGAAACTAAGTAAAAACTCATGCTTAGGAGCCTAATGAGTTGGTAATTTTTCAACTCATCAAAGCCCCAAATGAATCATTTCTTGTCCTCAAGCAATGTAATTATTTACGGTTAAGAAAATGGACAACATGCTATATATGAGTATATGCATCAAGGATCAAGCAAGACGTTCTTTCACAAGAGGACATTGCTAAAGCTTAGAGCATTACGAGAGTTGCATACAGAACCATAAAGCCTCAAGACAACTCAAACATTATACACCAACTCAAGAAAAAGAAAAGACTCAAACCATGTTGCACAAGCTTCAATGGGTGACCACAATCATTAAGTATATCTTGCATGCATTCCTTTCATTCAAACAAGGGACATAGTTCATCAAAACAAGTTCAAGAAGCATCTCAAGTTATTTGACAATTCACATACAAAGCTTGTCTTAAAGTTCACTACACACTTGCCTCATTCATACACCTCTTTTGCAAACAATTTTAAGCATATACCCCAATAAAGTGATGCCACTCATAAGAAGAGAGATTCCCAATCATTTTTGAGCATTTCACATGTAGGGATTATAAGATAAGACAAAGGCACTCATTCTCGCAAAGAAATTCAAGTGCATATAAATTGACCTGTAGGATTGCCCTTCACGTAATTCACCACTAATGTATAGTTGCTACACTCAAAATCACTAAGGACTTGCGGGGTATCATGAAGGCTAGGGGTAAGGGTAGGACAAATGTTTAGCTTTAGTGACTAGAGCCTCTCTAATGTCTTTATAAACACTTTTAGCATCCCATCATCTTATTGAGATCACTCCACCTTATTTCTCCTTGTTCATTATCTTCATATTTTGTGTAACAAGAACCACCCGTATAACATCTATGAATTTCACATTTAGCCTTATCTATACAAGAGATAACACCTTCTAGCTATTCTTTCTCTTTTGATGATTCGATGTTTTTTTAACCAATTGTTACATTCATCTCATCACAATTTTGGTGCTATCTCACATTGGAGCTCATGTTTCCCCCAACTCTTGCAAACCCCAAACTTAAGCTTTTACCTCATTTCACATTTATTTCCTTAACACTCCTCATTTCTTGGGCTTAAAGCCCCATTTTTTCATTTTTCCAAAGAGAAGAATTAAAAATGGTCATTAGGCTTGTAATGTGGTTTCCAAGAAAGGGTCCAAGGCTCAAACGTTGGCTATCAAAGATTAATGTTCAAGGAGGTCATTTTGGGTGAAGTGGCTAATAAAAGAAGGCCTAAGATCATGTTCTAAGTGCAGTCCCATCTAACATTTTACCTTGAATCACACTTAGGAAAAGTTCTAGAAAATCATGCATACAGAAGAATTAAGCCAAAATCCTCACCACACAAGGCATCACAATCCAAGAAGTTCACACACTTCCTTCGTTACATTTAAAGAATGACTTTTGACAAGCTAGTTATGAATCAAAAAGCCAAGCAAGGAATGTATAATTCATGACAAGAGAGTGCTCATTTTCACATTTAAATGCCTCCCTTCTCTTTTTAAAACTCATGCACAATGCCAAACAGGAAATGTTGGTGTTACCTCTCCAAACAAGTGCACAAAAACTCAACAAGACTCTAGACTTGATATTTACCCTTAAGAACTTAATCTATCATCGAGAAATGCCAACCCGATTCAACAACAAGAAGAAAAAGAAAGAAATCACTCCTTGGGAAAGAACCATAGCATGAAGAAAACCCTGGGAGTTTATTCAAAGACTACTAGCTACAAAAGAGATACTAATTAGCAAGTAATGACTATTTGCCCTTAAGAATGCTGCTACCCAATCTGTCATAGGGCCATATCATACATCAATCACAAGGGAAGTACTCAGACTTCACCCCCCAATAAAACATCCACAACAAAACACATAAAATAAAAATGAAACAAACACTATCTTTAAGGCACAAAGTTGCACACAACAAGGGAGGAATGGGTGCAAGGACTCTCTAGTATGATGGAGGCATTTGCATTGGAGTTTTTCCCTTCCATGTATCTTGGTTATAACCTGCAGTAGACTTGTGCTTTTCGTCTTTCGACCTACGTTTCACATGTCTAAAGTCAGCTCCTCGGTTTTGATCCTTCCACTTGTCATCTTATTCCATACCTTATTCAATCTTGCAACACTCAAAGACAACACCATGTGAAGTAAAAAAGAAATAAAACAAATCCGATGTAAAAAAAGATGCAAAATAAGTTTCAATTAAATAATAACTAATGGCTTATCAGAACTCAGTTCCCTAGTAATGGCGCCATTTTTGATAACGCTCAAAGTACACTCCTCGTTTAGAGAAAATGTAAGCGATCATTATATCAAAACAAATATTCCCGATGGATCCGGGGGTCGAATCCCACAGAGAATTGAGTCAATAATTCAAAAGTTATAAACTAAATCAAAGTAAAACGCATCGTCGTTCAACATTTGAAAAGAAAATTGGGGGAAAATGGAAAAACCCCATCTAATTCTAATTTAGGACTAAAGGGGGGGGGGATTTCAATTATCGCATTCTTAAGTGAATTATCTAAGGGTGTGCTATGCATGGTTTAACAACTAGCATGGGCTACTTTATTGCCTTAAATTCAAATTCAACTTAGATAAGCTGTGGATAAATTACGTTCTCTTGTTTCTCAACCATAAGAATGTTTATGCCTTAGGTTTTCTCAAATCTCAAGGCTAAATTCAACTATCGACCAGAGAAGCTTGAGGAAGGATTAAGCTATCTCTAGCTTTGACCTTTAATGGAGTGAAGATTTGGGTTTTGATTATCTCTAGCTCTATCCCACACACCAACACTCCAATTTTCCATTATTAACTTCTCACCAATTCTCACCTTTCTCTCTCAAGTAAAAGCAAGAAAATTAAATCAAAATTCATGTTTGCAACCATCAATTTTTATAATTAAAACTTGAGAGAAGACAATAGATCTAAGTCACAATAAGAATTTAAGATCAAATCATCAATACCCATTCATACATTCAAACCCACCATGCATACACCCCTAACTAGTAAATTGGATCTACATATTTAGAGAGAGAGAAGATACCCAAATAACTTTTCTCAACATTCACAATATGGGTTCATCCAATTGCTTCACAAGGTTTGCAACAATGGTGGAACTCCCCCACAAAGGGAATCCTTAAACAGAAGAACTTTCTATTCTATGTTGAGAGGTTATAAATAATTGTACTTTGTGTGTACAATGGAGGTTATAAATATCTGTACTTTTGTGTGTACAACCTTTCAAAAGTGCCCTTGGATGCTTCTAGGCGCTTCGGGACCCTTTCTGGATGTTTTTGCTCTTCTAAAGACGACCTCACTTGCGAAGCACCGACGTTTTACTAGTGCAATCCATAGAGCATTGGATGTTTGCTGAATGAAAGACAATGGGCTAGCATTCACCACTGGTGGTTCGCCGCTGCCCAACCGCGAAACACTAATGAATAGCAGATTTAGAGTAGTGGCTCCAGCGTTTTACCTGCGTTTTCCCCTTCCGGATCCACGTTAAGCCCATTCAAAGCATGTACTTACACCTCTTTTTGATCTTAGATCTTTCATTATCTTTGGCTCCTTTCCTTCATATGCTAGCTCATCAAATTTCATCTCAAACCTCATGCGTTTTCCTCGATTTCATGTTTTCTCTACTCGAGTGAAGTACCTGCTAAGAATCAAATAGAAAGAGCATAAAATCCACATAAATGACTCAAAAACTAAGCAAAAACTCATACTTAAAAGCATAACGAGTTGGTAAATTTCCAACTCATCAAGGCCAAATGGGTCGGGTCAGCCGCCTATTTAATTTAAAACCTGCCTAAAGTTAATCTAATTCATTTTAAAAGAATTTTAGAGCTTTCTTAGCTTTTTACTATAAAGATCATGTATTCAGCTAAGGGGATCATTACCTAAGCTTCGTATCACAAAAATTATAAATAGAATCTTGTAGGGATCACCATGAAGAACGTCTTGCTTATGTTAACTTTGTTATTCTTGGTTTTGCCAAGATTTTTTTGAGAAGTTAGTGAGTGGCAGTGGTGTATCTATTTTGTTTCCTTCGTATAACCGTAAGTAAGGAATACCAATATCAAAAATCTTTTCTATTTGTTGCATTGTGACCTATTTTAGGTGGTTGTTGAGTTGTGGATTTTGTGATTATATATTGAATCTGATTACTGGAAGGATTGATTGAAGGGTATTTAAGCTATTAAATCACTTACGAGGTATGTTAAGGCTAAACTTTCTTTGGTAAGTTTTCTTCATTGTATAATAGTATTGGTGGCCATGTTAATTATTATTGGTTAGCTGCTGGAGTTGAACACATTAATTAGTGTAAGCTTTCCTTGTTGGTACTTACCTCATTTAGCAATTGCCTTTGTTTAGAAGCAACACAAGAATCTTTTCGTATAAATTATCGCCGACTAATGGGCTATTGATAATTGTTTCCATATTGAAGCCTTAAGGGCCTTGTGGTTAGATCTTTAGCATTCATGATGTTATAGGAAACAATGATTATTTGGAATAGAAACCTCATGATTATGATGCCTATGAGTTATAAATCTCACCTAGGGGGCCTTTGGCGCATTTTGGCACCTATAGAGCTAAAGTATTAGTATTGTAGTTCAACCATTGTGTTAGTAGAGTTGTGGATGCTTATCTAATTATGGAGGTGAGTTGCCAGATATTCCACCTTTTCATTAGCAACCTTATGGGTCGATACAACATACAAATAGTCATGCAGGTTGCATAGAAAGACACTTTACTTGCTGATAGATAAGAAGATTGTTGATGCCTTTGTTGGCTATTTTGTCGGCATTTAGTGTTGGGGTCTATGTATTCTAGCTATACATGTAGAAGTGCCCATTTACAGGTTGCCTAGAAAGGCTATTCACAAGTGTACCTTGCCTATGGGGCTATACTTTACTTATAAGAGCTATAACATGTTTAGGAAGACCAAATTGAAGCATGCAGAGCCATATTGAAGTCTATTTACTTATGGACTTCTTTTATGCCAAAGGTGGCATTACTGACCCTTAGTATAGACTTATGTGCTCGGGGTACAGTTACAAGAGCCCAAAGAGGAATCTAGAAGGCTCAAATGCAATTATAGAAGCCCAAAAGGCTTAAGATACAAATACAAAAGTCAAGTGTGCTCAAGATACAAATATAACTTGCCTTTGAGGTTACAAGGTTACCAGTAGGTGTATTATAACACCTTAAAACTTTTCTAGACCAAACTCAGACCTTGCAAGAAATATCAAGAAGAAACTAGAAAAAACGTGGCCACAGAACAACCAAGACAATGAGTCGTTGTCAGCTCCAACGACTCATTGTGTTAGTTATGGTCAGCCTGCTTGGTCCTTCGGGAACCAACGAAACATGGAATGACCCGTTGCGAGGAACAATGAGTCTTCCTGTCACTCGTTGGTCCCCAGCTCAGAAGTCCCTCTTCCAGGACCCCACGACTCAACCAATGAGTCGTGTGATACAACGACTCGTGGTGTAAGTCGTTGGTTAAGAGTCCCAGAAACCTCCTTCAGTGACAACGAGTGGAAACAACAACCCATTCTGCCACATAACGAGTCTTGTGACATCCGTTATGTCAAGTCAGGGATTTTAACAATTTCTCCAGTGGAGGTAACGACTCGTCACAATGACCCGGTGGGTCTACCAACGAGTCGTTGTGTTGCCCGTCATCAAGCTTTCCAGAATCCTCATCCAGTGGCCACGGGAGGAACAATGACCCTTTGGTTCATCCAACAAGTCATGTTACCTCTCGTTTCTAGTTCTAGTGAGCCTATATCCAAGGCCTCAGGACCAAATATTGGTCTCAACGAGTCGTTGGTTCCAACTAATGACTCGTTGAGTGACCCGTTGGTCCCCTCTTGGTAGTTTTTCCCAGGGATATTTTTGTAATTTTCCACCTTTGTAATCCTTGAACTATGTTGTTTTGGGTTGTTCTAAGGGAATTTAGAGGGGTAATCGACGATTACTTCACCCCTCTCATCCCCTTAGAAAATCATTTCATAAGATTTCTCTCAGAAACTCTCAAAGCAAGAACTAGGGTAGTCAGCTTCTTCTCAGATTCACAGGGTATTCTCTCCAGAAATTCTTCACCAGGTATGTGAAAATTCAACAAGGGAATTGTTCTTCCCTTGTGTCCCCAAAATCCTTTCTTAATTCTTCTATCAGTTCTAGTCCCTGAGTTTTTGAATGGGGAATGAATTTTCAGCAAGATTTCGACTATAATGTGTTGAATATTATTCATGCTAATTGTAGTTATAATTCCACTATGTTGTGATTATATAGATACCTATCCATGCAAAATGAACTCTAGCCCTAACTTTTGAATACAGAAAAACTAGAGTCTTTCATAATCGATTAATTATCCAAATTGCATTATTCTATCAGTGTTGGGGATTCCCATATTGTTAGTATATGTTGAGATCTCAGTCAGATGCATGTTAGTACAGTCTCAGTCAGATTAGTAGTATTCTCAATATTATTCAGAAATATCAGCTGATCAGTTTGACTATAGTCTTTTTTTGAGGTGTCAATGGTGCCTCCCAGTTATCAGTTACTAGACTCAGGTATCAGATTTTAGTGGTTCTTTAGATGGTTATGACACTTCTAGATAAGTAGCTCTGACCAGTCTTAGGACCCCCATCTTCATATTTCAGTTTGTTCTTTAGACGGTTACGACTCTTCAAGATAAGCAGCTCCGGCTAGTCTTAGAACACCAGTTACAGAATCCGGTCCAATAAGACTCTCAGGGTACTTCCATATAGGTATTCCTATATTAGTCTTGGACCCCAGTTTCGAGCTATCAGCTTAGTAGTCAGTCTAGGATTACCCAGTGGGAGTAGAACTTAGCACCGAGTGGACCGGGGTTCTAGCGCATCCAGGTTCCCAGAACTATGTTGCCACCATAGGTTATTTTATTGGCCCTATGGCCCTAGACTTGTGATCACCCAGTTCATACCTTTACACCCTAGCAAGGTATATTGGGTCCTACCGATGGGGTGTATACATCAGACTCCACGTCTAGATCACGTGGTTATATGTCGGTTATAGCCTCTCCCACTAGTCAGTATAGTTTCAGTTTAGCTCAGGTCAGTACAGTTTGCTCAGATCAGTATCTCAAATTCAGGGCATATCTATGACCACCAGACAAGGGTTGTTTAGACCATTTCAGTTATATTTCAGTTTGTTCAGTTTCAATATTTCAGTTGGTCATTGCATGTCACTATAATTCAGTTATTTATTCTTTATGTTATATTTTCTCCCACTTGCTTAGTACATTTAAAGTACTGACGCATACCTTCTATGCTGTATTGTTTCATGATATAGGCGCAGGTCCTCAGCCTCAACACTGCTAGTATATCTTCTTCAGGTAATATCAACTATGCCAGGGGTGAGTCCTCATCTTTTGAGGATGGTGGTTATTTTCTTCAGTTAGACTTTAGAGTTAGCTGGGGTGTTGTCCCAACAACTCATCAATTGTAGATGGCTTTCAGACATAGACTCAGACTTTCAGTTTTTCTTTCAGATGTGTAAACTTTTATTATTCAGCTTTCCTTAAATGGTTTCGTTACTTAAGTTTCCGCTATGATTAGTTAGATTGCCAGTGTTAGGATAGACCATGGGTTGACTTGGGGTTACTTGTGACTCTAAGTATCGTATCTCGTCCAAGGTATGGACTCGGGTCATGACAAACTTGGTATCAAAGCCGTAGGTTTAGAGTATCCTAGGATGTCTAAAAGCCGCGTCAAGTAGAGTCCTTTTCATGGGTGTGAAGCGCGCCACACTTATGATGGGGAGTCTACGAGACGTTATTAAGAATATTTCCTTTTTTTCATACTCTTTATCGTGCATTGAAGTTCAGTTCCAGAAATGTTCTCCTAACTTGTGCTCTATTTCGTTTATGTGAAATCATGCCTCCAAGATGCAAAAATAGAAAAAGGGCCGACGACGCTAACCGACCTGCCCCTCCACTCCAGCATCCCCCCAGGATGACCAAGTGTCCTCAACAGAGTTCAGAGCGGCAATCCAGCTACTGGCACAGACAGTCACGAATTAGGTGAACCAGTAGGTGGTTTCGATTAACACAAATGAGTCCGCAACAGCTGCCCGAGTCTGGGAATTCACTCGAATGAACCTTCCAGCCTTCCATGGATATAAGGTGGGAGAGGATCCACAGGAGTTCGTGGATGAATTACGGAAGATCACCCAGATTATAGGTGTTATCTCCGTTGAGAGTGCTGACCTGGCTGCCTACTAGTTGAAAGGGGTAGCCCAGATCTGGTATTATCAGTGGAAATAAGGGAGACCAGCGGGAGCGGAACTGGTGGAGTGGGAGGAGTTCGCGACAACCTTCCTAGATAGAATCTTCCCCCGAGAGATAAGAGAGGCTAAGATGGAAATCATGAATTTGAAATAGGGCAATAGGACGGTGGAAGAGTATGCACTAGAATTCACATGGTTGTCAAGATATGCTCTGGAGATGGTAGCCGAGCCAAGGGCTTGCATGCTCAAGTTCATTAACGGAGTATCAAACTTGGTCCTTAAGGAGTGCAGGACTGTAATGCTTATCAAAGATATTAACCTCTCCAGCCTCATCATTCAATCCCAGCAGATTGAGCTAGACAAGTTGAAAGACATGGAGCGGAGCATAAGTGGGATAGGACTGGCCAATCAGATTATGGCCACAAGAGGTCTGGCGGTAGTAGCTTCCCACAACAGCAGCAATAGAGGGCTCCAACACCCACTTTAACCAATGCCCCTACTTTTCAATCCTGCAAGGATCGAAAGGGTGGAGCATCTGGCTCACAGTCCCAGAGTTACAACACCACTAACTGCTATCCAGCTTGCCCCAAGTGTGGCAAGAACCATCCAGGCGAATGCCTTCAGGGTCGAGAGGGTTGCTTTAGGTGTGGACAGCTAGGTCATCGGCTCAAAGAATGCCCCTCAGCAGGATGGGGAGATTACAGTCTACCACTTCAGCAGCTCTAGCAGGCCGACCAGCTCAGTAGGACAACACTTCAAGTACAGATGGCGGTTAGTGCCAAAACCATTTTTAGGCTTTGTCCTCTCATCAGGATCAGGAGAGCTCACCTGATGTGGTCAGGGGTATGTTACGTCTTTTCCATCTAGATGTGTATGCCCTACTAGATCCAGGAGCCACACTATCATTCGTAACTTCTTATATAGCTGTCCAGTTTGTTATTAGTCCAGAAGTCCTCTCAGAACCATTCTTAGTCTCTACCCTAGTTGGTGAGTCAATTAGAGCCAGCCGGGTGTATAAAAACTGCCCAATATCAATCTCGAATAAGGTCATTCTCACTAATCTCGTAGAGTTAGACATGGTCGATTTCAATCTCATTCTTAGCATGGATTGGTTACACTCCGGTTATGCCTCAGTCGACTGTAGAACTAGAGTCTCCAGATTTCAGTTCCCTAATGAGCTAGTTTTAGAGTGGATGTGCAGTAGTTCAGTGCCTAAGACCAAAAAGCTTATTTCTAAGGGGTGTATTTATCATCTAGTTCGGGTCAAAGATTCCAGCTCTGAGATCCCAACTATCCAGTTAGTTCCAGTTGTCAGTGAGTTCCCTGACGTGTTTCCTAAAGATCTTCTCGGAGTCCCTCCTGAGCGGGAAATATACTTCGGCTTAGACCTTCTTCCTAACACTCAGTCCATCTCCATTCCTCCTTACAAAATGGCTCCAGATGAGCTTAAGGAGTTGAAGGAGCAACTAAAAGACCTTCTTGACAAAGGTTTCATTAGGCCCAGCATCTCTCCAAGGGGTGATCCAGTATTATTCGCGCGAAAGAAAGATGGTACCCTCAGAATGTGTACCGATTACCGTCAGTTGAATAAGGTCACAATTAAGGATAGGTATCCCCTACCCAGGATTGACGACTTGTTCGATCAACTTCAGGGAGCCAGTTGTTTCTCCAAGATAGATCTCAGGTCGGGGTATCATCGGCTAAGATTCAGAGAATGTGACATATCGAAAATAGCTTTCAGAACTCGGTATGGTCACTACAAATTCATAGTTATGTCCTTCAGACTACTAATGCCCCTACAACTTTCATGGACCTGATGAATAGGATTTTCAAGCCGTATCTAGACATGTTCGTCATTATATTCATTGATGACATTCTGATATACTCCAGAAGCGAGGAAGAACATGGTAACCATCTGAGGATAGTGGTACAAACGCTCAGAGACCGCCAGTTGTTCACTAAGTTCAACAAACGTGAATTTTGGTTGAATTTTGTGACTTTCCTTGGTCACGCGGTCTCGGGTGAGGGTATTCAGGTAGATCCTCAAAAGATAACAATGATGAAAGACTGGCCAAGACCTACTTCCCCAACCGAGATCAAAAGTTTCTTGGGTCTAGCTAGTTATTAACGACATTTTGTGGAAGGTTTTTCATCTATTACATCTCCTCTGAATAGGTTAACTCAGAAAGGTGAAATTTCAGTGATCAGATGCGTGTGAGAAAAGTTTTCAGGAGTTGAAGACTTGACTCACTACCGCTCCAGTGTTAACCTTACCAGAAGGAAAGAGGGGTTCGTAGTGTATTGTGATGCTTCCAGAGTTGGACTTGGTTGCATTCTGATGCAGCGGGGTAAGGTGATAGCTTACTCCTCCAGACAGCTCAAGGTTCATGAAAAGAACTATCTGACTCATGACCTTGAGTTGGCAGCAGTGGTGTTTGCATTGAAAAGATGGAGGCACTACCTTTACGGGGCTCACGTGGATGTTTTCGCCGATCATAAGAGCCTTCAATATGTGTTTAGTTAGAAAGATTTAAATCTTTGCTAGAGAAGGTGGTTAGAGCTATTGAAAGATTACGACATGAGTGTGCTATACCACTCAGGCAAAGCCAATGTGGTGGCTGATGCCCTAAGTAGGATGAGCGTGGCTCATGTTGATGAGAGCAGAAAAGAATTGGAAAAGGAATTCACATATTAACTCGGTTGGGAGTGCAGTTGGTTGATTCAGCTGAGGGCGGAGTAATAGTGCAGAGTGGATCAGATTCCTCGTTATTCACTGAAGTTAAGTCAAGGCAGGATGAAGATCCCATACTTCTTAAGCTAAAGGAAACAGTTCTCAGAAAAAAAGTGGAGGTTTTCTCCAAAGAGGGAGATGGTGTACTCCGTTACCAGGGTAGACTATGCATACCGGATATAGGTGACTTGAGACAGCAGATAATGGCTGAAGCACACAGTTCGAGATATTCTATCCACCCAGGTTCCACTAATATGTACCGTGATCTATGGGATATTTACTAGTGGAACGACATAAAAAGAGACATAGCAGAATTTGTGGCTAAGTGCCCAAACCGTCAGCAGGTTAAGGTGGAACATTAGAGACCTGGGGGTATGACTCAGGATATCAGCATACCCACATGGAAGTGGGAAGAAGTAAATATGGACTTTATTTTAGGTCTACCTCGCACTCGTCGATAACATGACTCAATCTGTGTGATAGTAGACTCGATGACCAAGTCAACACATTTCCTCCCAGTTAAAACTACAGACTCAGCTGAGGATTATGCTAGGCTATATATCTGGGAGTTGTTCAGACTGCATGGGGTTCCCTCGTCCATTATTTCAAATAGAGGTACCCAGTTTACCTCGCATTTCTGGAAGTCATTTCAGAAAGGACTCGGTATCCAGGTCAAGCTCAGTACAACTTTTCACCCGTAGACAGATGGACAAGCTGAATGGACTATTCAGACCTTGGAAGATATGCTAAGAGCGTGTGTGATCGATTTCAAGGGTAGTTGGGATGATCACCTACCTCTCATCGAGTTTGTGTACAATAACAACTACCACTTAAGTATCCAGATGGTCCCGTTTGAGGCATTATATGGTAGGAGGCATAGGTCTCCTATAGGATGGTTTGAGGTTGGTGAAGCTACTTTGATACGCCCAGACTCAGTTCACGAAGCTATGCAAAAGGTGCAACTTATCAGGGAGAGGTTAAAAACATCGCAAAACCGACATAAATTCTATGTTGATGTGAGGAGAAGAGAGTTAGAGTTTGAAGTAAATGATTGGATTTATCTAAAAATTTCACCCACGAAGGGGGTGATGAGGTTTGGGAAGAAAGATAAACTCAATCCGAGATATGCGAGACCCTACAAAATTCTGAAGCGAATTAGCAGTGTGGCATATGAGTTAGAATTACCTCTAGAATTAGCATCTGTGCACCTAGTCTTCCATGTGTCACTATTGAAGAAGTGCATCGATGATCCAACTTCAGTTGTGCCACAAGACAGTGTGAGAGTGAAAGATAGTCTCTCTTACGAAGAGGTCCCAGTTCAGATTCCTGACCGTTAGGTTCGTAAGCTGAGAAACAAGGAAGTCGCCTCGGTAAAAGTTTTTTGGAAGAACAAGCTAGTTGAGGGAGCCACATGGGAGGCCAAAGAAGACATGATGGCTAAATACCCTCATTTATTCCCTTCTAGTTCTGTTCCAGCATCAGGCACTAATTCCTCCTCAATACTCTATTCAGTTTCGTACTCATCAGCTCTATTCAGGTTTTCAATGTGCATTCTAGTTGCATCAACTTTGTTAGCATGGTTAAGTCAGTTTGGAGTCAGTTACTCCTTTAGAAACCAGTTTATAATCTCAATCTGGGAAATGCAGCTCTTTTCCTAGTTTTCTAGCAGTTTTAGCCTTCATTCCAGGATGAATGATCCCAAGGGGGAGATATTATAACACCCCAAATTTTTTCTAGACCAAACTTAGACCTTGCGAGAAAAATCCAGAAGAAACCAAACAAAAGTTGCCTCAGAACGACTGAGACAACAAGTCGTGATCAGCTCCAATGACTCGTTGTGTCGGTAATGGTCAGCCCTGCTTGGTCCTTCGGGAACCAATGGGACATGAAATGACCCGTTGTGAGGAACAATGAGTCGTCCTATCACTCGTTGGTCCTAGCTCAGAAGTCCCTCTTCCTGGACCCCATGACTCAACCAACGAGTCGTCATGTGATACAACGACTCATGGTGTGAGTCGTTGGTTGAGAGTCCCAGAAACCTTCTTCAGTGACAACGAGTGGCGACAATGACCCATTGTGTCACACAATGAGTTGTTGTGATCACTTGTCGTGTCAATTCAGGGATTGACAATTTCTCTAGTGGAGGTAACAACTCAACACATTGATCCTTGGATCTACCAATTAGTCGTTGTGTTGCCCGTCGTCAGGCTTTCTAGAATCCTTATCCAGTGGGCACGGGAGGAACCAATGACCTGTTGGTTCATCTAACAAGTCATGGTACCTCTCATTTCCAATTCCAGTGAGCCCAAATCCCAGGCCTCAGGACCAACGACTGGTTCCAACGAGTCATGGTCCAAACATTGACTCGTTGAGTAACCCGTTGGTCCCCTGTTGACAGTTTTTCCAGGTTTTTCTCCAGAGATATTTTGTAATTTTCCACCTTTGTAATCCCTGAACTACGTGATTTTGGGATATTTTAAGAGAATTTAGAGGGGTAATCGACAATTACTTCACCCCTCTCATCCCCTCAGAAAATTATTTCGTAAGATTTCTCTCAGAAACTCTCAGAGCAAGAACTAGGGCAATTAACTTCTTCTCAGATTTGTAGGGGATTCTCTCTGGAAATTCTTCACCAGGTATGTGGAAATTCAATAGGGGAATTATTCTTCCCTTGTGTCCTCAAAACCTTCCTTAATTCTTCTATCAGTTCTAGTCCCTGAGTTTTTAATAGTGAATGAATTTTCAGCAAGATTTCGACTATAATGTGTGGAATATTATTCATGCTAATTGTTGTTATAATTCTACTATGCTGTGGCTATATAGATACTTGTCCCTGCAAAATGAACTCTAGCCCTAGCTTTTGAATGTAGAAAAACTAGATTCTTGCATAATCGATTAATTATCCAAATAGATTAATTCTATCAGTGTTAAGGATTCCCATATTATTAGTATATGTTGAAATGTCATTCAGATGCATGTTAGTCCAGACTCAGTCAGATTAGTAGCATATTCAGTATTATTCAGAAATGTCAGCTGATCAGTTTGACTACAGTCTTTTCTTGAGGTGTCAGTGGTGCCTCCCAATTATTATTTACTAGACTCAGATATTAGATTTTAGTAGTTTTTTAGATGGTTATGACACTTCTAGACAAGCATCTCTGACCACTCTTAGGACCCCCATCTTCAAATTTCAGGTTGTTCATTAGATGGTTACGACTTTTCCAAATAAGCAGCTCTGGCCAGTCTTAGAACACCAGTTACAGAATTCGGTCCAATAAGACTCTCAAGGTACTTCCAGATAGGTATTCCTGACTTAGTATTGGACCCCAGTTTCGAGCTATCAGCTTAGTAGTCAGTCTAGGACTATCTAGTGGGAGTAGGACTTAGTACCGAGCAGACCGGGGTTCAAGCGCCCCAGGTTCCTAGAACTACGTTGCCACCGTAGGTTATTTTATTGGCCCTATGGCTCCATACTTGTGATCACCAAGTTCATGCCTTTATGCCGTGGAAAGGTATATTGAGTCCTACTGATGCGGTGTATACATCAGACTCCATGTCTAGCTCATATGGTTATATGTCGATTATAGCCTCTTGTGCTAGTCAGTACAGTTTCAATTTAGTCAGGCCAGTACAGTTAGCTCAGATCAGTATCTCAAATTCAGGGTATGTCCATGACAATCAGACAGGGTCATTTTGACCATTTCATTTATATTTCAGTTTGTTCAGTTTCAGTATTTCAGTTGGTCATTGCATGTCGCCACAGTTCCGTTATTTATTTTTTATGTTATATTTTCTCCCACTTACTCAGTACATTCAAAGTATTGACACATACCTTCTATGCTGTATCGTTTCATGATACAGGCGCAGGTCCTCAACCTCAGCACTGCTAGTAGATCTTCTTCAGGTGATATCAGGTGTGCCAGGGGTGAGTCCTCATCTTTCGAGGATGATAGTTATTTTAATTTAGTTAGACTTTAGAGTTAGCTGGAGGCTTGTCCCAGCTATTCATCATTTGTAGATGACTTTCAGACATAGACTCAGACTTATAGTTTTATTTTCAGATGTGCAAACTTTTATTGTTCAGCTTTCCTTAAATGATTTTGTTACTTAAGCTTCCGAATATGATTACTCAGATTACCAGTGTTCTGATAGACCATGGGTTCACTTGGGGTTACTTGTGACTCCAAGTACTATGTCTCGTCCAGGGTATAAACTCGGGTTGTGACATGTATATAGATTGAGGTGTATCTGTCAGGGCTTATGGGTGTTCACGTAGGTTACAATTTTTTATTTGTACCTGCCAGGCTTATGGGAGCCAGGTTACGTTCTTGTTTAATTATTGTATGGTTAGCTTCTTGTATAACTTAATAAGCTCTTCCAGGTTATCCTCTTATTTTTACAACTGTCCAGTTCTTCCTATTAGTTTGGTTTCAACTTTTTATTATTATCTTACATGGTTCATTATTATAGTAACGCCCGATACTGGAGGCGCTGCACTCTTGCCTGCAAGTTTTGAGAGACAAATTCAGAGGCCTCCTTAGTAGTAGTTCAGGCTTAGCAGATTGGTCAGCTCATTTCTTTCGAAATTTTTATACCTAAAGGTTCGCCTGTCTTTTTCTATACAGTTCTTTTTGGCTAGGTCGGGACCCTGTACCAGCCAAATATTTACCCTTTGGAGGATTGCAGACTATGAGATTGTATAGAAGTACATTGTTGATCGTGTTGGCTTGTTGTTTTGATTGACAGTTTGACGGCCTTAATGGCCCTTGTATATAGGTTTACTTTCAATTTTACCCGATTTAGATACTATGATAGTCTTTTTGGCCTGCATAAGGAGTTGTGATATTAGACAACATGCTGGTCTCATCGGTCTACGTAGGATTATATTGTTGTTATGAAGTATGGGTCAGCTGATTATCTATGCAGGTGTTTGTTTGCAGTCTTGCCAGCCAAGGGCTTCTTTAAGCCGAAATATACTTGATTATTTTTCTGATTATGTGCTACTGGTGTGCACTAGAGTTGTATATGTCCAATTAGGTCAACTCAAGGTCCAATGTAGCAAAGTGTTAGTTATGCCTCCCAAGATGGGGCATGACAAAATATGCCATGGCAGAATACAGAAAATAACATTCACTTTACTGTTTATAATGGTCAATTGATTTGCACTTCTCTAATTAATTGTATTTAGAAATTCATCAAAATCTATGATGGATTTATTTAAAACAAAAAACATAAATCATAACTAAAATAAATCGATAAAGAATATTCAGATTTGCAGCTCTGTTTATTTTTCCATTAAAGTTATTGTATCCATCAGCAAGTTAAATATAACAAAAGCGTAAAAATTCATTACCAAAATACTAACAACTCAGGAAATAAAAACTTTTTCTTATGTATTCCATATGGTTTCAAGTCTAGTATGCCAAAAAATAATAATTAAATACTAACATCTTCACTCATAACTTGAGAGATATTACGAATACATAAATCACGACTACAATATTCTTTATCAACAAAAATATTATTTTTGACTAACACAATCTAATCAGAATCAAATAAAATTTTCATCCCCACAGAAACTAAATTGGTTCGGATATCATACATGCAGTACTTCAATCAATGCCAAAGTTTTTTCCGATGTGAGTTTAAGAACTTTTCTTTTTCAAGAACTTGAGTAGTTAAAGAATTACAAGATCTTATAAAATTCTTCTCCTTCATTAACTTAGGAGTAAACAACAAATTCAATTTTGTTGGCACAGATACACATAGTAGCACTAGAGTCGATCACCTAGTCACTCCCATTAGCCACAAAAAATGTTCACTTGAAAAATGACCGTCACAATAATGTCATCTACTTCAGTCAAATTTACTCTTTGCTTAGCGGGATTGTCATTTTTCCTAATTTTGTGTCTGCATTTAATTGCATGATGGCCTGATTTACCACATGTAAAACAATTACCTCTTTTTCTTAAAAGTATTATTGTTAGATCTGAGTTTATAATCATATTCTTTTTCATACCTGATATTTTTATTGCAAGATTTATCTTCCACAAGATTGGCTTTTGTAGTGATTTTCTTTCACTTTAGATCTTTTTTTTAAAAATAAAATAAAATAATAGAAATATTTAAATAAATTTGATTCGATAATTTTAGAATTTCATTTTCTAGTACCATGACCAAAATGAACTCTTGGCTCCGTCATCTCTTTCAAATTTATATTTCAATATCTTCTTGTCATTTCTCCCCATCCCCACTCCTCTTTTTTTATTTTTATTTTTTAAAAAGAGACCAAGAACAAGAAATGGAAGAACAAAAGCCATATGATTTCAGAAAGTATCTATGGTAAAAAGTAAAAAAAAAATATCGAAGTAGCAGAAATTGATTGCTTACAGTTGGTATCCTCGGTGATGATGCGTTTCATCAAATCATCAAGAGATAATTGCTTTTCTTTGTGCTTTAAATTTTATCTATAGTGACTTCAAGATTGCGGTAATTTTTCAGTTAAGATACCAACCATGAACTATTCCGGCAAAATAATTCTTTTGACTTAAAATCTTCAATTAGTTTGTAAAACTTGTTGATTTATGCCTTTACATCTTTCTCCTCAGTCATTTCCTATTTATAAAAATTACCAATAACAAACTTTTGTTTGGTAGCATCTTCAATTTTGCTTCTTGTTAGAACAATACACATCGAACAATTCATTAGAAAGAATACTTGTCATGGTGCAATTACATACCTTATTTGCATATATTTATCAGTTTATTTAATCAAAAGAAGATTCATCAGGTTTTGTATTTGTTAGCGCAAACGTCACAACATACAAGTCAAGAGCAGAGAAAATATGTTCCTACCATTTCTTGAAATTTTGTTAATAAAAAACTTCTATATTTGAAACATCAAGAAAGTGTTTGACAAAACTATACGAAGCCTATGCAGCAATGGTGGTTTTGTTAGTAACAGTAGAAAATTTATGTTTTCATGATCCATGATAACAAAAGAATATATCTTTAAGATTGTTGGAGAATATCGTAAATTACGAAAATTCTTTTAGCTTGAGGCGTGTTAAAAAATATTGTCCTTAAGGATATTTCACCGGTTAAGATGTATCCTTCAGGATTCAACAAACTCTTCTAGTATAAAAACTAGGAGCATAGAAACTAACAGAGATTATCAAAAGAATACTCAACATACTTAAGAAATAAAAAAGTAAAAATTTATTTGTTGAGTTTTCTCTACTTATCCATGTCAAACAAGAGCAAAATAATATGTATATTGAGAAAGAATGATCTCACTGCAGAACAGAAGAAAAACAATAGATAGACTCGAAAAGATGAGCTCTAACACATGGTCAATGCAATATCAAAGCCATTAAGGCTATTGATTTGCAATCAATTGGCAGCAAAAATTTAAGGCTAAATTAATGATAAAATTGACCAAATTTCACATAATGGATGTCATTCAAACTTTGATAGAAATTTTAGATCCTTATCCGCTGAAATATAAATACAGATATAAAAAAGTAATGATTTTTTTGAGATATAAAAATGATTATTTTTCAATAGAAAAAAGGGTAAAATGCGTATTTTACTCCCATGATTAAAGCATTGCATAATTCGTGAAGATGATGTACTTCAATCTTATATACTAATTTAAACTATATTGAGGTAAACAGAGGAGGTTGTTAGAGCATTTTTTGGTTACACTAATCATAATGTATCAATTTGGTTATAGTAAAAAGCATTCTACTCTGCTTTCTTTTGCCTTAAAATGATACTTTAATAAAATTATTTAAAATATTTTTTATGTACAATATGTACATGTTGCAATGACTTTTATACCACAAATAACATGCATATTTATTGTTATTCTATCTCTCTAGGAGTGATATTATTTTATTCACTTCGGAGAATAGAACTTAATTATATTGTGCTTGAAATATGACATTCATCAATAGGTCATTACTTTGTTCTAGCATAAGAACATATTTCTTCAAATATCTTACAAATTTTTCTACTTCAGGAGAAGATTTTAAAGTTCTACTACTTCTAGAGTAGATTTTAGATTTACTACTTCAAGAGTAAATTTTATAGGTTACTACTTCAGGAGTAAAGCTCAAAATTATACTCCTTCAGAAGTAGATTTAAGAATCTTACTACTTCAGGAGTAAAATTCAGAGTTTCACTACTTTATGAGTAAAACATAAAGTATTCAGAATATTTCTTCTTAATTATTCTACACCCTTCTAGAGATGAGTTGTGATACCATCACAATCATTATCATACCTCTTTTGAAGGTGAGTCGTGATATCCTCACAATAATTTTTCTACCTCTTCTGGAGGTGAGTCGTGATACCTTCACAATCAAGTACACGCTGTATTGATAGACCGCTAGATACTACCACATTCAATTCAGAGAATGAATTTACATTTATAATATTTATCAAAAGTTGTCATTCTTCAAGAATGCATATCAAATCATGATAGCTTAGTATCTTTTTTAAGATATTACTATTTTTGAAGTAAATAGAGGTATGTATAATAACATAGAGAAATTTTCTCTCTCAATAATGACCATGACCATAACTGGGGCCAAAATCTTTTCCCCCATATCAATTATATTTATTTTTTGGGTTTATCTGTTACACTGTTTTGTGTCTTTAATTCTTTTTTTTTCACTTTGGTGGTGAAAGATATTATTTGGTGTGAGGAGATCATCACGATTAGAGCTCTTCCCTCAATCACGTCCATGACCACAAATAGGGTCATGAATACGACTGAAGTCACGACCTTTTTCATGCTTACCTTAGTGAAAGTTCGTCTCATTCACTTCAAGGAATGGACTAGAACCAATAAATCATCTTTTATGATTTTTCATTAATAGCCATTAATTTGTCCGACCACAAAAATATGTGAAATTAGTCTCGGATATTTTTCCAACATACCTCTCGATATTGCTATTGCAGGATCATATTCGAGGAATGAAAAGTAGCAAAAATATTCTCCATCACATCACTAAATCAATGATTTGTCACATAATTTTAATTGAAAAATAATTTGAATCATAAAATTATACTTTTATATTAATTTAAAATATTGTAGCATGAAAAGGATCCAATCAAAATGTATTTGTAGAAGAATGACCATCTTTACATGGTCATATCTATCTTTCGAATTATTCCAAAGCATGAGAGGATCTTCACTACTAAGATATTTCAATTTCAAGGCCATCAAAGGAAGGAGAAATATCAGCATTTTAGACGATCTTAATTTTATGTCTGATTTTTTTCTTTTTTATGGTGTCTGTCAAACCCATCGCATCAAGATGAATTTCAACATCAAACACCCAAGACTGATAGCTTTTATCTGATATATCCAGGATTACAAATTCAACTTCACTATTCTAGGAGTAAACTTCAACGTTACCACTTCAAGAGTAAATCCTAACTATCCCCAAATATGTTTATCAAAACACACCTCAACTATTAGTTGCTCACTTTTCTACCTAACGATGGTAATATTTCAGGTAGGAAAAGTAAGCAACTGATAGTTGAGGTATGCTTTGACAAACATTTGGTGATAGTTCAGGTAGGAAAATTAAATACTTGATAGTTTTGGTAGGAAACTAAAAAAAAATGAAATACTTTAGTTGTGTTTTTAACTCTATGCTCTAAATAAAGACATACATATAATGTAAAAAAAAAATAAAATCTCTAACATATCTCGTAGAAGATACCAAACTTTAAACCAATTATTACTTTAGGAGTTATGAAATACCGTAAGATTTAATCACTTCTAATAATTATATCTTATAAGTAGTTTAATCACTTCTAATAATTATATCTTATAAGTACAAATGAATTTTATCTTACTCAAGTCTTGATTGTATTATCATTTCGGGTGATTACAACATGAAAACTTAATTATATTGAACCATTCAAATGAATTTAAAAAATAAAACGTAGACACGGAATTGAATACCTCAAAATGAGATGTAAAAGTAATGCAATCCATAGAGGAAATCACTTACTTTGATCTCATATTTGGTTTGATACCATAAGTAGGTTATCTTGATGCCCAACTTGGTTAACTTTGGCAGCAGAAAAATTCTGCACGCGCGTGCCAACCTTTCGGACGCTAGGTAGCGTATGGAAAATATTGGACAGCTTTACATTATTGCCCCTTTTTTAATATTAGAGATTCGTATTTATAACGTGTTATGAAATAATAATAGTAAAATATCAAGATAACTATAGATATAGTCAAAAAAAATTAAGAGAGAGATTTACTTCTCTTCAAACTGATGTTCTAAAAAAATTAAATTGACTTTTTATTTATAGAAGAATAAAAAACGTTAGCAAATTGTCTGTTTGATTGCAAGTCTATCCAATTATAAATTTATTTGATTACAAATTTATCTAAAAAACTGTATATTAAATAGATATTTATAACAAATATATTAATTTAAAAAAAGAAGAAAATTATAAGTAGCATAGGAATTAGGAAGTGGGCATGCGCTAGTACTTTAAAGTTGGTCATAATATAGGACCTACACTTTTGATATATGCACAATTCTACTTTTTTCCTACCCAACTTATTTTTAGGGAGTGGGCATGTTGCATCATCTTCCCTTGCTCAACTTTGATCGTAACTTTACCTATGCAATGCAATATCTTTGCTTTCTTTTACTTTTTTTACAAAGTTTTTTAAAAGAAAATGATAAAAATAGTCTCTTATATTTGGGTAGGTTTAAAATAGTCTTTTATTTATATCCCTGAACACTTTTAGTTTTTATCAAATATCATATTTAACAAATTCTAATTCTTAAAACTCACCTTTGGAGGTGTGATTTTACAATTTTGCTAATCTTTTTTGTCTCTTTCTAATGTTTGATGTAATTTTTGATGTTGTATTTTTTGAATTTGGTACGACTTTTCTGATATATTTAATGAAGTGTTTTTTTTAATATCCAAAAAAATTAAATAATAAGAATTAATTGTTATTTCACACAAATAAAAAATATTCATTTTAAATAAATTTAAAAAATCATAACTTCCCAAAAAACATATAAGGGGTTTATGTTAAACCTAGTCCCAAACACAACAAAATTGTATATTTATAATTTAGTATTATAGTCTAGTCACTTAAAAATTGAGATACATGCATATTATTAGCCTTGAGAAACTTGCAACACCCCTTATTGGAAATAACATTAAATAGTATCGATATACATTTATTAAAGGGATAATTATATAAATATACACTCAGCATTATCATATTACAATTACATAATATGTTTTAAAATTTTCAGTCGCATAGCCTATTATTTTTTTTAAGCAGTGGTTAAAAATGACGTATACAAATATTATACATTCGGTACACAATACTATATAAAATTTTTAATTTTTTTATAACAATGTCTAAAAACTCGATATACAATATTTTTTTTGGTAATAAAATTTTTTATTTAACCAAAGTAGTCAATATAACACAGAAAAAATAAGCCCTGAAAAAAGAGAATCACTAAGGCCTCATTTGTTTGCACTTAATGGAGGTCTGAATCTGAATCGTTTAGACCTTAGGCCATTAAGTGCATTTGTTTTCATTAAGATTTATGAACATATTTTATATGAATAGGTCTTAATCATGATTTGGAACGAAGTCTTAATATCATTAAGAGATATATTTGTGTGGATAATTTTTATCATCACTCTGTCCATAACCACCAGCCGCCACTAACCACATCTATCATCACAACCACCACCACTATTAACATTGCCAACCATAGTCACCACCACTAACTACCTCTGCCACTATTTTCAACCTCCATTACCGTCGCCAACCATCCTGACATCACAACAACAACCGGTAACCACCACTGCTGCCAACCACTACTGTCAATTGTTACTACACATACCACCTCTATTATTATAATTATATTCACTGTTATCACCACCACCACGGTCGTTATCGCCGCCGGCAACTCTACCACCACTATTACCAATCCTTTCTACCAACCAACTTTACCATCACAACTAACACCACCATCAATTACTACCAATACCCCATCAACTACCACATATTCTTCAGCTACCACCATCAACACCACCAACTCCTAACATCAACTAACTTCACCATCATAACCACCACTACCAACCATCACCATCACATCAATAACTGATGTGCCACGATTTTACTGCACTTTCAATGTTTAAAACATAGAAAAAATGCTTGGTCTTAAGTGTGTTTATATGAATATGAGGTTATTTTACTTTCTTTTCAGAAAAATCAGGACACGAGGGTTGAATTTTAAAAAAAGGAGATGAAAAGTGCAGAAAATGGCTTGTTGCAGGTTTCAGTACGATTTGTACCTAGCACCCGTAGCTGAACTTCAGAGAAAATACACAAATGCAGAGCCAACATATGACTAATAGTACGAGCCATACCATCTTGGTACCAGTCGTACTGAGTGTTTGTAACTTGAGATCCAGAAGATGTGCATTTGCAGAATCCATTAGTACGAGCATAGTCTACGAGTTGTGATGGCAAGGTACGAGCCGTACTGATAGATTCATAGGATTGTATACAATTGGAAAATTCAGGACACGAAAGGATTGCACGAGTCGTACCAGCATGGTACGAGTTGTATGAAGGACCTGTAGGAGTAACATCTGATATGCTAGATTTTAGAAGTTTAAGCCACGACAGGCTCCTACGACTCATAGTGACTTTGTACGAGTTGTACCAGCCTCTAGTAGTTGAGAAGAGCAGAAGCTGCAGACTTATACTACGGAAGCATACCACGACTCGTAGAAGCATGCTACGACTCGTAGGTTGTCTTAGCGGCATAATCCATATTAATTTAGGAAAGGATTTCACTAATTGTATAAATTCTTTTAGGCTATTTTTTTCCTTAACATAATCCACCATTTTTCATTGTACTAATAGTTTTTGGGCTTCCTAACATTACTTGGAGATCAAAAACACAAAAACTTTGAGAAGAATTCATCATTATTCTTGATTTTCGAAGTTTGATTGTGCAATTGATTATTGGATTTTTCTTCCATCAATATTGTAAGTGCTTAATTATGTTTTCTTCATTGAATTCTGATTTATTGCTTGCAATTATGAGTAGCTAAATGCTCCACAACTAGGATTGTGGGAACCATAATGGAATAACAAACTAGGGTTAACACAAAGTTATTCTCAACCAATAAAAATGCTTGTATTAGTTTTTTCTACATGATTAATATTTCTTAACAGTGCGCAATGATAGGACTAGCCCATATTCTCTATTTGCTTAAACCTAGAGAAGTAGAGATTAGGAAAACGAAAAAATAAAAAAGCCTTGAAATTAAGTTTCATTGAGTAAATTGAGATGCGGTCGTAGGAAAGTTAATTTGGAACTATTGATAAATGTTAAAAAGAAATCGCTCATGAGACCTAACCTGATGATTGAGTACAATCATCCAATAGGGATGAATTAGTCGTTTGGATGAACATAGTTTATTAGTTCTACAGGCTAAGTATTGGGATAGATCACAAGTCTAATAATCTAATCTAGTTAAAAAGTCATGGAGAACACTTCTCTAGTTAATAGCATAACTTTGATCACAACACCAATTCAAAATACTGTTACTTGATTATTTCTTTTAAAACCACCCTTTAGAAAATAGTTGAACTAAAAGCCTAAATACTAGCATTAGTCTATATCTTGACCATATCCCTATGGGATCGACCACAACCTTAGTTTGATTATTTATTGACAACGTTCGCATTATACTTCTTTAGAGGTGTAATTTGAGCATTATCAAAAATGGCGCCGTTGCTGGGGAATACAACTTATAATTGGACTAATTGTTTTTAATTAACTTTTAGTATTTATTTACTCATTTATGTTTTTTTTAATCTTTTTTTAACATAGGTTACCACTTGGTGAATGCCAAGTACTGGAAGGAGCGGAAACCCCTTAGTGCCAATTGACCAAGATCTCGAAAGGATACTGTGAAGAATGGCCAATATGGAAACCCTTGAACAGATGAAGGCTAGATTAGGAGCTGAAGCTCATCGAGCTAATGAGGCCCACCAGGTAGAGTTAGCTCGACAAGCTGCTCTTCAAGAGGCAAATGATGTCCAGGAAGAGGTACACAATGCTGGCCGTCATAGAAGGGGAACCATAGGCCATGAATCACATTAGTTCTATAGATATGCTTCTCACATTGATGATGATAGGGATCTGGATATTGATGAAGCTGGATTAACAAGATCTATTGACCCCTAACTTTGCCCGCGGGGAAAAATTTGATATCACTAGCACAATGATTCAGCTACTCAACATGAAGGGAGTGTTTAGTGGTGATGTAGTTGACGATGCAAATCTTCACTTGATGAATTTTTTAGGGATTTGCAAGGCTTACAGGTTGTCAGGAGTGAGCCAGGAAGCCATCAGGCTGAGGCTATTTCTGTTCTCTCTAGCTGCTGAGGCTATTCCAATGGTTGTCGGAGTTGCCGAATGGCTTCATCACCAACTGAAGGGAACTGAACATGCCTTTCTGAAAAGATTCTTTCCACCTTCTAGGATGTTGCAGATCAAAGATGAGATCTATAAATTTTGATAGCTCAAGACTGAGGCATTTCATGAGACATGGCTGAGGTTCAAGAAAAGTTGACTAGGTGCCTAAATCACAGAATTCCCAATGAGAGCTTATTGAAATTTTTTATAGGTCTCTAAACAACAACGCTAAGGTCGTGGCAGATATAGTGGCAGGTGGAGCATTGATGAGTCACTCGTGGGAGGAAGCAAAGACTATACTGAATCGAGTGGCCAAAATGAATAGAGCTTGGCATACTAGAGAAGCCGAGACAACTATAGGTACATATGCTATTGGGATGACTATGGAGCAGTGCAGGAAAAAAAAGGAGCGTGATCAGGAGTTATCTCATATGAGAACATCTACTATCCCACTCACGAAGCATATCATGGGGTTTGGATCACAACAGTGAATGCAGTGGCAGCTTAGAGTCAAGAAATCGGGGTTTGAGAATTCTGATTCTGAGGAGGAGGTAAAATTCTTGGATAACTAGGTGGTGGATTTTCGAGCTAACGCCCAAGGGTCTAGTCAGGATACTTGCTGCCAAGGCTCGGGGAACCAAGGTCGAAACCAATACAGGTATAACTACAACCGAGATGGATACAGGAATAGAAGCAGATGACGAAAATGAAAAGGTGATTAGAGGAAGAATGATGGATATCAAAATGATCACACTATCCTTTATGTTCCTCCAAGGGCTCGTGAGAGTGATGCTAGACCTTTAAAGTTGGAAAGCATGATGGCTAAGCTGCTGAAGAAGGCAAAGTCAACTGATGATCACCTAAAGGAGATTCGTGGAGATATATCTAGCATGAACCAGATAGTTGAGTTGCACGCCATAATGATTAAGAAGATTGAGTAGCAACTAGGTCAAATGTCCGCATCCCTGAACCAGAGGCAGAAGGGCACACTCCCTAGTAACGCAGTGCAAAATCAAAAGAATGATAGCCACTGCATAGTGTAACTACTAGGAGTGGAAAAACCACAGTTGATCCGCCCATGCTAGTTATAGTTAAATTGGGAAAACTGAAGGAGGTTGATATAGATGAGAAGGATGAGAGTGCAGAGAAAGTAATTAAAGGGGATGCAAATTTGACCAGGACTCCATTTTATGCAAAGGAGCTTGTTGCTGAAAAGGGAAAGGTGAAAGAGGCCCCACAGATTTTTCGGCCTATCCCTTGACTACCTCCATCGTACCCTCAAAGAATAAAGAAGAAAGTGGATGACGGGAAATTTCAAAACTTTTTGTCCATGCCAAAATGGTTGCCAGCGAATATTCCCTTGGTCAAGGCATTGGGGCAGAGGAAAGATTGAAGGATGAGATCAACATTGATGATACTATTCCTAATGAGCAGGTGTCACGACCCGACTTCATACCCTGAACGCGAAACGGTACTTAGGATCATAAGTAACTCCAAGAAAACCCTAGTAAAACATATTTCTACTAAGACTGATCTATTGAAAATAATTATAATAAAGCGAAAGCTGACAACGAAATAAACTAATACTGAGTAATGACAAAATCTGTAAAAAGTTTTAAAATCCAAGATGAATCTATAAATACTATCTGAAAGCCTTCTAAAATGAACTGATGAGTTGCTGGGACAAACCCCCAACTAACTCTGATATCTGAACTAAAACAAAATAAATACAACTGAAGATGAAACTCCGGCCCTCAACAAATGAGAACTCACCACTGAAGCTACTGGGATATCACCGAGAGAGAGTCTAACTGCGGTGTTGAGGTTGAGTACCTAAGCCTATATCATAAAATGATATAGCACATAAAAGTATGTGATCAGTACTTTGAATATATTTGGTATGTGAGATGAAACTAAAACATAAGAATACTATATATCTGTAAACTGTACTGACAAGACATGCAATGACCATATTTGGATTCGTAGGTACTGAAAGAATCTGAAAGTCTTATAATACTACAAGTACTAATAATTGTCTGAAGATCATAAACATATCCTGATATCTGAAAGACTGAACTAAACTGGACAATATGATTGTACTAAACTGAGTTGTACTGTAGGAGAAACTATAACCGACATGTAACCACGTAAACTAAATGTGGAGTCCGATGTATAACCCCCATCAGAGAAGGCTCTCTATACCTTGCCAAGGTATGGTGGCAAAATTGAATGATCATTGTCTGGGGCCCATTCGGGCTAATAACCTATGGTGGCAATGTAGTTTTGGGAACTTGAATGCGCTGAACCTCAACCCGCTCGGTGCTAAGTACTACTCCCATGAAAAATCCTAAATGTGTTTAATTATGCTGACAACTCAAAACTAATATCCTAAGGCTAAGTCAGAACTACTCATCTAGAAGTGCTCTGAGAGTTTAAGGATCTGAAAGAAACTATGTTCTAAGACTTGTCAAAGCTTCTTTATCTGAAAGCGTCGTAACAGTCTAAAGAACATCAATATACTAATAAATTGATTTTACTGAGTTTCTCAGAAGACTGATTAAAGTCAATTGATCAGTTGATATTTCTGGAAGATATAAAGTATATTGAGTACTGATTAATATTTTAATACTGAATATACTAACGCATTAACTTTCTGTTCATGTATCTGTACTAACATTCATAATTTGAATGAAAATATCATACTAATACCACCTTTATATCTGAATTCTAAATCATACAAGTTTCATTTCAAAATAATGCTAAAGATCAAGACTAAGAAAGCAATTGTAAAAATAAAGCTAGGACATGAATTTCAGCTAGGGATAATCATGTAAATTTAGAGAATTTAACAAGAATTAAGGAGACTCTTAGCTAACTGAAAACCCTAGCTTCAATCTTCTGTAGGGCTAGAATTTACAAAGTTTTTCTGAAAAATAATTAGGGACACAAGGGGAAAAGAAAACCGTTGTTGAAGTCCCACATACCTGAAGGAGGATCCCTGAGACTTAGCTTGGAAGATATGAGAAAAGATGGATGCCCTAGCTCTTGCTTGGAACTAGCCGTCTGGGTTCTCTGCGTGCTTTCAAAAGAACAAGGAGAGAGGATCATCTAATCCTTCAAATCCCCTTCTAAATATTCCCAATACGATGAAGTTTAGGAGTTAGGATGTTAGAATTTTACAAAAATGCCCCTGGAAACTGTTATTGAAATTCTGCCCATTGGGTGGTACGACTCAACCTATGAGTCGTACTAGGATCATACGATTTGTACTGACGTCCATAGTAAGGGGCCCTGCTCAACACCATTCTCTAAAATTTTCCACGGAACTCTACCACGACCCATGATAACTTACTACGGGTCTTACTACAATTTGTAGCTTCCTTAAAGCCTTTTGAACATGTCCTTGAAATTCAAATCATGACTAGATGGTACGACCAGTACCCGCTTACCATTAGTCATACCTTGGCTCGTGGTTTCTGCTAGAATTCCTGACCTTTTCTTTGAACTTTTCCATGTCTGGTTAGTACAATCCATACCATGGCGGTACGAATCATGACATGCAATCGTGGTTCCTCCTAGCCACACACACTGTTTCCCTAACCCTCTTGTTATGTGTCCTGGTACGACTCGTACCACTGTCTTACAAGTCGTACTATGACTCATACTGAGACATTTTTGTCACGATCTAGAACTAGGGTAGGGTGCAACTGGCACTCAATTCATGGTCGATCAAGAAGCCTGCTATATGACATCTATAAATGTAACACTAAGGCTGACCAAGCCACTTGTCACAACCAACCAAGATAAATACTGGGCCAATAATGCCTTGACAATTATAAATATGCAACCTGGAAAGCCGACAAGGCTACAATAAAGCTAAGCAAAGAAATGAAAAACCAATACGACTACATAACCCACACTACTATACAAACTAGTCCACATCTGCCTCTACAGAGTAAACAAACTGAAATGCACGGGACAGGGACCCGACCTACCATGCTGTACACAAAACTGAAAATAGTCCAAACTAGGAAATGGCTCCTGGAAGAGAGGAGCATACCACTATTCTGCTGAAATCTGGCTCCTACTATGTCCGATGATCTGAGCCTCGGCCTGTACCTGCAGCACGATTGCAGGAAGGGTCCCAAGGTGAAGGGACACCAGTACGAATAAAATGTACTGGTATGTAAGGCTGAAAATTGTAAAAATGTAAGATAAAAATGATAACTAGACTAGAAATAAGGAGTAGTAACAACCCAGAATCCTGAAAACAGAAACCTGACAATAACTCATTATTGAAGTGTAAATGCAACCATCTAATGCCCAACAAAGACTATAACTGAAATGCCAGCAGACAACCGACCATAAAATCTAATACAATTCATCCAGCCAGTGTACCACACCGAGGTAAAAATAAAAATGCCTCCAGCCGATGTACCATACCGTGGTAAAATCCGTCCAGCCGGTGTACCAAACTGGGGTAAAATAACAAGACCTCCAGTCGGTGTACCACACCTTGGTAAAATCAATAAATATTATACAAAATCATAAATGGAGCCGATATGGCTTATACTAGACCAGCTCAATACGCATAGCATAGAAATGACGAATACTAAACATGTAGCCTGCATAGGCCTCCTTCGTAATGCATAACTGGAACTGAGTATATATAACATGTAAAGCTAGAAAATAGAACTTAAATTCATGTATTAAAAACTTGTATAAATCATAAGGAACTGCAGATGACCTAAGAGTTTCAACAAAATTTATAGATCGTGTTCAAGGGACATTTGAGCTCAGAAACTCGCTAGCTTGTCGTTCGGCTTAAGGGAAAGGGATTATGAAATCTCCCCTTGGACTGACATATTTCATAACATGCACATAAGATAAAGGACAACCATAACCAAGTAATCATAATTCGATAAGCTCGTTTACCCTCAATAGCTTGCGCCGTTTTTACGTGGCTTAACATCATTTACACGTCCTCATCTTGGCTCTTTCACCAGTTTTAGTTAGCAATCAAACCTTTAAACACATTTAAAATCACATATATATACATATGAAATACAGTAAGGACCATCTAACAATGCCTACGGTGAGGGGTCTCCAACTCAATGTACAACTACGACAACAATCAACACAATATCACACTTTAGATGTCTCACTTCGGCTAGGCATAATCTTAACATTTATCCTCAATAAAACATGGAACTTTAAAGATTAAATGAAGCTTAACATGATGGCTCAAGACTTTTAAATAGGTTGCTGTCTCATTCAATTCACAACACACGAATCGTGCTTAAAAGAATGATAGACGGTGCGCCTTACATACCTTTCTCCGATGAGCTTTTCTCTAGCCGATTTCCTATCTCAATGATCAGCCTTCAACCTCTTTAATCCAGTTGTTTTACAGGCCAATGACAAGCTTAATCTATAGCAAAAAATTCAGCCAAAATAACTAACCATAGGCAGTCACAATAGCAACAACAACACACGGCAACATCAATAACATTTAGCCATTTTCTCAACTAGTTTTCACTAACTTTTGAGGGAGAAACAAGAGGGAAATTTTACCTTAGTTTTTTGTAATTCTACTCTCAATATGAAGTATAATTCCAGCAAAAGAAACAGCCAAAAAGCCTAAGGAAAACGAGCAAAACTCAGCTCACAAACAGTCCATCGGCAGCTCAATTAGCTGCCAATTTCCAGATTTTCTCTTTGCAATTTGAGAGGTTTAAAAGGGGAGAAATCCTTACCTTTTCTCCTAATTTCAACACCTACTCAAATATGGATACATAGTCAGTCTAAATAGATTTTGAAACAGAAAAAAATATCTTCAAAACCTTGCCAAAATGAGCTGCAAAACAGCCCCTAACACACTTGGCAAGGTAATCTCAACTTATTTTGTGATTTTCTTGAACTTTGCTTGATGTTCCTCCTTGATTTTCAATGTCCTAACTGCTGGAATTGAGAAATAAATGGAATCCTTAGCGAGATGATCGATTTAGATTTAGCTGAAAATATTTTCTGCAAGTGAAAAATCAGATTTTAAGTAAATAGGGCGGTGGAGGCGCTAGGGCGTCATGCCCGCGTCACCGCTCACGATGCATCGGTAAAATGCCCATAACTTCTTACACCCAAACTCCAATTGACAAAAGGTTTGATGTTCTCAAAACTAGACTCAAAGGCCTTTAATTTGATAGGTCGTGAGGCTTCTAATTTATTATATATTGGGAGATATGATCATTTAAAATTGACCCTTACTTATGAACTTCACATACTCTTTGGTTTTTTTGATCGTACACATTTTCCTTGTCATCTAGGACTAATATACAATCCGTACCTTCCTTAACCTAGCATAAAAACATCAAATAATCACCAAAAATTTTCTGAGGTGTTATAAGTTTTCTCAGTTTTTTGCATGATCATTTTTAAGTCTAAAGGCTAGTTCCAGGGATTTTTGGGGTGTTACAACATCTCCACTTTGGGAACATTCATCCTCGAATGAAGACTAAGTAAGATGAAAAGATAGGGAAAGAGCTGCAATCTCAGAACTGAAAACTAATAACTGATTACTGAAGGAATGACTAACTCCGAACTGAGATAGATATATAGACTGAGTTATGCTACTAGAGTGCATCTCAATACATGAATATAGCTGAAGGGTAAGGAACTGCATAGAGTATTAAGGAGGAGTTTAGTACCTAATGCTGAAGCTGAGCTAGAAATGAATTAGTGAAGGTATTTAGCCATCATGTCTACTTCTGCTTCTCATGTAGCTCCCTCAACTAGCTGGTTCCTCCATAAGACCTTTACTGAAGCGACCTCCTTATTTCTCAACTTACGAACCTGACAGTCTAGGATCTGGACTTGAACTTCTTCATAAGAGAGATTGTCTTTTACCCCAAAACGATCTAAAGGTACTACTGAGGTCGGGTCACCGATGCATTTCTTCAACAAGGAAACATGCAAGACTAGGTGCACTGATGCTAACTCCATAGGCAACTCCTGCTCGTAAACCATAAGACCAATGCGTCTCAGGATTCTATAAGGGCCAATATATTTGGGACTGAGCTTTCCTTTCTTCCCGAATCTCATCACCCCTTGCATAGGTGATATTTTCAGGTATACCCAATCATCCACAACAAACTCCAACTCCCTTCTCCTTACATCTGCATATGATTTATGCTGGCTTTATATTATTTTCAGTTATTCCCTAATAAGTTGAACCTTCTTCATGGCCTTATGTACTGAATTAAGTCCTATTAATGTAGCTTCACCAACCTCAAACCACCCTATAGGGGACCTGCACCTCCTACCATATAATGGCTCAAACAGGGCCATCTAAATACTGGAGTGGTAGCTATTGTTGATGCAAATTTGATGAGAGGTAGGCGATCATCCCAACTGCCCTTGAAATCAATCATGCAAGCCCTCAACATATCTTCCAAAGTCTAAATAGTCCGATCAAGCCTGACCATCTATTTATGGGTGAAAAGCTGTGAGCTTAATCTGAGTACCAAGTCTTTTCTGAAAAGACTTCCAGAAGTGCAAGGTAAACTGAGTACCCTTATATGAAATGATGGATAATGGGACTATGTATAGTCTAACTAACTCCTGGATATATATTCTAGCATAATCATCTGCTGAGTTTGTGATTTTGACTGGTAGAAATGTGCTTCCTTAGTCATCTAGTCTACCACCACCCAAATTGGGTCATGCTATCAGTAAGTATGAGGTAAACCTTTTATGAAGTCTTCCAAGTAGGAATGATGATATCCTGAGTCATACCCCCAGGTCTTGATGTTTGACCTTGGCCCGTAGGCAGTTTGGACACTTAGCCACAAATTCTGCAATATCCTTTTTAATGCCATTCCACCTCCACCCGTAGACTTCTCGTAGATCACAGTACATCTTGGTGGAACCTGGATGGATGGAGTACCTGCTGCTGTGAGCTTCTATTAATATCTGCTACCTCAAGAAATCTACATTTGGAACACACAACCTTCCCTGGTAACGAAGCACACCATCTCCCCTTTTGGAGAATGCTTCCACCTCTTTCCTTAGGACTGCTTCCTTCAACTTGAGCAAAATTAGGTCTTCATACTTCTTTGACTTAACCTCTACCACCAGGGAGGATTCTGACCCACTCTGGACTGTAACTCCACCTTTTGCTGAGTCAACCAACTGGACCCCTAATCGAGCCAGTCTATGAATATCTCTAACCAGCTCTTTCTTATCATCCTTAATATGAGAAACACTCCCCATAGACAATCTGCTGAGGGCATCAACCACTATGTTGGCCTTACCTAGGTGATACAAAATGCTCATGTCATAGTCTTTCAACAGCTTTAACCACCTTCTCTGACGTAGGTTTAGGTCCTTTTGACTGAACACATACTGTAAACTCTTTTTATTAGTGAAAATATCCACATGAACCCCATAAGGGTAGTGTCTCCAAATCTTCGAAGAGAACACTATTGCTGCCAATTCAAGATTATGAGTCGGATAGTTCTTCTCATGAACTTTGAGCTGTCCGAAAGTGTAAGCTATGACCTTGCCATTCTACATCAAAACACAACTGAGATCAACTCTGGAGGAATCACAATAGATCACGAACCCATTTAAACCATCTGGCAGAGTCAGAACAGGGGTTATGGTAAGTCGAGTCTTCAACTCCTGAAAGCTCTTCTCACGTACATCAGACCACTGAAACTTTACCTTATTTTGAGTTAGTTTGGTCAAAGGGGAGGCAATGGAGAACCCTTGAATGAACTATCTGTAATAACCGACTAGACCTAAGAAACTCCTGATTTCTGATGTAGAAGTGGGCCTTGGCCAGTCCTTGACTGCCGCTATCTTCTGAGAATCCACCTAAATAACCTAACTGGAGACCACATGGCCAAGGAAGGAAACTAATTTCAGCCAGAATTCACACTTGCTAAATTTGACGAACAACTGGCAGTCCTTGAGAGTCTGCAAAACTATTCTTAGATGGTCTGCACGCTCCTCCTCTGTTCTAGAGTAAACTAGAATATCGTTTATAAAGACAATAATGAATATGTCTAGGTACGACTTGAATACCATGTTCATTAGATCCATAAAAGCTGCAAGAGAATTGGTTAGTCTAAAAGACATAACTACAAATTTGTAGTGACCATACCGAGTCCTAAAGATTGTTTTCGAATGTCACATTCTCTAACCCTGAGCTGGTGGTATCCTGACTTGAGATTTATCTTAGAAAAACAACTAGCTCTCTGAAGTTGGTTTTGAACAAGTCATCAATCCTTGTTAGTGGATACATGTTCTTAAATATGACTTGTTTTAGCTGGTGATAGTCAATGCACATTCTGAGTGTACCATTTTTCTTTTGCATGAATAGGACTGGGCATCCCATGGAGAGATAGTGGGTCTGATGAAGCCCTTATCTAGAAGGTCTTTCAGTTGTTCCTTTCACTCTTTAATCTCATCTGGAGCCATTCTATAGGGAGGAATAGAGATAGGCTTGGTATCTAGAAGAAGGTCTATACCAAAGTCTATTTTCCGCTCGAGAAGGACTCTGGGAAGATTTTCGGGAAACACATTAGAAAACTCACTTACAACTGGAACTGATTGAAGTTTCAGGGTCTTGAAACTAGAATCTTTGACCCTAACCAGGTGACAGATGTACCCCTTAGCGATCATCTTCCTAGCCTTAAGGTATGAAATGAAACGATCATTAGGCGCTGAAGTACTACCCTTCCGCTCTAGGACTGGCTCGTTAAGAAACTGAAACCTAACAACCCTAGTTCTGCAGTCAAATGAAGCATAACAAGAATGTAGCTAGTACATTCCTAGATAAGGTCGAAGTCGACTATGTCTATCTATACTAGATCAACTGAGGTGACTTTATGAAATATAGTGATCGGACAATTCCTATACACCCAACTAGCTCTAACCGACTCACCAACTGGAGTAGACATTGAAAATGGCTCTGAGAAGATTTTCTGGACTTATATCAAACTAGACAGCAATGTAAGGAGTCACGAAGGAAAGTGTGGCTCTCGGATCTAGTAAAGCATACACATCTATCTAAAAGATACATAACGTACTAGTTACTATGTTAGGTGAGTTCTCCTGCCCCTGACGAGAGGATAAAGCATAAAAGAGATTTTGGCGCTGACCGCCACCTATACCTGTGGTGGTACCTTGCTGAGCTGGACGTCCTAGCGGAGCTGCTGACGTGCCTTCCCCCGTCCTACTGACGGGCAATCCCTTAATCTATGACCTAGCTGGCCACACCCAAAACAACCATCCTTTCCCAAACAGCACTCCCCTGGATGATTTTTGCCGCACTTAGGATAGGCTGAAAAAGTGTGGCTGTTGGAGATATAGCTTTGGGACTGGAGCTTGATATCCCACCCCTCTTATCCTTGCGGGGCCTAAAAGATGGAGCACTAGCTGAGGAAGGTGCTGGAGGCCTCTGCTACTGCTGCTGGGGGTGATTGCCACCGCCTGACCTCTACTAGGAATACTTAATCTAACCTATTGTGGCCTGTTTACTCTCCCTCTCTATCTCCTTCAACTTCTTTGCCTCTATCTGTTGTGCATGAATGATAAGATTGTAGAGGTCTATGTATTTGATAAGCATAGCGGTTATACATTCCTTGCCACAAGGTCTGAGACTCCATTAATGAACTTAAGCATGCGGCCCTCGACTCAGCAACCATTTCTGGAGCATATCTCGATAGCTGAGTGAACTTTAGTGCGTACTCTTGTATTATCATGTTGTTTTGCCTCAAGTTCATAAATTCATCAGCCTTAGCTTCCCTTAACTCTTGGGAAAAGAACTTGTCTAGGAATGTGGTAATGAACTCATCCCATTCCACCAAATCTGCACCATTCTGCCTTCCCTCCTTTCATTGCTTGTACCAAATCTGATCCACCCCTTACAACTAGTAGGTAGCCAGATCATCACTTTTTGTAGAGGTAACACCCATGATTTAGGTGATCTTCTAAATCTTATCAACGAATTCCTGCAGGTCCTCATCTACTTTAGACCCATGAAATGCTGGGGGATTCATCCGAGTGAAATCCAAGACTCTGGCAACAGCTGCAGATCTATTTTGTATTAATTGGTACAATGACCTACTGATTAACCCGGTTGGTCATTGCCTGGGACAACATTTGAATAGCAGCCCAGAATTCTGCGTGGAACTCTTGGTCGTCCTAAGGGGCTACGGGAGCTGATGGGGCTGGCCAATTAGAATTTTTGGTCCTCCTACCGTTTCTCCTTTTTGAAGGCATAGTTAACTGATGAAGGGCGTATTTACGCACTTTATAGATGTATTGTTTCCCATACTTTACTACATTTTGAGAACAAGTTATGTGTTTTTGATGTGATTATGTTATATATTTGTTAAAATGACTAACACACATGATTAGATGTTTTCAGGGCTAAAAAGGATGGATTTGAATGTATTTGAGTCTTATGGAATGAAGATGAAGAAGTTGGAGCAAATGATGCAAAGTTTGAAGTTTGGCACTAGTATGGCACATAGCCGTGCGACATGGCAGCAGCTTGCGCATACTGCCAGGCGCGAGGCGCCTTTGTCCTAGCGCTACTGGCCGCACGACGCGGCAGCATCAATGTCGCAATGGCAGGTGTGACATGGCCTACCTTTAGCGCGCGAGGCACCGGCCTGCCTAGCGCCATGAGGTGTGTGACGCGGCACTAGCGACGCGCAAGGCTCCCAAAATGGCCAAAAATTGGATCTCCTACTTCAACTAGGAAAAGGAACATCAAGTCCAAGTCAAATTCAACAAGGAACAAGGAAAACATAAATCTACTACTATAAATACCCTTTTATTTACATGTAATAGAGGGGATTTGAAGTTTTACAACAAGTTTTTATGGTAAATTTTAAGACATGTTAGAAGACAGTTTTGAGATATGATTGTAAAGTTGTTCTTCCAAATTTTGCAATAATCAAGTGAGTTCCTTCTATCATCATTGTAAGTATTAATTATTCTTTTGTCTATGAATTCTATTAAATTACTTATGAACATGATAGGCTAAAACTACCACAACTAGGGTTGTGGGAACCATGGTGAATTAATGAACTAGGGTTTGCACGAAGTGATTTGAAACTAATACTAAACGTTTGTATTGTATTTTCTTCATGCTTAAACATTTCTTAACGGTGCGCAATGTTAGGAAGTGCCCGAATTCTTTACTTTCTTTGGTCGAAGAGGTAGAGATTAGGAAAAGAGAATTACAACAAAGCCTTGATCTTGATGATCATTATATTAATTTAAGTTGCGGTCACAAGATAGTTATATTTGGAACAAATTGATAATGGTTAAATTGCAATCGCTCATGAGACTTGGTCTAGTAATTGAGTATAGTCATCCAATGGGGACTAGTTGATCGTTTGAATGAACCTAAGTTATCAGTTTTACAAGTAAAGTATTGGGATATATCACTAGTGTAAAACTCGAAGCAGTTAAGGATACATGGGGAAAAATTACCCTAGTTAATTGCAATAATTTGGAAACAACCATCAATTTCTCAACATTATTACTTATTAATTTTACAAATCTCCCCTCTTAGGAAATAATTGATTTAAAAGTTTAAGCACTAGCGCTCTTCTATATCCTTCCATATTCCCTGTGGGATCGACCCCAACCTCTAGTTGATTTCTTTATTGACAATGTCCTCTTCATACTTCGATAGGAGGTATGGTTTGAGCATTATTAAAAAGTGGCGCCGTTGCCGAGGAATATGGTTTAGGATTAGATTAATTGCTTGTGTTTAACTTTTACTCTTTATTTTCTATTTTTTGTTCTTTTTCTTTTATCTTCTAACGTGTCACAGGTTAGCATGGTAAAACAAGCGTCCAAGATGTGACCACGGTCTCTACAGGTATCTTGATGAAGTTTGAGTAATCAAGATACCTGTGTCGTGCCACGACGTTAAATCAGGCGCTACTTGGGAGGTAACCCAAGATGATTTTCTTTGTTTTATTTTTATGTGTTTGTTCAAGTGTGCAGGTGATAGGTCATGAGTTTCAACAAAAATTGAGCTTAAACATTGAAAACGAGGAGTAGAGGCCCAAGGAGTTCTTTTTACACTCTAGTACTTTATGCTTATTTATTTTAGCATTAGGAATAGTGTAACCAATAAAGTGTGGGGTGGGAGAAGTGAACTCCATAATACCATGCATACCTTAATTGCTAAATTTGCACATGGTAGGCCTAGTTTTTGGGATTTATGATTTTTCAAGCATGCTTGTTGGTATGTAGTATTTTCTAGTTTTATTTTATTTTGAGGTCCTCCTATTTTGGTTTTCGGTACTTTTCCGGTGGATGATCCCTTAGAACCGACTAGAGAGTCTAGATTTTCTATTTTTTATTTTAGTTATTGAGTCATGACTTTTCCCAATGATGGATGGATGACGACCGTCTTAAGGGTAAATTAGTCATTAGGAAGAACAAGAACTTGAATCCTACGAATGCTAGGTGCTTCACTTTAGGTATCATTGATATTTTATTCACTCAAAAATGCATGAAAAAAAGTAGAAACACTTAGTCTTTTGGGAATTTGACTCTTGTACTTGAAAAAAAATGGGCTTAATTATGTTATGCATGCAATATGAATATATGTGTTTATGTGATCTCGATTTCCATTGTTTAACCATTTTGTGCCATTGTGTGAGTGAGGAATTTTTGACATACTCCATGCTTGTAAATTGATGTCTAGAACTTGCCCGGTGTGTGTGCAAAGCGAAATATGAATGATGGATTTAGGAAGTGATATAGGTGTTTCTTTGATAGCCTTATTTTTATCCTATTTTACTTACCTTGATTGTAATTATCCCAGTTATCCATGTTGACTCTTAGCCTATTCTTTTGATAGCCATATTATAAGCTTGAATCCCTTTTTGTTCTATTGACTTATATTTAATCCAAATGACTCCTAGAGCACTTTAATGAAAAATTTTTGTAGGAAAGAAGCATAATTGGAGAAGTGAAGGGAAAGCTAAAAAGTTTGGTGAATCGGAAGAAAAGAAAAAGGTGAAATTTTGCTAAACAAGGAGAGTGATTTTTAGTGGGAAAACAAAAAGAAGAAAGAGCTTTGAAAAATTGAAGATGAAAAAAAATTATGATCTACCGATTAACCATACCCATTTATTTACAATGAACCTATTTTGTCCCTGGTCCTTACTTGGATTTGTGAACCTCAACATAATAAAAATGCTTAAGTTGAGGGTGGCTAGAGTAGGGGTGCGTAAAGGGTGGGAACGAAAGAAAAAAAATGTGTGTGAATGAGCTCAATGATGAAAAGAAAAATCCCCACTAGTCACCTAAGTTGAAAAATTGAAAAATAAAAGGAGGTATAAGGAGAATATTTGGAAATTGAAGAATGTGCTTAAAAATTAAGTGTTGTGAAGTATTAAAGTTCTTAGGGAGTTTAGTCACTATCTTTTCCAAATAGTCCCTACCCGTCCCTTAGCCTACATTACAACCAAATTTAAGTCCTAATTGATTCTTGATTCATAATTCTATATTAGCGGAGTATTACACTAAGGGCAAGCCTATGGGTCATCTTTCGCATGCATGTTGAGTTCTTTGGGAGAGTTAGTGAAAATTGTGTTATTTATGCCCAAGTTTATATTGACTTATATTTTGTGTGAGAAATGCGCATCTCTCCAAATTGTGAGGGGAACAATGGTAAGATTTTGGTTTAATCTTGATTTTCTAAATTACATATAATTCATGTTGGCCCAAAATATGTCTTGATGAGTTAGTTTTCAGAAGCTAAGTGATTTCAAACTTTGACATTTTAATGTTGATCCTATATGCATGCGAGTGAATTATTTGAGCTTCATTGATTTACCTCATGATCCTAAGTGCAAGTAGACCTGTTCGTAGGATGAATTTTGTACTTAAATGTGAGAAGAAAAGTAGTAGATTATTCGAGGACGAACAATAATTTAAGTGTGGGGTGTTGATGAAGGGAGTATTTACGCACTTCATAGAAGTATTTTTGCCCATACTTTACTATGTTTTGAGAATAAATTATGTTTTGCATGTGATTATGTTACATATTTGTGAAAATGACTAACACACGTAATTAGATATTTTCAGGGCTAAAAAGGATGGATTTGAATGTATTTGAGGCTTATGGAATGAAGATGAAAAAGTTGGAGCGAATGATGCAAAGGTTGAAGTTTGGCACTAGGATGGCACATAGCCGCGCGACACGGAAGCAGCTTGCGCATACTGCCAGACGTGAGACGCCTTCATCCTGACGCTACTGGCCATGCAATGCGGCAGCAGAAATACCGCAATGGCAGGTGTGACATGGCCTACCTTCAGCGTGATGCAGTGCGCGAGGCGCCGGCCTGCCCAGTGCCATGAGGTGTGCGACGCGGCACTGACGACATGGCAGTGGCTGAGGTGACGCGCAAGGCTCCCAAAACAGCCAAAAATTGGATCTCCTACTTCAACTAGGAAAAGGAACATCAAGTCCAAGTCAAATTCAACAAGGAACAAGGAAAACATAAATCTACTACTATAAATACCCTTTTATTTACATGTAATAGAGGGGATTTGAAGTTTTACAACAAGTTTTTAGAGTAAATTTTAAGACGTGTTAGAAGACATATTTGAAATACGATTGTAAAGTTGTTCTTCCAAATTTTGCAATAATCAAGTGAGTTCCTTCTATCATCGTTGTGAGTATTAATTATGCTTTTATCTATGAATGCTATTAATTTACTTATGAACATGATAGGCTAAAACTACCACAACTAGGGTTGTGGAAATCATGGTGAATTAACGAACTAGGGTTTGCACAAAGTGATTCTAAACTAATACTAAACGCTTGTATTGTATTATCTTCATGCTTAAACATTTCTTAATGGTGCGCAATATTAGGAAGTGCCCGAATTCTTTACTTGCTTTGGTCGAAGAGGTAGAGATTAGGAAAAGAGAATTACAACAAAGCCTTGATCTTGATGATCATTGTATTAATTTGAGCTGTGGTCGCAGGATAGTTATATTTGGAACAAATTGATAACGGTTAAATTACAATCGCTCATGAGACTTGGTTGAGTAATTGAGTATAGTCATTCAACAGGGACTGGTTGGTCGTTTGAATGAACCTAAGTTATTAATTTTAAAAGTAAAGTATTGGGATAGATTACGAGTGTAAAACCCGAAGTAGTTAAGGATCCATGGGGAAAAAGTACCCTAGTTAATTGCAATAATTTGGAAACAACCATCAATTTCTCAACATTATTACTTATTAATTTTACAAATCCCCCCTCTTAGGAAATAATTGATTAAAAAGCTTAAGCACTAGCATTCTTTTAAATCCTTCCATATTCCCTGTGGGATCGATCCCAACCTCTAGTTGGTTTCTTTATTGACAACGTCCGCTTCATACTTCGGTAGGAGGTATGGTTTGAGAATTATTAAAAAGTGGCGCCGTTGCCGAGGAATATGGTTTAGGATTAGATTAATTGCTTGCATTTAAATTTTAGTCTTTATTTCCTATTTTTCATTTTTTTTCTTTTATCTTCTGACGTGTCATAGGTTAGCGTGGTAAAACAAGCGGCCAAGATGTGACCACGGTCTCAAAAAGTATCTTGATGAAGTTTGAGTAATCAAGATACCTGTGTCGTGCCGCGACGTTAAATCAGGCGCTAGTTGGGAGGCAACCCAAGATGATTTTTTTGTTTCGGTTTTATGTGTTTGTTCAAGTGTGCAGGTGATAGGTCATGAGTTTCAACAAAAATTGAGTTTAAACATTGAAAACTAGGAGTAAAGGCCCATGGAGTTCTTCTTACACTCTATTACTTTATGCTTATTTATTTTAGCACTAGGGATAGTGTAACCAATTAAGTGTGGGGTGGGAGAAGTGAACTACATAGTACCATGAATACCTTAATTGCTATAAATGAATCTATAAATACTGTCTGTAAGCCTTCTAATATGAACTGATGAGTTGTTAGGACAAACACCCGACTAACTCTAATGTTTGATGTGCTGTGAGTTTATAGCACTTTCGATGCTTAAAACTAATAAAACAACATGGACTTAGGTATGTTTATATGGATATGAGGAACTTTTACTTTGATTTCAGGGAAAATACGTGTTAGAGCAAAAATGTGCAAAAGAGGCCTAAAAATGCAGAAAAATAGTCAAGTACAAATCTCAGTACGAGCCGTACTGAGAATCACGGTGAAAGTCAGAAGTATGGAATAAGAGGAAGGCAATGTACAACTCTCAGGACAAGCCGTACCAAGATGGTACGAGCCGTAACAGGAGTCGTGGAATTTTTCAGAGAAATTTGCACTAAGGTAGTCTCTTGGTACGAGTGAAACTCACGGATAGTAGCAATAACATACAACCCGTACCATGAGCCGTGGTGAACTTCAGGAGTTTCTTTAAGACTTAGCAGAACTTCAGACACAACAAGCAGTACGAGTGGTAGGAGGAAGATACAAGGCGTACCACAACACTTGTGGAAAACTTCAGAAGATATCAAAGTTCTCAGGGACAAACCATAGATGCATTTTACGACTAGTAGGACTGTGGTACGAGTTGTACTAGCCTGACAACACTTAGAAAATTTTGCAGCATCCAAGGATGTACGAGAAGCGGGTACGACCCATACAATCCTGCTACAGATCGTAGGTTCAGTCGTAATACAGTCGGCGCAAGATATGGAAAATACCCTGTTAGCTTAGGAAAAAGTTTCTAATGTCTATATAAATAGATTTTATGTTTTATTTTAGTTAGAGAACATAGAAACAAAGTAGTAGAGGCATGTGAAGAATAGTATTTGTGAATTTTTATCAAGTTTCGGAGAGCAATTTTTAGGATCATACTCTTGATTTCATCCATTGTTCTTGAGATTGTTCTTTGATATTCAAATATGGGTTTCTCTCAATTATTGTTGTAAGTATTTAATTATGTATTTCCCTATGAATGAAAATTATGATCTTACAATCATGAGAGGCTAAAACCTCCACAACTAGGGGTTGTGGGAACCATGGTGGAAAAACGAAATAGGGTTACACAAAAGTAATTCAAAACCAATGCCAAACGCTTGTATTATATTCTCTTCATGTTTAAACATTTCTTAATTATCATGCCCCACCTTGGGAGGCATGACTGACACCTAGTGCCGCACTGGGATCTAAATTGACCTGACTGGGCTTATGCACTTCTGGTGCAAGCCTGCAACTTAATTCATGTAAACAACGAGCTATATCTCGGCTATAAACACAACCTCGGGCTGACAAGACCACATAGCCACCTGTAAAGGAAAACAACTAACCAACAACAAAGCAATAAAGGGGATCCTATGCGGGCCAACAAGACCACCATGATGTCTAGTTATAGCAGAATGAAAATAGGTAGTCATAACTATGATATAGCCGACAAGGCTGCCAACTAAAAGCTAAACTAGGCCCTACACGGCCATCACGCAAAATAAACATACATAGACCCCACATGGCCGACAAAAAAAACCAACAATAGAGAATCTGTAGTCTACAAGCCTCTAAGAGTGGAATAATGGTCGACACATGGCTCCAACCTACCCATAAATTGTACAACAAAAGAACAAACCTTCTCTAACTATCAACTCCGGAGAAAGAAGCTGACTAAACTACTGACTTTGGTTGATGACTAGGGAGGTCCTAAACCACGTCTATCCGCACCTGTAGGTAAGTAATACAGCGCCTAAAGATGGGAGTCACTACAATATATACCAAATATGTAAGGCAGTAATGAAAATGACTGAAACGTACTGATAATTAAACTGGAAATGATTCAATAGAAAGGATAAGAGATACAACCTGCATTGCCCTACAACCTACTATATAATTAACAATAAGTAATGCAAATAAGAACCTTACCTAGCCCCCAAATCTCGGAAGGTGCAATCAGCACGGAATAACCCGCTCGAGGCACCCATAAGCCCTGGCGATCACACTTCAATCTATATACCCCTAATAAGGTCAAAATGTGTCAATAGGTAACTATAGCCAACCTACCTGGCCCCTGGGTCTGCAACTAAGCCTGCTCAACTCCTATAGCTATGTCTGAGTCCGTTGGACTCCTGTAACTGCACCCTGGGCACACAAGGCTCGACGAGGGTTAGTGATGCCGATACAGTATGAAAATAGAAGTCCAGCCATGGATGGACGGTAGTATGGACCTTGGGCCTGAGTATAGTCCCTTGGAACAACATATATATCCTGGGAGTGATCCATATAGCCCCAAAGGTGACGACACTGCTAGTAATCCTGAGGTTGGTCAATGGAAGGCTATATAGGGTAGGGTCAGTCCCAATCTAAATAGAAAATGCTAATCTCAAACTAATAGTAGCAGCTAACCACAATATACATGCTTCTGTCTTTCTTACAAGGATTTAGGTTGTATTATAATATGACAGGAATAACTTGCCAAAGGAATTCACCTTAACATACCTCGAATGTCGACTTTCATTTAACCGATAAGTTTCAACCTGTAATTGGCGGTCCCACTCGAATGTAGCCTTAAGCTGAAATAATAGGGCTAATTTCAATAGTAAATTTGGCAAATAATGATATCTTTCGAAGTAATATTAACTATAATTTAACTCTGAATAAATCAGCTGAAAACCTACAATTTCTTGAGAGTTCAAAAGGGAAAAATGCTTACCTAATGCCTGTGGCCGTTTAGGATTTAATTTGGAGTAATTATGATAACTTTTACTTGGCGGAGGTTATGGTATACTGAGTGAATTTTCAAGAAATAACTCCATTGAAATGCATCCCATAGGCCTAGAACGTGTTAACCGAAGTTAATTTGTATTTGGATGGCGTTTGGTAACGTAATTTGAAGAAAATTTGGTGAAAGTTGCGTCTTCCTCCTTTTATGGCTGAGGGAGTCTTTGAAAATGAATTCGATTTACTTAAGGATGACTTATATATAGTCATAGGCAGTTTACTTGGGGCACCTCGTGCGGCCAATGCGCCTCCTAAGGCGCTGGTATGCCTGGCGCGCCGTGCTGCCCAGTGCACCGGCAGGCTGGCACATCGCGCTGGCCCCTCACGGCCTGGCCTCGTCCGACCCTTCTTCCAAGTCTCTTCCTGCATGGTTCAAGCTCTCTCTACTCGTCACAAGCCCACGCGAACGCATACTAACCGCTAACATCTTACGGGGTGTAACATCCTCCCCGCCCCAGGAACATTCATCCTCAAATGTCATCTTCAGGCTTAAAGGAGTTAACTCTTTTAACTTAAACTTAGAAAAATTTCGGCAGAGTCTCCTCTATTTTATGGACTATCCGGAAACCTGAAATGCAGAAAACTCAGCATAGGCATCTCATAGGACGCTACAAACAGCTACTCCACCATATAGAGATAATCAACTAAAAAGTGCTAATAATACAAGCAGTAAAATAACAACTAAACAACAACCTCACCTCACTGCATATCCTGGGTCAATCCTGGAATAAGCGAGGATACCTAGACTTCATGTCGTCCTTAGCTTCTCAAGTCATCTCTACTTTATTTCTGTTCCTCCATAGTACCTTAATGGAGGCCACATCTTTCATTCTTAACCTACGAACTTGCCGATCTAGTATAGGAACTAGAAACTCTTCGTAGGCTAAATCCTCAGTAACTTGAACGTCCTCAAGTGGAACAACCTAGGACAGGTCCCCTATGCATTTTTGCAACATTGACGCATGAAAGACTGGACGAACAAATTCTAGCTCTAGAGGAAATTCTAGCTTATATGCCACTCAGCCTATCCTGCAGAGGATCCGATACGGCTAATGAATCTAGGGCTAAGCTTGCCCTTTTTACCAATTTCATCACGCCCTTTGTTGGTGAAACTTTGAGGAACACCCAATCATCAACCTCAAATTCCAAGTTTCTACGCCGCACATCGGAATAGGACTTTTGACGGCTCAGGGCTGTCAGCAAGCGCTCTCTGATGAGTTTTATTTTCTTTTCTAACAGGCGGATCATATCCGGTCCAATTAATCCTGACTCCCCCACTTCAGACCATCTGATGGGGGACCTACATTTCCGCCCATACACGGCCTCATAAGGTGCCATCTGGATTGCAGAATGATAATTGTTATCGTATGCATATTCAATAAGGGGTAAATGCTCATCCCAACTTCCTCCAAAGTCTAGTACACACGCCCATAACATATCTTCGAGCATCTGAATGGTGCACTCTGTCTGACCATCTGTCTGGGGATGGAAAATTGTACTCAAATTAACCTATATCCCCAAGCCATTCTGAAATGACTGCCAGAATCTAGCTGTGAATTATGCTCCCCTATTAGAAATAATATATGCAGGGACACAATGTAGTTGGAATATCTCCTTAATATACAGCTCAACATAGTCTTCCATGGAGAAGGTAGTCCTGACAGGCAAGAAATGGGATGACTTTGTTAATCTGTCGACAATGACCCAAATAGAATCGAATCTATGCTGGTGCAGGGTAATCCTGTCACAAAATCTATATTGATTGCTTCCCATTTTCACAAAGGCACCTCTATATCCTGCATTAATCCGTCGGGTTTCTGATGTTCAACCTTTACCTACTGGCAGTTAGGACACTGTTCTACAAATTCAGCGACACCCTTTTTCATTCCAGGTCACCAGTATATCTCCTTTATATCATGATACATCTTCATCGAGCATGGATGAAGAGAGTAACGAGAATGATGTACCTCTGCCATGATCTGCTGACGGATCCCTACTACATCTGGAACACAAAGGTGACCTTTGAATCTCAATACCCCATCTTCCGTCAACTCGAAGGTCGTTAATTCACCCCGCTGAACCTTATCTCTGAGCTGCGCTAGGCTAAGGTCCTCATACTGCCATTCTTTCACCTCTACAACTAGGGATGATATTGTTATATTCTGAATGACAGTCCCCTTATCTTGTGAGTCTACTATCTGAATGGCTAAGCTGGCTAACTGATGCAGTTTTCAAGCCATTTCCCGCTATTCTGGCCTCATATGTGCCAATCTTCCCATAGATCTGTGACTAAGGGCATACGCTATAATATTAGCCTTCCCTGGGTGGCGTAAAATGTTCACGTCATAGTCTTTCAGTAATTCTATCCAACGATGCTGCCGCAAATTCAATTCCATCTGCGTTAAGGCTCTTATGATCAGTAAAAATATCCACCTGCACCCCATACAACTAATGCCTCCATATTTTCAAGGTGTGGACCACTGCAGCTAACTCCAGATTGTGGGTGGGATAGTTCTTTTCATGCTTCCTGAGCTGCCTTGAAGCATAAGAAATTACCTTACCATATTGCATCATAACGCACCCTAACCCAACGCCTGAAGCATCACGGTATACAACATAACCCTATGAATCTTTTGGCAAAGCCTACACTGGTGCTGACGTCAATCTGTTCTTCAATTCATGGAAACTCTATTCACGGGCCTCGGTCCAATGAAATTTGGCTGCTTTCTAAGTCAATTTGGTCAAAGGCATTGATAAGGTAGAAAATCCTGCTACAAACCTTCTGTAATACCCAGCTAACCCTGAGAAACTGCGAACCTCAGTTGGAGTTGTAGGTCTAGGCCATGTCTTTACTGCCTCGATTATTTGTGAATCAACCTGAATAACAGTTTTTGATATAATATGGCCGAAGAAATCTATAGAATTCATCCAATACTCACATTTAGAAAATTTTGCATATAACTTGCGATCTTTGAGAATCTGAATTACCGTTTGCAAATGATCTCTATGTTCTGCTTTTGAACGGGAATACACTAGAATGTCATCAATGAATACTATCACAAACAGATCTAAATATGGCCTGAAGATGCTGTTCATCAGATCCATGAACACTGCTGGGGCATTTGTCAATCCGAAGGACATAACTAGAAATTTGAAATGATCGTACCTGGTACTGAAAGCTGTTTTCAGGGTATCTTTCTCCCGAACTCGCACCTGATGGTATCCTGACCTTAAGTCAATCTTGGAAAATATTTCGCCCCTTTCAATTGATCAAACAAGTCATCCATCCTGGGAAGAGGGTATTTATTCTTAATAGTAACCTTGTTCAACTGCTGATAATCTATGCATATGTGGAGGGAGCCATCTTTCTTTCTTACAAACAAAACTAGCGCAACCCGCGGTGACGTACTCAGCCTGATAAAGCCCTTATCTAATAGGTCTTTCAACTGTTATTTCAATTCTCTAAATTCAGTAGGAGCTATTCAGTACGAAGGGATGGATATAGGTTGAGTACATGGTAGCAAGTTGATAGAGAAATCGATTTCCTGTTCTGGGGAACACTAGGAAGTTCATATGGAAACACATCTGAAAAATCATTAACCACTGGAATGGACTGAAGAGTCAGGGATTCTGCTTTCATATCCTTAACCCTGACAATATGATAAATACATCCCTTTGTTATTAACTTTTTCGCCTGAAGATAGGATATGAACCTACCTTTTGGTGTGGTTGCACTGCCTTTCCACTCTCGCACTGCCTCCCCTAGAAAGTGAAATTGGACAGTCTCAGTACAACACTCCACATTGGCATAACATGGCGCTAGCCAATTCATACCTATAATTGCATCAAAATCAATCATTTCTAGCTCCACTAAATCTGTTAAAGTTTGGCGACCGACAACCTCTACTGTGCAACCCCGATAAACCCTTTTAGCTATAATCGAATCACCGATAGGTGTAGACACCGAGAAGGGTAGCTGAAGAAATTCTAGTGTTATGCCAAATTTTCGGGCCATTAGTGGAGTAACATAGGACAAAGTGGAACCTGGGTCTATCGAAACATAAACTGAGCGAGAGCGAATGTCCAGCATACCTGTCACAACATCCGGCGACGACTCTGACTCTCGCCACCGGATAAAGCATAAGTGCAATTCAGACAACTGCTTGAACTTGATGCCCCTATCTACCTCGGCCTCTACCAGCAGGAGTTGAGGGCCTGCACCCTACTGAAGGGGTTGGGGTATGTGACCCTGCTTGAAGATTTGTCTTGTCGGTCCCGATCACCCTGACCTCTAGCTGGATAATCCCTCATCATATGACTCTCTTGTCCATTGGTATAACAAGCAGTAGAACCATACCTACATGCCCCAAAATGACATCGACTGCAAATAACACAACATGGCATTGTGGACCTGCTTTGATCTGGCACCCTCTGCTACTGAGAGCCTCACACCCGTGAGCTCTCGCGGGGTCTTGACTACCCCTGATGGTCTGGCCTACCACCCTGCTACTGTGGAGGTGGAGGTCAAGGTGACCTGCCTGATATTCGCGGCCTAGGTCCACCCTAAAATTCTGCCTGTGTGTCACTGGGCCTGGCCCTCTGGCGCTGCTCTTGATTCATCCTCTCTTTTTTCCGTTGACGCTACCTAATCATATCTATATTCTGAGCGAAATCCTGAATGCGGGTGATGTCCATGTCCTCCCATAAAGTAGCTGTAACACAAGTTTCCATGTACTTTGGAAGCAGCCCCATAATAAATTGATGTACTCTGGCTGGTATGGTATCTACAAAAGCTAGCGCATATCTGGCCAAGGAGTCAAACCTCATTGCATATTCCCAAACGCTCATCGAACCCTGTTCCACGTGCAAAAACTAATCCACTCGGGCCTGTTGAATTTCTTGTGGCAAGTGGTGGTCCAGGAAGGCCTATGAGAAGCTAGATCAAGTTGGAGGGGGAGCGTCTTTGCTTTGGGACCTTTCCTAGCTCTCACACCACAACACTACTATGTCCCGTAATCAAAATACTGCTAGATCAATCAAATTCGCGGGGATGCATAAGTGCAATCCAGATCGCTACCTGAACTGGATGCCCCTGACCTGCCTTGGCCTTTGCCGGCTGAAACTAAGGGCCTGCACCCTGCTGAAGGTGCTGGGGCATATGACCCTGCTGAAGATCTATCTTTTCGGTACCGATCACCCTGACCTCTAGCTGGACAATCCCTCATCATGTGACCCTCTTGTCCACAAGTGTAACAAGCAGCAGAACCATACCTGCACGCCCCAAAATGATGTCGATCACAAATAGTACAACGCGACACACTAGGTCTTCTCTGATCTAACCCCTTCTGCTGCTGAGAACCTAATGCTCATGGGCTCTCACTAGGTCCTGACTGCCCTCTGTGGACTGATTTACCACATTACTACTATTGTGGGGGTGGGTGTCGGGGTGGCCTGCCTGATATTCGTGGTCTAGGTCTGCCCTGAAATTTTGCCTGGGTGTCACTGGGTCTGGCCCTGCGGCACTGCTCTTGATTTACCCTTTCTATCTCCCTCTGTCGCTGCCTAATCCCCTTAATACTCTAAGCGAAAGCTTGAATACAGGTGATATCCATGTCCTCCCACAGAGTAGCTGTAACACAAGTTTCCACGTACTCTAGAAGCAGCCCTATGATCAATCGATGCACTCTGGCTGGCGGAGTCGGTTGAGTTAGCGGTATTTAGACTACGGGACATAGCGGTACTATGGTACGAGAGTTGGGAGAGGTCCCGATGCAGAGAATCTCCCCCTTGTACTTGGTCTAGTTTCTCAGAGGCCTTCTTAGATCACTATTTTCAGCAAGAAGTTCAACAGGCTCGGGTAGATCAGTTTTTTCACCTGGAGTAGGGCTCGATGAGTGTCCAGGAATATGCTATGAGATTTGATTCCTTGGCCAGATATGCACCAACTTTTGTAGACACTATGCCAGCCAGAGTGCATAGATTTATCATGGGGCTGCTTCCACAGTACGTGGAAACTTGTGTTACAGCTACTCTGCGGGAGGACATGGATATCGCCCGTATTAAGGATTTTGCTCAGAGTATTGAGTGGATCAGGCAGTGAGAGTGGGAAATAGAAAGGACAAATCAAGAGCAGCGCTCGGAGGGCCAGGCCCAATGACACGCAAGTAGAATTTTAGGGCAGACTTAGACCACAAATATCAGGTAGGCCACCCAGACCCCCACCCCCACAACAGCAGTAGGGTGGTAGACCAGACCATCGAGGGCAGTTAGGACCTGGTGAGAGCTCACGGGCATCAGGTTCTCATCAGTAGAGGGCGTCAGATCAAAGTAGACCCACTGTTTCGCATTATGCTATTTGCGGTTGACTTCATTTTAAGGCGTGCAAGTATGGTTCTACTGCTTGTTACACCTATGGACAAGAGGGTCATATGATGAAGGATTGTCCATATAGAGGTCAGGGTGATCGGGACTGACAGGACAGATCTTCAGCAGGGTCATATGCCTCAACACCTTCAGCAGGACGCAGGCCCTCAGTTTCAGCCGCGCAGAGGCCAAGGCAGGTCAGGCGCATCCAGTTCTGGTAGCAGTGCGGATCGCAATTATGCTTTATCGGGGTGACAGGAGTCAGAGTCATCGCCGGATGTTGTGACAGTTATGCTGGACATTTGCTTTCACTCAGTTTATGTTTTGATAGACCTAGGTTCCACTTTCTCCTATGTTACCCCATTAGTGGCCCGAAAGTTTGGTATAATGCCAGAATTTCTTCAGCGACCTTTTTCAATGTCTACGCTCATCAGTGATTCTATTATAGCTAAAAGGATCTACCGGGGCTGCACAGTAGAGGTTGTTGGTCACCAAACTTTAGCAGATTTAGTGGAGCTAGAAATGATCAATTTTGATGCAATTATGGGCATGAATTGGCTAGCCATGTTATGCCAATGTGTAGTGTTTTACCAAGACCGTTCGATTCCACTTCCTAGGGGAGGTAGTGAGAGAATGGAAGGGCAGTGCAGCTATGCAAAAAGTTAGGTTCATATCCTATCTTCAGGCAAAAAAGTTGATAGCAAAGCGTTGTATATATCATATTGTCAGGGTTCAGGATATGCAAGCAGAATCCCCGACTCTACAGTCCATTCTAGTGGTTAATGAGTTTCCATACGTGTTTCCAGATGAACTTCCTGGTATCCCCCCAGAACGAAAAATCGACTTCTCTATCGACTTGCTACAAGGTACTCAACCTATATTCATCCCTCCATATCGAATGGCTCCTACTGAATTGAGAGAATTGAAGGAACAGTTGGAAGATCTGTTAGATAAGGGCTTTATTAGGCCAAGTATGTCACTATGGGTTGCGCCGTTTTGTTTGTAAGAAAGAAAGATGGCTCCCTCCGCATGTGCATAGATTATTGGCAGTCGAACAAGGTTACTATTAAGAAAAATACCCACTCCCCAGAATAGGTGACCTATTTGATCAGTTGCAAGGGAAAAAATATTTCTCCAAGATCGACTTAAGGTCGAGATATCACCAGGGACAGGTTTGGGAGAAAGATATCATGAAGACAGCTTTCAGGACCAGGTATAGTCATTTGAATTCCTAGTCATGTCTTTTGGGTTGAAAAATGCCCCAACGGCGTTCATGGATCTTATGAATAGCATCTTTAGGCCGTATTTAGATCTGTTTGTGATAGTATTTATTGATGACATCCTAGTGTACTCCCGTTCAGAAGTAGAACATAGAAATCATTTGCGGACGGTACTTCAGACCCTCAGAGATCGCCAGTTGTATGAAAATTTTTCTAAATGTTCTGGATGAATTCTGTGGCCTTCCTAGGCCATATTGTATCAGAGGCTGGTATTCAGGTGATTCACAGAAAATTGAGGTGATAAAGACATGACCTAGACCCACAACTCCAACGAAAGTTCGCTGTTTCCTGGGATTAGCCAGGTATTACTAGAGGTTTGTGAAAGGATTTTCTACCCTGTCAGCGCCCTTGACTAAATTAACTCAAAAAGTAGTCAAATTTCAGTGGAATGAAGCCTGCGAGCAGAGTTTTCAAGAGTTGAAAAATAGATTGACATCGACACCAGTGTTAGCTTTGCCAGAAGGTTCAGAGGGTTATGCTGTATATTGTGACGCTTCAGGCATTGCGTTGGGCTACGTTCTGATGCAACATGGTAAGGTAATTGCTTATGCTTCGAGGCAACTAAGGAAACATGAAAAGAACTACCCCACCCACGATCTGGAGTTAGCTATAGTGGTTCATGCCTTAAAAATATGGAGGCACTATCTGTATGGTGTGCATGTAGATATTTTCACTGATCATAAGAGTCTCCAATACATCTTCACTCTGAAAGATTTGAATTTATGGCAACGTCGCTGGCTTGAATTACTAAAATACTACGATATGAATATTTTGTATCGTCCAGGGAAGGCTAATATTGTAGCAGATGCCCTTAGTAGTAGGTCTATACGAAGTTTGGCACATTTGAGGCCAGAAAAGCGCGAAATGGCCCGATAACTGCACCGGTTAGCCAGCTTAGTCGTCCGGATTGTAGACTGATAGGATAATGGGGTTGTGATTCAGAATACTGCAGTATCATCCTTGGTTGTAGAGGTGAAAAAGCGGCAGTATGAGGACCCTAACCTAGTAAAGCTCAAAAGTAAGGTTCAGCAAGGCAAATTAATGATCTTAGAATTAACGAGAGACGAGGTCTTGAGATCTAGGGGTCTCCTCTGCATTCCCAATGTGGCAGGACTTTTCCAGCAGATCATAGCAGAGGTACATTATTCTTGTTACTCTCTTCATCCAGGCTCGACGAAAATGTATCATGACATAAATGAGATATACCGGTGGCCTGGAACGAAAATGTATCATGACATAAAGAATGCTAGAAGCATGATTGTTGTGGTTAGCTACTATTATTAGTTTGAGATTAGCATTTTCTGTTCAGATTGGGATTGGCCCTATCCTATATAGCCTTCTGTGACCAACCCCAAGGTTACTAGCTGTGTCGTTACCTAAAGGGCTATATAGATCGCTCCAAGGAGCTAGATGTTGTCCCAAGGGACTACACAGAGGCCCAAGGGACATATTACAGTCCATTCCATGGCAGGACTATTATCTTTATGTCGTATCGGCATCACTGACCCTCGTCGAGCTTGGTGCCCAGGGTGCAGTTATCAGGAGTCCACCGGACTCAGACACAGCTACAAATCAGGAGCTGAGTGCATTTAATTGCAGACCCGGGGGACTGGTAGGTTGGCTATATTTACCTGTTGACTCATTTTGACCTTGTTAGGGGTATATAGATTGAAGAGAATTCGTCAGGGCTTATGGGGGCCTCGAGCGGGTTATTTGTGATGGTTGTACCTTCCGAGCTTATGGGGGCCAGGCAAGGTTCTTGTTTACATTATTTATTGTTAGTTATACAGCAGGTTGTAAGGTTATTCAGATTAACTCTCTATCCCTCCTATTGAATTATTTTAGTTTCATTATCAGTATTATTCAGTCATTTTCATTTACTACCTTATATATTTGGTACATATTGTACTGACACCCATCTTTGGGGCGCTTCATTACTTGCCTGTAGGTACGGTTAGACGTAGTTCAGGACCCCCTAGTCATCAATCGAGTCAGAAGTCTCTTCAGCTCCTCTTGCCCCAGAGTTGTTAGTTAGAAGATTTGTTCTTTTGTTATACAGTTTATGGGTGGGTCGAGCCTTGTCCCTACCATTATTCCACTCTTAGAGGCTTGCAGACTATAGATTTCTAGTATTAGTTTTGTTTTTGGCCATGTAGAGCCTATGTATGTTTTCTTTTGCGTGATGGTCGTGTGGGGCCTAGTTCAGCTATTAGTTAGTAGCCTTGTCGGCTATAGTATGTTCTGATTGCCTATTTTCATTATGACATAACTAGACAGCATGATGGTCTTATCGGCCCGCATAGGATCGCCTTTACTACGTGTTGTTGGTTAGCTATTTTCTTTTACAGGTAGCTATGCGGCCTTGTCAGTCGGAGGCTGTGTTTACCACCAAGATATAGCTCGTCGTTTTCTTGATTTGAAGAGTAGGCATGCACCGGAAGTGCATAAGCCCATTCAGGTCAGTTCAGATCCCACCCAGTATGGCACCAGGTGTCAATCGTGCCTCCCAAGGTGGGGCATGACATCTACAGTGTGACATCTATAGAAGAAGGAAAGATAACCACGCTATTATGCTACGTAGCCTCCTTCCTATAGAATGTGGTGGACAACACACCCATAGATAAGACTCTACTAGACACAACTCGCAGATTCCCTAGGATACGACTTGCTCTGATACCATATTTGTCACGCCCAACCTTGGGAGGCATGACCGGCACCTGGTGCCATACTGGATTTGAACTGACCTGACTGTGCTTATGTACTTTTGGTGAACTATATCTCGGCTGTAAACAAAGCTTCAGGCCAATAAGACCACATAGGCACCTGTGATGGAAAATAGCTAACCAACAACAAAGCAATAAAGGGAATCCTATGCGGGCAGACAAAACCATCATGCTGTCTAGTTATAGCAGAATGAAAATAGGTATTCATAACTATGCTATAGCCGACAAGGCTGCTAACTAAAAGCTAAACTAGGCCCCACATGGCCATCACGCAAAATAAACATACATAGACCCCATACGACCAACAACAAAAATCAACAACAGAGAATGTGTAGCCTACAAGCCTCTAAGAGTGGAATATTGGTCGGGACAGGGCCCCAACCTACCCATAAACTGTACAACAAAAGAACAAACCTTCTCTAACTATCAACTCCAGAGAAAAGGAGCTGACTAGACTATTGATTCAGGCTGATGACTAGGGAGGTCCTGAACTGCGTCTATCCGCACTTGCAGACAAGTAATGCAGCACCGCAAAGATGGATGTCAGTACAATATGTACCAAATATGTAAGGCATTAATGAAAGTGACTGAAAAGTACTGATAATAAAACTAGAAACAATTCAATAGAAAGGATAAGCGATACAACCTTTATTTCCCTACAACCTGCTCAATAATTAACAATAAGTAATGCAAACAAGAACCTTACCTGGCCCCTATAAGCCCGGAAGGTACAACCAGCAGGGAATAACCTACCCGGGGCCCTCATAAGCCCTGATGAATACACTATATAACCCTAAAAAGGTCAAAATGAGTCAACAGGTAACTATAGCCAACCTACCTGGCCCCTGGATCTGCAACTAAGCCCGCTCGGCTCCTGTAGATGTGTCTGAGTCTGGTGGAATCCTATAACTGTACCCTGGGCACACAAGGGTCAATGAGTGTCAGTGATGCCAATATGGCATGAAAATAGAAGTCCGTCCATGGATGGACTGTAGTATGGCCCTTGGGCTGAATTATAGTCCCTTGGGACAACATATAGCTCCTTGGAGTGATCCATATAGCCCCGAAGGCGATGACACATCTAGTAACTCTAAGGTTAGTCAACGGAAGGCTTTATAGGGTAGGGTCAGTCCCAATCTAAATAGAAAATGCTGATCTCAAATTAATAGTAGCAGTTGACCACAATATACATGTTTCTGGCTTTCTTACAAGGATTTAGGTCATATTACAATACGATAGGAATAACTTGCCAAAGGAATTCGCCTTAACAACCTCAGATGCCGACTTCCGTTTAACTAGTGAGTTTCAACCTGTAATGGGTTGTTCCACTCAACTACAACCCTTATGCTGAAAGAATAGGGCTAATTTCAATATTAAATTCGACAAATAACAATATCTTTCAATAGTAATATTAACTTATTTCAACTCCGAATAACTCGACTGAAAACCGACAATTTCTCAAGGGTTCAGAAGGGAGAAATGCTTACCTAATGCATGTGGCTGTTTAGGATTCAATATGGAGTAATTCTAATAACTTTTACTCGATAGGGTTCCAGTAAACCGAGTGAATTTTCAAGAAAAAACTCCAATAGAAATGCTTCTCGTAGACCTAGAACTTGTTACCCAAAGTTAATTTGCATTTGGACGACGTTTGGTAATGTAATTTGAAGAAAATCTGGTGAAAGTTGTGTCTTCCTCCTTTTCTGGCCGAGGGAGTCTTTGAAAATGAATTAGATTTACTAAAGGATAACTTATATATAATCATAGCCGGTGGACTGGGGGCGCCTCGCACCAGCCAACGGGCCAAAGGCTTCTCGCGCCACGCCTCCAGGGAGCTGGTCTGCCTAGCGCGCCACGCTGCCCAGCACACAGGTAGGCTGGGGCGTCGAGCTGGCCCCTCGCGACCTGGACTCGCTCGACCCTACTTCTGAGGCTCTTGCCACACACGTCAAGCTCTCTCTACTCGTCACAAGCCCACGCGCACGCACACTAACTGCTAACATCTCATGGGGTGTAACATTAATGATGTATAATGTTAGGACTTGCCCGAATTCTTCACTTGCTTGAACCTAGAGAAGTAGAGATTAGGAAAAGAGAATTACAATAAAGCCTTGGTGTTAATGATCATTGTATTTGTCATGCCCCGCCTTGGGGGGTATGACTGGCACCTGGTGCCCTAGTAGGATCTAGACTGCTAGCTAGTGAGCCTAAGCACATCTGGTGCCTGGCTGGCTCTAACTCAGATTCATGAAATCAACGGGCTATATGACGGCTGTAAATACAGCCTCCAGCCGACTAGGCCTATAGCCACCTGTATGAAACTTCAGCTAACCAGAAACATACTTACAAGGGGGAAACCTATGCGGGCCGACAAGGCCACCATGCTGTCTAGTTATCTGTAACTCAGCAAAAAAAATGCTGAGTAACTACGTGACCGGCAAGGTCACCACTACTATCAAACTAAGGCCTCACACGGCCAACATAAACTGAAATGCTAAACAGCTATAACAAACTGCACGGCCTCACTCGACCGGCTCAACTGACCACAGGGAAATATATACAGACTGCGAGCCTCTAGGAATACGGATAAGATGGTCGGGACAGGGCCCCGACCTACCTGTACTGTACAACAAAAGGAAAATGATATAAAACTATGAAATATCAAGCTCCAGATGACAAAAGCTGATGACTCTGCGCTGGCTAGGATCACGAGGGATCGCCTCCTCGTCTATGAGTACCTGCAGGCAAGTAATGCAGCGCCCCACTGGGCGTCAGTACCACAGGTACCGAGTATGCAAAGCAACTGAAATAATACAACTGAATACAGATAACATAACTAACAAGACTGTAAGCAGAAGATAACTGAATCTGAAGAGCTGATAGGAACTAGATCAAACCTTTCTGCACTAATAGGAAGGAGCGTGTCTGTAGTCATGACGGCCTGCTGTCTATTAACTAGTATATATAAAGCACATAAATACATATATATTTAGCAAGAAAGATCCAATACCAACCCCCATAATCCGGATGGCGCCAAGCAAGCAAACAATCTATATACCCCTACCCGGGTTAAAACCAGCCAAAAATAAGTCACTCTACTCATCTGCTCACTCGGAGCTCCTCTACCGGCCCCCTGGGTCTCCGGCTCGGGCCATAGCCTCTGATATAAATAACCGTGTCTGAGTCCGGAGGACTCCTGTGCAGACAGTAACAGATAGGTCCTGGTTCCCCAGAACTCTCCTCAGGGCTATCTGAAACCGGAGATGCACCTGTAATAAGATCTGTAACTGTAACTGTATCTGTATCTGTTCCCTGGGAGCTTGCACACAACAGGGCTATCTGTACTGTAATGCTGATCAGCCTGATATGGGGAAAGCTTCATCTCATCTTCATCCAAACTAGGGACGGCATGCCACTCCTTGGAGTGACGTAAACCCACCCGCTCAGTGGGCGACACGATTACCAACCCAGGGGCGGCGAGGACGCTCAATAAGGTGCCCTCACGCCACATCAAGTCTCAACAAACAAATAGCACATATAAATAGCAAGTATGTATAACTGAAAAGACTATCTGAAATCTAATTTCTTATTCTGATCTCTTTCTGTATTATACTGATTCTTTACTGATTATACTGACTCTAAAATCTTTATTTAAGTGTTTGGCTAATCTGTAGCTGGAATACTATCTGTCTGAATGGCTAATCTGTAGCCATAAAACTGTCTGTCTATCTGAATTTACTTTACTAACTTTATTCTGAAAATCCGTATCTTTTTATTCTACAACATGCTTGCTAATCATACAATAGGCAATACTGAATATGGAATGCTAACTCGCCCTTTGGTGCATGCTTTACCAACTTTCGGACTAAATACGATACGGCAACATAACCCAGAATCTATTAGACTCACTTAATTCTCAACATTCAACTCTGAGAGTTTCAAATACGAAGTTTACTATGACTTACCAAGCTAAGGCTCACTAACTTGCCGAAGAACAACCTCACATACCTTAACCTCAAGTTATCTGACGGTCGGACGAGGCTCGGTCAGTACTCCAACTATTTCTCCCAACTGCATTCATATATACGTCAATTAGTGCTAAATACAACGCTATTCTGAAAGAAAACATCACTTTCGATATAATTATAGCCTAAACTTAGGCTTATCGAAAGACGGTCGAATACTTGCTATTTTTCAAAAGTCCAGAAGGGAGAAGTATTCACTTCACAGCTAGGAGCACATAGACACTAGTTTGGAGCAATTCTACTTACCTTAGTCCGGTAGCTCGATGATTCATCGGCCATATTTCGCAAAACAAAATCCGTAGGAATGCTCCCTGCTGCTAAATACTTCGGTATCTGGAGTTAATTTATATTTGGACTACGGTTGGCAGCGTAATCGGACGATAATATGTTAACCCTCTTCGTCTCTCTCTATTTTCTACGTTTTCTCTGGAAATTATAATGAATGAACTGATTTAAAACCGAAGTGGGGCTTTATATACTTGGGCCTGGACAGGCCCAACGTGTCACGGAGCCAACGCAGTGGCCCCGCCTCCGTGACACGCTGCCATCGCGGAGGGGCTCTGCCCCGACGCCTTCCGCGGTGGTTCGACAGGTTTTACGTCCGATCTTTTCCCGAGCCTTTTTCTAGCATGTATGGCCTTCAAGTATGCTTAACCAACGCGCGAATAGGCCATCTAGGTGCTGGGAATCTTACGGGGTGTAACATTCTCCCCCCTTAAGAACATTCGTCCTCGAATGTAAACTTCTATCTAGAGGACTTCTCAACTTGCTCAACTTGTTTCTGGAAAATTTCGGCAGAGTTTCCCCTGTAATATGGACTATCCCAAAATCCTGAAACGTAGAAAAGTCCAATACGGGTACTACACACAATTCTTTAAAATTCTCTTGATAGCTAAACATCAATCTTTCTCATTTACACATATACAACCATAAGGTACTGCATAAGTAATAATACGGACATACCTGTCGCCTGAATTGGCCTGGAATAAGTGAGGATATCTAGCTCTCATATCTTCCTCCGCCTCCCACGTCATTTCCTCTCGGTTCTTGTTACGCCACAATACCTTGACAGACGCAATATCCTTAGTTCTCAATCTACGAATCTGTCTGTCTAAGATGGGTACTGGAACCTCTTCGTAGGCCAGCTCTTCCGTAACCTAGATATCCTGGACTGGGACTGCTCTGGATGGGTCTCCTATGCATTTCCTCAGCATAGACACATGGAAGACCGGATGAACGGATTCCAATTCTGGAGGCAAGTTCAACTCATATGCTGCTCGGCCTATCCTTCGACGAATCTGATAAGGCCCAACAAACCTCGGACTGAGCTTACCTTTCTTGCCGAATCTCATCACCACTTTCATCGGAGATACTTTCAGAAATACCCAGTCATTCACATCAAATTCCAAGTCTCTGCGCCGCACATCAGCATATGATTTCTGGCGGCTCTGTACAGTCAGTAGGCATTCTCTGATGAGCTTTACCTTTTCCTCCGACTGCTGAACAATGTCTGGCCCAATCAACGCCGATTCCCCTATTTCAAACTAGCCAACCGGTGATCTACATTTTTGCCCATACAAGGCTTCAAAAGGCGCCATCTGGATGGCTGAGTGGTAGCTATTATTATAAGCAAATTCAATTAACGGCAAATGCTCGTCCCAGCTACCACCAAAATCTAGCACACACGCTCGTAGCATGTCCTCGAGCGTCTGAATAGTGCGCTCAGCCTGTCCATCTGTCTGAGGGTGGAATGCTGTGCTCAAATTAATCTGCGTTCCCAGACCTCTCTGAAACGACTACCAAAATCTAGCCGTAAACTGTGCTCCTCTGTCTGAAATAATGGATACTGGCACTCCGTGCAACCTGACTATTTCTCGGATATACAACTCTGCATAATCTTCGGCCGAGAAGGTAGTTCTTACTGGCAGGAAATGAGTTGATTTTGTCAATCTATCAACTATCACCCATATAGAGTCATGTTTGTGTCTGGTACGAGGTAATCCTGCCACAAAATCCATATTCACTGCTTCCCATTTCCAGAGAGGCACAGCTATGTCCTGAGTCAAACCGCCTGGTTTCTGGTGTTTCGCTTTTACCTATTGGCAGTTAGGACACTGGGCTACAAATTCGGCAATTTCTCTTTTCATTCCTGGCCACCAATAATTCTCCTTGATATCATGGTACATTTTCATCGCACCGGGGTGAAGAGAATAACGGGCGTAATGTGCCTCATTCATAATCTGCTGGCGGAGCCCTGAAACATCTGGAACACAGAGGCGGCCTTTACATAACAGCACTTCTTCCTCAGTTATCTAAATATCTGGCACTTTACCCTGCTGGATTCTGTCTTTGAGCTGGATCAGGTCAGGATCCTCATACTGCCGTTCTTTTACTTCCACAACTAATGATGACATGGCGGTGTTCTGAATTACCGCTCTGTTGCCCTCTGTGTCTACTATACGAATGGCTAGGCTGGCTAATTGATGTATCTCCCTGACCAACTCCTGCTTCTCGGGCTGCAAATATGCCAAACTCCCCATGGATTTACGGCTAAGAGCATCTGCTACTACGTTGGCTTTTCCCGGATGATACAAAATGTCCACGTCATAATCTTTCAATAACTCCAACCAGCAACGCTGTCGCAAATTCAACTCCCTTTGAGTGAAGATATACTGTAGGCTCTTATGATTTGTGAAAATATCCACATGGACGCCATACAAGTAATGTCTCCATATCTTTAAGGCATGGATCACTGCAGCTAATTCCAGGTCGTGGGTAGGGTAATTCTTTTCGTGTTTCCTCAGCTGTCTAGAAGCATATGCAATCACCTTACCATGCTGCATCAACACACAACCCAACCCAACACCTGATGCGTTGCAATACACTGAATAACCTTCTGTACCTTCCGGCAATGCCAACACTGGGGCGTAGGTTAATCTGTCTTTTAACTCCTGGAAGCTCTGCTCACATGCCTCTGTCCACTGAAACTTCACTGCTTTCTGCGTCAGTTTGGTCAGAGGTGCCGCTATAGTAGAGAATCCCTCGACAAATCTCCTATAATATCCCACCAACCCCAGAAAGCTACGAACTTCAGTCGGAGTGGTAAGCCTAGGCCATGTTTTAACTGCCGCTATCTTCTGTGTGTCAACCTGTATACCAGCATCCGACACAATATGCCCCAAGAAGGCTACTGAATTCAGCCAGAATTCACACTTGGAGAACTTAGCATATAACTGGCGATCCCTGAGGATCTGGAGCACTATCCGTAAATGAGTTCGGTGATCTTCTTTGGAGCGAGAATACACCAGAATGTCATCAATAAACACGATCATGAACAGGTCCAGGTATGGTTTGAAAATACTATTCATCAGGTCCATGAATACTGCTGGGGCATTCGTTAACCCAAAGGACATAACTAGAAATTCAAAGTGTCCATATCGGGTCCTGAACGCCGTTTCGGGAATATCTCTTTCACGAACTCGAACCTGGTGATATCCAGACCGCAAGTCAATCTTAGAAAAGTATCTGGCCCCTTGTAGCTGATCAAACAAATCATCTATTCTGGGGAGCGGATACTTATTCTTTACTGTAACTTTGTTCAACTGCCGATAATCTATGCACATACGGAGCGAGCCATCCTTCTTTTTCACAAATAAAACTGGCGTACCCCACGGTGAAGTACTCAGCCTGATAAAACCCTTGTCTAGCCGGTCCTTCAGCTGCTCCTTTAATTCTCTGAGTTCTGCAGGAGCCATACGATAAGGAGGAATTGATATAGGCTGAGTGCTTGGTAATAAATCAATAGCAAAATCTATTTCCCTCTCTGGGGGAATACCAGGTAACTCATCTGGAAACACATCAGGGAACTCGTTCACCATCGGAATAGACTGGAGTGTCAGAGATTCTGCTTGGACATCCTGAACCCTGACTAGGTGGTAGATACATCCCTTCATTATCAATTTCCTCACCTAAAGGTAGGAAATAAACCTACCTTTTGGAGTAGCTGTGCTGCCTTTCCACTCTCGCACTGCCTCTCCTGGAAAGTGGAATCGGACTGTCTTGGTCCAACATTCTACATTAGCATAGCATGGCACCAACCAATCCATACCCATAATGGCATCGAAATCAATCATTTCTAACTCTACCAGATCTACTGTAGTCTGGTGATCAGTAACCTCTATTGTACACCCTCGATAAATTCTACTAGCTATAATGGAGTCACAGACGGGTGTAGATACTGAAAAGGGCTGCTGTAATAACTCTGGTGTGACATTAAACTTTCGAGCCACAAATGGGGTAATATATGACCGAGTGGACCCTGGATCAATCAATACATAAGCAGAGCATGAACAGATAGTCATCATACCTGTCACTACATCTGGAGATGCCTCTGAGTCCTGTCTCCCTAGTAATGCATAAGTACGGCTTGAGCCCGTACCTAAACTGGAAGCTCCTGATCTACCTCAGCCTCTGCCTACTGAACCTGAAGGCCCATGCCCCGCTGAGGCTACTGGGGCTCGTGGCCCTGCGGATCCCCTGTCCTGACTATCTCTACTCCCCTGACCTCTGGTCGGACAATCTCTCATCCGATGCCCCTCCTGTCCGCAAATATAACACCCAGTGGAGCCACATTTACATGCTCCGGAGTGTGGTCGATTACAGTAGGGGCAGGGTGAGGGTGCAAATCTGCTCTGTTCTCCCCTTCTCTGCTGCGGGGAATCTACTGTTCTGGAACTGCCACTGGGCTCTGACTGCCCTCGTCGCGCATATCTACCTCACTGCTACTGTTGTGGTGGAGGTGGGGGTCTAGGGGGTCTATCTGATAGTCGAGGCTTGGGTCCTCTCTGAACTTCTCTTTACATCTCGTCCGATCTATCTCTGCGGCGCTGTTCCTGACTGGTCTGTCTACTACTCTGTTGCCGCTGTCTAAGACCCTTAATGGTCTGAGCAAAGGCCTGCACTCGGGCAATATCCATATCTTCTCGTAACGTAGCCGTCATACAAGCTTCAATATATTTCGGGTTCAGACCCATAATGAACCGGTGGACTCTGGATGGCATAGTGTCCACAAAGGCTGGAGCATAGCGGGCTAAGGAGTCAAACTATAGGGCATATTCTCGTACACTCCTCGCTCCCTGCTCCAAATGCAAAAACTCATCCATCCGGGCCTACCGGATCTCCCGTGGCAAGTAACGGTCCAGGAAGGCCTCCGAGAAGCTGGACCAGGTCGGAGGGGCAACATCTCTCCCTCGAGACCTTTCCCAACTCTCGTACCATAACACAGCTATGTCCTGCAACCGAAACACTGCCAGCTCAACTGATTCTGTAGGGTCACATGCATAACCCGGAAAATTCTCTGCATCTGATCTAGGAAGTCCTGGGGGTCCTCTGCTTGATCTGACCGAGTAAACTGTGGGGGACCTAGTGCCAAAAACTCCCTGACCCTGGAACTACCTGACCCACCTGAAGGCTCTGCTGCTACAGGTGGCACTGACTGGCACTGTGTGGCCATCATTTGTGCCAACATAACTACAGCGCTACGAACCTCCTGATCTGATGGCGAAGGCACAGGAGCTATCGGGGGCGGTGTAGTGCCCAACTGCTCCTGAGGTGAGGGGGGCTGCTGAGAGGGCTGTGATGAAGCCTCTATATCGCCCTCAGATCGGACTGACTCTGAATGAAGCTGAGGCATCCTGCTGGTGCCTTCTCCTGCTACTGTGTCTAATCTCCTGCCAGTAGCTGCGTGATGCTGGTCTGCCATTCTTATCTGTAGACAAAGAATATGATAAGTTTTAGGGACCCAACCCTATAATGTACCGTTCTATAGCACGACTGAATGAGAAAGAAGAGTAACCATCCTATCATGCCTCGCAGCCTCCTGCCTATAGTATGTGGTGCACAACACATCCATAGACAAGACTCTACTTAGCACGGCTTGCAGACTCCCTGGGACACGACCTGCTCTGATACCAAGTTTGTCACGCCCCACCTTGGGGGGTATGACTGGCACCTGGTGCCCTAGTAGGATCTAGACTGCTAGCTAGTGAGCCTAAGCACATCTGGTGCCTGGCTGGCTCTAACTCAGATTCATGAAATCAACGGGCTATATGACGGCTGTAAATACAGCCTCCGGCCGACTAGGACTATAGCCACCTGTATGAAACTTCAGCTAACCAGAAACGTACTTACAAGGGGGAAACCTATGCGGGCCGACAAGGCCGCCATGCTGTCTAGTTATCTGTAACTCAGTGAAAAAAAATGTTGAGTAACTACGTGACCGGCAAGGTCACCACTACTATCAAACTAAGGCCTCACACGGCCAACATAAACTGAAATGCTAAACAGCTATAACAAACTGCACGGCCTCACTCGATCGGCTCAACTGACCACAGGGAAATATATACAGACTGCGAGCCTCTAGGAATACTGATAAGATGGTCGGGACAGGGCCCTGACCTACCCGTACTGTACAACAAAAGGAAAATGATATAAACCTCTGAAATATCAAGCTCCGGAAGACAGGAGTTGATGACTCTACGCTGTCTAGGATCCCGAGGGATCGCCTCCTCGTTTATGAGTACTTGCAAGCAAGTAATGGAGCACCCCACTGGGCGTTAGTACCACAGGTACCGAGTATGTAAAGCAACTGAAATAATACAACTGAATATAGATAACATAACTAACAAGACTGTAAGCAGAAGATAACTGAATCTGAAGAGCTGATAGGAACTAGATCAAACCTTTCTGCACTGATAGGCAGGAGCGTGTCTGTAGTCACGGCGGCCTGCTGTCTATTAACTAGTATATATAAAGCACATAAATACATATATATTTAGCAAGCAAGAGCCAATACCAATCCCCATAATCCGGATGGCGCCAAGCAAGCAAACAATCTATATACCCCTACCCGGGTCAAAACCAGCCAAAAATAAGTCATTCCACTCATCTGCTCACTCGGAGCTCCTCTACCGGCCCCCTGGGTCTCCGGCTCGGGCCATAGCCTCCGATATAAATAACCGTGTCTGAGTCCGGAGGACTCCTGTGCAGACAGTAACAGATAGGGTCTGGATCCCCGAAACTCTCCTCAGGGCTATCTGAAATCGGAGCTGCACCTGTAATAAGATCTGTAATTGTATCTGTATCTGTTCCCTGGGTGTTTGCGCACAACAGGGCTATCTGTACTGTAATGCTGATCAGCCTGATATGGGTAAAGCTTCATCCCATCTTCATCCAAACTGGGGACGGCATGCCACTGCTTGGAGTGACATAAACCACCCGCTCAGTGGGCGACACGATTACCAACCCAGGGGTGGCGAGGACGCTCAATAAGCTGCCCTCACGCCACATCAAGTCTCAACAAACAAATAGCACATATAAATAGCAAGCATGTATAACTGAAAAGACTATCTGAAATCTGATTTATTATTCTGATCTTTTTCTGTATTATACTGATTCTTTACTGATTATACTGACTCTGGAATCTTTATTTAAGTGTTTGGCTAATCTGTAGCCGGGATACTATCTGTCTGAATGGCTAATCTGTAGCCATAAAATTGTCTGTCTATCTGATTTTACTTTACTAACTTTATTCTGAAAATCCGTATCTTTTTATTCTACAACATGCTTCGTAATCATACAATAGGCAATACTGAATCTGGAATGCTAAGTCGCCCTTTGGTGCATGCTTTACTAACTTTCGGACTGAATACGATACGGCAACACAACCCAGAATCTATTAGACTCACTTAATTCTCAACATTCAACCCCGAGAGTTTCAAATACGGAGTTTACTATGACTTACCAAGCTAAGGCTCACTAACTTGCCGAAGAACAACGTCACATACCTTAACCTCAAGTTATCTGACGGTCGGACAAGGCTCGGTCAGTACTCCAGCTATTTATCCCAACTACATTCATATATACATCAATTAGTGATAAATACAATGCTATTCTGAAAGAAAACATCACTTTCGATATAATTATAGCCTAAACTTAGGCTTATCTAAAGATGGTCGAAAACTTGCTATTTTTCAAAAGTCCAGAAGGGAGAAGTATTCACTTCACAGCTAGGAGCACATAGACACTAGTTTGGAGCAATTCTACTTACCTTAGTCCGGTAGCTCGACGATTCGTCGGCCATATTTCGAGAAACAAAATCCGTAGGAATGCTCCCTGCTGCTAAATACTTCGGTATCTGGAGTTAATTTAGATTTGGACTACGTTTGGCAGCGTAATTGGACGATAATATGTTAACACTCTTCGTCTCTCTCTGTTTTCTACGTTTTCTCTGGAAATTATAATGAATGAACTGATTTAAAACCGAAGTGGGGCTTTATATACTTGGGCCTGGACAGGCCCAACGTGTCATGGAGCCAACACGGTGGCCCCGCTTCCGTGACACGCTGCCATCGCGGAGGGGCTCTGCCCCGACGCCTTCCGCGGTGGTTCGATAGGTTTTACGTCCGATCTTTTCCCGGGCCTTTTTCTAGCATGTATGGCCTTCAAGTATGCTTAACCAACGCGCGAATAGGCCATCTAGGTGCCGGGAATCTTACGGGGTGTAACAGTATTAACTTGAGTTATAGTGATAGGAAAGTTAATTTAGAATATATTGATAATGGTTTGTTTGAAATTGCTCATGAGACCTAACCTAATGATTGAGTATAGTCGTCCAATAGGGGCGAACCAGTCTTTTGGATGAACCCTAGTTATCAGTTATATAAGTAAGCATTAGGATTGTTCACATGCGTACCCAAAGTAGTTATGAACCCATAGGGAACACTTAACCTAGTTATTTTCAAATCTTGATATCAATAACAAATATAATCTTGTTTTAATATTGTTTTCTTTGAAATCCCCCAATTTGGATATAACTCACCAACAAGTCCAATTACCGGCATTAGTCTAGATCTTACCCTATTCCTTGTGTGTTCGAATCCAACCTCTTTGTTGGGTTCTTTATTGATAAGTTTACTTCATATTTTGTTAGGACATGTGAGTTTGAGTGTTATCAATGTTTGAACTAAAACAAAATAAATAAAACTGAAGATGGAACTCCAGCCCTCGGCGGATGAGGACTCACCAATGAAGCTGCTAGGATCGCCGAGAAAGAGTCTAACTACAGTGCTGAGGCTGAGTACCTAGCCTGTATCATAAAATGATATAGTTCATAAAAGTATGTGATCAGTACTTTGAATGTACTGAGTATGTGAGATGAAACTAAAACATAAGAATATTGTATATTTGTAAACAATACTGAAAGACATGCAATGACCGTAATTGGATTCGTTGATAGTGAAAGAATCTGAAAGTATTATAATACTGTAAGTACTAATAACTGTCTGAAGATCATAAACATATTTTGATATCTGGAAAACTGAACTAAATTGGAGACTATGACTGTAGTGAATTGAGCTATATTGTGGGAGAGACTATAACTGATATAAAACCACGTGAACTAAATGCGGAGTCCGATGTATACCCCTCAATCAGAGAAGGCCCACTTTACCTTGCTAGGGTATAGTGGCAGAACTGAGTGATCATTGTCTAGGGCCCATTGGGGTTAATAACCTATGGTGACAATGTAGTTTTAGGAACCTAGGTGCGTTGTACCCCAGTCCACTCGGTGATAAGTACTACTCCCACTGGAAATCCTAAATGTGTCTAACTGTGCTAATAGCTCGAAACTGATGTCCTAGGAATAAGTCATAACTACTTATCTAGAAGTGTTCTGAGAGTCTAAGGATCTAAAAGAAACTGCGTTCTAAGACTTTTCAGAGCTGCTTTATCTGAAAGCGTCGTAACAGTCTAAAGAACATCTAATATACTAATAAACTGATTTACTGAGTTTACTGAATTTCTCAAAAGACTGATAAAAGTCAAACTGATCAGCTGACATTTCTGGAGGATACAAAGTATATTGACTACTGACTGAAATTCTAATACTGAATATACTGAGGCATTAACTTTTTGTTCATGTATATGTACTAGCATTCAAAATTTGAATGAAATTATCATACTAATACCACCTTTATATCTAAGTTATATATCATACAAGTTTCATTCTAAAATCATGCTAAAGATCAAGACTAAGAAAGCAACTGTATAAATAAAGCTAGGACATGAATTTCAGCTAGGGACAATCATGTAAAATTAGGAAATTTAACAAGATTTAAGGAGTCTCTTAACTAACTGAAAACCCTAGCTTCAATCTTCTGTAGGGATAGAATTTAAAAAGTTTTTGTAAAAAATAATTTGGGACACAAGGGAGAAAGGAAACCCTTGTTGAAGTCCCACATACCTGAAGGAGGATCCCTGAGACTTAGCTTGGAAGATTTGAGAAAAGATGGATTCCCTAGCTCTTGCTTGGAACTAGCTATATGGGTTCTCTGTGTGTTTTTGAAATAATAAGGAGAGAGGGTCATCTAATCCCTTAAATACCTTTATAAATATTCCTAATATGACGTAGTTTAGGAGTTAGAATTTGGATTTTACAAAAATACCTTTGGAAACTATTATTAAAATTATGTCCATGGGGTGGTACGAATCAACCTACGAGTTGTACCAAGATCATATGATCAATATTGACGTTCATGGTAAGGGCCCTGCTTAATACCATTCTATGAAGTTCTCCACGAAATTCTACCACAACCCATGAGAACTTACTACGGGTCTTACTACGATTTGCAGCTTCCTCAAAGCCTTTTGAAGATGCCCTTGAAATTCAAATCATGACTGGATGGTACGACTCGTACTCGCTTACCATGAGTCGTACCGTGGCTTGTGGTTTCTCCTAGAATTCCTGACCTTTTCTCTTAAGTTTTCCACGACTGGTCAGTACGATGCGTATCATGGTGGTATGAATCATGACATGCAGTCGTGGTTCCTCATAGCCACCCATACTATTTCCCTGGTCCCTATATTATGATTCTTGGTCCGACTTGTACCACTGTCCTACGAGTCATACTGCGACTCATATTAAGACCTTTTTCTCAATTTTCTGCATGATCATATTTTAAGTGTGAAGGCTAGTTCCAGGGAATTCTGTGGTGTTACAGCAGGTGTTGGTTGCTCCATAAGATCTGATGCCATGGTTTGCTGATTATGCGAATTATTTAGTAAGTGTCATGATTCCTGCAGACCTGACCTCCCAATAAAGGAAGAAGTCCCTGTTTGATGTGCAAAGACTCTACTGGGACAAGCCATATTTGTTCCATAGTTGTGCAGATGGGCTAATTCATAGATGTGTTCCAGCGGTTGAGATGTTGAGTATATTGGATGCCTGCCACTCATCCCCGGTTAAGGATCATCACAGCGGTATTCGGACTGCACATGAATTCTAAAGTGCAGGTATTATTGGTCCACAATCCATCAGGATGCTTATGACTTTTCCAAAGCCTGCGATCAATGTCAAAGACAAGGGGGCATCACTCGTAAGCATGAACTACTATTAACCCCAATCCTAGAGGTGGAGTTATTCGATATGTGGAGTATTGACTTTATGGGCCCATTTGTAAGCTCGTATGGGATGAAGTATATTTTGGTGGTTGTGGATTACATATCAAAGTGGGTGAAATCCATTGCACTCCCGAACAATGAAGGGAAGAGTGTCACAACATTTTTGAGGAAGCACATATTTGCTAGGTTGGTTACTCCTAGAGCCATCATCAGTGACGGTGGATTTCACTTTTGTAATTGCCTTTTCATAGCTTTGCTTGAAAATACAGTGTAAAACATAAGGTGAAAACACCTTACTATCCTCACCCAAGCGGACAAGTAAAGGTCTCTAATAGGGAGATTAAGACTATCTTGGTGAAAATAGTGAAGATCAACCAAACGAACTGGTCTAGGAAGCTGGATGATGCACTCTGGGCATACCAGACAACATATAAAACCCCCATTGGCATTTCACCATATTAGCTGGTGTGTGGCAATTCATGGGATTTACTGGTAGAGCTTGAGCACAAGGTATTATGGGCACTCAAAAAATTGAATCTGGACTGAAATGAAGCTTCCAAGTTGAGGCTGGATCAATTGAATGAGTTGGGTGAGTTCCAGCATTGACCTTACAAGAGTGCAGCCATATAAAAGGAAAGAATAAAGATCTACCATGATCAGAAGATTGCAAAAATGAACTTTAATGCTGGTGAATTGGTCCTGTTGGTTAACTCTAGAGTTCATTTGCATCCAAGCAAATTAAAGTCCAGATGGATGAGGCCAATAGGGTGGTGGAAGTGTTTCCATATGGTGCCATTGATCTGGAAAATAAAGATGGTAAGAGATTTAAAATGAATGGCCAAAGGGTAAAGCAGTATCTGGGAAATGCTGAGGAGGTGAAAAGAATTGAGTCAATGTACCGTGACGAAAGCTTAAATCGTCAAGAGACTTGTGTTGTGCCGCGATATTAGATCAGGTGTTGCATAGGAGGCAATTAATAGGGGGTTGGTGAAGTCTGAGTAGCTGACAGAGAATGACGGGAGTGCTTAGAGCGTCACAGGTAGGTTCCTCTCCCAGTCTTTATTTCACTACTTTGGGGACCAAACATGATTTTTGAAGGGGGATATATCTGTTTGATTCGTAGTTCGTCCACGGGTTTTTGTTGTCATGTTTCTTTTTCCTCGGACATGCTATCTAGTAGAATCAACATCTTTAGAATGTTTTCGTTTTGATTAACTAGGATTAATTTAGGAGTACTTAACAGCTAATGAAATGCACATGTATATGATGTTTTGTAGTTTTTGAAAAATAACCCCTTTAATAAAATTTTTGTGGGATTAGCTGTATGAGTTGACTGCAATTCATGACCAATGTGGATCTTTTTATGGAATTTGATAGATTAACATGATTAATTGTAGTATAACCATACATGAACCAGTTAGGTAGTATGTGATAACCCTGTGCTATGTGTGAGTAAGTTCTTACCTAGTTCTATGTTGTGTAGGTAATCTAAAACTTGCCCGGTTAGTGTTTGCTTAGGTTAGAGGATAGTCAGTTAGGAAAGAATCATAGGCTGTTTTTCACATAGCTCACTTTTAGCCCAAATTGCCTGACCAAATAAAATAAGTATCCCTTGATTCAAATGTTTGAGCCTAAATAAAACACTTTCTTTGATTATCATATTCGCCTTCCCACTTATTTATAATGAACCTATTTTAGCCCTGGTCCCTCCTTAGACATGTGAATCTCAACTCAGGAAAAATGTCTAAGTTGAGGGTGGCTATTGTAGGGGTGTGTAAGTTGTGCGGGGGACAAAAAGCAAAAAAGTTAATCAATGAAAAGTGAGTATGGTGTGAGAAAGAAAAAGAAAAAAATTTTGAAAGTCAAAAAGAAAAATAAAAAGAGAGAAAAACTGAAAAATAAACAACATCCACGAGTTGAAAGCTGAATAAAATGAAGATAGGGAGAAAAGAATAGAAAAGGGTAGAAGTGAAGCCAAAAGTTGTATAATTCCAAGGACAGTAAGTCACTATTGTCCATATTTACCACACCCACCTCCAAGCCTACATTACAAGCCAGTGAAGACCCTGTAGTGATCCTAACCTGACTGTACGAATAATTAGAGTAGAGAAAATAACGGCAAGTCTATGGTATCACTTGTGTAGTATTTTAACTTCTTTTTGAGAGTGAGAGCTTTGTCTGATAGTCTCGGTTTCTTATATCATTATGAGTGCTTGGGACTTCATTTGCTGTGAGAGTACATGGTCGTATTGCATACTGCCAGTTGTCTGTGTAAATAGCATTAGTGATTGCTCGATTATCTAGTAATAGTTTAGTTCCATGTTAGATCCCTTTGTGTCATCAGTTGTAGTTGCATGTGTACATAATAGTTCTGGTTTTGAGTTTCTTAAATAAAAGGGGTTCAATACTTGATAGTCGTCATATATGCAGAATTTTGGTTTTGTTGGCTCTAGGTCTTCTATTTTACTTTCTAGCTAAGTGTTTGTGTATAGTAGTATTTCTGTTTGCCTGAGGAGATGCAAAAGTTTTAAGTTGAGCTTGTTGATGTGCCGTAATTTTACGGCACTTTCGATGCTTAAAATATAGGAAAAATTCTTGGTCTTAGGTGTGTTTACATTGATATGAGGTTCTTTTACTTTGTTTTCAGGAAAATCAGGTCCAGGAGTTGGATTTTAGAAAAGGAGATGAAAAGTGCATAAAATAGCTTGTCATAGGTCTCAGTACGAGCCGTACCTGGCACATGTAGTTGAAATTCAAAGAAAATGCACAAGCGCAGAGCCAACATATGACTGACAGTACGAGTCGTACCATCTTGGTACGAGCCATACTGAGTGTCCGTAGCTTGAGATCCAGAAGATGTGTATTTATAGAATCCATTGGTACAAGTAGAGGCTACGAGTCGTGATAGCAAGGTACGAGCCGCACTGACAGACTTATGGTGAGATTCAGAGGATTGTATACTTGGTATATTCAGGGCATGAAAGGATTGCACATGTCGTACCAGCACAGTATGAGTCATATGAAGGACCTATAGGAGAAACATTCGAGATGGTAGATTTCAGAAGTTCAAGTCACGACAGGCTCCTATGACTCGTAGTGACTTTGTACGACTCATACCAACCTCCAGTACCTGAGAAGATCAAAAGTTGCATAATCATACTACAGAAGCATAGCACGACTTGTAGGTTGTCTCGGCGACAGAATCCATGTTAATTTAGGAAAGAATTTTATTAATTGTATAAATACGTTTAGGTTATTTTTGTTAAAAGAATCCACCACTTTTCATTGTACTCATAGTTTTTGGGTTTTCTAACATTACTTGGAGAAGAAATATGCAAAAACCTTGAGAAAAATTCATCATTGTTCTTGATTTTTGAAGTTTGATTTTGCAATTGATCATTGGGTTTTTTTTCTATCAGTATTGTAAGTGCTTAATTATGTTTTCTTTATTGAGTTTTGATTTATTTCTTGCAATTATGAGTAGTTAAATCCTCCATAACTAGAGTTATGAGAACCATGGTGGAATAACAAATCAGGGTTAACATAAAGTGATTCTAAACCAATATAAATGCTTGTATTACTCTTTTCTTCATGATTAATATTTCTTAACGGTGTGCAACGTTGAGACTAGCCCATATTCTCTATTTTCTTGAACCTAGAGAAGTAGAGATTAGGAAAAGAGAAGAACAACAAAGCCTTAAAATTAAGTTTCATTGAATAACTTGAGTTGCGGTTGCAGAAAAGTTAATATGGAACTATTGATAAAGGTTAAAAAGAAATTGCTCATGAGACCTAACTTGTTGATTGAGTATAGTCATCTAATAGGGACGAATCAGTCGTTTGGATGAACATAGATTATCATTTCAACAGGCTAAGTATTGGGATAGACCATGAGTGTAATAATCTAACCTAGTTAAGAAGCCATGGGGAACACTTCCCTAGTTAATTGCGTAACTTTGATCACAACACCAATTCACAATACTGTTACTTGATTATTTCTTTCAAAATCCCCTTTAGGAAATAATTGTACTAAAAGTCTAAATACTAGCATTAGTCTATATCTTGACCATATTCCCTGTGGGATCGACCCCAATCTTAGTTGGATTCTTTATTGACAACGTCTGCATTATACTTCTTCGGAGGTGTAATTTGAGCGTTATCAGTCACTACAACACCAACCACTCCATCATCATAACTATCACCACCACCATTACTAGCAACTATCATCACTATAATTACTAGTCACTAACACCATACATTACAACGACCACCAATACAAACCATCCAAATCATCAATAGCGAACATAAATTTTATTTTTATTAGATAACAAATTTATTTTATTAAATTAATATTTTTAAAAATATCTAATTACTTTTTATTTGAATTTTATATTTAATATATTTATAAATAAATAAAGTATGCACATTCAAATGTTGAAAAATAGACAATCTTAATTATCCAATATTCAGATCTAGAGATAACATCTTAATCATTTGGATATGTATTCAAATTCAGATGACTTAATCGTAATGAAAATAAATGAGGCCTAAGTTTGGGCATATCCCAGAAACTTAGTACCCTTCTACTCAACTACATAATCCATCCTATATGTTAATACAATCAACAAAGTTGCTACACCCCATACCCAAAAGGCCATTCTAGGAATAGAAATTCATGTTGTCCAATTTTCTCACTAGCTTCTTGTTGAGTCTTCCTTTATCGCAGATTTTCTAGATTAAGGTCCTCACAATCTGATCAGGTCATCATTGTTTTGCTTGAAAATTTCTCATATTTCTCTCACACACATGATATACATATCCAGCCAAAGCCATTTTTTAGATTTCTTCGCCAGCACCTCTTCCTTTCACTTGGCAGCATGCCAAAGCCAGTTCAGTTGTCCACTCCATTGATCTTCTAGAATTCCTTGCCAAAGAAGCAGCTCATCCTAAATACCAGTTGATAAAGAATATTTGAAAAATAAGTGATTTGTGGACTTCCCTGCATTTAGACACAATGAACAGATCCCTTCAGATTCGAACCTAATCTTGCCAGTCTATCTCTAGTAGCCAGCCTGCTAAGTGCAGCAAGGTAGAAAATAAATATCCATCTAAGTAGACCAGCATTGTAGCAAAACATCCTCCACTAATAGACCTTCTGAAAACCACCTCTCATCCAAGGTATAAGTTTTCTTGGTTGAATAATCAGGCATCTCTATAAACTCTTCACAACTTATAGCATCATAATCTAGGTATTTCCTGGCATGGAGAATTTTTCTTATAATCCATGATGCCTGCTTTGCTTCAATATCCCTTAAGTTTATGTGTTTCTCATAGTAGATATGCACTCATTTCATCCAAAGCTTATCCTTATTATTATGGAGATTCCATGAATCTTTGTGTCAATAGCTTTATTCCATGTCTCAATGTTGAGGATATTCCATCCTCCTACTTCTTGCGGCCAACATAATATCTCTCAAGCTAGTAGTGCTTTCCTTGATAAGTCAGCACTCCCAGTCCATAAAAATCTCCTACAAATAGCTTCAATCATTGTGATCACCTTTTTTGGAACGACAAATAGTTAGGACCAATACACCTGAATTGAGAATAATACACTTTTGAGAAGTTGAAGCCTTCCTTATAAGACAAACATCTTATTGTCCAGGAGGTATCCTTCCCAGCATCTTATTCGTATAAGTTGATATTGCACAATGGACAACTTCTTAGTGCATAAAGCACTCCAAGTACTTAAAAGGTAGAAAACCTTTTGAGATACTTCTTGCTTCTAGTACATGTGCTCAAGTCATTTGGTCCACTCTTTCAAAATAAATGAAACTTTTCTCCTTATTTGCAACTAGGCCAGATATTGTGGAAAACTCCTAGAATAGCTTGTAAATCAAATTAATAGATCCTAGATTCCCTCTACGAAATGGCAACAAATCATCAGCAAATGCCAACTGTAACAGGTGAAGCTTCTCATATCTTGGATGGTAGTTGAAATCTGGTACATCTTTTAAGGTTCTAAGCATCCTATTGAAATAGTTCATGGCCAAAACAAAAAAGGAAAGGGGATAAGGAATCTCCTTTTCTAAGTCCTATTTTGGATGAAAAAGGCTTAGTAGGTCTGCCATTGATTAAAACAGAGTATGACACAGTGGTCACACAAGCTAGGATCCATCTAACTCTCACGACCTAAGTAGCCGTAATTGGCACCCACACCACTCCCCCTCCCCCGGTGGACGAACCAATGTATCACAACTAGCTCATTAATTTTCACCATTAATACTAGTAAGTAAGCAATTTTAAAGTAAAAAGCGGAAGTCTTACAACCGTAAAAAGCGGAAGTCTTACAACCGTAAAAAGCGAAAGTCTTACAACCGTAAAAAGAAATACTAGCAACATCTATCTATTGCATCCCCAGATATTGAAAGTCATTATACTTGAGGACATCTATCTATCCACAGTCTATGACGAATAAAACAAGAAAGTAAATGAGTCCATGTCCAAAACAAAAGACATCATCTTTCAGGAGGAATTGTAGTATCTCGAAAGAAATCAAGATACTCTTGGATATCTCACAGTTGCTCCTACAAATGAAGTCAAGAGGAACTTCCCTGGTCATAGTCTGCACTTAGAAAATAAGTGCAGGAGTGGCATCAGTTATGACATAATGTATTGGTAGGCATCATCGGCCAACCTTAATAATATATGTATATGTTAAAAAACAATATATATTCACTAAAGAAGATAATCATCAAATAACACAATTCCTAAAATCATTCATAGTAAGGTTGAAAGTTGGCCTGCTCACTAGACTAGGCCTTGTTGTAGTGGTGATATGACCGCAGCAGCGGTGATGCGTAGGCAGTAACTCGATCAAGCTGACTGTTCGGTCGTTTGTTATATGGGTATATAACTACACGCAAGTGCATGTGGTCGAACAAGTAGTAAAGTGGCTCAAGTAAGCCAAGTATCGATCCTACAGGGACTGGGATAAGGTAACAATTAATCAAGTGTTACTATATTTTCAGTTTAACAATGAAGACAACAGTGTAACCAAGAGTTTGATATTTTTGGATTCTAAATTTTATGCTAAGTCTAAAACAAGTATCTAATGTGAGTCTGAACTATGAATGTGAGCATGCTGAGGTTAATTGAACATGTAAAGAAATTAATTATCAATATCATTCGGTTAGTCTTTTCCTCCGGTTGCTAGTCAAGAACTACTGCCAATGGATTAAAACTCTCGTATTTAACCCAACTTAAGAATCATGAACCGTCCACCTACATTTCTGTGATTAAACGAAAATTCATGTTCTAGCCATACAAACTCGGTTCCTAAATTGACTAATACGACTTTCAGGTATATTTCTATCCTGAAGGTAAATCAATTCTCAATTTTCCCAAACTAAGAAAGAATCATATCCTATTTTCCAATTTCTTGCTCTCTCGAGTGAAACCGGACTTTTTAGATATACATTAACGTAGGCCACACATTAATGCAGTAAGAACAAGAATCAATAGAACAACCATGGAAGAATAGAGGAAAAATCAAAGAATCAATAATCACATTTCATTACAAGTGTTCTTAACCTCAGCAAGAAGAGGAATTAGCCACTCATTTGTGGATTAAACATCGTTAAATGAGTGTTAAACATACAAGCAATTGAATTCAAGGAGAAGGAAAGAGAGAAAAACCCTGATAATTTCGTCCCCTCAACTACCTGTAACCCATGTTCTTGCTCCACCCAGTCAGAATATTGAAAAATGAAACTAAGTGTTCTATTTATACTAGTGGGAATTTTTCCCGGAATAACAAGCAACGTGTCACGGAGTGCATCGCGGAGCACTGCCTCTGTGACATGCCACTGACGCGGACCCTCACTAGAAGTTGGGGGTCCTGGTAATCAGGCTCAACGTGGCACGGCGTGCAACGCGGAGCCAGCCCACCATGCCACGGACCCAACGCGAACCCTCTCTGGAAATTGGGCGAAAATTCCCTATCCAGGCAGAAGGCCTCCGCGATGGTAGCGTGACACGGCTCCATCGCGGAGCCTCTTTATTTTGTGCCTTCCAATGCCTTGTCCTTTGCTCACATCCGAATCCAACCCCGATCTATTCCAACATGCATTTTAGCTTCCCAAAATCACATTTTACCTGCAAAACAATGCTAATTATGTTGGTTAGTATAAATTCACATTTTATTACCAATCACATGAGAATATATAAACATTGATAGATAAACAAGGCTAAAATGACACATTTGAGTATCACTTGGGCATATAAATTTGCCCAAGATCACTTACCCCACACTTAAATCCTTGTTCGTCCTCGAACAACATTACACCTCATGCAATTTACACCCAAACCTCGCTACTTTGGTTCGACAATGTAGGTTACGGTCATACTGATTATTCAATACAACAATCATCAAGAAAACATGCATGGTCCTTTCAATGTCGTGAGCTTCAATGCATCAAGACCTCCTAGACTTAAGAATCGACTCTCGAGTGAAATTGGACTTTTTAGATGTACATTAATGTTGGCCAAGCACTAATGCAGTAAGAACAAGAATTAATAGAACAACATGAAAGAAGAAGAAGAAAACCATATCATTTACAATCAAAATTCACTACACAAGTTCAAAACCTTAGCAAGGAAGAGAATTAGCCACTCATTTGTGGATTGAGCATCCTAAAACAAGTGTAAATCATACGTACAATTGATAGAAAGAAGAAAAGAAGAGAAGAAATCCCTTAGCTTTTTCGTTCCTCAACTGCTCCTAACCCACGTCCTTGCTCCACCAAGTCTGAACTAAAATTGAACTAATTAAAATAAACCTAAGTGTGCTATTTATACTAGAGGGAAATTTTTCCCGGAATAACAAGCAACGTGTCACGGAGGTCAATGCGGAGCACTGCCTCCGTGACACGGCGTGGACGCGGACCTTCACTGGAAATCCAGGGTCCGGTAAATTAGCCTCAACGTGGCACGGAGGCCAACGCGGAGGCCTATCTCCGTGCCACGGAGCTGTCGCGAGGCCTCACTGGAATTTGCCATTTAATTCCCTCTCCAGGCAGTGTGCCTCCGCGATGGTAGCGTGGCACGACTCCATCGCGGAGCCCCTATAATTTGTGCATTCCAATGTCTTTTCCACGCTCGTATCCAAGTCCAACTCCGATATAGTTCCAACATGCATTTTATCTCCTAAAAATCATATTTACCTACAAAACAAATGCTAATCATGTTGGTTAGTATAAATTCACATTTTATTATCAATTACATGAGAATATATACACATTGCACACAAACAAGGTGAAAATAATACGTTTGAGTATCACTTGGGCATATAAATCTGCCCAAGATCACTTACCCCACACTTAAATCCTTGTTCGTCCTCGAACAACACATACACAACTCATGCAAATTACATCCCAACCTTCGTCACTATGGTGCGACCATTTACGCTACGGTTATACCGATTATTCAATTTTTGCAAATCATCACGAAAACATGCTTGGTCTTACAATACAATGACCTTTAATACATCAAGACTTCCTAGACTTTAAGAATTGATTCTTGATATCGGCAAACTCATGCAAATCATCTAATCAAGAAATTCGACACGAAAATCAATCTTTATTCAAGCATGTGCCCTCACAACTCAAGAGAATCTTCCCCTTTTTGTTCATGCAACACACAAACATTCAAGTAGGGGCATATAAAAATTAATTTCACTCACTCTCCCAAAAGAATTCACATGCATCATGTCATGACCCATAGGCTTGCCCTTAGTGTATTACTCCACTAATATAAAGACATGCAATGTAAGATCACGTAGGACTTTAATGGGTTGTAACGGGGCTATGGATCTAGTATATATATTGGATTAGCCAATAATAGTCGCTAGCATCCTTAAGCGCCTTTTCGACACATTCCCATCGACTCATGGACATTGTTCCTCTCTTTTCTCTTTTTCTCCCATTCATGCTGGTTTACTTTCGTACTGCCCATTTCATCAAACACACTTGACACAAAACAAAGGGTTTTCATGTACCCTCAATATCATTTAATTACAACAAGTGCCTCTTCAACATCATCTTTTCTTTCTTCACTCTGCTTTTCTTTTTCTTTTCACTCTTTTCACTCTTTAACACTTTGGGAAACATTTTCTTTTCTTTGTAAGCGCTTAAGAGCTTCGTATAGACTTTAAGGCTAATGAAAAGAAGGAATAAAGCTTAGTTTATACAATTTTGGACAAAAGAAAGAAAGAAATCGGCTAAAGGCTCAACGGGCTGACTAGGGTATACAACATATAAAAAAGGTAGAATTTGACAAGAAAAAAATGGAAACTATCGGTTAAAAACAAAGAAATGCCTACATCCTTTCCAACACTACACCTCCTTCATTTCGTTTTGTAAACACACCAGGCAAGTTCTAGACAATTCACAATGGCATGGAATAACAATACCTCACTTCACACTTCATGCACATGCTCGAATCAAGATGCATTCACAGACTCTCTAATTAGCCAAACACATGAATTCAAAATTAAGCCTCAATCATACTGAATCAACTTCTATAGCCTAGGTAACTCAACATATTTACCAAATTGCATGCTTTCAAACGAATCATTTTCACATTTTGAACATCAGTTACACACGCAACGAAATTTTTGCAACCATAAAGCAACTACAGTTCATTGATACAATCCACCAAAGAAAAATTAAAAACAAATTAAAATCCTACTCCTACCGACTATATTTCCCTTAAGACGGTCATCATCCATCCATCATAGGGAACGGTCACTAACTATGACATTCGGTTCAATGGGACTATTCTCGGTAAAAGAACCAAAAACAAACTTCGAGAAACCCAAAAAAATAAAAACCGAAAATTTTTGCAACACATCGATCATTTCGATAGAAAGAAAATATTTACAAGTGCAAAATATTCTCGAAAATTTTTGAAAAAAATATCGATCATCTCGATAGAAAAAATAAAAAAATATTTACAAAATATTTACACTGGCAACCATAACTTTTCATACCACACGTCATTAACCACACAAACAAATATATACACATACACCACAAATCAGTTCATAACAGGGAAAGCACAAACATACATACAAACCAAGGAAAAACATACAGCAAATTAGAGCCCAAGTCCCAGCACCTAGATACTCCCCACCCCACACTTAAATCGAACACTGTCCCCAGTGTTCACAAAAATTACAAAACACAATTTCGGGTGGTGGAACTCCCTGTTCAGTCGAAATATTCAACTTCTTCATCTGGTGCTGCTGCCTCGTCGCCCATATCTGAGTCAGCTCCATCGTCGTCATCGGACTCCACATCGGAGTCCTCACGATGTGTCTCCTCATCAGTAGGGACATCGTCATCCGTCGGCTCCACAAAGGCTGGTCCCACTCGGCATAAGGCTCTGGCATTCTCGCCAAATGGGTAATCCAGCTCCAGCTGCCATAATTCTTCCTCGGTGGCTGGTCTCCCACCCATCCGTAGCTGCAGCATCTGCATGCCGAACATACGTGCCATGTACTAATCGTCACGAGCATGTCGCTCGCCCAAAGTCAGCACTGGCCCATGTGTGGTGTCGGGGGCCTTAGTTTTTGTGACATCGAGGGCCCTCCGCTCCAACTGCGGAATATAGTCCAAAGCCTCTTCCTCAATGTCGAGGCCTCAGAGGAAGGTGGTGATGAGTCCGCCAAACCCGTATCTGTGGCCCTGGTGCAGTCTGGCTCTCTTCATGGCGGATATAATGACCGCCCCAACATTAATCTCAAGCCCTTTCATAAGGGCATACACCAAGCAGACACGGTCCCGGGTCACATCCGTCATGTGAACTCCCGGGATCAAGCACGAACACACAATCTTCAGCCATATTCTGGCCTCCCTGTTCATCTGCGAATAAGGCAGAGTCTGGTGGTAACCCCTCTCCTTATGTATACTCCATCGGGCTGTGGATCGAGCCCCACACAACGTACGTCTGATGTCGGCATACGGTGGAGTGATATTTAGCTGGCAGAGAACGTGGGCGTCTGTGTCCCGCGCTCCAATGATGGCATTAAATTGGTGGGGTTCCAGAGTGACAATCTGCCCTCTGATTTTTATTGTGTGGCTTCTGATGGCCGGGTTCCAGTTTGCATAGAATTTCCGGACCAAATGTAGGTTGCACTCCTTGGGCTCCTGAAATATAAAGCAGAGCCCAGCTGCCTCGATTCTCTGCACAATACGTGGGAACTCCTGTGCAAGTGGTTCCCGTGCAATATGTTCCTCGGGGAAGTACTTGTTTTCTTTATGTTTCGCGTACCACTTCTTCCCTTCATCGGTTACCCATCTTGTTCCGTATTGGCGGCGTTGGCCGCGCGGAACAGTTGGTGCAGTTGGGACTGCAGTGCCCAACCTCAATCTTTTCCGTCCGGTGCCTGAGGTAGAAGCACCCTTGCCCTTGTCCTGTCGACTTGCCATTGTACCTGTCAATATACATAAACAAGCACAAAGTTAAGCTAAATACAAGTTAACTTAGGCTAAGGTCGGGTTAAACTAAGTTTACTCCACACTTAGTCCCTAACTATATTTACAATACTTCGGCAAGGATTACTCTATTTACAACCTCAAACACAAGCAACTATAAGGTATATTTCTTAGTGCGTTCACGAAAAATTTCGACAGCATAACGGTTAGCGTACTACTCAGACTTCATACAGCTACTCCCAATCCTACTATCGATAGCAATCCAATCATCTCACTTAGCAACAAAACAAAAAAACAAAAACAACAACGAAAATTCTATGTACATACAAATCTAAATAATCAAACCAATTTACAAAATTTTCGCATTTTCCCCAACAATTCGAGAATTCGTCTTCTCTTAACATTCATACAATATTTACATCGACTTATCTCAATTTACAACCACACCCCGGCATCTAATTCATCAAACTATCAAGTTCCCAAATTCAATTTCAATAACTCAAGCCCTAGAATGCAATATTTCAATCAAATTCGAATTATTCACCTAATCGACAAGTTCAAACGCTAATTACAACAATCCGAACATAATCAATCACAAAATAATTCAACATCATGTTTAATTGCTACTTGGGGTGATATATTTCACCTCACATGCTCAAATTCGACTAAAATCGCCAAAAACTTGAAGGAAACGATGAAAACATACCTTTTAGTTGAAGAACCGAAGAAATTTGACGTTTTCCTTGCCTATTAGCGTGGCACGTTGGTTGGGGAGGGGGAATTGGGTGTTTTGGTCGCGGAGGAGGAGAGAAATGGGGAGAAAAGAGGCAAAATCGGGGTTAATTTAAAGAAAAACACGCGGGTCACCCGGCAACCCGGTGTGACCCGGCACTGAATAAAGGGCAACGTGTCACAGAGGGTAACGCGGAGCCCCTCCTCCGTGACACGGAGCCAACGCGTTGGCTCTCTGGAAATTTTAAAAAATCTAATTTTGCCTTCAACGTGTCACGGAGGGTAACGCGGAGCCCCTCCTCCGTGACACGGAGCCAACGCCCCAGTGCACTGTTTCTTCAATAAAAATTATTTTCATACCTTGCCTTATTTTTCCCGCTTCCATGCATATTTTTCTCCGTTAGACCTGAAAATCACCTCACTAAACGAAATTGGTTAGATTAATAGATTTTCCTAACTACCATGAAAAAATACTAACTAAAACGAAAAAATTTGTACGAAATCAAGAAAAAGAAAAAATAAAAATAAAAAATACCAATTATGTACACTATACTAAAAGAAGAAAAATAGAATATTTTTCTTTTCACGGGTTGCCTCCCGTGCAGCGCCTGGTTTACCGTCGCGGCTCGACGTCCATTATGCTCAATTATCTACTAGGGTGAGGGATGATTTTTCACGATCCTTGTCCTCCCCCCAGTAGTGCTCAACCTTATCTGGTGGCCTTCCTGTTAACTCTCGGGAATCATTCATTATATCAGCATTCCCATGATCAATCACATTGATCACCGAGAGTTCCTCATTTACAATCGGGAGCTTGGGTGCTTTGTACACATCAAAAACTTCTATCTTGTCATGTGCCCGCATTGTAAGTTGACCCGCAGCTACATCAATTAATGCTTTTCCGGTTGCCAAAAAGGGACGTCCCAAAATAAATGGGACTTCAGCATCTGGTTCAAAGTCCAGAACAATAAAATCGACCGGAAAAATGAGGGAACCCACTTGCACTAACACATCCTCAACAATACCATCCGGTTTAGCTAAGGACCTGTCCGCTAGCTGCAAGATTACCGTTGTAGGTCTAGGACTCCCTAGACCTAACTTTCTGAATATCGAAGATGGCATCAGATTTATACTTACCCCCAAGTCGCATAATCCACGAGCTCGGATACTTTGCCCAATAGTCAGCTGGATAGTAAAACTTCCAGGGTCTTTCAGTTTCGTGGGCAGTCTATTCTAAATCCGGGAAGTGCATTCCTCCGTTAAAGCCACCGTGGCATACTCAGTCAAACGACTTTTGTTAGCCACGATGTCTTTAATATATTTTGCATACTTTGGCACTCCCTGCAAGACATCAACAAGAGGTAAGTTAACATGTACCTGTTTAAGCACCTCCATAAATTTCTTGAAACACGCCTCCTCCTTGTGTTTCTTAAGTCGTTGAGGGAACGGGGGTGGAGGCCTTTCTGGTTCTGCTTCTTTAGTCTTCCCCCTATCAGAACTTTGTTCCTCCTCAACATCTACTGCTCCTGACTTTTGAGGTGGTCTTTCCGGTTCCACCTCCTTCAACTGTAAGCCACTCCTCGTGGTCACTGCATTAACCTGCTTCGGATTAGGATCCGTGTCGCTAGGTAGTCCTCCTCTGGGTCTTGTATTTTGGGCACTAGCAAATTGCCCAAACTGATATTCAAGGGCCTTGGTCGCCAATTGATTGTTCTTCACTTCGGCTGCCAATTTAACATAGTCAGCCTGCAATTGTGCCTGATTAGCGATCATGGTTTTGAACATCTCCTCAATAGTCGGTGATGGTGGTGGAGGAGGGGCATTGTGATTTCTGAATTGAGCTTGATAGTTTTGTTGCCCTCCTTGATTTCTCTGCATACCCTGACCAGAACTTTGGCCTTGTTGGTTGTTGCTACCCCACGAAAAATTCGGATGGTTCCTCCAATTTGAGTTGTAGCCACTACCAAACTGTTGTTGATTTCTATGTGCATTGCCCACAAAGTTAACAAAATCAGGATTTGCACCACAGCATTCAGCTGAATGCTCACTACTACCACACACTTCACACCACATCTGCTGGACTGCATTGACTGAAGCTGAAGGCTGGTTCAAGTTCATATTGCTGAAGTGATTGTTTAACTGATTTTGCAAGGCAGCTATCTGTGCAGCGATAGCTGTAAATCCATCCACTTCAAGCACTCCCGCTGCTTTCCTTGCTCCACCTCGAGATGAATCTGCATTCCATTCCGGATTGCCTTGTGAAATTCGGTTGAGCAAAGTGTACAGCTCCTCGTAAGTCTTTTCCAGCGCTTGCCCTCCAGCTGATGAATCTAACAGAATTTTAGTGTGGGGTTCCAAACCCTCAATAAATGTGTGTACCAACACCTCATTGGACTGATGATGATGAGGACAGTCCCGCAACATGGATTTAAATCTTTCCCAGGCTTGATATAAATTTTCTCCCTCCCTCTGTTTAAAACTTAGAATTTGACTTCTGAGTCTGGCTGTTTTACCAGAAGGGAAAAATCTAATCAAAAACTTCCGTGCAAGATCATCCCACGTTGATATAGAATTGGGTGGTTCAGCTTTTAACCACCTCTTAGCTTCACCAAGTAAGGAAAACAGAAATAAGGTGAGCCGAACATAATCAGGTGACACTCCAGCGGGTATATAAGTGTCACTTATCTCCAAAAAGTTTTGGAGATGTTGTTGTGGATCTTCATGAGGGAGACCGGTAAATTTCCCGCTTGTGTGCAAAAGTTGCACCATATTCTGCTTTAATTCAAATCTCCCTCCAGGCTCTGGTTTGCGGATGCTAGAATGTACATTGTTAGCGTGTGGGATTGCCACCTCGCGAACCGGCCTTGCTGCTGCTTCATCGGGCACTAACACTGCCCTCACAACTGGTGGATTTTGTTGCTCCATAATAGATTGTCGGAACAACTGCAGCTTCTTTTGTAGAGCTTCTCTACGTTGACTATGAAATTCACGTTCAGCTCTAAGTAAGATTCCACCAGCTCCTTGTCCCTTGCCAGTGTTCACAGAAACAAAATCTGCAAAATACAAGCTAAGACCAAGTTGTTAACACTTAAGAAAATAAAAATAAAAATACAGTAAATTTACACTAAACACAATTTCACAAATTTGCCTAGCCTCCCCGGCAGCGGCGCCAAAAACTTGTTCGGTGAGTTGTTGGGGTTATAAAACCGACACGCAAGTGCACGTGGTCAAACAAGTAATAAAGTGGCTAAGTAAGCCAAGTATCGATCCACGGAGGCTCAGGGTATGTAAAATTTGCCTAAGTATACTATATTCTTATCTTACTTCTAACTATGCTAACAACAACGTAACCAACAGTTAATTGAGTTTTTGTTTATAAAATATATACTAAAACTATTAACAATTATTTACCGTGAATTTAAACTATGGATATGAGCATGCCAAGGTTAAGAACAAGTAATGAATTCGATTGTAATAATAATCCGGTTAATCTCTTCCTCATGTTGCTAGCCAAGAACAGTAGCCTAGAAATTAAAACTCTCGTATTTAATTTCACTTAAGAATCATAAACCATTCGTCTACATTTTTGTGATCAAATGCAATTTACGACCTAGCAATACAATTCCGGTTCCTAAATTGACTAATATGGCTTTCAAGTATATTTCTATCAGGAAAGCACATCAAAACCCAATTTTCCCAAATCAAGTTAAGAACAATACCCTATTAATTCACAACTTTCCAATTTCTTGCTCTCTCGAGTGAAATTGGACTTTTTAGATGTACATTAATGTTGGCCAAGCACTAATGCAGTAAGAACAAGAATTAATAGAACAACATGAAAGAAGAAGAAGAAAACCATATCATTTACAATCAAAATTCACTACACATGTTCAAAACCTTAGCAAGGAAGAGAATTAGCCACTCATTTGTGGATTGAGCATCCTAAAACAAGTGTAAATCATACGTACAATTGATAAAAAGAAGAAAAGAAGAGAAGAAATCCCTTAGCTTTTTCGTTCCTCAACTGCTCCTAACCCACGTCCTTGCTCCACCAAGTCTGAACTAAAACTAAACTAATTAAAATAAACCTAAGTGTGCTATTTATACTAGAGGGAAATTTTTCCCGGAATAACAAGCAACGTGTCACGGAGGTCAACGCGGAGCACTGCCTCCGTGACACGGCGTGAACGCGGACCTTCACTGGAAATCCAGGGTCCGGTAAATTAGCCTCAACGTGGCACGGAGGCCAACGCGGAGGCCTATCTCCGTGCCACGGAGCTGTCGCGAGGCCTCACTGGAATTTGCCATTTAATTCCCTCTCCAGGCAGTGTGCCTCCGCGATGGTAGCGTAGCACGGCTCCATCGCGGAGCCCCTATAATTTGTGCATTCCAATGTCTTTTCCACGCTCGTATCCAAGTCCAACTCCGATATAGTTCCAACATGCATTTTAGCTCCTAAAAATCATATTTACCTGCAAAACAAATGCTAATCATGTTGGTTAGTATAAATTCACATTTTATTACCAATTACATGAGAATATATACACATTGAACACAAACAAGGCGAAAATAATACGTTTGAGTATCACTTGGGCATATAAATCTGCCCAAGATCACTCTCCAATCAGCTAATTACAGGAATTCAAACATTAAGCCTCAATCACACTGAATCGACTCTATGGCCTAGGTATCTCAACATATTTACAAAGTTGCATGCTTCCATACGAATCACATTTGCATTTTAAATATCATGTACAACATGTAACCAAAATTCCGCAACCATAAAGTAACTACAAGTTTTGGGATGCAACCCACAAAAGAAAAACAACTAAAAAATAAATGAAAAATCTACTCCTAACGACTACATTTCCCTTAAGACGGTCGTCATCCATCCATCATAGGGAACGGTCACTAACTAGGACTTCGGTTCAATGGGACCGTTCTCGGTAAAAGAATCAAAAACAAACGCCGAGAAACCCAAGAATTAAAAAAAAATTAAAAAATATCGATCATTTCGATTTTAAAAAATATCAATCAATTCGATAAACAAGCATATGTACAAACTCAGCTAGCAACATTCAGCAACACACAATAGTTTCACATATATTTACAATACAGAGCAACAACTTACAATCACAAATCACAGGGTCAGAAAATTTTGTTCACAGGCACAACAACAGATTAGGACATACATAACAGCACAACCAGCACCTAACTACTCCCACCCCACACTTATCTCGAACACTGTCCCCAGTGTTCACAGAAATTAAAATAGCACAAAAAATTGGGTGGTGGAACTCCCTGATCAATCAAAGTACTCCACTTCTTCATCAGGTGCTGCTGCTTCGTCTCCCATGTCTGAATCACCCCCATCGTCATCATCGGACTCCACATCGTAGTCCTCCCGACGTGTCTCCTCGTCTGTGGGGACATCATCATCCGTGGGCTCTACAAATGCTGGCCCCACTCGGCATAAAGCCCTGGCGTTTTCGCCAAAAGGGTAGTCTAGCTCGAGCTGCCATAGCTCCTCCTCTGTTGCCGGCCTCCCGCCTATCCTCAGCTGGAGCATCTGCATCCCATACATGCGAGCCATATACTGATCATCACGAGCATGTCGCTCGCCTAGTGTAAGCACTAGCCCGTGGGTGGTGTCGGGTGCCTTAGTTTTAGTGACATCTAAGGCCCGCCGCTCCATCTGCGGGATATAATCAAGGGCCTCTTCCTCAACATCTAGGCCCCTCAGGAATGTGGTGAGTAGCCCACCAAATCCGTATTTGTGCCCCTGACGCAACCGGGCTCTCTTCATGGCGGAGATAATCACCGCCCCCACTTTGATCTCTAGCCCTTTCATCAGGGCGTACACCAGGCATACACGATCCCGGGTTACATCTGTCATATGTACCCCCGGGATTAGGCAGGAACAGATGATCTTAAGCCATATCCTGGCTTCCCTGTTCATCTGTGAATAGGGCAAAGTCTGATGGTAGCCCCTCTCCTTGTGTCTGCTCTATCTAGCTGTCGATTGGGTTCCACACAAAGTGCGTCTGATGTCCGCATATGGTGGAGTAATGTTCAGGTGTCGAAGCACGTGGGCGTTTGTGTCCCGCGCCCCTATGATAGCATTGAGGTGGTGGGGCTCAAAGGTGACTATTTGCCCTCTGATTTTGATTGTGTGACTTCTGAGAGTCGGGTTCCAGTTGGCATAGAATTCCCAAATCAGGTGCAAGTTGCATTCCTTGGGCTCTTCAAAGATGAAATTGAGCCCAGCTGCCTCGATCCTGTGGACAATCCTAGGGAACTCCTGTGCCAACGGTTCCCGAGCTATGTGTTCCTCGGGGAAGTACTTGCTCTCCTTGTGCTTGGCATACCACTTCTTCCCCTCTTCTGTCACCCACCTGGTTTCGTATTGGCGGCGTTGGCCGCGTGGAACCGCTGGTGCTGCTGGGACTAATGTGCCCAGTCTGATTCTCTTTCTTCCAGCGCCAGACGTTGAAGCGCCTTTCCCCTTTTCCTGCCTGCTTGCCATTTTTTTCCTGTCAACCCAAATAGACAAGATCAATGTTAAGCCCATGAGTATTAGCCTCGACTAAGGTCGGGTTAAGCTAGGCCACCCCACACTTAGTCCTTAGCTAAAATTACAACATTATGGCAAGATCATACCTAATTACACAACAAACAGCCAAATATACAAACATGCTCAGTGCATTCGAAGAATTCGACGGTATATATTTTATGTACTACTCAGACTTCGTACAGCTAACCACAATCATTACCATCGATAACATTTTATCCCATCGCACTTAGCAAGGAAAAACAAAGAAACGAAAACAACAAGACTTTATCTACATGAACCTATACAACTCACCCAATTCTTGCAAATTTCAATATTCCCCTAACCCGAGAATCCGTTTTAGCATTATAAAAACTAGCACATCGACTCATCTCACTCAACGTGTACAACCCATCATGTATTTCACTAGTTCACTACATTTTTCTACTTCAAATTCAAAAACAAGCCCTAGCTATGATTGTATCAACAAAAATTCGATTAAATTATGCAATTAACGAGTTCAAGCGATCACAATGATACTCTGAACATCCATCAACACCAATTCAATTGAATTTACGCTTAATTTCTACTTAGGGAAAGTTTAGCTCACATCACATGCTCAATATCGAAGAAAATCGACAAGAATTGAGATGGAATTGAGGAACATACCTTAACTTTGAAGAATTGAAGAAAACTCAATGAAATCCTTGGCCTATTCCGTGTCACGTTGAAGGGGGAGGGGTTTTAGGGAGTATGGTCGCGGAGTGTGTGAGAAATAAAGAAAATTTGAGGGGGATTCAAGGTTTAAAAGTGGAAAAATCGCGCGGGTCACCCGGCGACCCGGTGTGACCCGTCGCGATATACACAGCAACGTGTCACGGAGGGCATCGCGGAGCACTGCCTCCGTGACACGGAGCTGTCGCGAGGGTGTTCTGGAATTTTTTAAAATTTCAGATTTATACCTCAACGTGTCACGGAGGGTAACACGGAGGCCCTCCTCCGTGACACGGAGCTATCGCCCTAGCTCACTGTTTTGCCACTTTTTCTTGATTTTCATACCTCGAATTTTCCTTTGCGATTCCTTGTATATTTTCCCTCCGTTCGACCTGAAATTCATTCTACTACAAGAAATTGGTTAGAATTATAGGTTTCACTCAAAATAAAAATAAAAATAAAAATAAAAACTAAAAATTTTGTTGTTAATCAAGAAAAGAAAAGAAAATGAATAAAAATAAATAAAAAAATCTATTCACAATTTACAAAGAAAAATTTCACGGGTTGCCTCCCGTGCAGCGCCTGGTTTACCGTCGCGGCTCGACGTCATTCAGCTCAGTTGTCCTCTAGGGTGATGGACATTTTCTCTCGAAAACCGTCCTCCCCCCAGTAGTGCTTACACCGTTTCGGTGGTTTTCCCAATAACTCTCGTGAATCCTTTATCTGCTCATCATCAACTCGATCAATCACATTGATCACCGAGAGTTCCTCGTACACAATCGGCAGCTTGGGTGCCTTGTACACATTGAACACTTCCACCTTGTCGTGTGCCCGCATTGTTAGCTGCCCCACAGCTACATCAATCAGTGCTTTCCCGGTCGCCAAGAAAGGACGTCCCAAAAAAAATGGGACTTCCGCGTCTGGTTCAAAATCCAGCACGACGAAATCTACCGGGAAGATCAGGGAGCCAACTTGCACTAGAACGTCCTCCACAATGCCATCAGGTCTGGCTAAGGACTGATCCGCCAATTGCAAGATCACTGTTGTGGGTCTAGGACTTCCTAGACCCAGCTTTTTGAATACCGATGACGGCATCAAATTAATGCTCTCTCCCAAATCACATAACCCACGAGGTCGGATACTCTGCCCAATAGTAATCTGTATAGTAAAGCTCCCAGGATCTTTGATCTTTGTGGGCAGTCGGTTTTGTATCCGGGAAGTGCACTCCTCCGTAAGAGCCACCGTAGCATACTTAGTCAACCGACTTTTGTTTGCCACGATGTCCTTTATATACTTGGCATACTTCGAAACTCCCTGCAAAACATCAACAAGAGGTAAGTTAATATGTACCTATTTCAGCACCTCCATGAATTTCTTGAAACAAGCCTCCTCCTTGTGTTTCTTTAATCGTTGAGGGAACGAGGGTGGTGGTCTTTCTGATTCAGCTTCCTTAGTCTTCCCCCTCTCATCACCTTGCTCCCTCTCGACTTCTGCTGCTCCCGATTGTTGAGGTGGTCTTTCTGGTTCCACCTCTTTCAGCTGCAAACCACTCCTTGTGGTCACCGCATTCACCTGCTTGGGGTTGGGATCTGTGTCACTCGGAAGTCCTCCTCTAGGCCTGGTATTTTGAGCTCCAGCAAATTTCCCAAATTGATATTCAAGTGCCTTAGTAGCTAACTGGTTGTTTTTCACCTCGGTTGCCAATTTCACATAGTCAGCCTGCAATTGAGCTTGGTTAGCAATCATCGTCTTGAACATCTCCTCAATGCTGGGTGATGGTGGTGGAGGAGGTGCATTGTTGTTTCTAAATTGTGCTTGATAATTCTGCTGCCCTCCTTGGTTCCTTTGCACACCCTGACTCGAACTTTGCCCCTGATGGTTGTTGCTACCCCAGGAGAAATTCGGGTGATTACTCCAATTGGAATTGTAGCTGTTTCCATACTGTTGGTGGTTGTTTCTTTGTACATTTCCCACAAAGTTCACCGAGTCCGGATTTGCTCCACAACACTCAGCTGAGTGCTCACTGCTCCCGCACACTTCACACCAAATTTGCTGCACTGCATTCACTGGGCCTTGAGGCTGGTTCATTGTCATGTTACTGAAGTGGGTGTTGAGTTGATTCTGTAAAGCAGCTATCTGTGCAGCGATAGCTGTAAAACCATCCACTTCTAGAACTCCTGCTGCTTTCCTTGTCCCTCCTCTTGATGAATCAGCATTCCACTCCGGATAGCCCTGCGAAATACGGTTCAACAAGGTATACAGCTCCTCATAAGTTTTCTCCAGCGCTTGTCCCCCAGCTGTTGAGTCTAGCAATATTTTTGTATGGGGTTCCAAACCCTCTATAAAAGTGTGCACCAGCACATCATTGGACTGATGATGATGAGGACAATCCCGCAACATGGACTTGAATCTCTCCCATGCCTGATATAGATTCTCTCCCTCTCTCTATTTGAAACTTAGAATTTGACTTCTAAGTCTTGTTGTTTTACCGGAGGGAAAAAATTGTATCAAGAATTTCCTTGCCAGATCATCCCACGTAGAAATAGAGTTAGGTGGCTCAGCTTTCAACCACCTTTTGGCTTCTCCCAATAGTGAAAATGGGAACAATGTAAGCCGGACATAATCTGATGACACTCCAGCGGGGATGTAAGTGTCACTTATCTCCAAAAAATTTTGGAGATGTTGTTGTGGATCTTCATGAAGGAGACCTGTAAACTGCCCGCTAGTGTGCAGTAATTTCACCATGTTTTGTTTTAGCTCGAACCTCCCTCCTGGCTCAGGTTTGCGGATGCTAGATGTAACATTATTAGCATGTGGGATTGCCACCTCGCGAACCGGCCGAGCTGCTACTTCCTCGGGCACTAACATTGCCCGTACTACTGGTGGATTCTGTTGTTGCTCCATGAATGTTTGTCTGAGCAACTGCAGCTTTCTTTCTAGAGCTTCTCTCCGCTGACGATGAAATAATCTTTCTGGCTCTAAATACGACTCCACCAGCTCCTTGTCTCTTGCCAATGTTCAACAGAGATTAAATCTGCAAAATACAGGCTAAGACCAAGTTGTCAACACTAAGAAAATAAAAATATAGTAAATTAACACTTAAGAAAATTTCACCAATTGCCAGTCCCCGGCAACGGCGCCAAAAACTTGTTCGGTCGTTTGTTATATGGGTATATAACTACACGCAGGTTCACGTGGTCGAACAAGTAGTAAAGTGGCTCAAGTAAGCCAAGTATCGATCCCACAGGGACTGGGATAAGGTAACAATTAATCAAGTGTTACTATATTTTCAATTTAACAATGAAGATAACAGTGTAACCAAGAGTTTGATATTTTTGGATTCTAAATTTTATGCTAAGTCTAAAACAAGTATCTAATGTGAGTCTGAACTATGAATGTGAGCATGCTGAGGTTAATTGAACATGTAAAGAAATTAATTATCAATATCATTCGGTTAGTCTTTTCCTCCGGTTGCTAGTCAAGAACTACTGCCAATGGATTAAAACTCTCGTATTTAACCCAACTTAAGAATCATGAACCGTCCACCTACATTTCTGTGATTAAACGAAAATTCATGTTCTAGCCATACAAACCCGGTTCCTAAATTGACTAATACGACTTTCAGGTATATTTCTATCCTGAAGGTAAATCAATTCTCAATTTTCCCAAACTAAGAAAGAATCATATCCTATTTTCAAATTTCTTGCTCTCTCGAGTGAAACCGGACTTTTTAGATATACATTAACGTAGGCCACACATTAATGCAGTAAGAACAAGAATCAATAGAACAACCATGGAAGAATAGAGGAAATATCAAAGAATCAATAATCACATTTCATTACAAGTGTTCTTAACCTCAGCAAGAAGAGGAATTAGCCACTCATTTGTGGATTAAACATCGTTAAATGAGTGTTAAACATACAAGCAATTGAATTCAAGGAGAAGGAAAGAGAGAAAAACCCTGATAATTTCGTCCCCTCAACTGTCTGTAACCCACGTTCTTGCTCCACCCAGTCAGAATGTTGAAAAATGAACCTAAGTGTTCTATTTATACTAGTGGGAATTTTTCTCGGAATAACAAGCAACGTGTCACGGAGTGCATCGCGGAGCACTGCCTCCGTGACACGCCACTTACGCGGACCCTCACTGGAAGTTGGGGGTCCAGGTAATCAGGCTCAACGTGGCACGGCGTGCAACGCAGAGCTAGCCCACCGTGCCACGGACCCAACGCGAACCCTCTCTGGAAATTTGGCGAAAATTCCCTATCCAGGCAGAAGGCCTCCGCGATGGCAGCGTGACACGGATCCATCGCGGAGCCTCTTTATTTTGTGCCTTCCAATGCCTTGTCCTTTGCTCACATCCGAGTCCAACCCCGATCTATTCCAACATGCATTTTAGCTTCCCAAAATCTCATTTTACCTGCAAAACAATGCTAATCATGTTGGTTAGTATAAATTCACATTTTATTACCAATCACATGAGAATGTATAAACATTGATAGATAAACAAGGCTAAAATGACACATTTGAGTATCACTTGGGCATATAAATTTGCCCAAGATCACTGACAACCTTAGATTCCTTACTTAGCAATTTCTCACAGTCAGTTCATCAACTTTGAACAGGTTTATGCATGACAGAAACTCAACGATCAATTCAACAACTTATCACCTTAGATATACACATGAATCCTCAACAATCAATTCTTCAACTTTCCACAGTTTAACAACTAATCTTTGCAATTATGAAGTAGATTATGACCAACATGTCAACATCTAATTACAATCGACTACACATTCAAACATCTCAGCTCATTCAATTCTTATAGCTTTAAACCAACCTCACTTGCTATCTCTCCATCAATATCATACCATCAGTAAGGTGCCGAACATATGCCGCCATCATATCACCATACACACTCACACAGAATATCATTGTAAATACATGCTAGAGGGTCTTATTTCTGCCCTTTTCAGTCATGACCTGCATGGAACTCTAGAAATTCAGGTACTGTACCATTACCCGCTCCCACTCATCTGCTCGTTCGGATGCTCCCTTTGGACACGAGTTACTCAAATCATAACTGCTCACTCAGATGCTCCCCTCAGGAATGAACCACTCATCTTAGGATAAAACACATTAGCAACTTCATTCTCTTATTCCATTTGCTATTAATTGATCAATTAGTATGACCTCTCAAAGGTATCAAATTACCCTCCCTTACCAATATTGACCCACTCACATGGCAAACATATCAATGAACCCCAAATTGACAACATCATTTATTAACAATCATTATTTCCAAGCTCATATAACAAGCATATTTAAAACATAATAGCATTAGCGACAATTAGTGTCTATAAATCAACTAAGCATGTTTTCATTCCACACATATACACATCATTTTATAAAGACTAACTCTTTATAAAATCATAACCTATCTCGATTGCCGAAAGAGAGAATTCAGCTATTTCACTGGAGCTTTGACTTTTCGTAAAGCCTCTGAATGTTCAAAATCTAACACAAGCAAAGTAAAATCATATTCAATCATCTACATTTCATTTGGGCCTAGAATTTCGATTCTACCTCTCATTTTATCTGACGTCACAGTTAAATTCGATAATTCAAGGGTTACTTTATTGTTCAAGAATACACTCAAGCACCATGAATCTCGTCCAAACATTCTTACATATAGTAGTAATGGAACACACTTAAATATTTCTACGTATTGCTCTCACGTAAAGTAGCGCCAGAACACATGCTTATTCCTCTACATCTCGATCATATATAGGGTACCGCTAGAAGATATCCATACACTTATATGAATACTCTCACATAAAGGTGTGTTGGAAGACATCCCTACACCCCTAAGTAATACCTCACATATGGTAACTCTGGAACATATCCATACACCTCTATCTAATTCTCTAATATACGGTAGTGCTGAAACACATCCATACAGCTCTATGTAACACTTTCATATACGACATCACTGAAACACATCTGTACATTCCCACGTAAACATTCAACATACTTTTACTCTTGTTACATATGACAATATGGCATCTCATACCATTGTGATGTGCTGTGAGTTTATAGCACTTTTGATGCTTAAAACTGAGAAAATAGCATGGACTTAGGTATGTTTATATGGATATGAGGTACGTTTACTTTGATTTTAGGAAAAATAGGTGTTGGAACAAAAATGTGCAAAAGAGGCATAAAAGTGCAGAAAATCAGCCAAGTACAAGTCTCAGTACGAGCTGTACCTTGATTGTACGAGCCATAACTGAGAATCATGGTGAAAGTCAAAAGGCTGGAATAAGAGGAAGGCAATGTATGACTCTCAGTACAAGCCATAACTGGAGTAGTAGAATTTTTCAGAGAAATTTTCACAAAGACAGTCTCTTAGTATGGGTGGAACCCACGGATCGTTAGCGCGAGGGAGATTGGAGAAGGAATGATGGTTACCACAACGACCGAGCAGGATTGAAAGTGCCTCCAAATGCACATGAGGAGAAGTCTAGATAGTCAAAGTTGGAGAGCATGATGGTTGAGATGTTGAAGGTGAGATCCACAGATGATCAACTAAAAGACATCCGTAGTGATCTATCGAGCATGGTCAGAGAGTGGAGTCACATGTTGCGGCTATCAAGCAGATCGAATAGCAGCTAGGGCAACTGTCAGCATCCATGAACCTTAGGAAAAAGGGTACACTACCTAGCAACACAATCCAGAATCCAAAGAATGATGGTCACTGTATGGCTGTGATGACTAGGAGTGGAAAGACCACGGTTGATACCCCTCCGCCGGTTATAGTTGAAAGGAAGAAAGGAAGCATGACCGAGAATGAAGAAGATGTTGCTGAGAATGAACACAATGAGGATGCTGAGTTGACTAAGGCTCCAACTATTGAAAAGGGGTCTGAAGCAGAATAAGGCGAGAATCAAGGAGACACACAAATTTACAAGGCTATTCCACGGCCACCGCTACTATTCCATCAAAGAATGAAGAAGAAGGTGGAGAATGGTAAGTTTCAAAAATTCCTGTCAATGCTAAAGCAATTATCTATAAACATACCATTGGTTGAGGTATTGGAACAAATGTCGAAATATGCCAAGTTTATGAAGGACCTTGTGATGAAGAAAAGGACGTGAGCTATGAGCCTGTGAATAAAGTGCATCATTGTAGTGTTATAGTCTCCCAGGTCCTTGCCCAGAAAAAGGAAGATCTAGGTGTCTTTGCTATTCCATGTACAGTCAGCGATGTTGAGTTCATGAGAGCACTCTGCGATTTGGGAGCAAGCATCAATCTGATGTCGTTAGCTGTGTTTAAGTAGTTGGGCGTGGGAGCCCCCACACCGACTACTATGCAGCTGCTGATGGGCGAGCGAACTGTGAAGAAGCCTGTGGGGATCCTATTCGATGTGCTTGTTAAAGTGGATAGATCCTGTTCGAGTACAGAGTTGTCTCATCAATAGAGGATGAATCTGAGTTCCTTAATGAAGTCTAGATAGTCAAGAGACTTGCGTCATGCCACGATGTTAAATTGAGAACTTCTTGGGAGGCAACCCAAGTGGTGGTTTGGTGAATTCTAAGTAACCGAACCACCTGCATCGTGCCACGAAATTAAATCAAGTTCTTCTTAGGAGGCAACCCAAGTTGATTAACTTATATGCGTTCAGTGGGCAGGGGAAACAAAAATAGGTGGCAGAAGAATTGCTGAACAGGCAGGTGCTACGGTTCTCAGTACGACTTATAAGAGGATTGTACGGGCTGTAGTACGAGTCATGTTGAGAAGCAAAGAGGTATTTTAGTGAATGCGTTCAGGGTACAGTTGGTCCTACTACTCGTAACTTTATTGTACGGGTCATAGTACTCACTGTGGTTATGAACTATGCAAGGCATGGACCTCAAAGTAAGAAAGACTTACAAGTCATAGTACGAGTCATAAGATGTGCTCGTACGTACACAGGTAAGTTTCTCAACCTCTCTATTATGTGTCCAAGGGACAAGTCGTAGGGCCTTCCTACGACTCGTGGTACGAGTCGTGACAGGTCAAAATTTTTAAAATCACCCGACTTGACCCAGATTTTTCAAATCTGCCCTATAACTTATTTAAACATCAAACACACCATACCCTCCTCCCACACTCTCAAAACCCAATTCACGACTAGGAATCATGACTCCCTCACACCCATAACTGTAACTCAAGATCGATTGAGCAAGCTCTTTGCTCAGATAACACTGTGAATCCCAAACCCTACCCTAGTCCTGATTGACAGTCGAAGTAAGCAGCATTCAAGTAAGTGTATTTGTTGAATTTGATAATAATAATCTGTTTTTCTTGAAGCAAACCTGCTTAATCCCTAAGAGTTCTATCAATGCTTGAAAAATTAAAAAGGATAATGACCAGGGATATGAACAAGTTGGTATGTGACTGTGTAGGGGATGTAACTTGTAAAAATCATGCAATGAACTATTAAACTTGAGTTACGGGTTGTGATTAAAAATGGGAGGAATGGGCAACTATAAAACACGATAACTGCATGCCTAAACTTGGGGAATTCTGAGTACCCAACACTAAAGTAAAATCTCCTACAAACTGAATCAAAAATAATGCAGGGACAGGCTTCACAAGTCTTCCGACAACTCATGGTTTCATACTACAACTCATAGGATGGCTCGTTGGGACTGTTCCAAGCCAAATTTATGATAATCACGAGGTACAAATCCTAGTACGACTAGTGGTATCCAACTACAATTCGTACCTGGCAATCGTACCAAGAATTTGAAAAGGGTCAAGTCCACAAGAGACAATAAAATCCTTCCTACGACTCATGGAATTGACTTTCAGGTCGTACCATGAGTCGTGGAAAAATACAGAACATTTGTTTTCAAAGGGCATCCTCATATGACTCATGGTACGGATCGTATCTTCATGGTACGAGTCATACCTCAAAGATGTAACATTGACCTAAGATATTATGAGTTTCAGTACGAATCGTACCCTGCGTACTGTAGACCCGTGATAAATTACAGAGGACTTTTTCTTAGGTTTGGAGTTCTAACCCTTTTTCTCCACAAGTATAATGATGCAGAAACAAAAAATATCCAAGGAAACTACTCAGAGGGCATTGATTGATGAGACATCCAAATTTGAACAAGTGAGAAACTCCCCTAGTGGTTTAGTAGAAGAATATCGGGTCAATACATCTGGTACTGACGGGACCCAAACCACAAGGGAAAAGGCTAAATCCTAGGCCGTGGCAGGCACTACCACATCAATTGGTGCTCCCCAGTCTGAGGAGGGAGGGGAAAAAAGAGCCCAAGAGTTTGGAAGTTGCTCTAATGAAGAAGAGGGGTCCGAAGAGGCCCAATCCGACGATGCAGATAGTGACCCCGGATCAGAGGAGGAGGCACCCGATGTCGAGCAGGAGCAGACTCCACCTAGGGAGAACCGCACCATTCAGTGGAGAGTACCAGGAGCCCAGGAAATATATGAACAAGGCATTTATCTCACCGCCAAGAACAAACCTAGGCAGAACATTCAAGAAGAGTTGCGGATCCTCACCGATTCACTAAACGAGGTGGAGGAGATGAAGAGGATATTTAGCTTCTATAGATTTGACAGGATGGATGGATCCCCGGATCAATACACTTTAGAAATCGTTTGGGAGTTCTATGCCAATTGTTTTGCAACCATGGAGCAGAAAGCGAAAAAGGGGCAAAAGTTGAAAGATCGGCCCAAGCTAGAGAGCGTCATGGTTAGACACCGAGAGGTTGATATATCTGAGCGCACTATTGCTCGGGTGTTATATGGGCCCTAATTCATACTACCACATGCTATCGTAGAATATGACTATCGGGTGGAGGCCTTGAAATGGATCAAGCAGCTGGGTTTCGATGAAAGGTGGAGGCAAATTCAATGGTTGTCGGGAGTGATTGTTAAGGACAAAGAAGAGGCAGAATTGGTCACTAGCAGAAAACAGGTCACAAAGAACTCTTTGAACTTCATAGAAAAAGCCAATTGGATGTTAGTGTGCCATCAGTTGGCGCCAACAGTAAATGATAATATCCTTAGCATAGACAGAGCAGCTTTTTTGGCTTGTATCATTTTTAGATACCCCATCAACATCCCGAGGGTCATTGTAGAGGAGATGTAGGATCAGGCTATGGGTTGAGCATTATGATCCCATTCCTAAGTCTCGTATTCAGATTATGCACAGAGGCAGGTATCAAGGTGTACCGTGTTGAGGAGTGCTTGATCAGAGGACAGCGAGGATCGCCAATATTGGCCTAATCTAGGATGAGATAAACTCGGTAATTCGGGCTCAACTTTCCACCGCAGTCCCATTATCACGGACAGTTGGAGGCATATAGGTGAATGCCCCCAATTCACAGGAGCAGGGCAAGACACCGGCTACAGATGTCAATCATTCAGATGCAGCTCCTAGCACCTCCGCTGCACCATCTATGAGCCTCCTGAACTAGACTCTAGCTGGGTACGTACTAATGACTCACGAATTTCTCAAAAAGCTGGCTCAGAGACTGACTATAGCTGAGAAGAAGGTTCAATTGATGATGGAGAACGTCAAGCCTTGGGTAAAGACTGAGATTGAGACAGCTGCACAAGCCCTACACGCTAGGCTATATGGACTTGAGAGTAGATTCAACATGCGTATAGCTGAGTAAACTGATACGAGAAGCCTCTGTTAGGAGCTGAGGGCTCTTCGGAGTCAAGTGGTCGAGCTGTCATTACGTCAGCTGGCAATCATAGCAGCCCCGACTCTTTCTATCCTCGACGTTGGTGTTGAATAAGAGCTTGATCTGGCGTCTTATTGGGAGCCTACAGGAGTTGACAAGGAGAAAGGGAAAAAGAGGATCTTTGAGGATGTTGGAGACGAGACCCCAAAGAAAAAGAGAAAGAGAGAAAAGAGAGAGCGCAAACGAGCAAGATTGGAGAGTCAACAGACTCACGACATGCATTAGTCGGAGCTTCTTGAGAGAGCTAAAGGATCGGGTAGCTCCACCACAGCCCAAGTAGAGCTTGGAGGTGGCAAGGACCCTTCAGGCAAGCCACATTGAGCCCCGATGATTTCAGAGATCGTAGAGGCGACCGTTACTACTGATGGGGTAGCCACTCCCCCTATTGATACACCAATGAATGTGCCGGTCACCACCAGCGTCACGATTGTAGTAAAGGTACCTCCTCAGCAGGATGACAAGAGCACTTAGTGCACCGTAGGTATGTTCCCTTCGTTCTGCTTTTACATTCTATGCTTCGGGGAAGAAGCATGGTTTTTAAAAAAGGGAGGGGGTGTACTTGTATTTTTTGGATTTTGATTTGTCCAAGGATTTTCTTGTCGTGTTTCATTTCCCTCGGGCATGCTATCTAGTAGAACCGATATGTTTAGGATTTTATTTTTTGTGATTTTTGTTTAATTAGAAAGTATCTTAGGAGTACTCAGCCAATAAATAGTACTTATTTTGAATTTGTGAAAATCGACCCTATTTTAAAATTTTTTGATGATTAGCTATGTACTTGTGATTGCAAAGTATGATTTTTGTGGATCTTTTTATGTTATTTAGTGTATTAGCATGAATAGTTTTTGTTAGCCATGTATAAATCAGACAGGTAGAGTAAATGCAAGACATGCACCATGAGTGAGTGAGGTCTAATACCTAGTTCAATACTGCGTAGAAGATCTAGAACGCGCCCCGTTAGTCTTTACATAGGTTTTAGGATGGTTAGTTAGGAAAGGATCATAGGCCCTTTTGTTTAGCCAATTTTTAGCTTAAATGACCCTACCAAAATGATATGATTCCCTTGATCCTGATTTTGAGCCTTAAATGAACCATTTTTCTTTGATTAACCAATTATCCGTACCTAATTTTATAATAAACCTATTTTGTCTCTGGTCCCTACTTGGACATTGTGAACCTCAACATAGGCGAAATGCCTAAGTTGAGGGTGGCTAAAGTAGGGGTACATAAATATTGGGAAGGTGAAAAAGGAAGAGAAAAGAAAAAGGTGAAAAATGAGGTGTAGTGTGACAAAAGAAAAAGAAAAAGAAAGAAAAATACTTTAAAATAAAATAAAAAAAGAGAATGATGAATGAAAATTTGTGAAAAACACACCACGCCAATACAAGTTCATAAAAAAGGGTGAAAGGGAGGAAAATGTAAAAAAAAACAAAAAGGATGAAAAAGTGAAAAAATGGAGTCACATGTATGTAGTGCCAAGGAGGGGTTTAGTCACTAAAAAGATTCCATCTCTACCATACCCATCCTGAAATCCTACATTACAAGCCGACGCAAGTCCTATAGTGATCCTAGCCTGACCATCTAACAAACCGAAGTAGAGAAAATAAGGGAAAACCTATGGTATCCAACATGCAGTATTTGAAACTTTTTTGTGAGAGTCAGAGTCTTACTTGTTCAGTCCCATATTTTATATTTTACTATATTTGTGAGTGGGGGACTTCATTTGCTATGAACCCACATGGTTTGTGTTTGATTCTACCGGTGGTCTGTGTGAAAAGCATTGGTGATGACTTAATTATCTGTTAATAGTTATATGACATAACTTGATCCTTATTTATCATGTTTTCTGGTTACTTGATATGCATGTGCTGATTTGGTTCACAGGAAAAAGGTTCAAAAGTTGTTTGAGTTTAGAGTGCAAATTTTGATTAATTGCTGGCTGTAGTACCCTAGGTTTATTTTCTAGTTAAGCATCGTGTTTAGTTTTTTTTTTGGTTTTCTTTGCCTCAAGACATGCAAAAGTCTTAAGTTGAGGGTTTTGATGTGTTGTGAGTTTTATAGCACTTTCGACGCTTAAAATTGAGAAAATAGCATGGATTTAGGTATGTTTATATGGATATGAGGTACTTTTACATTGATTTTAGGAAAAATAGTTGTTAGAACAAAAATGCGCAAAAGAGGCATAAAAGTGCAGAAAATTAGCTAAGTACAAGTCTTAGTACAAGCCTTACCTTGATTATATGAGTCGTACTGAGAGTCGTGGTAAAAGTCAGAAGGCTAGAATAAGAGGAAGGCAACGTTACGAATCTCAGTACAAGCTGTAATTGGAGTCATGGAATTGTTCAGAGAAATTTGCACAAAGACAGTCTCTTGGTACAGGTGGAACACACAGATCGTAGCACTCTCATACGACCCGTACCATGAGCCATGGTGAGCTTCAAGTAATTCTTCAAGACTTGAAAGAACTTCAAATACAACAATCAGTACGAGTTGTAGGAGGAAGGTATGAGGCGTACCACAACACTCATGGAAAACTTCATAAGATGTCAGAGTTCTCAGGGCCAAACCACGGACGCATTGTATGACTGGTAGGACTGTGTTACCAGTCCTACCAACCTGAAGACACTTAGAACAATTTGCAATAGCCAAGGATGTACGAGAAGCGGGTATGACCCATACAATCCTGCTACGGGTCATAGGATCAATTGTGATACAGTCGGCGCTAGATATGAAAAATTCCCTGTTAGCATAAGAAAGGTTTCTAATGTCTGTATAAATACCTTTTATGTTTTATTTTAGTCAGAGAACATAGAAACTAAGTAGTAGAGACGTGTAAAGTATTTTTTTGTGAATGTTTATCAAGTTTTCGAGAGTAATTCTTAGGATCAAGCTCTTGATTTCATCCATTGTTCTTGAGATTGTTCTTTGATATTCAAATCAGGTTTTCTTCCAATTATTATTATAAGTATTTTATAATTGTTATGAAATAATAAAGAAAGAACAAGAATATTGTAGAGAAAGAAAGAAGGAGAGAAGTTCTTATTTCTCTTGATGGGATAAAATACAATGAAGGAGAATCCTTCTATTTATAGAGATAATTCCTCCTAACTTTTCTTCAAAAAATAGACTTTCACTATAATATAAACACACGTATCCACTATAATATAAATACCTTTATATACATTCACTATAATAAAAATATATTTATAACACCCCTCCTTGAATGTCTATTTGAAAATAATGTGCCTCGTTAAAACCATACTAGAAAAAATCCAGTGGGAAAAAATCCAGAAAAGGAAAAAGAGTACACATATCTAATATTATGCATTTTGGCTGCCTCATTAAAAACCTTACAAGGAAAACCCAGTGGGACAAAACCTAGTAAGGAAAAAAGAGTATAATGCGTATTAACTCCCCCTAATTAGAACATTCTTGAATCTTTGCATCCCGATCTTATGCACCATCTTCTTGAAAGTTGTAGTTGGTAGAGACTTGGTGAATAAATCAGCCACATTGTCACTTGAACGAATTTGTTGCACGTTGATATCACCAATCTTTTATAGCTCATATGTGTAGAAAAGCTTTGGCTAGATGTGCTTCGTTCTATCTCCTTTTATGAGTCCTCCCTTTAGTTTTGCTATGCATGCTGCATTATCTTCATATAAAATTGTGGGTACTTTGTCACATTTCAAATCACATTTTTCTCTAATGAGATGTATCATGGACCTCAACCACACATATTTTCGGCTTGCTTCATGAATAGCTATTATCTCAGCATGATTTGATGAAGTGGCTACAAGAGACTGCTTTGTAGATCTCCAAGATATGGCAGCACCTCCACATATGAACACTTAGCCAATTTGAGATCAATCTTTGTGTGGATCAGATAAATACCTAGCATCAGCATAACCAACAAGATTGGGACTGCAATTGTTAGAATAATATAAGCTCATATCGGTAGTCCCTTTTAAATATCGCATTATGTGTTTGATCCCATTCCAATGTCTCCTCGTAGGAGCAGAACTATATCTTGCTAATAAATTAACGAAAAAGGTTATATCAGGTCTTGTAGTGTTAGCAAGATATATTAGTGCACCAATTGTACTAAGATATGGTACTTCAGGACTAAGAATTTCCTTGTTCTTTTAAATCCTTTAAGGATTTTCATATATCCTTCAGTCTATCTAGACATGAAAATAATTTCATTATACGCATATCAGGTTTTTCATGTATTGCCAGACTTATGAGTAACCTCAAAAACAATTGCATCCACCACAAGAGGACCTCTCCATATAATAATGTCAGTATTTGCAAAAAAATCTATATGCCCCAAGAATCCATTCATACTCACTGGCATTATACTTGAATTGCGTATTTTTATTTGGCAATCATTTATCTATCCATACTTTTTGATAGATTTGAATTCAAGCCCTCGTCAATATTTATAATATTGAGCGCTATGTTATATCAAAGGTATCATCGACGATCATTTTGATATCAGTTCCAATGTGACATAACTTATTGAGATCTCTTCATTTTTCATCATTTTTAGGTACCTGGACCTTTATGAAGTGTTATGTCGTGGTGCTTTTTTAAAGAACTTGCCTCATCATTATGACCATCTTAATCATTTTCTCCTTTCCTTCTTAAAGGAGTTCTATATTTGAAACCTTTTGGTCTATCACGCTTCAGACGTCTCATAGACCCTGTCCTTCAAGGACCTTTCTTTGGAGCATTTGCAACTGAATTATAAAATTGGGTCAGTAAATATATCTGGCGATTGATTTGCAGTATTTTGCAACTGAATTATCTCTTGAACTTTAAATTCACATTTTTTCCAAGGATCCAGATAATTCATCGCACACTCAATTTTCAGTTGCTAATCACTTCTCCCCCTAATGTTAGAAAAACTAATATTTACCCCTCAAGTTCATTTTGGGACCCATTTTTTGTGCATTGTGGTGGATCAATTGAATCATATACCATTCCTGACCTTGAACCAATTGTGATAGGGGAACCTTGTTGGCTTGATGCATTCAAGTGTTGCTATATGTTAAATAAACATATCTCATACCAAATTTTATTTGCAATTTTTATTCTCATAACCAATGGTTTAGCTATAATTGGAGGCATACAATTTTTGCTAAACCAACTTAGATATGAACCAGCATTATCAACATGATTTTATAATTTGAAACGGTACTCTTAATTTAACAATTCGAGCAACAACCTTGCAAAAATCAATTGCAAGTTGATATCAAAGCACATGTGACCATACTATAGATGCATCTATTAACAAACGGTTCACATGGTAGGTGAACAGCGACATATTCACCCTTTTATAAGTTCCAAAATTTCAAGGAATATAATTTTAATATTAGCTGATCAAGATTATTCTATTACGAGAACAAGCAACACAAGAGAATTCTTGAAGAATCTTTTATTTCTTCAACATATAGCCACGTGAATTCTCAATTATTTTTGCATCACATTTGAACCGGGATGGCCAACCAGTTATGCCAACTTATCTTTATTTCAGTAAACTTCTAGTTTACTTTTGTATGTGATTTTGTCATCATACTTATATTTATGTACTACAAACTAAAAAAACAACAGGTAATCTTTTACATAAATATTTATAACCCACTTCAATTGTAGTAATATGAAGATATTAGATCTTCCCACAATTTATAGTCTCAATTTTTTTCAATATCTTTGAAACTTATAAGTTTCCTTTTGAGACTTACTAGTAACATATTAGCTCTTCTAGAACTCTCAAATAATTTTGTGTACTACCACATATTCCATCATATCAACATCATTAATAGTTTTTCCACATAGTTTCAACTTAAAAACAATTTTGAACATTGATGAGCTATACTCATGAACAGACTTATAGTCTTGATGGATCCAATCATATAGTGCCTTTGGGTGGATGACCATCTTTAGGTGGTCATACCTTTTTCTTTAGGCTATTCCATAAAATAAGTGGATTCCTAATCGTGAGATATTCAATTTTCAGAAGTTCATCACGATGATAACGCAAGAATATCATAGCCTTAGCACGATATTTATTTTATACTTTGTTTTTATTTTTAATGGTATCTCCAAGACCCATTGCATCCATATGAATTTCAGCATCCAACACCCATGAAAGGTAGTTCTTGCCTGAACTTTTAAGGGCAACGAAATCAAGTTTCGTAAGGTTAGCCATATTAAAAGAAAGAGAAAAATAATACATTGACCTTCAAATTTTGAGACGGTAGAGTCGTAGAGAATAATATCACCAAAGGAATATCATTCCTATGGTTAAGTAATACATCTTTTAAAAAAAAATTTAAATTTTTCTTACCTCAGATCTTTCAAAATGAGTGCTCAAAGCAGAGACTCGTGCTGATAACGTGTTATGAAATAATAAAGAAAGAACAAGAATATTGTACGGAAAGAGAGAAGGAGAGAAGTTCTTATTTCTCTTAATGGGATGAAATATAATGAAGGAGAACCCCTCTATTTAGAGGGATAATTCCTCCTAACTTTTCTCCAAAAGATAGACTTTCACTATAATGTAAACACATGTATCCACTACAATACAAACACCTTTATAGACATTCACTATAATACAAATACATTTATAACAATTATATATTTGTCTATGCATGCTAATTATAATCTTACAATCATGAGAGGCTAAAACCTCCACAAGGGATTGTGGGAACCATGATGGATTAACGAAATAGGGTTACACAAAAGTAATTCAAAACCAATTCTAAATGCTTGTATTGTATTCTCTTCATCTTTAAATGTTTCTTAATGGAGTACAACGTTTGGACTTGCCCAAATTATTTAGTTGCTTGAACCTGGAGAGGTAGAGATTAGGAAAAGAGAATTACAACATAGTCTTGGTCTTTATGATCATTGTATTAACTTGAGCTGTGTTCGTAGGATAATAAATTTGAAACATATTGATAACGGTTAATTTGAAATCGCTCATGAGACCTGACCCAGTGATTGAGTATAGTTATCCAATAGGGACGAACCAGTCGTTTTGATGAACCCTAGTTATCAGTTCTACAAGTAAGCATTGGGATTGATCACGTGTGTACACCCGAAGTAGTTATGAACCCATGGGGAACACTTACCCTAGTTATTTGCAAATCTTGGTATCAATCACAATTATAAATCTTGTTTTAATACTGTTTTTTCTTTAAACCCCCCAATTTGGAGATAATTCATCAATAAGTTTAAGTACCGGCATTAGTCTAAATCTTACCTTATTTCCTATGGGTTCGACCCCAACCTCTTTGTTCGATTCTTTATTGACAACATCCACTTCATACTTTGCCAGAAAGTGTGAGTTTGAGCATTATCACATTGCACCATCTCTCAAAATATATCATCACATAAGCTGGTATGATGTATAACCAATGTAACTTGAATTAAGTATTCAATCTTTCTAAGCCTATTCAGCTCCAATTTCACCCAAGCTACGATCACAACTGTCTGAATAAACGTGTAGATTAGCTATAAAGTCTACAATGATTTTTTTACTACTTCATTTCAGAGACAACCATATATGTAGTTAGTTTCTAATTCTCTAATACTTGTATTTAACCTATGAATACTTCAAACACTAAAGAATAATATTTTTCATACGTCGTATCATCTTCTAGCAACTTTAGCTCTCTTCCTCTTATTCAAATACATATTTGCAAATTCAAAAGTACTGAATATCATAATATTTTATCAACAAATCTTCTTAAGTCAACTATCATAAATGAACACATATTAAAACCTCTAATTATAATGTTCTCTTTTTATTCATTATTACTAGCCCTACCTTTAAAACTATCATTAACTCCCAATAAGGCCAGGGTCTTTACACCAATCAACTTTTTCTGCTCTAGTAAAAAGAAGATGTAATATAACACATGCTAGCGTCTTTCTGTACATAGTACCATCAACTTGTCATCCTTTTAATAGTCAATATAATGCTTAAAACATCACAACATAGATATCAAGGTTCACACTTCTGACCTCTAATATTTAATCAATACTATCTGGATGTTCATAAAACTCTCTTCAGTAGCTACGCATGCTTCTATCAACTATCAAAAATAATTTTTCATATTTCATAATGGACATAAATGCAAACAATTTGAATACTCAGTTCATTTATTCCATGACAGTTACTTGTGAATTTGACTATTCAAGAGGTAACACTAGATTTATTTTTTTCACACTAATCATAACAAGTCTTAGAATATGTCTTTAGATTATTCTATCTTTTTTCCTTTTACTCATGGTATCTTGATCATAAGTCTATCTTAAAATAGTAGATAATACCTCATAATTGAGGGCACAAATCATCTAAGTATGGAAAAAATATTTTCTTTTTATGGCATTTTAATTCATTTGTCCATTATCAATAAACTCTGCATAAGTTCATTGTTCTTCCCAACAAACAAAAATTAAGAACCTCAAAGGACTATACTTTGTGTGGTAACCTCTTAACCATGAAGTCTTGCAACTTATTCTCTTAGTTTCTTTGGCTCCACATAGCCATTTTATAATATCAAATAAAAATAAATTATTTTTTGCTATATATTTATACTCACGCTTATCTCTCTATCAGGTGGTACATTGTGTAGGCTCTCAAAAACACATTAGGAGACTCATTAACTACTGAGACTAACTCAATAGTCATTCTCAACCTTGTGTGCTCCAAGTTATAGTTAAGTACACATGCGCTCCTTTTACCTTATAGAACTTTTACGGATGGGTAGCTTAGCCTAGAGGCATACAAAGTGAATCCTTTATATCCAATACTAGGCTCAATAGTAAAAAACTCAACGGTCTTTTCATGACAGTCAAGCATAAGACAAGACGAGTCCAACCCGAACCAAAAATAACCTCAATGTTAATTTTTTGTCAAGTTCATATTCGGTTCCTGATAAAAGAAAAAGATTATAGTTCATTATCTAATGGATCTTTTCGTTCTAATATAACTATACATAAGCATTTCATGACTCTAAATTATATCTACACTTATTTGATAACGGGTCAACAAATAGACTTCCCTACTTGGGTAGAACCCGTAAATTGTATATTTATGTACTCAATTTTTTTCCTCATCTACACTAGCATACCATTAACGTGTTTCTCATCTTCCTCAAGATTGAGCTTAACCAAATACAACATATTATAACAAACTATCTGAATTTGATTATTTTTTTTATCAGTATAGTCATGCCATTTTTTTCATTTATTCAAACTTCTTTTATGGTCCATTTATTTTCATGGTGTGCGATACTCTTTATATTCCACATCTTATCCTTCAACAACTAATCATTCCATTTTACCCAGAGTTACATTCTCAAACTCATATGATGTTTCTCCATAATTTTTTTCAAGTTTTATTATCTCCCGCAACCCAAAATTTATTATAAACCTGCTTCATGAACACATTGTGCATTTCGTAGCGCCAATGTCATGCACATACTCAATATATTTAAATTATGAATTTTTCCGCTAATTTCACACCTATGAAATCATCATAACGATATTACTAATATCAATGAATCATTTTTAAGACACATTAAGCTTAGCACCATATAAACACTATCCTCAAAATATCTTTCACCACAAGGCCTAATAATTTCGATGTGGGTAAGCTATTACACTTCTTACTTTTCTGCTACACTTTTTCTCTTTACTGATTAGACTATAACAGAGAATTATACCCACGACTTCAAATTTGAATACGTCGCTCTTACGCAAAAGTCATATTATTTGTCCATTTCTCCATTCGCACAAGTTCCTTATGTTCAAAAATTTCACTAACTTCCAAACTTCTTAATCATTTTAGGCAAAGGTTCCTTCCTAAATAAAGCTACTTCAAAATGTACAACCTGTCCAATCTCAAATACAATAAATAAGCACGATGTCCTATATACTCAATGCCATTCTTAATTTCACTTATATTGCTAAAAATTTCCAATTTGACTTTATCATCTAGCGGAGGAGGATATGCGTGTCCTAGCCGTCTATGAAAGGAACATCCCAATGTTCAACTTGATTCACCTCAACGCACGAATAAGGAATAAAAGAAGGAAAAACATCCTAGATGTTCGATAACCTCAAGGTCATAAGTATGGACTTATATATACCCATGGACAAGACTCTACCAAATATTGCTCCATGACCAAGGACTGAAAATCTAATCTCTTATACCAACTTTTTCACGCCCCAAATTACCCTCTAGACATGATTGGCACCCCGTTGTTACACCCCATAAGTCAGCTTTGATTAGCAGACGTACACGTGTGCTTGTGAGAGTAATTAGGGCGTGGAACGAGTGAGAGAAGGATTAAGGGAGGATTGCATGAGCATGTAACTGAACGAACGAAAGGTCAGTACTGGAGGTAGGGCGCGTTGTGCCCCTCCCTCGGCGTGATGGCCTACGCGTTGAGCTAGTGTTTTGGCACTATGGGAGGCGTGCCACGCCCCTTGGCCACTGCCTCTATATATGTGTGTGTGTTAAGTGTTATGTGCTTAATTTAAAATATTTCCAAAAGATAACCCTCGGCCTAGGTAAGTCTCTCACGAGGATTGTTCGGCTGACTACTCTGGGGTAATTACTACACGCAAGTGCACGTGGTCGAACAAGTAGTAAAATGGCTTAAGTAAGCCAAGTATCGATCCCACAGGGACTGGGCTAGGCTACAATCTACTCAAGTGTCACTATACTTTAGCTCTAAAAATGCAAACAACAGTGTGAAAAAGAGTTTGGTATTTTGGTTTCTGATTTTATGCTAATTATAAACGAATATACAATTTGAGTCTGAACTATGAATATGAGCATGCTGAGGTTAAATGAACATGTATAGAAACTAATTATCGATACAATGGTTGGTTAATCTTTCCTCCGGTTGCTAGCCAAGAATTATTGCCAATGGATTAAAACACTCGTATTTAACCCAACTTAAGAATCATGAACCGTCCACCTACATTTCTGTGATTAAACGAAATTCATGTTCTACCCATACAAAACCGATTCCTTAATTGACTAATATGACTTTCAGGTATATTTCTATCCTGAAGGTAAATCAATTCTCAATTTTCCCAAACTAAGAAGAGATCATATCTTATTGATTCACAACTTTCCAATTTCTTGCTCTCTCGAGTGAAACCGGACTTTTTAGATGTACATTAACGTTGGCCACACATCAATGCAGTAAGAACAAGAATCAATAGAACATAAGAAAAGATGAAAAACCCAATTGATCAATACTACATTTCAATACAATTGTTCTTAGCCTCAGCAAGAAGAGGAATTAGCCACTTATTTGTGGATTAAACATCGTTAAATGAGTGTTAAACATACAAGCAATTGAATTAAAGAAGAAGGAGATAGAGAAAAACCCTGATAATTTCGTCCCCTCAACTGCCTGTAACCCACGTTCTTGCTCCACCAAGTCAGAATTATTAAAAATGAACCTAAGTGTTCTATTTATACTAGTGGGAATTTTTTCCGGAATAACAAGCAACGTGTCACGGAGTGCATCGCGGAGCATTGCCTCTGTGACACGTCACTGACGCGGACCCTTACTGGAAATTGCTTGTCCAGGTAATAAGGCCCAACGTGGCACGGCATGTAACGCGGGGCTAGGCCAACGTGCCACGGCCCCAACGCGCACCCTCACTAGATTTTGGCCAAAAATTCCTATCCAGGCAGAAGGCATCCGCGATGGCAGCGTGACACGGCTCCATCGCGGAGCCCCTTTAATTTGTGCCTTCACATGCTTGTCCACTTGCTAACATCCGAGTCCAACCCCAATCTCTCCCAAAACGCATTTTAGCTTCCCAAAATTATATTTCACCTGCAAAACAACGCTAATCATGTTGGTTAGTATAAATTCACATTTTATTATCAATCACATGAGAATGTATAAACATTGATAGATAAACAAGGCTAAAATGACACCTTTGAGTATCACTTGGGCATATAAATTTGTCCAAGATCAAGGATTTCTTCAAATTGATGTCAAATTACGCTATCAAACCTCATCTAACTGCAAATTCTTCTTAGATAATGATTCCTGGGCCTATGAAGAACGTATCTACGGAGTTATTTCTTCGAAATTGGCCCGGTTCAAAGGAGTCCTACCAAGTAGAAGTTGTATAAATTATTTCTAATCAAGTCCTAAGCATCTACAAGTGATAAGTAAGTATTTCTATCTTCTAAACTCACATAAATTCATGAGTTTTCAGCTAAATTTGAGTAGATTATAAATGGTGGTCTTTATGAATATTTTTGAATATTTCTAGTTGTTTTCATGGACTAAGAACAAAATTACTACATCAACGTAAAGGCTATGAGTTGGAGGAATTGCTAGTTCTAGGCTGGAACAGGATTGGGCGAGCAGAAATCGGCAATTGAGGTATGTTATGGCTAACCTCTTTCGGCAAGTATTCTCATCGTATAGTGATATGACATATACCTTTGTAAGTAAGTTGAACGTATGTATGTTGTGAATAGCTGCTACAAGTAGATACTTATTATATATGTTGTGGTTAGCTGATGTGAGACGAATTGAGGTTATATTATAGTATTTCCCGTCGGGAAAAAGTACATAGGGTGATAAATTCCAGGAGCATTATAAAGATTTTCCTAGCCATTTGTTTACAGTTTAGAGGGATTCTAATGTCTCGTTATCATACTAAGGCCTTAGAAGCTTATAGTTAGCTGTTGGGCCTAACCTGGTAGGGTTGGAAAATGTAGGGCGCAACAGGGCGATATAACTTTCTGTTTGACGCCTATATAAGCAATAAAGCTCGCCCATAGGTCGTTGGCGTAACTTGACGCCTCCAGGGCCAGAATCTCGATAGGGTGGTCTTACCTTCAAGCCAATGGCACCAGGGTTGCCTAATGAACTGAGCGATAACTTTCCATGTGATTGGCTACTGTCAGTGACCATTAGCTTCAGTCAACTTACTGCTTATTGTATAGGTCGCTCAAGAAACTACCCCAGTCGTTAGAAATTTGATAGACTAAGTAATACCCTAAGGGGGAGAACCTTGTCAGGGGTTAGACGTTAGGCCAACGCCCCGGGCTACTCTTGTAGACACCCACGTACATGGTGCCGCGAAGGGCTAAATCCAGATATACCCGCCTGCGGGGCTATGAATTGCTCAGAGGAACTATATGTTTGTCTGGACAGACTAGGTTGATGTCTAGGGAACTAGAACCAAAGTATTACAGTATTACCTTCAGGATAAGAACTATAGTAAGCTACCTGTGGGAAGTTAGGGTTGACTACTTAGGAGCATGCCCGATTAGTAGCAGCCCTATAGTCGTTCTAAGAGGAGGAACTAAATAGTTGGTCACCTACGACCTTGTTGTTCTCTTATGAGCTAGCATCATCCTAGTATGACTTTCAGAGTGTTGCTTAAGTCACCCCAGACCTCGCCTTATTCTGTCTAAACTGACAGAGGTTGTAATCGCTATCAAGAACTATTGATCAGGTGTAGGCACATGGGATGTGCCTGTTGCCAACTATGTAGACTGTTTTAGTGGCGAGTAGCGGTCATGCTAGGCCTAAGGAGCTATGTACGCCTATTGAGTGACTATATTGAGGCTATAGCATCATACCCCTATAGGGATTGACCCACCTTAGTTGGTCTCCCGTCAAACGACCTCAAGATTCCTAAATGTATCATTACCTACAAGGCTACAGATTGCTTAGAGGAGCTATGCGATGTCACTCCCTGAGCCTACACCCTGGATGTAATACGGTACTTGAAGCCACAAGTGACCCTAAGTCAACCCCTGGTCTATTGTTCACTAGTATTCTGAGTAAACTTGCACAGTGGAACTTTAAAATAATATCATAAAATATTTATGAAGGACAAGTCTAAAAATCTAAAGCTCAAAACATTTGAATAATACAGATATATTTGAAAACCATGTCTATCTGAAAGCCATCTAACTGAGGAGTTGCTGGGACAAGCCCCCAGCTAACTCTAAGTCTAACTGACATAATAATTCAACTGAAAAAAAGTAAAACAAGGCCCTCGAATGATGAGGACTCACACTTCGGCTGCAGTAGAGGAGTATCTAGATAGCAACGGCTAACGATGCTGAGACTGCGAACTTGCAGCTGTATCATGAAATGATACAGCATAAAAGCATGCTTCAGTACTTTGAATGTACTGAGTATGCGAGAGAAACATGAATGACATGAAAGAACTAGTAACTGAACTAGTATGACATGAAATGACCAACTGAAATGCTAAAAACTGAATCAACTGATATAAAACTAATATGGTCAAAAATGACCCTGGCTGATGGTCATAAACATGCTCTATGCCTGAAATACTGAGTCTGAGATACTGCACTGAATTGATCTGGACTGAAGAATCTAAGAGTAAATTGTACTAACTAGTGGGAGAGGCTATAACTGACATATAACCACGTGAGCTAGACGTGGAGTCCGATGTATACACCCCATCGGTAAGACCCAATATACCTTGCCAGGGTATAAAGGCCTGTTTTGTGAGAATCACTGTGAAAGGGGCCATGAGGCCAAGTAAATATATAACCTACGGTGGCAACGTAGTTCTAGAACCTGGGTGCGCTAGAACCCCGGCCCGTTCAGTGTTAAGTCCTACTCCCACTGGACAACCCTATTACTACTACTGCTGACAAGAAGATAGCTCGATACTGGGGTCCAAGACTATACAAACCGAAGGATACTGTCAGAGAGTTCTCTGAGCATCTTATAGGACCAGATTTGGAAACTGAGTTCTAAGACTGGTCAGAGCTGCTTATCTAGAAGCGTCGTAACCGTCTAGAGAACAAACTAATAACTAAACTGGATTCGGGGGCTGGTCAGAGCTATAACTGGAATGTCATGACCACCTAATGGACCAAATAACTGAAATCTGGTTCTGATTATGATAACTGGGAGGCACTACTCACACCTTGGGAAAAGACTGGAGTCAAACTGATCAGCTAACATTTATGACTAACACTGGATATTCTAGTGCTTTAACTAAAACTAAACTGACAATTCTGAATAATACAGAGTATATAGACTTTCTGACTGAATTTGAATAACGTACATGTAACTGAGTTTTTAACACATACAATCATTATTGCAGCCCCTAACTATGAAGGATGCAAACAATTCTCAAGAATTCAAAGCTTAAGCCAGATTCTAATTTCTGACTTTTCAAAAGCTAGGGATAAATTTCTAAATATATGGAACAAGCATCATTTTAGTTACAAACTGGTGGAAAATAGTTGCAATTAACATAGGATAAGGTTCCACATGAAATAATCAAAGAACGATAGCAATATTCTCAAATTCGCAAACTCAGGGCTAGGGATGAAAGTGAACAGAGGGAAAGTTTTGGGGGACGCAAGGGAAGAACCATCTCCTTGCTGAATCCCCACATACCTGGTAAAAAACTCAAAGAATTTCCTTGAGGAACTAATAAGAAAAGGTTGCCCTAGATATTGCTCTGAAATGTTTTGAGAGGAACTCCGCGTACTTCTTTTTCTTGGAAGTCTGAGTGGGGAATGAGGGAAAGAATCCATTACCCCCACTAAAACGTCTAAAACTGAAGCTAAAACGACGGGGTTTAGGATCCAAAAGCGTAGAAAAGTCAAATTTTCCCTTAATAAAATTTCCTTGAAAAATAGTTCTGGCCCCGACCACGAGTCGTACCATGAAGTCACGACTCGTGGTTACCTCACCACTTTTCAATCTTCTGAATCTGGCAATGACTCAAATACCATGACTCGTAGTACCATCCTACGGGTTATACTATTGGTCCTGGTACCATCCACCCATACCAAATATGACTTAACCACGACTCCTCATCACGACTCGTTGCTATATCCTACGAGTCGTACCATGACCCATGACGACTCACTATGGCACACGACTCCTAACCATGAGTCGTACCTATGCGTCACGATTCATAGGACCACCCGTGATATGACCTCAGGCTCCCGAAATTCATCACGACTCGAGTCACGAGTCGTAGGTCCTCACTACGGTTCGTACCTTGAGTTGTCCTAGTGCAAAATTCCAGGTTTTTCTTCAGTTTTCAACTTAAAATATCAGGTCTATTCTTAGGCCCTTCCGGGGTATTACATGTGATGTCTGAAAGGACTATATTCAGGCCTACAAGGTCATATCAAAGTCCATTCACGTATGGATTTCCTTTATGCCATAACGGCATCACTGACCCTCAATGGAGCCTTGTGAGACTAGGGTGCAGTTACAGAAGTCTAGAGGGCTTAGATACAGTTACAAGAGCCCATGGGCTCGGTTGCAGTCCTAAGGACCAGATAGGTTTGGTTATAGTTACTTGTGAAACGATAGTGACCTAGTTAGGGGTATATAGATTGAACTGTACTTGCCAAGGCTTATAGGGGCCCAGGCAGGTTATCTCTGTGTTGCTTACACCTTCCTGGCTTATGGAAGCTGGGTTTTAGACTCTTGTTTGTATACTTGCTTACTAGTTATAGTCTATGAATGTATAATCGTGCAGTTTAAGTTCCCATTTGTATAATTATCTACTAGATGCAGGCTATGGTTATGAATGCGTACAGGTTAACTTCTGCCACTTTTCGCTGATTACTTTCAGTTCTTTATCAACTTATATTTAGTTATTATTATTGTCTTACATACTCGATACATATTGTATTAACGCCATACATGGGGTGCTGCATACTTGCCTACAGGTTTAGACAGACAGGTTTTGGAACCTCCTTAGCAGCCATTCAGAGTCAACAGATTGGTCAGCTCCTTTTATTAGGAGTTGCCAGGTAGTAGAGGTTTGCCTGTCCTTTCTTATATAGCTTTGGGTAGGCCGGGGCCCTGTTCCGACTAATATTTCATTCTTAGAGGCTTTGAGACTACAGTCTTCAGTTCCTAGATAGTTGTGCATTGTTGGCGTGTGGGGCCCATATATGTTATGTTTTGTATGTTGTCTGTGTGGGCCTAGCTTAGCTATCTGTTAGCAGGCTTGTCGGCTGTATTTTATATAGAACTACCTACCTTCCTTTTGTTATGACTTAGATGGCATAGTGGTCTTGTCGACCCACATAGGATCATTTTATTATCGTAATTGTTGGATTAGCTGTCTTATGCAGGTTATATATTGCAGCCTAGTCATCCCGAGGTTGTGTTTACAACTGAGATATAGCCGTTTTTTTCTTGCTATGTGTTGTTGGCATGCACCAGAAGTATATGTGTTCAGCCAGGTCAGCTCAGAGTCTAGTGTGGCATTAGGTGCCAGTTACGCCTCCCAAGATGGGGCATGATACCCGCACATACCACTAGCCACACGAATCTAATTTTTCATATCTTAACCATTAATTCACAATACTTAATAAATTAGATATGAATTCAAATGATACAATAATTAATTACGAATCGTTAGAATCTCAAAAGAATTTGAAACTCTTCCTCAAACTCCACACTAAAACATGGAGCATCTAAGAGGAAAAAAAAATATCAATGAATAAATGATGAAGACTCTTTCGAAAGTCTTCATGAATAGTGCGGCGGCTCACCTCAACAACATGATTTACTCTTATGAACTCATAGGCTAATAGCTTCATTGTCACCAATTATATCTGCATCTGCGTGGACATGCCGGTAAAGAGCAGGTTATACGTAAATATAACCCAATAAGATCCTCAACCCCCCAACTTTAAATATTCCTAAAATAAGTGTCAGAAAATATAAATACACCACAAGGATAAAAATATAATGCACAGGAATTATCTCATAATATAATTTTCAAGAAAGTTCACACAATTATTTATCAAGAATACTATATATGTCAACACATTTTATGCTAAGGGCTTGTCATAAATGATAGTTAAAGCACATCACGAGTCCAAGATAGTATACACAATGCACCAAATATATTAGGAAGCATACACAATGCTCAGTATTATCAATAAGCATTCTTTAATGTCCAATACTGTCAAGAAGCATACGCAATGCCTAGATATATTAGAAAGTATACATAATGCTCAGTACTATCAAGAGGCATATACACTATCCACTACTCTTAAGAAGCATCCATAATTTCCAGAAGCATACACAATCTTAGTGATATCAATAAGTATACACAATGCCCCAACCTCCATTGCTCACAGTTGTATCATTCCACAAAATAAATTTATAAAGAGATTTTTAGTATTCTTGAACATAAAGTATATGTGGCTGGCCTCGAAGACAACCGATTCTTCCAAGCACACGCTCGTCCCAACACATGGGCCAGGAAGATAAATAGATTTTTTTAAAACGGATTTGAAAAGCAAGCACTCAAAGCTTAAAGTCTCACTTACCTCAAACTCACAACTCAACCACTCTTTTCAATAAATCAGAACTTCATTCTCGGATTTTCAAATCACCTCAAACTATACAAAAATGGGTATAGAATGGTCAAAAATCTTTCAACGGATATTTTCTGAATTCTTAACACAAGTCAAAACTCGCAGTCAACGGATTGACCCAACAAAAAACTCTGGTCAACAGGACAGAATTTCAAACCATGACCATCAATATATTCTCCTCGGTGAGAGGATTTCAAAACACTATTCAAATTAAAATTTTGATAACGTTTGTCCTTTTAACTTAATGATTTAGGTTGAAGAACCCTAGGGCTTTTTGATAATTTCTCCATGTTTGCACCATAAAACTTTATCCATAATTACGTAATAATCTCACAGAAAATTTGGAATTATAACCTTGATGATGTGGACTGAAAATCTCTATTTTTCTCCCTTTCTTTTTTTCTTCTAATGCATTTTTTTTCTATCTGTGGTTTCTAATTTTCTCACGTCCGCTAGTAGTGAGTATTTTGTTCCTTTCTTTCTTTTCTTTTCTTTTTTCTTTTTTTTTTGGGGGGGGGGATGTTTGGCCCACTTATTTTATCTTTTTTGTGAAAAATATAAATCAACTCCTAATTAAATTAGAATTATTACACTTGAATAGCAGCATGAATCTTTTCCTTAGTTACTAGTTGAATTATCCTTAACTGTCAATGTTTATTTAGTATAGGCTCTACCTTCATTATATCAGGTTTGATTGTTGGCATTTGAGGATTTGATGATCCAATTAACTTACTTCTAATAACCAATAACCTCCTCTTCAAGTTCTTGTTCAGCGCAAATTAGCACCCATCAAAGTTCAATATACACTTCACCTTGTTTTGTGCTGGCCTACTCCTAATACATGCATGAAAGTGCGTAGGCTGAATTTGAATACCCCATGCTGAGCTGAGCCATTTGCACCTCCACTTCTACCTATTAATACTCTCCTCAATGTTGTCCCGTTTCTCCTATTGTTCGTTAAGATCCCTCTCAGTATCAAATAAAACTTGGTCATGCTGGATGTGCCTCATATGTTCTTGTGTATCCTTGAGAAAAGATCTAATGTTGTGTACTTTCTCTTCCACTTTCCTGCATTTAGAGCCATGAAATTATCGCAACTCAATTTTTACCCTTTTCTATTTAGCCCATATCATAGCCACTCTTTACTATCATATAGGTTGCTCCCAAGTAGTTTGGACACTCTCCAAGAAACCTAGCAGATCAGCTACAAAATTGAAAACCAATATGGCTTAGGCCCATTCACATTATTATTAGTAAATTGAATCCCCAAAGGAGTATGATCAAAAAAAATTGGATCCATTACATGAACCTCCATCTATGTCATTAAGTTCATCCAGTGAGTATTGACAATGGCTTTGTCAATCCTACTGGTCACATGAGAATTGGTCCACATATATTATTACCACGACCTAAAATGGTCGTGATTGGTACCCACACTAACCCCCCGGTGGGCAAACCGACGATTCTCGAAAGTTACCCAAAATTAACCATTCATAATGAAAACTTTTACTAAAATAAAATGAACTAAATTAATTAACAAGAGCAAAAAGACTTAAAATAGACTTCAATACAAAACCCAAGACCTGATCATTGCACCAGATGTCTCCTTACAACTTTAAGAAATGCCAAGTCTAAAACATGAAAAAAATCAAATGTCTGGAAAAGAAAGATATCCTCGACGGGAGAGTGGTATCTCCTCCTTGGTCAGCTCATCTCTCAAACTCTATTGTTGTTTTATAGGTAAGGACGTGATGAACTACTAGGTTCAAACTCTGCACACAGAAAATAAGTACAGGGGTAAGGTCAGTACATAACATAGTACTGGTAGGCATTATCAGCTGATCCTAAATAATAACAAGTATACACAGTAATAACAATACAAGACCAGTCTTCAAAATAAAAAGAAACATGCAGGACATTTCAGACACACTACCTCTACTCAAGGGATAACCGGCCTGCTCACTAGATTGGATCATTCGCTGGAACGGAGAGAGTTTCGTTGCAGCGGTACTGCCTTAGGCAGTAGTTCGACTATGTTGCACTCTCTCAGTTCTTCAGTTCATCAGCTTTATCATTCACGTATTCCACCAAACCTCTCAGATAACACAAACATAGGGACAACAATTAACACCACTAAGTATCACTTACGATTTTAACAAGAAATCACAGCAAAATCCACTCATCAAATTTCGACATTGTGACAGGTCACACTTAGAACCAGAGACATGTTCTTCGTTATCAAAATCACATAATGTAATTGTAATTGACACAACCTCTTAGCATATTCTTCGTACAATTTCGTTTGCATATAATGACAACACAACATAACATAAAAACCAAAGATGACATGACGGGCACATGCCTCTGCCATCTCACCATAAACACTCAACCACATAATTAATGTACACACATGTCAGAGGGTCTTATTTCTACCCTTCCAATCATGACTTGCAGGGGACTCTAGAAATTCATGTACTGTACCAGCGTGGTACCGGCTCCCACTTATATGCTCGTCTGGATGCTCCCCTCAGACACGAGCCACTCAATAATAATATTTACTCGCCCGAATACTCTCCTCGGGCTCGAGCCTCTCATTTCCAAAAATAGTTACTATTTTAGCTATTTTCATCTGTTAACAGCACCAAGGTGCATTATATAAATGTAAACATATATACATATCAATTCATCGGAGTCTACTCTCCACTCTCTCACTTGCCCAAATATAGAACTCAATTCACATGATAGATTAATAAATGAAGTTCACTACACACTTTCACATAATCTCATCAACAAAATATATTCATCTCATATCAACATGATATTTCCCATTTGTTCACATAAAACCCTCATAACAAAAAATGTCCAAAGACCAAACAAATACGATCATTACATAAGCATACAAGTCATTACGCAATGTCTGACCCTCTAACCATAACCTACCTCGAAAGTCAAAGATAACGATTCAGCTATTCTGCGGGAGCCTTGGCCTTCCTCAAAGCTTTGGATCATTTGAAATCTACATAACAAGAGTAATTCATTACTTACTCTTCAATCACGGGTCTAATTAGATCAAACCGTCCCCTTCGGGGTGTTTTTTGAAAGTAAAACCTCAATTCTACTCGGTTCTAGTTTAATTTCCCCCGTAACCCTCGTTTTCCAACGTAATTCTAAGGGAGTAATCAAACTCTCCAAACATCAACCCAAATTACACCCTAATCATCCTACAACCCAGCCCTAGTTCATCAACCTAGGGTTTTATTGATAAAACTTCCACCATTAAAGGTATACAATCAATCTAAGATCAACATTACTCATAATAGAGATAGGAGAATCGAAATTCTTACCTTAGGATAGTAGTTCACTGGTCTGGAGAGATTTCCCATTCTTTATCCCTTCTAATCGAGTTTTGAGAATAATAGGGTAAAACCTCATTATTCCCACTTAAACATACTTTCTAACTCCTGTCATCTGCTGCAACGGTCACATTTCTGCTACAGCAGACCCGCTACATCGATCAAAATATCGTTGCGGCGGTCGCCGCTGTTATTTCCCAAATTCATCACGGTGGAACTCCGATCGCCACCACGGTCTCGCTGCAGTAGAAATTCCACCGCTGCAGCGGTCCCTTGAACCAGTAGTCACCCAAAATTCACCAGTTCCACACTTAGAAAATTTCACAGCACATTTTATTCCTTTCTTAGCTTGTTTCTGGTATTTTAGGCCCCTTACTATCCCGTAACAATGTCTGAGTCGTTACATCAAATACCAATTAAAATACCGTTTATCCCCGAATAATCTATACAATGAAAGGGAAAAAGTACTTACCGAAATTCCACGAACAACTATGGATACTTGATCCGCATATCATCCTCGATCTCCCAAGTGGCTTCCTCAACTAGACTATTCTTCCGCTGGACCTTTACTGTTGGAATCTCTTTTGACCTCAGCTTTCGAACCTCTTTAGCCAATATCGCTACAGGCTCCGTCTCAAATGAAAGATTCTCTTTTAGTAGCTTAGAGTCCCATTTGATAATGTACGTTCCATCCCCATGATACTTTTTAAACATTGAAACATGGAACGTCGATGCACCCCCGACAACCCTGGTAGCAAAGCCAGCTCATACGCTACTTCTCCCACACGTCGGAGTATTTCAAATGATCCAATGTACCTTGGGCTAAGACACTCCCACTTTTTGAACCTTATCACCACCTCCATAGGGGACACCTTTAGGAGCACTTGCTCTCCCTCCATGAACTCTATATCTCTTACCTTCTTATCTGTGTACTGCTTTTGTGTACTTTGAGCCTCCACCAGATGCTCTTGAATTATCCGCACCTTTTCTAGGGACTCCTTTAACAAATCAGTCCCCCAAGGCCTTACCTCAAATGCATTAAGCCACCCAATTGGAGACCTACACTTCCTCCCATTGACAGATTCAAATGGCGCAAAGCCAATGCTCGAGTAATAGCTATTGTTATAGGAAAATTCTACCAAAGGCAATAATTTGTCGCAATGGCCTCCAAAGTCTATTACACACGCCCGTAGCATGTCCTCTAATACCTAGATAGTTCATTTCGACTATTCATCTATCTGTGGATGAAAGGTTGTCCTCAAGTCTAACCATGTACCCAACTTAGCCTGCAAGGACCTCTAGAAATGACAAGTGAACTGAATGCCCCTATCTCATACAATTGAAACAAGCACCCCATGCAACCGAATCACTTCCTTCATGTATAGCTTAGCTAGTTTCTTGGCATTGTAAGTCACTTGGACCGGCAAGAAATGAGTCGATTTGGTCAATCTATCCACAATGACCCAAATTGAGTCAAATTTCCCCAAAGTCTTGGGAAGACCCACTATGAAGTTCATTGCTATTCTCTCCTATTTCTGCTCAGGAATAGGCATTCTCTAAAGTATTTCTTCAGGATTTTTGGTGTTTGTACTTCACCTGCTAACAATTCAAATACTGAGCAATGTAGTCCACAATGTCCCTCTTCATCGTGCCCCACTAATAGTGTTGTTTCAGATCGTGATACATCTTGGTGACTCTGGGGTGAATGGAGTACCTTGAGTTGTGAGCTTCTGCTAAAAGAGTTTTAATTTGCTCACCAGCTCAGGTAATACACACCCACCCTTTTATCCTTAAGACCCCTTCATCATCTAACATTTCTTCTTTGGCGTCTCCCTGCAAAACCTTTCTCGAATCTTAGCCATCTTTTCGTCCTCAAACTATCTTTCTTTGATTTCCTCTAGCAGTGAGGATTTGGCCTCCATGTTGGCTAGTATCCCACCAGTTTTTGTCAGTGACAACCTCACCAAATTGTTTACCAAATTCTGAAACACTGCTGCCCCCTGTAACTGATCAAACAAATCATCTTTTAGAGGAAGAGGGTACTTGTTCTGAATAGTTACCTTGTTCAACTGGCGGGAGTCGATGCATATCTACATACTACCATCCTTCTTACTTACAAACAAAATTGGGGCACCCCACGGTGACACACTCGGTCTGATGAATCCTTTACTAAGCAACTCCTGCAACTTCTCCTTGAGTTATCTCAACTCAGCAGGTGCCGTTTAAATATGGAGGACTAGAAATGGGTCGGGTGCCTGGTTCAGGTCTATACAGAAATCTATGCCACGGTCCGGCGGCATGCCAGGTAAATCTATATGGAACACCTCTAAGAACTCAAAAAAAATCGAGACCAACTCAATGGAAGGACCCTCTGAGCTAGTGTCCCGAATATGCTCCAGATATGCTGAACAACCTCGCTCTATCAACTTATGGGCACAAATATACAAAATAAGTTTCTTAGGAGCTGAGCTACAATTCCCTTTCAACTCCAACCTAGACGACTCTGAACTCGATATAGTGACGGTTTTAGCATGGCAATCTAGAATGGCATGGTAAGGGGACAACCAGCTCATTTCCAAAATTATATCAAAATCAACCAGGTCTAAGATCACTAAGTCTGCCAGAGTGTCAAACCCCATGAAATCAATAATGCAATCAAGAAAACCCCTATCCACCAACACAGAATTTCCAACAGGAGCAGACATACAAATAAGAGTATTAAGTAAATCATAAACAAGATCTAGACCCAAAGCAAAATAAACAAACACATAAGAAAATGTAGAGCCTGAGTCAAATAATGTAATAGCCATTCTATCAACCACGAAGATCATACCTGTAATAACAACGTCTGAAGCCTCTGCCTTTGGTCTACCAGGAAAAGCATAGAAATAGGCCTGATTACCCACCTGAGAACCACCTCAGTTGGACTGTGCCACTCCTCTACCCGCTTAGGTGCCACCCTTACCCACCTGAGCAAGTCCTCTATCCTGCTAAGCACCACCTCTAACAGCTGGCTGACCACCTCGTCCCAACTGTAGGTGATCCTAACTGAATGGACTACCTCCTCTCTTGGAAAGGGCCGAAGCTCGAGGAGTAGGGTGAAGAATAATTTGTCCACCCTTTCCGAACCTGGGGCACTATCTGCGAATGTGGTTGTACTCACCACACTCATGACAAACCTTCTCAATGATTGTCCTCTAAGCCGGAATAAAAGAAATAGGGCGAGCCCTAAAATCAAAACGAACAATCTGAGTACCCCCAACTGCACCTGACGGTCGCAGATTCGTCCCTGATGGACCTCCGGCTGATACCTGTATGGTAGATTGAATAGGTTGCCTAAAGGAACTCTATGGTGCCGGAACTCCATGGTGCCAGAACTTAGCATAAGAACCACTGAAAGAACCCTCTCTCGAAGACTGTAACACCCCAGAACTTTTCTAGACCAAATTCAGACGTTGCATGAAAATCCATAGAAAAACCAGAGAAAATTTTCTATCTCAGACGACCCCCACAACGGACCATTGGTGGAACCAACGTATCGTTGTAAGTGGTCATGGTTAGAAGCAGCTTTTCTTCGAGGGGAAACAACAAGTCATAGGATGACCCGTTGATTCTAACAATGGGTTGTCCTGTCATCCGTTGAATCCTAACTCAAGGGTCTACCGGACCCTTCCCTAAGACAATGAAAGGTAACCACGGCCCATTGTTCCTATCAACGAGTCATCGCTACCAACCATCGTTTAGTTACAGACCTCAGCAGGGTGAACCACGGGAGGAAACAATGGCTCGTTGATTCTAAAAACGAGCCATTGTTATCACCCGTTGTTCCCGTGCCTTATTTTCTTACCTGTTCCGACGGGAGGTTACAACCGACCGTACCTTATTCAAACAGACCTTTGTACCCAACCGTTGGTTGTTCTAGTAGACCTAGTTTTTGAACCCAAAAACTATGGTCAGGTTCAACAAGTCATTGTTTGAACCAACGACCCATACTGAGGTCCGTTGTTTCATGTCGAGCAGTTTTCAGTTCTTTCTGTCAGGGGTATTTTAGTATTTTCTCAGCTTTCTAAACATGAAAACATGTAGTTTTGGGTTTGTATAGGAAGGAATTAATGGGTTAGAATGACCCTTTCCATTTATTTTTCTCAACTCCTCAAGAATAGAGCGTAAAACTTATTTGGAAGCATAGAGCAGGAGCTAGGGTAGATTTTCTTATCAGTTTTCTCAGGGATTTTCACCAGGGTTTTCTTCTTCAGGTATGTGGGAATTCAGTAAGGAGATTGTTCTCCCCTTTCGTCCCCCAAAGCTCTCCCTGTTCACTTTCAGTCATAGCCCTGAGATTGTGAATTCGAAATTATTGTTATTGTTCTTGGATTATTTCATGTGGAATCCCATCCTATGTTAATTGTAGCTATTTTCCACCAGCTTGTAATCAAAATGATGCTTGTTCCATCAATTTAGAAATTTAGCCTTAACTTTTGAAAAGTCGGAAATTAGAATCCCGCTTAAGTTTTGAATTCTTGAAAATTACTTGCATCTCTCAGAGTTAGGGGCTTCTATAATGATTGTATGTGTTAAAAACTCAGTTACATGTATGTTATTCAGATTCAATCAAAAAGTCTATATACTTTGTATTTCTCAGAATTGACAGTTCAATTTCAGTCAAAGTACTAGAATATTCAATGTTAGTCAGAAATATCAGCTAATCAGTTTGACTATAGTCTTTTCCCGAAATGTCAGTGGTGCCTCTCAGTTATCATAATCAGACTCAGATTTCAGTTATTTGGTCCATTAGGTGGTCATGACATTCCAGTTATAGCTCTGACCATCCCCGGATCCAGTTTAGTTATCAGTTTGTTCTCTAGACGGTTACAACGCTTCCAGATAAGCAGCTCTGAGTAGTCTTAAAACTTAGTTTCCAAATCTGGTCCTATAAGACGCTCAGAGAACTCTCTGACAGTATCCTTCGGTTTGTATAGTCTTGGACCCCAGTATCAAGCTATCCGCTTGTCAGCAGTAGTAGTAATAGGATTGTCCAGTGGGAGTAGGACTTAGCACCAAAAGGGCCAGGATTCCAGAACTATGTTGCCACCGTAGGTTATATATTTACTCGGCCTCATGGACCCTTTGACAGTGATTCTCACAGTCCATGCCATTATACCCTGGCAAGGTATATTGGGTCCTACCGGTGTATACATCGGACTCCACGTCTAGCTCACGTTGTTATATGTCAGTTATAGCCTCTCCCACTAGTCAGTTCAGTTTATTCTCAGATTCTTTAGTCCAGATCAGTTCAGTGTAGTATATCAGATTCAGTATCTCAGACTTAGGGCATGTTTATGACCATCAGCCAGGGTCACTTTTGACCATATCAGTTTTACACCATTTGTATCAGTTTTCAGTAATTCAGTTGGTCATTTCATGTCGTATCAATTCAGTTATTAGTTCTATCATATTATTCATGTTTCTCTCACTTACTCAGTACATTCAAAGTACTGACGCATACTTTTATGTTGTATCGTTTCATGATACAGCCGCAAGTTCTCATACCCATCACTGTTAGCTGATTACGTTCGGGTCTCTCTATCAGCAGCAACAGTGTGAGTCCTCATATTCCGAGGGCACATTTTATTCATTTCAGTTTCTTTATTATTTTCTGCTAGACTTAGAGTTAGCTGGGGTCTTGTCCCAGCAACTCCTCAGTTAGATGGCTTTCAGGCCAGACTTGATTTCAGACTTTCAGATATTTAAAAATCTCTATGTTCAGTCTTTAAATTCTTATTAATGCTTTTATGTATTATTTCAAATTTCCGCTGTGCATGTTTACTCAGAATAAGTGTATGATAGATCAGGGGTTGACTTGGGTCACTCATGACTTCAAGTAACGTGTTACGTCCAGATGTAGGCTCGGGGCATGATAAAGCCTTTTTCTCGGCATTCCTTACATAACCCTTTTGTCTCACCCCTTCAACTGACTTCACATACTACACCTGTGATCAAATGCAATTCATGACCTAGCAATACAATTCCGGTTCCTAAATTGACTAATACGGCTTTCAAGTATATTTCTATCAGGAAAGCACATCAAGACTCAATTTTCCCAAACAAGGAAGGAACAATATCCTATTAATTCACAACTTTCCGATTTCGTGCTCTCTCGAGTGAAATCGGACTTTTTAGATATACATTAATGTAGGCCACACACCAATGCAGTAAGAACAAGAATTAATAAAACAACATGGAAGAAAAAGATGAAAAACCATATAATTAATAATCAAAATTCATCACAAGTGTTCATAACCTCAGCAAGGAAGGGAATTAGCCACTCATTTGTGGATTAATCATCCTAAAACAAGTGTTAATCATACAAACAATTGAGTTAAAGAAGAAAGAAAGAGAGAAAAAACCCTGAACTTTTCGTCCCTCAACTGCCTGTAACCCACGTCCTTACTCCACCAAGTCTCCATTTTGAAAAATAAACCTAAGTGTGTTATTTATAGTAGTAGGACTCTTTTCCGGAATAACAAGCAATGTGTCACGGAGTGCATCGCGGAGCATTGCCTCCGTGACACGCTACGGACGCGGAGGCTCTCTGGAAATCACCCGAACTTGGCCCCGGCAGCACCCTGCCGCGTTGGCAGCGTGTCACGCTGCTTGGGCAGCGCGTTGCCACCTCTTGGTCGCGCAGCCAACCTGCCGTGGCACGTTGCCAACGCGCAGGTGGGCTGTTGTGGTTGGCCTGCCTGCCGTGGCACGTTGCCAACGCGCAGGTGGGCTGTTTTGTGCCTACTCTTTGCCGACGTTCGCGTGTTAATTTCGTTTCCAAGCATCTACTTCACCAACTCTTGGATTAGTTACTCAAAAGTCATCAAAACCTACAAAACAACGGCTAATCATGTTGGTTAGCACATATCTTCACTTCATATAAAATTACATGAAAATGTATACAATAACTTAGATAAACAAGACTACTTTAAGTCATAAAGTGTATCTCGGGCATGCTATTTTTGCCCGTGATCACAACCCCACACTTAAAGCCTTGTTCATCCTCGAACAACCTTTTACATATCATGCATATGGAGACTCCCACATAACTAATTTAGCAAGATAATTCCAGTTACGGCTATAATGACTACGTAAGATACAAGCTAAAAATAGAGCATGCCTGATTTGATCATTGAAATGAAGTACAACTATGTTAAGACTTCTTAACCTCAAGAATCGACTCTCAATCTTAGCAAACTCATGCAAATCAACTGATTAAGAAATCTCACATGAATTATATCCTTCATTCAACATGTGCCCCTCACGGAAAGAGAGTTACCCAATTAAACACGCAAAAATAATTTTTTAAATCACAACATGTGTGGGTACATGAATAGAATTACGCTCACTCTCACAAAGAATTCACATGCATCATGTAATGACCCATAAGCTTGCCCTTAGTGTTTTATTCCACTAATTTAAGGATGTATGAGTGTAAGATCAAGTAGGACTTTTTAGGTTGTAATGTAACTCAGGTGCGGGTAGGTACTATTATGATCAGTAATAGTGACTATCTTTCCTAAGCGCTTTTAATACATCACGCCTTCATTACGGACTTCCCTTCCCTTACTTCACCTTTTTCTCCTTTCAGCTTTCTTTTTTCTCTTTTTTTCCCCCATTTCTTTAGGCACTTTTAACTTATTAGTAAGGAGCTCTATAAATAATTTTTCATTAATTCGTTTTCTTCCTCCTTACTAATAATCAACCATTTTCACACAAGTGCACCTTTGCCCTTTTTTCACTTCTACAACTTGCTACTTTTCCTTTCTTTTCATTCTTCTCACTCCTTTACTCTTTCGGATTTTTTTTTTATTTTTTATTTTTTTTACTTAAGCACTTAGGAGTTTTGGTTCAAATTCAAGGCTAATGAACGAAAAAGGATTAAGCTTACGTTGCAGCTGTCAAAGAATAGGCTCAAGGCTCAATGGGGCTAACTAGGATTAATTTTTCAAGGTAGGTAAAATGAGGGATAACAATTTGGTTCATTCAAAGAAATGCCTATATCATTTCCTACAATTCACATCCTTCATTTCGTTTTATAAACACACCAGGCAAGTTCTAGACAATCCACAATAGCACAGAATACTCAAAAACCTTACACTCATGGCACATGCTCAAATCAAGACACATTCAGCAGACTCTTAACTCAGCTAATCGCAAGAATTCAAAATTAAGCTTCAATCATATTGAGTCAAATTCAAGAGCCTAAGTGTCTCAAACAATGTTATACACTTGCATGCTTCACACTGAACATACTTGCATCTTACAATCATTTATAGCCTGTAACAAGAACCTCAAGCATCGATTAGCTACGGGTTCACAAACCCACAACCTATCGACTAATTTTTCCTCAAGACGGTCGTCATCCATCCATCATCGGAAACAGTCCCTAGCTATGACTAAAAACCTTATATACAGATAAAGAAAAGAAAAAGAAAATTTTTATCTTTCGGTTCAAAGACCCCCTGTCGAAAAAGAACCGAAAAGAAAAACCAACGGGTGATGAAGTCATGCTTAATTCACAAAAAATTTTCAAATTTTTCAAATTTCTCACAAGCATTACATTCACCAAAAATTGTTAAGCACAACAAAAATTTTTGAAATTTCCCTTGAAATTTCCCTCACCCCACACTTGAATCATGCTATGTCCTCATAGCATCAAATTAAAATTTAAAAAGGGTGAGAAATACTCCCTGAGGCCTTTAGGCCAAGCTACAACATGCTTTTCTTCAACTTGCACAAGTGGGTGTTTGACCCCACACTTTTTCTCTTCCGTGCTTGCTAGCTTCCTCCTCCACGGGTACTCAGACTTCCCCTCCATTTGTGCTTAACTTTCCACCAAAACAACACAAGATGAAAAATAAATAAAATCAACTTAATTGCAAGAAATTAAAATGGTACCCATGGTACCCTTGGGTTGCCTCCCAAGCAGCGCCTAATTTTTCGTCGCGGCACGACGTATCCAATTTCACCGCTTTTTCCTCCACCTTGAGGATATGAATCTCACCCCTAATTTCTTCTCTAATTTCCTCTTATGCTCCAGGGATGGTGGTGAAAAATTGTAAGGACCAAGCAGTAGATGTTGCCTTTTAAACCTATTGGCCCTTAAGTAAGCGAAGTCATTTTGTCTCTCTGAGTTAGCGAATTTCAAAATATACGGGGCTTGGTCCTCCTCTAAACATTTCTCTATAAGCTTGGAAGACTCTATTTCTATGTTGTCAACCAAATTTAATGTCGAAAAATGCGTAGAGTATGGTCCAATACACCTCAACTCTGAAACTGCATTGTGCTTGACCTCCTTACTTATATACACCTTCTTAGCATCGACATCTATCTCTCCATTAATGTCAACTGGGGGATACTCTATCTCTTCTTCCAGGAATGGATTTTCCATAAGTGTGAGCCCATCACAGGGACACTCAAGAGATTCTAATTGTTGGGCTTCATCCAAAAATTCACCCTTGTCTTCCTCTTGTAGTTCCTCTTGAATATCGACTAAAATTGTCACCTGCAATTTATCACAAGCTTCAGCCTCAGCAATCATCTCCGTGAATTTGACGCTCATCCTTTCTAGAGCCTCTGCATTCTCTTCTTGCTGAATTCTCAATACTTCCATCGCCTCCTTCATTGCTTCTGATTGCTCCAGGAGTTGTTTCAGCATGTGTTCTATTCGAGGTTGGCGTCCCAAGTCCTCATTTTCAGCATGCCTATATTCAGGAAAAACAACAGAAGGATCATAGTAGGGGCTTGAGGGAGGGGAATATGCATTCGGACAGCCATCCCAATGGCCATCTTGACCACCACATATATTGCACGTGTTACAGTGTTGCCACGAGTGGTGTCCTCCACAATTCAGACAAGATTCGCCAAAATATGAGTATCCACCATTTAAAACATTTGTATTCCACGATGTCATGTCAATAAGGGTAGCCGAAAAAGAGAAAAATAAAATGAAAAAGAATTAAAACAAACACTAAGACCAAGTTGTCATCACTAAGAAAAAAATATAGTAAATTTACACTTAAAACAAATTCACCAATTGCCAAGTCCCCGGCAACGGCGCCAAAAACTTGTTCGGTTGGTTCCTTAGGTATCTAAACCGACACGCAAGTGCACGTGGTCGAACAAGTAGTAAGTGGCTTTAGTAAGCCAAATATCGATCCCTCAGAGACTCGGATTAAGTGAAGTTTGCTTAAGTATACTATACTATATTTTAATTAACTTCTAAACATGCTGACAACAACGTAACCAAAAAGTGAATAATTTGTTTTCTAATTCTATACTAAAACTTCTAACAATTATCTACTTTGAATTTGGACTATGGATAAAAGCATGCCGAGGTTAAAGAACATGTAATGAACTTGATTATCATCATAAATTGGTTAATCTTTTCTTCCAGTTGCTAGCCAAGAACATTAACCAAGAGATTAAAACTCTCGTATTTAATCTCACTTAAGAATCATAAACCATCCGTCTACATTTCTGTGATCAAATGCAATTCATGACCTAGCAATACAATTCCGGTTCCTAAATTGACTAATACGGCTTTCAAGTATATTTCTATCAGGAAAGCACATCAAGACTCAATTTTCCCAAATCAAGTAAAGAACAATATCCTATTAATTCACAACTTTCCGATTTCGTGCTCTCTCGAGTGAAATCGGACTTTTTAGATATACATTAATGTAGGCCACACACCAATGCAGTAAGAATAAGAATTAATAAAACAACATGGAAGAAAAAGATGAAAAACCATATAATTAATAATCAAAATTCATCACAAGTGTTCATAACCTCAGCAAGGAAGGGAATTAGCCACTCATTTGTGGATTAATCATCCTAAAACAAGTGTTAATCATACAAACAATTGAGTTAAAGAAGAAAGAAAGAGAGAAAAAACCCTGAACTTTTCATCCCTCAACTGCCTGTAACCCACGTCCTTACTCCACCAAGTCTCCATTTTGAAAAATAAATCTAAGTGTGCTATTTATAGTAGTAGGACTCTTTCCCGGAATAACAAGAAATGTGTCACGGAGTGCATCGCGGAGCATTGCCTCCGTGACACGCTACGGACGCGGAGGCTCTCTGGAAATCACCCGAACTTGGTCCCGGCAGCACCCTGCCGCGTTGGCAGCGTGTCACGCTGCTTGGACAGCGCGTTGCCACCTCTTAGTCGTGCAGCCAACCTGCCGTGGCACGTTGCCAACGCGCAGGTGGGCTATTGTGGTCGGCCTGCCTGCCGTGGCACGTTGCCAACGCGCAGGTGGGCTGTTTTGTGCCTCCTCTTTGCCGACGTTCGCGTGTTAATTCCGTTTCCAAGCATCTACTTCACCAACTCTTGGATTAGTTACTCAAAAGTCATCAAAACCTACAAAACAACGGCTAATCATGTTGGTTAGCACATATCTTCACTTCATATAAAATTACATGAAAATGTATACAATAACTTAGATAAACAAGACTACTTTAAGTCATAAAGCGTATCTCGGGCATGCTATTTTTGCCCGTGATCAGCACTCCACAAAAGCTCTCTACCAGAGCTTAGCATCCCCCATCAACCGAAAGGTCAGAAACTCTACTCCATACTTCTCTACAGCCCCCATCTTATGGAGCCTCTCATGCCAATCGATAATAAAATCATAGGCATCCTTTGACTCTATGCCATAGAAAGTGAGAGACTTCATATTGGTGAATCTTCAAAATAGGTCATGCTCCTCCTCGGACATCACCGATCCCACAACCGGTCTCGAAAACATGATAGCTTTAAACATATCATCAATCCGTGGAGCCATAACAGCTGCACATTGTATCCCCGACTGCTGCCCCGTTGGAGTTGCTGGTGCTGCCCCAGTGCCCACAAGGCCACTCAGAAGATTAAGAACCTGAGCTAGAACCTCAGAGGATTCTGGCGCAGCAGGAGCTTCTCCCTATGTCAGAACCTCAACCTTAACAACCACCCGCTCCTGTATTGCTAGTGGCATGGGAGATGCAGACCTATCCTAGGAGTACGAGCCCATCCTCTAGCAGCAACAGGCCTTCTCCATAACCTTTGTCTCTTCTTTTGCCGCGAACTGCGGCCACCGCTGCTGGCTTGGGTGCTGCATCTCTATTACCGTTGGCGCGTGTTCTCACCATTTGAGAAAGAAAGAAGAGAGAGTTATTAGAAACCAATTTGAATCACCAGATACCAATTGAAATCAAGTAATCGCACGAGAGGAAAGAAAAAAGGAGTTTTCCTAAAGTGTTGCAGCCTCTCGAAGATAAGTTACGGACGTCTCTGCACTGCTCCGCAAGACTCTACTACCCGTCTTAGTGCAATGAGATCAATGAACCTAAGGCTCTGATACCAACTTTACCACGGCCTAAAATGGTCATGATTAGCACCCACACTAACCTCTCCCCCCTTCGGTGAGCGAACCGACGATTCCCAAACGTTACCTAAAATTGATCATTCATAATGAAAACTTTTACTAAAATAAAAGACTTAAAACAGACTTCAATACAAAACCCAAGACCTGCCTGTCATTACACCAAACTTCTCCGTACAACTTTAAGAAATGCTACGTCTAAAACATGAAAAAAATCAAATGTCTGGAAAAGAAATACATCCTCGACGGGAGAGTAGTATTTCCTCCTTGGTCAGATCACCTCTCAAACTCTGCTGCTGCTTTATAGGTGAGGAAGTGAGGAACTGCCGGGTTCGAACTCTGCACTCAAAAAAGAAGTACAGGGGTAGGGTCAATAAATAACACGGTACTGGTAGACATCATCGGTCAATCCTAAATAATAACAAGTATACATAGTAATAACAATACAAGACCAGTCTTCAACATAAAAAGAACATACAGGACATTTCAGACACACTAGCTCTACTCAAGGGATAGCCGGCCTGCTCACTGGATTGGATCGTTCACTACAACGGAGAGGGTTTCCTGCAGCGGTACTGCCTAAGGCAGTAGCTCGATTATGTTGCCGCTCTCTCAGTTCTTCAGTTCATTAGCTTCATCATTCACGTATTCTACCAAATCTCTCAAATAACGCACACTTAGGGACAACAATTAACACCACCAAGTATTAGTTATGAGTTTAACAAGAAATCACAGTAAAATCCACTCATCAAATTCTGACATTGTGATAGGTCACACTTAGAACTAGAGACATGTTCTTCATTATCAAAATCACATAATATAATTGTAATTGACACAACCTCTTAGCACATTCTTCACACAACTTTGTTTTCATATAATGACAACACAAGATAACGTAACATACATAACATGAAAACCAAAGATGACATGACGGGCACACGCCCCCGCTATCCCACCATAAACACTCAACCACACAATTAGTATACACACATACCAGAGGATCTTATTTCTTCCCTTCCAGTCATGACCTGCAGGGGACTCTAGAAATCCATATACTGTACCGGTGTGGTACCCGCTCCCATTCATATGCTCGTCTGAATGCTCCCCTCAGACACGAGCCACTCAATAATAATACTCGCTCACTCGTATACTCCCCTCGGGCTTGAGCCTCTCATTTCAGAAAACAGTTACTATTTTAGCCATGTTCATCCATTAATAGCAACAAGGTGCATTACATAAATGTAAACATATATACATATCAATTTATCGGAGTCTATGCTCCACTCCCTCACTTGCACAAATACAGAACTTAATTCACCTGATAGATTCATAAACGAAGTTTACTACACACTTTCACATGATCTCATCAACAAATTATATTCATCTCATATCAACATGATATTTCCCATTTGTTCACATAAAACTCTCATAAGAAAGAATGTCTGAAGACCAATCAAATACGATCATTACATAAGTATACAAGCCATTACGTAGAGTCTGACCCGCTAACCATAACCTACCTCGAAAGTCAAAGATAACAATTCGGCTACTCTGCAGGACCCTTACCCTTCCTTAAAGCTTCGGATTGTTCAAAATCTACATAACAAGAGTAATTCATTACTTACTCTTTAATCATGGGTCTAATTAGATCAAACTCTCCCCTTCGGCGTGTTTTCGAAAGTAAAACTTCAATTCTACTCAGTTCTAGTTCAATTTCCTGCGTAACCCTCGTTTCCCGCATGTAATTCTAGGGGAGTAATCAAACTCTCCAAACATCAACCCAAATTACACCTTAATCATCCTACAACCCAGCCTTAACTCATCAACCTAGGGTTTTTCTCTATAAAACTTCAACCATTAAAGGTCCACAAGCAATCTAGGATCAACACTACTCGTAGTAGAGATGGGAGAATCGAAATTCTTACCTTAGGATAGTAGTTCACTGCTTTGGAGAGAGATTTCTCGTTCTTTAGCCCTTCTGGTTGAGTTTTAAGAATAATGGGGTAAAACCCCGTAATTTCCACTTAAACACACTTTCTGACTCCTGTTGTCCGCTGCAGCGGTCACATTTCCGCGGCAGCGGACCTGCTACAGCGATCAATGTGTCGTTGTGGCGGTCGCCGCTGTTATTTCTCAAATTCGTCATGGCGGAACTCCTCCGCTACCACGATCTCGCTACAGCAGAAATTCCACTACTATAGCGGTCCCCCGAACCAGTAGTCACCCAAAATCGCCAGTTCCACACTTAGAAAATTTCACAGCACATTATATTCCTTCCTTAACCTGTTTCCGATGTTTTAGGCCTCTAACCATTCCGTAACGACGTCCGGATCATTACATCAGATCAAATATGAGTCCATGTGAAATATCACATCACTTGGGACTGTGATTGTCATTTAGAAAATTATAGCCAAGCTTTGAAGTTTTAAGCATACGTAAGAATGCAAGAATTTTTTTTAAAATAACCATGATATCCGTCATCGTCTAGTTCATGACTCTTTTATATAATAATATAGTTATTATATAAATAATTGAAATTGCATTATATATATATATATATATATATATATATATATATATATATATATTAATGTAAGCCAAAAAAACATAGTATTGCAAAAGTTTTATCATATATATCCATGCTCTTGTTTTATTTGCACCGATAATATCAAAAAATGCAAATTTATGCGAAGGATGAATACACTTAACTAAAAAATAACTTCAATAATTTATATACACACAAAAATATATGTTTTCACCTTATTTGAACATTGTACGTAACTTCTTACCAGCTAAAGAGATTCAATAGTATATCAGTGATCGATAATATTAAAGTGCAATTGTTGCCGAAAATTTGTTTGATAATGCGTTGTCGTAGCATGCATGCTCACGTTAGCAGTATTCCATTGTTAACATCGTCAAGCTCTAATTTATATCATAATTTGGAGATAAAATTAAAGCAACATTATATTGCAAAAAAAATGCTAGATAGATTAGGACCTTCACAATTTTGTTCATATATATAAACAACCTTATGTTTTATTTCCTCCGTCCATTTATATTTATCTAATATTGACTTGACACTTTATTTGGATGGTTGTTCCATTTTGTTTCATAATATATCGTATATTTATTTTAGTGAATACAATGTTTTGATAGGTTGTATTATTTTTCATCGTTATATAATATGACACATCAATAATTTGAGGAATAAATCTGTAAAAAAAGTAGGGTATGAGGTACAGATACTATATATGAAAAGGTAGGGTAAAGAATAAAATAAAATTATTAAATAAAAAAATAAAGATAAAATGAGGAAAAAATACGACATGATTACACCAAATCGATCATTAAATAAAATAAAAATTTTCATCATTATGTAATGATGAATTTAATGATATGATACGATAAAATTTACGGAAAAGGGTCAAATATATCTCTGTACTATCAGAAATAGTTTAAATATATCTCTTGTTATACTTTGGGTCCAAATATACCCCTCCTGTTATACTTTTGGTTCAAATATACCCCTTCCATCATACTTTGACACAAATTTGTCCTTAATTTTAATGGAGGGACACATGTCAAACTCAATCAAATGACCAGCTCCCTATTTTAAACAAGCGTAAATGAGCAATAAATAAAATGATAATTTTAGTATATTGCCTCTTTAAATATAATAAATTCTATATTTTGAAAAATGATTATAATTAATAATAAGAATAAATTAGAAACTAAGTGATAAAATATCTCTTAATTTGTTAAATTTGACAGTATAAAAAATAAATATTTATTTTTAACATAATAAACGGAGAGAATAAATTATCATTCGTTAATTATCTTAACAGTGCAAATCATCATCATCATCATCATTATTATTATTATTATTTAAAAATAGCATTGTAAATTGTAAGGTAGTGCTAATTATCATTATTTAATCCTTAATCTTCCTGAGATTCTCAATTATTTTTGTTAAAAGTTAAATATTTATGGATAATGTTATATATGTGCTTACACTATCCATACATGCACGGGTTAAGGTGCATATATGCATTGTTAAAGCACATAATTGACTTTATATTGATAAAAGAAATTAACTAATTGAAAGTAGCTAAATTGACAGAGAAAGAGTTTAAATTTTGAGAGCTATATATAATATAACAAAATATTCTTATATTTGCGACATATGTAATTTAAATTCACTGTGAAATAATTAACAAATCATATGATATATTAGTAATAGGTAAAGCGGTTTTCTAGTAATAATTATTTTGTAAGGTAAATATGTGAAGTTGAGTGATTTTATTGCAGTAAAAAGAATATAAATAATTTAACTAAATTGAGTGAGAACATAATTTATAATGATAAACATTTATTAAGACTTCATTTTTATAATAGAAAATAGTACGTCAAAGATGTCCCCTCCAAAATTTGAAACCGCGTACTTATAAAATTTTCCATCAACAAACAATTTTCAACTTAGTGCCTTTATAGTTAAGAAACAGTCCAACTAACTAAACAACTCATCACCTATGGCTTTCCAAGACTCTAAATTTGCTTCTCTTTTTAACTAAGCATGTTAAGATATAAAAGAACACAAGATTTTTACATTACTGTATGTCTATATCTATCTAAATTTTTCGAACTATATATACCACTTTGCTTAACTCAAATTCTGAAATTTACTATTAAGAAATTATGAAGAAAAAAAATAATAATGTATTTTATTCTATTTGTTTCTTATAAACTTTATAAAATCTATCAAAACCTTTTAATAAGAATTTAACTTTTTATACTCAGGCAATGTTAATTTTCTTCTTCTTCTTCTTCTTTTTTCATAATATCGAGTCACGTAACAAAAGAGAATCTTAGTGGCTCAATTGATTGACTACCCATATTTTTACTTTATTGGTGAGGGTTCAATTCCCCAGCTTGTAATCCTCTTCTTCATTCTGCTTCCCCCAACTCCAACAATAACAAACTCAATATAGTCTCAAAAAAAATGGGATTTAGAAATAGAGTATAACCAGACCTTGCTCCTACCTCAGAGGCAGGGAGGCTGTTTCTGATAAAAGAGCAACCTGGTGCACTCGTAACAAAAGAGAATCTTAGTGGCTCAATTGATTGACTACCCATATTTTTACTTTATTGGTGAGGGTTCAATTCCCCAGCTTGTAATCCTCTTCTTCATTCTGCTTGCCCCAACTCCAACAACAACAAACTCAATATAGTCTCAAAAAAGATGGGATTTAGAAATAGAGTATAACCAGACCTTGCTCCTACCTCAGAGGCAGGGAGGCTGTTTCTGATAAAAGAGCAACCTGGTGCACTAAGCTCCCGCTATGCATAGGGTCCAAGGAAGGACCGAACCACAAGTGTCTATTGTATGCAATCTTACTCTGCATTTCTGCAAGAGGCTGTTTCCACGGCTCAAAACCGTGACCTCCTGGTCAGATGGCAGCAACTTTACCAGTTACGCCAACTCCTATGTATAAAAATATTTTTTTTTGGAAAAAAAATATAACATGTTAGAAAATAATAAAGAAAGAAGAATATTATAGAGAAAGAGAGAAGTGAGAAGACTTCTTGTTTCTCTTGAGGGGTGAAATACAACGAATGAAAACTCTTTTATTTATACGAGAAAACTAAACCTAACTTTTCTCCAAAGAAACAAGATAGACATTCATTATAATATAAATACATTTATAGACATTCACGATAATATAAATACATTTACATAAATTAACTATAATACAAGTACATTTATAACACTCCTCCTTGAATGTCTATTTTATAACTAATGTGTCTCATTAAAACCTTATTTGGAAAAGACCCAGTGAAAAGAAAATCTTAGTGAAGGGAAAAAAAAGAACACACATCCTATAATACGCATTATTAACTGCCTTATTAAAAACCTTGCCAAAAAAATTCAACGGGATAAAATCTCGGCTAAGGAAAAGAAAGTACAATGTCTATTATACTCCCTTTGATAAAAACACCACTTAACTCTTGAAGGTGATACCTTTCAATCTTATAAACCAGCTTTTCAAATGTTGATATGTAATATCTTTGTAACCAAATCTCACTCATGAATCCTTGAGCTTATCTCAATGTCTCATTTGCTTTTTTCACGATCATTGTATATTTGCATGATTTGCATAAATAGCAAAAAGATGACTGTTTTTTTAGAACAACATAAATATGGAAGCATCTTGTATGTAACAAATAACTTGCATACGATAGAATGTTATATAGATCAAATAATCTTCCTGCATTTGCATAACCAACAATTCTTGCTCATTAATAGAAAATATTATCTCATGGATAGTCACAATAGGATTCATAAATGCATCAATTGCACTAAGACATGGTACTTTTCGATTATTTTTCATAAGATCAAAATGATCTTTCTTTATGTTAAGAGATCTCACAACCATTGGGGTATTTAATGGAATCACTTTAAAACCTTATAAATCTTTCAAGAATTTTCATATAAAATTTATTATTCATTTAGACATGTAATTTCATGCTACACATTCAAGTTTTCATATATTTCCAGACCGAAAGAAACTTTATTGCATCCACCATAGGAGAACACATTTTCATATAATAATGCCAAGACTTATGCGAAAAAGTTTTATGCCCCAAGGCTCAAGTCGTATTTTTATATCTTACGATTTTTTTTTAAATTAGACTTTCGCATAAAAATTCATTTGTAACCCACTAACATTATTCCTTGGTCGTTGAACTATAAGTCCAAAGCATCACTTTTTCAAGTGAAATAAAGTTTACTTGAATTACGTACTTTTATTTGGCCACTCATTTATCTGTCCATACTTTTTGACGAATTTGAATTCAAGATCCACGTCAATAATAACACTACATTATATCAAAGATACTATCAATGGTCATTTTGATATCGGTTGCAATACGACATAACTTATCGAAATCTCTTTATTTTTCATCATTTTCTGGTACCTGAACCTTTGCCAAATTTATATGACGTATTACGTAATGGTGCTCTTTTAAAGTACTTGTATTATTATTATGACCATCTTTGATCATTTGATTCTCTCCTTGTTCAAGGAATTTTTATCTTTGGAACTGATTGGTCATCACACTTCAAGTGTACCATAGATCCTGTCCTTCAAGAACTCTAATTTTTATTGAAGCATTTGCTGTTGGATTATGACATAAGGTCAGTAAATTCATCTGAAAATTGATTTGCAGTATTTTGCAAATGAATTATCTTTTGAACTTCAAGTTCATTCTTTTTTTTCGAGGATCTAGATAATACATTCGTATAATTTTTCAACTACTAATCATTTCTCCTCCTAATGTTAGAAAATCTAACATTTACGCTCTAACCTTATTTGGGGACCCATCTTTATGCGTAGTGGAGAAACTAAATCATATACCGTACATTCAAATTCTTAGATGGGAGTCATTTAGTTTCTAATGCTGAACCAGTTGTGATAGGAGAATCTTATTGGCTTGATGTGTATAAGTGTTGCTATATGTTAAATAAACACATCTGGTATCAAATTTTATTTGAGAGATTTATTATCATAACCAATGGCTTAGCTATAATTAGACGCATATAATTTCTGTTAAACCAAGTTAAATAAAATCAGATTACCAATATAATTTTTATAGTTGAAACTGTGCTCTTAATTTAGTAATTTGAGCAAACAACCTTGTAGAAATCAATTGCAAGTTGATATCAAACGCCATTGTAACCATATATAGATGCATCTATTAAATCAATAATAACAAATGGTTTACATGACAGGTGATCGGGGCCATATTCACCTTTTTATGCATTTTAAAAATTTAAGGGATATAATCCCAACCTAGCTGGTGCAATATTTAATCTATCACGAAAACAAGCAATACAAGAAAATTCTTGAAGAATCTTTTATTTCTTCACTATATAACCACATGAATTCTCAAATTATTTTGCATCATATTTGATCCAGAATGGGGAATCTATCATACCAACTTATATATTTTTTGTAAACTTTTACTTTACTATCGCATGTGATTCCGTCACCATACCCATATTTGTGTGATACAAAGAGAAGAAAAATGCGGAGAACCTTTCACATAAATATTTATAACCTGTTTTGGTTGTAGTATAAATATATTAAATCATTTCATAATTTATAGTCTCAATATAATTTTTTTGGACCAATTCCTTTGAAACTCAATAAGTTTCTTTTGAAACTTACTACAACACTAATATTATGAATAATTTTATTCCTTCGAGTTGTAACATATTTGCTCTTTCCAAGCTCTTAATTAATTTGTGTACTACTACATATTTCATAACACCATCTGTATGGTGAACATGAAGGAGAAAATTATATAATTACAGTCATGATAAAAGATATTATAGGCAAGATTTATTGATTGTTTTTACCCTTTGATAATTCATGATAAAATATACCACAATATTAGTGATGTACTAAAAGTACTTGACAATGTCTGTTATATTAAAATAGAATTTCTTTATTTCTCTTAGACCTCCCGTAGAGGTGAGTTATGGTATGTATTCAATCATGTATGAGCATGTCATTATCCATAATTTTTTTATCACATCTTGACACATTCATTTTCAAGAATGGTCGAACATTTTCTCTTCAGGGAATGGACTAATCATTGTTTGTGCTTCATAAATTTTATTATAAGTTCACTGCTTTAACATTTATTAAATTTATATGATCCACCTCAACACCACTTTGAAAGATCAAGTGTCCCTCCACTTTGTATTCTTTCTTTTGATGGAGGATTTATAAAACGTATCAAATTGGGTCATAAAACATTCGAGTACTCTATGACTTTTCATACCATATTAGATGGCAAAAATTACCTTCATCTTTTGAAGGATTATTTGGAGAACATCCATAATATTTTTTCATTTAATTACCATAATGATGACTAATATTATTTTATCCTTTATCACACCCACATTCATCCATTTAACCACTTGTCTTTTTTCAAACTTATTATTCACTGCTACTACATTCCCCCATGGAATGGAGCATATCAAGTGGGATGTTGTTTCATGATTTTTTTTCATTAAAAACACATTATATCATCAATATATAGCGTTGAGACTTGAATCCAACATCTTATCCATAAGAAGACGTGTTAGACCAGAATTCAGTGGGACTTGAACCCAACATCTTATTAATATGGTGCTTTGTGACTTTAACTCGATGTCTTATCCTCTCGGTGCGATACGACTTGAATCTATTGTCTTACCCTCAACCAGTGACATAATAATTTAAGGTGATGAAATTTAGAAGAATATAACTATTAAATATAATAGCATACCTCTTTGACGTATGATATAGTAACATACTATCTTTAATCAATTAGGCCACTGCAAAATCTCACCTTTCATTTAATTTATGAGTTTCGTGCTGATAACGTGTTATAAAATAATAAAGGAGATGAATATTATAGACAAAGAAAGAAGAGAGAAAGACTTTTTATTTTTTTTGAGAAGTGAAATACAACGAATGAGAATCCTTTTATTTATATGGAAAAACTAACCCTAAATTTTCTGTAAAAAAATAAGATAAACATTCATTATAATGTACAGACATTCTAAGTTTATGAATATTCATCGTAATACCAATACATTTATAATATAACAGAATTTTATAATTAATTATGAAACTTATTATGTATAAAAAAGAAATAGATAAGTTGATACTAAAAGAGAAAAAAGAAGAAATAAATCCTTCAAAAAATAGGAAGTAAAAGAAGGTGAGAGTGTGAAATCTGTATCACAGGGAATGCTATGTGCAGACAAACGTGAGCTGCACCATTGCATCATCATAAAGCTTTCCTCTCTCTCTTTTTCCAGACCCCCACAAACACACTTTCCTCAAGATAACTAATACTCCTATACTCCCCTCTATCTCTCTATCTATCTATCTATCTATCTATCTATCTTATTGTTGTTTGGAGAATTTCCAAGAAACTACTAATGCATTTTACATATACTGTATACAAAAACAAAGTAAACAAGAGTCGAGTCCTGACACTACACTTTGTTCCATCTCTCTCTTTCTCAATCCTCCTGTTTTCTTCCCTTTGGGTTTTCCACAACCGACTCCTTCTGAGTCCAAACCAAGAAAAAGAAAAAGAAGATACATATTTTACACATTGTGTGTCCTATCCAGTAATATAAAGGAAAATAATTCTCTGCTTTTCACTTTCACATAAAGATCCATAAATCCACATCCCCTCTGTGTGTATAGACTTGTTTTGTATATGTACAAGGATAAGAGAGGAAAAACATTGGATTTTGGGAACTGGGTGTGTTGTGATAATGGATCTGAGGAGAAAAGGGTGTTTGATATTCTTATTACTTTCGGTTTTGGTGGTGGCAGTTAAGGGAGATAATCTAGTGTTCAATGTGAAGCATAAATATGGTGGGCGTGGAGGCTCAATCTTGAATGAACTCAAGGCCCATGATAGTCGCCGCCATGGCAGAATGCTTGCCGCCGTTGACTTCCAATTGGGTGGCAATGGCCAACCCACTGATGCCGCGTTAGTTCCCTCTCTCTGTCTTGTCTAATTCTACTTGATTGTAATGATTCTTGTGTTTTCTTGGGATTTAGTGGTCTTTCGTTTTTCATAATTCTTTCTACAAAAGTTTGATGCAAGTGATTGAAATGAATGAACTTGGTTGACTTATGTGGTTAGATCAAATGAACTTGGTTGACTTAAAAAGCAGTTAATTTTCATATTAGGAATGGGATTGTTGTTTTAGTGATTAAATGTTGTGTCTGCTTATTTCTCATTTCATTCTTGAAGAGGGAAAACAAATAGTTGTTAGCTTTTCACTTGTTAATGTTTCTGCTCTGAGCATTTACTTAAGTGAGCTGGAGGAATGTTATGGTCTTATGGAGAAACATATCAGATTATATTTTCCTGATTCTAATTTATGTTTGGACAAAGATGCACTCTATCAAATTTTGACCCTCATCCAGTCCACCAAAAAAAAAAAAAAAAAAGAAAAAAAGAAAAAAGAAGTGTGCATATGCAGGACGCAGTGGTGGTGGATGGGTGGCATTGCGTAATTCATGTATGCACATTCCTTCTAGTGAAATTGTACTCATGTTTTCTTCATAAATAAATCATGCAGGCTCTACTACACTAAACTTACAATTGGGACTCCTTCTAAGGAATATCATGTCCAGGTAGATACTGGAAGTGACATCTTATGGGTGAATTGTGCCGGTTGTGCGAGATGTCCTTCAAAAAGCAGTCTTGGGGTATGATCATTCTTCTAATTTTCGCATCTTTTTGCCATCCCTGCGTAAAGAAAAGGGATTCCAGTATGTATAATATAATTATTCAGTTTGTTCACTTTCTATTCTTGATCTGTCCTAGTAGTTTCTCATCTATGTTGTTATACTGCAGATAGACTTGACGCTGTATGACTTAAAAGCCTCAGCCACTGGGAAAACTGTTTCTTGCGACCAAGACTTCTGCACTGATATGTTTAATGCTCCCTATTCAGATTGCAGGGTGGGATCACCCTGTGAATATCAGGTTACTTATGGAGATGGAAGCTCAACCTCTGGATACTTTGTAAAGGATTACATTCATTTTGATCAAGTCTCTGGGGATCTTCAAACCACATCCATGAATGGGTCCATAGCATTTGGGTAGTCTTATCCTTATGATTTAAATCTATTTATGCTAATTGTTTCCAAATGAATTGATGCTAGACTTGGATGAATACCATCGGAGAATATGTTTTGGAATAGATTTTCTTTGGTAACCACTTTTTACTTCACCAAGTTCTACTACTTGACTGTCTTTGTTTTCCAAATAATGTTTGGAATCTGGTTGTGGTTAAAATAGATTCTGTTGCAGTTCATTTGGGAAGAGAAACAAGTTTGTCTCTTTCACCAAAAAAAAAAGGATTTGCTGTAGTAGCAGCATCTGGCACATTGACTTCAACTAAAAGTGAAACGTGAGCTGTTTGCATATCTATTGATGTAGATATTTAAATTGCTAAATGAATTAGGATGTTTACTTTCTACCTCTCTTGAGCTGGAGAACAGGGGAAGGAAATGGTTACAATAGGAATTATTTTTTGTCTCAGTCTTAGCTCTGTCATATTAAATAAGTTCCCTGCTGAGGAAACATGTGAAAAGTAGTTAAAATGCACATTTGAGTATACAAGTCATTAAGCTGTCTAGAATAAAGACATTGACTGCAGTGGTGTAGCAGTTTATGTAGTGGTGTATCATGAATACTCTTATTAGTTTACAAAGTGAAAAGGAAAGGTCTAGAACTAAACAAAACAAAGAAAAGGGAAAGCTGTTTTCTCCTCACACCGACTCTCTTGTATATTGTTTCTCGATTCTATGTTAGTTCAGCAAACGGACTCTTGAATGGGTTCATGGAACAATTTCAGTAGCACATTCTTAGGCTATATAGGTGCTTTACAAACCACTGATAATTCAATACATTGAAAGTTCTGATGACATGTTATATGTGTTTCTGCAATTCTGTATACCGATCATGATCAAGTTTTATATCCAGATTAGGTTGTTATAGTGTAAATGTTTAGCTTCTGTAATAATTTCCTCCCTTTCACTTTCTTAATGAGGAATTAGTACTGACAGCGAAACTCATTAATATATCCAATGAAGTAACTTCTTCTTATCTGATTGTTCAAATGCTTTTATTCTTTACTGCCTCCTCTTATAATTGTTAATTCTGGTTTTGTCACCATATTGTGTGCGGTTTCTTAGATGTATCTTATGTCACTCTAGCCTGTGATATTGTATACTAATTTTTAGGAAGTAATTTATCTCTTGATGACATTTATCTAACTTACATGTTTTTGATCCAAGATAGGTGCTCATCTAAACAATCAGGAGAGCTAGGCTCATCTACTCAAGCAGTTGACGGAATAATTGGTTTTGGACAAGCAAACTCATCCCTTATTTCACAGCTCGCTGTATCTGGGAAGGTGCAAAAAGTTTTTTCGCATTGCCTAGATGGCAGTAATGGTGGCGGCATATTTGCCATTGGACAAGTAGTTCAGCCAAAAGTAAAGTCAACCCCACTAGTCCCAAATGAGTAAGTATATGTAAAGTCTTCTCTTTTTCTTCCTCGCTGCCTCCCTCCTTCTCCCCTTCCCCCAAAACCAAAAGGAGACTGAAAATAGGCCATTCACGCAAACATCTGACAATGATCCTGAACTCAGATTTGACATCATCTCATTTGAAGTTGTGTATAATTTCTCCTGTCCTGCTCCACATAAATAAGGAGAACTGCAACCATTGGTCCGTAAATTGTGCTCCATTTTCTAGCTTTGCATCCTTTGTTCATTCTATTGCTAGGTTTAATCGATTCATATCCAATTGAGTACAATCCATATGCATGCATGCAATATCCATAATGAGTTATGTGAAATATCTTAGAAATCAAAAGACCAACTGCTTTCTTTAGGACCATGACTCTATAGGAATAGGAAATTTTCATTTACTCTTGTATGTGGGAAGTAACAAGGAGGAAACTGATGTGGACGTGGGTCACAACAATTCGCCAATCTCTTACGTGTCAATGCTTTGGGACAGCCGCCTATTGTTTTGAATTTTCCTTCTCTATGAGAAGTGACCTGACCTCAGACCAAGGAGAAAGAGTAGACTCACTAATCACTACCTATACCTCTCTCTCAAGAGGAGTAGCTTGCTTTAATGGGAGTCTGAGTTCCAACAGAATAGGTTGTAACTGAACTTATGGTAGCTGTTGACTCAGTCTTGGATGCTGTATTAGCGGTTTTAGTGCTCGGTTGAGCAACTTTAATTCAACTGAGGATCTTTTCTTATATGAAATCTTGATCCTGATCTTCAAGCTTTGAAGTAAAACACAGCCATGGATTAAAACTCAAAGGAGATTACATGAGTAGATAACTGATCTATAGCAACCTCCCGAGCTAGAATTAGTGGAGATCTAGTGCTGAATAGGGTAGAAATTGCTGCTTTAAATGGGTTTAAGGGAAAAAGACTTGGAGAAAAGTCAAACACGAAGACTGTTCTCAGTGATGGAAAGAAGTGGCAACAATCTGAAAATAAAAAGGAGGCAGTAGTATTAGAATAGAATTTATGGATTCTAAGGTCTATTTCTGGAGAGAATTGCGTAAACGGATAAACCTATTTGAGAACAAATGCAAATATGCTTGTACCTACTTCAAAGTTCAAATTATTTAATTCTATGCAGTCTCTTTAAAAGAAACAGAATTTAGTGAGACATGGTTTTGCAGAATCTGTGAACAGACTGCAGTAATTTGAGTGATATAGAAGAATACCCAATACATGAAAATGTTGTACAGACTTTTGGATAAAATATTAATTTTACATTAAAGATGTCAAGCTAGAATGCAGAAAATGAATATATAAGACTCTAGATGAGACTCCTAAAACGGTATCAAAAGATTCCATTCCTCCTTACCAAAAAAAAAAGTCTCCAAATTGTACCTTTCTTTAAATTTTCTTTCGCTCGTGTAATTTCGACTGCTTCATTAATTGAGATGAAAACATAAGATTGTGGAAATAGGAGGCTGTCACCAGTCCCGACAACCTCTTATCGCCTCTCTTGTGATATGTATTTTGGTGTTTAAAGTTCTCCTGTCATGAATAGAACCACCACAAAGTTGCTATGAGTTTTAGATTTTTCATTTCTTATTGTTGTCTACTGGCATATGATTATCTCCTTTGCACATATGCTTCATCAATTGCCCCTTACTCCATGCCCTTAAGCATCACGATTTGGATGTGGGATCAAGTTGTCAAGTTTTTGGTTACTCCAGTCTCTCGCCTCCCCCTGCCCCAAAATATCTGTTTGGGAGTGGGTTGTGAGTGAGGGAAGGGTAGAAACATTGATGATTTCCCACATTACAACCTAGTGACAACGTTAAAGCTGGCAGCTGCCTCAACCAGTGGTCAAGTGATACGTGCACACATGCAAAAGACAAAATGTGGTAGCAAATAAACTGGTTTAGAGCCCTAAAAACACTTAGTTGAGACCTCGAGAGAACGTGGTGATTTCCTTTGGTAAAGGAAGTAGTTCAAATGGTCCCGTCCTTCCTCTGAAATACTATAGTGTCGGGCTTGCAATATTTCAAAAAAAAAAACTTGAAGCAATTTAAAGCTCTCTTAAGTCTAGAGTTGGAATTATTACCCCCCCCCCCCCCCCCCCCCCCAAAAAAAAAAAAAGTCTAGACTCGGAATCTCAGCCCTTCCTCTGTATATATTTTGTACCTTCTTGGTACTGAAAATGATATTAGTTAACTCATCCAGAAATAGGAAAAAGAAATTTAAAGTTATTTTGATGACTTGAAGGTAGTACATATTGTAAATTTCAGTACTTACATCCATGTTTGATTAACGGGATTGTCATTTTTGCTTTTTACTTCTTATCATTCACTTCTCTTGCTTTTTCTTTTTCATTTTTATTTTATTATACCATCATATTTTTACTTTTATATATCGTATTTTATCTTAACATCAGATTGGCTCCTTCCATTCTCTATTTCTTGACTTTAACTATATATTTTTCCACTTTAGGCCACATTATAATGTTGTCATGAAGGGAATTGAGGTTAATGGTGAAGCTCTAAACATCCCTACCACTATCTTTGATGCGGGTTCAAACAGAGGAACAATAATTGACAGCGGTACAACCTTAGCATATCTTCCTAACAAAGTCTATAATGCTCTCATGAGCAAGGTAGGTTTAGACATTTGAAAACTGCGTGTATGCATGGATACATCATTTCCTCTTGCTTGATTCTTCATTCTGTCTGTTACTGTAGTTGATGGTTCGGCAGCCAGATCTGAAGACTCATCTTGTTGAGGGGAGCTTCCACTGCTTTTACTTCAGTGGAAAGTAAGGTTCTTTTTACCCTTTCCACATGAATATCATAATTCTTTCTGTTAGGATTTGGTTTGTGATATCTTTTCTCCCTCTTGGATAATGTACACTATATCATAGTAGGGCAGCTAAGACGAGGTAACTCTTGGGTTTCCTACATTCCAGCATCATCTAATGACCTTTGGAAAATATGTATTACTGCAAAGCAAGTATTGTTTGTCGGAAAATGGTATTGCTTATTTGCAGTTGTCAGGAAGTTTGTCATACTTTGTTGTACAGAGAGAAAGAGAAAAACGTCAAAGTTGTTGCTTAAAATTTTACACATTTTTTTGGGGTGGGGGTGGGGGTGGGGTTATGGAAATGGTCCTCCGGAAATCTGATTGTTTGTTATAATTCAGAAATTGCAAATATTAGTTGAGTGGGTTTGGAGGTGCTTATTAACTTCTTTAAGGAACTGGTACCTAATGGCTCTATACTTCAGATGCATATAGCAATGTACTTTACTGATATGATGACTCATTAAGCATGTCTCTTCATTCTCCCTATTCTGTAGCTTTGAATTTTAATGCTGCGTAAAGTGAGTAGACTGACAATAGAATGATTATTCTGCAGGTTTTTTATTTGTTTGATAAGGGTATTCTGCAGGTTTTTCAATAGATGCCATGTATCTCATTTGACTTTCTTTTAAATCCTGGCTTCTTGTGATTAGCCACTTCTCTATTAGCTTGCTCGTATTCCAAACTCCATTTTTATGATGGATGCATGGATGTATTAATGTCTTTAATTAAGTGGTGGTTAGATCATTTATTAATAATAAATAATGCTCTGTAAACCATTCTTATTTTGATCCAGTTTTCCAGATATTAATCACTGTAATTTAGATAGTTGCTATCAATAACTTCTAATCTTCATCTCTTTCATCTACTCTCTTCCTTTGGTGGTGCAGGATTGATACTGGTTTCCCAGTTGTAACCTTTCAGTTTGCTGATTCTGTGTCTTTGAAAGTTTATCCACACGATTATCTTTTCCAAGTTAGCGTAAGTAATCTGGCTTTGTGAATTTCTCCAACTATTTCTTTATCTAATCAGATTATATTTTCTAGTTTACCCAGAAAATCTTTCTATCCCCTGTTAACATATATTGTATCCTTTGACTGCTATGGCAGTTACTTGGTTTCTCAAGTCATTATCTGGTTGGAATTCACTAATCAGTATAGGCCTGTGTTTTGTCTTCACGAACTTCTGCATTTGTGAGCTGTTTCTCTGTCATTTCTATTTGATATCATTTGCCTAGTGATTATTCTTATACAACGTTGTTGGCATTGGGAATGTTGGCATGAGTTTGTCTAACTTCCATGATTTTTTACCATTAAATTCATTCAGTTGTTATAAATTATGCATAGTACAATGCAAACAACTGAGTACTAAAAGATGGGACCGATTTGATATGTATGGCAGAGGCCTTTGTTGCAAGGTGCATGGGAGGGGAAAGCAACTGGATGCACTGCTTTGTAGTTTGGTTAACATGACTTACAAACCCCTTTGTTTTGAATGTTGCAGGACAATGAGTGGTGTATTGGTTGGCAGGACAGTGGAATGCAGACAAAGGATGGAAAAGAAATAACTCTGTTAGGAGGTATTGTTTGACCAGTAACCACATAAGTAAATCAGCTTACTTTGCAAAAAGAAAAATAAATAAATCAGTTTGATGGTAAACTACATTTCAGAAATATAACTAATTTTATGTAAATTATATCTTGCCCAACTAGTTTCAGTTTTTCGTTCAATGCTATTTCTGCAAGTGTGAGTACAAGACAGTTTAGTGGCATGTGATCTATTGTTTAAGCTACCTGCCGTCCTAAGATACTAGAGATGACATAAATGGACAGAAGCTTCATACAGTTGACTCTACATTTCGTGATTGAGATAAAGTTAATTGATATTTTGATGCAGATCTTGTGTTATCCAACAAGCTTGTCCTTTATGATCTTGAAAACCAGAGTATTGGCTGGACTGAATATAACTGTGAGTATAGATTTGCCATTTAATTCAAGGATCTAATAGTTAACTTATTTCTGCAGTCAGTTGTGTAGAACTTGTTCTCCATATTGAAATAGTACCAATTGTTCTCTTCTTCAGACTTGGGATAATCACGTCTACACATATGATGGTTCTTTATGTTGCCTTATTAGGGTAACTTTTTTGAGTGACACATACAGAGTTCTTTAATGATGTGAGTCTCCAGAAATAATTGAACCTAAGATTGTCAGCTGTAATTTTGAAAAAAATTGAAGAGATGGATCAATTCAACTATTCAATGTCATTTTGTCGAAGGAAAAACCGGAAGTATAAAATTCTTCTTGGCAACATTTTCAAAAGAATCTTCTTAGCTTTTCTATGTTGTGATCTTTCAGTCTTTATCATGTTACCTTGGCTTACACTTGTGTACTGTGAATATCAGTAGTTAGAAAGCCACAAAAGAGGGAGCTGAATTATGTTATTGGGAGAAACTCTTTTATGTAATTGTATGGAACTGACAACATCGTTTCCCTTAGATGTTAACATGACATGGATAATCATTTCCCTAGAGGCTGGTATTTCCAAAGATAACATTTTGTTTTAAAAAGAATGAGGTGATTGATGAATCAAATGCCATAGTGATGTTGAATACAAAGTAAATTGTTTTCTACTTAGCAGATACATAGATGGATTTTAGGCACCTTAGTCATATGCCTATTTCAACTTTGGTCCATCTTTTGTTGGACCTTGCACCTTTTCCTTTAAGAATGGTTGATCCTTGCACATAAATCTTTAATCTTTGTTAACATGTTTATCCAATAGCCAAGACATTTTGGTTTTAACAGATTGTGCATTTCTTTTTGTTATAAATAATGTTTATTGAATTTTCTTTAGTCGTTGTAAAGTAAAATTTAGAGGGAGATAGAGAGCACGTGAGCATAATCTTCAAACAGAGAGCAGGCTTCAGGAGGAGGAAGGGACATGTTAGAGCGGAAGTGTTGTCTGAGTGATGAGGGCTAAAGGGAAGATAGAATAGGATTAAGGGGAGGCATGATTTCTGTCTTTTAAATTTGTCGAACTCTACAAGGAAAGCTAAATTGAAAATATAAAGAAGTATGAAAAGTAGAACATCAATAACAATAATGATGGGATGAGATTCAAATCCGAAACATGTTTAACAAATGCAGCCTCCATCTTGTTTAAGGTGGTTTACTTTGTCTAATATGGATATGTAATGCAATATAAGTGGTTCAAAGGTGAGATCAAGTTACATTTTTGAAGAGAGTTAAAACTTTTTCAAGCATGGATTATACAATATTTTAGAAGATAGAACCGATTACACAAAAGTTCTCCATGGTAAAGTGGACAATTTTTGGGTAGACCAAAAATACAAAGTAGCACAGTTAAATTGAGAGACGACTGTGAACTTCTTTTGAGGAACATAGACGGCTATGAACTTACAGCACATTTATATAACTTTAAACACTCCATTACAGAATGTGGATTCTTGTCTCTAGTTTAAAACTCTTGAGCTGTACATGTTACCAAAGTGAACCAAACTTCTATGATTTGTTTCTTTTTTTGTTAAACCACATTGTATCCGGAATCCACTGGTCCAATTAATCTAGATTTACGCCACATATGACCCATTTTAAGGGGGCCATCCTCAGGGGTTTATCCATTCACAGGAATCAAAACTCGAGACCTTTGATTAAAGGTAGAGAGACTCATTTCATCCCACCACATCTCTTGATGGTATGATTCAGTAGGGTGAAAATGTTGACTTTTGAGGAAATAGATAAGGAGAGTTTGCGTGAAATTTCATGCTTTGAATGTTTACATTATGCATCACATGCTGTTTCATGTCCATCCTATTTTTATCTGTATGCCTCAATCTAAGCTTAATATAAAAAACTTTCAGGCTCTTCGAGCATCAAAGTCAGAGATGGAACTTCTGGAAAAGTGTATACTGTGGGTTCGCACAATATTTCATCAACTTCTACCTTGAATTCAAGAATGTTTTTTACGTTATTCTTATTAGTAATCTCAATCCTATGCAATTTGTTGAAGTGAGATAGCAGAAGAAAAAAAACTGTACAGTCATTGTTGTGCCATAACATGATTCTTTGGAATTACAAGTCCTCTTCTTATACCTTCAACATGATTCTTGACATTTACACCAATACGAACAACACTGCTTCTGCAGTTCCTCTTCTGTTCTAACACACAGGGACCTTCAACACAGTCCTTATAGATGCTGTTCGTCTAAGTATTTCTTTTCTTATTATGTTTCATTTTATTTAACTGCTATGTTTCTCGGGTTCCTTTTTTTTCTTTCTTTCGATGTTATTCATGAGTTTATTTCAATATTAATGTAAATTAATTCCTGTTTTTTCTTTCTCTCTTTGTTGTTGTTGTGAGAATGTCATGTTAGTGTATTTCCTAATTTATGAGTGCTAGATAAGAAAATGTTGTGTATCTTCTGTTCATTTTGTCTAGTGCACAGAGTTTAGGAATGTAAAAGGACGTATATGATCTTAAACTAAATGGTCACATAATATATGAAGAATATCTTTTGAATTTTGTGATGACATTAAGGGTAGAATGAATGTTGGAATTTCAATCTAATTGAATATAAAAATGTGAGATCCTTTTTTTAATCTGACTAAAAAGAATAATAAAACATAAGTCAAAGGTGAGTAATAATTATTGTTGCCCTAAGAGATAGAGTTTCACTCCATTTATAGCATATAAATAATACATAAAATTTCAATGTTTTGTCCTTCAAATGAATTTGTTTTTTAATTTTTATTCTTTAATAATTGCATCAATATCTAGTGAGACATAACTTCTTTAGAAAATGAAATTATGTTTGGACATAATTTATGAAATATTATGATACAAAAATATAAATTTGTGATGAAGTAAATAAATTAAAGACCAACTGCTAAAAGTGCAAATGACCCTATATAGTATCTTAGAAGCCTTGTGGAGCAGAGCGAGAGATATTGAAAGTTGCCTGAGAAACATAGAAGTTAAATATGAGGATAAGGGTGTAAAATGGACGGGTTGAATTAAAATTAAATAAATTCAAATGGGTTAAATTGATAACTGAGTTGGGCTAAAATCAGTTCAAAAGCTACTCAGGCTGAAATGGGTTAAAAATGAGCTGAGTCATGAGCCGTTTAATTTGACTCAGTTTCTTTGAATGGTTCATCATCTCTCTGCTCTACCTTTTACTTAGGTCCACCCTACTTCTACCCCCGATCCTAACTTGGGATTCGATCTTGACTTGAGATCCGAAACCCAACCCTCATTCTTATCCGAGAGTTGAGACATAACCTCGACCTAATCCTGATTTGACCCTTGAGAATTGAGCCTCAATCCGAATTCGAGGAACATGATACTAGAGACTCGATCTGAGACCTGATCTGGAAATCAAGATCCAACCCCAATCTGACACTACTAAAAAATGACAAAAACTAACCTCAAAAAGTTGGTTTTTATTCTCTTTAAATTTATATTTGTAAAAGCGAGCTATGTCTGTTTTTGGCAAAAAAAAAATTAGAAATTATCTCTCAAGGTCAGTTTTTAAAACTTTTTTTAAAAAGAAATAAATCAAACTTTAGAGGTCGGTTTGTATTTTTCTGTCATTTGGGTAAAGAAATTAGACCTTCGAAGGTCGTTATTGTTAAAAAAATTAAAAATATATTTTGTAAAAAATTGATCCCCCAAGGTCTGTGTACATTTTTCGAATCTTTTGTGGTCAATTTTTGAAAGTTTTATAATGCGAGATCCGATGCTACGTAGGACTCGAGACCCAATCCGACCACAATTCGGGATCAAAGCCCCACTAGTCACGTCCAAAACTCATCCTAAAAAGGATAAGAGATCATCGCAAGTATAATTTGATTATTAAGTCCGGAGTTGGTTCTACAGAAAATAAATTCAGTTACTTTTTGTATTGCCAAAAGTATCACTTTAATCAACTTCTCGATGTATAATATTGTAGGTTTTATATTAGTCTAACAAAGAATTAAAATAAGAGTAAATAAGTTATCAAGTAAATAAAATAACTCTTTTTTAATATAAAGAGGCTTAGGATAATAATTTTTCCAAGTGTCGGAATAAATTCTTAACGTGTCAACTATAATCTTGCCGAGCTATTCTCTATTAATCACCACAAATATCTCTCAATCAAGTGCAGTAATTTCTAAAGTTATTCTATAGAACTAACTCTAACTAACACTTTACGCTATTCACATAATTACATCAAAATTTTATTATCTCTAAACCTGTTTTTGAATCTAAGTCGTTAACTCTTAATGACTTTGAAATGACTTTGTTCAACCAAAACCTAATCTCACACTCTTTCTCAAGTAGTGCAAGATATAGCGGCATTAGTTAATCGAGGGCCTTTCCATTAACAACAATATATACATAGTTGCACAAATAGATAATAAATAGAACAACTTGATTATAATTAAAAGTAAATACGAACTTATCCGATAATTGATCCTATCAAAATCCTAGAGATGGAATCTAGCTGTTCATAATATTGTTGAAAAATATAGCATAGAATTCCATAATTAATAGGTAGAGAATGGAAAAAAGTAAAACTCTAAGCCAAGTATTGTCCCTTTCGTTCCTTGTGAGTTCTGCCTCCAAAAATTCGTAGGGGTAGACTCCATATGTTTTCTAGGGTATTTATTTGGTTTAGATGAGTAGGAAGTTGTCCCAGGCAAACCAAATTCGGTAGGGAAAAACTGAAAGCGCAGTTCTATGGGCTCGTCTTGTGATGAGTTGGTAATTTACCAACTCATTAGGCTCTTAAGCATGAACTTTAGCTTAGTTTTTTCAAGTATTTTAGTGGATTTTATGCCCTTTTTCTTTGGATGTTGCAGGTATCTGATTTGAAGAGAAGAAGCATGAAATTGAGGCAAAAGGAGGAAATTTAGGTGAAACCGGCACTCCACCGGAGGACACCGGCGAAACGCCGGCTGACCGCAAATATCTACTGGAGTGAAGAACAAATTCAACGGGCGAATCGCAGAATCGCATTCGGCGAACCGCCAGTGCCCAACACCCAACTGCCCTGGACACAAGCTTCAACCAATCGGCGGTCCACGGATTGTCACCACAAACTGCTGGTTCCATCGCAAGTGAAAGACGCCTGAAAAGGGAAAAAACATCCAGCCCTGAAAAAGAGGAGAATGTTATGACCTACTTTTGTACATATTCTAGAAAAAGACTGAATAGAGAATTGAATATTCCCATTACTTTTGAGAGAAAGAGAACTCCATTGGAGAAGAGAAGAATTATTTTGCATATTACTTTTTCATCTTCATCTTCTTTAGCAAGGTATAACCACCATTGTAGAGACATTTTGAGTTTGAGTTTGCTCACTCTTAATGATGAAATTATTGAGTTTATTGATTAATATGCTCTTGTGTTTCTCAATTATGAGTAGCTAAATCTATAGCTAGAGGTGTGTGATGATGGGTGTTTAATTTAATTGGGTATTGCTAGATTTGTCTTGTTATTACTTAGTTAGTGTAAATCTATTGAATTCTCCTCAAATTAAAGTTGATTGCTCATAGTTGCAAATATGAGTATTATTTTCTTATTTGATTTTGGCTTGAAAAAGAAGAATTAAGTAATGGGGGAGAATTTAAAAATGGATTGGGATTTGATTATGTGGGGTTGGGCTAGAAATAGCCAAAACCCATGATCATAATCCCTTTAGAGGTTGATGGCTAGAAATAGCTCAGCCCCTAGCCTAAACCATATTCGAGTAGTTGAATTGTACCTTGAGGTTCGAAAGGACTTGAGGATAAGGAGCTCAAGTGGTTGAAAAACATCAGGCTTCATTTTTTTCAAGGTTATTTACACAGATTAGTAATAACTTGAATGTCTAATAAATTCGGATTTGATTGACATCTCATCTACGCCATACCTCTAACCTTTGCTCATTATTGTTTCTCGATTTTGGTTATCTTGCTCTCTTGATTAGCTGATTTTAGAGTCCACAATATTATTGCATTCATTTCCCCTAAAATTTACTTTTTACTTTTTCATTGCTTGGATGCGAATCAATTCAATTCACTAAATAATTCTTGTGCAAATTTCTATATTCTCTGTGGGATTCGACCCCGACATCCATCGGGTTATTTATTTTGATACAATGATTGCTTACATTCTCTCTAAACAAGGAGTGTAGTTTGAGCGTTATCAATTCGAGGATCCTCATCTCCTCCCACCTCCTCACACCCTAGTGGTATTCAGAAGCTCGCAGAAATGACCCACTCACATGAAAGCCAACTCTAACGACTAGCTAAGAGCCTCCCTGAACTTATTATGAAAACAGTTAAGAAGGAGTTGAAGTCAATCAAGGACATCTTGAGAAAATGGTGTTCTCGTGTGGATGTGGTGGAGGGAGCTGTCACCTCTCTCTGGGCTGAGGTTCAGGAATGGAAGAGTCGGATACCTATGACAACACCCCACATGAGTGCTCTTGATGCAGTTATGGCTTCCCCTTCCACAGCTCGAGGCCCTATCGACGATTTTGTTCGAGGTCTTAGGTGATGATGAGGATGATGGGGATGAGGTTGGACAAGTTGGGGACGAAACAGCCGGTGATGGTAATGATGATGAAGTCGATGAAGAGTGACCACAACAGGAAGTCCTTTCCCCTTTTTGATTTTCATGCATACATTGAGGACAATGTAAATTTTTAGATTGGGGGGGGGGGGGGTTGAGTGTTGTGGTTTTTGATGAATATGCGCCCTTGTCGGGCTTGTCTTTGATGAAGTTGGCCCCTGTCGAGCCTATCTTTGATGAAATTTTTTTGTGTCCTTGTCGGGATTGTTAATTGATGGGTTGGAAGTCTTTGTTGGGCTTAAAATAAAATGAAATCAAAGGTTGTTAGTACATGAATGGGTCCTTGCTTTAATTTCCAAATGTTGCATTGTGATCCAAATTTTGATTGTCACATGTGTAAATAGTAGATAATAATCAAACTCCAATGATTTTCTTCATACCACGGTTTTTTTTCAAGGAGCATTTTCTTTTTTTTTCTTTTTGTTGTTGAATCGAGTTGACATTTTCCAATTATAGATTGTGAGGCAACTCTGTTAAGGGAAAATGCCATATCTTTCTTTGAGTCTTGTGGAACTGTTTTTGAGAGGTACCACCAAAAAATTGTGTGGCATGAAAAAAAATGAAAATGGGCATTTGAAATGAAAAATGTAGCATTCTCTTGTCATACATTACACATTTCCTGTTTGGCTTGTGGATTTGCATACTCTCATGTCTTGAATCAAAATCTTGTGATAATAATCACTTGTGTGAACTCTTTGCGTGTGATGCCTTGTGTGATAAAGATTTTTGAATGAATCTCATGCATCTCTTTGTGTCTAGAACTTGCTCTAAGTGTGACTCAGGGCAAAATCCTAGATGTAGCTGTACTTAGTACATGATTTTGGGCTTTTATTTGACTAGTCACTTCACCCAAATTGACCTCCAAAATTGTCTTCCCTTGCTAGCCAATATTGAGCCTTTGGACTGTTTATTCTTGAAAACCACATTATGAGTCAACGACCCTTTTTGTAACCTTCTTCTTGGCACCTGTCCTCCCTAATTTCTAGTGATGAATGAATGAAAATAATAGGGGCTTGAAGTCCAAGACATAGGGAGAGATAGGAAAATCAATGAGTAAGAGGCAAAAAGTCTAAGTTTGGGAGTTTAAGAAAAAGGGGGGAAATGTGAGGTAACACCAAATTGTGAGGTAGCACAAAATTGTGATCAAAAGAAATGAAATGATAGGTTGAGAAAACATGAATAACCAAATAGAAAAATAATAGTGAAATGGTGTTACCTCTTGCTTAGACAAGGCTTAATGAGAGAGCCAAAAGAGCTTCAAAGAAGGTCTTTGAGAGATAAAAGATGAAGGCAGATGAAAAAGGAGAAATAAGGTGAAGTGATCTAAAGAGTTGGATGGGGAGGATAAAAGTGTTCACATAAAGGTATTAGGGAGGTTCTAGTCACTAGAGGTAAATATTTTTCCTACCATTACCCCTAGCCTTCATTATGACTCGCAAGTCCTAATTGATTTTGACTATAGTTGCTCTATTTTAGTGGTGAATTACACGAAGGAAAAGCCTATTGGTCAAGTTGTGTGCATGGAGATTTCTTTTATAAGAGTGAGTGTGATCATCTTCTTCTATAATCCCTTATGTGTGCATTGATTTATGATAAAGAAAGGGGATTCTCTCTTATGAGTGGCATCACTCCCTTTTGAGGCCATACTTGCATTGAGGTAAAGGCGTGATTGAGACATGAGCAATGTAAGCTCCAAGGTAAACTTTGAATATGAAGTGATTATGGTTTGATATGCTATATATATATTTGATTGGATAAACTATGCCCTTATTTTTCAAAATGAAAGAAGTTTGAATCATGCCTATGAATTGTGGTTGCCCCTTGAAACTTTTTCACATTTTTAGGAGGAATTGCTTCTCTTTTTCTATGAGTTGGTGAGCTTTTTTTTTGAATTTTCATAGATTAAGTGGTCATTGATGCATAGACTCTTGTGGAGTGACAAGCAATTCCATTTTCTCAACTGATAAAAATTGCAGTACTTGAGGAAAAACAATGGTTCAAGTTTGGAGGTTTGATGAGTCAAAATTTTACCAACTCTTAGGCTCTTAAGCATGAACTTTAGCTTAGTTTTCAAGTATTTTAGTGGATTTTATGCCCTTTTTCCTTTGGATGTTTCAGGTATCTGCTTTGAAGAGAAGGAGTATGAAATTGAGCAAAAAGGAGGAAATTCAGGTGAAAACTGGTGCTCCTCCAAAGGACACCGACGAAACACCGGCTGATCGCAGATATCTACTGGAGTGAAGAACAAATGCAATTGGCGGCTTGCGGAATCGTATCCGGTGAACTGCCGGTTCCCAATGATGAACTTCCCTGGACACAAGCTTCAACTAATCGGCGGTCTGTGGATTGACACTGACGAACCGCCGGTTTCATCGCAAGTGAAAGACGCCTGAAAAGGAAAAACACGTCCAAACCTGAAAAAGAGGAGAATGTTATGACCTACTTTTGTACATATTCTAGAAAAAGCACTTTGAACAGAGAATTGAATATTCCCATTATTATTGAGAGAGGGAGAGAACTCCATTGGAAAAGATAAGAATTATTTCGATTATTATTTTTTCATCTTCATCTTCTTCAGCAAGGTATAACCACCATAGTAGAGATATTTTGAGTTTGATTTTTCTCACTCTTAATGATGAAATTATCGAGTTTATTGATAAATATGCTCTTGTGTTTCTCAATTATGAGTAGCTAAATCTATAGCTAGAGGTGTGTGATGATGGGTGTTTAATTTGATTGGGTATTGCTAGATTTATCTTGTTATTACTTAATTAGTGTAAATCTATTGAGTTCTCCTCAAATTAAAGTTGATTGCTCATACTTGCAAATATGGATATTATTTTCTTACTTGATTTTGGCTTGAAAAAGAAGAATTTAGTAATGGGGGAGAATTTAATAATGGATTGGGATTTGATTATGTGGGGCTGGGATAGAATAGCCAAAATCCATGATTATAATCCCTTCATAGGTTGATGGCTAGAAATAGCTCAGCCCCTAACCCAAATCATATTGGAGTAGTTAAATTGTACCTTGAGGTTCGAAAGGACTTGAGGATAAGGAGCTCAAGTGGTTGAAATACAGTGGGCTCCATCTTTTTTCAAGGTTATTTACACATATTAGTAATAACTTAGCTGTCTATTAAATCCCGATTTCATTGACATCCCATCTACATCACACCTCTAGCCTTTGCTCTTTATTATTTCTTGATTTTGGTTATCTTTGTTACACCCTGTAAGTTCCTATCGTTTAACCGATGTATTGTACGTATGTCAAGGGTATTAGAGTACGATGTATATGAAAAAAGGCTCAGGAAATGAACGAACGAGTATGAAGTCGAGCGAGTAGGAGGTCAAGGCCGGAGGCCAGCCGCGCCGCGCCAGCCAGCCCAATGCCTTGAGCAGCATGTCACACCCAACTCTTGGCATTACAAGCGGTGCGCTGCACATGTTTTAAGGGTTGAGGTTATTTCATTTGAAAATATATGCCTCGGCCAAGAACAGAGAGAAAATGCAACTTTTATCATATTTTCATCAAATTACGCCATCAAACTCCATCCAAACACAAATTTACTTCGGGTAACAAGTTATAGGTCTACAGGAAGCATCTTTACGGAGTTATTTCTTGAAAATTCGCTCAGTACACCGGAACTCTGCCGAGTAAAGGTTGTCAGAATTGCTCCATTTTAGATCTAAACAGCCACAGGCAATAGGTAAGCATTTCTCCCTTCTAAACTCTCGAGAAATTATAAGTTCTCAGCCGAATGAAACAGAGTTGAAGTTATAGTTAACCCTATTGAAGAGGTATTGTTATTGGCCATTCTTATTGTTGAAAATAACTGTATTCTCTCTTACTGGCTTCAGGTGGAGAACTATTTAATGAACGAAAATAAGAACTCGAGGTATGTTAAGGCTTATCCCTTTGGCAAGTTATTCTCGTCGTATGATGATACGACTTATGTTTTTGAATGTAGATGTTCGAATGCCCGCAAGTGTACGGGTCGTACAAGTAATATAGTGGCTCTTTTTAAGAACCGGAATGTCGAATCCACGGGACTGGACCCATTCCGCTAACTATCGAGTTAAAGTATGATATTAAATAACAAAATGTTGATTAATAGATTTTTTCAAGAAGGTTTAATTAAGTCTAATTTTGGTCAACGAAATATTTTGAATTCACTCTAGGAGCAACATAGAGTTAAAACCAGATAATCATGCGCCGTTATGATTCGCAATGGTTTAAGTATGAAACTATTAATTGTCGTCTCACATAATTAGAATTGCATGTTCATGGCCTTTCGAGCCTCTAAACACGACAAGCTAGGCTTACTGCAACATTGTGAGCGAGTATGCTAATTCTAGTTCGTGAGCAATTAATTACGTGGATGTGGTTTACGTGGAAATGATTGTGGACTCTCGCACACCTAATCATTCGACTCAACTTAGATTCACAACTACTTCTTCGAGTGGTGATGTGATAATTCTAAGTTGGTGCCTAGCTCATCCCATTTTATCAACCAAGCAATGTGTTTGGTATATTTCTATCCTAACACAAATTATATCGTGAGATACAATCATGCTCCTTACATTCTCATGTTCTGACCTAGGTAAATGCTTTCTCAAGCAAATGCCTAAGTTAACGTGTAGGTTTTCATGGTGATCAATCATAAAAACAACCAATAATTCAGAATGCAAGACAAAACAACAATCAATAACTTAATTCCAACACAAATTCGTAAAAACACAATCATAACTCATGGCTTCAACCCTAGAGGAAGGGTTCCAACCATTCATGTTCGTAAAATTACAAGAAAACATTAATAAACTAACATACTTACAAGAACTGGTAGAAGAGAAGGGAATTTGACAAACCCTAGATGAGTTCTCCCACTTCTCACTTCACTCCTAGGTGGTTTTCCAGAATAAAATCGTGACAAAATGATTTTAGGAGCTAAGGGACCTATTTATAGTAAATGAGAATTTTGCAAAATTAAGCCTGTCGTGGAATGGCTCCGTGTCACGGAGTGTATCGCGGAGCACTGCCTCCGTGACACGGAGGTAACGCAGAGGCACACTGGAAATTGCCTCTGAATGCTAAGATGCCGAGGGTCGCCGTGCTGGCCGGCGTGACACGCTACTCATGCAGCGCGATGGCATTGTGCTGGCGCGCAGCTTGCCTGGCGTGGCACGGCGCTAGCGTGCAGATCGCCTGCCTGCTTGATGCCTTCTCTCGCACCTGGCATGGGCGTGGCATGGCGCTGGGCGCGGCACACGCACAACGTGGCACGCTGCCTGGCGCGGCCAGCCTTGCCAAGGCATGCTTCTTGCCGACTTTCGCAAATTGCTCCCGACTCCATTCCTATACTTCACCAACTTATAAATTAGTTCCTCAAATTCATGTAAACCTACAAAACAAGAACTAATCATGTTGGTTAGTACATATATTCACATTTATATAAAATCAAATGAAAATGTATATAATTAATTAGCTAAACAAGACTAAATTAAGTTATAAAGCATCACTCGGGCATGCTATTTTGCCCGAGATCAGTAGATAATGATCCTATATGTTGTAACTAGCTACCGTTAGTAGACAAGGATTATACATGCTGTGAGTAGCTGTTGTCAGTAGATTATGATTATATAAGTTGTGGTTAGTTGCTAAAGGATGTTTCGAGAGTATATTATAGTATCCTTCGTCGAGAAAGAATATGCTAAGTGTGACTTACGCTAAGAGAGTCATAGAAACTCCTCTGGTCTTCTGTTCACTGTATTCATAGAATTCTGGTATTTTGCTGCCATGCCAAGGCCTTAGAAGTTTAGGGTTAGCTATTGGGCGTGAGTTGGTAAATTGGATAGCATAGGGCGCAACCGGGTGATATAACTATCAGTTGGGCGCCTGTATGGTCAGTAAAGCTCGCCCAGAGGATGTTGGCGTACCTTGACGCCTCCAGGGCCAGAATTTGAATAGGATGGTCTTACCCTAGAGTCAGCAGCACCAGGAGTGCCCTGTGAAATGAGTGACAACCTACCATGAAGTTAGCCACTGCCAGTGACTATTAGTTGAAGTCGACTTAGTGCTTTTCATATAGGTCGCCCAGGAAGTCATCCTAGTTATACGAGTCAGACAGACCCGTGGGTACCCTAAGGAGGGAACCTTATCAGTAGTTGAATGCGGGGTCAATGCCCTAGCCTGCCCTTATAAGATACTCAGGTACAAGTTGCCGTGAGTGGCTAAGTCCAGATAGACTTACCTACGGGTTAGAAAACGCCTAGAGAAGACATAAAATCTGGATAGACCAAGTTAATATCTAAGGGACTAGAACCACAGTAGTACAATATTACCTTCAGGCTAAGAATTATAGCAAACCTCCTGGGGGAGGTTTGGGGCTGATTGCTCAAGAGCATGTCCGATTAAGTAGTAGCCCTATAGTTGTTCTAAGCGAAGAAACTAATAGTTGGTCGTCCGCGACCTTACGGTTCGCTTATGAGCTACCACTGTCCTAGCACGACATTCAGATTATCGTTTAGGCCACTCTAGATCTTGCCCTATCCGGTCTAAATCATTATAGATTATGATCACTATTAGGATCCTCTGATTAGATATAGGCACACGGGGTGTGCCTGTTAGCAGCTATACAGACTATTCTAGGGGCGAGTAGCGGTCGCATTAGGCCTTAAGAGCTAGATATGCCTTTTGAGTAGATAGATTGAGACTAGAATGCAATATATTGGTTGGGATTGACATACCCTAGGATAGCCTTTCGTGACCAACCTTAGGGTTACTTGCTATGTCATCGCCTTCGGGGCTATAGGGATCTCTCCAATGAGCTATATGTTGTCCCAAGGGACTATATTCAGGCCCAAGGGCCATATTACAATCCATCCATGGTTGGACTTCTATTTTTATACTGTATCGGCATCACTGACCCTCGTCAAGACTTGGTACCCAGGGTGCAGTTACAGGAGCCCTCCGGGCTCAGACATAACTACAGGAGACCAGCGGGCTCAGTTGCAGACCCAGGGGCCAGGTAGATTAGTTACCTGTTGACCCATATTCACCATGTTAGGGGTATATATATTGGAGTGTGCTCGCCAAGGCTTATGGGGACCCTGTGCGGGTTATTCTGTGTTGGTTGTACCTTCCAGGCTTATGGGGGCTAGGTTAGGTTCTTATTTGTACTTTTTCCTGCTAGTTATAACTTGTGAGTGTATAGTTGTGCAGTCTTAGCTCAAATACATGTAGTGTTTTACTAGATGCAGGTTATGGATAAGAAAGCTTACAGGTTAACTTCTGTCCCTTCTTATTATTTACTTCCAGTTCTTTATCAGCTTCTATTTAGTCTTATTTACTGCCTTACATATTCAGTACATATTGTACTAACACCCAACTATGGGGCGCTACATACTTGCCTGCAGGTTTAGACAGACAAATCATGAGACCTCCTAGCAACTGTTCAGAGTTAGCAGTTTGTCCAACTCCTTTCTTTCGGATTTTCCAGGTTGTAGAGATTTATCCACCTTTTATTTGTATAGCATTTGGGTAGGTCGAGGGCCTGTACTGATCAATATCTTCACTCTTACAGGCTTGCAGACGATAGTATTCAGTTAGTTGGTTGTTGTTGGCCGTGTGGGGCCCATGTATATCTTATTTTATGAATCGGCCATGTGGGGCCTAGTGTAGCTACTTATTTTCCTTTTCATTATAACTAGACAACATGGTGGTCTTGTCGGCCCACATAGGATCCCTATTAATGTTATGTTGGCCGGTTAGCTGATTTCCTTTACAGGTGTTGTGTGGCCTTGTCGGTCTGAGACTGTGTTTACAACTGATATATAACAGTTTGTTTTCTTGATTTTGAGTCTCTAGTAGGCACCAAGGGTGCCTATGCCTAGCCAGGTTGGACTAGATTTCAGTATGGCATTAGGTGCCAGTCATGCCTCCCAAGGTAGGGCGTGACAAACTTGGTATCAGAGCTGGTCGTATCCCAGGGATTTTGCAAGCCGTGTCTAGTAGAGTCTTACTTATAAATATGTTGTGCACCACATTTTATAAGTAGGAGGCTACGAGGCATGATAGTATGGTTACCCCTCCTTCTTCTTAGATCGTGCTATAGAGCCGAGTTTTATAGAGATAAGTCCCTAAGCTTTCCATTTTCATGTTTGTCTAGAATAATGTTTGATATGGGACAGACCTCAGTCAGCCACAAGTTAGCTACAACAGCAGGAGAAGGGTACAAGTAAGGTGCCACAGTTGGGGGACAATCAGCCTAAGGGTAAAAGCAGACTTCTTTTAACCTCCCCAGCATCCTCCCGTGGCACCAGGAATCTCATAAGGTTAAAGATATGCCAGAATCATCCCCAATTCCTTCTTCAGCCTCGGAATAGGAGGTCAGGAGTATAGTATATATATATGATTTGTCTTACCTAGTAGATGTTTAGAATTAGATAGGCATGACAGTTAATGCTGGGTTATCTGAAATATGTGAAGGATTGAGGGTTGTACCTCCAGTTTTTAGAGTTTGTTGGATTTTGTGCTTTAGCCCTGCATAGAACGATAGGGTCATTTTCCACCTCTCAGGATGTTCCTTTAGTACAACAGAATCCGTAAGTATCAATGTCATGTTGCCGGAATAAATAGTAAAGGAGGGCTAAAATTGTTGACTTTGAGAAGGATTAGAAAGTGGTTAAGACCCATAGTGTTTGCAAAGTTACCTAGACCTCACAATAATAAATCAGGAAAGCAGATAAGATTGCCTATAGTATTCAAGTACGTATGAGAGTCCGTAAGTGATAAACCCCCAGCAATAGCAAAGTTCAGGTCAAAAATAGGCTGATTCCATTGCAGTGTGCTAATGACAGTAGAACATACCTACAGAATGATAGCCATGGACCTAGTTTCTTATGATGCAGAATAGAGAGACTATATGGGGGGAAATTGACCGAGTGTGGGTCAGAATGATACAGGTGGGTAGATTTGGCCAGTAATATCCTTGCCATTTCAGTGCATGGAGTACGAACCCCAGATCTTATCTTATAAAAGTAAGGGGACGGCACGAGTATTTAACTCTAGAGGAAAATAGAATCGCCTCTAGGTTGTAGTAAGTTGACAGAGCGTGGGACCACCACTAAATGTCAAGGAATGAGCATCAGGCTGACACTTAAAGGATAGGGAGGTTGTAACCTAGAATACCACAACATTACCACCAGTTGTGAAGGTAAAGTAGTGACGACACGGAGACTCTAACCTAGTACAACCAAGAGACAACATTCAACATGGAGTCATCGACCTTTGAGGTAATAAGGTCCGGAGTTGTGAAACCCAGAGGTCAACTCTGCGTCCCAAAGATGGCAGGACTTCATTAGTAGACTATAGCAAAGGTGCACCATGTCCGTTACTCCCTCCACCCAGAGTTTAACGAAAACAAATCAGGTTGTAAAGAGAGACCTACTAATGACATGAGAAGAGGGAAGATATTGTTAAGTAGCACATAGCTCCAATGACCAGCCAGGGAAGGTTGGGCAGTAGAACTAGCCAGGCTAATTCAAGGGATAGCCGTGCCTGCATGGAAGTGGAGAATAGTCAGCACGAATATAGCTACATGATTGCTCTGTATTAGGTGTAAATTTAGCCCTATTGAGTCCTTGTCAAACAGCTAGTGAGGCCAACTCATTCTTGCCGTTCACTATTACGTTTCAGTTAAAGATTGTGCTGAGTTGAATGCTAAAGAAACAATCCGGCTACATGATGCCCCAGTGTTTATCAGTTTTGGCAGAAAGGTACAACTCACCATTAGGTGTTGGAAAGGGTGTTAGGTCGTATTGGGGCACAAATTAACATGAGTACAACTTCCCGTCCCTAGACAAATGACTAAGCAGAGCACCTGATTCAGATGCCTGGAGATCTGTTATTGGCGGAAATGCAGGCCCCTATATGATGACCTGATGTGGGTAATTTGGGGGTAGTTGAACCTGGCATACTAATACATCAGCCAAACAAAAGTAGTTCAGCTTATTGGGAAAGATGTACTGGCAACCCAGGACCATTGGGAGTCTTACTCTAACCTATAACGTAGGGAATTAAGGATTTAAGCAGCGACTGGGCCTTCCTGAGACCTCTTATGAGATCTGATAAGAAGGAAAATCCCAACCCTAGACTCATTAGGCCTTACCAGACCCTCCGAAGACCAGCCAAGTGGCCTATGAGGAAAAGTTACCTTTGGGGCTAGGATCTATTCATCAAGACTGAGCAAGCGCGTAGAAGACCTTGTCTCAGATTGATCCAATTGGGGATATTCGAGGTACAGAAGCACTGTTCCATAGAGGGACTCTAATAGTTATAGGAGCCATCTTGAGAACCAAAGTTGTAGCTTATTAGGGTATCATGGGGGGGGGGGATCGAAATATAGAAGACATGAATTGAAAAACTGTGAATAATGCAACTACGATGATGATAGACAGACTCAGGCAATTTAAGTTAAAGCGAGATCATTTCAGATGTTATACAATTGATTTTGGTTATCGTTATTATCAGTTGTTTGCATATATGTGGCAGACTTATGCTTCAGTTGCAAGTAGGGTCCTCTGAAACTCCAGTGATGGACTTTTCTGTGTTTTTGGTTCTCTGGATAGTCCACACTACAGAGGAGACTCCGCCAAAATTTTTCTGGCATTAGTAAAAGAGCTGAGTCTTTTAAGCTTGAAGATTACATTCGAGGACGAATGTAGGGGGAGAGGATGTTACACCCCATAAGTTTCTATCATTTAACCGATGCGTTTGTATGTATGTCGAGGTTTCAGAGTACAACGCATACAAAAAGGCTCAGGTAATGAACAAACAAGTATAGAATTGAGCGAGCAGAAGGTCGGGGCCAGAGGCCAGGTGCACTAGGCGCCGCGCCGCGCCGGCCAGACCGACGCCTTGAACGGCGTATCGTGCCCGACTCTTGGAGCTATGGGCTGCGCGCCACACCCCCCCTCCCACCGCCTTATATATATATATGTTTTAAGGGTTGAGGTTATTTCATTTGAAAATATATGCCTCGGCCAAGAACAGTGAGAAAATGCAACTTTGATCGGATTTTCATCAAATTACGCCATCAAACTCCATCCAAACGCAAATTAACTTTGGGTAACGAGTTCTAGGTCCACGGAAAGCATCTCTACGAAGTTATTTCTTGAAAATTCGCTCGGTACACCAGAACTCCGCCGAGTAAAGGTTGTCAGAATTGCTCCAAATTGGATTCTAAATGGCCACAAGCAATAGGTAAGCATTTCTCCCTTCTAAACTCTTGAGAAATTGTAAGTTCTCGGCCGAATGAAACGGAGTTGAAGTTATAGTTAACCCTATTGAAGAAGTATTATTATTGGCCATTCTTATTGTTGAAAATAGTTGTATTCTCTTAGTGTAAAGGAGACAACAAAGTGGAACTACTAGCTTCAGGTGGAGAACTATTTAATGAACGAAAGTTGGCATTCGAGGTATGTTAAGGCTTATCCCTTTGGCAAGTTATTCTTATCGTATGGTGATACAACTTATGTTTTTAAACGTAGATAATGATCCTATATGTTGTAACTAGTTGCTGTTAGTAGATAAGGATTATACGTGTTATGATTAGCTATTGTCAGTAGATTATGATTAATAAGTTGTGGTTAGCTGCTAAAGGATGTTTCGAGAGTATATTATAGTATCCTTCATCGGGAAAGAATATTCTAAGTGTGACTTACGCTAAGAGAGTCATAGAAACTCCTCTGATCTTCTGTTCACTGTATTCATAGAATTCTGGTGTTTTGCTGCCATGCCAAGGCCTTAGAAGTTTAGGGTTAGCTGTTGGGCCTGAGTTGGTAAATTGGATAGCATAGGGCGCAACCGGGTGATAGAACTATAGGTTGGGCGCCTGTATGGTCAGTAAAGCTCGCCCAGAGGATGTTGGCGTACCTTGACGCCTCCAGGGCCAGAATTTGAATAGGATGGTCTTACCCTAGAGTCAGCAGCACCAGGAGTGCCCTATGAAATGAGTGACAGCCTGTCATGTAGTTAGCCACTGCATGTGACTATTAGTTGCAGTCGACTTAGTGCTTGTCATACAGGTCGCCAGGAAGTCATCCCAGTTATACGAGTCAGACAGACCCGTGGGTACCCTAAGGAGGGAACCTTGTCAGTAGTTGAATGTGGGGCCAATGCCCCAGCCTTCCCTTATATGATACTCAGGTACAGGTTACCATGAGTGGCTAAGTCCAAATAGACTTACCTACGAGGTTAGGAAATGCCCATAGAAGACATATGAATTCTGGACAGACCAAGTTAAGATCTAAGGGACTAGAACCACAGTAGTACAATATTACCTTCAGGCTAAGAATTATAGCAAACCACCTAGGGGAGGTTAGGGGATGACTGCTCAGGAGTATGTCTGGTTAAGTAAAAGCCTTACAGTTGTTCTAAGCGAAGGAACTAATAGTTGGTCATCCGCAACCTTACGGTTTGCTTATGAGCTGCCACTGTCCTAGAAGGACATTCAGAGTATCGTTTAGGCCACACCAGATCTCACCCTATCCGGTCTAGGCCATTAGAGATTATGATCACTATCAGGATCCTCTGATCAGATATAGGCACACGGGGTGTTCCTGTTAGAAGCTATACAGAATATTGTAGGAGTGAGTAGCAGTTGCGTTGGGCCTTAAGAGCCAGATATGCCTTTTGAGTTGCTAGATTGAAACTAGAATGCAGTATATTGGTTGGGATTGACCTACCCTAGGATAGCCTTTTGTGACCAACCTTAGGATTACTAGCTGTGTCGTCGCCTTTGAGGCTATATGGATCGCTCCAAGGATCTATATGTTGTCCCAAGGGACTATATTCAGGACCAAGGGCCATATTATAGTCATTCCATGGATGGATTTCTATTTTTATTTCGTATTGGCATCACTGACCCTTATCGAGCCTTGGTGCCTAGGGTGTAGTTAAAGGAGCCCTCCGGGCTCAGACACAGCTACAGGAGCCCAGCGGGCTCAGTTGTAGACCTAGGGGACAGGTAGGTTGGCTATAGTTACTTGTTGACCCATATTGACCATGTTAGGGGTATATAGATTGGAGTGTGCTCGCCAGGGCTTATGGGCATCCCGAGCAGGTTATTCTGTGCTGGTTGTATTTTTCAGGATTATGGAGGCTAGGTTAGGTTCTTGTTTGTACTTTTGCCTGCTAGTTATAACTTGTGAGTTTATATTTGTGCAGTCTTAGCTCATATATATATAGTGTTTTATTAGATGCAGGTTATAGATAAGAAAGCTTACAGGTTAACTTCTGCATCTTCTTATTATTTACTTCCATTTCTTTATCAGCTTCCATTTAGTCTTATTTACTGCCTTACATATTCATTACATATTGTACTGACGCCCAACAATGGGGCGCTACATACTTGCCTACAGGTTTAGACAGAGAGATCGTGAGACCTCCTAGCAGTTGTTCAAAGTTAGCAGTTTGGCCAACTCCTTTCTTTCGGAGTTGTCAAGTTGTAGAGATTTATCTACCTTTTATTTATATAGCATTTGGGTAGGTCGGGGCCCTTTCTCAACCAATATCTTCATTCCTAGAGGCTTGCAGATGATAGTATTCAGTTAGTTGGTTGTTGTTAGCCGTGTTGGGCCCCTGTATGTCTTATTTTATGCGTCGGCCATGTGGGTCCTAGTATAGCTACTTATTTTTCTTTTCATTATAACTAGACAGCATGATGGTTTTGTCGATTTGCATAGGATCCCTATTAATGTTATGTTGGCTGGGTTAGCTGATTTCCTTTACAGGTGCTGCGTGGACTTGTCGGCCTGAGGGTGTGTTTACAACCGATATATAGCAGTTTGTTTTATTAATTTTGAGTCGCTTGTAGGCAAGAAGGGTGCCTATGCCTAGCCAAGTCATCCCACATTCCAATATGGCATTAGGTGCCAGTCATGCCTCCCAAGGTGGGGCGTGACAATCTTGCTCTCTTGATTAGCTGATTTTAGAGTCCACAAAATTATTGCATTCATTTCCCCCAAAATTTACTTTTATGTTTTCATTTCTTGGATGCGAATCAATTCAATTCACTGAACAATTCTTGTGCAAATCATTCTCTATTCTCTGTGGGATTCGACCTCGGCATCCATTGGGTTATTTATTTTGATACAACGATCTCTTACATTCTCTCTAACGAGGTGTGTAGGTTGAGCGTTATCACCTTGCGTGTGTCTTAGCGTGCGCTACCCAATGAATATTCTGCAAGAGCACACTATTGGTGGCGCTTTTCGCGATACTACACTGTTTTGCTTTCTGCCAAAATCACTAGCAGGCTTGTTGGCTCGCATAGCGAGCATTCTAGCCTCCTCCTATTTCATTCGCTTCCACTTTCTTGCATCATAGTATCAGTTTATTTCTTTTTAGCCTGTTTTGATCCATACACTTCCTATACACATAAGACACTTTAATAAGTTTAAAATAACCCAATAATATATGAAACCACATATTTATAATCAAGATATGAGGTGATAATGTACTTGAAATATATATTTTTTAGCTGAATATCACCATCCCACACTTAGACATCTGCTCGTCTTCGAGCAAGTTCAGATTAATATCATGGAAAAGAACAAATTCTCAAGCATGCTCGTGCATCATAACTAATGACAATGGTTTATATCAATATTTAGAACCTAGCATACACATATAGACACCTTTCTCAAACTTTTCATGCCAAGACTTTAAATTCAAATGATTTCTCCTAACATCCTAGCTTCAACAATTGACTTTCCTCCTATCTAATTCCTAACGTGCTTTCCTATTCCAACTCAAGAACCAAGTGCCTCACAAGTCTTTTGTGAAACATGTAGCTCACCAATCCAACCAAGAGAAAAATCATTTCACACACTTAAATAAATTTAAATGTATTTTAAGTACTTACATATAGAAAGAATTCTCTCCCTCTCACAAAGAAAATCATGTGTCTCCCAAGATTGTACCACAGGATTGCCCATAGTGTTAGAATCAACTAATCTAACATGTCAAATCTAGGATCAAGTAGGATTTTCATAGATTGTAATATAGGCTAAGGGATGGGTAGGATATACTTAGGAAAAGAGTGGCTAAATCCTCCCAAGTACTTTAATACAATATAATTTTACTTTCAAGCGCATACTTCTCATAATCCCAATTAAATTTCTCATTCTACACGATTCCAGAAGACTTCATTTTATTTTCAATCCCTTCCATATAAACAATTTCACTAGCTAAGAACGAAGTAGTTTTCTTTTTCTTTTTTTTCCCTTGCAGCTAATGGAATATATATATATGTGTGTGCGTGTGTGTGTGTGTGCGTGTGTATGTGTGTGTGTTGCCATTCCTTTTTTTTTGTTCCCTCAAAAGTTACTCATGTTTACTACATACTTCTTCTGGCACTTATTCTTGTAACTCAAGTGCTTTCAGAGGTAAATGTTAAAAAAGAATCAATTAAGAACAAAAGGATATAGACTTGTAATATGGGTTCCAAAGAAAAAGCTTATAGGCTCAAAAGGTCTGAATAGGGATATTATTAATACTGGTAGCAAGAAAGGCTAAAACGAGCTAATCAAAGAAATGCCTACATCATCTCCTAAATTTAACATGACTTAATTATTTCTCTTTGACCACACACAAGGCAAGTTCTAGACTAACAAGAAAAAACACAAATAGTCATCTAAACCTCACTTCTCACAATGCACATGATCTACTCCAGACAGTTCAAAAATGACTCTCAAATTAACCCAATAGGACATAGTCAATAGGTATACTTCAAGCAGAGGAGGTAATCCTATAAATAAAAAATCGTGCCTCAAGAGTCAAAAGAAGATCATAAAAATTCTCTAGGCATCTAAAGAAGGTATACAATACATATGCTCGATCCTAGACCCCAACATAAAACATGTCACTTAGTTTAAGATACTAGAGTTCTTCTTTTTCATTACTTGCTTGTTCATCCTAAAGACTAATTCCTTCAAGAAAGTTGTCACACTATCCATCATTGGAAAAAGTCCAAACCAAGTGAAATAATAATTTACCAATTTTTTTCTCTACTCAGTTTAAGAGAAAATTGGCACTCATTGAAAAAGTACCATGGTACAAAGAAAACTCAAAAGTAAGCTTGCAAAAAAAATATTTTCTAAAATTACACAATTACAATGGCTTAGTTTCTGATCATTTAATCATATAACAAAATCAAATCAAACACAGATCAAATTTAACAGTTAAGTACATGCCAAAAATTTAAAAATCAACTCTAACACCCTTACCCCATACTTAAGAATGTGCACTACCCTTAGTTTCATAGAATAACAAAATAAATACAAGAATAAAGGTAGAGTAGGTGTCAAAATCTCCCTCACAGCGACGCTATCTGAGGAGAGGACTGATCTCACACTTTAGTCGTAGGTACTGCTGTATCATCCAGTATGAATCTAGACATGTCAACTGCCCTAATGAGCTCCCCTCCCTTGTATAAGGGTGTCATGTAGCAACCGACTCAACCCCTGCTACAGTAGTGCCGTCAGTAGCATTGATTCATACATCTCCATATCTGCAAGATCAACCTGAATGTCGATGTCTCACATCGGCTTGGTTCCCTTTAAGATAGACATCATATTATTGAACTACCCATGTATCCATTTATCTCTGATCTACTATGCACCTGTAATGTACGGTCAAAAGCCTCAAGATCTATCCTCAACTATCGAATTTCACCCTCCGCTACATTGATATAATCTCCATGATATTGTTTGTCTCTAGGCATGCTCTTCATTTAAATCCAAGACTACATATATGCCATGGGATGTTGATTCTTACTTGGACACTATCTCATCACTTTTCTTTTTTAGTTTGTGGTAAGCTAGCATGGCAGTCAGGGTGTGTATGAAGTATAAAGACCACTTCTTGTTTGTACGTCTGTTCACCATCCAACTCTACAAGATCTCGCCAACATTCACTGGGATATCATCCAATATAGCATATATAAGGAACACTCGATCCCATATGATATCTGTCTTATGTGTAGCCGGCATGCAACAATTGCAAATCTAGTTAAGCAAAGCTTTGGCCTTTTTACTGATGAATGCCTTAGGCAAGGCAGCATAGTCATTGGATTGATTTTTAATCCAATGCGCGTTACTTGGGTCATCACAAATTACCTCTAGCATACATGATAGATTTGGACATTTCTCCCTACGCCAATAATTAGACATAGATTGTTAGGGAACATAAAATAATACATGTTGATAGCTTGAAAGGAGATATCCATCTCTGTACCCCTGAGCCAGACAGTGTCACTTTGGGTATGATCCTAATTAGAATACAATTCTCGAATTAGGGTAAGGTTTGCGCTGCCGTTAGGTCCCTAAGCAAAACACATCCAACCACTTTTCTCAATCTCCACCATGATCTCTAGGCAAGCTCTATTCATGGCATCAATATGGAGCGGCTTCTCAAAAAATAATGGAATAACCTATTTTTGCCGGATAGCACCCTATAGCTTTCAGGCTTCCTTCTTACAAAGTTATCCTACCACTCAGCTCGTTCACTTTGGGAACTTGGCTCCATAATACCCTTATGTGTTAGAGTAGGATTTTCATCATCATCGGATGAGTCAGCATCAGACTCTGAATCTACTGTCTTCTTGGCTTTGCTCTTTCATTGCACTGCAGCGGTCTTTCATTTTTTTGGCAAAGGTGGCTTCGCTGCTCCTTTTCTAATTTGAATGGGACCTCTCTTGTCCTAGATGACCTTGGTTGTAGTGCCTTTTTTATATATGTGTGGCCGATTTAGTAGCCTGTTCGGTGGCTTGAATATCCACTCCATTTTCATGCCTTTGCTTTGATCTTACTCTTTTATTAGCTTTTTCAGAGGCTTCTTTCTTGCTCGATGGCTATTTTTGGTGGGGGTTTTTCCATCTCCACCCCCATGAGAGTGTGTTGGCTTGTTTTTGATTGCCATAATGTCTGCCATGAAGAGAAGAAAAAGGAAAATATATATCACTTTAGTATGACTCCTGTTTGACACAGTATAATGATGCGAGATGAACCTCACACTTAGATTGCAAGAAAAGATGTGCAATTGTTCATTATAACATGTTATAAGACACTCACAATCACATGTATATCCAATTAGTACAATTCCACATAATATGGGTTAAGGGCGATGCTTATATCATGATGCTAAGTCGGTCATGGGATGATACTTGTCAAAAGAAAATGTAATTTTTAGTTGAAAGATTCCCAACATCTAGACCATATTTAAGGGAATACTCACATTGCCATTAGATGCCGGGTTGCTACTCAGTTTTCACAAAAACCCTTTAAAAATTCATTCAGGCAATTTATCAAACAATTAGATTGCACAGTTTCTTTTAGCAATTTTTATAAGTTTAAGGCTATGAATTAGCCTCCTAAAATTCGTGAGGTAGTGGGAATTAGAGTTTTCTACCTCGTTCCATCAGCTAATATTCAAACAACAACCAACTTCAACTAACTTTTCAGCACACTACTTGAAGCTTTAGCACAACTCATGCACAATTTATCACTGCCTATGGAGGTTCAGGGTAGGGCTGTTGTACGCAAGGGAAAAGGTATAAGAAAAGAATATAAAATGGACAGATAATACTTGTTGGTCTTTCAATGTATAGCAATGGCGATTGATGTGCTGTGAATTTACAACACTATTGACGCTCAAAACTAAGAAAATAACATGGACTTAGGTGTATTTATGTGGATATGAGGTACTTTTCCTTTGATTTCAGGATAAATGGGTGTTGGAACAATAAATTGCAAAAGGAAGCTTAAAGTATGCAAAAAGGTGCAAAAAGTGCAGACTACAATATGATCTGTGGGATGGACCTACAAGTCGTACTGAGGGCTTTGATGAGAAGCTGAAAGATAACCTGGAAGACTGAATTTATAAGACTTGTCACAGATCATACCATGGTGGTACAAGTCGTGGTAAGCCAGTCGTGACGGAATTCAAAAAAATTGCGTTGAAGGATGATTCTCAGTACGAGAGCACCTACGACCCATGAGATGAAGGTACGATTCATACCATACCGGTCATAGTGAAGTTCAGAAAAAGGTTCAAAAGTTCAAGATCAAGCCACGGGTGTCAATGTTTGAGTCGTGGCATGTTGGTACGAATCATACCTTGCCCCAACACATAGCCAAAATTCAGCCAACATTCCAAGCCACGAGTTGATGTCACGATCCATGAGAAGCCCCTACGAGTTGTATATGGATTCGTGACGAGGTCGGCACCAGATATGGAAAGCAGTCCTGTTAGTTTAGGAAAAGGATTCTTGTGTCTCTATAAATACTTTTTATGTTTATTTTTTATAGAGAGAGGACGAATATACTTAATTCTAGTAGGAAAACATTGTAGTAAGCCAATTTGATATCATTGAGTAGATAGAAATAAGTTGGTTCAACCTTGTGATCAACCTTTTCTTGAATTCATCTTGTTCTTGCTACTTGTTATTCAAGATTTCGTGGCTTAATTGAAGAAACTGTTTTTCTCAATCATCTTTGTAAGAATTGTTATATGTTTTCAACAATGAACACAAATCACAACCTTGCAGCTATGAGAGGCTAAAACCTCCATAACTAGGGTTGTGGGGACCCATGGTGGATTAACTAGCTAGGGTTGCACAAAGTGATTCTAAAACCAATACCAATTATTTATATTGTATTCTCTTCATCTTTAATGATTCTTAGTACTGTACAACATTAGGAAGTGCCTGAATTCTTTACTTGCTTTGGTCGAAGAGGTAGAGATTAGGAAAAGAGAATTACAACGGAGCCTTGATCTTGATGATCATTTCATTAACTTGAGTTGTGGTCACATGATAGTTATATATGGAACTTAGTGATAACGGTTAGTTTGCAAAACTCATGAGACTTGGTTGAGTAATTGAGGATAGTGATTCAATAGGGATTGGTCGATCGTTTGAATGAACCTAAGTTATCAGTTCTGTAAGTAAGTATTGGTAAAGATCACGAGTGCATACCCAAAGCTGTTATGAACCCATGGGGAACATAAATCCTAGTTATCTTTCAATTATTAATTTACAAATATAATCTTGACTGCTGCTTATTTTTATTATTTCTTTTTATTAGAATTCCCCCATTGTGAAGTAATTACCATACAAGTTCATCTACCAGCTGTAATCTAGATCTTCCATATTCCTTGTGGGTTCAACCCCAACCTATAAGTTTGGGTTCTTTATTGACAACGTCTGCTTCATACTTTAGTTAGAAGTGTGGTTTGAGTGTTATCAACGATCAATAGGAGTAAGGTGATAGTGCGAGAGAGAGGATGAGAGAGCAAGGAAGGGCACAAGGATTGGATGTTTTAACTTATGGGAAAAAGGAAGACTTCAGTTATTTTATTTTAGTACATACCTATGCATGCTGAAGGGCTCACAATGTGAGCTGGTAGACGAGCCCAAGAAGAGAATTTTCTTTTTTCATGTGATGGGCTCGCGAAAGGCCTCTCTTCATTGTTTTGCAGAATTATCCCTCACTTGGGATACTAAGGTGCTCACGATGCCTCCCCCTTAGCGAGCCTAGTTGAGGTCAGTTTTCACCTTTTTTGCAAATTTTCTTCATATTTTAGGATGTCGTTAATCCTGATCTTCAACCTAATATTTTTTCTTGCAGAACTCATTAAAATACGTCAAGTGACACAAAATAAAAATTAGTAAAAATAAATTAAGAAAATATAAATAAAATGGGTTGCCTCCTATTAAGCGCCTTATTTGATATCGTGGTAGACTATTTTTGTACTTTTCTCTCTTTATATATATATATATATATATATACACACACACAACTCAGGTTGCCTCCTGAGAAGCACTTGATTTAATATTGTGGTACGGCGTTGGTTCCCTTTTTTTAAGGGTCGTTCAAATGTATTACTGAAACCAAGATTTCCTCATTTATCACACCAAGATAGTGCTTCAATTGTTGTCCAATCCATTCAGAATTTATTGGTTCCATCCTGGGACTGGAGATACTTGTACCACTTTAAACTGGCCTAACAACCTTATTTTCAGGTTGCCCGAGAATAACCTCAAATTTGAGTTATACAACAACACTTTGTCACCAGGATTGAAGCTTCTCTCAAGGATAGTATTGTCATGCATCATTTCATTCTTTCTTTGTACAATCTTGCACTATTAAAAGCATGGTAGCAGAACTCATCTAGCTCATGCAACTCTATCACTCTGCGTGTGCCTACTATCTCTGACTCTAAATTTAGCTGTCTTATCACCCATAAGGCCTTATGTTCAAGCTCCATACGTAGATGACACACCTTATGAAACCCCAACTTATATGACGACATGCCAATTGGGGTTTTAAACGTGATGCAGTCGGCGTAGAGTGCATCATCTAACTTTCTTTCCTAATCCATTCGAGTGGAATTTACCATTTTAGAATACTCTTTATTTATATATTCAAAACTTCCACATGTCTGCTTGTTTGTAGGTAATATGGTGTGTAATCTTATGGAGAACGCCATACTTTTCCAACAACTTGGCAAATGCCTTATTGCATAAATGGGTGCCACCATCACTTATTATGGCTCATGGAGTCCCGGAGCAGGTGAATATGTTCTTCTTCAGAAATCCAAAGACTCCTTTTACATTATTCATCGGGAGAGCGACTGCTTCCACCCACTTGGATACATAGATGACTACTACTACTATGTATTTGTTACCATAGAAGCTGACGAATGGCCCATGAAATTGATCCCCTATATGTCGAACACTCCACCTCTTGGTTGGGGTTCATTGACATCTTATGACAATGGGAGATGTTACTCGTTCTTTAACAATCATCACAACTCCTAACCTATATGTTTGCATCCTTGAATAAAGATGACCAGTAGAATGATGACTCTAACACCTTAGAAGCTATTTTAATTCTTCCAAAGTGACCACTATATGGTGATGCATGACAAACCTAGAAAACAAAATTTGATCTTTTTCCAGTATACACCTCTGAATCATGTTACCCACACAAATTTCAAACAGAAAGGGCTTATCCCAGAAGTAATAACAACAATTGAAAGAACTTTTTTCTTTTGGACAGATGAAAGTTCATAAGGTTCAATACCACTTTCCAGGTAGTTTTAATGTATGCATACTATGGAAGTTCCTTATGTGATGCCGTGACCAATTGCTCATTTAGAAAGATTTCTAGGATGTCTTCTAACTCACCCTTCTTTTTAGATCCTTCCAACCTTAACAGATGATCAACCACTTGATTCTATATGCCCTTTCTATCTCTTATTTCAAGGTCAAACTCTTGTAGCAGCAAGACCCATCGGATCACCTTTGTTTGGATTATTTTGTCTCTATTAGGTACTTGATTGCTGCATAGTTAGTGATGACAATGACCTTTGACCCAATCAAGTATGACCTGAATTTTTGAACGCAAACAGGACGACTAGCATCTCCTTCTCAGTAGTGGTGTAGTTGAGTTGTTGCACTTAATGTGCGAATAGCGTAGTAAGAGCCTATTTGGATAGCTTTTTACTTATGACTTATAAGTCAAAAGCCATAAGTTAGAATTTCTAACTTATGTCTTTTGACTTATTTTTGTTCTTTTATCTTAAAAATAAGTACTTAAAAACACTTTTTAAATTTATCCAAACACTATAAAACTGCTTAAAAACTATTTTGGATTAAAAATAATTAAATTAAGCCAATTCAAATGGGATCTAAATGGCATGCATGATTTTATCTTTTCTATGCCCTAGTACAGCTCTTACAGTGTAGTCGCTAGCATCACACATAATTTCAAACGCCTGCTCCCAGTTTGATACAACAATATTTGGTTCATTCACCAACCTCTTTTTCAATTCCTCAAGGCTGCCTGCATGCATCAGAAAACACAAAAGGATGATCTTTTTCAAGCAATTTACACAAAGGGTTAGATGTTTTTGAAAAATCATTAGTGAACCACCTATAAAAGTCGGCGTGGACAAGGAAACTCTTGATTTCCATGACCAATGTATGTGGTGGGAAAATTTTCTATCACTTTAATTTTTGTTCTATTCACCTTTTTGCCCTTACATAACACTTGGTGCCCTAAGACTATACCTTCCTATATCATAAAATGATGCTTCTCCCAGTTTAGTACCAAATTTGTCTCTTCACAGCTCTTCATCACTCATTTCAAGTTTCTCAAGTATTCATCAAAGGCATTTCCTACCACCGAGAATTCATCCATAAACACTTTCATGATGTCTTCCACCATGTATGTGAAAATAGTTATCATGCATCATTGAAAAGTGGCAAGAGCATTTCACAACTCGAATGCCATCCTAAGGAAGCATAAGTACCATAAGGGCACGTGGACATTGTTTTTCCTTGTCTTCAAGGGAAATATTAATCTGGTTGTACCTTGAATATCTATCTAAGAAACAAAAATAATCCCTACCAATGAGTCTGTCCAACATCTGATTGATGAATGGAATTGTTAAGTGATCTTTTCTGGTGGCTTTGTAGAGTCTCCTGTATTCATACAGATATTCCATTCAATGACTGTTCTAGTGGTGATTAATTTATTATTTTCATTCTGCACTATAGTCATCCTTCTTTTCTTTGGGACGCACTACATAGGACTCACCCATATGCTATCTCATATGGGAAATATTATTCTTGCGTCTAGCCACATGATCACTTCTTCTTTACTACCTCTATCATGTTAGGGTTAAGCCTCCTTTGGTGTTTTATGAAAGGCTTATGCCCCTCTTCTATTAGAATATTATGCATAGAAAATGCGGGGCTTATATCCTTTATATGAGCAATTCAACCCTATGGTTGCCTTGCATTCTTTCAAAACCTGTACAAGTTTTGCTACCTACACATCTGGAAAATAAGATGAAATTATAGCAGGTAGAGTAGAGTTAGGTCCTAAGAATACATACCTAAGGTGACTAGGTAGTGGTTTTAACTCCAAGTTTGGTGGTTCTTCAATGGATGGTTTAGTGGGTGGTGTCTTCTTTTTAGACAAATTTAACGATTCAAACTTAGGCTCACTTTGCCAATAATCTTGGCCTTAAAGATCCATGACCTACTCTGCCAAACCTTCACCATACAATTCCTCCATATTTATCAAGCAAGCTTCTAGAGGATTGTTCAAATAACGAGTTTCATTATCTTCTTACATTATCACATCCACAGGCTCTATAAGTGAGAAATTAGCAAACTCACTAGGTTGCTTCATCGACTTTTATACATTGAATGTGATTTCTTCATCTTTCAGTCTCATCTTGAGTTCGCCCACCTCACAGTCAATGAGCACTCTTCCAGTGGCCAAGAACGGCCTTCCCAACATTGTGAGGATCTCTTCGTCCATTTGAAAATCAAGAATGACGAAGTCTGCTAGAAACACAAATCGATCCACCTAAACAAGTACATCATCTAGTATTCCATAGGGCCGTCTCACAGTTCAATTAGCTAGTTGCAGCAGCATAGATGTCGGCCTCGCTCTACCATTACCCAACCTCTTATAAATAATAAATGTCATCACGTGTGAGTTAGTATCACAATGTGATAAATCCTGGAAGTTGAACTTCCGAGACATTAAATCCTTCATCATTTTCGCATATCTAGGCATTTCCTTCAAGGCATCTATCAGAGGTATATTCAGTTGGATTTGATTTAGCATCTCCATGAATTTCTTGTACTAATCATTTTTCTTATGTTTTGTCAATCTTTGGGAGAAAGGTGCTAGAGGTCTTTTTTTTCACTGATTTGAGCATTCTCTTGCATATGTAGCTCTCCTGTCACATTTTTCGGGATCAAATAAGCTTTGGTTAGAACAATTTCATCTCCCTCACTGATTTTTCCTTATTAGTTGATGCGTGTTGAACTACCACCTCTGTGAGATTATTTGTCTCATCTAACTCGATTGACCTTTGGATAGGTTGCTCTGTATCTCGACTAGTGATAATGCTCAAACCACACCTCTTACTGAAGTGAGAAGCGGACATTGCCAATAAAGAACCCAACTAGAGGTTGGGGTCGAACCCACAGGGAATAGGGAGACTGGATTATAGCCTGTAACTGAACTTGTAAGGTAGTTACTTCAAAATAGGAGGATTCTAAAGAAAATCAATAATAAAAGAAGATATCAAAATTCTGATGTTAAGTCAATATCAAAGGATAACTAGGATTTGTGTTCCCCATGGATTCATAACTATTTCGGTATACACTCGTGATTATCACCATACTTACTTATAGAACTGATAACTCAAGTTCATTCAAACGACCGACCAGTCTCTATTGAATGACTATACTCAATCACTCGACCAAGTCTCATGAGCGGTTTCAAACTATCCATTATCACTAAGTTCCATATATAACTATCCTGCAACCACAACTCAAGTTAATAGAATGATCATCAAGATCAAGGCTCCGTTGTAATTCTCTTTTCCTAATCTCTACCTCTTCGACCAAAGCAAGTAAAGAATTCGGGCACTTCCTAACGTTGCGGACTATTAAGAAACGTTTAAGCATGAAGAGAATACAATATAAGTGTTTGTATTGGTTTTAAGATCACTTTGTGTAACCTAGCTTGTCAATTCACCATGGTTCCCACAACCTTAACTATGGAGGTTTTAGCCTCTCATAATTTCAAGGTTGTGATTTGCATTCATAATTAAGAATAAAAATCAATACTTACAATAATTATTGAGAAAAACACTTCCTTCAATTACTCCATAAAAATCTTGAAAAACAAGTAGCAAGAACAAGATGAATTCAAGAACAGGTTGATCACAAGTTAAGACCAACTCAATTCTCTCTCTCTCAAGGGTTCTACTCTCTAAAACTATCAAACTGACGTACCCCTTATAAAAAATAAAACCTAAAACATATTTATATAGACACAAGAATCCTTTTCCTAAGCCAACAGGGTGAATTTCCATATCTGTCGTCACCAGTGCCACGACTCGACCTACGATCCGTAGCATGCTCCTACGACCCGTAGTTTCCTCTCGTACAATCTCAGTTGGCTAAATTCTGCCTAAGTGTTGGATCTGGGTACAACTCATACCATCAACTCACGACTCGTACTGAGCTCCTGTACTTTGAATTAGAGATTTTGAAGTTTTTCTGAAGTTCATCACGACTAGAATGGTATGACTCGTACCTTCGTCTTACGAGTCGTACTTTCTTCTCGTAGAAGGAGTCAGACTCAGATGCAATTCTTCTGGATTTCATACAGACTTCCTCATCACGACTCGTACAAGCCTGCTACGAATCATACTGGATTCGTGGGTCACATCTGCTCAGCCTTAACTTTCAGCAACTTCTCATGGCCACCAGTATGACTCATAGGTCCTTCTTTTTAGTCACCGGACTCATTTGGGTCAAATGTTGCAATATTTTTCGTCATGTATTACTTGGATCAAGGGTCACTGAGTGAACCGCATGAGTGGTTGGTGCTCTCTAGTCATTCAGTTTGAGTTTCGAGCTAGCATGTCCAATGAAACTCGAGCATTTGTAAATGATGGGCTTAAAAAATGCCCCTCCTGCTAAAGCATCAACTTTTTCTTTCACAGTATCTGCAAGCCCCATGTAAAATCTTTGTAACAATATTTGAACGGGTATACCATGATGTAAACACTTTACCAACATACCTTTAAACCTTTCTCACGTCTCTTGTAGAGATTCCATTGGTTTTTACTTAAATTGCACTATCTCATCAATCTACTTTGCTATCCTATTTGATGGGAAAAAACTTATCCAAAAAATCTTTTCATCAACTCATCCCAAGTCGTGATGGAGTTGCTTGGGAGTAAATTCAGCAAAAATTGGGCTTTTCCAGTGACTGAGAAAGGGAACATTAGTATGTTGAGTGCCTCAGGTGACATATTTTGTTTTCTTTGGGTTACACAAAGCAATTAAAAATTTCTCAAGTGTTTCTAAGGATCTTCATATTCTTTTCTTGAGAAGAACCCCTTATTTTGAAGCAGATGCAACATGTTGTTTGTAATCTAAAAGCTCTCTACTTGTATTTGCAGAACTGCAATTGTTGTTGCCAAATTGTCAGATGTGAGTTGTGCCCAGTCATACAGGGGCGCCTCTGGCAACATCGGTGCCCCTATTGGATTAGAACTTAGGGATTGATCACATTCCCCACATTGGACTAAATAGGGATCATGTCATCTTTATTTTCGGGTGGAATTCCATCCATGTCAGTTTCAAGTTCCCTGGTATTCTATTTGTGCTTTCTGTTTACTCGGTTCAATCCCCCGAATGTTCATTTTGGATTTGATAAGGCTTCAAATAGTTCACCAGACCTTACTGTCACAACCCAAGTCTGTACTCTAGATGTGACACGGTGACTAGAGCCACAAGTAGCCCCAATCTAATCCCTGGCATAGCATATTACTAACATGATCAAAATTTAAATAGGAAACTGAGCGAGAGCTAACTGAAATATAAAAATATTCACTTATGGATAGCAAGATTATCTAATAACTTAAAAAATGATCCACAAAGTTGAACATACTAATTCTATGTCTAAAAGCCTCTACTAATTGAAGAGCTGCTGGGACAAATCCCAAGCTAACTCCAAAATTTGAAAACTAATACAAGAAAAAATAACTGAAATAATGAAGATAACGCTAGTCCCCGAAAGATGAGGAATCACCACTGCTAGCTGATCAAGTTCGAAATGTGTCTAACCACGGGCCTGAGTCTAAGTACCTGGATCTATATCATGAAACAATATAACATAGAGAGTATGCGGTCAATACTTTGAATGTACTGAGTACGTGAGATATGTAACTTAAGTTTAAAACTTACTATTAATCTAAGAAAGTCTATACTAAGTATATAATTGATTACATAAGCTGAGGTATAACACAATGACCCTATCTGAGATGCATAAATACTGATATGACATGCTAGTATGAAAATAGTTAATGAAAATATGAGTAAAATTGATTTTTAAGGGTCATGTGCATGCACTGAAAACTGAAGCGGTAATTGTAACTGAAAATTGTATTGAAACTAAAAATGAATTGTGGGAGAGCCTATTAACTGACAAACTCCAATGTCAGCCTCATGGAGCTCGACCTATAACCTTGGTTGGGAGGATGTTCCAACCTTTCCAAGAATAAGAATTATGACTGGCGTGATATCGCTCATAAATTCTGGGAGACACTCTCAACTAACAAGAACCCCTGCACGAGCCCATTGAGATGAAGGAAACACTCTCAACTAGCGAGGATCCCATATTTCTCGGGCAAAGGAAGACACTCTGTAGTAACGAGGATCCCTTATCCTATGGTGGCATGTAGTTCTGAGACCTGGGTGCCCTAGAACTCCATCCTACTCGTTGCTAAGTATTACTCCCAACTGAACATAAACACTGCTAGTCTGAAATTGATGTCTCAAAACTAGTCAGAACTACATTATCTAAAAATGTCTCGAGAGCTTAAAGGACCATGAACATACTGATACTGATGGCTTAAAACTGATGTTCTAAGGCTAGTAAGAACTACTTTATCTAAAATTGTCCTGGGAATCTAAAGAACCATAAACATATTTATTATACAAAAATCATGGGGAAGTCACAGGCTTAAATCATACGGTAAATCATGCATACTTAGATCATGGTAAAATCATATATTCAAATAGACCATATTTTTTGAAGACAATGCTAAATCGTGGGCTGAATCTTATAAACCATGCTAGAAGAAAATCATGGGAATACATCATAAAATTGAGAGTAAAATCATGAACATTATATGCTATTCATCACGAGAATCTTGAAAAGCAGGGAAAACATGAGGAAAATTATACATAGAAAGGAAACCCTAAGACATGGTTTCTAGAAGATTGAATTTTCTAGGGTTTATGAAAATAATTGGAACACAAGGGTGAAAGAAAACCCTTGTTAAAGTCCCTCATACCTAACTTGGGGAAATCCCTACTAGCACTTGAATCTTGAGGCCCTTGGAGAGGAACCCTAAATGTTTTTGAGCCTTGAGAGAAGAAGAAGAGAAGAAATCTATGGTGATTGAGAAAAGAATGAAGGATTAGACTAGGAAAACCCCTCTAATATGTACCTTAGGAAACCCAAAATGACCTTACTTAGAAGATAAAAGCATAAAAGTTTAATAAAAATTCGCTTTAAAAATCTATACATGGCAACGACCCACCCAATGAGTTGTTTTCTAACCTCATGACTCATTGGATCTATCCGTTATATCTGGAGCAATTTTGCTACTTTCTAATTCTTCAATCTACGACTGGAGGTGTTCATAATGGCCCGTCATTACATACCATGAGTCGTTACATCCTTCGTTTCTGCTAAATGAAATTTTGAACCTTTCTGAACTCCACTTAGCGACCTATCAGGATGATCCATTACATGGTGTAACTTGACTTGTTGGTCCTGGAATGTCTAGAATGCTGGCTTATTAGGCACATAACGCATCATTGTTCCTCACAACGACTCATTCCTTGAGTCGTCCTGTGAAAAAATTTCTACTTTTCGGTTGGTTTCTTGCTTTAAGTCTAGGATTCGATATTAGATATTTTTAGAGTGTTAATACTTACAGAGTTCTTGGGCATAAACCTGTGGTGCACACTATTCACACAGTGAGAACTTGAATAATTATAATAGTAGAAAATATAAAATAAACTAAAATAATAAATAAACTAATAATCTTAGCAATATTTTCAAGTTGTAACTATTTTATAATTCGCCGACAATGGTGTCAAAATTTGATCACATCCAAAACTCATTCTAAAAAGGATAAGCGGTCATTGCATGTATATTCGATTTTGAAGTCTGAAGTCGATCCTACAGAGAACTAATTCAGTTACTATTTTGTATCGCTAAAATATCACTTTAATCAACTTATTAATGTATAATATTGTAGATTTTATACTAGTCTAACATAGAATTTAAATAAGAGTAAATAAGTTATCAAGTAAATAAAATAACTTTCTTTTGATATAAAGAGGCCTAGGATAATGATTTTTCCAAATATCAAAATAAATTCTTAACGTGTCAACTATAATCTTGCTGAACTATTCTTTATCAATCATGATATCACACTCCACCTTGGGAGGCATGACTGACACCTAATTCCATACTGGGGCCTGGGTTGAACTGGCTAGGTACATGCACCTCTAGTGCCTGCCAGCAACTCAAAATCAAGAAAACAAACTGCTATATCTCGGCTGTAAACGCCTCGGGCCATTAAGGCGACACAGTAAACTTGTAAAGGAAAACAGCTAACCCAATAACATAACAATAAAGGGATCCTATGTAGGTCAACAAGACCACCATGCTATCTAGTCATAACAGAATAAAAACAGGCAGTCATATTCATACTATAGCCGACAAGGCTGCTAACTAACTAGCTAAACTAGGCCCCGCATGACCAACATGAAAAATTTAACATACATGGGCCCCACACAGCCAACAACAACTAACAACTGAAAACTGTAGTCTGCAATCCTCTAAGAGCGGAATAGTGGTTGGGAAAAAGCCCCGACCTATCCAAAAGTTGTACAACGAAAAGAGAAAACCTTTCTTACTATCAACTCCAAAGAAAAGGAGTTGATTGAACTGCTAACTCTGGCTGATAGCTAAAAAGGTCCTGAACCATGTCTATCTGCACCTGCAGGCAAGTATGCAGCGCCCCCATAGATGGACGTCAGTATTATATGTACCGAATATGTGGGGCAATAATGAAATGACTGAATAGAACTGATAAAAGAACTGAAAGTAATTAATAAGAAGGATGCGAGTTCAACCTGAATAGCCTCACAATCTGAAATATAACTAGCAAGTAAATATACAAATAGGAACCTAACCCGGGCCCCAAAAGCCTAGAAGGTACAACCAACATAGAATAACCTACCTGGGACCCCACAAGTCCTGGCAAGCGCAAAATAGTTATATACCCCTATCAGTATCCCTGAGGCCCCATAAGTGACTGCAACTGAGTCTCAGGCAAACCAGGCCCCCGAAAGGGTCGGTAATGTCATCTTGAACATAGAAGGAGTTCATAGAAGACTCCAAAATGGCCTCGAAGGCTTTACTTTAGTCCCTTCAGACACTTAATAGCTCCGTAAGAAATTTAGTAGCTTATAAGCAATACAATAGCTCTGAAAGCAATCTCATAATTCTATAAAAGATAGCAGCATCATGGCTCCATAAGCAATCTATAGCTCCGTAAGCATTAGCAACTTCATAGCTCCGTAAGCAGTTTGTACGATTAACAATCCCTCAGCTAATCACGGCGAGAGGTCGTACGAAATTCGATTAACTCCTACCACGGATGCTACACTACAACTTTAAATCTATTCGTAACGACTAACTACATCATTCATATTCTCAAGCTACTACAGAAGTATAGGTCGTATCAATGTTACGACGAGGATAACTTGCTGAAAGGATTAGCCTTAACATACCTTAGCTGTTGATTTCCGTTCACCTAAATAGTTCCAACCTGTAGCCGACCATCCCGCCAAATTGCAGCCCTATGCTGAGAGAATAAGGCTATTTTCAATACTAGGACTCAACAAATAAGGATGTCTTTCAATACTATTAATTATTACTCAACTTCATCCAATTCGGCCAAAAACTCACAAATTCCCGAGAGTTTAGAAGGTAGAAATGCTTACCTATCACTTGTAGGCGCTTAGGACTCAATTAAAGGTGATTTCTAAAACTTTTACTCTGCGGAGTTTCGGTACTCCGAGCGAATTTTTAAGAAATAACTCTGCAGGGACGTTCCTCGTAGGACTATAACTCGTTATTCAAGATGAATTTACGTTTGGACGGAGTTTAGCAGCATAATTTTGCTAGAAACTGATGAAAAGTCGAGAGGGAATATCATAGGGGCGAAGTCTGTTCTTTTGGAAATATTTTTATGGCTTAGACTTGAACTTGCAACATATATATAATTGAGGCGGTGGGCTAGGGGTCGCGGTGTGCTGACCATAGTGCAGGCCACTGGAGTGACGGGCCGGCCAGTGCGCCTAGCCTCCGGCCCCCACCTCCTGCCCGCTCGATGCCGTGCTCGTATACTCATCCCCTGAGCTCTTTCCCGTATGCATCGTACCCCACAACTCTCAACATACATACGAATGCATCGATCAAACAATAGAAACTTACGGGGTGTGCCACATGAATCTTGTTTACCATAAATATATCTCGATCAAGTGCAGTAATTTTCTAGAGTTATTCTCTCGAACTAACTCTAGCTAACACTTTACGCTATTCACACGATCACGTCAAAGTTTCATTATCTCTAAACTCGCTTTTAAATCTAAATCATTAATCTCTTAATGACTTTAAAGTGATGTTCGACCAAAACCTAATCTCACACTCTTTCTCAAGTAATGCAATATATAGTGGCATTAGTTAATCGAGGGCCCTTCCACTAACAACAATACATACATAGTTGAACAAATAGAAAATAAATAGAACAACATGATTATAATCAACCACAAATACAAACTTATCTGATAATTAGTTCCATCAAAATTCTAGAGACGAAGTCTAGCTATTTATAATATTATTTGAAAAAATAGCATAAAATTCCATAATTAACAAGTAGAGAACGGAAGAAAGTAAATTCTAAGCCAAGTTCTGTCCCTTCCGTTCCTTGTGAGTTTTGCCTCCAAAGAGTCATGCATGTAGACTCTATATGTTTTCTTGGGTATTTTTCTGGTTTAGAATGAGTAGGAAGTTGTCCTAGCTCAAACCAATTTTGACAGGGAAAAACTAAAAGCACAGGCCTGTAGGCTCGCATTGCGTGCGTCTTAGTGTGCATTTCCCCACCAAGATTCTGCAGGAGCATACTATGGAAGAAGCTTTTCATGGGACCTCACGGTTTTGCTTTCTGCCAGCATTACCAGCAAGCTCGTTGGCTCACAAAGCGAGTAGGTTAGCCTCCTCCTGTTTTATTCGCTTCCACTTTCTTGCGTCAATCTAGTGTCAATTTATTCCTTTTTAGCTCGTTTTAATCCACACACTTCCTACACATATAAGACACTTTAATAAACTTAAAAAACAACCCAATAATATATAAAACTACACAATTATAATCTAAGATATGAGGCGATAATATACTTGAAATATAGACCTTTTTAGCCGAATATCACCCACCCATAATAGAAAAGTAAATCTCAAATAGTAAACATAAATAAAGATAATATAATATATGAGCTAGAATTGGGTTAAATTAAAGATCACTTAGATATGGATTATGTTAGATTAGGCTAAAATTAGCCCAATATTAAATAATTTTGTACTTAACCTATAAAATTTTTGACGGGTTGAACATCCCATCAAATTTTGGGGTTAGATTTAACACCTAGTGAGGGACAAAGTTATTTAGTATATGAGCTTATTAAGGTAGTAGATATTTGATGAAATACTTGATGTGTGTTTGAGCTGATCTAGACATCATTTTCTACAATTACCGTAATTATCCCTTTTCAAATAAATTAAGGCGCCAATGTTTTGCGCTATTTTTTAGTGATGGAGTTTATTTTTCGTCTCTAGTCTGTCGCTATATAATGAATTAAAATTTTATTTGTTTTTCTCACGATAAAGTAACTATTCCGTAGCTAATCCGTTGTTAAATAGCAATGGAATTGCATTTGTCGCTAAATTCCATCGCTAAACACTGTTTTTTTTAGTAGTAATCCTTTTCAAATAAATTTAGGTTGCCTATATAAACTCTTAGAGGTCGTTTGGTACGAGGAATAATGAATAATAATTTAGGAATAAAATTCAGGATTATTTATTCAATATTTGGTTAGAGACATTAGTTAATCTCGAAATTATTTGTCCCACTATTTATACCATAATGATAGGGTAAGTTATCCCATATATATGTTGGGATAACTAATCTATGAGATATCTCAATCTATGAAATAACTAATCTCATGAGATATTCCAATCTACGGAATAACTTTGTCTATCCCATCCCACCTAAACGATCCCTTATTAATTATGTTGTTCTATTTAAACAAATTAATATTATGCAAATACAAATAAAAAGTGATAATCATATATTTCTCTAAAAGATTAAATCACTCGAAGAAAGCATTGGACCCACAGTTGAGGTGTTAATCTGTTAAAAGCATATTTCTTAACTAATAGGCATATAGATCATTATCTTCTAGTGTAACCTATTTTTGAGTTTTCATCATAAAGTTATTTTATGATTTTATCTATATGATTTGTTTCTTTAAATTCTCTCTTACATATATAAAATTATTGGATACATTAAAATTTATTAAATCAGTATGATTTAATGTGCTCAAATAAGCAACATCACAATTTAATTTAATTAATATTCTTTAATAATGGGTGAGCATCGTGTGGATATTAATATCAATATTTAAAAAAAATCAAAATAATGAAAAATCGATAATGGTTATGAGTTTGTAAATGTTAAATGCCACAAATTATTTACTCGTCTGGGGATTATTTATCAGAGGACATGTATTCATGAGTTTAGAGCTTAAACGGTCAATAGCCAAAAAAAAATTAATGTACTAAAATGGGCAAAGCGCTGCAATACCCCCGGCATACAAACCACGACTAGCAGGAACTTTTTTATTTCTATTTTTTAAATTTTAAAAGCTTTGTCGCGAAGCATAGCACGGGAAAATATATTTTAAAAATAAGTTATAAAACTAGTCACTGGGTGGTCAGCGACCAATATTAAAAGTATTCTCTTCTTCATCGCTGCAGTGTCCACGACCCTTCCGACGACCCAAAAATGAAGAAGAGCTGGATAAATATATCCAAAGATCAAGTTGAAGCTTTCTGGAACATGTTTTTTTTTTTTTTCCAAATAACTAATCGAAAAATAAGAAAAACTCAACTGGATTAGCAATGGATCCAAGCTCGTTGCCACTTCTATTTGCACTTTTAGCTATTTAATCATCGAATTGTCATTGCAGGCTGGAAAAAAAATGCATGCTCGAATTTATCATACGTAGTAGATGCTTTTTAGAAACTGCTCATTTTGTTGGCCAACACACCAATAACTAAAATATTTTTTTTAAAAGGTTTTTTTAATCGTGATACTATACACGACTTTGAAGGAACAAATTAACGTCGTGCGAAGTGCAGTTAACTTAGGTTTGCATGTCGTGGGTGTTCCATCACTTTACCCATTTTGATACACCACTGAATTCTTTGTTTGTTTTAGAAATTTTTTATAAACAATTGACTCTTTAAACTCCCAACTCTGGTATTCACACTGCTCAGCAGAACGGAATAGAGGAAGCACATGCATATACTGCAAGGGATATTAAGTTTCAAGAAATTCTGGGACACTGCAGTTTGGGAGTAGCCTATATAATTAATAGGTTCCCTTCTTCTGTACTAGAAAGAAACATATGTAGATTATCGATCTGTTGCCCTAGTTTTGTCAAAAACAAGCATATAGATTGGAGAAAGCTCCAAGCAGCTACTATTTATCAACCAAGCTACAAGTAGCTACTATGTACTGTTATGACCTTGAATTAAATGTTTACGTGAGAGGCACGAGTATGGTCACGTGAGAGGCACAATCCATTTCAATATACACCAATGAAGCTACTCAGAAAAAGCATCGATCAATGGGTATATTTTCCTCACCTCCTGATTCTCTCATCTTCTCTTCTCCTTCTTCTGCTTCTTCTTCCATTCACTTCTTGACTCTGCTCTTCACTTGTATTCCAGGTTATGGGTTCATCAATGGAAGTTCACTAGATTAGTTTCTGCTTCTATCTTCGTAGTAGTTTACAATGTAATAGAGACCTAGTTTGCCTATTATAACAGAGAAAATTGCCTAAAATTGTTGAGTTTCATTTCTAATTTCCTTTAAATTCAGATTTAATTAGTCAGGTCATAACCTGTATCAACCATAATTCAACTATATCAATCAAACATCTTACTTACAGGAAAACTTTTCTGGTGAAGGAGAAAAAGTTTGAAAAATTAAAAAAGCCTCGTTGAAAGTAGAAACTTAGATTATGACAGACTGTGTTCACTAATTTCAAAGGCATGAATGGTCATTATTTGGGATTAAATCTGGCTAGAGGTGTCCCCCATAAAGACTAAAACTTTGTTACTCCAAAAATATTAGAGGTGCAACAAACGCTTTGATAGTGAATAGAAACTTACAATTTTTTGCCCGCTAAAGAAATAGTCTAAGTTAGATCGAGAGTATGTAATTAAAGTTGTGGGCTGAGAGGGGGGGGGGGGGGGGGAGGGAGGGCAGTTGATAAATTTCAGATTAGGAGCATCAATCTGTGTCTAAAAGTACATATTTTTGATACATTCTGCTTCATATTTGATCCTCTTTTCTTGCATTTAAGTTCATTTCATTCACTTTATGCTTAACAATTGTGTTTATTTGTAGGATATGATTTGATGAAAAATCGACGATTGATACGGAAAGAGGTGTAAATATGACTTTGAATTCTGATTAGAAGTCATTCAAAGTATTCGGATTGACCTAAGGAACCATGAGCCAAATACACACGAAAAAAGTTTAAAAAATTCATTGAAGTTTGCTTTCAGTTACTGCAATAATTTTTAGCATAATAAATTGTTTAGATTTAGGATGAATTTGAATTTTAAATTTCTGTTAGGTTGTTGTAGTTGTTGAGATATTTGAGCTTCTTTGAAATTTTAAATTGCAGATTTTCTGCATATTATGTTTTCAGTTGGCTATTTAAAGCCCTCATATGACTTAATAAAATATTGAGAGATATTTTTAACCCTTTTTACTGCACCATCTTTTTTAAAAAAATCAACGGCGGTATCAGAGTCTCATTGATCTTACGGGATCTGTGAGTTTATCTAAAGAACCATTTTCAAAAACTATTTTTAATCCATTTTTAATACATGCTTATTTTAAATGCGCAGGGCTATTTTCAACTTGACCAATTTTTAACTAATATCAATTTTTAACCTGTTTTCAAACATGGCAAGCAACAGTCTCTCTTTGAATGCCCCAAAAAGTTTCAATAGTGAAAATTATCAAATTTGATCAGTGAAAATGAAATCATATCTTGAAATCTATGATTTATGAGAAGTTGTAATGGAAGATACACCCTTACAATCACTCCCTGAATATCCTACCTTTGCCCAAATTAAATTTCATTTAGAAGAGAAAATCAAAAAATTCAAAGCTAAAATTATAATTCAAATTCAATTGCAGATTTAATTTATTCAAAAACTATTGCTTGTGGGACAACAAAAAAAAGCATGGAAAAAACTAAAAAAAGAGTACAAGGAAGTGACCGAGTCAGACAAATGAAAATTTTGAATTTGAAAAGGGATTTTCAATCTCTTAAGATGCAAGAGAATGAGACTATTATTAATTATTCTGACAAGTTTTCTTTAATTGTTAATAGAATCGAGGCTTGCCAAGGATTTCAAAGATGACAAAATAGTAAAAAAGATTCTTGTGACAATTCCATAGAGATTTGAGTCGAAAATTTCATCTCTGGAAGAATACTCTAAAGATCTCTATACCATTTATGCTGAAGAACTAATAAGTGCTCTTCAAGCACAAGAGCACAAAAGAGCCTTCAGACAAGACAATGTTACTGACGGTGCTTTTTATGCAAAAAATAGAAAAAAATTAATTATCCTCTTTGTAAATACTGTAAAAGGAAAACACATTTGAAATTTTTTTGTGGGTGGAGACCTGATGCAATATATGAAAATTGCAAAAAAACAGGCCAGGTTGTGAAAGTGTGCAAGTTAAAAAAACAATCCTCAAGCACAAGAAGTAGAAACAGAAATCGAGGAGGAGCAGCTTTTTTAAATTGCATGAACTGAAGCAAAGGAGGAGTGTTGAAGTTTGCTTTCAGTTACTGTAGTAATATTTAGCACAATAAGTTGTTTAGGTTTAGGATGTATTTGAATTTTAAATTTTCGTTAGATTGTTGTAGTTGTTGAGATATTTTAGTTTTTTTAAAATTTTAAATTGCAGATTTTCTGCACATTATGTTTTCAAGTTGGCTATTTAAAGCCGAGACATTTTCAACTCTTTTTGTTGCACCATCTTTAAAAAAAACCAGCAAATTTGATGTCTCATGAAATTTGGCTTGGTGTATCGCACCTTCAATGACATGCATATTTTTAGTCTCTGAATATATGGCTTGGTGTGAGTGCACCCTAGCAGTGGTATGGCATACCTGTAGTATTTTCTGGCACAGGTCTGTTTTGCTTTGTAGGATAAGGTAGGACTTGTTCAGTGATCCAACAATTTGTCTGAAACTGATTAACAGCTCTGATTAACTTATAGATAGAAAGTAATAGGCTATTGTAGACCTATACTTAGTTCGCCTTAACAGAAAATAAAACTGCATTCGTATTAATTAAGATGACCACGGGGACATAGTCGTTTCAAGGATAACATATCTGGAAAGTAGTACCCTTACCTGCTTATAAAATTAGTTATTGGCTGCAAATGATATTCAAAATCAAGTACAAGGCTGCTAGTGAGGTAGAGAGTTTTAAACAAAAGCTAGTTATTAAAAGGCTAGACTACCAAGAGATATTCTCTCCTGTTTGTGAAAATGCAGAGTGTAAGGTCTGTTCTTGCTGAAAACTGGCATGACCATCAGATGGGTGTACAACATGCGCCTTTCTTCTGGGTGATTTGTTTGATAAAGTTTACATAACACTTCTTCAAGGTTTCTAAGGGATACAATGGGAAGGAGGAGAATCTGTGTGTTGGCTCATTAAATTCCTCTATGGGCTTAAACAACTTCCTAGATAATGGAATGTCAAGCTCACTGAAAATCTCATAAGCCTTGGCTTTGTAGAAAGTCTATCTAATTTACTTACTCTTTACTAAAAAAGTCAGATCAAAACTTGTCAGCATACCGACATATGTTAATGATATTAACATAGGAAATGATCTTGATTTGATGAAGGAGACAAAACAAATTCAACAGGAAACTTTCAAAGTGAAAGACTTGGGTAAACTCAACTACTTCCTTAGAATTGAGTTTGTTAGATCTAACAGAGGGATTGTTATGCATCAGAGGAAACGTACACTGAATAATTTCTGAGGATGAAGTCACTGTTGCCAAACCAGCTTCAACTCTTATTGATCCCAATGTAAAACCAACCAGTAAAGAGTATGACAACGCAATTCGAGGAGCAAATGATGATGAGTAACTAGAAAAGTGTGTACCATGATAGTGACTGGGCAGCATGCCCACGCTCAAGGAGATCTGATTTCTTGTTCAAAATTGGGAAACACTCTCATTTCATGGTAGTTGAAGAAATAAGGGGACTGTATCCAAAAGCTCAACTGAGGATGAATACAGGAATATAGCAAGTTCAGTGGGTGAGGTTGTGTGAATTTTGGGACTGTTTAAGGAAGGAGCTGAAGTTGAAACACGAGTTACTATCCATTGTGATAGTAATTCAACAATTAAAATAGCTGTAAATCCTATGTTTTATGAGAGAAAAAAACACAGAATTGAATTATCATTTCACAAGAGAGAAAGTTCGACAAGGAATGATACAAACAAGAGACTTAAATATCAAAGAGAATGAGGCCAGGAAGACATACTAAAAAAGAACTTGGCAGATCACTATATGACTATGTTTTAACCAAGTTTGGAGTGCTGAATTTGTACACCCTCCAGTTTGAGGGGGAGTATTGGAGAAGGGATTACATAGACTCGGGGGATTTGTTTGTAATAAATAGAAGCCAGAGGAGTAATTAATATATCATAGAATTAGTTAAGTAGAGTTTCTTAGAAGATACTTTAGGATTGTATATATAGACCATGTGGTGTTAGATAAGATGATAAGATGAATGAATGAACTCATTTATCAATTCTCTCTGAAGATCACCATTACATTCATCTCCATCTTAATCTGAGCTTTGATCTAGCTCTAATGGGGATAATCAACAATCGTCGTCCCTTTAATTTATAATGTAATTCTTTTGTTTCAGATGTATTAAGATAAAGGAATTAGGCAATAAAATTTGATATTCCTCCAGTATGTACATATGTATGTATATGTATCAAGATACAAATATGAATTAATAATTACAATTATACAAAGCTTATATCAACTGGGGGAGGGAAAGGTGGAACTCATAAAGTTGTCCTCAAGAATTGTACGACAAAATATATAACTGCCAGCAGCAATGCAATTTGGTAAAAATCCCTCTGGAAGCTGTCATCCCTTTGAAAGAACTGGTTCCTCATACAAGTAGACAATTTTTGTCAGATAATTTCCAGATACAATTTTGCAAAATTTCTTCATATATAAAGTACAACTCCCTAGTTTTTAATTTATGTGATGGTATTTGACTACATACGTGGAGCAATAATCTACCACCTGTATCACCAAATTAAGACTAGGAATCTCAAAATGGTCTGCTTAGCATTTAATTTTTTTTTTTTAAATTTCTAACTCGCGCCGCATAAACTTTCCATCCCACTTTATTTTTCTTTATGCGCAGTCCTGCACCTGCTTCACCCTATTGCCATCTCAATTGAGACAATGAATTTGGATAGAAAAATAGCATAAACTAAATAGAATTTCAAGTTTTAGGACTTGAAATCTTTAACAAGAAAAAGTACCTTTGCTGGATCACCATAAGGGTCAGGATAGACATCCCTGTTTTTATTCTCTGTAGCAGATTTAGAACTCAAGTCCTTCACAAAATCAGCAACATCTTTTCCAGCTTCAAACGTGGCAAAGAGTCGTCGCGACGCCCAGAAATAAGCTTGAGCAATGATGGATGATCCTGATAAATCCCACTGCTCTTCATGCTCAACCACTTGCCCACTGATTTGGTTCAAAGTGAATATTGAGTTCACTTTGATGATCAGATCCCCTCCTATGCTAGCAAGCAAAGACTTTGGTTTTCCTTTTATTGTCCACTTAATATTCAACACACTTGTTGATAACATCATCATTTCTTGCACATTCTGCGCAGCAATACAATGGAAAATGTAGATTTGTCAAGAATATGTTGTTGAATGTTATAAACCAGGCAAAAATCCCAATAGTTCAAGGCTGCAAATGACCTAGGTTCAGGCCAAGGGCTTAGCTACATGGTCTAAAGGAGGTTCAATTGAATCATTTCTGTCAAAAACAAAAACGGGGTAAAAATATTTCTTTTGTACATTTTTGAATCACCTTGAGTCTTGACCCAAGGTATAGTGTCATAGTTGATTCCACATTTGCTTTAATTTCACAAGTTTGAACCTTATTGTGGCATATTTTTTTTTTAATCCCCTTATTAGAATTCTTAACTTGCATGTCTTCTTTTGAACTAAAAGATTTTGAGTCCAGGTTGTCAAGTACTAAAAAAACAAAACAAAAACCTGCTAAACAAATGAAAGAGATGTTAAAATGTTACCGATTTAGGTTTCTGTAGTGCATCAGTTATCCATAGTGGTCTCTTGTACTTCTCTCGCCCCGTGAAGCTTCTCACTGGATCCTGCATTTCATAATTGTGTGACACTAGATTATAGTCCATATAACTTTTATTTCTGTATATAATATGGCATATAAATATATGAAGCAACTTCCACCAGGCATATATTATTGGAGGCAATCATAAATCTATAAAAACTGAAATTCAATTATTTGCAAAAGTTGTTTGTCAATGGCTTTATGAAATTAGTTATGAGTGATGAGTATCTACCTTGTACTTGACAGATAGAGAAAAGGTACCGAGGGCACGATTGCCTTCACGAAGCTCGAGAATATCTCGAACAAGCTGCCTAGCAGTAGCTTCAACAGAAGGGCTGCTAATGCATTGAAATTCATCGCAGAGTTCCCCAAAATCCATTCCATCTACCAGCTTGTCACCCTCCGATTTTTCCATTGTTGTTGCATCTTCAGTAGATATGTCAGTTCTATTGGAGTCATTGACAACTGCATGCCACACATTCAAACAAAACATTAGATAGATATATCATATATACTCAATTGAATCCAGTAAGTTATATGATGATTTACCTCGGAAGGAAAATCTATGGGGTTGATGAATGGAAATAATAGGCTTGCCATTAATGTTGCGGAAGGAGTAGAGCTTGAAATTGGTGGGAGGAGGAAGAGGAGAAGGAAGAAGAAGAAGAAGAGAGGAAGAAAGGATCATCTCGTCTGTTTCCCCATGATTACTAGCCAGACAGCACTGGGATGAGATGACATGGAATTTTCCCTCCTCCTTTCATTCTCTTTCACTCCCAATCTCTATATTTGGATAAGGTGGGATTTTGTTCATCTGCTTCTTGTTACAGTTTCTGTTTTAACCACCTGTAATAATACTACTACTTCATTCTTATTTTGGTTGGGACCCACACCTCATCTTATCCCTTATTCTCTCACATGGAGCACTAATGTGACAAGTTTGTGCATTTTTAGTCTCTCCTAAATGGTTTAACTGAAGACTTAAAATAGCTAAATTGCTGCTTATGCTACTTCTCTTTTTTGGATGTTAACAATTCATTATTCATTTCTAAGTGAGCTTCCAACTCTCAGCGTCAAATGAAGATACTGTCATTTCTCAATAATATCCCAGCATCTTCATCCTATTCTCGTGGCAATTAGCTGCTGCATATGTTCTTAAAACTGAACAAAAATGAATTACTATTACCTAATCGGAAGGTTGAAGGAAGTGTAACTAAAATGTAATTATGTGATGAAAATAACAAATAATAGAGTCACCACTGAAAGTTGTGATGAAATGGTAAGTACTCATCCATCCTTTTTCAAAAGTCTTGAATTTGAGCTCCTGATTACGAGTCATTTTTGATAGAAAGCTTTTTATCCCCAAGTAAGATTTTCCAGCACAAATTCCAATCAGTCAAACCCAAATTACTAGTGTTTAATTACGTGATGATAACAATAGAGAAGATAACAAATTACTAGTGTTTCAGCTTCCTTCCACTTACTCATTTCTTAATCATGATTGAGCAGAAAAAAGTGAACTTTGAAGTCTAATTTCCTGAACTTTTCGTTTCTTTCTTTACGTTTTCTTCTTTTATTTAAGTCATTGATTGTATTTCTAACTAATCATGTGCCACTACGAGACTAAGTTAATGTAGTTGGAGCTAAAATTGTTGGAACTGGTGCACATGGAATTACTAGTGCAACGACTGAAACTATTGCTGGACTATAGGGGAGAAGGGCACAAAGGACGTCTCTTAAAAGTCAACCTTCATTTAGGGAGAGACTAAAACTGCACTCATTTTACAAATATTGAGGACTATTAGTGCTTCACCAGAAACAATAGGAATGACTTTGTATCTCAATTCAAATATGAGGGATGATCTGAGCCTTTTATCTCCTAAATTTCTTAAATTTGCACTATTTTCTACAACTAACAATTATTCCATTGTTTTCACTGTTTTTAAATGTGTGGGCACGTAGCTCAAGAAAGAAGAAATTCTTTTATATCAAACATGTCTTAATATTTGTATAGTTATAAAAAATTTTAAAACTTGTGATATTAATCATGATATATTATTTGTGTGACTAGAAACTTCTCATTAAGAATAAAATAGAAAATTCAAAATAAACTATTATCAAATTTTAAAAGAAATTGATTCATACACAAATGGAGTACTTGTATTTGTAATTTATTAAATCTTAATTCGTTGTACAACTTAAATTATATTGATATCGATGTGTTATTTTTCGGCACACCCGTATCAGTTGATTTTCTATCAAAACCAAAATACCAACCGCCTAGCTACAGTCAATTTCTTCCGTGGGTAATGTGAGGAAAATCATGTACGATTTGAGAGAATCTTCAGAAAACAGTGAAGTTGAAAAAATCGAAAAATCTAAACACATAAAGACCTATTTGTAGCTCTGATACCATGTTAAGCCCTAGAGAAAACAAAAAATCAAGATGGAGTCACCTTCCATGGTGAATTTAGAATTCAGAATATGGAAGAAATCTTCCAGAGGAAGGAGATAATCATAGAGAGAGAAAACTTTTTTTTTCTATTATGAATGAACGACAAAAGATTGAATATATACAAATTAAATATCTAATCTAATCTAATCAATTGAGAATGATAACTGGCTACAACAGGCTTAATGAAAAATAAAATAAACTAACTAATCAATAGGAAGAAAAACTAAACTTTTATACTACTAATTAATCTCAATACCCTCCTCCCCTCCTCAAGTAGGAGGTGAGATAATCATAATTAACTTACTAAGAACTGAGAAATGCTTGACTCGTGTGAGTGCATTTGTTAAGATATCTGCCAGTTGATCTCTAGTGTTGATGCGGTGAAGAGAAATCAACCCATCTTGCAATTTAGATATGATAAAAAGACAATCAATTTTAATGTGTTTGTCCCTTCATGAAATACAAGATTTCTTGCTATATGTAGTGCATACTAACTTTCACAAAAATGTAAATAAGACCTGCGAATGGAACAGTCAGCTCTTCAAACAACCTGCGCAACCACACCAATTTCCTAATTAACATTCTTAAGGATCCATATTTAGCTTCTGCTGAGGAAACGAAATGGTTTCTTTCCTTTTGGATTTTCAATTGATAGGATTCTTCTCTAGGAGAATGATAAATCTTGTGACTTGTCTTCTAGAACTGCTACCTGGAACGAGTCACAAAAAGCCTTTATGTTATAATTAGCAACATAGGATGTAAAACCCCCAAAAATGGATTCCTTCTTTCAGTATCTCAATATGTGGAAGACTGCTTGTAGATGGGGTTATATAGGGATCTTGCATAAACTAGCTTAAGTATTAAACCCCATATGCAATGTCCAAGCTAGTATTGGTAAGGATTAAGAAAGTTTAGTTTGCCCACAAGCTTTTGGTAATAAGTAGGATCTGATAGGACAACACCTTTTTTAGCTTTAAGTTTGAGTGTAGGATCAAGAGGAGAACTCAAACTAAAATACTGATGACAATCAAACTCTTTAAGAAGATTCAGTATGAATTTTCTGTGAGAAATGAAAATACCATCATCTTTGTAAAGGACCTCCAAGCCAAGAAAATAATGTAACTAACCCAAATCTTTAATCTTGTACTGGTGATGAAGGAAAGTCTTAAGACTGATAATTTCTTCAACTTCAGTTCCTGTCAAAAGGACATCATCCACATATACTATTACAAACATAATAGAACTGCACTTCTTCCTTTTGAATAATGAGTTGTCATGTAGTGAGTGTGTGTAAACCTTAGAATTTAGAGCTTCAGTGAGCTTGACATACCACTATTTGCTGGCTTGTTTCAACTATTAACGAGATTTGTTCAACTTGCGAATCCATCTTGGATCTGGTGTTTATAGCCCAAGTGGCATAACCATGTAAATTTCCTCATGCATATCTCCATGTAGAAATTCATTATTCACATTTAGTTATAGATTTTCCATTAATTTTCTGGAGGCAGTAGCAATCAAGGCCCTAATAGTTGTCATCTTGACAACTAGAGAGAAGGTTTCAGTATAATTTATCCTAACATGTTGAGTATATTCTTTCATAACTAATCTTGCCTTAAACTACTCTATACTTCCATTAGCTTTATGCTTAATCTTATACACCCAGATACAATCAATAGTTTCTTAAACTGGTGACAAAAGAACACAGTCCCAAGTGTGATTGTCATATAAATCTTGAAATTCTTGTGTCATTGTCATTTTCCGAGAAGGATTTATAGATGCCTATTCATATGAAATTGGCTTACTATCAAGGGACATATTCATCACAAGGAACTAAGTAGAGGGATCCAAGACCTCAGGAGGGACGTGATGCATATGAGAAAATGAGGCATGCGAAGAAAGGGTAGTAGGAGTATGTGATCAGACTGATTTGGTGTCAACTGTGTTGTGTAGTTCAAATGTATTTATGTATGTAATTAGGTGTTCTTTTCCCTATGGGACTTCCTATGTAATACCCCCTTTTAACTAAATGTACATAAGTGTTATGTCACACCCCTCCTTGGATCCATAAGTGGCACATGATGCCATATTGGACTCTAAGATGACCTAACTGGACATATACATATTTGGTGCATACCAGCAGCACACAAAAAAAGTATATCTAGGCTAAAAGAAGCCTTTGGCCGATAAGGACGCAATACAAAAACCTACATAGATATTCAGTGACCTAACAGTTTCACAAAAGTAGTATAATCCTTTGTAGGCTAATGATACCATCATGATGTGTAATATTATAAATTTATATGCGGGCTGACGAGACCACCGTGATGTCTAAGACCCTACCGGATGAAAGTTAAGATATATACAAATGTACAAAGCAATCAGGTTGTTATACTGTCGATACAAAAGATAGGGCTAACCTGGCCAACTATGTTAATCTATACAACTCATAGTCTACTAGCCTCTAAGAGTAAATACTTGGCCAGGACAGGGCCCCAACCTACCCAACAACTATACATCACAAGACGAGCAAACCTCAAAAGTATGGCTACTCTAGAAAGAAGGGCCAATATACTGGGTATCAACTGCTTTACTAGGGAGGTCCACACATCTATCTGTTAGAACTTGCAAGCAAGAGTGTAGCGCCCCCAGACTTGGGGTGTAGTACTATAATGCGCCAAGTATGTAAGGCTGTCATGACCCGAGCTGGGACTCCAGATCGAGACATGGGACCTAGAACCACGAATGGCTCCAAGTCGACCCATGACATGAACATGATAACTAAAAAAAATACAACAAGCGGAATCTGATAACTGAAGCATGAATAAGCGGAAGTCTGAATAACAAAGCAACATAACACAGAGTCAATACTCGACAAAGTTGAAAGTCTACATAATGCTTGATAAGCCTCTAACATATTTGATGAGCTTATGGGACAACATCCCCAACTATCTCGCTAAAGTCTGAAACTGAATATAACATAACTCAATATTAAACTGAAGGTCTTCGAAAGATGAGAGTTCACTAATGATAGGAAATTGAACTAAGTAGCAGGAAGCTGGACTAACTGCGAGACTGAATCTGATCTTCCGGACCTGTATCATGAAATAATACAACATAGAGTATGCCGTCAGTACTTGGAATATACTGAGTATGCAAGGTAAGTACAACATAATGAGTAAATGTTAACTGAAATCATGCATATATAAACATAAATCATAAGATCATGAGAGTAAGGATTGCATGCTGAAATCTGAATCTGAATCATGTATAATCATAAGATAAATATCGTATCTAAATAGAATGACCCAAAGCTAAAATAGAAATCATGTGACTTGTCACAGCTGAAATCATTACTAAAAACTCATAAATTGATCATTGGGTCAAACCTGCTGTAAAATATAATATCATAAGTCGTGAACATAAATAACTGAAATCATAAGAAATAATGTGAGACTCGTAATAACCGACACCATCATGATAGAGCTTACATGATGCCCCATCTATCACACTCAAGTGGGCAGAGCCGTCCAAAACTTTGCCAAGGCTAAGGATACTACCATGATATTGACATCAAGATGAAGGCCCCTTAGGGCAGGGGGAAATTCTCTTGAGAGGTCCCAAATATAGATATACCTATGTTGGTGTATAGTTCTGGGACCGGGGAACCTTGGAACCCCAAGCCTATTTGGTGCTAGACATTGCTCCCAGAAAATGCACAGTGCTCCCATCGTTTTCCAACGAAGCTGAAATTATAATCACATGCATAGTCTGAAATCTGAATATGGGGAATCTTGACTCCAAAACATATCATAAGATGATATTAGCCTTGGCTAAAATCATGAAACATGCTTCAAATGTATGGGCTTGCCCAAATCTTAAAATCATGCATACTTGAAATAGACTTCATAAGTTAAAATCATAGATTCATACATGAGTAATTTTGTAAATATTCATTCATGCTAGTTATCTCATCTTACTTGAAATCATGAATCATAAACTTGACTTTTCATGAAACTTGCATAATTGGGCATAATTTTCTAAAACTTAAAATCATAAGTTTATAATCAATTTGTATATCAAATCTGCCCATGAATCTTAAAACATGCTTTGAAACATGAAGGGAATTGGCCCATAAATAAATCATAGAGAATTTTATAAAATTGGGCTAAAACCCCATAAGATCATAAAGTTGAATTAAGACTTGCATTCATGAAGTTGAGGAGAAATTTGGGCATGAGAGTGAAAGAAAAGTCTCATTCATAGCCACACATACCTGGGTAAGCTAAATCTAAACTTAACTTTGAAAGCCCAAGCGATTTGGAGAAGAATTTGAGGGATTCAAGTTTGATCTTCAAAGGGGAACTCCTAAACTTGCATGCATGGGAGTTGAATAAATTAGAATAGGTTAAACTTCCTTAAAACAATTCTTTTAGGGCTTAGGAGCTTAGGAATTATGAAAAGACCCTTAATGATTTGATAGAAAAATAACCCACTGACAATCACCACGAGTGACCCAACGAGTCGTTAGGTCACTGGACCACTCGTGGTTCTCACTCGTTGCCACTGGCAGCCTTCTTCTCAAATCTTTGATCTTCAAGCAACGTCTAGACAAGATAAGTCATAACCTGAAACAATGACTCGTTATGTCCTCTCTTCATCCCCACTAGAATTTCCACTTTCTTCCAACCTTGTCCAAACAAAATTGATGAGTCGTGAGGTGACACCACGACTCGTCCCTCCACCCGTTAAGTTTCTCTGTAGAATCCCTTGTTTCCAACCTGTACCACCCAATGAGAAACTCCACAACTCATTGGGTAAAATGATGGGTCATTCCTAGACCTATTGCCACTTCACTTCCTCTTTTCCTCCAACATTGCACGATCATGAGGGTCACTTAACGATTCGTCAAGTGACTTAACGGGTCAACTGATGAGTTGTTCTTTGACCTGGTGCAGATTTTCCTACTTTCTCTGATTCAACCCTTGGGTATGATCTTAGAGACTTTCGGGGTATTACAATATCTCCCCCTAAGGAACATTTTCCCTCGAATATGGGTTAAGCATACTCAAAAATTGGGGAAAGAACTGCAATCCAAAAACTGAACAATTGAAGCTGAAATCTATCGTAGTGACTGACTCCGGACTGATATACATGATTGGACTGAATTCATGAATCATACATGCATGCTAAAATATGAAAGAAATTGATATACATGAACTTGTCATGAAACTGAATAAAGTACTAAGGAGGGAACTGATATCTCATGATGGAACTAGGCTGGAAGGGAAACGATATGGGTATCTAGCTATCATATTTTCTTCGGCTTCCCACGTAGCTACCCCAACAAACTGATTCCTCCACATAACCTTCACTGAAGCTACTTCTATATTTCTTAACTTTCAAACCTAACAATCAAGGATCTCAACTAGAACCTCCTCATAGGTAAGGCCATCTTTCACATCTATGCTCTCCACTGGAACAACCAAGGTCGAGTCACCAATATACTTCTTCAATAGAGATACGTAAAAAACTGGATGTACCGAAGCTAACTTTGTTGGTAGCTCCAACTCATATGCCACCTTTCCAACTCATCTAAGAATCCTATAAGGAACAACATTTCGAGGACTAAGCTTCCCTTTTTTACCAAACCTCATTTTCCTTCATGGGAGATAACTTCAGAAGTACCCAATCATCAACCTCTAATTCAAGCTCTCTCTGCCTAACATCCGTATATGACTTCTGACGACTTTGAGCTGTCTTTAGCTTTTCCCTAATAATATGAAATTTCTCCATGGACTCATGAATTGAATCTTACCCTATAAATGTAGACTCACCTACTTCAAACCATCCGTTAGGTGATTTACAGCTTTGCCCATTAAGAGCCTTAAATAGAGCCATCTGAATGCTGAATTGGTAACTGTTATTGTAAGAAAACTCGATGAGAGGCAAATGATCATCCCAAATACCCTTGAAGTCAATCATAAACACTCTCAAAATGTCTCAAGAGTCTAAAATTGTCCGCTCAGCCTGACCATCTGTCTGTGGGTGAAAAGCTGTGCTAAGCTTAACCTGAGTACCAAGTCCTTTCTGATATGATCTCCAAAACTATGAGGTAAACTGAGTACCTCTATTTGAGATGATGGACAAAGGAACTCCATGCAACTGAACTAACTCCCGAATGTATAATCTAGCATAGTTCTCAGTTGAATTGGTACTTTTGATCGGTAGAAAATGTGCTGCTTTGGTTAACCTATCTACAACCACCCAAAGAGTCATACTGTCGACAAGTACAAGGAAACCCTGTGATGAAGTCCAAATTGATCTCTTCCCACTTTCAAGTAGAGATACTAATGTCCTATATCATACCTTCAAATCTCTGATGCTCAAATTTCATTTGTTGACAATTTGGACACTTAGTCATAAACTCCGCTATATTTTTTTCATGCCATTCCACCAATAGACCTCCTGTAGATCATGGTACATCTTGGTGACACCTCGGTGGATAGAATATTGAGATCCATAAGCCTCACCCAACATCCGCTCTCTTAAGTCATCAACACCCAGAACATATAAACAACCCTGATAACGAAGTACTCCATCTCCCCCTTGGGAGAAGACCTCCACCTTCTAATTCTGGACAGCTTTCTTTAGCTTCACCAAGATAGGGTCCTTATCTTGCCTAGCCTTGACCTTGGTCACTGATCTTGGGCAAATTTATATGCCCAAGTGATACTCAAAGGTGTCATTTTAGCCTTGTTTATCTATCAATGTTTATACATTCTCATGTGATTGATAATAAAATGTGAATTTATACTAACCAACATGATTAGCGTTGTTTTGCAGGTGAAATATAATTTTGGGAAGCTAAAATGCGTGTTGGGAGAGATTGGGGTTGGACTCGGATGTCAACAAGGAAAAAATGCAAAATTTGGCCTGAGGTGGAACAACAACGTGTCACGGAGGCAGTTCTCCGCGATACACATCGTGTCACGGAGGCAGCGCTCTGCGATACACAACGTGTCACGAAGGCAGTGCTCCTCGATACACTCCATGACACGTTGCTTGTTATTCCGGGAAAAATTCCCACTAGTATAAATAGAACACTTAGGTTCATTTTTAATATTCTGACTTGGTGGAGCAAGAACGTGGGTTACAGGCAGTTGAGGGGACGAAATTATCAGAGTTTTTTTCTCTATCTCCTTCTTCTTTAATTCAATTGCTTGTATGTTTAACACTCATTTAACGATGTTTAATCCACAAATGAGTGGCTAATTCCTCTTCTTGCTGAGGTTAAGAACAATTGTAATGAAATGTGATTGTTGATTAAGTTGGTTTTTCATCTTTTCTTCCATGGTTGTTCTATTGATTCTTGTTCTTACTACATTAATGTGTGGCCTATATTAATGTACATCTAAAAAGTCCGGTTTCACTCGAGAGAGCAAGAAATTGGAAAGTTGTGAATCAATAGGATATGATATTTTCTTGGTTTGGGAAAATTGAGAATTGATTTACCTTCAGGATAGAAATATACCTGAAGGTCGTATTAGTCAATTAAGGAGCCGATTTTTTATGGCTAGAACATGAATTTCGTTTAATCACAGAAATGTAGGTGGATGGTTTACGATTCTTAAGTTGGGTTAAATACGAGAGTTTTAATCCATTGGCAATAGTTCTTGACTAGCAACCGGAGGAAAAGTCAACCAAATTATATCCATAATTTATTTCCTTACATGTTCGTTTAACCTCAGCATGCTCACATTCATAGTTCAGACTCAAATTATGTAATCTTTGCAGACTTAGGATAAAATTAGAAATCAAAATATATCAAACTCTTCGTTGCACTGTTGTCTTCATTTTTAGAATCAATATAGTAACACTTCAGTAATTTGTTACCTCATCCCAGTCCCTGTGAGATCGATACTTGGCTTACTTAAGCCACTTTACTACTTGTTCGACCACGTGCACCTGCGTGTAGTTATACACCCATATAACAAACAGCCGAAAAAGTTTTTGGCGCCGTTGCCGGGGACTGGCAATTGGTGAATTTTTCTTAAGTGTAAATTTACTATATTTTTTTCTTAGTGCTGACAACTTGGTCTTAGTGTTTGTTTTAATTCTTTTTCATTTTATTTTTTTCTTTTTCGGATACCATTATTGACATGACATCGTGGAATACAAATGGTATAAATGGTGGATACTCATATTTTAGCGAATCTTGTCTGAATTACGGAGGACACCACTCGTGGCAACACTGTAACACGTGCAATATATATGGTGGTCAAGATGGCCATTGGGATGGCTGTCCGAATGCATATTCCCCTCCCACAAGCCCCTACTATGATCCTTCTGTTGTTTTTGCTGAATATAGGCATGCTGAAAATGAGGACTTAGGACGCCAAGCTCAAATAGAAGACATGCTGAAACAACTCCTGGAGCAATCAAAAGCAATGAAGGAGGCGATGACAGTATTGAGAATTCAGCAAGAAGAGAATGTAGAGGCTCTACAAAGGATGAGCGTACACCTCACGAAGATGATTGCTGAGGCTGAAGCTTGTGATAAATTGCAGGTGACAGTTTTAGCCGATATTCAAGAGGAACTACAAGAGGAAGACAAGGGTGAATTTTTGGATGAAGCCCAACAATTAGAATCTCTTGAGTGTCCCTATGATGGGCTCACACTTATGGAAAAACCATTCATGGAAGAAGAGATAGAGTATCCCCCAGTTGACATTAATGGAGAGATAGATGTCGATGCTGAGAAGGTGTATACAAGTAAGGAGGTCAAGCACAATGCATTTTCAGAGTTGAGGTTTATTGAACCACACTCGAAGCATTTTTCGACATTAAGTTTGGTTGAAAACATAGAAATAGAGTCTTCCAAGCTTATAGAGAAATGTCTAGAGGAGGACCAAGCCCCGTATATTTTGAAATTTGCTAACTCGGAGAGACAAAATGACTTCGCTTACTTAAGGGCCAATAAGTTCAAAAGGCAACATCTACTGCTTGGTCCTTACAATTTTTCACCACCACCCCTGGAGCATAAGAGGAAATTAGAGAAGAAATTAGGGGTGAGATTCATATCCTCAAGGTGGAGGAAAAAGCGGTGAAACTTGATACGTCGTGTCGCGACGAAAAATTAGGCGCTGCTTGGGAGGCAACCCAAGGGTACCATGGGTACTATTTTAATTTCTGCATTTAAGTTTATTTTATTTATTTTTCATCTTGTGTTGTTTTGGTGGAAAGTTAAGCACAGATGGAGGGGAAGTCTGAGTACCCATGGAGGAGGAAGCTAACAAGCATGGAAGAGAAAAAGTGTGGGGTCGAACACCCACTTGTGCAAAGTTGAAGAAAGGCATGCTGTTAGCTAGGCCTAAAGGCCTCAGGGAGTATTTCTCACCCTCTTTAAATGTTAAGTTGATGCTATGGGGACATAGCATGATTGAAGTGTGGGGTGAAGAAAATTTTAAAATTTTTGTGCTTAATGATTTTTGGTGAATGTAATGCTTGTGAGAAATATTTGAAAAAAAAAAAAGATTTTTTTTTGTAAGTCAAGCATGACTTCATCACCCGTTGGTTTTTATTTTCAGTTCTTTTCCGACGGGGGGTCTTTGAACCGAAGAATAAAAATTTTTCTTTGTCTGTATATAATGTTTTTAGTCATAGTTAGAGACTATTTCCAACGATGGATGGATGACGACCGTCTTGAGGAAAATTAGTCAGTAGGTTTTGGTTTTTGAACCCGTAGCTAATTGATGGCTTGATATTCTTGTTATGTGCTATAAATGATTGTAAGATGTAAATGATTATAAGATGCAAGTATGTTTAGTGTTGAAGCATGTAAGTGGTATACCTATGTTTGAGACACCTAGGCTCTTGAATTTGACTTGATATGATTGAAGCTTAATTTTGAATTCTTGTGATTAGCTGAGTTAAGAGTCTGCGGAATGTGTCTTGAATTGAGCATGTGCTGTGAGTGTAAGTTTTTCGAATATTCCGTGCTATTGTGGAATGTCTAGAACTTTCCTGGTGTGTATATAAAACGAAATGAAGGATGTGAATTGTGGGAGATGATTTAGGCATTTCTTTGAATGAACATAAATGTTATCCCTCACTTTACCTACCTTGAATATTTAATCCTAGTTAGCCCCATTGAGCCTTGAGCCTATTCTTTGATAGCTACAACATAAGCTTAATCCTTTTTCTTTCATTAGCCTTGAATTTGATCCAAAACTCCTAAGCGCTTAAGTGAAAAAATTTCAAAGAATGAGGGAGTGAGAAGCGTGAAAAAGAAGGAAAAGTAGAAGTTGTGAAAGTTGAGAAAAGGACAAAGATGCACTTGTGTAAAAATGGTTGATTATTAGTAGGGAGTAAGAAAATAAATGAATGAAATTTTTTTTTTGCTTAAGTACTCCTTACTACTAAGCTGAATGTACTTAAAGAAATGGGAACAAGAAGAGAAAATTCAGGATTGAAAAGAATGAGGGTGAAGTAAGGGAAGAGATATCCTTAATGAAGGTTGAAGTTATTAAAAGCACTTGGGGGAAGATAGTCACTATTACTGGCCAGAATAGTACCTACCCGTCTCTTAGCTTACATTACAACCCATTAAGTCCTACTTGATCTTACGTTCAAACATCCTTAAATTAGTGGAGTAAAACACTAAGGGCAAGCTTATGGGTCATTACATGATGCATGTGAATTCTTTGTGAGAGTGAGCGTAATTCTATTCACTTACCCATACATGTTGTGATTTAAAAATTTGCGTGTGAAAATGGGTAACTCTCTTGTTGTGAGGGCACATGTTTAATGAAGGATATAATTCATGTTGGATTTCTTGATCAGTTGATTTGCATGAGTTCGATAAGATAGAGAGTCAATTCTTGAGGTTAGGAAGTCTTAACATAATTGTATTCCATTTCAATGATTAAATCGTGCATGCTCTATTTTTAGCTTGCTATCTTAAACAGTCATTGTAGCTGTAGCTTGAATTGTCTTGCTAAAATTAGCTATGTGTAAGTCTTCATGTGCATGAGATGTAAAAGGTTTGTTCGAGGATGAACAAGACTTTAAGTGTGCGGTAAGTGATCTTGGGCAAATTTATATGCCCAAGTGATACTCAAAGGTGTCATTTTAGCCTTGTTTATCTATCAATGTTTATACATTCTCATGTGATTGATAATAAAATGTGAATTTATACTAACCAACATGATTAGCGTTGTTTTGCAGGTGAAATATAATTTTGGGAAGCTAAAATGCGTGTTGGGAGAGATTGGGGTTGGACTCGGATGTCAACATGGAAAAAATGCAAAATTTGGCCTGTGGTGGAACAACAACGTGTCACGGAGGCAGTTCTCCGCGATACACACCGTGTCACGGAGGCAGTGCTCCGCGATACACAACGTGTCACGGAGGCAGTGCTCCGCGATACACTCCGTGACACGTTGCTTGTTATTCCGGGAAAAATTCCCACCAGTATAAATAGAACACTTAGGTTCATTTTTAATATTTTGACTTGGTGGAGCAAGAACGTGGGTTACAGGCAGTTGAGGGGACGAAATTATCAGGGTTTTTTTCTCTATCTCCTTCTTCTTTAATTCAATTGCTTGTATGTTTAACACTCATTTAACGATGTTTAATCCACAAATGAGTGGCTAATTCCTCTTCTTGCTGAGGTTAAGAACAATTGTAATGAAATGTGATTGTTGATTAAGTTGGTTTTTCATCTTTTCTTCCATGGTTGTTCTGTTGATTCTTGTTCTTACTACATTAATGTGTGGCCTATATTAATGTACATCTAAAAAGTCCGGTTTCACTCGAGAGAGCAAGAAATTGGAAAGTTGTGAATCAATAGGATATGATCTTTTCTTGGTTTGGGAAAATTGAGAATTGATTTACCTTCAGGATAGAAATATACCTGAAGGTCGTATTAGTCAATTAAGGAACCGGTTTTTTATGGCTTGAACATGAATTTCGTTTAATCACAGAAATGTAGGTGGACGGTTCACGATTCTTAAGTTGGGTTAAATACGAGAGTTTTAATCCATTGGCAATAGTTCTTGACTAGCAACCGGAGGAAAAGTTAACCAAATTATATCGATAATTTATTTCCTTACATGTTCGTTTAACCTCAGCATGCTCACATTCATAGTTCAGACTCAAAATATATAATCTTTGCAGACTTAGGATAAAATTAGAAATCAAAATATATCAAACTCTTCGTTGCACTGTTGTCTTCATTTTTAGAATCAATATAGTAACACTTAAGTAATTTGTTACCTCATCCCGGTCCTTGTGGGATCGATACTTGGCTTACTTAAGCCACTTTACTACTTGTTCGACCACGTGCATTTGCGTGTAGTTATACACCCATATAACAAACAGCCGAACAGTCACCACTGAAGATTTTGAATCATTTTGAACAATGACGCCACCATCTGCCGAGTCAACAAGGCGAACCAGTAAACGAGCAAGCCTATCAACATCCTTTGCTAACTTCTTCCTTCCATCCTCAACATGAGACACACACTCCATGGGCAGCCTGCTAAGGGCATCCACCACTACATTGTCCTTGCCCGGATGATAAAGGGCACTCATGTCATAGTCCTTGAGAAGCTCTATGCACCTCCTTTGTCGCAGATTTAGGTACTTTTGAGTGAACACATACTGAAGTCTCTTATGGTCCATGAACACATTCACATGCACCCCATACAAGTAGTGCCTCCAAATCTTCAATGCAAATACCAATGCTGCCAACTTTAGGTCATGTGTCGGATAATTTCTCTTATGAGTCTTAAGCTGCCTAGATGAATATGCAATGACCTTACCATGCTGCATCAACACACAACCAAGACCAACCCTCGAAGCATCACAATACACAACAAATCCATCCGTGCCCTCGGCTAGAGTCAATATTGGGGCTGAAGTGAGTCTAGTCTTTAGCTCTTGAAAACTCTTCTCACAGGCATCCAACCACTGAAATTTGACCTTCTTCTAGGTTAACCTAATCAATGGTGCTACAATGGATGAAAATCCTTCAACAAACCTCCTATAGTATTCACCTAAACCAAAAAAGCTCCTGATATCTGAAGGATTAACTGGTCTAGGCCAATTCTTCACCGCATCTATCTTTTGAGAGTCCACCTGCACAACCTTGCTTAAAACCACATGACCTAAAAATGCTATTGAGTCTAAGAAAAACTAACATTTGCTGAATTTAGCAAACAACTAGCGATCCTTGAGAGTCTGTAGCACAATCCTCAAATGAGCGGCATGCTCCTCCTTGCTCCGCGAGTATATGAGAATATCGTCTATGAAGACAATCACAAACATATCCAAATACCATTTGAACACTCTTTTCATCAGATCCATAAAGCTGCAGGAGCATTCATTAGTCCAAAAGACATAACTACAAACTCATAGTGATCATACCAAGTCTTAAAGGCTGTCTTCGGAATGTGAATCTTCCTAAGTCAGAGCTGGTGATAACTGGACCTGAGGTCTATCTTTGAGAAGAACTTAGCACTTTGAAATTGGTCAAACAAGTCATCAATTCTGGGGAGGGGATACTTGTTCTTGATTGTGATCTTGTTCAACTGCCGATAATCAATGCACATTCTAAGAGAACCATCCTTTTTTTGAACAAAGAGTACTGGTGCACCCCACGGGGATTTACTAGGCCTGATGAAACCTTTATGTAGGAGATCTTTCAACTGCTCTTTCAACTCCTTTAGCTTGGCTGGAGCCATTCTATAAGGAGGAATGGATATAGGTTGTGTATCAATGAGAACGTCGATACCAAAGTCAATATCCCACTCAGGAGGAACCCATGGTAAATCATCTGGAAACACCTCCGGATACTCGCACACTATAGGAACTAACTGAAGAGTTGGGGTCTCAGATGTCACATCCTTAACTTGAACTAGATGATACACACAACCTTTAGAAATCAACTTCCTGGCCTTGAGGTAGGAAATAAAGTGACCTATGGGCACAACTAAACTACCCTTTCCATTCTAGGACTGACTCACTTAGAAATTGGAACTCTACCGTATGGGTTCTATAATTTACTGAGGTATAACATGCATGCAATCAATCTATACCTAAGATAACATCAAAATCGGTTATGTCTAATTCTACTAAGTTGGCTGAGGTGACTTTCTTAAGGACCGTGATAGGGCAATTGCTATGTACCCGTTGAGCTATAATTGAGTCATCCACTAGAGTAGAGATAGAGAAGGGTTTTGATAGATTTTCGGGACTGACTCTGAAACTAATAGCAATATAAGGAGTCACAAAAGATAAGATAGCCCCTGGATCTAACAGTACATATACATAAAGATGGAATACTCGTGACATACCAGTGACCACATCTAGAGAGACCTCCTGCTCTTGAAGAGATGAGAGGGGCATAGAATCTGTTCTGACACTGACCACCACCTGCACTAGTGGATGCACCCTGTTGAGCTGAGAGTGCTAGGACCTTGTCTGGATGAAGGGTAGTCTCTGAGCAGATGTCCGGGCTTCCCACACTCAAAACATACACCTAAATCCACTAGGCACTCTTCGAGGTACTTCCTGCCATATTTGCTGCAACATGAATGCTAGGCTCTCCTGACCCGCTCCCATGACCTCTGAAGCCTGATGCCCGACCCCTCTGATCACGCCTTGATCTAGATAGAATACTGGCTGATGATGGCGCTGGGGCTGATGACCTCTGGTGAGACTACTGATGGTGTCATCCATCAGACCTCTACTGAAACTGTCCGTAACCCCCTGTCTTGGCCCTCTTGGCCTCTCTCTCCTTATCCTTCATCCTATCCGCCTCTATCTGCTGGGTGTATATGACCAATCGTGAGAATTCTATATCACTATTCAGCACATCAGTTCTATACTTCTTAACCAGCGAGTCTGATATTCTATTCACAAACTTGCTCATATGAGCCCTTTGATCTGCAACCCATCTCTAGCGCATACTTGGATAACTGAGTAAATTCTAAGGCATACTTTTGGACAATCCTGTGGTACTGCTTCAAATTGACGAACTCCACCTCCTTCACCTCCCTCAACTCCCTAGGGAATAACCTATCCAAGAAGGCAGTCACAAACTCGTCCTAACTCACGAGAACTACTCCCATTGCCCTACCATCCTTCCACTAGTGGTACCATATGTAGGCAACAGCTTCAGCTGATAGGAGGCTAGGTTTGCACTCTTCTCTCCAGTCACTCCCATAATCTAGGTGATCTTATGCACATCTTCAATGAATTCATGTGGGTCCTCATCCAGTTTTGACCCCAGAAACTCAGGTGGATTCATCTTGAGAAAGTTTCGAACTCTAGCCACTACCGTGTTCCCATTCTGAGGGACATGACCCACTGCCTGCTAATTGAACTAAGCGGTCATCGCCTATGCAAACATCTGAAATACTGCTCTAAATTCAACATGAATGACCTGCTCGGGCATCGGATCTGCTGGTGTTGGTGGGGCTTGTTGGTGCTCATCTCCACTACTGTTGTCATGAACATTTCCATTTCCCTTCCTTCTTTATTTACTCGGCGTGAAGGTGATGTTGGGCATATTTTCATGCCCATTTGCCATGTTTTTACCCATATTTAGTCATGTTTTGAGTTCATAATCTTAATTTATGCTTAAATTCATGTATGTGTGTTTTATGTGCTAACAAACAATTTGAGGTGATTTGAGTAGGAAACTAAGCAAAATGGGCTCAAAATGATATAAGAAATGAAGATCTAATGATTTGAGGGTTTGGTTCTCTGACTGGCGCCCCGCACCAAGTTCCAAACTTCAGAGAAATAAAATCTCAATCTAGTGCTATGGCTGGCACCCTGCGCCAGCCCTTAAACTTCAGAGAAAAAATTCTCAGGCTGGTGCTATGGATGGGGTGGCATGCCAGGCCTTATTTGGAGTTGAAAATTATTGATAATTTGACTAAGTCTGGGGTGAGATAGGAGGGGCGGCATGCCGGACCCATTTTGGAGCAAAAAATGCTTATTTTTAAGCCAAGTCTTGAGGGACAGAAGTGTCATTTGAAGGATCATCTATAAATATAAGCCTTAGATCGTTTGTTAAATAGTTTTGGACTACTTTGAATAAGTCTTTACTCATTTTTATTCCGTAGTTCATTCTTGAAAGCTTGTAAGCAGTTTGGAAGGAAGACAAGGTTCTACAACTAGGTTTTCTCTTTTTTTTTTCTTTGTATTTTCCCATGATGATGACTAAGTATTTCTTTTTCACTTGTATATGAGTTGTTAAACTGATATTCTAGGGTTGTGGCCATGGTGAATGATTGATTGTTTGAAATATTAATTAAATTTAGTTTTGATTCTTCTTTTATGATTGTTTGTATTTATTTGTTTTAATTTATTATTTATGAGACTGATCACCTTGTAAGTAATCTGTTGGCTTTCGATTGAACTTGTGAAAGGAAATCGAAAGGGTTAAAAATAAATACAGAAAGGGAATTCAAAGACCCTTGAACCCATTAGTGATAGGATAAAAGTAGTTGTTGAGGATAGGGATATACCCTTCAGCCCATTTAGTTGAATACAAGTAGGCATAATTGTCATTTCATTGGTCTCCTGCAACCATAGGGATATAGGTGTTAGGATTCATGAAATAGTTCCTGGATACTAGGAATAGTGGCAAGAAATGAGATAGTAATTTACAACTAACAACCATAGGAAGAATCATGCTAGTTTATTTATGTCTAGAAAACTCAACTTGAAACCAACTAATTGTTGTTGCCCTAGTCTTTCATCATTATCGAAATACAATCAAACTTGCATTCATTTTAGTTAATTTTATATTTGAAGTTTTAGTAGTTAAATTTTCGAAGTCAATCTTCATTTTACTTGTTTAGTAGATTAGTGAAATCAAAGTTCAACCATATAACGATTAAATTGACAAGTCCCTGTGGGTACGATATCTAGACTTAACAATCCTATATTACTTGACGACCACGTGTGCTTGGGTGACATCAAGTTTTTGGCACCGTTGTCGGGAACTTGAATGTTGTCTAATCATTTGTTGGTTAGAATTTTGTTTCACTAGTCTGTATTTTACATTTGTTTCTTATTTTTGTTAAAGTTCACAGGGTTGTTTGCCTCAGTGTATGCCAAGCACGAGAAGTCAAGGACCAACCTAAGCTTCTCTTGATCCTTAAATAGAGAGAACCTTTCTAAGGTTCGCTATGGAAAACATCGAGCAAGCAGCAGGTGAAGAGAATGAAAGAGTTCTAGTGATGCATTTTGCTAGGCCTAATTTGGAAAAGGCTTCTAAAGCAATTGTCAAACCGTCCATCACTGGAAACTTTGAGCTGAAGGAAGGGACTGTGCAGATGGTCCAAAACACTTGCCAATTTCAGGGTAAGCTACACGAGGATCCCCACAGGCATTTGATGACATTTGTAGTGCTGAGTGAAAACTTCCATAACCAGACATGTCATATGAATATGTCAAGTTGACTCTATTTCTTTTCTCACTAATCAGAGAGGCCAAGGAGTGGCTTCAAAATGAGCCTACAGGATCTATCAGCACTTGGGAGATCCTCACCAATAAGTTTATCAACCAATTTTTCTCTTTATGAAGAACTAAATAACTGAGGGGAAAGATAAGAGGATTCGTATATAGAGATGGAGAAACACTAGCTCAAGCATGGGAACATTACAAGGGTTACTTGAGGGATTGTCCACATCACATGCAACCTAAGGAGATAATTAGGCACAACTTCATTGAGGGTCTAAATCTCGAATATAAGATACTACTTCACACTATTGCACAAGGATAGATTCTGTCCAAAAGTTATGATGAAATTGAGGCTCTTTTGAACCTCATTTCTGCGAGGGGTCAAGATTATCAGGATTCAGGCAGAGGATTTGCAGTGGCAACGGTGTCGGGAAAGCTTGAGGTGGATAGTGTAGCGACAATCAGGGCAGACATTAGCCAATTGGTGAATGTGATCAGTAAGTTGGTGACCATGCCAGCAGGAGGCCAAGTGCAGCAGGTACAAATTCCACCACCATCATGTGAGGCGTATAGAGAAGGCCACGCCTATTTAGGTTATCCTCTTAATCCCGAGTCTGTATATTTGTGGGACAACAAGGTCATGATGGAGGTTTTGCAGGTAATGGCTATAATTAGGGGTATCAAAATGGAGAAAATCCCCCATAGGGAGGGAATCAAAATTTCCAAAGGCCACAGGACTAGCAGCAGAACAGTTCTCTTGAGGAGACAATAAAGAAATGGATGGTGCAGCAGATGCAAGTGGTAAATAAAATGCAAAAATCCATCCATGAGCTTAAAAGGCAAATGGGGCAATTTTCCCTACAACAGAACAATAGACCATAGGGGGCACTCTCAGGTAATACCGAGAAGAACCCCAAGGAAAATGTAAATGCTATTTTCTTACGCAGTGGTAAGGAGCTAGGTGAGGTTCTCCCCATAAAAGAAAAAGTTGATGAGGAACAAGCCGTAAAATCCAAGACTGAGGTAGGGGAGTCTAGCAACCCACAACCAAAAATTGCAGTAGCTAGACCACCTTCCCTATTTCCTCAAAGTTGAAGAAAAAGACAAAGGACACAACTTATAGTAAGTTTCTTGAGTTGTTGAAGTAGGTTCATGTGAATATTCTGTTGGTGGAGCTTTTGCAGGAAGTTTCGAAGGACGTCAGGTATCTTAGGGATATCGTGGCCAATAAGAGGAGGCATACAGTGTTTGGAATGGTGGCTCTTACGAAAGAGTGCAGTTCCCGAAGCAAGAACAAAAATTCTAAAAAGTTAAAGGATCTTGGGAGTTTCATTATTCCTGTCACTATTGGATGTAAGGAGGTTGGTTTAGCGTTATGTGATTTGGGTGTAAGCATGAATTTACTTCCTGCATCCCTATTCAGAACATTAGGATTAGGTGGACCATGTCCTACCACAGCTTGCGGATCGGTCTCTAGCCTATTCTGAGGGAATCATTGTAGATGTCTTGATTAAGATAGGACCTTTCATCCTACTGGAGGACTTTATAATCTTAGACTATGATGCAGATGCAGTAACCGTTATTCTGGATAGAGGATTTTTAGCCACCGTCGACGCATCCATACATGTTCTGTTGGGCAAGATGTCTATGAGAGTAGATGGTTAGGAGGTAGTGTTCGAAGTGTTCAGAGCAGCACGAATGCCACCTCATTATGAGGAATTCAAGATGAAGTCGGTGGGAGAACCTGGAGGTTGTAATCAGTTAGTGGAGCAGCAAGTGCTGCATGAAAGCTTAATAGATCTTTGGTACGGTCACTAGTACACTCGGATGAAGGAGTGATGGGGACCATAGTCATGCCGCAATGTTAAATTAGGCACTGCATGGGGGGCAACCCATTCTTTTTAGCATTTTGTATGTTTTTATTTATTTTGTAGAGATGAACAGGGTGTAAGAGACAAGAAAAAGATGGGACATTGAGCTAAAAGTTTAAGTCTGGGGTGGAACGCTTGGCATGGGATGCCAGGAGTTAATTCCTAGAAGAAATTTTTTGTTCAGGTGAGGCTATAGGGGGCGTGCCACGTCATCCCTATATCCAAAGGAATTTTTTTCTAAGTCTATGGTGAGATAGAGGGGGAGGCACACCAAGGGGTATCTGGCGAAAAAGTTTTGGTCCACTTGAGTCAATATTACTCAAAAGACCTTAAAATTACATAATGCCTCACACTTTATTTAAAGTCTCACTCATCCTTTTTCCTCATAAATTTGAAATAAAAAAGAAAAAATTCTCTCTCTCTCTCTCTCTCTCTCCCTTAAAGCCGTGGCTTCCTATTCCCTCTCCCCTCCATTGTTGTCTTCTCCAAAGCTTTGATGAAGCTCTCATCTTCAACTCATGTAAGTATATTTCTTCTCTCTTGATTGATTAATGATGCAAGCATGCTCCCACACCCTTCTTACTCAAGATTTAGAACCCAAAAATTACCATTGTTAGTGAAAAACTTGAATTTCATGTTTTGGATTTATGATCTTAAAGTCTTAAATTTTTCCATGATTGTAAGTTATGTTTTTTGGGTAGCTTGATTCTTAGTTGAATAAGGTGATTTGAACTTGTAGGGATGATGGGGTAGGTGAATTGAATTCTTGAATGTTGGTGGGTAGGTGCATTGATTATGGAGAGAGAAAGTTTGAATTCTTTAATGTGATAGTTGTTTGAGTTGGTGAAATTCTTGATTAATTTATGTTGAATGGTAGTAAATTGCTTATTGTTGGTGGTTTGAATTGAGTATTGCTACACTATCACATGAATTACTTGAATAGTGAATTAGAGAAGGAAAGTGAGAGGGATAGCCTAGATGGTGAATTAAATTGGATTGTTGAGAGTTGAAAAGAAAGAAAAATTCATGAACTTGGTGTAGTATGAGTTAGTGAATTAAATTGGATTATTGAGATTGGATGATGATGGGGATTTCTTGAGTACCCTATTTGATAAATTCTCACATATACGCTAGCAAATTAAGTGTGGGGTGAATTTTGCACCTTTCATACTTAGTTAGTTAGCTATTTGATTCACAAACTAATTTTGTAAAGTTTTTGATTTTGTGCTTAATAGGTACAATGCTACCAAAAGGAAAGGAGGTGAATGTAGCTAAGAAGAGCCGAAAGAGGGGTAGACCAAGAAAAATAGAAGCTAGTTCCTCGGCTCCTTAAGTAGGTCCCGCAAGGAGATTTAGAGCGAAAGCAGTAGACCCTCATGGGCTTACTTGGTTTAACACTAAAAAAGAAGCCAGGTATGCAACTGAGAACTGGATAGATGAGGGCCTCTTGGCACTTGAGTTCCCGGCTATTCAGGAAAAGATACATAAGTTGGGAGCTAGCTATATCTTCTATGAGTTGGAGAGGTGCAACCTTACTTTGGTGAGGGAATTCTACTCAAATTGGGACACCTCATTTGGAGAGAGTACAAAGGTCAATATCAGAGGAAAGGTGGTGCGATTCACAGCTAAGAGGTTCAATTATTTCTTAGAGACACCTGCAGTAGACCCTTCAGAGTATTTCATATTGTTGAAAAAGCCGCCATACAGAGATATCCACCACACTTTGTGCGATGAGAATTCATCTGCCTGATGGGCGAGTAATCAAAATGGCACCCATTCCACACTTGCATTTGCCTATTTGAATAGGGAGGCAAAGGCGTGGATGAAGTTGGTATGTGCTGTCTTTCTCCCTAGGACACATTTGACAGAGGTGACTCGCGAGCGGATTGTCTTGGTGTATATGTTGATAAAGGGGATAATGATTAATTTTTGTGCTATGATTCGCCATAATATGAGGAGGCCATGAAACAATCTTAGATGGAAATATTGTCACGACAGTCTCTTGACCATGTACTTAAGGGAGGCAGGTATTGAGGAGGAGGACACATACCTTATTTTACCTTTGACAGGACATTTGGCTAGACAAATGATAGACATCACAAAGGTGAAGGAGATTGCCCCTTCCGCAGGTCCCACTTTTACTATAGCTGATTGTAGGCTCGAGATGTGAGTTGGTAGGGTTGTATATTTGGGATGATGGAATTACAACTAAAGATAGGAGGTCGACCAGCCACTATAGAGGAGATGTCGGCTTTAGAGGCATGGTACCCGCTCATAGAGAGTGCTATATTGATGTGCCGAGTGGGCCCAACTTTTGAGGAGCCGCTTGATGATGATGAGGCTACAATCCTTACTTATGGTATTAATGAGCTAGACATGGAGGAAGATGATGATGCTACAGGCGCCATATAGGATGATGCTTAGTGACCAAGAAGTTTCTTTTCTCTCCCTTTATGATATGATTGTGTGTGCACTGAGGACAGTGCACCTTTTTAAGTGTGGGATGGAAGAAAGTTAGATTTTGTTGTTCTTTAATTGCTATATTTGTAGGTCGTAGCATTATTATATTCCTGGTAGCAATAGCTTGATGATTTTTAGGTTATGCATTGTAATAAATAGTATGATGATGTTGAATACTTGGATGCTTGGGATGTTTGACTTGTTATGATTGTCTTAACTATGTTATGTTTGGTTTCTTTATTTTGGAGTAAAATTTTTGTTTTGTTTGAGTCATTGTTGTCATAGAGTAATGACATTTTCCTATGATAGATGGATGATGACCGTCTTAACGGAAGTTCCATCACTTTTTTTTAGGATTGAGTCGTAGTTCATCCTCTTGTATGCTTGTTGATATTCTTCTTAGCCACTATGCTAGAGTAAATAGAGTGGTCATCTTGATTGCACGAGTTAGAATCCATGAGAAACACACGTATCTCTTTAATTTGACTCAACATATCTTTAGGGCTTAATTATGAATTTAACTTGTCATTCAATATGATTGTATAAATATGTAGTTGTAGAAACTGATTAGCTTCCTATTGCCATAAGAGGTGAAGAGCTAAATTATTTTGTATGTATATATTGTAGCATCTAGAACTTGTCGTAGTTTATGTAGGATAACTAGTTGATAGGGAGTTGAGAGATGATCAAGTTACTTCTTTGAAGAAGCCAATTTTTTCCTATAGTTATTTTACCTTCCTAGTCATTCTCCCTAGTTAACCCCTTTGAGCTTAAAAGACTTATTCTTTCTTAGCCTCAATTATAGTTTAATCCCTCTTTTTGTGAGACCTCAAACTTATTGATCCAAAATAGTCTTAGGAACTCTGAGATTTGAAAGTTGAGGTCCACCAAAGTATAATATTAAGGGAAAAAGAAAAAAATTGTGGTAAGAAACGAAAAGTGAGAGAAGGAGTGCCGATAAAAATTGTGTTGTCTACTTGCTTCTAGGGAATTGAAAAGGAGAGTTTTAATTGAATAATCCTTAGTTATTCTATGATTAGTAAACTAGCAGTCAAGTAGTGAAAAGACTTATTCTCCCTAGTTAACCCCTTTGAGCTTAAAAGACTTATTCTTTCTTAGCCTCAATTATAGTTTAATCCCTCTTTTTGTGAGACCTCAAACTTATTGATCCAAAGTAGTCTTAGGAACTCTGAGACTTGAAAGTTGAGGTCCACCAAAGTATAATATTAAGGGAAAAAGAAAAAAATTGTGGTAAGAAACGAAAAGTGAGAGAAGGGGTGCCGATAAAAATTGTGTTGTCTACTTTCTTCTAGGGAATTGAAAAAGAGAGTTTTAATTGCAGAATCCTTAGTTATTCTATGATTAGAAAACTAGCAGTCAATTAGTGAAAAATGGGGCATGAAAAAAGAAAAGACAAGGGTGAGTAGAGGAAAGGTGAACAAGCAAGGAAAGAGGTGGTGGACAAGAAAAATGAAATATGTCTTAAAAGTGCTTAGGGTGGTAGTCACTATAAAATGAAATATCAATCCTATCCATCCCTTAACCGACATTACAACCAAGAAAAGTCCTTGAGATCTTAATCTCTTGAAGCAACTAGGTAGTCTTAATGTACATGGAGGGAAAGCCTATGGTATGTTGCATATGTGCATTACATCATTTGTCAGTGTGAGTGTGTCTTATTTATTGTGTTTCATGTCTTATATTGATGAAGTTGAAATAGGAACATCACTAAAGTGAGGGGCACAAGAGGTCTAATTCAGTGTACTACTTGTTGTATCTATCACACTTAATCATGTTGGCCCTTTGTGTTGAAAAGATGATTCATTTATAGAGGTTGTGTGTTCTTGATTGTGAAATTGTTCTATGTGCTTTGTTGAGAATTGTTGTATGATGATAAACCACTCTATGTTTGCTCCATGCTAGTTGGTTTAGTATGAGTTGATAGAGGTATCAAGTGTGATGGTGAAACATGATTTTAAGTATGTTTTAATAATTTTTCGAGGATGAACAATGGTTTAAGTGTGGGGTGGTGATATTGGGCATATTTTCATGCCCATTTTCCATATTTTCCCAATATTTGATCATGTTTTGAGTTTATAATCCTTAATTTATACTTAAATTCATGTATGTGTGTGTTTTATGCGCTAACAAATAATTTGAGTTGGTTTGAGCAGGAAACTAAGCAAAATGGGCTCAAAATGATGCAAGGAATGAAGATTTGATGATTTGACGGGTTTGGTGTTATGGCGTCCAGCACCAAGTCCCAAACTTCAAAGAAATAAAATCTCAATTTGGTTCTATGGTTGGCGCCCTACACCATCCCTCAAACTTCAGAGAAAAATTCTCAGGCTGATGCTATGGCTGGGGCAGTGCGCCAGGCCTTATTTGGAGCTGAAAATTTGACAAAGTCTTTGATGAGATAGAAGGGGCGGCACGCCAGACCCCTTTCGGGGCAAAAAATGCTGATTTTTAAGCCAAGTCTTGAGGGGCAGAAGTGTTATTTGAAGGCTCATCTATAAATATAAGCCTTAGGTCATTTGTTACGTAGTTTTGTACTTCTTGGAGTAGTTTTGGACTGCTTTAAAGCAGTCATTACTCATTTTTATTCCGTAGTTCATTCATGAAAGCTTGTAAGAAGTTAGAAAGGAAGACAAGGTTCTACAACTAGGTTTTCTCTTCTTTACTTTGTATTTTTGCATGATGATGACTAAGTATTTGTTTTTCCACTTATCTATGAGTGGCTCAACTCATATTCTAGGGTTGTGGCCATGGTGAATGGTTGATTGTATGACAGATTAATTAAATTTAGGTTTGATTCTTCTTATATGGTTGTTTATATTTATTTGTTTTAATTTATTATTTATGAGACTGATCACCTTGTAAGTAATCTGTTGTCTTTCGATTGAACTTAGGAAAGGGAATTGAAAGGGTTAAAAATAAATACAGAATGGGAATTCAAAGACCCTTGAACCCATTGGTGATAAGATAGAAATTGTTGTTGAGATGGGGATATACCCTTCAACCGCATTTAGTTGAAATAAGAGTAGGCATAATCATCATTTCATTATTCTCCTGTGACCATAGGGATATAGGTGTTAGGGTTCATAAAATAGTTCTTGGATGCTAGGGATAGTGGCAAGAAATGGGGTAGTAACTCACAACTAATAGCCGTAGGAAGAATCATGCTAGTTTAATTACGTCTGAAAAACTTAACTTGAAACCGACCAAGTGCCATTTCCCTCTTTTTTCATCATTATGAAATACAATCAAGCTTGAATTTGTTTTAATTAATTTTATATTTGAAGTTTTAGTAGTTTAATTTTCCAAACCAATCTTCATTTTACTTGTTTTGTAGATTAGTGAAATCAAAGTACAACCTTATAACAATTAAATTGACAAGTCTTTGTGGGTACGATATCTGGACTTAACAATCCTATATTACTTGACGACCACGTGTACTTGCAGCACTTGGGCGACATCAGGAGACATATTTCTGCAAATGCGTATGGCAAAAATTAGAAGGATAAAAAGACACTTCATCGCATGACTTAGATCATAAAAGAAGGAAAATTTTCCTAAAATGTCTTATAGACTCTTCCCCATAAGTGTGACGTGCTTCAAACCCATGGAAAAGACTCAACTCAACATGGCTTTCAGACACCCTAGGACTCTCTGAACCTTTTCTTTAATACCAAATTTGTCACGACCCAAGCTGGGACCCCGGATTGAGATGCAGGACCTAGAACCTTGAAGTGGCTCCAAGTCGACCCATGGCATGAACATGATAACTAAAGGACATACATCAAGCAAAATATGACAACTGAAGCATGAATAAGCAGAAGTCTGAATAACATAGCAACATAACACAGAGTCAATACTCAACAAAGTTGAAAGTTTACATAATGCTTTATAAGCATCTAACATGTCTAATGAGCTGATGGGACAACATCCCCAACTAGCTCTCTAAAGTTTGAAATTAAATATAGCATAACTCAACATTAAATTGAAGGTCCTTAGAAGATTAAGACTCACCAATGATGGGAAACTGAACTAAGCTGCGAGAAGCAGACTAACGGTGGGAATAAATCTAATTATCGGGACCTATATCATGAAATGATACAACATAGAGTATGCGGTCAGTACTTGGAACGTACTGAGTATGCAAGGTAAGTAAAACATGCTGAGTAAATGTTAACTGAAATCATGCATATATACATAAATCATAAGATCATGATAGTAAGGACTGCAAGTTGAAATCTAAATCAGAATCATGTATAATCATAAGCTAAATATCGCATCTGAATAGAATGACCCAAAGATAAAATAGAAATCATGTGACTTGTCATAGCTGAAATCATAAGTAACAACTTGTATACTGATTTGGGTCAAACCTGCTGTAAAACATAATATCGTAAGTTATGAACATAAATAACTAAAATCATGAGGAACAATGGGAGACTCGTCATTACGGACACCATCACGATAGAGCTTATGTGATGCCCCAACCAACAAACTCAAGCGGGCAGAGCAATCCAAAACCTTGCCAGGGCTAAGGACGCTACCATGGTATCGATATCAAGCTAAAGGCCCCTTGGGGCAGGGGAAAACTCTCCTGAGAGTTCACAAATTCAAAATATACCTACATTGGCGTGTACTTTTGAGACCGGGGAACCTTGAAACCCCAAGCCTACTTAGTGCTAGACATTACTCCCAAAAACATGTACAATACTCCCATCGTTTTTCAACAAAGTTGAAATCATAATCACATGCATAGTCTAAAATATGAACATGGGATTCTTGACTCCAAAACATATCATAAGTTGTAGTGGGATTCTTGACTCCAAAACATATGATAAGCTAATCTTATTAGCCTTAGCTAAATCATGAAAACATACTTAAGATGTGTGGGCTTGCCCAAATCTTAAAATCATGCATACTTGAAATAAACTTCATAAGTCAAAATCATATATTCATAAATGGGTAATTTGTAAACATTCATTCATGCTAGTTATCTCATCTTACTTGAAATCATAAATCATAAACTTGACTGTTCATGAAACTTGCATAATTGCACAATTTTATTAAACTTAAAATCATGAATTTATAATCAATTTATATATAAAATCTACCCATGAATCTTAAAACATGCTTTGAAACATGAAGGGGATTGACCCATAAATAAATCATAGAGAATTTCATAAAATTGGGCTAAAACCCATAAGATCATAAACTTGAATTCATGAACTTGAGGAGAAATTTGGGTATGAGAGTGAAAGGAAACTCTCATTCATAGACCTACACACCTGAGTAAGCTAAATCTCAACTTGACTTTGAAAGCCCGAGAGAGTTGGAGAAGAATTTGAGGGATTCAAGCTTGATCTTCAAAGGGGAACTTTTAAACTTGCATACATGGGAGTTGAATAAATTAAAATAGGTTAAACTTCCTTAAAACACTTCTTTTAGGGCTCAAAATGATGTAATCTAGGGCTTAGGAGCTTAGGAATTACGAAAAGGCCTTGAATGATTCGACAAAAAAATAACCCACTGCCAGTCACCACGAGCGACCTAATGACTCGTTAGGTCACTGGATGACTCGTGGTTCTCACTCATTGCCACTGGAATCCTTCTTCTCAAATCTTTGATCTTTAAACAATGGTCAGACAGGATGAGTCGTCACCTAAAACGATGACTTTTGTGTCCTCTCATCATCCCCACTGGAATTTCCACTTTCTTCCAACCTTGTCTGACCAGCGGTCGACCTGACGAGTCGTGAGGTGACACCACGACTCATCCCTCCACCTGTTATGTCCCTCTGAAGAATCCCTTGTTTCCAACTCTGTACCACCCAATGAGTAACTCCACGACTCATTTGGTGACATGATGGGTCGTTCCTCAACCCGTTGCCACTACACTTCCTCTCTTCCTTCAACTCTGCACGATCATGATGGGTCACTTAATGATTTGTCAAGTGACTTAATGGGTCACTTGACCAGTCATTGTATTACCTGGTGCAAATTTTCGTGCTTTCCCTAATTCAACTCTCGGGTCTGATCATAGGGAATTTCGAGGTATTACAAAGGTAATAAAATCTGAAACTGAAGCTGATAATAAGAACTGAAGTAATTATCTATAAGAGTTGGAAGATAACTTTAAATATCTCAATAGTCTATCTTGTAAGATATAAAAATAACAACCATGAACCTAACCTGGCCCCAATAAGCATAGAAGGTACAAAAAACAAATAGTAACCTACCTGAGCTCCCATAAAACTTGGCAGATACACATCAATCTATATACCCTTATTGGTAAGATTGTATCCTACATATTTTCTGTAACTCAACTATAACTAGCCCTTCTTAGGAAATTAACATATACCTATATATATCCTTCTTAGGCAATCTGTATTTCTATATATGAATTTCTTAGGAAATCTATGCGTCTGTATGTAGCCTCTTAAGCAAACTGCATGTTAGCACTCAAGGCTCTGGTATCTATATCTTGAGCCTTCTTGGCTCCTGTAGTTGTATCTTGAGACCTCTTGGCTCCTTTAGCTACACTTTGAGCACATAGGGCCCATATAAGTGTATGTCAGCCAATTGAGGCTCCACTAGGATTAGCAATGCCCCCTTAGGCAATTTAGAAGTTCATGAGAGAACATACTTTAATATGGATCTACAAGCCTCAATTAGTTATTTAGACATCATGTTGCTTGTGATATCATAGCTTAACTCTGTACACATACTTTCCCATATGTTAGGCGTATCTCATGTTTTCACAGCTAGACAAATAGTCATGAAGACAATTATAGCTACAACTAGAGAAATAAGAAGTGTAGCTCTAAGCGACCTGTACGACAATCTCTATGTCATATCAAACTATAAGATCTCTAAGAATAGGGCATATCACTCTGCAGCTAACCTACACAGTCTAATCGGTGATGTTGGGCGTATCTACGCACTTATTTGCCATATTTTTCCCAAACTTAGCTATGTTTTGAGAACAAATAATGTGATTGCTTTGGTTTTATATGATATTTTTTAAAAAAGAGCTAACACACATGATTAGATGTTTGCAGGGATAAAAGTGATGGGTTTTGACTTATTTAGGGCTTAAAAGAGCAAGTGTTTGCCAAGCTGAACTCAATGGGAGCAAGTGCTACAACAAAATGGAGGTTACCCTTGCACAACCACATCTGGGCACTAGCCTGTGTGATGTGTAGGGAACATTAGCGCACTGGATGGCGCAACGCAGTGCCAGATTAGCTCAAGGAGAGGAATGATGCGAACCAAGGTCTTCCGACTCAAAGCTGCAAATCCCAATCCTAGTCCAAGTAGGAATAGATGCAGATTTATTCTACTACTATATATACCCCCTCTTAGGACCTTTTTGGTGTCGAAAATTAGTCCAATCAGTTGTGAAATTTGAATTCACCAATTATTCATTGATTATTATTGTTGTAACTATGAAAAGTATTATTCCATATAATTGTTGAAAGATACATCAAGTTCTTGTGATTCTATTTAGTTTTCAAGGTTTGTCAAATGGTTTCATATTATTATAAGTATTCATCACGACTTCTTATAAATATTTCAAATATGAGTGGCTAAATTCTTTAGCTAGAGTTGTGGGAACCATGACAGATTAACAAAAGTAAGTAAAATAAAATAGTGATTCTTGAATAGTGAATTGAGTGAATTATTATTCTCTTCGTTTTAATTACTTTTAGCGGTTGCAAATGTTTAAACGTGCCTGTATCATCAACTTACTCGACCAAAGAGGTTGAAGTCAGGAAAAGAGAATAATAATAGAATTGTGAGGCTATCAACCCTCATCTAATTAACTTGATCTCTAACCGAAGATAGTTAATCCAATATATATGACGAGGGAAAAATATGAGCATCTAAAGTCCGAGAGGATTTAGAGTGAAATTCATCTATATAGGTGAGAGACGTTAGATAAACTTAATCATCAGTCTTACACAAATGCACCAGGATAGATCACTAATAAAATACGCCTGCTATGTTATAAAATCATGGGGAACACAGTCCTAGTTTCTTTGCATAAATTTGACAACAACAAATTCTTTGTTTAAAAATATTGTTTCTTTTATTGCCATCCCCCTTCCCAAATATTGACTACTGGTTGGTTTACTCACTATTAACATATTATTTTTTACCTATTCCCCGTGGGATCGACGCAGCCTAGTTAGGTTACTATATTTGACAATGACCGCTTTATACTTAATTGCGAGGTGTAATTTGGGCATGACCAGTCGGCAACTACAACATCTAATACCCAAAGGGTAATCAACATTCCACTAAACACAATCGTATTGAAGGCATAACGATATACTAATATCCTGTAAGCAAGCAATATAATTGCAGAAGACCAATCTGTATGGTTTCTAAGCCTAAATTATAGGGATGCTAATAATAAGATGGAAATCTAAGAAGCTAACTACAATAGCCTTATAGGCAGTCACGATGACTATCAACATGAAGATAGTACTATAAGCTAGCATTACAGATCCAAAGGCATCCTGATACGCCAAAGGAGAGCTATATATATACATATATATATACACCCACACCCCCCCATATATATATATATATATATTATAGATGTCACAGCCACCTGGTTTACATGACAAACTAGCTAGAAAGCTGCCCATATAGACATATAACACTAAGTAGATAAGCATAAGTCCTTAAGGCATCGACATGAAACAACCTAATAATAGCAAATTAAGAGACAATAAAAATATACGATAAGTTCTATAATGACTTCAATTGAGGCAGAAGCTACACAAGGCTAATCCCGATAAAGGAAGCTCACACATATATGTATACACTACTCCATCAGTCAACCAACAATAACTAATATGTTTATGAGTACTACAATTTAGATAACAAGTTGTATCAACTATACATTGAAGAAAACTTGTCGAAGAGGGTTAGCCTTAATATACCTCTTAAGCAATCCGATAGCTTAACTATTTATCACACTCCAAATGCAGGGAGGCATGATTGGCACCCAATGCCTCAATTAACCGAGTGAACCCTATAATATTTCTAACTATTGTAGACCAGAACCAATAAGGTACGACATCAACAATCTAACTAGAGTAAATGAATGTCTACAATAGAAGCTGGCTTCAAACTAACCAACAAACAAATATACAATCAGCCAACAGGGCCACATAATGGAATACAACCTGTACAATAGGGACGTCCAGGCCTACAACATAACTACAACCACAAGAAAAGTCTACGAGCCTGTCACGCCTCACCTAGGGACGCATGACTGGCACCTAGTGCCACACTGGGATCTGGATTAACTTGACTAGCCTGGTGCACTACTGGTGTATGCCTGTAACTTAATTCAAGAAAATGATGAGTTATATCTCGGTTGTAAATATAGCCTCTGGCTGATAAGGCCACCTGTAAAAAAAGACAACTAACCACCAACAACACAATAACAGGGATCCTATGCTGGCTAACAAGACCACCATGCTGTCTAGTCATAACTGAAATAAAATCAGGCAACTAAACTACACTATAACCGACAAGGCTGCTAACTAACAACTAAATAAGGCCCCACACACCCATCAACAAAAGCTAACTACTGGAAATCTATAGCCCTTCAAGCTTCTAAGAGTGAAATAATGGTCGAGATAGGCCCCCGACCTACCCATAAACTGTACAACAAAAGAACAAACCTCTACTAACTTTCAACTCCGGAGGGAGGGAGCTAAATGAACTGTTGACTTTAGCTGAAGGATAAGAACGTCCTGAACTGCGTCTATTCGCACCTGCAGGCAAGTAATGCAACGCCCTGAGGATGGGCGTCAATACAATATATATTGAATATGTAAGGCAGCAAAGTAATAACTGAATGAAGATGACTAAGATGAAGTAAACAGGAGGGAGGGTAAGAATTTAACCTGAGTAGTGTCACTGTCGGAGATACCTAACTAACAAGTATATACAAACTCAAAGAAAAATCTAATCGGGCCCCCATAAGCCTGAAAGGTACAAACAATATAGAATAACCTACTTGGGCCCCCATAAGCCCCGGTAGGTACAAAATAATGTATACTTCGGTTATCTGGCTACTAAAGGCTGTAAGCATATTGTAACTCTAGAACATTCGTTCTTTGAAATTGTATCTGGGCCCGATAGGCTCCTGTAGCTGTGTCTGTTTCTGATCTGTCTGGGCTATGTAACTGGATCCCAAGCCTTGGCTTGGCTATGGGTCATAATGCAATCTCTGATGGCTGGACCCCAGTCCTTGGCCTGACTATGGGTCATATATGACTGCTATATCTGGATCCCGAGCCTTGGCTCGACTATGGATTATACTGTAGCTGCTGTAACAAGGCTCTGAGCCTTGACTCGACTATGGGCCATAGTGTAACTGCTGTAGCTGGACCTTGACCCTTGGATCGACTATGGGTCATAATGTAACCTTTGATAATATGACCCCGGGCCTTGGCCTTACTATTGGTCATAATGGAACTACTGTGATTGGGCCCCGAGCCTTGGCTCGACTATGGGCCATAATGTAAGCTCTAAAACTGGATATGTCCCTCACGGCCTCACTTTGGTCCCGTCGAACATCATACTTCTCTTGTGAACATAACTTTATAGACAAAAACATTCAAGCCCAAATATCGTATACAACAATCAAACTGGCTGGGGTTAACTCTGACGAGGGTTACAACTCATCGTTATCGTCTCAATTCAATTCATAATAGCTACCCCAATAGGTTTATGATGAAATACATAGACATACAAGTCATACGAACTTTACGACAAAAGTAACTTGCTGAAAGGATAGCCTTACATACCTCAAGTGTCGACCTTCCGTTTAACTGGTGAGTCTCAAATTGTAACCGACGGTCCTATCCCGCTGTAGCCCTTATACTGAGAGAATAGGGCTAATTTTAATACTAAATTCAGAAAATAACACTAACTTTTTATAATAATATCAACTATAATTCAACTCTAAATAACTATGTGAAAACTCACAATTCCTCGAGAGTTCAGAAGGGAGAAGTGCTTACCTAATGCCCATGGCCATTTAAGAATCAATTTGGAACAATTCTGACAAATTTTACTCCACAAAGTTCTGGTTTGCTGAGCAAATTTCAGAAAAATAACTCCATATAAATTGTTCCCGTAGGCTTAAGACTTATCACCTGAAGTTTTTTTGCGTTTGGACGATGTTTGGCAGCATAATCGGATGAAAATTGATCAAAATTGGCGTGGGTTCTTATTTTTGGCTGAGGGGTCTTATAACAAATGATTCAAATTAAACAAGGATGGTATTTATTTAAGTATAGGCGGTGGGCTGGGAGGCGCCTCGCGCTGCCCATCGTGCCAAGGCTACCGGCTCGCCGCGCTGATGGTGCTAGCGTGCTGTTCCTCCCAAAACGCTAGGGTGCTGGCACGTCGTGCTGGCCCTTATGGCCTGGCCTTGCCTGACCCTGCCTCTGAGGTCTTCCCACACGCTTCAAGCTTTCTTTCCTTGACACAATCCATGCATACGCCTACTAACTGATAACATTCTACGGGGTTTAACATCTTCCTCCCCCCTTAGGAATATTCATCCTCGAATGTCATCTTTAGGCTTACAGGAGTAAACTCTTTTTAGCTAATATTTAGAAAAATTTCAGCAGAGTCTCCTCTATAATATGGACTATCCTGAAACCTAAAATCCGAAAAAGTGCAACATAGGCGTCTCACAGGATGCTATAGACAACTATTTCACCATAGAGAGGTAGCCAGCTTAACAGTACTGATTTCATAAGCAGTAAAATAACAACTGAGTAACAACATCACCTTAACTGCATAATCTGAATCAATCCTGGAACAACTGAGGATATCTAGAACTCATATCGTCCTCAGCTTCCTAGGTCATCTCTTCTTTATTTCTATTCCTCCACATAAATTTAACAGAGGCGACGTCTTTGGTTCTCAGTCTACGAACCTGTCTATATAATTTTGCAACTGGCACCTCTTCGTAAGCTAACTCTTCAGTAACTTGGATATCCCCAACTGGGACAACCCGAGATGGGTCCCCTATATATTTTTGCAACATGGACAAATGAAAGACTGGGTGAACAGATTCTAACTCTGGAGGAAACTCTAACTCATATGCCACTGGGCCTATCCTTTGGAGGATCTGATACGGCCCAATAAACCTCGGGCTAAGCTTGCCTTTCTTGCCAAATCTCATCACGCCCTTTATTGGTGACACTTTGAGGAATACCCAATCATTAACATTAAATACTAAATCTCTACGTCGCACATCGAAGTAGGACTTTTGACGACTCTGGGCTGTCAGTAATTGCTCTCTAATATGTATTACTTCTTTTTCCATCTGGTGAATCATATCTTTTCCGAATAATTCTGCCTCTCCTACCTCAAACCATTTGATGGGGGACATGCATTTTCGCCCATATAGTGCCTCATATGGTGCCATTTGAATTGCTGAATGATAGTTGTTATTATATGCAAATTCAATGAGGGGTAAATGCTCATCCCAGCTTCCTCTAAAATCTAGCACACATGCCCGTAACATATCCTCGAGCGTCTGAATGGTGCGCTCTGCCTGACCATCTGTCTGGGGATGGAATGCTGTACTTCAATTAATCTGTGTCCCTAAACCTTTCTGAAATGACTGCCAGAATCTAGCTATAAACTGTGCCCTCTGTCTGAAATGGTAGATGCTGGGACACTGTACAACCGAATTATCTCTTTAATATATATCTCGGCGTAATCTTCGGCTAAGAATGTATCCTGAACTGGCAGAAAGTGGGCTGATTTCGTCAACCTATCCACAATAACCCAAATAGAGTCAAATTTGCATCTAGTACGGGGTAATCCTGTCAAAAGATCCATATTAACTGCCTCCCATTTACACATAGGTATAGCTATCTCCTGAGTAAGGATGTCAGGTTTCTAATGTTCAGCCTTTACCTATTGGCAATTAGGACACTGCGCCACAAATTCGGCTACGCCTTTCTTCATTCTAGGCCACCAGTATATCTCTTTTATGTCGTGGTACGTCTTCGTTGAACCTGGATGAAGAGAGTAACGAGAGTAGTGTACCTCTACCATAATTTGCTGGCGGAGCCTTGCTACATCTGGAACACAGAGGCGACCTCTGTACCTTAAAACCCTGTCTTCGGTTACCTCAAAAACTGATACTTCACCTTGCTGAGCTTTATCTCTGAGCTATGCTAAATAAGGATCTTCGTACTGCTGCTCTTTTACCTCTACCACCAGGGATGATACTTCTGTATTCTGAATTATAGCCCCATTATCCTCTATATCTACTACCTGAACTGCTAAACTAGCTAGCCGATGCAGTTCTCGGGCCATTACTCGTTATTCTGGTCTCAGATGTGCCAAACTTCCCATGGATCGATGCCTAAGGGCATCTGCTACAATATTAACTTTCCCTGGGTGATACAAAATGTTCACATCATAATCTTTAAACAATTCTAACCAATGGCATTGTCGCAAATTCAGCTCTTTCTGCGTGAAAATATATTAGAGGCTTTTATGATCAATAAAAATATCTACATGCACCCCATGCAAGTAATGCCTCCATATCTTTAAGGCATGAACCACTGCAGCTAACTCCATATCGTGGGTGGGATAGTTCTTTTCATGTTTCCTCAGTTTCCTTGAAGCATATGCAATTTCCTTCCTGTGTTGCATCAAAACACACCCTAGCCAACGCCTGAAGCGTTGTAGTATACAGCATAACCCTCTGAACCGTCCGGCAAAGCTAACACTAGTGCTGATGTCAATCTGTTTTTCAATTCGTGGAAACTCTATTCGTAGGCCTCGGTCCATTGAAACTTGGCTTCTTTCTAAGTCAATTTAGTCAAAGGTGTTGATAGGGTAGAAAATCCTTCCACAAACCTTTTGTAATACCCGGCTAACCCCAAGAAACTGCAAACCTCTATTGCAGTTGTAGGTCTAGGCCATGTTTTCACTGCCTCAATTTTCTGGGAGTCAAATTGAATGCCAGCCTCTGATACAATGTGACCCAGGAAAGCTACATATTTTAACCAGAACTCGCATTTAGAAAACTTTGCATACAACCGGTGGTCTTTGAGGATCTGAAGTACTGTTCGCAAATGACCTTTATCTTTCACTTCTGAGCGGGAGTACACCAGAATATCATCAATGAATACTATCATAAACTGATCTAAATATGGCCTGAAGATACTGTTCATCAGATCCATGAATACTGCGGGGGCATTTGTCAACCCGAAGGACATGACTAGGAATTCAAAATGACCATACATGGTCTTGAAAGCTATCTTCAAAATATCTCTCTCCCAAACCTACACCTGATGATACCCTACCTTAAGTCAATCTTGGAAAAATATTTTTCCCCTTGCAATTGATCAAACAAGTCATCTATCCTGGGAAGTGGGTATTTTTTCTTAATAGTAACCTTGTTCAATTTCCGATAGCCTATGCACATGTAGAGGGAACCATCTTTTTTTCTAACAAATAGAACTGGCACACCCCACGATGAAGTACTCAGCCTGATAAAGCCCTTGCCCAACAGATCTTTCAGTTGCTCTGTCAATTCCCTTAATTCAGTAGGAGCCATTTGGTATGGAGGGATAGATATAGGCTGAGTACCTGGTAGCAAGTCTATAGAGAAATCTATTTTCCTCCCCGAGGGAATACCCAGAAGTTCATCTGGGAACACATCTGGGAACTCATTAACCACAAGAATAGACTGGAGGGTTGCGGATTCTTCTCACATATCCCAAACCCTAATAATATGGTAGATACACCCTTTTGCTATCAACTTTTTCTCCCGAAGATAGGATATGAACTTACCTTTTGGCGTAGCTATATTACCCCTCCACTCAAGTACTACTTCCCCTGTAAAGTGAAATCAGACAATTTTGGTCCAACACTCTACAGTGGCATAACATAGTGCCAACCAATCCATACCCATAATCACATCAAAATCGATCATTTCTAATTCTACTAGATCTGCTAAGGTCTGGAAACCAATAATCTCTACTGTACAACCTCGCAAATTTTTTTTTTGCAATAATAGAGTCACCGATGCGTGTAGATACTGAAAAGGGTCGCTGAAGCAATTCTGGCACTATATCAAACTTTTGGGCCACTAACGAGGTAACATACGATAAAGTGGAGCCCGAGTCTATCAAAGTATAAACTGAGTGAGGGCAAACATCTAATGTACCTGTCACAACATCTGGCAATGATTCTGATTCTTGTCGCCCTAGTAGTGCATATGTGCGATCCTGATCGTTGCCTGAACTAGATGCCCCTGATCTACCTCGGCCTTTGCTGGCTGGAGCTGAGGGCCTGCACCCTGTAGAAGGAGCTGGGACATATGAACCTGCTGAGGATCTATTCTGCTGGTACTGACTGCCGTGGTGTCTAGTCGGGCAATGTCTCATTATGTGCCCCTCCTATCCACAGGAATAACAGGAGGTGGAACCATACCTGCACCTTCCCGAGTGCAGTCTATGACAGGAATTGCATTGGGGCACTACTAATTCTATCTGATCTGGCCCCCTCTAATGCTGTGAGCCTGGCGCTCGTGAACTTTTGCTGGGACCTGACTGTCTCTGACGATCCAATCTACTGTCCTTCTACTGCTGAAATGCAGGCCTAGGTGGCCTACCTAATAAATGAGGCCTGGGCCCACCCTAAAAGTCTGCCTGAGAATCTACGGGTCTAGCCCTCTGACGCTTCTCCTGACCTGCCCTTTCCATAGCGTACTGCGTTGTCTGAGCTCCTCTATATTCAGAGCAAAGGCCTGGATTTGTGAGATATCCATATCCTCTCACAGTGTGGCTATAATGCAAGACTCCACATATTTTGGCTCAAGTCCCATAATAAACTGGTGCACCTTGGCTGGCATAGTGTCGACAAACGAGGGCGCATATCTGGATAAAGAGTCAAATCTCAATGCATATTCTCTGACACTCATTCTGCCCTGTTCTAGATGCAAAAACTACTCTAGTCTGGCCTGACGAACCTCTCAGGGAAAATAATGATCTATAAAGGCCTCATAGAAGCTAGGATATGTAGGTGGAGGTGCATCTCTACCTCGGGATCTTCCCCAACTCTTGTACCACAAAACCGCTACATCTCGCAATTGGAATACTGCTAACTCAACTGATTCTGTGGATGAGGCATGAATAACTTTGAAGATTGTCTGTAGTTGATCTATGAAATTCTAGGGGTCCTCCCTACGATCTGTCCCTGTAAACTGCGGGGCTCTCAAAGTAAGGAACTCACAGACTCTCGAACTACCAGGCCCCTCAGTGGGCTCAGCGACAGCTGGTACTACTGGCTGAGGCTGACACTGGGCAGCCATCATCTGAACCAACATATAAAATGCACCCTTGATCTCCTGATCTGATGGCACATGAATGGGAGGGGGTGGTACTGGTATATCTGCTGCCCTAGCATGCTTTGAATGCGGTGGTGAGTGCTGGGGAAATCAAGGTGACGTCTCCCTATCGCCCTCAAATCAGGCTAACTTTGACTGGGGCCCCCTACTAGTGCCCTCTCCTTCCAATTCTCGACCAGTCGCGGTTCGTCATGCATCAAATATTTCTCTATAAATAAGTAGAATAACATAAGCTTAGGGAGTTACCCTATACAACACAACTCTATAGAACGACTGGAGGATAAGGAAGAGTAACCACACTATTATGCCTCGTAGCTTCCTGTCTATAGAATATGGTGCACAACACGTCCATGAAAACACTCTACTTTACACGTCTTGCAAAGTCCCTGGGATACAACCTTCTCTGATATCAAGTTTGTAACGCCCCACCTAGGGAGGCATGAATGGCACCTAGTGCCACACTGTGATCTGGATTAACCTGAATGGCCTAGTGCACTACTGGTGCACACCTGTAACTTAATTCAAGAAAACGACGAGCTATATCTCGACTGTAAATACAACCTCTGGCTGACAAGGCCACCTATAAAAGAAGACATCTAACCACCAACAACACAATAACAGGGATCCTATGCGGGCCGACAAGACCACCATGTTGTCTAGTCATAACTGAAATGAAATCAGGCAACTAAACTACACTATAGCCAACAAGGCTGCTAACTGACAACTAAACAAGGCCCCACACGGCCATCAACAAAAGCTAACTACTAGAAATCTGTAGCCTGCAAGCCTGTAAGACTGAAATAATGTCCGCGATAGGCCCCCCGGCCTACCCATAAACTGTACAACAAAAGAACCAACCTCTACTAACTTTCAACTCCGGAGGGATGGAGCTAAATGAATTGTCGACTTTAGCTGAAGGCTAAGAACATCCCTAACCGCGTCTATCCGTACCTGCAGGAAAGTAATGCATTTCCCTGAGGATGGGCATCAGTACAATATGTACCGAATATGTAAGGCAGCAAAGTAATAACTGAATGAAGCTGACTAAGCAGAAGTAAACAGGAGGGAGGATAAGAATTTAACCCGAGCAGTGTCACTATATGAGATACCTAACTAATAATTATATACAAACACAAACAAAAACCTAACCAGGCCCCCATAAGCCTGGAAGGTACAAACAACACAGAATAACCTACCTAGGCCCCATAAACCCTGACAGGTACAAACAATGTATACTTCTGTTATCTGGCTACTAAAGGCTATAAGCATACCATAACTCTGGAACATACGTTCTCTGAAATTGTATTTGAGCCCGATAGGCTCTTGTGGTTGTGTCTGTGCCTGAGCTGTCTGGGCTGTGTAACTGGACCCCGAGCCTTGGCTCGACTATGGGTCATAATGCAATCACTAATGGCTAGACCCCGGGCCTTGGCCCGACTATGGGTCATAATGTGACTGCTGTGTCTGGACCCCGAGCCTTGGATCGACTATGGATCATAATGTAGCTGCTATAATTGGGCCCCGAGCCTTGGCTTGACTATGGGCCATAATGTAACTGCTGTAGCTGGACCTCGAGCCTTGGCTTGACTATGGGTCATAATGTAACCTCTGATAATTGGACCCCAAGCCTTGGCCTGACTATGGGTCATAATGGAACTGCTGTGATTGGGCCCCGAGCCTTGTCTCGACTATGGGCCATAATGTAAGCTCTGAAACTGGATATGGCCCTCATGGCCTCACTCTGGTCCCTTCGAACATCATACTGCTCTTGTGAACATAACTTTATAGGCAATAACATTCAAACCCCAAATACCGTGTACAACAATCGAGCTGGCTGGGGTTAACTCTAACGAGGGTTACTAACTCATCATTATCATCTCAATTCAATTCATAACAGTTGTCCCCAATAGGTTCACTCTGAAATGCTATACACATACAAGTTATACTAACTTTACGACGAACGTAACTTGCTGAAAGGATAGCCTTACATACCTCAAGTGTCGACCTTCCATTTAATTGGTGAGTCTCAACTTGTAACTGACGGTCCTATCCCACTGCAGCCCTTATACTGAGAGAATAGGGCTAATTCAATACTAAATTTGGAAAATAACACTAACTTTTGACAATAATATCAACTATAATTCAACTCTGAATAACTCAGAGAAAACCCACAATTCCTCGAGAGTTCAGAAGGGAGAAGTACTTACTAATGCCCGTGGCCGTTTAAGAATCAATTTGGAACAATTCTGACAACTTTTACTCGGCCGAGTTTCGGTTTGCCGAGCAAATTTTAGAAAAATAACTCCGTTGAAATTCTTCCCGTAGGCTTAAAACTTATCACCTGAAGTTAATTTACGTTTGGATGGCATTTCGCAGTGTAATCAGATGAAAATTTATCAAAATTGGCGTGGGTTATTATTTCTGGACGAGGGATCTTATAACAAATGAGTCAAATTAAACAAGGATGGTATGTAGATAAGTATAGGTGGTGGGCTGGGGGGTGGCTAACGCTGCCTCTTTCGCTGATTGTGCTGGCACGCCGCGCTTCCCAAAGCGCCAAGGTGCTGGCGCGTCGCACTAGCCCTTGCGGCCTGTCCTCGCCCGACCCTGCCTCCGAGGCTCTTCCCACACGCATCAAACTTTCTTTCCTCGACACAATCCACGTGTACGCCTACTAGCCGATAACATTCTACGGGGTGTAACAGAGCCTCTATGAATATGACAGTAATCAAATGATCGGGGCAGGGCCCCGAACTACCCATAACCGAACACCTGGAAACAGTAAAAGACTTGGAACTTACTGAATCAGCTGGAACTCCACTCAATGAACATGAATTCAATGTACTTACCGATTAGCACCTGCAGGCATGAATTCAGCGCCTAGACTAGGCCATCAGTACAGAGATGTATCGAGTATGTAAAGAGAAAACCATAATATGATTCAGCTTTCAAGTTAACAAGTACCGAATATACAAAGGAAGCATAGAATGAATCAATAACAACATATCTTGGAAATCAAGTAAAGAAAACAGAACCTACCTGGGCCCCATAAGCCTGGCAAGTCTAAAGCAATAAAAATAATGAACAATCAGTCGGTACCTAACCGATACAACTTACCTACACCACATATTACCCTTCAAACCGTCTTAATTGATTCAACTCTAGGCCCCTGAATGACCTCAGCTATCGCCAATTAATGTCTTGTATTCACATCTATTAGAAAAACAAAAATACAAGCAAACAATATTACACATATATCAGTTCACAACCATAACCTTGCTAGAAACAGTCGTAGACTTGAAGACATCATAGTTCAGAAGTACTACCTTGACAGAAACAGTCACAGACTTGCAGGTCGTCCCAAGTCACAAGCTTAACCTAGCCTAAAATTGCCACGGACTTGCGGGTCTCACCGAGCCTCGTAAAGCACCATCCAGACTACAAGATACACAATCAACAAGTACATATACCACACAAGTACTGGCAACCCACAATTGGCTATCAATCCCCAATAGTACTAATAACCTATAAAATAGCATATATACATAGTCAATGCAATCCAAACTAAGGTCTGCAACAAACCACCTCTAGCGTCACTACAAGAATCACAACCCTATCAACTATGCCAAAATGATTACCACCTTAACTATAGTAAAGAATTATCGCAACCATCGACCCTAGCCACCACTAAGACATCAGTCACATATCATCACTTAATTATAAATACACAACTAGTTAACAATATCCCCAACTCCAAGAGCAACATAACTTATTAACAAGACGATTATCACTTACCAACACAAGTCTCACGACAAGACTGTCGCACCTTTGAATTCGAACCTCTACTAATCCAGTAACTACATGTACTAACATCTGCAATCACAGCACCAGCCTGCATCCTAAGTACAAGGATAACAATAACCACCCCAACAATTTAAACATAGAACTATCGACATGAATCTATTGACTAGCCACTAATATAGCGACACTCTATTCTTAAACTAACATTCAACTATTATTGCCCGGGTTCACGGCCTCAACATATGAGAGAAAGAAATTTCACTCAAGAAACCCTAAACACAATATCTATGGATCCAAACAGCAACCAACGATACAAAAAATTCACACAATTGGATAAGAGATGAGTGGAATGAAAATCATGATGAAACGGAGATATAGAAGACTTAACATACCTCGGATTTGACTAACTCAAGATAACATGAATTCCAAGTTATCCACTCCATGAATATGCTGCCTAAGAGCAATCCAAGCGATTTCCAAGACTCAACCCATAAAGCTCAAGAAGTAAATAAGACAAACAAAGCTTATTCAACTAGATTCTTACGAATTCGATGATAGAAATTCTGTAACAACCTACCAGTGCCTATGAGTTCATAACCACTCTAAATAACTAACAATAAATAAGAGGAAGATATTACTAAGCAAGATGATCTCAAACAACCGCTAAATTATGTGAAAATGCAACCCTCATGCGCTCCCATGATAGCTCCATCGATCTTACGCTAGAACTAACTTTGGATCCTTGGTTTTTGGGGGTTGTTTGGCAGCCTTGGCCGTGTAATGCACATTACTATGAATTAATACGATGGCAATGCATGCTTGCGTGCCTCTATACAAAGTTGGGCAGCCGCGTCAGGCAAGCAGGCCACCTCTTGGGCCTTCAGAATTTTGGCCTATCATCCCGTTCCTCGAGCAGAATCTCGATCGCCTGGTCTTCCTTCAATATACAACATAGAGCCACCAAACGAGGCTCATACATCGGAAACCTAAAGAATAAATCGATTTAAACATATGGGGTGTTACATCCTTCTCCTCTTAAAAATATTCATCCTCGAATGTTAGAAGACACATATGATCCACTTTAGTTCTATTAAACCCCTTAGGCCCATCACAGACAACCCCTAAAAGATGACCTTGTATTATGCCAAAGCGCGACATAACTATATTGATACCTAAAGTAAGGATTTTTACCCGCAGCCATGGCTTAGCCACTGGTCAACTATTATCCATTGAGTATAAGTGTTCCCTACACAAGTCAGCAAATGTGAGGTCTAGACTCAACTCCTACCACATATGACTTCTCGAACGATTAAGATCCAGAAAGAAGGGTAATAATCCTAAATATCCTGTAGCCTCTTGTCTATAGGTATGCTGCATAATGCACAGGTAAACAAGACTCTACTAGACATGGCTTATAAATTCCCTAGAACATGATCTCCTCTAATATCAAGTTTGTCACACCCTAAGCCTGGAAAGGCGTGATCGGTACCTGATGCCGTACTTGACCGAGCTAACCTTAAAATAATTCTAACTACAATGGGTCAAAACTAATGAGGTCTTGGATCATAATGACAATCTAATTAGAGTAAATGAAAGACTATAATGAGAGTTGGCTTTAAACCAACCAAAAAACAGATATACAATTGGCCGCCAAGGCCACAGAATGGAATACAACTTGTACAATAGGTCCTTCTAGGCCTACAATATAATTATAACCACAACAAAAGTCTATGAGCCTTTATGAATTCGATAGTAATCAAATGATCAATATAAGTCCTTGAACTACCCACACACCGAACATTGGAAACTCCTGAAGACTTGGAGCTCACCGATATAGTTGGAACTCCACGCAGCGAACATGGACTCAAACTACCTTATCGATCAGCACATGTAGGCATGAATGCAACGACTAGACTAGAGTGTCAGCGTGAAGATGTACTGAGTATGTAAGGCAAAAACGATAATATGATTTAGATTTCAAGTCAAAAAGTATACTTGATATCCACTAGAAGCCTAGAAGACATCAATAGAAGCATATCCTAGAAATCAAGATAAGCAAATAGAACTTACCTGGCCTCCATAAGCTCGGGCCAGTCCAAAATAACAAAAAAATGAATAATTAGTCAACACCTAGCCAAATACAACTTACATGTACCACGCAGGACCTCTCCAACCATCTTGCCTGATTTAACTCCAGGCCCCTCAACGACCTCAGTTATTGTCTATTGATGTTTAGCATCCACAACTATAAGAAAAACAACAATACAAGCAAACAATACTACACATATATCAGTTTAGAACCACATCCCTGCCAGAAATAGTCACGGACTTGAAGACAATTAGAAGTATGACCTTATTGGAAATAGTCATGGACTTGCAGGCCATCTCAGATCACAAGATCAACCTAGCCAGAAACCGTCACAGACTTACAAGTCTCACCGAGCCTCGTAAAGAACCATCCAAGCCACAAGATACACAATAAACAATTACAATACCACACAAGTACTGGCATCCATAACTGGCTATCAATCTACAAATAGTACTAACAACCTATAAATTGACATATATACATACTTAATGCCATCCAAACCAAGGTCCATAAATAAGGAACCTCTAATGTCATTACAACCATCACAACTCTATCAATAAGGCCAGAATGATTACCACTCTAACTATAGTAAAGAACTGTGGCAACCATCGACCCTAGTCACCACTAAGACATGAGTCATATATCAACACCTGATCCTAGATACACGGCTAGTTAGAAATATACCCATCTCTAATAGTGACACAACTTATTAACAAGATGATTATCGGTTACCAACACAAGTCTAGTGGCAAGACCGTCGCACCACCGACTCCAAACCTCTACTAATTTATCAACGTACCAATATCTCCAATTACACCATCAACCCGCATCTTTAGTACAAGTACAATAACAACCACCACAAAAACTTAACCATATAACTATTGACACAAATCTATCGATTAGCCACGACTACCCTGTAATCTATTCCAAAACTAACATTCAACCATTATTGTCCGAGTTTATGAACTCAAAATGTGAGAGACATACCTATCGCCAAACAACCCCCAAACACAATATATACTCAATCCAAATAGTAGTAATAATATAGGAATAGAAAAATATGATTGGAATGGAAATCATGCTGAAATGAAGAGAATGGAAGCATTAACATACTTTGGATTTGACAAACTCAAGATAAGATGAATTACAAGATATCCATACCATTTTCATAAGAGTAATCCAAGCTATTGTCGAGATGCATCCACAAAGCTCAGAAGACAACACAAACGAAGCTTATTCAACAAAATTGCTACAAATTCGGCGATAGAAATTCTGTAATAACAACCTACCGATACTTTTGAGTTCATAAACACTCTAAATAAGTAAAAATCAATAAGAGGAAGAGCTTTCCAAAAAGATGATCCCAAACAGCCACTAAATTCTCTAGAAACGCAGCCCTCATGCGACTCCCATACTAGCTACATTGATCTTATGCTAGAACTAGCTTTTGATCATTGATTTAGCTGTAAATCCACTTGGAAGTAGAGAGAACCAGTAGAATAGGAGTTTCCACCACCTTAGGGACCTTAGAAAAATATTTTTAATGATATGGTTGCATAGCATGCCTCCTTGCAGAGCTTGATAGCTGTGTTGAGTAGGTAGGCCAACTCCTAGGCCTTCTGAGTTTTTTCCTATCATCTCATCCTTCAAACAAAATCTCTACCCTTCGGTCTTCCTTTGACGTACAATACATAGCCACTAAACTAGGCTCATACATCCGAAACCTATTGAATAAATTGATCTGAACATATGGGGTGTTACGCTATCCTTCAACCAATCATCCCAATAAATAGCTGCAATACATAGCCGAAACATCCACAACTCAATGGCCACCTAAATAATTCTACAACACAACCAATGAAAAGAATTTTCAATGTCGGTAGTTGTTTTCAATATCAATGCATAACTTTTAAAATAATGCTAGAGGGAGGTTTTGGTACCTTTAAATTCACCTTATAAGTATAACAATGAAAAATTATCTACTCCAAGGATCTGATCATTTGAAAATATGACAATCCACTTCGATATTGATGGGGGCAAATACGTTTTAGATGCCTTCCACGATGAACCCAACTCAACTCTAACTTGCGCTAGTGGATTTGGGCTAAGGTTAATGATCCTTGAGCTTAAGGGTATTTTCTCTATGAAAGAAGCCATTAGAAGTTCTAATTTGTAAAAAGATAAAGTGAAAATGATTTTAGGACCAAAAATCACTTAAATAGGTGTGTTGACCTGATATTGCTAGGGCCTGGTGTGAGGCGCCGTGCATAGAGCATGCATGCTTGCGTGCCTACACCCATGTCCACGTGTGAATGTTTGTCGACGTGCATGTTTGCATGCACGTTCCTATGCCGACATGCTATCGCTTAACCCCCGTGAATATATTTGCTCAGGAAACTTTATTTTCTTATTATTTTATTTTCAAGGAATATAAAATTGAAATATTAGCTTGTAAAACATGTATTCTCACTAGGTCCATCATCACCAATTTATGGGGTGTCACATTCTTTCCCCCTTAGGAACATTCATCCTCGAATGTAAATTAGACTCATGAGGTCAAGCCTTGGTAGAGTTTTCTTTATAATATGGAATATCTGGAAATCTAAAATGTAGAAAAGTCCAATATGGGCATCTCACAGGATTATACAAATAGCTAAACATCATAGCTGGATAAGCAAATACTCAAGAAAACACATCAATGATAATAAGTAAGAATGTATCACTCGAATAGGTGACTCACCTCAACTACAGTAATATGCGCTGATATGATATCATCCTGGGGCTTAAAACAAGTGAGGGTATCTATATCTCATGTCATCCTCAGTTTCTTAGGTTACTTCTTCCACACTCCTGTTTCTCCATAAGATTTTTACAGAAGCTATGGTTTTGGTCCTTAGTCAACAAACCTATTGATCTAGTATGGAAATTGTTGTTTCCTCGAGGGCAACTCCTCTGTAATCTGAATTCCTTAACTGGGATAACTCAAGAAGGGTCTCCTATGCAATTTCGTAGCATCTATACATGAATAATTGGATGCACGTATTCTAGCTCCGAAAGTAACTCTAGCTCATATGTTACTCAACCCATCTTTCATAGGATTCGATATGGCCTAATGAACCTAGAGCTAAGCTTTTCCCTCCTACTAAATCTCATAACACCCTTTATAGGTGAAACTTTTAGGAATACCCTATCATCAATGTAGAACTCCTAGTCCCTATGTCGTATACCGGAGTAAGATTTCTAACGACTCTGGGCTGACAATAATTGCTCCTAATGAGCTTAAACTTCTCCTCAGCCTGATGTATTAAATTAGGTCCAATCAACCCTTGCAAACCTACCTCAAACCCTCCAAATTGGGGCCTGTATTTCCACCTATATTAGGCCTCACAAGGCACCATGTTAATGTTAGAATGGTAACTGTTATTATATGTAAACTCAATAAGAGGTAGGTGATCATTCCAATTTCCTCTAAATTCTAGCACAAATTCCCGTAATATATCCTTGAATGTCTAAATCATGCACTCAGCCTTACCGTCTGTATGGGGATGGAAAGTTATACTAAGATTAACCTGTGTCCCCAACCCTTTTGAAATGACTTTCAGAAGTTAGTTGTAAACTATGCTCCTTTATAAAAAATAATAGATACCTGCAATACCAAGCTGTTTGGCTATTTTCTGATATACAATTTGGTAAAATCCTTAACCGTAAACTTAGTCCTGACTAATAAGAAATAAGCAAATTTTTTCATCCTGCCAATAATGACCCAAATAAAGTAAAACTTACACCTAGTATAGGGTAAACTTGTGACAATATCCATATTTATTTCCTTTTATTTAAACATGGGAGTGGCTATATCCTGAGCTAGCCCACCAACTTCTAATGCTCAACTTTATCCTCTAGTAATTTGGGACACTATGCCACAAATTCGGCAGTATCTTACCTTATGCAAAGCCACAGGTAGATTTCTTTAATATCATGATATGTTTTGTTGAACTGAGTGGAAAGAATATCGAGAATAATGTACCTCTACCATAATATGCTGGTGAAACCCTGCAACATTTGGAACACAAAGTCCTCTAAATCTCAAGATTATATCTCTTATTATATCAAAGGACAATCATTCCTCCTAAGCCTTCCGTTTGAGCTATACTAGGCTGGGATCATTGTACTATCGCTCTTTCACCTTTACAACTAAAGATGACACTACTGTATTCTGAATCATAACCTTGTCATTATTTGAGTCTAGCAACCAGGCTCCCAACTAGTCAACTGGTGCAGCTGTTGAGCCAATTCTCTCTTCTTTGGCCTCAAATATGATAAGATGCCCATGGATTTGCGACTAAGGGAATCAACTATTATATTTTCCTTCCCTAGATAATATAGGATACCTATGTCATAGTCTTTCAGTAACTCAAGCCAATGACATTGTCATGAATTCAACTCCTTCTGTTTAAAGATATATTAAAGACTTTTATGATCTGTAAAGATATCGACATGAACACTATATAAGTAATGTCTTCAGATCTTCAATACCTGCACAACTGCTGCTAGTTCTAAGTCATGGGTCAAGTAATTCTTCTCGTGCTTTCTCAACTATCTCAGAGTAGTTCTTCTCGTGCTTCCTCAACTATCTCAAAGTAGTTCTTCTCGTGCTTCCTCAACTATCTCAAAGCATAGACAATCACCTTGTCGTGTTGCATTTGGAGCACACTCTAACCTAATGGCCGAAGCTTCACAATATACTATATACCCCTCTAAGCCTTTTCATAAGGCTAGTATTGGTGCAGACATCAACCGGTCTTTCAGCTCCTGAAAACATTAATCATAATCCTCTGTCCAATATAATCTAGCTACTTTCTAACTCAGCTTCATTAATGGTGCCAGTAATACAGATAATCCTTCCAAAATGTTTTCGTAATACCCAGCCAACCCCAAAAAACTGCGAACTTCTATTTGGAGTTGTGGGTCTAGGCCAAGCCTTTACGACCTCTATTTTTTGCAAGTTGACCTAGATGCCAATGACTGACACAATATGGCCCAAAAATGCCACATAATTTAAAAAAATCTCACAATATAGAATTTCACATATAGCTCATGATCTCTAAGTACCTAAGTACTACTCGTAGATGATCTCTATGCTCCTCTCTGAACATGAATATACAAGAATATCATCATTACATACTATCACAAACAGATCTTGGAATAACATGGATATGCGTGTTCATCAGGTTTATAAATACTGATAAGGCATTCGCCAACATGAAAGACATTATTAAGAACTCAAAATGGCCATATATGGTTATGAAAGCTATCCTCGGAATATCTTTATGTCACACCCTACCTTGGGAGGTGTAACTGGCACCTGATGCCACACTAGACTCTAAGCTAACCTGGCTAGATATATATGATCTTGGGCAAAATGGCATGCCCAACTGATACTTTATAACTTAGTTTTCATCTTGTTTATCTACTTATTTATATACATTCTCATGTAATTTTATGTAAATGTGAAGATGTATACTAACCAACGTGATTAGTTATTATTTTTGTAGGTTTAAAATGAATTTGAGGAACTAATCTATGATGGGTGAAGTGGAGAAATGGAATGAGAAGCAAATTACAAAAGTCGGCAAGGAACCATGCCTTGGCAAGGCTGGCCGCGCCAGGCAGCGTGCCACACTGTGCGTGTGCCGCGCCCAGCGCCGTGCCACGCCAATGCCAGTCGCGAGAAGAAGGCAGCAAGCAGGCTACCTGCACGCCAGCGCCGTGCCACGCCAGGCAATCTGCACGATAGTTGCCATGTCACGCCGGCCATCGCGCTGCACAGGCAGCATGCTGATCTTGGGCAGATTTATATGCCCAAGTGATACTCAAACGTATCATTTTTACCTTGTTTGTTGTGCAATGTGTATATAATATCATGTAATTAGTAATAAAATGCAAATTTATACTAACCAACATGATTAGCATTTGTTTTGCAGGTAAATGTGATTTTTAGGAGCTAAAATGCATGTTGGAACTATGTCGGAGTTGGACTTGGATGCGAGCGTGGAAAAGACCTTGGAATGCATATTTTATAGGGGCTCCGCGATGGAGCCGTGCCACGCTACCATCGCGGTAGCACACTACCTGAGCAGGGATTAAAATGGCAATTTCCAGTGTACCTTCGCGTCAGCTCCGCGATGGCACGGAGAGAGGCCTCCGCGGCACGGAGAGAGGCCTCCGCGATGGCCTCCGTGCCACGTTGAGGCTAATTTACCGGACCCTGGAAATTCCAGTAAAGGTCTGCGTCCACGCCGTGTCACGGAGGCAGTGCTCCGCATTGGCCTCCGTGACACGTTGCTTGTTATTTCGGGAAAAATTTCCCACTAGTATAAATAGCACACTTAGGTTTATTTTAATTAGTTTTTTAGTTTTTAGACTGAGTTCAGAAGTGGAGAGCAGGAACGTGGGTTAGTAGCAGTTGAAGAACGAAAAAGCTAAGGGATTTCTTCTCTTCCTTTCTTCTTTCTATCAATTGTACGTATGATTTACACTCATTTTAGGATGATCAATCCAAGAATGAGTGGCTAATTCTCTTCCTTGCTGAGGTTTTGAACATGTGTAATGAATTTTGATTGTAAATGATATGGTTTTATTCTTCTTCTTTAATGTTGTTCTATTAATTCTTGTTCTTACTGCATTAGTGCTTGGCCAACATTAATGTACATCTAAAAAGTCCAATTTCACTCGAAAGAGCAAGAAATTGGAAAGTTGTGAATTAATAGGGTATTGTTCTTAACTTGATTTGGGAAAATTGGGTTTTGATGTGCTTTCCTGATAGAAATATACTTGAAAGCCGTATTAGTCAATTTAGGAACCGGAATTGTAGTGCTAGGTCATAAATTGCATTTGATCACAGAAATGTAGACGGATGGTTTATGATTCTAAAGTGAAATTAAATACGAGAGTTTTAATTTCTAGTCTAATGTTCTTGGCTAGCAACATGAAGAAGAGATTAACCAAATTATCATGATTATCAAATTCATTACTTGTTCTTAACCTTGGCATGTTCATATCCATTGTCTAAATTCACAAGTAAATAGTTGTTATTAGTTGTAGTATATATAGTTTAGAAACAAAAACTCAAGTAACTCTTGGTTACATTGTTGTTAGCATAATTAGAAGTGAAATAGGAATATAGTAAACTAGGCAATTTTACGTATCTTGAGCCTCCTTGGATTGATACTTGGCTACTTAGCCACTTTATTACATGTTTGACCACGTGCACTTGCGTGTCGGTTTATAATATAAATTACCACGAGCAGAGCAAGCCGAACAAGTTTTTGGCGCCGTTGCCGGGGAGGCTAGGCGATTTGTAAAATTGTGTTTAGTGTAAATTTACTGTATTTGTATTTTTATTTTCTTAAGTGTTAACAACTTGGTCTTAGCCTGTATTTTGTAGATTTTGTTTCTGTGAACACTGGCAAGGGACAAAGAGCTGGTGGAATCTTACTTAGAGCCTGAACGTGAATTTCATAGTCAACGTAGAGAAGCTCTTCGAAAGAAGCTGCAGTTGCTTAAACAGTCTATGATGGAGCAAAAAAATCCACCAGTTGTGCGGGCAATTTTAGTGCCCGATGAAGCAGCAGCAAGGCCGGTTCGCGAGGTGGCAATCCCACACGCCAACAATGTACATTCTAGTATCCGCAAACCAGAGCCTGGAGGGAGGTTTGAATTAAAGCAGAATATGGTGCAACTTTTGCACACAAGCGGCCAATTTACCGGTCTCCCTCATGAAGATCCACAACAACATCTCCAAAACTTTTTGGAGATAAGTGACACTTATATACCCGCTGGAGTGTCACCTGATTATGTTCGGCTCACCTTATTTCCATTTTCCTTACTTGGTGAAGCCAAGAGGTGGTTAAAAGCTGAACCACCCAATTCTATATCAACGTGGGATGATCTTGCGCGGAAGTTTTTGATCAGATTTTTCCATTCTTGTAAAACAGCCAGACTTAGGAGTCAAATCCTAAGTTTTAAACAGAGGGAAGGAGAAAATCTATATCAAGCCTGGGAAAGATTTAAATCCATGTTGCGGGACTGTCCTCACCATCATCAGTCCAATGAGGTGTTGGTACACACATTTATTGAGGGTTTGGAACCCCACACTAAAATTCTGTTAGATTCAGCAGCTGGAGGGCAAGCGCTGGAAAAGACCTATGAGGAGCTGTACACTTTGCTCAACCGAATTTCACAAGGCAATCCAGAATGGAATGCAGATTCTTCAAGAGGTGGAGCAAGGAAAGCAGCGGGAGTGCTTGAAGTGGATGGATTCACAGCTATCGCTGCACAGATAGCTGCTTTGCAAAATCAGTTAAACACTCACTTCAGCAATATAAATTTGAACCAGCCTTCAGCTTCAGTCAATGCAGTTCAACAGATGTGGTGTGAAGTGTGTGGTAGTAGTGAGCATTCAGCCGAATGTTGTGGTGCAAATCCTGATTCTGTTAACTTTGTGGGCAATGCACAGAGAAATCAACAGCAGTTTGGTAGTGGCTACAACTCAAATTGGAGGAACCATCCGAATTTTTCGTGGGGTAGCAACAATCAACAAGGCCAAAGTTTAGGGCAGGGTATGCATAGAAACCAAGGAGGGCAACAAAATTATCAAGCTCAGTTCAGAAATCACAATGCCCCTCCTCCACGACCATCACCGACTATTGAGGAGATGTTCAAAACCATGATCGCAATCAGGCACAATTGCAGGCTGACTATGTCAAATTGGCAGCCGAAGTGAAGAACAATCAATTGGCGACCAAGGCTCTTGAATATCAGTTTGGGCAGTTTGCTAGTGCCCAAAATACTAGACCCAGAGGAGGACTACCTAGCGACACGGATCCTAATCCAAAGCAGGTAAATGAAGTGACCACGAGGAGTGGTTTACAGTTGAAGGAGGTGGAACCGGAAAGACCGCCTCAAAAGTCAGGAGCAGCAGATGTTGAGGGAGAGCAAATTTCAGATAAGGGGAAGACTAAAGAAGCTGAACCAGAAAGGCCTCCACCCCCGTTCCCTCAACGACTCAAGAAACACAAGGAGGAGGCGTGTTTCCAGAAATTCATGGAGGTACTTAAACAGGTACATGTTAACTTACCTCTTGTTGATGTCTTGCAGGGAGTGCCAAAATATGCGAAATATATTAAAGACATCGTGGCTAACAAAAGTCATTTGACTGAGTATGCCACGGTAGCTTTAACGGAGGAATGCACTTCCCGTATTCAGAATAGGTTGCCCACAAAACTGAAAGACCCTGGAAGTTTCACTATCCAGCTTACTATTGGGCAAAGTATCCGAGCTCGTGGATTATGCGACTTGGGGGCAAGCATAAATCTGATGCCATCTTTGGTATTCAGAAAGTTAGGTCTAGGGAGTCCTAGACCAACAACGGTAATCTTGCAGCTAGCAGACAGGTCTTTAGCTAAGCCGGATGGCATTGTTGAGGATGTGTTAGTGCAAGTAGGCTCCCTCATTTTTTCGGTCGATTTTATTGTTCTGGACTTTGAACCAGATGCTGAAGTCCCATTTATTTTGGGACGACCCTTTTTGGAAACCGGAAAAGCATTAATTGATGTAGCTGCGGTTAAACTTACAATGCAAGCACATGACAAGGTAGAGGTATTTGATGTGTTAAAAGCCATGAAGCTGTCGGCTATACATGAGGAGCTTTCGGAAATCAGTGTGGTTGAACATGAAGAAAGTAAGAAGGTTGTTGAATCTCAAGACCCATTGGAAAGAGCGTTGACACATTCTGATCATTTTGGGGATAGAGAAGCTTGTGGAATGGTTCAATTGTTGGATGGAGCACCTAATCATCCGAGGAGACAGGAATTTCAGTCATTGATGAGATCACTAGAGCCGTTGCCAAAACCGTCTGTTGAGGAGGCACCGAAATTGGAGCTGAAAGAATTACCTCCCCATTTAAAATATATCTTTTTGGGGGAGGGAGAGACGTTACTAGTTATTATCTCTGCAGACTTGACGGAGGAACAGGAAAAGGCAGCTTTGGGGGTCTTAAGGAAGAGGAAGAAAGCAATGGGTTGGCAAATGTCTGACATTCAGGGTATAAATCCAGCTTTCTGCACACACAGGATATTCATGGAGACAGGAGTCAAGCCAACTGTTCAGCCGCAGAGGAGACTTAATCCAACAATGAAAGAGGTGGTAAGGAAGGAAATAATCAAGTGGCTTGATGCAGGTGTAGTCTACCCAATTTCAGACAGTGAGTGGGTCAGTCCCGTTCAATGTGTTCCTAAGAAAGGGGGGATGACTATAATCACTAATGAGAAAAATGAGTTAATCCCTACACGAACCGTCACAGGCTGGCGAATTTGTATGGACTACCGAAAACTAAATGAAGCCACGAGGAAAGACCATTACCCCATTCCTTTTATTGACCCAATACTTGACAGATTGGCAGGGCAGGAATATTATTGCTTCCTTGATGGGTACTCCGGCTATAACCAAATAGCCATCGCTCCTGAGGATCAAGAGAAGACGACTTTAACCTGTCCTTATGGGACATATGCTTTCAGGCGGATGCCGTTTGGGTTATGCAACGCACCCGCCACATTCCAGAGATGCATGATGGCTATTTTCCATGACATGGTTGAAGATTTTGTTGAGGTATTTATGGATGATTTTTCTGTTTTCGGTAATTTGTTTGCTACTTGTTTGCAGAATCTTGACAGGGTGCTGGCTCGATGTGAAGAATCCAACCTTGTGTTAAACTGGGAGAAATGCCACTTCTTAGTGAAGGAGGGGATTGTACTGGGCCACAAAGTGTCTAAAAAGGGGTTGGAAGTCGATTGTGCTAAAATTGAGGTTATTGAGAAATTGCCACCACCAGTATCCGTGAAAGGTGTACGCAGTTTTCTGGGACATGCAGGATTCTACAGACGATTCATTAAAAACTTTTCCAACATTTCTAGACCGCTATGCAGGCTGCTAGAAAAGGAGGTCAGGTTTGAATTGAACGATGAGTGTGTTGTAGCATTTGAAAAGTTGAAGCAGAAATTGATAGAAGCACCCATACTTACCTCTCCTGATTGGGAACAACCATTTGAGCTGATGTGTGATGCCAGTGATATGGCTGTGGGAGTTGTATTGGGACAAAGGAAGAATAGAGTTTTTCATTCTATTTATTATGCAAGCAAGACACTGAATACGGCTCAGAGCAATTACACAGTCACAGAAAAGGAAATGCTAGCTCTGGTGTTTGCATTTGACAAGTTTCGGTCTTATTTGGTGGGTTCGAAAGTGGTGGTGTACACTGATCATGCAGCTATTTGATACCTATTCAACAAGAAAGATGCTAAGCCCAGATTGATCAGATGGATCTTATTGCTACAGGAGTTTGACCTTGAGATTAGAGACAGAAAGGGGAGTGAAAATCAGGTAGCAGATCACCTATCACGACTGGAAAGTCGGTCGCATGTGATGGAAAGTGATGACATTAATGAGGACTTCCCAGATGAGCAACTCTTGGCAGTGGGAGAAGCTGAAGTTCCCTGGTATGCTGACATAGTCAACTTGCTAGTGAGCGGAGTTTACCCACCTGAAGCAACAGACCAGCAAAGAAGAAAATTGAGGCATGACAGCCGATATTATGTGTGGGACGAGCCATATTTGTTCAAGCAGGGACCAGACCAGGTGATGAGAAGATGCATCCCAGAGAGTCAGATAGCAGAGATGTTAAGGGGCTGCCATTCTTCGTTGTATGGAGGGCATCACGGAGGTGAGAGAATGGCACACAAGGTTCTTCAGTCAGGTTTCTTTTGGCCGACCCTGTTCAGAGATTCTATGGAGTATGTCAAAATGGTGATAGATGTCAGCGGACAGGAACAATTGGCAGAAGACAAGAGATGCCTTTGCAGAACATACTGGAAGTTGAGCCCTTTGATGTATGGGGAATTGATTTCATGGGTCCATTCCCACCGTCATTTGGAAATCGTTACATATTGGTGGCTGTAGATTATGTATCAAAATGGGTGGAAGCAATAGCTTGCCCCAGGAATGATAACAAGGTAGTAACGAAGTTTGTGAAGAAACACATTCTCACAAGGTTTGGGACACCCCGAGCAATTATCAGTGACGAAGGGGCTCATTTTGTCAATGCAAGCTTCAAGAAATTACTGGCTAAGTATGGGGTGCGCCATAAAGTGGCCACAGCATACCACCCACAAACTAGTGGGCAAGTAGAGGTGTCAAATAGGGAGGTAAAACAGATTCTTCAGAAAACGGTGAACACACAACGGAATGATTGGTCTGGTAAACTTGATGATGCGTTGTGGGCCTACCGAACTGCTTATAAGACACCGATTGGAATGTCACCATACCGATTGGTCTATGGCAAAGCATGTCATCTCCCGATTCAACTTGAGCATCGAGCTTTCTGGGCTGTCAGAAAGCTAAATATGGACTTAGAGCTAGCGGGTAAAAAGAGACTGATGCAGCTCAGTGAACTTGATGAATTTCGCTGGCATGCTTATGAGAGTGCGAAGTACTACAAGGAAAGAACCAAAAGATGGCATGACAAGCATGTGGTGCATCGCATTTTCGAACCGGGACAGAGAGTTTTGCTTTTTAATTCAAGATTGAAATTGTTTCCTGGTAAGCTGAGGTCTAAATGGTCTGGACCGTTTGAAGTGGTGAGAATGACCCCTCACGGGGCGGTAGAACTGTGGCAAGAAGATAGGAGTGCTACGTTCTTGGTAAATGGGCAGAGATGCAAGCACTACTGGGGGGATGACCATGATCGGGACAAATCGTCCATCTCCCTAGTAGACAAGTGAGCTTAAAGGACGTCGAGCCGCGACAGTAAACCAGGCGCTGCACGGGAGGCAACCCGTGAGAAAAATATTTTATTTATTTATTTATTTTTTTGCACAGTGTAGTTAATTTTTATCTTTATTTTTGTTTTTATTTTCTATTTCCAAGTTTTATTTTTCTTTTCCTTTTCTTGATTAGGTTTGGATTTAAATTCTAGTTAGTATTTTTTATTTTTAGTTAGGGAAATCTGTTAATTTAACCAATTTTTGTTTAGTGAGGTGATTTTCAGGTATAACGGAGGAAATATACATGGAATCAAGAAAATGAGGCGAGGTATGAAAAATTAAATTTATTGGAGAAACAGAGCACTGGCGCGTTGGCGCCGTGTCACGGAGGCAGTGCTCCACGTTGGCCTCCGTGAAACGTTGAAGGCAAAATCCGGATTTTTCAAAAATCCAGTAAGCCAACGCGTTGGCTCCGTGTCACGGAGGAGGGGCTCCGCGTTACCCTCCGTGACACGTTGCCCCTTATTCATTGCCGGGTCACACCGGGTTTCCGGGTGACCCGCGTGTTTTCTATAAATTAACCCCCAATTTTCACCCAATTTTCCCCATTTCCCTCTTCCCTCCGCGACCAAACACCCAATTCCCCCTCCCCAAGCAACGTGCCACGTTAATAGGCAAGAAAAATGAAAAGTTTCTTCGGTTCTTCAAGTCTAAGGTATGTTTTCATCGTCTATCTCATTTTTTGGCGATTTTTGTCAAATTTGGGCATGTAAGGTGAGATATATCACCCTAGGTAGAAATTAAACATGATGTTGAATTATTTTGTGATTGATTATGTTCGGATTGTTGTAGTTAGCGTTTGAACTTATCGATTATGTAAATAATTCGAAATTGATTGTCGAATTGTATTCTAGGGCTTGGGTTGTTGAATTTGACTTGGGCACTTGATAATTTGATGAAATCAATGCCGGGGTGTGTTTATTATTTGAGATAAGTCGTGGTAAATATTGTGTAAATGTTCCAAGACGACTAATTCTCGAATTTTTGTGGGAAAATGCATAAAGTGTGAATTGGTTAGATTGTTAAAATTAGCTTGTATATAAATGTTTTGATTGTTGTTTTTATTTTGTTGTTGTTTTGTTGCGAAGTGCGATGGTTGAATTGTTAGCGATAGTAGGATTGGGATTAGCTGTATGAAGTCTGAGTAGTACGCTAACCGTTATGCTGTCGAAATTTTATTGTGAACGCACTAAGCATGAAGTATAGAGTGTTGTCTGTGGTGTACTTAGAGTTATCCTTGCTGTAATTTTGTAAATATTGTTAAGGACTAAGTGTGGGGTAAATTTTGTGTAACCCGACCTTAGCCGAAGCTAACAAGTTTTTAGCTTAACGTTGTGCTTGTTTGTGTAAATTGACAGGTATAATGGCTAGCAGACAAGATAAAGGCAAGGGTGCTTCCACCTCAGGCACCAGACGGAAAAGGATGAGACTGGGCACTGCAGTCCCAGCTGCACCTGCTGTTCCGCGCGGCCAACGCCGCCAATACGGAACAAGATGGGTCACCGATGAAGGGAAGAAATGGTACGCGAAACACAAAGAAAACAAGTACTTCCCCGAGGAACATATTGCTCGGGAACCACTTGCACAGGAGTTCTCTCGCATTGTACAGAGAATTGAGGCAGCTGGGCTCAGCTTTATTTTTTAGGAGCCCAAGGAGTGCAACCTTCACTTGGTCCCGGAATTTTATGCAAACTGGAACCCGGCCATCAGAAGCCACACTATAAAAATCAGAGGGCAGATTGTCACTCTGGAACCCCAGCAGCTAAATGCCATCGTTGGAGCGCGGGACACAGACGCCCACGTTCTCCGCCAGCTAAACATCACCCCACCGTACGCCGACATCAGACGTGCGTTGTGTGGGGCTCGATCCACAGCCCGATGGAGTAGACACAAGGAGAGGGGTTACCACCAGACTCTGCCCTATTCGCAGATGAACAGGGAGGCCAGAATCTGGCTGAAGATTGTATGTTCGTGCTTGATCCCGGGAGTCCATATGACAGATGTGACCCGGGACCGTGTCTGCTTGGTGTATGCCCTTATGAAAGGGCTTGAGATTAATGTGGGGGCGGTCATAATATCCGCCATGAAAAGAGATAGACTGCACCAGGGCCACAGATACGGGTTTGGCGGACTCATCACCACCTTCCTCCGAGGCCTCGACATTGAGGAAGAAACCTTGGATTATATTCCGCAGTTGGAGCGGAGGGCCCTCGACGTGACAAAGACTAAGGCTCCCGACACTACACACGGACCTGTATTGACTTTGGGCGAGCGACATGCTCGTGACGATTAGTACATGGCCCGTATGTTCGGCATGCAGATGCTGCAGCTACGGATAGGTGGGAGACCAGCCACCGAGGAAGAATTATGGCAGCTGGAGCTAGACTACCCCTTTGGCGAGAACGCCAGAGCCTTATGTAAGGTGGGGCCAGCCTTTGTGGAGCCTACAGATGACGATGTCCCTACTGATGAGGAGACACGTCGTGAGGACTCCGATGACGACGATGGAGCTGATTCAGATATGGGCGACGAGGCCGCAGCACCGGATGAGGAAGTCGAATATTTCGACTAAGCAGGGAGTTCCACCACCCAAAATTTTGTGCTTTGTATTGTTGTGAACACTGGGGACAGTGTTCGATTTAAGTGTGGGGTGGGGAGTAGTTAGGTGCTGGGACATAGGCTCTAAATTGCTGTATATTTTTCCTTGATATTTATGTATGTTTGTGCTTTCCCTGTTGTGAACTGATTTGTGATGGATGTGTATATATTTGTTTTGTGGCTAATGATGTGTGTTTTGAAAGTTATGGTTGCTAGTGTAAATATTTTATAAATTTTGTAAATATTTTTTTTTCTATCGACATGATCGATATTTTTCAAAAATTTTTACGAAAATATTTTGCACTTGTAAATATTTTCTTTCTATCGAAATGATCGATGTGTTGCAATTTTTTTTTCGGTTTTTATTTTTTTTGGGTTTCTCGGAGTTTGTTTTCGGTTCTTTTACCGAGAATAGTCCCATTGAACCGATGTCATAGTTAGTGACCATTTCCTATGTGGATGGATGACGGCCGTCTTAAGGGAAATGGAGTGGGTAGGTGTAGGATTTTTAATTGTTTTTAGTTTTTCTTTGGTGGATTGCATCAATTAACTGTAGTTGCTTATGGTTGCTAAAAGTTCGTTGCGTGTTGTAATTGATGTTCAAAATGTGAAAGTGATTAATTTGAAAGCATGCAATTCTGTAAATATGTTGAGTTACCTAGGCTATAGAATTTGGTTCAGTATGATTGAGGCTTAATCTTGAATTCATGTAATTGACTAATTAAAGAGTCTGTGAATGCATCTTGATTCGAGCATGTGCATGAAGTGTGAAGTGAGGTTTTGCTATTCCATGTCATTGTGAACTGTCTAGAACTTGCCTGGTGTGTATATAAAACGAAATGAAGGAAGTGTAGTGTTGGAAAGGATGTAGGCATTTCTTTGTTTTAACCGATAGTTTCCATTTTTTTCTTGTCAAATTCTACCTTTTTATATGTTGTATACCCTAGTCAGCCCGTTGAGCCTTTAGCCGATTTCTTCCTTTTGTCCAAAATTGTATGAACTAAGCTTTATTCCTTCTTTTCATTAGCCTTAAAGTCTATAAGAAGCTCTTAAGCGCTTGAAAAGAAAAGAAAATGTTTCCCAAAGTGTTAAAGAGTGAAAAGAGTGAAAAGAAAAAGAAAAGCAAAGTGGAGAAAGAAAAGATGATGTTGAAAAGGCACTTGTTGTAATTAATTGATAGTGGGGGTACATGAAAACCCTTTGTTTTGTGTCAAGTGTGGTTGATGAAATGGGCTGTATGAAAGTAAACCAGCATGAATGGGAGAAAAAGAGAAAAGAGAGGAACAATGTCCATGAGTCGATGGAAATGAGTTGAAAAGACGCTTAAGGATGCTAGCGACTATTATTGGCTAATCCAATATATATATACTAGATCCATAGCCCCGTTACAACCCATTAAAGTCCTACGTGATCCTATATTGCATTTCTTTATGTTAGTGGAGTAATACACTAAGGGCAAGCCTATGGGTCATGACATGATGCATGTGAATTCTTTTGGGAGAGAGAGTGAAATTAATTTTTATATGCCCCTACTTGCATGTTGGTGTGCTGCATGAACATAAAGGGGAAGTTTCTCTCGAGTTGTGAGGGCACATGCTTGATGAAAGATTGATTTTCGTGTCGGATTTCTTGATTAGCTGATTTGCATGAGTTTGCCGATATCAAGAATCAATCCTTAAAAGTCTAGGAAGCCTTGATGTATTAAAGGTCATTGTATTGTACGACCAAGCATGTTTTCTTGATGATTTGCAAAAATTGAATAATCGGTATGACCGTAGCATAAATTGTTGCACCATAGTGACGAAGGTTGGGATGTAATTTGCATGATTTGTGTATATGTTGTTCGAGGACGAACAAGGATTTAAGTGTGGGGTAAGTGATCTTGGGCAGATTTATATGCCCAAGTGATACTCAAACGTATCATTTTTACCTTGTTTGTTGTGCAATGTGTATATAATATCATGTAATTAGTAATAAAATGCGAATTTATACTAACCAACATGATTAGCATTTGTTTTGCAGGTAAATGTGATTTTTAGGAGCTAAAATGCATGTTGGAACTATGTCGGAGTTGGACTTGGATGCGAGCGTGGAAACGACCTTGGAATGCATATTTTATAGGGGCTCCGCGATGGAGCCGTGCCACGCTACCATCGCGGTAGCACACTACCTGAGCAGGGATTAAAATGGCAATTTCCAGTGTGCCTTCGCGTCAGCTCCGTGGCACGGAGAGAGGCCTCCGCGATGGCCTCCGTGCCACGTTGAGGCTAATTTACCGGACCCTGGAAATTCCAGTAAAGGTCCGCGTCCACGCCGTGTCACGGAGGCAGTGCTCCGCGTTGGCCTCCGTGACACGTTGCTTGTTATTCCGGGAAAAAATTCCCACTAGTATAAATAGCACACTTAGGTTTATTTTAATTAGTTTTTTAGTTTTTAGACTGAGTTCAGAAGTGGAGAGCAGGAACGTGGGTTAGTAGCAGTTGAAGAACAAAAAAGCTAAGGGATTTCTTCTCTTCCTTTCTTCTTTCTATCAATTGTATGTATGATTTACACTCATTTTAGGATGATCAATCCAAGAATGAGTGGCTAATTCTCTTCCTTGCTGAGGTTTTGAACATGTGTAATGAATTTTGATTGTAAATGATATGGTTTTATTCTTCTTCTTTAATGTTGTTCTATTAATTCTTGTTCTTACTGCATTAGTGCTTGGCCAACATTAATGTACATCTAAAAAGTCCAATTTCACTCGAAAGAGCAAGAAATTGGAAAGTTGTGAATTAATAGGGTATTGTTCTTAACTTGATTTGGGAAAATTGGGTTTTGATGTGCTTTCCTGATAGAAATATACTTGAAAGCCGTATTAGTCAATTTAGGAACCGGAATTGTAGTGCTAGGTCATAAATTGCATTTGATCACAGAAATGTAGACGGATGGTTTATGATTCTAAAGTGAAATTAAATACGAGAGTTTTAATTTCTAGGCTAATGTTCTTGGCTAGCAACATGAAGAAGAGATTAACCAAATTATCATGATTATCAAGTTCATTACTTGTTCTTAACCTTGGCATGTTCATATCCATTGTCTAAATTCACAAGTAAATAGTTGTTATTAGTTGTAGTATATATAGTTTAGAAACAAAAACTCAAGTAACTCTTGGTTACATTGTTGTTAGCATAATTAGAAGTGAAATAGGAATATAGTAAACTAGGCAATTTTACGTATCTTGAGCCTCCTTGGATTGATACTTGGCTACTTAGCCACTTTATTACTTGTTTGACCACGTGCACTTGCGTGTCGGTTTATAATATAAATTACCACGAGCAGAGCAAGCCGAACACATGCCACGCCGGCCATCACGGCAAGCTTCAGCCGAATGTCATTTTTAGGTTCTTTCCAGTGTGCTTTCCCGATACCTCCGTGTCACAGCGGTAAATTAGCATGTTCACCTCCGTGCCACGGAGCTATTCCATGCCGGGCATAATTTTGTACATCTCTCATTTACTGTAAATAGGTCCCTTAGCTCCTAAAAACATTTTGTCATGATTTATTTCTGAAAAACCGCCAAGGAGTGAAGGGAGAAGTGGGAGAACTCACCTAGGGTTCCTAAATTTCATCTTCTCTTCTACCAATTCTTGTAAGTATGCTACGTTAATTATGTTTTCTCATAATTATATGAACTTGAGAGGCTAGAACCCTTCCTCTAGGGTTGAGGCCACAAGATATGATTGTGATTATGTGATTGTGTTTTGGTTTTAAGTTATTGATTGTTGTTTTGTCTTACATTCTTAATTATGGTTGTTTTTATGATTGATCACCATGAAAACACACACGTTACACCTAGGTAAAAGCTTTAGAAAGTAAACCTAGGCAAGAACAAAGAATGTAGGGAGCAAGTTTGTGTCTTACGATAAAATTCGCGGTTAGTATAAGAAATTATACCTAATTTGCATTGCTTGGTTACTAAAACGGGATGAGCTAGACACCAACTTAGAATTATCACATCACCACTCGTAGAAGTAGTTGTGAAGCTAAGTTGAGTTAAATGATTAGAGGTACGAAAGCCCCTAATCAAGAACATAAACCCCGTAAACCACATCCACGTAATTGAATTGCCCACGAACTAGAATGTCACATCTCCTCTCAATGATGTAGTTGTGAGACTAGTTTGTCATGTTTAGAGGCTCGAAAGATCATGAACATGCAATTGTAATTATGTTACGACAATTGATAATTCCATACTTAAACCATCACAAAGCATAGTATCGCATGATTATCTAGCCTTAGCTCTAGTTGCTCCTTGAATTACTTCAGAGTATTTCTGTGACCACCCCTAGACTTAATTAAACTTTATCGAAAAAGTCTAAATCAACACTTGTGAAAGTTGATATCACACTTGAACTTGATAATTAGCTGAATTGGTCCATTCCTTTTGGGTTCGACATCCGGATCTTAAAAAGGGCCACTGTATTACTTGTAAGACCACGTACACTTGCGTGTGCGCTCGGGCAGTCGTCAACAAGTTTTGGCGCCGCTGCTGCGAAGTCTCAAGAAGTTTTTAGCGCCGTTGCCGGGGATTCGACGAAGTTTAGTAAGTTTTTCTGTTTTTGTGTGATTTTTAAATTTCCTCAAGTGTTGAGAAACTTGGTCTTAGTCTGACTTATTGCAGGTGACAGGTTGTCTTGCCGAGCTAGCTAGGAATAGAGAGCTTGTGGAACCGTTGCTTGAACCAGAACATCAAATTCATTTGCGAAGGAGAGTAACTCTTGAGCAAAAGTTGAAAAGACTTCAAGAAAAGGTACAACAACAACCACCCGCAATACAAGCAAAGTTGTCACCGAAAGTAATGGTAGCCAGACCAGTTCGCGAAGTGGCAATCCCACAAGCGACGAATGTGAACTCTAGTATCCGTAAACCAGAACCTGGAGGGAACTTTGAATTGAAACAGAACATGGTGCAACTGTTACATTCTAGTGGTCAATTCACTGGGATGGCACATGAGGACCCGCAGCAGCACCTACAGAACTTTTTAGAGATTAGTGACACTTTCGTCCCCACCGGAGTGTCCACAGACTATGTCTGACTTACCCTCTTCCCATTTTGATTGTTGGTAGAGGCAAAAAGGTGGTTGAAAGATGAGTCACCAAACTCCATAACTTCTTGGGATGATTTGGCGAAGAACTTTCTGATCAGATTCTTTCCTTCAGGCAAGACTGCAAAATTGAGAAGTGAAATACTGAGTTTCAAGCAGAGGCCTGATGAGAATTTATATTTGGCTTGGGAAAGATTCAAGTCATTATTAAGAGACTGTCCCCATCACCAGCAATCCAATGAAGTGCTGGCTCATACCTTTGTAGAAAGTCTAGACCCACATACAAAAATTTTGCTAGACTCTACATCGGGTGGGCAAGCCTTAGAGAAGACTTATGATGAGCTGTACACGCTGTTGAATAGAATTGCTCAAGGAAATACAGAATGGCACAGTGAATCATCAAGAGGGGAAGGAAAAAGAGCAGGGCTAATAGAGGTAGATGGTATGAATGCCTTGGCGGCAGAGATAGCTTCATTCCAACATCAGATTATGACTCAGTTCAATAAACTAAGTATGCACCAACAACAAGGTCAGGTTAATGCAGTTCAGCAAGCTCCGACTTGGTGTGAAATTTGTGGGAATAATGGGCACAATGCAGAATCTTGTGGAGCCAATCCGGAATCAGTCAATTTTGTTGGGAATGTGTAGAGGAACAATCAGAATTTTGGAAACAACTACAACAAAAATTGGCAGAGCCACCCGAATTTTTCTTGGGGTGGAAATCAAAAGCAAAGTTATCAGCAACCTCAACAGCAGCAGTATCAGCAGAATAGGCTGAATGATGGCTAGTTTAGCAGCAACATTGAGGAAACATTGCAGAAAATCATGGAGACCCAGACTCAGTAAGCAGAAAATCAGGCGAGGATGGCATCAGACTTGAAGAATCAGCAACTAGCCACCCGCAATCTAGAAAAACAGATGGGTCAGATAGCAGCTGCTCAAAACATGAGACCGCATGGAGGACTACCAAGTGACACAGATCCTAACCCCCGTCAGGTCAACGCCATCAGTCTAACGAGCAGAAAACAATTAGCTGATGCAGTGTCAAAAGAGAAAAGAAATGAGGTGCAGCCGGAGTTGGTTAGACAAGGATCATCCATTGACAAGGGAGAGAATCAGAGTGCTGTGCAGCAAAATGCACAATCTTCATTGTAGCCAGCACAAAGACCACCACCACCATTTCCTCAGAGATTCAGAAAGAGCAAGAAGGAGGAATGCTTCAAAAAGTTCTTTGAGATTTTCAAAGAACTACACATAAATTTGCCTCTTATTGATGTTTTGTAGGGAATGCCCAAGTATGCTAAATACTTGAAGGATGTGATGGCTAGCAAAGTGAGATTGGTGGATGTCCAAACAGTAGCACTAACGAAGGAGTGTAGTCACAGGGTATTGAGCAAAATTTTGAAGAAGCTTAAAGACCCAGGGAGTTTTACCCTCCCCATACAAATTGGTAAAGATGGAGTGCTATGAGCCCTATGTGATTTAGGGGCAGCAGTGAATCTAATGCCCCTATCTTTATTTAACACCCTGGGGTTGGGAAAACCGTGGCCAACAAGATTGATGCTGCATCTAGCGGATAAGTCGCGAGTGGCACCAGATGGAATCATAGAGGACCTTCTCATCAAAGTGGGTAAGTTTATTATACCTGCTGATTTTATTATCTTAGATTTTCATGTTGATGACCAGGTACCCTTAATCTTGGGACGACCATTCTTGGCCACCGGAGGAGCGGTAATTGACTTAAGAGCAGGGACCCTGAAAATGAGGGTCGAGGATGAAGAAGAACTCTTCCGAGTATACCAAGAGATTAACCCACCCATACACTACAAAAACCTTTGTAAAGTTAGTGTGTTGTCAGAGGATAAGTGTGGGGTGGTAGATTCCACAGGTCCACGGCCAAAGGCAATGATAAGTGTTTAGCCCGAGTCTGATAAAGGGCTTCAGTTTGATAAGAAGTTGGAGGAAGAGAGGAATAGAGTGGAGGCTGTTTCCTCTAAAAATCAAAAGAAAAGGAGATGGTTCTTGAAAGGGAACCCAGGTATGAGGATGTCCTGAAAAGGATAGTCCACATTGTGCCGCGACGTAAAATAAGGCGCTGCTTGGGAGGCAACCCAAGGGTACCGCAGGTATGATTTGTGATTTTCGTTTATGTGTTTTGCTTATTTTCAACTTGTGTTGTTTTTGGTGGAAAGTTAGGCACAGATGGAGGGGAAGTCTGAGTACCCGTGGAGGAGGAAGCTAAAAAAGCATGGAAGAGGAAAAGTGTGGGTTCAAACACCCACTTGTGCAAATTTAAAGAAAAGCATGCTATTAGCTAGGCCTAGAGGCCTCAGGGAGTATTTCTCATCCTTTTTAATTTTAATTTGATGCTACGGGGACATAGCATGATTCAAGTGTGGGGTGAGAAAAATTTAAATTTTTTTTTGTGCTTAATGATTTTGGTGAATGTAGTGCTTGATACATATTGAAATTTTTTTTTTTGAGTTGAGCATGACCTTACCACCCGTTGGTTTTTCTTTTCGGTTCTTTTCCGATGGGGGGTCTTTGAACTGAAGAATACAAATTTTCTTTGTCTGTATAAAATGTCTTTAGTCATAGATAGAGACTATTTCCGATGATGGATAGATGACGAGCGTCTTGAGGAAAATTAGTCAATAGGTTTTGGTTTTTGAACCCGTAGCTACTTGATGGCTTGATGTTCTTGTTATGTGCTATACATGATTGTAAGATACATGTGTGGTTAGTGTTGAAGCATGTAAGAAGGGTATAACTTTGTTTGAGACACTTAGGCTCTTGAATTTGACTCGATGTGATTGAAGCATAATTCTGAATTCTTGTGATTAGCTGAGTAAGAGTCTGCTGAATGTGTCTTGAATTGAGCATGTGTTGTGAGTGTAAGTTTTTCGAATATTCCATGCTACTGTGGAGTGTCTAGAACTTGCTTGGTGTGTATATGAAACAAAATGAAGGATGTGGATTGTAGGAGATGATTTAGGTACTTTTTTTTAATGAAGCTAATTGTTATCCCTCACTTTACCTACCTTGAATGTTGAATCCTAGTGAGCCCCATTGAGCCTTAAGCCTATTCTTTGATAGCTACAACATAAGCTTAATCCTTTTTCTTTCATTAGCCTTGAATTTTTTTCCAAAACTCCTAAGCGCTTAAGGGAAAAATCCGAAAGAGTGAAGGAGTGAGAAGCATGAAAAAGAAGGAAAAGTAGCAGTTGTAAGAGTTGAGAAAAGGTCAAAGGTGCACTTGTTGAAAATGCTTGATTAGTGGTAGGGAGTAAGAAAATAAATGAATGAAAAAGTTGTTTAAGTACTTCTTATTAATAAGCTGAGGGTGCTTAAAGAAATGGGAACAAGGAGAGAAAATTCAAGATTGAAAAGAATGAGGGTGAAGTAAGAGAAGAGATGTCCTTAATGAAGGTTGAAGTTATTAAAAGCGCTTGGGGAAGATAGCCATTGTTATTATCCATAATATTACCTACCCGTCCCTTGCCTTACATTACAACCCATTAAGTCCTACTTGATCTTACGTTCATACATCCTTAAATTAGTGGAGTAAAACACTAAGGGAAAGCTTATGGTTCACTACATGATGCATGTGAATTCTTTAAGAGAGTGAGCGTAATTCTATTCATATACCCATACATGTTGTGATTTGAAAAGTTGTGAGTAAAAATTGGTAACTCTCTTGTTGTGAAGGCACATGCTTAATGAGAGATAACATTCATGTCGGATTTCCTAATCGGTTGATTTGCATGAGTTTGCTAAGATTGAGAGTCGATTCTTGAGGTTAGGAAGTCTTAACGTAGTTGTATATCATTTCAGTGATTAAATCATGCATGCTCTATTTTTAACTTGCTCTCTCAAACAATCATTATAGCCATAGCTAGAATTGTCTTGCTAAATTAGTTATGCGTGAGTCTTCATTTACATGAGATGTAAAAGGGTTGTTCGAGGACGAACAAGGCTTTAAGTGTGGGGTAGGTGATCTTGGGAAAAATGGCATGCCCAAGTGATACTTTATAACTTAGTTTTCGTCTTGTTTATCTACTTTTTTATATACATTCTCATGTAATTTTATGTAAATGTGAAGACATATACTAACCAACATGATTAGTTCTTGTTTTTGTAGGTTTAAAATGAATTTGAGGAACTAATCTATGATGGGTGAAGTGGAGAAATGGAATGGGAAGAAAATTACAAAAGTCGGCAAGGAACTATGCCTTGGCAAGGCTGGCCGTGCCAGGCAGCGTGCCACGCCAATGCCAGGCGTGTGAATAAGGCAGCAAGCAGGCTACCTGCGTGCCAGCGTCATGCCATGCCAGGCAATCTGCGCGACAGTGGCCGTGTCACGCGGGCCATCGCGCTGCACAGGCAGCGTGCCACGCCGGCCATCGCAGCAAGATTCAGCCGAATGTCATTTTTAGGTGCTTTCCAGTGTGCTTTCGCGATACCTCCGTGTCACAGAGATAAATTAGCGCGTTCACCTCCATGTCACGGAGCTATTCCATGTCGGGCATAATTTTGTACATCTCTCATTTACTATAAATAGGTCCCTTAGCTCCTAAAAACATTTTGTCACGATTTATTTCTGAAAAACTGCCAAGGAGTGAAGGGAGAAGTGGGAGAACTCACCCAGGCTTCCTAAATTTCATCTTCTCTTCTACCAATTCTTGTAAGTATGTTATGTTAATTATGTTTTCTCGTAATTATACGAACTTGAGTGGCTAGAACCCTTCCTTTAGGGTTGAGGCCACAAGATATGATTGTGATTATGTGAATGTGTTTTGGTTTTAAGTTATTGATTGTTATTTTGTCTTACACTGTTAATTATGGTTGTTTTTATGATTGATTACCATGAAAACACACACGTTACACATAGGTAAAAGCTTGAGAAAGTAAACCTAGGCAAGAACAAAGAATGTAGGGAGAAAGTTTGTATCTTACGATAAAATTCGCGGTTAGGATAAGAAATTATACCTAATTTGCCTTGCTTGGTTACTAAAACGGGATGAGCTAGACACCAACTTAGAATTATCACATCACCACTCGTAGAAGTAGTTGTGAAGCTAAGTTGAGTTAAACTATTAGAGGTACGAAGGTCCCTAATCAAGAGCATAAACCCCGTAAACCACATCCATGTAATTGAATTGCTCACGAACTAGAGTGTCACATCCCCGCTCAACGATGTAGTTGTGAGGCTAGTTTGTCCTGTTTAGAGGCTTGAAAGACCATGAACATGCAATTGTAATTATGTGAGATGACAATTGATAATTCCATACTTAAACCATTACAAAGTATAGTATCACATGATTATCTGGCCTTAGCTCTAGTTGCTCCTTGAATTACTTTAGAGTATTTCAGTGACCACCCCTAGACTTAATTAAACTTTATCGAAAAAGTCTAAATCAACACTTGTGAAAGTTAATATCACACTTGAACTTGATAATGAGCTGTCTAGTCCTTGTGGGTTCGACATCCGACTCTTAAAAAGGGCTACTGTATTACTTGTACGACCACGTACACTTGCGTGTGCGCTCGGGCAGTCGTCAATAAGTTTAGGCGCCGCTGCTGCGTAGTCTCAACAATATACACCTCTGCTGCATTCTAGCAGCACATATCAAGAAAACAAATAGCTATATCTCAACTCAAAATATAGCCTTAGGGCGACAAGGCCGCTACACAACACCTTCAACAAATCAGCTAATCCAACAGTTGCAATAGTAATATCATCCTATGTAGGCCGACAAGACAACCATGTTACTAATAGATAAAATAACTTGGCCCCATGTGGCCAACATCACATATCATATCTCATATAGGACCCACACAGCCAACAACACACAACTAATCAAGATCTGTAGTCTGCAAGCCTCTAAGAGTAAGATATTGGTCGGGACAGGGCCTTGACCTACCCAAAAACTATACAATAAAAGACAGGCAAACCTCAAATATTTGGAAACTCCAGAGGAGGGGAGATGGCCAATCAGCTGACTCAGAACAACTACTAAGGAGGTCCCGAAACCTATCTGTCTGAACCTGCAGACAAGTCTGCAGCATCCCATGCCTGGGCATTAGTACAATATGAACCGAATATATAAGGAAATAATAATAATAACTGAATAAAAGCTAATAAGGAACTGAATGTAATTAAAAGTAAGGTTTAGAAGTTAACCTGTATAATGTCACAACCATAAACTGTATCTAGCAAGAAAATATACAAACAAGAAGCTAACCTGGTCCCCATAATCCTGGAAGGTACAAGAAACATAAAGAATAACCTACTTGGGCCCCCATAAGCCCCGACAAGTGCAAGCAATCCATACCCTCCTATCTGTATCACTATTAGCCCATAGGTAAGTTGTAACTAAGGGATACTCGACCTCTAAGACTGTATCCGAGCCTTCTGGTTTTTGTGACTGTGTTTGATCCATTTGGGCTCCTGTATATGTATTTGAGCCTTTTAGGCTCTTGTAACTGTATCTGAGCCATCTGGGCTCCCATAACTGTATCTGAGCCGACTGGGCTCCTGTAACTGTATATGAGCGATCTGGGCTCCTGTAACTATATCTGAGCCATCTGGGCTCCTATAACTGTATTTGAGTCATCTGGGCTCCATTAATTGTATTTGAGCTATCTGGGCTCCTATAACTATATTTGATCCATCTGGGTCCTATAACTATATCTGAGCCGTCTGGGCTCTTGTAACTGTATCTGAACCGTCTGGGCTCCTGTGAGGGAGTACTGCCAACTTAGGAATAAGGGAAGCTGGTAAGGGCACAAGACTTCAAATGGATCTATGGGCCTCATTATAGTCGGTCACGACTTCATATTTCCCTGTGAGCACAGTATATCCCTATAGACACTTTATGATTATCTTTCGCTCCTTGAGTAACCTGTATAGCATCTGACAGGCCTAACTTATATTAATACATATCGCTCGATGAGCGTAACATAGCTCCTTAGGCCTAATGCGACTGCCACTTGTCCCTGTAGCATCTTGTATAATAGCAAACATGCATCATGGAAGAAATTAAAAAATCAGTTAGCTTAGAAAGAAAAGGGTGAGGTCCGGAGTGACCTGGGCGGTAATCTGAATGTCACACTAGGACAATAGTAGTTCATAAGCGAACAACAAGGTCATAGACGACCAACTATATGGTTCCCTCACCTAGAATGACTACAGGACTGCTAATAACTGGATAAGATTCTAAGTAGTCAACCACAATAGCCTTACAGGCAGCCACAACAATTATTAACCCATAAAACTTTAACACTAAGGTTCTAGTTCCAAAGGAATCAATCTGGTCTATCCAAATAGCATATAGCTCATATAAGTAACTCATAGCCCCCTAGGTAGGTATTCTTAAACTTAGCCCTTCTAGGAAACGTGTATGTGGCCATATGTATGAATAGCTAGAGGTGTTCTCCCCATGTATAACAACTAATAAGATCCCTACATAGGACATCACATAGTCTGTCAGACGTTTTACAACTAGGGTGGTTTCCTGAGTCAGCAATATGACCAACTGTAAGTCAAAAGAAGATATACGGTCAGTGACAATAGGTAGTTCACCTAGCGAGCTACCACCCAGTTCATTAGGCAACTCTGGTGCCATTGACTCGAAGGTAAGATTGTACTATCGAGATTCTAGCCTTGTAGGCATCAAGATATGCCAACAACCTGTAGGCGAGCTTTACTACATATATGGCATTAAAACAGAAAGTTATACCGCCAGGCTGCGCCCCTTGCTATCCAATCTAAAAAGGTAAACCCAACAGCTAACCACAAGCCTTCATGGCCTCAGTACGGCAGCAAAACACTATTAGTCTCTTTGGACGGCAAATAAATGAATAAGGAATCTCTATGTTGCTTCTAGCAATAGTCAAAACTGAATATAATCTTTCCCAACAAGGGATACTATGTTACAACCTCAATTCATCTTGTAGCAGTTAACCACAACATATATAATCATAAGCTACTACAAAGGTGCAAGTCATATAAACTATATGACAAGAATAACTTACCGAAAGAGATTAACCTTAACATACCTTAACCGATGAAATATGCTCAATCAATCCTGCTTCGATTAGGAACTCGTAATCCCTCCGTGTTCCAGCTTATACGCCAATGGAATAGGACATTTATAGTTCAAGAATTAGGCCAGAATCCATAACCCATAAACGCAACCATAACATACCAAAAACAGTTTAATTTGGCGGAATCTTATGAATTCTTATAGATTAGAAGAGTAGAAATACTTACTTATCACTTATAGAGGTGCTATCCATAGTTAGAGATGATTTCTATGACTTTTACCCACTGGGGCTCCATCAAACTGGGATAATTTCAATGATTCAACTCCGTAGATATGTTCTTCGTAGGCCCAGGAATCATTACCAAAGAGGAATTAGCGATTGGAGATGATTTCATAGTGTAAATTTTCTTCTAATTGATGGAAACCTCGTGAAATGTTCATCCAATGCCATAGCTCACAATTTAGGAAAAGTTCCAAATGAAATCCAAACACACCACTTAAATATATATAGTAGGGAGGCGGTGGCAGGGGGGTCCATGGCGCGCTCCCCATCACGCCGAGGTGGAGGCGTTACGCGCCGTTCCTTGCACCAACCTGCGTACACGCCACATAGCTCCATGTGCCAAGACGCGCGCGACTCCCTATTGACCGTGTGTCTGCGTGCGTGACTCTCCAACTGACCTGTTGTCGCTCGACATCCGAGGCTAATTCTTCTCAGGCAACTTTAGTTCCTTACTTTTCCACTTTCAGGAAATATAAAAACAAAAATTTATTCCCAGGAGTTTATGTTCTGACTAAGCCTGTCGGCATTTATTCACGGGGCTTTTCATCCTTCTCCCCTTAGGGACATTCGTCCTCGAATGTAATTTAATCTTAAGAGACTCAGTTCTTTGGCTTTGCCAAAAAATTTTCAGCAGAGTCTCCTCTGTAATATGGACTATCTGGAAATCTGAAATGCAGAAAATTCAAACATAGGCGTCTCATAAGAAGCTACAAACAACTGAATACATAACCATACAACAAATAAGTGAGTAACTGTCACCAATAGTAACAAAAGGAACAATACAACACCGGAGAACTATCTCACCACAACTGTAGCTACCTGAGTTTGTGTACTACATCATAGGGTCTAGAGCAAGTGAGGATATCTAGACCTTATGTAGTCCTCAGCTTCCCAAGTAATCTCTTCTGCATTTCTGTTCCTCTATAAGATTTTAACAGAAGCTACATTTTGGTCCTTAATAGGCGTACATGTCGATCTAGTATAGGTATTGGAGTCTCATCATAGGACAACTCTTCTGTGAACTGCACATCCTCGATTGAGACAACCCGAGAAGGGTCTCCTACGCACTTGCTTAACATCTATACATGGAAGAATGGATGATCAGATTCTATCCCCGAAGGCAATACTAACTCATAGGGCACTTGGCCTATCTTCCGGAGGATCTAGTATGACCCAACAAATCTAGGGCTAAGCTTGCCCTTCTTGCCAAATCTCACAACGCCCTTTATTGGCGAAACTTTCAGGAATACCCGATTGTCGACATCAAACTCTAAGTTCTTTGCGTCGTACATTGGAGTAGGGCTTTTGACGACTCTGGGCTATTAGTAAACGCCCTCTGATGAGTTTAACTTTCTCTTCTGATTGATGTATCATGTCAGGTCCGATCAACCCTGACTCCACCTACTTCAAACCATTCTATGGGGGACCTACATTTCCGCCCATATAAAGCCTCATAAGGCGCCAACTTGGTGGTAGAATGGTAACTGTTATTATATGCAAACTCAATAAGAGGTAGGTGTTCATCCGAACTTCCTCTAAAGTCTAGCACACACGCCCGCGACATATCTTCGAGCATCAAAATGATGCGCACTGCTTGGCTATTTGTCTGGGGATAAAAAGCTGTACTCAAGTTAACCTACGTCTCTAAGCCTTTCCTAAAGCGACTTTTAGAATCTAGCTATGAACTGTGCTCCTTTATTAGAGATGGGAGACACCGATACACTATGTAGTTGGAATATCTCTTTAATTTACAACTCAACATAATCTCCAGCTAAAAATGTAGCCCTGACTGTAATAGAATCCATATTGATTGCTTCCCATTTCCATACAGGCACGACTATCCCCTGAATCAGCCCGCTGGGTTTTTGGTGTTCAGCTTTTACCTGCTGGTAATTGGGACACTGTTCTACAAACTTAACAATATCTTTATTCATCCCATGCCACCAATAGATCTCTTTTATTTAGATAGATCTCTTTTATTTTGTGGTACATTTTCGTCGAACTTGAGTGAGGAGAATAACGAGAATAATATACCTCTACCATAATCTGCTGGCGAAGCCCTGCCATATCTGGAATGTAGAGTCGACCTCTGAATCTTAAGACTCCATCCCCTGTTATGTAAAAGTCCAAAGACTCCTCCTGTTGAGCCTTGAGTCTGAGCTGTACTAGGATAGGGTCTTCATATTGTCGCCCTTTCACCTCTACAATTAGAGATGACACTGCAGTATTCTGGATCACAACGCCACTATCATCTGAGTCCATCAACCGAACCCCTAAACTGGCCAATTGGTGTATCTCTCGAGCTAATTCTCTCTTTTATGATCTCAATTACGATAGGCTGCCCATGGATCTGCGACTAAAGGCATCGACTACAATGTTACCCTTTCTTGGGTGATACAAGATATTTACGTCATAATCCTTTAGCAATTCAAGACAACGACATTATCACAAATTCCACTCTTTCTATTGAAAAAAATATATTGGAGGCTCCTGTGATCAGTGAAGGTGTCTTCATGAACACCACATAAGTAATGCCTCCAAATTTTCAGAGCATGAATAATTGCAACTTCTAAGTCATGGGTAGGGTAGTTTTTCTCAGGCTTCCTTAGCTACCTCGAAGCATAAGTAACCACCTTGTCGTATTGCATCAAAACACATCCTAACCTAATGCCTAAAGCATCGCAATATACAACATAACCCTCTGAACTCTCTGGTAAGGATAACACTGGTGCAAATGTCAATATGTCTTTCAGCCCCTAGAAACTCCGCTCACAAGTCTTAGTCCATTAGAACTTAGCTGCTTTCTAAGTCAGCTTTGTCAATGGCGCTGATAAGGCAGAGAATCCTTCCACTGACCTTCTGTAATTCCAAGTTAACCCCAGAAAGCTGCAAACTTCTATTGGAGTCATGGGTCTGGGCCAAGTCTTAAAAGCCTCTATCATTTGCATGTTAATCTGAATACCTGTATCTGACACAATATGGCCCAAGAAAACTACAGAGTTTAGCTAGGACTCACTTTTAGAGAACCTTGCATATCTATGAGAATCTAGAGCACTATTCATAGATGACCTCTATGCTCAGCTTCTGAACATGAATATACTAAAATATCATCAATAAACACTATCATGAACAAATCTAAGAATGAATTGAATTTGAAAAATACCATGTATCCTTGCAATATGTCTATAATATAGGGCTCCACATACTCTAATGCTAGCCCTATATAAGCCAATATACCTTGGATGGCGTAGTATCACCAAATTCTAGTGCATTTCCAACCAAGGAATCAAACCTCAATGCATACTCTCTAATGCTTATCCTGCCCTGTTCTGGGTATAAGAACCGCTCTATTAAGGCCTATAGAATCTCTCAAGGAAAATAATGGTCTATAAAGGACTCAGAGAAGCTGGGCCAAGTAGATGAAGATGCATCTCTGCCTTTGGACCTTTCCTAACCATCCTACCACAAAACTGCTATATCTCGAAGTCAAAAAACGTCTAGCTCAACTGACTCTGTGGATGAAGCATGCACGACCCTGAATATCCTTTGTAACTGATCTATGAAGTTCTGAGGGTCCTCTCTACAGTCTATCCTTGAAGACCATGGAGGAGTCAAGCAAGAAACTCAGGAACCCTCGCACTCCCGAGCCCTTAGTAGGCTCGGAAAATCTGATACTACTGGTTGGCACTAAGCAGAAATCATCTGAGTCAACATACACACTGCATTCCCGACATCCTGATCTAAGGATGTAGGAAGAATTTGAAGTGGTTTCAACATATCTGTTGCCCTATGAGGTTCCTGGTGCCCTGAAGAATGCTGGGGAGATTAAGAAGATGTCTCTCTTTTTCCCTCAGGCTAGCTATCCCCAACTGTAACACCCAGCTAGTAAGCTCTCCTGCTGCTGTATCTAACTTACGACTGGCTGTAGCATATTTGATATCAGACATTACTGTAGATAGATATAATAATATAAGCTTAGGGACTTAACCCTATACAACTCAGCTCTATAAAACGATCTTTAGAAGAAGAAGTGGTAACCATACTATCATGCCTTGTAACTTCCTTCTTATAAAATGTAATGCATAACCCATTTATAAACAAGACTACTAGAAACGGCTTAGAGACTCCCCAAGATACGAGTTACTCTGATACCAAGTTTGTCACGCCCCACCTTGGGAGGCGTAACTGGCACCTGGTGCCACACTGGACTCTGAGTTGACCTGGCTAGAAATATACACCTCTGGTGCATTCAAGCAGCATATATAAAGAAAAAAATAGCTATATCTCGGCTTAAAATATAGCCTTAGTCCGAAAAGGCCTCTACACAACACCTCCAGCAAATCAGCTAACCCAATAGTTGCAATAGTAATATCACCCTATACGGGCCGACAAGACCACCATGCTGCTAGCAGATAATATAACTAGGCCCCACATGGCCAACAACATATATCATATCACATATAGGCCCCACAAGGCAAACAATGCATAACTAACCAAGAACTACAGTCTGCAAGCCTCTAAAAGTAAGATATTGGTCGGGACAGGGCCCCCGCCTACCTAAAAACTATACAATAAAAGACGGGAAAACCTCTAATATCTGGCAACTTTAGAGGAAGAGAGCTAGGCAATCAGCTGACTCTAAACAACTACTAAGGAGGTCCCGAAGCCTGTCTGTCTAAACTGCAAGCAAGTATGCAGCGCCCCATGCATGGGCGTTAGTACGATATGTACCGAATATTTAAGGCAATAATAATTGAATAAAAGATGATAAGGAACTCAAAGTAATCAGCAATAAGGGCCAAAAGTTAACCTCTATAATCTTATAACCATAAACTATATCTAGCAGGAAAATATACAAACAAAAACCTAACCTGGCCCCCATGAGCCTGGAAGGTACAAGCAATACAGAATAACCTACCTGGGCCCTCATAAGCCCCGATAAGTGCAAGTAATCCATACCCTCTTATCTATATCACTGTAAGCCCCTAAGTAAGCTGTAACTAAGGCATATTCGACCTCTGAGACTGTATCTGAGCCTTTTGGGCTCCTGTGACTGTGTTTGAGCCATCTGCTCTTGTATTTGTATCTGAGCCTTCTGGGCTCTTATAACTGTATTTGAGCCGTCTGGGCTCCTATAACTATATTTGAGTTGTCAGGGTTCTCGTAACTGTATTTGAGCTAGGTGGGCTCCCATAACTGTATATGAGCCATCTGGGCTCATGTAACTGTATCTGAGCCATCTGGGCTCCTATAACTGTATTTGAGCCATTTGGGATCCTACAAATATATCTAAACCATCTGGGCTCCTATAACTGTATTTGAGTCGTCTAGGCTCCTGTAGTTGTATCTGATCTGTTTAGGCTCCTGTGAGGGTCAGTACTGCCAACTTAGGCATAAGGGAAGCTGGTAAGGGCACAAGACTTCAAATGGCTCTACGGGCCTCAGTATAGTCTTTCGCGACTTCATATTGCCTTGTGAGCACAGTATAGCCCCGTAGGCACTTCATGATTATCCTTCGCTCCTTGAGCAGCCTGTATAGCATCTGACAGGCCTAACTTATATTACTACATATTGCTTGGTGAGCGTAACATATCCCCTTAGGCCTAACGCAATTGCCACTCATCCCTGTAACATCTTGTATAACAGCCAACAGGCATATCCTATACATCCACAGCTAGCCAGATAGTCATGGAAGCAATTACAATATCAGCTAGCTTAGAAATAAAAGGGCAAGGTCCAGAGTGACCTAGGTAGTGATCTGAATGTCACACTAGTACAGTAGTAGTTCATAAGAGAATAGCGAGGTCATAGGTGACCAACTATATGGTTCTCTCTCCTAGAATGACTATAAGGCTTCTAATAACTGGATAAGATTCTAAATAGTCAACCATAAAGCCTTATAGGAAGCCACAACAATTATTAACCTAAAGGTAAAACTGTAACACTAAGGTTCTAATTCCAAAGGCGTCAATCTGGTCTGTCCAGATAGCATATAGCTCATATAAGCAACTCATAACCTCGTAGGAAGGTATTCTTAAACTTAGCCCTTCTAGGAAACATGTATGTGGGCATCTGTTTGAATAGCCAGAGGCGTTAGCCCCACGTATAACAGTTGATAAGATCCATACTTAGGACATCACATAGTCTGTCAGGCTTCTAACAACTAGGGTGGTTTCCTGAGCGACCAATACGACCAACTGTAATTCGAAAGAAGTTATACGGTCATTAACAGTAGGTAGTTTACCTAGCAAGCTACCACCCAGTTCATTAGGCAACCCTGGTGCCATTGACTCGAAGATAAGACTGTACAATCGATATTCTATCCCTGTAGGCGTCAAGATACGCCAATGGCTTGTAGGCAAGCTTTACTACCTATATAGGCGTCAAAACAGAAAGTTATACCGTCAGGCTGTGCCTATGCTACCCAATCCATCAAGGTGCACCCAATAGCTAACCAAAAGCCTTCATGGCCTCAGTATGGAAACAAAACACTACTAGTCTCTCTGGACGGTAAATAAATGAATAGGGAATCTCTATGTCGCTTCTAGCGATAGTCAAAACTCAATATAATCTTTCCTGACAAGGGATACTCTTTTAAAAACTCAAATCTTCCCGTAGAAGTTAATTACAACATATATAATCATAAGCTACTACAAAGGTTTAAGCCATATCAACTATACGATGAGAATAACTTGCCAAAATAGATTATTCTTAACATATCTTAACTGCTGAAATCTGCTTAATTAATCCTGCTTCGATTAGGAACTCGTAATGCCTCCGTGTCCCAGCTTATACGCCAATGGAATAGGGCCTTTATAGTTCAAGAATTAGAACAATATCCATAACCCAAAGTTACAATATTAACATACTAAAACGAGTTTAATTCGGTGGAATCTTACAAATTTTTATAGATTAGAAGGGTAGAAATACTTACTTATCACTTTTAGACATGCTAGCCGTAGTTAGAGATGATTTTATGACTTTTACCCACTGGGGCTCCGTCAAACCGGGCTAATTTCAGAGATTCAACTCGCAGATATGTTCTTCACAGGCTCGGAAATCATTACCCAAGAGAAATTAGTGGTTGGAGATGATTTCATAGCGTAATTTGGCTTCTAGTTGATGGAAACCTCGTGAAATGTTCGCCCAAGACCGTAGCTCACTATTTGGGTAGTGTTCCAAATGATATCCAAACACATCACTTGAATATATATAGTGGGGAGGCAGGGGGGGTTTGCGATGCGCCCCCCATTTCACCGAGGTGGAGGCACGACGTGCCACTCCTTGCGCCAACCTTCCTACGCGCTGTGCCACCCCATGCGCCAGCATGCGCGAGGCTCCCTACTGACCGTGTGGCTGTGCGCGAGTCTCCAGGCGACCTGCTGTCGCTCGACATTCGAGGCCAATTCTTCTTGGCAACTCTAATTCCTTACTATTCCACTTTCGAGAAATATAAAAAGAATTTTAGCCCGAGGAATTTATGTTCTCACTAAGCCCGTCAGAACTTATTCATATGGCATTTCACTTTATCTCAGACTCATACCTGATGGTACCCTGATCTCAGGTCAATTTTTGAGAAAGTCTGGTACCTTGCAGTCGATTGAACAAATCATCTGTCCTCAAAAGGGGATACATGTTCTTAATAGTAACTTTATTTAGCTGTTGATTATCTATACATATCAATGAACCATCTTCTTTTTTTATAAATAGGTTCGGTGCACCCCATGGTTGGTTCACAAATACACCTCTACTAGGAGTGTGTATACGGTAGACCATAATATAATTACCCAACGAAGAGTTAGGATCATATCCACAAGGACTTTGTATTGATCCAAGCTACTAGGAAAACAAGTCTAACTGAATGCTTTGAGAGCTACTCAAGTTAATGGATAAAGAGAGAATTAAGCTAAATTTCTAAATCTAGAATGCAAAGGGTAGAAATCAATAGGAAAAAAAATACTAGGAATGTGTTTCCGCATAGGATTGATCCCTCTGAATCATTCAATCAGTTTCACCAATAATGGGCTCTTTATAAATATGTAAGAAATCACTAAATAATCACTAGGTATCTTTCAACAACCAAGAAAAGTTTATCTCAATCAATTCTCTTAAATTAGAGAGAATTTAAATCAAAACAAATTGTAATTTTTCAGTTAAATTTATCAAATCTCTAAGTGAATCTATTAAACAAGGGTTATGTCTTGGGTAATTATTGATTGATGCTACCCAAACCCTAATTGGCTCTTTCAAGCACAATTGGAGCAATTTGACATGAATTGATATTTGCAACCACCAATTACAACTTACAATTCATAGATCAATCAAATATTTAAAAGTCCATATCAATTTATCCCTATTGAAATCATTAGGGTTCACAACCCTAAATAAGAATTTAGTTTCTCATGAGTAGAGAAGAAGAAGAAAACATAAAATTAGATAGGATCACTTACAATTCAATAAGAGAACAAGAAAATCCAAAATATGGAATTGATGTTCAAACTGTAATGGATACTCCCAAAATATTCTATTTTCTACTGTAAAATTCTGACTCCCAAAAATCTAACAAAAAAGGCTATTTATACTAAAGCTCAAAACCTCAAGTTTAACTTAAATTCAGATGGCCCAATTCACAGGTATGGACTGTAAGTTGAATTAACAGCCATACCTTGCTTCACATCTTGAATGTGCTCTTTGATTAGTTGGCTGTCGTACTTCAATTTACGGATCGTATATTGAACTCACAGTCTATACTTCACTTAGTAGATTGCTTCTCTAGGGTTGACAATTCTCTAAATCTATGATTTGTGGAAACATTGAATGTGCGAGCCATATTTTGCTTTGTACTTTGCTAATATTGTTTTTCCACTCACTGGTTTGAATCACGGCTAGAAGTACGAGCCGCACTTTGGAAGTACGGTCCCTTTGTTCTTATTTTCTAGTAGAAGTTATGTGATTGATGCCTCTTTCCTCAAACTCATAGGATTCCTAAAACATAGGAAAATAGCATTAGTATACTCAAATTAGTACTTAAAAGCCTGCAAAACTTTATGAAAAGAAGTACAAATATGTTCCAAAACCCCGAGACATCAATACGTCCAACATAAATCCATTGTTTGTCCTCAAGCAACTAAAATAAGACAATTTAACCTAGATACATGTTCAGGTATCAAAAAGTGCAATGTCTACGGCGTTTTTGGCAAGTAGCTGTAAGCATTTAATTTTCAAGCATGTCATTCCCTCCATCATACAAAACATATTTTCTCACAACCATTAAGTGAAAGCATGCAATCTCTATTCATGATTTCATATAAGCATACACGACACATATATTGAGAAATAATTCATGCTAGCCATTTTCATTCACATGACATCAGAATAAACTAAGAAAATTGTCCATTTTCAGCAATAAGGATCACGCACAATACATGGGCAAAAGATCAAGAGAGAAGAGAAAATTACTCACTCTCAAAAAAATATTCATAAGTTAAGTCACAACTACTATATGCTTGCCTATACTCTCAAATGTCTCTTCTTTTGAAAATTCAGATTGAAATCATGTAAGGGCTTTTCTAATCTTGTAATGTTGGTCCAAAATGTTGGTAGGATACATTTATGAAACTTAGTGACTTGGTACCATCCTTGAATACTCTATCACCTTCCCACTTTCTTTTGTCTTTTGTTCCTTTTTTCCCCTTTTTTCCTTAGCATTTTTTTCACAACCCAAAGTACTTTTTGTGAACTTATTTTATTTTATTTTATTTTATTCTTTTCTTTTCTTTTTTTCTTGCTCAATATACCTTGGGAAGTGGTCAAACTAACCATTTTTTCTCTTTTCTTTCTTTTTCACCTTCTCAACCCTAGTTACACCTTTTCATATCATCACAATATTTCATAGTGTGAAGAAGGATGAGTTTAAAAGAAGATCAACTAAGAATTGATTTGGTTTCATTGCGGCTGATCAAGAAAAAGGGTCATAGGCTCAAAAAGGGAGATTAAGGATACATTTATTATTTGGTAGGCTCATGTAGTCAATTGACGCTTTGAAACACAAAGAAGTCCTAAGTTCATATCTACAACCCAATAAATTCTAAGCTCAAGCATAAGTAACTAGGCAAGTTCTAGAGTGACAGTAACAAGTGAATAGAACTATGATCCTCATCACACATTGGCACATGGATATCTAATGGGCTAATCATTTAACTCTCAACTAGATAATCAAATGCCAGAATTATCACAAGTAAATATCATAATCAAATTTAAACATCTCAACATAAGACACTTGTGGAAAAATTTTTAAGGGGAGGAGGGGTCAATTTTTGACAATTCACCACATACGCATGCATTAAACTTATTTTCTCCACCACCTAAGTCAACAACACTTCATTCTACTAATCACTATGATACTTAGCTATATTATTAGGCCAGATTCAAAAAAATTAAGCCTCCGGAGAAAGAACCAAGACTAAGAAAACCTGGGAGGAATTTAACGTCCTATAAAAAAGCATAAACTATATCTAAACTAATTACAATAGAAAGAAAAATGACAACACACAATGAATCATATATAAGACATGCATCACAAACAGCCACCTCACCCCAGTAGAAACTATGCAATATCCTCAATGAATGTCAGAAATAAAAGTAAAGGTGAGAGCTCCCTGTAGCACACTAGGCGCAGTAGATCGATTCATATGGAATGACATTAGGAGCTCTAGGAGCAGGTTCAATAATAGAGTATGTGTGCAGCCTAATATCTTCCAAAATCCACCTCATTAAAGAGAGTGTACGCGGTTGATGCAATATAATAATCTAACAAGGATTTGAAATCGTATCCATAAGGACTTTGTATAGGTTCACAAGTATCAAAAAATGCAAATATGATTTAAATATTGATGATCTACTCATGTTAGGGTAAAAATATAGTTAAATTATAGATTAAGATCATTAGGGTTTAAATAATAGAGAAAAATTCAAGGGAAGTGTCCCCATATAGTCTTGATTCCCCTAAATCATTTAATCGGGAGTAATGGATATGGACATTTTATAAATATGCAAGAAATCTACTTAGAAAATTTTTAAGTGTCTCTCAACAATCCCAACAAGGTTAATCTAAAGAAATTTTCTCAATTGATTAGAATTCAAGTCAAAACTGATTGCAACTTGCCAATTGGATTCATTAAATATTTAGGTGAATCCATTAAATAAGGCTTAGAGTCTTGGGTCATTATTGATTGATGCCACCCAAACCTCAATTGGCTCTTTTAAGCATAACTGAGGCAATTTGGCATAATTGTATGTTTGTGTAACACCTCGTATCGTCATACTAAGATTTGGAGCGTACCTAGAGTAGTAAATGAGATGTGAGACTTGGGAGCTACTATTACTATCCACGAAGCCACATACATAGCGTACATGGGAGTACAGGTCATATGTGATAAGGAAAATATGTACAAAGAGAAGAGTGAATGATATGTGAAGTTTATGAATAAGGATCAACTTTAAATGATCATATCTCCCAAACTAGTAGTATTCTTCGGTGATTCTACCCATCAAATTGAAGATTATGAATCTAATTTCCAATGCATCCAACCATTCATTAAATAGAGTTCAAAGTAAAAGGTTATGGGCATTTTATTAAGACACTATCAAAGTAAGTGCATTGAGAGACGCATCACGCCCGACCCTAAACTTTAGAGAAATATTTTAGCATGGTGGGCACATTAGGAGGCGCACCGCACCTAGGACCAAACATCATACCAAAAATTTCAGCAGGGTAGGTGCACTAAGAGGCACTGTGAGCCCAACACCAAATTTTAGAATTTCCAAATGGTTTCTCCAGGGTATTTTTCATAATTTCCAATGCTTTTAATCCTATACTCCATCATTGTAGGTCTTGTTAGAGGGAGGTTAATAGGTCCTTAGTCAACAAATCTTCCATTCCCTCTCCTAACACCAAAACATCAGAAATAGTATGCTCCTAAGTTCATAAGAACAACTAGGTTTTGTTTTCTCCAAACTCTTGAATTATTAAGTTATTAGCAAGAATTCTTCAGTCCAGGTATGTGAGATTATCAGTAAGGGATTTGGTTCACCATTAAGCCCAACACCCAAGTCCAAATTATGTTTTCAATTATGATTGTATAAACTCATTCTTTTGGTAACACCCCAAAATTTCCTAAGAATAGGCTTGGAATTTGGGATTTGATCAGCAGAAAAATCTGAGAAAATGTCTCAGTACGACTCATTTCTGGGTGGTTTGAATCGTTCCTTTGGCTGTAGCATGCTATCCATGGATGATGGATTGAGACCACGACAAGGACTTACGGTTTGTACCTAGGTGGTACGAGTCGTACCAGGGAGTTGAAGGAAGAGGTTTAGAGAAATGTCCGAAAATGATGAGAGGAACCATAGTCAAGGAATGACCTGTGGTAAGGACATAGAAATCGTGGTAAGCACCTGTGGCATGAAGTTTAGAGAATGATCAGGGCAGGACCTGAGAGCACGAGACTCAGTATGAGTCTTTGTAAGGTCCTACGAGTCATAGTACTAGTTGAGACAGTTTTTAAATATGTTTTTCCAGGGGTATCTTTGTAATATCCTATGCTTTTAACTCCTACATTACATTTTTTTAGGCTTCCTAAGGGTCAGATTAAAGGGGTTTAACTTAGCTAGATTATTCATTCCCTTCAAAGAACGATAGTTGGAATTTCCTCTCAAGATCAAGCTAGGGTTCTTCCTCAAATCTCTTCAAATTTCCTTGGGCTTATCAAGAAAAGTTTAGGAGTAAATTACCCAGGTATGTAGGGTTATGAATGGTTATTCCACCCTCATGCCCAATTTCATCCTAATTCTATAATTTCAAGTCTCTAAGCATGTCAAGTTAAAATTTTAGGGCTTAACCCAATTCAATGCAATCTTCCATGCTATCTCTATGGGTTCAATTCTGTCATATTTCAATTGATGTTTTATGGCTATTGGGGTAGATTTAACCCGCAATTTACTTCCTAATACATGGTTTCAATTTTATGAAGATTATGCCCTATTATGCATGATTTATGAATTTAAAGCTTATAAGCCAATGATTTCAAGTATGATGAATTATCAAAGTATGTATGATTATTTATGAATTTTATGATTTCAAGTTATGAAGATTTATCAAGCATGTATGATTTTCATGAAATTCAAGTTCAAGTATCATGACCAACTTTATGGCATCCTATTCATGGTTATTTCACGCATATCAAGTATAATTATGATTTCATAGTTCAGCTAGACCATGCAAGTTCAAGTATTCCTTCACCATAATGATTATGAGTCATATGCATAATTTTGGGAGTAGTGTCAGCACTGAGTAGGCTAGGGGTGCAAGCAACCCCGAGCCTCATAATTACATGCCATCATATATATATATATATATATATATATATATATATATATTCATGTATGGAACCTCTCCAGAGAGTGTTTTCCCAACCCGGCGGGTAGGATGGCAATAGGGTGGGTTAGGGTGGGGCAAGTTTTGACTTATTTAGATTTTAACCTATTCTTCCTTTCCCTATTTAGTATTTTTCAAAAAAATTAGCCTACCTCCCCCCTCCCCCGCTAAGCCCTGCCCTGCCCCAGCCTTGTTTATGATATCTTTTTTTTGGTTTTTCATTTAGTAACATGAATTTTTTGACTTCTTTACCATTTATAAATGAAGGTTAATTGGATAAATACTTTATTGCGACGTCTCACTTTTCATCCTTCAACTTGACAAAAATAAATTATTCTAATTTGGTAAGTAAAGTTTACTCTTTATTATACTTTATTTTGCTTGATACAGAATACGAAGATTAAACTAACTAATGTTCAATGTGAATATGAACATACAATCTTCAGTTTTAAAAAAATAAAATTTACATATTTAGAAATTACAAACTACTATAAGTCATAATAGTTTACCATTCAAAATATGTAGAAAATATTTAAAAAATTATGATTTAAGAAAATATTCTTTTAATCATTTAAATAGTAACTAAGACAAATAAATTAAAATGAAATAATGAGTATAAATTTTTATGATAAAAGAACCGAAAATATACTTTAATAAGAAAATTCATTTCTCTCTAGACTATGTCTAAAGATGTTAGTCGTCCCATCTTTTAAAATATTGACATAATATTGCGCAAGAAGGCTAAGTCCTTTTGGGTATAAGCTATTACCGGCAATTTCAAATTTTTTTAAACTTGAGTCTTATCCTTCCCTATCATAACCCATTAAATTCTTTTAGAAATAATATTTTTTTCTGACTCGCCCTATTTAACTTTTTCCCTTCCCCGTCCTATTAAAATTTTTCCTTTCCCTGCCCTACTAAGGATTTTCCCCGCCCCGCCCCAATTGCCACCCCTACCGGCGGGGCTCACGAGTGATATCTTTCCTTATCGTTCTTTGCCCTGGAAAGGCTTAGGAAGACTTTGCCCATTTGGGCGAAATAGTTGGGGTATCATGTAAGCTCTATCATGATGGTGTCGGTTAAGACGAAGCCTCCCATTGTTCATCATGTTTTCAGTTACTCATGTTAATGTCTTATGATAATATGTTTTATTACATATTTGACCCATTGCTCAATTTATGAGTTTTCACTTATGTTTTCAAGTATATTATGCTATAATATTTCTATTTCTAAACCTTGGTTCATTATGTCAGCTTATGATGAATAGCTTATGATTTTATATATTTCAGAAATATGGCTTTTAGCATGTTTCCTTTACTCTCATGATTTATCTAGAATTATGTTCATGATTTCATGCTATCGTTTTACTAGCACGTCTTACTTTGTTTACATACTCAATATATTCCAACTACTGACTACATACTCTATGCTATATTGTCTCATGATATAGGTTCGGGTAACCCTTCATAGTAGTGTCGTTGGCTCGCCGCGCTCAGACCAACTCAGTACCCAGTCTTGGTGAGTCCTCATCTTCTGAGAATAATTATCAGTTTAAGCTTTATGCCTATGTCTTTTAGTTTCTGTATTTAGTGGGCAAGATGGGGTGTTGTCCCATTAGCTCATAAGATGTTTAGAGGCTTTTCAGACAGTTTGTATAGATGTTTTCAATGATGTTGGTTCGTGTTATGTTTATGCTGATATACTATGCAGACATCCTCTTATGTCATGTTCATGCTTTATTTTTCACTTAGTAATGCTCTTTATTATGCTATGTATGTGCCGTGGATTAGCTTGGATCCACTCGTGGTTCTAGGTCTCGTGACTCGATTCGAAGCCCCAGCTCGGGTTGTGACGGTTTTAGGGCACAAATATCTTTGATGCAAAAGCTATAAATTTCAGTATATTATAAGTCTCTCATGATCCCCACATAAATGTTACAATTATGCATTATTCATATTTTGTTTTGAAAAATCTCTGTGTAACTCTATATTTAGAATTTAGCATGATTTATTCAATTTGAGCATATTTTCAAAATGATTTATTATACTATGATCTCATGACTTCATAATTTGTTACAACTTGTACGACTAGTTTAGTATTTTAGTTATTTTAGTAATTTGTAATTGAACTAGTCTATGCCAACCTTTCAGATCTCACTTATATTTATGAGTACATATCTGCAATTTCGGATTAGTGCTTGTTACCGAGCAGATGCAGGTTCAGATAACCTAAGTTCCAAACTACGTGCCATCCTAGGATAAGGAGTCCTCACCAATTGAATGTCTTCCTTCGCACGAATGAGTGAAATCGAACAAGTCATGATTCTTACCCTTGGTAAGGTATAAAACACTTGTCACGACCCGAACATAGGCCCGGATCGAGACACGGGATAAAGAACATCGAGAGGCTCCAAGTCGACCCATGGTATGAACATAACATCAAACTCAATCATAGATAAGCGGAAGATCAACATAATATATATAGCGGAAGTCTGATAGTCTTATAACATCGGAATATATAACTCAAAACCGAAGCTGATTACATGCTATGTCTGAAAAGCCTCTACTACTGATGAGTTAATGTGACAAGACCCCAACTAACTCACTAAAGTCTGAAACATAAAGTACTAGATACAACTAAAAAGAAGGGCCCTCAAAAGATGAGGACTCACCAACTCTGGCATATAAGTGCTAATGTTGCAGGTCAGGCTAATAACGAGACTGAGCCTGAGTATCTGAGCCTATATCATGAAACAATATAGCACAGAGTATGTGGTCAATACGTGGAATGTACCGAGTATGTAAGGTAAGTAAAATCGCTAAGTAAGTAAAATCATAAACCATGCATATCATAAAACATAATCAAGATAAGATTCTGAGAGTAAGGCTTGCACACTATTTTCTGAAATCATGATCTGAACATAACTGAATATCATAACTGAATAGAATGACCCAAAGCTGAAAACTGATAATCATAAGTAAAACTAAACATTGGGTCAAACCTGCTGAAAACATAATATCATGACTGATGAACATGCACAACTGAAATCATGAGGAACAACGGGACACTCGTCATATAACCGACATTATCACGATAGAGCTTACATGGTCCCGACTATCACACTCATGTGGACAGAGCCGTCCAAAGATTTTCTAGGGATAAGGACGCTACCATGATATCAATATCAAGCTGAAAGCCTTTTCGGGATAGGGGAAGCTCACAAGGGAGGTCCAAAATAATTTGAACATACCTACATTGGCGCGTCGTTCTGGGGTATAGGGTTGACTGACCCTTAGCCTACTTGGTGCTAGACAAAACATAATATCATGACTGATGAACATGCACAACTGAAATCATGAGGAACAATGGGAGACTCATCATATAACCGACATTATCACGATAGAGCTTACATGGTCCCGACTATCACACTCAAGTGGACAGAGCCGTCCAAAGCTTTTCCAGGGCTAAAGACGCTACCATGATATCAATATCAAGCTGAAGGCCCTTTTGGGATAGGGGAAGCTCACAAGGGAGGTCCAAAATAATTTGAACATACCTACATTGGCGCGTAGTTCTGGGGCATAGGGTTGACTGACCCTTAGCCTACTCGGTGCTAGACACTACTCCCCAAAATATGCATATTCTCTCCATTATTTTTCAAAAAATATAATCCATCGTCTAGTGACAAAGTTGACTCATAACATACATACATAAATCTGAAATCATAACATGAGGAGCGTTGGCTCAAACTATACCACAAACTGAAAATAGTGGGAGTCTAGACTCCAAAATCTATGTGGTAAGCTAATAACATGAAATTTAGGTAAATCATGAAACTCACTTGATCAAATGGGCTTGCCCAATACTTAAACATGCTTGACGTAGACTTGATCATTTGAAAACATGAACGTAGACACGGGTTATTCGAAATCATACTTTCTTCATAAACATCTCATCATGCTTGAATACATATTTCATAGATCTCAACTTTCATGAACTTTCATTGATGGGCATCATAATTTATAAAACTTGAAAATATAATTTATAATTGAAAACATTGTAAAGTATGCCCATTAATCATAATTCAACATTAGGAACATGCTTAAATCATACCCATAATTGAAATTTAGAGAATTCACATGTTGGGTAAAATCCCCACAGATTCATCAACTAGAATTTCATGAATTGAGAGGGGATTGGGCATGTGTGTGGAAAATTGCATCCATTAATAACCCTACATTCCTGTAGAAATCTAATTTCACAACTTCTTGGATTGCCCAATGAGAATTTGGGGAAGAACTTGAGGAATTTAGGCTTGATCAACCTTAGGAGCTTCTATACTTGCATGCACGGATTTGAATAAGCCTAGAATGAACTTAACCCTCTTAAAACATTCTATTCTGAGCTTAAAACAACATATTTTAGGCCTTAGGAACTGAAAAATTATGAAAAAACCCTTAATAAATTCGCAGGAAAAAACACATTGCCAATCCCCACAAGGGACTAGATGACCCGTTGCCCATGGCCATGACTCATGGTCACCTCTCATTGCCTACACTGAAACTCCACCTTCACTGGTCACGACGCGGGACACCACAACTCGTGGTGTGCCCGACGACTTGTGGTGATTGGTCGTTAAGTACACAGCCTAAATCCTTCATCCTTCATTCAATACTTGACCACAAACCACTTGATGACTCATGGTGGTGACCACGACTCGTGGTTCCACCCGTGATCAGCCTCAAACTCTAAAATCTCATCCATCTCCAGCACCCTCCCACGAGTCACTCAACGGCTCGTGGTGCACCCCACGGGTCACTGGACGACTCATCCTATGACCTGATGCAGAAAATCCTATTTTCTACATTTCAACTCCTGGTTCTGATCTTAGGGTTTTCAGGGTATTACAACACTCTTCCAACCAGGGTTACAAGTTGGACTCCATGTTGCTCACATGGTTTATGTCAGTTACGAGAACCTCCCACCAATAAAGTTTTAGTAGTATTTGTACATGGCCCATGCTTTTAATTAAATGGATTTACTTCATGATTTACAAATTTATTTAGCTCTATATGCATGTTTTATTCTTGGGTAATTCTGCATCAATTTATGTTCTTTCAAAATATTTTGGTTATACAATATGATTTTAGTTTCTAGTATGATTCCCTACCTTATTCAAGTTTTGCATATCTCACATGCTTAGTACATTCAATGTACTGACCTCATACTTCTTTGTGCTATATCGTGTTATGATATAGGTTTACGTACCCAGACTCAAACCCGTGGTTAGATACTCTCTAGTTACAGTTCAGCTTCATTATTGGTCAGTCCTCATCATCCGAGGACGAGAGTTTAGTTACATCTTTTCACTTCTGTTTATGTATTTAGAGCTAGTTGGGGGCTTGTCCTTTTAGCTCATTAGTTCTTAGAGTCTTTTCAGACATACATAGATATTTCAGCTTGGTCAGATTTACATTATTTTTAAATTAAGTATTTTGATTCCAGACTCATTCAGTTAATTGTATACGTATCAGCTTAGCTTCTATTCAATTATTTCAGTATATGAATAGTTTCATGCTAGTATCATGAGTTAGCTTTGGACCACTTGTGGTTCTAAGTACCGTATCGATTTTAGGGTTTAGAATCGGGTCGTGAGAGTTTGCAACCACTAATTAAGCAATTCAAAGCAATTATCAATAAAATATTAACAAGCTCATAATCATTCATACCAATTTCAGATCATTAGGGTTCACAAACCCATTAGGTTCATAACCCTAGATCAGGGACTAGCTACCCTTAGAAAAAAAAGAAGAAAAAAGCATTGAATTAAGCATGATCACTTACTTAGCAATGAGAAGAGAGAGAAACTTAAATTGATCAATTAAACTTCAATGAATCCTTCAACTACAATGGTATCTTCAAACGAGTGCAAAAACTATGAAAATTAACTCTCAATATCCAAACTAGGTAGGACTCCCAAAAAATATCAAAAAGGACTATTTATACTAAACCCCAAAACCCTTATTAAAAGGACAGACCACATCCTAAAACTGCAAACTATCTCTTGAACCGTCGCTTGAAATTGCTTCACTTGATGGATCAGTTTGAAACATCCTTCCCTTAATTGTTTAACCAGATGAATTGGTTAGCATTTGAAATATGTGGATCGCATCTTGAGCCATCCGTTGCTAACCATTTTGTGGTGTTCTCTAGTTCACTTTACAGTTGGAAGTGCGGATTGCATCTTCGATGAACGGTTCATTCTAATATTTATCATGATGGTGTCGGTTAAGTTGAAGCCTCCCATTATTCCTTATGCTTTTTATTACTCAGTTTCATGTCTTATGATATTTTGTTTTATTGCATATTTGATCAAATTTTGAGTTTTCACTTATGTTTTCAAGTATATTATGCTACAAGATTTCTTTTTCTAAACCTTAGGTCATTATGTTTAGCTTATGACGAATATCTTATGATTTTATATATTTTAGAAATATGACTTTTAGCATGTTTGTCCTTACTCTCATGGTCTATCTTGAATTATGTTCATGATTTCATACTATCATTTTACTAGCCTATCTTACTTTCTCTACATACTCAGTATATTCCAAGTACTGACTGCATACTCTATTCTATATCATCTCATGATATAGGTTCTGGTGACCCTTCGCAGTCCCGTCGTTAGCTTGCCCCGCTCAAACCAGCTCAGTCCCCAGTCTTGGTGAATCCTCATCTTCCAAGGATAATTATTAGTTTAAGCTTTACGCCTATGTATTCTATTTTCAGTCTTTAGCGGGCTAAATGGAGGTGTTGTCCCATCATTTCATTAGATGTTTAGAGGCTTTTTAGACAATTTGTGTAGATATTTCAGCAATGTCGGTTTATGTTATGTTTATGCTGATTTGCTATGTAGACTTCTATTTACATCATGTTCATGCTTTATTTTACACTTAGTAATGCTCTAAATAATTCTATGTATATGCCATGGGTTAGCTTGGAGCATTTCGTGGTTCTAGGTCTCGTGTCTCGATCCAAGGTCCTAGCTCGGCTCATGACAAACTTAGTATCAGAGCCAAGGTTTAGGTGTGTCCTAGGATGTTTGCAAGTCGCATTAAGTAGAGTCTTTTCCATGGGTATGCAGTATGCCACACTTATGGGAAAGAGGCTACAAGATGTTTTAGGAAAATTTTCTTCTTTCATGATCTATGTCGTGTGATGAAGTACATCTCCCTACTCCTCTAACTCGTGCTATACACATTTGTAGAAACATGCCTCCCCACTGCATCAATGGAAGAAGGAGTGACAATGGAAATGGCCATGGCAATTGTAATAGAGATGGGCATTGATCATGGGCAGAATTATATGCCCAAGTGATGCTCAAGTGCTCTATTTCGTCTTGTTTATCTATCGTTATGTGTGCATTCTCATGTGATTTTTAATTAAAATGTGAATTTATACTAACAAACATGATTAGTGTTGTTTTGCAGGTAAAATGTAATTTTAGGAAGCTAAGATACATGTTGGTAAAAATGGGGAATGGACTTGGAAGCAAGCAGTGGAAAAGGTCAAGGAAGAGCAACAAATATAGGGGGTCCACGATGGAGCCGTGTCACGCTGCCATCGCGGAGGCATCCTGCTTCGGGTGATCCAATTTGGCAAATTCCAGTGAAGGTCCGCGTTGCCTCCGTGACACGGAGGCAATGCCACGCGATACAAGCCGTGGCATGCTGCCTATATTTACTTAGAACATAAATTTCCAGTGAGGCTCCACGTTTGCACCGTGGCACGGAGGGAGTGCTCCGCGATACACTCCATGCCACGTTGTTTGTTATTCCGGAAAAAATTCCCACTAATATAAATAGCACAGTTAGATTTATTTTTAATTATTCTGACTTAGTTGAGCAAGAACGTGGGTTACAGGCAGTTGAGGGAACGAAAATTCTAGGGTTCTTCTCTATCTCTTTCTCTTTTATCTCCATTGTTTGTATGATTTATACTCATTTGATGATGTTTAATCCACAAATGAGTGGATAAATTCACTTCTTGCTGAGGTTAAGAACAATTGTAGTGGAATGTAATTGTTGATCAATTTAGTTTTCATCTTTTCTTCAATGGTTGTTCTATCAATTCTTGTTCTTACTGCATTAATGTTTGGCCAATGTTAATGTATATCTAAAAAATCCAATTTTGATTTTGAAAAGAAAAGAAATTGGAAAGTTGTGAATTGGTAGGATATGATCTCTTCTTAGTTTGGGAAAATTGAGAATTGATTTACATTCAGAATAGAAATATATCTGAAAGTCTTATTAGTCAATTAAGGAATCGGTTTTGTATGGCTAGAACATGAAATTCTTTTATCACAGAAATGTAGGTTGAAGGTTCATGATTCTTAAGTTAGGTAGGATACGAAAGTTTCAATCCATAGGAAATAATTCTTGACTAGCAACCGAAGGAAAGATTAACTGAATTGCATCGATAAATTAATTCCCTGCATGTTCGTTTTAGCCTCAGCATGCTCATTACTATAGTTCAGACTCACTTTATCATTTTGTCTTAGATTCGTAGAAATTAGGAAACTAAACTCTCAAAATCCTATTTACATTGTTGTCTGCATTTTTAAAGTAGATTTCATTAACACTAAAGTTAATTATTACTTTAATTCAGTCCCTGTGGGATCGATACTTGGCTTACTTAAGACATTTTACTACTTGTTCGACCATGTGCACTTGTGTGTGGTTAGCAAATGCGCGAACAAGTTTTTGGCGCTGTTGCCAGCGACTAGCAATTGGTAAAATTGTTTTCTTAGTGTTAGCTTACAATTTCTATGTAAGTGCTGACAACTTGATCTTAGCCTATCTTTTGCAGATATTGAATTCTGTTGAACACTGGCAAGAGACAAGGAGTTGGTGGATTCATACTTAGAGCCGGAAAGACAGTTCCATCGTCAAAGAAGGGAAGCTCTAGAGAAGAAGCTGCAGTTGCTCAGACAGACAATCCTGGAGCAACAGCAGAATCCACCACTTGTGAGGGTAGTGTTAGTGCCCGAGGAAATGGCAGCTAGGCCAGTTCGCGAAGTGGCAATCCCACATGCTAACAATGTTACATCAAGTATTCGCAAACCTGAGCCAGGAGGGAGGTTTGAGCTGAAACAGAATATGGTGAAATTGCTGCACACCAGCGGGCAATTCACAGGTCTCCCTCACGAAGATCCACAACAACATCTCTAAAACTTTTTGGAGATAAGTGACACTTATATCCCTGCTGGAGTATCATCCAATTACGTAAGGCTTACATTATTCCCATTTTCATTATTGGGAGAAGAAAAGAGGTGGTTGAAAGCTGAGCCACCTAACTCTATCACCACTTGGGATGATCTTGCAAGAAAATTTTTGATACGGTTCTTTCCATCCGGGAAAACAGGAAGACTTAGAAGTCAGATTCTAAGTTTTACACAAAGAGAAGGGGAGAATCTATATCAAGCTTAGGAAAGGTTCAAATCATTGCTAAGGGATTGTCCTCACCATCACCATTCCAATGATGTGCTGGTGCACACTTTTGGAACCCCACACAAAAATTTTGTTAGACTCAGCAACTGGGGGACAAGCATTAGAAAAGACTTACGAGGAGCTGTATACTTTGTTAAACCGTATTTCGCAGGGAAATCCAGAGTGGAATGCGGACTCTTCTAGAGGAGGAACAAGGAAAGTAGCAGGAGTCTTGGAAGTGGATGGTTTTACAGCTATCACTGCACAGATAGCTGCATTGCAAAATCAACTCAACACTCACTTTAGCAATATGAGCTTGAATCAACCTCAAGCCCCAGTTAATGTAGTGCAACAGTTTTGGTGTGAAGTATGCGGTAGTAATGAACACTCAGCTGAGTGTTGTGGTGCAAATCCAGATTCACTGAACTTTGTGGGGAATGTACAGAGAAATAATCACCAACAGTATGGCAACATCTACAACTCGAATTGGAGGAATCATCCGAATTTCTCTTGGGGTAGTAACAGCCATCAAGGGCAGAGTTTGAATCAGGGTGTGCAGTGAAATCAAGGAGGACAGCAGAACTATCAGACTCAATACAGAAGCAACAATGCACCTCCTCCACCACCACCCAGCATTGAGGAAATGTTTAAAACAATGATAGCTAACCAAGCTCAATTGCAGGCCGATTATGTGAAATTGGCAGCAGAGGTAAAGAACAATCAGTTAGCTACAAAGGCGTTGGAGTACCAGTTTGGACAACTAGCTGGAGCTCAAAACCCCAGGCCAAGAGGAGGACTACCGAGTGACACTGACATGAATCCCAAGCAAGTAAATGCAGTGACCACAAGGAGTGGTTTACAACTCAAGGAGGTGGAACCAGAAAGACCACCTCAGCAGTCAGGAGCAGTATCGAAAGAAAGGGAATATGATGATGAGAGGGGGAAGGAGAAGGCAACTGAGCAGAAAGACCACCACCCCCGTTCCCTCAAAGACTAAAGAAACACAAGGAGGAAGCTTGTTTCAAAAAGTTCATGGAGGTGCTTAAACAGGTACACATTAATTTACCTCTTGTTGATGTTTTGCAGGGACTGCCGAAGTATGCAAAGTATATCAAGGACATTGTAGCTAACAAAGCAGATTGATGGAGTACGCTACGGTGGTGCTTACTGAGGAGTGCACTTCCCGGATACAGAACAGGTTGCCAACAAAGCTCAAGGACCCTGGGAGCTTTACCATTCAAATCACAATTGGGCAAAGTATCCGAGCTCGTGGACTATGCGATTTGGGAGCGAGTATTAACTTGATGCCGACATCGGTGTTCAAGAAGTTGGGGCTGGGCAGTCCTAGACCAACTATAGTGATCTTGCAGTTAGCGGACCGTTCTTTAGCCAGACCATATGGCATTATGGAGGACGTGTTGGTGCAAGTGGGCTCCCTTATCTTCCCGGTAGATTTTATTGTTCTGGATTTTGAGCCGGATGCGGAAGTCCCATTTATTTTGGGACGTCCTTTCTTGGAAACCGGGAGAGCTTTGATTGATGTAGTTGCAGGGCAGCTAACCATGCGGGCGCATGACAAAGTGGAGGTATTTGATGTATCTAAGGCCACGAAGCTTCCTTCCATGAATGAGGAGCTTTCAGCAATCAACGTGCTAAATCAAGAAGAAATTCTTCCGATTGTTGAATCTCGAGATCCATTGGGAAGAGCATTGATGAGCTCTGATAATTTCGGAGATAGAGAGATTTATGAGAGGGTACAAATGTTGTTTCAGCCGTTAATGAGGTTCCTAATACCATTGCCGAAACCATCGATTAAGGAAGCACAAAAAGTGGAGTTGTGGCAAGTAGATCGAAGTGCCACATTCTTGGTTAATGGGCAACGTTGTAAGCATTACTGGGGTGAGGACGTTATTCGAGATAAAACGTCCATCACTCTAGAGGATGATTGAGTGTCAATAACATCGAGCCGAGACGGTAAACCAGGCGCTGCGCGGGAGGCAACCCGTGAAATTATTGTAATAGATGAATAGAATAGTGAATAAAAAGAAAAAAAAAGAGAAAAATAAAAATAAAAATAAAAATAAAAATGGTGTTTGTGTTGAAACCTATGAATCTAACCAATTTCTTGTTGTGAGATGATTTTCAGGTGGAACGGAGGGCAAAAATGCAAAGAATCGCAAAGGAGAAAAATCGAGGTGAGAAAAATAAAAAAAATGGCATTACAGTGAGCCTATGCGTTGGCTCCGTGTCACGAAGGAGGGCCTCCGCGTTACCCTTGGTGACACGTTGAAGCCAATTTCAGAATTTTTACAAATTCCAGAAGCCTGGCGCGATGGCTCCATGTCACGGAGGGGGTGCTCCTCGTTACCCTCCGTGACACGTTGAGGTGTAATTCACGTCGGGTTACACCGGGTCGCCGGGTAACCCGCGCAAAAAACACCCTTTTAAACCCAAAATCCCCTCACTTTTCCCCCATTTTCTACTCCCTAAATCCCCCCGCCCCCAACGTGACACGGACCTAGGCACGAAGTTTCTTCAACTTTTCTTCGATTTCATTGGATTAAAGGTATGTTCTTGAACTTAACCTCAATTTTTGCTTAAATTTTCAATTTTTGAGCATGTGAGGTGAGTAAACCTTGCCCTAAGTGTAAATTAAGTTTGAATTCACTTAAATTATGATTGATTGATGTTCATAGTTTCGTTGTGAGTATATGAACTCGCGAGTGCATGTTTGATTGAATTTGTGCAAAATTGGTAGCTAGGGTTAGCTTTTGAATAGGAAGAAACTAAATTTGGTTGAAAATGTGAAAATAATTGGGTTGTGCATGTTGGGTGATGTGAATGATGTTGTGAATATAGATGAATATGCTAAGTAAACAAGGCAATTTTTGAGAAAATGAAATGGGTGAATTGCATAGGTTGTTGTTGAGAAAATTTTTTTTTTGCTAAGTGTTATGTGATGTTATGGAATCGATGGTGATATTGTTAGTTGTTGTACGAAGTCTGAGTAGTACATAGTAAGTATTCCATCGACTTATCTGAATGCACTAAGCATGTTGATTGTAAAAATTGGAAAAGCATGATTGTCTTGCCGAATTGTTTTAATTGTGGCTAAAGACTAAGTGTGGGGTGGATTAACTCAACCCAACCTTAGTCGAAGCTAATTTTCACTTGAATAACATTGGGATTGTCTGTTCGATGTTACAGGAATGATGTCAGGTAGGCAAGACAAGGGAAAGGGCGCATCTACATCGGGCACCGGTAGAAAAAGAATCAGGTTGGGAACAATAGTTCCAGCAGCACCAGCGGTTCCGCGCGGCCAACGCCATCAATACGGAACCTGATGGGTGACGGATGAAGGGAAGAAATGGTATGCAAAACATAAAGAGAACAAATACTTCCCTGAGGAGCACATTACATGGGAGCCGCTGGCACAAGAATTCCCCAGAATCGTACACCGAATTGACAATGCCGGGCTGAACTTCATCTTCAAAGAGCCCAATGAGTGCAATCTCCATCTGATTCGGGAGTTCTACGCCAATTGGAACCCGACCATCCGCAGTCACACCATCAAAATAAGAGGGAAGGTTGTCACCTTTGAGCCCCATCACCTGAATGCCATCTTGGGGGCGCAGGACATAGACGCCTATATACTCTGGCAACTGAACATAACTCCACCTTATGCGGACATCAGACGCACTCTGTGTGGAGCCCGTTCGACAGCACGGTGGAGCAGGCACAAGGAGAGGGGGTGCCATCAGACACTGCCTTACTCTCAAATGAATAGGGAAGCCAGGATTTGGCTTAAAATTGTGTGTTCCTTCCTGATCCCAGGGGTGCACATGACCGATGTCACCCGAGATCGAGTGTGCTTGGTATATGCCCCGATGAAAGGGCTTGAGATAAATGTTGGGGCGGTGATCATTTCCGCCATAAAGAGAGCCCGACTCTATCAAGGGCACATGTATGGGTTCAATGGTTTGCTTACCACGTTCCTGAGGGGCCACAACATCGAGGAAGAGGCCCTGGACTACATCCTGCAAATGGATAGGCGTGCCTTGGACGTCACCAAAACCAAGGTACCTCACACTACTCACGGGCCAGTTCTCACACTAGCTGAGCGACATGCTAGGGATGATCAATATATGGCCCGCATGTACGGGATGCAGATGCTACAGTTGCACATAGGCGGGAGGTCAGCAACAGAAGATGAGCTATGGCAGCTCGAGCTAGATTACCCCTTTAGCGAGAATGCCCGGGCTCTATACCGAGTGGGGCCAGCTTTTGTGGAGCCTGTAGATGATGATATCCCCACTATTGAGGAGACCCGCTGTGAGGACTCAGATGTAGAGTCAAATGAGGACAGCAGGGGCGATTCGGATATGGGAGACCAGGCAACGACACCTGATGAAGAAGTGGAATACTTCGATTGATCAGGGAGTTTCACCACCCACCTCTGTGATATGTTAAATTTTGTGAACACTGGGGACATTGTTCGGTTTAAGTGTGGGGTGGGAGTAGTTAGGTGTTGTATGTTTCGTCGTGGTTTTTATTTTTGTTTATGTTTTGTGTTGTTGTTCCTGTGAAAAGAAATGTGACCCTGTGACTCTGTGTGATGTTCTTTGTAATTAAGTGGTGTTGTAATGAATGTAAGCTTTTGTGGTTGTGCGAGCTGTTGTTGGTTGGTTGGTTGTGTAAATATTTTTGTTTTCTATCGAAATTATCGATATTTTTAAATTTTTGGTTGAATTTTCTTATGATTGGGTTTCTCGGCCTTTGTTTTCGGTGCTTTTACCAAGAATAGTCCCATTGAACCGAAGTCATAAATAGTGACCGTTCCCTATGATGGACAGATGACGACCGTCTTAGGGGAAATGTAGTCGATAGGAGTAGTTTTTTTCTTTCTTTTATTTTCTTTCTTTGGTATATTTCCCAAATGTGTCGCTACTTCATAGTTCGGAATTCTTGTTGCGTGTTGTACATGATATTGAGATGCAAAGATGATTCGTATGAAAGCATGCAAATGTGAAACATGTTGAGATACCTGGCCATAGAGTTCGATTCAGTGTGATTGAGGCTTAATATTGAATTCTTGTAATTAGCTGATTGAAGAGTCTGTGAATAAGTCTTGAGTTGAGCATGTGCAATGAGTGTGAGGTGAGGTTTTGATTATTCCATGCTATTGTGAAGTGTCTAGAACTTTCCTGGTGTGTGTGCGAAATGAATGAAGGATGTGTATTGTAGGAAAGGATGTAGGCATTTCTTTGATTAAACCGAATGTTTTTTCATTATCATACCTACCTTGAATGTACATCCTAGTTAGCCCCATTGAGCCTTTAGCCTATGTTTTTCTTTCTTTGGAGAGGTAGAAACCGAGCTTAATCCCTTCTTTTCAGTAGCCATGAATTTGACCCAAAACTCTTAAGCGCTCAAGAAAAATAATTTTCCCACAGTGTCAAGGAGTGAGAAGTGTGAAAAGGAAGGAAAAACGGAAGTGGTGAAAGTAAAGAAAAGGTCAAGGGTCCACTTGCTAAAATTAAAGAAAATAAAGATGTATAACTGATATTTGTTATGAAGTCGAGTGTGCTTAAAGAAATGGGAACAAAAATAAAGAAAAAAATTCAAGAATGAGAGGAGGAAGGAAGAAACAACGCCCATAATGATGGTGTGATGTATTGAAAAGCGCTTAAGGAGGCTAGTTGCTATTATTGGTTAGCCCTGTATTTACTAGTTCCTTAGCTTACATTACAACCCGTTAAGTCCTACGTGATCTTACATCACGCGTCCTTATATTAGTGGAGTAATACACTAGAGGCAAGCCTATGGTTCATGACATGATGCATGTGAATTCTTTGGAGAGAGAGCGAAATCGTGTTCATATACCCCTACATGTAATGCTTTGGAAATCATATGATTGAAAAGGGGGAAATTTCTCTTGTGTTGTGAGGGCACATGCTTGATGAGAGATTGAATTTCGTGTTGGATGTCTTGATCAGTTGATTTGCATGAGTTTGCCGAGATCAAGAGTCGATTCTTGAGTTTAGGAGGTCTTGATGTGGTGAACGTCATGGTATTGATGGGACTATGCATGTTTTCTTGATGATTTGCTATATTAAATAATCGGTATAGCCGTAGCTTGAATTGTCGAGCCAAAGTAGCTATGCGTGGGTGTCAATTGCATGAGTTGTGAAAGTATTGTTCGAGGACGAACAAGGTCTTAAGTGTGGGGTAAGTGATCTTGGGCAGAATTATATGCCCAAGGGATGCTCAAATGCTCTATTTCGTCTTGTTTATCTATCGTTATGTGTGCATTCTCATGTGATTTGTAATTAAAATGTGAATTTATACTAACCAACATGATTAGTGTTGTTTTGAAGGTAAAATGTAATTTTAGGAAGCTAAGATACATATTGGTAAAAGTTGGGAATGGACTTGGAAGCAAGCAGTGGAAAAGGTCAAGGAAGAGCAGCAAATATAGGGACTCCGCGATGGAGACGTGTCACGCTGCCATCGCGGAGGCATTCTGCTTCGGGTGATCCAATTTGGCAAATTCTAGTGAAGGTCCGCGTTGCCTCCGTGACACGGAGGCAATGCCACGTGATACAAGCCGTGGCATGCTGCCTATGTTTACTTGGAACATAAATTTCCAGTGAGGCTCCACGTTTGCACCGTGGCACGGAGGGAGTGCTCCGCGATACACTCCGTGCCACGTTGCTTGTTATTCCGGGAAAAATTCTCACTAGTATAAATAGCACACTTAGGTTTATTTTTAATTATTTTGAATTAGTTGAGCAAGAACGTGGGTTACAGGCAGTTGAGGGAACGAAAATTCTAGGGTTATTCTCTATCTCTTTCTCTTTTATCTCCATTGTTTGTATGATTTATACTCATTTGATGATATTTAATCCACAAATGAGTGGCTAAATTCACTTCTTGCTGAGGTTAAGAACAATTGTAATGGAATGTAATTGTTGATCAATTTAGTTTTCATCTTTTCTTCAATGGTTGTTCTATCAATTCTTGTTCTTACTGCATTAATGTTTGGCCAATGTTAATATATATCTAAAAAATCCAATTTTGATTTTAAAAAGAAAAGAAATTGGAAAGTTGTGAATTGGTAGGATATGATCTCTTCTTAGTTTGGGAAAATTGAGAATTGATTTACATTCAGAATAGAAATATATCTGAAAGTCTTATTAGTCAATTAAGGAATCGGTTTTGTATGGCTAGAACATGAAATTCTTTTATCACAGAAATGTAGGTTGAAGGTTCATGATTCTTAAGTTGGGTAGGATACGAAAGTTTCAATCCATAGGCAATAATTCTTGACTAGCAACCGAAGGAAAGATTAACTGAATTGTATCAATAAATTAATTCCCTGCATGTTCGTTTTAGCCTCAGCATGCTCATTACTATAGTTCAGACTCACTTTATCATTTTTTCTTAGATTCGTAGAAATTAGGAAACTAAACTCTCAAAAATCCTATTTAAATTGTTGTCTGCATTTTTAAAGTAGAGTTCATTAACACTAAAGTTAATTATTACCTTAGTTCAATCCCTGTGGGATCGATACTTGGCTTACTTAAGCCATTTTACTACTTGTTCGACCACGTGCACTTGCGTGTAGTTACCAAACGCCCTAACAGGCATCAGCCAGCCTCACCAGCCCCAACTGATCCTTTAGCGGAGTATGTTATCATGCTGAGTTCAGGGCCACTTTTCAGGTGTTAGCTCAGGCTATGACAACTAGGTCAACCAGCAGGTAGTGGCCCATGTTCACTAGAATGAGAATGTGGCAGCAGCTAGGACGCGAGACTTCCTCAGGATGAACCCACATGAATTTCATGGGTCAAAGGTGGATGAGGATCTGAATGAGTTCATAGAGGAGGTTTAGAAGATCAACCAGATTATGGGGGTGACTAGAGAGAAGAGTGCAGACTTAGTATCCTATCATCTAAAGAGGGTTGCCCATATATGGTTTCGACAATGAATAGAGAGTAGGGGAGTTGGTGTGGTTCTTGTTGGTTGGGATGACTTTGTGACCATTTTATTGGGTAGATTCTTTCTTTGAGAGTTAGGGAGGCAAAGGAATCTGAGTTCGTTACGAACAACATTACTGTCTAGGAGTATGCCTTGGAGTTTACTCGATTGTCCAAGTATGCACCAGAGATTGTGGCCAATCTGAGGGCTCGTATGAGAAGGTTCATGAATAGTGTGGCAGATTCATTGGTCAAGGAGTGTAGGACTGCCATGGTGATCAATTATATAAATATCTCTCGACTAATCTCATATGCCTAGTACATAAAGATAGAGTTAATGAAGGAGAAGAAGAGAGAGGCCAAGAAGGCCAGGAGAGGGAGCCCTGGACAGTTCCACTAGAGATCCATTGGTGGACATCTCCCTCGGTCCCTCCAGAGATCGTCAGCCCCATCATCAGCCTATTTTTCATCCAGACCCAAGCATGAACAGAGGGATAGAGCATCAGGATTTTAAGGCCAGGGGAGCATGGTAGGAGAGGGCACCTTCCCAGTCTGCAGGAAATATGGTAAGAACCACCTAGGAGAGTGCTTGGTTGGCTCAAATGTTTGCTTCATGTGTGGTAAGCCCGGGCACATACACAGGGATTATCCTCTCGCTAGGCAGGGCAATAGTAGAGGCTGTGCCCCAGCCACCACTTTAGCAGCTCCGGCAACTCGCCCATCTCAGCAGGGTGTCTCTTCTAGTGTAGTGGGTGGACAACGTCAGAATAGGTTCTATGCACTCTCATCTCATCAGGAGAAGGAGTGGTCACCCAACGTGGTTACTAGTATGTTATAAGTATTCCATCTTGATGTGTATGAATTGTTAGATTCATGGGCTACCTTATAATTTTTGACTCCTTATGTTGCTGTTAGTTTCAAAGTTAGTCCCGAAGTCCTTTCAGAACTCTTCTCAGTCTCTACCCTTGTCGGTGAGTCAGTTTTAGCTCGATGAGTATATAGAAATTACCCTATCATGATTCTTCAAAAAGTCACCTTAGCTAACTTAGTGGAGTTAGATATGACCAATTTCGATGTTATACTCGATATGGATTGGTTACATGCTTGTTATGCTTCAGTCAGTTGTAGAACCTATATGGTAGAGTTTCGATTTCTGAGTGAACCAGTCCTAGAGTGGAAGGGCAATTCAGCTATACCTGTAGGTCATTTTATTTCCTATCTTAAGACTATAAAAATGATCTCCAAGGGCTGTGTGTACCATCTAGTTAGGGTTAAGGATGCTAGGTACGAGACCTCAACTCTTCAGTCATTTCCTATTGTATGTGAGTATCCGAAGTTGTTCCCAGATGATCTACCAGGAGTCCCTCTTGAGCATAAGACCGAATTTGGTATTGACCTTTTCCTTGATACACAGGCCATATTCATTCCTCCTTACAAAATGGCTCCAGCCAAGATAAAGGAGTTGAAAGAGCAGTTGAAGGATCTCTTACATAAGGGTTTCATCATGCCTAGTAAGTCCCCATGTGGTGCCGCAGTTCTATTTGTTTGGAAGAAGGATGGTTTCCTTTGGATCTGCATTGATTATCAACAGTTGAATAAGGTCACAATAAAGAACAAGTATCCCTTCCCCGGGATTGATGATTTGTTTGACCAGCTTCAAGGTGCTTAGTAATTTTCTAAGATAGACCTCAAATCCGGCTATCACCAGCTTAGAGTTAGGGAGAGTGATATCCCAAAGACAACCTTCAGGACTCGGTATGGTCACTATGAGTTCGTAGTTTTTGGACTAACGAATACTCCTGCATCTTTTATGGACTTGATGAACACGGTGTTCAAGAAGTATTTATATATGTTTGTGATTATATTCATAGATGATATCCCTATATATTCTTGGAGCGAGGAGGATCATGCTGCTCATTTGAGGATTGTGTTGCAGACTCGCAAGGATCTCCAGCTGTTTGCTAAATTCAATAAGTGTGTGTTTTGGCTGAACTCAGTAGCATTCTTAGGTCATGTGGTTTATCGTGAGGGTGTTCAGATGGACTCTCAAAAGATAGAGGCGGTGAAGAATTTTCCTAGACTTGTAAGTCCTACAGATATTAGGAGCTTTTTAGGCTTAGTTGGCTATTACAGGAGGTTTGTAGAGGGATTTTCACCTATTGCAGCACCATTGACTAAGTTCACCTAGAAGAAGGTCAAATTGCAATGGTCGGATGCTTATGAGAAGAGTTTTGAGGAGTTAAAATACTCGACTCACATCAGCCCCAGTACTAACTGTACCGGAGGCACGAATGGTTTTGTTATGTATTGTGATACCTCTAAGGTTGGTCTTGGTTGTGTATTGATGTAGCATGGTAAGGTCATTGGGTATGCCTCTATATTTATTAAGACTCATGAGAAGAATTATCCAACGCATAACCTAGAGTTGGCAGTTGTGGTGTTTGGTTTGAAGATTTGGAGTAACTACTTGTGTGGGGTGCATGTATATGTGTTCATGGATCACAAGAGACTGCATTATGTGTTAAATTAGAAGGATTTGAATTTGCAGAAAAGGAGATGGCTAGAGCTTCTTAAGGACTATGACATGAGTGCCCTTTATCATCCGGGCAAAGCCAATATAGTGGAAGATGCTCTTAATGGGTTGTCGATGGAGAGTGTATCCCATGTCGAGGATGGGAGAAAGGAGTTTGTGAAGGATGTCCATAGGCTTGCTCATTTAGGAGTTCACCTTACCGGTTCATCGGAGGGTGGTATTATCATTCAAAATGGGTTAGAATCTTCATTGGTGATGGAGGTTAAAGCAAGGCAAGATGAGGATCCTATCTTGGTGAAGTTGAAGGAAGTGTTTCGGAATCAGAAAGTGGATGCTTTCTCCCAAGGGGGAGATGGTATACTCCGATATCAGGGCCGATTGTGGTTCCGGCTATGGATGACTTAAGGGAGCAGATGTGGAGCACGGCTCATGGCTCTCGATACTCTATCCATCCAGGTTCCACCAAGAAGTACCGTGATCTATGAAAAGTCTATTGGTTGAATGGAATGAAGAAGGACATCGCAGAATTTGTAGCTAAGTGTACGAATTTCCATTAGGTAAAGGTGAGCGCCAGTAGGTGAAGGTTGAGCACTAGGACATCAGATACCAAGAGATATGCTTCAGGACATCAGCATTCCTACTTGGAATTGGAAAGATATTAATATGGACTTTATTACAGGTTTGCCTTATACACATCGATAGTATGACTCTATATGGGTGATTGCGGATAGGTTGACCGAATTAGCCCATTTTTTATCTGCCAAAACTACAGACTCAACCGAGGATGATACGAGACTCTACATTCAAGAGTTAGTTTGGTTGAATGGAGTTCCTTTTTCTATCATCTCAGATAGGGATACTTAGTTCACCTCTTAGTTTTGGAGATTGTTTCAGAGGGGCCTTGGTATTCAGGTGAAGCTTAGCACAACTTTTCACCCACAGATAGATGGTTAGGTCGAGTGGACCATTCAGACTCTTAAGGATATGTTGAGAGCTTGTGTGATTGATTTAAAGGGTATTTGGGATGATCACTTGTCTGTCATCGAGTTTGCCTACAATAACAGTTATCACTCCAGAATTCAGATGGCTCCATTTGAGGCTCTTTACGGATGGAGTTATAAATCACCTATTGGATGGTTCGAGGTAGGTGAGGCTAGTTAATAAGGCCAGGTTCAGTTCATGAGGCTATGGAGAAAGTTCAACTCATTAGAGAAAGGCTGAAAACAACTCAAAGTCATCAGAAATCCTATGCGGATGTTAGAAGGAGAGAGCTTGAGTTTGAAGTTGATGATTGGGTATTTCTAAAGGTGTCTCCAATGAAGGTAGTCATGAGGTTCAGTAAGAAATGGAAGCTTAGTCCCTGATATGTTGGTCCTGATGGATTTTGAGGCGAGTTGGCAAGGTGGAATATGAGTTAGAGCTACTAGTAGAGTTAGCTTCGAAGCATCCAATTTTTCATGAATCCTTGTTGAAGAAGTGCATTGGCAACCTAGCCTTAGTTGTTTTGGTAGAGAGCATTGGTGTAAAGGATAGCCTTAGTTATGAGGAGGTTCTGATTGAGATCCTTGATCATCTAGTTTGGAAGTTGAGGAACAAGGAAGTAGCTTCTATGAAAGTTTTGTGGAGAAATCAGCTTGTTGAGGGAGCTAGGTAGGAAGTCGAAGCAGATATGAAGGCTGGATATCCACATCTTTTCCCTTCCGGATCAGTTCTAGCATGAAGTACTAGTTTCCTTCTTAGTATTCTATTCAGTTTCATGTCAAGTTCATGTCTCTTAGTTCCATTCATGTTATAACATGCATGTATGTTTCGTGAATTTAGTTCAATCATGTATCTCAGTCTGGTGTCAATCATTCAGTCAGTTTTTTAGTCTATAACTTTCAGTCTGGGATTGCAGCTCTTTCCCTATCATTTGAGCTTATTTAGCCTCCATTCGAGGATGAATGTTCCGGGGGAGATAATGTAACACCCCAAAGTTCCCTAAGACTAGGCTCGGGATTTGGGATTTAACCAGCAGAAAAATCTAAGAAAATGCTCACTACTGTAATACCCCAAAAGTCCCTAAGACTAGACTTGAGATTTGAAATGTGATTAATAGGAAAAGTTGGGAAATTGACTCAGTACGAGTCAACCTACGAGTTGAAGGAAGACTGGTAGTTTAGATCAGAGATTTTTTCCCCAGACCACGAGTCCCCGCTATGAGTAGTAGTATGTGGGTACGACCCGTGGTCAGTAGTCGTAGTAAGTCTTTGGAATTATCAAGTGATTGATTGTACAGGTTATGGTACGATTCTAATATGGAGTTATGAGTCGTAGTAGGATTCGTGGAAATATCCAGAGGATTTGAGGTTTTAGAATTGGTTAGTATAGGAGGATACCACATGTCATAGGAGGATTGTACAACTCGTGATACGAGTTGTAACAGCTAACAAATAGTTTTTCTGCGAATTCATTAAGGGCATTTTTGTAATTCCTAAGCTCCTAACTTCCTAATGACGTTGTTTTAACTTTGAAAAGAGGGTTTTAAGGGAGTTTAACCTATTATAATTCATTCAACTCCCGTGCAAGCAAGTTTAGAGTTTTTCCCTTGAAGATCAAGGTTGACATTTCTCAATTCTTCCCCAAATCTGTTGGGCTTTCTATGTCAAGTTTAGATTTAGCTTACCTAGATATGTAGATTCCCTAATTTCTCCTCAAGATCATAAATTCAAGTCTTAATTCAAGTTTATGATCTTATGTGGTTTCAGCCCAATTTCATGAAATTCTCTATGATTTGCTTATGGATTAGTTTCCTTTATGTTTTAAGATTCATGGGTAGATTTTATACCTATTTTGATTATAAATTTATGACATCAAGTTTTAGAAAATTATGCCCAAAATGCAAGTTTCATGAAAGTGAAGTTATGATTTATGATTTCGAGTATGATGAGATATCTAGTTTGAATGAATGTTTACAATTACCTATGTATGAATCTATGATTTTAACTTATGGAGTATATCTCAAGTATGCATGATTTTAAGATTTGGGAAAGCCAACACAAGTTAAGTATGTTTTCATGATTTAGCTAAGGCTAATAAGATCTGCTTATCATATGTTTTGGAGTCAAGACTCTCCCTACAACTTATGATATGTTTTGGAGTCAAGACTCCCCATGTTCAGATTTCAGACTATGCATGTGATTATGATTTCAGCTTCGTTGAGCACTATGCATGTTTTTGGGAGTAGTGTCTAGCACCGAGTAGGCTTGGGGTTTCAAGGTTCTCCAATTTCAGAACTACGTGCCAATGTAGGTAAATTTATATTTGGGACCTCTCAAGAGAGTTTTTCCTGCCCGCCAGAGGCCCTTTAGCTTGATATCAATATCATGGTAGCGTCCTTAGCCATGGAAAAATTTTGGACGGCTCTTCCCACTTGAGTGTGATAGTTAGGGAATCACGTAAGCTCTACATGATGGTATTGGTTGTGACGAGTCTCCTATTGTTTCTCATGATTTCAGTTATACATGTTCATGACTTATGATTTTGTGTTTTACAGCAAGTTTGACCCAATAGGCTATTTACGAGCTTTACTTATGATTCAGCTATGATAAGTCATATGATTTCTATTTTAGCTTTGGGTCATTCTAGACAGATATGATTTTCAGCTTATGACTATACATGTCTTAGATTTCAGCATGTAGTTCGTACTCTTGTGATCTTATGATTTATGTTTATGTGCATGATTTTAGTTTATACTTACTCCATCATATTTTAGTCACCTTGCACACTCAGTAAATTCCAAGTATTGACCGCATACTCTATGCAGTATCATTTCATGATACAGGTTCAGACGATCGGACTCAGTTCCGCTGCTAGCCAGTTTCCTGCAGCTTAGTTCAGTTTCCCATCATTGGTGAGTCCTCATCCTTCAATGACCTTCAGATAGTGTCAAGTTATATTATTTTTAAATTTTAGACTTTAGTGAGCTAGTTGGGGATATTGTCCCATCAGCTCTTCAGACATGTTAGAGGCTTATCAGACAATATGTAGAATTTCATCTTTGTTAGTGTTGACTCTATTATGATTGATATGTATTCAGACATCCGATTATTCATGATTATATTATCATGCTTGATGTTTGCTCTTTTGTCGCTATGTTCATGACATGGGTTTACTTGAAGCCATTCGTGGTCCTAGGCCTCGTCTCTTGGTCTGGGTCTCAGCTCAGATCATGACAACTAGGTATTAGAGCATAGGTTTAAACTGTTTTAGGGTATCTTGAAGCCGCGCTGAGTAGAGTCTTTTCCATGGGTATGAAGCATTCCACACTTATGGGGAAGAGGCTACAAGATGTTTTAGGAAATTTTCCTTCTTACATGATCTATGTTGTGCGATGAAGTATCTCTCTATCCTTCTAACTCACGCTATACACGATTGCAGAAATATGCCTCCACGTCGAGTGAATGGAAGGAGTGGCAATGGAAATGGCCATGACAATGGAAATGTAGATGGGCATCAGCAAGCCCCGCTAACACCAACGAATTCTATGCTCGAGCAGGTCACTCATGCTAAATTTAGTGTGGCATTTCAGATGTTGGAATAGGAAATGACTGTTTCGGTCAACCAGTAGGCAATGGCTCATGTTCCTCAGAATAGGAACACAATAGTGTCAAGAGTACGAGACTTTCTCAGGATGAATCCACTAGAGTTTCTGTGGTCGAAGGTGGATGAGGACCCCAATGAGTTCATTGATGAGGTTCAGAAGATCACCAAGATTATGGGGGTGATGGGGGAGGAGAGCACAGATTTAGCTCTATCACCTAAAGGGGGTTGCTTACATATGGTACCACCAATGGAAAGATGGTAGGGAAGTGGGAGTTGTCCCCGTGATTTGGGATGAGTTTCTGACTGCCTTTTGGATAGGTGATTCCCTTGGGAGTAGATAGGCGAAGGTGGCAGAGCTCGTCAACTTGAAATAGTACCATAGGACTGTTCAAGAGTATGCTTAGAGTTTATCCAGCTGTCCAAGTATGTGCCGGAGATGGCTGTAGATCAGAGGGCTCATACGAGCCGGTTTATGAATTGGAATATCAGACTTGCTGGTTAAGGAGTGCAGGACCGCCATGCTGAACAGTGACCTGGACTTCTCACGATTGGTCATATATGCCCAGCAGATAGAGGCAAATCAGATAAGAGCGAAAGAGAGAGAGGCCAAGAGGGTCAGGACAGGGAGTTACAAACAGTTTTAGCAGAGATCTGGAAGAGGATATGGTCACCAGTCCCATTAGAGATCATCATCCCCAGCACCATCATTAGCTAGTATACTATTAAGATCTAAGTGTGATCAGCGGGTTAGAGTGATGAGTTGGTAATTTAGCAACTCATTACACTCTAAAGTGCTTAGTTCTCGAGTTGATTATTTGAATTTTATGCGCTTTTTGCTTTTATTGTGTGCAGGTTCCTAAGTTTGAATAAAAGAGCTAAAATGGGGGTAAAATGGAGGAAATGAGCAGAAGTGGAAAAATACAGGTGTTAACCGGCGAAACGCCAGTTAAAAAGATGAAGGTCACTGCCTAGTCAAAGAAATGCCACCGGCACTTCATGAATCACCGTGGCGGGACGCTGGTTAAGTCGCCGAATGACACTTAGAAAAGTCTGGAATTGGCATTTAAGGTTCGGCGGTTCACGGATTGGCATCAGCGAATCGCCGAGTGAACAACCAAAGTTCACTGATAGTGACTGACGAAGAAGAGCAAGCAACCGGCGGTTCACAGTTTTCATCGGCGAACTGCCGGTGCCTTCGCCGATTCCAGAGTGATGCTATTAAGGGTAAAATTGTCCATTACTGAAAAAGGAAGGAAAAGTACCCAACTTTTCAGGGTATAAATAAAAAGAGAAGTACATTGCAGAAGAAGGACAAAAAGAGGGAGAAGATTGAGAGATAAGCCAAGTACACATCACATCATCTTTTCTTTTTAGCTGAAGACCATCTTTTTAGCTAAGAAAAGGGGATTTTGATTGAAAGTTGTAAAAGATACTCTGCTCTCTTTTCTTCTTTGGTATTATTTAGTTTCAGCTGTAGTTGAAGGATAATTGTGCTTTTGTTTTATCTACTCTTCTTATTAAATTCAATGATGCTTTTGATGATTGTGTTTTTGAATTTCTTAACTATGAGTAGCTAAAATCATTTACTAGAGGTGTGTGATGATGAATACTTAATTGGATTGGGTATTGCTAGAGTTAACTTCATAATGTTCAATTAAGCGTAAATATTTTAGATTCCTTTCAATCTATTAATGAAGATCCATTGATGATAATATGGGTATATCTGTACTTGCTTAATTGTTGCTCGGGAGAGAATAATTAAGTATTGGAAGGGAATCTAGTAGTGGTTATGGATGTAAGGTTGTAAAATTAAGCTAGTAATAGCTGAAATTACTTCATCCTTCCTAATTAGCAACTAATAGCTATGAATAGTGAAGTTGCTGATCCAAATCAATTCGGGTGTGTTAAATTGCAGATAGAGTTTGAGAAAATTCTAGTTAAGGGTAGTCAATAGGCATGAAAGCTGAGACTACCTATTTTCTGAGATTATTTACATTTATTGAACTTATGAAGTAAACCTGGTCCATCCCAATCTAATTAGTATTTCATCTACACCACACCTCTAGTATTTTACAAATATTGTTTACAACTTAGTTGATCCTTCTAGTTTGAATTCACTAAAGATATTTGTATAATTCTCTGCAAAGTTTATTTCCCCCATTTCCTTGATTTATGTTAAATTTATATGGTGCAAGCTAAACTCAACTTCTCAATTGGCACTTGAATTCATCACTCCCTAGTCCTCGTGGGATTCGACCCCGGCACTCATCGGGTTACTTGTTTTGATACAACGACCGCGTATATTCTTTGATATAAGAATATATTTTGGACGTTATCAAAAATGGCACCATTGTCGGGGACTGGCGTTCGATGATCTTGTGATTGACTGTTAAATTGAGTTTGTGTGCTTCATAGCTACTTGATTTATTTTTTTCCTTGTTGTTAGGAACTAACCACCTCATGAGCCATCACTCCCAAGCAGGAGATAGCTTAGTGGAGGGGAACATGGAACTTAACAAAGATAATCCGGTGATGCCAGAAGTTGCAGGAGCCATTCACCTACCACCGACAGTAGGGAATGCGGTGTTCCATGTTACTAGCACCATTTTGCACTTATTGAAAATGAAAGGGCTTTTTGGCGGCAAGCCAAGTGAAGATGCAAATTGGCACTTGGGGAATCTCTTAGAAATTTGCCATCCCTTCAACATCACAAACATTAGTCAAGAGTCAATGAGGTTGAGACTCTTCCCTTTCTCATTGACAGGAGAAGAAACAATGTGGTTGAAGGAACTTCCTCCGAGGTGCATTACTTTGTGGAAAGAGTTACCGAGGCTTTGCTAGATCGGTTTTTCCCTCCCTCAAAGATGTTACAACTGAAGGATGATATCACAAACTTTCAACAAGAACAAGGAGAGCCTTTGCATGAGGCTTGGTTGACATTTAAGAAGAAGGTTGCTCTTTTCTCAAATCATGGATTACCGGATGGAGTGCTTTTCCAAAGTTTCTATAGGGCCCTTGATTCAATCAACAAATCCGTTGCTAATAACTTAGCTGGGGGATCAATCATGGACCAAACTTATGGGTTAGCCAAAGCTCTCCTTGACCTAATGGCAAAAACCAACAGGGATTGACACACAAGGGAGACAAGTGTATCCACTCATGAGATCAGCTCAAGTGCATTGGCGTCGGAGTTGCGGAAAAGATATGATGAGCGGGATGAGACTCTGGCCAAGATGATGACACAATTAGAATTGATGACCAAGCATATGATGGGAGCAGGTTCGAAGGTGGTAAATGTTGTGGGAATGCAAGGTCCCTTGCAATATGAAAGAGAGCCTCCGCCACCAAGATATGATGAAGAGTGCCAATATATGGGTAATCAAATGGGATGGCCTTGACCTGGCTTTCAAGAAGCAAACCAAGGACGGTGGCACCCAAGGGATGATAACCAAGGATGGAGAAATCGTGAACAACAAGGATGGCCCGAAAGGAATGAGAGGTGGAATAATAGAGAGCCAAACCAAGAAGGTGATCGTTATCATCAAAGTGCAAATCCATACATTCCACCTCCTAAGGTTGGAAATCCTCAAAACCAGCCAGGAGTAAGTGATGCGCGCAACTCCAAAATTAAAGACATGCTCTCAAGAGTTTTGAAGAAGGTAGAGTCAACCAAAAGTGGAGTGAAAGAATTAATAGGGGAGGTGTCTAACCTCGCTCAAATAGTGAGTTCACACACGGCATCCATCAAGCATTTGTAAGCTCAAATGAATCACCTATCAGTCCAAATGAACCCGAGAATAAAAGGAACATTACCTAGTGACACAATGCCTAATCCAAAAAAAGATGGTTAATCTATGGCTGTTGTCACTAGAAGTGGTAAGAGGATTGGAGATGTACTAGGAAAGCCTAGTGAGGTGGAGAACCTGAAAGTAGTTGATGAAGATGAGGGTGATAAAATGCCAATGATTTCAAAGAATGAAGAAAAGGATGAAGAAGAAACAGAGGAAAAGGATGATGAGACCCACATTCAAGTGGATGATGAAGAAGCGGGCATGAAGGGCCCAGTAGATGATAGAGCTAAAGCAAGACTCCCACCACCATATCCACAACGGCTTACCAAGAAAAAGAAGGAATAACTTTTTAAGAAGTTTGTTGACATGTTTAGCGAGTTGTCCATAAACATACCATTAGTGGACGTTTTGATCCAAATGCCTGGTTATGCCAAGTTTATGAAAGACTTGTTCAAAAAGAAGAAGGTGGTTGATGCTGGAAATGAAGAGAAAAGCACCATTGTAGTGCGGTGATGATGAGCAACCTTGCCCTAAAAAGGGAAGACCCCGGAGCTTTTACAATTCCATGCACGATTGGGATTTGTGTGTTTAAGAAGGCTCTATGTGATCTTGGTGAAAGTATAAATCTGATGCCCCTGCTCATTTTCAAGAAATTAGGCTTCAGAAGTACAAAACCAACATTGATGCGGCTACTAATGGCAGATAGGTCAATCAAAAGACCTATGTGGGTGCTAGAAGATGCACTGGTGCTAGTTGACAAGTTCATTCTCCCGACTGATTTTGTTATTCTGGATTGTGACGTGGATGTGGAAGTTCCCATTATTTTGGGAAGACCTTTATTGGCTACCGGGAGAGAAGTGGTAAATGTAGAGCTTGGAGAGTTAAAATTTCGGGTTGGTGGTGAGGAAGTCACCTTTAAGGTATGTCCGTCAGGCGGAACTTCACCCGGGTGCAAGGTAATTGGAGTATTGCAAAATGATGATGAGGATAAGGGAGTGAAGCTGAGTGAGACGGAAGCGGATGATGACCCATCGGGAATGAAAAAATGAAAAAGGACTACGTCGTACCACAAAGATAAATAAGGTGCTTCTTGGGAGGCAACCCAAGTTTTTTATTGAATTATTTGATGTTTTTGTTGTTTTTCTTTGTGTAGGAATTGAGAAATGAGAAGTGAAGTGAGATGCAAATCATGATGGGAGCATCGGGGTGAGACCGGCGAGCGCCGATCCCGAAATATGGATCGCTGAAGATAAGGTAGCCCAAAGCGAAAAGATGAGTGTTGAATTAAAGCATCGGTGGTGCACTAGCGAACCACCGAATCCGATTTGTGGGTGGCTGATGTATCGTCGGTCTGAAACAGAACACCTAAAGTGAAGCTTGATGACCAGTAGGCTGCACTCTCAATTCGTGGACTGCCGGTGTATCGCCTAATGGAACCAGATCACTAGGTACAAAATAAGTTCAAATGCAAAGTAGCGGCAAACTGCCAAATTGGATCTGTGAATTGTTGGTCGGGCTCGTCTTGAATTAAAATGAGGAATTTAAAAAGACTGGCCCACAAAATCCCAAATACTTTCCCAGCTGCCCTAATTTTGAAAATATTCCAATAGCCTCCCTATTCCCAACATTTTTCTTTCCATTTTTGTCTCTCCAGTACCCAACATTCCCTATTCCCCACAATTTCTCATTTTTACCTCTCCATTTTCCCACCTTTTCACCTTCCAACTCACCCACATTAAACTCCCCACCTTCCCCTCAACCTATCACATTCCCACTTTTTACCTATAAATACCCATCCATATTTCACCATAAAAATCACTCTACTCTCACTATCTATTCTATATTGACTTGAAGGAGCTCCTGCAATCTTGAGCTATTTTTCTTTTTGAGGCTAGAAGAGTGTACAAATAGTCTTCCAATTCGGTAACATTTCTTTGGCCTCTGTTTTAATTTGAATATGATTTCATGATTCTGGAGGAGTACTATTTCCCTTGCCTTCTTTGTTGAAATTTTGAATGTGTTATTCTTGTGATTGAAGTGGGTATGTACTTTTATGATGAGATTATACAGAGGGTGAAGTCTGAGTAACCCATTTACATTAAGCACCTCATTTTGCCTAATGATAGACCGGGTGACACCAATTTTAAGGGCTTAATTGTCAGGAATATGTGCAAGAATAGAGTATAGTTGCTGGTCTTTTGATTGTGGTGAAAATGTGTTAATGGGTGTTTGTGTAAAAGGGGGTTACAATTGGGGACAAGCAAAGTCGGCCATTCACTGTTCCTATTCGAAAACGCCGCTTGAGGTGCTGGTTCACACTGAGATTGGTCTCGGCTACTGAGTGAATCCGGCACTACGTTGGCGGTTTGCGAAATGTGACTGGAGAAATGCCGCTTAAACCACCAAAAATGCCCAGTTTTCGCCAGTGCTTTGTTAAACACCGGCATCTAGTCGGTGGTTCGCAAAATGCCTTCAGCAAACTGTCGATTGTTCGCCATTACCAGTTTTCCAGAATTGTTTGATCATCACTTGCTTCTCAGTTCTTCTTTAGATTAGTTTCTTTTATTCTAATTTCTATTTCAATATCTTGTCACTAAAATACTTTTTGCAGAAACGCAAATCATGTCATCCTCTAGGTCATCCGGCAAAGGAAAGGCCCTTGCTTCATCTGCTAGCAAGGGCAAAGGAAAAGCAAAGGCTGCTCCCCCATGCGCCAACACTTAGGGGCTATTATTCTGTGTTCCTAACATGAAGGAGTACTACGTCATCTGCCAAGGACGCTCTATTACGGTAGAGAAAAGGTTCGACTTGGTTGGGTTGAAGGGTGACTTCCCGAATATAACAGAGCAGTTCATCCACCAGCAATGGCATGCATTTGCCAACCCTTTGCCACCATACTACCCCAACCTCGTCACAGAGTTTTATGCCTCCTACTAGGCCCGCTAAGATAGCATGCAACATCGGGGCAAGGTGGATGAATTTCCCTACCTTCCTTCGGTGATGATTCGTGGGGTAGAAGTGGATATCACCCTAGCTTCCATCAATTATCTATTTTGGGAAGATGAGATAGACTCTGCCATGAAATACATAGCACTGGTGCTGATACTCCCCTATGGGCCTCCATGGGTGGTGAAATCTCTTGCCACGATTTGAAGTTTGAGGCCAAGCTATGGATGGATTTTATTTGCTCTCGCATCATCCCATTGAAGAATGAGTAGCGGGTGACCATGGAAGCAGCTATCTTTATCACTTGCATTATGTCAGGAGTCCCAATCAACTTTGGCGAAATTGTTGCTCAACAAATGAAGAAGAAGGTGCGGCAGTCCAGCACTTCCATGCCATATGTTGTGCTGATCTTACAACTTTGTGCAGCAGCCATAGTGCCTCTTTTTCCAGATGAGACTCCTTCCTCTGCTCTAGGAGTGATAATTATTGACAAGAAGAGAGATGCAGAGGTGCCGGAAGTGAAACAGAAGGGCCTGCAACTCTTCGGTGTACAAGAGGAAGCCCTTTCCTACGGGTAAGCCCAATCTCCCACCGTCCCAGAAGTCAATGTGCCCCAGCCTGACTTGTCGAGCAGAACATCAGGTCACATGCCCCAGCCCAGAGTTTCACTACCTCCTCAATCTTCTCAATCTGTGGTCTCTATCATCCTGTGGAGATGACAAACTCGCATTAGAGCCAGCTTCAACGCTTGGCCAAGAGTCTCTCGGCACTAATTACCAAAACTATAAAGAAGGAGCTCAAGTCACTATACGAGAATGTCGCCACTTTGTGCAAGCGGGTGGATGCTGTAGAAGAGGTAGTCACGTCCCTCCGAACTGAGGTTCAGGAATGTAAAAGTCGAACTTCAGTCAAAGTTCCCAATATGAGTGCTTTGGATACTGCAATGGTTGCTCCATCTTCAGCTTGGGGGCTGATCTTGGGCAAATTTATATGCCCAAATGATACTTAAATATGTCATTTTAGCCTTGTTTATCTAGCAATGTTGATACATTCTCATGTGATTGTTAATAAAATGTGAATTTATACTAACCAACATGATTAGCATTGTTTTGCAGGTAAAATGTAATTTTGGGAAGCTAAAATGCGTGTTGGGAGAGATCGGGGTTGGACTCAGATGTTAGCAAAGGACAAGGCATTGGAAGGCACAAAATAAAGAGGCTCCACGATGGAGCCGTGTCACGCTGCCATCGCGGAGGCCTTCTGCCTGGATAGGGAATTTTTGGCCAAATTCCAGTGAGGGTGCGCATTGGGTCCGTGGCACGGTGGCCTAGCCCCGCGTTGCACGTCGTGCAACATTGGGCCTTATTACCTGGACACCCAGTTTCCAGTGAGGGTCCGCGTCAGTGGCGTGTCACGGAGGCAGTGCTCTAGGATGCACTCCGTGACACGCTTGTTATTCCGGGAAAAATTCCCACTAGTATAAATAGAACACTTAGGTTCATTTTTAATTATTCTGACTTGGTGGAGCAAGAACGTGGGTTACAGGCAGTTGAGGGGACGAAATTATCAAGGTTTTTTCTCTATCTCCTTCTTCTTTAATTCAATTGCTTGTATGTTTAACACTCATTTAACGATGTTTGATCCACAAATGAGTGGCTAATTCCTCTTCTTGCTGAGGTTAAGGACAATTGTATTGAAATGTGATTGTTGATCAATTTGGTTTTTAATCTTTTCTTCCATGGTTGTTCTATTGATTCTTGTTCTTACTGCATTAATGTGTGGCCTATGTTAATGTATATCTAAAAAGTCTGGTTTCACTTGAGAGAGCAAGAAATTGGAAAGTTGTGAATCAATAGGATATGATCTTTTCTTGGTTTGGGAAAATTGAGAATTGATTTACCTTCAGGGTAGAAATATACCTGAAGGTCGTATTAGTCAATTTAGGAACCAGGTTTGTATGGCTAGAACATGAATTTCGTTTAATCACAGAAATGTAGGTGGATGGTTCATGATTCTTAAGTTGGGTAAAATATGAGAGTTTTAATCCATTGGCAATTGTTCTTGACTAGCAACTGGAGGAAATGTTAACTAATTTATATCGATAATTAATTTCTTTACATGTTCAATTAACCTCAGTATGCTCACATTCATAGTTCAGACTCACATTAGATATTTGTTTTAGACTTAGCATAAAAATTAGAACCCAAAATATCTAACTCTTGGTTACACTGTTGTCTTCATTGTTAGAATTAAAATATAGTACACTTGAGCAGATTGTTACCTTATCACAGTCCCTGTGGGATCGATACTTGGCTTACTTGAGCCACTTTACTACTTGTTCGACCACGTGCACTTGCGTGTAGTTATATACCCATATAACAAACAGACCGAACAAGTTTTTGGCGCCATTGCCGGGGACTGGCAATTGGTGAATTTTTCTTAAGTGTTAATTTACTATATTTTTATTTTCTTAGTGTTGACAACTTGGTCTTAGCCTGCAGTTTGCAGATTTAATTTCTGTTGAACACTGGCAAGAGACAAGGAGCTGGTGGACTCGTATTTAGAGCCAGAAAGATTATTTCATCGTCAGCGGAGAGAAGCTCTAGAAAGAAAGCTGCAGTTGCTCAGACAAACAATCATGGAGCAACAACAGAATCCACCAGTAGTACGGGCAATGTTAGTGCCCGAGGAAGTAGCAGCTCGGCCGGTTCGCGAGGTGGCAATCCCACATGCTAACAATGTCACATCTAGCATTCGCAAACCTGAGCCAGGAGGGAGGTTCGAGCTCAAGCAAAACATGGTGCAATTGGTGCACACCAGCGGGCAGTTTACAGGTCTCCCTCATGAAGATCCATAGCAGCATCTCCAAAATTTTTTGGAAATAAGTGACACTTACATCCCCGCTGGAGTGTCATCAGATTATGTCAGGCTTACATTGTTCCCATTTTCACTATTGGGAGAAGCCAAGAGGTGGTTGAAAGCTGAGCCACGAAATTTTATTACTACTTGGGATGATCTTGCAAGGAAATTCTTGATACGATTTTTTCCATCCGGTAAAACAGCAAGACTTAGAAGTCAAATTCTAAGTTTCAAACAGAGAGAGGGAGAGAATCTATATCAGGCTTGGGAGAGATTCAAGTCCATGTTACGGGATTGTCCTCATCATCATCAATCCAATGATGTGCTGGTGCACACTTTTATAGAGGGTTTGGAACCCCATACAAAAATATTGCTAGACTCAGCAGCTGGGGGACAAGCGCTGGAGAAAACTTATGAGGAGCTGTATACCTTGTTGAACCGTATTTCACAGGGCAATCCGGAGTGGAATGGTGATTCATCAAGAGGAGGGACAAGGAAAGTAGCAGGAGTTCTAGAAGTGGATGGTTTTACAGCTATTGCTGCACAGATAGCTGTTTTACAGAATCAACTCAACACCCACTTCAGTAACATGACAATGAACCAACCTCAAGCCCTAGTGAATGCAGTGCAGCAGATTTGGTGTGAAGTGTGCGGGAGCAGTGAGCACTCAGCTGAGTGTTGTAGAGCAAATCCTGACTCAGTGAACTTTGTGGGAAATGTACAGAGGAACAACCACCAACAGTATGGCAACAGCTACAATTCCAACTGGAGGAATCACCTGAATTTCTCTTGGGGTAGCAACAACCATTAGGGGAAAAGTTCAAGTCAGGGGGCGCAGAGGAATCAAGGAGGGCAGCAGAACTATCAGGCACAATATAGAAACAATAATGCACCTCCTCCACCACCATCACCCAGCATTGAGGAGATGTTCAAGACGATGATAGCTAACCAAGCTCAATTGTAGGCTGACTATGTGAAATTGGCAGCCGAGGTGAAAAACAACCAGTTAGCTACTAAGGCACTTGAATATCAATTTGGGCAATTTGCTGGAGCCCAAAACACCAGACCTAGAGGAGGACTTCCAAGCGACACGGATCCCAACCCCAAGCAGGTGAATGCGGTGACCACAAGGAGTGGTTTGCAGCTGAAAGAGGTGGAACCAGAAAGACCACCTCAACAATCGGGAGCATCAGAAGTTGAGAGGGAGCAAAGTGATGAGAGGGGGAAGAAAAAGGTAGCTGAATCAGAAAGACTACCACCCCCGTTCCCTCAAAGATTAAAGAAACACAAGGAGGAGGCGTGTTTCAAGAAATTCATGGAGGTGCTGAAACAGGTACATATTAACTTACCTCTTGTTGATGTTTTGCAGGGAGTGCCAAAATATGCAAAGTACATAAAGGACATCGTGGAAAACAAAAGTCGGTTGACTGAGTATGCTATGGTGGCTCTCACGGAGGAGTGCACTTCCCGGATACAAAACCGACTGCCCACAAAGCTCAAAGATCCTGGGAGCTTTACTATACAAATTACTATTGGGCAGAGTATCCGAGCTCGTGGATTATGTGATTTGGGAGCGAGCATTAATTTGATGCCATCATCGATATTCAAAAAGCTGGGTCTAGGGAGTCCTAGACCCACAACAGTGATCTTGCAATTAGTGGATCGGTCCTTAGCCAGACCTGATGGCATTGTGGAGGACGTTCTGGTGCAAGTTGGCTCCCTGATCTTCCCGGTAGATTTCGTCGTGCTGGATTTTGAGCCAGACGCTGAAGTCCCATTTATTTTGGGATGTCCTTTCTTGGCGACCGGGAAAGCACTGATTGATGTAGCTGCAGGGAAGCTAACCATGCGAGCACATGATAAGATTGAGGTATTTGATGTTTTTAAAGCCATGAAGCTGCCGACAATACATAAGGAGCTTTCAGCAATCAATGTGGCCGGAAATTCGTCAGATTGTTGAATCTCAAGACCCACTGGAAAGAGTGTTGATGCACTCCGATCATTTTGGAGATAGAGACGCCTATGAGGTGGTCCAAATGTTGAAGGAGGCACGAAGGCAACCGAGGAAACAGGAATTTCAATCATTGATGAGGTCCCTAGAACCATTGTCGAAACCATCCGTTGAGGAGGCACCAAAGCTGGAATTGAAAGAATTGCCTCCCCATTTAAAATATGTCTTTTGGGGGAAAATGAGACGTTACCAGTCATCATCTCCGCAGAATTGACAGAGGCACAGGAGAAAGAAGCATTGGGTGTCCTCAGAAAAAGGAAGAAAGCAATGGGTTGGCAAATGTCAGATATTCAGGGTATCAATCCAGCTTTTTGCACACACAGGATTTTCATGGAGACAGGAGCAAAACCAACTATTCAGCCACAACGAAGGCTAAATCCAGCAATTAAGGATGTGGTGAGGAAAGAAATAATCAAGTGGCTTGATGCAGGTGTGGTCTACCCGATTTCAGATAGTGAATGGGTCAGCCCCGTTCAGTGCGTTCCAAAGAAAGGAGGGATGACCGTGGTCATCAATGAGAAAAATGAGTTGATTCCTACACGAACCGTCACAGGCTGGTCGATTTGCATGGACTATAGAAAGCTGAATGAAGCCACAAGGAAAGATCATTATCCCATCCCGTTCATTGATCAAATACTAGATAGGTTGGCTGGACAGGAATATTATTGTTTCCTTGATGGGTACTCTGGTTATAACCAAATAGCCATAGCTCTTGAGGACCAAGAGAAAACTACTTTTACCTGTCCTTATGGGACATATGCTTTTAGGCGGATGCCATTTGGGTTATGCAATACACCCGCCACATTTCAGAGATGCATGATGGCTATTTTCCATGACATGGTGGAGGATTTTGTTGAGGTATTTATGGATGATTTTTCTGTTTTCGGTAATCCGCTTGCTACGTGTTTGCAGAATCTTGACAGGGTGCTGGCTCACTGTGAGGAATCCAACCTTGTACTAAACTGGGAGAAATGCCACTTCTTAGTCAAGGAGGGTATTGTCCTTGGCCACAAAGTGTCTAAAAAGGGGTTGGAAGTCGATCGTGCTAAGATCGAGGTTATTGAGAATTTGCCACCACCTGTGTCGGTGAAAGGTGTTCGCAGTTTTCTTGGGCATGTAGGGTTCTACAGACGGTTCATCAGAAACTTTTCCAAAATTTTTAGACCATTATGCAGGTTGTTAGAAAAAGAGTTAAAGTTTGAGTTGAATGATGAGTGTGTTAAAGCATTCGAGGAGTTGAAGCAGAAATTGATAGAAGCACCTATCCTTACTTCTCCGGATTGGGGACAACCATTTGAGTTAATGTGTGATGCGAGTGACATGGCTGTGGGAGCTGTATTGGGGCAAAGGAAAAATAAAATCTTTCATTCTATTTATTATGCAAGCAAAATGCTGAATACGACCCAAAGCAATTACACAGTCACGGAGAAAGAAATGCTAGCGTTGGTGTTTGCATTTGACAAATTCAGCTCCTATTTGGTGGGTTCAAAAGTAGCAGTGTACACCGATCATGCAGCGATTCGGTACCTATTTAACAAGAAGGATGCTAAGCCCAGACTGATCAAATAGATCCTGTTGTTGCAAGAGTTCGATCTTGAGATCAAGGACAGAAAGGGGAGCGAGAATCAGGTGGCAGATCACTTATCGCGATTGGAGAGCCGGTCGCATGTGATGGAAAGTGATACCATCAATGAGGAGTTCCCAGATGAGCAGCTCTTGGCAGTAGGGGAAGCTGAAGTTCCTTGGTACGCAGATATAGTCAATCTGCTAGTGAGTGGAGTCTACCCACCTGAGGCAACAGACCAACAGAGAAGGAAATTGAGGCATGATTGCCGGCATTTTGTTTGGGATGAACCATACTTATTTAAACAGGGACCGGATCAGGTGATGAGAAGATGCATCCCAGAGAGTCAGATTGCAGAGGTGTTGAGGAGCTGTCACTCTTCGTTGTATGGGGGTCACCATGGAGGCGAGCGAACAATACACAAGGTTCTACAGTCAGGATTCTTTTGGCCTACACTGTTCAGAGACTCTATGGCATACGTCAAAATGTGTGACAGATGTCAGCGTACAGGAACAATTGGTAGAAGACAAGAGATGCCGCTGCAGAATATACTGGAAGTAGAGACCTTTGATGTATGGGCCATTGATTTCATGGGCCCGTTCCCACCATCATTTGGTAATCGTTACATCTTGGTGGCTGTAGACTATGTATCAAAATGGGTGGAAGCAATAGCTTGCTCCAGGAATGACAACAAGGTGGTAACAAAATTTGTGAAAAAACATATTCTTACCAGGTTCGGGACACCCCGAGCCATTATCAGTGATGGAGGGGCTCATTTTGTCAATGCAAGTTTCGAGAAACTACTAGCCAAGTATGGGGTGCACCACAAGGTGGCAACAACATACAACCCCCAAACTAGTGGGCAAGTAGAGGTGTCAAATAGAGAAGTGAAGCAGATTCTCCAGAAAACGATAAATACACAACGGAATGATTGGTCAAGCAAACTTGATGATGCGTTGTGGGTGTACAGAACTGCTTACAAGACACCGATAGGAACCTCACCATACCGATTGGTCTATGGGAAAGCGTGTCATCTACCGGTGGAGCTAGATCACCGAGCCTTCTGGGCCGTGAGGAAATTGAATATGGACTTGGAGCTAGCGGGCAAGAAGAGATTAATGCAACTCAGTGAACTTGAAGAGTTCCGCTAGCATGCTTATGAGAGTGCTAAGTACTACAAGGAAAGAACAAAAAGGTGGCATGACAAGCATGTGGTGCACCGCATTTTTGCACCAGGGCAGAAGGTATTGCTCTTCAATTCAAGATTGAAGTTGTTTTCGGGAAAGCTGAGGTCCAAATGGTTGGGGCCATTTGAAGTGGTGAGAATGACCCCGCATGGGGCAGTAGAGTTGTGGCAAGAAGATCGGAGTGCCACGTTCTTAGTCATTGGGCAGAGATGTAAGCACTACTGGGGTGAGGACGATGGTCGAGAAAAAATGTCCGTCACCCTAGAGGACAACTGAGCTGAATGGCGTCGAGCCGCGACGGTAAACCAGGCGCTGCACGGGAGGCAACCCATGAAATTTTTCTTAGTAAATTGTGAATAGATTTCTTTTTCTTTTTCTTGATTAACAACAAAATTTTTAGTTTTATTTTTGTTTTTATTTTTATTTTGAGTGAAACCTATAATTCTAACCAATTTCTTGCCGTAAGATGAATTTCAGGTTGAACGAAGGATAAATGTGCAAGAGATCGCAAAGGAAAATTCGAGGTATGAAAATCAATAAAAAGTGGCAAAACAGTGAGTTAGGGCGATAGCTCCGTGTCACGGAGGAGGACCTCCGCGTTACCCTCCGTGACACGTTGAGGTGTAAATCTAGAATTTTAAAAAAATTCCAGTATGCCCTCGTGATAGCTCCGTGTCACGGAGGGCACGCTCCGCGTTACCCTCCGTGACACGTTGATGTTTATATCGCGATGGGTCACACCGGGTCGCCGGGTGACCCGCGCGATTTCCCCCTTTTTAACCCCGATTCTCCCTCTTTTTCCCTCATTTCTCACACACTCCGCGACCAACCTCCCAAAAACCATCCCCCTTCGACATGACACGGACTTTGGACAAGAATTTCATCGAGTTTTCATCAATTCTTCGAATTTAAGGTATGTTCTTCAACTCTATTCCAATTCTTGTCGAAATTTTTCGATATTGAACTTGTGATATGAGATAAACTTGCCCTAAGTAGAAATTGAGCTTAAATTCTATTGAATTATAGTTTATTGATGTTCGGAGTATCATTGTGATTGCTTGAACTCGATAATGACATAGTTTAATCAAATTTGTGATAAAATCATAGCTAGGGCTTGCCTTTGAGTTTGAAATGGAAAAATTTAGTTGAACTAGTTAAATTCATGTTGGGTTGCACATGTTGAGTGAGATGAGTCGATTGTGTTAACTGTTACTATGCTCAAAAACCGATGGATTCTCGGGTTAGGGTAATATCGGAAATTGCAAGAATTGGTTGAATTGTATAGGATCACGTAGTTAATTTTTTTTCTCTTTTTCTTCTTTTGTTTTGTTTCTTCTTGCTAAGTGCTATGAGATAAAATGTTGTCGATGGTAATGATTGTGGTTAGCTGTACGAAGTCTGAGTAGTACATAGAATATAAACCGTCGAATTCTTCGAATGCACTAAGCATGTTTGTTATATTTGGTTGTTTATTTGTGTAAATAAGTATGATCTTGCCGTAAGGTTGTAATTTTAGCTAAGGACTAAGTGTGGGGTAGCCTAGCTTAACCCAACCTTAGTCGAAGCTAATATTCATTGGCTTAACATTGAACTTGTCTGTTTGGGTTGAGAGGAACAATGGCAAGCAGGCAAGACAAGGGAAAAGGCGCATCAACATCTGGCGCCTGCAGAAAAAGAATCAGATTGGGCACAGCAGTCCCAGCAGCACCAGCGGTTCCACGTGGCCAACGCCGCTAATACGGAACCAGGTGGGTGACAGAAGAGGGGAAGAAGTGGTATGCAAAGCACAAGGAGAGCAAGTACTTCCCCGAGGAACACATAGCACGGGAACCGTTGGCACAGGAGCTCCCTAGGATCGTCCACAGGATCGAGGCATCTGGGCTCAACTTCATCTTTGAAGAGCCCAAGGAATGCAACTTGAACTTGATTCGGGAATTCTATGCCAATTGGAACCCGACTCTCAGAAGTCACACCATCAAAATAAGAGGGCAAATAGTCACCTTTGAGCCCCACCACCTCAATGGTATCCTAGGGGCGTGGGACACAGATGCCCACGTGCTTCGACAACTGAACATCACTCCACCATATGCGGACATCAGATGCACTTTGTATGGAACCCGATCAACGGCTAGATAGAGCAGACACAAGGAGAGGGGCTACCATCAGACTTTTCCCTACTCACAGATGAACAGGGAAGCCAGAATATGGCTTAAGATAGTGTGTTCCTGCCTAATCCCGGGGGTACATATGACGGATGTAACCCGGGATCGTGTATGCCTGGTGTACGCCCTGATGAAAGGGCTGGAGATCAATGTGGGGGCGGTGATTATCTCCGCCATGAAGAGAGCCCGGTTGCATCAGGGGCACAGATACGGATTTGGTGGACTACTCACCACATTCCTGAGGGGCCTGGATGTCGAGGAAGAGGCCCTTGACTATATCCCGCAGGCCTTAGATGTCACCAAAACTAAGGCACCCAACACCACTCACGGGCCTGTTCTTACACTTGCCGAGCGACATGCTCGAGATGATCAGTACATGGCTCGCATGTATGTGATGCAGATGCTCCAGCTGAGGATAGGCGGGAGGCCGGCAACAGAGGAGGAGCTATGGAAGCTCGAGCTAGACTACCCTTTTGGCGAAAATGCCAGGGCTCTATGTCGAGTGGGGCCAGCTTTTGTAGAGTCCACGGATGATGATGTCCCCACAGATGAGTAGACACGTCGGGAGGACTCCGATGTGGAGTCCGATGATGACGATGGGGGTGATTCAGACATGGGAGATGAAGCAGCAGCACCTGATGAAGAAGTGGAGTATTTTGATTGATCAGGGAGTTCCACCACCCAATTTTTGTGCTATTTTAATTTCTGTGAATACTGGGGACAGTGTTCGATATAAGTTTGGGGTGGGAGTAGTTAGGTGTTGGTTATGTTGTTGTGTATGTTTTGTTCTGTTGTTGCGCCTGTGGAAAAAATTTTGTGACCCTGTGATTTGTGATTGTGAAGTTGTTGTTCTGTATTGTAATTATATGTGAAATGTGAAACTGTTGTGTGTTGCTAAATGTTGCTAGCTGATTTTATACATATTTTTGTTTATCGAAATGATCGATAATTTTAAAAAAAATTCTTTTTTTTTGGGTTTCTCGGCGTTTGTTTTCGGTTCTTTTACCGAGAATGGTCCCATTGAACCGAAGTCTTAGTTAGTGACCGTTCCCTATGATGGATGGATGACGACCGTCTTAAGGGAAATGTAGTCGTTAGGAGTAGATTTTTTTAATTATGTTTTAGTTGTTTTTCTTTTGTGGGTTGTATCCCAAAACCTGTAGTTACTTTATGGTTGCGGAATTCGAGTTGCGTGTTGTACATGATATTTGAAATGCAAAGGTGATTTGTATGGAAGCATGCAACTTTGTAAATATGTTGAGATACCTAGGCCATAGAGTCAATTTAGTGTTATTGAGGCTTAATGTTTGAATTCTTGTAATTAGCTGATTGAAGAGTCCGTGAATATGTCTTGAATTGACCATGTGCAATAAGTGTGAAGTGAGGTTTTGTTATTCCATGCTATTGTGAAGTGTCTAGAACTTGCCTGGTGTGTGTACAAAACTAAATGAAGGAGGTGTATTATAAGAAAGGATGTAGGCATTTCTTTGTTTTTAACCGAAAGTTTCTCTTTTTCATTATAGTACCCACCTTGATTGTACACCCTAGTTAGCCTGTTGAGCCTTTAGCCTATTATTTTTTTCTTCTTTTGTCAAAAAATTGTAAACTGAGCTTAATCCCTTCTTTTCATTAGTCGTAAATTTGATCCAAAACTCTTAACCGCTGAAGAAGAGAAAATAATTTTCCCAAAGTGTCAAAGAGTGAGAATGGTGAAAAGAAAAGAAAAGCAGAGTGATGGAAGGAAAGAAAAGGTTGAAGGTGCACTTGTTATAAGTAAACTATCATGAAGGTGTATGAATAATCTTTGTTGTTGTGTCAAGTGTGCTTAATAAGATGGGCCAAACTAAAGACAAACTTCAAGAATGGGAGGACGAAGGAAAAAACAATGCCCACAAGTTTGATGGGATGTATTGAAAAGGCACTTAAGGATGCTAGTGACTATTATTGGCTAGCCCAATATTTACTAGTTCCGTAGCTTACATTACAACCCGTTAAAGTCCTACGTGATCTTACATCACACTTCTTTATATTAGTGGAGTAATACACTAAAGGCAAGCTTATGGGTCGTGACATGATGAATGTGAATTCTTTTGGGAGAGAGAGCAAAATTGTGTTTATATGCCCCTGCATGTAATCGTTTGAGTTCCTATGATCAAAAAGGGGAAAATTCTCTTGTGATTGTGAGGGCACATGCTTGATGAGAGATTAATTTTCGTGTCGGATGTCTTGACCAGCTGATTTGCATGAGTTTGCTAATATCGAGAGTCGATTCTTAAGTCTAGGAGGCCTTGATGTATTGAAGGTCCTGGCATTGATTGGACCATGTGTGTTTTCTTGATGATTTGCTGTATTGAATAATCGGTATGACCGTAGCCTAAATTGTCGAACCAAAGTAGCGAGGTTGGGGTGTAAATTGCATGAGGTGTAAGATTTTTGTTCAAGGACGAACAAGGATTTAAGTGTGGGGTAAGTGATCTTGGGCAAATTTATATGCCCAAGTGATACTTAAATATGTCATTTTAGCCTTGTTTATCTAGCAATGTTGATACATTCTCATGTGATTGTTAATAAAATGTGAATTTATACTAACAAACATGATTAGCATTGTTTTGCAGATAAAATGTAATTTTGGGAAGCTAAAATGCGTGTTGGGAGAGATCGGGGTTGGACTCGGATGTTAGCAAAGGACAAGGCATTGGAAGGCACAAAATAAAGAGGCTCCGCGATGGAGCCGTGTCACGCTGCCATCGCGGAGGCCTTCTTCCTGGATAGGGAATTTTTGGCCAAATTCCAGTGAGGGTGCGCATTGGGTCCGTGGCACGGTGGCCTAGCCCCGCGTTGCACGCCGTGCCACGTTGGGCCTTATTACCTGGACACCCAGTTTCCAGTGATGGTCCGCGTCATTGGCGTGTCACGGAGGCAGTGCTCTGCGATGCACTCCGTGACACGTTGCTTGTTATTCCGGGAAAAATTCCCACTAGTATAAATAGAACACTTAGGTTCATTTTTAGTTATTCTGACTTGGTGGAGCAAGAACGTGGGTTACAGGCAGTTGAGGGGACGAAATTATCAAGGTTTTTTCTCTATCTCCTTCTTCTTTAATTCAATTGCTTGTATGTTTAACACTCATTTAACGATGTTTAATCCACAAATGAGTGGCTAATTCCTCTTCTTGCTGAGGTTAAGGACAATTGTATTGAAATGTGATTGTTGATCAATTTGGTTTTTAATCTTTTCTTCCATGGTTTTTCTATTGATTCTTGTTCTTACTGCATTAATGTGTGGCCTATGTTAACGTATATCTAAAAAGTCCAGTTTCACTCGAGAGAGCAAGAAATTGGAAAGTTGTGAATCAATAGGATATGATCTTTTCTTGGTTTGGGAAAATTGAGAATTGATTTACCTTCAGGATAGAAATATACCTGAAGGTCGTATTAGTCAATTTAGGAACTGGGTTTGTATGGCTAGAACATGAATTTCGTTTAATCGCAGAAATGTAGGTGGACGGTTCATGATTCTTAAGTTGGGTTAAATACGAGAGTTTTAATCAATTGGCAATAGTTCTTGACTAGCAACGGGAGGAAAGGTTAACTAATTTATATCGATAATTAATTTCTTTACATGTTCAATTAACCTCAGTATGCTCACATTCATAGTTCAGACTCACATTAGATATTTGTTTTAGACTTAGCATAAAAATTAGAACCCAAAATATCTAACTCTTGGTTACACTATTGTCTTCATTGTTAGAATTAAAATATAGTACACTTGAGCAAATTGTTACCTTATCCCAGTCCCTGTGGGATCGATACTTGGCTTACTTGAGCCACTTTACTACTTGTTCGACCATGTGCACTTGCGTGTAGTTATATACCCATATAACAAACAGACCGAACAGGGGCCAATTGATGACTTGTTTGAATGGTTGGGCGACGACTTTGGTGGGCTTGGTGATGCTAGTGGAGGTGATGGTGGTGATGAGGCTGATGATGAAGACGAGTTACCCGTTTAGGGAGTTTCTTGTCTCTTCTCTTGTTGATCTTTTTTCATAATACATTGAGGGACAATGTATGACCTTAAGTGGGGGGAGGGATGAGCACTGTTGATGGGGGATATTTGTGTTTTAAGTTGTTTTGTTTCTTAAGCTTGAGTAAGTCCAGCCTTTGTCGGGTTGTTGTGATTGATGATTGCCCTTGTCGGGCGTGTTTTGTTTTGAATAAATGATAATTGGTTTGTGTTTTTGTGAGTGGTAATTAGTGACTCATTGGGGTCTCCCAATTTTAAGCATTGTATTTTGAAAATTTCGAATGAGATGACCCTAAATTCTTTTTCGCCATTGTAAATAGAGTAGCGTAGAAATTAAAACTCTAAGGGTTTTTATACCAAGGTTCTTTCCCAAGGAGCATTCTTTTATTTCAGTTAATTTTGTTGTTGAACCGGGTCAATTTTTCCCGATGATGGATTGAGTGGCGACATTCTTAAGGGAAACGCCATGTCACTTTGAGTTTGTTGTGAAGTTGTTTTAAGAGGCATCAACTAATTTTTGTTTGTGAGGGGAATGAAAATGTGAAAACAAGGGAATGAAAATGAAAATAATGAGCAAGTGTTGACACCATAGCGTAGTAATCTTGGTCGTACGCTATAAACTTCCCTGCTTGACTTATGATGTTTTCCTGCTTGATTTCCTAATGTGATGTTTTATTTTGGAAAATGACTCTTGTAGACCCTTTAAGGGTGATGCTTTGTGTGGCGAGGATGTTTTTGTTAATCTTGTGCATTACATCTTGTCTAGAACTTGCCCTAAATGTGATTCAAGGCAAAATCCTAGATGTAGTTGCACCAAGGAAATGAGTTTAGGCCCTTAGTTGTAAAGCCACCTCAATCATACACCCTCCATGATTATTAATCCTTATGAGACAATTTTGAGCCTTAAAACCTTTCCTTAGCAACCACATTACAAGCCTTAAGACCATTCTTAATACCTCTTTTGGCCCCATTCTCCCTAAATGCTAAGGACAAAATAAGTGCTGAAGCAAAGCTCAATGCCTAAGAAGAAAGGAATGAAAAAAAGGCAAATGTGAAAAATGAGGCAAGAGTCTAAGTTTGGGGTATGAAAAACAAAGGGGAAAGAAAAGAATTATAGTGTAAAGGGAACACCACCGTTAGTCAAAAGTGCACACAAAGATGAATCCAAAAAGAATAATGGGCATAGAACAAGAGGTGCAAACTCTAAGGCAAGCTTTGAATTTTCAGTGAGTACAACTTGAGATGCTACTTGTGGTACTTGGTTGAGCATTGCCCTTGTGTGGTTAATGATTCCTTTCAAAAAGCTTTACTTGATATAAAGTTGTTGTCTTCTTGAAACACCTTCAGTGTTTTGGTCTTTTGGGGTATTTCCTTCTCTTTTCGATGTGCATTATGAGCATTTTTGGGTTGTCATAGTCCAGGTGGTCAGTGAAGTTTAATTGTGAAGAAATGTGACCTCTTCCTCAATAGTTGAAGTATTGCATTACTTGAGGATAAGCAATGATTCAAGTTTGGGGGTTTGATGAGTTAGTAATTTACCAACTCATTAGACTCTAAAGTTTGAGTTTTTGCTTAGTTCTCAAGTTGAGTATTTGGATTTTATGCCTTTTTTTCTTTTATTATGTGTAGGCACCTAAGTTTGAAGAAAAGAGCTAAAATGGGGGTAAATTGGAGGAAATGAGCAGAAGTGGCGAAACACACGTGTTAACCGGCGAAACGCATGAAGGTCACTGCCTAGTCAGAGAAATGCCATCGGCGGTTCACGAATCACCTATGGAGGGACGCCCTTTCAGTCGCCGAATGACACTCAGAAAAGTCTGGAATTGGCATTTAAGGTCCGACGGTTCACGGATTGGCATCGGCGAAACGTCGGGTGAACCGCCGAAGTTCACTGATAGTGACTGAAGAAGAAGAGCAAGCAACCGGCGGTTCACAAATTTCATCGGTGAACGGTCGGTGCCTTCGCCGGTTCCAGAGCGATGCTATTAAGGGTAAAATTGTCCATTGTTGAAAAAGGAAGGAAAAGTACCCTACTTTTCAGGGTATAAATAGAAAGAGAAGTACATTGCAGAAGAAGGAGAAAAAGAGGGAGAAGATAGAGAGATTGAGAGATAAGCCAAGTACACATCACATCATCTTTTCTTTTTAGCTGAAGACATTTTTTAGCTGAGAAAAAGGGATTTTGATTGAAAGTTGTAAAAGATACTCTACTCTCTTTTCTTATTTGGTATTATTTAGTTTCAGCTGTAGTTGAAGGATAATTGTGCTTTTGATTTATCTACTCTTCTTATTAAATTCAATGATGCTTTTGATGATTGTGTTTTTGAATTTCTTAACTATGAGTAGCTAAAATCATTAACTAGAGGTGTGTGATGATGAATACTTAATTGGATTGGGTATTTCTAGAGTTAACTTCATAATGTTCAATTAAGTGTAAATCTATTAGATTCCTTTCAATCTATTAATAAATATCCATTAATGATGATATGGGTCTATCTATACTTGCTTAATTGTTGCTCGGGAGAGAATAATTAAGTATTGGAAGGGAATCTAGTAGTGGGTATGGATGTAAGGTTGTAAAATTAAGCTAGTAATAGCTAAAATTACTTCCTCCTTCCTAATTAGCAACTAATAGCTAGGAATAGTGAAGTTGTTGATCCAAATCAATTCGGGTGTGTTAAATTGCAGCTAGAGTTTGAGAAAATTCTAGTTAGGGGTAGTCAATAGGCTGGGAAGTTGAGGCTACCTATTTCCCGAGATTATTTACATTTATTGAACTTATGGAGTTAACCTAGTCCATCCCAATCTAATTAGTATTTCATCTACACCGCACCTCTAGTATTTTACAAATATTGTTTACAACTTAGCCGATCCTTCTAGTTTGAATTCACTAAAGAAATTTGTGTAATTCTCTGCAAAGTTTATTTCCCCATTTCCTCGTTTTATGTTAAATTTATATGGTGAAAGCTAAAATCAACTTCTCAATCGACACTTGAATTCATCACTCCCTAGTCCTCGTGGGATTCAACCCCGACACTTGTTGGGTTACTTGTTTGATACAACGATCATGTATATTCTTCGTTTTAAGAATATATTTTGGACTTTATCATAGAGCATTAGGCTCTCGAGGTCAGGGGAGTATTTTAGTGAAGCCCAGTATTCCAGTTTGTGGCAGGTGTGGTAGGAGGGACACCAAAAAGTGTTTAGTTGGTTTAGGTGCATGTTTCGATTGCGGGAAGCCCAGACACTAGCTTAAAGATTTCCCTTCAGCTAGACAGGGACATAGTAGAGGTCATGACCCAGCCACCAGTGCAACAACTTCACCAACACGCTCAGCTCAGTAGGGTGCATCTGCTAGTTCAAGTGGTGGTCAACATTAGCATAGATTTTATGCCCTCTTATCTCGTCAAGAGCAGGAGGTCTCTCTAGATTTGGTCACTGGAATGTTGCGAGTGTTTCATCTTGATGTATATGCATTATTAGATTTAGGGGCTACCTTATCTTTTGTGACTCCCTAGTTGCTATGTGTTTTAGAGTTAGTCCCGAGACCCTCTCAAAACCCTTCTTAGTGTCTACTTCAGTTGGTGACTCAATTATAGCTCGACAGGTGTACAAGAATTGCCCTATCATAGTTCTTCAAAAAGTAACCTTAGCCGATCTAGTAGAGTTAGACATAACCAATTTTGATGTTCTCTTCAGTATGTATTGGTTGCATCCATGTTGCGCCTCAGTGAATTGTAGAACCTGAATGGTAGAGTTCTGATTCTCAGGTGAGCCGATCCTAGAATGGAAGGGTAGTTCAGCTATGCGTGTAGGTCGCTTTGTTTTCTACCTTATGGCTAGAAAGATGATTTCTAAAGGTTGTGTATACCATCTAGTTTAGGTTAAGGATGCTATGTTCGAGACCCTGACTCGTCAGTTAGTTCCTATAGTTTGTGAGTATCTAGAAGTGTTTCCTGATGATCTACCAGGAGTCCTTCTCGAGCGGGAGGTAAACTTTGGTATTGACCTTCTCCCTGACACACCACCTATATCCATTTCTCTTTAAAAAATGGCTCCAATTGATCTAAAGGAGTTGAAAGAGTAGTTGAAGGATCTTCTAGATAAGGGATCCATCAGGCCTAGAAAATCCCCATAGGGTGCTCCAGTTCTCTTTGTTCGAAAGATGGATGGTTCTCTTAGAATGTGCATTGATTATCAACACTTGAAAAAGGTCACAATCAAGAACAAGTATACCCTCTCTAGAATCGATGACTTGTTTTACCAACTTTAGGGTGCTAAATGCTTCTCAAAGATATACCTCAGGTCTGGCTACCACCAGCTCAGAGTTAGGGAGAGTGACATTCTGAAGACAGCATTCAGGACTCGGTATGGTCACTATGAGTTTGTAGTTATGTCTTTTGGACTAACGACTGCTCCTGAAGCTTTCATGACTTGAAGAAGAGGGTATTCAAGCAATATTTATACAAGTTCATGATTGTCTTCATAGACGTTATTCTCATATACTCTCAGAGTGAGGAGGAGCATGGCACTCATTTGAAGATTGTGCGACAGACTCTCAAGGATCGCGAATTGTTTGCTAAATTTAGCAAGTGTGAGTTTTGGTTAGACTTAATAACATTTTTGGGCCATGTAGTGTCTAGTGAGGTTGTGTAGATGGACTCTCAAAAGATAGAGGAGGTGAAGAATTGGCCCAAACTAGTTAACCCTTCGAATATTAGAAGCTTCTTGGGTTTCATAGGCTATTGCAGGAGGTTTGTTAAAGGATTTTCATTTGTTTTAGCACCATTAATTAAGTTGACCATGTGAGAAGAGTTTTCAGGAGCTAAATACTCGACTCACTTCAGCCCCAGTATTGACCCTACCCAAGGGCCCGAATGGATTAACTGTGTATTGTGATGCCTCTAGGATTGGTCTTGGTTATGTTTTGATGCAACATGGTAAGGTCATTGCGTATGTCTCGAGATAGCTTAAGACTCATGAGAATAATTACCCGACGCATGACCTAGCGTTGACAACAGTGGTGTTTGCATTAAAGATTTGGAGACACTACTTGTATGAGGTCCATATGGATGTGTTTACCGACCACAAGAGCCTTCAATATGTGTTCACTCAAAAAGATCTGAACTTGTGACAAAAGAGATGGTTAGAACTTCTCAAGGATTACAACTTGAGTGTCCTTTATCATCCGGGCAAGGACTATGTAGTGGCGGATCCCTCAGTAGGCTTTCCATGGAGAGTGAGTTTCATGTGGAAGGTGAAAGGAAGGAGTTGGTGAAGGATATGCATCGGCTTGCTCATTTAGGGGTTCTCTTTATGGATTCGATAGATGGCGGTGTCATTGTTCAGAATGGGTTAGAATCTTCATTAGTGACCGAGGTCAAGTCTAGGCAAAAAGAGGATCCTATCTTAGTAAAGATAAAGGAAGCAGTCTAGAGTCATAAGGTGGAGGTCTTCTCCCAAGGTGGAGATGGTGTACTTCGTTATCAGAGTCGTTTATGTGTTTCGGGTGTTGATGACTTGAGGGAGTGGATGTTGCATAAGGCCCATGGTTCCCGATATTCTATCCACCCTAGTTCCACAAAGATGTTTCATGATTTACGTGAAATTTATTGGTGGAATGGCATGAAAAAGGACATAGCAATGTTTGTGGCTAAGTGTCCAAACTGTCAACAAGTGAAAGTTCAGCATCAAAGACCTGGGGGTATGCTACAAGAAATCAGTGTGCCTACTTGGAAGTGGAAGGAAATCAATATGGACTTCATCATAGGGTTTCCTCGCACATGTTGATAGTATAACTCTATTTGGGTGGTTGTAGACATGTTGACCAAAGCAGCACATTTTCTACCAGTCAAAACTACTGATTCAGCTGAGGACTATGATAGATTGTATATTCGGGAGTTAGTGTTATTTCACAGAGTTCCCTTTGTCCATTATTTAAGATATAGGTATTCATTTTACCTTATAGTTTTGGAAATCATATTAGAAGGGACTTGGTACTCAGGTCCAGCTTAACATTTACTCGAAAAAAGATGGTCAGGCCGCATGGACGATTAAGACTCTCAAGGATATGTTGAGAGCATGTGTGATTGACTTCATGGGTAATTGGGATGACCATTTACCTCTCATAAACTTTTCTTATAATAACAGTTATCACTCCAACATTTAGATAGCTCCGTTTGAGGCTCTTTATCAGCGGAGGTGTAGATCACCTCTTTGTTAGTTCGAGGTAGGTGAGGCTACATTAATAGGGCCAGATTCAGTTTATGAGGCCATATAGAAAGTCCATCTTATTAGAGATAGGCTGAAAACAACCCAAAATCGACAGAAATCATATTCTGATATGAGGAGGAGAGAACTTGAGTTTGAAGTTGATGATTGGGTGTTCTTGAAGGTATCTCCCATGAAAGAAGTGATGAGGTTCAGAAAGAAAGGGAATCTTAGTCCCTGGTATGTTGGTCCTTACATGATTGTGAGGCATGTTAGCAAGGTGGCCTATGATTTGGAGTTACCAGCGGAGTTAGCTTCGATACATCCAGTTTTCCATTTTTCTCTATTGAAGAAATGCATTGGTGACCCGACCTTGGTTGTCTGGTGAAGAGCATAGGTGTAAAAGATAGCCTTAACTATGAGGAGGTTCCCGTTGAGATCCTTGATCATCAGGTTCAGAAGTTGAGAAACAAAGAAGTAGCTTCAGTGAAAGTCTTGTGGTGGAATCAGCTTGTTGAGGGAGCTATGTGGGAAATCGAAGCAGATATGATGGCTAAAAACCTACATCTTTTCCCTACCGACTAAATTTTAGCACGAGGTACTAGTTTCCTCATTAGTATCCTATTCAGTTTCATGTCAAGTTCATGTATCTCAGTTCCTTTCATGTTTTAGCATGTATGTATAAAACATGAATTCATTTTAGTCATGTATTTCAGTCCAAAGTTAATTACTCTGTCAATTTTTAGCTTCAAATATTCAGTATTTGGGATCGCAGTTCCTTTCCCTAGCTTTTTAGTGTGTTTAACCCACTTTCGAGGATAAATGATCCCAAGGGGGAGATATTGTAATACCCCAAAAGTCCCTAAGACTAGACTCGAGATTTGAAATCTGATCAGCAGGAAAAGTTGGGAAAAATTGCCTTAGTATGACCCAACCTACGAGACGTAAGTTGGTAGTACGGGTCATAAGAAGACCCATGGTTCATATCAGAGATTTTGTTTCCCAGACCATGAGTCCCCACTATGAGTCGTAGTATGTGGGTACAACCCATGGTCAGGAGTAGTAGTGTAAGTCTTTGGGATTATCAAGTGTTTAATTGTACAGGTGATGGTATGATTCTAGTATGGAGTTGTAGGTCATAGTAGGATTTGTGGAAATATCCAAAGGATTCGAGATTGTGGACTCTATCAGTATGGGAGGATACAACGAGTCATAGGAGGATTGTACTACTCGTGATACGAGTTGTAACAACTGATAGAACAGTTTTCCTGCGAATTTATTAATGGCATTTTTGTAAATCTGAAGCTCCTAACTTTCTAATGACGTCATTTTAAGCTCTATAAAAGAGGGTTTTAAGGGAATTTAACCTATTCTAATTCATTCAACTCCCATGCATGCAAGTTTAGAGGTTTTTTTTGAAGATCAAGCTTGAAATTTCTCAATTCTTCCCCAGATCTCCTGGGCTTTCTAAGTCAAGTTTAGATTTAGCTTACCTAGATATGTAGATGCCCTAATTTCTCCTCAAGTTCATGAATTCATGTCTTAATTCAAGTTTATGATCTTATGGGGTTTTAGCCCAATTTCATTAAAGTCTTTATGATTTTTTATGGGTTAATTCCCTTTATGTTTCAGAGTATGTTTTAAGATCATGGGCAGATTTTATACTTATTTTGATTATAAATTTATGACATTAAGTTTTAGAAAATTATGCCCAATCATGCAAGTTTCATGAAAGTCAAGTTTATAATTTATGATTTCAAGTATGATGAGATATCTAGTATGAAAAAATGTTTACAATTACCTATGTATGAATCTATGATTTTAACTTGTGAAGTATATTTCAAGTATGCATGATTTTAAGATTTGGGCAAGCCCACACAAGTTAAGTATGTTTTCATGATTTAGCCAAGGCTAACAAGATCATATTATCATATGTTTTGGAGTCAAGACTCCCAATACAACTTATGATATGTTTTGGAGTCAAGACTACACACGTTCAGATTTTTTACTATGTATGTGATTTTAATTTCAGCTTCGTTGAAAAACAATGCGAGCAGTATGCATGTTTTTGGGAGTAATGTCTAGCACAGACTAGGCTTGGATTTAATCTCAGAACTTCATGCCAACGTAGATATATTTATATTTGTGGCCTACATAGGCCTCCTTTGTAATGCATAACTGCAAGTGAGCACATATAACATGTAAGTTAGAAAATAACAATAAAATGCATGTATTTAAAACTTGTATAAATCATAAGGAACTGTGTTTGACCTAAGAGTTTCAATAAGATTTATAGAACGTGTTCGAAGGGACATTAAAGCTTGGAGACTCTCTAGCTTAGCATTTGGCTTAAGGGAAAGGGATTATGAAATCTCTCCTTGGCCTGGCTTATTTCATCACATACACATAAAATAAAGGAAAACCATAAAAAGGCAATCCTAATTCAATAAGCTCGTTTACCCTTAATAGCTTGTGACGTCTTAACTTGGCTTAAAATCGTTTACACGTCATCATCTTGTCTCTTTCACCAATTTCAGTTTGCAACCCGACCGTTAAGCACATTTAAAATCACACACATATATATATAACATAAAGTAAGGGCCAGCTAACAATGCCCACGCTGAGGGGTTTCCAATTCGATATACAACTACGACAATAATTAGAACGATATCATACTTTAAATGCCTCACTACAGCTAGGCATAATCTTAACATTTAATCTCACGCCTCGAGTCAACACCCTGGATAGGACACGGTACTTGGAGTCACAAGTAACCCCAAGTAAACCCATGGTCTATCATAACATTGGCATTCTGAGTGAATATATATATAACGAAATCTTCAAAGTAAGAATATAAAGCATCTATGAAAATAAAGCTGAATCATAAAGTTTAAAAACAATTGAAACAAAGCTGAAGGTTTGAAACTATGTCTGCGTCTGAAAGCCAACTACAACTGAAGAGTTGTTGGGACAGGTCCCCAGCTAACTCTAAATCTAAATAAAAGAAAAATAACTAAAAGAAATAAGTGTCATCCTTGAAACATGAGGACTCACCAATGATAAAGATGGAATCATCTGAAAACGATCTACTAACGAAGCTGAGACTGAGATCCTGCAGCTGTATCATAAAATGATACAACATAAAAGGGATGCATCAGTACTTTGAATGTACTGAGTAAGTGAGAGAGACCATACACAAGGAATAAAATACTAAACTGAAAAGACATGCAATGGCCAACTGAAAATGCTGAAAGTGAATAACGGTAATAAAATGAGATGGTCTAAATGACCCTGTATGATGGTCAAGGACATGCCCTAAATTTGAGATACTAATCTGAAATACTGTAATGAACTGATCTGAACTAACTAATCTAAAACTGAACTGAGTTCACTAGTGGGTGAGTGTATAACCAATATATAACCACGTGAGCTAGACGTGGAGTCCGATGTATACACAACATTGGTAGGACCCAATATATTTTGCTAGGGTATAAACGCATGAAATGAGTGATCACAGGTCTGGTCCATGAGGCCAATAAATATAACCTACGGTGGCAACGTAGTTTTGAGAACCTGGGTGCGCTGGAACCCCGGTCTGCTGGGTTCTATGTCCTACTCCAACTGGATAGTCCTAGATTGAATGCTAAGCTGATAGCACAAAATTGGGGCCAAGACTTCAACTGAGTCAGGGATACTGTCTGAGAGTACCCTGAAAGTCTTATAAGATCGGATTCTATAACTGGGTCCTAAGACTGGCCAACGTTGCTTATGTGGAAGCATTGTAACCATCTAAAGAACCAACTCTAATATGAAGCTGGGGTCCTAAGGCTGGTTAGAGTTGCTTATCTGAAACTGTCATGATCGCCTAAAGAAACACTAAAATCTGATACTGAGTCAATTACTAATAATTGGGAGGCACTACTGACACCTCGAGCATTTCTGTAGTCAAACTGATCAGCTGACATTTCTGACTAACACTAAGTATTCTAACATTCTAACTGACACTGAACTGACATATATCTGACTGAGATTTCAATAAAAAAACTTACAATATGGGAATCGCCAACACTGATAAAATCTAGAAATTTTGATAATTTATCAATTATGGGAGCTCTAGTTTTTCTGCATTCAAGAACTAGGGATAGAATTTTCTTTATAGGGACAAACATCAAAATAGTAAAAAACCTGGTGGAAAAATATCTACAATTAACATAAATAATATTCCACATGAATTAAACAAAGTCTGACGTATAATTTCTTCACATTCAAAAGTTTCAAGGCTAGAACTGATAGAGAAGATAGGGAAGATTTTTGGGGACACAAGGGAAGAACTATTCCCTTGTTGAATTCCCACATACCTGGTGATAAAAATCCCTGAGAGAATTCCTTGAAAAATCTGAGGAGGATCGATGTCCCTAACTTCTGCTCTAAGCCTTTCTGAGAGAAACTTTATGTTCTAACTGTTGAATGGATGAGAAATGAGAGAAACCGTTGGTTAACCCCTCTAAAACCCCTGATTAAAACCCAAAACTCATAGTTTAGGGACTAAGTAGGTGGGAAATTACAAAAATAACCCCAAAAATTAAATTTGAAAACTGGCCGACAGGGTCCCAGTGGGTCACTCAATGAGTCATTGGTTATGACCACGACTCGTCGGGACCTCTCGTTGGTTCCACTGCTTGGGACAAGAAACACTAGATCTAGCAATGGGGGTAACCCACATGAGTCGTTGGTTCCTCTCGTGGACACTAGTCAAGGAACCTGGTAAGATTGACAAAGGGTGACACAATGACTCGTTGGTTGAACCAATGGGTCGTTGTGTCCAATCATCACCTTCACTGGACGAATTCTGAAAATTCCCAAAGTTGACACGATGGGTGGTGACCACGAATCGTTGTCACCTGAACAATGAGTCGTGTTCCCACTCGTCACCTCTAGAAGGGGTTTCTAGGGTTCTCACCCAATGACTCACACAATGGGTCTTCGTTTCTAACAACGACTCATTGGTTGAGTCGTGGGGTCCTATAAGGATTTCTGCACTGGGGAAACAACGAATGACAGGATGACTCATGGTTCCTCACCACGGGTCATACCTTGTATCTTTAGTTACCTATAGACCAAAAATCTGCGGACCACGACTGACACAATGAGTCATTGGAGCTGACCACAACTCGTTGTCTCAATGGTTTTGATGCATTTGTTTCTGGCTTTTATCCGGAATATTCTTGAAATGTCTGAGTATGGTCTAGGAAAGTTTGGGGGCGTTACAATATCTCCCCCTTGGGATCATTCGTCCTTGAATGAAGACTAAAACTGCAAGAAAACTAGAAAAAGAGTTGAGATTTCTGGACTAAGACTATAAGCTGATTTCTTAAGGGGTAACTGACTCCAAACTGACTTACCCGTTCAAATAGAGCTGATGCAAGTAGAATGCACATAGAAAATCTAAATAAAGCTGATGAGTACGGAGATAAATAGAGTATTGAGGAGGGATTTAGTACCTGATGCCAAAACTGAAATGGAAGGGAATAAGTGTGGGTATCTAGCCATCATATCTGCTTCGGCTTCCCAAGTATCTCCTTCTACATGCCGATTTCTCCACAAGACGTTGGCTAAAACTACATCCTTGTTCCTCAGCTTATGAACCTATCGGTCAAGGATCTAAATTGAGACCTTTTCATAGGAGAGACTATCTTTCACTCCCACACTGTCCAATAGCACAACTAAAGTTGGATCACCAATGCAATTCTTCAATAGTGACACATGGAATACTGCGTGCACATATGCCAATTCTGAAGGTAATTCCATCTCATAGGCTACCTTTCCAATTCGCTTTAAAATTCTATAGGGTCCCACATATCTCGTACTGAGTTTTCCTTTCATCCCAAATCTCATCATCCCTTTCATGGGTGAAATTTTCAGATAAACCCAGTCATCCACTGCAAACTCCAATTCTCTTCTCTTCACATCAGCATAAGATTTCTGACGGCTCTGAGCTATTTTCAATCTTTCTCAGATGAGTTGTGCTCTTTGCATAGCTTCATGGACTGAGTTTGGCCCGATTAGGGTAGCTTCACCAATCTCAAACCACCCGATAGGAGATATGCACCTCCTACCATACAATGCCTCAAACGAGGTCATCTAGATAGTGGAGTGGTAGCTTTTGTTGTATGCAAACTGAAAGAGAGGCAAGTGGTCATCCCAATTGCCCTTGAAATTTATCGTGCACGCCCTCAACATATCTTCTAGGGTCTGAATAGTTTTCTTAGCTTGTCCATCTGTCTGCGGGTGAAAAGCTACGCTGAGCTTGACTTGGGTACTAAGTCCCTTCTGAAAGGACTTCCAGAAGTGAGGTGAACGTGGTACCTCTGTCTGAGATAATGGAAAAGGGCACCCCATGAAGTCTGACCAACTCCCGGATATAAAGCCTAGCACAGTCCTCAGCTGAATCTGTAGTTTTAACTGGGAGAAAGTGTGTTGACTTAGTCATCTGGTCTACTATCATCCAAATTGAATCATGCTTCCGATGAGTCCGAGGTAGACCCGTAATAAAATCCATATTTACTTCTTCCCACTTCCATGTGGGTATGCTAATATCTTGAGTCACACATCCTGGTCTCTAGTGTTCTAGTTTAACTTGTTGGCAGTTCGGGCATTTAGCTACAAATTCAGTAATGTCTCTTTCATGTTGTTCCACCAATAAATATCCTGTAAAGCATGGTACATCTTTGTAGCACCTTGGTGGATGGAATATCTCGAACAGTCTGGTTCAACTAGTGTTTTTTATCTCAAATCACCCACATCTGGTACGCACAACCTACCCTGGTGATGGAGTACACCATCTCCCCCTTGGGAGAAAGTCTCCACTTCTTTTCTGAGAACCACCTCCTTCAGTTTAAGTAGTATAGGATCTTCATCCTGCATTGACTTAACTTCAACTACCAACGAGAAATCTGATCCACTTTGCACCACTACTCCGCCCTCAGCTGTATCAACCAACTGTCTTTACAACTGAGCTAATCTGTGGATATCCTTTGCTAGCTCCATTTTGCCTTCCTCAACATGACCCACGTTCCCCATAGACATTCTACTTAGGGCATCAGCCACCATATTTGCTTTGCCCGAGTGATACATCATGCTCATGTCATAGTCCTTCAATATCTCCAACCACCTTCTCTAATGAAGATTTAGGTCTTTCTGACTGAACACATACTGAAGGCTCTTGTGATCAGTGAAACATCCACGTGAGCCCCGTACAGGTAGTGTGTCCATATTTTCAACGCAAACACCACCGTCGCCAACTCTAGGTCATGAGTCAAATACTTCTTTTCATGAACCTTGAGCTATCTGGAGGCGTAGGCTATCATCTTGCCCTGCTGCATCAGAATGCAATCGAGTCCAACTCTGGAAGCATCACAATACACTACAAATCCATCTGATCCTTCCGGCAAGGTCAACATTGAAGCAGTAGTGAGTTGAGTTTTTAGCTCTTGGAAACTCTTCTCACACGCATCTGGCCACTGAAATTTCAAATTCTTTTGAGTCATCCTAGTAAGAGGGGATGCTATTGAGGAAAAGCCTTCCATAAAATGTCGGTAGTAACCGGCTAAACCCAAGAAACTTCTAATTTCGGCTGGGGAGGTAGGTCTGGGCCAATCTTTCACCACTGCAATCTTTTGAGGATCTACCTAAATACTGTCACCGAGACCACGTGACCAAGGAAAGGCACAGACTTCAACCAGAATTCGCATTTGCTGAACTTAGCGAACAATTGGTTGTCTCTTAGGATATGAAGCACTATTCTCAGGTGGTTAGCATGTTCCTCCTCATTCCTAGAGTATACCAGAATGTCATTGATAAATACAATGACGAAAATGTCTAGATACTGCTTGAAGACTCTATTCATCAGGTCCATAAAGGTTGTAGGGGAATTAGTCAGTCCAAAGGACATAACCACAAATTCATAGTGACCATACCGAGTTCTAAAAGCTGTTTTCGGTATGTCACATTCTCAAACTCTTAGCTGATGATACCCCGACCTGAGATCTATCTTGGAGAGACAACTAACTCCTTGAAGCTGATCGAACAAGTCATCAATCCTGGTTCGGGGATATATATTCTTGACTGTGACCTTGTTCAACTGATAGTAATTGATGTACATTCTGAGGGTACCGTCTTTCTTTCGCACGACTAGTCTTGGAGCACCCCAGGGAGAGATGTTGGGTCTGATAAAACCCTTAATAAGAAGGTATTTTAGCTGCTCCTTCAACTCCTTAAGCTCAGCTGGAGCCATTCTATAAGGTGGGATGGAGATGGGTTGAATATCTGGAAGAAGGTCTATACCGAAGTCTATTTCCCGCTCAAGAGGGACTCTGAGAAGATCTTAAGGAAACACATCAGGGAACTCACTAACAATTGGGACTGAACAGATAGTTGGGGTCTCAGAGCTAGAATCTTTGACCCAAACTAGATGATAAATGCACCCTTTGAAAATAAAATTTCTAGCCTTAAGGTAGGAAATAAACCGACCCTTAGGTTCTGAACTACGGCCCGTCCACTCTAAAGCTGGCTCATTAGGGAACGGAAATCTGACGAGCCTAGTTCTGTAGTCGACTAAGGCATAACCAGAGTGTAACCAATCCATGCCAAGAATGAGATCAAATTCAACCATGTATAACTCTACCAGATCATCTAGAATGACCTTATTGAAGATTGAGACTAGGCAGTTACTATACACCCAGCTTGATCTAACTGACTCGCCAACTGGGTGGAGACTGAGAATGGTTCTGAGAGGACCTCTGGATTGATATTTAACTGGACTGCTACATAGGGAGTCACGAACAAAAGTTCGGGTCCTGGATCTAGTAGGGCATAAACATCTAAATGAAAAAGGTGTAACATACCCGCGACCACGTCAGGTGAGCTCTCCTGATCCTAATGAGATGACAACATAAAAATGTTTTTGGAACTGGCCGTCATCCATAACTGAGGTGTTGGCTTGCTAAGCTGGTCGTCCTGCTGGAGATGCTGAAGTAGTGGATTGTGATCTTTCCTGTCCTGCTGATGGGCATTCTCTAAGCCGATGACCAAGCTGTCGATAACCAAAACAAACCTCTCCACCCTAAAGACAGTCCCCTGGATGGTTCTTGCCACACTTAGGGCAAGCTGGGTAGCTGTAGCTATTTCTGGCGCCATGACTCTGGGATTGTGGGCCAGATGCTCCACCCCTCCGATCCTTGTGGGACCGGAAAGTCGGGGCACTGGCTGAAGTGGGTGCTGGAGCCCTCTGCTACTGCTGCTGCTATTGTGGCAGCTACTACCGCCAGATCTCTTATTGCCATAATCTGACTGGCCGGTTCTTGCCCGTTTGTTCTCCCACTCCAAATCTTTTAATTTTTCTACCTCAATTTGCTGGGCATGAACTACGAGGCTGGAGAGATTAATGTCCTTGATAAGCATCATAGTCCTGCACTCCTTGAGGACCAAGTTCGACACTCCATTCACAAATTTCAGCATATGAGCCCTTGGCTCGGCTACCATCTCTGGAGCATATTTAGATAACCTGGTGAACTCCAGTGCATATTTTTCTACTGTCTTGTTGCCCTACTTTAGGTTCATGAATTCCGCCACCTTAGCCTCTTGAGCTCCCGTGGAAAGAATCTGTCTAAGAAGGCTGTAGTGAACTCCTCCAATTCAACCGATCCTGCTCCCGCGGGTCTCCCCTTCTTCCACTGTTCATACTCGATCTAGACTACCTCTTTATGCTGGTAGGCAGCCAAGTCGGCACTCTCTGAGGAACTGACACCCATGATTCAGGTGGTCTTTCTAATCTCATCAACGAACTCCTGTGGATCCTCTTCCACCTTAGATTCGTGGAAAACAAGAGGGTTCATCCTAGTGAAGTCCCGAACTCAGGCAGTTGCTATGGACCCATTGTTGTTGATCAAAACTACCTACTAGTTTAGTTGATTGGTAACTGTCTGTGCAACAACTGGATAGCCTCCCTGAACCCTATGGAGGACACTGGATCGTCCTGCGGTGCTACTGGAGCTGGTGGGGCAGGTCGATGGGCATTACCGACCCTTCTTCCATTACCACATCACAGAGGCATGATTCACTAAAATGAAATAGAGCATGAGTTAGGAGAACAATTCTGGAATTGAATTTCAACGCATGATAAAGAGTATGAACAAAAGGGAGTTTTCCTATAACATCTCGTAGCCTCCCTATCATAAGTGTGGCGTTCTTCACACCCACGAAAAGGACTCTACTCGATGCGGCTTTCAGAAATCCGAGGATACTCTAACCTAGTAATCTGATACCAAGTTTGTCACGCCACGAGTCTACACCCTGGATGGGACACGGTACTTGCAGTCACAAGTAACCCGAGGTCAACACATGGTCTATCATAACACTGGCACTCTGAGTGAATATATATATATATAGAGAGAGAGAGAGGAAGCTTTAAAGTAAGAATACAAAATATCTATGAAAATAAAGCTGAATCATAAAGTTTAAAAACAACTGAAACAAAGTTGAAGGTCTAAAATTATGTCTGTCTGAAAACCAACTACAATTGAAGAGTTGTTGGGATAGGTCCCCACCTAACTCTAAATCTAAATAAAAGAAAGATAACTGAAAGAAATATGTCTCATCCTCAAAACATAAGGACTCACCAATGATGCAGCTGGAATCTTCTGAAAACGATTTGCTGACGGAGCTGAGACCGAGATCCTACAGCTGTATCATAAAATAATATAACATAAAAGGTATGTGTCAGTACTTTGAATGTTCTAAGTAAGTCAGAGAAACCATATAGAAGGAATAAAATATTGAATTGAAAAGACATGCAATGACCAACTAAAAATGCTGAAACTGAATAATTGTAATAAACTGAGATGGTCTGAATGAACCTGTCTGATAGTCTAGGACATGCCCTAAATCTAAGATACTAATCTGAAATATTGTACTAAACTGATCTGAATTGACTAATCTGAAACTGAACTGAGCAGACTAGTGGGAGAGTTTATAACTGACATATAACTATGTGAGCTAGACGTGGAGTCCGATGTATACACCCTATTGGTAGGACCTAATATACCTTGCCAGGGTATAAAGGCATGAACTGAGTGATCACATGTGTGGGCCATGAAGCCAATAAATATTACATATGGTGTTCAATGTAGTTCTGGGAACCTGTGTGCGCTGGAACCCTGGTCCGCTTGGTGCTAAGTCCTACTCCCACTCGATAGTCCTAGACTGACTACTAAGCTGATAGCTCGAAACTAGGGACTAAAATTTCAATTGAGTTAGGGATAATGTCTGAGAGTACCTTGAAAGTTTATCAGTCCGGATTCTCTAACTGGATTCTAAGACTGGTCAGAGCTGCTTATTTGGAAGTGTCATAACCGTCTAAAGAACCAACTATACTCTGAAGCTGGGGTCCTAAGGCTGGTAGAGATGCTTATCTGAAAGTGTTATCACCTCCTAGAGAACCACTAAAATATGATATTGAGTCAAATATTGATAATTAGGAGGCACTATTGACACCTCAAGAATTTCGGTAATCAAATTGATCAGCAGACAATTCTGACTAACACTAAGTATTCTAACATTCTGACTGACACTAAACTGAGATTTAAATACAAACTAACAATATGAGAATCCCCAACACTGATAGAATCTAGCAATTTTGATAATTTATCAATTATGTGAGACTCTAGTTTTTTGGCACTCAAGAACCTAGGGTTAGAATTTACTTTACAGGGACAAGCATCAAAATAGTCACAAACTGGTGGAAAAATATCTAAAATTAACATAAATAATATTCCACATGAGTTAAACGAAATCTGACATATAATTTCTTCACATCCAAAAGTTTCAAGGCTAGAACTGATAGATAAGATAGGGATGATTTTTAGGGACACAAGAGAAGAACTATTCCCTTGTTGAATTCCCACATACCTGGTGATAAAAATCCCTGAGAGAATTCCTTGAAAAATCTAAGTAGGATCGATGTCCCTAACTTCTGCTCTAAGCCTTTCTGAGAGAAACTTTATGTTCTAACTGTTGAAGGGATGAGAAATGAGAGAAACTGTTTGTTAACCCCTCTAAAACCCCTGATTAAAACCCAAAACTCGTAGTTTAGGGACTAAGTAGGTGGGAAATTATAAAAATAACCCCAAAAATTAAATTTGAAAACTGGCCGACAGGGTCCCAATAGGTCACTCAACGAGTCATTGGTTGTGAGCACGACTCGTCGAGACCTCTCATTGGTTCAACTTCTTGGGATAAAAAACACTGGATCTGGCAATGGGGGTCACCATGACTCGTTGGATGAACCAATGAGTCGTTGGTTCCTCCTGTGGCCACTGGTCAAGGAACCTGGTAAGCTTGACAATGGGTGATACAATGACTCATTGGTTGAACCAACGGGTCATTGTGTCCAGTCATCACCTTCACTGGACAAATTCTTAAGATTCCCAAAGTTGAAACAACGGGTGGTGACCATGACTCATTGTGGGATACAATGAGTCATTGTTCCCACTTGTCACCTCTAGAAGGGGTTTCTAGGGTTCTCACCCAATGACTGTTGACTCGTATGTTGAGTTGTGTGGTCCTGGAAGGATTTCTGCACTGGGGAAACAACGACTGACAGCATGACTCGTGGTTCCTCACCACGGGTCGCACCTTGTCTTTTTAGTTCCCTAGAGACCAAAAATCTGCTAACCACGACTCATTGTCTCAATCGTTTGGAGACGTTAAAGACTAACTGAAGCTTAACATACTGCCTCAAGACTTGTAAAAAGGTTGCTGGCTCATTCAATTCACAACCTACAAATCAAGCTTAAAAAAACGATGGACGGGGTGCCTAACATACCTTTTTTTCAGCGAGTTTTCTTATGTCATTTATTTCTTTCAACAATCAGTACTTATCTCATTAAATTATTTGAGTTACTAATAAATTTACAAGGCCATTTCAAGCCAATATATCCAGCCAAAATATCACATCAACAACAGCCACAATAATATAAAAGGCAACATTTTGGCATAATACTACACCTTGTTCTACAGACTTTTAAGGAAAGAATGGAAGTAGGAAATTACCTAACTTCCTTTTGTAACCAAATCTCATCAACATGGAGTATATTACCAGTAATACACAACTACAACAACTTTAAAAAACGAGCAGGAACCTTCAGCAAAATCACTCTAAAGAATGGCAGCCAAACTTGGTGCCCAACTACTAGTTTCAAACTAGGATTCTTGCAAGTTTGTATACTAGAAATACATACCTTTTGATGGGTGAGGGGGGTTGTTCTTTGTTAAAAATAGCAGTAATTGACCTCAACTCCTTTTCCAAAAATGCAGAAACCTTGATGTCTAGAATGCAGCAAAAAAAGTTCACTAACACACCAAACAAACCTCCAACTTCTAGTCTTTTAATCAAGAATTCAAGCAAGGTTTATAGTAGAGTTCTTACCTTTTATACTTGTTTTTAATCCCTACCAAGAGGAAGAATATATGTAGCTTAGAAATGTTTCAGAAACGCAGCAAAGTCACCACAACAACACTGCCAAAACGCAACTACAAGACAGTAACAACTTCACCATGATGTTGCTTTCACTTCCATGGACTTTTGCTTTAGTTTTGATGGTGTTTCCTTGAGGGATTCCTCTTTATTTCTTAGGATTGGTGTTTTCCTTAGTTTTTTGTTGGAAATTTGATAGGATTTCAGAGGATAAGAAAGCACCTCAAATCTAGAAAAGTTGAAAATGATCTCATAGCACAAGACTTAAAATATAAAGGTGTTTGGGTGGTGGCCGTTTTTAGGAAAACGGCCACATCTCTGCCTAATAGTGCCACCATAAAATGCCTCTACATTTTGACTCCAAACTACGATTGATGAGTGATTTGGTGTTCTAAAAACTAGACTCAACAACCTTTAATTTGATAGGTCATAGGTCTTTCAATTCATTATATATAAGGAGATATGGTCGTTTAAATTTTACCCTTACTTATGAACTTCACATACTCTTTACTTTTCCGTCCATACACAATTCCCTTGTCATCGGTGACAAATATACAACCTGTACTCCCCTTAACCTAACATATAAACATCAAATAATTACCAAAAAATTTTCCAGTGTGTAACATTAAGCAAAGTTCATGGCTCTCTACTCTATCTATCCAGGTGACACCAAGATGTACTGTGATTTATGGGAAATCTATTGGTGGAATGGAATAAAGAAGGATATATCAGCGTTCGTGGCTAAGTTTCTGAATTGCCAATAGGTGAAGGTTGAGCATCAGAGACTTGGAGGGATGATATAGGATATTAGCATTCCTACTTGGAAGTGGGAAGAGATCAATATGGACTTCTGATAACGTCCAAAATATATTCTTAATTAAAAGAATATACACGGTCAAAGTATCAAAACAGGTTACCCGATGAGTGCCGGGGTCGAATCCCACGAGGACTAGGGAATGATAAATTCAAGCATCGATTGAGAAATTGATATTAGCTTGCACCATATAGATTTAATATAAAAACAAGGAAAATAGGGGGAGGGGGGTTAAACTTTGCATAGAATTACACAAATTGATTTAGTGAACTAAAAATTACAAGATTAGCTAAGTTGTTGACAATAGTGTGAAATACTAGAGGTGCGGTGTAGATGAAATACTAACTAGATCGGGATAGGCCAGGTCATCTCATAAGTTTAACAAGTGTAAATAATCTCGGGAAGTAGGTAGCCTCAGCTTCTCAGCCTATTGACTACCCCTAGCTAGAGTTTTCTCAAAATCTAGCTGCAATTTATCTCAACCCAAATTGATTTGGATCAGCAACTTCACTATTCCTAGCTATTAGCTGCCAATTAGGAAGGATGAAGTAATTTCAGCTATTTCTAGCTTAATTTTACCATCTCTTGTCCATATCCACCACTAGATTCTCTTTTAATAATTAATTATTCTCTCCTGAGCAACAATCAAGCAAGTATAAATAGACCCATATCATCATCAATGGATCTTCATTAATAGATTGAAGGGTATTTAATAGATTTACGCTTAATTGACCATTATGAAGATAACTCTAGCAATACCTAATCAAATTAAGTATTCATCATCACACACCTCTAGTTAATGATTTTAGCTACTCATAGTTAAGAAATTCAAAGCACATTTATCAATAGCATCATTGAATTCAATAATAAGAGTAGATAAATCAAATACACAATTATCCTCCAACTACAGCTGAAACTTAATAATACTAAAGAAGAAATATAGAGTAGAGTATTTTCAACAAGTTTCAATCAAAATCCCTTTCTCAGCTAAATGATTGTCTTTAGCTAAAAGAGGAAATAGTTATGTGATGTGTACTTGGATTTTCTCTCAATCTCTCTATCTCTATATATTCTTTTTCTCTCCTTTTTCTTCTCCCTTCTATAGAGTACCTTTTTTTCTATTTATACCATGAAAATTAGGGTACTTTTCATCTCCTTTTTAGTGCTAGATGATTATACCTTTAATAGCCGCGTTCTGAAATCGACGAAGGTACCGGCGATTCGCCGATGAAATCCGTGAACCGCCGGGTATCTACTTGTTACACCCCGTAAAAATCCCAACACATAGATGGCCTATTCGCGTGTTGGTTAAGAGTATTTGAGAGCCATACATGCTGGAAAAAGGCCCGGGAAAAGACCGGACGAGAAACCTGTCGAACCATCGCTGAAGGAGCCGGGGTAGAGCCCCTCCGTGATGGCAATGTGTCACAGAGGTGGAGCCTCTGCGTTGGCTCTGTGACACGTTGGCCCTGTCCAGCCCCAACTATATAAACCCCTCACTTCGGTTTTTAATGATATAACTCATATAATTTCTAGAGAAACCGAGGGAAAACAGGGAGGAACGAGAATCTTTTATAATATTCGTCCGATTACGCCGTCAAACGCGGTCCAAACTCAAATTAACTCCAGATACCGAGGTATTAAGCAGTAAGGAGCATTCCTACGGATTTAGTTTCGTGAAATTCGGCCGACAAATCATCATGCTACCGAGTTAAGGTAAGTGAAATTGCTCTAGATTAGTGTCTATGTGCTCCTAGCCTTAAAGTGAATATTTCTTCCTTCTGTACTTTCGAGAAATAACTAGTTTTTGACTGCCTTTCGATAAGCGAAAGTTTAGGCTATAAATATATCGAAAGTGATGTTTTCTTTCAGAATATTGGTGTATTTAGTTCTAATTGACATATATGTAAATGCAGTTGGGAGAAATAACTGGAGTACTGACCGAGCTTCGTCCGTTAGTCGGATAAACCAAGGCTAAGGTATGTAAAGCCAGCTTCTTCAGCAAATTAGTTGTTTTAGCTTTGTATAGCACAGTAAACTCCGTAGTAGAATTCCTGGAGTTGAATATTGAGTATTCTGCAAGTTCAGTAAATCAGGTTTGCATTGTTATATCGTACTCAGTCCGAAAGTTAGTAAAGCATGCGCCAAAATGGCAAGTTAGCATTCCAAACTCAGTATAGCCCAGTATGTGATTAACAAGCATGTTTCTAGAACAATATGACAGATATTCAGAATAAGAGTTAGTAAAGTAAAATCAGACAGTCAGATAGTATCTTGGCTACAGATTACCCATGCAGTTAGATAAAGATCACAAATTCAGTATAAAGTAGTATGAGAATCAGTATAATACAGAAAGAGATCAGAATAAGAAATTAGAATTCAGATAGTATTTTTCAGCTTAAACATTCTTGCTATATATGTGCTTATTGTTTGTTGAGACTTGGTTGTGTCGTGAGGGCACCCTTTTGATTGTCCTCACCGCCCTTGGGTTGGTAACTGTGTCGCCCATTGAGCGGGTGGGTTTACGTCACTCCAAGGAGTGGCATTCCATCCCCAGTTTGGACGAAGATGGGATGAAGCTTTCCCCATATCAGGCTGATCAACATTACAGTGCAGATAGCCCTGTTGTGCGCAAGCGCCCAGGGAACAGATTCAGATACAGTTACAGTTACAGATATAGTATTGGAGTCCTACGGACTCAGACACGGTTATTTATATTGGAGGCTATGGCCCGAGCCGGAGATCCAGGGGGCCAGCAGAGGTGCTCGTAGTTAGTAGATGAGTGGCGTGACTTATTTTTGGCTGGTTTTGACCCGGGTAGGGGTATATAGATTGTTTGCTTGCTTGGCGCCATCCGGCTTATGGGGGTTGGTATTGGCTCTTGCTTGATATATATATATATATATATATATATATATGTATTTATGTGCTATATATTAGTTAATAGACAGCAACCCGCCGCGTCTACAGGTACACTCCTGCCCTATCACAGCACAGAAAGTCTGATTCAGTTCATATCAGTTCTTACAGATTCAGTTATCTCCTGCTATTCAGAATTACTAGTTATGTTATTTGTATTCAGTTGTATCCAGTTGCTTTGCATACTCAGAATCAGTGGTACTGATGCCCTTTTGGGGCGCTGCATTACTTGCCTGCAGGTACTCATAGACGAGGAGGCGATCCCTCGTGATCCTAGACAGCGCAGAGTCATCAGCTCCTGTCATCCGGAGCTTGATATTCAGAGGTGTATTTCATTTTCTTTTGTTGTATAGTATGGGTAGGTCGGGGCCCTATCCCGACCATCTTATCAGTATTCCTAGAGGCTTGCAGTCTGTATATATTTCCCTATTCAGTAGTGGTGACCTTGCCAGTCACGTAGCTGTTCCGCATTTGTTATATTGAGTTTGAGATAACTAGATAGCATGGTGGCCTTGTCGGCCCGCATAGGTTTCCCTATATGAGTATGATTCTGGTTAGCTGATATTACAATACAGGTGGCTATAGGCCCTGTCGGCCGGAGGCTGTATTTACAGCCGTTATATAGCCTGTTGATTCCATGCTTAGGCTCAGTAGTCTAGCAGTTGAGGTCCTAATAGGGCACTAGGTGCCAGTCATACCCCCCAATGTGGGGCGTGACAAACTTGGTATCAGAGCAGGTCGTGTCCCAGGGAGTCTGCAAGCCGTGCTAAGTAGATTCTTGTCTATGGATGTGTTGTGCACCACATACTATAGGCAGGAGGCTGCAAGGCATGATTGGATGGTTACTCTTCTTTCTCATTCAGTCGTGCTATAGAGCAGTATAGTATAGGGTTGGTTCCCTAAAACTTATCATATTCTTTGTCTACAGATAAGAATGGCAGACCAGCGTCACCCTGCCACCGGCAGAAGATTAGACACAGCAGCAGGAGAAGGCACCAGCAGGATGCCTCAGTTCCATTCAGAGTCAGCCCGATCTGAGGGTGATATAGAGGCTTCATCACAACCCTCTCAGCAGTCCCCCTCGCATCAGGAGCCGTTGGGCACGACACCGCCTCCGATAGCTCGTGTATCTTCGCCATCAGACCAGGAAGTTCAAAGCGCAGTGGTTATGCTGGCACAAATGATAGCCACACAGTGCCAGTCAGTGCCACCTGTAGCAGCAGAGCCTTCAGGTGGGTCATGTCACACCCCGCCTTGGGGGGGGGGGGGTACGACTGGCACCTGGTGCCCTACTAAGATCTGACCTGCTAGACTGTTAAGCCTGGGCGCGTCTGGCGCCTGGCTGGCTCTAACTCAGATTTCTGGAAACAAAGGGCTATATGACGGCTGTAAATATAGCCCCCGGCCCATTGGCCTATCGCCTGCTATACCTGTCTTGGCAGCTAACCAGAAATATAGTAACTCAGGGAAACCTATACGGGCCGACAAGGCCACCATGCTGTCTAGTTATCTGCTGCTTAATCAAAAAGCACAAAAAGAAGCTACGTGACCGGCAAGGTCACCACTACTGACAACTATGGCCTCACACGACCATCACAGAAGTAAGAAAGAGTAAAGGCAACTATACAACTGCACGGCCCCACACGACCGGTTCATCTGACCACAGGGACTACATACAGACTGCAAGCCTCTAGGAATAGTAATAGAACTGATCGGGACAGGGCCCCGACCTACCCATTCTATATACAACAAAAGGAACTGAACTACACCTCTGAAATTCAGCCTCCGGATGACTGGAGCTGAATACTCAACCGCTGACAGGGAGTCACGTAGAATCACCTGCTCGTCTAGGAGTACCTGCAGGCAAGTAATGCAGCGCCCCACTGGGCGTCAGTACCACTGGTACTGAGTATGTAAAGCAACTGAAACACTATAATTGAAAATAACATCTGAAAGCAATAATATGACTGATGAAGCTGAAGTAGGAGGAATAACTTACTGTCTGATGATGTAGATCGCACCTATTCTTACTGATACCGAAGGAAGTAGGAATCATACCTGGAAGCATATCATTCTACTACCAACCCACTCGCGTCTAATATAACATGGCATAGTATACATAACATAACACAGCACATACAAACCTTACCCAGCCCCCATAAGCCGGGAGGTACAATCAACACAGAATCTATGCCCCTACCCCGATCATCCCATCTCCTATAGTGGCTGTAAGCATCCTGCCGGTCCCTGGGTATGCACTTGGGCTCGCTGAGCCCCTGACTATAACTGTACCTGAGTCCGAAGGACTCTAAATCAACACCCCGGGCATACCCGCTCGACGGGGGTGTATAAGGGCCGACCAAGGCACAATATGGGGAAACTGGCATCCCATCTTCGTCCCCTAGTGGGACGGCATATCACTCCGTAGAGTGACGTATCCTCGTCCTCTGGCGGACGAGTCGATACAGCTATTAACCCTGGGCGGTCAGGGATGCTAGGTAATCCAACCCCAATCAATACAATGGTCTCGACTAATCATGCTGTCTGTGTATCTCATAAGCCAAAACTAATAGGCGTAAGGTATTATATAAATCATGTACTGGGCTAATAATAGCAATCTGTAGGTGTCTGATACATGCTGAGATAGGTAAGTATAAATATGAATATAGTTCCCTGTCTAACTGTACTGGGGCAAAGGCTATACAAGCGGGTGTTTCTGCTGAAGGCTATGCTGTTCACTAGGTTTCTGTATTAACATGATTTCCTATTTCTAACATACTTTCTAAACCATATACAGTTACTATTCTATATCTGGAATGCTTTACTGATGCTGTACTACCTTGCGAGGTTTCAGCTAAACACAACAATATCTTGGCAGGGCACATTATATCACATACTGAATATACGGCCAATCTTAATCATTTATATTCGAATCTATATCATACGGATAGGTATCGTACACGTTACGGCCCAAAACTGCTCATATTGCACCAATGTTCAAAATAATACAATAATCAATTTCTGAACCTTCTACCGGTCTGTAAATTACTACACTGCTTCAATGTCACTCAACTTGCCGAGGAAACTTAACTTTACATACCTTATCTTTGAATATTCGTCCGTCGGACGAGGCTCGGCCGGTACTTCTACTGCTTTCTCCCAACTGCATTCATAAATACGTCAATCAATACTAAATACAACGTTATTTCAAAAGGCAACGTCACTTTCGATATAGTTTATAGCCTAAACTTAGGCTTATCGAAAGACGGTCGGAAACTCGCTATTTTTCAGCGGCCCAGAAGGGAGAAATATTTACTTCTCAGCTAGGAACACATAGACATAAATTTGGAGCAATTCTACTTACTTTAGTTCGGCGGCTCGCCGATTCGTTGGCCGTATTTCGTGAAACTAACTCCGTAGAAATGCTCTCTGCTGCTAAATACTAGGATATCTAGGATTAATTTGGGTTTGGGCAGCGTTTGGCAGCGTAATCGGACGAAAATATTTAATTTTCCTCGTCTTTCTCGGCTTCACTGCGTTTTCTGGAAATCTGTTAAATGTGAAATGATTTTTAACCCGAAGTGGGGGCTTTATATACTTGGGCCTGGACAAGGGCAACGTGGCACGGAGCCATCGCGGAGGCCTCCCCTCCGTGACACGCTGCCATCGCGGAGTGGCTCTGCCTCGGCTCCTCCTGCGATGGTTCGACAGGTTTCTCGTCCGATCTTTTCCCGGGCCTTTCCCTAGCACGTATGGCTTTCAAATATGCTTAACCAACGTGCGAGTAGGTCGTCTAAGTGCCGGGAATTCTACGGGGTATAACATTCTCCCCCCCTTAGGAACATTCGTCCTCGAATGTATACTGCTATCTAGAGGACTGTTTACTTTACTTTCTGGGAAAATTTTGGCAGAGTTTCCCCTGTAACATGGACTATTGCAAAAACCAGAAATGCAGAAAAGTCCAACACAGGCACTGCACATAATGTTCTACAATCCACTAGACAACTAAGTATTACTTCTCTCTTTATCATTTACAACATACATATCATAAAGTACTGTATAAGCAATGATACGGACATACCTGTCATCTGACTAGGCCTGAAATAAGTGAGGGTATCTGATTTTCATGTCTTCTTCAGCCTCCCACGTCATTTCTTCCCGATTTCTGTTACGCCACAAAACTTTGACAGATGCAACATCTTTAGTTCTCAACCTGCGAATCTGTCTGTCTAAGATAGCTACGGGAACCTCTTCATAGGCTAACTCCTCTGTGACCTGAACATCCTGGACTGGAACTACTGTAGAAGGGTCCCCTACGAACTTTCTTAACATGGAAACGTGGAATACTGGATGAACAGATGCTAATTCTGGAGGCAAGTTTAACTCATATGCCACGCGGCCTATTCTTCGCCGAATTTGGTACGGCCCAATGAATCTTGGGCTAAGCTTGCCTTTCTTGCCAAACCTCATTAACCCTTTCATCGGGGACACTTTCAGATATACCCAGTCGTTTACCAAAAATTCTAGATTTCTGCGCCGTCTATCTGCGTATGACTTCTGACGACTCTGAGCGGTCAGTAAACGTTCCCGGATAAGCTTTATCTTTTCTTCGGACTGTCGAACGATATCTGGGCCAACTAATGCTGATTCTCCTACCTCAAACCAGCCCACCGGCGATCTACACTTTCGCCCGTATAATGCCTCGAAAGGCGCCATCTGGATAGCTGAATGGTAGCTGTTATTATAAGAAAATTCGATTAACGAAAGATGTTCATCCCAGCTACCCCCAAAATCTAATACACACGCTCGTAGCATATCTTCGAGCGTCTGAATTGTACGTTCAGCTTGCCCGTCTGTCTGAGGATGGAATGCTATACTCAGATTAATCTGCGTCCCCAGACCTTTCTGAAATGACTGCCAGAACCTAGCTGTAAACTGTGCCCCTCTGTCTGAAATGATAGATGCCGGCACTCCATGTAACCTAACTATTTCTCTGATATATAATTCGGCATAATCCTCAGCTGAGAAGGTAGCCCTCACTGGCAGGAAATGAGCTGATTTTGTCAGCCTATCAACTATTACCCAAATGGAATCATTTCTGCGTCTAGTACGGGGTAACCCTGTTACAAAATCCATGTTTATTGCTTCCCATTTCCACATAGGTACCGTTATCTCTTGCGTCAAACCGCCCGGTTTCTGGTGCTTGGCTTTTACCTGCTGACAATTAGAACATCTAGACACAAATTCAGCTATCTCAGCTTTCATACCTGGCCACCAATAGATGTCTCTGATATCGTGGTACATTTTCGTCGCCCCTGGATGAAGGGAATAGCGAGCGTAGTGTACCTCGTGCATGATCTGCCCACGAAGTCCTGAGACATTCGGGACACAGAGGCGGCCCTTACAACGTAGCACATCATCCCCGGCTATCTGAAAATCTGGCTCCTTACCTTTCTGAATTCTATCTCTGAGCTGGACTAAATCGGGATCCTCGTACTGTCGTTCTTTTACCTCTGCAACCAATGATGACACTGCAGAATTCTGAATTACGGCCCCATTATTTTCTGTTTCCATTACTCGAACGGCTAGCCCAGCTAACTGATGAATTTCTTTAACTAACTTCTGCTTCTCAGGTCGCAAATACGCTAAACTCCCCATTGACTTACGGCTCAGGGCATCTGCTACAACATTAGCTTTTCCGGGGTGGTATAGAATATTCACATCATAGTCTTTTAACAACTCCAACCAGCGGCGTTGCCGTAGATTCAACTCCCTCTGGGTGAAAATGTACTGTAGGCTCTTATGATCTGTGTAAATATCAACATGAACTCCGTATAGATAATGCCTCCACATCTTCAAGGCATGAATTACTGCGGCCAATTCTAGGTCATGGGTAGGGTAATTCTTTTCGTGTTTCCTCAGCTGTCTGGAAGCATATGCAATTACTCTACCATGCTGCATCAACACACATCCCAATCTGACACCTGACGCGTCGCAATAGATTGAATAACCTTCTGTGCCTTTCGGCAGTGCTAATACGGGAGCGGAGGTCAATCTATCTTTCAGTTCCTGGAAACTCTGCTCACATGCCTCCGTCCACTGAAACTTGGCTGCTTTCTGTGTCAATTTAGTTAAAGGTGCTGCAATGGTTGAGAATCCCTCAACGAATCTCCGATAATATCCTGCCAACCCCAGAAAGCTACGAACTTCAGTCGGGGTGGTAGGCCTAGGCCTTGACTTAACTGCTTCTATCTTCTGTTTGTCTACCTGTATACCAGTATTTGAGATAATATGCCCTAAAAAGGCTACTGAGTTAAGCCAGAATTCACACTTAGAAAATTTTGCGTACAACTGGCGGTCCCTGAGAATCTGGAGCACTGTTCGCAAATGAGTCCGGTGATCAGCTTCAGAGCGAGAATACACCAGAATATCATCAATGAATACTATCACGAACAAGTCCAGGAAAGGTCTGAAAATACTGTTCATCAGGTCCATAAAAACTGCTGGGGCATTTGTTAGTCCGAAGGACATAACCAGAAATTCAAAATGTCCATATCGGGTCCTGAATGCTGTCTTAGGGATGTCCCTCTCACGTACTCGGACCTGGTGATATCCGGACCGCAAGTCAATCTTAGAAAAGTATCTGGCTCCCTGTAACTGATCAAATAAGTCATCAATCCTGGGAAGCGGATACTTGTTCTTTACTGTAACTTTGTTTAACTGCCGATAATCTATGCACTTTCGGAGCGAGCCATCTTTCTTTCTCACGAACAAGACTGGCGCACCCCACGGGGAAGTACTCGGCCTGATAAAACCTTTATCTAACAAATCTTTCAACTGCTCCTTTAATTCTCTGAGTTCTGCAGGAGCCATACGATAAGGAGGTATTGATATTGGCTGAGTGCCTGGTAGCAAGTCATAGCAAAGTCTATTTCCCTTTCTGGGGGAATACCAGGTAACTCATCAGGAAATACATCTGGGAATTCATTTACCACTGGGACAGACTGGAGTGTCGGAGATTCTGCTTGGACATCCTGAACTCTGACAAGATGGTAAATACATCCCTTAGATATTAACTTTCTCGCCCGAAGGTAGGAAATAAACCTACCTTTTGGCGTCACGGTGCTGCCCTTCCATTCCCGTACTGCCTCCCCCGTGAAGTGGAATCGGACCGTTTTGGTCCAACATTCAACATTAGCAAAACATGGTACTAACCAGTCCATACCCATTATGGCATCGAAATCTATCATCTCTAACTCGACCAGATCTACTGTGGTCTGACGATCAGCAACCTCTACTGTACACCCGCGGTAAATTCGGCTAGCTGTGATAGAGTCACCGACGGGCGTAGATACTAAGAAGGGCTGCTGTAATGATTCTGGTACAATACTAAACTTCCATGCCACAAATGGAGTAATATAGGACAAAGTAGACCCTGGATCAATTAGCACATAAGCAGGGTGTGAGCAGATAGTTAGCATACCTGTCACAACATCAGGCGATGCCTCTGAATCTTGCCTCCCTGGTAAGGCATATGTGCGGCTTGGACTCGCACCTGTACTAGAGGTCCCTGATCTGCCCCGACCCCTGCCTGCTGAAACTGGGGGCCTGCGCCCAGTCGAGGATGCTGTAGCTCGTGATCCTGTTGATGCCCTATCCTGTCTGTCCCGGTCCTCACGACCTCTGGCTGGGCAATCTCTCATCAAATGGCCTTCTTGGCCACAAATATAACATGCGGTGGAACCATACCTGCATGCTCCAGAATGGCGTCGACTGCATATAGGACAAAGTGGTAGGGTATACCTACTCTGCTCCGCCCTCCTCTGTGACGGTTAGTCTGCCGTCTGTGAACCTCTACCAGCCTCTGACTGCCCCCTGCGGCTGAATCTACCTCCCTGTGACTGTGGTGGAGGCGGGGGCCTGGGCGGCCTGTCTGACAATCGTGGCCTGGGTCCTCCCCGGGCCTCTCTTTGTAACTCAGCTGGTCTATCCCGGCGACGCTGCTCCTGATTAACCCTTCTGATTTCCCATGTCGCTGTCTGATGCCCTCAATATTCTGGGTAAATGCCTGGATTCGGGAAATATCCATATCTTCTCGCAGTGTGGCCGTGATACAAGTCTCGACATACTCTGGGTTCAACCCCATAATAAAACGGTGCACTCTGGATGCCATGGTATCCACGAAAGCCGGTGCATATCGAGCCAAGGAGTCAAACCGCAAGGAATATTCCCGAACACTCATGGCCCCCTGTTCCAGATGTAGGAACTGGTCTACCCGGGCCAGTCGAATCTCCCGCGGCAAATAATGATCCAGAAAGGCTCCTGAAAAGTTGGACCAGGTAGGAGGGGGAACATCTCTCCCTCGGGACCTCTCCCAGCTTTCATACCATAACACCGCAATATCTCGCAACCGAAATGCGGCCAATTCAACTGACTCAGTAGGTGTAGCATGCATAACCCTGAAGATTCTCTGCATCTGATCCAGAAAATCCTGGGGGTCCTCGGTGCGGTCCGTGCCTGTAAACTGTGGGGGATTCAAGGCTAAGAACTCTCGGACCCTCGAACTACCGGGCCCTCCTGATGCTTCTGCAACTGTGGATGGCATTTGCTGCCGCTGAGCAGCCATCACCTGTGTTATCATAACTACAGCACTCCTAACTTCCTGATCGGAAGGCATCAGTATAGGGACTGCTGAAGATACTGTCGCTCCAAACAGCTCCTGACGTGGTGGAGACTGCTGAGGAGGCTGAGATGAAGCCTCTGTAGGGCCCTCTGGTCGGGCTGTCTCCAAATGAGGGGGAGGCATCCTGCTGGTGCCTTCCCCTGCTGCAATGTCTAAGCTCCCACCTGTGACGGGATGGCGCTGGTCTGACATTATCTGTAGCCAAAGAATATGATAAGATTTTTAGGAATTCAACCCTATACTGTACCGCTCTATAGCACGACTGAATCAGAATAAAAGACAACCATCCTATCATGCCTTGCAGCCTCCTACCCATAGTATGTGGTGCACAACACATCCATGGACAGGACTCTACTTAGCACGGCCTGCAGACTCCCTGGGATACGACCTGCTCTGATACCAAGTTTGTCACACCCCGCCTTGGGGGGGGGGTACGACTGGCACCTGGTGCCCTACTAAGATCTGACCTGCTAGACTGTTAAGCCTGGGCGCGTCTGGCGCCTGGCTGGCTCTAACTCAGATTTCTGGAAACAAAGGGCTATATGACGGCTGTAAATATAGCCCCCGGCCCATTGGCCTATCGCCTGCTGTACCTGTCTTGGCAGCTAACCAGAAATATAGTAACTCAGGGAAATCTATACGGGCCGACAAGGCCACCATGCTGTCTAGTTATCTGCTGCTTAATCAAAAAGCACAAAAAGAAGCTACGTGACCGGCAAGGTCACCACTACTGACAACTATGGCCTCACACGACCATTACAGAAGTAAGAAAGAGTAAAGGTAACTATACAACTGCACGGCCCCACACGACCGGCTCATCTCACCACAGGGACTACATACAGACTGCAAGCCTCTAGGAATAGTAATAGAACTGATCAGAACAGGGCCCCGACCTACCCATTCTATATACAACAAAAGGAACTGAACTACACCTCTGAAATTCAGCCTCCGGATGACTGGAGCTGAATACTCAACCGCTGACAGGTAGTCACGTAGAATCACCTGCTCGTCTAGGAGTACCTGCAGGCAAGTAATGCAGCGCCCCACTGGGCGTCAGTACCACTGGTACTGAGTATGTAAAGCAACTGAAACACTATAACTGAAAATAACATCTGAAAGCAATAATATGACTGATGAAGCTGAAGTAGGAGGAATAACTTACTGTTTGATGATGTAGATCGCACCTGTTCTTACTGATACCGAAGGAAGTAGGAATCATACCTGGAAGCGTATCATTCTACTACCAACCCACTCGCGTCTAATATAACATGGCATAGTATACATAACATAACACAGCACATACAAACCTTACCCGGCCCCCATAAGCCAGGAGGTACAATCAACACAGAATCTATGCCCCTACCCCGGTCATCCCATCTCCTATAGTGGCTGTAAGCATCCTGCCGGTCCCTGGGTATGCACTTGGGCTCGCTGAGCCCCTGACTATAACTGTACCTGAGTCCGAAGGACTCTAAATCAACACCCCGGGCGTACTCGCTCGACGGGGGTGTATAAGGGCCGACCAAGGCACAATATGGGGAAACTGGCATCCCATCTTCGTCCCCTAGCGGGACGGCATATCACTCCGTAGAGTGACGTATCCTCGTCCTCTGGCGGACGAGTCGATACAGCTATTAACCCTGGGCGGTCAGGGATGCTAGGTAATCCAACCCCAATCAATACAATGGTCTCGACTAATCATGCTGTCTGTGTATCTCATAAGCCAAAACTAATAGGCGTAAGGTATTATATAAATCATGTACTGGGCTAATAATAGCAATCTGTAGGTGTCTGATACATGCTGAGACAGGTAAGTATAAATATGAATATAGTTCCCTGTCTAACTGTACTGGGGCAAAGGCTATACAAGCGGGTGTTTCTGCTGAAGGCTATGATGTTCACTAGGTTTCTGTATTAACATGATTTCCTATTTCTAACATGCTTTCTAAACCATATACAGTTACTATTCTATATCTGGAATGCTTTACTGATGTTGTACTACCTTGCGAGGTTTCAGCTAAACACAACAATATCTTGGCAGGGCACATTATATCACATACTGAATATACGGCCAATCTTAATCATTTATATTCGAATCTATATCATACGGATAGGTATCGTACACGTTACGGCCCAAAACTGCTCATGTTGCACCAATGTTCAAAATAATACAATAATCAATTTCTGAACCTTCTACTGGTCTGTAAATTACTACACTGCTTCAATGTCACTCAACTTGCCGAGGAAACTTAACTTTACATACCTTATCTTTGAATATTCGTCCGTCGGACGAGGCTCGGCCGGTACTTCTACTGCTTTCTCCCAACTGCATTCATAAATACGTCAATCAATACTTAATACAATGTTATTACAAAAGGCAACGTCACTTTCGATATAGTTTATAGCCTAAACTTAGGCTTATCGAAAGACGGTCGGAAACTCGCTATTTTTCAGTGGCCCAGAAGGGAGAAATATTTACTTCTCAGCTAGGAACACATAGACATAAATTTGGAGCAATTCTACTTACTTTAGTTCGGCGGCTCGCCGATTCGTCGGCCGTATTTCGTGAAACTAACTCCGTAGAAATGCTCTCTGCTGCTAAATACTAGGATATCTAGGATTAATTTGGGTTTGGGCAGCGTTTGGCAGCGTAATCGGATGAAAATATTTAATTTTCCTCGTCTTTCTCGGCTTCACTGCGTTTTCTGGAAATCTGTTAAGTGTGAAATGATTTTTAACCCGAAGTGGGGGCTTTATATACTTGGGCCTGGACAAGGGCAACGTGGCACGGAGCCATCGCGGAGGCCTCCCCTCCGTGACACGCTGCCATCGCGGAGGGGCTCTGCCTCGGCTCCTCCTGCGATGGTTCGACAGGTTTCTCGTCCGATCTTTTCCTGTGCCTTTCCCTAGCACGTATGGCTTTCAAATATGCTTAACCAACGTGCGAGTAGGTCGTCTAAGTGCCGGGAATTCTACGGGGTATAACAGGTCAGGTAGATCCAGGGTCAGGGAATTTTTGGCACTAGGTCCCCCACAGTTCACTGGGTCAGATCAAGCAGAGGATCCCCAGGATTTCCTAGATCAGATGCAGAGAATTTTCCGGGTTATGCATGTGACCCCTACAGAATCAGTTGAGCTGGCAGTGTTTCGGTTGTGGGACATAGTTGTATTATGGTACGAGAGTTGGGAAAGGTCTCGAGGGAGAGATGTTGCCCCTTCGACCTGGTCCAGCTTCTCGGAGGCCTTCCTGGACCGTTATTTGCCACCGGAGATCCGGCAGGCCCGGATGGATCAATTTTTGCATTTGGAGCAGGGGGCAAGGAGTGTACGAGAATATGCCCTACAGTTTGACTCCCTAGCCGCTATGCTCCAGCTTTTGTGGACACTATGCCATCCAGAGTCCACCGGTTCATTATGGGTCTGAACTTGGAATATATTGAAGCTTGCATGACGGCTACGTTACAAGAAGATATGGATATTGGCCGAGTACAAGCCTTTGCCAAGACCATTGAGGGCCTTAGACAGCGGCAACAGGGTAGTAGACAGGCAAATCAGGAACAGCACCGCAGAAAGATCAGATGGAATGCAGAGGGAGGTTCAGAGAGGACCCAGGCCCCGATTGTCAGATAGACCCCCTAGACCCCCACCTCCACCACAACAGCAGCAGAAAGGTAGATTTGCTCGTCGAGGGCAGTCAGAGTCTGGTGGCAGTTCTCGAACAGTAGATTCCCCGCAGCAGAGAAGGGGAGAGAACAGCAGATTTACACCCCCACCCTGCCCTAATTGCGGCCGACCTCACATCGGAGCTTGTAGATATGGCTCCTCGGTGTATTATATTTGCGGGCAGGAGGGGCATCGCATGAGAGATTGTCCAGCCAGGGGACAAGAGAGCAGAGATAATCAGGACAGGGGATCCGTAGGGCCACGAGCTCCAGCAGCCTCGGCAGGGCGTAGGCCCTTAGTACAGCAGGTAGAGGCCGAGGTAGATTAGGAGCCTCCATTTTAGGTACGGGCTCAAGTCGTACCTATGCATTACCAGGGAGACAAGACTCAGAGGTGTCTCCAGATGTAGAGACAGGTATGATGACTATCTGTTCATGCCCTGCTTATGTACTGATTGATCCAGGGTCCACTTTGTCATATATTACCCCATTTGTGGCTCGAAAGTTTAATGTCGCACCAGAGTTATTACAGCAGCCCTTTTCGGTATCTACACCCGTCGGTGACTCCATTATAGCTAGTAGAATTTATCGAGGGTGTACGGTAGAGGTTGCTGATTGCCAAACTACAGTAGATCTAGTAGAGTTAGAAATGATAGATTTCGATGCCATTATGGGTATGGATTGGTTGGTGCCATGCTATGCTAACGTAGAATGTTGGACCAAGACGGTCCGATTTCACTTTCCTGGAGAGGCAGTGCGAGAGTGGAAAGGCAGCACAGCTACTCCAAAAGGTAGGTTTATTTCCTACCTTCAGGCGAGGAAATTGATAACTAAGGGATATATCTACCACCTAGTCAGGGTTCAGGATGTTTGGGTAGAATCTCCGACACTTCAGTCTGTTTCGGTGGTGAATGAATTCCCTGATGTATTTCCAGACGAGTTACCTGGTATTCCCCCAGAAAGGGAGATAGAATTTTGCAATTGACTTGCTACCAGGTACTCAGCCTATATCAATTCCTCCGTATCGCATGGCTCCTGCTGAACTTAGAGAATTAAAGGAGCAGCTGAAGGACCTGCTAGATAAGGGTTTTATCAGGCCGAGTACTTCACCGTGAGGTGCGCCAGTTCTATTTGTGAGAAAGAAGGATGGCTCGCTCCGCATGTGTATAGATTACCGGCAGCTGAATAAAGTTACAGTAAAGAATAAGTACCCGCTTCCCAGAATAGATGATTTGTTTGATAAGTTACAGGGGGCTAGATATTTCTCCAAGATTGACTTGCGGTCCAGATATCATCATGTTCGAGTTCGTGAAAGAGACATTCCCAAAACGGCTTTCTGGACCCGATATGGACACTTTGAATTCCTAGTTTTGTCCTTTGGGTTGACGAATTCCCCAGCAATATTCATGGACTTGATGAATAGCATTTTCAAACCATACCTGGACCTGTTCGTGATAGTGTTTATTGATGATATTCTGGTGTATTCTCGCTCTGAAGCAGATCACTAGGCTCATTTACAAACAGTGCTCCAGATTCTCAAGGACCGTCAATTATATGCTAAGTTCTCCAAGTGTGAATTCTGGCTGAACTCAGTAGCCTTCTTGGGGCATATTGTGTCGGATGCTGGTATACATGTTGACACGCAGAAGATAGCAGCAGTTAAAACCTGGCGTAGGCCTACCACTCCGACCGAAGTCCGCAATCTTTTGGGGTTAGCGGGATATTACAGAAGATTTGTTGAGGGATTCTCTACTATAACGGCACCTATGACCAAACTGACGTAGAAAGCAACGAAGTTTCAGAGGACAGAGGCATGTGAGTAGAGCTTCTAGGAGTTAAAAGACAGATTAACCTCCGCCCCAGTGTTAGCATTGCCGGAAGGTACGGAATGTTATTCAGTGTATTGCGACGCATCAGGCGTTGGGTTGGGTTGTGTGTTGATGCAGTATGGTAAGGTGATTGCATATGCTTCCAGACAGCTGAGGAAACACGAAAAGAATTACCCTACCCACGACCTGGAGTTAGCCGCAGTGATCCACGCCTTAAAGATATGGATACATTACTTGTATGGCATCCATGTGGATATTTTCACAGATCATAAGAGCCTACAATATATCCTCACCCAGAGGAAGTTGAATCTGCGACAGCGTCGCTGGTTAGAGCTATTAAAAGATTATGATGTGGATATTCTGTATCATCCGAGAAAAGCCAACGTAGTAGCAGATGCTCTCAGCCATAAATCCATGGGAAGTTTGGCATATTTGCAGCCCGAGTAGCGGGAGTTGGTCAGGGAGATACATCAATTAGCCAGCCTAGCCATTTGTATGGCAGACACAGAGGACAATAGAGCGGTAATTCAGAACACCGCCATGTCATCATTAGTTGTGGAAGCAAAAGAACGGCAGTATGAGGAACCTGACCTAATCCAGCTCAAAGATAGAATCTAGCAGGGTAAAGCGCCAGATTTTCAGATAACTAAGGAAGAAGTGTTGTTATGTAAAGGCCACCTCTGTGTTCCAGATGTTTCAGGGTTCCGCTAGAAGATTATGAACGAGGTACATTACGCTCGTTATTCTCTTCACCCCGGTGCGACAAAAATGTACCATGATATCAAGGAGAATTATTGGTGGCCAGGAATGAAAAGAGAAATTGCCGAATTTGTAGCCTAGTGTCCTAACTGCCAACAGGTAAAAGCGGAACACCAGAAACTAGGCGGGTTAACTCAGGACATAGCTGTGCCTCTCGGGAAATAGGAAGCAGTGAATATGGATTTTGTAGCAGGATTACCCCGTACCAGATATAGACACAATTCTATTTGGGTAATAGTTGACAGGCTGACTAAATCAGCCCACTTCCTGCCAGTGAAAGCTACTTTCTCTGCCAAAGATTACGCCGAATTATATATCAGAGAAATAGTTAGATTACTTGGTGTTCCAGTATCTATTATCTCTGAAAGAGGAGCACAATTTACAACTAGATTTTGGCAGTCATTTTAGAGAGGTCTGGGAACGCAGATTAATTTGAGCACAGTATTCCACCCTCAGACAGATGGATAGGCTGAGCGCACTATTCAGACGCTCGAGGACATGCTACGAGCATGTGTGCTAGATTTTGGAGGTAGCTGGGATGAGCATTTGCCGTTAATTGAATTCTCTTATAATAATAGCTATCACTCAGCCATCCAGATGGCGCCCTTTGAAGCATTGTATGGACGAAAATGCAGATCGCCGGTTGGCTGGTTTGAAGTAGGAGAATCAGCATTGATTGGGCCAGACATCATTCAACAGTCAGAGGAGAAGGTAAAGCTTATCAGAGAACGCCTACTGACTGCACAGAGCCACCAGAAATCATATGCTGATGTGCGGCGCAGAGACCTGGAATTGGATGTGAATGACTGGGTATTTCTGAAAGTATCTCCGATGAAAGGGGTGATGAGATTCGGCAAGAAAGGTAAGCTTAGTCCGAGATTTGTTGGGCCTTATCATATTCATCGAAGGATAGGCCGAGTAGCATATGAGTTGAACTTGCCTCCAAAATTGGAATTCGTTCATCCGGTCTTTCATGTATCTATGCTGAGGAAATGCATGGGATACCCATCCAGAGCAGTCCCAGTCCAGGATATCCAGGTTACGGAAGAGCTGGCCTATGAAGAGGTTCCAGTAGCCATCTTAGACAGATAGATTCGTAGATTGAGAACTAAAGATATTGTGTCTGTCAAGGTATTATGGCGTAACAGGAACCGAGAGGAGATGACTTGGGAGGCGGAGGAAGATATGAAGAGAAGATACCCTAATTTATTTCAAGCCTAGTCAGGCGACAGGTATGTTAGTATTATTATCTTATGCAGTGCCTTATAGTATATATATAAATGAGAAGATCCATTTTAATCTGTCATTTAAATACTATAGTATTGTGTGGAGTACCTGTATGAGACTTTTCTGCATTTCAGGTTTTTGGGATAGTCCATATTACAGGAGAAACTCTACCGAAATTTTTCTAGAAACAAGTTGAGTAAGTTTAGAAGTCCTCTAGATAGAAGTTTACATTCGAGGATGAATGTTCTTAAGGGGGGAGAATGTTATACCCCGTAAAATTCCCAACACATAGATGGCCTATTCGCGTGTTGGTTAAGACTATTTGAGAGCCATACATGCTGAAAAAAGGCCCGGAAAAGGACCGGACGAGAAACCTATCGAACCATCGCCGAAGGAGCTGGGGTAGAGCCCCTGCGCGATGGCAACGTGGCACGGAGGTGGAGCCTCCGCGTTGGCTCCGTGACACGTTGGCCCTGTCCAGCCCCAACTATATAAACCCCTCACTTCGGTTTTTAATGATATAACTCATATAATTTCTAGAGAAACCGAGGGAAAACAAGGAGGAACGAGAATCTTTTATAATATTCATCCGATTACGCCGTCAAACGCGGTCCAAACTCAAATTAACTCCAGATACCGAGGTATTAAGGAGTAAGGAGCATTCCTACGGATTTAGTTTCATGAAATTCGGCCGACAAATCATCGTGCTACCGGGCTAAGGTAAGTGGAATTGCTCCAGATTAGTGTCTATGTGCTCCTACCCTTAAAGTGAATATTTCTCCCTTTTGGACTTTCGAGAAATAGCAAGTTTTTGACCGCCTTTCGATAAGCCAAAGTTTAAACTATAAATATATCGAAAGTGATGTTTTCTTTTAGAATGTGTATTTAGTTCTAATTGACATATATGTAAGTGCAGTTGGGAGAAATAGCTGGAGTATTGACCGAGCTTCGTCCGTTAGTTGATAAACCAAGGCTAAGGTATGTAAAGCCAGCTTCTTCGGCAAGTTAGTAGTTTTAGCCATGTATAGCACAGTAAACTCCGTAGTAGAATTCCTGGAGTTGAATAATGAGTATTCTGCAAGTTCAGTAAATCTGGTTTGCATTGTTATATCGTACTCAGTCCGAAAGTTAAAGCATGCGCCAAAATGGCAAGTTAGCATTCCAAACTCAGTATAGCCCAGTATGTGATTAACAAGCATGTTTCTAGAACAATATGACAGATATTCAGAATAAGAGTTAGTAAAGTAAAACCAGACAGTCAGATAGTATCTTGGCTACAGATTACCCATGCAGTTAGATAAAGATCACAAATTCAGTATAAAGTAGTATTAGAATCAGTATAATACAGAAAGAGATCAGAATAAGAAATCAGAATTCAGATAGTATTTTTCAGTTTAAACATGCTTGCTATATATGTGCTTATTGTTTGTTGAGACTTGGTTGTGTCGTGAGGGCACCCTTTTGAGCGTCCTCACCGCCCCTGGGTTGGTAACTATGTCGCCCACTGAGCGGGTGGGTTTACGTCACTCCAAGGAGTGGCATGCCATCCCCAGTTTGGACGAAGATGGGATGAAGCTTTCCCCATATCAGGTTGATTAGCATTACAGTACAGATAGCCCTGTTGTGCGCAAGCGCCCAGGGAACAAATTCGGATACAGTTACAGTTACAGATACAATATAGGAGTCCTTCGGACTCAGACACGGTTATTTATATTGGAGGCTATGGCCCGAGCCGAAGATCCAGGGGGCTGGTAGAGGTGCTCGTAGTTAGCAGATGAGTGGAGTGACTTATTTTTGGCTAGTTTTGACCCAGGTAGGGGTATATAGATTGTTTGCTTGCTTGGCGCTATCCGGGTTATGGGGGTTGGTATTGGCTCTTGTTTGCTATATATATATATATATGTATTTATGTTCTATATATTAGTTAATAGACAGCAGGCTGCCGCGTCTACAGGTACACCCCTGCCCTATCACAGCACATAAAGTCTGATTCAGTTCATATCAGTTCTTACAGATTCAGTTATCTCCTGCTATTCAGAATTGCTAGTTATGTTATTTGTATTCAGTTGTATCCATTTGCTTTGCATACTCGGTACCAGTGGTACTGACACCTTTTTGGGGCATTGCATTACTTGCCTGTAGGTACTCATAGACGAGGAGGCGATCCCTCGTGATCCTAGCCAGCGCAGAGTCATCAGCTCCAGTCATCCGGAGCTTGATATTCAGAGGTGTATTTCATTTTCTTTTGTTGTATAGTACAGGTAGGTCGGGGCCCTGTCCCGACCATCTTATCAGTATTCCTAGAGGCTTGCAGTCTGTATATATTTCCCTGTGGTTAGTTGTGCCGGTCGTGTGGGGCCGTGCGTGTGTTTAGTTGTCTATATTGGCTGTGTGAGGCCTTATCCAGTCAGTAATGGTGACCTTGTCGGTCACATAGTTGTTCCGTATTTGTTATATTGAGTTTGAGATAACTAGATAGCATGGTGGCCTTGTCGGCCCGCATAGGTTTCCCTATATGAGTATGATTCTGGTTAGCTGATATTACAGTATAGGTGGGTATAGGCCCAGTCGGCCGGAGGCTGTATTTACAGCCGTTATATAGCCCATTGATTCCATGAATCTGAGTTAGAGCCAGCCAGGCACCAGATGTGCTTAGGCTCAGTAGTCTAGCAGTTGAGGTCCTAATAGGGCAACAGGTGCCAGTCATACCCCCCAAGGTGGGGCGTGACACTACTCTTCTTCTGCACTCATTTCCAGTGAACTTTAATATTTCACCCTGCGTTTCACCGATGCCAATCCGTTAACCACTGGATCTTCAATGCCAATTCTAGAATTTCTGATTGTCATTCGACGACTGAACCGGTGACTCGCCGCTGGCAAGTCGTGAACCGCCGGTGGAATGCAAGCTCTGAGGTAGTGACATTAGGCTTTTAGCCGACACTTCGCTGGTTGACACCTGTGGCTCGCCGCTCATTCTCACTTCCTCCTCTTTGGTCCATTTTTGCTCTTTTCTTCAAACTTAGGCATCTGCACATAACAAAAGCAAAAAAACCATAAAAACCAAATAATGAACTTGGGAACGAAACAAAAACTCAAGCTTTAGAGTCTAATGAATTGGTAAATTATCAAATCATCAAACCCCCAAACTTGAATCATTGCTTGTCCTCAAGTAATGCGATACTTCAACTATTGAGGAAAATGTCACATCTCTTCACAATTAGACCTCGCCGATCACCTGGACTATGACAACCCAAAAATACTCACCACCCTCACCGAAAAGAGAAGAAAACACCCCCAAAAGACCAAAACAATGTAGATGTTTGAAGAAGGCAACCACTTTTTATCAAGTAAAGCTTTTTGAAAGGAATCGTTAATCACACAAGGGCATTTTTTAACCAAGTAACACACATAGCATCTGAAGTTATAACCACTGAAAATTCAAAGCTTGCTTTAGAGTTTGCATTCCTTGCTCTATGTCCATATTAACTCTAAATGCTCTTGCATCCCTAAATGAATGATGCCATGCCTCGGATGTCCATTCCCTTGACCCGTACTGATGAGAATGACTCCATGAGAAATTGAACAAAAGGCTGCTAAATTAGCCTATTTCTTGCGTGTACCAATTGAAGTATTTTGAGAAATTGAGAATCAGAATGTTCATTCAATTAAAGAAAACGTATATAAACAAAAAATAAAACTCTTTTTATGGTCTTTATGCATATGCAAACCCAAGCAATTCGATAACAAATAAAAAATCGAAATAATAGATTCATCTCAGATGGCAAATCATTTCGAAATCAAGAAATTTTTTTGAGTTCAATATTTGTTCCGTTTTTCTTTTTATTGTCTGAATATTCAGGAGCTAAGACCATTCCAATGCCCCCTTTCGCCATGCATAGACTAAACCAATGATTAATATAAGCACGAAATTGAAAGCTTCTATAAATACGGATACACCCAATACGTCAAAACTCATTGCCCATGGATATGGCTTTACTTACATCAGTTGCATATTTCTATGTGGGTCTTACAAAAAAGGGATTAGGCTATTTCGGAAAATATATTCAACCAACCCCAATCCTTTTACCCATTAACATCTCATAAGATTTCACAAAACCTTTATCACTTAGTTTTCGACTTTTCAGGAATATCTTAGCTGATGAAAGGATCCCTATTCTCTTAGATCTTTGATCATTTGAATGCATACTAGGGATTAATTGGAAGAGACACTCACACTCACTCTCCCAAAAGATATCTTTAGGCATACACTTGACCCATAGGCTTGCCCTTCATGTAGTTCACCACTAATGTAGAGTAGCTGCACCTACAATCATTTAGGACTTGCGGGCTGTGATGTAGGCTTAAGGTCAGGGTAGGATAAGCATTTGGCTATAGTGACTAGATCCTCCCTAATGCTTTTTGTGATATGCCTTACATCCATTTTGCTCACTCAACCTTCTTTTCCTTTCGTTCTTGTTGAGGCATTTCCTTTCTTTAATATTCCCCCTTATAACCCCTTTTTTGCTTCAACCCTTAGCCTTGTTAACTCAAGAGGGAACACCAATTCACACAAATAGTTTATTTTAGATTCATCTTTTGGTGCACTTTGACAAAAGATGATGTTCCCTTTACACTATGATTCTTGTCTCCCCCCTTTGTTTTACATACCCCCAAACGTAGGCTCTTGCCTCATTTTTTAGACTTGCTTTTCTCACTCCCTATTTCTTAGGCCCTGAGCCTTACTTTAACACTTATCTTGTCATTAGCATTTAGGGAGAATGGGGGCTAAAAGAGGTATTAAGAATAGTCTTAAGTCTTGTAACGTGGTTGCCAAGGAAAGGTTTTAAGGTTCAAAATTGACTAACAAGGATTAATGATCATGGAGGGCATATGGTTAAAGTGGTTAGCCAACTAAGGGCCCAAACTCATTTTCTTGGTGCAACTACATCAAGGATTTCGCCTTGAATCACATTTGGGGCAAGTTCTAGACAAGATGTAATGCACAAGATTCACAAAAATATACTCACCACACAAAGAATTACCCTTAGAGGGTCTACAAGAGTCATTTACCGAACAAAACATCACATTAGGACATCAAGCAAGCAAACATCATAAGTCAAGTAGGGAATTCACAATGTACGACCAAGATTACTATGCTACGGTGTCAACACATGTTCATTACCTTCATCCTCATGCCCTTGTTTTCACATTTCCATTTCAACACAAGAAAAATTTTAGTTGGTGCCTCTTAAAAAAACTTCACAATAGACTCAAAGTGACATCACATTTCCCTTAAGAATGTCGTCACTCAATCCATCATCGGGAAAAGCCAACCCGGTTCGACAACAAAAAAAACTAAAATAAAAGAATGCTCCTTGGAAAAGAGCTGTGGTCAAAAGAAAACCCTTGGAGTTTTAATTTCTACCCTACTATTTACAATGGCAAAAAAGAAACACAACTTTTAGGTTCATCTCATTCAAAAATTTCAAAATATGATGCTTAAAACCAAAGACCCCATTTGGTCACTAAATACCAATCACAAAAAGAAACAAAGTCAATTCATTCATTCATTCATAAAATAAAACACGCCCAACAAGGGAAATCATCAACCACAACAGCCCGACAAAGGCTGGACCTACTCAAACTTAAATAAAAACATCAAAAAATTCTCAAGAAACAAATCAAATCTCTCCCCGACAATGGCGCCATTTTTGATAACGTCCAAAATATATTCTTAATTCAAAGAATATACACGGTCGAAGTATCAAAACAAGTAACCCGACGAGTGCCGGAGTCGAATCCCACAAGCACTAGGGAATGATAAATTCAAGCGTCATTGAGAAATTGATATTAGCTTGCACCACATAGATTTAATATAAAAATAACGAAAATGGGGAGGGGGGGTTAAACTTTGCAGAGATTACACAAATTTATTTAGTGAACTAAAAGTAACAAGATCAGCTAAGTTGTAGACAATAGTCTAAAATACTAGAGGTGCGGTGTAGATGAAATACTAATTACATCGAGAAAGGATAGGTCATCTCATAAGTTCAACAAGTGTAAATAATCTCGGAAAGTAGGTAACCTCAGCTTCTCATCCTATTGACTACCCCTTTTCTCAAAATCTAGCTACGATTTAGCTCAAACCAAATTGATTTGGGTTAGCAACTTCACTATTCCTAGCTATTAGCCGCCAATTAGGAAGGAGGAAGCTATTTCTAGCATAATTTTACCATCTCTTATCCATAACCACTACTAGATTCCCTTTCAATGCTTAATTATTCTCTCCCAAGCAATAATCAAGCATGTATAGATAGACCCATATCATCATCAATGGATCTTCATTAATAGATTGAAGGGAATCTAATAGATTTACACTTAATTGAACATTATGAAGATGACTCTAGCAATACCCAATCCAATTAAGTATTCATCATCACACACCTCTAGTTAATGATTTTAGCTACTCATAGTTATGAAATTCAAAACACATTCATCAAAAACATCATTGAATTCAGTAATAAGAGTAGATAAATCAAATACACAATTATCCTCCAACTACAGCTGAAACTTAATAATACCAAAGAAGAAAAATAGAGCAGAGTATTTTCTACAAGTTTCAATCAAAATCCCTTTCTCAGCTAAAAGAGGAAATAGTGATGTGATGTGTACTTGGATTTTCTCTCTATCTCTATATCTCCTTTTTCTCTCCTTTTTCTTCTCCCTTCTGCAGAGTACTTTTTTATCTACTTATACACTAAATAGTAGGGTACTTTTCATCTCCTTTTTAGTGCTGGATGATTATACCCTTAATAGCCCCGTTCTGGAACCGGTGAAGGTACCGACAATTCGCTGATGAAATCTATGAACCGCCGGGTATCTGCTCTTTCTCTGGACTCATTTCTAGTGAACTTCAGCGGTTCACCCGGTGCTTCGCTAATGCCAATTCCAGAATTTTTGAGTGTCATTCGACGACTGAACCAGCGACTCTCTACTGGCGAGTTGTGAACCGCCGGTGGCATGCAACCTTTGAGGCAGTGACATTACGCTTTTAGCCGGCATTTTTCTGGTTGACACTTGCGACTCGCCGCTCATTCTCACTTCCTCCTTTTGCTCTATTTTTGCTCTTTTCTTCAAACTTAGGCATCTGGACACAACAAAAGCAAAAAAGGCATAAAATTTAAATAATCAACTCAGGAACGAAATAAAAACTCAAGCTTTAGAGTTAATGAGTTGGTAAATTACCAACTCATCAACTTCATTATAGGATTGCCTCGTAACCGCCAACAATATGAATCTATATAGGTGATTATGGACAGGTTGACCAAATCAGTCCATTTCTTACTATTTAAAACTACTAATTCAATTGAGTATTATGCTAGATTGTACATTCAAGAGTTTGTCCTATTGCATGGAGTTCCTTTGTCTATCATCTCAAATAGGGGTACTCAGTTCACTCTCAGTTTTGGAGGTTGTTTCAGGGGGGCCTTAGTACTCAGGTGAAGCTTAGCACAACTTTTCACCCATAGAAAAATGGTTGGGCCGAGAGGACTATTTAGACTCTTGAGGACATGTGAGAGTGTGTGTGATTGATTTAAGAGGTAGTTGGGATGATCACTTTCCTCTCGTTGAGTTCGCCTAAAATAACAGTTATCGCTCCAATATTCAGATGGCTCCATTTGAGGCTCTTTATGGGCGGAGGAGTTGGTCACCTATTTGATGGTTCAAGGTAGGTAAGGCTATGTTGATAGGACCAGATGCAGTTCATGAGGTGATGAGAAAGTTTAGCTTTTTAGAGACAAGTTGGAAACAACTTAAAGTCATCAGAAATATTATGCAGATGTTAGGCGAAGAGACCTTGAGATTGAGTTTGATGATTGGGTATTTCTGAAGGTGTCTCCCACAAAGTGGGTTATGAGGTTTAGAAAGAAAGGGAAGCTTAGTCCTCGATATGTTGGTCTTTATAAGGTTCTGAGGTGAGTTGGCAAGGTGGCATATGAGATGGAGTTGCCAGCAAAGATAGCTTCGGTGCATCCAGTTTTCCATGTATCTCTATTGAAGAAGTGCATTGGTGATCCAGCCATAGTTGTTCCAATAAAAAGCATTGGTGTGAAGGATATCCTTATGAGGAGGTTCGGGTTGAGATATATGATTTTTAGGTTCGGAAGTTGAGGAACAAGGAGGTAGATTTAGTGAAAGTTTTGTGGAGAAATCAGTTTGTTGAGGGAGCTACATGGGGGACCGAAGCAGATATGATGGCTAAATACCAAAATTTATTCACTTCCACCCCAATTCCGGCATGAGGTACCAGTTTCCTCCTTATTACTCTATTCAGTTTCATTTCAAGTTCATCTCAGTTCGTTTCATGTCATAGCATGCATGTATGTTTCATGAATTCAGCTCAATCATGTAAATCAATTCAGAGTCAGTCACTATATTACTTTTCAGCTTTGGTTGTTCAGATTTGGGATTGTGGTTGCTTCCCTAGCCTTCTAGTATGCTTAAACTACATTCGAGGATGAATGTTCTCTAGGGGAGATAATGTAACACCCTAAAATCCCCTAAAGTCAGACCCGAGGACTGAAGTGGAGAAAACAGAAAAATCTATACTAGGTCACAGGACGAGTCATCCAATGACTCATCAAGTGCTTGAAGGGTAGTTGAGTCACCCGTTGGGTGGTGCAAAGATGGAGAAAATTTGTTATACCCCGTAGAATTCCCGGCACTTAGATGACCTGTTCGCACATTGGTTAAGCGTATTTGAAAGCCATACGTGCTAGGGAAAGGCCCGGGAAAAGATCGGATGAGAAACCTGTCGAACCATCGCGGGAGGAGCCGAGGTAGAGCCCCTCCGCGATGGCAGCGTGTCACGGAGGTGAGGCCTCCGCGATGGCTCCGTGACACGTTGCCCGTGTCCAGGCCCAAGTATATAAGCCCCACTTCGGTTTAAAATTCATTTCATCACTAGTAAATTTCCAGAAACGTAGTGAACAGAGGGAAAACGAAGGGAGATTATAAATTATCGTCCGATTACGCTGCCAAACGCTGCCCAAACCCAAATTAATCCTAGATACCAAGGTATTTAGCAGCAGAGAGCATTTCTACGGAGTTAGTTTCGCGAAATACGGCCGATGAATCGGCGAGCCACCGAACTAAAGTAAGTAGAATTGCTCTAAATTTATGTCTATGTGTTCCTAGCTGAGAAGTAAATAATTCTCCCTTCTGGGCCGCTGGAAAATAGCGAGTTTTTGACCGTCTTTCGATAAGCCTAAGTTTAGGCTATAAATTAAATCGAAAGTAACGTCACTCTTTACAATAAAGTTGTATTTAGTATTGATTGACGTATTTATGAATGCAGTTGGGAGAAAATAGTTGAAGTACCGGCCGAGCCTCGTCCGACGGACGAATAGTCGAAGATAAGGTATGTAAAGTTAGTTTCCTCGGCAAGTTAAGTAATATCAGTATAGTGTAATAAATTACAGACCTGTAGAATATTCAGAAATCGATTATTGTGTTATTTTGAATATTGGTGCAAGTTGAGAAGTTTTGGGTTGTAACGTGTACGATACCCATCCGTACGATATAGATTCAGACGTAAGTGATTAAGATTGCCCAGTATACTCAGTATATGATGTCATATGCCATGTTAAGATATTGTTGTGTTTAGCTGAAGCCTCGTGAAGTAGTACAGTATCCGTAAGTACTTCAGAAATAGAATAGCAGGCTAAAATGAAGTTCAGAAAGCATGTCAGGAATAGTAAATCAGGTTACTATAGAAAATTAGTATACAGCATAGTTCAGCAGAAAGACTATATTCGTACATATATATATATATAGTACTTCCAGTCTCAGCATGTATTAAGTATGTACTTATTTCTATCACTGGTCCAGTATATAGTGTATACAGAAACTTAGTAAACAGCAGAATTTTCAGTAGAAACATTATCTTATACAGTATTCGCTCAGTACAGCCGGCAGGAGACTATATTCATATTTATATATCTTTACCTGCCTCAGCACGTATTAAATACGTACAGATTGCTATCATTAGCCCAGCATGTAATATATATGATTCTTTACCCCCATTAGCCTCAGCATGTGAGATACACAGACAGTATTACCAGTTGAGACCGTTGTATTGTTTGGGGTTGGATTACCTAGCATCCATGACCGCCCAGGGTTAATAGCTGTATCGACTCGTCCACCAGAGGACGAGGATACGTCACTCTACGGAGTGGCATGCCGTCCCGCCAGGGGACGAAGATGGGATGCCAGTTTTTTCCCATATTTGTGCCTTGATCGGCCCTTACACACCCCAGTCGAGCGGATACGCCCGGGTGCAGATTCAGGAGTCCTCCGGACTCAGATGCAGTTATAGTCAGGGGCTCAGCGAGCCCAAGTGCATACCCAGGGGACCGGCAGGATGCTTACAGCCAGTGTAGGAGATGGGTTGACTGGGGTAGGGGTATAGATTCTGTGTTGATTGTACCTCCCGGCTTATGGGGGCCGAGTAAGGTTGTGTATGCCATGTTATGTTATGTATGTTATGCTATATTACAGTAGATACGAGCAGATTAGTAGTAGAATGATACGTCTCCAGGTATGATTCCTACTCCCTTCAGTATGATTAAGAACAGGTACGATCTACACCATCAGACAGTTATCTACTCCTTCTTATTTCAGTTTTGACAGTTATGTTATTGATTGCAGATATCCCTTCAGTTCTTACAGATTCAGTTATCTCCTAATATTCAGGATTTTTAGCTATATTACTTGTATTCAGCTGTATTCAGTTTGCTTTACATACTCAGTACCAGCGGTACTGACGCCCAGTGGGGCGCTGCATTACTTGCCTGCAAGTACCCATAGACGAGCAGGCGATACCACGTGATCCCCATCAGCGGTTGAGTATTCAGCTCCTGTCATCTAGAGACTGAATTTCTAGAGGTGTATTCCAGTTCTTTTGTTGTACAGTACGGGTAGGTCGGGGCCCTATCCCGATCATTTCTATTATCCTTCTTAGAGGCTTGCAGTCTGTATATATTCCCTGTGGTCAGATGAGCCGGTCGTGTGAGGCCGTGCAGTTGTATAGTTGCCTTTACTCCTTCTTTCTTTTGTGATGGCCGTGTGGGGCCATAGTTTGCCAGTAGTGGTGACCTTGCCGGTCACGTAGCTTTTTAGTATGTTATGCTTGAGTTACAGATAACTAGACAGCATGGTGGCCTTGTCGGCCCGCATAGGTTCCCCTGAATTACCTTGTTTCTGGTCAGCTGTAATACAGGTACAAGAGGCTATAGGCCAATGGGCCGGAGGCTGTATTTACAGCCGTTATATAGCCCTTTGTTTCCAGAAATTTGAGTTAGAGCCAGCCAGGCGCCAGATGCGCCCAGGCTTAGCAGTTCAGCAGGTCAGGTCCTAGTAGGGCACCAGGTGCCAGTCATACCCCCAAGGTGGGGCGTGACAAAATTGTATTTTCCAAAAATCATGATGAGTGAGGCGACGAGTCGTCCAGTCAATTAACAAGTTACTGGGTGACTTGTACAGTGTGAAACATAGGTGAAACCTTGAGATTCGGAGAGTCTTAATGAGTGGTGAAGCTATTCGTTAAGTGTCTTGATGAATCATTACGTGGAGGCGTCAAGAAAAGATTAGAAAGTTGGAAAATCCTCAATGGCAATGGATCACACCCAATAACTTGTTGAGTGCCCTAATGAGTCATTAGGATAGATGTTAGGACTGGCAATGACTTATTTTTGTCAGATCATTACGGACGTTATCATAATTTCCTGAGTTTTCGACTCCTAAAAAAGTTGTTTTGAGCATTAGAAGAATGTTTTTATAGGGTTTTAAACATCTTAAGACCTCACTCCACTCCTAACACTCTCATTATAAGATCAAGCTCTCAAGTGAAGTGAAACGCTCAAACTCATATTTTCTGGCAAAGCATGAAGCAGACGTTGTCAATAAAGAACCCAACAAAGAGGTCGGGGTCGAACCCACAGGAAATAAGGTAAGAACTAAACTAATGCCGATACTTAAACTTGTTGGTAAGTTATCTCCAAATTGAGGGGTTTAAATAAAAACAATAATAAAACAAGATCACAATTGTGGTTGTTATCAAGATTTGCAAATAACTAGGGTATGTATTCCCCATGGATTCATAACTACTTCAGGTATAAACAGGTGATCAATTCCAATGCTTACTTATAGAACTGATAACTAGGGTTCATCCAAATGACTGGTTCGTTCCTATTTGATGACTATACTCAATCACCGGGTCAGGTCTCATGAGTGATTTCAAACTAAACATTATCAATATATTTCAAATTAACTTTCTTGCCACCGCGGCTCAAGTCATACAATGATAATAAAAATTAAGGCTTTGTTGTAATTCTCTTTTTCTAATATCTAGTTCTCTAGGTTCAAGAAAGTAAAGAATTCAGGCAAGTCCTAACGTTGTGCACCGTTAAGAAACGTTTAAATATGAAGAGAATATAATACAAGCGTTTAGCATTGGTTTTGAATCACTTTGTGTAACCCTATTTCTTCATCACCATGGATTCCCCTAACCCTAATTGTGGAGTTTTTAGCCTCTCATGATTGTAAGATTGTAATTAGTATTCATAGACAAGCACGTAATTAAATACTTACAACAATAATTAAAAGAAAACCTGCTTTGAATATTGATGAACAAAATCAAGAGCAGTTGAGAAAACCAAGTGTTCATCTCAAGAATTGCTCCCCAAAACTTGATAATAATTCACAAACAATAAACTGAAAATCTTCTCTCAATGTAACCACACGTCTTCTAATCTCCCTTTACTGAAAGAACATAACAGGTATTTATATAGACATCAGAAACCTTTTCCTAAGCTAACAGGAAAATTTCCATATCTGGCGCCGCCTTGTCCTACAACTGGTCATACAACCTATAACAGGATTGTACAGCTTGGACCTTGCTCTCATACGTTCCTTGGCTGTTGCAGGATTGACTAACTATTGGCAACTGTTACGACTCGTACCACGGTCCTACGAGTCGCACAATCCATCCGTGGCTTGGCCCTGAGAACTTTGACATCTTCTAAAGTTTATACGAGTGTTGTGGTACGCCTCGTACCTTGCTCCTATGACTCACAATTGCTTGTTGCATCTGGAGTTCTGCCAAGTCTTTAAGAATTACTGAAGCTCCCCATGGCTCTAGGTACAGGTTTTAGGGAGACGCTATGATCCGTGGGTTCCACTCATACTAAGAGACTGCTTGTGCAATTTTTTTCTAAATTTTTCCACGGCTCCAGTTACGGTTAGTACCATCTTTGTACGACTCTTACTGAGGGTCGTATTTTGACTTCGCATTGTTTCAGCCTTTTGAGTTTTTCCACGAGTCTCAGTACAGCTCATACAATCTAGGTACGACTTGTACTGAGATTAGTACTTGGCTGATTTTCTACACTTTTATGCATCTTTTGCACATTTTTGCTCCAACACCTATTTTCCCTAAAAACAAAGTAAAAGCACTTCTATTCGTATAAACATACCTAAGTCCATGCTATTTTTCCAGTTTTAAGCATCAGAAGTGTTGTAAACTCACAACATATCAACACCCTCATCTTAATACTTTCTCATGTCCTTAGGCAAAGAAAACAAAAAAAAAAAACTAAAAATGATGCTTAACTAGAAAATAAACCTAGCAAACTACAGCTGACATCAATCAAAATTTGCACTATAAACCCAAACAACTTTTGACCCTTTTTTCGATAAACTAAATCAGCATATACACATCAAGTAACCACAAATCATGATAAACATGGATCAAGATATGTCATCTAGTGATTAGCAGATAGTCAAGTCATTACCAATGCTTTTCACACGGACAACTAGCAGAATCGAACACAAATCATATACCCTCATAGCAAATGAAGTCCCCCCACTCACAGATATATAAAAATATGAAACATCGGATTGAAAAAGTTACACTATCACCCTCACAAGGAAGCTGCAAATACTGCACATCGAATATCATAGGCTTGCCCTTGTTTTCTCTACTTCAGCTCTTCAGATGGTTAGGCTAGGATCACTACTAGACTTGATTCGACTTGTAATGTAGGCTTTCGTGTTGGGTATAGTAGATTGGAATATTTTTAGTGACTAAAACCCTCCATGGCACTACACACATATGGCTCTAGTTTTCACTTTTTTCACCCTTTTAGCTTTTACAACTTTTTCCTCCCTTTTACCATTTTTATGCAATTGTATAGGTGTGTGTGTTTTCATATTTTCATTCATTTTTCTCTTTTTATATCTTCTTTTCAATTTTTCTTTTTCTTCTTTAGTCTTGTCACGCCACACCTCATTTTTAACCCCTTTTCTTTTCTCTTCCTTTTTCACCTCCCCAAGATTTATGCACCCCTACTCTAGCCACCCTCAACTTAGGAATTTTTCTTAGGTTGAGGTTCATAATGTCCAAGGAGGGAAAAGGGCCAAAACAGGTTCATTATAAAAAACTGGATATGATTAATCAGCTTATCAAAGAAAAATGGTTCATTTAAGGGTCAAAATCAGGATCAAAGGAATCATGTTATTCTGGTAGGGTACTTTAAGCTAAAATGGGCTAAACAAAAATGGCCTATGGTCCTTTCCTAACCAACCATCCTAAAACCTATATAAATACCAACCAAGCAAGTTCTAGATCCTCTACGCAGTATTAAACAAGGTATAGACCTCACTCACTCATGGTACATGGTTTGTATTCATTCTACCTGTCTGGTTTATACATGGCTAACTAGAACTACTCATGTTAATACACTAAATGACACAAAATATCCACACAAATCATTCTTTGAAATCAACAAGTACATAGCTAACCATCAAAATTTTTAAATAGGGTCAATTTTTCAAAACTTCAAAACTAGTGCAATTTATTGGTTGAATAATCCTAAGCTACTTTCTAATTAAATAAGACAATCCTAAACATGTCGGTTCTACTAGATGGCATGCTCGAGGGAAAGGAAACACGACACAAAAAACCCTCGGACGAATCCAAAATCCCAAAAATTCTAGTACACCCCCTCCTTTTTTGAAAAGCATGCTTCGTCCTCAAAGCATAATACATAAAATAGAACGAAGGGAACATACCTATGGCACACTAAGTGCTCCCGTCATCCTTCGGAGGTAGTATCTCCATTGTAATCACCACCAACACACTCAATGATGTATCAGTAGGGGGAATGGCTACTTCCTCGATAGTAGCGGTTGCTTCTACGACCTCTGGAATCACTAGGGCTAAATGTGGCTCGCTCGAAGGGTTCTTGCCACCCACAAGCTTGGCATGTGCAGTGGTGGATCTACCCGCTCCTGTCGCCCTCTCAAACATCTCTAGCCTATGCTCGTCGTGAGTCTACTGGCTCTCCAATCTTAACTACTTGCGCTCTTTCTTTTCTTTCTTTCTCTTCTTCTTTAGGGTCTCATCTCCAACATCCTCACAGAACCTCTTTTTCTCTTTTTCTCTCTCAGCCCCTGTTGACTCCCAATATGCCGCCAAATCAAGCTTCTCATCCATAACAATGTCAAGGTCAGAATGAGTGCGGGCTGCTAGAATTGCCGGCTGTCATGCTGACATCTTGGCCACTTAGCTTTGAAGAGCCCCCAACTCCTCACGGAGGCTGCTAGTGTCAACCTTATTGGCTATACGATCATTGAAACGACTCTCAAAGCTATCTAGTTTGGCGTGTAAGACCCGTGCAACTCACCTAAGGCTTCATATTCTCCATCATAGATTGTACCTTTTTCTCAGCTACGGTCAGTTCTTGGCCATCTTCCCGAGAAATTCCTGAGGTACTAGCATGTATCCGGTTGGTGTCCAGCTCGGAAGGACCATAGGTGGTGCGGCGGAGGTGATGGGAGTTGCCTCTAAATTACCGGCATCTGTAGCCAGTATCTCATCCTTCTCCTGTGAGGTGAGGGCATTCACCTGCTCTCCCCCAATTGTCAATGGTACCAGGATTGCGGTAGAAAGTCATGCTCAGCTTATCAGGTTTATTTCATCCTAGATTAAGCCAATATCTACTATTTTCTCTCCTCCGAACAACCACTCCTTACCATGATGCACCTTGATACCTGCCTCTATGCACAGCCTGAATACGAGACTCAAGATTGGGATGATAGTGCTCAATCCCATAGTCTGATCCCGAATCTCCTCCATAATGACTCTCGAGATGTTGATGGGGTATCTGGACATGATACATGCCACCAATGCGGCTCTGTCTGTGTTGAGGATACTTTTATTCATGATCGAGGCCAATCTGTGGTGAACTAAAAGTCTTGCAGGCTTTTGCTATAAAGTTTAATGAATTCTCAGTGACATGCTATCTACTAGTGACCCATTCTGCTTCCTCCTTTTCCTTAGCAATAATCCCAGACAACCACTGAATTTCCTCTACCTCTCATCAAAGCCTAACTTCTTGATCTTTTTCATGGCATCCACCTGGTGGTCATACTCTTGTGTAGTGTGTGGTGGTATGAATTGGGGCCCATATAACATCAGAGCAATAGTGCGCTTAGATATATCAATAGTGCAGCCTCGTACCATGATGCTCTCCAATTTGGGCTGATCTTTCAACTTTTTCCCTTCCTTTGCTTTCTGCTCCGTGGTTTCCAGATAATTGGCATAGAACTCCCAAACGACCTCTGAAGTGTATCGATCAGGGGTTCTAACAATCCAATCAAACCCATAATAGTTGAATATCTGCTTCATCTCCTCCATCTCATTCAATACATTGGTGAGGATCCGCCGCTTTTTTTGAATACTCTACCTGGGTTTGTTCTTAGAGGTGAGAGCAAGACCCTATTCATAGATCTCCTATGCTCCCAGTCTCTCCTCCAAACGATATGGTTCTTCCTAGGCAGAGTCTTCTCCTGCTCGGCACTGGCTGCCTCCACCTCAGATCTGGACTTACTATCTCTATCGCCAAATTGGGCCTCCTCAGACCCCTCATCATCATTAGAGCCACTTCCGGACCCTTGGGCTCTTTCCTCAACTCCCTCCCAGACTAGGGAGCACCAGTAGATGTGGCAGTGGCTGCTTCGGTCTGGCTTTAGCTTTTGCCCTAGTGGTTCGAGTCCCTTCATTGTCAGATGTATCAATCTTGTATTCCTCTAATAAACCACTAGTTGTGTTTCCTGCTTGTTCAGATTTAGAGGTTTCATCTATCAATTCCCTCCAAGTAGTTGCTTTGGATGCTTTCCTCTTCTGGGTCATTGTACCTATAGAGAAAAATGGTTAGAATTCCAAATCCAAGAAAAAGAAAGTAAGAAAAAATTTCCTCTATAATTTTTCATGGGTCTTTAGTATGAGTCATATGAGGATGCCCCTTGAAAACCAATGTTCTGTAACTTTTCATGACTCATGGTATGACCCGTAAGTTAATTCCACGAGTTGTAGGAAGGATCGTACAGTCACTTTTGGACTTAACTCTTTTCAAACTCCTGGTACGATTACAAGTTACAACTCGTAGCAGGATACTATGAGCCGTACTAGGTTTTGTACCTCTTACTTCTTTCATATTTGGCTTGGGACAGTCCCAACGAGCCATCCTACGAGTCGTAGGGTGAAACCACGAGTCGTAGGAAGGCTTGTAAAGCCTGTCCTTTCCTTATTTTCATGTTAGTTTGTAGGTGAATTCATTTTTCTGATGGGTACTCAGAATTCCCCAGGTCTAGGAATGAATTCTTCACGTTTGTACAACTATCTATTCCTCCCCTTTTCATTCATAATTTGTAACTCAATTTATAGCAGTTCATACTCAATTTTTAACATGTTCGAATCCTACCCAGTCACACATTTAATTTGCACATCACTAGTCTATGTCCTTTTCAATTAGTAAACAAGTTTTCACAAACACAAAGTTCTCTTTACTCGATTCAAAACATAATAACTTACTTGAATGATGCAAAATCTTGCTCACTTTGTGCGTGTTTAGAACCGACTTTAGAAATTTTAGTCGAGCAAAAATCTTGCTCAAATGATTTTGTTCTTGAGTTATGGGTGTGAGGGAAGTCGTAGGAGTGATCGTGGGTTCAAGTTTTAGTGTGTGGGATAAGGGTTCAACAATTTTAAAGTTTAAATAGTTTTAGGGAAAAGTTAAGAAATCTTGGTCGAGTCAGGTTATTTTAAGAAATTTGACACGTTACGACTCAAACCACGAGTCGTAGGAGGGACCTAGTACTCATCCCTAGAACATGTAATAGAGATGTTAAGAAAACATACCTGTGGACCTATGAGCACATCCCACGACTTGTACCACGAAGGTAAAACCCATACCATGACTCGAAGGTCACTCTTAATTGGAGGTCCATGCCTTGCAAAGTTCATAACTATAGTGAGTACTACGACCCTTACAATGAAGTTATGAGTCGTAGAACCAACCGTAACTTGAACTTATGCACTAAGATACATCTATGATTCTCACGACGACTCGTACTACGACCCGTACAATCCTCTTATGAGTCGTACTGAGACCCATAGGACTAGTCAGTTCTGCAATTTTTCTGCCACCTATTTTTGTTTCTCCTGCATACTGAGCACACATAAGTCAATAAACTTGGTTTGCCTCCCAAGAAGCGCTTGATTTAATATCACGGCATTAGCAGGTGGTTGGGTTACTCAGAATTCACCAAAGCACCTCTTGGGTTGCCTCCCAAGAAACGCCTAATATAAGGCCGCAGCATGATGCAAGTCTCTTGACCACTCAGACTTTGTCAAGGAACTCATACTCATCCTCGATTGCTGAGACCACTCTATACACCTTTGGTTGCTTTATTGACCGACAGACATTGAAGGTGACCTCTTCTTCATTGAGTCTGAACTTTAACTGGCCAACCTCCACATCTACTAAAGCCCTCCTAGTGGCAAGGAATGGTCGCCCCAAAATGATAGGGACCTTAAAATCAACCTCACAATCAAGGATCACGAAGTCCATTGGGAATATGAATTTTTCCACTTTAACAAGCACATCAAACAGGAACCCCATAGGCTTTTTCACTGTTCGGTCAGCTATCAGCATCCGCATAGTAGTTGGTGTGGGGGCTCCTAAGCCCAACTGCTTATATACAGCTAAAGGCATCAGATTGATGCTTGCTCCTAAGTTGCGAAGTGCCCTCACAAGCTCAAAATCACCAATAGTACATGGAATGGTGAAGGTACTTGGATCCTCTTTTTTTCTGGGCAAGGATACATGAGGCTATTGCGCTATATTGATGCACGTTATCCACGGGCTCATAGCTCATAGACCTTTTCTTAGTAACAAGGTCCTTCATAAACTTGGCGTATTCTAGCATCTGTTCTAATGCCTCGACTAATGGTATGTTTACAGATAATTGTTTTAGCATTGACAGGAGATTTTGAAACTTACCATTCTCTGCATTCTTCTTCATTCTTTAAGGGAACGATGGCGGTGGTCGTGGGATAGCCTTATAAATCTGTGTGTCCCCTTGTTTCTCTCCTTGTTCAGCCTTAAGCTCCTTCTCAACAATTGGAGCCTCAGTCAACTCAGCACCCTCATCATGCTCATTCTTAGTAACCTCTTCCTTATCATTAATTATGCTTTCTTTCTTCCTTTAAAGATCAACTACAACAGGCAGACGGGAATCAACCATGGTCTTTCCACTCCTAGTCATCAACACAATGCAATGACCATCATTCTTCATATTTTGGACTATGTTGCCAGGTAGTGTACCCTTTTTCCTAGGGTTCATGGATGCTGATAGTTGACTCAGTTGTTATTCAATCTTCTTGATAGCCATGGCATGTGAGTCAACTCTCTAACCCATGCTAGATATATCTCCACGGATGTCTTTCAGCTGATCATCTGTGAATTTAACCTCTTTTAGCATGTCAGTCATCATGCTCCCAAAATTTGACTGTCCAGCCTTCCCCTCACGTGCATTAGGAGGCACGTATAATATTGCTCGGTCATTGCGATAACCGTCATTTCTTCTCCATTCTCCCTCTCGCTCACGACATCGACTTTTGTCTATGTATCCATTTCAGTTGTAATTGTCTTTATATTGGTTTCAACCTTGGTTTCCAGAACCTTAGCACTAAGTGTATTGTCCAGACCCTTGGGCATTAGCTCAGAAACCTACCACCTACTTGTCCAAGAAGTTTGCCTCCTCCTCAAAATCTGAGTACTCAGGCCCTGGTTCCTGTCCCTGTGTTCCCACTGCATTAACTTATCTAGCTTCAGCGCCTATGATATGCTTCATGAGCAGGTCCAATGATGTGTTCATATGGGCCAATTCCTGGTCATGTTCTTCCTCCTTCCTTCATTGGTTTTGTAGTCAAACCAACAACATATGTACTAGCAGTTGCTTTTGCTTTTCGGGTATTCAATGGTCTGTTTATTTTTTTCATTTTGTCTAGAATAGTGGCAGCTTGCTCTTAGGTGTGGCTCACCAGTGCTCCTCCCTCCACTGTGTCTGCTACAACTTTAGTACTGTTATTTACTGGTCTATAGAAAATCTCCAGCAAACTGTCATTAAGAATTTTGTGATTTGGGCATTTGGTCAACTTCTTCTTGAATCTTAACTAGGTTTCATTAAATGCTTCTGTGTTTAGTTATCGTAAATTATATATTTCATCCTTAAGCTACAGCATCCTGGAGGGTGGAAGGAATCCCTCTAGAAAAGCTTGTTTGGTCTCCCTCCAGTTGGTAATGGATTCATATTACAACTCTAATAACCGTAAAGTGGCTTCCCCAGAAAGAGAGAATAGGAAGAGTCTTAGCCTTATTATGTCCTGGATGTCTCTGGGAAACCTGTACGCCTTGCATATTCCAATAAAGTTCATTAAGTGTAGGTTGGCATCATCAACTGGATGACCACTAAACACCCCCTTCATGTTTGATAATTGAATCATGGTGCAAGTGATGTCAAATATTGCCCCAGCAGGCAAAGGTGGTGGTAAAATAGCTCTGGTTGACCCAACTTCACCAATGTCTAGGTCATCCTCATCAAAGAGTTGAGGGGAATATCTCTGGCCTCTGTGGCCCCTTCCGGGGTGACCAGCATTGGCAACCTCATCTTGAGCATCATCATCTTCCTGAAGTGTAGCTTGCTGAGCTAGTTCAGCTTGCCAGCATCTTCAGCAAGATGGGCATCTATCTGCTCTTGCTTCTCCATCCTTCATAGTGTTCTTTCAAGTTCGAGATCCAAAGGAATCAAGGGGTTTCCACTCCATCGAGTACTTGATATTCACCAAGCAAACACCTATGGATGTCCAAAAACAAAAAGAAAATGTAATTAAGGAAATAACAACCAAAAGTTAAATACAAGCAATTAATCTAATCTTTGTTGTATTCCCCGGCAACGGTGGCCACTTTTTTGATAATGCTTAAACTCACACTTCCTGGAAAAGTATGAACCCAACAAAGATGTTGGGGTCGAACCCACAAGGAATAAGGTAAGAACTAGACTAGTCCTGATAATTAAACTTGTTGGTGAGTTATCTCCAAATTGGGGGGTTTAAAGAAAAACAATAATAAAACAAGATCCCAATTGTGGTTGTTATCAAGATTTGCAAATAATTAGGGTAAGTGTTCCCTATGGGTTCATAACTACTTTGGGTACACACACGTGATCAATCCGAATGCTTTCCTATAGAACTGATAACTAGGGTTCATCCAAATGACTGGTTTGTCCCTATTGGATGACTATACTCAATCACCAGGTCAGGTTTAATGAGTGATTTCAAACTAACCATTATCAATATGTTCAAAATTAACTTTCCTTCCACCGTAGCTCAAGTCATACAGTGATCATAAAAATTAAGGCTTTGTTGTAATTCTCTTTTCATAATCTCTAGTTCTCTAGGTTCAAGTAAGTAAAGAATTCAGGCAAGTCCTAACGTCGCACTGTAAAGAAACATTTAAAGATTAAGAGAATACAATACAAGCGTTTAGAAAAACCACTTTGTATAACCCTATTTCGTTAATTCACCATGGTTCCCACAATCCTAGTTGTGAAGGATTTAGACTCTCATGATTGTAAGATTGTAATTAGTATTCATAGACAAACACATAATTAAATGCTTATAATAAAAATTAGAAGAAAACTTGCTTTGAATATTGATGAACAAAATCAAGAGCAATTGAGAACACCAAGTGTTGATCTCAAGAATTGCTCTCCAAAATGTGATAATAATTCACAAAACAATTAACTAAAAATCTTCTCTCAATGTAATCACACATCTTCTGATCACCCTTTACTAAAAAAACATAAAAAGGTATTTATACAGAAATTAGACACTTTTTCCTAAGCTAACAGGGAAATTTCCATATCTAGCTCCGACTCATTCTACGATTGGTCGTACAACCCATAACAGGATTGTATGGGTCGGACCTTGCTCTCATACGTTCCTTGGCTGCTGTAGGATTTACTAACTATTGGCAACTGGTACGACTCATAAAATGGTCCTACAAGTCGCACAATCCATTCGTGGCTTGGCCTTGAGAACTTTGATATCTTCTGAAGTTTTCTACGAGTGTTGTGATATGCCTCGCACCTTGCTCGTGATTGCTTTTTGCATCTGTAGTTCTACCAAGTCTTTAAGAATTACTAAATCTTCCCACGGTTCCTGGTACGGGTCGTAGGTAGATGCTACGATCTATGGTTCCAGTCATACCAAGAACTGCTTGTGCAAATTTTCTCTGAGTTTTTCCACAACTCTTGTTACAGCTCATACTGAGAGTCGTACTTTGCCTTCGCATTGTTTCATCCATTTGAGTTTTTCCACGAGTCTCAGTACGACTCATACTTAGATTAATACTTGGCTGAATTTCTTCACTTTTATGCATCTTTTGCACATTTTTTCTCCAACACCTATTTTCCTTGAAACAAACTAAAAGCACCTCATATCCGTATAAACATACCTAACTCCATGCTATTTTCTTAGTTTTAAGCATCGAAATTGCTATAAACTCACAGCATATCAACACCATCAACTTAAAACTCTTGCATGTCCTCAGGAAAAGAAAACAAAAAAAAAACTAAAAACGACGCTTAACTGAAAAATAAACCTAAGATACTACAACCAACATCAATCAAAGTTTGCACCATAAACCCAACCAGCTTTTGACCCTTTTTTCGGTAAACCAAATGATCATATGCACATCTAGTAACCACAAACCATGATAAAGAGGGATCAATATATGTCATCTAGTTATTAGAAGATAGTCAAGTCATCACCAATGCTTTTCACATGGACAACTAGTAAAATCAAACACAAACCACATACCCTCACAGCAAATGAGTCCCCTACTCACACAGATATATAAATATGAATCATGGGACTGAACAAGACTCTCACCCTCACAAGGAAGTTCCAAATATTACACATTGGATATCATAGGCTTGCCCTTATTTTCTCTACTTCGACTCTTCAGAAGGTCAAGCTAGGATCACTATAGGACTTGATTCGGCTTGTAATGTAGGATTTCGGGCTGGGTATGATAGATACGGAAACTTTTTAGTGACTAAAGCCCTCCTTGGAAATGCATACACGTGGCTCCACTTTTATGTTTTTTCACCCTTTTCACTTTTTCAACTTTTTCCCAAGTGCAGCAGGTACAAATCCCACCACCATCATATGACGCATGTAGAGAAGGCCACACATATTCAGGTTGTCCTCTAAATCTTAAGTCTGTATATTTTCTGGGACAACAAGGTCGTGGTGGAGGTTTTTCAAGTAATGGCTATAATCTAGGTACCGAAATGGAGCAAATCCCCCATGGGGAGGGAATCAAATTTTCTAAAGGCTCCAAAACACTTATCAAAGCCCATAGGGAAAATAGAAAAATAGTTCTCTTGAGGAGAAAATGAACCAATGGATGGCGCAGCAGACGCAAGTGGTAAATGAAATTCAAAAATCCATCCATGAGCTTGAAAGGAAAATGGTGAAATTGGCCCTACAGTAGAACAACAGACCACAAGGGCACTCCCGGGTAATATCGAGAACCCTAAGGAAAATGTAAATGCTATTTTCTTGCATAGTGGTAAGGAGTTGGGAGAGGTTGTTCCCAGAAAAGAAAAAGTTGATGAGGAATAGGTTGTGAAATCCAAGACTGAGGTAGGGGAGTGTCACGCCCCGCCTTGGGAGGCATGATTGGCACCTGGTGCCCTACTAGGACCTGGACTGCTGGACTAACTGAGCCTAAGCACTTCCGGTGCCAGGCTGGCTCTAATTCTGGATTTATGAAAACAACGAGCTATATAAAGGCTGTAAATATAGCCTCCAGCCGACTAGGCCTATAGCCACCTGTAGGAATATAACAGCCAACCAGAACAAATGAGCATAAAGGAACCTATGCGGGCCGACAAGGCCACCATGCTGACTAGTTATTACTGAAAAGTAGAATCAAGTGTTGAACTGATCTGTGACCGACAAGGTTACCAACTAACAACTGAACAAGGCCCCACATGTCCATCACATGCAAACTAAAACATACACACGGCCCCACACGACCGACACAACTAACCACAAGGAATATACAATCCGCAAGCCTCTAAGAATAATAAGAGGGGTCGGGACAGGGCCCCGGCCTACACATACTGTACAAACAAAAAGGGAAGTAAACCTTTAGCTGTCAAGCTCTGGATGACAGGAGCTGAAGGCTCTGTACGCTGGTTGGAACTACGAGGGATCTGCTCCTCGTCTATGAGTACCTGCAGGCAGGTAATGCAGCGCCCCAAAATGGGCGTCAGTACCACTGGTACTGAGTATGCAAAGCAATAACTGGAAGTAAAGAATAATACTGATAGATACTGAAGTAATAGAAGACGGGATGAGACTGACTGAAAAGAGCATAACTTTACTGAAGAGAGTAAGAGTCATACCTGATAACATGGCGGTCTGCTTTCTATCTATTAATAACTAACACAACATAGCATACAAGAACCTTACCAGCCCCCATAAGCCGTAGGTACCAACCAGCACACAATATATATACCCCTACCCAGGTCATACCATCCACCTAGTAACTATGAGCATCCCGCTGACCCCTAACTATAGTTGGATCTGAGTCCGTAGGACTCCTGAAATATGAAATCTGTAATCTGAAAACTGTAATCTACACATCGGGCGCAAGTGCTCGATAGGGGGTGTGGTATAGTGCTGATCAGCCTGCTATGGAGAATCTGCATCCCATCTTCGTCTGCTGGCGGACGATATGCCACTCCATAGAGCGGCATATCCTCAACCTCTGGCAGGCGAGTCGACATAGCTATTAACCCTAGGGCGGTCAAGGAAGTTCTAAGGGTGCCCAACATAGAACAATCATGTCTCCACAGATAGCAATAATCGCATGTAATATATATATACTAAATCTAATAATAGTATTTATATTCTGGTATTCTCTTCTGAATTTCATACTGAAATATACTGAATCTGACACTGAAATATGCTCAATCTGATACTGAAATATACTAAATCTAATACTGAGATATACTGAGTCTGAAATAATATTTCTGGAATATTCTACTGGGAATTATACTATTTTACTGAGTTTCTTCTAACATGCTTACTAAACTCATACTGAATATAATATACATCTTCTGAAACATTTTACTGGAATTTATACTATTTTGCTATACTTGAACTACTAGCTTGCCGAAAGAAACTGGCTTTACATACCTCGCCTGGCGACTTTCTGATTAACTGGCGCAGCTCAGCTAATGTTCAGCTGTTTCTCCCAACTGTATTCATATTCACGACAGAATAAAATTAATTATACTATTATTTTGGAAATAAACCATACTTATGGATATACCTACTGTCTATTCTTTGACTTATTGAAGAACGGCCAAAAACTCGTAATTTCTCAGAAGTCTAGAAGGGAGAAATACTCACTTTAATGCTTGGAGTATATTAACACTAGTTTGGAGAAATTCCACTTACCTTGGCTCGGTGAGACGACGATTCATCGGCCGAATTTCACGAAACTAACTCCGTAGGAATGCTCCCTGCAGCTTTATACTTCGCTACCCGAAGTTAATTTGAGTTTGGACTATGTTTGATGGAGTAAACGGAAGGAAATTTATGTGGAACCTTTGTCCCTCCACTGTTTCTGTTCGTTCTCTGGAAATGAAGAATGAAAATGACCAAAAATAAACCGAAGTGGGGCTTTATATACTTGGACCTGAACCCCCTTTAAGTCGCATTTGTCGAATGCGATTTATAAGTCGCATTTGTCGAATGTGATTTATAAGTCGCATTTGTCGAATGTGATTTATAAGTCGCATTTGCCTTGGATGCTCCGACTTGGTGCTTGTCCGGTCTCTCCCTGGGCGCTTTTCTCACACGTATGACATTCTAAAACTCTTAACCAACATGCGAATAGGCCATCTAAGTTTCAAGAATATACGGGGTGTAACATCCTTTGCCCCCTTAAGAACATTCGTCCTCAAATGTTAACTTCTGTTTACAGAAATTTTAACTTGTTCTACTTATTATGGAAAAATTTCGGCAGAGTTTCCCCTGTAATATGGACTATTTCAAAAATACCGAAACACAGAAAAGTCCAATACAGGTACTCCATATAATACTATAGCAATCATTTCATAAGAAATTGAAGTCAACATCTCACTTATACACATGAATATAAAGCAACTCATAAAAAAGCAATATCAACATACCTCTGGCTGACTAAGTCTGAAATAACTGAGGGTATCTGGATTTCATATCTTCTTATTCTTCCCAAGTCATTTCCTCTCAGTTCCTGTTACACCATAACACTTTGACAGAAGCAACATCTTTAGTTCTTAATCTGCGGATCTGCCGGTCTAGTATGGCTACTGGAACTTCTTCATAGGCCAACTCCTCTGTATCCTGAACATCTTGGACTGGGACAATTCTGGAGGGATCTCCTATGTACTTTCTCATCATTGATACATGGAAAACTGGGTGGACATATTCTAACTCTGGAGGTAAGTCTAGCTCATATGCCACTTGGCCTATTCTTCGGCAAATCTGATGAGGCCCAACAAACCTCGGGCTGAGCTTGCCTTTTGTTATACCCCATTGAATTCCCGGCACCTAGATGACCTATTCGCACGTTGGTTAAGCATATTTGAAGGCCATACGTGCTAGAGAAAGGCCCAGGAAAAGATCGGATGAGAAACCTGTCGAACCATCGCGGGAGGAGCCGAGGCAGAACCCCTCCGCGATGGCAGCGTGTCACGGAGGTGAAGCCTCCGCGTTGGCTCCGTGACACATTGGCCTTGTCCAGGCCCAAGTATATAAAGCCCCACTTCGGTTTTAAATCAGTAAAAACTTATAATTTGCAGTGAAACAGAGAGCAATCAGCAGAGAGGAGAAAAGAACGAAGGAGGTAAGATAATTTTCATCCGATTACGCTGCTAAACATTGTCCAAACTCAAATTAACCTCAGATACTGAGGTATTTAGCAGCAGAGAGCATTCCTACGGATTTAGTTTTGTGAAATACGGCCGACGAATCATCGAGCTATCGAGCTAAGGTAAGTAGAATTGCTCCAAACTAGTGTCTATGTGTTTCTAGCTGTGAAGTGAATATTTCTCCCTTCTGTACCTCTGAAAAATAGCGAGTATTCGACCGTCTTTCGATAAGCCTAAGTTTAGGCTATAAACTATATCGAAAGTGACGTTGCTCTTTAAAATAAAGCTGTATTTAGTATTGATTGACATATTTATGAATGCAGTTGGGAGAAAATAGTTGAAGTACCGGCCGAGCCTCATCCGACAGCCGTATAGTTCGAGGATAAGGTATGTAAAGCTAGTTTCCTGGGCAAGTTAAGTAATCTCGCCACAGTACAGTAATTTAAAGGCCAGTAGAATGTTCAGAAGTCATGTGTTATGTTTATTAGAATGTTGGTACGATATTAGAAGCATCGAGTTATAACTTGTGTGAAACTTGCTAGCACGATATAGATTCTAATACAAGTGTTAGAAACTGCACAGCATGCTCAGTACGTGATGTGACACAGAATGTTAGGATATCATTGTATTCAGTTGAAACCCAGTAAAGTAATGTAATATCTGTAAGACATCTCAGAAATAGAATGATAAGTTAAAGTGAAGTTAGAAAGCATATTAGGACTAGTAAATCATGTTACTATAGAAACTCAGTATACAACATAGTTTCAGCAGAAAGACTATATCTTGTTTAGCATTAGCCCCAGTACAGTCTGGCAGAAGACTATATTTGTAAATATATACTATTACCAGCCTCAGCATGCATTAACTACGTACATATTACTATCGCTAGCTCACCATATAGTATATACAAATACTTTACCACTATTAGCTTCAGTATGTGGGACATGCAGATAGTATTACTAGTTGAGACTGTTGTATTGTTTGGGGTTGGACTACCTAGCATCCATGACCGCCCAGGGTTGATAGCTGTATCGACTCATCCGCCAGAGGACGAGGATACGTCGCTCTAAGGAGTGGCATGCCGTCCCACAGGGGATGAAGATGGGATGCCAGCTTTCCCCATATTTGTGCCTTGATCGGCCCTTATACACCCCTGTCGAGCGGATACGCCCGGGTGTTGATTCAGGAGTCCTCCAGACTCAGATGCAGTTATAGTCAGGGGATCAGCGAGCCCAAGTGCATACCCAGGGGACCGGCGGGATGCTTATAGTTATTACAGGAGATGGGATGACCGGGGTAGGGGTATAGATTCTGTGCTGGTTGTACCCCCCAGCTTATGGGGGCCGGGTAAGGTTTGTGTGTGCTATGTGATGTTATGATATGTTATGCCATGTATAGTAGATACGAGTAGATCGACAGTAGGACGTTAAATCTCCAGGTATGACTCCTACTCCTTCGAGTATAATTAAAAGAAGGTATGATTTACATTATCAGACAGTTAATCCATTCCTTTCTACTTCCGTTTCATCAGTTGTATTGATATTTTCAGATATTTCTTTCAGTTATTGCTTTACATACTCAGTACCAACGGTACTGATGCCTGGTGGGGCGCTGCATTACTTGCCTGTAGGTACTCATAGACGAGCAGGCAATACCACATGATTCCTGTCAGCGATCGAGCATTCAGCTCCTGTCATCCGAAGACTGAATCCCAGAGGTGTATTCTATTTTCTTTTGTTGTACAGTACGGGTAGGTCAGGGCCCTGTCCCGATCATTTCTATTGTTATTCCTAGAGGCTTGCAGTCTGTATATATTTCCCTGTGGTCAGATGAGCCGGTCGTGTGAGGCCGTACAGTTGTTTAGCTGTTAGTACTTCTGTTTTCTTATGTTGGCCGTGTGGGGCCATATTCCGACAATAGTGGTGACCTTGCCGGTCACGTAACTTTCCAGTACTTCATTGTTGAGTTACAGATAACTAGACAGCATGGTTGCCTTGTCGGCCCGCATAGGTTTCTCTATAGTTGCATATTGCTGGTCAGCTGTTATTACAGGTACAGGAGGCTATAGACCAATGGGCCGGGGGCTGTGTTTACAGCCGTTATATAGCCCTTTGTTTCCACAAATGTGAGTAGAGCCAGCCAGGCACCAGATGTGCCCAGGCTTAACAGTCTAGCGATTCAGGTCCTAGTAGGGCACCAGGTGCCAGTCATACCCCCCCCAAGGCGGGGTGTGACAAACTTGGTATCAGAGCAGGTCGTGTCCCAGGGAGTTTGCAAGCCGTGCTAAGTAGAGTCTTGTCTATGGATGTGTTGTGCACCACATACTATTGGCAGGAGGCTGCGAGGCATGATAGGATGGTTACCCTTCCTTCTCAGTCAGTCGTGCTTTAGAGCGGTACAGTACAAGGTGGAGTCTCTAAAAACATATCGTATTCTTTGATTACAGATACAAAGGCATATTAGCATTACCTTATTACCGGCAGAAGATCAGATATAGCAACAGAAGAAGGCATCAGCCAGTTACATGATAACTACAGCAGCAGGAGGAGGTACCCGAGACCTCCCAGCATGATACCTTTATCGGTACTATCCCCAGTATACGTTGATAACGTCAGAATAGGAAGTCAGGAGTGTAATGTGCATACGAGTTGATTTATTTATTAGCTATATAAGATCTGATTAAGATTACAGACAAGGTCAGACCACCAGGTAAGTATAAGAAAGATAGGGAAATGCAGGAATCTCAAATACATCTTTTTGGATACGGTACAGTTAAATGCTTTTATTTGTTGCAATAAGAAAAGGGCTATTCCTACCTCTTGATTTTGATGCCAGTATAGTAAAGGGGCGTAAGATTTGAGATGGGGTTGCCAAATCAAGCAGTAAGTAAAGATGGGCTGATTGATCCTAGTAAGTGTTAGAAAGTATAAAGAGCCCCTACGATTTCGTAAGTTGTGCAGACCCTTATGATAATAAGTCAGTAGAGGAAGTAAGACCGTTAGCTTACTCGAAGCAGGGGTAAAAGACCTGTTAGTGATGAATGTCGGGTAATAATCAAGTTCGAGTTAGAAAAAGGCCAAGTCTGCCACATATGCTAACAGATAGCAAGACATACCTGTAAGATTGTGGTTATGATCCAGTTGTGATATCAAAAGGGTGAGGGGTCATGTGAATCAGATAGGTCTGACTGCAAGTCAGGGGAAGTATGAATTGATACTGGACCAGGAATCTTGTTAACAATAAAGAGCAGGTACCTTGAACCCTAGAGTTCAGCTTAAGTAAGATGAGGGAAAGAAGCAGGAATGTCAGATCTTGTGGGGAAATTAGAATTTCCCCCGGATTGATAAAATATCGTATTAAGGGTTAAGCCTCGGGCTGAAAGTAAGATTGCGTTTCAGAATACCGCAGTATGTCCGCTATGGAAAAGTTAAGAAGTTACCGATACAACAATTCTAATCTAGTGTAGCCTAGAGATAAGGCCCAGCAGACAGTCATGGGCTCTCAATATATGCCTAGTAAGGCTACAAGATTCGAACGTCGACCCCACATCGCAAGAGTGGCGGAATTTCAAACAGCAGACAATAACTAAAGAGTTTATGTTTGTTACTTTCAGAATGGGGTGACAATACAATGAAATGATAAGTCAGGGTAGGAGATATTATTAGGCCGTAGAAGCGGTGTATCATGTACGGTATGAGACTCAGCAGAGCATGTCAGAGATTATGTATTACCGCAGAATTCAGTACATATTGTACGTAGCTATTGATATATATATATATATATATATATACAGATAGTAGATATGCTGTGAGTAGCTTCCTATAAGGGGTACAATCATAGATGCTGATTAGTAATAGAAAGCATGCACAAATTGCATTGCAGGACCCCCCCTTGCCAAAAAAAAAAGGGGGGGAGAAGAAAGAAAGAATAGGAGAGAAGAAAGGAGAAAGGGAAAGGAGAAGAGAAAGGGCAGATTAAGTGTGAATTATGTATGAAGTCATAGAAACTCTCTCAGTTCTCAGTTATCAAGTTAATAGACTTATGTGTTGTTGCCAGATCTAGGCTCTAGGAGCTTACCAGAGTTAATGGCCTAAACCAGATGGCTAGATGATAAGGGCGCAGTTAGACGGTCTACCGACCAGCTGGCGCCTGCATTAGCATGGAAGCATCCCTGAAGATCGGTAATATTAGTGCATGTGCTAGAACCAGGATTAGAGGCTGAGTAGGCAAATTTCAGATATTAGCAATACCAGAATTGTTCTAGTATGTTAAGTGGTCGTACGTCATTTTCCCAGCTTTGTAGGTGAGAGTCGGCCTTAGTTAACCTAGTAGTTATGATGTGGAACATCCCATAAGTCAGCCGGTCGTCCTAGTCAGAATACCCGTGGGTACCCCACGGAAGGGTCCACATCAGTAGTCAGCGACAGACTAGTACTTCAGCTGGTTCTCGTAAGATATTCAGGTACAGAGCCCTAGCAGAAGGCTAGTATTTAAAGAATAGCTCATAAGATCGAGAATTCCCCAGAATAGCAGTATAAATCCAAGTGGATACACACAAGGCATAAGAAATTGATAGTACCCTGCTAGCATAGTGTTTATTAAGACCAGGGGATCAGTAGACTCCCCGTGAAGATCCAGAGATTGATCTCCTGGGAGTAAGTTTGATTAAGCCCAGCCTTACAGTGGTTTAAGCAAAATAACAGAGCAATTAGATGCCCACAAGTCTGCAGTTATGCACGAACTATAAGCACTCAAGTAGAACAGTTAGAGCATTGTTAGACTACTGCCACATTCGGGTCATTCAACCCGACTATTCAGTTATTTAAGGTTATGCAGCCAGATCATTGGAGGTCATGGTCGATATCAGGACCCTCTGATAAAAAAAAGGCACAAGGTGCGCAGACGGTCATTCAGGTTATCCTAGCAACAAGTAGCTCTAGCATGTGGCCGGAGGGCCAGATAAGCTTTAGTTACGCTTGTAAACTACCTATCGATCTCTTCGGCAAGACAAGTTAGTATGACCGTCAATTATATGCCGAGCTCTCTAAGTATAAGAAATGTTATATCAGTCAAGAAGAGGTAACGGAGCAACAACCGCTTTAAGTTATACATCTATTAGAAGTGTGGTGTATGGGCAGCCCGAGCAACGGGAGTTGGTCAGAAAGATACATCAATTGGTCAATTTAGCCGTTCGTGTAATAGAAATGAAGGACAGTAGAGCTGTAATCGAGAACACCGCCGTGTCGTCATCAGTTGTGAAAATAAAAAGAACGGTAGTATAAGAATCCTGACCTGGTTAGCAGGGGAAAACGCCAGGTTTTCAGGTAACAGAGGGTGGAGTGCTCCGTTGTAAAGGCCGTCTATATGTTCCAGATGTTTCAGGGCCCCACCAGCAGATTCTGAACGAGGTACATCACTCCCGTTATTCTCTTCACCCCGGTACGACAAAAATGTACCATGACATCAAAGAAAACTACTGGTGGCCAAGTATGAAAAGGGAAATTACTCAGTTTGTAGCCCAGTATCCTAACTGCCAGCGGGTGAAAGCAGAACATCAGAAACCAGGCGGTGATTCAGGACATAACTGTACCTCTCTGAAAATGGGAAGCAGTAAATATGGATTTTGTGGCAGGATCACCCCGTACGAAACATGGATATGATTCCATTTGGGTAATAGTTGATAGGCTGACAAAATCAGCTCATTTCCTACCAGTGAGGGCTACCTTCTCAGCTGAGGATTATGCTGAATTATATATCAGAGAAATAGTTAGATTACATGGAGTGCCGGTGTCCACTACTTCAGATAGAGGAGCACAGTTTACAGCTAGATTCTGGCAGTCGTTCCAGAGGGGTTTAGGAACGCAGATTAATTTGAGCACAGCATTCCACCCTCAAACAGATGGGCAAGCTGAACGGACTATCCAAACGCTCGAAGATATGTTGCGAGCGTGTGTATTAGATTTTGGGGGTAATTGGGATGAGCAGCTTTCGTTAATTGAATTTGCTTGTAATAATAGCTATCATTCAGCCATCCAGATGGCGCCTTTCGAGGCATTATACGGGCGAAAATGCAGATCGCCAATTGGTTGGTTTGAAATAGGGGAATCAGCATTGGTTGGCCCAGACGTTGTTCGGCAATCAGAGGAAAAGATAAAGCTTATCCGAGAACGTTTATTGACTGCTCAGAGCCGCCAGAAGTCTTATGCAGATATGCGGTGCAGAAATCTAGAATTTGCGGTAAATGACTGGGTATATCTGAAGGTGTCTCCAATGAAAGGGGTGATGAGATTTGGCAAGAAAGGCAAGCTTAGCCCGAGATTCATTGGACCATATCAGATTCGGCGAAGAATAGGCCGAGTTGCATACGAATTGAACTTGCCTCCAGAATTAGCATCTGTTCGCCCAGTATTCCATGTCTCTATGTTGAGGAAGTTCATAGGGGACCCTTCTACAGTAGTTCCAGTTCAGGATGTCCAGGTCACGGAAGAGTTAGCATATGAAGAGGTTCCCGTAGCTATCTTAGACAGACAGATTCGCAGGTTGAGGACTAAAGATGTTGCGTCTATCAAAGTATTGTGGCGCAACAGGAATTGTGAGGAAATGACGTGGGAAGCTGAAGAAGATATGAAAGCCAGATACCCTCACCTATTTCAGGCCTAGTCAGGCGACAGGTATGTCCGTATTGTTACTTATGCAGTACCTTATAGTTGTATATGTGTGAATGAGAAAGATTGATACTTAGTTATCAAGTGGATCTTAAATATTGCGTGCAGTACCTGTGCTGGACTTTTTTGCGTTTCAGGCTTCTGCAATAGTCCATATTACAGGGGAAACTCTGCCGAAATTTTTCTAGAAAGTAAGTTAAGTAGTCCTCTAGATAACAGTGTACATTCGAGGACGAATGTTCTTAAGGGGGGGAGAATGTTATACCCCGTAGAATTCCCGGCACCTAGATGACCTATTCGCACGTTGGTTAAGCATATTTGAAGGCCATACGTGCTAGAGAAAGGCCCGGGAAAAGATCGGACGAGAAACCTGTCAAACCATCGCGGGAGGAGCCGAGGCAGAACCCCTCCGCGATGGCAGCGTGTTACGGAGGTTGATCTTGGGCAGATTTATATGCCCAAGTGATACTCAAACGTATCATTTTCGCCTTGTTTAGTGTGCAATGTGTATACATTTTCATTTAATTGGTAATAAAATGTGAATTTATACTAACCAACATGATTAGCATTGTTTTGTAGGTAAAACATGATTTTGAGGAGCTAAAATGCATGTTGGAACAATATCGGAGTTGGACTTGGAGGCGAGCACGAAAAAGACATTGGACTGCACAATGTAAAGGGGCTCCGCGATGGAGCCGTGCCACGCTACCATCGTGGAGGCACACTGCCTGGAGGGTGATTAATTTGTCAATTTCCAGTGAAGCCTCGCGATAGCTCCGTGGCACGGAGGCAAGCCACCGCGTTGCATGCCGTGCCACGTTGAGGCTCTATTCCCAGACCCTAGATTTCCAGTGAGGGTCCGCGTCCACGCCGTGTCACGGAGGCAGTGCTCCGCGTTGGCCTCCGTGACACGTTGCTTGTTATTCCGGGAAAAATTCCCAATAGTATAAATAGAACACTTAGGCTTAATTTTAATTAATTCAGACTTGGTGGAGCAAGGACGTGGGTTACAGGCAGTTGAGGGACGAAAAAGCTAAGGGTTTTTCTCTCTTTCTTTCTTCTTTCAATCAATTGTTTGTATGATTAACACTTGTTTTAGGATGATTAATCCACAAATGAGTGGCTAATTCTCTTCCTTGCTGAGGTTATGAACAATAGTGATGAATTTTGATTATTGAATTGTATGGTTTTTCATCTTCTTATTCTATGTTGTTCTATTAATTCTTGTTTCTACTGCATTAGTGTGTGGCCGACATTAATGTACATCTAAAAAGTCCGATTTCACTCGAGAGAGCACGAAATTGGAAAGTTGTGAATTAATAGGGTATTGTTCTTAACTTGATTTAGGAAAATTGGGTTTTGATGTGCTTTCCTGATAGAAATATACTTGAAAGCCGTATTAGTCAATTTAGGAACCGGAATTGTATTGCTAGGTCATAAATTGCATTTGATCACAGAAATGTAGACGGATGGTTTATGATTCTTAAGTGAGATTAAATACAAGAGTTTTAATCTCTAGGCTAATGTTCTTGGCTAGCAACAGGAAGAGAAGATTAACCGAATTATGATTATAATCAAGTTGATTACTTGTTCTTAACCTTGGCATGCTCACATCCATAGTTTCAATTCAAAGTAGATATTTGTTAATAGTTTTAGTATATAATTTATAAACAAAAATTATTTAACTTTTGGTTACGTTGTTGTCAGCATATATAGAAGTAAGATAGAATATAGTATACTTGAGCAATTTTTACTTATCTAGATTCTCCTTGGTTCGATACTTGGCTTACTTAGCCACTTTATTACTTGTTTGACCACGTGCACTTGCGTGTCGGTTTTTAACCCATATAGCAAACCACCGAACAAGTTTTTTGCGCCGTTGCCGGGGGAACTAGGCAATTGGTGAAATTGTGTTAAGTGTAAATTTACTGTATTTTTTATTTTATTTTCTTAAGTGTTGACAACTTGGTCTTAGCCTGTATTTTGCAGACTTGATTTCTGTGAACACTGGCAAAGGACAAAGAGCTGGTGGAATCTTATATAGAGCCTGAACGTGAATTTCATAGTAAACGCAAAGAAGCTCTACAAAAGAAGCTGCAGTTGCTCAGACAGACTATGATGGAGCAACAAAATCCACCGGTTGTGAGGGCAGTGTTAGTGCCCGACGAAGCAGCAGCAAGGCCGGTTCGCGAGGTGGCAATCCCACATGCCAACAATGTACATTCAAGTATCCGCAAACCAGAGCCTGGAGGGAGATTTGAACTAAAGCAGAACATGGTGCAACTATTGCACACAAGCGGGCAATTTACCGGTCTCCCTCATGAAGACCCACAACAACATCTCCAAAATTTTTTGGAGATAAGTGACACTTATATACCCGCTGGGGTGTCACCTGATTATGTTCGGCTCACACTATTTCCGTTTTCCTTACTTGGTGAAGCCAAGAGGTGGTTAAAAGCTGAACCACCAAATTCTATATCAATGTGGGATGATCTTGCACGAAAGTTCTTGATAAGATTTTTTCCCTCTGGTAAAACAGCCAGACTTAGAAGTCAAATTCTAAGTTTCAAACAGAGGGAGGGAGAAAATTTATATCAAGCCTGGGAAAGATTTAAATCCATGTTGCGGGACTGTCCTCATCATCATCAGTCCAATGAGGTGTTGGTACACACATTTATTGAGGGTTTGGAACCCCATACTAAAATTTTGTTAGACTCAGCAGCTGGAGGGCAAGCGCTGGAAAAGACTTATGAGGAGCTGTACACTTTGCTCAACTGGATTTCACAGGGCAATCCAGAATGGAATGCTGATTCATCACGAGGTGGAGCAAGGAAAGCAGCAAGAGTGCTTGAAGTGGATGGATTTACAGCTATCGCTGCACAGATAGCTGCCTTGCAGAATCAGTTGAACAACCACTTCAGCAACATGAATTTGAACCAGCCTTCAGCTTCAGTCAATGCGGTCCAGCAAATGTGGTGTGAAGTGTGTGGAAGCAGTGAGCACTCAGCTGAGTGCTGTGGAGCAAACCCAGATTCGGTTAACTTTGTGGGCAATGCACAAAGAACTCAGCAGCAGTTTGGTAGCTGCTACAACTCAAATTGGAGGAACCATCCAAATTTTTCGTGGGGTAGCAACAACCAATAAGGCCAAAGTTTGGGTCAGGGTATGCATAGGAATCAAGGAGGGCAACAGAACTACCAATCTCAATTCATAAATCACAATGCCCCTCCTCCACCACCATCACCTACCATTGAGGAAATGTTCAAGACCATGATCGCTAATCAGGCGCAATTGCAGGCTGACTATGTTAAATTGGCAGCCGAAGTGAAGAATAATCAATTAGCGACCAAGGCTCTTGAGTATCAATTTGGGCAATTTGCTAGTGCCCAAAACACAAGGCCCAGAGGAGGACTGCCTAGCGACACGGATCCTAATCCGAAGCAGGTAAATGTAGTGACCACAAGGAGTGGTTTGCAGCTGAAGGAGGTGGAACCGGAAAGACCACCTCAAAAGTCTGGAGCAGCAGATGTTGAGGAAGAACAAACTTCGGATAGGGGGAAGACCAAAGAAGCTGAATCAGAAAGGCCTCCACCCCCGTTCCCTCAACGACTCAAGAAACACAAGGAGGAGGCGTGTTTCAAGAAATTTATGGAGGTGCTTAAACAGGTACATGTTAATTTACCTCTTGTTGATGTCTTGCAGGGAGTGCCAAAATATGCCAAATATATTAAAGACATCGTGGCCAACAAAAGCCATTTGACTGAGTATGCCACGGTAGCTTTGACGGAGGAATGCACTTCCCAAATTAAATATAGACTGCCTACGAAGCTAAAAGACCCTGGAAGTTTTACTATCCAGCTTACTATTGGGCAGAGTATCCGAGCTCGTCGATTGTGTGACTTGGGGGCGAGCATAAACCTGATGCCATCTTCGGTATTCAGAAAGTTGGGTCTAGGGAGTCCTAGACCTACAACCGTAATCTTGCAGTTAGCAGACAGATCCTTAGCTTGGCCGGATGGCATTGTTGAGGATGTGTTTGTGCAAGTGGGATCCCTCATTTTTCCGGTTGATTTTATTGTTCTGGATTTTGAACCAGACGCTGAAGTCCCATTTATTTTGGGACGACCCTTCTTGGCAACCGAAAAAGCATTAATCGACGTGGCTGCGGGTCAACTTACGATACGAGCACATGACAAGGTAGAGGTGTTCGATGTATACAAAGCACCCAAGCTCCCGATGGTAAATGAAGAACTCTCGGTGATCAATGTAATTGATCATAGGAATGCTAAACAAATGAATGATTCCCGAGAGTTGATGGGAAGACCACCAGATAAGGGTGAGCACTACTGGGGGGGGACAAGGATAGTGAGAAATCGTCCATCACCCTAGTGGATAAGTGAGCATAAAGGACGTCGAGCCGCGACGGTAAACCAGGCGCTGCACGGGAGGCAACCCGTGAAAAATATTTTTTTTTCTTTTGTTTTGTAAAGTGTAAATAGATTTTATTTTTTTTTCTTTTTCTTGATTTAGTACAAAATTTTTGTTTTAGTTAGTATTTTTCATCTTAATTAGGGAAATCTATTAATCTAACCAATTTTGTTTAGTAAGGTGATTTTCAGGTCAAACGGAGAAAAATGTGCACGGAATCGTGAAGGAAAAGGCAAGGTATGAAAAAATGAATAAAATGAAGAGACAGTGAGCTGGGGCGATGGCTCCGTGTCACGGAGGAGGACCTCCGCGTTACGCTCCGTGACACGTTGAGGTTAAATCTGAAATTTTTAAAAATTCCAGTAAGCCATCGCGATAGCTCCGTGTCACGGAGGAGGGGCTCCGTGTTACCCTCCGTGACACGTTGCCCTATATTTTGTGATGGGTCACACCGGGTTGCCGGGTGACCCGCGTATTTTTCTTCATTTTAAACCCCGATTTTATTCCCTTTTTCCCTCATTTTCTTACTTCTCCGCGACCAAACACCCGAATTTCCCTCCCCCATCAATGTGCCACGGTATTAAGCAAAGCAATTACCGAGTTTCTTCGATTATTCAACTTAAAGGTATGTTTTCCTATTCTCTCTCAAGCTTTTGTCGATGTTAGTCGAATTTGAGCATGGGAGGTGAGATAAATCACCCTGAGTAGAAAATTAGCATGAAATTGAGTTATTCTTTGATTGATAAATGTTCGGAATGTTGTAATACGCGTTTGAACTTGTCGATTGCATGAATGATTCGAATTTGATTGTGAAATTCAATTCTAGGGCTTTGGTTGTTGAATTCGAAATGGGTAACTTGGTAAATTTGTGAATTATATGCCGGGGTGTGCTTGTGAATTGAGATAAGTCGTTGTAAATATTGTTTGAATGTAATAGACGACGAATTCTCGGGATTTTGGGAAAATGTGAAAGTTGTTCGAATTGGTTGGTTACATAGGTTCATATGTGTATAGAAATTTTGTTGTTGTTTTTGTGTGTTGTTTTCGTTGCTAAGTGCGATGGTTGAATTGCTGGCGATGGTAGGATTGGGATTAGTTGTATGAAGTCTGAGTAGTACGCTAAAGTTATACTGTCGAAATTTTCTTTGTGAACGCACTAAGCATAAATTGTATAGTTGTTTGTTTTTGGTGTAAATAAAGTGATCCTTGCCATAGTATCGTAACCGTAGCTAAGGACTAAGTGTGGGGTAAACTTAGCTTAACCTGACCTTAACCGAAGCTAACATGCATTTAGCTTGACATGGTGCTTGTTTATTTGTGTTGACAAGTACAATGGCAAGTAGGCAGGATAAGGGTAAGGGTGCATCTACTTCAGGCACCGGGAGAAAACGACTTAGACTGGGCACAGCAGTCCCAGCTGCACCAGCAGTTCCGCGCGGCCAACGCCGCCAATACGGAATGAGGTGGGTAACCGATGAAGGGAAGAAGTGGTATGCTAAACACAAGGAAAATAAATACTTCCCTGAGGAGCATATTGCACGGGAACCACTAGCACAGGAGTTCCCCCGCATAGTGCAGAGGATCGAGGCAGCTGGGCTCAACTTCATATTTCAGGAGCCCAAGGAGTGCAACCTACATCTAGTCCGGGAGTTCTATGCAAATTGGAACCCGGCAATCAGAAGCCACACAATAAAGATCAGAGGGCAGATTGTCACTCTGGAACCCCAGCAATTAAATGCCATCATTGGAGCGCGGGACACAAACACCCACGTTCTCCGCCAGTTGAACATCACCCCACCATATGCCGATATCAGACGCACGTTGTGTGGGGCTCGATCCACAACCAGATGGAGCAGACATAAGGAGAGGGGTTACCACCAGACTCTGCTGTATTCTCAAATGAACAGGGAGGCCAGAATATGGCTGAAGATAGTCTGTTCGTGCTTAATCCCGGGGGTGCACATGACTGATGTGACCCGGGACCGAGTCTGCCTGGTGTATGCCCTGATGAAAGGGCTAGAGATTAATGTTGGGGCGGTCATCATATCCTCCATGAAGAGAGCCCTACTACACCAGGGCCACAGGTATGGGTTCGGAGGACTTATCACCACCTTCCTCAGGGGCCTCGACATCAAGGAAGAGGCTTTGGACTACATCCCGCAGTTGGAGCGGAGGGCCCTTGATGTGACCATAACTAAGGCCCCCGACACCACACACGGGCCAGTGCTGACACTTGGCGAGCGACATGGTCGCGACGACCAGTACATGGAACGGATGTTTGGTATGCAAATGCTTCAGCTTCGGATTGGAGGGAGACCAGCCACGGAGGAGGAGCTATGGCAGCTGGAGCTGGATTACCCATTTGGCGAAAACGCCAGGGCTTTATACCGAGTGGGGCCAGCCTTTGTAGAGCCCACTGACGATGATGTCCCCACGGACGAGGAGACACGTCGGGAGGACTCCGATGACGACGACGGAGGTGACTCGGACATGGGCGATGAGGCAGCAGCACCGGATGAAGAAGTCGAATATTTCGACTGATCAGGGAGTGCCACCACCCAATTTTGTGATTTTTAAGTTTTGTGAACACTGGGGACAGTGTTCGATTTAAGTGTGGGGTGGGGAGTAATTAGGTGCTGGGGCTAGGCTGGTTTTCTTGTATGTTCTTTCCTCTGTTTGTTTTGTATGTTTATGTTGCCCTGTGTTTGTGAAGTGCAAACTGGTTTGTATCTGTATATATTTGTGGTAATTGATGATGTGTGTTGTGAAATGTTGTGGTTTGCCAGCTAAGTCTGTAGAAAAACAAAACAGCTAAGTCTGTAGAAAAAAAAATTGTAAATATTTTCTTATGTTTTTTCTCTCTATCGAAATGATCGATATTTTTAAAAAAAAATTTTGCGAAAATATTTTGTACATATTAAAATACTTTGTAAATATTTTTCCATCGAAATGATCGATGTGTTGCAAACTTTTTCGATTTTAATTTTTGGGTTTCTCAGAGTTTGTTTTTGGTTCTTTTACCAAGAATAGTCCCATTGAACTGAAGTCATAGTTAGTGACCGTTCCCTATGATGGATGGATGACGACCGTCTTAAGGGAAATGTAGTCGGTAGGAGTAGTGATTTTAATTTGTTTTCAGTTTTTTTTTCTCTTTCTTTGGTGGATTACATCACGGAACCTGTAGTTACTATATGGTTGTGAAATTATGGTTGCGTGTTGTAACTGATATTCAAAATGTAAAAGTGATTCGTTTGAAAGCATGCAATTTTGTAAATATGTTGAGTTACCTTGGCTGTAGAATTCGATTCGGTGTGATTGAGGCTTAATTTTGAATTCATGTAATTGACTAATTAAAGAGTCTGTGAATGCATCTTGAATCGAGCATGTGCATGAAGTGTGAAGTGAGGTGTTGTTATTCCATGCTATTGTGAAGTGTCTAGAACTTGCCTGGTGTGTGTACAAAACGAAATGAAGGAGTTGTAGTGTTGGAAAGGATGTAGGCATTTCTTTGTTTTAACCGAGAGTTTCTAATTTTTTTCTTGTCATACACTACCTTTTTATGTGATTGTATACCCTAGTCAGCCCGTTGAGCCTTTAGCCGATTATTTATTTCTTTTGTCCAAAATTGTATAAACTAAGCTGAATTCTTTCTTTTCATTAGCCGTAAAGTCTATACAAAACTCTTAAGCGCTTAAGAAGAACAGAAAAATTTTTCCCTAAGTGTCAAAGAGTGAGAATAGTGGAAAGAAAAAGAAAAGCAGAGTGAGGAAAGAAAAGAAAAAGGTGGAGGGTGCACTTGCTATAATGAAATGATAATGAAGGTGCATGAAAAACCTTTGTGTCATGTCAAGTGTATTTGATGAAATGGGCCATACGAAAGTAAACCAGAATGGGATGATGAAAAAAGAAAAGAGAGAAACAATGTCATGAGTTGAGGGGAATGTGTTGAAAAGGCGCTTAATGATGCTAGTGGCTATTATTGGCTAATCCAATATGTACTAGTTCCATAGCTTCCATTACAACCCATTAAAGTCCTACGTGATCTTACATTGCATTTCTTTATATTAGTGGAGTAATACACTAAGGGCAAGCCTATGGGTCATGACATGATGCATGTGAATTCTTTTGGGAGAGAGAGTGAAATTAATTTTTACATGCCCCTACTTGAATGTTTGTGTATCACATGAACAAAAAAGGGAAGATTCTCTTGAGTTGTGAGGGCACATGCTTGATGAAAGATTGATTTTCGTGTCGGATATCTTGATTAGCTGATTTGCATGAGTTTGCCGATATCGAGGGTCGATTCTTAAAAGTCTAGGAAGTCTTGATGTATTAAAGGTCATTGCATTGTTAAGACCATGCATGTTTTCTTGATGATTTACAATATTGAATGATTGGTATGACCGTAGCATAAATTTCCGCACCATAGTGGCGAAGGTTGGGATGTAATTTGCATGAGTTGTGTATGTGTTGTTCGAGGACGAACAAGGATTTAAGTGTGGGGTAAGTGATCTTGGGCAGATTTATATGCCCAAGTGATACTCAAACGTATCATTTTCGCCTTGTTTAGTGTGCAATGTGTATACATTTTCATGTAATTGGTAATAAAATGTGAATTTATACTAACCAACATGATTAGCATTGTTTTGTAGGTAAAACATGATTTTGAGGAGCTAAAATGCATGTTGGAACAATATCGGAGTTGGACTTGGAGGCGAGCTCAAAAAAGACATTGGACTGCACAATGTAAAGGGGCTCCGCGATGGAGCCGTGCCACGCTACCATCGCGGAGGCACACTGCCTGGAGGGTGATTAATTTGTCAATTTCCAGTGAAGCCTCGCGATAGCTCCGTGGCACGGAGGCAAGCCACCGCGTTGCATGCCGTGCCCCGTTGAGGCTCTATTCCCGGACCCCAGATTTCCAGTGAGGGTCCGCGTCCACACCGTGTCATGGAGGCAGTGCTCCGCGTTGGCCTCCGTGACACGTTGCTTGTTATTCCAGGAAAAATTCCCAATAGTATAAATAGAACACTTAGGCTTAATTTTAATTAATTCAGACTTGGTGGAGCAAGGACGTGGGTTTCAGGCAGTTGAGGGACGAAAAAGCTAAGGGTTTTTCTCTCTTTCTTTCTTCTTTTAATCAATTGTTTGTATGATTAACACTTGTTTTAGGATGATTAATCCACAAATGAGTGGCTAATTCTCTTCCTTGCTGAGGTTATGAACAATGGTGATGAATTTTGATTATTGAATTGTATGGTTTTTCATCTTCTTCTTCTATGTTGTTCTATTAAATCTTGTTTCTACTGCATTAGTGTGTGGCCGACATTAATGTACATCTAAAAAGTCCGATTTCACTCGAGAGAGCACGAAATTGGAAAGTTGTGAATTAATAGGGTATTGTTCTTAACTTGATTTGGAAAAATTGGGTTTTGATGTGCTTTCCTGATAGAAATATACTTGAAAGTCGTATTAGTCAATTTAGGAACCGGAATTGTATTGCTAGGTCATAAATTGCATTTGATCACAGAAATGTAGACGGATGGTTTATGATTCTTAAGTGAGATTAAATACGAGAGTTTTTATCTCTAGGCTAATGTTCTTGGCTAGCAACAGGAAGAGAAGATTAACCGAATTATGATTATAATCAAGTTCATTACTTGTTCTTAACCTTGGCATGCTCATATCCATAGTTTCAATTCAAAGTAGATATTTGTTAATAGTTTTAGTATATAATTTATAAACAAAAATTATTTAACTTTTGGTTACGTTGTTGTCAGCATATATAGAAGTAAGATAGAATACAGTATACTTGAGCAATTTTTACTTATCCAGAGTCTCCTTGGTTCGATATTTGGCTTACTTAGCCACTTTATTACTTGTTTGACCACGTGCACTTGCGTGTCGGTTTTTAACCAATATAGCAAACCACCGAACAGAGGTGAAGCCTCCGCGTTAGCTCCGTGACACGTTGGCCTTGTCCAGGCCCAAGTATATAAAGCCCCACTTCGGTTTTAAATCAGTAAAAACTTATAATTTGCAGTGAAACAGAGAGCAATCAGCAGAGAGGAGAAAAGAACGAAGGAGGTAAGATAATTTTCGTCCTATTACGCTGCTAAACATCGTCCAAACTCAAATTAACCTCAGATATTGAGGTATTTAGCAGCAGAGAGCATTCCTACGGATTTAGTTTCGTGAAATACGACCGACGAATCGTCGAGCTACCGAGCTAAGGTAAGTAGAATTGCTCCAAACTAGTGTCTATGTGTTTCTAGCTGTGAAGTGAATATTTCTCCCTTCTGTACCTCTGAAAAATAGCGAGTTTTCGACCGTCTTTCGATAAGCCTAAGTTTAGGCTATAAACTATATCGAAAGTGACGTTGCTCTTTAAAATAAAGCTGTATTTAGTATTGATTGACATATTTATGAATGCAGTTGGGAGAAAATAGTTGAAGTACCGGCCGAGCCTCGTCCGACAGCCGGATAGTTCGAGGATAAGGTATGTAAAGCTAGTTTCCTGGGCAAGTTAAGTAATCTCGGTATAGTACAGTAATTTAAAGGCCAGTAGAATGTTCAGAAGTCATGTGTAATGTTTATTAGAATGTTGGTACGATATTAGAAGCATCGAGTTATAACTTGTGTGAAACTTGCTAGCACGATATAGATTCTAATACAAGTGTTAGAAACTGCACAGCATGCTCAGTACGTGATGTGACACAGAATGTTAGGATATCATTGTATTCAGTTGAAACCCAGTAAAGTAATGTAATATCTGTAAGACATCTCAGAAATACAACGATAAGTTAAAGTGAAGTTAGAAAGCATATTAGGACTAGTAAATCATGTTACTATAGAAACTTAGTATACAACATAGTTTCAGCAAAAGGACTATATCTTGTTTAGCATTAGCCCCAGTACAGTCTGGCAGAAGACTATATTTGTACATATATACTATTACCAGCCTCAGCATGCATTAAGTACGTACATATTACTATCGCTAGCTCAGCATATAGTATATACAAATACTTTACCACTATTAGCTTCAGTATGTGGGACATGCAGATAGTATTACTAGTTGAGACTGTTGTATTGTTTGGGGTTGGACTACCTAGCATCCATGACCGCCCAGGGTTGATAGCTGTATCGACTCATCCGCCAGAGGACGAGGATACGTCGCTCTACGGAGTGGCATGCCGTCCCACAGGGGATGAAGATGGGATGCCAGCTTTCCCCATATTTGTGCATTGATCGGCCCTTACACACCCCTATCGAGCGGATACGCCCGGGTGTTGATTCAGGAGTCCTCCGGACTCAGATGCAGTTATAGTCAGGGGCTCAGCGAGCCCAAGTGCATACCCAGGGGACCGGCGGGATGCTTATAGTTATTACAGGAGATGGGATGACCGGGGTAGGGGTATAGATTCTGTGCTGGTTGTACCCCCCGGCTTATGGGGGCCGGGTAAGGTTTATGTGTGCTATGTGATGTTATGATATGTTATGCCATGTACAGTAGATACGAGTAGATCGACAGTAGGACGGTAAATCTCCAGGTATGACTCCTACTCCTTCCAGTATAATTAAAAGAAGGTATGATTTACATTATCAGACAGTTAATCCATTCCTTTCTACTTCTGTTTCATCAGTTGTATTGTTATTTTCAGATATTTCTTTCAGTTATTGCTTTACATACTCAGTACCAGCGGTACTGACGCCCGGTGGGGCGCTGCATTACTTGCCTGCAGGTACTCATAGACGAGCAGGCAATACCACGTGATTCCTGTCAGCGATCGAGCATTCAGCTCCTGTCATCCGGAGACTGAATCCCAGAGGTGTATTCCGTTTTCTTTTGTTGTACAGTACGGGTAGGTCGGTGCCCTGTCCCGATCATTTCTATTGCTATTCCTAGAGGCTTGCAGTCTGTATATATTTCCCTGTGGTCAGATGAGCCGATCGTGTGAAGCCGTACAGTTGTTTAGCTGTTAGTACTTCTGTTTTCTTATGTTGGCCGTGTGGGGCCATAGTCCGACAGTTGTGGTGACCTTGCCGGTCACGTAACTTTCCAGTACTTCATTGTTGAGTTACAGATAACTAGACAGCATGATGGCCTTGTCGGCCCACATAGGTTTCCCTATAGTTGCATATTGCTGGTCAGCTGTTATTACAGGTACAGGAGGCTATAGGCCAATGGGCCGGGGGCTGTGTTTACAGCCGTTATATAGCCCTTTGTTTCCAGAAATATGAGTAGAGCCAGCCAGGCACCAGATGTGCCCAGGCTTAACAATCTATTGATTCAGGTCCTAGTAGGGCACCAGGAGCCAGTCATACCCCCCCCCAAGGCGGGGTGTGACACCTTTCTTGCCAAATCTCATTACACCTTTCATCGGCAAAACTTTCAGAAACACCCAATCACCGACATTAAAATCCAAGTTTCTGCGTCGCACGTCAGCATAAGATTTTTGGAGGCTCTGAGCAGTCAGTAAACGTTCTCTGATAAGCTTTACTTTTTTCCTCTGACTGATGAATGATATCTGGCCCAATCAATGTTGATTCTCCTACCTCAAACCAACCAACTGGAGATCTGCACTTTCTCCCATATAATGCCTCATAAGGCGCCATCTGAATGGCTGAATGGTAACTGTCATTATAGGCGAGCTCAATGAGTGGTAAATGTTCATCCCAGCTACCTCTAAAATCCAACACATATGCTCGCAACATATCCTCGAGCGTTTGAATGGTGTGTTCTTCCTGCCCATCTGTTTGAGGATGGAAAGATGTGCTCAGGTTAACCTGCGCCCCCAAGCCTCTCTGAAACGATTTCCAGAACTTAGCCATGAACTGTGCCCCTCTGTCCGAGATAATAGACACTAGAACCCTATGCAGCCTGACTATTTCTCTGATATACAGCTCAGCATAATCTTCAGCTGAAAAGGTAGTCCTTACTGGCAGGAAGTGAGCTAATTTTGTCAATCTGTCAACTATTACCCAGATCGAATCATATCTACGCCTGGTGCGAGGTAATCCTGCTACAAAGTCCATATTCACTGCTTCCCATTTACATAAAGGCACTACTATATCCTGAGTCAGTCCGTCTAGTTTCTGATGTTCAACTTTTACCTGCTGGCAGTAGGGACACTGAGCTACAAATTCTGCTATCCCCTTATTCATTCCTGGCCACCAGCAGATTTCTTTTATATCGTGGTACATTTTTGTCGAACCTAGATGGAGCATAATGTACCTCGCCCATAATCTACTGGCGAAGCCATGCAACATCTGGAACATAAAGGAGATCTTTATATCTCAATACCCATCATCGGTTATTCGAAAATCTGTCACCTCTCCTTACTGAACTCTGTTTCTAAGCTGAACCAGACTAGGATCTTCACACTGTCGTTCCTTTACTTGCACGACTAAAGACGACACTGCGGTGTTCTGGAATACCGCTCTGTTGTCCTCTGTTTCTGCTACACGAATGGCTAAACTGGCTAACTGATGCAATTCCTAGGATAATTCCCGCTGCACAGGCTGTAAGTATGCCAAACTCCCCAAAGACTTACAGCTAAGGGCGTCTGCCACCACATTGGCCCTTCCTGAGTGATACAAAATATTCACATCATAGTCTTTCAACAACTCTAACCAGCGACGCTGCCACAAGTTCAGTTCTTTCTGGGTGAAGATATACTGTAGGTTCTTATGATCAGTGAAAATATCCACGTGGACGCCATACAAGTAATGTCTCCATATCTTCAAGGAGTGAATCACTGCAGCCAATTCCAGGTCATGGGTAGGATAGTTCCTTTATTGTTTCCTCAGCTGTCTGGAAGCATAAGCAATTACTTTACCATGTTGCATCAACACACATCCTAACCCAACACCCGAAGCATCACAATAAACTGCATAACCTTCTGTACCTTCTGGCAATGCTAACACTGGAGGTGATTTTAACCTGTCTTTCAATTCCTGGAAGCTCTGCTCACATGCCTCAGTCCACTGAAATTTTGCTGCCTTCTGTGTCAGTTTAGTCAGAGGTGTTGCTAAGGTGGAAAATCCTTCAACAAACCTCCTGTAGTACCCTGCTAATCCCAAGAAACTGCGTACCTCGGTCGGAGTGGTAGGTTTGGTCCATGTTTTCACTGCTTCTATTTTCTGTGTATCTACCTTTATACCAGCATCCAACATGATATGCCCCAAAAAGGCTACTGAATTTAGCCAAAATTCACATTTAGAGAACTTGGCATATAGCTGACGATCTCTGAGAATCTGGAGCACTATTCGCAAATGATCCTAGTGGTCTGCCTCTGAGTGAGAATACACTAGAATATCATCAATAAATACTATCACGAACAGGTCCAGGTATGGTCTGAAAATACTGTTCATCAGGTCCATAAATACTACTGGAGCATTCGTCAGCCCAAAGGACATGACTAAGAATTCAAAATGGTCGTATCTAGTCCTAAAGGCAGTCTTTGGAATGTCCTTTTCATGAACCTGAACATGATGATATCTGGACCTTAAGTCAATTTTGGAGAAATATCTAGCTCTATGTAACTGATCAAACAAATCATCTATCCTGGGAAGCGGATACTTATTCTTGATCATAACTTTATTGAGCTGTCGATAGTCCATACACATACGGAGGGAGCCGTCCTTCTTTATCACAAATAGAACTGGCGCACCCCAAGGTGAAGTACTCGGCCTGGTAAAGCCCTTATCTAATAAATCTTTCAACTGCTCCTTTAGTTCTCTTAGTTCAGCAGGAGCCATGTGATAAGAGGGAATTGATATGGGCTGGGTGCCTGGTAATAAATCAATTGCAAAGTCTATTTCCCTTTCTGGAGGAATGCCAGGTAACTCATCTGGAAATACATTGAGGAATTCATTCACCACTGGAAAAGACTGGAGAGTCGGAGGCTCTACCCGAACATCCTGAACTCTGACAATGTGGTAAATGCACCCCTTGGCTATCAACTTTCTCGCCCGAAGATAGGAAATAAACCTACCTTTTGGCATAGTTGTACTGCCCTTCCACTCTCATACTGCCTCCCTTGGAAAGTGGAATCGGACCGTCTTGGTCCAGCATTCTACATTGGCATAGCATTGAGCTAACCAATCCATACCCATAATGGCGTCAAAATCAACCATTTCTAACTCTACCAAATCTGTTGTGGTCTGACAGTTAGCAACCTCTACTGTACACCCTCGATAAAACCTTCTTGCTATAATAGAGTAACCGATGGGTGTAGATACTGAAAAGGGTTGCTGAAGCAATTCTGGTACAATACTTAACTTTCGAGCCACTAATGGGGTAACATAGGACAAGGTTGATCCCGGATCGATTAATACATAAGCAGGGTGAGAGCAAATAGTCATCATACCTGTTACAACATCTGGAGACGCCTCTGAATCCTCTCTCCCTAGTAATGCATAGGTACGGCTTGGGCCCGGACCTGAACTAGAGGCCCCTGATCTGGCTCGGCCTTTGCCTGCTGAAATTGAGGGCCTGCGCCCTGCCGGGGCTGCTGGAGCTCGCGACACTGCTGATGCCCTGTCCTGTCTATCCCGGTCACCCTGACCCCTGGCTGGACAATCTCTCATCACATGAACCTCCTGTCTGCATATATATCACCCTGTGGAGCCATATCTGCAAGCTCCAGAGTGGTGTCGGCTGCAAATAGGGCAAAGTGGTGGTGTATACCTGCTCTGTTCTTCCCTCCTCTACTGGGGTGAATTTACTATTCAAGAACTTCCGCCGGACTTTGACTGTCCTCGGTGATTTAATCGACCCCTTTACTACTGTGATGGCGACAGGGGTCTAGGTGGCCTATCTAACAACCGTGGCCTAGGCCCTCTACAAATCTCTCCCTGTAACTCATCTGACCTGTACCTGCGGCGCTGTTCCTGACTTGTTCATCTGCTATCCTGTAGCCGCTGTCTGAGGCCCTCAATTGTCTGAGCAAAAGCGTGCACTCGAGCAATATCCATATCTTCCTGAAAAGTAGCTGTGATACAGGCCTCAATATACTATGGGTTCAACCCCTAATAAAACGGTGGACTCTGTATGGCATGGTATCTACAAAGGCAGGAGCATAGCGGGCCAAAGAATCGAACTGCAGGGCGTATTCTCGAACACTCATCGCCCCCTGCTCCAGGTGTAAAAACTAGTCCATCCGGGCCTGTCGGATCTCTCGTGGTCGGTAACGATCCAGGAAAGCCTCTGAAAAGCTGGACCTAGTCATAGGGGCAACATCTCTCCCTCGAGACCTTTCCCAACTCTCATACCACAACACAGCAATATCCCGCAGTCAAAATACCGCCAATTCGACCGACTCTATAGATGTAACATGCATTACCCGGAAAATCCTCTACATCTGATCCAGGAAGTCCCGGGGGTCCTCTGTTCAATCTGTCCCAATAAACTGTGGGGGACCTAGTGCTAGGAATTCTCGAACCCAGCACTACCAGGCCCACCTGATAATTCTGCCGCTGTAGGTGGCATTGACTGGCGCTGAGTAGCCATCATTTGCGCTAACATAACTACTACACTCCTATTCTCCTGGTCAGATGGTGTAGGTATAGGAACTGTCGGAGGTGGTGTCATCCCGAGTGGCTCCTGATAGGATGGAGAGTGCTGAGAAGGTCGTGACGATGCCTCTGTATCTCCCTCAGATCGGGCTGATTCTAAACGAGGCTAAGGTATCCTGTTGTTGCCCTCTCCTGCTGCTATGTCCAATCGTCTTCCTGTGATAGGATGTCGCTGACCTGACATTTTATCTGTAAACAAAGAGTATAATAAGCTTTAGGGACTCAACCCTATACTGTACTGCTCTATGGCATGACTGAATATAAAGAAAGAGTAACCACCCTATCATGCCTTGCAGCCTCCTGCCCATGGTATGTGGTGCACAACACATCCATAGACAAGACTCTACTTAGCACGGCTTGCAGACTCCCTGAAATACGACCTGCTCTGATACCAAGTTTGTCACGCCCCGCCTTGGGAGGCATGATTGGCACCTAGTGCCCTACTAGGACCTAGACTGCTGGACTAACTGAGCCTAAGCACTTCTGGTGTCAGGCTGGCTCAAATTCTGGATTCATGGAAACAACGGGCTATATAAAGGCTGTAAATACAGCCTCCGGCCGACTAGGCCTATAGCCACCTATAGGAATATAACAGCCAACCAGAACAACCGAGCATAAGGGAACCTATGCGGGCTGACAAGGCCACCATGCTGACTAGTTATTACAGAAAAGTAGAATCAAGTGTTGAACTGATCTGTGACCGACAAGGTTACCAACTAACAACTGAACAAGGCCCCACACGGCCATCACATGCAAACTAAAACATAAACACGGCCCCACATGATCGGTACAACTAACCACAAGGAATATACAATCCGCAAGCCTCTAAGAATAATAAGAGGGTCGGGATAGGGCCCCGGGCTACCCATACTGTACAAACAAAAAGGGAAGTAAACCTTTAGCTGTCAAGCTCTGGATGACAGGAGTTGAAGGCTCTGTATGCTGGCTGGAACTATGAGGGATCTACTCCTCGTCTATGAGTACCTGCAGGCAAGTAATTCAGCGCTCCAAAACGGACGTCAGTACCACTGGTACTGAGTATGCAAAGCAGTAGCTGAAAATAACTGAAAGTAAATAATAATATTGATAGATACTGAAGTAATAGGAGACGAGCTGAGACTGACTGAAAAGAGCATAACTTTACTGAAGAGAGTAAGAGTCATACCTGATAACATGGCGGTCTACTTTCTATCTATTAATAACTAACACAACATAGCATACAAGAACCTTACCAGCCCCCATAAGCCGTAAGGTACCAACCAACACACAATCTATATACCCCTACCCAGGTCATACTATCCACCTAGTAACTATGAGCATCCCACCGTCCCCCTGGGTATGCAACTTGGGCCTGCTGGGCCCCTAACTATAGCTGGATCTAAGTCCGGAGGACTCCTGAAATCTGAAATCTGAAATCTGTAATTTGAAAACTGTAATCTACACCCCAGCCACAAGCGCTCGACAGGGGGTGTGGTATAGTGCTGATCAGCCTGCTTTGGGGAATCTGCATCCCACCTTCGTCTGCTGGCGGACGGAATGCCACTCCGTATAGCGGTGTATCCTCACCCTCTGGAGGGCGAGTCGACACAGCTATTAAACCTGGGGAGGTCAAGGAAGCTCTCAGGGTGCCCAACACAGAACAATCATGTATCCACACATAGCAATAACCGCATGTAATATATATATATATATACTGAATCTTATAATAATATTTATATTCTGGTATTCTGTACTAAATTTCATACTGAAATATACTGAATCTGATACTGAAATATGCTGAATCTGATACTAAAATACACTGAATCTAATACTGAGTTATACTGAGTTTGAAATAATATTTCTAGAATATTCTGCTGGGAATTATACTGTTTTACTGAGTTTCATGCTGAACACTGTATAATAATTCTAACATGCTTACTGAATTCATACTGAATATAATATACGGCTTCTGAAACATTCTACTAGAATTTGTACTATTTTGCTGTACTGGAACTACTAGCTTGCCGAAAGAAACTGCTTTTACATACCTCGCCTGGCGACTTTCTGTTAACTGGAGCAGCTCAGCTAATGTTCAGCTATTTCTCCCAACTGTATTCATATTCATGAAAGAATAGAATTAATTTTACTATTATTTTGGAAGCAAACCATACTTATGGATATACCTACTTCCTATTCTTCGACTTATCGAAGAATGGCCTAAAACTCGTAATTTCTCGAAAGTCTAGAAAGGAGAAATACTCACTTTAATGTTGGGAGTCTATTAACACTAGTTTGGAGCAATTCCACTTACCTTGGCTCGGTGAGACGACGATTCGTCGGCCGAATTTCACGAAACTAACTCCATAGGAATGCTCCCTGAAGCTTTATACTTCGCTATCCGAAGTTAATTTGAGTTTGGACTACGTTTGACGGTGTAAACGGAAGGAAATTTATGTGGAACCTTCGTCCCTCCCCTGTTTCTGTTTGTTCTCTGGAAATGAAGAATGAAAATTACAAAAATAAACCAAAGTGGGGCTTTATATACTTGGACCTGAACCCCCTTTTAAGTCGCATTTGTCGAATGCGATTTATAAGTCGCATTTGCCTTGCGATGCTCCGACTTAGCACTTGTTCGGTCTCTCACCGGGCCCTTTTCTCGCACGTATGGCATTCTAAAACTCTTAACCAACATGTGAATAGGCCAACTAAGTGTTATGAACTTACGGGGTGTAAGAGGGAGTCTAGCAACCCAGAACCGAAAACTGCAGTAGCTAGATCACCTCCCCGATTTCCTCAAAGGTTAAAGAAAAAGATAAAGGAAACAACCTATAGTAAGTTTCTTGAGTTGTTGAAGTAGGTTCATGTGAATATTCCGTTGGTGGAGCTTTTGTAGGAAGTTCTGAAGTACGCCAGGTACCTCAGGAATATAGAGGCCAATCATAGAAGGCATACAAAGTTTGAAATCGTGGCTCTTATGGAAGAGTGCAGTTCCCAAATTAAGAGCAAAATTCCTAAAAAGTTAAAGGATCTTGGGAGTTTCACTATTCTTGTCACTATTGGATGTAAGGAGGTTGGTTTTGATTTATGTGTTTTGTGTGCGAGCATCAATTTAATGCCTGCATCCCTATTCAGAACATTTAGATTAGGTGAACCACATCTTACCATAGTGACGTTGCAGCTTGCGGATCGGTTTCTGGTCTATCTTAAGGGAATCATTGAAGATGTTATGACTAAGGTAGGAACTTTCATCATGCTGGTGGAATTTATAATCTTAGACTATGAGGCAAATGCAACAGTTCTCATTTTGGGTAGATGATTTTTAGCCATAGACGATGCAGTCATACATGTTTAGTCGGGAGAGATTTCTATGAGAGTAGATGGTCAAGAGGCAGTGTTTGAAGTGTCCAGAGCAGCACGAATGCCACATCAGTATAAGGACTTAAAGATGAAGCCGGTGGGAAAACCTAAACATTGCAATCAATTAGTGGAGCAGCAAGTGCTAAATGAAAGCTCAAAAGATCCTTGGTATGGTCACAAGTCCACTCGAATGAAGGAGTAACGGGGACCATAGTCATGTCACGACGTTAAATCAGGCGTTGCATGGGAGGCAACTTATGAATGTCATGCCACGACAAGAAATAAGGCACTTGATGGGAGGCTACCCATTCTTTTTAATATTTTATTGTTTTTATTTATTTTGTAGAGACGAACAGGGCATAAGAGGCAAGAACAAGCTGGGATATTAAGCTAAAAAGTGTAAGCCTGGGGTGAGACACTTGGCATGGGATGCCAGGAGTTAATTCCTAGAAGAAAAGTTTTTTGTCAAGTGAGGCTATAGGGGGCACGCCGCGCTAGCCCCTATCTCCAGAGGAATTTTTTTTCTAAGTCTGTGGTGAGATAGAGGGAGCGCACACCAAGGGGTATCTAGCCAAAAAGTTTTGGTCAATTTGAGTCAATATTGACTTAATAGACCTAAAAATTACATAAAATCCCATGCCCCACCTTTTATTTAAAGTCCCATTCATCCTTTTCCCTCAAAAAGTTGAATAAAAAAAAGTAAAAATTTCTCTCTCTTTCCCCCTTAAAGTCATAGCTTCCCATTCCCTCTCCCCTCCATTGTTGTCTTCTCCATCGCTTTGGTGAAGCTCTCATTTTCAACTTAAGTAAGTATATTTCTTCTCTCTTGATTGATTAAATATGAAAGCATTCTCCCACACCCTTCTTCCCCATGAGCTTAAAGTCTTAAATTCTTCCTTGGTTGTACGTTATCTTTGTTTCGTAGCTTGATTCTTGGTTGAATATGGTGATGATGGGGTAGGTGAATTGAATTCTTGAATGTTGGTGGTTAGGTGCATTGATTATGGAGAGAGAAAGTACATGAAGCTTTGAATTCGTTATTGTGAGAATTGCTTGAGTTGGTGAAAGTCTCGATTAATTCATGTTGAATGGTGGTAAATTCTTTATTGTTGGTTGATTGAATTAAATATTGCTACTCCATCATATGATTTACTTGAATTGTAAATTAGAGAAGGAAAGTGAGAGGGATAGCCTAGATAGTGAATTAAATTGGATTGTTGAGAGTTGAAAAGAAAGAAAAATTCATGAACTTGGTGTAGTATGAGTTAGTGAATTAAATTGGACTGTTGAGATTGAATGATGATGGGGGAAGTCTTGAGTACCCTATTTGACAAATTCTTTCATATACGTTAGAATATTAAGTGTGGGGTGAATGTTTCACCTTCCATACTTAGTTAGTTAGCCATTTGGTTCACAAATTGATTTTGTAAAGTTCTGAATCTTTTTCTTGATAGGTCCAATGGAACCAAAAGGAAAGAAGGTGAATGTAGCTGACAAGAGATGAAAGAGGGGTAGACCAAGAAAAATGGAAGCTAGTTCCTTAGCTCCCAAAGCAGTCCTCGCAAGGATATTCGGAGCAAAAGTAGTAGAGCCTCATGGGTTTGCTTGGTTTAACACTCAAAAAGAAGCCAAGTATGCACCTGAAAACTGGATAGATGAGGGCCGCTCGGCACTTGAGTTCCCAGCTATTCGCTGGAAAAGATACGTGAGTTGGGAGCTAGCTATATCTTGAATGAGCCGGAGAGGTGCAACCTCACTTTGGTGAGGCAATTCTATGCAAATTGGGATACCTCATTCAGACGGAGTACAAAGGTCAAGATCAGAGGACAGGTGGTGCGATTCATAGCTTAGAGGTTTAATGCTTTCTTAGAGACATCTACAGCAGACCATTCAGAGTATTTCATCTTATTGGAGAAGCCATCATACTGAGATATCCGCCACACTTTGTGTGGTGAGCACTCATCTTCCCGATAGTCGAGGGGATCAAAATGGAAGCCATTACACACTTATGTTTGCCTATTTAAATAGGGAGGCAAAGGTATAGGGGAAGTTGGTATGTGCTATCTTTCTCCCTAGGACACATTTGATAGAGGTGACTCACGAGTAGATTATCTTGGTGTACATGTTGATGAAGGGGATACTGATTAATTTTTATGCTGTGATTTGCCATAATATGAGGATACCATGAGACAATTGTAGATGGAAATATTGTCATGGCAGTCTCTTGACCATGTAGTTGAGGGAGGTATTAGGGAGGAGGATGCAGACCTTGTATTACCTTTGGTAGGACAGATGATAACCGTCATAAAGGTAAAGTAATTGCCCCTTCCGTAGGCACCTCGGCAAGCTTGAGATGAGATTTGGTAGGGTCGTATGTTTGGATGATGGAATTACAACTGAAGATAGGAGGTCGACCATCCACTGCAAAAGAGATGTCAACATTAGAGGCACGATACCAACCACAGAGAGTGTTATGTTGATGTGCCGAGTGGGCCCGACTTTTGAGGAGTTGCTTGATGATGATGAGGTTATAGTGTTTACTGATGGTGTTGATATTCTAGACATGAACGAGGATGATGCTTAGCAAATAGAAAGTTTCTTTTGTCTCCCTTGATGATGTGGTTGAGTGTGCACCGAGGACAGTGCACCTTTTTAAGTGTGGGGTGGAGGAAAGTTAGATTTTTCTTGATCATTTATTTCTATATTTGTAGGTTGTAGCATTATTATATTCCTGGTAGAAGTATCTTGATCATTGGTAGGCCAAGGGTTATAATAAATAGTATGATGATGTTGGCTACTTGGATGCCTTAGATGTTTGAATTGTTGTTCTTCTTGACTATGTTATATTTTGTTGCTTTATTTTGGAGTAAAATTTTTGTTTAGTTTGAGTACTTGTAGTCATACAATAATGATGCTTCCCTATGATAGATGGATGACGACCGTCTTAAGGGAAGTTTCATCATATTTTTTTATTTTATAGTATTGAATCGTAGTTCATCCGCTTGTATGCTTGTTGATATTCTGCTTAGCTGCTATGCTAGAGTCAATAGAGTGGTCATCTTGATTGCATGCGTTAGAATCCATGAGAGACACACATATCTCTTTAATTTGACTCAACATATCCTTAGGGTTTAATTATGAATTTAACTTGTCATTCAATATGATTGTATGAATGTGTAGCTATAGAAACTGATTATATTCTTATTGGCTCAAGAAATAAGCTGAATTGTTTTGTATGTATATATTGTAGCATCTAGAACTTACCCTTACCTTAGTGTATGTAGGATAACTAGTTGATAAGGATTTAAGAGATGGTCAAGGCACTTCTTTGAAGAAGCCAGTTTTTCCTATAGGTATTTTACCTTCCTAGTCATTCTCCCTAGTTAATTTCTTTGAGATTAAAAGTCTTATTCTTTTTTAGCCTCAATAATAGCTTAATCCCTCTTTTTGTGAGACCTCAAACTTATTAATCCAAAGTAGTCTTAGGCACTCTGAGACTTGAAAGTTAAGTTCCACCGAATTATAATGTTATGGGAAAAAATTGTGGTAAGAAAAGAAGTGAGAAGAAGGGGTGCCCATAAAAATTGTGTTGTCTATTTGCTGCTAGGGAATTGAAACGGAGAGCTTTAATTGCAAAATCCTTAGTTATTCTATGATTAGAAAACTAGCAATCAAGTAGTGAAAATTGGGGCATGAAAAAGAAAAGACAAGGATGAGTAGTGGAAAGGTGAACAAGCAAGGAAAGAGGTGGTGGACAAGAAAAGTGAAATATGTCTTAAAAGTACTTAGGGTGGTAGTCACTATAAAATGAAATATCAATTCTACCATTCCTTAGCCGACATTATAGCCAAGAAAAGTCCGTTTCTGAATCTCTTAAAGCAACTAGGTAGTCTTAACGTACATGAAGGGCAAGTCTATGGTATGTTGTGTATGTGCATTACATCATTGTGAGTGTGAGTGTGACTTACTTATTATGTTTTATTTATTATATTGATGAAGTTGAGAGAGGAACATCACTAAAAGTGAGGGGCACAAGAGGTCTAATTCGGTGTACTACTTGTTGCATGAGTCACACTTAATCATGTTGGCCATTTGTATTAAAAAGAGGAGTCATTTATAGAGGTTGTGTGTTCTTTATTGTGAAATCTTTCTATATGCTTTGTTGAGAATTGTTGTATGATGATTGATCTTGGGCAAATTTATATGCCCAAGTGATACTTAAAAGTACCATTTTCGCCTTGTTTATCTATCAATGTGTATACATTCTCATGTAATTGGTAATAAAATGTGAATTTATACTAACCAACATGATTAGCATTGTTTTGCAGGTAAAATGTAATTTTGGAAAGCTTAAATGCATGTTGGAGGATATCGGGGGTGGACTTGGATGCGAGCACGGGATAAGGCATTGGATAGCATGAAATAAAGGGGCTCCGCGATGGAGCCGTGTCACGCTGCCATCGCGGAGGCCTTCTGCCTGGATAGGGAAATTTCGCCCAAATTCCAGAGAGGGTCCGCGTCCGGTCCGTGGCACGGTGGCTTGGCTCCGCGTTGCACGCCGTGCCATGTTGGGCTTTAATTCCTGGACCCCCAGTTCCAGTGAAGGTCTGCGTCCGTAGCGTGTCACGGAGGCAGTGCTCTGCGATGCACTCCGTGACACGTTGCTTGTTATTCCGGGAAAAATTCCCACCAGTATAAATAGAACACTTAGGTTCATTTATCAATATTCTGACTTGGTGGAGCAAGAACGTGGGTTACAGGCAGTTGAGGGGACGAAAATATAAGGGTTTTTCTCTCTTTCCTTCTTCTTGTATTCAATTGCTTGTATGATTAATACTCATTTTAAAGATGTTTAATCTACAAATGAGTGGCTAATTCCTCTTCTTGCTGAGGTTATGAACAATTGTGATGAAATGTGATCATTGATTCTTTGGTTTTTCATCTTTTCTTCCATGTTGTTCTATTAATTCTTGTTCTTACTGCATTAATGTGTGGCCTATGTTAATGTATATCTAAAAAGTCTGGTTTCACTTGAGAGAGCAAGAAATTGGAATGTTGTGAATTAATAGGATATGATCTTTACTTGATTTGGGAAAATTGGGAATTGATTTACTTTCAGGATAGAAATATACCTGAAAATCGTATTAGTCAATTTAGGAACCGGGTTTGTATGGCTAGAACATGAATTGCATTTAATCACAGAAATGTAGGTGGATGGTTCATGATTCTTAAGTGAGGTTAAATACGAGAGTTTTAATCTCTTGGCAATAGTTCTTGGCTAGCAACTGGAGGAAAAGATTAACCAAATTATGATGATAATTAATTTCATTACATGTTCGTTTAACCTCAGCATGCTCTCATTCATAGTTCAGACTCAAAGTATATAATTGTTTTGGCTTTAGCATAAAAATTATAAAACAAAATATCAAACTCTTGGTTACACTGTTGTCTGCTTTAGCATAAAAATTATAAAACAAAATATCAAACTCTTGGTTACACTGTTGTCTGCATTTTTAGAATCAAAATATAGTACACTTGAGCAAATTGCACTTCATCCAAGTCCCTGTGGGATCGATACTTGGCTTACTAAAGCCACTTACTACTTGTTCGGCCACGTGCACTTGCGTGTCGTTTTATATACCCCACAAATCACCCCGAACAAGTTTTTGGCACCGTTGTCGGGGACTTGGCAATTGGTGAATTTGTTTTAAGTGTTAATTTACTATATTTTTATTTTCTTAGTATTGACAACTTGGTATTAGCCTGTATTTTGCAGACTTAATTTCTGTTGAACACTGGCAAGACACAAGGAGCTGGTGGAATCGTATATAGAGCCAGAAAGAATATTTCATAGTAAACGGAGAGAAGCTCTACAAAGAAAGCTGTAGTTGCTCAGACAGACGATCATGGAGCAACAACAGAATCCACCGGTAGTACGGGCAATGTTAGTGCCCGAAGAAGTAGCAGCTCGGCCGGTTCGCGAGGTGGCAATCCCACATGCTAATAATGTCACATCTAGCATCCGCAAACCTGAGCCAGGAGGGAGGTTTGAACTTAAGCAGAATATGGTACAATTGCTGCACACTAGCGGGCAGTTTACCGGTCTCCCTCATGAAGATCCACAGCAGCATCTCCAAAATTTTTTGGAGATAAGTGACACTTACATCCCCGCTGGAGTGTCATCAGATTATGTCCGGCTTACATTGTTCCCATTCTCACTATTGGGAGAAGCCAAGAGGTGGTTGAAAGCTAAGCCACCGAATTCTATTTCTACGTGGGATGATCTTGCAAGGAAATTCTTGATACGGTTTTTTCCCTCCGGTAAAACAGCAAGACTTAGAAGTCAGATTCTAAGTTTCAAACAGAGAGAGGGAGAGAATTTATATCAGGCCTGGGAGAGATTTAAGTCCATGTTGCGGGATTGTCCTCATCATCATCAGTCCAATGATGTGCTGGTGCCCACTTTTATAGAGGGTTTGGAACCCCACACCAAAATATTGCTAGACTCAGCAGCTCGAGGTCAAGTGCTGGAGAAAACTTATGAGGAGCTGTATACCTTGTTGAACCGTATTTCGCAGGGCAATCCGGAATGGAATGCTGATTCATCAAGAGGCGGGACAAGGAAAGCAGCAGGAGTGCTAGAAGTGGATGGGTTTACAGCTATTGCTGCACAAATAGCTGCATTACAAAATCAACTTAACACCCACTTCAGCAACATGACAATGAACCAGCCTCAAGCCCCAGTTAATGCAGTGCAGCAGATGTGGTGTGAAGTGTGTGGAAGCAGTGAGCACTCAGTTGAGTGTTGTGGAGCCAATCCTGACTCGGTAAACTTTGTGGGTAATGTACAAAGGAACCACCAACAGTATGGTAATAGCTACAATTCCAATTGGAGGAATCACCCTAATTTCAAATGGGGTAGCAACAACCATCAGGGCCAAAGTTCGGGTCAGGGTGTGCACAGGAACCAAGGAGGGCAGCAGAATTATCAAGCACCATTCAGAAACAATAATGCACCTCCTCCACCACCATCACCCAACATGGAGGAGATGTTCAAGACCATGATAGCTAACCAAGCTCAATTGCAGGCTGACTATGTGAAATTGGCAGCTGAAGTGAAAAACAACCAGTTAGCTACCAAGGCACTTGAATATCAATTTGGGCAATTTGCTGGAGCCCAAAACACAAGGCCTAGAGGAGGACTGCTGAGCGACACGGATCCCAATCCCAAGCAGGTAAATGCAGTGACCACAAGGAGTGGTTTGCAGCTGAAAGAGGTGGAACCAGAAAGACCACCTCAACAATCGGGAGTAGCAGAAGTTGAGAGGGTGCAAAGTACTGAAAGGGGGAAGACTAAGGAAGCTGAATCAGAAAGACCTCCACCCCCGTTCCCTCAATGATTAAAGAAACACAAGGAGGAGGCGTGTTTCAAGATATTCATGGAGGTGCTGAAACAGGTACATATTAACTTACCTCTTGTTGATGTTTTGCAGGGAGTGCCGAAATATGCTAAGTATATAAAGGACATTGTGGCAAACAAAAGTCGGTTGACTGAGTATGCTACGGTGGCTCTAACGGAGGAGTGCACTTCCCGAATTCAAAATAGACTGCCCAAAAAGCTCAAAGACCCTGGGAGCTTTACTATCCAGATTACTATTGGGCAGAGCATCCGAGCACGTGGATTGTGTGATTTGCGAGCAAGCATAAATTTGATGCCGTCATCGGTATTCAAAAAGTTGGGGCTAGGGAGTCCTAGACCCACAACAGTAATCTTGCAATTGGCGGATCGATCCTTAGCTAGACCTGATGGCATTGTGGAGGACGTTCTGGTGCAAGTTGGCTCCCTAATTTTTCTGGTAGATTTTATCGTGCTGGATTTTGAACCAGACGCGGAAGTCCCATTTATTTTGGGACGTCCTTTCTTGGCAACCGGGAAAGCACTAATTGACGTAGCTGCGGGGCAGCTAACAATGCGAGCACACGACAAGGTGGAGGTGTTCGATGTGTACAAGGCACCCAAGCTCCCGATGGTGCACGAAGAACTCTCGGTGATCAATGTGATTGATCAAGGTAATGATGAGCGGATTAAGGACTCACGGGAGTTAATGGGAAAACCACCGGATAGGTTTAAGAACTACTGGGGGGAGGACGGTGATCGAGAGAAATCGTCCATCACACTAGAGGACAACTGAGTTAACGACGTCGAGCTGCAACGATAAACAAGGCGCTGCTCGGGAGGCAACCCATGAAAAATTTTTCTTTCTTTTTGTAAAGTGTAAATAGACTTTTTCTTTTTCTTTTTCTTGATTTACTACAAAAAAAATTTCGTTTTAGTTTTTGTTTAATTTTTATTTAGAGTGAAACTTATAATTCTAACCAATTTTGTATAGTGAGATGAATTTCAGGTCAAACGGAGGAAAATATGCACGGAATCGCAAAGGAAAAGTCGAGGTATGAAAATTAACAAAAAGTGGCAAAACAGTGAGCTGGGCCGATAGCTCCGTGTCACGGAGGTGGACCTCCGCGTTACCTCCGTGACACGTTGAGGTACAATCTGGATTTTTTTAAAAATTTCCAGAAAAGGCTCGCGATGGCTCCATGTCACGGAGCCAGTGCACCGCGATGCACACTCCGTGACACGTTGCCGTGTATATCGCGACGGGTCACACCGGGTCGCCGGGTGACCCACGCGATTTCCCTACTTTTTAACCCCAAAAAACCCCTTCCTTTCCTTATTTTTCAATTACTCCGCGACCAAAACCCCCCAAAACCCATCCCCCTTCAACGTGACACGGAGGAGGCGTAGAAAATCATCAAATTTGCGTAATTTCTTCAACTTCAAGGTATGTTCTTCGATTCCACCTCAATTTCTTGTTGATTTTCTTCGATATTGAGCATGTGAGGTGACCTAAATTGCCCTAAGTAGAAATTAATCATGAATTCAATTTAATCATTGTTGATGAATGTTCGGAATGTCGTTATGATTGCTTGAACTCGTCAATTGCATAATTCAATCAAATTTGCTTGATAATATCATTTCTAGGGCTTGTTTTTGAGTTTGAAGTTGAAAATGTAGTGAACTTGTGAATTTCATGCCGGGATGTACATGTCGAGTGAGATGAGTCGATATACTAATTGTTAGGATGTTAATAGAATGACGGATTCTCGGGTTAAGGGAATGTTGAAATTTGTAAGAATTTGGTTGGGTGTATAGGTTCGTGTAGATAAATTTTTGTTGTTGTTTTCGTTTCTTTGTTTTTCCTTGCTAAGTGCGATGGGTAAAATGTTAGCGATGGTAGTGATTGTGATTGGCTGTACGAAGTCTGAGTAGTACGCAGAAGATATACCGTCGAATTTTTCGAACGCACTAAGCATGATTGTATAGTTGGTTATTGTGTGTAAATAAAGATAATCTTGCCGTATTGTTGTAACTGTAGCTAAGGACTAAGTGTGGGGTAACCTAGCTTAACCCGACCTTAGCCGAAGTTAATATCCGTTAGCTTAACATTGATCTTGTCTACTTGGGTTGACAGGTAAAATGGAAAGCAGGCAAGAGAAAGGGAAAGGCGCATCAACTTCTGGCGCCGGAAGAAAGCGAATCAGACTGGGCACAGCAGTCCCAGTAGCACCAGCAGTTCCACGCGGCCAACGCCGCCAATACGGAATGAGATGGGTGACTGATGAGGGGAAAAAGTGGTACGCAAAGCACAAAGAAAAGAAATATTTCCCAGAGGAGCACATAGCACGGGAACCATTGGCACAGGAGTTCCCTAGGATGGTACATCGGATCGAGGCAGCTGGGCTCAATTTCATCTTTGAAGAGCCCAAGGAATGTAATTTGCACCTGGTTCGGGAGTTCTATGCCAACTGGAACCCGACGATCAGAAGTCACACCATAAAAATCAGAGGGCAAATAGTCACCTTGGAGCCCCACCACCTCAATGCCATCATAGGAGCGCGGGACACAGACGCCCACGTACTCCGACAGCTGAACATTACCCCACCATATGCGGACATCAGACGCACATTGTGTGGGACTCGATCGACAGCTAGATGGAGCAGACACAAAGAGAGGGGCTACCACCAGACTTTTCCCTATTCACAGATGAACAGGGAAGCCAGAATATGGCTGAAAATTGTATGTTCCTGCCTCATCCCGGGGGTACATATGACAGATGTAACCCGGGATCGTGTATGCCTAGTGTACGCCCTGATGAAAGGGCTGGAGATCAATGTGGGGGCGGTAATTATCTCCGCCATGAAGAGAGCCCGGTTGCATCAGGGGCACAGGTATGGCTTTGGTGGACTACTCACCACCTTCCTCAGGGGCCTAGATGTCGAGGAAGAGGCCCTTGACTATATCCCGTAGATGGAGCGGGTGGCCTTAGATGTTACTAAAACTAAGGCTCCCGACACCACCCACGGGCCAGTGCTTACACGTGGCGAGCGACATGCTCGTGATGATCAGTATATGGCTCGAATGTATGGGATGCAGATGCTCCAGCTGAGGATAGGCGGGAGGCCGGCGACAGAGGAGGAGCTATGGCAGCTCGAGCTAGACTACCCCTTCGGCGAGAATGCCAGGGCTCTATGCCGAGTGGGGCCAGCATTTGTAGAGCCCACGGATGATAACATCCCCACAGACAAGGAGACACGTCGGGAGGACTCCGATGTGGAGTCCAATGAAGACGACGGGGGCGAATCAGACATGGGAGATGAAGCAGCAGCACCCGACGAAGAACTGGAATACTTTGACTGATCAGGGAGTTCCACCACCCGATTTTGTGCTATTTTAATTTTTGTGAACACTGGGGACAGTGTTCGAGCTAAGTGTGGGGTGGGAGTAGTTAGGTGTTGGGCTGTGCTGTTTTGTATGTATACTCTAATTTGTTGTCGTGCATGTGAAATTTTGTTGTTCCCTGTGATTTCTGAATTGTTAAAGTGTTGTTCTGTATTTGTAAATTTGTGTGAAATTGATGTGTGTTGCTGAATGTTGCTAGCTGATTTTGAACATATATTTTCTATCGAAATGATCGATATTTTTGACAATTTTTTTACTTCTTGGGTTTCTCGGCATTTGTTTTCGGTTCTTTTACCGAGAATGGTCCCATTGTACTGAAGTCATAGTAGTGACCGTTCCCTATGATGGATGGATGACGACCGTCTTAAGGGAAATTTAGTCGTTAGGAGTAGTTTTTTCTCTCAATTATTTTTCAGTTTTTTTCTTTGGTGGGTTGCATCCCAAAACCTGTAGTTACTGTATGGTTGCAAAATTCTGGTTGCGTGTTGTACATGATATTTAAAATGCAAAGGTGATTCGTATGAAAGCATCCAACTTTGTAAATATGTTGAGTAACCTAGGCCATAGAGTTCGATTCAGTGTGATTGAGGCTTAATGTTTGAATTCCTGTAATTAGCTGAATGAAGAGTCTATGAATACATCTTGAATTGAGCATGTGCAAAAAGTGTGAAGTGAGGTGATGTTATTCCATGCTATTGTGAAGTGTCGAGAACTTGCCTGGTGTGTGTGCAAAACGAAATGAAGGAGGTGTATTGTAGGAAAGCATGTAGGCATTTCTTTGTTTTAACCGAGAATTTCTATTTTTCTTTGTCGTACCCACCTTGATTGTATACCCTAGTCAGCCCGTCGAGCCTTTAGCCTATTATTTTTTTTTTGTCAAAAAGTGTAAACCGAGCTTAATACCTTCTTTTCATTAGCCGTAGAGTCTATACAAAACTCTTAAGCGCTTAAGAAGTGAAAATCATTTTCCCGAAGTGTCAAAGAGTGAGAATGGTGAAAAGAAAAAGAGAAAAGCAGAGTGATAGAAGAAAAGAAAAGGTTGAAGGTGCACTTGCTACAAATAAACTATAATGAAGGTGCATGAATAATCTTTGTTGTTGTGTCAGGTGTGCTTATTAAGATGGGCCAAACTAAAGAAAAACATCAAGAATGGAATGATGAAGAAAAAAAAGAAACAATGTCCATGAGTTGATGGGATGTGTTGAAAAGGCGCTTAAGGATGCTTGTGGCTATTATTGGCTAACCCAATATTTACTAGTTCCGTAGCTTCCATTACAACCAGTTAAAGTCCTACGTGATCTTACATCGCACTTCGTTATATTAGTGGAGTAATACAGTAAGGGCAATCTTATGGGTCATGACATGATGCATGTGAATTCTTTTGGGAGAGAGAGCGAAATTGTGTTTACGTGCCCCTGCTTGAACTTTTGTGAGTCGTATGAGCAAAAAAGGGGGAGATTCTCTTGTGTTGTGAGGGCACATGCTTGATGAGAGATTAATTTTCGTGTCGGATATCTTGATCAGCTGATTTGCATGAGTTTGCCAATATCGAGAGTCGATTCTTAAAGTGTAACAGCCCAGGTCGCCGCTTGTAGATATTGTCCGCTTTGGGCATCTAGTCCCTCACGACTTTAAAACGCGTCTAATATAACATAGCATAGCATACATAACATAACACAGCACATACAAACCTTACCCGGCCCCCATAAGCCGGGAGGTACAATCAACACAGAATCTATGCCCCTACCCCGGTCATCCGATCTCCTATAGTGGCTGTAAGCATCCTGCCGGTCCCTGGGTATGCACTTGGGCTCGTTGAGCCCCTGACTATAACTGTATCTGAGTCCGAAGGACTCTAAATCAACACCCCGGGCGTACCCGCTCGACGGGGGTGTATAAGGGCCGACCAAGGCACAATATGGGGAAACTGGCATCCCATCTTCGTCCCCTTGCGGGACGGTATATCACTCCGTAGAGTGACGTATCCTCGTCCTCTAGCGGACGAGTCGATACAGCTATTAACCCTAACATGCCTCGCAGCCTCCTGCCTATAGTATGCGGTGCACAACACATCCATAGACAAGACTCTACTTAGCACGGCTTGCAGACTCCCTGGGACACGAACCGCTCTGATACCACTGTAACAACCCAGGTCGCCGCCTGTAGATATTGTCCGCTTTGGGCAGCTAGTCCCTCACGGCTTTTAAATGCGTCTACAATGTAGAGGTATCCAAGCACTTATAAAGCACTCTTCATTCCCGTCCACCACCGATGTGGGATTTGCCTAAGTAAACCAGGCGTTACGTATCGCCGTCCCTGGTTACCCCCCGTAGGGACTCAGCGTCCTCGCTGAGGTTTGCCCCACCACCAGCCGACACCGGCTCTGATACCACTGTAACAGCCCAGGTCGCCGCCTGTAGATATTGTCCGCTTTGGGCAGCTAGTCCCTCACGGCTTTAAAACGCGTCTACAATGTAGAGGTATCCAAGCACTTATAAAGCACTCTTCATTCCCCTCCACCACCGATGTGGGATTTGCCTAAGTAAACCAGACGTTACGTATCGCCGTCCCTGGTTACCCCCCGTAGGGACTCAGCGTCCTCGCTGAGGTTTGCCCCACCACCGGCCGACACCGGCTCTAATACCACTATAACAGCCCAGGTCGCTGCTTGTAGATATTGTCCGCTTTGGGCAGCTAGTCCCTCACGGCTTTAAAACGCGTCTACAAGAGAGAGGTATCCAAGCACTTATAAAGCACTCTTCGTTCCCCTCCACCACCGATGTGGGATTTGCCTAAGTAAACCAGGGACGGCGATACGTAACGCCTGGTTTACTTAGGCAAATCCCACATCGGTGGTGGAGGGGAACGAAGAGTGCTTTATAAGTGCTTGGATACCTCTCTCTTGTAAACGCGTTTTAAAGCCGTGAGGGACTAGCTGCCCAAAGCGGACAATATCTACAAGCGGCGACCTGGGCTGTTACAGTGACAGGTATGTCCGTATTATTATTTACACAGTACTTTATGGTATGTATGTTGTAAATGATAAAGAAAGAAGTGGTATTCAGTTGTCCAGTGGATTGTAGAATATTGTGTGCAGTGCCTGTGTTGGACTTTTTCTGCGTTTCAGGGCGTTGCGATAGTCCATATTACAGGGGAAACTCTGCCAAAAATTTTCCCAGAAACTAGAGTGAACAGTTCTCTAGACAGCAGTATACATTCGGGGACGAATGTTCCTAAGGGGGGGAGAATGTTATACCTCGTAGAATTCCCGGCACTTGGATGACCTATTCGCACGTTGGTTAAGCATATTTGAAAGCCATACGTGCTAGGGAAAGGCCCGAGAAAAGATCGGACGAGAAACCCGTCGAACCATCGCGGGAGGAGCCGAGGCAGAGCCCCTCCGCGATGGCAGCGTGTCACGGAGGTGAGGCCTCCGCGATGGCTCCGTGACACGTTGCCCTTGTCCAGGCCCAAGTATATAAAGCCCCCACTGTGGTTTAAGGTCATTATTTACTTAGTGAAATTTCCAGAATCGTAGTGAGCAGAGGGAAAACGAAGGGAGATTAAATATTTTCGTCCGATTACGCTGCCAAACGCTGCCCAAACCCAAATTAATCCTAGATACCAAAGTATTTAGCAGCAGAGAGCATTTCTACGGAATTAGTTTCGCGAAATACGGCCGACGAATCGGCGAGCCGCCGAACTAAAGTAAGTAGAATTGCTCTAAATTAATGTCTATGTGTTCCTAGTTGAGAAGTAAATATTTCTCCCTTCTGGGCCGCTGAAAAATAGCGAGTTTTTGACCGTCTTTCGATAAGCCTAAGTTTAGGCTACAAATTAAATCGAAAGTAACGTTGCTCTTTACAATAACGTTGTATTTAGTATTGATTGACGTATTTATGAATGCAGTTGGGAGAAAACAGTAGAAGTACCGGCCGAGCCTCGTCCGACGGACGAATATTCAAAGATAAGGTATGTAAAGTTAAGTTTCCTCGGCAAGTTGAGTAACATTGAAGCAGTGTAGTAATTTACAGACCAGTAGAAGGTTCAGAAATTGATTATTGTATTATTTTGAACATTGGTGCAATATGAGCAGTTTTGGGCCGTAACGTGTACGATACCTATCCGTATGATATAGATTCGAATATAAATGATTAAGATTGGTCGTATATTCAGTATGTGATATAATATGCCCTGCCTAGATATTGTTGTGTTTAGCTGAGACCTCACAAGGTAGTACAACATCAGTAAAAGTAAAGCATTCCAGATATAGAATAGTAACTGTATATGGTTTAGAAAGCATGTTAGAAATAGGAAATCATGTTAATACAGAAACCTAGTGAACAGCATAGCCTTCAGCAGAAACACCCGCTTGTATAGCCTTTGCCCCAGTACAGTTAGACAGGGAATTATATTCATATTTATACTTACCTGTCTCAGCATGTATCAGACACCTATAGATTGCTATTATTAGCCCAGTACATGATTTATATAATACCTTACGCCCATTAGTTTTGGCTTATGAGATACACAGACAGCATGACTAGTTGAGACGCGTTTTAAAGCCGTGAGGGACTAGCTGCCCAAAGCGGACAATATCTACAGGCGGCGACCTGGGCTGTTACAGTGGTATCAGAGCGGTTCGTGTCCCAGGGAGTCTGCAAGCCGTGCTAAGTAGAGTCTTGTCTATGGATGTGTTGTGCACCGCATACTATAGGCAGGAGGCTGCGCGGCATGTTAGGGTTAATAGCTGTATCGACTCGTCCGCCAGAGGATGAGGATACGTCACTCTAAGGAGTGATATGCCGTCCCGCAAGGGGACGAAGATGGGATGCCAGTTTCCCCATATTATGCCTTGGTCGGCCCTTATACACCCCCGTCGAGCGGGTACGCCCGGGGTGTTGATTTAGTGTCCTTCGGACTCAGATACAGTTATAGTCAGGGGCTCAGCGAGCCCAAGTGCATACCCAGGGACCGGCAGGATGCTTACAGCCACTATAGGAGATGGGATGACCGGGGTAGGGGCATAGATTCTGTGTTGATTGTACCTCCCGGCTTATGGGGGCCGGGTAAGGTTTGTATGTGCTGTGTTATGTTATGTATGCTATGCTATGTTATATTAGACGCGTTTTAAAGCCGTGAGGGACTAGCTGCCCAAAGCGGAAAATATCTACAAGCGGCGACCTGGGCTGTTACAGTGGTATCAGAGCCGGTGCCGGCCGGTGGTGGGGCAAACCTCAGCGAGGACGCTGAGTCCCTATGGGGGGTAACCAGGGACGGCGATACGTAACGCTTGGTTTACTTAGGCAAATCCCACATCGGTGGTGGAGGGGAACGAAGAGTGCTTTATAAGTGCTTGGATACCTCTCTCTTGTAGACACGTTTTAAAGCCGTGAGGGACTAGCTGCCCAAAGCGGACAATATCTACAAGCGGCGACCTAATAATAGCAATCTGTAGGTGTCTGATACATGCTGAGACAGGTAAGTATAAATATGAATATAATTCCCTGTCTAACTGTACTGGGGCAAAGGCTATACAAGCGGGTGTTTCTGCTGAAGGCTATGTTGTTCACTAGGTTTCTGTATTAACATGATTTCCTATAATACCTTACGCCCATTAGTTTTGGCTTATGAGATACAGAGACAGCATGACTAGTTGAGACGCGTTTTAAAGCCGTGAGGGACTAACTGCCCAAAGCGGACAATATCTACTGGCGGCGACCTGGGCTGTTACAGTGGTATCAGAGCGGTTCGTGTCCCAGGGAGTCTGCAAGCCGTGCTAAGTAGAGTCTTGTCTACGGATGTGTTGTGCACCGCATACTATAGGCAGGAGGCTGCGAGGCATGTTAGGGTTAATAGCTGTATCGACTCGTCCGCCAGAGGACGAGGATACGTCACTCTACGGAGTGATATGCCGTCCCGCAAGGGGACAAAGATGGGATGCCAGTTTCCCCATATTGTGCCTTGGTCGGCCCTTATACACCCCCGTCGAGCGGGTACGCCCGGGGTGTTGATTTAGAGTCCTTCGGACTCAGATACAGTTATAGTCAGGGGCTCAGCGAGCCCAAGTGCATACCCAGGGACCGGCAGGATGCTTACAGCCACTATAGGAGATGGGATGACCGGGGTAGGGGCATAGATTCTGTGTTGATTGTACCTCCCGGCTTATGGGGGCCGGGTAAGGTTTGTATGTGCTGTGTTATGTTATGTATGCTATGCTATGTTATATTAGACGCGTTTTAAAGCCGTGAGGGACTAGCTGCCCAAAGCGGACAATATCTACAAGCGGCGACCTGGGCTGTTACAGTGGTATCAGAGCCGGTGCCGGCCGGTGGTAGGGCAAACCTCAGCGAGGACGCTGAGTCCCTACGGGGGGTAACCAGGGACGGCGATACGTAACGCCTGGTTTACTTAGGCAAATCCCACATCGGTGGTGGAGGGGAACGAAGAGTGCTTTATAAGTGCTTGGATACCTCTCTCTTGTAGACGCGTTTTAAAGCCGTGAGGGACTAGCTGCCCAAAGCGGACAATATCTACAAGCGGCGACCTGGGCTGTTACAGTGGTATCAGAGCCGGTGTCGGCCGGTGGTGGGGCAAACCTCAGCGAGGACGCTGAGTCCCTACGGGGGGTAACCAGGGACGGCGATACGTAACGCCTGGTTTACTTAGGCAAATCCCACATCGGTGGTGGAGGGGAACGAAGAGTGCTTTATAAGTGCTTGGATACCTCTCTCTTGTAGACGCGTTTTAAAGCTGTGAGGGACTAGCTGCCCAAAGCGGACAATATCTACAAGCGGCGACCTGGGCTGTTACAGTGGTATCAGAGCCGGTGCCGGCCGGTGGTGGGGCAAACCTCAGCGAGGACGCTGAGTCCCTACGGGGGGTAACCAGGGACGGCGATACGTAACGCCTGGTTTACTTAGGCAAATCCCACATCGGTGGTGGAGGGGAACGAAGAGTGCTTTATAAGTGCTTGGTTACCTCTCTCTTGTAGACGCGTTTTAAAGCCGTGAGGGACTAGCTGCCCAAAGCGGACAATATCTACAAGCGGCGACCTGGGCTGTTACATAAAGTCTAGGAGGTCTTGATGTATTGAAGGTCATTGCATTGATAAGACCATGCATGTTTTCTTGATGATTTGTTGTATTAAATAATCGGTATGACCGTAGCCTAAATTTTCGAACCAAAGTAGCGAGGTTGGGATGTAAATTGCATGAAGTGTAGGATTGTTGTTCGAGGACGAACAAGGATTTAAGTGTGGGGTAAGTGATCTTGGGCAAATGTATATGCCCAAGTGATACTCAAAAGTACCATTTTCGCCTTGTTTATGTATCAATGTGTATACATTCTCATGTAATTGGTAATAAAATGTGAATTTATACTAACCAATATGATTAGCATTGTTTTGCAGGTAAAATGTAATTTTGGGAAGCTTAAATGCATGTTGGACGATATCGGGGGTGGACTTGGATGCGAGCACGGGATAAGGCATTGGATAGCATGAAATAAAGGGGCTCCGCGATGGAGCGGTGTCAAGCTTCCATCGCGGAGGCCTTCTGCCTGGATAGGGAAATTTCGCCCAAATTCCAGAGAGGGTCCGCGTCCGGTCCGTGGCACAGTGGCTTGGCTCCGCGTTGCACGCCATGCCACGTTGGGCTTTAATTCCTGGACCCCCAGTTCCAGTGAAGGTCCGCGTCCATAGTGTGTCACGGAGGCAGTGCTCCGCGATGCACTCCGTGACACATTGCTTGTTATTCCGAGAAAAATTGCCACCAGTATAAAAAGAACACTTAGGTTCATTTTTCAATATTCTGACTTGGTGGAGCAAGAATGTGGGTTACAGGCAATTGAGGGGACGAAAATATTAGGGTTTTTCTCTCTTTCCTTCTTCTTGTATTCAATTGCTTGTATGATTAACACTCATTTTAAAGATGTTTAATCCACAAATGAGTGGCTAATTCCTCTTCTTGCTGAGGTTATGAACAATTGTGATGAAATGTGATCATTGATTCTTTGGTTTTTCATCTTTTCTTCCATGTTGTTCTATTAATTCTTGTTCTTATTGCATTAATGTGTGGCCTACGTTAATGTATATCTAAAAAGTCCGGTTTCACTCGATAGAGCAAGAAATTGGAAAGTTGTGAATTAATAGGATATGATCTTTACTTGATTTGGGAAAATTGGGAATTGATTTACTTTCAGGATAGAAATATACCTGAAAGTCGTATTAGTCAATTTAGGAACCGGGTTTGTATGGCTAGAACATGAATTGCATTTAATCACAGAAATGTAGGTGGATGGTTCATGATTCTTAAGTGAGGTTAAATACGAGAGTTTTAGTCTCTTGGCAATAGTTCTTGGCTAGCAACTGGAGGAAAAGATTAACCAAATTATGATGATAATTAATTTCATTACGTGTTCGTTTAACCTCAGCATGCTCTCATTCATAGTTCAGACTCAAAGTAGATAATTGTTTTAGCTTTAGCATAAAAATTATAAAACAAAATATCAAACTCTTGGTTACACTGTTGTCTGCATTTTTAGAATCAAAATATAGTACACTTGAGCAAATTGCACTTGGCTTACTAAAGCCACTTACTACTTGTTCGACCACGTGCATTTGCGTGTCATTTTATATACCCCACAAATCACCCCGAACAATGATAAACCACTTTATGTTTTCTCCATGCTAGTTGGTTGAGTATGAGTTTATAAAGGTGTCAAGTGTGATGGTAAAATATGATTTTAGGTATGTTTTAAGGATTGTTCGAGGAAGAAAAATGGATTAAGTGTGGGGTGGTGATGTTGGGCATATTTTCATGCCCGTTTGCCTTGTTTTACCCATATTTGATCATGTTTTGAGTTCATAATCCTTAATTTATGCTTAAATTCATGTATATGTGTGTTTTATGTGATAACAAATGATTTGAGTTGATTTAAGCAGGAAACTAAACAAAATGGGCTCAAAGTGATGCAAGGAATAAAGATATAAGAATCTGATGAGTTTGGTGCTATAGTTGGTGCCCCGCACCAAGTCCCAAACTTTAGAAAAATAAAATCTCAATCTGATGTTATGGCTGGCGCGGGCTCAAACTTCAGAGAAACAATTCTTAGGATACTGCTATGGCTGGGGCGATGCGCGTAGAGCTGAAAATTGCTAAATATTTGACAAAGTATGTGGTGAGATAGGAGGGACGGTGCGCCAGACCCATTCCGGGGCAAAAAATGCTGATTTTTCAGCTAAAATCTTGAGGGACAGAAGCGTCATTTGAAGGCTCATCTATAAATATAAACCTTAGGTCATCTGTTATGTAGTTCTTGGACTTCTTGGAGTAGTTTCAGACTTCTTTGAAGCAGTCGTAACTAATTTTTTATTATGTAGTTTATTCATGAAAGCCTATAAGCAGTTTGGAAGGAAGATAAGGTTCTACAACTAGGTTTTCTCTTCTTTACTTCGTATTTGATCATATTTGATCATGTTTTGAGTTCATAAATCTTCATTTATGCTTAAATTCATGTATATGTGTGTTTTATATGCTAACAAATGATTTGAGTTAATTTGAGCAGGACACTAAGCAAACGGGGCTCAAAATGATGCATGGAATAAAGATTTAAGAATCTGATGGGTTTGGTGCTATGGCTGGTGCCCTACACCAAGTCCCAAACTTCAGAAAAATAAATTTTTAGTCTAATGCTATGGTTGGCAGGGGATCAAACTTCAGAGAATCAAGCTAGTGCAATGGCTGGGGCGGTGCGCTTGGTCTTATCTAGAGCTGAAAATTGCTAAGAATTTGACAAAGTATGTGGTGAGATAGGAGGGAAGGTGTGCCCTTGACCTATTCCAGTGCAAAAAATGCTGATTATTAAGCTAAATCTTGAGGTGCAGAAGCGTCATTTGAAGGATCATCTATAAATATAATCCTTAGGTCATCTGTTACGTAGTTTTTGGACTTCTTGGAGTAGTTTCATACTGCTTTAAAGCAGTCTTTACTCATTTTTTATTATGTAGTTCATTCCTGAAAGCCTGTAAGCAGTTTGGAAGGAATACAAGGTTCTACAACTAGGTTTTCTCTTCTTTACTTCATATTTTCGCATGGTGATGACTAAGTATTTATTTTTGCGCTTGTCTATGAGTGGCTAAACTCATATTCAAAGGTTGTTGTCAAGGTGAATGGTTGATTGTTTGACAGATTAATTAAATTTAGTTCTGATTCTTCTATGGTTGTTTGTATTATTTGTTTTAGTTTATTATTTATGAGACTGATCACCTTGTAAGTTATCTATTGCTTTCGATTAAACTTGGGAAAGGGAATTGAATGAATTAAAAATAAATACATAATGGGAATTCAAAGACCCTTAAACCCATTGGTGACAGGATAGAAGTTGTTGTTGAGGATAGGGATACACCCTTCAACCCCGTTTATTGTAAATACAAGTAGGCATAATCATCATTTTATTGTTCTCATGCGACCATAGAGATATAAGTGTTAGGGTTCATGAAATAGTATTAGATGCTAGGGATAGTGGCAAGAAATGGCATAGTAACTTGCAATTAACAACCGTAGGAAGAGTCATGCTAGTTTAATTACTTTTAAAACTCAACTTGAAACCAACCAAGTGCCATTGCCCTAGTCTGTCATCATTATTGAAATACAATCAAGCTTGCATTCGTTTCAGTTGATTTTTACATTTGAAGTTTTAGTAGTTTAATTTTCCAAACCAATCTCCATTTTACTTGTTTCTTAGATTAGTGAAATCAAAGTACAGCCTTATAATGATTAAATCGAAAAGTCCCCATGATACAATATCTAGACTTAATAATCCTGTATTACTTGACGACCATGTGTGCTTGTGTGCGCTTGGGAGACATCATGAATGCGGCGATGGCTGAAGTTGTAAGATCTGCCTCACCAGCGGATTGTGATGTGGGCACCTCTGTCTGAGTACCTTCCCCTTAGTAGTGGGCCCAAATGGTAAGGTGGAAGTAGGATGACTCATCCTGGTAACCATAGTGTCGTTTTGCATCTTGGTGATATCGGTCACCAGGCAAGCATCTGTGAATATGTCCTCCTTAGGCAACATCGGCACCCCTACCCTTCGACATAGGGCTGTGACAAGAAATGGGAAAGAGAGGAAGGTGACCGTCTGTACTACTCTATCCTTCAGCTCCAAGTTGATCATCTAGCCAATGTCTATGGTCCACTTATCTACTGTAGATGCCACGACAAGAACCTATCCAAGAGGTAGTTTGTTTTCGCTCTTAGTCGGACACACCCTGCTGTAGACTACATTCCACCGAAACTTGGCGACAGGCTGAAGATCCCTCTTGAAGATATTGGTTGTATCAGACACAACCCAAACTGGGGTCTCCCTAGCAATGACCCTGGATATCCAGCCTCTAGCCTGCCTGCCTCTTGAAAGAATCTCATCATATGCTGAGGTGTCCACCACCTCATAATCATCACCCAAATAGTAAATGTTGATTGTGCCTCTAGGCTGATATCAACTAAAACCCCTCGAATCATCACTAAGGGAAGGGGATGAATATGCATCTTCATCACTGGGTCTGATATTAGAAGGATCTCCACATAAAACTCCCATACCAGTGTCTGAATGTACTGACCCACTGGCTGGAAGAGGAACTCCAATGCTTAAATTGGAGCTACTTCAAAATATCAGGGTATGCCTCCAAACCCACAGCTATGATAGTCCTATCCTCGGTGGGTCCTCAATGGACTCTGTCATTGACTGTATTGTGACCCTATAAATATCACTCCCTCCAGTCCTAAACTACCCATCTAATCCTGAAAATTTCCTCCTCCTGCTGGTGTCTCAACTCTTGTGCTAAGGAGGAGGTTTGGCAAGATGATTCCTCATTAGCAGCCACACTGGAAGAAATCTCTATTTGGGCCCCCAGAGATTGGGCCTGGTCCTCATCATCACCTGACTTGAGTGTAGCATCCGAAGCCAGTGTCTCAGCTGATTCCACCCTATCTGATGGAATGGGAGACACCTCAACTCCCCTACTACCAGGAGGCAAGTATTCTTCCTCATCTTCATCAACTAAGAGGGATCTTTTGTATGAACTGGACTTGCCTCCTCAGGGTAAAGATCTTTTGCATCCCATTTTCCTGTGATCATGCACCAATTTGTTATAACATCAATTCGGTGTATCATGAAAATAGCAAAAATCAAATGCATGACGGTTGAAGGGATGGTCCATATATTTAAGGGATGGACCATACCCTGTACCGTCAATTGAATCCAATAATTTCACTTCTTTGTTTCAATGTAAGATTCAAGGTACGGGTCGTCCATTTAATGGACGGTCCGTCCCTTGGGTCGTACTTTGACTAAAAGAATTGAGGATTATGGGTTTAATTGATGGAACAAAAAACAGTCCGTCTTTGTGAAAGCCCATTTGTTCTTTTGTCTTTTGGGGTACCAGGCAATTTCACTTAGGTATTTTCAATTCTTTTACAAGTACAGACAATGGATAGGGTTTATCTAAATTCAATCTCAAAATGCAATTAATAGATATGGGATCATAGATTTATACAACCCTAAGCCCTGTCCAACCAATCTAACATTAAAATCCAAAGTTCTCCCCCAAACCATTATTTCCAAGTCAAGGTACACATAACCCCACCACCATACTAGGTGCAAACATCACTTTAGGCATGAATCAAAGGCATATGACAAAGAAATTAACTATGTGAGTGTGTATTGGTATAGTGGTGATGTGGCTGATAAGGGTGAGGAAACCCTAACTGCATGTTGCTCAATGTGTGGTGATGAAGTATTTGTACATAGATGCAAGATGTTGAAGCTTAAACGAGAAACAATGGAGGAGTTTTCAAATGGGGAAGAAAATGGAATGAAGGAAGAAGAGGGGTAAGAGGGTCTGTGATGTGAATGATAGTATGCCCATCGCAAACCCATTTGCCTTTTATAAAAACTTGGGTTGGGTCAGTCAAGCCCATGGGTGGCTAATTAAAGGTCGACCCAGCCCAATTATACAATACCTGTCCAAAACATAAGCCTCTATGTGGGCCCATTGAATTTTCCTCATTATTTACCAGAGATGGGACAAGAGACGGTCCATCTGGGTAGAGTACGGTCCGTAAATTAAACCATCTCTTCTCCCATTCCTTTCTACTTCTACGTTGAGAAGACAAGGAACATGCAGTCTGTCTTTTGAAAGGACGATCTATCTATTCAACTGTCATTTGCGCACCAAAAATCTTTCTTTCTATTTTAGACCACTTTCCTCCAATATTTTAACTGTACCTGCATCCACTAACCCCATTAGTTTAAAAAATTCTTAGGTTGCCTCCCAAGTAGCGATTGATTTAACATCGAGGCACGATGTGGATACTACACAAGGTGTAGCATCCCTTAGGTTCCGAAGTGCTTGGTTTAACATCGTGAGATGACACAAGATACCTGATCATGGTTTCGGTGAGCCGTCCTTGGGACGAGACTTCCTCACCCACTTCCTGCCTTCGGTTCTACCAAAGCATTGCTTCACCTATCCTGATTTAGCCTTCTTTCTTTTTGTTGATTCAGCCATAGTATGCTTACTACCATTCCAACTTCATGTTCAACCTTGACCACACAAATGTCCCCACCTCTTATGGGCAACAAATGGCCTTTCCCGACTTTGAAGGTGATACTCTCATTCTTGAAGCAAAACATGATCTCATGCTTTTCAGAATTCATCAATGCTCTCCTAGTAACCAAGAATGTTTCGCAAAGGATGATGGGTATGTCTCAATCAACATTGCAGTCAAGAACTACAAAGTCTGTCGGTAACACAAATTTGCCAACTTTGAGAAACACATCTTCCACCACACCCATCGGAGTCTTGATGGATTTGTCAGCCATCTGGAGCTGATGCGTTGCAGGTTTACAACACTTTCAATGCTTAAAACTGGGAAATAAGCATAGTCTTAGGTGTGTTTATACGGATATAATGCACTTTTGCTTTTTGTTTTTAAGGAAATTGGGTATTGGAGTTGAAATTTGAAAAACAATGCAGAAAAAGGCCAAGTACAGACAACGGTACAAGCCGTACAATCATTCTACGAGCCTAACTAAGAGTTGTGGAAAAGTCTAGAAGATGAGCTTAAGGAAAAGGCCAAGTTACAACTCGTGGTATAAGCTGTACCATCCTGGTACGAGCCGTACCAAGGCAGTCATAGAAAAATACAGAAGAAGCTGCACTGGGTTAGTCTCATGGTATGGGTGGAAACCGCGGATCATGATACCTACCTATGACCCATACCAAGGAACCGTGGTAAAGTTGAGAAGATTTGAGGAATGGCAGATCTCAAGGTACGAGAGGCTCACGAGGCGTGGAAGGTACGAGGGATATCACCCAAATTACACCTCGTATTGAGATATAAAGTGCTCAGATTAGGTATTTCCATACAAGGTAAAGCAATTAGATGAAGGTTGATAGCCTCAAATATCCATTATTAATCCCTTTTCCCTCTCATTACCCCTTGACCCGGTGAGTAAGAAGAAGGAAATTCCAACATTCTCAACCATTAAGAAGCAATTAATATGAAGGGAAAAATAATACATGCATAAACCCGGTTCAAGATTCACTAAGCATTTTTGCCATGTGTTTTAATTCATTATGGTTCCCACAATCCTAGTAATGGGTTTAGCTACTCCTGATTGAAGAATCATAATTAAGAGTTGTGAAAGAAATCATAATTATAACTTACAATGATTTGTAGAAGAAATCACACGTCTTGGATTAATCAACAAGAATCTAAGCTCAATAATTCCAAAGTTGTTTGAATCCCAAATTTAAGAACAAAATTATGAAAGTTGTTTCTTGAACCTTAATGTCGATCAACAACAATGAAACTAATGGTAAAAGCCATGTGTTGTAAAATAAACCTAAATAAAATATTTATAGACATAAAACAAATCCTTTCCTAAGTCTACTTGGATTTTGGTGTCGGCAGGTATCACGGTCCGTTGGAAGCTTGAACGGCCTGTTGGAGTCTTTGTTTGTCCAGTCATGGTTTCCTTCAGACTTGTCATTCTCAGCATTTGGCTTCAAACAATGGCTCATTGTGAGATCCTACTAGCCATTGATTCTGTTCATTGCTTCCTGGCCTCCGGAACATGGTTTTTGATCCTCTGAGTACGGGTGCTTAGGACGACCCATCCATTGATGCCACAACCCGTTCTGTCCGTCCGTTAGATGAGTCCTTCTCTAATCACTCTTCTCTAATCCTTCCCACAACCAGACAGGATGGTCCTCTGTAAGTTCATATGCTCTGTGGGTTCCATCCATTGAATGAGACTTATTTTGGAATCCTCTCTGATTCAACCCACGACCGGACATGACGGTTCGTTGTATGCTCATACGACCCATGGGATTCAACCATTTCTAGGCCCTCTACTTCACCACTTCTCTGAATTGGATTAAATGACTTCCTAGGATAGCCTGTTGTAAGGACAAACAGTCTGTGGTAAGGCTCGTCTGAGGCAATTTTACCCCTTTTACTGTTCTTTTCTCAATTTTAACTCCCAATGCCTATTTTACTTGTAAACCTACCAAAACGCATCATATAATATACCTAAGTTCATGCATACTCATATGGTTTTAAGCGCCACTAGTTCCGTAAAATCACAGCATATCAACACCCTCAACATAGCATTTTTGCATGTCCTCAGGTAACACAATAAAATCAACCCATGATGACGCTTAACTAGAGGAAGCCTAAGATATGCGTAGCAGTCAAAACTTATAAAGCATACAAGTTATTCACCCAATAAAACCCCTCCGACTATGTTCAAAATAGAAACCAGTGTGACGACTCAACACTCCTCAGTATGAAACAATAGGATCAAAGGATGGAATCATATTATCACTATACAACCAAGCACACACAACTGACATTTCTCCTAGGTATGTTAGAAATCAACCAATGCAATCATGTGCCCTCACCGCAAAGAAGTCCCACACACACATATATATGATCATGACAATGTTTTGTTTTGGAACTGAGTAAGAACTCGCTCGCTCTCACAAAGAAATTCTAACTGTGCACATACAATACCATAAGATTGCCTTTACTTTCAATACCTCGGTTTTTGGAGGGTTGAACTAGGATCACAATAGGACTTTTTCCGACTTGTAATGTAGGCTCGGGGTTGGGTATGGTAGATATGTATTCGGACTTCTGTGGTAACTACACGCAAGTGCACGTGGTCGAACAAGTAGTAAAGTGGCTTATGTAAAGCCAACTATCGATCCCACAGGGACTAAGCTACGGTAATAATTAACTTAAGTGTTAATGAACTATATATTTAAGAATGCAGACAACCAAACAACTAATATTTTGAGAATTTGAGTTACTAATTTATAAGAATCTAAGGAAAAATTATAAAGTGAGTCTGAACAATAGTAATGAGCAAGCTGAGGTTAAAACGAACATGCAGGGAATTAATTTATCAATATAATTCAGTTAATCTTTCCTTCGGTTGCTACTCAAGAATTATTGCCTATAGATTGGAACTTTCGAATCCTATCCAACATAAGAATCATGAGTCTTAATCTACATTTTTGTGATAAAATAATTTCATGTTCTAGCCATACATTCCCGATTCCTTAATTGACTAATAAGACTTTCAGATTTATTTCTATTCTGAATGTAAATCAATTCTCAATTTTCCAACTAAGAAGAGATCATATCCTACCAATTCACATCTTTCCAATTTCTTTCCTTTTCAAAATCAAAATTGTATTTTTTAGATATACATTAACATTGGCCAAACATTAATGCAGTAAGAACAAGAATTGATAGAACAACCATTGAAGAAAAGATGAAAATTGAAATGATTAACAATTACATTCCACTACAATTGTTCTTAACCTCAGCAAGAAGTGAATTTAGCCACTCATTTGTGGATTAAACATCATCAAATAAGTGTAATTCATACAAACAATTGAGATAAAAGAGAAAGAGATAGAGAAGAACCCTAGAATTTTCGTCCCCTCAACTGCCTGTAACCCACGTTCTTGCTCAACCAAGTCAGACTATTTAAAATAAAACCTAAGTGTGCTATTTATACTATTGAGAATATTTCCTGGAATAACAAGCAACGTGGCACGGAGTGTATCGCGGAGCACTCCCTCCATGCCACGGAGGTATCGCGGACCCTGACTGGAAGTCGGCACCCAGGCAATTTAACCTCAACGTGCCACGGCCTGCATCGCTGAGCCTGGCCACCGTGACACGGTGCTATCGTGCACCTTCACTGGAAATTGCCAAATTTATTTCCTCTAAGGCAGAGTGCCTCCGCGATGGCAACGTGACATGGCTCCATCGCGGAGCCCTTATTTTTGCTGATCTTCCATGTCCTTTTTCACTCGTTGTTTCCAAGTGCATTCCCGATTTTACCAACATGTATCTTAGCTTCCCAAAATTACATTTTACCTGCAAAACAACACTAATCATGTTGGTTAGTATAAATTTACATTTAACTAGAAATCACATGAGAATGTACACAATAATGATATACAAACAAGTCGAAATGAAGCTTTTGAGTATCACTTGGGCATTAAATTCTGCCCAAGATCACTTACCCCACACTTAAACTCTTGTTCTTCCTCGAACAATATTCTCACATCTCAGTCAATTGACACTCACGCATAGCTACTTTGACTCAACAATTCAAGCTACGGCTTTACCGATTATTTAATATAGCAAATCATCAAGAAAACACGCATAGTCTCATCAATACAATGAAGTTCATCACATTAAGACCTCCTGAGCTCAAGAATCAATTCTCGATCTTGGAAAACTCGTGCAAATCAACTGATCAAGACATCCGACACGAAATTAATCTCTTGTCAAGCATGTGCCCTCACAAAACAAGAAAATTACCCCCTTTGCTATCATATGATTTCCAAGGCACTACATGTCGGGGTATATGAATACAATTTCGCTCTCTCTCCCCATGCATCATCTCATGAACCATAGTCTTGCCTCTAGTGTATTACTCCACTAATATAAGGAGGAGTGATGTAAGATCACCTAGGACTTAACGGCTTGTAATGTAAGCTAAGAAACTAGCAAATACTGGGCTAACCAATAATAGCAACTAGCTTCCTTAAGCGTTTTTCAATATATCCCACCATCATTACGGTCATATTTTTTTTTCTTCCTTCATCCTCCCAATCTTGAAGAATTTTTTCTTTGTTCTTGTTCCCATTTCTTTAAGCACATTCGACTTACTAGCAAAGATTAGTTATACATCTTTAGTTTATTTAATTTCAGCAAGTGCACCTTTGACCTTTTCTTTAACTTTCACCAATTCCGCTTTTCTTTCCTTTTCACAATTCTCACTCCTTTAATCCGTGGGAAAATTATTTTTCTTGAGCGCTTAAGAGTTTTGGATCAAATTCACGACTAATGGAAAGAAGGGATTAAGCTCAGTTTGTACCTCTTCAAAGAAAGAAAAGAATAGGCTAAAGGCTCAATGGGGCTAACTAGGATGTACATTCAAGGTAGGTATGATAATGGAGAAACTTTCGGTTTAATCAAAGAAATGCTTACATCCTTTCCTACAATACACATCCTTCATTTCGTTTTGTACACACACCAGACAAGTTCTAGACACTTCATAATAGCATGGAATAATCCAACCCTCACCTCATACTCAATGCACATGCTCAACTCAAGACATATTCACAGACTCTTCAATCAGCTAATTACGAGAATTATCATTAAGCCTCGATCACACCGAATCAAACTTTATGGCCTAGGTATCTCAACATGTTTACACATTTGCAGTCTTTCATATGAATCACCTTTGCAACTTAATATCATGTACAACACGTAGCAAGAATTCTGAACCATGAAGTAGCGACACGTTTAGGACACAAACAAAAGAAAGAACGAAAGAAAAAAACTACTCCTATAGACTACATTTCCCTTAAGACGGTCGTCATCCATCCATCATAGGGAATGGTCACTATCTATGACTTCGGTTCAATGAGACTATTCTCGGTAAAAGCACCGAAAACAAAGGCTGAGAAACCCAACATAAAAGAAATTTAACGAAAAATTTTAAAAATTTTGATAATTTCTATTGAAAACAAAAATATATACACAACAACCATTCACAAACAGCTCAACACAACACACAACAGCTTAACATTCATTACAATACCAACTTAATTACAGACACACCACACAAAGTCACAGGGTCACATTTTTCACATGCACAATAACACAACACATAAACATAAACAAAAACAACAATGAAACAACTGGCACCTAACTACTCCCACCCCACACATAAACCGAACATTGTCCCCAGTGTTCACAAAATTCAACATATCTCAAAAGGTGGGTGGTAAGCTCCCTGATCAATCGAAGTATTCAACTTCTTCATCCGGTGTCGTTGCCTTGTCTCCCATATCAGAATCGCCCCCACTGTCCTCATCTGACTCAACATCTAGGTCCTCTCGTCGTGTCTCCTCATCGGTGGGGACGTCATCATCTACAGGCTCCACAAATGCGGGCCCCACTCTGCATAGGGCTCTGGCATTCTCGCCGAATGGATAACCCAGATCGAGCTGCCATAGCTCATCCTCCGTTGCAGGCCTCCCACCAATGCGCAACTGCAACATCTGCATCCCGTACATGCGGGCCATATACTGATCATCCCGAGCATGTCGCTCGGCTAGTGTGAGCACCGGCCCATGAGTAGTGTCAGGTGCCTTGGTTTTGGTAACATCCAAGGCGCACCTGTCAATCTGTGGGATGTAATCCAGGGCCTCCTCCTCGATATCGTGGCCCCTCAGGAACGTGGTAAGCAAACCACCAAACCCATATTTGTGCCCCTGATGTAGTCGGGCTCTCTTCATGGCGGAGATGATCACCGCCCCAACTTTTATTTAAAGCCCCTTCATCAGGGCATACACCAAGCAGACTCGGTCACGGGTGACATCTGTCATGTGCACCCCCAAGATCAAGCATGAGCATACAATTTTAAGCCAAATCTTGGCTTCCCTGTTCATCTACGAGTAGGGTAGTGTCTGAAGGTAGCCCCTCTCCTCGTGCCTGCTCCACCTTTCTATCAAATGGGCTCCACATAGAGTGCGTCTGATGTCTGCATAAGGTGGAGTGATGTTCAACTGCCGAAGGACATGGGCATCTGTGTCCCGCGCCCCTAAGATGGCATTCAGGTGGTGGGGCTCAAAAGTGACAACCTGCCCCCTGATCTTGGTAGTGTGACTGCGGAGGGTCGGGTTCTAATTGGTATAGAACTCTCGAATGAGATGGAGATTGTACTCGCTAGGCTCTTCGAAGATGAAGTTCAGCCCAGCGGTGTCAATCCGGTGTACAATCCGCGGGAATTCCTGTGCCAGCGTCTCCCTTGATATATGCTCTTCCAAGAAGTATTTGGTTTCTCTGTGTTTTGCATACCATTTCTTCCCTTCTTCAGTCACCCATCGGGTTCCGTATTGTCGGCATTGGCCTCTTGGAACCGCTGGTGCTGCTGGTGCTGCTGTTCCCAATCTTATTCTTTTTCTACCGGTGCCCGATATGGATGCGCCCTTTCCCTTTTCTTGACTACCTGACATTGTTCCTGTACAATCGAACATACAATCCCAATGTTATTCAAGTCACAATTAGCTTCAACTAAGGTTGGGTTTAATTAGGTCACCCCACACTTAGTCTTTAGCCTCAATCAAAACAATTTCGTCAATATATTCATGATTTTTCTCATTCTTAACATTCAACCGGCTTAGTGCATTCATATAAATCAATGGAACAACTACTATGTACTACTCAGACTTCGTACAATGAATAAAATTATCGCCAACGATTCACTTCCACCATCATAGCACTTAGCCAAATTTTTGTTCTCAACACCCTATGCAATTCATCAATTTCATTCTCCCGAAAACCCCTTGTCTACGTAGCATATTCAACATTAATCACAACATAATTCAATTCCCCCAACATGCACAACCCAATTTTGTTTAACCTTTCAAACAATTTTAGTCTTCTTCATATTCAAATTCCAACCCTAGCTAAAAATTTCGCAAAAATTCTATAACAGATGCATTCATTGAGTTCATATACTCACAACAATACTATGAACATCAATCAATCATAACTTGAATGAATTCAAGCTTAATTTTCACTTAGGACAAGTTTCAATCACTACACATGTTCAAGAATCAAAACTTCAAGCAAAATTGAGGTAAAGTTCAAGAACATACCTTTAATCTGATGAAATTGAAGAAAACTTGAAGAAAACTTGTGCCTAGGTCCGTGTCACGTTGGGGGAGAAGGGAATTTGGGGTTTTGGTCGCGTAGGGAATGGAAAATAAGGAAGAAATGGGGGAAAATCGGGGTTTTAAAAGTGTTTTTCGTGCGGGTTACCCGGCGACCCGGTGTGAACCGACGTGAAATGACACTCAACGTGTCACGGAGGGTAACACGGAGCACCCCCTCCGTGACACGGAGCCATCGCGCCCCTGTTCTGGAATTTTTTTAAAAATTTAGAATAGGCTGCAATGTGTCACGGAGGGTAACGTGGAGCACCTCCTCCGTGACACGGAGCCAACGCGTAGGCTCACTGTAATGCCAATTTTTATTTGTCTCACCTCAATTTTTTATTCTTTGAGTCTTTGCATTTTTGCCCTCCATTCCACCTGAAAATCATTTCACCACAATAAATTAGTTAGATTTCATAGGTTTCAACGCAACAATTTTTTTTTTAATTATTTTTTTCTTTTTTTTTTCAAATATTTCTACTCATTTATTACAACAATTTCACGGGTTGCCTCTCGTGCAGCGCCTGATTTACCGTCATGGCTCGACGTCATTCACGTTCAATCATCCTCTAGAGTGATGGACGTCTTCTCTCGAATAACGTCCTCACCCCAATAATGCTTAAACCGCTGCCCATTTACCAAGAACGTGACACTTCTATCTTCTTGCCACAACTCCACTGCCCATGCGGGGTCATTATTACCACCTCAAACGGCCCTAACCATTTGGACTGCAATTTTCCTGGAAACAACCTCAATCTTGAATTGAATAGCAATACTTTCTGCCCCGACTCAAAGATTCGATGCACCATATGCTTATCGTGCCACCTCTTTGTTTTCTCTTTGCAGCACTTGGCACTTTCATAAGCATGCCAACGAAACTCATCAAGTTCTCTGAGTTGCATCAGCCTCTTCTTACCAGCTAGCTCTAGATCCATGTTCAATTTCCTCACGGACCAGAAAGCTCAGTGTTCTAGCTCCACAAGCATATGACACGCCTTTTCATAGACCAATCTGTACGGAGAAGTCCCAATTGGTGTCTTGTACGCAGTTCTATAAGCCCACAACGCGTCGTCGAGTTTGCTTGACTAATCACTATGTTGTGCATTCACTGTCTTCTGTAGAATCTGCTTTACTTCTCTGTTCGACACCTCCACTTTCCCACTAGTTTGGGGATGATATGCTGTTGCTACCTTATGGCGCACCCCATACTTAGCTAGAAAATTCTTGAAACTTGCATTTAAGAAATGAGCCCCTCCATCACTGATAATGGCTCTGGGTGTCCCGAACCTGGTGAAAATGTGCTTTTTCCAAATTTTGTTACCACCTTGTTGTCATTGCTGGGGCAAGCTGTTGCTTCAACCCACTTTGATAGATAATCAATGGCCACCAAGATGTAACGATTACCAAATGACGGTGCGAACGGGCCCATGAAATCTATACCCCATACATCAAAGATCTCCACTTCTAATATATGCTGCAGTGGCATTTCTTTCCTTCTACCAATTGTGCCTGTTGTTTGACATGTATCACACATTTTTACGTATGCCATAGAGTCTCTGAACAGTGTAGGCCAAAAGAAACCTGACTGTAGCACCTTATGCGCTGTCCACTCGCCTTCGTGGTGCCCTCCATACAATGAAGAGTGACAACTCCTCAACACTTCTGCAATCTGGCTCTCCGGAATGCATCTTCTCATCACCTGATCCGGTCTCTGCTTAAACAAGTACGGATCATCCCAAATATAATACCTACAATCATGTCTCAACTTCTTTCTTTGCTGAGCCGTAGCCTCCGGTGGATAGACTCCACTCACTAGAAAATTTACAATGTCTGCATACCAAGGGATTTTAGCTTCCCTTATTGCCAAGAGCTGCTCATCTGGGAACTCTTCTTTGATGTTATCACCTTCCTTCACATGTGACCGGCTTTCCAATCGTGATAGGTGATCTGCCACTTGATTCTCGCTCCCTTTTCTATCCTGAATCTCTAGGTCAAACTATTGTAACAACAAGATCCATGTGATCAACCTAGGCTTTGCATCCTTCTTGTTAAACAGATACCGAATCGCTGCATGATCGGTATACACCACTACTCTATACCCCACCAAATAGGACCTGAATTTATCAAATGCGAACATCAATGCTAGCATCTCCTTTTCTGTGACTGTATAATTGACTTGGGATGCATCCAGTGTTTTGCTTGCATAATGAATAGAATGAAAAATTCTATTTCTCCGCTGCCCCAATACAGCTCCTACTGCCACATCGCTTGCATCACACAGTAATTCAAACGGTTGCTCCCAATCCGAAGAAATGAGGATAGGTGCTTCTATCAACTTCTGTTTTAACTCCTCGAATGGTTTGACACAATCCTCATCAAACTCGAGCTTCACCTCTTTTTCTAGCAACCTGCATATTGGTCGAGAAATTTTAGAGAAGTTCTTGATGAACCGTCTGTAGAACCCTGCATGTCCGAGAAAACTGCGAACAACCTTCACTGACACAGGTGGTGGTAGCTTTTCAATAACCTCGATCTTTGCACGATCAACCTCCAACCCCTTGCAAGACACTTTATGGCCAAGGACGATACCCTCCTTGACTAAGAAATGATATTTCTCCCAGTTGAGTACAAGGTTGGATTCTTCCTATTGAGCTAGCACCCTGTCAAGATTCTGCAAACAAGTAGCAAACGAATTACCGAAAACAGAAAAATCTTCCATAAATACCTCGACGAAATCTTCCACCATATTGTGGAAAATCGCTATCATGCATCTCTAGAATGTGGCAGGTGCATTTCATAAACCAAATGGCATCCGCCTGAAAGCATATGTCCCATAAGGACATGTGAACGTAGTCTTCTCCTGGTCCTCCGGTGCTATGGCTATCTGGTTATAGCCAGAATAGCCATCAAGGAAATAATAATATTCTTGACCAGCCAATCTTTCCAATATTTGATCAATAAACGGGATAGGATAATGATCTTTCCTTATGGCCTCATTGAGCTTTCTGTAGTCCATGCAAATCTGCCAGCCTGTGACTGTGCGTGTATGGATCAACTCATTTTTCTCATTGGTGACCACGATCATCCCTCCTTTCTTTGGAACACACTGAACGGGTCTGACCCATTTGCTGTCTGAATTAGGATAGACCACACCTACATCAAGCCATTTAATCACTTCTTTCCTAACCACATATTTCATCATCGGATTCAACCTCCGCTGATGTTGTACAGTTGGCTTTGCTCCTTCCTCCATGAAAATTTTGTGTGTGCAAAAAGCTGGATTGATACCCCAAATGTCTGACATTTGCCATCCCATTGCTTTCTTCCTCCTCTTGAGAACCACCAATGCAGCCTTTACTTGTGCCTTCGTCAATTCTGCGGAGATGATGATTGGCAAGGTGTCATCTTCCCCCAAAAAGACGTATTTCAGATGTGGGAGCAATGTCTTCAACTCCAGTTTTGGTGCTTCCTCAATAGATGGTTTTGGCAATGGTTCCGGGGACCTCATCAACGGCTGAAAGTCTTGCTTCCTGAGATACCATTTTGATTCATTCAACATTTTCACCATCTCATAAGTATCTCTATCTCCGAAATGATCGGAGCTCATCAACGCTCTCTCCAATGGATCTTGAGAATCAACAATCTAAAGAATTTCTTCTTGGTTTAGCACATTGATTGCTGAAAGCTCCTCATAGATGGTATGAAGCTTCATGGACTTATACACATCAAATACCTCCACTTTGTCATGTGTCCGCATGGTTAGCTGGCCTGCAGCTACATCAATCAAAGCTCTCCCGGTTTCCAAGAAAGGACATCCCAAAATAAATGGGACTTCCGCATCCGGCTCAAAATCTAAGACAATAAAATCTACCGGGAAGATGAGGGAGCCCACTTGCGCCAGCACTTCCTCCACAATGCCATCTGGTCTGGCCAAAGAACTATCCACTAACTACAAGATCACTGTAGTTGGTCTAGGACTGCCTAGCCCCAACTTCTTGAACACCGAGGTTGGCATCAAGTTTATGCTTGCTCCCAAATCACATAGTCTGCAAGCTCGGATACTTTGCCCGATTGTGGTCTGAATGTAAAGCTCCCAGGGTCCTTGAGATTTGTTGGCAACCTGTTCTGAATCTGGGAAGTGCACTCCTCAGTAAGCGCCACCGTAGCATACTCCGCCAATCTACTTTTGTTAGCTACGATGTCCTTGATATACTTTGCATATTTAGGCATTCCCTGCAAAACATCAACCAAAGGAAAATTAATGTGTACCTATTTAAGCACCTCAATGAACTTTTTAAAACAAGCTTCCTCCTTGTGTTTCTTTAATCTTTGAGGGAACAGGGGTGGTGGTCTTTCTACTTCAGCTGCCTTCTCCTTCCCCCTCTCATCATCATGTTCCCTCTCTTTTTCCACTGCTCCTGATTGCTGAGGTGATCTTTCTGGTTCCACCTCCTTGAGTTGTAAACCACTCCTTGTGGTCACTGCATTGACCTACTTGGGATTTGGGTCAGTGTCACTCGGTAGTCCTCCTCTGGGCCTGGTGTTTTGAGCTCCAGCTAGTTGTCCAAACTGGTACTCCAACGCCTTTCTAGCTAACTGGTTGTTTTTTAAATCTGCCGCTAATTTCACATAATCAGCCTACATTTGAGTTTGGTTAGCTATCAATGTTGTTGGTTGGTGGAGGAGGTGCATTGTTTCCTCTATATTGAGACTGATAATTCTGCTGCCCCCTTGATTTCTCTGCATACCCTGGTTCGAACTCTGCCCTTGATGACTGTTACTACCCCAAGAGAAATTCGGATGATTCCTCCAATTTGAGTTGTAATTATTGCCATACTGCTGCTGGTGATTATTTCTCTGGATGTTCCCAACAAAGTTCACTATATCTCGATTTGCACCACAACACTCAGCTGAGTGTTCATTACTACCGCATACTTCACACCAAACCTGATGCACTACATTAACTGGGGCTTGTGGTTGATTCAAGCTCATACTGCTGCAGTGGGAGTTGAGTTGATTTTGCAATGCAGCTATCTGTGCAGCGATAGCCGTAAAACCATCCACCCTAAAGACTCCTACTTTTTTCCTTGTTCCTCCACTTGAAGAGTCCGCATTCCACTCTGGATTTCCCTATGAAATACGATTTAACAAAGTATACAGCTCCTCATAAGTCTTTTCTAATGCTTGTCCCCCAGCTTCCGAGTCTAGCAAAATTTTGTGTGGGGTTCCAAACCCTCTATGAAAGTATGCACCAGCACATCATTTGACTGGTGATGGTGAGGACAATCCCTTAGCAATGATTTGAACCTTTCCCAATCTTGATACAGATTCTCCCCCTCTCTTTGTTTAAAACTTAGAATCTGACTTCTAAGTCTTGTTGTTTTCCCGGATGGAAAGAATCTTATCAAAAACTTTCTTGCAAGATCATCCTAAGTGGTGATAGAGTTAGGTGGTTCCGCTTTCAACCACCCCTTTTCTTCCCCCAATAATGAAAATGGGAATAATGTAAGCCTCACGTAGTCGGATGATACTCCAGCGGGAATGTAAGTTTCACTTATCTCCAAAAAGTTTTGGAGATGTTGTTATGGATCTTCATGAGGGAGACCTGTGAATTGTCCACTGGGGTGCAACAATTGCACCATGTTCTGTTTAAGCTCAAACTCCCTCCTGGCTCTGGTCTGCGAATACTTGATGTAACATTGTTAGCATGTGGGATTGCCACTTCGCGAACCGGCCTAGCTGCCATTTCCTCGGGCACTAACACTGCCCTCACAAGTGGTGGATTCTGTTGTTGCTCCAGAATTGCCTGTCTGAGCAACTATAGCTTTTTCTCTAGAGCTTCCCTTCTTTGATGATGAAATTGTCTTTCCGGCTCTATGTATGAATCCACCAACTTCTTGTCTCTTGCCAGTGTTCAGAAGAATTCAATATCTGCAAGAGAAAGGCTAAGATAAAGTTGTCAGCACTTAAATAGAATTTGTAAACTAACACTAAGAAAATAATTTTACCAATTGCCAGTCCTCGGCAACGGCGCCAAAAACTTGTTCGGACTTCTGTGGTAACTACACGCAAGTGCACGTGGTCGAACAAGTAGTAAAGTGGCTTAAGTGAAGCCAAGTATCGATCCCACAGGGACTAAGCTACGGCAATAATTAACTTAAGTGTTAATGAACTATATCTTTAAGAATGCAGACAACCAAACAACTAATATTTTGAGAATTAAGTTACTAATTTATAAGAATCTAAGGCAAAATTATAAAGTGAGTCTGAACAATAGTAATGAGCAAGCTGAGGTTAAAACGAACATGTAGGGAATTAATTTATCAATACAATTTAGTTAATCTTTCCTTCGGTTTCTAGTCAAGAATTATTTCCTATGGATTGGAACTTTCAAATCCTATCCAACTTAAGAATCATGAGTCTTAATCTACATTTCTGTGATAAAAGTATTTCATGTTCTAGCCATACATTCCCGATTCCTTAATTGACTAATAAGACTTTCAGATATATTTCTATTCTGAATGTAAATCAATTGTCAATATTCCAACTAAGAAGAGATCATATCCTACCAATTCACATCTTTCCAATTTCTTTCCTTTTCAAAATCAAAATTGGATTTTTTAGATATACATTAACATTGGCCAAACATTAATGCAGTAAGAACAAGAATTGATAGAACAACCATTGAAGAAAAGATGAAAACTGAAATGATTAACAATTACATTCCACTACAATTGTTCTTAACCTCAGCAAGAAGTAAATTTAGCCACTCATTTGTGGATTAAACATCATCAAATAAGTGTAATTCATACAAACAATTGAGATAAAAAAGAAACAGATAGAGAAGAACCCTAGAATTTTCGTCCCCTCAACTGCCTGTAACCCACGTTATTTCTCAACCAAGTCATAATGTTTAAAATAAAACCTAAGTGTGCTATTTATACTATTGAGAATTTTTCTCGGAATAACAAGCAACGTGGCACAGAGTGTATCGCGGAGCACTCCCTCCGTGCCACGGAGGTATCGCGGACCCTCACTGGAAGTTAGCCCCCAGGCAATTTAACCTCAACGTGCCACGGCCTGCATCGCGGAGCCTGGCCAACGTGACACGGTGCTATCGTGCACCTTCACTGGAAATTGCCAAATTTATTTCCTCTGAGGCAGAGTGCCTCTGCGATGGCAACATCACACTGCTCCATCGTAGAGCCCTTATTTTTGCTGATCTTCCATGTCCTTTTTCACTCCTTGGTTCCAAGTCCATTCCCGATTTTACCAACATGTATCTTAGCTTCCCAAAATTCCATTTTACCTTCAAAACAACACTAATCATGTTGGTTAGTATAAATTCACATTTAACTACAAATCACATGAGAATGTACACAATAATGATATACAAACAAGTCGAAATGAAGCTTTTGAGTATAACTTGGGCATGAAATTCTGCCCAAGATCAATATGCAAATAGTAACTTAACCATCCTTGGCAATACACTAACTTTGGCTCCACTTAACCTCTTTTTTCACGCTTATTCACCCCTATAATAGCCACCCTCAACTTAGGAAATTTTCTTGAGTTAAGGTTCACAGTGTCTAAGGAGGGACTAGGGCAAAAATAGGTTCACTATAATCATAGTAGGAAGGTGAATTGGCTATACAACAAAAAGGGTCAATTTCGGCTAAAAAATAGGATCAAGAGATACTTATTTCCATTTGGTAGGTCATTTTTAGGCTAAAGTGGACTACTCATCAAAAACGACCCATGATCCTTTCCTAATCTCCCATCCTATACCTCGGTATGACATACCAGGAAAGTTCTAGATTAACACACCCAGCAGAACTAACTCGATGCCTCACTCACACAAGCACTTGATTGCACAACTAGTTTCCAACTACCAAGTTCATGTACATATTAAGCATTAATTATCCTAGTGATAACAATGATGCCATAAAAAGAGACACATTGGTCACACCTCACAGCACAAGTATATTCACACAAAAGCATTTAGGAGGGGTATCATTTTAACATACATAACAAAATCAATTCATCAACTTGTCGCTCAATTTCCTGATTCCCTTTATCACCTCCAGCCGGTGGTCATACTCAGTAGTTCGGGTCAGCGCCGTATAGTCAGCACATATCAAAACTCGAGTAATGGTCAGCTCAGATATATCAATCGGGATAGCTCTTACCCGGACAGAGTCTAGCACATGCTCCTTCTTCCTCTTTGAGGGAGCCTTTTTTTCCAGGGTGCAGTAGTAATTTTCGTAGAACTCATGCACCATCTCTATGCTATATTTACCCAGAGTCTTGTCCATCTAGTTGCGTGTTGTAAAACTCAAAGATCCTTTTAAGCTTTGGAACCTCATTTAGGGCATTGATTTGGATCTTGGGCTCCTCCTGAATATTACAGCTAGGGTTCCCTTTGTCATTGAGAGCTAGCCCTGCATAATACATATCCCAGGATACCTGTACAAACCACATTTTGGACCTTGCTTCTAGTGTGGTGGGCATGTCAGAGTCCTCCACCTGCTCATCGAACTCCTCAGTAGTACTCGCCTTGCCACTGAACTCCTCTGCCTCAGTATAATCAGTCCCTAACTCCTCAACATCATTATTGCCCTCCTCTGCATCATCCACAGGAGGGTCTTCACCATCAAACTCGACCCCTTCTCCTGCCTCTTCAAACTGGGGAAGTGGAGAAGTAGCCGTTGCTACTTCCTGGGCTTTGGATTTCTCCCTAGTGGTAACCACTAGAGACTCGTTAAAGGTTTCAATGTTATAGTGTACCTCCGAACCACTAGAGCTATCAGATTCTGACTTATCCTGGAGCTGCCGCTTTTTAGCAATTTCCTTTCGTGAGACAGCTTCCTGTTTCTTATTGTTTCCTATTAAAGTCATTGTACCTGTGAGAAAAATCGTTAGATTCACAAAAGCATAATAATCTACACATTAATTCTATTGATCTTTCAGAACAGACGACCGTCAATACGGGTCGTTGTAAGAAACGACGACCCTTTTATGCGGTCGTTGAATCACTCTCTGAAAAATGTAAAATCAGCATCTACCCCCACAAGCCTATAAAATGGTCCTTTGTGAGATACAATGATCCGTCTGAATTGTCCGTTCAATGGGAGTACAGGACTACTCTTTACAATGATAGTCTTTAACAGATCATTAAACGAAACAACGGTCTGTTGAAGGTGTCTGTGATAGAGTCAAGCATCTAGGTCACTAGGAAGTCACAACGACCCAATCAATGAGTCGTCGTAAGCTACAACAGGTCGTTGATTGGTTCTTGAAGTTTTCCCTTCCTTTGCATCTATTTAGTTCAAGCTTTCGTAAAACCCAGGTGTTATTTTAGGCATTAAAGCAAATGTTTTGGGATTACTCAGCCTTTATCCCCATCAAAATTTCATAGCACCCATTAGATTAGGTTTGAATTCTTAATCATGCATACTATTTTCCAGTTTTAACAGAATTAAGGTATGTCCATACTCCTTCCTATTCGTTAACTTCCATTGTTAGGGTAAACATGAGGAACTATAATATGAATCCCAATGCATAATTACCCAGTATGTAATTTCATGAAATAAGAACTATGCAATAAATCGGGAGTGGTACAAGGATGAGAGGAAGAAAAGGTTTTATGTTACACCAAATGTGCTCACTTTAGCAGGGAAAGATGAAACACTGATCAATGGTAAAGAATCAGTGAATCAATCCCACACTTGTAGGAGAAGTGGTTTGATCAAGTTTCTTTAACTAGAGGGGGTGAACGCTGATATTGTGTTTTGATTTTGAATGTTAGGTGTGTGAAGTCTGGTGTGTGGGGATTTAAGCAATATTGGTATGGCCAAGTCGGGTTGGACTATTGTACGTTATGAATTTTTATTTTTGGCCACGACTCGTCCAAAGAGTCATGTGTGGTAAAAATGACCCTCACCTTCTTCCTGTTAGTGGAGTTTAGAAACTTACTCGTGGAACCTAAGGGCATGTAGGATGGGCCGTGTGTTCTCAAAATGACCCTACTGTACGTCTGTAGGTTCGTTCCATGAATTTTAGGCCTACAAGAAGTGATTAGAAAGGGTGATCCCACGAACCGTCCCAAGTAAGAACGGTCTATTCCGAGTGCCCGTTGAATCACTTATGATAGTGGGCACTCAGGGTGAGCAATATTGACTTGAAACCACAAGCCGTACCAAGTTATAACGACTTGTTTTAAAGCTCGTGGTTTCAAGCCTTAACTGAATCATCTGAATTTCCTTTTGCCTTAAACCTGCACATTTCAGCACCTGTGAACACTATATTTATATTACAATTACAACTTGGGTTGCCTCCCAAGAAGCACCTAATTTAACATCGCAGCACGACGCGAGTATCTTGATTAATAAGACTTCATCAAGATACCTCCATGGGTTTCCTCACACACAACGCCTGATTTAATGTCGCAGCACGAAGCAAGTCCCCTGGTTACTCAGACTTCACCCAGAGCCCAAAGGTCCACCAGTTTGATTTCTTCACTCTTCCCCAGGTATGCTTTCACCTGTTGGCCATTCACCTTAAACCATTTTCCTTCATGATTTTCCAACCCAATTACACCATAAGAGAATACTTGGACCACTCAAAATGGTCCCAACCGTTTGGACTTCAACTTGCCAGGAAATAAGTGAAGCCAAGAATTGAATAGCAACACCATATCCCCAGGGTTGAACTCTCTTTGGTAAATCTTCCGGTCAAGTTGTATCTTTATCCTCATTTTTTAAATTTCTGAACTTTCATAGGCCTTCAAATGAAACTCATCTATCTCATTCAACTAATCAAGCCTCAAGTTCACAGCATCGCTCCGATTCAAATTCAGCTTCTTGACCACCCACATGGCTTTGTGCTCAAGCTTGAATGGAAGATGACATGCTTTCCTATACATAAGCTGATAAAGAAACATACCTATAGGGGTCTTGAATGGAGTCCGATAAGCCCATCATGCATCATCCAGCTTCCTAGACCAATCTGTCCTGTTAGCATTCATAATCTTCATTAAGATGGTTTTTATCTCCTGGTTGGAGACCTCAACTTGCCCACTAGATTGTGGGTGATAAGATGTTGCCACCCTACGCTTTACGCCATATTTTTCTAGAAAGGTCTGAAACATTCGGTTGCAAAAGTGCGAACCTCCATGACTAGTGATTTCTCTAGGAGTCTCGAATTTGGATAAAATATTCTGCTTCAAGAATGTTGTGACACCCTTACCTTCATTGTTGTGAGACTGCCTACACCCACTTAGAATCGTAGTCCATAGCTACATGTATGTACTTCGTCCCATTTGAGCTCACAAACGGGCCCATAAAATTGATGTCCCACATATCAAACAACTTAATAACAAGAATGGTAGTGATAGGGAGCTCATGCCTTCGTGATATTCTATAATACCCCAAAAGTGCCTAAGACTCGACTCAGGAAATTAAAATGAGAAGCAGCAAAAAAATTTGAGATTTTACTTAGAACGACTCATGGTACAAGTCGTTGGATGTTCTAATGACCCATTGGAGACACTCATGGTTAGGTTCTGCAGAAGTGGACTTAGAGGTAACGACTCCATGGTACAACTCGTAGGAAGATGTAACGAGTCGTAGGTTGGGGTCGTTAATTGTCACCAGGGTACCAGAGATGGATTGTATGAGTCGTAGTATGACTCATTGTGAGGAAAAATAAGTCATGGTAAGTGCCCGTGGGAAGGAGCAAGAAAATCCCTCAGTCGAGTTAACAGATGGAACCCACGACTCGTTGGGTGAAGGCAGTAGTCATGATGTGACTCGTGGGTAGTCTAGAAGCAGGATTGTCAGAGGCAGTAACAGGAGGATACAACAGATCATTATTTGATGTAATGACCCATCCTGTCAATTCATGGTAGTAGGATCTAAGAAGTTAAGAATTGATGGAGGAAGTAACGGATGGATACCATGAGTCGTTGTATCAAGGGACGACATGTGGTATCACTCGTTGTCACTAGCAGTGCAGAAATTCTAGACTTTCATTAAGGGTATTTTCATTATTTCTACGCCCTAAGGTCTTAAACTACGTCATTTTAAGCTCAGTTAGCAGGGTTTTAAGGGTGTTAAACCTATCCCGAGCCTTACCATTCCATGCATGCAAATTTAGAGTTCTTTCTTGGAGATCAAACTTGAAGAATTTCCTCCAATTTCTCTCCAATTTCCCTTGGGCTTTCAAGAGGAAGTGTAAATCAGATTTACCCAGGCATGTGAGGATATGAATGAAAGTTCCTTTCACTCTCATTCTCAAAATTCTTCTCAATTCTATGGATTTCAATTCTAGATTTCCAATTCATGATCTTATCGGCTTTATCCAAATTCTTGTGAAATTCTCTATGATCTATCTATGGGTCAATTCCTTTCATGTATCAAATCATGTTTTATGATCTATGGGCAGATTTTATAGCTATTTAAATTATTTCAAGTTTCAATTAAATTATGCCTAATCATGTGAGTTTCATAAAAAGTCAAGTTATGATCCTATTATGATTTTGATCTTACTAAGTCTAAATTATGAGTTATGATTCATGTTATGATTTCTCTTCAAGTACTCTTCATGGATTTATGAATATAAAGTACATAAATGTTTTACAAGTAGGCATGATTTTCATGATTTATGGATTTATGACTGCCCTCATTCATGGCTAATCATATATTTCAAGTGGGATCCATCATGATATTATTTTATTTGTCCATGAACTTCATGAATTATTTTACGGTTACTATATGAGCCCTCACGTGCATGTTTTTGGGAGTAGTGTCTAGCACCGAGTAGACCTAGTGTTCAAGTAAACCTCGTGGTCTCAAAACTACGTGCCAGTATAGGTATATATATTTATTATTTATATTCCTATGATATCGACATGTACATACATCCCCCTGCCTGGCAAGCCGGGGACGGTCCTGACCACTTGGGCAAAATAGTGGGGCATCATGTAAGGCTCTATCCTGATGGTGCCGGTTAAGACGAGTACTCCCATTGTTCCTCATGACTTATGCATGGTTGTGTTTATGTTACTTTGGCTCAAGTTATGTTTTATAAATTTCTTATGACTATGATTATGATTGGTTTATGAATGGTTTTAAAACCTTGAGCCCTTATGTTTATATTATGATATTTACTTTATGATCATGTTGTCCTACTCTTATGAACTCTTATGTGTTTTAACTGTTCATTTTTACTTACCTTTTATACTTAGTACATTCCAAGAACTGACTGCATACTCTATGTTGTATCATTTTATGATACAGGCTCGAACATTCAGGTTCAGTCCCGCCATTAGCCTGATTCTCAGAGTTTGCATCCCTCAGCCAAAGTTGGTGAGTCCTCATCCTTTGAAGACCTTTTTATTCAAGTTATGTTTAGTATTTTCAGTTTTAATCTTTAGTGAGTTGGTTGGGCTCTTGTCCTATCAACTCGTCGATATGTGGAGGGTTATTAGACACAGTCTGTATTCAACTTCAGAATTGTGTTATGTATTCAGACGTTCAGATGTTATTATATTCTCAGACTTTCGTTGTTATGTATGTTAGACTTCCACATTATTATGTTGAGTTTTAGATGTCATGTTCATGTCCTGAGTCGACTTGGAGCCACTTGGAGTTCTTTGTCCACTGTCTCAATTTGGGTCTATGTTTGGGTCGTAACATATTCCTCCTTGCATTTGGCATGCATCACATGTCTTTGCAAAATCATGTGCATCTTGGTGAATGGTTGGCCAATAGTACTCTCATTGCAGAATTTTGTGGGCTGTGTGAATCCCGTTGTGATGACCCCCAACAGGGGATGAGTGGCAAGCCTCCAATATGCTTAACATTTCAACCTTGGGAACATATCTCTGAATTACCCCATCAGTACATATGTGGAATAAGTAAGGCTCATCCCAAAAAATTTCTGCACATCAGACATGAATTTCTTTCTCTGGTGAAAAGATAAATCTTTTGGTACCACATCACTCACCTGATAATTAGCGATGTCCGAAAACCATGGAATGAGATCCTGGGAAGCATCCAACACCTGCTCATCAGGAAATGTGTCATCATATCAAGCTCATCCCTAAGTTCTGCATCTACCTCTAATCTTGATAAGTGATCTGCCACCTAATTTTTTGTTCCCTTTTGGTCCTTAACCTCAAACTCGAACTCTTGCAACAATAGAACCCATCTAATCAATCGTGGTTGGCATCCTTCTTTGCTATCAAGTAATGCAGAGCTACATGGTCTGCATGAACTATCATCTTAGTTCCAAGCAAGTATGCCCGAAACATTTCAAATGTAAATACAACAACCAACAACTCTTGTTCTGTCATGGTGTAGCTTTACTGAGCTGCCTTAAGCGCCTTGCTAGCATAATAAATTAGATGAAAAATCTTCTCACGCCTTTGGCCTAAAACAGCTCCTAGGGCCACTCTACTAGCATTGCACATAACCTCAAATAGTATGGACCAATCAGGTGCCACTATGATCGGGGCAATGGTCAATTTCTCCTTCAAGCATTCAAATGCCTTTAAGCACGCATCATCAAATACAAACATCACCTTTTTATCAAGTAGCTTGTGTCCAGACTACGTTATATGGGTATATAACTACACGCAAGTGCACGTGGTCGAACAAGTAGTAAAGTGGCTTAAGTAAGCCAAGTATCGATCCCACAGGGACTGGGATGAAGTGCAATCTGCTCAAGTGTACTATACTTCGATTCTAAAAAAATTGTAGACAACAGTGTAACCAAGAAGTTGATATTTTGTTTTATAATTTTTATGCTAAAGCTAAAACAATTATCTAATGTGAGTCTGAACTATGAATGAGAGCATGCTGAGGCTAAAAGAACATGTAATGAAATTAATTAATTAATCTTTTCCTCAGGTTGCTAGTCAAGAACTATTGCCAAGGGATTAAAACTTTCGTATTTAACCCCACTTAAGAATCATGAACCATCCACCTACATTTCTGTGATTAAATGCAATTCATGTTGTAGCCATACAAACCCGGTTCCTAAATTGACTAATACGACTTTCAGGTATATTTCTATCCTGAAAGTAAATCAATTCCCAATTTTCCCAAACCAAGAAAAGATCATATCCTATTAATTCACAACTTTCCAATTTCTTGCTCTCTCGAGTGAAACCGGACATTTTAGATATACATTAACGTAGGCCACACATTTATGCAGTAAGAACAAGAATTAATAGAACAACCATGGAAGAAAAGATGAAAAACCAAAGAATCAATGATCACATTTCATTACAATTGTTCATAACCTCAGCAAGAAGATGAATTAGCCACTCATTTGTGGATTAAACATCGTTAAATGAGTGTTGAACATACAAGCAATTGAATACAAGGAAAAGGAAAGAGAGAAAAACCCTGATAAATTCGTCCCCTCAACTGCCTGTAACCAACGTTCTTACTCCACCAAGTCAGAATATTGAAAAATGAACCTAAGTGTTCTATTTATACTGGTGGGAATTTTTCCTGGAATAACAAGCAACGTGTCATGGAGTGCATCGCGGAGCACTGCCTCCGTGACACGCTACGGACGCGGACCTTCACAGGAACTGGGGGTCCAGGAAATAAAGCCCAACGTGCCACGGCATGCAACGCGGAGCCAAGCCACCGTGCCACGAACCCATCGCAAACCCACACTGGAATTTGGCTGAAAATTCTCAACCAGGCAGAAGGCCTCCGCGATGGCAGCGTGACACGGCTCCATCGCGGAGCCACTTTATTTTGTGCTTTCCACTGCCTTGTCCCGTGCTCACTTCCGAGTTCAACCCCGATCTCTTCCAACATGCATTTAAGCTTCCCAAAATTACATTTTACCTGCAAAACAATGCTAATCATGTTGGTTAGTATAAATTCACATTTTATTACCAATTACATGAGAATGTATACACATTGATAGATAAACAAGGCTAAAATGACACTTTTGAGTATCACTTGGGAATATAAATTTGCTCAAGATCACTTACCCCACACTTTAACCCTTGTTCGTCCTCGAACAACAATCCCATACCTCATGCAATTTACATCCCAACCTCGCAACTTTGGTTCGACAATTTAGGCTACGGTCATACTGATTATTCAATACAGCAAATAATCAAGAAAACATGCATGGTCCTATCAATTCAATGACCTTCAATACATCAAGACCTCCTATACTTATGAATCGACTCTCGATATTGGCAAACTCATGCAAATCAGCTGATCAAGATATCCGACACGAAAATTGATCTCTCATCAAGCATGTGCCCTCACAACACAAGAGAATCTTCCCCTTTTTGCTCATATGACTCACAAAAATTCAAGCAGGGGCATGTAAACACAATTTCGCTCTCTCTCCCAAAAGAATTCACATGCATCATGTCATGACCCATAAGCTTGCCCTTAGTGTATTACTCCACTAATATAAAGAAGTGTGATGTAAGATCAAGTAGGACTTTAACTGGTTGGAATGGAAGCTACGGAACTAGTAAATATTGGGTTAGCCAATAATAGCCACTAGCATCCTTAAGCGTCTTTTCAACACATCCCATCAACTCATGGACATTGTTTTTTTTCTTTTTCATCCTCCCATTCTTGACGTTTTTCTTTAGTTTAGCCCATCTTATTAAGCACACTTGACACAACAACAAAGATTATTCATGCACCTTCATTATACTTTATTTATAACAAATGCACCTTCAACCTTTTCTTTTCTTCCAGCACTCGGCTTTTCTTTTCTTTTCACCATTCTCACTCTTTGATACATTGGGAAAATGATTTTCTCTTCTTAAGCGCTTAAGAGTTTTGTATAGACTTTATGGCTAATGAAAAGAAGGGATTAAGCTCAGTTTACACTTTTTGACAAAAGAAAATAAATAATAGGCTAAAGGCTCAACGGGCTGACTAGGGTAGACAATCAAGGTGGGTACGACAATGAAAAATAGAAACTTTCGGTTAAAACAAAGAAATGCCTACATCCTTTCCTACAATACACCTCCTTCATTTCGTTTTGTACACACACCAGGCAAGTTCTAGACACTTCACAATAGCACGGAATAACAAAAACTCACTTCACACTTATTGCACATGCTCAATTCAAGATGTATTCACAGACTCTTCAATCAGCTAATTACAGGAATTCAAACATTAAGCCTCAATCACACTGAATCGAACTCTATGGCCTAGGTATCTCAACACATTTACAAAGTTGCATGCTTTCATACGAATCACATTTGCATTTTAAATATCATGTACAACACGCAACCAGAATTTCGCAACCATACAGTAACTATAGGTTTTGGGATGCAACCCACAAAAGAAAACAACTGAAAAATAATTGAAAAAATCTACTCCTAACGACTACATTTCCCTTAAGACGGTCGTCATCCATCCATCATAGGGAATGGTCACTAACTATGACTTCGGTTCAATGGGACCATTCTCGGTAAAAGAACCGAAAACAAACGCCGAGAAACCCAAGAAGTAAAAAAATAAAAATAAAAAATAAAATTTTTTTGAAAATATCGATCATTTCGATAAAAAAATATATATACAAAATCAGCTAGCAACATTCAGCAACACACATCAGTTTCACATACATTTACAATACAGAACAACAACTTAACAATTCACAAATCACAAGAAACAACAAAATTTCACAGGCACGACAACAAATTAGAATATATACATAACAACACAGCCCATCACCTAACTACTCCCACCCCACACTTAGCTCGAACATTGTCCCCAGTGTTCACAAAAATCAAAATAGCACAAAAAATTGGGTGGTGGAACTCCCTGATCAATCAAAGTACTCCACTTCTTCATCAGGTGCTGCTGCTTCATCTCCCATGTCTGAATCACCCCCGTCGTCATCATCGGACTCCACATCAGAATCCTCCCGAAGTGTCTCCTCATTTGTGGGAACATCATAATCCGTGGGCTCTACAAATGCTGGCCCCACTCGGCATAGAGCCCTGGCATTCTCGCCGAAAGGGTAGTCTAGCTCGAGCTGCCATAACTCCTCCTCTGTCGTCGGCCTCCCGCCTATCCTCAGTTGGAGCATCTGCATCCCGTACATGCGAGCCATATACTGATCATCACGAGCATGTCGCTCGCCAAGTGTGAGCACTGGCCCGTGGGTGGTGTCGGGTGCCTTAGTTTAAGTAACATCTAAGGCCCGCCGCTCCATCTCCGGGATATAGTCAAGGGCCTCTTCCTTGACATCCAGGCCCCTCAGGAAGGTGGTGAGTAGCCCACCAAATCCGTATCTGTGCCCCTGATGTAACCGGGCTCTCTTCATGGCGGAGATAATCACCGCCCCCACGTTGATCTCCAGCCCTTTCATCAGGGCGTACACCAGGCATATACGATCCCGGGTTACTTCCGTCATGTGTACCTTCGGGATTAGGAAGGAACAGACGATCTTAAGCCATATTCTGGCTTCCCTGTTCATCTATGAATAGGGCAAAGTCTGATGGTAGCCCCTCTCTTTGTGTCTGCTCCATCTAGCTATCGATCGGGTCCCACACAATGTGCGTCTGATGTCCGCATATGGTGGGGTAATGTTCAGCTGTCGGAGCACGTGGGTGTCTGTGTCCCGCGCCCCTATGATAGCATTGAGGTGGTGGGGCTCAAATGTGACTATTTGCCCTCTGATTTTTATGGTGTGACTTCTTAGGGTCGGGTTCCAATTGGCATAGAATTCCCGAATCAGGTGCAAGTTGCATTCCTTAGGCTCTTCAAAGATGAAGTTGAGCCCAGTTGCCTCGATCCGGTGGACAATCCTAGGGAACTCCTGTGCCAATGGTCCCCGTGCGATATGTTCCTCGGGGAAGTATTTGTTTTCTTTGTGCTTTGCGTACCACTTCTTCCCCTCATCTTTCACCCATCTGGTTCCGTATTGGCGGCGTTGGCCGCGTGGAACCGCTGGTGCTGCTGGGACTGCTGTGCCCAATCTGATTCGCTTTCTTGCGGCGCCAGATGTTGATGCGCCTTTCCCTTTTTCCTGCCTACTTGCCATTTTACCTGTCAACCCAAGTAGACAAGATCAATGTTAAGCCAATGGATATCAACTTTGGCTAAGGTCGGGTTAAGCTAGGCTACCCCACACTTAGTCCTTAGCTACAGTTACAACATACCGGCAAGATCATGCTTATTTTCATAAATAAACAACCAACTATACAAACATGCTTAGTGCATATGAAGAATTCGACGGTATATATACTATGTACTACTCAGACTTCGTACAGCTAACTACAATCATTACCATCGATAACCTTTTAATCCATCGCACTTAGCAAGGAAAAACAAAGAAACAAAAACAACAACAAGAACTTATCTACACGAACCTATACAACCAACCCAATTCTTGCAAATTTCAATATTCCCCTAACCCGAGAATCCGTCGGTCTTTTAACATGATAACAACTAGCCCATCGACTCATCTCACTCAACATGTACATCCCGGCATGAATTTCACAAGTTCACTACATTTTTCACTTCAAATTCAAAAACAAGCCCTAGAAATGATGATATCAAGAAAATTCGATTAAATTATGCAATTAACGAGTTCAAGCAATCATAATGACATTCCGAACATTCATCAACAACAATTCAATTGAATTCATGATTAATTTCTACTTAGGGCAAACTTAGCTCACCTCTCATGCTCAATATCGAAGAAAATCGACAAGAAATTAGATGGAATCGAAGAACATATCTTGAAGTTGAAGAATTTAAGCAAACTTGATGATTTTCTTGGCCTACTCCGTGTCACGTTGAAGGGGGATGGGTTTTGGGGAGTTTGGTGCGGAGTGAGTGAATAATAAGGAAAAGGGAGGGGGTTTCGGGGTTAAAAAGTAGAAAAATCGCTCGGGTCACCCTGCGACCCGATGTGACCCGTCGCGATATACATGGCAACGTGTCACAGAGTGCATCGCGGTGCACTGCCTCCGTGACACGGAGCTGTCGCGAGCCTGTTCTGAAAATTTTTAAAAATTTCGGATTATACCTCAACGTGTCACGGAGGGTAACGCGGAGTCCACCTCCGTGACACGGAGCTATCGCCCTAGCTCACTGTTTTGCCACTTTTTGTTAATTTTCATACCTCGAATTTTCCTTTGCGATTCCGTGCATATTTTCCTCTGTTTGACCTGAAATTCATCTCACTATACAAAATTGGTTAGAATTATTGGTTTCACTCTAAATAAAAATAAAAACTAAAACTAAAACGAAAAATTTTGTTGTTAATCAAGAAAAAGAAGAAGAAAAATCTATTCACAATTTAAAAAGAGAGAAAGAAAAAAAAATTTCACGGGCTGCCTCCCGCGCAACGCCTGGTTTACCGTCGCGGCTCGACGTCGTTAAGCTCAGTTGTCCTCTAGGGTATTCGACGATTTCTCTCGATCACCGTCCTCCCCCTAGTAGTGCTTACACCGTTTCGGTGGTTTTCCCATTAACTCTCGTGAATCCTTAATCTGCTCATCATCGCCTTGATCAATCACATTGATCACCGAGAGTTCTTCGTATACCATCGGGAGCTTGGGTGCCTTGTACACATCGAACACCTCCACCTTGTCATGTGCTCGCATTGTTAGCTGCCCCGCAGCTACGTCAATCAGTGCTTTCCCGGTTGCCAAGAAGGGACGTCCCAAAATAAATGGGACTTCCGCGTCTGGTTCAAAATCCAGCACGACAAAATCTACCGGGAAAATCAAGGAGCCAACTTGCACCAGGACGTCCTCCACAATGCCATCAGGTCTGGCTAAGGACCGATCCACCAATTGCAAGATTACTGTTGAGGGTCTAGGACTCCCTAGACCCAGCTTTTTGAATACCGATGACGGCATCAAATTTATGCTTGCTCCCAAATCACACAATCCACGAGCTCGGATGCTCTGCCCATCGAACACCTCCACCTTGTCGTGTGCTTGCATTGTTAGCTACCCCGCAGCTACGTCAATTAGTGCTTTCCCTGTTGCCAAGAAGGGACATCCCAAAATAAATGGGACTTCCACGTCTGGTTCAAAATCCAGCACGACAAAATCTACCGGGAAAATCTGGGAGCCAACTTGCACTAGGACGTCCTCCACAATGCCATCAGGTCTGGCTAAGGATCGATCCACCAATTGCAAGATTACTGTTGTGGGTCTAGGACTCCCTAGACCCAGCTTTTTGAATACCGATGACGGCATCAAATTTATGCTCGCTCCCAAATCACACAATCCACGAGCTCGGATGCTCTGCCCAATAGTAATCTGTATAGTAAAGCTCCCAGGGTCTTTGAGCTTTGTGGGCAGTCTGTTTTGAATCCGGGAAGTGCACTCCTCCGTTAGAGCCACCATAGGATACTCAGTCAACCGACTTGTATTTGCCACGATGTCCTTTATATACTTGGCATATTTCGGCACTCCCTGCAAAACATCAACAAGAGGTAAGTTAATATGAACCTGTTTCAGCACCTCCATGAATTTCTTGAAACACGCCTCCTCCTTGTGTTTCTTTAATCGTTGAGGGAACGGGGGTGGTGGTCTTTCTGATTCAGCTTCCTTAGTCTTCCCCCTTTCAGTACTTTGCTCCCTCTCGACTTCTGCTGCTCCCGATTGTTCAGGTGGTCTTTCTGGTTCCACCTCTTTTAGCTGCAAACCACTCCTTGTGGTCACTGCATTCACCTGCTTGGGATTGGGATTTGTGTCGCTCGGAAGTCCTCCTCTAGGCCTTGTGTTTTGGGCTCCAGAAAATTGCCCAAATTGATATTCAAGTACCTTGGTAGCTAACTGGTTGTTTTTCACTTCGGCTGCCAATTTCACATAGTCAGCCTGCAATTGAGCTTGGTTAGCTATCATGGTCTTGAACATCTCCTCAATGCTGGGTGATGGTGATGGAGGAGGTGCATTGTTGTTTCTGAATTGTGCTTGATAATTCTGCTGCCCACCTTGGTTCCTTTGCACACCCTGACCCGAACTTTGCCCCTGATGGTTGTTGCTACCCCAGGAGAAATTCGGGTGATTCCTCCAATTGGCATTGTAGCTATTACCATACTGTTGGTGGTTGTTCCTTTGCACATTTCCCACAAAGTTTACCGAGTCAGGATTTTCTCCACAACACTCAGTTGAGTGCTCACTGCTTCCGCACACTTCACACCACATCTGCTGCACAACATTCACTGGGGCTTGAGGCTGGTTCATTGTCATGTTGCTGAAGTGGGTGTTAAGTTGATTTTGTAATGCAGTTATCTGTGCAGCGATAGCTGTAAACCCATCCACTTCTAGCACTCCTGCTCCTTTCCTTGTTCCTCCTCTGGACGAATCAGCATTCCATTCCGGATTGCCCTGCGAAATACGGTTCAACAAGGTATACAGCTCCTCATTAGTTTTCTCCAGCGCTTGTCCTCCAGCTGCTGAGTCTAGCAATATTTTTGTGTGGGGTTCCAAACCCTCTATAAAAGTGTGCACCAGCACATCATTGGACTGATGATGATGAGGACAATCCCGCAGCATGGACTTGAATCTCTCCCAGGCCTTGTATAGATTCTCTCCCTCTCTCTGTTTGAAACATAGAATCTGACTTCTAAGTCTTGCTGTTTTACCGGAGGGAAAAAACCGTATCAAAAATTTCCTTGCAAGATCATCCCACGTAGAAATAGAATTCGGTGGCTCAGCTTTCAACCACCTCTTGGATTCTCCCAATAGTGAAAATGGGAACAATGTAAGCTGGACATAATCTGATGACACTCCAGCGGGGATGTAAGTGTCACTTATCTCCAAAAAATTTTGGAGATGCTGCTGTAGATCTTCATGAGGGAGACCTGTAAACTGCCCGCTAGTGTGCAACAATTGCACCATATTCTGCTTAAGTTCGAACCTCCCTCCTGGGTCAGGTTTGTGGATGCTAGATGTGACATTATTAGCATGTGGGATTGCCACCTCGTGAACCGGCCGAGCTGCTACTTCTTCGGGCACTAACACTGCCCGTACTACTGGTGGATTCTGTTGTTGCTCCATGATCGTCTGTCTGAGCAACTGTAGCTTTCTTTCTATAGCTTCTCTCCGCTTACTATGAAATATTCTTTCTAGCTCTAAATACGAGTCCACCAGCTCCTTGTCTCTTGCCAGCGTTCAACAGAGATTAAATCTGCAAAATACAGGCTAAGACCAAGTTGTCAACACTAAGAGAATAAAAATACAGTAAATTAACACTTAATACAAATTCACCAATTTCCAGTCCCCGGCAACGGCGCCAAAAACTTGTCCGGACTGCGTTATATGGGTATATAACTACACGCAAGTGCACGTGGTCGAACAAGTAGTAAAGTGGCTTAAGTAAGCCAAGTATCGATCCCACAGGGACTGGGATGAAGTGCAATCTGCTCAAGTGTACTATACTTCGATTCTAAAAAAAATGCAGACAACAGTGTAACCAAGAAGTTGATATTTTGTTTTATAATTTTTATGCTAAAGCTAAAACAATTATCTAATGTGAGTCTGAACTATGAATGAGAGCATGCTGAGGCTAAACGAACACGTAATAAAATTAATTATCGACATAATTTGGTTAATCTTTTCCTCCGATTGCTAGTCAATAACTATTGCCAAGGGATTAAAACTCTCGTATTTAACCCCATTTAAGAATCATGAACCATCCACCTACATTTCTGTGATTAAATGCAATTCATGTTCTAGCCATACAAACCCGATTCCTAAATTGACTAATACGACTTTCAGGTATATTTCTATCCTAAAAGTAAATCAATTCCCAATTTTCCCAAACTAAGAAAAGATCATATCCTATTAATTCACAAATTTCCAATTTCTTGCTCTCTCGAGTGAAACCGGACTTTTTAGATATACATTAACGTAGGCCACACATTAATGCAGTAAGAACAAGAATTAATAGAACAACCATGGAAGAAAAGATGAAGAACCAAAGAATCAATGATCACATTTCATTACAATTGTTCATAACCTCAGCAAGAAGATGAATTTGCCACTCATTTGTGGATTAAACATCGTTAAATGAGTGTTAAACATACAAGCAATTGAATACAAGGAGAAGGAAAGAGAGAAAAACCCTGATAATTTCGTCCCCTCAACTGCCTGTAACCCACGTTCTTGCTCCACCAAGTCAGAATATTGAAAAATGAACCTAAGTGTTCTATTTATACTGGTGGAAAGTTTTCCCAGAATTACAAGCAACGTGTCACGGAGTGCATCGTGGAGCACTGCCTCCGTGACACGCTATGGACGCGTACCTTCACTGGAACTGGAGGTCCAGGAAATAAAGCCCAACGTGGCACGGCGTGCAACGCGGAGCCAAGCCACAGTGCCACGGACCCATCGCGAACCCACACTGGAATTTGGCTGAAAAATTCCCATCCAGGCAGAAGGCCTCCGCGATGGCAGCGTGACACGGCTCCATCGCGGAGCCCCTTTATTTTGTGCTTTCCACTGCCTTGTCCCATGCTCACTTCCGAGTTCAACCCTGATCTCTTCCAACATGCATTTAAGCTTCCCAAAATTACATTTTACCTGCAAAACAATGCTAATCATGTTGGTTAGTATAAATTCACATTTTATTACCAATTACATGAGAATGTATACACATTGATAGATAAACAAGGCTAAAATGACACTTTTGAGTATCACTTGGGCATATAAATTTGCCCAAGATCAGCTTGCACAAAGGATGTGCAGTCTTTGAAAAATCCTTGATTAATCTCCGATAAAATCTCGTATGGCCCAAAAAGCTTCGAATACCATTCGTAGCAATTGAAGGTGGTAAACTAGCAATCACATCAATCTTTGCTTTGTCCACCTTAATTCCCTTACCTGAAACCCTGTGGCTAGCACTATACCTTCTTTGACCATGAAATGACACTTTTCACAATTAAGCACCAACTGGTCTATTCGCACCTCTGCAGCACCTTGCACAAGTGAGCTAAACAATCATCAAAAGAGTCGCCTACCACTGAAAAATCATCCATAAATACTTCATTGGTCGCCTCCACCATATCATAGAATATAGACATCCTACAGCACTGAAAAGTGGCAGGTGCATTGCATTACCCGAACAACATTCTCTTGAAAGCAAATGTCCCATAGGGGCAGGTGAAAGTGGTTTTCTCTTGGTCTTCGGGGGCTATAGAGATCTGATTATACCATGAATAACCATTAAGAAAGAAATACCACCCCTTGCCTGCAAGTCGGTCTAGCATCTAATCCATGAATGGCATCGGAAAATGATCTTTCTACGTCTAATGGTTTAGCTTCTGATAATCCATGCATACTCTCCAACCTGTGACTGGCCTCAGTGGAATGAACTTATTATTTGGATTTGGAACCACCGTGATTCCCCCTTTTTCTAGGTACACACTGAATTAGGCTCGCCCATTTGCTGTCAGCAATAGGATAAACCACACCTCCATCCAACCACTTAATAATTTCCTTCTTGACCATCTCCTGCATAGGCGAATTCATCCTATGCTAATGCTCGATACATGGAATACAGTCTGGCTCAAACTGGATCTTATGTGTGCAAATACCTAGGATAACCCCAATGATATCTGCTATGGTCCATCCAATGGCCTTCTTATACTTATTCAAAATGGGGATCAAAGCCTCCACTTGCTACTCCTCCAAGCCTGCTGCTACTATAACCAGTAGTGTGTTTTCTGTCCGCCAAAATAAATATCTAAGTGAGGCAGGAATGCCTTGAGCTCCAATACTGGAGGCTCCTTAATAAATGGTTTAGTCAATGGGGTCACACAATGTTTTAGATCAAGATCAATCTTTTTTGGAGCATAAGTGTACGACCCTATACCTGTAAGTGCATTTACTAAGCATAAGTGTACGACCCTATACCTGCAAGTTCATTTCCTATCTCATCACCCCCATTATCTCCTCACCATCAACATTCATCAGAATTGCTACTAAGTCCTCCATACTCATCCTCTCATCAATACTCGATATCAATCACTGAGACCACCTGCATATCATTCGGCTATTTTATCAATCGACACATATTAAATGTCACTTCTTCATTGTTTAACTGAAACTTCGGTTGTTCGATCTCCATGTCCACAATCGCATGACCGGTGTTAAGGAATGGTCTCCCCAAGATGATGGAGACCTCGAAATCTACCTCACAGTCAAGAATCACAAATTCAGCTGGAAATATAAAGGACTCAACCTTTACCAGAACATTATAGAGAATTCCTACCAGATTTTTCACCATGTGATCTACCATTAATAGCCACATTATAGTCAGTTTGGGGGCTGCCAAGACCAACTATCTAAATACTTCTAGCGATATTAGATTAATACTAACACCAAGATCACATAAAGCCTTAGCAAAGTTGAAGGCTCCGATGGTGCACAGTATGGTGAAAGCTCTAGGGTCTTTCTTTTTATGCACAAGAGACCGAGATGTTGTTGCACTATAATGGTGCAAGTTGTCAACACACTAAAGCTCACAATCCTCTTCTTAGTGATGAGATCCTTCATAAATTTCGCATATCCAGGCATTTGCTCAAGTGCCTCAACTAAAGAGATGTTCATAGCTAATTGTTTCAGCATTGAAATGAATTTGTGATACTTCCCATCCTCGATCTTCTTCTTTAGCCTCTGCAGGAAAGGGGGAGGAGGTCTAGGAATGGGCGTTATATTTTGAGATACCTCCTTCTTCTTCCCTTTTTTTGACCCATGTTCCTCTACATTACTAGGAGTTATCTTCTCAACTATCATCAATCAAAACCTGATCCTCGGAGTCCGCCACCTTATTATCATCAATCACTGAGGGCTCAACTATCTCATCAGTAACAACCGGCATAGGAGGATCAACTATTGCCATCCCACTCCTAATAGTGACAGCCATGCAATGACTATCATTTTTTGGATTCTAAACTATGTTACTGTGAAGTGTTCCCTTTTTCCTCTGGTTCATAGCAACAGACATCTAACCAAGATTCTGCTCACTCTACTTAATGGCAACGACATGTGAATCTACCTTTTGGTTCATACCAAAAATATCAATGCGGAGTTTCTTAAAATGGCCATCAGCCGCCTTTATCTGCTTGAGTACTTTAGACAACATATCTTCCACCCTTGAACCATTAGACTCTGGTTCACGGTTCCTTAGAGGAGCATAGAGACCGCTTCTATTATTTTTATACTCCCCACGCTTTTTCCAGTCACCATTATCTCTGTCGCTTCTCCTATCCCTATATTGGCCCCAGTTGTAACTGTTGTCTCTATAATATTTTCAAACTTTGTTCCCCTCACCTTGATGCGAAGAGTCTTGGTAAGACCCTTGTGTATTGATCCATAAACCCACCCCGTGATCATTCAAATAGTTAGCTTTTACTTCAGATTCTGACTCTCCTCCATTATTTCTTGGAGCCTTTCCCTAAGAACCAATTGCATTCACTTTTTCTGTCTTGGCTCTCATAATATGTTTGGCAAGGAGTCCCATTGAGGTTTTGATCTTAGCAATATCCTGGTCTCGCTCTTCATCCTTCCTCCTCTACTCTGCAGACATACCTACTGCATAAATACTAGCTAGAACTTCTGACTCTTTTGTGTGCCATGCGTTGTTAGTTTTGGTGATTCTATCAAGTATCTCAGTAGCCTCTGCATATTTATTACTCATGAATATTCTACCAGAGACAGTATATGCCACCGTCGTGGTATTGGCATTCAGAGACCTATGGATATCTCCAACTGTGTATCATCTGGGATTCTGTGGTTGGGCACCTTCTTCAGCTTCTTGTTGAACCGCAATCAGATCTCATGAAGTGCTTCTGAATTCAACTGCCTAAAGTATAAATCTTATCTTTCAGCTGCAATGCTCTAGAAGGTGGAAAAAAATCTCTTAAGAAATGCCCTTTTAATCTATCTCCAAGTAGTAATGGAACCATTTGGCAATTCAGCCAACCATAGTATTGCCTCAATCCCTAGTGAAAAGGGAAATAACCTCAGCCTTATTGCATCTTGACTCACCCCTGGTTGCTTGTACGCCTTGCAAATACCCAAAAAATTTGTCAAGTGAGTACGTGCATCATCAGTAGCATGAGCCACAAATATCCCCTTCATATTGAGCAGTTCAATCATTGCACTAGTAATATTAATCTTTGACCCAATAGGCAAAAGGGGAAGGAGAATAGCTCTAGTGGCACCGGCCTAATCAATGTCAGCATCATCATCATTATCAAAGTACCGGTACCTCTGCTGGTCTGGACCTCTATTCCTTCTAGCTCACTCAGCTTCGGCAGCTTGACGTTGCTCTTCAGCAAGCCTAGCTACCTCTCTTTCTCTCGCACGAGCTTGTTCCTCAGCCAACATTAAGGTTGTTGCTTCTTCCACTTTTCTTTCCCATGTGCGTGGACATATTTCTTATATGTCTTAGTGTTTGCTCAAGTTCGTGATCAATTGGAACTAGGAATTTTGCTTAGCTCTGGGTATTGGGAAAATAAACAAAAACAACAAAGATGAAAAATAAAAAGGAAATAAGGACCAATAGCAAGGCTAACACAACTAACAAAAGCCTAAGCCATATTCCCTAGAAACGACACCAAAATTTGATGTGCTCGAAATTACACCTCGTAATGAGATATAAAACGGTCAATGTTCAAAAATAGAACCCAATCTGGATTGGGGTCGAATACCATGAGGAATATGGAGAGGACCTTAGTTAATGCGTTTGGCTACTACTATTGGCTTATTTATTTCCTAAGGGAGAAATTGTAACAAGAAATAGTGAAAACATAGTAAAGAGCAATGAGTAGAACCTTGATTAAAATAGATTGTATTCAAAGAGTGAGTTGACTAGGATTGTGTTCCCGATGACTTCATAACAATAAGACATTTTATACTAGTGATCTATTCTTGTGTTTAACATGCAATATCGGTAAGTTTCACCTAAATGGTTGGTCCCCTACTTAGATTATTATCACCATGCAACTTGATCCGTACACGGATGTATACTTGATTAACCCTTACCCTTGATATCAAATTAGCTATTTCCGGACAAGGTCAAGTTATTAGATGAGGGTTGATAGCCTCAAATCTCCCTTATTAATACCTTTTTCCATTCATTAACCCCTTGATTTGGTGAGTAAGAAGAAGGCAAATTCCATCATTCGTTACCATTAAGAAGCAATTAAAATAAAGGGAAAAACAATACATACATAAACCCCAATTAAGATTCACTAAGTATTTTTGCCTATATGTGTGAATTCATCACGGTTCTCACAAACCTAGTCATGGGTTTAGCTACTCATGCTTGAAGAATAATAATTAAGAGTTTTGAAAGAAATTATAATTGTAACTTACAATGACTCATAGAAGAAACCACATGTCTTGAATTAATCAACAAGAATCTAAGATCAATAATTTCCAAATTGTTTAAATCCCCAAATTTAAGAACAAAATTATAAAAGTTGTTTCTTGAACCTTAATCTCGATCCACAACAATGAAAAATATGGTAAAAGTCGTGTGTTATAAAATAAACCTAAATAAAATATTTGTATAAATAAAATAAATCCTTTCCTAAGTTAACTTCGATTCTGTTGTCGGCAAGTACCAGGGTCCGTTGGAAGATTGAACGGCCCATTGGAATCTTCATTGGTCCAGTCGTTGTTCCCTTTAGACTTTTCTGTTTTAAGCATTTGGCTTCAGACAATAGCTTACTGTGAGATCCTACAAGTCGTTGATTCTGTCTGTTGCTTCCTGGCCTTCGTTACATGGTTTCTGATCCTCTGAGTATGGGTGCTTAGGATGACCAATCCTTTGGTGACACGGCTCATTCTGTCCATCCGTTAGATGAGGCCTTCTCTAATCACTCGGCTCTGATCCTTCCCACGATCGGACAGGACGATCCTTTGTAAGTTCATACTCTCCGTGGGTTCCATCCATGACTGGATAGGACGGTTCGTTGTATGCTCATACGCTCTGTGGGTTTCAACTATTTCTTGGCCCTTTACTTCACCACTTCTTTGAATTGGATTAAACAACTACCTAGAACAACTAGTGGTAAGGACCAACGGTCCGTGGTAAGGCCAGTCTAAGGAAATTTTACCCCTTTTACTGTTCTTTTCTCAATTTTAACTCCCAAGGCCTGTTTTACCTGCAAAACAATGAAAACGCATCATATCCACATAAATGTACCTAAGTTCATGCATATTCACAGGGTTTTAAGTGTCGCTAGTGCCGTAAAATCATGGCACATCAATGAGTCATACCAAGGCATTCATTAAATTATTTCGACGATGTCAGAACTCTAAAATTCAAACCACAACATGATTGTACAACTCGTAGGATCTATGTACGAGTCATACCAAGTTCCAGCACTTAGACAAATTCAGAGTTGCCAGACATTGTACGAGTAGAGGTATGACCCGTACACACATCGTAGGAGTCGACGGTGAAGGTGGCGATAGTTTATCAGTTTTCCTGTTAATTTAGGAAAGGTTTCTAATAATTTTTATAAATACTTTTCTATGTTATTTTTGTTAGAGAGAATCAAATTCGATTCTTTTGAGAAGTATTTGATTTTTAGAAGTATTGATGTTATACCCCGAAAGCCCTAATATTAGACTTAGGAGTTGAAATAGAGAAAATAGGACTTTTTGCATTAGGTCATAAAACGAGTCATCCTGTGATCCGTCGGCATGGACATGAGTTGTTAAGTGACTTATGGTGAGGAGTCAGACATAAGTTGGAAATTCAAGTTTTTGGGTCACCAGGATATGACCACGAGTCGTGGTCAGCACCACTACTCGTTGAACTAGTCGTGGTCAAGGTTGGTGGAAGGAAGGAGAATTTAGGCAGTAAAGGCAACGGAAGGTGACCACGATTCATGGTCACCAATAACGACCCGTTATGTTCATCGTGGTAACCTTCAACAGATCCTTGGTGTCACGCCCCGAGTCTACACCCTGGACGAGACATGATACTTGGAGTCACGAGTAACCCTAAGTCAACCCCCGGTCTATCATACACTGGTATACTTAGTAAAACACACATAGAGGAAGCTTGAAATAATAACATAAAACATTTATGACAAAATTTAAAACTGAATCATAAACTTCAAAATAGTTTGAACAACACTAATAGTCTGAAAAACCAAGTCTATGTCTGAAAGCCATCTAACTGATGAGTTGCTGGGAAAAGCCTCCAGCTAACTCTAAGTATAACTGAATGTAACAAACATAACTAAGATAATTGAAATAATTTCTTAGAAATATGAGGACTCACACCTCTTCTACCAAGAGAGGGAGATCTGAACAAAGTCGTCTAACGGCGCTAGATCTGAGAACCTGCGGCTGCATCATGAAATGATACAGCACAAAGGTATGCGTTAATACTTTGAATGTACTGAGTATGCAGGAGTAAACATAACAAAATATAAAAGATTGAACTGAAAATGTCATGCAATGACCAACTGATACACTAAACTGAATAACTGTAATAAACTGAGATGGTCAAGATGACCCTATCTAATGGTCAAAGACATGCCCTAAGTCTGAAAATCTTGAGTTTGAGATACTATATTGAACTGATCTAAACTGATAGAGCTGAAACTAAACTAAAGTTCTTATTTTGAGATTGGACTAAGCTGACTAGTGGGAGAGTCTATAACCGACATTTAACCACGTGAGCTAAATATGGAGTCCGATGTATACGCTCCACCGTTAGGACCCAATATACCTTGCCAGGATATAGAGGCATGAACTAGGTGATCACAAAATTCTGGGGCCTATCAGGCTAATAAATACTGTAACCTACACTGGCAACGTAGTTCTAGGAACCTAGGTGTGCTGTAACCCCGGTCCGCTCGGTGCTAAGTCATGTTCCCACTGGAATTCCTAAACTAAATACTAATCTAATAGATCAAAATTGGGGTCCAAGAATAGTCAGGGATATATAAATGAAAGTACCTTGAGATTCTTATCGGACCAGATTCTGAAACTAGGTTCTAGACTAGTCAGAGCTGTTTATCTAGAAGCGTCGTAACCGTCTAAGAATAAACTGTAATCTGACTGGGGTACTATGGCTAGTCAGAGCTATCTGTCTGAGTGTTTTGACCGCCTTGTGGACCTATACACTTAGTTCTGGATCTGATTCTGATGACTGGGGGTGATATTGACACCTCGGGAATTTCTGTAATCAAACTGATCAACTGACATTATTTTGGTCAACTCAGAGGTTGCTAAAAATATAATTGAGACTAGGCTGACATTTTTGAGTATATAAACATTCTGACTGAAATTGCCTAACATATATTTGACTGAGTTTCTAACACATACAACTATTGTAGAAACCCTAACTCTGAAAGATTAAAGAAAATTTCAAGAATTCAATAATTATGTAGGATTCTAGTTTCTATTTTCAAGAGTTAGGGAAAAAATTCACATTCAATGGAACGGACATCATTATAATTTCAAATTGGTGGAAAGCATCAAATATTAGCGTAGAATAATATTCCTGAAGAATGAAACAAGGTTTGATAGCAGTATCTTCACAATCGAAAATTCAGGGCTATAACTGATAGTAAACTGAGGAAGAGTTTTTTTTGGGGGGGAGGGGGGGGGGGAGGGGGACACAAGGGAAGAACAATCGCCTTGTTGAATTCCCACATACCTGACTAAAATTCCCTAGAAAAGTGATTTTGAACTGTTGCAATGGATGAGGAACCCTAGACCATGCTTGAGAGCTTCTGACTGAGAACTTGCTTAGTTTTTCTAAGAATCATAGTGGGAATGAGGGGAAAGTCATTTAACCCCTCTAAATTCCCTTTAAAATATCCAAAATGACTTAGTTTAGGATCTAGAAGGCTAAGAATTTACCAAAACACCCTTAGGAAAATCGCAGGGAATAACTGCCAGGTGGTCCTAATGAGGGACCTCACGACTTTTTTCCCTAGGCCACGACTTGTGGTCTGATCTGTGAAGTACACAGGTCATCTAGTCACCTGGGTTCGTCACGGGCAACCTAATGACTCGTTAGTGGTGATCACGACTCGTGGTCACTACCCGTTGGGTACACTGCCTCCAAGCTGATCATTTTGCTCACTAGTTGACCATGTCTCTCCCCATGAGTCGTGAGGGCTGACCACGACTCGTGGGGTCTCCCATCTAGAACATTTCCTCCCTCTTAGTTTCCTTTCTTACTCACCACCCACGACTAACCTAACGAGTCATATGGACTGACCACGACTTGTGGTCTCGTCTGTGGGGTACTTTTCCCCTAACTTTTAAACTTCATCCCCTAGTCTCCCTACGAGTCACATCACGACTCGTGGGCACCTCTAACGGGTCACTTAACGACCCATTCTGTGACTGGTGCCATATTTTCTAGTTTTCTACATATTTTCTATTTTTAAGTCTCTGGTCTGATCTTTAAGTTTCCGGGGCATTACAATATCTCTCCCTTGGGAACATTCATCCTCAAATGTTGGAAACACATAGGAAAGAAGAGAATTACAATCATAATATTCAAATACTGCTCATTTAAATCAAAACTGACAAAATGACTACCTCCGTGTCAAAATACATAGATGAACTGAATTCACTTTTCATACATACATCCAAAAACATAAAGGAAACTTAAACACATGAACTGAACATAATAACTAAATTGGTTTCTCAAGAAAGACTGATATGTCAAGCTATAACAGAGTCGGCAGAGAATAAGTGTGGGTATCTGGCCATCATATCTACTTCAGCCTCCTATGTAGCTCCCTCGACCTGCTGATTTCTCCATAAGACCTTGACTAAAGCTACCTCCTTGTTCCTTAGCTTATGAACTTTACGGTCAAGGATCTGGACCTGGACCTCCTCATATGAGAGACTATCCTTTATTTCTACACTGTCCAATGGCACAACTGAAGTTGGATCTCCGATGCACTTCTTCAAAAGTAACACATGGAATACAGGGTCCACAGATGTCAACTCTGAAGGTAACTCCAGCTCATAAGATACCTTACCAATTCGTCTCCGTATTCTATAAGGTCCTACATACCTCGGACCAAACTTTCCTTTCTTCCCAAACCTTATCACCCCTTTCATGGGAGAAATTTTCAGATAGACCCAGTCATCCACAGCAAACTCTAATTCTCTACTCCTCACATCAGCGTAGGATTTCTGTCGGCTCTGTGTTGTATTCAATCTTTCTCTAATGAGTTGTACCTTGTGCATAGCTTCACGAACCAAGTCTGGCTCGATTATAGCAGCTTCACCCACTTCGAACCACCCAATAGGAGATTTGCACCCCTACCATACAATGCCTCAAACGGGGCCATCTGGATAGTGGAGTGGTGGTTGTTGTTGTAGCAAGCTCGATAAGAGGCAAATGGTCATCCCAACTTCCCTTAAAATTGATCACGCACACTCTCAACATATCTTCTAGGGTCTGAATAGTCTACTCAACCTGCCCATCTGTTTTTGGGTGAAAAGTTATGTTGAGCTTGACCTGGGTGCCTACTCCCTTCTAAAAAGAATTCCAGAATTATGAGGTGAACTGAGTACCTATGTCTGAAGTGATGGATAATGGCACCCCATGCAGCCTGACCAGCTACCGGATATAAAGTCTAGCATAGTCCTAAGCTGAATTCGTCATTTTAACTGGGAGAAAATGTGCTAACTTAGTCATCCGATCTACTACTACCCATATGGAATCATGTTGTCGGCGAGTTCGAGGTAGACCTGTAATAAAGTCCATATTTATTTCTTTCCACTTCCATGTGGGTATGCTGATATCTTGGGTCAGACCTCCCGACCTTTGATGCTCTACCTTGACTTGCTAGCAGTTCGAGCACTTGGCTACAAATTCGGCAATGTCTCTCCTCATGTCGTTCCACCTATAAATATCCCATAGATCACGGTATATTTTAGTAGCATTAGGGTGGATAGAGTATCTCGAGTTGTGTGCTTCAGCCAATATTTACTGTCCCAGGTCACCGACGTATGGTACGCACAATCTACCCTGATAACAGAGCACCATCTCCCCTTTGGAGAAAGCCTCAACCTCCTTTTTGAGAACTGCTTCCTTGAGTTTAAGAAGGATGGGATCTTTATCCTGTTTGGATATAACTTCCACAACCAAGGAAGAGTCTGACCCACTTTGCATCACCACTCCACCCTCAGCTGAGTCAACCAACTGCACCTCTAACCGAGCTAGCCTGTGAATTTCCTTCGCCAACTCCTTTTTTCCTTCCTCAATATGAGTCACGCTACCCATGGACGCTCTACTTAGGGCATCATCAACCACTGGCTTTGCCCGGGTGATATAGCACGCTCATGTCATAATCCTTAAAGAGTTCCAACCACCTCCTCTGGTGAAGGTAGTAACTGGCCAAACCCAAGAAACTTCTTATTTCGGTTGGAGAGGTAGGTCTGGGCCAGTTTTTAACTGCTGCTATCTTTTGAGGATCAACCTTAATACCTTCGCCTGAGACCACGTGACCTAGGATAGTCATAGACTTCAACCAGAATTCACACATGCTGAACTTGGCGAACAGCTGGCGGTCTCTAAGCGTCTGAAGCACTATCCTCAGGTGATTAGCATGCTCTTCCTCATTTCTAGAGTATACCAGAATTTCGTTGATTAATACAATGAGGAACATATCCAGATACTTCTTGAAGACTCTATTCATTATGTCCATGAAGGATGTGGGGGCGTTTGTTACCCCGAAGGACATAATCGCAAACTCGTAGTTACCATATCGAATTCTAAACGCTATTTTTGGTATGTCACACTCTCTAAACCTTAAATGATAGTACCCTGACCTGAGATCAATTTTTGAGAAATAACTAGCTCCCTGAAGTTGGTCAAGCATGTCTTCAATTCTAGGTAGGGAATACCTGTTCTTGAAAGTGACTTTGTTCAGCTGACGGTAATCTGTGCACATTCTGAGGGTACCATCTTTCTTACGCACGAATAGTACTAGATCACCCCAGGGAGAGATAAAACCCTTGTCAAGAAGATCTTTTTACTTTCTCCTTGAACTCCTTAAGCTCAACTGGAGCTATTCTATAATGAGGGATGGAGATGGGCTGAGTATCTGGGAGGAGTTCTATTTTGAAGTCTATTTCCTGTTTAGGGGAGACTACGGGAAGATCCTTAGGAAATACATCTGGGAACTCGCTGACCACCGAAACTGACAGGATAGTTGGTGTCTTAGAGTTGGAATCCTTGATCTGAACTAGATGATAAATACATCCCCTTGAAAATATGCTTCTGGACCTTAAGGTAGGAAATAAACCGATCCTTAGGTGATGAACTACTGCCCGTCCATTCTAGCACTGGTTCATTAGGAAAGTGAAACTTGACAACTCTAGTTCTACAGTAAACTGAGTCATAACCAGAGTGTAACCAATCCATGCCGAGGATAAGGTCAAAATCGACCATGTATAACTCTACGAGATCTGCTTGAATAACTTTATTCAAGATCGAGACTGGACAGTTTCTATACACCCGACTGGCTCTAACTGACTCGCCAATAAGGGTGGAGACTGAGAATAGTTCTGAGAGGACCTCTGGACTGATATTGTACTATACTGCTATGTAGGGAGTCACGAATGAGAGGGTGGCTCCTGGATCTAGGAGGGAATACACGTCCAGATGAAAGAGGCATAACATACTCGCGACTACGTCAGGTGAGCTCTCATGATCCTAACGTGAAGATAATGCATAAAAATGGTTTTGGCGCTGACCGCCATCTATACTTGATGTGTTAGCCTACTGAACTGATCAGCTTGCTAGAGCTGATGACGTAGTGGATTGTGCTCTCCCTCGTCCTGCTGATTGGCAAGCTTTAAGTTGATGATCAAACTGTCCACAACTAAAATAGCCGTCTCGATCTTAAAGACTCTCTCTCAGGTGGTTCTTGCCGCACTTGGAGCAAGCTAGATATCTGTTCCTCGGACTGTAGCTTTGAGATTGAGAGCCAGATGCTCCACCCCTCGGATCCTGGCTGGACCGGAAGGTTGGTGCGCTGGCTGAGCTGGGTGCTGGGGCTCTCTGCTGCTATTACTGCTGCTGCTGTGGGTGGCTACTACCGCTAGACCTCTATGGCCGTAATCTGACTAGCCAGTCCTTGACCATTTATTCTTTCTCTCTATGTCCTTCAGTTTTTAGCCTCAATCTGCTACACATAGACAATCAGGCTGGAGAGGTCCATATCCCGAATCAGCATTGTTGTCCTGCACTTCTTAAGGACCAGGTTTGACACTCCATTCACAAACTTCAACATTTAAGCCCTTGGCTCGGCTACCATCTCTGGAGGGTACTTAGATAACTTGGTAAAATCCAATGCATATTCTTCTACGGTCCTATTGCCCTGTCTCAAGTTCATAAACTCATCCACTTTTGCCTCCCTCATCTCCTGAGGGAAAAATTTGTCCAGGAAGGCTGTGTTGAACTCCTCCCACTCCACTAGTCCTGCTCCCACTGGCCGCCCCTCTTTCCACTGTTCATACAAGACCTGGGCTACCCCTTTTAGCTAGTAGGTAGCTAGGTCAGCACTCTCAGAGGAGCTGACACCTATTATACGGGTAATCTTCTTGATCTCATCCATGAAATCTTGGGGATCCTCCCCCACCTTGGATCCCTGAAATGATGGAGGATTTATTCGGGTAAAGTCCCGCACCCTAGCACCTGTTGTGGACCCATTGTTATTAACTGGAAATCCTTGCTGGTTCACCTGATTAGTCACAATCTAGGTGAGCAGCTAAATTGCTGCCCTAAATTTTGTGGTTGATACCGAATCGTCCTGTAGGGACATCGGGGCTAGTGGAGTAGTCCACTGGGAATTTTCGACCCTTCTTCCATTGTCGCGTTGTGGAGACATAGTTCACTGAAATGAAGTAGAGCACGTGTTAGGAGAACAATTTGTGGAACTGAATTCAACCCACGATAAGGAGTATGAAATAAAAGGAGGTTTCCTAATGACATCTCATAGCCTCCCCGTCATAAGTGTGACGCGCTTCACACCCATGAAAAGGACTCTACTTGATGCGGCTTTCAGACATTCCGAGGATACTCTAAACCTAGTGCTCTAATACAAAGTTTGTCACGCCTAGAGTCTACACCCTGGATGGGACACGGTACTTGGAGTCACGAGTAACCCCAAGTCAACCCCTGGTCTATCATACACTAGTATACTGAGTAAAACACACATAGTGGAATCATGAAATAATAACATAAAATGTTTATGAGAAAATTCAAAACTGAATTGTAAACTTCAAAATAGTTTGAACAACACTGATAGTCTAAAAAACCCAGTCTATGCCTGAAAGCCATCTAACTAATGAGTTGCTAGAACAAGCACCCAGCTAACTCTAAGTCTAACCGAATGTAACAACCATAACTGAGATAATTGAAATAATGTCCTTGAAAGATGAGTACTAACACTTCTGCTACTAAGAGGGAGATCTGAACAATGTCGGCTAACGACACTAGGTTTGAGAACCTGTGGCTGTATCATTTAAAGATATGCATCAGTTCTTTGAATGTACTGAGTAAGCAGAAGAAAACATAACTGAATATAAAAAACTGAACTAAAAATGACATGTAATGACCAACTGATATACTAAACTGAATAACTGTAGTAAATTGAGATGGTCGAGATTACCCTCTCTAATGGTCAAAGACATGCCCCTATGTTTGAAAATTTTGATTTTGGGACACTGTACTAAACTGATCTAAACTGATAGAGCTGAAACTGAACTGAACTACTTATTCTGAGACTGGACTGAGTTGACTAGTGGGAGAGTCTATAATCGACATGTAACCACGTGAGCTAAATGTGAATTCCGATGTATATGCCCTACTGGTAGGATCCAATATACCTTATCAGGGTATAGAGGCATGAACTGGGTGATCACAAAAGTCTAGGGCCAATTAGGCCAATAAATACTGTAACCTACACAGGCAACGTAGTTCTGAGAACCTGGGTGCGCTGGAACCCTGGTCCACTCGGTGCTAAGTCCTGCTCCCACTGGAATTTCTAAACTGAATACTAAGTTGATAGCTTGAAACTGGGCTCCAAGACTAGTCTAGGATGTATTACAACAAGTACCCTAAGAGTCTTATCAAACCAAATCTTGAAACTGGGTTCTAGACTGGTCAGAACTGCTTATTTAGAAGCGTCGTAACCGTCTAAGAAGAAACTGTAATCTGACTGGGGTCCTAAGGCTAGTCAGAGCTATCTGTGTAAGTATCATGAATGCCTTGTGGACCTATACACTGAGTTCTGGATCTGATTCTGATGACTGGGAGGTGACACTAACACCTCAGGAATTTCTGTAGTCAAACAGATCAGCTGACATTATTCTGGTCAACCCGGAGGTTGCTAAAAATCTGACTGAGACTACATTGACATTTCTGAGTATATAAACTTTCTGACTGAAATTGTATAACATATATTTGACTGAGTTTCAAACACATATAACTATTACAGAAACCTCTAACTCTGAAAGATTCAAGAAAATTTCGAGAATTCAGTACTTATGCAGGATTCTAGTTTCTGTTTTCAAGAGTTAGGGAAAAAATTCACATTCAATGGAACAAACATCATTCTAATTACAAATTGGTGGAAAACATCACAAATTAGCGTAGAATAATATTCCTCAAGAAGGAAACAAGGTCTGATAGCAATATCTTCACAATCGAAAATTCAGGGCTAGAACTGTTGGTCAACTAAGAAGAGTTTTTTTTTTGGGGGGGGGGGGGACACAAGGGAAGAACAATTCCCTTGTTGAATTCCCACATACCTAATTAAAATTCCCTAGAAAAGTGAGTTTGAACTACTTTAATGGATGAGAAACCCTAGACCTTGCTTGAGAGCTTCTGACTGAGAACTTGCATAGTTTTTCTAAGAATCATAGTAGGAATGAGGGGAAAGCCGTTTAACCCCTCTAAATTCCCTTTAAATACCCAAAACTACTTAGTTTAGGATCAAGGACGCTAGGAATTTACTGAAACACCCTTAGAAAAATCACAAGGAATAACTGCCAGGTGGTCATAACGAGGGACCTAACGACTTGTTGCCCTGGACCAAGACTCGTGTTCTGATCCGTGAAGTACACTGGTCATTTGATCACCTGGATTCGTCACGGGCAGCCCAACAACTCGTTAATTGTGACCATGACTCGTGGTCACCACCCGTTAGGTACACTGCCTCCAAGCTGATCATTTCCTCATTAGTTGACCACATCTCTCCCCACGAGTCATGAGGGCTGACCACATCTCGTGGGGTCTCCCATCTAGAACACTGCCTCCCTCTTAGTTTCCTTTCTTACTTATCAACCCACGACTAACCTAACGAGTTGTGTGGACTGACCACAACTCATGGTCTCATCCGTTGGGTACCTTTCTCCTAACTTTTAAACTTCATCTCCTAGCATCCCACCGAGTCACATCACGACTCATGGGCACCTCCAATGGGTCAATTAATGACTCGTTCTGTTACTAGTGCCAAATTTTAAAGTTTTCTGCAAATTTTCTATTTTTAAGTCTCGGGTCTAAAATTTGAGTTTCTGGGGCATTACACTTGGCAATGACATAACGGATCTAGACCACGAGTCGTGACCAATGATAACAATTCGTCCAGTCCCTCGTTGGGACTGGCAGTCTATTTTTCCCTGCGAGTTTAGTAAGGGTTTTTTCATAATTTCTATGATCCTAAGGCCTAAATTATGTCGTTTTAAGATCTGAATAGTGAGTTTTCAGAAGGGTAAGTTCATCCTAAGCTATTCATAATTCATGCATGCAAGTTTAGAACTCTATAGGGGTTATCAAGCTCAATCTCTTAAAGTTCTTCGCAAATTATTCATTGGGCAATCAGAAACATTGTAGAATCATATTCTCTCAGGTATGTAGGGTTATGAATGGGTGAATTTGTTCACACCCATGCCCAATCGCTCTCTAATTCATGAAAATCTACATGTTGATTCTGTGGGGTTTTGACCCAATGCATGAATTTCCTAAGTTTCTTCCATGGGTATGATCTAAGCATGTCTCTTCATTGAATTATAATTCATTGGCAAGTTTTACAATGTTTTCAATTATAAATTGTGTTTTCAATTTTTATAAATTATGATGCCAATCCATGTAAGTTCATGAAAGTTAAGATCTATGATGTATGTTCAAGTACGATGATATATTTATGAGAAAATCATATTTTCAAGTTACCCATGTCTATGATCATGTTTTCAAGTGAATCAAGTATTTTTGAGCATGTTTAAGTATAGGGCAAGCCTATATGTTCTAGTATGATTTATGATTTCACGAATTAGCTTACCACATGGTTTTGAAGTCAAGACTCCCAATTATGTTTAGCTTGTGGTATTGTTTGAGCCAAGGATCCTCATGTATGATTTCAGATTTTATATGTATATGATTATTCAGCTTCGTCAATAGATGATGGTCAGCTTTGTTGAAAAATGATGGAGAGCATATGTAGGAGGCGCAGGAGAAAGGTATGAGTTGCACCAAGGTACTCGTGAAATTATTCAGAGGATGTCAAAACTCGCAGATTCAGACCATGACAGGATTGTGCGACGCGTAGGATCAATGTATGAGTTGTACCAAGTTCCAACACTTAGCCAGATTAAGAGTTTCCAAACATTGTACGAGCAGAGCTACGATCCATACAATCATGGTACGAGTCATAGGTGAAGGCGATGACAATTTATTAGTATCCCTGTTAATTTAGAAAAAGTTTCTAATTATTTGTGTATATACTTTTCTAGGTTATTTTTGTTGGATAGAGAACATAATTTGATTCTTTTGAGAGGTATTCGACTTTTGGGAGCATCGAGGACAACTTTTTGAGAGTTTATTGCATTGATTCTTCCATTGTTCTTGAATTATTCTTCATTGATCTTTTGCAATAATCAAGTGGGTTTACTGTTTAATCATTATTGTAAGTTCTAAATTGTGCTTTTTTCTATGAATGCTAATTATTTTCTTACAATCATGAGAGGTTAAAACCTCTACAATTAGGGTTGTGGGAACCATGGTGAATTAACAAACTAGGATTTGCATAAAGTGATTCTACACCAATGCTAATGCTTGTATTGTATTCTCCTCAATCTTAAACGTTTCTTATGAAAGTGCTACATTAGGACTTACTTCAATTCTCTATTTGCTTGAATCTAGAGAGCTAGAGATTAGGAAAAGAGAATAACAACAAAGCCTTGAACTTTGTGGTTCTTTGTAAGGCTTGAGATACTTTCGCAGGATAGTTAATTTGAAACAAATTAATAACAGTTAAAGTGAAATCAATTGAGAGATCTAATCTGGTAATTGAGTATAGTCATCCAATAGGGACAAATCAGTTGTTTGGATGAACATATGTTATCAGTTCTACAAGTCAAGCATTGGGATAGATCACGTGTATAAAACCCAAATTAGTTATGAACCCATAGGGAACACTTCCCTAGTTAATTGCATTATCTTAATAACAATCCAATTGTTAGTACTGTTACGTGTTTAGTTCTTTATAAAACTCCCCTTTAGGAAATAATAGACTAAAAATATTGAATATTAACGTTATTTTATATCTTGACCATATTCCCTGTTGGATCGACTCCAAACTAGTTGGGTTCTTTATTAAATACATCCGCATCATACCTTTACATGAGTGTGATTTGAGCGTTATAAGGAGATGAATGGAAGTGGACTTCAACATAGACAATCCTAACTGCTTGTAAATAGCTAGAGGCATCAAGTTAATGTTTGCCCCTGTTACACCCCGTAAGTTTCTATCGCTTAACCAATGTATGGGCACGTATGTTGAGAATGTTAGAGTACTACACATGTGGAAAAGGGCTCGGGGGATGAGTATACGAGCATGATATCGAACAAGAAGGAGGTTGGGCCTAGAGTTTGAGAGCATCGGGCGCCTCGCCGTGCAGGCCATGCCATCGCACTAGATGGAGCGTCACGCTAGTGGCCTGGCGTTGTGGCCGGCGTGCCGTGCCACCCCCTACCACTGCCTCATACATATATATATATAGATATATATATATATATGTTATAAATTCAAGTTAAAGTCATTAAAAATTTCCTAAAATCATAAGCCTCAGCCCTTCGAAGCTTTCTCTCTATTTTTCATAAGTTTTTTGGTAATATATGTTGTTAAACTCCGTCTAAATGCAAATTCGTCTTGGATAATGAGTTCTGGGCCTACGAGGAATGTCCATGTGGATTTATATCTTGAAAATTCGCTCGGAATACCGGAATCCCGCCGAGTAAAAGTTGTAGAAATCACTTCTAATCGAGTCATAAGCAGCTACAAGTGATTGGTAAGCATTTCTACCTTCTAAACTCTCGGGAATTCGTGAGTTTTTAGATGAATTGAATGAAGTTAAGTGGTAGTTATTGTTATTATTGAAGGTTATTGTTATTTGTCGATTCCTACTATTGAAATAGCCTTTTTGTCTCAGCATAAAGGCTGCATTGAGTGGAATTACCGGCTACAGGTTGGAACTTTTTGGGTGAACGAAAATCGGCATTAGAGCTATATTAAGGCTAACCTACTCGGCAAGTTATTCCTGTCGTATAGTAATAAGACCTATATCCTTGTAAGTAAGTCGTAAGTATGTATATTGTGATTAGCTACAACAGATAGTTTTGAGATTAAAATTGATTATTTAGGTTGGGACTAACCCCACCTAATATAGTTTTCCATTGACCAACCTCAGGGTTGCTAGCTGTGTCATTGCCTTCGGGGCTATAGATCGCTCAGAGGAGCTATATGATGTCTGACAGGACTATATTCAGTACTATAAGGCCATATTACAGTCTATCCATTAATGAACTTCTTCTTATGTCGTATCGGCATTAGGAGCCCAGAGGGCTCAGACACAGCTATAGGAGTCCAACGGGCTCAGTTGCGAGCCCAGAGGACAGGTAGGTTTTCTATAGTTACCTATTGAATCATATTGACCATACTAGGGGTATATAGATTGAATTGTACTTGCCAGAGTTTATGGGGGACCAGGTAAGTTATTCTTTGTTAATTGTACCTTTCAGTCTTATAGGAGCCAGGTAATGTTCTTATTTGTATTCTTACTTGTTAGCTATACTTAAGGTTGTTAGGCTATTCAGGTTATAACTCTTATCCTTCTTATTCATTACTTTTAGTTCCTTTATCAGTTCTATTCAATTATTTTCATTACTTCCTTACATATTCGGTACATATTATATTGAAGCCCACCTATAGGGTGCTGCATACTTGCTTGCAGGTACGGATAGATTTGGTTCAGGACCTTCTTAGCTATCAGCCAGGGTTAGCAATTCAGTTGGCTCCTTTTCTCTGGAGTTGATAGTTAGTAAGGTTTGCTCATTTTGTTGTACAACTTTTGGGTAGGTCAGGGCCCTGTCCCATCCACTATTCCACTTTTAGAGGCTTGCGGACTACAATTTTCAGTTATTAGTTATTGTTGGCTGTGTGGGGCCTATGTATGTTATATTTTGAATGTTGGCCATGTAGGGCTAGTTTATCTACTTAGTCAGCAACCGTATCGACTATTGTATGAATATGACTGCCTGCTTTTTCTTTTGTTATGACTAGACAGCATGGTGGTCTTATCGACCCACATAGGATCCCATTACTGTCATGTTTATTAGGTTAGCTATTTTATTTACAAGTTTGTTGTGTGGCCTTGTCAGCTTGAGAATATGTTTACAGTTGAGATATAACTATTTGTTTTCTTGATTTTGAGTTGCTGGCAAGCACTGGAGGTGCATATGCCAGCCAGGTCAGCCCAAGTCCTACTATGGCATTAGATGCCGGTCATGCCCCCCAAGGTGGAGCTTGACTAACATGGTAGTCGAGAATAGTTGTATCATAGGAAGTGTGCAATCCATGTCTAGTAGAGTCTTGTCTATGGATGTATTGTGCACCACATTTATAGGCAGGAGGCTACGAGGCATGATAGCGATTACCCTCCTTCCTTCTCCAATCGTGCCATAGAGCTATGTTGTATAGGGTTGAGTCCCTAAGCTTATGTTATTGTGCTTATCTATAGAGAAAATGTCCGACACATGATAGACTACGACTGGGCAGGATTTGGATACCGCTGCAGGAGAGAGCACTAACAGAGTGCCACCATCACAGCTGGCTCGATCTGAGGCTAAGAGGGAGATATCATCTCAATCTCCTCGGCATCCTCCGTCACATCAAGAGCCCTCCAGGGAAGCAGATATGTTAGCACCACCCCCAGTAATCCCTATACCATCATATCAGAAAGTTATGAGGCGTTGTTTGTATGTTGGCTCAGATGATAGCCACTCAGTGCCAGCCAGTAGCACCAGTAGTCGTTATATCTACTGGAGGGCCCGGAAGTTCGAGGGTCCGACAGTTTCTGGCCCTGAGTCCTTCACAGTTTACAGGGACAAACCACAGAGAGGATCCCCAGGACTTCCTGGATCAGTTACAGAGTATATTTAGGGTGATGCATGCTAAGCCCATAGATTTAGTTGAGTTGGCAGTATTTCGGCAGCGAGACATAGGAGTGTTGTGGTACAAGAGTTGGGAGAGGTCCCAAGGCAGAGACGTACCCCCTCCAACTTGGTCCAATTTTTCAGAGACCTCCATAGATCACTATTTGGGTGGATTAGTTCCTGCACCTAGAGAAAGGTACGATGAGTGTTCAAGAATACGTAATGAGGTTTGACTCTTTGGCAAGATATGCGCTAGCATTTGTGGATACCATGCCAGCTAGGGTACACCGGTTCATTATGGGGCTTCTTCCAGAATGTGTGGAAACCTGTGTTATAGCTACCTTACGAGAGGATATGGACATTGTGTGCACTAATTCCTTATTTTATAGAAAGAGAAAATTAGGAGCAGCATCGAAGGGCTAGGCCCACTGATATGCAGAAAGAATTTCAGGGCGGGCCTGGGCCACGAATATTAGGTAGGCTACCCAGAACATTACCTCAATAGCAATAGAGCGGTAGATCAGATCGCACGGACAGTCATGTCCGAGTGAGAGCTCGCAAGCATCATGTTCCCAGCAATAGAGGGGATCAGATCAGAGCAGGCCCAATGTACCGCGTTGTAGCATTTGCGATTGAAGGCATTTTTGGAGGTGTATATATGGCTCTACTGCTTGTTATACTTGTGGGAAAGAAGATCATATGATGATCGATTGTCCAGCTAGAGATAAGGGTGACTTGGACCAACAGTATAAGTCTCAACGGGATCACATGTTCCAGCACCTTCAGCAGGGCGTAGACTCTCAGCTCCAGCTAGCATAGGAAAAGGTAGATTAGGAGAATCCAGTTCCGTCAGTGTCCTGGATTGCACTTATGCCTTACCAGGGAGATAGGAGTCACAGTCATCACCAAATGTAGTGACAGGTATGCTGGATGTTTGCGGTCACCCGGTTTATGCTTTAATAGATCCAGGTTCTACCTTGTCTTATGTTACTCCCGCTAGTGGCAAAAAAGTTTGGTATAATGCAAGAATTGCTTCAGCGACCATACTCAGTGTCCACACCTGTCAGTGACTCGATTATTTTTAAGAGAATTTATTGGGGTTGTATAGTAGAGATTGTCGGTCCGCTAGACCTTAGCAGATTTGGAATTAGAAATTATTGATTTTGATGTAATTATGGGTATGGATTGGAAAGCTCCATCTTATGCCAATGTGGAGTGTTGGACTAGGACCATCTGATTTCACTTTCCACGGAAGGTAGCGCGAGAATGGAAAGGCAATTCAGCTACGCCAAAAGGTAGGTTCATATCCTATATTTGGGCAAGGAAGCTAATAGAAAAGGGTGGTATCTACCATATTGTTAGGGTTTGGGATATGCAAGAAGAATCCCTGACTCTTCAGTCCATTCTTATGGTCAGTGAATTTTCGGATGTGTTTCTAGATGAGCTTCCTGGTATTTCCCTAGAGCGTGAGATCGATATCTCTATCGGCCTACAACTAGGTACGCAAGCTATATCCATCCCTCTGTACCGAATGACTCCTACTGAGTTGAAGGAATTGAAAGAGCAAATGAAAGATTTTCTAGATAAGGGCTTTATTAGGCCGAGTGCTTCACGTGGGGTGCGCCAATTCTATTTGTGAGGAAGAAAGATGGCTCCCTCCGAATGTGTATAGATTATCGGCAGTTGAATAAAGATACTACTAAGAATAAATATCCCCTTCCAAGGATAAATTATTTATTTGATCTGCTGCACGGGGAAAAATATCTTTCCAAGATTGACTTAAGGTTAGGGTATCAATAATATGTGGGTCCAGGAGAAAGATATTCCGAAGATAGCTTTCAGGACCAGGTATAGTCTTTTTGAATTTTTGGTCATGTCCTTCGAATTCACAAACGCCCCAACAGTGTTTATGGATCTGATGAACAACATCTTCAGGCCGTATTTAGATCTGTTTGTTATAGTATTTATTGATGATATTCTAGTATATTCCCACTCAAAAGCTGAATAGGTAGATCATTTGAGAATGGTACTTCAGATCATCAAAGATCGCCAATTATATGAGAAGTTCTCAAAATGTGAGTTCTAGTTAAATTTTGTAGCTTTCTTGGGCCATATTGTGTCACATGCGGGTATCCAGGTTGACTTACAATAAATTGAGGCAGTAAAGACATGGCCTAGACCCATGACTCCAATCGAGGTTCGTAGTTCCCTAGGGTTAGCCGGGTATTACAGAATATTCATGGAAGGATTCTTTGCCTTATCAGCGTCGTTGACTAGATGGACTCAGAAAGCAACTAAATTCCACTAGACCCAGGCTTGTGAGTAGAGCTTCTAGGAACTGAAAAATAGATGGACATTTGCACCAGTATTAGCCTTACCAGAAGGTTCAGAAGGCTACGTTGTGTACTGTGATGCTTCAGGCATTGGGTTAGGGTGTGTTCTGGTGCAACACGGGAAGGTGATTGCCTATGCTTCGAGGCAGCTAAGGAAGAATGAAAAGAACTACCCCACCCATGATTTAGAGTTAGCTGCAGTGGTTCATGCTTTGAAAATATGGAGACATTACTTGTATGGTATGCATGTGGAAATCTTTACTAACCATAAAAGCCTCCAGTATATCTTCATGCAGAAAGAGTTGAATTTGCGGCAGCGTCATTGATTAGAATTGTTGAAAGACTACGATGTGAATATCTTATATCACCTAAGAAAATCTAATATTGTATCTGATTCCCTTAGCCGTAGATCCATGGCAAGCCTAGCATATTTGAGGCCAGAACAGCGGGGTATGGCTCGAGAGCTGCACCAGTTAGCCAAGCCAGTAGTCCGGGTAGTGGATTCATAGGATAATAGGTTTGTAATCTAGAATACAGCAGTATCATCTCTAGTTGTAGAGGTAAAAGAGCAATAGTACGAGGACCCTAGTGTAGTATAGCTTAGAGACAAGGTTCAGTAGGATGAACTATCGACCTTTGAGTTAATGGGAGACGGTGTGTTAAGGTTCAGAGGTCGACTCTGCATTCCATATGTAGTGGGGCTTCGCCAGCAGATCATTTTATTCTCGTTACTCTCTTCACCCAAGCACGACAAAGATGTACCATGATACAAAGGAAATATATTGGTGTCCTGGGATGAAGAAAGGTGCAGCTGATTTTGTAGCACAGTGTCCTAATTGCCAGCAGGTAAAAGCTGAACACCAGAAACCTGGCGGACAGACTTAGGAGATAGTTGTACCTATGTGTAAATAGGAAGCAATCAATATGAATTTTTTCACAGGGTTACCTCACACCAGGCGTAAATTCGACTCCATTTGGGTCATTATCAACAGGTTGATAAAATCAGCCCACTTCTTGCTAGTTCGGACTATATTTTCAACTGAAGATTATGCTGAGTTTTATCTTAAGGAGATAGTCCAACTACATGATGTCCCAGCATCTATTATTTCTGATAGAGGGGCATAGTTTACAGCTAGGTTTTAGAGGTCGTTTTAGAAAGGTTTGGAATGCAGGTTAACATGAGTACAACTTTCCACCCCCACATAGACGATTAGGTAAAGTGCACCACTCAGACGCTCGAGGACATGCTACGAGCATGTGCTAGACTTTGGAGGGATTTGGGACGAGCATCTACCCCTTATTGAATTTGCATACAATAATAGTTATCATTCTGCTATCATATGGTGCCTTATGAGGATTTATATGGCAAAAATATAGGTCCCCCATAGGATGGTTTAAAGTAGGGGGATCAGGATTGATCGGACCTGATACGATCCATCAGTCGGAAGAAAAAGTGAAACTTATCAGAGAATAGTTGCTAACAGCCCAGAGTCGTGAAAAGTCCTATTCCGATGTACGACATAGAGACATGGAGTTTGATGTTGATGATTGGGTATTTCTTAAGGTTTTGCCTATGAAGGGCGTGATGAGATTTGGAAGGAAGGGAAACCTTAGCCCTAGGTTCATTGGCCCATATCGGATCCTTCGCAGGATAGGTCGAGTAGCATATGAGTTAGAATTTCCTTCAATGCTAGAATATGTTCATCCAGTTTTTCATGTGTCAATGCTATGAAAGTGCATGGGAGACTCATCCCTGGTTGTTTCGGTTAAGGATGTCAAAGTTACTGAAGAGTTGCTATGAAGAGACTCTAGTTGCTATACTAGATCAACAAGTTCGCAGATTGAGAACTAAAGATGTAACCTCCAATTAAAGTCCTATGGAGGAACCAAAATGTAGAGGAGATGACTTGGGAAGTTGAGGATGACATGAAGTCTAGATATCCTCACTTATTCTAGGCTTGACCCAGACTGTGTAGTTGAGGTAAAATTATTGCTCAGTTATTGTTTCGTTGCTTATATTATCAGTATTGTTTAGTTGTTCGCTTTTATGTTATGGAGATATATCGTATCATTTCTTGTAGAATCCTGTGAGATACCTATGTTGACTTTTTTGTGTTTTAGGTTTTTGGATAGTCCATATTACAGAGGAGACTCTATCAAAAAAAATTTCAACTATGGTTATGTAATACCCCGGAAGTGCCTAAGCCTAGACTCGGGAGTTTAAATGAAAAGCAGTAGAAAAGTCAGAATTTCTCTCAGAATGACCCATGGAACGAGTTGTTAGAGGGTCCAACGACTCGTGGTAGCCACCCGTGGTCAGGTTTTGCAACAGAGGGTCCTGTGGTGATGGGTCTAGGAATGACCCATTGTTTGATGTAACGGGTCATTGTAAGTGGGTCATTGTGAAGATGGTTCTGGTCAAACAAAGATGGCATGAGTCGTGGGACAACTCGTTGTCCTAAACAAAGGGTCGTTGTATGTGTCAGTTGGGAAGATTTCCTGGATGGAAGCAATGGAGACAACAGATAGCAATGACGGGTCATTGGAGTTGGTAATGAATCATCGTGTCCGGTCATGGTAGAAGACCTAAGAAGGGAAAACGAGATGAAACAACGGGGGAAGTAATGGGCCGTGGGAGCTACGGATGACTCGTTGTATTGGTTGTTGCCTCGAACAAAAGCTAATTTCCTGTGAGTTTAGTAGGGGCAAATTCGTAAATTCTAAACCCATAAACCCTATACAACATCATTTTAATCTCAGAAAAGGGTGTTTTAAGAGGGTTAAGTCCATTATAAATCCATCCTCTTCAATCCATGCAAGCCTAGAGGTTTTAAGGAGTATCAAGCTTAGGATTTATCTAGTTCTTCCCCAAATTCCATTGTGCTTCCAAGAGGGTTTGTGAAATCAGATTCTTTTAGGTATGTAGGGTTATGAATGGGTGTAATCATCCACACCCGTGCCTAATCTTTCTTCAATTCATGAAATTTTAGTTGATGAATCTATGGAGTTTTAACCCAACATGTGAATTCTCTAAGTATCAATCATGAGTATTATCTAAGCATGTTTCTAATGTTGAATTATGATTAATGGGAATATTTTATAATGTTTTTAATTATAATTATGTTTTCAAGTTATACAAATTATGATGCCAAAATCATAAAAGAATTCATCAAAGGTCAAGATTATGATCTATGTTTTCAATTATGTTGAGATGTATATTAAGAAAGTATGATTGTGAATTACCCATGTCCATATTCATGTTTTGAATAATCAAAGTCTATTTCAAGCATGTTTAAATATTGGGCAAGCTATAATCAAGTATGTTACATGATGTATTTAAATTTCATGATTTTAGCTTACCACATGGTTTTGGAGTCTAGACTCCCACTCTCTTCAGCTTGTGGTATGATTTGAGCACAAGGCTCCTCATGTTATGATTTTAGATTTTGCATTTATATTATTATTCAGCTTTGTCACTAGACGATGCTCAGCTTCTCTGAAAAATGATTAAGAGCATATGCATGTTCTTGGGAGTAGTATCTAGTACCGAGTAGGATAAGGGTCAGTCAACCCTATGTCTCAGAACTACGTGCCAACATAGGTATGTTCAAATTGTTTGGGACCTCCCTTGTGAGATTCCCTTGCCCCCAAGAGGCCTTCAGCTTGATATAGATATCAAGGTAGCGTTCTTATCCCTAGCAAGGCTTTGGACGGCTCTTCCTACTTGAGTGTAATAGTGGGGACCATGTATGCTCTATCGTGGTGGTGTCTGTTATAAGACGAGTCTCCCATTGTTCCTCATGATTTCAGTTATTCATGTTCATCAAGCATGATATTATGATTTCAGCAGGTTTGACCCAACGTTTAGTTTTACTTATGATTATCCGTTTTCATCTTTGGGTCATTCGATTCAGTTATGATGTTTAGTTACGATACTCAGTTATGCATGAATCATATTTTCAGATAATAGCATGCAAGCCGTACTCTCAGACTCTTATGATGAAATCTTTTATATTATGCTTGATCACTTATTTTACTTACTTAGAGGTTTTACTTACCTTACATACTCGATACATTTCATATACTGACCGCATACTTTATGCTGTATCTTTTCATGATATAGGCTCAGATATTTAGGTTCAGTCCTGCCAGTAGCCAGACTCTCAATATTAGCATCTTTCAGTCTCAGTTGGTGAGTCCTCATCTTCCGAGGGCCCTTTATCATTGTATTGAATATTTTCAGTTTCAGACTATAGTGAGTTAGTTGGGGTCTTGTTCCATCAACTCGTCAGTAGTAGAGGCTTTTCAAACATAGCATGTATTCAGTTTCAACCTTCTGTTATGTATTCAGATGTTATGATATATTCAAACTTCCGCTATATTATATATGTTAGACTTATGCTTGATTATGTTGAATTCATATGTCATGTTCATGCCATGGGTCAATTTGGAGCCTCTCGGGATTCTTTATCCCGCTTCTTAATCTGGGCCTATGTTTGGGTCGTGACAAACTTGGTATCAGAGCATTAGGTTTTGAAGTGTTCTAGGGTGTCTGAAAGCCGCGTTAAGTAGAGCCATTTTCATGGGTGTGAAGTGCACCACACTTATGATGACGAGGCTACGGGAAGTTTATAAAATGTTCCCTTCTTTCATGATCTAAGTCGTGCAATGAAATCTCTCTCAATCCTTCTAACTCGTGTTGCACGCGCTTTGTAGAATCATGCCTCCTCGCTGATTTAACGAAAGAAGAAACGAAAATGGAAATGGCCATCAAAATGGCAACGGAGATAGGCACCAGCAGACCCCACCAGCCCCGAAGGATCACATGCCCGAGCAGGTTTCTCGTGTTGAGTTCAAGGCAACCATACAAATGCTAGCTCAGGACTTGACCGCCCAGGTCAAACAACAAGTGGTAGCGCATGTCCCTCAGAACGAGAATGTTGTGGTGGCAAGATTCATAGATTTTCTAAGGATGAACCCTCCGGAGTTCCTTGGGTCAAAGGTGGATAAGGATCCACACGAGTTTATTGATGAGGTTCTAAAGATCACCCACATCATGGGGGTGACTGGAGATGAATGCGCTGATCTAGCCCCATATCAGTTGAAAGGGGTTGCACATATTTGGTTCAAGTAATGGAAGGATAGTAGGGCAGTGGGAGCAGGCCCTATGGGTTGGGAGGAGTTTCATACCGCATTTATGAATTAATTCTTCCCTAATATGATGAGGGAGATTAAAGTAGCCAAATTTGTGAATCTGAAGCAAGGAAAGATGAAAATTTAGGAGTATGCCTTGGAGTTCACACGCCTGTCCAAGTATGCACCTAAGATGGTGACAAATCTGAGAGCCTGAGTGAGTCGGTTCGTGCATGGTATAGCAGACTATTTGGTCAAGGATTTTCTGACCGTGATGCTTCATCAGAACATTGAATTTCCTCGGATAGTTCTGTATGCCTAGAAAATAGAGGCAGTATAGGTGAGTGAGCAGGAGAGAGAGGCCAAAAGAGCCAGGACGGATAGCTTTGGATCTTCCCAGCAGAGACCTGGTGGGTACCGTCAACAGTCCCACCAGAGATCTTCAGCCCCAGTGCCGTCGGCTATGAGTGTGCCTTTTAGATCCAAGTGCGATTAGAGGGGACGAGCATCAAGCTCTAGAGGTCAGAGTAGCAGACCCGCAGAGTCCAGCATTCCAGAGTGTAGCAGGTGTGGCCGGAGACACATGGGTCAGTGCTTAGCCGGTTCAGGTGCTTGTTTCAAGTATGGGAAGCTCGGACATATGCTTAGGTATTACCCAGCAGCCAGACAGGGACATGATAGAGGCCGAGGCCCAGCCTCCAGTTCAGCAACTCCACCAGCACGCCCAGCACAGTAGGGTGCGTCCACTAGTGTAGGTGGTGTCCAGCGCCAGAATAGGTTTTGTTCCCTTGCATCTCGGCAGGAGAAAGAGGTCTCCCCAGATGTAGTTATTGGTATGTTATGAGTATTCCATCTTCATGTATATGCATTGTTAGATCTAGGGGCTACTTTGTCTTTTATGACACCTTATGCTGCTAGTAGTTTCAGAGTCATCCCAAAATCCTATCAGAACCCTTCTCAGTCTCTACTCAAGTTGGTGATTCAGTTATAGCTTGATGGGTATATAGAAATTGTCCTATCACAATTCTTCAGAAAATCACCTCAGCAGATTTAGTAGAGCTAGCCATGACCGATTTTGATGTTATCTTCTACACAGATTGGCCACATGCATGTTATGCCTCAGTCAATTGTAGAACTTGTGTAGTAGAATTTAGATTTCGGTGAGCCAGACCTAGAGTGGAAGGGTAGTTCAGTTGTGCTTGAAGGTCGCTTCATTTCCTACCTTAAGGCCAGAAAGATGATTCCTAAAGGTTGTGTGTACCATCTAGTTAGGGTTAAGGATGCTACATCCAAAATCCCGACTATCCAGTCAGTTCCTATAGTGTGTGAATACCTAGAAGTGTTCCCAGACGATTTACCAGGGATTCCTCCTTAGCGGGATATCGATTTTGGTGTTGAACTTCTTCCCGATACCACATCTTATATCTATTCCTCCTTACAGAATGGCTCCAGCTGAGCTAAAGGAGTTGAAGGAGCAGTTGAAAGACCTCTTGTACAAGGGTTTCATTAGACCTTGCAAATCCCCATGTTCAACTTTACTTATAAATGTCATAATTCAGCTTTGAGTCAATCGATTAAGTTATGAACTTATGTTATGTTATGTTATGAAGATATCATGATTTCAAAAAGAATACATGCAAGCCCTACTCTCAGACTCCTAATGTTTATGTTATATCATGCATTGTCTTTAAATTATTTTATTTACTTTAGCGGTTTTACTTACCTTGCATACTCGGTACATTCCACGTACTGACCACATACTCTATGATGTATCATTTCATGATACAGAACCAGGCTCTCAGGTTCATCCCCGCTCATAGTAAGCTTATCAGAGTTAGCATTCTTATTGTGGGTGAGTCCTCATTTCCTGAGGACTAGACTAATCAGCTTTCCTTTATGTATTTCAGTTTCAGTTATGTTGAGTTAGTTGGGGTCTTGTCCCATCAATTCGTCATGTCTAGAGGCTTTTCAAACATATGTATGTATTCAACTTTGGATTTCGTATTCGGATGTTATGTACAAGTTAGACTTCCACTATGTGTATTTTATTGATTATTCAATTTCTTGATTGAGATTAGATGTATGCTTATGCTATGGGTCGACTTGGGGTCTCTCGGGGCTCCTTGTCCCATGTTATGATCCAGGCCCCCATTTGGGTCGTGACAAACTTGGTATAAGAGCCATAAGTTTGAAGTGTCCTAGGGTGTCTAAAAGTCGCGTTAAGTAGAGTCTTTTTCATGGGTGTGAAGAGCGCCACACTTATGACGAAGAGGCTTCGAGACGTTTAGGAAATGTTCTCTTCTTTCATGATATATGTCGTGCAATGAAAAAGTCTTTCTATCCTTCTAGTTCATGCTATTCGGGATTGCAGAATCAAGGCTCCAAGAAGAGTGAATGGTAGGAGAAATGGGAATGGTGAAGGCCACTAGGATGGCAATGGTAATGGACACCAACAAGTCCCACCAGTTCAAGAGCACCAGGCACCGGAGCCAGTCGCTCATGCTATGTTCCAAGCTGCTATTCAGATGCTTGCACAGTCCTTGACAACTCAGGTCAATCAGTAGGTCGTTGCATATGTTCCGCAAAATGGAAATGCAGCGGCAGGTCGAGTTAGAGACTTCTTGAGGATGAATCTATCGAAGGTCCTTGGGTCCAAGGTAGATGAAGACCCGCATGAGTTCATAGACGAGATTGTCAAGATCACCCAAGTCATGGGGGTGAATGGGGTTGAGTGCGCAGAGTTTGCCTCTTACCAATTGAAAGTGGTTGCGCATATCTGGTTTAATCAATGGATGGATAACAGGTTTACCAGAATAGGTCCAGTCACTTGGGAAAAGTTCCATGTTGCATTTCTAGACCGGTTCTTCCCTCGTGAGATGAGGGAGATAAAGGAAGCCGAGTTCGTGAATTTGAAGCAAGGGAGAATGATAGTACAAGAGTATGCCCTCGAGTTCACTCGCCTATCAAAGTACGCCCCAGAGTTGGTAGCTGATCATAGGGCGCGGGTGAGTAGGTTCGTGCATGGAGTAGCGAGCTATTTGGACAAGGATTGTAGAACTGCTATGCTCCACCAGGACATGGATTTTCCACGGATAGTGTTGTGCGACCAGCAGATAGAGGTGGCACACCTGAGAGAGAGGGAGACTAAGAGGGCCAATACCGATGACAAGAGATTCTCCCAGCCGAGTTCAGGTGGTGGGCACCGATAGCAGACTCACCAGAGATCATCAACTCTAGCATCTTCAGCATTGAGTGTGCCATCTAGGACTAGACATGATCAGAGAGAGAGAGCATCAGGCTTGAGGGGTCAGAGCAGTAGACCCGCAGATTCTAGCATCCCATCTTGTCGCAGATACGGTCGGGGGCACACAGGCCAGTGCTTGGTAGGTTCAGGTGCTTGTTTCGGGTGTGGGAAGCCCGGACACATGCTTAGAGATTTCCCAGCAGTGAAACAGGATCAGGTGGGGGCCAAGGCCTAGCTTTTAGTTCAGCAGCCCCTCCCGCATGCTCAGTACATTAGGGGGAATCTACCAGTACAGCAGGCAGTCAGCGCCAGAACAGATTTTATGCTTTAGCATCCCGCCAGGAGTAGGAGGTCTCCCCAGATGTGGTCACTGGTATGTTACGAGTTTTCCATATTGATGTTTATGATTTGTTGGATATGATGTCGCCCAAATTACACCTCGCAATTAAGATATAATCGGTTGATTGTCAAATATAGAACCCAACAAAGGTTGAGGTCGATCCCATAGGGAATGTGGTAAGAACTTAAGTTAATGTGAATAGTTGTTACTATTGCGTTACTTATTTCTGAAGTGGGAAAAAAATAAAATAATAAACAAAACTTAAACTACTGAATGCTTAAATCAAACTCGGTTTGTATTCAATTAATGACTTTACTAGGATTGTGTTCCCCAAGACATCATAACCACAAGGCCTTTACGTTAGTGATCTATTTCGGTGTTTAACATGCTATATTGGTAAGTTAGGTTCACCTAAATGGTTGGTACCCTATCTAGATGATTATCACCACGCAACTTGGTCCGTATATGGGTGTACTTTAATTGACCCTTGCCCTTAATATCGGATTAGCTATCCCCGGACAAGTTCAAGCTATTAGATGAGGGTTGATAGCCTCAAAAATTCATTGTTAATCCCTTTTCCAATTCATTACCTCCTTGATCCAGTAAGTAAGAATAAGGGAAGTCCTAATGTTTGCAACCGTCAAGAATCAATCAAAACAAAGGGAAAAACAATACATGCATTAAACTCCAGTCAAGAATCACTAAGTATTTTACCTATGTGCTTTAATTCATCTTGGTTCCCAAAATCCTAGTTATGGGTTTAGCTATTCATGTTTGTATGATCACAATCACAAATTATTGAATAAATCAAATTGCAACTTACAAATTATCGTAGAAGAAAACCAAGTAGATTGAATAAAACTCCATAGTTGATGAATAAATTCCAATGTTGCTTTTGATACTCAAATTCAAGAACAAAATTGTAAACCTTGTTTATTGACTCAAGAATAATTGTACAACACCAAAATCCTCCTTAAAAACTAATAATAATCCGCTTCCCTCAAAAATAAACCTAAACTGTGTTTTTATAGTTCCAAGAAAATCTTTTCCTAACTAAAACTGTAAACTAGGTCGGCAGTGGCAACGGGCTTGGTGACGATTTGTTGGGTCCTCTGACGACTCGTGCCTTGCTTAAAATAGTTGTCCTTAGCATCGTACTTCAGTTGTCGCAACGGGTTACCTAAGGACTCGTCGTGCTTGGGCACGAGTCGTTAGGCCCCTCATGGTCTAACTCCTTCACAATTCCAGTGCACCTTACGGTTGGTTCCAGTGGTCTGCCAATGAGTCGTTTAGTCAATTAACGACTCGTTGAGTCTGTCGTCAACTCCACTTTCTACTTTGGCAATATTTCTTCTTCAGTCCTCACGACTCGTTACCAGATGTAACGAGTTGTTCCCTCAACCCGTCAGATACACTGTCTAAGTATCTTCAGACTTTATCTTTTTCCCACGGCTTCAGCAACTGGTCGTGCCTCTTGCCAACGACTCGTGAAGTGCCTGACAGTCACCCTTTTAGTTTATTTCAGCCTCAATTTTTCCAATTCACTTCTAAACCTATTTTCATGCAACATTAAGCACAAAACACGTCATATCTATATAAATATACCCAGAATGTGCATAATTTCTTGGTTCTAAGTGTCGAAAGTGCCGTAAAATCACAGTACATAAACACCCTCAGCTTAGAACTTTTGTATGTCCTTAAGCAAAAACAAAATAAAATAAACTACTTCGATGCTTCAATCGAAAAAATACTCTAGGAAACTTACAGCAGTCATATTTACTCATCAAATCAAATTTTCTAACCCCTCCCTCAATCTATCAACTCACATCACTATGCATATGCAAAATTTCCAACCATGACATAGAGGAATCAAAACATGGCAAAACACTGTCACTTGCAACCACACACATAAATCTATAACACTGACCCAGACAATTTGCATACGATTTTGTTGACCAAATGCTCTCACCTCAAAGAAGTCCCATACTCACACATCTGTATATGATTATTTCAATGAATTCCTCTTGGGACTAGATAAGATTCACTCGCTCTCACATAGAAATTCGAACTGTGTGCACGCAATACCATAGGCTTGCCTTTACTTTCAATACCTCAATTTTAAGACAAGTAACCAGGATCACTATAGGACTTTTTAGGCTTTTAACGTAGGCTCGGGCTCGAGTATGGTACATATGGAATTAGTAGCTCAACCCTCCTTGGCACTACACACCTCTTGGCTCCACTTTTCACCTTTTTTCCTATTTTCTCCCTTTTTTTATTTAACTTCTTCTCCTTTTCTTTGCATTTGCAACTACGGATGCGGTTTCACTTTATTCAAGCACTCATTGATGTCACATTTTTCTTTTCTATTCTTGCTTTTTGACAACCATTTTTATTTCTTTCTTTTCATTATGCATATCGGACCCACTCTTTTTTTTTATTACCCAATTTTGTTTTCCTCCCAACTCTTCTCAATAACCTCTATAGTAGCCACCCTCAACTAAGGCAATTTTCCTGAGTTGAGGTTCACAATGTCCAAGGAGGAACCAGGGCCAAAAAAGGTTCATTCTTAATAAAAGTAGGACGGTGAATTGGTGTAAACAAAAAGAAAGGTCAATTTAAGCTCAAACATTTGGATCAAGGGATTTTTATTCTCTTTTGGTATGACTTTTAAGGCTAAAGTGGGCTCATACATCAAAAATGGCCTATGATCCTTTCCTAGTTTTCTATCCTCTTTCTCGGTATGACTGACCAGGCAAGTTCTAGATTTACTCACACAATCGAATTCATCTATTAAACCTCACTCAACACATAGCATAGGTCAACATCATCACTTCTACTAATTGCTACTTCAGGTATAGCCATACAATGGTAAACATATTCACAATTTCAATGTCATGCAAAGATTCACAAAGTTCATACTTGTCAACTTTCACATATACATATAAAAAAATTTCAGAGGGGTATCAAATTATCAATCAACAAAAAAATCAACAATTTAAGCTCTTGACTGCCTTCAGTCTCGTAACTTTCTTCCAACTGACACAAAAAAACACAAAACACATAAAATAAAATCCTAAACGTGTCATTTCTACTAGATATGGAACAACCGAGGGAAAAGATATCCGGCAACAAAAACACTGTGTGAAAACATGCGTTGTCCTCGACACATATATATATCAAACAAAACAAAGGAAATAGGGAACATACCTATACAACCTAGGTGTCAGTTACCTGGTCGGTGGAGGGTGTTGATACGCCTCCAATGTTATCTCCAACATTACCAGCTTAACCTGGTGTATTTTCAGATCCAATAGAGCTAGTTCCTTCTCCAAGAGCTCTCGCTTCCTCAATCTCGGCTCTTTGTCAAGCCTCTTCTCTTCATTCATGCAGCGCTCTCTCCATCTCACTCTGCTCTCATTTTTGCTGACGGAGCAGAGAAGCATCATCTTCAAAACATGTTGTTCAGCTTCCTGGTGACTACACGCAAGTGCACGTGGTCGAACAAGTAGTAAAGTGGCTTAAGTAAAGCCAAGTATCGATCCCACAGGGACTGAGCTACGGTACTAATTAACTTAAGAGTTAATGAACTATATCTTTAAGAATGTAGACAACCAAATAAATAATATTTTGAGAGTTTGAGTTTACTAATTAATACGAATCTAAGGCAAAATTATAAAATGAGTCTGGACAATAGTAATGAGCAAGCTGAGGTTAAAATGAACATGCAGGGAATTAACTTATCAATACAATTCAGTTAATCTTTCCTTCGGTTGCTAGTCAAGAATTATTGCCTATGGATTGGAACTTTCGACTCCTATCCAACTTAAGAATCATGAGCCTTAATCTACATTTCTGTGATAAAAGGATTTCATGTTGTAGTCATACATTCCCGATTCCATAATTGATTAATAAGACTTTCAGATATATTTCTATTCTGAATGTAAATCAATTCTCAATTTTCCAAACTAAGAAGAGATCATATCCTACCAATTCACATCTTTCCAATTTCGTTCCTTTTCAAAATCAAAATTGGATTTTTAATATACATTAACATTGGCCAAACATTAATGCAGTAAGAACAAGAATTGATAGAACAACCATTGAAGAAAAGATGAAAACTGAAATGATTAACAATTAAATTCCACTACAATTGTTCTTAACCTCGGCAAGAAGTGAATTTAGCCACTCATTTGTGGATTTAACATCATCAAATAAGTAGAATTCATACAAACAATTGAGATAAAAGAGAAAGAGATAGAGAAGAACCCTAGAATTTTCGTCCCCTCAACTGCCTGTAACCCACGTTCTTGCTCAACCAAGTCAGAATGTTTAAAATAAAACCTAAGTGTGCTATTTATACTAGTGGGAATTTTCCCCTAATAACAAGCAACGTGTCACGGGGTGTATCACGGAGCACTGCCTCCATGACACGGAGGTGTCGCGGACCTTCACTGGAAGTCGGCCCCCCAGGAAATTTAACCTCAACGTGCCACGGCCTGCATCGCGGAGCCTGGCCAACGTGACACGGTGCTATCGAGCACCTCCACTGGAAATTGCCAAATTTATTTCCTTTGAGGCAGAGTGCCTCCGTGATGGCAACGTGACACAGCTCCATCGTGGAGCCCTTGTTTTTGTTGATCTTCCATGTCCTTTTTCACTCCTTGTTTCCAAGTCCATTCCCGATTTTACCAACATGTATCGTAGCTTCCCAAAATTCCAGTTTACCTTCAAAACAACACTAATCATGTTGGTTAGTATAAATTCACATTTAACTACAAATCACATGAGAATGTACACAATAATGATATATAAACAAGTCGAAATGAAGCATTTGAGTATCACTTAGGCATGAAATTCTGCCCAAGATCACTTACCCCACACTTAAACTCTTGTTCGTCCTCGAACAATATTCTCACATCTCATGAAATTGACACTCACGCATAGCTACTTTGGCTCAACAATTCAAGCTACAGCTATACTGATTATTTAATATAGCAAATCATCAAGAGAACATGCATAGTCTCATTAATACAATGAAGTACATCACATTAAGACCTCCTAAGCTCAAGAATCAATTCTCGATATTGGCAAACTCGTGCAAATCAACTGATCAAGACATCCACCACGAAATTAATCTCTTGTCAAGCATGTGCCTTCACAACACAAGAAAACTACCCCATTTGCTATAATATGATTTCCAAAGCACTACATGTCGGGGTATATGAATACAATTTCGCTCTCTCTCCCAAGGAATTCACATGCATCATGTCATGAACCATAGGCTTGCCTCTAGTTTATTACTCCACTAATATAAGGACGAGTGATGTAAGATCACGTAGGACTTAACGGGTTGTAATGTAAGCTAAGGAACTAGCAAATACTAGGCTAACCAATAATAGCGACTAGCTTCCTTAAGCGCTTTTCAATACATCCAACCATCATTACGGTCATTTTTTTTCTTCCTTCATCCTCCCATTCTTGAAGAATTTTTTTCTTTGTTCCTGTTCCCATTTCTTTAAGCACACTCGACTTACTAGCAAAGATTAGTTATACATTTTTAGTTTATTTAATTTCAGCAAGTGCACCTTTGACCTTTTCTTTAACTTTCACCACTTCCGCTTTTCTTTCCTTTTCACAATTCTCACTCCTGTACTCTGTGGGAAAATTATTGCTCTGTTTGTACCTCTTCAAAGAAAGAAAAAAAATAGGCTAAAGGCTCAATGGGGCTAACTAGGATGTACATTCAAGGTAGGTATGATAATGGAGAAACTTTCGGTTCAATCAAAGAAATGCCTACATCCTTTCCTACAATACACATCCTTCATTTCGTTTCGTACACACAACAGGCAAGTTGTAGACACTTCACAATAGCATGGAATAATCAAAACCTCGCCTCACACTCAATGCACATGCTCAACTCAAGACATATTCACAGACTCTTCAATCAGCTAATTACAAGAATTCACTATTAAGCCTCGATCACACCGAATCGAACTCTATGCCCTAGGTATCTCAACATGTTTACACATTTGCATGCTTTCATACAAATCACCTTTGCAACTTAATATCCTTTACAACACGTAACAAGAATTCCGAACCATGAAGTAGCGACAAGTTTAGGACACAAACAAAAGAAAGAACGAAAGAAAAAACTACTCCTATCGACTACATTTCCCTTAAGACGGTCGTCATCCATCCATCATAGGGAACGGTCACTATCTACAACTTCAGTTCAATGGGACTATTCTCGGTAAAAGCACCGAAAACAAAGGCCGAGAAACCCAACATAAAAGAAATTTAACAAAAAATTTTAAAAATTTTGATAATTTTCATAGAAAACAAAAATATTTACACAACAACCAACAGCTCAACACAGCACACAACAGCTTAACGTTCATTACAACACCACTTAATTATAGAACACATAACACAAAGTCACAGGGTCACATTTTTCACAGGCACAACAACAAAACATAAACATAAACAAAAATGAAGCAGCTGGCACCTAACTACTCCCACCCCACACATAAACGGAATACTGTCCCTAGTGTTCACAAAATTCCACATATCACAAAGGTGGGTGGTGAAACTCCCTAATCAATCGAAGTATTCAACTTCTTCATGAGGTGTCGTTGCCTCGTCTCCCATATCAGAATCTCCCCCGCTGTCCTTATTTGACTCAACATCTGAGTCCTCCCGTCATGTCTCCTCATCGGTAGGGATGTCATCATCTACAGGCTCCACAAATGCAGGACCCACCCTACATAGAGCTTGGGCATTCTCGCCGAATGGGTAATCCAGCTCAAGCTGCCATAGCTCATCCTCCGTTGAAGGCCTCCCGCCAATGCGCAGCTGTAACATCTGCATCCCGTACATGCGGGCCATATACTGATCATCCCGAGCATGTCGCTCGGCTAGTGTGAGCACCGGCCCATGAGTAGTGTCAGGTGCCTTGGTTTTGGTGACATCCAAGGCACGCCTTTCAATCTGTGGGATGTAATCCAGGGCCTCCTCCTTGATATCATGGCCCCTCAGGAACGTGGTAAGCAAACCACCGAACCCGTATTTGTGCCCCTGATGCAGCCGGGCTCTCTTTATGGCGAAGATAATCACCGCCCCAACATTTATTTCAAGCCTCTTCATTAGGGCATACACCAAGCGGAATCAGTCCTGGGTGACATCTGTCATGTGCACCCCCGGGATCAAGCATGAGCACACAATTTTAAGCCAGATCCTGGCTTCCCTGTTCATCTGCGAGTAGGGCAGTGTGTGGTGGTAGCCCCTCTCCTTGTGCCTGCTCCACCTTGCTATCGAACGGGCTCCACATAGAGTGCGTCTAATGTCAGCATACGGTGGAGTGATGTTCAGCTGCCGAAGGACATGGGCGTCTGTGTCTTGCGCCCCCAAGATATCATTCAGGTGATGGGGCTCAAAAGTTACAACCTGCCCCCTGATCTTGATAGTGTGACTGCGGAGGGATGGGTTCCAGTTTGCATAGAACTCTCGAATGAGATGGAGATTGCACTCTCTAGGCTCTTCGATGATGAAATTAAGCCCAGCAGTATCAATCCGGTGTACGATCCACGGAAATTCCTGTGCCAGCGGCTCCCTTGATATATGCTTTTCCGGGAAGTATTTGGTTTCTTTGTGTTTTGCATACCATTTCTTCCCTTCGTCAGTCACCCATCGGGTTCCGTATTGTAAGAGTTGGCCTCACAGAACCGCTGGTGCTGCTGGAACTGCTGCTCCCAATCTTATTCTTTTCCTGCCAGCGCCCGATGTGGATGCGCCTTTTCCCTTGTTTTGCCTGCGAGACATTATTCCTGTACAATCGAACATACAATCCCAATGTTATTCAAGTCACAATTAGCTTCAACTAAGGTTGGGTTTAATTAGGTCACCCCACTCTTAGTCTTTAGCCACAATCAAAACAATTTCTACAAGACATTCATGATTTTCTCATTCTTAACATTCAACCGGCTTAGTGCATTCATATAAATCGATGGAACAATTACTATGTACTACTCAGACTTCGTACAATGAATAAAATTATCGCCAACGATTCACTTCCACTATCATAGCACTTAGCTAAATTTTTGTTTTCAGCACCCTATGCAATTCACCAATTTCATTCTCCCGAAAACCCCCTGTCTACGTAGCATATTCAACATTAATCACAACATAATCCAATTCACCCAACATGCACAACCCAATTTTGTTCAACATTTCAAACAATTTTAGTCTTCTTCATATTCAATTCCTACCCTAGCTAACAATTTTGCAAAAATTCAATAACACATGCATTCATCGAGTTCATATACTCACAACAATACTATGAACATCAATCAATCATAACTTAAATGAATTCAAGCTTAATTTTCACTTAGGGCAAGTTTTGATCACTAGACATGTTCAAGAATCGAAAATTCAAGCAAAAATGAAGTAAAGTTCCAGAACATACCTTTAATCCGATGAAATCGAAGAAAACTCGAAGAAAACTTGTGCCTAGGTCCGTGTCACGTTGGGGGAGAAGGGAATTTGGGGTTTTGATCGCGGAGGGAATGGAAAATAAGGAAGAAATGGGGGAAATGGGGGTATTAAAATTGTTTGTTTTTCGTGCGGGTTACCTGGTGTGACCCGACGCGAAAAGACACTCAACGTGTCACAGAGGGTAATGCTGAGCACCTCCTCCGTGACACGGAGCCATCGCGCCTATGTTCTGGAATTTTTTAAAAAATCCGGAATAGGCTGCAACTTGTCACGGAGGGTAACGCGGAGCACCTCCTCCGTGACACGGAGCCATCGCGTAGGCTCACTGTAATGCCAATTTTTATTTAACTCACCTCAATTTTTTTTTCTTTGCTTCTTTGCATTTTTGCCCTCCGTTCCACCTTAAAATCATTTCACCATAATAAATTGGTTAGAATTCATAGGTTTCAACGCAACAATAATTTTTTTCTATTATATTTTTTCTTTTTCTCTTTTTTTTGTTGTTGTTATTTTTTTCAAATATTTCTACTCATCTATTACAACAATTTCACGGGTTGCCTCCCGTGCAGCGCCTGGTTTACCGTCACGGCTCGATGTCATTCACGTTCAATCATCCTCTAGAGTGATGGATGTCTTCTCTCGAATAACGTCTTCACCCTAGTAATGCTTACACCGCTGCCCATTTACCAAGAACGTGGCACTTCTATCTTCTTGCCACAACTCCACTGCCCTGTGCGGGGTCATTCTTACTACCTCAAACGGCCTTGACCATTTGGACCGCAATTTTCCTGGAAACAACCTCAATCTTGAATTAAATAGCAATACTTTTTGCCCCAACTCAAAGATCCGATGCACCATATGCTTATCATGCCACCTCTTTGTTTTCTCTTTCTAGCACTTGGCACTTTCATAAGCATGCCAACGAAACTCATCAAGTTCGCTGAGTTGCATCAACCTCTTCTTACCAGCTAGCTCTAGATCCATGTTCAATTTCCTCACGGCTCATAAATCTTGGTGTTCTAGCTCCACAAGCAGATGACATGCCTTTCCATAGACCAATCTGTACGGAGAAGTCCCAATTGGTGTCTTGTACGCAGTTCTATAAGCCCAAAACGCATCGTCGAGTTTTCTTGACCAATCACTACGTTGTGCATTCACTGTCTTCTGTAGAATTTGTTTTACTTCTCTGTTCGACACCTCCACTTGCCCACTAGTTTGGGGATGATATGTTGTTGCTACCTTGTGGCGCACCCCATACTTAGCTAGCAAATTCTTGAAACTTGCATTTACAAAATGAGCCCCTCCATCACTGATAATGGCTCGGGGTGTCCCGAACCTGGTGAAAATGTGCTTTTTCACAAATTTTGTTACCACCTTGTTGTCATTCCTGGGGCAAGCTTTTGCTTTAACCCACTTTGATACATAATCAACGGCCACCAAGATGTAACGATCACCAAATGACGGTGGGAACATGCCCATTAAATCTATACCCCATACATCAAAGATCTCCACTTCTAATATCTGCTGCAGCGGCATCTCTTTCCTTTTTCCAATTGTGCCTGTTCTTTGACATATATCACACATTTTTACATATGCCATAGAGTCTCTAAATAGTGTAGGCCAAAAGAAACCTGACTATAGCACCTTGTGCGCTGTCCGCTCGCCTCCGTGGTGCCCTCCATACAATGAAGAGTGACAACTCCTCAACACTTCTACAATCTGACTCTCCAGAATGCATCTTCTCATCACCTGATCCGGTCCCTGCTTAAAAAAGTACGACTCATCCCAAATATAATACCTACAATCATGTCTCAACTTCTTTCTCTGCTGAGCCGTAGCCTCCGGTGGATAGACTCCACTCACTAGCAAATTCACAATGTCTTCATACCAAGGGATTTTAGCTTCCCTTATTGCCAAGAGATGCTCATCTGGGAACTCTTCTTTGATGCTGTCACCTTCCTTCACATGTGACCGGCTTTCCAATCGTGATAGGTGATCTGCCACTTGATTCTCGCTCCCTTTTCTGTCCCGAATCTCTAGGTCAAACTCTTGCAACAACAATATCTGTCTGATTAACCTAGGCTTTGCATCTTTTTTGTTAAACAGATACCGAATCACTGCATGATCGGTATACACCACTACTCTAGAACCCACCAAATAGGACCTGAATTTATCAAACGCAAACACCAATGCTAGCATCTCCTTTTCTGTGACTATATAATTGACTTGGGCTGCGTCCGATGTTTTGCTTGCATAATGAATAGAATGAAAAATTCTATTTCTCCGTTCCCCCAATATAGCTCCTACCGCCACATCGCTTGCATCACACATTAATTCAAACGGTTGCTCCCAATCCGGAGAAATGAGGATAGGTGCTTCTATCAACTTCTGTTTCAACTCCTCCAATGATTTGACACAATACTCATCAAACTTGAACTTCACCTCTTTTTCTAGCAACCTGCATATTGATCTAGAAATTTTAGAGAAGTTCTTGATGAACCGTCTGTAGAACCCTGCATGTCCGAGAAAATTGCGAACACCCTTCACTGACACAGGTGGTGGTAGCTTTTAAATAACCTGGATCTTTGCACGATCGACTTCCAACCCCTTGAAAGACACTTTATGGCCAAGGATGATACCCTCCTTGACTAAGAAATGACATTTCTCCCAGTTGAGTACAAGGTTGGATTCTTCACAACGAGCTAGCACCCTGTCAAAGATTCTGCAAACAAGTAGCAAATAAATTACCGAAAACAGAAAATCATCGATAAATACCTCGATGAAATCTTCCACCATATCATGGAAGATCGCTATCATGCATCTCTGGAATGTGGCGGGTGCATTGCATAAACTAAATGGCATCCGCCGGAAAGCATATATCCCATAAGGACATGTGAAAGTAGTCTTCTCCTGGTCCTCCGGTACTATGGCTATCTGGTTAAAGCCAGAATAGCCATCAAGGAAACAATATAATTCTTGACCAGCCAATCTGTCCAATATTTGATCAATAAACGGGATAGGATAGTGATCTTTCCTTGTGGCCTCATTGAGCTTTCTGTAGTCCATGAAAATCTGCCATCCTGTGACTGTGCGTGTAGGGATCGGCTCATTTTTCTCATTGGTGACCACAGTCATCCCTCCTTTCTTTGGAACACACTGAACGGGGCTGACCCATTCGCTATCTGAAATAGGATAGACCACACCTGCATCAAGCCATTTAATCACTTCCTTCCTAACCACATCCTTCATCATCGGATTCAACCTCCGCTGATGTTGTACAGTTGGCTTTGCTCCTTCCTCCATGAAAATTCTATGTGTGCAAAAAGCTGGATTGATACCCCGAATGTTTAACATTTGCCAGCCCATTGCTTTCTTCCTTCTCTTGAGAACCACCAATGCATCCTTTACCTGTGCCTCTGTTAATTCTGCGGAGATGATGACTAGCAAGGTGTCATCTTCCCCCAAAAAGACGTATTTCAGATGTGGAGGCAATGTTTTCAACTCCAGGTTTGGTGCTTCCTCAATAGATGGTTTTGGCAATGGTTCCAGGGACCTCATCAATGGTTGAAAGTCTTGCTTTCTGAGATACCATTTTGATTGATTCAACATTTGCACCATCTCATAAGTATCTCTATCTCCGAAATGATCGGAGCTCATCAATGCTCTCTCCAATGGATCTTGAGTATCAACAATCTGAAGAATTTCTTCTTGGTTTAGCACATTGATTGCTGAAAGCTCCTCATAGATGGCCAGAAGCTTCATGGCCTTATACACATCAAATACCTCCACTTTGTCATGTGCTCGCATGGTTAGCTGGCCTGCAGCTACATCAATCAAAGCTCTCCCAGTTGCCAAGAAAGGACGTCCCAAAGTAAATGGGACTTCCGCATCCGGCTCAAAATCTAAGACAATAAAATCTACCGGGAAGATGAGCAAGCCCACTTGCACCAGCACGTCCTCCACAATGCCATCTAGTCTGGTCAAAGAACGATCCACTAACTGCAAGATTACTGTAGTTGGTCTAGGACTGCCCATCCCCAACGTCTTGAACACCGAGGTCGGCATCAAGTTTATGCTTGCTCCCAAATCACATAGTCCGTGAGCTCGGATACTTTTCCCGATTGTGATCTGAATTGTAAAGCTCGTAGGGTCTTTGAGCTTTGTTGGCAACCTGTTCTGAATCCAGGAAGTGCACTCCTCAGTAAGCGCCACCGTAGCATACTCCATCAATCTGCTTTTGTTAGCTACAATGTCCTTGATATACTTTGCATATTTGAGCACTCCCTGCAAAACATCAACCAAAGGTAATTTAATGTGTACCTGTTTAAGCACCTCCATGAACTTTTTAAAACAAGCTTCCTCCTTGTATTTCTTTAATCTTTGAGGGAACGGGGGTGGTGGTCTTTCTACTCCAGCTGCCTTCTCCTTCCCCCTCTCATCATCATGTTCCCTATCTTTTTCCACTCCTCCTGATTGCTGAGGTGATCTTTCTGGTTCCACCTCCTTGAGTTGTAAACCACTCCTTGTGGTCACTGCATTGACCTGCTTGGGATTCGGGTCAGTGTCACTCGGTAATCCTCCTCTGGGCCTGGTGCTTGAGCTCCAACTAGTTGTCCAAACTGGTACTCCAACACTTGTGTAGCTAACTGGTTGTTTTTTAAGTCTGCCGCTAATTTCACATAATCATCCTGCATTTCAGCTTGGTTAGCTATAATTGTTTTGAACATTTCCTCAATGTTGTTGGTTGGTGGAGGAGGTGCATTGTTTCCTCTGTACTGAGACTGATAATTCTGCTGCCCCCTTTATTTCTATGCATACCCTGATTCAAACTCTGCCCTTGATGGCTGTTACTACCCCAAGAGAAATTCGGATGATTCCTCTAATTTGAGTTGTAATTATTGCCATATTGTTGCTGGTGATTATTTCTCTGGATGTTCCCAACAAAGTTTACTGTATCTTGATTTGCACCACAACACTCAGCTGAGTGTTCATTACTACCGCATACTTCACACAAAACCTGTTGCACTACATTAACTGGGGCTTGTGGTTGATTCAAGCTCAAATTGCTGAAGTGGGTGTTGAGTTGATTTTGCAATGCAGCTATCTTTGCAGCAATAGTTGTAAAACCATCCACCTCAATGACTCCTGCCGCTTTCCTTGTTCCTCCTCTTGAAGAGTCCGCATTCCACTCTGGATTTCCCTGTGAAATACGATTTAACAAAGTATACAACTCCTCATAAGTCTTTTCTGATGCTTGTCCCCCAGCTGCTGAGTCTAGCAAAATTTTTGTGTGGGGTTCGAAACCCTCTATGAAAGTATGCACCAACACATCATTGGACTGGTGATGGTGAGGACAATCCCTTAGCAATGATTTGAACCTTTCCCAAGCTTGATACAGATTCTCCCCCTCTCTTTGTTTAAAACTTAGAATCTGACTTCTAAGTCTTGTTGCTTTCCCGGATGGAAAGAATCTTATCAAAAACTTTCTTGCAAGATCATCCCAAGTGGTGATAAAGTTAGGTGGTTCAGCTTTCAACTACCTCTTTTCTTCCCCCAATAATTAAAATGGGAATAATGTAAGCCTCACGTAGTCGGATGATACTCCAGCGGGAATGTAAGTGTCACTTATCTCCAAAAGGTTTTGGAGATGTTGTTGTAGATCTTCATGAGGGAGACCTGTGAATTGCCCGCTGGTGTGCAACAATTGCACCATGTTCTGTTTAAGCTCAAACCTCCCTCCTGGCTCTAGTCTGTGAATACTTGATGTAACATTGTTAGCATGTGGGATTGCCACTTCACAAACTGGCCTACCTGCAATTTCCTCGGGCACTAACACTGCCCTCACAAGTGGTGGATTTTGTTGTTTCTCCAGAATTTCCTGTCTGAGCAACTGTAGCTCTTTCTCTAGAGCTTCCCTTCTTTGACGATGAAATTGTCTTTCTGGCTCTATGTATGAATCCACCAACTCCTTGTCTCTTTCCAGTGTTCAGAAGAATTCAATATCTGCAAGAGAAAGGCTAAGATCAAGTTGTCAGCACTTAAATAGAATTTGTAAACTAACACTAAGAAAATAATTTTACCAATTGCCAGCCCCCGGAAACGATGCCAAAAACTTGTTCGGCTTCTTGGTGACTACACGCAAGTGTACATGGTCGAACAAGTAGTAAAGTGGCTTAAGTAAAGCCAAGTATCGATCCCACAGGGACTGAGCTACGGTACTAATTAACTTAAGTGTTAATGAACTATATCTTTAAGAATCTAGACAACCAAATAAATAATATTTTGAGAGTTTGAGTTTACTAATTAATATGAATCTAAGGAAAAATTATAAAATGAGTCTGAACAATAGTAATGAGCAAGCTGAGGTTAAAATGAACATGCAGGGAATTAACTTATCAATACAATTCAGTTAATCTTTCCTTCGGTTGCTAGTCAAGAATTATTGCCTATGGATTGGAACTTTCGACTCCTATCCAACTTAAGAATCAGGAGCCTTAATCTACCTTTTTGTGATAAAAGGATTTCATGTTCTAGCCATACATTCCCGATTCCTTAATTGACTAATAAGACTTTCAGATATATTTCTATTTTGAATGTAAATCAATTCTCAATTTTCTAAACTAAGAAGAGATCATATCCTACCAATTCACATCTTTTCAATTTCTTTCCTTTTCAAAATCAAAATTGGATTTTTAGATATACATTAACATTGGCCAAACATTAATGCAGTAAGAACAAGAATCGATAGAACAACCATTGAAGAAAAGATTAAAACTGAAATGATTAACAATTACATTCCACTACAACTGTTCTTAACCTCAGCAAGAAGTGAATTTAGCCACTCATTTGTGGATTTAACATCATCAAATAAGTAGGATTCATACAAATAATTGAGATAAAAGAGAAAGAGATAGAGAAGAACCCTAGAATTTTCGTCCCCTCAACTGCCTGTAACCCACGTTCTTGCTCAACCAAGTCAGAATGTTTAAAATAAAACCTAAGTGTGCTATTTATAATAGTGGGAATTTTTTCCGGAATAACATGCAACGTGTCACGGAGTGTATCACGGAGCACTGCCTCCGTGCCACGGAGGTATCGCGGACCTTCACTGGAAGTCGGCCCCCCAGGCAACTTAACCTCAATGTGCCTTGGCCTGCATCGTGGAGCCTGGCCAATGTGACACGGTGCTATCGCGCACATCCACTGGAAATTGCCAAATTTATTTCCTCTGAGGCAGAGTGCCTCCGCGATGGCAATGTGACACGGCTCCATCGCAGAGCCCTTGTTTTTGCTGATCTTCCATGTCCTTTTTCACTCCTTGTTTCCAAGTCCATTCCCGATTTTACCAACATGTATCTTAGCTTCCCAAAATTCTATTTTACCTACAAAACAACACTAATCATGTTGGTTAGTATAAATTCACATTTAACTACAAATCACATGAGAATGTACACAATAATGATATACAAACAAGTCGAAATGAAGCATTTGAGTATTACTTGGGCATGAAATTCTGCCCAAGATCACATGCCTCCTCGCGAGACCTCTTTCCCTTATCATGTGCCACCGGCTCCTCCATGATAAAATCAAAAATTGGTGGTAACTCTTCTTCAAACTCATCATCTATCACAGGAAGGACCAGTGGAGGTACTGCAGCTACCTGTAGTGCGGCCAAGTCCCGTACCTCAACTCTTAGCGCTCCTAGCTCTGAGATCATCTTGACAACTCAAGCGCCTATAACTGTGCAAGGCGCTCATCCATTATCTTATCAAAAGTGTCTAGTCGGCTATGCACTAAACTGGAAAATGTCTCCAACTCTTTCGACACCCACGACTTTACCTGCTCCATCAAAACTTTGACTTGTAAAGTCGTGTGTGCCTGCTGCTTTTCGGCCTTAGCTAGCCACCTAGCCATATAAACTAAAGACTCCTGTGAAACCATAACTAGGTTGGCTGTAGTGGCTCGTGGAGGCAGAACTGGTGGTCTGGGAGCTGCTGTTGTAGATGATGACTCGGGAACATCAGCAGGTGTGGAGGTGTCCGCTGCATCTGTAGCCTCAGGTTGGCTACCCATCTCTCTTCCCTCAATAGGCTCAGCCGCTAACTCAGCAAACTATGCTGCATCCCACTGCCAAATGCCTCTACTAATATAGTCGCTCCAGCGGATGCAGCTGCCTAAGTCCTTGCCCTTGATACCGGGTTTGTTTCATCTCGAATCAACCTGATATCAGTTATCTTCTGGACCACTATTCTCTAGTCAACTGATGGCAACTCTGGCACCTTTGACTCCCGACAGAGTCTATCATTCAGGCAAGGAAAGGGGATTGTAGTACCATCATTGATCGCTCGCTGTCTAATCTCCTTAACAATGTACCGTGAGAAATTAATGGCATACCCCTCCATTATACTTGTTACCAATGCTGCTCTGTCAGGTGAGAGGATATTATCATTGCTGGTTGGTACCAGCCTATGCCGCACCAGTGACCACCAAAATGTTGCCTGAAAGTTCAGTGTGGCCTTCTTTATCTGAGACTCTGTGCCATGCAGCCATTCAACTAGCGGACCTCTCATAGCAATGATCCAAGACAACCAAGTGTATTGTTGGATGTGCTCCTGGCTATTCAAATTTTTGGTTCTGACTTTCTTCAACTCAAGCCTGTGGTCGAACTCGGCTGTGTTCATCGGAGCATGATAATCTGGCCCAGAAAGCATCCTAGAGATTGTCCTCTCTAAGATATCTACTAGTGTCTCTCGCACCAACAGCTGATTTAAGGCAGGCCTCTTTTTCCAGTCCTGGCCCCCTAATGCCAACCGCTGCAATGTGGCTGCCTAGGCTGCATAGAACTCTCATACTAACCACGGGATGTAGCTACCTGATGGCTCGATTAACCACCCGAACCTGTACTTATCGAACACTAATTGTAGCTCTAGAAGGTCTTTCATCCTTGTAGTGATCAACCTCAGCTCCTCGTATATGCTCCCCTTTGAATTGCCTTTCTCATTAGGAGCAATATCTCTGTTATATATGGCCCGCATACCATGAACACACCATCTCCGCACGTTCTATGGTTGCTCGATTGATGTGTCCGAGGTCTCAGTCGATTCATTATTAGAGTCCACTCGCTGAACATGTGATTCATCAACTCTCTCTACGTTTTGCCCAGCTGCGGGAGCCTCGGGAACAAGTGCAGCTGCAGCGCTGGCATTATCATCTGTGCGGCTGGGCGGATCCCTTATCAGTGGAGTGGGAGCATCTATCAGGGCTATCAGATTTGATGTTTGTTGAGCCCTAGCACTGGTGGATCTCCTCACTAACTGCTCCTCTGATATGTGATTTCTTCCTTAGAGCCACTTGACTCATCAGAGGAGGACAGATCATCACGCAGTCTGCGGTATGAAGGTTGACTGCACTCAGGTGCTTGTTTCTTTGTTGGTCCCTTCTTTGGTGTACCTCTTAGAGCCATTTTGCCTGTGGAAACATTGTTAGTATGCAAGATGAGTTGAAACAAAGAACATTTTTGAGTTGGTGTCCAGTGGTCCTAACGAGTGACTAAACAAGTTGTTGCCACTAGCAACGACTCGTGAGGTCGCTCGTCGTCACAAACTAGACTTCCTTCATGTTGGGCCAGTGTACTTGACGAATGGTCCCAATGAGTCATTTCTAAAGGCAAAAAGTCGTTAGGTCAGTCGTTAGGTACACTAACTTAGTGGTTTAATTTTCCCACTTAGGACGAGCTATACAATGAGTCGTTTGGTGATCCAATCACTCGTGATGTAGCTCGTCCTCAAGAGTTTTAGTTCACCCATTAATGGTTCTTCATCTTCTTCATATTATTCAACTCCACATACAAAAAACTTAACATTATCAGACCAACCCGTGTACATACAATCAAAATTTATTTGTTTAAACCTTTCTAGGGTTCATCAGCATCAAGAGGCACAGATTGACACAAGCACAACATTACTCAAAATAAATTCAATTTCATTCAAAATATGGGTCCTTAAAATTCTTGTTTAAATGCAAAGATATTCAAAATTTAATGGGAAAGATTACTCACAATATGCTTGATCAAAGATGGAGTGCAATCGTTGCGCGTTTGAGTGATTGGGCATGCAAGGTTGAAGATTTTTCGACGGGGTTTGAGAGAAGAAGAGGACGCAGGAAATTTGAAGTTCATTGGGTTTAAGTTTAGTAGTGAGAAAGTAAATGAATCGGGTTTTTGTTATTCAAATTAAAATTTACCCCAATTCCAGTCCTGGGTCGGGTTGGATATGTTCATTAAAACTTATAACGCCCAGTGTGAAGATTCATTAAGTGCTTAAACAAACTGTTGTACCCTTCCGTGTCGTGACTGGAGATCTACAAACTTACCTGGGACCTAATGAATCAAGCAATGAATCGTGGTGTCACCCAACGAGTCGTAGCCTGAGTCGTGGTCTTTGGACTAGTGTGGCTTCAAGACGGGCACTTAACGAATTGTTTGGTCTCCGAATGATTCGTCGAGTGAGCCGTTATCACCCCTTTTCCTTTTAATTCTGACTGTTATCGAGTGTATCTGACGGGGGACCTCAAACGAATCGTTTAGTCACCCGTTGCAACCTTTTTTCTGCAATTCTCTTCACGATTTGACTGAATGAGTCATCAGGTCAGCCAACAACTCATTCTATAACATTTTTGCACCAGAACTAAAGTTCCAGATTTTGGTTCCAACTTAAAATTTTCCATCTTGATCACCTGCACCCATCAAATAACATAAACACTAGATTTTTCTTGCATTTACAAATTGGGTTACCTCCCAAGAAGTGCTTGATTTAACGTCGCGGCACGACAGAGGTGTTTTGGCTATTCATACTTCACCAAAACACCTCCGTGGGTTGCCTCCCATGCAGCGCCTGATTTAACATCGTGGAACGATGCAAGTCTCTTGACTACTCAGAATTCGTCAAGTAATTCATCTCCATCCTCCAATGCTGAGATTATGCTGAATTCATTTAGTTGTTTCATGGTCCGGATAATGTTGAAGGTGACCTCTTCTTTGTTTTTCCTGAATTTTTACTGGACTACCTCCACATCTACTAGGGCCCTACTTGTTGCAAGGAATGGTCTCCCCTAAATGATGGGGACCCCAAAATCGACTTCACAGTCCAGAATCACGAAGTCTGCTGGGAATATAAATTTGTCCACCTTGACAAGCACATCAAATAAAATCCCCACCATCTTTTTAACGATTTTGTCAGCTATCAGTAGCCGCATAGTAGTCGGTGTGGGGGTTCCCAAGCCTAACTTTTTGAACACTGCTAGCAGCATCAAATTTATGCTAGCTCCTAAGTCACAAAGAGCCATTGCAAACTCAACATCCCCAATGGTGCAAGGTATAGTAAATGCACCTGGGTCTTCCTTCTTCTGATCTAGGACCCGCGTAGTTATGGCACCACAGTGGTGCAAATTATCGACAGGTTTTAAACTTACAGTCCTTTTCTTGGTGATGAGGTCCCTCATGTATTTGGCGTATCCGGGCATCAGCTCAAGTGCCTCAATTAATGGGATGTTCAAAGAGAACTGCTTAAGCATAGAGATAAACTTTTGATACTTCCCATCTTCAGCTTTCTTCTTCAAATGTTGTGGATAAGGAGGAGGAGGTCTAGGGATCAATGTAAATTTTTGTTGTGCCTCCTTCTCCTTCCCATGGGCAGCTCCTTTCTCCTTTGCATTACTTGGAGAAGTTTGTACATCTGAATCCCCAACCAAAGTTGGGTTTTCGACATCCGCTACACTATCATCATTTATCAAGACGGGCTTTCCTGACTCCTTAATTTCAACCAGCCTTGGAGGATAAACGATGGCCATCCCGCTCCTAGTAGTGACCGCCATGCAATGACTGTCAATTTTTGAATTTTTCATGGTGTTGCTAGGAAGTGTGCCTTTCTGCCTCTTATTCATTAGAACAGACATCTGACTCATCTTCTACTCAATCTGCCTGATCGCCATGGCATGTGACTCCACTTTTTGATTTAAATAAGAAATATCAGCGTGGAGCTCCTTGAAGTGGCCCTCTGTTGTCTCCATCTGCTTTAGTACTTCAGAGAGCATGTCTTCAACCCTTGAACCACTTGACTCTAGCTCACGGTTTCGTGGAGGAACATACAGACCGCGCTCTGGTCATTTTTGAACTCCTCGCGCTTCTTCCAGTCTCCATTATCTCGATATTGGCCTTTGTTGTAATTATTGTCCTTGTAGAAGTTCCGACCGTGGTTATGCCAAGAGTTTTGGTTAGACCCCTAGGTGTTGGTCCAGAAACCCACCCTCTGATCATTCAAATAGTTAGCTTCCTCTTTAGACTCAGATTCACATTCATCATTTCTCGGGGCCTTACCCTGAGAACCCACAGCATTTACTTTTTCAGCTTCGACCCCCATCAAGTGCTTCGCAAGCAACCCCATAGTGGTCTTTATCTCTGTAATATCTTGATCACACTCCTTGTCTTTTATCCTCTGTTCTGTAGACATAATAACCGCATAAGAACCAGCCGGAATCTCCGACTCTCTAGTGTGCCAAGCTCGGTTGGTTTTGGTGATCCTGTCCAGCAGCTCCGCAACCTCTGCATAAGTGTGGCTCATAAAGGTTCCTCTGGAGACGGTATCAGCCACCGCCTTGGTGTTGGCATGTAGAGACCTATAAAAGATCTCCAATAATGTATCATTCAGAATCCTGTGATTTGGCACCCTTTTGAGCTTTTTGTCGAAATGCAGCCAGGTTTCGTGGAGTTCCTTAGAGTTTAACTGTCTGAAGTTATATATTTCATCTTTCAACTGCAACACTTTGGAAGGTGGGAAGAACCTTTCAAGAAAAGCTCTCTTAAGTTCTCCCCAAGTAGTGATGGAATCATTCGGTAGATTAGCCAACTACATCGTTGCCTCACTCCCTATTGAGAATGGAAATAACCTCATTCTGATTGCGTCCTGGCTCACTCCCAGTTTTTTGTATTCCTTACTTATACCCACGAAATTTGTCAAGTGCGCGTGGGCATCATCAGATGCATGACCCCCAAATATTCCCTTCATATTAAGTAGTTGGATCATTGCACTAGTAATGCCAAACTTTTCCCCAACAGGTAAAGGAGGAGGGACTATAACTCCAGTGGCACCAGCTTTGTCTATATTAGCACAATCCTCCTCATCAAAATACCGGTGTCTTTGGTGTTCTGGACCTCTGGGTCGTCTAGCTCGCTCTACTTCTACAGCTAGATGTTCCTCTTCAACAACTCTAGCTAATTCATGATCTCTAGCCTGAGCTTTCTCTTCAGCCAACATTTTTGTTGTGTCTTGGTCCACGGTGTCCTGCTCTTGGATTTTGTCCATTCTTCTCAGGTTTCTTAACGCCTGCTCATGTTCGTGATCAATTGGAACCAGGGGATTTCCTTGGCTCCTAGTATCAGGCATGCACAAACCTAAGACTTGTTAAGCAACCAAAACAACAAAATAAAAATAAAAAATAAATAAGAACCAATAGTAAAGCAGCACACAATTAACAAAAGCCTTAGCCGTATTCCCCGGCAACAGCGCCAAAATTTGATGTCTGCCCAAATTATACCTCGCAATTGAGATATAAGCGGTCGATTGTCAAATATAGAACAAAACAAAGGTTGAGGTTGATCCCACAGGGAATACGGTAAGAACATAAGTTAATGTGAATAGCTGTTACTATTGAGTTACTTATTTCCAAAGGGGGAAAGAAATAAAATATTAAAAAAAGTAAAACTACTGAATGCTTAGATCAAATTCGGTTTGTATCCAATTAATGACTTGACTAGAATAGTGTTCCCTAAGACTTCATAACCACAAGGCTTTTATGTTAGTGATCCATTTCGGTGTTTAACATGCAATATTGGTAAGCAGTTTCACCTAAAGGGTTGGTCCCCTATCTAGATGATTATCACCATGCAATTTGGTCTGTATATGGGTGTACTTTAATTGACCCTTACCCTTAATATCGGATTAGCTATCCCCAGACAAGTTCAAGCTATTAGATAAGGGTTGATAGCCTCAAATCTCCGCAGTTAATCCCTTTTCCCATTCATTACCTCCTTGGTCCAGTATGTAAGAATAAGGCAAGTCCTAACGTTTGCAACCGTCAAAAATCAATCAAAACGAAGGGAAAAATAATACATGCATTAAACTCTATTCAAGAATCGCTAAGTATTTTACCTATGTGCGTTAATTCATCTTTGTTCCCACAACCCTAGTTATGGGTTTAGCTACTCATGTTTGTATGATCACAATTGAATAAATCATAATTGCAACTTACAAATTATTGTAGAAGAAAACCAAGTAGATTGAATAAAACTCCAAAGTTGATAAATAAATTCCAATGTCGCTTTTGATCCTCAAATTCAAGAATAAAATTGTATACCTTGTTTCTTGACTCAAGAATAATTGCACAACACCAAAATCCTACTTGAAAACTAATAATAATTCGCTTCCCTTGAAAATAAACCTAAACTGTGTTTTTATAGTTCCAAGAAAACCTTTTCCTAACTAAAACTAGAAAACTAGGTTGGCAGTGGCAACAGGCTTGGTGACGATTTGTTGGGTCCTATGACGAGTCGTGCCTTGCTTAAAATAGTCGTCCTCAGCATGGTACTTCAGTTGTGGCAACGGGTCACCTAACGACTCGTCATGCCTGGGAACAAGTCGTTAGGCCCCTCGTGGTCTAACTCCTTCACAATTCCAGTACACCTTACGGTTGGTTCTAGTGATTTGCCAACGAGTCGTATAGTCAACTAACGACTCGTGCAGTTTGTCATCAACTCCACTGGCTACTTTGGCAATATTTCTTCTTCAGTCCTTATGCTTCACGAATCATTACCAGATGTAACGAGTCATTCCCTCAAGCCTTCAAGTACACTGTTTCAGTATCTTCATACTTTATCTTTTTCCCACGGCTTCAGCAACGAGTCATGCCTCTTGACAATGACTCATGAAGTGCCTGGCAGTCACCCTTTAAGTTGTTCTCAGCCTCAATTTTCCCAATTCACTTCCGAACCTTTTTTCCTGCAACATTAAGCAGAAAACACATCATACCTATATAAACATACCCGAAATGTGCATAATTTCTTGGTTTTAAGCGTCGAAAGTGCCGTAAAATCACAATACATCAAGATTCAGGGACTACCTTTTCTTTTGACACCTTATGTGGCTAGTAGATTCGGAGTCAATCCTGAAGTCTTGACAGAACCCTTGTTAGTTTCTACTCTAGCAGGTGACTCAGTTACAGCTAGACGGGTGTATAGATGTTGCCCAGTCTCAATTCTTCAAAAGGTCACCTCTACATATTTGATAGAGTTATCCATGACCGATTTTGATGTTATTCTCAGCATGGATTGGCTATTTGCATGCTATTGTTGCGCCCAGCGCACATGCAAGCGTACACGATTGTACAAGTAATACAGTGGCCCTTTTTAAGAGCCGGATATTGAACCCACAAGGACTAGACCAATTCAGCGAATTATCAAGTTCAAGTGTTAGATTAACCTTCAAAAATGTTGATTATAGAATTTTTCAATAAATTATAATTAAGTTTTGGGGTGGTCACAAAACAATCTGGAAACAATACAAGAAGCAACTAGAGCAAAGGCCAGATAATCATGCAATGCTACACGTTGTAATGGTTCACGTATGAAATTATCAAATGTTGTCTCACATAGTTGGAAATGCGATGTTCATGGTCTCTCGAGCGTCTAAACATGACAAACTAGCCTCACAACAACATCGTTGAGCGGGGATGTGACATCCTAGTTCGTGGGCAATTCAACTACATGGATGTGGTTTACGGGGTTTGTGCTCTTGATTAGGGACTTTCGTACCTCTAATCATTTAACCTAACTTAGCTTCACAACCACTTCTACGATGGTGGAGTGAAAATTCTAAGCCAGTGTCTTTCTATCATCCCGTTTTATCAACCAAGAAAGGCAATTTAGGTGTATCATTTATCCTAATTGCGATTCATATCGAAAGATAAGAACTTGCTCCCTACTTTCCTATGTTCTTGCCAGGGTTACTTTTTCAAGCTTTTACCTAACTTAACATTGTATGTTTTCATGGTGATCAATCATAAAAACAACCATAATAAAGAATGTAAGACAAAACAACAATTAACAACTCAAACCAAAATGAATTCATGCATTACAATCATATCACGTGGCCTCAACCCTAGGGGAAGGGTTTTAGCCACTCATGTTAGTACAATAACTTAAAAACATCATTAAAGTAGAGTACTTACAAGAATAGGTAAAACATAATGTAAAATTAGTGAACCCTAGGTGAGTTCTTCACTTCTACCTTCGCTCCTCTACAGTTTCCAGAAAATATTTCGTGACAAAATGGTTTTAGGAACTAAGGGTTGAATTTATAGTAAATGGGATTTTGCAATTTTTTTGCCTGTCATGGAATGGCTCCGTGGCATGGAGGTGAACGCGCCAATTTTCCTCCCTTCCACGGAGGTAACGCGGAAGCCCGCTGAAAATTGCATTTGAAAGTTGCTTGCTCGAGGCATGGCGCGACAGCTGGCGTGGAACGGCGCTGATCCTGCGCGATGGCAAGCGTGACACGACCTATGGTGCACAGAAGTTCCTAGTGTGGCATGGACGCTGGCGCACAGGCACCTTGGAGGGATGATCTCGCGTGCATGGTCTTGGCGTGGCACGGCGCTGGGCGCGGCACACGCATAATATGGCACGCTGCCTGGCGCGGCCAGCCTTGCCATAGCATGTTTTCTTTCCATCCATTACCATTCACTCTCAACTTCATTCCTTTATTTCACCCATCACTATTTAGTCCTTCATATGCATTTTTCACCAACAAAACAAGGACTAATCACGTTGGTTAGTGTATACCCAAATTTACACAAAATCGCATAAGAATGTAAGTGTATAATTAGACAAACATGACCAAATTAAGCTATAAAATAGCACTTGGGCACGTAATTATGCCCAAGATCACTACCCCACACTTAAAGCCTTGTTCATCCTCGAACAACTCTATTACATATCGTGCACATGAAGACTCAAACATAGCTAATTGAAGAAAGACAATTCAAGCTATGGCTACAACGATTGTTTTTAGATAGCAAGTTAAAAATATAGCATGCACGGTGTAATCATCAAAAGAAAATATGACTATGTTAAGACTTCCTAACCTCAATAATCGACTCTCAATCTCAACAAACTCATGCAAATCAACCGATCAAGAAATCCGACATAAATTTTATCCTTCATTAAACATGTGCCCTCACAATAAGAGAGTTACCCATTTTTACTCTCAAATTTTCAAATTATAACGTGTATGGGTATATGGATAAGAGTTAAGCTCACTCTCACAAAGAATTCACATGCCACGTGTATTGACCCATAAGCTTACCCTTAGTGTTTTACTCCACTAATTTAAGAATGTTAGAAAGTAAGATCAAGTAGGACTTATCGGGTTGTAATGTAAACTAAGGGCAGGTAGGTACTATTATGACTAATAATAGTGACTATCTTCCCTAAGCGCTTTTAATACACCACACTCTCCTTAAGAACTTCCTTACTCATACTTCACCTTTATACTTTTCTACTCCCATTTTCCTCTTTTGTTTCCCCATTGCTTTATGCACACTTAACTTATTAGTAAGGAGTACGTAACCAACTTTTTCCATTGATTTTCTTTTTCAATATTTTATTCTTTTACTCCCTACTAACTCTTATTCATTTTTAAACAAGTGCACCTCTAGTCTTCTCTTCTACTCCCACAACTACTATTTTCCTTCTTCTTTCACTTTTCACTCCGTAACTTCTTTTGCAAATTCACATAAGTGCTTAGGAGTTTTTGATCAAATTCAAAGCTAATGAAAAGAAAGGATTAAGCTCATTTTCTGGCTAGCAAAGAATAGGCTAAAGGCTCAATGGGGCTAAGTAAGATCAGACATTCAAGGTAGGTAAAGCGAGAGATAAAAATTAGGCTCATTCAAAGAAATGGCTAAATCATCTCCTAAAATCTACATCCTTCATTTCACTTTGTATACACACCAGGAAAGCTCTAGAAACTACACAATAGCATGGAATATTCAAATACCTTACACTCACAGCACATGCTCAATTCAAGACAAATTCAGCAGACTCTTATCTCAGCTAATCACAAGAATTCAAAATTAAGCTTTAAGCACATAGAGTCACATTTAAGAGCTTAGGTGTCTCAAATAGAGTTATACAACTTCTCACATTCTTCAACACTAACCACACTTGCATCTCACAATCATGTATAGCACATAACAAGAACATCATGCCATCAATTAGCTACGGGTTCAAAAATCAAAACCTATTGACTAATTTTCCCTCAAAACAGTCGTCATCCATCCATCATTGGGAATAGTCCCTAACTATGACAAAAAACAACTATGTACAAACAAAGAAAATTTTTATTCTTCGGTTCAAAGTGCCCCTCATCGGAAAAGAACCGAAAAGAAAAACCAACGGGTGGGTGAATCATGCTCAACTCAAAAATTTTCCCTCAACCAATATCTATCAAGCACTAAATTCACCCCAAATCATTAAGCACAAAATTTTGAAATTTCCCTCACCCCATACTTGAATCATGATATGTCCCCAAAGCATCGAATTAGATTTCAAAAAGGGTGAGAAATACTCCCTGGGGCCTCTAGGACTAGCTAACAACATTTTTTTCTTTATTTTTGAACAAGTGGGTATTCGACCCCACACTTTCCCTCTTTCATGCTTCTTAGCTTCCTCCTCCAAGGGTACTCAGACTTCCCTTCCATTTGTTCTTAATTCTCCACCAAAAACAACAAGACGAAAATAAATAAAATCAACACAAATAAAAGAAATTAAAATTGTACCTGTGGTACCCTTACCTGATTTTACGTTGCAGCACGATGTGGACTATCCTTTTCAGGACATCCTCATACCCGTGTTCCCTTTCGAGAACCATCTTCTTCTCTTCTTATTTTTCAAGGGAAAAACCTCCACTCTATCCTTCTCTTCCTCCAACTCCTTCTCTAACGGAAGCCCTCCATCAGATTTCGGCTGAAAAATAATCATCTCCTGTGGCCGTGGACCTATGGAATCTGCCACCCCACCCTTAGCCTCTGACAACACACTGACCTTACCAAGGTCTCTGTATTGTGTGGGTGGGTTAATCTCTTGGTAGACCCAGAAGATTTCTTTTTCATCATAGACCCTCATTTTCAGGGTCCCTGCTCTTACATTAATAATCGCTCCTCCAGTGGCCAAGAATGGTCGTCCCAACATCAGGGGTACCTTGTCATTAACTTTAAAATCCAATATAATGAAATCAGCGGGTATAATCAAACTTACCCACTTTGATGAGAAGGTCCTCGATTATTCCATCTGGTGCCACTCGCGACTTGTCTGCCAGCTGCAGCATCAATCGTGTTGATCTCGGTTGACCCAACCCCAAGGTGTTAAACAAAGATAGGGGCATTAGATTAACTGCTGCCCCTAAATGACATAGAGCTCTTATCAACTCAGCTTTACCAATTTGTATGGGGAGGGTAAAACTCCCTGGGTCTTTGAGCTTTTTAGGTATCTTGCTCATTACCCTGTGGCTACACTCCTCAGTCAGTGCTGCCATCTAAACATCCACCAATCTGACTTTGTTGGCCACCACATCTTTCAAGTACTTAGCATACTTGTGAATTCCCTGCAAAACAACAAGCAAAGGCAAATTTATGTGAAGTTCTTTGAAAATATCAAAGAACTTTCTAAAGCATTCCTCCTCCTTGCTCTTTTTGAGTCTTTGCGAAAATGGTGGTGGTGGTCTCTATGCTGGCTGCAATGATTATTGTGCATTTTCTTGCACAACACTCTGATTCTCTCCCTTGTCAGTGGATGGTCCCTTTCTAACGATCTCTGGTTGCACCTCATTTCTCCTCTCTTTCAGTGGTGCATCATCCAATTGTCTGCCACTCCTCAGACTGATGGCGTTGACCTGTTGGGGGTTTGTGTCTGTGTCACTGGGTAATCCTCCCTGCGGTCTAGTGTGGTTAGCAGCTGCTATTTGACCCATTTGCTTCTCTAGATTGCAGGTGGCCAACTGCTGATTTTTCAAATTTGATGCCATCCTCGCTTGATTCTCTGCGAATTGGGTCTGTGTCTCCATAATCTTCTGCAACATCTCCTCAATGTTGCTGCTCAATTGGCCACCATTCTGTCTGTTCTGCTGCTGAGGTTGCTGGTAGCTTTGACTTCGATTTCAACACCAAGAAAAATTCTGGTGGCTCTACCAATTCTTGTTGTAATTGTTCCTAAAATTCTAATTGTTTCTCTGAACATTCCAAACAAAATTGACCGATTTAGGATTGGCCCCACAAGATTCTGCATTGTGCCTATTATTGTCACATATTTCACACCAACCTAGAGCTTGTTGAACTACATTTACCTGTCCCTGTTGTTGGTTCATACTCAGATTGTTGAATTGAGTCATCATCTGATGCTGAAATGATGCTAGTTGTGCAGCCAAGGCATTTACACCATCCACCTCTATCAGCCCTGTTGTTCTCTTTCCTGCCCCTCTAAATGACTCGCTGTGCCACTCTGGATTTCCCTGAGCAATCTTGGTCAACAAAGTGTACAACTCATCATAAGTCATCTTTAATGCTTGCCCACCCGATGCAGAGTCTAGTAAAATTTTTGTGTGTGGGTCTATACTTTCCACAAAGGTATGGGCTAGCACTTCATTGGACTGCTGATGATGGGGGCAGTCTCTCAATAATGACTTGAATCTCTCCCAATCCAAATACAAGTTCTCCTCTGGCCTCTGCTTGAAGCTTAATATTTCACTCCTGAGTTTGGCAGTCTTTCGTGAAGGTAAGAATCTAATGAGGAACTTCTTTGCCAAATCGTCCCAAGAAGTTATGGAATTCAGTGGCTCAGATTTCAACCACCTCTTTGCCTCTCCCAACAATGAGAATGGGAAGAGGGTAAGTCGGACATAACCTGTGGACACTCCGGTGGGGACGAACGTGTCACTAATCTCAAGGAAGTTCTGTAAGTGCTTTTGTGGGTCCTCATGAGTCATCCCAGTGAACTAGCTACTAGAATGTAATAGCTTCACCATATTCTGTTTGAATTCAAAGTTCCCTCCAGGTTCCGATTTGCGGATACTAGAGGTCACATTTGTCGCTAGTGGGATCACCACTTCACGAACTGGTCAGGCTGCTATGGTTTCAGGTAACAACTTAGCTTTCCCTACTGGTGGGTGTTGTTGTAACCACTCCTGAAGTCTCTTTAGCTTTCACTCTAGAGCTTCCCTCCTCCGTAAATGATGTTGATGTTCAGGTTCAAGCAACGGTTCCACTAGCTCTCTATTCCTTGCCAGCTCTGGAAGGACAACCTGTCACCTGCAATATATCAGACTAAGACCAAGTTTATCAACACTTAAGGAAATTAAAAATCACACAAAAATAGAAAAATTCACTAAACTTCGCCAGTCCCTGGCAACGACGCCAAAACCTTGTTGCGCCCAGCGCACACGCAAGTGTACGCGGTCGTACAAGTAATACAGTAGCCCTTTTTAAGAGCCATATATCGAACCCATAGGGACTAGACCAATTAAGCGAATTATCAAGTTCAAGTGTAAGATTAACCTTCACAAGTGTTGATTATAGAAGTTTTCGATAAACTATAATTAAGTTTTGGGGTGGTCACAAAACAATCTGGAAAACAATACAAGAAGCAACTAGAGCTAAGGCCGGATAATCATGCAATGCTACACTTTGTAATGGTTCACGTATGAAATTATCAAATGTTGTCTCACATAGTTGGAAATGCGATGTTCATGGTCTCTCGAGCGTCTAAACACGACAAACTAGCCTCACAACTACATCGTTGAGCGGGGATGTGACATCCTAGTTCGTGGGCAATTCAACTACATGGATGTGGTTTACGGGGTTTGTGCTCTTGATTAGGGACTTTCGTACCTCTAATCATTTAACCTAACTTAGCTTCACAACTACTTCTACGATGGTGGAGTGAAAATTCTAAGCCAGTGTCTTTCTATCATCCCGTTTTATCAACCAAGAAAGGCAATTTAGGTGTATCATTTATCCTAATTGCGATTCATATCGAAAGATAAGAACTTGCTCCCTACTTTCCTATGTTCTTGCCAGGGTTACTTTTTCAAGCTTTTACCTAACTTAACATTGTATGTTTTCATGGTGATCAATCATAAAAACAACCATAATAAAGAATGTAAGACAAAACAACAATTAACAACTCAAACCAAAATGAATTCATGCATTACAATCATATCACGTGGCCTCAACCCTAGGGGAAGGGTTTTAGCCACTCATGTTAGTACAATAACTTAAAAACATCATTAAAGTAGAGTACTTACAAGAATAGGTAAAACATAATGTAAAATTAGTGAACCCTAGGTGAGTTCTTCACTTCTACCTTCGCTCCTCTACAGTTTCCAGAAAATATTTCGTGACAAAATGGTTTTAGGAACTAAGGGTTGAATTTATAGTAAATGGGATTTTGCAATGTTTTTGCCTGTCATGGAATGGCTCCATGGCATGGAGGTGAACGCACCAATTTTCCTCCATGCCATGGAGGTAACGCGGAAGCCCACTGGAAATTGCATTTGAATGTTGCTTGGCCGATGCATGGCACGACAGCCGGCGTGGCACGGCACTGATCTTGTGTTATGGAAAGAATGACACGGCCTGCGGCGCACAGCAGTGCCTAGCATGGCACGGATACTGGCGCACAGGAACCTTTGCGGGATGATCTCATGCGCATGGCCTTGGCATAGCACGGAGCTGGGCGTAGCACACGCACAGTGTGGCACACTGCCCGGCGCAGCCAGCCTTTCCATATCATGTTTTCTTGCCATCCATTGCCATTCACTCTCAACTTCATTCCTTCACTTCACCCATCATTATTTAGTCCTTCATATGCATTTTTCACCTACAAAACAAGGACTAATCACATTGGTTAGTGCATACCCAAATTTACACAAAATTGCATAAGAATGTAAGTGTACAATTAGACAAACATGACTAAATTAAGCTATAAAATAGAACTTGGGCACGTAATTATGCCCATGATCAGCTATGCTTCAGTTAATTGTAGAACCCGAGCAGTAGAGTTCAGATTTCCGAGTGAGCCAGTCTTAGAATGGACGGGTAGTTTAGCTGTGCCTATAGGTTGTTTCATTTCCAACCTTAAGGCCAGAAAGATGATTTCTAAGGGTTGTGTGTACCATCTAGTTAGGGTTAAGGATGTTGAGTGCAAGACCCCGGCTATCCAGTTAGTTTCAATAGTACGTGAGTATCCAGAGGTCTTTCCTGATGATTTTCTAGGTGTTCCTCCCGAGTGGGAGATTAACTTTGGTATTGACCTTCTTCCCGACACGCAGCCTATATCTATTCCTCCTTACTGAATGGCTCTAGCCGAGCAAAAGGAGTTGAAAGAGCAGTTGAAGGACTTTTTAGATAAGGGTTTCATTAGACCGAGCAAGTCCCCATGGGGTTCACTAGTTCTCTTTGTCTGAAAGAAAGATGGTTCTCTTTACATGTACATTGCTTATCGGCAATTGCACAAAGTCACATCAAGAACGGGTATCCTTTACCCAAGATTGATGATTTGTTTGACCAGTTTCAGGGTGCCAAGTGTTTCTCAAAGATAGATCTCAGGTTCAGGTATCATCAATTTAGAGTTCGGGAGAATGACATCCCAAAGACAGCCTTCAAGATGTGGTATGGTCATTATGAGTTTGTATTTATGTCTTTTGAACTAATGAATTCTCCTGCAGCTTTTATGGATCTGATGAATAGGGTGTTCAAGCCATATGTGGACATGTTCTTGATTGGTTTATTAACGACATCTTGATATACTCTAGGAACGAGGAGGAGCATGCCGCTCATTTGAGAGTAGTACTTCAGACTCTCAAGGATCATCAGTTATATTCCAAATTCAACAAGTGCGAGTTTTGGTTAAACTCCATAGCATTTTTGGGCCATGTGGTATCAAGTGAGGGTATAAAGGTGGATTCTCAAAAATCGAGGCGATGAAGAATTGGCCTAGACCGGTGAATCCTTCAGATATTCGGAGTTTCTTAGGTTTAGCTGGCTACTATTGGAGATTTGTTTAGGGTTCCTCATCTATTGTAGAACCTTTGACCAAATTGACCCAGAAGAAGGTGAAGTTCCAATGGTTGGAGGCTTGTGAGAAGAGCTTAAAAGAGTTCAAGACCCGACTTATCTCAGCGTCGGTGTTAACTCTCCCCGAGGGTACTGATGGGTTTGTGGTGTATTGTGATTCTTTGAGAATCAGACTCGGGTGTGTATTGATGCATCATAGCAAAGTGATAGCGTATGCCTCTAGATAGTTGAAGGTCCATGAGAAGAATTACCCGACCCATGATCTTGAGTTGGCCGTAGTGGTATTCGCCTTGAACATATGGAAACACTATTTGTATGGGGTCCACGTGGATATGTTTATGGACCACAAGAGTTTACAATATGTGTTCACGCAAAAAGATCTCAATCTTCGACAAAGGAGGTGGTTGGAGCTACTCAAAGACTACGATATGACTGTCCTTTACCATCCGGGTAAGGCTAATGTGGTAGCTAATGCACTTAGTAGGCTCTCTATGGAGAGTGTGTCCCATGTGGATGAGGGGAATAAGGAGCTGGTGAAAGATGTACACCAACTCGCTAGGTTGGGAGTTAGGTTGGTCGACTCGACTGATGGCGGTGTTGTTATCCAAAATAAATTCGAGTCATCCTTGGTGATTGATGTGAAATCTAGACAAGATGAGAATCCGATATTGGTAAATTTGAAGGGAGCCATTCAAAGTCCGAAGGTAGAGGTCTTCCCCAAAGGGGGAGATAGTGTGCTTCGGTACCAGGGTCGTTTATGTGTTCCAAATGTTGATGATTTGAGGAGCCAGATGTTGCATGAGTCTCATGGATCCAGGTATTTTATCCATTCGGGTGCCACCAAGATGTACTGTGACTTATGAAAAATCTATTAATGGAATGGCATGACGAAGGATATTGCGGAATTCGTATCCAAGTGTCCAAACAGCGAGCACATTTTCTATCGGTTAAAGCCACGGACTCAGAGGAGGATTATGCCAAACTATATATCCGGGAGTTGGTCCTATTGTATGGAGTTCCCTTATCCATCATTTTAGATCGAGGTACTCAATTTACCTCTCAGTTTTGGAAGTCGTTTCAAAGAGGATTAGGTACACAGATTATGCTTAGCACAACATTTCACCTGTAAACGGATGGTCAAGCGGCGCGGACAATCTAGACTCTTGAAGACATGTTGAGAGCATGTGTGATGGACTTCAAATGTAGTTGGGATGATCACTTGCCCCTGATCGAGTTTTCCTACAATAATAGCTATCACTCTAGTATTCAGATAGCGTCGTTCGATGCTCTCTATGGGCGAAGATGTAGATCGCCCATCGGATGGTTTGAGGTTGGTGAGGTGGAAACGATAGGGTCAGATTCAATTCATGAAGAAATAGAGAAGGTTCAGTTGATAAGAGACAGGTTGAAAACTGCCCGGAGTTGCCAAAAATCTTATGTGGACGTGAGAAGAAGAGAGTTAGAGTTTGAAGTCGATGACTGGGTATTTCTGAGAGTGTCTCCCATGAAGGGAGTGATGCAGTTTGAAAAGAAAGGGAAACTTAGTCCCCGCTATATTGGCCCGTATCGGATAGTGAGACGTGTTGGAAAGGTAGATTATAAGTTGGATTAACCTTTAGAATTAGCTTCTGTGCATCCTATGTTTCATGTATCACTTTTGAAGAAGTGTTTGGTTGACCAGCTTTAGTTGTCCCAATGGACAGTGTTGGTGCGAGAGACAGCCTTAGCTATGAGGAGGTTTCGGTGGGAATATTGGATCGTCAGGTTCAAAGGCTAAGGAATAAGGAATTATCTTCAATTAAAGTGTTATGGAGGAATCGGCATGTTGAAGTAGCTATGTGGGAAGCCGAAGCGGATATGATGGCTAGATACCCACATTTGTTCTCTACCAGCTCAGTTGTAGCTTGAGGTATTAGTTTTGCCCTAAGATTTTATTCAGTTTCATGTTTAGTTCATGTGTGCAAGTTTCTTTTATGTATATGGATGTGTGTATGATTCATAAAATCAGTCCAATTATGTGATTCGAATCAAAGGTAGTCATCCCGTCAGTTTTCGATTTAAATGATTAGTATTTGAATATGACGATTGCATTTTCTCTGCCTTTTTGTGTGTTTCTAACATTCGAGGATGAATGTTCACAAGGGGGAGATATTTCTATACCCCGAAAGCCCAAAGATCAGACCCGGGAGTTGAAACGGAGAAAATTATAAAAACTTGCACCAGACACAGAACGAGTCGTAGGATGACTCGTTAGTGTAGCCCACGAGTTGTGATGTGACTCGTGGGGAGGCCAGTGAGGAAGTTTTGGAAGTTTGAGGAGAAGGATCCCCATAGGCATAACAATGACTCATGGTCAGACCCCACGGGTTGTTAGATCAGTCGTGGGGTGAGGGAAAGGTAGAAGGGAAGAGTGGAGGCAGTGTACATAACGGGTGGTGACCACAAGTCATGGTCACCAGTAATGAGTTGTGAGATTTCCCGTTAAGAGCCTAGGAGACCTATTAAGCAGTGAACCTCACGAGCCAAGCCACGAGTCGTGACCTGGGACCACGATTCATGAGGTCCCTCGTTGGGACCCCCTGAAAGTTATTTTCTGCGAATTTAGTAAGGGCCTTTTCGTAATTCCTAAGTTCCTAGGGGATAAACTATGATGTTTTGAGTTATGAATAGTGACTTTTGGAGGGGTTAAGTTCATTTTAGGCCTCATTCATTCATGCATGCAAGGTAGAAGACTTAGGAGGGTGATCAAGCTTAGCATTCATCAATTTCTTATCAATTTCCTATTGGGCATCTAAAGAAGTGTTAGAATCAGCTACTGACAAGTATGTAAGATTATGAATGAGTGATTTCTTTCACACCCATGCCCAATCCCTCTCTAATGTATGAAATTCTATGTCTAATCCATGGGGTTTAAACCCAAATGCATGAATCTTCCACTTCTATACATGGGTGTGATTTGATTATGAATCTACTATTGAATTATGAAGCATGGGAAAATTTTATGATGTTTTCAATTTAAAATCATGATTGTAGTCTGATGAATTAAAATCCCATGGATGAGATGTTCATGAAAGATGAGATTTGTGATGAATATATGATGATGATGATGAGATATTATGATGAAAAGAATGACTTGAAGCTACCCATATTTACAATTATGTTTTCAATAATAATTGAGTATTCCCAAGTATGATAAAGCTTTGGGCAATGCCCACATGTTAAGTATGAATGAAGATTTTCCTGAATTAAGCTTACCACATTGTTTTGAAGAAAAGATTCACAACTGTATTTTCATCTTGTGGTATGTTTTGAGTTCAAGTTTTCCTATGTATAGCTTATCACATGGTTTTGGAGCGAAGGCTCCCAATTATGTTCTCAGTTTGTGGTATGTTTTGAGCTAAAGCTTCTCATATGCATGATTTCATATTTGAGATGTATTTGATCATTGAGCTTCATCAATAGACGATCTTGAACTTCATTATAAAATGATGTAGAGCATATGCATGTTTTAGGAGTAATGTCTAGCATCGAGTAGGCTAAGGGTCAATCACCCTATGCCTCAGAACTGCGTGCCAACATAGTTTATACTTTATGACTTTGGGACCTCACTTGTGAGCTTCCCCTGCCAAATGGGCCTTCAGCTTGATATGGATATCATGGTATCGTCCCTAGTCCTGGAAAGGCTTTGGACGGCTCTACCCATTTAAGTGTGATAGCTGGGACCACATAAGCTCAATCGTGGTATGTCAGTTGAAAGATGAGTCTCCCATTATTCCTCATGATTTCAGATATGCATATTCATTACTCATGAGACTTATATATATGTATATATATATATGCATGTACTAAAGCAGGTTTGACTCAATATTCAACTTTACTTATAAATGTAGAATTCAGCTTTGAGTCAATCGATTCAGTTATGATATTATGAAGTTATGTTATATTATGTTTTGAAGAGATCATGATTTCAAAAAGAATGTATGCAAGCCCTACTCTCAGACTCTTAATGTTTATTTTATATCATGCATTTTCTTTAAATGATTTTATTTACTTTAGCGGTTTTACTTACTTTGCATACTCGGTACATTTCACGTACTAACCGCATACTCTATCTTGTATTGTTTCATGAGACAGGGCCCGACTCTCAGGTTCAGACCCGCTCGTAGTCAGTTTATTAGAGTTAGCATTCTTATGGTGGGTGAGTCCTCATTTCCCGAGGACTAGACTAATCAGCTTTCCTTTATGTATATTAGTTTCAGTTATGTTGAGTTAGTTGGGGTCTTGTCCCATCAACTTGTCATGTTTAGAGGATTTTCAAACATATGTATGTTTTCAGCTCTGGATTTCGTATTCGGATGTTATGTTCACATTAGATTTCCGATATGAGTATCTTATTGATTATTTAGTTTCTTGATTGATATTAGATGTATGCTTATGCCATGGGTCGACTTGGGGTCTCTCGGGGCTCCTTGTCCCATGTTACAATCTAGGACCCCATTTGGGTTGTAACAGTACTCGTCGACAGTATGACTCTATTTGGGTGGTTGTAGACAGGTTGACTAAGGCAGCTCATTTTCTACCAGTCAAGACCGCCGATTAAGTAGAGGATTATGCTAAGTTTTATATTCGGGAGTTAGTTTTGTTGCATGGAGTGCCCTTGTCCATTATATCAGATAGAGGTACTCAGTTTACCTTCAAGCCTAGCACAACATTTCACCCGCAAACAGATGGTCAAGCCGAGCGGACCATTCAGACACTTGAGGATATGTTGAGAGTGTGTGTGATTGATTTCAAGGGTAATTGGGATGATCATTTGCCTCTCATTGAGTTTACATATAACCACAGCTACCTCTCCAGCATACAGATGGCTCCGTTTGAGGCTCTCTATAGTGGTTGGTTTGAAGTTGGTGAAGCTACATTGATAGGTCCATATTTAGTCCATGAGGTCATGAAGAACGTTCAACTTATAAGGGACAGGTTAAAAATAGCTCAGAGTCACCAAAATTCCTATGCGGATATGAGGAGGAGGGAGCTTGAGTTTGAAGTTGATGATTGGGTATTTCTTAAGGTATCTCCCATGAAGGGAGTGATGAGGTTTGGAAAGAAGGGGAAACTCAGTCCCCGTTATGTTGGTCCATACCGGATTGTGAAACGGGTTGGCAAGGTAGCATATGAGTTGGAGTTGCCCTCAGAATTATCCTCAGTTCATCTAGTTTTCCATGTATCGCTCTTAGAGAAGTGTTTGGGTGATCCAGCTCTGGTTGTTCCGGTAGACAGTGTAGGTGTGAAGGATAGCCTTAGCTATGAGGAGGTTACAGTGAAAATACTTGATCGTCAGGTTTGAAAGCTAAGGAACAAAGAAGTCGCCTCAGTAAAGGTTTTGTGGAGGAATCAGCATGTTGAGGGAGCTATGTAGAAAGCTGAAGAAGACATGATGGCTAAATACCCGCATCTATTCCCTACCGGCACAGTTTCAGCTTGAGGTACCAATTTCCTCCCTAGTATTCTGTTCAGTTTCATGTTCAATTTATGTGCTCTAGTTTCTTTCATGTCAATGTACGTTCGTCTAATTCATGAATTCAGTTCAGTCATGTAGTTCAATCTGAAGAAAATCACTTTATTCATTTTTCAGCTCTAAATGTTCGGTATTTAATATGGCAATTGCATTTCTTAGCTTTACTGTATGTTTACCCACATTCGAGGATGAATGTTCCCAAGGGGGAGATATTGTAATACCCTGGAAGTGCTTAAGCCTAGACTCAGAAGCTTAAGTTAAAAGTAGTAGAAAAGTTAGAAGTTCTCTCAGAACGACTTGTGGAATGAGTTGTTAGAGGGTTCAATGACTCGTGGTAGCCACCCATGGTCAAGTTCTACAGTAGAGGGTCCTTTGGTGACGGGTCTATGAACGAACTATTGTTTGATATAATGAGTCGTTGTAAGTGGGTCATTGTGAAGATGCTTCTAGTCAAAGAAGGCTGGCATGAGTCATGGGATGACTCATTGTCCTAAACAACGGGTCATTGTATGTGTCCGGTGGGAAGATTTCCAGGATGGGAGCAGTGGCGACAACAGATGGCAACGACGGGTCATTGCAGCGGGTAACAACTTGTCGTGTCCAGTCGTGGTAGAAGATCTGAGACGGGAAAATGAGATGAAACAACGAGGGAAGAAACGGGCCGTGGGAGCTAGGGACGACTTGTTGTATTGGTCGTTGCTTCGAACAGTACCTAATTTCCTGCAAGTTTAGTAAGGGAAAATCCATAACTTCTAAACCCCTAAACCGTATACTATGTCATTATAAGCTCAGAAAAGAGTGTTTTAAGAGGGTTAAGTCCATTCTAAACCCATCCTCTTCCGTGCATGAAAGCCTAGAAGTTTTAAGGGGTGATCAAGTTAGGACTCATCTAATTCTTCCCCAAATTCAATTGGGCTTCTAAGAGGGTTTGTGAAATCAGATTCTTCCAGGTATGTAGGGTTAAGAATTGGTGTAATCATCCACACCCATGCCCAATAACTCTTTAATTCAAGAAATTCTAGTTGATGAATCTATGGGGTTTTAACCCAACATGTGAATTCTCTTAGTATCAATCATGGATATGATCAAAGCATGTTTCTAATGTTGAATTATGATTAATTGGCATATTTTATGATGTTTTTAATTACAATTATATTTTCAAGCTTTACAAATTATGATGCCCAATCATAAAAGAATTCATGAAAGGTTGAGATAATAATCTATGTTTTCAATTATGATGAGATGTATATGAAGAAAGTATGATTGTGAATTACCCAAGTCTACATTCATGTTTTGAATAATCAAAGTCTATTTCAAGCATGTTTAAATATTGGGCAAGCCCATATAATCAAGTATGTTTCATGGTGTATTTAAATTTTATGATTTTAGCTTACCACATGGTTTTGGAGTTAAGACTCCCACTCTTTTCAGCTTGTGGTATGGTTTGAGCCCAAGCCTACTCATGTTATGATTTCAGATTTTTCATGTATATTATTATTCAGCTTCGTCACTAGATGATGGTCAGCTTCGTGGAAAAATAATATAGAGCATATGCATGTTTTTTGGGAGTAGTGTCTAGCGCCGAGTAGGCTAAGGGTCAGTCAACCCTATGCCTCAGAACTACGTGTCAACGTAGGTATGTTCAGATTCTTTGGGACCTCCCTTGTACGCTTCCCCTGCCCCCAAGGGGCCTTCAGATTGATATCGATATCAGGGTAGCGTCCTTAGCCCTGTCAAGGCTTTGGACGGCTCTTCCCACTTGAGTGTAATTGTCACGACCATGTAAGCTCTATTGTGGTAATGTCAGTTATAAGATGAGTCTCCCATTGGTCCTCATGATTTCAGCTATGCATGTTCATCAGTCATGATATTATGTTTTCAGCAAGTTTGACCCAATGTTCAGTTTTACTTATGATTATCAGTTTTCAACTTTGGGTCATTCAATTCAGTTATGATGCTTAGTTACGATACTCAGTTATGCATGAATTGTGTTTTCAGATAATAGAATGCAAGCCCTACTCTCAGACTCTTATGATGAAATGTTTTATGTTATGCATGATCACTAATTTACTTACTTATCGGTTTTACTCACCTTGCATACTTTGTACATTCGACGTACTGACCACATACTTTATGTTGTATCGTGTCATGATATAGGCTCGGATATTAAATCTCAGTTGGTGAGTCCTCATCTTCTGAGGGCCCTTTGTCAGATGTATTGAGTATTTTCAGTTTCAGACTATAGTGAGTTCGTTGGGGTCTTGTCCCATCAACTCGTCAGTAGTAGAGGCTTTTTAGACATAGCATGTATTCAGTTTCAACCTTTTGTTATGTATTTAGATGTTATGATATTTTCATACTTTCACTTTATTATATATGTTAGACTTCCGCTTGATTATGCTGAATTCAGATGTCATGTTCATGCCATGGGTCGACTTGGAGCCTCTCGGGGTTCTTTATCCTGGGTCCCAATCCGAGCCTATATTCGGGTCGTGATAGGTTAAGGAAGTTGAGTCTATTGAGCTTAAGTTACACTCAAGGATGAATGTTCCTAGGGGGATGATGTTACACCCCATAAGTTTGTATCGCTTAACCAATATGTACGTACGTATGTTGAGAATGTTAGAGTATGACGCATGTGGAAAAAGGCTCGAGAATGCGCATATGAGCATGGTATCGAGCGAGTAGGAGGTCGGGGCTGGAAGCTGGGCGCACTGGGCACCGCACCGCGTAGGCCATGCCAGCGCCCTGGCCAGTATGTCGCGCTAGTGGTATGTCGCGCCACCCCTTGACACTGCCTCACCTATATATATGTTATAAGTTCTAGTAAAAGTCATTAAAATTTTCCTAAAATTAGAACCTCAGCCCTTTGAAGCTCCCTCTCTATTTTTCAACTGTTTTTCATTAATTTACACCATTAAATTCCATCCAAACACAAATTCTTCTTGGATAACGAGTTCTAGGCCTACGAGGAATGTCTCTGCGAAGTTATTTCTTAAAAATTCGCTCGGAGTACCGGAACCCCGTCGAGTAAAAGTTGTAGAAATCACTTCTAATTGAGTCCTAAGAGGCTACAAGTAATAAATAAGCATTTCTACCTTCTAAACTCTGAGAAAGTTGTGAGTTTTTGGTCGAATTGAACAAAGTTGAGGGGTAGTTATTATTATTATTGAAGGTTATTGTTATTTTCCGATTCCTACTATTGAAATAGCCTTATTCTTTCAGAATAAAGGTCGGAATTGAGTGGAATTACCGGCTACAGGCTGAAACTATTTAGGTGAATGAAAATCGGCATTCGAGGTATGTTAAGGCTAACCTCCTCGGCAAGTTATTCCTGTCGTATAGTAATATGACCTATATCCTTGTAAGTAATTCTAAGCATGTATATTGTGATTAGCTTCGACAGATAGTTTTGAGATTAAAGTTGGTTATTTCGGTTGGGACTGACCCCACCTAATATAGCCTTCCGTCGACCAACCTCAGGGTTTCTAGCTATGTCAATGCTTTCAGGGCTATAGATCGCTCAGAGGAGCTATATGATGTCTGGCATGACTATATTCAGGCCTATAAGGCCATATTACAGTACATCTACGAATGGACTTCTTCTTATGCCGGATCGGCATTAGGAGCCCAGAGGGCTCAAACACAGCTATAGGAGCCCAGCGGGCTCAATTGCGGATAGGTTGGCTATAGTTACCTGTTGAATCATATTGACCATACTAGGAGTACATAGATTGAATTGTACTTGCCAGGATTTATGGGGGCCGAGGTAGGTTATTCTATGTTGTTTGTACCTTTCAGGCTTATGAAGGCTACGTATGGTTTTTGTTTGTATTCTTACTTGTTAGCTATACTTTATGCATTAGGTGATCCAACATGTCCTTTTGGATTCACCACAGTGTCACTAGGGAGATGGCCTTTTAATCACGAAAAAGGTCCCGCACCTGTTGCTCTAATTTATGAATGAAAGTTGTTTGAGAACCTACAATCTTCGTGAGATTCTTGAGACACGCATCCGTTCTCTCTTGGTTGACAAGAACCTTTTCTAGCATTCCATCAAGCTTCAAACCCCATGATCATGTGAAGGCCCCTCCCTCCAATTTTGGGAGTTAGAGGGAGGACCTCTAGGTGGAGCATTGATCATGTCCAAATTACACCACGCAATAAAGTATAAAACATCCACTGTCAAATATAGTGACCCAACTAGGTTGGGGTCAATTCCATAGGTAATAGGGAAGAAATCATATGTTAACAATGAGTAAATCAACTTGTAGTAATATTTTTGAAGGGGGTTGCACATAAAAGAAAAAAGCAATTTTAAATAGTGATTAGGTTGTTATCAAGTTTATGAGACAAAACTAGGATTGTGTTCCCCGTGATTTAATAACAAAGTAGGCTTATTTTATTAGTGATCTATCCTGGTGAATTTTATGTAAGACTGATAACTAAGTTCATCTAACATCTCTTGACCTACATAGATGAATTTCACCTAAATCCTCTCGGACTTTAGGTGTGCATATTTTTCCCTTGCCATAAGTCTTGGATTAACTATCCTCGGTTAGAGCTCAAATTAATTAGATGAGAGTTGGTAGCCTCAAATTACCTCTATTATTCTCTTTTTCTAACTTCAACCTCTTTGGTCGAGCAAGTTGAAGATACGTGCATGTTTCAATGTTTGCAACCACTAATAACTCATTAAATCGAAGAGAATAACAATCCACTCAATTCACCATTCAAGAATCATTATTGTATTTTTCCTACTTTTGTTAATCCATCATGGTTCCCACAACCCTAGCTTCAAGGATTTAGCTGCTCATGTTTGATAAAACAGTAACATAAGATATAGAAGAAATCATAATGAAATACTTACAATAGTATGAAATTGTTTCACAGATCTCCAAAGCTAAATTGAATCATAAGAAATTGATGAATTCTCCAACAAATATTCGACTAAGTAATTACATAAATTCATAAAATATGACTTATGAAAGTTTTAAATGACTCAATGACACAATATTCGCATTGTTGGACTAGACTTGGATGCCTAAAACATCTTAAGAAGGTGTATATATAGTAGTAGATTAAGCTTTCATTATTCCTTCTGGGATTGGGATTGGGTTTTGCAGCTTATGTTCCTACTCAAACTGGGATTAAAATCCCGATTGCCTAAACATTTCCTGCACGCCGCGTAGGCCAATGCACCAATATGCTGGTGCGTCGCACTACTCTGTGCGCCAGTCTTGCATGTGCGTTGCGCAGGCCATAGCACTACTATTCCTGTGCAATGCCATCTTCTATTATACTTGTTTTCTCAACCCCGTCTTGCCATACTTGCTCTTTTTAACCACAATTAAGCCCAAATCTATCACTTTTATACCTGAAAACATCTAAGCAGGTGTGTTAGCTTTTTTTCACAAATATCATATAAAACCAAAGAAAACACACATAATTTGTTCTCAAAACATAGTTAAGTATGAAAAAGAATATGGAAAATAAGTGCATAAATATGCCCTACATCAGCACCCCACTTAAACTATTGTTTTTCCTCAAACAGTCTACTACTTCCCTTCTCAAATTCAATCACAAAATTCACCCTACGAATAGGTCTACTTACACTTAGGATCACTGGACAATTCAATCAAGCTCCATCAACTCACTCAACATGCATATAAGATCAACATTCAAAGGTTAACAATTGAAATCACTTAGCTTCTAGAACTAACTCAACAAGACATATTTGGGCCAACATGAATCATATGTAATTAGCAATCAAGATACATCCAAATCTTACCATTATGTACCCCTCATTATTTGGAGATATGCTCTTTGACTCACATGATATTTGACAATTTTGACTTGGGCATAGATAGAACAGAATCACTTATTCTCCGAAAGAACTCAACATGCATGTAAAAAATGACTCATCGGCTTGCCCTTAGCGTAATACTCCACTAATATAGAAGATCGAATCTAAGATCAATTAGGACTTAAGATGGTTGTAATGTAGGCTAAGGGACGGGTAGGAACTATTTGGCCAAGATAGTGACTAATCTTCCTAAGTACTTTAATACTTCACAACTCTGTTACTTTTGTAACACATTCTTCAATCTCCTATTTTCTCCTTATACCTCCTTTTATTTTTAATTTTATTTTCAACTTGGGTTACTAGTAGGGATTTTTCACTATTAAGCTCATTCATAATTTTTTTCTTTTCATTCTTGATTCATTCATTCATTTGTTTAGACTTTTTCTTCTTTTTCTTTCCCCGCGAATATCACCCTCCTTGTTTTGCATTTTTCACCTTTTCCTTTTCTTCTAGTTTCCACACATTAGTTTTTTCCCTTCATTTCTCCACTTGTGCTCCTTTTATGAACATTTTTCAATCAAAGTTCCTTAGGAGTCATTTGGATTAAATAAAGGTCAATAGAATAAAAGGAATTAAGCTTGTAATATGGCTACCAAAAGAACAGACTAAATCTCAAAATGACTAACTAGGATAATCACACCAAGGTAGGTAAAGTAGGATACAAATAGGCTACCAAAACAATGTCTATATCACATCCTAGATTCAACATTCTCATTTCATTTTGCACACACACCGGAAAACTTCTAGATATCAAATGGCAAGCATGGAGTATACAATAAAATCTCCCTCACATAATGGCACAAATCGTTCAATAATGGCAATCAAGATTACATAAGCATATATGTCCATATTAAATGTTTCACATTATTAAGTCCAATTTTTCAAGCATAGGAGTCAAGTTCTAAAAGTCTAAGTGTTTCTACCTTTTTCATGCATTTTTAAGTGAATTATATAAAGTCGTAATGATACCCTAAATGAAGCACTTAGCATTCATAAAGTTTCAAGTTCTTGTTCTCCTAATGACTAATTTTTTCTTAAGATAGTCGCCATCCATCCATCATCGGGAATAGACATTACTATGACTCAAAAAAATCTAGACCCTCTAATTAGTTTTAAGGGACTATACACCAGAAAAGTACCGAAAACAATTGGGGGAACCCAAACAAAAACAAAACCAAAAATATCACAAAAAATACTACAGGTTAGCAGGACTCAGGTCATATATCACAAACAAATCTAGGCCCACCATGAAAAAATTTAGCAATGAAGGCATACATGGTATAAGAAAATTTACTTCTCTCACCACACACCTAATTAGTAGCATTGTCCTCAGTGCTAAAACAATAAAGCGTAAGTAAAAGAGTGAAAGAAGAACTCCCTAGGCCCAATCCTCATCATTTATGGAGGCAAAAGTAGCTTTCTCCATCTCATAGTCATCTCCATCATCATCAGAGTCAACTCTAGCCTGCTCCTCATCTGTGGCATCATCATCATCAAAGGACTCCACAAAACCTCGCCCAACTTTGTAGAGAGATCTCAAATGCTCGCTCAAAGGGTAGTACATATTAAGCTGATGTAGATGCTCCTCTTTCACTCCCCTCATCTTCAGCTACAACATTTGCATAATGTAAAGTGACTAAGAACATTATCAATGCATTGCACTCACTGATAGATAGCTCAGGACCTTGTATGCCCTCGGGCTCCTTTGTCTTCATCACATCTAGCATCTTTGGATCATACCATGGTCTATAGTCAACCACCTCTTCAGCAATCTATTGCTCCCGTAGAAATGTAATATCTCGAAAGTGCCTAAGCCTAGACTCTGGAGTTTAAATGAAAAGTAGAAAAAAAGTCAGAAGCTCTCTCAAAATGACCCGTGGAATGAGTCATTAGAGGGTCCAACAACTCAGGGTAGCCACCCATGGTCAGGTTCTGCAGCAGAGGGTCTTGTGGTGATGGGTCTAGGAACAACCCGTTGTTTGATGTAACGGGTCATTGTAAGTGGGTCGTTGTGATGGTTCTGGACAAAAAAGGCTGGCACGAGTCATGGGATGACTCGTTGTCCTAGGGTCGTTGTATGTGTCCGTTGGCAAGATTTCCAAGATGGGAGCAGGGCCAACAATGGATGGCAACAACAGGTTGTTGGAGCTGGTAATGACTCGTCGTGTCCGATCATCATAGAATACCTGAGATGGGAAAATGAGATGAAACAACGAGGGAAGTAATGGGCCGTGGGATCTAGGGATGACTCGTTGTATTGGTCATGGCTTTGAATAGTAGCTAATTTCCTGCGAGTTTAGTAATGAAAATCTGTAACTTCTACACACCTAAACCCTATACTACTTCGTTTAAGCTTAGAAAAGGGTGTTTTAAGAGGGTTATGTCCATTTTAAACTGATGTGTCGTGATTTTACGGCACTTACAATGCTTAAAACTAAGAAATTATGCACATTCTGGGTATGTTTATATAGGTATGATGTGTTTTGTGTTTAATGTTGCAGGAAAACAGGTTGGAAGTGAGCTGGGAAATTAATGCTTAAAATGACTGAATAGGTGACTGTCAGGCACTTCACGAGTCGTTGGCACTAAGCATGACTCGTTGCTGAAGTCGTGGGCGAAGGATGAACTTTGAGGATGCAAAAATGGTGTGCATGATGAGTTGAGGGAATGACTCGTTACATCTGGTAATGAGTCGTGAAGATAGTCGTGAAGACTGGAAGAAGAATTAATGCAGAAGTAGTCAGTGGAGTTGACAGACGACTTAACGAGTCGTTAGTTGACTAAATGACTCGTTGGCAAAACACTGGAATCAACTGTAAGGTGCACTGGAATTTTGAAGGAGTTAGACCATGAGGGGCCTAACGACTCGTGCCCGGGCACAACGAGTCATTAGGTGACCCATTTCCACAACTGGAATCAATGCTGAAGACGATTGATTTGTAGCAAGGCACGACTCGTCAGTGGTACCAACAATTCGTCACCAAGCCCGTGGTCACTGATGACCTGGTTTCCAGTTTTAGTTAGGAAAAGGTTTTCTTGGAACTATAAATACATTGTTTAGGTTTATTTTCGAAAGGAAGTTTATTATTAATATTTTTCACGTAAGATTTTAGTGTTGTACAATTATTCTTGGGTCAAGAAACAAGGTTTACAATTTTGTTCTTGAATTTGAGGATCAAAGGCAACATTGGAATTTATTCATCAACTTTGGAGTTTTATTCAATCTACTGGGTTTTCTTTTACGATAATTTATAAGTTGCAATTATGATTTATTCAATATTTTGTGGTTGTGATCATACAACCATGAGTAGCTAAATCCATAACTAGGGTTGTGGGAACCAAGATGAATTAACACACATAGGTTAAATATTTAGTGATTCTTGAACAGGGTTTAATGCATATATTGTTTTTCCCTTTGTTTTTATTGATTTTTGATGGTTGCAAACGTTAGGACTTGCCTTATTCTTACTTACCATACCAAGGAGGTATTGAATAGGGAAAAGAGATTAACAACGGAGATTTGAGGCTATCAACCCTCATCTAATAGCTTGAACTTGTCCGGGGATAGCTAATTTGATATTAAGTGTAAGGGTTAATTAAGAATATACCCGCATACAGACCAAGTTGCATGGTGATAATCATCTAGATAGGGGACCAACCATTTAGGTGAACTTAACTTACCGATATTGCATGTTAAACGCCGGAATAGATCACTAGTGTATAAGCCTTGTGGTTATGAATTCTTGGGGAACACAATCCAAGTCAAGTCATTAATTGAATACAAACCGAATTTGATCTAAGCATTCAGTAGTTTTACTTTTGTTTATTATTCTATTTCTTTCCCCCTTAGGAAATAAGTAACTCGATAGTAGCAGCTATTCACATTAACTTAAGTTCTTTCCATATTTCCTATGGGGTCGACCCTAACGGTTTTATATTTGACATCGACCGCTTTATATCTCAATTGCGAGGTGTAATTTGGGCGACATCATAAACCCATCCTCTTCCATGCATGCAAGCCAAGAGGTTCTGAGGGGTGATCAAGCTTAGGATTCATCTAGTTCTTCCCAAATTCCATTGGGCTTCCAAAAGAGTTCGTGAAATCAGATTTTTCTAGATATGTAGGGTAATGAATAGGTGTAATCATCCACACCCATTCCCAATCCCTCTTCAATTCATGAACTTCTAGTTGATGAATCTATGGAGTTTTAACCCAACATGTGAATTCTCTAAGTATCAATCATGGGTATGATATAAGCATGTTTCTAATGTTGAATTATGATTAATGGTCATATTTTATAATGTTTTTAATTACAATTATGTTTTCAAGTTTTACAAATTATGATGCCCAATCATAAAAGAATTCATGAATGGTTGATATTATGATCTATGTTTTCAATTATGATGAGAAGTATATGACGAAAGTATGATTGTGAATTACCCATGTCTACATTCATGTTTAAAATAATCAAAGTCTATTTCAAGAATGTTTAAATATTGGGCAAGCCCATATAATCAAGTATGTTTCATGATGTATCTAAATTTCATGATTTTGGCTTAGCACATGGTTTTGGAGTCTAAACTGCCACTCTTTTCAGCTTGTGGTATGGTTTGAGCCCAAGGCTCCTCATGTTATGGTTTTAGATTTTACATGTATATTATTATTCAGCTTCATCACTAAATGATGGTCAACTTCGTTGAAAAACGATGGAGAGCACATGCATGTTTTTGGGAGTAGTGCCTAGCACCCAGTAGGCTAAGGGTCAATCAACCCTATGCCTCATAACTACGTGCCAATGTAGGTATGTTCATATTCTTTAGGACCTCCCTTGTGAGTTTTCCCTACCTCCAAGGGGCATTTAACTTGATACCGATATCATGGAAGCATCCTTAGCCCTGGCAAGGCTTTGGACGGCTCTGCCCACTTGAGTGTAATAGTCGGGACCACGTAAGCTCTATAGTGGTAATGTCGGTTATAAGATGAGTCTTCCATTGTTCCTCATGATTTTAGTTATGCATGTTCACCAGTCATGATATTATGTTTTCAGCAGGTTTGACCCCATGTGAAGTTTTACTTATGATTATTAGTTTTCAACTTTGGGTTATTCAATTTAGTTATGATGTTTAGTTATGATATTCAGTTATGCATGAATCACGTTTTCAAATAATAGCATGCAAGACCTACTCTCACACTCTTATAATGAAATGCTTTACGTTATGCATAATAACTTATTTTAGTTACATAGCGGTTTTACTTACATTACATACTCAGACATTCCACATACTGACTGCATACTTTCTGCTGTATCATTTCGTGATACAATGTAATTCCCCAAAAACTCTAAGACCAAACCCGGGAGTTGAAACGGAGAAAGCAAAATTTTGTGCACCAGATCACAAAATGAGTCATCCTGTGATTCGTGGGGTAGGCCATAAGTCGTAAAGTGACTCGTGGGGAAGGGTCCAGACTTGATTGAAAATTTTGGAAAAATAGGGTGACCACGGGTGTGGCCACGAGTCATGGTCAACACCACGAGTCGTGATGTGATTCGTGGTCAAGAGCAAAGTGGAGACTGAGGAAAAGTTAGGTAGTGTACCAACGACTAGGACCTATGAGTCATGGTCCATGCCATGATCCGTTAGGTGACCTGTGGTCCAAGAGGGTTTGGGAAATGGAGACTTTGGCAGTGTAGTTGATGAGAGGGTCACCACGAGTTGTTGGGTACACCACGAGTCATGGTGTCCCTCGTGGTGACCAACAAGGGGTTTTTGGCAGTGCACTCAAAGACCGTGACCATGAGTCGTGGTCACTTGGCACGAGTTGTTGGGTCCCTCGTGGGGACTGGCAATTAGTTTTCCCTACGAGTTTATCAAGGGTCTTTCCATAATTTCCTAACCTCCTAAACTCTAAACTACGTTGTTTTGGAATTATTTTAAGGGGATTTAGAGGGGTTAAATGGTTTTCCCCTCATTCCCACTCATATCTTTCAGAAAATAATGTAAGTTTTCCTCCCAATAACTCTCAAGAAAGACTAGGGCTTCTCATCTATTGCAGCGATTCAAGTTTTCTTACCCAAGGAATTCATAACCAGGTATGTGGGAATTCAACAAGGGAATAGTTCTTCCCTTGTGTCCCCAAAATCCCTCCTAGTTTCTTTGAGAATTCTAGCCCTAAGCTTTCAAATGTGAAGGGAATATATGTCAGATTTCATAAATTCATGTAGAATGTTATCCACATTTATTATAGATATGATTCCATCATTTCATGATCATATTGATGTTGTTCCCGTAAAGTGAATTCTAGCCCTGAGTTTTCGAATGTGAATGAATTATATGCCAGATTTCGTCATAGCTTGTGTAATATAATTTAAGATGATCATTGGATATTCTCCATTATCTGGATATCATATAAATGCTCTTTATCATAAGGGTGATTTTAGCCTTAATATTGGATAAGATCACCTAGAATTTTTGCCTGTTGGGTTAGTCTTCCTTGTTGCTTGATTCTATAAATGTCGTAGATTCCCATGTTGTTAGTATGAATTGAAATCTCAGTTAGTTGCATGATAGTTTAGTTTCAGTCAGAATGTTAGAATACTCAATGATATTCATAATTTGTCAGCTGGCCAATTTGACTACAGTATTTTTCACGAGGTGTTGGCGGTGCCTCTTAGTTATCAGAGCTAGACTCAATACCAGATTTTTGTTTGTTCTTTAGATGGTTATGACGCTTCCAAATAAGTAGCTCTATTCGGTCTTAGAACCTAGTTACAGAATTCGGTTCATTAAGACTCTCAGGGTGCTTCCAGATAGGTATTCCTGACTTGTCTTGGACACTAGTTTCGAGCTATTATCTTAGTAGTCAATCTAGGACTATCCAGTGGGAGTAGAACTTAGCACCGAGCAGTTAGGGGTTCCAGTGCACCCAGGTTCCCGGAAATACGTCGCTACCGTAGGATATGTTTTATTGGCCTCATGGCCCCAGACTTGTGAACAGTTCATGCCTCTATACCCTGGCAAGGTATATTGGGTCTTACCGATGGGGCGTATATATCGGACTCCATGTCTAGCTCACGTGGTTATATGTCGGTTATAGACTCTCCCACTAGTCAGATCATTTTAGTCTCAGATTAGTCCGTTCAGAAAAGTTTAGTACAGTATCTCAGATTTAGGGCATATCCTTGATCATCAGACAGGGTCTTTTAGACCATCTAAGTTTTTCAGTTCAGCAGTTTAGTTTGTCATTTTATGTATGTTCAATTCAGCGTTTTTTTTATTTCTTGCGTATGGTTTCTCTCACTTACTCAATACATTTAAAGTACTGACATATACCTTTTATGCTATATCATTTTATGATACTGCTACAGGATCTCAGTCCCAGCCTCACTGGAAAATTGTGCTCAGAAGACTCCACCTGCACTATTGGGTGAGTTCTTATCTTTCGAGGACGAAGATCATTTTATTAAGTTATGTTTTCTTCTATTTATACTTGGAGTTAGCTGGGGGCCTGTCCCAACAACTCATCAGTTATAGTTAGCTTTCATACACAGACTTGGTTTTTCAAACTTGGAGTTTTGTTCAGATGTTTTTAAACTTTATAGTTCAGCTTCATTCTCATAAATGTTTTATACCTTACTTAAAAGCTTCCGCTATATCTATATGTTGACTCAGAATTCTAGTGTCTGATATATTAGGGGTTAACTTGGGGTTACTTGTAACTCCAAGTACCGTGTTCTGTCCAGGGTGTAAATTCGGGGCATGAAAAACTTAGTATCAGAGCACTAGGTTTAGAGTATCCTCATATGTCTAAAAGCCGCATCGAGTAGAGTCCCTTTCATGGATGTGAAGTGCGCCACATACGGGGAGGCTACGAGATGTTATTAGGAAAATTCCCTTCTATTCATACACTTTATTGTGCGTTGAAATTCAATTCCAGAATCTTTCTCCTAACTCGTGCTCTGTTTCATTCCAGTGAATTATGCCAATGCGATGTGGTAACGGAAGAAGGGCCAGTAACGCTTACCGACCTACCCCACTAGCTCAAGTAGCCCCTCAGGATGACTCAGTGTCCATCGCAGAGTTCAAGGCGGCTATCCAGCTGCTCACTCAGATAGTCACCAACCAGCTGAACCAGCAGGTGATACCAATCAACAATAATGGGTCTGGAGCAGCTGCCCGAGTGCGGGATTTCACTTGGATGAATCCTCCTAATTTTTACAGACTAAGGTGGGAGAGGACCCACAAGAGTTTGTGGACTAGATTAGAAAGATCACCCAGATTATAGGTGTCATCTCCTTGGAGAGTGCCGACTTGGCTTCCTACCAGATAAATGGGGTATCCCAGATCTGGTATGGGCAATGGAAGGAGGGGAGGCCAGCGGGAGCAGGACCGATGAAATGGGAGGAGTTCACTACAGCCTTCCTGGACAGATTCTTCCTTTGAGAGCTCAGGGAGGCCAAGGTGGTGAAATTCATGAACTTGAAGCAGGGCAGTAGAACGGTAGAAGAATATGCTTTGGAGTTCACCAGGTTGTCTAAGTATGATCTAGAGATGGTAGCCAAGCCAAGGGATCATATTCTAAAATTTGTTAATGGGTTATCGAACCTAGTCCTCAAAGAGTGTAGGAAAGAGATGCTGATTAAGGATATTGACCACTCCAGCCTTTTCATTCATGCCCAGTAGATTGAGGCACAAAAGCTGAAGGATATGGAGCAGAAGAAAAAGTGGGCAAGGACTGGACAATAAGATTATGGCACCAGAGGTTTGGCGGTAGTTGCAGCACACAGCAGTAGAGGACTCCAACACCTAGCTCAACCAACACCCGACCTTTCGATCCTGCTAGGATCGGAGGGGTGGAGCATCTGGCTCTCAGTACCAGAGCTACAGTGCTAACAATAGGTATCCAGCTTTCCCCAAGTGTGGCAAGAATCACCCAGGGTACTACCTTCAAGGTCGAGAGGGTTTCTTTGGTTGTGGATAGCTAGGCCACCGACTCAGAGAGTGCCTGTCAACAGGACGGGGAAGGGCATAATCCACCACTTCAGTAGCTCTAGCAGGCCGACCAGCTCAGTAAGCCAATACTTTAGGTACGGATGGCAGTCAGCGCCAAAACCATTTTTATGCATTGTCTTCTTGTCATGATCAGGAGAGCTCACCTAATGTGGTCATGGGTATGTTACGTCTTTTCCACCTAGAAGTATATGCCCTACTAGATCCAGGAGCCACACTATCTTTCGTGACTCCCTACATAGTTTTTCAGTTTAATATCATTCCAGAGGTCCTCTTAGAACCATTTTCAGTCTCCACCCCAGTTGGCGAGTCAGTTAGAGCCAGACGGGTGTATAGAAACTGCCCAGTCTCAGTCTTCAAATAAGTTCATTCTAGCTGATCTTGTAGAGTTAGAAATGGTCAATTTTGACCTCATCCTTGGCATGGATTTATTACACTCTGATTATGCCTCAGTCGATTGCAGAACTAGAGTTGTCAAATTTCAGTTTCCAGTGTTAGAGTGGATGGGCAGTAAGAGCCTAAGGGTCGGCTTATTTCCTACCTTAAGGCCCAAAAGGTTATTTCTTGGGGATGTATCTATCATATAGTTCGGGTCAAAAATTCCAACTCTAAGACCCCAACTATCTAGTCAGTCCCTGTTGTCAGTGAATTTCCTGATGTTTTTGCCAAAGATCTTCCCGGAGTTCCTCCTGAGCGGGAAATCGACTTTGGTATAGACCTTCTCCCAGATACTCAACCCATCTCCATCCCTCCTTACAGAATGGCTCCAGTTGAGCTTAAGGAGTTAAAGGAACAGCTAAAATACCTTCTTGATAAGGGTTTTATCAGACCCAGCATCTCTCCCTGAGGTGCTCCAATACTATTTTTGTGAAAGAAAGATGGTACCCTCATAATGTGCATGGATTACCATTAATTAAATAAGGTCACAGTCAAGAACAGGTATCCCATACCCAAAATTGAAGACTTGTTCGACCAACTTCAGGGAGCCAACTGTTTCTCCAAAACAGATCTTAGGTCGGGGTAGCATCAGCTAAGAGTCAGAGAGTGTGACATACCAAAAACAGCTTTCAAGACTCGATATGGTCACTACGAGTTTGCGGTTATGTCCTTCAGGCTAACAAACGCCCCCGCAACCTTCATGGACTTGATGAATAGAGTCTTCAAGCAGTATCTGAATATGTTCATCATTGTATTTATCGACGACATTATAGTATACTCTAGAAATGAGGAAGAGCATGCTAATCACCTGAGGATAGTGCTTCAGACACTCAGGGACCGCCAGTTGTTCGCCAAGTTCAGCAAATACGAATTCTAGTTGAAATCCATGACTTTCTTGGGCTACGTGGTCTCGTGTGAAGGTATTCAGGTTGATCCTCAAAAGAGAGCATCGGTGAAATACTGGCCCATACCTACCACCCCAACCGAAATTAGAAGTTTCTTGGGTCTATCCAGGTATTACCGATGCTTTGTGGAAGGCTTTTCTTCTAAAGCATCCCTTCTGACTAGACTAGCTCAGAAGAAGGTGAAATTTCAGTGGTCATATGCGTGTGAGAAGAGTTTCCAGGAGTTAAAAACTCAACTTACTACTGCTCCAGTGTTGACCCTACCAGAAGGATAAGATGGGTTTGTAGTGTTTTGCGACGCTTCCAGAGTTGGACTCGGTTGCATTCTGATACAGCCAGGCAAGGTGATAGCCTACGCCTCCAGACAGCTCAAAGTTCATGAAAGGAATTATCCGACTCATGACATGGAGTTGGCAGCAGTGGTATTTGCATTGAAAATATGGAGACACTACCTGTACAGGGATCACGTGGATGTTTTCACCGATCACAAGATCCTTCAGTATATGTTCAGTCAGAAAGACCTAAATCTTCGTCAGAGAAGGTGGTTGGAGCTATTGAAGGACTATGACATGAGCATGCTATATCGCCCGGGCAAAGCCAATATGGTGGATGATTCCATGAGTAGAGTGTCTATGGGGAGCGTGACTCATGTTGAGGAAGGTAAGAAAGAGCTGGCAAAGGATATCTACAGATTAGCTCGGTTGGGAGTACAGTTGGTTGATACAGCTGAGGGTGAAGTAGTTGTGCAGAGTGGATTATATTCATCTTTCGTTGTTGAAGTTAATAACCCAGGAAGGATGAAAATCCCATACTACCTAAGCTAAAGGAAGTGGTTTCTAGAAAAGAAGTTGAGGCTTTCTCCAGAGGGGGAGATGGTGTACTCCATTACCAGGGTAAATTGTGCGTACCAGATGTGGGTGATTCGAGACAGCAGATACAGGCTGAAGCAAACAGCTTGAGATACTCCATCCACCCTGGTTCTACTAAAATGTACCACGATTTACGGCATATTTACTGGTGGAACGGCACGAAGAGAGACATCGCTAAATTTGAAGCTAAGTGCCTGAACTGCCAGCAAGTCAAAGTAGAGCACCCGAGATTGGGAGGTATGACTCAGGATATTAGCATACCCATCTATGAGTGGGAAGAAGTGAATATGGATTTTATTACGGGTCTACCTTATACACGTCGGCAGCATGATTCTATCTGGGTGATAGTAGACCAGATGACTAAGTCAGCACACTTCCTCCTAGTTAAAACTATAGATTCAGCTAAGGACTATTCTAGGCTTTATATCCAGGAGTTAGTTAGACTTCATGGGGTGCTCTTTTCCATTATCCTAGATAGAGGTACCCAGTTCACCTCTCACTTTTGGAAGTCCTTTCAGAAGGGACTTGGTACCCAGGTCAAGTTCAGCACAACTTTTCACTCGCAAATAGATGGACAAGTTGAGCGGACTATTTAGACCCTAGAAGATATGTTGAGAGCATGCGAGATGGATTTCCACGGCATCTTGGATGATCACTTGCCTTTTATTGAGTTTGCTTACAACAACAGCTTCCACTCCAGTATTCAGATGGCCCCGTTTAAGGTATTCTATGGCAGGAGGTGTAGATCTCCTATCAGGTGGTTTGAGGTTGGTGAAGCTACTTTAATTGGGCCAGACTTGGTTCATGAAGCTATGCAGAAAGTACAACTCATCCGAGAAAAGATTGAAAACAACTTAGAGCCATCAGAAATCTTATGCTGATGTGAGGAGAAGAGAATTGGAATTTGCTGTGAATGACTGGGTTTATCTGAAAATTTCACCAATGAAAGGGGTAATGAGATTTGGGAAGAAAGGAAAGCTCAGACTGAGATATGTGGGACCCTACAGAATTCTGAGATGAATTGGCAAGGTAGCCTACGAGCTGGAATTACCTTCAGAGTTGGCATCTACGCACCCATTCTTTCACATGTCACTATTGAAGAAGTGCATCGGTGATCCAACTTTAGTTGTGCCCCCAGACAGTGTGGCAATGAAAGATAGTCTCTCTTATGAAGAGGTTCCAGTTCAGATCCTTGACCATCAGGTCCGTTAGCTGAGGAACAAGATGGTAGCTTCAGTCAAAGTTTTGTGGAGAAATTGGTAGGTTGAGGGAGCTATGTGAGAAGCCGAAGCAGATATGATGGCTAGATACTGACACTTGTTCCATTCCAGCTCAATTTCAGTTTAAGGTATCAATTTCATCCCTAAAACTCTTTTTGATTCATGTGTTCTAGTTTCTCTCAGGAAAATGAATATGTGTATGATTAGTGAATTCAGTCCTGACTTGTAGTTCAGTTCGGAGGTAGTCATTCTATTAGTTTTTAGCCTTCACGATTAGTATTTGAGTATAATGAATGCAATTCTCTACTTTTCTGTGTGTCTTTCAACATTCAAGGACAAATGTTTCCAAGGGGAGATATTGAAATGCCCCAAAAACTCTAAGACCAGAACCGGGAGTTGAAACGGAAAAAACAAAATTTTTTGCCCCAGATCACAGAAGGAGTCATCTTGTGATCCATGGGGTAGGCCACGAGTTGTGAAGTGACTTGTGGAGAAGGGTCTAGACTTGATTGAAAAATTTGGAAAAATGGGGTGACCACGGGTGTGACCACGAGTAGTGGTCAACACCATGAGTCATGATGTGATCCGCGGTCAAGAGCAAAGTGGAGACCAAGGAAAAGTTAGGCAGTGTACCTAACGACTAGGCACCATGAGTCATGGTCCATGCCATGATCCGTTAGGTGACCCGTGGTCTAGGAGCGTTTGGGAAATGGAGACTTTGGCAGTGTAGTTGACGAAAGGGTCACCATGAGTCGTTTGGTACACCATGAGTCATGGTGACCAACAGAGGGTTTTTGGCAGTGCACTCGACAACCATGACCATGAGTCGTGGTCACTGGGCACGAGTCGTTGGGTCCCTCATGGTGACTAGCAATCAATTTTCCCTACGAGTTTATCAAGGGTCTTTCCATAATTTCCTAACCTCCTAGATTCTAAACTACATCATTTTGGGATTATTTTAAGGGGATTTAGAGGGGTTAAATGGTTTTCCCCTCATTCCCACTTAGATTGTTTAGAAAATAATGTAAGCTTTCCTCCCAATAACTATCAAGCAAGACTAGAGCTTCTCATCTATTGCAGTGATTCAAGTTTTTTTCCCAAGGAATTCATAACCAGGTTTGTGGGAATTCAACAAGGGAATAGTTCTTCCCTTGTGTCCCCAAAATCCCTCCTAGTTTCTCTATGAATTCTAGCCCTGAGCTTTCAAATGTGAAGGGAATATATGTCAGATTTCCTGAAATCATGTAGAATGTTATCCACGTTTATTATAGATATGATTCCATCATTTCATGAGCATATTGATGTTGTTCCCGTAAAGTGAATTCTAGCCATGTTTCAAATGTGGATGAATTATATGCAAGATTCTGTTATAGCTTGTGGAATATGATTTAAGAGATTGTTGGATATTCTCCATTATCTAGATATCGTATAAATGCTCTTTCTCGTAAGGGTGATTTTAGCCTTAATGTTGAATGAGATCACCTAGAATTTTTACTTGTTGGGTTAGTCTTCCTTGTTGCTTGATTCTATAAATGATGTGGATTCCCATGTTGTTAGTATGAATTGAAATCTCAGTTAGCTGCATGGTAGTTTAGTTTCAGTCAGAATGTTAGAATGCTCAATGTTAATTAGAATTTGTTAGTTGGTCCATTTGACTTTGGTATTTTCATGAGGTGTCAGTGGTTCCTCCTAGTTATTCGAATTAGACTCAGTATCAGATTTTAGTGGTTCTTTAGGCAGTCGTGACACTTTCAGATAGCAACTCTAACCAGCCTTAGGACCCCAGTCAGATTACAGTTTGTTATTTAGACCGTCACGACGCTTTCAGATAAGCATGCTTTGACCAGTCTTAAAACCCAATTATAGAATCCGGTCTGTTAAGACTCTCAAGATGCTTCCAAATTGGTATTCATGATTAGTCTTGGGCCCCAACTTCGAGCTATCAACTTAGTAGGCAGTCTAGGACTATCCAGTGGAGTAGGACTTAGCACTGAGCAGACCGGGGTTCCAGCGCACCCAGGTTCCCATAACTACGTCGTCACCGTATGATATATTTTATTAGCCTCATGTCCCCAGACTTGTGATCACCCAGTTCATGCCCTATACCATGGTAAGGTATATTGGGTCCTACTGATGGGGCATATACATCGGACTCCACGTCTAGCTCATGTGGTTATATGTCGGTTATAGACTCTCCTACTATTCAGATCTGTTCAGTCTCAGATTAGTTAGTTCAAAATAGTTTAGAATAGTATCTCAAATTTAGGGCATGTCCTTGACCATCAGACAAGGTCTTTTAGTCCATCTTAGTTATTACAATTATTCAGTTCAGTAGTTTCAGTTGGTCATTGCATGTCTGTTCAGTTTAGTGTTTTTTTTATTGCGTATGGTTTCTCTCACTTACTCAGTATATTCAAAGTATTGACGCATACCTTTTATGCTATATCATTTTATGATACAGCTGTAGGATCTCAGTCCCAGCTTCATTGGCAGATTGTGCTTAGAAGACTCCAGCTGCACTATTTGGTGAGTCCTCATCTTTCGAGGACAATGATCATTTTATTCAGTTCTATTTTCTTTTATTTAGACTTGGAATTAGCTGGGGGCCTATCCCAACAACTCATCAGTTATAGTTGGCTTTCAGACACAGACTTGGTTTTTCAGACTTGTAGTTTTGTTTAGATGTTTTTAAACTTTATGATTCAGCTTCATTCTCATAAATATTGTATACTTTACTTAAAAGCTTCCACCATATTTATGTATTTACTTAGAATCCCAGTGTATGATAGACTAGGGGTTGACTTGGGGTTACTTGTAAATCCAAGTACCGTGTTCCGTTCAGGGTGTAAACTCCAGGCGTGACATACAGGTTCAGATATTTAGGCTCAGTTCCGCCAGTAGCAAGACTCTCAGTATTAGCATCTTCTAGTCTCAGCTGGTGAATCCTCATCTTTTAAGGGCCCTTTATCAATTGTATTGAGTATTTTCAGTTTCATACTATAGTGAGTTAGTTGGGTCTTTTCCCATCAACTTGTCAGTAGTAGAGACTTTTCAGACATAGCATATATTCAGTTTCAACCTTGTGTTATGTATTCAAATGTTATGATATTTTCAGACTTCCACTTTATGATATACGTTAGGCTTCTGCTTGATTATGTTGAATTCAGATGTCATGTTCATGCCATGGGTTTACTTGGAGCCTTTCGGGGTTCTTTGTCTCATGTCTCGATCCGGGTCTATGTTTGGGTTGTGACAAAAAATCGGGTCAAGAGACCCGCAAATCTAAATTTTTGCCCTTTTTTCACCCTTTCTCTTCTCAACACATCCTTGATTATCACCCCAGCATTATGTAACACCTCAAAAGTTTTTTAGACCAAAATCTAGACTTAGAAGGAAAAATTAGAAACTTTTTTGTCTCAGGACGACCCAAACAATGAGTCATCGACAGCAATAACGACCCATTATATGAGTCATCGTCAGCCTTGCAAGTTGTATTTCATGAACCAATGAAACATGGGATGACTCATTGTGAGGACTAATGAGTCTCCCTATCACTCGTTGTCTCCCTAGTACAAAAACTTGCTAAGACCCTTCCCAGAAACCAACGAGCAAAACAATGAGTTGTTGTCTGGTATAACGACTCATTGTGTGAGTCATTAGGTGGAGCTCAAAAATGTTTTCCAAAAATCCCTTCCAGTGACAACGAGTGAAAACAATGACCCATTGTCCCATCCAACGAGTCGTTGTTTCCATCCGTGGGTCAAGTCCTTTAGAAATTCCAGTGGCTAGAACGAGCGGTGGCAACAACCCGTTGGTTTAACCAATGATTCGTTATGTCCTCCATTATGAGGGTCCAAAAGAGGGAAACTTTTATACCCAGTACCAATGACTAGTCCCAACAGGTCGTGGTCACGATCAATGACCCGTTGTGTGACTCGTTGGATCCCGATGGGCAGTTTTCCAAAGTTACTCCTTGGGGAACTTTTGTAACTTCCCATTATTTTAATCCCGAAACTACATCATTTTGAGTATGGTTAGAGGAGAATTAAAGGGGTTGATCTACTTATCCCTCTCATTTTTATCTCAATCCTCAAACTCAGTACATAGAAGTTCCAGGCAGACTTCTCAAAGCAAGAGCTAGGGCATTCAACTTTCTCCTTAGATTCTCATGGACTTTTTTAAGGATTCTTCTTCGGGGATGTGGGATTCCAGCAAGGGAATTTCTCTCACCTTTTGTCTCTAATTCTATATAGTGATCTCCTCAGTTCTAGTCTTGTAGAATATCCAAACTAGAGTTTTCCTTTAGATAGCTTATGGATTCCTTTATTGTGATAATTCTTGAGTTTTTCCTAGATTATTGCCAGTTGTATTTCATGCTTGGTATCTCGTTCCATATATTATTTATTTTATCCCTAATCTTCAGATGTGATTTGAATTGGACTTGCATAATTTAGAGTTCAGACATGAATATTGTTTGACTGAATAATTCCTTTTAAATAACCAATGTTAGTATAGATTCATGATTAGAAGTTAGTCTTTGACTTACTCAGTCTCAGAGTCTCAGTTAACACTCAATGTTCTTCAGAAATGTTAGATAATCAGTTTGACTACTTTTAGTCTTAAGGAACTCAGTAACCTCAATATTACCATTTATCAGGTTGTCAATTATTTCTTAGACGATTTTGAAACTTTCAGATAAAGAAACTCTCACGAGTCTTAGAACATAGTTACTTTCAGGTCCTTAGACTCTCAGAACACTTCCAGACAAGTAGTTCTATCTTAAGTCTTATGGCACTAGTTTTGAGTTATCAGCCTAGTTAGACATAATTAAAACTTCTAGTGGGAGTAGGAATTAGCACCGAGCGGAGATGGGTTTAGTGCACCCAGGTTCCTAGAACTACGTTGCCACTGTAGGTTATTAGCTCGAATGGACATCATACAGTGATCACCCAGCTCAGTTGTTATACTTGGCAAGGTACAGTGGGCCTTCTCCGATGGGGGGTATACATCGGACTCCACATTTAGCTCACGTGGTTACATGTCGGTTAAAGTTTCTCCCTCAGTATAGCACATAACAGTTTAGTCCAATATAGCTAAAGTCTTTAGTTTAGTCCAGTCTTTCAGCTTTTAGGATCTGTATATGACCTTCAGATAGTTATTAGTTCTTACAATAATATCAGCTTTTCAGATGCTTTCAGTATTTATGATTCTAATTATGGTCATTGCATATTTTGTCAGTTCAGCTTACAGATTTTTAGTATCTTTATATTTACTTCATACCTCACTTACTCATTACATTCAAGGTACTGATGCATATGCTTTATGTTGTATCATATTATGATACAGGTGTAGGTTCTCAGTCTAGACATCGTCAGTAGTCCTTCTATGGCAAAAATCAGCGGAGTTCAGTGGTGAGTCCTTATTTGTCGAGGGCGTAGTTTAATTTCTAGTTATTGTATTTTGGTATTTCAGTTTAGACCTTAGAGTTAACTGGGGCTTTGTCCCAGCAATTCATCAGTTTTTAGATGGCTTTCAGACAACGTTAGTAATTCAGAGGTTTATCAAATATATTATTTTGCTTAAAAGTATTTTGTTCAGTTATGCCTTATGAAGTTTCCACTTATAGATTTCATACAGTATTCAGAGTTTCAGCAGTATGTTATGCCATGGGTTAGCTTGGGTCACTTGTGGCCCTTGATGTGTTGTGAGTTTATAGTACATTAAATGCTTAAAAACAGGAAAATAACATGGACTTATGTATGTTTATACGGATATGAGGTGTTTTTACTTTATTTTCAGGGAAAATAGGTGTTGGAACAAAAATGTGCAAAAGTTACAGAAAATCAGACAAGTACTGACCTCAGTACAAGTCGTACCAAGATTTTACGAGTCATACTGAGATTCGTGGAAAAGCTCAGAAGACTAGAACAATGCAAAACGCAAAGTACGACTCTCAGTACGAGTCATACCATTATAGTACAAGCCGTAACTAGAGTCGTGGAATATTTCAAAGATATTTGCACAATGGAAGTCTCCTAATACGGGTGGTAACTATGAATCGTAGTATCTACCTACAGCCCATACCAGGAGTCGTGGAAAGCTTCAGTAATTTTTGATACTTGGCGGAACTCATGGTACGACAAGCTGTTATGAGTTGTAGGAGCAAGGTATGAGGCGTACCAATACATTTGTAGAAAACTTTAGAAGATGCCAAAGTTCTCAAAGCCAAACCATGATCGGATTGTACGACTCGTGGGATCATGTTTTGAGTCGTACCAGATGCCAACACTTAGCCAATTTTATAGAAGCCAAGGATTGTACAAGAAAAAGGCACGAACCATACAATCCTGTTACAGGTCGTATGATGAGTTGTAGGATGTGTTGGGGCCAAATTTAGTTATTTCTCTATTAACTTAGGAAAAGTATTTTATTGTCTGTGTAAATACTTTTATGTTTCTTTTAGTACATAGACGGTCAGAATTAGTTGGTTTCAAATTGTTATCAAGTTTGTAATTAGTTTTTGACAACATTGGAGAGCAATTCTTCAGATCAAAACTTGGATTTCTCAATTGTTCTTGAGTTTGTTCATCATATTTTCTGGCAATATTCAAAGTAGGTTTTCTTTCAATCGTTGTTGTAAGTATTTATTTATGTGCTTGTCTATGAATACTAATCATAGTCTTACAACCATGAGAGGCTAAAACCTCCACAACTAGGGTTGCAGGAACCCTGGTGGATTAATGAACTAGGGTTACACAAAGTTATTTGAAACCAATGCTAAATGCTTGTATTATATTTTGTTTGATTTTAATGTTTCTTAACAAAGTGCAACGTTTAGACTTGCCCGAATTCTTTACTTGTCTGAACCTAGAGAGGTAGGAACTAGGAAAAGAGAATTACACAAAAGCCTTGATTTTTATGATCATTGCATAACTTGAGCTGCGGTCGCAGGATAGTTAATTTGGAACAAATTGATAACGATTCAATTGAAATCTCTCATGACACCTAACCCGGTGATTGAGTATAGTCATCCAATAGGAATGAACCATTCATTTGAATGAAGCCTAGTTATCAGTTTTACAAGTAAGGATTGGGATTGATCACAAGTGTAAACCCAAAGTAGTTATGAATCCATGGGGAACACTTACCCTAGTTAATTGCAAATATTGATTAACAACAACTGATTTTTACGCTTGTTTTATTATTATTTTTCTATAAACCACCCAATTTGGAGATAACACACCAAAAAACTTAAATACCGGCATTAGTCTAGTTCTTACCATATTCCCTGTGGGTTCGACCCCAACCTTTTTATTGGGTTCTTTATTGGCAATATTCACTTCATACTTTGTCAGGAGTGTGAGTTTGAGTGTTTCAAAAGTGGCACCATTGTCGGGGAATACGACAAAGATTAAATTAATTGTTTGTACATAACTTTGGGTTGTTATTTCCTCATTTACGTTTTCTTCTTGTTTTTGACACCCATAGGTTGTCTCTTGGTGAATGTCAAGTACTAGATGGAGCGGAAACCTCTAATTCCTTTGGATCTTTAAATTTAAAGAACACTGCGAAGAACGGAGAACCAAGAACAAAGAGATGCCCATCTTGCTGAAGAAGCTAGGCAAGTCGAGCTAGCTCGGCAAGCTTCTCTTTGGGAAGCCGATGATGCTCGGGATGAAGTTGTGAATGTTGGTCTCCATGGAAGGGACAACAAAGGCCATAGATATGCCCCTCAATTCTTTGATGAGGATGACCCAGATATTGATGAAGTCGGGTAAATTCGAGCTATTGTACCACCACCTTTGCCTGCATGGGCAAAGTTTGATATCACTAGCACCATGATAAGTTGTTGAATATGAAAGGGGTGTTTATTGGTCTTGCAGCCGATGATTCCAACCTACACTTAATGAACTTTGTTGGAATATGCAAGGCACACAGGTTGCTTGTTTTCAATTAGGACGCAATAAGGCTGAGACTCTTCCAATTCTCTCTGTCTAGGGAGGCTACTTTATGGTTATCAGAGTTGCCCTATGACTCCATTACTAACTGGAGGGAGCTCAAAGAAGCTTTTCTAGAGGAATCCTTCCCACCCTCCAGGATTCTACAGCTTAAGGATGAGATCTACAACTTCCGAAAACTGAAAATAAAAGCACTTTATGAAACCTGGTTGAGATTTAAAAAGAAGTTGACCTAGTGCCCGAACCATAAAATTCCTGATGACAGTTTGTTGGAGATTTTCTACAGGTCATTGAATAATAGTACTAAAGCTATAGTGGAAACTGTAGCGGGAGGAGCACTGATGAGTCACATCTAGGAACAAGTTGTCATTATTCTTGATAGAGCGACTAAACCTAGCACAGCATGGCACACCCATGAATTAGAAGTAACTGTTGGTACATATGTTGTTGGTATGACTGCAAACCAATGAAAGAAGGAGGAGGAACGTGATCAGGAATTGGCCCGCATGCATACATCATTAGACTTGCTCATGAAGCATATCATGGGCATTGGAGCCAGAAAAGTTAATGAAGTGGGGACACAGGGATAGGAACTAGGGCTAGAGCATTTATATTCCAAGGAGGAGGCAAACTTCTTGAACAATCAGGTGACAGGTTTTCAGGCCAATGCCCAAGGATCTGGACAGAACACTTGGCACCAAGGCTCAAAAAATCAAGGTCAAAACCAATACTGAGATAACTACAATTGAAATTTGTATAGAAACAAAAGCCTAGGTCATGAGCCAGTGGGAGAATGGAGAAGGAATGATGGTAACCACAACAATTGAGCAGGATTGTACATGTCTTCTAATGCACATAAGGGGGAGGCTGGACAGTCAAAATTGGAGAGCATGATGGTTGAGGTGCTTAAAAAGGTGAGATCGATAGAGGAGAAGCTAAAAGACATTAATGGAGATATATCTGGCATGGGCCAGAGAGTTGAGTCACATGCCACAGCCATCAAGAAAATAGAGCAACAACTCGGTCGACTACCGGCATCCCTGAACCCTAGGCAAAAGGTAACACTACCTAGAAACATAGTCCAAAATCCGAAGAATGAAAGTCACTATATGGTTGTGATGACTACGAGTGGAAATACCATGATTGATCCCCCTCTGCCGATTGTAGTTGAAATGCAAAGGAAGAAAGAGTGCATAACTGATGATGATGATGAGGTCTCTGAGAAATAGCTTAAGGAAGAAGATGAGTTGACTGAGGCTCTAGTTGGTGAAAAGGATCTTGAAGCGGAACAAGGAAAGAAATAAGCGGCCACATAGATCTATAAGGCTATCCCGCGGCCAATGCCACTGTTCCCTCAAAGAATGAAGAAGGAGGCGGAAGATGGTAAGTTTCAAAAATTTTTGTCCATGCTCAAACAATTGTCTGTAAGCATACCATTGGTCAAGGCATTGGAGCAGATGCCGAGATACACCAAGTTTATGAAGGACCTTGTTACCAAGAAAAGGTCTGTGAGCTATGAGCCCGTGGGTAACTTGCATCATTGTAGCACCACAGCCTCACGGGTCCTTACCCAAAAAAAGGAGGATACGAGTTCCTTCACCATCCCATGTACTATTAGTGACATTGAGTTCACGAAGGCACTCTGCGACTTGGGAGCAAGCATCAATCGATTCCATTTGTTGTATTTAAGCAGCTAGGCTTGAGAGCCCCCACATTGACTTCTATGCGGTTACTGATGGCTGACTGAACTATGAAGAAGCCTGTGGGAATCCTGTTTGATGTGCTTTTCAAGGTGGACAGATTCATATTCCTAGCGGACTTCGTAATACTTGATTGCGAGGTTGATTTTGAGGTCCCCATCATTTTGGGGAAACCATTCCTTGCCATTAGGAGGGCTTTAGTAGATGTAGAGGCTGGCCAACTGAAGTTCAAGCTTAACAAAGAAGAGGTCACCTTCAATGTCTGCGGTCAATGAAGCAACCAAATGAGTTTACAGGGATCTCAATAATTGAGGATGAGTCTGAGTTTCTTGATGAAGTTTGAGTAGTCAAGGCACTTGCGTCATCTTGCAACATTAAATCAGGCGCTTCTTGGGAGGCAACCCATGAGGTGGTTTAGTGAAGTCTGAGTAACCAAACCACCCGTGTCATGCGGCAACATTAAATCAACCGCTTCTTAGGAGGCAACCCAATTTTATTGACTTATGAGTGCTCAGTGTGTAGGTGAAACAAAAACAGGTTGCAAAAAAATTGTAATATAGACTAGTACTACGAGCCTCAGTATGACTCATAAAAGCTTTGTGCAGCCTGTAGTATGAGTCGTGGTGAGAAGTAGAGACATTTCCTAATGCATGACTTCATGGTATGGTTGGTCCTAGGACTCGTAACTCCATTGTATGGGTCATAGTACTCACTGTAGTTATGAAATATGCAAAGTATGGAACTCCAGTTTAGAGTGACCTACAAGTTGTAGTACGGTTCGTACCTTAATGGTACGAGTCATATGATGTGCTCGTAGGTCCACATGTAAGTTTTCTTAAACTGCTACTATGAGTCCTAGGGACAAGCGGTAGGTCCTTCTTATGACTCGTGGTACAAGTCATAACGAGCCAAAATTACTTAAGTTGACTTGACTCAACCTAAATTTTTTCAAATTTTCCCTAAAGTATTTAAGTTCCAAATCCTCGAACTCTTCTCCCACGCATTCAAAACTTGAACTCACAAAAACCTCCCACGACTCCCTCACACCCGTAACTTTAGAACAAAGATCGATTGAGCAAAATTTGTGCACATTGCTCAAATCGAGTTCCAACCCTAGTCACTTAAACATGCACGAAGTGAGCAAGAAGTTTGAAAAAAAATCAAGTAACTATGCTTTGAGTCAGGTAAAATGACTTTTGTGCTTATATGAATTTGTTTCAACAGCTGGAAATCCTCAAAATGTATGAAAATAGAGGAGGATAATGATCAGTGACTTGCAATAAGATTGTGTTGATTGGGTAGGAATTTGAACATGCTTATAATCAAAATTAAATTGTAAAGCACTAAGTTATGGGTTGTGAATCAAAAAGGGAGTACTGGGTGGTTGAAAAAACGTGAAAAATGCATGCCTAGAATTGGGGAATTCTGAATACCCAACACAAATTTAATTTACCTACAAAACTGACATGAACAAAGGCAAGGATAGACTTTACAAGTCTTTCTACGCTCGTGGTTTCACATTACAACTCGTAGGACGGGTCATTTGGACTGTCCTAAGCCAAATGTATGAAAATTAATTGGTATGAAACCTAGTACAACCCGTGGTATAGTACCACGAGTCGTACCTGGCAATAGTACCAGGAATCTGAAAAGGGACAAGTCCAAAGGAAACAGTACAATCTTACTACAACTTGTGGAATCGACTTATGGGTTGTACCATGAGTCGTTAAAAGTTACAGAACAATGGTTTGTAAGGGGTATCCTCATACGACTCGTGGTACAGATCATACCTTCATGGTACGAGTCGTACTTCAGAGTCGTGACTGTGACTTGAGATGTTACAAGTCTCAATACGAATCGTCCCCTCTAGGTACGACTCGTACTGTAGACCAGTGAAAAAATTCAGATGATATATTCTTGTTTTCTTTCCTCAGATATGAAGTTCTAACCCTTTTTCTCCATAGGTGCAATGACTTTAAAGGAGAAAGCAACCAAATCCACCAAAGACAAAGTCGTTAGGGCAGAGATAGCTACTCGGAGGGCATTGATAGATGAGCCCTCCGACTCTAAACATGCAGAAACCTCTCCTAGTGGTTCAGTAGAAGAGTACAGGGTGGATACATCTAACACCTATAGGACCCGAACCACTAGGGAAAAAGCTAAAGCCTAGGTCGAGGCAGCCACTTCCACATCTGTTGATGCTCCCTAGTCTGAGGAGGGAGCTGAAGAACGAGTCTAAGAGTCCGGTAGCGGCTCTAATGATGATGAGGGGTCCGTGAAGGCCCAATTCGGTGATGGAGATAGTGAGTTCCAATAATGAGGTGAGGAAGAGCAGACTTCACCTAGGGAGAACCGTACTATTTGATGGAGAGTACCAGGTGCACAAGAGATCTAAGAGCAGGGTCTCTCTATCACTGCCAAGAACCACCCTAGGTGGAGTATTCAAGAAGAGCTGCAGATCCTCACCAATGCACTGAATAAGGTGGAGGAGATGAACAGAATATTCAGCTACTACAGATTTGAGTGGTACACTTCATCGATTATCCAGGATTTCTATGCTAATTATTTGGCTACCATGGAACATAAAGCAAATGAGGGGCAGAAAGTGAAGGATCAGCCCAAGTTGAAGAGCGTAATGGTGCAAGGATGCATTGTTTACATATCTGAGCATACTATTGCTTGGGTATTATATGGGCCTCAGTTCATACCACCACACACTACACCGGAGTTTGACTACCGGGTGGATTCCATGAAAAAGTTAAATCAGTTAGGCATTGAGGAAAGGAAGAGTCAGATCAAGTGGCTCTCTGGGGTTATTGCTGAAGATAAAGAGGAGGAAGAATGGGTGACTAGTGGACATCAAGTCACCAAGAATTCACAGAATTTCATAGCAAAGGCCTGTTGGATGCAAGTTCTCCATAGGTTGGCACCGACCATGAATGAAAATAGCCTTAATGTAGATAGAGCAGCATTGGTGGCATGTACCATGCCACGATATGCCATCAACATTTCGAGGGTCATTGTGGGGGAGATACGAGATTGGGCTATGGGTTAAGCACTACTATCCAATTCCCGAGACTGGTATTCAAGTTGTGTAGGGAGGCAGGACTCAAGGTTTGATCTAATGAGGAGAGGTTTATTGGAGGAGAACGGTCAATGGACATTGGGTTGATCCAGGATGAAATGAACCCGATGAGCCGAGCATGACTTTCTACCGCAGTACCGATACCACGAGCAGTTGGGGGCGAGCAGGTTAATTCCCCCACCTCACAAGAGCAGGATGATACACCAGCTACAGATGTCGGTCATCCAGAGGCATCTCTTAGCACCTCCGTTGCACCACTTATGGGCCTTTAGAGCCAGACCCCAGCAAGATACATGCTAATGCCTTAGGAATTTCTCCAAAAGATAGCAAAGATACTGACTATGACTAAGAGAAAGGTGCAGTCTATTATGGATAATGTGAAGCCTTGGGTGAAGGATAAGATTGAGGCGGCTGCACGAGTCTTATATGGCAGACTTAACAACTTTGAGAGCCACTTAAATGAGCGCATGGCAGAGCAAACTGGCACTGATAGCCTCCATGAGGAGTTGGGGGCTCTTCGAAGTCTAGTGACGGAGTTGTCATCTCGACAGCCGGCAATTCTAGCAACCCCTACTCTTCCTGACCTCAATATTATGATAGACGATGAGCTTGATTTGGAAGCATATTAGGAGCCGACCGGAGCAGAGGGAGGAAAAGGGAAGAAACGGGTCTCGAAGGATGTTGGAGATGAGACCCTAAAAAGAAGAGAAAGATGGAAAAGAAAGAATGCAAGCAGGCAAGATTGGAGAGTCAGCAGATCCATGACGAGCATATATCGGAGCTGCTTGAGAGAGCGAGAGGAGCAGGTAGCTCCACCACTGCCTATGCTGAGCTTGCAGGTGGCAAGGACTCTTCAGGCAAGCCACATTCAGCCCCAGCTATCGCCGAGGTCATAGAGGTGATCACTACTGTTGAGGGGGTGAACATGGCCCCGTAGATGTACCATTGAGTGCTCCGACCACCGCTAGCTCCACGGATGCAGCGGAGGTACCACCTCCGCAAGATGACAGGAGCACTTAGTGCGCCACAGGTATGACTCTTTCCCTTGTGTTTTTATATTCTACTCTTTGGGGATGAAGCATGCTTTCCAAAATGGGAGGGGGTGTACTTGTATATTTTTGGAATTCTGGATTCATCCGAGGGTTTTTCTTACCGTATTTCTTTTTCCTCAGTCATGCTATCCAGTAGAACCAACATGTTTAGGATTTTTTTTTAATTAGAAAGTAGCTTAGGACTACCCAGCCAATAAAATGCGCTAGTTTTAAAGTTTTGAAAAGATGACCCTATTTAAAATTGTTTGATAGTTAGTTGTGTACTTGTTGATTGCAAAATATGATTTCTGTGGATCTTTGTGTTATTTAGTGTATTAACATAAGTAGTTATAGTTAGCCATGCATGAACCAGAAGGGTGGAATGAATGCAAAACATGTACCATGAGTGAGTGAGGGTCAATACCTAGTTTAGTACCGCGTAGAGGATTTAGAACTTGCCCAGTTGGTCTTTACATAGGTTTTAGAATGGTTGGTTAAGAAAGGATCATAGGCCCTTTTTTATTAGCCCATTTTAGCTTAAATTTCCATACCATAATGATATGATTCCCTTGATCCTGATTTTGAGCCTTAAATGGACCATTTTTCTTTGATTAACCGATTAACCTTACCTATTTTTTAAAATGAACCTGTTTTGGCCATGGTCCCTCCTTGGACATTGTGAACCTAAACCTAGGCAAAATGCCTAAGTTGAGGGTGGGTAGAGTAGGGTGCATAGATTATGGGGAGGTGAAAAAGGAAAATAAAAGAAAAAGGGGTTAAAACTGAGGTGTGGTGCGACAAGAAAAGAGGAAAAAAGAGCTGAAAAAGAAAAATTGAAAACCAAATACAAAAGAAGAAAATGAATGAAAAAGTTGAAAACACACCACACCCATATATTGCATAAAAATGGACAAAAGGGAGGATAGGTTGAAAAGCGAAAAGGGTGAAATTAGTGAAAAGTGAAGCCACATGTATGTAGTGCCAAGGATGGTTTAGTCACTAAAAATCCCATATTTACCATACCCAGCCTGAAGCCTACATTACAAGCTGAATAAAGTTCTAGAGTGATGTCACGACCCGAACGTACACCCGGATTGTAAACACAGGAAAAGGAGCCCCGAGAAACCCCAAGTCGACCCATGGCATGAGCATACATCTAATTCATTCACATAAGCAGAAGACTTAACATAAGGCATATCGGGAACATATCAAATCATGACATAACAAACTGCAGAATCACTTAGATATACATAAGATGAATTCTATACTTTGTCTGAAAGCCTCTACTACAATGATGGTTGATGGAACAATAACCCCAACTAACCCGAACATGTACTGAAACATACTCGGAACATGAAGACTCACCAATAAGCTGAAAGCAAACTCTAAGACGATCTAGGGATGCGGGTGAGCCTGAGAGCTGGGTCCTGTATCATGAAATGATACAGCATAGAAAGTATGTGATCAGTACGTGGAATGCACCAAGTATGCAAGATAAGTAAAACAGACATTTAAAATACATAAAACTCTTAAATGACTGTAGAGTAGGACATCATGCTTGTATTATAAACATCATAACTTAACATAAGGCTTAAGGTTCTCAAAACATTCGTAATACAAACGTAACCTTAATCATAGGAGAAAATATTTACTTAACATGAATTGAGCCAAAATACATAATCATAAGTATTCATAAATCAAGAGGAACAGTGGGAGATTCTCTTAACTGATATACCCCATATGAGCATACATAAAGTTCGACTTGTAAACCTAGTCGGGAGGCCATCCATACCTTGCCAAGGGTAGAACCATGAAGGGAGTGATATCATCATGAAAAGGGCCATTTGGCCCGGGATAGCCACAAAGGAGGTCCCAACATCCTACTGTGGCACGTAGTTTATGAGATCAGGGGCTTAACTTGAGCCCTGAACCTACTCGGTGTTCGATACTACTCCCAAAACATACATAATGCTCATAGTATAACATGCATGAATTCATGGGCTAGTTAAATCATGATAATCATAAACATACTTGTGCACACATGAACTAGCCATGACATAAGACCCGTGAGTCAGCCAAAATATAATTCATGAATCATAAAATTCATACATACTTGTAACTCATGCATATATCTTGTAATTCAAAAAATCATGATGGTTAATTGATTAAATCAACATTCTAAATCATAATTCATGTTGGGCTCATAAATATCATTAGGGGAAAAGCAGATCATAAATCGATTCATCATGGGTCCTGCATAATTAGGCTAAATTCAAAGAAATTGTAATCAATAACATTATAAATAATTTAAATCATTAAAAATTGATCAATAACCCTTAGAATATGATAAGATTCAAAAATCACAAAACCCATTAACAATCATTAGATTTTTATATAAAGCTACTTCAAAACCCCATAAATTTTTGATAGAATTTTCATGAAATCATAGAGAATGGGCATGGGTGTAAAAAAAAACAACCATTGATAGCCTTACATACCTTAAAACAACTGATTCTTAACCTCCCTTGAATTCCCAAGAAGGAATTAGAAGAATTTGAAGAGGGAAGCCTTGAATCACCCTTTAATCACCTCTCTAAACTCTTGCATGCATGAATGAAGACTTACAATAGATTATCCCTCTAAAACCCACCTTTCCTAGGCTAAAACGACGTAGTTTAGGGTCTCTAGAATGGAAAAGTTGAAAATGCCCTTAACGACTATTTCCTGAAAACTATCCATATTGACTCAACGGGTCGTTTCGAGGAACGACAACCCATTGTATGGCCTGTCTTTTGCACTGCTGAGACAGGCCTCTAGAACTAACCACAGATGGACAGGACAACTCTTCCTTTGGACCAACGGGTCATTACATCGACCATTGTCTTCCACTTCTTAAAAATATAAACCTCCTGACCACGAGCCTCACCATGACTCGTGGTTACTTCCAATGAGTCGTGGTCTTGATCCGTCACATGCATTGGAAATCTTGGAAACCAAATAAAGACCGGTAACCACAAGTCATTGGATGACCCATGGTATCCTCAACTGCTAATCCCAGTCTCTCCTACGACTGCCAACAACGACTCGTTGTTCCAAGCAACGAGCCATTACATCACTCGTTGTCTCCACTGCCACCAGAACTTCCTCACACCATGACTGCATACAATGACCTGTGGTTTGATACCACAAGTTGTTAGGTCGCCCGTTCTGTGATATTTTCCCAGTTTCGACAGTTTTCAACTTTTAACTTCCGGGCCTACTCTTAGGCACTTTTGGGATATTACAAGTGATCCTTGCCTGACTATCCGAAGAGCCAAAGTAGAGAAAATAAGAGCAAGCCTATGATATCCAATGTGCAGTATTTTGGAACTTCCTTGTGAGAGTGAGAGTCTTACTTGTTGTTCGGTCTGCATTGTATGGGTATTATAAAACCGACACGCAAGTGCACGTGGTCGAACAAGTAGTAAGTGGCTTTAGTAAGCCAAGTATCAATCCCTCAGAGACTTGGGATAAGTGCAATTTGCTCAAGTATACTATATTTTTACTTCTAAATATGCTGACAACTAAATAACAAAAAATTGAATAATTTGTTTTATAAATTTTATACTAAACTACAAACAATTATCTACTTTGAATTTGGACTATGGATAAAAGCATGTCGAGGATAAAGAACATGCAATGAAACTGATTATCATCATAAATTGGTTAATCTTTTCTTCCAGTTGCTAGCCAAGAACAATTTCCAAGAGATTAAAACTCTCGTATTTAATCTCACTTAAGAATCATGAACCATCCGTCTACATTTCTGTGATCAAATGCAATTCATGTTCTAGCCATACAATTTTGGTTCCTAAATTGACTAATACGGCTTTCAAGTATATTTCTATCAGGAAAGCACATCAAAACTCAATTTTCCCAAATCAAGTAAAGAACAATATCCTATTAATTCACAACGTTCCAATTTCGTGCTCTCTCGAGTGAAATCGGACTTTTTAGATGTACATTAATGTAGGTCACACACCAATGCAGTAAAAACAAGAATTAATAGAACAACATGGAAGAAAAAGATGAAAAACCATATAATCAACAATCAAAATTCATCACAAGTGTTCATAACCTTAGCAAGGAAGGGAATTAGCCACTCATTTGTGGATTAATCATCCTAAAACAAGTGTTAATCATACAAACAATTGAATTAGAGAAGAAAGAAAGAGAGAAAAAAACCCTGAACTTTTCGTCCCTCAACTGCCTGTAACCCACGTCCTTGCTCCACCAAGTCTGAATTATGAAAAATACACTTAAGTGTTCTATTTATACTAGTGGAAATTTTTCCCGGAATAATGAGCAACGTGTCACGGAGTGCATCGCGGAGCACTGCCTCCGTGACACGCCGTGAACGTGAACCCTCACTGGAATTGGGGGTCCGGGAAATCAAACACCAACATGGCACGGCGTGCAACACGGAGGCTAGCCACCGTGCCACGGAGCAGTCGCGACCCTCCACTGGAAATTGATGAATTTTCACCCTCCAGGCAGAATGCCTCCGCGATGGCAGCGTGACACGGCTCCATCGCGGAGCCCCTTTAATTTGTGCAGTCCAATGCCTTTTTCCTTGCTCGATTCCAAGCCCAACTCCGATATCATCCAACATGCATTTTAGCTCCTCGAAATCACATTTTACCTACAAAACAATGCTAATCATGTTGGTTAGTATAAATTCACATTTTATTACCAATTACATGAATACGTATACACATTGCTAGATAAACAAGGCGAAAATGGTACTTTTGAGTTTCACTTGGGCATATAAATCTGCCCAAGATCACTTACCCCACACTTAAATCCTTGTTCGTCCTCGAACAACAAACATACAATTCATGCAATTTACATCCCAACCTTAGCTACTATGGTGCGACAATTTAAGCTACGGTCATACCGATCATTCAATATTGCAAATCATCAAGAAAACATGCATGGTCTTAACAATGCAATGACCTTCAATACATTAAGACTTCCTAGACTTTAAGAATCGACTCTCGATATCGGCAAACTCAGGCAAATCAGCTAATCAAGATATCCGACACGAAAATCAGTCTTTCCTCAAGCATGTGCCCTCGCACTCAAGAGACTCTTCCCATTTTTGCTCTTGTGACACACACATTCAAGTAGGGGCATGTAAAAACAATTTCACTCTCTCTCCCAAAAGAATTCACATGCATCATGTCATGACCCATAAGCTTGCCCTTAGTGTATTACTCCACTAATATAAAGAAAAGCAATGTAAGATCACGTAGGACTTTAATGGGTTGTAATGGAAGCTATGGAACAAGTATATATTGAATTAGCCAATAATAGCCACTAGCATCCTTAAGCGCCTTTGCAACACATTCCCATCAACTCATGAACATTGTTTCTCTTTTTTCTTTTTTTCATCATCCCCTACTTGATGATTTACTTTAGTATGGCCCATTTCATTCAGCACACTTGACATAATAACAAAGGTTATTCATGCACCTTCATTAGCGTTTATTTATAACCAGTGCACCTTCAACCTTTTCTTTTCTTCCCTCACTCTGCTTTTCTTTTTCTTTTCACCATTCTCACTCTTTGACACTTTGGGAAAATTATTTTCTCTTCTTATGCGCTTAAGAGTTTTGTATAGACTTTACGGCTAATGAAAAGAAAGAATTAAGCTCGGTTTATACTTTTTGGACTAACGAAAGAAATAATTGGCTAAAGGCTCAAAGGGCTGACTAGGGTATACAATCACAGAAAGGGGGAGTATGACAAGAAAAAAATAGAAACTTCTCGGTTAAAACAAAGAAATGCCTACATCCTTTCCTACAATACACCTCCTTCATTCCATTTTGTACACACACCAGGAAAGTTCTAGACACTTCACAATAGCATGGAATAACAATAACTCACTTCACACTTTATGCACATGCTCGATTCAAGATGTATTCACAGACTCTTCAATCAGCTAAGAATTCAAACATTAAGCCTCAATCACACCGAATCAAACTCTACAACCTAGGTATCTCAACATATTTACAAGATTGCATGCTTTCATACGAATCACCTTTGCATTTTGAATATCAGGTACAACACGCAACCACAAATTCACAACCATATAGTAACTACAGGTTCCGGGATGCAATCCACCAAAGAAAAACAAAAAATAATTGGAGAAAAAAACTACTCCTACCGACTACATTTCCCTTAAGACGGTCGTCATCCATCCATCATAGGGAACGGTCACTAACTAAGACGTCGGTTCAATGGGACCCTTCTCGGTAAAAGAACCGAAAACAAACGCCGAGAAACCCAAAATAAAAAAAGTTGAAAAATTTTGCAAAACATCGATCATTTTGATAGAAAATTTATTTACAACCTATTTTAAATATGAACAAAATATTTTCAAAAAATTTTAAAAATATCGATCATTTCGATAAGCAAGAATATTTACAAAAAATATTTACAAAATCAGCTGGCAACATTCAACAACACACATCAATTCCACAAATATTTACAAATACAGAATAGATTGAAAATTCACAAACACAGGGACACACAACATACAAAAATACAGAGGAGAACATACAAGCAAACCAGCCCAGCCCAGCACCTAACTACTCCCACCCCACACTTAAACCGAACACTGTCCCCAGTGTTCACAAAAATTAAATAGCACAAAATCGGGTGGTGGAACTCCCTGATCAGTCAAAGTATTCCACTTCTTCATCAGGTGTTGCTGCCTCATCTCCCATGTCCAAGTCGCCTCCGTCGTCGTCATCAGACTCCACATCGGAGTCCTCCCGACGTGTCTCCTCGTCCGTGGGGACATCATCATCTGTGGGCTCTACAAAGTCTGGCCCCACTCGGCATAGAGCCTTGGCGTTTTCCCCAAACGGGTAATCTAGCTCGAGCTGCCATAGCTCCTCCTCCGTGGCTAGTCTCCCACCGATCCTTAGCTGGAGCATTTGCATCCCATACATCCGCGCCATGTACTGGTCATCACGAGCATGTCACTCGCCAAGTGTCAGCACTGACCCGTGGGTGGTGTCGAGAGCCTTAGTTTTGGTCACATCCAAGGCCCGCCGCTCCAACTGTGGGATATAATCCAAAGCCTCCTCCTCGACATCGAGGCCCAGGAGAAAGGTGGTGAGTAGTCCACCGAAACCATACCTGTGGCCCTGGTGCAATCGGGCTCTCTTAATGGCGGATATGATGACCGCCCCGACATTAATCTCCAGCCCTTTCATCAGGGCGTACACCAGGCAAACACGGTCCCGGGTCACATCAGTCATGTGTACCCCCGGAATTAAGCACGAACAGACTATCTTCAGCCAGATTTGGGCTCCCCTGTTCATTTGACAATATGGCAGAGTCTGGTGGTAGCCCCTTTCTTTGTGTCTGCCCATCTAGCTGTGGATCGAGCCCCACCCAGTGTGCGTCTGATGTCAGCATACGGTGGGGTAATGTTCAGCTGGCGGAGAACGTGGGCGTCTGTTTCCCGCGCTCCAATGATGGCATTGAGTTGGTGGGGTTCCAGAGTGACTATTTGCCCTCTGATCTTGATGGTGTGGCTTCTGATTGACGGGTTCTAATTTGCATAGAACTCCCAGACCAGGTGCTGGTTGCATTCTTTGGGCTCCTGAAATATGAAACCGAGCCCAGCTGCCTCGATCCGGTGAACCATTCTAGGGAACTCCTGTGCTAATGGCTCCCGTGCTATATGCTCCTCGGGGAAATATTTGTTCTCCTTGTGCTTGGCATACCACTTTTTCCCCTCGTCAGTCACCCATCTCGTTCCGTATTGGCGGTGTTGGCCGCGTGGAACTGCTGGTACAGTTGGGACTGCTGTGCCCAGTCTGAGTCTTTTCCTTCCGGTGCCTGAAGTTGATGCACCCTTCCCTTTATCTTGCCTGCTTGCCATTTTGCCTGTCAATACAAGTAAACAAGCTCAATGTCAAGCTAAATGAATATTAACTTCGGCTAAGGTCGGGTTGCGCTAAGTTTACCCCACACTTAGTCCTTAGCTACAGTTACGATACTACGGCAAGAATAACTTTATTACACCAAACAACCAACTATACAATCATGCTTAGTGCGTTCAAACGAAAATTCGACGGTATAACTTCTGCGTACTACTCAGACTTCGTACAGCTAATCCCAATCACTACCATCGCTAGCATTTTAACCATCGCACTTAGCAAAGAAAAACAACGAAACAAAAACAACAACAAAAATTCTATACAAATGAACCTATACAACCAACCAAATTTAAACAAATTTCAACATTTTGCCAAACCCGAGAATTCGTCATCTATTAACATTCAAACAATTTGTACAACGATTCAACCCATTCAACACGTACAACCCGGCATAAAATTCATGATTTCAACACATTACCCACTTCACATTCAACAACGAGCCCTAGAATTGATTTCTTCCATCAAATTTGAATAATTCATGCAATCGACAAGTTCAAACAATCAAAACGATATTCCGAACATTTATCAATCAACAAATAACTCGAATTCATGCTTAATTTCGACTTAGGGCGATTTATCTCACCTCCCATGCTTAATTTCGAATAAAATCGACAAAAACTTGAGAGAGAATCGGAAAACATACCTTGTAGTTGAATAAGCGAAGAAAACTTGGTAATTTGTTGCCTTAAGCCGTGGCACATTGATGGGAGAGGGGTTTTGGGACGTTTGGTCGCGGAGGAAAATGAAAATGAGGGGAAAAGGGGAGTTTTCGGGGTTTAAAAAGTAGAAAAACACGTGGGTCACCCGGCAACCCGGTGTGACCCGTCACAATTTACACGGCAACGTGTCACGGAGTGCATCGCGGTGCACTGCCTCCGTGAAACGGATCCATCGCGATAGCTTTCTGGAAATTTTTAAAATTTTCGGGTTATACCTCAAGTGTCACGGAGGGTAACGCGGAGGTCCTCCTCCGTGACACGGAGCTATCGCCCCAGCTCACTGTCTTCTACATTTTATTAATTTTTCATACCTCGCCTTTTCCTTCACGATTCCATGCACATTTTTCTCCGTTTGACCTGAAAATCATCTCACTAAACAAAATTGGTTAGCATAATAGGTTTCACCTAACTAACAAAAAAAATACTAACTAAAATGAAAATTTGTTGTAATAAATCAAGAAAAAGAAAAGGTAAAATCTATTTACACTTTACAAGATGAAAGAAAAAAAGAAAAAAAAATTTCACAGGTTGCCTCCCGTGCAGCGCCTGGTTTACCGTCGCGGCTCAATGTCATTTAAGCTCAATTGTCCGCTAGGGTGATGGACGATTTCTCTCAATCATTGTCCTCCCCCCAGTAGTTCTTACACCTATCCGGTGGTCTTCCCATTAACTCTCGGGAATGCTTCATCTGCTTAGCATTACCATGATCAATCACATTGATCACCGAGAGTTCTTCATGCACCATCGGGAGCTTGGGTGCTTTGTACACATCAAACACCTCTACCTTGTCGTGTGTTGGCATTGTCAGTTGCCCCGCAGCTACGTCGATTAATGCTTTCCCAGTTGCCAAGAAGGGTCATCCCAAAATAAATGGGACTTCCGCGTCTGGTTCAAAATCCAGAACAATAAAATCTACCGGGAAAATTAGGGAGCCCACTTGCACTAGAACATCCTCAACAATGCCATCCGGCCTAGCTAAGGATCGATCAGCCAACTGCAAGATTACGGTTGTAGGTCTAGGACTCCCTAGACCCAACTTTCTGAATACCGAAGATGGCATCAGATTTATGCTCGCTCCCAGGTCACACAATCCACGAGCTCGGATGCTCTGCCCAATAGTAAGCTGGATAGTAAAACTTCCAGGGTCTTTTAGCTTTGTGGGCAGTCTATTTTGGATCCGGGAAGTGCACTCCTCAGTTAAAGCCACCGTGGCATACTCAGTCAAATGACTTTTGTTTGCCATGATGTCCTTTATGTATTTGGCATATTTAGGCACTCCCTGCAAGACATCAACAAGAGGTAAGTTAACATGTACCTATTTAAGCACCTCCATGAATTTCTTGAAACACGCCTCCTCTTTGTGTTTCTTGAGTCGCTGAGGGAACGGGGGTGGAAGTCTTTCTGATTCAGCTTCTTTGGTCTTCCCCCTTTCCGAACGTTGCTCCCCCTCAACTTCTGCTGCTCCCGAATTTTGAGGTGGTCTTTCTGGTTCCACCTCCTTCAGCTGCAAACCACTCCTGGTGGTCACTGCATTTACCTGCTTCGGATTCGGATCCGTGTCGCTTGGCAGTCCTCCTCTGGGCCTTGTATTTTCGGCACTAGCAAATTGCCCAAATTGATACTCAAGAGCCTTGGTCACTAACTGGTTATTTTTCACTTCGGCTGCCAATTTAACATAGTCAGCCTGCAATTGCGCTTGGTTAGCGATCATGGTCTTGAACATCTCCTCAATACTGGGTGATGGTGGTGGAGGAGGTGCATTGTTATTTCTGAATTGAGATTGGTAGTTCTGTTGCCCTCCTTCGTTCCTTTGCACACCCTGACCCGAACTTTGGCCTTGATGGTTGTTTCTACCCCATGAAAAATTTGGATGGTTCCTCCAATTCGAATTGTAACTACTCCCATACTGCTGATGATTTCTTTGTGCATTCCCCACAAAGTTTACCGAATCAGGATTGGCTCCACAGCACTCAGCTGAGTGCTCACTGCTTCCACACACTTCACACCACAATTGCTGGACTGCATTAACTGGAGCTGAAGGCTGGTTCAATGCCATGTTGCTGAAGTGGTTGTTCAATTGATTTTGCAAGGCAGCTATCTGTGCAGCGATAGCCGTAAACCCATCCACTTCAAGCACTCCTGCTGTTTTCCTTGTTCCACCTCGTGATGAATCAGCATTCCATTCTGGATTGCCCTGTGAAATCCGGTTTAGCAAGGTGTACAGCTCCTCATAAGTCTTTTCCAGCGCTTGCCCTCCAGCTGCTGAATCTAGCAAAATTTTGGTATGGGGTTCCAAACCCTCAATAAATGTGTGCACCAACACGTCATTGGACTAATGATGATGAGGACAGTCCCGCAACATGGATTTAAATCTCTCCCAAGCTTGATATAAATTTTCTCCCTCCCTCTGTTTGAAACTTAGAATTTGACTTCTAAGTCTTGCTGTTTTACCAGAGGGAAAAAACCTTATCAAGAACTTCCGTGCAAGATCATCCCACGTTGAAATAGAATTTGGTGGCCCAGCTTTCAACCACCTCTTGGCTTCTCCAAGTAATGAGAACAGAAATAATGTAAGCCGAACATAATCAGGTGACACTCCAGCGGGTATATAAGTGTCACTTATCTCCAAAAAGTTTTGGAGATGCTGTTGTGGGTCTTCATGAGGGTGATCGGTAAATTGCCCGCTTGTGTGCAACAATTGCACCATATTTTGCTTGAGTTCAAATCTCCCTCCAGGCTCTGGTTTGCGGATACTGGATGTAACATTGTTGGCATGTGGGATTGCCACCTCACGAACCGGCCTTGCTGCTGCTTCTTCGGGAACTAACACTGCCCTTACTACCGGTGGATTTTGTTTCTCCATAATGGTCTGTCTGAGCAACTGCAGCTTCCTTTGTAGAGCTTCTCTCCGTTTACTGTGAAATATACGTTCAGGCTCTATATAAGATTCCACCAACTCTTTGTCTCTTGCCAGTGTTCACAGCAATTAAGTCTGCAAAATACAGGCTAAGACCAAGTTGTCAACACTTAAGAAAAGAAAATAAAAATACAGTAAAATTAACACTTGATACAAATTCACCAATTGCCAAGTCCCCGGCAACGACGCCAAAAACTTGTTCGGTCTGCGTTGTATGGGTATTATAAAACCGACACGCAAGTGCACGTGGTCGAACAAGTAGTAAGTGGCTTTAGTAAGCCAAGTATCGATCCCTCAGAGACTTGGGATAAGTGCAATTTGCTCAAGTATACTATACTTTTACTTCTAAATATGCTGACAACTAAATAACCAAAAATTGAATAATTTGTTTTATACTAAACTACAAACAACTATCTACTTTGAATTTGGACTATGGATAAAAGCATGCCGAGGTTAAAGAACATGCAGTGAAACTGATTATCATCATAAATTGGTTAATCTTTTCTTCTAGTTGCTAGCCAAGAACAATTGCCAAGAGATTAAAACTCTCGTATTTAATCTCACTTAAGAATCATGAACCATCCATCTACATTTCTGTGATCAAATGCAATTCATGTTCTAGCCATACAATTCCGGTTCCTAAATTGACTAATACGGCTTTCAAGTATATTTCTATCAGGAAAGCACATCAAAACTCAATTTTCCCAAATCAAGTAAAGAACAATATCCTATTAATTCACAACTTTCCAATTTCGTGCTCTCTCGAGTGAAATCGGACTTTTTAGATGTACATTAATGTAGGCCACACACCAATGCAGTAAAAAAAAGAATTAATAGAACAACATGGAAGAAAAAGATGAAAAACCATATAATCAACAATCAAAATTCATCACAAGTGTTCATAACCTCAGCAAGGAAGGGAATTAGCCACTCATTTGTGGATTAATCATCCTAAAACAAGTGTTAATCATACAAACAATTGAATTAGAGAAGAAAGAAAGAGAGAAAAAAACCCTGAACTTTTCGTCCCTCAACTGCCTATAACCCACGTCCTTGCTCCACCAAGTTTGAATTATGAAAAATACACTTAAGTGTTCTATTTATACTAGTGGAAAGTTTTCCCGGAATAATGAGCAACGTGTCACGGAGTGCATCGCGGAGCACTGCCTCCGTGACACGCCGTGAACGCGGACCCTCACTGGAATTGGGGGTCCGAGAAATCAAACACCAACGTGGCACGGCGTGCAACGCGGAGGCTAGCCACCGTGCCACGGATTAGTCGCGACCCTCCACTGGAAATTGATGAATTTTCACCCTCCAGGCAGAATGCCTCCGCGATGGCAGCGTGACACGGCTCCATGGCGGAGCCCATTTAATTTGTGCAGTCCAATGCATTTTTCCTTGCTCGATTCCAAGTCCAACTCCGATATCATCCAACATGCATTTTAGCTCCTCGAAATCACATTTTACCTACAAAACAATGCTAATCATGTTGGTTAGTATAAATTCACATTTTATTACCAATTACATGAAAATGTATACACATTGCTAGATAAACAAGGCGAAAATGGTACTTTTGAGTATCACTTGGGCATATAAATCTGCCCAAGATCACTTGTTTAGTCCCAAGTTTCATATTTTCATATATCTATGAGTTGGGGACTTCATTTACTGTGAGAATACATGGTTTGTGTTTTATTCTGCCAGTTGTCTATGTGAAAAACAATGGTAATAACTTGATTCTCTGCTAATACCTAGATGACATATCTTGATCCCAGTTTATCATGGTTTGTGGTTACATGATGTGCATAGCTGATTTGGTTTACATAAAAAAGGGTCAGTAGCTATTTGTGATCATAGTGTAAATTTTGATTGGTGTTGGCTATAGTATCTTAGGTTTATTTTCTAGTTAAGCGTCATTTTTAGTTTCTATTTTCTTTGCTTGAGGACATGTAAAAGTCTTAAGTTAAGGGTGTTGATGTGCTATGAGTTTACAATACTTTTGATGCTTAAACTAGGAAAATATTGTGGACTTAGGTATGTTTATACAGATATGAGGTGCTTTACTTTGTTTTCAGGGAAAATAGGTGTTGGAACAAAAATGTGCAAAGGTTGTAGAAAAGTGCAGAAAATCAGCCAAGTACTGATCTCAATATAAGTCATACCAAGATTGTACAAGTCGTACTGAGATTTGTGGAAAAGCTCAGAAGACTGGAACAACGCAAAGGCAAAGTATGATTCTTAGTATGAGTCGTACCATTCTGGTACAAGCCGTAACTAGAGTCTTGGAATATTTCAGAGATATTTGCACAATGGAAGTCTCCTAATAAGGGTGGAAACTACGAATCGTAGCATCTACCTACGACCCATACCAGGAGCCGTGGAAAGCTTCAGTGATTTTTGGGACTTTCCAGAACTCATAATATGACAAGCTTTTATAAGTTGAAGGAGCAAGGTACGAGGCGTACAAAGACATCATAGAAAACTTCAGAAGATGCCAAAGTTCTCAAAGCCAAACCACGACTGGATTGTACGACTCGTGGGATCATGTTACATTCGTACCAGATGCCAACACTTAGCCAATTTTGCAAAAGACAAAGGATGTACAAGAACAAGGCATGACTCGTACAATCCTATTAAAGGTCGTATGATGAGTCGTAGGATGTGTCGACACCAGTTTTGGTTATTTCCTGTTAGCTTAGGAAATGGATTTTGTTGTCTATATAAATACTTTTTATGTTTCTTTTAGGAGAGAGACAGTCAGAATTAGTTGGTTGTCAATTTTTATCAAGTTTGTAATTAGTTTTTGACAACATTGGAGAGCAATTCTTGAGATCAAAACTTGGATTTCTCAATTGCTCTTGAGTTTGTTCATCGTATTCACTTGCAATTTTCAAAGAAGGTTTTATTTCAGTTATCGTTGTAAGTATTTATTTATGTGCTTGTGTATGAATACTAATCATAATCTTACAACCATAAGAGGCTAAGACCTCCACAACTAGGATTGTGGGAACCATGTGGATTAACAAACTAGGGTTACACAAAGTGATTCGAAACTAATGCTAAACGCTTGTACTGTATTCTCTTCGTCTTTAATGTTTCTTAATGAAGTGCAATGTTAAGACTTACCCGAATTCTTTATTTTCTTGAACCTATAGAGGTAGGGATTAGGAAAAGAGAATTACAAAAAAGCCTTGGTTTTTATGATTATTGTATAACTTGAGTTGCGGTCGTAGGATAGTTAATTTGGAACAAATTGATAATGGTTCAATTTTAATCACTCATGAGACCTAACCCAGTGATTGAGTATAGTTATCTAATAGGGATGAACCAGTAGTTCGGATGAACCCTAGTTATCAGTTCTACAAGTAAGCATTGGGATTGATCACGAGTGTAAATCCAAAGTAGTTATGACCCCATGGAGAACACTTACCCTAGTTAATTGCAAATCTTAATTAACAACAACTGATTTTCATGCTTGTTTTATTATTATTTTCCTATAAACCCCCACTTTTAGAAATTACACACCGAAAGGATTAAATACTAGCATTAGTCTAGTTCTTACCATATTCCCTATGGGTTGACCCCAACCCCTTTATTGGGTTCTTTATTGGCGACATCCGCTCCATAATTTGTCAGGAGGGTGAGTTTGAGTGTTATCATCTCTCAGTACTATGTCGCGTCCAGGGTGTAGACTTGGGTCATGACACGTTAACTGGCCTCCCAGTCATTAAAGAAAACACAAGACAAACTCTCCCTAGTTACATGAGTCACATGCTTCCCAGGCACCAAATAAGCATAAATAAGTTTTATCCATATTCTCTCTTCTCTACTCATGTGTGTGTAAGGGAAAGACATGTGATACTTGTACTGTTAGTACCAAGTCCACCTTGAAACCGAATACGGGCCACTGAGAGTATGCCTTATTTCTCTACATGGGGGTCTTAAAATAAGGTCTTTGAATGGCTGTGGTTCAACATTAGGTGTACCAAGTAATCTGTTCAAAACAGCAGGCAAAAAATTCACAATTTGCCCTCTAATTTTAACTTGGTTTAATCTCTCTTTCGGCTCCCAATTCACCAAAAGTTTTCTCACTATATTCAAATTACATTCACCCAGATCATTAAACACAAAGTTCAACACAATAGTATGCAATCTATCTATAATATTAAGAAATTTGGATGCCGAGTTATTTCTATAAACAAACAATTCATGTGAATAATCTATAATATTAGGAAATTCGGATGCCAAGTTATTTCTATCAACAGACAATTCATGTGAATATTTTGACTCCTTATGCTTTTTAAACCACTTTTTACCTTCTTTCTTCGTGACCGAACGAAACCCATAATGCCTTGGTGGTGTCCTGGCATGCTTGCATCCTCCATTGGTGCCTCTTGAGTTCCACTTGACCTTTGTTGATGTTCTTTGTGATTTGGGTGAATAAGTGTAGAAGAAATTGTGAGAAACATGAAGTTTTGGAGAAAATTTTGAGAGAGATAGGGGTGTGTCGTGCGGGTGAGCTAAAAAGTGAGGAGAAAAATTAGGTTTTACTCTTTTAGAACACTTCATAAGTTGCGTTTGACCCGTAACTTTTTGATTCAAATCCATCACTTTCACACCTGAAAACATCTAATCATGTGTGTTAGCTCTTTTTCACAAATATCATATAAAACCAAACAAAACACACATAATTTACTCTCAAAACATAATTAAGTATGGGAAAAATATGGCAAATAAGTGTGTAAATGCACCTACATCAAGCATAAGAAGGTGATCCTCTTCTCTAATAGTACCCACAGTTTTTCCAACCCTAATTTTGGCCACCAAAGTCGTTCCTAGGGTAATATTGACCTTGACCTTGCGGTTGAAGTTTCCATTGCCCTTGGTACAGAGAAGAGGTGTGCCCTGCTGATACTGTGGTCTATAACCACCGAATGGGTTGCCAACATAGTTGGCATCTTCCATTTGCAAAGGTGGTGGCTCTGGCACTGATTGATATTAGTAAGGAGGAGGAGGGCATCCATACCCAATTGAACTCCGGTCACAGACTCATCAATAGCATGCACTTTCTTGACCTCAGACTCAGTCAACTTCTTTGTGAGGAGAGCTATGTTAGTTGCCATGATGGCCGTTATCTGATTACTCTCCTGATTCTCCTTCATCAAATGAGATAAAGAAGGAGTCCCAACATTGATTCCTCCACTTTGGTCCCCACCATGCCAAGCATGGTTGTTCTTTTCTATTTTGTCTAAGATGATTGCAATGCGGTTGAATGTATTGTCTATGAGCATACACCTGGGGCGTTGTTAGCAATGAACTGTGTCAAGGCATCTAGACTGGTATAAAACTTTTCCAACAAGATATGATCCATAAATTTGTGGTTGGGCGCTCGAATAACGATTGTCGGAATTTCTCCCATGCCTCGAATAATTGTTTAACCGATAGTTGCTAAAAGTAAGATATCTTATCTCGTTGCTCCGCCTTTTTGCTAGGGGAAATCATTTCTCTAGGAAGACACTCACTAACTATTGCCAAGTATGAATTGAGTTTGGAGAGAGTCTATGCAACCAATCTCTTACCGCACCGGCCAACAAGTACCTGAACACTCGTAATTGAATAGCATCATCCGAAGTATTATTTTTCTTGTGAAGGTTGCACACCTCCAAGAAATTTTTTAAATATTGATGAGGGTCATCGTCCGTGCATTTGTGGAACTGTCCCTCTACTTTTAGCATAGTGTAGATACTTCCACCAATTAGGAAAGAGGTAACATTTACCATCGGAGGTATGATCGTGCTATCATAGTCAACGTCCTCATGAACATTCTTGAACACATTTTCCAAGTCTCCAGCCGAGAGAGTGACTATGATCCTACATCACAAGTCAAAAATAAAAAGAATAGATCTAAGCAAGCAAACTAGACTATTAGAGCTATATAGGGCTCATGTTCTAGTCTCCGATAACGGCGCCATAATAGTTGATGTCGTTCAAATCTACTCCCAAAATAGGGTAGTGTAAATGATCTATGCAAATATAGAAACCTAATAAGGAATCGGGGTCGAAGCCGACAAATACTGGTCGAAGCCAAGACTATCTAGTACTAAATAGTAAAGTATTTCAAGATTAAAAACTATTCGGATTTGAAAGATAAAGTTCAACTGCAACTATCAATTGTATTATGCTAGGGTTGTAAGAAAAATCAGAGATAATTCTAGGAAAGTGTCCCCTATTGGGTTGATCCCCCTAAATCACCCAATGTGAAAGAATTGAGATAGGGCTAGGGATGAACATGCAAGAAATATACTTAGGCAACTCATGGGTGTCTTTCAACATCATCATAGGTGTTAATATACTTCAATTTTGTCAAATTGAAGAGAACTCCATTTTACCTAATTTTCTTATTTGCCAGTTTAGAATTCAAACTATGTCTAAGAGAATTAATTAAACAAGGTTTATACCTTAAGTCATTATTAATTGATGCTAACCGAACCCAAATTTTCTCTCTCAAGCCTCATAAGGGTAATTGGGAAGGATCGAATGACTCTTATCAACAATCAAAAGATACAAAGCAAAAATCAATCAACTGTTCAATAGTTCAAACTCAATTTTAATGAATTGGTATCACTAGGGTTCACAACCCTAGATCTGGGTTTAGTTACCCATGGCTAGAAGAAGAAGATAAGAGAAGTAATAAGACATTCTTACCGAAAGGAATTTAGATCTCTACTTGATTGATAATAATCTTCAATTATAAAAATTAAATCTACAATCTACTTGAAAACTAGGGCTAAAATCTACTCTCTATGCCAGCTATGAACTAAAGATTGAAAAGCTAATGAAAAATTACAATAAAAATCTATTTATACTATGCTCCAAAAAGCCCATTAAATTTGAATATCGGAGTGCTAGGTGTGCAGGGATAGACCATCCTTTGGACCGTACTCTACTTTTCTGCTTCTGTCCCTTGCTTTATCGTCCTTTGAGAGATGGACCATCCTTTGGAAAGACGGTTCGTACTTCACTTCATACTAGAGACATCCCATTCTACCATGCTCATAGCTGCCAACTGGTGGGATGTTCTTTGGAAAGATGGACCATCCTTTCAATCATACTTTGGGGACCCAATTTTTTGGATTTTTAGAATTTGCAGCTAGGAAAGGATACACCATTCTTCAGACTGACAATTCATCTTTTGTCTCGTCTTTTGGGAAATATTCTAGCCTTTTCTCTTTTCTTTATTCAATGTCTTGGGATCTTGAACATAGCACAAATAGGTTAGTTTCTTCTTAATTTTACTCCGAATGATATGCAAAATTCTATAAAATAAAGCAAAGATGTGTCTCTTATCCCCGACATATCATACATATGTGTGGTTTCAACCAACACTAGATCTAGATTCCTCTATTCCACCCCTACCTCTAACTTCTAACATCTGGGGTCCACGCCCTAAAAAGATATTGGCAATGGTAGCCCTGCTGATTATCTGGTCTACTGACACCTATAAATATGATCTCTAGTTAGTACTCTCTCATCATGTGATGCTCCTATCCATATGAATAACAGGCTATAGGACCATATCTACATCTCCAAAAGTGCATCTTGTCGTAATTAATTCAACACGGCGAAACTGGTCCAATCTAATTGAGATCCTCTGTTGTTGGGAGCCTGATACTTGTAAACTCTTCCCTTACCCTAACTGTCTCTTGAGATCAAAACTGCTATCCTAGAACTATTGTGGCAGAGGCCTAGGTGGCCTATCTAAGTATCAAGATCTAGGACCACCTTGTAACTCTATCTATGGAAAAGCATGTCTAGCACTCTTTTGTTGCTCCCTCTTTATAACATATTGTTGATGCCCATGCCCCTCCATATAGTATGCAAAATCCAAGAGATAATAGATGACCATATTATTCTTTAGTGAGCTGAAGTTAAGGCTCGGAAAACTCTAGAGGGCTCAAGGTTAAATTCTCACGAACCCCTAATCTTTCAAACTTTTCAACAAGTCTAGCATTATGTAGGGTCCTTATCCGTTGCTAAGAAACGACTAAATATGCCAACATTTGTAATGTACTCTTAAGATCCTGATCAAATGGATTAGGAGGAGAAGGAGGTGGTGCTAGTGATTTTATAGCTCCAAAGGCTCCTAATGTAGTGGAGAATGCTGAGGGGATCAAGAAGATGTCTCCTTTCATCCTCAGGCTAGGCCGGCTCCACTTGTGGCACCCTGTTTATACCTTCTCTTACTGTTGTGTCTAGTCCTCAGCTAGTTGCAATCTAGCTTGTAATAGGTATCTCCGTGAACAGAAATTAGTAATAAACTTAGAAACTCAACCCTATATCAGTTCTAAAGCATGATTTGAGCAAAAGAAGGGTAACTATGCTATTATGTTTCATAGCTCCCTGTTTATAAAATGTGATGCACAACATATTTATAATAAGACTCTACTATACACAACTTGCAAACTCCCTAGGATACAATGTTGCTTTGCTACCAAGTCTGTCACCCCCTCCTTGGGGCCAACCTGGTCAACCACATTCATCTATACAACTCATAGTTTTAAAGCCTCTAAGAGCAACTACTTGGCCGGAACAGAGCCCCAACCTACATAACAATTATACAACAAAAGACGAGCAAACCTCAAAAGTATGGCTACTCCAGAAGAAAGGAGCTTGCCAATATGCTGGGTCTCAACTACTCTACTGAGGAGGTCCACATGCCTATTAATCATAACCTGCAGGTAAGAATTTAGCACCCCCGAGCTTGAGGCGTCAGTACAATAATGTATCGAGAATTTAAGGTGATAAAAATTGAAATTGAAGTTGATAATAAGAACTTAAAGTAATTAACTATAAGAGTCAGAAAATAACTTGAAAGATCTCACTAATCTATATTCTAAACTATAAAAACAACAAACAAGAACCTAACCTGGCCCCAATAATCCTGGCAGGTACAAATAATAAATAATAACCTACTTAAGCCCCCATAAGACTTGGGAAATATATATTGATCTATATACCATTATTGGTAACATTGTAGCCCTGTATATGTTTTGTAGCTCAATTGTAAATAGCGCTTCTTTGGCAATCAACAGGTATCTATATATAGCCTGCTTAGGCAATCTATACTTTTGTATATGACTTTCTTAGGAAATTTGTGCCTCTGTATGTAGTCTCTTAGGCAAACTGCATGTGAGCACTCAAGGCTCCTGTATTTGTATATTAAGCCCTCTTGGATGCTATAGTTGTATTTTGAGCCCTCTTGGCTCCTGTTAGCCATATTTTTAGCCCTCTTAGCTCCCACAGTTGCACCCCAGGCACATAGGGATCATATAAATGTATGTCAACCAACTGAGGCTCGACTAGGGGTCAACAATGCCACCTTAGGCAATCTGGACATCAGTGAGAGAAAAATAATCAATATGGCTCTACAAGCCTCAATATAGTTATTTATACATCTTTTCTTGTGATAGTGTAGCATAGCCCTGTAGTCATGGCACAACTGTGAAGCGCCCCACACTTATGGGGAAAGGCTACAAGACGTTTTAAGAAATCTCCCTTATTTCATGATCTATGTTTTGTGATGAAGTATTTCTCTATCCTTTAAACTCGTGCTATGCGATATTGTAGAAATATGCCTCCACGCTGAGTAAATGAAAGAAGGAATGGCAATGGAAATGGCCACAACAATGGAAATGGAGATGGGCATCAACAATCCCTGTCAGCATCAGCAGATCCTATGCCCAAGCAGGTCACTCATGCTGAATTTAGAGTGGCATTTTAGATTTTGGCACCGAAAATGACCGCTCAGGTTAATCAACATGCGGTGTCTCATGTTCCTCAGAATAGGAACCCAGTGGCAGGAAAAGTACAAGACTTTCTCAGGATGAATCCACCTAAGTTTCTCGGGTCGAAGGTGGATGAGGACCCTTATGAGTTCATTGAGGAGGTGCGGAAGATCACCCAGATTATGGGGGTGACCCAGGAGGAGAGTGTGGATTTAGCCTCCTATCAGCTAAAGGGGATTGCTTACATATGGTATCATCAGTGGAAGGATGGCATGGCAGTGGGAGCAGTTCCCATGAGTTGGGATGAGTTTTTGACTGCCTTCTGGGATAGGTTCTTCCCTAGGGAGTTGAGGGAGGTGAAGGCGGCGGAGTTAGTCAACTTCAAGCACTATCACAGGATTGTCCAAGAGTGTGCCTTGGAGTTTACCCAATTGTCCAAGTATGCGCCGAAGATGGGTGATGATCAAAGGGCTAGTATGAGCAAGTTTGTGAATAAAATATTAGACTCGATGGTTAAGGAGTGCAAGGACTGCTATGCTGAACAGTGATCTAGACTTCTCACTATTGGTCGTATACTCCCAGCAAATAGAGGCAGATCAGATGAGAGAGAAGAAGAGAGAGGCCAAGAGGCCAGGACAGGGAGTTACGGACAGTTTTAGTAGAGATCTGGTGGAGGACATGGTCATTAGTCCCATCAAAGATCGTCAGCCCCAGCGCCATCATCAGCTAGTATCCTGTCAAGATCTAGGCGTGATCAGCGGGATAGAGCATTGGGCTCTCAAGGTCAGGGGAGAATGTCAGTGGATCTCAGCATTCTAATTTACGTCAAGTGTGGCAGGAGGCACACCAAAGAGTTCTTATCAGGTTCAGGTGCATGTTTCGGGTGCGGGAAGCCCAGACATCGGCTTAGAGATTGCCCTTTAGCCAGACAGGGCCATAGTAGAGTCCATGACCCAGCCACTAGTTCAACAGCTCCACTAGCACACTCATCTCAGTAGGGTGCATCCACTAGTGCAGGTGGTTGTTAGCGTTAGAACAGATTTTATGCCCTCTCATCTCGTCAGGAGCAGGAGGTCTCTCCAAATGTGGTCACTAGTATGTTGTGAATATTTCATATTGATGTATATGCATTGTTAGATCTAGAGGCTACCTTATATTTTGTGACTCTCTATGTTGCTATTAGTTTTGGAGTCAATCCCAATACCCTATTAGAACCCTTCTCAGTCTCTACTCTAGTCGGTGACTCAGTTATAGCTCGATGGGTATAAATGAATTGACCTGTCATAGTTCTTCAGAAAGTCACCTCATCCCGATATAGTAGAGATAGACATGGCCGATTTTGATTTTATCTTTGGTATGGATTGGTTGCATGCATTTACGCCTCAGTGAATTGTATAACCCAAATGGTAGAGTTTCGGTTTTTGGGTGAGCCAATCTTAGAATGGAAGGGTAGTTCAGTTGTGCCTATAGATCATTTTGTTTCCTACCTTAAAGCTAGAAAGATGATTTCTAAAGGTTGTGTATACCATCTAGTTTGGGTTAAGGATACTACGTCTGAGACCCCGACTCTTCATTCAGTTTCTATAATCTGTGAGTATCCAGAAGTGTTTCACGATGATCAACCTAGAGTCCCTCTAGAGCGGAAGATTGACTTTGGTATCGACCTTCTCCCTGACAAGAAACCTATATCCATTCCTTCTTATAGAATGGTTCCAGCTAAGCTAAAGGAGTTGAAATAGCAATTGAAGGATCTTATAGATAAGGGATTCATCAAGCCTAGATAATCCCCGTGGGGTGCTCCAGTTCTCTTTGTTCAGTAAAAGGATGTTTCTCTTAGAATGTGCATTGATTATCGGTAGTTAAACAAGGTCCAAATCAAGAACAACTATACCCTCCCCAGAATCGATGACTTGTTTGACCATCTTCACGGTGCCAAGTGTTTCTCAAAGATAGACCTCAGGTTCGATTACTACTAGCTCAGAGTTAGGAAGAGTGACATTCCAAAGACAGCCTTCAGGACTCGGTATGGTCACTATGAGTTTGTAGTTATATCTTTTGGACTAAAAGTACTCCTGCAGCTTTCATAGACTTGATGAATAGGGTGTTCAAACAGTATTTAGACATGTTCGTGATTGTCTTCATAGATGATATTCTCATGTACTCTTAGAGCGAGGACGAGCATGCCGCTCATTTAAGGATTATGCTACAGACTCTCAAGGATCGCTAGGTATTTGCTAAATTCAGCAAGTGTGAGTTTTGGTTAGACTCAGTAGCATTTTTTGGCCATGTGGTGTCTAGTGAGGGTGTGCAGGTGAACTCTCAAAAGATAAAGGCAGTGAAGAGTTGGCCTAGACCAGTTAGTCCTTCAGATATTAGGAGCTTCTTGGGTTTAGTTGTACTACAGGAGGTTTGTTGAAGAATTTTCATCCATTTCAGCACTGTTGACTAAGTTGACCTAGAAGAAAGTCAAATTTTAATGGTTGAATGCCTGTAAGAAGAGTTTTTAGGATATAAATACTTGACTCACTTCAGCCCCAGTATTGACCCTACCTGAAGTCAAAGATGGATTCATTTTGTATTGTGATGCCTCTAGGGTTGGTCTTGGTTGTGTGTTGATGCAGCATATTAAGATCATTGCGTATCCCACTAGACAACTTAAGACTCATGAGAAGAATTACTTGACGCATGACCTAGAATTGGCTGTGGTGGTGTTTGCGTTGAAGATTTAGAGAAATTACTTGTACGGGGTCTATGTGGATGTGTTTATGAACAATAAGTGTCACGACCCGAGAGGAGACCCGGATCATAGACACGGGACAAGGGACCCCGAGAGACCCCAAGTCAACCCATGGCATAAGCATTCACTAACTTATTCAATAAACATAAAGGAAACATACATATAAACTCAGCGGAAGACTAACTTAACATAACTACAGAATGAACATCTGAAGTTGAATACATGTCTAAGTCTGATAAGCCTCTAATCTGGACGAGCTGATGGGACAACACCCCTAACTAGCTCAGAAATATTGAAACTAAAAATACGCTCAAGATAACTGATATTCTAGTCCTGGGACTCACCAGAACAAGCAAGTGCTAACTCTGATAAGAGGCTATGAACGGGGCTGAACCTGAAAACCCGATTCTGCATCATGAAATGATGCAGCATAGAAAGTATGCGGTCAGTACGTGGAATGTACCGAGTATGCCAGGTAAGTAAAACCGCTAGAGCAAAATAATTCTTTTTAAAACAAGTCATACATATATATAATAACCTTTAAGGATAAGAAGAAGCTCACAAGCATTCATTATGAAATCATTCTTATTTTATACGTGATCATGCATGGCTTTAGAACATCATGACTGACTCGAATGACTCAAAGTTAAATCATAACATTTATATCAAAAGATGAACAATGAGTCAAACCTTACTTTTTGAACATGCATGCATAAGATAATCATCATGAGCAATGGATATGCAAATTCGAAGGATATAGACGGTGGAAGACTCGTCACTTAACCAACATACCACGATAGAGCTTACGTGGTCTCGACTATTACACTCAAGTGGGCAGAGCTGTCCAAAACCTTGCCAGGGCTAAGGACGATACCATGATATCGATATCAAGATGAAAGGGGCCAATCGGGCCAGGGATAGCTCACAAGGGAGGTCCCAATAATATAATAAAATCAACCTACATTGACGCATAGTTCTGGGGCATAGAGTAGTCTACCCTTATCCCACTCGGTGCTAGACTCTTCTCCCAAAACATGCAATGCTCTACATCGTATAAATACGAAGTTCAACATCGTCTAATGACGAAGATAAATATGAAATCATGCATAAACTCAACATCTTATGGAACGAAGCTCAACATTGTCTAATGACAAATCTCATTATGAAATCATGCATACACTAGACATCATATAGATATGAAGCTCAACAATGTCATCTCGACAAAGCTTAGGATAGAATCATGCTTAGACTCAACATCACGTGAAGTGAAGCTTAATAACCACATACATCTCAAATATGAATTCATGCATATGAGAAGCTTTACTACGACACATACCACAAGCTCAAAGAATAGGAGGAGACTTTACTCCAAAAATCATGTGGTAAGCCTACTTAGAAATATCACCTCATCATCATCAATATAAGGGCCTTGCCCAAAACCTTATCATGCTTGAACTCATACAATTTATCTGAAAACATTGTAATTTGGGATATTTCACTCAAAAATGAAGTAATAAAGTCAATTCACAAAATCGTCATTCATGCTTAACATTGGGCACTACCCAAAGCTTCATCATAGATGGGTCTATTTAAATATTCTTTGAAAACATCATCAAAATCATGAGTAAGGTTGGAAACATGCTTTTCATTATCTACTCCATCATCATCACATTCTATCATGAACTACCCACACATGGACGTTTTAGATTCAATTTTAGAAAAACAATTTTTGTAAAAGAAATTAAGATAGAATCCATCGAAGCTCAGTAAATCACCAATATCAACTCAATTTAATCATACCCATGAGTGGAAATGTACGATTCATGCAATTAAATGAAGACCCATACATGATCATAACAAACCAATCACAAATTAATAGGGAATGGGCATGGGTGTGGAAGGAAGCATCCACTCATAGCCTTACATACCTGCGTTTGAAGAATCTTAATTCCTCCTAATTACCCAGCTGAGATTTCCCTTGAAAACCTTGAAATTCTCCTCAATTTCTTCCCTTCAAACCTTCAACCTTGCATGCATGAAGAAATGGCCTAAGATGGGTTTTTCTCTGCATAAAACCCTCTATTACGAGCTTAAAACAACGTAGTATAGGCCTTTAGAACTTAGGTTTACTGAAAAGCCCTTAGTGAAATCGCTGAAAATAACTGTCAGGGGGTCCTAACGAATGACCTGACGACTCGTTATAGGGCACACGATCCGTTGGTTCAACCGTCAAGTACACTGCCTCGTCATTCATGAAACTCAACTGGCTTGGTAACGGCCCACCTAACAGGTTGTTTGGACTGACAACGACTCGTTAGGTGCCATCCATCAAGTACACTGGATAAGCTTCACCATCTTTCTCTAAGACCTCCCCACGACTAACATGACAACTCGTCGTGACTGACCACAAGTCGTTACATCTCCCGTGAGGACCTCGAGACCTCCATCATCCCCGGCCTTCCCCACGAGTTATTTGATGACTCGTTTGCCCTCTTCACGAGTCATTAAGTGACCTATTCGGCAATTTCTGCAACATTTTCCAGTTTTTCTCTTGATTCACTTCTGGGTCCGATTCTTAAATTCCCGGGGTATAACAATAAGAGCCTGCAGTATGTGTACACTTAGAAGGACTTGAACTTGCGACAAAGGAGATGGCTAGAGCTTCTCAAGGATTATGATATAAGTTTCCTTTACCATCCTGGCAAGGCCAATATAGTGGCGGACACCCTTAGTAGATTGTATATGGAGAGCGTGTCCCATGTTGAGTATGGGAGGAAAAATTTGGTGAAGGATGTGCATCGGATTACATGATTAGGGGTTCATTTGGTTGACTAGATAGATGGTGGTGTCATTGTTCAGAATGGTTCAGAATCTTCTTTGGTGACTGAAGTCAAGGCTAGGAAAGATGAGGATCCTATCTTAGTGAAACTGAAGAAAGCGGTTCGAAATCAGGAGGTGGAGATCTTCTCCCAAGGGGGAGATGGTGTACTTCATTATCAGGGTTGTTTATGTGTTCCAGGTGTTGATGACTTGAGAGAGCAGATGTTGGGTGAGGCTCATGGTTATCGGTATTTCATCCACCCAGGTGGCACCAAGATGTACCGTGACCTACGAACAATCTATTGATGGAATGGCATGAAGAAGGACATAGCAGAGTTTGTGGCTAGGTGTCTGAACTATCAACAAGTGAAAGTTGAGCATTAGAGACCTAGGGGTATGCTACAAGATATTAGTATCCTGACTTAGAAGTGGGAGGAAATCAATATGGACTTCATTCTAGGGTTTCCTTGTACACATCGATAGTATAACTCTATATAGGCGGTTGTAGATACGTTAACCAAAGCAGCTCATTTCTTACCGGTCAAAACTACCAATTCAGCTGAGAACTATGCTAGACTATACATTCGTGAGTTGTTTTGGTTTCACGGAATTTCTTTATCCATCATTTCAAATAGAGGTACTCCGTTCACCACTCAATTTTGTAGATCATTCCAGAAGGGACTTGGTACTTAGGTCAAGCTTAGCATGACTTTTCACCCGCAAATAGTTGGTCAGGATGAATAGACCATTCAAACTCTTGAGGATATATTGAGAGCATGTGCGATTGACTTCAAGGGTAGTTGGGATGTGATAACTCTCAAACTCACACCTCCTGCTGAAGTATGAAGCGGACGTTGTAAATAAAGAACCCAACCAGAGGTTGGGGTTGATCCCATAGAGAATACGAAAGGATATAGAAGAATGCTAGTATTTAAGCTTTCGAGTCAATTATATCCTAAAGGGGGGAATTTGTAAAAGTAACAACTATTATTGTTGGGAAATTGAAGGTTGATTCCAAATTAATGCAATTAACTAGGGTAAGTGTTCCCCATGGATTCATAACTACTTCGGGTTTTACACTTGTGATCTATCCCAAAACTTTACTTGTAGAACTGATAATTAAGGTTCATCCAAACGAATGGTTCGTCCTATTGGATAACTATACTCAATCACAGGGTCAGGTCTCATGAGCGATTTCAATTTAACTGTTATCAATTAGTTCCAAATTTAACTATCCTGCTACCACAGCTCAAGTTAATACAATAATCATCAAGATCAAGGCTTTTTTGTAATTCTCTTTTCCTAATCTCTACCTCTCTAGGCTCAAGAAAGTAAAGAATTCAGGCATGTCCTAACATTGCGCACCGTTAAGAAATGTTTAAGCATTAAGAGAATACAATACAAGCGTTTAGTATTTGTTTAGAATCACTTCGTGCAAACCCTACTTCGTTAATTCACCATGGTTCCCACAACCCTAGTTGTGGAGGTTTTAGCCTCTCATAATTATAAGTAAATTCATAGCATTCATAAACAAAAGCACAAATTAATAATTACAATGATGATAGGAAGAAACTCACTTGATTATTGAAAAAAAATGTGGAAGAATAATTCAACAATATGTATCTCAAAGTATGTCATCTGAAACGTCTCAAAAATTGTAAATTGTACCTCTAAATCGTGTCTTCTAAATTATGTTAAGACTTAAGACATAAGACACAAGACACACAACTTCCTTCCAACTTGGCTATTCCATAAATAAAAGGGTATTTATAGTAGTAGATTTATGCTTTTCTTGTTCCTTGATGAATTTGATTTGGGATTGGAAGCTCCTTTTCCTAGTTGAAGTAGGAGATCAATTTTGGCCATATGAACACCCTTGCATCATCGCCCATGCCAACGTGCCTCTCCAGTATCGCGTCGCCATTGCCATCGCACAGGGAGAGGGTCTGCTTCGCACCTGGCAGTGCGCACATGCTGCTGCCACTCCTGGCCTTGTGTCAGTCCTACTGCTGCTTCACACGGCTGGTTGTGCCGAGGTGCTGGAGCCTCGCACTGCTGGTCACGCGGGCGTGGCAGTGCACTATATTTGCCCTTGTTGTTACTTAGTTAATTGCTTCTTGTTCAACTTCATTCAAAACGTCTCAAACACACCCAAATTCATCATTTAGTCCTGAAAGCATCTAATCACGTGCGTTATCCATTTTCACAAAAATATAATGTAAACACATGCAAACACATATAATTTGTTCTCAAAACATAGTAAAGTACGGGCAAAATATGTCTATGAAGTGCGTAAGTACTCCCTTCATCAAAACCCCACACTTAAACTATTGTTTGTCCTCGAACAATCTACTACTTCTCTTCTCACATTTAAGCACAAAATTCATCCTACAAATAGGTCTACTTACACTTAGGATCATGAAACAAATCAATGAAGCTCAAACAATTCACTCACATGTATATAGGATCAACATTAAAATGTCAATGTTCAGAACCACCTAGCATTTGAAAACTAACTCATCAAGACATATTTTGGGCCAACATGAATTATATTTAATTTAGCAATCACGATTTACCAAAGTCTTACCATTCTGCCCTCACAATTTGGAGAGATGCCCTTTCACACACAAGATATAAGTCAATATAAACTTGGGCATAAATAAAATAATTTCCGCTCAGTCTCCCAAAGAACTCAACATTCATGCAAAAGACGATCCACAGGCTTGCCCTTAGTGTAATACTCCGCTAATATAGAATTATGAACCAAGGATCAATTAGGATTTAAATTTGGTTGTAATGTAGGCTAAGGAACGTGTAGAAACTATTTGGCTAGGATAGTTACTATTCTCCCTAAGCACTTTAATACTTCACAACACTTTAAATTTTAGCACATTCCTTAGTTTCCCAATTTTCTCCTTATACCTCCTTTTATTTTTTAATTTTTCAACTTAGGTGACTAGTGGGGATTTTTCTTTCAACATTGAGCTCATTCACACATTTTTTCATCATCAAATTTTTTTTTCAAAGCTCTTTCTTCTTTTTTTTCCCACTAACAATCACCTTCCTTGTTTAGCAAAATTTCGCCCTTTTCTTTTCTTCTAATTTCCACACATTTTAGATTTTTCTTCACTTTTCCACTTATGCTCCTTTCATGAAAAATTTTTCATTAAAGTGCTCTAGGAGTCAATTCGATCAAATACGAGTCAATAGAACAAAAAGAGATTTAAGCTTGTAATATGGCTATCAAAAAGAATAGGATAAGGCTCAACATTGTTAACTAGGATAATTTAAAATCAAGGTAGGTAAAATAGGATAAAAACAAGGCTACCAAAGAAACGTCTATATCACTTCCTAAATCCATCATTCTTATTTCGCTTTACACACACACAGGGAAAGTTCTAGACATCAATTTACAAGCATGGAGTATATCAAACAAATTCCTCACACATTGGCACAAAATGGTTTAACAACGGAAATCAAGATCACAAAAACACATATATCCACATAGCATGCATAACATAATTAAGCCCATTTTTTCAAGTACAAGAGTCAATTTCCAAAAGACTAAGTGTTTCTACCTTTTTCATGTATTTTTGAGTGAATTTAATAAAGGGCTCAATGATACCTAAAGTGAAGCATCTAGCATACGTAAGGCTCAAGTTCTTAATCTTCCTAATAACTAATTTACCCTTAAAACGGTTGCCATTCATCCATCATCAGGCAAAGTCATAACTCAATGACTAAAAATAAAAAGAATAAAAATAAAAATAAAAATCTAGACTCTCTAGTCGGTTCTAAGGGACTAACCACCGGAAAAGTACCAAAAACAAAAATTGGAGGAATCCAAAATTAAAAAAAAAAACTAAAAAAAATACTACAAACCAACAAGCATGCATGATAAGTCATAAATCCAGAAACTAGGCCTACCATGTGCAAATTTAGCAATTAAGGCATGCATGGTAATGTCACACCCCGAGTCTACACCCTGGATGGAACACGGTACTTGGAGTCACAAGTAACCCCAAATCAACCCCTGGTCTATCATACACTGGTATTCTGAGTAAAACATGCATAGCGGAAGCTTTGAAATAATAATATAAAAACATTTATGAAAGCTAAAGCTGAAAACATAAGGGGTAAAACAACTAAACAATACTAATAGTCTAAAATCAAGTCTGTGTTTGAAAGCCATCTAGCTGATGAGTCGCTGGGACAAGCCCCCAGCTAACTCTAAGTCTAACTGAAAGTAATGAAACGACTGAAAGAACTGAAATAATGCCCTCGAAAGATGAGGACTCACACTTCTGCTGCTGAGGAGGATCTGAACTGCGGCGACTAAAAGCGCTGAGTCTGAACACCTGCGGCTATATCATGAAACAATACAGCATAAAAGTATGCGTCAGTACTTTGAATGTACTGAGTAAGCAGGAGAGAACATAACAAAATATAAAAGACTGAGCTGAAAATGACATACAATGACCAACTGATATACTAGCTGAATAACTGTAATAAACTGAGATGGTCAGGATGAACCTGTCTAATGGTCAAAGACATGCCCTAAGTCTGAAAGTTTTGATTCTAAGATACTGTACTGAACTGATCTAAACTGATAGAGCTGAAACTGAACTAAACTGCTTATACTGAGACTGGACTGAGCTGACTAGTGGGTGATTCTATAACCGACATATAACCATGTGAGCTAGATGTGGAGTCCGATGTATACATCCCACTGGTAGGACCCAATATACCTTTCCAAGTTATAGAGGCATGAACTGGGTGATCACCAATGTCTGTGGCCAATCAGGCTAATAAATACGATAACCTACACTGGCAATGTAGTTTTGGGAGCCTGGGTGTGCTAGAACCCCAGTTCGCTCGGTGCTAATTCCTGCTCCCACTGGAATACCTAAACTGAATACCAAGCTGATAGCTCAAAATTGGGGTCCAAGACTAGTCAGGGATATATAATTGAAAGTACCCTGAGAATCTTATAGGACCAGATTTTGAAATTATGTTCTAAACTGGTCAGAGATGCTTATCTAGAAGCATCGTAAACTTCTAAGAACAAACTGTAATCTGACTAGTTTCCTAAGGCTGGTCAAAGTTGTTTATCTAACGTGTCATGACCGCCTAGTGGACCAAATAAAATGAGTTCAGAGTTTGATTCTGCTAACTAGGAAGTATCACAGACACCTCAAGGAATGTTGTAGTCAAACTGATCAGTTGGCAAATTTTGAATAGTTCTGAGGAGATTCTACGTTCTAACTGAATTGAACTACTAAGCAGCTAACAGAGAATTCAATTTATTCAAAAAACACGGGAATCCTCAATATGGCAAAAATTTCAAGAAAATAGGGAATTCTCATCCGACAAGTTGAATTATAGTTTTCTCATTCTTGCCAGGGCTAAAATCATTCTTATCAAGGGAGTAACTACTCAACATCTAAACAACAAGGAATACTAGAAAATCAGCACAAAACACACTTCACAAACCAGGCGGAATTTAATACATAAATACGTTTCACTCAAAAACTCAAGGCTTAAATTCACTTTTTCAGGAACATCAACAATTTGGTTAAGAACTGATGGAGATCATATCAAATAAACCTGAATATCATTCTAGGTGAAATCAATGAAAACAAACATGTACTCTTTTCATACTCAAAAACTCAAGGCTAACACTGATAGAGAAACTATAAGAGGGTTTTTGGGGACACAAGGGAAGAACTATCCCCTTGTTGAATTTCGACATACCTATCTAAGAATTCCCTTGAGGAGGAAACTTGAATTTCTGAGATGAATGAAGAACCCTGGACCTTACTCTGAAAGTTCTTAAGAGAACTCTTCGATGTTTTCTGAGAATGAACGTGGGGAATGAGGGGAGAGGCCGTTCATTCCTACTAATAGATATGAAATTACGTCTAAAACAACGTAGTTTAAAGTTTAGGAGAGTAGGAAATTACTAAGCAACCCTTAGAAAATCGCAGGGAAAAACTGATCACTAGTCCTCACGGGTGACCTAACTGGTCGTGGTCAGTGACCACGACTCGTGGTCACACTCGCTGAGTACACTGCCCAAAAAACACTGATGGTCACCACGAGGGACCTAACGAGTCATGGTGAGTGAGCAAAACTGGTGAGGGACCTAACGAGTCATGGTGAGTGAGCACAACTCGTGGTCACCTGTCATGGACCACACTGCCCAAATGCCTGAAGCTCCCCACGGGTGACATCAGGACTCATGGTGACCCATAACGAGTCGCGGTGAGGACTTATGGGGTACACTTCTTAACTCTCAGAAAAATCCCCCTCCAACTGATCACAACTCACCTCACAACTCGTGCTGACTGACCACGAATCATGGGGTCCTTTCGCCAAGTACACTACCTCCATCTCTCTATACTTTTGTTTGCCACTCCCCACTGTTGACCTAACGAATCATGGGGACTGACCATGACTCATTCAATCGTCTGTGGGGTAACCTTTTCCCAAAACCTAGAACTTCCTCACCTGGCCTCCCCACGAGTCACCTCACGACTCGTGGGCACCTCCAACGGGTCACTTAACGACCCATTCTATGAATGGTGCTAGATTTTCTAGTTTTTCTAAAATTTTCCCTTTTTGAGTCCCGGGTGTAATATTTGAGTTTTCGGGGCATTACAATATCTCCCCCTTGGGAGAATTCATCCTTGAATGTTGGAAAATGCACAGGAAAGCAGAGAATAACAATCATAAATTTTAAAATACTGTTCATTTAAATCCAAAACCGTCAGAATGACTACCTCCATTTTAAAATACATAACT